>CM070714.1:42967086-47967086 GCA_036346275.1 Otatea glauca
AAATTGGAGGTCATATACATAAAATTAATATCATACAATATACTCAAGTAAGAAATTTTCATAATGGCAAAATCTACAATCTACTCAAATATAGAGACTACAATCTACTCAATCATTCAATGGAAATTAAGATCATTTCACTATTCAAATAATCAAAATTTAGATTGTGTCTTGCTTTTCGACCAGCGGATGAACATCAAACTACATACTAAAGATAATGATGAACCTAGTCAATATGAAGATATAATCAAATGAGCGTCAAACTAGGTACTAAAGATAATAATCAAGCTCAAAACGGTGAAGCACAAGCAATACTTTCTAGCATCAAAAGACAACAGTACTTTCTAGCATCAGCGGGCAACAATACTTGCGAGGAGATGGCGGGGCGACATGACGAGAGGAGGATGCGGGGAGAAGATTGCCAGAGAGGATAAGTCGCCATGCAGGAGGGAAGGCTTTGGGAGAAACGAGCGCATCTGAGGAGGATATAGTGTTTGAAATGACGTGGGTGAGAAGGGAAGAGGCACGAGTGAAATTTTATAGGGGTCCTCTCTATCCGTTCCACGCCTGAGAACTAATAGAAATATCCTTATCTCTCGGTTCAGAGCATTGAACCGATAGAGATTCACATAATATCTCTATCGGTTCTATGATCAAAATCGATAGAGATAACTATTACATTCTATCGGTTACGGCGTTGAACTAATAGAGATGAATATATTATCTCTATTGGTTCCATGCTCGAACCGATAAAGAGGCACTAATTATCACTATCGGTTTTGAGCATAGAGCCGATAGAGATATCACGTGAATCTCTATCGATTCGGCTTTCGAGAACCGATAGAGATCATAAGCCACTATCGGTTACGGCGTGGAACCGATAGAGATAAATACACCGATTTTCCTAGAACAACACTAGATATTGAAAACAAACATAATTAAAGATTATACATATATTATATCTTTATTTACAATACATGCATGTAATTTGTTCCATGTGTGTCGTTGTCACGCTAAGACATATCCCATCGATGTATTTCATTGAATTGGTTGCTCTTATTCATCTACAAGCGTTTTTAACTCCAACGATCCGATTCTTGCCATGAAGGACAATATGCAACCTCGGATTGGCGGATCACGCATATAGAAGACTTGAGTTACTTGCTTGTAGAAACGAATGGTTCCTCTTTATAGGTGAGTCTATTGAGATCCACAAGAGTAAAACCACTCTTGTTGACCTTCACACCATGTGGAAGTCTCACCCACTTACATCGGAATAATGAAACTTGGTATATTCCATAATCAAGCT
Organism: Otatea glauca; assembly: GCA_036346275.1. NCBI lineage: Eukaryota > Viridiplantae > Streptophyta > Magnoliopsida > Poales > Poaceae > Otatea > Otatea glauca. Next base: position 42,968,396 of record CM070714.1, read on the forward strand.
CCCATATTTCTTCAATCATCCTTGTAGGAGTTCGTTACGGTGAGAGGATCCTCTTTTGAGTGATCATCGGACAAAGGATCTATCTCACACCACTATTTTGAATTGTTATTTTTGCATCTTGACTTTCGATTGTAAAAGGAGTAGCCATTAATATCATACCCTTGCCATATCTGTACATTAAATTTTGGTCCATCACCAACTATTTGACATCCTCAGAGCGGAGACCTTCGCCTTTTCTTTGAACCATGTGAGGAATCGCTTTTTGTGTTTCGCGTGATGGTAAGCTCATCCATATGTGGATTCTCTTCCCATAATATCATCTTGTGCAGCTCGATGTAGGATGAACTTCTCGCTGTGTTGCAAGACTATAAAATCGTGTTATAATACATATCAAGCGGTGGACTCGTTAGTTTCGACCAATGATTCCTTTGCCACCAAGTCTGCCTCATGATAAGATATAAGAACACCAATTGCTTGTCTTTTATCTAGATAGTCTCACGTAGAACTCAATAACCTCTTGATCCCATATCCTTAATTAAACAATACAATCCTCAGGCTTCGACCAATTCCTCACGTATGCCTTTAATATACCTATGTACTTCTCGAATGGATACATGTAATGTAGGAATGCGGGTCCACATATCATAATCTTTCTAATAAGGTGGACAACAAGGTGGACCATGACGTCATTGAATGAGGGGGGAATGTATCTCAAGTTGACATACAGTCTGCACCACCTCACTCAAAAAGTTGTTTAGTACATCAGGATCAATAACCTTGCAAGAAATCACATTGAAAAAATAACATTGTTTCGTATTGCCAACCTGACATCTGGTAGAATATTTTTGATTATAACAGGGAGTATTTGGGTCATCAAAACATGACAATCATGGGACTTCATACCAAGCAACTTCAAATCATCGATTGACACAAGCTTCTTAATATTTGCGGAGTAGCCTGATGAAACTTTAATACCTTGGAGACACTTGTAGAGGTCTTTTTTGTCCTTCTTAGAGAAGGTGTAGCATGCAACGGGGATGTACAAACTTTTTTAATCCTCCTTTATCACTGCAGGTTTGTGCCTGATTCCCATGTAGGTTATGTCGCGGCGAGCATTCACACCATCATTGGTCTTCCTAGGTATGTTCAGTAGGATGCAAACCAAATTATTGCAAACATTCTTCTCAACGTGCACATCAATACAATATCGGACATCAAACTTCTTCCAATATGGTAAGTCCCAAAATATCAACATCTTCTTCCAAATGGTCTTGGGAGACATAGATTTATGGCTCTTTTCATAATGAACATCGATATCCTCGTGTGAATATACTTGCTTTCCACTCATAGGCCGTGGGGCGAACAGACTTCCCTCTTCTCATCAAATTTGTCATCTATCTTATGGTATCGATGACTTCTAGCGAAAACCTATGATGACCCATGTACGCGTTTTCTTAGAATTTGGCAGCCACAAGCTCTTAGTCTCCTCTTTACAAATAGGACACGCTTTGGCTCTCTTCGTCTGATAGCCATGCAAATTACCAAGCGAAAAAAATCATTTATGATGCAAAATATCATAGCTCGTAGGGTGAATTTCTCTCTTTGTATGCATCCCACACCGTGACCCCTTGTTCCACAATTTTACCAATCCTTAATCAATGGTGCTAGGTACACATCAATATCATTTCCGGATGTTTGGGTCCCAGATTAGTAATGACATCATGATATATTTCCGCTTCATACGCAGCTAAGGAGAAAGTGCAGATTCACAACAGAAGCCGACCAAGTGCTATGACATTGCTCATATTACCAAGCGAATTCATTCCATTTGTACTCAATCCAAATCTTATGTTTCCTCATCTCAGCACCAAACTCCTCATGTTTCCAATCAATGTTTCTCCATTGAGCCAAATCAATGGGATATCTTAGCTTGCCATCTTCCTTTTGAGATTCATAATGCAAAGCATAACAATTTTGACTCTTTGGGATTTGCAAACAACCACTCTAAATGAGGAATGATGCACAAATACTATAATACCTTGGCGGTGCCCTTTGTTTACCTCTTCACCATCGTCGGCTCGGTTCTTACGCTTCTTATCATTATGCTTCTCTTTTTTTGTTTGCGGGGTACACCACAAACAAGACAAGCGTTCAATTTCTTATGCGCGTCACCGTGCTAGATGCAATCATTCGACATACATGTATCCTTTCTATTTCCATTCCCAAAGGACATAATAGCTTCTTTGCTTCATAAATGCTTGTTAGCAACCTTTCGTTTCCCTCCTAATTATTTTATAGCCAGCTAGCTGTCCAAGAACTCCAATTGAAGATCGAAACTTCGCTAGGACATTTCTTTGGCATGATTCATATATAAAAAGACATTCGATAGAAGAACTAAAAGTGCATGGAAACAAGTATCTATCCAATGATGTTTTGCCTTGATTCGAACAATGCATGGACCGTACCCAACTTGGTGTATTCCGCTTTGCAACACCAGAACAATGGTTTAGTATCGTTGTCCATCATGCTTTTAAATTTTCAAACTCTCTTTCCGTGTAATTCCCTCCACATCCCATAACATTTGATCTAAATTGTCCTCCTCAAACTTATCATCTTGCAAATCGTGATCGAGTTCCGGCATGTCTTCGTTACATGTCGGTGTTAGTACTTTCTCCCCATGATGGATCCAAGCGCGTGTAATTCTTCACGATGTGAAAGACTATGTGAGTCTACCCAAGTGTGTGATGAGTAATTGACTATTCGAGCTTTTGGTGCTCAAGGTTGAGTTTGATTTGTGTGCATCCTGGTCGAAGACCAGTGGTCGGACCTCGAGTGGTCTGGACTTTGGCTGGTCGAAGACCAATGGTTGAGTGACTTCGATTAGAGTGAGAATCGAGAAGTATCGAGTCACGGATCTTTGCTGGTCGGCGGCCGGGTTAGTTCGATTACGGCCGATTACGGTTTGGTCGATTAATGCCCCGCGACTTGTGGTCGAGTAACTTTCGAGTAGAGTGAGAATCGATAAGTATCGAGTAGGGTTACTCGATGCTCGATATCGACTCATCGACTCGATTTTGAGCAAAGTGGGCAATGCTATGTGATGTGTTTCCTTGTTTTTGGTGGTTGCGAGCAGCGATTGCTAGGTCATGGTGAGACGGAGGATGGCCGGGACTAGGCGAGGTCTGCCGAGGTCTGGAGGCGATCGAGGATCGCGGAAGATGATCGGAGATGGAGTCGCTGCGAACCTAGAAGAAAAAGAATGGATGAGATGCTAGTTAAAGAGCTACTCGGATCAAGGATGGCTGACAGATCACGGTTTAGGTGATAGAGTAGCGGGTCTAGTTAGTAGGTCTTGAAAACCCAGTGTGCTTGTTGGGTTTCGGTTTAGCTCATGTAAGGCTGTGTGTGGGAGTCATCCTAACCCTTGATGGTGGTCCTTAGGGTAGAAGGATCTCATCCAAGGGTGGAGGGTAACTCGAAGGTAGTATAAATAGAGGGGGAGAGGTGGCCTTCCTCCTCTTTAAGGCTTATGAGGTTTTTGGCTTCTTTGAGCTTTTGCCCACTTTGTTGTGAGGCTTTGTAAACCTCCCTTTCAGAAATGCAAAACATTTTCTATCATGCTTAAATTTACATTACGCATTAAATTCAACAACTTACTTCCAAGCATTTAAATTCCGCACTTACATTCTTGCAATCTACTTATACACTATTTGTATTTGCCTCCCCTCCTGCTTGCTATTGCCTCTTATTTTGAAGGATTGTTGCGTTTGTGTTGCAAGAAATCAATCTTGTGTTCTTGAGTGATTCATTCTTGTAGATCATGTTTGCGGAGATTTTGACTTGAGTTCTTGCTTGCTGTGACAAGTCGAGAGGTTGTCCAAGATCATCTTGATCATCAAACCCCACGAACAAGTCTAAGATCAAGTTCTTGAGTTTTGCTTGAACTTGGTGTGCTTTTCCTTTCCAGGTAAAAGGTCGAACTTTGGCGTCAATCCTTGCGATTGAAGGTTGGAATAAGTTCCTCATATCCTTAAGATCACATCTATCAAGTTTCATGAGTTTTTGTTAAGCCGATCAAAAAATTCCACAAAAGTTTTTGTGTAATTCTTCCACGATGTGAAAGACTACATTCTTCTTTGTTGTGAGTGCTACCGATCTCCCTATGGTAGCATCGTCCATCTGAGCGATTACTCCTTCCCATTTGCTCCTTTTGTTTGATTTGTCTGTAGGCTTGATTGGATCATTTTGAGTGGGAAATTTTTCTTGGGATCATTCACTCCCCCTCGATCGCTATTCGGTCCTACGATGCCACGTAGAATCAAGTGGTCTTCAATTTGGTGAGTTATTAAATCTTTTGAGATTTTTTCCATCAAAGTTTACACCTCTTGACCTTGTCTTCTTTGACAATTTTCTGATACATCCATTCTTCACGATCCATACCATAATTAAACTATGCATACTAAATTAAGAAAAACTAGAGCTACAACTAGCTATTTCAAATATTGAGATATTATTTAATTACCTTAGCAAACTGCAGGACATGTTCCAAGATATATAATTTACTCCTATACCTTCTTCCTAGTTCACGAGCTTTCAATTCCCTAGTTAGGAGACATACATTTACAACATCAACAATGATATCGAATTATCTAGTGCAAAATTGAAGGAATTCTCACCTTTGAAGAACCACAAATAAGTCAAATTGAGAAATCTCCTCATGCTAGGGCTTCAACTTTATCCCTTAACACCCATCCACGAGGATATCATAATTTCTCACCCTAATTATTGCTTCCAAGTAGAGTATGTTGTGTTTTTAAAGCGTGATAGGTTTTTGACCTCTAGAATAACAATTATGAGAGAGAGTTCGGCCGAATGTTATAAGCTCTTTGGTCGGACAAACACATCACGGTCGGTTCGAAGATCGAAACCGACCATGATATATATATTATGATGATAGTTTCTAACCCATAAACCGACCATGATGGCGATCTTCATCACTTTCGTTCTACCTTGAGAACCGATTGTGAGATATATAATATCACTATCGGTTCTTAGGTCGGACCGATAGTGATGTTTTACTATATATCTCACCAACCTTTGGATCATTTATCACTATCGATTTTTTGCCAAAAAGTTAAAATCAGATCTAGATGAAAAGATAGTGTTGTATCATTTTATAGTAGTGCAAACATGCGAAAAATAGCATGCACCGGTGTGAGCCACCCTTGATGTAGGCAACCAAATAGAATGTGTGGTACGGTGTTGCCATTTGCTATTATCTTTTCTGTCACATGGCCGAACACAAAAAAAATCGTTACCAAAGGATGTAAACTGTGGAAGATGTTTGGTTTCATTAATAAATGGAACTAGGGTATCGCGACCCTTTGTTTCTAAAAATTAATGCCATGAAAAGATATATATATATATGTATGTATGTATGTATATATATATATATATATATATATATATATATATATATATATATATATATATAGAGTACTTCATCTTTTTTGTGCATACTGATTATAAGATACTCCAAAGTAAGTTTCATAGAAAATTTTATCAAAATCCACTTTTTTGTATTTTCGGGAGTACGTACTCCCACTTGCAATATACCATGTAAACAAACGTGCTATACTACTTTATCACTTTCAATACACTTCAATAATAATTCTAAGATACTCTAATATGATTTGGTTGAAAAAAATGCATTTAAGCCATTTATTTTTGTTCTATACCCTTTTCCATTTATAAAAGGAGTATATACACAAATTATGTTATAAAAAGTGGACTTTGACAAAAAAAAATTATGGAACTCAGTTTGGAGTATCTTATAATCATTATTAGAATATGCACATAAGGATAAAGAGGTATAACACCTTCATTTAAGTGTATATTTAAAGTGGGAGTATATACTCCTAGGAGTATGGAATACACACACACACTCCCACCGGTAACAAATAGTTATGCATATAGGTGTAGTCAAACTTTTAAAACTTTGACTGTTAATATTTTCTAAAATATTTATATTGGACCCATGAAAATCATATGTGTAGATTTGTCTTGAAAAATACTTTCATAATATTATAGTTTTGTTGGGTTTGTAATTATAGGATAGCAGAAGTTAGTGGTTAAAGCTATGTTTTGGAGACTGTGTTGATGTCCAAAACGACAACTATCTATGTTGGAGGGAGTATATAATTAACTGGGACTCTACAATGTCTGGGCACCATAATATAAAATGAGTATTTTCCTATGAATTGCATGCAAAAAAGTTTGAAATTTTTGGATGCCAATTTTAACTACTTTACTAAATAGTTCAAACAAGTTTGAACTCAAATTCAAACTTGAGTTGTCTTTTTTATGGTAGCTTGATTGTAAGTATGTGCTGATGATGTATATAAATCAGTAAAGCATGTGATCTTAATTCGTTCAAAATCTTTGAATTTGAGTATATTTTGTAAAGGTTTGCATTTCATTTCAATTATTGTAGATGGGTATATACCCTAAAACAGAAAAAGTTTGAAAAATATACCCAAATTTGATTTGAATTCACGTATTTGAAATCATTGTATCCCGTTTGACATCCTATATATGTGTGTGTGTGTGATTTATCATAATCGATGTTACTTCTTTTCTATTAATGAAATATATAGCCCATTCTTTGGTGGAAGGAGACATAATTTTTTCTCTGACACACACACATGTATAATTTTATATTAGTCAAATGCACGTGCGTTGCAGTGAAACACATTTTAAACGAAATAATCAAATCATGCCACATATTTACAAAAATAAAATTGCATTCTTGAGTTACCATGTGGAGGAAAAGTGGGGAATGGCCTGGAGGAGGAGCGGTTGTGGGTGTAAGGACATTTACAATAGTGTGATTTCTTCCCTCTATGTGCTTTGCCATGTAATATTTTTGCTAATATGGGAGAGAGAAAGAGAGAGAGAGTGTAGCTATCTCTTCATGAAGAGACAACCATATAGCCAGACAAAACATCAATATATGAATTAATGTCCATAACAAACACTTTTCATGCATAGTAAATTGAAAGATTGTGGGATGTCATAGAGACAACCTTAAAATGTTATCTATTGTAGAAGTTATCTTTAGTTTTATCTTTAGATGACAAGGAGAAGTATATATCTGAGTAGCCATCTCTACTATTGTACATGCTCTAAAGAGAGATGTCGGTTGGTTTCCTTTTTATTCATGAGAGATGGGAGGCGTGTCACGATCAGTAGTCTCACGGCCTATATGTCGATGGTGCTTTTCTTGGAGAGGAAGAAGGACAGGCGACCGCCACCAACTCATGTTTATGTATATACATTATTTAGTACCTACGTGTAGAATAGCCTATTGTACACACAGGCGATTAACCCAACCAGATCGAGTCATGCATCCCACTAATCAGCAGAACTACCTAGTTGACTAAACCCATCGATTTACATGGCCAAACCAACTAGTAAATGCATTTCTTATTTGTCTTTGGAATATGTTTTTCTTTGATTTAGCCAAAACTTTTTCTTGTGACTCGATTCATGAATGGTTTTCACGGTAGCTTCACGGCGACAAGCGCACCATATTGATATAAGTCTCAACAATAAAAGTCGCATGAATTTTTACGCCAATTTACGAATGTGTCTAAGATTTTACTACGTGCAGACTCACGAACCCTGCAGTGCGATAGTAAAATGTATACCAATAGTAAAATATGATTCATGTGGCGTTTATTGTGAGACTTATATCAATATATTGCTCTTATCGTCGAGTATATTCTTAGTGAAAACGTTAATGAAATCAGGCTATCAATAAAGTTATGGCTAAATCAAAAAACGTTCATGTCAAACAAGAAACACATTTACTAGTTGGTCATCGATGTAAACTAGTAATGTGTTTTCTTATTTGTACTATAAACTTTTTCTTTGATTTAATCGCAACTTTTTATTGATGACTCTGATTCACCAACGGTTTTACCACTAGCTTACTAACAATGAGTGCAACACAATGATATAAGTCCCACTAATAAAACGCGCAAATTGAGATTTTACTACCAATTTACGAATGTGTCCTAAGATTTTACTACCGCATAAATTGCTGAACTCTTTGGCATGATAGTAAAAATCAGTGTATATCGATAGTAAAATCTATGTATATGGATTGTAAAATTTAATCCATGTAGCGTTTATTGGTGAGACTTATATCAATATGTTGCTCTCGTCATCAGTAAGCTATTGTTGAAAATCGTTCATGAATCAAACGTCAATAAAAATTATAATAAAACAAAGAAAAAATAGATTCATGTACAAACAAGAAACACATTTACTAGTTGGTCATCGGCGTAAACTAGTAATGTGTTTCCTTTTGTACTACTAGAATTATTATTTTTATTTACCCATAAGTTTTTATTGGTACTTGATTCTGACGGTTTTTCTTAGTAGTTTACTAATGACGAGAGCAATATAATGATATAAGTCTCGCTAATAAGCGGCGCATGAATGAGATTACAAATCTCAAGAATATGTCATAATATTTTACGACCACGAGTTGTTGAAACCTCTGGCATGATAGTAAAATTTATGTATACCAAATAGTAAAATGTGAGACCCGTTCTTGCAAGCAGGAACCTCCATGTGATTCTTGTACTAGTCCCATGATAAGTGGCTAGCACTCACATGTTTACAACATTCATATCACAACCACAAGAGGACAAGCTGATAAGTATGTATATACAAGCGGAAATAATTATCTGAGTTTAAAATTTACAAAAACTGAACAACGGAAAATAGAGAGTTAAAGAACTTCAAAACCCTCGCGGTTTGCCCACTAACCCTTAGGCAAGCGACTAGGCAAATCTAGGGAAATCATCGTCGAACACCTGTGCCTGCGTGAAAGCAAGAATCATCCGCCCTTGCAAGCCGTCCTCTGAGATAGCGAGATGCAAGATTGAGTACATTAGTACTCAAGCAAGACTTATAGTGTTTGACAAATGCAATTAAGTAATCATGCGAGGCTAAGCAAGGCAGGTTATAGGTTATTTTGCGATTGCATAAACATTGAAAAGTATGAATATAAGATTGAAACATCGCATTTTTAAATAGGCAATTGAGACATAAGCGATAAGCAAATACTCAAGTCTTTCAACCCGGTTTACATTGCAAAGGTCCCGGTGTCTATCCTTTGACACAAAAGCTAGTTGCAAAAATGGTTTCCAAACCAAACCCATTTTTGGAAAATACCAAAAGACTAACATTGGAATGACTTCACCAAGTGTCCTTGACCGTGGGCGCGGCTAATCGATTAGATTTACACTCTGAGGTGTACAACTTTACCCACAGGGGAATGATCAACCTCTTTTGCTAGGCCATATTAACACACTTCCTTTTGTGTGTCGACAAGGAGATCATCTGAACCGTTACATTACTTATATGTGGCTATGAACCAGCCGGGACGTTAAACCCCATCATAAAATAGAAACACACACGAGACGTGGTTCCTTTCACGTGATACACAACACCTGTTTACATTTTATGGCCAGGCGAGGTACACCGTTCTTGTGGTATGCATTTACCACACGAGGGTTAGAAAAAGTCGGTGTGAAGCCCCTCACAAGCAATCGAGGAAAAGCTCCTCTATACTCTCCCTTCCTTAGATGCAAAGCCACATCCAAATAACTTATTAGGCTCGGTGTCCTCCACACGGGCCCGTGGTTGTGCGAAAACATGGATCTATAGCGTTCCATTGCTCGGTCCTTAATCCGACAGGCGATACTCCACCCTATACTACGTGCAACTCCTTTACACCACCGCTATTGCCAATAATCGCGCGTCAAACCATAGTTTTATTTTGGGTTTTAACCAAAGTACCGACAACCTTTTCCCAAAGAGGGCCATACAATTCTTGAAAAGACTTAAAACAAATGACGAATAGCTTAAGCGAGAATATTATACTAGCGGTTATACCCAAAATGACATTAAACATGTCTAGTTCAAACTATGGTTTACAAGGTTCACGTGTCCATACTGATTAAGGTAAACCATAATATGCGGGATTAACTCGGTTCCAACCCAAATTAGCATTTCTATGGAGAATTTTCCGGATGCATAGTACATAGACAAAAATAATATAATGTAGGTAAATTATCGGGCTCGATATGTTCAAGGGGTGCTTGCCTTGCGACTCACTTGTTTGATGCGAAATCTGGATCTGCGGACAGGTCGTCTTCTTCTTCGAGCACGCGTCGATTCTACGTCGATCAACCGGAAACATAGCAAATATATAATTTCAATAAGGGCAAAAAGAAAGCGAGCGGTAAACCAAATAAAGATTAAGCTACGAGAAACAGGGGTAGTTTAGGGGTTGCATTATAGGATTTAGGGACTACATGATTTAGATAATCACATAAACACTTTGTTAAAGACTTTTAGGATGAACAAATATGGTTTCTTTGATAGATTATCTATCCTTGAATTACAATTCAAGAGGCTAAAATTATGAATTTTTGTGTTTATAACTTCAAATTATAGATGCTAAAATTATTTGAATTAATAAAACTTAAGACATAAGATAAATGAGTTGATTGCACTAAATCTATTAAGCTAGGATACTAGATTTGTTCATGGTTTGAAACTATTTAATCTATAAACTATTTAACTTCCTATGCACATATATTTATATGCATATATATATACATATGTATATGTATATGTATATGTATATGTATATGTATATGTATATGTATATGTATATGTATATGTATATGTATATGTATATGTATATGTATATGTATATGTATATGTATATGTATATGTATATGTATATATGTGTGTGCACATTTGACACCTAGGTTACTTCATAATCTTAAAGGTAATTCAAATCAAGATTTCTCCTTAATCTATACCCTTTTATAATGCACCTAAGCATTCTTTTCTACGTCCACCCCAAATAATGTACCCCACTAGAGATGGCTCAACCTTCATGCACCCAGCAAAATGTCCCCATAAACTTGCCTCCTTCAAAATTAACCTCTCAGATCTTTCCTCAGCTTTACTCACCCACATCCGATGGCCATTGTTTAATGTGTCTAACTCATCCCTTATGGCCTACAGAGATCTCCCCACCTCCGACATCATCTCAAGGAAAAGGAAACAAATATCCTGGAATTAAAGAAAAGGAAACAAATGTTCTAGAAAAGGAAAAGATTATATATTACGTGCTGGGAAAAGGAAACAAATGTTCTAGAAAAGGAAAAGATCATATATTACGTGCTGGGAAAAGGAAACCGGAAGATAGGGCACTATACTAGTCAAGTTTAAGATTCTACTGATTCCCTAAAATTCAGAAAATCAATTTCTTAATCATTTCATAATCCTTCCATATAATTATACATATCTAAATTTCAATGTATTGAAAGTAAAACTTAAATGGAAAGTAGTTCAATCATACAAGAAAATTTAATATTTCTATATATTTGAACTCTTGGAAACATAAGGATCCTTGAAAAATTAGTTTCATTAAATTCTAAGTTTGTTTGTAAAATTTTTGTATAAAGCATATCTTCAGGCCTTTTATTTAAATTTGAATTTTAAAATTACCCAAAGATCATTTTCAAAATATTTTTACATATTCTGAAAGAGCTTGATTTTACATGAATATAGAATTTCGTTTCACAATTTTTCGAGTTATGGACAATTGAAGTAGCTCGGTTTTGGAAAATACTTGAAATTCCAAAATCGTTTCCGGACAAAGCGTCTTCGGTTTTTGTAGCGTTGGCGCATTTGAACCAACCCGTCTGGTGACAAGCCGACCCACTGTCGACAACCGAGCTAAGCGCTGCACGCGAAGCTACTGAGTGGTAGCGACTATGGCCCCTTGACCGACGAAGAGGCGACTTGGGCTCCGCCCACGGCCGTGAACCGAGCGCCGCGGCGGCGATGGGTAGCTCCGAGAGCATCGATGAGCCAAAGGCGAACCTAGGGCGTTACCCGTTCGCGAAGGTGACCGGAGAAGGGTCGACACGCAGAGTGGAGGCGGCCGCCATGGCTGCGAGCAATAGCTCGCCAGCCGGCCATGATTTTACCGTTCGACATGGCATGAGCATCGGTGAGTCAAGGGTGATCTATTTCACCCGACTAGGCGTGATGGGCGAAGGTGGTGCGCGTCTTGCCCGGCGAGAAGAAGAAAACCAACGGTGGGAGGTGTCTTTGCAGATGAGAATAAGTGAAAATAAGGAGGGTCATTACTCAAAAGATGTGGCGAAGCTATAGGAGGAAGAGATTTCAAGGATTTGTGCCTATTTGGGTGCTTCACGATTTCCCCTTTTCGGTTCTCTGCTGGCGAGAGCGAGGAAAAGAGGCTCTAGGTCGGGAGCTCAGCTCGGGGATAAGCAAGAAGGAGAAGGAAGGCTCATAGCAGCGTTTTGGTGGTATTTATAGCGGTGTGAAGTGATTCCACAGTTTTGAACTCGGAAGGTGAGGTGCGACTCGGCTCTGGGCGACTCGGCGAAGTGGCGCGAAGCCTCTCACCGGCAAGGAGGCGGCGTGAGGTGGTCAAGGCATGGCCTGGGAAATCGAGAATGATTCGTGGCGTCGGATGAAGGGATGGGCAGCTCGGTTTGTCGGGCGCCTGGCGTGAAGACTTCGGTGTCTTGTGAGCTCTGTCTCGGCGAGAGGAGAAGAAAGAGGGAAAGAAAACGACGGTGACAGCTGGGCCCGGGGTCCACCGGTCAGCGAGAGCACTTACACATGCGCTTGCGCCAGAAAGCAGCCCACGTGCGCCGTGGGGCCCACTGGTCAGCGAGCGCACATGCTTATGAAGATAAACCTCACCCCAGACAGCTAGTACTCGCATTAATTTAGCCATCAAATCAATTTGAAAATTTTCAAAACTTTTTTAATAGGTTATTATAGTAGTTTAAAGTTTACACTAAAAATTTGAGACTAAAATACCCTATGGTTGATTTATAAAAATTCTGACACTGTACACTGTCTAGAATTTGCATTTCGGTATTGTATTTATTTAAGGGTGTAAATCATATTAATTATTTTTAACACTTTTTATAATAGTTTATTTTAGGTTATAGATATCTTCATAAAAATTTCAAGTCAAAATATTAAGTAAATATTTTATAAACATTCTGACATGAGGATTTCCAGTTTTTAAATGCCTCTATTCTTGAATTTCTAAAAGGCTTAGACGGTATGATAAATCTCTAATATTTTTACCAGATGCAGCCTATACCCTAAGAGTTCTATGGTGATTTTTATGACTCCATGTAAATTTCTAATATCTCCTAGTAATTTCGACATCTCTCTGTTTCTAGTAAAAAGGATGGTTAGTTATTTTATTTATTCACCTTTCAGCACATAGGATTTTTAGTAGATGGTTTTACTGGTTTACCAGCATGAGTGAGGTCTCATAGTAATTTGTTTCCACATTTACTTTTACCTCTTTACATTCTTACCATTTCCCATTTAATAATTCTATTTGTTGGTCTATTTACACAAAGCATAAATCCAAGGAAAATCCACATAAAAACCAAAAATTCTCAGAAAACTCAGAAATAAATATGTCCAAATCCAAAATATTTATTTTCATTTTATTATATTATTTTCTGGGTGTTACATAAAATCTATTTATATGGATAGTAAAATCTGATTCATGCGACATTTATTAGCAAGACTTATATCAATATGTTGCTCTCGTCGTGAGTAATCTATAGTGAAAACCGTTTGTGAATTGGAACTATCAATAAAAGTATAACCAAATCAAAGAAAAAACATATTTTAATACAAACTAGTAAACACATTTACATTGGTTTGACTAAGTAAGTGATTGACTTAGTCAACACGTGGAGTCACGTGGAATGGTTTGCATGTGCTTCTTCGACCAAAGCGCAGAATAACTAATCTGCGTGTAGGCGTACTGTGTGTCTCTCCGTATATACACACTTGGCGTGTTTCATTGACTCCTGAGTCACACCAAATAATCAAGATTTTTCATATTGATGCGGTAGGTCCTAAATCTCATTGTGAATATGTTCGATCAGATTATCTCACGTGTTTTTGCTAGTATTTTACAAGATATATAACAATTTAATTACGCACAGATAAGAACATAGAGAGAATTAAGAATGGAACTCGCGACATCATTTTGCTTGGTTTACGCCTTAACCATTCCCGTGCACCTGAATGCATGCTTTTAGTATTTAATATTTGATGGATTGCATGCCAACGAGGAACTTGCTAGCATGCATAATTGGGATTCCATGTCCAACTCTTGGTTGCCCAAGAAGATGTCGAGCTACTTTACAAGCCTAGAAGTGGGAATATTGGATGGACTAAATTAAGCGAAAGGGCTCCCGGGGAATGGGGCAAACTGTTGTACTTAATTTCCTACAGGGTGCTGATCGAGTACGGCAGACCTAACCTAGCTTTAACAAAATTCCAAAGCTAAACAATTGCTATCAACAATGTTCCTTTGGTAGGTGTTGGTCATGTACAAAAGCCAAAGAGCCTCCTGCCCTAGCTTATCATATACTTGATTGTTAGTATTCTCTTTTTGTAGGTTCTGGAATTGATGGGTTGGAGAAAGAAGCTAGCAATGTATAAATTTACATGTTATCTTTTCATTATTTGACTACTAAAATCTCAACAAAAGGGAAACGATAACAGAATGGGGCACGATGGAGCCAGGACACCAGGATTTCAAATATGCAAATTCAAACCATATTTTACTATATTTTTTTGAAAATATTAGTTTTAGAATATATACACATCTATAACAATTCATATGAAATACATACCTTTTAAAAAAATTCTCAAATTCAAATTTTTTGAACAATTTAGATCACATACTTTACTGATTTATATATAAAATCAGCACATACCTACGATCAAACTATCATAAAAAAATATATAGCCTTATATGACTTGAATTCGTGTGTTTGGAACCATATTACTCCATTCCGATGTCATATACATGTACGGTAGCCATCCCTCTAAATGGGTGTACCTACCGAGATGGTAGTATGTAGCTCTCATGTACCTCTCAGAAATGGTGATGTATGATAGATCCTCCATAAAGCAAAACATAGGACCATGTTTGGGAGGTTGTAGTTGGGTTGAAAAAGCTGCTTTTAGTTTCTTTGGTGTATGGCTGTTGCATGTAGTGGCTTTTTGACTTCTTGTTGTCTTTGTTTGGCAAGCCACTCTTTACAGCTATGAGCTTTTGAGGGCTAACAAAATGAAAGGTAGCAATATAGTGAAGTACAGCGGCATCCGAGTGGGGAGATGACGTGGAAGCGGCGAGACGGGGTGACAAAGGTTGGGAAGGCGGAATGGGAGAGTTAGGAGGAGTCCAAGTGAAGCCACAGCTGAAAAGTTCCTCCTCGGCATGTGAGCTTTTAGAAGTGCTTATGCTGCTTGAGCAGCTTACTTCTTTCTGTTGATATCTTGTTTGGGGAGCTTTTAGTCAAAGTGACAAAAGGTAGCTCTCCCAAACAGGCCCATACTCATGTCTCCTACCAAGAGGCTGTAAATGGGCCTGGCCTCTTAAACTCGAGCAAGATAAATGCTCGATCCAAACTTGAGTGTATCTAAGTTGAGATTCGAGTTTAGACCTGTGGTCGAGCCGCTTAAATAAATTTGGTAACAAATAATTTAATGTACACTAATTTTCAACAATAAAAAAACTTAAGCTCTTGCCGGCTCGAGTAAGCTGGTAAGAGTTAATATCTGATAATATTTAGCAAGTGATCATAAATTTACCGAGACTCACGAGCTATTCGAGCTTGACTCATTGAAGCTCGTGTGCTCAAAATCAAGCTAGAGCTCAATCTAAACTTAAATCAAACCTAGAGTGATCCAAGCCTCGAGTTTTTTTACCGCTGCTTCCACCTACCATGGCTAAATATTCTCCTATTTCCTCTTACCTTGTAGGAACAAGAACTAGTGCAACGCTGTTTTCAAATTGGTCCATTTCACTTTATGAGTTATCATGAACCTACTATAGTCGCACAGGCATATATATGCCTACAGAAAGTTAGGCAATAGTTTTTATTTTTGGTGTTAAACTGTTAAAATGATGATAAAATGATGCTATCTCACTATTACAAAAATGCCATCACAGATGGTTCAAAAATGCCATCACAGACAATTTTATGATGCATGCATAAGCATGTGCCGATAATAACCGGTGCATCACAGGCGATTTCTAAACCATTTGTGAAACACCTATCACAGACGGTTCTTCGTACAAAGCGTCTATCATAATAAGTTATCATGAGACATTTGTATAAAAATGCTATCGTGATAATAAACTATCCTGAGATAGTTTATTTAAAGAACCTCCTGTGATCCGATGTTTTCTTCCTCTCTTGGAAGAACTTCAATGATTATTATTTGTTAATGAAAATTTTCTTTCCTTAGATATTTCTACAATGATATTTACAAGACATAACCGATTATAGATTTTATAATTGAATATCTAAACACGAGATGCATCGAGGCAACAACTTGTACGATCGAGTTGTCTTAAAATATGAATCTTTGTAGCACTTTTATCTCCTTTCTTATTCTAATGTTGATGAATTTAAAGGCAAAATTCAATTACATCCACTGTTCATCTTGAAAGTTGTCGTGCTCTAATTTATCTTCTACTTTATCCTCATTCACGAATGAGAATACCATAGAAGCAATATATTTTTACTCTAGTCATTTGCAAGAACCGGATTATTTTGATTGAGCTCACAAATATGGAGTTCATCAAATATAGAGTCCATCAAAATGATTATGTTTCTTCTCAAGACCGAAATGAAAATAGATTGCCTATGGTATTCTCATTCGGGATGAGATGAAGTGAAAGATAAATCAGGGCATGACAATTTTAGAATGAATGTGGATGGAATTAGATTTTTCTCGGAATCCATCAACATTAGAATAAGAAATGAATAAAAATGCTACAATGTTAAATATTTTTAGGCGATCCTAATCACACAAGCTATAGCCTCGATGCATTTAGGATGTTTAGATATTCAATACAAAATCTATAACTGATCGATGCTGTAAATATCGTTCTGAATATCTAAGAAATAACTCATTGTGGTGGGGTTGGGATTCTGGGCAGGGGCTCAAGTCGATCCTCGTTCACCCTTTATACCCACCTTGGTGTCCGTGTGGCGTTCAAATCAGTAGGTGTCCAAAGTAGCTACAGCTGGGACACGAGTCCAATATGTACATGGAGATGAATAACTTGCGGGTGTGGTCCCACTTGTTAGTGACTCACCACAGGTAGCGGACCGAGGCTAGGCTACGGCGTGGACTTGGCTGCCTGGGCGTGGGTTGGTTGGGCTAGGCTAGGCGATTTGGGCCGGGTGGGTTGGGTGTCAACCCAAACACTATTAGAGTTTTTTTTATTTGGTTTTTCTTTTTAGAAAATACAAATAGACTCTAAATAAATAGAAAATAGAGTTGACAAAATCCTAGAAAATTCTATAAAATACTTTATAGCATATAGAACCCAAATAAACTAATTTTGACATTTGTTCACTTGAGCATTAATCATATTAATTTTTTTGAATTAAGAAAATTTTAAGTGACAATAAAAATTATGATATTTTTTTGGAAAGGCTAAACTACTTAAAATAATTTTAAAGATGCAAAAATTGGGATGTTACACCCACTTAGGTTGGTATGCAAGGAATCACCATGGGCGTCCCTCTATCTCACATTTCACGTCATACCACGAGTGGCGAGACTTCGCTACCTTGAATGTCATCCTCAATGACACTTCCTAGAACTTGGCCCTTTCTATACCTCGTTCTTACTTTTTACAACGTTCCATGCGACCTCATTTTGCTCGTATCCCAATTCCACCGGCTGACCTTCACTCACTACTAGTTTATCAAATTGGTATGTGTTCCACTATGATAGAATGGCGTGATCACCTCCATCTTGTTCATCATAAGAACCTTCATCATCTGACAATGCCTCATAGTCACGGTTTTCAAGATCTATTCATTGCACCAAGGCTTGATCGCTCACCTTTGTGTGTAATGCCCAAGGGTTCTTAGCTCCCTCTACCATGGGAAGGTCTCTGATCTCAGCTTCAATGGAGTCATTACTACCTCCCCTTCTAGCTCATAAAGTATGGTTTACTATGGCTCGACTACCTAACTTCTCCGACATCTTCACCAATGGTATTTTCCTACATCATATGAGTCAGAGGAACTTTCTAAAATGCTTGGGTCAGCTAAACTAGTGGCCATCCTCGTTTCTTCACGAATCTCTCGTATGAGCTCCACAGATTTGGCCCCTTCAATTCCATTAATTCCCATTATATGCGTTATGGTGCACGAGTAGCAATGCCATGTAACCGGATCATACAACGCATGGTCCACGAGAACAACGGTACAAACATCTCATAATGGTGCACTATGAGCGTTGCTCTGCGCACATTAGATTGGTCATTACATATGGAAAAGCAACACAAACCAACCCATTATGCACCCATCTATGGAACCCCTTCTCTCCATTGTATTTTAAAAGATACGCTTAGCCATACATGTTACTACGCAAATAATCGATGTTAATGGCATTTGCTCATTCGATTAAATTACATGAAATAGACATAATAATAAATCTGCACTTAGATATAAACGTGAATAGGAGAGGATTACCCTAATGCACCACACCTAAAGAAAGGCAAATAATTCATACATGTTCTTTACAAATCGAAATTACCATGCATGCTTCATGTACGTAGCATACATAGATAATAATAGATCCTATGCACATTTGTGCAACTATGTACTAAGGAACAAATAGAACTATATAAATACATTCTCCATGTTACGATAAAAATAACTAGTAGATCTAGTATTCTAAAACTAATTGGTGCACTACAACTAACAACTACATGAAAGTAATAGATCTACAACAATACATTCTACGACAAACTACTCTAAGTAACTACATATCTAAAACCAAACTATCTACCCATCTACCCATATCTCAATACAACTTTGGATATAATCATTTTATTTGCTAACCTACCATGGTTTCAAAATAAAATTTATAAAGAAACAAAACTCACCTCTAGAATGGAGAGATCCACCCGTGAACAATCTCTCTACTTCTCCTTTTCCCCTCTCTTCTCCCTCTTCTCCTTTTATGCAACTCCTCTCCTCCATGTCTCCTTTTGTTTTACCGAATAGATCCGAGTCTTTGAAAATCAGCCATTTTTAGTTTAAATAATGTGGCTTACATGCGCCATTTCTAATAGCAATAGAGGTGTAGGGGCCTTTGTCACCATTACAAGCGATGATTCTTTGCATATGTCATTATTTGAAATGGCGACGGATGCTAAAGCGACTGACGTGGCACTCAGTCGTTCATTTATTTGATGACAAGCGCTGCATCGCAATTTTGAATGATGAAAGAGAAGATAGAGGTTAAGTTACGTATTTTTTATTTGAGCATTTATTGCTATAATATTAATAATAATGTATTATTTAAAAGAATTTTCTTGTCTTTCTCACCTTGACATTATTCTCACGATTCATCCTCATCATTCACGACTTCTCTTTTGACAAGGGATGGTGAAAAAATTATTCTTAATGCACGTAAACAAATGGTTATGAGACTAGATTTTAAATGTTTCCCAAATAAACTCATGTAACATGTAGTTAATAAGACTTGGATCGAGCATAGTATTTAATCACAAGACACAAATGACTTATCGGTTTGGCGAGCATCGGCACTACTACGAGAAAGGCCTATATAAGACGCCTCATCACAGACGGTTTTGCTAGGGCGACCATCAAAGTTATAGGATATGCTAAGAACCATCTACGATAAGCTAATCTCATAGATGGTTCGTAGTACAAACCTTCTGTAAATATCACAGTCGGTTTGTACCACGAATCATCTATGAGATTATCTTATCATAGACGGCTTTTTAATCAAACTGTCTGTGATAACACTTCTCTATTATATATATCGTTCTAGGGTTTATGCCTTGCGATCTTCACCGAACAAAATCTCTTTCACTCATCTCGACCTCCTTCACAGGCAGTCGCCGCCACCCCAGGCCTACTCACCTCCTCCACGAGCCTATTGCGCGCCTCTTCCTTGAGCCACATCATCTTGCCTCCTCCCCAAGCTAAATCGCTACCTCCTCCCCAGCCCCGGTCATATGTTGTTTGGATATTATTTATCATTTTTTCTTTGCTTGCATTATTGCTAAGATTGTTTGGACTTTTAGTTCTAAAATGTGTCATAAAGTAATTATTCATGATGTTGAATCTATAGCAAGGTATTGGTTAAATAACATTAAAACCTCAATTATAAATATGGTTTTGTTGCTTTGAGGTGTATCAGTCCATGAGCGTCGTAATATCCCAATGACTACAAATTAAACATCAAGGTGAGTTGCTCTTGTTTTTAAGGAAGCGTGAAAGTTTGGTGTTGTGGTTAGATGTATATATTTTATGTATTAACTTCATCCATGCATAATCCCGATTGTCGAACAATGCTACTCCTTACAATAGATCGATGGGCGAAGAAGTACAACAGGTTATTCATCTAGCAAAATATACATTGAACTACGCAATTGCGCCGGGAACTTCATTATAAGCTTTAGTCAACCGATAGCTGGGAAGACAAAGGGAATGCACCGATGGTCCATAAGGAAACACCATGGTGGTTCTAGCCACATAGTGAGCTTACAGCCAAGGAAAAGGTGTTGATGGTCTCCGATGCCGCTGCTAAAGGTTGGGCTGGGATAATCCTAAACTAAATCCAAAACAAGAGTATTGGCTTATCACGTATGGGAATAATTAGAAGAAGGCCAAGGCTCATACAACAGATACTCTCTAAGAAATCGCCAATGGACCACGATACATAAAATATATGACCGCATAAGCTTGATTTCCTTTTCCATCTCCTAGTGTTTCGAATCCAAAAGCGCATATGTATCTTAGTCGTAGATTGGGTCGATGGTTCGTGCATGTTGCCATTTGTATCATAATAGTGAGGCAAATATATACATCTAACCAAACCCTATGTGCTCTGTAATTCGAATGTTTATTATGAAGTGTTATGTCAGGTTTGAAATGATTTAATTAAATAAAAATAATTACTCTACTTCTCCACGTGCATATGAAAAACTTGTAAATTTTTTTACTATTTTTTTTGTAATATTTTTATTGAAATAAAAAGTCACCAAACTTAGACTCTTTCATCGTTTAAATTGGCGACAGATGTTCAATCAATAATTTATATGGAAACATAATTTATGTCGCTATTTGAGATGATGATATAACTTATAAATGTCGATTCTATTCACGACGAGTTTACATCGTCTTTCAATTCACGATAGAGTTTTGTCCCTATTTGATTTAGCTATAGAAAATGGCGAGAGAGATCCAAGCGGTACACCATATAGGATTGTTGTCGTTTCAAATAGAGATGGAGGTATATTTTTGTAATTTTTATCAAGGCGAGGCGGACAATGACCACTCACCAAAGCGCAGGACTAGGGCTCCTAGTCTAGGTTTCTCCTTCCTTCCTTCCTTCTCCCAATTCTCGATGTAACACCGCCCTCTCGCCTATATAAAGGGGGGCAGGGACCTTCGGGAGAAAGAGGGAGACACACAGGGACAACAGAAAAACACTCTCGTGTACAAACCCTCAGTCCACACTTGTAATCGATGTGCAGCCGTCTGTACAAAAAGCAATACAACATCGTCGCATCGGCCCGGGTAGGGACATTCGGCCCGAACCAGTATACACATTGGACTTTTTGAGTCTAACCATTCAGGGAGAGGGAACGCGTGGCCCCTTAGGCTTACAAATTTACTTGCCGGTGCTCGAAATGCCGACAGTTGGCGTGCCAGGTAGGGGCCTTTGCGCGTCTTCATCGACATCTCCGGATTCCCGCCTATCTCCCTGATGGCTTTCTTCTCCCACGACGGCGTGTCTGCGTCGAGGAGCCGGATCCGTTTCGGCTCCCTCGACTTCATCGCCACCTCGGCGGGAGAGCTCGCGCTCATTCCCATCACCTCTGAGGACCAGGCACCCGCTAGGGCACGGACTCCGTTCAAACGACCGCTGACCTCGGCAGGGCCCCAGGCGAGCCCCAAGGCGGAGCTCGCGCGCCTCGCCTCCGGAGGCGGCACGCGGACACGGGGTGATGACTGCATCACCTCCTGTAGGCTCACAACTCGTGGCAATGGCCGGCCTCTGTTCACGACCTGCTGGAAGATTCTTCCAGGCATGGTTCCAGCTCTGACATGGAGCACGCTGCCCGCAGACGGCACTCTCGTGAGTGCAACATGGCGGGCACGGTCGACCTGACTGTAACCCCCGCGACTACGGGGGCCCTCATCCGGCACACCAGGGCGCAGGAAGAAGAATGTCAGCACGAGCATGCTGGGCACGCCCAAGCCCGCCGCGTTGAGCTTCAACAGCAGCACGATGAGCTGGAGGCTCGAAGGGCCAAAATCGACGAGCTCCAGGCCAACCTGGAGCGAGATCAGCCCGAACCCCCGCTTGTGCTCGGTGGTGCGTGGGCCGAGCACGGCAGTCGCCACCGGTGGTGGAGAATCGATGGCCCTCGATTCTTCCCCACAAGCCAAAACATGGCGCGTTGCTATCTTTGCTCGCGGCCTTCTGAGCCGACCGACCTGAGGACAAGGCCCGTGCGAGAACCTCGGTGGTGGGCGTCTTCTTGTGCGCGCACATGCGAACCTCGGCTCTCATCACTCGGATGCCACCTCCTGCGGCCCGGACCCGCATTTGCCGGGTGGATGGGTCCGGCAAAGGCGGTGCGCCATGAACAACCCAGGCCTCGCGCCCCGGTGCACAGCGTCTCGGCGGCGACTACGGCGTCCGTGCCACCTCGAGCGAAGAAAGCGGTAGCGAGCGGCACAGTCACGAGTCGTGAAGCGGCCGCCGCGACGGCCGCTGACCGACCGATGGCCCGGGGCCACGGGCTTTCTGTCAGGGGATCCGCCATGCGGATTTCCCTGCCAGATTTAGGGCACCTACCAACATAGCCAAATACACTAGGGCCACGAACCCCGGTGTCTGGCTGGAAGATTACCGGCTCGCATGCCGGGCGGGCGGAGCTGCGGATGATCTCTTTATCATCCAATACCTCCCCATCTATCTCGCGGACTCGGCTCGAGCCTGGCTCGAGTACCTGCCCGCAAAAACCATCAGGAATTGGGCCGACTTGAATAGCCTCTTCGTTCGCAACTTTCAGGGCACTTACAAGCGCCGGAAACTCTGGGACGGAAGAGCAGCGATGGCGGGAGAAACCCTTCGGGATTACATCGCGCTTCTCCCGACAAAGTAATGAGCTGCCGATATCTCGCGCCCGATGTCGTGGGGGCATTCATCTACGGCACCTCCTGCAAGGCCTTGGTGCACAAGGCGGGCTGCGTTAAGCCCGAACCACCAAGGTGCTTCGACATCGCCACCAACCACGCCTCCGGCGAGGGCGTGTGGGAGCCATTCGAAGGAAAGGCCAAGCAAGAGCACGGCCCCGAACAAGTCCCCTCCCAACCGCTCGGAGCAAGCAGGCGGCGGGAAGCAGTCGCGAGGTCCACGTGGTCGCGATCGGCGGCCGCCCTTAGCGACGCCAGCGCGGCCGTCGCGCCCAGCCATTCGAAGCTAATGGATAGCCCGTGTCCACACCACGGGTTTCCGTCAAGCACAAGTCTTAGGATGCGAGGTCACGAGGCGCTTCCTCTCGGCACCCCACGGCGCCGCGGGGCAAAAGAAAGCAAGCCCGGCCCCGCGGGCCGAGAGAAAAAGAGGCGGACGAGTTCCTGAACCCGACGGCTGCCTCATGATCTTTGGCGGACTAGCTTGCTATGCCGGGCAAGCGCGGCTCAAGCTCGCCTTCCGCGAAGTCCACACCACGACTCGATCGTACCCAATTTCTTGGTGGTGAGTCACGATCACTTTCGATCGGATGACCACCCGACCACGTCTCGCGGCCGGGAGGTATCCTTTGGTAGTCGACCCCATCGTGGGAAAAGCGCCTCATGAAGGTGCTTATGGATGGCGGCGGTGGCCTCAACATCTTCTATCTTTGAGACACTTTCGGCTATAGGGATCCGCTCGAGTCTCAGACCAAGTAAGGCGCCTTTCCGCAGCGTCATCGAGCGATGGGCTCACCGCTTCGAGCGGTCGATCGCCGTCACCTTTGGAGGACCCGAAAAATTTCCACACGAGACCCTCACCTTTGGTCGTGGATTTCCGGATCCTACCACGCCATCTTTGGGAGGCCGTGCTATGCCAAGTTCGTGGCGGTCCCGGCTACACCTATCTCAAGTGAAGATGCAGGCCCACAAGGAGTCATCACCGTAGCCTCGTCTTTCCGCTTGCTTACAGCTGCTAGCGAGCGATTGCGAGCTAACATCGGCGGTCATCGCCTCCGTAGAGCTTCATGAGACCTCGGAGAAGTCTCGAGTCGCCCGAATCTAGCAAGGCGGGGCGGGATCATCAAGTCCGTCGAGGACACGAAGAGGGTCACGGTCGATCCCGAGGATCGACCAAGACCATGCGGTCGAACCACACTCCCGCCAAATAGGAAGCGGCGCTCGTCGACTTCCTCTGCGCCAACAATGGCGTCTTCGCATGGAGATCCTCCGACATGCCGGGAATCCGAGGAATCGCCGAGCACTCCTTGAGCATCCGACCGGGCTCGAGGCGATCGCCCGAGCGCCTCGCCGCTTCGAAGAAGAGAAGCGAGAATCATAGGGATGGAGATCGCCAAGCTTTTGGCTGCGGGGTTTGTAAAGAAGTCGCCACCCCGAGTGGCTCGCCAACCTGTACTTGTAAAAAGAAGAATGGGCAATGGAGAATGTCGTTGACTACACAAGTCCGAACAAGGCATGTCCCAGGACCGTTCCTTGCCCCACATCGACCAAGTCGTTGACTCCATCGCTGCGGTCACGAAACCACATCGCTTCTGGATACCTACTCGGGCTATCACGGATAGCAATGAAGAGTCGACCAACCCACGACTTCATTCATCACCCCTTTTGGTTCCTTTTGCTCACGTAACAATGCGTTTGAGTGCGAAAAGCGGGTGCAACATGTCGGTATTTGCATGCAAGCGTGTTTCAACGACCCGGATCGGCGTAACATCGAAGCATCGTCGGCGACATCGTCGTAAAAACTAGGAAGGCGATGATCTCATCACGACCTAGGAGAAACAACTGCGAACCTCGGCGGTTGCGCTAAAGCTCAACCCCGAGCAAGTGCGTCTTGGGGTTCCCAAGGAAAGCTTCTGGCTTCATCGTCTCAGGGTGGCATCGAAGCCAATCAGGAGAAGATCTCGACGATCACAAGGATGGGCCCGATCGGCAACCTAAAAGGAGTCCAAAAGCTAACAGGATGCCTTGCGGCCTTGAGCCGCTTTCGTGTCTCGCCTCGCGGCGGCGGGATGCCACTCTG
The DNA here is from genome assembly GCA_036346275.1 of Otatea glauca. Taxonomy (NCBI): domain Eukaryota; kingdom Viridiplantae; phylum Streptophyta; class Magnoliopsida; order Poales; family Poaceae; genus Otatea; species Otatea glauca. The sequence goes on from CM070714.1 coordinate 42,993,872, forward strand.
AGTTGCTCAAGAAATCAAACCACTTCATTTGGACCTAGGAGGCTCGGGAGGCCCTCACGGCTTGAAGTCCTTCGACCTCACCTCCGATCCTGATCGCGGCACCACGAGCGAACCGCTTCTCCTCTACATCGCGCCACGACCAAAGTCGTTAGTGCGCCCTTGTGGTCGAGCAGGCGGAAGAGGGCGCGAGCTCAGGTACAATGGCGATCTACTTCATCGGTAGTGCTTTCGAATACAAGGCCGCTACCGCGGTCTGGAAGCTCTCTGCGGTGCTCATCACGAAGAGAAGCGGTCCATTACTTCAACCCGGCACCGTCCTTTGTGGTGACCACCGTCGCTCGGCGAGATCGTCCACAAGCTGCGGCGCCTCGGGAAGGATAGCCAAGTGGGCACTCGAGCTCAGCGGTCACGACATATCGTCGTTCCCTAAGCGGCGATCAAATCGCGAGCCTGGCCGACCGTCGCCGAGTGGGCCGGCTTCGGCGCCACCGGCGTTCGAAGACCCGTCTTGGGCGATGTGTTTGACGGGTCCTACACCAAGAACGGCGAAGCGCGGAGTCGTCATCATCTCCCGCGCGGAACAAGCTCGATATGCCATTCGACTCTTCGTTCGACGCGACCAACAGCGTCGTCGAGTCACGAGGCTCGTCAGCGGACTCCGGATCGGCTGCGACCTCGGCGCTCGCGACTCTCGTCCACGAGGACTCTAAGCTTGTCGTCGACTAGGTCATGAAGGCTGCGGGCCCGAGGCGCTGCATGGCGCTGCTGTCGAGAAATGCGCGAGGCTCGAAGAAGCGGTTCAAAGGTTTGAGCTTCACCATAGCTCTGAGCGCTACAATGGTGAGGCCGACTACAGCCAATCTCGCCTCTAGCGGAGGTCGGTCCCACAGGATTTTCATCCACGACCTTCCGCGACCTTAAATGCGGATGGACCCGGCGACCGCGGCCTCGGACTGTCGACGGCCCGCTCCGGTCGCCGGGCGGTCGGATGTGGAGCCGCTCGGGTCGGGTCGCGACGTGCTGACAACCGAATCCGACTGGAGGAGGCCCTTTATCGATCGCCTGACTGATGGGTCGCTCCCGGCGACATAGCCGGCTTAGGCGCCTCGCTCGTCGGGCAAAATCTTTCGTCCTAGTCGGGCGAGACCTATACAAAGGAGTTCCTGCGAGTCCTCGGAGTGCGTCTGGCCCGACCAAGGAAGCATTTCTTGCTTTCGATATCCATGGCGGTGTCTGCGGCCACCATGCTGCGCCTCGGTCCCTGGTAGGAAAAGCCTTCCGACAAGGCTTCTACTGGCCGACCGTCGTATCCGACGCCGAGCAGATCGTACGCACCTGCGAAGGATGCCAGTTCTTCGCCCGACAGACACATCTGCCGACTCAGGCTTTGAGGCGATCCCATCACATGGCCATTTGCGATGCAGGGACTCGATCTGGCGGGCCCTTCAAAAAGGTGCCCGGGGGCTTCACCCACCTCCTTGTCGCAGTGGACAAGTTCACCAAATGGATAGAGGCTAAGCCGGTCGTAAGCATCACATCGGTGCAGGCGACCACCTTCTTCCGCGACATTGTCTTTTGGTTGAGTCCGAACTCCATCATCACCGACAACGGGGCGCGATTCACGGGAAGGAATTCCTCGAGTTTTGCGGCGACTTCAACATCCGCGTCGATTGGCGGCCGTAGCCCATCCGCGGATGAGCGAGCGAGCGAGCAGCGTGAGCGGCATGATCCTCCAGGGCTCAAATCAAGGATCTTGATCGGTGGGCGATTCGCGAGGCGATGGGTGGCGAGCTACCCTCCGTCCTCTGGAGCTGCGAACCACACCAACTCGAGCGTCGGGTTTACACGTTCTTCATGGTGTTGGCGCCGCGGCGATCTTGCCAACGACACGGAATCGGCGCCCCAAGACTACAAGCCTTGATGAGGCTCGGGGCTCGTCTCGCAACAAGGCGCCATCGACCATTTCGCCGAAGCACCTGGCGTGGCCATTCTACGGTCGGTGGTATCAGCGAGACACTCTGGCGCTACCACGGTGCGTCAAGTTCGGCGATCCTTCAGCGTTGGCGACTGGGTCATGCGGCGGATCGAGCCAACAAAGACAAGCACAAGCTCTCACATACAGGAAGGCCCTTCACCGTTGTGGAGGTTCTTCGACCCGGCACCTTCCGGCTCAGGGCGGACGGCCACGTCCTCTCCAGCGCATAGAACATAGAAAAGTTAAAGCGATTATATCCTAAGCTCTTTTCTTGTCCCTTGCAAATCTTTTCCTCTTTTAGAGCACCCGGTGCGCGTGCGATGCTCGGGGCTGCCGTTGGCACCCTCGCATGGGTAAACACGGTCGGCGCTCTCATGGGTCGGTGACCCGACCACCACGAGGTCTCTCGGCGGCAACCATCTCGGCCGGAGTGCTACGGCCTACGCCCCAGCGGCTATGGTTGCGAAGTAGCACTTCGCGGAAGAGGGCAGTACCCAAACGGGGCAACCTCTGGTCGGTCGGGAACACTCCTTTCCCATGCGAACACAGTTAATTCACACACTCATGTGGGTCGGCGACCCCATCGGCCACGGGGTCCCTCCCGAGCGGTAACCCTCTCGCCCCAAGTGCTACGGCCTACGCCCTAGTGGCTACGGTTGCGAAGTGGCGCTTTGCGAGACGAAGCGATGCCTCGGCGGAGTGACCTTTGGTCGATCGAGAACACCTATCCCACACAAGTGCGTATGAATCTTTGCATAGCGAGTTCTGTCCTCACCCTTCCCTAGCAAACAATCCGACCTCTGCGCAAGCGACCCCGCGGTCCTTAAGGCTATGGTCGGACAAGCACTCAATAGCACAAAGGGCAAGAGGCAAACGGAACTTGCTAAAGAGTTAAGATTATGCATAAAATAGTCTTCTTTACAATCAAAGGGAATATGTCTAATCTTCTCTTTACTCTTTATGGAGGACACTTTGCGGCGGGATGCGGCCGCGATCTCGGCGTGTGGCTCGACACGAAGCTCGAGCCTATCCACCTCTTCGTCCGGCCGGTTCGCGACAACCCAGCTGCTCACTACCGCAAGGTCAATACCGTCGAGAATAAGAGCGGTGTTGACGATCTTGAGGAGGCCCGAGCACGGCGCCCTCGCCAGCGCGCCCTCGGCGTGCCCGGCGCGAGAGCTAGCATGGTGGCGGCGAGCCGAGCCTGCGGTTCGAGCACTCGGCGCGAGCGTCTGGTGACCCTCGAAGGGCCTCCAGCTCCACGGTCAGCTCGGACCGACCACCCTCAGCCTCCTGGAACGCTGCCAATGCCACGTCCCGAGCCGTGATCACCGCGTCGCGGGCCTCCATGGCGTCCTTCCGAGCCTTTGCGGCACAGCTGAGGTTTTTCTGCAGCTCTGCGGATCGGGGTGACGTCAAAAAGCACGCCCCACCAAACAGCCGCAAAATTGACAAGAGGGATCGGGACTCTTACCGACCGCAGAGCTCGTCAGGTCGCGAAGGTCGACCTCCGTTTTTGTCAGCTCCCTCCGGGCGGCGTCGCACTCGCCTCGTGCCAGCTCGGCGCCCCTCTGAGCTTGTTCCAGCTCACCTTGAAGGCGGGCTGCCTCCGACCGTGCGGTCGCCTCGGCAGCCACGGCCGTGTCCTTGGCGTCGCTCGCCCCCGCCAAGAGGGTCTCGAGCTCCACCACTCGCGCCACTAGGGACTGGTTCGCCTGGCGCTCTTCGAACAGGACCTGGGCGGATCGAGCTAACTCTTGGCGGGTCACCTCCGCCGCTTCCTGCTCATGGCCCAAGGCCACCCGGCGTCAGCGCGACTACGGCGCAGCGGCCGTCGCCATCCTCTCGGCCAACCTCGTGCCGTCTGCGACCCCTTAGTAAGTGCGATTTCTCCCGGCCCGGGCACGCAGGCGCTGCGAGGTGCAACACCCCATTAGCTCGCGAAGATTCGTCGAAAACTACGAAGCCAAGTTTTGACCAACTTACTAGGCCGGCCGGAAGAATCTGCGTGAAACCACGCCCGACCTCTGCTAGAGCACTTTCGAGGCGAGGCGGATCCTCTGGATCCACCTCGTCTCGACCACGATAAGCGACACCATCTCGGAAGGCGCCCGCTCGCGGTTTTCGCGGGTCGATCCATCGAGATGGTCGGCCCGCCGTCTGCGCTGAGGAAGCAGCCGGCGCCTCCCCTGCGGCTCGGAGGACCCCTCGGCCGGTCCTCGGCGGCGACCTCACCATCGCCGGAGAGCTTGGCGCGCTGCTTGGCGGGCTCCCCGGTGGCGGCGGCGGCAGCTCGGATCGACCCCCCTCAGCCAAGGGAGGGAGGCCCGTCTCGCCAAGGGCGGTCGGGACTGCCCCGCTCTCCGACGCTCCCGCCCGCGGCGTTTCAACCCCGACCGGATCGACCGACTTCTCTTCCTCGATCCGTGCCACGTCGACCGCCACCGATCGCGCCAGTCCTGAAGTCAGGGTCGCAGTCGCAACCGCCCCCGAGTAAGCGCTGCACGCTGCGAACGATCAATAAATTGCTCGGGCAACCTAGTTACTAAAAAGTTTGAAAGAGGTACTTACGGCGTCGATCGAACGCGCGGTAGCCGTGCTTTTTTTGTCGGCCCTCCTTGCGGAGGCGAGTCAGCCCTCCGCTTCCCCGAAGACGACTCCACTGGAGACATCTCCGCTTGGGGCACGACGGCAGTGGCGCCCTCGGCGCCCACGCGCCCGCCCACCGCCGCACCCGGCAGGTTGCCGCCGGTCGTGAGTCGGGGAAGACCAGCGGTGCGGGTCTCGCCAGCGCCCCATTCTTTGTCGGTGGAGGCCGACCCCACCGCGATGGTCTCGGAGATCGTCTTCGTCGCGCGGCCCTGCCCGCGCTCCTCCTCCTTCTTCCTCCTCGTCTCCTCCTGCGCTTTTTGCGCGACCTCCTCCTGCGAGCTTCGCGCGGGCCTCATACTGAGCTCTTTCTCCCAAGCGGCAACTCCGGAGGCCAGGCCAGCAAGCCCACAGGAAGCGAGGCGTGATTGGATGATCGCGAAGCCTAAGGGGAAGGCCACGAAAATGAGGAAAAGGTTATAACCGGCTTACGGTTGGCGGGTTCGGGCGAGAACGGCTCGGGGTGGCGACCACCGCCTCGGTCGCGCTTCCACCCGTGACGGTGGACACCCGCGCCACGACCTCCGACTGGGGGAGCTCCTCCTCCAGCATCCTCGCCGGGTCGGACCACCCCCCGAACCGGAACATGGGGTACGGCCGATCCATCAGCGGCTGTACGCGTATCTCCATAAACGCGCGAACAACAGCATCGCCGGTCAGACCTCGCCCCTTTTGGGTCTTGATCCGGTCGATTATTCCCTCCACCCGACTCCTCTCCTTCCGTTCGGCGCCCCAGTCCCACTCGGGCTTTACCTCGGGAAGCCGACCGGTGTAGACGGGGGCGCTTTTTCCCAAGTTCTCGGCGTAGAGCCACTCGGAATACCACCCGGTTGGGCGGCGGTAGCCAGTCGATATAATCCGCCGCGCCGCGCGCACCGAAACCCACGCCTCGATGGCGCCGCGCGTCAGGGCTTGTCCTTCTGGGGCGGGCTTGGAAGAAGTGCCTCCACAGCGCCAGTGGGGCTCAATCCCCAAGCCCTCGCCGCGGCGTGATGAAGGCAGCGATGTGGAGGACCCCATTGGGGTTGAGGTGGTGCACCTCCGCCTTGTAATGGTGCGAGCCAGCGCCGCGAATGGGTGCGGTGGGAGCCGAACCGCTCGTAAAGCGAGGCGGGCCGCGGCGACCTCGCCGTCCCGATGCGAAGCGGCGGCCTAACGGCACCCGCCCGGCCGAGATAACTGCGGGCGGGAACCCTTCTTCACCAACCCGGTCGCGCGTTGAGTGCGCATGGAACTGGCCGCCCGACATTTCGGAGGAACGAAAAGGTGAAGGGGAAAGTGGGAGGTTTTCTCTGGTTTCGCTATTTTCTTTCTTATCTCGGTAGCGCAAGAAGGCGAGAAGCGGTTTACGAATGCCGCGCACCTATTTATAAAAGCGGCGGGCGCCGGTGAAACAGACACCCTCGGGCGAAGCATCGCGCCCCCTCGTTCTTACATTTATTCTTGGCGAGCATCGGTCGAACCGCACTGGTAACTCCGGTTTCCAATTCCTCTGCATTTAGTGCGGCGGAGCCAAAGACACCGTCTCGGGCCGCGCGTCCTGTGACCCCCTGGTCTCGGGCCAGGACGGCTACCCCTAGGCGTGTGCGAGAGGCCCCATGGGCCGCTGCGGCCCCGAAATGGCAAGAGAGCTCAGCAGCTCACGCCAGAGGTCCAGCCCAGAGCTGTGGGTTCTAAAGGCCAGTCCTACCATGTGGGCATAAGGTTGCCCCAGCGAAAATTGAGCGAGAGACGTGTACAAGGCGAGCCCCCAGTGGGCCTTTAGTTGGGCTGGCTAACGGCCCAATCGTCTTAACTCGTGTCCGAGACCATACTTCACACTCTCCCACGGAGCCCATCAATGGGTGACAGCCAGCTGTGCTCTGGGTCGGCGGATGACCCAGGGTCCGATACGGGATCGAGTAAAGAAAGGTTTTTTCATGGGTCGCCCCAAAGCGGGCCAGGACACCCTACTCTGGGACCGTCCGGTTGAAAGGGTCCCCCTTGGGAGGGACCTCCCAGGACCCACTCGGACTACTCGTTATTAGCTCCACGAGCGCGGCGTTCAAACCAACGCGGGTAAAACGCGCGCTGCTCACCCCCTCTAGGTCCCACACCTACGGACGGGGCGTACACATGGGATAGACAGCGGCCACTCCCCTCGCAGCTACCCTCACCAGATGAGGACTCGGGAGGGATGCCCACCGTCCAGCTACGACGTTAAACGAGCACTCGGGCACCAGAACCTCCTGAGAGGCATCTGGTCGTCCCGACCAAGGTCGCGTCCAGCTACGACGTAAAACGAGCACCGTCCAGCTACGACGTTAAACGAGCACTCGGGCACCAGAACCTCCCGAGAGGCATCTGGTCGTCCCGACCAAGGTCGTGTCCAGCTACGACGTAAAACGAGCACCGTCCAGCTACGACGTTAAACGAGCACCGTCCAGCTACGACGTTAAACGAGCACCGTCCAGCTACGACGTTAAACAAACACTCGGGCACCAGAACCTCCCGAGAGGCATCTAGTCGTCCCGACCAAGGTCGCGTCCAGCTACGACGTAAAACGAGCACCGTCCAGCTACGACATTAAACGAGCACTCGGGCACAAGAACCTCTCGAGAGGCATCTGGTCATCCTGGCCTTCTCAGGCTCCGCCAAGCTACGACGTTAATATCTGCGAAGCACCCGGCTGCCAACCCTCAAGGGCCGAGTTAGTGGGGAGAAACGTCCAAGACAAGCTCATCACCAAGACACAAGCAGTCACAAAGGAAAGGAAAATTTTATTATTGGCGCGAGCTCAAACCTTCGAGGCTACATGATGTGGTGGAAGCTATCACAACACCACGCCTATATCACGATCTTGGATCGCGTCGGTCTTAAGCGCGACGGCGGCTCTGCGGCAGCGTCTTGGCGCCATTGCCTCTAAGAGGACGCTCCTCACCTCGAAGAGCTTCGGAGCGACCGCAAGCAGCGCGTCGACCGCGGCAATGTCGCGGGCCACGGCCGCCTCCTCCTCCGAGAGTGCGGCCATCACCTGATCGTGCTCGGCCCAGAGCTCGGCCAAGGGGTCTTCTTCCTCCGCCTCGCTCTCATCACCAAAGCTGAAGATCAGCGGGTGCCTCGAAGCCATTAGGGATTCCAATGAAGAAGACGCTGGGATGGGGACAACCGTTCAAGTAGCGGCGGTGCCCATATATACCCGGAGGAAGGATCAAGCGACTCCACATAAATGTCGGCGCGGAAAGCAGCGCCGCCGTCGCGGATTCGGCGGCAGAGAAGACAAATGGTCATGGCACGCCAAGCCATGCGCGACGTGTGCGACGAAGCAATTAAAAGCTTCCGGCGATTCGGATGCCCTCGACCAACTCTTAGGCAGCCGTCGGATGCGCTAGAGCATAACCAGGCTCAACCCCCGACCGTATCTGACGAACTCGCGCGGAGGTTCGGGGGCTACTGACGAATACTCATACCAGGGGTACCCCAACGGCCCAGGATCACAAGTAGGCCGCGTCCAGCCCACCTCCGACTTAACAAGCCGTCCCCGGGCCCAGCTCCGACCAAGGGACCCGTGGGGGCTATAAAGACGCTCGACCCCGACCAAGTCAAAGCGAGCAATCCCGACCAAGCTAAGGCAACCTGCCCCAAGGGCCATGTGTCAGGCCTCCGCGGATTGTTGGCCACGTGCCCTACGGGCAGGATCGTTCGAAGTGGCCGTGCAGGCGGATGGCCCCTTCCCAAGCGACACAAGGGTTGCCCAAGTCAAAACTCCAGTCCCATCGCCCAGTCACACGAAGTATGGGAACACGCCCTCTCCCGAGGCAGCGCCAGGGTTACGTTTCGCAACATCAGCACCTGACAGGTGCGCTGCTTCCCGAGGAAACGGCGAACTGCTCTGCTCAGCAAGCCTACTGAACCTGGTATGGGCGAGGCCGGACGGCGACCACTCACCAAAACGCAGGACTAGGGCTCCTAGTCTAGGTTTCTCTTTCCTTCCTTCCTTCTCCCAATTCTCGATGTAACCTGCCCCTCTCGCCTATATAAAGGGGGGCAGGGACCTTCGGGAGAAAGGGGGAGACACACAGGGACAACAGAAAAACACTCTCGTGTACAAACCCTCAGTCCACACTTGTAATCGCTGTGCAGCCGTCTGTACAAAAAGCAATACAACATCGTCGCACGAACTGGAGTAGGGACATTCGGCCCGAACCAGTATACACATTGGACTTTTTGAGTCTAACCATTCAGGGAGAGGGAACGCGTGGCCCCTTAGACTTACAAATTTACTTGTCGGTGCTCGAAACGCCGACAGCAGCGTAGCGCGCTACCCTATCTAGTTATCTTTACTCCTTGTTTTGTCCTACATGCTTGTGTTGATCTGGAAAAAGCGAACGATTTTTCATTTTTCATAAAAAAAATGTATTGCGAATCACGACAAATTGTTTTTTGCTTGTGGTGTGTCCAGCACACTTATGGTGACGTGGAAAAGACAAGAGCTTTGACAAATCCTTAAGACGAGTACAATAGTAAAACCAACTACCGACTAATAGTAAGTAAAAAATCAGTTTGTACAATAACTATCTTTAAAGGTTGGCTCTAGATGTCATGCATTAACTAGTTCTTCTCTCTTGTATATAAATAATCTACTTATACTTCCGTGCAATGCTTACTACTAAATAAGAGCCAGCTCTCTTCTTTCTTCTCTTCTCATTCTTCCACATAGGACAAATCTGACGTGGACATACTAAGAGTAAGTTGACATGGCCTTATTGTACATGTCCTAAGTTTCTCTCGTTGAGATATAACCGAACTCTAGTTTTTTATGGATGAATTTCGAAACTACCACTGAAAGGTTTTTGACTATATATAGCACTATATTATAGAAGAAAATCGATCTACAATCAATAAAGAAATAAAAGAGTTGAGATCCCAAACTTTGGTGTTCATCTATCTTGTGACTATTCTTCGGGTATTCTCAATATTGTGTGAATGGCATTAGGGTTAATCTACAACGACTATTTATTATCTAATCTATTATCGACACGAAGCTCTGCAAAGCCAAAGGTACGTCCAAGGATCCCTTTATTCTCAAATTCCCATCTAATAAATTAATATTGTAGATTAATCATATCATACTAGATCTTCTCAATCACCAAATAGGGTTGTCGATGGGATTTATGTTCGTACATGCAGTGGCCAGCACCGTGCACCATAGTGCACCCGTCAACACGCCCGATGCACGTCGCCACCCAAGAACGAAGCTCACGGCACCCCACCCAAGCACGGAGATCGTCGCCGAGCGCCACGCCGCTTAGATAGGGTCGATGCAGCGCCTTGACCCCACCGAGCGCCACCACTGGACGTGCCGCTAGACGCGCTACCACTCCCGCCAAGCGGCGCGTAGGCCGGCAGGGATAACAATTTCGATTTGGCGAAAATCGAGCGAAAATCGGAAATATCGAACCGAAAATTGGTAAAAAAATCGTAGAGTTTCAAAATCAAAATTTTTGATTTTTTTTTTCAAAAATCGACCGTTTCCATAGAAAATCGACATACTAGTTGAACTCATTTGGTGGTCGATTTTTTAAGCGATTTTCGTTGATTTTCTTTAAAAATCGAGCGATTATATACGTAGCATAAATTTTTTTCGAATTTTCAAAAAAAAAATTTGAATTGACCGGTTTATCGAGCAGTTTTAGAAGCCAAGCCATGGCGATACGGGCGAAAATCGAGCGATTTTCGTCGATTTTTTGAACCCTGAGGCCGCCTCATCGCGCCAGGCACCCAACTAGAGGTAGGCATCCTGCCGGACGGTCCGGCACGAGTTAATCGTGCTTCAGGTCTGAACCGTGCCGAGTCGCGATGGCCCGCTGTGCCGTGCTAGTCTAGCTCGGCTCGCTTTCGGCGAGCCCAGGTACGACTCATTTGTGCTTTGTGCCTGCTTCGTGCCGTGTCGACCCAGGCCTGACCTATTTACACTATTGCGACGAGAGGAAAGGACCCGGAGACGCACGGAGTTAAGGCAATGGACACAAATATTGAAAGAAAAAGAATTAAATTTTATTCAATCTTGAATATGTACAGAGTTACTGCCTCGTTAAAAATCTTACACCCCTGTGTGGGGTATCCCGATAAGGAAAAGAGTATAGTAATCACGTACATATACATTAATATATAGACTACCCGAGGCTGAGATTGTCAAAGTCGGCTATCATGTCCGTGATCTCCGGATCCTCGGGCTGATGTTGTGTCCTGTCATCTGCATCCTCCCAGTCTTTGAGGCTTGTAATTGCCTCAACCATCTCAGGTTTGAGAGACGACCTCCTCGGCTCAAGTATCCTCCTACCAAACTAAAAGTGGATTTCGACGAGACAGGGGACACCAGAACCGTAAGTACGTCCCATGCAAAATAGTATAGCACGGGGTAAATAAGTTGATTATTCTTCCACCACAAGAGCAAATTGAGTTGATTTTCCTGTCCATGTCAAGCTCGGTCTCAACGAAAGGCGTGTCGAGGTAGTGGTTGACCTCTACTCGTGGATTCCATGGTAACCTGCTCGCCGATTGGGAAGATGAGGCAGATGACTTGCCTTTCAACTTCTTCCATATGCTTGAAGCAGTCGAACTGCCTCGTGCTTGTTGCGTTGTTGAGGTAGATCTTCTTGTTTCACTATGGTGCCAAACTTCTCATAATATTTGTCAAAAACTTTGAAAAACTTGTTATAAACATGAGAATAGACCTCGGAGAAATCAAGATCGAATGCCTCACCTATTCTCTCGAAGGCGCCCTACAAGTCAGGTAATTTTCTCCAAAAATCCAAAATAGTAGCAAAACAGTACAGATGTGGAATAGCTTAAAAATATTTTAAATTTTTTTGCTCCATTGATTCTATAATGCAATTTAAAATATAATTATCTTTATTTTCTTTAAAAGCATTAGCAATAGTCCAAAGTCACTCAATAACTAAAGAAGTTAGGTAGTACATACCAGATAAATTTGTAGTTGCATTTTAAAAAAAATCTAAAAAATAACAAGTAATTTCCCAATCCGCTTCAGTAACCAACGGATTATCGTTATTGCAGTTGATGAAGACAGTGACAATATGCTCGTAGCCTTTGCACCACTCCAACATAGTATATGTTGAGTTCCATCTAACATTTATATCAAGATTGAATCTTCTTAATTTCTTATTGTTGACCTTGCAGTACTCTGAGAACTGAGCAAACCTTATAGACGAACCTGTAACAAAATTGATAACGTTGCATAGGCTCTCCAAACTAGATTTCATTACAACCAAATCTGCCTGCATAATGGGGTTAATAATGTGGCATACACATCTCTGGTAGAGTACAAAACCTCCTAACATAAGTCTCCAGGTGCGGTGAGAGATGCTTCATAGTCATTGTGTTAGCTGATGCATTGTCAAGAGTGATGGAAATAATTCTACTTTCTATTTTAAAGTCAATAATAACCTCAAGTACACGGTTAACGATAGCCTTTTCGGTGTGTGACTCGGAGATTGGCCTAAACCCTATGACCCTTTTGTTTAGTACATACTCGTCGTCTAAGTATTGCGCAACAACACTAATATAGATTGCTCTTTGATAGGATGAAATCTATATATCTGATGTTAAGGCAAAGGAAAAACTAACTGTCATGAAGGTCTGTTTCAATATTTCTAGTTTATTTGTAAATATTTTATAAATGTCACGTGTAGTTATTCTTTTATTAACATGTTGGTATTGTGGGTAAAAATCATATTACACCATTATCTAAAAATTAGAGCTCTCACCTATCCTAAGTTGAAGATCTTCTGTAACTATGTAACGTGCAATTTCATCTCTAGTTACGTTGGCGTTGTATACCCATGTAATTACCGAACCGTCAATGTTAAAGTTGAACTGTGTCTACACGTCCTTGCTTGGCCTCCATTAGGCTGATATCTTCCTCAAGCATGTCTCCGCGTGTCTCTTCAGATGACCTATTCCACCACATTCACGTGCAGATAGTTTACCTTGATAGTATTTACAAATAGCATACACTACCTCACGTCTGCCTATAATTTCGACGGATATATCCATATGTTGCCAGCACCACGCCTGTCGACTACCGGATATGGATGCCCGTGCTGGCTGCATCAATATGTCGGGCTACGTGTTCGATGTGGATACCGACGTCCGTCCCGGATACACCGATGTAGCAGCATCCGAGCTCGGTGCATTCGGAAATGTACGAGGTATCCTTAATGCCATGTGTACCGTCCAGATGACGGTCATCCATGCTATAGTCTCCCATGCTAGGGCAAAATTGGCGCGGATCGATCTCTTGATCCTGACGAGGGGGACTTGGAGAGCGAAGGTGTGCTTTCTTGCTCTTGTTCTTGCGAAACATTTTATTTCATGACGGGAGAGCAAAAAAAGAAAGCAAATAGAGAGTAAACAAAGCGAACAAATGAGAGAGCGAGCGGGATGCGCTGAGCAAAAAGAGAGAGCGAGAGAGATGTGCAGAATGTGCTAAACAAATAAGAGCCTTTGGGCTGATTTTATGGCGTGTCTATCATTCGCCGATACAGCGTGTCCGTTGAAAATTTAAATGAGGCGCGGCCGTGCGGGATGAAAATTAAAATCAGCTTTATTTTTTTTCACGCGTCGTATCGTTGTCCCTCGCTGTCTCTCTCGCGTTGAAATGCATCATTCGCGGCCGCACCTCGCGCGGGATGAAAATTAAAATCAACTTTATTTCTTTTCATGCGTCACATCGCTGTCTCTCTGTCTCTCTCTCGTTGAAATGCTCGTTGCATGGGACAAAAATTAAAATCACACGCAGATAACCTGACGTCCTGGCCGCTTCTCCCCACCCCACGACCCCACTGCGGCACAACCCATGGCCCCCTCGGTTCCCCAGTACCCACTTCCCCTGGCTCCTGCCTGGCCCCGCCACCCCACCCCTCCCCGGCTCCCTCCCCAACGTCCCTGCCGACCGCTGGCCTCCCCTCCCTCCTCGCAGCCCTCAGCTCCTCTCCCTCCCCACCAGCCACCGACCTTCCCTCCCTCCCCGCCGACCCATGGAAACACGACCTGAGTGCCCATCTCTACACCCAGCCTCCCAAGGGCTCAAGGCCAAGTCAAGAAAATAAATCAACCGGATAAACATGCCTTCCCCACGTCCTAAAACATTGCCATACATCTATACCCCTTTATAATGCACCTAAGCAATTTTTTCTACGTCCACCCTAAATAATGCACCTCATTAGAGATGGCCTAATGTTCGTGCACCCAGCAAAACGTCTCCAGAAACTTGCATTCATCAAAATGAACGTCTTAGATCTTTCCTCAGTTTTACTCACCCACATCCGATGGCCATTATTTAGTGTGTCTAATCATCCATGTGGCCCACAACATACCTCCCCCACCTACATATTTGGAAGGAGAGCGAATCAAACAAGGAAATAAATAAGGAGGATCCGCATGCAAGGAAACCAGACTTGAATTTTTTACTGGCCAAAATTGTACGTACTACATATTTGGAAGGAGGGTGAATCAAACAAGGAAATAAACAGGGAGGATCCACATGCAAGGAAACAAGACTTGAATTTTTTATTGTTTTGGCATTGTGATCGTATTTTTTTCCGAATATGACCTTTCTCAAGACTTTTTTACGGATCTAGCCCCATAGAGTCTAATTTCAGCGCATGGAGAGCGTTGAATTTTTTTTTTATTTTTTATCTAAGGAACCAACGGTCTGTGAGTCTTTGCTTAATTTTTTCAATTTTTCTCGCGGAACCGGTGGCGGCGAAACCTTTAATTTTTATCTTTTTTCCCTGCGGATCCAGTGATCGTGAGCGCAGATTTATTTTTCCATATTTTTCATAAATCATCCTGTGGCCCACAATGACCTTCCTCACCTCCAAATCAACAAGGAAAAGGAAACAAACGTCTTGGAATCAAGGAAAAGGAAACAAACATCTGAAAAGGAAAGGACCATACATTACGTGCTAGGAAAAGGAAGCGGGAGATGGGGCGGCATGGCGGGAGAACGCAGTGCGCAATGGCTCCACAGTGCGCCATCGGTGGCTTTGCCGACGCGGCGAGGTTCTTGTCAATGACGTCGCGATAGTGCCTCGGCAAATTTATAATTTATTTTTTTTTAAAATAATTTTATTAAGTACAAAATAATCGAAAGTTTTTTTGAGAATTTTTCTAGAATTTTTTAACCTAATGTGCTATCTTTTCAAAAATTCTTCTATATTTAAAAAAAATGAAGGCAACTCACCTGTAGCTTCTTCTAACTGCAGCCCAGACCAGAGAAGCTTCTTCTCTTCCCTCCCTCCATTAAAGCAAGAAAGAAGCTCCATCAATCCCGCACCAAATCTCCTCTTTCTATTTATGGTGTTAATTCCCCAAATTTCGTGCTCTATTGCCAAAATTTCCTTCCAATCTGATTTGATCCCAAATTATAGTTTCCATAAATATGCTTGTTTCGAGGCTATAAAAGCCGGCGAGCTCTTCTCCACCTCATCGCATTGCGTAAATCCCCAAGTGCTCCCTCTTGTAAAGATCGCCGGATTTTGGAGGTAATCCAAGCCATCACCGTCATCTTTCCCGGCGAAATTCACCACAATCGTGACTCCTCCCATGGCGCCAGGTGCGAGCGATCTCGCCGCACCATCCGACCCATCTGCGATCGACCGCCACCCCGCCTTCCCTCCCCTTCATTGTTAGCCCGAGAGCACGCCGTGCTCTCTGTGGAATCTACAAAAAAATCTAATATCGAGAAAATTCTTTTTCTTTTTCTTTCTTGATTTAAAATCTTTTGGGAGCCCGCTTACCATTCGACCTCCATTTAGTTCCGTTTTCTTTCTAAATTCATTTAAAATTCTAAATTTCTCTTTTATTATTAAGTGTTGTATTCATACTTATCTTCTCATTTAATTGATAAGCGGGTGTACTGCCGTCGTAGCGTTAGCGCAGGCACTATACTAGTACATATGGTGGAACGTGGCCCTCTCCTGATTCATCACCATCTGGAACACCCAAACAAACGCAGCGCGTGGCTAACAACGACTAGGGGTGCAATCGGATCGGATGATTTCCGACCGACCGACCGATCGAATGTGTTTGGATCGGATTCGGGTAGATTTTTCGGATAGTTTTCGGATTCGGAATCTGTTTCGGATATTTTTTTTGGATTCCGATTTGGAATCGATTTCAGATATTTTTTTGGATTCGGATTCGGATTCAGGAGATCGCTATCCGTCGGATCGGGATATTTCGAATTTATTTTCGGATATATCCAGATTCGGACAAATGGAATATCCGTGAGCCTGGTGATGGCCGTGCTGCTTCCAGACTGGGATCTCCTCGTCCTGCTCCACCATGACACCACCACACCCGCCGCCGCCAACAACGCCACGTGCGCATTCTGGGGCGGCGCGTCGTCCCCGGCGCGAGCGCTCGGGGGGCTGGTGTCCGGACGCCACGCGTACACCTGCGTCATGCCCAAGGCAGAACGCCGGCACCAGCCGTTCCACACGCCGCGACTGGTTTTCTCCTCCTTGTCAGCTATTGCTGCCGGTGATGGCTCGGGCAGCTCGCCCAACATGCTAAGGTGGAGCGACCGGGTCGCGTACGACTCCGTCGTGGTCGACGGCGGCGACGTGCTCGTCTTCGCCAAGGGTGTCAACCGCGTCGCTGTAGATGTCTGGTGCGTCTACTACCGCGGCGACGCCGACGACGTTGTGTCCGGTTCTTGCTGCACCTGCTGCTGCTGCGTCTTTGTGTTAGTGTCATAATAATAATACTTGTAGTAGCAGTAGTAACTTTTGCAGTAGTGGTGAACTGGTGAATGACGATGGTTTGGGTATATAATGTGATGATCTGGTGGTCTACCTCTGGGAGGCCGGGATGGGTATACGAGTATATGGCTATATGCTGCTTTGTTTTTCAGAAACTCTGAAGTTGGTAGATTTGGTGCTCATGTGCCTGCTTTTGAAGTTGTTTTTTCGCTTGCAATCATGCATTGTTGCAATGCCACATTGTTGCACCATTAGCACTGTACAGGCGCGTGTTCTTCAGATCTGAATTTTTGTTGGAAAACTGCAATGTAAAAGCGTTCTTCATATCTGAATTTTGACCACTGGTTTCTTGGTGGCCTAGTAATGCTGGACACTGGCTATCGTCCGTAGTGTGTCGTGTAGTGTATCGCATTACTCCTAGCTCATCTTTTATCACGGAACATCGTAATTGAGGACGTGTAGGATTCGAGATCTCTTTTTACTCACTAGGGTTAACTGAGGCGAGAAACCAAAGTTCACTGGGTTTTTTTGAGTCTTTTGTATGGATGTATGTATGTCTGTATAACGTAATTCAAATATTATCGACTTGTCGTATTATCCTTTTTATGAAAATATGGAGTTAAGGACCTCATCATCATGTTATCGACTTATCGTAATATTATTTGCATATCATTCTATATTTCGAAACTTGTCATATGTGTACCATTCAAATTTAGTATACTTTTACAACTTTGTTGGATTGTCCAATAAAATGACCATTAGACTGCGATAATTTTGTTGCAAGTTGAACTCATACGGTTGGTTAATCAGTATTATATATGTGTTTTATGCGGTATCTGTTTTCGCGTGTTATCCGATAAAAATTATTCGATACCGTATCGATTCTGCTCCGTATTTGATTCGAATCCGAGACGGATATTATATCCGCGTCATATTCGTATCCAAAACTACCCGATAAGATATGAAAAAAAACGATATCCCATCAAAACCGAGGTGATTGTACCCTGACAACGACGCCTCCACGAGGACCGCGAACCCCAAAACCACGCAATCTGGCGCGGCCAGCCCACCTGAGCCAAACAAACCACGACGCCGCACGCGCCCAGTCACAGGTGCCGCACGGGCACCGCTCCCCCACGCCAACCAAGCCACCAGCTTGTCCCCACTCCCCCCGACGGCGCAGGGCGCGCCACGTCTTCCCTTCCAGTTCCCCCAGTCACCCATAGATCGGAAAGGAGGTTGTTTGCTTTTGTTGCACAAGGTCGTGGCAGAGCCCAGAAACGCCCAATTTGGCTTGCTATCGTCATGGCCGCCACGGGCTGGTCTGACCTCCCGTTGGAGCTCCTCACCGACATCACCGGCGGACTCACTGAGCTCGCCGACATCGCGCGCTTCAGCTCCGTCTGCTCCTCCTGGCGCACGGCGGCGGTGGGGGCCGCGGCTGCGCCCCCGCCGCAGCCGCCGTGGCTCCTCCTCCCGTCCTCCCCGTCCCGGCTCTTCTTTTGCCCCCGTGAGGATCGCCTCTACCCCGACCTCCGGATGCCTGCCCCCACTGCGGAGGCGCACCGGCGCCGCCGCCGCCTATACGCGTCCCCGCACGGGTGGACCCTCGCCATCGACCCCACCGATCTCGCGGCGTCCCTCTTCCACCCCTTCACGGGCGCTGCCCTCCTCCTCCCGTCGCTCCCCGCCTTCTTCGCCGAGACCGACGACCTGGCCTGGGACTGGTCCCCGCACGGCGTCATGGCGTCCTGCGGCGAGGGCCTCCTCTTCTGCTCCCTCGACCCGCTTGCTTCTTGGACCCCGATCCCCGCCATGGCTGACTGCAACGCGAGCAGCATCAACTATGCCGCCGCCGAGTTCTTCGTCTTCGAGGAGGACGTCTGCCGCACCACCATCGTCGACGCCATCACGCTCGCCGTCGCGGCGGTCATCCCGGCGCCGGCCGTCGAGCTCCCCGCCGTGGCGCGCATCGCGGTGGCCGGCGACGAGCTCTTCCTTCTCGTCAAGTCCAAGTGGATGTACCTCTTCGGTGACGACATGGACTTCTCCAAGGCCTTCCGCGTGGATCACCGCAGCGCCGACCCGGCGTGGCAGGAGCTCACCAGCATCGGCGAGCGCGCCTTGTTTGTGGATTCCTTCCATGGGTTCGCCGTGGACACGGTGGGGTTTGGGAATCTTGAAAGCAACACTATCTACTCGGTGACCACCAAGGAGATGAACGACAGGCGTTCCACCACGGTGGAGTATAGCGTGTCAGTGTTTAGCCTGGACAACCGGAGCTCCAAGAAGTTCGCGTGCCGGCTGAACGGACTGGAGATGGCTCTGCGCGGTGAGGCGCCGTCCTGGATCATACCGAGCTTGAATGAAGGCTGAACGAAGTCCGTGGAGGTTGTTCTAGGGCGATGGTGGAGTCGGCGTTCTTTTTTCTTGGACGATGGTGATGATCTTTGGCTCTGGGTAAATTCTCCTGTAGTAAAATTTGAACCAATAATACTCTTTCATATACATGTTTTTCTTTTGTACATTATGTCGCCTAAATTAAAATTCTCTAAATGTCTGATCGCACACGAAGCTTTAGAATTGTTGGTATACTTTCAAGTTTCAGTGTCCGTTGTCAATGTTCAAGTTGAATAAAGGTTTGTGATATTAAAGTATGAGCTTGTTGAGTTTCAATATAAACTTCCGAAACGTGGTTATTGTATTGACCGGAATGATCGGCCTAGATGCATTTTTTTTTGAAACGAAGTTGCATGATTTTATATCTAGCCCCATGACTGGATCATTGGATGTTTTTGTCTCATCAAGATCACGATGAATCGATGACTGAAGCCCGAATGTGCACTCTCCTTAGCGTGTAGTGCTCGGTGTGAATAACTGAGTATCAGTGCCTGACAAAATGAGATCAATTTGCCTCCAAGTTGATTGGATGGAAAATTCAGCAGTGTTGGTGGGCACATTGGGGCAGTCTGTGTAGGAAGCCATGTGTGGTCTTGGTTGAGTCGAATTTCCGGTGAAGCTTTGTGATGTGATTACTAGAGCAGCAATGATAGGGCATCCTGAGGAGGAAAATGTTCTGAAAAGGATGTGGCATTTCTGCGGGAGAAATAGTCGAGGAGCAAAGGGAGGGGATAAAGAAAAGGATGACAGAGGATGATGCATGGGAGGCAGGGAAAGGAATGTCAGGATTGCTTTTGTGCGTTAATGAACCAAGCATCAGATTATCCTAATCATATCTTCTTCCTCATCTTCCTCGAGAATTAAAGAGAAGAATCACCAAATAATCTAGTCTGACTCAACCATGATAGCAGCATCTGGAAGACATGCTGAATAATGCTGGAACTCGCACTGGCGGGCGTTTGTTTATTTATCGCATTTTGTGGTTCCTTGTGGTAATTGAATAAAGATGGGTCCATCGATTTGCAAGCCTCAACCAAGCAAAGCAAGTAGTACTAGTAAGTATCATTATTGTCTCTTAAGAAAAGGAGCTGATTGCGACTGCATCTGAAGTCTCTAGGGCCACTCCAAAGCACCTATCTTGGATTCGGTGTGAGTCATATGCCGCGCCAAACAATTATATAATATTCTCGATTCGCATCGTTTTTGCGGTGTTTGAGTCCATGAAATATGCAGCAGCTTCCCCTATTCGCACATAGGAACCAGTAAACAATGCTCTAATCATCTAAATGGCAGACTGGGATTCTTTCATTAAAGTTATCCGATTCCACATAGCATCAGTTGGACGAGGACAGGACAGGCCGGCTCATTGTGGCCAGCCTGAAATTTTGGGTAGTCCGGGGCGTTGGCCCACCAGAGAACCATACATATCGGTCCAGTTGGTTCTGGTAGTCGCGCACGGCTTCTCCCCATCGTGCCGTGGAGCCGCACAGCTCTAAGCTCCCCATAGCTCGTGGGGAGGTTCGCGGCAGCTGGTTGGCGCACGTCCTCCTCGCGTTGGGCTGTTGGGCGCCTGCTGGGTGTTGGACGCGCACCGGGGGCGGCTCGGCTCCAATGGAGGGCGCGCGAGCGGTTATGCGTGTTCGGCCTCTGCGCTGGGCGTTTGCGCACTCGACCGCGCGAGGCGGAAGACGGGAAGAGGGTTTGATGGCGGGCGGAATTGACCTGCCGAGTTGGGTCGGTTTCAGAATAAATTTCGTCCTCGGTGGATTGTGGAATTTCGAAATTTCAGAAATATTTCGATCGAAAATTGAATTTGAAAATTCAGATCCGGTTCATTTCGAAAAAAAAGTCCGAAATTCGGCGAAATACCGAAATTTTGGATTTTTTTGCACCGGTTGAAAAGTGATCTAAACGTTAACGAACAATTTTGAAATATTTTTTGTAGGTTCCTGATACATTGCTGATATTCTCACAAAAATTTCAGCTGATTATCACATCTTAGGAATTTTTAAAAAATTGGAGAGTGGTACTGTCCTGATAAAAACCTGACCGACAAATTTGATCTGAATGGAAAATGGTACAAATAAAGTTATAAACTGTTGAAATGTTTTGTGCATGGTTATGATCCTTAACTAATGTTATCACAAAAATTTCAGCTGATTATCATATGTGAGCAATTTTTAAAAATTCGGAGAGTGATACTGTCTTGATAGAACGCTGACCGACAAGTTTGATCCGAATGAAAAATGGTACAAATCAAGTTATAAACTATTGAAATTTTTTTGCATGGTTATGATGTATGTATAATGCTCTCATAAAAATTTCAGATAATGATCAAACTGTATGAATTTTTAAAAATTCGAACAGTACTACTGTCCTGTTAAAAGGCTTACCTGCAAACTTGAACAGAATGAAAAATTATGTAAACCACGTTAAAAAATTTTGAAACTTTTTGTGGATGGTCATGATGTAACATTAATGTTTATTTAAAATTTTTAGATGATTATCATTCTCAAATAATGTTTAAAAATTTAGACTGTGCTACATCCTGATAAAAGTCTGATGATCAATACATAGATTTGCTTTAGCAATAAAAAAAGTTTAAAATTTTTAAAAATTTTACAGAATGGTGATAAGGAAGTTCTTAATATCCCATAAAAATTGTGATTCATGATCACACTCCAGTGAATTTATAAAATTCTTACAAGCCACAGTACCATTTATGTTTTTTTCTTTTTGATTTTTGAAATATAATATAACAAATGAAGTTCAATACTTATATAAATTTAATTGACCAAACAAAAAAAGTTAATTTTTTTTAAAAATTTTATATAATGGTACTAATTCAATTATTAATCTCTCACAAAAATTTTAGATCATAATCACACTCAAGAAAATTTATAAAATTTTGACAATATAACTGTCCCAATTATGTTCATTCTGTTTTTTATTTTTAAAGATAACAAATGTAGTTAAATTATTTTAAATTTTTTATGTATGGTCCTAAACTACTAAGGATAGTACCATAAAATTTTCAGCTTATTATCAAGCCTGTACAATTTTATAAAAATCTGAAATGTGTTTCTGCCAAAATTTTAAAATGTTTAAAAAATTCGTTTTTTCAACAAATTTTCATAGGAGATGACTTTCCTAAGGGTTATTGGACCAAATCCAGTCAAATCCGGCCCTAAAAGTTTCAAAATCAGCCAAAAAACACGAAATTTTGTGTTACTATAACAATTTCAAGTTTTTTTTAAAAAAATTTGGCCGGTACTTTAGATTTCGGGGTGGTTCGAAATCCGAAATTTCGGCGAAATTTTGCCGAAATTCGCCGAAATTTAGAACCCTGTGCGCGGCAAGGCGTACGTTCTTGGCCGGCGGCCGTGTACTTCGTGGCCTTGCTGTCATTCCATGATTTCGATCGGTCGAGTGGCTGACGGAACGATCCCACAAACATGGGTCGGATTCACTTGTGCCATCCCCGCTCCCTCCTTCAAGGCGTAAGGAAGAGGAATTTTTTTTTCTTTAACATTTATTTTTATTCTTTTTTTTCAAAACTAGGCGTCCGGATACGAAAATTGCAAATTTGGGCTCCCGTCGCCCGTACATGGGGCGATCACCCAATGTACGGGCGATCAGTGCCACCTCTAACGGCCACCAACAGCCAAAATAATGCCGCCATACGATTGTTACCATGCGGTGATCCTTCAGGCTCTTCTCCGGCGGATCGAAGGCGTAGTTGCGGCACTTCAAATACCTCCTCTTCCAAGTTGGAATTTCTCAAGAGCGGACAAGCCTGCAAGGATCTCCGCACATACACATGGGTGCTACAGCTCCACGAGGTAGGAAGAGATCTTGGTACGGTAAATTGCGCGGGCATGCACTTGCTTCTTCCTTTGCTTTCCCCTTTCCCTTTGCACTTGCACGCCTCGGTATTTTCGATTGATCCCTCCTCTATTCTTTCTAGAGGCGATAGGTGCACCGAGGCGTTGGTGTGTTGTCATGTCGTGTGGCGTAGGCAGGCAAAACATACATGGATCTGCACAATTTAAAGTGATAAGGCTCTCATGTTACTAACTCAGACAGTCCATAAAATATTTGGAAATACAATTTCTCCGACATGCTGCAACGTCCGACGAAAAAATATTACTCTAAAATACAATCTACAAAACGTGCATTGATCGTACTACAAAATTATTTACATTGCCTAATACATTATTTACATAATAAAATTAGTAATACACAACCCTAATAAATTAAATTTCTAAATATTGCCTATAGTTTCTACTGAACTAAATTTCTACATACAAAATACTACATTAAATTTGCATATACTGAAATACTACATTAAGTTTCTAAATACTAGATACTACATACTATATTAAATTTCTGAATATTAACTGCTACATTAAATTTCACGAGAACTATACAATTCTAAAATTTTTAAACACTACACAATCCTAAAATTTCTAAATACTACAACAAATTCCTAAATATTAAATGATACTTTAACTACGCAACCTATAAAAAAATTCCTACAATTATCTCTAAAAAAATTCCTAAAGATAACTCTACAAAAAAAAAATCAGAAATTTACCTTTTTTTTTTTCTCTTCTCTCTTTCTTTCTTCCTTTCTTCTTTCTCTGCCTGCGCTCGGCCCCTTCTTTCTCTGCCTGCGCTCGGCCGAATGGAGGAGCTGGCTTTAAAGGCCCTGGTCGCCCCTACATGGGGCGATCGCCCATGTAGGGGGCGATAGCTGCTAAATTCCGATTTTGCCCCCATGTGGCCGTTAGTTCGCCGTGAGGAAGGGCACCAATCGCCTGTGTATGGGGCGATCGCCCCATACACGGGCGACGGGCACCTACTTTTGCAATATTTTCACTTCGGCGCTTAGTTTTGAAAAAAACATTAAAAATAAATATTAAATAAAAAAAACTATGAATGTGCAGTTGATTCTCGAATGAAGCGAAGCCATCAAACAGAAAGGCAATGAATATTGTTCCCTGTAGCGCTTTCGGTTGCACCCATAATTTTCCAACCGTGACCGTTGGTTTCCCCTCTTTTGCCAGGTGATCTGTCTGTCAGTGACTCAGTGGTGGAGTTTGGAAATTCAGGGGCAAAGGCAAATGTAACTACGGCTATAAACATAAACAAGTCCATATAAACATCACACAAGTAAAAATAAGAACTGCAATAAGTTTTTTTTACTAAAAGCATAGTTCAATACACATGTGAATATTCATAGATGAAAACAAGGAAAGATGTGACAAGTACCTCACTACGACACTATCAACACTTCGATGATTCAGCAACAAAAAACCAACTACACACCAAAAGAGACTCTGCAAGATAAAAAAACTGATTAGTGCATCATATAACATAAAAAGTATATTCACATTGAAGTATTGAATCAGTGAATCACATACCACTAATGTGCTAATCACTTCTAGTACGAGGCAAACTCATTTTCTGAGTCTTCATGCTTTAGAACCATCGCATAATGGTAGCATCATCAAGTGATTTAAATATCTCCCACTCGGTATAGCAAACCATCAAGTAATTGAACCAATCATCATTAATCTTGTTGCGCAATTTAGACTTGATAATTTTCATTGCTGAAAAAGCTCTTTCAACAAATGCCATTGACACCGGCTTCTCACATGAAGAATATAAGTCTCAAGTTGGTCTCGTATTATTATACGATCACCACCAGAAAAATCTGAATCATAAATTTCAACAAGTCGGGCAAGCTTGTCAATGTCAAACTTGGAGAAAGGGTTCTTTGGATCAAGACATGAGAAGCATACTAGTATCTCTGTAGTTGCTTCACCAAACCGATGATTCATCTCAGCACAAATATTGTCAATAACAACATAGAAAAGCTCGGCACGATAATGATGAAGGTTAGTGATAGTATACCCTTCACATCTTGAATGACCTCTAACTGATATTCATCATACATATTTGGCACCAAAATGGATTTAACAACATAAAATTGTTGAACAACATCAAAGAAATCCTCCCAACCACTATCTCTCATGGTGCCCAACTGAGCTTTGACATCATGAATTAATTCCATAGGATGCACAATATTTATATCATTTCTTTGTAATACATTTGAAAGTTCAATTTGTGATAGCAAGCAATCTTAATATAAGCTTCATTTGTGATAGCAAGCAATCTTAATATAAGCTTTAAAATAAAAGAAAATTTAAAACACTCCATTTTATCAATCAAACCTGCCACTTGAGATGATCTACGACCATCTTCATGGACCATACCAAGCACCTTTATCACCGAGTCCCACATTTGGTCCAAGTGAATCAAAGTTGTATGATGTGAACCCCATCTAGTATCACCGGGTCTAGTAAGATTGGTTTCTTAATATAAGCCTATTCTTATAAATATCTCACCACTTTTAAGTTTATCCAAAATACTTTTATGATTGTTTTCTTTCAATGCATCCCTCCTTTTGCAAGATGCACTTGTTGTGGTCACAATCAAAGAGACATACTCAAAGAAATCATGAATAGATGAGCAACAACTAGCAACGGAAACAACCACCAATTGCAATTGGTGGGCAAAGCAGTGGACATAGAAAGCATGTGAGTTTTCGTCTAAATTTTTTTTGCAAGTCATTAAATTCACCTCTCATATTTGAAGTTGCGTCATATCATTGCCCTCGTAGCCTAGAAATGGATAGCTTGTACTTATCGAGAAGACCAGCCAAAGCTCCCTTTAGTGCATCGGGTGTAATATTAGTGATATATTTTAGAGTAAGAAATCGTTTCACAACCTTCCATTCTTTACTCACATACCTACATAAAAATTGCAATAAGGTTAAATATGACAACAATGGAGTAATTGATAAATATAATGAATCAACCACTAGTCTACTAACTTCAACATTACCGCCATTTGCTCTTTACTGATATATCACGCGACTCGTCAATAAGCACGGAGAACTATCTACCACCAATCTCTCCTATAATCACCTCGTTGATTTCTTCTGCACAACACCTTGCAAGATCCTTTTGAATTCCAGAGGAAGTCATCTTGCAATTTAAACCGCCACGGTCAAAAGTATGTCTCATATTTTCATTTTATCTTTGTACCAATCTATTATCTCTAAAAAGTTTCCCTTATTTAAAGAAGTAGAAGATTTGTCATGGCCACGAAAAGCTATGCCTTTGTGCTATGAGAAATCTTGCACACTGTAAAGAAGAATTTAACCGAATTTTATATAATTCTTCAGCTCCTCGACTTGCACCGGATAACTTACTTGACACACTTTATCTTTGTTTTTCGAAATCATCACAATGCTTGACACATTTGTTATGAGCACTATTTACACTACCAATATGCTCAGACAATTATTTATATGCATGTTTCCATTCACTAAACCCTATTTTATAGAACACATCAAAACCAAAGTGTTCTGTCCTTCTCAGTTGCTTAAAGAGGAAGTAATGGAAACAATATGCCGCATTGTAACATCCCAAAAATTTCAAAAATAGGAAAAATAAAATTTTAAAATGAAATTAAATGAAAATTTATAATTGTTATCAAAATTTTTCTTTAAAGCAATATCTTTTTCCTCATTTTCTTGCAAATTAATCTTAAAAAAACAATGAGATCCAATGTTAAAACTTTTTCATCTAAAATAAACAAAGTATGAAAATAATTTCAAAATTTTGCATGATTTATTTTCTGGATTTATTGAATTATTATCATATCTTTTGGCTTTTTGCTTGTAAAAGAAACTCAATAAAGTGAAATGGTAAAAAGGTAAAAGCAAAATATCAACAAAAATCTGAAAAAAATAATATTTAAACACTAGAGCCATCGAGAACCCTAATCATGACATTTAAGATATTCTAAATTATTAAAATAAAAGAGAAGATATGATAATCATGGGATAAGATATCTGATCCAGATCTTGTCAAATTTTTGTAGAAATCTCTAGACCTTACCTAGTTCTGATATTTTTACAGTGCCGACGTAAACTGAATATATACCTCTGGTAAAAAATATCAAAACTAAAACCTATATTTTAAATATTTAAAAATTCAAAAACAGAAAGAAAATAAATCTGAAAATAGCAATGTAAGAATTTTTAGAATTTAAATATAAAATATAAAAATCTGAAAATTTTACAAAAGATAAATTTTGTCATTTTAAACCATAAAAAAATATAAATAAAATATTAACTTCATTTTGATCCTTAATTAAATAAAAATCATAAAATTGCAGAAATGGATAACATGCATTGTCAGAATATTTAGAAATTAAATATGAAAGATAAACATCTGGATATTTTAAAGAATATAAATTTTATCATTTAATACCTTCAGGAAAATTTACATAAATTATTAATCCAATTTAGATCCTTAAAAACAGAAAAGAAGAAAAGAGCAGATCACATTGTCAGAATTACTGTAATTGTTCCACACAATATTTTAACATGAAATTTTTACTGGATATCAAACCTTATATTTCCGACATGTATAAATTTTTTAACAAAATCTTGATTTGATGGCCCAATTAATTGTTATATTGTGTGCTGCCCTGAGAAACAAACCAGAAAATCTTCTAGTTGTCGCTTGCAAGTGGGGCCCATTCCCTATGCAGACCCTTCTTCTCGATCCTTCTCCACGACTTTAGGCCAACCACAGCTAGTGCACCGCCTCTGCTCTCCCTTCGGTCAAATTCGAGCCACACGAGAGCCAAGGCCAAGCCCACGTCGCCACCTCCTGTCGCCATCACACATCCCTGACTCAGCCAACCAATCTCGTGCCCTGGCAGCCAGCTACTGCCCTTCTTCCTCCCCATGAACACAACTAGGCACGTGGGCGCGGCGCACGCCGCGCCACGCTGCGATGCCCGCTGCAAAAAAATAAAATTTGAAAGATCTGAAGGGCGCACGTAAAAATTTGAGCGTATATGTATAAAATGATGCGTTAAAAATAATTCGGTAAAAACGGCGTGTTTTTTGGGAGCCTAAAAAGCGAAAATAGACCATGACATATAATCTTATTGTCAAAGCGTATTCGAGTAATATCAAGAATGTTTTTTGAATATTGGTGAGATACCTTAAACATATGTATGAAATCTGCAGTTTCTTGAATATACGATCTCATAAGACCTTGCTCTATCCATTTTACGCTTCATACTCAAGCAAAATAAAACAATAATATGAGTCAAGGAACTATCAAAAGTAACTAACAAGGAATTCTTGATAAAATTAGCCGAGATATATAAGGCATGGAACCATGGAAATAGAAAGTTCCAAGAAAACAACTAACAAAGGATCGACCTTATGATGCACAAGATTGCGAGACGACTATTGCACGATGCGCACTTGAAATCATAATCTTGATTCAAATGATCGCGCATTCACGATTGGAGTATACGGTGTGATCTTTTTAGTTAAGCGTTGAAATTGTTTTATTTTGTTACGGACCTCTGGTGGAGATTTGACATAAAATCAAATAAAATGATCACATTGCAAACCAAAGATGCAAGATAAAACATGCATATGTCATTGGCCCATGATTACTTGACTATTATGACTACTTAAGGATGATATGATAGAACTTTCCATACAATCATATATCACAAAGTATATGTAACATAGATCCGAAGAGTCAAGAATTTATGCAAGAAAACTTAGCCAAAAAAACATATAATTATGTGGACCGAAAGTCAACAAGGAAAATTTAGCACTTGGCTCATGCAAATACTTTACCTCTTCATCTCTGCAAAAATACCCTCAAATCTTCGCTTTGCTTAAGTTCAAAGTTGTGAAGCTATTACATTGATGAATAGGTCAAGAGCTTGACGCCGCAATTCAATGAACTCTTTGCTAAACCGGAATTTCTCTGAGAGTAAAGAAAAATAACAACACCCCAGTAGCAAGAGAACACAATACCGACACCACAGTTCAGTAGTCAAGAGATTGTTCTGTTCTAGAGAGGATAGAAGAAATAGGTTGTTAACAAAAATATAATTGGTCATATTATCAACAGCATTCTTCTCTGGAAGGGGAGGTATAAAAATGCCTTTGTACTTCTCAACAAGCCGATCATGCAACCACTCAAAATCGCTATAGCGCCGGATAACAATTTTCTCTAGTCCCTCGAATTCACGTAGGTTAGTCTACAGAGACAAATGCTACCAAATTAGCAAAATAATAGCAGCAAAATCATGATATGGCCAAAAACAAAATATCCGCTCAAAACAGTCAATATGATACAGCTCCTAAATAGAATTCAAGCCCCCCCCAAAAAAAACAAAGAGGGGGAATGAAACGTAAAGCAAATGTTGCAAGTCAACTCAATCTACACAACCTGAAGTGAAGTAGCAATAGAACAGGAAAAAAAAATTGTGTACTCATTTGGCAGGTTACATGATTGCCATGTCATTCCCTGCAATCATCTTGCTTGGTTGCTTGAATCAAAACTTTCAACTATTCGGTTCCTTATATATAAGCGAATATATTTTTCCCCAAATCTGAAACTCTCAACCTATTTTTTACAATCCATTAGGCTACCCTCTTCATACTAACATATTGTCCTGATGCTCCATAGCTGCTCTCTATACTCTATAGCTCGTCAACATTCAGAAAATCAGAACTATTCAATTCTGTACCATCTCCTTTCCCCAACACATACTTAGCTGTTCTAATCATGGAACATCTATTAAAAGCTTCTTACTGGAATCTAGAAGGCCATAATAAGAGTTTCCAAACCACCGAGTTCATTTATTACTAATTGTTAATAATTTTGATTTTGGATCTATATCGACAAATCGTAGTCGAAAATTGAGTTCCACTGCTCAGCTCTCCCATCGGCATCTCGTGCCGTGCAAAATTGCTCTAAAATTTTACATCGCCATAACAATCGACTCGAGCACTCTGACGATGGCAAAGGTTTGAGGTTTGGGAGCGGAGAGTGAATCGGATGACCTTGGTGATGACGCGATAGGAGATGTAGGCACGACCGCGCACCCATCTTGACGGATCCATGACGAGATCGACAGAGCAGCGCCCGATGCCGCCGGCGGCTCGCGGGCTTTGCGGTATCGCCCTCTCCCGCAAGAGCACAGACAGATAGATTCGATCACGAATTACCAACCAGCGTCGCGAAGGCGCCGGTGCGGTGGAAGGGATCGGTGGGGCGAGGCCCCGAGTTCGGCTGGAACCCTAGCTCGGCGGTGGCTTGAGGCGCCGCTTGGAGAAATGGGGAAAGGAGGAGGACCGTGGTGCTGCGCCTCGTGACCCTCGCGAGGATAATTCGCGCGCGTCAAAAAAAATGTGCTGACGGCGATTCGATCCGCGACCTTGGCCGTGGCGCGAGCTCTTCCGTTGCGTCGCCGACGGCTGTTAGGGCCACTCGACTGGACAAAGCACTTAAGCCGTGGACACGTTTTATTCAAGTGGCGGCGTGGCTCAACGACACCCGAACCGTCGCCACGACGCTCCGTTTTTCTGTTCGCGTGCGCTACGCGGCGGTCGGGCGCTCGCCCACGTCGAGCCGAAGGCGACGTGGACGCTCTGAGAAGCCGGAAAAGCTCCCATCTTTATATACGGTAGTATCACAGCCAGCCGTGAGCCATCTCTCTTCTTGGCCAAGCAAAGCAAAAATCAAGCATAGTTTGCACAACCGACCTCAAGCCACATCGTATACGGCCAAGAAGTCACCATCACCTGTGATCATTTCACTGCCATTTTCACTGTACGCAGCTGCAACCCACAGCTCGGTTCACATACTGTTACCACCGCCATTACCGCCTATTTAAGTGACCCAGAGCTTCAACTGAGCACCAAAAATCCTTCCCTGGTCTTCTTCTCTCCAACCAGAAAAGCTCAGTTTGGGACACCCACTTCTTGTCCAAATTCGACCATGGCCACTGCACCACCAATCCTCAGCATATTTCCTTGCTCAGGCTTCCATTCTTCAATTATCTCCATTGGGAACTTCTCCATTCCCCATTGATCAAAACCCCCAGTTCAATTGCAGCATCTCCTGGCCGTGGTGCTCTACCACCGCGCACCCCCCTATCGGCGCTGCTCATCCTCATCGCGCCACTGCTACGGACTGTCTTGGCTCCGGCCGTCGCTTCCTATAGCACCAATGATACCCCGATATCCCATTTGGTCCTTGCCCATGCTTCTCAGTGCTTGCTTCGCCGCCGGCTGTGCACACCCGAGCCGTCGCCATCCTATGCCTGTTGAGCCGTCGCCATGGACCACTGGAGCTCCGACCGGCAGTTCCAGTGGGATCTACAGAGCCTGGGGATTCCATTTTTGGGGTCTTCTTCACCTCCCTGGGTCTGTCCTACAGCTGGCCATGCTGGCTGGAGCTGCTTCCATGGCGCCTAGAGCCTCCTATGTTGTGTGCTTGCTCTGTTCCCTGTCCTTCCCCAACTGACCAATGGGTCCAAAGCAACAGTGTTCAATTTCAGTTAATTCTTTTCACTCAATGGCGCATAGAACCAGCTTCTTGCGCATGAGTAATTGACTTGACCAGAGCCCAATAAATAAACTCAACGCCATTGATTCTATCGTCAACTTCAGCTATGACAACGATTTCGTCGTAAACAGCAATTAAGCAAGGCAATCACCCCCTTTGACCATGTTGATCCCAGTTTTATAAATATTTTTATTGCATGCGCTATGTTTATTAAACACTGCTACTTTGTGGGTATTGGTAATTATACATGTTGAATCATAGAACTTCCTTGATAAGTATAAATTTGTGAACCTTGATAACCCTAGAATAAGATAGACAATTCCTAATGTCAATCTGGGTTTACACACTCTTGGTAGTCATGCTTAGCCATGCTTAATAAAAACTCAAGCTCTTTACAATTTAAAAATGTTGGATATGATTAAAGGGTTGGATATGACTGTTTAATGTCGTTGGTATTTTAGTTAAAATGAAAATAAAACTATGTTTTAGATGCGGGCAATTATTGGCAATAGCCGGATGTGCAGGTGTTGCACGTAGTGTTGGGGGAGATTATTACCCGTGTCGGATTAAGGACCGAACTATGGGTTATTTTCAGGCCAAGAAACACGTACAACCACAAGTTCTGGTATGGGACAGTCTTAACCTATTAAGTTACTTAAAACAAGCTTTGCACGTTGGTAAGCTGGAGTAGTATGGGCATTCTGGTTCAAGTTTGCTGATACAACGATGTATGCCTTGCTATGAGGAGAAACGTGTGTAGGCCAGGTTTACTGACTGTGTCGGGGTTTACTGCCTATGTTGTGGTGTAAATGACGGGGTTTATTGTCTTGTCTTGGGTGTGTGTTTCTATCGTCATAGCAAGGGATTAATATCACTGGGCTGATGCAAAGTTAGGGTTAAATAATGTAACGGTTATATTATGATCACCTTGCCGACACACCAAAGGAAGTGTGTTAATGGCCAGTCAAAAGGAATGATCATTTCTTATGGGTAAAGCTGTACACCTCTGTAGAGTGTAAAACTAATCGATTAGCTGCGCCTATGGACAAGAGCATTTGGTAAAATCATCATATAGTTAGTTGTTTTGTTATTTCCAGAAATGTATGTTTTGGAAAACTTACCCCGCAGGTGATACAATGCTATACCATGTGTTGGCAAGTATTGGTATCAGCTGTTGTGCCATGTGTTGGCAAGAACTGGACTTATGCCATGTGGTGGCAATGGACGTCTCGATACTCACGTCATGGAGGACTGTGAGTTGTTACATTATGCTCTATATACTTGTTATTTTCATATCAGTTAAACTTGCTTTTATTTAAATTTCATTTGCAATCTACTATTTAGTATTTACATTTCAAATCTAACTTTATGCAAATTATCCTGGAAGCCTCCTTTGAAATAGCCTGCATATATTATAGGTTTTGCAAAAGTCTTGCGGAGTACGTAATGTACTCACCCTTGCTTATTTGTTGTTTTTAGGTGAAGAATCAAATTAGCCCATGAAACTTATTTGTCGCAGGATTCGGGGATATTAACGATGAGCTTTTCTAGGGATTATGCTTTGTCAGTTGCCTGAGGGTTGGATAGGCACACTACAAGACTTTGCTTCTTTCCGCTGCATTTCAATCTGTATTGTAAGACCATATTGTATAAATTACCATTATTATTTGTAATAAAGAGTATGGATGTGATATCAATTGTTGTAAATGTGTGTGCTAGCCACTGATCATGGGACTAGTACTGTATGCACATAGATTCTCATTTTAGCATTTTATACCAAAAATGGTGGTCGTTACACGGATCCCAAGACTCGCTATATTCTATCCAATCATAATTTTGATACCATGCTTGTGAAAAGGCTCTCGTACAATTTCCAAACTACTTGAGAGGAAATTCACAATAAATTGGGTTGGTCCTTTCTGTATGCGTGCCCTCCTAACTTGTTCTTGAATTTCAAGGGCATACTCATCTATTTGTTTCCTAAGAGCAGGATCACTTACAATTTCATCCATATTAAATACACGGACAACGTTAGTATTATTTGGTTTTGCTGGTTGTGCAACTTCAGCTTGTGCTTGCTGTTGCGGTTGAGCTAAACTTGTATTTCTATGACCATCATTTGCAAGGCTTCTCTTATCAACCAAAAAACCCCTTATTTCTGGAATTTTACAAATCAAATAACAAATATCAAATAACATTGCATAATAGATAATGCACCAAAATATCAATATTAAAACAAGACGCTTCTAATTATTCTACTTTATAACATTAACTGACTATTGTATTTTATACCCCTCGGTCCTCCGTTCTTCACTTCCTCTGAGAGTCTGCCTACCCCTCAGTCCCCCTGTTCTCATTTCCTCAGTCACTTCATGTGATTGTTGTATTTTATACTTTTTGTCCCTTGGTCCAGTCCCCTACTCCCTATGTTCAATATCAAAACAACTAAACAAGATGCTTCATTGTTCTTCACTTCCTTTGAGGCTTTGACTGTCCTCACTTGCTTTGGCCACTTCTAACCCCTGTGGACAATGGCCATAAATCCCACAGTGAATCTGACTAATTTAAAGATGATAACACAACGAAAAT
The DNA here is from genome assembly GCA_036346275.1 of Otatea glauca. Classification (NCBI taxonomy): domain Eukaryota; kingdom Viridiplantae; phylum Streptophyta; class Magnoliopsida; order Poales; family Poaceae; genus Otatea; species Otatea glauca. The sequence goes on from CM070714.1 coordinate 43,027,729, forward strand.
ATTAAACTATACTATGACATTGAGGCCATACCGCCATACATACATAGGAATAATAGGATGATGTGAGCCTGTAACTAAGTCCTTCCCACTGTCTTTGTAAGCTCCCACGCCTCCAGTCCTCCCACTGTCTTCCCACGCCTGATGGATAACGCCTCCAGTCCTTTGTCGCTCCTGTCGGCCTTGATTCAAATTTCTTCATCGACTTGCTCTGCGGCTCAGATGGCCCTCGCACTTACTACGCCGTTCTTGGCGCCGCCTCTTGACCTTTAGGCCTTTACCAACCCCGGTCCTCCACCAAGAGCCAGAGCCACCTCTAGCCATCCACGGAGCCTGCTCTACCGAGAGCTATCCCTATTTGGCCGCCCGCACGGAGATAGGAAGGGAATTTGGGGGGACCAACGGGAAGAAGGATAGGATTGGGGATTTGGGGGATTTTGAGATTTGGGGGTTTTAGGGATTTCAGATCTAGAATGAGTTCGTTTGTGGGCTTTGACACTTCGGCCCGCTTGTTTGCTTTGGCATGCGATGGCCCACTCGAAGTGCTGAGTGCCGACCACTTGCTCAGGAGGAAACCAGGATCGGTAGCATCCATGGTGCTGGCGATGGCCAAACTTGCTCACTGTTCGTCGCCGAAGAGCCCGGGCAGGTGCCCGCCCTGCCCGGGAGCTGCCTTCGCCACTGCTGTCTGTCGTCCACATCCCACGGCTACCTCACGAACATCCACGCTGGGCGCAACAGTACCAATGCACCATACTCTTTTCCTGCACCACCACCTCCAACACTGGCTCATCATTGCCTTTCTCACCTGCCTCACTCCCAAGTCCCAACCCCTCGGACTACACCGCCCTCTACACAACCCTCCCCGTCTTCTCCACCGAGGCCGATGCTAGACTTCTTTATCGTGGACTTCCTCTCCCTCCGTGCCATCCCATACACATGAAGAAATTCGTGGCGTGTTAGAGATAACTCAAATATCCAAATAGGTTTGTTAGAGATATGCTCAATATCCAAATAGGAGTCCACATCTAATACAATTCGAACTCTATTTGGCTATATAAGCCACCCCATGTACATGTAATCTTGAACAGATTAGTGGAATGTATCGCGTGGTTTTTTCCCCTTCGTGAGGTTTTTTCACATAAATCTATCTCCCATTTTTACCGTGTTAACCCTAACAAGTGGTATCAGAGCTGTACCCGGGATTTTTTTCCCTGTAGTCCACCGCATCTTCACCATCATCCCTGCCGGCTCCTTCAAGAAGACATCCAACTTGCTCGACAATTCCCTCGGCAACCTCTCCCGGATCCTCCGTGTCTCCCAACTCCGCCAACGACAACGTGCACTGCAGCGTGAACGTCAGGCCACGGCATCGGTAGGATGGAGCCCAGCGTCAACACCACATACGGGACGCTGCCACACCCTAACAAGTGGTATCAGAGCTTAGGATTTTAGATCTGAGCCACTGCCCCCGAGAGGAGGAGACTCCCGAGGGTGGCACCTCGCCATCAAGCTCATTGGGTTGGGCTTCACCTTCTACATGTCCGAGTCCAAGGGCAAGTCACTCAAGGAGCTTTCCGGCAGGAACGAAGAGGAGGCGGAGGTTCACGCAATGAAAGACCATGTGGAGGTCTATCCCTGATGGTGATGAGTAATTGGCTGTGGTTTAGCATGTTGTGCTTGAATTTGAGTTTGATCCGAGTGGTCTGAGCTTTGGCTAGTTGGAAGACCAGTCATCCGACCCCGACTGGTCAGGTCTTTGGTCGGGATGGAGACCAGTGGTCAGACCTCGAGTGGTCAGGACGAAGACCAGTGGTCAGACCTCGAGTGGTCGGGATGGAGACCAGTGGTCAAGTCCGTGGTCGGGATGGAGACCAGTGGTCAGACCATGTGTGGTCAGGGTTTTGCTGGTCAGCGAAGTGTATATCTTTCTGTTGAGATGGATATGTGTTGTTGGACATTGCTATGTGATGTGGTTCCTTGTCTATGATGGTTGCAGGACTTTGGAGCTAGGTCATGGTGAGGCGAAGGAGATCAGGACTAGGCTGGGAGAGCTGAGGTCCAGATGATCAAGGTGTCGCCAAAGATGACCGAGGCGGTGGAGTAGCCGCAAGCCGAGAAGACAAAGGAATGGATGAGATGCTAACTTGGAGCTGCTCGATCGAGGAGGACCGTTGGATCGCGGATCGGGAAGATAGAGTAGCGGTCGAGTTAGTATGATTTGAACAGCGTGCAAAACCCGTTGTGTTGTTGGGTTTGGTCGGCCCATGCATAGCTTGTGTGAGTGGGTAAAATCTCGACCCTTGATGGAGTGCTCTAGGGTTTAGAGGCTCATCCAAGGGTGGTGGTGGTCCAAGCACGCTTCAAATATCTGAGGAGAGGGTGTCTCCTTGTGGGTGAGCAGTGAGAAAGTGTACGTGAGTAGTTGAGAGTTGTTGAGAGTGGCGATGTAAGGATCAAATCCACGGCTCTTGGATGTTGGCTTAGGATTGAAGCGGAACATCCAAAGGTGGGAATTGATCCCAGTCACTATAAATAGAGGGTAGGGCAGCCTCCTCTGTGAAGGTTCCGAGGTTTTTCTTTGCTCGTTTGAGTTTTGCCCACTTTGTTGTGAGGCTTTGTAAACCTCCTTCCGAAATGAAATGTTCTTCACTTATATTCTTGTTTCATTTCTCTTACGTATTTACATTACGCACTTAAATTACATTATCTAAATTCGCATTTACTTCTTGCAATTTACTTTACGTAATTTGGATTTGCCTCATCTCCTTCTACATGCTTTTGAGTCCTTTTTGAAATTCATGATTGATGAACTCTTCTCTGGATTCTGCTTTCAATCATTTAGGCAATCCTTGCGTTCTTGTTGCAAGTTGTAAATCTGTGTTCTTAAAGTGCGTAAGCGTGTGACTTGCGATTCGTTAGTCTTGATTGGCTTACGGTTCTTATTGCCAAGGATGAAAGATTGTTTGGATGAATCTTCTATAGATCATATCCCAATCATCTAGGCAATCTACAACCTCTTCTATTCGGTTTTGGAAGAAACCAATTTACGTACCTAGTTTTGAGATAGTGTTTCTATCTGCTTGAAGGGTTGTTTCTTCGTGTACTTACTTGCTGTGATTTGTGGAGAGTTATCCAAGGATATTCGACCATCAACTCCCACCAGCAAGTTAGGGTGAAATCTGTGTTCGTGACTCTTTTTTGGTGTTGCATTTGTTAAAGCGAAAAGGACGGAACCTTGGTATCAATTCCTTCGATTGATGACGGAAATAGGTTCTGACATCCTTAGGGAGGTGCACACCAAGTTTCACTGTTTTTGGATCACCGATCAAAAGTTACATCGATTTACATTTTTAAGATCGTGCTGATTTTATTGTTCATCCGACCTCAGTAGGTCGGGCGTCTTGCTCATCGGTCGGAGGTACTGTTCATCCGAGCACTATTCACCCGAGTCTTGCTCATCCGACCTCCGCAGGTCGGGCGTCTTATTCATCCGGACGGGATCTTTGTTCACCCGAGCACTATTCACCCGAGTCTTGTTCATCCGACCGCTTGGGTGGAGTCTTATTCATCCACCACTTCGGTGAGAGTCTTATTCATCCGACCTCAGAGGTCGAGGTGCTGCTCATCCGACCAGAGATACCCGACCGGTCGGTTTCTTTACGGTCTTTTGGTGGTTTGAATTCTAGGGGGAAAGTTTATTCGAAAAATTTCATTTGGCTCCTATTCACCCCCCCTCTAGTCGCCTTTTTCGATCTTTCAATTGGTATCGAGCCGGTTCGCTCTTTCTAGATCTTGACCGGTCTCAAGAGCCATGGCGATGGACAAGTATTCCACCAAGCCTCCTATTTTCTCTCGAGTTGATTTTCCTTTTGGAAATCTCGGATGGAGTCGTACATCATCGCCGTGGCTTCGATATGGCGAAGGTGAAGCTCCGTATGAGGTTCCTGGCGATGAGAACGTCACGGCCGGCAATATGGTGGCGTTGAGGCGAATGCTAAGGCAAGGAATATCCTCATACGAGGTCTTAGCCGCAGATGAGTATGATAGGATTTCTCACCTTCGTTACGCTCATGAGATTTGGGTGACCCTCGATGCTTACCATGAGGCACTACCCAAATCAAGGCGGTTCGACAGGACCAATTCAAGCGTGAGTTCAACAAGTTTGAACAAAGACGCTGGTGAGAGTCTTGACGAGTGCTTTGGTCGGTTTACAAAGATTACGGCGACCTCCGGCGATCGGTTGCATATACCTCGACTCGGATAATGCTCGACATTTCTTGACCGCACTCGATCTTTGTGTTTGGGAAATGAAAGTGACCACCATCAAGGACACCACCGACATCGACCTTGACTCTTGACGGGCTTTATTCCCGCCTCAAGACTCATGAGATCGGCGTCGTCTCGCGAAAGACGAAGTCTCGATCGATGGCTTTGGTCACCGATCCCATTGGATCCTCTCTTTACGATTCTTACGTTGGTTTCTCTCTCTCGCCCTTTGCGAGCTAAGCGATGACCAACTGGAAAAATTTCAGAAAATGAGCTTGCTCTTCTTGCTCGCAAATTTTCATATGCATACAAGAGAGTGAGAGAGAGGAAGAGAGGTGGGATGATCACTGTTTGAGTGTGGTGGCCCCAACCACATTCGAGCAAACTATCCCAAGCCGGAGAAGGGCGAACGAACAAAGCGGTTCGGGCAAACGACTACACCGATAAGAACCGCAACAAGAAGGCCCCACTCATGAGCGGCGAAGAAGAAGTACCGCAACTTTACCAAGAACAAGAAGCTCTTTCACGGGTCCTCGCCGCCTTTGGGCGACATCGAGCTCTCGACACGGAGAATGGAGTGATGCAAGCGAGGACGATCCGCAAGAGAAGGTGAAGAGCAGCGATGACTTCTCGGCATGTGCTTCATGGCGACGCCATTGAAGTAAGCGACTCAGAGCTATCTGACACGGATGAGGTACCCACCTACGATGAGTTAAATGTCCTTCGTAAATTAGGCAAGTTTCATACTAAGGCTAGGTCGAGGTGTTACGAGTTAGAGAAGGAAGTAGGTACCTTGACTCGGAGTTAGCTTCACTTAGATCTTCTCCTCCCGAGTCACCGATGACTGTGTTCTCTGTGATCTTTGTTCTTGTGGAGTTGGAGAACCTAAGGACCATACATGATAGTGTGCTTGCTGAACTTGATGGTCTTAGGATGAAGAATGCTAGCACAAGTTCTATTGAAAATATTCCTGTTGAGACTAGTTTTCTTCATGCTCACTCTACTCCTTCTTGTGCTAATTGCCCTAAATTGCTTGCTGAAATTGATGCCGTCAGTTCACACCTTAAGAAGCTTTCTGCTAGAAATGATGAACTTGAATTGCATGCTTCTAAGGACCCAGTCAGCTCATGTGAGGGCTGTAGGCAACTAAAACTTGACAATGATGCTTTGAATGTCAAGTGTGATCAACTTGCTAAGGACTTACTAGATAAGTCAAAAGCGGTTGCTCTTTGTGTGTTGGGGTTAAGGATGACTTGGATAAAATCCATGTCGAGCTTAGAAAGAAATTAGAAGACCAAGCCAATAGGATTAGAGATGCTTCTTGCGTTTCTTGTGAGTCCCTCAAAATTGAGGCAGCTGTGCTAAGGGAACAAAAAGCACGTGCTGAGAGATCTTCTCTTTCTGGTTCTTCTTCTTTCTCTCCTTCCCCCTGTTCTTCTTGTGCTTCTCTCTTCCGAGATTGCCAGTATCTTATGAGCACTCTCGAGAAGTTTGTTGGAGGCAAGAAGAAGCTCAATCTTATTCTAGACCAATCCAAAATTAGCAGATTCAATCAAGGTCTAGGATTTGATCCCTTGGAGCACGCTCGGGCGCATCCTCCCACCATTGTGCGCGGCTCCAAGAGTGGTGAGATTGTGGTAGCTCCCAGAGTGAGCACCACCGTGTTTAGGTCTGCTGGGGTTGTCCATAGGACTTCTGACCAGAAGGGTGTTACTCCTGTTGCTTCTGTCTCTAGCAAGGCGAAGTACACATGCACCTTCTGTAAGAAGGATGGTCACCTAGTAGATTTCTGCTTCAGGCGCGCCAAGATCACTCGGCGTGGCGTGTTGTCGCTCTTAGGGGTATTCGTGGTCATCCCGGACTTTGAGTGCTCCTAAGACACACACCGCTTCTAGACAGTTAGAGAGTCGCTTTGTTTTTGGGCGAAGATCCGTGACTCGGTTTTCATCTTTGGTTCTTGAGTTTTAGTCTTGGAGCCGTTCGTAGTCGGTCTTTCCGCGTCCTCTTGATATTCCTCGTTCTTTCCATCGAGGTAGATATCGGCGGCGTGAGGTGTTTTCGGTAGGAGATCCAGCAGCCTTCTTCGGGATGGTCCGGCTTTTGCACCACGGCATGCCAACCCGTTTGACTCATAGATCATCTACTAGAGTTGCTCGATCTTGTTAAGTCTAAGCGTCGAGAGACACTCGAGTCGATCTTCTTCGTGGATCGCACTCACGAGGCGTCGTGTGGTTGATAGATTGGGTTCCCAAGTCTTCACTCTATCCCATCTTGAGTCATCTTTCTCTCTTGTGTCTTGATCAGGTTGGTCGGATGGGGAAGGGAGATGTTTGGATTGTTGACTCCGGTTGTTCTCGTCATATGACCGGAGATTATCGATGGTTCTCTTCCCTAGTCCGAGCCCCCGGTGATGAGTTAATCACTTTTGGGGATGCATCTTCAGGTAGAGTCATTGCTAAAGGTACCATCTGCATTAACCAAAATTTCATTCTTAAAGATGTTGCCTTAGTAAGTAAGTCGCAATACAATCGCTCTCTGCTTTCTCGACTTATGATGACTCTTTCGAGGTAAGCTTCAAGAGTAATGCTGTAGAATCATTGATTCATCGGAGGGTTAGTTCTTGGGATTTCTAGATTTGGGAGTCTTTTGTGCTGATTTTTACGCTTCTTGGAGACTCTCTTGATGTTTGATTGCTTCGAGTCCGTGATCTCTCCTTCCGCATAGGAGACTTGGTCACATTGGTTTTGATCATTTGACCCGAGTTAGCGTACCACGATCTCATTCGGGTTTGCCCAAACTCAAGATGGTCAAAGACTTAGTTTGCTCTCCTTGCCGACATGGCAAGATGGTTCTTGCTTCTCATCCTCCAGTCCACCGTAGTGATGATGATGCACCAAGACGACTTTTACATATGGACACCGTTGGTCCAAAGAGTGCAATCGTGGGAGGAAGTGGTATGTTCTTGTCATCGTTGATGATTTTTCTAGATACTCTTGGGTATTTTCATGGCCTCAAAGGATGAGACTTTTTCTCACTTGAGTGCAGTCGAGAGGTTGTCTATTGAGCTCCCAGTGCATTACGAGCTATCTGTGAGTGATAATGGAACGGAGTTCAAGAATTCCTACTTTGAGAGTTTTTGTGTGGAGTCTGGTTTAGAGCATCGTTCTCTTCTCCCTCGCCCCTCGGCAAAATGGCGTAGTGGAAAGGAAGAACAGGACCACGGTTGAGATGGCGGGACGATGCTAGATGAGTCTGATACCCTAGGAAGTTTTGGGTGAGGCTATAGCTCTTGCTTGCCATGTTTCTAATCGCGTGTTTTTGAGAGCACATTTGCATCGCACTTCTTATGAGTTGAGGTATGGCGAAAGCCCGGTGTGTCTCATTTTCGCGTTTTGGTTGCAAGTGTTTTATCTTGAAGTCCAGTAACCTAGATAAGTTTGAGTCTCGCTCTTGATGGCATCTTTCTAGGTTACTCGTCTTCTTCTCGTAGCTATAGGTGCAGGTGTTGATGCGCATAGGATCATAGAGACACGTGATGTGACATTTGATGAGGCTAGCCAGAGCTAGACACGATGTTTGAGCTCTTCTTCTTCCTCCAAGACCATTTTTGTAGAGGATGAGGATGATGGAGATGATGGTGTTCCACCCGATCCATCCCTCTACACACGAGGTGCCTCTGTTTCCATTTCGCACCTCGGGAGACCACCTTTGTCTTCGGCTCTCCTTGGTGAGTGGCTCTGTTCCTATCTCTTCTGTTCAAGAGGTAGAGGCCACTTCTGCTCCTGGACCTCCCCGTCATATTCAGAGACGTCATCCTTCTGATCAGATGATTGGCGATTTGTTCGAGCGTGTCACTCGCTCAAGAACGGGTCTGTCCTCCTTCTGTCTTCACTCTGCCTTTGTTGCCTCCTTTGAGCCGAAGGATATTTCTCATGCATTATCCGATGAGTCGTGGATTAATGCTATGCATGAGAACTTGAGAACTTTGAGAGGAACAAAGTCGGCGGCTTATGGAGCGCCCATCCGGTCATAATGTCATTGGGACCAAGTGGGTGTTCAAAAACAAGCAGAGAGGATGGGGTTGTCATTCGCAACAAGGCTAGGCTAGTTGCAGGGGCTTTTCTCGAGTTGAGGGTCTTGACTTTGAGGAGACCTTTGCCCTCGTAGCTAGGCTAGAGGCTATTAGGATCCCGCTTGCATTTTCTCGCATCCCGGGCTTCAAGCTCTATCAAATGGATGTCAAGAGTGCATTTCTCAATGGCTATATTGAGGAAGAGGTTTATGTCAAACAACCTCCGAGTTTGAGAACCCCAAGTTTCCGAGTCATGTTTTCAAGCTTTCCAAAGCTCAGTATGGACTCAAGCAGCCCCCAGAGCATGGTATGAGAGGCTCAAGTCTTATCTTCTCACCATGACTTTAAAATGGGCATAGTAGACAAAACTCATTCATCGGACACCATGAGTCTCATTTTCTTCTTGTCAGTTTATGTGGATGATATCATTTTGGTGGCTCTTCTCATTCTCTTGTCTCTCGGTTTTACGATGTGATGAGTCTGAGTTTGAGATAAGTATGATGGGCGAGTTGAGCTACTTTCTTGGCTTCCAAATCAAGCGGACTCGGGAGGTACTTTCTTGCATCAAGGCAAATATACCCGTGACCTCTGAGGCGCTCGACATGTCGATGGGAAGCCGGTGATGACTCTTATGGCCACCATCGCTGTCCTCGAGCCCGATGAGGATGGTGAGCCTGCGATCAAAAGGAGTTTGAGTATGATCGGCTCCTCTTGTACCTCACCGCTTGAGGCCGGACATACATTTCATTGTGTGTCTGCAATGCGCTCGATTTCAAGCTTCTCTTCGCGCCTCTCACCGCCAGACGGTCAAGCGCATCTTCAGGTACCTTCGTGCCACCTCTGATTATGGTATTTGGTACTCTTCTTCTTCTTGTCTATCTCTTAGAGCCTTTTCCGATGCCGACTTTGTTTGGTGTAGGATAGATAGGAAAAGCACTTCGGCACTTGCCAATTCATTGGCACTTCTCTTGTTTCTTGGTCATCTAGGAAGCGATGCAGGGTTGCACATCCACCGTGAGGCCGAGTATGTTCTCGCAGCCGATTCTTTGTAGCAGTGCTCTGGATGAGCTCGACCTTGCGGGACTATGGGTTAGAGATAGAGAGTGTGCCACTTTTCTGTGACAACACTTCAGCTATTTGCATTGCTAAAAACCCAGTGCAACATTCCCGGACCAAGTACATTGATATTACATATCACTTCCTTAGAGACCATGTGGAGAAGGGCGATATCGTGCTTCAGTTCATAGATGGTGACCACCAGTTAGCCGATATCTTTACCAAGCCTTTGGATAGCTCGAGGTTCGTTGCCTTGAGGAGTGAGCTTGGAGTCGTGAGCCCATACGGCTTATCTTGAGGGGGAGCTGGTTTGTATATTATGTACTATATATTTTCCTCCAGCATTTTCTTTCTTCTTCTGGGTGACTTTGGGCTGGTTTTCTTAAGTTGAGTTCACTCACTTAGACTTTTGGCATGTCTTTCATGGACCTCTTATCTTATGCTTTAGGTTGCTATCATGCGTGATTAGCTGTTCTCTCTTCTCTCTATGTTGAGTTCCTCACGTCTTATAAGTCTAGCGAGTTTTGGGCCTCTGGGTAGACAGGTGCTGTGCACTCCTTAGTTGGGATCTAGAGTCGACTTCCTATGTCTCCTTGGGGAAGATAAGAGCCATCGAGCCGTAGTGAGTCTCTTCTATCTTATATATGCTCAATAGCCATCCAGTCTTGCAGTTTCTCGACTTCTTCTCCTCATTCTGTTTTTCTGGTTGTTATTGAGTTCATTCGGGTTTTCTTTATGCCTAATCTTGATAATAACTCAACTTTAACCAGATTTGAGCCTAAAATTGATTCATTTGTTGAGGGGGAGTTTGGGAATATGTTCATGCATTGCATTTAGACTGTATTTTCTGTTTTATGAGCTTTGTCTATTATGCAATTGATTCAATCTTCATGTAATGCACCTTGCTACATCTTTGAAGAAAATCACTAGCTTAGGTCTATCCAAGTCCATCTATCATACTAAGCTTGTTAAAATCTGAAAATTAAAAATCTTAAATGAAAAACATGTTGCTTTTTCTTGTTAAGTTTCTTCTCTAAAGGTTTTTACCATGAATTGTGAATTTATGGAGTTCTCTAGAGTCCCTATAGCAACTTGGGTGAAACTTGCTTGATCCATATTTTAGTCCTTCAAAATTACTCATATGTGCTAAAATAAGAAAAACTTGACTCTTTTTGTGTAAAATTGAACTCAACACTATATATTCTCGAGACTGCCTCCCATTGCACTTGGGATGAACTTGGAATATATAGTGTATGACCAAGATCATTCTCTTAAGAGTTACTCTTGGGGTGATCGAACATGACTTGAGTCAACCATTAAGAAATGCAAATAACAAAAACATAAGTGGGTAAAGAATGCACATAATGTCAAACATTTGCACCCCGCTATGTCTTTTAAAATATCAAAGAAGAAGAATTTGCATGAATTGAAAAATGAGCTCGAAGGACTCTATATGTACTTCAAGATTCCCCAAAGTGTTGAGTAGGTTGAACTCTAGGTTCTCCATTTGATCCTATGAATGGTGCTGGCTTCTAGCTTTGAAACTTTTGCTAAGTTTTGCACTTGTTCAAATCTTGCTAAAATAAAATCTTGTAAACCAAGCTTGTGAGCAAAATGAATTTGTTCTTGGAGACATCCTAGTTCAGTCATTTTCTAAATTGACTAGCTTGGTGTCAATCTTGTCATTGCGATCAATTGGATAATCTTCAAAGCTCACTTAGGTTGCATTTCATGCATACATATATAAAGGGGGAGAAAACAAAAAAAAATCATTTTGATGCCTATATTGCCAAAAGGGGGAGAAAATGTAGAAAAGGCATCATTTAAAATGTAGAAAAGGGGAAGATAAAAATGTGAAAGCTTGTTGATTCTTATGATCTTTGTAAATCTTTGCTATCTCTTATGGATCATAATCACATTTGGCACTTATGATTTTATGGAAAACTTGCTCTTTTCATGGTCTTGCTCTAAAATCTTACTGCCAACTTGGTCATGATTTTATATATTTCTCTCTGGACCAAGTTTGGTTTTGCAATCAAATTGCTTTACAAACTCAAATTTATGCCTTTTCGGGTGTTTGTCAATATACTCATCAAGGGGGAGATTGAAAGACCATGTGGAGGTCTATCCCTGATGGTGATGAGTAATTGACTGTGGTTTAGCATGTTGTGCTTGAATTTTTATGCCTTTTCGGGTGTTTGTCAATATACTCATCAAGGGGGAGATTGAAAGACCATGTGGAGGTCTATCCCTGATGGTGATGAGTAATTGACTGTGGTTTAGCATGTTGTGCTTGAATTTGAGTTTGATCCGAGTGGTCTGAGCTTTGGCTAGTTGGAAGACCAGTCATCCGACCCCGACTGGTCAGGTCTTTGGTCGGGATGGAGACCAGTGGTCAGACCTCGAGTGGTCAGGACGAAGACCAGTGGTCAGACCTCGAGTGGTCGGGATGGAGACCAGTGGTCAAGTCCGTGGTCGGGATGGAGACCAGTGGTCAGACCATGTGTGGTCAGGGTTTTGCTGGTCAGCGAAGTGTATATCTTTCTGCTGAGATGGATATGTGTTGTTGGACATTGCTATGTGATGTGGTTCCTTGTCTATGATGGTTGCAGGACTTTGGAGCTAGGTCATGGTGAGGCGAAGGAGATCAGGACTAGGCTGGGAGAGCTGAGGTCCAGATGATCAAGGTGTCGCCAAAGATGACTGAGGCCAGGGAGTAGCTGCAAGCCGAGAAGACAAAGGAATGGATGAGATGCTAACTTGGAGCTGCTCTGATCGAGGAGGACCGTTGGATCGCGGTCAGGAAGATAGAGTAGCGGGTCGAGTTAGTATGATTTGAACAGCGTGCAAAACCCGTTGTGTTGTTGGGTTTCGGGTCAGCCCATGCATAGCTGTGTGAGTGGGTAAAATCTCAGCCCTTGATGGAGTGCTCTAGGGTTTAGAGGCTCATCCAAGGGTGGTGGTGGTCCAAGCCTGCTTCAAATATACAGAGAGAGGGGTGTCTCCTTGGGGGTGAGCAGGTGAGGAAAGTGTACGTGAGTAGTTGAGAGTTGTTGAGAGTGACAGTGTAAGGATCAAATCCTGGCTCTTGGATGTTGGCTTAGGATTGAAGCAGAACATCCAAAGGTGGGAATTGATCCTGTGTCACTATAAATAGAGGGTAGGGCAGCCTCCCCTCGGCGAAGGTTCTGAGGTTTTGCCGCTTTCGTTGAGTTTTGCCCACTTTGTTGTGAGGCTTTGTAAACCTCCCTTCCAGAAATGAAATGTTCTTCACTTATATTCTTGTTTCATTTCTCTTACGTATTTACATTACGCACTTAAATTCTGTTATCTAAATTCCGCATTTACTTCTTGCAATTTACTTTACGTAATTTGGATTTGCCTCATCTCCTTCTACATGCTTTTGAGTCCTTTTTGAAATTCATGATTGATGAACTCTTCTCTGGATTCGGTGCTTTCAATCATTTAGGCAATCCTTGCGTTCTTGTTGCAAGTTGTAAATCTGTGTTCTTAAAGTGCGTAAACGTGTGACTTGCAGTTCGTTAGTCTTGATTGGCTTCTGGTTCTTATTGCCAAGGATGAAAGATTGCTGGATGAATCTTCTATAGATCATATCCCAATCATCTAGGCAATCTACAACCTCTTCTATTCAGTTTTGGAAGAAACCAATTTCTGTGCCTAGTTTTCAGATAGTGTTTCTATCTGTTTGAAGGGTTGTTTCTTCGTGTACTTACTTGCTGTGATTTGTGGAGAGTTATCCAAGGATATTCTGACCATCAACTCCCACCAGCAAGTTAGGGGTGAAGTCTGTGTTCGTGACTCTGTTTTTGGTGTTGCATTTGTTAAACTGAAAAGGGACGGAACCTTGGTATCAATTCCTTCGATTGATGACTGAAATAGGTTCCTGACATCCTTAGGGAGGTGCACACCAAGTTTCACTGTTTTTGGATCAGCCGATCAAAAGTTACATCGATTTCTGTTTTTAAGATCGTGCTGATTTTACTGTTCATCCGACCTCCGTAGGTCGGGCGTACTGTTCATCGGTCGGGAGGTACTGTTCATCCGAGCACTATTCACCCGAGTACTGCTCATCCGACCTCCGCAGGTCGGGCGTACTGTTCATCCGGACGGGATACTGTTCACCCGAGCACTATTCACCCGAGTACTGTTCATCCGACCGCTTCGGGTCGGGAGTACTGTTCATCCGACCAGTGCTGGCCGGGAGTACTGTTCATCCGACCTCTGTAGGTCGGGGGTACTGTTCATCCGACCAAAGATACCCGATCAGTGCAGTTTCTTTCTGGTCTTTTGGTGGTTTGAATTCTAGGGGGAAAGTTTATTCGAAAAATTTTATTTGGCTCCTATTCACCCCCCTCTAGTCGCCTTTTTCGATCTTTCACGCAAGGATCGTTATGGTGTAAACTAGTAATTTCTCTCCGCACCACTACATCTTCGCTGTCCTCGGCTCCCCAGGACCGGACACGCCTGTGGCAGGTGCTGTAGGCAGGATCCATCACTACCAGGCGTTGCCTCTTCTCCTACTCGATGCTTACTCCGTCGTCGCCTTGGCCGACATCCATGAGGTGCCGCTTCCTTCATGGCCACTCTTTTGTTCGGTTCCAATCTCGGACGTACTCGAGGTTGGCAATGGCGGCTGGATGCCTAGCAGGAGGCGACTAGTCCATCATCTGCATTATTGCACAACCGCACATATAAATGCATGGAGCAAGTGTGAGACGGTAGCCTTCTTTTTACACATTAATGCGTCTGGAATATCCTGGCTGCTATGCATGGGGTGATGACTGTCGACCGGACCGCAACTCCCACCACCGATCGACCAATGATTTTTTTGCTGCGATAATAGACTTCTACTACTCTTGGCAACCACTTTTTTTATGGACTCAAATATTGTAGCCTTTTTGCACGTACAAGGAACTGTACCAGAAGATTATCAGCTTAACTTGGCGATTTAAACTCGCCTTAACTCCGTTCCGTGACTCGACTTCATATTGAGCGTTGACCCACACTCTAACTTGGCGATTGTTCTAGCGCCAAATAGTTCGCCAAAATTCATCGCCACACCGTTCAACATCATGCCTAGGCATCAATCTACGACATCTCCGTTGATAATCTTCTGCTATAGTTGATCGTTATATTGCTTCTATTTGAGATGGATTTCATTGCAATTCAGGTTGTTGTGCCTATTATTGGCAGCACCAATGCGAGATTAATCATTGATGATTTCTTCGATGATCCATCGTCTACTACGGGTTATTACGGTAAAATTCGCACATATAAAGTCTGTGGTAGAGTTGCAAGTATTTTTCAACTCAATGAATTAATTTGGGCTACGCTTAATCTTGGAGAATTTAAAAAAATGTGAGTTCAGGAGACAACTGATTTTGGTGTTTCATCACTGTTTGAATATGTTGCTATTTTGGATCGTTTGCACGATGATTATGGAGGTTTTGGCAACATTAATTCTCAAGAATTTGATGGTGCTCGATGGTAGCTAGCATTATACTCTCAAGAGTTTTGCTGTTTAAAAGTGAAGGTTTTGCTCTAATATCAGTTTGAGATGAAGAATGGAAGTGCAAGGAGTTTGTTTATGCGTGGATACTACAACGTTATCTAGTTGTCATAGCTATATATGAGGGGTCTGCTGTAATTTATACTCCATTGAAAGCTTGAGAGTTTTTCTTTATCTTGACAGTTTTATAGGAACAACTTCAACCGTATCTATGATATGAGTTCTTTGTTATCTATCAAGCACCACAGGTGATGTTTTAGCTTATACTTTTTGATGGTTGATCATTTGCTTCAGAAGGTCAGTTGCATAGATTTAGACTTTACTGGGGTTATGAATAATTGAAGACCCAGATTTCTTCGTCTGCTTTATGTTTGGACCTAATGATGGTTTGCTCAATCTTGCTTTATGTGAAACGTTTGTATAAGACTGTTCTAGTCTTTCGCACTACGAGTGGTATTTCTCACTCAATAAGTCCTTTAGACTTTCAGTGCTTAATTAATCTTCAGGGGTTTTCAAGAGACAATTTCATTATGGATTTTGAGTTAAGGAGAGGTTAGAGATGACTTAAATATCCAAATAGGTTTGTTAGAGATATGTTCAATATCTAAATAGGAGTCCACATCTAGCATAACTTGAACTCTTTTAGCTATATAAACCACCTTGTGTATATGTAATCTTGAACAGATTAGTGGATTGTCTTCTTTGATTTTTTTCTCCTTCGTGAGATTTTTTCAAGTTAAATCTATTTTCTATTTTTGCCATGCTAAGACGGCGCGCGGATCCGGTACAGGGCCATCTTCATCGACCTCTCTCTCCTTTTTCGTCTCCTAATTGTCACGGTGGCTCGCCGTGAAACGCCGAAGGGAGGAGGCGATGCGCGTCCTGTCCATGTTTGCAAGGGCAACAGCAGGGCGATACCCGGCCGATAACGTGTCGGGAGACGGCGTCCGTTGGCTTCCGGGCGGCAAGCCGGCAAAGCCGAACAAGAACTTGTTATCGATGGGTGGAATGGGCAAGGGGGCGGATGGCTGCTTCCATTCGATGGTCACCGAACTCGGCGTTGCCTTCGTGTACTAAGCAATCCAGCGCAACGCAGAGAACGCCGTGATGGAGGTGCTGGTCGGCAGTGTGTCCTCAGTTGCACCAACCGCCGCACGCCTTCTCTGTGACGCCGTTTCCGGTCGGTGCAGCGTTCGACGTGGCGTACATGTGCGTGGAGCTGTTTCCCAGCGATCCAGCGTGCGCAACCGTCCAGTGGCCATGTTGCGGTAGGTATGCATGCTTGGTTTAGCGGTGGCAACGCGCGCCGTTTGTTGTGCTCGGACAGTTGCAAGTTTGCAACTGGATACATCTTTCCTAGAATCCTAACCTTGGCTATAGCCACGACGGTCATGGATTTCTCATTAAATAGTAGAAATGTTCCAGAAATCTCAGCAACTGAAGCCGATTCGGATCATTTCTGCAGCACTCGGTACAAATCAACAAACTTAATAAGTTCAAAGCAAACGAATTACAATCTAAGAAACACAAGCACCATAAGCAGATCATCATCAGTTTGCATCCTATATTACTTGGGACGAGCCGTCGAGCGCGGCAGAGCTACTGCATGACCAGAAACTTTAAAACTATCGGTTAGTTATCATATCATCGGTACAGGCAGCCCCTGTACGCCGGCGTCCAGTAGTCCATCGCGTTGCCATCCCGGTACACTTCGGGGGTCCACGAGACAGGGACCAAGCAGAGCCCTCTGTCCCTCAAGTCATGCTCCGCTTCTCCCTTATTGCTTGCCTCTGCATGACCTTCCCATGGAACGTTGTTACCACCCTGAAACAAGCAGCAGAATCTAACAATTAGTTTCGCACTAACTAGGGCTATCTTTCCGGAAAGAAGGGATTTTGCAACATTAATTCGTACCTTGTTCCTGCTCGCGTTCGTGTACGGCTCACTTAGCAACTGCACAGAGTAAGAAAGTAGGGGAGGCTAATTAATCAGCATAGCTAGCTGAACTCAAAAAGGATCTTGTGATCGCGACATGCTGTATGTAACTATGTATATATGCACTGTCCTTTTCTCATGTTTTGGTAGAGTGCGTGAGACGGGACAAGTTGAGACATTCTTTACGTTGCTCTTGGGTATGACTAGGAAGTCCACTGATAAAAGGGGGCACAACTAAGTCAATATCATATGAGGAACCAGCTAAACAGTCGTTGCAACGATTCATTGTATCTTTGAAGATACAACGGATCATGCGTGTGTATATACATTGCTCATCTGTAGTACACTTCCTGTTTACTACTAATGTCAGGGTGGGCATAATAATCTTCTACTTTTCTGGAAGCGTTTATAGCTAGGTCAAAATAGACAGAACATGCAGGGGCTCTTTCGTTATGGTTTTACCTGTACTTGTTCGTGCAGAAACTTGATATACTTGATCGTTTCAAACAGCACCGATGCTGTATCCGTCTGATCATATGGTGCAAAATATTATATGGGGAGTTAGATTGCTTAGAACAGTTGCAGTTTCACTATTTGCAGAAGAAAAATATATATGCATGTACCTTCCCAAACGGCGAAACGATTTGCTGCAGGGCTGTGATCTTCTCTCCCAGCTTCACTTTAGGCACTTGTTGCTGCATTTGGCCCCAAATGATCACTTCATTAAGATGCTAAATGGAAATGATTTAACAAGTTCACACATCAAATATATTTAACTTCTTTTTGTTGCTACCTTAGGAGGTGATGCTGTGGATGCCTCTTGCTTGGACTTCTTCACTGTGCTCTCCTTCCTTTCCTCGGATGGTCGCTTCTTACGATCACTTGCCGCCCCACTGCCGCTGCTGCTACTCCTTGCCTGCGCCATAGTTCACGTTCATATACATAATTATACATGGTTTGTGAACAGCTGCCGTAAATTAGTACAACTTGTACTTCATTGGCCATTGGTATCAAATGGCATGTGCAACTTACCGACACAATCTCATGCTCTTGTATATTGTTGTCAGACATATCGGCGCATCTCATGTATGGTTGCACCGACGTCGGCTCTGTGGTTGATCCGTAGCCACCGAAAGAGCCAAAATCAGGCATGCTCCTCATGCTAAAAGGACTAGCCTCCGTTGCTCGACCCTCCTGGCAAATCTTGTCAAGTCCTCCTAAGCCTGAATAATCCAGGCTAGTGTGCGTACCAACACTAGCACCAGTACTTATTTGCTGCAGAAAGGAGGCCATGGGGTTTGCAAGTTCTTGCTGGTGGTTGTTGCCTTTCTTCACCTGATGGTTGTCAACGAAGCAAGGCATGCAACTCATCATGTTAATCCCCTGGACCTGGAGCACACCAGTTGTACTCCCCAAGAAAAGCGGCGAGCTAGCAATCTCGTACTTCATCGGGGAAGCATCGGAGACTGCCTCGAACCGTGCCGTCCGGGCTGGTCCAACATAGTGGCCGGCTGGGACGTCCTCGAACATCTCCGGCGTCACATTCTTCGACGCGAGCAGATCAAGGAAGTTCTCCCTATAGCCGGTGCTGTTGCTTCTGGAAACAGAAACACCATTAGTACACTTGTGAGATCATTCAGCAAGCATGCAATAGCTAGCGTCGTTAGGCGTTAGTAAGCCATGCATGTACTCACAGTCCGCCTTGGCTCCAGGCATGGCCGTGGACGTGCTCGCCAGCCGACAGGCTCATGTCGGCCGCCGACGACGATGAGTCGGTGGCGAAGGCCGAGCCGGCGAGGAGCGTCGCCGTAGTCGCGGCGTAGGGGCTCCATGAGGGGAAGGAGTATGAGGCGGGTTGCAAGGCCGCCGCATGCGCCTGGTGATACTCCCACATGGTGGCGGCCGGCGAAGTGGAGGAGCTGCAGACAGCCGAGTCCTGATCGTTAGTTGCTTCCTGCTGGGGCATGAAATCCTGGAGGTGCACTGCCGCGCCTGCGTGCAGATGCATCGCATGTGTGTGGATCGAAGGTGCAATGGAGTGGACCAAAGTTGATGTGGGGGGCCTATTTGTAGGCGCGCTTGGAATATTTTTCGGTGGGGTTTTTGAGGAGGATTTATGTGCGCTCGTCGGCATGATGCAAGCATGCGGGAAGACATCATTGAGAATTTTGTGTTCCTTTTCTGTTTCAAAGATTTATAATATGCATACTATGGAGTAGCCATGTTTTAAAAGTTTTGGAATAAGATTGTTAGGACAGTGAACTAGTGATTCTCTGTGCAATTCTAAGAACTGTTTTATGCGGATCTTGAAGCAATACATGTTAGTTAGTGGTGTTGAAGCAATGAGTACTCCTGGATTGTATGCAGGAATTTTGCGGACAACAGTTCAATTCCCATAGAAATCTGGGGAATTAAGTTCCCGCTTCCAAATTGGGCCTAACCTTCTTGCAATGTTGTACAGTTCACCTTCTTGAAAGCACTGTTGAAGGCTTGAAGCTGCTACTCCATGCTGTATATACCGTTTTACTAAAGGAAAAAAAAAAACAAGATAGAGGTTTCTAAGGTTTTGTAGACGATGCAGGGGAAGAAGCACTTTCTAGAGGTACACATCAACTTCTTGAAGATTCCAATAACCTAAGCGTAGTGTTTATGTGCATCACCTCTGCATACAAATTACATAAATATTAAGACAAATGAACGAGTAAATAATCACCATCTAACTTTTATTTATATTTTAATATTTATGTAACTCTAGAATATGAATATATAGAAGCACCTCCCTAAGTGTAAATGGTCGGCTTGATGCGGAAAAGGGAATGAATGGTACAATTTGAATTCTCAGAGTGCGCGAGACGGCGGTCATAGACTGGCAGCCTTCTCGCTGCGACTGTTGCCACATTATTAATTAAATGATGAACGATGGTCCATGAAAGGCACTTGTGACCATGTCACAACTCATACGGAGTAAGCAACTACGGGTTTCCCTCCGTGCACATATTTCTGAGACACCAGGTTTCTTGCAACAAGAGCATAACAGCATCATTCCATGCCAACAGATTTCGTTCTTTTGTAGCTGTGAAGAAAATTCGTGTTAATGTGTTATCGAAGTAACACAGAATACACGCACAATTGTCAGAACTAGCAACAATAATGCAAGGTAATCCCTCTATGTCAACCATATTCTTCTCCAAAACCGTTGCATGCTCTGCACCAAATGATTCTTGTGAAGACAGATGCTATTTGTACATGAGTAGGATATGTCTTTCGGAGGGGAAGATCGACACCATACAAGCAGAGTGAAAGAGCCACTCAACTTCGAGACGTCTTACCACGTCACTTTGGAATTCAGCGATAGTAATCTCAGCTGACTTTTTTTTTCTCAACTCTACTTTACTGTGACCATGTCAGGTGATTTATCATTACTAAATGAAGCCATGTA
Source organism: Otatea glauca (assembly GCA_036346275.1). NCBI lineage: Eukaryota > Viridiplantae > Streptophyta > Magnoliopsida > Poales > Poaceae > Otatea > Otatea glauca. The sequence goes on from CM070714.1 coordinate 43,048,027, forward strand.
CATCACAACTCCGGTTGAAGAGGAATATTCTCAGACAACAGTGAGCAAAACTCACTTTGCTCCGTGGTCTTCCTTCCACTTAAGTGGGTCAGTGGCTCGGTGCCATGTGCATGGAGGGCTAGCTGCAGCTTACAGATCTCTTCTTATTAGTTCCCTACTCACTGCACCACCTTGTCTTGTTTCTTTCCCTGTTCTTTTGCTCGGTGAACATTGGAGCAGGGAGTGCAGTGCCTTGGAAAGAGCTCGCCGTAGGGTGGGTGAGTGACGGTTGTGGTGTTGGTAGTGGGCGAGGCGAGGTGTCAAGGCTGCAATCCATTGCTTCCTGGCTCTCGAGTCACACAAGGTGTATGAATGCCAGTAAAGGCTGGAGCCTGCAATCTGAACACATATTAAAATCAACAGCAGGTCAGCTGCAAAAAGAGGAACAGGCAAACATCATAATATGTTGTCTGCTCTCCTTAATTGAGGATAAGGCATCTCTTGTCTGCGAGGTAGTTTAGTTTGAAATTAGTTCGAGATTGCAGCTATGTATATGTGTGGTTGAGTAGTAGTGTATTATCACCACTTGTAATACTCATAGTATGTATATAGACTATAAGTTAGTAGAAAACCAAGGAAGTTTAATTTTTCCTTAAGACGGAACTGCAGATACCAGCTTACCAAGCTATGCACATCCTCCCTTTTCTTTTCTATTTTTTTAAGACGGAAAACTACAGTGACTAAAGTAGGCGTATTTGATCAGATTACCAAAATGAGCATATGGATAGTGCATATTTATTATCAGGAAGTAAATAAGAGCAAATAAAGAGCATACAGGTGGAATATAATATGAGACCTCTGATATTATTTTTCATAAAAAAAGCACTAGTCGCATATTTCCATTAAGAGAAGAAAGTGGAAAATTGTACATCGTATAAGTTTTTTGCACCCACAACTACAGGAACGCCCCACTAGACCAGTGATATCGCATTCAGGTTTCAACCAAAGCGTCACCTGAGACCGAAAATTGCTACAAGATACTGCCACTGTTCATACCTGTCATGAAGCTAAGGAGATTACGATCACTCCGGTAGTGCTGTTAGGCCGTGCCGTGCCGTGCCGGCATAATGGGCCGCGGGCCACAACGGGCTATGCCTTGTCGGTACGAGCAGTCAGGCTAGGCACGGCCTGACGGCATGCAGGGCCGCCTCCATGCCAAGCCAACACGAGCACGACATGCCGATGAGAGACCAATGGGCATCATCGGCTATGGGGGATAACATAGGTGGAGACGACGGCGTAGGCACAAAAGACAATTGCGACATCAGCGGCGGTGGAGACAGTGGCGCGAATACGAAAGGGGGGTCGGCCGCTCGAGCGTGAGAGAGGTGAAGACGGTGTCGGTGGAAACGACGGCATGGGCGCGGAAGAGGGAAGCGGCATCGGCCATGGTGGATGGCATCGGTGGAGATAACGGTGTGGATGCTAAAGAGGGGTTGGCGGCGCAGGTGCGGAAGAGGTGAAGACGGCCTCGGTGGAGACAATGGCACGGGTGTGGAAGAGCGACACGGCATTGGCGGCGGTACACAACATTGGTGGAGACGACGATGCAAGCATGGAAGAGGGGTCGGCGGGGTGCAGGTGCAGAAGAGGGGCCGATGATGCAGGTGTAGGAGAGGTGAAGAGAAATAGGAGGAAGGAGAGGAGAAAGGTATATAGACTGAGCTTGCAGAGTAATGATGGGTTGATAGTATAAGACTGTTATTATGCTTAATGGGCTAGTTTTATAGTTGAAACATACTTTTTCATGTCTAGCCAGCCCAAGCACAACTCGAGCTGCTGTGCTATGCTGCCCATCGGGCTTGATTTTCAGGCTTGGCATGACCCAACTATACTGTGTGGTACTAGTCTAGCCCCTAGATTTCGTGCCAGGCCGTGTCAGCTCTATGGTAGTGCGAACGTTATTCAGATAATAGTACAAAAATTTATTATACTCATATTTGAACCCAAATTAGCCATTACAGCAATTCATCACGAATCACACCCTCGTACGTGGCCACATAAAACGGACGATAATGGAGTATAAGCTTAAATTGTGTCCCATCGCAAGCAGCATGCCTCAAATAGCCTTTATTCAAATCAATGATATCCTGGGACCCTCACAGATTCTAGATCGAAATAAAGACAGGTTTGGAATTTAATAGCAGAACTTCAGTGGGAAACCGGAATTGCTGATGACACTTGTCAGTGTAAGAACATTTGGTCCACACTCGAATGGCAGAATGACTGACTTTTAATATGTTAAGATGCAAAAATAATACAACGCACTAGACTTGCAAGAGTGGTGGCTTCCCACCGAAAATTACTGTGACATCCACTCCAACTATAAAATCCATACAAAACTCATCAGTGATCACCGCCCTGATCATAAACATTGGGATTCTTAATGATTAGAATTAGAGGAAGGGGATGCGTGCCCCAATAATTATCAGTAAACTAATTGTCTTCAGGGGTCAGCTACCTTTAGCTGGTTGTCTCCTCGACCTAAAGGAATGTTGTGAAAGGAGCAACAGGCTTTCTGATAGGGGTTTATTCGATCTTCACGAAGTATGATTTAGATATTTACTACCTCTATTGATGAATATTAGTTAATCCCCTGCTGCCAGATGCAATGGCCTTGTAACTCTTTGATTTGTTAAAAAACACGTGTTGAACTTCACGGACTCCCAATTCCCAGTGAAAAAGCAGAACAATTTTTGAAAGAAATCATCAAATTCCCTCTCTCTATGCGTATGCAATGAGAAAGGACAAGTGAAGAACGCTTAATATATGCAAAAGTAGTTATCTGGTTTATCTGGTGTCTTTACAATAGAAAAGATGGGAATATTAAGGAAAGAGATTATTTATTAAAAACAAACAAATCTGGCACTGTAGCACAGGGGCATACACTGTAGCGCGGGCCGGATATTGTAGCAAAACTGAATACTGTAGCGCCAAAAATCTGGACTTGGATTCGGTTCGGTTACTGTACCAGTCCGGATCAAAACTGCTTCCCTGTCTTCTGCGTCCAAACTCGAAATATAGCACGTAATATACCTGTTTCAACCAGCACAAAAAGATCTTCGCAATGATGTCATTTGTTTTGGCATAAAATATTTCCTTATTCGGAGCATTCAGTACGCATCTTTACTTTAGGTTTGTACAAATTAAATATAGACCTGTATTTAATTAAATAAAATAGTAGTAGCTCTGTATCTTTAGTTAAAATAATTAAATGTCTAATAAAATTAAAGTTCACCTGACGATATTTAATACGGTTTAATAATTCTTTCCAATTAAATAATGAATTTGACTGAAAAGTGCTAAACGTGTGTGTCCGCATCATTTTCATTAGGTTTTTGTTTATCTAGGGATAAAAAAACTTCGGATTGCATTGTGAAAATAAAATGGTTTCCAATGCCGCCACCCTGTCCCCATTCGTGGTGCAGGACACCCATTATCCACTCCGGATAGTTAACTGAGAAAGCATGGACATGAGAATTTTTCCTTCCCAGGCTCAAAGTAAACAGTGTCAAATAGCAAATTGGGGTGAGATGTCAACTTAAGTGCGGTGGCAAAGTTTTCAACTTGAGCTTCCACAAGAGACAGGAAGAATCACCGCCTATCCTATCCACATTTACAACATGGTTAAGAAGGCCAAAAGCAAGCAATTCAGGGCCATCACGCCTACTAATAAAGCTCCTCAAGTGGTTATATTTATATCTACGTGAATGACTACACAAGGACCCTCCACCTTTGGGAAAGGGGGAGAGACAAAACAAGGATAGGCAGCATTAAGCACGCGCATCATATATCGTATATATATTCTAATAGAAGAGGAAAAACACATCAGTAGGAGGCTCTGTGCACGGTGAACCTAATGACAGGCAAATAAAGGAGTTCCTTTGTTTACTCCAAGTTGACCCTCTTTGTGAATTGTCAACCACTAGAATAATATAAGAATAGAAGCTTGAAGGCGAGGGCAGACAGGTCGCTCTCCCTCAATTTGAAAGATGTCGAGCGTGAACGTTCCCCACTAACGACCTTAATAGGTTGGTGGAGGCTGACAGCGATAGTTGAAAACAACACGTTCCAGTGAGAACAATGGCTTGGGCTCTATAGGCAAGTGTGTGTTCATTCATATGTGGCAAACTATGAGATGGATGTTGGGAAGTTTTGGACTCTTGTAGAGCCTCTCCCCTGTCTTGACTTGGAGCAGCAGTACATGGTCACTCTGGTTAGATCGAGGAATTGGGCACTCTGAATGGGAAGATGGTCAAAAGGTCAGTCATATCTCTTAAGGTCTCAGGGTGGATATTATGTTAACAGTATGGTCATTGTACAAATTGGTGCACGAGCTAGTGTCTTCACCAATTGTAGCTAGAGGTGAATATGTACTATAAGACCAAATAGTAATTCATGTCATATTCGAATTGTCAAGTCATATGTGTGAAAACTGAAAACTGAAGACACTGGCTGCACTTGTAGAATGCTTCGGTATGATCAACGTTTTGATCAGCCACAGCTGATTTAAGAAGCATATATAGTATACACAAATACAAAATACAGCAACGTGTATGATGTTGCCGAAATTACTGAAGTTAAACAAATAAAAATATGATAAAACGAGATATACAAAAAAAAAGGAATAAATTTACTTGGACACAGCAGGATGCTGAAGCTCATCTTCTCAAACCTTCTTCAATGCATATTCAGCAGTCAAGAACATATCAACATTCCTAAGAATGGTTTCAGAAATATTCAGAAGTAAAGTTTTTGTGACCCGAATAAGACGAGGATGGAAATATTAATCTGATTAACTAGGAGCAAGTAGCAACCACTTTACCAACTGCGCTACAAAGTAGCAGGACAAACTCGGCTAAAATTTGTCCTTTTTTAATGGATTTACCCAACGGAACCTGATTTTTTTTGTTGTTGTTGTTGCTGCTGCAGGAGGAACAAGTCAATAGCGACAGAAACAACTGGTATAGGTAGTGGGAAATAAAGACAAGGGGTTCGCCCAACCCAGCAATTCTAGAAAGCGGCTCACCTCGCTTGCGGTAGACGCGGTCGGTCCTGTAGCGCACGGTACACGTGGTCGTCGAGCGCCTCCTTCGCCCCGCCGCCCGGCGCGCGGCATTTTGCCCGTTGGAGGGGGCTTCACGGGAAAAGCTGCTCCTACTGGTTAGTTTCGGAGCGTCGGCCCGGTGCGGCCCGCCGCCGCTCTCCAGGGGCGTGGCCGCGGTGGGATTTTCGACGGATTTCATCTGGTGATCCGTTTGCGCTCGGTGGGGGTGGCGGCGCTGCAAACGCTCTGGAAGACGGGGCAGCCCGGCTGCGCGCGCTTGTTGGCGTGAAGGCATCCAAGTTCCGACGCGAGCGCCTTGGAATACCGTTGGATGTTAATCAGATGGCTCAGGTCAACCAAGATTGGTTGCCTCGAACCCGTCAGCGAGCTGGGGGCAGCGTCGAGTGACGCTTGGCTTGAGACATACACCCAGACGTTCGTCAATCCGTGCCTGTGGTCATCAAAGGAAGCTCACAGATCAGAGTTGGTAGGTATCACTGCCACTCGTAGAAGGTGCTTCTGTACATTACTGTTTGATTATTTATCATTTTACTTGTTTTAAAATTTATATAAATTGTATTGAAAAGAAAACACAGAAGCACTAATCGTCGCTCATTTGTGTGCTAGCTAGGCAAGAAGTGTTGACGATACACCGGTGCTTTTTGTGGCGGAGAACATGGGAGTTCCTCCATAATTTTATGATTGTAATGCTCCCTACGATGAATAAAGACTGAGCTCTTTGATTGAGTGTGACAGAAACAGTCTTGCAAAGAGAACGAAAAAAGCATTGCACGAAAAAAAAAATCAGAGAATAAAGACTGAGCTCTTTGATTGAGTGTGACACAAACAGTCTTGCAAAGAGAACGAAAAAAGCATTGCACGAAAAAAAAAATCAGAGATGAACATTGGCGACAATTAAACACGAGCATTTCACAGCCCGAAACTCGGCCCGGGCCCTTTTGGGCCTACGAACCATCAATGGGTCAATTCGTCCATTCAGAGCCTCAGGCTTCAGCCTGAGTTTTCTGGCTGGGACTTGATTTAGGTCGAACCTAACTCGTCAGGCTCGGGCTGGGCCAAATTTGCTACAACAGTGGACTGAATCTTAAGTATATCAAAACCCAACCCTTGCATAGTTCATGTGGCACTTTGATTCTCTTCTAACAACCAAAGTTTGATTTCCACTGACAATCAGTGTGGGTGGTTACTTGTGTGAGTTTTCAGGATATGAACCTATGACTTGAAGATTATAAGCTTTTAACATAACTGTACTAACCAATTTCCTCTACTCCAACACGATTTAGGGTGCAACAACCTAAAACCTAGCGTTGATTAGAATATGGAAAAACAAGAACAATGAAAAGATAGTTTCTTGAGTTTTAGCAAAACCATTCCTGCTTATTTTTCACAAAATTTTAAAAACATAGAGTAGATATAACTGAAAACTTGTTTTAACCCAACGACACGTTTCTCATTAAATGCTGTTGTCACCGAAGAACAACTCAAAATCCATGTTCCTAGAACTGAAATAAAAATGCGTTCTCAGAAAAACTTTGTTGACGAAATCTGAGACCGCATTAGCTAGACGACCAAGCCTCTAAGTTCGGTATCGCGTTTTATCGAACGCTTTGGTTAGGTTGGTAACAAGTGCTTATCCGATTTCCGTATCATGCCTGTCAGGCCCACAACGAAGAAACCCAGCTCGTGATGAGAGGTCGGACGTTGTGCCGGCCGCTCCCGCCCGCGAAACTTTGCGATGCGTGCAACCAAGAGAAACGCTGCCGTACCCGGCCTTGGCTCAGAGGGAATGTCTTGCCCGGCCGGCCGAGCCGACGGACATGACCTCCCACCCGAGGATGGAGACGGACTGGACTTGAGCTCATGACCCGGCATGAATGATACAGAGCTTTCGCGTATCGAGTTAATCAACGAGCAAGGTACGTACCTGCTGCTGTTTCTTTGCGACGCGAGAGAGAAATGGCTTCTTTGCCTTTCGATAGGTCGCCGTTCGAACGTTCCGTCCTCGGAACAAATTCAATGTTCCAGTTCCGAAATGAATCGTGTATATAATTTATAATTAGAGCGTTGGGTTAAATTCTACTACTACCTAGGCTAGATAAGTATCTAAGAAGTAGCTGGCCCTCGTTGGCTAAAGCCTGGAGCACCTGACGTCCCTCCTGGCAGGCGACATGAAAGGTCGGACAGAAAGGACATGGCCCGGTGGCATGCATGCATCTATCGTCCTTGCATCGGAGCCTCTTGCGTATAATTTTGATTGGATCGACCCATGAATGATACAGAGCTATATATCGCTTATCGAGTTAATCACGACGAGCAAGGTACGTACCTGCTGTGTGTTTGCGACAACAGACAGAAAAATGGATTCTTTGCCTTCCGATAGGTCGCCGTTACAACGTTCTGCGACTTCTGTCTGTCCTCGAAGGCGACGCTCTAGCTAATTTCCACCCGTACGTTCCGATGGAAACGAAGCGTGTATGTGACAGTGACGCTCACCTATCTCTGTTCCTAGCTCTATTGATATATTCTGTCATGCAGGCGTGCCTGTCTGATAGGCCGCTGATGCATATACATCTGAAGGAATCTTTCCATTGCTGTGATTAGTGGAGCCGAGAAGATGGGCTATGGCCTTGGAGCCGCCCGTGAACGCTCCAGCCCAGAGTCCAGAGCTCCGCGATCTGGTCTTTTGTTTACACGTACCTTACCCTGGCAGAGTAAAATCTCTCGCGCTATACGTACATTTCAGCCTCTTTCCACCGTTCGGCCTCACTAGCAATACCGATCGATTAACTGAGCACGCAAGCATGATGATTAGATCAGTCCTCACACGCGACTACGCGAATGCGCGCCCGCACGAGGCCCCCTCGATCGTCATGAGAATCCAACGACTTCGCATATGCGTTACGACTTCAGATTGCTCGCTTGCTGCAATGCTCAGTGCCGCAGGTTGATGGCATTAAAATGCATGCATGTAGGGGGTAATATTTAGATCCGTGACTTGCACGGAGGAAAAAAAAACTATATACGGAGGAGGCATGGAGCATAGGGCTATTTTCCATACATTAAATTTAATACGGATCATTTATTATTTTTGATATAATAGATCAGATTAGCTATTATTTAGAGAAATTTTACGGTACATTATACTGGTAGTATATAGTGGGCAGTAAAAATCATATCTAGCTGTTGATTTGTTAAAGACATTTTTACTACTCTACTGCCAGAGGAAGTATAAATAAATTTTAGCTAATTTGATCCATTGTATCAAAAAAAATGAATAGTTCATATTAAATTTAGTGTATTGTAAAAGGGCTTATTATTTATTTATACTTCCTTTGGTTGTACAGTAGTAGGAATACGCGCACTTAATAAATTAATGGTTAGATTTGATTTCTACCGTCACCATATATTATCAATATATGCATTCAAAAATTTCTCTATATATATTGCACGTACGTCTTTGATAATGCACGATGATACGGATGCTCAGCAGTAATTAAGGTTGGCAGGAATCTCACGAGGATTTCACAAAGATTGCATATAAAACAGTTTAATTCTCGTGCAAATCAGAAGAAAAAAATATCCGTGTTCTAAACAGACCTAAGAAACCTAAGAACAAAGATATATAGCAGGCAGTGGCACTCGTTGATTTTGTTGCCGCAGTCTTGCAGATTACATTGATGAACGCAGGGATGCAGGGATCAGCAAAGGCACAAACAGCCCCGTGCCGGAAAGTACACCTCGTTTGACATTCTAGTTGTCGGATTTTACCTTCCCTCCTCCCCGACTTAATCCTGTGCTGATCACACGCAGGGTTTATAAATCCGTGAAAGCGTACCGCTGCGGCTTGAGATCCAAAACCGCTATAATTAAAAAATTAGAAGAAAAAAATGCGTTAAAAACCGTTCGAAAACCATTGAAAAACCGCGGTTTTCGCTGAAAACGGCTCAAAAATCGTTTTGTAGGAACATCTAATTGATCGATTGGTTTTTTGCGAAACCGAACGGTTTTTCGTTGAAAACTAAACGGTTTTTTATTTTGTTGAATTTTTTTCATTTTTTTTTATTTCTTAACCATTCGGTTTCTGACGGTTTTTGTGGTTTTCGTATCACGAATTTCGAATTAGTTTTCCAAAAACGGTTTTGTGAAGCTGATCACACTTAAGTCAACGTACTAGTGGGAAATAAATTTCAACGCGAGTCTGCACTGATGCAACGGTATGGGTATCCGCTCTAGCTAGCTGCTGCTGCTGCACGGTGATGAATGCAGAGACAACTCGATCGATCAGGTCAAGAGGACGTCATGTGTGTTATACGGTCATGTCGTGTGCAGTAATAGTCGGCCACTTTTTGGGAAATTTTGGGCGATTTGGCTCCTCCGGTTTGATTTTTTCCGTTTTTAGCTCTCACGACAGCGTATTTGCGAGAATAGCCCATGCGGAGAAGCGAAAAAGCAAAGCAGCGAAGTGACAGCGCGAGGAAGCCCCGAGTATAGCGGCCGGGAGGCAGGTAGTATCGTGGAAGCATGTATGCAATTTCTTCTAGCTTGCGGTGGTCACGAAAGTGATCGATTGATAGGCGCGCGGCGGCCTGGCCTGCCCTGTCCTGGCTAGCTAGATGGAAATCTAACGAAACAGGATCGATCGATGGAGTTGAGTGATCGATGTTGTTGTTGTATTGATCTTCATGCATGTCATCCCAATATCCGGCGGCCCATACGTGTTGGTGTGTCAGCTAGCATGCACGGCCGAGAGCGAGAGCAATGGTTGGTTGGGTTGGGACGACTCTGCTGATCGACGGAGTCAAGGTGCATTGCATATGTATGTATTTCTGCATTATTTCATCTAGCTAAGCTAGCTTCTTTCTCCTCCTAGCTGCTAGTGCTGCCTGTTGCAAACATCCATCTCCTGCGACGCCGCACTGACGTTGCAGTAATTGATGCGATGCTAAACCAAACCAAACCAAACGGCCTATATATATATATATATATAAATAATTTTTAAAAATCTCAGTTTTAGGGTATATACCCATCTATAACAATTCAAATGAAACACATACTTTTGAAAAAATATACTAGAATTCAAATATTTTGAACGAGTTTGGATCACATGCTTTGCTAATTTATATATAAAATCAGTATATATCTACAACCAAACTATCATTAAAAAGGGAAACTATAGTTTGAATTTCAGTTCAAACTTGTTTGAACTAGTTAGTAAACTGGTTAAACTCAGCATCCCAAAAAATTCAAAAAAAATCGCATTAAAATATATAAAAAAAATATCTTTTTTAGATCATGGTGTCCCAAGTAATTTTTTATATATATATATATATATATATATATATATATATATATATGCTTTGTTTACTAGCTACTCCATCATTTTACTACCTGCTTAACCGGTGCAAGCCTCTCCGGTCGTTGCACTCGGGACTTCCTTACCCCGCTTTTTCGCTCCTCTGCAGCGTTGCATGGGGCTATTCTCGACGCCATTATGAGAGCTAAAAACGGAAAAAATCAAACCGGAGGAGCCAAATCCGCCAAAATTTCACTTTTGGGGTGTTATTACTCGCATGGGCGGGCAATTCATGTACGTGTCTGTTTTCGTTAGGACTGGCCGGGCTTGTGTTTGCAAAGCTTGGATGCATGTACCTCTCTCTCGATCCCCCGTGAGTCGCAGTGTGTATCAGAGCCGGTGAGGTTATCTTCTTGCTCGCGTTCAGAGAGTACGTGATCGGTTATCCTCAGAGGAGCTAATTTGGACCGGCCCTTTACAAAATCTGCTACTGGATCGTGTGGCCCTCCCTAGGTTAACTGTCTCGATTAATATGGACCACGATCAAGGCTGCCAATCTGAGTGACTTGTAACGGCAGTACAATAAGACCACATCAGTTTACTATTAATATATGTATATCAACTTTATCCTATGTAGAGGAGTGAGAAAAGAAAAGAGAGAAAAGAATCGGCTCTTATTTATCAGCCAGCATTGTATGGGAAATAATATGCTATAGCCAGCCAAAAGCCCGTGTTGGAGCCGACGTGAGCGACTATTAATGTTGAAATTAGTATTTTGCTAATAGCTACAAAGATGAAGTTAGTGTTAAATGCCTAAATTAAATGCTTTAGTGTTTCTCTAGAGACAATCTTTAAAAATAGTTATTATACAAGCTAGCTTTATTGCTTACTCTAGATGATATAAACGAGAGATGAAGTAGTAGGTTTTGTTACTGTATCTACTCTAACAGAGTAGTATACCGGAAGAGCTCATAAAAGATCTGTTTTGGCAATTTGGAGAGCTAACCATTGGGTTTTGTCCCACATCGGTGGTGCAAGGGGATCAGAGTCGATTTATACGTCCGAGGATGAGGCTAACTTGTCATTCGTGCTATCACAAGCGAAACCCCCATGACTAGTAAATTTCAACCGAAATAGAGAATCTTGACACAGCACATTTGCTGCCGAAACTTCAGAGATCAAGTACGTTACGTACAGTAGTGTGTACATTACCCATACGTAGAGTTTCAATAGCACATACCTTCTCAGTACGCTCAACCCGATTTATATAGATCAACTATGGGAATCACTACGCTTCATTCATTCCACGGGCAGCATGTTCGCTCGGATGGCCACGGTCGACCCACTAGAGGTGGCTAAACGGGCCGGGCTAAATGGGCCGGCCCGCGGCACGGAACTGTGGGCCCGGCCCAAGCACGGCACGGCCCGATTGTAAACGGGCCGTCTTGCGTGCGGTCCATGAGCCCGTCTTGCGTGCTTGGGCCAAGACGCGACGCGATTACTGACCGTTTAGCCCGTTTAGTTTTAAAAATATTCGTTTTATAGTCGTTAGAGTATTAAAAAATTCAAAAATAATCTAAATACTTCAAGTTTTTCTAATTATTCTAAATTTTTTCTGATTTTTTTCTTATTTTTCTGCATTTTTTTCATACTTTTTTCTATTTTTCTAATTTTTTCTGTTTTTTTTAATTTTTGAAGGTAGCAGACTCTGGGTAGATCCTACCGTTAGGCATGAAGGGCCCGGCGACGCGACGCGACGACGGCGAGAGAGGCTAACGGGCGTGCACGGCCGCCACCTCGGCGCGTGGTAGGCCGACACGGCCCGTTTAGTAGCCGGGCCTAAACGGGTCGTGCCTAAACGGACCGTGCCGCCCATTAAACGGGCCGGATCGGGCCGGGCAGCCCATTTGGCCACCTCTACGACCCACTATTCAGATTTTGTGTCGACTAGGAAGAAAAACAAAATAGATGATCTTATCTCCATTATTGCTAATTACTCGTTTGTTTCTATCATTCTCAGCCATCTGTTCGCATGAAATTACTCCTCTCTCTTTCTCTCTCTCAATCCTCATACTCAACGGTAGCCACTTCCACCACCGATAAGTTGCTCCGCCGCCAACTACCGGTCAGAGCTCGTAGCCACTCACACTTAATGAGACCATCCGCCGCAATCAGAACTCATGTGGAGATCTTCCCATGCAAGGAGCTCGCTGAATCTAGCAGGGCCAAAGCCGGGGGAGCTGGATGATGAGCATGACCGGCGACAAAGTAGTATTGTAGGGCAGAGACATAGCACTGGGCCAGTCGCCATTGCTCCCTCCTCAGCATTGGACCTTCACCATCGCTCGCATGCCATCCTTCTTCCAGTAGGCTTGTTACGAGTATTTCTTTAGATTATTGCAGCACTTTTTATCGATTGTTGCACGAGTGTATGAGTTTGTTGCAATATTTCTTCTCAAAATCTGCTGAGAGATGTTTACGTTGCAGTTGCATTTTTTAATTATTGTACAAGTGTTCCTTTTGTTGCAGTTGGGTTATAGATTTGTTGCATAAGAATTTTCCTTTGTTCAGTTAGTTTTGGCTTTGTTGCATAACAATTTTTGTTAGTTCGTTCTGTCATTTTGTTTGTGATTGGTTATTACAACCATGGGGAATTTTGTTACATGTTTATTATATCAATGTTGAGTCTCTTTTGTAAATTTGTTGTAACCGACCTAATTTCTCCCCTCCATCCTCCTGCTCCTCCGGTAAGCTGGGGCTCCGGTGAGCGAGCGGTGGATGGGAAATCGCCCTCTTCCTCCATGTGTCTCCTCCTTGGAAGCAGACTATGATCATCGGCATCATAAGCCTCAGTACCAATATCCCGAGCTCCAACGCTATCTATTCGTTTAAGGTTGCCGCCGCTTGTACTTGAGGGTGGCCATCCGCCACGGTCTCCTCCTCTGGCAAGCTGGAGCTCTAGCAAGTCAGCGGCGACCAAATATTGAGCAAATATGTGGCGAAAATAGGCTAATTACACAATTAAGAACGTCTGACAGAGTAAACGGTCGGAACACCCTATTTTCGCCAAATGATATGACGAAAATAGTGTTTTCGCCAAACGGTATGGCGACAACCTATTTTCGCCATACCATTTGGCGAAAATAGGTGGATTTTATTGACCCTATTTTTAACTACATGAATTATCATCAATAAATTTATTATTTAAAAATATTTCGCATTTATTTTAAGAAAAGTCACATATTTTTGCTAAATGGTATGGCAAAAATAGGTTGTCGCTGTACCGTTTGACGACAACCCTATTTTTGCCATACCATTTAGCGAAAATTGGGTGTCCCGGCCGTTTGCTCTATCAGACGTTCTTAATTGCGCAATTAGCCTATTTTCGTCGGCGAAAATACCATTTTCGCCACACTATCTGGCGACTACCAGATTTTCGCCAACCGGTACGACGACGTAGTATTATTTTTGCAAATTTTTTAATCCGCGTATTAATATCGCAATTACTTTTAAAAAATGTATTATTTTGAAAAAATTATTCTCCATTGTGCCGAATCAAACAGCCCAAATTTATCCAAGTTAGATCTAATGATAGGGGAAAGCTTACGATGAAAAGTTTTCCATCGTACTTACAGGCGCCAGCATAGCTTCCATCGACTATAGACACCGCTAGTGCCGTATATCAATCAGCTCAGGCTCCAGTACTACTCTCCTTCCAGCTAAGCTTTAACCCAAAGAATCAATCACGAGCAGGCGAGCCTTTCTCCTGTACGCGGGCGTGGAGAAGGACGGCCGTGGCAGCAGTGCCACTAGCTTTTTTAAGCCTCTGCCCGGCGGCCGGTTCGGTCCCCGGCCGCGCGTACGAGCTATATGCGGATCGCGCTCCAACTCCGAGCTTAGGCGCCGACCATGCGGAAAGCACTGGCCGGGAAGCATAATACGCTCACAAAGTCACAATACTGTTCACCGCACCGAGCGAGACACTGGCCGTGCAGGTGCGCGGGGCTTTCGCGTGAACAGTGGCCTCGCCTGGCGCCACTCGCCAAGGCTGCCGCGCCCAGTACGCGCCGGCAATGCGACATGCTTGTAGCCACGGCGCCTGGCGTGAAGTGGGGCCGTACGATCGCGCGGTGCGGCCGTACCTGCCCGGCCTGGTCGATCTGCTGATCGACGCGCGCGATTGTACTGTAGCGACGATCGAGTGGGGTAATGGAGGCTGGAGAGGAAAAGGAATGGGGTGGGGGGGGGGGGGGGCAGACCGGGTTCGAGGTCATCGTAGCCAGGGTGTAGCCACAGACTACAGTACTTATGCATGTGACTTGCTACCTTGGATTGCAAATGTAAGTCATTTTAGAATCTGTATTGGTCAAATGTTTTTAGGTTTGATCATCAATATATAAAGAATTATCAAGATTGTCAACATAAAATCTATATTACTAGATCTATTATGAAATCTACTTTCATGATGTATAAAAAACACATATTTTCATAGAAACTGATTTTCAAAATATCACCTGAAAGACTCTGTCAAAATCTTAAACAACTTATCTTTCTATTATTATATACTAATTAGAGGTCCTTCTAGAAACCCTCACGTTAATCGGAAAATTCTACAAATTCCTACGTTGATCTAAAATAAATTACTAAAAAATCCTACATTATTCAAAAAAAAAAAAAGAATCCGTATGGTGCATGGAGTCCAACAAGAACAAGAGGTTCAATTACGAGAGTCCGAATGCCAAGAAATTAATAGCTAGCATATGCTGCGTACATGCACCCCTTTCTACGGATATAAAAAAAAAGAGAAAATCTTGTTAGTTCAATCTCTTTAATCAATTTCATCCATGACTTAAGATCTATTTATCTATTTATAAAAGATATATGGTAAATTAGAGGAGTACCATATGGAAGAGAAGCTTTTCTTATCTTATCTACTCGCTATCTTCAAGCGCCTAATAAAAGAGCAATGACTTCAAAATAGAAAGGAAGATTAGAAGAAGAGAGGTGCTTCAATGCTTTTCTTTTTGACAGTTGCATAAATATTAAAGTATGAATGAAGGGTAGATGATGATTACTTACCCCTTCGCTTTCTTCAAGATTTGTGCAACTTATATTAGAAGGAAAAACATTGAAGCACTGCTCTTAGAAGAAATCATTGCATGCGTTACGAATTAGATCTATTTATAGAAACTAGTATAGTGCCAGTGCTAACGCTACGACGGCAGTACATCTGCTTATCAATTAAATAAAAGATAAGTATGAATGTAATACTTAATAATAAATAATCTTGTGATCACATTGTACGTACTACATATTTAGAAGGAGAGCGAATCAAACAAGGAAATAAATAGGGAGAATCTGCATGCAAGGAAACCAGACTTGAATTGCCAAAACTGTATGTACTACATATTTGAAAGGAGAGCGAATCAAACAAGAAAATAAACAGGGAGGATCCGCATGCCCGAAGGTGTTGCCCTTGATCTCCTCCACGTACCACGCTCGCCAGCATCGCCTCCACGAGCGCGGCGTCGACAGCCTCCGCCGCCTCCCGCTCCGCGCAAAGGTACGCGTCTATCTCCAGCAGGCTGATCGCGCGGCGTAAGCCTC
Organism: Otatea glauca; assembly: GCA_036346275.1. NCBI lineage: Eukaryota > Viridiplantae > Streptophyta > Magnoliopsida > Poales > Poaceae > Otatea > Otatea glauca. The sequence continues at coordinate 43,064,034 of CM070714.1, forward strand.
TGGTGTAGTCGGCGCCGGGCGGGTCGAACACCGCACGGGCAGCAGTATGTCATCCTGGAAAGCTGAACCAATAATAGCTTCCCTAATTGTCATCAAAATATGAATGCTAACATATAACACCATTTGTGCGTCCTGATTGAGGCTAATTATTATCAGAATATCTGTTACTTCCCATAGTGTATTTAGAATAAGTCCTAAAATGAACTTATTCCTTATATTTATCACACGATAATTGCATTTCGTACACACATTCTTTATATAATATTTTTCGCTAAATAATATTATGGCGGCGTTACGTGAGCGCCTTGTATAGGATGTGGTGCACATGCATGAATGGAAGAAAATTAAGCGCGTGGTTCATGGTACTGACTGGTATGGTAAATATTGAATCGAAATCAAATGGGTTTAGATTTGCAACATAAATTCCATATATATAGTTCAATTGAAATATATATGTGCGGGCTCTCCTGTTGTGAGCCACATGAATGAATGAGTTAGACACATTAAACAACGGCCATCGGATGTGGGTGAGTAAAACTGAGGAAAGATCCGAGACGTTCATTTTGATGAATGCAAGTTTCTGGGGACGTTTTGCTGGGTGCACGAATATTGGGCCATCTCTAATGAGGTGCATTATTTAGGGTGGACGTAGGAAAAATTTCTTAGATACATTATAAAGGAGTATAGATTACTACCTATGCAGGCACACGGGTTGACGACTAGTAATAACTAACTCTTATTATACGCGCAAGAATCCCCGGCCTCTGGACAGCGCCATGTCGCCCCCCTCGCGGAAAGGCCCTCCGAAAAATTAGAAATTGCGTTCAGGTCCTTTTGTCGGTTTTTTTTAACAAAATGGATTGGGAAAAACCGAAATTACATTTATGTCCCTCTACGGTTTACGTTCAGGTCCTTCTTGCGGTTTTTAGCAGGGTGAACGCGAAAAGAAATAAATAATACGTTTAGGTCTGGTTTCTCAAAAAAAAAAACTTCGGATTTGCCAACGGTTTATAATCGTCCACAAATTCGCCGACGGAGCCTAGCAACCAAAAAAAACAAACAATACGTTTAGGTCCAATTTTCTCCCAAAAAAAGGGTCCGGTTTTCTAAAAAAAATACATATTCGCCGACGGTTTATAGCCATCCACAGATTCGCTAACAGGGCTTAGCGATAAAAAAACAATACGTTTAGATCCGCTCTTAAAAAAATTGATTCGCCGACGATTTATAGTCGTTCACAGATTCACCAACGGTGCCTAGCGATCTGTTTCTTTTTTTTTTAAAAAAAGGAGCCCAAATCGTCAGGTGGCGAGATTTCGCACGCCGACAGGGCCTAGCGACAAAAAAATAAACAATAAGTTTAGGTCCGATTTTCTAAAAAAAAAATGTCCCGATTTTCTCCCAAAAAATCCTACGGATTCGCCGACGGTTTATAACCGTCCACAGATTCGCCGACAGACGCTACAACAAAAAACACAAACAATACGTTTAGATCCGGTTTTCTTCCAAAAAAAATAGTTTGGCCAACGATTTATAGCCTTTCACAATTTAGTAACGGCCCCTAACGACCTTTTTTTTAAAAAAAAAGAAAAGAAAAGAAAATCAAAATCATTACGTATCGAAATTCCACACGACGCGACGTAGCGCGTGACACTGACTAGTATTTATAATTAGAGGGAGTACCAGCTAATACTACTCTCTATGAAGTTCCAGCTAAAAGAGTACGTACGTGATGGATTTGCTTCCTCTTCCTTGGAAAAACCTTGCTGCTGTTATTAGGTAGGTAGGTATGCTCGATGTTCGCAGATTGTAAATATCGTCCCCTTTTTCCCTTCTTTAGCAATAGGCCAAACCAATGCGCACGGCAATACATTATACATGACGTGTAAATTAATTGGCTGCACCGGTCCTGGAGAGAATAAAAGTGGACTCTTCTCTGATCCAAAGCTTTGCTCCAATGATGAGATATGCGGAGCGGACATTGGGAATGATTTGATCATACGGCCGAAGCCGGTCTCTAGTAGGCTGTAGGACTATGAACGAAACTCATGAAGATCGTGTGGATCGAACAAGGAACATGAATGATGAAACGGGGAGAATGGAGAAGAGCCGGTTCATCCTACCGATGAGAACATTGAGAAGATCGATCGATATCTGAAGAAAGAAATCAAGGAAATGATAGTACATAGATATGCAAGTTGATATCTACGTGCTGACTACTGACTGCTGCAGGTTCTGGCAGTTTCTGCCACGTGCGAAGTGTGATCAACTTTCAAGGTTGAGGGTGACTTCATGGTCCAAGACCACTCCAAGTAGCCCGTGTCACGTCTCGTGATGTATGAGTTGATAAACAAAATTTGAACACGTCTGCTTTAATTTTCAGCTATTCCAGAGTTTTTTTTTCTATAGTTTCTGATTATGCAGATTATGAACTACAGATGAATGAAATTGCTTCTAATTATAGGAGAATGGATCGGATTGGCTGCACATGGAGATGGAGGATCGGGCCGTTGAGAACCAGCTGCCACCTAGATTCTAATTCTATATAGAGGACATCTTCTGATTGTGAGAGGACAACTTCTGATTGTGAGAGAAGCTGTCCAGAATCCTCCCGTTCGACAAATAATCCTATTTTCTTTTAAGCAGAGCTGTCTTAAATAGGGTCGAATCCTCACACATCCTTTGACGAAAATAGTTATTCATCATTTTCAATTATGATATTCCCACGATTGATTTTTTCAAGACGTTCACGTATTTCAAAATTCTAAATTTATAAACTTTGATCAACAATTAGTCCAACAATACATATATTTTATATCATAAAAGTGATACTGTTATGTTCGAATTTGGAAGCACTTTATTATGGTTATAATATTGTAGCTATGAACAAAGCATTATAAAAGAAACAATCAAAGTTCAACTTTGAAACCCGCACCAAGTCAAATTGCGCCTTATAAAAATCAATGGAGGGAGTATCTCGCAAGCTTGTAATGTATCTATTTATTTATACCAATACTAATTAGGCATTATAAGGAAACTCTCATATTAACCAAAAAGATTTGGATGTCTATCTGTCGAGTTCGAGTTATAACGGCTTAGATTAAAAGAAAGATTTTGTATCAAGTACAATCTAAATTAACTGAAATTAGGAATAGAACATAAAGAAAATTAGCAATTTGACTTGTATACGATTTCCAAATTAAATACATAAATAAATAAAATTTAGAATAATAATTAAATAAAAATTAACAAATTAAAATAAAGAATCCATGTCAATTATAAGTGAAATTAACTAAAATTCGAAATAAAAAATACCCGAGTTATAACGGCTTATATTAAAAAAAAGAGTCAATGCCAAGTACAATCTAAATTAAAAGAAAGAGTCCATGTCAATTATAAGCAAGATTAGCTAAGATTTGGAATAAAAAATATTCGATTTATAATGGGTTAATTGGAAAGAAAGAGTCCATATTAAATACAATCTAAATTAAGTGAAATTCGGAATAAACTATAAGGAAAACTAGCAATTTAACTTCCATACGATTTTCAAATTAAATCCATAAATAACTATAATTTAGAATAATAATTAAATAAAAAATATCAAATTAAACAAAGAGTCTATGTTTCATACGAATTTCAAAGTAAACCATCTAAATAAAATTTAGAATAACAATAAAATTTTATACGAGAACCGATGGATGGATTGCAAAAACTCAAAGCTGAGGATGTGAGAAATGAGGAGAGGAACCTAGGGTTCAATTTATAGATCCATCGAACCAGCGGATCGTCAGAAAACGCTTACCGGATTTATGGTCGGAATAATAATTGAGATCGCGAGAGTTAAATGTTGAAACAGTGGATTTCTAATGTGGGTTGGACCGTTTCAGGTTTACTGTACCTGACGGGTGGGCCAGAGAAGTGGATCGGGTTAGGTGAACAGTATTTTTATTTATTTCCTAAATAATTAATTCCAAAAACAATTATTTTTGTACTAAAAATTCATATTAAATTTGAAAATTAGCAAATAAATTATATTAAATATGGGAAATTTAAGAGATACCGATTTCAGCAATAAAAGCATGAATAAATATTAATAAATAATATAATGTTTCTATTTTTAACACAGTAATTAAGTTTTTAATGTAGAAAATTCTTTCTATCTTGGAAAAACAATAGAACTGCTCAAAACATTCTAGAAAAAAATACGGAGAATTTATTTAGGGCCTTTTGAACTTACTAAAATTATTTCTACTTTAGATTTAGATAATTTTTGTTTTAAATAATTACTAAAATATAAAAAGGCTTTTAAAAAATACCAAATATAGTTCAAAAATTTGGGAAAATTCACATAAATTCTCGAAGATATTTTGAACTTAATAATTTTTTTATAATTTAAATTTTATTTTTATGTTCTTATTTAAATTACTTAGAAATGTATGAAAATAGGAAAAAGCGTTTTAAAATATAGAAAATTCAATGAAAATTATTATAAAATACAAAAAAATCAAATTATTATTAGAAATTCCTCATAAACCAATAAAGTAATATTTTTAATTTTCAATAAAAAATCCTTTATTTTTATAAGCAAAATTCTAGGATGTTACCTAAATAAAGGATGATTAGATATTTGATTTGTATGCGAATTAAATGGTAAATTCAAAAAATATTAAATTCATAATAAGATCTATTACATGCACTAATTATAAACCGCAAACAAATTTCACATTAATAGAGAAAAGCAAAATATTTAGTAGCCATCTAACAAAACCAAGTTATAACGACTATTATGTACAAACCAAATTAATGGATCCAAATAACTTTATCTAAGAAACTAGCCCGTGCATTCGTACATATTAGCTACTAGTATAATCTGAAAGTTTCGCTGACATTACACAGATTTCCCAGTTAGTTATGTATGCACAGAGAACGTACGTACGCATGCCGTAGAGGCGACAACCCAGCAATAACGCAACAAGTCAAAACACGTTTCTTGCTAGACTTGGCATGAACTGAAAGCAGAGTGACGCCCATGACATGCTTGATCAGTAGCCTTTGGGGTTTGGGGGGGATTGCATGGCTTCCTCTCCAAGCTCTCTGAAAGAGGAGCGACAGGTTCTTATTCTCGTATTATTCCCTCACATATTCTTCGTCCCGTATATCAACCTTGAGAAGAATACCCCATAATAACTCCAGGATGAGTTGAGACGATGTCGTCATCTCGCAGACTGAGAGACAGAAGAAAGGACAGAGACGGGACCATCGTGTACTGCAGCGAGGTCACACGTCCAGAAAAAATACATATCTCAATCGATCCCACTCCTCCCTGTCAGTCCCCGTCGCGCCTATATCACATCGTAGAATAGCACAATCGCAGTCATTGACACGTGGATCAGCCTAAACATTCAGAAAACGCTTTCTTACCTGTAAGCCATATTAGGTTCAGGTCAATACGCACGGTCGGTACCTATCTCTAAGAGACCCTTTTTCGCGTGTTCCTTATGTCCCCCTCTCCTAAACCAAATGGTCTCCTCATGATCTATGCAAGGATCAAAATTCCATCAAAACCCAGTGAAATTTCATCGAAATCTTGGATTTTGGGCCATGAAACCCAAATTACCAGCCGAATTAACAAATTTGAAAAAAAATTAAATTACTAACAATTTCGTTTTTTTTGCGAAATTTCACTCAAACCGGCCAAAATTTTGGGATATGAAACCGAATTTTGCTGTTTTATGACCGGATTTGGTCCAATAACCCTTAAAAAAGTTATATTCTGTGAAAAATTGTTGAAAAACCGATTTTTTTATATATTTTAAATTTCGGTAGAAATATTGTCAGTTTTTTATAAAATTGTAAATGCTTGATAATGATCTGAAAACTTTATGGTACTATATTTATTAGTGTAGGATCATACATAAATTTTTTCAAAATAATTTAACTTTATTTTTATCTTTAAAAAAATCAAAAATAGAATGAACATAATTGGGACAGTAACCTTGTTAGAATTTAATAAATTTTCTCGAGTCTGATAATGATTCAAAATTTTTATGAGAGCTTAATAATTTCCTCATTACCATTCAATAAAATTTTCAAAAAATCTAAATTTTTTTTGTTTGCTAATAAAATCTATGTAAGCATTGAACTTCATTTGTTATATTTAAAAAAAAAAACAGAAAGAACATAAATGGTACAATGCTTTGTAAGAATTTTATAAATTCACTGGTCTGTGATCTTGATTTTTTTGAGATGTTAAAAATTTTCTTAGAACTGTTATGTAAATTTTTTAAAAATTCTAAATATTTTTTTATTGCTAAAGTAAATCTATGTATTGATCATGAGGCTTTTATCAGGATGTAGCACTGTCAGAATTTTTGAATATTCTTTAAGCTTGACCAGTATGTAAAAAATTTATTAAAATATTAATGATACATCAGGACCGTCCACAAATTTTTTTAAAATTTTCTAACATGGTTTGAACCATTTTTTATTTTGTTTAAGTTTGCACATAAGGCTTTTAACAGTACAGTAGCATAGTTCAAATTTTTAAAAATTCATAAAATTTGATCATCATCTAAAAATTTTATGAGAATATTATGGATGTGTCAAGACCATCCTAAAAAATATCAAAATTTTCTAACCTATTTTGTTCTAATTTTTATTCAGTTCAAAATTGCTGGCCAGCGTTTTATAAGGACAATAGCAATGCTTGAATTTTTAAAAATGACTCAAATTTGATAATTATCTGAAATTTTTATGGAATCATCATTGATGTGTCGGACTCTCCAGAAAAAAAATAAAAGTTTTGTCATCATTTGACCTAGTTTTTTGCTGGTGTAAAAACGTTGAAATTTCGGCAATTTCGCCCGAAATTTCGGGTCAACCGGCTGAAATTCCGGTTTTTTCGATTGCAAATGGACCAGATTTGAACTTTGGTTTTTGAATTTCGGCCAGATTTGTCCGAAATACCGAGATTTCGATAAAATTTCTGATTTCGGTTCCAGATTTATCCGAAAACAAAATTTGAATCCTTGAATCTACTTACGTAGTACTAACCTATATATGCATGCGGCCTTACACCTAATCCTACCTCTACTAAATTTGGTGGAATTCCGGCCTCCATATTGATTTGAGCTGGCTTGGCTTCGGCTCGGCTCGATCGGAGGCTCGAGCCGAGCCGCCAAGAAAATTTTGCATTTGGGTCCTTTTTTGAAAAAAAAAATTACGGTTAGGTCCTTTTTGAAAAAGTTACGTTTAGGTCCTATTTCGAAAAAAAAATTATATTACGTTTATGTTCTTTAGGCCTTTTTAAGCGTTACGTTTAGGTCCTATTTTATTCTTATCCGAAAAAAAGCGTTTAGGTTCTTTTTATGTCCTTTTTCATAAAAAAACCGTTTAGATCATTTTTTTCATTTATTACATGCGGAGTGGCGTGCCACGCCACGGTAGCCAAGCTTCAAAATTTTGGCGAATTTCGGCGAAATTTCGGATTTCGGACCACCCTGAAATCTCAAGTACCAACCGGAAAAAAAATCTTAAAAAAATTTGAAATTGCTACAGTAAGAAATTTCGTCTTTTTTTGGCCAGTTTTGAAAGTTTTAGGGCTGGATTTGGTCCAATAACCCTTAAGAAAGTCATCTCCTATGAAAATTTGTTAAAAAACCTAATTTTTTAAACATTTTAAAATTTTGGTAGAAACATTGTCAGATTTTTATAAAATTGTACAAGCTTGATAATATTATGAAAAATTTATGGTACTATCCTTTGTAGTTTATGACGATACATAAATAATTTAAAAATAATTTAACTTCATTTGTTATCTTTAAAAAATCAAAAACAGAATGAACATAATTGGGACAGTTATATTGTCAGAATTTTTATAAATTTTCTTTAGTGTGATTATGATCTAATTTTTTTTGAGAGATTAATAATTGACTCAGTACCATTATATAAATTTTTAAAAAAATTTGAACTTTGTTTGTTTGATCAATAAAATCTATGTAAGTATTGAACTTCGTTTGTTATATTATATTTCAAAAATAAAAAACAAAAGAACATAAATGGTACTGTGCCTTGTAAGAATTTTATAAATTCACTGGAGTGTGATCATGAATCACAATTTTTATGCAATATTTAGAACTTCCTTATCACCATTATTTAAAATTTAATTTTTTTTTATGGTTTACATAATTTTTCATTTTGTTCAAGTTTGCCGGTAAGCCTTTTAACATGGCAGTAATACTGTTCGAATTTTTAAAAATTCATACAGTTTTATCATCATCTGAAAATTTTATGAGAGAATTATAGATACATCATAACCATGAAAAAAAAAATTCAACAGTTTCTAACTTCATTTGTACCATTTTCCATTCAGATCAAACTTGTCGGTCAGTGTTCTATCAGGACAGCGCCACTCTCCGAATTTTTAAAAATTACTCACATGTGATAATAAGCTGAAATTTTTATGAGAACATTAGTTATGGATCATAACCATGCAAAAAAAATTTCAACAGTTTATAACTTGATTTGTACCATTTTCCATTCCGATCAAACTTGTCGGTCAGTGTTTTATTAGGACAGTATCACTCTCCGAATTTTTAAAAATTCGTCATATGTGAGAATCAGCTGAAATTTTTTGATATCATCAGCATTGTGTCAGGAACCTCCAAAAAAAATTTCAAAATTTTTTGATAACGTTTAAACCACTTTTCAGCCAGTGCAAAAAAACCCCGAAATTTCGGGTTTTTCAGCCGAATTTCGGTTTTTTTTCGGATTTGTCCGGATTTGAATTTTCAAATTCAGATTTCGTCCGAAATATTTCCGAAATTTCGCTATCCGGCCCAGGGAGAAATTCATTCCGAAACCGAAATTTCAAACCTTGACGGTAGCTCAGATATATTTATATCCTTTCAACCGTTCCGCCGAATAAATACGAAAAAAACGCGATTACGTTTGTATCCTTTCAACCGTTTCACGTGTCTTCTCGATTTACTCTCGTAGGGAGCGGCGGTCGCCGCGATTGCTTACCTAGTTAAGCCATACACTAGTACTCTATGAGTGGCGTGCACGCCAACAAGTAGACACACACACAAAAAAAAAGAAAAACAGGCAAAATTACTTCAATTTGAATTTGATAAGTTGCATTGGAAAACCATAATTTCATCTTCACGGAGCAAGTAAGTTTCACGTGTCCCCATCGCAGAAAGGGACCAAAACGGAGAGAATCTCAGCGTAGACTGGGCGGGCCCAACCCCAAGTAAGCGGACACGGCACCCATATTCGTCTCTGCAACCACTGCCTCTCACCGCCCGGTAAAATCCAAACGAGGCGGCATAATTGTGATGCATAACACCAAGCGACCAAATTCCCTCCTCGCACGGGAACAGGACTAGTCTTGCGTCGTGGTGGAATTTCTGTCCTTGGAACGGGCTCTCTTGTCGACACTATTCTACACTTCGACCTGTAGAAAAATCTTCCCAAAGCACGCAGCGAATGTTTTTAGGTTAAGCCGTGATCTCTCAGCGACGTACGACTGACTGTTAGTTGGCAGACAAGCATATACGAATGCTGCATATATTTATATACATGCCACCTTGCACGCAATTCACTCACCTAATGCTCACGATTACAGTACTATATATATTTTTGTACATCTTTATATATAGCTAGGTTGTCTCGTTGCTTAGACTAGATTTCATGCATTAGAGTTTTAGAACTTAATTAGCTTTTGTTTATGGCTGGTGTTATACAGTTGTGCAGCGAACGGTCCGATTTACAAAGGTTTCTTTGACGGCCATAGTTCACTTGTTTGACTAGGCAAATACCTACTGCATCTTTTCCCGTTTTCCGGTTCATCACAGGCTGTGTATTTATACCACACTATTAACTGTAATTGCCGGCTTAATAAAGTCATTCCGTGCGATTTGACGTGTGCTTGGCAAATCCATCAGGCTAGCTAGGCAGGGACATGACAAGATTGTAAAATCACACACACACACAAAAAAAACCCCGCTCGCTTACATGTTCTTTTGTCCATATCTTCGTGAGATAACAAGTATATATACAATTGTCGGTCGAAATCTATAGGGTCTAGGCGTCTAGCTAAGATTGGTGATTTTCCAATACGGTGGGCCTTTTATTTCGCTATATATATATATATGGTCATTTCGGCTATCGATGGTTTATGGGGCTGTACTATGGCCTTTGCAAAATTTGCCTTTTCAATTTGTACCAAATCCCCCCGAACCTATCGCGCTGCGGCATATTTTTAAATTTTTTATTACAAGAACGAAGCGTACACACAAACACCACCACACAAACGTACGCATGTGAGTGCGCCTACTTAGTGCACATTCTAAAAATAAAAGGCTGATGATAAATCTACGACCTCACAAAGTTACTACGAAAATATACTCACATGTTCATAAAGGTAGTCGTTAGGAGAGAATTTTTTTAATCAAATTGCAAAAATATATCTCGATCTCAAAAAATTACAAAAATATACCTCTATCGCCAGTTGAGAGGGCGACAGAGGCATATCGCCCGTTCATAAGGCGATAGAGGCATGCCACATGCCTCTGTCGCCCTCTCAACAGGCGACATTTTCTCTATCCTGCAGCCAGCTCCTAAAAAAATCATAACTTTTTCATATGATCTCGGATGGAGATGAACTCTCTATAAAAATTGTAGCTCTCGACGGGATCTACAACTTTGATATACAAACTTTGTCAATTTGAATCTTAGATGGCCAAAAACGGGATAGAATATTCAGATCTAAAAAGCAGATCTAAACCTTCTATCCCGTTTTTGGCCATCTAAATAGATTCAAATGGAAAAATTTTGTATACCAAAGTTGTAGATCTGGTCGAGAGCTACAATTTTTATATAAAGTTCATATATAAAACGGGCGACATGCCTCTGTCGCCCTCTGAACGGGCGACAGAGGTATATTTTTGCAATTTTTTGAGATCGAGATATATTTTTGCAATTTAAATAAAAATTGTATTATTTAAAATAAAAATTCGTCGTTAGGATTTGGAATTCTAGTAGGATAGAGTTGTGCACCCATATGGCATACCAAGAGAAAATAAATTACGAAAATAAATTATGTCAATTACATATGAAATCAAATATCCCAAATGTATTTTGTCTGTGAAATCTGAATTTCAACATATAGAATTCTCAAAGAAAATTTTATACGGTCAATTGGCTAGTCATGTTAAAGAAATAAAATGTAAAAAAATTGCCATTATTTAATATCAATAATTTATATTCATCTTTATATTAAAATTGAAATGTTTTCACTGGTAAACACTCATGTTTGCTGACCTAGTTATCTGATGTTTGGGAGCCACGAGGGTATTGAGCTCATGCATCATGTACATATTCTTCTTTAAGCCAGATTAATAATGATCGACATTGGTTCTGTTTGGAAAGCAATAGCTTTTCTAAAAAGCTGCTTTTTGATTTTTTTGTGTTGAAAAACAGATGTAGTTTTTTTTATAAGAGGTCGTTTGATAAATAGATAATTTTTCTCAGTGAATAAGTGCAAAAACAGATTCAATCTAATTTTTAGTTTTTAACTTTTACTAATTATATATGACTTTTAACTTATATAAAAAACCGTTTAAAAGCTTAGCCGTTTTGTCGTGGCAGGCTTATGTACTTGCTAGCTAGACATGTCTAGTCCATGGTACGTTGTTCCAAAATGTTGCTACAAATTTGTATCTACTTTTCGTATGATCAAGGAGGACATTCTCCAAAACTGCTATAGCTGATAGCTACAGGGCAGATGCAAACCAAACATCAACGCCAATTTGGTAACACCTTTTGCGATAAGTCTCACGTACTTTTGTCGTTTTTACTGGCTCATTCTAATCGTGCACATACAGAGATGTTCTACGGTACTCGAAAGTTACAAGGACCGTACATCAACCACTATCTAATAATGCACAATTAAAGGTACGTACCAATAAAAGGTTCCTAAGTTGTGAGTAGATATCTTTACTATTATAAAAAAAAAAGTTAGTTGTGCTGGTTTTTCTGTTATCTTGCGACCACGTCCTCTCACAAGGTAATAGGTGTTGATTTATAAGTTTGACCTATAGATCCATAAGGTGTGAAGCAATCGGAGAGAATACGAGTAAAACTTGTTAACATCCTAAGAACCTGTGTATAATGCAAAACCAAATACATTTCTAACGAGTTGGCTGATGTTAGTTGTATGAAACAATATATCAGGTGTTTATTAAATTTTATATGCATGTGGTTGATCGAAGACCAGCATAGAGGATAAAAATAGCGAAGTCTCAATTCAAGTGTCGTTTATTATTTAAGAAATTAGAATTACATTGTACTGAGAAAAAAAATCAAATATATATGTACCATCGTGTGCCTAGATTTTTTCACGAATAAAGAAGCTATGATCTTTCCAAGGAAATTATTATGAAATAGAACTACATCGTAAAACATATGTTTAAAAATTATTGCACATCACATCTACAAGTCTAAACTTGTCATCCTCTTATGTAAAACACGCGATGTGAAAAGTTTATGAGTGTATTACCATTAGTGAGATTTAGGATAATATTGCAAAGCATGGAGCACTCTCCAATGTTAATCAAAAAGTGATGGCAGAGGTTTCATTGATTTGGTGGTTCATTCATCCACTTGCCTCCCCTTTTGCACCTCAAAAAATTTTCTAACAAAAATATAGAAATCACCTCTCAACAATTTTCTTTTATTCTTATCCTAACAAACTACTCACTCTTCTTAACAATTTAACCAGGTGTGGTGGCGAAGTCGAGGTCTACACTGCAGTGCATGGTGATATTGGACAGAGCAGAGCTCAGTCGAGCAAGACGGCAGAGCAGAGGGTATGTAGCAAAGCAAGCTTACTGGCATCAACTCAAAATACTAGGGTATTATGATTTTTTTTATCGTCGTGCCCACCCACCAGTGTTGTCTTTGTGCATATTCACGTAGAGTAATGAGTACATAATTTTGTCTAGCCATTAAATTTCCGAATGTACGGTGCATGCATTATCTTTACGATTCAAAAGAAGGTAGGGTGATTGGTAGGTCCTTCATTCCCTTCTCTTCTGACCAAGACTCAGCACCGATATGCGGGTCTTGCCTCTCGTGCACATATCTCATCTCTAAAAAATCGGAGAAGCAATAGTACAGAACAGACTCTTATCAAATCCAATAAGCTCGATCTTATGAAAAACTCAATCCAAGCCTCTTTCTTCCTAACAAACTCATGTTAGGGTATAAAAAGAAATAATCTTTCTTTAAACAACAACATCGAAGCACCGTTTTTTAACTTTTCTTTAAACAACGTCATTGCGCCATCGCCTGCCGCCCACCACCATCTATGGAGAAGAGTGAGAGGGAGAGAAAGGAGCCCCGTCTCAGTTATTACCACCGCCATTGTCACGTCGGCGTCTCCTGCCACTACAATGTGCCACCACCCATTGTCGGCTACCATCGGTGAAGAAGAGTGAGATGGAGATCTACCTCCTGCTAGACTTGGCGGATCGGCCAGCGTGCTAGGGTGTATTGGTGATGGTGCTTGTGGGCAATGGTGGCACATGAGAGTAAGGGGGGTTGGCCAGCAGAGAGGGAGGCCATAGAAGGCGACAGATCTGAGCAGCAGCGCCCAGGACAAGAGCGAGAGAGAGGTGTTGGTAAGGGAGTGAAATGGAGAGAGAGTGAGGTGGTAGATTAGGCCATGTCACCACCAACTGTCATTCACCATCGGTGGAGAAGAGTGAGAGGAGAGAGAGGAGCCTTGTCCTCGGTCTCTGTCGTCACATTCGACCTTTACACACAGCAGATCCGGTCTCCCCACCTTGACACTATGCCATCATCACCGGTTGCCATTCTTTGGAGAAGAGCGACAGGTGATCTGCTTCCACTGGGCAAAAGAAGGTCATCGGAATTGGCGATCAGCTTGCGGTGCTAGGGTGTATTGTTGATGTGTTTGTAGGCGGCGATGGCATAGTAGAGTGAGGGAGATTGGCGGAGGAGGATGAAGGGATGCCAGGGAGGCCGCTGGAGGGGGCAGCACATGAGATAGAGATATAGAGAGAGAGGTGGAGGTGACGGAGTGAAATGGGTAGAGTGAGTGAGGGGTGTGTATATAAGGTTAGGTTTAGGGTTAGCTGGTTTTGTCAGCATTATTTTGCGAAAAAGCTCTCGAAAATTTTGAAATTACCTACAGGTCATGGGTCTATTTAAAATAAGTCTTTATGGACACTAAAATTGCGTAAAAAACCTGGAACAGCTAAAGTTTCAATTTGTATGTACATTTTAATTACATCCGTTGGAGCGCACGGAACTCGGCTAGTCAACTTTAAAATACAGTAGAAGGTTAGATAAGTAATTTGATTTACCCAACAAACTAGATATATAGGGAGAGAAACATAAGATCCATTCGGTTGCAGGAATCGCGGAAGAATATTAATGGGCAAAACAAAAAAAGGCAATACAATTGAAGTCCGGCTCTGGTGCAGGCCCCCTGCACTTAGGGTGCGTTTGGTTGCTTGTACTAAATGGTATATGTATGAGATGGTTCAAGAAAAATATCATCCATGCGTTTGGTTGCTTGAATGGAACCATTCCATGCTGAACGGTGTGATTCAAATTTGAGGAATATTCTCTGAGATCTTTGAACCATTCTATTCACCCAAAATAATGGAACCAAACGATGCAGGATCATCTCATCCCATTCAACCTCATCCCACCAACCAAACGCACCCTTAATATATGCAGGGCCAATCACACACTGCCAACTGTTCACTTGATTAAGTAATGAACACAAATCTTAACACCCAAGTTCCTTTAACCAAGTCAGGTTTTTCTCTCAAACTCCGGCGTCAGGCATGCGCACTTTTGAGGCTGCTTACCATGATGGTGAAGCGGCAGGGGTGTGGTCGGTCAGAGCTCAACGGGTCACCAATGCCCGCCAGGTCACCCGGTCGGACACAATTGATGCTTTTCGGCTTCAAGGCTATGGGATCAGAGCACCTGTGGATCTGGTTGTCGGACTCGGCAGGTATTTCATCTACTATTCCTCCGACGTGATATAATCGAGTGATAGAATTGAGAGATGATGCTCTCTCATAGCTGTCTGCAAGGAGTCAATTAGGTAGCGATCGGAGAATATTTGTGCCTAAAGTCGAATGCAAATATTTGACACAGGTCAAGTTATCATGCACGGTTGCCATGATTGGGGCTTTGGAGTCGATGAGATCGATGGACGACGAGGTCGACGCCCATTGTCTTAGCCTCCGCGCTCGCATGTCCGAGTAATAGGAGAAACCGGATGGGATTAC
The DNA here is from genome assembly GCA_036346275.1 of Otatea glauca. Lineage (NCBI taxonomy): Eukaryota > Viridiplantae > Streptophyta > Magnoliopsida > Poales > Poaceae > Otatea > Otatea glauca. Next base: position 43,079,369 of record CM070714.1, read on the forward strand.
GGATGGAACTCTGCTCTATCCATTAAGTTTGAGGTTAATTGAGTGTGACACTAGGCATATTAGCATTGGCTCTGCACATATTAGATGCAGCGACCCTGCACAGGGGCCGGACTCAACAATTAGAACACGATCGATTATAGTCCGGCTTCCGTTCAAGGTGCCCTGCATATATTGCGTGCAGGGCAGTTAATTGTTGACACGTGTCATGTTAAGTTTTCTAAGCCCGTTTAATTAGCGGTGGTGGGGGTAATATAAATTGTCGTTTCCCTTTAGTATAGCTGCTGTCTTCTATATTTACACGTTCGAAAGGACAAGTCTGCAACTCGGCGGGTGCGGCCACGGGCCGGACACACTCCTGACTAATCCCAGCACCATGGTTGTGCGCGGCTCAGCAAGACGTCCTGCTTCAGCGCCGAGAAGACAGCATCGATCAAGACCACGATGTGCTTACGCATCGCGGAAGAGTACGATCACACGGTTATTTTGTCTTCAAGAATATAAGATGTCTAAATTACCATATCTACAAAATTTCATACCTAAAGTACCCTCCTAGTATTAATCAGCGGTTGATATTTTTTTAGTGGTGTTACCTCCTGGTACCTTGCAAGCATCGTAGAAATCATACCTATACTATACTTTGAAGAAACGCGCGCTATGCCATTTTGAGCCGGAGGGAGCGGCTCGGCTCACGGCTTGAGCCGAGCCGACCAAAAAAATCATATTCGGATTCTTTTATATAAAAAATTATGGATAGGTCTTTTCGGAAAAATATTACGATTTGATCTTTTTTGAAAAGATTATATATTACGTCCATGCCCTTTTAGCGTTTTTAGGAGTAGCGCTTGGATCCTTTTTAGGAAAATCAAAATTACGTTTAGGTCCTTTTTTTGTAAGAAAAAAATCATGTCCTTTTTTTTGTTGAAAAAATGCATTGAATTTATGTCCTTTTTTCGCTTTTCTAGCAATACGTTTAAGCCATTTTGCGAAAAAACAAGCTTATTTTAGATCCTTTTCGCGCGTTTTCTCGATTTACTGTGTATGGAGCGTCAATCGCGCGTTTTTGATTTTCTCGTGTGAAGCGGCGCCGGCGTGGCACACGCACGCGCATAAATTTCTAGTTAAGTCTGGTACATAAAAGACGAGAACGACTCGAAGCACAATCCAGCAGAAGGCTTCCAATCCAAACGTCCGTATAGTGCGTGCTTTAAGTGGTATATTTTGAATACAGATGCCTCGTGTACTCGATGAATTTCTTTACTCGTTGGTTGATGCCCATGATGTATTAAGGGTCTGTACGTATGATATATCGGGCTCCAATTTCCAGCTTCTCTATGGATAAGGGAGAGTCGACCGGCAAAATGCCTTACTCTCCTATGCGCCTTTGCCTTGCCCCATGCATGGATTTGCACCACCGTTTCCAGGTGTTCTTGTAAACTTGTTGGAGCGCCATACAGGAGGGAGCAGAGATGGGGAGGACTAGGAGGAGGAGGAATGAAGAAACCGGCGAATGGAGATGAGTGACGGAGGAATGGAGAAGAAAATGACAGATTTGTCGAGTGGAGAAATTAATTTGGGTGCAGAAGCACTAGATGTGGGCATGTGGCCAAAACACGTACTCTAGTTAATTTTAGGCTCCAGCTTGAGTTCAGCCAAATGGGGCCTAACGCATGTTTCAATTGCAGTTTTGCTGCTGCATTAAGTGCAAATGTGCAGAGGCTATGCGTGATGCTTTATTTGATAAAATCATCTCAAACAGTACATCTTGATATTTAAAAACAGGTAATTTTGTAAAGGGCTGATAGAGAAACCATGCAAAACATGTACACCGGTATATGTATATGGCTCAATCCTGCCATGCACGACCAAAAATAGACCCAAGCAGCCACAAACGTCAAGAGTAAGCCTTGCTGCGAAATTTTTACTTTTTTAACTCTTTAATTTTTTTTTTAAAAAGTTAGCCCTCGTCACAACTTTTTGCCCATGAAATCGCCTCGAGTCATGACTCATCTTTGTGCAGGTATTGACTGGGAAGCTACAACACCCCTCAATCCGACACGTGTCACCGAAAAAACAAAAAAAAATAGAACTAGCTGCCGTGCATTTTTTTTGTTTTTCGCTGACACGTGTCGGACTTGGGGCATTGCATCGTCCCCAGTCCGCTGCACAGCATGAGCCACGCCTGGAAGGCATGGTTTTCGCAGACCCGGGCCATTTTTGCGAAAAAGTTACGAGGGGAGCTAAAAAATAATTGAAGAGTTGTAACAATAAAACTTTCCCTTGCTGCATGCGCTCACTGTTTGACTTCGGTCCACGCCGTGTGCGTGCGTGTCTTTTCTCCCACACGGACACAACAATTACAATTTCGTTCTCCCCAGGTAGGACCGTGAAGACACATAGGAGGGCGTGCGTACACACAACACACTTCCTCCACGATGGAAGTTGTTGTTTGTAGATAGTTAATGGTGGCCTTAACTAAGAGTCTTAAGACACCATTGTTCATATCAATTATTGGCCTGGTTTTGACGCGGTTCTCGTAGATATATGCACTGTCGACCATACGTAGTACCCACGGACGGGTTCACGTGCACACGTAGTTGTTTGATGAACCCATACGCAAACTATATGAAACTAGCTAGCTAGCATACGATATGTTAATATATATACGCCGTGTTTTATGAATTTAGGGAGTATCAATTTGTATGCAAGGTAATACTTTATTTCATTGTTATCGCTCTCTCCATCTGTCAGTAATATAAAAGTATAATATTATGAAAGTAATTTAATTTATGACATTTACTCGTATGTTTTCATATATCCAAAGTTCCAACCACATATTATAGACAATATATTTGGCTAAAGTTAATATGACTTAACTGCACGAATCTCATCTAGCTGTCAATTTTTTTTACCGGAGGGAGTACATGTTTTTGTAATAAAACTGAAAAATCACTTTATGCTCTGTTTGCATAAATCCATTATAGAAGCTGTACGACGTCGCATAGTTCTATTGGCGCGCAGAAGAAGTTTGGCAACTTTTGGTTGCCAAAATTTGGTGGGCTGCGTTGAACGGATTACATGTATGTGGCGTTGATTCGTTGCCAAGATTTTGGTTGGATCATGTTTTTGCTAGCGCTAATCCTAGTTCATTCTCTTGCTAAATCCTGACAAATTTCGTGATCAAATTTTAGTAACGCTATACATTCACGTGCATGTTTAATGAGATGGCTAAATTAGCTTGTTAAAGACGTCTGTGTAAGTTGATGATAAATGCATAGCTCTAGTTCAACTTTCCTTAACCTTTGACCATTCATGTATATCAATGTAAATAGAAGTGGGTGAATTAAGATGTGTAGAAATATCTTGTAATAAAATTATTTGATTTCTTATATATATATATGTGAGTATATAAATTAAAATATGTATATGCGAAGGACCGAAAAGTCAACTAGAGATGGTGAATAGGAGCTAAATGAAATTTCCACCTCAAAATTCAAACCACTTCTCTGGTTAAAAAAATAGATCAAATGAACTGGTCAAAATACTGAGCAGCTAGTTTGATAAACAGTACAATAGCACTAGTTAGGGTGAACAGTAACTACATTTGGTTGGAGAGACAGTGTTGCCGTCCAGTAAAAATTGCATTGGTCGGTGAACAGTATTGATGACCAATAAAAAAATGTTGGTTGGGTGAACAGTAACCGATGCCCCCAAATATGTGGTGAGCAGTAATAAAGAGTGCCTAGTTGGATGACCAGTACGAAACAACAGCTGGTTGGGTGAACAGTATTGAGTGAATAGTCGTACGATCTCAAAACCAAGAATTGATGTGATTTTTAATCGACTGATCCAAAACCCGTGAAACTTTACATGCACATTCCCAAGGAAAGTTAGGAACCTATTCCAACCTTCAATCATAGAGATTGATGTCAAAGTTATAACCTTTTTCCAATCTGAGGAAGATTGCACCAAAATAGGGTAAAAACCAAAAACTTCACCCTGAGCTTGCTCGTGGGAATTTAATGATCAAGATGACCCTAGATGGTCTCTCACATGTCCCAGCAAGCAAGAATCACCAAAAACTAGCCCTCAAACTAACAAGAATACGATCTACCAAAGATCTTTCCCTTCTCTAACAAAAAGATCGGTTTCTTCCAAGAAAATAGAAGAGGGAGCTACAGTTAGCTTAGATGATTGGGATATGACCTATAGAAGGTTCATCCAACAATCATTCATCCTTGACAACCAGAACATAAGAGAAAGAAATCACAGAAAGATCAAAACTCAAGAAGGAAGGGCAACTAAATGAGTAAGAACTTGAGCACAAAAATGATTTCTTTTTCTACACGAGAGGAATGGTTACAAAGCCTCACAACCAGGTGGACAAAGCTCAAAAGAGTATTAGGAAACTAATAACCTTCTCATAAACCCTAAAACCCTTTTTTAACACACTCTGGCAGAGGTATCCCTTTACACCTCTATTTATAGCCTAACCTGAGGAATCTCCATCCTTGGATGATTTTCTTCTCCCATAAAGAACCTCATCAAAAGCTAGGATTAACTCACTCACTCATACATGAGCTAACCTGAAACCCAACAGCATAACGGGTTTTGACACAACACCACTAACTTAACCGCTACTTCACCTGCGAACTTGCGATCCAACGATCCTCCTTCGTTTGAATAGGGCTTAAGTTAGCATTTGCACCATCCACTTGTCTTCTCGGCTTGCAGCTACTCCCTAGCCTAAGTCATCTTCAGCGCCGCTTTGACTATTTGGACCTCATCTATTCTAAACTAGTCCTAGTCTCCTCCGTCTTACCATAACATAGCTCCGAAGTCCTATAGCCATCACCGACAAGCAAACGCATCACATAACAATGTCCAACAACATATACAATCAAATCAATACATAGTCAGAATGATATACAAGTTGTCCCGACTAGCTTACAACTGTGTCCCGACTAGTTCACAACTAGTCCCAACCAGATTAAAGCCATAACTATCAAGGCTAAGACTAGTCAATGCCCGACCACTAGTCCTTGATATCTCTCATCAACTCAAGTTGTTCAAAACCAATTCAAATCAAACTCAAATCTGAACACTAAGAATCAATTATTCATCACAAACTATATGACTACAACATGGTCTTTCAATATAAATCCAACTGTGTGCATGGTGCATGCATGTGTCATGTGTGTGCACAGGCGCGTGCTTGTGTGTGAGTGAGAGGGGTAAGCTCCCGAGAACATAATTAATTAGTGCATCCTATGTTTTAGTGTATCTATGTGCATTCTCTTCAAATCACGAAGCAAGTGGTCGTGAAAAGAATCTGGAAATTTTATTAGATAAATCATGATGCAACCATGCATATTGTTGTGGCGCCAAAGCCAAAAAAAAGGTATAAAATAGTACCCTTTCTCTTTTAAGAACAAACATATGAAGGAGAGCCAAGGAATAATGTATATCTTTATAGCGGCGAGGAATGCCGGCCGGTGAGGGACGCCACGTCGCGTCTTCACGGAAAAGTCTTTTGGAAAATTTAGAATTACGTTCAGGTCCTTTTGTCGGTTTTTTAACAAAATAGACCCGAAAAAATTGAAATTACGTTTAGATTCTTCACGGTTTACATTTAGATCCTCTAGAAGAAAACCCGTAGATTCGCTGACGGTTTATAGCGTTCCACAGATTCGCCGAAGGATCCTAGCGACCTATTTTTTTTTAAAAAAAGACTCCACGGTTTTCTAAAAAAAAACACAGATTCGCTGATGATTTATAGCGGTCCACAGATTCGTTGAAGGTTCCTAGCGACCTATTTTTTTTAAAAAAATATCGAAATTATGCAACCAAATTTCGGGCGTCGTAGCGTCGCGCGACCAAAATTTTCAAATTCTGTTCGACGCAGCGTAGCGCGTAACCATGGCTAGTACAAGTCACTCGAGAGAGAATTAGCGAGGAAAAATAAGAGATCTGTCAATCTTCGGCTCCTTATATAGTGGTGGGGGTTGGCTATTCCCCACCTTATCCCTCCAATAATTACAAAATAGTGATGATAAAATAGTATGTTCTATCGTATGGGTATAATAATGAACAATGCTTCAATACTTTCTTTCCTTCTTTAAGTTACGTAAATCTTGAAGCAAGTGAATGGATAAGTAATTATCATCTACACTTATTCATGCTTTAATATTTGTGCAACTGTAAAAAAAAAAAAGTATAGAAACACCTCTCATAATATTATACTCATATGCTAACCCTAAGACCTGTTATGCGTACTTGGTAGCCCAGGAGACTAAATTCCCTTCTTCATGGGCTCATGCAAGTCTTGATAGCCCAAGAAGGGGATAGGCACTCCCATAACATATATTGAAAAAATTTCACTAAAAACCTAAGTATATTAGGAGAAACAGAAAAGACAAATTTTAGGGAATAGTAGCCTTTCTTTTTCTTTTTTATTTTTATTTTATTTTCAGTAGGATTTGTTTTTTTCTCCGTTTGTAGATTGAATTTATATTTGAAATTTTATAGCATGATATATTTATTTTTCCCCATTATTATCAAATTTTCTGAACTTTTGTAATCACTATTTACTTCGTGTCTTAGAAAGAATGCACGAAGATGCTCAAAACTTACCTCGCAAAAAAAAAGATGCTCAAAACTTAGATGCATTGTAAATGTTATCGTAAACTCCACGGTCGGTGGACCCAAGCCTCAGCCGCTTGACGACACCGCTTGCCTGCGTGAGCTTTGCCCCCCTCGCTCATCAACCGTACACTCGCTCCTCTCTCTTTCTCTGAGTATTACCTAGAAACTTTACCTTTATATGTATTTCCTGGTATGCGTATAGTCCTTGGAAAAGGAGTAAAAGAGCTAGAAATTGTTTAATATACAGCAGAAGAGCATAGAGTAGTGTGGAAAGAAGGAAGCGAAAGGAGAGAGAGAAGGAGGGAAAAGTATGACAAGGAAATGAAAGAAAACAGACAACAAACTTCTTAGTCTCGATCCTCCATAACCTCCTCACCTCTTCTCCCTCGTTGAGAGTTCTTTGCTAGACCAGGACTAGCAAGAGCAAGCAAGAAGAGCAGCAGCAGCAGCAAAGAGAGGGGGAGAGAGAGGTATGGAGAAGAAACAAAGCTCTCGTTTTGCTTTGGTTCTTTTATATACGTGTGGGTTTGGGTGTTTGCGAGCTTTTGTTCTTTCGCCTTTTCTTACTTGTTTTGAGTGCAACTGTTCGTTTGGATTTCACTGCACATTTTGTTCTTTTGTTTATCTCGGACGAGCCCTAACCCTTTGGAGTTTTCCCAGCCTCTTGTCGATTCCTTTGTTGTATCAGATCGATTCCAGGCACACACACATATGAGATAGGTATGCCTCTCCTTCAATTTTCTCTTTTGCTCTTTCCGTTTGATACTTTCCTCCTCGCTTGGGAAAGAACTTTCTGACATCTTCTTGCATGTTGTACTGTGTAGTGTCAATCTTGAATCTTGCTTGAGTTTGTTCTTGCCATGTCTCACTTGGAAAGTATTGTTTGTTTTAGTGAAAGGAAATTTGCTATCCCAAGAAACAAGGGCTACCAAAGGGAAAGGTTTCCTGTTGTAGCTGTCTAGCTTCAAGGATAAATCTGAGTGGCGATGGCATCCAATTCATCAGCAGCGTTATTTGGAATCAGGGATGGCGACCAACAGGACCAAATTAAGCCGCTGCTTGCGCAGCACCACCATCAGCCTCCTTTGACACCGCCCAGCGCGGTGACGGCGGTTTCGGCGGCGGGGCCTGGCCAGACGGCCGCGGCGGCGCCACCAGTGAAGAAGAAGAGAAACCTACCAGGCAATCCAAGCAAGTACCCTTTTTCAGTATCTGCATGCATATCATCTCCCAACTGATCTTACTTTGGATCTGATGGGAGTTTTCCTCACAGAGAGCTACTACTTTCTGAGATGCACATGCATGGTTTCTCTATATATCGATCTTACTTTTTCTAGCGTTTGTTTCTTGATTTTTGAAATTTTGGTTCCCAATAGAAAACTGTCTTTTTTGAAAGGGAGTTGTATTACAGTCCCATATTTGTTTTCACCGGATTTAAATTACATGAAATGGTCCTATATCTTCTTCAGTTCTATTTCTCTCTCTCTCTAGTTCACTGAATTTCTTCCATATCTTGCCTCGATCCAAAGAAAGTGGTCGTGACATGCTTCAGTCACTAGTACGTACTTCGTTTAAAATTTGGGTATATTCTCACCTGAATGAGTATCTTTAATTCAGGTGAAGAGTAGAGACTAGAGAGCATGCACCAATTTTTTTCTAGATTATTCCAACTTTTTTTTTGGTTCTTTTGAAGCCTCATGTTTAAGTAGATAGATTGGTTCCATAATTCATTCGCTTTTCCCAGTAAAATTCCTATAAATACATAGTCACGACTCTCGAATCTTATCAGTTCAAATTGGACAAATATTTTTGCAAGATTCCATCTATATGAGCTGTTCTCCGCTTTAGCTCTTTCTTTCTCTTACCAATTATGAGAGATGCAAATATGGGCCATGACACGATCCATGTCAATTCCTTTGTTCCCTATATCTCTTGCTGCAAATACCCTTTTGCCTCTTTCTTCCTCAAAGTCTCATGCAAATATTCTGCCCTCCGTTGCCTTGATTTGTCCCTACCTCACCAAACCAAAGGAAGAAAATTATTCCTCATATTAACCCAACACCAGTACTAGTTGCTAGCTCCCACCACCATTAGTTAATCATGCATGCCTAACTTATCGCCACATTGCTCTCACTGGGCAATTCTCATGTCGTAAAAAACATGTGTTCGTCATTAGCTGTTGATTTTTTTTCTGTCAGTACTAAATAGTAATCCTCTTTCCTAATCCACACAGAATGTTAAGCACTGTACTCCTATATATTCTTCAAGCTTACCCCATGCATTATGCATAGTAGTACTTCTAAATGTAAAAATATAAGCATGCATCTCATTCATCATTTCAGCATCTCCTTTATTTTTCCTAGTACTACTAAGTAGCTAGTAGCACAACTCCTTCAATGTGTATGCATTAATTGGTCAATATGTAGACATGGTTAAATGAAGTGCGTATATGTACGGTGCATGGAATATATGTATGCAGACCCCGACGCGGAGGTGATTGCGCTGTCGCCGAAGACGCTGCTCGCAACGAACCGGTTTGTATGCGAGGTGTGCAACAAGGGTTCCAACGGGAGCAGAACCTGCAGCTGCACCGGCGCGGGCACAACCTGCCGTGGAAGCTGAAGCAGAAGAACCCGGCGCAGGTGCAGCGGAGGCGCGTATACCTCTGCCCGGAGCCGACGTGCGTGCACCACGACCCCGCGCGAGCGCTCGGCGACCTCACCGGCATCAAGAAGCACTTCTGCCGCAAGCACGGCGAGAAGAAGTGGAAGTGCGACAAGTGCTCCAAGCGCTACGCCGTGCAGTCCGACTGGAAGGCGCACTCCAAGATTTGCGGCACGCGCGAGTACCGCTGCGACTGCGGCACGCTCTTCTCACGGTACGTTCCATGTATGCAATACATAGATGCATCTCACATTTGCTAGTTTCAGTTCTGAATGCATGCATGGTTTGCCGTTTCTGCATTGCATGCATGAGATTCCTACTGCCTGATTGCCGTGAGACACTTCTTGGTGTTGGTGAAGAATGGGCAAAGAATGTCTAGTGTTGCGTACTGGTAACTTAGTTCGGGGGTTAGGGTTCTATCTGTGTTGTTTGTTGTTACTACGGTACTTACTAGTACTTTGTTTATGAAGTTTGCCCGTGCAAGGGAGAGAGAGAGAGAGAGAGAGAGAGAGAGAGAGAGAGAGAAGGCCACAAGGGGGGTGGGTGAGGTACGTCAGTACGGGAGGTCAGGAGGTGAGATCGATCAGAGCATAATTAGGGAACTGCTCACACGTGAAATGGCCATTGTCTTTGTGGATGCAAATGTTCCAAGCTTTATGTTAACTTATCATGCCTGGCTCAAAAGGTCTTCCATCTTTTCCCTTCCCACAAGAACACGTACACGCACTACGTACATACGTGTGTCAGTGTGTGCATGCTACACAGCTACATGGTCCCATATTTGGATTGCCCAGGATGTCGATAGCACAATCTTCATGCCAGTTAAGGAGCATAGGCACAACACTTGACACAATCATATACATATGCTACACTCTCTAACAGCCACTTGGTCGAATTGGGTTGCCATGAAAGTTAGCCTAGGCTGTTGGCACATGACCTGGTTAGCTAGATGCGGTGCAGGGCCTTTCGTTGGCCGTGTCAGCGCTAGCCAGGCCAGGTTCACACTTCACGGCTTTTCCTTGGATACGTTACTCCCTCAAGGCCCTCATCACATCTCCTCACAGTTCACATGGGTGCAATTTTCAGGAGCTAGCAGCACTGCATGTCTGCATGCAGCAGAGATTGCACACACACATGGATGTGGGCTGGAGAAAGTGGTCACCGCTATCTCTTTCACCAGATTGGTATACATTTCTCTCTCTACTGGGGAAGAAGCACATATGGGATGCGTCAGGAGATGCTTCATTGATTGAGATGTGGATTTAAAGATTTGTTTCATGACATCTGCAACATATATTCTTTCTCGCATCAATAATTTTGAAGCACCGGGAACCTATCTCCTTTTCTTTTTTAATATGGGGACCCTATCTCCTACTCCTAGCTAGGCACACAAGCTTTGTTTTTCTTACTCTTCTTCTGGGAGCTCCCTTTGGTTCCTTGGGAAGTGAGCTTTGCTACAAAGTCTTCCGATGTCTCTTGGCGCGTGTGCGCTCGCCATGGCTATGTCTAAGGTCTAGTACAAAATTTTGCCTGCCTTTCTCCTTCGAAGCTTCCTACTATTAGGAACTTATCAGTAAACACAACATGCCAAGCTACCTGCTTACTCGTTTCCCCTTTTTCCTCCTTGATTGACATGAGTTTCTGGGATCTCGAGCTATCAGTGAGTGTGATAGAAGTGAAAGGAACAGGTTTTAGTCAAATCCTACACTTCAGACTCAAATGTATAGTTCAACGTGTTCTGGAAAAGGAATTTTATAGTATAATGTAGAGTAATATTAATTTATGAAGGCAGACAAAATTTATTTGTGTAATGTCCATTTTGTACAAAAACAGCATGCCTTCCAATCACTAACTATTGCAGTAGTTGACTTAACGTCTCAGATAAATAAATAAATTTTACTAATTACCATGAGTATATATTTTTAGAAGTAAGTTAAATTTTTGGCCATTAGACACTTGAAGATGTGTATGCTTCAGTTGTAGGAGATGTTGATATGATGGATGGAAATTTTACTTACTTCTAATAAAAATTCAGACATATGAGGTATATATAGACACGCCTATTGAATTATGGCATGTCTATTGATAAGGTGGCTTAATTATGCTTTCTTAAGTATAAGTCACATTTTTAACTATTGGATGAAAAATCAAATGTGGCATACACACATCCCAAAGCTAATACAAAAGCCCGGAAAATCAACTTAGAGTTCATAAAAAAAACAGGAAATTTACAAATTGCAAATCCATTAATTTCTAATAAGGTGTTCTTATAAAATGATTGTTTGACAAATAATAAATTTACATTTATTTTCCCTAGTCTGTTTCTCATATTCCATTTTGTTTTAGCATACATATACTTCGGTATTATCAGGTGAAACAAATAATATAGCTAGCATAGATGAAATATATTTTTAGAACTAGCTAGCATAGCTGAAATGAACTAAAATCTTGGAGTTATCAAATACTCAAATTATTTAAATTGTGAAAGGAAAGGCTTCAATAATCAATAGTGGAATATGCTACTGTTGCATTGTTCACATGATCAGTCGACAATATCTTAATCCAATATACTCCTTGAAATCACCACCATACACCGAGTCTCTCCCTATGCATACCCTCGTTCTTTTTCTCAAAAGAAAAGTAGTAGTACACTAAAACATGCTATAGTACACTAATTTTTGCTCTTGAAAATAAGTTGCATGAATTTTTGAACGCTTGTGCGTACCTTGGTTTGACGCAAACCTTTGCCTCAACTCAGTTTATTGTCACTGTAGGAGTAAGTACAGCTTTCTTTCAAACAAGAATATTTAGTATGCTATTGGATTTGCACGGATGACACATGACAGCAAAGTTTGCACCTGAGCAGCTTCACGTGTTTTCTGTATCAATTTCTACACTGTAACACTGTCGTTACATTTCCATCGTACCATTTCACGTGCAAACCACTATTATTTCACGACCCAAGCGATTCGGGCACATACATTGTCGAACTGTAACTTACTTGTCAAATTAACCCATGCATTGCATGCATGCATGCGTCAATGCAGGAGGGACAGCTTCATCACACATAGGGCCTTCTGCGACGCCCTTGCCCAGGAGAGCGCGCGGCTGCCGCCCACCGGCCTCAGCGGCCTCGCCGCCGGCCACCTCTACGGCGCCACCAGCACGGCCAACATGGCGCTCAGCCTCTCACAGGTCGGCTCCCACATCGTGTCCTCCCTCCAGGACGCGCACGGCCATCATCACGCCTCTCCAGACCTACTCCGCTTCGGTGGTGGTGGCGGCGGCGGCATGGCCGCCCGCCTCGACCACCTCCTCTCCTCGTCCAGCGCCTCCGCCTTCCGCCCCCAGCCGCCTCCACAAGCATCTGGTTTCCTCCTCGGCACGGCACAGGAATTCGGCGACGGCCGCGACGGCACTGGACCCCACGCGTTCTTGCAGGGCAAGCCGTTCCACGGCCTCATGCAGCTCCCGGATCTCCAAGGCAACGGCTCCGGGGGGCCGTCGTCGTCGGCTCCTACTCTTTTCAACCTCGGTTACATCGCCAACAGTGCCAATAGCTCGGGTAATTCCAGTCATGGCCATGCAAACCATGGAAACATGACCAATGACCAGTTCAGCGAAGGAGGCGGAGGTGCAGGTTCTGAGACATCGGCTGCGGCACTTTTCAGCGCCGGTGGAAACTTTGCCGGTGGTGACCACCAAGTTGCTCCTGCTGGGATGTACAATGACCAGGCCGTGATGCTTCCGCAGATGTCGGCGACGGCGCTGCTGCAGAAGGCGGCGCAGATGGGCTCAAACACGAGCGCGAACGGCGGCGCATCCGTGTTCGGCGGCTTCATGGGCTCTTCCGCACCCTCCATCCCTCACGGGCGGGCACCCATGGCCGACCAGGGCCACATGCACCTGCAGAACCTGATGAACTCGCTGGCCGGCAGTGGCAATGGCGGGGGCATGTTGGGCGGCGCTATGATTGACCCGAGGCTGTATGACATGGAGCACGAGGTGAAATTTAGCCAGGGCCGTGGCGGCAGTGACGTGACGCGGGACTTTCTCGGCGTCAGTGGCGGCGGCATCATCAGGGGGATGTCGGTGGCGAGAGGGGAGCATCAGAGCGGCGGCGGCGGCGATATGAGCTCCTTGGAGGCCGAGATGAAGTCGGCCTCGTCGTCCTTCAATAATAGAGGCAGGATGCAATGATGAGCTTATAGAAAGACATAATCTAGCTTAAGCTAGTATAATTAGCGGGTTGGCATGCATGCATGGAAGGATCGGAGGATGTTAGTTACAGGTTGGTAGCACAATGGTGTGACGTGAGTAAGCTTGAACGCGTCCATGCAATGGATAAAAGCCAGCTTAATTTGGTGATTCAGAGACATGGATGGTGGGCAAGCAGAAGCAGGGGCTTCTACTGCTAATTCATGGAACTAGATCAACTGGAATCATGAGATGACCTTATATTGGTGCTTGGTGGTGGTGTTCCTGTTTGTATTGTTGCTGTTAATTAGATCTTGTTAAATGTAATTGAGTTAATTATACTGGGGACGATCGTTACAATAAGGTTGTAGCTAGGTCAGTGGGGGATGACGAGACTTAATTGCATGCCCCTACTCTCTTCTATTTCTTGCTTTTTTTCTCTCTCTCTCACTCGCTTACCCTTTGGAGAAAAAATATTGTTCTTATAATTAATGCAATTAAACATGTTAGCCCACATGAATGCCTCGCTAGCTCATTTTCTCCAATTTTCTATATGCTTTTGACAGTATATACACGGTGTGGATTGTTAACAGTTCTGCATAATTACCAATTATATATGTTCCAAAAAGAAGGTTGTTCTATATTTGGTTCATCCTGCTTGCTCGTTCCATAAAATACACTTCTCCATATTATTACTTAAGCTGTATCTGATACATGCATGGCCGTAACGGTTCAAATAGCTAGATATATGATTAACCTGTGCTGTCATTATAATCAGGTACAACCAAATAAAAGTTTGGACAATTCCTCTTTTCTCATGATTTATGAGAGTTTCTATAGTTTGTTCTTTTAGGATCATCATGAGAATTTCTGTTTCAAAGCCAGTAAAACCCTCTCCTAAACAGGTTAGCTTTTAATCGGCTTTTGGCATAAGCCGAAGCCACATATAACTAGCAAAATCCAAAAGTAGGGCGAACGTGCTTTTGCACTTATCACAGAGGAAATTGGCTATTTACCAAACAGTGTCTCATAAAAAGCTACAACTATTTTTCAGTCCAAAAAACTAAAAAACAGCTTTTCAGAAAAGCTACAGTTCCCCTAAACAAACCCTTTAATCCACGTGATATATAACCGTCCCGCAAACCACACTTCGATTGTCAAAATAATCACAAAACCACACTTTTAATGATATGTATCAGAGAACCACACTTCCTTTGGCCAATTGTTTCACAAAGCTACACTTTCGTCGAACCCACTGGTTAGTCCCATATTCTCACAACTCCCCCATTTGCTGACATAGAGAAACTTGCCACGCAAGTGGCACATCACCTGGCTCGGTCAAGATGGATAGAATGTTTGCACCAACTTATAATGGGATTTGTTCTGAAATCTTAAACGGTTAAACCCCACAAGGAAACATACCACATGACAATGTGAAGTGGATCGGATGCCCAAGAAGGGGTTGAATTAGGATACATTTTAGCAAAGGCTAAATTAAAGATTTAATCTTTGCTAGCCCAACTAATTAGTGTCTATGATTTCTAGTGATGATTTGTAACCTAGTTATAACACTACACAATTCTAGTGAGTTAAGAAATAAAATACAATAATGTAAGTGCGGAAACGTAAAAGAGATAAGGAACACAATTGATTTTTTTTTACCGAGGTCTCGGAGATTTGGCGATCTCCCCTACTCCTTGTTGGAGCACTCCCACAAAAGTCTAGCTCCGATTTGAGACCGTGCAATGACTCAAGACTTCCACTCGTTGTAGTCCTTCTCCATTTCGGATAGATGGACTCCAAACCTTCACAAGCCTCCCAATACATTCCATAAGATCCTCCAAAGAAGATCACTAAACTAATACCTCCAAGCCATCTAGAAGATGCTGATCTTCAAGAATAATAAGCCCAAAGTGTTCACTTGAACACAATAAGGTCAAGCAACTAGGGGTGAACCTAGTCCTAATCTACCCTCTCATGCACTCAAAGATCTTCAATTCAAGCTTCAAAGTTTCATGGAGCTCCTCAATAGGATGAAACACCAAAATGGAGTCACAAGAGCTCCAGCTTGAAACCCCCATAGTGTCTATTAATTTATACCTCCTCTCCTCCGAAACTAGCTGGTAGACACAGATATTTCAAAATATCTCTTTGAGTCGGATCATATGACCTACTCAGATTATCTATCTTAAATTTTTCTAATGGTAAACAATAGAGCTGTTGGACATACTGGATCATCCTCCGGCTCGGATTATCCATGCTAGTGTAAATCCTTATGAGCACTTTTGTGAAATTGAACCGGATCATACTCCGACCCACTTTGGATCATTTGACTCACATGGAAACATCTCAGATCAAGTTTCTATCAAATGATTAGCCAAAGTAAGTGTGGCTTTGTGATACATGTCCTTAAAAGTGTGGTTTTGTGATAGTTTTGTCAATCGTAGTGTGGTTTTGTAAAATTTAATCTTAATTTTAAGAAAAAAAATCTCATGATTGGCAGCATATACTATGCAATCACCCATTGTGGTGCACCCGTACAATCAACTTTCGTTGTTGTCACCAAATCAACATAAAAAATTTTGAAAACAAAATTGATGATGCAATCTATACAGTATTATAGAAGCTTCAAATTCAAAATGTATTAGCGGAAACAAAAGGAGATAAGTTTGTTGTGAATAATAACATTTGTCTCTTTTCTTTTCCCTTTTTTATTTATAATTTGTCAGATTTCTCTTTTTTATTTTTAACATAAAATGAATTTAAACTTGAAATTTTTTACATCGGCAGAGTAAATTAAGAAGTAATCATCAATTTTTTCGGAATGTTTCATGTTTATTTATGCCAAAACTGAAAGCGATTGCATGAGTACACCACAAAGGACATTTTGCCTGACTGATTAGCATTCAGCATATATATGTGTTATTGACCATGGACTCGTGCATGGTTCATCTTCTTCTTTTTTATGGACTGTAGGGAGGTTCCTACTGTATATATAAAAAATATATAAAAGGTTTATGTACAGGAAAACAATGTTACAACCCCTTAGGGAAAGCATCAAGTAATTGTGTCTAGTCAATCAATTTTTTTTTTCTATCCTGCTCTTTAACCTGGTGCACATGTAACGCAAGCTCACTCTTAAAAAAAGCTTTTCCAACTAGCAATATTTGGTGTGACTGTAAAGCCCCCATTTTTGATAAATAAATACCAAAAATGGATACCATGTGCATACAGTACTAGTCCCATGATCAGTAGCTAGTACGCACAAATACAAATTGATATCACAGTCATACACAAACTTTATTACACAGCGGAAGTAAGATTACATATTATTTTTACAATACCAAAAGTAAAACTGCAGTGGAGACAAATTCTTGTAGTATGCCTTTTTAACCCATTGTTCCACAGGCAACTGACAAGGGAAAATCCTTAGATAAATTCATCGATAAATTCCCCGTATCCTTCATCAATGTAAGAATCGTCGGGGAAATCTGCTTTCTTCACCTAAAAACATCAACATTGGCAAGTTGAATACTTACGTACTCGCAAGACTTATGCAAATCCTAAGATACATGCAGGCCATTCCAACGAAAGGCTATTAAGGTTAATTTGCATAAAGCTGGTTTGAAATGTAAATACAGAATAATAGATTGCAAAATGGAATTTAAATAAAAGCAATTTAATATTGAAAGTGATAGAATGTAAGCATCAATAAATCACGAATGTTTGGGTATACTGATCATACTTAAAATCATTTCCTTCCGCACACAGCGGAAATGACCAACACGTGGTAGAAACCACTTTTATGAAAATAAGCAAAACTGCTAACTATGTGATGACTTTACCAAGTGTCCATGACCGCGGACGCGGCTAATCGATTAGTTTTACACTCTGCAGAGGTATACAGCTTTCCCCACAAGACATGACTGACTCTTTGAGCAATCGATATTTGCACACTGCCTTTGGTGTGCCGCAGAGAGTCATGTTATAACTGTTACATTATTTAAACCTAACTTTGCACCAGCACGGTGACGATAACCCATTCTGTGGTGTAAGAACTCAGAGCATAGAAATGATGGAACTACCCACAGTATGGCATACACCGTTATATTGGTAGACGTTTAATCCATGATCACCTCGGTGTGGACGTCCCGTCGAGCAATTCATTAAGAAACAGCTCGTACTACTCCGGCCTTCCAAGTGCAAAGCTAGTTTTGTAACATCCCGTAAAATTCAAAATATGAAAAATAATTTTTTTAAATTTAAAAATGGAATTGAATAAAAATTTCAATTGGAATTGAGATTTTTATTTTAAACAATATCTTTTTTTCTTTTCTTGCATTCTAAACTGAAGAAAAGAAAGATTTCCTTTATTAAAAGTATTTCTTCCAAAACAAGAAAAATATAAAAATAAGTTTGAGATGTAACCTTTAATTTGAATTTTAATTTCTGAGTTTTCTGAATTATTGATTTTCTTGAGTTCTTGTTTAAAAAGAAAAGTCTCATAAATTGAAATGGTAAAATGGTAAAAGTAAAAAGATAAAAATACAAAATCAATAAAATTTGTAAAAGTATCAGATAAATCTCATATCTATCTAGAATCATGATTATACAACTTGCACTGATCTGGAATAAATAAATAAAGTAAAAAGACAAAATGACCCTATCTAGATACTCAACCGACCTTGCAAGATTTCTCCAGAATTCTGTTGACCTTAACCAGAGTTAAAACTTTAACCATGCCGACATGCTTATATTATCTATGTCTGGTAAAAATATCAAGAATTTATTCAATTTTTAATAATTTTAGAAATTCATAAATGCACAATGAGGAAAACTGAAAAGTTCAATGTCAGAATTATTAAAATTAAATTATATACTATAAAAATATTAAAATTTTATATCAGGTAAATAATTCCATTTCAGATCTCCATAAAATTTTTCATAAAATAATAAACTGATTTTTATCTTAAATTAAATAAAAATAAAAATCAGCCAAAATCTACAACTGTGCATTGTCAGATTTTTATAAATATTTTACTCATATATTTCATCTGAAAATTTTACGGAAGCCTAATCTATTCCTTGCCGACCTACATAAAAATCCTTACAAAATTTTGAGTCAGTTTCATGACCTAAACCAATGAATCTATCCTGTCTCGTCCGAGTTTTGGCACTTCTCCTCTTTTCTCTCTCTCATCAAGTGGGCCATCCTGGCCAGCTGTGCCCCTGCCGACTTCCTCTCTGTCCCTGCCGACTTCTTTTCTTCCGCTGCCAACCATGGCCCACTCGTCGACCTTCTTCCTTTTCTTTTCTCCTCCTCCTCTCGCTTCTCGCAAGAAGCCACCGAGCCACCGCCGCCTCCAACCTTGGTCTTGTCCGCGCCGCAACTCGCCACCCAAGACGCCGACCTGCTGCTCCTATGTCACCTCACCGCTGCCAACCTGCCATATCTTGCATCGGTGAAACCCAAGCAGCAACTCCGTCCCTTGCCGCCTCTGCTGTCTTCGCCCAAATTCCGTCGCGGCAAGGATTTGCTGCCAATTCCCTTGCCACGGCATGATTCGAGTAGCGAATTGCATCGCAGCCAAACCATCGACCGCTCCTAGCTGCCACGGCAACCTTTTCGCCAGAAAATCGCTGCCACGACAGCAACCCGCTCTTGCTCCCAGCGTTCAAATCCTGCTTCAACCGACCTTCATCGCTTACTTAAAGCATTGCAAAACCTCTGCTAGCATTCGTGCTCTTCTCTGGAACCCTCAAAATCGAGCCAAGCCGCCTCATCACCACCAGCTCCCGTCTTCTTCCTCGAGTCCGGCGAAATCAGTGAAAAGAGGGGAAAACCCAATTCAAGCTTTTCGACAAATCATTCCTCGAACCATCACTCTTGAAGCAACCTCTTGGCACGCCGAAGCCTTCCGTAACCTCAATTGAGGGTCTTCTTCTCCGGGTAGCTGGCGCACCAAGCTCTTCCCGCCGCCGCCTCCCTCGCATGGTGAGACTCATACTCCGATGCCTATTTCTTTGAATAAAAGCTAAAAACCGAACCCTTGAATCTCACTGGTACTCACCTCGGTGATCTTTACACTCGGGAAACCGTAATTTCACAGTTGCGCCGCCGACCATGTCCTCCGCCGCCCCTCTCCGATGACAGACCAATCTCGGCCATCTCCGGCCGAACCTCCACCACCCAGGTGTGCGCACCACCCTCCTAATGCTCGCCATGCTATCGATTCAACCTCTCCGGCGAAGCCCTGCCACGGCGAGCCTCTGGTGCCCTCCTCGCCTCGGTCGCGACAAAGGGCCACCTGGTCAGCCCCTCAGCTCAGCCCGAGTCCAAAAAGGGAAGGCGTATTCATAGTTGGAAGGCGTACTTTCCTATTTTGGTAAATTTCCAGTTTTGAGTATTTTCCTAAACCTAGCACATTCATTTGATTATATCTTTTACATTTTAGATTCAAATGAGATGAAATAAATTTCTAAATTCATAATAAATCCTGTAGATTCATAATATGCAAAAATATTTTAGAAATAAACTGTATTTAAATTTTAAATTCAAATTAAAGAAAAGAATCAAAAACATGTCATATATAGAATTTTTGGAAAGGAACTCCAATTTGAATGAAACCAATTTTGTTAGAAATATTAATTCCTCAGGGACCTAAATATGCAAAATTATTCATATTTTGGCATGATTTACATCCTTTTCTAAAGAAAGCTGTTTCTAATATGTTAAATACTCAAATATGAATATCTTTTGCAAAAATGATTCAAATCATATCAAACCAGTTTCTATGAGTTTAGGAATTAGTAATCTACTTAGTTCTATGAAAACATTTACAATTGAATCTAATTTGAATTAAATTTAAAATATATTATTTTCCAATACAATAGAAATCGAAATAAACATAACTTAAAGCATGTAAAGTTCAAATATTGGTAAAATGATTCCTAAAGTATTTAATAAAACCATAGTACCCTTGTTATGCAGGAAATAAATTATGTCAATTACATATGAAATCAAATATCCCAAATGTATTTTGTCTGTGAAATCTGAATTTCAACATATAGAATTCTCAAAGAAAATTTTATACGGTCAATTGGCTAGTCATGTTAAAGAAATAAAATGTAAAAAAATTGCCATTATTTAATATCAATAATTTATATTCATCTTTATATTAAAATTGAAATGTTTTCACTGGTAAACACTCATGTTTGCTGACCTAGTTATCTGATGTTTGGGAGCCACGAGGGTATTGAGCTCATGCATCATGTACATATTCTTCTTTAAGCCAGATTAATAATGATCGACATTGGTTCTGTTTGGAAAGCAATAGCTTTTCTAAAAAGCTGCTTTTTGATTTTTTTGTGTTGAAAAACAGATGTAGTTTTTTTTATAAGAGGTCGTTTGATAAATAGATAATTTTTCTCAGCAATAAGCTGCAAAAACAGATTCAATCTAATTTTTAGTTTTTAACTTTTACTAATTATATATGACTTTTAACTTATATAAAAAACCGTTTAAAAGCTTAGCCGTTTTGTCGTGGCAGGCTTATGTACTTGCTAGCTAGACATGTCTAGTCCATGGTACGTTGTTCCAAAATGTTGCTACAAATTTGTATCTACTTTTCGTATGATCAAGGAGGACATTCTCCAAAACTGCTATAGCTGATAGCTACAGGGCAGATGCAAACCAAACATCAACGCCAATTTGGTAACACCTTTTTGCGATAAGTCTCACGTACTTTTGTCGTTTTTTTACTGGCTCATTCTAATCGTGCACATACAGAGATGTTCTACGGTACTCGAAAGTTACAAGGACCGTACATCAACCACTATCTAATAATGCACAATTAAAGGTACGTACCAATAAAAGGTTCCTAAGTTGTGAGTAGATATCTTTACTATTATAAAAAAAAAAGTTAGTTGTGCTGGTTTTTCTGTTATCTTGCGACCACGTCCTCTCACAAGGTAATAGGTGTTGATTTATAAGTTTGACCTATAGATCCATAAGGTGTGAAGCAATCGGAGAGAATACGAGTAAAACTTGTTAACATCCTAAGAACCTGTGTATAATGCAAAACCAAATACATTTCTAACGAGTTGGCTGATGTTAGTTGTATGAAACAATATATCAGGTGTTTATTAAATTTTATATGCATGTGGTTGATCAAGACCAAAGATAGAGGATAAAAATAGCGAAGTCTCAATTCAAGTGTCGTTTATTATTTAAGAAATTAGAATTACATTGTACTGAGAAAAAAAATCAAATATATATGTACCATCGTGTGCCTAGATTTTTTCACGAATAAAGAAGCTATGATCTTTCCAAGGAAATTATTATGAAATAGAACTACATCGTAAAACATATGTTTAAAAATTATTGCACATCACATCTACAAGTCTAAACTTGTCATCCTCTTATGTAAAACACGCGATGTGAAAAGTTTATGAGTGTATTACCATTAGTGAGATTTAGGATAATATTGCAAAGCATGGAGCACTCTCCAATGTTAATCAAAAAGTGATGGCAGAGGTTTCATTGATTTGGTGGTTCATTCATCCACTTGCCTCCCCTTTTGCACCTCAAAAAATTTTCTAACAAAAATATAGAAATCACCTCTCAACAATTTTCTTTTATTCTTATCCTAACAAACTACTCACTCTTCTTAACAATTTAACCAGGTGTGGTGGCGAAGTCGAGGTCTACACTGCAGTGCATGGTGATATTGGACAGAGCAGAGCTCAGTCGAGCAAGACGGCAGAGCAGAGGGTATGTAGCAAAGCAAGCTTACTGGCATCAACTCAAAATACTAGGGTATTATGATTTTTTTTATCGTCGTGCCCACCCACCAGTGTTGTCTTTGTGCATATTCACGTAGAGTAATGAGTACATAATTTTGTCTAGCCATTAAATTTCCGAATGTACGGTGCATGCATTATCTTTACGATTCAAAAGAAGGTAGGGTGATTGGTAGGTCCTTCATTCCCTTCTCTTCTGACCAAGACTCAGCACCGATATGCGGGTCTTGCCTCTCGTGCACATATCTCATCTCTAAAAAATCGGAGAAGCAATAGTACAGAACAGACTCTTATCAAATCCAATAAGCTCGATCTTATGAAAAACTCAATCCAAGCCTCTTTCTTCCTAACAAACTCATGTTAGGGTATAAAAAGAAATAATCTTTCTTTAAACAACAACATCGAAGCACCGTTTTTTAACTTTTCTTTAAACAACGTCATTGCGCCATCGCCTGCCGCCCACCACCATCTATGGAGAAGAGTGAGAGGGAGAGAAAGGAGCCCCGTCTCAGTTATTACCACCGCCGCTGTCACGTCTGGCGTCTCCCTGCCACTACAATGTGCCACCACCCATTGTCGGCTACCATCGGTGAAGAAGAGTGAGATGGAGATCTACCTCCTGCTAGACTTGGCGGATCGGCCAGCGTGCTAGGGTGTATTGGTGATGGTGCTTGTGGGCAATGGTGGCACATGAGAGTAAGGGGGGTTGGCCAGCAGAGAGGGAGGCCATAGAAGGCGACAGATCTGAGCAGCAGCGCCCAGGACAAGAGCGAGAGAGAGGTGTTGGTAAGGGAGTGAAATGGAGAGAGAGTGAGGGTGGTAGATTAGGCCATGTCACCACCAACTGTCATTCACCATCGGTGGAGAAGAGTGAGAGGGAGAGAGAGGAGCCTTGTCCTCAGTCTCTGTCGTCACATTCGACCTTTACACACAGCCAGATCCGGTCTCCCCCACCTTGACACTATGCCATCATCAGCTGTCGGTTGCCATTGCTGGAGAAGAGCGACAGGGTGATCTGCTTCCCGCTGGGCAAAAGAAGGTCATCGGAATTGGCGATCAGCTTGCGGTGCTAGGGTGTATTGTTGATGTGTTTGTAGGCGGCGATGGCATAGTAGAGTGAGGGAGATTGGCGGAGGAGGATGAAGGGATGCCAGGGAGGCCGCTGGAGGGGGCAGCACATGAGATAGAGATATAGAGAGAGAGGTGGAGGTGACGGAGTGAAATGGGTAGAGTGAGTGAGGGGTGTGTATATAAGGTTAGGTTTAGGGTTAGCTGGTTTTGTCAGCATTATTTTGCGAAAAAGCTCTCGAAAATTTTGAAATTACCTACAGGTCATGGGTCTATTTAAAATAAGTCTTTATGGACACTAAAATTGCGTAAAAAACCTGGAACAGCTAAAGTTTCAATTTGTATGTACATTTTAATTACATCCGTTGGAGCGCATTTTAACTCGGCTAGTCAACTTTAAAATACAGTAGAAGGTTAGATAAGTAATTTGATTTACCCAACAAACTAGATATATAGGGAGAGAAACATAAGATCCATTCGGTTGCAGGAATCGCGGAAGAATATTAATGGGCAAAACAAAAAAAGGCAATACAATTGAAGTCCGGCTCTGGTGCAGGCCCCCTGCACTTAGGGTGCGTTTGGTTGCTTGTACTAAATGGTATATGTATGAGATGGTTCAAGAAAAATATCATCCATGCGTTTGGTTGCTTGAATGGAACCATTCCATGCTGAACGGTGTGATTCAAATTTGAGGAATATTCTCTGTAGATGCTGAACCATTCTATTCACCCAAAATAATGGAACCAAACGGTACAGGATCATCTCATCCCATTCAACCTCATCCCACCAACCAAACGCACCCTTAATATATGCAGGGCCAATCACACACTGCCAACTGTTCACTTGATTAAGTAATGAACACAAATCTTAACACCCAAGTTCCTTTAACCAAGTCAGGTTTTTCTCTCAAACTCCGGCGTCAGGCATGCGCACTTTTGAGGCTGCTTACCATGATGGTGAAGCGGCAGGGGTGTGGTCGGTCAGAGCTCAACGGGTCACCAATGCCCGCCAGGTCACCCGGTCGGACACAATTGATGCTTTTCGGCTTCAAGGCTATGGGATCAGAGCACCTGTGGATCTGGTTGTCGGACTCGGCAGGTATTTCATCTACTATTCCTCCGACGTGATATAATCGAGTGATAGAATTGAGAGATGATGCTCTCTCATAGCTGTCTGCAAGGAGTCAATTAGGTAGCGATCGGAGAATATTTGTGCCTAAAGTCGAATGCAAATATTTGACACAGGTCAAGTTATCATGCACGGTTGCCATGATTGGGGCTTTGGAGTCGATGAGATCGATGGACGACGAGGTCGACGCCCATTGTCTTAGCCTCCGCGCTCGCATGTCCGAGTAATAGGAGAAACCGGATGGGATTACGGATGGAACTCTGCTCTATCCATTAAGTTTGAGGTTAATTGAGTGTGACACTAGGCATATTAGCATTGGCTCTGCACATATTAGATGCAGCGACCCTGCACAGGGGCCGGACTCAACAATTAGAACACGATCGATTATAGTCCGGCTTCCGTTCAAGGTGCCCTGCATATATTGCGTGCAGGGCAGTTAATTGTTGACACGTGTCATGTTAAGTTTTCTAAGCCCGTTTAATTAGCGGTGGTGGGGGTAATATAAATTGTCGTTTCCCTTTAGTATAGCTGCTGTCTTCTATATTTACACGTTCGAAAGGACAAGTCTGCAACTCGGCGGGTGCGGCCACGGGCCGGACACACTCCTGACTAATCCCAGCACCATGGTTGTGCGCGGCTCAGCAAGACGTCCTGCTTCAGCGCCGAGAAGACAGCATCGATCAAGACCACGATGTGCTTACGCATCGCGGAAGAGTACGATCACACGGTTATTTTGTCTTCAAGAATATAAGATGTCTAAATTACCATATCTACAAAATTTCATACCTAAAGTACCCTCCTAGTATTAATCAGCGGTTGATATTTTTTTAGTGGTGTTACCTCCTGGTACCTTGCAAGCATCGTAGAAATCATACCTATACTATACTTTGAAGAAACGCCGCGCTATGCCATTTTGAGCCGGGAGGGAGCCGGCTCGGCTCACGGCTTGAGCCGAGCCGACCAAAAAAAAATCATATTCGGATTCTTTTATATAAAAAAATTATGGATAGGTCTTTTTCGGGAAAAATATTACGATTTGATCTTTTTTTTGAAAAAGATTATATATTACGTCCATGCCCTTTTAGCGTTTTTAGGAGTAGCGCTTGGATCCTTTTTAGGAAAATCAAAATTACGTTTAGGTCCTTTTTTTGTAAGAAAAAAATCATGTCCTTTTTTTTTTTGAAAAAATGCATTGAATTTATGTCCTTTTTTCGCTTTTCTAGCAATACGTTTAAGCCATTTTGCGAAAAAAACAAGCTTATTTTTAGATCCTTTTCGCACGTTTTCTCGATTTACCTGTGTATGGAGCGTCAATCGCGCGTTTTTTTGATTTTCTCGTGTGGAGAGCGACGCCCGCGGCGTGGCACACGCCGCGCATAAATTTCTAGTTAAGTCTGGTACATAAAAGACGAGAACGACTCGAAGCACAATCCAGCAGAAGGCTTCCAATCCAAACGTCCGTATAGTGCGTGCTTTAAGTGGTATATTTTGAATACAGATGCCTCGTGTACTCGATGAATTTCTTTACTCGTTGGTTGATGCCCATGATGTATTAAGGGTCTGTACGTATGATATATCGGGCTCCAATTTCCAGCTTCTCTATGGATAAGGGAGAGTCGACCGGCAAAATGCCTTACTCTCCTATGCGCCTTTGCCTTGCCCCATGCATGGATTTGCACCACCGTTTCCAGGTGTTCTTGTAAACTTGTTGGAGCGCCATACAGGAGGGAGCAGAGATGGGGGAGGACTAGGAGGGGAGGAGGAATGAAGAAACCGGCGAATGGAGATGAGTGACGGAGGAATGGAGAAGAAAATGACAGATTTGTCGAGTGGAGAAATTAATTTGGGTGCAGAAGCACTAGATGTGGGCATGTGGCCAAAACACGTACTCTAGTTAATTTTAGGCTCCAGCTTGAGTTCAGCCAAATGGGGCCTAACGCATGTTTCAATTGCAGTTTTGCTGCTGCATTAAGTGCAAATGTGCAGAGGCTATGCGTGATGCTTTATTTGATAAAATCATCTCAAACAGTACATCTTGATATTTAAAAACAGGTAATTTTGTAAAGGGCTGATAGAGAAACCATGCAAAACATGTACACCGGTATATGTATATGGCTCAATCCTGCCATGCACGACCAAAAATAGACCCAAGCAGCCACAAACGTCAAGAGTAAGCCTTGCTGCGAAATTTTTACTTTTTTAACTCTTTAATTTTTTTTTTAAAAAGTTAGCCCTCGTCACAACTTTTTTGCCCGCGAAAATCGCGCCTCCCAGTCGCGGCTCATGCTGTGCAGCTGACTGGGGAAGCTACAACACCCCTCAATCCGACACGTGTCACCGAAAAAACAAAAAAAAATAGAACTAGCTGCCGTGCATTTTTTTTGTTTTTCGCTGACACGTGTCGGACTTGGGGCATTGCATCGTCCCATCCATTTGCAGACAAAGATGAGCCACGCTCGAAGGCATGGTTTTCGCAGACCGGGCCATTTTGCGAAAAAGTTACGAGGAGCTAAAAATAATTGAAGAGTTGTAACAATAAAACTTTCCCTTGCTGCATGCGCTCACTGTTTGACTTCGGTCCACGCCGTGTGCGTGCGTGTCTTTTCTCCCACACGGACACAACAATTACAATTTCGTTCTCCCCAGGTAGGACCGTGAAGACACATAGGAGGGCGTGCGTACACACAACACACTTCCTCCACGATGGAAGTTGTTGTTTGTAGATAGTTAATGGTGGCCTTAACTAAGAGTCTTAAGACACCATTGTTCATATCAATTATTGGCCTGGTTTTGACGCGGTTCTCGTAGATATATGCACTGTCGACCATACGTAGTACCCACGGACGGGTTCACGTGCACACGTAGTTGTTTGATGAACCCATACGCAAACTATATGAAACTAGCTAGCTAGCATACGATATGTTAATATATATACGCCGTGTTTTATGAATTTAGGGAGTATCAATTTGTATGCAAGGTAATACTTTATTTCATTGTTATCGCTCTCTCCATCTGTCAGTAATATAAAAGTATAATATTATGAAAGTAATTTAATTTATGACATTTACTCGTATGTTTTCATATATCCAAAGTTCCAACCACATATTATAGACAATATATTTGGCTAAAGTTAATATGACTTAACTGCACGAATCTCATCTAGCTGTCAATTTTTTTTACCGGAGGGAGTACATGTTTTTGTAATAAAACTGAAAAATCACTTTATGCTCTGTTTGCATAAATCCATTATAGAAGCTGTACGACGTCGCATAGTTCTATTGGCGCGCAGAAGAAGTTTGGCAACTTTTGGTTGCCAAAATTTGGTGGGCTGCGTTGAACGGATTACATGTATGTGGCGTTGATTCGTTGCCAAGATTTTGGTTGGATCATGTTTTTGCTAGCGCTAATCCTAGTTCATTCTCTTGCTAAATCCTGACAAATTTCGTGATCAAATTTTAGTAACGCTATACATTCACGTGCATGTTTAATGAGATGGCTAAATTAGCTTGTTAAAGACGTCTGTGTAAGTTGATGATAAATGCATAGCTCTAGTTCAACTTTCCTTAACCTTTGACCATTCATGTATATCAATGTAAATAGAAGTGGGTGAATTAAGATGTGTAGAAATATCTTGTAATAAAATTATTTGATTTCTTATATATATATATGTGAGTATATAAATTAAAATATGTATATGCGAAGGACCGAAAAGTCAACTAGAGATGGTGAATAGGAGCTAAATGAAATTTCCACCTCAAAATTCAAACCACTTCTCTGGTTAAAAAAATAGATCAAATGAACTGGTCAAAATACTGAGCAGCTAGTTTGATAAACAGTACAATAGCACTAGTTAGGGTGAACAGTAACTACATTTGGTTGGAGAGACAGTGTTGCCGTCCAGTAAAAATTGCATTGGTCGGTGAACAGTATTGATGACCAATAAAAAAATGTTGGTTGGGTGAACAGTAACCGATGCCCCCAAATATGTGGTGAGCAGTAATAAAGAGTGCCTAGTTGGATGACCAGTACGAAACAACAGCTGGTTGGGTGAACAGTATTGAGTGAATAGTCGTACGATCTCAAAACCAAGAATTGATGTGATTTTTAATCGACTGATCCAAAACCCGTGAAACTTTACATGCACATTCCCAAGGAAAGTTAGGAACCTATTCCAACCTTCAATCATAGAGATTGATGTCAAAGTTATAACCTTTTTCCAATCTGAGGAAGATTGCACCAAAATAGGTTAAAAACCAAAAACTTCACCCTGAGCTTGCTCGTGGGAATTTAATGATCAAGATGACCCTAGATGGTCTCTCACATGTCCCAGCAAGCAAGAATCACCAAAAACTAGCCCTCAAACTAACAAGAATACGATCTACCAAAGATCTTTCCCTTCTCTAACAAAAAGATCGGTTTCTTCCAAGAAAATAGAAGAGGGAGCTACAGTTAGCTTAGATGATTGGGATATGACCTATAGAAGGTTCATCCAACAATCATTCATCCTTGACAACCAGAACATAAGAGAAAGAAATCACAGAAAGATCAAAACTCAAGAAGGAAGGGCAACTAAATGAGTAAGAACTTGAGCACAAAAATGATTTCTTTTTCTACACGAGAGGAATGGTTACAAAGCCTCACAACCAGGTGGACAAAGCTCAAAAGAGTATTAGGAAACTAATAACCTTCTCATAAACCCTAAAACCCTTTTTTAACACACTCTGGCAGAGGTATCCCTTTACACCTCTATTTATAGCCTAACCTGAGGAATCTCCATCCTTGGATGATTTTCTTCTCCCATAAAGAACCTCATCAAAAGCTAGGATTAACTCACTCACTCATACATGAGCTAACCTGAAACCCAACAGCATAACGGGTTTTGACACAACACCACTAACTTAACCGCTACTTCACCTGCGAACTTGCGATCCAACGATCCTCCTTCGTTTGAATAGGGCTTAAGTTAGCATTTGCACCATCCACTTGTCTTCTCGGCTTGCAGCTACTCCCTAGCCTAAGTCATCTTCAGCGCCGCTTTGACTATTTGGACCTCATCTATTCTAAACTAGTCCTAGTCTCCTCCGTCTTACCATAACATAGCTCCGAAGTCCTATAGCCATCACCGACAAGCAAACGCATCACATAACAATGTCCAACAACATATACAATCAAATCAATACATAGTCAGAATGATATACAAGTTGTCCCGACTAGCTTACAACCTGTCCCGACTAGTTCACAACTAGTCCCAACCAGTTAAAGCCATAACTACTGAAGGCTAAGACTAGTCAATGCCCGACCACTAGTCCTTGATATCTCTCATCAACTCAAGTTGTTCAAAACCAATTCAAATCAAACTCAAATCTGAACACTAAGAATCAATTATTCATCACAAACTATATGACTACAACATGGTCTTTCAATATAAATCCAACTGTGTGCATGGTGCATGCATGTGTCATGTGTGTGCACAGGCGCGTGCTTGTGTGTGAGTGAGAGGGGTAAGCTCCCGAGAACATAATTAATTAGTGCATCCTATGTTTTAGTGTATCTATGTGCATTCTCTTCAAATCACGAAGCAAGTGGTCGTGAAAAGAATCTGGAAATTTTATTAGATAAATCATGATGCAACCATGCATATTGTTGTGGCGCCAAAGCCAAAAAAAAGGTATAAAATAGTACCCTTTCTCTTTTAAGAACAAACATATGAAGGAGAGCCAAGGAATAATGTATATCTTTATAGCGGCGAGGAATGCCGGCCGGTGAGGGACGCCACGTCAGCGTCTTCACGGAAAAGTCTTTTGGAAAATTTAGAATTACGTTCAGGTCCTTTTGTCGGTTTTTTAACAAAATAGACCCGAAAAAATTGAAATTACGTTTAGATTCTTCACGGTTTACATTTAGATCCTCTAGAAGAAAACCCGTAGATTCGCTGACGGTTTATAGCGTTCCACAGATTCGCCGAAGGATCCTAGCGACCTATTTTTTTTTAAAAAAAGACTCCACGGTTTTCTAAAAAAAAACACAGATTCGCTGATGATTTATAGCGGTCCACAGATTCGTTGAAGGTTCCTAGCGACCTATTTTTTTTAAAAAAATATCGAAATTATGCAACCAAATTTCGGGCGTCGTAGCGTCGCGCGACCAAAATTTTCAAATTCTGTTCGACGCAGCGTAGCGCGTAACCATGGCTAGTACAAGTCACTCGAGAGAGAATTAGCGAGGAAAAATAAGAGATCTGTCAATCTTCGGCTCCTTATATAGTGGTGGGGGTTGGCTATTCCCCACCTTATCCCTCCAATAATTACAAAATAGTGATGATAAAATAGTATGTTCTATCGTATGGGTATAATAATGAACAATGCTTCAATACTTTCTTTCCTTCTTTAAGTTACGTAAATCTTGAAGCAAGTGAATGGATAAGTAATTATCATCTACACTTATTCATGCTTTAATATTTGTGCAACTGTAAAAAAAAAAAAGTATAGAAACACCTCTCATAATATTATACTCATATGCTAACCCTAAGACCTGTTATGCGTACTTGGTAGCCCAGGAGACTAAATTCCCTTCTTCATGGGCTCATGCAAGTCTTGATAGCCCAAGAAGGGGATAGGCACTCCCATAACATATATTGAAAAAATTTCACTAAAAACCTAAGTATATTAGGAGAAACAGAAAAGACAAATTTTAGGGAATAGTAGCCTTTCTTTTTCTTTTTTATTTTTATTTTATTTTCAGTAGGATTTGTTTTTTTCTCCGTTTGTAGATTGAATTTATATTTGAAATTTTATAGCATGATATATTTATTTTTCCCCATTATTATCAAATTTTCTGAACTTTTGTAATCACTATTTACTTCGTGTCTTAGAAAGAATGCACGAAGATGCTCAAAACTTACCTCGCAAAAAAAAAAAGATGCTCAAAACTTAGATGCATTGTAAATGTTATCGTAAACTCCCACGGTCGGTGGACCCAAGCCTCAGCCGCTTGACGACACCGCTTGCCTGCGTGAGCTTTGCCCCCCTCGCTCATCAACCGTACACTCGCTCCTCTCTCTTTCTCTGAGTATTACCTAGAAACTTTACCTTTATATGTATTTCCTGGTATGCGTATAGTCCTTGGAAAAGGAGTAAAAGAGCTAGAAATTGTTTAATATACAGCAGAAGAGCATAGAGTAGTGTGGAAAGAAGGAAGCGAAAGGAGAGAGAGAAGGAGGGAAAAGTATGACAAGGAAATGAAAGAAAACAGACAACAAACTTCTTAGTCTCGATCCTCCATAACCTCCTCACCTCTTCTCCCTCGTTGAGAGTTCTTTGCTAGACCAGGACTAGCAAGAGCAAGCAAGAAGAGCAGCAGCAGCAGCAAAAGAGAGGGGGGGAGAGAGAGGTATGGAGAAGAAACAAAGCTCTCGTTTTGCTTTGGTTCTTTTATATACGTGTGGGTTTGGGTGTTTGCGAGCTTTTGTTCTTTCGCCTTTTCTTACTTGTTTTGAGTGCAACTGTTCGTTTGGATTTCACTGCACATTTTGTTCTTTTGTTTATCTCGGACGAGCCCTAACCCTTTGGAGTTTTTCCCAGCCTCTTGTCGATTCCTTTGTTGTATCAGATCGATTCCAGGCACACACACATATGAGATAGGTATGCCTCTCCCCTTCAATTTTCTCTTTTTGCTCTTTCCGTTTGATACTTTCCTCCTCGCTTGGGAAAGAACTTTCTGACATCTTCTTGCATGTTGTACTGTGTAGTGTCAATCTTGAATCTTGCTTGAGTTTGTTCTTGCCATGTCTCACTTGGAAAGTATTGTTTGTTTTAGTGAAAGGAAATTTGCTATCCCAAGAAACAAGGGCTACCAAAAGGGAAAGGTTTCCCTGTTGTAGCTGTCTAGCTTCAAGGATAAATCTGAGTGGCGATGGCATCCAATTCATCAGCAGCGTTATTTGGAATCAGGGATGGCGACCAACAGGACCAAATTAAGCCGCTGCTTGCGCAGCACCACCATCAGCCTCCTTTGACACCGCCCAGCGCGGTGACGGCGGTTTCGGCGGCGGGGCCTGGCCAGACGGCCGCGGCGGCGCCACCAGTGAAGAAGAAGAGAAACCTACCAGGCAATCCAAGCAAGTACCCTTTTTCAGTATCTGCATGCATATCATCTCCCAACTGATCTTACTTTGGATCTGATGGGAGTTTTCCTCACAGAGAGCTACTACTTTCTGAGATGCACATGCATGGTTTCTCTATATATCGATCTTACTTTTTCTAGCGTTTGTTTCTTGATTTTTGAAATTTTGGTTCCCAATAGAAAACTGTCTTTTTTGAAAGGGAGTTGTATTACAGTCCCATATTTGTTTTCACCGGATTTAAATTACATGAAATGGTCCTATATCTTCTTCAGTTCTATTTCTCTCTCTCTAGTTCACTGAATTTCTTCCATATCTTGCCTCGATCCAAAGAAAGTGGTCGTGACATGCTTCAGTCACTAGTACGTACTTCGTTTAAAATTTGGGTATATTCTCACCTGAATGAGTATCTTTAATTCAGGTGAAGAGTAGAGACTAGAGAGCATGCACCAATTTTTTTCTAGATTATTCCAACTTTTTTTTTGGTTCTTTTGAAGCCTCATGTTTAAGTAGATAGATTGGTTCCATAATTCATTCGCTTTTCCCAGTAAAATTCCTATAAATACATAGTCACGACTCTCGAATCTTATCAGTTCAAATTGGACAAATATTTTTGCAAGATTCCATCTATATGAGCTGTTCTCCGCTTTAGCTCTTTCTTTCTCTTACCAATTATGAGAGATGCAAATATGGGCCATGACACGATCCATGTCAATTCCTTTGTTCCCTATATCTCTTGCTGCAAATACCCTTTTGCCTCTTTCTTCCTCAAAGTCTCATGCAAATATTCTGCCCTCCGTTGCCTTGATTTGTCCCTACCTCACCAAACCAAAGGAAGAAAATTATTCCTCATATTAACCCAACACCAGTACTAGTTGCTAGCTCCCACCACCATTAGTTAATCATGCATGCCTAACTTATCGCCACATTGCTCTCACTGGGCAATTCTCATGTCGTAAAAAACATGTGTTCGTCATTAGCTGTTGATTTTTTTTCTGTCAGTACTAAATAGTAATCCTCTTTCCTAATCCACACAGAATGTTAAGCACTGTACTCCTATATATTCTTCAAGCTTACCCCATGCATTATGCATAGTAGTACTTCTAAATGTAAAAATATAAGCATGCATCTCATTCATCATTTCAGCATCTCCTTTATTTTTCCTAGTACTACTAAGTAGCTAGTAGCACAACTCCTTCAATGTGTATGCATTAATTGGTCAATATGTAGACATGGTTAAATGAAGTGCGTATATGTACGGTGCATGGAATATATGTATGCAGACCCCGACGCGGAGGTGATTGCGCTGTCGCCGAAGACGCTGCTCGCAACGAACCGGTTTGTATGCGAGGTGTGCAACAAGGGGTTCCAACGGGAGCAGAACCTGCAGCTGCACCGGCGCGGGCACAACCTGCCGTGGAAGCTGAAGCAGAAGAACCCGGCGCAGGTGCAGCGGAGGCGCGTATACCTCTGCCCGGAGCCGACGTGCGTGCACCACGACCCCGCGCGAGCGCTCGGCGACCTCACCGGCATCAAGAAGCACTTCTGCCGCAAGCACGGCGAGAAGAAGTGGAAGTGCGACAAGTGCTCCAAGCGCTACGCCGTGCAGTCCGACTGGAAGGCGCACTCCAAGATTTGCGGCACGCGCGAGTACCGCTGCGACTGCGGCACGCTCTTCTCACGGTACGTTCCATGTATGCAATACATAGATGCATCTCACATTTGCTAGTTTCAGTTCTGAATGCATGCATGGTTTGCCGTTTCTGCATTGCATGCATGAGATTCCTACTGCCTGATTGCCGTGAGACACTTCTTGGTGTTGGTGAAGAATGGGCAAAGAATGTCTAGTGTTGCGTACTGGTAACTTAGTTCGGGGGTTAGGGTTCTATCTGTGTTGTTTGTTGTTACTACGGTACTTACTAGTACTTTGTTTATGAAGTTTGCCCGTGCAAGAGAGAGAGAGAGAGAGAGAGAGAGAGAGAGAGAGCCCGCCAAGGCCACAAGGGGGGTGGGTGAGGTACGTCAGTACGGGAGGTCAGGAGGTGAGATCGATCAGAGCATAATTAGGGAACTGCTCACACGTGAAATGGCCATTGTCTTTGTGGATGCAAATGTTCCAAGCTTTATGTTAACTTATCATGCCTGGCTCAAAAGGTCTTCCATCTTTTCCCTTCCCACAAGAACACGTACACGCACTACGTACATACGTGTGTCAGTGTGTGCATGCTACACAGCTACATGGTCCCATATTTGGATTGCCCAGGATGTCGATAGCACAATCTTCATGCCAGTTAAGGAGCATAGGCACAACACTTGACACAATCATATACATATGCTACACTCTCTAACAGCCACTTGGTCGAATTGGGTTGCCATGAAAGTTAGCCTAGGCTGTTGGCACATGACCTGGTTAGCTAGATGCGGTGCAGGGCCTTTCGTTGGCCGTGTCAGCGCTAGCCAGGCCAGGTTCACACTTCACGGCTTTTCCTTGGATACGTTACTCCCTCAAGGCCCTCATCACATCTCCTCACAGTTCACATGGGTGCAATTTTCAGGAGCTAGCAGCACTGCATGTCTGCATGCAGCAGAGATTGCACACACACATGGATGTGGGCTGGAGAAAGTGGTCACCGCTATCTCTTTCACCAGATTGGTATACATTTCTCTCTCTACTGGGGAAGAAGCACATATGGGATGCGTCAGGAGATGCTTCATTGATTGAGATGTGGATTTAAAGATTTGTTTCATGACATCTGCAACATATATTCTTTCTCGCATCAATAATTTTGAAGCACCGGGGAACCTATCTCCTTTTCTTTTTTAATATGGGGACCCTATCTCCTACTCCTAGCTAGGCACACAAGCTTTGTTTTTCTTACTCTTCTTCTGGGAGCTCCCTTTGGTTCCTTGGGAAGTGAGCTTTGCTACAAAGTCTTCCGATGTCTCTTGGCGCGTGTGCGCTCGCCATGGCTATGTCTAAGGTCTAGTACAAAATTTTGCCTGCCTTTCTCCTTCGAAGCTTCCTACTATTAGGAACTTATCAGTAAACACAACATGCCAAGCTACCTGCTTACTCGTTTCCCCTTTTTCCTCCTTGATTGACATGAGTTTCTGGGATCTCGAGCTATCAGTGAGTGTGATAGAAGTGAAAGGAACAGGTTTTAGTCAAATCCTACACTTCAGACTCAAATGTATAGTTCAACGTGTTCTGGAAAAGGAATTTTATAGTATAATGTAGAGTAATATTAATTTATGAAGGCAGACAAAATTTATTTGTGTAATGTCCATTTTGTACAAAAACAGCATGCCTTCCAATCACTAACTATTGCAGTAGTTGACTTAACGTCTCAGATAAATAAATAAATTTTACTAATTACCATGAGTATATATTTTTAGAAGTAAGTTAAATTTTTGGCCATTAGACACTTGAAGATGTGTATGCTTCAGTTGTAGGAGATGTTGATATGATGGATGGAAATTTTACTTACTTCTAATAAAAATTCAGACATATGAGGTATATATAGACACGCCTATTGAATTATGGCATGTCTATTGATAAGGTGGCTTAATTATGCTTTCTTAAGTATAAGTCACATTTTTAACTATTGGATGAAAAATCAAATGTGGCATACACACATCCCAAAGCTAATACAAAAGCCCGGAAAATCAACTTAGAGTTCATAAAAAAAACAGGAAATTTACAAATTGCAAATCCATTAATTTCTAATAAGGTGTTCTTATAAAATGATTGTTTGACAAATAATAAATTTACATTTATTTTCCTAGTCTGTTTCTCATATTCCATTTTGTTTTAGCATACATATACTTCGGTATTATCAGGTGAAACAAATAATATAGCTAGCATAGATGAAATATATTTTAGAACTAGCTAGCATAGCTGAAATGAACTAAAATCTTGGAGTTATCAAATACTCAAATTATTTAAATTGTGAAAGGAAAGGCTTCAATAATCAATAGTGGAATATGCTACTGTTGCATTGTTCACATGATCAGTCGACAATATCTTAATCCAATATACTCCTTGAAATCACCACCATACACCGAGTCTCTCCCTATGCATACCCTCGTTCTTTTTCTCAAAAGAAAAGTAGTAGTACACTAAAACATGCTATAGTACACTAATTTTTGCTCTTGAAAATAAGTTGCATGAATTTTTGAACGCTTGTGCGTACCTTGGTTTGACGCAAACCTTTGCCTCAACTCAGTTTATTGTCACTGTAGGAGTAAGTACAGCTTTCTTTCAAACAAGAATATTTAGTATGCTATTGGATTTGCACGGATGACACATGACAGCAAAGTTTGCACCTGAGCAGCTTCACGTGTTTTCTGTATCAATTTCTACACTGTAACACTGTCGTTACATTTCCATCGTACCATTTCACGTGCAAACCACTATTATTTCACGACCCAAGCGATTCGGGCACATACATTGTCGAACTGTAACTTACTTGTCAAATTAACCCATGCATTGCATGCATGCATGCGTCAATGCAGGAGGGACAGCTTCATCACACATAGGGCCTTCTGCGACGCCCTTGCCCAGGAGAGCGCGCGGCTGCCGCCCACCGGCCTCAGCGGCCTCGCCGCCGGCCACCTCTACGGCGCCACCAGCACGGCCAACATGGCGCTCAGCCTCTCACAGGTCGGCTCCCACATCGTGTCCTCCCTCCAGGACGCGCACGGCCATCATCACGCCTCTCCAGACCTACTCCGCTTCGGTGGTGGTGGCGGCGGCGGCATGGCCGCCCGCCTCGACCACCTCCTCTCCTCGTCCAGCGCCTCCGCCTTCCGCCCCCAGCCGCCTCCACAAGCATCTGGTTTCCTCCTCGGCACGGCACAGGAATTCGGCGACGGCCGCGACGGCACTGGACCCCACGCGTTCTTGCAGGGCAAGCCGTTCCACGGCCTCATGCAGCTCCCGGATCTCCAAGGCAACGGCTCCGGGGGGCCGTCGTCGTCGGCTCCTACTCTTTTCAACCTCGGTTACATCGCCAACAGTGCCAATAGCTCGGGTAATTCCAGTCATGGCCATGCAAACCATGGAAACATGACCAATGACCAGTTCAGCGAAGGAGGCGGAGGTGCAGGTTCTGAGACATCGGCTGCGGCACTTTTCAGCGCCGGTGGAAACTTTGCCGGTGGTGACCACCAAGTTGCTCCTGCTGGGATGTACAATGACCAGGCCGTGATGCTTCCGCAGATGTCGGCGACGGCGCTGCTGCAGAAGGCGGCGCAGATGGGCTCAAACACGAGCGCGAACGGCGGCGCATCCGTGTTCGGCGGCTTCATGGGCTCTTCCGCACCCTCCATCCCTCACGGGCGGGCACCCATGGCCGACCAGGGCCACATGCACCTGCAGAACCTGATGAACTCGCTGGCCGGCAGTGGCAATGGCGGGGGCATGTTGGGCGGCGCTATGATTGACCCGAGGCTGTATGACATGGAGCACGAGGTGAAATTTAGCCAGGGCCGTGGCGGCAGTGACGTGACGCGGGACTTTCTCGGCGTCAGTGGCGGCGGCATCATCAGGGGATGTCGGTGGCGAGAGGGAGCATCAGAGCGGCGGCGGCGGCGATATGAGCTCCTTGGAGGCCGAGATGAAGTCGGCCTCGTCGTCCTTCAATAATAGAGGCAGGATGCAATGATGAGCTTATAGAAAGACATAATCTAGCTTAAGCTAGTATAATTAGCGGGTTGGCATGCATGCATGGAAGGATCGGAGGATGTTAGTTACAGGTTGGTAGCACAATGGTGTGACGTGAGTAAGCTTGAACGCGTCCATGCAATGGATAAAAGCCAGCTTAATTTGGTGATTCAGAGACATGGATGGTGGGCAAGCAGAAGCAGGGCTTCTACTGCTAATTCATGGAACTAGATCAACTGGAATCATGAGATGACCTTATATTGGTGCTTGGTGGTGGTGTTCCTGTTTGTATTGTTGCTGTTAATTAGATCTTGTTAAATGTAATTGAGTTAATTATACTGGGGACGATCGTTACAATAAGGTTGTAGCTAGGTCAGTGGGGGATGACGAGACTTAATTGCATGCCCCTACTCTCTTCTATTTCTTGCTTTTTTTCTCTCTCTCTCACTCGCTTACCCTTTGGAGAAAAAATATTGTTCTTATAATTAATGCAATTAAACATGTTAGCCCACATGAATGCCTCGCTAGCTCATTTTCTCCAATTTTCTATATGCTTTTGACAGTATATACACGGTGTGGATTGTTAACAGTTCTGCATAATTACCAATTATATATGTTCCAAAAAGAAGGTTGTTCTATATTTGGTTCATCCTGCTTGCTCGTTCCATAAAATACACTTCTCCATATTATTACTTAAGCTGTATCTGATACATGCATGGCCGTAACGGTTCAAATAGCTAGATATATGATTAACCTGTGCTGTCATTATAATCAGGTACAACCAAATAAAAGTTTGGACAATTCCTCTTTTCTCATGATTTATGAGAGTTTCTATAGTTTGTTCTTTTAGGATCATCATGAGAATTTCTGTTTCAAAGCCAGTAAAACCCTCTCCCTAAACAGGTTAGCTTTTAATCGGCTTTTGGCATAAGCCAGAAGCCACATATAACTAGCAAAATCCAAAAGTAGGGCAGAACGTGCTTTTGCAGCTTATCACAGTAGGAAATTGGCTATTTACCAAACAGTGTCTCATAAAAAGCTACAACTATTTTTCAGTCCAAAAAACTAAAAAACAGCTTTTCAGAAAAGCTACAGTTCCCCTAAACAAACCCTTTAATCCACGTGATATATAACCGTCCCGCAAACCACACTTCGATTGTCAAAATAATCACAAAACCACACTTTTAATGATATGTATCAGAGAACCACACTTCCTTTGGCCAATTGTTTCACAAAGCTACACTTTCGTCGAACCCACTGGTTAGTCCCATATTCTCACAACTCCCCCATTTGCTGACATAGAGAAACTTGCCACGCAAGTGGCACATCACCTGGCTCGGTCAAGATGGATAGAATGTTTGCACCAACTTATAATGGGATTTGTTCTGAAATCTTAAACGGTTAAACCCCACAAGGAAACATACCACATGACAATGTGAAGTGGATCGGATGCCCAAGAAGGGGTTGAATTAGGATACATTTTAGCAAAGGCTAAATTAAAGATTTAATCTTTGCTAGCCCAACTAATTAGTGTCTATGATTTCTAGTGATGATTTGTAACCTAGTTATAACACTACACAATTCTAGTGAGTTAAGAAATAAAATACAATAATGTAAGTGCGGAAACGTAAAAGAGATAAGGAACACAATTGATTTTTTTTTACCGAGGTCTCGGAGATTTGGCGATCTCCCCTACTCCTTGTTGGAGCACTCCCACAAAAGTCTAGCTCCGATTTGAGACCGTGCAATGACTCAAGACTTCCACTCGTTGTAGTCCTTCTCCATTTCGGATAGATGGACTCCAAACCTTCACAAGCCTCCCAATACATTCCATAAGATCCTCCAAAGAAGATCACTAAACTAATACCTCCAAGCCATCTAGAAGATGCTGATCTTCAAGAATAATAAGCCCAAAGTGTTCACTTGAACACAATAAGGTCAAGCAACTAGGGGTGAACCTAGTCCTAATCTACCCTCTCATGCACTCAAAGATCTTCAATTCAAGCTTCAAAGTTTCATGGAGCTCCTCAATAGGATGAAACACCAAAATGGAGTCACAAGAGCTCCAGCTTGAAACCCCCATAGTGTCTATTAATTTATACCTCCTCTCCTCCGAAACTAGCTGGTAGACACAGATATTTCAAAATATCTCTTTGAGTCGGATCATATGACCTACTCAGATTATCTATCTTAAATTTTTCTAATGGTAAACAATAGAGCTGTTGGACATACTCGGATCATCCTCCCGGCTCGGATTATCCATGCTAGTGTAAATCCTTATGAGCACTTTTGTGAAATTGAACCGGATCATACTCCGACCCACTTTGGATCATTTGACTCACATGGAAACATCTCAGATCAAGTTTCTATCAAATGATTAGCCAAAGTAAGTGTGGCTTTGTGATACATGTCCTTAAAAGTGTGGTTTTGTGATAGTTTTGTCAATCGTAGTGTGGTTTTGTAAAATTTAATCTTAATTTTAAGAAAAAAAATCTCATGATTGGCAGCATATACTATGCAATCACCCATTGTGGTGCACCCGTACAATCAACTTTCGTTGTTGTCACCAAATCAACATAAAAAATTTTGAAAACAAAATTGATGATGCAATCTATACAGTATTATAGAAGCTTCAAATTCAAAATGTATTAGCGGAAACAAAAAGGAGATAAGTTTGTTGTGAATAATAACATTTGTCTCTTTTCTTTTCCCTTTTTTATTTATAATTTGTCAGATTTCTCTTTTTTATTTTTAACATAAAATGAATTTAAACTTGAAATTTTTTACATCGGCAGAGTAAATTAAGAAGTAATCATCAATTTTTTCGGAATGTTTCATGTTTATTTATGCCAAAACTGAAAGCGATTGCATGAGTACACCACAAAGGACATTTTGCCTGACTGATTAGCATTCAGCATATATATGTGTTATTGACCATGGACTCGTGCATGGTTCATCTTCTTCTTTTTTATGGACTGTAGGGAGGTTCCTACTGTATATATAAAAAATATATAAAAGGTTTATGTACAGGAAAACAATGTTACAACCCCTTAGGGAAAGCATCAAGTAATTGTGTCTAGTCAATCAATTTTTTTTTTCTATCCTGCTCTTTAACCTGGTGCACATGTAACGCAAGCTCACTCTTAAAAAAAGCTTTTCCAACTAGCAATATTTGGTGTGACTGTAAAGCCCCCATTTTTGATAAATAAATACCAAAAATGGATACCATGTGCATACAGTACTAGTCCCATGATCAGTAGCTAGTACGCACAAATACAAATTGATATCACAGTCATACACAAACTTTATTACATAGCGGAAGTAAGATTACATATTATTTTTACAATACCAAAAGTAAAACTGCAGTGGAGACAAATTCTTGCAGTATGCCTTTTTAACCCATTGCTCCACAGGCAACTGACAAGGGAAAATCCTTAGATAAATTCATCGATAAATTCCCCGTATCCTTCATCAATGTAAGAATCGTCGGGGAAATCTGTTTCTTCACCTAAAAACATCAACATTGGCAAGTTGAATACTTACGTACTCGCAAGACTTATGCAAATCCTAAGATACATGCAGGCCATTCCAACGAAAGGCTATTAAGGTTAATTTGCATAAAGCTGGTTTGAAATGTAAATACAGAATAATAGATTGCAAAATGGAATTTAAATAAAAGCAATTTAATATTGAAAGTGATAGAATGTAAGCATCAATAAATCACGAATGTTTGGGTATACTGATCATACTTAAAATCATTTCCTTCCGCACACAGCGGAAATGACCAACACGTGGTAGAAACCACTTTTTATGAAAATAAGCAAAACTGCTAACTATGTGATGACTTTACCAAGTGTCCATGATCATGACGCGCTAATCGATTAGTTTTACACTGCAGAGGTATACACTTTCCCACAAGACATGACTGACTCTTTGAGCAATCGATATTTGCACACCGCCTTTGGTGTGCCGCAGAGAGTCATGTTATAATCATTACATTATTTAAACCTAACTTTGCACCAAAGACGGTGGCGATAACCCATTCGTGGTGTAAGAACTCGAGCATAGAAATGATGGAACTACCCACGATATGGCATACACCGTTATATTGGTAGA
Source organism: Otatea glauca (assembly GCA_036346275.1). Taxonomy (NCBI): domain Eukaryota; kingdom Viridiplantae; phylum Streptophyta; class Magnoliopsida; order Poales; family Poaceae; genus Otatea; species Otatea glauca. The sequence continues at coordinate 43,121,770 of CM070714.1, forward strand.
CGTTTAATCCATGATCACCTCGGTGTGGACGTCCGTCGAGCAATTCATTAAGAAACAACTCGTACTACTCCGCCTTCCAAGTGCAAAGCTAGTTTTGTAACATCCGTAAAATTCAAAATATGAAAAATAATTTTTTTAAATTTAAAAATGGAATTGAATAAAAATTTCAATTGGAATTGAGATTTTTATTTTAAACAATATCTTTTTTTCTTTTCTTGCATTCTAAACTGAAGAAAAGAAAGATTTCCTTTATTAAAAGTATTTCTTCCAAAACAAGAAAAATATAAAAATAAGTTTGAGATGTAACCTTTAATTTGAATTTTAATTTCTGAGTTTTCTGAATTATTGATTTTCTTGAGTTCTTGTTTAAAAAGAAAAGTCTCATAAATTGAAATGGTAAAATGGTAAAAGTAAAAAGATAAAAATACAAAATCAATAAAATTTGTAAAAGTATCAGATAAATCTCATATCTATCTAGAATCATGATTATACAACTTGCACTGATCTGGAATAAATAAATAAAGTAAAAAGACAAAAATGACCCTATCTAGATACTCTGAACTGACCTTGCAAGATTTCTCCAGAATTCTGTTGACCTTAACCAGAGTTAAAACTTTAACCATGCCGACATGCTTATATTATCTATGTCTGGTAAAAATATCAAGAATTTATTCAATTTTTAATAATTTTAGAAATTCATAAACAGACAATGAGGAAAACTGAAAAGTTCAATGTCAGAATTATTAAAATTAAATTATATACTATAAAAATATTAAAATTTTATATCAGGTAAATAATTCCATTTCAGATCTCCATAAAATTTTTCATAAAATAATAAACTGATTTTTATCTTAAATTAAATAAAAATAAAAATCAGCCAAAATCTACAACTGTGCATTGTCAGATTTTTATAAATATTTTTACTCATATATTTCATCTGAAAATTTTACGGAAGCCTAATCTATTCCTTGCCGACCTACATAAAAATCCTTACAAAATTTTGAGTCAGTTTCATGACCTAAACCAATGAATCTATCCTGTCCTGTCCAGAGTTTTCGGCAGACTTCTCCTCTTTTCTCTCTCTGTCAAGTGGGCCATCCTGGCCAGCTGTGCCCCTGCCGACTTCCTCTCTGTCCCTGCCGACTTCTTTTCTTCCGCTGCCAACCATGGCCCACTCGTCAGCCTTCTTCCTTTTTCTTTTTCTCCTCCTCCTCTCGCTTCTCTCATGAAGCCGGCCGAGCCGCCGCCCTCAACCTTGGTCTTGTCCGCGCGCAAACTCGCCACCCAAGACGCCGACCTGCTGCTCCTATGTCACCTCACCGCGCCAACCTGCCATATCTTGCATCGGTGAAACCCAAGCAGCAACTCCGTCCCTTGCCGCCTCTGCTGTCTTCGCCCAAATTCCGTCGCGGCAAGGATTTGCTGCCAATTCCCTTGCCACGGCATGATTCGAGTAGCGAATTGCATCGCAGCCAAACCATCGACCGCTCCTAGCTGCCACGGCAACCTTTTCGCCAGAAAATCGCTGCCACGACAGCAACCCGCTCTTGCTCCCAGCGTTCAAATCCTGCTTCAACCGACCTTCATCGCTTACTTAAAGCATTGCAAAACCTCTGCTAGCATTCGTGCTCTTCTCTGGAACCCTCAAAATCGAGCCAAGCCGCCTCATCACCACCAGCTCCCGTCTTCTTCCTCGAGTCCGGCGAAATCAGTGAAAAGAGGGGAAAACCCAATTCAAGCTTTTCGACAAATCATTCCTCGAACCATCACTCTTGAAGCAACCTCTTGGCACGCCGAAGCCTTCCGTAACCTCAATTGAGGGTCTTCTTCTCCGGGTAGCTGGCGCACCAAGCTCTTCCCGCCGCCGCCTCCCTCGCATGGTGAGACTCATACTCCGATGCCTATTTCTTTGAATAAAAGCTAAAACCAACCCTTGAATCTCACTGGTACTCACCTCGGTGATCTTTACACTCGAAACCGTAATTTCACAGCTCTTGCCACGACCATGTCCTCCGCCGCCCCTCTCCGGTGACAGACCAATCTCGGCCATCTCCGGCCGAACCTCCACCACCCAGGTGTGCGCACCACCCTCCTAATGCTCGCCATGCTATCGATTCAACCTCTCCGGCGAGCCTCGGAAGTGCCCTCCTCTGCCTCGGGTCGCCGACAGGCGGGCCACCCTGGTCAGCCCCTCAGCTCAGCCCGAGTCCAAAAAGGGAAGGCGTATTCATAGTTGGAAGGCGTACTTTCCTATTTTGGTAAATTTCCAGTTTTGAGTATTTTCCTAAACCTAGCACATTCATTTGATTATATCTTTTACATTTTAGATTCAAATGAGATGAAATAAATTTCTAAATTCATAATAAATCCTGTAGATTCATAATATGCAAAAATATTTTAGAAATAAACTGTATTTAAATTTTAAATTCAAATTAAAGAAAAGAATCAAAAACATGTCATATATAGAATTTTTGGAAAGGAACTCCAATTTGAATGAAACCAATTTTGTTAGAAATATTAATTCCTCAGGGACCTAAATATGCAAAATTATTCATATTTTGGCATGATTTACATCCTTTTCTAAAGAAAGTCGTTTCTAATATGTTAAATACTCAAATATGAATATCTTTTGCAAAAATGATTCAAATCATATCAAACCAGTTTCTATGAGTTTAGGAATTAGTAATCTACTTAGTTCTATGAAAACATTTACAATTGAATCTAATTTGAATTAAATTTAAAATATATTATTTTCCAATACAATAGAAATCGAAATAAACATAACTTAAAGCATGTAAAGTTCAAATATTGGTAAAATGATTCCTAAAGTATTTAATAAAACCATAGTACCCTTGTTATGCAGGAATACCTCATGCTTGTGCATATATGAATTAAATTCGTATTGAATCTTAATGTGTACTTGTATGAAAAACATCTTGGATAAAAGCAAAATACTATGAAATCAATTTTAAAACAATCTTAGTGATGTTCCATGCTAATGCCTGAAAAATGAATGAATAATCATGTAAGGATTAGTCGCAAACTAAAGACAAATTGAACCTATATCGTGTAAACTATAAAACTAATTAAGCATTTCCAGTAGCTTGTAAAACATCTCGTCTTAATGCAAACTTTATGAAAATCAGTTTAGAAACAATATTTAGGATATGTACTACCATAATCTAGAAAAATATTCTTATTACAACTTGCTTTGCATCTAAATCCGAATGGTCCAATACTCTTAAGTAATATAGTTGTTATAACCTTAGTATCATATAAGCTATTTCAACAAAGAATATAATGTATCGTCTAAACACTAAAATGTATAAAATCAGCTTAAGAATGTTCTTCAAAGTATAGATTATCATATTCTAGAGAAATAATCTTATTTCATCATGTTTTGCATATAAATCCTAATAGCCAAATAACCTTAAGAATTATGTTTTATGGACTCAACTATATGAATGAATAAACTTTGAAATAATGAACAAATACGTAATTTGTATTACCAGAATCTTCTTAAAAACCATAAATAAATCCAGTAACCTAGCTCAATAGATCTAACATATTTAAAGTCACTTCTTGTGCCAAATCACTTAAAGAATTAAGTACTATTCGCATAACCCTTTAATTTGTGTTTTACTTCTATTAATCTAAAATAATTTTAGCATCTATAATTCGAAGTTGTAAATATAAGAATTCATAATTTTAGCCTCTTGAATTCGTAATGCAAGAATAGATAATCTGTCAAAGAAATCATGTTTTGTTTATCATAAGTCATTAACAATATGTTTGTATAATTATCTAAATCATAAGATCTTGAAAATCATTCAATCCAAACCTTAAAACATTCCTGTTTTCTGCAATGAGTCTTTATTTGGTTTTCTGTCTGTTTTCTTTTTGCCCTTATTGAAGTTGGATATTTGTTATGTTTCCGATTTAACGACGTGTAGAATCCGACGTCGCTACTTCCGTCATTGCCTCCGTCAACCGTGGCTTCGTCTTCGTCGTAAGCAATAAATAAGCAAGGCAAGCACCCCCTTGATCTTATTGATCCCAGTTTTGTAAATGTTTTCATTAAATGTTTTTACTGCATACTTTACTTTTATTAAAATCTGCTATATTTTGGGTATTGGTAGTTGTACCTATTGTCACATAGAACTTCCTTGATAAGTATGGATTTGTGAACCTTGATAACCCTAAGAATAACTTAGAGAGTAATTGATGTCAAACTGGGTTACTCACATTTAGTGACATGCTTAGCCAAGCTTAAATGAACATAAAACTGTGACATGGTTAAAGACTTTGGATATGACATTTAATTGGGAATGACCATTTTTATGGTTGGTATTTTGGTTGGAAAAATGAAAATAAAACTATGGTTTAGATGCGGGCAATTATTGGCAATAGCCGAGTGTGCATGTCTTCGCACGTAGTGTAGGGTGGAGATTATTGCCCGTGTCGGATTAAGGACCGAACTATGGGTTATTTTCAGGCCAAGAATTACCGTACAACCACAAGTGCTGGTATGGGACAGCCTTAAACCGATTAAGTTATCTAGTTTAACTCTGCACTTTGGAAGGCTGGAGCAGTACAAGCTGTTTTTTTAATGAATTGCTCGAAGGGACGTCCACACCGAGGTGATCATGGATCAAACGTTTACCGATACACCGGTGTACGCCGTACTCTGGAGAAGTTTCATCATTTCTATGCTCTGAGTTCTTCTGCCATAGTATGGGTTTAACGTCCCGGAGTTGGTGCAAAGTTAACCTAGGTAATGTAAAGGTTTCCGTCATGAACATTCTGGCCACTACGCCAAAGGTGCGTGAACTATGCGGCAAAAGAAAAAGGTCATGACTTGTGGGTAAAGATGTACACCTCTGCAGAGTGTAAAACTAATCGATTAGCCGTACCCGCGGTTATGGGAACTTGGTAAAGTCATCACATAGTTAGCAGTTTTGTTATTTTCATAAAATGCGGTTTCTACCGTGTGTTGGTGAATTCTACTGGGTGTCAGTAGAACTGGTTTTGTGGATATGGTTAGGATACCCAGGTACATGAGATTTATTTATGTTTACATTTTGTTACTTTCAGTATTATATTGCTTTTACTTAAATTCCGTTTTGCAATCTACTATTCTGTATTTATATTTCAAATCAGCTTTATGCAAACTAACCGTACTAGCCTTTCCTTTGAAATGACTTGCATATATCATAGGCTTTGCAAAAGTCTTGCGGAGTACGAAAGTACTCACCCTTGCTTAATTGTTGTTTTTAGGTGAAGAATCAGATTAGCTCGACGAAACATAATTGTCGCAGGATTCGGGATATTGACGATGAATTTCTAGGGATTATGCCTTGTCAGTTGCCTGAGGGATTGGATGGGCACACTACAAGACTTTGCTTCTTTGCTGCTATAAACTCTGAATTGTAAGATTATTATGTAAATTAGCTTCCGCCTTAATAAAATGATGTATGGTTGTGATTCCAATTGTTGTAAATGTGCGTACTAGCTACTGATCATGGGACTAGTACTGTTCGCACATGAGATTTCCATTTTTGCATTTATGTGAAAATGGGGGTCATTACAAGTTTTAAATAACTTAATAAGTTAGAGCTGTCCCATACCAGCACTTGTGGTTGTATGAATATTCTTGGCCTGAAAACAACTCATAGTTCGATCCTTAATCCGACACGGGCAATAATCTCCACCCTACACTACGTGCAAAGACATGCACAACCGGCTATTGCCAATAATTGCCCGCATCTAAATCATAGTTTTGTTTTCATTTTCCAACCAAATACCAACCACAAAAATGGTCATACCCATTTAAATGTCATATCCAAAGTCTTTAATCATTTCACAGTTTTATCTTCCTTTAGCTTTGGCTAAGCATTTCACTAAATGTGAGTAATCCAGATTGACATTAAATATTGTCTAAGCTATTCTAGGGTTTTCAAGATTCACAATTTTCTACTTATCAAGGAAGTTCTATAAGTCTACTGGTACAATTACCATTACCCGAAATATAGCAGACTTTAACAAAATAAAGTATGCCGTAAAACATTTAATGAAAACATTTATAAAACTGGGATCAATATGATCAAAGGGGGTTTGCTTGCCTTGTTGACTATCCTCGACTTCAAACTCCTGGTCGTCGAATGTAGGATTAAATCGGGTTCTACACGTCGTACGACAACATATAACAAATACCAAATTTCAATAGAGCCAAAAAGAAATCAGATGGAAATATTAAAATAAAATGTTTTCACAAATTCAGGAATGATTACATGAGTTATTTATTCCCATTTACAATTTAAGATTTAGTTTATTTAAACCATTATGGCATTATTTACTACTCATTTTATAACTTAACTTTTTCTTACAACACACCCTAAGTATTTTTACATATTCTGGTTTCTGATATTTCATGGATTCTAATAAAATTTATTTTACTAAATTTGGAGGTTATTTGCAAAATTTTCATGAATGGCATATTTCTAACCTTTTCTTTGAATTTAAATTCGAAATTCAAATAAAATTCAATTCTGAAATATTTTTGCATATTCTGAATCTACTAAATTTTATATGAATTTAGAAATTTATTTCATCGAATTTGGTTAAATGATTCAAAAGTTATAGCTAAATGAATATCTAGGTTTTGAATAAATACTAGAAATCGGAAAACTGCCGAAAATGGAAAGTACGCTTTCACAGGGAAAACGCGCTTTCCCTTTTCGGTGAACATCTTGAGGCGCCGACAAAGCCGGGCCCATCGGTCGATCGACCGATCTGCATTCTGTACCGACGCTGTGGGCAGTGTCAGGCGTAGGCGCGGGTCGGGCAGCACTGGCTCAGCAGAATCGCTACTCTCTTGCGACCGACAGTGGGGCATTGGCGATCGACGCCAGCGCGGCTGCGGTGACTAGCCGGGCCCGCTTAGCGATGTCCCAGCGAGGTCAGCGGCGAGTTTGAGCTCGCCGGCGGCGATCCGGTGCCGGAGCGGCGGAATGGATTCCGCTCCGAGCATCAGCGCATCCGTGCGAACCCAGGGATAGTCGCGCGGCGGTCTGAGGCGGCCGGAAAGGCGGATTCCACCGGCGAGGGGCGGCGGCGGCTCTGGCGGAGCTCGCCGACGGCGGAGCAAGCTCTCCGGGTGGAATGTGTTCCACCTGAGGTTCGAGGCATCCGTCGCACACTTTGGTGGCGGCGCGGTGGCTGAGGGCTCAGCGATGACGCCACCGTCGCGGCGGTAGCGGCAATGGCGGCGGCGATGCAAAACTAGAGCTAACCAAGCTTCATTTTCACTCGGATGAGCACCTGCGCAACTCAAGGAACCAATTCCATCAATCGCTTTGAAGAATGAATGAAGGAGGAAGGCTCTCACCGTGCGCGGGCGGCGGCGGAAGAAGAATCGAGTGCGGCTCGCCGGGGAAGAAGGGCTTCGGCGAGGCTTGGGACGAGTTCTGGAGGTGCTAGGGTGCTTCGGTTGAAGGAATTGGAGTGGAATGGGTTGAGGCGGTGGGTTGCGAGTTTTCCCGTTTGGGTTTTGCCGTCGCGGAGAAGAAGACCAAAGTAGCGGCGGAATGGCTTCGCAGGACATGGCTAGCTCGGCTGCGACGAGATGAGAGGGGTTTATAGGGAAACGAAGTCGGTTTGGCGCGGTGCGACAAAATCCGAGGCGATCGTCGCCAGCGAGAGAGAGCGAGGGAGGGGAGAAGAACGCCCCCGGAGGCTGACACGCGGGGCCAGATGGCAGCGGCTGTCGGCTGAGCTGTCTCACTGACAAACCGGACCCACACGTCAGCGAGAGCGAAAAAGAAGCCTGGAGAAGACTCACGACCGAACAGGATAAAAACGGGGTTTTTGATGGTCAAAACAAAGCAAAATTTTATGAAATTTTTACCATAGGTCGGAAATGATATTAACAGCCTCCTGAAAATTTTTCACTATTTTATGATGCATGCAGATTTTTATAAAATTCTGACATTGCAACAGTTGCTGCATTGCCCATTCGGTTTTTCTTTTAATTTGCGATTTAAATGAAATTATTATTTTACAAAACTTTTTATTAAGGTTTTAAATGATATTATACACCTTCTGTAAAAATTACAGACTTTAATTATTATTATTTAAATTTTAAAAATTCTGACATTACTGTTTTCCAGATTATTTATTCACTGTTTTTGAATTTTTAAAATTATAAAATGAATTAATAAATTCTTGATATTTTTACTTAAGCTTTATAATGTTTTGATGTCGGCAAGATAAAAATTTTGGGTCAGGATGACTTACAGATATTTTTACCAAATTGTTTTACCATTTTACCCTGAGATATTTACTCATGATTATCTTTGATTAATTGTTATTTTATTAATCCAGCTTACCCACCGACTTAAGCAAGCTGAGGAGAGCCCTTAGATATTTTTGGAGGCTTTGGTAAATTTTTGTTGAATTAACATTTTTACTTTTTACCATTTTCTATTTACCATATTCTTTGTTTCACTTTCTTGCATTAAAGAAAAGCCAAAAGAATACACAGAAAATCCAGGAAATTCAGAAATTTCGAAAATAATACACAAAAGATTTTTATTTCATTTTTCTTTATTTTATGATATTTGAGGCTGTTACAGTGACATTCTCAAACACCTAGCCATTTTGTTGCTTCCAAATTTATCAAGCTGCGATAACAAAAAATTTCCATGTACAAGGTAGAATTAAAATCGATCCAATCTTGATCTCTCCACCTTCAGCTGAACATCATCCACATTATCCCAATCGATACCAATAATGCCCCAATAAGCTTGACTGAAATGACAATAAAAAAAAGATGATTCAAGGTTTCAACCCTCTCTATCTTGGCATAGCACACAATAATGGCCACCTTCAAAATTATAATGTCGCCTGCTCAACATGTCTTTACTGCTCAGTCTACCCATCAGAAGTAGCCATGCAAAGACCTTAAGTTTCATCACACATTTACTTTTCCATATCTGAGAGATCTTGAAGGGTTAAGAGAATTGAAGCATAACTTGTAGTATCTTTGAGAGGGATATTGTTTTGTGCCCCATATATATATGTCCAATTATCTCGGCAATTATTTATTTGGTAGGAAACGCATGATATCCTCATTAAACACCTTGTATTCTTCAAAAGCTTCAACTGATAAAGGGAGATTAAATTACTCTCGTATACCTGGGTTATTAAGCTTTTGTGCCACCGAAATTTGCTGTGTTTCAGCATAAGCATATAAGGCTGGGTATTGGCGATGGAAAAGGTTATTATTCCGTCAGTCCAATAAAAAAAGTGAACCAGCCCCAGTTCAGTTGTCGCCATAACAATTTCCCTGTAGACTGTAATACTTTTCATGACGTCTCTCCACCAGAAAGAGCCCCGATTCCTTGTGTCATGTGGAACATGGTTCATGTTGTGATGAGAAGATTGTGAATGACATGGTTCGTCAATTTTGTGACAGTGAAATTTGCGTCACATACTCACATGCATGACAATATGCTCCGGAATCACTAAAAGGCCCAGTGGCGGATAACTTTTGTTGCACTCTAGTTTTTGCCAGCGCGCCCTGGCCTTTTGGTTCAGATTATTATAGCTGCCACCTTTGGAAAACAATGCGGTCAATGCCTGCCGTGCTCCCGTGACCACGAGCCCTTGGAAGCTTATGTGTGCACAGCTAGTGCACGCGTTAGATTAGCTTCATGCTAATGTTGTGCTGATAATTTCTTTTACTGCTGCTCGTTATGCATGTAGTATATGGGCCAAGTAGTATTACATGTGATTATTTTTAATTTTGCGAGAAATATTCACACGGGAATAGTTTTTATTTGAACGGAATACAATAGGGGAGAGGCCTGCTGTTAGTATTAACATTGGAGTTAATTTAGGCCACTAACGTACAAAAAAATTATATACAGAGAAAGGAGAAGTGAATGTCCTCACCGACTTTTTGTCGAACTATAACTATTAGTAAGTCAAGATCAACCCTACTACAAAAAGATTTATATTAGACTCCTCGTCACTGACGGTTTTCAAATCATTATTGATGATCTTTTTTTCCAAAAACCATCAATGATAACTATCATTGACATCACTAACGGTTGGCAGTTTTAGCCAAAAACCGTCAATGATAACTATCATTGACATCACTAACGGTTGGCAGTTTTAGCTAAAAACCGTCAATGATGCTGCTATGCTTATCACAAACGGTTTTTGGCTAAAACCGTCTGTGACGGGTTCGGCACTGCATCGACGTCATGCACGTAGAGAGGAATATTTGTGATAGCTTGATTGGTCTCTTACTGAACATTAAGGGCAAAACAAAGGACGATATCAACGCACGGTTTGACTTGATCGATATGGGCATCAGACCTGAGTTAGCACCGAAAGAGACCGATAAAGGCCGAACGTACTGCGGACTTGCTTGTTTCACTTTGTTCAAGGCCGAGAGAATTGAACTATGCCAGTGCTTGCATGGTGTGGAAGTTCCGTCCGGTTACTCTTCCAACATAAAGAGACTTGTTTCGATGCAAGATTTGAACTTAACTGGTATGAAGTCTCATGATTGCCATGTGCTTATGACATAGATGCTCCTTGTCGCAATTAGAAGTATTTTACCGATCAAAGTCCGGGAGACAATCACAAGGCTGCGTTATTTCTTTAACACAATTGCTCAGAAGGTCATCAATCTCGAAAGGCTAGATGCTCTGCAGGTCGAGGTGGTGATGACTCTATGTAATCTTGAGACGTATTTCCCTCCGTCGTTTTTTGATATCATGGACTGTAACCGCCTAAAAAATTATAAAATAAAGAAAAATGAATTAAAAATCTTTTGTGTATTATTTCTGAAATTTCTGGATTTACTGAATATTCTTTTGGCTTTTCTTTAATACAAGAAAGAAAAACAAAGAAAATAATAAATAGAAAAAGGTAAAAAGTAAAAATACCAAATCAACAAAAATTTACCAAAGTCACCATAAATATCTGAGGGCTCTCCTCAGCTTGCTTAAGTAGGTGGGTGAGCTGGATTAATAAAAATAACAATTAATCAAAGATAATCATGTGCAAATATCTCAGGGTAAAATGGTAAAATAGTTTTGTAAAAATATCTGGAAGCTATCCTGACCCAATATTTTTATATTGCCGACATCAACATAGTATAAACCTCCAGTAAAAATATCAAGAATTTAACAATTCATTTTATAATTTTAAAAATTCAAAAACAGTGAATAAATAAATTGGAAAACAGTAATGTCAGAATTATTAAAAATTAAATATTAATAATTAAAATTTAAATTTTTACAGAAGGTGTATAATACCATTTAATACTAGCATAAAAAGCTTTATAAAATATTAAAATAATTTAAATCGCAAATTAAATGAAAAACCGAAAAAGGCAGTACAGCAACAGCTGTGTTGTCAGAATTTTCTAAAAATATATATGCATGATAAAATAGTGAAAATATTGCAGAAGCCTGGTAATTGCGTTGCCGACCTATGGTAAAAATTTTATAAAATTTTAAGTCGGTTTGATCGTCAAAATCTCCGTTCTCACCCCGTTCTGTCCTGAGCCTTCGCCAGACTTCTTTTCTTGCTCTCGCAGACGTGTGGATCCGGTCTGTCAGCGAGACAACTCAGCTGACAGCCGCTGCCATCTGGCCCCCGCGTGGCAGCCTCTCACCCGCGCCTTCTTCTTCCCCTTGCTGTGTGCCCGCGCCGACGCAGACCTCTCGGTCTTTCTCGCGCCTGCGCCCGAACCGCCTCTCCGAGCCCCTATAAAACCCCCTCATCTCGTCGCAGCCGACCTAGCTACCACCCCGTGCCGCCCATTCCGCCATTGCTTTGGTCGTCTTCTCCAATTCCGGCGAAGACCGAGGGAGGAGCAAAACCCAAATTCTTTCGCCACAAACCGTTTCGCCCCAATTCCTTCAACCCGAAGCTCCCTTGAGCCTTCAGGAACTTGACCTAATCCTCAGCCGAAGCTCTTTCTTCCCCGGCGAGCTCCTCCGCCGTGTTCTTCCTTCCGCCGTCGCCGCGCACGGTGAGACCTCTCCTCCGCCGCTCGTTCTTTGATAGTGCGCTGATGCTCGGAGCGGAATCCATTCCGCCGCTCCGGCACAAGATCGCCGCCGGCGAGCTCGGATGAGCCGCGCCCTGCTCTGGGTCACCGCCAAGCGGGCCCGGCTAGTCGATCGCACACATCAGCGTCGATCGTTGTCGCGTGGACCCGGCCGGTCGATCCGTCGCGGCCGTCTTTGCGCGTGACATGTGGACCCCGCCATCGACCTCGCGCGTCCACGCGGCCTTGCGAGCCAGCGTGTCGATCGCGTTAACGCGTCGCCCGACCAGCGACCAATGGGCCCGACCTGTCAGCGCCTCAGCGCGGTTTCGTCCGAAAAGGGAAAGCGCATTTTCCTCGCGAAAGCGCACTTTCCATTTTCGGCAGTTTTCTGATTTTCAGTATTTATTCAAAACCTAGACATTCAAATAGCTATAACTTTTGAATCACTTAACCAAATTTGATGAAATAAATTTGTAAATTCATCTAAAATCAAGTAGATTAAGAGTCTGCAATAATATTTCAGAATTGAATTTTATTTGAATTTCGAATTTAAATTCAAAGAAAAAGTTAGCAATATGTCATACATGAAAATTTTGCAAATGACCTCCAAATTTAGTAAAATAAATTTTGCTAGAATCCTTGTAATCCCAGGAACCAGAATCTGTAAAAATACTTAGGGTTTGTTATAATAAAAATTTAAGTTATTAAATGAGTGGTAAATAATGCAATAATGGTTTAAATAGATTAAATCTTTAAATTGCAAATGAGAACAAATAAAGCTTACAACCATTTCTGAATTTGTGAAGTTATTTTATTCGAATATTTCCATCTGAGTTCTTTTTGGCTCTATTGAAATTTGGTATTTGTAATATGTTGCCGTACGACGTGTAGGGCAAGCGAATCCGGTACATTCGGCGACCAGGAGTTTGAAGTCGAGGATAGTCAACAAGGCAAGCAAACCCATTTGATCATATTGAACCCAGATTTATAAATGTTTTCATTAAATGTTTTACTGCATACTTTATTTTATTAATGTCTGCTATATTTCGGGTAATGGTAGTTGTACCAGTAGACTTATGGAACTTCCTTGATAAGTAGAAAATTGTGAACCTTGAAAACCCTAGAATAACTTAGACATTATTTAATGTCAATCTGGGTTACTCACAGTTAGTGACATGCTTAGCCAAGCTTAAATAAACATAAAACTGTGACATGGTTAAAGACTTTAGTTACGATATTTAAATGAGTATGACCATTTTGTGGTTGGTATTTTGGTTGGGAAAATGAAAATAAAACTATGGTTTAGATGCGGGCAATTATTGGCAATAGCCGGTTGTGCATGTTTTGCACGTAGTATAGGGTGGAGATTATTGCCCGTGTCGAGTTAAGGACCGAACTATGGGTTGTTTTCAGGCCAAGAATAATCATACAACCACAAGTGTTGGTATGGGACAGCTCTAACTTATTAAGTTGTTTAAAACTAGCTTTGCACTTGGAAGGCCGGAGTAGTACGAGCTGTTTCTTAATGAATTGCTCGACGGGACGTCCACACCGAGGTGATCATGGATTAAACGTCTACCAATATAACGGTGTACGCCATACTGTGGATAGTTCCATCATTTCTATGCTCTGAGTTCTTATACCACAGAATGGGTTTATCGTCACCGTGCTGGTGCAAAGTTAGGTTTAAATAATGTAACAGTTATAACATGACTCTCTGCGGCACACCAAAGGAAGTGTGCGAATATCGATTGCTCAAAGAGTCAGTCATGTCTTGTGGGGAAAGCTGTATACCTCTGCAGAGTGTAATACTAATCGAATAGCCGCGTTCGCGGTCATGGACACTTGGTAAAGTCATCACATAGTTAGCAGTTTTGTTTATTTTCATAAAATATGGTTTCTACCATGTGTTAGAAATTTCCATTGTGTGTCGGTGGAAATTGGTTTTGAATATGGTCATTATACTCAAGCTTTTATGATCCATTTACGCTTACATTCTATCACTTTCAGTAATCAATTGCTTTTACTAAATTTCTGTTTTGCATTCTATTATTCTGTATTTACAGTTCAAACTGGCTTTATGCAAAATTTAACCTTAATAGCCTTCCATTGGAATGACCTGCATGTATTTTAGGATTTGTATAAGTCTTGTGAGTACGTAAGTACTCAACTTGCCCGTGTTGATGTTTTTAGGTGAAGAATCAGATTTCCCGATGATTAAATGCGTTGATGCAGTGCGGGAACTTAACGATGAATTTATCTAAGGATTTTCCCTTGTCGGTTGCTGTGGAACAATGGGTTAAAAGGCATACTACAAGAAGTTGTCTCCACTTTGAGCTTTTACTTTTGGTATTGTAAAAATAATATGTAATCTTACTTCATTTGTTAATAAAGTTTGTGTATGACTGTGATATCAATTTGTATTTGTGCGTACTAGCTACTGATCATGGGACTAGTACTGTATGCACATGGTATCCATTTTTGGTATTTACTATAAAAAATGGGGGCCTTACAAGTTGGTATCAGAGCCATGCTGACTATAGGAAACCTTAGGTAGTCTGGGAATAATAAAAACCTAAAATTTGACAATAGGATCCAAAACACACTAAAATTTTGAATTAGGACATCTTACCTGTATATTCTTTATATGCATGAAACTTCTCTTTTGATTATGCGTATACCTGTTAATAACTCTTTTCTGTTTTTTGAAATTTCTGCTAGAATCTTTTCTTCCAAAAATTGCTTTACTGTCTTACATTTAATCAGGAATGCTAATTCCTTGTTAAATGTGCAGATGGGCGGATACACCCCATGTTATACTTCCACTAATAGGGAGAATTCTGGCATGGCGGGATTTCTTGCTCGTTTGCTAGAGTTCGCCCTTTTTCCCGAAAATCCTCGCTATATAGTATTCCACGCGGCAGTTAGTTCTGTCTCCGTGGAATACATAGCTAGGGTGGACATCCCTACCCGAGATGAGGACAATGAAGAATTTTTGTCTTTTGAGGGTCCCGGATCTTCCCTCATGATGGCCATAAATGAAGCCGCCTATATGGCCGTTGTCAGTTTGTGCCACACTTTACCTGAACTGGCAGTGGTATATAGGAGGATTCCATCCCGGCCATCAGGTGGGGAGAACATTTAATGGATGCCACTGGGTTACAAAATCCAACTCTACGTAACCTAGTGGAATTCATAAATGCCTCTGACCAGTATTGCCGTCAGGCAATAACTGAGTACAGGGAGACGCGTCGTCGCATAGCATTCCTAGAGAATGCCATTGCCCCCTGTGTTGCCAGAGGTATTGTACCTCGCTCAGTTCTGGAGCAAGTCCCTCAGACACCTGTGCCCGACGACCCCAAGTACCACCCAGGTGTCGCCAGGCAAGGATGTCAGTGATAGGGAGTCGCCCTAGATTGCCGAGCATCCAGGTAGACCCCCATAGTTTTCCTCCGCGGCGTCCTCAGAGACCGCAGGAGTGTCGCTGTCAGGAGACCCCTTATCCTCCTGACGCCAAGAGTTCTAACCGTAGAGATAGTAACAGTCCGTGAGTTTGCTAGATGATGAGTAGTGTTAGAGGAGGTTTTTGGTGTTGCCCTTTTATGTAGTAACGTCAAAAATAAATGTTATGTTTTGTTGTGAATATTATAAAGTTGAAATAAAGTTCTTGCTTTATATTGTTTTGTGTGCTTTTGGTTCCTACTCGTAAATATTTAACTTTCAGTTAATATTTTTACGATGCTGTGATCCGTAATAATAATAATCAAGTTATGCTTTTAAACAAATGGTAACAACTGAGATTAAAATTAAATCAGATCTTATCTGTTAATTCATTAATAATCCTATTCCAGATGCCTGCAACCCGATCCTTGGATGAGATTCTGGGGAGTGAGGAAACCCCGGAAACTCACCCGCGGCGAGTGACTTCGGCTACTCCAGCCCAGCCTAATCCAGTCCATCCGACGGCAGTTCGAGGATCTTCGTCGCGTCGTCCAAGTCGTCGAGATTCGCCACGCCCGCAAGTCCAAGATGAAGAAGTTCCGGAGGGGCAGTTGCCAGGTCCCCCAACCATTGCCCAAGTGCTTGCGATGATAGAACAGGGTCGCCAGACGAATACCCTATTGCTCCAACAATTGGTCCAAAACACGACCAACCTTGGTGCCGCAAGTGCTAGGCCTGGGTTTGGCGAATCATCCCATCAGTCTAAGTTGGGAGAATTCCTGAAGACCCGGCCTCCAACCTTTTCTTCTTCATCAGATCCCCTGGACGCTGATGATTGGTTACGATCTATTGGAAGCAAGTTGACCATTGCTCAATGCAATGATCATGAGAAGGTTCTATATGCATCGTACCAACTCCAGGGAGCCGCTGCAGTCTGGTGGGAAAATTTTCAAGTGGCAAGGCCCCAAGGTCAAGAAATTACTTGGAATATTTTCGTTGAAGTCTTCAGGAAGACGCATATTCCTTCGAGCCTGGTGAATTTGAAAAGACGGGAATTCCTTGATCTGCGTCAAGGAAATATGTCCGTGATGGAGTATCTTCATCGTTTTAATTATCTTGCTCGTTATGCGTCATCAGAAGTTAGTTCAGAAGCCCGAAGAATTGAGTATTTCCGGGACAATCTGAACAATGAAGTAAAGCATCTTCTGGCCATTCATGACTTTCAAACGCTCGTGGACAAGGCTATAATAGCCGAGCATAGTTCAAGTGACGTGATGGAGAGTCGTAAGAGGAAGTGGATGGTGCGGAAAGCTGCCAGCCCGAATTTGTTGAGGCCACGCGTTGGTCCGCCGACCAATGTTCGACCTCCTCTGCCTCGTCAGCAGCAGCAGCAGAGGCGTCAAGGTCAGTGCCCGGCCCGGCGACCTTACGCTCGTCCCTCGGCGATAATGAAGGAAGACTTCTGGAGTTCAGAATCAAGCAGCCGGTGTGACCTGTTATCATTGTAAAGAGCGTGGGCATTATGCAAATGCCTGCCCTAAAAGAGGTCAAGCGTCGAGGCGGCGATCGTCGCGAGGAGTCGAAACCCCAGTCGGCCCTCGGGGCGGGAATTCTCAGGTCGTCAAGCCTGCTGCAGCTCTTAATCGTAGTGCGAGTAGCGGTCATCTTCATCATGTGACCGCTGAAGAAGCAAGCGGCGCGGATGTAATCTTGGGTATGTTTCACATGCACTCGGTACCTACTTTGGTATTGTTTGATTCTGGAGCATCGCACTCGTTTATTTCTAAGAAGTTTGCCGATCAGAATAACTTAGAAATTGATCTCCTTTCTGCCAAAATGATAATCTATTCCCCTGGTTCAGTCATGAATTTAATTAAGTTTTGTCCTAGGGTTAGCATTGAAATTAATGGAGTCATGTTTCATGCTGACCTTATCCTTATAGAAACCTCAGGGTTAGAAGTAATCCTTGGTATGGATTGGTTGTCTAAGTTCAAAGGATGCATAGACTGTGCCAATCGATCCATTTCTTTGGTTAGCCCTGAAGGAATTCCAGTTCATTTCTCTTCCATCCAGAATTCGTCAAATTCTCAAGCTTCCCTTTGTTCAGCTATTATAAAAGATCTTAGCTAGATTCCAATTGTCTCCGAGTTTCCTGATGTCTTTCCAGATGATTTGCCAGGCCTGCCTCCAGATAGGGATATAGAGTTTGTCATAAACCTTGTTCCTGGAACAGCGCCTATATCCAAGCGTCCTTATCGAATGCCCCCTGATGAGTTAGTCGAACTAAAGAATCAAATTCAAGAGCAATTAAGAAAAGGTTTTATTCGACCTAGCTCTTCTCCTTGGGGTAGTCCGGTTCTTTTTGTGCCTAAAAAGGACGGTGGGATACGCATGTGCGTGGACTATCGTGCATTGAATGATGTCACAATTAAGAACAAGTATCCTCTCCCTCGTATCGATGATCTGTTCGATCAATTGACTGGTGCTCAAATCTTTTCAAAAATTGATTTAAGACATGGGTACTATCAGTTGAAGATCAGACCTGAAGATATTCCTAAAACCGCTTTTACCACTCGTTACGGTTTATATGAATATACCGTAATGTCTTTCGGACTTACTAATGCTCCTGCTTATTTCATGTGTCTCATGAATAAAGTTTTCATAGAGTATTTAGATAAGTTCGTAGTGGTATTCATCGATGATATTCTTGTCTATTCCAAATCCGAAGAAGATCATGCGTAGCATTTGCGCATGGTGCTCGAAAAGCTTCGAGAGCATAAGCTTTATGCCAAATTTGAGAAATGCGAATTTTGGTTAAAGGAAATTGCTTTCCTTGGTCATATTCTTTCCAAAGGTGGTATTTCCGTTGATCCCAGTAAAGTCAAAGCTGTTCTAGACTGGGAAGCCCCTCAGTCTGTTCCGAAAATTCGAAGTTTTCTCGGTCTAGTGGGATATTATCGTCGCTTTATCGAGAACTTTTCTAAAATCGCTCGTCCCTTGACCCAGCTTCTTAAGAAAGAAAAGAAGTTTGAGTGGACACCTGAATGTGAAGAAAACTTTCAGGAGTTAAAGAAAAGGTTAAAAACAGCACCTGTGCTGGTGTTGCCCGATGTCCACAAAAGCTTTGAAGTTTATTGTGATGCTTCCAAGAATGGGCTTGGGTGTGTGCTTATGTAAGAAGGAAAAGTCGTAGCTTACGCCTCTCGTCAGTTGCGACCCCATGAGCTCAATTATCCGACTCATGATCTGGAATTAGCTGCGGTGGTGCACGCTCTAAAAATTTGGCGTCATTACCTGATTGGAAACAAATGCAGTGTATTCACAGATCATAAGAGTCTGAAATATTTCTTTACCCAGCCGGATCTAAATTTAAGACAACGAAGATGGCTAGAGTTGATAAAAGATTACGACCTTAGCATTCAATACCATCCTGGTAAAGCCAATGTCGTAGCAGATGCTCTGAGTCGAAAGCTTCATTGTCTTTCTGTATCATCTCTAACCGATCAATCCGATCTGGTAAAAGATTTCCAAAAGCTTAATTTGGGAGTTGTCGAAAAAGGTTATTTGGCCGCACTAAAGGTGCAACCAACCCTTAAGTCCCAAATTAAAGCTGCTCAGCTCAAGGATGAAGCAATTATCAAAATCCGTGAAGAGTTAAAGCAAGGAAAGGATTCCAAATTCCATGAAAGTTCAGATGAAGTGCTTATGTTCGAAAATCGAATATATGTTCCCGATGATCCGGAATTGAAAGAGTTGATCCTTAAAGAAGCCCATGAGTCTCCCCTCTCAATTCATCCTGGAAGTACAAAGATGTATCAAGACCTCCGACGGGATTATTGGTGGCCCGGTTTGAAAAGAGATGTTGCTGCATATGTCGCACATGATGTATGCCCGTGTCAAAGCCGAGCATCAACGACCCGCTGGACTTCTCCAACCTTTGAAGATTCCAGAATGGAAATGGGAAGATGTCAGCATGGATTTTATTACTGGTTTGCCAAGAACCAGGAAAGGACATGATTCCATATGGGTAATCGTTGACCGTTTAACTAAAGTGGCTCACTTTGTTCCGGTCAAGACTACTCACTCTGGAGATAAGCTTGTTGAGTTGTATATGGAGAATGTTGTCCGTCTTCATGGCGTCCCGAAGACGATTGTTTCTGACCGAGGTTCCCAGTTTGCTTCTCGTTTCTGGGAAAGTTTGCACCGTCTTCTGGGTACTAAGCTGAATTTCAGTACGGCTTATCATCTTTAGACAGATGGTCAAACGGAAAGGACCAATCAAATTTTGGAAGACATGTTAAGAGCCTGTGTGCTATCCTATGGCTCTGATTGGGAGAAAAGTTTGGCTTTTGCTGAATTCTCTTATAATAACAGTTTCCAATCTAGTCTTCAAATGTCACCTTTTGAAGCGCTGTATGGAAGGAAATGTCGAACCCCTCTTTTCTGGTCTGAAGTAGGAGAAAGGAAATTCTTCGGCCCAGATCTTATTCAGGAAGCTCAAGAGCAAGTGGATATGATCAGAAGCCGACTCAAAGAAGCTCAATCTCGTCAGAAGAGTTACGCCGATAATCGTCGTCGTGAACTCAGTTTCGAAGTTGGTGATCATGTCTATCTTAAGGTCTCGCCTCTCCGTGGAGTTCGTCGATTTCAAATCCGTGGGAAGTTGGCTCCTCGATTCATTGGACCATTTCAGATTATTGGAAAGATGGGTGAGATGGCATATCAGTTAGAATTGCCGCCTCAGCTATCTGACGTTCATAACGTCTTCCATGTGTCTCAGCTCAAGAAGTGCCTTCGTGTTCCCTCTGACCTCGCCAATTTGGAAGGTATAGATCTTCAGCCAGACCTATCTTATCGGGAGCATCCAGCTCGTATTTTGGAAGAAGCCGAACGCCAAACAAGAAACAAGACCATAAAGATGTTAAAAGTCCAATGGAGCAATCATACCGAAGACGAAGCCACCTGGGAAAGAGAAGATCATCTTCGACAAGAGTTCCCTGATTTCTTTTAAGTCATCTCCAAATCTAGGGGACGAGATTTTTGTAAGGGGGGTAGATTTGTAACAGCCTCAAAAATTATAAAATAAAGAAAAATGAATTAAAAATCTTTTGTGTATTATTTCTGAAATTTCTGAATTTTCTGGATTTACTGAATATTCTTTTGGCTTTTCTTTAATACAAGAAAGTAAAACAAAGAAAATAATAAATAGAAAAAGGTAAAAAGTAAAAAAACCGAATCAACAAAAATTTACCAAAGTCACCATAAATATCTGAGGGCTCTCCTCAGCTTGCTTAAGTCGGTGGGTGAGCTGGATTAATAAAAATAACAATTAATCAAAGATAATCATCTGCAAATATCTCAGGGTAAAATGGTAAAATAATTTGGTAAAAATATCTGGAAGTTATCCTGACCCAATATTTTTATATTGCTGACAAAAACACAGTATCAACCTCCAGTAAAATTATCAAGAATTTAACAATTATTTTATAATTTTGAAAATTCAAAAACAGTGAATAAATAAATTGGAAAACAGTAATGTCAGAATTATTAAAAATTAAATATTAATAATTAAAATTTTAAATTTTTAAAGAAGGTATAGAATACCATTTCAGACTATCATAAATAGTTTTGTAAAATATTAAAATCATTTAAATCACAAATTAAATGAAAAACCGAAAAAGGCAGTACAGCAACAGCTGTGTTGTCAGAATTTTCTAAAAATATACATGCGTGATAAAATTGTGAAAATATTGCAGAAGCCTGGTAATTGTGTTGCCGACCTATGGTAAAACTGTTATAAAATTTTAAGTCGGTTTGATCATCGAAATCTCCGTCCTCACCCCGTTCTGTCCTGAGCCTTCGCCAGACTTCTTTTCTTGCTCTCGCTGACGTGTGGGTCCGGTCTATCAGCGAGACAACTCAGCCGACAGCCGCTGCCATCTGGCCCCCGCGTGGTAGCCTCTCACCCGCGCCTTCTTCTTCCCCTCGCTGTGCGCCCGCGCCGACGCAGACCTCTCGGTCTTTCTCTTGCCTGCGCCCGAAACGCCTCTCCGAGCCCCTATAAAACCCCCTCATCTCGTCGCAGCCGACCTAGCTACCACCCCGTGCCGCCCAATCCGCCGTTGCTTTGGTCGTCTTCTCCAATTCCGGCGAAGACCGAGGGAGGAGCAAAACCCAAATTCTTTCGCCACAAACCGTTTCGCCCAATTCCTTCAACACAAGCTCCTTGAGCCTTGAGAACTCGACAATCCTCGTACCGCTCTTTCTTCCCCGGCGAGCTCCTCTGCCGTGTTCTTCCTTCCGCCGCCGCCGCGCACGGTGAGACCTCTCCTCCTCCGCTCGTTCTTTGATCCAAAGCCAGAAATGGAATCCTTGAGGCTCACTGATGCTCGTAGGGGTGATCTTCAAGCTTAGGGTAGCTTCGTTTGCAGGTTCGTCGGCTGGCCGTGGATTCCGCCGCCCCTCGCCGGTGGAAACCGCCTTTCCGGCCACCTCAGACCGCCGCACGACCGTCCCTGAGTTCGCGCGAGTGCGTTGATGCTCAGATCGGAATCCATTCCGCCGCTCCGGCACCAGATCGCCGCCGGCGAGCTCAGATGAGCCACGCCCTGCTTTGGGTCACCGCCAAGCGGGCCCGGCTAGTCAGTCGCACCACGCGTCGATCGCGCCACGTGGACCCGGCCGGTCGATCGCGTCTTGCGTGCTCGCCCACGACATGCGGACCGTCATCGTCGTCGTCGTCACACACCGCCACGAGCGCGCGCGTGTCGATCGCGTTAACGCGTCGCCCGACCAGCGAACAATGGGCCCGGCACATCGATGTCTCGGCGTTATTCGCGAAAAGGAAAGCGCATTTTCCTCGCGAAAGCGCACTTTCCATTTTCGACAGTTTTCTGATTTTCAGTATTTATTCAAAACCTAGACATTCAAATAGCTATAACTTTTGAATCACTTAACCAAATTTGATGAAATAAATTTATAAATTCATCTAAAATCAAGTAGATTCAGTGTCTACAATAATATTTCAGAATTGAATTTTATTTGAATTTCGAATTTAAATTCAAAGAAAAAGTTAGCAATATGTCATACATGAAAATTTTGCAAATGACCTCCAAATTTAGTAAAATAAATTTTGTTAGAATCCTTGTAATCCCAGGAACCAGAATCTGTAAAAATACTTAGGGTTTGTTATAAGAAAAATTTAAGTTATTAAATGAGTGGTAAATAATGCAATAATGGTTTAAATAGATTAAATCTTTAAATTGCAAATGAGAACAAATAAAGCTTACAACCATTTCTGAATTTGTGAAGTTATTTTATTCGAATATTTCCATCTGATTTGTTTTTGGCTCTATTGAAATTTGGTATTTGTTATATGTTGCCGTACGACGTGTAGAACCCGACGAATCCGGTACATTCGACGACCAGGAGTTTGAAGTCGAGGATAGTCAACAAGGCAAGCAAACCCATTTGATCATATTGAACCCAGATTTATAAATGTTTTCATTAAATGTTTTACTGCATACTTTATTTTATTAATGTCTGCTATATTTCGGGTAATGGTAGTGGTACCAGTAGACTTATGGAACTTCCTTGATAAGTAGAAAATTGTGAACCTTGAAAACCCTAGAATAACTTAGACATTATTTAATGTCAATCTGGGTTTCTCACAGTTAGTGACATGCTTAGCCAAGTTTAAATAAACATAAAACTGTGACATGGTTAAAGACTTTAGTTCCGACATTTAAATGTGTATGACCATTTTGTGGTTGGTATTTTGGTTGGGAAAATGAAAATAAAACTATGGTTTAGATGCGGGCAATTATTGGCAATAGCCGGTTGTGCATGTTTTGCACGTAGTATAGGGTGGAGATTATTGCCCGTGTCGAGTTAAGGACCGAACTATGGGTTGTTTTCAGGCCAAGAATAATCATACAACCACAAGTGCTGGTATGGGACAGCTCTAACTTATTAAGTTGTTTAAAACTAGCTTTGCACTTGGAAGGCCGGAGTAGTACGAGCTGTTTCTTAATGAATTGCTCGACGGGACGTCCACACCGAGGTGATCATGGATTAAACGTCTACCAATATAACGGTGTACGCCATACTGTGGATAGTTCCATCATTTCTATGCTCTAAGTTCTTATACCACAAAATGGGTTTATCGTCACCGTGCTGGTGCAAAGTTATGTTTAAATAATGTAACAGTTATAACATGACTCTCTGCGGCACACCAAAGGAAGTGTGCAAATATCGATTGCTCAAAGAGTCGGTCATGTATTGTGGGAAAGTCTGTATACCTCTGCAGTGTAAAACTAATCGATTAGCGCGTCATGATCATGGACACTTGGTAAAATCATCACATAGTTAGCAGTTTTGCTTATTTTCATAAAATATGGTTTCTACCATGTGTTAGAAATTTCCATTGTGTGTCGGTGGAAATTGGTTTTGAATATGGTCATTATACTAAAGCTTTTATGATTCATTTACGCTTACATTCTATCACTTTCAGTAATCAATTGCTTTTACTAAATTTCTGTTTTGCAATCTATTATTCTGTATTTACAGTTCAAACTGGCTTTATGCAAAATTTAACCTTAATAGCCTTCCATTGGAATGACCTGCATGTATTTTAGGATTTGTATAAGTCTTGCGGGTACGTAAGTACTCAACTTGCCCGTGTTGATGTTTTTAGGTGAAGAATCAGATTTCCCGATGATTAAATGCGTTGATGCAGTGCACGGGTACTTAACGATGAATTTATCTAAGGATTTTTCCCTTGTCAGTTGCCTGTGGAACAATGGGTTAAAAAGGCATACTACAAGAAGTTGTCTCCACTGCAGTTTTACTTTTGGTATTGTAAAAATAATATGTAATCTTACTTCCACTGTGTAATAAAGTTTGTGTATGACTGTGATATCAATTTGTATTTGTGCGTACTAGCTACTGATCATGGGACTAGTACTGTATGCACATGGTATCCATTTTTGGTATTTACTATCAAAAATGGGGGCCTTACATGGTCCATCTCATTGTTCACCTTGTGAGGAAGATAAAGATCTGCTGCCCGTGTTCCTACGTAGCATGTACCCGTTCGAGAGGTACATGGGAATTCTCAAGTCTTATGTACGGAATCGATCTCGACCGGAGGGTAGCATTGTCGAAGGTTTTGTAACCAAAGAGGTCGTTCAATTCTGCGTAGATTACATGGCTCAGGTCGAACCGATAGGTGCGCCTCGATCCCGCCACGAGGTTAGGCTCCAGGGTATCGGGACCATCGGAAGGAAAGCAATCACGACTGATCCAGCTGCGTGTGCTAAAGCCCATTTCACGATTTTGCAATACATGGCTGTAGTGTCCCCATACATCGATGAGCACAACCTTCAGTTCAACAGATGGTTGAAAGAGCGACAACCCATCACTGGAAGCTCGTCAGATTGTAACAGCCTCAAAAATTATAAAATAAAGAAAAATGAATTAAAAATCTTTTGTGTATTATTTCTGAAATTTCTGGTTTTATTGAATATTCTTTTGGCTTTTCCTTAATGCAAGAAAGTGAAACAAAGAATATAATAAATGGAAAAAGGTAAAAAGTAAAAATACCAAAACAACAAAAATTTACCAAAGTCATCATAAATATCTGAGGGCTCTCCACAGCTTGCTTAAGTCGGTGGGAGAGCTGGATTAATAAAAATAATATTTAATTAAAGTGAATCATGTGCAAATATCTCAGGGTAAAATGGTAAAATAATTTGGTAAAAATATCTGGAAGTTATCCTAACCCAATAGTTTTATATTGCCGACATAAACACAGTATCAACCTCCAGTAAAAATATCAAGAATTTACAAATTCATTTTATAATTTTGAAAATTCAAAAACAGTGAATAAATAAATTGGAAAACAGTAATGTCAGAATTATTAAAAATTAAATATTAATAATTAAAATCTGAAATTTTTACATAAGGTGTATAATAACATTTCAGACTCTCACAAAAGGTTTCATAAAATATGAAATTCATTTCAGTCATAAATTAAACGAAAAACTGAATAGGCAGAGCAGCAACAGCTGTGTTGTCAGAATTTTCTAAAAATCTACATGCATCATAAAATGGTGAAAATTTTACAGGAGTATGATAATTCTTCTTCCGACCTATGGTAAAATTTTTATAAAATTTTGTATCGTTTTGTCTGTCGAAAATGCTGTGAACATCCCGTTCTGTCCAGAGACTTCACCCGACTTCTTTTCTTGCTCTCACTGACGTGTGGGCCCGGTCTGTCAGTGAGACAAACCAGTCGGCACTTGCTGCCAGCTCGCCCCCATGCGTCAGCGACCCAGCCGTGCCTTCTTCTTCCCCTCTCCCTGCTCTCTCCCGCGCAGAGACGACCGTCTCGGGTTTTCTCGCGCCTGCGCCCGAACCGTCTCTCCCGCGCCATATAAAACCCCCTCCTCTCTTCGCAACCGACCCAGCTAGCTCCCCGTGAAACCATTCCGCCGTTGCTTTGGTCATCTTCCCCAATTTCGGTGAAAACCGCAGAGAGAGGAAAACGCCAATTCTTCCACCCCGAACCAATTCGCCCCGAACCAATTCACCAAAGCTTCCTAGTGCCTTCAGGAGTTCATCCCGAACCTTGCTTGAAGCCCTTTCTTCCCCGAAGAGCTTCCCCGCCGTGTTTTCCTTCCGCGGTCGCCGCGCTAGGTGAGAGCTCTTCTCCTTCTCTCATCTTTCAAAGCGTTTGATGGGATTTGTTCCTTGAGTCACGCAGATGCTCAAGTGGGTCCAAGCGAGGCTCGGTTGGCTCTAGTTTTGCGTCGCCGCCGCCCTCGCACGGTGACGTGCCGCTGCAGAGCCTCTCAGGCCACCACGCCGCCACCAACGTGTGCGCACGGGTGCCCTGAACCTCAGGGTGGAACCCATTCCACCCGGAGGCCTCGCCGCCGTCGGCGAGCTCATGAGAGCCACCGCCGCGCACCACGGTGGTGGAAGCCCCTTCCGGCCACCTTAGACCACCGCGGCCGTCCACGAGTTCGGCGTGAGTGCGTGATGCTCGGGCGGAATCAATTCCGCTCGGCACAGATCGCCAGCCGGCGAGCTCGCCTTGCCGCGCCCTGCTTTGGTCACCGCCAGCGGGCCCACTTATCACCGGGCTCCTCGCCGATAGCTTTGGCCCGTCGTCGACCACGCGCGCCTACGCGAGCAGACGCCGATGGCCCGTCACTTTGTCGGCCAGCGGTAGCGTACAGCTGCCAGTATGAGTATCGCAGCGTGTCGATCGCGTTAACGCGTCGCCCGACCAGCGACGAGTGGACCCAGTTATCGGCGCCTCGGTAGCGATTCGCCGAAAAGGAAAGCGCATTTTCCTCGCGAAAGCGCACTTTCCATTTTCGGCAGTTTTCTGATTTTCAGTATTTATTCAAAACCTAGATATTCAAATAGCTATAACTTTTGAATCACTTAGCCAAATCTAATGAAATAAATTTATAAATTCATATAAAATCAAGTAGATTCAGAATATACAATAATATTTCAGAATTTAATTTTATTTGAATTTCGAATTCAAATTCAAAGAAAAGGTTAGAAATATATCATACATGAAAATTTTGCAAATGACCTCCGAATTTAGTAAAATAAATTTTGTTAGAATCCTTGTAATCCCAGGAACCATAATCTGTAAAAATACTTAGGGTTTGTTATAAGAAAATTTTAAGTTATTAAATGAGTGGTAAATAATGCAATAATGGTTTAAATAGATTAAATCTTTAAATTGCAAATGAGAACAAATCATGCTTGCAACCATTTCTGAGTTTGTGAAGTTATTTTATTTGAATATTTCCATCTGATTTCTTTTTGGCTCTATTGAAATTTGGTATTTGTTATATGTTGCCGTACGACGTGTAGAACCCGACGAATCCGGTACATTCGACGACCAGGAGTTTGAAGTCGAGGATAGTCAACAAGGCAAGCAAACCCATTTGATCATATTGAACCCAGATTTATAAATGTTTTCATTAAATGTTTTACTGCATACTTTATTTTATTAATGTCTGCTATATTTCGGGTAATGGTAGTGGTACCAGTAGACTTATGGAACTTCCTTGATAAGTAGAAAATTGTGAACTTTGAAAACCCTAGAATAACTTAGACATTATTTAATGTCAATCTGGGTTTCTCACAGTT
Organism: Otatea glauca; assembly: GCA_036346275.1. Taxonomy (NCBI): domain Eukaryota; kingdom Viridiplantae; phylum Streptophyta; class Magnoliopsida; order Poales; family Poaceae; genus Otatea; species Otatea glauca. Next base: position 43,149,461 of record CM070714.1, read on the forward strand.
AGTGACATGCTTAGCCAAGTTTAAATAAACATAAAACTGTGACATGGTTAAAGACTTTAGTTACGATATTTAAATGTGTATGACCATTTTGTGGTTGGTATTTTGGTTGGGAAAATGAAAATAAAACTATGGTTTAGATGCGGGCAATTATTGGTAATAGCCGGTTGTGCATATTTTGCACGCAGTATAGGGTGGAGATTATTGCCCGTGTCGAGTTAAGGACCGAACTATGGGTTGTTTTCAGGCCAAGAATAATCATACAACCACAAGTGCTGGTATGGGACAGCTCTAACTTATTAAGTTGTTTAAAACTAGCTTTGCACTTGGAAGGCCGGAGTAGTACGAGCTGTTTCTTAATGAATTGCTCGACGGGCGTCCACACCGAGGTGATCATGGATTAAACGTCTACCTATATAACGGTTATGCGCCATTGTGGGTAGTTCCATCATTTCTATGCTCGAGTTCTTACGCCCGCGAATGGGTTTATCGTCACCGTCTTTGGTGCAAAGTTAGGTTTAAATAATGTAATGATTATAACATGACTCTCTGCGGCACACCAAAGGAAGTGTGCAAATATCGATTGCTCAAAGAGTCAGTCATGTATTGTGGGGAAAGTTGTATACCTCTGCAGAGTGTAAAACTAATCGATTAGCCGCGTCCGCGGTCATGGACACTTGGTAAAGTCATCATATAGTTAGCAGTTTTGCTTATTTTCATAAAATATGGTTTCTACCATGTGTTAGAAATTTCCATTGTGTGTAGGTGGAAATTGGTTTTGAATATGGTCGTTATACTCAAGCTTTTGTGAATTATTTATGCTTACATTCTATCAATTTCAGTATTAAATTGCTTTTACTAAATTTCTGTTTTGTAATCTATTATTCTGAATTTACCATTCAAAATGGCTTTATGCAAAATTAACCTTAATAGCCTTCCATTGGAATGACCTGCATGTATTTTAGGATTTGCATAGGTCTTGCGAGTACGTAAGTACTCAACTTGCCCATATTGATGTTTTTAGGTGAAGAATCAGATTTCCCCGATGATTAAATGCGTTGATGCAGGATCTGAGGAATTTAACGATGAATTTATCTAAGGATTTTTCCTTGTCGGTTGCTGTGGAACAATGGGTTAAAAGGCATACTACAAGAAGTTGTCTCCACTGCAGTTTTACTTTTGGTATTGTAGAAATAATATGTAATCTTACTTCCGCTGTGTAATAAAGTTTGTGTATGACTGTGATATAAATTTGTATTTGTGCGTACTAGCTACTGATCATGGGACTAGTACTGTATGCTCATGGTATCCATTTTTGGTATTTATTATCAAAAATGGGGGCCTTACACAGATGATACGCTGACATGGTTGGCAAAAGGGCCAATATTTACAGTTGTAATATGGAAAGGACAAATGAGGCTTCGTAAGTATATTACCTTGTGGGACATGTAGGCCATTCTCACGCTCTACGGCATCGGCTAACACTACTGCATCATGTGTTGTCCCCTCCCAACCAGCCAATACATATGTGAAGCGAAGATAAAATCTACGACTGCCATCACATTTTGAGTGCAAAAAGACTTTCTACCATGAAAGGAAGGTTCCATGTCATTAGAGACAGAGGCCCTTATATGTGTCCCATCAATAGCTCCAATACAATCCTATTTGGTCAAGAATACAAGCCAAAAGATTAGGAACCATACAATATTGAGCCCAAAATTGTGTATGGACTAATAGCTCAATCTCATACCTTAAAGTATGGATCCCACCTTGGGTTCCCCACTATTTTTGTTGGGGTCTCCAATGAAGGTGGCCTAATGAAATCTTTTCGTAGCTCACATATGGCGTGGACGACTAATTTGAAGTAACGGCTAACAGTTTCATTGGATCTACAATAATTAGTGCTAACTAACATATTCCTAAGGCTGCGTTTGGTTATCTGGATGAGGTTGGATGGGATATGGCCATCCAGCCTGGATGGGATAGAGCCATCCAGGTGGCTGTTTGATTGGTGGATAGGGATGAGCCAGTTTTTTGTTTGGTTGGATGGATGAGAATAATGGGATGAGCCAGTTTTTTGTTTGGTTGAATGGATCAGAATAGATGGCCTAGTTGTGTATCTACATGCTGATTCTTCTTACCGAGTCAAAAGTCGTATTTGCAAGCATCGTCGTACGCTATACCATAAAAGAAACATATGTACGAGTAGCACTCGAAATTGAATTGAGATCAACGATGACAGACAGATTCGGTTTTGGCTCTAAGGTGGAAGGAGATGCACCAGAGCAGAGCAGAGTACCAGAATAAATAGGAGGCATCTGCGAAAGGCCAAAGCAAACGTGCATGTTTCCCCAACAAACTCATCCTCAGGTTCCGAAATGAAAATTGAACCAACCAATGGATCATCTAAAATAAGCTTCAATGTCGGGCACAAGCGACTATGCATGCATTCCTTGATTCCAAGCACACCAATATACACCGAAACTCACCTTTCAAGAATTGTTCTGTTATTGCTAAAACAAGTTCGAAAAAGTTGCAAGCTATTGTAATGGGGCACCATGTACTAGCCAGATCGCCAATTGGAATCACTCATCATCCTCCATCAAATTTTGTCATCCAACTGAGCAAGCTTATTTCCTATTTATTGTTGACATTGTTGGTTTTGCAAACAACACGAGTAACGAGCTATGGTTACCACGGTTGTGCAAATTTCTAATCGGTTACATGATCAATTACAAGAGGATATTACTTGAATGTAACTAAAAGGATGAACAAGCCACAGAGCGAGAAGTACATACTTGTTGTCAAAGAAACATCTTGGCAAGAAACAATTACGCAAGTTAATCTGAAAGCGAGGCATAAAAGCACTACTCGGGGTAGATAAAAACTCGAGAAAAGAAGGCAAACTGAGTAAAACAGAGTTGGACACACATATCTATTATTACAAAATCCGACAGATAATTTCAGCAGTCACTAGATTCATGAGCTGCAGTTACATACATACTGTCACGCAAACAATACAGTTCAAACTTCAAACAACACTATATACAAGAACAGAAATAACGCTAGTCACTAGACTCGATACTTTCGTCCTCTCTAAATTGCTGGTCATCACGTTTACACGAATCATCGGTCTCGTAGTCATATGGGAGCAACTGCTCGTCTACGCTGGACGAAGTGTCTTCTTCTTGAGGTGGATTGACACAGTGTGTTTGCACCAAGTCTTCCGATTGTATGGCAAGTTCGTCAAGACGGTGAGCAGTGTGTTCGATCTGAAGTAACACTTGGTTGAGTTGATTCGCGCTTTCGCATGAGTGAGGAGAAAAATTTTCGTACACTATACTCTTAATATAAACATGATTTCCTCTATGCGATTAATTGTCCATACATGCACTTCACTGACTTTCTTTGAATCTTTGTCAATCTATATGCAAGTAAACAGAACCCAATTCATTACACACATACACCTAAAATAGTTGCAATGGAAGAAAGCCAAAATTTTGTTAGCTAAGAAAGGCTTCAGTTGAAGTAAGCTGCTTGTGAGAGATTGAAAGAAAATTTTCATGCACATCTGCACACTAACAAGCTACTGAGCTCACAATGCAGCAGCTCTTATCAGTATGCTTAGTTAGAAGTGAGAATGCAAATCAGGAAGAAGAATTATGGCACTATTCAAGCCTCAGCTCTTGCAATTATTGTCACAAAGATACTTGTCAGACAATTTGTTGTACGTCCTACAAAATCACATATAGAGTTAGTTTGTTTTCTTACCTGCCTACTTGGAGACTCTCTGTTAGTTTGTTTTCTTCTCTCCCCATTCAATTCCATTTCATCCTGCGAAAGGAAAAAACAACAAGATATGTTGGTCAATTCAGGCTGCTTTTTAAACCTTACCCCAGTTAGGACCTACCATGTGTATATGCAACCATACATGCATACTGTTGCTCCAACAGCCAGGTCACATGTTGAGATTGTATCCTCATGAGCTTGTATGAGAACAAAGTTGAGCTCGCCACAACAATCAAGCTCGCTAGGATTCAACAATCAAACTAGCAGAACTGAAACCCATTTTTCAGAAACTAGAAAGAACATACACCAAATTCAGCAACAACATACACTAGGTTCTTAAATAGACATACAAGGTTCTTAAATAGACATCGAAGGTTCTTTCCTTCGGTTCATACCAAAAGTACACACAAATAACTAGCAACTATAGTTCATTGTCTTTGGTTGGAAGCAAAAGAAGTCACACAACTACCAATTTGCCATCACCCATGGAAGTTATTGGCTACATACCTAGCAACCCAAACTACCTAATCTAACACATCAAGAGCGTTGAATGCTCTAGCAATATGAGGATGCTCAACCAAATAAGCATAATAGTGTGAAAGATGAGCGCCATCAAAACCCGGAAGGCTTTTTATGGATTGCCACATATGATGAGGACATCACTCCTTCGGATGTGTGCAACACGACTCCTCAAGATATACAAGGTCCAATTACAAGAGCATGCGCGCGACAATTAAACCACCAGGTGAACTCATTCCTCGCTGTTCATGTTTCCTTGGATGGATTGCTACTAAATTCTTGTGTTGTTTTGTTGCTTAGGAATATGGGAGAAGAATCACAAGCTTACCCGGACTTAATCCCTCAAAGCCCAAGTCTACTTGGTCTCAAAGTCGAGCTCAAGTCGGACTCCAACTTCGGTTCAGAGCCTCAGGACAGCACATCAATAAATTGATTATATCTGGGTCATACGAAGTCCAATTAAGGCTTTCTTGGACTCTACGGAGAAGCTCACGATGAGAGCTTTCCAACGGAAGTGGTTTCACATCCAAACTCCTTATAGATCGACGGGAATCATCAAAACAATATGACGAACAGAATCTACCGGGTGCTGCGACACCTCCACTTGGGCCCTAAGGCCTTGTACGACCTAGGGTTTCACGGCCACCCCCTTGGCTGCCTCCCTTGCCCTCTCTCTCTTACATATTCAGTAGCCGTCGCTAGAATAGATGGGTTTTGCTTAGATTACAACTAGACACTTTGTCAGTTTTTTGCCGTTCATTGGCTTGTGGAACCCCAACTCGTGTGCTTAATATTATTCGCAATTTCAGATTGCATCTTCTACGTTCTTGCTTGTGTTCTCGATTCGCATGCAGGGATAAGCCTTCTTGGCGAGGTCAACCGTGTTTGTGCGTGGTTGATAACCAACGGAGCCGTGGTGTAGCTATTTCAGGGTTCGAATCAGTTTTGATTGGAAGCCGGATCGTCAACGTCGAGTTCTCCACCAATCGATTCATTACTACCTGTCGGAAGATCAGGCCACCATTTCCATCAAGTGGTATCAGAGCTTCGGTTGAGCGATAGGTAATTCTTGTATCCCCACTTTTGTTTTGCCATCGTCCTAGAGTCCAGAAAAAAATTGCCCTACAAAAAGTTCTTCATCGGTTCCGCTGTCCTACAACCCCTTGTGCCTTTGCAATAACTTGGTGAGTTCAGATCTGGTCAAGAAACATTGCTTGACCACCCGTGCACATCCTCATCCATACCATATTCAATGGTTCAACAATAGTGGTAAGGTGAAGGTAACACAAACTGCGAGAGTGCATTTTTCCATTGGAACATACCATGATTTTGCTGATTTTGATGTAGTACCTATGCAAGCATGTTCACTTTTATTAGGCCATTCATGGGAATTTGATACTGATGCAACTCATCATGGTAGAAGTAATAAATACACTCTTATGCACAAAGGAAAGAAAATCACTTTGCTTCCTATGACACCTGCTGAAATTGTGCAATGTGATAAAGAGAGAGCTCAAAATGAGAATAAAAAGAGTGCATCAAAATCTGAAAATCAGCAAATAGCTACGAACGTTTTCCCACCTAAGAAAGACAAGAAAGCACCTAGTTCTAAGTCCGAGGGAATTACATTGAAAGGTGGTGTTATCTTGGCTACAAAATCGATCTTCTTTGCAATTCGAGAATGAGCTGCCATGCTATGCTTTGATATGCAAAGAATCTTTAGTTTCACTTGAGGATATATCTAGCTCTTTGCCTCCTTCTGTTTCTAACCTTTTGCAGGAGTACATGGATGTCTTTCCAGATGAGATACCCCCGAGATTACCACCTATTCGAGGGATTGAGCATCAAATTGATTTGATCCCGGGAGCAACCTTGCCAAATCGTGCTGTATATAGAACCAACCCGGAGGAGACTAGGGAAATTCAGCGACAAGTCCAAGACCTTTTGGACCGTGGGTACGTACGAGAAAACCTTAGTCCTTGTGCTGTTTCCGTGATCTTGGTTTCTAAGAAAGACGGTAATTGGCGTATGTGTGTTGATTGTAGAGTCATCAATAATATTACCATAAGATATCGTCATCCTATCCCTCGGCTAGATGACATGCTTGATGAGTTGAGTGGTTCTATAATTTTCACTGAAATTGACTTGCGAAGTGGATACCACCAGATTAGAATGAAACTTGGAGATGAATGGAAGACTGCATTTAAAACTAAGTTCGGCTTGTATGAGTGGTTAATGATGCCTTTTGGGTTAACTAATGCACCTAGTACTTTCATGCGATTGATGAATGAAGTTTTACGTGCGTTCATTGGAAGATTTGTTGTAGTTTATTTTGATGATATCTTGATTTACAGCAAGTCACATGCACTACACTTTGATCATCTACGTGCTGTTTTCAAGGCTTTGAGAGATGCACGTTTGTATGGTAACCTCGAAAAGTGCACCTTTTGCACGGATCGAATCTCGTTTCTTGGTTATGTTGTTACTCCACAGGGAATAGAGGTGGATGGAGCAAAAATTGAAGCCATAACGAGCTGGCCAACACCTGAGACTGTCACACACGTGAGAAACTTTCATGGTCTTGCGGGGTTCTATCAGCGTTTTGTGCGGGATTTCAGCACCATTGCTGCCCTGTTGAACGAGTTGACAAAGAAAGGAGTAGCTTTCAAATGGGGACCTACACAAGAAAAAGCATTCAAGTTGTTGAAAGAAAAGCTTACCCACGCTCCATTGCTCCAACTCCCGGATTTCAGTAAGATTTTTGAGCTAGAATGTGATGCTAGCGGGATTGGAATTGGAGGTGTGCTAATTCAAGAAGGTAAGCCAGTTGCTTATTTTAGCGAGAAATTAAGTGGGCCAAGTCTCAATTATTCTACCTATGATAAAGAATTGTATGCTTTACTTCGTGTGCTTGAAACTTGGCAACATTATCTATGGCCCAAAGAATTTGTTATACATTCTGATCATGAATCTCTAAAACATATTAGAAGTCAAGCTAAACTGAATAAACGACATGCTAAATGGGTAGAATATATTAAGTCATTTCCATATGTCATAAAACATAAGAAAGGAAAGGACAATGTGATTGCTGATGCGCTTTCTAAGCGTTATACCATGTTATCTCAACTTGATCATAAGATTTTTGGTTTAGAGACCATTAAGGACTTATATGCTGCTGATTTGGACTTTAAAGAAGTGCATGAACATTGTAAAGAAGGAAAACATGGAATAAATACGTCTTTGAATGATGGTTTGCTCTATCGTGCTAACAAGCTATGCATTCCAAATAGCTCAGTTCGTCTTTTGTTGTTGCAGGAGGCGCATGGAGGCGGTTTGATGGCACATTTTGGAGCAAAGAAGACTGAAGATGTGCTGGTCGCCCACTTCTTTTGGCCAAAGATGAGACGCGACGTCGAGCGCTACGTGTTACGCTGCACTACTTGCAATAAAGCTAAGTCCCGCTTAAACCCACATGGTCTTTACATGCCTCTTCCTATTCCTAGTGTACCATGGGAGGATATTTCTATGGATTTTGTTTTAGGGTTGCCTAGGATAAAGAGGGGGGATAGCATATTTGTTGTTGTGGATCGTTTCTCTAAAATAGCACATTTTTTACCTTGTCACAAGAGCGATGATGCTACAAACATAACTGATTTGTTTTTTAGGGAAATCGTTCGACTACATGGAGTGCCTAATACTATTGTATCGGATCGAGATGCAAAGTTTTTGAGTCACTTTTGGAGATCACTTTGGAACAAATTGGGGACGAAGCTGCTGTTTTCTACTACATGTCATCCCCAAACTGATGGACAAACAGAGGTTGTTAACCGCACATTATCCACTATGTTGCGGGCTATTTTAAAGAAGAATTTGAAGATGTGGTAAGAGTGTTTACCGCATATTGAGTTTGCTTACAACAAATCAAAACACTCCACCAACAAGGTAAGTTCGTTTCAGGTAGTGTATGGTTTTAATCCCCTTGCTCATATTGATTTACTACCTTTGCCCACTTCTGAAAAACTTAATTTGGATGCTAGGAAGCGTTCTGAATTTATTCTTAAGTTGCATGAAACAACTAAAGAGAATATAGAGCGCATGACCGATAAGTATAGGATTGTTGGAGGATTGTTGGAAGTAAAGGTAGGAAAGAAATAAAATTTGAACCAGGTGATTTGGTTTGGTTGCATTTGAGAAAGGATAGGTTTACAGAATTAAGAAAATCAAATTTAATGCCTAGAGCTGATGGTCCATTTAAGATAATTGAGAAAATCAATGACAATGCATACAAATTGGATCTACCTGCAGATTTTGGGGTTAGTCCCACATTTAACATTTCAGATTTGAAGCCATACTTGTGAGAGGAAGATGAGCTTGAGTCGAGGACGACTCCAATTCAAGAGGGGGAGGATGATGAGGACATCACTCCTGCGGCTGTGTGCAACACGACTCCTCAAGATATACAAGGTCCAATTACAAGAGTACGCGCGCGACAATTAAACCACCAGGTGAACTCATTCCTCGTTGTTCATGTTTCCTTGGATGGATTGCTACTAGATTCTTGTGATATTTTGTTGCTTAGGAATATGGGAGAAGCATCACAAGCTTACCTGGACGTCATCCCTCAAAGCCCAAGTCTACTTGGTCTCAAAGTCGAGCTCAAGTCGGACTAAACTTCGGTTCGGAGCCTCATGATAGCATATCAATAAAACAACCATATCTGGGTCATACGAAGTCTAATTGAGGTGTTCTTGGACTCTATGGAGAAGCCCACGATGAGAGCTTTCCAACAGAAGTGGTTTCACATCCAAACTCCTTATAGATCGACAGAAATCATCAAAACAATATGACGAACAGAATCTGCTGGGTGCTGCGGCACCTCCAGTTGGGCCCAAAGGCCTTGTACGACCAAGGGTTTCACGGCCACCCCCTTGGCTGCCTCCCTTACCCTCTCCCTCTTACATATTCTGTAGCCGTTACTAGAATAGATGGGTTTTGCTTAGATTACAACTAGACACTTTGTCAGTTTTTCGCCGTTCATCGATTTGTGGAACCCCAACTCGTGTGTTTAATATTATTCACAATTTCAGATTGCATCTTCTACGTTCTTGCTTGTGTTCTCGATTCACATGCAAGGATAAGCCTTCTTGGCGAGGTCAACCGTGTTTGTGCGTGGTTGATAACCAACGGAGCCGTGGTGTAGCGATTGCAGGGTTCGAATCAGTTCTGATTGGAAGCCGGATCGTCAACGTCGAGTTCTTCACCAATCGATTCATTACTACCTGTCGAAAGATCGGGCCACCGTTCCCATCAACATATCCTTGGGAAGATCGTTGTCGTCGGTATCCACCTTCTCGATAGCTGTGGCAAGCCTATCGAGACCAAATTGGAGTATTGCTTGCAGCCCCGTATCCTCTTCATTTGGGATTGTTTTGGCTTTCTTTGCTTTGGGGGTAGATGACTCACCAACATATTGAGATTGTGTACCATCTTCAGTTGTGGCAGCAGCTTCGTCATCTTCAATTTCAGACACTTCTGTCGCTAGAGGGTCACTTGATCCCTTTGCATACTTCCCCGTAGCCAAAGTGTTGCCAAAGATTGCAGCCATCTCACGATAGTGCTCAATAGGCTTGTTTAGATATTCCGCATCTCCTTTGTATGTCTAGCAAGCAAAGGAGAATATGCAAGGCATATTTTAGATGAAGCAAGAGAGGGTAATCCATGCTACAACCATACCTCAACATGGCCTGTGTAATGTTCATGATCAAGTGTAATAACACAATTGTCTTCATCCCATCCAGCACCACTCAACTTCTTGAGCTTGATTATCTTTCCCCACTTCCTCTTCCATGTTCTAATATAGTTTGAAATCTGATCTTCGGTAAGTCTAAGCTTGAAGTGCTCATTCAAAGCCTTTGCACACGCGTTAAGGTGTACCTTCTTGAATCCACTGGATGTTTAGTGCCACTAGCTACCAAATTGCACAAGTGGCTAAGCATCATGTCAGACATCGCAGATGTCCATGTAACATGGCCACTCCCCTCAGCTTTTGTCCCAACGTTTTCAATAAGTTGTGCAAGATCTATGTCCTAGCATGTGTAATGAGAACATAGGAGAAATTTCAGAATGTATAATGACAACATTGCAAATTAGTAGTTCTTAATAACCTTACAAATAAATAATTTGTCACAACATTACAAATAGCACATACTAATTGCCATAGTGGTTCTGCCGGTCTTGCCACATGTCATTGGCAATTCCCTGCCTAAACTCAGCCATCACTCTGTGGTCACTTGCTTGCCCAATATATGATGACGCAGGGATGGGGTTAGATGGACAATTGGTCTCCGGTAAAATGTACTCATCAGCCCCATCATCTATAACCCAATTATGAATAATACAACAAGCTACAACAATATCAACTTGAGTGGGAAAGGGGAAGAATGGAGTGGCATCGTCAAGTGTCTTGAACCGCCTCTTGAGTGACCCAAATGCACGCTCTACGGTCACACGAAGAGAAGAGTGCCTAAGGTTGAACAACTCCTTCTCATCTTGCACGGGATTGTTCCCCCACTCGTTCAGGTGGTACCGCACACCGCGAAAAGGAGGCAAGAACCCAGGTTTGGCTCCATAACCCGCATCAACTAGGTAGAATTTTCCTAACATATGAACGACAAGTGGGTCATATTTGGTTCATAGAAATAAATGGTAAGGACAAATGAGGCTTTGTAAGTATATTACCTTGTGGGACACGTAGGCCATTCTCACGCTCTAAGGCATCGGCTAACACTACTGCATCATGTGTTGTCCCCTCCCAACCAGCCAATACATATGTGAAGCGAAGATCAAAATCTATGACTGCCATCACATTTTGAGTGTAAAAAGACTTTCTACCACGAAAGGAAGGTTCCATGTCATTAGAGACAGAGGCCCTTATATGTGTCCCATCAATAGCTCCAATACAATCCTATTTGGTCAAGAATACAAGCCAAAAGATTAGGAACCATACATTATTGAGCCCAAAATTGTGTATGGACTAATAGCTCAATCTCATACCTTAAAGTATGGATTCCACCTTGGGTTCCCTGCTATTTTTGTTGGAGTCTCCAATGAAGGTGGCCTAATGAAATCTTTTTGTAGCTCACCTATGGTGTGGACGACTAATTTGAAGTAACGGCTAACAGTTTCATTGGATATGCAATAATTAGTGCTAACTAACCTATTCCTAAGATTGTGTCCAATAGTGTTCAAGAACATCGCAACTTGCTCCTCAATACATACATGTATAGTGTCTCGAAGCAAGCCTCGATCTCTCAAAAGTGAACACAACCGGAAGAAAGGTGCTCTTCCAAGCCTTAGCATGTTCACACAAGTTACATCATTCTTCCAAATTTTATTGTTTAGGTACGCTGTTCTTATCTTGTCCCTTTCATCCATTGGGTCATAGCTAATTCTTTCTCTCTTTCTTTTTCTAGACTTGATACATAACGCAATCAAACAAATAGCAACATATGCAGCAATCGCCAATATCAAGATCTTGCTTTTTCTCCTCTTGTCCATCTACAATGCAAAATGAAGCATTTTTTAAGTCTATCATTCACAAGCAAATTAGTCTGTCATCCAATTGACTCTTTTCACTACACCTCCAGTAGATTACTTTTGTTCGTCTGAATCTTACGTCTACTGTTGACTTAAGACAAAACAGAAAGATTATCTTCGGTGCTTTTTATAGTCATCCACCACAAATTTATGTACCAACCAGATTTAAGTTCACTTTCACATGCTCCAATAAGCTAAATTCTCAATGTTCAAACCAAAAAAAATCACAAGTAAGGAAGACCTACCACTATTACTTGTATAATCAGACGAAATAGCTATTTCCAGACAGGGGGTTGCCCATGGATGCAACTACCAGTACCAACTAACCAATTAGCCAATGAAACTATCTGATTTACCAATTAGCTAGTCATATCATACTTAAGCATTAACCAATCATACACAAGACGCCGCCCCTACTCCCTCTCCCTCGAACAAAGGTGCAGAACTAAGTACAACCAGACGAGCAAAACTTGTTCCATGCAGATCTATGGATCAAACATCATCCAAAGATATGAAATGTATAACCCAATTCATGTAATTGTCATTCATGCAAAGGAAGAAAATGCCATACCATATTGATGCAAAAGTTTTTTGCAGGCAAATTGGGCCTCTCCTCCGACCACTCAGAAGACAGCACACTCCTGCCGCTCGGTCTCACTCCCCTCCAGCCGCTCTCCTGCCGTCACCTGCCTGCCGCCGAGCTGAGCCGCCCTCCAACCCTCCTGCCGCCGAGCTCCAACCCTCCTGCCGTCGAGCTGAGCCGCCTCCTGCCGCGTCGGGTGCCACCCTCGTTGCGTCGCCCTCCAGATCTGGCGCGCCGCCCCGTCGATCTGCCGCTCCGCCACGTTGATCTGCCGCTCCACGCTATGGATCCATCGCGTTGCCCTCCGAATCTGGCGATCCCCCTGACGATCTGCCGCTTCGCCACGTCCTGCCGGGTAGCGTTGTCATCCGGTTATGCAACCTGGTCCTCCGGCCACGCCGCCATGTTGAGTTGCGCTCGGATTTGCTTCCTTCAGCTGGGAGACGAGGTGAACTGTGGCTGGGGAGACGCGTGAGGGAGGTGAGAAGAACGGCGATCAGCGCGTGCGGGCGGCCGTCCGGCTTTTTCTGCGGGATCAAGCCATCCGGAATCTTTACGGCATATTCTTCAAAACTGGATATCCCAATCCAACTCATCCAACCATCCAAACAAATGGATAACTTCAAATACAGGGATGGCCAAATCCCATCCAGGGATATCCAGGGAACCAAACACTACCTGAGTTGATTTATGAATAATGTATGTCATAATAATACGCTTATGATGTAAATTTTGTAATATGTTTTGTTTCAGAAGGCATGGCTAGCATTTCCTAAGGATAGCCAATAAAATAAAAAATCTTCAATAATACAAACCGTCATCACAAACGGTTAGCTATAACCGTCTGAAATGATGCAATATCACAGACGGTTCTAGCTACGAACTGTCTATGATGAGTACATGTTACAGATAGTTCGTAGCTAGAACCGTCTGTGATGAGGGAATATCATAGACAATTCTTGGGTAAAACCGTCTCTGATGACACATCATCAGAGACAGTTATAGCCTAGAACTGTCCGTGATATTCCTTCATCACAGACGGTTCGTGGATAGAACCGTCTCAGATATTAATTTTCATTAACGGTTCGAAAATCGTCTGTGATGTGCCCTTCTTATCATTGACACATGTTTATAAACGGTTCACAAAACTGTCTGTGATGAGCTTTTGTGTAGTAGTGCAAGTAGAATCATTTTTTCCGCCTAAACTTGATCAGAAAAGCTAGAAAATGCTACAACATTTCTTGACTTTTCAATAGAGTAAACATCTAATGTCCATGTGTATCAATCTAACACATCATATCAACTATCCTTTTTAGCTATCTTTATTCACATCTCTATACCGGGTCTCCACGGTAGTAGCAGCAAGCATGTATAGGTTCTGTTTGGCATAGCAGAGGTGAGCACGTGCAGGTCTCGTGCGATGCAGCCGAGCACGGGTGTGGGCAAGCAATAGCCGATGAGCACGTGCACCACGCGCGTGAGATGTCTAACGCCTTGCCACCCCCTCTCGGTGCCGTGTGATTTGACGTCGTGTCACCGATGTGAGATGAGCAAGGGTTTGAGCGATTTGACGCTTGTCCATGAGGGAGATGTCAGATATGAAAGATGAGCATGAGTTTTTCAATGTCCCTCAAAGACCTCCTGCTGCCTTCTTCGCTGATGCAGGGGTTGCCATCGCAGTCGAGATCTTGCCCTTTTTCCATTGCGGTGTCGAGCGTCGAGCATCTGCGGCAGGGGGCCGAATTGAGCCAGTATGACCCTTGGCTGCCTCCTCATTTTGGTCATAGAGCGGTAAAATGTCAAACATGCCCACATCGCCTCTTGGCACAACTTCACCGCCACGTCGTCACGAGCAACTTCGAGCTCTCGTTTTACCCCTTGGGCGAGTAGGGTGTAACATCCCATAAAATTCAAAATATGAATTATGAAAAGTTTGAAATTTAAAAATAGAATTGAATAAAAATTTCAATTGGAATCAAGATTTTGATTTTAAATAATATCTTTTCCTCCTTTCTTGCATTCTAATCTTTTAAAAAAGAAAGATTTCATTATTAAAACTATTTCTTCCAAAACAAACAAACTATAAAAATGAATTTGAGATGTGATACTTAATTTGAAATTTAATTTTTTGAGTTTTTTGAATTATTGGTTCTTCATGAGTTTTGCTCTAAAAGAAAAGTAATATATATTGAAATGGTAAAACGGTAAAAGTAAAAAGATAAAAACACAATAGCAATAAAAATCTGCAAAAATAATATTAAAATATTATAAACCGTCATATCCCTTGTCATTCTGTCAAAGATAATCTGAATACATGAAATAAAAGATTAGATATTGTAATCATGAGAAATGATATCAATCAAAGAGCATGTAAGATTTTTGTAGAAATATTTGGAGCTTATCTGAAGCCAATATTTTTACCATGCTGACATAAACTCTATTCTTACCTCTGGTAAAAATATTAGAAATTAAAAGTTATATTTGAATCATTTAAAAATTCAAAAATAGAAAGGAAATAATTCTGAAAATAGTAATGTCAGATTTATTAAAATTAAAATATAAAAATCTGAAAATTTTATATAATTTAAATAATTCCATTCCAGATCTTTTCAAAAAGTTTTATAAAATAATAAACTCATTTTGAGCTTCAATTAAATAAAAATCAGAACAAGTAGAAAATGGAAATCATGCATTGTCAGAATTATTTTAATTTTTAAATAAAGATTTTTAACCTGAAGATTTTTTTTGTACTCTTATCTATTCCTTTCCGACCCATGAAAAAATCCTCATAAAATTTAGAGCCTTTCTGTTGTCCCAATTCGGTGGATTTACCTCAGCCTATCTAGAATTCTCTTGCGATTTACCCTTGCCTTTCGCTGACTTGTGGGCCCAGTCATTACAGCTGTCCTATGCGACTTCCCTCACCAAGCTGACTGCCATGTGGACCCTTGCCCCCACACATCATCTTGTTTTCCCGTTTCTTCTGCTCGCTTCCTCTGATCACTCTTGCTCGCGTAGACGCCGAGCAGCATCGCCTTCAGCCTTTCTCGCCTGCGCCGCAATCCGCAGCCTAAGGCGCCCGAGCTGCCAACTTGACACCCTTATGACACCCAGATGCCACCGTCTTACCAGCGAGGAACCCGGTTGTGTCAAGATCAAACAGGAAGTGCGGCGCCGCCATTTGCTTCCCATGTCCAAACGTTGTGCCGCACCGCCATCACCGCTTATAAAAGTCACCCAACTTCTCCAGAGCAACACGGTAGTACCATAAGCCATCACCTGATCAAATTGCGCAGCCACACCGCTGGACGCCCATCGTCTTCTTCAAAGCCAACCAAAAACCAGTAAAAAGGGGGAATCCCAAATTGGCCATCACCCGTGAACCACAGACCAACTAACTTGGCCAATACCTTCTCCTTGACACCTAGAACTTACCTTCTTCCCCATTCGAAGATCTTCTTCCCCGGTGAGCCGTCGCACCGTGCATCCTCTTCAGCCGCACTCACACGGTGAGACCCCACTCCCGCGCGTTCTTATCTTCAATTAAGTAGCAAAACGGAGTGTAGAGAACCTGATAATGCTTATATTGGTGAAAATGAATAAAGAAACATCCTGCTTTTGCTCCGTCACCGTCGGCCATGGCCGCCGTCGCCTCCCTCCGGTGGCGACCTACTTCCCGGCCACCTCCGGCCGAACTAACACCACCCACGTGTGCGCATGGATGCTCTGGTGCTCGTCGTGGAGCCCTTTCACCGACTCTAGCCTTCCTTCGCCGACGGTGAGCTTTGGCGCCGCCACCTCTGCTTCGGGTCACCGACAGGCGGGTCCCACTTGTCATCCTCTTGCGTTGCGCTATACACTGCCGAGCGGGCCCGCGCGTCAGCCGCTCACAGCACACATCTCTCGCTGCCAGCTGGGGCCGCCTATCGGTGGAATAGCCCAGCGCAGCCAAAAATGGAAAGCGGGTTTTGAATCCGAAAGCGCACATTCCCTTTTTGGCAGTTTTCTGAATTTCTAATAAATTTCAACCCTAGAGTATTCAAATGCTCATAGCTTTTGAACCATTAGTCCAAATGAGGTGAAGTAAATTTATAAATTCATGATAAATCATGTAGATTCATAATATACAAATATATTTTGAAAATAAACTCTGTTTAAATTTTAAATTTAATTTTAAATAAAGGGATAAAAATATGCCATATATAGAATTTCTGCAAATAAACTCCAATTTGAATGAAATCAATTTTGTTAGAAACCTTAACTCCTCAGGAACCTAAATATGCAAAATTATTTATATTTTGACTTGATTTACATCATCCTCTAAAATAAGTTTTTTCCAATGTATTGAATATTCAAATATGAATATCTTTTGCAAAAATGATTAAGACCATGTCAAACCAGATTCTATGTGTTTAAAACTTAGTAATCTACCTATATGTGCAAAAACATTTAGAATTGAATCTAGTTTGAATTAAACTTGAAAATAGATTATTTTCCAATGCATAGAAATCAAAGTAAATATAACTTAAAGCATACAAATTCAAATAATGGTAAACTGATTCCTAGATCTTTAATAAAACCATAATATCCTATTATGCAAGAATGTCTCATGTTTGTGCATATTTGAATTAAGTGCATATTAGATCTTAATGTTCACTTGTAAGAAAAACATCTCGGATAAAAGCAAAATATTGTGAAACCAACTTTAAAACACTCTTAGGGTCATCCCCTGTTAATACTAGAAAAATGGATAAATTATTCTGTAAGTGGAGTCGCAAACTAAAAACTAAAACTAAACCTTTGTCGCATAAAACTTAGAAACACTTAAGCCTTTTGAGTAGCCTGTAAAATATCTCGTCTAAATGCAATTATTAAGGAGATCAGCCTAGAAATGATATTTAAAATATATACTGCCATAATCTAGAAAAATATTCTTTTTACAACTTGCTTTGCATCTGAATCCTATTAGTCCAAGACCCTTAAGGGTCATGGTTATCAGAAACCTTAATGCCATATAAGCTATTTCGATAGTGAATATAATGTCTCGTCTAAGCACTAAAATCTATGAAATCAACTTAAGAATGTTTTTCAAAGTAAATACTACCCTATTCTGAAGGAATAATCTCGTGTCATCTTGCTTTGCATATAAATCCCGATAGTAACATAACCTTAAGTATTATGATTTCTAGACTTCATAATATGAATAAGCAAACATAGTAGTATTGAAGAAATCTGTAGTTAAGATATTTGTATCATCAAATCATTCTTAAAACCCACAAATATATATCCAGTAACCTAACTTAACAGATCTAATATATATTCGAATTACTTTTCGTGCAAAATCAATTAAGGATTAATTGATATCCATTCACAGCATGCAACTTAATGGTCTAATGTGTTAATTCTATTAATCCAAATAATTTTAGCATCTAGAATTCAAAAATCAAGAATAGATAGCCTATAAAAGAAACCGTGCATTGCTCAACCTAAAAGCTGTTAGCGATATGAATGTATATTCGACTGTAATACAAGAACGTGAAATCATTCAACACAAACCCTAAGTTACACCTGTTTTCTATAGTTGATTTTATTTGATTTTTCATCTAACTTCTTTTTTTCCTTATTGAACTTGTTATTTGTTGTGTTGTGTTCTTCGTTCGCCACGTATAGAACCCGACGTCATTGATTCCATTATCGACAACGTCAGCTACGACAACGACTTCGTCGTAAACTGCAACTAAGCAAGGCAAGCACCCCCTTTGATCATATTGATCCCAGTTTTATAAATGTTTTCATTAAATGTTTTACTGCATGCGTTACTTTTATTAAAGTCCGTTATTTTGTGGGTAATGGTAGTTGTACCTGTAGTTTCATAGAACTTCCTTGATAAGTATGAATTGTGAACCTTGATAATCCTAGAATAACATAGACAGTAGTTGATGTTAATTTGGGTTACTCACACTTAGTGTCATGCTTAGCCATGCTTAAAGAAACATAAAAACTTTGACATGATTAAAAATATTGGATATGACATTAAATGTGTATGACCTTTCTTTATGATTGGTATTTTGATCAAAAATGAAAATAAAACTATTGTTTAGATGCGGGCAATTATTGGCAATAGCCGGATGTACAAGGGACTTGTACGTAGTATAGGGGGAGACTATTGCCCGTGTCGGATTAAGGATCGAACTATGGGTTGTTTTCAGGCCAAGAATCTCGTACAAACCACAAGTGCTGGCATGGGACAGTCTTAACTTATTAAGTTACTTAAAACTAGCTTTGCACATTAGTAGGCCGAAGTAGTACGAGCTTCTTCAGTGACTGGTTGCTCGGAGGGGTGCCCACACCGAGGTGTTGGGAGTCACATTTGCTGATACAACGGTGAATGTCACACTATGGATATGCTTAACCTTTACTGTGCAGTGACTGTACAAACATTTACACCATAGTATGGGTTTAACGTCATTGAGCTGGTGCAAAGTTAGGGTTAAGTAATATAACAGTTATGTCATGACTCTCTGCGGCACACCAAATGTAACGTCCTGGAAATTAGAACAGTAAAAGATGTACAGTTTAAATTTGAAAATAAGTATTTCTGGAGTTTCTTGGTATTATTTGCTCCAAATGGAATTTTCTTAGACTTTCGTGTTATGTGAAAATATTAAACAAAAAAAGAAAAACAAAGGAAATGGGTAAAAAGATGAAAATAAAATTTAAAAAATTTTACCATGGGTCATGTTCAGGCTGGTAATAAAGTTTACCAGTAAATAAAATTTTGCATGCTTTGGATTAAGGTAAATAAAGCATGTAGCTACTTTTTGACTAGAAACAGTGAATCAAAAAGGAAAATGAAAAATCACCAATGTCAAGATAAAGCCAAGAAAATTTCTATAAATCCCTTACTGTATAACACACCACTGGTAAAATTTTCATAATTTAATAAACTAGATTATGCCTTTCAAAAATTCAATTACAGAAAGTATAAAAAATATAGGAAATGAGTGTCAGAGTTCTTATAAAATAACTGCTCACTATTTTGACTTTAAAATTTTAGGGTGATCTATTTATAAGTATATTAACCTCTCCAAATATTTTCAAAAATAAATCCTAAAATATGAACCTTTAATTAAATCAAAAACGGAAATCAAGGTTTCGGGCACAGTACAGTGTCAGAATTTTAGTAAAACATCTGGAAGGAGTTTTGTCTCAATTTTTTACAGGAGATGTAAGACTCCCATTAAGTCTTGGTAAAAAATGTTGGTAAAAGTTTGACTAAGGATGAAGCTTAAGCTAATCCAAATTCTGGAGAATTCCCGTCCAGTCCCATCACATTAATCGTCCACTGTCGCCGACAGGTGGGCCCGGCCACTGCTGAGCTCGTCGCGCTGACAAGGCTGAGGCAAAGCCTTGTCTCACTGCCAATGGGGCCCGGACCCGCATGTCAGCCTCACCTCACGAGTTCCCCTTCTCCTTCCTTCTCCCCTGGCCGAAGTGAGTCGTCGACATCGCCCGTCCTTCGCCGTCCGGCTCAACCACTCCCGTCCGGCCACGCTCATCGCCCTCCACGTCGCGCGCCGCCTCCTCCACGCCTGTGCTTGATCACCCTTGGTCGAGCCGCTTTGGAGGCGAGGTTGCGCCGCTGTTTTCGCTCGGCACAGGAGAAGCCGACCGGGGCCATGCGCTCAAACTGCGAAAACGATCAATCCCGTTCGGCATTAAGCCATCCGTTCACGTCGCATTGCTCTCTTACACTTCACCTTGATATTTCTGCGAGCCGAGAGCGCTGTGGGATGCTCTTCTTCCCCGTTCGTCTGCAAGAGCCTGAAAAGGGGAAGCCAGCGATTCAGGTCATCTCGCCTCAATTTCTTCAAATCAATTCCACCTGAAGCTTCCTTAGTACCTCAGGCTTACTGATCAATCGTCGTTTTGGCTTCGTTTTGCCTGCAGTGCCGCCGCACCGTCGCCCTTCTTCCTCCCAGTCGGCGCGCGGTGGCAGCTCAGCTCGGGCCTCCTCTGACCTAACCAACCGGTGAGTTCGAATCCACTCACCCCACTGTAGCTCACCTAGCCCTAGTTCGCCGGAGTTTTAGCCTCTAGTAGAGCTTTTGCCCACTCGGCCATGGCGCGCGCACTTTACGGTGGCGGCCACCTTCCGACCACCACCGGCGAATGGGTACCACCCACAGGTGCGCCGCAGTGTCTTTGGTGCCCATGGTGCTACCCATTCCGCCGCGGAGGAGCTGCTTCGCCGGCGGCGAGCAAGAAACCGTGGCGCCTGTTTGAGTCGGCCGGTGGGTCCGGATGTCGATGAGTCCGCGTTTGAACGCAGCGTCTCTGCTGAAGAAAAGCGCTTTCGGTAGAAAGCGGATTTTTTATTTTTGATAGTTTTCAGAAACCGAGTAGATTCAAATGCCAATAATTTTTAAACTATAACTCCAAATTTAATGAAACCAATTTTTAAATTTGTATAAAATTCTTAAGTTTCAGAATATCCAAAAATTTATTGAATATGAATAATATGTGATTTTAGGAAATTCAAAGAGATGCTTAGGTGTAAATAAGGCCATGTGAATAAAATATTTTTAGGATGGTCCAGTTAATATAAGATGAGTTTTTATGGTGCCTATGGGTTAAAATTATTCCGAATAAACAAAAATGTTTGCATGATACCTTGTTGTATATCATGTTTACACCAAAAGGAATACTAAGCATAAAGATGAAGTTATGTAAATAAAAGAAAGGGTTAAGGTTTAAGTGTTTAAAAGTTCATCCTGGAGGGGCATAGACCAATAGGAGCTGGCACATGTGGAAATACTTAGGGAAAAGTATATGTGATAGTTGTTCAATAAAGAGAAACAACATTTATAATGGCAAATATAGAGGTAACTTACTATGAATAGGTTCAAAATAGTTCAAATTCAGTTTCAAAATGTTTTTAAGATCATGCCCTGATGTCAGGAAGAAAGTGAATAAAATATGATGAGTGGTTTAGTAGTAAATGAAAGTGAAAGATTGAAATGTTGTAAGGCAGTTTTTATGTTCATATAGCCCTTTTCAACATTTGATAAAATAGATTATATAAATGATAAATAATGTAAAAATAGTATATAAACACTCCACATAGTATATACTAATAGGTTCTGAAAAAATAATGACATTTTGCTAAGGTTTGTATCCAAAACAAGTTAGTAGAATGAGCCTACTTTTTATGTTTTGCTGAATATTTGAAACAATTAGGCATTTTCAACCATGTGTAAAGTAGCTTATCCAAGTGATAATTTTAGAAAGAATAATTTAGAAATGATCACTGAAGTTTTTACTACTAGATTCCAAAAAAATATTCCATTTAAGAGCTGTGATTCACTTAATTTTCATAAGGGTAACAACCTTAAGTGATATTGCTTAAGTGCTTTCCTTGGCCAGTTTTGTAGCCTAAGTCCAAATTTCCAACTAAGCCTTTTTAACAGTAGTTTTCAAGCCTTGTCTGAACCCTAAAAACTAAGAGAAGTCATTAGAATTGTTAACCAAAGTATGCTCTAGCTTGTTCAGGTTTTAAACCCTAATTTCGTTAGAAGTTACTCTTAAATCTTAATGGATGTGTAACCCTAAATAGCATTCTTTTTGAGTGTTCATTCCTTAGAGTTTTGAGAAGGCAGAGAGCTCTGTTTTCTAGTGCTGCTCTTTTTGCCTTCTTCCAAAGAAGCTAGTGATCAACCTTCTTAATCTAAATAGTTTTAGCATCTATAATTCGAAGTATGAATTCAAATAATTCGTAAAAAAAACAACCTCCTGTTTGGTTCGAACTTGTATTTATTTGCTTGTCTGTCTGTTTTCTTTTTGCCATTTGGAGTTTGCTAATGTTCTTTTGTTCTTCGTTTTCTCGACGTTTAGACACCGACGTCCTCAAAGAGGAAGACGACGCTATCGCAGATCCAGATTTCATACCTGACAGTGAGCTGCAAGGCAAGCAACCCCTTGAACATATTGAGCCCGATAACTCTCCCTAGA
The DNA here is from genome assembly GCA_036346275.1 of Otatea glauca. Classification (NCBI taxonomy): domain Eukaryota; kingdom Viridiplantae; phylum Streptophyta; class Magnoliopsida; order Poales; family Poaceae; genus Otatea; species Otatea glauca. Next base: position 43,171,956 of record CM070714.1, read on the forward strand.
AGTGCTAATTTGGGGTTGGAACTGTAGTTAATCCTGTAAATTATGGTTTGTCTCAATTTGTACGGACATGTGAACCTTTTAAACCCTAGTTTGAACTAGACATACTTAATGTCATGTTTGAGTATAATCGCTAGCATAATATTCCTGCTTGAGCTTCTCGTTAGTATTTCAGTCTTTTCAACCAGTATATGGTCCTTTTGGGAAATGGTTGGTGATAATTTGCTAAAAACCCTCAAACAAAACTATGGTTTGACGGGGGTGATTATTGGCACTAGCCGGTTGTGCAAAAGGATATGCACGTAGTTAGGGTGGAGTGTCGCCCGTGTCGGATTAAGGACCGAGCAAATGGGATGTTGTAGATCCATATTTTTCGTGCAACCACAAGGGCTTGTATGGGCGGTCTTAGCTTAATAAGTTGCTTAGATGTGGCTTTGCATCTATGGAAGGCGGGAGATTGCACAGACGTCCGGTCAGGTCTGTCTATAGGGGTTTCTACATACCAATATAACGGTGTACGCCTTGCCCTGGATAGAGACGTGGTGTGTGTGATAAATGTGGATCCACGACTTGGGTGAGTGTCTCTGTCTTCAGGGCGAGGGTTAACGTCCCGGGCTGGTGTAAAGCCACGTCTAGATAATGTAACAGCTTTGTATGATCTCCTTGCCGACACACCAAAGGAAGTGTGTTAACTGGCCTGGCGAAAGAGGTTGATCATTCCTTGTGGGTAAAGTTGTACACCTCTGCAGAGTGACAAATCTGATCGATTAGTCGCGCTCGCGGTAATGGGCACTTGGGGAAAATCCTCCCAATGCTAAAGTCATTTGAGTCTTTTTGGGAAAAATGGGTTTGGTTTTGGAAACCGTTTTGTAACCAGCTTTTGTGTCAAAGGATCGATACCGGGGATCTATGCAGTCGGGTAGACTGGGTTGAAAATATGGAATAATTGCTTAACATTTGTCTTTAAATTGCTTTTATTAAAATACGTTGTTGCAATCTAATATGCTTATACAGTTTTAATGATTTTGTGCAACTGCAAAAAACCATAGCCTGTTTATTGTTCAGTCTGCATAATTATTTATTTGCATCTGTGAACCAATATAAGTCTTGCTGAGTACCAATGTACTCAATCTTGCATCTGCTGTCTCAGAGGAAGAAGACTGCGATCTGCCAGACGACGTTCTTTTCCACGCAGGTCTCGGGGGATTTGACGATAGTCTCTTCTAGGGTGCCTAGTCAGTTGCCTGAGGGTTTAGTGGGCAACCGCAAGGCTGTTTGGAGTTGTTCAGCTTTATTTTCGTTTCCGCTATTAAATGTTTTAAATTTGTACTGAATTCTGTATAATTAATACTGTTATGTATGTCTTTCTGTTTGTCTGCGTGTATGGTTATGATATGAATGTTGTAAACATGTGAGTGCTAGCTACTGATCCAAGGAATAGCACAGTAATCACATGGAGGTTCCTGTTCATCAGAACGGGGTCTCACACCAAAGGAAGTGTGCTAATATTGATTGCACAAAGAGTCAGTCATGTCTTGTGGGTAAAGATGTGCACCTCTGCAGAGTGTAAAACTAATCGATTAGCCGCGCCCGCGGTTAAGGGCACTTGGTAAAGTCATCACATAGTTAGATGTTTTATTTTTATAAAATCTGGTTTCTACCGTGTGTCGGTGATTTCTACCATGTGTTGGTGGAAAATGGTTTGTGGATATGGTCATGATACACAGGTTCATGATTTCACTTATTCGTATTTACATATTGTTATTCTACATATGAAATTGCTTTTACTTAAAATTTCGTTTGCAATCTATTATTCTGTATTTACATTCCAAACCGGCTTTATGCAAATTAACCGTAGAAGCCTTTCTTTTGAAATGGCCTGCATATATTATAGGTTTTGCAAAAGTCTTGCGGAGTACATAATGTACTCACCCTTGCTTAATTGTTGTTTTTAGGTGAAGAATCAGATTAGTCCGATGAAACATATTTGTCGCAGGATTCGGGAATAATAACGATGAAGCTTTTCTAGGGATTATGCATTGTCAGTTACCTGAGGGTTGGATGGGCACACTACAAGAACTTTGATCCTTTCTGCTGCATTTCACTTTGTATTGTAAGACCTTATTGTATAAATTACCATTATCATTTGTAATAAAGAGTATGGATATGATATCAATTGTTGTAAATGTGCGTGCTAGCCACTGATCATGGTACTAGTACTGTATGCATATGAGATTTCCATTTTTGTATTTATGTGAAAATGGGGGTCATTACATAGGGGAAGGAAGTGGTGGTGCTGGTGAGTGGTGTGGGACGGTGGCCACAGGTGAGCATGACGGGATTTTTTTCTCTTTTTTGTGTTGTTTTTTCTAATAAAACTTGTTAAAACTCGCTGAAACTTCTTGAAACTTTTGTGTTGAAACTTGTTGCAAACAAATCGATTGAAACTTAGGGAAACTTGAGTTTCAAAACCTGAAACTCGTTGAAATTTTAGCTCGAAATCTTTAGGAACTTCTAAAAACGTGAAACTCATTGAAACATAAAACTTTTTCGAACATTCTCTTGAAACTGTATGAAACTTGTAACTATACCTTTGGAATGGTATACCATTGTCTAGATTCACTCAAACTTATTTGGGGCACCCCATCAAAAACTTATTTGCGAGGAATATTATTTGTGAATTGTGACCAATGTAGGGCAATGTGTGCGAAGAGGGGCCTAGCCCTTGAAAGTTGTTGCAGATGTTCGAAAGATAAAGCCGCGCTGTTACAAAGAATGAGAGTGCATGCACTATACTACACTGCCGCCCGCTGTTCTCTAACAGCTCATGCATTATGCTCCGTCTTGGACCCATGCATTTGTAGGCTTGCTTGCATATACGAAGAACCGTGTGGCGCACGGTGTATATAGGACATGATGGCGAAAATTCCTCGTGGTGGGGGAACACAGTCGGGTTTGGTTGGTACGTACGTACGCTGATCTTTCACCGGCCGGGGAATGTTTTGGGTTCAATTCGTAGATATTCTCGGCTTATTAGGGCATGCATGCATTCTTCCATTTCGGCGTGTGTAAAAGTTCAACACCTCCAAATGGCAAAAGTAGTTACTAGTCACTTTAGTTGATCCTTGAAAGTTTTTGCAAGCGACGACAACGAAGGCTATCTCTATCTGGAATATTATTAGGGCACTTTGCGTAATTAAAGGATCTAGAAGCCCCATATGCAGAGAGCTTGCTTGCGTTTTTTCTAATGATTTTTCAGAGGAAGATAAGTGAAGGCAGCTAGCTGGTGAAAGAGACCACTCGGCAGTCGGCACTCGCAGTAAGTGTGTAGTTTTGACGTCTGTGTTTCTTGTGCCCGTGATATAGAGAGCACTATGATGATGAGCTTAAAGTTAGGCACAAGTACAGTTGCTGTCATGCCTACAAACGAATTGAGGGCAAAATGTGGGGGTGTGTGAATCTCGACAGGCATATATAGCACTCGAGTATTCGACATCGATATTATTTTCAAAACATAGCTTTAATTACTAATTCATATTCTAATATATTTATAGGACTCAATAAAATTATAATATTAGGAAAGTACATTTCAAAAAAATCTATGTATATAATTTTTATGTAGCAAATTTAAATATTTAAAAAGATATTGATTGTCAAAGTTTTAAAAATTTAACTGTACCTATATTTAAAACGATAACTATTTGTGGCTAGATGGAGTAGCAGACGGAAATATATATATAATCCTATGTTTGTGTTGCTAGCTAGCTAGTTCCTGATTAATAGTGCATGTGTGTAAGTGCATCGATCATAGTTAGATAACAGAATATATTAGTGATGGGACATTGTGAAAGACCATACAGAGGACTATCTTTGTTTGTAACGAGTTATTGACTGTGTTTGAGTATATTATATATACTCGAGTTTGAGTTTGTTTTAAATTCTATTTTGAATTTGAAGCAATTTGAAGTGATGTCAGGTCAAGCGTGGCACTACCAGCCATGTAGGAGCGGAAGTGCCAGCCAGGCGGTACTATCGACCTATGTTGGTGGTAGTGCCAACCCTGCGGAGTACCAGCTTTGGAAGCGACAGTTTTTTTACAGAGAGGTTTTTACTCTGAGGTTAGACACAGGCGGCACTACCGGTCATCTAGGAGCGGTGCCCCCGGTACTACCAGCCTCTAGTGGTAGTAGTTAGCCGGAGCATGAAGCACCGGTGATGGACATGGTGGGCAACGGCATGGACTGAGACTAGGCTCAGGGAGGAGTTGAGGTCTAGAACGGTCAAGGAAGCCAGTGCCACTATGTTGAAAAGGTCAAGGACACGTGGTGTGCAAAGTGACTTGGCCTGCTTGCAAGCGAGGATGATTTGGGGGAGTCCAGATGCGTGAGATGTTTGGCGATAAGTCATTGGGGACACGTGGAAAGCGCGAAGCATGGCGATGCTTCGAAGAGAAGGAATACTGGTCATTGAGGCAAATTAGTAATTTATCCAATACGAGCGGTTGAGGAGGTTTGAAAAACCTCGGCGGTGGCCTATGTGGTTTAGGTCACGTCAAAGTGGAGTTGGACACAAATTTTGATTCGCGGGGCAAATTTGGCGTCTATGTGTTGGCCGCTTTGAGAAGTGTGCTTTTGAGTGAAAATCCCGTTAAGAGTGTCGGGTTTCGGGTTAGCCTATGTATATGTGGATGGTATCCACTTGTAGTGTCCAGGTTTAGGGTTATGATTGCCTCCACTATATAAGGAGATATAGTAGGAGGAGATACTTGAGATCTTAGACTTAGTCACTAGGAAGGTTTAGGTTTTCCATAAGATTTATTGTTATTTTGTGGGTGTGTGAGTGCTCCTTGGGAGTTTTGCCCTCAGGTGAGAGGCTTTGTAATAATCCATTTTGCTCTGAAATAAAGATCAAATTCGTGATGAAGTTTTTACCTCAAGTTTTGATCTCCTTCTTGCTTTACTTTTGATCTTTTCTTGTAATTTCTTTCTTACTTGATCTTGTGCTGCCAAGGATGAACGATTGATAGATATATCCTATGTAGATCATCTCCCAATCATCTAGGCAAGGCTCTTCTTGATCATCCAAGTTTCTTCAAGAAACCGGTTTTCTGGTTGAGAAGGAAGATTTTGAGGTAGATCTTGATCTTGAATATTTGGGAGCAATTTCTTTGGTGTTTTTGCTTGCTAGGACATGTGAGAGGTCATCTAAGATCATCTTGATTATTAAATCCCCACGAACAAACTAAGGGTGAAGTTTTGATTTTTGACCTAGTTTTGATGCAACCTTCGGTATTTTTGAAAAATATCAGAACTTTGACGTCAATCCTTACGATTGAAGGTTGGAATAGGTTCCTAACATACTTATGAAGGTGCATACAAAGTTTCACAAATTTTTGATCATTCAATCAAAAGTTACGTCAAATTTTTTTTGAACTCGTGCAAAATTATTGTTTGTAGCGGTAGTACCGCCCGGGCTAAAAACTCTGAAAATTGATTGATTTTTTTTCCGCTTCTATTTGATCTCTAGAGACTTTGGCTTAATTTCTTTAGGGATAAAAATTAATTTGTGATTATTCACGCTCTCTGATTACCTCAAGAACGAGATGTCTAGATCTGAAGACTGTAGTATGCATGTTGTGTACTCCAACACTGCGAATCGTATATGACTCCCACATTGCTAGTGTGCTGCTACTGTCACAAGTCTACAATTAAAGGTAGAGATCGACGGCCACTGGTGAAAATAAACCAGAGAACTTCTCCAATTAACATTAGCTAGTGCCTGCACATCTACTACACAAGAAACAGTTGTCGATATGGTGCAGTTTGTCTATAGCGTTGTCGCTGTGTGTTTGGGCCTGTACGTACGGAGAGAACCTTCGCCCACCGGATATGCATATAATATATATCGCCCACGGTCACGGGTGTTCTTGCTTCAGGGCCGGGAGAATCCTATGCGTGTGCAACATCGCGATGTGTCGTATACTCGTATATGCTATGGTTAAAAGCTTTCCGGTTGCAATCATAGTGCAGGAGAAGCGAGCTGTGCGATCCCTGTTGCTGCCATTTTTCCTTTTCTTTTTACGTTGGGTAGATCTGTAGGCTCTTTTGGTCTTTTGTTCGTTTCATTTGAAGACTTCAGAAAGAAAGAATTCATGCATAGCGTTGCTCTTGTATAGCAACCTAGGCTTGTGTACAGCATTTCAGGTATATTATTAATCTGTTGAAGAGGAAAATATATAGGATAGTTAGTAGCATGACATATTCAGGCAAGCATTCCAAAAGTAGCATGACATATTCAGGCAAGCCCTTTTGGAATGTCCAAGTTCAGAAGAGAAACGGAAACAGAGAACATGTTGAGCTTTGAAAATTTGAGTGGTCAGCTAGGCACTGAAACTCTGGATCTGGAATTCTGGACTGATGTTTGGATTCCAAGGTACCAGCAGCGGGCCAATAATTTGGTCCTAGACAAAAGGAGCCATTGACATTTGTAAATCCAAGGTACAGCAGGGTAAAAGGAACCGAAGTGGCCGTGCTCAGCTTCTCCTGAAAACATGACATCACTGCAAATCGCCACTTACATTTCTGCGATGATTGCTTTGAATCGCCACAAGGAAAGAGAGGATTGCCAACTATGGTTTAATTGTACCATACTACCGGCAGCATGGTGCAAGTGTAGAACTAGAATTTTTTTAAAATAATAAATCTTTAATGAAAAATTACATAAATAATATGTCGAAAAAAACAATTTTACCCACCTATCGCACGATCCAAATTGCGATAAATATTATGTCGGAATTCTGAATTGCGATAATCAGCTCTCTGTCGGAATTCCAAATTGTGACAGAGACTCTGTCGTGTCGCAGTTTGGTTGCGCGACTGAGTTAAGTACTATTCGATAAAATATTGACAGTTGCTAGAATTTTACAGTTCAAACTAGGGTTCAATAAATTCAAAAAAAATTCATATTTATCGGTGATAATTTATGTAGTATTTAAAAAAATTATTTGTCAGTTAATTTTTTTGACAAAAAAATCAAAATTCGTTGTTCGTCATTCTCTTTCGTTGTGCGACAAATTTCTAAATTTGACGACAAATCATAGTAAAATATTAAATAAAACCTGACATTGATATTACAAAGTGAAGGACTAACTCACAAACTGGGATAGAACATAGGTACATGCCTTAGAGAATTCGAACCAAATAGAATGCAATAATGACACATCCAACATCCACACACGCATTACACATTCTATATCCATACATGCATTACATATAGAAATTCGACATATCACATTGACATGCGAGTAAACTACTTCAATTTCGTATGCAAAGCCCATACAACAATGTCACGGCCTCTGAACTGTCGGGCAATACTTGAAAGAGTGTACCGTCTCCTTACAAACTTAATATATCTTCACACGATACCCGCTTTCTGCAGCATCCATGTCGTTCCTTATACGTCTTGTTTGTCGCCGCCCTACGCCCTTGAGCCTGCTGACATCAGGAACCCACTGTGTATCCTCCCATCTCTGATGCTCCGTGAACAAACCCACCACTTGAAAACCATAAATTTCTCCGCTCCAAGTTGCTGTCACCGCTTCTTTATTGAAAAATTGTGACAAGAATATATCTAGATCCATACAGATTGTTGAGCAGGTAGTCATTACGTGCGAGCATGGCTTGTGTAAGAGACGAGGCTTGTTGCAGCTTGTAACAGCCTAAAATTAATAAAATAAGAAATATAATATCCAAAATATTTGTGTGAATTATTATTGAATTTTTTGGCTTTCCTTGAATTATTATAAATTCTTTTGGCATTTCTCTCATAAAAGAAAGTGAATTAAAGATATAGCAAAATGGTAAAAGTAAAAAAGGTAAAAAAAACAAGTCAACAAAAATCTGAAAAATCATAATAAAATGTTAAGATCTCTCTAGATCCAGATTATGGTGGTTGGAGACGTGGACTAATTAAAATATAATTTAATCAAAGCAAAAGCATGTGAAAGGAAAATCAGGACAGAAGGTAATAGATTTTTTTAGAATTATCAAGAAGCTATCCTGGGTTGAAATTTTTACCTTGCCGAAATAAGAACAGTAACTACTTCTGGTAAAAATAAAAAAATAAATATTATATTTTGTAATTTTAAAATTCGAAAATAGAGAAGAAATAAAGTAGAAAATAGTAATGTCAGAATTATTAAAATTAAAATATTAATTATAAAAATCTGAAAATTTTAAATAAGGTGTATAATAATATTTAAGACTCTCATAAAAAGTTTTATAAAATATTAACCTCATTTAGGTCATCAATTAAATATAAAACAGAATTGGAGAAGCTCCATTGTCAGAATTTTAATAAAATATATACTTGAATTTTTTACCTGGAAATTTTACAAGATGCTTATATTTTCCTTTCCGACTTAGGTAAAATTTTTCATAAAAATCTAAGTCCAAATGACGGTTTAAACCCGTAGAATGACCACGACCATTCCAGAACCCCTCCCCTCGGCTCTGTCGGTTCTTCTCGCTGACAAGTGGGCCCGACGTGGCAGCCAGTCAACCCGCCGACCACTCACTGCCAGCTCGCCCCCACACGTCAGCCACAGCTCCCCGATTCTTCTCCCCTTTTCCTCTCCTCTCTGCTCTCTCGCGCACCCGCTCAGCCGCACCGCCTCTTTCCCGATCTCTCCCGCGCCTTTGACCGCCGAACCGACTCCTCCGAGCCGAATTTAAGCATCGCCGATGCAGTAGCAGCCACCCTCCCCCCCCCCCCCGGCTCACCTCTTTCCGTCGCATTCTCGCTGCGTCTCTCCCAGCTCCGGCAAAACCAGCAAAAGAGGGAAAACCTCAATTTCCTTTTTCGATGAACCTCAGCTCAAACCGTTTGGTCCAGAGCCTCTTCGCAGTGTCCAGTGCACGCCCCGAACCTCGGCCAAAGCTCTTCTTCCCCGACGAGCCACCGTGTCGAGCTCTTTCTTCCGCCGTCACCGCGCACGGTGAGAACTCATCCCCGGTTGCTCATTCCTTTGATTAAGTGGTAAAATAGGATCCTTGTAATGCTCTGATGCTAGTAATGATGATAATGAAGCTAGAGGGACCGTATTTTAGCCCCATTGTCGCTCGTCCATGGCCGTCGCCTCACCTCGCACGGTGGCGCGCCGCTGCAGACCACCCCCAGCCCAACCTATACCACCTCCGTGTGCGCAATAGAGTACTGAGTCTTTGGGTGGAACCCATTCCTTCTCTCCGACGGTGAATCGCCACCAGCGAGCTTCGCCCAAAGCTGCCGCTGCACCCGCACGGTGGCAACCCCCTTCCCGGCCACCTCCAGCCACCGCGCGACCACCCCTAGATGCGCATGAGCTCTCTAGTGCCCACTGTGGAACCCATTCACCGTCTCCAGTGATGGTTTGCCGTTGGCGAGCTCGAACCGCCTCCCCGCTGCGGGTCGCTATCACGTGGGGCCGGCGTCGGCCTCGGCCGCTTCGCCGCGGCGCCATGCGTCATCGCGCCAAGCGGGACCGCCCGTCGGCGCGTGTGCCGCCACGATTGCAGTGAGCAGCAGCGTCGATCGCGAGTGTCTCGCTACCGCTTGGGCCAGGCCCGTCAGCGTCTCAGCCCAGCACAACCCGAAAATGGAAAGCGCCTTTTCCTCGCGAAAGCGCACTTTCCGTTTTCGGCAATTTTCTGATTTTCAGTATTTTTCAAATCCTAGAATATTCAATAGATCATATCTTGCGCATTTCATATCCAAATTTAATGAAATAAATTTATAAATTCATAATAAATCATGTAGGTTCAGAATATGTAAAAATATTTTCAAAATGATCTCTAGTTAAATTTTAAATTCAAATTTAAAGAGAAGGACTAGAATATGCCATTCATAGAATTTTTGCAAATGACCTCCAAATTTAGTAAAATAAATTTTTTTAGACTTCTTGTAACCTTAGGAATCTGAATATGTAAAAATAATTACAGTTTGTTATAAGAAAATTTTAAGTTGTTAAATATGTAGTAAAGTAATTCAATAATGATCCAAATAAATTAAATCCTTTGAATCATAGAATAAGAATAAATAATCCATGCAATTAATCCTGAATTATGAAATTGTTTTATTTGAATCCTTCCATCTGATTTCTTTTTGCCCTATTAAATTTGTTATTTGCTATGTTTTGTCGAACGACGTGTAGAACCCGACGAATCTGATATAGTCGACGACCAGGAGTTCGACGTCGAAGATAATCAACAAGGCAAGCACCCCCTTTGATCATATTGATCACAGATTTATAAATGTTTTTATTAAACGTTTTACTGCATACGTTATTTTTATTAAAGTCCGCTATTTTATGGGTATTGGTAGTTGTACTTGTAATTTCATAGAATTTCCTTAATAAGTATGGATTTGTGAACCTTGATAACCCTAGAATAACATAGACAGTATTTGATGTCAATTTGGGTTATTCAGACTTAGTGTTATGCTTAGCCATGCTTAAAGCAACATAAAACCTTGATATGACTAAAAATGTTGGATATGACATTTAATGGGTATGACTTTTCTTTATGGTTAGTATTTTGATCAAAAATGAAAATAAAAGTATGGTTTAGATGCAGGTAATTATTGGCAATAGCCGAATGTGCTGGTGTTGCACGTAGTATAGGGGGAGATTATTGCCCGTATCGGATTAAGGACCGAACTATGGGTTGTTTTCAGGCCAAGAACTATCATACAACCACAAGTTCTGGTATGGGACAACTCTAACTTATTAAGTTATTTAAAACTGGCTTTGCACTTGGAAGGCTGGAGTAGTACGAGCTGTTTCTTAATGAATTGCTCGAAGGGACGTCCACACCGAGGTGATCATGGAACAAACGTTTACCAATATAACGGTGTACGCCATACTGTGGGGAGTTTCATCATTTCTATGCTCTGAGTTCTTCCACCACAATGGGTTTATCGTCACCGTGCTGGTGCAAAGTCAGGGTTAAATAATGTAACGGTTATATCATGACTCTCTGCGGCACACCAAAGGAAGTGTGCTAATATCGATTGCACAAAGAGTCAGTCATGTCTTGTGGGGGAAGCTGTATACCTCTGCAAAGTGTAAAACTAATCGATTAGCCACGCCCGCGGTAATGGGCACTTGGTAAAGTCATCACATAGTTAGCAGTTTCTATTTTCATAAAACTTCGGATTCTACCTGGTGATGGTAGAAGTTGGTTCATCGATGTGGCCATGATACCCAGGTTCGTGATTTCACTTATTCATGTTTACATACTGTTCTTCTACATATGAAATTACTTTTACTTAAATTTTCGTTTGCAATCTATTATTCTGTATTTACATTTCAAACTGGCTTTATGCAAATTAACCATAATAGCCTTTCCATTGAAATGCCCGGCATGTATTATAGGATTTATAAAAGTCTTGCGAGTACGTAAATACTCAACTTGCCTATGTTGATATTTTTAAGTGAAGAATCAAACTGTCCCGACGACTCTTACGTTGATACAGGATTCGGGGAATGCAACGATGAATTCTTCTAGGTTTTTACCTTGTCAGTTGCCTGTTGGACAATGGGTTAAAAAGGCATGTCGGCGTTTCAAGCACCGGCAAGTAAATTTGTAAGTCGGAAGGGGCCGCGTGTTCCCTCTCCCTGAATGGTTAGACTCGAAAGCCCAAGATGTATACTGGTTCGGGCCGAATGTCCCTACTCCAGTTCGTGTGGTGGTGTTATATTGCCTTGGATGCAGTCGACTGCACCACGTTTACAACTGAGGGCCGAGGGCTTATACACGAGAGCGTTCGTTGTCTGTTCATAAAGACTTAGCGAGAAGAGGATCTATCTCCGTCTATGTCCCTCTCCTGGAGGGCCCTGCCCCCCTTTATATAGTCGGGAGGGGCAGGTTACATTGAGAATTGGGAGAAGGAAGGAAGGAGAAACCTATACTAGGAGTCCTAGTCCCTCGTCTTGGTGATTGGCCGCCGTCCGGCCTCGCCCACACCGGGTTTGGTAGGCTTGCTGAGCAGAGCAGTTCGCCGTTTCCTTGGGAAGCAGCGCACCTGCCCTCTGGGAACCTGTCAGGTGCTGATGTTGCGAAGCGTGGCCCTGGCGCTGCCTCGGGAGGGAGCGCATCCCCATACTTCGCGTGACTAGGCCATGGGACTGGAGTTTTGACTGGGGCAACCCTCGTGCTGCCTCGGAAAGGGGCCACCTGCCCCGTACGGTCACTTCGAACGATCCTGTCCGTGGGGCACGTGGCCAACAGTCGGCGGAGGCCTGACACGTGGCCCTTGGTGAAGGTTGCCTCAGCTTGGTCGGGGCTCGGGGGAGCCCGACCTGTGACGTGGGTCGGCATCCTACTTGGTCGGGATTGCTCGCCCCACTCTGGTCGGGGACGAGCGTCTTTTTGTGGCCCCGCGGGTCCCTTGGTCGGAGCTGGGCCCGGGGGCGGCTTGTTAGGTCGAAGCTGGGCTTGACGCGGCCTGCTTGCCATCCTGGGCCGTTGGGGTACCCCTGGTATGAGTATTCGTCAGGCATACTACAAGAAGTTGTCTCCACTGCAGTTTTTACTTTTAGTATTGTAAGAATATTATGTAACTTTGCTTCCGCTGTGTAATAAAACTTATGTGTGACTGTAATATCAATTTGTAATTGTGCGTACTAGCTACTGATCGTGGGACTAGTACTGTATGCATATGGGACCCATTATTGGTAATTACTATAAAAAAATGGGGGCCTTACACAGCTGCAGACACATGTTTACCGATGTAGAATGCATTCATGAGCAACTTTACGCTGATTCGTTCCACGATCGGCTTTCTCTTTACACAGTACCTCAAAACGAAGCTCTCTCGTGCCCATATTCAATGCTCTATGCATCTCCCCCTTTTTGCCTTTCTCCTCCATGTATGTACAGATCACCTCTGAGTATTTCACATCAGGATTACTCATACGGACTAACGCCCTAGCATGGCAATTCACAAAGTACTTCGCAATACCATGAAGAACACCCTCCACTATAGCAACAAGAGGAAGGGGTCTCAGGCCCCACATGACACAATTGTAAATCTCAGCCAAATATGTCATCATAACCCCATACCGAGTACCATCAGTGTCATAAAGCAATGCCTATTTCTCCCTAGGCTCATGCTCTATCCATTCAGAGAAGCATTTCGTGGATCTTCCATTCCTTCAGACTAAGTGCGGAGGGTCCATGGGTAACACTTCCAATGTTACTGGAGCCTCCTCTGTGCCAGGCATTGGCCTCTTCACTGCCTCCGCTGTATGCCTTGATGTCAGCTCGTCCAACTTCTTCCACAGTGCATCAAACTTTCTCTGTTGGGTCTGGTCGCACAACCTCTTAAAAAGCTTCGTAAGGTCCTTGTTCTTGAACTGCTTGTAGAAGTTAGCACCCATGTGCCGCTTGCACTACCTACTTCGCAGATCAGGCAATGGATGTGTTTCTTCTTCACCTTTCTGCAACTGCAAGACCACCTTCAATAGTCCAGGATGCCGATTATGTATAACACACACTACTGGCCGCTGATCCACGACGCCGGCTTTCACGTTCCTTAGAAACCAGAGCTAGCTTTCTGTGTTCTCACCCTCCACGAATGCGAGCGCTACTGGAAGAACCTGATTATTGCCATCTACTCCTATAGCAGTCAATATCTGGCCTTTATACTTTCCAATCAAGAATGTCACATCCACACATAACAACGGACGGCAATGTCTGAACGCGTTGACAAATGCAACGAAAGCAAAGAATACCCGCTTGAGTACCATCTTCCCAAGGAAGCGTTGCGGGGGCCGCTCACAAATATCGATATAAGTTCCAAGATTTCTTTCCTTAATCACCTCAAGCATACCTGGTAGGTTCTGATATGAGTCTTCGTACGTATCAAATCTAGTTTTCAATGCCTTCTGCTTCGCTCTCCATGCTTTTGCGTAGCTTATGGTGTACTGAAACTTCTGCTCTATTGCAAGTATGATGGTACGTGGCTCTAAATTCAGGTTGCCCATAATCTCCCCATACATTGTATTTACAACAAAACCTGAAGATATGTTTCTATGCGATTGGGCAGACTCCGTCAGCACGCATGTGTGTGGGACGACTATAGAACACTTCCAAATGGTATCCCACTTAGGCTGGTACGCATGCACATGCCATGGGCAACCCTCCATCTGGAATCTGACATCATACACCCGCTAGTCTGACTTTGTAACCTTAAAGGTTCTAGAAGCGACACTGCCCATACTGTCACTGCTTCCTGAATCTAAAACTTATTCTTGTAAATAGCACCTTGCCACACCTCATTCCGATCCGACTGTCATGTGAAGTGTTTATCCTCGTTGACCACCAATCTATCGAACTGATATGCATCCCACTCCGTAGGGAAATGCTCTTCACCGTCTTCGTCGTTACTCAAATTCTCATATTCCTGGCTCTCTACCTCCATCGCTTCAACCAACGATTCAATGTTGTCTCCCTCATCTGCCACGCCCAATGATACCTGAACATCTGGCTTTCGAACATCAGCTTCCTCGCTTCGTACACCCTCATGACTCGAGTTAACATCCTGCCTCACTAAGCAATCTCCGGTTCGACTGCTCTCCCCAACTTCCTCCGGTTCATCACCACCAAGCTCCTCCTGCGTCGTATGGCCAACATTGGTTTTCTCAAATGCTTGCGCCAACAACACTAATAGCCAACCATTCTCAGTTGCCAATCTTATGTACGAGCTTCAGGACTTCGGCCCCTTCAGTTCTACTAACTCCCAGTACATGTAATCCCATCTTTGAGACCCTACTCCGTGCAGCTTGAAGTCATGCAATTTACTATCCAACGAGAACATGTGGTACTACCATCTATTAACCGTACCCCATGAACACTCACCAGCACGTGACAGATCAGCAATGACACTTGAAAAATGACTATGTTCCACCACTTGTGCACCCATCTGCGGAACCCCTTCTCCGTATTGTATTTTAAATTCTACTCGTTCGTCCATACCTGCCAAATATTTCATGAATTTTTTAATGATCGCACGACATAACACTACTACCCATACGACGACATACTCTATACTAATTCAAACAACTGCTGCAGCCCTACAAAAATTAATTTTTTGTATCACATTATATCTCGCGTAATTCTTGCACACATTGTATCTCTCATAATTCTTGCAGTTTTTTTTATGTCCATAGCTACTATAACTCTATACAACTAAATAATTAAAAACCTATATAATCCGACCACTAAATTGTCAATTTAAATAAACTATTGCCAGTCTACACAGCTAATTAATTACAACCCTAATTAATCTCGTCCCTGTATCGTCTTTCTTAATATTTATTGCTCTACAAACCTAATTACTTACTATTCTATTTTATTTGGTCACTAAATTCTAAATTAAAACAATGAAATAAGATTTACCTCAACACGCGAGGAAACTCCCCTCCTCATCCTCCTTTTCTTCTTTCTCCCCTCCTCTTCTTCTTCCTCCCCTCCTCTCCTCCCCCTCTTCTTCTTCTTCCCCCCTCCTCCTCTTCTTCCTCTCCCCTCTCCTCTCTTTTTTCTCCACCGCGCGCTCTCCCGGTTGTGTGCTTCGCTCGGTGAAAATGAGATCGAAGGCCAGGCGGCGCAGGTTTTTACGCTCTCTGTCACAATTCCAAATTGCGACAGAGAGCTGAACAGTTAGCGACAGCTCTCTGTCGCAATCCCAAATTGCGACAGAGAGATTATCACAATTCGAAATTGCTACATAATATTTGTCGTAATTTGGATGTACGATAGGTAGGTAAAACTGTTATTTTTTTGGCATATTATTTCTGTAATTTTTCATTAAACATATATTATTTAAAAAAAATCTGTATAACTAGGTGATACCACTAACGAGAAATTGAGAATTGCTTAGCTTCGTCGTTTCATACTCGGTGACAATGCACTCCAAACATATTGGCACTCTGATCAGGACGCCTCAACAACTGTGTCACAGTACAAAAGTTATCATGAAGGATTTCGGGGGACTAAAATAAGGCTAAGGTTTTCAACAGTACCAGTCTAATGGATTGAGAATGGAAAACTTCAGTCTGCATAACAGTTGTTCAACAACGATCAGTCCATAGCTCACAGCACCACGATTAACAAGCACACACATTCACACAAGTCAATAGGTCGTTTAGTTGGGATCACGGGGGACGCCCAGCTAGAGGTTGTTACCCCCATACAAATATGAAGCAGTTTTTCCTGAACTTAGCAGTAAAACATGACACGCTTCACATTTTCCTTCAGATCTGGCAGAGACCTAACAGCAACATTCCCAGCAGCTCTAGTGCTGCGTGCACCAGGGCCGCGGCTTGTCGTGGCACCACTCTCTATCGACCCACTATCTGAAGTATCTGGTTTTATGTAAAACCGAGCTCGAAAAGCCGCAAGATGAGCATAGTGTGCAGGGGGCACTGCAGAGAATCAACCCATTGTAAGAATATGTTATACCAGATAATCAATATTTCTTTGCGCGTCAACTAGATAAACAGTGGAAGTTTTGACGCATCTGCTTACCAATTGATAGGGAACGGGTGCACCTTGCATAGCTGCAACAACATAAATGATGTTTAGTTTGCCAGTCATGAGATGTAAATATCAAAACATACTAATATAACAGTATATTACGTGTAGCATAAGTTGTTCGTGAGAGTTTGCAAAGCATCAGCAGTGAATTTGTTCTCATCCCACAGAACATGGTAATGTGCAGGGCGGCTTGTTCCCTAAAAATAATGTAAAAGTTAAACCAAGTCCATTGCATCAAGTGAAGAATGTTTATTTGTAAATTGTAACTGTATAGAAAACTGACCTGAATACCAACATGGCTACACAGGTAGAAATCGAACTCAGTAGGATGGCATATCTTTGAATCAACCACGGTGCCTGAAATCAGATACATCCAGACATTGTGAAATTGATTTTGAATTAAAGATTGAGGTTTCGGGCATAGGGTTGACAAACTGTACAAAATAACTGAACTCACCAACAAGACAACAACTTACCAGGCAGTATATTTCCACTTTTTCTATCAATAGTGCGCAGATCCTTGTGATTATTAGCAAACAGCCGTGTATGATGGCGCTTCTGGACAACCACAAAGGTCACAGGTGGCTGATAATTGGCCTCCAAGGATGCACAGGCCTAGGTTTATTAAACCAAAATGTCAGTTCAGATTCAGAATGAAAACTTCATTGTGAAAAAAATGTAGACAAAATAAGCTCACCTTTCTAATGGCATCAAGCTCGTACAACAGAACCTGATAGAACTGTCCTTCACTAACACCATCCCTGAAAAGGAGAGATGTTAAGTATGTAGAGTTGCGGACGATAGTGCCAATCGGATATGCTCAAATGAAGATCAGTACCTGTAAAATATGATCCTCTGGGGTTTCTGTCCAGTTGACCTCTTGAAAGAAATGAGAAGCTCTCTGCATATTTAACAGAATTTATATATACATATCCCTTTCAAGTAATATTCAGATGTTAAAAGTGAACAAGATCATACCTGATCATTCCACCGGTTACAGTCCCGCTCTGAGGATCTTGCCATATTTTAAAAAGATCCTGTATCAACTCCTGACGATGGGCTTGTGCACTCACTAACCCAGCATACTTGGTGACCTCTGGCCAGTCTTGAGAAGCAACAACCTGCACGAAGCATGATATCTTTACAAACAATTGGATGGCCCAATGAGACATGATCAGGGAAGCAGTAAAACTGAGACGTGGTAGCCTTATGTTGAAAGAGCAACCTAATAATAATAGAGACACAGTATAACATAAGATTGACAGGTTATGAACTTACAGCTGCAATGGAAGGGCTAGAATCTTCTCCAGGATGAGGATGGGAAACATCAGCACCAAACATAATGGTTGGTCTATCACTAACAAGGGGAATTCTCCTTGTCAAAGCATCGACAAGTACAGTATTTCTTCCTCCCACCTACAAGATTAAAGGAATGTATTAAAAAAAGTTAATAAAAAAAAACTACACAAACCAGGTAGACAATAGGCAGACCACAACAAACCTTCACATTGATTTTAAGGGAGACATTTGCAAGATACTGCTTGTCCATCCTAAAAACATGTTTCGTAAGACAGCATTGAGAGATCAATCCAAGATCTGTCTCACATATTCTTTTGAGATCACCTGAGGAATGACAATAATATTAATAAATATTTGAATCAGATAATACTTGAGTGTTCTTTTTAGGTAAGAAACATACCATAAAGAGAACCATTATTGTCAGGCAATATTACAATCAGCAGGACAAGTTCCCTGCCCTGTGGTTTCAGTATATTCATGGCATCTTGATAGTGTGCCTTGAGTGCCCTTTCTACATGTTCAGGTCTCGCGGTTACAGGAGGAAGCAAAGGATCAATCGAAAAGTCCTATGGCAAGAGAAAATGAAGCATGTGAGAGAGTATGAAGATCCAAGAATACGAATAGCCATATTGAAAAGAAATGTCTGGATGAAGTATTTAGATGACCGAAAAAACCTACCATCCCAGATATTTGGCACATGACAGCCAGCTCACGACAAAAACTCCTAGCAGCACTATCTTGGACACGCTGAGAAAAGTTAATGCATGTCCAGTTGTTAACTCTCCCTCCATTGACCATTTTCTGCAACAAGCGTGTTACCAAGAAAATTAATTTGCAATTTTACACATTACACAATATTGATCATCGCAATGGTCATTAAAGAAAAAAAGCAAACCAAATACTGGATACGAAATACACAGGAATACCTACTTTATATTGATTTTTTAAGAACTTAGTTCTTAGAACATACCTTATTCATCATATTCCATTCGCCAATTCTTGGCAAGACATCCTTCTCCCTGCCACTATCGTGGTACTTAAGCTAATAGTAAAGGACAGTAGTCAAACATCCAGGCATAACATATAAAAGACATGAGAAATTAAAAGATGATGACCATGTGTTGAAACATTTAACTTACCCAAGGGGGAGGTAGGACACGAGCTTCAACTGATGCAAGTCGCTCATCAACCCTTATGCCAAACTCCTGTGCATATGGATCCTCGTGGTATGCGTTGTGATGCACGGTCTGGTAACAAAGACAACAAGAAAAGGATGAAACGTAGAAGCTAATTTTTCTGTTCAAAAAGGAAAGGAAACTGATTAGTGGTTATATATGCAAGAAAAAACAAATAGATGGCACCTATAACAAAATGTGTTTTTACATAACACGTCCATCAAGCCACCTTAATATGTAAAAACACTTCGCACCCATAATTAAAATTAAAATAAGACTCAATCCTACACAAAATAACAAGACAAATCTTTGTACAACAGCTAAAGGAAGTTATTTTCCAGAATCATAAGAAATGTCTATGGACGAAGATCCACAGAAAATCTTCAAAAAGGAAGAAAAGTGTTTGCCAACATATAAGGGAAGACAAACCCTAGTTGCATTTAAAAAATTGTTTGTATATACATAAATAACAAGTTCAAAAAGAGAAGATGAATAAATACAGAAAGTTGGAAGAACTTGTATACATAGCTGAAAATATGCGTGACTTAACAAATAAATAGATTGTCTCATGAAAGAAACAAAAAAAAATTACACAATTTTACAGTAGAACACAGGTAGATTAGCTCAAAATAATCACACCACAAAACGCGGCCATAATTACCTGCAAAATGTCCAACTCACGCTCTTGAGGGTGCTGGCAAGTCACTTTAAGAAGAGCATCTATCTGTTTCTTATTTAGTCGTTTCAAGTAACGCTGTCCCTCAACAATCTTACAGACCTGACATTTTAAAGTGATAGGAAGCAGCTTGTGATATAACATGAAGGTGTCTAACTGTCTATTTAGTATATAGCATTTCTAATTTTGTTGATCGTTGAATATGTTAGAGAAGGATGGCACATCCATATAACAGAGAGGCCATTCAGGGTGCTAACCTCCATGGGCAGATAATTTGGCCTTTGTTGATTGCCCACTTGCAAGCAAGGTAAGGTGGTATGCTGAACGTCAAAGCCATACGTCTCCTGGAAGTATTGCACTACTGTCTTCACAGTACCACAATCATCGATAGGGAAACTGTCGCAGGACAAACCAAGTGCAATCAGCAAAATTATCCTCCCATACACTATCTGTAATCTGTAACAGCACGATATACTTAAAAGAGGATTGACATGTGAGTAAGCAAACTACGTACGATAACTCTCTTGTTGCTTGTGAGGTAAGGCCAGATATACGATACTTTCTGCGCATATTTCCTCTATGTGTGACCTTAACCTTTACACCTCGTAGAGCCTTCTTGATCTGACCAATGGAAAAAGGAGGGAAGCTTGTGCTAAGACAGTGAGAACAAAGATTCAAATAAAGTATTATGTACTTATTCCCTTCTCAATGGAAGGACGAGCAAAGCTTTTGCACGTTCTCGAAAAACAGCACTATTTACTAAAACAGCGTAAGAGCATAATATAAACCATGACGATCATGACGGTAGTCGCGATAGAATAACCTAACCTTCACACGATCAGCATCTGATAATGATCTAACTGAGATGTCTCTGTTCAAAAGCTGTGCAACAAATTCAATCACAGGTAGAGGCTCGATGAATGCTGTAGATTTTATATCTGCAAGAGAAAATGTCAAACTATCTTCAAATGCAAGAGAAGACCAGAGGCAATTTAATGACGTCTGCCACTACACATATATTAGGACTGGAGTGGATTTAACACACATTCTAGCCACTTATCAAGTATAACAAGTCACAAATAAATATCAAATGTAGCAATGCTCCTCGTATTGGCTGCTATGTACAATGACAATTGTCCAACATAACATGCATACAATGTTATTAATGTAACATCCTTGATTTTTTCTTATAAAAAATATATTTGTAATAAAAAATTTAAAATATTATTTTGTTGGCTTCATTGAATTTCTAGACAATAATTTGATTCTATGGAAATTTCTAATATTTATTTCGATTTTTATGGGATTTTCCGTGAATTTTCTGAATTTTTAAAATTCTTTTCCAATTTTCAGAAATTAAAAGTAATTTTCATGTAAAAATAAAAACCAAATTTAAGTTTTAAATGATTTTATTAATTTTTAAATATCTATGAAAATTTCTGTGAATTTTTCCCAAAAATTTTAACTTTATTCCATATTTTTCAAAGCTAAAAATAATTTTCAGCACTATAAAATTAATTACTGTAAGAAAAATAACAATATAATATTATTAAAAAATATTTGTTAGTGATTTTATTTTCTGAAACAGTTGTCTATAAAAAATTCCCAAATTTATTATGATTTAATTGCTATTTTACCGAATTTAATCCGAATTTTCAGTGGAAATTAATTATTTTCGGAATTTATTATGTGTGGGTACTGTTCATATAATCCGTTTCTCCTTCCCACCCGTAAAATGCAATGCACCTCTCGCTACAGTACTCGAAACTGACCCGATCCATTAAAATCCAACAGTTTCAACTCAATCAAATTCCGGCGATATGTTACTGTTCTCACAATTACTCCGACGAGCGTTTCCCGACGATCTG
The DNA here is from genome assembly GCA_036346275.1 of Otatea glauca. Lineage (NCBI taxonomy): Eukaryota > Viridiplantae > Streptophyta > Magnoliopsida > Poales > Poaceae > Otatea > Otatea glauca. The sequence goes on from CM070714.1 coordinate 43,193,545, forward strand.
CTGGTCCGATTGCCCTATAAATTTAACCCCAGATTCCTCCTCTCATCCTTTACATCTTCAGATTTGAGATGGTCCAATCCATCCACCGGATCTTCCTTCGCAAGCTGTTCTTTCTGAACTCTGGCGAACTTTCGGCGAGCTCTCCCGGGCACTCCCGACCTCCAGTCGGTCTCAAATTTGTACTGGAGCTTCCTCTTGGTGTCTTCTACTTCGTGTAAAATCATACTTTGAAAATTCATACCGGAGCTATGTCGGCAATCATTTCTTCTCTAAGTCCGGCGAGATATCAATTTTTGGATTCAAAAGGTCCGATCTCCTTCATCTTAAGTCCGTTTGACCTCATTTTTCTTCCTAAATTCATATAAAATTATACTCTATCTATTTTTATTAGTTTTTTATTTTTATTTGAATTTATTTGGATTTTATTTGAAATTAGATGTTCTTCGCGTATAGTTTTCAGAGAGTCGGAACGATTTGCTATCGACGATCTTAATCACCTACCCTTCGATCCAGGCGAGTCACACATCCTTGACCATGTTGATCCTAGAATTTTAAATTATATTTTGATTTAAATTATTGCATGCATAATTTTTATCAGTGTAATTTGAATCCCAGATTTGAATGCTTAGTTACTCCTAGTTGTTATGACCCCATTTGACTTTGATAATCCATATACTTTGTCACCTTAAGAAAAAAAACTCACTAGTTTGTACATTAATATAGTATTGACTAGTGCTATATAGTAACTGGCTTAGACAAGCGTAGACCTGAATTAGGATCTTTTTTGGGAATTTATGCCAATCAAAGATGTTTTTGTGATAAAGGTTATTTCTTGGCAATGGTGTGCCGTGGAATGATATGAAAATTGATATGGTTTAAAGCAAAATGAAATTGTGGTTTAGACTGGGCGAGAATGGTTGACTGGTGATTTTGGGTTTGTTGAAAAGCTTGCCTAATCAGTTAAGGACCGGTCTGTAAGCTACTGAATGTAAAGCGCAACCGTGCTTCCACAAGTCTGGTATGGGACAGACCTGGCTGTCTGTTTAGCAATATTTCATGTTAGTTGTGCCATTGGAGGAATGTGAGAATGGTTAGTCTACCGCATGGCGCAAAAGGGGGCTTCTGGACTGGGCGGTTTTAACTCTACCAGCGGTGAAACCTCAGCGAATATAACTACATGAGATGAAGCTTTATAGGGGTATTGTCATGATTTCTCTCTGCCAACACACCAAAGGTAGTGTGTATTTATGCAAAAGGAGATAATCATGTCTTGTAGGTAAAGTTGTACAACCTCTGCAAAGTGTAAAACTAATCGATTAGCTGCGCCCGTGTCATGGGCATGCCGAGCAAGTCTTTCATAGATTAGATTTTGATGTTTCAAAATGTTTTCAGAAAAGTGGTTTATAAGTGAGAGAGTCCATATGGGAAAAATTTGGGATGAAACTCCAGGTTGGAGCCCGTGCTGAAAATTGGATTATAAATCAATTTTTACTATACCAATTACGCTTTGAAAATTACTTATTGTATTCAAAAAATTGCTTTATGCTCAAATTAACCATATTATGTCTTCCTTTGTGACCCTTCATTAATACCGCATTTTCCGTGTGACTTGCGGAGTACTTTTGTACTCACCCTTGCTTCTCTAAATGTTTAGAGGAGTATCTCTACGATGGTGAGGACCAAGATAACTAGGTCGCTGCCCCAGTTGATTGCCTGTGGCGAATCTATTGGGTTCTACTACTGGTTTTATTTTGCTTTCGTTGTAAATCTTTTATTTGGCCTGTGTGCCATATTTATTGTAAACTCTGATTATTAATAAAGTGCGTTGGATATATCATGTTATCATCTTTGCTGTGTGTACTAGCTTTTCCTAGATTAGTATAGAATACACAAAGGATTTCGAAAGTGTTTTTCCAGGGTCCGACAATTAAGTAGTCGACTAATTCACGATTAGCCATCCAGTGGGTATATGGAGGACGACTAGGGTACTTGACTCGAATGGAACGACTATTCAGACGGCCGAACGACTAATCGGCGACTAGTCGCAACTAATCGTGCTTGGCTAGCCGTGCGACTTGATGGCCCACATTCAGATGGAGGTGAGACATATATACCAATTGGATTGGAGTGGCTGAACCCTAGCCCTAGACGCCTCCAATCCAGATCGAGTGCCACCTCCAGTTCAGACTCCAGATCGAGCGCTGCCACAATCACCTCCGCCCGTCCGCCACCACCTCCGCTCCTCTAGTCCAAGTATAGCGCCGCCTCAGCCTATCCACCGCCACCGATCAATGCTCCGCTCTCCTCCCCTCTCCTCTCCTTCCTCCCCTGCTCTGGTTTGATCTGCTCCCCTATCCTCTCCTTCCTCCCCTGCCCTGCTCTGCTCCCCCCTCTCCTCTCCTCTCCTTCCTCCCTTGTTCTGCTCTGTTTTGCTCTGCTTCTGCACTGCTACGCTGAGTTGCTGACTAGTAATGTAGTAGTACTAGTAATGTAGTGGTAGTACCAGTAATGTTGATTGCTGACCTATAATGTAGCAGTAGGCAGTGTAGTACTAGTAATGTAGTAGTATTAGTACTAGTAATGCACTAGCAAGTAGCGAAGTAATGTAGTCATAGTACTAGTAATGCACTAGCAAGTTTATGCAAGTATCAGTGGTGATGTTGCTATCAGGTCTAGTGACCGGCCTATAGGCCCCCATATCACTTATGCTCAGCTTCAAAGTCAAAAGTTGCTGGTCATGTCGATGAGCTAGAGAATGTGAGTGAAAATGATCCTAGAAATGATCAACATTATGCGGTTGATGATGATGCAAAATTGAACAATGATGAGACTCCACCATCTAATCCTCATGAGGGTGGAGCAAGTTGTCAGGAAGATGAATTTGAATTGGATGGTGACTTGAATGGCTGATTCGAAACATAAATGCCTTTATTACTTTTGATATTTTCAAACTTAGAACTTATCTATCAATTATCGTTGTCATTCAGAACTTGTTTCTGATTAAGTTATGCGCTTATGCTATTGCTTAATGAATGGTTGGCTGGTAGCTACCAAGTGCCTTATTTATTTGCTATTTTCAATTTTAATATTTTTCTTGCTATGACATGTGAAGTGTGAATGTAATATTGTCATGTAACTCCTGTTATTTTACTTGCTATCCAGTACTTATATTATTTTACTTGCTAGCTCATTATTATCTTCTTTAGCTTTGAGGGTGTTGCTTTTCAATTTCAAAGAAATACATTCACCAAGAAAGACATATTGGGATCAAAACAAGTCATCAACTTATCATCATGCTTATATTGTTCTTCTCTCTATTTCATGCTTCACAATATATATATATGTGTGTGTTTAATTATTGTTATAACTTAGTATATGATATATCCTATTAGCGTAATTCCTAGTCTAGACTAGTCGCTCCTTTGACGACTCGACTCTACGAGTTAATAACCTTACATGCATAACAGCAGCAGCAGCCTAGGCGCGAGAGCTGTTGTTAGCTCGTCAGGAGGCCATGCGGCCACTGGCCAGATGGCATGTCCGGACTCCGGAGGCCCATGTGCACAACATGCGCCAAGCAGCAACAGCAGGCGCATCATGACAAATTGACAACAAGCCCTTGGATTGTGTTACAGCCTGCCGGCCATATGGGCCCAAGGATAAGCACGGTAGCAGCATTCGTTATCTATTTAGCAAGTTGACTAGATTAAGTAGCTTTATCTCTTAGCAGATTTGGGTCGTTAGTTTAAAGACAATTGTTCTCTCTTAGATTGCATTGTTAGGTGCCTCTCTATATAAAGGAGACGGTAGTTCAAGAATTTATATTCGTATTGGTTGCACAACAAGATCTTTTGCCAGCACCTTCTTCGGCCAGATCCGATTGAAAATTTGCATTGATAGGTCATAATCGGCCTCGGCGGCTAACTTGAACTCTGGGAGCACGATGTCAACTATCATCCCAGACCACCGTCGCCGTCAGCGGTTACTGATTGGAGCATGAAACCAGCGGATGGGAGGAGAGCGTGAGATGATATCCCATCTGTGATTTCTTGTTGTGTTTGCTTGGATTTTAATTTGTCTTTCTATCATCATACATGGATTTGGTAATTAACTATTGATTTTTCTAATTCGTCATGTTATTTTATGAGATCTGAATTCCCATCTATGTGATTTCTTGTTGTGTTTGCTTGGATTTTAATTTGGAGATGCAGTCTTTCTATTATCATACATGAATTTGGTAATTAACTCTTAATTTCTTTAATTCGTCGTGTTATTTTACGAGATCTGGTGCGTAAGATGTATTCCAATGAATCTTTGTTTTGTTAAGGAGATTAAGCAAAAAAAAATACCACTGCCAAGGCCAGACTCAGCTGAGAGACCCACTGAGGCACTGACGACCACCGCCCATCGCATTCCATTGTGTCAACGCTCCACGTAATTCACCCAAAGAACAACGCTCTGGGTAGCAGGGTCATCAACGGCTTGATCTCCAACACATAGGAAGGAACGCTGCAAGGCTTCAGAGAAGATTTACCATGGGCCAGATCTACAGCAAGGTATAACCATAGGTTCTTCTCACAAGAAGCTGCATTCGGTTGATCAGTTTTGGCCTCAAGGTAAAGAAATTTGAGAAAATATACTTCTTTTTGTGTGCATTTGCCGCCCCTTCACGTGCTTGTTTCTGAATGTGGTTTCAGTAGTAGCTTTTCCTTTGTAAAATGCGTATACACACTGGTAGAGAAAAGGGTATATTATACAAATATACAACTTTTAGTCCTTCGATGAAGGATTGTAGTTTGATTGAATGCTAATATATGTATACCGTACCGGCAATTATACTGATTTTATCAATGCAGAATACTTCGTTGATATGTTATAAATGGAAGTATACAACCTGTAACTATAAGGCTTTGATACACTTCTCTGGTTCAGTGGTTTGCATTGCAATTAATAATTACTTATCATATACTTGTTTTTATGTGCCTGTTTTTATCTCTACGTACAGAAGACACCATGACTGCGACCATGCTGGCAATGTGCCCTTCTGGTGGAAGCATGTTGCCTGACGATGGGTGCCAGATCTTTTCAGGTTTGCTCTTTAGCAAACTACATGTGAATTGACTCACTGTATGGCTCTCTCTATGCAGTAGCAACATCCTTGTAATGAGAATTCTGTTCGCTAAGCTTCTTCCCAGCATGGAAGCATGCCAAAGTAGAAGAGAGTATTTGTGTATGTGTTTGTACATAACAATTCCTTTTTAAAGCCAAAATTACCCTATTTAAAAAATGATTCCTGATCAGTGCCAATGATGGTGTCTAGTACAAATGTGGTATGATTACTCATAATTTATTTATGAATATTTTCTTTCTCCTGCAGATTGCACCAAGGTCAAAATTCTTTTCAACTTTAGAAGATCTCGATTTGCTTTATCACATGGATAGGCTTTGCAATCTATATGCTACCAAAGTTCCGAAATAACGTTCAATGGAAGTAATAGCTCAGGAATTGGTGCCCTATGGCTCTGGATGACAAAGAAACCATGACGATGGAGCAAGATACTGCATTGAAATATTGGGAAATGAAGGAAGAGTAAATTATAGTGATTTGCTTCCTAGCCATGTATATATATTTTTTTATCATCCAAAGTCAAATGATGTCTAATTGCACTTTTGTGGGTGTTCCATTTCCTAAATGGATAAATTATCAGTAGGAAGTCCTGCTATTAGGCATTTATTTTAGGTCCTTGTTGGCGTTAAAAACTTGATGTAGGATTTCTGACAGCAACACACCAGACGAACACCGGGTTCAGAGCGTGCCAGTCGATTTGACCTGTAACCGATAAGGTAAAAAATATAAAATTCACTACAAGTCGATCGTAACAATCAATCGGCTTAGACTCAATCAGCTTGAAGCCGATTAAGATCAAAGTAACAGGGTAAGTCCAACTAGCCGATTAAGGCTAATCGAGAGATAAAGGCGGATCGATTACGAAGAAGGCGTCGCAACAAAATCGAATAAATCAAACACGAGCGTAATTTGAAGAAGATCAACAATCGGCGATGCGCAACTTTATTGATCAAGATCGAATTACAAAGACTAAATTACAAGAACTACTCTAGTCGACGGAAAAGTAAATGAAAAGTAGACGCGAATTGGTTGGTTGGCTCTGGGCAGCTTTTCTGATCACCTCTCGACCTCTTTTATACCCATTGGCCCATAGAGTCCGGTACAACACGTTAGGAATAGAATCCGTATCGGCCTCTATTTGGATGGTGCTTTCCTTAACAACTGTTTGTTTCCAAATATCTTGATACGTTATCCCAATCGTATCTTGTTGATCTTGGATCTTGATTTTGACCCTATCTCCAAATTTTGGTGCAAACATATGCCCCCATTTTGGGAGATAACATGTTATCTTCCAAAAATTTTCATCATCGGCTTGAACATATTTTCTTATCATAGCCAAATTTAACTGCATCGAGTTAATTTGGCTTTCAGGTCGGTAATCGGCCAACTCGTATATTCGTATTTGAGTTTTAGCCAATCAAGATCTAAGCAGTACCTTGGACAAACCGATGCACACTACACAATCCCACGTTGATCCCTTACCAAATCGACTATCTCTCGAGCTGATGGGTGGTATGATTTTTCAGACTAGATCGGCTTCGTCGAACAAAAATCATCGGCCGAATCCGGTTTCTTCTTCCTCCACTCTTTTCTCGCAATCTTAATCGAATGAAGCTCATTAAAAGTTTTATCCCTTCGTTTTTCTTGTTCAGCTTCCCTCATCTCTTGGGTCCTTAGCCGCTCAAGCTTTCTTCTTTGTGATCGGCTTAAACCTAAAGGACACCATCTCGGCTTTGGTTCGATCGACTTACATATTTTTCCTACCAGATCTATTCCAGCCATAGTGCTAGACCCTTCATCTTGGTCTCGTTTCTGACTTATGGTCGGCTTAGAAATTCTATCTTTAGCCGACCATCGCTGCCTATCACCTTGACATGGGTAATACTGCATCGGACATGTGTTTGGTGATGGCAAAGCTAATCCCTTCTCCCAGCAAAATTGCCAAAAAAGGCACCGTCGGTGAGCTCTTTCAGGGCCGCTTGGCCGATATTCATTAACTGGCCGATGTGGAGGACTTCGTCGTGGCCTTTCATTCCTCCTTTCATATTTTGCCAGTAGTTGGGAAAAAGTAGGCTTCGACTTCTGTATCAGCTTACGTAGTGGCAATGCTCTCTCAGCCTGATACCCTTTGGTGTGATTGTTTTAAAAATTTCCCCTTCACGGTCGGCTTTTATTTGTATAGAGCCAACAGTAATCATGAGTATCTTATTGCCATCAAAATTTGATTGTACATCGGCTTGACGTGTCATTTTTATAGCCGATGATATATGAATTTGATCCTTAGGCTCTGCATCTTGTGTTGGCTTTTCCTTCTTTTTAGAGCAATGAACCATGTTAATTGGAAAAGGATCGTCCCACATCATCGTCGCTCTTCTGCAAATTTTAGTTGGTCATCCTCTATAGCCGATTGTATCTTGTCTTTGTTATTCTTCAATTCATCTTTGAAGCCGTTATCATCGGAGAAACGGCTTTCTTGAGCCGATACTCGCGGTAAGAGATGACTTAAATTGGTGAATTTCTGCCCGCCGAATTTTTCTCTTAATGGGGGTATCAACCCCTGGAACGCTAAATCGGCCAACTGATTATCAGGCAGGGTAACACTAAAACACCTATTTCTCACTTCTTTGAATCTCTTAACATAATCATTTACCGATTCCCAGTCTTACATTGGATGTAACTTAGATCCAAATCCACGAGTTCCGCATCACGAGAAAAATACTCATGGAATCGGCTTTCCAAATCGTTCCAAAAATGAACCGAATTTGGAGGTAAAGTAGTAAACCAAGTGAAAGCGGCTCCGATAAAGACAAGGGAATAATCTAATTTTGACCATCGGATTTGAAATGCCTCGCCACATCGAGCGATAAAGCGTCCGACGTGTGCTCTAAGGTCGTGGTGAATTATTCCGAAAATTTGGCAAAATCAGAACTTTAAAATCATGTGGATATTGCATGCGATCTATATAATCCGGATACGGCTTTCTATAGCCGATGACTTTACCCTTAGGTTGTAATCCAAACTGATCACGCAGTACGATGGAAATTTGGTCACCAGATTAACATCACCACCACCAAGTGTTTGGGTTACGCCAATTACCATCATAATTAGCACCGCCTCGAGCGCAAATTCGGCCGCCGATTTGTTTTGGCCGATGGATATTGTGCGGCTCGGTCGCACCCATTATATCTCCTAATGGGTGGCTCGGCAATGGGACGAAAGGTTCCGTGTAGGTGACAACCTTATGAGGCCGGATTCAAGCAAAATCGATCGTTGATGTAGAGGATATCTGTTAACCTCAATGGTGGGAACCGATTGCGAAAAACATTAAACGGGTGACGGCAAGATGGCCGACATGTTCGGTTCGCGGCATCGATGTATGCTCGATAATGTGTGACCCGCTAGGCGTGAGTCTCGCGATAATATGACGGTAGGTTGAGTCGGCATCATGGTTAGGGGTGAAGCTATAGCCGATGGTTTAGGATCGGCTGACGTACTCTGCGTATTTTGCGCTATTGAAAAAGCAAGATAGCTTGGCGGAGCTTGCATCAGGTCAAGCAGACTCCCAGATGATGCCAATTCTTGAGCGATTGTCTTCACACTATTCGCAATCATCGGCTTCAGCGTTGTAACAAGAGCCGATGATTGGTTTACGAGCGCGTGATGTATAGATTGATTAATCATAGCCGATAATTCGGCTTGAGCGGGTAGGTATGAACTTACCGGACCATCTGTGATGCCTGCATTGCAAAGGGCATTGACTATCGGCAAAGCAGTCTTTTGAGTGACGCCACATCTAGTCTTCTGATAGCAATTCAGCATCATCTCTTTTAGAGCAGCTTTTCGATCTTCGATTTATCTACGTTGTTCTGTCGTTAAATCGTCCATCGTTGGGACGATTATAGCTTCGACGTTGAGATCGAATGGTGGAATTGATTTCCATGACGCTGCCATCTCGTCCCACCGGGCGTGCCAAGAGAGTGTTGGCGTTAAAAACTTGATGTAGGGTTTCGACAAGAACACACCGCATTTAACACCGGTTCGAGCGTGCGGTCGATTTGACTCAGAATCGACAAGGTAAAAATATAAAATTCACTACAAGTCGATCGTAACGATCAATCGGCTTAGACTCAATCGACTTGAAGCGATTAAGATCAAAGTAACGAGGTAAGTCCAACTAGCCGATTAAGGCTAATCGGATGATAAAGCGGATCGATTACGAAGAAGGCGATCGCAACAAAATCGAAATAAATCAAACACGGGCGTAATTTGAAGAAGATCAACAATCGATGCGCAACTTTATTGATCAAGATCGAATTACAAAGACTAAATTACAAGAACTACTCCTAGTCGACGGAAAAGTAGATGAAAAGTAGACGCGAATTGGTTGGTTGGCTCTGGGCAGCTTTTCTGATCACCTCTCGACCTCTTTTATACCCATTGGCCGATAGAGTCCTGGTACAACACGTTAGGAATAGAATCCGTATCGGCCTCTATTTGGATGGTGCTTTCCTTAACAACCTGTTTCGTTTCCAAATATCTTGATACGTTATCCCAATCGTATCTTGTTGATCTTGGACTGCTGATTTTGACCCCATCTGCCAAATTTTGGTGCAAACAGTCCTAAAGAGGAAGCTTCTACAAATTCTAGAATCAGACTACCGATGCATGTATTTTGAAAGTTTCTGCTCAATAACAAAATCATATTGTAAGTTCGGTATCTGTTGGCTTTGGATCAATAGAACCTGCACAAACTCCCGCGAGGTGGATACACTCTACTCTGGTAGGAGATGAACACGGTAGAGTTAATGCTTTGCCACAACTACGTGGCAAATGCTTTTCTCATTAACTCTATTACACCATGCAATGAGCTAGTTTTTTTAAAAAAAAAACTCAAATACACATGCACAGTAACAGCTTTTGCCCTCGTCTCCTGCCTTGATCCTAAACTTACGGCTCTATGCACCTGACCGAGCAAACAGCATGCATGCACACCACTACCTGAAGACTTGGACTTCGACGTGAATGTGCATGCCTCAAGTCCTGGCAGCTCGTGACCATTACTAACCGATGGATTAAGATTTTAACTAGTAAACTAAAGCATGCACAGGGTTTACTAACACACATGCACGTTCTAACTATCCCACTAGCTAACTAACATGCAAACACGTAAGAAATAGACTTTTGACAAGATTAATCCCAACATTCTCCCCCTTAATCCTGTCATCTTCTTTACAACTTTAAGGCCGATCTTTTGACGCATCTTAAAGGAGTTTCGCTTTTTTCTTGCTAGCCATACCACCAATGACACAACTTGCCAACGTCTTTCACATCTTTATCGCCGGTGACCCACCTCGCTGGCGATAATGACCTTTGCCTCAGCTCCAATTGTCTTTTCATCGTGACACAACTTAATAGCGACGCAAACTCGGATTATAGTTTACCCACGAGAAAACTTGGACACACCTATAAGAACTCACGTGCGCACACACGCATGCATCTATATGATGACTCGCTAAGACCCAAACACACATACCACACTGTTGACTACATGCACGTGCACATCATCGGCACTACTGCTGCTACATGCAAGAACTCAACTATAAACATGTTGGACACTTAGACAACAACTTTATTTGAGCACAACCTCACCGAGCTTCAAAGCAATGCTGGCTCGTCATCGGTATTCGCTGTAGCAAAAGGCGCCTTAGCCTGTATCGCCTTCTTCGGCTCGCGACACTCCTTAGTGAAGTACCCGTAATCTTGGCAATTATAGCAGCGCACCTTCGCCTTGTCAAATGTGCTATTCTTCTTGCTAAAATTCTTGGCACCCTTCTCCTTGGCCCTGGCTTCCCACTCAGCACGGGTGAGCACAAGGTCCTCACCTTCTCGACTCGTCGCCAAACCCTATTGCGCTCCTCGTACGCTTTGAGACGCCCGAGCACTTCAGCAATCTTCATCGTCTTGATATCAACGAATTGCTCGAGGGTGGGGATGATCGGCAAGAAACTATCAGGGACAGCACGGAGGAACCTCTTCACGACGGTGTGCTCCTCCATCTTGTCTCCGAGTGCTCATATCTCGTTGATGATGGTGGTCAGCTTCATGGCCAAGTCATTGATGGACTCTATCTCCTCAATATACAGGTCCTCGAAGTCTCTTGTGAGGGTTCGTACTCACGCCTCCTTGACACGATCAGAATCGATGCGCATCTCTTCTACGGTGTTCCAAACCTTCTTGGACGTCTTCTTCTCGGCCAAGACCATCATCATGGCCTCGGGCACAGCTTGGAATATAGCGGCGAGAGCCATCTGGTCCTTGCGCTTGTCGACCAACTCATTGCCCTCCACTGCCACCTACATTCCTTGTGCGCGCATGAAAACCTTCATCTTCACCGCCCAAGACCCGTAGTTGCTCTCAGTGAGCATCGGGTATTGAAGGCTTACAGTGCCTTCTCTCACCGCCGCTTTCAATGAGGCCTCCCCATCACCGATGTTTCCACTACCCTGCGAATGTGGCATCATGTGGGGCATGCAGGAACAAAAAACTCCAGGCTTTGATAGCAAATGTTGGCTTTGGATTAGTAGAACCTGTACAAACCCCTGCGAGGTGGATACACTCTACTTTGGTAGGAGATGAACACAGTAGAGTTGATGCTTTACCGCACCTGCGTGGCAAATGCTTTTCTCATTAACTCTATTACACCATGCAATGACTTAGTTTTTCTAAAAAAAAAACTCAAATACACATGCACAGTAACAGCTTTTGCCCACATCTCCTGCCTTGATCCTAAACTTAGGGCTCCGTGCACCTGACCGAGCCAAACAGCATGCATGCACACCACTACCTGAAGACTTGGACTTCGACGTGAACGTGCACGCCTCAAGTCCCGGCAGCTCGTGACCATTATTAACCGATGGATTAAAGTTTGAACTAGTAAACTAAAGCATGCACAAGGTTTACTGACACACATGCACGTTCTAACTATCCCACTAGCTAACTAACATGCAAACACAAAAGAAATAAACTTTTGCCAAGATTAATCCCAATAATATCCACTTGTACTGTGTTGAATAAAAATTCTCCTTGATACAATCTATATTAAGTCAACTAATGTAAGATTTCTTAACATGGACTTGAATAGCATCACAGTTAAATGCCTCAATTGTCTCCCATCATGTTGTTATGGGTTGCCATACTAGAGCTTGCTATCCTAATGGTATTTTCCTTTTCAAGCTGCCACTTTTGATGTTTTTGATATATTAGGCAGATTTGTTATAAACCATTTGGTAGGTGGTTTTGTGCAGTGTTAACCTAGGCGGCCACCTAGGCGCTCGAAGGGAGCCCTCCGCCCCGATTTTGATGTAATCGGCCGGCTAGGCGGGGAGCGCCTAGGCAGGTCCAAGGTGCGCGCTAGGCGGAGGAAGGAGCAGCGACGGCAAGGCATCCGACGATTAAGGTTCGACAGCTGCTGCAAATTCGTCCTCTTCCCCGCGTCGCCGACGGCCGCTGCCTCTTCTCCACTGCCGGAAACATCTTCTTCGCCCTGGATTGAGGCTTCAATACGTCGGATTCAACCTCCCCGCCATCGGAAACATCTTCTCTGCCATCAGAATCACCCTCCCCGCCCCGGATTCCCGGATTCAATCATCACGACGTCGGATTCAACCTCCAGGTATCTCTCTGTTTTTCCTCTGCTCTGCTTGTGCTCTACGCCTCTGTTCTGCTTTGCTTGATGGCGGCTGGCTGGTTGCTTTGTTGCTGCTACTGCTATGTGTTGCTGCTACTTCTTGGGCCTTGGTGCTGCTACTTCCCTGTTGTTTCTGTTCAACCGCCTAGGCGGCGCCTAAGCGGCCAAAGCGCTAGGCAGTCTGCCACTGCTCACCTAACACCTAGGATAACCTTGGTTTTGTGTAATTCTCTCCATTATGAAGGATCTTATGTAAAATGTCGCCGCCTCTAAACCGAGGCTCGAAGGAAAGGAAGGTTGTTATTTTGTGCCTTAAAATTGAATATAATATATCTTCATTATCATAGATCTCAAATCAGACACATCGCAGTGAAAGCTTTTGTTCATCGGATTTAGGCAGGCCATGGGGAACATCAACATTGGATGGAATGAGCACATTTCGCTCTGGGAATGTGAAGTCCCATGTCATGTAATAAAGCAGCAGAATATATAAGTTGCTTAAAGCTTAGTAACACTATTAGTGCACTAATCTTAAACTAACCTATATGCCATTGCTATCTAGGGCCAATTCGGGCTTTCTGGTGTTTAATGACATGTGAAGCTAGATCGGTAAACACCTTGCATACCCTATCAGTTATGTAAGTGTTTGACTTTGATAATTGTTTTGCATTTTACTCTGCTATTAATAGGTTTCGTCTTAGTCTATGTGCTAACTTGTTTGTTACATGTCCAGCATCCCGCTCGTCTCCAAAAGCAGTTCATGGTCCACCCGTTGACGTGCAAAGTGGGAAGCAAAAGACAGTCTCCCGGAAGCTGTGTGTTCGTGCGTTCCTCGCCAAAAACACCTCTATTTTAATTTGTCTTTTGATTTATGTCATTGGTTGGTTTGCAATTCCATAGACCTTCGAATATACGACTAATGAGGGTTAGCTATGTTAAGGGTGCTTGTCATGACACTACCGCCAAATTCATTGTCTCTCCAACAAATGCAATATTTTAAAATCTTTTTATATATGTTTGACAAAAAATGGTTTTTAATTACTGCAAATATCACGTATGAGCTATGATATTTAAATTGATAAACAAATATGTATATTAGATGTTTTATAGCAACGCATGGGCACTTGACTAGTCATTACTAATTTATGAGAGTGACTATGGTACGTGTATGTAGTTTATGCACTTCACATACACTTTTTTACTAACCACTAGTCATACTACAAGTGAAAGAAAAGGTGGGAGTGGGAAAAATATTTGGGGGAGGGAAACCTTTAAAAACATTTTTGTAACTAAAAGTTGTATGTACCATAGCAATCCCCTTAATTTATTATTTCCAAGAAGCAAGTGATATTTATCAATAGTCAACAACATAGATCACTCACTCCAAGAAGATATGCATATCATTAAACACTTCATCTACTACAAGTTACTCTGACAGGAAAACGTTCTAAAATGGTAAATATTCTAAAGTAGAAAGGATGTTTTTTCTTCTTTGATCAGTAATATGAAATGTGATGATGAAGAGTTGGGATCTAACCAATATTCAGTGAAAGTCCCATCTGTGTGGGTCGTATGCTCTGGTAAAAACCACGCCAACTTTCCAAGCCCTCACCAAGTTGCTGGCGCCTCCCTAAGTTAGGTGAATAAAATGACCTGGCAACTGGGGAATACCTACACATGAAAAATGAAGAAATGTTCAACAGCCATGATATTAGAATAATGATAACAGTACAGCAAAAAATGGTGGATAAAAATTACCTCGCTGTGGGCAATTCACGTAGAACAATGTCCAGCACTTGAAGAGCTTTTTGAGGAGCATCTGCTTGCCTCCCAGTTAAAAACATAGCTAAATGGTGGAGATCAGCACGTGCAGCGAATTTTATCACGACCTTAAATAGTCTCTCACGCCTAAGACAAGCAGAAATATCAGTAAGGAACATAAATTGTATCAGGTTATGGATATGTATTATGTCCAGAATAGCGTACCTCTGTGCGCCTTGCCCACCATCGAGGCTATCTTTCTCATCCCGCAGAATAATTTCAAAGTTCCTAGAAGTAAATGGCAATGGCCCAGAGGTATATAAGCTCTTCCTTCCATCATAGGCAGGGAGACAACCGCCCAAATGAGATTGCCTGTACAGTGTTACAAGTTCTCCCATGACAGCACGATTGACACCACGTGGAGTAACCTCAGGAGTTATAGACACCTGATATCAAATGAAAGCTCATGAAAGCAACAGACTTCATATGTATAATAAAGGCATAAAGCTGCACATGAACAGGATCTTACATCATACTGGTGAAGATCTTTATCAGGCAGTTCAGCAAAGAAATGGTTTGCTTTCACGATGCACCTATAACCAAATGTACCCTTGCCAGGGCGCATCGGAAATCTTACTGATTTGCTCGATGATGGTGCTGGTTGAATGGCCCGACTAGTGGAACTTTGACCCTGGATGGCAAGTTGCTGAAACTGCTGCTGGACTTGTCCAGTGCTGGCCTCAACAGGCAGCAAGGATGAGCCAGTTCCCGACGGTGACGATGTAACCACCAGAGCTTGGTACTGGACTTGTGGGGCTTGGTGCAGCTCAGGAACTGTTCTTGATGGAATAGCAGGAACTTCGCGTCCACCACAGCCACTCCTATGCCCGCCATAGTATGGTTGTGGCATTCCTCTTTGACGTGAGCCACCATGACCATAGTACCCATGTGCTTGATACTCATCATGACTGCCACCTGGTTGATGTGATGTTGGTCCACCACGTCCCTGGTGTTGTCCACCACGTCCCTGGTGTTGTCCACCGCCACGACCACCTTGTTGAGAATATTGAGGATTGCCAGGTACCCAACCGTGCCCATGCTGTTGAGCTCTCTCAGCTCGCTGTGCTGGACCCCGTCCAGGGGCTCCTGTAGCTTCCTGAGTTCCAGAACTTTCCCCATCGCTAGGGGGCCCAGCTCTATTTTTTCTCGCCATGGTTAAAGCTGAAAGGCAATGACATATATAATTTTATTATTACTGCCAAACAACATAAATTGAAAGGAAGTACAAAGCTTCAAGACATATACAGAACGATCAAGACTAGAGTATCAAGTTGAACTTCAAAGAAAGAACAGAATGACTGAGTAGTGTTACTCAAACACCTATGTCCAAAAAATTTGCCGAATCGGACATCTCGAATCCGAGTAGGGTCCGACACTCGTGTTCGATTCCGAGTAGTATTTCCCATGTCCAATTTTGTTTTGCCGAATCAGACACCCGAATCCAAGTCAGATTCCTACTCACATGTCTGTGTCCATGTAACACTGTGACCAAGCAGGCAAGCACAAACTAAAATAATGAGAAAAGGGGTAAACGACCATCTTTTGCCATAAAACTGAAGACCAATGCATATGCCAAATTATATGGCCTATATTGGAACACAGCATCTGCAATTTTTGTCAGTCGACAGCATATATAATTACATAGCCGTTGCCACTGTGACACTGTGTGCATAAAAAATGTTTTTATTGTGTCTCTAAATGCCAAAAACAAAAATAAATCAACCTGTATTAAAAAAGCAACACAGTTGTTCACAAGAAATTGCATTAAAAAAAGTAGGTTACAAACAACAACAAAAAACTTTTTCGCGGAAAGTTAAAAACTACCAAAAATGTGCCAAGACCATAACAATATCACAAAGATAACCAACACAGCATTATTCACCAAATAACAAACAAAGATCCGCTGCTCTAAAGAAAGTACAAAGATAAGATACACAGGGATGCTAGATACCCGACCCAAGAGAAAATATACCAAACTACCATAGCATAGTGAAAAAGGAACAAGATTTGTGTGAAATAGGTGGCATCGGAAATGGAATGAATGGCAAATAAGCAAGATACCAGACTTAAAGTGGGACCGAGTGCTCATCCAAAGTTTAGCGTACCACCTTATAAATTTTCCATTAACTAGTAAAATTTTGTTTATCTACATTGCAATGATAACTGATAAGATCGTCAAATCATGTTTGTCGAGCATTATCTTATATGTTATTCTTATCAGTTATCACACATAGAAAAAGAAGGATTGTGTAGGTGAATATACCCATTTCTGTAGAAATAGATAATATATGCATTGCACCAAGAAGGCAATGAAACTCATAAGTCATAACAGAGAACTCTCTTGCATAAAAAAGGAACAAGTCAATGAGTGTAATCATAATAGAAATGCACAATAGTGAATAGTAAATTTAACCCCTGAGAAAATTTGAGCCAAACTCAAATCTTTCCAGCTAGAGCCAAGATGATATCACATCACAGTTCACAGTTGGCTAGCGTACCTATGAATGGAAGTCACATAAAACAATTGACAGTGAAAAAACTACCAATCTGCCTGGATGATACATACTAGCAACTTATTCTGATTCGCTTAGGAGCTTTAAGCTAAGTTGTATCATCATTTGCTGGTGAGATCGTGAATTCATCTAAAGAACACACTCTCCACATGACTGTCACCATATAAAAGGAGAAAATTTCCAAACTTAAGTTACAGAGCAGTTGGCTCTAGCATTAGTCTAAAAAAACATCAATGTATCTGAGCATGACGGAAATTTGACTCCCAATTTCCCATTGCACGCTAGAAGGAACTTAACATGCCATTTGCATGGTATTGAAGATTTAACAGAATAGTTTACCCCCTTTTTATGACCATAGGTTCACCAGAGATAATAAAATCACAATATCATGAAAGTACATTTGATAATAAATGTACTGGTAGCATTTTCATGTGGCCAGTCTATATATTTTTATATTTATCAGGGGTCAAAGTTGAAAAGCTAACTATTTCCAAATGGACGAGTAGTAGCAAAGCTTTTGCTACTACTCGTATTATACACAGAGCTACAGCGGTTGCAGAAATATAACGAATTGCAGGAAAAACTAAAGCCCAATGACTAGATTCTATCACAAGCTCACAACGAAACGAACACACCGACCTCAGTGGCGGAGCCAGGATTTATATAAGCCTAAGGTCGAAATTAAGCGACTATTACTATTGTCAAATATTATGGACATTTAGATATAACAAAAGTACACAATTAAAGATAAATTTGAATTCCATGCTTAACATTTCAATAAAATAGATAAAAAATATCAAAACAATATATATATATATGCTGATATGCATGTGCCCGGATGTCATGGCCCTCATGGGCGCTCCAAACATTTATCATTTTGATATGGCTTGGCATTACAATATATGAACTGATATGTTAAAGAATTTATCAAGGACGTTTCTTAACCGATGCACTACAGTTTGCCTCTACATTCCATCGCATACTCTTTCCTGACACCTCAAAATCCCAGGATGCTCTAATCCTCCTTATTATTGTATATTCTAAGGTACATAAGAAAAAGAGCATGCTCCTGAATACAAGAAGGAACACAGAACAATTGGGTTAAATACACAAAAATGTAGAACGAATTGATGGAGTCCGATTTAAGTTAACACCGGTAAAGCCTCTGTTTATCCAATGGTTGACAAATTCCTAAGGTTAGTGCTAACTCTTCCTGTGTCAACTGCAACCACTGAGCGAGCATTTTCAGCTATGAAACTCATCAAGACTCGTATTCGAAATAATTTGGGAGATGGCTTCCTTCGAGATTCCCCGGTTGTCTATAGAGAAAGAAATCGCACAGAAGTTTAGTTCTGATCTGTACCTGACCTTCCCTATGTGCCGAGCAGCGGGCGGGACCGGATCCGGGGGCGGCAGCCAGCGGTCGGCGGGTGAAGCTCACCGCCAAAAAATTGAGGAGCGGCGGCGTGAGCTCGGATCGGCGGGCGGCGGGCGAGCGGGAGCAGTGGCCGGCGGCGGCATGAGCTCGGACCAGGCGGGACTACGGGAGAGCAGCGGGCATGAGCTAAGGCGCTGAGCTTTTCTCTGGCCTGGCCGAGAGGCGAGAGCCCAAGACCCTGGTCAAGCAAGCCGCGCCTGGGCTGGACCGGATATGCAGCATTAGGCCTCGGGTTCAAATAGAAATAAACAGTATTTGTCTACTATCATTTGGACTAGGCCTCGAGCCAGGTCCCATTGGCCCAAGGCCCAGCTCCGCCCCTGACCGACCTACTCATAATGATATATGCAAATACACATATGCCGAAACAAAAGTTCATATGTTTATACACACGTGCATCGGCCATGAGCAAACTTTAATCGCAAAAATGCCGAACTGTAAACAATCCGTAAGCACAAACAAACTAACACCATACATCCCAACCAAGCAGAGTAAGCAAAACCACACGGCGATCATATGAACACAAGCAATCCAACACCCCCTGATTACTGATACGTCGAAGTAACAGATAAAGCCCCCAGAATCCCCAGGGAACAGCACGCCCGAGCCAACTCCGCCCAAATCGGTCACGAAACCGGCCCAAGTCAACCAAAAAAAAAATCTATACAAAACCCTCGAACCCCACAGGATCACCGAATCGCCGCGATTCCCCAACCTCCCGCCGACACAGGCCCCCGGGAAACGCAAGGCAGTAGACCATACCAGAGCACTGCTGTGAATAGCGACCGGCGCGAGTCGACGGGCGTTGAGGTTTCCCAAACCCTAGGCGTCCCGCTCCACTACCACCGGCAGGAAGCGCCACTCCACTCTCTCACTGGCCTCCACCGAGACGAAGGCAACGGTGCGTGGCGCGGTTGATTAATTGGTAGCCAGGGCAGAGCAGAGCACGGGGGAAACAGTCAGCCTAACGATCGTGCCGACCGCGCGACGTTCAGGGGACCCGATCTGATTCGACCAGGGCTTGGTTTCGGGACGAGTGGCGCCCAGGGTTTCAAATTTCGGATTTCGGACCACCCGAAATCTAAAGTACCGGACGGAAAAAAATAAAAAATTTGAAATTACTACAGTTACCCGAAATTTCTGTTTTCTCAATGAAATTTTGCCAACTTTCACCGAAATTTTATGTTTTTTTTGGCCAGTTTTGAAACTTTTAGGCCGGATTTGGCCCAATAACCCTTAGGAAAGTCATCTCCTATGAAAATGGGTTGAAAAACCAAATTTTTTATACATTTTAAAATTTTGGCAAAAACACTGTCAGATTTTTATAAAATTTTATAAGCTTGGTAATAAGCTGAAAATTTTATGGTACTATCCTTAGTAGTTTAGAATCATACATAAAAAAATTCAAAATAATTTAACTTCACTTGTTATCTTTAAAAAATCAAAAACAGAATGAACATAATTGGGACAGTTACATTGTCAGAATTTTATAAATTTTCTTGAGTGTGATTATGATCTAAAATTTTTATGAGAGATTAATAATTGACTCAGTACCATTATATAAATTTTTCAAAAAAATTAACTTTTTTTGTTTGGTCAATCAAATCTATGTAAGCATTGAACTTCGTTTGTTATATTATATTTCAAAAATCAAAAAGAAAAGAACATAAATGGTACTGTGCCTTGTAAGAATTTTATAAATTCACTGTAGTGTGATCATGATTCAAAATTTTTATGAGATATTAAGAACTTCCTTATCACCATTCTGTAAAATTTTCAAAAATTTTAAACTTATTTTATTGCTAAAGCAAATCTATGTATTGATCATCAGATTTTTATCACGACGTAGCACTGTCTGAATTTTTAAATATTTTTTGAGAATGATAATCATCTAAAAATTTTAAAAAACATTAATGTTACATCATAACCATCTACAAAAATTTTCAAAAGTTTTTAACGTAGTTTAGATAATTTTTCATTTTGTTCAAGTTTGCCGGTAAGCCTTTTAACAGGACAGTAGAACTGTTCGCATTTTTAAAAATTCATACAGTTTGATCATCATCTGAAAAATTTATGAGAGCATTAGAGATACATCATAACTATGCAAAAAAAATTCAGATGTTTATAAAATGGTTTGAACCATTTTGCATTCGGTTCAAAACTGCCGGTCAATATTTTATCAGGACAGTAGTAATGTTTAAATTTTTAAAAATTCCACATACTTCAAAATAATCTGAAATTTTTAATGCAATATCATCAATGTGTCAGGACTCTCCAAAAAAATTTCAAAATTTTTTGACATCGTTTGACCCACTTTTCTCCGTTGCAAAAAGACCAAAATTTCGGATATTTCGCCCGAAATTTTGGTATTTTTCGGCGAATTTTGTTTTTTCTCGGTACAAAACAAACCAGATTTGAATTTTTTTTTGAATTTCGGACGAGATTTGTCCGAAATACCCGAATTTCGCCGAAATGTTGGAATCCGGTCAAGGACGGTATTTTATCCGAAAACAAAATTTGAATCCTTGATGGCGCTTGGCCGGACGACGGGGAGCGCCACGTAGTACTCCCTCCGTCCTTGAAAGTAAGGGAGAGAATCATTCAAATTGTGTCCTCTAATATTAGGGATTGAGAGCTCTCCCCTCTTAAATTGTGTTCTCAAATTGTACCCATGCATGCAGATGCACGCAGATACATGCGATCACACATATTTCAAAACAAAAACGTGGCAGGTCATTCCCTATAATCGTGATTAATTAATGTATGCACGTTGCCAATTAATAGAGACACAGTATTAAATAGGAATATTAAAGTTTTTTTTGACAGAAATTATAATCTATCTTAAAATTTCTTATGTCCTTTACTAAAGGGATAAAGTATATCTGTACGACGGTGTGGGGCCGAAGAGGACTCCACTCACACAATCCACGCCCACCAGTGACATCACACACCGTACTCACATACTATACTACACTAAACACGTACGCGTTCTTTGCATGCTAAAAAAATTTAATCGAAGACCCATGTACGTAGAGAGTTAAGCTCGGACGGAAAGGAGAGCGTTCCACTCGTGACTCGTGAGCGACCACGCGAGCCAACTGAAGCTGAGGACTCCGCTTTTGTCGCCTCGTCATTGGTGAGAATCGCGAGGGCGACCTGATGACGCTGCAACGGTTGGGTGCGGTCACGCCTTTCCATACCGGCGAAGGCCCAGGGAAATAAAGGCCAGTCAAAGGGCACGGCCCAACAGTAAGTACCAAATTTTGGGCAGCATTTCTGCCGTGGGGTTTGCGTGGGGCCCTCGTGATCGACGGCTCAAGTTGGTTTCTCGTACGGTGAGAGCGCCAAGTTGTTTTGGCACCTGGTCCCACGCTCGCTAAGCCACCGACGGGCTGGACGACGTCGGGGTCCAGCAAAAGCGCGCCATGGTACGGGGGGCCAACTTGGCAGTGGGCTTAATCTCACCGAAGCATAAAGCGACCGGGTGATGGAAGTTTCCACAGGACGCCGGATAGGTCACGTGAAAACGAATAGACGATATATTTTTGTTTAAGACGCAGATATGAATATACTCTAGGGGTTTCAAAATCCAACGAAAATCGCTTAAAAACCACGGTTTTCGATTTTATCTTGCGGTTCGAGATCCAAAACTGCTCGGCTCGGTAAACCAGTCTAACTAAAAAATAAAAAAAAATTAATGCCTTGAAAACCGCTCAAAAACCGTTGAAAAACTACGAATTTCTTGAAAACCGTTTTTAAGAACATTAAATTGGTCGGTTGATTTTTGGCGAAAACCGAATGGTTATTTATTTATTTGAGTTCTTTTAAAAAAAATTGATTTCTTAACCCTTCGATTTTTCAAAATTTTGTTTTCTTAACCCTTCAGTTTGTGCGGTTTTCGAATTTTGAATCGGTTTTTCAAAAATGATTTTTTAAACCCTGTATACTCCCCTCTAAATTTAAGAGGCTTATTTCTTAAATAGTCTTGTCTATAAATATAAGACATATTTTATATGTAATATAAAATTAATGTAATGTTCTTTTTATACCTTAATAAATATCCATCTTTACTTTATATTTTCTATATACATGCATTGAGCATAGTGTTTAGTAATAATAATTATAGGTAATCTAGTTATTTTCAATATCTTCTTGGCTTATGTGCTAAGAAAAAATACGGCTTATAAACTTGAGTGGAGGGAGTAGATACTTAGGATATGAATACGAATAATATCAAATACAATCACAAATATTTCTCAGAACATGAAAACACTTTTAATTATTTGCACAAAACGAATAGAAAAACATAAATAGTTAATTTGATCAAAACATTCACGAAGAACACTCAACAAACTTTCGTATAAGCTAAGGTTCCTTCCCTAACTCCATGTATTTGAAATATGTTAATGTATAAAAGGCTACTAAAGTATTATGTAAATGGGCTAGGCCAAAATAATTGAATAAAGGATATATGTTGCGGATATTTAACTCTGAATAATTCAGACCCGTATTCATATTCGACGGATGGTAAACTAACAAATTCGTATTTATATCCGGTAGTAAAAACCTATATTTGTTTTCAACCTGATACAATCTGACCAACATACAAATAGACAGCATCCTATTCGAAAATATTCCGAATCAATCAGAAACAGTCCTTTCTATTTACACGGTTACACCCCTACTCGCTGGACTGGGAGTGGGTTGTGGAGGCCCACCCGCTGGGGTCGTTCGGGGCGAGTAGAAAAGCGAGGCAGTGCCGCCAGCGACGCGCGACGGCGGGGTCCGCGACGGGGAGAAGGGGACGCTTTCGCCGTTTCGCGCCTCTCAGGCGGAGACCGGTGGGCAGATGCACGGTCCTGCCGTTGTAGAAAGGTGTAGCCAAACCTTCACGTTCTTTTCCTTCGGATACCGTAGAAAGGTGTAGCCAAACCAGCGTGGAAACGTACTCCTAACGTGAATGGGACGTATAAGACTCAAAACGGGATCGGGGCAGTACCAATGGGATATGGGAACTACCTTGTTGTGCTAGCACGTACTTCGAGTGTTTCTAGAAACGGCAGTAAGTCATCTCGATCGGTAGTAAGTCATCTCGGTGACGAGCGGCTTCTGGGGGAGCTTCATGTACCACTGGACGTACACACTAGAGCGTTTTAGATAACTAGTATAGTGTCTGTGCTAACGCTACGACAGCAGTACCCTACTTATCAATTAAATGAGAATATAAGTATAAATACAACACTTAATAATAAAAGAGAAATTTAGAATTTTAAATGAATTTAGAAAGAAAAACGAAACTAAATGGAGGGCGAAAACGGGCTCCTAAAAGATTTTAAATCAAGAAAAAGAAAGAAAAAAGAATTTTCTGATTTTAGATTATTTTTTTTGCAGCTTCCACAGAGAGCACAGCAGGCTCTCTGGCTTGGCTTAACAAGAAGAGGAGGGAAGGCCGGGGTGGCCGGCGATCGCAGATGGTCAAGACTGCAGTGCGGTGAGATCGCCAACACCGCCGCGCTGCGAGGAGTCACGATTGCGGTGAATTTCGCCAGAAAGATGACGGTGATGGCTTGGTTACCTCCAAAATCCGGCGATCTTTACAAGAGGGAGCACTTGGAGATTTACGCAATGCGATGGGGTGGAGAAGAGCTCGCCGGCTTTTATAGCCTCGAAACAAGCATATTTATGGAAACCATAATTTGGGATCAAATCAGATTGGAAGAAAATTTTCGCAATAGAGCACGAAATTTGGGGAATTAACACCATAGATGGAAAGAGGAGATTTGGTGCGGGATTGATGGAGCTTTGGAGCTTCTTTCTTGCTTTAATGGAGGGAGGAAGAAAGAAGCTTCTAGTCCTGGTCTGCTGACTAGAAGAAGCTACAGGTAAGTTGCCTTCATTTTTTTAAAATATAGAAGGATTTTTGAAAAGATAGCACATTAGGTTAAAAAATTCTAGAAAAATTCTTAAAAAAACTTTCGATTATTTTATACTTAATAAAATTATTTTGAAAAAAAGTAAATTATAAATTTGCCGAGGCACGGCGGCCGCGAGGTCGCTGACCAGCAACCTCGCCGCGTCGGCAAAGCCACCGATGGCGACCGTGGAGCCATTGCAGACCTGCGTTCTCCCGGCCGCGAGCCCCATCTCCCGGTTTTCTTTTCCCAGCACGTAATATATGGTTCTTTCCCTTTCCAAGACGTTTGTTTCCTTTTCCTTGTTGATGTTGGAGATGAGGGAAGGTCTGTTGTGGGCCACAGGGATGATTTCGGAAAAATATGAAAAAATAAACTGCGCTCGCCGACCGCTGGATCCGCAAGGAGAAAAAAGATAGTGCTCGCCGGCCGTTGGTTCCGCGAGAAAAAATTGAAAAAAATTAAGCAGCACTCACAGACAGTTGGTTCCTTAGGTAAAAAATAAAAACAAAAATTCAACGCTCTCCGTACGCTGAAATTAGGTTCTATGGGGCTAGATCCGTAAAAAAGTCTCGAGAAGGATCATATTCGGAAAAAAATACGATCACAATGCCAGGACAATAAAAAATTCAAGTCTTGTTTCCTTGTATGTGGATCCTCCCTGTTTATTTCCTTGTTTGATTCACCCTCCTTCCAAATATGTAGTACGTACAATTTTGGCCAGTAAAAAATTCAAATCTGGTTTCCTTGCATGCGGATCCTCCTTATTTATTTCCTTGTTTGATTCGCTCTCCTTCCAAATATGTAGGTGAGGGAGGTCTGTTGTGGACCACATGGATGATTAGACACACTAAATAATGACCATCGGATGTGGGTGAGTAAAACTGAGGAAAGATCTAGACGTTCATTTTGATGAATGCAAATTTCTGGGGACATTTTGCTGGGTGCATGAACATTGGGCCATCTCTAATGAGGTGCATTATTTAGGATGGACGCAGAAAAAATTACTTAGGTGCATTATAAAGGGGTATAGATACATACACTACCGTATATAAAGATGGGAGAGTTTCCCGGAAGATTTTCAGCCTCCGCGTGTGTCCCACGTCAATTCGGGACAACGTACTCGCTCCACGCTACACCACATCGCTGGTTTTTGCAAGCTCACTAATATAGGTTAAGTAATTTAATCCGTCCTGTTAGATGCAACGGCGTCATAGCGCAGCGGTGACGCGCGTTGCAGCTTCGATTGAGATGTCCGTTCGACTCAGCCCGTGCACTCGACCTAGGCAATCTTTTGCCGCGTGGCGCAAGCGCTGCGTGTCTAGCTAGTTGCTTATAAAAGATGTCAAGTGGAGTATAGGATATTGCTTCCTATTAGAAAAGGAATTGAAAGCACAGATTGTTGCTACTTGCGACTAAGCAACTAACACTGGTCGATGAAACGATCGTCGCCCGCACCAACACTTTGTTAGTGGCCACGCAGGAAAATCCGCCACAAAATTCCAAGTTCCCAATCCCAGCCCTCTATAAAAATCTCCCTGTTCGCATCAAAATTGAGATTCCTATAAAAAAGATCTCTCGCAAAAAAAAAAAGATTCCTAAAAAATGTTGATTTTTTGCAACAATACTATCAAAATTAAATTACCACGAAATTCACGTCAAAATGCCAAAAATGCTGCCACAAATTGAACCATTACTACAAGAAATTGAGCCACATTGGAACTAGGAAAAGATAGGATGTCTCTTTCAACTAAGCAAAAAAAAATTTGGCCCCTTGCCTCGATTTATTTTGCAAATTTGGCTATCGTCCGAACAAAATTACAAATCTAACTCCTTCTCAAACGTAATAAGTGACACGTGTCATCTCTTAATACTTCTACGGTCGAGAAAGAAATTAGATTTATAATTTTATTCGGACAAAACTAAAGTTAGAAAAAAAAATCAGAGTAAAAACCAAATACTCTCAGCAGAGGATACCCTTCACCACCTGCTTATGACACGTGGACCCACCAGCAGCGCCCTCTCCAAGACTCGTACTAGTCCCCCGTGAGACTTCTGTATGTGGGCCATCCTGTAGAAGTTTCCCACTTGTCAGCGAGCGTGGCACCACGGCTCACGAGAGGGCTGGACCACTTCGAGCTCGAAACGTGTCGCGTGGAGCCAACCGATGCACCGGCCCGGATGAACCAGGTGCAGGTAGCCAGGTACCCGCCTGGCCCGCGTCGGTCAGTGCCTTATGTAAACAAGATCCCGCGGCCCCGGCCGCGTCCCGTGTCTTTGCCACTGTCACCAGTCAGTTAACCCGTTCATTGGCTTATCTGCAAATAATGGCCATGCTATATCATTTGACGACGAGATTATTTTGTTCCTGGCCGGCGTCATCGACGTCTTAGCCTCTTAGGTAGTCAGGTCAGGTTTTACTCTACTTACTGATTTCCTATTTACTGACTGACTTCGGTGATCCACTACACTGAAAAAACACGTGTTTCCCATTTGGATTTTAATAGTATTAACGAAAGGTTTGCTGCTTTGAGACTTTGACTGTCTCCCATAGTCCCATTCACATCTCGCTATTGTTGCTTCATCGATCTATCGCATTTGGCGCATAAAATTTCTTGCCAGGCAAGTTTTCGAGGGCAGATTCAGACTATTCATTGCTCAGATTTGTTCACTACTTAACCCGCACTTGACCAACGATCTTGATACTGCTCACATCCTATTTTTTCCCTTCAAAGAATATCTTTATTATTAAATGCAGTTTGGAATGCAGGAACTCAAACACATGAAAATATAATAGAAATGGGAATTGCTACCACACATCCGTCCGAAGTGAGAAGGAAAAATCGGACAATCTAGTCTCTCACTTACACAGCGACACAACGCACCTCCTCCTAAGTTCTATTTAACCTTATCCACTTCACCCTAAGCAAGCACGACCATCCATTCCTTCCCTGTGGGTGTCTTACTTGGCTGCTCCTCTCTCTCTCTAGCATGCTCTAGCCAAGCCACCTCTGCAGCGAGTTTCAAATATTTGCTACGCTCTTCCTCTTGCTCGGGAATCACAAACTTTGTTGTCAGCCACCGATCTAAGACCGCATCTACTCATGCTCTAGGGAGGCTGTCCACCACTGCCAGAGTTCACGAGGAGGTATCACCCCCTTCAGAGCAACGGTTGGACCTTACGGAATCAGTTGGCGACGCATCTACTCTCCGGAGCTTGCAGGATTTGATAGGCCTGTGGACAGAAGAGACAGGGCGACGCTGTGACGGAGGGCCCACAAGATGATAGTGTTGTGGGGTGTAGGCAAGGCAACGGGCCAGTCACCTCCTCCAACTCCTCCAGTGAGCTCGGTCGTCGACGCCACTCGGGCGCCCTCTTCCTTTGGCAGGGTTGTTACATCATATTTTCTCAGGTGTTGTATGAAGTGATTAAATTTGTTGTTGTATGTCTTCTCAAATTTATACATTTTTTGGAATGCATTCTCTATTTGTTGCAACCACGATTACATAATGTTGCTTATGCTTTATTTTTATTATTGTATCTGCATTTTTTAGAATGTTGCAGCTCGTAACAAGTTGGTTTGTTTTATGTGATTTCTTACTTTGTTGCAATAGATAATTTTGGTTGTTGCAACCTGGGTTCCAAATTTCGGCGAAATTTCGGATTTCGGACCACCCCGAAATCTAAAGTACCGGCCGAAAAAAATAAAAAATTTGAAATTGCTACAGTGACCCGAAATTTCGTGTTTTTTTGGCCAGTTTTGAAACTTTTAGGGCCGGATTTAGTCCAATAACCCTTAGGAAAGTCATCTCCTATGAAAATTTGTTGAAAAAATGAATTTTTTAAACATTTTAAAATTTTGGCAGAAACACTGTCAAATTTTTATAAAATTGTAAAATCTTGATAATAATCTTAAAATTTTATGGTACTATCCTTAGTAGTTTAGGATCATACATAAAAAATTTAAAAATAATATAACTTCATTTGTTATCTTTAAAAAATCAAAAACAGAATGAACATAATTGGGACAGTTATATTGTCAGAATTTTATAAATTTTCTTGAGTGTGATTATGATCTAAAATTTTTGTGAGAGATTAATAATTGACTCAGTACCATTATATAAATTTTTTAAAAAAATTAAACTTTGTTTGTTTTGTCAATCAAATCTATGTAAGCATTGAACTTCGTTTGTTATATTATATTTCAAAAATCAAAAAGAAAATAACATAAATGGTACTGTGCTTTGTAAGAATTTTATAAATTCACTGGAGTGTGATCATGAATTAAAATTTTTATGGGATATTAAGAACTTCCTTATCACCATTCTGTAAAATTTCCAAAAATTTTAAACTTTTTTTATTGCTAAAGCAAATCTATGTATTGATCATCACACTTTTATCAGGACGTAGCACTGTCTGAATTTTTAAACATTATTTGAGAATGATCATCATATAAATTTTTTAAAATACATTAATGTTACATCAGTACCATCCACAAAAAATTTCAAAAGTTTTTAACGTGGTTTACATAATTTTTCATTTTGTTCAAGTTTGTTGGTAAGCCTTTTAACAGGGCAGTAGTACTGTTCGAATTTTTAAAAATTCATGCAGTTTGATCATCATCTGAAAATTTTATGAGCGCATTATAGATACATCATAACCATTAAAAAAATTCAACAGTTTCTAACTTGATTTGTACCATTTTCCATTCGGATCAAACTTGTCGGTCAGTATTCTATCAGGACAGTACCACTCTCCGAATTTTTAAAACTTCCTCACATGTGATAATCAGCTGAAATTTTTTTGAGAACATTAGTTATGGATAATAACCATGCACAAAAAATTTCAACAGTTTATAACTTGATTTGTACTATTTTCCATTCGGATCAAACTTGTCGGTCAGTGTTTTATCAGGACAGTACCACTCTCCGAATTTTCAAAAATTCCTCAGATGTGATAATCAGCTGAAATTTTTGTGAGAACATCAGCAATGTGTCAGGAACCTCCAAAAAAAATTCAAAATTTTTCGTTAACGTTTATATTACATTTCAGCCGGTGCAAAAAACCCAAAATTTCGGGTATTCCGCCCGAAATTTCTGGTTTTTTCGCCGAATTTCGGATTTTGTTTTTTCCGGAATGGACCGGATTTGAATTTTCAAGTTCAAATTTCGTCCGAAATATTTCCGAAATTTCGTGATCCGGCCGGGGACGAAATTTATTCCGAAACCGAATTTTCAAACCTTGGTTGCAACATGGATCTTTATTTTGTTGCATCATGTTGTTGGATTTTTGTTGCACTAAGGCTTTTCTTCTGTTGCATGATTGCTTAATTTTGTTGCGCCGTTCATGTTTTTTGTTTTATGTGAGGCAGGGCTGTGTTTGTTGCGGAATCTTTGTTTTTGTTCCATCGACATTTTTTTTGTTGGGTTCATTTCATAGTGTTGTTGTGGTAACGGGGATAGGGTTAAATAGTTGATAGTGCTTCGGTTTAAGAAGATCTAACGTTGGGAAGGATGTGGACACTTGTGTGTGTTAATTGTGTTGTTTATGCCACTAGGGATGAGATCGGACGGCTGATAGCGTTTAGTTTTATGAAGATCTGACGGTAAGGAGGAGCGTGCGATGGTGTTATTATGCATTTTATTGTATATATTGATTACAATTGTTGCATGTATTATTTAACGATATCGCATCGACATGTACGATGGAAAGCTTTCTATTAGATTTCCGATTACTAGCCAGTTGTTCCCAATAGAAATACAGGTGTAAAACAAAAAAAAATAGAAAACACAGGAAAATTTCTCAATGGACAGTTTGGATGAGCATAGGAAAGTCTCGGGAATTTTTTGAAGGATTTTGATAGTGAACAGTGTGAGACTGAAAAGTTTTTATTTACAAATGCAATGATAAGTTGTTAGGGGTGCAATTGGTTTAGATAGTTTCCGTCTGTCCGTCCGACCGATCGAATATATTCGGATCAGATTCAGATAGTTATTTCGGATATTTGTCGAATTCGGATTCGGTTTCGGATATTTTTTCAGATTCAGGAGATTCCTATCCGTCGAATCGGTATATTCTGATAAAGTTTTCGGATATATCCGGACCAATTAAGTCAGATATCCGAAAATCATGGCCCACGGCCATATGGCCCAGTAGAAACTACAAACCCTAGCCCTTGCTCTCTCAGTCACCGTCTGTCGTTTCCTCCAGTCCCGAGTTCCTGACTCCCATGAATTCCCATCGCCCTCACACGATGTCGCTGCCACCCTACGCCTCTCCCGCTACCGCCCTCTGTTCTCTCCCCCCTTCCGCCGCCCCTACTCCCTCCGCCACCCCTCCCGCAACCGCCCTCCGTGCCTCCTGCCTCCCCTCACGCCTCCCTCTGCCCCTCCCGCAGCCCTCCCTCCACCTCCCCTCTAGCTGCCCTCCAGTCCTTCAGTCGCCCCCTGCTCTGCTCCGTTTGCCCTAATTCCCGCACCTTTCGCCGCCCTTTACTCCCGCCGCCCCTTCTCTTTTCGCCACGGACAGCGTGAGGCCGAGGAGTAGGGCGGTCGCGACTGGGGCTAGCACGGGCAGCCGGTGACTTGCACCTCACACCGACAACAGCATCGGGAGCTGTGTAGAGAGGCCGTGGGTAGGGTTGGGGTGAGGTAGCTGGTGCCAGGAGACTGGGCCAGCGTGGCGTGAGGATGGCGCGGGGTGGCATAGAACCGTCGGGAGGCCGTGGCCGGGGCTGGCACAGGGCGGCGGTGCCTCGTGCCTCATGCTGGGAGAGCGAAAGGAGGCCAGGTCTAGCGCGGTGCGAGGATGTCACGGAGCAGCGCAGGGAGGCCAGGGTTGGGGCCAATGTGGAGCGACGCAGGGAGGCCGTGGTTGAGGTAGGCACGGGGCGACTGAGAGCAGCCAAAGAAGAGGAAGAATGAAAGAAAGAAGGAAGTGGAAGGGAGAAAAAGGAAGGAGAAGCCGGGGCAAGAGAAAGATAAGGAAAGGGGGGCACGGGCGCACAACCAGGAAAAAGGAAAGGAGAGAAAGTTAAGAAGAAAAGAAAGAAAATGAGGAAAAGGTGAAAAAAAGGGCGAAGCCAGATTTCTTACGACAGACTAGATGTAGTTTGTTTAAAGGTAGTAGAAAGTTACATTCGAAATCATATGGTTGATTAATCATTGTTATATGTGTGCTTATGCGGTATCTATTTTCGCACGATATCCAACAAAAAAATATCCGGTACCGTATCGATTTCGCTCTATATTCGCTTCGAATCCGTGACCGATATTATCTGCGCCGTATTCGTATTCGGTACAATTCGTATCCGATAAAAAATATGTTTTAAGATACGAAAAGAGTGATATCTGACCGAATCTAAGCGGATTGCACCCCTACATGTTGTGTCATTCGACAAGAGACCCCACCCTTGGGTAAATATAGACTATTATGGCCATGTTTGTTTAGTCTTAAGTTTTTTAGTTTATAGCTTAAACCTTGATTTTTTGTTTAACAATTTAAAAGCAGCATTGTTATAAAACCAACCCTCAATAAAAAAAACACATATTTAATGGATTTTGATTTTTAGTTATATACAGCCTTATATTTTTTTTGAAGAAAGCTCGGCTAAAATGCTACCCTTTTATTTAGGTTTAACTTTTTAGATATTTTTAGGGCAAAACACTATAGAGGTTACCTACAGTTATATATTTTTTAAAATTTTAATTACAAAGACCCAGCTAAAATAAAAAAATAAAGGAACGAGAATAAAGAAATAAAAAAGACATAACAAACAAGCCTTAATTGTCCTCAACCTCGTCTCGTTCCTCCCGTCCGCCTCATCCGTTCCCCATCCATCTCTCTCTCAGGTGATATGGTACGGGGGCAGCGGCGGCGCAGCTAGCTGCAGCGGGTTCGATCCTAGCAATTGATGAGTTCTCTCTCCACCCCTTCCCTCGTGCGCTCGTGCAGGAAGATTTCCATCCAGTCGACTGGGATTTTTTGGTTGCGTACCATTCCAAATGACTGTTGTGGACGATCGGGACCTTCGACCGCAAAGAAAGAGGGTGAAGGGTAGTACGGAGGGCGAGGCCCAGAGTTTCGTTCGTCCAGGAGGTACCCTCGGCGGCGTCTTGAGCAGAGGGCCAACACAATCAAGCAGGGACACAAGATCTATCTTGGTTGGGCGAACGTCCCTACTCCAGTTCGGATGTTAGTACTGTATTGCCTTTGATGCCGACGGCTGCACCGCCTTTACAAATGAGAGCTAGGGGTTCCAATGAGAGTGTCGGAGCCTCGTTCGTGGGGTGTCGTCCCAAGGAAGAAGAAGCCCTCTCTCAGAGGCCCCGCCTCCTTATATGGTCGAAAGGCGGTTACATTGGGGATTGGGAGCCGAGAGGATGAAGGGACTCATGCCCGAAAGCCCTTGTCTTAGTAACAGGTCTTATCCGGCCTTGCCCTCTGTGGGTTAGTAGACTCTCCGAGCAAAGCAAGTCGCTACTTCCTCGGGAAACAGCGCACCCACTCCCTGCGATTTTGTCAGATGATGACGTTGCCATGCGTGGCCCAGTGCACGCACAGGGTGAGAGGACTCTCATCTTGTCTGCGATCGGATGATGGGGTGAGACTTTGACTTTGGCGACCTTCGCGCTGCCTCGGGAAGGAGCCACCTACTTCTGTGCGGTCGCTTCAGGCGGTCGCGATTGTTGGGCACGTGGTTAACGGCTAGTGGAGGACCCGATGCTCGACCCTTGGCGGAGACCGGGATCGGGCTGGTTGGAGGTCGGGGGAGCCCGGTCCGCGACGGAGGTCAAACGCCCTGCTAGGTCGGGAAATAGCTCGGGGCGTTCGGTTTGGTCTGGAAAGAGCTCCTTTATGGCCTTGCGGGACCTTCGGTCGGAGCCTGGCTCGGAACAGTCCGATAGGTGATTCGGACCGGCGGTTCGGAGACGTCTCCGCCCGAGGTAGGGAATAGTCCCCCTACCCTAGAGGAGGGCTGCTCAAAACCCCCCGGGGGGCCACGTGTCAGGGTGGCCGGCCTCCGACAACTGTGGATTCCGATTTTTTTCCGTTGAAAATCCTTCGTTCCAAACGGCCCCTGAGCATGTGACTCTACGACAACACCTGTCTAGAGAGCAAGCCAATCTATTCCTCATGGTCTACGTTGGGGTTGCTGGATGTGTTTAGATGCTTGTACTAAGTGGTATATATATAAGATGATTTAAAAAAGTTATTTATATGTTTGATTGTTTTAATAAAATAATTTCATTTTGAATGAAAAGATATAAATTTAAATAATATTTTCTTTAAATACTGGACCATTCTATTCACCCAAAATAATAAAATAAAATAATACAATACCATACTATACTATCTGTTCAATCTTATCCTACCAGCGGAACAATGAGCTTTGTTGCTTTCCTCGGTGAGTGCACGACAAGATCCTACGCACCAGTCCACCCTAACGAGATCCATCTCTCTCTGGCCTATTTTGGTCACATCTCGCACGTCAAGTCAAATCAAGATCAAACAAAAGACAACATCCAGCAGCAACTAGCATAGCAAGGAAATCAACAACAGACATGACTGCAACTCTAACTACGCGTCAGAAGAAGAAACAAAAACAACAGGAGCTCTACAATCCCTTGGACTTGACATTTCGACAAAAGAAAAGTAGAGACAGAGCAAACAGTAAAACAAGTAGTAGCCAAAAACAAGACTCGCAAGTCACGTAAAAGAAAAGTACAGACGAAGCAAGCAGTATAACAACTAGACAAAGCAAAACCAAGAGCATGAGCATGTACTATATACCTAGATGGGAGTAGTACCCCTTGTCCAATCAGAAGGCCATGCCAAGGACACAGAGAGCTTTGAACGTGCTGTCAAAAGCGGCGGCGAAGAAGAACCCGGCCGGCCGGCCGGCCGGCACCAATGACAGATCCCAAACTAACGGGCAGCCAAGAAGGAAAGGAATGGCCGGGAGACGGGAGGGAAGAGATGTGGGACGAGGACAGAGGCAGGCATTCTTATACATAAGATTTGTTGGTGGGTGGGCTCTTCTTATACGCCCCTCCCACCTCTTGCCCACGCAGAAAAAAAAAAAGAGTCATATATTGGCGGCCGATACGATGCAGTACCGCACGCACAACGCCATCGCAAACTATTGCCACCTGCTGGTGATGGTGAGACGACGCAATAGGAACACACGGTAGGCACAAGAGCACTGTGTATGAACAGGAAGGTGATTGCCTCGCCTCGCCTCGCCTCGCCTGCAGCGTAGTACCCCACGAGGCTATCTATAGTTTTGGCTATTGCTAATGTCGATTTTTGTGGTCGGTAATGAATTTATGGGGTAAACGCTAGATCTCAAACTCGAAGGTCACACAAGATAAAGGTTTAGACATGTTCAGACCCTCGACGGAGAAGGTAATACCCTAATCCTGTGTGCTGGGATTATTTGGATCTCTTGGATCTAAGATTTCTCGTTGTTTCTGTTGTTGCCCGCCCTCTCCACTATATAATGAGGGTGTGGCAGTTTACAGAGTCCCGATCGGTTAAGAGATTCTGATCGGTTATTAGATTCTAATCGGTTACAGGATAGAGTTTACATCTTTATCTACCTCGCTAACAACTCGAATTACAATCATATCTCTTATATCTAAATATATGTTCAACTGTCTCTAGGATGTATCTCCTCGCGCACGACAGCAAGGCTTGGCGTGGAGCTTACCCT
Source organism: Otatea glauca (assembly GCA_036346275.1). Taxonomy (NCBI): domain Eukaryota; kingdom Viridiplantae; phylum Streptophyta; class Magnoliopsida; order Poales; family Poaceae; genus Otatea; species Otatea glauca. Next base: position 43,228,759 of record CM070714.1, read on the forward strand.
CTGGGCTTTTCGCTCGGCCCTGTCTCTCCCTCAGGCACTTCTGGGCCGGTTATGAGGACACCTGGGTTCTTATATTCCACAGTAGCCCCCGAGTGATACATGATCCGATTGCTATATCCTTATCTGGGTCTCAACTTTGGATCAACATTCTCAGCTTCCAGTATAGACCTCTGACTGGTTTCTTCTTTGATTTAAATGCTTCTCCTTTCAGCAAGGGGATTATGAAGGACTCGAATATAACCCCGGACAGTCTTCAAGGTTGTTTTGACTTCTTGTGTCAATTCATTTTCCAAAAACCTCTTTGGCTTCTGAACTATCTTAACTCCAAGTCTCCTCGGCTTCTGATGTCTTTACGTCGTCGCATTTATTTCAACCATACCGTATCAGCTATAAAAGGTGAACCAATGCTTCTGGAATTTATTCCCTTATGCTTAGTTCTCCATCTTCCTGCTCCGAGCTTCACCTTCTTCCCGTGGAATCTTCATGGACGGCCGGGACCCTGAACTCGCCGAGGAGTGGGCGTACTTCGACCTCGCCATGGCCGAATGGGCGGAAGACAAAGCCGTCGCCCTCGATCGCGTCGCCGTCGACGCCTTCCTCGAGATTTTCCCTGCACTTTATAGGGCTAAGGAGGCTCTCGTGGAGGCGCTTGGTCGTGTGCGCCGTGGAGAAGTATAAGACCCCTGTAAATGTAAAAAAATATTTTCCCAGGCATAATACCTAGGGAACTCATATATAATAAAGAAATACCTTTCCAAGAGATTTCCATGATTGTCGTTAGACATAGCTTAGACCCAGCTTGGGGTATATCGAAGCTTGCATGACTCTTTGATCGGGTGATATCCATATCCAATCGTCGTAGGACATATCTTAGGTCTAACTTAGGATATATTAGGATTTGCGCGGCTCTTGGCCGAGTGATACCTATATCCGACTGCTGCAGGATATAGCTCTGGTCCGACTTAGGACATATCATATTCTCGTGGCTCTAGGCCGAGTGATACCTACATCCGACTGATGTAGGATATAGCTTAGGCTCGGCTTGGAGCGTATCAGGATTTTCTTGGCTCATGGCCGAGTGATACCTATATCCGACTGGTGTAGAATATAGCTTAGGCTTGACTTGGAGCGTATCATATTTACGTGGCTCTTGGCCGAGTGATACCCATATCCGACTGACGTAGGATATAGCTTAGGCTCGACTTGGAGCGTATCAGGATTTTCTTGGCTCATGGCCGAGTGATACCCATATCCGACTGCTGTAGGATATAGCTCTGGTCTGGCTTGGGACATATCAAGGTTTATCCGAACGGTATCCGTACTCGTTTATTACGATGCACAACTTATCGACACATCTTAGGGCATACCATTGGAACCGCGCCTTATCAGGCTCAACCCACGATATATGATTCCGCCGTGCAGTAACCAATCTGTGACCCAATGTGGGGTATATCGTAAGAAGATATTTTTAATCCAAACTGAAGGATGCACACGTCCCGCTTAGTTCGATAAGTGGTTAACCATCCCACCTTGAGGGGCAACGTGTCCCAAATGTGACTTGGTCAAACCATGACTGCCTCCGTATGTCAGGACGCCGTGCTAGCGAATCATTAGAAGCATAGGGCTGGGTTAGGTGTTCTGCAATCTTTTTCCCGCCGATTCGGCGAAAACCTGATTTTCCCCCCTTTAAAGACTAAGCCGATGGTTCATTTTTTCGATCGCGTACTCCTGCCCCTTCTGCTTCCTTGTCTCTCCGACTTCTCCGCCGCTAGGGTTAACTGCTGCTACGCTCGCATTTTTGCGCCGCCGTTGATCCTTCCTCCGAAAATATCTTTTCATTCTTCCAAAGACACCTCCTTGCTGCCTTTGCCCCAAGATTGGACCACCTCGATAACAACAGAAGAGCGGTTGCAGTCCATGGCGGATGACGGGGTTCTTCCAGCCTTGACTTTGATTTTCGCTCGACCGGCCGCAGGTGAATCCATCCCTACCCCTTGCTCAGAAGAAATTGTGGTCTTCGAATCTTTCTTCCAGCGCGGGCTGGGGCTTCCTGCCTGCGCTTTTCTTCGCGGTCTTCTTTTTTTCTATAGCATTGAATTGGTGAACTTGAATCCCAATTCTATCCTGCAAATCTCCCTCTTTGTTCACCTCTGCGAGGCCTTCTTGGCCATCCACCCTCATTTCAATCTCTTTCGTCACTTCTACCTCTTAAAACCTTATCCCTCAAAGAGCGACCCCAAGGTAATTGGGGGAGTCAGATTTCAGTTGTGAGAGGGGTTAAGGAAAAACTACTTTGCCATTCCCTTCAAAACTTCCAATAAAGGCTGGCACCAGGAATAGTTCTATTGTGTCAATCCTGATCCTGCTCTCCCCTCTTTTGTCGGGCGTCGGCCTAAGGTGTCCCTTTCTTGGGTATCTGCTCCCAATGCTGGCGACATGGACCAGGTGCATGATCTTCTGGCGCTGATTGAGAAATTAAAAGAAGATGGACTCACGGGAGTTGGTCTAGCCCTCCATTTTGTCGCTCGCCGGGTACAACTGCTAAAAGAGCGAGTCCACCTGGGATATGAATTTGAAGGGAGGGACGATCCGACCCGGGAACTGTCCGAATCAGCATCAAAGGAGCAAGTATATGCTCGGGTAGGCGACTTTTTCATCCCGAGCGTAGAGATGTCCACTGCCAGATGCCCGAAGTCCTTCATTGCATCAAATCCTCCTCCTGAGGTAAGAAGGTTTAGCTGATAGATTCCCACATTCGTCTCTGAATGACTTTTAACAATTATAATACTTCTTTTCAGGATCGATTGGCTTTCTTCAGTGACGCGCCTCTCCCAGAAATGCATGTTCATAAGAGCGCTCACTGGAAGCGACCTACGAGCTCCCAAGCCAGAGACCCGGCCGCTAAGAAGGGGAAGAAAACAATTGTCAAGGACTCCCCGAAGCCTCGGCACCCGACTGGTGGTCCCAAAATCCAAGAATCATCAGCGCATGCCCTGGTGACTTTAGTTCCCCTTCCGCATAAGCCCGTGGTCCAGCCGAGTCCAGTTCCAAGTGACTCGAGCGCTCGGGAAGAGCCTAGGGTTCTAGATCGTAGCACCCCGACTGGTCCCTCCGGAAGTGGTTTTGCCGCTCGGAAGAAACCCCCAATGAGAATAAAGAAGTCCGACAGGTTGGATTTCCTATCGACTCTTATTCGACGCATTTTGCCGGCTTATTCACCGATCATTCTTCTTACAGGAATCCTTCGTATGATGTTCCTGTCGAGACACTGTCGGGGGCCCCTGAAAAAACTGAGTCCCAGGACGTACATGTCTTGGTTGAGGAGGCCTCACAATCTGCCTTGCCTGGGGACACAGGGGCGCCCTCTGAACCACAGCTGCTTTCATCGACACCCCGTGCTTCGGCGTCGGGTCCTGCTGCTCAAGAGCCCGTCTCCCGTCCATCCCCTGAGATTGAAGAGATCCTTAGAGATCCGCCGACTCTTGCTTGCCCTCAACTCATAATGCAAACCGCGTCGGTTGATGAGGAAGACGGCTTGAAGTACCTTGACGACTCGGAGGAGGAGAAAGAAAGGAATGACTTCTATAGTCATGCCGCCGCTTGTGCTCGCCTGGCCCGAGTAATACTTTCACTACTCTTATCACCTTCTTGCTTGTGCCGGTTAGAATGTTGTCACCTTTCCCTGCAATGGTTACAGAAATTGGGAGAACGCTCAGTGAAGAAATCCGAATACCTCCAAAAGATGCTCCCGAAGGTCAGGACGCGCCAGGAATATCTGGCCGAATTGGAGCAGATCAAAGCTAAACATGCAGCCGAGCTGCAAAATCTTCGGTTAGAGGTCCAAGCCCTGCGGGAGGAGAAGGAGACCCTGCGGCAGGAGAAGCTAGATGTCGTTGGCTCCCTTCAAGGTAGATATTTCCTGGACCATCCCGTGTTCTCGTTTAATCGTCTCGTCTTTTGATTTCCTCATCTTCGTGTCAGTTCGAGATTCTACTATTGTAAAGCTCCAAGAGCAACTTAAGGCCTCGGAGGTCTCCAAATTGAAATCGAAGAAGGAGTTAGAAGGTACGCTCAGCAGCTTGGCCCTCTCTTGCCTTCATTGTCTTCTTGGTACTTCTTAATAATCTGTTTCACTTGCAGACTATAAGTTCAAGACGCGGACGCAATACACCGCTTATAACGAGAAGGTCGAAGCCCTTGAAACGTCTTGTGCTATGCTTCGCGAGTCTCCTGACCCGTTGCTGAGGTTGCTTCATCCCGGAGGCGAGAGGCTGCTCAGTAGGGACCATGTTATCTCCCAACTGGAGGAAGCCCCCAAGGAGCTTAAGATACTCTTGAAGGAAACGGCGACCAATGGTGCTAGTCAGGCCCTGGCGATCACCAAGTCGCTTTAACCCCGAGTGGATCTTGAGGCCATTAGAGATGGCTATGCCTGTAACGTGGATGAAGACCGGGCAGCCGAACTCTGGGAGGAAGTTAAAGATGCTTCTTCAGCTGTCGCGGAGACTTTGGACCTATGAATACAAAATTTGAAAGTGTTTCTTTGGCCTTGCATTTTTTCTTTAAATATGCTGCTTTGCCCGAGTAGTTTTGACATCTTAAATATCATGTCCAACTAGTTCAGCCCCCAGGTTCTGAGGTATGGTTCATGACGTATGTCTCAGAGTCTTAAAATTCGTAGGAGCAAAGCACTCAAACGCATAATTTTCGAGGAGATTATACAAGAATAACTTTAAGAGTAAACATTCATTCATAAAAAAGAACTTGAATTACAGAGCTCAAGGGAAAAAATGATGTAGCTGATCTATGTTCCAGGTGTTGCTGACAGTTGTGCCGTCTTCACGCTTGAGCTTATAAGCCCCAGGACGTATCACCTCATTGATGATGTAAGGGCCTTTCCAGCTTGGGGAGAGCTTATACTCGTATTTCTGATTCTTTCTGAGGACTAGATCTCCTTTGGAGAATACGCGGCTCCTTACATTGCGACCGTGATAGAGACGTAAGCCCTGAAGGTACTTTGCCGACTGAATTGTTGCAATGTCCCTGGCTTCTTCTAGTCGGTCGAGGTCTTCTAGCCGGCTTTTCTTCCGAAGCGACCTCCTCGTAGCTCCGAACCCGTGGGGATCCGAATTCTAACTCGGTGGGGAGGACTTCCTCTGAGCCATACACCAGGTAGAAAGGTGACTGCCCGGTTGCTCTCCTAGGGGTGGTTCGCAGCCTCCAGAGTATCGAAGGCAATTCTTTGACCCACCGAGTAGCGTATGGTTTGAGACGATAAAAAATCCTTGCCTTTAGGCCTTGTAGCACCATGCCGTTGGCTCGTTCGACCTGCCCATTGCTTCGGGGGTGTGCTAATGATGCGAAACAAATCTTTATGCCGAGTTCGTCGCACCAGTCTTGAAATATGCCACCTCTGAATTGGGTGCCGTTATCCGTGATGATTCGGTTTGGAACGCCGAATCTAAGCACGATATCATGGAAGAATTCTTTGGCCTTTGCGGCTGTGATTGTGGCGACTGGTTTGGCCTCGATCCATTTGGTGAATTTATCGACCGCCACGAAGAGATGAGTATAACCACCTTAAGCCTTGTTCAAAGGTCCCACCATGTCAAGCCCTCAGACCGCAAATGGCCAAGTGGTTGGGATGGTCTATAGTTCCTGTGCCGGTTTGTTCGCCTGTCGCGCAAAGAACTGACATCCTTCGCATGTCCGGACGATGTCTTCTGCATCAGTGACAACAGTCAGTCGGAAAAAACCCTGACGATAAGCCTTGCCGACTAAGGTTGTTGACGCCGCGTGATTCCCACAAATTCTCGAGTGGATTCCTTTGATGAGATCTCTTCCTTCTTGTTCTGATATGCACCGTCGTAGTACATCAGAGGAGCTCTTGCGATAGAGCTCTCCCCTGATTACCACATAGCTCTTACTTCGGCGCATTATTCGCTCGGCCTGCACGTGGTCTTTGGGTAGCTCGTCCTTCGTCAAATAATCCAGATACGGACCTGTCCAATCAGGGGTAATTATCAGGACTTCTGCCTCTACGTTCTTCTCCACTGGGATGTCCGACTTTGGCTGAGTGCTTATTGTGGGCTTATGATTTCTTCGACGAATACTCCCGCGAGCACTGTGGTCCGGCCGGATCCCATCTTTGCTAGCTCATCAGCAGCCTCATTGTCCCGACGGAGCACGTGAATAAGTTCCAAGCCGTCGAAGTTGCCTTCTAGCTTGCATACCTTCTGGCAGTAGGCAGCCATGTTGTCTTCGATGCAGGACCATTCTTTTTGCACCTGATTGACCACGAGCAATGAATCTCCGCGAACCGTTAAACATCGGATACCGAGCGATATGGCTATACAGAGCCCATGGATGAGTGCCTCGTACTTGGCAGCGTTGTTTGACGCGAGAAAAAGTATTTGCAGAACGTACCTTAACCGTTCTCCACTTGTTGATATGAGCACTATACCAGCCCCCGCGTCGCTGAGCATGAGGGAACCATCGAAGTACATGGTCCAATATTCGAGTTCCTTGACGACCGTCGGATTTTGAAGTTCTGTCCACTCGGCAGTGAAGTCGACGAGCGCTTGAGACTTGATGACTGTGCGAGGCTTGAATAGGATATCAAAAGCTCCATGCTCGACTGCCCACTTTGCAATTCTCCCAATGGCCTCCTGGTTGTGAAGAATATCTCTTATTGGGAAGGAAGTGACCACCGAAACAGTATGCTCTTGGAAGTAGTGCTTGAGTTTGCGAGATGTAAGAAGTACGGCGTATGATAATTTTTACACTTGTGGATACCGCACCTTAGAATCACTCAGGACCTCGCTGATGAAATAGATCGGGTGTTGGATCTTCTGCATGTGACCAGGCTCCTCCCTTTCTACGATGATTGCAGCGCTGACTACATGAGTCGTTGTCGCGATGTAAAGTAACAGAGGTTCCCCTGGCATCGGTGAAACCAAGATCGGGGGTGTCGTTAAGAAGGTCTTCAAGTCTTCGAACGCTTGCTGCGCCTCGGGTGTCGACTGGAACTTGTCCTACTTCTTGAGGAGTTTAAAGAATGGCATACCTCGCATACCCAGTCGAGAAATAAACCTGTTGAGTGCGACCATGCACCCCGTAAGCTTCTGGATGTCCTTTTGGCAAGTCAGCGGTTCCATATTTAATATGGCTTTGATCTTTTCTAGGTTGGCCTCAATGCCTCGTTGGGATACGATAAACCCGAGCAGTTTTCCCGAAGATACTCCGAAAACACACTTCTCGGGATTAAGCTTCATGCTGAAAGTCCTTAGACTCTCGAACGTCTCGGTTAGGTCGGCGATGAGATCCTTCCTCTCCCGAGTCTTTACCACGACATCGTCCACATATGCCTCCACATTGCGTCCGAGTTGGGCGTGAAAACACAGCTGTATTGCGCGTTGATACGTTGCACCAGTATTTTTCAAACCGAACGCCATCGTGGTATAGCAAAAGGCCCCAAAGGGCGTGATGAATGAAGTCTTGATATGATCTTTCGCCTTTATACGAATCTGGTGGTACCCTGAGTAGGCATCAAGGAAACTCAGGATCTCGCACCCGGTGGTTGAATCAACCACCTGATCAATTCGAGGTAGCCCGAAAGGATCCTTCGGACATGCCTTGTTGAGATCAGTATAATCAACGCACATGCGCCAAGTTTTATTCTTCTTTTGAACTAGTACAGGGTTCGCCAACCTATCGGGATGATACACTCATTTGATAAAACCTGCAGTAATAGCTTGGTGATCTCCTGCTTGATGGCGTTCCAACGATCTGGAGCGAACCGCCGGTGTCTTTGCTTGATTGGCCTTGCCTTTTCATCGACGTATAGAGAATGCTCGATCACCTCCCTAGGAACACCCTGCAAGTCGGATGGTTTCCTGGCAAAGATGTCCTTGTTAGTCTGGAGGAAGGTGACGAGCATGCCTTCCTATTTATCCTCGAGCCCTATCCGATCAGAGTCGTTTTGGATGGGTCGAATGAGTCGAGAATAATTCTCTTGGTTCCTTCGCCGAACTTTATTCCTGACGTGGCCTGCTTCTTGTACGGGATATCGCCTTCTTCCTGCAATGTGGCAGCCTCTACCTGGATATTCTTCCCCTCGGTGGTTGCCTCCTGCAGCTCAGCGAGTTCATAGTTCTCTCGGTCGCATTCCAAGGATCGCTTGATGTCGCTGCGAACCGTGATGACGCTTTTGTGTCCCAGTATCATCATCATCAAATAGGTGTAGTGCGGGACGGCCATGAACCGAGCCAGTCCGGGCCTTCCCAAGATAGCGTGATACGTTGTCTCGAAATCCGCTAACTCGAAATTTATGTACTCGGTCCGATAGTTGTCTTTGGTACCGAAGGTGACGGGCAAAGCAATCTGCCCGAGTGGAAACGAAGACGCCCCAGGGATCACCCCGTGGAACGGCTGTGAGCTCGGCCTTAGCTCGGAGCGGGGACGTTCATGTCGTCGAAGGTTTTGACGAACAAGAAGTTGAGTCCAGTCCCTCCATCAATCAAAACCTTCTTGAGCTTTACATGGCGAATAACAGGGTCGAGTACTAGGGGATACTTACCCGGATGTAGAACTCGGTTGGGGTGATCCGAGCGGTCGAAGGTGATCGGAACTTCGGACCACTTTAGATACTGGGGGGTTGCTGGTTCCACCGCATTGATCTCCCGAGCAGTAAGCTTTTGCTTCCACCTGGACTCGTATCCGGTGGAGCCCCCGTATATGTATTTCAGCTCGTGCTCGGGCTCTTGGTAATCGTCCTCGCCGGGAGGGTCTTTCTTCTTGGCAGCCTCATCCTTCGCTGGAGCCGATTGCTTGTTGCTTTCACGCGCAAAACTCTTCAGGGTGAAGCAGTCTTTGGCAGCGTGCTTTCCCTTATGGTGGAAGGGACAGATCGCCTCCATAACAGTACTGTAATCGGGCACCTCCCTCCGCGTGGCTCGGGGCCGGCTGCGCTCTGCTACCGCAACTAGCTCCTCGCCTTTTCGTTTTTTGTCTTTGTGCTTTGAGGACATGGCCTTGTCGCCTTTGTTCCTCTGTTGCGGGCGATCTTCTTGGCGCTCAGTCAGGGCGTCTGAGGCCGTGGCATAACGATCGGCCAATGCAAACATCTCTTTTACGGAGGTCGGTGGTTTCCTGGACATTTTCTTGATCAGATCGGAATCGCTGACCCCTTTTTGAAAAGCTGCTACCACCACTGCATCAGACACATCTCTGATGGTGTTTTTCTTCTGCATGAAATGCCGGATGAAATCTCTCAACGTTTTGTCTTTCTTCTGGTGAAGCTGATATAGGTCCCATGGGGTGCCAGGCCTCTCGTAGGTTCCCTGAAAGTTTGCGATAAACTGATCGCAGAGATCGCTCTAGGAGTCCACCGAGTTCGCAGGAAGTCCTGTGAGCCATGATTGAGTCGAGGGGGTGAGATTGACTGGCAGATAATTTGCAATCACGTTTTGATTGCCTCCAGTCGTTTTAACCGCCAGGGCATAGACCCGCAGCCAAGCTTCCGGATCTCGCTCCCCGTCAAACTTAACGATGCCCTTGGGGTTGAAGCCTTCGGGCCATAACACTCGGCGTAACCGAGAAGTGAACGCTCGGATTCCGTCGATGGATCTGTCATCATGATGAGGGGGAGTCCGACGCGGCGAGCCTCTAGCTCGGCGATTGTCGTCAACACGTCGGGGTGAAGTTTGGCGCGGCGAGTCCATGACTCGGCGATCATCGTCGTCGTTCCGACCCCGACGATGATGGCCTCTATGATCGTTGTAGTCGTCGTATCGTTGATCACTTTGTCGATCGTGGCCGGTGCCGAAATGTTCGTAGTCGTCGTAGCGCCAGCGTTGTTCTTCCTCGTCCCGCTCTTACCGTATGGCGGTGATGTCTCGACGAAGGTCGCGGTTGAGATTCCGGCGTGCGTCTTCGACTGGTTGTATGGGGCGCCGACTGTCGGTACTCCGACTGGTAGCAGTCCGACTGCTGGCGATGCGGGTAGCCACGTGGGAGCGTGAGTGCGCTTCTCCTACCGATTTTTCCTGATTCTGCTGAATGGCTGCCGCCGTCACCATGGCCTTGATCTGGGCTACGATCGGGGCCATCGGGCTATCAGATGCAATCATCGGGTCTAGTGTGTCGAGGAGCGTCTTGGAGGCGACGACGTTCTGCTGTGGCGTATGGAAGACAGCTTGGTCTCCCAATCTGGATTGTAGGATGTCCTCATGGACATTACGGCCGCGAGATCGAAGCGATCGCGCTTGTGCTTCCTTACCCATACGAAGAAGGCGATCTTTCTCTGCAGCTTCTTGAATCTCTTGCTGGCAATAGAGATCGGTTTTCTGCTCTTCTATCGCGAAGATGCCACGAAGATTGTAGCAATTCCTCACGACGCCGACTGATTTGCTGGTCGAGTCAGAGTGGCGTACCTGAGATGGGTCGGCCTGATCTTTACCAGATTAGATCTGGTTTAGGTCTAGGCAGACAAGTTTTCCGCGTGCGTCTGCGACGAAATCCAGGTTCTCAAAGCGGAAAGCCTGGCCGGAGACGAAGGTGGCGATGATTCCGCTGGTTGCTACCATCGAGTTCGTAGGAAAAGATTATAGCGCTCCCCTACCTGGCGCGCCAACTGTCGACTTTTGTGGTCGACAATGAATTTATGGGGTAGACGCTAGATCTCAAACTCGAAGGTCACACAAGACAAAGGTTTAGACAGATTCTGGCCCTCGACGGAGGAGGTAATACCCTAATCCTGTATGCTGGGATTATTTGGATCTAAGATTTCTCGTTGTCTCTGTTGTTGCCCGCCCTCTCTCTTATATAATAGGGGTGAGGCTGTTTACAGAGTCCCGATCGGTTAAGGGATTCTGATCGGTTATTAGATTTTAATCGGTTACATGATAGAGTTTACATCTTTATCTACCCTGTTAACAACTCGAATTACAATCATATCTCTTATATCTAAATATATGTTCAACTGTCTCTAGGATGTATCTCCTCGTGTACTACAGCAAGGTTTGGTGCGGAGCTTACCCTTTGGGCTTTCCGCTCGACCCTGTCTCTCTCTCAGACACTTCTAGACTAGACTAATTTTAAGGACATCTGAGTTCTTATATTCCACAGCTAACAACGACAAATCGGCCTAGGTTAGCTCGGAGCCTGGGACGTACGTCGGGCCTTGGGGTTAGGATGAATCATTCGGCTCGCGGGTGGCTGTGACAATGACGGCGAGTTCTACGTGTCAGCGTCGTCATCGGTGCTCGACTATGTTACGCTGGAAAGGGTCCGATCCGATCACTAGTAGTTCGATGGTTTCTACGCTCATATGAGCATGCGCTCGGTCACTCGCACCACTAATTGATTGTGTGGAGGCTGGCATGGCACCCCACTGATGAATTGGTGGCCGGTGGCGCTAGCTTATCCTCTGGAATGATAAAATCAATAATAATGCGATACAGCGTTTAATTTTGTTCCCTAGCAAATAGCTAGCTTTAGACCATTTTCGGAGTTTATAAAGAGAGTGCCCAGTCGGACGCCACAAGGGTGGAGCCCATTTCCGGCAACGGCGAAGTCAGAAAGGCGAGCGCTTACTGAAGTTGCATGGGAATATGCTACGCTATTCAGAATAAACGCAGGCAGGATCGAACGCTCACTCGTCTGCGGGTGCCATGGTGTTTAGGCCACTCGTGCGCGCGGCTTTTCCCCCAGAAAAGCAAGTGAAAGCGTGAAGCGGCACCTAATCTACGTGCACTTGCACTGCTGCGCTCGCAGGTGTAAAGTGCAGCTGAAATCTATCCGTGCGAGTTGTGTCGGACACAAGGTGCATCTTCAGGTGGTATGCTAGCATATTTGGCCCTTATTTCTTTTCTTTTCTATGTTTGTAAACATAGCTCCTTTTATCTATTTTTATGAAAATAGCCATCTTCACGCTACATCACCACAGCGAGGAAATTCCGTGGTACTGTAGTGCGGGATTTTTTTGTTTTTGAATCTTGCATTGCCGTGGAATTCCGTTGACTCCGAGCGCAACATTTACATTTGCTGCTTAGTGGAGGCGCGTGATTCTATTTTTTCTGCAGTGCAGTGACGTGGCAATGGGTTTCCTCTCTGCGGTGGTGCGGCATTCAGTTTTCCACGGCTGAACGATGCACTGTCCGTAGGAATCGCCATGTGTTGCCTCGTGGTTTTTTCCGCGCTCCTCGTGCATAGGATTTGCATGTCAGGAGACTATATTTGCAACAAAAAAATCGTAAGGATGTTAGTTTAAAAAAACAATTTTTTTGAGCAACAACAGTGAAGAGTTCTCTTCAGGTTGCTATGGTTCTCATGTAATTTTTTTCATACAGAAAGTCAGAAAACAGAAATCTTGCAAGGCCATTCGTGTTTTTCTGGTTGACCAAAACGGACCGGCAAGGGGTGAGTGCACTGTGGGCCTGGACAAGCCCTTAGCCGGCCCATAAGGGAGAGTTGCACTTGGCCGACATTGGGCTGCATTGGTCGGAGCGAGAACCGAGGATCGCACGTACGGATTTTTTTTCTCTTTAACATTTTTTTAATCTTTTTTTTCAAAACTAGACGTTAGGTTTTAGAAATTGCAAAATTAGGCGTCGGCCGCCCGTATATGGGGCGATCAACGGCCTAGCTAACTAGAGTAACGGTAAGGCTACCTATCGTTCTCTACACGGGCGATCGCCCCATGTAAGGGCGACGGGTGGCTTTTTAAGCGCAGCCAGAGCCTCATTCAGGCGAGCCAAGCGCAGAGAAATTAACATTACAAAAAAAATTTGCTATCGTCCCTGTATTGTGCGATTTTTGCCCTTCGGTTAACTGGGCCGTTAGCAGAGACACATATCGTCCATATATAGGACGATCGCCCTGTTTACGGACGACCGGCGCCTAGTTTTGCAATTTTCTAAAACATAACGTCTAGTTTTGAAATGAAGATTAAAAAAATATTAAAGAGAAAAAAATTCCGCACGTACGCGACGACGTGTCGACGATCACTGTACAGCGAGGTGCGCCACTTCAATTCGCCGGAGCTACGCAACAGAGAAAGCCGTGAGCTACGCGACGTACGTACATGCCCGCTGTGACGTCGACGACACTAGCTAGCTGGATGGCCTGCAGTAGCCTATACGTACGCGCTAGCCAGCCGGAAGTCGGAACCCACCAAGGAGCTACGCAAGCTAGCTAGTAGCTAGTAGATCTGCCCCTGTGAAAAGACGCGAGACATGCTTTGTTTTTGGGCACATGCAAGGCGAAAATTCGGGTCAGTAGCTTAGTCAGAGCGTACGTGCAAGCACGCGCGCGGCGTTGTGCACAAGGTTTTAAAATTCGGGGAAATTTTTAGTAATCTCGTCCCACATTTCGGATTTCAGTTGGTAAGGGGATCCAAAATACAGTCCGGTAAAAAAAATTAGAAAAATTTAAATTGCTACATTAATCTCGAAAATTTCAGCAAAATTTCGCTGAATCTCGGGTTTTTGATCGGATTTGGTTTAATAACCCTTAAGAAAGTCATCTTCCACGAGAATTTGTTTAAAATCTGATTTTTTTTAGATGTTTTATAATTTTGGCACAAACACATTCAAATTTTTATAAAATTTTAAAAGCTTGATCATGATTTAAAAAATTTGTGGTACTATCTTTAGCAGTGTAGGATCATACAGAAAAATTCTCAAAATAATTGAACTTCATTTGTTATCTTTAAAAAATCAAAAACAAAATGAACATAACTGAGACAATAAACTTGTTAGAATTTTATAAATTTGCTCAAGTTTGATCATGATCTAAATTTTTTATGAGAGCTTAATAATTGCCTCAATACCATTATATAAAATTTTCAAAAATTATAAATTTTTTATTTGCTCAATAAAATCTATATAAGCATTGAACTTCATTTGTTACATTTCAAAAATCAAAAATAGAAAGAACATAGATGGTATAGTGACTTTGTAAGAATTTTATAAATTTAGTGGAGTATGATCATAATTCAAAAATTTTATGAGAACTTAAAATTTTCATTAGCACCCTTTTGTAAAATTTTCAAAAATTCTAAACTTTTTGGTTGTAAAGCAAATATATGTATTGATCATCATGTTTTCATCACGACGTAACAATGTTAGAATTTTTGAAAATTATTGAAATTTGATCATCATATTAAAATTTTATGGAAATATTTATGATACATTCGGACCATATAAAAAAAATTTCAAAATTTTCTAACTTGGTTTGAACCATTTTTCATTCGGTTGAAGTTTGCCGGTAGGGCTTTTACCAGGACAGCAACACTCTCAGCATTTTTTAAATTTATGAAGCTTGATTATCATTTGAAAATATTATTGATGCATCAGGACCATCCATGGAAAAATTCAAAATTTTATAACATTGTTGTTCTATTTTTCATTCGATTCAAATTTGCCGATCAGCCTTTTATTAGAACAGTACCATTTTTAGAATTTTTAAAAATTTCTCAAGCTTGATAATCATCCGAATTTTTTATGGGAGCATTAGTGATGTGTCAGGACCATCCAAAATTTTTTTGACATCTTTTGAACTATTTTTGTTTGGTTGAAATTTGCCAAGATTTTAGAAATCTTGGTTCAAAAAATTTCGGATTTAAAATTTTTGTTTTTGTATTTCGTTCAAAATTTATCCGAAATTATAAGATCTCGACGAAATTTCGGATTCTCTCTATCTCCGAAATATCATCCGGCAACGAGATTTTAAACTTGCATGCCAAAACCGCCGAGAACCCAGCAGGCAAACGAGGTGAGTTATAGCCTTTCTGGTCCCGAGTAACGACGCGATTCTTGCATCCACGCGATCGACTTAACGTTAGTAGTCCAAGCGGAGTTATACGTAGCAACGTGTCATGTTCCAGCTTCCAGCCAGGCACGAGAGGCGCGTACGTGCCACTTTTACATTGCACGAGTACGTACACGTGCGTGCGTACGCCTTGTTTGGTTGAAAAGAGAATACATGCAACACCTACGTACGAGGTACGACTTGCGTGTATATATGGAAAGACTTTCAAAAGCTCTAGGGCCATATATAAAGCGATGTGGTGAGCTATGGTGAACACTGCTGGCCCGTGAACTTTGTAACCTAGAAGCGCAAATCTCTTCATATATCCTCTCTTGCTGATCCGGGCTACGATCGATTCACACGTTGGCACAGGCAGCTTTAATTTGTGCTACGCTTTATGCAACTTTCTTGGCAACTTTGCTTCGGCAGTCAAACCGTAGGCAGGGGAAGGCAAGACGGCAGGTCTTTTCAGTTACCCATTCGAGCTCGATCTCTGTTCCTCGCCATGTCAATGTTCTTCCTTCTTTGATTCTATATGTGCGTTTTGTTCTCTCTTATGAGTTGTGACGACCGTCCAACGAAACAAGCATCGATGCTAAGCTACTGTTGCTCGCATTGATCGATCCAGAGAAAATTGCGATGAGGTTGTACTATTTTACCTTCTTGATTTGTATTTTATTTTCTCAGCCCCTGAACTTGTGAGGTTGTACCATTTTTCACCCCTCAACTTGCATTTTACTTTTCCAATCTTTTAAACTTACGTCCATTTGCACCGCAATTCTATTCGGCTGTTTGCTAACGGTAGTTGCTAAGGTGGCATCCTACATGGCCGATGCCGTAGGGTCAAGCTCGGGCATGTAGGCACAGTGTCAAATTGGCACAGTATGCTCTTCTTTGTTGCAACACAGCAGGTTAGGGGATGGAGGGCACGGGGCTCTGGCAAAGCCTTGTGCATGGTATGTTCCTAGGACATGTGAACATGTGAGCAAAAGGAGTGGTTTGAGGAGGCTCCGTGGGAACAATGGGGACGTCATCAGTGAGGCCAATGGTGATGAGGAAAATGATAATTTGGCACCCAAGCATGCCATCTATCCCCATTTGCCACTCCTTCCACTTTCTCTGTCCCACCACAACACCATTGTACTCCTTTCCTCCTCCCCAATCCGACGAATCGCCGTAATCGCCCCAAATCACCACAGTAAACCTCCCATATTCGATGTCGATCTAGTTTCTTTCCCAACATTGAGCATGCCACTACCTTCCTAACTTCTTTGCTATCATATTAGTGCCACCCTCAGCACCGATGCTTATCAGATGGACCATTGGCGTTAAGCCACACTACCTCTCCCCTCTCAGCTCCAAGCAAACCGTTGTCCCTATCATCCTCTCACTAGGCCGTTCGTGTCACGAGGTGCACCCCATCACATTGAATTCACCCCTCTTGCTGTAGAGCGTCACGGTCAGGCTCCTACCTGCTATCATGGCCGTCACCGGCTCTTCTCCACCACTATCGTCTCCAACAGGCGACACCCCTAGCATCAACATGACGAGGTGGTGCTTTTGCACCCGCTTCTATAGGACGGAGGTCGTCGGATGTGATTCCAACGACTTTGGGCCTGTTTGGGGTGCTGTAACTTTTCTAAAAAAACTACTTTTTTGTTTGAGTTGAAAAGCAGCTGTAACTTTTATAAGAGTATGTTTAACAAATAGCTATTTTTTTTGCAATAATCTGTAAAAGCACATTCCACTCTGCTTTCTGCGTTTGGTTTTTGCTAGTTATGTGACTTCTAGCTTACGGCAAAAACCACTTAAAAACTGATTGATTTGAGAACTTTACTAGATTTTCGAAAACTAAAGCTGTCTTTAAGCCCAATAGCGCCTTAGTCCCCTCCGAGTTTGTTGGACTCGTCGCCGCCCCGTTCTGGCCGTGTTCTTCGTCCGCATCACCTCACGTAGACAAAACGGATTCGCCGGGGCCAGGAACACGTCGTTCTCGCGCCTTCGCCAGAGTTCCACCGTTTGCAGCTTGCCGCCGCCCTCACCCTTGCCTCCTCTGCGTTGGCCCCTAGACAGAGGCGAAGCATTGTGCCCTTGCTCCGGTACTGTGTTGCGTTAGCTCAGCAACTTCCGTTAGCAAACGTCT
Source organism: Otatea glauca (assembly GCA_036346275.1). Taxonomy (NCBI): domain Eukaryota; kingdom Viridiplantae; phylum Streptophyta; class Magnoliopsida; order Poales; family Poaceae; genus Otatea; species Otatea glauca. Next base: position 43,245,713 of record CM070714.1, read on the forward strand.
GTGTATGAGGTTGCAGTGCAAAGGGATACAAGTTCAGAGGGTTGAAAAGTAAAATGCATGTTAAACAGGTAAAATGGTATAGCCACACAAGTTTAGAGGACTACGGTGCAATTTCCTCAACCATTTATACGTCTCTTCCGGTCAAAAAAGACTCGAAGGTGAAGTCCAGGCCACTCGGCGAACCCAAGAGAATGATGTTTCAGGCTCGATCTTCCGATGTCAGCATGCACAAGTAATATTGTGCACGGAACACTCTAACACGCGCACATACACATATGTGTTCCTTTGGATTGGACTTGGATAAATTAATGTAGTGTACGTATATATGCCTCTGTGTGTAGCCAAAGAAAGGAAATCCGAGCTGTGACTCGTGACAGGATTGGGTAGAAAGACGGAGCCGTTTATTCTGACGAGAGAGGATTCTCGTTCAGTGTATTTGCAGAGAACATTGCAATTGGGATGATGCCAGCACATGCCTAGAGTTTGGACTGTGGTCTTTCTTTTCTTCAGGTAGTGAAAGGTTGAGCTTCAGGTATCAATCAGTCTAGGGCAAGATCGGTCCACACAATTTCTTTTCGTTTAGCTTTGTCCTTGTGCATGGATTATTCCCGATACGCACCTTCGACCACCACTACAGAAAAGGACATCACTGTCGGATCAACATCAGCATCATTGCCGGATGTTGACCCGACACTCCCTAACTGGCAGTGATAGTCGGAACTATCACTGCCGGTTCTTCAACCGACAGTGATAATAATATCACTGTCGGTTTATATTATACAACCGGCAGTGATAAAGCTTATCACTGCCGGATTTTTATCCATAACCGGCAGTGATAACAACTTATCACTGCCGGTTGTTATTTTTCAACCGACAGTGATAACACATTATCACTGCCAGTTGTTATTTTTCAACCGACAGTGATAAGGTGTTATCACTGCCAGTTATTTCTCTAAAACCGGCAGTGATAAGTACAGTGCCATATTATCCTCCAAAACCGGTTACATATATTTTTTTATATTATATGTATGATATAACGCTGTACTATATATATATTATACAGTACATGTATTCTGTACGGTATATGTTATGCGCAATATTAATGAAGTATTGGTAAAGAATAATTCAAATATATTAAATCATCATAATATTTAACATTGAATACTGAATACTCATTTAATCATGACAATATTAATGAAGTATTTGTAAAGCATAATTGAAATACAGTAAATCATCGTAATATTTAATTATTACATTATTCATTGACAATCGTTCACATTTCAGTTAATTGTAGCGTGTGGCTCGTAAAACTCGCCCTTCGAGTTGATCACTTCTCGAACGATGAAACCAGTCATCTGCCCTCGAAGGGCTTCACTTGTCAAGTAGGTTTGTTGGTGCGAGCTTCACGCTACCGTCATTGAAGAAGATGATGCATTAATTAGTGTCGTAGTTTTTATAAAGAAAAGTAGGCGTTAACATGTAATGATATACCATCTCGCCGTTGTAGTCAGATCTTGTCGATTTAACGTGTGTATGTGTGTCATTACGTAGTATGCACATAAATTGTTCCCTTGCGGTGTCTTAGGCATGGAAAATCGGTTTTATTCGAACTTCTTCGTGAATGGGCGGTGCAGCGTGCTCTTCTTGCGGTTTTTTGTGTACGCTCTGTGTATGGTTATGAATACTCATTAAACTTAATTAGGTGCAATTAAGTGCAATGGAATGAAAGATTACGAGAGCAATAACGCAACGACCGAGTTTACCTGTCTAGCAATTCTATTACTTCTTTGTAATCGTTTGTCGGTTTCCTCATTGAGTCCAACACAGCGATCGTGCTATCGTCTAACGTAATGACGAGAATGATACAGTGAAAGCTGCAGAAGCCCATTAGTCATGACATGGTGTTGCACATGATAAAACTGCGAAGCCTCCATTTACTGAGTAGAGGAGAGGCTCCGTCGTCATATGTTATTAGCTAGGCTCGTTAGATTTTCAGAACAATTAGGTGACCACATTCTCTCAATAAACTGAGAAAATGTGATGAGCTCCTGTTTCCACTCATTACACATAATTTTTTCTAACTTGAGACACCGTTACTTATATCAGTGCACTGAGAACATATATAAAAAAGGGTAAATGATGTGTATTAACAATATTTAACAAAAAAAAATGACCTAACTTATTCAAGCCAAGCTACTCATACGAGCAATACAAACTACAAAGCAACAATTCCTTATGGACAGGACTTGATAACAATAGTTAAAGATAAGCATTTTTGTACATAGCATGAACACAAAAATTTATGTAGATGTTTAGAAGATATATCAGATATTCAAGCTGAATTTGAAAATGTAGGTGGCCTCCCGCATGGTGTCACTAGTTTTCTGAACAAGGAACCTGACAAGGGCGAGGAGGAGTAGGGATTACTGTCGTCGAGTCGGGCGCGAGGGCGCGGGACGTGGGCGAGGGTCAAGGCGGTGCGGAGGAGCGTCGAAGCGGTGGAGGGCCGGACGTCGAGGAGGGAAGGCGCGGTGCGGAGGATGGCCGGTGCGGGGAGGAGGGCCGGCACGGGGAGGAGGGCTGGCGCGGAGGACTAGTCGCGGTGGCTAGGGCACAGAGTGTGGGAAAAACAGCAAAACGGCGAAGTGTGGGAAGAAGACCGCATGCTTCGTTTATATAGAGATAACAATCACTGCTGGTTCACGAAACAAATCCGACAGTGATATAACTATCACTGCCGGTTGAAATTAGAACCGACAGTAATACCTCCATATCACTGCTGGTTCTAATTAGAACCGGCGGTGATATGGAGGTATATCGCCGCACTAATTTCAACCGGCGATACTAAACATCATCGCCGGATTTTCTCTAGAACCGGCGTGATGTGGAGGTATTATCGCGGTTCTAATTTCAACCGGCGGTGATACCTACAAACATCACCGTCGGTTTTTCTCTAGAACCGCGATGATGCGGTGGGCCCAAAAGTCATGGCTAAAGCCAAGCTCAAATTCAAACTAGTATAACTTTTGATATATAGCTCCAAAAAGGATGAAATAAATTTATAAATTTGTATAAAATCATGAAGTTTTAGAATATATGAAACATTGATTTTTTTAATCATAGAAAAATTAAGTGAATTACAAATTTGCTAAGAACCCTACATGGACTTTACATAAATACTATAACACCATGAACATTAATTTGAATCTTTTTAATAAAGATTAACTTCAATGTGCTAGATATTAAAAAATACATGATTTATGCAAAAGAAATCTTAAGTAAATAAAAATTGATAACTGAAGATAAAGCATATCCGTATATTACAAATGGAAGTATGTTCTCCATACAAAATAAAGTATATCCGTACATTACAAATTGAAGCATGTTCTCTATACAAAATAAAGTATATCCGTATATTACAAATAGAAGCATGTTCTCCATACAAAATAAAGCATATCCGTATATTACAAAATAAAGCATATCCGTATATCTCAATACCCGGCAGTAAAATATCAATGCCTGTTCAATAATATAATCCGACAGTGATACTCTCTGTCGTTCGCGCGTGAAAATCTAGGGTAAGTCTTATCACTGCCGGTTATTATTTACCAACCGGCAGTAATATATCACTGCCTGTTTTATAATACTAACCAGCGGTGATCTCGCTCTCTGTTCGCGGGGAGAATTTAGGGTAATCTTATCACTGCCGGCTTTTGTTTACAAACCGGCAGTGATGTATTACTGCCGATTGGAGAAAATGAACCGGCAGTGATATTCCTTCGCTTCGCGTAGGAAAAAACTATTATGCCGGTTTTACTTGGAACTGGCAGTGATAATACAAGCACTGCCGAGTGGACCTCACCCGGCACTGATGAGGTGTCGCGGATATACCCCTCTGTAGCAGTGGACGTACATCGATCATCCCTAACAAATCCACCGGTGATCTGCTCTGAATACGTGTTCTTTCTACGTGATAAATTGTGCTTGAAAATAAACGAATCGAGCATCTATTCTGTAATTTTTGAATGTAGTAGTGTGATATGGTATTACAATCTACCTTGACAGTTCCATGTATTACATGGTGCGTGGTATGAAACCTGTTGAAGTAGAGTAGATTGTCGGCTATTCGCCAATTTTTGAGTGTATTTGTAGGCGTATAAAGCTTAACAGGATGTAATTAATAAGTACCTATATTTATATTAAATCTTTATCTTTACTAATATATAAATACGAGTTACTGACGTCCGTCCTTCCTCTCCTTATCTCTATGAAAAACAGCACGCCAACATATAAGCTACGGACTGCAACATACTTCCCTAGGCCACCCCTATTTCTCCCTCCTCATGACAACTTAACATTGCAATTTTATTTTTATAAATACGTGACATAATTTGATTACTTAGTTTTAAAATATATTTTAAGTGCAACGCACGCGCCATTTAACTAGTTGACGGATAATTCACAGTGTGAGCCTTGCTATCAAGCTAATTAGCACTCTGCCTTACTTTCGTTTTGCGAAAATGGAACCGCCAAGTAGTATATATCACCTTGCCATGCATGCATAGAATGGTCCCAGAATTAGAACTTTTGACACAAAAGCTTCGATCTGCACGTTATCATTTGAGCTGCATATATCCGGGAGCGCTCCATGCATCATGCGTTAGTAATCGAATTTTCACCTTCACCAAGCATATATATATATATGTTCGTAGCACGTATATACAGCCACAGCAAAATACTGTCGATCGACAAAACGTGCAGTGCGTTTCTAGTCCCCGCTTTCCACACCTCTGAGCCCATTAAATTCCGCTAATGATGGCCATCTCTCGTGATGCGTGGGATCACTAGGCCAGCCAGGCAGTGAGGCAGGCCTGTGCGGCTGCTCGCTTCGCTAACCCTAGACAGACGCCCAACGATATATAGCCGACAACCCCGGCTAAGTGCCAACCCACGAACCAGCGAACCCGGCGGCCAGACAACATCGAGGGAGCTGAGGAGCAGTGGACTTGAGGTTGAGGAAGGCGCGACGAGAGAGAGAGAGAGAGAGAGAGAGAGAGATGAGGAGCGGTGGGAGGAAGGGAGCTGCGAGGCAGTACAACAGGTCCAAGGTGGCGAGGTTGAGATGGACTACAGAGCTCCACCACAGCTTCGTGCGAGCCATAGACTGCCTTGGTGGCCAAGACAGTATGCCAACTTTCTTCTTCAATTCCCAGCTGCTTCTCTCCTCTTGCTCTCCTTGCCTTCCTCAAGACAGCGTGTTTGCTCGATCGATTTTCATACGTCCTGATTTGTTCGGAGTCCTTGTTTTTGTTTTTGATTACATTCTTGTGAGCGATCGTGTCCTTTTTCTCTCTTTCCATGGCCTCGTGCTCTTGGTGATGATCGTAGAAGCAACTCCTAAGCTCATTCTTCAGCTCATGGATGTTAGAGGGCTTACCATATCCCATGTCAAGAGCCACCTTCAGGTCAGTTTATCGCCCTTTTTTCAGACCTTAGCAAGTCCTTGGGACCGTCATGGGTTTGCAGCTGTCATATCTTATCTTGAAATTAAGAAAGTGAGAGTATGTATAACTCGTGTTCTTTTTGCTTTATTCAACAGATGTACAGAGGCACACGGCAGGGCATTGGAAAGAAAGGTGAGAGAGACAATAATCTTTGCCCTTTTCTACCTGTTCAGTTTCTTGGCAATCTTCTTCCAAGTCGTCATAATTAAGCTAAGCTTCTGTTTTCTTTGGATTTGGGATTAGATCATACATCACAATATTGCCTAGTTGTTTACTACAGTATTATTGCTCTGAGGCAACATCACGCCTATCAGTCTTATCACAATAGACTGAAACTTCCTGATAGACGGCTCTGCCTTGTGGCTTGTGTTTGATAGGCACACACTGTGTGGTTTGGGGGCTCGATCTAATTTTGCACATGTATGCTGCTAATGCAGAGCCAAACCACCCCTTTTTTTTCCCTTCTTTTGCATGTTACCATCAGAGATGCAGCCACAACTACATCTGAAGAAGCACTCATTTGCCATTGATGAGCGAGGCCCCAAAGAATTCATGCGCCCACCCACGAAAAGGTTTTTAGCTGCCACTTTTCTTTACCTCCCAATAGTGGTCAAGTTTTTTAAAAAGAGATCATCTTTAACGGCCTAATTAATCTTTGACAAACAAACACCTTTTCCATGTCCATTTTTCTTCCTCGTTTCTTGTGTTATTTGGACGAACAGGGCCAAGACAGAGACGGAAGTTGCAGCCACATACAAAAGCATTCAAGGAAGCAGTGACATCAGGACCCCAGCTGCCAACCCGTACTGCATCGATGATTACACACAACTGCAAGCAATGTCCATGGATAGGCGGAGAGTAAACGAGGGCCTCGGAATCGGATGGCAGGGGGATACTGCAGCCAGTGCTCGTGCTGCTGCTGCTGCAAAACTCCAAGCATTGGGATTTTGGGTGCAAGGACCTGAGGCTGAGCCCTTCAAGGCACAACAGGTAAAAATAAAAGCTAAAAAGAAACATTGGGAAAAAGCTTATCAAAAGAAGATATATCTCTCTTGTCTTAACTGCTTTCCTACCCCTGATCTTTCTCTTCACATGTCTCTCTAGTCTTATCTTCCTTGCTTTATATTACTACTACATGGTTGACGTAATATTCACATTGGCACCGCTGTATTTCGTGGTAGAATTCTCCTAGATGCAGCATATACTATCTACTACTGCTATGTGGAGCTCAGCTAGGTTGTCCAAATATGCTCTGAGCCTCTTATCTTTGACAGACATTCTCAGAATCTCAGTTCGCACCATGCATACCCTCCTACCTTGTTGTCATGTCTCTTGGGGAACCTCTTTAAAATACACATAATCTGGTATGATCTGACAACTGCCTGTAAGTGGGCATGCAAATCCCAGCCAGGGTCAACATAGTCAACTTGTATAGGCTGTATTTCAGAAGGACAGTGTGGTAGACTGGTAATAGTACTAGTACTAGTGTAGCACACTGCCAGAAATGGCTCTTAGGAGCCCTATTTTTGACAGGAATAATAGCTTTGCTTCAGCTCATCGACAATGGTATAGCAAAAGAAGTGGCCTTTGCAGCGCTCGGTTTCAATCCTTGCAGTTGCACGCAGTAGTTTCATGATGGCGATGATGGTGCAGTGCAGTGCAGATAGAAAGAACAAACTCATTAAAAGCTTCTCTGATGCTTTGTGCGATTGCAAACAAAAGTTGGCTAGTATACATCTTCGGAAGCACATTAGTACTGTTGCTGTTCTGTCATGCCCTTGGCTCGGACCCCGCTGATTCTTGCAGTTTCGATTCGAGGAAATGATCTCATGTAAACTTAACTGCAGTTCAGGGAAATAAATTTCACACTTACTGCAGGAGGATACATTTTATCATAACTTGGAATGAATTTGGCTCTGTTTGGCATGACTATAGCTTTTCTGAAAAAAAAAAAGATTTTAGCTGGACTCGATAGCTGAAGGGTTGTACGACTGAACAGTTAGATTGAAAATGTTTGGTATTTGGTAGTCTAGGTTTTAGGTGTGATGAGTGCGGGTTAGGAATAAAGGTGAGAGATGTGAGGTTTAGGATTTTATACCTGGTTAGTGGTTAATTTTTTTTAACTCTAGTGGTGAAATCAGAACCTCAACCCACCGAAGTTGTGAAAAGCCATTCCAAACCAACTTTTGACTTTTAGCTTCTCCTATTACAAATGAATTGCTGGCTTTTGGCTGCGGAGAAGTCAGCAGTTTAGAACAACTTTCAGCGGGGAGAAGCTGAAGCCGAAGCCGTCCTAAACAGGCCATTAACAGCTTGATCCTTCTAACTACCCCTGAATTGGTTTTTGCAGGTTAGCAAACCGAAAGCACACCATTTCAACCCTGTGGCGAGGCGCCTCTCTTCCAACGAGAACTACGAAAGTAGATGCTTCATGTTCGGCAGTGCAACTAGAGATGAACCGGGCGACTTAGCCAAGAAATGCTCACCCTCGCTATCGTTAGCCATCGATCAGAAAGCTGTGAACGCTATCTCTTCCTGGCTCAGTGAGAGCAGCTGCGTCCTCTCGCCGTCGTCGATGAGCATCAGTGACTGCTCAGGGCCTCCAGGCTTCAGCTTTGTTGGCCAGAGAGTTAACTTGGACCTTTCACTGTCAATATGTGGATCATAATGTAGATCAGTCTATCCATGATGCTCCCCTCTTTATATTTGTTTCTGTTGATCTGGTTTAATTCTTGTGGATAGCCCTCGAAGCATGCTGCCAATTGACTAACAATTAGTCACTCTAATGTATGACAACATGTCATGCATTATCTTATAATTAACTTTCTTAATAAACTAATGATCTTAGGATTGGTAATTTCCATGTGTAAGTGCCGAATCTATCAAGCTATATTATTAATAATATTATTATTATTATTATTATCACCACAAACTCACAGCATCACAGGCTGACAGCCCCTTTCAACACAAAACAAAATGAAAAGTTATATACTTGACAGGAAGAGTGAGAAACTTGCCTCAAACATCCCTTCCTTTATCTCCTTTTGTCTGATTGTGTTTGTGTCTACGGCAATTGTCTGCTAGAAGTGACTAGAAATTTGGTAACATGCAGATATAGTGGCAAATCAAACATCATTTCCTTTACTTCATTTTGTTTAACACAGGTCTCCCACAAACTTAGAAGACTTTCTTAAGTGGCATTTATCTCAGTGATCCATAAGTCCGTTGTAGGTGGCCTTCGATCCCCTATGAGAAATACACACACTGCTGCTGTCCATAGTGCTGTTCAACTCCTTTCCACTGACTTTTACAGCTCCTGCATCTGCAGGAATGTGCCGAACAAAGAAGATTCCCCCTGTCCTGAAATCGTTGTTGCTTGTCTAAAGGCACCACTTTTTTTGAGGTTCACCACGGTGTGTGCCAATGGGGTTTCACAAAGTAGTATCGGAGGTTGAGGAGATAACTCGAGGGCATTTCACACATTTATCTATGCAACTACGTAGGTGTTAGCTCACATGTTGCACAGTACATGTGCCAGGTAAGCCTGTATAGAGATCATCAAACAGTAGAGGGATGCTTAATTTCAGGCCTGTATTTACGGGCAAGGCGCTCATGGCTCTACGCTGCAGTGTTTCCATGCCCTTCTCTCTCTCTCTCTCCCTCTCCTGGAAGAAAGAACACAACAGAATGATTAAAGCATCAGTCAGCTCATGTGCGTGCGTGTGTTGTCTGTTCGAGCTAGTGTTTGTTAAAAGCCTAAGAGCGGCAAACTTGTCACATAGACCACCGATTTGCTGGTTAAAAGATTGGCAAATCCCTTACTACCTCTAGCCCCAAAAAGAGATGATCTGGAAAGGTGGTTAGGAATTTAGCTCGTCAGTTTCTGTGTTTGCCTTTGGCGCTGCGACTGGCATCATCTTTTGTCAAAATCAAACCATTTACCACTTCCCCAAAAGTTTGAAGCTGGCAGCATCTCATCTCAAGTACGAATTATTACCATGATGCGTAGCACAGTAGATTGCAGGGAAAAAGTACGGTGGACGAAACAAAAGCCATTGCAGAGGCTGCTTCTTCAGCAACATGCATGCTTTGCGACTGAACTGGCCATAATAGATTTTCAGAGAACAGTAGAACACATCATATCCAGCAACCTCTTGGTTTTGCCATTGCAGCACGCTAAAAAAACGACAAGCAGCTAACCTCCAAGAAATGGGCGAACTCTGCACCTTACAAATTGACCTACCCAAAATCCAACTCCAACCTCAGTATACAAGGTACAGCTGTTGGTGGGGACTACGGATGATATAGGAGTAAGACAGCATAGAAGCGTTCTTTGTTTGTTAAAATCCTCTCGACTATAGAAGGCTCAAGCTGCAGCATGGTTGAAGTGAGCATGCTGAACAAATTGTATCATCCGTATGCCGTTACAGGTACTCTGAATGATAGCAACCACGGGTGCTTCACTTCTTCTTTGTTGCTTTTGTATCAGACACCAAAGCCTTGACACAAAGACGAGGCTTAGTCGAGATGAGTTCAGCTGGGAGAACGGACACCCCAGCCACCGAAGATCCAAGGGTTATCCCAGGAAGGGGGAGCATCTCCACTAGTACTGCCACCTGTACATTAGGAACATATCGTTTACTGTACAAAACAGTACGTAAGATAAATGAATAACAGTGTAAACTAATTTTCAACTTAGCATAGTCCGCAAATTATCTATGAGTCCAGCTTTTCTCTAAATCTTAAAGTAAAAGAGCATAAATCTTAACTATAGTCGAGTAATCAACTTGACATAGTGCGTAAATTATCTGAAAGTCTAGTTCTCTTGTGTTTTCAAGAGAAAGAATAGAAAAAATACAGGACATTCAACTTGACATAGTGCGCTAATTATCTGAGAGTCTAGGGCATGTTTGGTTGCTAGCCATAGTGTGCCAAAGTGTGGCATGCCACAATTTTTGTGACACAAAAATCATTGGCCATAATGGCACAATATGGCAAAGAATTGTATCTACGACAAGTAGAGCACTAGGATAAGTTTTTTGTGGCGTGCCAAAGTGTGGCAAAAACAAAACATCAGACTAAGAAAGTCAAATGTGCCTAAGTTGTGGCACATTGTGGCAACAAACCAAAGATGTCCCTAGTTTTCCTGCACATTTCAAAACAAAATAAGATGTGCCAAGTATAGGTATACAAGCTTAAACTTCACAGTAGATCGTAACATTATGTGCAATTCCTTCATGATGGCAACCTTGATGAACAACATTAGATTACTAGCGAAATGGTCGCCTGACACATGCTGCATCCAAAAGTAATCGTGCTGAGATTGCAGTATGTCAGATGTCAATACCTGACCAAACTTATCAGAGTTGTCATCATTATGGAATGGAAAATAAGACCTTCGTTCCACTAGTCAGCATTAAAAACTTTGTTGTTTTCCAATTTGGAGTCTTTAGATCATGACGATTTGAATCCTACCGTTGGTTGATCAGTAACTTTGATAAACTGTAACAAATTATTGCGGGTTTGTTGACTTGTTCAAGGTTACCTCAGGAGATCTGAGATCCACAACTGAGTTCTCAGCAACTGATTTGACAGCAGCAGCAACGACCTTGAAACATTTTTCCCTGTCCATCAAAGCTTGTTGATTTGAGCCTTCATTGTCATTCTTCGGCGCCTTCATCTCTGTCTCATCAATGCCTCTTCTATTATACCCAACTGCAAACTTTATCATAGGTTAAAATCTATACTGAACTCAGTATGACATATGAATAGTATATTGTGATCAATATATTTCCATGAGATGCTGTTGCAAATACTAAATCTAATGTCATTCTTCAAAATAAATGCAATTATAATCAGTTTCAAGGATGCGGTTATTTTGATGGGTAATAATGAACGATGATGGAAATGGGTAATAAAACAATCATTGCTTGTGCATAATATTATAATATTAGATAACTAAACTAACACAGGAGGCAATTTTAAAACAGAACATGCAAACGGTATATGAGATCTGCAATATTAAAGATATGCTGGATAAGAAAATTGTAACAAAAAATTGAATGAATTTAACTTCATTCACAAATTAATCTAAACAATAAAATGATATAGGTAGTGCAAACTTATCTACCTTGATCGGCTCATCTTGGTCTTTCTTACTCTGTAAGAAGTCAAGGAATAACTTCGACACAGTGGCATGCAGTTCTGTTTCTGATAGAACACAAGTTTCTTGAATAGGGAATATGCGGTGACACCATCTGTCCATTCAAAGTTTCATAATTTAGAAAATGTGTAAACTTATGTTCTCAGGACAAGACTATTCGGGAACATTAGCTCAATTCTGAAAGAAACACTGAACTTCTCTATTGCCACTAGAGCTTAACTATATCGATTGGCCTAGGACCATCTGCTTCACTGTATGACATATGGATTGGTTGGAAGAAAGAAAGACGCGGTCCTGCACTCACTTCTTGAATAAAAGAGTGGTAACACAAGCTGAATAAATCAAATTGCCATGATGAAAATGTAGCCATAGAAAAGGAGGAATATTTAGCCCCAACTCACCATCTTCTTCTGCTTTTCTAGTACTCTGGTCTACACCATGTATCATTCAGTGAATGAACAGAAAGAAGCAAGCAAGAGAGAACATGGTGCACAGAATTACTAAATAGGATCTCAATCAACAATGTTTGAGGTTGAAAACAGAATCAAGGTGACAATCCTGTCAAGAAAATGCTGTAGAAGAATTGTAATAAGCTAGAATCCTTATCAGTCCCAGACAGTCTAGACTGTTGAGTGTATGGGAACATTGATTTATTCTAACACTTGAATATGATAATAAGGCATATGGCTAAGCAAATAAGTGATAACTTCTAATAGCAGAAGTTGAAAACTTACTGTGGAGAATTAAGCTTCCCAGATCTCAGTGAATGAAACATTTCGGTAAGCATCTGAACAACATGAAGGCCTCCACTAGCGAATGAAAAGAAAAGCAGGCCGCTTCTTGATAGCTTAACCAGTGAGAGATTTGAAGTCCTGTCAACATTTTCACTTGTATTGGAGTGAGGTGAACTCAAATCTTCTCCAATGCTGCCTATGATGGTGCCACAAAATGAACAAGATCAGAAACACACAGGTGATTGAACCATTCACAATGACACCTCTAGATCTAATATGGTTAAAAAGTTATAAAATATAATTTATACTAACCAGTTGATTCTGAAGCATTGTGCTTCCCACTTGCTACCTCATCTCCTGAATTTTCGATATCTGATATCTCAAAACATACTTTTCTTTTCTTTGCTGCAACTTTCACATCACATAGTTCCCAGTTTTCAGAACTATGGCTATTTGCATGACCAATGTACTGGAAAAAAAAACAAGAACAAGGCTTTCATGAAAGCATATTTCAACATAGAGTGCAAGGAAGCTGAAGTGCAAAAACAAACTATAAATAGCCCACCACAATCAAAAGTGAATATAACTTAAATTTGCACTAATGTTTGTAAGCTATTCTGATTATTTTATATAACTTGGTCAAAACTCAAAAAAGAGCTGGATGAAAAGCTAAGTGGAGTAACTCAAAAGTAACTGGAAAAAGCTTGAACTCTCGAAGTGTGTACCAGGAGAATACATATACACATTACACAGGAAGGATCGAACTATTAATTGCATATCAGGTGAGAAAATATAAGGTCACAGGATGAGAGGCATGCCCCAAATGATGAATGAAATTTCATATAAATGCAAGTACAGCAACATGAAGATAACTGAAATTGAATTATCCATTGCAGAAGAATATGAAAGAATAAGGAGCAAGACTGATTACCTCTTCAAGAATGGAAATGGCTTCCTTGGTTGCACTTTTCTCACGTTCTGTAAGAAGATGACAATCACATCAAGTTTTTGTAATAGTGGATAGCAATTAAGTGTATAAATAAAAGTGCCTACCATTAAGGTGGAGTTTAGCTATTTTTTTGGTAATTATTTTTTTAGGTAACAACAGTGAGCAAGGAGCACACCTGAACACAAAATTTCATTAAACCAAAAACACCAAAATTACAGAGGCAGGCATACCAGAACGGTTGCCTCCAGATTAATAATTCCCTACATGGTACTGCAAGTCATATACAGCAGATCATACATCATCAATTTTTATTTTATTATTATTTTTTCCTTTCCATCTATCTTTGTTGCCCTTTCTTGTATATTACACTGCAACAACCAGCTGTAAAGAACTGAGTTGATCATATAACAGCAGCAGCTGATCCACCAACTAAAAATTACTTTGCCAATAGTGATATTTACTTTTTACCTGGCAGACCTCTCATTGTCTGGGATTGCACTACGACTTTGATGGCCATGGTACCACTAGACATGCAGAGGCAGGCCATGGACGCTCTCCCGGCCAATACCAGACAAGGAGGTCGAGCTGATTTTCCAGGCGGCAACAAAAGTGCAGCCGCCACAGGGGCCAATCACTTCTTTCGCGCCAGCCCACTACAGCAATGTTTGGCCATCAGGCATAACCGTTGCAAATGGCTTGCAGCAGCGTCGCTGGATCAAGGATATTAAGGGTGCCCCGTCCCTTCAATCCATGGTTGAGTACCTCAAGCTCTGGGATGCACTCTCACTTGTATCTCTTGATCAGAGTGCACAAGACAACATTATCTGGTCACCAAGCTTGGCAAGCACATACTTGGCATCATCAGCCTTCTGGCGCCCTCTACTCGGCCGAACCAGGGATATGCCTCCACATGTTCCCTCTCTGTAGAGACACCCAGCAAGTCTGGACCTTGGTCCAGGGTTGGATTAATGTACCCTTTGAGGTCCCACCAGCACATGAGCTCACGGTAGAGTCGTGGTGGTACAGCACTCGAAAGGGTCACCATAAGAAATTCCGCAAAGCCTGTACTCACTTGTAATTCTGGTGCACAGGCTGTTTGGAAGGAGAGAAACGCGAGGATTTCCGGTCGAGCTTTTATGGGTGATCAAGGAGGAATTGTGGGCATGGAGATCTGCGGGTTTCTTCAAGGAACAACCGACTAATGACTGATCTAACTGTTGAAGTATAAGTGAATTGCCTACCTTTCCTCATCAGCTTTAAGCTTTTGGGTGAACTGGCAGGTGCATGCGCTTTTGGGTGAACTGGCAGGTGCATGCAACTCAATATGGTATTAGAGCCAAGAGGTCTCGAGTTCAAGACCCGATTGACGCAATTAAAAAAAAAATTGCAGTCCACTTCTATCCACGTTCTAGGCCTGAGGGAACGTATACGTGAGGGGGAGTGTTGAAGTATAAGTGAATTGCCTACCTTTCCTCATCAGCTTAAGCTTTTAGGTGAACTGGCAGGTGCATGCAACTCAATACTAATGTCTGAACCTGGTGTGTTGAGCGGCAAGTTTCACGCTGTTGTTCGATTTAGATGTGTTGAGCGGCGAGTAGGTAATAGTGATACTAGTGCAATCTAGAAATGTTAATACAAAATATGTCAAATTTCGTTTAATTTCATGATGCAACAATTGGGCATGCTATAACAATACTCGCAGATTTCCCATAGGAATCACACTACTCGTTACAAGTTCAAAACTCATACACAAACGCTAGCAAAATGGAAGCTAGTTTGGCGCCTCAAATGTCCACAGCTAAATGCTAGTACTTGCTGTGTCACAGGAAATGAACTCGCATATGAATCCACGAACAAATCCAACACCTAAAGTCTAGCATTTTCCCTAGGCATCCTTCCAAAGAACTAAACCTGCTAAAATAGAGCAAGAAACTCTAGCATAGAAAAGGGCACATACTGATGGGGCAGGTGATGAGGAAGCCGGAGTGGGAGCGGAGGAGGAGGGAGCCCGACGCGCGGTAGTCGTAACGCGGGAGGTTGATGACCGCCGCGTGCTGCTCCCACGGCTGCAGCGGCCGGCCGCCGGCGGCGGCGGCAGCGTCGGCTTCTGGCTCCGGCGGAGGCTCGCGGGACGGTTCTGGGGTTACGATCTCTTGCTTGGTATCCGGTTCCGGCGCCGCCATAGGGAAGCGCCCAATGGTTGGCCTCTCGCCTCTCGGGTCGAAGGGCACGGGGACTCTCGGACTCTGGGAGGATGGTTGTGGCTTGGAGACGTATTACATAATTACATTACACCTGTAAACTGGCTTCGAAGATGTACTTTTATATTCCGTAAACTGAAAGTAAAGGCGATTGTTGAGCTTAGCTTGAAGACTTCCAGTTCCTGCTTTCAACCTTTTTGCATACCGAGTCCGGAGGCGTTTTTACATGAGCATTGTTACTGGTTCTTTAATTCTTTTCATAATGATGTTTCAAGACATATTTTCAATGGACGTGTCGAATTTACTTGTTCTTCCTAGTTTGAAGTTATGATTAAGTCCTAATATCGGTTAAGTGCTTGATTAGTATGTATGATCAGTCCTCATCGATCACACAATGCGTCTATAGAATAAGGAACCCCTGAAGCAACTGGATGTGTATTGCGAATACCAGCAAGTGCAACGTTTCAGCCTTGACTTTCTTTGCTAGGCTCTTACCAAATATAGCGGTTTACAGTTTAGACATCGTTTGGGGACTTCGGTTTCTGAAAAACCAATAAACTCTTCAAACAAGTCAGTTTTTAAATAGCTTTTTATATAAACTATAAGTCATATATAACCAGGGTCGGCTCTGGACTAGGTCAATAAATGCGACGACTTAGGGCCCATCGTAAACAGGGGCCTTTATCTTGTGCATCCTTCACTAGTATATACAGGTAATAGACAAATTCAACCCCATAGGAACATATCTGTTACTTTTACCTAGACCAATGAGGTGTGAGGATCTCTTCCCTTTCGATGCTTTTCTTCTAAAACGACGCTTTTGTTAGTTTTTTTCCTGCTCCTTTTAGTGTTTGTATTGCTTTTCCCATCTTTCTTGGTGCTTAAGAGCATGTTGTTGAAACTCGTGCTACATATATATGTGGCATTAGACCTTATTTGCTAATGAAAGTTTATGTTATCAATGTTTATTTTTTGTAATTATAAAATGTTCAATGATTTAAGTGACATATTTACAAATGAGATTTATTTTACTATAGCTAGCTCGTAGGCCCATTGTCTATAACTAGTAAAGCCAAAAGTAGGGTGAGACATGCTTTTACAGCTTATTGTGAAGAGAAATTAGTTGTTTGCTAATTGACTTTTCATAAAAAGAAACTACAGCTATTTTTCAATCTAGAAAACCAAAACAAAATAGTTTTTCAGAAAAAGCAACAGCTCCTCTAAGTAGGCTCATCGCTTTGGCAATTCCTAATGATAAATCATCTTTACAGATTACAGTACTTTTTAAGCATAGTAAGCTATGCTGATGGCTTTTGCAATCTGCATATCAAGATGTAATCTTCATGAAGAAAAAAAACGACCTAAGAGATAAAGTCGAGGTATATGATCAGATTCCTTCTGCGCTTTTCAGAAGTTGTATGACAGCGCAGATTACGATGTCTATTATCTCCTCAGAAAGACATGCTCAATTATACATTGACGATCTCGGATCAAATCGTCAGGTGCCAAGAATTCCAAGATCGAGTTCACTTTTAAACACTGACTGAACAAATTAAGAAAGATGGTGCACACTGCACATCCATATCAGGAGAAGTAAAGAAAGCATATTGTAACATCAGTTGCATGATATATAACCAATAGACCGAATTTTCAACAAAGGCATCAGCTTAATTTGTTCATTAATTTGCGGGACACAAACACGAACAATGAAAAAGATCAATCAGATTCTTCGACGGATTGGCACCCCGGCCATCAACAATTAAGCTCGGAATTTAGAACAGAGCACTCCTAATTACGAATAAGAAGATGCCCAAGCACTACGCTAAATCCAATCTGAAAACTTTTTCAACGCAAATATTCCAATTTAGAGGCAAGATTCGGCGCGTATCTCTCGAGCACCGGCTTCCCCACGACGGCAGCCCCGGCTAGGACACCCCCGAGGATGCCGGCGACGATGGCCGCCCGCGGCCCGGACGCCGCGCTGTAGAGAGCGCCAGTACCGGCCCCGGCGGCGACGGTGTTGACCCAGTCGTCGGCGTCGCGGTACTTGCGTACGGTGCTCTCCGTGCCGGCGAAGAGCATCGCGATCACGCCGAGGCGGTTGCCGTAGGCGCGGCCGACGGCGCCGCACTGGTTGAGGGCGCGGTTGACGCGCAACTTGGCCGACTCGCCACGCTCGGCGTCCATTGCCGCGCGGCGGAGGCCCGTGACCCCGCCGACTGCGGCCCCCGTGAGGTAGCCCATGCCGGTGTAGAAGGTGAGGTTCTCGCTCCAGGGGCGGGTCTTCTGGAGCGCCTCCTCATGGAAGAGGAACTCAGGCGAGGTGGGCAGGTCGTAGAGCGCGCGGTACGAGGAGGGGAGGTTGAGGCCATCGGGCTGGTGCAGCGAGTAGTGGCGGCGGCCGTCAGCCGGGGGGTCCTCAACGGGGACGGCGCGGGACATGGCCGGCTGATCCGAGCGAGAGATCGACACGCGGGCGTGTCGGGGTCGGGTCGATCCGATTGGTTCCCGCCGTCCTGGGGGGGTTTCGGGGTTTAAGAGGTGGAAGCGGGGCGAGCGGTGGTCTCGGCCTTCGCCGTGTTGAGAAAGAAAAGGACGGCGGCGCAGCCGTGCGAGGTGCGGACTGGAAAGCCGAATTTTTTTTAAAAATAATTTTGCAGAGATAAGATGTCGATTTTTATTGTTTACAAAAATACAGCTATATGATCATTTGAATCGGCAATAGAAGTTTTAACCTTATCAATCAAATGAATCTATGATAAAATAATTCATTTGCCAACAGATCTTCTTCGCCGTTTCAAACAGCAATGGAGGTGTATTTTTGTTTTTTTCTTGGTGTATTATTTTTGTAATATTATTTTTAAAAAATTGCTGGAAAGGCAGTAGGAAACGGCGAGCGCCCTTCGGCTATCTGCTTTGGCCCAATGGCCTTCTGGTCTGCTGTGCTCAGATTAGGCCTTTGTTTGGTTGATTGCCTGACTCGACCCGATGGGTGTCGCGAGGATGTTGGAGTACCTTGGCTTACATTACGCAGACTAGGGATGGCAATTGCGTCCGATTATCCACGTGCTCGCAGGTAAATACTCTAATAGAGGCGGGTATGGGGCTTTTTCTCCATCCACGGATATAGAAATGGGAGCAATTCTCTACCCGTCGGGTAAACGGGTACGGGTATGGGTGAGCTCCACTCGTACCTGTATCACCAGATTACCCGTGAAGGGAAGGGATTTGACAGGTGGTCCCATTCCACCAGTCGGCCCGGCCCTTATGGCCTTATCCCTTCGCTCCCAAGCTCCCAGCCGCGAGTCCCTCGCTCCCAGGCGGCAGGGAGGACTCCTCTCCCTTCTCCCCAATCTCCCCTCTCTATTCGGCCTTCTTGTCCCCTGGCGCCTCCCTGCCACCTCCCACCAGTCGCCCTGCCCCTGCGGCCGTCGATTGCCCCTTGTTGCCTTCCATCGACCACACTGCAGGGAGAGGCGCTCGAGGCCGGCGGCGTTGTGGGCGCCGAAGACGCTGCGGTTAGATCGGGCGCGACACACGCGGTTGTCAGCACTACGGCCGTCGGCGGCACCATTTGTGGGTGGCTTGGTCGGAGGGCGCGAGCACGCTTTGGGTGCGGGGCCGGCGGAGCGGGCGTCTACGACGCTGGCGAGCAACAGTGAGGAGCACGCTTTCAGGAGCGGCTAGTGGCAGCGGTGCACACTTCGATGCCGCTGGCTGCCCCTTGTCGCTTCCCAACAGTCGCACCGCCGGCTACCTTTGGCCCTCCCTGCCGCTTCCCACGGGTGTCCCACCGAACCTTGTCGGCTTTGGATCTGGACTTCATCAACCTCGCCGTTGAGAATGTCGCCGGGTTCAAGCATGCCGCCGCGTCCGCCCTCATGGAATCTAGCAGGTGCCTATTCCTCTCCCTTCTCCCCCTGATGCCTCCCTCCGGCCTCCCTACCCCCTGCGATCGCCGGCTGCCCTTGCCTCCTCCCACCAGCTGCCCCCTGTTGGCGGGTAAATGAGTATGCCCGCGGGAGACGGGTACCCGCGGGTGACTAGTATGGGCGATGTTTTTCGCCCGCCACTCTTCGTGGGTACGCTCGCGGGGGAGATTTCGGGTGGCGGGTACGGGTATGGGTGAGTACTACCTGTGCCCGTCGCGTCCGATTGTCATCCTTAACGTAGACAAACCACATGCTAGCCTTAAAAAAAGGTATAACAGCAGATAAAAAGGGTATGACATAAAATTCTGATTCGATTCTTCTACGATCGCAATTTGAGTTGTAATGAGATAAGGACTCTGGTTCATTTGTGCGAAGTGTTCAATTTGGAGCGTCTCGTGCTAGCAAGGTATGCTTGATGGCATGGAGAGGAAGGCCTCTAGGGCAAAGGATCACAAGGGTCCCAACAACAAGCCTGTGACACGTGGGTTGTGACCTATGAGCTTAAAAAAGACTATACTAGCCAATTGTTCTCACCTTGAAAATATGCAAACCAAAGTCCAAAAGTTCTACTAACCATAGGTTTATAAAAACTGTTTACTATCTAGCCCTCTATTTTTTTTACAAAACTAGTCTTTATGCGATTTTTTTTGGCAAATTTAGCTCTCGGGCTTGCATATTCCGCGAATGGGGAATGCAGCATTCGCTTCGGTGCACAAGACCCTACCACACAATTACCGCACCACTGCACCGCAGTAAATGCACTTACCGTGCCGCCGCACCATGGCAAAAGCAATTACCACCCCCCTCGAGCGGAAAAGCAGATTTCCGCGCTCCCGCTCTGCAGAAATTGAGTTCCCCCACCCTCGGTCTGCGATGCGTCACCTGCACGCCGCGGCTGCCGCCAGATGTCACGGAGATGATTTCCCGCGCACGGGTACCGCGGCATATCGGAATCCCACGCTCTGGTACAGGAATTTCGCCACGTGTTGTGCTGTGGTAATTCCGCGCTCCCCGTGCGCGGAATATGCGGGCCTGGGGGCTAGATTTATATAAAAAAAATCGCACGGAGGCTAGTTCTATAAAAAAAATAGAGTGCTAGAATAGTGAAAAATTGTGTTTATAATACATGGCACAAGAACTATAGAGTAACAATTATTTAATGTACATGTCTTAAAATAGCACGTACAAAGCTAGTTTTTTTTTTGTATGTGCCTCTTAACAAAGTTTTCGAACAGTTCTGTACTTAACAAAGTATAAGGATATATAGCTGCCTATTAGCGCGGGCGAATGCAAAGAAAACTTCTTGCCTGGCTGGCGAGAACAAACCAAATTCCAAGAAATTCCTTGACTGGCTGACGAGGACGTACAGTTAAACCAAACTCAAATGGAAAAAAAATTGCATATTAGATTGTAAAATTAGAAAGAAAGAAATTAGGTGTCTAATGGGAAATGGCAGCGAAGTGTATGCATGTGTTGGCACCAAAAATTTAAGGTAGGGTTTATTAGCCACAACACAGCAGACGAACACTGGGTTCAAGCCGTGTCAACCGATTTGATCCTGCAATCGGTAAGAAAAATATAAAATTTGTTCAAAGCCAATTTCGTGAGTCAATCAGCTTAGGTTTAATCAGCTACAAGCCGACTAGATCGAAGGTAACGGTATGTCTAATTAGCCGATTAAGACTTATCAGAGGATGAAGGTAGATCGACTCTGAAAAAGGCGATGCGCAACAAGATCAGAGAAAATCGAACCTGATTGGCGTAACAAAAGATGATCAACAATCGGCGATGCGCAACTTTATTGATCAAATTGAGTTACAAGAGTCTAAATTATAAGAACTACTTCTAGTCGACAGAAAAATAGATGAAAATAATATGAGTTGGTTGATTGGGTTGTATTGTTGTCTTCGCTTGTCTATGGCCATCTTTTATAGCCATCGGCCGATCGTATCCATATCCGATACGCTGATTGCCATGATCCGTATCAGCCTTAATTCGAATATCTTTTTCCATCTTTGGATGAATATCAGTTATATTCCAACTTTAAATTTCCTTTCTTATACTCGATATCGACTAAAAATCCTCATGATTCTTAGCCTGATAATTCAGTTAACTTGGTACAAACATATGCCCCCCATTTTTAGATGATAACTTATTATCTTCCCAAAATCTCTCTTATCGGCTTATTTCTCCACCGGCTTTGTTACAATATTTTCACCAGTAACTACTCTATTTATGGCGCTGTAAAAATCTCGATATGCGCATCATACGTTTTAACTGCACACATCCCTTTAATATATTTCCTACCATTTCATCTTTTTACCTCCCTTATAAATATGAGGCCCTCACAATGTCATTTTTACGCTTTCAAGCTCTCAAAACACCTGCAATCGGCTGCTTCATCTCGGCTAACAAGTCCTTCAGCGCTTGTCTCCTCTGTTTTTCAATCGGCTTTCCCTCAAGATTGACTGAATGGATTCCAACCAGATGCTCCTTCCGATCCCTGATAGCAATGACCAATTCTACCAAAGACCGGTAGGAAGTTTAGATACTCATACAGTTATAAACGAAGAAGTCCCTCGTCTCCCATTGTCGGTTGCTAATTATAATATAGAGGGTTGGAGTAAGAGCTTTAGGGCCTGACCGACAGCGCTCAAAGGATGGAAGAGCTGGTACAATCGGGTAGCTGCCAGAAGAGAGATATATGGGAGAGAATGGGGATAGCTGAGTTCCTCCCTCTTTGCTTAGCCGATTCAGAGGCCAATGAGCCCTTAGTGGCCACAGCTTACTATTTCTGGTCGGATACATTTAATGCTTTTATATTCTGCACCGGTCTCGTCAGCCTAACCCTCCTAGACGTGGCTCAATTATGTTGCCTGAGGCCGGACGAAGAGCAAATATCGGCTTATAGCGTCAAGCCCAAGTACAAACTCATCAGATCCAAATGTGAAGGATGGATCAAGTATATCAGCAATAACAACAAAGTGCATGGGTCAGTATCGGATGAAGAACATGTAGCTTTTCTCAACCTCTGGCTAGATCGGTATCTGTTCTGCGGTGCTTCTCTTGGGCCGACTCAGGTGTACCAAACCATAGCAGAACAACTAGTGGAGGGTCGTCGGCTAACCTTAGAAAAGATGCTTTTGGGAGCGGTATACCAGATGATGTATGTAATAAGGAGTCGGCTTTTCATGGGGTTTGCTGGTTCCTCTGTCGGCAACATAGGCGGCCCTCTTTGGTTTATTCAGATATGGTTGTACTACCTATTCAGCCGATCATTCAACTTGAATCTTTTAGAAGACACAACATTTCCACGAGAAGACACTCCAGAGGGCGAGATTCCTCAATTCAGAGCCAGCCGATCATATGACGAAAGATTTATGATATGCTCTGGGAATGAGACAAGGGTTATGCCCATTAGCTCAATAAAGTATCTCGCGTTCTTCCTTCAACTCGACAATGAAGACTTCAAGCAACAGGACTTCTTCAGCTATAGCGGAGTGGCCGATTTTCAATGGCCATCATTCTTGCACCTAGAAA
This sequence comes from Otatea glauca, assembly GCA_036346275.1. Taxonomy (NCBI): domain Eukaryota; kingdom Viridiplantae; phylum Streptophyta; class Magnoliopsida; order Poales; family Poaceae; genus Otatea; species Otatea glauca. Next base: position 43,268,736 of record CM070714.1, read on the forward strand.
CCGACAGTTTTTTGATGCCTCAGGAGACCTTGAACTTTTACAAGATTTTCATCTCTCCAAGTATTCTTCACATCGGCCTTAACACGAGAAATCGAACATTTCAGCCATCCTACGAATTTTACCACCCCTCTATCTATGCCAGGCAGCTAGGCTTCGGGCAAGTGATCCCAAGTCTCCCACTGCTTGATCGGCTTCAGCCAAGAGCTCGCGTTCACAATGCAGCCGCGGCTAACATAGTACTGGAGATAGCCGACGAACTTCAAATTAATAACTTACCACATTTCGTCCTGAACACTCTCAGGCAGGCCACTTCTCTTCTTGGTGGTTATCAATCGCAGAAGCACTATTCTTTGAGATGACACTGTCGGCTATCATTAATGCATTTTTCCCAAATCTACCTGAGCCGACGGTAGCATCTGACAGCGATTCGAGCGACGAGTCTAGCTCCTCCGTGTATACTAACACAAGTTTAGTAGACATTACCAGTGAGGTATCGACTTGAATAAATTCTTTGCTATTTATACTATGATTCCTTCAAGTATCCTTTTACTAATCGGTTTAAATTTTACTTTTCAGACTAAGGCGGTCGGGAAGAAACCAGCCTCAGAACCGTCGGTTAGCGGCCATCAAACCAAGAGGCTGCATCAATCGACTGGTCTGACAGGCTATACTTCTGGCTCGTTGGGCATCCAAAGCCCCTCGCTGTCGGAGTTAGAGAAATAGCACCAGCCCAGGAAGTATTTTCTTTAATCGGCCAATGCTTTATCCCACATAAAGAACTAACACTTAGCTGATCATTTCCAGAAAAGAAGCGTGCCAAGTCTGTAAAGAAACCCGCTAACAGAGGTGCCAAGCCTCAGGAACAAAGCGGTGAAAGCCTCGCACCTTCTCCTCACACATCGGCTACGAGAGTGGTAAGATTTCCCTTCGCAAATTTTCTAACTGATAAATGTATCAATATGTCAGCTTAACTTACCTTTAATCCATTCTTCCAGCCAACTCCTTCGGTGCAGGCGACTGCTATTCTGGCCGATTTGCCAGCGGCCTCTTTTGAGCCTCTTCCACCATCATACCAACCGACGCCATCGGCTTCGGCAGCTGCTGCAACCCCAGAGTCTTCTGACCCAACCAACTTGTTGGGGTTTTGTCTGGCTGACTTAGAAGATCTTGAGATAATAGCCACATATGACTATGACGCGGAAATAAGAAGAAATCTCGAAGTATCAAAAGAAGCATCGGCTGCAGTGACATCGGCTCCTGGGACGCAAGAAAAACTTCACAAGCTTTTTGACTTAGTAATGAGTCTACAGGCAGAAATCATGAGCAACAACAAGTCGATTCGTGATACGATGGCTGCCGCTGAAGCCGATTTGCCCCCAGAGGCGATGGCTGCTCTCTTGGATGTCTGCCACCTAGATGGTAAAAAGCCAGAAGTCGACGCTGCCAAGGCCCGAATTGCTCAGAGGGCGACACAAGAAGTGGATCAAAAACTACTAGATGAACTAGTGGCTGATGCCAGGGCGAAGAAGCACAAGTTTGATGCTGAAGCTCAGTCGTTCAAAATTAACAAAGAAGCAGTCGCAAAACTTGAGTCGACGAAGAAACTCCTTGAGGAAGAATTGGCCAAGTTAACAAAGCAAATTTCTGACGGCGAACAGCTCCTCGAAAAATCCACATCAGCTATCAAGGAACAAAAACTTGAAATCGCCTTGGCCGTAGCTGGCGTCAAAAAACAAACCGCTAAGGTTGCCCTTGTGCCCGAAAATGCGAAAGAAGACGAGATGATCCTAGATCGGGTGCAAGAGATGATAGCAAAGGCAGCAGGAGTTTTATTGGCTTTAGGCGCAAGACTCCATGGCTCTGGCTTACAACTCTAATTGTAACATGTAATAAGCCAAGAAACGTTGTGGTCGACTTTGATTGAAATTATGGTCGTATACATTCTGTAACTTACAATCGGCTGTTTAACCGATTGCTTATTTAAGTCTTATTCTTGTGCACAATTTGCTTGTTATTGTACTATTCTAATCGTTAGCCAAAATTAACTGCATCATGTTAATTTGGCTTCTCAAGCGACGATCATATGTAGCCGATTAAGAACCAATCCAAACGCTAGGGTAGTACTTCTTCAAATATTTCCCGTTGATTGCCTTATGGAGCACAACTCCTTCCAACGTTTGAAGTATATAAGAATTCCCATCAACAAGCCGATTTATCCTATATGACCCTTCCCATATAGGAGACCATTTTCCAAATCGGTTATCCCTAGAGCCGATAGGAAGTATAGTTTTCCAAACCAAATAAGCTTCACAGAAAGACTTAGGCACGACTTTTTTGTTGTAAACCCTAGCAACCCTTTCCTTATTCATTCTAAGCGGATCCAATGTATACAAACGTAACTCTGCCAAATCATCTAAGTTGTCAACCATTAACTCTTGGTAACCCTGAGCCGACAAATTGTTTTGTCTAGCTATTAGTATATAATTGATGCTTATTTCTACTGGAAAAACGACTTCTTGGCTATAAACTAGCTGATAAGGTGAAAGTTTTGTTGCCCCATGGTACGCTAGCCGATAAGCCCATAATAACTCTGACAGCGCTGAGTGCCAATTCCTTGGTTTCTCATCGATTTTCCTCTTAATCAGCTTAACCAAGGTCTTATTAGACGATTCAGCTTGTCCATTGGCTTGAGCATAGTAAAGTGACGAATTCAATAACTTAATACCCAAACTTTTGGCAAAACCTTGAAAATCATCGGACATAAACACAGTACCTTGATCGATCGTAATGGTTTGTGGGATTCCAAACCGATAGATAATGTGTTCATTAACAAATCCGATAGCCTCAATACTTGTAACTTTCTTGAGTGGTACAGCTTCAACCCATTAAGAAAAATAATCGGTCGTAGCCAAAATGAAATTATTGCCTTTGCTTGAAACAGGAAATATTTGCCCGATTACATCTATACCCTAGCCTCTGAATGGCCTAGGCTTAATAATGGGATGCAAAGCCGATGCTGGAGCTAATTGTACGTTGCCAAATTTCTGACAAGTCTGGCATCCTTTGTAATACTTAAAGCAATCTTCCAACATTATCGACCAAAAATACCTTGTACGTCTAAGCATCCATTTTATCTTGTAAGCTGATTGATGAGACCCACAAATACCTTCATGTACCTCACCCATCGCAACCATAGCCTCATTGGCTCCAATGCACCTTAGCAACAAACCTTCTAATGTTCGATAATATAGCACATTATCCATCATGACATATTTTAAGGCTTGCCGTTTAACTTTAAGTTCCGTCGGCTTGGAAGGATCGATCAAGTAGTCTTCTATTTTCATCCTCCAATCAACAGTGTCAACGCACATCACTGTTTTCTCAATCGGCTCAAGCATTTGTGACCGGCCAAAGTGCTTATAGCCTGATGCTTGCTGAGCTAGCAAGTTTGCTCTATCATTTATTACACGAGAAATAATGACTAATGGAAAATGAAGTAAATGAGCTGGTTGTAACAAGGCATTGGTCTAAGTATTTAAGCAGTGTTTCACCATAGCATTGATATTCTCCCTTAACTTATTGCACAATTAACAAAGAATCGTCATATGCCTCAACAGTATCTACTCCGATATTTTTCAGCAATTGTAGACCTTTAAGCAACGCTTCGTACTATGCCTGATTATTAGAGCATCGTCTATTTAGCCGAAATGCAAATTCAAAATTGTGTCCCTTAGGCGAGATAAGCACTATTCCAATACCATTACCTTCTCGACACACCGATCTGTCAAAATACAACTGCCAAGGGGCTACATCTACTAGACCGGCAGTAGTATCATGCCCCGTCATAAAATTAGCTATAACTTGGCCTTTAACCGCTTTAACTGATTCATATGATATGTCGAACTCGATCAATGCATAAGCCCATTTACCAAGTCGATCTCGCAGAATCGGAGCCGACAGCATATATTTTAAAACATCGGTTTTACAAATAACATTACAAGTCGATGCTAAAATATAATGCCTTAGTTTTGTACAAGCAAAATACAAAGAGAGGCAAAGTTTTTCTACCAAGGGATACCTAGTTTCAGCATCAAGTAATCGTCGGCTTAAATAGAAGATTACCCACTCTTTGCGATCAACCTCTTGCACCAAAACGGCCTCAATAGTTTCTTCTTCAGCCGATAAATATAGCTTGAACGGTACTCCCTTCTGTGGCACAACCAGGACTGGAGGGTTGGTCAAATATTCTTTGATCTCATCAAAAGTTTTCTGTTGATTAGCTCCCACACAAACTCTTGATTGTTCTTTAATTTTAACAATAGGGTAAACACACGAATACGGCTAGAAAGATTTGAAATAAACCGTCGCAAATAATTGATTTTGCCGATCAACTTCTACAACTCATTTTTTCACATCGACGGTTTCGTTTTGGCTATGGCCTTTACCCTTTCTTGATCGACCTCAATTCCTCTCTCATGAACCATGAAGCCTAAAAATTGATAACCCGACACACCAAAAGCACACTTGTAAGGATTCATTTTCAACCCGTGCGCTCTTGTATTTTTGAAGACTGTCTCTAAATCGGCTAAATGCTGCAAATCATCTTTAGATTTTACAACAACATCATCAATGTAAATTTCTACGATATGGTCGATTAGATCATGAAAGATTAAATTCATCGCCCGCTGATACGTCGCACCAGCGTTCTTTAAACCGAATGGCATTACTGTCCATTCAAACAACCCTAAGGCACCAGGGCATTTGAAGACATTTTTTGGTATATCGGCTTCTGCCATGAATATCTGATTATATCCGGCATTGCCATCAAGAATACTGATGATTTTGTTCTCTAATGCAGCATCGATAAGCATATCGGCTATTGGTATTGGATATTCATCTTTTGGTATAGCTTTATTTAAATCTCTAAAGTTGACACATACTCTGAGTTTACCATTCTTCTTCATGACAGAAATGATATTGGAGACCCATTCAGCGTATCGGCAAGGCCGGATAAACTTGGCCTCTAGCAACCGTTCTATTTCCTCTTTTATAATATTATACAAGGCCGGATTAAATCTCCTAGGATACTGTTTGAATAGGCGATAACCTGGCTTAACAGGTAACTGATGTTCAACAAGCTGTCGACTCAAGCCAGGCATCTCGTGGTATTCCCAGGCAAAACAATCTTTGTAATCCCTAAGGATTTTGATCAACTTTCTCTTGTACTCTACATCTAATTTTGTACTAATAAAAGTAGGTCTTTTTCTATCACCTTCTCCTATGTCGACTTCTTTAAGTAAGTCAGTCGACATGAATCCTTAGCCCAAATTTTCAATTTCTTGGAAATCTTCGATGGCCTTGTAGCTATCCGTTATTTGCTGATAGCTCTGCATTTTGCCATATAGGATTTCTACTGTTTGTTTAGACCCTATCGGCGTAAAACTTCACTCGTCCGATCAAAAGCGCTAGGTCGGACATTGATTGGCATTAGTCCTATCTTACTAATGCAGATGAAATCACAGTCGTCCAATGCTTTGCCTGATATGCATTCAGCTTCCTCATGCTGTAATTCGCATCTAAACTGGCCATAGCGATATGAGCCGATGTATCGGCTGGAACGACTTCGACTTCATTGCCATTCCATTGGACAAGCAGCTGATGCATAGTCGACGGGATACAACAGTTCGCGTGAATCCAGTCCCGTCTAAGCAGTACACTGTAATTGCCTTTGGCGTCAATCACAAAAAATGCAGTCGGTAATATTTTACTACCAACAGTTAATTCTGTCACCATGACAGCCTTAGCTTCAGTGGGATCGCCTGTGAAATCATTCAAAACCACCTTAGTTTTAATCAAGTCTTCATCGGACTTACCTTACTTTTTGCACGTAGTGGATGGCATCAAGTTAACCGTCGCTCCGCCATCCACAAGCATCCTTGAAATCGGCTTGTCGTTAATGTGCCCTTTCAAATATAACGGCTTAAGATGCCGATGCACATCCTGAGGCTTTTCGAAAACTACGTCTTGAGCACCCAAACACAGCTGAGCAAAGGTCTTTTGAGTCGATTCAGTTTTTATTTTAAATTCAGCTGGCAATATGAACACCATGTTGATGTCCATTAGAGGAGTGTCGTCTAGGATTATCAGTGAATCTAAATCATCAGCCGAATCCAATTCTTCCTCAACCTGCTCCTTCCTCCTCCAATCTTTCTTAACAATTTTAATTGGCCGAAGCTCATTAAACACTTGGTCCCTCTGCTTCTCTTGTTTGGCCTCTCTAATTTCTTGTGTCCTGTGCCTTTGAAGCCGCCTGTGCTGAGATCGACTAAGACCTAGAGGACACCACCTAGGTTCGGGTTCAATCGGCTTACGTACCCTGCCTGCCAGATCTCCTTGCATTGCATAACTTGACCCTTCAGCCTGCGCCTTTGCCTGATTCGGTGCATAAATCCTTTCCTGAATTGGCTTCCTGTAACTTTCGTGGGGACGAACTCGTACGGGCCATGATAACCTATCTTTAGCCGATCATCTCAGCCAATCATCCTGAGGATAATATTCCATCGGGCAGGTATATGACGATGGCAATGCTACTCCCCTCTCCCAACAAAACTGCCAGAACGGGCATCTTTGATGAGCCCTTTCCAAGTTCTCAGTCCAATATAGATTGTCTGTTCAACGCGGAGTATAACGCGGCCAATTGCTCGTTCTCTCGTACTTCTCCAATAGTTGAGAAAAAGTTGGCTTTGGCTTGCTGATCGGCCGTCGTGGTGGCGATTTTTCCGCCTTGTACCACTTGCCAACTTGCGAATCTCCCTTTGGCTTAACAGTCCTTGAATTTTTACCTTCGACTTCTATTTGTAATGAACCGATCGTAACCTTTAAGGTCTTCTCGCCGTTTGAGGCTGCTTGAGCGTCAACGCGTCGAATCGTTTTGGTTCATCATGCATCGGTTCTTTTCCCTTGCGTGAACATTGCACCATATTTATTGGAAAAGGGTCAACGTCTACTTGCATGGTCGGCTCATCGGCGAACTTAAGCCGATCATCTTCAATAGCCGAATGTATCTGCTGACAAAAAATATTGCAATCGTTAGTATTACGAGAAAAAGAATGATGCCACTTGCAATACCTTCGTTTTTTTTGATCTCATCAGCCGATGGTATAATGTGTCTTTCAAGCAGCCGTATTATCTTTTCTTGTAAGAGTAAATAAAAAATACGATCACATTTGAATACGTCGAACGCATACTTTACCTCTGACTTATTTTTAGTCGGCTTAAGCTAGGAACAGAACAAAGATTTTTTAGACCCTTTGACCCATTCAGCTATGTTTACCTCTACTTCATCGCCTTCAGAGAACTCACTTGAACAGTATTCGACCATGTTAACTTTTGCCTTGTCCTTTTCTTTATTACTACCGTTTACTTTGAATTTGTCCATGAACCCTCTGTTATCAGGAAATCGGTTTTCTTGAGCTGATACGCGATGAAGCAGGTGACTCAAATCTGTGAACTCTTGTCTGCCAAACTTCTCCCTGAGTGGTGGAACTAACCCCTGGAACGCTAAATCAACTAGTTGATTGCCAGGTAATGTGACGCTAAAGCACTGATTTCTAACTTCCCTAAACCTCTTAATGTAATCCATTACCGATTCTCCAAATTTCTGGCGGACAGAGCTAAGGTCAAAAATCCTAAGTTTTAGACTGATAAAGAAAAAGTACTCATGGAATCGGCTCTCCAAATCGTTCCATAGGTGAATCGAATTTGGAGGTAAACTAGTAAACCAAGTAAAAGCAGCGTTGTGACCGAATCATCCCCAGAAAACTTAGCAAAATCAGGGACTCTGAAATTGTTCGGATATGGCATGCGATCTATATAATCGGGATACAGCTTTCTATAGCCGATGACTTTGCCCTTTGGCTGTATGCCGAATTGTTCCCTCAACACGGTGGAAATGTGGTTGGCCCAATTAATGTTATTGGCTAACGGGATGTTAGGGTTGTGCCAATTATGATCATAATTAGTATTCTGCCCCCCCCCCGAGTGCAAGATCGGGCTGCCTATTAAACTAAGCCGATGGATACTGAGGGCATTGGTCGTATCCATCGTTTCTCCTAATCGGCGGCTCAGGTAATGGGACAAAAGGTTCTGAGTAGGTTACTACTTTACGCGGGACCGGATTCCTGGGTGGGATCGGCTCGTAGTATTGCGGGCACCTGCTAGGTTTAATCGGCTGTGAAACCAATGGTGGAAAGGCGTAAAACGGCGTCAACGGTGGCAAGTTAGCTGACTCATTTACCTTGGTGGCATCAGTATATGCTTGGTAATGTGTGACCCTACTAGGACGAGGATCTCGCGGTAGTATGACAGTAGGTTGAGTCGGCATCAACGATGGTGTTACAGCCAATAGTTTCGGACCGGCCACTGTGTCTTGGGTGCTTCGTGCCATTGAATAAACAGGATAACTCGGTAGCGCTTGCAGCGGATCGAGCAGGCTCCCAGACGTAGCGAACTCTTGAGCAATAGTCTTAACACTGTTAACAATTATCAGCTTAAGAGTAGTGACTAAAGCCGATGATTGATTAATTAAAGCATGGTGTATAGACTATTCAATCATAGCCGATAATTCTACCTATGCGGGCATGTACTGACTTACCGGGCTATTCGTAATTCCTGCGTCGCCGAGGGCGTTGACCGTAGGCAATGCAGTCATCTGGGTGATGCCGCGTCGGGTTTTTTGGTAGCAACCCAGCATCATCTCTTACAGAGCAGCTTTTCGATCTTCAATTTCCTTGCGTTGTTCTGGAGTTAAGTTGTCCAATGTAGGGGCGATTATAGCTTTAGCGTTGAGGTCCGATGGTAGAATCGACTTGCCGGAGGAAGGCATTTTAGGTCCCATCGGGTGTGCCAAGAGAGTGTTGGCGTCAAAAACTTGAGGTAAGGTTTATTAGCAACAACACACCAGACGAACACCGGGTTCAAGGCATGCCAACTGATTTGATCCTGCAATCGGTAAGAAAAATATAAAATTTTCTCAAAGCCATTTTCGTGAGGCAATCAGCTTAAATTTAATCAGCTACAAGCCGATTAGATCGAAGGTAACGGTATGTCTAATTAGCCGATTAAGGTTAATTAGAGGATGAAGGTAGATCGACTCTGAAAAAGGCGATGCGCAACAAGATCAGAGAAAATCGAACCTGATTGGCGTAACAAAAGATGATCAACAATCGGCGATGCGCAACTTTATTGATTAAATCAAGTTACAAGAGTCTAAATTACAAGAACTACTTCTAGCCGACAGAAAAATAGATGAAAATAATATGAGTTGGTTGATTGGGTTGTGTTATTGTCTTCGCTTGTCTATGACCATCTTTTATAGCCATCGGCCGACCGTATCCATATTCGATAACTGACTGCCTTGATCCGTATCGACCTTAATTCGAATATCTCTTTCCATCTTTGGATGAATATCAGTTATATTCCAACTTTAAACTCCATTTCCTATACCCGATATCGACTAAAAATCCTTATAATTCTTAGCTTGATAATTCTATTATATCTTACCAAAACTTGGTGCAAACAGCATGTGAGGACTATGTATTTATTTGATTCATTTGACTGGCTTTATGGAAAGATATGCGAATATTAGGATGAATTTTGTTTTGTTAATCATGTGTTCTGATTGCTGATGAACTGGCCGGCTTGGCACCACAATTCGAGAAGAAAAGAAAAACGCTCGGCACTAAAACGTACTTCCTCCCAAGATTCTCGCTGGATTCACGTGTTACGTTGTAACGTACTGACGTGGGCCACGTGGCACGTTGTATCTCCACTAAGCAGCGGATTTTATTTTTCTTACGCTCCTCCAATCGTGCTCACACTTTACAGAACTGCTTATCTGGAGCTCTTCAATTGAGTGTGCAACTGTGCATGTTCAAGTTAGAATTATGAGCACATGTGCAACATAGAAATCAGGGATATGCATGGAACTAGGAGTTTTTCAAGTGCATTTCTTTCAGAATAATGTCATTGTTCATGTTCAGGGATAGATAATATATTATTAACCCCAAGTTAATTTACCAGCTTATTGGGGAGGCTACAAAGCAGGGCTAATATCACAGTGGATAAAAGGATGCGAATATTAAAGAAAATCCGCAGTGCGATCCCAGCGATGTTGATTAGCATTTGTTTCTCTTGGTCCTTGGGCATATCCAGGCGCTAGCTGAAATTGTTTACTATAATATTATACTAGCCAGGATCACGCGTTACGCTGCGTCGTGCGAAATTTCGGCGCGTGACGCTATGACGTGCGAAATTCGAAAAATTCGGTCGTACGACGTTGCGATGTGCGAAATCCTGTTTTTTAAAAAAAAATAGTCGCTAGGACCTATCGGCAAATCTGTGAACTGTTATAAACCTTCGATGAATCTGTGTTTTTTTCTTAGAGAAAACCATCGAAGTATTTTTGTTTTTTTATTTTGGTTTCGTGTTTTTTAAAAAAAATGGGTCGCTAGTACCTACCGGCGAATCCGTGAATTGCTATAAACCTTCAGCGAATATGTGTTTTATTTTTTGAGAAAACCGCGGACGCATTCTTTGTTTTTTTTCGGGTCCAGTTCGCTAAAAACCGCCAAGAGGAGCTGAACGTAAACCGCAGAGAGACCTAAACGTAATTTCATTTTTTCCAGGGTCCGTTCTGCTAAAAAAACACCAGGAGGACCTGAACGTAAACCGTGGAGGGATCTAAACGTAATTTCAAATTTTTTCAGATCCATTTTGTTAAAATACCGGAGGGGCTTTCTGCTCAAACGATGGCAGCCGGGAATTCCTCTCCCTCTTAATATAATACTAGCCATGGTTACGCGCTACGCTGCGTCGCGCAGAATTTGAAAAATTTGGTCGCGCGTCGCTACGATGCCCGAAATTTGGTTGCATAATTTCGATATTTTTTTTTAAAAAAATGGGTCGCTAGGAACCTTCGACGAATCTGTGGACTGCTATAAATCATCAGCGAATCTGTGTTTTTTTTAGAAAACCGCGGAGTCCTTTTTTTTTAAAAAAAATGGGTTGCTAGGATTCGTCGGCGAATCTGTGGACCGCTATAAACCGTCGGTGAATCTACGGGTTTTTTTCCAGAGGATCTAAATGTAAACCGTGAAGGATCTAAACGTAATTTTAATTTTTTTCGGGTCTATTTTGTTAAAAAAACGACAAAAGGACCTGAACGTAATTCCAAATTTTCCAAAGAACTTTTCCGTGGAGACGCTGACCTGGCGTCCCTCACCGGCCGGCATTCCTCGCCGCTATAAAGATATACATTATTATTGGCAAGGGGTACTGGTATATATACGCTGTCCATGGAACCTTATCCCCTATTAAAGGGCCACATTTGCTTTGCTTAGTCATTTACAGATTATGTAACTTTAGATGGCTGTGTTTACAAGGGCAGACACAGAAAAAGTACTACTGGTAGTAGGCATATGCATATGATGCCGGATGGGAAGAAGAAGAGAGAGAATAAGACGACATGGTGTGACGTTGTTTCGGCTCATGTCCTTCTTGAGGAGATCGCCAAGCGAGAGGTGAGCCGGACCAATATCACTCATGTATTCTTCATTCAGAAACTCCTCCGATAACCTGTAAGTGTCGTAAGTCCGTGAGTGTTCGTGTTATGACACAAGTTTTTTTGCTGAATGTTCGAATGGTTTGAGGTAATTAGAGCTAACTAGAGCAGGCTTTTCTCCCTTTCCAAGTGGCTTTTCCCCTTTCGAATTGTTGATCACCTCCGTATGTAATGATTTTTATGAACTATGGGTTTCGTCAGCTAAGCGTACTCCATAATCAAGTGGAGTAGTACATGCATGATCTGTATGGACTTAGTAATTTGGGTTATGAGATCTTTCAGGAGGTTCGTGCAGACGTATTTGACAATCTTCATCCTTCAGAGTATTTCATTTTGTGTTCATTCCGAGTGTACTTATTTCTCGAGCAAAAAGGTTATTTTCTTTCAGGAAATCGCAGTGTACCTCATTTTGTGTTAGAATCTGCTTGGATTTTATGGTTCTTGTTCTAGATGCTCCTTGACTTTGTATTTTGAATTTCAAGATGGCTGCTTTGTAAATATTGTTCGTCGGAAGCACGAAGCTCTCTCTTGCTTAGTTGCTTTAGTAAAAAAAATGACTGCGTTTTCTTGATTTGACAATATGGTGCTGGCCTGTACATTCCATGGAAATGGCCGGCGATAAGTTGCAAGTTTCTCTACGTACTAGCAGAGAGGATCTTGTAGCAGGTTACTTCTGTATCAACTTCACCATTAAGTTTCATTCTGTTTCCTTGAAGACTTGCACTTACTTTTGCACCAATCTGCATGTTAGTCGATAATGAACGTTACATACATATATATTTTCAATATTTTTTTTGGGCAAAAGAGATCATTGAGAGCCTCTTTGCCATGCATATTCTGATCTACCGACAGAGATCCACAACACCACAAAGGTCATTTCTTCTATTATTTGTTGGAATATATGCTCTGCCTAGCTTCTCTGATCCATTGTCAAACTGCTACATGGGATGCCCTTTTGGAGCGTAGCGGCTGCGTAGAGTCGACTGTAATAATCTGACTACATCTGTAGTAGACCACGAGGATTGAGGAGTACAATGCATACCTAACAACATATGCTGACATGTCAGTTTTCATGTCGTGAGCCAATTCGTTCATCTGAGAGGGACATCCAAATCCGTAATTAATGAACCGCGTGCATGGTATTAATTACACATCAGGGCTAGCTTTCAGGTAGTATTGGGCAGGCCATGACATATTAATCTAACAAAACGCATGTCCATTTCTGTTTGTTGGCTTGCTGCTGATGTCCTCAAGGAGGGGACACCTATGCAGTTTGGTGCTCATGCGGCTATTAACTCGAGTGTCTGTATCCGTCCGAAAGTGATTCAGATGATAGACAGCGTAGTTTCCCGGCGCTTACAGAAACTGGCTAGATTGGAGCTGAATTAGGCACCCCTGATTACGATCATTCATCCGAATGTACGGCGACAAAAGACCAGGACAATGAAATATGAGGAACGCTGGTAAGAGTTAATTGATCTGCCTATCTGATAATTGTCGGACCCCGGGAATAAAATCTCGAAATACTTTATGTATCATGTACTATTCTAGAAAAAGCTAGCACACAATAGACATAATATCACAACATATCCAACGCATTTTATTAATAGTTAGAGTTTTACATTAAAAGTAACATGCAGACCCAATAATAATAAAGCAGCGGAAATAAAGTAAACAGTAATAAAGCCCTTTTATCTCTCAGCAAAGTAAATAAAGAGAAATCCAAAAATGACAGGTGGGACCGGACCCCACCTGCCATGCCTTTCTTCAACCTCAAGCCTTGCCCAGAGAAAGCTTGGTTCTCTCTGTCCTCCATTAAAACCGAAAAAGAAAGCTTCAAATCCGCATGATATTTGCGCCAAAAAATTCCAAAATCTTGCCAATCCAATCCCCCGCACCTCCTCTTGCCATTCATGGCCAAATCTTCCCCAAAACCGAGCTAAAATCGTGTTCTTCCCTTTTTCGGCCGCCATGACTTTCGCACCGATTCTCGCCCCTCTAATCCTCCTCTCGAGCTATAAAAGGGGAGCACGAGGTGCGCAAGCCACCACTTGTTCCATTTTGCCACCTCCCAAGAGCTCCCTCACCTCCGTTTCATGGGATTTCACAAAGATCCGAGCTCTTCTTCTTTTTTCCGACCCACCACCGCCGGCCGACCGCCCCCACCCCTTTCCCCCCTTGCGCCATCTCTGTCCTGTCTCGTGCGTGAGAAGCTAGGAGGAAGAAGGGGGAAAAAAGGGAGAAAAAAAGGAGAAATAAAAAAAAAATCAAAATTTTAACTAAATTTTGAAATTTTATCTCAAAAATTCAAAAATCCTCTCTTTATCATTTTATGAGATTATAAATCTTCAGGAGCCTGTTTTCGCCCGTTCAAACTTCGTTTGGCTCCATTTTTCTTTCTAAATTCATCTAAAATTCTAATTTTCCCTTTTATGCTATTTTATTTGAATTTTATTTGAGTATTTTTCCCGTATAGATTTTGGAGAGTCAGAGGAGTTCGCAGCCGACGATTCCGAGTAGCTACTCTACGACCAAGGCAAGTTACACATCCTTGAATATGTTGATCCCAATTTTTTTAATTATATTTTGAATTTAAATTATTTCATGCGTAATTTTAGCAACATAGTTTCAGTGCCAGTTTTAATTAAATAGTTAATCTCCGAATTGATTAAGACCACCTTGGAAATTTGAATACCTTATTCCGTTGTAACCCTAAGACATATATACAAATATCAAAATGATTAGAAATATGCTTAGACATGCTTAAGAACCGAGATTAGAACCTTTTAGGAATTTAAGATAAATAAAGTTCTTTTCAAAGGTTTTATCATTTCATGTGAAATTCTATGTTACTTGTGACATCAAGTTAAAAAATTTAAAATGTGGCTTAGACCTAGCGAGAATGGTTGGCAGGTGGGTGCATGAGGCACAAGGGTTGTGGAAAGCTCGCCTAGTCAATTAAGGACCGGTCTGTGTTACGCTGAATGTAAAGCCTTACCGTGCTACCATAAGTCTGAAATGGGATAAACCTGGATATCCGTATTGCAACATAGTATGGACAGTCATGCCATTAGGTTGAAAGTGGGGTAGGTGTAAGGCTTCCACTCGACGCAAGAGGGGGCTTCTGGACCGGACGGTTTAACCCTACCAGTGGTGAAACCTTAGCGGACATGACTACGTGAGTGGAGTTTTATAGGGGTCTTGTCATGATTTTCTCTGCCAACACACCAAAGGAAGTGTGTATTTGGGCAAAAGGAGACAATCGTGTCTTGTGGGTAAAGTTGTACAATCTTTGCAGAGTGTAAAACTAATCGATTAGCCGCGCCCGCTATCAGGGGCATGTCGAGCAAGCCTTTCACGGATTAGGTTTTAATGTTTTCAAAAATTTACTTTAAAAGATGATTTTGGATGGAGTGATTCCATTATTAGAGTGATTCCATCGATTGGAAAAAAGTTGGGTTAACTCCAGGAGGCATTCCTGTGCTAAAATTTGTTAAAAATAACATCTTTATTTAAAATATGCCTTTGAAAAATAATTACAATATTGAAAAACTTATTGCTTTACACTAAACTCAACCATATAACCTTCTTTTGTATCATTTACATTAATACTACATCCCCTGTGTATCTTGCTGAGTACTTTTGTACTCACATTTACTTACTCTGTTGATTCAGAGGAGGAGTTCTACGATGGTGGAGACCAGATGGGCTAGGTCGCTTCCCAGTTGATTGCTTGCGGTAAATCTATTGGGTTTTTCTACTATTTGCTTTATTTTCGTTGCTTTATTTGGCCTGCGTGCTACTCATTTTGTAAACTGGAATAATTAATTAATAATATACGATGGATATGTTGTGATACCATTTCTACTGTATGTACTAACTTTTCCTGGACTAGTACAAGTTACATAGAGGATTTCGAAGATTTATTCCCGGGGTCCGACAGAGGTGGTATTAGAGCCATATCAACTATAGGAGTGGCCTTAGTTAGAATTGTTTAACCTTAAGGACTTATTTTGAAATAATAAAATATTTCGTAAAAGTTCAACTCTCATCTTGTTCTATCTTGACCTCACCTTAAGTCATTCTTTAAAAGGAGTCGTATCTATTTTTTCCCTTTCAAAATGATAGATGGTCAAAGATAGCATCAAGCAAAGTGATGGATGGACAAGCACTCTTTGAAGTCTACTACAACCTCTGCCTCGAAGGCTGTGAATATCAAGACTAGAGGAATACCATACTTAAGGTCTAGACTAAGCTATGCATTTCAGTAGACGAATTGTGAGCTGTCATATTTTCTCTTTTGTGGTAGCTATAATAAATAAGTTGGTGTTTATTGCTTCTTCAGATGTGTAGTTTTTATCATCCTAGTTCTCAGTCTTATTCTTTCCTATCCTCTTGAATCCCGTCAGATGGTGAACACCCGTCACAATGGGAGTGGGATCGACCTCAACAACGAAGCCCCTGGAAATGGGAAAACCCCAAATCCACCGCCGCCACCAGCTGATGGACCTGATTGGCAGCAGATGATGGTCAATCAAAACCAGCTGATCCAGCTTCTGGCACAATCAATCAACAACAACCAAGCTGCTCAAGCTACTGTTCCACCCGCTCATGCACCTCCTCAGTCCAGGCTGTTTGAGTTTATGAGGATTAGACCTTCGACTTTCTCTAGTAGCACTGAGCCGATGGACGCTGATGATTTGCTCAGGGTAATTGAAAAAGAAATTGGACATATCTTGGTGCAGCGACCATGAGAGAGTTCTGTTTACCTCTCACCAACTCAATGGACCAGCTTCGGAATGGTGGGATAACTTTTGCCTTTCCCATCAGGATGCTCAGGCCATCACATGAGATGAGTTTGTTCAGGCTTTTTGACGAGCTCATATACCCTCTGGTATTATCTCCCTGAAGAAGGAATTCCACAGTCTACGCCAAGGAGGGCGTACTGTGATCGAGTATCTGCATAGGTTCAACCAGTTAGCACGGTATGCACCAAAAGACGTGGCCATAGATGAGGCTAAGCAGGAGAGATTCCTCGAAGGGCTCAATGACGAGTTGTCTATCCAGCTTATCTCCCACGACTACTTTGACTTCCAACAACTAGTCAACAAGGCACTTTGTTAGGAAGGACTTGCCAAGAAATGGAGAACCACAAAATAAGAATGGCTGCCCAAAGATTCAATCCTAGAGCTTCTCCCAATGCTCGGGTGATTCCATTGCAGTCGATCCAACTTGAGCTGGCAGCCACATGCCCACAATCGAGGAGTCATCCATGGTGAACCGCCCCGATAGCTCAGTGATCTTCAATGCAACCCAGGGAAGACCAACACAAAATGATTCACCTCTTGTCACTAAAGTCACATGCTTCAACTGTCAGGAAGTTGGGCACTTCGCCAAAAATTGCCCTAATAAGCAACAAAATGCAAGACCAAGCATGAACAACTCCGGAGCCTCCAACAATGCATTAAGACAGCCACAAAATTTTGGCAAAGGGCGCTTGAACAAAGTCACAGCTCAGGCCTAACAAGATATGCAGCAGGGTACACCCGAGAATTAAGTTGAAGGATTTGTAAAACATACCTCTTTGCTAGCCTTTTCGAATCTCGGGGACGAGATTCCTTTTAAGGGGGTAGGTTTGTAACACCTTAAAAATTTATAAATTATTAATTAATATTTTATTTATTATTTCATTAAATTTCCTTAAATTTTTAGTATAGTTTTTTAGTATTTTATAAATAATTTTGCATTTTTTCAGATTTATTAAAAGAATTAATGCAGAAAAATTATAACCCCAAAAATCATAAAATAATTTTATTAAGTTAAAAATAATACAAAGTATTTGTGAGAATTTTTCCACAATTTTTGGACCCATTTTGATATTTTTACCAAGCAAATTTATATCTCAGCAAAATAAATAAAGAAAAATTCGAAAATGACAGGTGGGACCGGACCCCACCTGTCATGCCATTCTTCAACCTCCAGCCTTTTGCCCAGAGAAAGCTCGGTTCTCTCTGTCCTCCATTAAAACCGAAAAAGGAAGCTTCAAATCCGCGTGATTTTTGAGCCAAAAATTTCCAAAATCTTGCCAATCCAATCCCCCACACCTCCTCTTGCCATTCATGGCCAAATATTCCCCAAAACAGAGCAAAAATAGTGTTCTTCCCTTTTTCGGTCGCCATGACTTTCGCACTGATTTCCGCCCCTCAGGTCCTCCTCTCGAGCTATAAAAGGGAGCACCAGGTTTGCAATCCATAACTCGTTCCATTTTTCCACCTCTCAAGAGCTCCCTCGCCTCCGTTTCACAGGATTTTGCAAAGGTCCGAGCTCTTCTTCTTTTTTTTCCGGCTGTCGCCTCATTTTTTGGCCACCGCCGCCACCCGGCCGATCCTCCCTGGCCGACGCCGCCGCCGGTGAGCTCTCCACGCCGGCGCTGACCCGCCGCCTCCAACCCCTTTCCCCCCTTGCGCTGTCCTGTCCCGTGCGTGAGAAGCCAGGAGGAAGAAGGGAAAAAAAAGAGGGTGGAATTTTTTTAAAAAAAAAAAATTTTTGAAATCTAAATTTTAACTCTGAAAATTTTGAAATTTTAACTCAAAAATTCAAAATTCCTCTCTTTACCATTTTATGCGATTATAAATCTTGGGGAGCCTATTGTCATCTGTTCGAACTCCGTTTGGCTCCGTTTTTCATTCTAAATTCATCTAAAATTATAAATTTCCCTTATATGCTGGTTTGGTATTTTATTTGAATGTTTTTTGCATATAGATTTCGGAGAGCCAGAGGAGTTCGCAGTTGACGATTCCATCTACGACCAAGGCAAGTTACACATCCTTAAACATGTTGATCCCAGTTTTTAAATTATATTTTGAATTTAAATTATTGCATGCATAATTTAGCAACATAGTTTCAGTCCCACTTTTAATTAAATAATTAATCTCCGAATTAATTCAGACCAACTTAGAAATTTGAATACTTTATTCCGTTGTAACCCTAAGACATATATACAAATATCAAAATGATTAGAAATATGCTTAAGAATCGAGATTAGAACCTTTTGAGAATTTAAGATAAATAAAGTTATTTTCAAAAGCTTTATCATTTTATGTGAATTTTGATGTTACTCGTGACATCAAGTTAAAATTTTAAAAATGTGGTTTAGACCTGGCGAGAATGGTTGGCAGGTGGGTGCGTGAGGCACGAGTGTTGTGGAAAGCTCGCCTAGTCAATTAAGGACCGGTCTGTGTTATGCTGAATATAAAGTCTTACCGTGCTACCACAAGTATAGAATAGGACATACCTGGTTATCCGTATTGCAACATACTATGGACAATCATGCCATTAGGTTGAAAGTGGGGTGGGTGTAAGGCTGCCACTCGGCGCAAGGGGAGACTTCTAGACTGGGCGGTTTAACCCTAACAACGGTGAAATCTTAATGGGCATGACTATGTGGATGGAGCTTTATATGTGCCTTTTCATGATTTTCTATGCTAACACACCAAAGGAAGTGTGTATTGGGCAAAATGAGACAATCACGTGTTGTGGGTAAAATAGTACAACCTCTGTAGAGTGTAAAACTAATCGATTAGCAGCGCTCATGGTCATGGGCATGCTGAGTAAGCCTTTCACGGATTAGATTTTAATATTTTCAAAAATGACTTTAAAAAGATGATTTTGGATGGAGTGATTCCATCGATTGGGGAAAAATTGTGTTAACTCCAGGAGGGATCCATGTGCTAAAATATGCCTTTGAAAAATAATTACAATATTGGATAACTCACCGCTTTACGCTAAACTCAACCATATAACCTTGTTTTCTATCCTTTACATTAATACTACATCCTTACTTACTCTGTTGATTCAAAGGAGTAGTTCTACGATGGTGAGGACCAGATGGACTAGGTCGCTTCCACAGTCGATTGCCTGTGGCAAACTGTTGATGATTGGATGTGGCAAACTGTCGACGATCGGAACCGTCGACCGCAAAAGAAAAAAGGGGGATGCGAGAAGATCGTTCGGGGGCGAGGCCCAAAGTCGTGCTCGTTCGGGAACGACGAGCATCGCGGGATGTATGTTGGGGAAGAAGCAACGAACATAAGGTTTATACTGGTTCGAGCCCCCGAGTTTGGGTAACAGCTATACTCCAGTCTTGCCCTAAGGCGGGGGAGTACAGACGGGACCCGAGCTAGGGATCGCTCGGAGGTGAAGTTGCCAGGGAGAGTTCAGGGACTTTTTGCTTGTTCAGGGACTTTTTGCTTGTCCTCTGGTCTGTGCTTGAGGAGTTAGCCGGGTTCCTCCCCTTGGTCGGGGCAATCTACTGCCTTTTGTAGCCCTCTGAGGGCTTCACTGCTTGGTCTCGAAGTTGACGTCACGTGCCCGTGGCGAGTCGACGAGGGTTGCTGAGGGGCGTCGATAGTCGTCGAGGGCTGGCGGTAGTTGTTGGGAGTTGACGGGAGTTGCTGGACCCTAGTTCCCGCGCAAGGGCAGGTACGACACTGATTCTCACTCAGGGGAGAATTTTTACATGAGATAAATAAAATTGTTACAGATGCCTTTTACTCTGTGAGGTGTAGAGGTCGAGTAGGGTCCTCGTTTTTGCGCCCGAGCCCAAGCTCGCTGGACCCGAGCCCGAGCTTAGGGAGAGCACCCCCCTAGGTCGGAGACAAGCCCCCGGGCCCGTGGGAAGCTGCCATGAGACCCAGGGGGACAGCTTACACGTGGTGAGGTACCGATCCCCGACACAAACCTATTGGGCTTTACTATTATTTGCTTTATTTGGCCTACGTGCCACTCATTTTGTAAACTGTAATAATTGATTAATAATATACGATGGATGTCTTGTGATACCATTTCTACTGTGTTTACTTGATTTTCCTGAACTAGTACGGGTTACACAGAGAATTTCGAGAATTTATTCCTGGGGTCCGACAAAGGTAGTGAGGAGAAGAGAGGGAAGTGGGAGGCTGGCCTAGTGGTCCGGCTCGAGTGGGCCGAGCGGTCGGAGAGGAGGGGTAGGCCGAGCAGCCGGAGCGAATTTGATTTAAATTTTAAATAATTCCATATATTCAATAAGGTTTTTTTTAGAAAATAGCAAACTGAGTTCAAAAATTTGAAAAAAATTCTCAAATATATTTTAAAATATTATGAACTTATAAAAAATTATTTCCAGCATAATTTGACATTTATTTTTCTGGGATAAATTATTTTATAATTCTAAAAATAGTAAAAAAAAGCTTTATAAATATAAAAATCAGAAAAATTCTAGAAAAATCAAAATTAATTAATTCAACAATAATACGAATTTTCGAGTGTTACAATAAGACATACAGCAATATTATATATATATATATTGCAGCATGTCTTATTGTAACACTCGAAAATTCGTATATATTATACAACTGGTAGGCAATGCTAACAGATGTAATACTTTGCACCAAATTCGCTCAATGTTCAGCCCATTTGTGGGGCGGATCTGCACACACATAGCATCCCGTTTATACTTTCGTCGTTACTTAGTGTAAAAGAGTTAACTGAGAGGTGTTATGTTTGGATCCAACAAGTATTATATACTACTACATCTTATTTTGGATAAGCAACTTGGTATTGATCTCATCAATACATTGGTCATATAGACCTTCACGCCGGAGTATCACAGTAGAGGTCCTTTCAGCCTCGCCTCCAATCAACAACTGGCAAATGATCGCATGGATCACCGGTAAAACGAATCGAAACACACCGCATCGCATATTCTCAGAGTGCGACTTATACTCTATGACCGCAAGGAATAACAAGTGACAAGCCTTCCTCACCTTTCCTCCCAGGCAGCGGAGTGTGGTCGCGCGTACGTGAGCCGATGTCACGTTGAGTCTCGTGATCGCACCGACCCGTTCCACACCCACTCGGCGCCTGGAAGGGTGGACGGTGTTAGATTATTATGGGATGGCCCATAATTAATTTAATAGAAATTCCAAAAAGCCCATTAGAATACTAGGAGTCATCAATTTGGTTTAGTACCATATGGGTAATTGAGAGAAGATTTGACCAACTTAAATAGTTGAGTTGTGTGTCTCTCAATTGGCAAGGTGGAAAAGGGTAAAGGCTGTGCCACACGCGCGCGCGCGCCGAGCCGAGCCGAGCCGAGGTGTGGTGTGTGCGAGTCGAGACGAGACGAGACAAGATGAGACGAGACGTGACGTGACGTGCACATGCGCGTATGAGCGAGCCATCCAATCCGGACGTGATGTCTTTGGCGAGGCGATTGCGGTTTGTTTTGCCGTTTGATGAGTCAATATGACCAAGAACGCATGATCAATGTGACCGATCGCCGTCGATTACCATAACGGACGTGGTTGATGGTCGGCATAATGATCGTCGATTCTTCGTAACGGCTACATGAGTTGATGGTCGTAACTCCTGCTCCCGCCGTTGCATGTCGCGAGGCTATATAAGGAGAGCCACGGTGTGCTTTTCTTCATCCGCTTGACTCTTCCGCATACTCCATTGTTCTGCTGCTTTGTCCTTTGCATTTCGCCTCTGTTTTCTTGCGCGCACAAGTAGCGAGGAGGGCGAGCCTCGGAACCTCGCCCTTCTTGAGATCTTGCTCGAGATAGAAGGCCGATAAGGTTTTTGGGAGCGACCACGCGATCGCCGAAAAGTGTTCTGAAGCGCATCGCACCGCAACGCGCGTCGCGACTTTGCATCAACCGCTTCATCGCACCAAGGCTTCACTGCGACAACTGTGATCGTCTACTTCACCGTCATGGCGAACGAGAATGTTACACTGCGCTGTGCTAACGGTGGCACCGGCTCAAGGGTATATTAACTTATACCGTGTTTTAATCATGCTGATTTCTTGTTCATTAGTCTTTGCGTATGAGATAGATAATTTGTTATCTAGTACCTTTGGCTTTGAATAAAAATTGCATCTTTGTTTAATCATGATTTACATAATTCTGTGGATTAAAATATTGAGAAAATTCCTATTTTTTCCAACAATCCAAAAACCTTATGCTAGGAATTTTACAACTACTGGTTTCGCTGCCGCGCTTAAGCCAACTGTATTTGACGGCGCAAATTACAAGCGTTGGCGCGCCAAGATGATTTTGTGGTTGACTGCCATGAACGTGTATCACGTTGCGCAAGGCAAGCCACAGCTTGAGGGTAGGCTCTCTCCTGAGCAGGAGAGTGCCTTCACGGCTGCGGATAACTTGTTCAGAGGCGCCGTGATTAGTGTTCTTGGAGAAAATCTTGTTGATGTGTACATGATTTTGCCAAGTGGTAAAGAAATGGGATGCACTTGAGGCAAAATTCGAGTCTCGACGCGGGCAATGAACTCTATGTCATGGAGCAGTTTCATGACTACAAGATGGTTGATGACCACTCTGTAGTAGAACAGGCTCATGAGGTTCAAGCTTTTGCGAAAGAACTTGAGAATTTTACATGTGCATTACCCGACAAGTTTGTGGCGGGATGCATCATTGCGAAGCTGCCACCTTCTTGGAGGGATTTTGCCACTACTCTAAAACACAAGAGACAAGAGTTCAGCGTTGCTGGTCTCATTGGGTCTCTAAATGTTGAGGAGAAAGCGAGGGCAAAAGATATACGTGGGAAAGAAAGTTCTAGTGCCAATGTGGTACAAAAGAAAATCTTTCAATTCAACAAGAAGAATAAAAATAAGTCCAAAAGCCCGAGAACAAGAACAAGGCCGCTCAAACTACTAGCTTCAAGAAGAAGAAGAATAAAGGAAAGGGAAGCGCTTTATGCGTAATGGTGCGATCATTGGGCAAAGGATTGCCACGATCGCAAAGACAATAAGCAGAAAAAGTCTGCCAACGTTGTTATTGGTAATACTGAGGAGGGAACATCCGGGTATGTTTCAATACCTACCGTTCTATCAGTATGTCGTTCACCTGATTGGTGGATTGACACGGGGCCAATATACATGTTTGTCTTGATGATCCTTATTCTCTTCTTACCGGTCGCGAGGGCTACCTCCGTGTTGATGGGGAATGGGTCGCAGGCACTTGTACGTGGAGTCGGCACAGTTGACTTGAAGTTTACTTCAGGAAAAGTTGTGCGACTTAGGAACGTGCATCACGTGCCTGTGATAAATAAAAACCTTGTCAGCGGGTCTCTATTGTGTAGAGACGGTTTTAAGCTAGTTTTTGAATCCAATAAATGTGTTGTTTCTAAAATTGGAACTTTTATTGGAAAAGGCTATGAGAGCGGAGGCTTGTTCCGCTTGTCTTTGACGGACATGAATAAAATTGTGAATCATGTTTGTAATCATGAGACTGATGTTTGGCATTCACGACTTTGTCATATTAATCTTGGTTGCATGATGCGGTTAGCCAGTATGAATTTAATCCAAAAATTTACCCAAGTCAAAGGTTCTAAGTGTCAAGTATGTGTGCAATCTAAGCAACCTCGCAAGCCTCACAAGGCAGCAGAGGCGAGAAACTTGGCACCGTTAGAACTAGTTCATACCGATTTATGCGAGATGAACGGGGAGTTGACAAAGGGTGGTAAGAGGTATTTCATGATTTTGATTGATGATTCTACTAGATATTGCTATGTGTATTTATTAAAGTCAAAAGATGAGGCTTTTCACTATTTTAAGATCTATAAAGCTGAAGCTGAGAACCAACTTGAGAGAAAAATCAAACGGGTTAGGTCAGATCGTGGTGGAGAATATTTTTCTAATGAGTTTAATTTATTCTGTGAGGAACATGGAATAATCCATGAGAGGACGCCTCCCTATTCGCCCCAATCAAACGGGGTTGCCGAAAGAAAGAACCGTACTCTAACTGAGATGGTTAACGCCATGTTAGAAACAGCGGGACTTTCCAAGGGATGGTGGGGTGAGGCTATATTGACTGCATGTCATGTCCTAAATAGGGTTCCTACAAAGAATAAAGAAATCACACCATTCGAGGAATGGGAGAAGAAAAGATTAAATTTCTCCTATTTACGTACTTGGGGCTGTTTGGCTAAAGTGAATGTGCCTGTCCCAAAGAAGCGTAAACTTGGACCAAAAACCGTTGATTGTGTCTTTATTGGTTATGCTTTTCACAGCGTTGGATATAGATTCTTAATAGTGAAATCTGGAGTACCTGATATGAATGAAGGTACAATTTTTGAGTCCAATGATACCACATTCTTTGAGGACTTATTTCCTATGAAAGAGACACTTAGCTCATCTGGCCAAGAATCTATCTTCTCTCCTAAACCTTCCACTCCTATACAAATTGAGACCATTTTTGAGGAAAATCCAATAGATGAGGGCAATGAAGTAACTCGTAAGAGTAAGAGACTAAGGACTACAAAGTCTTTTGGTGATGACTTCATTGTATATCTACTGGATGATACTCCAAGAACCATTGAGGAGGCTTATTCATCTCAGGACGCTGACTATTGGAAGGAAGCGGTCCAGAGTGAGATGAATTCCATCTTGAGCAATGGAACTTGGGAAGTTGTTGAACGTCCATATGGGTGTAAACACAGTAGGATATAAGTGGGTGTTCAAGAAAAGGCGAGGTCTGATGGTACGATTGAAAAGTACAAGGCAAGGCTTGTGGCCAAGGGTTATACTCAGAAAGAAGGCGAGGACTTCTTTGATACTTACTCACCTATTGCGGATTGACCACTATTAGAGTACTCACTGTCTTTGGTCGCCTCCTACGGTCGATCATCCATCAGATGGATGTAAAGACGGCTTTCTTTAATGGAGAGTTGGAAGAGGAAATCTATATGGATCAGCCTGATGGATTTGTAGTAAAGGGTCATGAAGGAAAAGTGTGTAGGTTGTTGAAGTCTTTGTATGGCCTTAAGCAAGCACCTAGCGGTGGCATGAGAAGTTCGACAGAACTTTAACATCTCCGCTTTGTTGTGAATGAAGTCGACAAATGTGTGTATTACCGCTATGGTGGGGGTGAAGGAGTGATTATGTGTCTGTATGTTGATGACATACTGATCTTTGGGACGAACCTTAATGTGATTAAGGAAGTCAAGGACTTCTTGTCTGAAAACTTTGAAATGAAAGATTTGGGAGTAGCGGATGTCATCTTAAACATTAAATTGTTAAGAGAAGGTGACGGTGGGATTACTCTTGAGCAGTCCCATTATGTGGAAAAGGTGTTGAGTCGCTTTGGCTATAGCGATTGCAAACCTGCTCCAACGCCGTATGATCCAAGTGTGCTATTACGAAAGAACCAACGAATAGCAAAGGATCAATTGAGATATTCCCAAATCATTGGTTCATTGATGTATTTAGCTAGTGCAACAAGGCCTGATATCTCGTTTGCTGTGAGCAAACTAAGCCGGTTTGTTTCAAACCCGGGAGATAATAATTGGCATGCTCTTGAGAGAGTAATGCGCTATCTAAAAGGGACATGGAATTCACTACACCGGGTACCCTAGGGTACTTGAGGGTTATAGTGATTCAAACTGGATATCTGATGCTAATGAAATAAAAGCCACAAGTGGATATGTGTTCACATTGAGTGGTGGAGCTGTTTCCTGGAAGTCTTGCAAGCAGACCATCTTAACGAGGTCTACAATGGAAGCAGAACTCACAGCATTAGATACCGCCTCTGTGGAAGCCGACTGGCTGCGTGAACTTGTGAAGGACTTACCGGTAGTTGAGAAGCCGGTGCCTGCTATTCTTTTGAACTGTGACAATCAGACGGTGATTGTCAAGGTAAACAGTTCTAAGGATAACATGAAGTCATCAAGGCACGTTAAGAGGCGGTTGAAGTCATCGGAAAATGAGAAACTCGGAGTTATAGCGTTGGACTATGTCCAGACGGCTAAAAATTTGGCAGATCCTTTTCAAAGGGACTATCACGGAATGTGATAGATGAAGCATCGAGGGAGATGGGCTTGAGACCCACATAAAGTCATGTCTTAGTGGTAACTCATCCTATTTGATCGAGATCCGTGAATTAGGATATTGAGACAAGCTAGTGATGGAGAGAGAGAGTATACATGCTTGGCCCACTCCGTTTGAGATGCAATAACTCTCCTATTCTCGTATGGCGGGTTGGTTATACCTTAATGTATTCCGAGTGGCTTTGATAAGCGAGATGTTGTCCTCTGAGAACATCTTATGAGGAATACACCTATATGAGTTCGATTGCTAGTCACGCTTTATGAGATTGGGTGATCTCTAGAGGCTCATGAAAGGCTAAGGAGTATGACTTATAAGCTCCAAACCAAGGGGATGCATTTAGCGACCTAGTATCGATAAAGGACTTTGGTGAAACTTGTTCGCACAAAACTGTCAATTCAAGGCATAGTCCATTGTTGATTGTGGATGGCGTAACCTTTGTTCTAGATGGAAGTTCAACTTAACGTCTCCATCGAAAACCGGTATATCAAACTACATTGGGCGAGAGTATTTCAAATGTGCCTTTGAAATTTGGTGGGATTGTTAGATTATTATGGGATGGCCCATAATTAATTTAATAGAAATTCAAAAGCCTATTAGAATACTAGAGTCATCAATTTGGTTTAGTACCATATGGGTAATTGAGAGAAGGTTTGACCAACTTAAATAGTTGAGTTGTGTGTCTCTCAATTAGCAAGGTGAAAAAAGGGTAAAGGTCATGCCACACACAGCCGTAGCCGAGCCGAGCCGAGCCGAGGCGTGGCGTGGCGTGTGCGTGTCGAAGTCGAGTCGAGTCGAGACGAGGCGAGGCGATCGCAGCGTCTTGTGAGCGAGCCGAGCCGAGCCATCCGGACGTGATGTCTTTGGCGAAGCGATTGCGGTTTGTTTTGCCGTTTGATGAGTCAATATGACCCGATAACCGCGGTGATCAATGTGACCAGCTTCGCCGTCGATTACACAACGGACGTGGTTGATGGTCGGCATAATGATCGTCGATTCTTGTAACGTCTACATGAGTTGATGGTCGTAACTCCTGCTCCGCCGTTGCATGTCGCGAGGCTATATAAGGAGAGCCACGGTGTGCTTTTCTTCATCCGCTTGACTCTTCCGCATACTCCATTGTTCTGCTGCTTTGTCCTTTGCATTTCGCCTCTGTTTTCTTGCGCGCAAGTAGCGAGAGGAGCGAGCCTCGGAACCTCGCCCTTCTTGAGATCTTGCTCGAGATAGAAGGCCGATAAGGTTTTGGGGAGCGACCACGCGATCGCCGAAAAGTGTTCTGGAAGCGCATCGCGACCGCAACGCGTCTGCGACTGCATCAACCGCTTCATCGCACCAAGGCTTCACTGCGACAACCTGTGATCGTCTACTTGGCCGTCATGGCGAACGAGAATGTTACGCTGCGCTGCGCTAACGGTGGCACCGCTCAAGGGTATATTAACTTATACCGTGTTTTAATCATGCTGATTTCTTGTTCATTAGTCTTTGCGTATGAGATAGATAATTTGTTATCTAGTACCTTTGGCTTTGAATAAAAATTGCATCTTTATTTAATCATGATTTACATAATTCTGTAGATTAAAATATTGAGAAAATTCCTTTTTTTTCCAACAGACGACGAGGCCGTAGAGGGCTTTCGGCCGTGCACAGCCAGCAATGTGGCATGGGAGGTGGAAACAACAAGCTAAAGGTGTGTTTGGTTTGAGGATAAAGTTGAGTGGGATGAGATAATCATTAGTCGGGCTGCATAGTCGAGACGCTCAACAAATTTGACCTGTAGACGACGGCCCTTTTTATTGTGTCGGACCAAAAAACCAGGCTAAGGCCGAATCACCAACACAAGTTCGCATCGAGCTCGATCCGGAGTCCCAAACCCCTCGAGCCCTCCAGCGCCAACAATGTCGCCCCCCGCCGACGTCGCCCCCGGCAGCGGGGACGACCTCGCGACCATGCGCGAGCAGTGCCGGAGCCTGGAGGAGTCCATCTCCTTCCGCCGCGAGGCGCAGCTCGGCCTCGTCGCCTCCCTCCAGCGCCTCGTCCCGGACCTGGTCCCCTCCCTCGACCACAACCTCCGCCTCATCGCCGCCTTCAACGGCCGCCCCTTCGTCCCCATGCCGGTCCCC
Organism: Otatea glauca; assembly: GCA_036346275.1. Classification (NCBI taxonomy): domain Eukaryota; kingdom Viridiplantae; phylum Streptophyta; class Magnoliopsida; order Poales; family Poaceae; genus Otatea; species Otatea glauca. Next base: position 43,297,357 of record CM070714.1, read on the forward strand.
AACGCCTGCCACACCGAGAACCACCCCAATCTCAAGCCCCACCGCCGCCGCTCCCTCCCCGACCCGGCCCGCTCCACCCGCCGCAGGACCTCGCCGGGCTCGTCCCCGGCCGCCGCCGCGGGCAGCTCTGCTCCTGGTGGCCTCGATGCCGTGCGCACCATGGTCGCCGTCTGCCTCCTGGAGCTCGTCCCCTTCGCCGAGATCGACGCCGCTGCGCTCGCGCGCCGCCTGCAGGCCCAACCCTCGTCTGCCAGTGAGGCCGAGCGGGCGGCCCTCGCTGACCTAGCGGCCGAGCTCGGCTGCTCGGCGCCCACCGCCATAGCACTCGCGCTCCGCCGCATAGCGGAGGACGGCGGGGGCGTGCAGATCGAGGAGGCCATGATTGGGGGCAAGCAGATGACGATGGTCTGGGCCATCGACCGAAGCAAGCTCCTCAAAGAGCTACCGGAATCTGCCACTTTGTCACCACTCCAACCTCCGCCCACTCCGCAGGCGGCCTCGTCGGAGACCGATACTAACAGTGCAATCATACCAAGACCACCGCAGCTGCAGCAGCAGCCGGATATGTGGGCGCACTCAATGCCGCCGATGTTCCCACGGCCCAGGGGCATGGCGATGCCGGGGATGCAGAGAATGTCGCCAGGGTTGATGCCGCTGCAGCGGCCGTTCATGGGGCCAAGTGGAGGTATCCCAATGGTCGGGGGTTCGGGGCCTAGCCCCACCCAGAAGAAGCAGAGGACCGAGGAGGACGACCTGAAGGACCTGGAGGTGCTGCTTAATAAGAAGACGTATAGAGAGAAGCAGAACACGAAGACTGGGGAGGAGCTGCTGGATCTCATTCACCGTCCCACGGCAAGGGAGACGGCTGTCGCAGCAAAGGTGTGCTTTTTCTTCACCTCTTTGTTGGTAGTGTGTGTAGTTTGAGATGCTTTGGAGTTGAACTGTTTGCTGTTGGTGCAGAGGTCTTATTATACTGTAAGTCTTGTAGTAGTAAATGAGCTGGTTTGCTTAGGCATCGTTGGTGTTGAAACTGTCGTAGGATGATGGATAATTGTGAGTATTCTGCTATGCTGGATTAATGTGAAAGACAAAGCAACATTGTTTTATGTTAAAACACTTCCATCATCATCTATGTGTTGTCAACTTTGCAAAACCAATAACGTCTAATTTTACAGGTCAAGTTATCCTGTGATTCACACTAAATCATTCAGTTTTGGCTGACATATCTTTCACCGTTTGATTATCATTTTTTTGCTAACCTTGGTTTTGCGTTCTGGCAGTTTAAAACAAAGGGTGGTTCCCAGCTGAAGGAATATTGCACCAATTTAACTAAAGAAGATTGCCGCCGCCAATCTGGTTCTTTTGTTGCCTGTGATAAGGTTATTGTTAATGTTCTTACACTCATTTTGCCTACTCAATGTATACTTCCTCGCATTTGTTTTTTCTTTCTTTTAAGAAAAATTCAACTGGTATTTTAATGCAATACCTTCCTTACATTGCAGTTTTTTTCTAATGACATAAAGTGCTTAACCGCAATTATGCTTCCTGTAAAGCTAGAATTATCTAGGTAGATAACATATTATGTGAAATTTATCCTGTAGAGCTTCCTTCATGGTTGCCATTTGCTGCTCCATGTCCATGTCAGGCTTTCTGTACTTTCTGGCGAATCATTTAGAAAAATAATTATAATTAATATATATGGTGAAGCAAGTTGAATTTGTTCTTAGGAAAAAAAGATGGTTGTTATTTATTTGTTGAGTCCACAGATGCCAACATAACACAATATGATTCCTTCAATTTAAAATCTTTTTGTAATTTTTCTTGTTACTATGCTTGAATACTTGATTTGTTTTGTTACTTGGTTTTAGATATTAATGGTAAGCAGTATGCAACTTTTTCTTTCACTCTGAGCAGGTTCACTTTCGCCGTATTATTGCTCCACATACTGATACAAACCTAGGAGATTGCTCTTTTCTGGACACTTGCCGTCACACAAAGGTTGGCCATATAGTCGTACACCCTTTTTATTTTGATCTCATGCCATGCACCTGATCTTACATGTATCCTTGTAGACTTGCAAGTATGTCCACTACGAGCTTGACCAAACACCAGATATACCTCCAATGATGGCTGGTGCCCTTGCTCCCCCTAGGCAAATAAAGCCCCAGAGAGCTGAATATTGTTCAGAAATAGAGCTTGGAGAAGCTCAATGGATAAACTGTGACATTCGAAACTTCAGAATGGACATCTTAGGACAATTTGGGGTAATTATGGCCGACCCTCCTTGGGATATTCATATGGAACTGCCATATGGCACAATGGCTGACGATGAAATGAGGACTCTTAATGTTCCTGCTTTACAAACTGATGGTTTGATTTTCTTATGGGTCACTGGTCGTGCAATGGAACTTGGTCGGGAGTGGTAAATTTTCAAATCTTCATTCTTTTTTCAGCAATGTTGCCTGGGGATTGAAGAATTCTTTAGCACTTCTCTTACAGTGTTTTTTACCCCAATGAAATCTATTGGCCATTGAATAGATTTTGTTCCATGCTTCATACTTCTAAGTTGTAACTTGACAGATGATTGATGCCATAGTAAATTTGTCATATTCTGCATTTTTAAATATTATTTCTTTACTCTTTAATGCACTGTTCAGGGTGCAGTGTTGTTTTTTATCTCAATATTAGACTTTCTGCATTTTTGGATAACAATTGTTTTCATTGATCCATTATACCTGTTCTTTGTTCTTCAGTTTGGAGCTCTGGGGTTATAAGCGTGTTGAGGAAATTATTTGGGTGAAGACCAATCAACTTCAACGTATTATTCGAACTGGCCGCACTGGCCATTGGTTGAATCACAGTAAAGAACATTGTCTTGTTGGAATAAAAGGGAACCCTTTAGTGAACAGGAACATAGACACTGATGTTATTGTTGCCGAGGTCCGTGAAACAAGCAGAAAGCCTGACGAGGTAATACACCCACTTCTATGTTCCATACTAGCTGGTTCAGAACAAGTGATGCCTCTTTAATTGTTTGTGTGTGGCTAGATGTGGTTTACGAAAGCATTGCCTGAATGTTGTTTCTACCTCGAGATTCATAACGGGTTAACCTTTCCTACAATAAACATGCATATACTCACTTTTAATAAAAACTACACAACTAAAAACCTTTAGATCTTATTTTCTTATGATTGATCTGATTTCAAGAATAGTATGCATGCTTACATGCTTCATAATCTGTTTTATTGTTCAGATGTACCCCATGCTAGAGCGGATAAGCCCAAGGACAAGGAAGCTGGAACTGTTTGCTAGAATGCATAATACTGAAGCTGGGTGCGCACTTGTTATTGCCCCTCCTCCCATAAGTTGCCTTCTGCACTCAAAATTGATGCTAACCTTAACTCTCTCTTTTTTTTTGCTCAGATGGCTTTCTCTGGGTAACCAGTTAAATGGAGTAAGGCTTGTTGATGAAGGGTTGAGAGCAAGGTACAGGGCTGCTTATCCCGACGTTGAGGTGCAGCCACCATCACCTCCCAGAGCAAGCACGCCTATGGATGTTGATCAAAGCACTACATCACAGAAGCCTGTTGAATCAGATTGTGAAAGGCCTGCCTGATGTTGGCACCTTACTTATGAAGACGTGGCTGTGCTTGACGTTGAGAAATCATCTTGCAAGGATCCACTGTTGACCACATAGTTTTCTTCACCTGTTAGCCTTATCTTTTCTTAGTTGTAAAATTAGGCAAGTCGGTTGTATTTTTGTCACTATAGTAGGAAAAAAAATTGGGGTGGGGGGGGTACGCCGGCCGTTGTTTCTTTCTGTGGACAGACATCTGGTGAAGAGCGAGTGCTAGCCTTCATCGATATTGCCAATATGTTCCCTGCGTATGCCCACGAGTGCTCTTGAATTTCTCAGTTGATTTAGCCACTGATTATTTGAGCTTTTCATGTAGTTTAAAAGCCAAAAAAATCAAAACCTAAACAAATATGTGGTTTTTTAATTGATTTTTTTTTTCAAAAGCTATAAAACCTGCTCTGTTTGTTTGAGCTTAGTTTTTTTTTGTTTATAGCTTAAAGCTAGCATTTTGGCTTAAACAAGCTAAATTGTTTAGCATACGGATTTTTGTTGGGATGCTTATTGTTGTGAAGTACGAAATATCCAAAACACCCCTATTCAATTGAGCTAAGAAAGGTTTGCATATCATTAGTTTTGAGTTAGAAAATGATATTGATGAACATATAGCAATCGTCATAAGTGAATATCAAAATTCTCAATTCATACAAACATTAGAATTGTTTATACAAATAATCATTTTTTATCAAATTGCAAAATATAAATAGAGTCAATTAGAATTGTTGTTCATCATTCACCTATCGTTCATCCACCTAGACAGCGTGACTGCCAGATGGTTGGCCAGATCCGATGGCGACAGAGGCTGGGACGGTTGGATCCTGTACCTCCGAGGTGGACTTCGATGCGAAGGATGACGACCACGATGAAGGGGAGGCGGTGACACTCGGATTCAGCCTCGAGTAGCTCGAGGTTGACATGATCCAACCATGGTGACCTTGGGGTCGATCAGATCCAGTGGCTCCAGGTTGAGGACGCCAGCGCGGTGGTCGAGTCCAGTGAAAGTTGATGGAGGGTGGATCCAACCACCTCTCGCTGTGCCACGGTCGGATCCGCCCGCCTCTCGTCGCGCCACTATCTGATCCAACCATCGCCCCAAGCCGCCGCCAACGGGGATCCCACAAAAGTCGAAAGGGATTTGACAATTGTGGCCCGACGGAGCTAAGTGGAGGAGGTCGGCATTGGTCGCAAAAGACGAGACTGCCAGCGTTGGGTGAGGGGACAACGGGGCCGTCGACACTAGCCCAATGAGGTCCTAATCGCACTTTAGGCAATTCGGCGGGTGGCTTATGGCTTATAGTTGTAGAACTCAAAGACTTTATCTAAGGAAAATAAATCATCAAAAAAAAAACACAAATCCTATTCGGTTGAAGAGATCTGCTGTCATCCCAACAGTCCTTCCAATGTAGGAAAACAAAATTCTATCCAAACTGGTTGGCACTGGTCACAGACTAGTCGGTGTGAATCGCTGACTGGTCGGTGCTGGTCACGGACTGGTTGGTATGGGTTGCAGACTAGTCGGTTGATTGTTGCTTCTGGTCGAAGATGAATAGTTACTGGTTAGGGTTGGCTTGGACTTGTTATGGTAGTAGTATTGCTCCCATCTCCTTGATTCATGAGTAAAATAACATCACATGACTTAGTTAGCAATTCATCTTCAATAGAAAAATTATGAACTCCTAGAAATGAGCTCACCTGATAATTCAACTGTCGTGCACGTGCCCTCGTCATAGGTCCTTGCCTAGCATCTTGTGGGAAAATGTTGTGTGTATCCAAGTAAGTGATGTCCTCATCACATAGGACCGCTCGTATCATGTGGCTCACATCTTCATCAATCTCATCGTCACTCTGTAGCATCAATCCTGTCGGGACCCGACTATGCAAATCTGGACCATCTGTATATATCGCACTAGTTCAGGATCACGCTAGTGCACACAGGCTCAACATAGATGAATGTTGAGATGAATATCACAATCAAACACAGTGAAAACATAATAAAAGACTCTATATATTAAATATAACTTGTTGAATGACCTTATGGTCAAGTCACATGATTAAGCCACGCAGGGCTAGACTAAGAATATTACTAAGACATTGCAGCGGAAAGAAAGACGTAGATAACCCATCAGCTTACCACAGGCATGTAAGTTCAAGCTCCATTGGTTTTGGTGATTGATTTAAATATCAATGTTTAATCATTGTTTAATGACAAATCTAATCATTATGAGACTAACATGTTTTATTAAGTCTTATTCTTACTAGTCTCATACTTGGATGGAAAATGGAAAACCTAAAGTATGCACTCGTATTCATTCTATTATATAAATGCATACTTAGAATTCAAGTTAAAGTATGAACTCTTCCATTGCTTTAGTCCAAATATGTGCATTATGTCTCTTATTCATATATACATGAATGCACACATCTAGGGGGAGTTGATAATTTAACTTGATGTTTCAATTGTATCGATCCATGTCCTCTTGTCTTATAATATAAAGGATCAAGACCTTGAAACAATCTTTTGAGTATATATGACTTGTGTAGTTATATGCTCATGTCAATTTAAATGAGTTTAAATTGAGTTCGATTGTCTCTCAATCAATCAAAGAACATTTCATCATGTGTTGATGGTGTTTCCTTGTTGATTAAAGACAAGCGAAAAGTTCTTGAGTATAATGAAGCATTAGTTGCATCAAAGTGCTCAAGACAACAATTAATCATTCAAATTAATTTGGGTTGTGCTCAATCGATCTTGGAGGCATCCATTATGTGTTAATGGAGAGCGATGATGATTGAGACAACCGTGTTTGTTGGACTAACATCTTCCATGAGTTGTGAAGTAGGTTAAGTCCAAGATGATCAAGAATCGGGAAGAAGAAGAAGTCATCATGTGTTGATGAACTTCAAGAGGTGATCCCGAAGTAAAGAGAAGAGCTAGAAGGTTCATCATGTGTTGATGACCAAGAAGAAGAAGATGTGATCCTGGAGAGAAGATGATTGGAAATCATAAAAGCTCCAAGTGGATCGCTAGAGGCAAAGGTATAACTAGCTAGGGCTAAGGATGTGTTCCTAGTCTTTTACCGGTCTCGGTGTTTGGTTGTGAGACCGGGTTGCTTGTTAGGTGCCGTACTATTAAGAGGGGTTGAGTCTTTTAGCTTGAGCTTCATCATGTGTTGATGAACTCGATCCGGTTCACTCTAGCTCACTCTCTTGTTTGATGTTTGCATGAAGCTAATCATTTGGCATGTGTTGCAAATTGGTGAAGCTTGTGCATTGGATTTTGTATGAGCTAAGTATTTGCATGTGTTGCAAATAAGGGTGCTCATACTTGCATCTTATTTGAATCTTATTTGATTTGGTTTTGCTTGGAGCTAAGTTTTGCATATGTCGCAAAGGAGAGAGCTCAAGCAATTTGGTTTAGAGTGGTTGCATGGAGTTAGAGATTTGCATGTGTTGCAAATAGAGAACTCATGCACTTGTAATTGTTGTGGTTGCTTGCATGGTGCTAGAGATTTGCATGTGTTGCAAATAGAGAGCTCATGCACTTGTATTTGTTGTGGTTGCTTGCATGGTGCTAGAGATTTGCATGTGTTGCAAATAGAGAGCTCATGTTTTGGTATTGCTTGGAGCTAGGTTTTTGCATGTGTTGCAAAGAACAATGCTCAAGCATAAAATTGGTTTAATGTGTATTTGCAAGTTCGTTGTGCGAATAAACCGAGGTCTATGAGTCCGGAATCCCGAGAGCATGTGAGTAGGGCTTGCAACGGGTGTTTGCAAGTTGACTGGGTCTTGTGTTGACCTTCACATGGCTAGGGGGATTAATCTCATAGATTCGAGTTTGATTTGCTTAATACGTTTTGCAAATAGATCTTGAGTTGTTTACGAAATGTGTTTTCGTTAGTTGGTTTTGTTGTTTGCAAATGTGTTTTGCAAATGAACTTTAGATTATGGGTTTCGATCCTAGAGCATGTGAATAGGGTTTGCAAATGTGTTTTGCAAATTGACTTGATCATGTGTTGATCATCACATGGCTAAGAGGATTGATCTCATAAGTTCTTGGTTTATTTGCATATGTGTTTTGCAAATAAGTTGTGCTTAATGAGATTCTTTGGAGTATGTGATTAACATATGCAAATGTGTTTTGCATAGTATTGTGATCATGTGTTGATCCTCACATAGCTCCAAGAATATATCTTTAATGGTTTGGAGAAAAGTTTTTGTGTAAAACAGTGTTTTCTCCCTAAGGCCGGTAGCACCGTGGTCCGGTGCTACCGCAGTTTGGCCGGTAGCACCGAAGGTCCGGTACTACCGTCTCTCTGGCCGGTGTGGAATTTCCAGAGAGGGGTGTTTTTGGGTGGTCTAGCGGTCCGGTGCTACCGTCCATGATAGGCCGGTAGCACCGGAGGTCCGGTGCAACCGCTCCTCTGGCCGGTGTGAAAAATCTAGAGGAGGTGTTTTTGTGTTCGGCTTGAGTCCGGTGCTACCGGGGTGAAGGCCGGTGCTACCGCCCGAGCGGTATCACCGCTCCCAGTTGGCCGGTGCTACCGGAAATCCTGTAACGGCTAGTTTTGTAGCCGTTGGCGAGGAGGCCGGTGCTACCGGTCCCAGTAGGGCGGTAGCACCGGGTTTGCTAGATCTTTGCCCATTTCGCCCCCAACGGCTAGTTTTGGCTTGGAGGCTATAAAAGGAGGCCTTGGGGGGCAAGGGCAGGAGGTTGGCTGTGTGCTAGAGCATTTGGGTGTTTATAGGAGTTGTGTGCATGTGTTGCCTTCTCCCATTTGCTTCTTGAGCTAGTGTGAGCCTCTAATTGCATGTGTTGCAATTAGGAGAGGATTGAGAGTCTCTTGTGCATGTGTTGCACTTGAGGAGGATCCTTGTGCATGTGTTGCACTTGGTGATCACCGGAAGCACATGTGTTGTGCTTGGTGAAGTTCAAGCGAGAGGATTCGGCTTGTTACTCTTGGAGGTTGCCGACTCCTAGGCGGCGTGGGCGTCGTCTTGGGGCTCTCAAGGTTGTGAGAAGCCCGCGAAGTTTGTGAAGGTTCGGGTTGAGCCTACGCGAAGCGTGAAAACCACATCTAGTGGATTCGATGTGGGTGCTCAATTCGTGGAGCCGGTCCAATGTGTTTGGGCTAACCTCAACGTGGACTAGGGGAGACCGGCAAGTCTCCGATCACCACGGTAAAAAGTATTGTGTCTCTTGTGCTTGCTTTGTTCTCTTTATTTATATTCAAGCAATTTACATTCATAGAATTAAATTGTTTGATTGCTTGTCTTTAGTATTACAATTATTGTTAGAGACATAATTAGTTAGTGCACATAGTGAGCCTAGTTGTTTTAGGCTTTGATTGTCAAAACCTTAGTTTATCGCTTCCGCATTATTTTTGATAAGGTTTTGGCATAAGGGTAATTAGGGGTGAAGTGCTTTGTAGAAATTAGAAAGAGAAAGTTTTTTTTAAAAAGCCGCCTATTCACCCCCCTCTAGTCGGCATCCTCGACCTTACAAGTGGTATCAGAGCCTGGTCTCTCATTTTATTAGACTTAACCGTCTAGAGAGTAAAGGATGGCGACTAGTGGTTTAGTGCACTACACCGATTCACATATTTTTGATGGCTCAAATTATGCTTCATGGAAATTATTTATGATATCTCATTTTAAATCCATGAGCCCCAAAATATGGTGGATCGTAGATGTGGGCTTTTCTCTTCGGTTGAATGAATTTGCTCCAACTAAAGGAGAAGAGAAATGCCTACATCTCGACGCTCAAGCTACTAATGCTTTATTTAGTTTTGTGAGCGTAGATGTTTTTAATTCAATATACAATCTCAAGAGTGCTCATGAAATGTGGATCAAGCTTCAAGAATTATTTGAATTATCCACATCAACAAGCGATGATTGCTTTGAGGATAGGACATCGGTAGAAGAAACCTCCACTTCTACCTCAAGTGATGAAGAAACCTCAACCTCCGCCTCAAGTGATGACGAGCAACAAATTCTTTCATCATTAACTCGTTGCTTCATGGCTAAAGGTAAAATTGAGGTAAGTGATAGTGATGAGGATGATGAGCCCTCCTATGATGAACTTATGAATATGTTAGAGGAGCTCAATAATTATCTTGGGAAGGAGAAAACAAAATATAAAATTTTAAAGCTTGAACATGACTCTCTTAAAAATGATTATAATGTGCTTAAAGAGAATCATGAATCTCTCCTTCTCAAAGAACTCACTAAGCCTAGGGTGGACATAGGAATTACATGTGATTTAATTGATGAAATGCCTTGCTTAAATGTCAATCCTATTATTTCATCAAAAATTGACATGTCCACCTCTTGCAATAATTCAATTGATATGCCTTGTTGCTCAAATACAAATATTGCTTCTACTTCCTCTATGTCTTGTGAGATTAATCTTGTAGAGGAAAATAATGAGCTCAAGGAACAAGTCACTCAATTGAGAAGTGACTTAGAGAAGTGCTACAAAGGAAAGGTCACCCTCGACAACATTCTAAGCAATCAACGAAAGTTGGTTGACAAGAGAGGGATCGGCTGCATCTCCAAAAGGGAGAAGAAAATGAAGGGCCACTACGCCTCCGTGCGCCCTCATCAAGTGGAAGTCAAGTCCACACCACCATTAGAGAGGCACACCGGCAAGAAGCAAGTCAAAACAGTCAAGAGAGGGCCAAATAGCATGACATGCTTCAATTGCCAGGAAAGGGGACATTTCGGTAAGGATTGTTCCAAAGGTACTACTCCTAAGCCCATTATTGTAAATGATCATTATTTGCTTAAGAAAGACAAGAATGGCAATGTGTTTGCTAAGATTGTCAATTCTTCTAAGACTATGCATAATTGTAACAATCAAGTGCTTAGAAGAAATAAATCTAGAAATGTGTTTAATTCATATATTACATGAATGCACACATCTAGGGGGATTTATAATTTAACTTGTTGTTTCAATAGTATTGATCCATGTCTTATTACTAAATAACATATAAAGGATCAAGACTTTGAAACAATCGTTTGAATATATATAACTTGTGTAGTTGTAGTATACTCATGCAAATATAGAATAAACTCATATGCAATCTAAGATTGATTATGTGCATATTGGTTCCATGTTCAATTATCTATATGCACATATCAAATGGAGTTTATTCTATAGTTGATGATTTAAATGTATTGATCCCATTTCCATCACTCAAACATATATGGATCATTACTAACCATCACATTGAGTATATGAAACTTGGGTAGTTATATATACTCATGTCAATTTAAATGAGTTTAAATTGAGTTCGACTGTCTTTCAATCAATCAAAGAACATTTCATCATGTGTTGATGGTGTTCCTTGTTGATTAAAAGCAAGCGAAAAGTTCTTGAGTATAATGAAGCATTAGTTGCATCAAAATACTCAAGACAACAATTAATCATTCAAATTGATTTGGGTTGTGCTCAATCGATCTTGGAGGCATCCATTATGTGTTAATGGAGTGCGGTGATGATTGAGACAACTGTATTTGTTGGACTAACAATTTTCTATGAGTTGTGAAGTAGGTTGAGTCCAAGATAATGAAGAATCGGGAACGAGAAGTCATCATGTGTTGATGAGCTTCAAGAGATAATCCCGAAGTGAAGAGAAGAGCTAGAAGGTTCATCATGTGTTGATGAACAAGATGAAGAAGATGTGATCCTGGAGAGAAGATGATTGGAAATCATAAAAGCTCCAAGTGGATCGCTAGAGGCAAAGGTATAACTAGTTAGGGCTAAGGATGTGTTCCTAGTATTTTACCGGTCTCGGTGTTTGGATGGGAGACTAGGTTGCTAGTTAGGTTGCCGTACTATTAAAAGGGATTGAGTCTTTTAGCTTGAGCTTCATCATGTGTTGATAAACTCGATCCGGTTCACTCTAGCTCACTCTCTTGGTTTGGTTTTTGCATGGAGCTAACCATTTGGCATGTGTTGGAAATGGGTGAAGCTCGTGCGTTGGATTTTGCATGAGCTAAGTATTTGCATGTGTTGCAAATAAGGGAGCTCATGCTTGCTTCTAAATTGAATCTTATTTGATTTGGTTTTTGCATGAAGCTATGGATCTGCATGTGTTGCAAAATGGGAGATAGCTTATGCAATATTGTTTATGTGGTTATTGCTTGGAGCTAAGTTTTGCATGTGTTGCAAAAGGAGAAAGCTTAAGCAATTTGGTTTAAAGTAGTTACATGGAGCTAGAGATTTGCATGTGTTGCAAATAGAGAGCTCATGCTTTGGTGTTTTAGCTTGTGATGGGATCATGTGTTGATCATCACAAGGCTAAGCTTGGTTTGTGTTTTGAGTTTGCAAAATGTGTTTTTGCAAAATGATTGAATGGGTTTGTTATTTGCAAATGTGTTTTGCAAATAAGCTCGAAGTTATGAGTTTTGATCCTAGAGCATGTGTTGGCATTTGCAAATGTGTTTTGCAAAGTGCCGGGATCATGTGTTGATCCTTACATGGCTAAGAGGATTGATCTTATGGGTTCGTGGTTTATTTGCGAATGTGTTTTGCATATGAACTTAGATTATGGGTTTCAATCCTAGAGCATGTGAATAGGGTTTGCAAATGTGTTTTGCAAATTGACTTGATCATGTGTTGATCATCACATGGCTAAGATGATTGATCTCATAAGTTCTTGGTTTATTTGCGAATGTGTTTTGCAAATAAGTTGAGTTTAATGCGATTCTTTGGAGCATGTGGATAGGGTTTACAAATATGTTTTGCAAATTGACTTGATCATGTGTTGATCATCACATGGCTCAAAGAATCAATCATTATTGATGTTTGATTTGAAGAGAAAAGATTTCTGTGAAAAATCTAGTCCTGTCTGGAAATCTGGCACTACCGACATGTTAAGGCCGGTAGTACATTGGGCCAGCGATCGCTTATGGGAGCGATCTTCGCTTCTCGGTCGGTACTACCGCCATTGTGCGACCGGTAATACCGGAGGTCTGGTACTACCGAGTGATGACCGGTAGTCATTTTCCAGAAGAGCGGTTTTTGTGTTCGGTTGAAGGCCGAAGCTACCGCGGTAGATGGGCGGTACTACCGGAGGTGCGGTAGTACCGGGCCCAAGACACCGGTAGCTATTTTCTAGAGAAACGTGTTTCTGGAGTTTGCGCTGAAGTCGGTAGTACCGCCTGTGTGGTCGGTACTACTGCGAGAGCGGTACTACCGGGCTTTTGCCTGCGGTAGTACCGGGTTTCCTGTGCAACGGCTAGTTTTCCTAGCCGTTGGTGGAGGTTTGCATACCTCTGGCCCCCTAGAAGCGGTGAGTACAGAAATCTTGAGTTTGCCCATTTGCCCCCAACGGCTAGATTTCGTGTGGAGGGCTATAAAAGGATGCCAAGGGCTGGCATATGGGTAAGGCTGGTTCTATTGAGGTTTTGGGTGAGGTGTTGCATGTGTTGCACACTCACATTTGGTTTTTGAGCTAAGAGTGAGCTCTAATTGCATGTGTTGCAATTAGGAAGTGGATTGAGGTCCTTTTGTGCATGTGTTGCACTTGAGGAGGATCCTAGTGCATGTGTTGCACTTAGGAGATCACCATTGTGCATGTATTGCACTTGGTGAGGTTCAAGCGGAAGGCTTGACTTGTTACTCTTGGAAGTTGCCGCCTCCTAGATGGCGTAGAGTGTCGTGCGTGGTGAGCTTCTCAACAGAGGTTGTGAGAAGTCCCAGCAAAGTTTGTGAAGGTTGGAGCTCGCCTACCCGGGAGGGAAAAGGAGCTACCACTAGTGGATTCGAGGTGGGTGCTCAATTCGTGGAGCTGGTCTAATTCGTTTGGGCTAACCTCAACGTGGACTAGGGAGGCCGCAAGTCTCCGAACACCACTGATAAAAAGTATTGTGTCTCTTGTGCTTGCATTGTTTTCATTATTTATATTCAAGCAATTTATATTCATAGAATTAAATTGATTGATTGCTTGTCTTTAGAATTGCAATTATTGTTAGAGACATAATTAGTTAGTGCACATAGTGAGCCTAGTTGATTTAGGCTTTAATTGTCAAAACCTTAGTTTATCGCTTCCTCATTAATATTTGTTAAGGTTTTGGTATTAGGATAATTAGGGGTGAATTGCTTTGTAGAAATTAACGAGGAAATTTTTAAAAGCCGCCTATTCACCCCTCTCTAGTCAGCATCCTCGACCTAACAGAGCTAGTGCAAGCCTCTTCTCTCAATTGTGCATGTGTTACACCTTGTGAGCAAGGAGAGAAGGTCTCTAATTGCACGTGTTGCATCTAGAGAATGATTGAGTATCTTTATGCATGTGTTGCGTTTGGTGAGGATCAAGCAAGAGACTTGACCTATTACTCTTGGTGTTTGCCGACACTTAGACGGTGTGGAGGCGTCGTTGTCTAGTGATCTACTCAAGAAGGTTGTGAGAAGGCCCGACAGTTGTGAAAGTTGGAGCTCACCTACCTGGAGGGGGAAAGAGCTTTCGCTAGTGGATTCGAGGTGCTTGGCTTAATTCATGGAGCCGGTCCAATTCATTTGAGCTTACCTCAATGTGAATTAAGGGAGACCGGCAAGTCTCCGAACACCACGGTAAAAAGATTGTGTGTCAATTGTGGTTTCCTTCTATTGCTCATTTACATTATTGCAATTTACATTCCTAAAATAAAATTTCTTGCTTATCAATTTAGGATTGCAAATCTTGATTTAGTCTTAGATTGTTAGTGCACATAGTAAGCCTAGAGGATTTAGGTCTTTATTGTCAAAACCGTTTAATTTACGCTTCCACATTATAAATTAGGTTTTGACCAAAGAGCGTTTAGAGATAAATTTTTAAAACCGCCTATTCACCCCCCTCTAATCGGTATCCTCGATCTTACAACATGGCATCCAGCCCTAGGTCAAGTTTCAATCCTTCCAAAGGCAATCTGCCATCCCATCCCAGTTTTCATTTTATAAAATCTAACCCATGATTGTAATTCTCGAGCATTGCTTAATACCGTGAGCACGGCTATCCGAATAGATTTTACACTCTGCAGAGGTTATGCGCTTTACCCACACGACGTGATTATCTCTTGCTGCCAAGCTATTAACACACTTCCTTTGGTGTGTCGGCGAAGATATCATGATAAATCATTTACAATGCTCTGTCTTAACCCAGTACTACCCGCTAAGGTTTCAACATTGAAGGGACTAGTTAACACACTCAGAGCCCTCCTCTCGTGCCATGTGAGAAGGCGAACCTCACACCACCACTGGTAGTACCAAAGCTAAGACATTGCAAATTAATTAGTTTGGTTTGTCCAATTCTAGACATATGGTTGCATGATTGACTCAGGTCAAAGGCTTGCAAGGTTCTGGCCCATTTTGGCACACTGCCCCTTGCCTCAATCTAAATGATTACCACCCCAGTTGATTACCAAGCACCACGTGCCATCAACAAGTCAACATTGTTGCGTGACACCCTTGTCACTACAACTCAACATCATTGTGTGACAACACCTGACACACCAATTCATAATCATGTTCCATATTCCATTAGTCAAGATTAACTTTTGATATCTCAAAAGACATGTGATGTACGTGGTATGGCTAAGTATACTAATACGGTCTAACCAATCCATGTTGATTATTAATATTAACCAACTAGTAGTGAACCAATCTAGGGTGACAATTAATCATGGTATACAAATGACAAGGTAGGGTATAGTGCAATTGGGTAGATTAACTAGATCTTGAACTATTTTGAAACAGTTATACACATAAAATATCGTGCAAAAAGTAAAACAATATAGCAATTTTATAAACTAGGTTCAACCTGATCAAAGCACAACTTACCTTAGAAAAGCTCTTGTTCTTGCTCTGGAACCTGGTCTTGCGTCAACGAATCCTCCTCGGACGCTCCGAGCACTTCGACGTCTATGCGTAACGAAAGAGAATACAAAATAAATACCAACACAGAGAGCAAATAAACTCCAAAAATCAAATAAAATTCACCATTAAATATATCTCAATTTGACAAAATTTTAAAAATTTGAATCGCCTCAATCGGAGCTCGTATGAGGGAGAACGGGCTCTCGAAATATTTGAAAATAAAGAAAATACCAAAAATCAGAAAATCAATATTTAACCAAATTATTTTTATACTGAAAATTGATTTATTGCGTCATTGCTGACGTCAGCGCTAGCCGAAACTAATCAAAGTGCAACACGTGGCACGACGATAGACTGAGTCCACCAGATCTGAGTCGGTTCACCGTGGACACGGTCCACGCCACTCGGTTCCCATGTGACATGCGTCAAGCCACGATTGGTATCGGTGGAGGCACGACCTGAGCCACCTATCTTGAATCGAACAGCTCAAATTGGTCACAACAGTTGACATATGCGGACACGCAGCAAGCCCTAGCGACATCCACGCGACGTAATCACAGCCACACACATAGATCGAACGGTCAGGAGCTAACGCGAGCAGCAATGCACCGCGGCGATGGTTCCTTATCGGAAGCGAAGATGATGACCTTGACGCGGCGCAACAGCGACGCCTCGGAGACCAAAGGGGTACGGATCTGCTGTGGCACAATGCAAGTATCCCAGATCTGGAGTCAACATCGAGAAATAAAGCTTGACGGCAGAGGAATTTGACGAAAATCGACGGGTCTTGGTCTTTCTACTATGACGAGCTCTCGAGCGCAACCAACGATGACTCCGACAAAAATAAACCGATGGATGGATGCGCAAGAACATGATAAACCTCAAGGGGGTACTAGTGAGGCTTTTAAAGCCCTCAATGTCCGCGTAGAGCCCGGGAAGCCAAATAGACGCGGCAGAGGAGTCCGTAGTGCGCACGGCGGCGCCGCTCTGAGTCTACCGCAAAAACGATGACCGAGAGCCATCCATTATCCGATGAACGATCGAGATCCTCCGTAACGTGGTTCACTCCTACACGCTCATAACAGACTAACGGCCAAGATCATCTAACGTCCCAAACCGGTACGACACATCTCCATCACCCGACTATGATCCAACGGTGGAGAAGCTCTAGGGTTTTGGCTTGAAAATGGCCGTCCGATCAAGATCTAACAGCGTTTAACAGAGCTTTTAGAAGACGGACCGAACGGCGAAACGGCTGCTGTGAGCTGATGGCGCAAGTAGGCTAGGCCACACAGTATTGGACTTTTGGCTTAACACTGTTGGTCAATTTTTCTAGACTTTTCAATTTTAAACAAATCCGGTAATTAAATTAATTTGATTAAGGCAATAAAAATACCATAAAAATCCTAGAAAAATTGTCATAAATATTTTAAGACATTTGGAACTCAAATAAAATACTTTTTGACAAACTTTATTTTGACTTTCTCATTATTTAATTAGTTCTCACAATAAGCCATATTTAACAATTTTCAATAAATTCAAATAAAATCCAGAAAAAATCCAATAAATTCAAAAAATCCATAAAATGCATAATAAATTCAAATAAAACAAAAAAATAGGATGTTACAAATCCTAAATATCGAAACATTTTCTTCTTGGGCCTACTTTTCCATCTAGACTAACATATCCATCATGTACCACAACATATTGAAAACACACTTCATATACTTAGTTTTAGTCCTACTAAGTCTAAAGCTCTGTGATTCTAAAGTCTTCCTCAACAGCTCCCGTTTCGTATCCACACTAACCCTACTCTTATCAATTAGCATCACATCATCCACAAAAAAGCATACACCAAGTTATTTCTCTTTGTATGTCCGTCGTAAATTCGTTCATCACTAGGTAAAAAGTGTAGGGGCTCAATGCTAACTTTTGATGTAGTCCTATCTTAATAGGAAAGTCACTGGTATAGCTATCACATGTTCTGATATTAGTTACAACATCGTCGTACATATCCTTAATTAAGTGAACGTACTTTGTTGGGACTTTTTTTTCAAGCACCCACCACATCTTAATTACGGTAACGTACTTTGTTGGGACTTTTTTCCAAGCACCCACCATATGACCTTTCTTGAGACACTGTCATAAGCTTTTTCCAAGTCGATAAATACTATATGTAGACCCTTCTTTTTTTCTCCATATACCTATCCATCAACTGTTATCTCAAGAAGATCGCCTTTGTGATCAACCTCCCATGCATAAAACCAAATTGATTTCCCGTCACGCTATCCACTTTTCTTAAACGATGCTCAATCACTCGCTCCCAAAACTTTATTATGTGGCTCATGAGCTTAATTTTTCTATAATTAATACAACTATGGATGTTCCCTTTATTCTTGAATATTGGCACTAATGTGCTTCTCCATCACTCAGTCAGACATCTTGTTTGACCTAAAAATGCTATTAAATAATTTAGTTAACCAAACGATCGCCATGTCTCTAAGTCATTTCCACACCTCGATAGGAATGTTATTAGGTCATAACACCTTACCTACTTTCATCATTTTTAAGGCATCTCTTACTTCAGACTCTTGAATTCTTCGAACGAACCACCTATTTATGTCGTCAAAAGCATTATCCAGTTCAATTATACGACCTTCGTTGTCTCCGTTGTACAATCTGTCAAAGTAGTCTCCCTATCTTGATCTTGTCGTCTTTCACCAAAAGCCTATTTGCATCGTCTTTGATGTATTTAACTTGGTTGAAATCTCTCGTCTTCTTTTATCGAAGTTTATCCATCTTGTAGATGTCCTTCTCGACCTCCTGTGTACGCAACTTCTGATAAATATCCTCATAAGCCTTGCTCTGTGCCTCACTCATTGCTTTCTTTGTATTCTTTTTTGCTGCTTTTACTTTTATACATTGTCGTCGCTCTTATCATGTTGTATGTGCTTGTAGCATGACTTCTCCTCGATAACCTTTTGCACTTCCTCGTTCCACCACCAAGTGTCTTTAGGTTCGAATCTAGTTCCTCAAGTCACTCTACACACCTTTGCATCCACCTTCCTAATGCGAATTACCATCTTTGTCCACATACTATTCGTGTTTTCTCCCACGTTCTATATCCCTTTTGCGATCATCCTCTTCTTAAACACTCGTGAGGCGTCCCCTTGAAGCTTCCACTACTTTGTCCTTGTGACTTTGGCGACTTTAGCAGGTCGAGCTTGTATCCTAAATCTTTTTGTCCGAGACTACCAAATTATGTTGTGGAACAACGTACTCTCGAGGTATAACTTTACCATCTATGTAGACTCATTTGTCTTCCCTCCTACAAATGACAAAATCAATTTGGTTGGAATGCTAACAGCTGCTAAAGGTAACTAAATTGGATTATCTTTTTCTAAAGAAGGCGGTAGCTATCATGAGGTCATAGGCTATGACAAAGTTCATAATACATTCTCCTTCTTGGTTCCTATCATCATAACCAGAATCCCCATGCACCCTCTCAAAGCCCCCACAAGTTGTATCAACATAACCGTTGAAATCGTCTATTAAGAAATGCTTCTCACTACTAGGCACACTTCTAACTATATCTTCTAGATCCTTCTAAAATTGCTTCTTAATGGCCTCACTTAAACCTACTTACGGAGCATAAGCACTAATAACATTCAAAACAAGTCACCAATGACTAGCTTGACTAGTATAATCCTATCCCCTATCACCGCACGTTGACAACTCCGCTTTTGAGACTCTTATCGATTAAGATGTCTACTTCATTCTTGTTTTTTTTTCTATTCCAATATACCACAACTTGAAGCCAATATTATCCACTTCCTTTGCCTTCCGACCCGTCCATTTAGTTTCTTAAACGCATACGATATTTACTTGTCTCCTAATCGCTGTATCAACTAACTCTCTTAACTTACCTATTAGAGATCCTACATTCCAACTAACTAGATAGATCCTACTCTCCTCAGCTAGCTTTCTTGTCCCTCGCACTCATCGTATAAAGTACGAAGACCCTTGCACATTTTCCACTACATCCGAGTGCCAACATGGCGCATCACTAAAAGAGTGACATCCCGACCCTTGCTCATTTATCACTATACTCGGATTCCGATATAGTGTGTCACTAAAAGGGTTACACCCTAACGAAAATCTCTTGGATTTCATTCCAAGAAAAGGAGGCTGTATTTTTTTTACGTGGGCTTTTCAAGCCTAGCACAACACTCCTCATTTTTCCTGTTTTGGAACAAGCTACGTAGAAAACTACACATATGGAGTTTGCAAACTACAACAATGTTCCAACTAATTATTAATGCAACTCACATTTGTATGAAAAAAACTTGTAAAATAGGTAATAGGAACATGTGAACATTCTTTGTTATGATATTCAGATGAAACACGAAACTAGAATTTAAACATCATTTATCTGGTAGCCACTACTTCCGAGCTCCTTCCATAGCGCCTTCCCGCATCCTTGTTAACTCATGAAACCAATGTTTGTACTGAGCTTCAATCAAATCAAGTTCCCCATTTAGCACATCTTGATTATCAGTAATGGAAATTGACGAACAACCACTCACCAACTCCGAACCAGGTGATGCTTGATCTGTATGGAAAATTGGAAAATTCCTTGATCCATCACCTAAAACATGGTTGCAGCCTAGTTTATCGATACCCTCTTTGTACCCAACACAATCCATAGTTCCGTGGTCATCAGTCCCACAGTCACTCGGACTTTTGGAACTCCCAGCAAGCTGCACAGAAACGTCCGACCCTTGGGAGCCCTTTGCTCCTCCTAGGTTAGTTGCACTTGAAACAAAATTAAGATAACAATTTGATGATGCATTGATATGTTTTGAATGCATCATACTTTCAACTAACACATAATCAGGTGCCAACTCTGACAGGTTCTGCTGGGAAGTAATTACTTGCTCACTTTCAACAATTTTAGATTCTGTGTATGGGCTCATCACTGCACCATGTATCAGTTTCCGATCAGGAACAAGATTCAGTATCAAAAGGTCAATAAAATCAGCAATAAAAGTAACATCACAGTCTGCTAACTCCAACTGTTCAACCATTTCAGCAGCAACAGACATAGGCGTGTCAGATTCCAAGTAGAAGAGGAAATGAATATTCCTTACGTGACCTGAAAACAGAGAGGCAACATGCATCACAAAAATACAGGAATTTGAGTTCCAAACAACATAAAGCAAGACATACCGCACAAATCAGCAATTCGCAAAACCAGAGAGACTGAATTGTCATCAATTTTCTCGCCCTTTAGCTTTAGTTCCGTATTTTTGTTAGTTCTCGTGAACTCCAACACAGATGTATGTGGAGCAACAAGACCATTTTTCTTGCCTGAGCTAGCATGCATACATTCACAAGTGTCAACATCCATGTGCAAAGATTCCAGAGAGATGTCCACTGCTTGGGGTGTTGATAATGGAAACTTAATCCCAATAAAGCCATTCGTATTATCAGGGCAAAGAAATGGGTCTTGCAATAGTTCTTTGGCGGACAACCTCTCAGAAGCGGGAAGTAAACATTTCTCAATGAATTGTTTTACTTGAGGATTTGCAATTTTAGCCAGTGCAGCCGGCTTGATACCCTAAAAATCAGAGGCAATAATTTAGATAAAGTATTGTGTTGAAGCACGATTCTACAAAGATAAATCAAGAAACACTTACTTTGGATACTTTCTTAAAAATTTGAGCTGGATTTGTACATTCACTGTATGGATATTCAAGAGTGAACATCTCCAACATGCACATTCCAAATGAGTATATATCAACAAGTTCATCGTAATTCTCATCATATAGCTCAGGTGCCATGAATTCAGGAGTACCTGAAGAAAGTAAGAAGGGACCCCATGTATGATAGACAGAAACTCTATACCACACAAGTCGATTTCGAAACAACCATATGAGTTAATGAAAACTTGAAACCATAAGTACGTATAATATGCAACACCCGTGTATGTAACACATAAGGTTTAAATGTCAACAAGTCAGGCCACTAATGGTTAATTGTGCATGTGGCTAACATTGACCATGGACTATGCCAAGCGCTTTAGTGGTACCATCGTCTCTCCAAACCAAAGGACCATAAGAGATTTGTTCAGGAATAACATGGAATGATGGAAAACAATAAAGTAGGCCAAAGATTATTACCAATAACACTTCTCGCTCGAGGCGTTCGCATCATTGTAGCAAGCCCAAGATCTCCAATCTTAACTTCTCCATGATTCCCATTAACAAAAATGTTATCACACTTCAGGTCTCTGTGGATAACTGGAGGTTGGTGACTGTGCAGGTAATCCAATCCATGAAGAATCTGTCTTGCCCAATGCTTTATTGCCTTCAAGTCAACACGTGGATGTTTCCGACGGTAACTACAAATGCACGAAGTTGTAACGGTGCCATTCCTTGAGGAAGCATGGAAGTAGCAACAGAGCATGGTAGTTACTTTTTACTTACTGCCTGAGACTTCCGGACGTGAACAGTTCTGTAATAACATTAATTGTCTTCTTTGAATCATCAAACCAATAATTATAAAACTTCATCACATTTCCATGCTTGAGAGATTTCAGTAGATGAACTTCTGAGTACAGCCTCCCAAGATTATCTGGAGATTGCATCACCTCATCTACCTTCACTTGATTCCATGCAACCTCGATACCTTCAACCTCATCGAAGGCCTTGTAACTAAATCCAAATTAAGAATGGATACAAAAAGTTACATACAGCCCCATGTACTAGTTATAAGGGCAATACAGGAAAGCAAAACGAAATAAGCCAAGTAGCGTGATGATTGTGCATCTATTTGCCATTATGAATATGTTCCCTGAATGCCACCACGAGGGATGAACACTAAATTACTAGTTTTCCTTTAGTTGGAACCTTTCTGGTCGTTTTGATCAAAGTGGAACAGTAACAAAGACGCCTATGGCTACAACTTAGCATTTGTATTAGCAAATCCACAGATAAAAAAAAATATAAGAATAAATTCCAAACCAAACTATATGAATTAGCAGGTATGTATTACTATTAGTACTCTACTAAGTCAAAAAACAGATAGAATGCATTTCAAACACATGTATCTGAAATCTGACCCATTATATTACCATTTACAAATAATGAGTGACAAAGTAAAGAATATAAATTATAGTCTTAACACTGACATGGTGTGTTTTTAAATCAACAACTTGTTAAATGTGATAAATTATGTAATTTGAAGGCTGTTGATTACTCTGATTGTGTTGGCCGAAACATGATTGCTGCCATGGTCAATGCCAACTTTTTTTTGGCAGATTTTAAAAATGCGATAACACATTGCAATCAAAAGAAATCTCTTTGACAAAGAAACATAAAGCGAAAGAAGAGGATGCTGAGGACATACACAGTCTTGAAAGCTCCACTTCCCAGCACCTCATTGTACTGCATCAAAGGAAAAATAATTCGGATAAATACAACAGGCAGAGATGTGTTGTTTTCGTGGATCATTTTGCAAGCTGACATGCGCTAAAGTGATTTTTTTAATTGAACGAACAAAATTGCAACATTTTGATAGTGCATTTTCGAAGAGAACTCTAAACCAACTTTTTTTGTTGTTGAGAAAACAGCATTCTGTACTCAGAATGTGCACATATCCGAGGCAAACGGCCGACATATGGAGCGAGGCAAGGAGCATATAAAACATTTCATCGCAAACTTGCAGATACGTAATGCAGGTACCATTTCATCGCAAGTTCAACTAGCATGGACATGTCAAATCACATTCACATCAGATCAAACGAACTACGATGGAAGATATTTCTATCAGAAAATAAAGCCAATAAAAACTTACGCGCATGTATCGCCTGGTCGGATCCACCTCCCCGTACTCCGCATCAACAACCTCATCCCGATCACCAAACACCTCCATTTCGGATCACCCACACACAAACGAATCTACACGCACAGAACACCAAAGAGGAAGCAGAAAGAGACGGACCAGCGAGATCGCCGGAGAATAAGGGGACCGGACGCGCGCAAGCTACGCGCAGCATGCCTCCGGCGAGGCACGGGAGGACGGCGCGGCCGGTGCCGGGCGTTCAGTGAAGGGCTCGGAGAACGGGTCGCAAGACGGCCGCACGCGGCGGCGGCGGCTGCTTCGCAGCGACGTCGGCTTCACCCATCCCACAACGCCCATGGCCCGGCACCTGGCGGATGGCACGCGGCTGAGGCAGCACCTCATTCTCCCTCGGTCGGTCCCCTCCCAGCGGCGGGAGCGGCGTAGGCGGGTCCCATCGCGGCGGCTTCCCCGCTGAGGCGCTAGGAATACGTGGAGGCGGAGGCGGCGACCGTGGAGTGGAGGGGTAGGGACCTGGGCTAGGGCTACGGATTCGGCGGTGCGGAGGTGAGCGGGGGGAGGAGGAGGCGAGGAGAAATAGGGAGGTTGGTGGCGGTGGGGAGTAAAAGGTGGGAGAGAAACAGTAACAGACGTTCGGTTTGGTCGAGAGCGTAGAGCTTTTTTTGTTTTTCAGCCGCTGCAAAACAAAACAGAGATGTCGATTTGTTTGTTAGTAGTACTTGGTTTCTCTTAAACTTCTGCAGGTTTTGCTGAATTTTGCTGTTCGCTTGCAGAACAGGAGCACTCTATTTACTTTCGTTCATGTCGCTCTTCCAATAAGAATCTTGCTACGAGAACAAACAGAATTGAACATGCATATAATTTACACGTTTTACTGGTTCCTCGATCAATTTATCAGTTTACTAGGTCTGTCATGTCAACCTTAGCAGACGTCAGAGCTTAGTCGACACGAGCACCTTGATCCATTCTCTTAAATCTGGAAGCACACAATCCTAAAGAGCTTAACTAGCAAGCAGCACCTTCCACCAAATCTAGAAAATCAATCATAGGAAGATCAAATTGTCTAACCTCTCCGTCTGTCGTACCGATTCTGGAAACGCGATCTACCGCTCTCCAAAGTCCAAACATACGGGCGACAGGAAACGACAGTGATAGCCTGTCTAAAAAGGGAAGAGAAAAGAATGACAGTGATAGATACGACGCGATATTCTCGTCGAGAAATGACGGCTTGTTGCTTGCTGCCACGACAGACAGGGCCCAGTACCCACAGGCGGGCCCAAGCCATTCTACGGCCTTGGGCCACGCTGAAGAAAAAGGTCAGGGTGGGCTTGGAATTGGACCGGCCCGAGCACGGGCGACGATACGAGACTGCGACGCGTGTGGGCGACGACGGGTACGACCGCGATTTAGTAACGTGCGGGCGACGGGGGGCCAACGGCAACAAGCACGCTCGGGCGGGCCACGGCAATGCAATGTCCGGTGATGTCGTGAGCGTGCGACCTCCGGTGGCACAGGCATTTTTCTGTCAATCAAACGCGTTTCCAGAATGACCATTGCACGGGAGCTCTCCCTCCAAGCATCCGATCGATCACTATAACATTCCCGCACAAGAAAATCATTTGCCCGGCAACCATTCTCACATCCGTCGCTTGGAAGCTCTCCTTAGTTCTCCCTCTTGGCCTAGCTGGTACTATAACGCGCGACATTTCACTTGTCCCGTTTCGTCATGTATGCACACGCTTACACTAGTGCCCAATCTGACCGATCTTCTTTAGCAGCTAGCGTACGTGCGTCCACCGGTCACCATGGACAGCACCAAGGAGGCGCAGAATGGTCTGGAATGGCACGTGCCCATGCCGGAAGGCACGTCGGCGACGGTGGAGCACAAGGCCGGCACGGCAGAGGGGGCATGGACGCGGCTGCTCTCTTGCACGGTCATGCTCAAAACCAAGGTGTGTGGCTTCGCCAAGATGGTCTGGAAGATTGGTGCAGATGATCCTCGGAAGGCGGTGTACGGCATCAAAGTAGGCATCGCTCTCACCCTCGTCT
Source organism: Otatea glauca (assembly GCA_036346275.1). Taxonomy (NCBI): domain Eukaryota; kingdom Viridiplantae; phylum Streptophyta; class Magnoliopsida; order Poales; family Poaceae; genus Otatea; species Otatea glauca. The sequence continues at coordinate 43,322,757 of CM070714.1, forward strand.
CCCTCTTCTACTACATCAGGCCCCTGTACGACGGCGTCGGTGGCAACGCTGTGTGGGCCATCATGACAGTCGTCCTAGTTTTCGAGTACACCGTTGGTAAGTCGAATGCTGTAACTCAAATTCTACAAATTCAGAGCTGCAGCCACAATTCACAACTATGGCACGCACGCACGTTTAACATGGTTTGCTCACCGACTCTTTGTGCGCCGCATGCGCGTGTAGGTGGTAGCATGTACAAGGGGTTCAACAGAACCGCGGGGACGATGAGCGCGGCCGCGCTCGCGCTCGGCATGCACTGGGTAGCGAGCAAATCCGGCAAAAAGTTCGAGCCAGTCGTCGCCAGTGGCTCCGTCATTCTGCTGGGTATGTGTCCAACTTCTTAGCAGTACTTTCACTATGTCGTCGAACTTAACTGTCAGGTCTCGTGATGTGCAAACACTAACACCGAAGTATATGCTCGTGCAGCTGCTGCAGCCGCGTTTTCGCGGTTCATACCGACGGTGAAGGCGCGGTTCGACTACGGCGTGACCGTCTTCATCATGACGTACAGCTTCGTCGCCGTGACGGGGTACCGCGTCGAGGAGCTGGCGGCGCTGGCGCTGCAGCGGATATCCACCATCGCCATCGGCTGCTTCATCTGCCTCGCCGTCTGCGTGCTCATCTGCCCGGTGTGGTCAGGCCAGGAGCTGCACCTCCTCACCGCGAGCAACATGGAGAAGCTCGCGGGCTCCGTGGAGGGCTGCATCAAGGACTACTTCGCCGAGACCGAAAAGCGCGCGCCGGCCAAGTCGGAGGGGCACAAGAGCGTGCTCAACTCCAAGGAGTCCGAGGACTCGCAGGCCAACCTCGGGCTATGGGAGCTCCCGCACGGCCGGTTCGGCTTCCGCCACCCCTACGAGCAGTACACCAAGGTTGGCGCCGCCATGCGCCAATGCGCGTACTGCGTCGAGACCCTGAACAGCTGCGTCGGCTCGGCGCCCGAGCACGCCCCGCGTCTCCTCGGCGAGGTGTGCACGAGACTTAGCACGCAGTGTGCGCGGGTGCTTAAGGAGGCGTCGAGCTCCATCGCCGCGATGACGACCCCCCGAACGCTGGGCTTCGCCGTGGCGGAGATGAACGCAGCCGCGCACGAGCTGCAGGGCGACCTGAGGGGGCTCTCTTCCAGGCTGGCCGAGGAACCGACAGAGACGTCGTTGCTAGAAACCATGCCGCTCTTCACCGTTGCGTTGCTGCTCATAGAGATCTCCGCGAGGGTCGAGGGAGTCGTCGACGCCGTCCACACGCTGGCGACTCTCGCGAGGTTCAAACCTGAGGAGTATGGTGAGTGTTGAGGAACCTCGCTATCGAATAGTCCGGGGTTCCCGAACAGATCTGAAGTGGAGAACAGAAAGAGAGAGACACACGTGTTTAGGGAGAGCGAAAGCGGAAATTCTTTATTGCTAATGAATTCTTCTTGTACATGGGGGGGACCCCCCTCCTCCTTTTATAGCGCTTTCTAGGGTTTCGGCATAAGGGACCACATTGGGCCTGCGATGGGCTTTAGGGTTTCTCAACACTCCCCCTTGGGCCCTTTGCCGCGAGATGCATATGCCTCATTAAAACTCCAGAAAAACCCAGTGGGAAAAATACTTGGAGAAAGAATACATAGCATATGCTTACTATGTTGCACGAATTGCCTCGTTAAAACCTTACGCAAGAAAACTTCATGAAAAACTTGCTAAGGAAAAAGAGTACAATTCTCCCAACTTCAATTGCTAATCTTCGAGATTCATGTTGGGTATTCATAATTCATGCTCAGATTCATGTGGGAGTATGTGACATATCTCCCCGAATCTGCACTTCTCTAAGTCTCATCATCCCAATTCCTTTCACGCACCTTTCAAAGGTAGATGCGGGAGTGATTTAGTGAACAAATCTGCAAGATTTTCACATGACTTAGTATGCAATATCTTGATCTCGCTCATCTTATGCAATTCATGAGCATAGAAGAACTTGGGGTTGATATGCTTCGTGAGATTGCTCTTCACATATCCCATCGTGCTTGGGCAACACAAGTCGCATTATCTTCATAAATTATTGTAGGAGTTTGCTCAATGTTCAAACCACATGACTTACGGATGTGGTGAACCATTCTTCCGAGCCATGCACATTCACGAGATGCTTCATACAAAGCGATGATTTCCGAGTGGTTTGTCGACGCCGAGACAAGAGTCCGCTTAGACGACTTCCAAGAAATTGTCGTTCCTCCACATAGGAAAACATAGCCGCTTGGGACTTGCCGGATGTGGGTCCGATAGGTACCCAAAGATCGGCGTAGCCAACCAAATTCAATTCATTGTTTCTTCAAAAATGCAGATCGAGGTCTTTGCTTCCTTGGAGGTAACTAAGATGTCCTTGATCCCTTTCCAATGCCTTTTGGTGGGTTCTCAGATCAGATCGAGCTAGCAAATTCACAAATAACGCAATGTCCGCCTAGTGCTATTTGCAAGGTACATGAGCGCTCCAATTGCACTCAGATATGGGAATTCGCTCCCGTGACTTCCTCCCCTCTTCTCTGGTCTCAGATGGGTCTAGGTCCGCTTGGAGTGACCTTCCGACCATTGGAGTCTTCGCAGATATGCCTTTTCAAATCCAAACCTTTCCAACACTTTCGTGTGTAGGTTGATTGATGTACCAAGATTCCTCCTTGACATGTTCAAGCCGCAAGCCTAAACAAAACTTGGTTTTACCCAAATCTTTCATTTCAACTCGGACTTCAAGTATGAGCATGCCTCTTCAATTTCTTCATCCGTCCCAATGATGTTCAAGTCATCTACATAGACGGAGATTATACGAATCCATTCGTGGATCATTGTAGATAAACACACATGGACAATCTTCGCTGTTTGTGTAGCCTTTCTTGCGAGAAAGTCACTCAAGCGATTGTACCACATTCTTCCCGATCGCTTCAAATTTACAGTGATTTCTCCAATTTCACATCTGCATGTGTTTCTATTTGCTCCATCTTGGTTCGGATAGGAATTCCTTCCAGACTTTCATGTATATCTCGAATCCAAGTTTCCATACTGTATGCTGTGACAACATCCATTAGCTTCATTCTCAACTTCAAGTTGATCGCCATTGAGATCAAATATCTAAAGGTAATTCCTCCCATGACCGGAGAATAGGTTTCTTCATAATCAACTCCGGGACGTTGAGTAAAACCTTGAGCTACAAGCCTTGCTTTGTACCTTACAACTTCGTTGTTTTCATTTCTTCCAACAAAGACCCATTTGTGACCTACGGGTTTACATAGGGAGGTGTGCGGCATACGGCCTAAACACCTCTCTCTTGTTCGAGAGACTAACTCTGCAGTGATTGCCTTTTCCATTCTTCCCAATCTAGCCTTTTCTTGCACTCGCTAGAGATGCGGGCTCGGGATCATGATCAATGATCGAGGCAATCTTCTTTGCAAGTATGCATCAACGTTGGTCGTTGCTCTATTCGTGGATTCTCCTGTTATTACAAAGTTTATGGCCATTTCTTCATGGGGTGCTTCATGCACTTCTACTTGCTCTTCTCTCGCTTTTCCCTATCGCAGAGCAAGTTCCTTTAGCTTTCATCGCCTATGTGTGCGCACACATTATTTCTCGCGGCTTCTGCAGTGGAAGATTCAAGTCCGGAATTGCCTTTCTGTTGGCTTCTTTCCAGCTGTGTCTCAACTGCTCCCCTTCTTTCCTTGGGGCATTTTCGTGATTGGTTGTGGTAAGTCCTCTCGCCAGCTTTTCTCCGACGCCTCCGGTACTTTGGGTTTGAGGAGCAGATTGCTCGCTCTTTTTCTTTGAGGCCTCTGAACAGGTTGAGGATACCTTCTATTTTCTTTGGTATTTCCACCCTCTCGGTGCATTTCTTGCGGGTACATGCGACTTAACCACGCCTTCAGATCACAAAATGATCAGCAGTTCATTTGCTAAATTCGCAAATCAATTATCTTCGACTTCTTGATTTGCTTCATTAGTGCGGGTCATGTGCAGGGATCCCAAAGGAATGCCATATGATTTCCGGCATTTTTCATCCAAAGGTTGATTTCTCCCTAATGACGGAAACGATCCTCGTCAAAGATGCAATCGAACCGGTCAGATGCAAATCTCCATCATGGGTTCCAAATACCGATTATGGATGCACTCTCATAACCAACGATATCCTGGACTTGCGGAGAGGGCCCATTGCAATCACGAGGGGGTGGTATAGGTACATATACCATACACCCAAATTTTCTAAGATGGGAGATCTTCGGGATGATCCTGCACAAGTTGCATAGGAGAATGGATGTTGTAGGCCGACGGTCTAAAATTGATAAGAGCTGCTGCGTGCAGATCGCGTGTCCCCAACAAGTGTTGGGCAAGTTACAACTCGCAAAGCGGTCCGCAATGAACTTAATCCTCTTTATTAGTGCTTCGCTAGTCCATTCTGCGTATGGACGTGCGGTGCGGAGTGCTCAATCGCTATCCTCGTTGTTGCAATAATCATCAAATGCCTTTGAAGTAAATTCTCCGGCATTGTCCATTCTAATGGACTTCACGCGATGATCGGGAAAGCATTCTTAATTCTTATGATCTGCGAGATCGACTTTGCAAAAGCATGGTTTCTTGTTGACAACAAGCATACATGCGACCATTTCGAGGAAGCATCGATGAGCACCATAAAGTATCGAACGCCCCGACAGGCTGAATCGGACCGCAAATATCCCCGGATGCGTTCCAGAATGCAGGATTTCACTTTGCACTTTCATGACAGAGGGTCTAGTTATTAATTTCCGGTGGCACATGCAGGCACACAAAATCTTCATGATTCGGGAAATTTTTAACATTAATACCATGACCTTGTCAGTTGTTCACTATATTTCTCATCATTCTAAGACCAGGATGGCCTAATCTACCATGCCATAAAGAAAATAATTCAGAGCTTCTAAAAACAGTCTTCAAGGAAGTATACACTTCGGGTGCATGAATATTCGTGTAGTACAACCCAGATTCATATGAGGGACATTTTTCTAATACCATTTTTCCACATACCGCGTGCTTCACAATGCACAAGTATTCTTTGCCATTTTCTTCATTGGTTTCTACGTGAAAACCATTGGCGCGGATGTCTTTAAAGCTTAAGAGAGTGCGAGTTGATTCAGGGTACAAAAGGGCTTCTTCAATTACCAAAGTTGTACCCATAGGCAATATAATAGTGGCTCTTCCTGAGCCGATTACATATGAGTCGCTTCCTGCGATCGTAGTAATCTTTCCAGTGTTCTTCGTGATCGACTGGAAATACTTAGACTCTCTTAAGATGGTATTTGTTGTGCCACTATCAACAATGCATATCTCTTCTATTTGGGCGCTACACGATTTCTAGATAAAAAAAAATATAATTCTAATCAGATGGAGGCAAAACAATTCAAATATTGCTTGTAAATGAAAGAATACTGGAATAAAGAATAAATTGCATATTTATTCATGAGAGAAGTATGCTCTTCTAGAGCTTACTATTCATTATTCAAAAGAAAATGCTAACAACCATGATCTAAAAGAAAATGCGATTCATGCATTTAAATGGCAGTGCACGGTTTGATCGTTCTGCTCGACGGTAGGTTTCGCGTCCTGCGAGGACCCTAGACCGATTGTTTGCGGAGCTTCTTGCCCCAAGAACGATCTTTACGTTCGATGCCCAAGTGAGATAGTTCGACGGGCGGGCCGCTTCTTCAAACTCACGATTCACAATTCATGATTTCAAAATTTCGACATTAGATTACTGCGTGTAATCTAATAGAAAATGGTTGCAATAAGCATAAAGAACAGAAAATAAATTCATATGCATTGCATTATATAAAATAAAGCAAAGGATTCAAAATTCATAAAGAAAATTCATAAAACAGAGAAATAGAGCAAGAAAATTAAAAACAGAGCCAAATAAATCTTCTTGATTTTCTGGCAAATTTTTCAAAATTTTCTGCAATTTTCCCGCATTTTTTTTTCTCCCTTTTTTTTTTCTTTTCTTTCTTTTCTTCTCCTTTCTTTTCTTTTTTTTTCTTTTCTTTTCGGCCGAACAGGCCCGCTCGGCCTTGCTATTTTCTTCCGGCCGAACGGCCTTTGGGCCGTGCCCCGGCCTTTCTCCCGCTTTCTCCGTGCCCCGGCCTTTTGGCCTTTGGGCCGTGCCCCGGCCTTTCTCCGTGCTGAGCCAAAGAAAAAGGAGCAGAACCGGCGGCTAGGGTTCCCACTTCCCTAGCCGCCACATGCGTCAACTCCCGAAGAAAAGGCACAAGGCGCATGGCCTCTGGCACGCCGCCCGGCCGGCGGGCGCGTCAAGGAGAGAGGAGCTCGGGCGGTTCGAGCGGCGCGGTGGCGCTGAGCGACCTCGGCCGCCGCGAAGGCGCGAGCGAGGAGCGGCCTCGGCGGCTGAAGCGGCGCTGGCGCGGAGCGACCTCGGCCGGCTCGAGCGACGCGGGCGCGGGCGACCTCGGCCGGCCGCGAGCGCGCGAGGCGAGGAGCTCGGCCGGCCGCGAGCGGCGCGAGCGAGGAGCGGCCTCGGCCGGCTTCGAGCGGCGCTGGCGAGGAGCGGCCTCGGCCGCTTCGAGCGGCGAGGGCGAGCAGCCGCCTCGACCGGCGGAAAACGGGCGGCGGCGGCGGCGGCGGGCACGGCGGCACGACGATCGAGCCGCTTCGCGGCGCGACGGCGCGTGGCGGCGCGGCGCGCGCGGACTACTTGCGCGTGAAGACACAGCGCCGGCGGCGGCGCGGCGAGGCGCGACCAGCGGGCGCGCGAGGCGTGATCGGCGGCGACGCGAGGCGGTATCGTCGGGCTTCGAGCCGACGGGCGGCGCGCGCTTTGGCGGGTCGAGGCCAGTGGAGCCAGAGCGGCGCGCGACAAAGGCGACCGTGCCGGTGGCGGTCGGTCGGCGAGGCGGCCGGCGGCCGGCCGCGCTACGGCCGAGGGGTGACGCGGCGACGCACGGCCAAGGCTGCGGCCGACGACGGAGGCCGAGGCGGCCATGGCGCGCGCGGCTGCGCGACGCGGATCGATCATCGCGACTTCGGCCGGCGCTGCCGGCGTCGGCGGCCGCGGCGCGGCCGAAGCGGCGATCGATCGGCGGCGCTCGTCGCGGCCGTCTTCGTGAGCGCCGGCCGCGAGCGCGCGGCTTCGGTGGCGTGATCCGCATTGCGGCGGCGGGAACCGCGGCCGTGGCTCAAAACCGTGGGCAAGGTCAAGGCAACAACGTCTTCGCGCGCCGAAGGTCGAGGCGCGGCAGCGCACTTCGAGCGCCATGTCGCTTTTTCTTTTTTCGTATGAACAATAATTCATGTACGTGCTTCGCGCCGAGACGCTTCGAGCGTTCTTCGTGTAGCTTCGTGCCACGTAGGATAGATGCATGCATAGAAAAAGAACGATTAGATTCAAACGCTAATCCCACCTTTTCTCACATTTTCAATCTGATCTCCGTAGAGCAATTCGTGCTGATAACGTGTTGAGGAACCTCGCTATCGAATAGTCCGGTTCCCAACAGATCCGTGGAGAACAGAAGAGAGAGACACACGTGTTTAGGGAGAGCGAAAGCGGAAATTCTTTATTGCTAATGAATTCTTCTTGTACATGGGGGGGACCCCCCTCCTCCTTTTATAGCGCTTTCTAGGGTTTCGGCATAAGGGACCACATTGGGCCTGCAATGGGCTTTAGGGTTTCTCAACAGTGAGGACAAGAAGGCAGAAACCGAGATGGAAGTGCACCCATTGAACGATCTGGATTGTTCTGATGCGTCACCAGAAAATCTGACAAGCAACTCCCCTGAACAGGCTTCAAACAGAGTTCGGAATCCTGCCGGTGACAAACAAGTCTAAACTACAATGAGTCGAGCCAGACAGGTTGGACCGGATTTACCTTGGTTACACCGTTGGATTAGGCATAATTTGTTGGGTTTTGATATATTTAACAGCGGAGGGAGTCACGGTGGAGTTGACAGGGCAGCTTCACATGCCTTTCAGGCCTTCATAACCGTGGCTGCCATGATCTTTTTTTAAAAAAAAACACGTTGCTGTCATGTTGCAGATGTACATTAATACACTGGTTAACAAGGCACGGTACTACGTAGTCCATACGAATCGTGCTATACGGGAAAGGAGCGGGTCTGAAAAGATCATTACATATACTAGTCGTCAATCCATGCATTCGTACGGACTAATTTCTTAGAGAAAGTCACTTGCGTCTGTTAATTTGGTTTGTACGTGATAGCCACTGTAATTTGGTTCTGTTAGATGGGTGTTAATCCTTTTTCTTTTCTCGATAAATGTGAAATTTTTTCGCAGTTTATTATTAGTACATGTAATAGATCTTATTACGAATTTTAATATTTTCGAATTTAGCATTTTAATTCCCATACAAATCAAATCCCTAATCCTCCTTTAATTTATCCCTAATTCGCATATTTTTGGATTGTACTTTTGGTGGATTTTTTCATTCATTTTTATCGTATAATAATCTATTTTCTATTTCATTTATTGTTATTTCAAATTTTATTTTTAGGGTTTACTTTCGAATTCGTATGAAAATCAAATTGCTAATTTTTTATTCTAATTTTTTCTTAATTTGGTTTGTAATTGACAAAGACTCACTTCGTCAAAAAATATAGTGCATATTTTTTTTATGGTCTTGTTCATAAATGTAGGCCGTATTTCATATTTTAATAAAAATTAGTGCGATAAATATCACCTTGGTCTATATGTCAAGAGAAAATACGCTTAATAAATATCTAGCTTTACTTTATATCCTCATATGCATGCATTGTATAGTGTTGGTAGACAATAATTAGGGTTATTATAGTCATTTTTAATATTACATTGATCTATATGCTAAGAGAAAATACGCTCTACAAACTTGCACGCAGTAAGTAACTATTATTTTAAACTTTTTTATTTATGGATGTTACTTTGGAGGTTGTACAAATCATATCTCTAATCACTACTTTAATTTTTTTATTCCAAATTTGCATTTTTTTATCATATTTGGGGTGGATTTTTTTAAGTTTTAGGCTAGAATTCGTATGAAATATTGTATTTTTATTTATTATTATTCTAAATTTTATTTTTAGGGTTTACTTTGAAAATCATATGAAACATAGACTCTTTGTTTTAATTTGATAGTTTTTATTTAATTATTATTATAAATTTTAGTTATTTATGGATTTACTTTGGAGATTGTATGAAAGTCAAATTGCTAATTTTTCTTAATTTTTTATTCCTGATTTCAGTTAATCTAGATTGGACTTGACTTGAACTTTTTTCTTTTAAATTAAGCCATTATAGCTCCGGTATTTTTTATTCTGAAGTTTAGTTAATTTGGCTTGTACTTGACATAGATTCTTTATTGTAATTAGCTAATTTTTATTTTATTATTATTCTAAATTTTATTTATTTTTGGATTACTTTGGAAATCATATAGAAATCAATTTGCTAATTCTCCTTAATTGTTTCTTCCAAATTTCAGTTAATTTAGATTGTACTTGATATATACTCTTTCTATTAATTTGAGCCGTTACAACTCGGGTATTTTTTATTCTGAATTTTTCAACTAATTTGGCTTATAATTGACATGGAATCTTTGTTTTAATTTGCTAGTTTTTATTTAATTATTATTCTGAATTTTAGTTATTTATGGATTTACTTTGGAAATCGTATGGAAGTCAAATTGCTAATTTATCTTCTTCTTTTTTTGAATTTTTGCTAATTTATATTGTACTTGATATGGATTTTTTCTTTTAATCTAAGCTATTATAACCTGAATCCGACAGATAGACAGTTTGATCTTTCTAATTAATATGACTTCTTGAGTGTCTAATTAGTATAGCCGTATAGGTATAGATAGATAGTATTTAAAAACAATTTCATTGGTGAGTGATGGTAGTTTATCCGTCTCTCCCCGCCTCTTCGTGCAGTTTACTTGCGCCGACATGTGGGCACTCCAAATCACGCTATTCCTCTCTTTGTGCATGAAACCGGCTAAGTTTGTTTGGTCTTCTAGTCAAACTAGAACAGATTATCTCCAACTTCAGTTTGCTGCGAACGAAGCAGCATGTACAGAGCCGCTCGGAAATCACGGAACGACTCGACCGAGTGTTTGGAAGACGTGAGGAGCTTTAGTTGGTGTTGGGAGGGAGACGCCCCTCACAGAATGCAGAACAAGCAGCAACACACAGTTCGGCCAGCAGTAGTAGTAGTGGTGCTGGAGCCGAAGTATGGTGTAGATTGTAGACTAAGCAGTAAGCACCACCGTAGAGTTGTAGACACGATATGAAGCAGCGCGCAGCTGGGCAACAACGGCTCGACGTGCTAGAGTACTAGGATTATTTTAATCCATGGTAAAGCATGGCCTTGAACTAGTATACGCAAAAGTGGTCATGGGCCTGAGACTAGTACAAAAGGAACTACAGTGACATATAGCATGAGATGCATTAGATGCCTACAAAAAAGATTATAGCATGAGATCATGCGGTTTTCAACTTTTCATCTTAGCAGACGGCGATTTGGTCCTTGCCTTCGTGGCGAAGCGGCCCAGCAAAACACGAGACGAAATGTCGTTAGGCACGCGAGGCAAAGTAGGCCTTTCAATAGGGCGCTTTGGACATGTGTTCTTAGTTTGAGACTCAGGTCCAGATTCCAAAGTCCAGTTTGGTGTGACATCGTTGGCCCAGAAGACAGAGACGAGCAGACTGTGACCGCATTACGTAGTTGTGGATGCCTCGACAGCAGATTGCAGAGAAGAGGGGAATGGAACGGAGATGTCGTTCGCGTCGCGTCTCAAAAAACACAACTGATAGCATTGCTGTCTCTTGGTTTTAAAAAAAAATTTGCTGTCTCTTGGTTTTAAAAAAAATTTGCTGTCTCAAATTTTGATGTTCATTTGCAGTCGAGAGTTGTGGTACATGTGTCACAATATGTCTGTCAGGTGTCAATATTTGTTCTTGCTTTTGCTACCCCTGAAAATAGCTAATGACTAATGTAAGTAGAAGTCATGAAAAGCTCCACCAAATCTGCAGGCTCAGTCTAGGGTTAAATTCCGTGAGGACTAAACGGATCGTTTGCATTTTGAAATCAATTCAAGGAGTAGATCGATCATTTCGATCTGGTGGAAGCTGTCAGCCTGTCACCGAGCGATAGCACTACGATGACGAAGGGACAATTTTCTCCTAGGAATAAGACTAAGAAACTTTTTGCACTCGACAGGCACCAACGATTACTTCCGTACGACAAATGCTTATATTAAGCATGTTGCTCAGCGCACAAGCATGGGGGATATCGAAATTTTAAGATCGCGATATCTCCTGAAATATTGTTCAGTCCTTTGCACATGCATTACCCATTAAGTATTTCGCAAAACATTATCCCGTTGTTATCAATCGGACCAGAGATCAAGCTAGTGGTCCGTCAACTTTACTAGTGTCCTGCTATTTCAGATATGCATGGATTATCATCTACCTATTCCTTCCATCCAACTCGGTGCAGAAGTTTTGTACTCCACTGGGAACTGTGTGTGTCATATCCTAGCCCAGTTTCCTCTGAATCTCGTCAGATAAGAGACTGCTTTCTACGCTCCAGGGCTTAATGGGTTGCAGCACGATGCCATCAGGCAGACAGGGGCGCCTTTCCCGCTCCATACGAGCTGTCCTTTTGCTCAATTATAAAATCTCCGGAGGCGATACGATCAAACTTGCATGAGGCAATGCGCATACATGGACCTCTAGTGCGTGGCGCTGCTGTAATGCAACAAACTGCACCAGAAATAAAAACATGCGGCCGGAAAAAGCACATCGAGAGCATGCAATGTTTATGGCCTGCCCTGTAAAGTTGATGACCCGATCGATCACTATGTGCGCATGCACCTTTTCCTTAGTGTACAAGTGGTACGTGGTAGTACCACCGCCCATTTCTCTGCCTGTATGATCGTGTCAACTGTCAGATAATACTTTTTTTAACATATGTACGCAGGTACAGCATGAATGCGCCGACGGCGCCGACTTTGTGATGATCATAAGCCGGTTTTATTCGTCCTGAATGCCCGCGGATGTGAAGTTGTGAACTTCTCCGCGGTGTACAGCATGAATGCGCCGACGGCGCCGACTTTGTGATGATCATAAGCCGGTTTTATTCGTCCTGAATGCCCGCGGATGTGAAGTTGTGAACTTCTCCGCGGTAAATAATCATGAAAGTCGTAATTAAATAAGCGTGTAGTTACGGAAAGCTTACTAATCCGATGGTGCAACCAGGTTAAATATGATCCTACTCGCCCGGTGTGAGTCGTCTGGCTCGTCATGGTTTGGAGCGGTTTGATAGATCGATGTTTAAGCCTGTTCAGGGGGCTTAGTTGTCTGGTTTTCAGATGCAGGCTCATCGGAGTCCGGCTCGTTCAATGGATGCACTTTCATCTCGGTTTCTTGCTTTTTGTCGTCATCATCGTCCGCCTGCTTGAAGCTCGCGAGGCTCGCCAGCGTGTCGACGGCGTCGGCCACGCTCTCGATCCTCGCGGATATCTCTACCAGTAGCGACGCCACGGTGAAGAGCGGCATGGCATCCATCAGCGACATATCTGCCGGTCCTATGGCCAGCTTGGACGGGAGCGCCCGCAGGTCGCCCTGCAGCTCGTGCACGGCCGTGTTCATGTCCGCCACGGCGAAGTCCAACGTCCCGGAGGTCGTCATCGTGGCAACGGAGCCCGACGCCTCCTTGAGCACCCGCGCGCACTGCGTGCCAAGCCTCGTGCACACGTCGCCGAGGAGCCGCTTGACGTGCTCGGGCGCCTGGACTTCGGCGCTGACGCAGCTGTTGAGGGCCTCGACGCAGTACGCGCAGTGGCGCATGGCGGCGCCGACCTTGCTGTACTGACCGTAGGGGTGGCGGAAGCCGAACCTGCCGTGCGCGGGCTCCCACCGTGCCAGGTTGGCCTGCGAGTCCTCGGACGCCTTGGAGTTGAGCACGCACTTGTACCCCTCCGACTTGGGCCGCTGCGCGCCCTTTGCGGGCTCGGCGAAGTAGTCCTCGACGCAGCCCTCGACGGCACCCGCAAGCTTCTCCATGTTGCGCACGGTGAGGAGGTGCAGCTCCTGGCCGGCCCACACGGGCCAGATGACCACGCAGACGGCGAGGCAGATGAAGATGCCGATGGCGATGGTGGATAGCCGCTGCTGCGCCAGCGGCGCCAGCTCCTCGACGCGGTACCCCGACACTGCCACGAGGCTGTACGTCAGGATGAAGATGGTCACGCCGTAGTCGAACCGGGCCTTCACCGTTGGTATGAACCGCGAGAAGGTGGCCGCCGCAGCTGCACGCGCGCGCATGTTTACTTGCGTGTTAGTGTCGCACGTACATAGCGTGACTAGTCGGTTACGACTTACGACCGACAAAGAGGAGCTAGCACTGCGTACGAAGTTGGATACACGTACCCAGCAGAAAGAGGGATCCACTGATGATGACCGGCTCGAGCTTTTCGCCGGATTTGCTCGCCACCCAGTTCACGCCGAGCGCGAGCACGCCTGCGCTCGCCGTCGCGACGGCCCTGTTGAACCCCTTGTACACGCTGCCACCTACACGTGCACGAACAAAGACGGTCAGCAAACCGAGTATACATGCATGCTGCAGCTGCGATAGCAACCGAGATCCGCATGCACTTTAATTTGTTGTTTTAGGCGTGACTTTCGTACCAACGGTGTACTCGAAGATCACGACGACTGTCATGACGGCCCACATGGCAGCCCCACCGACACCATCGTACAGAGGCCTGGTGTAGTAGAAGATGGAGACCAGGGTGAGAGCCAGGCCTACTTTGAGGCCGTGCACCGCCTTCCGAGGGTCGTCAGCGCCGATCTTCCAGACCGCCTTGGTAAATCCGGACACCGTGGCTGTGAACATGACCATGCAGGAGACCAGCCACACCCACGCCCTCCCGCCCGGGCCGGCCTCGTACTCCACCGTCACCGACGCGCCTTCCGGCACCGTCACCCGCCATTCCAGACCACTCTGCCCTTCCCTCGCGGCGGCGTCCATGCTGACCGGTAGACGAACGTAGCTAGCAAGGTCGACAGATGGGTCCCTATTGTAAGCGTGTATATATATGTAACAAAATGTGACCAAAACTGGCGCCTTAGAAGCCCTGTAGTACTACTAGGTTGACCTTTGTGCGTTGCTTCGCTTCTGTGTCACTTATTTTTGTGGATAAGCGAAGCAAGCTTCCAAGAGAGGAATTATGAGAAAGGCTTCTGCGCAAATGATCTCCCTGTCTTGGAATGTTGTAAGACACCCGGAGACTTGTATATATAGAGATGAAATTTTTGAGGTATTGGACTTTGACGTGGGGCCATGCTTGCTTTTGTCAGGGTGGAGATTGGAGAAGACCAACCTTGCGCACACAAGCTACGATTAAGTGCAACAGCGATACATGCATTTTGGAAAAGGGATTGGCGATAGAAAATTGAGAGCGAGTGGATCGCCAATAGGATGAAATGTGGTACAGGTCGAGTGCGATTTCTTCTCATCTTAATTTGTTTGCCACACAGTTGTGTCTTCTGCTGGTTTATGGTTGAGAGCGATTCTGATTTTCTGATCGATTCTTTCGGTCAACGTAATGTTGAGAAATATATGATGGTTAGTGAACGTACAAAGAGGTACATCTGCAAAACAAGACATATATATAAAGGGGTACAGTGGCAAATTGCCAAATGGGGGTAGTTCCAACTTGTTCAACAAAAACTCGCGCGATCGATAGACGCCCACAAATTTTACACCAAACGGATGTGTTATCACAAAATGTACTTAGATGACAAAAAAAATACAAATGCAGGCAATCTTACTCCAATCACAGCCAAAATGGATTTTGAGAATATACTCGATCGTAAGCCTTAACCCAAAGTGCAATGAAAAAAAATATAGAAATCGATTGACGTGGATCTCGTGGTACAATTTGTACTTCAGCCACGCACTAGCTATAGCACCTTGTAATTATATGACTAGTCAGTCATTAGTGGATGCACGCTGTTTGCCCGTTTCCTTTTCCTCCATTTCCTTTTCCTTTAAAAATAAAAGGCACGTTTTTGTTTGAACTGTTTCTATCTAGATTTTCTCTCTACGGGTTTTCATTCATGGAAATGACTATGAAAAAAGGAGCCATATAGTTCGCGTTCCCAGTGGCTAAAACAGAGGATGAGAACTGTCACGCTCATGATCTCTCGGGTTAACAGTGGCAGACCCAGATTAAAATGAAGGGGGTGCTTACAGACACACAAACCTCTGTCTGTTAGCACACAGTCCGCCTCTACGGCCTCTAGCATCATGTAGGCCCTCTCCAAGTCCCGGCTCCCACCCTGGGCGGGACTTCTCCAGTTCAGCCTCCACTTTCTTCAGCTCGGCCTCCGCCGCCCTCATGCCCCCTTGATCGAGACTCTTCCAAGACCCCCTTGAGGACCTCGGGGTCCTCCTTAGACCGGTGCGATGGCATAGCCAGTAACATCTCCTGTATCATGCTAATGATCTTGCCATAGAGCATGTTGCTCATTGTCATGGCCTACGAAAAGGAGAGGAAGGGCATCAAATGAAACACACATAAAGCCTTTGAATCTATGAAATTGACAAGGAAAAAGGCATCCGCAATACCTGGTATTGAAGTGTCATGGTGGTCGTTAGCTTCTCCCCAAGCACCTCTAAGCTAGAACTTCCTAGGGTCGTTGGGTACGAAGTCTACCATATACCTCTGCACCCATTGAGTCACCAAAAGATGGGTCATCTCGATGGCCTCATCGTCCGGGGTGTATGGAAAGGCATACTCGATAAGCACACTAGAGGATCCACCCTAATCCCCCTCTCGGCCTGGCCCAGCATGCACAGGCGAACGGGGAGCTGACGCCTTCTCCCTAGGTACATCTGAAGGCGCAAAGGAAGTGGTGACCTGCACCTCCACTGTGGGCATCTTAGGCTCCATGACGTCTACAAGGAAGAAGCGTTGCATATTAAAAAGGTAAAAGGAACTGGGAATCGACATATGAGCAAAGTACAGCCAAAGCCATGTACCTTCCATGTAGCAAAAGAAAGACCCAATGTTCTCATAGTATGCGTACCCAACACCCCCACCCCTGTGGCCTTAGTCGGGGTGGCAGTCGCTCATCGACCAAAATGTCAATGTGACCCTCTATTTCGCATGCGAGCTACTTGAAAGAGCTGTCAAAGCTCCCCGACTCGGGGTCCGACTCAGGTTCACTAGACGAGTCAAACATTGTGGACGGCGGGGACAAAGGAGAGCGCTATCTTGCTCGCTTGGTGGAAGGATCCGCATCCTCACCACTCAACATCTTCTTCTTTTTCTTGAGAGCATTGGCGCCCTCGCCCTTGGCTGCGAGCGGTGACGGGAGCACCCGGGGGCCACTTGGGAAGGGTCTCCCTCTCCCTCGCCCGTAGCATGAGCCACGGTGCTCATGACAGGCATGCCCTGGCTGGCTATATTCCCAACATTTGAGCCGTCTTGACCCTAGGCAGTGATAGTGGCACCTGACCGAGAGCTGCCTCTTGTGCACCTTGTAGTGGTCTTCTTGGCACATGTTTTGACAGGGGAGGCTTGGGTGTTGTCATCCTAGGCCAAAGCTCGGGCCTTCTTTCTCTTGGCCCTGTTTGGTATAGGGTTGCCCTGCACAGGGAAGAGATCTAGTCTGAACACTTTAGTGATGAAGTTTACCCCTGTGACCGGAATGCTCGAGCACATTGAGTTGGCCGACGTTGAAGAAGAGAACATCGATCACATATAACATCATGTATGTGTATATACATGTATACATCCATACGAGTAAAAGCACATACGTACAAAAATAAAGGAGCAAAGAGCTCGGAGTAGAGATGGTGTAGTCGTAGTGTATAGGCTCAAGGCCTGTGGAGAAATTGTGACGGGTGTCCTGGTAGGGATCGACGACGATTGCACATGTATGCGTATTTGATATTTGATGTCGCAACAGTCGGCATTACGTAATAATTGGAGAGAAATGGAAGATAACTATATGGTAGATTATTACATTAATTGTAACAGGTAGCAGCTAAGAGCTGTGGGAGTTTGAAACATAATTTGTCAGTAAAATCGACTTATAATTAGGGGAAAATCAAACATCTGACACCAAAAAATACCGATATTGAATATACAAAGGATAATGATACAGTTAGGACATATGATACGAGAGTTCATTTCGTACGCTGCATCTACCTTCCACTTGGGCGCAAAAAAACCAGAAGCCTTATTCACTTCACCCTTAGGCCTCATCCACCCATTCGTCGATCTCCAACACCCCACGACTACCCCCACTTTCCACTATCTCTCTCTCTGGCCTCAACTCATCAAATTAGCAAGCTTCGACCGAACTACTGCCATGAGTGAGCTCTGACCGTGCTCCGCTTTGCCTTTTGTCCTGGCATCACAAGCTCTAGTACCAACTGCGGTCAAAGCTCGCCGTAGCTCAAGCTCCAGTGGAGACCACAACTGCGGCCTTTGCTCATGCGGAGGTCTTTCCTTCCAAAGAGTGGCTGCACGTCGGATATGGCAGGGTCAAGTCGGAGGATGCAGGGCAGCGGATGACGAGTGAAGGGTCAGTGAGGCGGTGACGAGGCTATGGTGTGCCATGTGGGGATCAAGTGCAGAGGAAAGGCACCAGGCCAGCCGCTGTTGTCACGGTAGCCCGCATGCCTTCTTCTAGATGGCTTGTTGCAGATATTTCCTCGGACTGTTGCAGCCTGTATTCATTAATTGTTGCAAGAAACGTTTTGTTCTGTTGCACTATGTCTTGCAAAAAAAATGTTGCAGTAAGAGGTATTTGCTACAATAATTCATTTAATTGTTGCATTACAGTGATTTATTGTTGTAGTGGGATTGCCAATTGTTGCACATTTATTCTCCAATTTTGATATTTCATTTTGTTGCAAACATTTTTGTCCGATTGTTGCATGAGTAACTATAAAATGTTGCAACTATTCTTTTCAAATGTTGAAATATTGTGTTATTGTAACTTTCTTTGTTTACGATGTCTGAACCATTTTAAAATATGGCTACGTTCTATACTCAGGTTTCATCTAATTTAGATTTTTTTTGTTGATATTCTCACTGTTATTGTACATTTTATTATACACGGTAATTACAATTGTTGCACGTATTATTTAAGGATGTTGCGTCGATGATCGAGTCTGATGGGAAGCTTCCTATGACTAGCAATCGGACGTCCGATTGCTAATCGTCCCCATATGTGAATGATATGCAATAAATTTAGTCGCGCAAATGTGCAGGCCGCACCACTAGTTCTTGCTAAATTTAAGGTCCTAAAAACTTGTATGGGCATATTTGGGACCTTGGTCTTGAGAAATTGCGCAATGTGCATTCCCTGAGTTTCGATAAAAAAAAGGGACCAAAACGGATTGAGGAGAGTTGTACGCTTATCTAGTTCCAATGAGATTGGCCATGATGGAAAGACGCCAGAGGTGCACTTATCTAGTACGGCTACTGGCTAGTTGCGGCAGCTGTAAACAACAGAGCGGCCGAAAAATCACGGGCCAACTTGCGACCGACGGCCCCGGCCGCCTGCAGCAACTAGCGTCTCTCCCCTTCGTCCTTGCTCATCACCAACACCGTAGTCCGTACCCCTCCCGCACTTTCGAGGTACGTCGTCCTTCCTCGCTCAGGCGCTCACTGTCCGTGGTGGTGGATGGTATAGTGTCGAGCACTCGGATATGACAACACAGCAGCGCCGATAAGGACGCCGAGTCGTCATGCAGTCACCTGAAATCCATCGAGATCGATCTTTATATCTCTCTGGTTCGTTCGTTCCAGCAAGCGCTCGTGGCGATGTTTCCTTGGCTTGCGAATTGCGATCGAAGCACAGTGATTTCCTCAGGCTCAGGATGAGATGAAGAAATGTCAAAACACATTGTGATCGACAGAATCTTTGCTTTGCTTTGCACTCATCGCTCTTCACTAAGCTGTTAACTTGAGGGCCGGGTTGGCGCTTTCGATCAAGGACTTCTTTTCATCACATTGAGCAAATCAAGGAGAGTGATCGATGGAGATTTGAAACCGTTGCCTGCAGGTGATTGCTTAATTGATCGGTCACTGTCTTACAGTGGCGAATCTAGGATTTAAACCTAGGATATGCCGATCAAAAAATAATTCGGTAAACGATTTAAAATTTATTGAGCAATTCGGTATACATGTAAAAAAATAATTAAAAACAAGATAATATATTTAAAAGAAGCTTATATACCTATAATATTACTTCTTCTTGTTCGGTCTACACCTTCTAATGGCCATAAAACTCTTGATTATATCATCTTCTTCCATTTTGAAGAAAATATCTCGCTCAATGTTGCAGTTCGTGACGAAAGAGGAGGTGAAGTAGCAGCAGCCTTCTTTGCTGCATGTTTTCGAAAAAGAGATGCAATGTCTCCGTTCCTCTTCATAATTTAAAAACCTTGCAAATAAAATACGTCCATTGAGTGGTTAAAATACTAACTAAGATAAGCAATAAATAAAGATATAACTATATCAGTTATAGTAGGAGTCGAATAAAGTATATGTGTAGAATTGAAATATACTAAACTAGTAATCAGAGGGGGGTGAATGATTGCGCGGAAGCTAAAATCAAATTTTTGATCTACAAAAACTTCACCCCAATTCAGACTCAAATATTTGCTTCGTATTCAACAAAACAGAGTAGATATGTTCGGTAAATCACGAATTCTCAGAGATCTAACCGTTGGATTGACTTGAAATTTTAACAAAATAAACTAGATTCCAATACGCATCTAACTAAGAAAGAATTAGCACGATCGGACCTACGGATCAAAAGTTATAAATCCTGCAAAGTTGCTGTGACAGATTATGACGAGAATCATGTATGGATTAGGCCAAATCTACAGGGTATGCCTGTAGATCCGCCCCTGCTGTCTTAGCTTAGCCATGGCCTTGCCTATTCTACCTGCAGTCTACCAGAGTCCAAAATTGTGGCAGATTGGTATAAGATAAGACGAGCACGCAATGGAAATTCCCTACTTTGTTCGCCTGTCAGGAGTTTGGTTAAACATTGTTTAATTATGGAGCTCTTTTACGTTGCCCTCAATCTAATACAAGCCGTTTATTGCTTGTCGTACGCATGCCGCCACCTCGTACGTGCGTTGCTTGTCCAATGCGTCCGCATAGGCGCGCTACCTGTCCGGCGTGTTCGCCGCGCAGAGCGGCATGCTACAAGGTGCCGACTTGCGTACAAAGACAAGGCGGCGGCGCACACTTCCTTGGCGGCGGTGTGGCGGACGCGCCGGACAGGCAGCGCGCGTACGAAGAGGCGGCTCGCATAGAGAAGGGATGACGATTGGCCGTATGAGATGGAATGAGTTAGATTATGTTAAGGAAAAGTTGATATACCATAAAATTTTACATTTAGAGCGAAATATCTATAATACACTTAAGAAACCATGACCGAATTTAATTTCTATTACCACTCTCTCGCTACTAGTAGAAGGTCCAAACATATAGTATGTGTACCTCCAGTGTATTATGGGCTTATAGTCCATATTTTACCCCACTCTCTTCACGACTTAAAGTAGAAGACACGATATAGTAGTACGGACTATGAGACCTTATTCCGTACCATTCACATATCACATTTAATTTCTTCGATTTATCTATATACACATCAATTGTTTGTTTTCTAAAAAAACTGAATGAATCGTGAGGGTAGTGTTCAAAATAGATCTAGCATCTATAACCCAACAGCTCATCCCATGAGAGAAACCACCACCATCAATTCCTCGTAACTCGCAGCTCCCAATGCTTCCTCTTCCTTGCCGCCGTCCGCCTCCTTCTTACCTGCTGCTAGCCTGCATCTCCCCCACCTCATCCTTCTTTCTCGTCTCTGGCGATTACCGTTACCGTTTTCTAATATTCTCTTGTTTTTATCGTTCCTGGCCCCGCCGACCTTCACCGTCCTCCCTAAGCTTGCGCCTCACTATGCCACCATTGCCCCGCTGCCCCCGCAACCTGCCCTGGTCCTCTACCGCTCTAGCCTCGCTCTAAGTTTGGAGGCTCTGTTGAATCCCAAACCCTAAACGAACCTAAACCCTAACCCGACGGCGACGAGAGACAACGCTGCCAGAGAGGAGGATGAAGAGCTCACCGGATAGGAGGAGCATGAATCTCCAAACAGATCGTAAGATCAGAAATTTGACTGTTTTCATAAAAAAATTTATATGACAGCTTTTTTAGCATTTTGGTAATTTCTTTTCCCCTTGAATTATACCCGACGGTTCACACACGTACTAAATGCATGCATATATAAAGTCCTTAGATTTTATGGTCGTTTTTTTAGAGCGGAACGGATAACGCGGCTGTGCCCACAGGCCACAGGAAAGTACAGTCACGCACATTGATCGGTCGAGTCACTTCACACTATGTACGCCTGTCTGCGTGCATACAAGTTGGATAGGTATACCATATATGCATGAAACTTTCGATCGAGACATCACTAACGGATTTCGAGTCACTTGACATTATGCAGCTATGCTTTGTGCGCAGGCTGTTCGCCATTTCGTTGTCCCGATACCAGCAACCATGCCCGCACGCGTTTTTCGCCTTCATCCATGGACCATGGGTAAGCACCGTAGCTGCTCTGTATGATTGTTAAATTCTGCTCCATTGGTGTGGCTTGTAGGGTTACACTACTACAAAAAGGTTATATTAGATTTATCATTGTAAACGGTTTTTTAAAACCGTTTATGATAAGAAACATTACTGAAGGTTCTAGAGTGGAACTGTTAGTGACATCCTTACAGATGGTTCTCCTCGTAAACCGTCAGTAATATACAGCGATATCACAGACTATTTTATTATAAAACTGTCAATGATGCTATCACAGACGGTGATATCCCTGTATATCACTAACGGTATATTCTACTCTTCATCGTAACTGATCTAACATATATACCCCTTTTTGAAACCCCTCAGAATCAAGTGTGCTTCAATCTGCGCTGAGTTTTGAAACATCCTCAAATTCTCGCAGTCAATGTACGGACAAGACATAAATAGCACCCTCTTATTAAACATATCCTCCTCTGTAGCTCTTCTAAAAGCGGAGACGTCATTAATGTACTCGGCACTTGCACTGTTCTCGGCGTACATTCAGTTTCGGTCCATCTACGCTACGTATATAACATTTAGTGTTAAATATTGAAGTACATTACATGTGTGCATGCACACAATCTTAAATTATGCATTGCTAGATACTTCTTGAATATAATGTAATTATATAACCAATTACTATCTTAGATCATAAAGAACAAATGGATCTACAAGCTAGATCTAAATAGAATATTCAAATTCTCTCTTTACCAAACTATCTAGCTAAATCATAAATATAATAATGCAATTAGAACCAATTACTAACCTTAAATCACCAAGAACATCTGGATCTACAAGCTAGATCTAAATAAACTTCAAATGCTCTCCTTACCAAGCTAGATCTTGAATATAATGCAATTAGAACGCATTACTAACCTTAGATCACCAAGAACACATAGATCTACAAGCTAGATCTAAATAATCTTCAAATTCTCTCCTTACCAAGCTAGATCTTGAATATAATGCAATTAAAACCCACTACTAACCTTAGATCACCAAGAACACATGGAACTACAAGCTAGATCTAAACAATCTTTAAATTATCTCCTTACCAAACTAGATCTAAATGACTCGGGGCTCTGTATTATATATCGCCAGGAGATATCACAGACGGTTCTATTCATAAACCGTCAATGATATACATAGAATCCTAGACGTTTTTAGTATAAAAACGTCAATGATGACTCCTGTAACTACCACAGACGGTTTTATAATAAAATCGTCTGAGATAATACCTAATATCATAGGCGTTGTGATAGTATCACTAACGGTTTTATTCTAAAACCGTCTGTGATATTGTTGTATATCACTAACGGTTTATGAAGAGTACCGTCTATGATGATGTCACTAATGGTTGCACTATAGAATCATCAGTGATGTTCCACATCACAGACGATTTTTCAAAACCTTCTATGATGAGGCTTCTAATATATGACTTTATATAGTAGTGGAAGCAGATAGTATGAACATAGCCGTCGAAGTCAATGATATATCGGATGATCATATCGATTGTGCTTTCGATGATGATAGGTTGCACCATGAAAATCTGGATCAGATAATGCGCGATGCAGAAGGGAACCATTGTAGTGACCCCCATTTTCACGTAAATGCAAAAATGGAAATCTCATGTGCAAACAGTACTAGTCCCATGATCATTAGCTAGTACGCACATTTATAACAATTGGAATCACAACCATACATCATATTAATAAAGCGGAAGCTATTTTTCACAATAATCTTACAATTCAGAGTTTATAGCAGAAGAGAAGCAAAGTCTTGTAGTGTGCCCATCCAATCCCTCAGGCAACTGACAAGGCATAATCCCTAGAGATTCATCGTCAATATCCCGAATCCTGTGATAATTATGTTTCATCGAGCTAATCTGATTCTTCTCCTAAAAACAACAATTAAGCAAGGGTGAGTACTTTCGTACTCCGCAAGACTTTTGCAAAACCTATGATATATGCAAGCCATTTCAAAGGATAGGCTAGTATGGTTAGTTTGCATAAAGCCAATTTGAAATGTAAATACAGAATAATAGATTGCAAAACAGGATTTAAGTAAAAGCAATTTAATACGGAAAGTAACAGAATACAAGCATAAATAAATCTCATGTACCTGGGTATCATGACCATATCCACGAATCAATTTCTACCAACACCCGGTAGAATCCAGTTTTTATGAAAATAAAAACCATCTAACTAGTGCTGGCGCACCAAGATTCCCATAACCGCGGGAACGGCTTTTCGAAAAGTTTCACACTCTGCAGAGTTGTACATCTTTACCCACAAGTCATGACATTTTCCTTTTGCCGCATATTTCACGCACCTTTGGTGTAGTGGCCAGAATGTTCATGACGGAAACCTTTACATTATCTAGGTTAACTTTGCACCAGCCCAGTGTCGATAAACCCGTACTATGGTGTAAATATTTGTACAGTCAGTGCACAGTAATGAATAAGCATATCTATAGTATGGCGTACACCGTTGTATCAGCAAACGTGACTCCCAACACCTCGGTGTGGGCGCCCTCCGAGCAACCAGTCACTGAAGAAGCTCGTACTACTCCGGCCTACCAATGTGCAAAGTTAAACCAGATAACTTAATTGGTTTAAGGCTGTCCCATACCAGCACTTATGGTTGTACGGTAATTTCTTGGATTTAACGAACACGTAGTTCGGTCCTTAATCCGACACGGGCAATAGTCTCCACCCTACACTACGTACAAGTCCCTTGTACACCCGGCTATTGCCAATAATTGCCCGCATCAAAACCATAGTTTTATTTTCATTTTTGATCAAAATACCAACCATAAAGAAAGGTCATACCCATTATATGTCATATCCAACATTTTTAATCAGGTCAAAGTTTTATGTTCATTTAAGCATGGCTAAGCATGTTACTAAATGTGAGTAACCCAAATTGACATCAATTACTGTCTATACTGTTCTAGGGTTATCAAGGTTCACAAATCCATACTTATCAAGAAAGTTCTATAAAACTACAGATACAACTATCAATACCCATAATATAGCAGACTTTAATAAAAATAAAGTATGCAGTAAAACATTTAATGAAAACATTTATAAAACTGGGATCAATATGATCAAAGGGCTGCTTGCCTTGCTTATTTATTGCTTACGACGAAGATGAAGCCACGGTTGATGGAGGCAATGACGGAAGTAGCGACGTCGGATTCTACACGTCGTTCGATCGGAAATATAGCAAATATCCAACTTCAATAAGGGAAAAAAGAAAACAGACAGAAAACCAAATAAAGATTCACTACAGAAAACAAGAATGTTTTAAGGTTTGGATTGAATGAATTCGAGACCTTATGATTTAGATAATTATACAAACATATTGTTAATGACTTATGATGAACAAAACATGGTTTATTTGATAGATTATCTATTCTTGAATTATGAATTCAAGAGGCTAAAATTATGAATTCTTGTATTTATAACTTCGAATTATAGATGCTAAAATTATTTGGATTATAAAGATTAAGATACTAGACAACAAGTCGCATGCTATGCATGAATAGTTCTTGACTACAAACGATTTGCATGAGAAGGTTTCATATAAGTTAGATCTGTTGAGTTAGGCTACTAATTATGTACTCAAGGTTTTTAAGAAGGTTCTGGTGATACAAATTACATATTTGTTTATTATTTCAAAGTTTGCTTATTCATATAATTGAGTCCATAAACATAATACTTAAGGTTATTTGGCTATTAGAATTTATATGCAAAACATGATGAAATAAGATTATTTCTTCATAATATTATAGCTATACTTTGAAGAACATTTCTAAGCTAATTTCATACATTTTAGTGTTTAGACAAAGACATTGTATTCATTGTTGAAAAAGCTTATATGATATTAAGGGTTACGACGACCATATTTTTTAAGGGTATTGGATTACTCGGATTCAGATGCAAAGCAAGTTGAAAATAAAATATTTTTCTAGATTATGGTAGTACATATCTTAAATATTATTTCTAAAATGATCTTCATAAAATTTGTATTAAGACGAGATGTTTTACAGGCTACTGAAAATGCTTAATTAGTTTTATAGTTTACAAGATAACGGTTCAGTTTTAGTTCTTAGTTTGCGACTGATCTTTACATGATTACTCATTCATTTTCTTGGCATTAGCATGGAACAACATTAAGAGTGCTTTAGAGTTGGTTTCACGGTATTTTGCTTTTATCCGAGATGTTTTTCACATAAATAGCCATTAGGGCCTATCATGATCTTATTTCAAATTTGCACAAACATAAGATTTTTTTATATAAACGGAAAGGGTATTATTTTTCAGGTTACTAGGATCTGGTTTTGCCAACTTTGGAGTTTCTTTGTGAAAGATATAACTATTCGGATTACACAAGTATTGAAACTACAACTATTTAGTTAAGTGTTGATCATGTCCTTATTGTAATGATTCTTGTTGGATAAAATAGTTTGATTACATTAGATGTTTAGATTCCAGTTCCTTTTCATGATTTTGCTCCTCATTGAATATGCATGTATACATTCTTCTACAAATGCAAGGCTTATGTTCTTAATGTAATTTAAACTTGTGCATATATGATACTTGATCAAAACATGTCAATAGTGTCCAATTATTTCTTCTGATGCCTATTCATATCTTTGTACAGCTATTAGATACTTTTCATATGCATCTATTTATTGCTACGGATTATTATATGCACTTATTCATATATATACCCTTTAGCATTTGAATAGCTTACTATTTATAAAACAAGTCTAAATCAAGTTCATACCTTAATTGTTTCGGCATCATAAGGTAGCCTACTGACATGAAAGTATTTAGAAATCAATTTGACTTATTTTAGATTCTTTTTGCACATATTATGCATTTTTGTATATTTATAGCATTGAGAACACTTCTAATGGAAAATGATTCAAACAAAGTTAGAATCTAAATATTTTTATATATTTGAGTTGCTGGAAGTGTAAGGATTCTATTAAAATTGGTTTCATTCAAATTGGATCTCATTTGTGAAAATTATATACATGACATTCTTTTGATCCCTTACTTTAAATTAATTCTAAAATTTAAAAAGAGTTCATTTTCAAAATATTTTTGTATACTCTGAATCTACAGGATTTATCATAAATTTATAAATTTATTTTATTTCATTTGGATTGATAGTTCAAAAGTTATAAGCATTTGAATATGCTAGGGTTTTGAAAATACTGAAAATAGAAAAAATTACCGTAATTGGAAAGTGCGCTTTCGCTACGAAAATACGCTTTCCTTTTTGGGCTTGCGCTGGGCTAAAGCAAAGGATACCGGGCCCCGGATGGCGATGTCGAGCGCGATGAGGAGGTCGACGCGGGCCCAAGTGGCAGTGACTCAAGCGACGCTAGCGGATGACAAGAGGGCCCGCTTGTTAGCGAAACAAAGCAGAGGGAGCACGACCGAGGTTCACCGGCGATGGAGGTGCACCAGGGCCGACGAATTGGTAGCACGGTTAGCTCGAGCTCACTCTTGCGCACACGAGGAAGGTGATACTTCGGCCGATGGTAGTTTGGATTGGTGCACCACCGTGGAAGGGGCGGCGGCGCCATGGCCGACGAGCATAGCTCGGTTTTTGAGGTGACTTTGTGAAAATCAAGGCTTGGATGAGTATCAGTAGGACTTGATGGTCTTATTTTTGGATTCGCACATAAAGAAGAGATACTGGAGTGAGCTCTCACCGTGCAGGTGCGGTGGCGGAAAGAATGGCACGATACGGTGGCTCGATGGAGAAGAAGAGCTTCAATTGAGGTCAGTGACGAGTACTAGGTGCCATGAGGTAGCTCTGGGTTGAAGGAACCGGAGATTGAGGCTTTGAGGTTGATGATTGATAGCGACTGGTTTTGGCGGTGAGGTCACGGCCGAAGCGGAAATGGCAGGAGTTTGCTTGGAGAAAGGAGAAAGGTGACGAGCTTTGAAGTGGCAGTCGTGGCTAGATCCGGGCTACACAACACCAGATGCTGCGCTTAAATAGAGATGGCCAAGTCGGTTGCTGCAGAATTTGAACACACCTGAAATTGCGGTGGCTCAGTGCAGGGAACAAGACTTGCCAGCCGAGGTTGCTCGTGGTAGGGCCTAGCTGTGTCACACAGGTCAGCGCCTTGGGTTGCGTGAGACTGCGGCGTGGACGGACGAGGTAAGGCGGCGAAGCTTGCTGCGAGCGAGAGAAAAATCAGAGAAGAGGAGAAGGGGAAGAAAGATCGGGAGTCTGGCTGACAGGTGGGGACGAACGGTCGGGAAAGCAAGAGAAGTGAAGGATCGATATGGCCTAGAGGGAGGGTGAATAGGCAATTTTACAGATTCTAGCAATTTTAATCAACTAACCTAATTTTAACGAGAGTAACTTATAGCAAGAATAAAGCAGAATTCAAGCAACTAATAATAACAGCGAAAGCAATAAAAGAAATGATACAGGAGAGATAAAGATTTATCCCGTGGTTCAGAGCCGCACTCCTAATCCACGTTGAAGCACTTCTTTCAAAGTTCAGCTTCTCCAAAGCTAGTCGCAGTAGCTCTGGTGCTCACTCAGGTAACTCTTTCACTTCTCCAGTGAGGTGAGTTCCAAACCTCTCACAAACACAGTTGCCTTCCACAAACACCTTTGGACAGGTCACACTGTTTACTTCCTCCAAGCTGTCTAGGATCACCAAGATCCAAGAGTAATAAACCTTGCACAAGTTCTGTCTCTTGGTTCACTTTGCAAATCATGCAACTAGACATTGATTTGGAGCTTACACACTTAGGGATGTATGAAGATTTTTGTGTGAAAATGAAGCACAGACTCCTTTTTGAGAATGAGAGCTATATGTCAATGCCAAAGTGTAAGGAGTTCATCTGTTTTTAATGGTAGATGGCTCAGAAAATGCTTATATAGCCATTTTGGGTGAAAATAGCCGTTACACCTGCTACAGTAGCCGTTGGACGTGTCAGATGTCAGAAACAACAGAAAAACACACATACAACGGACTATGTATCAGTGCTTAGCGATACTGGTTATGTGTATGTCGGACCAAATTTCAGAGTTCACGACGGACCAAATATTTTGGTCCGTAGTACATGGGTTGATCAAGAAGATGGTCTGGCATACAACTGAGAGAGATATATGAGTATCAGACTAAATTGCTTGGTCCGTTACACATGACTTTCAAAGGATTTTGCTTAGGCATAGAGATCTATGTACGTCGGACCAAGATTTTGGTCCGTCATACATGGACAAAGCAAGAGATTTGCCAGGAAAAGAGACACATGTACTTCGGACCAAATTTTTGGTCCGTTATGCATAGACTTCATAGAAGATTGGTTTTAGCAAGAAGACACATGTACTTCGGACCAAATTTTTGGTCCGTTATACATGGACTTCACAGAAGATTGGTTTTGGCAAGATGACACATGTACTTCGGACCAAATTTTTGGTCCGTTATACATGGACTTCACAGAAGATTGGTGCCAAGAACCTTTTTCAACATAGATAAATTTTATCCCGGCTTTTCAATCTAGCAACGGACTTAAAGTAATTAAACACAAATATTTTGTCCGTTTCCTAAGTAAAAACCTCTTTTGAAGATAGAGAATACTTATTTTAGGTTTCGATTAAAAGGAACAACAAAGATTTAGTCCGGCCAAAAACTTATACACTGAAAGAGATGCCGGACCAAAATTTTTGGTCTGCTGAAGATAGGAAACCTAAGACATCTTTGGTCCGATACTGAGGAGAGAATATTGCATGTATGCCGGACCAAAATATTTGGTCCGTCATACATAGGCAGACTTTTGATTAAGATGATTTTCAAGGAATTTTTTACCAAGAATATGTGAATATGAAAGCGAGTATATTTTAATCTGAAAAACAGATATACAAAGGGAGTTTTGACATAGAATAGATTCAAGGTTTGCAACGGACTGAAGAATATAGATAGGTAAAGATTGGTCCGTTGTACTGAAAGGTATAGTTTTAGAAAGGTAAAGACTAAGTGTCTTTTGCTCCAAATGATCTAGTTTTGCCTTTGCCTAACAAACTATTTCCTCGTGCAAAGTCCCTCTTTTGGACAACTAAAAGAGATAAAACACCTAGACTATTCGACTTAAAACATCTCCCAAGACATAAGCTATAAACTGAAAGCCTTAATCTTGTTGTCCCAGCTTATTTCATCATAGGTTCCAGCTCACTTTCTTCAAGCTTTGAACATTACTAACTTAGTCATCAATATCAAAACCATAATAATATAAAAAATAAAATTGAGGGGTGCCTAGATGCTATCAAGAAGTCGGCAGGAGAAGTAGCTGGCAAGGACGGGCCCACAGGTCAGTGAAAGAAAAGGGCAACACTGCCGAAATTTCTGGACAGCACGGGGTGAATTCTTTGGATTGGGCCATGAAACTGACTCAATATTTTATGAGAATTTTTATATATGTCGGCAAGGAATTGATAAGATTAAAGTAAAAATTTTATATTAAAATTGTCGATAAAAATGTTTATAAAAATCTGACAATGCATAATTGTCCTTTTATGTTGATTCTGAATTTTACTTAATTTAAAATTAAAATCAGTTTATTATTTTATTAAACTTTTTATGAAGATCTTAAATGTAATTATTGACAAGATATAAAATTTTAATATTTTTATATTGTATATTTTAATTTTAATAATTCTGACATTACCATTTTTCAGTTTTTCAATCTCTCGGTTTCTGAATTTTTAAAATTATTAAATGATTGGATAAACTCTTGATATTTTTACCAGACATAGATAAGACAAGTTTGTCAGCATGGTTAAAATTTTAACTCTAGTTATGGTCTAGTGATTTCTAAAGAATTCTTACTCTGCCAGATTAGAGTATCTAGAGAGGGTTATTTTTGTCTTTTTATTTTATTTTATTGATCCAGATCAATGCAAGTTGCATAATCAAGATCTTGGATGGATCTGGGATTTATCTGATATTTTTACAAATTTTATTGACTTTGGATTTTTATCTTTTTACTTTTACCATTTTACTATATCCTTTAATTCACTTTCTTTTATTAGAGAAAAGCCAAAAAAT
Source organism: Otatea glauca (assembly GCA_036346275.1). Taxonomy (NCBI): domain Eukaryota; kingdom Viridiplantae; phylum Streptophyta; class Magnoliopsida; order Poales; family Poaceae; genus Otatea; species Otatea glauca. The sequence goes on from CM070714.1 coordinate 43,353,537, forward strand.
ACAGAAAATTCAGGAAATTAAAATTAAAATTAAAGATAACATTTCCAAATTCATTTTTCTATTTTGTTTGTTTTGGAAGAAATAGTTTTAATAAAGGAAATCTCTCTTTTCTTAAGGTTAGAATGTAAGAAAAGAGGAAAAGATATTGTTTAAAGTCAAAATATTAATTCCAATTAAAAAATTTCATTCAATTCTATTTTTAAATTTCAAATGTTTTTTTTATTTTTCATATTTTTAAATTTTATTTGATGTTACAACCATGATGACAGAGAATATGGTAAATTTCGGCGCTTCATGGGCGATTCTGAGAAACCTTTGTTCCCGGACTGCAGGTTGAACTATACAAGGTTGTCATCCATGCTTGAACTGCTGAAATTGAAGGCAAGCAACTAGTGATCCGACAAGAGTTTCACGGCGTTGTTAGGTCTATTAGCAGATATACTTTCAGAGGGAAACGAGTTGCCGACAACCACCTTCAAAGCCAAGAAGGCTATTTGTCCATTGGGAATGAAAGTAGAAAGAATACTAGCTAAGAGCGAGGTCACGTGCCACGTCTTCTGGCACCGTGTCATTTACAAACCATGCGGATGAGGAAGTGTGCGAACACCTGGTAAGATATCGAACTACCAACTTTGTAATTACTTCATAACTTCATAAGTGAAATAATATATCGGGATCTTATAGGTAGCGTTGAGTACACAATCTTCTTATGCCTCTTTTTTGCTAAGCAGGAATAAAGATGTACTCTCCACGACCTTAGGAAATAAGGAACACCCTGGTCGCACGAGAGGCAAAGGGGTTTTCGTTCCCTGGAAAACCGGATTTCCAGACGACTCTGACAAATAACGAAATAGAAAAAGGGCTAAAGCTGAGCGCGAGGAACAGCTTGTAGAGAAGATTAAGGAAAGGCTGAGAGATGAATTTAGCAGTTAGATAAAAAGCCTCTAGAAAAAGATAAATAATTCTAAGAGATGGCCCACGCAACCTCGGACGTTTGTACGTGGTTCAGCCCAACTACTAGTAAGAGCAGTTATGCGTCCACCGCTTACATAGATGAAGATGGCAAATTTCCTATCTGTGATACCAAGATACTAATATATATCTCTTGAATGCTCCACAGATATAGTTGTTATACGTCTTATCTAGTTGTGTACCGTTATGTAGGAGGCTACGCGATGCAATTTCCAAGTGAGGTTTGCCAATGGCTCCGTTCTCCTTCAGGCTGCTTGGGGGCTCACATATCCATCCGGTCAAGGGGCGCTGGTGCACGACACCCAGGTAGCGTCGGGTTTCATGAAGGTTAGTGTGAATGGTGTACATGACATTTTCAAGGTCGCCGCGCTGCAAATGCCCCCAAACGACGAAATCGTGACATTAGGGGATGTCATTGGCACATACATCCAATGGCCTAGCAGCACCATCTTCCTAGATGCCCATCCTCCAGCACTTGAAGTACCCGCACTCCTAGAGTCACCTACACTGCTGGAGTCACCTGCTGCACCTCAGCAGGCCACCTAATCAGCTACCGTGCCCCGTGCATCACAGGCTTTTATGTGAGATCGTGCCCACTCGTCTCTCGTAAAGTCTCCCTTTAGTAGAAAGAAAAACAAGGGCAAATCAATGCAGATCACGAAGGACCTTGACTATCAGATTGCCTCATTCGCCTAGCTATACAAGCTAGGAGAGCCTTTAGTAATGGGAGAGCTCTTAGTAATGGGAGAGCTCCTAAAAAACCTTACCATGGCTAGCCTTAGATTGCATGGTTGGTACATGAAATAAGCCAACAAGCCAGTGCCGCAATGTATATTGTGTATCTCGATCAGCTTCAAGCACAAGCATCTGTTCAACCAGTAATCGGGGGGCTTCTTCACAGTCGACTTGCAGGACTTATTCGATCTCTTCAACCTCGACGCCCTCAACATCGCGCTCATGAGATGCTGAACATTGTAATTATATGTAATCATAGTCTACATTCATTTAATGTTGATATTTATATACATGTATGACTCCTTGCTTTTGTATATATAGATACATGATCTATGAAGCGAAAAAGAACAAATAATCAGTGGGTTTCCTTGACCCACACATAGTCTCGAAGCAAACAATGGACAAAAATTAAAAATTCATCGATGAATATGTGGACGAGGTATTGATGGCTCAAAAAGATAAAGGGTACATCCTTTTACTCCACAACCCAAGGTAAATGCTGCACTAATTGCTATAATTTGATTTGTACTGTACACGCAACTCAAAATTAGGTTGAATGACCATGGTGACATACATGTGTAGGTTTCACTGGATTCTTATTGTAATTCACCCAAGAAAGAACCGAGTTATGTACCTTGATTCCTTACTGAGCGGCAGCCACGATCGCAAAATTACCAACAGTATTCACGTTTCCTCCATAGATAACATGATCCTGTAGATTGTTCAAGTTGTACGTTGCTCCTGGAATGGATGATGTTTACTATTTGGAATCACGTAGGTTGTTCAAAGTGTACAAAGGTTGTGGAGGGCCTCTGGCAAGGATGGGACGAAGCTGAAGCACGATTTTAAGTTTTCGGTACCTTCTAGTGCACAATAATCATATATCACACTCCGTAATAATGCATCTGGAACTAACCAATTCTATATTTGCAGTGCTACCAGCAGGGAAAGAGAAATAACATATGTGAATTTTACGTTTGCCACAACATGCAACTCCTCCTCAGTACAGACAAGACCGATCAGGTTACAACTGCGTTGGAATAGACTAATCTGATCGGAATTCAAGGACAACTCTGTTACTTCTTCTTGAGTCAGGTCATAAATCCAAAATCCAAGTTCCACTTTGCCTAATTTGAGAAGGTATGTTATTTCTAAATTACCACTTCGGCTACTTTGTGAAACTTGTGCTACGAATTTCTTAATTGTACTTGTGCATTCAATTGTTAATATGTCTAAGTTGATTTCTGAAATGGATGTGCTGTAGGTGGTGTAATAATATGTAATATGAGTATATGTCTGAAATGGATGTGATAATATGGATGTAATCTGTAAACTGTTAGTTTCAGAGAGCATGGGTAGCATTTCCTGACGCTAGCCAGTAAATAGAAAAAGTATATTAATGCAAAATAACATCACAGATGGTTCTTTACATATCATATCACAGACGATTCTGAGTGTGAACCGTCTGTGATAAATGATAACCACTTATCACAGACGATTCACACTCAAAACCGTCTGTGATATCTACTTATCACAGACGGTTCATAATAAGAACCGTCTGTGATATGTTTTTCATAGACGATTCATAAATCGTCTATGATGAGCTATCATTATCACTGACACATGATTATAGACGGTTCACAAAATCGTCTGTAATGAGTTTTCCGTTGTTGAATCCACGGATTGCTATGAGCCGTCGGAGAAAAAACCGCGGAGGGATATAAACGCAATTTCGTTTTTTCAGGTCGATTAAGGAAAAAAACGTTTTTTGGGATCTAAATATAATTTGTCTTTTCTCAGGACTATTTTGCTAAAAACATGCGTGAGGACCCGAATGCAAACCGCGGAGGTACCGGAACGTAATTTTATTTTTTTGCATCTATTTTATTAAAAAACCGAGGGAAGGACCCGAACGTAATTTCCAATTTTGCGGAGGAGCTTATGTGATAGCTTGGAGTCATCGACGAATTTGCGGCACCACGGGTCATCTTTGTGCAGTACGAAATCGATAGGAGTCGTCGTCAAATCTGCGAAAACATATTTTTTTCTGGGCAATTTCGTTTTTCTCAATTTTTTCTTAAAAAAGTTGGCTACTAGGAGCCATCGATGAACCCGGGGATCGCTAGGAGCTGTTGGCGAATACGCGAAACCGCGGGTCCCCTTTTCTCTGGAAAAACATATGCAAAAACGTGTATATTTTTTTGCGCAGATCCAATTTTCTTAGTCTCTTTCTTAGAAAAACGGGTTGATTGATAGGAGCCGTCGTCGAACTCTTGGACTACTATGAGTCGTCAGTGAATCTGCATATAAACGTAATTTCATTTTTCGGGTCAATCAAACTAAAAAAAGTGTTTTGGGACCTAAACGTAATTTTATTTTTTCCGCCGTCGAATCCACGGACTGCTATGAGCCATCGGCGAATACGTAGATTTGTCTGAAAAAACCGTAGAGGGATATAATTTTTGTGGGAAAAACTATAAGAGGGATAAAAGTTTTGTGAAAAAAAACGCGGAGGGATATAAACATAATTTTATTTTTCGGGTCAATCCAACTAAAAAACGTCTTTTGGGATCGAAACATAATTTTGTTTTTTCCGTCGTCCACAGATTGCTATGAGCCGTCAGCGAAAAAACCGCGGTTCGTTTTTTCGGGTCGGTTAACGAAAAAAACGTTTTTTGGGATCTAAACGTAATTTGTCTTTTCTCGGGACTATTTCGCTAAAAACCGGTGTGAGGACCCGAACGCAAACTGCAGAGGAACCTGAACGTAATTTTATTTTTTCGCATCTATTTTATTAAAAAACGACGGAAGGACCCGAACATAATTTCCAATTTTGCGGCGGAGCTTTTCGCGAGACCGGTGACGTGGCATGCTCGAGAGGCCGGCAATCTCATGCGCTTTAAAAAGAAGTATACATTTGTTATTTCTAAAAAATGATTTGTACTAGACTTAACGGGTATGCTTGCATGCTAGAATACTAGATCCACCCGTCTAACATTCCCACTCGCTTGACAAACGGAAGGCTAATTGTACTGTCAGGGGACATGAGATTCGCTTGAAATTTGCATGTCGAAAACTGGTGCCTCATCGGGGTCAAACGCACTTGGGGACGACGCAGCAAGCATAACCCCTCGTCCGTACATGACCTGCTCTCTTCTTCAGGCCATCAATTCACAGGGTCAAAAACACCTCGCAGCGGCCTATATGTTAGCTGAAGTTAGCACCGGTTGGACAAGAGAACTACGGAAGGCGTTTTTCCGGTTTGCCTGTCGAGCATGTGAAGAAATCTGCTTCCGTTCGTACAGTTTTCCCGTGATATTTCAACGCGTGACATGAATCGCACGTAGCTCGCGCGCATACACGCGTACGGCTCTAACATTGCTTTCTCTCTGTCCAAAACTTTGGTTCCTTCCTTCAAAGAAAAGAAAACTTTGGTAGTTTGGTCAATGACACCACTATCACTATACTTAGCAAAAAATGTTGCGATATCGACTGAACATGCCCGTACGTAATCTCACTGTCAAAACGAAATCTTGGCATCTTCTAGACTCGCGGATCGCGTAAAAATGATATGTTCGGCATGCGCACCAGCTGCTGCTGCATGCTTCCATCCACAAACCACAGACGGAGCCCACCCATCACATGCACTACTCATTAGGCCGGTCTGTCTCTTATCACTTACAGGTATATATATAATCTCTACCTCAACTAGTCAACCCCAACAAATACATATCTACATCGCGACAAGCGCTCGCCCGCTGACCTGGCGCGCCTCGTCACACCGGTAACTCGTACGTGGAGCTTCAGAAGTGCCGACGTATTGACACGTACGTCGGCTCTGCACCATGTCTTCGCTTCGCTCACTGTAATGCCAAAACGATCAAAACGAGCGTGCGCGTAGCCCGCCACGACGCAGAAAAAGTTGCTACTTTATCCTCCTCCGATCTCTTATCAGAGCATGTGTCCCGCCGATTATGTAAACTAAAGCTAGTTTGGTAAGCGCGCAAGGGTTTAATTAATTGACGGTTGCTATCATGCGCACTCACTCGCTCCTACTCGATTTTTAGGTCATCTTCTGTGTGATCCCAATGCCATTTTTTGGGGTTTTAATCATGGTGTAGCCTAAACTAGGTTAAAGTAAAGTAGATGTAACAACATGTAATGGCTGGAATGGAGAGGCTCTCTCCCTGGTATAATTAGGCCTTTGAAAGCCAGGAAAACGTACCCTCTTGTACTTGAAATCTCTAGTGATGGATCGATGGGTGTGGATGGATATATTTGAGGTGGTGGGCTGGCTAGTGGTAAAGGAGGCACTCCCCGGATTCCGCACACTCTGCTGATGCATCATATCTCAGCTGGTGACCTAGTGTCACTGTGACCTTTTTTTCTCGTGCTTTAATCAGGGGTGGATCTACGGTGTACAGGTTAGGGTCAAACGACACGAACGTCTTTCAATCTAGTATACATGATTTCCTTAGTATATAAGCATATGATCATCTTATTATAAGTTACAAGTTAGTGTTACGAGTTCGTAATGACCTTGGCGACTCCGATAACCTTTTCTCCTAAATCCGCCCTTGGCTTTAATATTTACATAGTTTTCAGAAGATGATGTATAGAAACACAGCAGTACCAAACTTGATCTTCTACAGGGTTGCTTAGTAAGATCAGACGAAGAATATTACAGGACACCCGGCTAGTGGATGTAGATACCACATCGATCGTCAGGTGAAACAAGGCGAGGTAATCCATAGGATGAACGCATCACGTTTTCCTAAAGAACCCAACTAGGTAAGTAACCGCGGCGTGTCACGCCGCGGTCGCCACTATTCACATGAGTAAATCGAGAAAACACGCGACCGCTGCTCCCTATACGAGCAAATCGAGGAGACACGCGAAACGGTTGAAAGGATACAAACGTAATTACGTTTTTTTCTCACATTTATTTGGCGGAACGGTTGAAAGAATATAAATATATCTGAGCTACAGTTGCGTGGCACGCCGCGACCGCCGCTCCACATGTAAAAACTGAAAAAAATTGGTCTAAACATTTTTTTACGAAAAAGGACATAAAAAGGACCTAAACGCTATTTTTCGGATAAAGACAAAATAGGAACTAAACGTAACGCTTAAAAAGGCCTAAAGGATATAAACGTAATATAATCTTTTTCCCGGAATAGGATCTAAACGTAACTTTTTTTTCAAAAAAGGACCTAACCGATTTTTTTTTTCAAAAAAGAACCCAAATGCAATTTTTTCCCCGGCTCGGCTCGAGCCGAGCTAGAGCCAAGCCGGCTCAAATGAATATGGAGGCCGGGATTCCACCAAATATAGTAGAGGTAGTATGTGCCAGCCACATGCGAAATGAGGCTTGCTTGGGGTAGTGCTAGGCAAGGTTTCAAATTTTGGTTTCAGATCATATCTTGAATGTGACCGAAATCTGAAATTTCAGTGAGATCTCGGAATTTCGGACAAAATTTAAAAAGAAAAATTTAAATACAAATTTTTTTGTATGGGATTTCCGAGATTTCGGCAATTTGCCGAAACCTCGGTAAATTTCAACTAGGCGAAAAATAGTACAAAACATGTTAGAAAATTTTTTGTGGATGGTGATGATGCATCACTAATATTCCCATAAAAAATTTTAGATGATGATCAAGCTTGAAAAAAATTCAAAAATTCATGCTACTATCTTGATAAAAGCCTTACTGGTAAATTTGAACCGCATGAAAAATAGTCCAAAGTATGTTAGAAAATTTTGAAAAAAAATTGGATGGTCCTGACACATTACTAATATTCTTGTAAAATTTTCAAATAATGATCAAGCCTGAGAAATTTTAAAAAAATTTGACAGTGCTATTGTTCTGATAAAAACTTGACTGAGTATATATATTGCTTCTATAGATTTGATTGAGCAATCAAAAAAGGTTTAGAATTTTTGAAACATTTAGAGAAGGGTTTTGAGGTAATTCTTAAGCTCTCCTAAAAATTTGGGATCATGATCACACTCGAGCAAATTTATAAAATTATGACATTTTTACTGTCTCATTTATGTTCCTATTTTTTGTTTTTTCAAGCATAACAAATGAAGTCCAATTATTTTGGAACTCTTTCTGTATGATCCTAGACGGCTAAATATGGTATCATGAATTTTTTAGAGCATGATCAAGCTTTTACATTTTTATAAAAAATCTAACAGTGCTTCTGTTATTTTTATAAAACATCTTAAAAATTCAGTTTTTCCAAATATTTTCATTGAAGATGGCATTCTTAAGGGGTATTGACCTAAATCCGGTCCAAAAAAGTTGAAAAACTGGTCAAAATTACAGAGATTTAGGTGGAATTTGTCAAAATTTCGTTGAAATAACTGTAGCAATTTAAAAAAAATTCAAATTTTTTATTTGGCCGTGATTTGGAATCTCGTCTCTGGCTGAAATCTAAAATCTCGGCTAAAATTTCACTGGGATTTTGAACCTTGGTGCTAGTTCGGATGTTACGAGAAAGCAATGTTCTCTTTTCTTTTGGCTTCATTACCGTGAGTGATTTGAAACCTTTCAACCCTTGCACTAGAGGTGTCTCTAGTATCACTCTTTAAAGATTATACAAATATTAAAGCATGAATGAATGGTAGACAATGATCACTTATCTTTTTATTTACTTTAAGATTTGTACAAATTGTATTAAGTGGTGATACATAAAAATACTATTATGTATATAGGGGCGTACCGATAAGGGGGTCAGGGGGGCTAGGGCACCCCTACCCCCGACAACACCATGGGTACCCCTGTAGCACTCCCTTCCCACCGTGGAGTGCCATCATGCCATCGCCATAGAAGCTGGCTAGAAGATTGAAATTTAGAGGCTGATTTAGTACACCCTAAATTTGTATACCGGGTCCGTCACTATGTATATTGCTTCCGTACACAAATTGGAATATAGTTTGAAAAAGGAAGAGTTCGATTGTACCACTATGAGGCCAGTTTTCTTCAAACTTTACATAAAAGATCGAAAGATAATAAATTGCAGGCAGGAAGAGGCCCGGCGTTACATTACAGCATTCCTTAGTGCGGCACTACAAAGTTGGTCTCGCTGACCACCGTTTCAATTTTGGCCCAGAAAAATTTGACCTCTACGGCGTCAAACAACGCTCTGACCTCCAGGGGAGACAAGAACCGAATTCCCCATGGAATTCGTCCATGTCTTGCCCTTTTCTTCACCAACTCCAACTTTGTTAATTAACCAGCTGAGCCACCACAGAGCTTAGCCACCGGCCGGGAATGCTGGCACACCATGGAGGCCAAATTAACGTTAATTTGCGATTGGTCGACGTGGTAAACTTTGATGTCTGGACTCTGGAATGTCTTTTCTGGACAGCCGTGCGTGGGCATCAACGCATATGTTTGTCCATTGATTTGCCCTGAAGAGAGAACTAAGGATGCTTGGAGATCTAAAGAAAGAAAAAAATCTATGTGAACATCCTATCTGCTTTTAGGAGTCGTGCAGTTGGTTAAAATAGCCATCTTAATATTCAACAATCAAGAGTCATAAGATAAACTCACGTAGTATATCGCCGAGCGGTGTTTCAACGCTCTCCTACAAAGTGAAAACAACGAATTTAGAAAAGCACATCAAGGACCTGATTTTACAATCGCCCACTACTTCATTACTAATAGTGCTAGCTGCTTTAGGATTTGTGCAACGTAGCAGGTTTTGGCTACAGTCTCACAGATAGCTCTCCAGAAAAATCTTCACTAGAAATGGTAGAATTAGGTCATCATTACCCAACCTCCTTTCTCCGTAGAAAGAAGAAAGAACATCATGCATCGATCACCTCTCCTTAGAAAGAAGAAAGAACATCATGGATCACCCACCTAATTATTTTGCGGTTAAGGAGCCTTTCCACGTCCTGCAAATTTTTTTATGACTCGGTTAAAGTGGCCGCAGCCTCGCCGGATGGTTGGGGAGTGTAGGGGAGAGCACTTATCCTCGTGTAAAAGACGCTATCATGCTAGGGCTCGATCGGTAGGATTGATTGAAAGGCCAAGTCTCCTATCACACAAATCACATAGAAAGTGGCATCAAACACTATGTCGTACGTACGTTGCTGCGAGCGACAACTAAAGGACCAGGGAGCCCAACATCAGGCGTCAGCTTGACGGCGACCGAATCTGGCCTTCCCCTCCGATGGGTGGCGCACGGCGGGAAGTGCTCGCGCTCCCGTTCGCCGAAAGAGGGAGTCGTTCCGGTTACGCAACTCCCAATGCATTTTCTTGGCCGCCATGTTACTACCATTTCGTAGTGTGATATTTAGGGACACAACCCTCTTACAAAATAAAGTTTATTAGCGTGGCGCGGGTGTTGGCTCTAGTAAATTGGGTCAACATATTGCATGCGGGCTGTAAAAAAAAGCTCGGGCCTGACAAATTATTCGAACTCGACTCGATCTGGACTTAATTCGAGCTCGGCTCCAATAGTAAAACAGCCGTGCTCGACGCTACGCTGAAGCTCGTTCAGGCCAGCTAGCCGAACTCACATAGTTAAGTCGCTGGAAATAGTCCCAACCGTATGTACATTGTATGTATACTGCCCATTCGATCTGAACTCCAACTCTCCAACGCCCAAGTGCTAAACTTCAAGGCCCAGCCCAACTTCCCACACCTCCCCATCTAGCAACCGGACTGTTAATGAACTTCGCTATCGAATAGTCCGGGATTCTCGAACAGATCTGAAGTGGAGAACAAAGAGAGAAAGAGAGACACAGGTTTAGGGAGGAACAGCGAGAGAATTCTTTATTGCTTTCTGATTCCTTATACAATGGGGGGAGTGGGGACCCCCCTCCTCCTTATATAGTAGTCGCCTAGGGTTTCGGCTAAGGGACCATCGTGGGCTTTCATGGACCACGTGGTTTCCCAACACTCCCCCTTGGGCCCTTTGCCGCGAGATGCATATGCCTCATTAAAACTTCAGAAAAACCCAGTGGGAAAAATACTTGGAGAAAGAGTACATAGCATACGCTTACTGTGTTACATGAATTGCCTCATTAAAACCTTATGCAAGAAAACTTCATGAATAACTTGCTAAGGAAAAAGAGTACAATTCACCTAAACTTCAATTGCTAATCTTCGAGATTCATGTTGGGTACTCAAACCTCATGTTTAAGATTTATGTGGGAGTATGTGAAATATCTCCCCCTGAAATCTGCACTTCTCTAACCCAGCCGCCTCCTTTCTTCAACCTTTCCCCAACCCCTTTGTCCTATCCTCTCCTCTGAGTCCTCACTCCTCACGCCGATGCTGCATCTCCTCCTGTCGCGGCGTCGCGCTGGCTGCCGACCACCGTAGCAGATGTGTAACACCTAGAAAATCCCAGATATAAACAAGAAAATAGTCCATCCTTAATCATCTTACCTAATTTTCTCCCCTCTAATTATCTTTCTACCTTAATCATTCATCAGTCCCAAATATTATCCAATTCCCAAAGTGCAAAAGAAGGAAAATAAGATAATAAATTTGTGTGTACCAGCCAGGCCCATCTGTGGCCTATTACCGTAGCTATATAACATCAGGGGCACGGGAGGACGCGGAGATGGGGCGAGGGCAGTGGAGGAAAGAATTACTGACCAATTTCTGACAAATCACATACAAGGGTCATCCACGCGGACTCAACAGGGGGCTAGGGCACATCCTACCCCCGACCAGACCATGGGTACCTTCTAGCATCCCCTGCTCACTGTGGAGCGTCATCGCGCCATGGACATCTCCGTGGAAAGAGAAGGAAAAATGAAAGATTAGAAGTAGAAGGACTTATCAGTGGCTCCGTTACATGGGCTGATGCACCGAACCACCAATCTGGGCCAGCACCACCATGCGCCACGCAGTCCACGCCAGCCCAGCCCACTAGCCACCATCGACAACACCTCACTACTAGTCCGCCACTGCCCCTAATCCTGAATCTCCATTCCCCATCATAATTCTCAAATATGGAAATCCACGATTGAATCCCCAGCCGATCGAGGAGGCTTGAGCAGCGAGGCGAGGGCGATGACCAGTCAAGGAGGATTGAGCCCTGAGGGGCGAGCGCGGCTACCGGCTGAGGAGGGCTGAGCCCTCGAGCCTTCGTGCGGCAACCGACGGAGCAATCCTTGCAAGTGACGGCCGGCTGAGGAGGCCCGGGGTCGGTGGGCGGCTGAGGAGGTCGATGGCTGGTTGAGGAGGAGACCTGAGGTTGGCGGAACAGTCGAGGCTGGTGGGGTCAGTGGCCAGCTGAGGAGGCCCGAGGCCCTAACCCCCTAGCGGCGAGCGTGACAGCCAACCAAGGAGGGCGGCAGGTAGAGGAGGTTTGCGAGAGAAGAAGGGCGGCTGGACGAGGAGGCAGCACAACAGCCGAGCAGACTGAAGGGGGTAGCAGGTGTGCAGAAGGGGCGAGCCAACCGACTGGGCTGGGGAAAGCCAAAGGCCAGAGGACTTTTGTGTGGAATGGAGTGGACAACATCTACTACTATTAATCGATTTGTAGATTTGTAAGAGATGGACAAATGAACATTACATAAATAATTTTCAAGCAATACAAGTAGTACTCCTCACACTAATGAGAGCAAGAATCAAACAAAGAAACCTCAAGTGGATTTTAATCCTGATGAAATTATCGCGGATCCAATGAAACACGTATCAATTGATGAGTATGACAATGAAATTAGAGAACAAGTTAGGAGTAATTATTTATTGAGAGGTCCAACTTAACATAAAGGGCATGATTTTCTTCACAGAATGCGGCATGAATGTTCAAGGGTATTTCAACAATGTTGGTTCGACAAGTTTGATTGGCTACAATATAGTGTGAAAAAGGGTGCAACATTTTATTTCTATTGTTTTCTTTTTAAGAAACCAGAAAGGCCCGAAACATTTGGTAGTAATGTCTTCACAATAACTAGGTGTTCCAATTGGAGAAAGGATTTGGAAATATTTAATAAACATTTTAGTAGACCTAATAGCTATCACAATGTGGCAAAGGTGGATTGCGAGGATTTTAGAAATCAAAGGGCAAGTGTAAGTCAAAGACTTTTTTATCATGGCCGAGAGTCAAAAATTGCATACAAGATTTGTTTGACCGTTTCTTTAGATTGTGCAAGATATCTTCTATTGCAAGGTGAAGCTTTTCGAGGTCATGATGAATCTTCCTTTTCTATCAATAAGGAAAATTTTAAGGAATTGATTGAGTGGTACAAAAATAAGAAAGAGGGAATGAATAAAGTATTTGATTAAGCTCCCTTACATTGTGTCATGACTTCTCTAAAGATTCAAAGGGATCTTGCAAAAGCTTGTGCGCAAGAGATCATGACAGTGATTATGGGTGAGTTTGAAGATAGAAATTTCTCAGCACTTATTGATGAGTATCAATAAAGAAGCAAATGGCCGTGACTTTAAAGTCAATAGTTCATTTTATGTTTATTTATTGTACTATTTTATTCATATAATCATGTGATGTTGTTTTAACTTATTATAATTTATGTTATGCAGGTTTGTGAACAAGCAAGGAATAGTTATTGATAGGTTCCTTGGTATTAAGCATGTCACGAATTGTACATATGGCGCATTGAAGGAGGATTTATTCGATTTACTTGGAGACAACCAATTACCAATTTGTAGGCTACGTAGACAGGGTCATGATGGAGCTTCTAATATGAGAGGAGAATTTAATGGGTTGCAAAAGCTGATTCGAGATGAAAATCCATATGCTTTCTATGTCCATTGCTTTGTCCATCAGTTGCAGTTAATGGTTGTGACTGTTGCAAGTTGTAGTAAAGCTATTGCTAATTTCTTCAACTATGTTCCTTTTATAGTGACCACTTTGAGTGCATCTTGCAAGAGAAAAGGATGTGTTGCTTGCAAAGCATCAAGATGTTCTATTGAATAAGTTGGAGAATGGTAAAGTGGTCATTGGAATAGGGCTGCTTCAAGAAATGAGCATAGCTAGACCTTCAAACACTAGATCAGGGCTCACATCTTAAAGCCTTGCGTCGTATTTTTCACACGCAGAAGGCGGTATTATGCGTACTAGAGATTGTGTCTGAAGATGCCTGTCAACCATCAAGTTATGGTGGAGCATGAGGTTTGATACAAAAGATGAAAACCTTTGAATTTGTATTCATCTTGCATTTGTTAAAAGATTTATTGACATTACAGATGAGTTATCACTTACTTTACAAAGAAGGGATTAAGATATTATTGAAGCTATGGGCTTGCTTGTAGATGTGAAAGTGCACTTGCAAGATATGAGAGACAATGGATGGGAGCTATTGTTCCAATAAACCAAAGCTTTTTGTGAAGCAAATGAGATTCAAGTGCCAAATATGGAAGAACTCATACCAGTTAGAGGTAAATATGCACATAGAAAGCATACGGTGACTCACTTTCATTATTACTATGTTGAGATTTTCATTGCTACTATTGATGTTATTACATCAGAGATGAACCATCGGTTCAATGAAGTTTCTTCAGAATTACTAATATGCATGTCTTATCTTGATCTTAGAAACTCTTTCTCCAAGTTTGATGTAGATAAACTTGTTTGACTTGCTGAAATATATGCTGATGACTTCACCGTGACTGACCGCTTGTTGTTAAGAAATCAACTTCAAACATAGATTCTTAACATAAGGGGAAGTGTAGAATTTTATGGATGTGGTGATATTGCAAAGCTAGCTCAAACGATGGTTGAAACATGGAAATATAGAACGTTTCCATTAGTCTATCGTGTCATCGAGCTAACATTATTCCTTCCAGTGGCAACAGCATCAATAGAAAGAGTCTTTTCAACAATGAATATTATCATGATAGATTTACGCAACAGATTAGCAGATGAGTGGTTTAGTGACTTAATGATACGCTACACTAAGCGAGAGATATTTAGAAGCCTTCATGATAATAAAATCATAAAACGCTTTCAAACCATGAAGAAGCGTAGAATGCCCATTATGGATGTACTGCCTTCGTTGTATTTCATATTTTTATTATGTTTCTCTTGTAATTATGAATGCTTTTCTATCCCAATAGTTAGTACATGGATCTACTTTATTTTATTTATTTGTCTTATTTTAAGATTGTCTCGTTACCCGTTCAGCACTCTCCGAATTTTTTGCGCCGGTTCCGTCGCTCGTAAGGACTGATTGAGCCTAGATCGACCAGAGATGGCATACTGAAGTATGAGTAAGTTGCCACTTCTTTGGCAGCTTTTTTAAAATGGTTGCTGTGGCAGTGCTATTATTTTATTACTGCAACTTTCGTTGAAACAAAATTCGGGGAAAATCAAGGTAAACAGTACTGCTCCAACTTCCAAATGAGAATCCTGAGAGAAAATTGTTAAGACACAGTCCAATTCGAAAGGAAGCTTCTGGCATTCAAATGTACACCAAGTTAGTTAGAGCGCATGGTTATGCAGAAGAAGATCGTGACTCGTGACTCGTGAGTTCGATTCTGAAGTCCTTTAGTTTTATTGTGCCATAATATGTATGGAAACCTTTCCATTTCTTCTTCTTCTTTTCTTCTTTTGAGGGAGACAGCTGCCTTCCCATCACCTAGAGCACCTTGAGCGAAGAGCGAAGCAGATCTGGTAGGCTTTCATGATAGACAATCAAATGGGCCTGCAGTTGCATATTTGGACTTCTAGTTGTGGTCACCAGGTACACGATGCAATGGGCTGTCTGGGCCGCATGATTACGCGGTTGTGTTCACGAATACGTTTTATTATTTTTTGAGTCTTGTGCACGAGTACTGTTGGACCTCTAGCAATGGATTCGAACTTTTTTCCCTGAGAGGTAATGGACTAGGAACTTAAGAGGGCGATTAGTTAACCTGCTGTAGATTCCCCTAAAAAAAAGTTAGCCTGTTGTAGACATGGGACCACTAAGATGACAAAGGATTCTACTGCGGAAGCAGACTTCTGACGTCCGAACAGCGAACACCGCTAGGCCGTCTGCTCGTACGGGTACGTTCGATGATCATGGATCATCAACCCCGAATCGCACGTTACCACGGGCCGAGATCCAAACAATGCGCATCACACCAAAACCTACACTACATATGTGCGTACGTGGATACTATGAATTAGTCATGGCCCATATTATGTATGTAACCAGTTCAGGATTAAAAGTGGGACAGGACGCAGGCAATACGGCACTTTGCGCACAGACCGCTAAAGTTTAGATGGGTTTATGCGGCAGCTCGCCAATGATTATGACAGCCAATACGGCATCCACAACCTGTATCAGCCCGCATAAATTTGGGAGCCTGTGCTTCAACATTCAAAAACAAGTACTCGAACACTGGATCACAAAGGCGTGGACAGGTCATTGGCGAATTGATTCAACTAACCCGATTAGATCAGTTAAGAGATGTGACTACTCTGGAAAAATACATAGATATTACTACATCTTAAAGGATTAACGTGATAACGTCGTTTGGCTTAGTTTCTGACCCATGACGGGAAGTCCGTGCTAAGGTCCTAGCCGGCGCTATTGCCGACGATATACGAGACCGCTTCGGCTTTCCGGGCTATATCGTGTCTGGGCGTGTTGACGTCATGGGTTCCTTAATGTTGAAGCAGGCTATGCGGGTCTCATGCAAGTTCAGTATACTAGAGTGGATTGATATACGGGAACCACTTGATATTTTTTGTACACTAAATTTGGTGTGCTGACAGATAGCATGTGTCTAGTTGCATCCTAATTAACCTTTGTTGTGCTCTGACATGTCATGAACCTAAAATGAGACGGAGGCGTGAGTACCAAATTAACAAAACACACTCATCCCTCTATAATGTTGAACCAAACACAGTACCGCCGATCCCGACGTAACAGAGGCCAACCAAAGGCGACGAGAGCCGAGAGGTTCACAAGTCACAACGCAATGATGCCGGCTCGCGCACCGGCGGGCCAAACGTACGTAAAGGGAGGCGAGGAGTGGAAGAGAAGAGAGGGAAGTGAACAGTACAGCCGGCCCAAAGCAAGACCGCGCTCCAATGGCGGATAAAAGCAGGGGGAAATCACAAATCACATATCCCATGCACCCGCGCATGTGGCGTCGCGCTTCGGCTCGGCGGTTCGAGTGGGCCGGGCTGGGGGAGCGGCATGCATCATGGCCGCGCGGGTACGTGTTGCCCCGCTGTGCATGCCGCCGCGCGGTTGGCCAGCGTGCGCCCTGCGCGGGCGGCAGGTGGCCGACAGGCGCCGGCCGCGGCAGGGGACGGCCTGGCGCGCGCGTAACGAGGCGGAGGCAGCGGAGTGCGGTGGTGACGGCCGGCCAGGGATGGGGTACAGAAGGAGCCACGTGAGGTGTCTCCGGCGCGGCATTTGAGGGGGTGGCGGTGGGTTGGGGATGGATGAAATGGTCGGGTCGGGTTCGGCTGGTTGGCCGGGCCGGGCGAGGACCACGGACGGGACAGGTCACAACGCAGGCACGCAGCAGCAGGCGGAGATTCTGTGCCGTACGTGTGTCGTTGCGGTTTTGGTTGGCCATTTTCTCCAACGCTAAAGCTTGGAGTTAGCGTTTGCTATCCATGGGTATGGGTGGACGAGTCGAGACGACTAGGTACTTATACGTCGCGTGCCATGTTGCGGACGTCGTTCTACACACGAGAAAATCGAGAAAACGAGCGATTATCGCTCCCTACACGAGTAAATCGAGAAAACACGCGAAAATGACATAAAAAGAATTTTGTGTTTTCCACAAAAGGGCTTAAACGTAATGCTAGAAAAATGAAAAAAAAGACCTAAATGTAATGTATATTTTTTCCAAAAAAAAGGATCTGAACGTATTTTTTTTTTACAAAAAAAAGACCTAAATGCTCGAGCCGCGAACGAGCCGGCTCAAAGTCTCCTAAAGGCGTGAACTCTTCCATCTATAATAGATGAATGATTAACTGTCAAATATTTTGTCTGTAAACACGACTGGATTGTTCACTTGATATGGGTTACACAGGAGTATACATAGTAACCACTAAAGATATGTACAATGGTACATGAATATTGTCTATAAGAGTATGCGACATATGATTTTGGATGACGTGGAGAAGAGAGAAATATATTGTCTACGATTTATTATAGACAGTTTTATACTGTGTATACTATTGTACAGACAGTCTATTAATAGACAGTCTATAAATAATATAAAAGTGTATTATAGACGGTCATTATCTATACCGCTGTATATGCCCAAACAATAGTATGTTTGGCAAACCTTACGCTTGTACTAGCAGTTAGCTTCAGGCTCGAACGCAAACACCCAGGAAGACCTGAACGATAAACGCGCGGAATGCATGTAATACCAAACTTCCGAAGAATCAAGACTGCACTCAATGATCTCCATCCCCCAGTTTTGGTGGGGTGGTCCAACGCCTAGCTTGTCGGCCCGGCCAAAAGATCTCGCCACGTCGCTGTTGCTTTCTTCTTTATCGATCGCTTTCTTTCTTGGTGGTCCTTGGAGCCACTGGCGCTCGAAGACCGAGAGCAGTGAGCCAAACCCAGCTCCAGTCCCAGGATTATTCCCGTGCCCACAGTAAAACCGTAAAAATTCCCTACACGCCGTAGCCGTCGCCTGGGCTGACGTGTGCGTATCTCACTCCGCCGTGCCTCTCGTGGGCCCCACCTGTCATCCGGAGAACAATTGACAGTTACAAATGTGGCAGCACAAACTGTTCACTCGCACAATACAGTTTTGCTACTAGTGCAGCTATGCATCGCTCTCAATCCTCATCGTCATCGAGGAAGATCCAACCCAGAGATGCCGATCGTCGTCGTACAACGAGTGAGCTAGCTAGCTAGCTCGCTGTATAGTTCCTGGATCGAAGGCTGCATACGGCGACGTAGAAATCTATAGCGCGTACTGTGCGTAGCTTTCGAACCTCGCTGACCCCTACCAATACGCTCTCCTGTCCAAACGCTACAGTCCGCCTATCCGAATCATCACGTCGTCGTTCTCGTCCCGGCTAGCTGGTCTTGGATGCAATCGAGAGCCGACATGTTTGAACCTTGGCACACAGCAACGTCCATTAACTCCGTGATCGCTACGGCATCGAGACATGAACGGCGCGCGGAGATAGATAGGACTAGGAGTAGCGCTCGATTTAGCAATGTGTGTATGACTGTGCATGGCTTGTGATCGACAGCGACGCGCTGGCCTGTTGCCATTCATCGAGAACGATTGGACGAATAACGGCGCATTTGTCAGCTTGTTGTACGTGCAATATGAGCTACGTCAGTGTCGAGCATATGGTCCGTGGAATATCGCAAGATCATGTACGATGTTGCTATCTAGTTTGACCCTGTAAAAAAACTGTGCTTCAATACTTTTACTTTCAATACAAGTTATATAAATTTTTTAAAAAAAGTAAAAATGTAATTTTTATTCATATTTTAATATTTATATAATTGTTAAGAAAAAAGGTATGAAATCACCTCTAAAAAAATGTGCTCCACCAGTATCAAGCGACAGGTCAAGGTTATACTAACTATTTACTCTGGCAACATACAGATCTGAGCTTTCGTACTGCTATACTCCAGTACGTACTATTGTACAAGAATATACTATGCATTCGATTTGTAAGCAGGAGTATAAGCATTTCAAAATCAAAGTCAATGTGTTCAGAACTTCAGATGCACGGTGGGAGCGGAGGTATAATTTCTGTCCGTTTTGTATGTGTCTGAACTCAGAAGCTAGAATGATGCGCAATGCCTGGGACATAGTGATCATGCGTGCCTGCAGTTTCTGTAGTGCATATTGTATAACCGGCGCTATGCCTCGATGTATCATCGCTACACCAATTTTATCTTGTCTGGCTACGCCAGGACAGAGCAGTAGGAGGGAGCGTAAGCGAGACCAAGGTTCTAAAAACCTGCGAGAATTCAGAAATCTTGGCTGTGATCTCGGATTCCTGCCAGAGATGAGATTCAAAATTCCGGTCGAATAAAAAAACTAAAAAAAATTAAATTGCTACAGTAATGTCAGAAAATATCGGCGAGATTTAGCGAAATCTCGAGTAATTTGATCGGAATTTGACTTTTTTTTTTGACCGGATTTGGCCCAATAACCCTTAAGAAAGTCATGTTCCATGACAATTTGTCGAAAAATCGGATTTTTTAAACGTTTTAAAATTTTTGCAGAAATACTATCATATTTTTATAAAATTGTACAAGCTTGATCATACTCTGAAAAATTTATGACACTATCTTTAGAAGTGTAGAATCATACAGAAAAGATTTCAAAATAATTGAACTTCATTTGTTATCTTTAAAAAATAAAAAATAGAATGAACATAACTGAGACAGTAACTTTGTCAGAATTTTATAAATTTTTTGGAGTGTGATCATGATCCAAAATTTTTAGGATAGCTTAATCATTGCCTAAGAACCCTTCTCTAAAATTTTCAAAAAAATTAAACTTTATTTGTTTGCTCAATCAAATCTATGGATGCATTGAACTTCATTTGTTATCTTTCTAAAAAAAAAACACAAGGACAGATGGTACAATCTATACCCTTTTATAATGCACCTAAGCATTCTTTTCTACGTCCACCTCAAATAATGCACCTCACTAGAGATGGCCCAACCTTCATGCACCCAGCGAAACGTCTCCAGAAACTTGCCTCCATCAAAATTAACCTCTCAGATCTTTCCTC
This sequence comes from Otatea glauca, assembly GCA_036346275.1. Taxonomy (NCBI): domain Eukaryota; kingdom Viridiplantae; phylum Streptophyta; class Magnoliopsida; order Poales; family Poaceae; genus Otatea; species Otatea glauca. The sequence continues at coordinate 43,373,913 of CM070714.1, forward strand.
GACTTTACTACTTTACATCCGATGGTCATTGTTTAATGTGTCTAACTCATCCCTGTGGCCCACAACAGATCTCCCACCACCTCCAGCATCATCTCAAGGAAAAGGAAACAAATATCCTGGAATTAAGGAAAAGGAAACAATCGGTCTAGAAAAGAAAAATACCATATATTACGTGCTGGAAAAAAGAAATCGGAAGACAGGGCACTATACTAGTACCATTGTAAGAATTTTAAAAACTAATATAGTGCCCTGCCTTCCGGTTTCTTTTTCCCAGCACGTAATATATGGTCTTTTCCTTTTCTAGAACGTTTGTTTCCTTTTCCTTAATTCCAGGATATTTGTTTCCTTTTCCTTGAGATGATGCTTTGAGGGGAGATCTGCAGGGCCACAGGGATGAGTTAGACACATTAAACAATTGCCATCGGATGTGGGTGAGTAAAGCTGAGGAAAGATCTGAGAGGTTAATTTTGATGGAGTCAAGTTTCTGAGGACATTTCGCTGGGTGCATGAAGGTTAGGCCATCTCTAGTGGGGTGCATTATTTGGGGTGGACGTATAAAAGAATGCTTAGGTGCATTATAAAGGGGTATAGATTTACTGTTATGCGATCATGATCTAAAATTTTTATGAGAGTTTAAGAATTGTCTCATCACTCTTCTCTAAAAGTTTCAAAAATGCTGATCCTTTTTTGGTTGCTCAAGCAAATCTATGTATTGATCATCAGGTTTTTATTAGGATGTAGCACTGTCAGAATTTTTGAAAATTCTTAATGCTTGATAATCATATGGATTTTTTTTGTAAACATTGATGATACATCAGCACCATCCAAAAAAATTCAAAATTTTCTAATATGGTTTGAACCATTTTTCATTTGGTTGAGGTTTGCCGGTAAGGCTATTATCAGGACAGTAGCAATGTCCAAATTTTTAAAAATACCTGAAGCTTGATCATTATCTAAAAATTTTATGGGAATATTAGTGATGTATCAGAACCATGCACAAAAAAATTAAAAAAAAATTCTAACGTGGTTTGTTCTATTTTTCATTCGGTTTAATTTTGTATGTGAGTGTTTTATCAGGATAGTAGCACTCTCTGAATTTTTAAAATTCCTCAAGCTTGATAATTATCTGAAAATTTAATGAAAATATTAATGATGTGTCAGGATCCTCCACAAAAAAATTCAAAAAATTTCAACGTCATTAGAACTATTTTCCGCTCGTTTCAATTTCACCGAAATCTCGGCAAATCTCGCCAAGATTTCGGCAATTCAGGGCGAAATATCGGAAATTTCGGTGAAAAAAAACCGTATTTGAATTTTTGTTTTTGTATTTTGTCTGAATTTTTTTAAAAAAATTTTGAATTTCGGCCACCTCCGAGATTTCAACCGAAAACTAGATTTGAAACCTTCCGCGAGACCGAGCTGAGCTAATGAGCATACTGTATAGTGTACATGAATAATTTGGTCGTCCTTTTAAAATCAGACTGCTAATTGAAGAAACGAAAAAGTCTGGCAAAGCCGTGTCGAGTGTGTCATAATACCGTCACTTGTCGTGATTAAAAATTAATTTCAACGACTATGCTCTTTATATTTATTTATATATAGACACAAGCGCACACACTCCATACATCTGATAAAAATCCGATGTGCATATATAATAGATTTGATAGGTACTGCCCATATTGTGCAACACCATGGCCAACGGATTTGCATGGTGCACACAGATATATACACGATATACTGATATGAGTAGGAATTTGACTTGCGTGTATGGCTAAGAGATCTTTAATTTGTATATATTGTAATCGACAATGGTGTTAATTCCTTCCCAAAAGGAGGAGGAGGAAGAAGAATACGTACTTGTTATTAAGCTAGTAAAGTTCATATATAGCTAGGTGCATTACATGCTAAACAATAAACACTACTGTGTTTGATGGGCAAAAAGATGATAATAATAGTAATTAATCATCCTCTCAAAATGTAGTTTTAATTTATCACCACGCGACGGGAAATATTGTTTTGATAACGATATGTTAGCATTTTTCGAACTAGAAAACAAATGTCGTTTATACAAGAGGGAGCCTCTTTTTACCGGGTCTCTTGTGCTCCTTTTCACAAAAAGTGAGGGGCCAGCGGAAATGAGAGCTCAGGCGAAAGCAACACTTTTTGGCTAGTGTACCTTGATAGAGTATACTTGGAAAACTTCAGGAGACGAAATTATGGGCCTTAATGCCAAGAATGATGGGGATGGTAAGTGTAGCTCTAGACCACACCCTAGCTAGAGTTCTTACTGAACCGAGTACCTATGCCATCCATGATCCATCCATCCAAAAATATTTACACCATAGTGCTAATTTCACTCCATTTGATCAGTGCTATAATTTTTTTTTCCGTTTTCAAAGCTATTCAGCAGTTTAAACACAAGCATGAAACGACCGCCGATGGTGAATTAATGTTAGTTAATCTTGTAAGTGTTGTAATAATACATTTAAAGCACTAGCATATCTTGCACCTGCGATTCTGCATGCCCGTTTCCTCCTTGGAGTACGTACGATCGGCAGCGCTCAATCGGCAAAGCAATTGCAGCTATATATCTACGTACACTCTTCCTGAAGTAGGTATGCTTCCGCATATACTTCAATCCAATCTAAATCCTATGACTCAAACCGAGTGAATAGCAGCTTACTACAGTATCTAAACAACGCATGCCACAATAATCCATTTACAGTCCGTCGAAAAAGAAGAGTGTGGAAGCGTATACCTACTAGCTTTGCCTTACCAACCTGCCAAGATGATGGCAGAATGGTTAGGGACAGGGTATGTCGAGGACAATCATGAAGTTGCAGAAATCACAGCAAAAGGCCCGGAAGGGGAAGGAAACCCTAGAAATATTCTCTTGGTAGCCCCTCTCAATCATAGGTGACCACGTATGATTGGGTTAGCAACAATGGTGCACAATAAACTTTAGGTGGTCCTATTCTATTATATGGAGTAGCATGGGAAACCAATAATTTGGGAAAATATGTGTATGTGGTGTTCTAAGACGGGGCGATTTGGCAATCTTTATCTATATAAAGGGATTTGTATGAATACTCATGAATTGTGATGTTCACTAAAGTGACCATGCTAGTCAAGATTACTCCAAATGCGTGGGGTTTTGCATTGCCACCGATGTTTTTTTTTTTGGGGTAGTGGGTGCAAGTAAATGCATGCACCCATGTCCTAGACATGTATTACGTGAAATGATGCCTGAATAATTCTGTTCTTGCCGAGCAGAGATAAGAGTCGCACACAGAGGGGGATGGGCCGGCTTGGCCAGCCGGGTGTAATAGTCGATTTAGTGTTCATATATACGCGCGCGCGAGAGAGAACCCTTTATTTGATGCTAACACTGAATATTTAAGGGATGCTCAGTTAAGCTGGCTACAGAGAACTTCATTTACTTCCTGTTTTGCCGCCTTTACAAGTTTCAATCTATGGAGCTGAAAGATCGAAAAAGGCGACTAGAGGAGGGTGAATAGGAGCCAAATAAAATTTTTCGAATAAACTTTCCCCCTATAATTCAAACCACCAAAAGTCCAGAAAGAAACTGCACTGATCGGGTATCTCTGGTCGGATGAACAGTACCCCCGACCTACAGAGGTCGGATGAACAGTACTCCCGACCAGCACTGGTCGGATGAACAGTACTCCCGACCCGAAGTGGTCGGATGAACAGTACTCGGGTGAACAGTATCCCGACCGGACGAACAGTACGCCCGACCTGCGGAGGTCGGATGAACAGTACTCGGGGTGAATAGTGTTCGGGTGAACAGTATCCCGACCGGGTGAACAGTACGCCCGACCTGCGGAGGTCGGATGAACAGTGCTCGGGTGAATAGTGCTCAGGTGAACAGTACCTCCCGACCGATGAACAGTACGTCCGACCTACAGATGTCGGATGAACAGTACTCGGGGTCGGATGAACAGTAAAATCAGCACGATCTTAAAAACAGAAATCGATGTAACTTTTGATCGGCTGATCCAAAAACAGTGAAACTTGGTGTGCACCTCCCTGAGGATGTCAGGAACCTATTTCAGTCATCAATCGAAGGAATTGATACCAAGGTTCCGTCCCTTTTCAGTTTAACAAATGCAACACCAAAAACAGAGTCACGAACACAGACTTTACCCTTAACTTGCTGGTGGGAGTTGATGGTCAGAATATCCTTGGATAACTCTCCACAAATCACAGCAAGTAAGTACACGAAGAAACAACCCTTCAAACAGATAGAAACACTATCTGAAAACTAGGCACAGAAATTGGTTTCTTCCAAAACTGAATAGAAGAGGTTGTAGATTGCCTAGATGATTGGGAAATGATCTATAGAAGATTCATCCAGCAATCTTTCATCCTTGGCAATAAGAACCAGAAGCCAATCAAGACTAACGAACTGCAGTCACACGTTTATGCACTTTAAGAACACAGATTTACAACTTGCAACAAGAACGCAAGGATTGCCTAAATGATTGAAAACACCGAATCCAGAGAAGAGTTCATCAATCATGAATTTCAAAAAGGACTCAAAAGCATGTAGAAGGAGATGAGGCAAATCCAAATTACGTAAAGTAAATTGCAAGTAAGTAAATGCGGAATTTAGATAACAGAATTTAAGTGCGTAATGTAAATACGTAAGAGAAATGAAACAAGAATATAAGTGAAGAACATTTCATTTCGGAAGGAGGTTTACAAAGCCTCACAACAAAGTGGGCAAAACTCAAACGAGCAAAGAAAACCTCGTAACCTTCACAACCATCAAAGAGGGAGGCTGCCTTACCCTCTATTTATAGTGACACAGGATCAATTCCCACCTTTGGATGTTCGCTTCAATCCTAAGCCAACATCCAAGAGCGAGATTTGATCCTTACACTGTCACTCTCAACAACTCTCAACTACTCACGTAGACTTTCCTCACCTGCTCACCCCCAAGGAGACACCCCTCTCCCTGTCTATTCATAGCAGGCTTGGAACACCTACCACCCTTGGATGAGCCTCTAAACCCTAGAGCATTCCATCAAGTGCTGAGATTTTACCCACTCACAAAGCTATGCATGGGCTCACCCGAAACCCAACAACACAACGGGTTTTGCACGCTTTTCAACTCACACTAACTTGACCCGCTACTCTATCTTCCTGACCGCGATCCAACGGTCCTCGTAGATCAGAGCAGCTCTAAGTTAGCATCTCATCTATTCCTTTGTCTTCTCGGCTTGCAGTTACTCCCTGGCCTCAGTCATCTTTGGCGACACCTTGATCATCTGGACCTCAGCTCTCCCAGCCTAGTCCTGATCCCCTTCGCCTCACCATGACCTAGCTCCAAAGTTCTGCAACCATCATAGACAAGGAAACCACATCACATAGCAATGTCCAACAACACATATCCATCTCAACAGACAGATATACACTACGCTGACCAGCATAACCCTGACCACATATGGTCTGATCACTGGTCTCCATCCCGACCACAGACCTGACCACTGGTCTCCATCCCGACCACTCGAGGTCTGACCACTGGTCTTCGACCTGACCACTCGGGGTCTGACCACTGGTCTTCTTCCCGACCACTCGGGGTCAGATGGCTGGTCTTCCAACTAGCCAAAGCCCAGACCACTCTGGGTCGGATGACTGATCTCCCTCTCGACCAGTGAAAGCCTCCGACCACTCGGGGTCGGACAACTGGTCTCCGACCAGCCAAACACCTGACCACTCGGATCAAACTCAAATTCAAGCACAACATGCTAAACCACAGTCAATTACTCATCACCATCAGGGATAGACCTCCACATGGTCTTTCAGGAGCTAATTCAAACTAGCTTCGATTGATTCACGTTGGTTTTACGTCACTAATTAACCACTAACCGACGTGAACTTATAAATATGTATAATGCTTTGCACAAATCCAGTTTAGTGTGGGTGACGAAAATGATACCGTTGATTGGGACTAATTGCTACTACTTAGACCCAGCTAGCTCCAAGAATATCCATTGAAAATACTACATAGAAAAGATATATAGGGCACTTGATCTTGGTAGGAAAGATAGCTGAAAGAGACGAGGTGGACTGTCAGAATCAGATCAATTCTTTTGGAAAAGTAGTGCAGTAGGATGTAAATGAGCTGAGTACTTGTATCAGTGGTCTTTTCTTTTTAGTAAAACGAGTTGTTTATTTTTGGAAGTCGTAGTCAAGGTTCAAAATTTCGGCGAATTTCGGATTTCGGACCACCCCGACATCTCAAGTACCGGCCGGGAATTTTTTTTTGAAATTGCTACAGTAAAATCCGAAATTTCGTGTTTTTGGTCGGTTTTGAAAGTTTTAGGGCCGGATTTGGTCCAATAACCCTTAGGAAAGTCATCTCCTATGAAAATTTGTTGAAAAACCTAATTTTTTAAACATTTTAAAGTTTTGGCAGAAACACTGTCAGATTTTTATAAAATTTTAAATGCATGATAATAATCTGAAAATTTTATGGTACTATACTTAGTAGATTAGGATCATACATAAAAAATTTCAAAATAATTTAACTTCATTTGTTATCTTTAAAAAATCAAAAATAGAATGAACATAATTGGGACAGTTATATTGTCAGAATTTTATAAATTTTCTTGAGTGTGATTATGATCTAATTTTTTTTTGAGAGATTAATAATTGACTCAGTAACATTATATAAATTTTTGAAAAAAATTAAAATTTGTTTGTTTGGTCAATCAAATCTATGTAAGCATTGAACTTCGTTTGTTATATTATATTTCAAAAATCAAAAAGAAAAGAACATAAATAGTACTGTGCCTTGTAAGAATTTTATAAATTCACTGGAGTGTGATCGTGAATCACAATTTTTATGGGATATTAAGAACTTCCTTATCACCATTCTTTAAAATTTTCAAAAAAAATTATGGTTTACGTAATTTTTCATTTTGTTCAAGTTTGCCGGTAAGCTTTTTAACATGGCAGTAGTACTGTTAGAATTTTTAAAAATTCATACAGTTTGATCATCATCTGAAAATTTTATAAGAGCATTATAGATACATCATAACCATTCAAAAAAAATTTCAATAGTTTCTAACTTTATTTGTATCATTTTTCATTCGGATCAAACTTGTCGGTCAGTGTTCTATCAGGATAGCGCCACTCTCCGAATTTTTAAACATTCCTCACATGTGATAATCAGCTGAAATTTTTATGAGAACATTATTTATGGATCATAACCATGCACAAAAAATTTCAACAGTTTATAACTTGATTTGTACCATTTTCCATTCCGATCAAACTTGTCGATCAGTGTTTTATCAGGACAGTACCACTCTCCGAATTTTTAAAAATTCCTCAGGTGTGATAATCATCTGAAATTTTTGCGAGAACATTAGCATTGTGTCAGGAATCTCCAAAAAACAATTCAAAATTTTTCGATAACGTTTAGACCACTTTTCAGCCAGTGCAAAAAACCCGAATTTTCGGATATTTCGTCCGAAATTTCGGGTTTTTTCGCCGAATTTCGGTTTTTTTTTCCGGATTGGACCTGATTCAAATTCAAATTTTGTCCGAAATAATTCCGAAATTTCGTTATCCGACCCGAGGCGAAATTTATTCCGAAACCGAAATTTGAAACCTTGGTCGTAGTTACGTTGTGCATCGATTTCAGAAGCTCATGGAAGGATTTTGAGATCTGTTGGTAATCATATGTAAAGAGACTAGTACTGATAGTATTTTCTTACGCACCTACGTACCGTCTCAATTTCAATCCAAGGGGCAAGCACACCAGCGGCCCTAATTTCCGCCTTGTATATACTTGCTGTCCCATCCGATATCTAACAAAAACGACCGCACCGTGTAGAAATGGATTTCCGACCAGAAACCGAGCCGCCTTAGACCGACGGACGAGTAGCGTGACTCGTAAGACATGCATGCATCAACCGGCGAAATTTTCTACTGTCGTAGTTCTTTAATTTGTTTTAAAAAAAATTAGCCATCGATGAGTTCTTTTTTATAAAATTAGCCTATGGGCCCGTGAAAACCGAGACTGAGAGAAGCGGCTCATGCTATGCAGCGGACTGTGGGCACTGCAATGCCCTCATTTCGACACGTGCCATTGCAAAAAAAAAAATGTATGCTGCTGTGCGGAGGCTAGTTATGGAAAAAATATTTTAATTTTATAAATGCATTATAATAGAAAAAAATTGTGCGACGGTTAGTTCTAATAATCGCAGATCCTACCACAAATATTTCGAGGACTCATATTCTATGGAGGGGCACAATATAACACAATATATTTGAGGACCCAATCACCGTTAATAATTATACAGATCAAATTATCGTCAATAATTCTGCGGGCTATCAATAATATTTTTTGCAGGCAATATTTTTTATTAGTTTTATTATTGCCCACAAAAAATGTATCGACGGCCCGAAGAATTATTGACGGTAATCAGGGCCGCAAAATATGAGTCCTCAAAATACTTGTGGTAGGACGTGTGATTTTCAAAACTAGTTGTCGTGCGATTTTTTTCAAAACTAATCGCAGAATTATTTTTTCAGAACTAGTCGCTGTGCGATTTTTTTTTCTATTATAATACATTTATAAAACCTAATAAAATTACAATATTTTTCTTAGAACTAGCCTCCTCAAATATATTGTGTTATATTATACTCCTCCGTAGAATATGAGTTCTCAAAATATTTGTGGTAAGACGTGCGATTTTTTCAGAATTAACCGTCGTGCAAAAAAAATGGAAAATACTGTAGCATGCAGCGCTTCTAGTACGTTGCATGCATTTTCTCTCTCTTTTTTTTCAGTGCCACGTGTCGGACTGAGGTAGCATAGACTGAGCCGCACCTCTCGGCCGTGTTTTTTGCGGATGCCGAGGCTAATTTAGTAAAAAAAAATCAATGAGGCTATTTTTTTTAAAAAAATAAAGAGCTGCAACATTAAAAATTTCTCAACCGGCGAGGCTGTGATAGGCATCGCAGCAGTTACACGAAGGACTAACCGGCCGGCACGGCGGCACCGGCCTATCCTCTCGCTCGAGATTCCCCCAAAAAGCACGAGAAAAACGGCAAAAAAACGCGCATCCACCCTCCCAGTTCTCACCCGGCGCCCGAGGCCACTGTCCCTGCATCTCCACGCCTCCACTAGTTGAAGGCTCCGCCCCCTCCCGCTTATTTATCGCGCGGCACCCGCATGCTTAAACCGCTTGCGCTCCCCCTCGATTATAGTAGCTTCTTCCCCCAGCCTGCTCCCCGTGGCAGTCACCCGCGCTCGCCTTGCCGCTCGCTAGATCCTCGCCCCCTGGATGGCGGAGGAGCTGGGAGCGCTGTGCCGCGGCGGAGGCTGGTCCTACGCGGCGATCTGGCGCTCCGACCGTCGCGACCCGCGGTTAGTGAAGAGTGAGACACATGCTTCGGTCTTCTGCTAAGCGCCTAGTCAGGAACACGGATACGCGGTTGTGCACTAGCGTGGTATTGATCTAGTGATCTCAACTGGTAGGAGTCTAGGTAGCTTATTAGTTAGTTATTACCCGGGCTAATTTCTCGACGCCTGTTTTAAACCTCTGTTTTCGTGATGGTTATGGAAAACATACACCCGCATATTTGGATATTTTTTGCTGCGTAGCTCCTGGTAGTTTCGAAATGTTCTGGTTCTGTATGTCTTCAGAAATTACTTTACATCGCAGTGCTTTTTTTCCTCCTGTTTCTTTCCCAAGAAGTGCGAGACCCGAAGATCGAACTTGCATAACAGTGTCGCTTGTTCCAAAAGAACAAAAATATCGAAGTGCACATTGGGATCTCAACCTGAAAGTTTCAATTTCATTCGGTAAAAACGACTCATTTTTTTCTTTTTGTCAGAAAAGGATAAAAGAAAAAGGTTATCTAAACTCTGTAATTTATGTATGCTCATTTCTTGCACTGAGCCAACGGTGATGATACACATAGCTCTCAAAAGCTTTCTTTAGGCAGGAAGTAGTGCATACCCCACTAGCAATTCTCTCTCGTTGCTATCCGATCTCTGCCTGTAAGCTGTTAGTATGTAAGGATACTGTAGAAATTTTAAAACAAATCCGTAGATACTGCTACTCAGTGCTCTTTTTCTGTGAGAAATTTGGGAGGTAACCCCTACTTCTCACGTAATTTGCTTGAAGAGAGGACTGGGTACTGAAACGCGCAGGGATTCCACAGCAGGAATAACCTCCTAGCTCTTACCGAATGCTGGGGCATGCACTGTAAAAGGTTCTTTCTTTTCCTCCCTTTCCTAGGCATAGCATGGCAACTCCATCAAAATTGACAGAAGGACTGCCGCCTCTTTTCTGGATGTGTTATTTTTTCTTTTTGGACACATCGCAAAAGTTAACCATCATCAATCATTTTCTTTCTTTGTTTGTGCGTTTCTTTTGCTTATTTACGTAAGATCTGTGCAAATGTTAGACCCCTTTTCTCCCTAATAACTGTAGGTTTGAGTCTTCCTGATGGTTAGTATTATACCATTGTAATTTTTTACTGATGCTAATATTTCATATATAAGGTTGCTTACGGTAGGAGAATACAACTGTGAAGATGAAGCAAGAAAAATTGTTGACAAGATGCTTAATCAGGTCCATGTTGTTGGAGAAGGGTATGGCATAATTGACCTTTTTCTATGCTTGATGTAGTTGATCTTTTGCAAGTCTTTAGATTGCTATCTTGGTGCTTGATATTTTAGATGCTTGTGATCCTACTTGTGTTTTCGATATTGCAACAACGGCTAATTATTTGGTACAGAGTTTCCTGCTAAAACATTCTAAGATAGTATTTAACCCTGGTTTTGAAGAATAATCGAGCTTAACAAATATGGCTTCACTGTTTTTCCCTTTCAGTGTTGACTTTGTACTGCTCTATTAAGGATGCTTTTTCTCTCAAGTATCAAATACTTGCTGATAATGTTCTCATCTTCTTTTTTAGCATCATAGGGTTAGCTCTAGTAAGTGGGGAGTGCCAATGGATTTCTGATGATATTTCCTTTAGTTTGGCTCAGGCAAGCGATGCAGAAAATCTAGGCCTATTTCAGGTATAGATTTCCTACTCTGTTCTCCTGTACTTCTTTAGACAATGTTTTTAGAAATTTATATTATGGGAAAAATCCATAAACACCCTCATAAGTCACCTACTTTTTCAATTTTCCTCCCATATCTAATTATCATTTGCTTTGCCCCCCATAAGTCAAGTTGGCATGCAAATAACCCCGAGGCCACATGTTAGCATTATTTCTCATGGTTTTCGTTACTTGTGGCACTTGTTTTAGCGGTGTCAATACTTGTTTCAATGATGCTATTACGTATTTCAATTATTTAGGTGATTTTGGTACTTGTAATGCACAGTTTCATTACTAATTTTTCAGTGCTAAAATCTTGTATTACAAATACCAAAATCACTCAAATCATTGAAACAAGTATTGATATCACTTAAATAAGTACTGAAATCATTAAAAAAAGTGCTAAAAATAATTAAAACCACGAGAAAATAGTGTGAACATTCGACCTACGGGGGCTTTTGTAGGCCAACTTAACTTATAGAGGCAAAGTAAGCGAAAATGAGATATGGGGGGTAAATTCAGAAAGCATGTGACTTATGGGGGTGTTTATGGATTTTTCCCTTATATTATTCAGACTACCTCCTACATAGATTCTCCAAAAAATAAAAACTATGAACAAGGAAAAGACCATTTAGTCTCAAAGCTCCTGTTTGTCGATAACGCCACACGGTTTGTTAAATAGAGATAACACATGGATTATCATAATAAAATTTCACTTGTGCATCCTCTTTGTCCATACTTCTTTTTGCAAAGTTACATTGCAGAAATAAGAAGTTTCCCTATTTAACAGAGGAAGGTTACCTTCTTGTAGGGATATACTTGGTGGCAACATCAGTTCCTGAGTGGAATAAAGGTCTGTGCTCTCTTTTTTTAACCTTGTATTCTTTCCAAAGAACATTTCATAAACATAAACTGTTCGGTTTTAAACCAACTTTGAGCAGAAATCGGCTATTTCTTTTTTATGAACAAAACTGGTGATTAGTCACTGAACATGACACATCATCTACAGACTATTGCAGTAGTACCTATCCCGGCGCTTGGTGTGGCACAATTCGGCTCCATGCAAAAGGTTAGCATATAAGTTTCTCAAATGCAACCTTCATGATTATCCAATACAATAGGCAACCCCCTTGATCATGATATCGAGTTTTTGGTTGCTAAAGAAAATTATTTACATGACTTTGCTCGAAACTGCTATTTTTTGACCGATGCCTATTCTTGATCAAATAAATATTTAAGAAATATTTCTTTTTTCGACTGCTAAATGTTGATTGCTATATCAGTAAGTGAAGAATTTGTGGGACACTATTAAATATATGCTCTCTAAACTTGCTCATTAGCATAAATGTAGTATATCATTATGCATCAGGACATGACAACTTGCATACTTTCTCATGAAAATTCAAAATTTTCATATTCACCAGGTTTCTGAGAGCTCGGAGTTTCTGGATCGTGTTAACGCAATATTATGTCAGAGGGAAAGGATTGTACAGGATCCTTTAGCCGGACATATTCAGAGAGATGCTTTCCCGTACAATGCGCAATCTCAACTCAATTCTCTGAGTACGAAGGGTCTTATGCGTATCAAGGCTGACCCAGAAAACAAAAAACTTCTGGAGAACACAGTAAGCGTAGAATCTCTAAAGAGTTTAGTAAGTACTTCAAGCAATTACTCTCTGAGTTCTTCAAATGGTTTCACCTCCTACGAAAGTTGCAACCGTCTGAATCCTCATATAGTGGCCATGCCAGTGAACTCCAAGCCAATAAATGCGGTCAGAGTGTTTCACAATGTCAGCAATTTGATGCAGAACAGTATTAGTTCAGAAAATCCATTACAGATTAAATCCAGTAAACGGCCTGATTCTAGTTTGGCAAGTGCAACCACGGCTTCTTCCAGTTTGAACAATCTTCCAAGAATAGAGCACGAGTTGTCATGTGCACCTAACAAGCTAGGATATTGCCTCCAAAGTGAAAAATCATCAACTTTTCATAATTCACTCTCATCTTGTTTTTCTGTGAATGATGAGCTGAAACCTTTTTTATTTGACAATGCCACCTCTTTTGTTCAAAGTGCCCTAATGCAAGAGGCCGATACTAGTGATGGGTTTACTTCTCAGGCTAATTATGTAGTCCATGAATTGCCGAATAAAATATTGGGAGAAACTGCTGTAGGGACGATGAACTCTGACAGAAAAGGAGACAATGAAAATACCGATTTGCTCAGAGAAAATACTGATTTGCTTGAAAGTACGATATTTGATCCCCTCGTGCATGATTGGTGGGATGACAGTTTCGCACTAGCAGGAAACATTCCACATTTCGGGGTCACCGCCACAGACTCCGTTACAGAAGAGGCAAGTAGTGCTCCATTCTTTGTTGAAGAGAGGGGGTTGATTTCAGAATCTGTTCTTGAAGAACTGCTTGGTGCTAGTGGTAATGTCAATACGGGTACAACATGTGGTCCGGTTGTGGCTAGCACTGATCCATTAGCCGGTTGTTTCTATGGCTATCAATTGCCAAGGTACGCCCTTCAAGACACCTTTTCAGTGTGCAAGGAACAAGTACCGTCGTTGAACTTTCCTTCCAGTAGCTATACATCTGAAAATGTGTCAAATGGAGCATCAAAGACAATCGCAGTGTCCCTGGGGAATTTATCTATGGATGATTGTTGCAGTTTGAACACTGCAAATTCCAAGGTCAGCCAGGTAAAGAAGCCCGAGGGAGTAAAGGTTGTCAAGAAAAGAGCTAGACTGGGTGAGAGAGCCCGGCCAAGACCAAAAGACCGGCAGCAGATACAAGATCGCGTCAAGGAATTGCGTGAGATAGTTCCAAACAGCGCAAAGGTAATTATTGATTGCATTATCTTTAGACTTTATTTATGTTTAGGCTGATAGAAACTGGCCGACTTTTATGTTGTCTTCTGCACAACAGTGTAGCATTGATGCTTTGTTGGACCGAACAATCAAGCATATGCTCTTTCTACAAAGTGTAACGAAGTATGCTGAGAAAATTAAGGAAGCTGATGAACCAAAGGTATGTCATTCTGAAGAATGCATATGAACCTTCTAGAACCGAAACAATTCCTTTTGGCTTTCCTCATACTGACTATGTTCCTGTGAAGATGATCAACAAGGATAGCAGTACTGTCTTGAAAGATAACTCAACTGGTGTTGTCTTGAAAGATAACTCCAGTGCTGGAAGCAATTGTGGTGCCACGTGGGCCTATGAGGTTGCAGGACAGACTATGGTTTGTCCAATAATTGTTGAGGATCTTGCACCGCCTGGTCAGATGCTTGTCGAGGTATGGTTCAGAAGTAACGAAGTGCTCTTTTTTTCACAATGCACACATTTGAGACGATCTGTTTGCTGTTGGACAGATGCTATGCGAGGAACGCGGTTTTTTTCTAGAGATAGCAGACACCATACGTGGATTTGGACTGACAATCTTGAAGGGACTGATGGAACTCCGTGATGGCAAGATAATGGCGCGATTTCTTGTTGAGGTAGAGAAGAAAATAATTTTTTTGGATGACTCTTTTTTTTTTTGGCTTCACCACTTGCTTTAATAACGTGTTATCGGCTTTGCAGGCAAACAAGAATGTGACCAGGATGGATATATTTTTGTCACTTGTTCAGTTACTACAGCAAAATAGCCTCAATCGAACTTCTGAGCAGCTAACCAAGGTCATTACTAATGGGGTTTCATCTTTTGCGGAGCATCAGCCATCTCCAATATCAATTTCGGTTGGCCTTGCAAAGAGATAGCAACGACCACAAACATTTCAAGTAGATCAAATTAGGCCATGTCAACAGAAAGCGTTTGGAATTTCTGAGTGTTGATTGGTGCTTGATGCTGACTGTCAGGTGTTGATAGACATGACAAGCGTTAGAGGATGTAGCGAACGTCTATTTTGGCCGGAAGAAAAATTTCAGTTAGTGATGTTCATTAGAAGATGTACAAATTCTTATGTAACCATTTTAGGAATCTCAAGGCTGTCGTTTGTAATCAGGACACTGGTGTGAGTGTATCTTGGTTGTTCCGTGGGTAGTGATGATTGATTTTTTTTCTCAGACATACAAAATAACTTGGGGTGAATTGAGTTCTCTCGTCTAATTTTTTTCTGTATTCAAGTGTCGAAAAATGTTTATGTTTTCAAAATTTAGTGATCTCATCTACGTTAAATAGCAGTAAGAGAGTTGCTTCCATCAATAGTGAAACTTGAAATTTTTCTATAAGGGTGCACACTTCACACGTACAACTCTATAGTTTTATATAATAATTTCGTAACATCGTAAATTTAATATATATAATTGAAATTTTCTAAAATTACAATGTAAATAGTTCTAAGGTCTTAAAAATCCTATTCACCGAAATCAGAACCAATTCAATTGATAAATTTGGTTTATTGAAGAGGTGATGTTGTAGTGCTTTTCAGATTTTTGGGGGTTGCCCGAGGCATACTTAGCACCCTCTAGTCCCGCTCCTTGGTTTTCATATTTTTCTTTTTAACGGTTGTATAAATATTAAAACATAAATAAATATTAGATAGTGATTACCTATCCCTTCGTTTGCATCTCTAAAATTGTTCCCTAACATGACAGTCCAACCATTGATCAATCAGAGCATCTCCGAAAAGTAAGGGAAAAGAGAGAATAAGAGGAGAACATCAACCGCGAACAGTCGCATCTCCCAAATTGTCTCCTAACATGGCAGTCCAACCGTCGATCAATCAGAGCATATCATACCTTCAATATAGATGGAAGAATCCCCGCCTGGAGGGCGATTTGAGCCGGGAGCTGGCCGGCTCGGCTCGAGCCGCGAGCCGAGTCGGCCAATTTTTTTCGCAAATGGGTCCTTTTGAAAAAAAAAATTACGTATCGGTCCTTTTTCGAAAAAAAATTACGATTAGATCCTTTTCCAAAAAAAAGATTACATATTACGTCCATGCCCTTTTATCGTTTTTAGAAATAGCGCTCGGGTCCTTTTTAGTAAAATCGAAATTACGTTTAGGTCCTTTTTTAAGAAAAAAAAACGTTTCTTTTTTTAAAATAAAAAATATGCATCGCATTTATGTCCTTTTTCCATTTTTCTAGCATTACGTTTAAACCCTTTTGCGAAAAACAAAGTCTTATTTTTAGATCATTTTCGTGCGTTTTCTCGATTTACTCGTGTGTGGAGCGTCAGTCGCGCGTTTTGTCGATTTTCTCGCGTCGAAAGCGACGCCCGCGGCGTGGCACGCAGCGCATGAATTTCTAGTTTGCTTGATGGTTGTCAAATTCTGGAACCAGTCCAGGATTTGACCTAGATTAGTCTCTCCTGAGCTGAGAATATCCTTGCAAGCTCCACCGTTGCGAAATACAATAAGTTTCTTTTCAATGGCCCTTGTTGACTCGATCAAATCTATACCCCTTTATAATGCACCTAAGCAAATTTTTCTACATCCACCCTAAATAATGCACTTCATTAGAGATGGCCCAATGTTCGTGCACCCAGCAAAATATCCCCAGAAACTTGCATTCATCAAAATGAACGTCTCAGATCTTTCCTCAGTTTTACTCACCCACATCCGATGGTCATTATTTAGTGTGTCTAATCATCCATGTGGCCCACAACAGACCTCCCCCACCTACATATTTGGAAGGAGAGCGAATCAAACAAGGAAATAAATAAGGAGGATCCGCATGCAAGGAAACCAGATTTGAATTTTTTACTGGCCAAAATTGTACGTACTACATATTTGGAAGGAGGGTGAATCAAAAAAGGAAATAAACATGGAGGATTCACATGCAAGGAAATAAGACTTGAATTTTTTATTGTCCTGGCATTGTGATCGTATTTGTTTTCGAATATGACCATTCTCGAGACTTTTTTACGGATCTAGCCCCATAGAGCCTAATTTCAGCGCACGGAGAGCGCTGAATTTTTGTTTTCATTTTTTATCTAAGGAACCAACTGTGTGTGAGTGCTCTTTATTTATTTTTTCAATTTTTCTCATGGAACCGGCGTGGAAAGCAACATTTTAATTTTTATCTTTTTTCCTTGCGGATCCAGTGTCGGCGAGCACACGCTTTATTTTTCCATATTTTTCGAAATCATCCTGTGGTCCACAACAGACCTTCCTCATCTCCAAGATCAACAAGGAAAAGGAAACAAACGTCCCGGAATCAAGGAAAAGGAAACAAACGTCTTGGAAAATGAAAGGACCATACATTACGTCTTTGGGAAAAGGAAACCGGAGATGGGGCGCGCCGGAGAACGTAGGTCCGCAATGGCTCCACGGTCGCCATCGGTGGCTTTGCCGACGCGGCGAGTTCTTTGTCGGCGACCTCGCGCGCATGCCGTGCCTCGGCAAATTTATAATTTTTTGAAAATAATTTTATTAAGTACAAAATAATCGAAAGTTTTTTCTAGAATTTTTTAACCTAATGTCTTTGTCTTTTAAAAATCCTTCTATATTTAAAAAAATGAAGGCAACTCACCTGTAGCTTCTTTTAGTCATGCCAGCACTGAAGAAGCTTCTTCTCTTCCTCCTCCATTAAAGCAAGAAAGAAGCTCCAAAGCTCCATCAATCCCGCACCAAATCTCCTCTTTCCATCTATGGTGTTAATTCCCCAAATTTCGTGCTCTATTGCCAAAATTTCCTCCCAATCTGATTTGATACCAAATTATGGTTTCCATAAATATGCTTGTTTCGGTGCTATAAAAGCCGACGAGCTCTTCTCCACCCTATCGTATTGCGTAAATCCCCAAGTACTCCCTCTTGTAAAGATTGCCGGATTTTGGAGGTAACCCAATACATCACCGTCATCTTTCCCAGCGAAATTCACCGCAACCGTGACTCCTCCCCCGCAGACGTCGGTGCCGGCGATCTCGCCGCACCAGTGCCGACCCACTGCGACCGGCCGGCCACCCCTGACCTTCCCTCCCCTTGCCCTGGCCAAGCCCAGAGAGCACGCTGTGCTCTCTGTGGAAGCTGCAAAAAAAATAATCTAAGATCAGAAAATTCTTTTTTCTTTCTCTTTCTTGATTTAAAATCTTTTAGGAGCCCGTTTTCGCCTATTCGATCTCTATTTAGTTCCGTTTTTCTTTCTAAATTCATTTAAAATTCTAAATTTCTCTTTTATTATTAAGTGTTGTATTCATACTTATCTTCTCATTTAATTGATAAGCTGGTGTACTGCTGTCGTAGCGTTAGCACAGGCACTATACTAGTATAAGTGGTTAACGGCTTTGGCTGCCAGAACAAAACAGAAGGGCATCGCGACTGGATACGAGGACTACTTGACTCGAACAGAAGAAGGAAAGGATCTGTCCATCACCGTGTAATATGCTTCAGACTGCAAGGCTCTCTCAAAGTGAACCTAGCCGAGCCGTAGGCCATGCACATCGCACCTGCCACCCCGTAGGCCGCGTGCTGCAACGGCCGCACCAAGCTACGCACACGGCACATCCCAGTATCTCCCCACCTGCCGCCACGGTCGCGTCGCGTCGCGTGGCTCATCACGTCACCCGGCGCGCGGCATCAGCGTGGCTAGGGTTGAAAACTGAAAAGAAGAGAAAAAAAAAATAAACTAAAGTCATTTTTCAAAAATGAAAATAGAAATGAAATGGAATAGAACGGAAATTCCCTGTAAATGAATCTGAAAAATCTTAGGAAGTAGGGTGAGCTAAGTAGAAAGAAAAGTGGGTTTCAGTCCATAAGAAAACTGAAGATTTTAAATTCGTTTTCTAATTTAAATAATACCAGAAATATATATTGCTTTATAGAAAATATCAAATAGAGTACAAAAATTCTCAAAAATATTTTATAACATTTTTAACTTAGGAAAATTATTTTCAGCAAGATTTTGGTTTTGTTTTTCTCAAATAAATTATTTTTCTAAATCTGAAAATAGCAAAAACCATTAATTATATGCTGAAAATTCATAAACAATTCATAAAATCCGAATTAAATGCACAATTAAAGAATTTGCAAATTTTTAGGGTGTTATAACTGGGAACATACCTGGATAAAATTTTTCGCTTTCGTTTCCGTACCCGCTTCGTTCTGTTCCACATCTGTTTCCGTTAGGGGTGGGCATTCGGTTAATGCGGTTTTTTCGGTTCGGTTTTTTTGGTTTAAAAAAATCGGTTTTCCAAAACTGTTAACCGAATTGAACAAATTTGAAAACCGAACCAAATTAACAGAAAGAATTCGGTTCGGTTATCGGTTGTTCGGTTCACCGAAGCTCTCCAAGCACCAGATCGATCTGCTAGGTGCTAGCTCGCGCCCACGTCGCCACGGACCCTACCTCGGCGCGGCCTTTGGCCCGTGCGCAGCGCCCGCCGTCGCCCTGCCCGTGGCCACCGTAGCCATGCCTGTCGTCGCTGCACACACCAAGCAAAGCGCCACCGCCATGGCATCAAGAACTCACAAAACACTGGTAGCGGGGCGAGGGGGTGCCGGGCGCGGCCGCACGAGAGGGAGACGAGGGAGGGGGGAAGGCGACGCCATGGCGAGGCGAGGGCGTCGGCAGCCGCACAAGAGGGAGACGAGGGAGGGAGGGGGATGGGGCAAGACCGCAGGAGGGAGCCATCGAGCTGCGTGGGCCATAGGGAGAGGGAGGGAGGCGACGCGCCGACGACGGCGGGTGAGGGAGGCGAGGGGCGTGGGGGAATGGAAGGAGACGAGGCCCACAAGGGGACGCTGTGATCGTGCAGCCTGCGGGGAAATGGATCTATTGACCAAATGGAGCCACCAAGAGGTTAGTTTGGTTTTCTCAATTAGTTCGGTTTTCATGATTCAAAAACCGAGCCGAGAACCAAAAACCGAATAGAGTCGAAATACAAACCGAACCAAAAATCGAAAAACCCCCCGATTTTTTCGATTAATTCTATTCGGTTCGGTTTGGATTTTCTATTTTGGTTAAAAATTTCCCACCTCTAGTTTTCGTCACTATCCATTTCCAAGGTTTACAATTTCGTTTCCATTATCGGTAAAAAATATGGAAACGAAAACGAAACAACCATTTGCTGACCGTTTCTGTTTCGTTTTCATCCCTAAGCATGGCTACCTCGTGCATGCGCCTTGCTTATCACGTACTCCTGTTGGCCATCGCATTAGCGGACGGTGTGCATGCGATGCTTAGGTGCAACGCGCGGTTGCATAAACCTTAGCTTTTTTTTTGTCTTTACACTTTTTTTGGCAAATCTAGCCCTATACAAATAAATTTTCAAAAGTGGCAAATTTAACAACCACGAAAGCAGCGGCATGTGACATATGTCACCTGCCGCATCGTGTACTACAGCAGGTGACTGGCTGTGGCACCCCGGCCAACCACAATAGTAGCACCGGTGACCAAGGTTCAAAATCCTAGAGAAATTTCAGAAATTTTGATCGGGGACGAGATACAAATCCCAGTTGAACAAAAAAAATCAAATTGCTACGGTATTTTCAAAATTTTCATCGAGGTTTTGAATTTTTTGGACCGGACTTGATCGGATTTAGATCAATACCCCTTAAGAATGTCGTCTTCCATGAAAATATTTGAAAAAAACTGAATTTTTCAGATGTTTTATAAAAAAACAAAAAACAATGTCATATTTTTATAAAAATATACAAGCTTGAACATGCTCTAAAAAATTTATGGTATCATCTTTAGCAGTCTAAGATCATTAAAAAATTTCAAAATAATTGAACTTCATTTGTTATCTTAAAAAAAAGAGAAGGAACATAAATGAGACAATAAATTTATCAGAATTTTATAAATTTGCTCGAGTGTGATCATGATCCAAAATTTTTATGAGAGTTTAATAATTACCTCATAACCCTTCTATAATTTTTAAAAAATTCTAAACCTTTTTTGGTTGATCAATCAAATCTATAGAAGCAATACATGTACTCAGCCAAGCTTTTATCAAGACAGTAACACTGTCAGAATTTTTTATAATTTCTCAAGATTAGTCATTTATGAAAATTTTATGGGAACATTATGATGCTTCAGTACAATCGAGTTTTTTTTTCAAATTTCTCTAAAGTAGTTTGAACTATTTTCATTCAGTTGAAATATGCTGATCAGCCTTTTATCAGGACAGTAGCATTTTCTGAATCTTTGAAAGTTCCTCAGGCTTGATCATCATCTGAAAATTATATAATAATATTATTGATGTGTAAATACCATCTATTTTTTTTTTCAAAATTTTCTAATATGATTTGAATCATTTTTCATTCAGTTGAAATTTGCAGGTTGGCCTTTTATCAGGACAGTAGCACTGTTAGACTTTTAAAAAATTCCTCAGGCTTGATCATTATTTGAAATTTTTATGAGAAAATTAGTGAAACATCAGGACCATTCATAAAAATTTTCAAAATCTTCTAACATCGTTTTGACCATTTTTCACTCAGTTGAATTTTGTCAAGATTTTGGCAATTTCAGCCGAAATTTTAGAAATTTTGTTTCAAAAATTCCGAATTTCAAATTTGCTTTTTGAATTTTGATTGGATTTCGTTCGAAATTCTGTGATTTCGGATTTCACCGTCTCCGAGATGTGAACCGAAAACGAAATTTCAAACCTTACGGAAAAAAAAAAAAGTACGAATGGTCGATTAAGCCCATGGATCATTCCTATATGCACCGAGCCAATCGTGCCGCGGCCGGCGATCGTGCTTTGGGTCTTTGGGCCGGGCCCTGCAGCTACCGTTTTTGCGTCATTTGCCGGCCGTGCGCTGCCACCGCTGATGAGATTTGAGAATGCCGCCCATAGCGTCCAATGTAGCAGGCCCAGAAGCACGTCTCCTCCCGAGTCTCGTCGTCCCCCTTGCGCTCCTCTCTCTCTCGCTAACCGTCCGTCCCTCGCACCGCCTCGTTATTTTTGCCTCCCCCGTCCCCGCCTCGGTTCCTCCCCCCACCGTTCCTGCCACCCCTATAAATCCCGCCCACACGCAGCTCGTCGCTCCTCTGTTCCCCCCCGGCGGTCGGATAGGAAGGCAGGCGGGCAGAGTGGGCGAGGAGAGGGAGGGCCGATGGCGAAGCTGTACGTGCAGGCGATGCCGCCGGCGGATCTGAACAAGAACACGGAGTGGTTCATGTACCCGGGCGTCTGGACGACCTACATCCTCATCCTCTTCTTCTCCTGGCTCCTCGTCATCTCCGTCTTCGGCTGCACCCCCGGCATGGCATGGACCGTCGTCAACCTCTCCCACTTCGCGGTAACCACGCCCTCCCTTGGCCCCGTTCCAGGGGTTCTTGCCGTTCGTTTTTTGCGTGCCAATTTGTGCTCGCTGAATCGTAATGGGGATGCCTTTCGTGTCGTGGATCTGATGAACTGAACAGGAGGTTGTGACGGACGCCTCCGTCTAGCTGTGAATTGGGAGGGGGGCATTAATGTGGCCGTCCCGTGTAGGTGCTGCTTGTAGGGTGTGCTGTTGTGTGCCGCTCTAAGGCACTGCAGTTTGGTCCCAAATCTGAGTAATTGATTGATAGAGATATTAATATGCGGTATAGTTTTGGTCCATCGACCTGATCAAATGACATCGGACGGGCAGTTGTGTGTATTAAGTGACCATTCGAAGTTTGGAACCCCTTGTGCGGTCACACTAATCACTAATGCAGGTTGGGTTGGTAGCTTATGTCAGTTTCAGGGCGCCTCTTCCCAGTTCAATAGAAATTTACTTAGTTCCGTTAGAACGATGAGGGTGTGGTCAAAAGCAGAAGCAAAGCCTCTGTTTTGTCCTCGATATCTCCATCAGCTGAATGTCGATGCTTATGCTCAATAGTTTTACCACCACTTTGTTTGAACAACATGGGTGGCATCCCGAACCTGCACTCTGGTCCAAGGTGGTTGGGTTTAAAAATTGGGAAAGGACTTCTGTAATTCACATTATCTGAAGCCTGAGTAGCATAAATATTCAGATTAGTGACAGTGCCACTTCTTTCGTCAGTGATTGTGCTAGTGTAACATGTAGTTTTGCCTTCTTCAGGAACACACACATGGTATGATACTTCGAAATATGACTTTTCATATATGTTTGCCATACATGATTATGTTTTCATATGAAGTTAATCCAAACATTGTTCCAAATTCCAAATTGATCTAATTGGGACTATATTCCTTTAGCTTACGTCTGTTTTAAATGTTTGATTTATTCTTTTGTATAAATATAAGTAAAGCCATGTAGATGCATTTGGTACTTGTTGTTAGGGGGTATGGTGGTTTGGTTGCTTGACTTCTCCCTGCACATTTTGTTAAGCATTTCTGTCAATGCTAAATTCGTCCAAATAACACTTACCATCTCCAATGGTTACACATTGAATCTTTTGTTTCAGGTCACATACCACTTTTTCCATTGGAAGAAGGGAACACCTTTTGCCGATGACCAGGGAATGTACAATACATTAACTTGGTGGGAGCAAATGGACAATGGCAAACAGCTTACCCGTAACAGGAAGTTTCTCGCTGTGGTTCCTGTAGTCCTGTAAGTATTTTTCTGCTATATGCTGAGTCTCATTTACCCCTGTCACCCCGTCGTGATATATTTTTGAAACTGCTGGTTTGTATGCATTATGATTCTCTTTAGTGATATGGAATTACATGTTCCATTCATTTCAAGTGTATTAGTCAATATTGAGATCTTCTATTCTATGCAGCCTAATATTTGGTCACTTATGTTGTTTCACTATTTTGCATATATGTGACTTGATTGTACATTTCTATGATGTAGTTGGTGACTGTCTTAATTGGGCTATTCCACATAGCTGAATACTTGAATCCATAAATCTTTTATAGCATCTGCATCTGGTGCAGTTGTAATTGTACCTAAGTGCAAAATAAAAACACTCCTAGTGTATTATTGTTCTTTTTTTAGTTGGTACAGTTATTTCTCATTACTTTCTAGTTTCTACAGTTGGTACCGCCATTTAACTGAAAACTGTAACTTGTATGCCCAGAAAAAAAACTTGTTTTGTGCCTTTTGGAATTGATATCTTCTATTTCTAACTTTTAAAAAGGTAATTGATTTCAAACTTGTGGGAAATCTCACTGGACGGCATTTGATGTTGAAGTGTAACCCCTATCCTTGCTTAGGACTTAAGAGAACCAAGAACATAGTAAATTGTCTTTATGGAATCTCAAATCCTGTAGGTATCCCACTTCATTTTCACATGTTAGTTTGTTATCTGCATATAGCATAGTTACCAGAAACACGGTTCGTTCGAGTCGCAGTACGGGATTCGGGTTCGCGGATCATCACTTTTTCTTCTAATTTTCACTGTGAAAACGAACCCCGTACCCTAAACCAGTTCAGGTTTGACGAATCCGGATCGCGATTCGTGGGGGTTTACAGTGAATCCGGTTACTATTATAGCTATCTGTTTATTAGATATGTGCTATTGAGAAATTCTTGAACATGTAGGGAGTTGTATAACTGGACAACAATGATACATATAATGTATTTGCCATCCTTGTCTAGATATGACGTAGAAATAAATCAATTGGGCACTTTGCCGAGTTTAAGGAATCGGCTTTTTTTGCTCAAGTAACCACTATCATGCTTTTAAATTCATGACATGAAAATGAAACCCCAAATTAATCTGGGTCGGAGAAGGGCGATCACTCGTTCTTAAAACCGGATAGTACGCACATCCCCGACACATAACTTTTGGCCCTTAAGACTTCAGAGGGCATGCATGATATGCTCAGTTTAGCTTTGTTGAGAAGCGACAAGACAAAATCCTCTCGACGACTTTTATGCATGGTAGCTTGTTAAGATAGATTTAGCTATTGTGAAATCTCTTCAGCATGAATGTGGGATGTCCACAAAAAGGCTAACCGCAACATGTCACTTTGTTGAGTCCTGCGTTATACTTTTTGCAGCCTCAAAGTAGCATTGTCTTTTGCTCACTGTTGAAAATTATGATTGCTGTGCTCATTTGATAACTGTGCTGTGGGGATTTTTCTCCAGCTTTCTGCTAAGTGAAAAGGATTGCCTTAAATGAATTAAGAATAAAATAAAATGTTAAGGGGGTGTTTGGATGAGGGGGGATCTTGGATTTAGTTGTGTTAGTGCATTAGTGCAAGCAATCACATATTCACTTTGGACAGCATCCATGCTTTTTGTCGAAGGTCCCATTTGGCTATCTCATGTGCTTCCAATACTCTGTATTATCTTTGGTTTTTCCGGACCTTGGGTTCACACTTAAGCTTCTGGAGAAATTTGCCAACTTTATACTCTCCTGACTTCTAAGTATCAGAATCCCACTCAATTTTGGAAAATCAGTTTCCAACTTGGCTCTGGAAATTGCGAAATTATTCTTCCTGCTATCTTCCAGGATAGTTTGACTTCTACATGTGCCCATCATTACTCTGTTTTTTTTTCCGAATCAGGAGCTTAATTTCATTCCTAAGAGATAGGAGGACGATCTCTGAGTAAGCAGTCTACAAGAAAATGAGGCACCTGATTGAGCCAGGTGCTCCACTGACCGCTACTCGAAACTTGTTTCGCACAAGGATGAGTTACCTGTTGGCAAAAACAATATCAAAAACAGAAAAACTTCTACTGAGCTCCTGGACATCTGCAAGGACATAGGAAACCTCTGTGACAGAAAGCCATAATTCTTCCAAAGATGAACTAAGTATTGTGAAATAAAGACTTGTTTACTATGTTTTCACATATGACTGGGCCTTTTGCGTTAATGTGTTGCTCTTTTCTCTCACTCTAAAGAAATCAAGGAAAATTGCAGTGAGAAAACTGCTTTATTTCTAGCATTAACATTAATCGGTAGTTGGCTGGCTCGAAATACGCATAATGGTTAATGCAAGGACATGAAGATAAAGATTAAGGGGCTGTGCTTCAGCTTTGCTTCAGCTTTAGGCCAAAAGCTCTCCCAAACAGCATGGCTGCAAAGCAGTTGGGAAGTTAAGCCACAGCAGAAGCACCCCTAAGAGCTGCAGCTACTGGGGAGGAGCTTTTCAACTGTGGCTTCGCTTGACCACCTCCCACCTCGCTCGCTCCACTTTCCCGACCTCCGCCACCCCGCCTCACCGCTTCCACGTCACCTCCCCACTTGGACGCCGTTGTACTTCGCTATGTTGCTACCTTCCCGCTCGGTTGGCCCCAAAAGCTACAGCTGCAACAGCCAGTTTGCCAAACAACATAACAAGAAAAGCCACAGTCACCAGCTACAGCTGCTTTACAACCCAGCAAATCAAAACAGCTTTTCAGCCCAGCCGCAGCTCCCCCAAACAGGCCTTAAATGTTGCCATGTGGGAGGTGGATTATTTTTCTAATTATAGCACGTAAATATTAGAATCTGTCTGAGATAATGTGTACAGTTGAATGCTTCGCCTACATGTCCATAATATAATTTTGTTCAGGATAGTGCAACGCTACAGTTGTTTTGGTAGATATTCGTTGTCTTCTGTACATTTCCCATGGTTAATGATTTTTTGAAGATGTGGTATCATGACTGTAGGGCAATAAATATGGACTGATCTTTCATGTGACTTCTGTAGTTCCTGTTACTAACCTTTTCAGGCACTAAATCAGGTTCACATGGCATATAGTGTGAATAGGCATTCTAGGTTGCTGGCTTGTACCTAGTCCTGAAATAAACAGAAGCATGCTTTTCATGCCTTATTCACTACTATTGTTATGCTAATCCTAGTTGCCAATGAGAAGTATAGTGCAGAATCGTGGTATCTGTGATGACACTTTCTGCAGTGTTGTTTTCAATGTTTTACCAACTATTTGTTTCTAACTGTAGCGGTATGCTTTTTTTTTTCTTTTCTCTATTTCCTCCACAGATATTTGATAGCTTTGCAAACCACGGACTACCAACATCCTATGCTCTTCCTCAATACTCCTGCTGTTACCGTGCTCGTGGTCGCCAAGCTACCGAACATGCACAAGGTCCGGATTTTTGGAATAAATGACGGGAACTAGGCCGCAGCATCCTTCAGCAGACATCTGGTATGATGTGTTCCACATGTGGTACTTAATTGGGCTCATCAGAGTACCAGTGAGTAGCGTTTGAAAGTTATTAGCAGATGGGTTGTAGTCATTGTATAGAGAGATGCTCAGAGGCTGGAAATGATGCTGCTGTACATCTGATGTACACGAATTCTGTAGACTCCTAATGTTGCTATATGCTTTGATACAAGTACCTGTCAGTTGCTACATGTACAGTCGCTCTTTCAGAACAATACCTTCTTCACAGCTATAATTCAAGATAGGAACACAGTGCTGGCTGTTCCTATCCACAAGTGATGATGGACAGTGTGACAAAATTATTACAAACAGTTTATGGTGGATGTAACTCTGCACAGGCCAGCAGAGATGCAATTTTCAGAAGACTAAGAACGCGTTTTTGTTTGTCTGAGATCAGCGCATTTCGGTCAAGCATCAGAGGAGTTGTTCCTAGGATCCGAAATGTGTGACACGAGACTTTGATTTGTTTGGTGAAGAATCCCTGGGCCTAGTTGATCAGTCGATTTTTGCACCTTTTGTTTTGGTAAAGGCTGAATACTTAGAATCGACTGCAAGGTGATGATAGTGAGGTTACAACGGCCATACGCCGTTCAACAGCTGTTGTATTATGGGCGAGTATGACTCAACTTACCAATTAGCACTTACGAATTTTACGAGTGGCTTGCTTCCAGATGAAGTCAAGAGTGACCCAGTAACAGTGAGTGAGGACTTGGCAATATATATAGTGACATCCACTACCCAACACCCACGCCGCGCACAGATATTGTCGTTCACTGATTTGGACATTGGACTGCTGTTTCGGCCTCAACTACCTTTATTCCATCCTTATGCAAACAGCTGAATCATTAGGGGAAAACAGGCGGGATATTTCCTGCCTGATCGAATTTAGATCTGGATCTGGTCTTCGATCGAATTCGGGAAAGGATTTAACTATCTGATCCGAATACTTGAATCTAGATTTAGGATCGGATTCGAAGTCAATATCCGGTAAATACGGATGGGCTCCGGATATCGTTTTTTTTTTCAATTTGGATATCTGGCGAGGCCCAGCCGCCCAGCCCATTTATTACATTTTTCCATGATAGTCTATTTATCTTGACAATTAGTTAGTTCTATTGATTCTCATGTAGCATATTTTTTTCTATAATATCTATTATGTTTGGTTGATATGTTTGATTCAACATATATTACTCTCTATATGCGTGCATTATCCGTATATCTTTGTGTGTTTTCGACTTGAATCCATTACGTATCTGTTCCGTATCTATATCCCGAATAATCCGGATTTGGAACCGTTCGTATCCATATTCGTTCCAAATCTGAAAAAATATATATATTAGGATAAAAAAGATCAACATGCATATGTATCTAAGCCGTTTTCATCTCTGACCTAAAGGACGGCCATGCGACGGAGACGAAATTCCATCCTCTTGCTACCGGCTCCATACATGATACATCAGAATCTGCAGGCTGAACTGCTCAAATATTCGATAAAGAAACCGTATGCAGAAATGAATAGAACAGCACACATACATACAGCACAGAGCCTGAATGCTGTACATTACACCGATGAGTCCACCAGTACAGTGTAGAGATATAAACGAGACAAGGTCGCTTGGATCGGAGCCCGGCTGGCTGGGTCACCTCACCGGTCGCTAGCGATATATTCTCACTTTCCCATCGGTGATATCGCCCGGGCGACCAAAGTGAATGGAATGGCTTTTTCGCGGTAGGGCTCCGGGGTCCCGCCGAGATCGCGGTGACGGGAGCGGATGACGGTGAAAACGCCGCCCCTGCCTGCCGGCCCCCCGATTTACACGCTTTTTTCACCGAGAAGAGGGGGGCCTTGCTGCCCCGCTCCCTTTTCCTGCCACAGTGGTGCTCCCGTCTTTTATCAGGCGAGTTCCCCTGAGTTCTGAACATGCAGTGGGTGATGCGTGAAACATGTTTCTCTTTGATAGAGCACGCGCTTGGCTTCGGTCGGTGTCTCCACTTTCCATTGTTTCTTATAAATGCAACGTGACACCGGAAACATGGAAATGGAACAGGTAGGTTTGCTGTCAAGAGTACTTCCGTAGTACTGAATATATACTGCTCAAGGTTGAAATGGTTATCGCAATCTGTAGTGAACTCAAGATATATAGGTGTCAGGTGGCATATATTGGACCAGCTGTAAGGTTGGTAGTGAAAGGCTTTGGTGTTTGCAACTACTACTGCCACTGATCTTCTTGCACTTCATATAGTGGGTAATGGCATCCAGGCTATGCTGCTGCACCCTACTGAGCTTCCATGAGTGTGCTGTTGCACGTATGGTTGGCTTGTTGCCACGTAGGCAAACATGTATAAATGGTTGTCAGCGGCATGCACCAGCGCATGCATGCCGACGGCCGACCTAACCAGCACTGTGTGCACACTAGCTAGAGGCTTCCCGTTGTGTGCAATGTGCCTCTTTTGTGCTCGCAAGCGAAGCCTCTGCATACCCATGTGCTGCTCCGGCTGCCATCCATGATCCGTGTTTCAATTGTTTTATCAACGGGACAGCACTCACCATTAGATTGAGTCCTCTCAAACTATCTTATCTATCCATAATCTTATTTAAAAATAAAGCCATACAAACCACTCAAACTAACCCGTCTCTCTCACGCACACACCATGAGTACTTGAGCAAACGTCATAGAGGGGCGGTAAGGCCGCGGCAAGCTGCCTCCATGTGGCATGACTGGGTGGTTACAGGTACGCAGAGAAGTACAACAGTGAGCAGCACGGTGGAGCATGGTGCGGTGGCGGTGCGTCACCACCGCATGGAGGCGCGTTGTGTTGTGGTGAATGCAAACGATTACAGCGGCCCAACGGCCATGGTTGCTACAGGTGAGCTGTACCGGCAAGGCCACATGTTAGCGGGTCGGTGCCCAGGAAGCGGTGGCTCGGCGAGCATAAACCCGATCTGAGGCCTGGCGAAGGCGGTACGGTAGGAAGAGGACACCAACGGCAGGATCCACGTGATCCAGTTGTCTTTCTCATTGCCGATGATGGGATCTGCCAGATCCTACTACCCTCGTCTACCTCCTCATCATGGCCATAAAGCGGTACAACACCGACTTGGCCCACATCGCCTCGTAGCTCAACTTCGCTGCAACACACGTCACGGGCAACCTTGAGCTCTGGCTTCATCCCTTGGGTGGGGAGGTGACGGTGGTACTGGCGAGTAGGAAGGGTGGGATGGTGGTTGTAGTGAGCAAGCAAGGATTTTTTGATTTTTTATGCTGTTTTTCTGATGAAACTTGATGAAACCTGCTCTCGAAACTTTTCCTTAAATTTAATATTTTTATCTGTATGTATAATTAGCTTTGGACTTGTATAACAATAATGACCGTGTCCCTTGGATGGGGGAAATTTTTGCTTATTTGGCTCTTCGGTCACACTTTTTTTCCGAAACTAGGCCCCATGTTGACGAAATTGCAAAAATGGCTCCCTCGCGAACTACGGATATAACTCTGTTGCTCACCGAGCGTGCGGTAGGCTGGCCAACCGCTGCAATTAGCCAGGCCTAGCATGGTATCACGCAGGGTGTGCTCAGCAGAATGTGGCATCGTCGCATCGTAGTCTTGCCGTGCAGGCCAAGCTCGGCAAGACATCATGTTGAATCGCAAAGTGTGCTGCAGACCTACCACTCCGCCTGTGTTAGACAGGAGGCCATGACATTGTGTCACCACACTCCTGCTGCGCTAGGCGTGCTCGGAAGGGAGGCTCGGCAAGCTCGACAGGACTAATCGCACTGCCATGGCTCGGTGGTAGCGGTTGTCGATATGCCATACTCCGGCAATGCCCTCCTACCACACTTCCACAATCGCTACCAGGGTCCTGCGTTCTACCACGGCTTTAGAGACCTGTCGAGCTACCGAAGCGCGGTACATAACATATGTTACCTGCCACAATTACAAATAAGACCACTTTTGCAAAAGGTTTCACATCGGAACTAAATTTGAAAAAAAATGAATGCTAGGGGGCTACAAAAGCAATGGCTTCAGATCCGGAATTCATCACTTTTTTTAGCCCCCCGATTTTTTTTTTCAAATATAGCTCTCTTTCGAACGCAATTGCAAAAATAGCCCTTTTCCTGACCACGGAAGGGCCGGTAGGTGACACATGTCCATCTACGGCATTCTCGTAACGTGGAAGGAGGCACCGCACTACAGGAGCTCCAAAAGAGACCTACTGAACCATGGGACCTCAGTAGGACTTGCAGAGGTGTGGCATACTGATAGGACTAGATTCCCGATTTAATTAAGTTAATTAAGTGATTAATCAAGTAATTAACTAAGTGGTGAAATTAAATGATTAATTAATTAAAGTGAATTATCAGTGAGATAATTTCTTGTCGAAGAGTGGCACCTCGGTAGGACTCCTTCTGAGCTACTGTAGTGCAGTACCTCTTCCCGCGGTACGGGAGCATGGTAGATGACATGTGTCACTTGTCGGCACTTTCACAGTCAGACAGAAGATGCTTTTTGCAATTGCGCGCTGAAAGGAGTTAGATTTGCAAAGAAAATTTGTTAAGAGCTAGAAAATATATTGATGATCTCTTGGATTGGGGCATGTATGTAGCATTGTTTTTAACACCCTAAATTTCACTACAAATTAATAATTGAGTTTCCAAATTATTCTGCTGCATTTACCATGTATTTTCAAAATTCTCTAGCTTTTTCTAGAATTTTTTGCATTAAAGAAAATATCATTTACACTTTCTAGTTGCTGTATTTGAATTTTGAAAAGTTATTTTAAACTATCCAATGTTTGAAAATATTTTATTTTGGTCTTAAATAATATAAAGTGTCTCTCCAAAATTTTTTATGTATTTTGGAGTTGGTTTTATATTTTTTGCAAAATCAAATATGCATCTTGCAATAAAAACAATGGCCATAAAAGAATTGATGAGAAAATCTCGAGCCTCCAAAATTCAGGAAAAAATCAGGTGCATCCACAAAATTTTTCATAATTTGTTTTATTTAGGTTGCTACTTCTAAAAATTCCAAAAAAATGATTTGAAAATCCAAAAAAGGAAAGCGGCCAACTCAAAAACCCATTTTCTCTGAGTAAGTATACTCTAATGAAGGCATTTCCTTCCCCAGCGTCACTCTCTTTCACTGAAACGCCAATCCCGCATGTCAGCCCCCTCTCCCAGCCGGCACACGCCCACGCCCACACTGTGCCAACCCAGCGCTGTTTGCGCACCGTAGCATTGTGACTCGGCCGCTCAAGCCCGCTCTCACGCCAGGCCATACCACCCTGTGACAGTTCGCTCGCGCGCCCTAACACGTAGCACTATGCATGCTCAATCCATGACTGCCACATCACCATGCCTCACCGACCATCACCGTGGTCCCATGCCACACCGCCCGTGGCCACCCGTGTCGCTACACCGGCCGAAATACAATGCATCACCCCATCCAGTCCTGCCTAAGACCCGTGCTAATGCCGCCTTGCCACCCGTACAAGATTCCCACTGAGTGGTCATCTCCCCTTTGCTGTCACCATCATCACTGCCTCTCTATGTGGGCTACAAAGTAGCTAGAAAGCTAGCACCTTCGCCACGCTATTGTCCTTTTCCCTTGGCCGTGGCACTGTTCTCGCTGTCCGAACTGAAGATCTCACCCCGCTCCTACAAAAGGAACACCACAAGCCATCCACCACTCCATGCAACTTCCTATCATTCCCCTCCCGGAGAACAGCGTCATTCAGTCTTTGTGAAGCCCCATTGCCTCAAGAAGCAACAGGATCGAGCAAAGCTCAACCTCCTTCTTCGGTTAGCCATTTTCGAATTGCTTTGACCTTGAGCTTTCAGTGCATGCCCTAATCACACACCCTTACCCCTTGGCAGCTTAGCTCTACAAGGATGCCGCCGCCATGGTCACCTCCTTCCATCACCTCGGGTCTATGCCACCAAGCCTCTCCGGTAAGACATTGCACTGCCAACCCACAAAATGAAGCCCCTCACCTCCTTCATGCTTTCGCCTCCATCAATCTCACCCTAGCGCCACCATACCCTCTCCTTCACCATCTGCGATGGCCGCCACCGTTGAGCTCACGCTGCCAACCCTCTACGATCATCCTCGATCTTTTCCAACCTCTCTGCGAGGTCCCCCTCCACTTCCTCTTGCTATCCTGAACCTCGGCGCTGCAAGTTCCGCCACCATTTGCCGCTAGCAGCCTCGCCCGAGACGTGTCCTGTTTTGAGTCACCGATAAGTGGGCCCCACCTATCAGGCGCTCATCTCTCTCTCTCACGCAGTCACCAACAAACTGGCTCCACGTGTCAGTTTTCTTTTAAGAACCTAATTCAAAAACTCAATCACTGACATGCGGGCCCAATTATAAATAATGACATGGTTTGTAATTTAAATCAGTGTTTAGTTATGAGTCACAGACATATAGTCCCCACTTGTTAGTTATTTTGAAAAATAATAAAACTCTGATAAGTGGACCCTACTAGTCAGTCTCTCTAAAACAAAAAAACATTTTTCTTTAATTAAGAAATGCGCTTTCAAACCGGTAGAGAATACGCCTTCTCTATTGGAAGACATAAACTCTAAAAATATGTTTTTGACGTCACCCCCTATTTTCATTTTAAGAATTTCCTGGGTTTTTTAGATTCAAATACTCATAACTTTTGTATACAAACTTCAAATTAATTGAAACCAGTTTCTAATTTTTTCTAAAATCATGATCATTGTGAATCTGCAGATATATTTGAATTTAGTTTCTGTTTGTATTCGCTTGATTTTTATTATTGATTTACGATATTATGCGTGTAGGTACCGACATTCTAGAGACATCCATTCTTGATCGAGAGCAAACCCAAGAGTTCAATGAGCAAGGCAAGCACTTCTTTTGAACATATTGATCCTATTATTTCAAAATTTTATGTACGCATGCGTGTATTTTCTGTAAAATGGCTATATTGTGGATATCGGTAGATACTCCTAATTGTTGCATAGAACTTTCTTAATAAATATGTAATCAACATTGGGTATACTCAATTATACATACTTACACTTAGCCAAGCTTTAGGTTTGGGAAGAACAAATGAACGGGTGAAACATTTGTTCGGAAATGAGAATTTTGACATGATGGACCAAGGGGTTACCTATGTTATTTTGGTATAAAATCAAAACTAAAACACTAAGTTTTGACACGGAGAGTTATTAATATAATTTGTGAAGTACGAGGGATGGACTTGCACGTAGTGTAGGGGGAGTTCTCGCTTGGGTCGATTAAGGATCGAATATTGTGTCATAAAATCCAAGATATCTACGCAACTACAAGTGCTATTATGGGGTGGCTCTAACCTACTAAGTTATATAGAACTAGCTTTGCACATTGGAAGGCCGGAGTGGTATGAGCATTCTGGGTTGTTTGCTCAAAGGGGTTCTCTTACAAATGTGTTTGGGGTAAAGCTTGCTGATACAACGATGCGTGTCTTTCTATAGGGGAAATAGTTATAAGAGGATGTACTGTCGTTGATATTGTGTTTACGAGAATTTTATTTTTGCCGCCATAGCAAGGGTCAAATGTCATCGGACTAGTGCAAAGTTAGGTCTAGGTAATGTAAGGGTTTTATCATAATCTCTCTACCACCTATAAAAAGAAATGTGATAATAGCTTGGCAACAAGAATCGGTCATGTCTTGTAGGTAAAGTTGAATGCCTTTGCAGAGTGTAAATCTTTTCGAAAAAACTGTGCTCGTGGTCATGAGAGACTTGGTGCATAAACACTAGTTAACTTTTGATTTTTATGCAAAAACTTTTGTTGAAAAAATGGTGGGTATCCATACTTCAGATGATGTGCTAGGTTTGGCTGGAAATGGATAGTTGATCAAAGTCATGGAGGATTGTAAGTTACTCTTATTTATATTATATATAATTGTTATTTACATACTTGCCAACCGCTATTTATAAATTCTGTTTGCAATCTACTATTGATTATTGTTGAATAAATCTTGCTTTATGCTAAATTTGAGAACATGGTAGAATAGCCATTCCTTTGATATAGCCAAGTATATATTTATAATTGTGATATACTATAAGTCTTGCTATGTATAAATATAGTCACCCTTGCTTATTGATATTCAGAGGACGATGGAACCCTAACCCCCAACGATTCATATTTCACTGCCGGTCTTACGGACTATAACATGATCTTTTCTAAGGCTTGATCTAGTCGGTTGCCTATGGATTTTGGGTTGGGGCATACGGCTGGACCTTACTATTTTATTTCACTACTTTTTCGCTTTATTTTATTCGGCCAATGGCCCTCTTATTGTAAGAACAAATTACCCTTTGTACATATAATCTATGTTTAAATATCTATGCATATTGTATATAGATGTGATGATAATATTATAAATGTGTACTCTAGCCACTGATTATAGAATTAGTATAATATACACGTATGGTCCTCAAGAATACTACGTACAGTCGAGGGTCTCAACAGCATTAGCCACTCGAAAGTAAACGACAGAGGGGACAATGTACAAACAGAACAGAGGGCATGGCAAGAAAGCTGAGGTATCACAAAGTGGGGACGGGGAAGTGCTACTGAGTGAGTACTACTAGCATTCAGTGCCAACCCTTTGCATTGTTTCTCTTTAGCTCTTGTTATCAGCTTCTCTATAAATGAAACTAGAGCTTACGCCAATTACGCCTCTTCCCTTAAAAAAAAGTAAGTGGGAGTATTATATGTGTAAACAACAAATTAATTTTAAGGTAGTTGTGAAAAATAATTAGCATACAACAGATTAACTACTGGTCCATCTGTTTACATATGTATGCAAACGTGGTGTATTATGCAATCGACCTTTTTCTGACTTTGATCATTAGTATGCATAAAACTATACTCCCTCTGTTAATTTACATAGAGCGTATTTGCTCACAGCGTATAGCTAGACCAAGGAGCTGAAGAAATTGACTAAGCTATCCTTCGTAAGTGCTCCTTAATCTCTTTAACTATTAATCCCTCCCGCCATTTAATGCATGCGTGGCTCCTAAACTTCTTTTCTCACGCGCATAGTGAACATAAGTCTGCATGCAGGATTGCACTTTCCCTCGCATGCATGCATTAATAATAGCATTTGCATTGAAATGGTGCACAACTGTGAGCATTGAGCAAATTTAATAGGGGTATATGCAGAAGATGATGCTTTGATATGTACCCTATATAAATCAACAAGATTCAAAGAAAAATACGGCTCGTATAAATCAACGGAGGCAATATATATGAAAATGGCCATAGGAGTATGGTATAATTGGAAACAATAGATATGTTGTGTACAATACTTCCAAGTATTATAACTTACTCCCTCCTTTCCTAAATATGTATCACTCTAACTTTCAAATTTTGTTCATAAATATATATCATTCTACAATTTCGAGATAATTTTTAACTTTTTTATTTTGCATACCCTTATCATTCATTATTTTCAATATTATTTATTACTTTGGATTAGAGTAACAAACACCATTCAAGAGCAATAAATTACTCATGAAGAAGGGTGATTTGGTCAATTATACACGTGTCATGTTTGAACTGAAAAATCTCATCTATTTCCTCTGTTCATGAATACATATCATTCTAACTTTCAAATTTTGTTCCTAAATACATGTCATTCTTCAAGTTCGAGGTGACATTTTACCATTTTTTTCCTTGTATACTTCTTTCCTTTAGCTATTCCTAATATCATTTACTGTCATGAATTAGAGTAAGACACACCATCCAAAAAACAATAATAATCTCTACTACTTCTAATTAGGAGTTGGTGGTAGTGATCCGTTCTCTTCTAGAGTATCTGATTCATTGGATCTGACACAAACGATTGATATAGAAGAGGATTTAATCATATCTTAGATGGAAGGATTTTATCATATCTTTTTTGAATAGAAATATTATTTTAGCATATCTCTATTCACATGTTCTTACTATGGAAGGGTGTTATTCATATATCTTATAAATAGAAGGATTTTCTCGTCATATCCTGTATGGATAGAAGGATATACTCACCATATCCCATAATACGGGAATTTTATCTCATTATATCTGGAAATGCATAAATTAAAAGGAAAGAATCACGCAACCCAAATCACGTGCCAATCACGAAGATGTCGGGGAGATAGCTTTAATTCGCCTGCGTACGCTGCCTTCTGCTTTTATCTACTCCCTATTAGAGGGCACCCGCTCTCATCTCCAGGAGGACAGGCCGGTCGGTAGTGCAGACACACGCAGGAAGAGAAGAGAAGAGAAAGGTTGTGTGCAAGAAGCAAGAAGAATTCCTGTAAGAGGAAGGCAATAACTTTCTCCTCCTTCAATGGTAAGGATTGATATCTCTCTTCTCTCTACTAATTCTAATTAAGAGTTGGTGGCGATCGTTCGTTCTCCTTCAGAGTACTTGATTCGTTGGATCTAACATGAACGGTTGAGATGGAAGAGGATTTAACTCGATAGTCAAATCTCTTCGGAGGAACAAACTTTTTCTACTATTGAAACATAACTAAAGTTAGTGTTATTTGCAAATAAATTTTTTATCGTAAATTGAGTTTTCGTTGCAACGCACGGACACATGACTAGTAATCTAATAAAGAGGAGTAATACAGTCTTTTATATATATGCCATCGTGGAAGTGCAATGTCCTATGACAACATCTATTCAGCAATGGAGTTGGTATTAAGGAACGAAAGGAGTATATGGCTTTTTCTCATATACAACTGCCAAAACTAACCTTGGAAACTGTGCAGTTTCTGAAGCGTCACACGCTTGTTAATTTCTAAAACGACTACATTTATTTATTTGTTTGTTACAAAAGTGACAAACATTTATTGGTGGAGGAAATGATACTCCATCCGTCTAAGTTTATAGGTATATTTTCTCTTAACATATAGACTAATGAGATATTGATAATGACTTATTATCTCTAAGCACAATATTCAATACATGTATGTAGAGAATATAAAGTAAAGTTGGATATTTATTAGGGGTATAAAGGGAACATCACAATGAATTTGCATTAGAATATGAAATACGCCTTATATTTATACACAAGACCATTCAGAATATACAGCTTATAAACTTGGATGGAGAGAGTATATATCTAGTGTATGCTAAAAGCAAATACTAACAGGTAGCTTGCATATGCTAAGAGTATAAAACAACACCACAAGAGAAACATCCTGTAGAGGCATTGTTATTGTAGAGAGACATATTTTTTTCGTCTCTTTATGATTTTAAAGGCATTTTCATAATACCACATTGGTGCTGTTACGTGCAATGCCGCTATGTCTGAAACTGTTACATGTAGTGTCGCTATGTCTAAAGAGATATTTACTGAAATATTTTTATTTTCTATATAAGACATGTTGTAAAGGCACTATATTGTATCTCTAGCACCGTCTAGGGAATAAAAATATATTCTAAAAATATATTGGAACCTATCCTCAAACTTGAGACCTTGTGTATAAACATATAGCCCAAATAGCCATCTCATTCTTACACCACAATTTGCTTATACACAATATGTCTTAAACATATAAAAGAATGTCACTAGAGAATAAAAATACCTCAAATAACTTCTCCACAACATAAGGTCAATTTAAGAAGTATCTCAAAAAATGTCACTCTATGATTTTTTACAATATAAAATGTCTCAAAAATGCATCTATGATCCATGTTCCATGTTACTTATTTAACACCCCAAAATTTGCAAATTATTAATTAAGCTTTAATTTCTGATTTTATTGAAAATTTATTTGAATTTTCAGCATTTTCTAAATGATTTTTCCTATTTTTAGATATATAAAATGATTTATAGCATAAATATTAAAACCCAAAAAATTCTGAAAATGCTACTATTAAGTCCAACATATCTCAATTTATTTTTGAGAATTTTTTAACCTAATTTCCTATTTTCTAAAAGCCTTTTTATTCACATCCATTAATTAAATTTGAAAAAAATGAAACGGGCTACCTGTCAGGACAATAGTCGTCTTCAACCTCCATTCAGTTGTTTCTCTCTCCCCGCCATTGCCAACCTTCTAGAGCTTTGAAATCCCGCATTTCCTTCACCCGTTTCATTCCAAACCGTGTCAAATCAATCCCTGGACCTTCCTATTTCCATTCCCGACCTCCTTTCTCAAATTTGGTCCCTAAATTTTCCGTTCATTCCATTTTAATGGTTTCCATATCTGAGACGGTTTCCTTCCAACCGAGCCTCTCCGCAAGTATATAAGGTGAGCATCAGCCTTGTGGATCATTGCACGACCTGTTCCTTCACTTGTTCTAAGTTCTTGTGCCTCCATTTTGCCAAAACGCTGCAAGAACTGAAGCATGAACCGAATGTTGGCCGACTGTCCTCACGAGCTCCTTAGTGCCTTGAAACTCTAATTGCATAACCGTACGCATCACGAGGTGCCCGAACTTCCCCTCTCTCTTTGCCCTCTCTTTTCTCCCCGGTTCTGCTTCTCCCTTACCGGAATTTCGCCATTTTTCTCGCCGGCCGCCACCTTTTTTCCGCCGGCAGCCACCTCGGGCGCACCACCGCCGGACGCTGCCGCCCCTCCCCGCTGTGCAGCAGATAGCAAGAGAGCTGTGCTGCTCTCTATCGAGAGACCAACGCATGAGAAGAAAGGAAAAATTCAGAAATTTAAAAATCGATGCTGACGTCATAACTCATATTTTATGTATAAAAATAATTCTAAAATTCCAAAAAATCTCTCTTTCTCTTTTTCTAGTTTTTAAATCTTCTGGAAACCCGTTCTCCTCCGTCCAAACTCTGATTAACTTCATTTTGCATCCTAAATTCATCTAAAATCTTGACGCCCGGTTTGGGATAGCTTCTGATTTTATAGATTCAGGATTCTCCAAGAATCGGGTAGGTGATAAATTCTAATTTTATGTACAAATCAGTTTCTGATTGTGAGAGAAGCTTCTCAAGAAGCTTTTTCGAGAATCCAGAATCTGAATTCTTGAAGAATCATAAGCTGTCACCCACCTGAGGGCCCGTTTGTTTTTGCTTTTGATTCTGGATTCTGACCCTAAAAGCAGAATGAAAAACAAACAGCCTGATTCTAGGAATTGATTCTCACAATCTAGCCCACCCATATACAATAGAATCCATAATCCACTTCATATGTGCTTTTGGATTCCAGCTTTTTGGAGAATCAGCTTCTCTACAACCATAATCGAGAATAAGCTTTTAGAGAATCCAAAGCAAAAAACAAACAGGCCCTGATTCTTGGAGAATCCAAAATCTGGACAATCTTGGAGAATCCAAAATCTGGATAATCAGAAGTTGTCCCAAACTGGGCCTGAATTACTTATTTATGTCAGTTTTATATTTTATTTGACTTTATTTGGATTTTATTTGAATTTAGATGTTCTTCGCGTATAGATTTCGGAGAGTCGGAAGAATTCGCACTCGACGATATCAAGCATCAACCCTTCGAGCAAGGCAAGTTACACCATCGATCATATTGATCCGAGATTTTAAAGTGTTATGGCATGCATAGTTTTAGCAAATCTAGTTTGTGTCCTAATTTTAAATTAGTTATGCCCAGTTTGTTTAATCCACATTTGAATATTTTATTGCCATTGTAGCCTTAAATATGTATGATTAAATTTATGATGAATATTTAGAATAATTGCTTGGACATGTTTATAATTGAAATTAGGTCTTTTGAGAACTTGTGCAAAATAAAGTTATATTCAAATTCATAACTATGCTTTGTCATTTCATGTGATGTCAAGTTAAAATTTACAATGTGGTTTAGACTGGGCGAGAATGGTTCAATGGTGGTTGTTGGGTTGTTGAAAGCTCACCTGGTTAGTTATGTGCCAGTTTGTGAGTGCTGAATGTAAAGCTAGCTTTACCATACTATCATAAGTCTTGTATAAGACAGACCTGGCTATCTATCTTAAAACATTTCATTGCTAATTGTACCATTGGGTTGAATGCGGGATTGGTTAGACCGTCGTATGGCGCAAGAGGGGGCTTTTGACTAGGGTGGATGTAACCCTTTCAACAGTGAAACCTTAGTGAGCATGACCACATGGGATGGCACTTCTTAGGGGGCTTGTTATTTTCTCTGCTGCTCACTAAAGGAAGTGTGTATTTGACAAAAAGAGATGACCATATTTTATGGGTAAAGTTGTACAATATCTGCAGAGTGTAAAACTAATCGATTAGCTGTGTCTGCATTCATGGGCATACCGAGCAAGCCTTTCATGGATTAGACTTTAATATTTCAAAAATGTTTTTCACAAAAAAGAGATTTGGATTGAGAGATTCCATCGCAGGAAAAACTAGTTAGCTCCAGTAGTGATTCATGAGTTGGAGAAATGTTTTAAAATAATTTTTTCTTACAATTACGCAATTGAAAAATTACTTAGAATATTTGTAACTTGTTGCTTTTTGCCAAATTTAGCAATATAACCCTCATTTCTCGTCTTTACATTATTACGGCATTTCCTTTGTAACTTGTGGAGTACTTCTAGTACTTACCGTTGCTTACACTATTGTTTTAGAGGAGGAGTTCTACGACGATAAGGACCAGGTATACTACGCTATTTCCCCGGTTGATTGCGTGTGGCAATTCTATTGGGTTTTACTACTGTTTTTTTCTATTTTATGCTGCTATGTTTTATTTGGCCTGCAGGCCACTTATATTGCAATTCTATTGGGCTTTACTACTATTTTTTTGTAAACTATGATTATAAAGTACGTTTGATATGTTGTGATATCATCTCAACTATGTGTACTAGTTTTTCCTGGACTAGTCCGGGATACACAGAGAATTTCGGGGTTAATTCTCAGGGTACGACAATTTATCTAAAATATATTAAAATAGTGTCTCTACATTTAAGGCACATTCTAAAATACCGCAAAAAGTATATTTACAATATATTAGGCAATTTATAGAGGCAAATAAAAAAATCTATAGAAAAGTGCCTCTACGTGAGGTTTTTATTGTAGTGCAAGAATCCCATACCAGAAAAGGTTATACTCTGTATTAAATTTAGTTGATAGATACTATAAATTAGATGTCCATATAGTAATAGACCATGCCCTTACTAAGGCTAGTAATTAATACAATTATCTATTATATGATTAAAATGCTTTTCAAAGGAACTACCACGTTTGCTTTGGGAGGCAAGAAATTTCTATTAAGGTCCTGTTTAATTTGGAACCCCGAAATTTTACAAGAATTTTATAGAAAAAACAATTCAATTCACGTGCGTTCCACGTGGGCCCTAAACGGAGAAAACAATAAAAGATCTACATTGTTTATTCAGTGTGTCTAGATTAATCAGAATTATGGAATCATAATAAAGAACTGTATTCAAATAATTTGTGTATCTGATATGATTACACTACTACAAAACACTATATCATTGTCGGTTCCAAACTGACATCACTGTCGGATATCGGAACCGACCGACAGTGATAGTGATATCATTGCCGGTTTGTATGCGAACCGACAGTGATAGTCCGGTTCGTAAATCAATCGGTAAAAAAAAAATTATTTGCACCTAGACCGACAACCCTGTATTTCGTGATTCGTGGCATTCGAACCTGGGACCTCTCACCTTGCGTGATGCTTACCATCTCACCTAACATGCACTTCTCAACTAATATAAGATATATTTTCCTTTTATTCCTTCGTATCTGAAAGTTTTAACGATTATTTGGACATCTAAATGACTTTAAATAAAAAGTTGTCAACTATAAAGTTGTAGATCTCATCGAGAGCTATGATTTTCATATAAATTTTGTCTCCATCCGACTCCGTATGAAAAAGTTATGATTTTTGAAAAATATTCACTGCGGGTTCGAATTCCGAATCGGTAGTGATACTTCCTCCATTATCATTGTCCGTTCTTTTTAAAAACCGGCAATGTAAGTTACTATCACTGTCGGTTCTTCTTCGGTCGAGCATTTGTGCCGATCTAGCTTATGAACTGGCTGTGATAGACCGACAAGAAAAATGTTTTTTTATAGCATTGTTAGCAAATACCTTTACCATACAAATTTGCACATAGCCTGCTTATTTAGTTTACCAACAAAACTAGTCAAACAGTTGCACCGGCCGATGCGCCAATAGTTATAAATACATTAGATATGGAGGAGTTGTTCGCTTTTTTAGCCTGACATTTTTTTTTTTTGCCAAATCTCCCTCCGTACGAACAAATTTATAAAAATAGTCTTATCCCTAAATACGGAAGCAGCGGTATATAACATGTGTCATCTGCCATACTCTCGTACCGAAGTATCTTGCCGGTGTCGTGGCAGCCAAACTCGGCAATAGGTGCCGTGGATCGGTAGCTCGGTAGGTCTATACCGAGCACCCGTTTTCTATTGTGGTACAAATGATTAATTAAGTGATTT
The DNA here is from genome assembly GCA_036346275.1 of Otatea glauca. NCBI lineage: Eukaryota > Viridiplantae > Streptophyta > Magnoliopsida > Poales > Poaceae > Otatea > Otatea glauca. The sequence continues at coordinate 43,417,398 of CM070714.1, forward strand.
CATGGATGCAATGCTGAGCAAGTGGAGCTCGGCAGGGCCTATCGCCTTGCCCTACCGTGCTGGTCACCCGACATGCTGAGTAAAGGCCATTGCCATGCTACCAGCATTTTACCACGGTACGAGAGTACGGTAGATGATACGTGTCGTCTATTACTGCTTTTGTGGTCGATGATAAGACTATGTCCTGTAAATTCGTTCATACGAAAATGAGATTTGAAAGAAAAAAAAACTACTAGCAAATCCGTGTCGAAGTCTTCGCTTTTTATTTTTATCCCCGACCATTTTTTAAAAAAATCTCAGGGTGTACTTCAAGCTGTATAAACTACGGGAACATGAAGCATGGGCCAATGGCCTACTATCTACTAGGACTGTAGGACATTTTGGAATTTGCACTTGTGCACACACCCAAACGGAGCATATCTTTTCTTCCTTAATAGTGGCAGCACATTAATATGGCAGCGAGTACTTTACTCCCTCACGGACGTCGTTCTAGATATTACACTCTCACTTGGTCAAATATATAAAATATTATATTACTTTGTTTGTTCAGAAATAAGTCCTATAGTTTGAATGAACTTATTTAGAAATATAAAGTTTACATACATATTTAATGTGGTTTTTTCTACAATATCCTTATTTATTCTCTCTCAACTACATGCATTTATTTGCTACCACCACACATAAAATATTATCTGACATCTTTCAAGACAATTAAGTGGGGTATCTAAATCATTTTCACTCGTAACTTTCTCAATTTCATCCTGACCTTAATTCTTGTGTAAAGTCAAAATACGTCTTATATTTTTGAACGGAGAGAGTACCTCTTCTCATTGGATCACTTATTATTCTTTAAATAATATATATCTTACTCTAGTCTATAGTAGTAAATGACATTGAAAATAGCTAAAGTTGAGGAGTATATAAAAAAATAGTAAAAAATCAATTTAAAATTATAAAATGTCATGTATTTAAAATTTTTGAAAGTACATTGGTATCGTTAGAACGGAGGGAGTACTTATTAGGGTGGTCAAATGAAACAAGGCGAAGCAGTAGTGTTCGGCAGGCACGCATCCCTAGGAGAATGTTTCTGCGGGCCCTACAAAGAATGGTAGTGCTTGTATGGTGAAAATGTTACCCTACACATGGCCAGGTCGTATATAGTACACCGGAAATCGTAAAGTGGTGAAGAATCATTATCAGGCAGCAACTTTCTGGTGTGGGCAGTTGAACTTGCATTCAAGAAACACAAGAGTGAAAAAAAGTTCATTTCTTATAAAGCTTGACAAGAGAGAGGTCAGGAATCAGGATGCAAGGGGCGTGCATGATGGTGATGAAGAGGCTGAGGTTTAGAAAAATACCATGGGTTGTACAAAAAATAGTGCACAGCATGGCCTAACATATGATAATAGTACCATGTGGAGAGAGAAAGTAAAAGTATGTGCTAGTCATACATACTGCATATTCTCTCTTGCTTCGTGCCGCTCCTTCCCTCTTCCTCCCCCACTACTCCACTAGTGCTTTTCATGGCTGGAAGATTCTTGGTTTTGGGAGGATGATCGAGATACGACATCTCAGAGCAAGCCTGCCTGCCTGCTACAAGAAAATTAAGATCACGGAAGGAGGCCGAGAGAGAGAGAGATGACAGGACACAGGTATATATAGTACGAATGTACGATGCAAGCAAAGAATATTAAGATGACAAGTCAATAGCCAAAGATATCTATATTAATGTACTTGTAAACAACAATAAAATAGCACACATTACATGCTGTTCTCAAGGCCATGAGTTGATCACGACATTAATGAACCAACCATAAAAAAATGACTGTTACTGGGTACCCTCTGGATCAATACAAGCATTGTATGCTATAGGCCCGGCCCCGCACTGATCTATCCCTAACGTACTAGCTCTACACTATACAAAACCAACTGTAGAACAATGTGGTGAGTGGTGACTGATGACACCCATGCATGATGCATGTCCGATCCAATGCATGCAAAACCAAAACCCCGAAAAAGAGTTTGGGCAATCAACAAGACATACATAACTAACCAACTTGCTGTTTGTCTAACACCACCCAACGTACGTACGATGTGCTTAAACTTGAAAACTGCAGTCAAAAAGAAGCTTCAGTGCAGATTCTACATGAACAACGCACATGACATGATTAACAACCCCCATCTATGGGCTATGGCACGATCATCGGAAATGAAGATGGATTGGTGAAGAGTGATCGAAGATGTATATCACCAGTTCACTACCATTAATCAGTGTATTCTGCTGTGTTAGCCCCCAAGTCGATCACCAGTCACCACACACATGAACAAACACGAAGAAGGAAACACCAAAAACCGAAAACCAAACTATCAGAGAGATTAAACGCCATATGTAACACTAATCACCACCACCGCTTATTAACTCCTTGTCTCTATCCCCACATGCTGACAACCACGCGTGCATGAGCCATGCATGGCGGCGGCGCCACGCGGGTACACCTTACCATGAACCGCCGCTGCCGCCGCCATTGCTGCTGCCGTTACCGATCATGATATTATTCCAGAACCCCGGGGTCTCATGGCCAGCGCCGGTGACGCCGCCGCCACCGTCACCTTGGTCCTTTCTGTGCTCAAACTGATCACCACCACCCGCGCTCACCACCGGCTTCAAGTCCTCGAATGGGAACAGCAACCTGCCTGCTGCGCTCTCCCGAACCCCTTCCATCCTAGCGCTGCACGCGCCGTATGCCCCGGCGCCGCCGCCTCCCCCCGTGCCGTGGGTGTCTAGCGAGAACCCGAGCATGGTCTGAACCTGCTGCTGATACGGAGGCGGAGGCATGCGGAAGTCGCCGAGCGAGAATCCCGCGGCCGCGTACTCCGGGGGCATCCCTAGCTGCACTTGCGGCAGCGGAACGTAACAGCCGGTGCTCCTTAACAGCTCCATCGCCGAGAGCGCGCCCACGCCCTTGCCAGCCGCACCGTTGGCCACCATGTTGGCTCCCGGGTTGCACACGTTGCTGCTCTCCAGGCTCGGGAACGTGGAGAACTCCGGTGGCTGCAGGCCGCGGCCGTGGTTGTGCGGGAACGCCAGGTTGAGGTCCTGCGCGCCATCATGCATCAGCTTCGGGTTCTTGGCCACCAGACCGACGGGAACCGTGCCGGACACTGCCGCGGAGGCAGAGGCCGCCGCGGCCGCGGACGACACTACTGAGGAGGACGAGCGCTTGTTCTTCCGGGAGCCGCCGCCGACGGGGACGTTGCGGAGGGAGCCGCCCTCGGTCCAATAGCGGCGGCACGTCTTGCAGAAGTAGCGTGGCTGCTGGAGGCTGTAGTTGTTGTAGTAGCAGAACTTGGTGTTGGTGGAGTTGCACCTCGGACAGTTGAGCGCCTTCTCCTTCTGCGGCCGCGCACGCCGCTCCGTGCCCGCTTCTGCCGCGGGCGGCGCGGCAGGCCTCTGGGCACCGGCAGCCGGGGGCGGCGCCGGTGGTGGATTCGAGTTCGCATTAGGATTTGGATTTGAAGCCATCAGCATCTCCTCCATGGGCTTCACTAGCCCTAGCCCCTGGTGATGGACACATCATTATTAGATGTTAGTACAAGCTAAAACAATGTTAAGGTAGCAAGAACTTGTAGTGTGGGAGTATGGACTATGGAGAAATGGATGGGGGATATGAGGTTTGTGGATTCTTATGGTGCAACAAAGAACCAAGCAAATGGATACAAAGTGAGATTAAAGAGAGGGGAAAAGGGGAAGGTAAAAAAAAAAAAGGAAAGAAAAGATGAGAGAGAAACACACCACCACACAGAACACAACTTTGTTTGTGCTCTTGTAGGGTTGTGTTTGTGTCCTAGCAGTACTACTACTACATCATCCAAGACATGGCTACTCTTTTGATGCAAGGTGCTGGGGAGAGAGGGGGTAAAGGAGGAGAAAAGCTATGAGAAAAAGAGAGATGAAAAGAAAAAAAGGATGAGAGGAAAGGGGGATAAGAAAGAAAGGAAGGAACAAAGGAAAAGAAAAGCGGTGCGTGTGCTCCTTTCAAGGATTAAAAGGAGAGACAGGAGAGAATTAAAGGCCCCAAGGCCCTCAGCTCGAAGCCAATGGTGAAGACAGACAAACAGAGAGTCTCAGAGAGAGCCGGAGAGGAGATGATGATACATGTATAGATCTACACAAAGAATAAAAGGTTGGCCATGGCAGTATCCAAGAACAACAAAGGCGCACGAGATAACCGTATACCACCAAGGAAAGAGAGCGCCAAGATCAAGGCAGACAAAAGAAGAGGAAGGACCGACCAAGAACATATCAAGGAGATCTAGAAGAACAGAAGCCAACCCCGGCCAGCCCGTGGTGAGAGATCTTGTACGCGTGGCCCTAGATGCATGCCGAAGATGAAGTGCCGATCTGAGCGGGTTATGCAGATTAGCTTACCTGGTGCCAGTGGGCTGCATCCATGCAAGGATCTATCCCAATTGCCCCTCACCAACAATTCTTGCCCGTCGCACTATGAACAAGAGGAGAGAGGCAAGGGAGGAGGAACAAGGAAGAGGAGGAGGAGCTCTTAGATGTCTCGAGCGCAAGGGAGGGAGGGGAAGGAATGTCCCGTGGATGGCCTGAGTGGAATGGCTCCCCTTCTCTCTTCTCCTTCGTATGTCATGAGGTAGTGGGATTCTTTTTCCAATATTTTTTTTCTCTGGACAGAGGAAGGGAAATTGCGAAACCATGGCTTTTCTAGTTGACTGATAAATATTTTCTTCTATAAATCTAGTCAATTTCTAAATGTAATTACAAAAATAATTATATCCTAGCTCAGAGTTGTTTTCATGGTGTAGAATTGATATGTGTTGCCTCTTGACGTTTGTACGGTTAAAAATAGAGTTATTTTTATAATTACGTTTAAAAGAGAATCAAATTTGCAAAAACGAAAATTGTCAAGAGACTATAGAAGCGATGACTTCAGAAATTGCTGCACTAGTATGTTATGTTTGCCTTCTGAGCTTCTTATGACTGCCAAATTCTGTCCGTGTAGGGGCTTCCGAGCGTGCTTTTGCGCTGTTGCAAGTTTTGGGCCGTTCGGACACAAACCAGTGGGTGGGAGTAGTCAACCGAAGGCAGGCGCGCAGCCAGCCCTGAGGATGATGGTCCGTGGGGCCAGGCACGTGCGAAGGACGCCGTGCCACGTGCGAGCAACCTACCAGGGTGTTTTACTTTTGAGCGCTTAGCAGTATGAGCAGCGTAGATACTGGAAGCAATTTTTTCTTTCACGCCCCCTTGTATTTTGTTTTTGCAAACTTAGCCCTCTAGTTGTAAAATAGTCCTCTTCTCCGTTCAGAGAGTCGTCAACAAATCATCTGTCGTGCTCGTATACCATAGCAGGTGTTGTTGAGCTAAGGCAGTGTGACATGAACTTGTGACAGGTCCTATCGTCCTGTCACGGTAGGTGCAGACCGTGGTTTTAAGCCTTTTGCCACAGTACACGAGCACGACAAGTGATACGTGTTACATGTCGACACTTCTACGATTAGGGATAGAGCTATTTTTGTAATTACGTTTGTACGAGATAAGATTTAAAAAAAATATACGATAAAATCTGAAAAAGTCAAGAAGTCGATTCCGAGACATATCGTACGCAAGCACTCGGGATCAAAACTAGTTTGTGTGGTAAATATGACTAGATAGTTAGAATTTCCTTTACGGCTTAATCTTCCTGGTGAGCTAAGCAGTGTTCGAAGCAAATTGCGGTATCAAAATACAAAGGTTACGGGTTCGAGATATATCGGCGAATTGTGGCAAACCTTTTAAATTAGGCCGACTTGAGACTTTGGGTGACTTTTGATTGGATGCGAGTGATGGGAAGTAAAGGTTTGGTACACAGTTAATTTTATCCCAAATTTTCACTTGGAGCACGGTTTAGTCCCACGAACTTTCAAAAGATCCTATTTTTCTACTCATACAAAGCCACTGCTTGACGTGTCCCGCCACGTGGGTCACACTATTGGGAGCTGTAGGATGTGCCTTGCATGTTACTACAGAAAATGCCACGTACAACGTCTACATTAGTGGGAGAGATGTAATAGGTTTAGGGTGGCTCAGTGGGGTTGGAGAGAGTTGCAACGGGAGGACAAGTCAAGTGAGGAGGTAAGAGGTTGTTGCGAGATGCTAGTGACAGAGGAAGGGTAGAGGGCATTAGAGCATGTGAATGCGGAGGAGGAATGGCTCTAGTGGGTTGCACTTGTGAGGTCAGCGTGTAGGATTTTTCTCGGCGAAGCTCTTCAAAACTTAAGGCCTGTTTGGACTTTGGACGTTGTACATGCATGATTTTGGCACAAATTGATCTGCTGCGTGTATGCAAATACGGAATTGGTTTTTACATGAAGGAGCAATCACATCCTTCAGCGTCATATTATTGAAACTGATAAGTTACCAGATTACATAGTTCAAGTTCAGGAATTTAGAAAACGATTAACCGACAGAAACCTTAAACCAGCCAGGAAAATGCAGACTTAACAAGAGAAAACACCGCGAAAGCCTAAACCTCACCCAAATTTTTTGCCAGTACGATTCAAACAGATCACCATTATTATCACCCACGACATCTAGCAGCATTACTGCAAACTAACATCAGGGATTACGATCCACCAGCTACTGCATTCAGAACTCCGTTGCCACTGTCACCAGCAGGTCCTTCCAGTCGTCGAACTCCCAGGCCCCATCCTTTAGATTTTTGTAGACCTCCAAGACCGTCTGGCGCAGCAACAAGTTCCCGTGGTGCAAAAGCTCTCGATCTGCGTCCTTCTGCAAAAGAACCCACAACTCCAACCAATAGCAAGTGTTAAAAATAAGGCAACTGTTTAAGTCCTGATAACTGCTCAAAAATGCAAAGAATGAACCTAAGATTTCTTGCGCATTCGAGGTCATCCTCAATCAACAATATGGTGTCATCTGCATATTGCAAAATCGACACACCATTGTCCACTAAGTGAGGAACAACCCCTTTAAGTAGGTCATGTTCATTTGCTCTTTTCATATGCACAGCAAGACCATCTGCGATGACATTGAAAAGAAGAGTAGATAGTGGATCCCCTTCCGGGCTTGCCTCATCCAGTCATTCCCTTTTGAGTCCTAAAATAAGGACCCACATCGTCATTTACCTTAGTGTTCACATACCTCCTCTAACAATTCTCATCACCCAATCACACCATGTGTCCTCAAAACCCTTAGCCTGTAACATTTAATACAAAAAAGGCCAACGGAATTTGTCATATGATTTCTCGAAGTCAATTTTAAGCATCACCCAGAAAGTTTTTTCCTATGCATTTCATCCAAAGTTTTATGTAACAGCAAAACTCCTTCCATGACATATCTACCTTTCATAAAAGCTGTTTGGTCAGGAGAAATAGTTTGATTAGCCACTTCCGCAAACCTAAAAGACATTGCCTTGGTAATGATTTTATGGCTCACGTTTAACAAACAAATTGGTCTGTATTTCTGGATTCTATCCGCATCAACACCTTTTGGAAGTAGTGCAATTGTTCCATAATTAAGCATATCAATGGGTAAGATTCCTTTACGAAAATCGTCAAGCATTGCTTTGAGACCAAGTTTAATTATGTCCTAAAATGCTTGATAAATTCAGCAGGAAAACCGTCAGGCCTAGGTGTTTTATTATGTACCATAGAAAACACTACCTGTTTGATTTCCTCCGAACTGAAAGTTTTTTTTTTTTGAGATTTTCCTTTTCCTGAACACTGATTTTATCAATATCAAAGATACCCATGAAGATTTTAGTTTCATGAGGTTCTCGAAAAAGTTATTTGTAACAATCAGTGATGTAGTTTCTCAGATTCTGCTCCCTCTTGATTTAAACTAAAAATTCCTTGCTTTCTTTTTCTGCCACTGGCTTTCAATTGAAAGTACTTAGTGTTATTGTCCCCTTCCAGGAGATCACCCTCTTTTGATCGTTAATACCACTTAATTTCTTCTTCTTTAAGCAAATTCTGAAGTTGAGGTGCGGTGGAGGCCAGGGCTCAGGGCAACCAAGGCGAAACCAACATGAAAATAGAGGAGGTAAAGCTATTTTTTTTAAAACTGAAGATAATTAAGCTAAATGAGGATAAACATATCAAGCATTGTGTTATGCAATTTAAACTCATACATTAATAGGAGAAAAATAAAAAAATATACTCATTCCGTTCTTGAATAGATGTCATTCTATTTTTTTTTTTTTTTTGCACTTTCACTAAATCACATCTACAAAAAGCTGTATTTTTCCTCTTTATTATATCTTTAGATTGTATCTTACTCTAACTTATGGTACTAAATAACATTGAAAATAGCTTTAAAAAGAGTATAAAAGAAAATTAATAAAAAATCATATTAAAATTATAGAATATATACTTATAAACAAATAAAGTAATAAAGATACGTCATGCAGGCACCGTGTGAGCTGAGGGTGAGCTGGAACTCAACTGAGCCCTGTTCACCGGCAACCAAGCATCCGCGACGCCACAGGCGGTGACACGTTTGTGGCCGCGCGCGGGCAAATCGCACTCAACTGATCGGGAGGCGAGGGCCAGGGGGGGCATGCGGGCCCCTCGCTCCGACAAGGGGCTAAAGCGGCCGCGCACGCCTGGGGGCTGTGGAGCCGCCCCGCCCCGCCCAGCCGTAGCCCCCCTCGCGGATGGGGTGGGAACTGCTCCTCCTGCCGCTGCCGCCGAACGAACGAACCGACGGCGATGCAAGAAAGAGAGAGAATGTGCGGGTGGGGCGCATGATGGGTACGTGCCATTATTGTTAGGCTGCCAACGGCGATCCATCGAAATTCCTTCGCCATGTCCCCATTCACCTACAGCCGCGTGCCGGCCGGATCGACTTTTGCGAGTTTGCGCGCGGCAGCTACTATCTGCCTAGCTAGCTACTATTCCGATACCCTTCGTTTAATTTGGCTGCTTTCTTCAGAAAGCAAGGCCTTCTGTTGAAGCTTCGCAGTTTGTCCTCGTGCTAGCTACCTAGTCTTTCGATTTCGAATCCCATCTCGGAGGGAACCAAAATCCGAAATTTCAACAAAATCTTGGAATTTCGATTAAAATCTGGTCAAAATTTAAAAAGTAAATTTGACATCCGGTAAAATTTAAACCGAGAAAATGAAATTCGGTCAAAATCATCGAAATTTCAATAATTTTCAACCTCTTGAAAGGGTCTCCCGAGGCTACAATTTATTTTGAAAAAATATGAGTATGTACGAGCCGTCTAGCTCAGTCCGTACAGCATCATGGTTTAGCACAAGGCGTCATGGGTTCGAGTCCCGCTCGGCGTTCCAGATTCGAAATTTTTTGTGTGTGCAGGCAGCCGTTTTTGAGCAGTGCATGGATCATGATTCGAACACGTAACCTAGTTCAGATCTCCATCCGCTGTCTACCAACTGAGCAAGGGTTGGTTACGGAGTATATTGCAAATCTTTTACATGTATTCCTCATAAATGCATTAAACTTCTCTATGAAAAATTTTGTGCCAAATCCATTCCAAAATAATAAAAACCGTCCAAATAACGTGAATTTCGTTTGAAATTACCGAGATTTCGGCAAGATTTTTTATAATTAATGTAGCAACTTGAATTTTTTTATTCAAGAATCTCGTCCTCGGCCGAAATTTCGTTGGGATTTTGAACCTTGGTCTGTTCTTGCTAGGTGGTAGTAACAATTTTTTTTTTGAAAAATGTGAAAGACGAAGAACAGAAGAAGCTAGCTAGGGACACAAAAGGAAAACGAGCTTTCTTCGATAAATCTCGCTTCTGCCCTTTTTATCTCCTTTTCGCTGTCTTTTCTGCGAATTCACTTATGATCCATCGCGTGCAGCTGTCAGTTGAGGGGCTTTTGGGAGTTCTTCAATTCGTCTGCTTTCAGTGGCGTTTCGGATTATATCAAAACAAATATTGCAAAGTAATTAGCAGCGGTCCCTGGCAAGTACGAGGGAGTCGCTAACTTCCGCTTTTCTCCAAAGCCAGAAGATGAGAAGAAAGTAGAAACCACTTTTTTAGAATGATCACAACTCACAAGTTCCCTCGAGACGTCGTCCTTATTGCCGGTTAATATATGGGCAAGTTTAGTCGCAGAGCGGTTTGGCGAGCTCACTGTGAAGCAGCTCGCCCGCCCGGTTGCTCACCCGGCTACATGCGTCGACGAGAATATGACGGTGAAATGGGGGCATAATGGGTCTAGACATCGTAATTTTAAATACGAATTCAAGCTAAATTCGGGTATATTTTTTTGAAACTTTTAGTGTTAGATTATATACTCATCTATTACAATTCAAATGAAACATATACCTTTGAAAAAATATACTCGAATTCAAAGATTTGAACAAAATTAGATACATATTTTGCTAATTTATATAAAATCAGCACATACCTACAATTAAACTATCATCAAAAAAGGAAACTTTGATTTGAATTTTAGTTCAAAATTGTTTGAACTAGTTAGTAAACTGATTAAACTTGACATCCTAAAAATTTCAAAACATTTTACATACAAATACATAGAGAAAATATATATTTTGAATTATAGTGCCCAATCACTACGGTAAACTTGTCGAATACATAGCCTCGCGTCTTTAAAAAAAAGTTTAGTCGCAGAGGTGGTGAAAAGTATGAAGGGAATAAAGTTGCCGCCAATTACGCGTTTGCTTTGACGACCCGTTCAGTTGAGCGGATAGGATTAACCTTTAACCCCTTTCTTATCATGACTTGCACCACTTATTTACGCAGGTCGGTTCTCTTTACAGCTTACGCTTATATAGGATATATTTTTTAGGGCGATTACGTAGTCATTATACTTTTGTTCGTTTGAAGACTCCTCTACCTGGCCCATGCATATGGCTATTCTAAAATGCGAATAACTTTGCTTGCCAAGTTGAAGAAATTTTTGTTCACATAAGTCGCTCCTCAAGATTTTACAGGTTACTCGATCTTCTCATGCTCACAATTCAGTCAGCATCAGCCATCATTGTGTTGGGTGGTGAAAATGCAGCACGTTCATACTTGCATAACCTGATCTAATGGATATCCTGCGTGGTATAGTACTACTACTAGCGTACTGACCAGTGACCACTGGTGCCACTGATTTTAGATTTATGACCCGGAGGAAGTCGACGCATGCAACGTTGCCCACGAGAAGGGAAGCTGGTGCTCACATATTTCCGGGAAGGAGGAGGAGCACGGTCTGCACAGAAGGCAGGGTATGCACTCACTTCCACTATGCCGAGACGGATGAGAGAGCTATCTTTACAAAATGGGTAAATTTTACAAAACTACGTATTTGTTATACAAACTATTAAAAAACTATAGATTTTAGCTTTTATTTCACAAAATTACAGATTTTAAAAGAACTTGTTTCACAAAACTATAGGTTTTTTATACAAACTATCAGAAATTAACATATTTTAGCTTCTATTTTACAAAAATACAAATTTTAGAAAAACTTGTATCACAAAACAACAGGTTTTAGAATTAATAGTTTCTTGTAACGGGTCTGACAGTCTGGACCCACATGACACCCTCACGCTTAAGTGAAACGGGAAATAAGAGCATGTGAGATCGGCATGTGGGCCCACACTATCAGACCCATTACAAAAAAAATCAATTTTAAAACCTGTAGTTTTGTGAAACATGTTCTTTTAAAACCTGTAGTTTTGTTATACAAGTTCACCTAAAATCTGTAGTTTTGTTAAAAAGAAGCTAAATTATGTAGTTTTCTGATATATTGTACAAGAAACCTGTAGTTTTGTTAAACAAACTCTTCTAAAATCTGTAGTTTTGTAAAATAAAAGTTAAAATATGTAGTTTTCTGAGAATTCATACGAAAACCTATAGTTTTATGAAATTTACTCTTACAAAATTTAACGAAGCTACCATCGTCTATGTCGAAAGCTGATTGCTCGCTAGGACAGCTTTCTACTACTCCCTCTGTTTCTCAATACATGTCACGTCATTCAAAATTTTAATTTTTTTTCCTAAATATGTGTTTTACCTGTTTTTTCATTTACATATCCTTATCATTCATTATTCTCAATGTTATTTATTATTATAGAATAGAGTAACTCATACTACCTAACAGCAATAAATAAGCTAATAAAGTAGCATAATCTAACTATTTTTATATATATTTTGATTGAAGTGTAACATCTTAAAACAACGTATATTCAGAAATGAATAAAGTACTTTCCAGCATCCGTCGTCTGGCTATCATCCCGCGCCCCGATCGGCACATAGTGGGCTGCTACTAGGCGCGCCGTATTAGGTGTTGCTCTGTCAACCGAGCTCCACTCAGCAATAGATTGAGTAGCTTGCATGCGTGCCACTATATTGTTTTTTCAGGCGCATCAGTCGCATGTGATGCACCACCCAGGCATGAGTCATCGAGTCGCATAACCCTATAGCAGCTTTGGCATAGCTAGGCTCAGTCCCTTCATAGGTCCAAGCGAGTTTCGAATTAATCCCTTATCTAGTCCTCGAACGTTTTTTTTAATCTAGCCTCCCGCAGTCCCGCTTCAAGCATTTGTAAATTTGTCTCTCTTCTTCGCCACAGAAGACGCGATAGGAGATGCATGTCTCTTATTGCGTCCGAAGAGTGTGAAAGGTCATTGGCGCACTAGGAGGTTGGCTCACCGCGGGAGTAGTACATGGCTTACTGCGGTAGGGCTCCTTCCACGGTAGCGATGCCGTGTGTGCTACTACAGCTCCTCCCTCGCTTCAGTGCCCACTCCTACGGTCGCTCGTCCTGCCGCGGCACAGATGACCTTCCTTGCTTTTTAAGCGCGGCAAGGGACAAATTTTGCCTTTCGCGTCTTCCATAGTGGGGAGAGGGCCAAATTTGTAAATGCATGCATGAGGGATAGGGCTAGATTTGAAAAAAAAATGAGGTACAAGAGTGCTAGATAAGCGATAATTACACGAGTTTCAGGCTGCTGTACATAACACTCCGTACACTAGTTAGCACACCGACCCATTCACCTTTGCATAGCTGGTTTTCTTGTTTTGTAAATTGGTTAGGGACTGTATTCAGTGACGAAGGCAAGATAAAAAAGAGGGTATACTCAAAGAACTAAATAAATTGAGAAAAATATACTAAATATAGTATTGTGCAATTGAAATTCATACATTAATAAAAGAGAAACATAGCTATAAAGTAAAATATAATGAATGAAGTTACCTGGCTAATGGAAGGGCATCCAAAAACACATGAATATGCATCCAAAGCGATCTATATATCCAAATTTGTAAAATTAGTGATACAGTAATAAATTATAAATGATTATGAACATTCAAAATAAAATAAACATACCACTAAGATGATGTCTTCAATCACGAGTTAAATTCATTCTACAAGTTTTCATGTCTTAGAAGCATTTTATTATTTCAGCATTATCAATGCTTGTAAATATCTCTCGCACGGTGTAGCATACTACCAAGTCATTGAGCCATTCATCCGCTACCTTGTCATGTAAATCTTTTTTGATAATATTCATTGTCGAAAGTATTCTCTCAATAGAAGTCGTTGCCATCGAAAAGAACAATGTCAACTCAATGAAACAATATAACAATGAGAAAGTTCTATATTTTTTTATTTCAACCATCACTTGAGCAAGTTTTGAAATACCACAACATCCATGAAATTCCCAACATCTCCTAATACTGAGAATGAAGGTTTGAAGTTGGTTTCTTAACCAGAATTGGTCATCTGCCATGAAATCATCAACAAGTCAAACAAGTTTATCGACATCAAACTTAGAGAATGAATCACTTAGATTAAGACATAACATGGCCAATAACTCAGATGAAACTTCATTAAATCGATGATTCATCTCATTCATAGTTGCATCACGAGCAACATTGAAAATATCAACTTTGTAATAATGATATTGAGCCACTATACGATTTGACGTACAGATTTACCCATATCATCCATATTTGGCACAACCATCCCATAGGACTCACATAATTAGTACTCTGATTTTTGTAAGAACATCAAAATAAAAATGACATTCGTAGTTGAATTTGTATATGAATTCCAACATAAAAAAATTCGGAATAAAAAATAAGGATTTGATTTCCATAGGATTGAAAGAAAGAGTCCAGGTTAAGCACAATAAAAAAACTAAAATTCACAGTAAAATTAAAATAAAATTAGCAATTTGATTTCCATACGAACATTAAAACAAAAATGAAATTTGAAACAAAAATTAACTGAAAATTAGCAATTAGATTAGTATACGAATAAAAATTTAAAAATGAAATTTGGAATTAATAAACAACAAAATAAATTTAGCAATTATATTTCACACGAACTCCAACATAAAATCTGTAATTTCTCAAATTTTATAAATTTTCTCGAGTGTGATCTTCATCCAAAATTTTTATGATAGATTAATAATTGCCTCAGTACTATTATCTAAAATTTTCAGAAATTTTAAACTTATTTTGTTTGCTCAATCTTATCTATGTAAGCATTGAACTTCATTTGTTATATTTCAAAAATCAAAAACAGAAAGAATATAAAGGTACGGCGCCCTTGTAAGAATTTTATTAATTCATTGAGGTGTGATCATGATTAAAAAAATTATGTGATCTTGATAATTTCCTTAGCACCCTTCTGTAAAATTTTCAACAATTCTAATTTTTTTTTATTGCTAAAGCAAATCTATGTATTGATTATGAGGCTTTTATGAGGACGTAGCACTGTCAGATTTTTTGAAAATTCTTGAAGCTTTGTAATCTTATTAAAATTTTATATAAAAATTAATGATACATGAGTACCATCCAAAAAAAATTTCAAAAATTTCTAACGTAGGAGAACCATTTTTCATTTGGTTGAAGTTTGTAGGTAAGGCTTTTATCAGGACAATACCTTTGTCCGAATGTTTTAAAATTTATGATGCTTGGTCATCATTTAAATTTTTTTGACAACATTAGTGATGCATCATAACCATGCAAAAAAAATTAAAAATTTTATAACATGTTTTGTTCCATTTTTCATTTGGTTCAAACTTGCCGGTCAGTGTTTTATCAAGACAGTAGTAATGTTCGAATTTTTCAAAATTCCTCAGACTTGATAATCATCTTAATTTTTTATGAGAATATCACTGATGTGTCAGAAACATCCACAAAAAATGTTAATTTGTTTTGACGTCGTTTGTGCTATTTTTCGCTCGGTGTAAATTCACCGAAATCTCGGCAAATCTTGCCGAGATTTCGGGAATTCCGGCCGAAATTTCGGTATCTCGGTGCAAAAAAAAAACGGGTTTGAATTTTTATTTTGTATTTCGTCCGGGATTTGTACAAAATTTCGATATCTCAACGAGATTTCGGATTTCGACCACCTCCGAGATGTCATCCGAAAACGAGATTTCAAACTTTACACCCTACTGCCCCACCGCCGACCACCATTCACTGCTAGGCCACCAGTCGCGTTGATAACTAATGACCTAGTGAATCCACAAAGCTGTCGATATCATCAATTCACTACCACATCGCCTTTCACTTGCAAAATGACAATGTGACCATCGGTTTGATTCGCGGTGAGTAACTGAGTATACGCTAATTACCATTTCCTAAATTTCTAGTTAGAACAAGTATTCAAAAATCCCATGCAACTTGTACAGAATGTTTTTTTGCCTTCTATGATCACATTGTACAGCTACTAATATTTCATTTGTCCATATGATTAAAAGAAAGAAGCATTGAAGCACTGCTCATTAAGTAGCCAGCACTAGAGTCCACAGCTTGCATTAGCAATTTAAAGAAGAGAAGAACTTTGTCTAAAAGTAGAGGAAATCCCATTTCGAAGAAGCCGAGCTATGTCACCTCCTCCAAATGAAGGAATAAACACTCATCACCCGCTGCCGAAACTGTTTCGTCATCCTTCTTCTAGACATCTGATCCAAACAGAGGCAGGAGCTTTAATTATCACCATGGGCTGCAAGCATGCAACTAGATTTCGCCTTTGGATTATAGTTATCGGGTACCTATTTAACATCTAAACCGGTACAAAATAGCACTATATACCATACCAACCTTGATATCAGTTATAACGGCCTGATACGGTCAATACCGGCTATACTGACTTCAATACCGGTCAATATCAGTCATTCTGGTGGAATTGATACTATAGTCTATTGAACTATATGTTATATTTGATAGTACTATGTGTTTGGAGTAATATTATAAGTGAAATTTAGCGTACATATAATTAAATATATGTATACTTATGAATATACATTATTGTATTAAACAAAAACGGTAAGTTGGTATGGATCGATACCGAAATATAACATTTTAAGAACTAAACTGGTATAATCTCTATTACAATATCAATAAGTACTCCCTCCGTTGATAAATATAAGGCGTATTTTGACTTTGCACGAGGATTAAGGTTGTGGTAAAATTGAGAAAGGCATGAGAGAAAATGACTTACATATCCCTCTTAATTGTCTTCGAAGATGAGAGATAATGAATAAATGCATATGGTTGAGAGAGAATAAATATGAGTATAAGTGGAAAGGCTCATTAAATCTACATGCACGCTTTATATTTTTCAACAAGACCATTCAAACTATAGGCCTTATATTTATCAGGCGGAGGGAGTATGATTTAGACACAAAGCCGCATTTACTCACGTCAATTAATAGCCCTTTCCACGACATGGTGTGGTGGTTTACCATGTCCGGTCTTTAGGTAGGAGTGCCACTCCTGACTTAAACTTGTGGGTTGTAGCCTAGTGCCCAAGTCAACCTATATAGAGCATCCTCATGGACGTGTTGTTAATTTGTTATGGCTTTTGTTAGGTTGAAAATGGTGGGATGGACAACAGGACCAGTTAAGCAGCCCCACCGCCCTTTCCATAAAGGTGAAATTGTCCCAACACATAGATCTCACTTGAAAATGTCCTTTCAAGTCATTTTTGTCTTTGGTCGGGATACACTACTGGCTTGTTAGGCTTGTGTGCCAATATTACGATGCATCAACAATGCAAGCATGAACTACAGAACATACTAAGGCCTCGCTTGGAATATAGGGAATTTTCTTGATCGCTAGTTTAAAAATGTTTATTTAAATTATTATAAGATTTACGCAAAAATCTCGTGTTCTAAAGAGGGCCTAACATTTCGGCAAATAGCTAGAAATACACCCTTTAGGATGGTTTGAAACATAGATTTTACTGAATAGTAATGAAAAGTTTGCATTGTTTTATGTAAAGTTTCTATATTCCAAAGAGGGCTTAATATATATCTAACAAAAACGGCCGAAGAATGAATTGAGCCTTATCGTTTTGTTGTCAAGAGTCGGGGCGATTGGCCCGTGTGTGGTAGTCCTAGGGCTCACAACCTACACATGTATGAGTTCAAGTAACAAATAAGATTATAGTAAAAATCTACATAATTAACTCACTCAATCTGCATTTAATAGGAAACAAACTATGTTAATAAGTTAGCACTTTTAGGGTATGTACAACATGTGATGTCACATGTCTATATATTTTGTCACGTAAGATTTTTGCTGATATCGAAGAGAGAGAATGGGATAGAGAGTACAACTGTTGTTTTGTGAAGAGGCGACTATATTAACAGCATAAAACACCATTACGTGATACTACTACAAAAAAACCTTTTTTTTGCCGGCCTATCATTGCCGATTCGGCTAGAACCGCAGTGATAATACTATCACTGCCGGTTCATAAGTTAGACCGACATAAATGCTCGATCGTAGAAGAACCGACAGTGATAGTAACTTATCATTGCCGGTTCTAAAAAAACCGGCAGTGATAATGGAGGAAGTATCACGGAATCCGATCAGGCAGTGATGATATTTTTGAAAAATCATAATTTTTTCGTACGAAGTCGAATGGAGACAAAATTTATTTGAAAATTGTAGCTCTCGATGAGATCTACAACTTTGTAGTTGACAACTTTTTTATTTGAAGTCATTTAGATGTCCAAATAATCGTTGAAACTTTCATATACGAAGGGATAAAATGAAAATATATCTTGTAGCAGTTGAGAAGTGTATGTTAGGTGAGATGGTAAGGAAGCTTTGCGCGAAACAACATGTCTTGTGTTCGACTCGTAGCAACCGCACGCACGCGTATTTCGTGTGAAAATCGAGTGACTTTGCGACGCACGAGACCGTGTGTAGTAAATACAGAGTGGTCCAGGTGCAAATATATTTTTTCATTTTAATGAGTGAGTTTTGGATTTACGACTATCACTGCCGGTTTGCATACAAACCGGTAGTGATATCGGTATCACTGTCGGTTCTAGAACCAGCAGTGATAGTTATCACTGCCGGTTCCAATATCCGGCAGTGATGCCAATTTGGAACCGGCAGTGATCTGGTGTTTTTGTAGTAGTGTGAGTTATTGTTTATAATAAACACTTTTCATGCTATAATTAAAATATTGTACAATCTCATAAAGACAACCTAATATATCATCTATTGTAGAAACTATCTTTAATTTTGTATTTAGATGACTACCATTATACATGCTCTTAAGTTATCGAATTGCCTCCATTTAACCAATTTGAAATAGGATACTCTAGACGATCAGATGGGAAAAATTAAATGGCGAGATTTGACTGGGAATCTGGGATTACGTACCAAGGTCACTTTTGCACTGTTTGGAACTAGGAATATCACAGCTAATTCACAAATAAATAGTTTAATTCCCATGTAAATATAAGAACATCTCGCGTTCCAAACAATGAATGAAGGGCATATCTAGTGTATTCCAACTTTTGGTGCAAATCCCGGGTTCCAAAACAAAATTTGACCGAAATTTAAATTTGATCAGGTACATTTTGGCGATATTTGAATTTGACCGAGTACACCACTTCATGCAACAAATTGAATGATCATATCTAACTCATCCACTCATCAAAACAATTGTATAGCTCTAAATACATAGATGATCATATTCCATATAGTCTCATCCAGATAACCAAACACCACCTAAGTTACGGTTATAGTAGCTACCGCGTGAAAACCCTATCTGAGCAGCTTAGTCCGGTACTAGGTATGAACTTTGGAAGGTTCCTCCTTCTAACATGTAACTTCAACGCGTAGAAAGATTAGTCGATGACGTGTCCTGATGACGCCACTGCATGTTGTACACTCGCTTGTGGTGACAATTTTCGCCGTGGTAGAAGGATCCGCGAAGAAATCCGGGGGGTCCCAGGTGTTGTCTAATCCCATGGCACCTCAACGTGGACTGCACGCTTCCTGCCCCGTAGTGGATGCTCGCATCGCCCTGAAGCTAACACCTTTCTCCTCAGGCAGGCCAACGGCCACTTTCACGGTTTCACCTCATATTTGAGTATCATGACTCCGCTGCATGCTACATCCATACAAGTGTTTACTATCTTTTCCATGTTATTATTGTCAGATTATTATTATTCTTCTTATTCTTTCTCTCTTGGAATTGTCTCTTGCTGTTTGGGACCTTGTGAGGCTGTGATGGGAGAGAGAAAATTATGGGTTCTTGGAGGAGCAAGTGGCCGGGAGAATGAGAGAAGTGGCCAGAAGACAAGAGTGGTTTGTTTTGTCCTATCCTAGCTCGGAAAATGGTGCTTGGTCAAACGTTATGGTCGAGCTGGGAGTCAAGCACGTACGGTCCATACATGGTCAATAATTTTCCACCAAAATTTGTTAAAAATAAATATATATTCATGGAAATATTAACACTGCAGATGAATAAACGTGTGTGAAGGAAAAAGATACAAAATTAACTTTTGATTGCACTTCATTAACGTGTCTACTAATAACAAGAGGCGTTCGGATCGAATCTTTACTCTCGTGGATTAGAGCGGGCTGTACCGAACGGTCAAAGTGAACTCCAGCCAAACAAGCACAGGTGGATAGGAAGGATCACTATCGACGACTTAACATGTCGAGCGAATCACTTCGCCAGAAAATGTCCAATCTCCGGACCGCATAGAACATTGGCAACGCGTACGTACGGACCATTCTACCTATGCCAACTCGTCAAACATGAACAGAAAAGATGACGACCAGGTCCGGCACCAGTATGCCAGTATCGCGCAAACATCTTGAGAAACTGCTGCAATGTTCCAAAAGCTACGGCTCCCGAATCAAGAACAACATAACATAGTATAGTCCACTCCTAGCTGTTTTGAAATACGTGCTAGAAAGTCAATAGAAAGAGCCTGGGATCAGGCTAAATTATGCTTCTAAAGGACAGGTGTTTGAGGGCATTTTGTCCTTTTCTTGTGATGTGAATAAGCCATGGCGCAACGCGACAGCAAACCTTGAGAAGAATGTACAGGCAAAAGTACTATACTACGGTACTACCAGTCTGCTAACTTTCAGGGCAACTTTCGTAACAAAAAAGGCGCCAAGGTTTTGGCTACCTGTGGTTGCTAGGGAAGTTAGTAAGTTACTCCCTCCGTGGATAAATATAAGATATATAGTTTGAATGATTTTATTGAAAAATATAAGACGTGTATGTAGATTTAATTAGTCTTTTCACATATACTCTTATTTATTCTATCTCAACCATATGCATTTATTCATTACCGCCTACATAAAATATTATCTCGCATCTTCCAAGACAATTAAGAGGGATATGTAAGTTAGTTCCTCTCATGTTTTTCTCAATTTCACCACAACTTTAATCTTTATGCCAAGTCAAAATACACCTTATATTTATCAACGGAGGGAGTATTTGGTAGTTTGATCAGCAAAAGTTTAGTACTAATCACTTAGGCCCTGTTTGGATTCATTAGTGCTAATAGTTAGCTGGCTAGCTAGCTAACTATTAGCTGGCTAATTATTAGCAGGGGCTGTTTGGATCCACCTGCTAATAAAGTCAACAAAATCAGTCAATTAAAGAGAAATGACCATAATGCTCTTTTAGTAGGATAGTGGACAAGTGGACAGGGACGCTGGAGTGGATAGGGTTGGAGGGAGGGCAAAAGTGTCAATTGGCTATCTATTAGCAGCTTTTAGTAAGGTACAACCTGCTAATGAACTAATTGTTAGCAGAGTGGATTGCTAATAATTAACAGGTCTATTAGCAGATCTGTTTGGATCCATAAATACTAATTTTAGCAGCTAACTATTAGTGCTAATAGATCCAAGCAGGCCCTTACTAGCTTTGTATAATCATCTCCTTTGGCCTTTGCAACTCATATACTTTTGAGCGAATGTAATGGCGCAGCAGTGCGTCACAATCACATCCTGACGAATACTCATAAAACAGGGGTGCACCAACGGCCCAATTGCAACAAGCAAAGCCCAGAGCAGCAAGCAGGCGGCCTCGAATACGGCCCCAGCCTAAACAGCCGTCCCCTACTGCTACCCAAATGCCTCTGAGACCATTCGGGAGACCATTCCCGACCGGTCCCGACTCGACTCAGCGAGGTTCCCGACCCCGCAGCGGGGCGGATCCCCGACTCCGACTTCAGCGAGGTTCCCGACCCCGCGGGGGCGGGATCCCCGACTCGACTCAGCGAGGTTCCCGACCCCGCGGCGGGGCGGGATCCCGCGACTCCGACTCAGCGAGGTTCCCGACCCCGCAGCAGCCGGATCCCGGCTCCGACCGAACCATGATAATCCCCGCCGAGGGCGCGTGCAGCGCGATCGGAGCCCGTGTCAACCTAAGGCCACGTGCCCCACGAACGGTCATTCGTGGTGAGCGAGGCGGTGGTCCTTCCCAAGACGCTTTGATAGTCTGCTGAAGCCACGTCTCTGTCCCATCACCACCACCACACGGTGCGAGGACACACTCTCTCCCGAGGCAACTCCAACGTCCACACGCGACTACGACAAAGACCCACATGGATCACAGAGAGCGACTCGCCACTTCGGAGGATTACCTAACCGCTCGACCAGCTAGACCACCGACCAGATAGGCTCGGCGGCGGCGACGGTCAGCGAGCAAGCGACCGATCGGCGAGCGATTACGACGGCGGGCAAGACCAAGCCCTAAAATAGCTCGCTGGCACTTCGCCAATTCTCGATGTAACCTGCCTTTCAGTCTTGAATAAAAGGAGGCGGAACCTCCTAACAGTAGGCAGTAAGAGCTACAAGGAGCTTTTTCCTCTTCTTCCTCTTCTTCTTTTTCTTCTTCTGAGAGCTAAGTTTAGATCATTCTAGTGTTGAGGCTCCACCTCTCGCTTGTAAAAAACTTCGGTGCGATCATCCGCACCTGATGAATACAACACCAACGCACGAATCGGGTAGGGACCTTCGGCCCGAACCAAGATACATCTTGGACTCGTGGTCTAACCATTCAGGGAGCGGAACGCGCAGCCCTTAGACTTACAAATTTACTTGCCGCCGCCAAACGCCGGCGGTTGGCAGCGCCAGTAGGGGCTTCAGCGCGTCTTGAAATCTCCGGATTCCCATTCGTCTCCTTGATGGCATTCTTCTCCAACGACGGCATGATGTGTTCGGGAGCGAGATCCGCCGGCTCCTCACCTTCACCGTCACCTCGGAGGAGAGCTCACGCTCATCCCAGCGCCGCCGGGCGGCGCTGCGAGGAGCCCGACACCATCTCCGGCGGCTTCGTCCCACTCCGGCTTGAGCGCCCCGGCCCCAAAGCCGAACACGAGGAGCTTATACCTCCTTTGGCGAAAGCCCTCCGGCTGCGCAGAGATCCCGTCACCTCCCTTTGCTCCACGACTTGTAGCTATGGTCGGCTACATGCCAACCTCCGTCCACGAGTTCTTTGGAAGACTCTTCCACCACGGCTCCAGCCCCGACACGAGTATCCGCCGCAGCGGCACTCTCGCGAGTGCAACGTGGCGGGCCTGGCCGATTGGCCGTAGCCACCGCGGCTACGACGGTCCCCGTCCGTGTGACGAGGCACGGGAGGGAATACCGGTAGCGGCCTTGCTGAACCTTCGCTGGCGCCGCGCCAACAGCTCCAACGCAACGCGAGAGGCGGAGGAGCGAAGGTCGAGCTCGACCGCTCGAGCCAACTGGAGCGGGGCGAGCCCGAGCCAGCGCAAGTCTTTGGCGCGCGCGCGGCGCGCGCGCCAAGAGCACCACAAGTTGGGGCGAATCCGCGCCCCGCTTTTTCCTCACGCAAGCCAAAACGTGGCTGCGGCCGCAATGCTGCTCCGAGGCCTTCCGGAGCCCGCAAACCCGGAGGCCAGAGCTACCTACCAGAACCTTCGGGGGCTGGTGGAGCGCGCGGCCGTGCAGCACATGCAGGCCTCCGGCTCCTACCACACCGGCGCTACTTCCGGCCACCGGGCCCGTACCGCCGCGCGGAGCCGGCTGGGTGCGGCCAAGACCGCACCCCACCATGAACCACCCCAGGCCTCACGCACCCCGTGCGCGGCGCCTCGGTAATGCCTCGACATCCGCGCCACCCTCGGCGCGCCAAGAAAGATGGCGGAGGACGCCGCCACTCACGTGTTGCGGATGGTGGCGCCACTATCGCGCCCGAGCCCGATGGTCCGGACCACGGGCTTTTGCCAAGGATCCGCCAGGTGATTTCCCGCCCGATTCCGGCGCCTACCAACATTGCCAAGTACACCGGGCCACCAACCCGTGTCGGCTCAAGATTACCGGCTCGCGTCTTGGTCGGGGGCGACGGATGATCTCTTCATCATCCAGTACCTCCCCATCTACCTCGCGGACTCGGCTCGAGCCTGGCTCGAGTACCTGCCTCCAAAAACTGTCAGGAACTGGGCTGACTTGAAGAATCTCTTCGTCGGTAACTTCCAGGGCACTTATAAGCGCCTGTAACTCTTGGGACTGAAAGGCTGCAAGCGGCCCGGGAGACTCTCGGGACTACATCCGGAGGTTTTCCCGCCAGTGCAACGAGCTCCCCGACATCTCCGACGCCGATGTCGTGGGAGCCTTCATCTACGGCACCTCCTGCAAGGCCTTGGTGCACAAGCTGGGCTGCCTCAAGCCCAGGACCACCAAGGAGCTCCTCGACATCGCCACCAACCACGCCTCCGGCGAGGAGGCCGTAGGGGCTATTTTCGAAGGAGGAAAGGCCCAGCAGGAGCCCGGCGTCCAAACCGGGTCTCCTTCCGACCGCTTCGACAAACGGAAGCGGCACGGGAAGCAGATCCGTGAGACCCAAGTGGTCGCCACGGTCGACCGCCGCCTTAGCGGCGGTAGCGCGCCGACCGTCGCGCCCGACCACTTCGAGAAATTGATGGACGGCCCATGCCCGAACCATGGGTTCTCCGTCAAGCACAAGTACCGGGACTGCGAAGTCCTGAGGCGCTATCTTTCTAGCGTCCCCACCACGCCGCGAAGCAAAGGAAAGAAGCCCGCCGCGGCCCCGCGAACGGCGGAGAAGAAGGCAGACGACGAGTTCCCCGAGCCCGACGGCTGCCTCATGATCTTCGGAGGACCGGCTTGCTACGCCGACAAGCGTCGGCTCAAGCTCGCTTACCGCGAGGTCCACACCGTCGCGCCGGGCGTCCCCCAATATCTTCGGTGGTCGGAGTTCCCGATCACCTTTGATCGACCGATCACCCGATCGCGTCCACGGTAGGAGGTACCCGCTGGTGGTCAGCCCCGTCGTCGGAACGAAGCGCCTCACGAAGGTGCTGATGGACGGGGGCAGCGGCCTTAACATCCTCTACGTTGAGACGTTCGACGCTATGGGGGTCCCGCGCTCAAGCCTCCGACCAAGCAAGGCACCTTTCCATGGCGTCATCCGGCCGCCAAGCCCATCCGCTCGGGCAGTCGACCGCCGTCACCTTCGAGGCCGGAAACTTCCGCACCGAGACCCTCACCTTCGAGTCGTGGATTTCCGGCGCCTACCACGCCATCTGGGAGGCCATGCTACGCCAAGTTCATGGCGATCCCCACTACGCCTACCTCAAGTCGAAGATGCCCGACCGCATGGAGTCATTACTGCGGCATCGTCTTTCCGGCTGCCTTCAATCGCGGCGCGCGGCGGTGCGAGCTCGCCTCGGCGATCGTTGCCTCTGCGGAACTCAACAAGCTCGGGAGGAAGCCGCCGAGTCCGCCCTCGAATCCGAGAAATCGGCGGGATCCTTCAAATCCGCCGAGGACACGAAGGAGGTCACGGTCGATCCTCGTGATCGACCAAGACCGTCTGGTCGAGC
Source organism: Otatea glauca (assembly GCA_036346275.1). NCBI lineage: Eukaryota > Viridiplantae > Streptophyta > Magnoliopsida > Poales > Poaceae > Otatea > Otatea glauca. The sequence continues at coordinate 43,442,506 of CM070714.1, forward strand.
CACGCTCCCGCCAAATAGGAAAGCGCGCTCGTCGACTTCCTCCGCACTAACAAAGATGTCTTCGCATGGAGGTCCTCCGACATGCCGGTATTCAAAGGAGGTCGCGAGCACTCCTTGAGCGTCCGACCAGGCTCAAAGCCGGTCGCCCAACGCCTGCGCCGCTTCGACGAGGAAAGGCGCAGGGTTATAGGGGAGGAGATCGCCAAACTCTTGGCGGCAGGGTTTGTAAAAGAGGTGCGCCACCCTGAGTGGCTAGCCAACCTCAGACTTGTAAAAAGAAGAACGGGCAATGGAGAATGTGTGTTGACTATACGAGTCTCAACAAAGCATGTCCCAAGGACCCATTCCCTTACCTCGCATCGAACAAGTCATCGACTCCACCTGGTGCGAGTCTCTTTCCTTCGGATGCCTACTCGGGCTACCACCAGATTGCGCTAAAGGAGTCCGACCAGCTCGCGACTTCCTTCATCACTCCGTTCGGCTCGTTCTGCTATGTCACAATGCCCTTCGGCCTGAAGAACGCGGGCGCTACATACCAGCGATGTATGCAAACGTGCTTCAATGACCAGATCGGCCGCAACGTTGAGGCGTATGTCGACGATATTGTCGTAAAGACCAGGAAGGCTGACGACCTTATCGCCGACCTAGAAGAGACTTTCGCGAACCTTCGACGGTTTCGCATAAAGCTCAACCCAAAGCTCGTTCAAAGGGTCTTCCTCTTCCACCACGATGTCATCACCGAAACTGAAGACTAAAGGGTGTCTTGAACACATTTCAAGAAGGAAAGGATTCTCGTCTAAGAGTCTGCCGCTCGAGCAACCCGTGGCGCCCTTATATACCCATTCGAAGGAAGATCAAACGACTCAGGAATAAATGCCGGCGCAGGAAAACGGAGCGCCCGCCACCGGAACCCGAAGCGGTCAAGAAGACGAACGAGCAAAAACACACCTAGCCGTGCGCGGCGCGCACAACGAAGCAATTAAGAGGCTCCCGGCGGTTCGCATACCTCAGGAACGTAATCCGGGCGGGCGTCCGGATGCGTTGAGGCACGCCCGGCAAAATCGGTAGGCCCGTTGGCCCACCTAGTTGAACGGATCGATCAAGCTCAACCCCAACCGAGTCTGCCGAACTCGATTGGAGGTTCGGGGGCTACTGACGAATACTCATAAAACAGGGGTGCACCAACGGCCCAATTGCAACAAGCAAAGCCCAGAGCAGCAAGCAGGCGGCCTCGAATACGGCCCCAGCCTAAACAGCCGTCCCGGCCGCTACCCAAATGCCTACGAGACCATTCAGGAGACCATTCCCGACCGGTCCCGACTCGACTCAAAGAGGTTCCCGACCCCGCGGGGGCCGGGATCCCCGACTCGACTTCAGCGGGGTTCCGACCCCGCAATGGGGCGGGATCCCCGACTCGACTTCAGCGAGGTTCCCGACCCGCAGCGGGGCGGGATCCCGCGACTCGACTCAGCGAGGTTCCCGACCCGCAGCAGACGGGATCCCCGGCTCCGACCGAACCATGATAATCCCCGCGAGGGCGCGTCGCGCGCGGAGCCCCGTGTCAACCTAAGGCCACGTGCCCCACGAACGGTCATTCGAAGTGGCGAGCGAGGCGGTGGTCCTTCCCAAGACGCTTTGATAGTCTGCTGAAGCCACGTCTCTGTCCCATCACCACCACCCACAAGGCGAGGACACACTCTCTCCGAGGCAACTCCAACGTCACACGCGACTACGACAGCACCCACATGGATCACGAGAGCGCTACGCCACTTCGGAGGATTACCTAACCGCTCGACCAGGCTAGACCACCGACCCAAAGATAGGCTCGGCGGCGACGATCGGCGAACAAGCGACCGATCGGCGAGCGATTAGCGACGGCGGGCAAGACTGAAGCCCTAAAAATAGCTCGCCGGCACTTCGCCAATTCTCGATGTAACCCGCCTTTCAGATCTTGAATAAAAGGAGGCGGAACCTCCTAACAGGCGGCGAGTAAGAGCTACAAGGAGCTTTTTCCTCTTCTTCCTCTTCTTCTTTTCTTCTCCTTGAAGAGCTAAGTTTAGATCATTCTAGTGTTGAGGCTCCACCTCTCGCTTGTAAAAACTCGGTGCGATCATCGCCCCAAATGAATACAACACCAACGCACGAGCGGAGTAGGACCTTCGGCCCGAACCAAGATACATCTTGGACTCCAGGGTCTAACCATTCAGGGAGCGGGAACGCGCAGCCCCTTAGACTTACAAATTTACTTGCCGGCGCTCGAAACGCCGACACATCCTCCACTTGTAAAGAACGAACCGAGCTGATGACCAAAGCCTGCTAGCTTCAAGGATATACTAGCAACTTGGACGCGGCGTACCACGCCGCGGGTGCCGCTCTCCACACGAGAAAGTTGAGTTTTTTTTCGGAAAAAAAGGCTTAAACGTAATGGTAAAAAAAAGCGGAAAAAATGTATGATTTTTTCGGGAAGAAGGATCCGTACGTTTTTTTCCGGACGAAGAAGGACCTAAACATAATTTTGATTCTGTGGAAAAGGACCCGAGCGCAAGCATTTAAAACGCATAAAGGACCTAAGTGTGATATATATTTTTTTTGGAAAAAGGATCTATTCGTAACGTAGAAGGACCTAAACGTAATTTTTATTTTGTGGAAAAGGACCCAAGCGCAAGCCTTAAAAACGCATAAAGGGCCACAGCGTAATATATATTCTTTTTTGGGAAGAAGGACCTATTTGTAAAAAATTTTTACAAACAAGGACCTAATTGTAATTTTTTTCTAAAAAAGGACCTATCTGTAAATAAAAAGGACCCATCCGTAAATATTTTTTTCGCTCGGCTCGCGGCTCGAGCCGAGCCGCGAGCCGAGCCGGCTCCGGAGACACGTGGGCAGGCTGCCCTTGCAGGGACTCTTCAAACTATAGTAGGGTTATTATACGTTGCGCTGATTGCCTTTTGTTCGGGACAAAAATATGTACCAGTGCTAAATACACATGTGATCTTCAACCTAGATATGGTATTGTGTGTTCAGATGGATTCATAGTTCTATTTTATTTTATTTTATTTTTTATGCGTGGGTGTAACTTAGACATGGTTTAGATATTACTGGGTCTGGTTGGGTACACACTGAAATTCGAACGAAGTCGTACGACAACAAATTTCTGAGTGGAAGTTCACCGTGTAGGAAGATTCCGAACTTGTATAGTTACTTCTGTTGCGTATGGTTTCATGCAATTAATATTCTTATCCCACACGGGATGAAATTCAATAGTTTTACCAGCAGCAGTCATGTGCGTATTCATTGTAACCAGCAGTATCTTCTTAATTTAAAAAATAGCATTGCACCAATCTAAGATCGACAAATAGAAGGCGACGCAGAATTTCTCGCCATGCAACTTCCATTGGATTTCCTTATCATTCCATATTTTAACCTTACCGTTGGTATAGCCGTATAGGGTGACAAGAAATTTGGGTCGAAGCTGAGAGGGAACGACGCCATCTTCCAAGTTCCAACACGAGTCTCTCCAACTGTCACCGTCGTCTCCTTACCTTCTCAACTTCATGCTATTTTATAGCAACTTAGTCCCGATGGACATCAAAGAATGATACGGCATGCTACGCCTAGGTCAAATCAAATCCTCCGCATATCTCACCAAATACGCATACACTCATTGGCATAGTACAGGTTTACATTACCAATTTGACCATGAAAATCGTTCCGAGCGGGTACCGATGTTCCTCGATAATAATAGTTTAAAAATCGAAGAGTTTCGAAATCAAACTTTTTAAAGAAAGTTTTTTTTAAAAAAATCGATTTTCACCGATAATCGCTCGATATGCTTCGATAATCGACCGACCAAGTGAACTTCTTCGACAGTCGATGTTTTGAGCGATTTTCGCTAATATTCATCGAAAATTGAGCGATATTTACGTCGCATAAATTTTTGATTTTTTTTAATTTAACCGGTTTACTGATCGGTATTAGATACCGAACCGGCTTGATATGATCGATAATCACGATATTTGAGCGATTATCGACGATATTACGAACTTGGCATAGTCCATCACTTCAAGTACTTATAACCTCTTTTAAATAAGCTCTTGTAGCATAAATCAACATACTAAGTATACTATAGAACAACTTTAGTTCATGTTCATGGATGCAGTTACACCAACTTAAGACCCCGTTTGTAACGCACAAATTTCATAGAAAATTGTTCAATCCCAAATTGCACTTAGGGAGAAACATCCTATAGAGATGTTTTTACTGTACAGTAGAAACATATTTTTATGTCTCGATATAATTTTAAAGGCATCTTTTAAAAATGCTACAGTAGTATCTCTGTGTGCAGTGTTAGTACGACAGAAGAGACACTGGAATGTCTAAGATATTTTGTAAAGGTAAGATATTATGACTCTATACTCTCAAACACCTTATAGAGAATGAAAAATATATTTTAAAAATATGTTCGAACTAATTCTCGAACTCAAGGCCTTATGTATTATCAAGCAACCTGACTAACCATCTCAACTCACAAGTTACTTATACTCATATTGTAATTTATGTAAGTAGTACACAGTATGTCTTAAACTTATAAAATAATGTCTAGAGAAATAAAAATATCTTAAATAACGTCTCTACGATATAAGGTCAATTAATGAAGTGTCTCGAAAAGTCTATATATAATTTTTGTTTTGACAACTTAAAAATGCCTCTACAGTCTATGTTATTTGTCTAAAATATCTTAAAATAATGTCTCTCATTTTAGGCACCTTATAAAATACCACAAAAAGTGTCTTAACAATACGTTAGGTTTTTTGTTGTAGTGCAGAATACAGAGAGGCATGGGCTAACTAGCATCAATATGTGTACATGTATTGATCTTATAATATAAGGTCCGAAAGTACTGTACTTGTCCTGAAGAGCCTGAAGAAGCTATAGCATCGATTTACCAGAATTTTCCGAAAAGTTACTAATGATAAACAAATCTCTCCACTAACTTCTCGTGTTTGCGAAGGCGCAGCCAAAGGAGACAAAACAAAAGAACCGTCTACATCGCCCGGTGTATACATCAAGCCCAAATCTCAGTGGAGGGTGTGCTCATCCAGAGGCAACTATATACCCAACTTAGTCTCCAGCAGGGTTAACAATTCGATTTCAAAAATAAAAAAAATATGGAGTCGAAAATCGTCAGAAACCGAAGGGTTAAGAATTCAAAAATTTTGAAAAAAAAACGACAACCCAATTGGTGGGTGTTGACCACTGCAGTGTTGCCACACGATTTTGATGTAAAATCGGTCGGTTTTGACTGAAAGTCGATTGGTTTTATGTCGTATATTTTTTTTATTTTTTTTGAATTAGATCAGTTTACCGATCAATTTTAAATGTCGAACCGGCTCGATATAGTCGAAAACGCGATTTTCGGGCGGTTTTGTGTACCCTGGCCTGCAGCTTCTAATTCCACGCTCAAATGATCATACTACTAAACAGACTAAACGCGCATCTTAAAGTTCAAACATGCCAACCAAAAAGGCAGAAACGTACGCTAAAAGCATATGGAATTATGAGTGCTTCGCCAGATTAATGGCCCATGGATGGACGCATGTGATAAACTGGTAGATCAGTACGGGATACTAGCTAGTAGTGTGCGGCTGTGCGCCATATATTCTTTCTTCCACGGCGTGCAAAGTAATCAAGTGATGACTCGGAGAGGTCAAGACTGATGCGGAGGTGGTTTTAGTAGGTCGCAGACTCGATCTGCTGCAGCTACAGCGTGGCGCCTCCCTTCAGCGGCTAATGCGTCCGGGGGCCCATGCATGCATGCGCTTCAACCAATTTGTTCCTCCATGTGACTCTGCAGTCTCCACAAATCTTGTCTGAAACCTCAAGCCAAACTCTGAACGACCCCCAAATACATGCATGTTGCAAGCTGACCTCCTCGTTATTAATCTGCTGCATTCAAATCTAGTTGAAATGATGGCCTAGATCGGAGTATTGTGGGATTCTTACTGCATATGTAGTAGAAAACGCAAGTACGGACATATATAGATATTAGACAATTGTATCAGGTTTTAGGTTTTCAAGTACTTACTTGAGACGAGGACCATGCATGGTACTCCTATGTTTCAAGCTAGGTTGACTTGAGCAGATTATTGAGACGTGGGCAAGACGACTTTATAGTCGCTGGGGCTACTGATCAAGTCATGTGATGTCAGTCCTCTGAATCTCTGATGAGTTGCTAAACATAAATCCCACTCCTAAAGGTTTAGGGTGCTAACAGTGTATATGGCATGTACGATCATATACATGGAGAGATTCAATTATGTCCAGATCACTGGTTAAATTGATTGTAAGTTTGCAGGGCGTTTCAAGCCAGCCTGCTCTTAATTACTCCCGTAAAAAAAAAATTAGAACTTCCCCTGTATAGGCTCAGGGAGCTGTCCACTATTTCAGTGTAGGCATGCCCATAACACGTCCAATGTATAAACATCAAACGACACTTTATATCGTGCAATCGAGCGCCTGAGAAAAATATCTTCCTAGCTTGCAAAATAGGGCCATCAGATCAAATGACAAATCCCATGAACATAAACCGATGCACCTAGAATATTTCACTTCATTACGCAGATTTCGAAATTAACCAGACACCTTTGCAAATTATATATGCTAGAGTTGGTTGGCGAAACATAGTAGTACGTGGAATCTGCACACGCTAGACAGCTCCAGTACAGAAACTAGCTAGGTGCACATGATTAACTCCTCAATATCCGACAGATTTCTTTGAGACTGCCCTCTTCTGAAAACTTCACATCACCAGCTAATCCATCCCAGAAATCTCCTGGCCCCAACTCTCTTGTTCCTAACGACTTTCGTGCTTTGACTCCTCCGGCTCTGGCCCTCCCCACTAACCACAAGATACTTTTTCGGTGATGTCTTAAGATATTCGGATGATGATTTCCTAAGGACTAATCAGTAGTGATGATGCTCTAATCTGACTCATTTTCACATACAAGGTAAAAGACCAGCAGATTTGATGATTACCAAACTACCAATATGTACCATTGTTTTTTTTTCACACACAAGGTAATCTAAGTTCTCACATGCTTGAAGTTGTGATATGGACAGGGAACATGGTCTTGTAATGTAACATACTAACCTGGGCTGAATTCTAAGTGATTGGGCTCTGGAGTATGAACGAAGAGTGCAGGCAGGAGAAGCCGAACCTCTGTCCTGAGTAGCCCAACGACGAATTTGGGCTCTGCCCCAACATCTATAATCAAAGGGAAACGCTTTTATACGTCAGTATTTTTAAACTGTACAAATATTAAAGTATAAGTTAAAAATAGATACAGATTACTTACTTCCTCGCTTATTTAAGCTGTGTTGGAGAGAATACATAGAAGTTCGACTCATAGTCAAAGTCAAGCACGGTTGACAAGAGATTGGTGTAGCAGATCATACAGTAGCTGTCATTTTGCCATCGGATTACGATCTGTAATCATCTCCTGCGTCTACGAAATGAAGTGCGGCTAGAGTACTAGATGAGTGGTGACTCTGAGGGTGGACCAGAGAACCCCATGCAGGGATGGACAGCTCCGTGGATAAGTCTTCCAAAGGAAATGATCATTTTTCTAGCTCTTTCATCACTCAAATTGTAAATCTAGCTCTCTTCTCACCGGAATTGCAAATCTAGTCCTCCAAACATGCTTCGGCAATCCCCTATCGCCGTGACAGGCCGCTTCCGCTATGCTCGCTGGCCTCCTGCGCTCGGTCGTTGCTCCCGTGCCCGGCTGCCACGAAAGTGAGTGCTCCCGCGCTCGCCGGCCACGGGAGTGCACTCTCCCGTGCTTGTCAGCCTGCTTCGGTAGCGCGTTGCACTCACCCGCTCCAGCGCTCCTTGAGCGTGGCACATCTGCTTCTGCGGTAGGGGAGCACAGTAAAGAAAACTAAATTTGCAAATCGAGTGAGAATGATTCTGTATTTGTAATTCCCATGACAAAAAGGGGTTAGAGCCGTGATCATTTCCTTCGGGAGCAGGACAGGAGTACTATTATTCTAGATTGATGTGCGACATTGTCGCTCTTTTGGGCTCCATCAAGATCATGGGCGGCCTCCCCCCACCCTACCGAAACATGTACGTCCGCATAGGATTTCGCTAGCAACGGACAGGCCCGCTCTCCGTAAACCGTCTCCCATGGAGCCCAACGCTCAGTGGATTAAGCCCTGCCCATATATTTACTGATGACCATAGGATTCTGGGCTCCAAGACGGCCGGCCTCCCTTGAAGCCTGCCTATCTATGCTTTTCCTACCGTTCGAGCAGCCGGGCCTCCTCCAATTAAGCTTGAGCTTGGCTACTGCAAGCCGGCAACGGATGCAGACCTTATGCTGCTGAACACAGATGCACTAGCGCTGCAGCCTGCAGGCGTACGCATTGGCCACCAGCTAAACCAATCTGCGGACCTAACCCACTCGTGCAACGATCTGCCTCAGATCTGATCTGTGCTTGCACGCATGCATATGTATGTGCCTACAAAGCATGCGATTTGCAAAGTCCGAAAAACTCCGACCGATCGAGTGGTTGGGGGGCTGATATGGTCACGGAGTCCATGAATCATGTGCTCTCATGTGCACTAGTTTAAGCAGCTTGTACGTCCTAGCTGCCACGTACATAGGGGCGGAGCGAGCTCATGGCCAAACCTTAAGTCGGGCCAGTTGTTCTCAGGCCATAGTCGACTATTTCCCTCTAACCGCGCGACTTGTAACAGCGCGTGTTGGTTCACTGGCTTGGTTGGGCTGCAATGCATCATGCGTTCATGCGAGCTGCCGATTGTTGCCGGGCTGTATCGGTGCTCGGAGTATGGAATTTTTTTTTCTTTAATATTTTTTTTATTCTTTTTTTCAAAACTAAGCGTCCGATTTTAAAAATTACAAAACTAGCCCCCCGTCGCCCGTGTATGGGGCGATCGCCCCATACACGGGTGATATGCCCTGCGCCGTTCCCTGCCGTCTGACGCCATCCGTGTGGGCCCCCATGCGCCCGATCTTTGGGCGACAGGGTTCTGATTTTTTGGTATTTTTTGTAATTACTACATGCCTTTTTAATATGAACCTATAACTTTTGCTAGGAGTGTCCAAATTAAGTGAAATTTGTTTCTAAATTTAAATTTTGGAATGAGGAATTAGACTGTAAAATAAAAATCCATGTCTTGTTTGCGAGAAAAATATTTTTATTTGAGTTCAATGCTAGGCTCTAACTATGGATTGTGAAGGAATTATAATGTGTATTGATCCATAAATCATGAAATAAATAGAATAAGTTACCACAACCTTATGCACTTCATTTTGCAAAAATATCTAAATATGATTGCATTTTGAATCAAAGATGGCTAGTTTAAACCCTTTATAACATTCATTGTTCAAGCAGTTAGAATAATGTCCGAACGACCTCAAAATTTGATGAGAACTAGTTTTGTTGCATTCTTGGGCTTGCATAGGTTACAATTATGTAAAAATATTTAGATGTTACTTTAGGTCGCACTATTTTATTGTTGTCCTAACATGCAATCAGTAAAACATCAAAATGGCCGTATATTTCGCAAACGAGAGTCAAACTCGATGAAATCAAATCGATGAACTTAAAATGCTATAACCTATCTTGATGGACAGAAATAACATCATTTGGGACAATAGAGCGAGAGGACATATACGAGCCCTCCGGACAGTGAGCATACACTTGAAGGTTAGGCCGCACTCTTTATTACGACTTAAAACCGAAAGGAGTACCACGAACAAAGAAAACCAAAGTTAACACGGACGTCTCATCGAGTGCTTGAGGCCACTTCCCATTCGCCCATGCCTCCGACGGGGCTTCTCTGGCACGCCGCGCCCTCTCTCGTTTCCTCTCTCTCTCGGCCTCCTTCTCCTCCGCTTCCTTCCTACATGCCTCCACGCGTGCGGCATCGCGTTGTTCTTGAAGCCGCCGCGTGAACTCGTCCTGTCGGTTGGCTTGGTCAAGAAGCCGTTGGTCCTCGGGTTGATCTCCGTATCAAACCACTGCTCAAATTCACACAGTGGCGGAGGTGACTGCATGAAACGTAAATTAGCAAAGTTTCATTCACAAATATTATGTAACCCGTACGATTGTTACCATGCGGCGATCCTTCAGGCTCTTCTCCGGCGGATCGAAGGCGTAGTTGCGGCACTTCCAATACCTCATCTTCCAAGTTGAAACTTCCCAAGAGCGGACAAGCCTGCAAAGATCTCCGCACATACACATGGGTGCTACAGCTCCACGAGGTAGGAAGAGATCTTGGTACGCTAAATTCCGCGGGCATGCACTTGCTTCTTCCTTTGCCTTCCCCTTACCCTTTGCACTTGCACGCCTCGGTATTTTCGATTGATGCTCACCCCTCTATTCTTTCTTCCGCTATTCGTTACGAGACCGCTTGTGAGAACGAATGTTATAAAGGGCAGATATCGCCCGGGTATGGAGCGATCGCCTCATATTAGTGCGATCGCCCCATATTAGAGCGATCGCCTCACATTAGGGCGATCGCCCCTACTAGAGGCGATAGGTGCACCGAGACGTTGGTGTGTTGTCACGTCGTGTGGCATAGGCAAGCAATGCATAAATGATTTGAACAATTTAAAGTGATAACGCTGTCATGTTACTAACTCGGAGAGTTATACAATGTGCTGCTGAACGTAAAGTCATTACAAAAAATACATCCGTACAACAAGTCAATCACGGCCACGCTTCCTAATATGGCCCGTGGGGTAGGTGAGTGGCGACGGCGGACGGACGTCCCTCCTAGGCCGACCTGCGGCGCGCGTAGAAGTAGTCTTGGCGGCGACGAGGCCAAGTCTGTGGCGCGCACCGAGAGAGAGGGTCGAGGTAGTCGGTCGAAGGTACTCCTCCAGTCGAACTCGTCGTCGGCGAGTCGTCGTCGTCGAAACCACCACAGGGTCTCCGCTGGGCGCGGACGACGAGGAGCCTCTGCGACCGCTTGCCCCCGCTTCTGCTGCGTGGGGCGTGCGAGGAACCGACGGGTAGGGCGAGGCGCGAGGAGCCTCTCCACCACTGTCCCCACTTCTGCTGCTGCGTGGGAGCGTAGCGAGGAACCGACGGGTAGGGCGAGTCTTTGGGCGAAGTGGCGTGGTGTCTTTGCGTCCGTCGACGTTGCGCGCCCGGCGGTGTGCAGCGAGCCAACCGCCTCTAGTAGGGGCCGCCTCTAGTCGCAACAAACATTATCGACAACTTAGCGCTTCTATTTTAATTCTCAAAGAAAGAGGTACTCACCGTGGTGATCGGCGACCACGCCGTCGGTCCGTGGCGCTCGGCCTCCCTAAGGGTGGTGTAGGTTGCCGAGGTGCCGCCGCATGCACAGCATGGCAACGCAGCGCCGACAACTCGGCGTGCCACGTGACGGAGGCGTCGTGCGGCACGACTGCTGGACCCGCACACGGGAGGCCTAAGAGGTACGACACGTCCTGCAGCGTCGGAGCCATCTCTCCGCGGAAGGTGGAGCGTGTCGTCTCGGTCTCCACCGGTCCACGAGCGCCGGCGAGGACCGATCGTGCGAACCGCGGGACCTCCTTGCCCGCTAACGGGGCAGTCACCTGCTCCACCATCCTACAAAGAGGAAGTAAGCTAGCCGCTCGCAACCTGCATGTAGTGCATTGCGTCGTTAGAATTGCATTCACAGGTAAGTACATGTACGTAAAAGAGTGCAAGCGTTGTGTAAGGACCCGAATCCACTGATTCGAACCCACTGTGTTTACCGCACTATTCCCAGGATCAACGCTAGTGCACACAGCTCAACATTGGTACATATCACATCATACTCAACGATAATAGAATAATAGTTCATTCATTGATATAACTAAAGGTATGATCTTATGACCAACTTACATTATTAAGCCACGCAGGGCAAGACTGAAAATATAACTAATGATTAAGCAGCGGAAAATAGAAAACGTAGATAGCTCATCGGTTCACCACAGCAACCGACAAGGCTCGGACCCTAATGACTCGTGTCTTCTGGACTTCATCTTCCAACACAGGTGTAGATTCCTCAACTGTTGATTATTGTTGTTTGGCAAGGGTGAGTACTTAAAGCACTCAACAAGTTGTGCACATAATGCAATTCTATGTATCTATATGTAAGGCTTATTCCAATGGATATGCTATCATGGCTATTTTGCAATAAGCAGCATTTTATGAACAAATACAGTAAATAGATTGTAAAGAATGTAAAACAAATAACAATAGTAAATAAATTCAGGATTTCTCAAGTAAACCAAGTTTCCAATCCTAAGTCAAATTTCATCTTCCATATAGCATTCCGCCATCCCAACCATGTTGCCCAATTAATTAAGCTAACCCTTAACTGTAATTCCCGAGCATTGCTCAATACCGCGAGCACGGCTATCCGAATAGTTTCACACTCTGCAGAGGTTATGCACTTTACCCACGTGATACAACCAAACACCACCAAGGCGAGTGATTATAACAAAGCCTTTACAAATGCTCGCTTAACCCGATACTACCCGCTAAGGATTCAACATCGGTGGGATGGTTACCACATCCGGGGCCCCCTCTTGCGCCATGTGAATTACACCATAACTCGGGAACTCACACCGACCACAATAGTACCAAAATTAAGACATTGCAAATTACTCAGCTAGGCTGGCCCATACCAGACATGTGGTTGCATGATTGACTCAGGTCAAAGGCTTGCAAGGTTAAGTCCTTAGTGTGATCAAGGCAAGACATCCACATACCATCTGCCCATCGGGCCCACCTTGGCCTCCTCGCCCCTTGCCACTTGCCCCAATCTAAACGATTATCACCCAGTTGATTACCAAGCACCACGTCCATCAACAAATCAACATCGTTGCGTGACATGACTCGCCACAACAACTCAATCTCATCGTGTGATCCCACATGACACACAAGTTCATAATATCGTTCCATATTCCATTAACCAAGATTAATTTATCAATGATTCTGACACATGTGATGACGTGGCACTACTAAGCAACTAATACGGTCTAAACCTCCAATGTTGATCATAATTACTAATCAACTACATTAAACCAATCTAGGGTGACAATGGATCATGGCATACAATGACAAGGTAGGGTATAGATCAATCTGGTATATTAGCTAAGCCCAATCTAGTTTGAAACAATTGTATATTTGAAACATATGCAATAGGGTAAAACAAATATAGCAATTTTATAAATATGGGTTCAACATGATCAAAGCAAAACTTGCCTTGGAATAGGTCCTGATCTGGTTCTGGAACTTGCTCTTGAGTTGCTTGATCTTCCTCCGAAGCGTCGCACAATTCAACGTCTACGCGTACCGAAGGAGAAAAGCAAATAAATACCAAAACAGAGAGAAATTGAAATCCAAAAATCAAATAAAATTCACCATTAAATATATCTCAATTTTACAAATTTTTATAAATTTGAATCACTCAAATCCGAGTTACGATGCAAAAGATATAGCCTTTTGAAGTTTGAAATAAATACTGAAATCAGAAAATCAGAAATTCGAAATTAACAGATTTATTTTTATTCTGAAAAACCGATTTATGACGTCAGCGTGACATCAGCGCTGAACCGAACGAATCAAAGGCTGCCACGTGTCTTCGGCGCATAGACCCGGTCCACGACTCCCTCGGGTTCACGGTGCACCCGGTCCATGGCGCCTCGACCTCTGCACCTGACACATGTCGGCTCCTGATTGGTCCACACGCGCGGCGGAAACCCACCGCACAGATTGCATCCAACGGCTGCCGTTCTCCACCTACGTGGCTAAATCCTGACCGCCAAATTCGATCTAACGGCTAAGGCTTACCCGAGGAGTTCACTGTTTACGCAGCGATGTGGCACGATCCTGGCCCTTCGCTGAAGATCCAACGATCACAAGCTTACCCGAAGCAAATGGCGGCGCGACGGCGAGAAGACCACCGGAGGCGAGGAAGAAGACCAGGGCAGCGGCGTTTCGGCGCGATTCCGACGAGGTGAAGTTGCGGATCTGGTTCGGCGCAAGGAGGCGAATCCGAATCTGGTTCCACCGCGGCGAAGAACGTCCCAAGGCCGCGCGGAATCCCGCGAAAACCCTCGGTGGCGCTCGCGACAACCTCCCATGAGTCCTAGCGGCGAGACGGCGGCGATTCCAATGACGGTGGCGGGAAAACGGCGCGCAGTGGATTCAACCTCGGGGCGGGGTCCGCGGCTTAAATAGGCCCCTCGACGGCCGTGTCCGAGGCGGAGTTCGTTCCGTACGCGGCGGCGCTGTCCGAGTCCGTTACGGCGACGAGTCCCGGAGAAGACGAAGTCTCGACCGTCCACGCGTCGTGAATCGGACGGACACCTGCGCGCATGACGTGGCGAAATCCGGACCCTCCACGCGACCCGATCCAACGGCTGAAGATCGCTAGGGTTTCTCCGATTAAGAACAAATACTCACCCTCCGATCAAGATCCGACGGATACGGTGATTCCATCTAGAAAACGGGCCGAACGGGCCGGCGGCGCGAAGCACCGGGCTGCACAGAAATGGGCCCCATGCGCACAGTACTTGGGCTCGGCCCGGTACTGTTCATTTCAAATTTAAAAGATTTCTCATTTAAAATAATTACAGAAATTCATTTTATTTATTTTAAGTAATAACACTATTAGGAAAAATCCAAGAAAAATCTCAAAAATACTTTGAGACATTCTGGACTCAAATAAAATATTTTTACCAAAACTTTATTTTAACTTTGCACAGATTTAAATACTTTTGGATAAAAAGCAATAAACTTGAAATAAGATTTAATTCAAATAAATCCAGAAAAATCTAAATAAATTCCAGAAAATCACAAATGCACATTTAAGCAATAAAATAATATTTGGCAGATTTTTGGGATGTTACAAACCTCCCCCCCTTAACAGAATCTCGACCCGAGATTCAGGGCTAACTAGAGAATAGGTTCGGAAATTCTGACTTCAAATCCTCTTCTCGCTCCCAAGTGGCTTCACTTTCGGAATGATTGCTCCACTGAACTCTGCAAAAGCGAGTAGACTTGTTTCTGGTCTTGCGCTCCATGACATCCAAAATTCTGACTGGTTGCTCTTTGTAAGTCAAATCTTCTTGCAGCTCTATTGCATCCAACGGGGTTTGCTCCGTTGGTACTCTGAGACACTTCTTAAGCTGCGACACATGGAATACATCATGCACTCCTGCCAAGGACTGAGGCAATTCTAACTGATAAGCTACCTCTCCTCGACGGCTCAGAATCTTGAACGGACCAATATATCTTGGCGCAAGCTTCCCTTTAACGTGAAATCTTTTAACTCCCTTAAGAGGGGTAACCCTGAGATACACATGATCTTCTGGTTCGAAACTCAAATCTCGACGACGGTTGTCTGCGTAGCTCTTCTGTCTTGACTGTGCTATCTTCAACCTCTCTCTGATCATTGCGACTTGACTTTCGGCTTCCTCGAGAATGTCTGGCCCGAAAACCAAACGTTCTCCTGTTTCGTTCCAATTCAATGGAGTATGACAAGCACGTCCATACAACGCCTCAAACGGTGACATCTGCAGGCTAGCTTGATAACTATTATTGTAACTAAATTCCGCATATGGCAAACACTTATCCCATGTCGCAGTATAAGCTAAAGCACAAGCTCTCAACATATCCTCTAAAATCTGATTTACTCTTTCACCGACCATCATGTCTCGGGTGATATGCTGTACTAAAATTCAGACGAGTTCCCATGGCTTCGTGCAACTTATTCCAGAATCTTGAGGTAAATTGGGTACCTCTATCTGACACAATCTTCTTGGGCACTCCATGCAAACATACAATCTTTGACATGTACAACTCTGCTAAACGATCTCCTGAGTAAGTGGTCTTTACTGGGATAAAATGGGCGACCTTGGTTAGACGATCCACAATTACCCAAATGGAATCGTAACCTCTCTGAGTCTTAGGTAAACCGGTGATAAAATCCATTCCGATTTCCTCCCACTTCCATTCCGGAATTTTCAACTACCGCAACAAACCAATGGTCTTTGATGCATAGCTTTTACCCTCTGACATACGTCGCATAAAGCAACATGCTCAGCCACTTCACGCTTCATGTTAGGCCACCAAAATCTCTCTTTCAAATCTTGGTACATCTTGGCACTTCCTGGATGAATCGAGTACTTAGAATCATGAGCCTCCTCAAGAATCAATTGCTTTAGTTCCTTTTATCCAAGCACACAAATTCGCCTTTGAAGAACATGGTTCCTTGCTCGTCCAGTGAAATCTACACTAAGCCTTCTTCCTTTTAACCTTGATCTTAGAAATTTTATCGTCATCCTTCCGCCTTCTCTAACTGATCTTCCAATGTTGGCTTTACTTCAAGTGCAGCTACCATTCCTTGCGGAACGACTTCCAACCTTAGTTTCTGAAATTCCTTGCATAATTCTGGTTGATCCTCCATTGTCAATGTTTTTGCGCTATGGCTCTTTCGACTCAGAGCATCTGCTACCACATTGGCTTTTCCGGGATGATAATGGATTCCCACATTATAATCCTTAATTAGCTCAAGCCATCTTCGCTGTCTCATATTCAGATCTGCTTGAGTGAATATGTATTTCAGGCTCTTATGATCCGTATATACCTCACATCTATTTCCTATGAGATAATGACGCCATATCTTTAAAGCATGCACTACGGCAGCTAATTCCAAATCATGCGTTGGGTAGTTCACTTCATGCGGTCTTAACTGTCTCGACGCATAAGCAACGACTTTGCCTTCCTGCATTAACACGCACCCTAAGCCTTGCTTTGAAGCATCGCAATAAATGTCAAATCCATTCTGCACATCTGGCAACACTAATACGGGGGCTGTTGTTAAACGCTTCTTTAATCCCATGAAACTTGTCTCGCACTCTGGCGTCCATGCAAACTTCTTTTCTTTCTTCAACAACTGCGTAAGAGGTTTAGCAATTATCGAGAATCCTTCTATGAACCGACGGTAATATCCCGCCATTCCCAGAAAACTACGGATCTGGGTAACAGACTTTGGTTGCTCCCAATGCAACACTGCGTCCACTTTGCTTGGGTCAACTGCTACTCCTTTAGTAGTCATTACATGACCAAGAAATTCTACTTTCTCCTTCCAAAATTCACACTTGCTAAACTTAGCATACAGCTGATGCTCTCTCAGCCTCTCTAAAACCATTCTGAGATGTTCTGCATGCTCTTCCTCTGTCTTTGAGTAAACCAAGATATCGTCTATGAAGACTACAACAAACTTATCCAAATATTCCATGAAAACCTTATTCATCATATTCATGAAATATGCTGGGGCATTAGTCAATCCAAATGACATGACTGTGAACTCATAATGTCCATATCGCGTAGAAAACGCAGTCTTAGGCACATCCTCCGCTCGGATCTTCAACTGATGGTATCCCGAACGAAGATCTATCTTGGAGAAAACTCCAGCTCCTCTTAACTGATCAAATAAGTCATCGATCCTGGGCAACGGATACTTATTCTTGATCGTTACTTCATTCAGTGCACGATAATCGATGCACATTCTAAGACTTCCGTCCTTTTTACGAACAAACAAAACCGGGGCTCCCCACGGTGATGAACTTGGTCTAATGAAACCTTTTTCTTGCAGTTCCTCAATCTGCTTCTTCATTTCCACTAACTCGTCGGTAGGCATCCGATATGGTCTCTTTGATATCGGTGCTGTCCCTGGTGCTAATTCAATCACGAACTCGATATCACGGTCCGGTGGCAATCCTGGCAAATCTTCTGGAAACACATCCGGGTATTCCCTGGCTACTGGCACATCTTCCATGCTGATGGCTTTCACGCTGTTGACCATTAACTGCCCATCTCGAACTGCGGTCGCTTGAAACTCTACTTTCTTGCCACTAGGGCCTTCCAAAGTCACGGTCCTTCGGCCACAATCCAAGACGGCCTTATGCTTAGACAGCCAATCCATTCCAAGGATGACGTCTAGGGATTGCGCATCTATCAAGATAAGATTCGCTAGGAATTCTATCCCATCCATAAGCAACTTAGCTCCCAAACACCCAAGGCTAGATCTAAGCTCGGATCACGGGCTTGGACTAAGAGCACACACTTGATTCACCACTTTAAATCCATTCTTGGTTGCAAAACTTTGAGAAACAAACGAATGCGAAGCTCGAATCAAACAAAGCGTAGCAGTGTTCGAGTTGACTAGAAACTTACCCAGTACGACGTCTGTAGCTTCCTGAGCTCCATCTGCGGTGATGTGGTTGATCCTCCCGCGCCTGATTGATCGCGGTGTTGCTCCATTGACTCGCGCACGATTTCCTCCTGAGGTTGGTGCCTTGGCAGGTGTTGTTCCCAAATTAAAACGAACTGGCGTGATGCCTCCCTTCTGTGGACACCTATTAGAAAAGTGCCATGGCTCATTGCATGTATAGCATCTTTTCACTGCAGACTGTTGATTCCCTCCTGGTGCATTGTTGCCCTGTGCTGGTGTCTGAAAGTTCTGATTGGCAGGGCGAGGTACAGGGGTTGATGTCCTGTTCACAGCTGGTGGTTGGAATCTAGCAAATTGTTGTGGTGACATCCTCAAACGTAGATGGTTTGGACGTCCACCCTGATTAGTCATTAAGCGCTTACGGTTCTCACCCAGCTCTTTGCGCTTATCCTCTAGGATCAAAGCCTTATTGACTAACTCCTGAAAATCTGGGAAATTGTGGGTAATCAGTCCCACCTGCAGTCCTGAATTTAGTCCCTTCATGAAACGAGATCGCCTAGCTTTATCTGTCGCTCGTCTTGAGGGCATAGCGAGCTAAGCGAGTAAATTTATTCGTACTCGCCACCGGTTGGCCTCCTTGTTTCAAAGCCCGAACTCTTCCTTCTTAAGGTCCATCATTCCCTCCGAACATGATATTGGCGGAAAGCATTAGTAAACTCTTCCCAAGTGATCTCTTGTGGGGCTCCATGAGCGGCACGATAATTCTCCCACCATTCTCGCGGTTCCTTCCAATTGATGAGAGCGTAGAGCACCTTCTCATTGCCCTCACACCGAGTGATGTGCAGCTTTTTCTCAATTGTCCTAAGCCAGTCATCGGCTTCCAAAGGGTTCACATTTCCTGAAAAAGTTGGTGGCCTAGTCCTCATAAAATCTGATAGCTTTGAGTGAGGTCGGGGTCCATCATGGTTGTTCTGAGCTACAGGGTTGTTGTTGCTGGCTGCTGCGTTGGTCATTTGCTGCATCTGCTGCATCATAGTCTGCATTAGTTGAGTCTGCGCCGCAAGAAATGCTCCCAGTTCGCATGTCTCATGACGGTGGTTGAGGGCTGCCTCCTCGTTGGTGTTGTCGTTCGCGCATCCACTTCTGGCACCGTTGTTTCCTCGAGTATTCACCATCGATGATTGCCTCTTGGGTCGGAAAGGTAGATGTAGCATAGATAAGAAGTAAGAATTTCTAAAGCGGGAGATAGGTTATACCCAATTGAAATAATTCTTTATTATTCTTGGTATGGTCGCTTATTTAAGCCTACAAGCTTTGCAACACATCTTGCACACTCAAGCATTACAAAGAAGCAAACTAACATGAAACCTTAACGCCAACTAAAAAGGTAAAGACTAACTTAAAGACGCGACTCACACTGGAGTCTCAACACAGCTCCAAGGCTGACACTCACTCATCCACCCACCACAGGTGAGGCGATCCGGCGCATACACCGGCGGATGAGCGGGCATAGGAGCGAACCTATCCCGATGACCTACCATCGGGTCCTCTGCAACCACGGGTCTCAGACTCCCCTCGGCTCCCACTCGCGCTCCTCGGGATCCTCCTCGGACTCCTCTGCTGCTCTGAACTCCTCGCGTCACGCGCTCCAGCTCGTCCTCGACCGCCTCCGTGGCCTCTCCCACTCAAGAATCATCCCGATGGTGAAGCACGGGTCACCTCAAGCTCTGCTCGCCACTCTGAGTGCCTCGTACACGATCTCCGGCTCTGAGTAGTATCTCTCATATGATCCTCCCGGCAAGGGCGAACTCTGCAAGGTGTACCGCAGTGGCACACTCGTTCTCCACGATCCGTCGGCGTCGGCATGCTTGAACGTCTGGGTGAAGGCGGAACACTGAGTCGTGAAGCTCGTCGGCGTAGTCGCGGCATACACGGCGAAGAGCAAGTCGGGCAACCTCCTGAATTGCAACCTCGTACGAGAATCTTCTGGCGGAGATGTTGATTGGCCTGCTAGCTTCCTCGTTCTCTCGAGCGTAGATAATCAGCTTGCAAATAAATCCTCGGTGTACACCATTAATCGACCACCGCCTCCTCGGTAAGCGGACGATAAAAGCCCCAGCGTCTGAAGTACTCTCCACACTCCATTGCGTAGCCACCACCGACTCCTCGAAGGTCGAACAATCGGCATCGGCTCCACAAGAACTTTGAATAAGAGCTCTACCCAAAGCGGCCAAGATAAAGCGGTAAATTCAGCAAAGGCGAGAAGTAGAGAATGAGATGAGTCGAGAGTGTTTTATTAGTCAAGTTTAGATTTTCTTTTAGAAAATAGTTTGGACACACACAAGACACCTCCATACTATCTAGGGCCAAGACCTACGGTCGGTATGCTCGATAACACCTCAGAAGGACCCGAATCCACGATTCAACCCACCGTGTTTACCGCACTATTCCCGGGATCAACGCTAGTGCACACACTCAACATTGGTACATATCACATCATACTCAACGATAATAGAATAATAGTTCATTCATTGATATAACTAAAGGTATGATCTTATGACCAACTTACATTATTAAGCCACGCAGGCAAGACCAAAATATAACTAATGATTAAGCGGCGGAAAATAGAAAACGTAGATAGCTCATCACCACCACACGAACCGACAAGGCTCGGACCCTAATGACTCGTGTCTTCTGGACTTCATCTTCCAACACAGTGTAGATTCCTCAACTGTTGATTATTGTTGTTTGGCAAGGGTGAGTACTTAAAGCACTCAACAAGTTGTGCACAGAATGCAATTCTATGTATCTATATGTAAGGCTTATTGCAATGGATATGCTATCATGGCTATTTTGTAATAAGCAGCATTTTATGAACAAATACCGTAAATAGATTGTAAAGAATGTAAAACAAATAACAATAGTAAATAAATTCAGGATTTCTCAAGTAAACCAAGTTTCCAATCCTAAGTCAAATTTCATCTTCCATATGGCATTCCGCCATCCCAACCATGTTGCCCAATTAATTAAGCTAACCCTTAATCAGTAATTCCGAGCATTGCTCAATACCATGAGCACGGCTATCCGAATAGTTTCACACTCTGCGGAGGTTATGCACTTTACCCACGTGATACAACCAAACACCACCAAGGCGAGTGATCATAACAAAGCCTTTACAAAGTGCTCGCTTAACCCGATACTACCCGCTAAGGATTCAACACCGTGGTGGGACTGGTTACCACATCCGTGGCCTCCTCTTGCGCCATGTGAATTACACCATAACTCGGGAACTCACACCGACCACAATAGTACCAAAATTAAGACATTGCAAATTACTCACTAGGTGGCCCATACTGACATGTGGTTGCATGATTGACTCAGGTCAAAGGCTTGCAAGGTTAAGTCCTTAGTGTGATCAAGGCAAGACATCCACATACCATCTGCCCATCGGGCCCACCTTGGCCTCCTCGCCCCTTGCCACTTGCCCCAATCTAAACGATTATCACCCAGTTGATTACCAAGCACCACGTGCCATCAATAAATCAACATCGTTGCGTGACATGACTCGCCACAACAACTCAATCTCATCGTGTGATCCCACATGACACACAAGTTCATAATATCGTTCCATATTCCATTAACCAAGATTAATTTATCAATGATTCTGACACATGTGATGACGTGGCACTACTAAGCAACTAATACGGTCTAAACCTCCAATGTTGATCATAATTACTAATCAACTACATTAAACCAATCTAGGGTGACAATGGATCATGGCATACAATGACAAGGTAGGGTATAGATCAATCTGGTATATTAGCTAAGCCCAATCTAGTTTGAAACAATTGTATATTTGAAACATATGCAATAGGGTAAAACAAATATAGCAATTTTATAAATATGGGTTCAACATGATCAAAGCAAAACTTGCCTTGGAATAGGTCCTGATCTGGTTCTGGAACTTGCTCTTGAGTTGCTTGATCTTCCTCCGAAGCGTCGCACAATTCAACGTCTACGCGTACCGAAGGAGAAAAGCAAATAAATACCAAAACAGAGAGAAATTGAACTCCAAAAATCAAATAAAATTCAACATTAAATATATCTCAATTTTACAAATTTTTAGAAATTTGAATCACTCAAATCCGAGTTACGATGCAAAAGATATAGCCTTTTGAATTTTGAAATAAATCTCAAATCGTAAAATCGAAATTCGAAATTAACAGATTTATTTTTATTCGAAAAACCGATTTATGACGTCGCGACATCATCGCTGAACCGAACGAATCAAAGGCTGCCACGTGTCTTGGCGCATAGACCCGGTCCACGACTCCTCGGGTTCACGGTGCACCCGGCCCATGGCGCCGACCTGCGACTGACACATGTCGGCTCCTGATTGGTCCACACGCGCGGCGGAAACCCACCGCACAGATTGCATCCAACGGCTGCCGTTCTCCACCTACGTGGCTAAATCCTGACCGCCAAATTCGATCTAACGGCTAAGGCTTACCCGAGGAGTTCACTGTTTACGCAGCGACGTGGCACGATCCTGGCCCTTCGCTGAAGATCCAACGATCACAAGCTTACCCGAAGCAAATGGCGGCGCGACGGCGAGAAGACCACCGGAGGCGAGGAAGAAGACCAGGGCAGCGGCGTTTCGGCGCGATTCCGACGAGGTGAAGTTGCGGATCTGGTTCGGCGCAAGGAGGCGAATCCGAATCTGGTTCCACCGCGGCGAAGAACGTCCCAGTGCTGACGGAATCCCGCGAAAACCCTCGGCGGTGCTCGCGACAACCTCCAGCGAGTCCTAGCGACGAGACGACGGCGATTCCAGCGACGGTGAGCGGGGAAAACGAAGCGGCGCAGTGGATTCAACCTCGGGGCGGGGTCCGTGGCTTAAATAGGCCCCTCGACGGCCGTGTCCGAGGTGGAGTTCGTTCCGTACGCGGCGGCGCTGTCCGAGTCCGTTACGGCGACGAGTCCCGGAGAAGACGGTCTCGACCGCCCACGCGTCGTGAATCGGACGGACACTGCGCGCATGACGTGGCGAATCCGGACCCTCCACGCGACCCGATCCAACGGTGAAGATCGCTAGGTTTCTCCGATTAAGAACAAATACTCACCTCCGATCAAGATCCGACGGATACGGTGATTCCATCTAAAAACGGGCCGAGCAGCGTGCGCAAAGCACCGGCTGCATGAAATGGGCCCCATGCGCGACAAAGATTTGGGCTCGGCCGATCGTTCATTTCAAATTTAAAAGATTTCTCATTTAAAATAATTACGTAAATTCATTTTATTTATTTTAAGCAATAACACTATTAGGAAAAATCCAAGAAAAATCTCAAAAATACTTTGAGACATTCTGGACTCAAATAAAATATTTTTACCAAAACTTTATTTTAACTTTGCACAGATTTAAATACTTTTGGATAAAAAGCAATAAACTTGAAATAAGATTTAATTCAAATAAATCCAGAAAAATCTAAATAAATTCCAGAAAATCACAAATGCACATTTAAGCAATAAAATAATATTTGGCAGATTTTTGGGATGTTACACGTTGGCAGCTTACCGTGGAACCCAGCGTGGGTCGATGCGAAGCAGCTCGTTGGGCACCCGAGGTCGGAGTGTCCCTAGCTCTCGGTTCTCCTCTGCGGAGTACCTAGACCGGTGGGTCGCATCGACGGTCACGTCCAGCAGCTCAGGGCAAGGTCGCGCCATCATGGCCTATTAGAAAGCAAATACAACAAATTTGTCAGTAATTACATGTGCACACAAAATGAAATGCGAAATAACGAATTGTACCATACTCATCAAACAATACAACCAAGTGCGAGAGCCAAAAAACTCATATTACAAACATACGAAGACAACGACATGTTCGACGAGGCACACAACGCCGAGAATTACATTATCCTCATAGCTACTAACTGGTACATCGAAGAATTACATGATGCGAAAAATAACTTACTAGTACATTGAAAATTACATCGATCATTACAACTTACATCACAACTTACCGGTCCATTGAAAAATACAAGATGGGAACAACATGGAAAATTACATTATCCGCGGTTGCGACGCGCCTCGGACTCGTCCATATCGTTCGAATCGCGCTTTGTCCTTCGACGTCCGACCTTCACTTCAACATTCGGATGTCCGGTGCACCCATCGATGGTCCGGAGGGGGTCATTGTGAACGATCCGTCCACTCGGTACCCGTACACCTCGTGATGCCACGTGTTGAGAACGCTCTGCTTGTAGTAGTACGGGGAGACGAACGGACGACAGGATTGATGCGTCTCGGCGGCTGCGGCAATGACGTGCGAGCACGGCAAGTGCAGCAGGCGTGGTTTCTGGCAGGAGCACTCGCACTCAGCTGCTCGGAGTATGCACAGATGGGAAGTCCTCTCCTGGCACCCTGCGACCTCGGTCACCGCAGATGCACGTGGTATCTCCGCTCCACGCCACTCTCGGTGTAACCCGATGTGTCCATGCCTTTCTTGTTTTCTTGGACATGTAGGTAGACACAATGATTGAGTACGACAGTCGATTGTCCGACATACATGCCGTGGAGGTCTTGTATCGCTCAATGAAATATCTCTGTGTCCCTAATAAGACACCCTCAACTATACCCACCAAAGGAAGGCATCCGTGCCTTTCATTACCTGATTGTAAATCTCCGCCAGTTCGTTGTCATGATCCCAAAACGCGAGCCGCCCTCGTCATGCGAAGGACCATTTCTCCAAAGGCTCATGTCGTATCCAATCGGTGAAACTCTTTATCTTTGGTACCGCCCACGCCGAGGTTTGGGGGTCTGCTTGCAGCCGCACACAAGGTCAGTGGGGTCCTCTCCTCGCTCATGGTACACCATCGGGTTCCTTGATGAACTAGCGGTACCTCCGGGATCCATTGATTGCTTCTTCGTTAGTTCGCCCAACGCCTTCCAAAGCGCGTCGAACTTCCTCCGTTGGTTCTGTTTGCACAGCGCTGAACATGTTCATAAGCTCCTTGTTCCCGAATCGACAGAAAAAATTGGCACCCATGTGCCTCATGCACCACCGCTCCTCGTGTCCGCCACTTTGTCGCTCCCACGACGACGGACCCTTGTTGCATATCCACGATCGCCTTAACACCTCGCATGTCGGTCATGGATGACACAAACATCGAACTGTCGAGAACAATCGCTAGCTTCACTCTTTCAAGGAACCAGTACCAACTCTCCGTGTTTTCCCCTCCACGAATGCCAACGCAACCGGTAGAACTCGGTTGTTGGCATCCACCGCGATCGCAGCTTAGAATCGCCCTTGTACTTCCCGTGAGAAACGTGCCGTCCATGCAAAGGACCGGCGACGATCTTTTAACGCATTTATGCATGCGCCAGGCGAAGAATGCACGCCGCAATACCCACTTACGGTGCACACACCACCCGCAAAAACTCCGCAAGGTCGATGGATGTACCGGTTCCTATGTGCGATTGCCCCGAGCAAGTGGGGAATATTCTCGTCACGAAGCCTCGTGCGTCCCAACCGTATTTCCAGAGCTGTCCTTTTGCTCTTTATGCCTTTGCGTAGCTAATCTTGTATCAAACCTCTCCTCTACTACCGTGATAATAGATCGAGGTCGCAGATGGGGATTGTCCACGATCCGACCATAAAACACATTTGCCACCCAAGTGGACGACAGTTGCGTGTCCCCGCTCCGCTTCTTCCACCGCAGATTATGCTCAATCACTATGGAGCATTTCCAGAGTCCTTCCACTTCCCCGTATGCATGCACCTCCATGGGCACGAATCAACTACGCACTTCACGTCGTAGTCCTTCTTGCCGGACTTCACAACCACGAATTGCCGCCGAGAGACATTGCCCAAGATTTCACCGCATCCATCACAGCCTCCTTGTCTTTATATATGGCCCCTGCGTCACCTCGTTCTCACGATACTCCCATGCATCAATGTTCCTTCATTCATTGTTAGGTCTTCAAATTGTAATTGGTCCACGCACTGTGGATAGGCACCTCGGGGCGTTGTCCTCCTCGTCAGTGCTCACCATCGTGGACTTCCTCATCCGCACGGTCCTCCTCTTCCATCAGTCAACAATGTCCTCCACCTCCTCCCCTTGTCGGCCACCCCTCGCACCTCCACCGCTGTCTCCTCTGCCCCCCGGTCCCTTCGCCACCGCCAGTCTCGTGCTCCTCGTCACCGGGCTCCTCACCGCCTTCCTCTTCGCATCCTTCTACATTTGACGTCCCCTCCGCCGTAATGTCCACCCCGACATCACGAACTTGCGACACCGATGGAGCTACCGGGTAGCATCAGACCAACAACATGAGCGCCAACCCCGCTCTACGGCAAAACCAACATAACTCCTCCATGTTGACGCCGAGTTAATAGGAATCAACTCTCCGTAAAACGGTCTTGTGTTCGCTCACTACTGCTCGACCAAGAACCAACAGCCTGGGCATCCAAACCAACATCCGAGACATCCACTCCAACAAACCCTCAGATGTCCTATCGCTCGGTCTACATATGCCCGTCGACTCTTGAAAATGATGATAGATCCACCCCATCCGCCCCCTGTGCTATCTCCCCATCTCCATAAAATATTTGGAAATACAATTTCTCCGACATGCTGCAACGTCTGACGGAAAAATATTACTCTAAAATACAATCTACAAAACGTACATTGATCGTACTACAAAATTATTTACATTGCCTAATACATTATTTACGTAATAAAATTAGTAATACACAACCCTAATAAATTAAATTTGTAAATATTGCCTATAGTTTCTACTGAACTAAATTTCTACATACAAAATACTACATTAAATTTGCATATACTGAAATACTACATTAAGTTTCTAAATACTAGATACTACATTAAGTATCTGCTACATTAAATTTCACGAGAGCTCTACAATTCTAAAATTTCTAAACACTACGCAGTCCTAAAATTTCTAAATACTACAACAAAGTCCTAAATATTAAATGATACTTTAATTACGCAACCTATAAAACAATTCCTACAATTATCTCTAAAAAAAATTCTTACAGATAACTATACAAAAAAATCAGAAATTTACCTTTTTTTTTCCTTTTTTTTCTCTTCTTTCTTTCTTCCTTTCTTTTCTCTCTTTCTTTCTTCCTTTCTTCTCTTCTTTCTCTGCCTCGCTTGGCTTCGGCGCTCGGCGAACGCTTAGAAGGAGGTAGCGGTTAAATACCCGTCGCCAGATGGGGCGACGCCTATCTGAGGCGATAGGGGCCCACCACAAACGTCGTTATTTAGAGCCGTTGGGCGTTGGCTGGCGCAGGGCAAATCGCCCGTGTATGGGGCGATCGCCCCATACACGGGCGACGGGGGCATTTTCGTAATTTTTTTTTCGGATGCATAGTTTTGAAAAAAAAGAATAAAAAAATATTAAAGAAAAAAAATTCTCGGAGTATGATTGCGTACGTGTAATTCAGATCCTAGGCATGCAGTGTCAGTGCTTCTTCCCCGACGGAAAAGCTCAGGAGCAGAGGTCGCAAACCTGCAACGATGCAGAACATGCATACTTGCCTAAAAACAATGCATACATATTACATAGACATCCCAAGATGAACGACGAACGTGTCACGAATTTCGATACGGTCGGTCGATCGATCGTTGACTCGTGAGTAGTAGTAACTGAGTATGAAGGAGCTTCTTTTAAATGTACTACATACTAATTACCGACCTATACGTCTACACCTACTTGCCTAGCTACTTAAGATAAGTTACTAGTACCATATATGCAGGGAAGAACATGCACATTAGCTTTAAGCTAGCACGTAAAGGACGTGTCAGTTGTTACGGGCACACATTTGAAGCACGAGTCGTACTAATTATTTATCCAGCATAAATCACGACAGAATCGATCTGCATATATTGGAGATCGATGCTCTTGTCAAACTCCATATTGCACGCAGCAGGTGTACAGCTTACGCTCGCGCATAACGAGGTGCATGCAACATCCTAGTCGGCAGTGCATTATCTACGACTCTATCCATGCATCCATCCGTCTTCGTTGGAAGCTCTACATTCGAAGCCGTAATTTGTGGCCCGGTAGGCACTGATCATAGAAACCTGGGGTTTTGCTCTGTACACTTCAATTTTCCAAGCCGTATCATATACCACTCCGCATTGCATGAATCTCTTTCTAAGTGTTAGGTTACAGTTTGTTAACCAACACCCACGTGCAGTTAATTAACTAGCCAGTTCGTATATTAGCTCAAAGTTTAAATAATTTGAATGCGCGCGATGTAAAACAACATCTATTGTAGAACACAGAGGTAGTAACTCTGTTCCGAGGCGAAAGCTCCAGATCTCTGGACCAAGCACACATGTTCTTGGATTAATATCGATCTGTCACCCAGCTGATGATAACGGTGCATGTGGTTAGCTTCTAGTATTGGCTAATACGCTTGGCACGAAAGAGACTTGAAATAGCTGAGTTTTGTAGCGCCGTGGTACTGGTACACCAAGCTGTTTAATTTACTAAACTGCATTTGTTCCGTACTCAACTCGTTAGAACACTGTCCACTGAGGCACTGAATCACCACCATACGACTCCTGTAGCGACCACTGCATATCTACGATTTGTATGATTAAAGTTCAGACGTTTTCAGAAAGAAACACCTTTCTAAACAAGTATACTATTCTGTTCTCACGTTGGAATGTATGGTGCAACCGTATAAGATGCGTATAGTAGTAGTAATCATGAGGTGAGATGTGGTGAGGTGTGGTTGTGTGAGCTGTGGACCTTCATCAAAGGAAAAACAGGGTGTCCAATCCAATTGCAAAAGCATATAGCCATCGATACACTATACTTCATGTACACTTAAAAGAATAGGTCCAGACATCTCTCTCCCGCGATGAAACGATGTGACTGAATGACTGATTCTATACGAAATATAATGTCCCGACTGCGGCGATTCAGAAGTTTATTCATCGGAAGAAAAATGTCAGATCCGAGAAGGTCCAGGTCAGACTGTCCAACGGCAGGAGGCTAGCTAGCCAGTGAGCCAGTCCACTTCACTTTGCGTTGACTCGGAAATTCTCCGGGAAGTTCACTACTTGCGTTTTCGCTATCTAGCAATCTGCGATACTCAGAGTACAGTATAGTGCTACACTATGAATTCTTCTCTACATAAAGGAGGAAGGAGCACAGCACAACGACAATGGAAGAATCAGGCAACTTATTTTTCATCAATAAATAAATTTTGCTAATCCAAGTGACTGATGTGAGGTTCTACACAAACCCCCGCCTACCGTTTATAGTTCTTGTGGTGGCGTCCATCTAACAACTTTCACAGCTACTGCTCATGAATTGTAGATCAACAAGGTGGGGAAAAGTTGCGTATATTTTCCTCCAAGGAGAAATCCACAGACTACTTAGGTCAAGAGAACCCCAAATCTACCAGATAAATTCAAGAACAATGTCTTTATGCTTTTCTTTCTAATATAAGTTGTGTAAATCTTTTCTAATATAAGTTGCGTAAATCTTGAAGCAAGCGAATAAATAAATAATTACTATCTATCTCTCATTTATCTTTTAATATTTATGTAACTTTCAAAAAAAAACGCAGAAGCATCTCTCTAAATTCACACACACACAACTAAGAAAAAGGGGAAGCAATGGAAAGCAGGATAACTTCATCAGTGGTAGAAACAACTGCAGTCTGCAGATACAGGACTGAAGCAGATTTGACACACACAAACTATGGAACCGAAGCAAGTCAGCAGTAAGAAACACGACCTCCTCTCTCACATACGACACCACAACTATCGATTTCCAAATAGAAGCATCAATGATTTTTAGTCTACTTCTTCCAATCCGGAGACGGCGATGGCACAACGCCATCTCCTCCCCATGTCGTATTAAATCCCACCCATTTCCATTTTTTCGCCTTTAATTGGCCTATCTGCTGAATCCTCCAGATCTATACTTGTTTCCACGCCGCCGTGGTCGTTCTTGCGCCCGGCGACCACGAAGCGAACTAGGAGGCCGCAGACCACAGCAGCGGGTTCTTGACACGATCCTTTAGGCAGATACATTTCTTGGATTCCAAGCGTTCGATCGAGCACCAAAATTCTTGGCGTGTCTGTCGTCCCCCCTTCCATTCCCCTCTCCTTGCGTCAAACTGTTCCCATTTCTTGATTTTTGTTTGCCCGTTCCAATCCGTTTCTGTGACATGGTTCTGTTCTCGTTTAAATTGGGAATTGGATTAGGCCTGATGCATTGCTCCTCAGTGCGAATGTGCGATTAAGCCGCGCGGGGCGTGCGGGATTCGGGAGATTCGGGAATTGTATAGTTCCCGTTCGGAGCGATTTGTTTAATCTCGTACTTAACTTTTTCCGTCGCCCCCATTCGCGCACCCTGCTTATTCTACTGCTATATAAGCCGCTCTTGGAACCTGACTCTGAACCGTGTCCACCTACTGTTTCTCTTCTTGTAGTGCGGTGTTGCCGTGTACGTCGTGTGTGTGTCCATCCATGGCGCGTTGTTTGTTAGTCCGAATTGGCGGGTTGGAGGCAGAGGAGGTGGAAGCCTTCTTCGACAGCCAAGAAGAGCTGCCGCCGGTGTCCAGCCCCGGCACGGCATTGCCGTGGCACGGCCTTCACAGCGTTCGGGAGCGCAGGGAGCAGTTCGTCAGAACTATGGGCCTGGAGTGCAGCCCGAGCCACCGGGTGGATTCAGATGGCGACGATGTCGACCAGCATGAACCGGTTGTGCCAGAGATTGGAAGGCTATCGTTCTCAGACGAGAACGGTAGCGATCACTCCACGTCGAGCTGGTCATCTGAAGAGACCACGAGCTCCGGCGACGCCGCATCCGATGACAATTCCGCCAGTGGCGGCTCCAGTAAGGACGGTGATCAGGAGGAGGGCAGGAGTCTCAGCTCATTGTCCTTCATCCAAAGGCTTCTGCACGGAGTTGGCAAACCGCCGTCGGGTGCTTCCAAGAAGATCGACAGGAGGAGGCATGGATGGCTGAGGAGGCTTGGCATGGGGGCTTGCACTGCCGTGGATTATGGAGGCGACGAGGCCAGCACCAGCTCGCCAGACTCTGACCACGACGGCGGTGGACGGTACGAGAGGATCAAAGTCCGGCCGTACCGAAAGCAACTGAAGGAATTCTCAGCGGTCTACAGGGGGCAGGTGATCAAGGCGCATGACGGCGCCATCCTGACGATGAAATTCAGCCCCGATGGGCAGCTTCTTGCCAGTGGAGGCGAGGATGGAGTTGTCCGGGTATGGCGTGTGACGCAGGCTGTGGGGTGTGACATGCCTACCGATGATCCATCCTGCCTTTACCTCAAAATGGGGGACGAGTCCCAATTGACTCTTGTGGATGCTGACGATGAGAAGAAATGCAAGGTCAAGGGCGTGAAGAAATCTTCAGAGTCTGCTTGTGTTGTGATGCCAGAAATGGTGTTCCGGATATCCGAGGAGCCGCTGCATGAGTTCCGTGGACACTCCGGCGATGTGCTGGATCTGTCATGGTCAAGCAGTAAGGTTGGTCAATTGAGAAGTGTGCTTGTTTTTTTGTATCATTGCTGTAGGACCATTCTGTCATGTGTTCATCTAATGGTGAAAATCTTCTTCGTTGCAGCGTCTACTGTCGGCATCAACAGACAAAACAGTTCGCTTGTGGGAAATTGGTTGCGCAAATTGCGTCGCCGTATTTCCTCATAGTAACTTTGGTAAGGCTCATTTCATTTATTTCTTTAATCATTTTCTCGTCTATATTTGCAGTTGCCTCATGAATTGTTTCCCTCACTCTGCAGTGACCTGTGTCCAACTGAATCCAGCTAACGAGAATTGCTTCATCAGTGGATCCATTGATGGCAAAATCCGTGTTTGGGATATCGCTACATGCCGTGTACTGGACTGGGCTGATGTTAGACAAATAATAACAGCCGTTTGTTATCATCCTGATGGAAAGGTATGATTATTGGCGCAACCGCATTTTTTTTTTCTGAAGTTGTGCATGCATAGTTTTTGTGATTAGTAGTTTTACTCCCTTGCAGAGAGCTGTGACTGGGACCATCACTGGGAATTGTCGCTTTTATGATGCATCAGGTAAATGACTAAACCTGTGCAATTCTTGTCTTACGAGCATTTCCCTCCAGATGTTTCAGTTTATTCTTATTGCTGAAAATTTTGCCACTGTTTTGCATTGGTGCAGATAATCTACTGCGGCTAGAATCACTAGTCACACTCAATGGAAAGAAGAAATCTTCACTTCAAAGGGTCACAGGTCTGCAGGTAAACATCAGCAAAACAAAAAAGCTGTCCTTTTTATTGTGCGTCAGTTATCTGTCCATTATTCTACCTCTCAGTGTGAATGCTAATTCTTATTTCCCCATTCCATTGTAGTTCTGTCCAAGTGACCCAAGTAAGCTGATGGTAACATCTGCTGACTCGAAGATCAATATACTTGATGGGGTCGATGTGATACAGAAATATAGAGGTATAACTAATTGCTTCTGATCTATGCTTCTAGCTATAAATGATTTTTTACGCAAGATGGACGATGAACTAATTATAGTATGTACCTCACCAGGACTCCAGAGTGGTTCTTGCCAGTGGTTGGCAACATTCACTCCGGATGGGCAGTTCATCATCTCTGCAAGTGAGGACTCCCACATCTACATTTGGAACAACAAAAGGCAAGATATGCCTAAACAAGTGAAGATCACATGGTCCTCGGAGCGCTTTCGTGTGAACAATGCAGCCATTGCAATACCCTGGAATGGCACAAAACCAAGTAGTCCTGCCCCATTTGCCTCTGAAAACAAGATGTTCTTCCAGGAGTCCAGCTGCAAAAGTTCAGCAACTTGGCCAGAGGAAATGCTGCCCATCTGCTCAGCTAGTACTATTTTGGACGAATCACAGTGCAAGCTCCTGAGGAATTGTTGCCAAGGTGAATCACACTCCTGGGGTCAAGTGATAGTTACCGCGGGATGGGACGGTCGGATTAGATGGTTCCAGAACTATGGCTTGCCGGTGCATCAATGACTGGTTTGAGCATTTTTTGTGACCCAAAATAGCAGTATTGGCACATCTCACATGGCCTCAAGAAAAGCTTTCGTGCATCCACCTCTGTCGGTCCAATGCCTGCTTACTTGGTACAAAGGCGTCACATGGTTGTTGCTCCTCTAAATTTTGCGTGGACCAGTGTTGTACATACATTGCAGGGCCAGAAGGTCGTAACTTTTGTAGATATGTTCAGTGTAGATCGGATTCATACCCTTTTTCCCTTTTCTTTTGCGTTGATACATGACAGGAGTGATAATTTCAGTTGAATGTATATTTTCCTCCCGATTAATGTGGGAGCTCAATTGAACTGTCAGATAAATACGTTCAAATTGAATACACAGAATTTGTTGCTATTGTAGAAGTAGCCCCCACCGTCCGGCATTTCGGAAGTGTAGGCGCAAATCAGTGGCACCCCATCCAGAACCATTGGATCCAATTCTCCCAACGACCATCGTCATTAGATCTAGGCCAGTCTATTGGACCAAGCCGACATCACACCACCGGGCCTAGGGTGGTATGGGGTGACACATGGCACCGGTGGGGCCAAAAAGATATCTTTATCCCTGTACTATAGCACTTTATAGGGATATTTATGTAATTCGTTACCTCCCAATGGCACTGTAAATAAAGCCCCATAGACACCATTTAAGAGGTTAGCATACTTGTCACTGAGCACCAAATAATCCATCATCTGGCACCTCCTTGATTTGAGCCGACGGGGGAGCCGGCTAGGCTCGCGGCTCGAGCTGAGCCGGGGAACTGGCACCTCCTTGATTTGAGCCGACGGGAGAGCAGGCTAGGCTCGCGGCTCGAGCCGAGCCGGCTAAAAAATACATCCGGGTCTTT
This sequence comes from Otatea glauca, assembly GCA_036346275.1. Taxonomy (NCBI): domain Eukaryota; kingdom Viridiplantae; phylum Streptophyta; class Magnoliopsida; order Poales; family Poaceae; genus Otatea; species Otatea glauca. The sequence goes on from CM070714.1 coordinate 43,476,673, forward strand.
TTGCGAAAAAAAAATTTACGTATAGGTCTTTTTTGGGAAAAAAACTTACGATCGGGTCCTTTTTTTCAGAAATATAATACATATTACGTCCATGCCCTTTTAGCGTTTTTAGGAGTAGCGTTCGGGTCCTTTTTGGGAAAATCGAAATTACGTTTAGGTCCTTTTTGTAAGAAAAAAAACGTTCGAGTCCTTTTTGGAAAAAAAAATTATGCATTGCATTTAGGTCCTTTTTTCACTTTTCTAGCGCTACGTTTAAGCCCTTTTGCGGAAAACACAAAATTCTTTTTAGATCCTTTTCGCGCGTTTTCTCGATTTAATCGTGTATAAAGCGTCAATCGCACATTTTCTCGATTTTCTCGCGTAGAGAACAGCGCTCGCGGCGTGGCACGCCGCGTATAAATTTCTAGTATATATACAAGTCTTCTTTACTTGTTTCTTATCCTCCAGATTCCGACTAAGCCTTTTTCAGAACCCACCAAAGCCCCCTCACTAGTATTGTTGGCTCCATAGCCACAACAGAAGCCGTTGTTCAAAACCAGAATCCTGATTTCTTCTATAGTTCCAATTTCAGAATCCTTAGTGTTTAGCATGTACGCTGCTTTTTGTGGACCTCGTGGAGCTCATTTGATTTTTTTTCCGGTTCATGTAAAGGGTCCTGGGTTCAGTGGGTTGGTGGTATTTTGAGTGATCTCCTGAATTTTTCGAGATGTGACTTGGGATTATATGATGAATTTGCGTATCTCTGATTGTCAAGTGGTGATTGGTCTCTCAATAATCACCTTTCTGCAACAACCTTCGCCCATTTATTTTGTTCACATGTTTTGGTTTTGTCAATATGTTATTCAAGGTAGTGCCTGAGCTTGTCGGTAGCTTGTCACTTCAGGATTTGTTTGAACTAACACATTATTTTTTGTTGCAATGTGTGGTCGGTTACCCATTGGACAAGTTTCTTGATATCTTAGGGATTGAAAGGGCTCCAGCGCATGTGGGCTTTGAGCTATTCGTCAAGAGCTCATCGGATTCAACTCACTGAAATTCTCAAGTGCGTTTGCTTTTTTTGCGAGGCATGCGCGGTTGCTCACTCAAATAGTCAGATGTTCCACTAGGATCTAGAGAAGGGTGATTTGATAATGTTCAGGAAATTTATAGAACTTATGTCTGGGGTTGGGAGAGATTATTTGTCAAACATTAGGTTACTTTGAGACTTCATGGTTGACCAATGAAGTCCAATGTAAGTAAATAGAGCATGTGCTCCTAATTGGATGATGAGGAAGCTAAGTCACTGCTTCTGTAACCATTGCTTAGCTCACTACTAAGCTTTTAACATGATGGCAATTACACTGACTGTACCTTCTGGCACAGTTATAGATTAGCTATGGCTTAAACTAGGATTCGACTAGGAAATTTATTGGTGAGATAAGAGGCATCCTAACTGCAGGTGAATGTTACATGTTGCATTTTGCTTCACAATTCACAAGTTAGGACAGGAAGGGCATTGCCACATTGTCATGACTTGTTTTATTTCTTTCATGTCGAGTAAGTAGTATTGATGACTTGATTTACCTGAGAGATATCTTTTTGTCAAACTAATAGGTATTTTATTAAGCATAGTTGAAAAACCAAAACAGTGGGAAGAGGGAGTGAATGATCTCAAATATTTTTCCGCCTACTAGACAAGAAGAGCCAACCAAAAAACAATAAACTTCACCCTATGCTTGCTTGTGGGATTTTGATAATCAAGATGGCCTCTCACATGTCAAAGCAAGCACGAACAAAAGAAAAACAAGCCTAGAATACGATCTACTAAATCTTTCTTTCTTCTTAAGCACAAAGAACGGTTTCTTGCAAAGATTGAAACAAAGTTTGCCTAGATGATTGAGATATGATCTAACAAAGATTCATCTATCCATCGTTCATCCTCGGCAAAAGATCCAAAAGCAATTAGAAAGAGGGGAGGCAAAATCAACTTGCAAGAATTTAAAGTGTGGAAAGTAAATGCTGAATGTAAATTTCAGAATAGTAGAGAAAATGTAATTTGCATTGCATAGATAGGAATGTTCACAAAGCTACACTACTAGGTAGGTAAAACTCACAAATGAGCACACAAGGAAACCTTAAAACCTTGCAACAAAATCTTGGGAAGAGGCATCCCTCTACCCCTCTAATTATAGCCTAAAAGTACACTAACTTGACCGCTACTTCATTCGCGAATCTTGATCCAACGATTCTCCTTCGCTTGAGTAAGACTCAAATTGGCATCCCAACCATCCACTTGTCCTAACAAGTTTTATCCATTTATGCTAACTTGACTGCTACTCCATCCGCGAAACTTGATCCAACGGTCCTCCTTCATTTGAGTAGGGCTCAAGTTGGTATCTAGCCATCCACTTGTCATCCCGGTTCGCAGCAACTCCTGGTCTCGGTCATCTTCAGCGTCGTTTGACCGTCTGGACCTCAACTCTCCTAGCCTAGTCCCAGTCTCGTCCACCTCACCATGACCTAGCTCTAAGTCCTGCAACCATCATAAATAAAAGAAACCCATCACATATTACTGTTCACAAGGTATGCAATTTATAATTAACACAATATGAATTCCTAATTAAATGCATCGCTCAAACTCACTAGGACGGCTGACCGCAACTCAAAATTGCAAATTCAGTTTTCTAAACTAAAACAAACTCACACAAATCGACATAAACCTAACAAATGTCAAATATTCATCACACATATATGGATTGATCTCCACATGATCTCACAATTGTATAATTATATAAGTTTCTGTAGTTGTTAGATCTCTGACCATCATCACATGGTCAACAGAAGGTAGCTTAAAGGTGATGAGTAAACAATTAGTCAAGCTGCTACTCTGCTAGCTACCTTGAGCTGGATGAGGAATTGCACGTCATTGCTGATCTACTTCTCTGAACTGCTGCTGAAACCATTTCTTCTTCTTTTCCCTGCCAAAAGTGTTCTTCGCAACAGCAAAGAAATTGATGATGTCTTTTTCTTCGTTTCTTGCAAATCTTAACATGCTGAAAACGCATAAAACTTCCTCTCGAAAGCATTAAACTGCACATACAGCGATGAGTAATATGGCAGAGAGTAGAAGAACATTGGAAATCATTGAACTACGAAAAGTATTTCTGCCCAAGTCTAAATATTCTGACCAGACTGGCCATGGCAGAATTGTCTGTTGTGTAAATCTCAGGCATAATTCGAGGGATATGTACTCGCCAACTCATCTTGGAGGATTGTAATTATGCATTATTTTTGTCAGAGGTATCGAATTAATATACCTTTTACGTAGGACATGACCTCCTTGTTCACAACTATATTTAAGTCAAAATTATCAGCTAAGTTGATGCCTTATCTTTTCACTTCACTAGTGAGTGTTTCGAGTGAAAAAGGAATTAAATAGTTAATTCGAAAACATGTTTCTGCAAACCATTGGAATTCAACATCAATACAGAACTGCCATCCAGTGAATGGTAGCTTAATGCTCACATCCTTGCTTAATGTATATATATTTCCTCGAAAGATAAAAAATGTTCCGGTCACAAATAGTTGTCGTTTTGAACATCGACACGGCCTCTAAAATACAGCTTTAACCACTAATTTCTATTATAATATATTTATAAAACCCAATAAAACTATAATATTACAAAAGTACTTTTTGATACAAATCCACACATATGTTTTTCATGTATCTAATTTAAATATCTAAAAAGATATTGAACAGTTAAAATTTTAAAAGTTTGATTATACCTATATCCAAATGATAACTAATGATAACTATTTGTGACTGAAGGGAGTTGCTAGTCAAGTTGTTAAGTGCACTGCTGCTTAACTTTTGTTGCTGAGGCGTCATCTTTCTGGGCTGAGTTAGGCATGGGCTTGGTCGTCTGGCTGCAATCCGCCAATGTCAATCCAAATAGGACAGTAATAATATACTCGGATGGGCCTTCTTTTCAGTATGGGGTCGTAGATAATCGGTCTCGTCTCCCTCTTCTTCAGACCTTTTACCTCAAAAACAGCGTCGGTACGGCGATACTGATATCTAACTATTCCAACGCTAGAGTCTTTTTAACATCGTTAGAAGGCAGCATGAGTCACTATTAAATTTACTTTTAAAACTTTCGATATTTTTTGGTGCTAGATAGCTTGAAAACTTTTTAAGGATGGTAAAAAGTTGATGTGATACCGCTGGAAGAGGCGAGGCGACGACGCCAAGGAGGACAACCGATCACAACGCGACGGCGGAAAAGAAGCGGCGCCCGGAAGAGGGCACTTTAAAATTGGTGTTACCAACGGAAGGATCTTATAGGGTATGATCCCACGTGGGGACGTGCCTTGGAACCGTCCGATCGTGTGATCAGATGGCTCCCCACGGGCCACGTGACGTGGTGATCGACCGTATAAAAAAGACTAAAAAAAGGCATGGATTTTTGTACAACCTTCTGTAGCTCATCCAAACCACCGCAACTCCTCCGTTTGCTCGGCGGTCACCTTGCTTTGGTATCGTTTTCGCAAAATGGGATCGGCTGTAATTGTGACTGCACCCATTCCACTGCGCCGAACAATGACCTTTGGATCGTCTGGGGGACGGCTACCGATGAAGTCCTCACGGTTAAAGAAGGGGAAAAGAGATCCGGACTGTTCACTCGTGATTATGTGCAGTGACCCCAGTTATTTATGGATATATCCGAACTGTTCACTCATGAATCAACCATCTGAATCATGTGCAATTGGTTGCAAACTTAGAAACCATTTCGAACGCAGGAAATTTTCTTGTTTCCAATGGAAATTAAGCTTTTCTGAGAAATTCCCATGTTCCATACCGAACCTTAGAATACCAACCACACTAGATCGGGGTGTCCTTGTAGGGTGTTGGAGTCCAATAAATGATCCGGTGTGTTTTTATTTTAGAAAAAAAAAATTAGCCAGGATCTCCAGCAGTCACTTAAGAAGAGGTAGGAATGTAGGATCCCAGGCTGAATCCCATGACATCGTCTACAACGGAGCTACGCTCGACACGACACCAATCTACCAACCGAGCAAAGTTCGTTTGTTTCCATATTTTTTCATATAGTAACTACTTGGAAGCATCTTATGGCTATAGCAACAAAAATTTATTGAAATCGGTAATCCCATAACTAGCTATATATATTCCACCACATTGCACATCAACCGCAAACCGGCCCCGAGTTTTAAGAAAAAGATCTGCAAAGTTACATATATATATCATGCATATCGAGAGCAACAGGCACGAGACATACAGACGCAACTTAATGAATGAACTAACACATCATCAACACACCATGTCCCACCCTGAAAGGTGTATTTGACACGGCCGGGCCGACGAGCATATATAGCTGTACAAACCTACAAAAACATCCCTTCCCCTGCATATAAAAGAACAAATGGAGCCTACAAGAACATCACTTCTTCTACGGCTACGAGCGCAGGAGGCGGCTTATCCTTCTATCCTGGGTTTAACTAGCTAGCCAGCCTGTTCATTTCCAACTCGCAAGACAACCTACAAGTCACACAAAGCACAGCATGAGAGAGATGTCAATACTTGGATGGACAAAGCTCGTAAATGAGACAGCACAGTACAGCACACAGAAGCATGCCTGTACTGTATATATTCATGAATCTTACAGAAGAAAAGGAATCTACCTTCACCATGTTTGTGGTGTCAGATTTAATTAGCCCATCCCTATAGTAAAGGCCGAAACACATAGGTAACTAGTCATGCGATCAGACGATTACGATCGTATTGATCAAAAGAACATTGTGAGCTACTGACTGCAGGCATACATACAGCTATGTGGAGATGTGTTGATGCGCTTGCAGTAGCAGAAGCGCTGCAGGCCAAACAAGGATGACATGTCGTACGTAATCAACCTAACTAGCAAAATTTTGCTACTTTCTATATCGCATCATCTCGTCGGTCGTCGGGACATGATAATATCTGCAATCCGTGTACCTGTCAGTTCCTAAATACCGCGCGCGCGAAAGAAAGGAAGGAAGGAAGGAAGAATGTATAATACACCAACCTGGTGGATCCACCGGGTGTCACTTGGCGTCGCGGGCTGCAGGTCGGGAGGGAGCGCGGCGGTTGGACTCGACGGCGCTGTCGGGGAGGGGCCGGTCGAGCGGGAGCGGGCCGCGGCCGCCGGCGGGTGGCGACCCCCAGCGGCTGAGCCTGCTCGACGCCCGCCGCTCGTCGCTGACGCCGACGAACACCTGCTGGACGAAGGAGAGCTCCATGCGGTCGAGGAACGCCGCGTGCTGCTCCTCCGTCCACCCCTCGCCGCGCGCCAGCGCCGCTAGATCGTCCATCGATCTACGCCGCACGGCCGAAGGGTACGTAGTGGAGGCTCTCCCTGACGACGAATGTGGTATCGCGGCCGGACGAAATATCTAGCGGCCAAGCTTATATAGCGCGGCGCACCTATGACTTGTTACCAGCATTTCCAATATTAATTGACATGTCAAAAGTGAATCTGGTCACACATGGCATGGGCATGCCAAGATTGGCGGGCCACGAGGAACACGACGTACGGTGCTTCATGCAGCTTTCGGTCGAAGCCTTTAATCCGCAAAGATATTTTTCCTCTACAAGGGTGAGTGTCGTTACGGCCAACATTTGGATTGGTTAATTTCGAGCAGAAGTACCGGGCTTCCCTGACTTCGCTCCATGCTGCGATATGGTACGAGCCGCAAGCCTCCAAAGTACGAAGAAATATCTCACCTGACCGCGTTTGGTTGCATGCATGAGCTTGTGGTAGGGGCAGAGCTATCTAAGTGTCTGTTTGGTTGAGTGGATATAGTATAAGCTAATTTTTTATTTGGTTGGATAGATGGGCTAGTTGTGATCAAAGTTTCGAATTTCGGCTTGAATTTTTTTGGACAAAATTTGAATTTTCAGATAAAAGTTGACCAAAATTTGAATTTTCGTACAAAAATTGATTTTTCATACAGAATTTGACCGAAATTTCAATTTTTGAACAACATTTGGCCGAAATTTGAATTTGACATAGTGCACTTCGGCGAAATTTGAAATTGGCTGAGTACACCTCTTCATACAATAAACTGGATTAGCTCGTCCGATATTTTTTTATGACTCTATCTAGCATCTTCAGATAATATTCTAAAAAAATAAATAATCATATCTAACCTAACTACTCATCAAAACAATTAGATGACTTCAAATACACTGACATCATATTCTATCAGGTCTCATCTAGACAACGAAAGTCCACGTAAAGTGGCGCGCCGTGCAGCCCATGCTGAGAAGTCATATTGGGTTCTTTCGGCTAACGACCGGGCAATCAACAAGCCATCCAATTCCCGGCGTCTCCAAGGACGACACAACAGATGGATCCTCGTGGTGTGCAGTTGGCTTGGCAAATCGTACGCAAACCTGGAACTGTACGAACAAAATATCTAGTAGAACTAAGAGTTATGCGAAGTTGCGAACTGCTTCTATGGATCATGGTTCACAAAGCCGAATTTTAAAAAATCGTTCGAAATTCAAAAACCACAAAAAACGCTTCGAAATCGTAAGAAACCGAAGGGTTAAGAAATAAAAAAAATTCAAAAAAAATCGAAAATAGTTTGGTTTTTCGCGAAAAACCAACCGTCGATTGAATGTTCTTAAAAAAACGGTTTTCGAGCGGTTTTTCAACGCATAAAATTTTCAAAATTTATGAATTTTTTATTTTTCTTTAATTAAAACAGTTTATCGAGCGGTTTTAGATCTCGAACACAGTGGTACGCTCGAAAATCGCGGTTTTCAAGCGATTTTCGCTGGTTTTGTGAACCCTGGTATGGATAGGCCACTACGCACATGTAGGGCTAGCTCCAGCGTGGTTCGCCAATATCTTATATCATAGGCAGGCTCGCGAAAAAAATTGCTATGTCTGAGATTTTTCAATAAAATACTGTAAGACCAGGTGGAAGCCACCCAATTGTTCCTCACATAACGTGATTTGTAACTGTCAACAAGGAGCTAGTGAGCTAGTGTCTGTGTAGTTTGTTATGACAAAGATTGAAAATCTTAAGTTCAAAATTACTGTTCTAGCGGACTGTCCACGTGGCTCGACTTCGTGCTCGGTTTTTTTGAATTTATGCTTCTATTTTCTGACCGACTAACCGTCGGTCTCAGGGTGATGGACTGTTCGTGGGAGAGCAATGTACTAAAGTGAAGGTCTAGCGGACTGAAGAGAAAAAGGAGATCCACGGAGGATCGTTTGCCATGGAGTGACAAACTGTCAGCGGTGCAAAACCGCATCGGCATGGAAGACGGTTTAGGTCAAGGTAAAGCCGAAAAGATCAAGTGGATGCGGTCAAAGAAACTTCCAGTAAGGATCCGCTTTGAAATACGTGCGAGTGAAACCGTGTGTTAGTGAGTTAATGGGTTGCCCATTTGTATTATGGCTCAGATCATCCCTCCGTTAAAGATGGCAGAAATCCCGGCCTCCCGTGCGTTTGAGCCGGCTCGAGCTGAGCCGGCGAAAAAAAATTACGCTTAGATCCTTTTTTAGAAGAAAAAAAATTATATTTAAGTCTTTTTCGAGAAAAAAATACGAATAAGTCCTTTTTGAAAAAAATAATAATTACATTTAGGTCATTTTTTCTTTTTTAAACATTACGTTTAGGTCCTTTTTCGGAAAAAAAAATAGGTCCTTTTTTGGCAAATAAAAATATATTACATTTAGGTCCTTTTGCCGTTTTTAACATTACGTTTAGGTCCTTTTTTGGAAAAAAAAAGTTTAGGTCCATTTTGCCGCTTTTTACATGTAGAGCGGCGGTCGCGGCGTGGCACGCCGCGGTGACTCATCTAGTAAGAGAATAGAGGTGGATGGCTTGAGCATTCATTATATACTCCCTCCGGTCACAAATAGTCGCCGTTTTAGACATAGGTACAATTAAATTTTTAAATCTTTGACTATCGATATGCTTTTAAATATTTAAATTAGATACATGAAAATCATATGCGTAGATTTATTTAGAAAAGTACTTTCATAATATTATAATTTTATTAGGTTTTATAAATTATTATAATACAAATTAATGGTCAAAATTGTGTTTTGAAGACCGTGTCGATGTCCAAAACGACAACTATTTGTGACCGAGGGAGTAAGTGGTACTAGGGGGAGGGGGTGCTTTCATATCCAAGCCTTGAGAAATTTGCCTTTCAAAAAGAGAAAAGGGAGGGTTGCCCCTATGGGGTTTGTCATTCTTGGTGAGTGGTTGTAAATATTCATCTTAAAATTCAATCCAAAGAAACTTTAACATTCAATCCAAAGAAAATTCCTTCGGAATATATGATGTCCAGGAGCCCCGTTTGGTTCTTGGAATTGAGCCCAGCATTGGGGATTTCGAATTAGATCTTTTGTATATATGCTGTTGAATCTCCTTCAGAATTTGAATTGGAATTGGAATTGGGGCATAATTACCTGCACCCATGTGAATCGATTGGAATTAGACTCTACCCATGTCAGGAAGTCCGAACGCTACCTCCATTCAGACTGGGCATTGGACCGGGTTGGGTTGGCCTAGACCGTGTCATGCTACTATAGCTTGGCCAGCCCGACTTGCCTCCGGTGAGCTTAGGCACAATGTGTCGGCCAAGATCGGTCCATTTGGACTGTTGCAGAGGAGAGGAAAGGAGCCCGAACCCTACATACCGACGTGGTCGTGAGGACATAGTGCAGCTCGACCGGAGGCAAGAAAGACGCTAGCGTTGGGGAATAGCACGTATGGTGGTTGGGGATAGTGGCGACGAGGTGCATGAAGGCTGGATTTAGCGGCACCGAGGCGGTGAGGATCATCGAAATTCGGCGCCTTTGCCGTTTTCTTCCTCTCCAGTCGCCGCCATCTTCTTCCTCAGGATGGCCGACAAAGCTGGTGGCACAGTGTCTCAAGGCCATATCGGATGGCAGTGTGACCGAAGTCCGTTGAATCTGGCGGGGGTAGGTGGCGGCGTGGGGAGGAAGCAGGGGTGAAGGAAGGCAAGAAGAGAGAGAGGAGACGATAGAGGCCAGGGAGACGACGACTTTGCTAGATGGATCATGGAGGCGAAGGGGAGAGAGTATTTGATGATGGGCTAGACCACTAGGATAAGATAGTTGATGATGGGCTGGGTTGTAGATATGATATTTTTTATGAAAGGGTTGTATTCGTGTCGGACTGGGCCATCTACACAACCCATCATTCATACTGTATTGGCCTAGCCCAAAGACATCCATGTAGACGCCTGATGGTGTCGTGCCGTGCTATGGATTGTGTTGGATCGGCTCAAAAAGGCATGCCCAATTACCTAGGTCTACCTTCATTCCTCTACTACCATCTCCTTCCTATTCTTAAGACTCCAGCGAATGGCCATCGCCACTGCTGCCGAGCTCCCAATGACTGTCGCCGCCATTGTAGCCGGCGTGCTCCCAATGATCGCGACTGGCCACCACTACCATAGATTGAACTATGGCTGTGATGCACTGATGAGATCACGCCCACCATCGATGAGCTCCCAACAACCTCAACCACTGTCCACAGCTCCCCCGTCATCCTCTTCGACCCAAGCCACACCTAGTTCTAGATCTAGTGCTGTTGACATACCGCATTGTCATCCACCTGCCATCCAGATCTCGAGATGCTTGTCTTCCCTAACTCCGATAGATCCATCATCATCTTAGACCAATCTAGCCCACGAGCACCCGAGATCATGATTTTTTATTTGTGCCCAGTTTTGATAAGGTTTGAGTTGGAGAAGGAAAAGAACCTAACTTCGATTTGATCGCATGTTCCTTAGTTTAGAGTTTGTTCCTCACCTTAGAATAATCAATTTCTTAGTTAAAGAACTTTGGAGTTGTTTTGGCTTGGTTTTGGTTTGATTCCTACGGTGGTTGTTTCTGTCGAGGGAGCCGCGGACCGTCTACCTCAATCAAGAGGATCATGCACGAACATTGTTTATATCTATCTTTTTGAACATTTTTTTTTAAAATATAGCCTCCTAACGTATTTTTTAGCAAAAAATATTGTGACAACCCGCATAATTAACCCAAGATAACGATAGTATTTATACTGATCTCATCATATTAGCTAACAAAATATCAGGCACACCCGACACTTTATCAGTTAATACACCATGTTCAAAGTGTTGCAGCAGAAACAATAATTAGAGACTGAAATAGAAGCTTATTACAATCCACTGCCACGCAGTCTACATGTCCATAGTTATCACATCTTACATAATATTTATATTACATCAACACTAATTTACATAAATACTAAGTACCTAGTGGAACGACGGTCACTACCGTACTGTATCTATAAGGATCTGCGTCCCAACCAGAAACCTAACCTTCGGAGCAGTTTTCTAAGCAAAAGGGGAGTCAAGCTAGAGTGAGTAAAAAAGTACTCAGCAAGCATTAATAACAAAATGCATCATATGATTTTTTCTATTATTCATCACATATCCATCTCTCTCAAATTCATTTTTAGGACAATAGGGGTTTATTAGAAAAGAGTTGGTTTCGTATTTTAATTTCTAAAATTTGCTACTAGCACTCGAATATAAGGTAGAATTAGCTTCTGTAGCCTCTAATCCAGAAGACAGGTATGAATTCATGATTTTACTATGCACAGGTTTGTACCACTTTACACAGTGAATCTAACCTTAGTTGAGAACCCAGAACATTTATCACTACTCAGGTATCTGATCTCCAACCCTGGCACCATTGCTATTTGCACTCCGACTAACAACGACAGTACTCATCTAATGGCTTTAAATATAGCGCCCTTGGCCTTAGCGTTTTTGCCCCATAGGCCTTAACATTCTTGCCAGCCACCCTGGTCTTACCATTCTTGCCTCAACAAGTCTTACCGGTCTTACCAGTCTGTTCTTACCAGTATGCCTCACTAGGCTCATACTGGTCTTACCAACCTAATTATCTAAGACATACCCAATGTGGAGATCATACATAGGCCTGTAAACAAGTTGAGCTCGAGCAAGCTTGGGCTCCGAGCTCGAGCGAGCTCGAGCTCAGTTCAGGCTCGAGCCGAGCTAGAGTTAGGGTCCGAGTCTGAACCCAAGCTCGAGCTTGGCTCAGTTCAAACTCGAGTAGGCTCGGTAACAATAAATAATTCAATATGAACTATTTTTCAACAATAAAAAATACTTGAGCTCAAGCTCGGTTCGAGTAAGCTCGATATAAGTTAGTATATAGTAATATTTAATAAATAATTTGTACATTTTTCAGGCTCACAAGCTATTCGAGCTTGACTCGATGAAACTCGCGAGCTCAGGATCAAGCTCGAGTTCGACTCATTTGGAGCTCGAACCAAGCCTAAACTGAGCCGAGCTCGAGTAGCTCACGAGCTTGAGCTTTTTTTACATCCCTAATCATACACCTTCATAGGAAAACTTTTTCTGGTCATTTCCCACACACTATGGTTGATACGAATTATACGGTTGCCCGAGTGTAGTTTGTTCAACCTTATATTATAGCATATGTAGAGGGCTCCACTAGCAATACAAACACATCCACAACCTCAGGCACCCTCTACACACCTCATATATACATACGTCATCGGCTCCTTTCATTGGATGAGCCATTCACAATCACATCAATAATCAATCACTGCTGCAACAGTTCATCAACAATTTATCATATCCATAATCAATTACTGCCACAACAGTTTATCAACAAACCATCTTTCTAACCGCATCCGATTTATAATTTTCTTAAAAAAAGATTTTCCAATGCATGGATGATATCACATATAAGCAAATATATTTGATCGAAATTATTCAAATATGATTAAAAGATTGCTTGTCTGGATTTTGGTAAAAATACTTGTCCTCGCACAGTTGCTGTCGGAGATCACCGAACGAATTGGATTTATTTCCTAAAATTTTGAATTATTACAGTTCAGATTGATATTAAAATATAGCGTATTTATGGCGTCCAACCTTACCCTGATTTATGATAAATTGATGAATGCATAATGCTTGGTTTAACTTAGGGTATATTTATCTGGAGTATTTTAATTAAACGTATTTTAAATTGGGGCTTTTTATTTGACATTTTTTGGCATAATTTAATTTGGGTTATTTATTGATCTAAATATGTCTTTTCTATTTTAATCATTGGGACGGTTGTTAGCAATTTACTTTAATTTATTATTTAATTACTCTCTTATTTCAGATCATGACCATCTATTTGTTATTAACTATTTATATTATACTGTATTATTTTCCCTACCTTTTTCTTTTTCTTTCTTCTCTTTTTCCTTTCCTTTTTCTTTTCCCCTTTAATTTTTCCTCATGCGGCAAGCCTTATCCCCACTTTCTTTTTCCTCTTCTTCCTCTCATCTCTCTCTCTCCTCTCCTCCTCCTGATTTGCTCCCCAAATCTGGTTCTCCCCTCCCCCAAGCCGCCACCTATAGGGCCCTTGGCTGATCTCGCTGGTCGCCACGCTGGGCCTCCCCTCCTCACACCGACACCCAGTCCCGCCCGAGCTGATTCCCCAAGCCCCGCTCGTGCCACCCCGTCGACCCTGCCGCTTAGTCTCTCGACCTCCGCCGTTCGGTCTCCTAGCCATGCGCCTCCGGCTTCGCCCGCATCTGTGCTTGGGCCTGCACCGTCGGGTCTCCTCACCCCTGCACCTAGGCCTGTGTCGGCCCTCTCCCCTCTGTCGCCCGAGCCACTACAGATGCCTCAGCTGCCGTGTCTGCTCCACCGAGCCCCACTTCCCCCGGCTCCCTTCTTCCCTGGCATGCTGGCCTCCCTCGACCGCTACGCTTGCCTACTCTCAGGTTGCTATGCTTGCCTCCCCCAAGTCCCACTCGATACCGACGACTGGCTCGGCCTCCACGCTCATGCGCCCACCCTCCTGCCCATGCGCAGCCTGGTCTCCTCCCGACTGCACAGCCGGATCCATTGGCCTCCCAGGCTACCTCCTCTACCCACCTCATCGCTCAGCCTGCCGTGCCTTTTACGCTGACCGTGACTCCTCCGCCATGGCGTCGCCTCGTAGGCTGCCTACACCTCGATCGAGCCCCCAGCTTTCTTCTACTGGCCATTGCAGAGGCCTTCAACCAACCACTACTCATTCTCCTAAAATTTTTTTCTATGGGTGTTTGATTAATCTTTCTAATTGCCTGATTTTATTTTGAGCTAGGCCAATGATGACTTGAGGGTTGTGCTCACTAGTGGGTTGGCGGTACTATAGCGATACCCAAGGATCTCCTGCACGCTAGGGAGTGCGAGGCAGTCATCGGGCACGCATAGTGCTACCCCTGTAAGTTCAAGCTCTATTAGTTTTGGTGATTGGTTTAATATTAATATTTAATCTTTGTTTAATGACAAATCTAATCATTATGAGACTAACATGTTTAATTGAGTTACATTCTTATTAGTCTCAAATTTGGATGGAAAATGGAAAACCCAAGGTATGCACTTGTATTCACTCTATTGTCTTAATACGTACTTAGGATTCAAGTTAAAGTATAAATTCCTCCATTGTATTAACCTCAATATGTGCATTATGTTTCCAAATTCATATACACATGAATGCACACATCTAGGGGGAGCTTATAATTTAACTTGATGTTTCAATAGTATTGATCCATGTCCTTTTGCTATACAATATAAAGGATCAAGACTTTGAAACAATCTCTTGAGTATATATATAACTTGTGTAATTGAAGTATACTCATGCTAATATAGGATAAACTCATAAACAATCTAAGATTGATTATGTGCATATTGATTTCATGTTCAATTAATTATATGCACATACTTAATAGAGTTTATTCTATAGTTGATGGTCTAAACGTATTGATCTCTTTCCATCACTCAAATATATTGGATCATTACTTTCCATCAAAACGAGTATATGAAACTTGTGTAGTTATATATACTCACGTCAATTTAAATGAGTTTAAATTGAGTTCGGTTGTCCTTTAATCAATCAAAGAACATTTCATCATATGTTGATGGTGTCTCTTTGTTGATCCTAGGGCAATCGAGAGTTCTTGAGTATATGAAACATTAGTTGCATTAGTATACTCAAGACACAAATTATTCCTTAAATCAATTGTTGAGGGTTGTGCTCAATCGATCTTGGAGGCATCCATTATGTGTTAATAGAGTGCGGTGATGATTGAGACAATCGTGTTTGTTGGACTAACAATCTTTTATGAGTTGTGAAGTAGGTTGAGTCTAAGATAATGAAGATCGGGAAGAAGAAGAAGTCATCATGTGTTGATGAGCTTAAAGGGTGATCTCGAAGTTAAGAGTATAACTGAGTGATGATCCCGAGGGAGCGTAAGAGTGAAGATCATAAAGACCCCAAAGGGGATTGCTTGCGTGCGGCGGCTCAAGGTATAACTAGATAGGCTAAGGACTTTCTAGTCTTTGAGTTTAGTTTTATCGTCGTACTATTAAGAGGGGTTGAGTCCTAGCTTGAGCTTCATCATGTGTTGATAATCTCAATCCCGTGTTCACTCAAGCTCAAATCTTATTTGGATTTGGTTTTTGCATAAGAGCTAACCATTTGGCATGTGTTGCGAATGGGTTAAGCTTATGTTTTGTTATTGTTGCATTGTGCTCGGATTTGCATGTGTTGCAAAGAAGAAGAGCATATGCATTTGGTTTTCGCATAAAGCTTTGATTTGCATGTGTTGCAAATAGGATAAGCTAATGTGTTGGCTTTTGCGGGAAGTTCACTTTTGCATGTGTTGCAATTGTTGAAGCTTCATGTTTTGTTTTTGTTTACAAAACAAATCTTTCAAAATCAAAGGTATTGCTTGCAGCTAAGTTTTGCATGTGTTGCAAAAGGAGAGAGCTCAAGCATGATTTGGTGTTTATGTGGTGTTGTATAAAGCTAGAGGCTTGCATGTGTTGCAAGTAGAGTGCTCATACGTTTGATTTGGTTTTAGTGTGGTTGCATGAACTAGGAAATTGCATGTGTTGCAATTAGAGAGTTCATGC
Source organism: Otatea glauca (assembly GCA_036346275.1). Classification (NCBI taxonomy): domain Eukaryota; kingdom Viridiplantae; phylum Streptophyta; class Magnoliopsida; order Poales; family Poaceae; genus Otatea; species Otatea glauca. Next base: position 43,492,679 of record CM070714.1, read on the forward strand.
ACCTTGATTAGATATTGCTTGGAGCTAGGCTTTTGCATGTGTTGCAAAGAGCAATGCTCAAGCATAAAATTGGTTTAAAGTGTATTTGCAAGTTCGTTGTGCGAATAAACCAAGGTCTATGAGTTCGGAATCCCGAGAGCATGTGAGTAGGGTTTGCAACGGGTGTTTGCAAATTGACTGGGTCTCTGTTGACTTTCACATGGCTAGGGGGATTAATCTCATAAACTCGGGTTTGATTTGCTTAATACGTTTTGCAAATAGATCTTGAGTTGACTGCGAAATGTGTTTTCGTAAGTTGGATTTGTTATTTGAAAATGTGTTTTGCAAATGAGCTGGAAGTTATGGGTTTCGATCCTAGAGCATGTGTTGGCATTTGCAAATGTGTTTTGCAAAGTGTCGGGATCATGTGTTGATCCTTACATGGCTAAGAGAATTGATCTCATAGGTTCGTGGTTTGTTTGCGAAATGTGTTTTTGCAAATTTGGTTGAGATTCTTTGAGCATGAGTTAAGTTGGTGCAAATATGTTTTGCACAAGTGTATGATCATGTGTTGATCATCTAATGGCTCAAAGAATAGTGTTTTGGTTTTTGGAGAAATAATTTTTTAGTGTTGAAAAATTGATTTTCTTCAGAGGCAAGACTACTCATGAAGTTATCTGCGGTAGTACCGCTAGGCCGGCACTACCGCTTATGGGAGCGGTAGTACCGCACTTGGCCGGTACTACCGGGATAACACCGCCGGTAGTTATTTTTCAGAGAAGGATGTTTTCTGGAGAGCAGAGGCCGGCACTACCGCTCGTTGGGAGCGGTACTACCGCAAAGTCGGTACTACCGGGCCTTAGAGGGCGGTAGTACCGGACTTATAGCCGTTGGCCGACTGTTGAGGCTACGGCCGGTACTACCGGGGCTATGAGGCCGGTAGTACCGGCCCCGGCGTCTTTTTCCTGTTTTGCCCCTAAACGGCTAGTTTTCTTGTGTGAGCTATAAAAGGAGGCCTTGGGGGGCATTGGCAGGGTGCTGGTGTTCTTGTGAGTTTTGTAGGAGGTGTTTGCATGTGTTGCACTCCTTAATTTGGTTCTTGAGCTAAGAGTGAGCCCTAATTGCATGTGTTGCAATTAGGAAGTGGATTGAGAGCCTCTTGTGCATGTATTTCACTTGAGGAGGATCCTTGTGCATGTGTTGCACTTGGTGATCACCGGAAGCACATGTGTTGTGCTTGGTGAAGTTCAAGCGAGAGGATTCGGCTTGTTACTCTTGGAGGTTGCCGACTCCTAAACGGCGTAGAGCGTCATGCGCGGGGGCTCTCAAGGTTGTGAGAAGCCCCAGCGAAGTTTATGAAGGTTCGGGTTGAGCCTACGCGAAAGCGTGAAAAACCATATCTTGTGGATTCGAGGCGGGTGCTCATTGTGGAGCTGGTCCAAGGGTTTGGGCTAGCCTCAACGTGGACTAAGGGAGACCGGCAAGTCTCCGATCACCACGGTAAAAAGTATCGTGTCTCTTGTGCTTGCATTGTATTCATTATTTATATTCAAGCAAATTATATTCATAGAATTAAATTGTTTGATTGCTTGTCTTTAGAATTGCTATAATTGTTAGAGACATATTTAGGTAGTGCCCATAGTGAGCTTAGTTGATTTAGGCTTTTATTATCAAAACCTTAGTTTATCGCTTCCGCATATATTATTGTTAGGGTTTTGGAATAAGTACATTTAGGGGTGAATTGCTTTGAAGAGTTTAGCGTAAGAATTTTTAAAAGCCGCCTATTCACCCCCCTCTAGTCGGCATCCTCGACCTTACAACCCCTACTACGGCTATCCCCTGAGACCACTAGTGCTCCCAGGTCCATCTATTGTCTACTCTCTTTGTTTCATCTAGATACTAGGTGTTTCTAGAATTAACGAAAATATATTGGTATGCACCTGCGATGCTGGGGCCTGATGGAGATGAGCTTGTGCTGCGGTGGTGGATGGTGATTTGTGCTTGGCTCGGAGTTGATGTTGATGTGGCCGACTCCTAGTCTGCTAGTCTTGGCTTCGGTTGGCCTTGCTCCTGGTTGCTGGCCTCGATTGTTGGTTCTTGGTTGGTTGGTCTTGTAGATTTGGAAATAGCTTCGGTGGTGAGGATGAATGGGGATGTGGTGTTCTATTGCTTGGCTGTCTCCCTGACCTTGTCTTGCTAACTTTTGTGGGTAGAAATGAACTGGACTAGGGGTTGGCTGTGTCCTGGCTGGCTTTTGTTGGGGTTGCTGGCTTTGGTGGTTTTGGAGGAAATGGATGTGGGGAAGTGTTGGTCGCGCGGGGGAGGGGGGGCTTCGTCTGCCTTCCCTTTTTAACCATTGTGGTTTCAACTTTTACTATATGAGGTTCACCTTTTTACTACAACATATTTTTGGCATTGTTGCTTATGGCTATGGTTACTTGCAGTTCTACCAGATTTGTATAATACCGTATGATGAACCGTAATTAGCGAGAGGTGCCAACTAGCTCTGAACGGTCTGGCATCTCAATGAGCGAATCCTGAACTAATTGATGCAAAAAAAGGTATGACGGTATTCTAATTTCTCCTCTTTTTGTTAATTCAAAATGCCATTGCTTCCATTATAAATACTACGTACAGGTGAACACTAATGAGGATTGGGACGGGCCGATTGGAATTAGTCTTGATCGAAATAAATCGGTGGTGTGTGTTGTATTCTTTCTGTAGTATTTCATCTGAGCTATAATCCAAACTTACAATTGTATTATCTAGTTTAAGTACTGATCGGTTGAATGTAGATGCACTTGTACTCTTGTTGTATTGTGAGTCAACTTTATGTAATTAATGTTTTGGATCAAGAAAAGTGATTGGTTTGTTCTATTTGTAATTTTCCCATTTGATTATTATTATTAAGTTTTTTTATTTTCCGATTACTATATATTGAGTTATATATGAGTGAAGATTTAATAGATACATACATATTCCTTTCGATTTATGTAAGGAATTGTTGAGGTTTACTTCCAAATGACATCATTGATTCTTGCAATTCAAATCATCTTATCTTAATCCCTCTTTGTAAGTGTTTACATAGGCATGTCCTTTCAAATACCCTCCAACTGTGGAAGGCACAGCAGCGCGGAAGCACTTGCTCCCGCACTCGCGCGAGCTGCCGCGGCGCGGCGAGCTTCCACGCTCACTGTTCCGCACAGCAGCGCGGAAGCACTTGCTCCCGCACTCACGCGAGCTGCCACGGTGCCGGCGAGCTTCCACACTCGCTAGGCATGGTAAGGGGCTTCCGTGCTCTCCGAACGCAGTAGGGAGCGGGAAGAAGGCCAAATTTGCAAATGCGCGTATGAGTGGACTAGATTTGTAAAAAAAATAAAAAGATTCGTAAAGGTAGATAAGCGATGAATTCCTCGTCCGCGTCTAAGGGTCCCACTGTGGTCTGTATCCACATGTCATGATTTGAGAAGGGTCTAAGCAAGGAGCCAGACAGGAGGTCTCATAAGATCTGTGCCTAGCGGTTCCTGTGTGTTTTATGTGACGAGCGTACAGGCAACACACAGACCGTGCTAGGCCGCGTAACCACTTCACTGGCTCGTTTTTCACATTGGTTCTCGCTGTGTCCTTAAATCTGACCTTGACATTTGTAGCTTCCTGTAGCAATTAAATACAAGATCCCTTAAAATAATTTAAGGGGAATTTTAGTACTCGGGATACATATTATTCTAGCTTTCAAATTTTGTTCCTAAATACATGTTAACTTACAATTTCGAGTTGTCCTTTTACTATCTTTTTTTCCATTTACACCCCCTTTTAGGTATTTCTAATATCTTTTACTACATAGACTAGAGTAAAACACAACATCTAAAGATATAACAAATAGAGATAATACAATCTTTTATGGAAGTGAAAAAAAAAACTAAAACAACATGTATCGATAGACGGAGCGCGCAGCTCATATTCACCCCGCCGCCTCTAGTCGCCTCCGCAATCATACATATAATTTTAAAATTGTCGTGCAACCGCACAGACACATCAAACTAGTTGTCCTTGCCAAGATTTACTTAAAGCCACATAGGTCTAGATTTAATAAGAAATATAACAAGAACCGACAATCGACGGAAATGGCCATAGAAAGGTACTCAGAATGAATCAAGCGAACTATAGCCATACTATCACTATTCTCAAAACACAACTAGTATACTGCACAAGCAAGCAAGCAAACATAACTCTTGGCACAGTTCGACTATCGGGAATCTACAAGACTACAACGCTAAGGCATTATGCAACAAAGGAACAATTTAAACGCAGACCACTATGAGCATATATTGGTAACAAAAATTTACATGGATCATTTTCTTTTTGTTATATTAGCAAAGACACGCGAATGCACACTCGACAGGTTTGTCATGAAAAGTACCATCGTCGTGACAGAAGTCGCCAGGGTGGAGAAGAGAGCTCAATACTTCTGACTCTCACATGGAGATTCATACTTCTTCACTACCACTGCTGCTGCTGTTTTTTCGAACATTGAACTTGCATAGGGGGCAAGTCGCATTGATGTGCAGCCACTTATCAATGCAGACACAGTGGAAATGGTGGCCACAAGGGAGTTCACGCAGCTCCGCACCATCATCATACGCTGAAAGGCAAATACAGCACTCCTGCATTGACCAAGTGGAGGATAGCAAATTCATTTTAGCAGCAAAAATGAGCTGAGTGCAACAAAAGCAATGAATGATTGAACACTTGACCTGAAATGGGACCAAGGGGCTTATAAATTGGAACATATAAACAGAATGAGCAAAAAAGATGTTCTACAATGTAAGATAGGAATTAGAGAAACATAAATCATTACTTAGTTTCACCAGTACAAACAAACAAATGGTTTCACCAGTACAAACAAACAAATGTTCTGTGCAAAGTAATTTTGAGGGTAAAAACGTAGTTTTTATACCATGCTCCTTTCATTTGCCAAAAAAAACTCTATAAAGACAACAAGCATATTCTGTCATAATGTGCGAGTTGAGTAACAGTAAACACACATTCATGAGTTTATGCTATCCAATTTAGAGACTCAAACTCTGTTAATGGAGAAAACACCGATCAAGTGAGTTCCACACTTCAACTGAGTGGCTCAGGGCACCACATGACAGGATTTGAAATGGCTCTCCCTCTGGATACTGGCGGTTCCTCTAAATCCTGGTAGGGACCAGGATTTAGGAAACCACCAGTTTTCATTTAATTTAAAATTCAAATTTTGCATTTACATTTTCCTGTGGTAACTGTGTGGAAAGCATGGATTTAGGCAGGAAACATTTTTGCCCTTTTCAATTCAAATCTGTGATTCAATTGAGTTAGCAACCACCTAGTTTTTTCCTTTACATATTAACCGGCACTGGTTTTTGGAACCTTGCTACAGGGAAATATCTGGTAGTTTTGCAGCAAAGCTTGCTGCAACCAATAAAAAACTGTGATACACCAAACAGAGGTAGCTGCCTAATTTCATACAAAAAATAAAAAATATCAAATCAGAAAGAATCAATATTGAATAAATAAGTCTAACAAGCATGCAATTGTTGCTATAAGCACGCATTGTGTTTGACAAACAAATTACTACGAATCAAGGACAAAAAAATGAGATAATTTACCGTGTCCTCAGCAGCAAGTACTTTCTCAATAGGTTGGTTGGTGCCACATTCTATCATTATTCCACCAGAAGATCCAGTCATGCTGACAGATTGCTTTTCAGGCTCATCCATCCTCCGAAATTTGTACCTTGGAATTTGGAGAATGTCATCTTCAGATGCACCCTCCTGCTATCAATCAGATGGTAAAAAAGATTATCATTCGTCTACTCATTGAAAAATTTGTGCTATATGCTATGTTCAGGCAGATTGTACAAATATAATGCACATATAAAATTATTAAGAAAGAGAAGCTAGGGAACCGAACTATCAGTCTGCAATTAAAAAATATCAATATGAGACCAGAAAGACAAGTATTGGGGAAGTACTCATATATCAGCCAGGATAAGCTGAGGCAGGTGGCATATATCATCACTCCCACTTGCCATTGTATATAATTATTTAAAGTGAGCAACAGTTTGACAATAGCAACAGAAATAATTGAATATTTCAATTTGACAATTTTCATAAGACATTTGCATCACAACATGAGAAACCACTCAATATTTCAGGTTCGCAATATGAGATTTCTGATTTTTATCAATTTGACAACAACTGAAACTTGCAAATTGGCTGCGTAAGAGGTAATTGGTCAGTTATCAATACTGGCCCATTTATTTAGTTTAACCTTCTAATTTGATCACCCAGCAACAATTGAAATGCTGCGGGCACCTGTTCCTTATATATGGCCAATAATAAGGCCTAACCAGTTGATTTCTATAACAGTTTCAGCATTATCTGGTAACCGGTATTGGGTCATACAAGAATCAACAGCATAAAATAAAACAAGAGTAGATCTAGTGAAAGTAGCGAACATTTTCACCAGATATATTATTAGTGTTGAAGTATAAGTGAATTGCCCACCTTTCCTCATTAGCTTAAGTTTTTGAGAGAACTGGTTGGTGCATGCAACTTAATATGGTATCAGAGCCAAGAGGTCTCGAGTTCAAGACCCGGTTGACGCAATTAAAAAAAAAATTGCAGTCCACTTCTATTCCACGTCCTAGGCTTGAGGGAGCCTACACGTGAGGGGGAGTGTTAAAGTATAAGTGAATTGCCCACCTTTCCTCATTAGCTTAAGTTTTTGGGTGAACTGGTTGGTGCATGCAACTTAATAATTAGTTCATGGCAATTTCTATCACACATGTTTGAGAAGCCATACCTGATCAGACACTGCATATAAAATTGCTATGATACAAGGGAGGCAGCAACAAACAGCAATACCAATGATGGAAGCCAAAGCAACACAAAAGAGGACAAAGAAAACATCAAACGCCAGAAAGACGATGCAAAGCCTGCAGAGGAAGTTATAAAGAAATACGTTCATAACGATAAACAAATAAAATTGATGACCCATACAGAAAGTTCCAAGCATATCTTAAAGAATTAGACATACCAGTAGAGATGAGGTGCATCACGGGTTAGAACTTGTCCACCAACAGATACCCAGTAAAATCCAATTATCCACCATATGAAGGAGAACATTGTATTAGCAGACTCCAGATGTTTTGCAATGCTACAACAGTAGATATCACGAAAAAAAATACAATCAGGTAAGAAGACATGGTGGGTAATTTAGGAGTAGAATATTACACACAAGATTCTTAGTGGTTTAAGGCCAATAGGGGGGCATGAGAAAAAAATAAGTGAAATGAATTCAACAGCCAACATTACAGCTATAACTGAAAAGGTTATAATAGCTCTCATGTTAAGTAAATATGAGAACTGGTAAATAAAATGATAAGCATGGTAAACGAAATTCGGATACAATCATATGAGGTAAAAACACAAACGCATTTCAGCAATTACAAGCCTGTCCACCAGGCTAGAGCTTGTATAACCAGAGATGCATAATAGACCAAGTACGGTAGTATTTTTCTTACAAGTGGTCTACCTGCCAATGCAGACTACAACATAGTACAAATGCATGTTTACTATGTCTGTCAAGCCACCGAAGCCACAGATATGTTTTGTTTAAGAGTTGGTATGGTGTGGCAAACTCATATTAACACTAGTAGTCACAAGAAGCATTTGTCTAAATTTTGAATGCCACCATAGCGATATAAACCAGTATTGACTCAATTAACTTGCATTAGTAGAAGTAACTAAGTATGATGAGTCTATATAAACAAAACTGCAGAAATTGCTGGCAACACCAGAGACAATTGGAGTGATGTCAGCTAATTGGCTTCACGGACTTGTTCAACTTCAAAGATTACCATGATTTAAACTGGAACCCAAATTAGTTTTGTCTCAACATTTCACTGTGCTCAAAACAAAATGTTCATCACCCTATGCTTATTCTAATATTCATCCTCGAGAACTTAAAAGCTACTGAGCCTTTAGTAATTGAGACACACTTCAAATCATCAGTTTGTCACAAAGTAACAAACAAATAGGTATATAACACTTTTATTGAGTTTACATGCCACTGAACTCCAGAACAGAACTTCGGATCCATTTAATACAATCAACGATCTTTATCCACATAATAGCAAGCCAAACAGTCAATTCTACCTTGATTAAGACTCTTATATGATCCTCCCTGATCCACTCAGAATAAAAATACACCCTCACAAGCAACATTTAACATTGGAACAGAGGCTAATCTTGAACTCTTGGTGCAAATTTACAGGGATCAGAGGGCAGAATACCTAAGCTATCACTATAAACTTACTCGGACCACTAAGACAGATAAAAATTACGCAAAATTAAAGGATAAGAAATTAAGAATGGTATTCACAAAAATCTATCTCATCAATCCTTTATATTACCTGACGCAGTCGCCACTTCGGTCACGGGGACCGCGTTCACCGGTGTCCTCGTCGCTGGACGAGGGAGATCCATCACTGCCCCTCTCCTCGTCGGCGGGCATGGGGGCCATGCCGTGTTGGCCGTGGCGCATGCGATACTCGATGGCAACGCAGACCATGTGCACGACACACTGGATGGCGTACCCGGCGATCCAGAGACGGAGTGGCATGGACGGGATCTCGTCACGGCTGAGCACGAGCACGACGGCGGCGACGAGGATGAAGGCGAGGTTCCAGAGGAGGTCGAGCGCCACCACGGGACGGGAGTAAGCCCAGTCGACCTGCCGCTCCCCCAGCTGCTCCGCCGCCGCCTCCCGCACCAGAACCGACGGCTCCGGCATCGCCCGGCCCCCGCCCGCCGCAGTAGCCGCGCCGCCCCGGAGCGCCGCCCGGCGCAGCGCGCCCCGCGACGCCGCCCACCGCCACCGAGGAGCGGCGCCGAGTCCAGGAGCTCGTCGCCGCGGGGGCTTAGGGATCGTGGCGTCGCCATCGCGGGAACCCTAGCGAGATCGGGAGGATGGTGTGTGCGTCTTTGTTACCTTCTCCCATGTGGAAATGGGAGAAGGGATTTTCATTCCGAGGGACTACTGTGCCTTACTTCTTTTGCAAAGCATTTCAATTTTCAATCAATAGTGAATTCAATTGGACTTTGTAGTTGGCTTTTTTTTAGCATATCAGATATAAGAATTTTTGTAAACAACTGCATGTAATATTTTTTTTTCAGTTTTCACATACATTTGCCTGTTTACTTAAAGTGGTGCTAGTATGGTAGTATAGGTGATTGATAAAGATTTGTACAGCATTCGTTCTTTTCTATTCCTTGTTTTGGATATCAATGCCATCTCCATACATATCTTTGACTATTAATTTTTTTAATTATACGTTAGTAAAAATTATTAAAAATATAACTATATGAAAGTTTTTTTATGACAAATCTAGTGACATCGTTTTAAACATGGTAATTCTCGATACTTTTGTGCATATTAACCGTCAAAGTTTTAAAAATATTGACGTATTCCAAAACTACGTCCAAATAAGAACGGAGAGATTACTAAGATATCTTTTTAGGTTAATCTTACAAAAATATCTTGCTTAAGCTTTTATATGGTGTGGTGATGTTCTTGATGAAACTTTCAAGTTGACTTAGCATGTACATTGTTTGAACAAGAAGGGATCCAAGAAAAGAAATGAGGTTTCGAACCATATTATATACTAAAGCAAATTTGGACAAGGGGCTAAATAGGAAACATGTAACACCATACGGCTCGAAATTCGCTAATAGCTAGCCCACATACAAGACGGGCACATATGCATAGCAACTCACTTGGGTTTTCGTCATCGCTTTGTCCAAAAGGGTTAACCCAAAAGTGCTACGATTTGGACCAACAGATATACAAAAGGTCTCATGGGCTGTGTGTACGTGTGGCTTGTAGCGTCATACGGCATAGGTCGTGTACCAATGGGTGTTTTTGGGTATTTCATACTTTCGAGAGAGACATCCCATTATGGGAGGGAGAATGTAACACCCGCTCTTTAATGCGAAACCGCTAGTTTATAGTGAGTTCCATTAATTAGAATATAATACATGTTAACCCAAATCGTAACACTGTTAGGCTAACTCTTTTGGGTGAAGCGAGGACGAAAGCCCAAGTGAGGTTCTCTTCATGTGTGCTTACTCCGTAGGCGGGCTGAGCTATTAGCAATTTTTAGGCCGCGGGTGTTACAAAATGGTGCCTAAGCTAGGGACCGGTATCATGGGAAAAAAATTGTCAAGCCCACATGTCAATGGGCAAAGAGGTGTTCCTTGTCATGAGCTATTCCACATAGCTCCCTACCATGGTTGCAATTGTCATCAAGACTTCGCCACTACCAACAGGGAAGAAAGGCATTACCAAGGACCGCAGCCACTTGATTTGAGCATCCATCGTCGTTGGATTCGAGTGCCGCAGCAATTCAACGTGGGGCCTATAGTCGGAGGTCCCTATCATGTCGATCTGCCGCGGAGCCAACCGCTCGAGGTTTTCATCACGTCGATCCGTTGTCATGTAGCCTCCAAATCCATGACACCGTGGATGCTGATGAGGGGAGTACACTCGCCGTCGGTAGGGGTGAAAACGGATCGGATACAGACGAATAATAACTCTATCATATTTGTTTTCATATTTTTTTCTCGAATGCGGATACGGATAGTTCGGATACGAATACAAATACGGATAATACCGAATACAGATACGGATCGAATACGAATCGAGTCGGATACGGTTTCGAATATTTATCGGAAGATAAACCCTTAGATTGTACATAAAAAATCAATGAAAACACATAACTAGTTGATTTGATCAAAACATTATTGAAAATTGAACAAATATAAGTATTTTCAGTCACTTAGACAATAGTTAGATACCATGTCGAAAAAAAATTTATATAAGACTTAGTTTATCACACATATACGATTAGTTCATATACACGTAGATCAAAACACAAAATAAAGGTAATCCTTACTCAGAGATACAAATGGAGGCAAACACATAACAAACTAAAAATTTGATAATATTTAGATACCATGTCTCTAGAAAAGTATATAGCACTTACATGTAATGACCCAAAATTTATATTCTTTATTTAATTATGTTTAAAATAATAAATTATGTATTTATGAGTTTTTATGTATTTTTAGCTACTTATTTAAAATATTTTTCTATTAAGAATAAGAGTATTTGAATTTTTGAGAAAAGTTAAAATCTGATAAAATCTTGAAAATAATTTTTTAAATGTTAGATTGTGTCTGAAAGTTTCTCCAAAAATTTCATAATTTTTGGAGTTGGTTTGCCAATTTTAATAATTGGAACTTGCTTTATGGATTAATTATATTATAAAATGATTTTAAAATTAAGAAACTTTTTTGGGCCAAAATTGTAACCTTGGCCCAGCCCACATGTATATCCGGATATCCGACCCATCAATATCTGGATTATCCGAATCCGTATCCGACGGATAGTAAGCTACCGAATCAATATCCGTATCCGACAAAAAAACCGTATCTGTATCCGATACTATCCGACAAATATCCGATCCGACAGAATCCGTATCCAAAAATTATCCGGATCGGTCGAAAACTATCAAATCCGTTTTCATCTCTATCCGTCGATTGACGCCTAGATCTTCACCGTCACGGAAAGATGTGGAGAGGAACGGGAAAGATGCGGAGAGGGTAGGGGAATGAGAGAGACGAGAAGCGGAACGGTTGGAAGAGAGAAAAGAAATGGGTGAAATGGTTTTGTATTTTTTGTGTTGCATGTGTGCTCACCAACAGTTTCTAAACTTTGCAGCAAAAATTAGTAAGCTAGACCCTGCTGGTGTGTTCTGCCTACCCATTAAGTTTTATATGCATTGTACATGCTCTTACATCACTTATCTATGGTAAATAATTTAACCATCAGCCACGATCAACATTGCAATTTGAAACAAGACCAGTGATTTCATTTCTATAGGCTGTAAAATACCAATCAACAAATCGATGGACAAATGTATATTACTATTTAAATCATTACAGAAAATACATAGTGCTACTAACCATGCATCCCCGCCATGTCTTTTTCAAGTTTGACAGTTTATAATGGCCTTTTCAGCTCCTCAGTTAGTCGGTCGTAGTTTTTGAATTGGTCGTCACTCGTCAGTCGTCACACCTATTAGCTTGGTTGTTCTAAGCTTTCGAGATGAATGTAATATTATCTCTGTATCCCGAGGGAGCTTGAATATACCAAAGTACAATCCTCGGTGGCATCTCTCAGCAGGTGGTATGGGTGTTAAGTTGTAAACAGTTTGCAAAGTTGCAGCTAACCGTGAAAGCATGTTCAACGTTGACACACGGCCTCTCATGTTTGTTCTACTGCTCCTGTATCTTCGTGCATCGTCCAGCCTTTTCTCAGCTCACAAATTAGCCTGGTTCGGATCATGTTTAGGGCTAGGCCAGCATTGAATTTGAGGCCCATTTGTATTGGTTCCGCTCCGGCCTACAAGAATGCGACGAAGTTTTATTTTTTTCCCCGGATGTGTATTAAAGAGTTGGTCCCGATGTGTATCTATACCCCTTTATAATACACTAAGCAATTTTTTCTACGTCCACCCTAAATAATGCACCTCATTAGAGATGGCCTAATGTTCGTGCATCCAGCAAAACGTCCCCAGAAACTTGTATTCATCAAAATAAACGTCTCAGATCTTTCCTCAGTTTTACTCACCCACATCCGATGACTGTTGTTTAATGTGTTTAACTCATTCATTCATGTGGCCCACAACAGGAGAGCCCGCACATATATATTTCAATTGAACTATATATATGGAATTTATATTGCAAATCTAAACCCATTTGATTTCGATTCAATATTTACCATACCAGTCAGTACCATGAATCGCGCGCTTAATTTTCTTCCATTCATGCATGTGCACCACATCCTATACAAGGCGCTCACGTACCGTCGCCATAATATTATTTAGCGAAAAATATTATATAAGGAATGTGTGTATGAAATGCAATTATCGTGTGATAAATATAAGGAATAAGTTCATTTTAGGATTTATTTCTAAATACACTATGGGAAGTAACAGATATTCTGATAATAATTAGTCTCAATCATGACGCACAAATGGTGCTATATGTTAGCATTCATATTTGGATGACAATTAGGGAAGCCATTATTTGTCCAAATTTCCAGATGACATCTCGCTTTCACGGCGTTCGACCCGCCCGGTCCGACTACACGAGGGCTTGCGCCGCGATCGGCTCCGGAGATGGACGCGCACTTTGCGCGGAGCGGAGGCGGCGGAGGTCGCCGACGCCAAGCTTCATGGAGGCGATCTTGGCGAGCGCGATGCGTGGAGGAGATCAAGGGCAACACCTTCGGACATGCGGATCCTCCCTATTTATTTCCTTGTTTGATTCGCTCTCCTTCCAAATATGTAGTACATACAGTTTTAGCAATTCAAGTATGGTTTCCTTGCATGCAGATCCTCCCTGTTTATTTCCTTGTTTGATTCGCTCTCCTTATAAATATGTAGTACGTACAATATGATAACAAGATTATTTATTATTAAGTATTATATTCATACTTATCTTTTATTTAATTGATAAACAGATGTACTGACGTAGTAGCGTTAGCACCGACACTATACTAGTTAAAGAGTTGGTCGTCTATAGTTATCTCTCAGGTGGCTCCTCTCTAAAGACCAATCGAATTTGATGCCATCTAATCAACGGTAGATCTTCCTCTCCATCCCATCTCCTATATATAAACCTTGCTTCCTCACCTCTAACCCAAACCCATTTCCCTTTGTCAACCGCCGCCACAGCCACTCCCCTTCCCTTCTCTCGTCGTCCCATCCAGTGCAACGTCAACCTTCTCTACTACCCTACCACCTTCTATGTTGTCTCAGGCGGCTCACCACCGTAGGATCCATAGCTGCCTACTGCACCTAACTTGTTGGTTACATTGTTGCCCTCCTGTGCTATCAACAATGTATGTTCCCGCAATCGACTGTGCCACCTCGTCGTAGCCCGCCATAAGATGTCACCAACATGTCGCTGGATCAACTATACCAAGGTGTTTTCTGATGTTTGAAATCTGCGTGGTTTTGGGGCCAAAACCTTTGAAATATTTCTTTTTGTAGTTTTGTTGAATAAAATTGGATGGGTTGCTATTTGATGCACGCTCATTAGATCCCTATGTAGCGCACGGTGGGGCCACACAAACCGGGTCTTTTTCAAACATTTACATGCTTCGCCCTCTTCCTCAGATCTAGATATGCTCGGAGAAGATCGAAGAAAACCAACATCGCCTCGTTGCCCTCACCGACCACTGCGCCTCTCCAAGGGTACCATATCTATGATCCATTGACCTGTTGTCGTTGATGACTAAGCACCATCTACGGCGACACCTCTACTTTCATCGGCTCCCACACCTTTTGATTTGGAAGTTGACTTCCAGGTGAAAAAGGTGTAGAAATTCCCATGATTTTCGGGAGAATCAGCCCGCTAATTCTATCAAAACCTTTATTTTTTTCCTCTTTTGTAGTTTTGTTGAATAAAAGTGTATGTGTCACTATTTGATGAATGTCCGTTAGATCTCTAAGTAGCGCGAAGTAGACCACGCCTTAAGATTAAGTCTTCCTTGAACATTTACATGCTGAGGAGTGCTTCTATGCTTTTCCTTCCAATATAAGTTTCACATATTTTGAAGCAAGTGAAGGGGTAGGTAATTACCGTCTACCATTTATTTATACTTCAATATTTGTGCAACTTTAAAAAAGAAAAACACGTGTTCCCTTCCTCAAATCTAGATTTGCTCGAAGAAGATTGGAGAAAACCAGCATCGCCTTGTTCCCCTTTGCCAACCGCTGCGGCTCTCCAGGGGCACCAGATTTAGGGTCCAACGACGCTTACTGCTGCGACGACTAAGCACTAGTTTTGGTGACATCTCTGTCGTTGTCGGCTCCCATGCCTCGTGATTTAGAAGTTGATTTCCAATTGAAAATTTGTGAGCATTCTAAGTTGAAAGTTCGAGATTTTGAGTAGAAAGTTTTGAAATTTGAGTTGGAAGTTTGAAATTTGACTTAAGTTATCGATTTTATGAGTTGAAATCTTAATCTTTTAGTTGGAAGCTTGTTTTGAGGACAGCGGCATTGGCTGACAGCGAGACACCTAAGGGCTTGTTTGGGGAGCTGTAGATTTTCTGAAAAGCTATTTTTTTGGATTTCTGTGTTGAAAAGTAGCAGTAATTTTTTATAAGAGATCGTTCGACAAATAGTTAATTTCTCTAACAATAAGCTGTAAAAACAGGTTCAATCCAACTTTCAGCTTTTGATTTTTGCTAGTTATATATAATTTTTAGCTTATATAAAAGACTTACTTTTGAAAAACTGAAACTAGTTTAAAGTCTTCTAAACTGGAGACCTAAGCCATAGTGTCAGAGCAGATGGAGCGAAGGATACGGCGGAAGGGGGACGGGACGATGACGTGCAGCAGGGGACCGCGTCCGTACCAAATTCGTGCGCTTGGTATGGATCTCACGCACACACGATAAGCATTTTTCGTGAAATGTGTTTGTTTGTTTTTTTGCCAGAAAGATTTGCGCATATGACCATATGTGGCGATGCGGGGCCATTTGTTTACCTTTGTTTCTTTTTTACTGTGCTATCCTTTTGCATATTTCTTTTTTCGAAAATAGCTATTACCATAATGAGTTTGCGGAATTGGCCCTAGCAGGAAAATTAAGCGGTCGGATTTCACTCAATCTTTTTTATTTATTTATTTTCAGCGGTGTCAGTCCGCTGGAAATTTGTTTTTTTTTCAACAACACGGTGAAATATTTTTTCTATTTCCAGCGGCTGGATTCCGCTGCCTAATTTTTTTTCACTGATTTTCAGCGGTACCAAAATGTTGGATATTTTCACTGCACCGTATAAAAAAAATTCAAAAATTTTCAGCGCTACATTTCCATGGAATGGGGGCCGAACAGGATAGCAGGACCCACCGCTGTTTCCAGCTGTGCCCGTCCGCTGGAATGGGGGATGATTTAGGGGAGTTCATGACTAAGCGAAAAAGAAATGCAAGGACGAACTGCTAATATTAGTATGTAGAGGACAAATCGAAATCTACCAAATCTTATTTTTCCTAGGAATCAATTAATCAGCATGTAGTAATCCAGCGAGCAACAAGCTGTTGGATGGGCCCAGTTTAATCAATTAAGCAGCATTGATTTGTTGATGTGTGCTTCAAATATCATTCCAGCGGGCACAGCTAGAAACAGTGGTGGGTCCCATTGTCCCGTTCAGCCCGCATTTTAGCGGAAATGCAGCGCTGGAAAATTTTCGGATTTTTTATATGTCGCGGCGAAAATATCCAGCGATTCGGTACCACTGAAAATTAGTGCAAAAAAAATTAGGCAGAGGAATCCAGCAGCTAGAAATAAAAAAAATATTTCACCGTATGCTTGAAAACAAAAATAAATTTCCAGCGGACTGGGACCGCTGAAAATAAATAAATAAAAAAAATTCAGCGGAACCCGACCACTTAATTTGCCTACCGCGGGTTAATTCCGCAAATTCGTTGCGGTAATAGCTATTTTTGAAGAAAAACATGCAAGGGGCTAGCACAGCAAAAAAGCAAAAGCATTTTCAACTTAAAGTAAAACTGGCAAATGGTAAGAACTTTTGACTTTGCATAAGGATTAAGTGAAATTAAGAAAAGTATAAGTGAAAATGACTTAAATATCCTAATTAATTGTCTTAGAATATGAGAGATGGTACTTTATGTGTGATGATAATGAATAAATTCATATAGTTAATAGAGAATAAATAAAAATATAATAGAAAAATCTTATTAAATCTACGTATAAACCTTATATTTATCAAAAGGGATTAGTACTAGTACGCAGTAGCCAGTATTACGTGGGAGTGGGAACAAAGATACAGTGCCTTCTTTGTTCCCCTAGAAGTTGGTCATGTAACATGGTGTACATCATGACACGTTTCAGACGTCGTGTCTTGGGTCACGGCGTGGATTGGACGCCGGTAGTTGACCAGAGAAAGCTTGAATCTGATAGATTCTCCAGTCCCAGTCGAGAAACATAGGAAAAACCCAATGCAATGTAAGCCTAATACTTGTCATCTATCATATCAGATATTTTTTTGTATGCACATCAAATCAAATCTTTCTTCTTATCCAATGGATGTGGTGTGAAAAAGGTGAAAAAAAAAGGTTTTCTTTGGGTAGATGAGATTGAAATGACAAACAAGGACCTTTCGACTGTACGTACAAACCGGGTAGACACCATGACACATCACCATCACCAAAACAGCCGGCGACCCCATGCTGATGCTGGTACAGACTACAGAATACAGAGCAGCGCTGGTGAAACGCGCAGTGATTTTCTCTCGAAAATTATGTGTAGTGTTTCGCAGTATAGGATCTTATGCGGTCGTAGCTTTGTGTGGCTGGAGTACTAGTGTTTTTTTTTTCCTTTTAAAAAAACTCTAGTACTGGTGTTTCTTTGCACCGCACTTCGTACCGTACAGGTATAGCCAACCAGTTGCACATTCTGTTTTGAATACACTTATCTTTCCGTCTATCTGATCATCGTACACACAGGGCCCGTTTGGGACTTGGGAGTACAGCGTATCACCTTTTATGATCATAACTGTAGCTTATTATGACAAACATTCCCCATGACTACGAAAACAGTATGGTGCACCGACGTCAGTTAGAGATTCGATCCGCTATGTATTACAAAATAAATTCCATTTAATCCATAGCAATGCCATGGCCAGAGATATTATTGGCTGATAGTAGCTTGAAACCTGAACGTTGATCCTAGACTTCTACAACAATCTATGAACAAGGCTAGTACTTGAACCAAGCATTTCTGAGCATCCACTTACATACTAGCTCATCTCACAACAAAATGTAGGCAGTGCAAAAGTAACAATGAGCCAGCCAAAGTACACAGATTGAGTCCCTAAAACAATGGAACTAAAGCGTAAAATTAACCAGGTAATATCCAAATTCCAAAATGCATGGTACTGTACCCAATCACCGGTTGCCGGGGAGAACAGCGGGGACGGTAGAGGCCGAGTCAATACCCGAACCACCACCATTGCTCTGTGCTAAGAACCTGTCAAGTAGGATCCTTATCACCTAGCAAAGGTTTTTTCCGTTGGGCGGTTCGTTCTTGACTCAGACTCATCGTCACCGATCGACCCTACAGCAAAACCCTTCTAACACTCAGGCGTCGCAGTGCAGCGCCGCCTTGATCTTCTTGATTGTGCAGGAGATAAGGTTGTTCACAGTCTCGACCGATTCCACGGTGAGCTTGGCGGTGGGCTGGCTGTTGACAAGAATTTGGAATGCGACAGTGAGCAGCGAGCCGCCGGTCTCGTGCCCGATGCCGTTGCTAGGTCCATCAGGCAGAATGGCGAACCCAGATGGCAGCAGAGCAACACAGGTGGAGTCCCCACCGTTCATGACAAGCTGCATTGCTGGGATGTCCACTGGAGCATACACAACCATCGAGCCCGACGCATCGGTGCACGTTTCCTGAAGGATCAGCATGCTGCTCTGGTTGGGGCTGATGGCCTGCAGATAAAAAGGTACAAACGATTGGAACTTTTTTTTTTGCAAAATATTATGAAACAGAAATGATCGATAATGCAACTCACAATGCCCAGAACAAAAATGATGAAATTCCATGTGGGGGTGAAGGCTACTGTGTGATGGAGCGATAGCAATAGTTAATATTTGACGAGAAAACAACAGTTCAGACATTGTCCTCATTATCAGCATGTGCTAGTGTTTGGAGGATTGACAAAGCAGTGGGGGTGTTGCTTTTCCTAAAATTTTATTTTGTCATGCAGTCCTTCGCAACATGATCGGCACGAACTGCACACAGGATCCGGGCCGGCTTTGGTTTTGTATGCTAACACTTTGTACACACTACACAGTATCGAAAGTTGTCAACCTGACACCTTTTCAAGCAGATCTGCGCCTCCTTGCCCTGTTTGGTCCCAGTTTGTCCCTTTCGGCAGACCTTGTGTAAAGTTTGGTGCTAGTCACTCTAGTCCGCTTTAACTTTTGGTTCATGATTACCACTTTTTTTCATCTACCCTAGACTCCCAACAGTATTTGATGGAAAGTTGCCAGACTTTTGTTTGTGATCTACTCCATGTCATCTTCGGCTCATACTATAATATTTTTCTTGTGATGCAGTTCACAGTATAATATTGCTTCTTGGGTTATGGTGTTCAGACTCGGAAAGCTTCTTTTTTGGCAATGAAGAGAGAAGCATTATTCTAGGCCCTATTTGTGAACTCCAGAAACTTTTCATGGTACGTACAACACCGCAGTTTTCAATAATCTGCTTGTGATTTCAGTGATGAGTCTAAAGAGTGATGTTAATTAAGTATAGTACTAACTTTTCCATGTAGCCATGTTTTCAGGAAAGATGACTCATCTATCACCCAAGATATGCCCACATAGCTAATACTTGAACTATTCCTATGCTTTATGCCACACACCAATTTATAGGCAAGCATGTGGAACACACCTCCGAAAATGTTGTAGGTCTCATCTACGTTTTTATGCTGAAAGTAATGTGTGATACCATGGACATACATACCATTTGGCTTTTAGGTCTTGGCAAAAGTTACTTCTCATAGCCACAGTTAGTCATAAAAAGTATTATCACAGAAGCAGAATAACTAGTACTCACACCATGGACATACATACCATTTGGCTTTTAGGTCTTGGCAAAAGTTACTTCTCATAGCCACAGTTAGTCATAAAAAGTATTATCACAGAAGCAGAATAACTAGTACTCACACTGGCCCTGAGCAGCGATACTGAGTTTCCATCCTGCTGTCCCTTGGCTATTTGAGCCATCTCCTGCATGGGGCCTCCATTGCTGAGGATGTCCCACTCTGCGCGAGCGTGTTCATCACGCAGGAAGTTGAACAGCTTCTCAGGAACCATGGGCAGCCATACCGATGTGGCGGCGCTCAACACCACACCCGGTGGTTCCCCAGGCTCGCTCACACTCTTACGTGCCATGACACGCACGTCCTCCCCGATGCTACCTGTTGCACCGTCCAGCTTGCTCCATTCACGTGCAGATGATGCACTCACCCCCGCGCAGAAGTTCTCCGTCATCCGGCGTGCCAGCTTCAGCATGCTCCTCTTACCTTGTTGTGATATAACTGCATCAAATACAACACACAATTATCGATACTCTAAACCAATGCTTTACCGACCAATCACGTATCAAAGTTAAAGGTAGCCCCTACACTAATCCACAAGTCATTTTACTTCAATAGAATAGCGATATTTCGAAAAACTCGAAAAAAAAACCTTGGTTGTTCTATTGGCATGACATAAATATAGAAATGGATTTAGTCTTGCCGTCAACTACACAAGTGCAGCTAATGTATGTCCCTACAGACATACAGACGATGAGCTTTACAGTGAAACCAACGCATTTTTAGTCACCTCGGACCAATTTTTTTTACAAATCTAGCTCCCACGTAAACACGATTGAAAAAATAATCACCTCCCTGACCGTGGAAGTGCTGACAAGTGACACTTGTCACCTGCCGTGCTATGGGACCGCAACAGGAGCTACCGAGCTTGGACACCATGGCAAGAACCTGCCGGTGGCGTGGCATGTACCTACCGAGGAATGAATGCTCGGTATATGTTGGGGTAGGGTCCTCGAGCCGATGATAAATTCGCCAAGGCAACGTGCACCGAAGTGTGTCGTGACAATTTCGACATGACACATCTGGGGATTCACCCCGGATGAGGTCCAGGACCAACCCTTGACGAGGTCCAAGGGCCAACCTCGACGAGGTGTGACACATCGAGAGATCCACCGTGGACGAGGTCCAGGGTAACCATGCAACGAGGTCCCATCGACGCCTGCATAGAATAAAGGCCAACGACGTCGTGAATCTCAAACGTGGCAGGACTTGCTTGACACGACGGACAAAAGAACCCCTCGACGCGGCTAAGATACGAGAGCAAAAATGTAACTTCGGGTGCTCCCTCTATAAATAGGATCCCTTGTAAATAGGGAGGATGGGGCCACTTGTAGCACTCACTATATATGCGATACATTCGCACGGTCTCTTATGCATTATTCTCATTGAGTCTCTCTCCCACTTGCATCCTCGGCGGTCGACGCATCTGATTGGGGTTGCCTACATCTTTAATGTCTGATCTCAATCGACAACAGTAGGAATCTTTGCCCAATTAATTAATGATTGATCAACCAATTTCTTGTCCATTAGTCCCTTACTCAATTAATTAATTAATCCATTAATTAGCGATTGATTAGTCCATTTAGTCCCTACCGAGCATGTGTTCCTTGATAGCTCCTGCAGGGGTCCCACAGTGCGCTTACACAGTCGGAGAGATGGCTATTTTTGCAGTTGTGTTTGGAAAGAAATCAAATTTGCAAAAATGGTTTGTAAGGGGCTAGAAAAATGACGAGATTTCCTTTATAGTGTGTACATGGAAAATGGCAAGTAAAGGTTCAGAATTTTCTGTACCTGTCGAGTCGTTTGCTGCCACTGTAGCAGAGGACATGAGGATGGCCAGGCATTCACACTGCCGCTGCAGCGTCGCAAGCCACCGACCGGCGCCAAAGGCGAGCCCAGACCGGAGAAGTGGTCGGTAGAGCTGGTGTACGGATGCCTCATCGTATTCAGTATGCTCAACCCATGTGACCTACAGGGTAAATGCATCAGTTAGTAAATAAATGCACACCCACATGCAAATGTCTTGAGGTGTAATACACCAAATGAGTTCTGCAGCGCAATACAACATATACTGTGCCTACACAGTGCAGAGAACATTTTTCTTTTTACCCTATAATGTAGTGTCTTTTGTTGAGGGGGGTCAAGGAGGGGTAAAAACGTGAAAAGGACACATGAGGGCTGTTTGCCTGTTAACCAGTCTCGAGATGTGAATCCACTGATGGATCCATAAGAGATGTAACATGGAAGGAAGGGATGCACAATGGAGAATGAAAATGGCATGAATAAATTAGTGAAAGAAAATTTCTTACCTGGAGCATATCTCTAGTTTGAGAGTAAGGAGCAGATATTTTTCCACATGGATTAGCCAACAAATTTTGACATCACTCTCTGATCAGTAGTGCTGCATTGTAAATTCCTAGACTTATAACATGGGCCAGCTCCCAAATGATGCATACAACTAGTTCCAGAATATTTATCCCTTTGAGATCTAACAATGAGTGATAAATTCACCACCCTGATGTGCATATCATCAGACAGCGTTGTGATTCAGGTGTTAAAAGAATGCTAGAACCAAATTTGAGCATATCATCAGACAGATTGAGATCATGTTAAGATTTGTGCAAAACTCAAGGATACAAAGACTGTTTTCCTAACCCAGAAAAATGAGTAAGTGGTCCAGATTTCAACATGTAAGGGACACATTGATTAAATTGCGGACAATAAGTTACCCAAGGTGCTCCATCCAAGGGGTAGAAGCATCTAATCCCCTAGAAAAGTTGGCGCTGCGATTAAACAAACAGACGGAAACATGCTTGGGTAATAGCGTTGGATTCCTAAACAAATTGTTTAACCCACCTCCTCGTTGACCAATCGATTTGTTTACATGGGTAGTGGGCTCATGACCCTAATTAATCTATTAGGCCTTGACTTGTGAAACTATGCTACATGGGCATCAGCAAATCACACCATTAAATTAAACAAACGCTTGGAAAAAAAAAAACCATAGTCCCGAAGGTCTGAGAGAGGGCGTAGTTGTAGTGGAGAAGTAGTGAAACTAACATGGTTAGTTCTAATGCTCCGGGGTAAACTTTGACCACTTACTGTGATGTAAAAGTTCCAGTTCGAAACTACAGATTGAAAGTTCTATTAGCTTGATTAGGCCAACATTTCTTGGCACTATAGTGGCTAAGATGGCCCCATTTTACAACCCTACAGAACTAATTCTAAGAGAACTAGCAAGAAAGAAGAGACGTAAATGGCTTGTATTACCTTGCAGAAGCCATTGGGAGTGTCTTGCATCACACAGCCGGAAGGTAGCCTCCTACACATTATATTTGCACCCGTGGATGTTGCAGAATTCTGATCTCTCACCAATCCATCAATGGACACATCGACTACTGCCCATGCACCCTCAGCCAGCTGCTTGCAAAACCTGAGAAATGTAACCTCCCTGATGGGGACCAGAGGTGAGAGCACCTGTAGCTCAGTCTTCATCTGTTGCAAGAAAACACAAGCAAAATTAAACAATTCAGAAGGCACATGTGGTTACACTACGTGCATTTGATTAACACTGGGGACTGCTCTTCACTCACCAGCAGCAGCACGCCATTTCTGCTTCCTGCAATGCCGGTAGACACCTCCTCAAGAACTGTGGCCTTAGCAATCATGCATGAGAACATGTCAGACCAGCGTCTCTGTGAAATGGATGGATCAACAGCAACATCAGCACAATGCATAATAGAAAGGAACAATGATATGAAGGGAAATGGTGACATGACAACGGACCTCATCCATAAGGGTCTCTACAAGGGCAACGCTGTTGTCAGTGATGACTAGGCCAGACTCCCTAGAGGCCTCAGACACGAAACCAACGGGCTTCATGCCAATGCACGGCAGGAAGTAGCGGAGATACTCCTCAAAGTTCAGCGACTCCTTGTAGGGAGAACCATGCAGGCCCGGAACCCACAAAGGCTCATCCATTTGTGCCATCTTGACAAGTTCATCCATTGCGGTGATTGCAAGCTCCAAGAACAAGGATCTATCAATATTGCCCAACATTGATGGTAGAGCAGACCCAGTTGCCCGTGCGGGTGTGATCACCATGCCCATCGGGCTTGATACTCCCCCAGCAAACTCACTCATAGGCATAGCACCAGGCAAGGTAGGCGGCATAGATCCTATGCCGCCAATGCCTCCGACTGCTAGCTCCAGGGACGAGCTTGGCATGGGCAGCGACAGGAATGGCTGTAGCTCGGGCGGCGACAAGAGGGACACGTTCTTGCCGAGGAACTTAGTGGCAAGGGCACAGACGCGGTTGAGTTCATCCTTGAGCCGCGCATTCTCGATGCGCAGGTGCTGCTGCTCCAGGGACACCTCCCCAAGCATGGCGGGGCTCCCGCAGCCGCCGCACATCGGGCTGCGCATCGCGTCCCGGATCGTCATGTTCTCCGCGCGCAGCTTGTCGTTCTCCTGCTTCAGCAGCGCGTTCTCGTGCCGCTCCAGTTGCGTCTTGGCAACCGCACGAGAAGTCGTGTCAGGAATCAACATGAACGGACGGGAAGGCCAAAAGAAAATTGTGCGACTTCTTGCGAATAATTTACCTTCATCTGCGTGCGACGGTTCTGGAACCAGAACTTGACCTGGCGCGAATCGAGGGAAAGCCGCTTGCTGAGCTCGGCGCGCTGCTTCTCGTCCGGGTGGGGGCACTCCTTGAACAGCCTACACAACACGGGCGCATCCATGCATTAGAGGACAAGAGAAAAGGTGGGCAGAGAGAAGAAGGATCCAAGTACGAGCGTCGAGCGGGGCTTTACGCTTCTAGCTCTTGGATCTGCTGCGGTGTGTGGCGGTGGTAGCGCTTCTTGCGCTTGCGGGAGTTGCCGGGCTCGGTTTCGTCCTCATCCTCGCCTGCGCCGGAGATGCCGTCGAGGTGGTCGCTCCCCGATCGGCTGTCGTTCTCCGCGTCCGCGTCCCTCGCGACCGAGCCGCCCGCGCCCGCGTTCCCTAGAAGCATCCGTCCGCCCATGCCGCCGTCACGGCCGCCGGTGTTGTCCTGCTGACAAGACAAAAATCAAACCTCTCCGAATCACTCATCACAAGAAAACAAGGAGCACTCCGGCCGCAACAAGCGTCCAACACACATATACCAGAGCGAGGGAGAGGCCCGGCGATGACGAGTAGCCGGCGGCGTACGGGAACTGTATGCCGCCGCTGCCGTCGAAGAGACCCCCAAAGCTCATGCCTGATGCCTGCCCCCTCACCCGGCCAGTAAAACCAGCGTACGCTCGCGCTCGCGTGTGCCCTGTCCTCTACCCTTTTCACCGTCTCTATCCCTATCCCTTTTCCCAGAAAAGGCCTACGCCTGGATCTGCCCAAACCTTTGCGCCCACCTCACAAGCCGAATCCTATCTGCGCCTCTCGCAGAGCAGGAGAGAAAAAGGCTCGTCCCTCTCTCTACACTACAACGAGATTGGGCTCCTCAAAACCCTAACCCTCCACGACGGCGGAGGGGGAGGAATATACAAACGAGGCAAGGCGAGCGTCAGCCGATTAAAGAAGGCCTTATGTAGGGAGGCGGGGGAGAGAGGAACGGGAGGGTCAAAATGGCAAGTGGAGACGACGAGCGCTGGGATGAGCCTCGTGGAGTGTGGACGCGTGAAAAAGAGGGTGTGGGCGGAGGGAGAAACGCGAGACGCTTCGTCAGTCAAATGGGCGGGGGTGCGTTGCGTCCTGGTTTCGTTGCCCATTTTTGCATGGGCGCGGGTCTTGGCATTTGCTTCTTTAGAGTTATCATCGCTAATTCATTGACAGAACATATCTAAACACTGTTACATAGCGTCCCTTCTTTCACTCTTCTTCCCCCTTTTACCACTTCTTTCTTCTCGTTTAACGCAAAAGGTTTGATTCCAAACTTTCAAATGAATTTAATTGAAAATTTTCGGTTCAAAAACTTGGACGAAAATTCGAAAACAATATTTTTTTTTGTGCTCAAGGAGAGAATATAGGGGAGTAAATAGTGATAAAGAGCATACCGCCAAATATTACTGAGGAGAGAACGTTTGAGCAGCAATTCCGTTTCATATTTTTTGGAGTGCGTCCGTAGGATCGGAAGAGGCACAGGGGACCGTGCGGTCGTTCGCGAGGGCGAAGCTCCGGGGCGTTGCCGTGTTGGGCCGGGGGTGGGCTGCACTGGCTCCCCCGGTGGGCTCCGGTGTCAGTGGGAGAGCCGGGGGCGAGGAAGGGGTGGGGGCCGTGTGATCTGGATCCGACGGGTGGGAGTTTGGTGGCGGAATTGAATGCGCTCCTGAGAAAATCTCCTGGTTACCTGTACCTTCTTGCCTTAGGAGGTTATGAGTCTGGTCCCGGTATAGATAAAGGACCCAGTGTCAGTGACAGGTAGTACCTGGTGTAGAGATGGGTACGTGTAGATCGAGCAGGAGGAGGAGGCGCCGTTAATGCGGGGCGGAGCCTGTGGCCGAGGAGTGGGCGGTGGGGCCCGTGCTCCAGTGGACAGTGCGGCGGGGGGGCCCAGGGGCCAGGGTGATCCGACGGTGGGAGAAGCAGGAGATACGTTCCCACGCGAACTGAGGCGCTTCAATGGCTAGCAGGTGGAGGGGAACCGTCCGGGCTGGAGCGGCGTCTGCCTCATAACCAGCTCGGCTAATTAAATAGGCCTCCTCTCCTCCTGTACCATGTCCATCTTTGGAGAACTTCCAATTTTTCCTACTATTGGCTCGGTCTTTTTGTTTCCGTTCTTGTCGAGAAATGGCGGAGATGTGATGGTGCACTTGCTGACCATGAGTCTACAATCACTCCATAAACAAGTTTTGGTGTAGCAGCATCAGGAGTTCTACTTTAACATGGCCACAAGTGCACCATGTTGTTGGCCTTAATGCAGAGTGCTAATCATAAGTCGTTGCTTTCCCCTGTTAGCCCTCAGGATCGCAATCCTCGAGGCATACAGCAATTGCACGAAAAATATGCGTGTTAGCAATCATAATCACTATTTTGCCGGTATAGCAAAAAAAAAAAAACCATGGCAGTGGCACCGAACAATCAATAATGCTTGTACATGCGATTGCATGCACTATCCTCACCGTGCATTTGCTTCGTGATTGGAGCACATAGGAGGCGAAATACCGTAAAAAAAATCATACTATACTACTTCATTTGTGAATGGCAGTTCAGTAAATATCACTCATTGTTTCAATGATACGTGGGTCTAAGGGGCAATGTCATTGACATAATAAATGACATTTCTTGATGTATTAACTTTTAAAGTGATATAGTATGAATTATCCCGAAAAATTTCGTCACGAGGTAAATTATGTATCTCTCTCCACCGACTATATCTCCTCTTACATCTCTCTCCTCTCGATCGACACATTTTTTTTAATCGTAAATTGCACGAACTAACAAGTTGGATCTCATTTCCCAACATTCAGAGGGGGGATTTTCGGTTCATTTTTCCGGACACATTTTTTAATTAGAAGAAAGCGGAAGGAAAACAGAATTGCAAGAAACAGTAAGTTCATCATCCACATTTCGGCCATGTTTTCCGGGTTCTCGAGCATGTTCATCGTTCAAATCAACAAAGTCGTACTCGCTAAAAAAATGCAAGAGAATCTGTGCGGAAAATCTAGTTTAAAAAAATTAAATAGAGGAAAATCAGGAGAATATGAAAAAAGAAATCGGTGACTCCGGTATTGGGGAGGATGCGACCAAAGATTCAAATTTCGTTTTCGGATAAAATATCGTCCGGGATCGGAATCCGAAATTTCGCCGAAATTCGGGTATTTCGGATAAATCTCGTTCGAAATTCAAAAACAAAAATTCAAATCCAGTTCGATTTCTACCCAAAAAACGATTTTTTGCGAAAAATCCCAAAATTTTGGTATATTTGCACCGGCTGAAAAGTGGCACAAACAACGGCGAACATTTTTTAAAGTTTTTTTGCATATTCCTGACATACCAGCGATGTTCCCATAAAAATTTCAGATGATTATCATATTTGAGAAATTTTTAAAAATTCAAACATTGCTACTGTCCTGATAAAACACTGACCGAGAAGTTTGATCCGATTGAAAAATGGTACAAACCAGGTTAGAAAATTTTGAAATTTTTCATGCATGGTTATGATGCATCTCTAATATTATCATAAAATTTTCAGATGATGATCAAGCTTCATGAATTTTTAATAATTCGGATAGTGCAACTGTTCTCTTAAAAGGCTTACCGGCAAACTTGAACAAAATGAAAAATTGTGCAAAATATGTTAGAAAATTTTGAAACCTTTTTTTAATGGTCTTGATACAGCATTAATGTTATATAAAATTTTTAGATGATGATAATGCTTAAATAATTTTTAAAAATTCTACAAGTGCTACGTCCTGATAAAAGCTTGATGATCAATACATAGATTTGCTTTAGCAATAAAAAATATTTAAATTTTTTAAAGATTTTAAATAAGGGTTATAAAGAAAATTTTAAGATCTCATAAAAATTTTAAATCATGATCATACTCCAATGAATTTATAAAATACTTATAAGGCATAGTACCATTCATGTTCTTTCTCTTTTTGAGTTTTGAAATATAATATAACAAATGAAGTTCAATGCTTACAAAGATTTGATTGACCAAACAAAAAAAAACTTAAATTTTTTGAAAATTTTATATAATCGTACTGAGGTAATTTTTAATCTCTCATAAAAATTTTAGATCATGATCACACACGACAAAATTTATAAAATTCTAACAAAGTTACTGTCTAAAAGACCATGTGGAGGTCTATCCTTTGTGTGTAATGAGTAATTGACGAGTTTTGAGCTTGGTTTGATTTGAATTGAATTGGATTTGAAGCAATTTGAGTGTTGATTGCTCTTCTTAGTGCTACCGGCCTAGGGTAGTAGCACCGGACCATTGAGAGCAATTATGATCGATTAATGATTTTGGGATAATCATTGAATATCTTTGTGGGCATTGCTATGTGAAAGGTTTTTCCTTGTCTTTGATGGTTGCAGGGCGACGGTGCTAGGTCATGGTGAGGCGAAGGATGACCGGGACTAGGCGAGGAGCGTCGGAGGTCCAGACGGTTGGGAGATCGCCGAAAGATGATCGGAGACGGAGTTCGGGCAAGTCAAGAGACAAGGAAAGGAAATGATGCTAACTAGATGTCGCGTGGATCAATGAGGGCCGTCGGATTGAGGTCTAGTTGATAGGTTAGCGGGTCTAGGTAGTATGTTTTGAAAACCGTGCAAGAAAACCCGGTATGTGTGTAGGTTTTGGATTAGCCCTTGCATGGCTGTGTGTGTGGGTTAATCATAGCCCTTAGATGAGTGCTCTAGGGTTGAGGGACTCATCCAAGAGTGGTAGGTGGCCCAAGAGTAGTATAAATAGGGGTGGAGGGGTAGTCTCCTCCCTTAGAAGGTTTTTGAGGTTTTTGAATGCTCTTTGAGCTTTGCCCACATGAAAGTGAGGCTTTGTAACCTCTCCTTTCAGAAATGAAAGTTTTATCCATCCAACTCTGAATTTATTTTGCGCATTTACATTATGTCTTTACTTTACGCAATTTAAATTCAGCATTTACTTTCCCACAATTACATTCTCGCAATTTACTTTCACGCAATTTGGATTTGCCTCACCTCCTTGTAAATGCTGTTGATCTTGGATGTTTTGAGTGTGTTCATATGGTATTACATCTCTTTTGCACTCTTGGATTGAGTAGAGAACATCTTTTCTTTCAAGTCCAACTTTGTTTAGAACTTGTTCTTTGCGCAGTATTTAGTATTTAATTTTTATAAAAATATAGAAAAATCCTTTTTAATTAATTATTATTGGAGGAGGTGAGGGACTCTGATATCCACCTGCAAAAAAAATTTGGAGTTCACTTGTTCAACCGTTTGGGCGCCAGAGGTGAAAACTGAGCCCCAAACTTTCTGCTCGAAATTCTTGACTGACTGTGTTCTTCGATTTTTCCTGTTTTTTTTTTGTAAGGCTTTTTAAGGACAAATTTGGTGGAGTTCTTCATAGCTCTTCTTCTCATAGGGACAAAAATTTTCAAAATTTTGTGAGCTGCAAAAATCCACCAACCTCCTGTTCAAATTGAGGATAATTTCTGAAAATTCTGCTTTTGCTTTTCTGAAAGTGACTTTTGTGATTTGAATTAATTTCCTTTCTAAAAGCAAGAGTTGGATTGATTCCTATTTATCTTGAACACTAGACAACCAGGATTGTGACTCAAAAATCCCCACATATTTTATGGTACTTATCCATGCAAGCTAGGGGTACACATAGTTATCTAGTTTTACGAGTTTTTCACGATTTCCTTTGAGCGATCTTGTCGAGGTTTTTGTTGGAGTATTTTGGGGGAAAATTTATTTGCGACCATTCACCCCCCCTCTGTTCACCATCTCGATCCTTCAATTGGTATCAGAGCCGGTTCTGCTCTTTCTAGATCTTGACCGGTCTCAAGAGCCATGACGACGGACAAATATTTCACTAAGCCTCCCATCTTTAATGGAGTTGATTTTCCTTTTTGAAAGTCCCGGATGGAGTCATACATAACTGCCCAGGGCTACCTGATATGGCAGAAGGTGAAACTCCCGTATGAGGTTCCTGCTGATGAAAATGTCACGATCATCAATATAGCTGACGTTGAGGCGAATGCTAAGGCAAGGAACATTCTCATACAGGGTCTTAGCCGCGGTGAGTATGATAGGATTTTTCACCTTCGCTCCGCTCACGAGATTTGGGTAACCCTCGATGCTTACCATGAGGGCTCTACTCAAATCAAGACTGTGAGGCAGGACCAGTTCAAGCGCGAGTACAACAAGTTTGATCAACGCGCTGGTGAGAGTCTCGACGAGTGTTTTGGTCGGTTTACAAAGATCTTGAGCGACCTCCGAGCAGTTGGTTGCATATACCCTGACTCGGACAATGCACGGCATTTCTTGACCACACTCGACCTTCGGGTTTGGGAGATGAAGGTGACCACCATCAAGGATACCACCGACTTATCGACTCTGACTCTTGACGGGCTTTATTCCCACCTCAAGACTCATGAGATTGATGTCGTCTCTCGGAAGACAAAATCTCAGTCGATGGCTTTGGTCACCGATCCCAATGGATCTTCTTCTGATTCTTCTGTCAGTCTCTCCCTCTCCACCCTTTGCGAGCTAAGCGATGACCAACTGAAAAAATTTCCAAAAAATGAGCTTGCTCTTCTTGCTCGCAAATTCTCTCATGCATAGAAGAGGGTGAGAGAGAGGAAGAGAGGTGGCATGATCATCTGCTTCGAGTGTGGTGGCTCCAACCATATTCGGGCGAACTATCCCAAGCTGGAGGAGGGCAAGAACGACGTTGGCGGTTCGGGCAAGAACGACTACACCGACAAGAACCGCAACAAGAAGCCTCCTGTTCATGAACTGGCGCACGAGAAGAAGTACCGCAACCTCTCCAAGAACAAGAAGTTCTTCCATCGTGTTCTCGCCGTGCTTGACGACATCAACATCTTCGACACGGAGACATGGAGCGACAAGGGCGAGGATGATCCGCAAGAGAAGAAAGGCGGCGACGACTTCTCCAGCATGTGCTTAATGGCCGACGTCAACGGCATCAGCGACTCCGAGCTGTACAACGACACAGACGAGGTACCCTCCTATGACCAGCTCAATGAAGCTTTCTGCAAATTAGGAAAATTTCATGCTAGAGCTAGAGCTAGGTGTACGAAACTTGAGAGGGAAGTAGGTACTTTGACTCGGGAGTTAGCTTCACTTAGATCTTCTCCCTCCCGAGTCACTGATGAATGTACTTTGTGTGATGCTTTGCTTGTGGAGTTAGAGAACCTAAGGACTATGCATGATAGTGTGTTGTCTGAACTAGATAGTCTTAGGTTGAAGAATGCTAGCAATGAATCTGTTGATACTCCTTCTGTAGATGCTAGTTTTCTTCATGCTCACTCTACTCCCTCTTGTGCTAATTGCCCTAAATTGCTTGCCGAAATTGATGCTATGAGCGATCACCTTAGGAAGCTTTCTTATAGAAATGATGAACTTGAAATGCATGCTTCTAATGACCCAGTCAGCTCATGTGAGGGTTGTAGGCAACTAAAACTTGACAATGAATCCTTAAATTTCAAGCGTGCTAATCTTGCTAAGGACATACTAGATAAGTCACAAGAAAGTTGCTTGCGATGTTCTATGATTGAGGGGGACTTGGATAAAATCCATGTCGAGCTTAAGAAGAAATTAGAAGACCAAGCCCATAGAATTAGAAATGCGTCTTGCATTTCTTGTGAGGCCCTCAAGATTGAGGCAGCCGTGCTGAGGGAGAAAAATGCACGTGCTCAGAGAGCTCATCTTTCTGGTTCTTCTTCTTCTTCCTCCTGTTCTTCTTGTGCCTCTTTCTTTTGAGATTGCCAGTATCTTATGAGCACTCTCGAGAAGTTTGTAGGAGGCAAGAAGAAGCTCAATCTTATTCTAAACCAATCCAAGATTAGTAGATTCAATCAAGGTCTAGGATTTAATCCCTTGGAGCACGCTCGGGCGCATCCTCCCACAATTGTGCGCGGCTCTAAGAGTGGTGAGATTGTGGTAGCTCCCAGAGTGAGCACCACCGTGTTTAGGTCTACTGGGGTTGTCTATAGGACTTCTGACCAGAAGGGTGTTACTCTTGTTGCTTCTGTCTCTAGCAAGGTGAAGTACACATGCACCTTCTGTAAGAAGGATGGTCACCTAGTAGATTTCTGCTTCAGGCGTGCCAAGATCACTCGGCGTGAGTGTGTTGCTGTTCTTAGGAGTATTCAGGGTCATCCCTAGACTTTGAGTTCTCCTAAGATAAATACTGCTTCTAGACAGGTTAGAGAGTCGCTTGTTTTTGGGCAGCGTCCAGGACTCGGTTTTCATGCTGGTTCTTCGAGTTTTAGTCTTGGAGCTGTTCGTAGTCAGTCTTTCCGCCGTCCTTTTGATATTCCTCGTTTTTCCCATCGAGGTAGATATCAGCGGCGTGAGGTGTTTTCTGGTAGGAGATTTAGGAAGCCTCACCGGGATGGTCCGGCTTTTGCACCACGGCGGCTAACCCGATTCTAGCTCCTAGATCATCTACTAGAGTTGCTACTGATCATGTTAAGGTTAAACGGCAGAGAGACACTCGAGTCCAGTCTTCTTTTGTGGCTGGTACTCTGAGGCGTCGTGTGGTTCAGTATTGGGTTCCCAAGTCTTTACTCTATCCCAGTACTGAGTCATCTTTCTCTCTTGTGTCTTGATCGGTTAAATCGGATGGGAAGGAGATGTTTGGATTGTCGACTCAGCTTGTTCTCGCCATATGACCGGAGATTCTCGATGGTTCTCTTCCTAGTCCGAGCCCCCGGTGATGAGTTGATCACTTTCGGGGATGCATCTTCAGGTAGAGTCATTGCTAAAGGTACCATCTGCATTAATCAAAATTTTATTCTTAAAGATGTTGCCTTAGTAAGTAAGCTGCAATACAATCTGCTCTTTGTTTCTCAGCTTATCGATGACTCTTTCGAGGTGAGTTTTAAGAGTAGCGCCTGTAGAATCCTCGATTCTCCAGGAGTGTTAGTTTGTGGGATTTCTAGATATGGTAGAGTCTTTCGTGCTGATTTTTCTGCTTCTTCTAGAGACTCTCTCCATTGTTTGATTGCTTCATAGTCCCGTGATCTCTCCTTCTGGCATAGGAGACTTGGTCACATTGGTTTTGATCATTTGACCCGAGTTAGCAGCCACGATCTCATTCGGGGTTTGCCAAAACTCAAGATGGTCAAAGACTTAGTTTGCTCTCCTTGCCGACATGGCAAGATAGTTACTGCTTCTCATCCTCCAGTCACCGAGTGATGACTGATGCACCAGGACAGCTTTTACATATGGACACTGTTGGTCCAGTTAGAGTGCAGTCAGCAGGAGGGAAGTGGTATGTTCTTGTCATCGTTGATGATTTTTGTAGATACTCTTGGGTATTCTTCATGGCCTCGAAGGATGAGACTTTTTCTCACTTCAGGGGTTTGGTCAGTAGGTTGTCTATTGAGCTCACAGGTGCATTACGAGCTTAGGTGCATTACGAGCTATACGCAGTGATAATGGCACGGAGTTCAAGAATTCCTACTTTGAGAGTTTTTGTGTGGAGTCTGGTTTAGAGCATCAGTTCTCTTCTCCCTACGCCCCTCAGCAATTTAAGAATGATGAAGAGATAATTGTAAGCATAAGTAATACATCCAAATTGCTAGAATTATAAGTTTAGCACAAGAATGAAGAATGCAAACCACAAGAGAATATGACACAAATTTTATCCCGTGGTCGTGGAGATTTGCCAATCTCACCTAATTCACGTTGAGGTGACTTCAACAATTTCAAGCCGGCTCCAACTGCGTGAGCCTTCCTCGTTCACTAAGATAGTTCTTCCCCACTCCAGGTAGGTGAACTCTGGCCTTCACAACTTGCCGGGGCTCCTCATAATCTTCGTTGAGAAACTCACCGCGCACAAACACCTCTAAGCCGTCTAGGAGGTAGCAACCTTCAAGATTAACAAACTTTGACGATCGTTGAGGTGAATCAAGTGTCTAAATGGCTCAATTTAGTGCTCTCACTTGATTTTCACTCAAATACTCCTCAAATGTGAATTTAATGCACTAGAGTAGAAGAGATGCAAACTAGAGCTCAAGAATATAAAATGAGAGTTCAAGGAGAGGCTCTATGCTATATATGGAGGTTTATTTATACCCCTCATTAATTCTCCTAGCCGTTGCAACCAATTTCCTAAAAAAAAGTCAGGTTGGCCGGCACTACCGCCCATCTGGGGTCGGTAGTACCAGCCGAGCTGGCTTCAAAAGCACCCCTTCTGGAGAAAGACTACCGTCCCTAGGGTCGGTATTGCTAGCACCCCTCTCTGTGAAATAAGTAACTGCCTGGGGCGATCTGACCGAAGGGCAATACCGCACTACCATGGGCGGAGTGCCATCTGCATCGACCAAGATGGATTTGTTCTTTCTTTCTGACTCAAATTAAAAATAATCATTTTGAGAGCATTGATTGAGCCATTTTCACTAAAAACACACGAAGCTACTGATCATGAGTCTCTCTTAATAGTACGACACCAATTCTAGCAATCTGATCTTTTTTCAAAACTCCGAGATAGGTAAAAGCTATGAAAAGATCCTTACCTTGGCTCTTTTGCTTGACGTATTGATCCTTTTTCACTTCATTTTCATGCTTCATTGTCGTCGAACCTTAGACCAACCTATTCTTAAAATACTCAACTTAGAAATGT
Source organism: Otatea glauca (assembly GCA_036346275.1). Lineage (NCBI taxonomy): Eukaryota > Viridiplantae > Streptophyta > Magnoliopsida > Poales > Poaceae > Otatea > Otatea glauca. Next base: position 43,527,742 of record CM070714.1, read on the forward strand.
TTGTCCTTTAACTGCAATTGTCATTACTTACCAAAATCGAATCGAATTAGGGACCTAGATGCTTTCAGATGGGTAGAGTGGGCAGAGGGGGTGGCGCTAGCTGTTGGGGGCGAAGGAGGTGGGGGGAGGCGAGGCGACAGGGAGGGCTGAGGCTTTGGGGAAGGCGAGGCAACGGGGGAGGGCTGAGGCGGTGGGGAGGCGAGGCTGTGGGGGAGGGCCGAGGAGGCGAGGCGGTAAGGAAGGCGTGTTCGGTGAGACCGGCTGGGAAAAAGAGGAACGCAGGGGAAAAAGAGAGAGCGCGGGGGAAAGAGAGATGGGGAAATGGGGGAAGGGTAAAAAAGGAGAGGGAAAAGAGGGGAAAAGGGGGAAAAGACAACTTACGATAGTTGAAAAAAAATGAGACGTTTAGCCAAAGAATAAAGACTTAAAGAAAACATGTACGTGAAGATAAGAGGCGTTTGTAGTAGTACCAACTTAAGATAAGAGAGGCAGGCGAGAGAGAGTGAGAGAGAGAGACAGACGAGAGAGATTGAGAGAAACAGGCGAGAGAGAGGAAGAGAGCAGAGAGAGGAAGCAACGATCGAGAGAGAGATTGAGAGAGACGAGCGAGAGGGAGGGAGAGAGCAGCGTCTGAGAGAGAGCTGAGAGAGATTGAAAGAGACGGGCGAGAGAGAGAGAGCGACGTTTGATAGAGAGCTGAGAGAGATCGAGAGAGATAAGCAAGAGAGAGAGCAATGAACGAGATAGAGAGTAAGAGAGAGACAGGCGAGAGAGAGGAAGAGAGTTGAGAGAGGGAGCAACGAGCGAGAGAGAGCTGAGAGAGATTAAGAGAGGCAGACGAGTGAGAGAGCTGAGAGAGATTGATAGAGACAGGTGAGAGAGATCATCTTCTTGCAATGTACAAGTCTTTGTACTAAGGAGCATCGTGTACTCATGCAAGCAGTGCAATGTCACTCTGTAGTCTCTACGTGTTCAAGAATGAATAAAATTTAGTTCCTTTTCCCCAAATATTTGTGTCCACTATTTCAGCTCTGTGCGTTTACGACTCCTTTTCTCTCGTTGCAATAGTGTAAATGGACCGGGCCTAGGCTGGCACGGCAAGAACTAGGCATGAAGCGCAAATGGGCCGTGTCTAGGCTCACCGAAGGCGAGCTGGGTAGGCACGATACGGTGGGCACGGGCCGTCACAGCCCGACACTGTTCAGTCACGAAGCACGATGGGCCCGTATCGGGCCGACTCGACCCGACACAACATCTACCTCTAGTTGGCACCAAGGAGCAGTAGCGACGAGTCAACCTCAAGCTTGCAGGCCAATCACAAGGAATAAAAAAGGCACGGGCCCAGTGGCCCACCCGTTGGATGGCGAAGGTGTGTGGGTGTTCAATGTGGTCACCAACCACCATGATGAGAAAGTAAGCCAGGTTGCTAGTTCAACACCTATCAAGACTCAAGAGCCACAAGCTATCACATCTTCGCCTTCACCGTCGGGACTAGGGAGCCAAGAAGAAGGTCTCCTTAGGGTTGGGGAAAGATTTCTGTATTGGAGATATGTCTGTTCATGATTTATTATCCTGTTCCTTAAATAATGTTATTATTATTTATTAGTATTTATGTGACTTGTTTGTAAAACTCTCTATATGACTTTTTCATGATTATTCTAAAGTAATCTCTAGTCGATAAATATATGAGGATACATATGAATAAGCTAGCGCATATGTATCAATTGATGACCGTGTTTCATGGGTCATAAATATGGAGATGTTAAATCAATAATATGGACACAACATGGAGTTGGATCGACCCACCTTGAGACACTACGAGAACGTTGTAATCTTACTTGTCATCAGTTGGTCTTTATATACAATGTCTATGCTATATCTTTAGACTTGTGATTGACGCATGTACTCGAGATGTGTAGTGACTTACTTAGAGGTTGGCAAACGCTACTCTATAACTGGTTAATTATAAATGTGGCTTTCGGGTTTATCATGAAGCATACTGCGAGTCATGATTGATGAAGATGGGATTTCCCCCTCTATACAAAGGGAGAGATACCTCTAGGTCTTTCATGTGGTCGGATTCCAGAAATGTATGGCCATGCTACTTGTGATTAAAGAGTTAACCGTAGTCGAAGAATGGTCGAGCTAACTAAACAAGGATGGCACATATTTGTCTTAGTTTGAATGATATTATGAGGCAAAGGGAAATGCATATAATTAAGCATTGTTAAGGTTCGTCCGATATGATATTTACATATATTCTGCAGTCGACACGTTCTGCTAGAGACCGCTACCTATTAATAGTCGAGTAAAAGTACTCAGGCCATGTCCAAATATACGTGAAGCTATAGAGTCGCACGCTTAAAGAGTTGAGACTTAATTCGGATGGTGATCCGAATTCTGATGAACTTTTCTCTCAAGATGTGGGACCCACCTGACAAGGATTTAATATCCTATAATCAATTATAATATTCGAGTTATTTAATTAGTGTTGTCCAAATACCTCAAGTCAGAACCATCCCATCGGATCCGCTGGTTACGTGTGCAAATACGACATTACATAGGGTCCACCGTAGAATGCCATAAACCACCTTGTGTATACTCACTCTGTCCAAATCTATAAGACGTATCTATACCTTTTTATAATGCACTTAAGCATTCTTTTCTACGTCCACCTCAAATAATGCACGCTACTAAAGATGGCCCAACCTTCATGCACCCAGCGAAACGTCCTCAGAAACTTGCCTCCATCAAAATTAACCTCTCAGATCTTTCCTCAGCTTTACTCACCCACATCCGATGGCCATTGTTTAATGTGTCTAACTCATCCCTGTGGCCCACAACAGATCTCCCCCCATGACGAATACTAATAACAGGGATACCCCAACAGCCCGAAGCGACGAGCCAGCGGCCTCAAGCATATCTCCACCAACAGCGCGCGCCGCCCGCCACCGACCGAATCGCTGCGAGATCACAAGAAGACATCCGCTCCCGATCGGCTAGGGAAGCGAATCCAGACAGACAGCCCCGACCCTCTTGGCGGGCGGGATCTCCGACTCGACCGGACAGCGCCCCGACCCTCTTGGCGGGCGGGATCCCCGACTCCAACCGAACCAAGGTGGCGGACGCCGAGGGCGCGTGTCGTCCTCATCGCCTACCGCCACGCACTTCCGAATGAGGTCAATCAGAGTGACTATACAAGGCGGGTGGCTCTTCCCAAGAAGATCCGTGATCGCAGAAGACAAAACTTCCAAATTCAACAACCACCACGATAAGATGAAGCGCACGCTCCTCCCGAGGCAAGACTAACGCCACGCACCGCGACGCCAAGATTCGCAAGGGTCACAGAGGGCAAGTACGCTATTTCCGGGAATACCTAACCTCCCGACCACCAAGGCTACCAACCCAAAGATGGGCAAAACGGGTGGCGACCACCCACGTGACGAAGGACCGGAGCTCCTAACATAGGTCACCTCGCTCTTCCCCCCAACTCTCGATGTAACCTGCCCCTTCCTTCTGTATAAAAGGAGGCAGGACTAAACGATTCAAGAAGAGGGAGACATAAGAACACGAGGAGACTAAGTCATTTAGGGGCCTCGTCTGTAAAAACATAGTGTAAAAAGCAATACAATACGCCATCCGAATCGGAGTAGGGACTTTCACCAACCAAGATACATCTTGGACTCACGAGTCTAACCATTCAGGAGTGGAACGCGCGACCCTAGACTTACAAATTTACTTGCCGCGCTAGAAAACGCCGGTTGGCGCGCCGTAGGGGCTTGCGCGTCTTCGCTACCATCTCCGGATTCCGCTTATCTCCCGATGGCATCCACCCACCGCGACGGCATGATCGCACCGGGAACCGGATCCGCTTGGCTCCTCGACTTCACCGTCATCCCGACAGAGGGCTCACGCCGCCTCGCCGCCCGGAGGACAGCGCGCCACGAGAGCTTGTGTGTCCTCTCCGCGACTCCGCTTAAGCTCCGGTTTGGGCGCCTGCAGCCCCGGCCGAACTCGAGGAGTGCTCCGCCACGGCCGGCGAAAACTCCGTAGGCCCGGCAGTGACCATGTCACCCCGTAGGCTCGCGATCGGGTGGCGATGGTCGGCTACCCGCCGCCTCCATCCACAAGCCTTTGGAAGACTCTTCCGCCGTGACTCCAGCCCGACACAGTACCACTGCGCAGCGACTCTCGCGAGTGCAACATGGCGGCACCGCCGATTGCCCGTGGCCCTCGCGGCCGCGGGCCTCTCGTCCGGCGACTCAGCGCAGGAGGAGGAGTACCAAATGAAGCGTCTCGAACGCGCCAGACCGCCGCGCCGAGCTCCAACAACAGCGCAAAGAGTTGGAGGAACGAAGAATCGAGCTCGACCGGCTCGAGCCAACTCGAGCGGGAGGGCTCGAGGCCCGCATGTGCTGGCGACGCCACAAGACGCGGCGTCGAGCACACCCCAAGAAAGGAAGGGTCCGACGGTCCTCACTTCTTCCCCACGCCCGGTCAAACGTGGCGCGGCCGCAATGCCGCCGAGGCCTCCGGAGCCGACCGACCCGGAGGCCAAGGCCACTTACCAAAACCTCCGGCCGGTAGAGCACGCGCGGCAAAGACATGCACGCCCGGCCCTATCGCCCGAGCCACCTCGCCACCGGGCCTGCATCACCGACTGGCCGGTTGGGTTCGCAGACAAAGCGCCGCCGCATCGCGAGCCACACCAGCCTCGCGCCGCAGCGCGCTAACGCCTCGGTGATGTTTACGACATTCGCGCTACCCTTGAGGCGCGAAGAAAGATGGCGGCCGAGGCCGCCACTCACGGTTGCGGGCGGCGGCACCACCACCGCAGCCGAGCCCCGACGGTCCCGGATCACAGCGGCGTTCACAGCGATCCGCCAGCGGACTTCCCGCCGATTCGGCGCCTACCAACATTGCCAAATACACCGGCCACAAACCTGTGTGTCCGCTCAAGATTACCGGCTCGCATGCGGCGGGAGGAGCAACGGATGACCTCTTCATCATCCAATACCTTCCCATCTACCTCGCAGACTCGGCCCGAGCCTGGCTCGAGTACTTGCCGGCGCTAGAAAACGCCGACACCCCACCTCCAGCATCATCTCAAGGAAAAGGAAACAAATATTCTGGAATTAAGGAAAAGGAAACAAACGTTCTAGAAAAGGAAAAGACTATATATTACGTGCTGGGAAAAGGAAACCGGAAGACAGTGCATTATACTAGTTTATTTATGGTACATAGATCAAGATGATATTGAAAATGATAGAATACCCACAATTATTATCACTAATTAAGCATTGTATTCAATGCATGTATATAGTGAATATAAAATAATATGGATATTTATTAAGGGTATAGAGAGAAGAACATACTAATTTTGTATAGAAATATAAAATATATCTTGTATTTATGGATAAAATTATTAAAATAAATATGATTTTTAAAGTCCAGCGGAGGGAGTAGTTCTTTGTAGTACAGACAATTGGAACAGACGACCAACAGCCAGGAACTGCACGACTGGAGTCATTGACAAGAACCTTTCTGAGGTTACTACTCGGGGATACTCTCACTCACTCACTCACTCACATCAACTGTTCTAACTCAACCCGTCAACCGTTCCAAACTGCTGGTGTCTATACATCACCAAGACACACCAACTGACATCCCTTCGGAAACTATAAGAAGAAAACAGATTGCCACCAAACAAACAACATAGTAGCATACATACACACATTCACGCTCCAAGCTCATCTCGACCAAACACACCCATTGTAAATTGTTGGCAAATAGAATTGTGCACAAAATTAGGGTTATTATCCTTCGCTAACGAGGCATGAACTTATTTAAACACTTTGTCTCCTTTGCGTAATCTCGTAAGATCGGCTACTAAATCGTCGACACCAGCTTAAGGTACTCACAATGCTCATAGTCAGCCATGTCTAAGAACGAGCCATACAGGATAAATAGTGATGTAGAGGGGTAGTTAATGAGGCAAGAGAAGGAAGCTGCATTTCATGCAAGATATAATTTATTTGACAGGACCAATGAGTTAGAAATAACTTTGAAACTACACTGTAGATTTAGCCGTTTCAATTTTACATGTTTTGTGTTCTGCATAGATCGTTTGTGCCATTTAAGAGGACCAAGGGGCTACACATAGAAAAATGGGTTACAATTAATCTTTTTTCACATACAACAATAAATAATCTTGTTGGCCCTATAGATACAACTTATATATACTTCCTCCGTCCAAGTTTATAAGGCTTATTTTTTGAATGATCTTATCCATAAATATAAGACTTGCATGTAGAATTAATGAGGCCTTTCCTTCTATACCCATATTTATTCTCTCTCAATCATATGCATTTATTCATTACCACCCACACAATGTGGAGTATATCTCTCATCTTTCAAGACAATTAAGTGGGGACATCTAAGTCATTTTCTCTCATGCATTTCTCAATTTCAACTTAACCTTAATCCTGGTGCAAAGTCAAGATACACCTTATATTTTTTAATGGAGGGAGTACTATGTATTAGGGTAGTTGTATCTAAGTATTCATTTAATACATTCTATCACCTTCTACAAACAGCTTTAGAAACAATGTACTAGGAGTGCAGTTAAAGGCTCTTCCTATCACTAATCATTATGGCAATTGCAACAAGCCACGTGGACCCCACCTTAATGCCCTAGTGGGTATTAAACATTGGAAATGTCATTACATACTTCGAATATTATATCCTGTAGAGTTCTGGGCTGACGGCTCTATTCACGTCATTTTTGCACGACGTGCTCTCTCCGCAGTGCGTCACGTCGCCCGCTTTACGCCTCCGTTAGTGCGACTTAAGTAATTTGTCTCATCCCCTCCGAAGCAAGCCCTGTGCTGCGCAACGATAACGCTCTCCCTCGTCGATCAGCCGACGTGGCTTTGAGCCACGCTCACGCCCGTGCGTTTTTTTTCAGCACGACGCATGGCGTGCGCGGGTTTTTTGCGAAAAGGGCCCTGGGAATTCCAAAAAATACAAAGGCCCCTGAAAAACCAGATTTCGCCCTTTTACCAGAAAGGCCCAAGAAATTCTAGAAATTACGAAAACACCCCCCAAAAAAGAGGGAACTCGTCTTTTTTTTTTAAAAAAAAGGAAAAATACCTAAAAAACAAATTTCGCACTATTTTTTGGAAAGGACTCTGAAAATTTTGAAGATTGTGAAAAGACCCAAAAAAATATATTTCCTCATTTTTTAAAAAAAGGCCCCGAAAAATCATGAAATTACATGTAGATCACTTTTTTGCGAAAAGACCCGAAAAAATGTATTTCAACAGTTTTTTGGTAGAAGGCCCCGTGAATCCCGAAAATTGCATCTAGATCTTTCTTGGGCAAAAATATCCCCAACATTTTGCCTTTTTTGAAAGAAGGACCTGCAATTTCTAAAAATTGAGAAAAGACCACACAAAAAAACGTAATTCGTCTTTAAAAAAATGCCCAAAAAAACATCCAGAACCCTTTAACCGCAAAAAAGACCCCCAAAACAATGAATTTTGCCCCTTTTTGAGAAAAGTTCCCGAAATTCTTGAAAATTGTGAAAAGACCCTAAAAAAATCATGTTTCCTCATTTTTTTTAGAAGCCCCCGAAAATTACAGAAGTTACAACTAGATCTTTTTTTGGCGAAAAGACCAAAAAAAAAAGGCTTCATCGGTTTTTCGGTAAAAGGACCAACAAATCCCGAAAATTGCATCGAGCTCCTTTTTTTGCAAAAAAAAATTCAAATTTTAGTGGCCACCGACACTGCCACGTGTGGACACGTTACAACTAGCGCGCCGCACTCCGCGCCCACGCATCTAGTATATCCTAAGACCACAACCATTTCAAGATTTGTGACAGCTATGTTTCTATAAACTTTAAGTTTATGGCATGTCGCGGGGGATAGGCATACGATTTAGGACAAGAATCAATATAAAACTAAGGGCTTATTTGAATGAGGAAGATTACAGTTATTTTTGTGCCATTTTTGGTTTATTGATTAGTTGGATGCCAAATAAACCACTCGAAAAAAAAGAATACCAAATAAATGACAAATTGAGGACCTAAATATCAATATCAGGAAGATTTATGCCACCGATGGGTGCAAGAAGGTGAATTTCAGCTATGGCATCACGTGATCTCTATCAAATTATCAAGTTGGTTTGTTCAGTTAGTTTTCTATCAGATTGGTGGTGAATTATATCATGAAGTTTATGGAATGATTATTTATATATACTCTGTACCGAGCTTTTTATGAATAGAACAGGATAGTCTTAAAAAAGAAGTGATTGTTTTTTAGCCCTCTTTGCCTTTTTTTTTGTGTGTAAATGTGGCATCCTTCTAAACGAAATTGAAAATATAACTCCATCCTAACCGCGGAACGTGCCTCTCGTGCTCCTCTACCGTAGGAGAAGATCTCCCGCGCTCGCCAACCGCGGCAGAGTTTCTTGCCGTTTTCCCCTACCACGGTAGGGTTTTCCATCGCTTTTCCCTGACACGGCAAGCGAGCACAGGAGGAGACATGCTACAGGAGGTCTCCTCCAGAGGTAAGGGAGCGCGAAAGGCATGTTTCACGATCAGGACAAGACTATATTTACAATTTTGTTTGAAACAGACCATATAAAAAAAGAAGACAAAGGAGCTAAAAAAAAGTGATCGCTTCTTTAAGAGAGAGAGAATTGAATGGGATAAAAGCCTGATAGCTCCATCATGTTGGGAAATTTTCTGTACAGAAAAAATTCACAAACTGACCTGTCACTATCCTAGATAGACTAATTAATTAGATTTGTAAAGAAAATGTTGATTTTTTATACCAAGTGACATCTCTCTCCATCAATGTGTACAGGGATGCAGCCATGCAGGTGTGCATCACAACTACAAGTCTAATGGCGAGAAAAAACACACTTCAACACGAAATGGACGTGTGTTTTATCGGGTATGGGTTTAGATGTAGACCAGTTGCAAACTTCCAAACCATTGACAAACTTGATGAATCATTGCAAAAAGACGGCTACAGTACAGACCCTACTAGAGGAGGTAAGTATATGTGAGGAACACAGGGATAAGGACACGGATATGAGTCGAACAACGGTTCCCGGGTGTCACTTTTGTAGAAAGCCGGTGCTCTTCATTTTCCGTGCATCAGTTTACCACGCGACAATGATATATACTACTGCCATTCGTTTCTACTCTCGTCGATTGTTGGGAAATCGCAATGAAGCGAAAACGCCCATCAAAACCACTCGGGAAGGCAAATTTTTTCCTTCGCTGTATCCTGCAAACAGCATGGGTGCCTGCTGGGAACTCTGCATTTGTGTTAGGACGGTGTACCGTTGTAAATGTCCTTAATAGTATATGTGAGATTCACTAAGTTTAATTAAGTTCTACATAGTTCATAAGTTTTAATCCAGTTTCGTTTATGTTTTGTAAGTATCATCCATGTGTTAGGAAAGTTTTAACCAAAGTTTGTTCGTGTATCAGCAAGTTTCAAAAAGTTTCATGTTTTATACATGTTTCGACAAATTTCAGAAGAAGTTTCCAATAATATTCATTCGTGTTTCAATAAGTTTAAGCAAATTTCATGTGTGTTTCAGAAGTTTCATCAAGTTTTATTTGTGTTTCGGTAAGTTTCAATAAGTTTTATGCGTGTTTCGACAAGTAGGGGTGGGCACTTTTAAACCGAAACCAAAAAACCGAACTGAATAAACCGATTATTTTGGTTTTTTCGGTTTTTGGTTTGCGGTTCGGTTTTTATTTTAGTACTATTCGGTTTTCGGTTTGCGGTTCGGTTTTGTAATTTCAGAAACTGAAAAACCGTTTTTACCGATCCATCTCTCAGAGAGAGCCGCAGTCTCGAGCCTCACCTCTCGACAACGTCTCGCTCGGTCGCAGGCTCGCACGGCCCAGTGGTCCATCAGGCCATCAACCCTTGCCCAGTCTCCCTCAATCGGTAAATCCTCATTCAGTCATTCACTCGTTCCTTCGTTCCCCATCAGCCATCAACCCTAGTTCTCCTCGTCGCCTCGCGATTCGGTGGGTTGTGGCGACGACGCCAGCCCTCCCTGGCTCCCAAAGTCTCAGCTCGGTCGTCGCCTCCTCGGTGGTTCCCCTCGGCACTCGCGAACCAGCGGCTCCAGCTGCAAGCCCTAGCGACACCGGCCGCAGCCACCTCGCGAACCGGCGGCGGCGACCCCAGGCCCGACGCGAACTAGTGGCACCGGCTGCATGCACCATCCGGTGTAGCTCCAGGCCATCCTCTGAGCACTGCTTCTTGAAGAACAAGGTCCTCCCATCTCCAAGTACGCCTCTTCCCGCCATCTCCTCCATGTTGTGCACGGTGAGACTTTGGTGATTGATATGATCGTGGGATAAGGTCTTAGGGGAGATTTGGATATTGGTTGGCTTTTTGCTTGTACTTATATTGATTGGTCGTCGCTTGGTTGGATCTGGCAAGTTTTGTCCAGTATCCCTAATATCTTGGTCAGCATAATTATGAGGATCCTAGGTTGGTGATGTTGTCCGTCAACTTGGGCTGACTTAATCTAATTGACGGCATATTTCTGAACAAAGTCTCGCGCTCACTATAGAGAAATCAGTCAAATCACAACCATTATAGTTGTGCACTTGTGCTGCTACTGTCCTGCTGCTTCTTCATTTAGTTGTGTTATTTAGTTGCTTGTCATTTGTGGTCAGTGTATTTGTGCTATGCAATCTGGAAGACTGGAACCGTAATCTGATTGCATGGTTGCGTTGCATCAGCAGATCAGCTTGCTAGGATCATTACAAACATGTAGTTGCAGCTGAGTTATGTTAATCCCTTGTGGATTTTAACCTCCCTAAGTGCTTGTTTTGTGGGCTTAATCTAGTAGCAAGCATGGGCAATATTGCTCCTGCAAGTGGTCGATAGTTCTGCCTCCTTTATGATTTTATATTGTCACACTTCCAGCTAATTCGGTTAACCGAATAACCAAAATAACTGAACCGAATTAGTTCGGTTATTTCGGTTCGGTTTTTGTGGCTATTTAGTTCGGTTTCGGTTTTCAGAACTCAGAAACCGAATTTTTCAAAAACCGAAAAAACCATATAAACCGAGTGCCCAGTCCTATCGACAAGCATGAAAAGAAAAATTCAATATGTTCCATGCATATTTTATGTGTATTTTAGCAAGTTTTATGTGTGTTTTAGCAAGTTGCAAAAGAAGTTTCAACAAATTTTATGTGTGTTTCGCCAAATTTCAACAAGTTCATGCGTGTTTCAGCATTTTCCAAAGAAATTTCACAAGTTTCATAGAAGTATCATCAATTCAAACAAAGTTTTCGTGGATTTGGAACAAAAACCTAACAAGTACAAATTCCTATAGAAAAATTGAAAGATTCAAATCTGAAACGTGTTTGATGGTATTGTGGCCCTAAACCCAATCTAGAGCCCATCTAGAGACGAGGAGGAGGAAGATGAGCTCGATACATGACCTGCACGTTGTTGCAGTGGCGGAGCAAACTACTACTCACCGATTGCAACGCTCGCACTTGAGCAAATCATGGAATTAGCTGAAAGCCTGTGGCTTCTTTCCACACATGGATGAACCAATGGCCTCCCATGACACAAGCCCATAGCCAGTCACTGTGTTCTGATAAGCCTATAGCCAACCTACCGCACGAGCCTATGGTCGCTCAACGCCACTGTCGAGCTCAAAGGAGCCTGTGGCCGCCTGTCGTCTGTCGTCGTTGCAATGCTCGCTCGCCTGCTTGTCACCTACTGCATAATCACCGTTTTGCCTACTCGCCTGCCATACCCGAGCAAGGATATAGAGAATAGAGAGAAGAGTGAGACGCCTACTTATTTGCCACCCTCGAGCGAGGATCTAGAAGAGAGATAGAGACAAGATTGGGGAAGGGATGCATAAACTTCGAATTTTGGATAATTTTTTCCAAACCGATTTTGTTAACTCTACTCCGCAATCAAAGATCTTATTCAGGACGTACTTTCTTGATTTCTTCAAGAGTGATCTCTCGATTGATATTTTTTTGGAATCCAAGCCAACCTAGATTTATAATTCATTACCTCGCTATCCATACCTTGCCCTCTCTTCTCTACCTTGTGAACTAGTTCTTGATTCACATGGACCCATCATAAGCTGCTATGAGTTCCCAGCCGGGCGGGAGTAGGGGCAGGGGAGAGGAAAGCTGCGCATGCAAGAAAATGCCCGGCGGCCCGGCTCTCGACGGGAGGGGATAACTACAGACAGCCAGCGAGAAGCCATGGCGGAGCGAAATGACAAGAAGGGGAATCGGGGACTCCCTACCGAGAAGAAGGGTAGCTTTTCAGTGATTAATCGAGTGACCATATATTCCAATCATTGATACCAAATGGACGGCTGGGATTGAGGAAGGGCAAACTTTGCCTTCGCAGCCCAGAGGCAGAGGATACGGTTCCCCTCGTGGGCTACCTCTTCAGCCGAACGAGCCTACGAAGAGGCTACCACAAGACCTGTACGTCACCTGCGATCCTCAGAAGCTATCAGAGACGCTGAAGCTGATGACGAAGCTATCCGATAGGATCTCCAATTCTCCATCAATCCTAACAGCTGGACCCATCAACTTAAAGAATATGCCTCGTGCTTAGTGACCACCCGTCATATCATATGACCCCACGAGTAACAGTTCAACAAACGCCTGACCAGGTTCACAATTTCATTTCGAAGCGGAAAATCGTTAACCCAGTGGTAGCGATTTTCGCAAGAAACCGCTCGAAAACAGTGAAAAATCGAACGATTTGCAAATTCAAAAAATTTGAATTTTAGTCAAATCTATGCGTGAAAACCGCGGTTTTTGACGAAAAATCGATCGGTTTTCACGGTTTACGGCGTTTTTTCGCGAAAAACCAGTCGACCAATTGAACTTCTTGGAAAACGGTTTTTCGAGCGGTTTTTTGCGAAAGCCGCGTGGATTTAATACTCATACTGAGGTACCCCAACGGCCAGGGTAACAAGCGTGCTACCTCGCCCATTATGACCAAAGGACCCGCGACCACAAAGGACGCCTCCCGACCGATCAGACTAGCGCCTCCAACCAAGTAAGGCTCCCGACCGCGACGGTCCGGATCCTCCGACCACCAAATTAAGGCAACCTCGCCAGGGCCACGTGTCAAAGCCTCCATCGGTCTACGGCGCGTGCCGCTGGACGGAACAATCGGTGATTATGCGGGGCGGTGGCTCTTTCCCAAGATGGCATAAATGGTCTGCCAAGTCAAGCTTCCACCCCATCAACCATCCACGTCACGATACGAAGGCACGCCCTCCCGAGGCGCACTAACGTTACACATCGCAACGCCAACCATCGCCGTTCACGCAAGGCGCGCCATTTCCGACGCAGTTAGCTTAATCGCCTCGCCCCGCGGGACTACCTACCAGCGTGGGCAACCGGACGACGACCCATCACCAAGCAACTTCCCTCTCCCAACTTCCCATGTAACTCGCCTCCATTTCAGATAAAGGAGGCAGGGGCCTCTGGGAGAGGTAAGTGGAGCAAAAGAAGCAAGTAAAGTAGAGTCTCCCTTCTCGCTAGGTCTTTGCGAACACTCTTGTGCTCAAACTCTCGCTCATTTGTAAAACGTTGTGCGACCATCGCACCTAAGGCAATACAACACCACCGAACGAATCGGAGTAGGGACATTCACCAACCAAGATACACCTTGGACTCTCGAGTCTAACCATTCGAGGGACGAGGAACGCGACCCTTTGACGTACAAATTTACTTGCTTGCTCAAACGCCGGTTAGCGCGCGCCGTAGGGGCTTTGCGCGTCTTCATCGACATCCCCGGATTCCCATCTCATTTCCCTGATGGCTTTCTTCACCGGCGACGGCGTGTCACGCTCGGGGGCGAATCCGCTTGCTCCTCGACTTCACCGCCACTCGACAGCGAGCTCGCGCTCATTCCGTCGCCATCGGAGACCGTGGTTCACTGAAGCGTGGCTCCGTCTCCGACAACTGCCGGCCTCCCGCTGAGGCCCCCAAAGAGCTCCCTGTGCCGAGCCCAACGAGCGCCCCGCCGTCTTTGGCGGTGGTACCCGAGGGCTCGGGAGGACGACCACGTCGCATCCCACGAGCTCACAGTTCGTGGCTATGGCCGGCTTTATGCCGACCTCTGTCCATGAGCTGCTGGAAGATTCTTCCAGCCACGACTCCAGCTCCAACACGGAGCAAACCCCCCGCAGACGGCACTCTCGTGAGTGCAACATGGCGAGCACGATCAACCTGACCGTAACCTCCGCGGCTACGGGGGCCCCCATTCGGCGCTTCTCCCGCCAATGCAATGAGCTCTCTGACATCTCCGATGCCGATGTCGTGGGGGCGTTCATCTACGGCACCTCCTGCAAGGTCTTGGTGCACAAACTGGGCTGCGTCAAGCCCAGAACCACCAAGGAGCTTCGACATCGCCACTCAACCACGCCCGCGAGGAGGTCGGGAGCCATCTTTGAGGATGGCAAAACTAAGCAAGACCCCGGCGCCGAGCCGTCCCTTCCGACGACTCAGACAAACGGGCGGCAGACGGAAGCAGTCCGCGAGGCCCAGTGGTCGCGGCCGTCCGCCATCGCCAGCGACAAGTGCGACCGACCGTCGCGCTCACCACTTCGAAAAGTTAATGGACACTCGTGCCTACACCACGGGTTCCCGTCAAACACAAGTACCGGATCGCGAGGTCCTAAGGCGCTTCTCTCCCGCGCCCCACGATGCCGCGGCAAAGGAAAGAGCCGACCCGGCCCCACGGGCCGCGAAAAAGATGGCGGACGACGAGTTCACAGAACCTGACGACTGCCTTATGATCTTCGGCGGATCGGCATGCTACGCCGACAAGCGCCGGCTCAAGCTCGCCTACCGCGAGGTCCACACCGTCACGCCAGTCGTCCCCCAATATATTCGGTGGTCAGAGTCCCCGATCACCTTCGATCGGACTGACCACCCCGACCACATCCCGCAGTCGGGGAGATACCCGCTTGTGGTCGACCCCATTATGGGGAAGAAGCGCCTTACAAAGGTGCTAATGGACGGTGGCAGCGGTCTCAACATCCTTTATGTTGAGACGCTCGACGCCATGGGGGTCCCCCGCTCGAGTCTTCGACCGAGCAAGGCGCCTTTTCACGGTGTCATCCCTGGCCAGCAGGCCTAACCGCTCGGGCAGGTCGATCTGCCCGTCACCTTTGGAGGACCGAAAAACTTCCGCACCGAGACCCTCACCTTCGAGGTCGTGGAATTTCCCGGATCCTACCACGCCATCCTGGGGAGACCGTGCTATGCCAAGTTCATGGCGGTCCCCAGTTACACCTATCTCAAGCTGAAGATGTCCGGGCCTCGAGGGGTCATCACCGGGCTTCGCCCTTCGCTTGCTTACAATCGCGAGCGGCGATTGTGAGCTAGCCTCGGCGGTCATCGCGTCCGCCGAGTTCGCCAACCTCCGAAGGGAAGCCTCCGAGTCCACCCCTGAGTCCAGCAAGTCGGGGGCGGGATCCTTCAAGTCCGCTGAGGACACGAAGAAGGTTGCGATCGATCCCGGTGATCTGACCAAGACCGTGCGGGTTGGAGCCACGCTCCCTGCCAAATAGGAAAGCGCGCTCGTCGACTTCCTCCGCGCCAACAACGACGTCTTTGCATGGAAGTCCTCCGACATGCCGGGAATACCGAGGGAAGTCGCCGAGCACTCCTTAGGCATTCGACCAGGCTCAAGGCCGGTCGCCCAACGCCTACGCCGCTTCGACGAAGAGAAGCGCAGGATCATAGGAGAGGAGATCGCCAACCTTTCGGCTCCAGGGTTTGTAAAAGAGGTGCGCCACCCCGAGTGGCTCGCCAACCCTGTACTTGTGAAGAAGAAGAATGGGCAATAGAGAATGTGCGTTGATTATACGAGTCTCAACAAGGCGTGTCCCAAGGACCCGTTCCCCTTGCCCCGCATCGACCAAGTCATAGACTCCACCGCAGGGTGTGAGTCCCTCTCCTTTCTGGATGCCTACTCGGGCTACCACCAGATAGCGCTGAAGGAATCCGACCAGCTCGCGACCTCCTTCATCACTCCGTTTGGCTCGTTCTGCTACGTAATAATGCCGTTCGGTCTAAAAAACGCGGGCGCTACATACCAGCGATGTATGCAAACATGTTTCAATGACCAGATCGGCCGCAACATTGAGGCGTACGTCGACGACATCGTCGTAAAGACCAAGAAGGATGACGATCTCATCACCGACCTAGGAGAGACTTTCGCAAATCTCCGGCGGTTCCGCATAAAGCTCAACCCCGAGAAGTGCGTCTTCGGGGTCCCCAAGGGAAAGCTCTCGCCATCGCTCCGAGCGGCATCGAGGCCAATCAGGAGAAGATCTCGACGATCGCAAGGATGGGCCCGGTTGGCAACCTGAAAGGGGTCCAAAGGCTAACCGGATGCCTTGCAGCTTTGAGCCGTTTCGTGTCTCGCCTTGGCGAAGCGCGGATGCCGCCTACAGTGCTAAGAAGTCCGACCGCCTACCGACCCAGAGGCTTAGGAGGCTCTCACCCGCTTGAAGGCCTTCCTGCCCTCACCCCTGATCCCGGCCGCCAAGACGCGAACCGCTGCTCCTCTACATCGCCGCCACGACCCAAGTTGTCAGTGCGGCCCTCGTGGTGGAACGAGCGGAAGAAGTCCGTGAGCTCAAGATACAACGGCCGGTCTACTTCATCAGCGAGGTGCTTTCCGAATCCAAGGCTCGGTACCCGCAGGTGCAAAAACTGCTCTACGCAGTACTCATCACAAAGAGAAAGTTGGTCCATTACTTCGACCAGCACCCCGTCACCGTGGTGACCACGTCGCCACTCGACGAGATTACCCACAACCTCGACGAGATTACCCACAACCGCGACGCCTCAGGAAGGATAGCCAAGTGGGCACTCGAGCTCAGTGGTCACGGCATATCGTACGTTCCTCGAACGGCGATCAAGTAGCAGGCCCTAGCCGATTTCGTCACCGAGTGTACCGAAGCCCAGGCGCCCCCAGCGCTCGAAGACCCCAAGTACTGGACGATGTACTTCGATGAATCCTATACCAAGAACGGCGTGGGCGCAGGAATTGTTATTGTTTCCCCACTCGGGAACAGACTCCAATACGTGATCAGGCTGCTCTTCGATGCGACCAACAACATCGCCGAGTACGAGGCTCTCGTCAACGGTCTCCGGATCGCTGCCGACCTCGGCGCTCGTCGACTCTACGTCCACGGGGACTCCAAGCTTATCGTCGACTAGGTCATGAAGGCTGCGGAGCCTCGAGACACCCGCATAGCCGCGTACTGTCGAGAAGTGCGCAAGCTCGAGGAACAGTTCAAGGGTTTCGAGCTCCACCATAGCTACAGACGTTACAATGGTGAGGCCGATTACCTAGCCAATCTTACCTCCAGCAGAGAGCCAGTCCCCCCTGGGATCTTCGTATGCGACCTTCCGCTGCCTTCTGTCCGGATGGACCCAGTGACCAAGTGGTCTTCCAACCCGCCGGGTGCGGCTACTCCGGTCGCCGTGCGGTCGGGTGTAGATCCGGCCGGGTCAGACCGCAGCGTGTTAATGATTGAATCCGACTGGAGGAAGCCCTTCATCGACCGTCTAGGGGAAACGGACGGGTCGCTTCCCCCAGACCCGACTGAGGCCCGGCGCCTCGCCCGTCGGGCGAAATCCTTCGTCCTGGTCGGGCCAGACCTTTACAAAAGGAGTCCCTCCGGAGTCCTCCAGAGGTGCATCCTGGCTGACCAAGGGAAACAGCTGCTGCTTGATATCCATGGCGGGGTCTGCGGTCACCATGCTGCGCCCCGGTCCCTGGTAGAAAAAGCCTTTTGACAAGGTCTCTACTGGCCGACCGCCGTGTCCGACGCCGAGCAGATTGTATGCACCTGCGAAGGATGCCAATTTTTCTCCCGGCAGACACATCTGCCAGCTAATGCCTTGCAGACGATCCCCATCACATGGCCATTTGCAGTCTGGGGACTCGATCTGGTCGGGCCCTTCAAGAAGGCGCCCGGGTGCTTTACTCACCTCCTTGTCGCGGTGGACAAGTTCACCAAGTGGATAGAGGCCAAACCGGTTGCGAGCGTCACATCGATGCAAGGGGCCACCTTCTTCCGCGACATCATCTTTCGGTTTGGAGTCCCTAACTCTATCATCACCGACAACGGGACGCAGTTCACGGGGAAGGAATTCCTCGAGTTCTGCGACGACTTCAACATCCGCGTCGATTGGGCAGCCGTGGCCCATCCGCGGACTAACGGCCAGGTCGAACACGCGAACGGCATGATCCTCCAAGGGCTCAAGCCGCGGATCTTCAGTCGACTGAAGCATTTCGCGGGGAGATGGGTGGCCGAGCTACCCTCTGTCCTCTAGAGCCTGCGGACCACACCAACTCGGGCGACCGGATTTACACCATTCTTCATGGTGTTCGGTGCCGAAGCTGTCTTGCCAACCGACCTGGAATACGGCGCCCCGAGATTACAAGCCTTCGACGAGGCTCGGGGGCTCATCTCACAACAAGACGCCATCGACCAGCTCGATGAGGCGCGCAATGTGGCCATTCTACGATCGGCCAAATATCAACAAGCTCTGCGACGTTACCACAACCGTCAGGTTCGAGGGCGGACCTTCAGCGCTGGCGACCTGGTCCTGCGCCGAGTCCAGACCAGTAAAGACAGGCACAAGCTCTCGCCGCCCTGGGAAGGCCCTTTCACCGTCGTGGAGGTTCTTCGACCCGGCACCTTTCGACTCAAGGACGCGGATGGTCACGTCCTTCCCAATGCATGGAACATAGAAAAGTTAAGGCGATTCTAACCCTAAGTTCTTTTCTTATTCCTTGCATCGTTTTTACCTTTCCTTCCGAGCACCCGGTCGCCGTGCGATGCTCAGGGGTTGCCCGTTGGCGCCCCCCGTTCAGAGCCGCTTCCGATCAACGCTCATCGGGTAGGTGACCCGATCGACCACGAGGTCCCTCCTGAGCGGTAACCCTCTCGACCCAAGTGCTACGGCCTACGCCCAGCGGCTATGGTTGCGAAGTAGCACTTCGCGGAAGAAGGAAGTGCCCAAGCGGTGCGGCCCTTGGTCGGTCGGGAACACTCCTCTCCCGCGCAAACACAGCTAACTCACGCGCTCATGCGGGTCGGTGACCCGACTGGCCACGAGGTCCTTCCCGAGCGGTAACCCTCTCGACCCAAGTGCTACGACCTACGCCCCAGCGGCTATGGTTGCGAAGTAGCACTTAGCGGAAGAAGGAAGTGCCCGAGCGGAGCGATCTTTGGCCGGTCGGGAACATTCCTATCCCTCACAAGTGCGTGAGAATGCTGCGCAGCCAAAGTTCCCATCCTTTTTGCCCTTCCAAAAATGACCTGACTTACGCAGAAGCGACCCCAGCGGTTCTTAAGGCTATGGCTGGTCAAGCGCGCACAATAACATAAACGAGGGCAAGAGGCATGCTGGAACTTGCTAAGTCTTAAGATTATTTACGAACAATAGTCTTTACAATAAAAGGGGGATGTATCTAACTTCTCCTTATTCTTATTGGAGGGCACTCCGCGGCGAGATGTGGCTGGCAATCTCTCGAGCGTGCCGCTTGACTTGGAGCTCGAGCCTGTCGATCTCGTCGTCGGTCCGATTCCCGGCGACACCGCTGCTCACCACCGCAAGGTCGATGCCGTCGTAATGGGAGATGGTGTTGACCAATGCCGAGGAAGCCCCGAGTGCGACGCCCACGATCACCGTGCTCTCGACGTGCCCCGGCACTCGAGCCAGCACGGTGGCGAGCGCGCTCGGACCCGCCACGGTTCCAAGAACCCGGTCGCAGACATCTTGGCCGAGCTCGCGAAGGGCCTCCAGCTCTGCGGCCAGCACGGCCCGGCCACCCTCGGTTTCCTTCAGCGCCGCCTGCGCCACGTCCCGCACCGTGACCGCCTCATCACGGGCCTGCAGGGCATCCTTCCGCGCCTCCACAGCGCCACCAAGGTTCTTCTGCAACTCTGCAGATCGGGGTCGAGTCAAAAAACGCGCCCCGCAAACTGCTGATACAGAATCGACATAAGAATCAGAGCTCTTACCGCTCGCAGAGCTCTCCAAGTCGCGGATACTGGCCACCAACTTGGCCAGATCCCGCTGGGTGGCGTCGCGCTCGCGCCGCGCTAGCTCGGCGCCCTCTCGAGCCTGGTCCAACTCAACCTGAAGGTTGGCCGCCTTCGACCGCGCGATCGCCTCCCCGGCCACGGCCCGGTCCTTGGCGTCGCTCGCCCTCGCCAAGAGGGATTCGAGCTCTGCCACCCGCGCGGCCAAAGACTGGCTCATCTGGCGCTCCTCGAGCAAGGCCCGGCCGTACTGAGCCAGCTCCTGGCGGGCTTCCTTCGCTGCCTTTTGCTCATGACCCAGGGCCTCCAGGGCATTGCGCAACTCAGGGCCAAGCCGGTCATGCGCCTCTTCGGCGACTAATTTATAGCCGTGCACGCCCATGATGAACCGCGACTTGTCCCCCGAGCGGACACGCAAGCGCTACAAGGCGCAACACTCCGTTAGCTCACGACGAATCTGCCGAAAGTTATGAGAGCCGGGCCCCGACGACTTACCAATCTAACCGGAAGGATCATTTCGGCAATCGCGCCCAGCGCCTTGCCGGAGCTCTCGAAGGCGCGACCCAGCTCCTCCTGGATCCGCTTGGTCTCGGCGCAGCGGCGCCAAATCTTGTCCCGAGGATGCTTTTCGCGCCCTCCGCCAGTCATCCATCGAGATGGTCGGCCGCCGGATTGGCCGCCACCGACCAAGTTAGCGCCGTGGGCGGCAGATCCGAGCCGCTGGGCGGCCCGGCTTGCACCGTGGGAGGCCACTCGCACCTCCCCGCGACCGGAGGATCGGCTCGGACTCTTGATCGCCTCCGGCCGGTCCCAGCGGCGGAGTCACCATCGCTTCGAAGCCGGGCCGGATCTGCGGCGGCTCCTGGCGCGCGCGCAATTCCACGACCTCCTCGACCGAGGAGGAAGATCCGGCCGCCGAGGACGGTCGAGCCGCCTCGCCGCGCGCCGGGAACCATCGTCTGCTCCACCGGCAGCTCCGATGCTGCCGCCCGTGGAACTTCGTCCCCGATCGGACCGACCAGGGCCTCCTCGACCTGCGCTCTGCCTTCCTCGGTCGGTCACACTAATGCTATGCTCGGGGCTGCAGTTGCGACCGCCCATGAGTAAACACTGCGCGCCACAAACAATCAATAATTTGCTCAGACTACCCTACCGTTACCAGTCAAAGAGGGGACACTTACTGCGCTGATCGGACGCGCGGCAGCCGTGCCCTCTTCGTCGGTCCTCCTCGCGGGGGCGAGTCGGCCTTCCGCTTCCCCGAGGACGATTCCAATGGGGACATCTCCACTCAGGGCACGGCGTCGGCCGCGCCTATGTGCTCGCCCCCCGCCGAACCTCCGATCGGGTTGCCCCCGGCCGACGAATCGGACAGATACCCGTAGTATGGGTGTCCGCCCCAGTTTCCGCTGCTGTTGGTAGAGGTCGACACCGCGGAAGTGGTCTCCGATGCGTCCTCGCCGGGCGCGGCTCTTGCAGCGCGTTCCTTCTCCCGCGCCTCCTCTTCTCCTCTTTGCGTTTCTTGCGCTGCCTCAATTTGCGCGAGACTTGGCGGGCCTCGACCCTCGGCTCCTTCTCCCTGGCGGCGGCCGGAGACCATCCCAAGCCCTCGGGAACGTAAAGACCATGATTAGGCAGAGCGCCAATGTCGAGGGAGAAAAGAAAAAAGGAGAAAGAAAGCTACACTCAAATTACCAGGTTCGGCAGATTCCGGGCCGAAAATAGCTCGGGGTGGCTGCCCGCCGCCTCAGTCGCGCATCCGCCCGTCACGGCGGATACCCACGCCCGGACCTCCGACGAGGGGAGTTCCTCCGCCATCATCCTCGCAGGGTCGATCGGCCCCTCAAATTTGAACATGGGGAAAGGCCGATCCATGAGAGGCTGCACGCGCATCTTCATGAACGCGCGCATAATAACGTCGCCAGTAAGGCCCCGCTTCTTCTGGGCCTTAATCTGGTCCGTTATTACCTCCACCCGGTTCCTTTCCTTCCGCTGACGCCTGAATTTCCACGAGGGCTTCATCTTCGAGCCGACCGAGTGGCCGGGCGCTATCCCCGAGTTCTTGGCATAAAGCCACTGGAGTGCCACCCCGGTTGGGCGAGGCGACTTCACGTCAACATAATCGGTTGCATACCCGCGGCGCACCGAAAGCCACGCCTCCAACAGGCACCGATTCGTCCGAGGTTTTGTCTTTCCTCAGTCGGGCCTGGAAGAAATGCCTCCACGGCGCCCAGTGGGGCTCGATCCCCAGAAAAGCTTCGCAGAGGGTGATGAAAATGGCGATATGAAGAACCCCGTTGGGGTTAAGGTGGTGCACCTCCGCCTCGTAATGAAGAAGAAGCCCGCGCACGAACGGGTGCAGCGGGAGCCCGAACCCACGCTCGTAAAACGAGGCGGGTACGACGACCTCGCCGACCCCCGGCGCGGGGAAGGCGGCCCCAGACGGCACTCTCCACCCTGAGACCTCCTGCGGAGGCAAGAACCCTTTCTTCACCAGCCCGAGCGCACGGCTGGCCTGGATGGAGCACGCTGGCCACGACATCTCTGAGAGAATGGGGAGAAGGTGAGAAAGGGAGAAGTTGGAGTTTTTCTTTCTATTGCTCTCCCGGTCTTTCTTCTTGTCTTAGGCAAGCGCAGGAAGATGAGGAAGCAAAGGCGAGAGGTTTGCTCTAGCACCCCCTCACCCTATTTATAAGGGCCAAGCGGGCGCCACCGAACAGCGCCTCGAGCGAAACGTCGCAAGACATCCTCGTCCGCCGTGCTAATCGCCGAAGCGAAGCGTCGACCGAAGGGCGCCCGGCCAAGCAGACGCCAACAAAGCGCCGCCACGTCCTCGTCTGCCGCGTCGGCACTGTAACGCCGGCTTCCAATTCCACTCTGCATTTAATCCGACAAGACAAGATGAGCCGTAAGACACCGCCTGGTCAAGGGCCCCGAGACCTCTCGGTCTCGCCTTTAGGCTGGAAGGTTGCCCTGGCTCGTGCGAGGCTCTTTGGGCGTTGCGGTCCCAAAACAAAGAAGAGCTCGATGGCTCGCGCCAGGGCCCAACCGAAAGTCAGGGGTTCTAAAGGCCTATCCCACCAGATGGACATAAGGCCGCCCAAATGAATTCGAGCAAGGCGAGTATGAGGTGAGCCCCAGTGGGCCTCCGACTAGGTCGGCTGACGACCCAATCGCCTCAACTCGTGTTCGAGACCATACTTCACACTCTCCCGGGAGCCCATCGATGGGCGACAGCCAGCTGTGCTTTGGGTCGGCGGACGACCCAGGGTCCACTACGGGATCGAGTAAAGAAAGGTTTTTATGGGTCGCCTACGCGGGCCGACACCTACTGCGGGACCGTCCGCTCGGAAGGGTTCCCCTTGGGCGGGACCTCCCAGGACCCACACGGATCACCCGTTATTAGCTCCACGAGCACGGCGTTCAAACCAACGCTGGTAAACGCGCATCGCTCACCACCTCACGAACGTTAAACGAGCTCTCGGACACCCGAACATCACGA
This sequence comes from Otatea glauca, assembly GCA_036346275.1. NCBI lineage: Eukaryota > Viridiplantae > Streptophyta > Magnoliopsida > Poales > Poaceae > Otatea > Otatea glauca. Next base: position 43,551,364 of record CM070714.1, read on the forward strand.
AGAGGCATCTGGTCGTGCCTGTCGACCAAGGCACGGTCTAGCTACGACGTTAAACGAGCACTCGGACACCCGAACCTCACGAAGAGGCATCCGGTCGTCCCTGCGGACAAAGGCACGGTCTAGCTACGACGTTAAACGAAATGAGCACTCGGACACCCGAACCTCGCGAAGAGGCATCCGATCGTCCCTGCCGACCAAGGCACGGTCTAGCTACGACGTTAAACGAGCACTTGGGTACCAGAACCTCACGAAGAGGCATCTGGTCGTCCCTGCCGACAAAAGCACGGTCTAGCTACGACGTTAAACGAGCACTCGGACACCCGAACCTCGCGAAGAGGCATCTGGTCGTCCCTGCCGACCAAGGCACGGTCTAGCTACGACGTTAAACGAGCACTCGGACACCCGAACCTCGCGAAGAGGCATGTGGTCGTCCCTGACGACCAAGGCACGGTCTAGCTACGACGTTAAACAAGCATTCGGACACCCGAACCTCACGAAGTGGCATCCGGTCGTCCCTGCCGACCAAGGCACGGTCTAGCTACGACGTTAAACGAGCACTCGGACACCCGAACCTCACGAAGAGGCATCCGGTCCTCCCTGCCGACCAAGGCCCGGTCTAGCTACGACGTTAAACGAGCACTCGGACACCCGAACCTCGCGAAGAGGCATCCGGTCGTCCCTGCCGACCAAGGCACGGTCTAGCTACGATGTTAAACGAGCACTCGGACACCCGAACCTCACGAAGAGGCATCCGATCGTCCATGCCGACCAAAGCACGGTCTAGCTACGACGTTAAACGAGCACTTGGGTACCAGAACCTCACGAAGAGGCATCTGGTCGTTCCTGCTGACCAAAGCACGGTCTAGCTACGACGTTAAACGAGCACTCGGACACCCGAACCTCGCGAAGAGGCATCTAGTCGTCCCTGCCGACCAAGGCACGGTCTAGCTACGACGTTAAACGAGCACTCGGACACCCGAACCTCGCGAAGAGGCATGTGGTCGTCCCTGCCGACCAAGGCACGGTCTAGCTACGACGTTAAAAGAGCACTTGGACACCCGAACCTCACGAAGAGGCATCCGGTCGTCCCTGTCGACCAAGGCACGGTCTAGCTACGACGTTAAACGAGCACTCGGACACCCGAACCTCATGAAGAGGCATCCGATCGTCCCTGCCGACCAAGGCACGGTCTAGCTACGACGTTAAATGAGCACTTGGGTACCAGAACCTCACGAAGAGGCATCCGGTCGTCCCTGCCGACCGAGGCACCGTCTAGCGTGAACTCGAACACCCCCTAAACAAGCATTCATGAGTTCGCACGTCCGACTGCTCGCTCTCAGAAAGAAGCGATCACCTGTCGATTGCCGATTCTCGAGAACTGAGTTAAGGAACAACCGAAGCAAGCTCATCGCAAAGATATTTATAAAGGAAAAGGAGATTTCGTTATAGGCCAACAGGCTCAAACTTTACATAATGTTACATGAAGCGCCCGGCAGGCTCAAAAGCTACGTAGAGCTACAAGATATGGTGGAGCTATTTCAGCACCAAGTATCATATCTTGAGCATCAATGCGGCGTCAGTGCACTCATTGACGGTGACGCACTTCCTGGAGTACAGCGGAGCCGCCGCCCATTCTACCGACCGCAATCAACAGACGGTTTCGCCACAAGATCAGTAGCTACCGACGCGCTCGCGCCATCGCCTCCAAGAGGGCCCCCTTTACCACCTTGAGCCTCGGGCGGCCTCGAGCAGTAGCGTCGGCAGCGGCGGCATCACGGCTCACGGCTTTTCCTCCTCCTCGAGCTCACCATCGCTGGTCGCTTTCAAATTTAACTCGGCCATGGAATCTTCTTCCTCTACCTCGACATCATCGCCAAAGCTGAAGATCAGTGGATGCCTCGAAGCCATTTCGAGGATTACGAAAGAGGACTTTGGTCTGAGGGACAATTGTTCTGGTAAACGTTGGTACCCTTATATACCCAGACGGAGGGAGATCAAACGTCTTCAAAGTAAATGCGAGCACAGGAAAACGAAGCGCCCTTTACCAGAACCCGAGGCAGCCAAGAAGGCGTACGGTCAAGGCGCGCCAAGCCATACGCGGCGCGCGCAACGAAGCAATTAAAAGCTTCCGACGGTTCGAATGCCCCCGGCCAGGCTCCGGGGCAGCCATCGGATGCGTTGGGGCACACCTGGTGGAAACTCGCCGACCCAGTCGGTCGGACCGACCGGTCGGGCCCGGTTACCTTTCACAAACCAAGATCAACCCCCAACCGTATCTGACGAACTCGCTCGGGGGTTCGGGGGCTACTGACGAATACTCATACCAGAGGTACCCCATCGGCCCAGGGTAACAAGCAGGCTACCTCAAGCCCATTACCGACCAAAAGACCCGTGGGACTACAAAGGACGCCCCTCCTCGACCGATCAGGACTAGCGTCTCCGACTAAGTAAGGCTCTCGACCCCCGCGGCGGGTCGGGATCCTCTGATTCCGACCAAATTAAGGCAACCTCCACCAAGGGTCACGTGTCAAAGCCTCCACCAGTCTACGGCCGCGTGCCCCGCGGACGGGGACAATCGAAGTGATTGTACGGGAGCAGGTGTCTCTTTCCCAAGATGGCATAAATGGTTGCTGAAGTCAAGCTTCCAATCCCATCAACCGATCCACGACGATACGAAGGCACGCTTCCTCCCGAGGCGGTACCAACGCTACGCGACCGCAACGCCAACCATCGCCGTTCATGTAAGCGGTGCTCCATTTCCGACGTAGCGATAATCGCCACGCCCACCAGACTACCGACCCAGCGGGCAAACCGGGCGACGACCCATCACCGAAGCAACTTCCCTCTCCCAACTTCCCATGTAACCTGCCCCCTCCGGCTGTATAAAGGGAGGCAGGGGCCTCTGGGAGAGGTAAGTGGAGCAAAAAGAAGCAAGTAAAGTAGAGTCTCCCCTTCTCGTTAGGTCTTTGCGAACACTCTTGTGCTCAAACTCTCTGCTCTCATTTGTAAAACGTTGTGCAGCCATCTGCACCTAAGGCAATACAACACCACCGAATGAACTGGAGTAGGGATATTCGGCCTGAACCAGTATACACCTTGGGCTCTCGAGTCTAACCATTCAGGGACAGGGAACGCGTGGCCCCTTTGACTTACAAATTTACTTGCCAGTGCTCGAAACGCCGACACCGCGGTTTTTCAACGGTTTTCGAGCGGTTTTCAATGCATAATTTTTTTCGAATTTTTTTCAAAATTCCACCGGTAAACCGCTCGAATTCTGTTTTCGAACCGGATCGGTAAGATCGAAAACCGTGAAAACCGAGCGATTTACCGTGGTTTTGTTAACCCTGCGCCTGACCAAACGAAACATAGATCAAAAGATTAGCGATTGCCTTAGAAACAACAATTGTACCCTTAGCATAGTTTGCTCTAGGAGGGATATTACCAATTTACCATCTTTTATGTAAGACCGCGGACCTATAAAATACCTATGTACATCTAATTTATAACTTGAGCTCTTTAGTAATAGAAAAGGGCATTCAAATTGGTGTGCCGTCGGGATCCTCTCGCTAGAGGCAACCTCTGTCGGCTCACCGGCAAGAGTAGAGTGGTACTCTCGGATCCAAGAATCTGTATAAACGCTCGTGTCCATTAATTTTCCAGACATTGACTCGTGAAATGGCCAACGTACGACTCTTGTCTACATGTTAAGTTTTTTTTCGCGATACAATATTATGCGATGGTAAGTTGGTTACAAATTTTCAAAAACAGGGGCAAATGTCAACACCTCAGACAAACCAATAGCGTAAACACATAATCCATGTATTATAGATAGCAGAGCTCGCGTCCTAGGGTGCATTTGAGCCGGCTCCTTCGTGGCTCGGCTTGCGGCTCGAGCCGAGCCGCGAAAAAAATTTACGTTTAGGTTCTTTTTTCGAGAAAAAAATTACAATTAGGTCATTTTCCATAAAAAAAATACGGTTAGGTCCTCTTTCCGAAAAAATAATACATATTACATCTAGGTTCTTTATGCGTTTTTAAACGTTGCGCTCGGGTCCTTTTACGAAAATCGGAATTACGGTCAGGTCTCTTTTTTTGGAAAAAAAAATATACATTGCATTTTGGTCCTTTTTGCGTTTTTTTAGCATTACGTTTAAGTCCTTTTGTGGAAAACACAAAAAATCTTTTTAGGTTCTTTTCGCGCATTTTCTCGATTTACTCGTGTATGGAGCGGCGATCGCGCGTTTTCTCGATTTGCTTGTGTGGGGGAGCGGTGCCCACGGCGTGACACACAGCGTATATTTATCTAGTATTTTATATAGGTTTTGCTTTTTACATTACAAGAAGATACACGCGTGCAAGCATGTCCCTTAACTGAGGCACACTCGCATGTGCATGTAAAGGAGGCACCAGGATTGAAACACATGTGTGCCCATACTTGCTTTAGTAAATTTTGTTAATTTTAACCAAGATATTGCCTCTATTTGGTTTGTTGCCAAAATTTAGTAAGGTTTTATCTTCATTAGCAATCTAGTTCATTTTCATGCCAAATACTTAGGTTATGTCGGGGATCGGTACCCTCGCCACGTGTAAGCATCTCCCGTGGCCTCGTGGCGGCTTTCTGCGGACCCGAGGGCTCGTCTCCGATCCAGGAGGTGCTCCCCCGATGATCGGGCTCGGGACCAGCGAGCTCGAGCTCGGGCACCGCCGCAGGAGCAGGCACCCTCGACCTCGACGCCTCGGCCTCGACCTCGACACTCCCACGGCCGCCAAAGGAAAGGACATCTGTAATATTTTTATTTTTTTATTTTTATCTTGTTTAAAACTCTCCCCTGCGTGGGAATCAATGCCCTACCTACCCCTGCGTGGGAACTAGGGTTCAACAGCTCCCGTCAGACTCTCAACGGCTAGCGACGACTTTCGAGCCTCCGTCAAATCACCGCGAGCTCCTGACGTCAGCTTCGGGACCAAGCAGCAAGGTTCCTCGGGGGTTACAAAAGCAATAGGTCGCCCCAACCGCGGACGACAAGGGAACAGAACGCAGAGACAACGCAAGACACGCAACACCTACCGAGAAGAGCGGTACAGCACCTCCTTTGCTCGGGCCTTGTCGTTGTACTCTCCCACAGAGCTGCTAATACACCCTTCGCCTCAGGGCAAGACTGGAGTAGAGCTGTTACCCGACCTTGGGGGCTCGAACCAGTATAAACCCCGTGTCCGGCGTCCCTTCTTCGACGACTTCCCTGCGACGCTAGGCGCCTCCGAGCAGCGCGACATCGGGTCCCGCTCCCGAGCTAACTCCTCGCATCCTCCTTTTTCTTCTGCGGTCGACGGTCCTGATCGTCGACAGGTTCAATTTAGTGACCATACTTTATTTTTTGACAAGATAATAACCATATACTTCACTAATACCACAATGACCATGCTTTAATAATAATAAACTTTTGGTAAGATATTTGATAGTGGTAATTTTGGTCCCCAAAAAAGTGGTTTCCATACAGAACGCTGCTAGCACACGCTGTATCATTAAAATGCATTTCCAACGATATAGCAGATTCATAGAGTTTCCTGAGGTATCATTTGTATAAGAGTTTTATGAAGATTTCAAGTTTGAAGTTTCAAGGCAGGTTTAAGCATGTTTTATGAAAAGTTTCAAAAAGATTTTGAGTTGCAAGCTTGATGTCAAGCATGTTTCATCATTTTTCGTGAAAGTTTTGAGCAAGTTTCAACATATTTCAGGAAGTTCCACAAAAAGTTTGAAAAGGTCTCAGAAAGAGTTTAAGGGGTTTCAGCAAAGTTTCAAATATCTTGGAAGAGCTGCCAACAATATAGGGTTTCAATAACTAAATCTTGAAGTCTCAAACAAGTTCCAAAATCTGGAATTTGATGTTTCAATAAGTTTTGAGTTTCAAATCTGAAACTTGAAGTTTCAAACATCAGTTTTAGGCAAGTTTCACAGATTGAGCTAGCTTCAGACAAGTTTCAAATATTCAAAATGAGGTCCAGGCAAGTTTTAAAAATCTGAATGAGTTTCATACAAGTTTTCAACAATTTGAGCAAATTCCACTTATTTACAATCGAGTTTCAGGCCACGCCTGGCCTCAACAGCACCGCTATACTGTGGTGGTCCGAGCGCTTGTAATCATAACCTCTGCCATCCAGAGGTGTAATTGGATAAGGTATTTTCTGACCGACCGACTGACCGGATGTGTTCGGATCGAATTCGGATAGTCATATTGGATAGTTGTCGGATTCGATATCGGTTTTGAATATTTTTTTGGATTCGGATTCGGGTTTGAGAGATCATTATCTGTCGGATCGGGATATTCTGAGTTAACTTTCGGATATTTTTTGAAAAATGTAATTCGGATATCTACATTATCTATTCCAGTATTTTGGTCGACCCAATAGCGATCATGTGGCCCAGTACTGTGGCCGGCCCAATAGCAATCATGTGGCCCAACTATTCGGCAATCGGCATCGCATCACACACACATCGACACAGGACTCACACGTCGTTGCCGCCCTTTTGCCGCCGCCGTGCGCGTCTTGCTCAGTGGTATGGGTGAGGAACTGTGTCTCGGCGGCGTACGCGTCGTGCTTGTCGCAGCACATCTCAATCATGCGATAGCCCTCGCTCTTGAGGATGTTGAGGAAGGCCTCGGTGCGGGCGCGGCAGACGGGGTAGTCGCCAACGCGGACCTTGTCGAAGATGAAGGGGAGGCTGTCCTAGCCGTCGCGGGTGGACTCGGTGCCAAACATGGGGTGCGTGCAGATGACGTCGAAGTCCTCCGGGAGGGAGCTGAGGAGGAGGTTCTTGGGGAACTCCTTGACGGAGAGGACGTCGACAAAGAGGGTGTTGCGGCGGAAGCGGTAGACGGGGAGTGAGCCGAGGACGGCCTCGGGGTGGCACTCGCAGAGGTCGTGCTGGTCCTGGAATAAGGAGGTGGCGAGGGAGGAGTGGTCGGAGCAAGAGTGGGTGAGGAGGAGGGTGTGGGCGTGTGGCCCTGCAACCATGGTGGGGCCAAGCGCAGAGGGGCACTGCCGGGGGAGCAAGCCGGGAGGCGGTGGTCGCTGAATGGAATTGATGGCTCGCCGGGGCCGGTGGGCGGCGGCGGTGGGCTCTAGTTGGTTGGTGGGAGCGGAGAGAGGAGGCGGAAGAAGACAACATCTTGTCTCCTTGGTATTGTTGCCTTCCGATTCGGGTGGGCTATCTGCCGCTTCCTCTCTGCCCCTCTCTCTCTTCGGGGAGGATTAAGACGTCTGCAAACTGATGCTAAGTAGTAATTAACTGGCAAAATAATAGTTGGAATGGAAGGCTAATGGTAGTACTCTACTAGTGACAGTCAAATTGATGGCACTAAACTATTACTAGTATAATGCCTATGCTAACGCTACGACGGTATTACACCCGCTTATCAATTAAATGAGAAGATAAGTATGAATACAACACTTAATAATAAAAGAGAAATTTAGAATTTTAAATGAATTTAAAAAGAAAAACGGAACTAAATAGAGGTCGAATGAGCGAAAACGGGCTCCCAAAAGATTTTAAATCAAGAAAGAGAAAGAAAAAAAAAATTCTGATTTTAGATAATTTTTTTTTGCAGCTTCCACAGAGAGCACAGCGTGCTCTCTGGTTTGGCCAGCGCAAGGGGAGGGAAGGCGAGAGGTGGCCGGCCGGTCGCAGATGAGTTGGCACTGTGCGGCGAGATCGCCAAGACCGCGCTGATGGGAGGAGTCACGGCTATGTGAATTTCACGAAAGATGACGGTGATGGCTTTGGGTTACCTCCAAAATCCGACAATCTTTACAAGAGTGAACACTTGGGGATTTACGCAATGCGATGGGATGGAGGAGAGCTCGTCGGCTTTTATAGCCCCGAAATAAGCATATTTATGAAAACCATAATTTGGGATCAAATCAGATTGAAAGAAAATTTTGGCAATAGAGCACGAAATTTGGAGAATTAACACCATAGATGGAAAGAGGAGATTTGGTGCGGGATTGATGAAGCTTTGGAGCTTCTTTCTTGCTTTAATGGAGGGAGGGAAGAGAAGAAGCTTTTCTGATCTAGGCTGCAGCTAGAAGAAGCTACAGGTGGGTTGTCTTCATTTTTTTAAAAATATAGAAGGATTTTTGAAAAGATAGCACATTAGGTTAAAAAAATTCTAGAAAAATTCTCAAAAAAAACTTTCGATTATTTTATACTTAATAAAATTATTTTCAAAAAAAATTAAATTATAAATTTGCCGAGACACGATGGCTGCGAGGTCGCGACCAAAGAACCTCGCTGGCGTCGGCAAAGCCACCGATGGCGACTGTGGAGCCATTGCGGACTGCGTTCTCCCCGTACATGCCGCCGGTCGCCATGCAATCTCCCTGCCACGCCCCATCTCCCGGTTTCCTTTTCCTAGCACGTAATGTATAGTCCTTTCCTTTTCCAAGACGTTTGTTTCCTTTTCCTTGTTGATGCTGAAGGTGAGGGAAGGTTTGTTGTGGGTCACAGGGATGATTTTGGAAAAATATAGAAAAATAAACTGCGCTCGCCGACCACTGGATCCGCAAGGAAAAAAAGATAAAAATTAAACAGTGCTCGTCGGCCGCTGGTTCCGCGAGAAAAAATTGAAAAAAATTAAGCAGCACTCACAAACAGTTGGTTCCTTAGATAAAAATGAAAACAAAAATTCAGCGCTCTTCGTGCGCTGAAATTAGGCTCTATGGGGCTAGATCCATAAAAAAGTGTCGAGAAGAGTTATATTCAGAAAAAAAAATACGATCACAATGCCAAGACAATAAAAAATTCAAGTCTTGTTTCCTTGCATGCGGATCCTCCCTGATTATTTCCTTGTTTGATTCGCCCTCCTTCCAAATATGTAGTACGTACAATTTTGGCTAATAAAAAATTCAAGTCTGGTTTCCTTGCATGCGGATCCTCCTTATTTATTTCTTTGTTTGATTTGCTCTCCTTCCAAATATGTAGGTGGGGGAGGTCTGTTGTGGGCCACAGGGATGATTAGACACACTAAATAATGGCCATCGGATGTGGGTGAGTAAAACTGAGGAAAGATCTGTGACGTTCATTTTGATGAATGCAAATTTCTGGGACGTTTTGCTGGGTGCACGAACATTGGACCATCTCTAATGAGGTGCATTATTTAGGGTGGACGTAGAAAAAATTGCTTAGGTGCATTATAAAGGGGTATAGATAAGCAATAGGTTAACGATTAATACGTTATGACCTGATGTCAGTGGGCTGTCGGACGAGTATGCCCATCGGATCGGCATCTAGCGGTGCACAAAAATATTTTTTCTTAGTATTTTTAATCTACTTATTGTTCTATGTTTCGTAACTTTTCGTCGCGTACGATTGAAATTGAATATACTTTTGTAACTTTGTTGGACTACCTGATAAAATAATTAGTTAAATTGCGATAGTTCTGCTGCATTTAGGCCTCACATTCGGTTAATTCGGTTTTCTCGGTTTTTAAAAATTTTGGGTTTTGAGATTTGAAAACCGAACCAAATTAACCGAACTAATTCGGTTCAGTTAATTCGGTTTTTCGGTTAACCGAATTTTGAACCAGCACATCACACATCAGAAAACAGAAATACATTCACTTCACAAGCGTCCATGCTGGCCGCAATGAGAAGCAACTAAGAATCAATGGCAAGACGTCAAGCAATGATAAAATACAATGTCATGCAATGACAGAATACAATGTCAAGCAATGAACGCATAGCAGACCATTTTTCTGTTTGTGGAGATGGAATTCACCATCATATAAAAAATTAAAGGATGAAAATTTGGCCCTATTTATCTTTTCATTATTCCTACGGTTCGCGAGGTGCACCAGATAAAACTTCTTCTCATTAAGCCTACTTCCATATTTCTTCACAGCAGGAACAACACATAACAAACAAGCATGATAATTAAAATGAAAATTTAGAAGGGTGAGAGGGGCATTCACTTAGCTTGTGGGATTCGCTCGGTGAAGAGGTAGGAGCCGTCGGTGTAGTCGACATCAAGGTGGTGGAGGTCGGCTTCCTGCCCCGGAGTCGGCATCGTTGCGGCGGTTGAGACCGAAAAATCTAGAAGCTGACCGAGCGACGGGGCACTCGATCTGGAGGAAGAGAGTGTGAGAAGAAGAGAGAGAGAGCAAGAAAGCTAGGGGTGTTGGCCGAAAGAAGTAAGGGTGTTGGCCGAAAGAAGTAAGGGGGGGAGAAGAATACTTAGCTCGATACGTGGAGGATTCGGCGAGGAGCCACCGGAGAAGAAGCCCACGGCGGCGTCCACCGTCGGATCTGGCTGATCCAGGCGGCAATGGGCTCGATCGAGGCGCGACAGTGGAGAGAAGGAGGTGACCGCTAGTTCGCGAGGTGCCTACGGCTCACACCGTTGGTTTCTCGAGGTGGCTACGACCGGCGCCGGTAGTGCCTGCGGCTGGCGCTGTTGGTTCACGAGGGCTGAGGGGAACCACCGAGGACCGAGCTGGGACTTCAGGAGCCCCGAAGGCCCGGCGCCGTCACCGCAACCCGCCGAATCGCGAGGCGGCGAGGGGAACTAGGGTTGATAGGGATTGGGGAATGGGGGAACGAACAACAGAATGAGGGGAACTGGGGAACGGTTGAATTGGGTCGTGCGAGTCTGCGAGCGAGAACGAGATGCTGAGAGGCCCGAGACTGCGACTCTGCGTCTGCGAGACGGATCGGTACATATGGTACTTCGCTTTCTGAAATTACAAAACCGAATCGTAAACGAATAGTACTAAAATAAAAACCGAACCGTAAACCAAAAACCGAAAAAACCAAAATAATCGGTTTATTCAGATCGGTTTTTCGGTTTAAAAGTGCCCACCCCTGATTGCATTCGAACTAATATGTTTGATAAATCAGTGTTATATGTGTGCTTTATGTGGTATCTACTTTCGCACGATATCCGACAAAAAATTATCTAATACTGTATCCATTCCTCTCCTCGAATGCGAGATCGATATTATCCACAATGTATTCATATCCGGTATTATTCATATCTGAATTGACAAAAAAAGGACTTAGAATATGAAAAAAGATGACATCCGTTTAAATCCAATCTATTGCCATCGCAGTTCTCCTGCCTCCACACGACCTGACTCACCAATAATCGCCGCTCGCTGACTCGATTCAAAAGGCACCTTAAAGTTTCTAAGTAGTCCTAGGCTGGAGCTCACAGTCGCCCACCTCATATAGCTACGCTCACATTTTTTGATTTTTGATAATTAGGCATATTAACGATGAATTTATTTTAAAATTAAGCTATGATAATAATTGAAGATAGAGTAGAGAAAATAAATAAACTAGACACAAACAATATGCCTATTTCAATGTCTATTTTATCCATATTATTAGATAAATAGAACAAAGAGATGGTTCATATGCGTTACCGAGACGACGCAAAGACGTGACTGAACCGGTAGTAAATGTCAATGAAAATCAATAGGCGATGTAGTTGAAGCCGATCGTCGGTGAAAAAAACAGCTAGCAGTCGCGTGAAGACGCTTCGCAAAAATGTGATTCGTCCTCTCCCGGTGCAGGATCTCAAGGATGGACGTTTCGGAGACCTGCTCTCCCAACAGTCGGTGCACGCCGGCGAAGGGACGGGAAAGACGGATGCAACGCAGCCTAAGGCAAAATGTTCGATAGATAGATTGATCTTTGTTCTGCGTATATATAATAGAGATAAAATCGTGGATCACGATACGAGCTGGTTACGGATTCCACGTGTAGATAATTCCGCATATTGTAACCTTGTTGACTACTTAGTCCCACTCTGCAAAAACTGCAAAAGAGAATTGTGCCTGCGCAAGCCATCGGACTCTATTTTGCTGCACTCTTCACGCGCATGTCGCGTACACGCACCGCCTGGCCTGGCAGGGCGAGGCGAGCGAGCGAGCACGCATGTGTACTCTCCTCTTCTTCTTCTCATGCTCAAGCAATATGGTGGTCTTCATCCACATCCACTAGCAATATAAGACTATTGTGTTTTCATCTCTCATCTACCTAATGAGACTTTGAATTTTTTCAAGAATTATTTGAACTAATGGGCCTCTAGCCCAATAATTCCAACATCACATGCCCGCAGCTGCTCAACGCCTGTTGCTGCGCTTAGATGGCCACCTGCCTCTTCTCGCCATAATACCGTCGCATCAGCTGCTTGCCCGCCGCCTCCCTGCACGTTGGTGCCCGCGGCTTGCCGCTGTGCTCGCCAATGTCCGCGGCGTCCGTTCGCCCACAACTCGCCGCTGCACTCATTGGTGATTGCCATGCTCGCCCACAGCCATCGTGGCTCTTAGCATGCTCGGTGCCCTCATTAGAGGTAGTAGTGCGTGTGTGTTTGCTCATCAGATCAAGAGAGAGAGAAAGAGAGTACTGGAAGGGGAATGATGAGATACAGAGATGATATTAGGTGTTGCTAATTTGATGTTTCCCTCGCCAATTTTTTTATGATAACACGTTGAGACGGTGTCACATGGTACCCCTCCTTTCGCTTCCCCTTCTCTTCCTCCTTCACACCCTTTCTCATCCTCTAATATAAAAAAAATTGAATCACAACTTTGGTATGAATTCAATCGAAAACGTTCGACTAAAAAAACTTTTGGTTCAAAAATATTTGAAAATGGTTAATAAAATACTTCGTATTAAAATATTTATGGGGTAATTTGGAAAAAACTTTTTGAATTTGAGGGAAAAGAATAAGGAAGGAATGAGGATGAAGAAAATGTTGTCGCGTTGCAATGAGACAGCCTCTCAGAGAAAAAAAGTAAAAAAAAAAAAGAATGTGTCATAACATGCCACAAGAAGAGAGCCTCACTTTTCATACCAAAGGCCGGAAGAGACGTGAGACTGGATGAAGCTTCACGTGAAAGGAACGCAACTAGAAGTCTAGAACTAGATGCTTGGTTTGAATCGCAAGGCAGGGATTGTAGGTAGGTCCATATGCAAGGGTAATTGGCTCTACCATGTAGGGGTGACATTTTTACTTGTGGGTTTGAGTATATAATAGGATAGATGTGAGTGTCAATTTGTACCCGTTGATACCCAATGGATATCTTATGACATATAGGACCCACTTGTCATACATATCGGGCCCACTTGTCATACATTAAACTGACACCTCTCAAGTACAGGTGCACAACGCATAGGGCACACGAGACCAAAGACCAACCCGTCACCTCCCCGAGTCCCAGACCTGGCGATTGGTGTCTCCACGTCTAAGCCATTTCCTCTCAGGCTCCCAATACCCACATTCGGCTGAGGTTATATGTGAAGCTCTACATGATTGTCTTGTTGAATGTCATATTGAGAGGAATATATCCGCAGTGACTTTGGACAATTGCTCTTCAAATGACAGGGCTATTGGAGAAACGACAGATAAGTTGGATTCTAACTCTCTTATGTTGCAAGGCAAATTGATCCATATGCGTTGTTGTGCCCACATATTGAATTTGATTGTACAACATGATATGAGTGTCATAGAAAAAGATATTAAGAGGGTACGTGATAGTGTTGCATTTGGGTTAGCAACACCTAAAAGGTATGAAAATTTTGAAAAGATAGCACGCACTTTGAACATTTCATATAAGAAAAGGTTGTCTCTTTATTGTAAAACTAGATGGAATTCAACCTATTTAATGCTTACCATTGCATTACAATACCAAGAGATTTTTCATCGTCTATAGCTAAAAGTAAAACTATTTATTTCTAGTCCAAATGAAGAAGGTTGAAGTTTGCAAATGAGGTATGTGATAGGCTGAAAATATTCTATGATATCATTGAGTTGTTATCGGGCATTAAGTATGTTATAGCTAATCTTTTATTTCCCAAAATATGTGGCATTCGTTTGGCAATAAGGAAATGGCATGCTAGTGATAATGAACTTATGCAAAAGATGTCCGAGGAAATGACAACGAAGTTTGATAAGTATTGGACAGATGTACATAGTCTTATGGCTATTGCAACAGTTCTTGATCCAAGATATAAGACTCATACATTACAGGCTTTATATGGATCAATATATGGTTATGAACATGCAACTAAGGAAGTTGGTGACATAAAGAAACTTATGGTTAACTTGTTGTTAGAATATCAAGATTCTTGTGAGGTTGTGGATACATCAGATGGTACTGGCATAAGCACAACTGCTATCCATGTTGGAGTAGATGAAGTTTTTGATATATTTGATCAATATATGTCTTCCTAGCCTGCTGTTTGTGCTTCTCAGGTGCGCACAGAATTGGACTTATACTTGGAAGAGGCCTCTCTCAGTAGAACACATGAGCTAGACATCATCACTTGGTGGAAATTTGGGGGTATTAAGTATCCAACCTTGCAAAGAATTGCTCATGATATATTGCCTATTCCTATAACAACTGTGGCATCTGAATCTTCATTTAGTACTAGTGGTAGGGTACTTAGTCCACATCAAAGTCGACTTGCACCTAATATGGTTGAAGCTCTTATGTGTATGCAAGTTTGGTCTCATGCGGATATGTTAGGTAATTGTTGGTTAATGTTTCAATCTTGTATTCCATTTATTTTGCTCCATTTCATAGCTGATTGTTGGATAATCTTTCCATTAGGGGATATTGCTTCCAACCTCTTTGCGATTCAAACTGTTCTTGAGGATGAAGAAGAAATGATGGAAGATCAATCCATTGTCACCGATTCTGTGAACTGATACCCTTCTTCTGTGTCATTCTATGTTATCTCTCCATTAGGCGTAGGCTTTCTAATTTGGGATGAATGAAATAAAATGTTTTGGTGGTTAGTTGTTTTCATTTATTTCACCCTACATGCATGGGAAAATTTGACAGTATTTCTGATCAACGATCTTCTATGTTGGCTTGATTCCAAGGTTCGGGAAAATAGCAAAAAGAAAAGCATAGTAGCTTCAATCTATTCTGTTGTTAATTAATTTTAGACGCGGTACTACCATTTTTTGCCATTAACAATTTTACTAGGATTCCTATAGTCATGCTATTTGCCAGTTGTTCTTGTATGTTTTTTTTGGTTGCTTGTGATCATCAGAGTATAGTCTTGGACAGGATCACAAATCACAATTCATGATCTCTTTGACAATGTATGTAAGTATGTATCATGGACTGATAATATACCCTCCTGTGCAGTGGACTTGTTGCAGTGGACAAGTGGGGGCGGATGAGACTATAGAACCTGCCAGCTTAAGTGAAGGAAGACAACAACTTGTCACTAGTAGAGTATGAATTGGTTAATGTGGCTCGTCGAAGATTTCCCCCCTTTTCCCTGCCATAAAAAGGAAGTATGCCATAAAAAGGAAGTACTATGGATGAACATTATAAAGCCTTTCTAAGCTTGTTTATTTGGTGCGGTGGTAGCATCGATTAAACTGAGTTATCTATGCTTGTACTAGATTGTGATTCCTCTTGGTACTACATTGTGATATGCTTATTCATGGGTTGGTTGTGATGATAATGTAATGCTGCATTGTGATATGTATGTCGTGCAATTGCACATGAGTTGAATCTTCATGCATGTTCAGAACACACAGGGTTTGGGTTCGGATACCCATCGGGTCACATGATGCACCGAGTCCTGGAGATCAGGGTTCGAGTTCAGGCGTGGGCACACATCCGTGCCCGAGAAGTCTTGTGGGTTCGGGCGGACGATACGGTTTTAAGTTTCAAGTTCGACTGAACGGCAGTTGTTCCCGAAGACACCCACCCGATTATCATCCCTAATACCATAGAGGTTTCGAAAGCTACACCGTACTTTGGTTTGTTCTTCCCTATGTGGGCTTCTTGTTTGCTGGGCTGGGAACAAATCTACTCAACTCATGGGCGATGCTCGGCTCGTTTGTCTTTACCTCTCCCAGAAGCAGCAAAGTTCAATGCTTAAGACCAAGAACTAAATTTCTTGTTCAGGCTCATCACGTAAAGATTTGACTGGAGGCCCAACCACAAGCCGACCATTCCATACGTGCCTGGAATGTGAACTAGTACAGAACCTACGAAAGTAAGCTTCAAGAAGTCAATACTCAATCCATTCGGTTGACTAAAGCAAGATTTACAAAATTGAATCGAGGTTGAAAATTGAATCCTAGTTGGCACCGATCTTTGTTGACAATCGGTTGAAAATGATAAAAAACCGAAGGGTTTTGAAATCAAACTTTTTGATATTTTTTAAAATCGAAAATCGACCATCGTTCAAGCAAAAAAATTTGGCAGCCGATTTTTGAGTGATTTTCACCGATAATCGAGCGGCTTACGTCGCATAAAATTTCTCAAAATTTTTGAATTTGACCGATTTATCGATCGGTATAGTTTATCGAACCGACTCGATACGGTCGTGCATCTGTTGGCCCAAAGAATCCAGTGTTTGCTGTGCTAATTTGGTACCAACAGAAATTCAATTTCACGATGAATCGCCATGGTGATATATCGCGGCGTCAAATCTTCGCAGCTTCGCTGCCATTTTGCTAGGCCTAGGAGTGGGACGATACGATCAACATTCTTAGCTTTTACTACGAACGTCGGAGTACGGAGGGCAGCCTCAGCGACCGAAGAGTTGCGTTGTGTGAAGATTCCGGCCTAATGACTGGCTACTTCTGACAAATCGTTTCTTCAGTTCTTACGCAGAGTGGTTTTCTTGTCAGAGCCTTTTGAGTTTTGACATCAGTCCATCCACGAAGATTCTCCAAAGTCCAAATCATGGGATACGCGCGTGTATCTGATACATGACGAAAAACTGCACGTTGCCGATGGATCTTGCTCTCTGCGAGAGACAAACACCACTTTGCCAAATAGAATATTTTGGGCTCAAGTGCATGCGGATGCGGCACACATGCTAATCTATCTGGACATGGTACGAGAGAAAAGTCGATGGAAAATAAAAGAGTGGCAAAGCAAAAAAGAAAATAAAAAAAAGAGTGTACTCAAATAATTATGTTAAACAGGATAAATATATTAAACAGCTTGTCTGGTATTCTTATTTGTTCGAAAGTTACTAATAATATTTTATTATTTGAAACATACTTGTACAACATTTGCTTGTCAAACTTTTGTAAATCTATGAATAAATTAACATTAATCATTCAAACAAATTGGCTATTGTCTCTATTCAACCCATTTAAAACCGACAAAAAAACATAAATTATAAGAGAGGTTCGCATTGTGTATTTGCTGTTTTGGTCAGTCCACTTAACCGGTCAGGTACATGCTGACTCACGCTATGCTGCCTTCCCTGCTTGCTTGTCATCGCCACAGTTGGTTGCCTGTCGCCGCATGTCCGCGCCCTCGTTGGCTCCCGGCATCCACTCTCCATGACGTGCATGCAAGCATCCTTGGCTCGGTGGGCTGACATGTCCTCGTGAAGGAGAGACGTTGAGTCACACCCTCTCTCACACGCTCTATGGTCTTTGTATACATCTAGTGTTCGAGTTTAGTTGTGCAAGCAACAAACGAAGTCACCAATTGTCAAATTAGGTTTTTAATAAGGAGTGGCCAACTAAGCTATGTGGTACATGAAACAGTTCTTCCACTTAGCAAAACTTCTTCTTCCTCAAACTACGTTTGAAAGAGAGTACATTCGCTATCGCTATACAAAAAATTAAACACCGATACTAAATAAGTATTTAAGGTTCGGTGACTAAAGGAGGCTCCAACATAAATTAGTCCCGGCTTTGCCCTGCCTGCTGGTCCGGCGAGGCGTTGTCGCCGAGCATGCATACAGTGGTAGGTTTTGTTTTCCCTTGCTCAAGTTCAGGCACCCGGCCGCATGACCCGATTCAGCTAATGGGAAGATAAGGTATCGGCCGGACAAGCCAAGCCATGTGCGCAGGGCAGCGTATGTGTATGGGAAAAAAATTGTAATCTATCGAAAGAACAATAAAACAGAAAACAAAAACAAGCACATGCTCTTCGAGCAGGCATACACTGTTCCATTGGAGAAGTGACGCAGTCCTCCGCGCGAAGGTCCCCCGAGGCCCATTCTTCTGCTCGGCCTGCAGCGTCCATAGCCCATGCATACTCGTCAGGGTTGCGGTAAAAAATACTGGAACCAGACGAGATAAAAAGACGAGAGGCAACGGGGCGGCCGGGAGAAGGAAAACATTGCCGTCGATCCCACGCATGGTGCCGCTGCCACCGCACGCTCGAGGGCCCATTCCACAACTGCCGTCCTGATAGTGGAAAGCGAATGGTTTGCACGCGTAATACTAGAAGTCATCAGAAGTGGGCCTTGAACGGTTCCAACGTTGCCTCACCGGTCACCGCGCCGCGCGGCCGGCACTAGCTCACTTCCCAACTCCCAAGCCTCATCTCATCTCCCATCCCGGCCAAGGCCAACGCCAATGCCGAGTCGCCGACACTTCCCAGAGTCCCAAACCTCATCTCATATTCTCATTTCCCATCCCCGCCTGCTGGATCATCGTATCTCCCCAAAGGTCACGGCTAAGCTTCAGACCAGTCTGTTGCGTACTTAAAAGCCATGAGGCCAAGCCGGCCGGTCCAGGATAGATGTACGTACGTAAGGTTTTAAATTTCGTTATCAGATCAACGTCTCGGGATGGCTGAATTTCGATAGAAATCTGATCGAAATTCAAAAGCTAAATTTCAAATCCGGATTTTTTGAGGAACCTTAGACTGAAACTCGACCGAAATCACCGAAATTTTGGTGATTTTCAACTCCTATGAAATAGTCTCCCGATACTAAAAAATATATGAAAAATCATGCAAACATTTATCTACATTTTCTATCTGTTTGAATACAAAATATTAAGTATTTGCTCATAAAATTACCAACTTAGAGTTTAGACCGAAATCCAAGTTAGAGTTTAGACCGAAATACATCATTTAAGGCCAAAATCCAAGTTAGGATTTAAACTGAAATACAATTTAAGGCTAAAATCCAAATTAGTGTTTAGAGTTTTAGACCGAAATCCAAATTAGGATTTAGACCGAAATACATCATTTAAGACCTATATCCAAGTTATAGTTTATACATAATATATTTCTCATAAAAGTTATTACAATTCTCTATAAAAAAATTTGGTGCTAAACTCGGTTAAAAAACATGAAAATCGATCTTAAAATCCATGAATCTTGAAGATTGACGAAATCTCGCTAAAATTACTATAGTAAATCCTAATTTTTATTTTTTTTATCTGAGCGAGACGTACAATCGCGGTTCCGGTGAAATCCAAAATTTGGAGCTAGATTTTGAACCCTGTGCGTACGTCGATCGAAGCACAAAGCACTGCAGTAGGCAGCGAAAGGCCCCAGAAAAAGTCGTGGCTGACCGAAAAGGCCCGAGGTCGATCATCGCACAAAGTATGTCTCGTACTCTCGTTGCCACCCTTGGATTTATCTGGAAGCTGCCAAAGTTTGCTTGCGCTGGGGTAGCCATCCTCTAGCCTTTTTGCACCGCCCAGGGTTAGAAAATTCGGCGAATTTTGGCGATTTTTCATCGAAATCTCGGATTTCGGACCCACACGAGATTGGAAATACCGGTCAAATTTAAAACTTTGAAAAAATCGAAAATACTACAGTAATTTCGGTAATTTCGGCGAAATTTCGGGATAATTGACCGATTTTTCAAAATTTATGGCCGGATTTCACCGGAATGACATCAATAACATATAAGAAAGTGATCTTCAATGATAATTTGTCCAAAAAGTTAATTTTTGAGACTTTTTAAAGTTTCAACAGAAACACTGTCGGAATTGTATAAAATTGAGGAAGCCTTTTCATGCTATGAAAAAATTATGGTACCATCATAAGACACCTAGGATCGTACATAAAATTTTTGAAAATATTTTAACTTCATTTGTTATGTTTAAAAAAACAGAATTAGCATAAACAAGGTAGTAACCGTGTTAGAACTTTATAAATTTATTCATGTATGATAATCACCTTAAATTTTTATAAGAAGTTAATAATTCTCTCATAACCCTTCTGTAGAAGTTTCAGAAAATTTGAACATGTTTTGGCTACTCAATAAAAAATAGTAAACGGTATAAACACGGGCTCTGAAGTTCGAAAATTGTGAAGTACCACATTTACATTTCTTGGGAATTTTTTTATGTTTGATTATGATCTCAAAATTTTATGAGAATATCATCGATGCTTTCCAGCTATGTAAATTTTTTTTATAATTTTTGCATGCTCGAAACTATTAAAAAAAATGTAATGTGAAGTAGCACTTTTCGAATTTTCAAAAATTTATGAAGCTTGATAATCAGTTGAAATTTTTGTGAGAACATTATTTATGGATCATAACTATGCACAAAAACTTTCAACAGTTTCTAACTTGATTTGTATCATTTTCCATTCGGATCAAATTTGTCGATGAGTGTTTTATCGGGACAGCATAACTCTCCGAATTTTTTAAAATTCCTCAGATGTGATAATCAGCTGAAATTTTTGTGAGAACATTAGTTATGGATCATAATCATGCACTAAAAATTTCAACAGTTCCTAAATTGATTTGTATCATTTTCCATTCGGATCAAATTTGTCGGTCAGTGTTTTATCAGGACAGTACCACTCTCTGAATTTTTAAAAATTCCTTAGATGTGATAATCAACTTAAATTTTTGTGAGAACATCAGAAATATGTCAGGAAGCTCCAAAAAAAATTTCAATTTTTTTCGTTAACGTTTAGACCACTTTTTTGCCGATGCAAAAAACTCAAAATTTCGGTTATTTCGTCTGAAATTTCGGGTTTTTTCGCCGAATTTCGGGATTTTTCGTTCCCGCATGGACAGGATTTGAATTTTCAAATTCAAATTTCGTCCAAAATATTTTCGAAATTTCGCGATCCAGCCGGGGACGAAATTTATTCCGAAACCGAATTTTCAAACGTCAGCCCCGCCCAAGACTGCATATGCAACTATGCGTACATGAGAAAGGATTGATAATGCAGCTAGAGTTTTGTCAGGGTGACACATCACGTAATTAAGCAGTTCACCAACTAAAAACTTATTAATTACACTGAACTGTAGTACTACTAGTCAAGGACAAGAAAACCGTAGCTAGCAGCCTAGCACTAGCAGTGAACATCAAAAGCCTAACAGGTGTAGTAGCAAACAAAACTAAACCAAATGCGTGATGCGTTCACTTCACGCTAGTAGTCTTTCTCGAGGCTTGATCATCTGTAGTACTAGTATCAACACTTGGTAGCCAGGCCAATCCTATCCAACATGCCAGAGCCAGGGTAGAGCGTGCTGGCGAACTCGGCACGCAACGAGGCAACCCTCTGCGCGCCCGGCGACGGCTTCCGAATCGACCCGGACTTGTCGTACTGTGGCCGCTGCTTAGGGGCGCTCTGCGACCGCGCCTTGGCACGGAACGACTCCGTCCTCGCCATGTAGTTCGGGTAGTCGGAGTAACCCCCGGGCACGGCGCCGCGCGAGCACTCGCTCATTGTCGGCGTGAGCGCGCCCCGCTTCGAGCTCCACGGGCGCGACGCCGCCGAGAAGAGCTGCGGCGACATTTGCACCGCCGCCGTGGAGTCCTTGGAGGGCGAGTCCGGCAAGATGGTGAAGCTCCCGCTGTTCCGATCCGACGTCAACGTCGAGCACGAGGATTGCATGTTGTTGCCGCCGTCCCCGCGCCTCCCCGAACTAGAAGAGTACTGACCGGGCTTCCCAGTGTGCACCTCCAGACTCTTCGCATCATCCATACACCTCTCCGTCCATCCGTCAAGCCAGTTCCTCCTGCAAGATTGTGATCTCGCCCTGCTCACCATCCCGCCGTACGTCGTCTTTGACGTGCTCCTCTGCACAAAAGATCGAGCAATTGTCAGAACCGACAATCCATCACACATACACAGACAAGGACCATCAGCCCGTCAAGGAAATTTGACAAGTAGTAGCGCTGTGGTGAAGCTCGTGGCACGCATGCTACTTTGCTTACCGGGGGCGCGGAGCAGCGCTGGGAGCGGAGGGCGCGACGTGCGCGCGCGCGCGCCTGGGCACGCACGAGCGCGTGCATGCACCGCAGCGTCTCGGTCGCCTGTCGCCGCACCATGTTGCCCCGGACCAGCGCCTGCAGCTTCACCAGCCCACGCAGCGCCTTCAGTGCGTGCCTCGCCTGCGCGGACAAACAAACACAAAGCAAAGAGAGATCAAGATCAGCACAAAGCTCTCAACTTTCTGATGAACCCGCACACAAAAAGAATAGAAGCGGTGGAGGAGGCGAGGGAGATCAGGGCTCGGAGAAGCTAACCAGGTAGCCACGGAAGGCAGCCTGGATTCGAACCGCAGCCATGGCCAACTCCTGCTTGCCCGCTGCGTCCGTGGACATGCCGCTGCTGGTCATCCGCACCACAACGGCAGCCTCAGCCACTGCCGTTGTCGCCGCCGCGACGGCAATCGCCCGCTTGCTCTGCTCCCCGCCCTCCTTCCCCGCCACCGGGTGCGCCCACTGGGGAGTCACCGCCGGTGGTGTCGAAGCAGGAGTCACTGTTCCCTCCGGGAACGACTTGCCGAACCTCCGTAGATTATTTTCCTTGGGCGGCTTCGACTCGCCGGAGATGGAAGAGGCACTCTTGCTACCCACGAAGAGCCCCCGGAGGCATCTCGTTGCGCAGCCCATCCCCTCTTAATTCTGCTCTGCAACTGGCATAGTTATTTCCTGATTTTCTTCGCTCCTACTTGCTTTTGTACAATCCGCAGAGGAAAGAAAGGGCACGAGCTGAAGCCTGGAACCAAACGAAGCCAGAGCAACAACATGCACGCGAATAAAAGTTTGCCGCAGGACTGAGAATATAGCTTCGAGCAGTCTGGTACTCTGGTGGTCTTTATAGGTAGAAACATTGTGACAGTGCATAGTTTCTTCTTGAGTAAAATCATACTGTGTTCTGGATTGCCTAGATGCCCCGATTGTTTCTTTCTATGATCACTTGATCAGTCAAATTTTAGACTATTAGCCTACTGTAATACTCTTGTGTCCTGCCGCCGCTTCTGCATAACTCTAATACGAGTGTCTTGAGCCAGCGTTCATAAAACCGCGAAAAATCGCTCTACGGCTATAGTTCAAGATCCAAAATCGTTCGGTAAATCGTTTTATTAAAAAAAATTAAAAAATTTATGCGTAAAAAACCGCTCGAAAACCGTAGCTTTCGCTGAAAACCGCTCAAAAACCATTTTGTAGGAACATTTCAATTGGTCGGCTGATTTTTCGCGAAAACCGAGTGGCTTTTCATTGAATATCGAACGGTTTTCATTTTTTTTATTTCTTATCCCTTCGGTTTTTGACAATTTTTTAGCGGTTTTTGTGATTTTCACTGTTTTGGTTTTTGCGGATTTTCACGGTTTCGGTTTTTGTGCATCCTGCTCGGAGCACACACTGCATATCTTGCATATCTAGCTCTCTAGACATGTTTTTTCCCTCCAAATCTAGTCTCTTAACATTTTTTTTCAAAAATAGTCCCCTCCTCCGCTGCAAAAGACATAACAGGCGATACACGTTCCCTGGCTCCCTGCTGCGCCAGGGGAGCGCGGTAGCGTGCGTAAGCGCGAGAGAGGCTGGCCGACTTCGGGAACGTTTGCTCCTGTGCTTATGCTAGCTGCCACGGTGTATGCAAGCTTTCGTACTCAGTGAGGGTGGATGGGCCCTTCCACGCTCTTTGGATATAGTAGGGGTAAGAAGAAGGCTAAATTTATATGTGTGTGTATATATATACATATATTGCAATATATCCAGTGAAAACTCCTTTAACTTTTTTTATTGGCGACTGAGTTTGGTCTTCAAATTTTACAAGATTATAGAAGCTCACCTCCACTACGTACGAAATTTTTTTGAGAATTTTTTAAAACTTGTACATGTGGGTTCCATGGAGTTTTCACGTTAAGAGTGGTTTCACCTTGATATGTTGCATATATATATATATGAAAATGGTTCCATACTCGTGGGTGTAGATACTCCCACTCTAAGTATACCACTTAAATGATATTGTTATACCTCTTTATCTTTTTGAACATACTCTAATACTAATTAGAAGATACTCCTAAGTGAGTTCTATGAAAAATTTCATCAAGCTCCACCTTTTATAGCATAATTTGTGTATGCACTCCTTTTACATATGGAATAGTGTATATAGTAAAAATAAAGGGCTTCGATGAAATTTTTCCAACTATATCGCATTGGAGTATCTTATAATTATGATTGAAGTATAGCGAAAGTGATAAAGAAGTATAACATATTCGTTTAAATGGTATATTAGAGGTGGGAGTATGTACATCTGGGAGTACAGAAAATGCTTCATATATATATATATATATATATACCCCTTTATAATGCATCTAAGCAATTTTTCCTACGTCCACCCTAAATAATGCACCTCATTAGAGATGACCCAATGTTCGTGCACCCAGCAAAACGTCCCCAGAAACTTGCATTCATCAAAATAAACGTCTCAGATCTTTCCTCAGTTTTACTCACCCACATCCGATGGCCATTATTTAGTGTGTCTAATCATCCCTGTGGCCCACAACAGACCTCTCCCACCTACATATTTGGAAGGAGAGCGAATCAAACAAGAAAATAAATAAGGAGGATCCGCATGCAAGGAAACCATATTTGAATTTTTTACTGGCCAAATTTGTACGTACTACATATTTGGAAGGAGGGTGAATCAAACAAGGAAATAAACAGGGAGGATCCACATACAAGGAAACAAGACTTGAATTTTTTTATTGTCCTAGCATTTTGATCGTATTTTTTTCTTCGAATATGACCCTTCTCGAGACTTTTTTACGGATCTAGCCCCATAGAGCCTAATTTCAAATATACGGGAGCGTTGAATTTTTGTTTTATTTTTACCTAAGGAACCAACTGTCTGTGAGTGCTACTTAATTTTTTTCAATTTTTTCTCATGGAACCGGTAGCCACCGTGAGCACATTTTAATTTTATCTTTTTTCCTTGCGGATCCAGTGGTCGGCGAGCGCAGTTTATTTTTCATATTTTTCAAATCATCCTCGTGGCCCACAATGCACCTTCCTCACCTCCAAATCAACAAGGAAAAGGAAACAAACGTCTTGGAATCAAGGAAAAGGAAACAAACGTCCTGGAAAAGGAAAGGACCATACATTACGTGCTGGGAAAAGGAAACCGGGAGATGGGGCAGCACGGTCGGGAGAACGCAGGTCTGCAATGGCTCCACGGTCGTCATCGGTGGCTTTGCCCACGTGGCGAGGTTGCTGGTCAGCGACCTCGCGGCCGTGCATCGGCAAATTTATAATTTAAATTTTTTTGAAAATAATTTTATTAAGTACAAAATAATCGAAAGTTTTTTTGAGAATTTTTCTAGAATTTTTCAACCTAATGTGCTATCTTTTCAAAAATCCTTCTATATTTAAAAAAAATGAAGGCAACTCACTTATAGCTTCTTCTAGCTGCAGCCCAGACCAGAGAAGCTTCTTCTCTTCCCCCCCTCCATTAAAGCAAGAAAGAAGCTCCAAAGCTCTATCAATCCCGCACAAAATCTCCTCTTTTCATCTATGGTGTCAATTCCCTAAATTTCGTGCTCTATTGCCAAAATTTCCTCCTAATCTGATTTGATCCCAAATTATGATTTCTATAAATATGCTTGTTTCGGGGCTATAAAAGCCGATGAGCTCTTCTCCACCCCATCGCATTGCGTAAATCTCCAAGTGCTCCCTCTTGTAAAGATCGCTGGATTTTGGAGGTAACCCAAGCCATCACCGTCATCTTTCCCAGCGAAATTCACCGCAGCCGTGACTCCTCCCATGACGGCGGTGCGGGTGATCTCGCCAACCACGGTCTTGACCCATTGCGATCGGCCGGCCACCCCTGGCCTTCCCTCCCCCTTGCGTTGGCCAAGCCCAGAGAGCACGCTGTGCTCTTTGTGGAAGCTGCAAAAAAAAAAAATCTAAAATCAGAAAATTCTTTTTTCTTTCTCTTTCTTGATTTAAAATCTTTTGGGAGCCCGTTTTCGCCCATTCGACCTCCATTTAATTTCGTTTTTCTTTCTAAATTCATTTAAAATTCTAAATTTCTCTTTTATTATTAAGTGTTGTATTCATACTTATCTTCTCATTTAATTGATAAGTGAGGTACTGCCGTCGTAGCGTTAGCACAGGCACTATACTAGTATATATAGTAGCGTTAATTTACTCCTGCGCTATTCTACGTGTCGGTCCTAACAAGCGTACAACCCAGAAAACATCCCACGTACGTCCGCGTAACGAGTGTTGGCTAAGCCAATTACCAATATAGTCAGAGCAGCTAGTAAATGAGTTTCCAGTTTGTACATAAATATGTTTATTGTTTTTTTAGCCATAACTTTTTATTAGTAACTCCGATTTATAAATGGTTTTTACCAGTAGCTTACTGACGACGAGAGGAACGTAATGATGTAAGTCTCACAAAAAACCCTAATGAATCAGATTTTACTATTCATATACATAGATTTTATTATCGGTGTACATATATTTTACTGTCAAAAAATAATATTTTACTATAAAAAATTCTCAAAAAATTACCACATATAAAGAAGGTGATTGATATTCTACAACCCTGTAAAATTTAAAGGCCAAACTCTATTAGATTAGAAAGATATAAAAAACAAAGTGCTAAACAAAACATATACTACTTTTTACTGTCAAAAAAACTACATCTTACTACCTATTACTCAATGTGTTACTATATGCTGTACACAACAGCTTTATGATGTAAAATTTATGAAAATCACATGTACTAGTTTTTAAAAAATCTCAAAAAAAATTACTATAGTAGGGTAGGTGAGCTTCTACGACCCTGTACTATTTGAAGACAAAACTCAATTAGATTTGAGAGCTATAAAAATAACAAAGTGCCAAATAGCAGCATATACTATCTTTTAATGTCAAAAAAATAACATTTTATTGTGAAAAATTCTCAAAAAATTACCACACATAAGAGAGTTGAGCTTCTACAATGCTGTAAAATTTAAAGAACAAACTTAATTTGATTTGAGAGATATGAAAAAAAAACAAAGTGCCAAACAACGGTGTATATTATCTTTTCCTGTAAAAAAATAGATTTTCCATTGAAAATTTCTCAAAAAATTACCACACGTAGGAATGGTGAGATTCTACAACTGTATAAGATTTGAAGGCCAAACTCTATCGGATTTGACTGATATAAAAAACAAAAATGCTAAACAGCAGCATATACTAACTTTTACTGTCAAGAAAACTACATCTTGCTTTCTATTACTCAATGTGCTACGATATGCTGTATACAACTGTCTTATGGTTTAAAATTTATGAAAATTATATGTACAAGGTTTTAAAAAATCTAAAAATTACCATACGTAGGGTATGTGAGCTTCTACGACCCTGTAAAATTTGAAGACTAAATTCAATTGTATTTGAGAGATATAAAAATAACAAAGTGTTAAATAGTAGCATATACTATCTTTTAATGTCAAAAAATAACATTGTACTGTGAAAAATTCTCAAAAAATTATCACACTTAGGGGAGTTGAGCTTCTACAATCTTATAAAATTTAAAGACAAAAATCAATCGGATTTGAGAGATATGAAAATAACATGGTGCCAAAGAGCAGTGCATACTATCTTTTTCTGTCAAAAATTAACATTTTACTGTGAAAAATTCTCAACAAATTACCACACGTAGGGGTGGTGAGATTATATAATCTTGTAAAATTTGAAGACCAAACTCAATCGAATTTGAGAAATATAAAAAAAATTTCTAAACAGCAACATAAACTACCTTTTATTGTTAAGAAAACTACATCTTACTACCTATTATTCAATGTGTTACTATATGCTTATAGAGTAGCCTAATGGTGTAAATTTTATGAAATCATATGTAAAAGTTTTCAAAAAATCTCAAAAAATTGAGATACATCGACTAGGTGAGCTTCTACGACCCCGTAAAATTTGATGAAAAACTCAATTGGATTTGAGAGATATGAAAATAACAAAGTGCCAAATAACAATATATACTATCTTTTAATGTCAAAAAATAACATTTTGCTGTGAAAATTCTGAAAAAATTACCACACGTAGGGGAGGTGAGGTTATATAACTCTGTAAAATTTGAAAACCAAACTCAATCGAATTTGAAAGATATGAAAATAACAAAATACCAAACAACACAACATACTATCTTGCAAGAAAATAACATTTTACTTCCTATTACTCAAGTTGTTACTATATCCTGTGTAAAGTTGTTATCTAACATTTTGTTTCAATATGATAACATCTGGTTTAATAGCTCGTATCATGTCATTTGTTTGAATAATAAAAAGGCAATACATCCAGTGTTTTTAAAAGTTCATGAAAATCACAATAGCATATTTGGAAAAATTCGCAAAAAAATTACTATATGTAGAGATGTGAGATTCTACGATTCTAAAAAATTTGAAGACAATCATTCTTATTTGAAAGTTATGGCTAAATCAAAAAAGAGATAGATTCATTTACCAACATTAAGTAGTATTTTTTAGTTATTCATATTTAAATATATCCGTTGCACTAATTGAAGCCACGCGCAGATTCGACCATTAGACTGCAAAACAGACCGTTAGATTTATAAGAATTAGGTTCATAAAGTTAGAAAAGCTAAGAATTGTCTCGGATGGGCACGCAGCCTAGTACGCCGTAGCGTCTACCGGTGGATGCTCTGCCTGTGTCGCTCGTCTGGAAAAAAGAGCGCAGCGTAGGAGCAGCTGACATATGTAGGACGCCGGTCGCTCGTAGTACCTTTTTCGGACGTGCCGAGCCGGCTTTGGAGCCGGGGAGGTACAAGTGCTTTACAGGACAGGTGACGTTCTTCACTAGCTCTGAAGAATCTCTGATTGATAGCTGGTTATGTGGGTGTGACGGGTGGCGTAAGCGCAGCAAAGGCTACTTGGCAGGGGGCATCTTTTTGCAGGCATGCAGCATCCTTGCACCGAGATCAGACTGCTTCGGTGACCAGCGGAACCCGATGAACGGCCATGATTTACAGAGCCAACATCGAATAATACTGCCTTTTGCGCTATACTAGCACACTTTTCAGATGTGGTTCGTCCGGAGCAGGAACAGGCCCGTAAAACCGAAACTATGAAAAATCTTAAAAACCGAAATCGTGAGAACCGCAAAAATTGCTCGAAAAACCGCGAAAAACATCAGAAACCGAAGGGTCGAGAAATAAAAAAAAATCAAAAACCGATCGGTTTTTGCGGTTTACCGCGGGTTCTCGCGAAAGATCAGCTGACCAATTAAATGTTCTTGAAAAACGGTTTTCTGAGGTTTTTCAACGGTTTTCGAGTGGTTTTCAACAAATATTTTTTTTTTAAATTTTTTGATTTTTTTAAATTAAATCGGTTCATCGAACGGTTTTGGATTTCGAGCCGGCGCGATAAAATCGAAAACCACGAAAATCGAGCGATTTTTTGTGGTTTTGTGAACCATGGGTAGGAATCAAGTAGTGTTTGGGTACTTGGTTCTATGTGTTTGACATCTTATAGCGCGCAACGTTTATGTTCGTCCACTAATTCCTCGCGAAAAACAATGTTAGTCTACTATTCCCCGTTTGCTAATCACTTTAGGCACAGAAGTAGGGTTAACCATATCGAAATCACGTGGAAAATCGAACATGGCTCGGTACACTGATTTTCGGTAGATGTCGAATGGATTTCGAATTCAAAGTAGTTTGAATTCTCAGTCAAAACAGCAGCGGTAAGACGCGATTATCGAGCGGTATAAGGCGATTATTGATCGGTTTTCGAAGAAAATCGGTAAAGTGAAGAAAAAGTGGAAAAAATACAGAAAATTGCGAAAAAATGAGAAAAAATTGCAAATAATTTTGGCATGATCTCTGTTGTATTTAGATAATCTCAAGTTGTAAAGTAAGTATATAACAAATGACATTTCATTTCAATACCATTTACAACTCAAAGAGCCGACAAGTTCACATTTCATTACCATGGCATATGATATTTGAAATCAATATTTCTTACCAAAAATGAATTTTCGCACTTGGCATAGCTTTGTTGTCCTTCCATTGTCGCACATATGCTATGTTGGACCTATATGAAAACTATGAGTAAAAAATCGAGTTGCAATGAAATGAAATATACAAATGAAATATCAGACCATAGTACTATTAGACCATACACAAAAACAATGCTTTAGCTAATTAACCATCACTGCGAAGGTGATAAATGAAACATTACCTTTGGGACTATGGGTAGTATTGTTGGCTATACACTTGGTTGGCCATGTTATACTGTTTTGTAGACATCATCAATAATCCTCGTGTAGCTAGCAACTCTGTCTTGTATTCGTGCCAGCTTTGCCCTATCTATGGACTAGTCGTTTGCCACTGTTGGTACAACATGGCATAAAATTTAAGATCTTGCCACTCATAGACCCATTTTGTAAGAGGTTGTTTACGAGCATCCGGAATAGCATAGTCGTATTGGCCATATGAGCCATAACTCCCTTGTATCTCGGGGACGCTGAACGAGCCGAAGCTATCCTGCGGTGCGTCATGGCTATGTCGATGATACCTTTTCTTTCCTACAGTAGTCGTCATCTGTGACTATAGAGCCCCATGGTCTCTGTCTTGTGTCGCATGTGTGAACTAGGACTCCCCTGTAAATTCTATGGGACGTTGTCCTTCCGAGCGGGAAGTGAGAGGGATGGAGAAGTCAACGAATTCACCAACATCGTTATCCGCATTAGAGCTACTGTCATTAGATTCTTAGTACGGCGGGCTCCGACGGTCCCTGAGTGTGCTTTCAGTCGAGTCATCACTCCTTACATGATGTTCCTCCTCTCTGAGAAGCTTCTCCTTTCCTTTCGAGGGAGCTCTCCTTTTTGCTTGCTCTCTCGTGGCCACTGTTTGGTGCTTCCTCTTTCCCATGCGACTGTCACACACTGTCTTGTCTGCCCATTCAGAGATTCTTGCAGCTCCAGTATTCTTTCACAACGTAGCAGAGTCAACCAGGTCCGTCATAAGATGTGGTGGGAGGGGGTGTCACTCTCAGCCTGAGTTTGCTCCTCATCAA
Organism: Otatea glauca; assembly: GCA_036346275.1. Lineage (NCBI taxonomy): Eukaryota > Viridiplantae > Streptophyta > Magnoliopsida > Poales > Poaceae > Otatea > Otatea glauca. Next base: position 43,582,405 of record CM070714.1, read on the forward strand.
GTAAGGCATCAGCATTGGATCTCCCTTTCTTCATCCACTGTCGGATTAGATTTTCACCATCGCACAATGTAAGCTCCATAAGACGCTGGAATGGGTCGTCTTACGCTATGGACCTTTGACTCACTTTGGTTTGAATTCTAAGTCGAAAATTGTAGTTAACGTACACCAACTTATAGAGCTTCTTGTAAGATAAGCAGTTGCGAACGTTAATGTGGATGAAAGTGAACGTGCTCCAATTGCGCTCGTATCCACTAGAAAGAAGTGCAATTCAAAACGATCCGCATAGCAAGCTTCTGGAGCATGGGTGTGTTTGAACCGAACACGCCCTACCAATGTGCTACAAGTTAACAAAGAAAATAGTAAATACGAGGTGAAAATACGACAAATGCATTATATTTAAGACGACATAAGGAAAATACTAGGGGTTGTTTTCAGATCATGTGCCATCAGCTCAGCTAGAGCAGTCGCGAACCTTCCAACCCTCCTTTTGTACAGATCGTCCTCGTGAAGAGCGTATCCGGCGCTCCGAGTATCATCAACAAGCGCTTGAAAAGTATCCAGATATCTGGCAAAAAGGTGTTTGTGGTGTCGTACGAGTAGTGCGTCCGAGGGTGCAAGACGACAGCTGCACGAAGTCAAAGAAACATATCAGTACAGGTATGTAACGTATGTAGAAGAACAAGATATTATATACAACAGAATAATGTATTACCGGTATTCATGTAAGTTTCTCGCGTTAGGTTGCCCATTCTTGAGTCCACGACGTGCATGTATAAGTCGTATGTAGCTAAAGAGTCATGGAACAAGTTATCATATTTCTGTCGTATTATGTTGTACCATAGTATCACGTCGCTTAATGTAGGCACCCTGTTCTAATCGACGAAACGTAAGAAAGCATACAACGATTCGATAGATTTAACAACCAACCGTAGGTTGTCCCACTAGTTCAAGCTCGAGAGGCACGAGTACACGAACCTCCCCTTCACCGTATCAACAAAGCTCGATGATAGAAATTCCTTCGAGGCCATCCATTGCAAGAACTTATCCTTACGACGAAGAAAACTATCCAAAAATATATAGTTTATTCCGAAGCGAGTAGTATTCCACTTGACCAACTCGCCCCCAATATGCTTTTCCATCATGCATTAAGCTTCGAATAGTTGTATAACCATCGAGAGATTTTTCTTTCACTCTCAATGACAGAGGTGTCGTCAGGGAACTCTCCAATCTGCTTCAGCATCAAATTAATCGTGTGGGCCACACAAGGCTACCACACGATATTGCGTTGCTCCCGTGCGATGAGCCTACATGCTTTCTAGTAGTTGGCACCATTGTCCATCACAATCTGCAAAATGTTTGCCTAGCCTACCTCATCGATCACTGAGGCAATTTCCTGTGTGGACAAACAAAGTGAAAAACCTTATTACATGATGTGTACCTCAAATAGATTTCAAAAGAGTAGCAATAAAAGCAAGTACCTTGCACAAGTACGAGACATCCTGAGTTAGGCCCGTCGCATTCACAGACTTGTGAAAGAACATGGTGCCATTGAAATATATCATGAAGTTGATGATGCTCATGCGGGTAGGCCCAGTCCAAGAATCACACATTATTGTAACGCTATATGTAGGCCATTCCAGTTTGAACTTTGCCATCTTCTCCCGTATGTCCGCTTTGTTGGTGTCTAAATATTTTCCATCTATGTCTCTCTCACTCGAAGACGGAACACCCTCGCATGCAAAACAAGCATAGCATGAACATATGAGCTATTAATCAGCGTAGAACTGGACAAAAATTGGAAAGCTCACTTACCCTATTTTTTAGTTTCCCTAACGGCGCTAATGAAATACGAATTGTTTACTTTCCTCCCCGTGATACCAGCAGTGTGAAAAATTTTGGCCCAAGCCTAACCAATCACTTGCTTCACATTCCTCCACTTCTGTGTCTAGCTCCCAGAATTAATCCTTGTTTGCACAGGAGCATGAGCCGTACCAAGGCTGTAATCCCACACGACCAGTCTTTAATGCGGCGAGGGACTCCGAAACATCCTCGGCAACACACCGCCACCCCCTCCTCTAGCCCCCTAGAGGTGCCACTACCACTACCGTACTCATACCTACCACCTGCCCGACTGATAAATTCTACCTCCGTCCTGGAGATAGCCATGGTATGCTAGAGTTGCTCCTCCTCATCAGCATCACTCGTATAGTTCGCATATGAATTTCTTTTCGGTGGGGAATCTGCAGCTGCTGCTTCCTTTCTTATCCGCTTGTCCCTCATTCTCTTCCTCTTATCCTTAATCCTGCCTAGGTCACGCTGAAAATACTCGCAAAATACCTTAGGAACTTGCCTGCAATGGACGACATTTGTACCTCGTCCTGCCAAGTAGTGCGTTAGTTGGGTTGAACCGCCTCCTTTCTTCTCTTGTGAAAGTACTTGCATCGAAATCCAGTCCCTATCTTGTCGCCGTGCTCCCACACAATGTCGCTCTAGTCTGCAATCTGCTAATACAAAATAACAAGAAGTCAGCATGCATCCGATACAAAACACCTAACAAGCATGATCTCCAATGCAAAAAATGCTAGTGAATCATTTGTTTACTTCAAGTGAATCATCTCCAGGAGCAAGATCCAAGCAAAGTATACATCATGAGTCCATATTCTGTGAATCATCCTAGTGACTGTTTACTCATCCTAGCGAATCATGTGTATACTCATGATCCTAGTGACAAATCATCCTACTGTGTCATCTACATAATTAAGGTCAATCATCCTAGTCCATATGACCATATCTAATGCAAAAAAAAAACTAACTCATTTTGTAAACAGTACATCCTAAAATGGAAGAGCACTTTTGAAGCTCACAAATCACATTAGATCCCTGCAGAACCAACAAAACAAGTTTATATATGATGTTCCAACTGAAAATCGCTCGGTTCACTTCGATAATTGCTCGGTTTCTTCGAAAATTACCATAGCTCCAACAAATATCCCCAGGGTTTTTGCAAAAAATGGACTCCACTTGGTCCAATCGATAATCGCTAAGGGGATGTCGATTTTCGAGTCTTACCAGTTGATAATCACACTTTCAGCGGTGATTTTCTGGCCGACATCATGCAGATCTGGCGTCGGCTACAGTGAGCTGGAGTGCAGGGTTGTGAGGATGTCAGGAGAGGAGTAATGCTGTCGGAACGCTGCCTGCTACCCTTAAAATCGATTTTTTTTAGTCATGGACCAGACCAGGCCCTTCGGCCCAAATGCTTTTGGGCCAAGTCTGCACTGTTTTATTTATTTTAAAACTTTCCAATTTTGTACATTAGGTTTTGGCTCAAACATGTTTCAAATATTTGGTTTTTCAAAAAAAATGATGTCACATGTCAAAATGCTATTAATACTAATTTTAGAGAACTTTTGGACAAATTTTTCCAAATTTTCACAATTTTTTTAATTTGAATTTAAATTCCATCGGTTTACCGTTCGGCTTCATATACCGAACCGAGATGATACAGTCGAAAATCACGATAATCGAGCGATTATCAACGATGTTTTGAACCCTGCACAAGAGAAATTTGCGCTAGTTGCCATATGGAACTACAAATTAAAGGCGCTATTCGTTCGCTCCTAAAAGTCAGTTGAAAAAGGCAAGCATGCATGCTCGCGTTGATAGATCGTCAACAAATCTCATCAACTATGTTGCGCGCGCGATGTGCACACGTTGAACTATAACTAAGTTTATCTTGTAAAGGGGGGAATACAGCCAAAGTTACTTGCAAAACTCGAGGAAGGCTCTTCAATGAATTCTTATTTGAAAGTTACATACTTATTAAAGTATAAATGAAAGGTAGATTGTGATTAGTTGTCTGTGTAACTTTTTTTATGAGGTGATTTATATAAGAAGCTACTCTAACATTAACAGTTGTTGTAGCATCGAGGCTAAACAATGGGTATTTCTAAACACTTTGTCATAGGGAGATTATATGAGAGGGTGAGCATGATTTCATAAAAAAATGCGAGAGAACCCCCTTTACAAGTGCCTTTGTGGCCATATATAGAGGAGAGAAGAGGGGAGATAATTCTTCGTAATGCCCTTGCCCATTGCCCACGTGACTAACGAAATGGTATTTAGGTACTTTTCTCTTAGAGTACAGTACAGTAATTGACACATACATATGCCTGTATTCCCTAGTGTTCCTAGATATCCCCGATAATTCTTGGGGCTAGGGCCTCCTATAACAATACTTCCTCATTTGGAATCTTCGAGGTTCCGAGGGGTGAGCAAACGCAATATGTTTTCGCCCTAGCCCCTCAGGAGTTGGAGCACTCTAGGTCCTCACGTAGTGATGTCGGGGAAGTAATCTTGTCCTGGCAAGGGGTAGACCCAAGTGTGGGAACCAGGCCGACCGAATGAAGTAACGAGCACGATGCTACATAGCCCGGATATGTCCCTCGAGATAGGTGACACATCAGAGTGGAGCTCGTGAAGGCAAGGTCGTTGACAAGGGCCACCCGAGGCTAAGCCCCCAAGAGGTGACGTCGTTGATACCGTGCTGCCCCACCAAGGCATAGGCTCTAAGGCAGGTATCGTGCTGGAGCGAAGGCTGTGGAGGTGGGCAATGTGTTAGAGAAAAGCACATGGAGGTGAAGTCTTCGACGTCGTGCCGCCACACCGAGACATAGCCTCCAAGGCGAACGACGTGCTAGATTGAAGCCCATGGAGGTGAGGTCTTTCAACATCGTGCCGCCACACCAAGACATAGACTTCGAGGTGAACAGTGTGCTGGATCGAAGCCCATGGAGGCAAGGTCTTTCGACGTTGTGCCCCCACATTGAGACATAGCCTTTGAAGTGGGCCGTGTACTAGATCGAAGCCCGTGAAGGTGATGTCTTTGACGTCATGCCGTCACACTGAGGCTTAGCCTCCGAGATGGGCGTTGTGCTGGATCAAAGCCCGTGGAGGTGAGATCTTTGACGTCGTGCCGCCACACCGAGGCATAGCCTTCGAGGCGAGATTGAAGCCCGTCGATTATTGTATGTGATCATTGTGTGTGATCATACGTGTTGCTATTTTGAGACCTGGTACAGTCCCTCGCTCGGCCACATGTAGCTCTTTGCGTACATGCCCTAAGGTGGCGAGAAGAGTGATTGTGAGGAGGTCTCTTGGCAAGGCACGTAGCGAAGAGGGAGGTGTAGATGAGCGCCTCCCCAACCTTTTTAGCTAAGCCCTAGCCCGTCAACCTTTTTCAGCCGAGCCCTAGCTTTGTGAAGGGTATGTGCGACATAGCCGAGCGCCATTCCTTAACCATTTTCAGCCGAGTCCTAGCTTTGTGAAGGGTAGGTGCGAGGGGGAGGTGACACAAAGGGGGTACTCGGGAGAAACCCCTTGCTCAGGGTGAAGGGGGTATTCGACGACTACCCAGGCATGGTCATCGAGGCTCAGAACTACCTTCACGTTGAGGCAAAGACATAGCCCCCTCGTTCTTCAGGGAAGGGGGTCTTGGGAAATTGGGGTGGGAAAGGATCAGAAAAATTTCAAAAATTTATCCCCTTTTCGGATCGATCGTATGCAATAGAACCAAGATTTAGAATATACCAAATGCAATAAATGCTTGCCATGGTCCTGGGAGAAGAAATACAAAGCTTTTGGAGAAACTCTCGGCAAAGCACACAACTTCAACGCCTAGACGTAGCAGCGAAAATGGATACGTCGGATCTTCGTGGCAGTTGCAGCCACGACCTTCAGGTATCCACACAAACAGGTGGACGACACCGTATACCGGTATGCTAGTACCACGCAAAATGACTCTTGTGAACTTTGTATATGGTTCAGGTGAAACTTTTTCACCTTCCTTTCTTTTTCTCTCATTGTTTTTGAATTCTCTAAACCCTGGACATCCTTTTATAACCAAAACACTATAGCAAAGTCGGTGCTATAGTAACTGAGGTTAGTGATATAGTACCGACAAGTGGCATTGTTCATACGTTAGTTGCTATAGTGTTGCCGACATACTACAGTGCTTTCCAGTGCTGCTATAGTATTTTTAGCATTGCTATAGTGTTTCGAACAAAAATTCATATTTTTGCATGCGCGGGTTCGCAGTCTTTTTTTGAGTAACCAGATATTATGTTCAATCATATTGAATATTTATCATGAGAGAAGATTTCATAAATCTATCTTAAGCCTATTCTTGTATGTAACCCTTTAGGTTCATGCAATGTTGACAATAAACCGAAAACCCCCGTTTTTGATTCACAAGTCGCAAGCGGCCCCTAGTAGAACATTGCGACTACCCAAATCGCATGAATATCATTTATCCGACAAACCTTCAATGGATACATGTTGATCTTTTTATCACTTTGATATCATGGTTTAACTCAAGGTTGAGGTGTGCCATCCTTGTACTGCTAAACTGATTTTATTGATTCTCTGAAGTAGACTAACAAGATCGATCGATTAACATCTTAATCGTTTGGGCATGGCCATGCACATTTTTAGTCTATTTCATTGAGTGGCAGATTGATATCATTCCCTCAGTATGAAGGGTCAAATTCCATCTTGATCGTACACTTCCCTCTACATGATTCAAGGTATATCTGAGTGTTGTCCTTATGATTATACAGTTACGAACAATATTAGTCAACATAAAAGCATACCATCCTCATGTAGGAAACTGTGCTGATCTCAGGTCTAAGGATCAATCATTATCATTGTATGAAACAGCTTATGACACTAATCAAATGCTCAAAAGATGTTTCATAAGTGGGTCAGTCCAATAGCATATACGCTTACATGTATTCACATGATTGAATTGTATCACGTTTCAATAATCCGTGAAACATGATTATCAAACAATTCATATGCTTGTTTTGAATAAACATTATTGGTGTCCCAACCATTAAATAAACAAGGAATAATTTGTAATAATATCATAATCAAATTATAGAGTTTCACGATCAAGTCACATAATTGATGATCTATAATATGACATTATTAAAGGAACAACATAAGCATAAATACAAGTTAATCATATTCATTATTGGCCTCTTCAGCATATTTCCAACAATCTCCTACTTACACTAGGGCCAATCATTTATGTATCTAATACCCAATGCTCTAGTATGTGCCTCATGTTTTGCTTGCGGGAGGGGCTTTGTCAATGGATCTACCACCTTGGCATCCGTTGCCACTTTGCATATTTTGACATCACCTCTATTCCAGATTTCTCGAATAAGATGATAACACCGTAGTATGTGTTTGGATTTTTGGTGTGCTCTAGGTTTCTTCACTTATGCAATGGCCCCATTGTTGTCACAATAGAGGTCCAAAGGGTTTATAGCATTTGGAACTACACCAAGTTTAATAATGAACTTTCTTATCCAAACAACCTCTTTTGTTGCTTCAGAAGCAACAATATACTCGGCATCTATTGTAGAATCAGCAACGATTGATTGCTTTGAACTCTTCTAGCAAACCGCTCCTCCATTGAGGCATAAGATAAATCCAGATCGCGACTTTGAATCATCCTTGTCGGTTTGGAATCTTGCATCGGTGTAACCAGTTACAACGAGGTCTTGTTCACCACCATAAACAAGGAACACATCCTTATTTCTTCTTAAGTACTTTAAGATGTTTTTAATTGCTGTTCATGGACTTTCACTGGGGCCTGATTGATATAAACTCATAATACTTAAGGCGTAAAAGACATTTGGGCGTGTATATAGCATGGGATACATGATAAATTCGATTGATGAAGCATATGGAACTTTTATTCATGTGGTTTCGCTCATATTATATCGAAGAACACTGATTCTTGTAAAGACTAATGACACATGGCATGGGCAAGAAACCTTTTTTAGAATCTTGCATGTTGAACCTATTGTTAATATATATTCTTTGGCTTAATCCAATTAGCCATTTTGATCCGTCCCTATAGATCTTAATGCTTAATATATAGGCTACTTCGCCCAAGTCTTTCGTTTGATAACTTAACAGATTCAAGCATAAGAATATCATTTTCGATTAACAGTATGTCTTCTACATACAAAACCAGAAAAACAAGTACGCTCCACTAGTCTTCTTATAAAGACAGGGTTCTTCATTTTTTATGAATCCAAACTCTTTGACAACTTCATCAAAATGAAGATTCCAACTCCGATATGCTTGTTTCGGTCCATAGATAGATTTCTAAAGTTTGCGCACCTTCTCAGCATTGTTTGGATCAATAATACCCTCAGGTTGTGTGTATATCCTCATTGAGGCTTCTATTAAAAAAAGCTGTTTTGACATCCATTTGTCATATTTCATAGCCGAAATATGCTGCTATTGCCAGGATAATTGGAATTGATTTAATTATAGTAACAGGTGAAAAGGTTTCATCATAGTCAAATACCATGAACTTGTCTAAACCCTTTTGCAACTAATCGCGCTTTATGGATGTGAACTCTTCCATTCATGTCAATTTTCCTTTTGAACACCCATTTGCACCCTATGATTTTTACATCATCAAGCAGATAAACCAAGTTTCGAACTTGATTATCACTCATGGATTGCAATTCGGATTTTATAGCTTCATGCCTTTTGTTGGAGTCCAAGTCTACCATCACTTCTTGATAAGTAGTAGGATAATCATTGTCTAACAACGGTGTGTCACTTTGTTCCTTCACAAAGAATATATACATATAAGGTATATACCTATCAAGTACGTGACGTATCCTATTTGATCTTCGTGGGGTTAATGTCTCTTCTGCAGTCTCTACAACAGTTTGTAGATCTTCATGTAGCTCCTCAGAAGTAGGAAAAATTTGAGGTATATCTTGAATTTCTTCAAGATGCATCGAGCTCCTACTAACTTCTTTAGAAAGAAACTCTTTTTCTAAGAAAATACCGTTACGGACAACAAACACTTTGTTTTCAACCCTATTATAGAAGTAATACCCTTTAGTTTCTCTAGGGTAACCTAAGAAGAAGCACTTATCATATTTTAGAGCAAGCTATCTGACATCAAATATTTTACATAAGCCTCACAACTCCATATTTTGAGAAAAGATAAACTAAGACGATTCCCAGTCCATATCCGCAGAAATTTATTGGAAGATCTGTTTAGCTTATCATTGATTGAATAATGTCCAATAGAGTTCGATTTCTACGTTCAGAAACACCATTATGTTATGGTGTTCCTGGCGGAGTCATTTATAGAATGATTCCATAATTTTTGAGATGATTATCAAACTTAGCTTAAATATTCTTCTCCACAATCTGATCGCAAAGTTTTAATCTTTTTGCCAATTTCTTGCCACGAAAACAAATCGTGATGTAGCTAGCATGTACTACCATTTTTTTTAGATAATGGAAGAGTATATTAACCTTCCGGCCTTTGTATCTTGAGATACACACAGCCAATCGTTTATTACAAAGTTATAACCAAAATGATGTCATCGAGAGACTCATAAAAAAAGACTTAGCAAATGACAATCAAATGAAGAAAAGGGTTTGAACAAGCCATAAAAGGACTAACAAAAAAAACTCTCAATCCGCACACAATCTTGTTCTAAACCTCCATCCATGGCCGATGAAGAGTTCCCGGACCACGACTTGTAAAGAACTATGCCACTAACACCATTTCTCGAGCCTCCTGACGCTGCAACACAGACCATGAGTGCAACCAATTGATGCACAAATAAATAACCTGCAATGGATTAGATATTTGTTTCTTATCAAAGGTAACATCATTTCGACATAGCAGATAGCCCAACATAAAGCGGCAGCCCCAACTAAACATTGGGCCTTTATTTCTTTTCCCAACCTCAATAGCCAAGATCCAAACATATGGGCTATACTACGAGGAGGTGATAAATTAGAAGCCACTTGTATAATACTCCATGCAAAACGAGCAAATTGACAATCAAAAAAGAGATGCTGTATAGTTTCTTCATTGTTACAAAAACAACAAAGTTTGCTGCCAGTCCAATTTGTTTTACTTAGGTTATCCTTTGTCAGAATCACCCCTCGACGTAAGTACCATAGAATTTTTTTTATTTTTAAAGGCACTTTAAACTTCCAAAGATGTTTATTTATAATTGAGACATTGTGATGCATTAAAGCTGCATACATCGATTGAACAGAAAACTGTCCATTTTGATGAAGATTCCATCGAAAAGTATCCCGTTCTAAAGACAAATGAATAGCAGCAATCCTTGTAATAAGCTCTTGCAAAACATGTAAATTTGGTCCAGTAATTGTCCTACGAAAAAACATATTAAAAGGTTCAGAACTCATTACTTCAGCTACCGTGGTATGTTTTTTCCTAACAATGTTATAAAGTCGGGGGTATTGCGTACTAAGGGGGTTGTTCCCAAGCCAGGTATCCTGCCAAAAACGTATTTGAGATCCATCCTGAAGATTGAAAGACCCAAATCTAAAGAAGACTTGCCATGTCATCAATCAACTGACACTACCAGCACGGTTCAGATAACTAGATGTGCCCACAAACGGTCTGGTGACTGTGCACGCATACAATCTCACAGCAAATTTGTCTCAGCGGGTCAGTACCACTATCTGGCATGAAAACGGAAATGGATTTTCTAATATTTTCGAACAAAAATAGAAATAGAAATCTTTTATCGAAAATGAAAATAAAAAATATCGGTATGAAAACTGAAACGAATTTTTTTTTGTCGAAAACGGAAACGAAAACAAAAACGAGAGAGGCATTTCAAACAAAAACGGAAATTTTGTATAAATAAAACCAGAAAATCCGCTAGAAACTTGACCCACTTGGCGCAAAAAGGAGAATAGAGAATTTATATTTATTTTCAAATTAAAATAATTTCAGAAATACAAGTAGTTTTATAGAAAAATTCAAATAGAGTTCAAAAATTCCGAAAAAAATTCTCAAAAATACTTTGGGACATTTTGAACCTAGAAAAATTATTTCTAGCATAATTGTATTTTCATTTTTCACAAATAAATTAATCTTATAAATCTGAAAATAGCAAAACAACATTTATAAACTCCAGAAAATTCATGATAAATCTCAGAAAATCGTAAATGAATGTTGAACAATAATATGCAAATTTTAGGGCATTACACCTTTATAGTTGGAGAAGTAAGAGGATGTCGATGATAATGATATAGAGGAAGACATGATGGTGTGATCTTAGGGACAAATGGCGAGCCTTCAGCTGACAAACTTCAGAAAAAACTTCCTAATGATACCGGTGAATATAACATTGTTCTTGTATCCGCCTTGGAGGTGGAATGAATTACATTATTTTTGTGGTCATGTATATTGTGATTATGTATTATGTTCTTGTGGAATTTTTCACTTTCGTTTTCATATCTGCTCTGTTCCGCATCTGTTTCCGTCACTATCCGTTTTCGTATCCTTTTCTGAGGTTTTCGATTTCGTTTCTGTTACTAGTAAAAGATGTGAAAACGAAAATAGAACGATTATTTAGTGATCATTTTCTTTCCGTTTTCATCCCTAACTACTAGTCATTCCTCTATATACCAGAGTTTGCTTCTATAGAGTTTAATGCGGAAGGTCTACTGATCTAATCCTGCATGCGAGCAAACATTTTTATCTGATTAAAGGGGTGTTTAGCATAGCTCCAGCTCCATTAAAATCCGTGGAGTAGGGTATTTCTAGCTCTAAAAATTTATGGAGCTGGAGCTGTGGATAAATTAAGAGTATTTAGATAAGTCATCTTGTTTACATTTTAGACTAAAAATATAAACTTAATTTATTTTATTTTAGTCTATAAACTCCTGATCTGATATAGAGCTAAGATCTGAAGCTCCGACAAACGGGACCTAAATGGGGTCGTATCTTCGACGTTTGGAAGGGGGCCTTCGCGAGCCCACCGAAGTGATGACCTCCTTGTGATATTCCTGGGCCTCCACGCGAAGCTGGCCTTTGGGTGATATCGTCCGTCGTCCCGCTGAAGCCTCCACGCGAAGCCGAGATACGATCAGGCAGCCCGGAACGTGAGCCGCCGGAGCCAGAACGTGAGCCCAGCTGGCCGAAGCCTGGAAAGGAGCCAGGCCAACCGAAGCCGCCGATCCTCCGTTCTCCAGACGCGAAGCCTATAAGGCCCAGTACAATAACAATTCCTAGGGGGCGTTTAGCATAACTCCATTTCCACTAAAATCTTCAGAGTTGATAGAGCAGTATATTTCTAGCTCTAGTAATTTATGAAACTGGAGCTATGGGTACATTAAGAGTGTTTATGTAGATTATCTTATTTACATTTTAGATTAAAAATATAAAGTTAATTCACTTTATTTTAGCCTACAAGCTCCAGATCTGAGGTAGAGTTGGGATTTGGAGTCCTACCAAATAGGACCTTACTCTATCTCTATACATATCATTTAGAATAAGTAATAAAGCCAGCTTGTATAATAAATATCTTTAAAGATTATCACTAGAGAAACACTAAAGCATTTAATTTGGATATTAACATATCATCTGTAGTAAGTAATAAAACCAGCTTATATAATAACCATCTCTAAATATTGTCTCTAGAGAAACACTAAAACATTTTATTTTGGTATTCAACACTAAGAGTCATTCGCGCCGGCTTCAACATCAGCTTTTAGTAGGCAATAGCACCTATGTTTTCGTGCGATGCTTGCTACTAAATAAGAGCCAGCTCTTTTCTCTCTCTTTCACCTAGGATAAAACTGATGTGTACATACTAAAAGTAAGCTGAGATAGCCTTATTGTACATGCCCCAACTCAGAACCAAGGAGAGCGTAGGGCCTGTTCGAAGTCTACAACTGAACCGCCAGAGGCAGGAGAACAGGGAGTTGTAGCTTTTTTGAAAAGCTGTTTTTTTTTTGCTAAATAACTAATTTTCCTCAACAATAAGCTGCAAAAGTAAGTGCAGCGCATCTTTCAGCTTTTGACTTTTGCTAGTTATATATGATTCTAACTTATGTCAAAAGTTGCTTAAAAGCTAAGCTATTTAGAGAGGTTTATTAGCTTTTTGAAAACTGAAGTTGACTTAAAACCCCTCAAACAAGACCGTAGACTAGAAGACAGAGCTCTTCAAGGCCTAACTATTGTAGCGTCGAAGCTAAACAATCATAAGGAGATTACATGAGAGGGTGAGCATGATTTCATAAAAAAAAAGTGAGAGAGCCTTATTTACAGGTGCTTTTAAGGCCATACATAGAAGAGAGGGAGGAGGTAATTCTCTGTAATACCCCTTGTCTATATGACTAAAGGAAAGGGAATTATTTTTTAAAATAATATTTAAAAAATGGAAAATTTCAGAAATAATATGCCAAAATTAAAAATTGCAAATATACCTCTCTGTCGCTATTTGTCGCCTGCGTTTGCTCGGTGAAAATGAGGCCTAAAACTGCTCTCTGTTGCTATTTGAAATTGTGACAGAGAGTCTGTCGCAATTTCAAATAGCGGCAGGCCTCTGTTGCTATTTTAAATAGCGATAGAGAGGTATATTTGTAATTTTTAATTTTGGCATATTATTTCTATAATTTTTAATTTTTCAAGTATTATTTTAAAAAATAATTCAAAGGAAAGGCATTTACTTACTTTTCTCCAGAGTACAATATAGTAATTGACACATACACGTGCCTGTATTCCCTATCTATCTCTGACGGTCCTAGGGGCTAGCCCCCTACAGCAACTGTTTTTCCGTGTTCTTGTACCTTGATGACAGGCTTATGTCCGTGACCACCATTGATCAATGGTGCGTAGGGCGTACACCAATTGCCGGTCCTGGTATAGTGCATATGGGGTTGAAGCCCATAAGCCACGAGCCACGGGCCGAGGCGGCTAACACTACGAATCGACGATCATGTTCGTCCATGTTACGGGCGAGGAAAGGTCGGCGGCGGCCGGCTCGTCCCCGTTGGAAATCAACTCCAGATGCGCTTCAGGCAAGGAGCATGGAGCCATGCATGGAGATCTACAACGAAGACAAATCCTTGAAACCTCGGCGGAGTCACGTAAGGTAAAATATCTACTTAGCTCACAAATTTTCAGTTCTTCGAGGGGCCGGGGAAAGCGACCGGTTTAGGGAGTCCTTTTCGTCAGAATTTGATGAATCCTGAATTAATAGATTATTATTTCTCACACTGAAAAATCCATCAATTAGAACTGAACTGCTATATAGGTGATCGATGTTGATTACCTAATTTAATGTTTGATCCATATCTTGGTGTATTTCGCTACCACAAATCAGATAGAGCCATTGAGAGGAAGACGCATGCGTATGAGTTATGGTACATTGCTGCCAATGTTTACAAAGTTTTGTGTCGGATGCAAAGAGGTCATGTAAGTATACATAGACAACCGCTTTCTTTTTAATTTGCGCTGTCCATGTGGGCACAAACAGATGCACACAACATATGGGTAGGGGTCCATTATTAAAATCCAACGTATATATTTAAAATTTACTAAAAGTACATACATATAATTCTAAGGTCTTAAAAATCCCAAACTACTAAAATTAGAACCAATTCAATCAATAATTTTGGTTCATTGAAGAGATGATATTTTAGCACTTTTCAAATTTTTAGAGGTGTCAGAGCATACCCGACAACCCTTGGTACCGCCCCTAGGAAGCCAGACTGTAGACGACTAACCACATGGGAAACAAACAACAAAAATACCTCGTGTTTGGATTAGGGCCTAAATATTTTAGCCATGTGAACATTATACTAACAAGGAGGTACCCTAAAACGACCTCAAGTGTACAGTCATACAGACTTCCATCACCTAGATATGCCATCTTTACACTTATTTCTTGTATGTTTGGCTGCAAGCAGCTATGACCTGACAGAAGACGTCAGTTCTTAGGGAAGAGCTGAACATAAAAGCCATCTGTGAAGCTGAGGCCCGGGGTACGGACGATGTTTCCTCCTTTTATTATCTTCCACCTGAAATGAGCATATGTATGCCTAAATTTCATCTTTTCACAAGGAAGCACGGTGTGCACTATAACATTTAACATATGTTCAAGTGAAAAATGATACCTGTATTTTGTAACCAGGCAGTGAATGAACGTTGCCATCAAGACCTTGCTGAGGTCTGTTCCAACGCAGAATCGGAGACCCCCACCGAAGGCCAAGAAATGCTTGGTTCCACCGGTGATTTCCATCTTGTCCTGCTCAAGCAAGACCCAAAAGTGTTATTCAGAGGTATAGTAAGTCAAAACTACTCAAAA
This sequence comes from Otatea glauca, assembly GCA_036346275.1. Lineage (NCBI taxonomy): Eukaryota > Viridiplantae > Streptophyta > Magnoliopsida > Poales > Poaceae > Otatea > Otatea glauca. Next base: position 43,597,596 of record CM070714.1, read on the forward strand.
CGCAGCACTTTATTTTCATGTATATTCTGCTTACAAATGCTTGCATGGGGGCTTCTAGGATCTAGCATGCAAAACCATAGTTATTGGATTCGCCGTAAAACTCTGCGAATCGCAAAACGAATTTATCAAATCTAAATCGGTTCAATTTTTTTGAAATAATACATTTTTTAAATAATTTTACAAAAAGAATACGTTGAGACAAAAATACAAAAAAAACACATCTATCACCATTTCAAATGACGACAAAAGTATATTTTATCATAGATTGAATTGGCCGATGGATTATTTTGTGTATATTCATTTGATCGACAAGGTTGAGACTTCTATCGCTATTTGAATTGGCGGCGATAGAAGGTATGTCGCCAATTTATTTTGATGATAGATCTTTTGTGACCAATTGAAATGACAACAGACCTTTTATCGCCATTTCAAATAGCAACTGAGATGTATTCTTATAAAAAAAATTCGACGTATTATTTTTGCAAAAATTATTTAAAAATATATTTTTTTAAAAAAATCATCGGTTTAAGGGTCTGCATTTACAGTAGAAATTGAAATAAAAAATAACGAACGACGAACCTGAATCCCGTATCGTGACTCGGACGAACTATGTTCATGTTAACTAGGGGCAAAACACTACAGCACTACTAGTTGCCTCGGGCAAATTTTTTCTATTGTTATGACTCTTAAGTCTGCGTTCTTTCTTTAATCCTACGAGTTCCTTATCAGCAGAACAGTGTGCATTAAGTAACATTTGACAATATGCTGCTCCGTATGCTGACTTGACCGCGTCCATGTAGATTAATCACCTAACACAAGCAAAGATCTGAAATTATTGTTACTGCATTTCCAGGTTCATCCCCTGGATGGGCAATATAGGTTTATTTACTCCCGTCTTCTATACATGTTCCCTCTATTTCTTCTCTGCTTTCGCTGGGGATAGGCGAAATAGCACATGGTTCACCTGCCGCATTGAGGAACTGTCGGATTAGAACCCTAAAACCCAGACATGCTACTACATTACTGGTCAGAAACCCATGCAATTCGATGTAAAATATACTTCAGTTTGGTACGTCCTTCCAAGGTGACTGGCACAGTGCTTTAAGCTTATTACTACTTGCTTGTGGGCTACATGTGTAAAATTTGTCATCTGGTTTCTTATCCTTCCAAGGTATACTACAACTTGGAGAAACTCCAGAATTCAAGCATCAATGACTGAATTTCGCCGTTGGGGTCAATAGCTTACAATTCTAGTAGTTAGTTTACTAAAAAATGGTGCCTTATATAGTTGATTAAAATAGTCGACTTTTGGGTTGGATTCATGCTAGTTTGCTGGTCACTGGGAACCTTGGAAGAAATAAACAAATAAAACTCTGAAACTAAAACTACCATATCTCCACAATTGCACTCCATCTTGGAAGTGAGTTCAACTCAATCCGGAAACCCTAATATTCAGTTGCATTGGAGCACAAACCTGCCACCTCCATGGATTAAACGCTAATGGGTCTTCGTATATTTCGGGATTTAAGTGCACGGCTGGAGGACACACCATGACTCCCCATCCTTCTGGAATGGTGTAGCCTGCATGCATCCAAAGTAGCATATATAGGAAAAGGTTGAGTTTCATTGCTTTTGAAAAGGAAAAAAAATTATTCAAAGTTCAAACGCGTCAGGATTTTTACTCTATGTACCTTTGAATTCAATGTCTTGCAGGGCCTTCCGAAAAATCCCCGGGACGATGTTTGCCAGCCTTACTATCTCCAATGTGACCTTCATGCATAACAAAAAATTAAGGGCAGGGGTGTCAATTCAGATAGTCAAATCCAGTTTATTTCTACCATTTCCTTCTTTTTCTTTCTTTTTGATACTTCAATTCAATTTATTCATAATAATAGTTTTTAAGATATATAACCAAGATATCTTCTCTGTCGTGGACTCTGCATTTCGTTGCAAAAGCACGTAACACAAAGTAAGCGCGCACTTGCATAATCGCATTGGTCTGTTAGGGTTCTTGTACTTAGCCACTCTATGATAATGCCATGACTCACTATTAGATCGAACAGTGCAACTTGCACTTAGCTAGCTAGTCCCGGTTAGGCTCACCTGAGATGTGAAGGTCATCGACCTGTACTCGGCCCACGTGAGGCCAGCATCGCGGTCCTTCCTGTCCCTAACAATCGCCTCATGCTCCTCCTGGCCACACAAGAGCATCAACTCGTCAATTGTTTTTTTGGCACACTTAGCTCGCCTAATTGCCTTGCTCAGGCACACCACGTCGGGAGAAGTAAACAATTGCAGTTTACACTAACCGTTAACACCTCGAGCACTCTGGGGTTTTCGGTCAGGAGCTTGATGCCTAGCGTGAGGGCCAAGGCCGTCGTCTCAAAGCTCGCGAAGAGGAGCACGAACATGAGGTCCAGCGCGATGGCCTCTGTCAGGACGGGCTTCTCCCTCCTCAGCTCCTCGATCACGACGTCGAAGAAGTCCTCGCATTGCCTCCCCGGATCAGCCATCCTCTCCCTCATCATCTCCTTGAGCACCTTCATCGCGTTCTTCCTCCCCTACACATGCAATTTCATCTCTCTCAAGTGTTTAAGATAAGAGAAGCTTAACGGGGTGGATTCCTCGAGAACCATTGACTGTGCGCATGTGAATTGTCACTTGTTGACCTGACACGCATGTGCAGTTTTGTTCACTACGTTGCTCAGGATGCATTATGTGCATGTGCAGCTGTGCATACCTGCATGCACTGATGATATGCAGTGCCGGGAATGTCCACCGGGAACGATATAAGCCCGCGAATGAAGGCCACGAAGTTCTTCCTCAGATTCTCAGACGACTTTGACGGCTCGTAACCGATCAGCTTCTTCGCGGTGAGATCAAATATCATCTAGGAGAAGTTTCAAGAGACGACGCACATCAGCAATCTAACCTGATGTCAAGCGAAGCATTAGTTGTTGCGCGCAACACAAGATATATATATGGTCGTACGGTGGAGATGCCGTCCTTGAGCTCAACGCTCGGCTGGCCGGCCCACGAGGCGAGGCTGGCACGGCAGGCGTGGTCCGTCTCGGCGAGGAGCACCGCCCGGAGGTTCTCCTGGCCGTACAGGCGGAGCACTAGGGTCTTGAGGTACTTGTACATGAAGCCGTGAAGGGAGCCGACGTTGTCGCGGCCAAAGATCTCGGTGAAGGTGTCCGGGTACCAGCTCTCGAACAGCTTCCCCTCCTGCTGGAACACGTAGTGGTTCAGGTCCGGGTCCGCCGACACGACCACCGGCCGGCCGACGACGCTGGTCTTGAAGATAGTACCGTACCTACGCACCCAATATTTCAGCAAGTTCAGTCTCATGCTTACACCACGGTTGCAATGTGCTTGTCTGCTTTGTTTGAACAGTACTGATGCGTGCGCGCGTGGTTTAACTAGAGAGTACCTGCTCAACCTCTCCTTGACAAAGGGGGAGACGTCGCAAGTAGGGTTCGGCGCGAAGAACTGCATGGTCTCGCCGAGAATAGGGAGGCCGAGGGAGCCCGGAGGCAGCCTGCCGTTTTCTTTCGGGTGGCTCCATCTGTATGCCCACAGGATGGAGGCTACGACCATCGCCAAGGTCGCAGCCCATACTGCTATATAGACCACTCTTTCCATGGTCTCCAAGATCTGTAATGAGAAGAAGCTTACTAGTGATGTATCCTACTAGGGCAAGGGCAATGGCGGTGCGGAGGCAAGAGAAGCTAGTGCAAGATATGGTTTGCAAGTACCGAGAGCTGCGTGCTTGTTACAGGAGTGTACATGTTGGAGATTGCTTTGGTTTATATAAGAGAATTTTTACGGTGGATAACATAGGTAGTAAGTAGTGGTAGTAGAAATCAAATCGAATCATCTATTTCTTAAGGGTATTTTAGACTTTTTTCATCTATTCATCAGGGGTATTTTAGACTTTTTCTAATTCGTTCACAGTTTTGGATTCACCTAATACCTAGTGATCTTAGCTTCTTATCCATTCATCCACCAATCATCAGAATCATAGGACGTGTTTTACCGTAGAGGACAAATAGTACGACAGAATTTTTTACTCTTTTACCCCTCTTTGGATTTTACTACTAATAATACAGGTGGTAGTATAACTAGATCTAAATTGATTTCAACCATTAGATTCAAATAAATGAACGGCTTATATTGATTTTAATCTACTGTAAAAGAGCTCTTACATAAAGGTTTCAGCCCAACGCTGCGAGAGGCAGGAGCATAAACAAACGGAGGGAGAGGAACTTGTTAAGGAACCTCGCTATCGAATAGTCCGGGGTTCCCGAACAGATCTGAAGTGGAGAACAGAAAGAGAGAGACACGTGTTTAGAGAGAGCGAAAGCGGAAATTCTTTATTGCTAATGAATTGTGTGTACATGGGGGGGACCCCCCTCCTCCTTTTATAGCGCTCTCTAGGGTTTTGGCATTAGGGACCACATGGGCCTTCGGTGGGCTTCAGGGTTTCTCAACACTCCCCCTTGGGCTCTTTGCCGCGAGATGCATATGCCTCATTAAAACTCCAGAAAAACCCAGTGGAAAAAATACTTGGAGAAAGAGTACATAGCATACGCTTACTATGTTGCACGAATTGCCTCGTTAAAACCTTATGCAAGAAAACTTCATGAAAAACTTGCTAAGGAAAAAGAGTACAATTCTCCCAACTTCAATTGCTAATCTTCGAGATTCATGTTGGGTATTCATAATTCATCTTCGAGATTTATGTGGGAGTATGTGAAATATCTCCCCCTGAAATCTGCACTTCTCTAAGTCTCATCATCCCAATTCCTTTTACGCACCTTTCAAAGGTAGATGCTGGGAGTGATTTAGTGAACAAATCTGCAAGATTTTCACATGACTTAGTATGCAATATCTTGATCTCGTTCATCTTATGCAATTCGTGAGCATAGAAGAACTTGGGGTTGATATGCTTCGTGAGATTGCTCTTCACATAACCCATCTGTGCTTGGGCAACACAAGCTGCATTATCTTCATAAATAATTGTAGGAGTTTGCTCAATGTTCAAACCACATGACTTCTGGATGTGGTGAACCATTCTTCTGAGCCATGCACATTCACGCGATGCTTCATACAAAGCGATGATTTCTGAGTGGTTTGTCGACGTCGAGACAAGAGTCCGCTTAGACGACTTCCAAGAAATTGCTGTTCCTCCACATAGGAAAACATAGCCGCTTTGGGACTTGCCAAGATGCGGTCCGATAAATACCCAAAGATCGGCATAGCCAACCAAATTCAATTCATTATTTCTTCAAAAAACAGCATCGAGGTCTTTGCTTCCTTGGAGGTAGCGGAAGATGTCCTTGATCCCTTTCTAATGCCTTTTGGTGGGTTCTCGCCTTTATCGAGCTAGCAAATTCACAAATAACGCAATGTCCGGTCTAGTGCTATTCGCAAGGTACATGAGCGCTCCAATTGCACTCAGATATGGGAATTCTGCTCCCAGGACTTCCTCCCCCTCTTCTCTAGGTCTGTATGGATCTAGGTCTGCTTGGAGTGACCGTCCGACCATTGGAGTCTCTGCAGGATATGCCTTTTCAAATCCAAACCTTTCCAACACTTTCTGCGTGTAGGTTGATTGATGTACCAAGATTCCTCCTTGGACATGTTCAAGCTGCAAGCCTAAACAAAACTTGGTTTTACCTAAATCTTTCATTTCAAACTCAGACTTCAAGTATGAGCATGCCTCTTCAATTTCTTCATCCGTCCCAATGATGTTCAAGTCATCTACATAGACGGAGATTATACGTAATCCATTCGGGATCGTTGATAAACACACATGGACAATCTTATTGCTTGTGTAGCCTTTCTTGCAGAGAAAGTCACTCAGCGATTGTACCACATTCTTCCCGATCGCTTGATCCATACAAAGATTTCTCCAATTTCACACTGTACAGGTTTCTATTTGCTCCATCTTGGTTCGGGATAGAAATTCCTTCCGGTACTTTCATGTATATCTCCGAATCCAAGTTTCCATACAGGTATGCTGTGACAACATCCATTAGCTTCATTCTCAACTTCAAGTTGACTGCCATTGAGATCAAATATCTAAAGGTAATTCCTCCCATGACCGGAGAATAGGTTTCTTCATAATCAACTCCAGGACGTTGAGTGAAACCTTGAGCTACAAGCCTTGCTTTGTACCTTACAACTTCGTTGTTTTCATTTCTCTTCCGAACAAAGACCCATTTGTGACCTACGGGCTTATATGGGGAGGTGTGCGGCATACAGGCCCAAACACCTCTCTCTTGTTCAGAGAGACTAACTCTGCAGTGATTGCCTTTTTCCATTCTTCCCAATCTAGTCTTTTCTTGCACTCTGCTAGAGATGCGTGCTCGGGATCATGATCAATGATCGAGGCAATCTTCTTTGCTAAGTATGCATCAACGCTTGGTCGTTGCTCTATTCAGGATTCTCCTGTTATTACAAAGTTTATGGCCATTTCTTCATGGGGTGCTTCATGCACTTCTACTTGCTCTTCGCTGCTTTTCCCTATCGCAGGAGCAAGTTCCTTTAGCTTTTCATCGCCTATGTGTGCGCACACATTATTTCCGGCGGCTTCCTGCAGTGGAAGATTCAAGTCTGGAATTGCCTTTCCTGTTGGCTTCTTTCCGTGCAGTCTCAACTGGCTCCCCTTCTTTCCTTGGGGCATTTTCATGATTGGTTGTGGTAAGTCCTCTCGCCCAGTTTTCTCCAGACGTCTCCGGGTACTTTGGGTTTGAGGATCCAGATTGCCTGCTCTTTTTCTTTGAGGCCTCTGAACAGGTTGAGGGATACCTTCTATTTTCTTTGGTATTTCCACCCTCTCGTGCATTCCTTGCGGTACATGCGACTTAACCACGCCTTCGGATCACAAAATGATCAGCAGTTCATTTGCTAAATTCGCAAATCAATTATCTTCGGACTTCTTGATTTGCTTCATTAGTGCGGGGTCATGTGCGGGATCCTGGAATGCCATATGATTTCCGGCATTTTTCATCCAAAGGTTGATTTCTCCTCTAATGACGGAAACGATCCTCGTCAAAAATGCAATCGTGAATCGGTCAGATGCAAATCTCCAGTCATGGGTTCCAAATACCTGATTATGGATGCACTCTCATAACCAACGTATATCCCAGACTTGCGGAGAGGGCCCATTGCAGTCCGCTGAGGGGTTGGTATAGGTACATATACCATACACCCAAATTTTCTAAGATGGGAGATCTTCGGGATGATCCCGTGCACAAGCTGCATAGGAGAATGGATGTTGTAGGCCGACGGTCTAAAATTGATAAGGGCTGCTGCGTGCAGGACTGCGTGTCCCCAACAAGTGTTGGGCAAGTTACAACTCTGCAAAAGCGGTCTGGCAATGAACTTAATCCTCTTTATTAGTGCTTCTGCTAGTCCATTCTGCGTATGAACATGCGGTACAGAGTGCTCAACTGCTATCCCTGTTGCTGTGCAATAATCATCAAATGCCTTTGAAGTAAATTCTCCGGCATTGTCCATTCGAATGGACTTCACGCGATGATTAGGGAAAGCGTTCTTAATTCTTATGATCTGCGAGATCAGCTTTGCAAAAGCATGGTTTCTTGTTGACAACAAGCATACATGCGACCATTTCGAGGAAGCATCGATGAGCACCATAAAGTATCGAAACGGCCCTGACAGGGGCTGAATCGGACCGCAAATATCCCCCTGGATGCGTTCCAGGAATGCAGGGATTTCACTTTGCACTTTCATGACAGAGGGTCTAGTTATTAATTTCCCGGTGGCACATGCAGGGCACACAAAATCTTCATGATTCGGGAAATTTTTAACATTTATGCCATGATCCTGTGAGTTGTTCACTATATTTCTCATCATTCTAAGACCAGATGACCTAATCTACCATGCCATAAAGAAAATAATTGAGCTTCTAAAAACAGTCTTCAAGGAAGTATACACTTGGTGCATGAATATTCGTGTAGTACAACCCGATTCATATGAGGGACATTTTTCTAATACCATTTTTCCACATACCGCGTGCTTCACAATGCACAAGTATTCTTTGCCATTTTCTTCATTGGTTTCTACGTGAAAACCATTGGCGCGGATGTCTTTAAAGCTTAAGAGAGTGCGTTGATTCGTGGTACAAGAGGGCTTCTTCAATTACCAAAGTTGTACCCATAGGCAATATAATTGTGGCTCTTTCTGAGCCGATTACATATGAGTCGCTTCCTGCGATCGTAGTAATCTTTCCAGCGTTCTTCGTGATCGACTGGAAATACTTAGACTCTCTTAAGATGGTATTTGTTGTGCCACTATCAACAATGCATATCTCTTCCATTTGGGCGCTACACGATTTCTAGATAAAAGAAATATAATTCTAATCAAACAGAGGCATAATAATTCAAATACTGCTTGTAAATGAAAGAATACTGGAATAAAGAATAAATTGCATATATATTCACGAGAGAAGTATGCTCATCTAGAGCTTACTATTCATTATTCAAAGGGAAAAAATGCTAACAACCATAATCTAAAAGCAAAAATGCGATTCATGCATTTAAACGGCAGTGCATTGTTTGATCGTTCTGCTCGATGGTAGGTTTCGCGTCCTGCGAGGACCCTAGACCAATCGCAGCACGGAGCTTCTTGCCCCCAAGAACTATCTTCACGTCCGATGCCCAAGTGAGGTAGTTCGACCGTCGAGGCCGCTTCTTCCAACTCACGATTCACGATTCATGATTTCAAAATTCGGTTTAGATTATCGTGTAACTGATAGAAAATAGTTGCAAAAGCATAAAGTGCAGGAAAATAAATTCATATGCATTGCAATATATTAAATAAAGCAAAGAGTTCAAATTTCATAAAAAAAATCGAAAACAGAGAAATAAAGCAAGAAAAATTAAAAACAGAGCCAAATAAATCTTCTTGATTTTCTGGCAATTTTTCAAAATTTTCTGCAATTTTTTTTTCTCTTTTTTTTTCTTTTCTTTTTCTTCTTTTCTTCTTTTCTTTTTCTTTCCCTTTCTCTTTTCTTTGTTTTCTGGCCGAACCGGCCTACTGGGCTTGCTTTTGGCCCACTTGGCCTGCTCCCGGCCCGGCACATCGCGCGGCTAGGGTTTCCCCTAGCCGCCGCCACCGCCTCCTTCCTTTCTTTTTCTCACGCGTCTTCCTCGCCTTGCTCCCGCCGCTCGCCTTCCTCGCCTCGCGCTTTCTTTGGTTCGCCTTCCTTGCCTCGCCTTGCTTCGCCTTCCTTGCTTGCTTGCGCCGCTCTTTCCTTCCTCTTCCCCGGCTTCGAGCACGGAGAAGGCAACGAGACGGCGGCAGCGGCGGCTTCTAGCCGAAGAGCGGTGGCGAATGGGCGGCGGGTCGGGACAGGGCTACGCGCCACTTCGGGCGATGGGTATGGCGGCGGCGCCCGCCGGTCGTAGGCCGAGGTGATGGTGACGGCTTCGAGCCGAAGGACGAGCGGCGGAGCGTGAGGACCGAACGGCGCAGCTGCGAGCCGAACCGGACGGCGGCGCGCGCGCGCCGTCTTGCGTCGGCGGAGGCGGTACCGGCGACGCGGTCGACGCGGCGACGCGGTCGACGCGGCGACGCGGCCGGGCGAGCGCGTGGAGGTCGGCGGCGACGATGAGCCGGGCGCTAGGAGGCGCGGCTTCATGCCCGCTGGGAGAGCGGGCGCGGCCGGCCGGCGGCGATAAGGCCGAGCTGTTCGGTGAGCGGCGCGGTCCGGGCGGCCGGCGGGTCGACGAGGCAGCCGGCCGAGCCGGGCGGGCCGCCGAGGCGGGCGAGGCGGCCGCGAGCCGTGGAGGTTGGCGGCGACGGCGAGGCCGGCCATAAGCGGCGTGGCCGAGGTGCGGCGAGGCGCGGCCGTCGGCGCGCGCGAAGCGGCGCGCTTCGTGCGGTTGCGTCACGGGCGATGGTGACGATCTGCCGGACGGTGACGTCTCATGCGGCTGCGGCTGCGGCGGCGCACAGGGGAGACGGCACGGTTTCATCGGGCGTAGCCACGGCTTGCTCAGGCTACGCCGAGCAACTTCGTGCTCAACCGGCGGAGCGCAGACGCCGGCGCGCTTCGTGCGCGGTGCCAACCAAGTCGACGGCGGCGACGGCGACAATGAGGACGCTGCTGCGGCGCGCGGCGCGCGGCCGAGGCGGCGGCGGCTGCGCGAAGGGCGGAGGCCGGCGCGGCGGCGCTCGATCGGCCGGAGGCCGAGGGCGGCGCCATTGGGCGGCCGAGCACGGCGGACGCGGAGGCCGACGGCTGGCCGGATGGCTGCGGGCCAAGGCTTGTGCGGATGGCTTCGAGCCGGTGGCGCTTCGAGCAATGAGGCTGCGAGCGCGCACAGCGAGGCGGCGGCGGCTGGCCAGGCTTCAAGCCGGCGTGCACGCGAACCGAGGTTTTGCGCAGTACTTCTGTGACTTCATGTCATGCACGCAAACCGAGGCAATGACGGTGGCGCGCTGCGAGCGCGGGAACCGAAACGCATATTTCCTTTTTTTGTGGATGGTGCATGTACTGATGTTTGCTTGTAGCTTCGTGCCACATGATGCAAACACAAAACAGATACGAACGGTAGATGCATGCATAGGATCAACAGCGATTAGATACAATCACCGATTCTCACCTCTTCTCACATTTTCAATTCTGATCTCCGGTAGAGCTTCGTGCTGATAACGTGTTAAGGAACCTCGCTATCGAATAGTCCGGGGTTCCCGAACAGATCTGAAGTGGAGAACAGAAAGAGAGAGACACGTGTTTAGGGAGAGCGAAAGCGGAAATTCTTTATTGCTAATGAATTCTGTGTACATGGGGGGGACCCCCCTCCTCCTTTTATAGCGCTCTCTAGGGTTTTGGCATTAGGGACCACATAGGCTTTCAGTGGGCTTCAGGGTTTCTCAACAGAACTATTGCCACAGAATCCTTCAAAGTGTTTCTCTTTTTGACGGAAAGAATCCACCCGGAAGCTTGTATTGTGTTGTTCTGGAGACTGTGGTACATGCCACAGGAACTAAGCTGTTCTGCTCTGAACTTTTCAGAGTGGCCGCCTTTGTAAGTCTGGCTCTGTGCGCACGGTTTAGCATAAAAGCTTGTACAGCTAGCAACGGTTTGCCGGCTGTTCTCCAGACCATGAATTGTTCCTTTCTCCCAGTTAGATGGTGCCATTAGCCCATTAGCTCAAACATTAAGCTGTTCTGTTTTGAATCTTCCTACTTTCCTAGTGTGTTTCCGTTTTTGTTGGATAGATTCAAATACAGATTGCCATTAATTGGACAAAATCAAATTGTTGAATTTTGTAAAGTGCAACTGTACTCCTTTAGGGGGGGATGCAACGATCGATACTCCTATTAACTCCCAACGACCAATTTCAGGATCAGTCGATTAGTATAGAAACAAAGGTACTTAGGGACTTTTAACCGCATCTTAATCAGTCCCGTATATATGTAAACTTTGAGGATAAGAACCACCTTTGGTGCATGTGCGTGAGAAAAACATGACAACGACAGAGAACAGCAGAACTGAGAAAAGGATTGAATATGCACCGGCACACCAAAATTGTAATGTACCGATCAAAAGCGAGTCAACAGTCACTTTTTTTATCTGGGCTAGCTCGCCTTTGGTTCGTTGTTGTGAGGATGCATCGAGTAAGACGTCACAATCACAAGTGTGGTACACCCAGCCGGCCAGCATATATATGCTTCTGCTAGCCTGAATCCACCACGGAAGTTAGCATACCTACTGCAGCAAGATCAGATCGATATAAATCGCGGAATCTTCCATGAACGTCAGCAGAGATGGTCATGGGATTGGGCCCTCTCCATCACGCGTGAACTCGTCACGTCAGATTATGTGTCCGTGAGAGGTGCTTCCACGTACGTACTGCCACCTGTACGCCTACGCCCTATTCGGTTCTTCGATCGGATTCATGCCGCCATTCTGTCTGCATGTTTGTCGGTAGGTCATTTCTGGATCGGGCTTCTTCAGATGTTCATGCATGCACCTAGCTTGCTAGCTCATATGTACTAGGTACATACACACGGTTGTTCATTCCTGGATGAATAATATTGCACCGTCGATCGATCCGAAGATTGGCTCTACGACTGCAGGTATGAAACCGCGGACGTACGCCCACGTACGTAGGCACATAAACACACACACACGCACAGGCACCGGCATTATTGACGGTGAAGATCCAAATCATGGAGAGGAGCAGCTCGGGAGATTGGGAGCCATGGTCCCCCTTCGTGCGAGCTGCAGGCAGTATATATTCTTTTCTGAAAGCCTGAAATGTGGCACTAGACTACTAGTAAAAGGAAGCCATGAGCCATCCCCGGCCCGGTCAAGCTCCCTTCATGGCTTCATCCCTGGCAACAATTGGCGACGACCAATATAGTTGCACATTTGTAATTCCATTCATGCCGTTCTTAAATAGTATCGTTGTTCGCGTGGCTGCTTAATTTAACTCAAGCCTGAGAAGTTTAAACCACAAGGATAGATTCGTGTAGATCGACACGCATGAACGACCGATCGAGAGGAAGACAGGGCCGGTCGAGTCGTTGCTCCCCGCCTACCGTATAATCGTAAAAAAAATGGAGGGAATAGTTCAGATGACGACAAAAGATTCATGCAAAGTACTGAGAGATCTAGTTATCGAATTTGGCCACCAGATCGATGCGACGCACAACTGCACAAGCAACTGTTAGATTACATCCTCACTGGTGTATCACTATGCGTGCTTGCTAGTTAGGTCTAGCTTTCTAGCAAACCTATTGCTATTGGTCGTCTGCGACCAAGCGTCTGAGATCATGAAGTGATGGAAACAACTAACAATACAAGACTTTTTATCGAGAGCATACCTAAATTTATATTGAGATAGTACCAAGAGATATCAAAAATCAGTACATCCGCCACTTAAATTTTTGGGGAATTCAAGATATACCACTCCATTCATAGCACTTCAGGAAATACCACTCGTTGTCTCAATGATATGTGGGTCTTGAAGTTCCAACGAATGGAGTGGTATCTCATGAATTTTTCTTTAGATTTTTTGTACCTCTTAGTACTGTTGAAGTATAAGTGAATTGCTTATATTTCCTTATCAACTTAAGCTTTTAAGTGAACTGGCTGGTGCATGCAACTCAATATGGTATCAACTTTTGAGTGAATTGACTGGTGCATGCAACTCAATATGGTATTAGAGTTAAGAGGTCTCGAGTTCAAGACTCGGTTGACGCAATTAAAAAAATAATTGCAGCCCACTTCTATTCCACGTCTTAGGCCTAAAGATTCTATACGTGAGGGGTAGTGTTGAAGTATAAGTGAATTGATCATCTTTCCTCGTCAAATTAAGCTTTTGGGTGAAATAACTGATGCATGCAACTTAATAAATACTACCTAATATAACTTTTGGTATATCTAAGGATAGTAAAAAAAGTCTCTTTAACAACACGCGTATAGTGTAGGCACTCATATGTGCACTCAGACGGATTTGAGACCGCGAGTTTGATTCGCCCTAGCTCAGCTCCCTAATTAATTTTTTCAGTTGAGATAGTTAGCGGGATTTCTGTGTTGAAATGTATGGGCGGATCGAGCATGTGGGGCTTGAGTTGCGTTGAGTGTTGAGAACAGAACAGATGCTGCCCATTGGCATGTGTTAGCTCTAGACAGTTGAAGCAAGGACCTGCTCATCCTCTTATATTCTTCTCCCGTGGCTCCCCTTCCTCTGACCAGTTACCCATATGGTTTAGTTTAAGAGCTCACAAAGATCTCAATGCTAGATATGAGATAAAACTACGAGAAGGTGGCGGGTGTGCATATAATTTTACATGGGGGATTAATCGCTAGGGGTTATACCCAAATCTTGCAGATATTCCATGTATCTGAATTCCAACCTGTAGCATCTCACTGCGAATAGGATGGCTCAACTCAACAAAATTCCTAATTAAAAAAAGAATGGATCAGCATTCAGCAAAATGGCACGTTTGATACGATTAGAAAATCCTTAACAGAAATCCTAGAAAGCGCTATAACGTAAGATATATTTCCAATGAAACAGCGTACAGCCATCCGGTTCTTCCCATTCAATATCTCCTAGTGATTCGTCTCCCTCGCGACTCTACACAACATTTCTTCCTCACGCAGGTTGTCCTATACGATGTAACCTTCTCCACCTCTCCCCCCTAACTGAGATTCATCGGTCAATTCACCGTTGATACCGACGGCCATGAATGGAATATTAAGCTCACCCCTAGTTCAATTTCCCTTGCTTTCACCCTCTAATTCGAGCCCTAGAGCGGTAGCTACAATCAACTTTCCTCACTTCTCACTCTCCCACACCGGTGATTCACCGATCAATTTGTCGCTTACAATGATGGATCTTGCCACCTACAACCACGAATTAAACCGTGGGCTCGCTGTAGTTTAATTCCCCTTGCTTTCATTCTCCAAGTTGAGACCTAAAGCGGAGGCTACGGGCAAGAGCCTTGGGGAGCGGTTGCTACGGTGTCAAGAGAGCGCGACAACATAGGCAATAAACGAACAGGGTGTGATGGCCACGGCAAGCAGCGAGAAAGCCGTGGTGGTCGCGAGGTGAAAGGCCAGACGGTGAGCGTTGCACTGGGTGCAGCGTGCCCTTCCACCACAACAACATGGAGATCTAACACTGAGCTCATCATCTTCAAATGTTTCAAACTTAAAATTTGTTATTTTTCTTTCGGAATTTGTACTAGTTGTTGCTTTTTTTAATTCCACTAAAACTTTGTTCGAAATTGGTGGTACTTCTGTGAAACTTGTCAAAACTCGAATAAAACTTTGTGAAACTTCTCGAAACATGTGATGAAACTTCTCCAAAACTTACCAAAACATGCATAAAACTTGTTGAGACTTCTCTGAAACTTGCCGAAACAGGTATGAATCTTGCTTGACTTTTTTCTTAAACATGGATGAAACTTCATGATGTTTCAATTCTGAAACCTGAGTTTTCAATTTTGATGTTTAAATTTCAATTATGAAACATTCTATCATGTTCGAATACCTTCTGCTGTGACACCATTCCGTGGCATCCTTTTACTATAATTTTTAATCCTTTATGTTTGAAATTTCCTTGTATCTCCGTGAAAATTGCTTTAAAATATTGCTGAAAACCTTTTGAAACTTGATTGAAATATTAACCCGAAACTTTTAATGAAACATAAGGCTCACTGAAGCTTTAACAAAACATGAAACTTGATGAAAATTTCCTATATCATTAGGAGCACTTCCAACTGTATAGATTTGGGTAGCAGCTTTGGATCCTTAATTCTGTGCTATTCGACTCTACATACGTACGGGTTACTCTGATTTCTTCTTCTTTTCGTCGAAAGCAGCTCTGATTTTGTGACAATAGTTCGTTTTAAACTCTGCTTGACACCTCCACCATATGTAATAATACAGGGACTTTCGATGTTGGTGACAAATCAAGTTAGATATCATTTTTCTTCCGTTATCTAGGTTTAATAGTAATTTCTGAGCAAGGATTGCGTGCGTGCAAAAGACAAATGATAAAAAATTGTAAATGAAAATAAGCTAAAGTACAATTTAGGATAGAGCAGTGCTTCAATGCTTTCCCTCCTAATACAAGTTGCACAAATCTTAAAGCAAGCGAAGAGGTAAGTAATCTCCATCTACCCTTCATTTATGCTTTAATATTTGTGCAATTGTAAAAAATAAAAGTATTGAAGCACCTCTCTTTAGGATAATCTAAAAATGAATTTCTGTAAAGTAGAAGACAATAGACAGACGTTGGTAACAATATCTTCGAGATGGCGTCAATGCCTCTATAGTTTAGAAAGTTGTCATCAATAATATCTCTTTATTAATTCATTCCATCTCATGCTTATATTTGGTGTGCTGCTTTAATAACAGCGAAAGTTCAGCTTCTACAGGCTTACAGTGTAAAACTTTTAAAATTTGGGTAAGCAAAAGCCGGTCCTCAGGTGATAAAACTCATGTCTCTGCTCAAATTGTTGGCACCTATAGTTTGCTGCATCTGAGTATGTAATAACAGGCACTGATCAGAAACTTCTGCTTTCAGTAGTTACATGCATACAAAAAATTATTCGACATGCTGTTAAAGTTTTTACTTCAAAAAAACGTAAACTTTATAGTGAATGGTAGTCCTCATTTATTTCCTCAGGTATGTTTCCTTCAATTCAAAAACTGAGAATTTCATTTCTTTCATTATCTCATAACTTTTTGCTCTTAAGAGCAAATGTGTAGCCTCATTACCTTTTCGCGGCATCGCGCCCTTGCGTGACGTGGCGTCGCGCGTGCGTACCTAGTATAGCCAAGAGAGAAATGTAAGCAGAGGCTGCAGCTAGCTCGTAACCAAAAAAATGCATTTAGTATAGAGCTTTTGCTGATCCGCAGCATGCAGCCATGTACTTCTCCCGTCTTCTCTGGGAGATCAGCATGCCCACGAGAACACGTGCCGGTAAGCTCCGTATTGGAATTGCTAATCTGAGACATGCGGCAGCACCCGCCTTTTTTTTCTTACTTCCCTTTTCTCTCAAATACTCTCTCGTCGTGACTCTTGCTATATCCCCTTCATTCTACTCTTCTCTCTCATTCCATTCCCCTCAAACTCAAAAAAACTACCTTTCCCCTCAAACTAAAACAAATATATTTTATTTTCCAATTTCTCTTTAGTTTTTTTAATGAGAAGTATTTTTTTAACCATTTTTGAAAGTTTATGAATCAAACATTTTTGGATGGAAGTTTTTTGAATCGAAACATTTCGAACTAAAAGTTTTTCAAATTGAAAGTTTCGAACCAAAGTTTTTGAACCGAACATTTTTGAATCGAAAGATTTCAAACTGAAAGCTTTTGAAAATTTTCAATCTGAAATTTCCCCACTTGATTTTTTTTTTTAAAAATTCCAAGTTGAAGCCTAGCTGAAAGTTCTCGATTTAAATTTTCCTGAATTGAAATTTCTTAGTTTAAAGTTCCTCAAGTTGAAATTACCTATTTACAAAATTTTCCGATTTGAAATTTCTAGAGTTGAAAATTTTCCTAGTTAATTTTCTCCGAGATGACATTTCCCAAGTTGAATTTTCATGATTTAAAAAAGTTTTAAGTTGAAACTTCATGTTTAAAATGTTCTGATTTGAAGTTTTTGTGTTAGAGGAAGGAAGGGAGTGGTGGGAAGTGAGCCGGAAGAGGAAAGGAGAAAGGGTGGAGGCGGACGGAGGAAATGACATAGAGGATGTGCTTAATTTTTTTAGTTTAAGGGTAAAAATTGGTACATTGATTATTTGGTGAACATCTTACAAACGCAGCGAAACCGGCTGATCGACCGATCAATCGGCATAGGTTACGTACGTATGCATCGAACGCCGTTCGCCACTTCGCCATATCGATAGGGTGCTAGCTAGTTCACTTCATCTTCCTTTGATTAATTTGGCCATTCAGTTCTTGGATTATATCATTAATTATATATTATTATATGCTTCGATCAATCGGCCGGCATGCTTTTAATCGACATTTCCCGATCGATAGTAAGTATTTTGATTACTGCAAGACCTCGTGTTTTTGTGCCGTGTGTCACTGCTGGCGTTGCTCTCTCTTTGCTTAGCCGCGTCGATAGGTTTCTAGTCCAAGTCAGCTCTCAGCTCTCTAGTCTCTACATAGGTTATGGACCAGTCAAAGTATTCGATTAAACACCTCCGCCGCATACGTATATATATACGTGCACTGCACCACTCGCGCGACCTTCGTACGCACGTGCGGATGTGCCGTCGGAGTGATGGTTCATACAAAGGCTTGTGCACGCGGCATTTGAATTCAGGAAAACGCCAGACCAAACATACAGAGCTGGGTACGGCGTACGCCACAGATCAATTAATTTCTACGTTGGGCATGGTTCGAAAAATATTGAAGTTTTTTTTTTGTCGACTTCGGTTTTATATTCAAGACTTGCCCGAGTTCACAAATGTGCAAGACGTACGACTGAGTCCTCCCAATTGTTGACCGAACAATTTGCACTCTGATAGAACTTCAGCATTGGCTCCAGAGAAATACGCAGTATATGCACTCTAAATAATTAACGTATGGCTCAGGGTATCACAAGAAAATGAGAAGAAGAAAAATGAGAGAAGCACGTAGTACAAGTTAAGCTTCTTCTGTTCTGTTGGTAGGCGAACACACTACAAATTAACATGGAGCTTTTTGACTCCCTTATTGGATTCTTCAAGTGGATACAACGTTTTGACCATAAAGTTAAGATGATTTGACGTGAAGGGAGCAGCGTTAAGGAGCTAAACGCAAGACTTGTTTGACTGTTATTTGATTCAAGAATCAATTAAGAAGAGAAACAAAAGTACTTGTACTAATACTAACCCTTGGCTGGAAGCCTGCAACTGCAACTTGCAAGCCAGCATGGCCTAAGAGAGACAGGCTAACAGGCCTCCACACACTGTTGTTCTTTTCCATGGATGCAGGGCTACTTGGCATACATATATACATCACCACCTAAAAGTTACAGCTTGTCGATAGGACAGGCTGGGATAATCACACAATGACAAACGGCAACAACGAGGACATGTCACATGTCTGATGCACTGAAACTGTTGAGTTGGCAAGCTTGGAGCTTATAGTTGCTCGAGAGACAGTGTGAGACGCAGGCACAGTACAGCACATACAAGTGGCCATACAACAAATATATGTTGGTAGCTAGCTAGCTAGAACATAATTAGTTTTTCAGAGTTGTCACTTCTGACTCCTAGCACAGACAAGTAGACAACATTCACCATCCAAAAGTTAATATCCAGGCTAGTTTTCCCATATATTGCACCAGCGGCAAGTTGCTCAACTCATGCATGCAAGGTGTGTGGTTCTATATATATACTATGCATGGCACTTCGTACCGTTGGCAGTGTGGAATTATAGCTTACAAGTGACATTATAGAAAGTAAGAAGCTTACAAGCTATGCCTGGATTACAAAGGTGTGGGCTCATGCATGATCAGTTCAAGGTGACACTGTCACTAACATATATTAACGAGAGATCATCTGGGATGACTACGTCCTCATGCGTATGGTTGGGTTTTGTTGCAAGGTTCGTCGAAGGGAACCTCGGATGTGCATGCCAATGACCAGCCTCGAGGTCGAAAGCACCAAAAACTAACGCAATTTGCAGGGATATATGGTTATATATCTTTCCTCTATTTTGACTTAGAGATGCCTTGGATTCTTCCACCCATTAGCTATATATGTAGCTTCATGCACGTGTATCGAACAATTTGCACTAGTGAAGCAGCACAATTACTTTAGACAACGCGATTGCACGCGCATTGCCTAGCAGAACATAACATGGAGAGCGTCGTAACAGCAGACATGGATATATTGCCCATCGATCCTAACGGTTAATCTTTGAGAAAGTTGTCAAATGACAAATTGGAAGCGGCACGTTCAGACCTGTAGGACCTTGGCATCTTTTGCAAGCAGGCAAGCAGCAGGTCGATCGCTTAGACCGACATGCAAGAGGATAGTCTCCTTTCTGAATGAGCTACTGTAAGTGCAAGTTGAGACGTTGCATGTTCCCAAAGGAATTGACTTGACGCGAATCATAGTTGGGTTAGTCGAGAGATTGGTCAAATCAAACCTCGCCACTCCAATTCAATGACGGATTTCACCGATACCGATACCAAAACTAGCTTGAGAGAGATCGATCACAGATTCACAGGCATGTGGCGAACCATACCGAGAGAAAGAGCACTGAAATGCCGTCTGAGATTCTTTCTATAGGAACCCTGAAGAGAGAGGGTCCTTGCCTAGAATAGATGCATGCGAATGCATAGATGATAGACCCCTGAAGGCCTGAAGCAACCAGGAAACCGTGCAAGCTTAATACTAGACTAGCACTAGTAGTTCGCACATAGTAGTTACCCACACTGTACAATTTGCAAGCCACTCTCTGAGTGGTAACGAACTAATTATGCAAGTGGAGATATATCCTTTGTTTTCGCTGCAAATACTTGTACTGGTCTCGCAAAAATGGCCACTTCTTTCTTAGTCTTTTAGAACACGACGGTCTGCCAGATTCGCAGACTGTGAAGTTGTCCGATGATTATAATTGGCGAGCTATTTGCTAGTCCAATATGATGCGAGTAGGCCGAATTAAAAGGTCAAGCTTGCAGTGTCATTGAACAAGGTTCCATGAGCCCGAGAAAAATGGCGTGCATAACAATGCGAGTGTGCAACCACCACCACGACACAGTATCCTGCATAATTGTAGTATAGTCAATGAACCAACAATAGCTCCAGAATAGGTCGATGGGTATGACTATTTTGCGGCTAATTTAGATTAAAGGACATCTTTGTAAGTTATCATATATCATGTTCTTCATCCACCTCCTACTTCATTTTTTACTCACTTCTCCCACCCCTTCTTCTCTCTCTAATATAAAATTTTAAAATTAGAACATTTAAACTTTGGTTTTTTTAAATAGAAAGTTTCAACAAAAAATTTAAAATAAAAAAATTTGAATCAGAAAGTTTCAACTCGGACGAAAAGTTTTAAATAAAAAATTTGAACTTAGAAAGTTTCAACTCGAAAAGTTTCAACGCGAAAAGTTTCAACTCTGTTTGCACTAGAATTTGGCAAGGCATGGTTAATTTGTCAGGCTAAGGATAAAAGGGATATATTTGGCCAATATCGGTTAAGAAAGAAAAAGTTAAGTTAAAGATAGAATTATGACTGATATTGATTCAAAGAGGAAAATTGTGTCCGCGTAAAGGTCGATACAGATCATGGTTGACAACGCATCAGAGAGG
Organism: Otatea glauca; assembly: GCA_036346275.1. Taxonomy (NCBI): domain Eukaryota; kingdom Viridiplantae; phylum Streptophyta; class Magnoliopsida; order Poales; family Poaceae; genus Otatea; species Otatea glauca. The sequence continues at coordinate 43,618,416 of CM070714.1, forward strand.
TATGTGATCGGCAAATACACTATAAAAGATGGTCAAGGGTGAGCAAAAGACAACAACCCTAATCAATCAAACAACTTGCATTTAATTTTTATTTTCCTGTCAACTAGGAGTAGCTCTATAATTTAGAATCTTTTTTGTAATCCGATTTTAATCAATAAAATTGCACATCATCGATTGTTGGTTATCCTCGATTACGTCAATCAAGTTTGATTTCTTGTTGCGCATCACCTTTTTTTTTAAAAAGTATAACTTTATCTACTATCTAATCAGCCCTAATCGTCTGTTTAGACTTACTGTTGCCTTTGATTTGATCGGCTTTTTAGCTGTTTAGATCTTCACCGATTGACACATTATATCGGCCTTGAGCATGTATTTTCTATATATCTTGCCGATTGCAGGATCAAATCGGTTGGCACGTCTTGAACCCTTTGAACCCGGCGTTCTCGTGTGTTTGGACCGATCAATCATTCGTCACTTTTGTCAACGTAAACAAACTCATAAAACTTTCAATTCAAAAGCTTTCGGTTCGAAAAGTTTAGATTTAAAATTCAACTCGAAAAAATTTAAATAAAAAATTCAAATTGGAAAGTTCCAACTTGAAAAAAAAAATTCAAACTATAAAGTTCAAACTCGAAAAAAAATTAAATAAAAAAGTTTCAGCTTTGAAAACATTCAATTCAAAACTTCTAATCAAAAAGTTTCTATTCAACAAACTTTCGCTTCGAAAAGTTCGCTTAAAAAACTTTCGAAAGTGGTTAAAAAATACTTGTTTTCAAAAACTTGAGAGAAAATTTTGAAATACAAAAACTATTTTAAGTTTGAGGGAAAGGGAATGGAGGAGGAAAGTGGATGAAAGAGGTGATGCCACTTGTAACAAGGAAAGATCCCTTGGGGAGAAGGAAAGTGGGGGGAATGAAGTATGCGATATCACTTATCACAAAGAGTGAGCCTTTGAGGGTCAGGTGCTGCCACTTGTTATAAAAAGAAAATGTTCTCACTAAATCTTTGTTAAGTATGATCTTAAATTAGTAATTCTCTATTGATTACCACGGGAATCGATCAGGATTGAATAAAGTAGCCTGTTCATGCACTGCAAAACTGTTGTGAACTTACTAGTAGTCTGTGTACATCTTGGGTCCTAGTCACTGTCCCAATCTCCATCTTGAGCATTTGGACACTTATCCGTAGTGTCTAAAAGGTGTCGGCATGGGCCATGGGCCGACGGGGAAAGTTTCAGACCGGACTTGTTAGGAGGGACCTCCTGTCAATGTGTCTGTATCAATTCAATTTCAATCCAGGCCGTCATTATCCACCAGTGCTAGACTGCTAGTTCCTTTGCTCCTCCCTAGCTTCTGGGACCGGTTGCCCTTTTTGTTGCCGTTCTTGCATCCTAAGCAGATGGGCTCGTCGCTACAGCTGCGACAACTGCCTGCTTTTTCCTCTATGATTTGGAACCATACTAGTAGAGCTTCATTTTCTTATGGATAGATCTGGGATCATGAATCCAGAATTTTTGTCCAGCAGTTTACTGAAGACAAGGGTAAAAAAATATTCACACCGAAAATGCAGTAGTATCCGAAACGATCCACAACCAAGCCACAACAGTAACTTCTATTTACCACTTGGCACAATTTGGCGATCAATTGAAATTCTTTGCCTTGTACTTACCAGAGAAAAATTTCCTACATGAGAACTCACGTCCAAAAAACAACAAAAAAGAACATGCAAAAGTAGCGCAATGAGCTAGGAATGAAGATCCAATTATGGGATCTTCTGAACAATGTGCTTATCGGCATATAGAAATTAACTTCACACCACTGCTACTGGTCCTGGTCCTGGGCAGTCCAGTATGTCTTCACAACGAGGAGGAGCTTCTCCCGGACGAGCGGGCCGTCTTCGTGGTCGACGATCTGGCTGTCCCACCTCATCTCATCCGCGACGCTCTTGACCTTCACCAGCATGTCTACGTCGTCTCTGATGATCACCGTGCCCTCCGGCCTCAGGATCCTGTCCATCTCCAAGAGAATGCTATCCATCTCACACCTTGCAGAGTCGCAAGGAAGAGGTGGCGAAAAATAGTCAGGCTGCCTGAGTGACTTGTCTCCAAGGGTGTTTCGATGCAAGTTATGTTACCTGTTCTTGTACAGCGTGAACACTGAATCCGCGTGGATGAGATCGTACGTACGGGGGTAAGTGGACATGCCCTCACACCTGCAGTGAACGCAGTGAGATCACATAAGCCGTTGCACAACAATTATGGCACCGACGCAACGCTGTAATCGTTGTGATAGAAGGACCATGTGGTGTGTCCAGTGCGAAGTACTAACCAGTCCTGGTAGCTTCCGATGAGCCCACGCTCGTAGATCGCCCCGAGCGTGCTGGAGTTGCCCACGGTCGGGACCATGTTCATGACCCACACGGGGTCGTTCGCCAATGCCGCGGCGAAACCGCCAAGGCGGGCGTTCATGTCGAGCACGTTGCGGTACAATCTATCTGCACGTTTGCAGTACATATATTCCTGACTGACCAAGAGTAGAATGCATTTGGACGAAGGCAACATATCCAGTGAAAACCACGGTTTCTGAGAAAACTCTGTAAAATCCACGTATACAAAATTTGAAAAATTCTAAAAAAATTACTATACGTAGTGGAGGTGAGCTTCTACGATCCTACAAAATTTTAAGACCAAACTCAATCGCATTTTTACTGTTTGTCTTTTTCATATCTTTCAAATGCGATTGAGTTTGGTCTTCAAATTTTACAGGATTGTAGAAGCTTACCTCCCTTACGTATGTTAATTTTTTGAAATTTTTTCAAAACTTGCACACTTGAGTTTTATAGAGTTTTCACGATAAAAGTGGTTTTCTTGGATGACGAGAGCAATGCGGGGCACTGGATTTTATACTGTAGAGGTGCCAGGGGATGAGGCAGCGGGAGCAGTGCGCCATGTCGAAGGGAGCGGGCAGGGTACGTGAGGCGGTTGGAGGCGAGCACGCCGATCATGGCGGGCACGCCGCGCTCCAGCGCGAACTGCACCTGCGCCTCGTGGGAGTCCCGCGGCGCGAAGGACATGGCCAGGATGTGGCGGGACAGCAGGTACGCGCCCCAGCTCGCCACCTGCACGGGGTCGGCACGGCGTGCGTGCAGGCGCCGACGCATTAGCCCACACCGGAAGGAAAGAGTAAAATGCTAGGTGCCAGTTCCATGCGGCTACAGGAGGAGGTTCCACGGTCAAAAGTGCCATTTTTTTCACGGCATAACTTCAGAGTTCAGAGTGAAGAGACAACAGGTCGACTTTTGTACATGCAACTAGCTCACTAAAATTTCATCAGTATGTGGATGCACGTGAAGGCAGCACATTTAACAACTGGGCAGTTGCGCTACATTGAAAACATAAATTTGCCTGTTCAGGAAAAACTCTGGTAAAGAAAAAAAGTGCAAAAACGGTAGAAGTTCCGATATGTAGTCCATCCGATCACAAATAGTTATGTTTTTATATATCGATATAATCATTAAAACTTAACTTTGACCACTAATTTTTATTGCAATATATTTAATAAATTCAATAAAATTATAATATTACGAAAGTACGTTTCAAGAAGAATCTAATGATATGATTTTCATGTATACAATCTAAATATTTAAAAAGATATCAATAGCTAATATTTTAAAAGTTTGACCGCATGTTTTTGCGAACGGAAAGAGTAAATAGCAAATCATTGTTAACATTACTGAAAAAAAAGATCTACTTCGCATTTGAGCGGTGTCACAGTTGCAGTGCTCAACTATGCATTCGCTAAAAAAAAGATCACGAAATGCAAATTGCAAGTCACTGATAGCACCGACTGACAAGTGAAGTGACAAGGACAACCATCTTTTCCATTTCGCCTATGCTGTCTCAATTGAGAAAAAACCATTTCCAGCAAAATTTGTAAACTAGTCCAAGTGCTGTAGTCCAAAATTATAGAGGGTGAAAATTTCCAACAAGATGCCCAACCGTGTCAAATGTCTGGCAATACAGGCATTGCTTAATTGAGCAACTTGCTATGAGTAATTAAATTCTCCCATTCTAATCAGGTCATCAGTCTGCAGTGCTACTACCTCTTGGACCTTTTGACCTCCCTGTTGATCATGAGATCTCCCGTCTCCCATTCCTCACTTCTCCAACTAAAAATTAACCGAAGATTGTCTACTTAAAGTTGGACTGATTTTTTTAGCAAATCAATCAAATTTAGCAATGCCCTAAAATATTTCCTCAATTTCGTTGTTCCTCGTTGCTACGGCTGCATACGTTACGTACAGCTACAAGTGCGTAAAGAGGATCTGGTTATAGGCGTCCGGCACTCCGGGCACGAACCAGTGGATGCAGTCGGTGTATCGCTACGGGGCGACCTTTTGCTCGTCGGTGACCAGGAGGTTGCCGGTCCGCATCTACTGTAGATGGTACACGAGCAAACCGGTATATTGTCGTCATCATAGATAGACTCGTTGCCTAAGGACAGTGCCGAGAATTGATGATTATAGAATGCATTCGTCGTTGCGTGTCCCTGCTCCCTACATATCTTTTTCTCTCTCAATACTCGACACTTTTTATATAGAGAAAAATAAAAAATAATTTTTCTAAGCTAAACAAAAAAATAGGATTGGTGAACCTCTCGTAGAAAATAAATGAATCACAGAGGATGAAAATTAATTTTTCTAACCTGAATAAAAGAAAGACCAGTAAACCTTAACAGAAAACAAATAAATCAAATCGTCTATCTAAATAGAGATCAAATAGACAGAAAGTGATGGGAATCAAAGAAAAAAAAAGACAACAGATTTTTAACCTTCTTTTGAATCCTAACCAAGCAAGAGGAAGAAACTTGGTCACTTACCCCGCAGCCGGTGTCGAGCGCGGTGCGGATGGAGCCGTCGTGGAGCGGGATGAGCTTCCCGATGTCGCCGATGTAGGTGTCGGCGCCGTGGGGGAACATGGTCCCACCGCCGGGGAACCGGAACTTGTCTCCGTCGACGCGGATCGAGTTCTGCACCGGCTGGGCCGGCCACGGGAATGGGTTGCGGTACCCTCGGGGCGCCGGCACGAGGCATCGCAGCCGCTCGCGCCCCGCGGTGCAGTGCCTCTCCCGGTACACCAGCCGCTCACGCGGGTACCGCAGCGACCTCTTCACGTCCTCGCACGGCGTGTACTCCGAGTACCTGGCCGGGCACGCCCGGTACCTCCGCGGCGCCGAGGACGCGGACGAGGCTGCTCCAGCAGCGGCGGCGTCGTAGTCCGCGGTCGAGTGGTGCGCGGAGAAGTCGAGGGGCTGGGTGGAGGGGGTGAGGGTGACGGTGCGGGAGATGGCGGTGGCGATGGAGACCGCGGAGGAGGGGGAGCGGGAGGGAGAGGAGAGGCCGCCGTGGTGCCAGACGCCGAGGAGGTAGGAGGCGGAGCAGAGGTGGGCAACGACAGCGAAGGGCACGAAGGAGGGGCGCCGGGCGGCGGATGCAGCTTCGTGGCCGCCGGGCAGACCCCCATAGCGCCGGCTTCTCTGCTGCTCCCAGTGAGATCGCTTTGCTTAGGAGTGTGGTCTCTTTGGCTTGGTTAGTGTGGGTAGCTAGTGATTAGGTGACGAGGAGGGTGCAAGGTTTCAAATTTTGTTTTAGATTTTATCTCAAAAACGATCGAAATTCAAAATTTTAGTAAAATTTAAGAATTTCAGATGAGATCTGAATGAAATTTAAAAAGAAAAATTCAAATCTGGAAATTTTTGGATCGGGGTTTGTGAGATTTTGATCGAAATTGCCGAAATCTTAGCAAATTTCAACCAAATGAAATATAGTTGAAACCATGTTAGAAAATTTTTGTGGATAGTTCTGACACATCACTAATGTTCACATAAAATTTCAGATAATAATCAAGCCTGAGGAATTTTTAAAAATTATGACAGTGCTACAGTCTCATAAAAGATGACTACATATATTGCTTTCGTCGACTTGATTGAGAAACCAAAACAGCTTTAGAATTTTTGTTAACTTTTAGAGAAGGGTCCTGAGGCAATGCTTAAGACCTCTTAAAATTTTTGGATCATGATCACACTTGAGAAACTTTTTAAAATTCTAACAAGGTTACTGTCTCATTTATGTTCCTTCTGTTTTTGATTTTTCAAAGATAACACATGAAATTCCATTCTTTTGAAAAAAATTCGGTATGATTCTAGACTACTAAAAATAGTACCGTAGATTTTTTAGAGAATGATCAAGTTTGTACATTTTTATAAAAAATCTGACAATGCTTCTATTATTATTATAAAACGTCTCAAAAATTCAGTTTAAAAAAAAAATCATGGTAGATGACATTCTTAAGAGGTATTGTCTCAAATCCGATCCAAAAAACTTGGAAACCACTCAAAATTACTGAAATTTTGGTGAAATTTGCCAAATTTTTTGAATCACTATAACAATTTATTTTTTTTAAAAAAAATTATTCTACTGGGATTTTTAATCTTATCTCTGGCTAAAATCCGAAATCCCGATCGAAATTTAGTCAGGATTTTGAACCTTGTACGGGTGGTGAATGACTGAACGGTGCGTTTGGTTTTGGCTAATCGTGTGTGTTTGGTTTGATACGAAAGGCGTTTAGCTTTGCCACCAGTGGTAGCACTTTGGTATTTTTGTTTGCACTAGTATAGTGCCTGTGCTAACGCTACGACGGCAGTACAACCGCTTATCAATTAAATGAGAAGATAAGTATGAATACAACACTTAATAATAAAAGAGAAATTTAGAATTTTAAATGAATTTAGAAAGAAAAACAGAACTAAATGGAGGTCGAATGGGCAAAAACGGGCTCCCAAAGCATTTTAAATCAAGAAAGAGAAAGAAAAAAGAATTTTCTGATTTTAGATTATTTTTTTTGCAGCTTCCACAGAGAGCACGCTCTGGGCTTGGCCAGCGCAAGGGGGAGGGAAGGCCAGGGGTGGCCGGTCGGTCGCAATGGGTCGACACTGGTGCGGCGAGATCGCCGACACCGACGCCTGCGGGGGAGGAGTCACGGTTGCGGTGAATTTCGTCGGGAAAGATGACGGTGATGGCTTGGGTTACCTTCAAAATCCGGCGATCTTTACAAGAGGGAGCACTTGGGGATTTACGCAATGCGATGGGGTGGAGGAGAGCTCGCCGGCTTTTATAGCTCCGAAACAAGCATATTTATGGAAACCATAATTTGGGATCAAATCAGATTGATAGGAAATTTTGGCAATAGAGCACGAAATTTGAGGAATTAACACTATAGATGGAAAGAGGAGATTTGGTGCGGGATTGATGGAGCTTTGGAGCTTCTTTCTTGCTTTAATGGAGGGAGGGAAGAGAAGAAGCTTCTGCAGTGCAGGTGTAGCTAGAAGAAGCTACAGGTGAGTTGCCTTTATTTTTTTAAATATAGAAGGATTTTTGAAAAGATAGCACATTAGGTTAAAAAGTTCTAGAGAAATTCTCAAAAAAACTTTCGATTATTTTGTACTTAATAAAATTATTTTCAAAAAATTTAAATTATAAATTTGCGAGAGCACGGCAGCGTGCGAGGTCGCTGACCAAGAACCTCGCCGCGTCAAAAAACCACCGATGGCAACCGTGGAGCCATTGCGGACTGCGTTCTCCGGTCATGCGCCCTCTCCGGTTTCCTTTTCCCAAAGACGTAATATATGGTCCTTTCCTTTTCCGGACGTTTGTTTCCTTTTCCTTGTTGATCTTTGGAGGTGAGGAAGGTGCATTTGTGGGCCACGAGGATGATTTGAAAAATATGAAAAAATAAACTGCGCTCACCGACCATTGGATCCGCAAGGAAAAAAGATAAAATTAAACAATGCTTTCGCCACCACCCGGTTCCGCGAGAAAAAATTGAAAAAAATTAAGCAGCACTCACAGACCGTTGGTTCCTTAGATAAAAAGAAATTCAGCGCTCTCCGTGCCCTGAAATTAGGCTCTATGGGGCTAGATCCGTAAAAAAGTCTCGAGAAGGGTCATATTCGGAAAAAAATACGATCACAATGCCAAGACAATAAAAAATTCAAGTTTTGTTTCCTTGCATGCGGATCCTCCCTGTTTATTTCCTTGTTTGATTCACCCTCCTTCCAAATATGTAGTACGTACAATTTTGGCCAGTAAAAAATTCAAGTCTGGTTTCCTTGCATGCGGATCCTCCTTATTTATTTCCTTGTTTGATTCGCTCTCCTTCCAAATATGTAGGTGGGGGAGGTCTGTTGTGGGCCATAGGGATGATTAGACACACTAAATAATGGCCATCAGATGTGGGTGAGTAAAACTGAGGAAAGATCTGAGACGTTCATTTTGATGAATGCAAGTTTCTGGGGACGTTTTGCTGGGTGCACGAATATTAGGCCATCTCTAATGAGGTGCATTATTTAGGGTGGACGTAGGAAAAATTGCTTAGGTGCATTATAAAGGGGTATAGATGCTGGAGGTGGGGGGAGATCTGTTGTGGGCCACAGGGATGAGTTAGACACATTAAACAATGGCCATCGGATGTGGGTGAGTAAAGCTGAGGAAAGATCTGAGAGGTTAATTTTGATGGAGGCAAGTTTCTGAGGACGTTTCGCTGGGTGCATGAAGGTTGGGCCATCTCTAGTGGGGTGCATTATTTGGGGTGGACGTAGAAAAGAATGCTTAGGTGTATTATAAAGGGGTATAGATGAAGGCATAGGAAAGGTGATTAGTAGCAACGGCGGACCCCTTGCTAACTTATGACGGACTAGAAGTCTGACCAGAGCCCATTACCACTATAATATCCTAACAAAGGGCGTAACCACCAACACAACAACTGATGTAAGAGTGAAATAGACAAAGGACACTTGAAAAATGTACGGTATAGCTATTTAAGGTTAATTTCATATAAATTTTTTGGCAAGAACATATCCAGATACTGTCACATGGTGTTTCTCCCATTACTCTCCCTTCTCTTCACCTTTTCTACCCCTTCCTTCTCATTGGATACAAAAAAATTCAATTCGAAACTTTCATACGAGTTCAATTGAAAACTTTCGGTTCAAAGATTTTTTGTTCGAAAACTTTTGACTCAAAGAACATTCTGTTTGAAAAGTTTTGATTCAAAAACATTAAAAATGGTTAAAAAAATACTTCCTATTAAAAAACTTAAGGGAATTTGAAAAAAAAACCTTTTGAGTTGAAGAGAAGAAAATATAGGAGGAAAGTGAGATATAGGGGATGACACTAAATGTCACGATGAGAGAACCTTTGAAAGGGAAGAAAAATAAGGGGGAGAAAGGAGATGGCGCCACATGTCTCAATGAGAGAGTCTTCACGAAAATTTTGGTGAGTACGTCCTCAAATTAGTAATTTCAAAAACATATTCCAGATAGATAAATACCTAATTAAGGAAGACTAGGTCCACTGAATCTATCTCCGCACTACATTGTAGTTTGAATAGTTCAAATAATGGTCATCATTGCATCCTTCGTGAAAAGACAACCTCTGTCCCCGTGGTACATCAAAATGAAGCTCCTTGGTGCTCATTTTGAATGCTCTATGCATATCCCTTTTGTTGTTCTTCTCTTCTATGTATTTGATGATTATAGTTGAGCACTTTAGTTGTGGATCACTCATGGAGAACAACACCGGAGAGTTTCAGACAACAAAGTATTTGGTAATATCACATAATATTGCTTTCATAGTAGCTACCAAAGGAAATGGCCTCAAGCCTCTCAAGACCCAGTTGTACACATCGATCCGCGTAGTATGTTGGTCATGACTTTGTACCTTGCATCATCGGTGTCGTAAAACAATGTCCATTTCTTCCTAGGCTCATGCTTAATCCACTGTGAGAAAGCATTTCGCTTGTCTTGCATTCCTCCTGACCAATTCTGGAGGATCTGTGAGTATCTTATCGAGTATAATGGGGATCTCTTCCATGCCCCTCTCGCATGCTTCACCGTACGGTCATCCAGTTTCTTTCATGGTGCATCAAACTTTCTCTACTGGTTCTAATCACAAAGCTTTTAAAAAGCTTTATGAGGCATTTCTTGCTGAATTGCTTGTATAAATTAGCACCCATGTGCCTCTTGCATCACTTACTCTGTAAATCAAGCAATCCTCCCCTTGTTGTAGTTGTATAATCGCCTTCAATAAGCCAATATATCGATCATGTATCACGCAAACCCAATACCGGTCGCCCACAACACTAGTTTTCGTGTTTCTCATAAACCACAACTAAATATCGGTGTTCTCACTGTCCACAAATGCATATGCAACAAGAAGAACTTGGTTGTTCCCATCCACTTCTATTGCAGTCAATATCCACCAATTGTACTTCCTAGTCTAGAAAGTGCTATCCACGCAAAGCAACGAATGATAGTGTCTGAATGCATTGATGCACGCACAAAAAACATAGAATGCTCGCTTAAATATCATCTTCCCAGAGAACCGATTTGAGGTTTATTCTAGCATATCAAGAAAAGTATCAGGATTCCTTTGTTGTATGATTTGGAGCAGACCAAGCAGGTTGTGGTAAGGGCCTTCGAATGTACCGAGCATTGCTTTCAGTGCCTTCCGCTTCGCACTCCAATCATCTGCATAGATTGTTGTGTATTGGAATCTCTCATCTATTGCAAGAATTAGGAAACTCGAATCAAAATCCAGATTACCCGCAATCTCTCCGTACATGACATTTGCAATAAAGCCTGATGATAGGTTTCTATGGGTTTACATAGCCTCTATCACTAAGTATATGTGTGGAATGACTATGGAGCACTTCCAATGGAAGTCTCACCTAGGTTGGTATGTATGGACTCACAAAGGACATCCCTCTATCTCACATTTCACGTCATACACGCGCAGGCATGACTTCACTACCTTCAATGTTCTCCTCAGTAACAATGTCCAGAACATAATTGCTTCCTGCATTCCTAACTTACTTTTGTACAACGCTCCATGTTTGATCTCATTCTGCTCGTACTTCTAGGCCACCCGATGACCTTCAAGCACTACTAGTTTATCAAATTGGTACGTGTTCTACGACGGAATGACCTGATCACCTTCACCTTACTCGTCATCAGAACCTTCATTATTTGACAATGCCTCACAGTCAAGGTATTCAAGTTCTATCCGTTTCATCAAGGCTTCAACCTCACCTTCGACTGCAATGCCGATGGGTTCTCACGCCTCTACCATGGGACGGTCTACAGTCTTAGTTTCAAGTAAGTTAGTACCATCTCCCTCTTAGCTCATAAAGTATGGCTTATCGTGGCTCGATTGCCCAATTTCTTTGGTACTACCACTGATGGCATCTTCCTGCATCTCATGAGTCCGATGGACTTTCTCAAAGGCTTAGGCCAACAAGACTATCATCGCTCCTTCATCAATATCACATATGAGCTCCATGAAATTTGTCCATTAAATTCCACTAACTCTTAGTACGTGCATTATTTTACTTGAGTAGCAACACCATGCAACTTCAAATCATGCAACACATGGTCTAGCGAGAATAGTTGGTACAACTACCTTATAACAGTGCCCCATGGACGTTGCTCTGCACATGATAGACTGGCCATCACAGATGGAAAATCACGCTAATCAACCCCTTCTGTACCCATCTGTGGAACCCCTTCTCATATTGTATTTTGAAAGACTCTCAGTTTAGTCATACATGTTGATGATCTCAACAAATAATCAGATGTTAATGACAATCTGCCATTCGATTAACTAAATCGAAATAAACCTAATAACATATCTGCTACTTAGATTTAAACTTGCACAGGAGAAATTTCCCTAATGTGCAACACCCTAAAGAAAGGCAAAAAAATTCCGTACATGTTCTGTACAAATCGAAATTACCATACATGTTTCATCTATATAGCACACATAGATAATAATAGATCCTACACAAACTGCTAGAAGTACGTACTAGAAGAATAAATAGATCTACAATTTTTTTTCTTTTTTCATGTTTTGAATAGAACTAACTAGCAGATCTAATATCCAACTAATTATTGTACTACAACTAATCACCGCAAGGAAGTAATAGTTCTACAAGAATAAGTCATACAATAAATTACTCTAAAGAACGGCATATACATCTACAAACCATACTGTTTACGTATCTAACCACTACTTAATACAACGGTAGATCTAATCATTTTATTTACTAACCTACCCTAATACAAAAATGAAATATACGCAAACTGAACTCTAAAGCAAACAATATTTGTTCACATGGTGCTTCACGATAAACGGCTGTGTTATTCCCAGACGTTATAGTGGGAAAGAAAATGTTTTCACTGACCTCTAGGCTCTAGCTCGGTTCTTCTAGACGGAGGATATACCAGGACAAGTACAAAAAATAGGTAAATGCATGTCCTTTGCAAGAATTGTCAAAGCATTAGAAAGCCACGATATAATCTATGATACGATAGATTTGGATATCCTACCTATATATGGCTAGTCGTGATTGACAAGGTAGCATTTATTTTATTTTAATCTATTTTGTTTGCACTCTACTCGTAGGGCGATTAGCTAGGTTAACCATTCCAGTTAACCTGGCACTTTGTCCCATGAAAAGGAAGAAGCTACGGCAGTATTTTTAGGTCCTATTTGAGGGACTTCGGCTGTGCTATAAAGCTGCTTTTAGTTTACGGGATCGTAAAGTAGCTGTAGCTAGTGACTGTGGTATTTCTTGAGAGACCGTTTAGTAAACTGGCTTCTTTTGGACTACTGCAACTGTGAGGGGAGGCGACTGGACTGTGAGGAGACGCCTGTGTTGGGAGGTGACGGTCGAGGCAGGGATCGAGGTGGCGACCGAGGCTACCAGGGCGAGGAGGCGGGTCCGTCGAGCGAGGATCGAGGCGGGGAGGAGGCAATGACCAGGGGGAGGATGGAGGCGGCCGAGCGGGGACTGACGACCAAGGCGAGGATCAAGGCTGAGCGGGTGGCGAGGAGGCGGGGACGGAGGTGGGGAGGATGCGCCGAGCGGGGGCGGGGAGAAGACGCCGAGCAGGGAGGATGTGCCGAGCAGGGGGGAGGCGAAGCCACAGTCGAGCAGGAAAAGCACGTGCGGGGGTGGTGCGGCTTTGAGGAGGCTTTTGGCTGGGCAGCTTTTGTGAAGTCGCCCTATTTGGGGGCTTCCAGCCAAAGCCGAAGACCAACTAAAGCACATCCCTCCAAATAGGGCCTGTGTTCTCTTTTTTCCCCTCTCCTCTCCTCTCCTCTCATCTCTTCTCATATCTTCTCCTCTCCTCTTCTCTCCTCTCTTCCCCCTCTTTTCTTGTTTTTCTGAATAAAAGTGATTTTTGGATGGTTTTTGCTCTTAAATAGCCTACCTTCATTTGCCATTTCAAAATAGAGGATGCGGAGGCCTCTGTTGTCGTTTCAAACGATGATTCATTCCTTGGAAGCTTAGTCGTCAAATAGAATGACGACAATGTCTTGATGGTCAACGTGGTACTCTATCATCCATTCGTTTAACAATTAAGCTCCCTACCGTGGTCGTTTCAATAGGCTAAAGAAGGTTATTATGTAATTTTTTACAATAATTTATTAAAATAATATTAATAAAAATCATGTTATTAAAAAAGTTCACAGATTGATACCTCCTTTTTGTTGGTCGGAACCTGTAGCCTGTTAGTTTGGCCCATTTGGAGCAAACTGGTATCGTCCTTATCTGTAGCCTGTGTAGTAGGCTTGTCGAGGCTGTTTGATTGCTCGTGGCTTTGCTGAATTTAGCGCATCAGCTATAAGCCTATGACATAATGTATAGTTATCTCCAAGGTTTCAAATTTCGGTTTCGGAATAAATTTCGCCCCGGGCCGGATAACGAAATTTCGGCGAAATTTCAAAATTTTGGAATTATTTCGGACGAAATTTGATTTTGAAAATTCAAATCCGGTCCAATCCGAAAAAAAACCCGAAATTCGGTGAAAAAACCCGAAATTTCGGGCGAAATTTCCGAAATTTTGGGTTTTTCTGCACTGCCTGGAAAGTGGTATAAACATTATCGAAAAATTTTAAATTTTGTTTTGGAGGTTCCTGACACAATGCTGATGTTCTCACAAAAAATTCAGCTGATTATCACATCTGAGGAATTTTTAAAAATTCGGAGAGTGATACTGTCCTGATAAAACACTGACCGACAAGTTTGATCGGAATGGAAAATGGTACAAATCAAGTTATAAACTGTTGAAATTTTTTGTGCATGGTCATGATCTATAAATAATGTTCTAATAAAAATTTCAGCTGATTATCACATGTGAGAAATTTTTAAAAATTCGGAGAGTGGCACTGTCCTGATAGAACACTGACCGACAAGTTTGATCCGAATGTAAAATGGTACAAATGAAGTTAGAAACTGTTGAAATTTTTTGTGAATGGTTATGATGTATCTATAATTCTCTCATAAAATTTTCAGATTATGATCAAACTGTATGAATTTTCAAAAATTCGAACATTACTACTGCCATGTTAAAAGGCTTACCGGCAAACTTGAACAAAATGAAAAATTATGTAAACCATAAATTTTTTGAAAATTTTAAAGAATGGTGATAAGGAAGTTATTAATATCCCATAAAAATTGTGATTCATGATCACACTCCAGTGAATTTATAAAATTCTTACAAGGCACAATACCATTTATGTTCTTTTGTTTTTGATTTTTGAAATATAATATAACAAACGAAGTTCAATACTTACATAGATTTTATTGACCAAACAAACAAAGTTAAATTTTTTTGAAAAATTTATATAATGGTACTGAGTCAATTATTAATCTCTAAAAAAAATTTAGATCATAATCACACTCAAGAAAATTTATAAAATTATGACAATATGACTGTCCCAATTATGTTCATTCTGTTTTTGATTTTTTAAAGATAACAAATGAAGTTAAATTATTTTGAAATTTTTTATGTATGATCCTAAGCTACTATGGATAGTACCATAAAATTTTCAGAATATTATAAAGCTTTTAAAATTTTATAAAAATCTAACAGTTTTTCTGCCGAAATTTTTAAATGTTTAAAAAATTAGATTTTTCAACAAATTTTCATAGAAGATGACTTTCGTTATTGGACCAAATCCGGCCAAAAACACGAAATTTCGTAAAAAAACCGAAATTTCGGATTTTACTGTAGCAATTTCAATTTTTTTTCCCCGGCCAGTACCTGAGATTTCGAGGTGGTCCGAAATTTCGCCGAAATTTTGAACCTCGTTTATCTCAACCGTTCGACCTGGAGCTGTCGTTCCCGTGAACTGTCCCTGGCTTCTGATTTGAGAAGAACGTGCACGGCGTCCGATGTATGGACGAACGAGTCGAAATAGAAGTTACGTGGTACATTGTCGGCACAAATACTGTGTGTACTAATTTCTCCGTCCATGATTATAATACGTATTTCCTTTAATAATTCTATTTATAAATAAAAGACATATTTTATATTTTAATTTAAAATTAGTATTTTCTCTGTCTAAGTTTATAAGATATATTTTGTCTTATTATATAGAACAAAAAGATATTGAAAATACTATATTATCACTAAGCATTATATTCAATATATGCACGTAGAGAATATAAAGTAAATGTAGATATTTATTAGGGGTATAAAGAGAACATCATATTATTTTTATATTAGAATATAAAATACGTCATATATTTATGAACAAAACCATTTAAAAATACATCATGTAAACTTGGACTGAGGGAGTATGACGTTTCCTCTATATCCATCTTTGCTTTATATTCTTCTCTACATGCTTGCATTAAATATAGTGTTTATTGATAATAATTAAAACTAATCTAGTTATTTTTAATTTGACTTATATGCAAAAAGAAATACGACTTATAAAAATACTCTACTTGTACTTATTAATCGACACGGGCAGTTCGACACTATCAAATGATCTATTGCAAAAAGAAGTTTTAAATACGGATAAATTTGTCCGTACGATAGTTGACATGGCATAGGCCCCCCGCGAAACTTGACCCAAACATTAGTGCGCACAGAAAAGTAGTATAAAGTTTACAGACCAGCGAGCGAAAGGTAGATAGAATTTTTTTTTTCTTTTTTCGAAGTGATCTAGAACGGGCCGAACGGCCAATCCCACGTTCTCCCACACAGTTCGGCGGACGCAGCATAGCTTGTCTCACGCAAAACGGCCCATGCACAGGCAGCGGGACCCAAAACGGCCACCAGGAAGCCCGTGGGGTCAACTCTCTGACCAACAGGCCCATCTTCGCGAATGCGGCCGCCGCGGTGGCCGGCGCGATATCGCCAAACGGCAGAGACCTCAACTTTTTTCCCAATGTCCCGTGTTCTACTTACCAGCAGGCTCCATTTTGCGTCGTCCGTATTTGCCTGTCCACCTCTCGCGTAGAGTAAACAAGAGCCGTCGCTGGCCTCGTCTGTGGGCGTTAGATCCTGATCCGATGGCTTCTGAACGTATACGCACACACGGCACGCACCGATTGGCTGCCAGACGCGCGGAGCGCAGAGGCCGGCGATTCTTCCCAGCATAAGGTATGTAATATTCGTCGGCAGTTTGTGCTTGGCAGGAGATTTGTTTCGTAGAGGGTGAAGAAAAGCCGTTGCTTGGCCCAGCGAGTCAGTGGCCCAACAGCAAGCGTCTGAACTATGCTCCATTTCTGGCTGGCATGCTGGACCAGCGCATGGTCTTCAGGAATCACTGAATCAGGTGGCTTCAGGTCCACCACACCATTTTCGTCAGTTCGTCCAAGCACTACGTGAGGTTGCCTCCAACTGTGAAAATCGATGACCAACGAATGCACTCATGTCGTTGCTCATGTATTGGCCGAAGGCATCGGAAAGATATAGCCTAACTGTTAGTATATGTTTTGCCTTGACGCTTAAGCACGTCGATGTCTAGCAAAAGCCTTGCAGGGGCTTCTGCATATCAACGCGCCCTCAAAATCAAATGATTTGCTGAAACGCATGCACTGGGAATCTTTCTGACCTGCAAACGAATCTGAGGTGAATGGCTGAATGCTGCATACTGGGACACTCACTTTTTTCCCTAACCGTTCACCACCCAACCCTTTGCTTCTGCTGCAAAAACATGATATTTCTGATATATAGCTTGGTCGTGTATAACCTATTCTTATATAAACTGCGCCAAGAAAATTCACAGTAACCTCTCATTTTGGACATGCGTACAGACATCGTGCTGTATATAGAGGTGCAATCGGATCGGATAGACGCCGATCGATCGGATCTGTTTGGCTCAAATTCGGGCATTTATGTTAGATAGTTGTTAGATTCGACATTGGTACCGGATTCGGCATTGGATTCGGGATATCACCATCTCTTGGATTGGGATATTCCGATTATATTCTCGGATAATTATGAAAAACCCTACTCAAATATCCGAAAATTTATAGTTCATATTCTAACAGTTTCAATTTGACTCAGCCTGATAGCCAAAGTCTCTATCAACTAACATACATGGCTAAATGGTTGTTTTTCCAAATTTCTAGTGGGAGAGGATACCGTATCGAAAGGGTACTTTCGCGATTTTGTTGGACTGCTTGTTAAATTGACTTATTAAATTGCGATAATGGTGTTGCATATTGAACTCATAAGGTTGATTAATCATTGCTATATATATATGCTATATGTGGTATCTGTTTTCGCACGATATCCAACAAAAAAATATTTGAAACTATATCGATTCCACTTTGTATTCGTGACCGATATTATTTGTACCATATTCGTATATGGAATTATCCGTATTAGACTCCGAGTCCAATAAAAAAAAATGGTTTAGCTGTCAAAACAATTTGACTTGTAGACGTCGTAGGTAACAAATCGATGTCTAAATTACTTAGATCCGACCTTTTGGACAAGTGTCGTCATGTTGAAGCTCTATTTGATGGATAAATGTATCAATGTGTTGCAAATAATGCATAAAAAAATAGAAACGATATATATGAATTTTACACGAAAATCTCACAAAGTAAAATTGAGCAAATCACTACTAGGTTCAAATACACAGCTATCAACAATATAGATGAACGAATCTAAGTCTTCAATAATTCATAATCCCAGCAAAGTCTGAGTCTGTGTAATTGACCTTCTGAAACAAATGCTCAATCATCAAATAGCATAAACTAAGACATCACCTGTAGTGTTAGATATATAGCGAAGAACTCATCTCATTGAATCTTGACATGCTCTATCTAGAACACAAAACTTGGCAAACAATGTTCACTAGAGAGAAACTTGTATGTGTGGTCATCGTGTACACCAATCTAACTTCAAAGATAATTAAATTCTATGACATGATTAAATTTGCTCCTGTAAAACTATTAAGATGAAAGGAACTCTTGTATCATCAATGGAGTATAAATTACACTAGACCCCTTGTATCAAGTTGTAACAAATAACGAATGTTGTAGTATCCGCGCACAAAAATAAGCTCCTTCTTGCACCTAAATGCTTCATATCAAACTAATATTAGAGCAAAACTTTCATTTTTAAAAATAGCAACACTCTTAAGAGTATAATGTTAGATACCATCAAGTTGCCATCAAATTCTTGAGAATTAATGTTGCCAAAGCCTCCATAATGGTCGCACAAGCGATCCAAATTTGCAACATATCAAAACGGTGAACGAAACACCAAATTCAATTATCTCCTCAACTAACGTTAATTTTTTTGAAAGTCTCCTTGGTCAAGCGTAGTTCACATTAACTCATTGTGTTTAAAGCATGTAACTCTATCTTAGACTTTATATGTACGGGTCATGTCGCAGTAACTTGTAGTAGACAATGGATCGTCGAATAAATCATTAATGATTAATCTCGTATGGAAGCGGCCAATAATAGGTACAATGGCCTGGATTGAAATGAACTTTATCTCCAAAGAAGCAATACAACGATCGACTATAGCAGAATTTTATCGATGGAGATGCCGTAGGATAGCATCAGGCAAGGTTTTAAATTTCGGTTTCGGAATGAATTTCGTCTCAGGCCGGATAACGAAATTTCGGATGAAATTTGAATTTGAAAATTCAAATCCGGTCCAATCCGGAAAATAAAAACAGAAATTCGGCGAAAAAACCCGAAATTTCGGGCGAAATTTCAGAAATTTTGGGTTTTTTTGCACTTGCTGAAAAGTGGTCTAAATATTATCGAAAAATTTTGAAATTTTTTTTGGAGGTTTCTGACACAATTATTATGTTCTCACAAAAATTTCAGCAGATGATCACATCTGAGGAATTTTTAAAAATTCGGAGAGTGGTACTGTCCTGATAAAACACTGACCGACAAGTTTGATCGGAATGGAAAATGGTACAAATAAAGTTATAAACTGTTGAAATTTTTTGTGAATGGTTATGATCCATAAATAATATTATCATAAAAATTTCAGATGATTATCACATGTGAGGAATTTTTTAAAATTCGGAGAGTGGCGCTGTCCAGACAGAACACTGATTGACAAGTTTGATCCGAATGGAAAATGGTACAAATGAAGTTAGAAACTGTTAAATTTTTTTTTCATGGTTATGATGTATCTATAATGCTCTCATAAAATTTTCAGATGATGATCAAACAGTATAAATTTTTAAAAATTCTAACAGTCCTACTGCCCTGTTAAAAGGCTTACCGGCAAACTTGAACAAAATTAAAAATTATGTAAACCATAATTTTTTTTGAAAATTTTACAGAACGGTGATAAGGAAGTTATTAATATCCCATAAAAATTTTGATTCATGATAACACTCCAGTGAATTTATAAAATTCTTACAAGGCACAGTACCATTTATGTTCTTTTATTTTTGATTTTTGAAATATAATATAACAAACGAAGTTCAATGCTTGCATAGATTTGATTGACCAAACAAACAAAGTTTAAATTTTTTGAAAAATTCATATAATGGTAATTAGTCAATTATTAATCTCTCAAAAAAAAATTAGATCATAATCACACTAAAGAAAATTTATAAAATTCTGACAATATAACTGTCCCAATTATGTTCATTCTGTTTTTGATTTTTTAAAGATAACAAATGAAGTTAAATTATTTTGAAAGTTTTTATGTATGATCCTAAACTACTAAGGATAGTACCATAAAATTTTCAGATTTTTATCAATCTTGTACAATTTTATAAAAATCAGACAGTGTTTCTACCAAAATTTTAAAATATTTAAAAAATTAGGTTTTTCAACAAATTTTCATAGGAGATGACTTTCCTAAGGGTTATTGGACCAACTCCGGTCAAATCCGGCCCTAAAACTTTCAAAACCGGCCAAAAAACACGAAATTTCGCCGAAAAAACCGAAATTTCGGATTTTACTGTAGCAATTTCATTTTTTTTTTCGGACGGTACTTGAGATTTCGGAGTGGTCCGAAATCCGAAATCTCGGCGAAATTTCGCCGAAATTTGGAACCTTGGCATCATGTGGTGCGAGCGATGATGCTAGTAGAACTAGGGTTGGAACAGTCACCGGAGTAGAGCGCAGTTCGACGCTCAGTATAGAGTGTGGAACAGAGTTGAGGTGAGTCAAAATCTCTAAGTTGATACTAATGAATCTCCTGGTACATTCATTTTGCACACGCAGCAATGGAATATGGCCTGCAGCATAATTGCCAGAAATCTTCGATGTGGATGCTATGCAGACGCCGTGTGATGTCCACAACGATGCCGCACGATGGCCACCTTTGATGATGTTGTCGTACAAGTGCCACCCCTGGAGTCATCTCCTCCTGAGGGTAGCGGCTTGGTTTTAAACCGGAAGATCTAATACCTTTGTTGCAAATAATGCACAAAAAAAAAATAAGAATGAGAGGTACGAATTTTACATGAAAAGTCTTTTAAGGAAAAACTAGAGACACATGAAGTCTATATCACTATATGAAAAGTTGTTTACGATGAGATTCACTTTTCTCTTCTTCTTATGTTTCTCTGTTCTACGAACTAAGATATATATTTAAAGGAAACATAAAAAAAACTCTCCTCCTAAAGTAAAAACTCTCGAGTTGGAGTATGAATAACTCTGCACTCAATCTCGTCGCAATGTAGCCTAGCTAGCTGATGATCAAGACACTGAACTCTAGTAAAGAGTCGAATCATGTCACAAATGTGTGGTTGTCGGCTGGCGGTGCGTGGGCGGCTGCGGTGGCACGAGTAGGGCGTGGCTGGTCTGGCTCTGGCTTGGTCACGGCATCGCGTGGGTGTGCGCGTGCGGGTCACGCCCTAATCACGGCCGCGCATGGTGTGCGGCTCGGCGGGTGATGCGGCCATGCGGGGACGGCGGCGTGAGTAGGGCGGTGCGGTCACAAATTAGTGGTGTCGAGGCGCGCGGATGCGGCTTGTCGCTGCCACACTCAATGCGTGGATGGTACTGCATCTGGCGGTGTTTTGGTACGTACGATGCTAGGTGGTGATTGCCTCTAGCCTGGTGTTTGCAGTGCTTCCTTGATGTTTCTAGCGAGAACTCTTTTCTGTCCGCCTCTGTGTGTCTGTGCCTCTGTGGTATATCCCCTTCAAGAACCAGTAGCTGTATTCTTCTCTCCTGACAGAGTTCCTATCCTTGATTTTAGAGAACGTGTGATTGCTAATGGGGGCTGTCAATTTGATGACGTGCACCGAATAGGGACCTCTAATTTCCACTCATAAATATTTGGTTGGAGCAACACGTGATCATTTAAATAACACAAGTTAGGCTGGCGTGTTATTTCTTGGACGAATCGATTCTGAAGAAGCCGAGTGCACGGATGGCAACTTACACGCTGATCTGTATCATCAGATCAAATGTAAAACTGAATGCTTATTATGCCATGCATGAATGCCTTGCGTATAGCTTTTTGTGTTTTACTGCTCCCTCAATATAATCTACACTGCTATACAACCTGACTCCAGAGAGCGCAGTCCAGTCACAGGATGATCACACAACAACGAGTGATGAGAACTGCTGGAGCATCTTCCTTCCATTCTGATTTATTATTTTGATGATGTTCATCAACTGCACTGTCTCCGTTACTTGCATCAGGAAATAGATGGTCACCACAGAAATAGACATTCTGCAGTAACATAGAGTTGGAAATTCTTTACCGAATGAAAGAAAGCGAATAGTGTTTCTGCTTGCAGTTGCCGATCCATTTGACTTCCACGTCCGGTTCCAGAACTTCCCGTCGAACATTTGGACCGTCAGATACTTACAAGCGAAAAGGTTTGAAGTATGAACACATGTGACTGAATGGCCACACCCAAACTGGCGTTACATTTGGAGCAATAAAATTAAGAAATCTCCTGCACCACGTGGAATAGATGCCGCAGGCAAGATGTTCTCAATTTGGACTTGCAGCAAGTTAAGATATGGCCCCTTCCATTCCGTGAATAAAATATTGGAGCAAGGCAAACATGTTTGATTATTTTTTGCTTGGTCTCAAGATCTCATTCTCACCCATTTCAATCTTAGGGTATGTTTGTTTTCACGGTAGATTCTCTAAAAAGCTAATTCTGAATTGTGATCACAGAGAATTTGATTCTTCAAAAGCTGAATCTCTAAAAGCTGAGCTGTTTGGCATCTAGGCTTTTAGAAAGACTGATTGGTAGCTTTTGAAGTGTAATGTCTGTAATATCCCTAGCTGTTCTGAGTGTAATGTACATGTAACAACCGCATATTGATATTGTAGCTAGTTGAGAAATACGATTTTTCTAGTAAAAAAATACGAATTTATAAACATAAAAAGCATGTGAAATAGTAAATGATCTATCATTCATACAAGTGTATTTTTGTCACTCAAAAATAACATGTCATATACGTCACAAAATATAACAACCTATCCTCTCATAGAAAACAAAGTATTAGCAATACTATCACGGAAGGTATTCATATCCCTATCTTCGTCTCCTGCTACATTACCACTACTTCCTTGAGATGGCGATGGTTCACCAACGTTTGGAGTGTAGTCTTCATCCCGATCACACATCTCAAATAGGTCATCTCTCAAAGCACCATCTCGAATGAAGTTGTGGATAGCTATACATGCAATAATAATCTTTGTTTGCTTCTTCATTGGATAGCTTGATAAGTCTAATAATATTATCTACTTCATCTTCAATACACTAGAGGCTATGGTCCAAACCATTATTAATTAGATCGTTATATAACACCTAATGACGTTTTTGTTATATTTCGTATGCATGCCCATAAAGCTTGTTCGTGTCTTCTGTCCGTTGTCCTATACAACTCTTGCAACAGATATACACTATCAAGTCCGTTCACTGCTACATAACTAGTGATCCTTGTCGTCATATCATTGTCGGTTCATGAAAAACTGACAGTAAGAATATTATCACTGTTGGTTCGAATGAAAAACTGGCAATAACGGCTTTTTCTGATGAACCGGCAACGATAAATCCCTTATTACTGTCGGATGAGACAAAAACCGACAGTAATACTATCATTGTCGATTTTTTTAGAAGAAACGACAGTGATAAATCCCTTATTTCTGCCGGTTCGAAACAAGAACCGACAATGATAACGGACAACACGAACTGACAGTGCTGATATTTTCAAAAAATCATAACTTTTTCATACGAAGTCGGATGGAGATAAAATTTATATGAAAATTGTAACTCTCGACGAGATCTACAACTTTTTAGTTGACAACCTTTTCATTTGAAGTAATTTAGATATCCAAATAATGGTATCACTGCTGTTTGGTGGTTCGTATTACCAACCGGTAGTAATAATGCTATCAACCATTTTTCGAAAAATCATAACTTTTTCATACGGAGTCAGATGGAGATAAAATTAATATAAAAATTGTAGCTCTCGACGAGATCTACAACTTTGTAGTTGACAAATTTTTCATTTGAAGTAATTTAGATATCCAAATAATGGTATCACTGCCGGTTGGTGATTCGTATTACCAACCGGCAGTAATAATGTTATCAACCATTTTTTGAAAAATCATAACTTTTTCATACGGAGTCGGATGGAGATAAAATTTATATGAAAATTGTATCTCTCGACGAGATCTACAACTTTGTAGTTGACAATCTTTCCAATTGAAGTCATTTAGATATCCAAATAATCATTAAAAGTTTCGAAGACAAAGGAACAAAAGGAAAATATATCCTATATTAGTTGAGGATTGAGTGATAGGTGAGATGGTAAGGGGGTGCAAATAAATTTTTTATTTTACCGAGTGTTTTTTGGTTGTACGAATCGGTAGACTATTACTGCCGGTTCGTATACAAATCGGCAGTGATAGTTGGACTATCACTGTCGGTTCTCATATCCGACAGTAACGAGGATTTAGAATCGGCAGTGATCACATTTTCTGTAATAGCGGTTGTCCTGCACAACTCCTGCAACAGATATAAATTATCAAGTATCAACAGAAGCATCCCAATGACAACCCGTTTCATGTTTTTTTTCCAATTCTATTATGTTGACTAGATGGATAATACAAATTTATCCATGCAATTTTCTCCTTGTTTTCCTACGTCTCAGTTCATGTTATCGTCTCCATGTTACCCTTAATATATATTATTAGAGAGTTTTTATCATCCTAAAGAGGTATCAGGAGGTACTAGTACCTCCCAATCAAGAGACTTTTTACCATAATTAGGATGTATTAAACTATATATTAAGCTAGTACCAAGAAGACTTGCGACGTGCGCGTGCAAATACAGGGTCCTTCGGGTGCAAATAATTTTTTTATTTTACTGAGTGTTTTTGGATGTACAAATCGGCAGACTATCACTGCCGGTTCGCATACAAACCGGCAGTGATATGTCGATTCTAGAACTGGCAGTGATAGTCGGACTATCACTGTCGACCAATCACCGCCGGTTCCCATATCCGATAGTAACGAGGATTTAGAACCGGCAGTGATCATGTTTTCTGTAATAGCGGTTGTCCTGCACAACTCCTGCAACAGATATAAACTATCATTATCAACAAAAGCGTCCCAATGACAACCCGTTACATGTTTTTTTCCAATTCTATTATGTTGACTAGATGGATAATACAAATTTATTCATGCAAATTTCTCCCTGTTTTCCTACGTCTCAGTTCATGTTGTCGTCTCCATGTTACCCTTAATATATATTATCAGAGAGTTTTTATCATCCTAAAGAGGTATCAGGATGTACTAGTACCTCCCAACCAAGAGACTTTTTACCATAATTAGGATGTATTAAACTATACAACTATATATTAAACTAGTACCAAGAGGTATCAAATGTCTAAAGGGTGGAACTACCGAGAGATATAAAAATTTAAGGGTAATTTGGTAGTACCTCATGGTATCTCCCAAAAATAGTAAAGCTTTACCCAACTAAATTACTTTTAAACCGAGACGCGGCGGCACTACGGGCGCAGTGCCAAATTTTTTTCTGTGATGGATGAACAGTAACTGCATGTACTGTAGCATTGTACCGCCCGTAGCTTCATGCCACGCGACGAACGAAGTACTGGTGCGTAGTTTGGATGCATGCATAGAAACCACAAGCGATTGATTTAATTGTCGAAAACCCACCTTTCTTACCTTTCAATCTGTTCACTGGGTAGAGCTTCGTGCTGATAACGTTTTGGGAATCTCGCTATCGAATAGTCTGGAATTCTCAATAATCTATTATATGTGGAGAACAGAGAGACAAGAGAGATACAGAATTAGGGAGGAACGGTGAGAGAACTCTTTATTGCTTTTTAATTGTCTGTACAACGAGGGATCTCACCTCCTTATATAATAGTTGCGATTTTGGCTAAAAGGTCATCGTGGACCTTCGCGGGTCATATAGTTTCTCAACAATGAGCATACAGTAGTACTGCTTCGTGGAGCAAAATCTCCGGAACAATTTGGAGTCAACAAATCCAACGTGACCCACATGCTTAACATATCTAGAATGGGAAGTTGTTAGCGTTCAAAGTTCCAGCGAACCGAGTGATGCACTGATTGATGGCTTCGTAATTTTCAAATCAGCTTGCAGGTGTGTGGTTAGGGTCTGTTTGGATCTATTACCACTAATAGTTAGCTGTTAAAATTAGCAGTTATGATTCTAAACAGATCTGTTAATAGACCTGTTAATTATTAGTAGCTCACCGTGCTAACAATTAGTTAATTAGCAGGTTGTACCCTACTAAAAGCTGCTAATAGATAGCCAATTGACACTTTTGCCGTCCCTCCAATTCGGTGAGCCTCATGCAAAAGAGCATTATGATCATTTTTTCTTAATTGGCTGATTTTGTGAACTTTATTAGCTCCAAACAGTCCCCGCTAATAATTAGCCTGCTAATAGTTAGCTGACTAATAATAACTAGCTAGCTATTAGCACTAATGAATCCAAACAGACCTTTAGTATAGCTATACATACTGTATTGGTTAAACACTTCCCCAGAGAATATTAAGCAAACCGAACTGATAAGACACCCGCCACAGAGATACTAAAAAATAGTAACGACAGCTGAGAAGGGAAAAAACGGTCCTTGCACCATTTTTTTTCTTCAAAAAACTCTGTGGTTACACAAGCCAGCCTATTTTACAAAAAAAAATCCCTAAAAATCAAAATTACGTTAAGATCCTCTCATTATTTTTTTTAAAAAAGAATTTTAGATCAAAATTAACTCGACGCGACGTACCGCGCTATTATATTAGAACTGTGATTTTTTCATTCCAGTCCAGGGCCCTCCCCTCCTAATGAAGCATAGCTGAACTTTCCGTTGCTCGTACGTCTCTTTCAAGTTTCAAGCACTAGTTCTTCCATCCAACTTCGGTTGTAGCCATATTGGCCTAAGCAAATAATTCATCCTGTGCATCCGCACGGTACAGAAGTTTATCAGCTTGGAACGTGCCAAAAAGATCTCCAGCTGCGAGAATAGAAACAAAATTGGCCTAGAGGAGAAATCAACACACTGCATTCAAAATATGATTTTGGAAATGACATCCCTAAAATTTTGCATTGCTCAAAAACATAGCGATGGCAGCTGTACGTGTTAGGAAAATGACCTTCTTACGTAACACTGTATATCAATATTTAGGGGGTGTTTGAGCTAGCTCCAGTTCCACTAAAACCTGTGGAGTTGGTGGAGCAAGATATTCCTAACTTCAGAAATTTATGGAGCTAGAATTATGGGTACATTAAGAGTGTTTAAATAGATCATCTTATTTACATTTTAGACTAAAAAATATAAACTTAATTCACTTTATTTTAACCTATAAACTCCAATTCTAAAGTGAATTGAGATCTAAAGCTCTGCAAAACATTTGTCTTAGACACCATTGTAAAGCTTCGAGTCAAGAACGAGCGGTAGGAGTGCCAACGGGTGTCCACGCGAGTGAGATACGGTACGGAGCAGCTTGTTAATCCTGGGAAGTCTGCATGTGAAGTGACACCAACGGCGCACGGCACGGGTTCGTTTGACATTGGTGAGTCCGTGACCGACGAGTGTGGATCCATTATGCATGGACAGGAACTGCCAGCAATGACGAATTTTGAGATTGGAGTGAGATGCGGTGGCTAACAAGGAGTATCAACAGTTCATTAGGTCTACATTACGGACTTGGCGATTGCAACTTCTTCTTTTGAGATTGGCAATTGCAATTTGCAACTAATTATTAGGCATTAGTTTTTGCTTGAGTGCGTGTCCAATAAGCTAAAGTCAGAGTTACTCCTTTTGTTTAGGAATGCTACTCCTTGATTCCATAGATCCGTCTACACTCGTCTAGAAATCAAAGAAACTTTCATCTATTGAGTTACACGTATTATAGTTATCATGCAAGTTGACCTATAAATTAAGTGATCAACTAAACTTATTGTTTCTTTGGGCCCGCCGCCTCTTTTGCAAAAAGAAAAAAAACTTTGTGGTTTCATAAGTTCGAGTCTATCTCCTTTTTAAGCCTTCCTGAAAAAAAACTCACGATTTCAGAGAATTTCATTCAGATCCAGATCACGCCATTTTACAAAAAATCCCGTACTTTTAAAAAATTATGTCTTACCCCGAGACGAAATTCGCCCGACATGACGTATACTGCAAGGATCTACCTAATTTAGCATATAAATTCTAATGTAAACCAGTACATTTCGCTACTCGAGAGTGTTGCCAATTAAAGTTATTGTTTCTTTGGGCCCACCGCCTCTTTTGCCAAAAAAAAATCATGATTCCGCAAGTTCAAGTCTAGCTCTTTCTTGAGCCCTTTTGAAAAAACTCACGGTCTCAGAGAACTTCATCCAGATCCAGACCACATCATTTTACAAAAAAAATTCCTGTATTTTTGAAAAATTACGTCCTACCTTGAGACGAAATTCGCATGACATGATGTATGTTGCAAGGCTCTACCTAGTCTAACATATAAATTCTAATGTAAACCAGTACATTTCGCTGCTCGAGTGTGTTGCTGTCAACTAAGGTACGTCGCTCGGTTAGTGCTGAATCTTTCCATTTGGCTGGTTCGAAGGCCAAATCTACTGATAAACAGAGGGAGCAGTAATCATTAAGCCACCGTACTTGTATTTTAGTTCTATTTGATTGATTTAATAGGTGTTTTCTTTTAAAGTTTATATTTTAGATTGGAACCTCTACCGTAATCGGAGGGACTAGATTGTAAACACGCCCCCTTATTCCTCGGTAGCTCAATGGTAAAACGGTAGGCTCTTCGCTGACTGGTATACTCTCAATTTTGCCCCCTCTCAGTTGGTACTCGATGTGCATTGGAGTACTTATCTTCTCTTGGTTTTTTCTTTTTTTTGCGATGATTTATCTCCCTTTGTTAATCTTGGCAAATAATCGTCCTGCTGATTACGCAAGTACGTGGAAGATCATATATTCATGTCGATTCAATATATATTTTTGGATTTTTTTTATTTACACCGAGTCTCTTTCACTAACAGCAGCAAAAATATACTAGATAAGGGCATCCTTAATAAATAATAGTGAAAACAGATTCTCTCGTTTTAGCCATTTTACTTTGCATAAGCGCCAAGACTTTTTATTCTGCCTGTTCTCACTTTAGGACACTGGTGAATGCAAATATTGAATCAGAATTAATCCAAATCTAATCCAGACAGATCCCCTCAAATATAGCAATGCACATGAATCATGAATGTATATCCTACGTTATCCACTACTGTTTTATGCGTTTTTGTTGGGTGTCACTAGTTCAAGGTAACCTCAAACTAAAAAAAATTAAAGGCATCTTGTTATGATACTTTATGCCATCTTATTCATCCAATTCCACCCTTCCTCGTTCCTTCTTTACGAATTTTTTTTAAATAATATATTTTTTAATTCAAATTGTAAAAATATATCACGAATTTTTTTTTCAAAAATGTATCCCTGTCGCCCTTTGGTTGGGCGACAGGAGGGGGAGTGCTGACTCGGCAGTGAGGTGGACAGGGCGATAGAAGTTAGTCGCGCAACGATTGGGTGATAGGGACAAGTCGCCCTACCATAGAGCGACATGAACATGTCGACCAACCATAGGGCGACATGTGGATAAATCGACCAACCATAGGGCGACATGGCAGGAAATTTAGAAATTAAAAAAAATTGGAGAGACCTCAAAAAAGATGAAGATATTTAGAGAGACAGTGTACATCATGTAAGATCCAAGTAAAATATTTTGAGGCTCTAGAGAAATTTAAAATAATTATCAAAATTCAAGGGGAACAATTACAAAATGGAAAAGGCAATTTCCTTTATACTTAGTATGACGGTGTTAGTAAAGTTATAATTAGTATGACGATACTAGTTGATTAGCAAAATCGCGTTATTGCATGTGAACAATTTCAATCCTAATCTGTAAAGATATTTAGAACACTTCTTTTGGAGGAAGTGGTTGGGCAACTGTCATTGAACTTAGAAATTGCAAAACGATGGTGGGAGAGGGAGATCAGAGAGAGTGCGATTCTGAGATCAAGGAGAGTGTGATTTTTTTGAAGCCTTTTCGGCGGCTCGTAAAATGTAATGTCTAAATGTAATTATTAGGAAGAATGAACCAGTTTGCTCTTTGATATATGCACTACCATATTCTGGAAAAATATGTAACTTACACCTTGCTTTGCATGTAATTTCCACAAGTGCAATAACCCTAAGTACTATAGTCGACAACAACTCACGTCTTGGTTTTTAGCCTTTTTGGTGGCCCGTAAAATATCATGTCTAAATGGAATTTTTATGAACAATGGACCACATTTGATCTTTCGTATATGCACTACCATATTCTGGAAAAATATGTAACTTACACCTTGCTTTGCATGTAATTTCCACAAGTGCAATAACCCTAAGTACTATAGTCCACAACAACTCACGTCATATTTTTTAGCCTTTTCGGCGGCCCGTAAAATATCATGTCTAAATGAAATTTTTATGAACAATGGGCCACATTTGATCTTTCGTATATGCACTACCATATTCTGGAAAAATATGTAACTTACACCTTGCTTTGCATGTAATTTCCACAAGTGCAATTACCCTAAGTATCATGGTCGACAACAACTCATGTTATGAATAGTTCCCACGAAGCACTTAAATTATTTGTTGATCATACATAAGGGCACATACACCGAAAGTTCAGGTGATAAAATAAGCAATAGATTATATTATATTACAAGGGCATTACAGTAGTGACGAAATTGCTTCACGAACTAACTAACGAAAGCACTGTTTGTCATAGTGGAACAAGTGATCGTTCCGCCTATCTGGGTAGAGCGGGAATGATGTCCGACATTTTCTGCATATTACATCACCCGTGTAAATTTCGCGATTTGTTCTCGGATAGCACTCAAACCCTACTATGAAAGAACTCCATGGGGATCCGCAGTGCTCCCAGCTGTTGCCGATTGGGTGGCCTATGTCGTACGTCTCAGGTGTGTAAGACATAATTGTTTGGTCTTTTGTATGCGGATTTCTGCCCTCCCATATGGGCATGTCGTCCCGATTCCCGGCGTCCCCTATGTTAATACCACCCGGGTTCTCGGATGGTCTGCGTAACGCGTCAAGGATTTGTTGAGTGGTGCGGACCTCGGCCGGCTACTTCCCCTTGTCCCTTCCTCTTCGAGAGGAGGTACCCTCTTGCACTTCTGGTCCGTTGGCCGTTGGCGGAGACTTGCCGAGACGCCTGCTCTGTTTCGGGGCGCACTCCACTATATGGTGCAGGAGGTGTGTGTTGGGCTTATCCTTGTACAACCGGAAGCATGCCCTGCAGTCAATGCAGTATGCCTGCTGTGGTCGTTGAATAATACTGTAGGAATACTCGTGATCTGACTTTTCTGGGCGATAGTAGCACCACGGAGAGGGTTGCTCCCCCCAGTTATCCCAAACAGGAAGTTTGAGATGTGGGTGCTACGTCTACGGGTCCACCCAGTTGAAGTAGCCGCACCATTCATCCTGGACCAAGAGGCACCGATAGAATCTCCGGTCCGCTAGATCATCGTGGCAGGTATCAACCACTGCCTGCAGGCCGTGTTCGCAAAAGTCGGGGCTTTCGGGTGGCCCTTGGGGAGGTTTCTCCTTTGACTTGAGCAATTTCGCGATTTTCTTTTTGAACTCCTGCATGCGATGAACTGGTTTAGAATTACTACTTTATGAGTGAAATATGAGTATGTCGCATGAAACTGACCGACAGGTTGGCCCCTTGCCCACCGGCCCTGAACTCTATCGATCTAGAACGGGGACATATCCTGACGGCCTCTCCCACCAGGTGAAGTTATCGGGCGATGCGGGGTAGGCGTCATGGCAGTTGTTGATAAATTCGATATCACATCGTTCCGGCCCGTCGATCCATTGGAAGAAGCAACACCGGTCGTTGTGCTAAGAAAAGAAAGAACGATGCATGAAATGGTACTGTTACCCTATATTGTATGAACACTAGTAGGTTTACCCGGTAGGGGCAGGCACAACAGTAGTAAGCGCGGGCGGCCGTCTCTCCGTGGGTAGATTGCATCATCTTCGCTGGAAGGTTGCAGTCGCATTTGGGTCGGGGCAACTCCGGCAGAACTGGGGCGTCAACGCTACTGGCATCCGGGTATTCGGGGCGGGGTAAGTTCTGCTTGCTGAAGAGGCGACGGTAGAACGACATCGTGCCCTAATTTGTGTAGATTCTGCTCACATTTATTGCTAATTTGGCGGTGTTGGATGTCTACCTCTAGGCTGGTTTTATAGTGGTGGTGAAGGGGTTACCCTCCCAACTACAACACTTGTGCATTTTGACGTCCTGGCATCCTCTGTGAAAAGCTGCACGACCTGTCACCTTCTGAGAAAAGCTACACGATTTGTCACTCATCATCAAAGCTGCACGACGTGTCACCCATCATCAAAGCTGCACGACCTGTCACCTTCTGAGAAAAGCTGCACGATTTGTCACCCTCTGAGAAAAGCTGCACGACCTGTCAATCTCTGTCAAAGGCTGCACAACGTGTCACCCTCTGTCAAAAGCTACACGGCGTTTCTATTTTGGTAGGTCATGCTGACAAAGCTGATGCATGTGACTTGTCTAATCGGCCTTACAAGGCCGCACGCCCGTGAGTAGGCTATTCGCCCTGACAAGCTGCTGCACGGCCGTCATTCGCAACAACTGTTTAAGTTTTTTGGAATGTGCTTGTAGTGATCGTTTAGGGTGTTTGGTTTGGTAGAATTGGGATGCAAACCAAGTTTTAAATAGGATTCTTTTGCATATTACGGTAGTACAAGTGTCATAGGGTGTTTGCAAGCTATTCCTCCATAATTTCTCTTCTAAACGTGTTGTTTTACGGGCTGCCAAAAAGGCCTAAGTGACCATTCGCTTTGCACGATTGCAATCCATTTTTGTTTGTAAGTTTGTGATTGCACCGTAAGCGATATGTCAACCATTTTTGGGGTTAACCATTTTTAACTAATTGACTCTTCATGCTTGAAAGCAGGCCTACTGTAACAAAGAGTAAAAATATTTCGTAACCAAAAGTAATAGGTTAATATCATAACAAAAATATATCGTACGTAACTAAATACATAAGATGAAAAGTATATCACAACGGAATAACTTCTCGACGATGTGTTCCGCTTGTAAATTTACGTTTTCTTGTTAGTCTAGTCAATATATGAGAAGTTAAGTTTGAAAGGTTGGTTGCTTACCACGAACTGTCGAAGCCACCTGTGTGTCGAACCATGCGTGCTGGTGAAGGGTCGGTACGCAGCAGGCGGTAGCACACCATGGAACCGCGCAAGTACCTCCTCGCGCCACATGGCGTGGACGTCCTGGGGCACCACAGGGTCATCGACGATCGGGAGACTGAGGAGGTACGAGACATCCTTCAAAGTGATCGCCATCTCCCCGACAGGTAGATGGAAGGTGTGCGTCTCCGGTCTCCACCGATTAACCAGAGCGGTGAGAAGGGACCTGTCAAACGGGAACTAGTGGCTCACGTCCCACCCCTACGCATCTCCGTGCGCCTCCACCATCTGTGCTAGTGGCAGCAATCCTGCTGCTCGAAGCCTACGAAACAGAAATATTAAATTAATATGAGCACCACACTAGGTAATTAAAACAAATTATGATACTGCATCGGGCATATTTTGAAATTAAAAGATAAATACGTTATATGGGGATCCAACGAGGATCGAGGGTCCAGAGCTGCCGCGGTGGCCTCGGCCGTAGTACGCAGAGCTCCAGAGGATCATGTCCCTCCTCTGGAAAAGCAGTGGCGAAGTGGGCACGGTGACGACGATCAACGACCGGATCAAGCAACTCAAAAGGCCAGTCGTCATCCCCATCCTGGTGAGTCATACCTGCAAATTACAAAAAGGAAAGTTATATATAGAGAACTATACAAGTATGAAAACAATACATAGAACGAAATACGTACAAATAAATACACAAGCATCAGAACAATACGTAGAACCAAATGCGTAAAAATAAATACACAAGCATCAGAACAATACATAGAACCAAATGCATACAAATAAATACACAAGCATCAACAAAATATATTCAAACAGATTACAACGCACATTACATCAGCAAAATATATTCAAACATATTACAACGCACATTACATCAACAAAATATTAATTTGACATATAGCATCTAATAGTTCAAATAGCTTCTCCAGTAGTACGATGACGTCGTCCACCACGCCTTGCAAACGACGATCCCTCCCCCGCCGTCGGGTTGCCATCTCCCCCTTCATCCTCTTCGTTATGTGGCTGGCAGTTCTTGAACGTGTGTCTGTTAAACACTGTGAACATTTCTTCACGCTGCTTACGGTTTGGACTCATCCATGTCATTCCTGATACGCCTTGGTTTGCGACGGCCTCCTTTGTATGATCTTGCATCAAAATCAGGGACCCAGAACCTTTCATCGACACTAGGGGTTGTGGTGAAAGAACCGACAACACCATAACCATATAGCTCCTCGCTCCAAGTTGCCATCACCTTTTCCTTTGTAAAATATTCAGATAGATATGTACCGGGTCGCATTCCAAATAATGCACATGCAGCTATCACATGAGAACATGGCATATGCAAAAGGAGGGGTTTGTTACACGATCATTGACATTCAGCCTGTAAGATGCACTCTTGGGTGATAACCTTCTGGTTTGTTCCCTGCCGTCCTTTATCCCTGCATATCACCTCGAAGCGTAGTGTTCGTGAACCTACTTTGATAGCTCTATGTTTGTCCGCCTTCTTACTCTTCTCATCCATGTATTTACTTATCATGCTTGAGTACAAGGCATTCTCATCTCTCATTACTACTTCAGCAGCTTTATGCCTATCCACAAAATACTTGGTTGTACCCCGCAGCACTCCCTCAACAATTCCTACTAATGGGAGACACCTAATCCCTCTCATTACCCAGTTGTACACCTCTGCCAAGTTGGTCGTCATGACACCGTATCTAGCACCATGTGTGTCATGTAACAATGACCACTTCTCTTTGGGCTTGTGCTTTATCCAGTCCGAGAAACATTTGATCGACCTTTGCCTTCGACGACAATTCGTCGTCTCATCTTCTGTTGCCAGAGGGAATAAAGGCTCTGCCTGCTCCTGTGTTACACTGCTACTAGTCTCTTTGTGTTTTTTTGTTAGCTCATTAAGATTCTTCCAAAGAGTACGGAACTTGCTCTCTTGGTTCTGCTTACATAGCCTCTTGAACATGTTCATCAGTTCCTTGTTCTTAAATTGCTTATAGAAGTTCGCGTCCAAATGCCTCATGCACCATCGGCTCTGCAAGTCTGTCAAGGGAAATGGCTCCTCTTCCCCTGTTTGCAACTGTCTGATGGCATTAAGCAGACCAGCATGCCTGTCATGCAGTATGCACACATGTTGGCGAGTTTTCACCACCCCGATCTTCAAGTTCCGTAGGAACCACAGCCAACTCTCATAGTTCTCGCTTTTCACAAACGCAAAGGCAACAGGCAGAATCTGGTTGTTCGCGTCGACGCCCACATCTGTCATTATTTGTCCTTTGTATTTCCCGGTTAGGAATGTGCCATCCACACACAACAATGGACGACAGTGATAGAACGCCCTAATGCAAGCTCCGAATGCGAAGAAAACTCTCTTAAGATGCCTCTTGTTCGGCCACTTGCTTGACGGACAGTCCTGATAATCATAATAAGTATCAGGATTTCTTCCCTGAATGCAACTGAGCAGTGCGGGCAGATTATAGTACGAGTCTTCAAATTTCCCAAATCCCATTTCCAAGGCCTTCTGCTTCGTCCTCCATGCCTTCCCGTAGCTAATTGTGTACTGATATCTGTTCTCAATTGCTCGGATAATAGCACGGGACTCAAAATTCAGGTTCTCAACTATCTCTGGGTACATGACACTCACGATATATCCGGACGACAGGTTCCTGTGAGCCACCAGGGTTTCCTCAGTCATACAACTATATTGTTCAACCTTTGAACATAGCCAGTGGGTGCCCCATTTGGGCTTGTACGCGTGCACTCTCCATAGGCACCCTTGCATTTCGCACACCACGTCGTAGCAGGTTGGGGAGGACTTCTTAACCCTGAAAGTTCTTCTTAGTGATAAGGCCTAATCTTTGATAGCATCCTGCACTGCCTCTTTTGTGGGGTAAATGTTGTTAGGCCTCACCTCATTGTCGCTATACTGCCAAGGTGTATCATTGCCTTCATTTACAACCAGGTTATTAAATTGATGCGTGCTCCAATCTGCTGGCACAAGTGGCTCAACATCTTCATCTTCCTCATCCGAGTTATCGTCGTCTTCCACTTCTATTTGTTGATATTCAAGGTCTTCCTCTTCCATCTGTGCTATTACTTCCTCAATTTCCTCACCTTCGTCTACTTGCCCCAGCGCATCTTGCCTAATGTTTTCATCATCCTCCCCAATCTCAACTTGCTCACCACTCTAGTAGACGATATCCTCATTGCAACCCTGAACATGTTGCTCCCGGCTAGACTCCCCAGTTTCTGTGTCACCATAAATGAACTCATTTTGAGGCTCACTACACTCACTAGCGTCCAGCTGCTGCTGTGGGGCAACAGCCCTTTCATACGCTTGCACCAAAAGCACCCGATACCATCCACGTTGCCCCGCCCCCTTCACATATGACCTCTAAGATGCAGTTTCTTTCAGCTCAACTAACTCTCAATAAACAGGATCATCTCGCATGGTGCAAAGGAAAGATAACTTGAGCTGGCACTTCTCTTGTTCCATCCGAAACGTATAACACAACCAATTCAACATAGAAGCAAATGTACGCTCTTCGATCCTACTTAAACTTCTATCCACATACTGAAAGTTACTCAGATCTGCACCCTCCGAACCATACATAACAACCCCTTCTCCATAAAAGATTCTAAATAGAACTCGTTCTGACATATCTGCAAACCTATTCATTAACACACGAATTAATTACTCTTCGTAAAAAGTACTATATCTATTTGCTACAAAAAATTATACGTATGTATATCTACAATCAGAGAAATATATATCCATTTACATTCTTAAAAATATACATCTCTGTACTTCTATTTCTAAAAAACATATACATTCCTACAAATATCATTACTTGGAAACCAAGTGTGCCCATTTCAGATGCAAAAAATTATAAGAAAAATATCTACATTACTAAAAATATTCATCTCTGTACTTGTATTTCTAAAAAACATCTACAGCCCTAACAATATATATATGTGCACTTCTATATGTAAAAAACATATATATCTACATCTATCTCTAAAAAAACATAATAACATATTATTATTCGTAAAAACAACCCTATAACTAGATCTAACCATAACCCTAACCCTAAACCCTAAACAAAATAAACCGCGAAAATAACTACATCTAACCCTAACCCTAAACCCTAAACAAAATAAACCGCAAAAATAACTAAATCTAACCCTAACCCTAAACCCTAAACAAAATAAACCGCGAAAACAACTACATCTAACTCTAACCCTAAACACTAAACAAATTAAACCGCAAAAATAATTACATCTAACCCTAACCCTAACGCTAAACCCTAAACAAATTAAACTGCGAAAATAACCACATAAAATCATAACCCTAAACACTAAATAAATTAAACTACAAAAATAATCGTAAAAAAAATATCTGCGTGCAGCCGCTGCTCTTCCTCCCTTTCTTTTCTTCTTTTCCTCCTTCTCCTCCTGCCTTCTCTTTTCTCTCTTCTTCCTCCCCCTTCTCTTCTCTTTTCCCTCCCGAGCGAGCTTTTAAAGCCTTCAAGTCGCCCTCTGGTTGGGCGAAAGGAAACCGCGCGCGCGCCTGTCGCCCAACCATCGCTCGATTTTTGCGTTGTCGCCCGTTGGGAGGGCGACAACAGCCAACGATTGGCTGACGTGGACATGTCGCCGAACCAGTGAGCGATATCCACCTGTCGCCCAACCAACGGACGACATGGGTATATTTTTGAATTTTTTTCGTGATATATTTTTGCAATTTGAATTAAAATTTGTATTATTTAAAAAAAAATTCCCTTCTTTACTAACCACTTCCCCACATACATTCCTTCCTCTCTAACACAAAATTTTAAAATAAGAAAATTTTAACTTTGAAATTTTTAAACAAGAAGTTTCGCCTTGAAAAAATTCAAATCAAAATTTTTAACTCAAAAAAATTCAACTCGGAAAGTTTCAACTCGATAAAATACAAATTAAAAAATCAAATTAGAAAGTTTTAACTCGGAAAAATTCAAATAGAAAAGTTTAAAATTTAAAAGTTCCAACTCGAAAATTCTCAAATCAGAAAGTTTCAACACGAAAAGTTCAAAAAAAGAAGTTTTAGCTCCGAAAACTTTTAATTCAAAAACTTTTGGTTAAAAAGTTTCAATTCAAAAACTTTCGAGAGTGGTTAAAAGTACTTCTTATTAAAAAAAACTTGAGATTTTTTTTTTGAAAAACAAAAATTACTTTGTGTTTGAGGGAAAGGGAAT
Organism: Otatea glauca; assembly: GCA_036346275.1. Lineage (NCBI taxonomy): Eukaryota > Viridiplantae > Streptophyta > Magnoliopsida > Poales > Poaceae > Otatea > Otatea glauca. The sequence goes on from CM070714.1 coordinate 43,656,789, forward strand.
GGGAGAGGAAAGGGGATGAAGGAGATGGCGGAAGTGTTGCAACGAGAGTCTTTGAGGAGAAAGAGAAGTGAAGAAAGTAAAAAGATACCGCTACTTATCGTAACAAAAAGAACATTCTCATTAAGGATTTAACGAGAACACCCTCAAAATAGCAATTCTCATTTTTGTTTGCCAAAGATAACTAAACAATCAGGTTCAAATATACGGTCAGTAGGCCAGCGACCTGCAGAGGCGGAGGCAGCAGGAGGCTTGGTGGGGCTCCAGCCCCCTGCCCCACCACGAGAACCTCCCAGGCCCACAGAGCAGCACGCAACAACAATCACTTATTTGTTGATGACATGAGAAGAGAATCAAGTGATGAATCTCAAAGTAATGACGATCATGCTAGCTTCGCTGCAAAGATGGTTCAAGCAAAGAAGTACATAGTTTATCTATTAGTCTATAGATTGATTGGATTGGCACTAATTTTACCTGTGGGGACAGCTACAGTTGGAAGGGCTTTCTTGGCAATGAAGATTATTAAAACATATTTGCGCAATAAGATAAGTGATGACTGATCGAATAATCTTATAGTATGCTACATTGAGAGAGAAGTGTTTTCAAAAATAAACATGGAAGATATCTTACAACGTTTTCAGAACATGAAAACTCGTAAATGTCAGCTATCACCTCTTTTGAAGTAATGAAAGGTAATTTTTTCTCCTTGTATATTTACATACTAACACTATATTACATACATTTAAATTTTAACTATAATATATTGATTTAGTAGTTTTTATATTTAAGTATAAGTACTTATATTCAGCTTAGGCGACCTGCTATGGCCGCATCTATACCGGGACCGGGAGGACGGAGTCGTCTTCTCCTTTATAAATAGCCTCCGAAAAATCTCCCCGTTTCCCAGCGCTTCTCCCCTCCCATTCGACGAAAATTTTGTCGCAGACTCGCAGTATTCGAATTCGATACGCTTCTCGATTTGAGGCAGAGCTTTTTCATCATTTTGTGGTCGTTTCTCTAGAAAGGCCCCGGTTTTAAGCACGAGTGCACGACTTGAGGCCTGGGAATTTGGAGCATTTCGTGTTCGTTTTTGCTCGCTTTGAGGGCAACAGGGGGCAGAAGGTGCGATCTTTTGATCGAATCTGCCGTGCTTTGGCCTCTATTCAAGAATCATTTGGCTCCGCACGAGACTCTTGCCTTGTGCTCGCCTGAATAGAAGGCCAATTGGTGGTTTCTTGGCTCCAGTCCGTCGATTCTTGGCTCGGCAAATCTGAGGTTCCCTCTCGAATCGGAAAGGTTTGGGCAGCTAAATCCGCAAGGAAGGCTGCAATAATCCGCGCGAGAAGAGGCTCCCTCCCCACGGGTTGGTGACGGCCCGGTACCTAATTGATCAGAAATCTGCTGAAAGCTTCGATCTTTGCCTAAAAAAGAGCTAACCCAATTGCATCAGGGATTCGGCCTCCGCATCCCTAATTCCTCCCATTTCGAAGACGTCGATTGGGTCGTAGATGGGGGCGGGGTCGAGCATCATTGGAGCGGACGGGGAGTGGGGGGAGACGTCCCTTGGCGACATGCCGGAGAGCTGCGTGGCGACGGTGCTTCTCCACCTCGACCCGCCGGAGATCTGCCTAGTAGCGCACCTCAACCGCGCCTTCCGCGGCGCCGCCTCCGCAGACTGCGTATGGGCCGGCAAGCTCCCTGCCAACTACCGCTACCTCGCGGCCCTCGCCACTGCCGCCGATCATGAGGGTGGTGGCGACGGAGAAGGCGATGGGAAGCGCTGCTTCCCTGTGTCGACCAAGAAGGAGATTTACGCGCGCCTTTGCAGACCGACCCCCTTTGATGCCGGCACAAAGGTAGCTCACTAATCTTTGCTCTTTAAATCTACTTGTTTATTAGAGCTGATTTGCTATCGTGTCATATATATGATGATTAATTTGTTAAATGGGGTTGGCAGTTGTTGGGATTTGGAAGTAGAGGAGATAATTCGACTGTTTTGTTTAGGTTTGGTGGGTTGGATATAGTTCTGTTCTTTGGCCTTCGTTTTGCTTGAAATAATTTGTTCTAATTTAAAGGCATTCATCTTCTGGTTGTAGGCATTCTGGATTGAGAAGAACAAGGGAGGTCTTTGCATGTGTATCTCGTCAAAGGCGATGGTGATCACAGGTATTGATGATCGGAGATATTGGAGCCACCTTGTCACAGAAGAATCAAGGTAATTGCCTCTTGATGACTGTTGTTTGTATATGTTTTCTGTTGAGATATGAATTCCAATGGTTTTAGTTTTGAGTCTAGATCCTTATGAATTAGAGTTATTGCATGACATGTTTCTTTCTTAGCCCCAAAAAATAAATTAAAAATCTTGCATACTCTTCTTATGCCGTTGATTTTTTTTAACGTCCCACTGTGCACAGATTGGGACATTCACATTACAAATGTTCACGCTCACAGACATTATTTTTTTAAAACTGATAAGTGGTTTGACTGTTCATTACTCTGATGACTGTAGAATAAAATTGATTACTTGTTAAGTCATGGCATCGTTCTCTGGCATACTTGGTTGACAAGAAAGACCTTTGTTCCCAATTTGGGTGGTGCATTTTATTCTTACAAGTCCATCAGGCGAAGAAAGTGAAGAATTACCAATGTTGCAAATTTTGTAAGCTAGTCGATTCCGCTAGTTGCCCTTGGTTTGTCATTACTTATTAGCATAAACTAGTTGTTGGTCAAATGAAATATGCATGAGTGATTAATTCTTGATGTGGTGATTGTTGAAAATAAGACCACTTTTTTTTTACTAGAATTCTAAGAAATCTTATGGTTCTCTAAATGTCTAGTCACATAGTACTTTTATTTGAGCATTTCAATGTTTAGTATTGTCAGGTAATTACTCTTTGCTCCACAAAAAGGGAAATGTTAAAAAGATTTTGAAAAATGTTAAAACATTTTGAAAAAGTGGAGTTGAAGGGTTGGTTTGCACCTACCCATTTGTGAATATACCTTTGACTTCTGCATTTTCCATTATGCAGAGCATATAAGAACTACTTGTTGTATCCTTAGGTCATTTGGCAATTGAGATAAACTATCGCAAGCATTTGTTATGCCCCTTTAGTTCAGTATATGCCAAAAGCAAATAATTTCAGTGCCATAAAAAAAACCATTTATGCTTTTCCTTTGTCAATCTGGCAACTCTAATTGTACGCTCAATTTGCCTTGCTTTGCACACTAGTTACATTTTTCTACATGACCTATCTGTTGAGTACATTTTTCATTAACCATACCCGTGTTAGTTCAGTACATGCCAAAAGCAAATAACTTCAGTACATTAAGTATTTCCACTAGAAGATAATCTATTGTTTTCTTGCACGTTATCACTCACATGGCTTTAGCATTCTGATATTGCTAACTCATGGAGCATTTTATTAAAGATTTGACTGATTTTCCGGAAGGTGGTTAGTTTTTGTGATCATTCCTGCATTTCCTAGCAAGTTTGTTCCCCAGAATATCAAAAAAAAGTGGCATGCACTTTGCATACTGAGAATTACATAACTACTTTGATCCTTTCATTATCTGATCACTTTTAGTATAAATTTAACTCTCCTATGCAAATTTGTGGTAAATGGAGTCTTTGTACTACTGCAGATTCAGTAGTGTTGCCTATCTTCAGCAAATTTGGTGGCTTGAGGTGGGCGGGGAGCTCGATTTTTGCTTCCCTGCTGGCTCATACAGTCTTTTTTACCGTCTTCACCTTGGCCGTCCGCACAGGCGCATGGGTCGACGGGTTTGTGGAACCGAGCTCATCCATGGGTGGGACATGAAACCCACACGGTTCCAACTCTCGACCTCTGATGAACAGCAGGCTACATCGGAATATTACCTAGATGGACCAGGAAGCTGGATCCTTTACCATGTCGGTGATTTTGTCGTATCAAACTCCGATGAGCTGATCAAACTGAAGTTCTCCATGATGCAGATTGATTGCACCCATACAAAAGGTGGCTTGTGTGTTGATTCGGTTTTGATATATCCGAAAGGGTATCGGCATGAGAAGGCAAACATAGTCTACATGTGATTCTGTAGGATCATTGCAATGCTCCACCAACATGAGGCGATTCAGGGGGATGGCTAGTCTTTTTCCTGTCCATTCTTATCCGGAAGTCCATGTGTATATTCTGTCTTTCTTTCTTTATGAGAATTTTGCATGAATGTAAGGCCTTTTCTGTATTCTTTGTTGTGTTAGTTAAACGGGTAGGGAAGTAGGGGAGTTTTAGAAGGAGATAAAATTGACAAAATGTTGGTGGAGTGCACATTACTAGTCTAAAAGTAGCGGTAGGTGCCATCTTCACCTGTAATTTTCATCAGTATAATGATGTTTGGCGAGCTGTATCTCGTTGCTTGGCCCTATGACTCAACTAATTTTGTCTCGTTAAATCGTTTGGGTATTCAAGAGCTTTATTTGTTTTCTTTTGTGAGCTCAAATAAATGAGGAAGAGAAGTTCTGTCGGACTGATGGGTAACATATTTTGTCTAGTGATTGCGTTGCCTATTCTGAAGCTTTTATGTACAGAATGCATTTTGCGTCCTGCAGATCTTGGGAACTACTATAACATATTTCTATCTTGCTTGATCACATGAAATTTACTTGGACTAATAGGTAAATATTGGGACCCGAATTAAACACATCCAAGAATTTCATATAGCAAATCTCAATTCAAACCAAAAATAGCATTACGCCATTCAGGTTTACAATCCTTTTACGACGACGCAAGGGTCAATGCTGGTTTTAGAACTTCATATTCTGTTTCAAACAGACGTTGAAATATTTTTGCAGTACATTGAGATTGTCAACATCGACAACATTATATTATATTAAGAAAAAAAGATGAATATTTTAGAAATTATGAAAAAACTATCTTACGTGGGCCCGTAAATAGGAGTGAAAACGGGTCGGATACGGATGGATAATAATTCTACCTCATTTGTTTTCATATTTTTTGTTAGATGCGGACAAAGTATGAATAGTCCAGATATAAATATGAATAATGTCGAATACAGATACGGAGCGAATACGAATCGAATTGGATATGGTCATGTATATTTATCGGAACACTATAACCTCTTAGATTGTACATAAAAAATCAACGAAAACACAAAACTAGTTGATTTGATCAAAATATTATTGAAAATTGAACAAATATAAGTATTTTCATTCGCTTAGGCAAGACATATATCCAGCCACCCAAAGTAATGGCTATTTTAGTTGCAGTTGAATCAGGCAGCAGATCAGCGGTTTGTGATTGAAGCAGCATCAATTATTCATGAGTTATGAATTATAAGCTCCTTTGCTTACGCCATTAAAAAAAATACGGTGGTGAACGTGATACTTTAGTGGTGTCGGTCACAGTTCATTTCTGCTCAAGTCATTTGCTTTCTTATTTTAAGTCCTTTGTGATGATTCACCTGTATAAAATCTGCTCCCTGAAACATTACCTATGTATAAGCAAAGCAGAGCTTCAAACTCTGTGCAGCTGTTGCTTAGACTTACCAAACTCCATGCGATTGAGCGATTTAGCTTGTAATTTCCCATGGAGACATGGAGTGAGACATGTGGCATGGAAACCAACAAGAGAACTTTCAGGCTTCAGCATTCCTCGTTTTCCTGATTTCACCATCGAGGACTTCCTCGGGCCTCGGCCACGGCATCTTCAACTCCGACGGAGACCAGTGGCTGTGGCAGCGCAAAGCTGCCAGCTATGAGTTCAACATGCGCTCACGGAGAAGCTTGGTGGTCAGCACCGTCCGGCTCGAGGTCGTCGAGCGGCTGCTGCCGCTGCTCGCGCGGGCGGAGCGCAACGGCCGGACACTGGACGTGTAGGACCTACTTGAGCGCTTCGCGTTCGACAACGTCTGCTGCGTCGCCTTCGACGAGGACCCGGCGTGCCTCACCGAGGAGGGCCTGGGGGCGAACAGGCGGACCGAGTTCCTCCGCACCTTCAACGACGCGCAGAACATCGTCGTGGGCTCATGGGTCAAGGCGCGGTTCATGTCGGTTGGGCGCTTGGGAGTTGGGCAGCTTGAGCTGGGCTCCTCAACACGGATATATGAAATACTTCTTCATCCGATAATCTAGACAGTAAGCTACCGAATTTGTATCCGTATTCGACAAAAAATATCTATATCCTTATCCAATCCAATACTATCCGACAAATATCTGATCCAACATAATCCGTATCCGAAATTTGTCCGAATCGATCAAAAACTATCCGATCTATTTTCATCTATAACTATAATTAAAGTTGAACCATAATAGTCATTAGATGTTATTAAAAAAATAAATATGCTACAAACTCTCATCAAAAAATAAAGCATCTGGTCCTTAAACAGATAAACCCTAATTAAGTCGAACCATAACAATTATTGAATGTTATATTTAAAGAGATATATTACCTTGTATTTTAAAAACTAAAATAACAGACATTCCTTAATCTGTTATATATGGCCCACTAGGTTTGTCATGATTGGCATGGAGTGTACATGGATAAAGGTAAATGCTACTACTATATGCGAATTTGTGTTGAGATCAAACTTGTCAATACCGAATAAGAGGTTATACCGATTTGACTCTTGGAATGGTATATTCTTATACTAATTCATACCCGCGTACCTTTTTAGGTTTAATATAATAATATATATTTATAAATATATACATGTTTCATTATATATATACCAAATTTCACCTATAATATTACTTCAAATACATAGTAGTACTATTAAATATAACGTATAGTTCAATAGATGATATTATCAATTATGCCGATATGACCGATATTGACCAGTATCGAACCGGTATGACTAGCATTGATCGGTATTAAAGCTGGTACAGTATATAGGGCTACTCTAAACCGATTTAGATGACGAATGGTATATACCAACCATACCACCTTGGTATCAGTATAGCATTGATAACTATTGTTGAGATGTAACGAAACAATCGGCTCGGTATGGATAAAGTGATCCAGACTCTACCCAACGGCCAGAAGAAGGAAACGAATTGGTGTCGCTAAAGAGAGATGTACCCACCAACAATTTTATTGCTCACTTCTGTGTAGACGTGGGCATCGGGTCAGGCTTTTTGTGCTAACCCGTGGCATGGCACGACACATTTGTGTATGGGTCGCGCTGCCGTGCCAGCCTAACGGCAGAGCATGATGGTTGGCACGGCACAACACGCCTCGAAGGGCCATGTTTGGACCGTCACAACACGTTATAGGGCTGACGACCATGACGTAGGCACGACATGACTTTGGTACGAGTTTTTTTTACAGTTTTTCGATAAATATTATGAAAATTTTGGCAGCAGAAGTAAAGAAAGAAGAACTGCCTCAACAATACAACAATCACAAGGCGGTTCAAGCGCTTCAAGTATGTGGAAGAAGCTAAAAGGCAAGGCGCCTAGTTTGTCTTCCGAAACCTTGAACAGGTCGTAATAGAATCCATGAGTAGAGATCAACCACTATCTCAAAACGTCTTTTTACGGAGAATGAATAAAATTTAGCTTTTCTCCTAATATTTGTGTCCACTATCTTAGCTCTGTGCGTCTCCGGCTCCTTTCCTCTTCTCGCAACGGTGCAAATGAACCGGATCTAGATCGGCATGACACAAAGATGGTACGATGTGACAATGGGCTGTGTCTAGACTCATCGAAGACGAATCGAACTGACATGGCATGACACAATAAGCTTGCTAGATCGTGGCAGCATGGCATAGGTCTAGGGCCTCTAGGTTGCCACCACGGCCTATGCGCCCTGATGCCTAGGTCTACTTCTATGTCACCAGTTAGAAGGGTCTACAAATTATGGCTCAGAAAAAGTAAATCTCCCTCGGATCACTAGCTTAGCGCTACTAGTGTTTTTAGAAGTACAGTTACTTAGCATGGGCCATCTCAGGACGCGAGGACAAGGGTCCTTTACGAATCATCACTTTTTTAGTCCTATAATACTTTTTGTTTTGCAAATTCGGTCTTGTTACTATCGATGTCTAAGATCTAAGATTTTTTAATTGAATTTATAAAAATATGATTGTGGGCTTCTAGTAAACAAGACGAGGAAAACGATATATAGGGATTGCTTCTTTATTAACTAAGTGGCTCCACAAAGTATACAGATTACAGAATGATTACAATTGTCTGTTCTGATTGCGAATGCTAATTGCCGATACTCTCTCATCTCCTCTTGTTAATCTCCATTGGCTCTCTATATATATTGGTTGAAGAGGCGGCTGTTGATCTCCAAAAAGTGTTATGGAACCGAGAGGCGTCTTCTAGCCAAACGGCATCTTCTCGCCAATGGGTGCCTTTTACAAGGATAACTTACAGGTAGTTATGTACATTTATCAAATAACTGTCCGCACGGAGACATGTGCGGGTATAACCACTTATCCCTGATCAGTTCTCTAGTTGGGATGACTATTTCACTGGTCGGGGATAACCAGTGTGAAGCAATGCTATGGACTGCTTTGACTAGACTGGTTGGAGGTTTGACCATCCGAATAAGCGCATGCCTCATTCTAAATTATGGGCTTTTGTGGGCCTATTAATATAGTATGATTTTTATCCATTGAGAGCCTAAATGAAAGATAGATTTTTTAATCCTTGTCACTAGCCCCAAAGGCTTGAGTAATAAAAGTTTATTACTCAAGACTTTTTATCTTCTGTGACCTTATAGGGTTATGCGCTAATTATCTTACTGTTTTAAATGCCAATAAGTGAGAAATATTTGCACTTCTCTCGATAACAAAACCGACACTAACCGTCTTTAATGTGTAATGCGTACAAAGGGGAAGAATATTTCCTTTGTATACTTCATACCTTCAGACTTTTGATTCAAAAAATTGCTTTCGAATTTTTTCTTAGTAGATGAAGCTTTTCATCTTTCGTCCTTTTTTCTCCTCTCATCAAGTATGATCAAGGAAAGGAGGTGAAAAGCTTCAATATCCAAAAAAAGTTTGAGAATAACATCCCTGATTCTTCTAATTCTATTATCTTCAAGCTTTCTCTTAGCTCTGCATGTTTTTCATCTTCCGTCCTTTTTTTCTTCTCCCATCAGTTATGATGGAGAGTATGATCAAATAAAAGAGGTAAAAAGTCTGAAGATCTAAAAGGAAGTTCGAGAACATCAATTTGGTGTCAGTTATTTCAAAAAATGCAAATTTTACCCTTTTGTGGAAACCAAAACGGTCTCCAAAACTAACACAGTTTAGATTATATAAAGGGGGGTAAATCCTCTTTAATTTTTTATGTTTTTATTGTCTTTGAGCACAGTAGTAAGTTCTTAAGCCCTTTGCAATTTCTGAGCTCACGCCTTCAATCCTTTTTCCCCCCAACTAATGGCCATACACAAGTCGATCCTTACCGAGGGGAGGATTAAGGAACTTGAAGATCAACGTTTGATCTCTCCTCGTGAAATGCTGCGATGGGACCCTAGTGGGGAGGATACGAAGCCAATGCCTTAGGTGGGGTGTCTCGTCCTTTTCACGGCTTTAGTGAAGTTAGGATTTAGCCTCCCTGAGAGTGAGTTTTTGGCCGATGGCTAGATCATTATGAGATCGAGCTGCACCATCTTCCCCTAAATTCTATTTTGATTTTGAGTGTTTTCTCTCACCTTTGCGAAGCTTTCCTTGGCATTCCCCCATCAGTTCGTCTTTTTCGTTATTTCTATCAATATACTAGGAATAACAAAGGCCAGGATCTTCTTGGGAGCACTTATTTTAACCTTCAAGATAAAATGACTTCTCAGTATCCCCCACTCCCAACTAAGGACATATGGCGTGATTACCAGCGGGAGTGGTTTTATTTGAAAATTTCGGGGGGTACCCGTCTCCAATTTACTGGGAAGACGACCCCAATATGGACAAGGACCGAAGCGAAGGAGAAGGATTCGCTGGACCTTACCGACAAGGAAAATGGCATCGTTAAGGTTATTACCAAGTTGGTGAAGGGAGGCTTGACAAGGCAGAAGATCGCCTTTGATTTTATGTACTATAAAGTGAGCTCCCTAAAGAGATGGTTCAGATTTACCTGAAGGATAGAATGCGACCAGGATCCAACCAAGGATGAACCTGAAGGTAAGAGAACTCTTAATTACCGACCTCTTCCTTTTTTTATTAAAGATTTTTACTAACGTTTACGAGTATTTTCTCCTGTCAGTTCTGACGGCCGAAGAGACTTGGTCAAGAGTTGCGTACATGCTGCACGTCTCTTCTGACGGGTCCGACTTGACTGCTTTGGACAAGTAGCTATCCAGCCTGATCTGGCAAACCGATGAGTTCATTAATGAACACATCATCGTAAGTACCACGAAATTTCTTTTGTTATTTTTGTTAATTCATCATGTCAACAGATAAAGTCGCTTTCAGATACATGGTCGAAAGCGAGCTGTCGATCAATCTGAGGTCTTAGCTTCGACTCTGCCGACCAAGAAAGCGACAACTTCTGCTAGAGGTGCTTTTAAGGTGGTGGATCCGACCACTACTCCGACTAGTGCTGACCCAACCAGCACTAGTCAGGTCCTGGTAACAGCTAGTGCCATATGCTTTAAGCGTGCGCATGATTGGTCTCAAGGGCAAGACAAGAGGGTAGCATTTGATGTGGGAACACAGACGAGGAATGCATCCCAAGTGCGTTATAAAAAATGGGTTAACCGCAATTGGGATTATCCATATAGAAATCTTACGATATTCCCCTTTGTCTAGGGTGAGAGTGAGGATTCAGAGGATAATATTTCTCTAATTGTGAGAAGTAGGAAAACTCCCAACCTGGATGTTGGGGCTTCATCACTTCCTTTAATATCCTGGGATATGGGCTCAGGACTTTGCTGCAGGTATTTATTTTTACACTCTCTTATTTCTGAATATTTTTCCTTCAGAATTTAAGAGTGCTTTGTCTGCTTTTTTAGTCCCAAGACATCTGTCCCTGGTTCTCCTGCAGACCAGGGTATGGTTGCTCAGGTCGATGATGAGGCTAACCCGCTGGTCACATTAGCGATGACCAGTGTGGAACAAGCTTCAGTGTCAACCGAGGTGGTTGTCTAATAAAACCCAACCAATGGACAAACAAATCCAACCAGCGTTGAGGGTAAAAATCTCTCAACTGTTGTGGAAGACCCACTAGTCGGTCAAAGTTTATTGCCCGCGAAGGACATCGGTGCTCCTCCTGTGACATCAATGAAAATGGTCGAGATGATCACTGCCTCAGGAGGTGTCTATGATTATGAAGACCGAAGATCCTCCTTTTGTTACGGAAGAGGCTCCTTATTTGTGCTCATGTACTGCTATTATTCCGACACTATTGCCATACTCATTGACCAATTACCAACTCCCACTTAGAGCCAAAAGCCCGGAATTTTATGGAGTTTGGCAAAAAAAAAAACATGTGTCAATACATGGAATTTAGGAGGAGATATAAGAAATTAAGAATATGCCTAAGCTCACGTAAATTTCTCTCCGAGTGCTACAAAAACCACAGCATAAAGGATCTCTCAGAATGTACCAGTACATATACGACGTGTTTACAGCGTAATTTCCATCAGCAGCTCAATAAAACATGACGAATGCTTGGGATTACGTGTAGTTCGCTTCATAATCTACGATAAGGCCAAAATAATCAGGCATCATGCCCATGACGTTGGACACTGCTTTAACCAAGTACAGTATTTATCATGAGCGTACGCCACCTTAGGTTAGCGTGTAACGATGATTTGTTGATGTCGTGAGGTTTTCTCCGATTCGTGTCACCACAAAACATCATATGGCTACGACTTTGCAAATCAAAATTGGTAAAATTAGATATAAGACACTACAAAATATGGCACTTTAAAAATACTGCTTGAAAACAAAAAACTGAAAATTTGTAACTTCAAAACTTTGTTTTTTTTGGATTTTTACCACTTTTAGATATTTTTGTCCTCCCGATGGTCTATTGGAACCGCTTCTCCAGTGAGCTCCAGCCGCGCTGCCTCCTTTTCGCTATTTGGTTCTTTAGATTCTTGCAACTCTTGTATACTTTTGCCCTCCTTTCTCTCTTCTTCCTTTTAGCAACCGTTGCCACCGCTTCTCCGGTGAGCTCTAGCCACGCCACCTCCTTCTCGTTGTGAGCCACACCAGCTCGTCGTCATCACCCTTTGCCCTCTCTTCTTCTCCCCCTCTTCCTCCTGGCCTTCCGGCGAGGCAAGCCCCGAGACTAGCGACGATGAGTTGGATCCATGTCGGTGACCTTGAATTCGGCAGCTAGCTTGCTCATTGTTTCCAGGGAATAAGGACCACAATTGTGCGAGCTAGATCCGGCGATGACGACTCGGGGCGAGGCGGAGCCCAAGACCGATGACTTCGGATTCAGCGCGCACTGGGGTTAGGCAGCGTCAGGGAAAGAGGTTGGATGGCTTGCGGTTGGCGACGATGGGCTCACCGTGACGACGACAAAGTGGTACAGCTCACAACGGCGGCGAAGGAGACGGCACGGCTCGCGGCAAGGAGGAGGCTACGCGGCTATAGCTCGTCAGAGAAGTGATGGCGATGGCTGGCCGGGAGGAAGAAGAGAGAGCATAAATGTCTAGGAGCAGCAAAAAATTTTAAAAAATGAAGTTTTTAGTGCCAAATTTTCAATTTCATATTTTAGAGTGTTATTTTTCAAATTGACATCTTTTGAGTGGCATAAATCCGAATTTGCCGTCAAATCTTCTGGTTTCCTCTCCTCAGACACTGCCAATTCACGAAAAGCAGTTCCGCTTTTGGAGAAAAGCACAGTTCCAAGATCTCCACGCCATCACCACATATCCACGCGAGTCGCCGAGCTCGCATCAGAAAAAACAAACCTCCTCTACCCTATCACCGCAACTGTTCGCCCTCCCCTGCAGCGGCGGTGGCGGCGACGACGATGGGGCTGGAGATGGAGGCGATGGCGGCGTCGATCGGCGTGTCGGTTCCCGTGCTCCGCTTCCTGCTCTGCTTCGCGGCCACCATCCCGACGGGCCTCCTCTGGCGCGCAATGCCCAGCTCCACGGGGCGGCACCTCTACGCGGTGCTCACCGGCGCCGCACTCTCCTACCTCTCCTTCGGGGCCACCTCCAACCTCCTCTTCGTCGTGCCCATGGCGGTCGGCTACCTCGCCATGCTCCTCTGCCGCCACCGCGCGGGGCTCGTTACCTTCCTTGGCGCCTTCGGCTTCCTTATCGCATGGTGAAAAACACTCCTCCATCCTTGTCTCCAGGGGTTCCATATGGGGGTTTATTTTCGGGTGAATAGGAACAGGGGATTCGTAGTTGTTCTACGTCTGATTTTGGGTAGAACGGAGCAGGAAAAGTACAGGTGACCGTAGTTTATTCGATTGGGAAACCAGAAGAATTGTGTTGGGCCATCTCATATTCTCATGTTCAAGCTGATTTAAAGGATTTTGACCTTTTTCTTGGGGCCATGTGGTCCTACTGAAGATTAGATTTTAAAGGGGAAAACTGGGTCTTATATTAACTCCACATCAATTTGCTTCTACGCCTGCAAACTTTAGAATATGTGATATCGTAAAGCTTGCGATGAATAGGTTAATTATTTGCTCTTCTAGTCTTGCTAACAGCAAAACGTAGCAGTGTTGGACTTGCAATAAAAGCTCATAACTGCTGCTTGGATTGCATGATCCACTTCACTTGTTGTCCCGTAGATGTAGTGGCATGCTTGACTAGAAATAAGTGAGTGAGGTGGGCGTCGTGCCGGCCCGGCCCGGCCCGGCACGGGCCCATCATGCCGATGCTGAACCGTGCGGGCGCGGCGGCCGTCGTGCCCGCCGTCTTGGGCGGGCGGCCCGGCTAGCCTTCGGTGAGCCGAGCACGACCCATTTGCGCCGTGCACGCGCCGTCGTGTGTCGGCTCGGGCCCGACCCATTTGCACTATTGCAACAAGAGGAAAGTAGCCAAAACGCATGGAGTTGAGGCGATGATTCAAATATTATGAGAAAAGAACTAAAATTTATTATTCTTGAGCAGTTACATAGGCGAGGGGATGTGCTCAACACAGGCGAGAGAGGGGGCAATGGGCGAGAAAGAGAGTGAGCGAGACAGGCGAGAGAGATTGAGAGGGAGATTGAGAGAGACAGGTGAGAGAGAGCTGAGAGAGATTGAGAGGGATGAGCGAGAGAGAGCAGCTTCTTGCACCGTCAATCTCTCTCAGCTCTCTCTCCCGTTTTGTCCGTCTCTCTCAGGTGTCGGCGATAGGAGTGGCCTTCATGCTAGGCTTCTTCCTCACGTCCTGGGTCATTAGGCCTGGTACGGCCCATTATACAGTATCGTGCCGGGCCGTGCCGCCCATCGTGCCCGATTCTCAAGCCCGGCACAGCCCGTGCTACAGTGTCGTGCCGGGTCGGGCTTCGTGCCGTGCCGTGACGTCGTGCCTCGGCCCGGCCCAAAAGAGCCCGGCCCGAGTGCCCACCTCTAGAAATAACTCACCATACAAACTTCTGTTACAAGCACATAGCCAAATCTGGAAATTAATTTTAGTTATTGGAATCTGAAGTAGTGTACTATAGAGTGTTAGAGTCCTTTACATCCCTGCTGGTGGTGCACCGATTTAAGAGGAAGACATTCCCAGAACTTTCAAGTTGAGATTTGCATTAGACCATAACATTGTGGAGCTCTTTATGCCCACATGGTTTTTGTAGACCTCTGACTTTTCTGCCAGTTTTATCTGATTTTGCTGTTTCTGACAAAAAAACAGTTAATGAGAACTTCAGCCAAAACACATGTGTTGAGGTCTTACATAAGTAATTTCTTTTTCAGCAGTTCTTATTTTTGCACTCACGGTGCATTAGTTCCTTTTTTGGATTGCATGGCTTTAATCTATCTGTTAATGTAAGTTACAGCCTGGACTTCATGGATTGCTGTATATGCTTATGTATCCATCTTTCTACTCAATGATACCTGTGCACACATGCACAGATGAACGGAAGAAAAGGGAGACCTTTTTCATATGTACTACATGGGGTTTCTGCTGTCATCTCACCTCTTCTTAGTCATCCGCTCCAACCCAGCAAAAGCAAACTAGGATGGGCTCATGATTTGAAGGCCTGAATTAATATGAACTGTGCTTGGCTAAAAGAAAGGAAAGAATAGTTTGTCATCAATTCTGAAATACTACATTTTTCAATTTCCCAAGGATTTTCTGCTTCACATCAAAATATATCCAAGAATCCAACCCAGCAAATATGTAAGATTAAATTTGTTTCTTTGGACTGTTGTTGTATCTAGCTGTATTCAGGTGAATATACAAGGAATGGTGAAAAATGTTCATTTACTTGGTGCAATGAGAGACGAGATTGTGCAGGGTGGGCGCAACAAGATGAAAGAATGAAACATTGCAAAGGGCCAAGTGGCATGAATAATAGAGGAGCATCACGAACTGGCAAGAGAGAATGGCTTTAGACTATGCTTTTCCTAGCCAGCCTTTAATTTGAATTTAATCACAATTCTGATGTTCCCATCCAAACACCTCCAACAAAAATCCTAAACTGGATAATGGTGCTGTTTGGTTCGCTTAGCAAATATTCATTTGTAACCTGAGTAATCCAAATCCACCCAGAATTGTCTTGTCCAGTTAATTTATATTCGGGTGTGTCAATTTCCAAGGTTTAGGTTATTCCATGACTAAACAATCAGGTTTGATACTGGCTTTGTTTTATTCACTGAATGAACTATTGATTGGCAACCAGAGTAATTCAAACCGACTCCAATGAAGTGTGAATCTGCAGGCATCGGTGGATTCCAGTTCCATTCTCGTCGATATTGATGTCCATGTCCCATTCTGCTGCTTTCTACGAATTTTACCCTAAACCGATGGGTTCAGTCGATTTGGAATGTCAATTTGCGATTCATGCTATTTCCTAGTTAGAAGTATGGATCAGAGGTAACAGGTGGTAATTCTATTCATTTCCATTGATTTTGATGCCTTCTCGTCGTCCTCTTCTAATTCTTTCATATGGTGCTGAATTGGGGTTCCTAGGTTTACTATGTTACCTTTTTTTAGTGGGACATATGCTCCAATGTTTATGGGCACACTTTTGTAATAAGTTTTGCTTTATCCTGTTATGTTAAAAAATACTGGGAAAATATGGCAGGTTCGTGTGCATTCCATTGCCATGTTAACCTGTACATAACCTAGTAGGATTTGGCTCCTGTTTCATTCCTTACTGAAACAAACAAGTTATGGATTGTATCGATTCGCCCCTCTTTCACGTGGAGTTTGGCATCCATTTTGATGACAACTTGTGTGGAACGAAGCATCATATAGAGATTATCTAGAACCTGAATTGAGACCTTAAATATGCCAATTAAACACTCTGTGGTTCTTCCCCTTGTATAATGTTCTCATTGGTAACCTCCCTCCTATATCATCAACATAAGAGAAAAATAAAAAACACTTAACACTGGGCCCTGTTACACGAGCAACCAATGCGATCAAGGTTATTAAAGCGATGTGGCATGGCGAGGCAACTCACCACTTTTTTACCGCCAAAGCGTTTAAGGCGCGTGACCAGGTGACGCCATACACACATCGTAACCTACTATAGCAGCATAATCGAGGGCCCTGATCGGTAGCTAGTAGCACACCAACATAGTAACACACAGTACTCAATCGGTATTTCTCCTTAGTCCTCAATACATATATTATATATGAATATATCATCATTCGGTCATTCCTCAATCCTCATCAGCATATTGCATATGAGGGGAGGCAGAGCAGCTGCAAGGCAGCGGGGAGGGGGAGGCCGGTGGGGGAGACGAGGGGGGAGGGACTAGAGGAGAGTGGAGGATTTGGACCCTGGAGATGAGGGGGAGGCCGACTGGGGAGACAACGGTAGAGGAGAGAGGCCGGAGCAGAGGAGGCAGCGCGGCACATCCCGGTGGCTCCTACGCTGGAGCAGAGGAAGCATGGGGTCCGCCTTAGGCCACCATAATACCATACGATGCCTCAACGATGCCTTAGAGACACCAGGACCGTAAGACGGACGCCATACCCTTCTTCATCAAGGCAACGGCGTGGCGCAACCCCTTGGACCACTTTACTGCTTGAGTGACGCTTAAACGACGATTTAATAACCATGAATGCAATAAACGAACACCCTTCAATTGGTTGGTGGAAGATAGAGTGTGTTTGTTTAGATCTCTTAATGGGTAAGTAACCCTTTTTTTAAAAAAAAACATACTTTCTCTGTTCATGTGATCCTGCCCTCTATTTGTGCCCTTGAGATAATATAGATGCAAGGAATTTATTGGGAAAAATAAGGTGTTCACGCAATTGCTACTTTGCTAGCACTAGTACTACCTTTTTGCTAGACCAAAATGTGCTAATGCTAATAAGCTTGCTTGGAGAAATCTCAACCACTCTACCTCGTGTCGTAAGCTAATTGAAAGGGAAAGCCATCAAAAGCAGGCAAAGAAGAAAGCTAGTTGAAAGTCTAGTATGAGATGCTACTGCCATGTACTGTTGAGAAGATTAGCTGCCAATCATCAGAATCCTAAATATGAATTGCTTTTCCTTTTTACATGACCAGTGCCGGTCTCACTCCATTCTGGCCTTGTTGTAGGTTCTGCTACAGGATGACCAGTGCCAGCACTACTGTTCTTCGGTAGTTGGTTGTTGTAGTCGCTCGCCCTGATTCTTTTGCAGTTGTTTCGCATCCTGCCATGTTTCTTTTTTGAGCCTCTGTATTTCTATTCTTCTTTCATGAAAGGGCACAAAACTCATGCCGTCCCTTTTGAAGAAAAAAAATCCGTTGCTTCCCCTTTTTACACCATCATAGGAGTTAGGCCAGCTTATCAGAATATCTATCCATTTTTATGTTCAAGCTTGCTTTGCCACGTAGTTTACTTGCACGGAAGGATAAACTGGTTATATATTGTCAGTTAGCTCTTTGCTTTTCCAATATTGTTTTTGCTACTGTTTCATGTCCCCCTAAAAAGAAAGGTTCCCTTGTGTTTGATATGCAAAATTCTGAAAAATGGGATGAATCGGTCAGCTAGGTTGAAAGGGGCTTCTTGTATGGGCCCATTTACTTTTAGGCCAATTTGTTACTAATGAAAGGCTGGCCCACGATTGATTGTTGGACATTACAATTATTTTGTGAATTCATTCAAATTTAATTATTTTTCGTCTCATATGTGTTGATCATACTGCATAATTATTAACACATTAAAAATACTTACAAATTTTCTTCTTGTTTCATAGTCACGTGTACTACATGAGTGGAGATGCGTGGAAGGAGGGAGGCATCGATGCAACTGGTGTGGTCTAATGCTCTATCGTTGTTTGTACTTAGAGTTTATCGTGCAATTTTCTAGAGCATTTCTGATTTAGATGTATAAAACATGTGCCAAAATAGGATATTTTAAGGATTGCGGTCCCTATTATCTCATGGCATTTTATCCATTTATTTCTGTTGTGGTGCTTCCTTGTAGTCAACAGTGTTCCATCAGGATTCTGTTGTCATCAAGTAGTGAGAAGTGAGAACAATGCATTCCTTTTACAAGAGAGAGGGAGAGGAAAGAGGATTCATACTGTTCCTCTTAGGAATTTAAGCCAAAGTGAAGCAATTGTAGATATAATATAGGCAAGGAATAACATAACTGAATGGAGGCAAGTACAAAGTCCTCCATATAGGCCAAACGTCAACTCGTTTATGTTTGTTTGTACAATGTTTTATTTGTATCAGCCTGTCAGCCTTCTGTGAGAAAAATATCAAACCTTGTTCCATTGTCTTTCCGTAATTGTATTTGCTTGTGCAATGCAGGTGCTTTAATGGTTTTAACGTTGAAAGTCATTTCATGTGCAATGAACTACGGTGATGGCCTCTTGATGGAAGAGGGTTTACGTGATGCTCAGAAAAAGTATCGCTTGGATAAGCTTCCTTCTCTAGTTGAATATTTTGGTTACTGCCTCTGCTGTGGCAGCCACTTTGCTGGACCAGTATACGAGATGAAAGATTATCTTGAATGGACTGAAAGGAAAGGAGTAAGTGGCCTTCGTCTACTTTGTGTAGGTTATGCTATGTTTTGCTTCTTCCTGATATTTGGTAATCTTCTGCAGATATGGGCCAATCCAATTCCTTCACCATTGTTACCTACTTTGCGTGCTCTAGTTCAGGCTGGTGTATGCATGGCGTTATATTTGTATCTGTCACCTCGTTTTCCGCTTTCACGATTTAGTGAGCCCCTATATTATGCATGGGGTTTCTGGCACCGGCTCTTTTATCAATACATGTCAGGATTTACTGCTCGTTGGAAATACTACTTTATATGGTCAATTTCAGAAGCTGCAATTATTATATCTGGTCTGGGCTTTACCGGCTGGTCGGATTCTTCTCCCCCGAAAGCCAAATGGGATCGTGCAAAAAATGTTGATATTCTAGGCGTCGAACTAGCTGGAAGTGCAGTTCAATTGCCACTTGTGTGGAATATTCAAGTGAGCACATGGTTGCGATACTGTAAGTTCTGTATCTTCACAAATTCCAGTATATCATCAATCTTGTTAACTTGTTTTGTTGGATGATATAATGCTTTTTCACTGATTTACAATCAATATGTCAGAGTGCTTTAGTGGTCTCTTAAAAAGTTGAAAGTGCAGTTTAAAGCAGATTGAGGGTCCGATCTGCAATCACCTGCTACTCCACTACTACGCATACCACTTTTAAGATTTATGCAATCTAGTTTTTAGCAAAACATAGAAACACTACTCGATCAGTATTTATTCATGTATCTGTACAAATAGAAGTTGATTGGTAATGCATACTACACAGCTTTCCTGTTGGATTTTGAGGTTCCTAAATTCATGCTGTAGATTATTTGGTGATTCTTGGAAGCTTTTGGTTATCAGTTGATTTTATAGCGTAACGGAGAAAAGCCTGTAACCTTCAATGGAGAGTCCGGCTGATTTTTAAACTCAGTACATGTAAATTATGCGCTCCTCAAGTATTAGTACGTATTAGATCTTCCCAATTGACTTCTTGTGAAATGATCTTCCACTCGGAATTTACCTTTGTGCT
The DNA here is from genome assembly GCA_036346275.1 of Otatea glauca. Classification (NCBI taxonomy): domain Eukaryota; kingdom Viridiplantae; phylum Streptophyta; class Magnoliopsida; order Poales; family Poaceae; genus Otatea; species Otatea glauca. Next base: position 43,676,860 of record CM070714.1, read on the forward strand.
AAATACGGTATGGATTAAGTAGTTTGTCCATAATGAAATGGTGCACTTTTGGTACACTTATTTACATCGAATACCATTCATTCAAGCATGCTATTATCAATTGCATTAGACTAACTTAACTTTCATGGTTCCACCGTTGTTTCAGATGTGTATGAGAGGCTAATTCAGAAAGGAAAGAAGCCTGGTTTCCTTCAATTGCTGGGTACACAGACAGTCAGTGCTATCTGGCATGTAAGTTGTATTTTTCCTCCCCACCTATATATCTTTAGTTCATGGTTATTGTATTTTGGACTTCTTATCATATAGGAGAGCATCCTGAAGTTAGTTGGGCCAACAGATGCTAATTGTGTTGGTACCTTAGTACCCACCTTTCCAAGTAGAGGCAGCATCAATGTTGCAAACTGTCCTGTACTCATTGATAATAACTGGTTTGGCATGTTACATATTAACAACCTTTTTTTCTCTCACGAAGCTGTTGCCTTGTGATGATTAATTCTTTGCTAATCTCATGTCACATGGATTTGTCCATTTATCTGATGGTTTCCGTTCTACAGGGACTGTATCCAGGATATATCATATTCTTTGTTCAATCAGCATTGATGATAAATGGTTCACGAGGTAGCTCTCCCACTCTTTACTCTTGGGCTTATTATGGTTACTTTCATTTTCTGAGATGTACTTTCTTAGAAAGTTGTTTGAGCTTGTAATTTTATTTGCCTTTTTTCTTTCAATACAGTTATATACAGATGGCAACAAGCTGTGAGCAATTCAGTCCTCCGCACTATCCTGGCTTTATTAAATTTTGCATACACCCTGCTAGTGCTTAACTACTCATGCATCGGCTTCCAGGTCAATTTCAAGCCTCTGAATCTGGTTCTACTTTACCTTACAGCAAACTGGAACACAATTTGCTAAGAGTGATTGTCTAAATGATTGTTTAATGAAATAATTCTTGCACCAAATTAACTCCTGTCATGTTATTGATCCTTACCTTTGATAATTAACATACATATATGCTTTAATTAATATTTTAGGTTTCACTTTACCCAACGTGATCTCAACTGAACAGCATTGAGGCCAGATTGGTACTTAGTTTAGACAATTTAGTTTAAACAGTATTGGAGTGACTTTAATTGCTTAGCAAAATTGTCATATGGATAATGATGTGATTATTAGCAAAGAGGGGAACTTATCCCCCATCAAGCACATCTGAAAAATACACTACAGGTACTAGTGTACTACTAGTAGCAGTACTGTTTTTGTAGAGAAAAAAGGGCATGGGTTAAGTTCCTTTTGCCTCTCCGCAGTAGCTTTGGACCTACTCCAGGATGAGGGAGCTGATGCCTTTCTCAATTATCTTTCGTGTGAAACAGCTCAATATTTACTATGCTTTATGCTTTTGTTTGTCTCAAGGTACTGAGCTTCCAGGAAACCTTAGCATCCTACCAGAGTGTATATTATGTCGGCACAGTTGTTCCCATTGTATGTGTCCTGCTGGGCTATGCAATCAAGCCAGCGAGGCCTGTGAAGCCGAAGGCTCAGAAGGCAGAATGAGGAATGAACTGATCATTACATATAGATATAGGAAAGATGGAGAAGTTTCAACGACGATTATGACAAAGCTAGTTTTCAGTTTATTCTTTCTTTTACGGAATGATATCAAACTTAGCACAAGGATAACGTGGTGGCCCCAGCTCTTACACTTTGGAACTACCTTCTGATTGACCGATCATTAAAACGTGGCACACCCATTGGGTTTATCTTCCATTTTATGACTACATGCAACATAGGATTTTTGGCCTTAAGTCTTTTTGTTATTGTGTTCTCTTCTGACGAACTCTATTCAAAGTGATGTGTTTTAACACCTTGCCACCTGGAGCAGGATGGAAGCGTGAATGCGCGTGCTGTTCTTGGTTCGTATCCATCGTGTTAGTTGGTACCAGCTGAACTCCTAGAACATAGGCATCCATGTCGAGGTTTCAAATTTCATTTTCGGATCATATCTTAGAGGGGACCGAAATAGGAAATTTTGTCGAGCTTTCGGAATTTTGGACAAAATCCGGTTGAAATTTAAAAAGCAAAATTCAAATTCAGAATTTTGGACCGAGATTTCTAAAATTTTGGCTGAAATTGCTGAAATTTCGATCGAAATTACTGAAATTTTAGCCGAAATTATCAAAATCTCAGCACATTTGAACCGAACAAAAAATAGTTCAAACCACGTTATAAAATTTTGAATTTTTTTGTGGATGGTCCTAACGCATCACTAATGTTCCCATAAAATTTTTAGATGATGATCAAGCCTGAGGAATTTTTAAAAATCGGACAATGCTACTGTCCTGATAAAAATCTTACCAGCAAATTTGAATCGAATGAAAAATAGTTCAAACCATGTTAGCAAATTTAGAAATATTTTGTGGATGGTCCTGATGCATCACTAATGTTCCTATAAAATTTTCAGATGATGATCAAGTCTGAAGAATTTTTTTAAAAAAATTGACAGTGGTACTGTCCTGGTAAAAACCTTACCGGCAAATTTCAACCGAATGAAAATTGGTCCAAACTACGTTAGAAAATTTTTGTGAATGGTCTTGATGCATCGCTAATAATTCCATAGAATTTCCAAATGATGATCAAGCCTGAGGAATTTTTAAAAATTCTGAAAGTGCTATTGTCCTGATAAAAGTTTGGCAGTACACGTATTGCTTTCATAGATTTGATTGAGTAACCAAAAAAAGGTTTAGAACTTTTTAAACTTTTAAAGAAGGGTGTTGAGGCAATGCTTAAACTCTCATAAAAGTTTTGGATCATGATCACACTTGAACGAATTTATAAAATTCTGACAAGGTTACTGTCTCATTTATGTTCCTTCTATTTTTGATTTTTTAAAGATAACAAATGAATTTAAATTATTTTTAAAAATTTTCTGTACGATCCTAAACTACTAAAGATGGTACTATAAATTTTTCAGAGCATGATCAAACTTGTAAATTTTTATAAAAAATTGACAATGTTTCTGTTATTTTTATAAATCGTCTCAAAAATTCAGTTTTTTTAAATATTTTTATGTAAGATGACATTCTTAAGGGGTATTGACCCAAATTCGGTTCAAAGAAAAGATAAAATTCAGTCAAAATTACTGAGATTTTGGTGAAATTTGCTGAAATTTCCGTAGCAATTTGAATTTTTTCGATTTTTTTTTTATTCGGTTAGGATTTGGAATCTCGTCCCGACTGAAATCTCGATCGAAATTTTTGAAATTTCATCGGGATTTTGAACCTTGATCCGTGTCTTGACCCCATCACTCACTTCGAACGCAATTTTGGTGCGATGATAGCTTAAGCTGAAGTTGTGGCAACTAGAGGAAGGATGCTGGTCATAGACAATGAGCTGAATCTGACGCCCTGTGTTGGTCGGTCTTATAAATGGTGCTATAGCGGTGTAAGCCTATGGGTGGCCCGGTCCAACCTAAGATGCAGTGGCGGCGGTTCCGGTGCTTGCCGCCTCATGTTTGGGCCCCAGCGTGTATGCTGGGCAATGGCCAGTACATGGATTTCTTAACCTGGAAGTGCTCGCTTGGTGCTCTGCTCTGGCACCCCATGGAGACCAGTAAAGTGCAACGTAGTGTGTGCTACAGTGCTATGCAGGAAAAAGTCGACGCCAGTGATGCGACGTAACGTGGCGTTGATCATCAGGTCGTGACCATGACTGCTGGCTTCCCGATCGCAGTTGCAATGATACCGAGTCATCCTGCACTAGCTCTGGTGCGCTCGGCGTCAAGAACGACGCATACTGGTGCTGTGTATAAAGTCAATCTTTTCTAGATTTATCTCAAAGTTTATACTATATCAAATAATATGAATTATATGTTTGAGAATATATTTACATATCCTATAGGTTATTTAGGATTTTTAAGACATCACAAACATTAAAAATGACAATAAAAACTTGAAAGAATGGCATACTAAGTTGCTAGGGTTCTTAGAAACGTAAGCACTCTCTATCATATATGAAACATGTAGTTACATGTCTCTATTTCATCCATTAGTTACTCTATTTCAAAATATAAGTCATGCACATTTTCCTCTATTTATTTTTCGAAGCAATTCTTTGATTATGAGTGTAGCAAATTGTCTTATTAGTTTACATGGTATTAGAGTACCTTGTTCATATATACACAGATATGTCATACGTGACCTATCTTGAATTTATATTCCCTCACACATCGACTTACCCCACCAAACAGTGTGTCTTTTATCTCTTCTCGCCGCTACAACTCTGCTGCTTCAACCTCTAACAGCATGCCTAATTTTGATCAACCTCTCTTAGTTGTACCCCTTCCAATACAATACTTTACCACATAGTTATCTTTTACTTCTCTCCAATTAGTACTTAATATTGACCATTACAACATCAAACAAGCATAAACGTGAAACCGTCGTCGATCCCTATCGGGGACAAATGCCATGCTCTCTCCAGTGGCCTTGAGTCTATTCCTTACAATTGTGTCATCTCTACTTTGAGCTCTTTGCTCTTTTGCTTTTGTAAGCCCATGCTTTTGTTCATACAGATGCATGATGTTTTACGTGCTCGATGTCCTCTTCTCCTGTGTCGATCGCTCCTCTTCTTTGATGTTGGCCGACTCGATGCTGCTGTCTTCCTCACTAACCACGCTAACCTCTGATCTTTTGATGATGGTATGTATACTTTAGTTGTTGTCTAACGATGTGAAGAAACTTCGTGATGTCAAGCTCCTAGCTATCTAATGGCACCGTATTGCCCATAGCTTATCATCCATGCAAAGTTTCGTCTCTTCTTGTCCAAAGTTTCCCTGTCATCGAGCTTATTTGGTCACTAAATTCTTCAACACTGTCGACGCTCACCACTCGTCGTCATGACCCTTGGCTCCTTTGACTCTACCTTTCTCTTTTGGCCCACGCACTTGCTCGGCTAGATTTCTTTTAAAGTTTGTAGTATCAAATGATATAACTTATATATTTGAGAATGTATTAATGTACCTTATAAGCTATTTAGTTTTTTAAAATATTATAAATATTATAAATGGCAATAGAAGCTTAAAGGAAAATACAACTTGAGTAACGTAATAGCGACGAGAAGACGTGGAAGACACACGGCTTGGTGTGGCAGTCGACGTGTGAGGGAATATAAATTCAAGGTAGGTCATGTACGGTGTATTGGCGTATGTGTGAGCAAGGTACTTTAATACCATTTAAACCAATAAGGCAAGTTGCTACACACATAATCAAAGTATTGCTTTGAAAAATAAATAGAGATACATGCACATGACATACATTTTGGAAAAGAGAAACTAATGGATGAAGAATAAAGTCATGCAGCTACATGATCCATGCATTACGGAGAGTGCATACATTTTTAAGAACCCCAACAACTTAGTATGCTCAATAATTTTCTTCCATTGAAGCTCAAACTTCAATTACATTTCTTAAGTTGCATTTACATTCAAGCTTCTATTGTCATTTCCAATGTTTGTGATGTTTTAAAAATCCTAAATAGCCTACAAGATATGTAAATGTATTCTCAAATATATACTTCATATTATTTGGTACTATTTTTTTACAAATCTAGTTGTACAAATGTGTGGGCGCCCTGCTAGTTTTTTTGTTCAAATTTTAGTTATGTTTTTTTCGTAATTTACATGGACTTTTTCTTTTAAAGTATATAAAATTGCTAATTTTATTTTATTTTTATTCCGAAATTCAGCTTTAAGTTAGAATTCGTATACAAATCCAACTAATAATTTTCTTTTTAATTTTTGTTCCAAATTTCTATTTTACTTTGAAGTTTGTATGGAAATAAAATTTTACCTTAAAGTTCATGAGGAAATCAGATTATTTATTTTATTTTTTATTCCAATTTTAGTTATGTTTTATCGTAATTGACATAAACTCTTTCTTTTAATCTATAGAAAATTACTTATTTTATTTTATTTTTATTCCAAATTTCTATTTTAGGTTAGAATTCGTATACAAATTCAACTACCAATTTCCATTTAATTTTTATTGCGAATTTCTATTTTACCTTGCAGTTCTTTGAATTTTAGTTTTATTTTAAAGTCCATATAACAATCAAATTGCTTATTTTAATTTTATTCCAAATTTAAATTATGTTTTGTCGTAATTTTTTAACCTGTATATCATATAAATACTATAGTTCTTGGGGAGGTACGGAGGCCAGCCGTCCTCCCCGACACGTGTTCCCATGCTATAGTACTTTCAACGTAGGCTCAAAAAAAATTCGCATCAAATTTCACGAAGCGTCCTTAGCTCGGGCGGTTGAGCTCGTAAGTAGGCTTTACTGATTTGATTGAGCCATTAAATCATGTTATAAATTTTCGAAATTTTTGTAGAATGTTCCGCAAAGCATACCTAACCTATCATAAAAAAAATTCAGATCATAATTAAATTTATGCATTTTTTTAAAAATTCTATCAATGCTACTAATGTATTTAAAGCAGCTTCACTGATTTAGTTGAGCTGCTAAATTTGCAGATTCTTGAAAATTTTTGACAAGGGTCCTCAGAGCATTCCTGCATTACTGTATAAATATCAGATTATGATCAAGCTTTTGCGATTTTTAAAATTTCTTACATGCCACTGACGTACTTAAAACAAGTTCGCTGATTTGGTTGAGCTACTAAATTTGTAGATTCTTTAAAATTTGTTACAAGGATGCTAAGAGCATGCCTGAGTTACCATAAAAAAAATCAGGCCGTGATCAATCTTTTGCGATTTTTAAACACTACGACAATTCGGCTTCTTTTTTGTGTGTTTCTGAAAAATATTTCCTTTTTCTATTAGAATCTCTACATGTGTCAGCGATTCTTTACGCCTGCAGCAACGCGCAAACCTACCTAAATAAAAGGATCATGATCAAATTTGTGTGATTTTTAAAAATATCAGCAATGCTACTAATACATGTGAAGTAGTTTAGCTGATTTGGTTATGCTGCTAAATTTGTGAGTTCTTGAAAGAAAAATTAGTGTCATAAAAATATGCCTACGCTACCGTACAAATTTCAAATCATGATCAAGTTTTTTTGCTTTTTTAAAAGACCGATGATGCTGTTAACGCACTTTAAGTGGCTTCACTGGTTTAATTGAGCTGCTAAGTTTGTAAATTCTTTTAAAAAAATTTAGAATGGTCCTGAGAGTATGCCTTAACTACGAGAGAAAAAAAAGATTTTCTTTTTCAATCAGAATCTCTTATTGTGTCGACGATTCTTTCGCCCACGACAATGCGTGAGCCCGGAGAGCATGTAGTTAATATAATAGATAGATGGGTGGGTCCAACAGTCCAGACAGGCAGCCGCGTCTTCAAAAAATCTGCACATAGTTTGTCGTAAAAAAAACATGGCACTAATTACTACTATTTCCAAGACAAATAGTTGCAATAGCTAACAGAGAGTACTCCCTCCATAAATAGTACTGTTCACCCATCTAGCCTCCCCTTCGTTTCCTTTCAAATTTATTTTTACAAAACTAGTCTTTTTCTCAACCGCAGAAGGTTCAAAGGCTGACACCTCGCGGGAGGCCAAAAAGCAGCTAGGGGACCACGGTAGCCAGGCGACACCGGAGGCGATGTTGAGGGCGGCACCAGCCAACTTGTCGTGTTCGCCAGGCACGGGAAGCGGCGTGGCAGGCAATTTCCGCGGAATGGGAGTGCGGAAAAGTACGTTTTTGTGGTACAGTACATCAAAATCAGAATGACACCATTTTTGCAAAAGAAAAATGAAGGAAAGGGTCAGATGAGTGGTCAGTTTCCATAAATAATTATCGTTTTGGATATTGACATGGTATCCAAAATACAATTTTAATCACTAATTTCTATATAATATATTTATAAAAGTAAATAAAATTATAATACTATGAAAGTATTTTTTTTAAGACAAATCTACACATACGATTTTTCATGAATCCAATCTAAATCTTTAAAAAGATATTAAGAGTTAAAGTTTCTAAAATTTAATTACACCTATATCAAATACTATAACTATTTGTGATTGAAGAATTAGCTTCTATGCATAGAACGCAGCCCATTTTATCTTTCCATTGCCTTTGATCGCTGCAATTGCGCCCATGATTTCAAAGTTTGCGACCCCGGTTGACCCACGGAAAGAAGACCGGCCTCTTCAGCCGGCAAATGCATGTCAAAGCCATTTGCTTTCATCACTCTCTGTTGCTCCACCGTCTTCAGCGCCGTGCTTCACACGGGCCGTCTTCCATCCGGTGACCCGGCCGCTAGCTAGCCGCGGCATGGGCATACCACTACCAGCGACCAGAGCGCAACGCCGACATGAGCGCTCGCGGGGCCGCTCGATCGATCGCCCGTGCCCTGGACGCCACATCGTGCAGCCTTGCCGGTGGCTTTGGAGTCTGGAGACTGACTCCGACGTCGCGGACTGCAGCTCGGTACAGAGAAGATCACAGTTTTATAATAAATTGACTGGTATGTCTTGGCGGGCTGACGAGACAGCGGACCACCTGAAACTTGCAACGTACGTGTAAGGTTTCGGATTTCGTTTTCGGATAAAATACCGTCGTGAGTCGGATACCGAGATTTCGGCGAAATTCGGTAATTTTGGATTAATCTCGTCCGGAATTTCAAATTCAAAATTTGAATCCGGCTTGTTTGCTACCGGTACGTACCGAAATTCGGTGAAATTGGGCGAAATCTCGGCCGGAGCAGGCGAGATTTCGGCCATTTTGAACAGGCAGGAAAGTGGTCGAAACGACGGCGAAAAATTTTCAATTTTTTTGTGGAGAGTTCTAACATATTGTTAATGTTTTCATAAAAATTTCAGATTTTGATGAAGCCTTTGGGATGTTTAAAAATTCAAACATTGGGACTGTCCTAATAAAACACTGACAGACAGTTTTGAACTGAATGAAAAATGGTACAAAGCATGTTAGAAAAATTTGAAATTTTGTTAGCATGATTCTGACATGTGAATAATATTTCCATAAAATTTTCAGTTGTTGCTGAAGCTCGAGGAATTTTTAAAAATTCCGGTATCGGTGATGTCCGGGCGAAAAATGGTTGAAAGTACGTTAGAAAATTTCAAAAAAATTATTGGACGGTCGTGATGATTCATTAACCTTGCCGTAAATTATTTAGATGATTAGCAATGCATCAAGTTAGAAATTTTGGTAGCATTTTGATTGAAATTCGAAGATTGAGAGTCACAATTCGAAACAATTAATGTATATTAGCATGGCAATTAATAAGCATGAAATAAAATCGATGCATATAACAATTCTGCACATATTTGCACATGACAATTAAATGAATGTATATTTGCATCACGTACCTACGAGTAGTAGAACGCCTGTGGTGCAAACTCTACCTCCGCGTTATCAACAATGACCTCGTGATACCTCCTCTCGTGTTGTTGCTTGTATTCTTCCCAGGTCATATCCTACGGTAGCCAGACAGACTTTCAATGTTCGTAATGACTCATCCAGGCGTTATAATTCACGGACTGGTAAAGGTACCTGACACTGACAGATGAGTGTCGTGCATACGGATCGGCGCATGGATCATTGTAGTCAAACGGCGAAGAGATGCTCGATCCGTCATAACTCTGTCTGTGACCGTACCCACCCTGATCCCATCCGTACAGCATCGAACCATACCCGGTATGCTCGATTGGAAGGCCCAAATGGCTAGAAGACTCGCTGCTACACCATGATTGTGAGCCATCCTGTGGTTGTGCTGCCTGGCGCCCACCCCCACCACGCGACGTGCTCTTCCCCGTACTGCGGGTCTGCCGCTGGGAGTCACCTCTCGGGGAAGTACCCCCTGATGCGATCCTCCTGCCGGTGATTGTGACTGTGGACGGGGCCGGAGGGAGTACCGGTCAGCTTCCTTCCCGTCATCGCTGGGAGAGTTTGTCATTGTCATTGAGCTACTCTTGGTCGCACATTATCAGAAGGTGTTGCCGTGTCGTCGTCACTGCCGGTATTAGGCTCATCATCACTTCGGGCTTTTCCTTTTTCCTTTGCACTCTGGCTGCCCGATAACTTATGCAACCCGCCTAAAGCTCCTGCTAGGGTGTCATCATCGTCGGCGTCGGTAGCACGCTTTCACTTCCCTGTGTGTGTGTCACCGATGTTTCACTCGGTCCAATCTGGGAGGCTCTTCCCACCTGTGGCCAATTAGCAGTAAGGTTAACACTGTTGTGAGGTTTCAACATACATGGTTGAAAAGTGGAATGAAAAACTACTACATTATTTACCTGTTGCCTTATTCATCTCTTCCGTTGGGATGGAGTCAACCACGAATCTCGCTGGGAGAGGTGGGTCGTACTCACTGTCCTCGTCGAGTAGAGGCTCTCCACTAGACCTAGACGAGTCAAACCAGTCTGCAATTGGGTCATGGCCAGGATGCATCGCATCCTCGATTAGGCGATCCACAGGGTCTTCGTCTTGGGTCTGGCGAGTGATTCATAGTCGCGCAGGCGAAGTCGCAGGTTGTAGTGCACGAACACGAGCTGTTGGAGCTTCGCATAACTTAAACGGTTTCGTAGCTGCATGTGCACCAAGGCAAATGTGCTCCAATTGCGTTCGCACCCACTCGACGATGCGCACTGGGATACCAACCTCAAGGCGAACTTTTCCATGACTTCCAGCATGTAGATTCTTGTGGTTGTATAAGAATCTGCAAATTCTCTTGGCCTGTGTCATAATCTCTTTGATATGGACCACCTCACACACATCTTTCAACATAAGATTTACGGTGTGTGCCAAGCACGGCTGTCATACAATACGAGGGTACTGCACTCGTACCATCTGGCATGCTTTCTTGAAGTTGGCACTATTGTCAGTAACCACCTGCACGACATGCTCTGCCCTAATCTCCTCGGCCACGACCTTTGTTATCTCGGCTAGCAAGTATTTGTGGTTCTGGACCTTACCTGTGAATGACCAAGCAAGAAGTTAGTGCATGTGGCAATTGATGGTCTCACAGAAGAGAAAAAATAAATGAATTTTGTACCTGTGGCGTTTACGGTCTTATGAAAGAACATCATCCCATTGCAGTACACCATGAAGTTGATGATACTCTGCTGAGTAGGCCCCGTCCAGGCGTCGCACATGACTGTAACACCAAAGGTGGCCCAGTCCTCCCTGAACCTCCGAGGGTACTGTACAATCTCCTGCTCATTCGCGTCCAAGTACTTACCGTCTATCCCGTAGCCCCGTGGTGCACGAACCCCTGAGCCTAGCTCCTGCATCAGCTTGATTGCAGCTATGCACCGCATGCACAAGAGATTAGTACAATCATCACACGACGTGTAACTTACAAACACACAATTGTTTCATACCTGTGAAATACGGGCAGTCCACCTTCCTTCCTGGGATTGCATTAGCATGTAACCACTTTGACCATCCCCTCCCTATCTTCTCCCGCGCCCCCTACTTGAATGCAGTGTCAATACGAGGTTGCTGCGAGGCACCACTCCGTGCAAGGTCAACATCTATGGAGGTATGGCTTTCCCTCATCGATTTAGCCCAACCGAACATTTTGCTGATAGTCGATTGGATCGAGTGCGTCCTTGCACCACTCCCAGACCCCGAACCTTGCATCAAACCTTGCCTCCTGAGGTAGGACTCTTCTTTGAAGGTCTTGATGGCCATCTTAAGCTGCTCCTCCTCTGTGGCCATGGTGGCCCACTCGCTGCAAGCCTCCTCCTTACGGAGGCGAATCGCCTGCTTATCCTTCTTCTTGACTTGATTTCCACGGAGGTCCGCGAGCATGGCCTGCCTAACCATTTTCGGCACGTTGGGGCAGGCCTTCACATCACCGGCGCGGCTAGCCAGATGTTCCTTAAGACGGGTCGCCCCTTCACCCTTTATAAAATGGGTGCAGTAGTTGCACTTCGACCCTTAGCCGATGCGCTCCCCGTGATCCCAAACGGTACCCTGACGCTCTGCCATCACTACTCACAAGAGCCTACAACAGAACAAAAAATATGCCAACGAAACACAACGAGTTAATTTCAATACTAAGAGTGAAACACATATGAGCATGTCCTTGTATGGAGGGATTCAAATTTCTTAACTCGCTGATGTTTGCTTCTACGCATGATATATGAGCATGTGCTTGTATGTAGGGTTACATTTTTTTCAACTCACTGATGTTTGAGTGACATATGATCTTGAGCATGTTTGAGTGAAACATATATGAGCATAAGCATGTTTCACTGATATATGAGCATGAGCATGAGCATGTTGGCATAACTCACTGATGATTTTTTTCCTACACAACATATACGAGCATGACCTTCAAGATAACTCCTAATTACAATGCCTACAACCATATACACCTTGTAGACTTCACTGCATACTAATGTTTTTTCATATGAACCAAAATCCAACCAAAAAATAAATGCATACCGAAATTTGTGTTCCCCGAAATTTCGCCTGTACAACCCGAGATTTCGGTTCTGTGACCGAAATCTCACCCTCCACGACCGAGATTTGGTCACCGGCGGCCAGATTTGGCCGAAGTTGGCCGAAGCACAGAGGGAAGATGGCTCTTGTCGCAGGGGAAGGTGAAGTTGGCAGAGAGGAAACTCTGTGAACTTGTGAAGCTAGATCAATGATTGAGGATATTAAAACCAGTGCACTCTAAACATATAAAGCAAGTTATTTGTGAACCCTAATACACATAAGCACCCATAGCTCAGTGGTGAAGTTCACCTCTACCAAACAAGAGGTCTTGAGTTCAAATCTCCATATTGGCATTTTTTGTAATTTTGTTTTGCATAGTTTTGAGCATGTAAAATTATAAAAAAATTTGTACACAGTTGGAAAGCATCAATTATGTTGTCATAAAATTTTGAGATCATGATAAATTATGAAAAATTCCCAAAAATTATGGAAGTGTTAATTCACAGTAGCTTTTTTTGGCATAGTTTTCAACATGTAAAAATTATAAAAAAAAATTTGAATAGCTGGAAAGTATCAATTATATTCTCACAAAATTTTGAGATCATGATCAATCATAAAAAATTCCCAAAAAATGTTAATGTAGTACTTCACAGATCTCGAACTGTACAGCACGTACAGGCACCATATGCAATTTTTGATTGAATAGTCAAAAATAGTTAAATTTTTTTGAAACTTTTAAAAAAGGTTTATGAGAGAATTTTTAGTCTCTCATAAAAATTTGAGGTGATGATCAAACATGATAAAATTTATAAGATTCTAACACTGTCACTGCCTCGTTTATCCTAATTCTGTTTTTTATTTTTAAAACATAACAAATTACGTTAAAATATTTTAATAAATTTTATGTATTATCCTATATATCTCATGATAGTACCATAAATTTTTCATACCATAAAAATGCTTCCTCAATTTTCTAAAATTCGGAGAGTGTTTCTGCCAAACTGCTAAAAAGTCTCAAAAATTAACTTTTTTGGCAAATTATCATTGAAGATCACTTGATTATATCTTATTGATGTCATTCCGGTCAAATCCGGCCAAAAAAATTGCAAAATCCGGTTTTGGATGGCGAAATCTCGGCGGTTTTGGGCGAAATCTCACCGAAAAAAATGAAATCACTGTAGCATTTTCAAATTTTTTACCCGGCCGGTCTGGTGAAACTCGTTGGCCTCCGAAATCCGAGATTTCGGTGAAATTTCGTCGAATTTCGCCAAATTTTGTTTCCTTGCGTCCATGTCCGTCGGTCTCGCAGTTTCTGTGCCTGTAATCTTTGACAAGAACGGCCACCGGGAGGGCTAGAGTGTTTGGTTTCTAGTTCCCTTGTGTTTGCTTTTTTTTAAAAAAAATTAGCTTCTATTTGAATGCTTTTTTTTCTTTAAAAAAAATAGTCGCTTCCTCAGCCGCATAAGAAGCAGCAAACGACACGTGCTTGTGCACCACCGAAGATGCTTGATGACGAAAAAAGACGCAATGCCGTGCACCCCAAAACTCGACCGTGCATACATAGAATCCCAGCTTTCCAGGCACGACACCATTGCAGTTGGGGAGAGACCCCGGCGCGCAGGGGAAAGGAAAAACCCCTCTCAAGCAGGGCCGCAGGGGTGGGCGCGCACACTCGCACCACGTATGTACGGCAGTATGGCACGTATCTGCTCGATCTCTGAACATACACAGTCGACGCGCGCGCGTAGGCCCACGACGAGCGCTGCACAGCTTCATCTGAACACGTCAGGCGCGTCGACGTGCGGTGCGCGTGCGCCACTAGCTCGCCCTCTCGCGTCGCGTAGGCGCGCAGCGTGTCAGCGCTTGGTAGGTCCCTTCAGCTCTTCTGTTCGAGTCACCCTGCTTGCGATGTCGCGCGCAGAGGCTTCACCAGCTTTTGCGCCATATGCATTGCATTGCATGCATCCCACTCGCAACGCCTGGCCTGGAGTCCAGTCTTTTGCGCTGGCCGGGCTACGCTTGTCGTCCCACTTTTGGTCCAGGTCCAGACTCCACGCCTGTTTGGGTCTCACGCATCAGGGGTCGTCAGCGTATACAGTATTCTCTTCTGATCATCGACCTGTGCGCATACATATGTATCTTACCGTTACCGTGCCATGCCTTGTTTGTGTATAATGTAAAGATAGAAATAGAGGTAGATATATGTGGTATGATTGCACGGGTCTTATAGCATATCTGGCAACAACCAAATCTTTCGTTGTGTGTATTTACCTCTTTCTATTTGTTTCTCTTCTTGCTATACAAGGATACAATTCCTTGTATGTTGTAATCTCTGATGTACTCTGATTGATTGTATTATAAAGAGAATACCGAACCCAGAGAGGTTCATTGCAGCAATTAATCTCATATGGTATCAGAGCTTGAAAGACACAATGCCGACCCCAATCCTCTACTTCATGTGCTTCGTCACTGCATCATCTCTTTCCTCCTTCGGCCATGGCTGGTATCATCGTCGCACCTCCTGTCAGCCATGTCGTGAACGTCAAGCTCGGCCGCAACAGCTATCTACCGTGGAAGGCTCAATTCCTTCCCTATCCGAGGAGTTATCAACCCCTTGGATATGTTCGTGGCACCAATAATCGCCCACCTACGATGATCACGGCGACAACAGACGCTGGTGCGACTCAAGTCCCAAATCCAGCATTCCAGACCTGGTTCTATCAGGACCAGTTCGTGCTCAGCGGCATCCTCTCCTCTCTGTCCGAGGAGATAATTTCGCACGCGATGCTTGCATCTACGGCGCACGAAGCATGGTCTACTCTCGAGAGGCTATTCCCGTCTAGCTCCAAGGTGCGTGTAGTACAGAAACTACAGATACGCACGCAGCTGTCCAACTTGAAGAAAAAAGGATCAGCCTGCGGCAGAGTACTTTCATCAGATGAAGTCCCTTGCCGACTCCATGATCGTGATCGATCAGCCTCTTGGTGATGAAGAAGTATATGGACCAACGTATATACGAGCAGACAACGCATATACGATGATTTAATCAACTCTATATTTGATAAAATAGATAACCATCAAAATAATCTTGTTCCTGCATAATATCAGAGTGAAAATAGGGTGTCTATAGATTTCTCATTTGGGGATGAGGATGGAGTGAAATATAAATCAGAGCATGACAGCTTTTAAGACGAACTATAGATGGATTGAATTGGATTTTGCCATGGAATCCATCAACATTTGTTATCACAGATGTGATGAGGTACTTAACTTTCTGTTATACCTGTAAATTATTCCACTGATATGATAATAGACTATTACAGACAATTCTTGATATAAAACCATCTCTGACAGGCTATCACAGACAGTTTATATCAATTACCGTCTGTGATAGATATTTCACAGACGATTCAGAAACCATATGTGATGTGTCGTATTATTATAGACATGCTTACAGACGGTTCAAAAAATTGTCTGTGATGATATTTTTGAATCGTTTATGATGATCTTTTCTATAGTAGTGTCTTCGTCGAGTTGACTATCTGATAAGACTATTATGCTTTTGGCATGTCTACCATGCTCATTGAGTGATTGCCTTCTTCAGCGAGAAACTATACCATGCTAGGAAATAGGTTCCAAACCAATTTTATGACATCCCAAAAACATGCTTGAATGGATATTTCCAGTTTTCCACCATCAGAGACAATACTATTCTCTCAAATTTCTGTTCCTTTTTTCAGTATCTTGAATTGTGTTAATTTGGTCTGATTATTTTTGTGGCTATATATATATTTTAAGTCACTGTTTCAGTTGCCACTTATGATATACGGACGCAAACTACGCATTTCCTGAGTCTGATTTCCTTTTTTCTATTTTCAGTGGATACCTGAACTGAATCATTATGCACTAGGTCTGCTAGGATCTTTTGAGTTTAAGTTTTATTTGATGAAATTTGGCCAGTCTAAAACCGGTAACCAGTACCGGAGGGGTTCGATATTTTTCCGTTTCTGTTTTTTGAATCCTTGGTCATGACATACCCTCGAACCTCTAATGCTTTAGACTGCCAGTTTGACTGCATTTCACATTGTAAATTGCACCGGCAGATTTTCAAGATGACAAATAGTTCTTTGCGGACCATCCCGGTGCTATTCCTATCACTAAGCGTCCACTAATATTCATTTGATAGGATTCAAGGTTGTTAGGGGAATTACATGCCACTCTGCTGAACTCCATCATAAAAGATATTGAGGAGGTTGCTCGGACTCCTTCAGTTGCTTCAGAGGTGAATCAGAGCAGTTCTGCCTGTGACCTTTGCAGAAGGTTTACTTATCTTAGCACATCAATCATGTTAATGTCATTGATTACCTTGCTACCCCTGTATCTTTGAAGTTTTAGTTGCAATTGTAAGGAAAAACTCGTTAATATTTTGTTAACAAATACTTAGAGATTGTTCTTAAGTTTATTTCCATCATGTGATTGGCAACGCGGCAATCACATTATGTAATTATCTTATTTTATTAATCGTTGATAGTGGGTTATAAGTACCGCATCGGCTATCATAATGTTTAACAGGCTACCGTATCAGTCCGCATAAGCTTTAGCGGTCTACGAGGCAAGTACCGCATTGCCCGTGACACATCCTATCTTCTCATCCTAAGGTAACAACCATGATCGCCTTACATGCCAGGTGTCTGGAAAGGCGCTGGCCATACTGCGATCAAGTGCTTCCATTGCTTTGGTCATTCGTATAAAGCTGTTGGAGCACTCTGCTGCAGACCTGCAGTTGCCTCCTATCAAGTCGACTCCAAGTGGTACACCGACACCAGCGCCGCCGACCACGTCATGAGTGACCTCGACTGCCTGAGTGTTTAGGAGAAGTACGGTGGATCCGATCAAGTTCAAGTTAGTAACAGGGCAGGCTTGCACATTTCTCGTGTTGGTCATGGTCCTGTTAATACTCCTGTCGAATCCTTTGTTCTTAGACTTTATTTGTTCCGGCTTAGGTTTTTTTAACTTAAAGCTAATTTTTTTATTTAACGAATTTTTAAGCTATCTACTTTTAAGTTAAGACATATTGTTTGGCATCCTGGCTTTTTGATAGGTTGGATAGTGTAGTTTATTGCTATAAAGTTTGAAATACCCTTTAGGATAGTAAGGGTTTTTCTTATATACTGATTTATCTAATACAAATGTTTCATATTTTTTCACCGAATATCGTATTGAAAAATATAGATTAATCTTGAGATCAAACTTCATTATGAGCATAATTATTTATCAACTTGAAACTCTTACTACATGGCAATTTTGAACTCTTCTCAAACTGAAAATAGCATAACAATTCTAAACTCTCGTCAAACTAAATAAAAACAAATACTGAGGGGCTCGATGAGGCGGATCCGATCGTCTCTTGCCGCGCCAGATCCGGTCGCCTCCACCCGTCTCCTGCCGTTCCAACCTTGAGTCTGCCCGCCTCCACCCACACCACACCCGAACCCTGTAGCCTCCCGCTGCTCCAAGCTCGGGTTCGGCCTCCTCAACCCACGGCGCGCCGGATCTGGGTCGGTGGAGGAGGAAGGAGACCGGGGACAGCGGAGGAGGGAGGAGGTCAAAGACGGCAAAGATCGGAGCGGCAGAGAGAGAAGACATGTCGCACAGGGAAGCGAGAGAAGACGAGGAGAAATGAGGAGATGGGAGAAGGATTCTTGAGTTTATGTATGATGGCATTTGGTGGGTGGAGACTTCTAGTGGCAAAGGGTTATTTTATCCAAAAAAACCCTAAAAAGCATCTTTCACCTGGCTTTTGGCTTATAGTTATATAGAGGTTTTTGGCTTTTTTTTTAAGTCCGGCTTAAAAGTCAGTCGTTTGTTTCAGCTTTGACTTTTCTGCTTTTAAGCCAATAAAAAAACCGAAACAAATAGGGTCTTAGAATGCTCTTCATGTTCCTAAATTGTCAAAAATATTATCTCGGCTTATAAACTCAAAAAAGACAATAATAATTTTTTTTATAAACAGCATAGCTGAGTTCACGTGTCTCACTGTTGCCGCACCAATGGTGCTTTGCCCTTACCGTAGTAAACGAGCGTAGTAGATGGCACATATTATCTATCGATATTTCCGTGGTGAGAAAAAAATATTTTTATAATTGTATTCGTACAGACTTTTTTTTTTTGAAAAAAAGGGTGCGACAAGGCTTGTCGTTCGTACATTTGAGTTGCTATCGTGTGGGGGATCAGAGCGCGTTGAGAGAACTGTTAAGTAGTACTCGAAAACAGAAGTGAGCTGTCGATCGTAAGCGGTCAAAACTCGGAATTCGTCCTTGTAAAAAGAAAAAGAACACCTCGGAACTGGACAGCCTCCATGGATGGCTTAACCTATATAAATAAAAATATCATGATATTTAAAACAACTCTTGCGTTTTAAAGGTAAGAAAATTCCATAATAATTTTTAAAAAAATCCTACAAATTCTCATATTAATCAAAAGAAAAAAAAAAGTATCTTCATTATTTATTTTGGTAGGCCAGATTAGAATGGTGCAGATTAATCATGTATAGATATTAGAGTTATATAATAAATACAATTGTATTTCAATTATAGAAAGTAGAATTGTATATCAAAGATAGTTATATCATAATTCTAGCCATACATTTGCATGGGTAAATATGCTACTCCCTCTGTTCCTGAATAGATGATGTTTTAAGATTTTGCATTTCAATCAAGACACGTAGAAATGATCGAATCGTCTTCTTTCATTAATTCACTTATTGTTCTTAGATGTTGTGTGGTACTGTGGTACTTTAATTTATAGTAATAAATAACATTAGAAATAATGAATGGTAGGGGTATGCATGCAAAGGAAAAATAGCTAAAAGCTATCTTAAAATTATAAAATGACATGTATTTAGAAATAAAATTTAAAAGTTAGAATGGTATGTATTTTGAAACGGAAGTAGTTTTTTTAGACAACATGTAGCATTATCCCCATTTATTTTTTAACTAAAGAAGGAGATGTATATCCAAACCGGTCCTAGGGCTCAGTTTCTAACCGGACTAGGCAGGAAGATTAAACAATCACCCTACCACTAGGCCATCCCATTATCCTCTCTACGTATCAGCAACTAAATAGGGTACATAAGCTGATAAGCACCAATAAATCTGGCTAAGAGATGTACCAAAAAATCTTTTAAAAAATGTTGAATGTAGTACATTATGGTACAACGGTACACACAAATTTTTGGTACCAACCTCAGTAATATGTGGTACATGCCAAAAAAAAAAGGCGGTACCAAATATATGTGAAATATATATTTGTTGGCGCCTTCTTTTTTCACCTACCGCATGGTACCATATATGGCCACCAAATTTTGAGGGTGTCTATATTTTAAGTAGTACCAAGAATGTTTTCAGTTTTTTTTGTCGCAAATAAAAATATTCAAAGTGCTAACGGGCAATTGGGTGATTGCAAATACAAGAGAGGTACTTTCATGTTTTTCTTTTTTACATTTACGTAAATATTAAAACGTGAATGAATAGTAAATAATAATTACTTACCTTTTAACTTTAAAATTTGTGTAACTTATATTGAGAAGGAGAGCATTTTAAGCACAGCTCCAAATACAAATAATATCTATATTATGCTTGGAAGATTTGCCAAGCATACAGGCAAAAAAGGTACGATGTTTTTTGAAAAAGTCCTCCGAAAATTCCGAAATCGCTAATAGGTCCTCCCATTGGTTATTTTGCAAAAAAGACCCCAATAATTCCGAAATCGCGAGGTCGCCGGTTCTTTCAACCCGAAAGTTTCTGAAATAGTGTGCGGGTCATTCCACCGGTTATTTTACAAAAAAGACCCCGTGGTTCCGCAAATTCAACACGGGTACCGGTTATTTCGACCCGAAAGATTTTAAATTACGTTTAGGTCCGATTATTTTGTAATAATAACACCGTGGTTCTACGAATTCGACACGGGCGCCGGTTCTTTAAACTCGGATACATTTAGGCCCGATTATTTTGCAAAAAAAACCGTGGGCCCGCAAATTCAACACGGATGCCGATTCTTTAAACCCGAAAGATTTAGAGGTCTGATTATTTTGCAAAAAAAAATATGATCCCGCAAATTCAACATGGGTCTGGTTATTTTGCAAAAAAAAACGTGGTCCCGCAAATTCAACACGGCCACTGGTTCTTTAAATTCGAAAGATTTAGAATTACATTTAGATCCTTCTACCTTTTTCGAAAAAAAAATCTGAGCTATAATTTACGTGGCGCGACGTGACGCGCTATACTACCTAGTATACTAATCCATGCTCAGGACTCGCGCACATATAAGCACCAGCTGAAGTGCACCTGTGCATAGCCCATGTGGACACATGACAGCAAATCAAAGTACCGTAGGCAGGGGGTGGAAATCGAGTTAAGATCTTATTTTTTCGATTTTTTGAAAAATTTACACATTTTAATTTAATATTATTTTATTTATAGTTTGTAATTATTTTTAGAATCGAGCTAACGAGCCGAGCTGAATCAGAGCAAAATCTAGTTTCATTCGAAATTGACTCATTTCAATATTTAACCAATAAATGAGTATAATTTTAAACCAATCCAACGAGTCCCACCAACCAGCTTTATCTCCAGCCTTAACTGTAGATATACAGATACTTTGTCGCGTACGCCCAATCTCAAGGCGAGCTCTCCCAAAGGTTGAAGAAATAATCCTACATTGTACAAAAATACAGAGTGAGTAGTATATATACTACATATATTATATCCTAAAGACTTTTGGTGCTCTCGCCGTGTCTACGTCGTTTCCAGCCGACGCGTTCGCTCTGCGGTAAGCCACGTCGCGCGGCCTATATATGCACCCACGTGGACGCCTTAAGTATTTTATCCTTCCCACTCGGACGCAACGACCGTGTGGCGCAGCGAGTACGTGCGTCGCTACTGAGGTCGAGGTCGTGTGTTCGACTCCGCCCCCTCGCTCGCTCGCGTCGCCCTGCCCAGTTTTTCCCCGTGCGACGCGTGGCGTCCACTTTTTGGCAAAAAGGCCCCCAAAAATCTAGAAATTACATACAGATCCTTTTTTGCGGAAGGGTCCCTAAAATTCACAAATTTCAGTTTTTTTTCCGCGTGGGACCTCCGATTATTAAAAAATTACGTTCGAGTCACATCTAGCTCTATTTTGTGCCGGATTTTTGCGAAAAGGCCCACCGGCATTTCATTTTTTTGCGGTAAGGCCCCTAGAAATTCTGAAATTTTTCTTAGAAATTTCCAAAATTACATCTATATCCCTTTTTTCGCGTGAATGCCCTCGAAAATTCCAAAAAAAAATCTTTTTGCGAAAAAGCCTACCGACATTTCTTTTTTTTTTTTGCGGTAAGACCCCTAGTAATTCTGAAATTTTTTCCAAAAATTTCCAAAACTACATCTATATCTTTTTTTTCGCATGAAAGCCCTCGAAAATTCAAAAAAAAAACCGTGTGACACATTGAGGCAGATTTTTTTTGTGGATCGACACGGGCACGATTTGCAAAAATTACGAAATTTGTCCTGAAAATTACCCAAAATTACATCCAGATCCCTATCTTTGTGGGAAGGCCCCCGAAGATTTCTTTTTTCACGGAAAGTCCCCTGAAAATTACGAAATTTGTCCCAAAAATTCCCTAAATTACATCCATATTCCCTTTTCAGCGAGAAAGCCCCCCAAAAAATATCCAAAATTTGTTTTTTCCCGCAACAGCATGGAGCCAGATTTTCCCTAAAGCACGCGTTACGACTGACGCTATTTGCACCGCGCCCACGCATCTAGTATATTAGATAGCTGCAGCATGGCGACAACAAGCGTTCTTGGCCGCATGCGGCAAACCCCACCGTAATACAGACGCCAGACGCGCCAAAAGAGGCTCTTTTGATGCACGGTACACATGCATGCATGCCTTGTGTGCGTCGTCCGCATCGTAACAGGCTAAGACAGCTTTGTTAACGCCCAGCCTTAACCAGCCTAGGTACCGACAAAGGCATAGCCAAGAAACAACAAGACTGTCTCGTCTCTAATTGTACCCTTGTTGCTACGTACGTACGCAGTTGGATTCTCCTTGTTAGCTGTTACGTACGTTTAAGCCAAAAACCAAGTGCTCCCAAAAGAGCCCACTCGTGGACTCTACTGCCGCTCAATGGATATTAGCTTCAATTGTCCGTGTAATATAGTATGTGCCTATACTAGCTAGCATTGTGCTCTCATTTACCTAAGTGCAGTAGAGATGCCTTGAACGATACTCTAGTACATATATAGGCATGATCCATGCATCGATATGATCTAGCTCAACATGAGTATATATCTGAACAATTAATGAATTGAAAAGCTTTGGACGGCTCGAACTGGACCGTCCAATATATACTTCAGAGAGCTAACCAGCTCTACGTGCAGACGTACTACATGTATCCTGCAAAGAGAATCCATCCCTGCGCCTGGTAAGTGAGGAGTACAAGACTCCACGTACCCATGGACACAAAAATTCTTGATCGATGCTCTCGTTTACGGTTACTTGCTCCGAGGCCCATCATCTTGCTAGATCCCCTGCATGCATTAACATGGACAACGCGTACATGCGCACGCATCTAGCTTGAGGGCTTGCGTATATGCTACGACTTTGCCTACATCCAACTTGCATTGACTGGCACCTTGATTTGCTCTCCTGTAAAAAGCCATGGTTACGGCATCCATCTCCAATGCTATACGCAATCCATCCGTTTGAGGAATCCACGTTAGGTTTTACACACGCGGGCGCACGCATATATATATATATATATATATATATATATATATATATATATATATATATATATATATATATATATATATATATATATATATATATATATATATATATATATATATATATATATGCACACACATACATACATACACATGTATACATACATATATATATACATATACATACATATATATACACACACGGTAGCGATATTCTACTCCTAAGTGTAGAATAGTTATTCTGCGCTTCGATCAGAGAACCGCATTCAAACCATCCCACGTAGGCTTGTGTGTGGACTAAACCAATCGCTAGTAAAATAATGGATGAAGTTACTACCGAATCAGTACAACAACGAATGAAGTTACTACCAAATCAGTAACGTGTGTCCACCCCACTAATAAATGCATTTTCTAATTTGTACATGAATGTATTTTTTCTTCATTTTAACCGTATCTTTTTAAAGTAGCTCCGATTCACGAACGAATTTCACCATTAGATTACTGATGACGAGAGAAATAACATGATATAAGTCTCGCTAATAAATATATTACTATATGATAGTAATTTCATGTTATAGATATAGTAATTTTTGTTACCAATTAAAATTAATGTTTATTAGCTAGACTTTTATATATATATATATATAGCCTAGGGCACCATGATCCAAAATGAGTATTTCTTCTATGTATTTGCATGTGATTTTTCTGAAATTTTTAGGATGTTGAGTTTAACCAGTTTACTAACTAGTTCAAACAAGTTTAAACTGAAATTCAAACTAGAGTTTCCTTTTTTGATGATAGTTTGATTGTAGATATGTGCTGATTTTATATATAAATCAGCAAAGCATGTGATCTAAATTCGTTTAAATCTTTGAATTCGAGTATATTTTTTCAAAGGTATGTGTTTCATTTGAATTATTATAGATGAGTATATACCCTAAAAATGAAAGTTTCAAAAAATATGCTCTAATTTGGCTTGAATTCACGCATTTAAAATTATGGTGCCCCATTTCGCCATCCTATATATATATATATATAATACTAACTACTTCCGAGAGTACATACTCCCACGTGTTATACTTATTTATCACTTTTGGTATATTTAAATACTAATTATAAGATACTCCAATGCCACATGGTTGAAAACATTTCCTCGGAGCCTTTTATTTTTTTTCAATATATCCTTTTTCATATGTAAAAGGAGCAAATACATAATTATGCTATAAAAAGTGTGTTTTGATGAAAATTTGCATGAAACTCACTTTGGAGTATCTTATAATCATATTAGAGTATGCCCAAAAGGATAAAGAGGTATATATGTTCCATACTCCTCGGAGTATGTACTCCCACTCTAAGTATACTACTTAAATGATATTGTTATACCTATTTATCCTTTCGAGTATACTTTAATACTGATTTTAAGATACTCACTCTTCCATGAAAAATTTCATCATGGTCCACTCTTTATAGCACAATTTGTGTATACACTCATTTTACATATGGAAAATGGTATATAGCAAAAATAAAGGGTTTCGATGAAATTTTTTCCAACCATGTCGCATTGAACTATTGGAGTATCTTAAAATTAGTATTTAAGTATACCTAAAGTGATAAAGAAGTACATCACATTTGTTTAAGTAGTATAATAAAGGTGGGATGATATGTATTCCCAATAGTACGAAAAAGGCTTTACACACATACGGTAGCGCTATTCTACACGTGCGTGCAGAGCTGGCTATTCTATGCACTGGTCGTAACTTCGGAGGAGCGCGTCCAAACCATCCATGTACGATCCCTTTGTGTGTTGACTAAGCCAATAAGTAGCGCGACCAACCAACTAATAAATATATTTTCTTGTCTTACATGAATTTTTTTCTTTGTTTTAGCCATAACTTTTTATTGACAATTTCGATTCACGAACGGTTTTCACAAATAGCTTACTGATGACGAGAGAAACAGAATGATATAAGTCTCGTTAATAAACGCCACATAAATCTGATTTATGGATCCATATATATAAATCTATGAACTGTTGAGTGTTACACCGTCGGTCTATTTTTTTCGCACTTTCCTCTATTCTCTCCTGTGGTAGTAAAAGCGCAACTGTCGTATGTCCGTGGGGCTGCTTGTCGCACAACAGGCGATGCTTTTGTTGCCCATGCACGATCGGTGCAACGTGCAAGGCTGCTGGCTAGACCAATCAACGATACTGCCGGTGGTAGTTTTAGCTAATTGTTTTTGAGATTGATCTTTCCAGATTGTAACTAGCAATGCATCAAATTTATAGTAGGCAAAGATATCTAGTTCCAGCTTGATTCAATTGTTCCTGATACAATTGTATGTTGGCAACAAAGCAATCTCGATGATTGAAGACCCGCTGTGTGCAGGGTATTCGACGTACTCCTGTCCTGTGTATGTTTATGTACCAGAATGTTCACAAGTAGCTTACGTATATATTTTACTATCTATACATACCCCTATAAAAGGGTTTATATTGAACTCCTTATCACTAACTTTTTTTTTGCAAAAACAATAAATGATGAGTTCGTTGCTCTTTTCTTGTTTATACTAGAATCTGTTTCTTTATTTAGCCATAACTTTCTATTGATAGCTCCGATTCATGACGATTTCACCAATAACTTACTAACGACGAGAGAAACATTATAATATAAGTGTCGGCGTTTCGAGCACCGGCGAGTGAATTTTTAAGTCTAAGGGTCGCGCGCTCCCTCTCCTTGAATGGTTAGACTCAGGAGTCCAAGATATATACTGGTTCGGGCCGAACGTCCCTACTCCAGTTCGTGTGGTGGTGTTATATTGCTGCGGGTGCAGATGACTGCACTGTTTTTACAAGCGGGAGCTGAGGGCTCGAATGGGTGAGAGCGAATACAGCCTATTCGTGAAGATCAGGAGTAGGGAGTCCGTCCCCCCTCCCAGAGGATCCTGCCTCCCTTTATATAGCCGGAGGGGGCAGGTTACATGGGAAGTCGGGAGAGGAAAGGGTGAGGTGATTTATGCTAGGAGCTCCGGTCCTTCGTCTTGGCGATTGGGCAGCGTCTGCTTCCCCCCACGCCGGGTTGGTGGACTCACTGAGCAGAGCAATTTGCCGTTTCACCGGGAAATAGCGCACATGCCCTCTGCAAGCCTGTTAGGTGCTGATGTTGCCTCGGGAGGGAGCGTGTCCTCATGCCGTGCGCGTCTGGACGATGAGACCGGAGCTTGGCTTTAGCAATCTCCTTACCACCTCGGGAAGGAGCCACCTGCCCCCGCACAGTCACTCTGTGCTATCGTGTCCGTAGGGCACGTGGCTAGCGGCCGGTGAAGGCCCGACACTTGGCCCTCAGCAAAGATCGCCTCAGCTTGGTCGGAGATCGTGGGAGTCCGACCTGCGGGGGTCGGACGCCCTATCGGGTCGGGGACGAGCTTGGGCAGCTCGTTAGGTCGGGTCGATCGTCCTTCGTGGCCCCGTGGGGCTTTTGGTCGGAATCGATCTTGGGGCAACCCGTTCGTCACTACGGGCCGTTGGGGTATCCATGGTACGAGTAGTCGTTAATAAGTCTCACCAATAAACAATTATTTTATTGTCCGGTGACAGATTTTACTATCTGTATATATAGATTTTACTTCATACAGAGAATTCAGCGGCCTGTATAGTTCATACAATAATAAAAGCTTAAAATATACGAATAGCAAAATCTATACATATCCATATGCATGCAACTGCGATCCTGCAACGCTGCGCGCCGATCCAAAGTGGGGCGACGACGGATGGACGGCGACGTCTCGCCCATGCATGTCCGGTCGGCCGGCAACATGTAAGGTTTTGATCGGTTTGTGATATGTCGAGCCAATAGCTTACACTGACAGCCATGACGGTACGTTTTCGATCAGCGTGTATGATATTTTGTGCATCTTGTGTATGCCTGCAGTTGGATGACTAGGTGCTGTGCCGAATCTACCAGAAGTACGTCCGTCCAGGCGTCGACCATGGTGCCGCCGCTCGCTGACTATGACTACCTGGACCACGACGAGCCGTTCGGCGGCTTCGACAACTTTTTTTCTCTGCTTTGTTTGGTGCAGAAAGGTGTGTGCACAAGCATACGGAAGATCATTGGCGTAAGAGGCAAAAGGCAGGAACCTGGTACTACTATGTGAAATCTATGTGTACAAGTTTTTAAAAATTCTTAAAAAATTACCATACGTAGAAGAGGTGAGCTTCTACAATCTTGCAAAATTTGAAAACCAAACTCAATCGCATTTGAAATATATAAAAAAGACAAATTCAGCTTGTATAGTGATTTTTCACTGTTCAACACTATTCAATTCGTTGTTTGTTTTTTTATATCTTTCAAATGCGATTGAGTTTGATGTTAAAAGCTTATACACATGGATTTCATAGAGTTTTCACCGTAAAGAGGGTTTTCAATGGATATGTTACCTATATATACACACACACATACACGCGCGCGCACTAGCAGAGTGCCCGTGCGTTACAACGGATTTTAAATAAATATAATGTATGTTTAGTAATTAACATATATTTATATTAGTATTGCTCGAAAAAATCATTTTATAGTTTTCCTATTTTTTCTATAGGCTGATGCGATCGAGGCGCATAAATAAAAATCCGGTGTTACCATATAGCTCCGTATAAAACTATGCAACTGTGTGGACTCTTAGAATCAAACTAAGAAGAAATCATACTTTCCAAGGGGCAAAAACATAAGAAGGCAAAGCTGTCAAGGGCATATATAAAAATATCAAATAATTCGAGGGCCGAGACAGAATATAGATATAATGCAACCGGTGCACGTTTTTGCTTCTCAACTTTCTGGTTGTGTTGTGTTTGACTACCTAAAGAAAGTATCTAATGCTGAGATGACATTTGGCCTCTCTTGCTTGCATGAAGTTGAATATGAAAATTGTAGTTCTACAATGATACATGTAGACATACCTCAAGTAAATAGAGCTGTTGCTTCAAAGAGAAGACGGTCAGTCTCACAGAATAAGCATGGAGGTGAATGAAATATAAAGCCTAAAGCCTAAACCGTAATAATTAGAAAAGTTTTAACGTTCAATTTACAAATTTTCGTATGGTGGAAACCCTCGTACTTGAAACTATAAGTTGTAAGGTCTAATTTGTAATTTTCCAGCAGAAAGGTATTCAATAGAATAAAGATATCTTCATAATTTATAAAAAAACAAGGGCTTAATTAAAGAATTGCATACGACATGATCTGCCCCTGAGATGTTGATGGGCGAAAGCCCAGCACAGATCTGGTCCAAATCTAATATTCTTTTCATAAATCTGTCTCTAATTTGATCCAAAAAGAATGAGGTCCAAGTCTTGTCTGGGTCTAAATGAAAGTCTGGACCTTGATTTGGGCCTTTATCTAGACAAATAGTTGTTTGTTTGATAAGTTAATAGTTTATGGTGCAATATCTAATGATAAAATTAGATCTATAATAATTACATATCTCACTGAAAATATAGGTTAAAAGTTAGAATTTAAAGCATGTTACTGAAGTATGTAAAACAAAAAAAGAAAGCATTAGTGCTAAAGGCAACATCAATTGGTTTACTTGGTTAGTGGTGAGAGATTTAGTAGAAAAACATAATATCCAAGTCTAGTCCAATCTAGTCTAAATCTGATCTAAATAGCTATAGATCCAAAATAAGTCCAATTTATTTGTAGTTTTGAACCGGCCTAATTCAAAAGACTGAACCGATCCAAACCTATTAGCATCCTTATCTGCCACGCCCGATTGGACCGATTAGGCCTTTGCCTGTTGATCCATGTGGGGGCGTTAGGCCCACACGACATGTTTATCCGGTGGCTAGCACTCCCTCTCTCTAGAAGGTGAAGAAGCAACAACGATGGCTACGGCGGTAGCGTAGATCACGAGGCGTGGCGACAATGAGGAAAGGCGGCATATCAAGAAGTACGGGAATCGATCGGGAAGCTGAAGCAGAAAGAGAGGGTGTAGTTGGATCGAGGAGCTAACAAATGCGAAGAAATCACACTGCAAAAGCGGAAGGTGAAGGAATCGCAAGAAAGAGGCAAAATGCGGCTCACACGTAGGCACGACTTTTTCTATGAGAAGAGAGGGAGGAGTGGCAGATGAACCACTACCACAATCCTCTTTTAAAGTAGTAAAGAACTAGCTATCCACAACATAAATCTTGCATGTGGATGTGTATAGTGAGGAGAGAGAGGAAATGTGATAGGAGTGGAGGTTTCAATCCCCATACACGAAGAATGGTGATAATAGCTAGTACTATGATACTAGCTCATACCAAATCCCATTGATAAAGGGTTGAAGATGCCTTAATTTACAGATCGATCAAGCACGATATGGCACCGAGTATGTGCACGTGGATTAGTAACTGGGCAATTCCTTATATAGCACTAAAAATTTACCTCATCTTTTATATATCACTCATTGTCTCAGTGACATATAGGATCTTACCTCACATGTCAGCGATATATTTAGAGATTCTCTCAAATTTCAGCTGTATATAAGGAATTAACCCACTAGTAATAGGCGTATCTAGCTCAGCTCCAAATGGAGCCTGACACCGGAAACATCGTATACAGTTACTGATTAGGTAATGTCAGGCTTGCATTTTTATCGACCGTGTAGAGACGGCCCTGATTTTGGTAGCGCCTAGTTAATTTTCAAAACGTAGTATCTTGTAATGACGTAGCCTTAATTAGTAGTGCTAAATGGAGTAGCTATTTTAGTGACAAATTGCAACGCGAGGCCGGCCGCGAGCTAGGATGGCCATATGCAGTGTATGCCCACGGTTAAGAGAGCCATTATTTCTTAGATCCCTACTATTAAAATTTAATTACTATGTGTGGTTCAAATAATTTTAAAGCAATGCTTCAATGCCTTTTCTTCTAATACAAGTTGTATAAATCTTGAAGCAAGCGAAGGGATAAGTAATCATCATCTACCATTTATTCATGTTTTAATATTTGTGCAATTGTAAAAGAAAAAGTATGGAAGCACCTCTCATAGTTTTAAGTGACCGAAACGACGAGGTAACACCACGGAGCCGATGGGCTTGCTCTCCTTCCCTCTCTCTCCTCCCCTTCTACTCTTCAACCGGCCATGGGTTCGGAGGAGAAGGTGGGTGGTGATAGTGGCAAGCAGCATGGCAAAGACGACCACAATTAGAGACGGGGCCTACGGTGGCTACGGATGAGGAGTGGTAGCAGCGTGGTGAGACATCGTCGGCCGCGGGAGGTGGCAGTGGGCGTGACAACAGGAGTACGACATGCGACAAATGCACTAGGGGTGGTGCTAAGAGCCGCAGGGAGGCGGGCTTGTGAGACGGGGATGGCGGTGGAAGGAGATGGTAGGGAGGGGAGCCGAGAAGGAGTAAAAGGAAGATAGACGCTGCATGTGGATGCAAGGAAGACAAGGAGTGGGAGGGTCCCACGCTAACGATATAGCGTGCCTAGGAGCACTATAGTCACATCCAAACGAATATGACTTGTGCTGTTCACGGGAGTCCCATCCATTACGCAACACGAGCATATAAAAGGTGTTGACAATATTGAGATTAATATTCAATACTACTGACTTTCCCATAATTTGGGGATCTCAAGTTACTGGTCCGGGAAGTTATCCTCCTGCTTTACCAGTTAAGTCAAATGCAATTTATTAATATTGTCACTCTTGTGCAAATGTAAAGGTAATCGTCTTGTTTAGAGAAGTACTCTAGTGCAAATGGAATATTACTCCATATATATATATAACTATAATAAATCGTCGACACCTTTGGCAACAACTTGAGGTAGTGGAATTAACATCATTATGCTTGTGTAGATTTTATTTTTTATTATCTATTGTAGAGTACAATGCAAGATTTTGTGAATTGATGGAACATATCGAGACTCTAAAACTCTACTCCTCTGGTCACCAAAAGTTGTCATTTTAGACATCGATACGGTCTTCAAAATATAACTCTGATCACTAATTTTTATTATAATATATTTATAAAAACCTAATAAAATTATAATATTATGAAAGTAATTTTTGAGACAAATCTACATATATGATTTTCATGTATCCAATTTAAATATTTAAAAATATATTGATAGTTAAAATTTTGAAAGTTTAACTGCACTTATATTCAAAACGATAACTATTCGTGACTAGAGAGAATATTACTGTGTACAATTTTATATTACAAGACCTGCAACCCCACTCTGTCAACGCATAAAAAACCCTCAAAAAAACCAAGTTGGGGTTGACTTGCGATATATGCTCATGTTAATTAAGGTAAATCAAATACGGTCTCCTGCAGCTCGACGTCAACCTATGGAGGACGTGAGAATTCTATAGGGATTTAATTTGTAAGAAACGAAACATTGATACTTCACTAACTGTGGAATGTTGTACGAGATTCTGGTAAGAATCATAGGTTCCAGACGAAGCCAAAATATGGAATCAACATATATACGGCTAGGCAAACCACTTCCACATGAATGATTTCTGGGCTCACTTCGAGCAAGAACCCTTTAATACGCCAGAGAAGGACAATTTGGTCATCGAAATCACGGTGCAATCCGTTCCCGTCCGCACTCGCATCACGTCGGGCATATCGAGTATATCGAGCCGGGCCGAAAATTGCCACCCACGCTTGAAGCACTCAACCATATCTGATCACCATCGTCACGCACCAACCACCGCCACTAACAAGGCCTACCCTACCCTCGCAATCTTCTTTCTTTACATGAAGATCAAACGGCAAGGTGTTTTAAGCAGCAGCAGTGGTAGCATTAACAATTTTTGTAATGTTATTACAAATCGGAAAATCACAATTGCATCGTGCGGATTTGCCGAGAGTGTCCCGAAAAGAAAGACGGGGAAAAGGGAAGGCACTAAACCTGCTGTTGTTGAACGCTCGTGTCTCCCTCGCTAAAAGCAAAGAAGCTGAAATTCCAAGTCGTCACACGTTGGCCCAGCCAAATTGAAGGACAAGACCACGATTGAAACGAGAGGTAGTCCACGGGCGCGCGGTCCATGCCCACCCTCTTCCTCCTCCCTATATAAAACCCCAGCGCGCGCCCATCCCCTTGCACCGTGCAGCTCCGCCTCTCACCAACCAAGCAAAGCACAAAATTTTACTCGTTCTTTTGTCAAACAATTCCTCTGCCCTTCGGGAAGCGAGCACAGCGCTGCTTCAGCCTCCGCGCCGGAGACAGCGCCCTGTGCGTTTCGGAACTCGCGTGGGAGGGGGAGCCGATCCAGAAAATTAACCCGCCGGCTCGCGAAACGCCCCTCTCCCTCCAAAACGCAGGCGTGAGAGCGTTCATTCCTCTGTTTAGCGAGGCTATGTCGTCGTCCTGCTCCGGCGCCACGGCGACGTGCCGATATGGCTCCGGTGCGGGCGATGACCTCACGCTCACGGCCTCCTTGCTTCCCAAGGCGGAGGTCGTCGTACCCGTGGAGGAGCTGCCGCCGGTGCTCACGTGCAAGCCGCCGGGCCGGTTCGCCAGAGCGGTGAAGGAAGCCTGGTCCGTTTCTTTGTCCGTCACGTTTCCCATGATGCCGTCGATTTCAGCCGGCGCGGCTGGGGCGGAGGCGCGGTCCATACTGGGCCTCGCGCTGCCGATGATCCTGACGGGGCTGTCGCTTTACCTCCGGTCGATGATCTCGATGCTCTTCCTCGGCCGCCTCGGGGGGCTGGCGCTCGCCGGCGGCTCCCTCGCCATCGGTTTTGCGAACATCACTGGATACTCCGTGCTGTCTGGCCTCGCCATGGGCATGGAGCCCATCTGCGGGCAGGCCTTCGGCGCGGGCCATTACGAACTCCTCGGTGTGACCACGCAGCGCACCGTGCTGCTGCTCGTTGCGGCCGCCGTCCCCATCGGTGGGCTGTGGGTGTACATGCGACCTCTGCTCCTGCTCTGCGGCCAGGACATCAGCATCGCGGCGGTGGCTGAGACCTACATTCTTGCCTCCCTCCCGGACCTCCTCCTCCAGGCGTTCCTCCACCCTGTCCGCATCTACCTACGGACACAATCCATCAACCTGCCGCTCACCGTGTGCGCCGCGCTCGCCATTGCACTCCACCTGCCCATCAACTACGTGCTCGTCTCCGTCCTCGGACTCGGCATCAGGGGGGTGGCTTTGGCTTCTGTACTGGCCAACTTAAACCTCCTCCTCTTCCTCTTTGGTTACATATTGTTCAAGGGCGTGCACAAGCGCACCGGCGGCTTCGCGCTCTCGTCCGAGAGCTTCCGGTCCTGGGGCGAGCTTGTCAGCCTCGCCCTGCCGAGCTGCGTCAGTGTCTGCCTCGAGTGGTGGTGGTACGAGATCATGATCCTCCTGTGCGGCCTGCTCGCCAATCCGCAGGCCACAGTGGCCTCCATGGGCATCCTGATTCAAACGACGTCGCTCATCTACATCTTCCCTTCCTCACTTGGCTTTGGCGTGTCCACCCGCGTCAGCAACGAGCTTGGCGCGAACCGGCCCGACCACGCGGGCCGAGTCGCCACGGTGGGCCTCATGCTCGGGTTCGCATTCGGCGGCGTGGCGTCCGCGTTCGCGTACCTCGTGCGGGGCGCGTGGGCGACCATGTTCACGGCCGACCCGGCGATCGTCGCGCTCACCGCGTCCGTGCTGCCGATCCTGGGCGCGTGCGAGCTCGGCAACTGCCCGCAGACGGCCGGGTGCGGCGTACTGCGGGGTAGTGCCCGGCCCAAGGACGCGGCCAGC
Organism: Otatea glauca; assembly: GCA_036346275.1. Classification (NCBI taxonomy): domain Eukaryota; kingdom Viridiplantae; phylum Streptophyta; class Magnoliopsida; order Poales; family Poaceae; genus Otatea; species Otatea glauca. The sequence goes on from CM070714.1 coordinate 43,710,797, forward strand.
ATCAACCTCCGGTCGTTCTACCTCATCGGCACGCCCGTGGCGCTCGTCCTCGCGTTCTGGTACCACTACGACTTCAAGGGCCTGTGGCTCGGCCTCCTCGCGGCGCAGGTGGCCTGCGTGGTGCGCATGCTGCTGGTGATCGGACGGACGGATTGGGCCGCGGAGGCCAAGCGCGCGCAGCAGCTCACCGCAGCAGGCGTGGTGACAGCAGCGGTGGACGCAAAAGAGAGCAGCGGCAAAGGTGGTCACGTCGTTGAAGTCGCAGCGGACGGCGGAGAGAAGTCAGGGCTGCCTATCGACGTTGTGATCGAGCAACCAAATGACCAGTGCTGACAGCTACGGCCAGTTTGTTCCGTTCGACAGTTCGGGCCGCTCTTCCTTTTTTTTCATATTTTTGGCGGGAGAGGAATCAGAGGCTGACAGTGTGACAATTTTGTTACACATTGGTAATCTGTAAAGATTCTTTTCTGATGGTTATTACAGAATATGAGAAGATTCACTTGGAAATATCAAAGTTTGTTTTCCTCTGACAAAACAGCCTTCCTCTCAACATTTTGCTTTCGCAGCCACCCCTGGTCGAAGTGAGAGCATGGGCGGCTAATGTTTGCAGTTGCATTGCACCCCCATGTTCTCAAACGCTGACTGAACAAGAGAAAAACGGACTTGTTTTAATTTTGATCCTCAAGGTAACAAATCATATTGAATTAATACCCTACGGCAAATAATGTAATGATATAGAATCGTGAAAAGAAAATTACTATTCTTTATGAGGCATTATACACGCATTTGATGCGAAATATGAATTCTGAATTTGTGAGCAAATTTTTGACCGTGTGTCAGAACTTGACATGCCAAATAGGATTATAACCTTCAAAGGTAAGACTTCAAATCGAATTCAATCAGATTTGCTGTTTGCGTTACACTAACACGTTCTATTATACAATGGCAGTGAAACCTACACACAAGTAACCCACTCACAAGGTGTTTCGGGATATATGTTACAGATCAATATGCGTACGCTTCCAATCAGTGGGTATGTGATTCAGATTCCACAACACACTGCTATGAATCAGCAATGATCCAAGATCGGCAACCATGTGTTTAAACCCCAAGAACCAATGCTACGCTAACGATGGTCAACTATGAATTTTCCTATGCTAGAGCGTAAAATTGCTCAGTTCTAGTTTAGTTTAAGCTACCACAGCACCAGGTTTAAACAAACTAGTACTCCGGTAAATTTCTACACTGCAAAGTCCGGGAGTAAAGTTGAACGGGATAAGATGCAGATGCAGCTCAGCTCACAGTTCACATCGATCCCGGCGAGGGAGGAGATGAGATTCCTCTGCTGCGGGTGTTCAGTCGGAGGGTGCAGGACCAACCAGGGCTCCCCGCGCCACAACGGACGACGGCACGAGGTCCAGGTGTATCGGCCTGTGCCGCGCATAATTATACCAGACTCCGTACGATGATTCCAGTGGCTAACTCGTGGGTGTGCGTGCGGATACCTGCACCGGGACCTACGATGTATAAAAAATCTCTCACCGGTCTTCTTCGAACTCCGAGAAACACTGTTTGGACGGCCCCAAGAGCCAGTGTAAAATGTAAAATATAGTAAATTAATAGTTTGCTAATGTCCAGATTAAAGTAAAGTTTAATTACAATCACGCTTGTCATGCCTTGGAGTTGTGGGTGTATAACTTGTCGTAAAAACTATGTATCCGTATGCGGGTTAGCAGTAGATTTTGGGTTTGGTATACGTTGAGATTTAGCTCGGTTACAATCTGGCGTTAGCGTGGAAGCAATTACCTCTCCTTGCTTGAATCGACAGTTTATGTTTGAGATAAGGATATAGTATATCTCAGATGATATCGCAATTGTGTACTTCAAGTCAATAATCTTTCTCAATTTGGTCATTACAACTAATCAAGTGGAATTTGATCACATCTCTCTGAGGGGTCGAGAGTTAATGCAAGCCTGAATGGTTGGAGGCCTGTAGCCGTTAGCATCTTTTGAATGAAAGCAATTGCGTTTAGCTACAGACTTAGCCGGAAAGCGAAATCATTTGTTCGCGGCAAAGTCAATAGCTGAGCAGTTCAGTGATTTCCATTTTGCGGTTGGTATTTAAGATAAAGATTACTAGATCTAGTTTAATATATAAAGAAAGGCAATTATTTTTGTCATAGATTTAGCCATGCATGTAGGCCCTTCATTTATACTTATTGCTTAAGCTATTTTGCATTGGTTATAAACATTCTTTCATTAGTGCTCCAAATTTAATATCATGCACCGTGATATTATTTGGTTTCTTTCCTGCACATTGACTTTAAAGTAGAAGGTATCGATGAATCGATCACTGAATTTCTTGTTCATCAGTTCAATCCTTATCAATTTATCATGACAAGAGTACTCGATATTTGTCCCTTAGGACATGATTCTTGATCCAAGTTTAAGGCCACTTTCGACCTGCAGCGTCCTTCGTATCTTCGAAATTGAGATCTATATCTCTGTGAATCAGCTTGCATTAAAAAAAAATATCTACTGTACTATCGCAATCACATGCACAATCTCATGGCCTCAACATTTTTCGCTACATACTGGATTTTTTAGTCATTAGTGTCAGACCGGCATGATATAAAGCATGATTGGCTTCCTTTCTGCCCGTTTACATCACTCAGTTAATTTACAGCATATTTTATACGTCATATGTGACGTCCATCTTATTTTTAAAACTCATCTCAACCGACATTTGCGTGGAAATTTTCAAGTGGGACTACCAGGCCACAATCTTGCAAATTTGATAGATAATGGAGATCACCAGTGATCAATCTGTTCCCCTAAAAAAACCTATCAGTCTGCGCTAGCTCATTAGTACATGATAACTGTGATTTTTACGTACGTAAGACCGTATGTAGGAGTTCCTTGGGGGAAGAAAAGAAGGCAGCAAGTAAACAGCCCCTTGCAATCATCGCGCTGCCCTTGATTAGCACGCAAAGTGTCACACAGTCATCAAACCCAATCAACGACTTGTAAAGCGACAGTGATCGGTCCTTGGTGTTAGACACTCAGATTTCGTCTGAAAACCGGCAACAACTGAAACAGTTGCATTTCGTCCTTGAACTCAACTCCCCGGCCGGCCCGGACCACGTCCAGAAACAAACGGCAACCTAAACCGATCGGAGCGTCATGATCACTTCCTAGCTGCGTCCGACCTCGTAAGCACCTTTCCCGGCCTGCCTCCGATTCAGACATCAGTTAACGGTACGTATCTAACACCACAGGCCGGGAGGGACCAGGAACAGCTAGAGTGGATAGATGGAAGGGTACATGTGGAACAAGCGAAAAGGCACACAAGCCGGGAGCACACATGTAATTCTATTGCGTGCTCAATTCCGATAAGCAATTCCAATTTCCAATCCATCGAGCTTCCTACAGTACGGCTCCACTAGTAGCACTAGTTCCAGTGGCGTGCCAGCCCAACACAACAATCCCGCTCGTGCATTACTGTCCTTTGAAAGTAAGCCCTTTTACGGTTTTATCCCGCGGATCAGATTAACTGTTCAAAAAATATAAGACGTATCTTAATTTTGCATAAAGATTAAGATTATGTTGAAATTGAGAAAGGTATGATAGAAAATGACTTAGATACCCCTCACTTAATTATCATGGAAGACGAGAGATAATACTTTGTATAGTCAGTAATGAATAAATACATATGGTTAAGAGAAAATAGATAGAGGATATAAAAGGAAAGGTCTCATTAAATCTACATGCAAGTATTATAATTATAGACAAGTCTATTCAAAAAATAATCCTTATAAATTTGGATAGAGGGAGTAGTATTTATTTATACTTCATTCAGTAGTATAGCAATAAAAATACTCTTAATAAATTAATAACTAGATTTAATTTCGTCTGTCCAATGTATACATAAGAATAATGCACGTACGTATGGATCCGGCCGCCGCAGACAGACGAGGTGCCGACGAGACAGTGGGGCACAGCCGAGCGCGACGGCTTTGGGGGATTCTTTACACCGGCCGAGCCGCGGGCGTGGCGTGCGTGCGCGACCCGGCAGGGTTGCAACAGCCAGCCAATTCCCGGAGGGACGACCTGGGCGCGTGTCTAGTGGAGGGGGGGCAGCGCACCGGTGGGGCGGTGGACCCTTCGCCGCCCCTCCCGCCGCGCGGGGCATTGCAGGGAGGATTCGTCGTGCGCCGGTGGAAGTCGTGCATGCGCGCGCATCGCATCACGTCGCCACTCGCCGCCCGGCAGGCGCGCGCGTGGACCCGGCGAGACGTGGGTTGAACGTCTGGCACGCACGCGCGGGCAGGTAAGCGCGCGGGCATTGGCTGGGCTGAGCCAGCGCGCGCGAGCGCGGTGGCGAGTCGGGCAGGCGGTCATTGATCGATGGGCGGCCACGGCAAGCCGTAAAGGCCGCGTGCGCGTGCGCGTGCTCGCGGGCGGTGCATCCGCAAGGACCAGTTACGGAGTGCTAGCCGCCTAGCCGGGCCTTTCCAACGGTGACGACAGTGTCGCACTGCTCGGGTTGTTAGGCACCGAGATGATGATGTGTACTGTTAAGAAACCCTAATAGCTCATTGGAAGGTCCATGTGGTCCCTTAGTCAAAACCCTGGATGAGCGCTATAAAAGGAGGAGGGGGTCCCCCCTATGTACCAGAATTCATTAGCAATAAAGAATTTTCGCTTTCGCTCTCCCTAAACACGTGTCTCTCTCTCTCTTTCTGTTCTCCACTTCAGATCGTTGGGAACCCGGACTATTCGATAGCGAGGTTCCTCAACACGTTATCAGCACGAAGCTCTACGGAGATCAGAATTGAAAAGGTGAGAAGAGGTAGGATTTGGAGATTGTATCTAAACGCTTGTCGTTTTCTTCGCATGCATCTATCCTACGAATTTTGTACCGCTTTCGTCACGTGGCACGAAGCTACACGGCGATCGCTCGAAAACTACTAGCACGAAGCTACAGTACATGTTTTTTTACTGTTCATCACAGAAAAAAAAACACAAGCGTCTCGGGTCGCGTGCACGCCGGCTTGAAGCCGGCCAGCCGCCGCCGTCGGCCTCCGGCCCTCTCGCAGCGACGCACGCGCAACCTCGGTTTCACCGCTCGAAGGCGGCCAAGAAGAGCGGAGGCGGCTCGCGCGGCGCCGCCGGCGGCACGGCACTCGGCTCGGCAACGCTCGCCGCTGCCGCCGGCCGGCTCGCCGCCGCCTCTTCTTCGACTGCGCGCACCGTCCTCGGCCCGGCTAACGGCCGTCGCTCGGCTCCGACCAGCGGACGTCGCGCCACGTCCGCCGCCGTCGCGCTGCGCCGCCGCCGCCGCCGGCTCACCTCGGCACGCAGACGCCGCGCCCGCCCGCTCCGCAGGCCGGAAGTCGAGCCGTAGCGCCGCAGCGCCGCCGCCTCTCTGGCGTGCTCGCGGGCCGCGCGTTGCTAACCTCGGGCTCGTCCTCGGCGCCGCCACCGCACCATCGCCGCGCGGCGCGCGCCCGGCCCGACCGGCCGCCGCTCCGTCGCCACTCCTCGGCTAGAAGCCGCCGCCGCCGCCGTCTCGTTGCCTTCTCCGTGCTTGAAGCCGGGAAGAGGAAAGCGAGCGGCGGCGCAAGGCAAGGAAGGCGAACGGCCGGCGCGTGGCAAGGAAGACGCAGCGCGCGCGTGAGGTGAGGTGGCGAGCGGCGTGAGGCGAGGAAGGCAAGCGCGCGAGCAAGAAGGCGAGGCGACCGGCGCGAGGCAAAGACGACGCGAGAAGAAGAAAAAAAGAATGGACCGCATGGGAAGTTGCGGCGGCTGGGAAACCCTAGCCGCGCGCGTGTGGGCGGTCGGGCCAAGCGAGCCACCTTGAGCCTAGCAGCATGGCCGGTTCGTCCCAAAGAAAAGAAAAAAAAAGAAGAAGAAGAAAAGAAAAGAAAAAAAAAGAAGAAGAAAAAAAAAGAGAAAAATTGCAGAAAATTTTGAAAAATTGCCAGAAAATCAAGAAGATTTATTTGGCTCTGTTTTTAATTTTTCTTGCTTCTTTCCTCTGTTTTATAAATTTTCTTTATGAAGTTTGAATCCTTTGCTTTATTTTATATAATGCAATGCATATGAATTTATTTTTCTGCACTTTATGCCTTTTGCAACCATTTTCTATCAGATTACACGCAGTAATCTAAACCAGAATTTTGAAATCATGCAGATGTCTGGCATTGTGAATCGTGAGTTTGAAGAACTGGCCCCGCACGGTCAGAACTACCTCACTTGGGCATCGGACGTAAAGATTGTTCTTGGGGGCAAGAAGCTCCGTTCAGCGATTGGTCTAGGGTCCTCGCAGGACGCAAAACCTACCGCTGAGCAGAACGATCAAGCTCTGTATTTTCTCAGGCACCATCTCTCAGCCACTCTAAAGAATGAATATATGGCTGAGGAGAGTGCACTTGAGCTTTGGACCGCACTTGAGCGGTTGAAAAGCTCAAGTACACCATCTTGCCCCAAGCCACGCAAGATTGGGTGCGCCTAAGGTTTGCGAACTTGAGCAGTGGCGAGTACAATTACGCCTTGCACGAATTTGTACCAATCTTTCTCTATGTGGCAAGAAGATCACCGATGAAGAGAAGATTGAGAAAACTCTCTACCTTCCACCCTAATGCTATCCAGAGTGCACGCACTATCGTCGGGGCGCATACAAGGAGTATAGCGAATCGATTGATGTAATGCAAGTTGCGAGAATCGCAAGACGATGTTCTACGCAAGAACTATATTTCGCACCACGGAAGAGGCACCGCACGTAAGTCAATGCCAATAGCTACAAGGTGAGAAAGCCCACTCATAGAAAGAAGGGCAAGCAGGTGGAAAAGAGAGACCCGGGCCAAAGGAAAGTCAAAGCCCACGTGAAGAGGATGACAAAGAAAAGACGCACGCCAAGCCGTATGGACAGCAGAACCAGACGTGCTTTAAGTGTGGCACTTGGGGACATTGGTCGAAGATATGTCGAGAATCCAAGGAAGCGATCAACGCATATCAGGCTAAGAAGAAGGCAAAGGAAAACGCCCCATGAGCGCGCCGCCAACATCGGTGAAGATGATGTCATGGATGTAGACACCCCACTCGCCTCATCCTCACGAATAGCACGGACATCGATCTGCAGCCATGATTATGGCAAATGAAGAAAACTTCACGAGATGATATAGAAGCGAAAATTAATGCATATTTCTGATTACATTTAATGCATTTCTTTTAGATTATGGTTGTTAGCATTTTTCTTTGAATAAAGGATTGTAAGCTCTAGAAGAGCATACTTCTTTCATGAATAAATACGCAATTTATTCTTTATCCCAGTATTCTTCAATTTTGCAAGTAATATTTGGATTGTTTTTGCCTCTATCTGATTAGAATTATATTTCTTTTATCTAGAAATCATGTAGCGCCCAAATGGAAGAGATATGCATTGTTGATAGTGGCACAACAAATACCATCTTAAGAGAGTCTAAGTATTTCCAGTCGATCACAAAGAACGCTGGAAAGATTACTACGATCGCGAGAAGCGACTCATATGTAATCGGCTCAGGAAGAGCCACTATTATATGCCTATGGGTACAACTTTGGTAATTGAAGAAGCCCTTTTGTACCCCTGAATCAACGCGCACTCTCTTAAGCTTTAAAGACATCCGCGCCAATGGTTTTCACGTAGAAACCAATGAAGAAAATGGCAAAGAATACTTGTGCATTGTGAAGCACGCAGTATGTGGAAAAATGGTATTAGAAAAATGTCCCTCATATGAATCAGGTTGTACTACACGAATATTCATGCACCAAGTGTATACTTCCTTGAAGACTGCTTTTAGAAGCTCGAGTTATTTTCTTTATGGCATGGTAGATTAGGTCATCCTGGTCTTAGAATGATGAGAAATATAGTGAACAACTCACGTGGTCATGGCATAAATGTTAAAAATTTCCCGAATCATGAAGATTTTGTGTGCCTGCATGTGCCATCGGAAATTAATAACTAGACCCTCTGTCATGAAAGTGCAAAGTGAAATCCTGCATTCTGGAACGCATCCGGGGGATATTTGCGGTCGATTCAGCCCTGTCGGGCCGTTTCGATACTTTATGGTGCTCATCGATGCTTCCTCGAAATGGTCGCATGTATGCTTGTTGTCAACAAGAAACCATGCTTTTGCAAAGTGATCTCGCAGATCATAAGAATTAAGAATGCTTTCCCGATCATCGCGTGAAGTCCATTAGAATGGACAATGCCGGAGAATTTACTTCAAAGGCATTTGATGATTATTGCACAAAGAACGGGGATAGCGATTGAGCACTCCGTCGCACGCGTTCATACGCGAGCGGACTAGCGAAGCACTAATAAAGAGGATTAAGTTCATTGCGGACCGCTTTTGCGAGTTGTAACTTGCCCAACACTTGTTGGGGACACGCGATCTGCACGCAGCAGCTCTTATCAATTTTAGACCGTCGGCCTACAACATCCATTCTCCTATGCGGCTTGTGCAGGATCATCCCAAGATCTCCCACCTTAGAAAATTTGGGTGTATGGTATATGTACCTATACCACCCCAGTGACTGCAATGGGCCCTCTCCGCAAGTCCGGGATATCGTTGGTTATGAGAGTGCATCCATAATCGGTATTTGGAACCCATGATTGGAGACTTGCATCTGACCGATTCATTGATTGCATCTTTGACGAGGATCGTTTCCGTCATTAGGGAGAAATCAACCTTTGGATGAAAAATGCCGGAAATCATATGGCATTCCACCGATCCCCGCACATGACCCCGAACTAATGAAGCAAATCAAGAAGTCGAAGATAATTGATTTGCGAAATTTAGCAAATGAACTGCTGATCATTTTGTGATCGAAGGCGTGGTTAAGTCGCATGTACCGCAAGGAATGCACCGAGAGGGTGGAAATACCAAAGAAAATAGAAGGTATCCCTCAACCTGTTGAGGCCTCAAAGAAAAAGAGCGAGCAATCGGCTCCTCAAACCCAAAGTACCGGAGGCGTCTGGAGAAAAGCGGGCGAGAGGACTTACCACAACCAATCACGAAAATGCCCCAAGGAAAGAAGGGAGCCAATTGAGACTGCACTGGAAAGAAGCCAACGGAAAAGGCAATTCCTGGACTTGAATCTTCCACTGCAGAAGCCGCGAAATAATGTGTGCGCACACATAGGCGATGAAAGCTAAAGGAACTTGCTCTGCAATAGGGAAAAGCGGCGAAGAGCAAGTAGAAGTGCATGAAGCACCCCATGAAGAAATGGCCATAAACTTTGTAATAACGGAGAATCCTGAATAGAGCAACGACCAACGTTGATGCATACTTTGCAAAGAAGATTGCCTCGATCATTGATCATGATCCCGAGCACGCATCTCTCAGAGTGCAAGAAAAGGCTAGATTGGGAAGAATGGAAAAAGGCAATCATCTGCGAGTTAGTCTCCGAACAAGAGAGAGGTGTTTGGGCCGTATGCGCACACCTCCCCATATAAACCCCGTGAGGTCACAAATGGGTCTTTGTTCGGAAGAGAAATGAAAACAACGAAGTTGTAAGGTACAAAGCAAGGCTTGTAGCTCAAGGTTTCACTCAACGTCCGGAGTTGATTATGAAGAAACCTATTCTCCGGTCATGGGAGGAATTACCTTTAGATATTTGATCTCAATGGCGATCAACTTGAAGTTGAGAATGAAGCTAATGGATGTTGTCACAGACATATCGTATGGAAACTTGGATTCGGAGATATACATGAAAGTCTGGAAGGAATTCCTATCCCGAACCAAGATGGAGCAAATAGAAACACATGCAGAGGTGAAATTGGAGAAATCACTGTATGGGTGAAGCGATCGGGAAGAATGTGGTACAATCGCTTGAGTGACTTTCTGCAAGAAAGGCTACACAAGCAAATGAAGATTGTCCATGTGTGTTTATCTGATCTCTCGAATGGATTACAGTATAATCTCCGTCTATGTAGATGACTTGAACATCATTGGGACGGATGAAGAAATTGAAGAGGCATGCTCATACTTGAAGTCTGAGTTTGAAATGAAAGATTTGGGTAAAGCCAAGTTTTGTTTAGGCTTGCAGCTTGAACATGTCCAAGGAGGAATCTTGGTACATCAATCAACCTACACGCAGAAAGTGTTAGAAAGGTTTGGTTTTGAAAAAGCATATCCTGCGAAGACTCCAATGGTCGGAAGGTCACTCCAAGCAGACCTAGACCCTTACAGACCTAGAGAAGAGGGGGAGGAAGTCCTGGGAGCAGAATTCCCATATCTGAGTGCAATTGGAGCGCTCATGTACCTTGCGAATAGCACTAGGCCGGACATTGCATTCGCCGTGAATTTGCTAGCTCGGTACAGTGCAGAACCCACCAAAAGGCATTGGAAAGGGATCAAGGACATCTTCCGTTACCTCCAAGGAAGCAAAGACCTTGGTCTGTTTTTCAGAAGAAACAATGAATTGAATTTGGTTGGCTATGCCGATGCTGGGTATTTATCAGACCTGCATACTGGCAAGTCACAAACTGGCTATGTTTTCCTATTTGGAGGAACAGCAATTTCTTGAAAGTCGTCTAAGCAGACTCTTGTCTCGACGTCGACAAACCACTCGAAAATCATCGCTTTGTATGAAGCATCTCGTGAATGTGCATGGCTCAGAAGAATGGTTCACCACATCCAGAAGTCATGTGGTTTGAACATTGAGCAAACTCCCACGATAATCTATGAAGATAATGCAGCTTGTGTTGCTCAAGCACAGATGGGTTATGTGAAGAGCAATCTCACGAAACATATCAACCCCAAGTTCTTCTATGCTCACGAATTGCATAAGATGAACGAGATTAAGATATTGCATACTAAGTCTTGTGAAAATCTTGCAGATTTATTCACTAAATCACTCCCAGCATCTACCTTTGAAAGGTGCGTGAAAGGAATTGGGATGATGAGACTTAGAGAAGTGCAGATTTCAGGGGGAGATATGTCACATACTCCCGCATGAATCCTGAACATGAATTATGAATACCCAACATAAATCTCGAAGATTAGCAATTGAAGTTGGGAGAATTGTACTCTTTTTCCTTAGCAAGTTTTTCCTGAGGTTTTCTTGCGTAAGGTTTTAACGAGGCAATTCGTGCAACATAGTAAGCGTATGCTATGTACTCTTTCTCCAAGTATTTTTCCCACTGGGTTTTTCTGGAGTTTTTGAGGCATATGCATCTCGCGGCAAAGGGCCCAAGGGGGAGTGTTAAGAAACCCTAATAGCCCATTGGAAGGCCCATGTGGTCCCTTAGCCAAAACCCTGGATGAGCGCTATAAAAGGAGGAGGGGGTCCCCCCCTATGTACCAGAATTCATTAGCAATAAAGAATTTCCGCTTTCGCTCTCCCTAAACACGTGTCTCTCTCTCTCTTTCTGTTCTCCACTTCAGATCTGTTCGGGAACCCCGGACTATTCGATAGCGAGGTTCCTCAACATGTACTTCATGTTTGTGTGACTTGTGTCACATGCACTTGCGTCTGGAACAGTGGACCAACGTGACGTTCAGCGGGCATGAATGATCACAATTAAATTTTTCTCCTATTCAATGGATTCAACCAAAGCTTCACTTGAAACACTCAAACGCAAAAGTAATAAAACAGTGAAAATCTTGGTCTTGAACTTGCTTGTAGGGTTGTGATGATCAAGATGATCTTGTATATTCTCCCACTTATCGCAACAAGCAAGAACACAAGGAACAAAAACCTCAAACACGTTCTACAAAAATTTCTTAAAGATTGAGTAAAGAGATCGAATTCTTGCAAAGGATTATCTAGATGATGAGGATATGATCTGAAGAAGATTCATCCATCAATCATACATCCTCGGCACAAGAAGCACAAATAAGTAGAAGGAGGGGAGGCAAATCCAATTTACGAGAATGTAAATTGCAAGAAATTAAGTTACGGAATTTAAAAAGCAAGTAAAAAGAGGGGAGGCAAATCCAATTTGTGAAAATGTAAATTACAAGAAATAAAATTGTGGAATTTAAAGTGCCGAATATAAGACATAATGTAAATGCTGAAATTGAATTCAAAAGAGTAAGAAAGTAAAATTTTATTTATTTAGAGGAAGGTTTACAAAGCCTCACAACAAGGTGGGCAAAGCTTAAAGGAGCACACAAAACCTTCAAGCGGGGAAAGCTACCCCTACCCCTCTATTTGTACTACTTTTGAGTTATCCTCCACTTTTAAATGAGTTCTACTTAGCCCTTAAGTAACCTAATAAAGGGTTGAGACCGAGTCATCCTCCACTCTTGAATGAGTTATACTTGATACTCAAAAAACCTAATTAAGGGTTGAGATTCACTCAAATTAACTTGATCACCACTCTATCCTCTAAACCGCAATTCAACGGCTCTCCTTGATTCGAGCAGCCCCAAATTAACATCTCAGCCGTTCACTTGTCTTCTAGGCTCGCAGCGACTCCGTCTTCGGTCATCCTCCGGCGATCCTCGACCGTTTGGATCTCGGCGCACCTCGTCTAGTCCCGATCATCCTCCGCCTCACCATGACCTAGCACTGTCGTCCTACAATCATCAAAAACAAGAAAACACATCATATAGCAATGTCCAAAATGATATATAATAATCATCCAATTGCTAAAAATAAAACATATTCTTAACTTAAATACAATCAAATACTCATCAATAACATGGTTAGACCTTCATAGGGTCTTTCAAACGACAAAATGGCTGGCTCGGGCTCTGGCCTACAATGAAATTGAACATTTCAACGTCACAACAACATAACGAAATCTCCTAAAAAACAACATAACGAAATCACAGAAGACCTTATAGGCGTACGTATGTCATACGACAATACTATACAATTCATCTATTTGTTCAGGGGCATGGTGCATGGGAATACAATTCTACAGCACTTAGAGAAGACTCTATAATACGCACACAGAGAAAAACGTCTCTAAAGAGAATTTTTTTTTGTTAAAGTTGATATAGTCAATGTGGGCATGTGCTAATGAAGGACCGAAAATGACAATCAGAGTGGATAAATAATTAACAACAATTTTTCCTTTAAAAGAACCAACTAAAACCTCACTAGATCATAATTTTTCCTTTAAAAGAACCAAAACCAAAACCTAGGGTGGCACTGCCGCTATACAGGGAGCAGTACTGCCGCATGAACATCAAAATCAGGTTGATCAGTAAAATCAACACGAGTTCAAATCTAAGAATTGATGTAACTTTTGATCGGATGATCCAAAACTCGTGAAACTTTGCATGCACCTTCCTATGGATGTCAGAAGCCTATTTCAATCTTCAATCACAAGGATTCACGTCAAAGTTCTGATATTTTTTAAATTTAGCGAAAGTTGCACCAAAACTGGATCAAATACAAAAACTTCACCATGTGCTTGCTCGTGGAGATTTGATGTTTGAGATGATCTTAAATGATCCCCCATATATCACAGCAAGAAGAACACCAAAAAAACCAACCCTCAAAAGTACAAGAACAAGATCTACCACTAGTTCTTCCTTCTCAAGTCAAAAATCAATTTCTTGAGAAATCTCTTGATAATCATGTGAGAGCTTGCCTAGATGATTGGGATATGATCTACAGAGGATTCATCCATCAATCATTCATCCTTGGTAACACAAGATCAAGCGAGAAAGAAACCAATAAGAGAGATAAAAAATCAAAAAAGAAGGAGATCAAAACAAGAGCAAAATCTTGAGCACAAAATTGATTTTTATTTCAGAACAAGAGAGATGATTACAAAGCTTCATATAACGGGTTTACTCACTCACACGAACGCTTCTGAAAGCGGCCTTCTCCATAACACTCCAATTCACTCTACGACCCGAATTCGCGTCCAAATCCTCTTTGGCTTGACCTGAACCACTTAAGCCAATGTTGCGGTTTTCCAACCCGCCTCCATTTCCGGTAATGAGTAAATTACTAATTTTCCTCACGATCGATCCTGTCCTTCGCCTCGAAGTATTGTCCATGCTTTGTCACCTTTTATGTGGCTCCATTGACTTGTCATCAAGCTTCTCACGAGTCTGGACTCCCCCGAGCCGTCCTCACTTGCAAACGGGCCTAAGTCATTTAGCACACCACATGTTCTTCTTCGTTTGATCATGACGCTTACGGCTTTCTTGACCGTTCTAGACCTCGGCTCCTCCTGAGCATAGTCCCGGTCCATGCTATTGCTCGTCATATCCATCACCAATAGCTCAACTTTTAGCTCCTTGTATTCCCAGCTTGCAGCAACTCTCTGGTCTCAACCATCTTCGGCATCATCCTGACCATCTGAACCTCAGCTCTCCTAGCCTAGTCCCAGTCTCCTCCACCTCACCATGACTTAGTTCCGAAGTCTTGCAACCAACACAGACAAGCAAACCGTCACGTAGCACTATTCACAAAGATATGCAATAATCATCACAAAATCAAAACAAAAGTCACAACTCGCTAGAAAACTGGTACACCACCCCTAGGGCCGTTAGTATCGCTCTGGTACTACCGCCAACCTGGGCCAGTAGTATCGCCTTGGATGAACCAAAGAGAGCACACTCTGAAAAATAACTACCGCCTAACAAGGTCCAGTAGTACCGCAACCTCAGCACTACCACCCTTATACTGTCGGTAGTACCACCCATACTCAACCCAGAGAATCTCCTCTCTGTAAAATAACTACCGCCTAACAAGGTTCGGTAGTACCGCAACCTCAGTACTACCACCCTTATATTGTCGGTAGTACCGCCCACGCTTAACCCAGAGAATCACCTCTCTGTAAAATAACTACTGCCAACTAAGTGACGGTAGTGCCGCAACCCGGTAGTATCACCCCCCATGGGCCGGTAGTACCACTCCAGCAGCTCAAATTGCTTCCAATTCAAAATGAATATAAATCAAACTCCAACTTGAGCACCACACAATCAATTACTTACCACAAACTTGATTAGACCTCCACATAGTCTCTCAGCCAATAATGAACTCAAACTGAAGGCCCATCGGAGCACGTTGACAGGGTAGTTGGTGCAGGGAATAGCGAAAGTGAGTTAGTTAATTATATGCAGTTGGCATATCGAATTCAACTGATTGCATTTTCTCTTTCTTTTTTTCTTTTTCTTTTTGTTTGGAAACGAAGAACTGGTTGCATTTTCTGGAAGCTGACCTTTAGCGTGTCAACTCAAGTTGCAGCCAAATGAACGAATTTAACCCATAATGTAAAATCCGATTTGAGACGTTCTTTACATCATCATGCACGCTGTCATATACTAATGGCACAGGAGAAGAGATGGAGTGATACCTTTCTTTTTTTTCCTGATTTCTCGTACTTTCTGAAGATGCATGTCTGCTAAGCTCGAGACCATCAGGCTCTGCGACAAAATGTTCAGGAAACTTAGCCTTGAAGAGATAAGTTTTTGTACAATATCTGCAATTAATAAAGCTACTCCACTATATGATACTGGCTAGCTAAGTAAATAACGAATTGGTTTGGATAAGCTAGTAAAACTAATCACTTCAATCATGGCTTCATCCTAGGAAACAAAAAAGTTCACAGTTACTGCAACCCTGAAAGAATGGAACTCTAGTCTTGTACAGTGACAAGAAAATAAATCAGGGCAAAACGGCGGTCATAAAAATAATGGAATCATGGGAGGTGGCGCGTAAACTATTAGTGGTGTGCACCAATAGTTTAGTCATGTACATTTCAAATGCTTATGTTCAGAATTTCAGACAGGTGTTATTTAATGGCAACTTGCTGTGATCAGTTCTCAGATACGAATTTGTGTCAAAGTGTCAGTTGTAAATTATATTCAGTACTAATAAGCATTCAATATCATTTCAAGAGAAGTTTGATTGGAGATTGATCAAGTATCAGTAGCCAATGGCCTTCACATAATCTTTCAAGTCAATATTGTATGAACGAGCCTTGTACCTAAACCAGAACAGACAAAGGGGATCCGGTTGTAAGAGATCATCTGGCTGTAGGAAAGAAATTTACATTGAAACAAATACGCACTATGTAGTCCATGGTGCCCATTTTCCTCTAAATGTATGAACACGGCCTGCGCTAGCAGGATCACAAAGGCTACTTAAGCACAGAAAAGGATGGACTGGCATAAGGAGGATTTCAGGTTATACACAATAATGATTCAGTTTTTGCATTATCAGCTAACTGTATTGCCTTCTTGATGCATAGGGAAACTCCTGAAATGCATGGGGAATAATGGAGAAAATAATGCAATGAAGTCAACATGTGTTAACAGCTGAACATGCAACCAGCTAAGTAGTGTAAACCAATCACATTGAATCTGGTCTAATCACAGAAAATGTATCAGAAAATACTGAAAAGGGACAAACTGAACAGCTATAGTGGAATATTCTTACATTCTCCTTTTAACATAGGACATGTAGTAGATTTCCAGTGCTTGTGGATACGAAGAACAACTACTAGCTTCAGCCATCAGTCAAGACAGAACATGTAACAAGTGAGCGAGTTTCCATTTAGACATAAATATACAGGCCTTATAAACAAAAAATAAGGAATAGGCACTTAAATACAGAATGCAACAGTTAAGCATGAAGAACTTCAGCCTATATTTTCAAAAGCTTAGAGGACTTCAGTGAAATAGAATACTTTCGATAAAGAGTGCCTCAACCAGAAATGAGCCAGACTGAAACTTTGCCTGCACAAAGCACTACAAAGGCAAGGTGCAGGAGTACAGGACAACCGTGAAATATAATAATTTGATGACTTCATTTGCTTGCATTTTTTAGGACCTGATTTTGATAATATGATATTTCTTTATGATCTGTTTAAGTAATGACTACATTTACAATTGATGTTGAGGAATAAAAAATATAATCTTTATAACGTCAGTGCATATAATATATTAGATAACAAACTGCAGCATGCGATCCACAATTCTGACAGCTACGTCAACAGCATTTTAATGCCAAAAATTGCAAACTGTCAAACTGGAGTTGCAAATGATTGGAAGGCTTTAAGTCGACCTCTATTTCTTTGAGTTGTTTTCAATTTGACCACTCCTAGGAAAGGTAGCTTCCTAGCCAATGGTATTCAAGCCTTAGTGGTGCATCAGTTTCTTGCTTAAGTTATCATTCAAGTAATGAAAGTTCTTTTCGCCAGTATCTGAGCAGCAACTAGAGCCAGATAACTGTTTTAATGATCGGAATATTTAAGATAGAACATTTCAGTCAGTGTAACCAAAAAGATAAGATCCAATGTTTAAAAACCTAGCTGTTGCTAAGTGAGTCTCTTACAATGTGCAGCTGTAGTATTTGTTGCGAGCCATCTATGGACAGCAAAAAAAAAAAAAGGTAGCACTAGCACTATCATCCTAATTTCTGAATTTCTTGCCAATAAGGAAGCATCTTAAGTCATTCAAATCAATGGCTTCCATTTACTCGGCAACCACATTTATTCAATTCCAATTTCAAGCATTGTTATCTTCTGGAGGAATTATGTTGTTGTACAAAAATGGTTAAAGGTGCTAACCAAAGTATAAGCATAACGATATCAATGTCATTTGGGAGGTCTTCTACACACAAGATAGGAATGAAGCTTGACCCAACCTTAAGCTTAGCTCAAACATCATGTATCAACCCAAATCAAGAAGCTTAGATTGGATCGAGGAATATGGCAGCTCTCAAATGACAATATAAATAAGATGGACTAGTACCAGGAAAATAAAAGCTGCTTTCCAACTGGATGAACTGAAGCTCTTTTTCAGTGAGAATGGGAAGAGTCATATTATAATGTAGGAAAGGAAGAAAAAAAGGAACAGCATTTATAAACAGGACTAGGTAATTATCTAATTATGCATAGTTTGAACGAAAGAAAACAAAGTTAGTCCTCAACCAATCCAATTTACGATGCAGATGCTACTTCAAAGCAGAGGTGTGTAGGTACACCAATAATCCATAGACATTCCTTAGGAGGTTTTAGTGTTAGAAATATTTGGTGTTTAGGTCCATCATTTACAGTGCACGCTGCACAGCTGCAGCACATGCATGCCACAGCAAAGAAGGTCGTCTCTTTTCGTAAGTGCCACATAAGTGACAAGTCACTGTAACCTTGAATTATTGGTGGATGCTGTATCAATAGGAATCAAAGCAAGCAAATTAGCTACAGCAGCCTTGAATTGGGGGTCAAGGAATCATTCAAAAAAAAAGGAGGGGTGATCAAGGACATCTATCATGATTCATATAAGAAACAAACTAGCCTCAATAGAAAAGAACCGATTCTCTGTAAGCCTTTTCTTTAGGCGTATTCGCCATATAATAGCAGAACACCACAACAAATGTCATGGTAAGAAATTGGTCATACATATCTTGTATAAGATCAATGGCAATGTCAGAATGTCTTTCAATACAAATAGCTGCCTAAACATGAATAAGAAAACCGGCAACACTTCTTCTGTTAAGTCTGAACAGAGCGAATTACATTCTACGATGCTTATTGTACCTAACAACTACTATTTGGAAGGTAATGAATAAAGACAACGTTTCTCTATTATACTAAATCTGAGAGAGCGAACTGAATTCTACAATAGTAACTGTACCTACTATTTGGTAACTAATGAACAAAGACGACAATGATATATGGTAGCAAAGAAACATCAAGAAGAACAGACATTTCTATCATTCTACAGGATTGGCGTGTCTTTCTCATCTTTTTCCAACTTCACAGACATAACCAAGGGTCTCCCTAACCAGTCCTACATCACAGCGAAGCATTCGGTAAAGCAAGTAAGATATCAAATCAGGCTTCAGATTTCGTTCACTCGTACGCAGAAGCATTTCAACAAGCACCTGCCTCGCGTGGCCGATGGTACTACGTAGACGATCAGGTGAGAGCAATTTTCTTGCGAAGAGCTAACCTGACCTCGCGATCTCGCAGCAGGCGCCAAAAGGAAATCTCCTCTTGAAGCAAGGAACCAACGGTGCGAAGGCGAGTCGGTTTGTGGAATTCGCGTCGGCGCCTACTGAATCAGGCGGAAGGAACTGCAAGAGTGCCAATAGCACCTCCTCCCTCGGATCACAAATAGTTACGGTCTGTAAAAACACAATTTTGACTGTTAATTTCTATTATAATATATTTATAAAACCTAATAAAATTATAATATTACGAAAGTACTTTTCGAGACAAATATATATATAATTTTTATGTATCGAATTTAAATATTTAAAAAGATATTAACAGTAAAAAAATTTAAAAGTTTAAATACCCCTACGTAAAAAAAAAAAGTCGACTATTTGTGAGTAGCTCGAGTAATTCGTACTGGCGTGATGTCTGCGTTATAAGTTGCGCGCTTGGGCCGTGGGTTGGTCGTAAAATTCTCGAATGGGCTGTAGCCTCGTAGGAGTCCCATATGATGGGCCTAATCGAAGTGGTCTAGAGCCCGATTGACTCTCCGTTGCTGCGTAATACCGATGAAATTCCAAGATTGGCCATTTTGGAGTCTACTATCAGGTGCACCGTACACTGCCCGTAATACTTCAACGAGAGAAAAAAGGTGGACTTGCCATCTTGTTGACGTGAACGCTAGCAGATTCGCGGTTGTTCACGAGCACAGTCAGTGACGTGTCGCCTCGCCTGTCGGGACAGTTGATAGTGCCATGATCCCGGTGTCTCGCTAAGACATAGTAACCATCTTTTACTCCGGAGAAAGCTTTGTTCAAGGAAAAGTTCGTACCACGCCGTAGCCCCCCTCTGCTAGTCAGGTGTAGAGGTGGGCGTCGGGTCGGTCCTGCACGAGTTTATCGTGCTTCGTGTCTGAATCGTACCGGGTCGCGACGGCCCATCGTGCTCGTCGTGCCATGCGTCTTAAGCCATTTCGCCTTCGGCGAGCCCAGCCACACCTATTTAACGCCGTCGTGCGTCTTGCCCAGGCCGACCCATTTGCACTATTGCAACGAGAGGAAAGGAGCCGAAGATACATAGAATTAATGCAGTGAATGTAAATATTATGAGAAAAAGAACTAAAATTTATTTATTATCGAACGATTACATGGGCGAGAAGAATGTGCTCAATACGGACGAGAGAGGGACAATGGGCGCGAAGAGAATGGCGAGACAGACGAGAGAGATTGTGAGGAGATTGAGAGAGCGGTGAGAGAGAGTTGAGAGAGATTGAGAGGACGGCGAGAGAACGAACCTTCTGCATGCCTCTCTCTCTTAACTTCTCTCTGTTTTGTCCGTCTCTCTCGGTGTCGACGATAGGGTGGCGTTCATGCTACTGGGTGCATCCATGACGGTCATGCTCTGTGAGTCAGTGACCTTCATGCTAGGCTTCTTCTTTATGCCCTGTATCATCAGGCCTAGTATAGCCCATTCTACGGTGTCGTGTCGTCGTCGGGCGCCGCCCATCGTGCTCGATTCGAGCCCGCGCGCGCGGTCTTCTGATGTCGTCTTGGCCGTGCCGACGACCCACTTCGTGTCGGATCGAAACAGTCCGAATCGCGTGACAGCGTCCTCGGGCGGCAAAAAAAAGCTGGCCCGAGTGCCCACCTCTACTCAGTCGTGGGCGCGTGGCCGACTGCCCAATCTTGGACTATTCCCCGCCGACGCCGACTGGCTCCCCCACCAGTCACCGCGGCCAACACCTTGTCGATGACATCTGACCCCACGGCGACGGAGGCCCCGCGCGTCATACGGGGAGGCAGCGTGCTGCGGCGACCGACCGGACTGGAGCAGATCCGCTCGGCGCAGGGAGGGAGCTAGGCAAGGCAGGCACGCCCACGCTCACAAGTCAGAGGAAGATACTTGTCATCATTCCTTACGGCTCGGCTCACCAGCTGCCGGATTCCAGTTCCGCCCGCCCGCGGCGCATCATTCCTTACCAGCGGCTCACGCAAATCCTAAACCCCGCGCCGATGGACACCCTGCCCGACCCCAGCCGCGCCGCTCATATACGCCGCGGCGGCAGCCGCCTAATAACGAGCCCACTTGATCTGTGCTAATTTGCGTGTGTCTGTGTGGCGTGGGCGGCGGTGGCCTTGTTGGCGGAGTGGCTGGGAGATGCTGGGGTCGGGGCTGAATCTCGTGACCACGGTGATCGGCTTCGGCATGAGCGCCACCTTCATCGTCTTCGTCTGCGCGCGCCTCATCTGCGGACGCGCCGCGCGGGCCGAGGCCGAGGCCGACGCGCGCCCGCCCGCCGCCGCGCCCGCCCGAGCCATGACGCCGGGCCCCGCGCCGTTCGACTTCGACATCGAGTCCCGCACCGCGGATCTCGACCGCACGGTGAGCTTCTATGGTAACCCGGTAGCTTGCCTCGCTAGCATTAGCATAGTGTTGCAGCTCATTGGTAAGGAACCGCGTCCAATGGAGATCGTTGTGCGCATTGCTGTGTTGTAGTGAATCGATGATCTGACCCGTTGGTATTGGATTGCAGCCACGGCCGCATTGATTTTTAACTTAGGTGACAAGTCCACTTGTGTGCACTACTCCAGTGCAGTGAAGCAGTTCACTGAATCCAAAAGTCGCACTGTTTTGATTCAGCAGTAGTAATCTCGTTTAATGGACGGTTCCTCCATTTAATTTCGTTTTACCTGGATCAAATTATAGTGCACAGTTCAAGCTGTTTAGTTCTGCATGCGCATTGCTGTTTTATAGCACCTTATGCTTATTCACAGTTTCACACTACAATTCAACTCAAGGTCGCATGTGCATACTATTTGCATAATGCAGGGAAGTTCTTTTTAACCAAAGGGTAAATAGGCCTTCCATTTTTAGAAGCAAAGCTGCAAACACGGATGAAACTAAGCAAAGCTGACATCTCTTAAGGGTCGGAACAACAAGGCTAGAAAAATGGAGAAGGAAAATAACATGGCTAAAATAAGCAGCGAGTTATAGTTTTTTTGTTGGGTGGGGGTTCCAATTTCGCCATTAGCCCTACTAAATACTGCCAAAAAACACCTTCTCGCTGATTATAGACCTTTGTATGAGAGACTGCTTCCAATTGTTGCACTAAATTTCTTCTAGCTACTTTGTCATCTGGCGTTTGTTGTTCCACGTTCCCCTTAAATCCTTAATTATCGCATATATTGCATAAGCTTCTCTTTTCTGCACTAACTCACTCCATGAAGTTGCAAGCTCACTAACTTATTTACTAAACATCTTAATCGGGGAAAAAACTTCACTAATCATATTCTCAAAAATATTGTTCTTCTTTGTTTCCAAAACAAATGCAGTCCTTATTGGCCAAATAGTAGTATAGTACTGCCCAAGATTGGCTATGTTGATCAAATTAGCCATACTAATATGGACTTATTGCCGTTATATTCAAGGTGTTGTTCTTATAATGTCAGTCGCATTATCTGGTTAGATTCTCAGATTAAAGCATGGTAATTTTTGCCCCTTAATTCTCCACGATGTGTGAGTCTATGGCAACATGGGATCATGGACAGTGTGGTGATTTTGCACTGTAAACCTGAATCATGGACAATATTTTCCCTCTCATAGCTGCGGTATCATGTATGATTTCTTCTGTAGGTTGTTGCGAAAATGTCTGACTTACTTTTTTCTCCCATTGATTTCAGGACATCACCTTTTTGTATGTGACTATATGTCAATAGATATGTTGGTAGACATGTGCGTAATCTGTCTCAACTGTGAATACAATGCATACAAAATGTCTTTTGAATTGCTTAGAGACAAGTTAGAACCAGATTCTTGCCAGCATGATGTCCTTTTAAATATAAAACCTTTACAGTCATGCACTCATGCTAAATTTCCAGTTGTAAATGACAGTATATAGATGTAAGGATTAGCCTTTTGAGAAGCTAATTATGCACACAACATTTTTTGTGTGTCTATTGTCAAAACATTATATCCAATTTTCCTATCTGTGCCCTGCTTTCATTTCGGCAGGTATTAGTATGGGTTTACTTTTGCATTTGCAAAGTTCTACTTAGAATGATATGCGCATAAGACATTGTGCATGTTCCTACATTTTCCTCCACAGTTGATGCTTGACCATTAAGAGTACTGATCTAAATTCTTCGCACAAAATAATATATGCTTTAGTTTTCCCTCAAAAAAAGGAATGTAATAAGTTGAGCATACCGTTCATTGACAGTCCGAAGTCACTGGATAACCCTTCAAGTTTCCACTATAAAGGCACTCTAAGATGCTTTTGATGTTTCTTGGGCATTTGTTACATGTTTATATACACTTTGATAAACCTGCTTTGCTTTATATTACTTGTTCCATCGTTTAAAAAAGGAAAAGCAACGCTTCAGATGACTAAACAATTGAGGTCTTTAAATTACTTAATGTATACCCATCATAAGTATTATGCTTATGCTTTGTGATTCTCCGGATCAGTTTACTTACATCTATCTGACAGCAGATTTTGCGTTTGGAAATTAACATCATTCCTTTTCTTTCGTTCATTAGATTGGGCATATCCGCAGCGGGTTGGAACCTCTTGTTGTTGCTGCAATTCCTACAATGAAGTATAGCTGTGAGGGCTTCCATTCAAAAGATGATGCCCAGTAAGTATACTGTATAATCTAGAGTTGATTTAGTTCAGTGCTTTCTGCTCCTGTCTATCCTGTTTGCCTGCTCCTGGCCTCCTGCTATGGCCAATAGGTAGGCTCTGCAAATGTCCTTTTCCCCACATCAAACTCTTTTTTTTCAGTAGGAATACTTGCACAGTTGTCTTTTCTATGATTGTCAGTGAAATTCGATACAAAGCACGTGCAAGATCCCAGTTACCCGATGCTCGAATCCTCAAACATTGTTAAAATTTAATATTGGGTAGCTTATGGGTTGTGGAGCATGTAGACAGCTGACTAAGTGACTTGTCAGCGGAAACTGAAGATGCTAGAACTGCATGAAAATGCACCTTATTGGACTAGCTTTGGAATCATAGTATGTAAGCTATCTATTATATGTAATTCCTATAAAAAAAAGCAAAACATCTAGCCCTTAATCTGGTGGACCCTAATTAAAAATACACACTATATTGACCATTATATGCTATATATATATATATATATATATATATATATATATATATATATATACTTTGTAGTTTAAAATCAAAATCTATTATATATTAAAAGCTCATGAGAGTTGCTAAGAACAGAGAAATAGCTACAAATTTCTAAAAAAAGCAAAACATATAGCCTTTAATCTAGCGGACCCTATTTACAACCGCCATCGGATCTTTGAGAAATAGGCTATAAATTCTCACAAAAAATCAAGACGTCTAGCCCTTATTCTAGTGGACCCTAATTAAAAATGCACTATATTGACCATTAGATGCTATTGAATAGAGATATATATTACTTTGTAGTTTAAAATCAAAATAAAAGACGAATCTTACTTGGTAGGGGCGGATCGACACATCTGGATCCCATGCGTGATTAAGCCTAATTATGACTATGATTAGTAAATCATAACCAACATATCAGCACATGTCCAGAAGTCACACACCGTAGTTTAATTCATGTAAAAACTCTGACATTACATTGGACGCACCACTTTGGCCTTATATAGACATCCACACACATTCTAAACCGACATGACTCAATGCATGCAATTAAACAAAATACAAATGACCTCATGTTGGTTTAGCCATAACACAAAAGTCACGTAGCCCTAAAACTAATTTGTATTTGATTCGGTTTTTCTAAGAACCTCCCAAAAACCAGATTGGTTTTGTTGAGAAACAAATAAACCAAAACATTTACTGAACATGACTTATCCCCTAGATGCCATGGTGTCTACTAGTAGGTCCCATCCAAGTGCTCGTTAGGAAATAAAAGGACGGGAAAAATAATAGCAACATTGCACCGGCTCGATCTCCTTTCAAATCCTTTTCCTTGCGTAGCCAAAGCAAAAACAGAAATCGCTACTTCTTTCTTGACGTGGAAGAGTGCGCCTCCTGATCTCCCAAACCAACTCCCACAAAATCAGGATTCCTTATATTTGTTCCTTTTTATCTCTTGGTTTCTTTTTTTATCTTGTGCATGCAAAGTAGCAATAGCTGATTCTTTCCTTTATTTACTTCTCTATGCGAGACACAGCATGTAGCATGTTTTCCTGATTTGGCCCAAATGCATGCATGCCTGACTCCTCGCGTACGGTAGATTCAACACCAAGTGTGGCACTGACCTCATCAAAGGAAACAATTGATGCGGTCTTAGTGTTTTGGGTTTCATCAGAAGGCATTACTCAGCTTCGCCCATTCTATACTGGGTCACGTGGTCAAGACGGGTTTTACGACGCTTCAATGGCATATTATGGAGAGTTGCCAAGAAAAAAGAGAAATATGTTAGAAATTCTCACAAAAAAAGCAAAACATACATCCCTTAATATTGTGGACTCTAACTAAGTTGAAATATAGTAAAAACATCTAATCGTCTATCTAGTGGATTCGAGTTATAACAGCTTAGATTAAAACAAAGAGTCCATGCCAAGTACAACAAAATAAATTCGGAATAAAAATAGAAAGAAATTAGCCATTTGATTTTCATATGAACTCCAAATTAAAGCCTGTACATAGCTAAAATTTGGAATAAAAATTAGGCAAAATTAGCGGTTGGATTTGTATATCAATTCTAACCAAAAAATAATATTTTTTAAAAAATAACAATAAAATCAAATGGCTTAGATTAGAAGAAAAAGTCCATACCAAGAACAATAAAAAATAATAGAAATTCAAAATAAAAAATAAAAGGAAATCAACTATTTAACTTTCATGCGAACTCCAAATTAAAACATGTATATCGCTGAAATATATAATATAAATTATATAAAAATTAGTAGTTTGACTTGTATGCGAATTCTAAAGTAAAACTTATATGCAAAATTTTAAAAAAATAACAAATGAAAATTAACATAAATTTGCAATAAAAAATAAAATAAAATTATCTATTTGATTTTTATACAATAAATCAAAACTTGAAATTCGAAATAAAATAAAAATAACAGAAGAATAAAAATAAAAGGAAATTAGGGATTTTTTAATTCCATACTTAGTGGAAATATAAATTTTCATTTTATTCAGAATTAAAATTCCAGAAATATGCTAATTTGAGGGGGAAATAAGGTAAGTATTTTCATTTATATATATATATATACATATATATATTATTAAATATTATGTAATAAAAGTTGATGACATGTTTTTACTGTCGCTAAGAAAATATAGAATACGCTAAAAATTCACAAAACAACATTATGACTCTTTATTTGGTGGACTTCCATGGAACGAAGAGATTAAGAGGGTGATACATGATAGTTGTTCACTTGGCTACATCGGTATAAGTAATGTGATGTGCACTAAAAGAAGTTCTGAAAAAAGAGACAAACATTGCAATAATGAAATTAAGAGATGATATAAATAGAAAATGTTATGTTATGCTACGTTACTGTTTTGCTATACAAGTATTTGTGGAAGAAATTTTCGGTCACATATGATAAGTATCGGGAAACGGAGTGAGTATATTCTCTCTTATAATATACAATATCAAAATATCATGAATTGAGTTCTACATCGATTTATTTTTGAAAAAGAAAATAACATATGTATTACCAAGTCATTTAAACATGGTTTAAGGATGATGCTAGTTTAGCATAACAATACTATTATGTTTTCTGGAACAAGAATTACAAGAGCTATCCCCTTTTTAAATGAAGGAAAGGAAATGATCAGGCCTGATTATTGAACCTTGACACCATGCTTCCTAATGCAACATGACCATGCATGACATCTGAGTGATCAATTTCCATGGATGTAATAAAAGATCCTCCGTATATTGTTATAGAAAATCATCATAATTATTTACATGTATGTGCACAGTGCACTTGTGCTCGTGATGTACCAGATATGCATAACATGAATTTATGTGGGTGTGAAGAAATTTTTTTCTCTAGGATTATATTCTTGATAAATAAAGTTCTATAACAGAATAGCACAGGACCTGCATATGCAGATGTTCTTTTTATTTCTTGTCTGATATCTATGGCTTCATGGCAAGCAGTTTGTTTCTTATCCAGCAGATATCATTTGTAATGCGGTCTTCCCTCTTAAACAGTACAGTTGTCAAGAGAAACATTTCAGTTAGGATTATATTACCGCTTATTGGCCATTCCTTATTTATACTGTGATATGTGTGGAGAAAGTTAAGATCTTGCAGAGATGCCTTTACAAAGTATTTTAACTTCTGAGTTAAGCAAGTAACGAATTTCATGTTTTTATTTTACAGGTGCTCCATATGTTTAGGTGAATACAAAGAGAAAGAGATACTGCGCATCATGCCTACATGCCATCATAATTTTCATCTTTCCTGTATAGATGTATGGTTACAGAAGCAAACGACTTGTCCAATATGCCGGATCTCGTTGAATGACCTACCCGGTGGAAAAGTTACTGCGTCCCCTGCTCGTAGCCTCCCTCTATTCGGCCACCCTGAGAGCTCTGTCAATAGATCACCTCATTGGATACTTCCTCTTCATCGTGATCGTACTGGAGGTAGAGAGAACAGCCCAGCCTCGCGAGAATCATTAGAAGTGGCCATTGAAATCCAACCAGAAAGGTAATGAGAACATGGATATAGAAGCGAAATCAAGACAAAGTGATGAAACTAAATTGTTTCTTGTCGAACATCGAAGACATCTGCTATTGCAGAAATTCCGTGTTTCCTCCAGCAGCTCAATACTTGGGTGCAGGATTGTAAGGAATTTATTTGCAGGCCGGGTGTTTAGGCATTGTTTGTACATCTCGGGTTACAGATTAGCGAGTTGCCTTTTGCCACTACGTGGCTCTTTGGATGTTCTTTTTTTTGTGTTCTTGTATATTATGAAAGGAAGTAGCAATAATACTGGTCATATTCAGAGCTACGATAAATCATCACTTTTCTAGCTTCACGTATATATTCTTTTTAAATCTGATCCTTTTACGAGCATAATAGCAAAAACAATCTCATCTCCGACTACGGGAGCGTGGAAGGTGGCATGTGCTATCTTTCGGTGTTTTCGCTGCTAGAAATAGGACTATTTTTACAATTACATTCACAAAGAGATTAGATTTGCAAAAAAAATATTGTAAGCTAGAAAAACGTTGATTTCAAAAAATATCTGGCAGCTCCGTTCGTTAAGAAATCGCCAGTGCTGTCTCTCAGAACTGACTCCGGAACCTGCAGAACCACTTGCGGCAAATTCTACTTAAGACTTTCCAGCTTTGATTACTCTTCAGTCTCAGAGACGATCGAAAATAAAAGTATATTTCCGTCCTTTCGAGATCACGCGCAACATCTCTTTCAGCGCGAAAGGAACAAACGGCATCCTGTGTCAACTACTTACGGTTCCCTCCTTTTCCACACTGTGAGCATGGCTGTTACTTCTGTATCAGCAGCCGTGGCATTTCATCAACGATGACTATGACACCTTGTATTGCCCTCCCTTCCCCCCCTGTTCGTGCACTGTGAGAGACTGTAAGGGGACCTCATCGTCCACGAACGGTTGTTGCGACACTTCATTGTCGCAGCGCAGCCAGTCAGTGATTCAACGCTCCGTGTAACCGTGTTAGGGAAACGAGAAAAGAGATCCCGTGCAAGGTTTCAAATTTCGGTTTCGGAATGAATTTCGTCCCGGGCCGGATAACGAAATTTCGACGAAATTTTGAAATTTCGGAAATATTTCGGACGAAATTTGAATTTTAAAATTCAAATCCGGTCCAATCCGGAAAAACAACCGAAATTCGGCGAAAAAACCCGAAATTTCGGGCAAAATTTCTGAAATTTCGAGCTTTTTGCACTGGCTGAAAAGTGGTCTAAACGTTATCGAAAACTTTTGAAATTTGTTTTGGAGGTTCCTGACACAATGCTGATGTTCTCACAAAAATTTCAGCTGATTATCACATCTGAGGAATTTTTACAAATTCGGAGAGTGGTACTGTCCTGATAAAACACTGACCGACAAGTTTGATCGGAATGTAAAATGGTACAAATCAAGTTATAAATTGTTGAAATTTTTTGTGCATGGTTATGATCCATAAATAATGTTCTCATAAAAATTTCAGCTGATTATCACATGTGAGGAATTTTTAAAAATTCGGAGAGTGGCGCTGTCCTGATAGAACACTGACCGACAAATTTGATCCGAATGGAAAATAGTACAAATGAAGCTAGAAACTGTTGAAATTTTTTGTGCATGGTTATGATGTATCTATAATGCTCTCATAAAATTTTCAGATGATGATCAAACTTTATAAATTTTTAAAAATTCGAACAGTAGTACTGCCATGTTAAAAGGCTTACCGGCAAACTTGAACAAAATGAAAAATTATGTAAACCATAAAATTTTTGAAAATTTTAAACAATGGTGATAAGGAAGTTATTAATATCCCATAAAAATTGTGATTCATGATCACACACCAGTGAATTTATAAAATTCTTACAAGGCACAGTACCATTTATGTTATTTTGTTTTTGATTTTTGAAATATAATATAACAAACGAAGTTCAATGCTTACATAGATTTGATTGACCAAACAAACAAAGTTAAATTTTTTTTAAAAATCTATAAAATGGTACTGAGTCAATTATTAATCTCTCAAAAAAAATTTAGATCATAATCACACACAAGAAAATTTATAAAATTCTGACAATAAAACTGTCCCAATTATGTTCATTCTGTTTTTTATTTTTTAAAGATAAAAAATGAAGTTAAATTATTTTTAAATTTTTTATGTAGGATCCTAAACTACTAAGGATAGTATCATAAAATTTTCAGATTATTATCAAGCTTGTACAATTTTATAAAAATCTGACAGTGTTTCTGCCAAAATTTTAAAATGTTTAAAAAATTAGGTTTTTCAACAAATTTTCATAGGAGATGACTTTCCTAAGAGTTATTGGACCAAATCTGGACCTAAAACTTTAAAAACCGGATAAAAACATGAAATTTCGCCGGAAAACCAAAATTCCGGATTTACTGTAGCAATTTCAAAATTTTTAATTTTTTTTTCTCGGCCGGTACTTGAGATTTCGGGGTGATCCGAAATCCGAAATTTCGGCGAAATTCGTCGAAATTTTGAACCCTGATCCCGTGTCACTGTAATTCTGTAAAGCTGTGTCCTCGTAAGGTAAGGCTGCGCGAACCGCGAACAGGAACTAGTATTGTGGCGACGCTGCGCGGCAGATGAGCACGTCAGATCAGTACTCTCATCTCTCATGCGCCCCTGCAAGTTGCCGGCGCGAGGCAGCTGGAGGCTGTGCAGGGAGCTATCGGCGCCAGGGTTCAAAAAACCGTCGAAAACCGCTCGGTTTTCGTGAAAACCGGCCGTATCGAGCCGATTCGGTAATTAAAACCGCTCGGAAAATCGGCCAGATGAACAGTAAATTCAAAAAATTTGAATAAATTTAGCAAAAAGTGTCAAAAAATTTTAATTTTTTTTTGTGAGTTCCTAAGGTAATCCTAATGATTCTGTAAAATTTTGATTATTATCGATATGTACATTTTTAAAAATTACAGCGTTGATCTTGTCACAATATATGATCTTCAATTTTTATTTTATAGGGGCACAAAATGAAATCTAATATTTATTAAACTTTTTTGTGATGTTATAACGTCATCAAAATGATTATGTAAAATTTTGAGATGATGATCGATATGTGTATTTTTTAAAATTACGAAAGTGCTATTATCATTGTATATGCTCTTCTGTTTTTGATTTTATATGGGAAATAAATGAAGTCTAATATTTCTGAAAATTTTATTACATGATCCTTTGGAATTATTTATATTTTCAGTAAAATTTTAGAATATAATAAATCATTTTACTATTTATAAAAATCTGACAGTGTATTTGTTCCTTTTCATTAATTTTTGTTTTAGATTTTTTAGAAGAAATAAATGATTTAAAAAATTTGTAAAAATTTCTCTTAGGTGTTTTATAGATTAATTGGGATTTTTTGTACATTTTTAATTTTTTTTTGCAATTTTTTCAATTTGTTCTTCTATTTTAACTATTTTTCCTTCATCATCAGTTTGATGTTCCGTTCATGTAGGTCGAACATGTCATTTTTGCGATAATGGAAGAGTGACGAAGCTATGCTTATGCCTACTCCACAACTTCAATTTAAATGCATTATAATGTAAATGGTGTTGATAAGTAAATGGTAGTGAAATTGCAAATGATTTTGCTTTGTAGTTATGTAAATGCTGATTTTTGCACTTATGTGATTGTAGTATTGTAATGAAAGATTATTTATTGATATATTATTGCTAAATACATAACTAACAACTTCTAATTCTCTAAAATATAGCAAAGGCCATGTCGATTTTTTTCCAAATTTAGGAGAGATCATTCTGGAATTTTTCACGTTTTCACATACCTTATTTATATATTTATTATATTTTTACTCAATTTTAACCTTCCCTGTATTTCTACAAATTTTACAATATTTTTTTGCATTTTCCCCCAATTTTTTTCGAGTTTTTCCCCAATTTTTCAACCTCGGGCGGTTTTTGCGGTTTTCTCAAAAAAAACGCTCGGTTTTTCGCGAAAACCGAGCGGTTTTTCGTCAAAAACCGCGGTTTTCGCGATCTCATTTGACCAAATTTCAAAATTTTTAAATTTGCAAACCGTTCGGTTTTTCACGGTTTTCGAGCGGTTTACCGCGAAAACCGGTACCGCCGACTTCGCGAAAACCACCCGCAAAACGGTTTTGTGAACCCTGATCGGCGCATCGCCTCACACGTCGCGCCGGTTCGCGATCCCATGGTCGCTCACCAGCTTTACCGCGGCTTACCTTACTGCGTTCAGCGATTCCGCCGGATTTGACATCCTCCAACAGGGTTTTTTTTTTAGCCGACTTCGGTTGCGCCATCGTGCGTGTGTGTCTGTAGAGAGAGAGAGAGAGACGCACACACCAGGGTGCTCTCCGCCGGTTTTCGCGACGGTCATAGACAACGTAGATGGATTGAACATCGAAATAGAGCAGTGAACAGACGGGTTTACACGTACATCCTTTGACTTAAGTTTTCTCCGTGCTCAGCCAGGGGACACGCCAAGAATCATATGAGTTCCAGTAAAATACGTGTTTGGTTGATTGGATGAGGTTAGATGAGATGTGATGGTCTACCATTTGGTTTTATTATTTAGAGTGATTCAACGTCTATAAAGAATATTCTTTAAATTTATATCCTACTATCCAAAATAGGATGGTTCTATTCAAGCAACCAAACACACGGATTATTATTTTTTGAACCATCTCGTACATGTACCACCTGATACAAGCAATCAAGCACACCCTTAGAACGTACTCTCTACGTCCAAGTTTATAGGGTGTATTTTCTTTTAGTATATAGACCAAAAAATATTGACAACAACTAGGCTATTCTTGATTATTATCTTTAAACACTATATTCAATGCATGCATGTAGAGAATATAAAGTAAAGTTAAATATTTATTAGGGATATAAAGGGAACATCACACTAATTTTACATTGGAATATAAAATACGCCCCATGTTTATGTATAAGATTATTCAAAATATACGTCTTATAAACTTGAACGGATGGAATATAAATTTTACAAAGCGACTCCGTAATTTCTAATAAGAATCCTTTGTTTCAAATTGACGAGCTTACTGTAGTCGTAGATATTTTTAACAGTGGACTGGATTACGATGGGGTTGACGGTTCTTGCCTCGCTCTGCCGCGATCATATGAACTGACTCCTCAGACTCGACCCGTCCCCAATTCACGTCCAGGCCCGGCCGGGCTGGCCCAGGACGTACCATGCTCGGTTTAAATTGCTTGCGTCATGTGGAACGGGTAAGAAAGGTAATTCCTAGTATATGTGTTGCTTCGTTCTCTTTACCCTTATAGTTCAACAACTGTTTAATCGTACGTATAGTGGTTATCTCTTGATTCGTCAGATAATCCATCACTTGACTGGATCTGCTGGTATGGACAGATCGAGCCAATAATTTTGCAGTTTGACATCTTGCATCTCGAGTAGCATGTTGATGACTAGTAGGTTTACAACTTATTTTCCCATGTGCTTCTTCATCGTTTGCACCTAAAAGGGAACACTTTGGCCCTGTTTGGGGGCTGTGTTTCAGCTTTGAGCTAAAAGCTCTCTAAACAGCATGACTACAAAGCAGTTAGAAAGCTAAGTCACAGCAGAAGAACCACCAGAAGCTGCAACTACTGAGGAGGAGCTTTTCAGCTGTGACTTCGCTTTACCGTCTCGCATCTCGCTCACTCCGCCTCCCCGACCTCCGCCACCCTGCCTCGCCACCTCCACGTCACCTCTCCACTTGTCCGCCGCTGTGCTTCGCTAGGTTACTGCCTTCCGCTCGATTGCCCCCAAAAGCTACAATTGCAATGCGACCGGTTGCCAAGCAAGATAACAAAAAAGCCACGTGCCACATTCTGGTGCTTTACAACCCAGCAAACAAAAAACAGATTTTCAACCCAGCCGCAGCTCCAAACAGACCCTTTGTCACAACATAGCCGTCCTACTAGATCTTGGGTCCGCGTAGAATCTCCTCTCCAATTTTACTTTGATTAATTAACCTGCTGTTTCTTGAACCATTTTCCACGTACGTATAGCATGGTAAATTGGTAACGGGGAATTAGGAATGATTCCGAAGGCTCACAGTATACAGCACGTAGAATAACAAATATGATGCGTGTGCACACGGTAGCCTTAAGTAAATGCCTTCAAATTGTCATGTAGTACTGTTCAACATGACGTTTTAAAATTAGTACACTGAGGTCAGGTACTGTTTGGCAGGGCTTGCAATCCAACTTTTAAATTGCTAGAAGATCGTAAGGCCCCGTATAAAAAAACAGCAGGACATTATTTTTAAAAAAAAGTTATATAAATATTAAAATATAAATAAAAGATAGATAATAATTACTTATTTCATTTGCTTAAAAATTTATGTAACTTGTATCAAGGTGATGAGTATAAGCACCTCTCGTGGAAAGATTATAATACGATTGGCACGTCAGGTTATAGTTTAACAAGTAATTACTCTTTCACGGCTTTTTCTTATCTAATTACTTTGATGTCTCCCGTTATTTAGAATGCAATAACATCTGTGTTTGTAGCATAATCTATTATATATTAAAAGCTCGTGATATGTTTTTAAAGTTGTTAATAAAAAAGTAGGCTATAAATTTATTTTAAAAAAACAAAACATTTGGCACTTAATCTAGTGAATCTAAACTAAGTTAAACTATAGCAGACATTGGATGAAATTATTTAAATAAAATATATAACCATCTATACTAACAACACCCTAGTGAGGTTCCCTTTGTAAGGAATAGTGTACATTAACAAGATGCATACATACTAACTACTCTCCAATGTTCAGATTGTTCATGTGTTTCAGGTCAGCACGGAGAAAGCAAGGGTGGAGGAGGGCGAGAGGAGAGAGAGGGGAGACGACGGAGGCATGGAGAGATGGAGGACTGAATCGGATGGGTCATGTGAGGAGGTGAAGGGGAGAGGTAGTATTTGATGACGATCTGGACTGCTGGGTAAGATAGTTAATGATGAGATAAGCTATAGATAGGATGTTGTTTTATGAAAGAACCGTTTTCATGCTAGGACGACCCAGGTATGACCCAATTGATCGTGTCGTGTCGAGTTTTTAGATCCGGTACAGCCCACCATTCATACTGTGCCAGTTCGGCCTAAAGATAATCATGCCATACCCTGCTTTGAGCTGTACTAGACTGGTCATGCCGAGGGCCGGTCAGAAAAAAAACACGGCATAGTGTAAGGTCTACACCAGACATTGGGGAATATGTTACGAGGGGCAGTGTAGGAAAGGTCTAAGGGGTACAAGGACGCTAACATAAGAAACAGAAAAACTAGCAGGGTTGGCCGACCATGGCGCGGAACTAGGCATAACAGTTGAAGCTGCGAACAAAATGCTGCAAACTTTACACACCCAACTCGAGGCGCTGCATGGTTCCTTCGTTCTGAAACCTGGAGCACCTGCCTTAAACGTCTCATTTGTCGAGATATCGGTGGACTTTGAGTCCTAGCTATTCAAATATGATTAGACTCTATCTCGTGTAGGCGAATATGAATCTATCTTTTGATGGTTACTACTATATATTTAGCACCACTTAGCGAATATGAATCTATCTCTTGTTGGCTACTACTATATATTTGACACCACTGGTACAAAAGAATAAATCTAATAAAGAGACGGAACAGTTTTGCCTCTATATATTGTATGTGCTCCCCGTAATTGCGCTTGCTTTTCTGCCGGTATATTGAGGTTGATCAATTGCGTACGTCATCGTTTCACAACACGTTATTAGCATGAAACTCCGCCGAGGCCAATCAAGATCATTTTTTCTGCATCGAATTCGACCGGCACCACACAATTAAATCTACTACAAGTCATACGTAAGTTCGAGCTACGTAAGTGAATTGTCTAAACAGTACCTTAATCTTGCATATTATTTTCCCTTAAATTTCTTAGATTATTTATTTAATCTAGAAACTGGAAATTATGGTTCCTCATGTTTTTGGTTCCTCTCAAATCAATATTGTTCAGCAAACAAACAAACAAAAAATAGAAGGTGCTGGCACCTGAAGAGCCTCCTTAACCGCATCCTCGCCTCGGCCGCGTGCCCTGACACCCTAAGCGCCTCCTGAGTTGCGCCGCCTCCACCGGCTGCCTGCGCTGGTGCCTGCAACGCCTGCGTTTGGCAGCGCCAACACCGCACTCGGACGCGCCCGTGCCCTCGCCTTAGCAAAGGCAGCGCTTGCGCCCGTGGCGACGCCTGCTCCGGCTGCACGTCCGTAGCACCCCATGGTGCCCTAGTCGGCCCGCACACCCTCCGCGCGCCGGCTGTGCCTATTGCCGACTCGTCGGCAACCACCGCGTCCTACCGGCACCACGACGCGCTCTTTCGGCACCACACCACATCGTGTCTACTGCTCCCTGCCGTCGGCCTCACTCGCCCACTTGAAGCACCGCCCGCCGTTTGCTGTGTGCCGCACCCGGAGAGCCGGCCGGCCACCGCGAGGAGCACTACCACCTGCGTGTGATGCTCGAAGCACTGCCAGCCGCTCGTTGTGTGCTGTGCCCGAAGCACCACCACCCGCCGAGCGAATCTCTGCTGCCACCGGGGAACCGCCGCCAATTGGGATGGGCACATGGGCAATGGCGGCTAGGGTTCATGATCCTAGCCGCCATCCTTTTATGGGCCGTAGTGGGCCGACGGGCGGCGGCCTATGGGATTTAGCAGGCCTATATCATTGTTTTTTTCAGAAAAATAGGAAGATGAGAAAAGAAAAATTTATGTTTTACCCCCGAAATTCTATGTAATTCTAAAAAAATAATTAATAAATTCAAAAAAAATTATAGTAAATCCTAGAAATTGATTTTTCTAAGTACATGGACTTCCGTAATTTATTGAACTTTAGACTTAGAACATATTGGAAGCTCTATATCTCTGAATTTATTTTTCTTAGTATTACTCCTTGTTTATATATATTAGAATTTATTTTTCTGTAGTTGGTAATTATGAAAATTACTTAATAATTAGCAAAAAAATATGAAAAATACTAAGAAAATTCGAAGAAATTTTATATAATTATCTGCTGAATAGATATAGACCAAACTTTACTGATTCAATTATAAGCAAGCGAAATAATATTTTTCCATTCTGATTTTGCTTGCATATAGGATATGTCGGACATCTCCAAGAGGGAATTTGATGTGCTCACCCTGAATGGCAGCAATTACCTCACTTGGGCAATAGAGATACCAAGATTAACCTAACAGCTCGATCTCTTGGAGCTGCTATTTCTCAGTCTGAAGTTGGTACCCCTGCTCTTCCCAAAGCCGCTAAGTTTGCGGCTCTACACTCTCTGAGACACCATCTTCATACGGATCTAAAGAACGAATATTTGATGGAGAAGGACCCGCTAGCACTATGAAATTCCCTGAGCGAACGATATAACCAGGAAAGATCCGTCTTGTTACGAAATACACAACGTGAGTGGCTCTCCTGCGCTTTTAGGATTTCAAGACTAGCAGCATACAACTCTGACATGCAGAAGCTTGTCGCTAAACTTATATTCTGTAACCAGAAAGCTACTGATGCTGAAATGATCAACAAGATATTGCGCACTTTCCACCCAAATATGAGGATACTGCAGTAATAGTATCGTCATGCCAAGTACCAGAAGTACTCTAAGCTTATATGCATTCTGCTAGAAGTAGAAAAGAATGATGAACTCCTGATGAAGAATTATCATGTTCTTACTAATGTGAGTCATGCAATACCTGAAGCACATGCAAATGCTCAACGGGCTAACAAAGCCGAGGCCACGAAAAGGGTCAAAGGCACAAAGGGGATAAGTAGAAGAATGACAAAATGAAAGTTCAAGCTCCATTAAGTTGGTTTTGGTGTTAATGACAAATCTAATATTGAGACTAACTCTTTTGATAAGTAATGACAAATCGTTTATAAGACTAACTCTTTTGGTGAGCTTAACTCTTATTAGTCTCATATTTGGATGAAAAATGAAAAACCTAAGGTATGCACTTGTATGCACTCTATCATCTGAATGCATATTTAGGATTCAAGTTAAAGTATGAACTATTCCGTTGCTTTAGTCCAAATATGTGCATTATGTTCCTAATTCATATATTACATGAATGCACACATCTAGGGGGAGTTTATACTTTAACTTATTGTTTCAATAGTATTGATCTATGTCTTATTACTAAATAACATATAAAGGATCAAGACTTTGAAACAATCGTTAGAGTATATATAACTTGTGTAGTTGTAATATACTCATGCAAATATAGGATAAACTCATATGCAATCTAAGATTGATTATGTGCGTATTGATTCTATGATCAATTTGTTATATGCACATACCTAATGGAGTTTATTCTATAGTTGATGGTTTAAATGTATTGATCCCATTTCTATCACTCAAACATATATGGATCATTACTAACCATCATATTGGGTATATGAAACTTGTGTAGTTAATATATACTCATGACAATTTAAATTGTGTTCGGTTGCCATTCAATCAACAAAGAACTAGTCATGTGTTGATAGTTCACTTTGTTGATCCTAGGGCAATCGAAAGTTCTTGTGTATATGAAGCATTAGTTGCATTAGTATACTCAAGACACAATTAATCTTTCAATCATTTGTCTTTGGGTTGTGGTCAATCATCAAAGGAAAAGATCAAAGGATCTTGGGAGCATCCATTATGTGTTAATGGAGTGCAATGATGATTGAGACAACCATGTGTTTTGGACTAACACTTTCAATGAGTTTGAAATAGGTTAAGTGCAAGTTTGAGATGGATGAACGGAAAAAGGACGTCATCATGTGTTGATGAGCATCAAGAGAGGATCCCGAAGCTAAGACAAGGGGAGTTCATCATGTGTTGATGAATAAGACAAAGATCCCGACTTGGAGAGAAGATGATGGAAATCACAAAAGCTCCAAGTGGATGTGCTAGAGGCAAAGGTATAACTAGCTAGGGCTAAGGATGTGTTCCTAGTCTTTTACCGGTCTCGGTGTTTGGATGGGAGACCGGGTTGCTAGTTAGGTGCCGTACTATTAAGAGGGGTTAAGTATTATAGCTTGAGCTTCATCATGTGTTGATGAACTCAATCCGGTTCACTCTAGCTCACTCTATTTGGTTCTTGCATGAGCTAAGTATTTGCATGTGTTGCAAATAAGGGAGCTCATGCTTGCTTCTTATTGAATCTTAATCGATTTGGTTTTTGCATAGAGCTATGGAATTGCATGTGTTGCAAAAAGGAGATAGCTCATGTAATTTGGTTTATATGGTTTTTGCATAGAGCTAAGTTTTGCACATGTTGCAAAAGATGAGAACTCATGCATCGGTGTTTTAGCTTGTGATTTGATCATGTGTTGATCATCACAAGGCTAAGTAAAGTTTATGATTTTTCTATTTGCAAATAATCTAGAGGTTATGGTTTTGATCCTAGAGCATGTGTTGGCATTTGCAAATGTGTTTTGCAAAGTGTCGGGATTATGTGTTGATCCTTACATGGCTAGAGGATTGATCTCATGGGTTCTCGGTTTATTTGCAAATGTGTTTTGCAAATTGGTTTTGATCATGAGTTGATCACAAAATGGCATAAGATTTGATCTTATTGACTCCCTCTAGCTTGTAATCATGCCCTTGATCAAGTCTATGTGAGGGATTTCGAGAAATCAGATTTTAGACTTGAATGACTACATTAGAATCTTTATTTATGTGATATTTAAAAATATCTATGGTTGCTTAAATCTTTAAAATGGGTGCATATTTCAGCCCTCGTGATAAGCTTCGCATAGAATCAAAAATCACCTAAATCGGAGTTCGGAGTAAAAAGTTATGAGCATTTTAGTGGCTCTGACAGAGGTAGCACCGCCCCTAGATGGGCGGTAGCACCGCCCTAGAGATGCTACCGGCCCCAGATGGGCGGTAGGACCGCCCGGGGCGGTACTACCGGCCCA
The DNA here is from genome assembly GCA_036346275.1 of Otatea glauca. Taxonomy (NCBI): domain Eukaryota; kingdom Viridiplantae; phylum Streptophyta; class Magnoliopsida; order Poales; family Poaceae; genus Otatea; species Otatea glauca. The sequence goes on from CM070714.1 coordinate 43,750,338, forward strand.
GAGGCGGTGTAAAAACTCCAGAGAAGTGTTTTTTGATGGAAATGGCCGGTGCTACCGGTCCTAGATGGGCGGTAGCACCGCGGTACTGTAGCAACGGCTAGTTTTTGGTGTTTTTAATGCACAGAAGTGACCGTTGGCCTAAAGGCTGATGCTACCGGCCCTAGTAGGGTGGTATCACCGGGTTTGCTGCGTTTTTACCCCATTTCACCCTCCAACGGCTAGTTTTCTTGAGGGGCTATAAAAGGGGCCGAGCTAGGAGGGTTTTGTGGCTGTTCCAGCACCCATTTGAGGTATTCTTGTGAGAGCAAAACCCCAAGAGCTCATAGAGCCATATTTGAGTGATTTGAGATGAATTTGATTTAGAGTTTCTTGAGTAGAATCTCTTTGGTGTTGATTTGCTTTCTCTTGAGCTAGTGTGAGCCTCTCCTCCATATTGTGCATGTGTTGCACTTTGTGAGCAAGGAGAGAAGCCTCTAGTTGCATGTGTTGCATCTAGAGAAGGATTGAGCATCCTTGTGCATGTGTTGCACTTGGTGAGGTTCAAGTTAGAGGGCTTGGCTTATTACTCTTGGTGTTTGCCGACACCTAGACGGCGTGTGGAGGCGTCGTGCACGGTGACCTTCTCAAGGAGATTGTGAGAAAGCCCGGCAAAGTTGTGAAGGTCGAAGCTCACCTACCCGGAGGGGGAAAGAGCTACCACTAGTGGAATCGAGGCGGGTGCTCAATTCGTGGAGCCGGTCCAAAGTGGTTTGGGCTTGCCTCAACGTGGATTAAGGGAGACCGGCAAGTCTCCGAACACCACGGTAAAACATCGGTGTGTCTCCTTATGTTTGCTTTCAATTCTCTATTTACATTATTGTAATTTACATTCCTAGAATTAAATTGCTTGATTGTCTTTAGGATTGTATATTCTTTAGTAGAGACATAATTAGCTAGTGCACTTAGTAAGCCTAGTTGATTTAGGCTTTAATTTGTCAAAACCTTAGTTTGTCGCTTCCGCATTGATTATTGTCTAGGTTTTGACATAGAGATAAATAAAGTGTGTATTTAGTGAGAAGAATTTTTAAAACCGCCTATTCACCCCCCTCTAGTCGGCATCCTCGATCTTACACAAAACTCAGAACGGAAGAGGCAAACCCCAGTGGAAAGTGAAAGGAAAGTGATCAGGTAGCTTCCAGAAGCAAGGTCCAGCCAACAAGACTGCAAAACCCTCCACAACTATGCTTTAGGTGTGGATGTATTGGCCATTGGTCATGCACCTGCTGCACCCCAAATCATTTGATGAAACTTTACATGCAATCCACTAGGAGATCCCAAAAAAATCAGGAAAATAAGGCTGAGGCACACTTCATCGCTCAACCAGTTGTTGAGGAGGAAATCGAGAATAATGATGATCAAGTCCCTGATCCTATGGCAGAGTTCAAAGAAGGCCTTGTTGGATATGGGACTCTCCCATGGATGAAGATTACCTTCTTGGGAGTGAGCTGAAATAATTCCAGAAGAACACCAATAGTTTCCAGGAGGACATAAAATGATGTTTATGGGGACTTGCAGTAGTCTCCCTGTTACTCTTTTTTATAGATAGTCGATGTCACATTTTTCCTTTCTGAGTATCCTTAAGAGTCTCATTTTGAATGAACATTGGTCTACCCTCCTGTTGAGCGATTATCAGTTTAAATTCAATAAAGTTTAATTTCCCATGATATTTATTTAATTATGCTATACTTGTTCTATATTTTTCAATATGTTTTTGATGCAACAATTGTTTGATTAAATTTATATCTTGAATATAGAACAATTGTATAATTCAATGGCGGAGGAGGAAATCTGTCTTGTAGACAGTTGCACCACAAATTTAATTCTTAGATAAACTAAATATTTTCAGACTTTGACTAAGAAAATTGTAAATATTAGGACCATCGTCGGAATCGATGCTCTCATAGGGTGCACTGAAAGAGCCATCACAGTTATCCCTATGGGCACTCGTATAATAATAGAAAATGCTCTATTATACCTTGAGTCCAGTCGCATTCTCTTAAGTTTTAAAGACATCTGTCTGAATGGATTTCATATGGACATAGAAAATGAGGATGGTACAGAAAACCTACTCATGACTAAGTTTAATGCGTGTAATAAATATGTGGTTGAAAAACTTTATTCCTTCTCCTCCGGGTTATATTATACATATATAAAACCTAAAATTTATGTTGCAATGAAAACTATTCTTAAAAACAGAGAAATATTTAAGATCTGGCATGACCGACTAAATCATCCTGGGTTGAATATGATGAGAAAAATAATTAATAATTCTACTGGCTATAGCATAAAAACTACGGACTTTCCTAGATATAAAGATTTCTTATGCCTGCTTGTGCTAAAGGAAAGTTTATAGTTAGACCCTCTCATCTAAAAGTTAGGGAAGAACCACATAATTTTCTGAAGAGAATTCAAGATGATATTTTTGGACCTATCCAGCCCCTGTCGAGCCCATTCAGATATTTTATGGTTCTGATAGATGTTTCTACTAGATGGTCCTATGTATGTCTCATATCTATTAGGAACCATGCTTTTGCTAAATTAATTACCCAAATTATTAAATTAAGAGCCTCCTTTTCAGAAGAAAGAATCAAGTCTATTCAAATGGACAATGCTGGTGAATTTACCTCAAAAGCATTTAATGATTATTGTATGGCTCTAGGAATTAATGTAGAGTATTCCGCACCTCATGTCCACACTCAAAATGACTTTGCAGAGTTATTAATTTAAAGAACAAAACTCATTGCTTGGCCACTCTGGCAGAATAGTAGACTTCTAACCGGTTGTTGGGTCCACGCAGTACTGCACGCTGCGATACTTATTCAACTCAGACCAACTGTGTATCATGAAATTTTCCCTCTGCAAATAGTGTTTGGGAAAGAACCAAGTATTTTCCATCCACGAAAATTTGAATGTGTTGTATACATGCCAATCTCTCCACCACAGCATATGTAATGGGTCCTCACTGAAAGTTGGGGATCTATATAGGTAATGAATCTCCGTCAATTATTAAATAACTAGAGCTTATAACAGGATATCTGTATATGGCTTGGTACGCTAAGTGTATTTTTGATGAGGATAATTTTCTGGCATTAGGGGAGAAAAGTACAACACTAAAGAATGCTGAGAAATAGATTAGAATGTCACTGGCATTCAGTCCTTAGATCCACGCACTAAACAAACTAAACTTGAATTTAGCAGGATAATAAGTATGCAACAAATAGCTAATAACCTGTCAAATGCCTTCACTGATCATGAGGGAGTGACAAAATCTCATATACTTGCAGTAAATGCATCTGAAAGAGTGGAAATGCTCTAGAAAGGGTATTGAACCCACTCTTGTCCCTCATGATAAAAAGAAGGGGGGCCTCCAAATGCACGGGACTCAATTTTGCAGAAACGTCCACAGAAACGTTCACAGAAACAGAGAACCGAACAAGTGAGAACACTACCTAAGATTGTGGAAGAAGCTCAACCTGATGTTGAGAAAATTCCTAAAGTGAGCCATCCTGGAGATGGTAACATCCCTGAAATAGGACATCCTGAAGATGATAACCCCAACGAATATTTGTGCACAATCTAACACTAAAAAGTCAGAACACCCAAACTGCATCGTTGTGAGAAATCACGAGGAGTTGGAAGAAATTAATGAAGAGATATCCACTAATTATGTGGATTTAGGAGAATTGTATAAAAGAAAAACTACAATTGTAGATATAAAATTTCACCTCTAAAATTGCTAAAACTATTGAGCTAGATCCCGAACCAAAGTCCATGGTGAAGTGCCAGAAGCGCTCAATTGAATCAAACAGAAAGAAGCAATTGAGGCAGAATTACGCTCGCTAAATAAGAGGAAAGTATTTGGTTCTGTTGACCGAACACCTCCTAAAGTATTCCATGTAGGATCAAAATGGGTTTTCATCTGAAAGAGAAATAAAAATATTCAGGTGATGAGATATAAAAGAAGGCTTGTAGCACAATGGTTCACATAGAGACCCGTCATTGATTACGATGAAACTTACTCTCCTATAATAAGTGGTATAACGTTTCGATATTTAATATGAATGGCAGCTAACTTAAATTTGTCAATGCAGTTGATGGATGTAGTGACCTCATATTTATATAAGTCACTGGATACAGATATTTATATGAGAGTCCATGAAGGAGTTAAAATTCTGGATCCTAATAAAGAAAATTACAACATGTATAGTGTCAAACTGTAGAGATCGCTATACGGATTAAAATAGTGGGGGGAATGTGGTTAACCGACTTAGTGAGTTCCTCCTGAAGAAGGGATACTTTAATAATAATAATTGTCCCTGTGTGTTCATAAAGAAATCCCGAAATGGATTTTGTATTATCTCAGTTTATGTTGATGATCTAAATATCTTCGGAACCACAAAGGAGATAAAAGAAGCAAGTTCTTACTCTACGATGGAGTTTGAGGTGAAAGATTTGGGTAAAACCAAATATTGCTTAGGCCTGCAGCTAGAGAATTTTCCAGAAGGAATTTTTGTACACCTGTCTACCTATACCAAGAAGATATTAGAAAGATTTAATATGGATAAATCTCATCCTTTAAAAAACCCCATGGTAGTAAATACGTTGAAGTGGATAAAGACCCTTTCAGACCGAGGATAGAAAATGAGGAAGTCTTAGGACCTAAAGTCCCATACTTAAGCGTCATTGGAGCACTTATATATCTTGCGAATTGCACAAGGCTTGATATTGCATTCGCAGTAAATTTGCTAGCTAGACATAATGTAGCTCCAACCAGAAGATATTAGGCTGGTGTCACGATTTACCCAGATACTTCCAAGGTACACAAGATCTTGGCTTATTTTACCAAAAGAATCAAGACTAATCATGGTGGGATATACGGATGCTGGCTATCTGTCTGATCTCACAATGCTAAATCTCATAATAGGTTTGTATTTCTCTACGGTGGTACAATCGTTTCTTGGCGTTCTTTTAAGCAGACATTGGTAGCTACTTCTACCAACCACTTAGAGATTATATCTTTATATGAAATCTCACGTGAGTGTGTTTGTCTAAGACGTGTGATTAACCATATCCAGAAGTCATGTGGTCTTAAAACCGTCGATACCCCCACAATTATCTATGATGATAATGCTGCTTGTGTTGCACAAATGCAAATGGGTTATGTTAAAAGTAATATCACGAAGAATATTGCTTCTAAACTTTTCTATCCTCACGAACTCTAGAAGAATGGTGAGGTAAAGATACTGCAAACTAAGTCATGTGAAAATCTAGCAGATTTATGCACTAAGTCTTTACCAAAATCTAGTTTTCAAATATGTGTTAGTGGCATTAGAACGAGACGACTTACAGATATGCAGAGTTTAGGGGGCATAAATCCTTGAAAAATGACCTTTAGCATAATTATGAAGATCCTACTTTAAATCCAGAAGATTATAAGTTGCACTCTGTTTCCCTTAATGAGTTTTTCTGAAGTTCTCACATGAAAGTTTTTAATGAGGCAATTAGTGTAACACATTGTGCGAGTGCAATATACTCTCCATCTCTTTTTTCCATTGGGTTTTGAGAGGAGTTTTTTATGAGACATATACATTACGTGGTATTCGCCTAAGGGGGAGTGTTGAGATATGGGTGGATTCTGAGTCCTAGCTGTCCAAATATGGTTGAACTCTATCTCGTGTAGGCGAATCTGAACCCATCTCTTATTGGCTACTATTATATAATTGGCACCACTTGTAAAAGAGAATCAATCTAATAAAGAGAGAGAACAGTTTTGCCTTCCTACATTATGTGTGCTCCCTGTGATTGTTTTTGCTTTTCTGTCAGTGCATTGAGGTTGATCAACGGTAGATGTCATTGTTTCATAACACCATTGAGTCTCCAGGGAGCTTGCTGCAAATTGTTAAGTCCATGATCTTTGCGGATGGAGTGGCAACAGGTGGCGTGGCTCGAACCAGAGCGGGCGCCTAGAATGTAGTTTGGAGGTTGGCATTGCAGAGTAGACGCCAAGTCTGACTTTGAGCATCTTCAAGTGCGTCGCTCGCTGCAATATCTTGATATATAGTTGGCTATTTTTCAGCAAGGCGCTCGCTACGCCTTGCCTTGAAGTTTAAGTCGGCCACACGCTTGGTGCGGCTGCGGCATTTATGAACTGAGTGTTCCTATTCTTGTTCTGCTTCTTTCATGGCCTCGTTGTGTAGAGTCTAGGACTCCATGCATGCGCCTGCGTGTGGGGCACAGATTGGGTATGGGCGTCACTATTAGTGGCCACGGCTTTGTTTTGGGCAACTGGAGATGGGGTCTTGTGCCATGGCAGTGCTAGGACTTTAGGTGCGACTGGGGGCTAGGGAGTGGTGGCAATTGTCGTGCTGAGGACAAGGGGAGGGGAGGCAGCCATGGAAGGCTTCAGGTGAGTGAAGAGGTAGTTGTAGTAGAGTGGAGCGAAACCTAGGATCAGCATGCCATAAATTTATGAGGCATGATCTCCACTATGATGTGGGGATGGGGGAGGCGACGGTGGGGGACCGAAGTAGTGGTGGTGTTGGCGATGGTGGTGGTGGTGGGTGGTAAGGAGGGAAAACTGGGATGTAGTTGCCATGAGCATCCAAGGATTCTTCACATGGCCAAACCCTAATGACTTCTACCTAAGTGTTGAGGCCCCAGCCATCTGGATTATGGACCCATAGTTCGTGGGCCACATCCACGCCATGGTCTAGTTTGCCCACAAGCTGGAGGGACGAGTAGCCGCCTACATAAAAGTAGAGAGGATCGATCTCGACTATGGTTCTAACAATGTCGAAGGCGATGCGAATGTGGTGTAGGAACCAGTGTTTGAGGGGGAAATCGATCACTGAGAGTTTAGCAAGGAATTCGACTTCATAGAAGAAGTAGGCATCCGATTCCTCGTGCCTTTCTAGGGTTACAGTGTGCCCGGCTACATGGAGCATAGTAGACCTGGGAATCGTGCCCGTCGGACAAGCACGGCACGAGAACAATAAGCGGTGGGTCTAGACCTTGCCGTGCAAACATGGCCCAGCCAATCTGTTGTGCCATGCCAGCCCGACTCACCTTCGGTGAGCCCAGGCATGGCCCATTGACACGACGTGACACTTTCATGCTGTGCCGTGTTGGTCTAGGTCTAGTCCATTTGCACTATTGTGGGGAGGAAAAGACTAAAAGAGCCAGAGACCTACAAGACCAAGGCAATTGACACAAATATTAGGGGAAAAGAACTAAATTTTATTAATTCCTCACAAAAGATATGTCAAAATAGTAGTTGATCTCTACTCATAGATTCCATTGCGACTACTTCTGAAGATAAACTAGACGCCTTGTCTTTTAGCTTCTTCCACACGCTTGAAGTGCTCGAACCGTCTCGTACTTGTTGCATTGTTAAGGTAGTTCTTACTTCACTTCTGCTGCCAAATTTTTCATAATATTTATCAAAAACTATAAAAAAAACACTTGTGCCAAAGCCATGTTGTGCTCGTCGGCCCTGTAGCATACTGTGCCAGCCCAAACATAGCCCTTCGAGATGTGTCGTATCGTGCTGCCTATCGTACCCGATCGTCAGACTCAGCAGACCCGGACAATCATGCTGCACTGCCCCGACCTATACATATATATACCATACCGTGCCTTAAACCGTGTCGTACATATCGTGTCACATGCCGGCCCCAAAAATACCGTCCCGATGCCCACGACTAGAGCGGAGTGGGGTATGTGACCGCCGCTTCACGGTCGTGTGGCGTGTGGAAGTGAACAAGCATGGCCTGCTTAACTAGTAATTCATGATCAGATCTATACGCGCGCCGCACGCTCACGTGGTCAAAACTTGTGCTCCGATACGATGATACGTTGCGTGGATGCCGCGCGCGCGGCGGACAAAAGGCGAATGCCCGTGTGACACCGTATCGCGCGTCTCCAGCCAATAGGATCCGGAGCCTCCCGAGAAGTCGGCGCGGGAGGCATGGGTGAGGAGCTACAGGCCATGACAAACTGCACCGACCAGCGCGCGCGGGGCGGCGGTGGATTGATCACATGGCCGGGCGAGTGGGTGCGCGCGCGTACGTTTCCTTCGTACCAAAGCAGGTTGATTCCCACCGCATCTTGCTCGGCTCGTGCGTGCATGAGTATCCGAGTATGTACCCCGAAGATGGAAATTTGAGAAGGCATACGTGTAATACAGACGACAGATCGATGCTTATCTTATACTTGTGCAAGACATACTGAACAAAAAATAAAGTAAAGAGCCACCGAGTAGAATAGGGATGTGTTAAGGACAGTTAACATCACCAAGCAGGCTGACGGGTTTCTCAATCTTAATATACGGGTGAGATTAGAGGTGCCACATCAATTCTGAAAGACTATATACTCTTGCTCCAAAATAATTGAGGGAAAAAAACAGCTCCTTTTCGGCCGCATATACAACTTGTACTTACCTGTTTCAAAAAAATATACGACTTGTAAAAAACATAATCGTCTGGTTTATATATAGGGTGATAACAGTAATAATATCTATGGGATATTCTTATCCACTAGTGTATTTGACTTCTAATTTGAAATACGATAAGTACCCTAACTAGTTATTCAAAAGAAAACTAGTAACAGTTAAAGGCTGAATATCTTTGTAATATATTGATCGAATGCTGATTCAATTGATCACTTTACAGAATACATAGCTTTGTACGTACCATATGTTTTGTATATTGGGGCACCAACCCCCCAGGTGCATGCATGTGTTGCGCAATCCAACGGAAGCAGCAGATATTTGTCAAAGCCGGTCTGAAATAAACGTGGCGCCGATATCCCCGAAAACGCATTAAGGCTAGCTAGGCAGCCTCCTTGTCCAACAAGAGCTGCGTGCGACCACGACAAGCTTGGGAGAAGCAGCCAAACATATGGCCAAGGCCAACGCAAAGAAAAGCTAGCCGCTGCTGCTAATTAAAAAGGTCCCACTTGACAGGCCACCAGCCGTCAGCCACATAGCTGCCCCACGCGTATCATCACTCGTCAGCCAACGGGAAATCACCACCAATCACACTGGCGATCGCTGGGCGGGCTAATTAAACCCCACAAAAACACACTGGGCCATTGGAACGGCGGACAGCGACGGCGCCATCTCCCGCGAAGATAAGACGAAGCAGGCAGGGGGTTGGATCCATCAGCTAAGCTGCGCTAATAAGTGGTTTTATCCAACCTACGGCTAGCTTAGGTGGTGTCTCGTGCGCTTTGCTCCCCAGGCACCAGCTCATCGCAAGCCATACGCATGCATCCCCCGCTCAATTAACGCGTCGATCTGCCTCCTCAGCTGCGCAGCGCGCCTCCTCTCCTCTCGCTCTCCCCTCTCTTCACGAGAGACCTTTTCACCATGGCGGCCCTCACGCTTCTCTCCCGCTTCTTTACCACCCCTTATATACCCAGTACCCCCCCTCGTGCATTTCTTGACACCTATCTCAGCTCTCTCGACATATCTCCTCTCCTGCTTCTATGCGCACAGCTCACGCAAGCACACTTGCAGCAAGCAAGCTTCGAGCGCACACACATCACGGGACTATAATACTATATATACCTGCATACGCCATAGCTAGGTGCATAGGTGCACTGCAGCCCCGACACATGTCCGAAGGTATATGTATGGATGGGTGTGCCCTAGTGGTAAATGGCTGAGCAGACGTCTGCCTCCTTGTCTGCTCCTCCTCAGGTGCAAGCTGCTGGCCTGTCGACCGCCCGTTCTCCGGGCCCTGCCTCGCCTCATTCTCCAGCGCAGCTAGGCGACACGGCGGGGGTAGCCACGGCCCCGGCACCGACGACGAGCTCCGGGGAACCGTCGCCGCGGTCCTCGGGGAAGCACGCTTTCTACCGCGGCATCCGGTGCAGGAGCGGCAAGTGGGTCTCGGAGATCCGCGAACCGCGCAAGGCGAGCCGCATATGGCTCGGCACGTACCCGACAGCCGAGATGGCCGCCGCGGCCTACGACGTGGCCGCCCGCGCGCTGCGCGGGCCCGACGCCGTACTCAACTTCCCGGGAGCCACCGCCTCGCGCCCGCCCCCCGCGTCCGCGTCCCCCGCGGACATACGCGCGGCCGCTGCGGCAGCCGCGGCCGCCCTGCAGCTTGAGCAGCCGCAGGGTGGCGAGGCTCCTGACACCACCACAGCTCCCGCCGCCGCAGCGGAGCAGCAGCAACAGCACGGCATGAGCAGTGGCAGTGCAGCCGCTGATGATGCGACAAGCTGCATGCCTCAGCACGGAATCGGCAATGATGAGTTCATGGACGAAGAGGCAATCTTTGAGATGCCGCAGCTGCTGCGCAACATGGCGGCGGGCATGATGATGAGCCCGCCGAGGCTGAGCCCCACCACCTCCGACGAGTCGCCGGACGCGTCGGAGGCCGAGGAGAGCCTGTGGAGCTACCATGACCCGTAGCAGCTAGATTGCGCTGGTTTTGGTCATGATGAGCTGGGTGGTAATAAAAACTAAGTACTACTACTAGTAGCAAAACCGAATTAATCATGGCAAGATAAGTAGAGGGACATATATGGACCCCGGTGCGGCGAAGCGTCCTCTACCTGGTAATACATGTGTATGCCATGAGCGTCGTCGTGTTTGATATATATATGCTAGTTAGCTAGTACTCCTCGCCAGCTACATTAATTACCTTCGATTTTAAGTGCTACCTTTCCGGTTTTTCTCTCCTTTCCTGCCCTTCGTTTTCGTAGTTATTTCTTCCTCTTTGAAGTGATTCGGTGTGATTAAGCAAAGTCCACTTGTTGATTCGCTTGACTTATTGCTCGTTTTAGTATAAGAGCAAGCACACTTTTTTGCTAAGTGTCGAGTGGATCACAGGGAGACTTTGCTGGCTATATATATGTGGGCGCCATTGTAACTGTAGACCAGAAAAATATTTGGTGATGGATAAGCAAAGAGGGTGCGAACACGCATGGCTCCACTTTCCTTTTTAATGATGTGTTAATTTTTTGTGTAGTATATGTGCAGATTGGGGAAGTTGGCAGTTGAAAAGATCAAAAGAGCAAGGAGTTAGGTGGCAATCTGTTGGTTGTATAACTAGCAGTATACTAGTATAGTGCCTGTGCTAACGCTACGACGGCAGTACACCCGCTTATCAATTAAATAAGAAGATAAGTATGAATACAACACTTAATAATAAAAGAGAAATTTAGAATTTTAAATGAATTTAAAAGAAAAACGGAACTAAATGGAGGTCGAATGGTAAAACGGGCTCCCAAAAGATTTTAAATCAAGAAAGAGAAAGAAAAAGAATTTTACGATTTTAGATTATTATTTTGCGGCTTCCACAGAGAGCACAGCGTGCTCTCTGGGCTTGGCCAACAACCGCAAGGGGGAGGAAGGCCGGGGTGGCCGACGGTCGCAGATTAATCGGCCTTTGGTGCGGCGAGATCGCGGCACCAGCGCATGAGGAGGAGTCACGATTCGGTGAATTTCACGAGAAAGATGACGGTGATGGCTTGGGTTACCTCCAAAATCCGGCGATCTTTACAAGAGGGAGCACTTGGGGATTTACGCAATACGATGAGGTGGAGGAGAGCTCGCCGGCTTTTATAGCCCCGAAACAAGCATATTTATGGAAACCATAATTTGGGATCAAATCAGATTGAGATGAAATTTTGGCAATAGAGCACGAAATTTAGGGAACTAACACCATAGATGGAAAGAGGAGATTTGGTGCGGGATTGATGGAGCTTTGGAGCTTCTTTCTTGTTTTAATGGAGGGAGGGAAGAGAAGAAGCTTCTCTGGTCTGAGCTGTAGCTAGAAGAAGCTACAGGTGAGTTGCCTTCATTTTTTTTAAATATAGAAGGATTTTTGAAAAGATAGCACATTAGGTTAAAAAATTCTAGAAAAATTCTCAAAAAAACTTTCGATTATTTTGTACTTAATAAAATTATTTTAAAAAAATTAAATTATAAATTTGCCGAGGCACGGCGGCCGCGAGGTCGCTGACCAGCAACCTCGCCGCGTCGGCAAAGCCACCGATGGCGACCGTGGAGCCATTGCAGACCTGCGTTCTCCCGGCCTCGCTGCCCCATCTCCTAGTTTCCTTTTCCCAGCACGTAATGTATGGTCCTTTCCTTTTCGAGGACGTTTGTTTTCTTTTCCTTGATTCCAAGACGTTTGTTTCCTTTTCCTTGTTGATGCTGGAGGTGAGGGAAGGTCTGTTGTGGGCCACAGGGATGATTTCGAAAAAATATGAAAAAATAAACTACGCTCGTCGACCGCTGGATCCGCAAGGAAAAAAAGATAAAAATTATACAGTTCTCGCTGGCCGCTGGTTCCGCGAGAAAAAATTAAAAAAAATTAAGCAGCACTCACAGACCGTTGATTCCTTAGATAAAAAATAAATACAAAAATTCAGCGCTCTCCGTGCGCTGAAATTAGGCTCTATGGGGCTAAATCCGTAAAAAAATCTCGAGAAGGGTCATATTCGAAAAAAAATAGGATCACAATGCCAGGACAATAAAAAATTCAAGTCTTGTTTCCTTGCATGCGGGTCCTCCCTGTTTATTTCTTTTTTTTATTCACCCTCCTTCCAAATATGTAGTACGTACAATTTTTGCCAGTAAAAAATTCTAAGTCTGGTTTCCTTGCATGCGGATCCTCCTTATTTATTTTCTTGTTTGATTCGCTCTCCTTCCAAATATGTAGATGGGGGAGATCTGTTGTGGGCCACAGGGATGATTAGACACACTAAATAATGACCATCGGATGTGGGTGAGTAAAACTGAGGAAAGATCTGAGACGTTCATTTTGATGAATGCAAGTTTCTGAGGACGTTTTGCTGGGTACACGAACATTGGACCATCTCTAATGAGGTGCATTATTTAGGGTGGACGTAGGAAAAATTGCTTAGGTGCATTATAAAGGAGTATAGATATATAGAGAGAGAATGTGATGTTGACCGAAAGATCTGATACTTAACTTTTTTGATAAATTATATCGGCACAAAAACATATGAAATTTAGGGATGATAAAATTTGGTCTGGCTGTTTGTAATATATTTATAGGTGAGTTTTAAAATGAGTAAGCAAAACAGTTGATCAGTTGCATATATTTTATACTTGCTTGTCAATTGCTGTGGGTAAATTAGCATGGTAGGAGGCATACACGCGTGCGTGTATATGGTGTGTCTATCTTGTATCCTCTCATAAAAAATTCTACGATCTATTTTTACTTTGTTTTTTTACTTATTTTTTAGAGGAAACCGTTTCATCAAATTATACATAATAAATTTCAACAAGTTCGAAGGCACATTTTACAGGTTCTAAAAAAAATACACATTTTACAGCTATTCTTGACATTCCTAGATAGAATGGTGGCCCTGGAACTAGTATCAATTTTTCCTGAAATTAAGAAGGTTTTTGGCTGCTGCTCAACCTAGACTTTGGACTTTGGAGCCAGGCCAAGCACTTTGGTACTGTCTAGGTTCCCACCACTGAAAAGGCTGGGGCACATTGCCTGTGGACTGAATCTATCAATTTTATGATGTACTACTTTTTCAACACAAAATCTATATAATTATATGGAGGTACTATTTATTAGTTAAGACTTTTTTGTACAATGATATTCAGATTGCCAAATCTCAGAGGGAACAGTGAAAATCTCATATGATTCTGAATTTTTTCTATATATTTCCATCACTGGTGAAGTTTAAAATTAAAGAGATTCTTTCAGTAATCTTCTCTCCTGCACTAAAAAAGATTGTCACCTCCACATATGTGGGGGCACCTATATGATTGGATCCCGGGATCAAACTATCTTTGTCACCTTCTCTGTGATGAAACTTATGCATGTCTCCTAGCTAATGATGCAACCGTTTCAGAGATTAAATCTTGCTTACATGCCAAGTTGGGAGACATAAATCACGGGTCTGATGCAATTGTTCAGATTTGGAGCGTCATATATATGGAGAGAGAGAGAGATCCCTCGCCTGTGCAAGACAAACTGAAGTCGATCAACACAACCCACAACAATGGAAACAGTGAAAAGTGAAAAGCAAGTCGAAACAATTATCCAGCCAAATGCTCTCAAGAGATCTCATAATCAAACTGTTGAACAGCAGTAAATACTAGCTTTTTTAAGAAGGACAAGCCTCTGACATAGGATTAAAATACAAAAGAGCGGGTCCACGATTATGTTCGTAGTTGCTTGCTGCAGAAATGGCCACTTTACTAGCATAATTTTTTTTCTTACAAATCTAGTCTTCTTCCCAACGTAATTGAAAAATAGCCACCGATCGTGGGAGCACGTTAGGTGACACATGTCGCTTGCCAGCGCTTCCGCGGTCGAGGATAGGGCTATTTTTACAATTATATTTAAAAGGAGACCATATTTATAAAAAAAAGTTTATCGAGATTAGAAAAAGTTGTGACTTCCTTGCTGCAAGTACCGCCTAATAAACAAGCACCATCAACTTGGTGAAAACAGTCAGTTTTTCGTGGTAAAGTATCACTGATTTGGTCTGATTGTGGATTTAGGTCAACTGACACTATTACACGCATGTATGCATCTATATTTTCAGTGAGCATATGTATGTTGGCACTTGACATCGTCTAGTGGCGTTCTTTAAGGTCCAATGAATGAATGAACCTATATGTTCTTTAAGGATTTTGTTAGCATGAGACAGTGGAGGTCCTGTCAGAATTTGAACAAGCATCAAAGTCAAAAGCCACTGCGTGTGGTTCGCTGTATGACATCCCTCAAAACATCTAAATTAGCTAGATGTCTTCTTTCTCATTGTCAACTTCCGTTTACTTGTGCATGCACTTAATCAAGAGTTCAAGTTCTTTGCTCCATTGAACCAATAGAATTATGGTCCCATCAACTTATTAATGGTATCGAGGAAATATCAGGTGAAAACCCCAAATTGAGTATACGCTGCTTGAAAACTAGGTGTGCAAATTTCAAAAAATTTCTCAAAAAGAACTATTTGCTGACGTAGTGGAGAGGGTATTCTATGACCATATACCTAGATATCACAAGGATAAATTATGCATGAACAGTGGTGACAAATTATGTGTGAATAGGTGGTTTTACTGTTCATATACCGCTATTCCTTTCTGTTGTTGTCCATTTCATAGCTTCCAAATATGATTGAGATATATCTTGAAATTTTACATTGTTATAGAATGCCTCCTCCCCTACACATATAATTTTTTTGGAGAGTTTTTCATGACTTTTACACCTAGTTTCTACAGAGTTTACACAAAAGGAGTAATGTTTCCACATGATATTTGCATTACTCCATTGAATCCAAGGGAATTATAGACCCATCAACATATTAGTGGTATGAACTCAATTTAATAGTTTAATTAATAATATTATTATATCAGAAATGCATGCAAGTCAAACTACGAACTTCAATAACACGTTCTATACTCTCAATTTTGACTTTTTTTAGAGGTTCAACTTTGATCATTTACAAACGTACTTGGTGCAATTTTAACATTAATTGTTTAAAATTTGGTACCCTCGCCTTACATTGAGGAAATTACACTCTCGTACGAAAATCGATCGATGAGATTGAAATTAAATGAAGACCGAGGCCCTTAAATCCCATTTCTATGTATTAGTGAGTATTTATTAGATGTGTTAATTTACACTAATCTAAGAGTGTGTTTGACAAATCATAAAAACTGAGAGTCAATTTTGATTGTGAATTTACAATTATAAATCATCATATAAGTTAGTAAATATCGACAATCTTTGAAAACTATATGTGCATTAACTTGATCGATGAAATACTGTCGCAACTAATCGGGCTTCACCCATTACGTTAGCAACATAATTTAGAAAGCCATCTAGAAAAAGTTTATTCTAGGTTAACTACAAATAGGACTATCCGGCTCATGCTTAGTTCGGTACCAGTGGGTGGGGCACATATTGACATAGAGTAAGTACAATGTTTACTATTGGTGCAGGCCATATCATGTGCGGATGCCATGTAGCAGGCTAGCAGCAAGAGGGTGTGCACATAATCTCTCTCTTTCTCTCATGGATAGGACAAAGAGATAACAAAAACTGATAAGTGAAACAGATCTAGGAGCATTTGCCATGCATCGGAAGCAATTATACACAACTGTGCACTTTCTAAATAATGGCGGAGCCAGGATTTTGTAGATGGAGTTGGAATGGCGCAAAAATACATACTATACTAAAAACCTTACGTTCCTACATATATTTTTAAGGACCGAAAATGACAACTAGAGAATAGGAGTCAGATAAAATTTCTCCCTAACAATTCAAACCACATTACTAACTAGCTAAAAGAGCAGGTCGGATGAACAGTAGTTGATGAATAGTAAAATCATCAACAGGTCAGATGAACAGTAAAACCAACATCTAGTCTGATGGACAGTAATAAAATAGCAACGGGTCGGATGATAGTGCTTGAGTGAATAGTGCTATTATAAATAGTATTCATATAAATAGTGAAATCAGTACGATCTCAAATCAAGAATGATGTAACTTTTGATCGGCTGATCCAAAGCCTGTGAAATTTTGCACACACCTTCCTAAGGAAGTCAGGAACCAATTCCAACCTTCAATCATAGAGATTGATATCAAAGTTCTGATCTTTTTTCAATCTAAGGAAGATTACACTAAAACCGGACAAAAATCACAAACTTCACCCTGGACTTTCTTGTGGGGATTTGACGATCAAGATAAACTTAGATGATCTCCTCCATGTCACAGCAAGCAAAAACAACAAGGAAAGAGCCCTCAAACGAGCAAAAACACGATCTACTAAAAATCTTTCTCTTCTCAAACAAAAAGATCGGTTTCTAGTAAAAACTCAAAAGAGGGAGTTGCAGTTTGCCTAGATGATTGGGATATGATCTATAAAATATTCATCCTTGACAACACAAGAACAAGAGAGTAAGAAATCAAAAAGAGATCAAAACTCAAGAGGGAAAGGCAACCAGATGAGCACGAACTTTGAGCACAAAAATAATTTTTATTTCTTCACAAGAGGAATAGTTACCAAGCCTCACAACCAGGTAGACAAAACTTAAGGGGGCATAAGGAAATTAAAATCCTTCCCACAAACCTTAAAACCCTTGAGGAGAGGCATCCCTCTACCCCTCTATTTATAGCACAACTGAGTCAGTCTCCACCCTTGCATAATTTCCTTCTCCCATAAAGAACCTCATCAAGGACTGAGATTAACTCATTCGCTCATACATGGGCTAACCTGAAACACAATAATATAACGGGTTTTGACACATACCTCTCAAAGTACCACTAACTTAACCACTACTACACCCGCGAACCCTTGATCCAACGACCCTCCTTCGTTTGAGTAGGGTTTAAGTTAGCATCTCCTCCATCCACTTGTCTTCTTGGCCTGCAGCTACTTCCCAGTCTCAGTCATCTTCGGCGTCACTTTGATCGTTTGGACCTTAGCTCTCCTAATCTAGTCCTAATCTCCTCCACCCCATCATGACCTAGCTTCGAAGTCCTGCAACCATCTCCGACAAGTAAACACATCACATAGCAATGTCCAACAACATATACAATCAAATCAACACATAGCCAAAATGATACACAATTCGTCCCAACTAGTTTACAAATTGTTCCGACCAGTTCACAACCAGTCACGACCAATTTACAGACTGTCCCGACTAGTTTACAACCAGTCCAAATCAAACTCAAACTTGTGCACCACAAGTTCAAATACACTCAATTACTCATCACACACATGGGTAAAAATTCTTATAGAGGCATTTTTTTAGATACTTCTTAAATTGACATTATGCTGCAGAGACGTTATTTGAGGCATTTTTTATTCTCTGAAGGTATTCTTTTAGATTTTTAATATATATTGTGTACTACTCATAAAAATTAGAATAAGAGTATACGTATGTTGTGATGTGAGGTTGAGATAATTGGTGGGGCTACTTGTTTATACAATAGGCCTTGAGTTTAAGGATTGGTTTCAAAATATTTTTATAATATATTTTTCATTCTTGAGAGGTTGCTAGAGAGTATAGGGACATACTATATTGCTTTTACAAAATATCTTATGTAGAATGTAAAGATATTTCATTAAGTGTCTACCTGGTCGTAGCGACACTCCATATAGAGACACCAGTATTTTGAAAGATGCTTTTAAAATCATATAAACACATTAAAGTATACCTCAACTATAAAAAAAAAGCCTCTAGAGGATATTTCTGCTGTAGCGACATTGAAGAGTTTAAATACACATATTAGGATCGTCTAGCAGCAATAAAAATGGGATGATTCATTCACGCAATCTCACGTGATAAACTAAATTTTCTTGTAACAAAATTGGTGCTTTTAATTTCTTCTCGTGAAATGATTGAATGCAAGATGTGAGACAGTTGGGGTTAAAAATCGTGTGTCAATCATTTGTCTTCCATAGTTGATTGACTACCTTGGTGGTAATCAAGTATTCATGTGATAGGATCGATTAAAACATCTGTTTATCACACAGATGCATGGCAAGAAGTTTGATTTTTTTTAAGACTTCAAAAGCCATGATTTGATTAAAAGGAAAAGGTATAAAGAGTACAGTTTTACAAGGTGAGGAGACAACACCCGAAAAGAAAGGGAGGGAGAGAAGTGGAAGAGAAGAGTAGGGTCTTTAAGGTTGCCGTTGTATCAGTTTGCCGAAGTGTGTTGCTTCCGCCGAAGTCTAATTCACAGCCTCATCTTAGAAGTTTGATCTTGACCAGATAAATTTATTAAGTAGCTTTCCAAACGAAAGAAAGGAGTGCTGTTGTATCAGTTTGCCGAAGTGTGTTTCTTCCGCCGAAGTCTAATTCACAGTCTCATCTTAGAAGTTTGGTCTTGACCAGATAAATTTATTAAGTAGCTTTCCAAACGAAAGAAAGGAGTAAGAGATGTGCTTACATATTTTTCCTTTTTACCGTTGTACAAATATTAAAGCATGAATAAATAGTAGATAGTGATTACTTACCCCTTCGCTTGCTTCAAGATTTATGCAACTTATATTAAAAAAAGCATTAAAACACTGCTCAAGGAGTAATCATTGTGGCCGATTACACACAAACACAAGCGCGCACACTGCAATTTAGTCTCATCGCTGAACGGCCATCGGTAATTACCAGCCCCAACACGGGAGAGAAATTGGACATGACTACAAGAGCGAGGTGTCGTGACCCGAGACAAGCAACGATCTGTGAAGACCCTTTTGCTACCGGCGAGGGCATGGGCTAGCCGGTACACCACCGCACGTACAGTTCGCGGTCACGGCGCGGAGGCACGGACGAGGATCATGGGACGCCCATGGATGGATGGAAAGGGTCTAGTGCAGTCACAATCCGTAACTTTAGCGGTCTTTGATTTTTAGCGTCGTCCGATTGAGCCAACGAGCGGTGCAGATCGTTCAACAATGTATTGCTACAGTATCATACCATGGTGTTGCTATAGTGAAAGATCGGCATGATTTTTTCCCCAGTATTTCTAAAAGATTTTAATGTTATTTTTTTAGCTAACAATCCACGCATAATTAGTTATTGAAGTCCTACACCGGATGGGATGGATATGTGTGGGCTAGCTACGCGTGGAAAAACGACGGATCCATGGGCGCGACAGGCCCCCGTCGCCAGGGGTACGACACGACTGTTGCGTCGGGATCATGCGTTCCTGTACGGCGGAAGGCGACAAGGCCCTGGCAGGGCGGCGGTGGGCCGGCGGCCGGAGGAATTATAGCCCCAGCGTCACGGTCCTCACGGACGTGCGTACCATGCGTGCCGTGTGCCTGTCCCCGGGGCGCGCGACCGGTCGTGCGTGCTGAGCTAGTAGGATCCGGCAACGACAAGGGCAAACAATGACATCGGGCCACCGTACGCACGGGGCTCTAAAAACTGCCGGGCTACATAGCTTAGATTGTTGTGGTGATCGACACATGGGCTGGGCGTCAACTTGTTGGTGAATAATTAGTGTGCATGCATGTCCTGCCAGCGTAGTCGTTTTTGTAGGGGGTTAATTGGAGGGGAACGAGATTAATTAGCTGCTAGCTAGTTACGGTGGGTTACATTTGACAGTGCTAATCGTACCCGAGAGGGACTTGGTTGTAGTCGTGTAGCTCCATTGTGAATCACGCACGAGCATGCATGACTCAATTTGCAGGTACGCTGGAATGTAAATATGAATTTTTTACATATTATCAATTAAGAGCATCCACAGCTATCAAGAGTTTAAAAAGATAAAGATATAAAAAGTTACCAAATGTTAAAATAATTTAATGGTATCTATTAGGAAAGTATAAACTTTAGGTAAATATATCCAAGGTGAACACTTGGGATCAACGTGGGCGAGACTTCGAGGCCTTTTCTTTTGAGATTACATCGGTAGATGTACGTGCGTATACACCTCAACATACGAGCGTGAGTACGCTCTAACACACACCAAGAATTGCAAGGCCGATGTAAATTCGTGATGTCCTCTCAGCACGTACTATACGCTTCCACTTAGATGCACCCCGATAACTAGAATTTAAATTCAACTAGCAAGGTGGCCCTGCGCACTTGCGTGGTCATTATTTTTAAAGTATATTTAAATGACTTTGTAATATATATATATATATGATTTTGCTTTTTAAAAAATAGATCGTTGCAAACCCTATTTATGATATTTCAATATTATATATTATAAGAGAAAAAATAATCACTCTTTTTACTTATACTTGTCACATATGACCTAACTTTCTCCCTAAAAACTTGCATAGTAGAACAGTAAATATAGTATAACATACCATTTTTCATTTATATCAGTACCATCTTATTCTTTCATTATTGCAATATTTGTCTATGCTACATGTTAATAATGCACATCACATAGATTATATCGGTATAGTCGAGTGAACACTCATCAATGAATCACCCTCTCAATCCCTTCATCCCATAGAGACCCACCAAATAAAGGATCAAAATGTTTTATTTTTGATGAGAATTTTTAGCATATTCTCTTCTTACTTAGCGACTGTAAACCACGTGTCATAGACTTTTATTACATAATAGATTTCGATTCCTAATTTGTAAATATACAATCAAATTTCTTACCTTATTTTATTTTTCTCTCGAATTAGAATCTTTATTATGGAATATTAATTATAAATAAAACCATTTTTTAAATTTTCACTTAGTATTAAATTTTAAAACAATCGCTATTTTTTTATTTTTATTCTAAATTTGCATATTTCTTGGCATGTACTTCTTATAGACTTTTTTTAGTTTTAGTTTAGAATTCACACATAAATCTAGCTGTTAATTTTTATTTCAAACAAATGTTATTTTTTATTGTATCTCACATGGTCCGCTAGATGGATGGTCATTTGTTTCTTCTTTAAATAATAACATCCAACAGGTGATATAGTTCAATTTAGTTAGGGTTTACCAAATTAAGAGCCAAATGTTTTGCTTTTTGTGAGAATTTCTAGCATATATTTTTTTGTTTGAAAGATCTGATGGCGGTTATAATTAGGATCTACCAGATTAAGTGCTAGATGTTTTATTTTTTTTGTGAGAATTTCTAGTATATTTCTCTTTTTTAGCAACTCTCGTGAGGTTTAAACAAAAAATCTGTGACGAAAAGCCTCATACAACGCAAGCCTTCAAGCTTGCCAAGGGTTTGCATAGAATGCTTGCGCAATGATGTCTTACATAGTGTTACCTTGGAGAGGTTTGTGAGATGGTGGATCCAGGTGGGCAATCCATCATTTCCTAAGGCGCCATTGATGTTCAGGGATCACACTCTTAAGGCTTGGGAGGTGGTGTTGTCTCTTCCATAGTCATCACCGAATAGTCCCGCTCTCAACATTAGTGAGCGGCCTGATCCATATTGATAGAGAGCGAAGGCATTCGCTCAACCTGTCGATTACTCCGAGCAAACACCTGATGCTAACTTGACTGCCAGGGAGAACCACACCCAGCTTCCTGAGCTCCGCGGTAGATTGCCAACTTCTTCCAACTCAACATCACCGTCAAAGACTTGGACATGGGATAGAATCTCCATGTGCCTCATTATCCCAATACCTTAAGGTATCCGCAAGGTGGAGAGCGATGATGACTCGATCGGCAAGTAGGTGCTTCAGCTTGGGGAGGAAGATGTGCTCCGTGCCGGTGGTTGGGCCGTACCTCGGTTTGCCGATTGTTGAGTGTCTCTAGCTGCTGGAGGTTGTTGATCTGCTTGGGCAGTTAGCAAACGTCCGTGTTCCGGATGCTCAAATACTTGAGCCAAAGCAGCATGCAGACGGTCTTCAGGGGGCACTTGCTCAGGCCTAGATCTACAGCCTCTGAGATCCAGCACGTTTAGCCGGTAGAGTGGAGGGAGAGATTTGACGAGCTCTACCGTCTCATCCCGGAGACCCTTGCCTTTTGCCGCTGACGCAGCATCACCGTCGTACTGCTCGGCCTACGGCTTTCTTTGGATGCAAAGGTTATAGATGCTCCACAGGCCGTTGGAACGGCTACCGGTTTGTGATTTCTGATGTGGGCAAGTTGGTAGCTAAGGCGAGAATTTTATTAGCATGGACTCTCTCTTTTTAATCTAAACCGTTATAACTCATCCCACTAGATGGACGGTTATATGTTATTTTTAAAATAATAACATCCAATGGGTGATATAATTCAATTTAGTTAGGGTCCATCGAATTAAGGGCCAGATGTTAGTATATTCCTATTAAGATCCGATGACAGTTGTAATTAAGGTTCACCAGATTAAATGCTAGAATTTCTATCCTATTGTTCTTTTTTCTAAGCAACTTTTATGTGCTTTTAATATATAATAGATAGATTGGGTGGAGTTAAAACTCTCGCATCTCCACCGAGACTAGCAGGTGATTTCCCCTTACGAGGGCTTGTCAATTTCTCGCTAGTTGCATGTTCGAATCTTTACGCGACGGTTACGAGACGCTCGAACGACCCCACAATTTGGAATCTTATTCCCACTGAGAGCCTCCGAGGGCGCACAACGTCCCACCTCATCCGTTACATGAATGGATGACTTTCGGCATGTTCCGTTGCTCCAGAGTATCCTAGTTCCTTCTCTTAGGGATCGAGGAACGGCAAAGAGGTCAATATGCATATGAATCTGATCCTTTGCCATATCCTTAGCATAGCAAATAGCAGGAAAAGAAGACTCGTGCACAAGGCTGTGTCCTCTTGCGCACACGTCCTCAGGTTCTGAATCTCTCTGAACCCAACACAGATATAAACGTGAGATGTTCAAAGCCAACCGAACTAGATCGATGGGCTCTAGCTCTGAGCCTCTGAGCAATGACGAGGGAACAGTGCTCCGCATGCTTCTTCTCAGTCACGGTGAAAAGTCGAGAAATAGGATCAGTACTTGGTCCTGTACTCGGGTTTGTACGGTGAGGATTGGCTCCGCGCGTCAGCCCGGTCGGAGCAGTCGATTCGATGATCAATGGTTTCTGAAACGTGCTGGGGCGCCGCCGGGGAGGTGCCGCGTGCATCATGGGGAGGCCCGGCTGCTCCCTGCGGAAAGTGGCAAACGGCAACACGTACGTACACGGCGCACTGTTCCATGTACAAGCCTGGACCGGTACTCTGATATATATATGCATCATGCATGCATGGGTCACGTTACTCATGTATGACTTCCTTAAACCCCGGCTTCTGTGTTCCGGCCAGTACGACTACTTGAGGCGGCGATCGAGGTATCTTAATTTACATTTGGAGCTTGTTTGGCTTGTTCAAGGAGAAATAATCCATCTATTACAGATGGAAGAGCTCTTGGCCCCTAGTTCATTTGAGCCGTGGAAGAGCCGGCTCGAGCTCGAGCCGAGCCGGCAAAAAAAGTTTGCGTTTGTGTCCTATTTCGAAAAAAATTACGATTAGATTTTTTTTTAAGAAAAAAATTACGATTATGTCCTTTTTAAAAAAAAGAAAATATATTACATTTAGGTCCTTTATACGTTTTTAAGTATTGCGCTTGGGTCCTTTACTGAAAATCAAAATTACAATTAGGTCCTTCTAGGGGGAAAAAACGTTTAGGTCCTTTTTTTGAAAAAAAAATACATTGTATTTAGGTCTTTTTTGCATTTTTCTAGCATTACGTTTAAGCCCTTTTGAGGAAAACACAAAATTCTTTTTAGATCTTTTTCGCGTGTTTCCTCGATTTGCTCCTGTAGTGAGCGGCATTCGCACGTTTTCTCTATTTGCTCGCGTGAGGAGCGACGCCCGCGGCGTGACACGCTGCGTATGGTTGGCTAGTTTTATATGATGAGTAGTATTGATTAGATTTATTCATTGATTTATTAAGGATATTTCTACTACTTTTTTTTTAGAGAAAGTATAAATAAATACTGACTAATCTGATCCGTTAGATTGAGAAGAATAAATCGTTTATATTGAATCAAGTATAACATAAAATATCTTATTTTTATTTAGACACTTCGCTACAGCTACATGTGAAGTAGCACGAGTAACAACGCGCGCGCGTGTGTGACGAAGGCAAAGAACATGCCCTTGTATTGCCATCTGATCCCCTAAACACAAGTGTTATATACGTGCGTTAGGTTTGAGAACACATGCTGCAAGTTCCGTCTCAACGGAATGCACGAATGCCTACGTACTTTTTTTTCAAGAATAACAGAAGGACAACAGCCCTTTTAGTTTTTTTATTATCAGATATCACATTGGTGCACTACAAAAAAGCAAAAACGAAAAACAAAATAGAAAACAAAGCTCTATGTTGCACCCTGACTTATAAAAACAGTCAGCTAGAGCAAGGTTCATGCTAAAAGCAGAAGCACAAAGTTCAAAAGCAGAAAGTAGATGAACTAATCGTATTACAGTGTCATTCAAAACACAAAACAAAGATCACTTTGTCTTGGTACTTTCACGATCAACATATAATCTCTTTCTTTTCCTTTGTCGGATAGCGATGCCGGCAATTGTTGGTCTCCATCCCCTCTGAACCTTAAACACCTCAATAACCATTTGTTCCACAATTTGCCCCCAAAAGCATGGCTTCTTTGTTTTCCCCCTTTTTCTATAAAACAATCTAGATGTTGAGCTACTGTGTTATGACAAAGATTAGTTTTATGGGATCAGTAGGCTTGACATTTCTGAAGCACGTTGTATTACGCGCTTTTCAGATAACCTACATCAATGCTTATTGCTGAAATTCCCACTAACAATATCTTTTTGGATTCACACCTGAATTGAATCAACCAATTACCAAATATGTGTTCAACATTAGCAGGTGAACATCTTAAGCTAAAAGCACATCTCACCACATTCCAAATGAATCTTGCCAATAGACATGAGATGAATAAATAGCCAATTGTCTCATCAACACCACAAAACTGATATTTTTTTATCTCCTTTCTAACCCCTTCACAAGAGCCTATCTTTAGTTAAAATGCTTTTTCTCGACATTAACCAAATGAAAACTCTAAATTGAGAGGAATCTTAATCTTCCAAAGGAATTTATGAGAAATATTTATATTTTAGATTTGAGAGTTTTGACAGTTGTACAAATATTAAAGTATGAATGAAAAGTAGATAGTGATTACGTATCCCTTCGCTTGCTTTAAGATTTGTGCAACTTATATTGGGAGTAAAAGCACTGAAGCACTGCTCTTTAGATTTTCATAAAACTAAAAATTTCAAACAATCTTGTCGTCTTTATCACTTAGTGTCACCCTTCAACATCATGCCTTTTTTTTTCATAAGACCAAAGTATCAACCGAGGGAGTCCTCTTAACGTGATAGTCTTCTAATCCTTACAAAAAAACATGGGCCAAATTCGTACGTACCTTAATGCTGACTCCAGAGCGTACGCTATACAAAGGAACTATCTAGGCAGAGACTACATTTGACATAGCGTGTGTGAACGAGGAACAATTGCGGCCTATTGGTCGGTTGCTTTTTCCCGGTTTCTCGATCGTGGCCAGGATCAGCTTTTGTGATCTCGGGACGTCTCAACGTTCTGATGGGGATGATTAATTGCGAGAGGGATTAATTAACACGCATACGTACTAGTATTAATAGTAGTAGTGAGTTGTGAAGACTGAAGAGATTCAAGATGATGAACAGTGAAACCACCACACGTGCGAATGTCCGTACACAAGCAGTAGACAAGAAGTCGTTAGCACGATCTTAGGTTAGATATCCCGACCCCACGGCCACGAAAAGCGTGGGCTCCACTTGCCCGTTCTACCACATCATCCGCTCACGTAATCGGGTCGATCGGGTTTTCGTTTGGGGCTCGCACTCCAACATGTCGGGTCGGTTTTTTTCTTTAGCTCGTGGGATGTTTTCTCAAGGTAAAAAAAGCATAAAGCTGATCAAGGCATCCTTGTACGATGCCCTACTTGTACTGGTTAGCAAAAGCAGCATCAGTGCATAGTAATGCTACCTTTGAGATGCGAGTTCTTGTGGGGTATATGAAAGCCTTGCGCTTCAAACATGGCCTAACCGCCTATATTATGAAAGTTGATAAAGCGACCTGCGCAAGCGATTCAATTGGGCGTACGGAAGTATGTGGTGAGGTTGAGACTTAACACGGCAATGGCCAACAAGAGGTTAGGTGCTCCTTCTATAATGGTCTTCAACGTGTAACGTAATCTTACCAACTACGGTGAACACTACCTGTCCTACAGTGGATGACGGCCTAACGAATTAGGTTACAGATGGCAAGGCGGCAAAGCACATGGGGTGGGAGATCGAGGGTGGGTGACAAGCTTATTGGTGTCCGCTACCTTCGTTGTAGCGAACTAGCAGCAGTGGTGTAATCACCAGGGAAGCTACATTGGACTGAGTCCACCTCATTCGACATCAGTAACCATATGTGATATATCTTTATTGTATTTATTTTAGTTTTTCTTAATTCATAAATGAATTTGGATTGCACAAGACTATATTTGCTATGTTTGTATATGAATTTATATTGTATAAGACTATGTTTGTTATATTTTGTCTCAATTTAGCTCAGTTTACTTCGATTTTAGTAAAAAAAAAAAATTCTTAGTCATTTAAGCCCTCCTTCTGTTTTTATCATATCTCTATTGACCGGTACCAAATACATTTTCTATGTTAAATTGGTGAGAGTTTTTTTCTCTTTGCAATGAAATTAAATGCAGCTTGTTTGCGTTCTCTTCAGAAACTGTGACAGTCTTAATTTATTGGTGTATGAAACTTAATGGTTAGTGTTATTACATCAGCTCGGATATACATAGAGAGAGATGTAGCTTTTCTTTCGGTTTTCGTAATAAATAGTGAACAGTAGAAATTTACTGGGAAATGACAAAGCTACAACTATTCCGTTTGCTATGCGGAGGGACTGAAGACAGCTTTCAACTGCTCTTTCAATGTCATTCCTTTTCAACTGCTCTTTCAATGTGACATGTTGTCAGTTTCTGGACACTTCATGGAGGAACGACATGAAGGTGGTCTGATTGGCACGCTTACTTTGGCGAAAGGAGATATTTCAAAGGGGGTGATTATTGCAAGCATTTGAATCAGTGGCTGAGCTTTGTTGAGAAAAATAGAGAGGGGATTATACTTTTATAGAAGGTGACAGCTCGTTTTGGTCCTAGAGAAGCTCCGTCCTGGCTTCATCGTCGGAGGAGTTTGCTTCCTCCGTCTCCTTTTATCATCTTGCCGGTACTCTTCTACTGTCGCCGCAAGAGGAGCCACACCGAGTTTTGAAATCCTAAGAATCTGAGAGTTTTTGTCGTCTTTGAACTACCAAAATATATGTTAAGTTAATAACAAGGGGTATCAAAAGTTAAAAAGATGAAGGGAGGTGCTTCCATACTTTTTTTTTTATAGTTGTACAAATATTAAAACATGAATAAAAAGTAGATGTGATTATTTACCCCTTTGCTTGTTTCAAGATTTGTACAACTTGTATTATGAGGGAAAGAATTAAAACACTCTTCAAAGATGAAATACAAAGAGGTATAATAATTTAATGATAATCTAGTAAAAAGAATAGTAAAAATTCTATAAAAATTTTAACCGAGAGTTGTTGTCTAGCAGATCCGATATTTTCATCTATGCCTAACTATGGCTACTAACATAGTGGACCATGGCCTGCAGGTCGTGGAGACAACGGCAGTATTCATGCCAGTGGAGGCGAAACGATGATGTCGAAGGCGTAGCCGATCTGGTATCTCGCGTAGCAGCTGTACCCCTCGACGGCACCCCGGTGTTGTTAGGGCGCGATCTCAACAACTATCCGATCGAGTATTCGAGGCATCTCTCACGCACTCGCTTGCCGTTAGTTCCCTGCGAGTTGGTGTACGGTAGGCTCGCCACCCGTAGCTTGGCGACATTGCCTGCCACCGTGTGGCCTTAATGCCGGCCACGTCGTCGACGAAGGAGTCAGGCGGCCACACGTAGAAGGCGACGGAGAAAAAGGACGTGTTCCAAGTACCAGATCAGGCACGCGTCGTAATGGCGCACATTCTGTACCTTGGAGAAAAACACAGAGACAGCTAATTTAACAGCATACATAACTTAGGAAGATAGAGCTAATTTAGTGCTATATTGGTATTTAAGTAGCAATACTAAACACTTCTATAGCAATTTTTCTAGAGGAACTTCGCCCCTGCTTTGAACCTACTTCTCTGGACTTTCCAACATGGAGAGGAAACTCTCTTTTGGAGGCCTTAAAGCCTTGTCTCTGCCGGCATGTCGGACCCTTCTCTCGCATACTTCTTGTCCTGACTCTTCTTGGCAGTTGGTAAATTTCTCCATTTTTTCAGGCTTCTAAGGGAAACTCCAACAATCTCTATTCCCATCCCATCGCTCATCCGAAAAAAATGAGGATTCAGTGTACTACAGTGTTAGAAAGAAAACTTTAATAGATTCCTCATCCCGTTACCTAAAAATAGGGATAGTAGAGTGAATCCCGAAATATCAGGATTCTTTCTCCCTTCCCCAATCCATTCCCCATCGTCTCGCAACCACCGGCCAATCCGTCCCACGCCCGCGAGGAACATCGAGGTTCGAGGGGGCCAGCGCCCTGGAGGAGGGGTCGATCCGCTGCGACACCGCTTCGTCCCAAGCAGTCAAGGAGGCGAGGCATCGCTCTTTCCCGCGCCGTCCAGGAGGCGAGCCGGAGCTCCGCCATCTAGTCGCCAGTCCGTCCCACGCGCGAAGAGACCCAGGTGGTTCCCTCCCCGCCCCCGGATCTGGTCCTCGTCGTCGTCCTCTTCGACCTCGGCCGCCGCAAGGTATGAACCATAACTGCTCTTCATCGTGTGAGGTGGGGTGATCTGAGGTGGGGAAGAGGGATTCTATTAGTAGGGTTGGTGGTGAGTTTTTGGTTATTTTGTTGGATTGAAGGGAAGGGAAGAGTGATTCTACTGCAATGTTCATGATGCACCACTTTGTCGATAGAAGTTATTTCTTGCAATGTCTAGTGCCGAAATCAAGTTTGTGTTGCTAGACGTAGTTTCTCTAGAAGTGACTAAATCTTTAGTTGTCTGCAGTTTTAGTTGGCTTTAGAGATAAGCAGTTCGATCATTTGGTGCTCACATCAAGCTCCTTCAGATTTGTGTGTCCCGTCTTCCACTGCTTTTGCAATCACCACAGCACCAACATCCTTCACTTCATTTTCAGCCAAGGTGAGCTTATCGCAACACATTTGCGAAGTTGTCTAATATGAGTCATATTTCTTTACTTGCAGAATTTATTGTGGATTGACTTAACTTCGGATAATACATTGCTTGGATTATCTCATGACAGAAGTCATATAATAGTCAAAATTTATTTTTGGTATACGTTTGCTATATGTTTTGCTTCTTGCATACGTTTCCTATACGAGTCGGTGCTTTCTGAAGATTATGTTAATCCTCAGTGTACCTTTGATTGCTATCAAACAGACAGTGAAAGGACCAACCAAAATCTATTGAGTTTCATGCTCTGAACCATATGTTTTGCACCTTTTTTTATTTTGAAAATGTTTCACTTCTGATTAAAGATCTTCTGGTGCTAACTCAGAAACGCTTAAATGAAGATGTCATTGAATTGGATCTGTTGGAAGACTTGATATGCTATATTGATTGATAGATTATCTGCATCAGTTAGACTTAGAGGGGCATCATCTGATTGGATTCTCCCTTTGCATTTACTGCTTGCACCCACTGATCAAAGGAAGGTGTTTCAGTCTCCACCAGAAAACATTCGCAAGGCGAGTACTTAGGTATGAAACCTATATTTTACCTTGAAAGTTCATTACATCATCTATTTTGTGATAGAGCAAAAAATTTGGTTCTTTTTTATATGTTTGAAGGATGAATTGGATTACTGAATGAATTTGAACACTACACTCGATGGCAGCTATCCGTTCTCTAGATGTAGACACAATCGATTGTTCAGATCAAGGAAATACATTTTAGTCTTTGATTATAGCAATTTACGGACCCTGCGAACTACGTGATCTTATTCTTAGATAACTCTCCCGTATGGGCTATGGCATTCTGATTGTGGTGTCATGTTATTGTTATCTAGATCCAGTATATGTAAGCTGGTAAATGTTAGTTTCCCTAAGTGTGAAAATATGAGAATTTATGTTTTGCTGATCCAGTGGTCAAGTTCTTTTTTCAAAGAGTATTATTAATGGCATGCTGCAAAATTCAGATTAGTCACCTTGATGTAGGTATTTAGTAGCCTTTTTGGCCAGTCCTCTAGCATGATTGTTTAGGTATATGTAAGCTACTAATCAGCACTTAGGTATGTGACGAATACTAATAAAAAGGATACCCCAACAACCCGAAGCGACGAGCCAGCGGCCTCAAGCATATCTCCAGCCCAACAGGCCGCGCCCGGCCCGCCGCCGACCGAATCGCCTGCGAGACCGCGCAAGGCATCCGCTCCCGACCGGCCAGGGGAAGCGAATCCGACCAGACAAGCGCTCCCGACCCCCTCTTGGCGGGGCGGGATCTCCCGACTCCAACCAAACCAAGGTGACGAACGCCGAGTGCCGCGTGTCAGGTCCTCATCGGCCTACCGCCACGTACCCCCCGAATAAGGTCAATCAGAGCGACTATACAAGGCGGTGGCTCCTTCCCAAGAAGATCGGTGATTGTAGAAGACAAAGCTTCCACCCCATCAACCGATCCACGGCCGCGCGCGCGCGCTCCCTCCCGAGCGGCACCAACGTCACGCACCTCGGCGTCGGCGTTCGCAAGGATCACAGAGGGCAAGTCGCTATTTCCGGAAAATACCTAACCTCCACGACCACCAAGGCTACCAACCCGGCATGGGCAAGGCGGGTGGCGACGATCCACGGGCGAAGGCGGAGCTCTAGCATAGGTCACCTCGCTTTCCTCCTAACTCGATGTAACCTGCCCTTCCTTCAGTATAAAAGGAGGCAGGGCTAAACGATTCAGGGGGGGCAAAAACAAAAAGCGAGAACGAGAAAGGGAGAGAGCGCTATCAAACCCATCTCGCTAAGCCATTGACATTCTCGCTTGTAAAACTTTATGCAGTCATCTATACCAAGAGTAATACAACACCACCACACGAATGGGTAGGGACCTTGGCCGAACGATATACATCTTGGACTCACGAGTCTAACCATTCAGGGAGTGGAACGCGCGACCCCCTAGACTTACAAATTTACTTGCCGGCGCTCCCGAAAATGCCGACAGTTGGCGCGCCAGGTAGGGGACTTCGCGCGTCTTCATCACCATCTCCGGATTCCGTTTATCTCCCTGATGGCATCCACCCACTGCGGCGGCATGATCTGCTGCAGGGAACCGGATCCGCTTGGCTCCTCGACTTCACCGTCACCCGACGGGAGGCTCACGCTTCGTCCCGCCGTCTCGGAAGACAGTGACGGCCGAGAGCTTGGGCGTCCTCTCCGGCGACTTCGCTAAGCTCCGGCTTGGGGCGCCCCTGCAGGCCCCGAAGCCGGAACCCGAGGAGTGCTCCGCCGCGGTCGGCAAAAACTCCGTAGGCCGGCGGGTGACCATGTCACCCCCCGTAGGCTCGCGACTGGTGGCAATGGCTGGCTACCTGCTAGCCTCCATCCACGAGCTTCTGGAAGACTCTTCCGGACGCGACTCCGGCTCGACACGGAGTACCGCCATGCAGCGGCACTCTCGAGTGCAACATGGCGAACACCGTCGATTGCCCGTGGCCCTCGTGGCGCGGGACCTCTGTCCGGCGCTTTCAGCGCGGAGGAGGAGTGCCAGCCAGCGAAGCGTCTTGAACACGCTTCGGACCCGCGCGCAGAGCTCCAATAACGACGCAAAGAGTTGGAGGACCAAGGATCGAGCTCGGCCGGCTCGAGCCAACATGGAGCGGGAGGGCTCGAGGCCCGCGTATGTGCTGGTGACGCCACACGCCTGCGCGTCGAGCACACCCCAGCAGCAGCGGAAGGTCCGACGGTCCTCACTTCTTCCCCACGCCCGGTCAAAACGTGGCGCCGCATGCAATCTTTGCCGAGGCCTCCGAGCCGACCGACCCGGAGGCCAAGGCCACCTACCAAAACCTCCGGGCTGGTAGAGCACGCGGCCGTCACAAAGACATGCACGCCTCTGACTCCTATCGCTCCGGAGCCACCTCTGGCCACCGGGCCCGTACCGCTGTGTGAAGCCGGATGGGTCCGGCACAGGCGCCGCCGCACCGCGAGCCACAACAGGCCTCGCGCGCCCCGGTGCGCCAACGCCTCGGTGATGCCTCGACATTCGCGGTACCCTTGAGGCGCGGAGAAAGATGGCGGAAGAGGCCGCCACTCACGGGTTGCGGCGGCGGGCACCACCATCGCAGCCGAGCCCCGACGGTCTGGACACGGGCGTTACGCCAGGATCCGCCAGCGACTTCCCGCCAGATTCGGCGCCTACCAACATTGCCAAATACACCGGGCCACAAACCCGTGTGTCGGCTCAAGATTACCGGCTCGCATGCGGCGGGAGGAGCAACGGATGACCTCTTCATCATCCAATACCTTCCCATCTACCTCGCAGACTCGGCCCGAGCACGCTCGAGTACTTGCCGCCAAAACCATCGTGGATGGACCGACTTGAAGGCCCTTTTCGTCGGCCTTCGGGCACTTACAAGCGCCGAAACTCTGAGACTGAAGGGTCGCAAACAGCAGACGTGAAACCTCCGGGACTACATCCGGCGGTTTTCCCGCCACAACGAGCTCCCGACATCTCCGACGCCGATGTCGTGGGAGCATTCATCTGGCACCTCCCGCAAGGCCTTGGTACACAAACTAGGTTGTCTCAAGCCCGGAACTACCAAGGAGCTCCTCGATATCACCACCAACCACGCCCGACGAGGAGGCCGTGAAACCATCTTCGAGGAGAAAGGCCCAGCGAACCGGCGTCCGCGATCGGGTCCCTTCCGACCGCTCCGACAAGCGGGCGCGCACGGGAAGCGGTCCGCGAGCCCCAAGTGGTCGCCACGTCGGCCGACCGCCTGCCAAGCGGCGAGTGCGACCGGCCGTCGCGCCCGACCACTTCGAAATTGATGGATGGCCCGTGCCCAAACCACGGGTTCTCCGTCAAACACAAGTACCGGATCTGCGAGGTCTGGAGGCGTTACCTCTCCGGCGTCCCGCAACGCCGCGTGGCAAGGGAAGAAGCTCGCTGCGCCCCGCTGGTCCGCGAGAGAAAAAGGCGACGACGAGTTCCACGAACTCGACGGCGCCTCATGATCTTTGGAGGACCGACCGCTATGCCGGCAAGCGTCGGCTCAAGCTCGCTTATCGCGAGGTCCATACCGTCGCGCCACGCGTCCCCAATACCTCCGGTGGTCGGAGTTCCGATCACCTTTGATCGGACCGACCACCCGACCACGTTCCGCAGCCGGGAGATACCCCCTGGTGGTCAGCCCCGTCGTGGGGAAGAAGCGCCTTTCAAAGGTGCTCATGGACGGAGGCAGCGGCCTCAACATCCTCTACGTCGAGACGCTCGACGCTATGGGGATCCCGCGCTCCACCCTCCGACCTAGCAAGGCGCCCTTCCATGGCGTCATTCCTGGCCAGCAGGCCCATCCACTCGGGCAGATCGACCTGCCCGTTACCTTCGGGGAACCGGGAAACTTCCACACCGAAACCCTCGCTTTTGAAGTCGTGGACTTCCCCGGTTCTTACCATGCCATCCTGGGACGGCCATGTTACGCCAAGTTCATGGCGGTCCCCAGCTACGCCTACCTCAAGCTGAAGATGCCAGGGCCACGGGGAGTCATCACCGTGGCATCGTCTTTCCAGCTTGCCTACAACTGCGAGCGCAGCAGTTGTGAGCTTGCCTCGGCAGTCATCGCGTCTGCCGAGCTCGACAACCTCAGGAGGGAAGCCTCCGAATCCGCCCGTGAGTCCAGCAAGTCGGGGGCGGGATCCTTCAAATCCGCCGAGGACACGAAGGAGGTCGCGGTCGATCCCTGTGATCCGACCAAGACCGTGCGGATCGGAGCCACGCTCCCCGCCAAATAGGAAAGCGCGCTCGTCGACTCCCTCCGCACCAACAAAGACGTCTTCGCATGGAGGTCCTTCGACATGCCAGGAATCCCAAGGGAAGTCGCCGAGCACTCCTTGAGCATCCGACCAGGCTCAAAGCCGGTCGCCCAACGCCTGCGCCGCTGCGACCGAGCTACCCTCCGTCCTCTGGAGTCTGCGGACCACGCCGACCCGGGCGACCGGGTTCACACCGTTCTTTATGGTATACGGTGCTGAGGCCGTCTTGCCGACAGACCTGGAGTATGGCGCCCCAAGACTGCAAGCCTTCGAGGAGGCTCGGGGGCTCGCCGCACAACAAGACTCCGTCGACCAGATCGACGAGGCGCATGATGTGGCCGTCCTGCGATCGGCCAGATATCAACAAGCTCTGCGACGTTACCACAGCCGCCAGGTTCGAGGGCGGTCTTTCAGTGCTGGCGACCTGGTCCTGCGTCGGGCCCAGACCAGCAAGGATAAGCACAAGTATCGCCTCCACAGGAAGGCCCTTCACCGTCGTCGCAGATCCTCCTACTGGCACCTTTGGCTCAAGGACACCGACGGCGCATCCTTCCAAATGCATGGAATATAGAAAAGTTAAGGCGATTCTATCCTAAACTCTTTTCCTCTTCCTAGCATGCTCTTTACTTTCTTCCTTCCGAGCACTGTC
This sequence comes from Otatea glauca, assembly GCA_036346275.1. NCBI lineage: Eukaryota > Viridiplantae > Streptophyta > Magnoliopsida > Poales > Poaceae > Otatea > Otatea glauca. The sequence continues at coordinate 43,785,492 of CM070714.1, forward strand.
GCGTGCAGTGACGACTAGAAGCTGCCTTCGGCGCCCGTTCAGTACTCTCCCGGTCGGCGCTGCGCGGGTTGATGACCCAACCGACCACAAGGTCCTTCCGAGCGGTAACTCCTTTGACCCAAGTGCTACATTCCTCGCCCCAAATGCTATGGTTGCTAACACCGCGCGAAAAAGGAAGTACCCGAGTGGAGTGACCTTTGGTCGGCGAGAACACTCCTCCCCGCACGAACTCGGCTATCCCACGCGCTTATGAGGGTGCGTGACCCGACCGGTCATGAGGTCCATCCCGGCGGTAACCCTCTCAACCCAAGTGTTACGGCCTCGCCCGGTACTATGGTTGCTAAGTAGCACTTTGCGAAAGAAGGAAGTGCCCGAGTGGAAAGATCCCCGGCCGGTCTAGAACACTCCTATCCTCACAAGTGCGCCTAACACTGCATAGCCAAGTCTCCAATCCACCTCGCTCCTCCCAAAACAACCCGACCTCGCATAAGTGGCCCTGCGGTCCTTAGGGCTATGGTCGCCAAACGCTCATCCTAAATACGAAAAAGGGCGAGGGACGATTCGGGACTTGATAATTTCAAGATTGTTTAAATAACGGTCTTTACAATTTAAGAAGGATAAAGCTAACTTTTTCTATTCTTCTTGGCGGACGGCCGGTGGCGGCGGAGAGTTGGTGCCTCGCTTCTGGAGGCGGCTGCGGCGGATCGGTGGCGATCTCCGGCGTCGGGCTCGACCAGAGCTCGAACCGGTCGATCTCCTCGTCGATCCGGTTCCAGCCACGCCGCCCCCACCACCGCGAGGTCGATGCGTCGTAGTGCGAGATGGTGTTGACCGGTAGCCGATGAAGCTCAGCGCGCAGCCGGTGACCACCGCCTCTTCTCGGTCCGCACTCGGGCAGTAGCGGGCAAGGCACTCGGGCTGCCCGGCTCAAGATCCGGCCACGACCTCCGACCGCCTTGCGGAGGGCCTCCAGCTCGGCGCTCATCTCGGCCCGACCGTCCTCAGCAACCTTCAACGCCGCTCGGGCCTCATCCCGGGCCACGATCGCCACGTCGCGGGCGTCCAAAGCCGTTCTCTGCGCCTCCACTGCGACGCTCAGATTCTTCTGCGCCTCTGCAGATTGCGGAGATTTTGGATAAGTTCGCCCTGTGGGTCGCACCCCCCAAACTTAATTGAAGGATTGAGACACTTACCGGCCGCGGAGTTGGTCAGATTGCCAGCTTCCGACTTCAGCACCTCGTATGAAGTCTTCAGCTCGGCCAGCTCCTTCTGAGCAGTCGCCCGCTCGGAGCAAACTCGGGCAGCGTCCCCCTGAGCCTTGTTCCGCTCGGTCCGCAGACGTGTTACCTGCGTCTGCGTGATCCCCTCCGCGGCAACGGCGGCATCCTTGGCCTCGGTGACCTCCGTCGAGGGACTCGATTCGCCACTTTCGCCTCAAAGCCTCGGCTCCTAGGCGCTCATCATGAAGGGCCTTTGTGGCCTCTTCAAATCCTTGGCGGATCACCACCGCCTCCGACCGCCTAATGCCTAGGGCCTCTGGCTAGGCGCGGCGATCAGACTCCTCCTCCGCAGCGCTCACGATCGTCGGGCGCTGCGAGAGCTCGACTGACGCCGCAAGCGAGCCCGCAAGTCTTTGCAAAATGTGGACACTCCGTTAGTCGCACGGAAGAACTATCAAAAATGTGCAAACGAATCAGAACTTTTGGTGACCTACAGGCGTCGGTGGACTCCCAACCATCATATCCAGCGCCCTGGTGGAAGACTTCAGAGCAAGGGCCAGACCTTCACGGATCTGCCCTATCTCGGCTTCAACGTCCAGCGCGCCTTGCCGAAGGGCGGCCCACTCGCCCTCCTCCGCCTCACCCATGATGCCCGACCCGGGAATTACACCCGGCGCGCCTCCGCTTGCGTTCGGGCGGGGCGGCGCCGTCAAAGCACCATGGGCAAGGGTGACGAGGTCAACCTTCGAAACCCTCGGCGACTGCGCTGAGGGCATCGGTCGGCACCTCCCCCTGGGACGGGGGGTCGGGCACCTCCGTCGCCGGCTCCGCCAACTGGCGCGATCACCGGCGGCGCCATTGTCTCATCCTCCGAAACGACGATCACGTCGTCCGGAGGGGTCCCTGCCGGAGGCGGCGGAAGTTCTTCTTCGGGCACGACCTCCGGGTGGGGCTCGCCCCTCGGCGCGCGCCCTCGGGCGACGCCGACGCCGCGACCTTCGCCGACCCAACCGGTCACCGAAATCACCGGCGCGTTACTTGCGGGCCGATGTGGCACGCCCACGGTCACCCGATATAGGCGCTGCGTTGCAAAGATTCAATAGTCGCTCGGCGGCTTTGCCAAAAAGAAAAATGCTCCAAAAATAAAATAATAATACACTTACAAGGCCGGCGGGTGCGTGGCACGCGCGCCTCTTTGCCGCCCCGCTATGGCAAGTCGGCGATCGCTTCCTCGGCCACCTCCACCGAGACGCTGCGACGACCGCAGCGCAAGATCACCCCCACTGGGATCCGTGGCCACGGGGCCGTGATGCCGCCTCGGTCGAGTCCACGCTCGGCGCCGCCGGTCGGCAGTCGGGAAAAACCCACCATAGGGGTGGCCGAGGCACTCCCGCCATTGTCGATGGAGGTTGTCCCCACGGCGGTCGTCTCCGACACATCCTCGCCACAAGGCCGCGCCGCGTAGCGTTCCTTACTTTCTTCCTCCTCCTTTCCTCCTTCCGCTTCTTGCGGGAGGAGTCGACCTCTAGTCCTCGCCCGGGCGGCCGCCCGCGCTTCCTTATCCCCCGGGAGCGGCGCCTGGGAAGACATCCCCGTGAGCCCCTGAGAGGATGCAGGAATATCGGTCAAGTGCTAAGGACAAAGAAAAGAGAAGCAGAAAGGAATTTCACCGGCTTACAGATTTGGCGGAAAAGCCGCGAGAATGGCTCGGATGGCCATCCGCGCCACCGTGGCGCTCCGCCAGTAACGGCCGCCACCCGAGCCTCCACCTCGGACGCCACCCTTGTTGGGCGAGGCGGCTTACCTCCGTGTACTCCGTGCTCGACCGGGAAGGCCGAGGGCGAGCCACCGTGGCGCCGCGGCGTCCGACGGCTGTCCTTCCGAGCCTTGCACGGAAGAAGTGCCTCCACAACGCCCGTCGCGGCTCGATCCCCAAGAAGGCCGCTGCGTGATGAAGATGGCGATGTGGAGGACCCCATTGGGGTTGAGATGGTGCACCTCCACCTTGTAATGAAACAACAGCCCGGACGAATGGGTGCGGCGGCGGGCCAAAGCCGCTTCGAAGAACGAGCGGGCACCACGATCTCGTCGCCCGCGCGTGGGGTAGTAGCCCGGCCGGCACCCTCCACCGGAAAGGTCTGCGGCATGAGGAAGCCCTTCTTCACCAAACCGAGCGCCGGTGTCTTGCGCGAGCACTCCGCCACGACATCTTCACGGGAGACGATCGAAGGTGAGAAAGAAAGGTCGGGTTTTTTTCCTTAGCTCTCTGGTGCTCTTCTTGTTTGAGGCGAGACAGAGGGCAAGAAAGCGTGACCACTCGAAAGCATCCAACGGCGTATTTATAGAGGATTTAACGAACGCCGGCCAGCGCGCCCGTCCAGCGACGTCGCGACCACCCTCGTCTGTCGCGCCACTGTAACTCCGGTTTCCAATACCACTCGCTTTTAATCCTGTCTTGTCGGCGTCAAGGGCCATAAAGACGCCGCCCGAACAACGTGTCCCGTAACCTCTCGGTCTCGCCTTTAGGCCGGAGCGGTTGCTCGGGTGCGCGGAGAAGCCCATCGGCCGCTGCGGCCCCAAGACAAAAAAGCTTTGTGGCTTGCGCCAGGCCCAACGAGGAGCCGTGGGTTCAAAAGGCCTACCCGCGGATGGGTATAAAGCCGCCCAACAAAACTTGAGCAAGGGGCGGTATGAGGTGAGCCCCACGGTGGGCCCTCGGTTAGGTCGGTGGACGGCCTAATCACCTCTACTCGCGTCCGAGACCATACTTCACACTCTCCCGGGAGCTCATCAATGAGCGATAGCTAGCTGTGCTCTGGGTCGGCGGACGACCTAGGGTCCATACGGGATTGAGTAGAAAAGGTTTTTATGGGTCGCCCCACGCCAGGCGGGACACCCTACTCGGGACCGTCCGCTCGGAAGGGTCCCCTTGGCGGACCTCCCAGACCCACTCGGACTACCCGCTATTAGCTCCACGAGCACGGCGTTCAAACCAACGCAGTAAACGCGCACGCTCATCCCTCCGGTCCCACACTGCGGATGGGGTATACATATGGGATAGACGGCGGCCATTCCTCTCGCAGCCTACCCTGCCCGACGAGGACTCGAGAAGGATGCCCCACGTCCAGCTACGACGCGCCTCGGCGGTAGCGTCAGCGAAGCGGCGTCGCGGTGCGGCTTCTTCCTCCCGAGCTCGGCCATCGCTGGTCGAACTCACCCAAAGCTTCGGCAGAGGATCTTCTTCTTCCACCGCGATGCCATCGCCGAAGCTAAAGACTAGAGGGTGTCTCAAGCCATTTGAAAGAACAAAAGAAAAACTCTCGTCCCTTCAAGCAAGCTACGCGCGCATGATATATATCCGGACGAAGGAGGCTAAGCGTCTCGAGTAAATGCGGTGCCGGAAACGAAGCATCCTTCACCGTAAACCCGAGGCGATCAAGGAGACGAGCGGTAGCGCGCGCCAAACTATGCTCGGCATGCGCAACGAGGCGAGTAAAAGCCCGGCGGTTCAAATGCCCCGGCCAAACTCGGGACAGCCGTCGGATCAACGAAGCACACCGACGGAATCGCTTAACCGGATCGGCCGACCGACCTACGAGCCCGGCCACCACTTTCGTCGAGTTCAACCCCAACCGAATCTGCCAAATCGCTTGGGAGTTCGGGGCTATCTTGCGAATACTAATAAAAGGATACCCCAACAGCCCGGCGGCGAGCCGCCTCAAGCATATCTCCACCAACAGCGCGCGCCGCCGCGCCCGACCGAATCGCTGCGAGACCGCGCAAGGCATCCGCTCCCGACCGCCAGGAAGCGAATCCGACGGACAAGCGCCCCGACCCCTCTTGGCGGGCGGGATCTCCGACTCCAACCAAACCAAGGTGACGAACGCCGAGTGCCGCGTGTCGTCCTCATCGCCTACCGCCACGCACCCCGAATAAGGTCAATCGAGCGACTATACAAGGCGGTGGCTCCTTCTCAAGAAGATCTCGGTGGCCTTAGAAGACAAAGCTTCCAGCCCATCAACGATCCACGTGACAAAGACGAGCGCACGCTCCTCCCGAGGCACCAACGTCACGCACCTCGGCGTCGGCGATTCGCAAGGATCACGAGAGGGCAAGCACGCTATTTCTGGAAAATACCTAACCTCCCCGACCACCAAGGCTACCAACCCGGCATGGGCACGGCGGGTGGCGACCGATCCACGGGACGAAGGCCCGAGCTCTAGCATAGGTCACCTCGCTTTTCCTCCTAACTCGATGTAACCCGCCCCTTCCTTCAGTATAAAAGGAGGCGGGGCTAAGCGATCGAGGGGCAAAAACAAAAGCGAACGAGAAAGGGAGAGAGCGCTATCAAACCCATCTCGCTAAGCCATTGGCATTCTCGCTTGTAAAACTTTGTGCAGTCATCTGTACCAAGAGTAATACAACACCACCACACGAACTGGAGTAGGGACCTTCAGCCCGAACCAGTATACATCTTGGACTCACGAGTCTAACCATTCAGGGAGTGGAACGCGCGACCCCCTAGACTTACAAATTTACTTGCCGGCGCTCCCGAAAACGCCGACAGTATGAAACCTATATGACGGCTAATAGTTTGTTCATTACACACTTGTAATACATGTAGATGGATAAGGATTCGGAGAAACTCAGTAAAGGCTTGGCATGGACAGTGAAACACATAAAATACATCGCATCTGACCTTAACAAAATTACACAAGACAATTTTAGTCCTAACACATGTCCATGTGCAATGTACACAATAGCTTTGTGATTGATATCGAAGCTATAACTCGCAGCCTTGAGCAGGTTACCATACAGTCACATGAATTGATACAAAGAGATGAAGTAGAGCTTGAAGGGGATGTAGATCCTGATTTGTGTCTTCCTTGCGACTACCAGAGCGATGACGAGGGTAAACGTGATGACAGACAGTATTGTGAAGATGAGGGTATCAACATTGATAGTGATGATTCGGGAGTGTTCTAGTCCTGTATTAATGTTAGACTTGTTCAGATATTGTAATGTTGATGGTTGTTGTTAAGACTAATTAAGACTTGTTAACAATTGTGATGTTGTTTCTTAACTTGAGAAATGTTGTTCTTGGCAAAAGTCAAAATAATTGAGTGAGGGAGGGGATGCATTCAATTGGGATGGTTCTGAACCTTCTCTACAGAAAAGCCCAATTGGTTCGCAACCATCTCCAGTGTATACGGATAGTCCTCAAATAAGACCAAATAATAGAAGATCAAAAAATTTCTCTGAGAACGAAGATAATTTATTGGTGTCTGTATGGATTAACGTTAGTATCGATGCAATACAAGGGAACCAACAATCCTGTGCCACTTATTGGAGAAGAATACATGACTACTTCTATGAGAACAAGACTTTTACCTCAGATCGTTCATAGGCTTCGCTTACACATCGATGGTCTGTTATTCAAGAAGCAGTGAACATGTTTTGTGGGTGTCATGATCGGATTGAGCGTCATGATCGGATTGAGCGTAGAAATCAAAGCGGGTTAACTGAGTAGACAAGGTTTGTTCATAATCTATATAACTTTCCTATTTGTAGATGGTTTGCTTATATTGTTGTTTGTGTGGTTGTACAGATTATGCAAGCTAAAACTTTGTACCAAGAGGAAGAAGGGCGATCGTTTACGTTCTTGCATTGCTGGAATGTTTTGCAACACCATCCTAAGTGGTGTTCTCGCTTATCTCAGCAGAAGCAAAAGACATCAAGTAGTGGAAGTCTAGGATCTTCTAGTCTTATTAGCTCCAATGCAATTCATCTTGATGAGAACCATCCTAGTACAGAAAATGATCACTTAAGTAGACCAATTGAACATAAGGCGGCGAAAGAACAATTACGTCGAGGTAAAGAAGTTGCTCCAACAGTAAATCTTTATATGGAAGCATTAGAAAATTTTAGAAAGGAAAATAAGGAGCTTGAGATTATAAAAGAGAGAAAGAAAGATGTGCGATATGAACGACTGTATGCACAAGAACAAGTGAAGATTGAGCAAGAGAAAGAGAGACTTAAATTAATAAAAAATGAACTCGAATTCAAGAAAATGGTCGAGGAAGAGAGAATTATGGCCATTGATCTAAGTCGCTGCACTGAGCCACAAAAATAGTACTACATGAGTTTGCAAAGCGACATAATAGCTAGAAGATGTAATAGGTCAAGTTGAACTAATGTTGTTTCTTTTGCTTGAGTTCCAGTCATTCAGTTTGTCCCTCAGTCTTTAGGTTATGGACTGTTAACTATGGATTGTTGTGAGCCTGTGATATTTTAATGACTACCTCTGTTACATCTTTTTGGGATGTATAAACTACCATGTATAATTCTTAACTTATTTTATTGCCAGTCATCCTAACTTCTCATTCTGTGGATGCTGTGAGTTGTGGCTTCTTATTCTCAAGTTTCTGGGATGTGATATTTGCTAAATCAGCATTTATGTTCATACTTCACTTGTTCTTCTCATTTTTTGCTATGAAAGGTAGAGGGACAGGCAAATTGTAGCCAAAGTAGTTTGTTCATTATGTTAGTCGATGGTTGACTGCTAAATCACAGCATGTCCAGAATGAAAAGAGCTTCTTGTTGACAGTTAAACACATGGCAAGTTAATGATAGCAGCTTAGTGATGTAAATCTGAGAGCATTCTAGTTTCAAATTTTAAATTTTCGTATTTAAAAATAGCCTTTCGAATTTTAAATTCCTGTGAGAATAAATTCTAAAATTTAAATTTTCATATTTAAAAATAGCCGTTCGAATTTTTCCAGCTAAAAATAAACGTTGCTCATATGGCGGTTATGAAATATCATTATAATATAGGATGGAGAAAATAGGGAATGAGATTTGGGAAATGCTGTTGGAGAGAGAAGAGATATAGGAAATAAATCTTTTTAGGGAATTCTGTATATGGGATATAGGGATTCAGATTTAGGGAATGCTTTTAGAGATGGCCTAAGGGCAGCTCCAACAGGTTCCCCAACTCATTCCCTAACCTAAATTTTGAGGAAGCAACTGCACTGTACAGCCTCCAACAGATTTCCTACCTGATTCCCCATTTTTGAGGATTGGAGAGAGGTTCATGAGATTATAGGCTTCCCTATCCGATTCCCCATCTGTCGAGAGCAACCGCCGCAGCGCTCCCACACATGCGAGGACTGCGTCGCGTCGTCATCGCCCACGACGCGAAGCTTCTCGATCATGAGCCTCTGGGGACGGGTCGCTTTTCGCAGCCAAGGCCTCCCACTACCCATCACCATGGCCACTGCCGAGGTGGACCCCGCTCCAACCCTCCCCAACAGATCCTCCGCTGCCGACAAGAAGAAGTCTCGCGAGAGCGAGCGCCACCGCCGCCGCCGAAAGCAGAAGAAGAGCAAACCCTCGTCCAATGCCGTAGATGTGACCGGGGAAACATGAGGTGAGCATCTAGTTTCAGCTCTTTTCTCCCTCCTTGCAGTACTGCATATGTGACCTTAAGTAGGGGTGGGCATTTTTAAACCGAAATCGAATTATCGAACCGAACCGAATTAACCGTTTATTTCGGTTTATTCGGTTTTCGGTTTTTGGTTTTTGTTTTGGTATAATTCGGTGTTCGGTTCGGTTTTTGACTTCCAAAAACCGAAATAACCGAATAGCCCACATACAATACCACTTTTATAATATTCTTCCTAAAATTACTAAACAATTCTCATATTCTAATACATTTATGTATATGTTTGGTATATTCACATGTTCTATTATACTTATATTGTAATAATCTATGAATATTGTGTAGGTTTAACCCTACTCTATGTTGCGATATGAGAAGGACTAAATCTAATCTACCTAGTGTTTATTCTTATTTCGGTTAATCGAAAAACCGAATTAACCGAACCGAAATATTTCGGTTAATTCGGTTCGGTTTTTTATTTTGGTCTGAGAAATTCGGTTGCTAGTTTCCAAAAACAGAATTATTTTAAAACCGAAAAAACCGAACCGATCAAACCGAAAAAACCGAATGCCCACCCCTAACCTTAAGACATAAAATAGTTGTTCAATAGGTTGAGGGATTATATTTGTAGTGCTATGGACAATGGTGATTGCATCTCTGTTGGTTTGCTCTTACAACACAAAGAAAGAAGTGGAAGACAGGAATACTACTGTTTTTACCAATAAGATTGATGGTGAAATTTTCTTGAAGCCTAATAGACCCGCATTTGTTGTGAGCAGCACAAGCTAGTCTGTTCTTTTGAATTGAGTGGTCCTATTTACAACATTCTTTGTGTTTAGTACACATGATTGTTGAATGGATAGTTGAAATGCGAGGAAAATAAGAAACCTTTGTCACATGTATTCGAGGACACTAGATGAAGATTTCAGCATACTTCTGGAAGCCGCACTGATGTACGATAGACGTGTTGATGCAAATTTAGGTGAAGAGGATTCAATGGATGAGGAGCAACTGTGGATCGACATCAAGAATGGGAAGTGATTTGCCTACCCGAGATTGCTATTTATAATCACTGGTATTATGCATTCTGCTATATTAGCTTGAATAAGTGAATAACCAATCTTTAAGTATTGTTCTGATTATCAAAAATTTCAATTTTTGAAGGTAAAGGACCTGATAAGAGGAAATATGAGGAGCAGTTAAAAAGGTTGAAATTGAGACATGTTGCCTTCCGAACTATAATTGTATCTGAATTTATGTTGTATGAATTAAGTTATTCCGAACTTATGTTGTATGGACTTATGAAATTATGTTGTATGGACTTATGAAATTATTTTCTATAGCTGTCGTAAACTTCTTTATTTAAAGATTTTCATTACGATACATAGAACATATAACTTTCAAATTTCAAATTTCTGTATTTAAAAATAGCCATTCAAATTTTAAATTCCCGTTAGAATAAATTTTAAATTTTCATATTTAAAAATAGCTATTCGAATTTTCCTCGCTAAAAATAAACGTTGCTCATATGACGGTTATGGAATATCATTATAATATAGGATAGAGAAAATAGATAGTGAGATTTGGGGAATGTTGTTGGAGAGTGAAGAAATATATGGAAGGAATTTTTTTAGAGAATTCTGTATATAGGGATATAGAAATTCAGATTTAAAAAATACTGTTGGAGATGGCTTAAACCCATGAGTTCTTGACAAACTTGTCCCTAGACTCCTAACTTCACCTGTGCCTTAGCTGGTTTCATTGTAAACCAGAAAACAACAACTACGTACTCCCTCCGTCCTGGAAAGTAAGGGACGAAAGAAATTTTAGGACAGATTATGGTTTTTGCCAAAAGACTCTAATGCCCCTATTTAATGCTGTGTCTCTATTAATTGGCAACATGTATGCATTAATTAATCACGATTATAGGGAATGACTTGCCTTGTTTTTGTTTTGGAATATGTGTGGTCGCATGTATCTGCGTGCATCTGCATGCATGGGCACAATTTGATGACACAATTTAAGGAGGGAGAGCTCTCAATCCCTAATATTAGAGGACACAATTTGAACGCTTCTCTCCCTTACTTTTAAGGACGGAGGGAGTACTAATTAATATCTGCTCGATCGATGCATATAATTAAACCGCAAATCAGTACAAGACACTTAATTTTTTTTTCTGATAACTAGGCTAGGCTGAGCCCAAAACAAGTAGTAACAGCATGTCATCTCTGTGCCAGAAAAACAGTCAGCAAGATCGCTTTCAGATGTATCCCAAACTCAGAGAAAAAGTTGCGACGAGGAGGCGGACACGAAACCCGTGGGCCGAGCCTTCGTTCTCGCTGAACCGGAGAAGAAGGTTTCAGACGCTACTCTTCCGCTGAAGAAGATAGAAAAGATAGCGATGAGTCGGCAGCTCCAACGGCAAAACATATATAACAGCACGCGCACTGCACTGCACTGCGTATATCGAATTGTCCATCGACCCTGCCTACGATACGCAGGCGCTATTTTCTCCGAACGACATGTACGCGTGCACTCGATCGATGCGCCCGAACCAGCCGGAAGGGTTGTGTCCTTCTCACGTAGATTTTTTTTAAATAATATATTATTTATTTAAATTGCAAAAATATATCTTGATCTCAAAAAATTACAAAAATATATCTCTACAGAGGTCTCTGTCGTTCTCTGAATGAGCGATATTGGCACTTGTCGCCCTCTGAATGGTCGACATGTCCTCTTTCCTGTAACCAGTTTTTAAAGAAAATTATAACTTTTTCATATGATCTCAGATGGAGATGAACTTTATATGAAAATTGTAGCTCTCGACGAGATCTACAACTTTGATGTACAATTTTTTTTCATTTGAATCCATTTAAATAGCAAAAAACTGGATGGAAAATTAAGATTTAAAAATCAGAACTAAACTAGATCTGAAACTTCTATCTCGTTTTTGGCTATCTAAATGGATTCAAATGAAAAAACATTTATATACCAAAGTTGTAGATCTCGTCGAGAACTATAATTTTCATATAAAGTTCATCTCCATCCGAGATTATATGAAAAAGTTATGATTTTTTTTACAAACTAGTTACAGAAAAGAGGACATGTCGCTCATTCAGAGAGCGACAAGTGCCAATATCGTCTATTCAGAGAGCGACAGAGGCCTCTGTACCTCCTGTCGCTCGTTCATAGGGTGACAAAGGTATATTTTTGTAATTTTTTTGAGATCGATATATATTTTTGCAATTTGAATAAAAAAATATATTATTTAAAAAAAAAGTTCTCTCACGTCGCCCTCTCCGTCGAAGAAAAAAGCCGCATGTACGTGGGCACCGGTCTACGAGGGAAGGGCCCGCCGGAAAAGGCAGCGTTTCAATGTGATGGGACGTGTGAGTACAATAGGGAAAACGAAAAGAAAACGAGGCTCAACAGTGGTAAAGCACTCGATTATCGATTAGGGCGTTCTAAGGAGTTCCTTTTTTTTAAGAAATTGGGTAACACTCTGTTTGGCTCCTACGTATTAGCCCTGAAATTATGGAATTGAAATTCAATTATAAGAATGTTGTTGTTTTGACTACCACCTAGAATTGAATTGAATGAATTAAATTCAATTCTGGGTAGCCAAACAGGATGAAGAGTTTGTCTTGGGTCGGCCTTCGTCCATGATTCCACTATACCATTTTTTTAGGAAGAGTTGCATTTTTTTAAGCTTTGGAAAATGCAGTGTAGTTAGGTCGTCAATTGTAAGAAATATTTATATTTGATTTTTTTTATTGGCCGTTTGCTTTTTATGGCTAAAGGACCGTAGTACATTCAGATGATTGGATCACGAATCAACGACTAATCTAGATCGAATACGCTAATAAAATCGAATTATGTTTCTTAATTCCTATCCGTGATTTAATCTGAATGTAGTTTATGGGACTGACGGCTCTCATCCACGACAATCACTACATGTTTCCGAGATTATGGTGAGACGTCCATTCTGGCTATTTAATTTTGTGCTTGTGCTTTGAACACCTGTTGCCCAGAAAGGGATACACGATGCGTGTATGCTTAAAGCTTTGTTTGTCGATTAATGGTCCACGTCGCATGATCAGCTGAACAATTGGGTGCATCGTGTTTATATACACATTGTAGTTACGTCGCATGAATAGCGGTCTTGCTTTGACCAATCATTGGGGACACCAAACCAATGGAAAGTTTTAGCCAGTGGGGCTCATTGTCGATAATTAGTCGCTTTAGAATGTGAAGGGAAAAGGGCGAAGTAGCACAATTGTTGGCCACTTGGCCCACTTCCATCGATCGCACATCTAGCATACTCACCTTTTGTTTTGCGATAAAGCATACTCACTTTTCAGATTTCTTTGGGATGATATCCTGTTTGAATTTCTAATACTAAGCTGAGTTTCGTTTGTAAGTTTTTTTTTTGTCGATTTTACTCCTACAAATTCACTTCATACATGTAATACCCTAGACCAACAATTATTGGATCAAGAGTCAAAAAAAATGTAGTATGTTGAGGAAGCAATGTTGGATTTACGTTCTATTTTGTACTGTGTACTAAGGCGGTGAAAATGGTCTAATCAGTTGGGTAGTAGAAAGAAAAGTATTGACCATGAGACCCTCTCATAAAAAAAAAGTTGACTATGAAAGGGAAGCTTCGCTAAACATGTTTGGCCACGGAAATCCCCGAGAGGAGATAGCTGTTAAGGAACCTCGCTATCGAATAGTCCGGGGTTCCCGAACAGATCTGAATTGGAGAACAGAAAGAGAGAGACACAGGTATATGGGGAGCGACGACGGAACTCTTTATTGCTTTTTGATTGCATGTACATTAGGGGGGACCCCTCCTCCTTTTATAGCGCTTATCCAGGGTTTTGGCTAAGGGACCACATGGGCCTTCCAATGGGCTATTAGGGTTTCTTAACACTCCCCCTTGAGCCCTTTGCCGCGAGATGCATATGCCTCATTAAAACTCCAGAAAAACCCAGTGGGAAAAATACTTGGAGAAAGAGTACATAGCATACGCTTTACTATGTTGCACGAATTGCCTCGTTAAAAACCTTATGCAAGAAAACTTCATGAAAAACTTGCTAAGGAAAAAGAGTACAATTCTCCCAACTTCAAATGCTAATCTTCGAGATTCATGTTGGGTATTCATAATTCATGCTCGAGATTCATGTGGGAGTATGTGAAATATCTCCCTGAAATCTGCACTTCTCTAAGTCTCATCATCCCAATTCCTTTCACGCACCTTTCAAAGGTAGATCTTTGGGAGTGATTTAGTGAACAAATCGCAAGATTTTCACATGACTTAGTATGCAATATCTTGATCTCGTTCATCTTATGCAATTCATGAGCATAGAAGAACTTGGGGTTGATATGCTTCGTGAGATTGCTCTTCACATAACCCATTTGTGCTTGGGCAACACAAGCGCAATATCTTCATAAATTATCGTGGGAGTTTGCTCAATGTTCAAACCACATGACTTACGGATGTGGTGAACCATTCTTCTCGAGCCATGCACATTCACGAGATGCTTCATACAAAGCGATGATTTCCGAGTGGTTTGTCGACGTCGAGACAAGAGTGCGCTAGACGACTTCCAAGAAATTGCTGTTCCTCCACATAGGAAAACATAGCGGTTTAGGACTTGCCGAGATGCGGGTCGATAAATACCCAAAGATCGGCATAGCCAACCAAATTCAATTCATTATTTCTTCTAAAGAATGCATCGAGGTCTTTGCTTCCTTGGAGGTAGCGGAAGATGTCCTTGATCCCTTTCCAATGCCTTTTGGTGGGTTCTGCACTGTACCGAGCTAGCAAATTCACGGCGAATGCAATGTCCGGCCTAGTGCTATTCGCAAGGTACATGAGCGCTCCAATTGCACTCAGATACGGGAATTCTGCTCCCGGGACTTCCTCCCTCTTCTCTAGGTGCAGATGGGTCTAGGTCTACTTGGAATGACCTTGAGCCATTGGAGTCTTTGCGAGGATATGACTTTTCAAAACCAAACCTTTCCAACACTTTACGTGTGTAGGTTGATTGATGTACCAAGATTCCTCCTTGGACATGTTCAAGCCGCAAGCCTAAACAAAACTTGGTTTTACCCAAATCTTTCATTTCAAACTCGGACTTCAAGTATGAGCATGCCTCTTCAATTTCTTCATCCGTCCCAATGATGTTCAAGTCATCTACATAGACGGAGATTATCTGAGAATCCATTCGGGATCATTGTATAAACACACATGGACAATCTTATTTGTTTGTGTAGCCTTTCTTGCAGAGAAAGTCACTCAAGCGATTGTACCACATTCTTCTGATCGCTTGACCCATACAATGATTTCTCTTATTTCACATTTGCATGTGTTTCTATTTGCTCCATCTTGGTTCTGGATAGGAATTCCTTCCTACTTTCATGTATATCTCGAATCCAAGTTTCCATCTGGTATCTTTGTGACAACATCCATTAGCTTCATTCTCAACTTCAAGTTGATCGCCATTGAGATCAAATATCTAAAGGTAATTCCTCCCATGACCGGAGAATAGGTTTCTTCATAATCAACTCCGGGACGTTGAGTGAAACCTTGAGCTACAAGCCTTGCTTTGTACCTTACAACCGTTGTTTTCATTTCTCTTCCGAACAAAGACCCATTTGTGACCTACGGGGTTTACATGGGGAGGTGTGCGGCATACGGGCCCAAACACCTCTCTCTTGTTCAGAGAGACTAACTCTGCCGTGATTGCCTTTTTTCATTCTTCCCAATCTAGCCTTTTCTTGCACTCTGCGAGATGCGAGCTCGGGATCATGATCAATGATCGAGGCAATCTTCTTTGCGAAGTATGCATCAACGTTGGCTGTTGCTCTATTCAGGGATTCTCCTGTTACTACAAAGTTTATGGCCATTTCTTCATGGGGTGCTTCATGCACTTCTACTTACTCTTCGCGCTTTTCCTATCGCAGAGCAAGTTCCTTTAGCTTTTCAACGCCTATGTGTGCGCACACATTATTTCCGTGACTTCTGCAGTGGAAGATTCAAGTCCGGAATTGCCTTTTCCATTGGCTTCTTTCCAGTGCAGTCTCAACTGCTCCCTTCTTTCCTTGGGGCATTTTCGTGATTGGTTGTGGTAAGTCCTCTCGCCAGATTTTCTCCGGCGTCTCCGGTACTTTGGGTTTGAGGAGCAGTTGCTGTTCTTTTTCTTTGAGGCCTCTGAACAGGTTGAGGATACTTTCTATTTTCTTTGGTATTTCCACCTCTCTGGTGCATTTCTTGCTGGTACATGCGACTTAACCACGCCCTTGGATCACAAAATGATCAGGCGGTTCATTTGCTAAATTCGCAAATCGATTATCTTCTAGACTTCTTGATTTGCTTCATTAGTTCGGGGTCATGTGCGGGGATCGGTGGAATGCCATATGATTTCCGGCATTTTCATCCAAAGGTTGATTTCCTCCCTAATGACGGAAACGATCCTCGTCAAAGATGCAATCGTGAATCGGTCAGATGCAAGTCTCGATCATGGGTTCCAAATACGATTATGGATGCACTCCCATAACCAACGATATCCCGGACTTGCGGAGAGGGCCCATTTCGATCCGAGAGGGTGGTATAGGTACATATACCATACACCCAAATTTTCTAAGATGGGAGATCTTGGGATGATCCCGTGCACAAGTGCATAGGAGAATAGGTGTTGTAGGCCGATGGTCCAAATTGATAAGTCTTTGCTGCGTGCGGATCGCGTGTCCCCAACAAGTGTTGGGCAAGTTACAACTCGCAAAGCGGTCCGCAATGAACTTAATCCTCTTTATTAGTGCTTCGCTAGTCCATTCTGCGTATGGACGCGCGCGATGGAGTGCTCAATCGCTATCCTCGTTGCCGTGCAATAATCATCAAATGCCTTTGAAGTAAATTCTCCGGCATTGTCCATTCGATGGACTTCACGCGATGATCGTGAAAGCATTCTTAATTCTTATGATCTGCGAGATCGACTTTGCAAAAGCATGGTTTCTTGTTGACAACAAGCATACATGCGACCATTTCGAGGAAGCATCGATGAGCACCATAAAGTATCGAACGGCCCGACAGGGCTGAATCGGACCGCAAATATCCCCTCGGATGCGTTCCAGAATGCGGGATTTCACTTTGCACTTTCATAACAGAGGGTCTAGTTATTAATTTCCGTGGCACATGCGAGGCACACAAAATCTTCATGATTCGGAAATTTTTAACATTAATGCCATGACCACGTGAGTTGTTCACTATATTTCTCATCATTCTAAGACCAGGGATGACCTAATCTACCATGCCATTAAGAAAATAACTCAAGCTTCTAAAAGCAGTCTTCAAGGAAGTATACACTTGGTGCATGAATATTCGTGTAGTACAACCCAGATTCATATGAGGACATTTTTCTAATACCATTTTTCCACATACCGCGTGCTTCACAATGCACAAATATTCTTTGCCATTTTCTTCATTGGTTTCTACGTGAAAACCATTGGCGCGATGTCTTTAAAGCTTAAGAGAGTGCGAGTTGATTCGAGGTACAAAAGGGCTTCTTCAATTACCAAAGTTGTACCCATAGGCAATATAATAGTGGCTCTTCCCGAGCCGATTACATATGAGTCGCTTCGCGATCGTAGTAATCTTTCCAATGCTTCTTCGTGATCGATCGAAAGTATTTAGACTCTCTTAAGATGGTATTTGTTATGCTACTATAATTCCAATAAAACAGAGGCAAAATAATTCAAAAATTGCTTGTAAAGGAAAGAATCTCGGAATAAAGAATAAATTGCATATTTATTCATGAGAGAAGTATGCTCTTCTAGAGCTTACAATTCATTATTCAAAGAAAATGCTAACAACCATAATCTAAAAGAAATGCGATTCATGCATTAACGGGCTTTGGACTTTCCTTGGCACGAAACTTCTCTTTTTCACCTTGTTTGCCCTTCTTTCTATGAATGGGCTTTCTCACCTTGTAGCTATTGGCATTGACTTACGTGCGGTGCCCTTCCAGTGGTCTGCGAGACATAGTTCTTGCGTAGAACATCGTCTTGTGATTCCGCAACTTGCATTACATCAATCAGTTCGCTATACTCCTTGTATGCGTCCTGATGATAGTTGCGTGCACTCTGGATAGCATTAGGGTGGAAGGTAGAGAGAGTCTTCTCAATCTTTTCTTCATCAGTGATCTTCATGCCACATAGAGAGATTGGTACAAATTACGTGCAAGGCGTAATTATACTCGCCACCGCTCAAGTTCAAACCTCAGCGTACCCAATCTTGCTGTGCTTGGGGCAAGATGGTGTACTTGAGCTTTTCGAACTGCTTCTGAAGTGCAGTCCAAAGCTTGAGTGCACTCTCCTCAGCCATGTATTCATTCTTCAGAGTGGCTGAGAGGTGGTGCCTGAGGAAGTGCAAGGCTTGATCATTCTGTTCGGCGGTAGGTTTCGCGTCCTGCGAGGACCCTAGACCAATTGCTGCGCGGAGCTTCTTGCCCCCACGAACGATCTTTACGTCCGATGCCCAAGTGAGATAGTTCTGACCGTGCGGGGCCAGTTCTTCAAACTCACGATTCACGATGCCGGACATCTTCAAGATTTCAAAATTCCGACATTAGATTACTGCGTGTAATCTAATAGAAAATGGTTGCGAAAAGCATAAAGATGCAGAAAATAAATTCATATGCATTGCATTATATAAAATAAAGCAAATGATTCAAAATTCATAAAACAGAGAAATAAAGCAAGAAAATTAAAAACAGAGCCAAAAAATCTTCTTGATTTTCCGGCATTTTTCAAAATTTTCTGCGATTTTCAACAATTTTCTTTTTTTTTCTTTTCTTTCCTTTTTTTTCTGGACGAATGGCCTTTGGGCCATCTTTGCAGAACAAGCCCATTCGGCCTTCCCGCCAAAAGGAAAACGCTCGACCAATAAAACCGTGGCTAGGGTTCCCATCCCTAGCCGCCATGTACTCTGCTCCAAGAAACGGGCTTCGCTCGACGCATGGGCGCGCAAAGCGAGCGACCGAGCGAGGGTCGCGGCCGAGGCGCGGCGCGCCGCCGCGAAGGGCGGCGGCGCGGGCGAGCCGGCAATGAGCGAATCGCGCGCTACCGGCGGCGGAGCGGAGGCGTCGCCGGCCGCGAAGCGGCGCGGCCGAGCCGGCCGGCCGAAGCGCAGCGCGGCGCTGCTACCTGGCCGGAAGCGGGCATCGTCCGCGTCAGGCGCTTGGTGAGTCGAGCTTCTTGCTCGGTGATCTGCCGGCGACAACGCGGCGCGGGCGGCGTGCTTCAGGCGCAAGGCGCAATGCGAGTGGCCGTGCCATGTGTTTCAGTCGCAACGCCACGGCGCGGCTGCGTCTTGAGTGTTGCCGAGCGGCGAGTAGCGAACCGAACGGCCAGAAACCGAGGCCGGGGCGCTGCCGCCGCGGATGGCCGAGGCGGCGCAGACGGCCGCGAGCCGAGGCGTCGTCGCCGGCCGCGAGATGGCGGTGGCCGCCATGCGCTCGTGGCCGTGTCGGCGGTGGAGAGGCACGGCCGTCGGCGTGGCGGCGAGTCTGGCGCCGAGGCCGGCAGCGGCGACCGTCAGGCGCCGCCGACCGAGGGGCGTGGCGACCGGAGGGCGTGGCGTCGGCACGACGGCCGAATCGGCGCGGCCGCCGGCTGCTGGCGCGCGGGCGGCGGTGGCGCAGCGCGATCTTGGCCGGGGCAGCGACGGCGAGGCCGAGTGCGCGGTACGCGACGGCTTGCGCGCGACGACAGCAGCGGCAGCTATGGCCGCGAGCGCCGTGTCGGCCGAGGCGGCGACGCGGCGCCAGCGCATCACCGGCGGCGAGGCTTCAACGGCGCCGTCGCGGAGGCGCTGCGTCTTGGAGCCGAGGCATCGGCGCCGCTGCGTGTCGGCGGTGCCAGGGCGTGCCGTGCACAAAGCGGTGGCGCGATGGCTTCATGCCGAGGCGACACCTTTTTTTTTTTTGATGTAAATATGCTTGTGTCTGTCTTTGTTTCGTGTCGATGTAGCTTCTTGCCACGTGACGAACGCAGTACCGATGCGTAGGTTAGATGCATACATAGAAACAACAGCGATTAGATTCAATCGTCGAATTCCCACCTTTTCTCACCTTTTCAATTCGAACTCCAGAGCTTCGGCGATAACGTGTTAAGGAACCTCGCTATCGAATAGTCCGGGGTTCCCGAACAGATCTGAATTGGAGAACAGAAAGAGAGAGAGACACAGGTATATGGGGAGCGACGACGGAGCTCTTTATTGCTTTTTGATTGCATGTACATTAGGGGGGACCCCTCCTCCTTTTATAGCGCTTATCCAGAGTTTTGGCTAAGGGACCACATGGGCCTTCCAATGGGCTATTAGGGTTTCTTAACAATAGCCACGGTAAGCCGGTAACTCTGGGGCAACGCTCAAAAGATGGTTGTCCTTAGATGTCCACTCGGTAAATCACAAAAGAGCGATCTAAATCTCATATGCTGTTGCCCGTTGTACTTACTGGGAAACGGTGAGACTAGCTAGCAGCAATCTAGCTCCGTAGGCCCGCCTAACTCCATGTACTAAAGGTATGTATAATAAGATCATGTCAGCTGGCTTTTAACTTGTACACATCAGTTTTAATCTATGTAGAGGAGTGAGAAAAGAGGAAAGAGAAGAGAGCGGGCTCTTATTTAGTAGCCAGCTTTGCACGAGAGTATAGGTAGATCATTTATGTACAAGAGAGAAAAGATAGTTATTGCACAATATTTAGAGACAACATTTAGAGACAATTATTGTACAAACTGATTTTTAGCTTACTATTAACCAGTAGTTGGCTTTGCTATTGTACTTGCCCTAAATTCACCACGACCTTTTTTTCTCCCCGGAAAAACTAGCGAGCGTTATCCCGTTGGATCTATCCTAACAGGATAGGTCTTCACCACTGGATATAGATGTCACCGCTACTCTAGCTGGCAGGGACAGACACCGCCGATGTTGTAGCCACAATGAGATTATTGAAATTTGAAAGATCGAAAAAGGCGACTAGAGGGGGGTGAATAGGAGCCAAATAAAAATTTTCGAATAAATTTTCCCCCTAGAATTCAAACCACCAAAAGACCAGAAAGAAACTGCACTGGTCGGGTATCTCTGGTCGAATGAACAAGATTCTCGACCAAAGACTGGTCGGATGAACGAGACGGGGTGAATAGTATTCGGTGAATAAAGATATCGACCGGATGCACAGTACGCCCGACCTGCGGAGGTCGGATGAACAGTACTCGGGTGAATAGTGCTCAGATGAACAGTACCTCCCGACCGATGAACAGTAAAATCAGCACGATCTTAAAAACAGAAATCGATGTAACTTTTGATCGGCTAATCCAAAAACAGTGAAACTTGGTGTGCACCTCCCTAAGGATGTCGGGAACCTATTTCACCATCAATCGAAGGAATTGATACCAAGGTTCCGTCCTTTTCGATTTAACAAATGCAACACCAAAAACAGTCACGAACACGATTTTTTACCTAACTTGCGGTGGGAGTTGATGGTCGAATATCCTTGGATAACTCTCCACAAATCACAGCAAGTAAGTACACGAAGAAACAACCCTTCAAACAGATAGAAACACTATCTGAAAACTAGGCACAGAAATTGGTTTCTTCCAAAACTGAATAGAAGAGGTTGTAGATTGCCTAGATGATTGGGATATGATCTATAGAAGATTCATCCAGCAATCTTTCATCCTTGGCAATAAGAACCAGAAGCCAATCAAGACTAACGAACTGCAAGTCACACGTTTACGCACTTTAAGAACAGTTTACAACTTGCAACAAGAACGCAAGGATTGCCTAAATGATTGAAAGCACCGAATCCAGAGAAGAGTTCATCAATCATGAATTTCAAAAAGGACTCAAAAGCATGTAGAAGGAGATGAGGCAAATCCAAATTACGTAAAGTAAATTGCAAGTAAGTAAATGCGAAATTTAGATAATAGAATTTAAGTGCGTAATGTAAATACGTAAGAGAAATGAAACAAGAATATAAGCGAAGAACATTTCATTTCTGGAAGGGAGGTTTACAAAGCCTCACAACAAAGTGGGCAAAACTCAAACGAGCAGCAAAAACCTCAGAACCTTCACAACCTTCAAAGAGGGGAGGCTGCCCCTACCCTCTATTTATAGTGACTGATCAATTCCCACCTTTGGATGTCCTACTTCAATCCTAAGCCAACATCCAAGAGCCAGATTTGATCCTTACATCATCACTCTCAACAACTCTCAACTACTCACGTAGACTTTCCTCACTGCTCACCCCCAAGGAGACACCCCTCTCCTGTCTATTCATAGCAGGGCTTGGAACACCTACCACCCTTGGATGAGCCTCTAAACCCTAGAGCACTCCATCAAGGGTGAGATTTTACCCACTCACAAAGCTATGCATGGGCTCACCCAAACCCAACAACACAACGAGTTTTGCACGCTTTTCAACTCACACTAACTTGACCCGCTACTCTATCTTCCCGACCACGATCCAACGGTCCTCCTAGATCGAGGCGGCTCCAAGTTAGCATCTCATCCATTCCTTTGTCTTCTCGGCTTGCGGCTACTCCACGGCCTCGGTCATCTTTGGCGACACCTTGATCATCCGGACCTCGGCTCTCCCACCTAGTCCTCGATCCCCTTCGCCTCACCATGACCTAGCTCCAAAGTCCCGCAACCATCATAGACAAGGAAACCACATCACATAGCAATGTCCAACAACACATATCCATCTCAGCAGACGGATATACACTACGCCGACCAAAGATAACCCCGACTACACGTGGTCCGACCATCGGTCTCCATCCCGACCAACCATGGTCCGACCACTAGTCTCCATCCCGACCAACCATGGTCCGACCATCGGTCTCCATCCCGACCAACCATGGTCCGACCATCGGTCTCCATCCCGACCACTCGAGGTCCGACCACTAGTCTCAACCACTCGAGTCGGACGACCCAACCACTGGGTCGGACGACCGGTCCGCAACACACCAAAGCCCGACCACTCGGTCGGACGACCCGACCACTGGGGTCGGACGACCGATCCGCAACACGCCAAAACCCGACCACTCGGTCGGACGACCCGACCACTCGGGTCGGACGACCGGTCCGCAACACGACCAAAGCCCGACCACTCGTGTCGGACGACCCGACCAGTAGACCAACACTCAAATTGCTTCAAATCCAAATCAATTTAAAACAACACAAGCTCAAAACTCATCAATTACTCATCACACACAAGGATAGACCTCCACATGGTCTTTCAAAATTTGCCGAAATATTTTGGTTGAAACTTATCGAAACTCATCGAGCTTGTTAAAATGTTTTGAAACTTTTGAGTTGAAAATTGATGAAACCTGTTGAAACTTACTAAAACTTCAGGGTTGAAACCTGCTAAAATTTCGAGATTGAAACTTGCTGAAACTTGTCAAAAATCTTTGACTGACTTGTTGAAACTTGAGTTTGAAAATATGAAACATGTTGAAACTTTCTTAGAATCTTTTAGAAACACGTGAAACTTACTGAAACCTAAAGCATTTTCAAATGTTTTAATGAAACTTCCTGAAACTTGATAAAACCTGTCATTATACCATTGTAACAGTACTATTCTCTAATCTCTTTCTTTTTCTCTTTTTCCTTGTATGGCCCATTTTTATCTGATTGCGACAAAGCTACTGCTGGCAAATTTGTTACTGTTGCTAATTTGTATGCCTTTTTTTGTTATTTTTCCTCTTGAGATGTCGATCATTTTTTTCTTATTTTTTTGAGAGGAAGGCACGGATATTATTATTGATTAACGTTTACATTTACACTGAGATTATGTTTGAGCCCCTGCCTTCAGAAAGGAAGGCAAGGAGCCAAGTATATCTCTCCGGTAGCCTTACACATGCTCTTTTAGCAACTAAACGAGGTTCAAAGTTTGAGCCCCTGCCTTCAAAACGGAAAGTAACCTCTGGGATCAAATTCAGACCTCTTTTGAATCTCCTGCAGAATCATTCCATAGGCATATCGATTTTGCTTTTCCAAGTTTGTTGTAACTTACAATCCGACACGGTGAAGCGCTTTGCCACACCAATATCCAAGGCTAAGGACACTCATTGCAAGCAATCACCTCTAGGGTCGTTGGATCAGTAACTCCATCAACAACCAAGGCACTTGCAGCAATGAACTCCCCATCACTGTTTCTACAAATTGCACCTACTGCACTCTTCTTCCCTGACCGGGAGGCACCTCCATCTACATTGATCTTCATAGTGCCAGATGGAGGAGCTATCCATTTTGTTTCCCTTCGAGTATTCTGTTTATTAGCAATATTCGGCTCTTTTGCAATGCCCGCCATCTCTAAATCTTCCTGAAATTTGACAATGAAAGTATAAGTGGATGGCGGACTCTGGAATTCGCCTTCATGTAAGGCTTTGTGGCGTGCGCCCCATTTTGCCCAACAGGTTATTAATAATTTCCTGAAGCCTTCTTGGGAAGGGACTCCATCATAAAAAACAGCCGAAGTTTGGGATTTTTTAATGCTTATTGCACCAACATGTTCAGTAATCTCCTCGTCAAATAAGAAGGGCCCATACACACCTAGCCAATTTACAACGTAGCAGTGCATGGCTCCAAGCCTCCAAGTTTCAGCATCAACTCCACCGCTACAGGAGAAACATCCTGTATAGGTGTTTTTATTGTATAGTAGAGGTATACTTTTAAGCCTCTATATAATTTTAAAGGCATTTTTCAAAGTGAAGCAATGATGCCTCTACATGTGGTGTCGTTATACCCGAAGAGACAATTATTAAAATATCTTTATATTCTATATAAAACATTTTGTAAAAAGATTGTATTGTGTCCCTGCTATACTCAGCCTCAACACCACTACTATAGGAGAAACATCCTATACAGATGTTTTTATTGTATAGTGGAGGCATACTTTTAAGCCTCTATGTGACTTCAAATTCATTTTTCAAAATGTCATAATAGTGCCTCTACACTAACAAACTCAACCTCAAGTCATGACTTACTTATACTTATTGTTGGCGTCAAAAACTTGATGCAGGGTTTCTGACAGCAGCACACAGGACGAACACCTGGTTCAGAGCGTGCCAGTCGATTTGACCTGGAATCGACAAGGTAAAAACAATAAAATTTACTTCAAGCCGATCGTCAAGATCAATCGGCTTAAACTCAATCAGCTTGAAGCCGATCAAGATCAAAGTAACCAGATAAGTCTGATTAGCCGATTAAGGCTAAACAGATGATAAAGGCAGATCAATTCTGAAGAAGGCGATGCGCAACAAAATCAGAACAAATCGAACCTGGGGTGTAATTGACGAAGATCAACAATCGGCGATGCGCAACTTTATTGATCGAAATCGATTACAAAGGCTAAATTACACAAGCTACTCCTAGTCGACAGAAAAAAATAGATGAAAAGTAAAGCTGGTTGTTTGCATATGTTTTTTTTTTGCAGCTTGCTTCGGCTCTTCTTTTATACCCTTCGGCCGATCGTGTCCTACTCCAACACGCTTTAAGATCCGTATCCGTATCGGCCTTATCTCGAGAGGTTGTTTCCTTTAAAATCTTACAATTCACCAAACGTTTCGGATTCTTTCCAAACATCCGTTAGCTTCCATATCTTTAATTCTATTTGCACGATTTTAATTATCTTGCGAATTTTGGTGCAAACATATGCCCCCATTTTGAGAGATGACTTGTCATCTGTCAAAAATCACAATTATCGGCTTGTTCAATCGGCTAACGTTTAATCTTCACTCATTAATCGCCGCTTTATTCGCGCCAGTATTTCTCGACATGCGCTTAGTGCGTTTTAGCGCCACGCCTTTTGAAATTCACCTCCGCCTCTTCAAGTTTTCACCGTGCTATAAAATCGCCCCCACCGCGGTCATTTCTCACGCGCACAAGCACTCAATCCAAACAATCGGCTTTTGTTCATCCATTGTTCGGTTTCCATCGATCACTTGCATACATCTTCTTCAATCGGCTTGCTAAGATCGGCTGAAATGGACGTGAGTCAGGTACTCATTCCGATCCCTAACAGTAAAGATCAGTATTTTCTTGGTCCGATAGGAAACCTAGACGCCAAGATCTGATAATTAGCCAAGATATTCCCGTCTTCCTTTATCGACTCTGATTCAATATAGAGAGTGGGATAAGAGCTTGAGCATGGCCGATAGTAGCAAGGGATAGAGATCTTGGTATATCCGTGTGGCAGCTCAAAAAGAGGGAATGGGAAAAAATGGGTATAGCTGAGTGTATTCCTCTCTCTTTAGCCGATCCGAAGCCAATGAGCCCTTAGTGGCCACGGCACCGTTATTTCGGTCGGAGACCTTCAACGCTTTCTTGTTTCAGATCGGTCCCATCGGCCCGACTCTTATGGACATAGCCCAATTGTGTTGCTTGAGGTCGATGGTGAACAAATATCGGCTTTTAGTGGAAAACCAAATATAAGCTTATTCAATCTAAAGGAGAAGGTTGGCGTAAGTACATTAATAACAATAACAAAGTGAACGGCTGGTATCGCAGACGAAGAACACGCCGCTTTTACGAATCTATGGTTAGACCGATTCTTGTTACGTGGTGCTTCTTTGGGACCAACACAAGTGTATCAACTAGTGGCGAGCGATTGGTAGAGGGTCGTCGGCTAGCATTGGGAAAGATGTTTCTTGGAGCGGTTTGCCAAATGATGCATGTAATTAGAGTCGGCTTTTCTTGGGTTTGCCAAATTCTGCGTCGGCAATGTAGGTGGTCCTCTCGGTTTATTCAAATTTGGTCAGATCGCTTATTTAGCCGATCTTTCAGACTAGATCTCTCTGAAGATTCAGCATTCCTCGCGAGGACACACCGAAAATGCAGCACTGAATCTGAACCACCGATCCTATGGCGAGAGATTCATCATGTGTTCGCAAGAAAAGATTTCTCCAGCTTGGCTCGAAAAATACTTATCTTTCTTCTTGAATTTGGATAGTAATGATTTCAATCAACAAGATTTTTTCGCTATACTAGTGCGGCCGATTTTGAATGGCCATCATTTCTTCACTTGGACTCGACAACTCAAAATGCAGAATCGACTTTGGATTTCATCAAAATTTTCATCTCCCCAAGATCTTTCATGTCGGCTTCAACACAAGGAATCGTACTTTTCAAATTCTTATGAATTTTACCATCCTTCCATTTTTGCGGACAATTAGGTTTCGCCAAGTGATTCCCACCTTCCACTTCTTGACTTGGTTCACCTAGGACTAGAGTGCGATCCTTAGTCTGCAAAGAACATGGTTTTGGAGATAGCCGATGATTTACGATCAAATCTTTGCCACACTTTGTTCTGAACAATCGTCGATCTAGCCGATTCACCTCATCGTGGTCTTCAATTGCTGATGCACTTCTCCTTGACCGTACTCCATCGGCTATTATTGATGCCCTCTTCCCAGATGTTCCTGAGCCGATGCTAACCGGATAACAATTCAAGTGACGAATCGAGCTCGGATACGATATCTGAGTCTTGTAAATATTGCTAGCGAGGTATTTAGTCGACTTTAACTTTTTCGTTAAATAGTTTACGAACTTGTCTAATCGGCTTCATATTGTTTTCTTTGCGACTAAATCGAGGGCAAAAGCCGATCGAAGTTCCAGCGATAAGCAAGGGAAAACGACCACATAAGGCAAGCGCTCGATCGTTACACCTCCGCTCCTTGGGTATTCAAAGCCCATCATTGTCCGACTTGGAAAAGCAACAACAACCCGATAAGTTATACTCAATCTACCTTGATTCTTTCATCGTTTAGTCAACCGACTTTCACCGATGAATATGTAGAAAAGAGGAAGCCAAAGTCCACCAAGGTCCTCGCCAAGAAGAAATACTCTAAACCACAAGAACAAAGTGGCGAGAGTTCACCTCACGAATCGGCTCTTCGCGGTATCTATAACACAAATCTTAATTTAGTCCATCGGTCTTGATTCGGATCATTGGTTCTTATTACATTCTTTTTCCACCGCGCGATCGGCACAAGTGGCGAACATCCCGCAAGTTTGTCGGACATATCGGCCAAAGAGCCATTGCCTCGGCCGATGCCAAGACTAACGATCGCCGCTCCGAGACTTGCACCTATCCAACGTCCTTGGCTTCAATCTATCCGATTTGGATGATCCGAGAGATCTTTGCGGTGATGATTATATTTACGCAATTCAAAATATAATTGCTTTGTTTCAAAAGGTGCATCGGCCGCAGCTTCATCGCCCCGCATGCAAGAACGCCTCAACAAACTATTTGATTTAGTCTCAAGGCCCCAATCGGAGATTTTGAACAATAATCAACCGATTAGGGCGCTATGTCGCGATTGAGGCCGATCTTCCACCAAATGACTATGGTCGCACTACTTGAGGTTTGCCATTTGGACGAAAAAGACTCTGGTGGAGGCAGCTGAAGAAAGGAAGAAAAGGAGAGCAGCCCAAGAAGCCGACCAGAGGATCCTTGACAAAATGATCATAGAGACAAAAGCAAAAAAGAAAAAATTTGATGTGATCATGGATTCTCTGAAGGCTAACAAAACCTCTCTTCAAAAGCTAGAAACCACTAAGAAATTCCTTGAAGAAGAATTGTTGAAGACGACGGCTCATCAAGGCCAAGATTCCTTCAAAAAACATCGCTTACCGCCAAGGAGCGAAGAAAGAGATAGCAACAATGTGGCGACCTTCAAGGAGCAATCGGCTAAACTTGTACCCATCCTGCAATGCACAGAGAGGATGACAGGATCTGGATGAGGTGCAAGAAACAATTGCCAAAGCGGCCGGAGCAATCGCGGCTTTAGAGCACGACTCGTGTTACGGGATGTAAAACTTTGTCGGTTTATCTTGAAAACGTGTCACGAATGCTTGTTACGAATGTTTTGCGACCTAACTTGTTATGTTTATAATCGGTGCTTAACCGATTTTATCTTGCTTATATCTCTAGTCTACAATCCTTTCACCGATTAACAAGATCGTGTTAATCTTGGCCCTGAACGCGACTTTAGTCGGCTAAGCTCCGATCAAGCGCTAGGATAATATTTCTTTAGATATTTCCCATTAATGGCTTTAGGCAAAACATGCCCTTCAAGTGTTTCCGATAAATACGAGTTCCCACCGACTAACCGATTAATCTTGTATGGCCCTTCCCACGTGGCGACCATTTTCCAAATCGGTTATCCTTAGAACCAACAGTAGTATAGTTTTCCATACTAAGTCACTGATCGAAAGATTTAGGCATAACCTTTTATTATACGCCTTTGCTACTCTAACCTTGTTCTTCTTAAGTCAATCGAGTGTAAACAAGCGTAACTCGCTAGTTCATCCAAGTTGTCTATCATTAAATCATTATAATCTTGAGCCGACAAACCATTTTGATCGCTACTCGTATCGACTCAATATTGATCTCCACGGGTAGAACGGCTTCTTGTCCATATACCAACCGGTAAGGTGAAAGCTTAATCGCTCAGTGATAAGATAGCCGATAGGCCCACAATGACTCGATAGTGTTGAGTGCCAATTCCTCGGCTTTTCATCAATCTTTCTTTTGATCAATTTAATAAGCGTTTTATTAGACGACTCGGCTTGACCATTAGCCCGAGCGTAATCGGCGAAGAGTTTAACAATTTGATCCCTAAACTCGTTGCATAACCTTGAAACTCGTTAGACATGAATACCGTACCTTGATCGGTCGTGATTGTTTGCGGTATTCCAAATCGATGGACGATATGTTCATTCACAAAACTAATCGCCTCAACGCTAGTCACCTTCTTAAGTGGTATAGCTTCGACCCACTTTGAAAAATAATCGGTTGCGGCCAAAATAAATTTATGGCCTTTACTCGAAGTTGGAAAAATTTGGCCGATTATATCTATTCCCAACCTCCGAATGGCCACGGTTTGATAATTGGATGCAAAGTCGATCTTTGGTGCTAGTTGTACGTTGCCAAACTTTTGACATGTCTGACATCCTTTGTAATATTTGAAGCAATCCTCTAGCATCGTTGGCCAAAAGTAACCTGTCCGCCTAAGCATCCATTTCATTTTATGTGCCGATTGATGAGAACCACAAATTCCTTCATGCACTTCACCCATCGCCACTCGGGCTTCTTGACCTCAAGACATCTTAGCAACAAGCCTTCTAGAGTTCGATAATACGATTATATCGTCCATGATAACGCATTTCAATGCTTGTTGCCGTATCCTTCGTTCCGTCACGGCTTAGATGGATCGACTAGATAGTCTCTTATTTGTGTCCTCCAATCAAGGCAATATCCGTGCACATTATTGCTTTATCTACTAGTTCGCTTCGACTTGGCCAACATCTTTATATCCTGATGCTTGCTGGGCCAAAGCATTAGCTCTATCGTTCAATTCTCGAGGAACATGACCGATAGAAAATGATGTAAAAGAGCCAATGATTTCTGCGCATTGCTCTAAATACTTTGATAGCATTTCATCTCGACATTGGTATTCTCCTTTTATTTGCTGTACCACTAATAGTGAATCACCGTATGCTTCAACAACACTCACTCCGATATTTTCCAACAACCGTAAGCCTTTGAGTAATGCTTCGTACTCGGCCTGATTGTTTGAACATCGGCTATTTAGCCGGAATGCGAACTCAAAGCAATGTCCTCTAGGTGATATGAGTACAACACCGATACCATACCCTTCCTCGCATACTGATCCATCAAAGAACAATTGCCATGGTGCGATCAAGACCAAGTTTGCCGCTGTGTCATGTCCTGTTATAAAATCGGCTAGGACTTGTCCCTTAAGCGCTGGCGATTCATATGATAAGTCGAACTCGACCAAGGCGTAAGCCCATTTGCCAAGTCGACCTCGCAAAATTGGGTGACAATATATACTTTATAACATCGGTTTTACTGTGATGACTTTACAAGCCGATGCTAGTATGTAGTGCCTTAGCTTTGTGCATGAGAAGTACAATGATAAACATAATTTTTCAATGAAAGGGTACCTGACTTCTGCATCTAGCAACCGTCGGCTTAAATAAAAGATAACCCTCTCTTTACCATGTACTTCTTGTGCCAAAACAGCTCAATAGTATCTTCTTGGTGAGACATACAATCTGAAAGGAACACCTTTTGAGGTGCGGCCGGATCGGAGGGTTGGATAAATACCTTTTACTTCACAAATGCTTTACGATCGGCTCCCCATATAAATTCTTCATTGTCTTTTAACTTCAATGCGGAGTAAAAGCACGAATCATACCAGAGAGGTTCGAGATGAACCGACGAAGATAGTTAATTTTGCCGATCAACTTTTGTAATTCGTTTTTACATGTTGGCGGTTTGGTATTGGCTATGGCTTTGACCCTTGTTTGGCTGACTTCGATTCCTCTTTCATGTACCATAAAGCCCAAAAACTGTCCTGCCGACACGCCGAACGCACACTTGTAAGGATTCATCTTCAAACCATGCGCTCTTATGTTTTTGAACACCCTCTCCAAATCGGCCAGATGTTGGAGATTTTTTGCAGATTTTACCACTACATCATCTATATAAATCTCAACAGTGTGGCCGATTAAATCGTGGAAAATAAGATTCATTGCCCGCTGATATGTTGCACCGGCGTTTTTCAAGCCGAAAGTCATTACAGTCCACTCGAATAAACCTATTGCACCGGGACATCTGAAGGCTGTCTTGGGTATATCGGCTTCTGCCATGAGTATCTGATTATATCCGGCATTACCGTCCAAAAAGCTTATGATCTTATTTCCTGATGCAGCATCGATAAGCATATCGGCTATTGGCATAGGGTATTCGTCTTTTGGCGTCGCCTTGTTCAGATCTCTAAAATCGACACATACTCGAAGTTTTCCATTTTTCTTCATTACTGGAACGATGTTGGAAACCCATTCAGCGTATCGGCAAGGCCTGATAAACTTTGCTTCTAACAATCGTTCTATCTCTTCTTTTATGACTTGGTACAAGGTTTGGATTAAAACGCTGGATATCTTGTTTGAACGGTCGATAGCCCGATTTAATAGGTAGCCGATGTTCCACCAGCTGACGGCTTAATCCAGGCATCTCGTGATATTCCCAAGCGAAACAATCTTTATAATTCCTAAGTATTTTTATTAATTTTTCCTTGTACTTTACATCTAAATTTGCATCGACAAAAGTTGGTCTTTTCTATCACCTCACCTATATCGACTTCTTCAAGCAAGTCGGTGGACGTGAATCCTTGACCTAACTTTTCGATTTCTTCATAGTCTTCTATGACTTCGTAGCTATCTGTTGTTTGCCGATAGCTTTGCATTTTGTTTTGTAGCACCCTCAATGCTTTTCTTGTCCCCATCGGCGCAATACTTCATTTGCCCGATCAAAAGTGACAGGCTTGACACTGATCGGCATTAGTCCAGTTTTGCTCACGCATATGAAGTCGCAATCGTCCGATTGCCTTGCCCGATATGCGGCCCGACTTCTTCGTGTTGCCAATTTGCATCGGAGCTAGCCATGGCGATGTGTGCCGATGTATCGGCTGTGACGATTTCAACTTCTTCTCCGTTCCATTGAACTAGTGCTTGGTGCATGGTCGATGGGATACAGCAATTTGCATGAATCCAATCTCGACCGAGCGGCTGCGTAGTTTCCTTGGCGTCAATTACAAAGAACGCCGTCGGCAAAGTCTTACTACCGACGATTAGCTCGTGACCATGACACCTTTGCTTCGTAGGGTCGCTTTGTGAAGTCATTCGAACCATGTTAGTTTTAATTAAGTCTTCATCGGACTTACCCGACTTTTACATGTCGTGTAAGGCATTAGATTCACTTTGTGGCGCCTCCATCTACCATTCTTGATATCGACTTGCCATTTATATACCCTTTTGGGTACAATGGTTTCGTATGCCGATGATCGCCTTTGGGTTTCTCAAAGATGGCGTTACGTACCGGAGCATAATCGAGCAGCGGCCTCATTGGCGATTCTCTTCTCGACTTTGAACTCGGTAGGCAAGGTGAACACCATGTTGACGTCCATGGGAGGTGTATCGTCCCTAATCATGGGAGAATCGGGTCATCGGCCGATTCAAATCTTCTTCGACTGTTCTTTTCTTCTCCATTCTCTCTTGGCGCATTTGATTGGACGAAGCTCATTAAATACCTCATCTCTCTCTTTCTCAAAGATCGGCTTCACGAATTTCTTGTGTCCTTAACCTCTGAAGCCGTCGTCATTGTGATTTGCTTAGGCCCGATGGGCACCACAGGTTTAGGTTCCACCGGTTTTCGTACTTTTTACCACCAAGTCTTCTTGATTAGAACTAGTCTTGTGCGTCTTGGCTTGGCTTTGTTCTTGATCCGGTTGAGACAATCTCTCACGGACCGGCCTTCTGTGACTTCGGTCTTGTTCTCTGATCGGCCCGAATAGTCTATCTCTAGCCGACTGCATCGGCCAATCGTCTTGAGGATAATGTTCCATCGAGCGATTATACGGTGATGGCAACGCTACTCTCCTTTCAAAGAAATTGCCAAAGGACACCTCCTATGGGCCCTCTCCACGTTCTCTCAGACGATACAAATTATCCGACCGTGGTGTGGTACCATGGTCGGCTATTCATCCTCTCGTATTTCTCCATTAATTGTGAGAACGTTGGACCTGGCTTTTTCGCTGGCTGCCTTAATGGAACCTTTTCTGCTTTGTACCATTTGCCTATCTGAGGATTCCCCTTAGGTTTAATGGTCCTTGAATTTTTTCCTTCTCGATCGGCTTCTATTTGTAAGGAGCCGATGGTAATCTTCAGTGTCTGGCCGCCGTCAGAGCTTGATTGCATATCGACTTGTCGATCCTTCTTCTGCTCATCTTGCATCGGCTCTTTTCCTTTAACCGAGCATTGTACCATATTAATAGGAAATGGGTCAACGTCTACCTGCATGGTCGGCTCATCGGCAAACTTCAACCGACCATCTTCAATGGCAGACTGGATCTGTTGACGGAAGATATTGCAGTCATTAGTGTTATGTGAATAAGAATGATGCCACTTGCAATACCTGCGTTTTTTGATCTCGTCGGTCGATGGTATTACATGTCCCTCCGGCAATCGTATTATTTTTTCTTGCAGAAGCAAATCAAACATGCGATCGCACTTGGAAACATCAAAAGAGTATTTGACCTCCGACTTATTCCTAGTCGGCTTCAACCAAGAACAGACTAAGGATTTTTTAGCCCCTTTTATCCATTCGGCTATGTTTATTTCTGCTTCCTCATCTTCCGACGAATCACTAGGACAATACTCAACCATATTAACCTTGGCCTTATCCTTCTCTTTATTATTGCTATTACTGTTCTTAAATCTGTCTTTAAATACTTTGTTATCAGTAAATCGACTTTCTTGAGCCGATACACGATGCAACAAATGGCTAAGGTCGGTGAATTCTTGTCCTCCAAATTTCTCCCTAAGAGGGGGAATCAAACCTTGAAACGCTAAATCGGCGAGTTGATTGTCAGGTAATGTAACACCAAACACCGATTCCTAATTTCTCTAAACCTCTTGATGTATTCCGTCACCGATTCCCCAAATTTTTGACGTACCGAACTCAGATCTGAAATTCTAAGCTCCAGACTGCCCGAAAAGAAATATTCATGGAATCGGCTTTCCAAATCGTTCCACGATGGACCGAATTCGGAGGCAAGCAGTAAACCAAGTAAATGCTGCCCCGATAAAGATAACGGAAACAATCTAATTTTCAAACCATCGATCGGTCGCTTCACCGCATTGCGCGATAAAACGTCCAACATGTTCTAAGGTGGTAATCGAATCATCCCGGAGAATTTGGCAAAATCCGGACTCAAATTATGAGGGTAAGGCATGCGATCTATGTAATCGGGTACGGCTTTCTATAGCCGATAACTTTCCTTTTGGTTGTATGCGAATTGATCCTCAAAACAAAGCAGAGATTTGATCGCCCAATTAGCATTATCGCCACCGGTATGGCGGGCCCTTGATAATGTCTGTCATAATCGCACCACCCCCGAGTGCAAGCTCGGGTTGCCAATTATGCCGCGTCGTCGGCATCCGATTATATTGATCGTGCCGATTATGCCTAATTTGAGGTTCCGCACCGGATAAACGGTTACGAGTATGTTACTACCTGTGGCCACGGGTTTCTAAGGTGATAGGTTCTTGGGGATGTCTCTCAGAGTTAACCGGCTGTGAAGCTGATTGGGGAAAAGCGTAAAACGGAGCCGACGGTGGAAGGTTGATGGATGAATCCAACTTTGCGGCGTCGGTATAAGCGTGATAATGGTTCACCCCACTTGACCGGGGATCCCTAGGCAATATGACCGTGGGTTGTGTGGGCATCATTGTAGGAGGTGAGGTCATAGCCGATGGTTTAGGATCGGCCATCGTGCTTTGCGTGTTCTCGCGATACGTAAAAATCGGATAATTTGGCAGAACTTCCAATGGGTCTAGCAGACTTCTTGACGAGGCCAACTCCTGAGCTATAGTTTTGACGCTATTCACTATCATCGGCTTAAGGGTTGTTACTAGAGCCGATGATTGGTTTATCAAGGCGTGGTGTACAGATTGATTAATCATAGCCGATAATTCGGCTTGAGCAGGTAGATATCGGCTTACTTGTTCTGTTATGCCCGCATCACCTGTATGTTGACCGTCGGTAGGGCGGATTTTTGAGTAACGCCACGCCTTGTTTTCGATAGCAACTTAGCATCATCTCTTCAAGAGCGACTTTCCGAGCTTCAATTTCTTGGCGTTGTTCATGGACAAATCGTCCATTGTTGGGACGATTATAGCTTCGAGTTGAGATCCGATGGCGGAATCGACTTCCGATGAAGACATTACGGGTCCCAGGCGTGCCAAAAGTGTGTTGGCGTCAAAAACTTGATGCGGGGTTTCGACAAAGAAGACACGTGATCTAACACTGTTCAGAGCGTGCGGTCGATTTGACTCGAATCGACAAGGTAAAACAATAAAATTTACTTCAAGCCGATCGTCAAGATCAATCGGCTTAAACTCAATCGACTTGAAGCCGATCAAGATCAAAGTAACGGATAAGTCCGATTAGCGATTAAGGCTAAGCAGATGATAAAGGCGATCAATTACAAGAAGGCGATGCGCAACAAAATCGTAACAAATCGAACACGGGTGTAATTGGCGAAGATCAACAATCGGCGATCGCAACTTTATTGATCGAAATCGATTACAAAGGCTAAATTACACAAGCTACTCTAGTCGTGAGAAAAAATAGATGAAAAGTAAAGTGGTTGTTTGCATATGTTTTTTTGCAGCTTGCTTCGGCTCTTCTTTTATACCCTTCGGCCGATCGTGTCCTACTCCAACACGCTTTAAGATCCGTATCCGTATCGGCCTTATCTCGAGAGGTTGTTTCCTTTAAAATCTTACAATTCACCAAACGTTTCGGATTCTTTCCAAACATCCGTTAGCTTCCATATCTTTAATTCTATTTGCCTGATTTTAATTATCTTGCCGAATTTTGGTGCAAACACTTATATTGTAATTGTTATAAGTAGCACACAGTGTGTCTCAAACATCTAAAAGAATGTCTCTAGAGAATAAAAATGCCTCAATTAACGTCTCTACAACACAACGTCAATTTAAAAAGTGTCTCTACAGGATTTTTGCTTTTGACAATTTACAAGATACCTAAAAAAAGCCTCTACAGTTGACATTCCATATTATTTATCCAAAACATCTTAAAATAGTGTCTCTATATTTTAGACACCTTCTAAAATACCAAAAAAATGTCTTTATAATATGTTATGGTAATTTGTACAGATAAATAAAAAAACTATAGGAAAGTACCTGAGGTTTTTGTTGTAGTGCACATAGCTTACATGCTGTTGATTTCTCCAAGCAAAAATGCGAATTTTAGATGGAACATTTACCTTCCACATCATCCTCCACTACTTGCTGCTTGCACCATTGATATCTGAATTTTCAGCTCTATGCTCCAACCACGCTTCCCTACTGAGTTTTGTATGGACCAATATTTTGTAAGGTGAACGAACCAAGCATAGTCCATTCCTTTCGTAGTGCCAAGCCCATATGTCATTTTGTTGAATTAGGCTCAAAGGGATGTTTCTAATAGCTTCTATATTCATTGGATAGAAGAAAGTATTCAAAAGATCCATCCACGATGTCATATATTCCATATCTCGGGATTCAATATGACCAAAATATTTATTTCTTTCCTTGTTCCAATTCTTCGGATGAGTCCTTGTTTCAGGATATCTCCCCTCTCTATAATTGCCCTCTAAACCTGAGAAGGTTCATTCCCCATAGAAGCACATAGGAAATCCTCAGATGAAAACTAATTTGGCTTCAGAAGTCCTGCACTTATGAATCAGGTTGTTGCAGAATTATCCAAGCTTGACGCGCTAGTAGAGCCAAGTTGAAAAGTTCTACGTCCCTGAAGCCGATGCCCCCAACAAACTTTGCTCGAGTCATCATATCCCAATATCCAGCTAGTTTTCCTTTTAGCATCTTTAGCGTAAACACCCCTCCCCACCCCCCCCCCCCACCCCACCCACCCACACACCCCTAAAAAAAATCCAATAATATCTTTACCACCCATCGATAAGTTTTGTTCCTAAAAGACCGTGTGAATGTCTATCCGTGTTTGTGATGAGTTATTGATAGTGTTTGAGCATTTGATACTCAAATTTGAGTTTAATTTTAATTCTATTTTGAATTTGAAACAATGTGAGCTGATGTTAGTTCAAGAGTGGCACTACCAACCTTGTAGGAGCGGTAGTGCCATCCAGGCAACACTACTGGCCTGGGATGGCAGTAGTTTCGGCCCTACGGTGCTACCAGCCGTAAGTGCGGTAGTTATTTTACAGATAGGTATTTTTCTCTAGGTTAAGCGTGAGTGGCACTACCGGCGTTGTGAGGGCGGTAGCACCGGGGTTGCGATACTACCAGTTCCTAGTTGGCGGTAGTTATTTTTCAGAGGGTGTTCTCTCAGGGTTTCTCAGGCTGAGCAGTACTACCAGCCAACCAGGAGAGGTAGTACCAGACTTGCGGTACTATTGGCCCTAGGTGGCGGTAGTTAGAGGTAGGCATTTTTAAACTGAAACTGAAAAACCGAACCAAATTAGCTGATTATTTTGGTTTTTTCAATTTTCGGTTTTTTATTTTCATGTAATTCAGTTTTTGGTGTATAGTTCGGTTTGCTAATCCTAGAAACCGAAATGACCGAGAACACAACGACTTCAATAGTTCAGGCCTCAGCCCACGGCCCACTAGCCCAAGTCGCCAGACATGGTCACCGAGTTAACATTCACGCAGACGCGGTCGCCAGACGCCATCCCTAATTCCCCGTTCCATTCCCCAAACCTTCCCAACCCTACCCGATGCTCTTCTCCATCATCCGCAGATCCGCTCTTCTTCGTCCTCCGCCCTTCCCAGTACACGAAGAGATCGAGGCCAATTTTGTGGGCGGCGGCGACCTGACGTCCGTGAGGGCAAGAGGAGGGGGAGGATCCAGGCGTGGGCGCTAGCGAGTTATACACCCCCTGGTGCGGCCACTGCCAGTCACTCGCCCTAGACCAGGGGCGGAGCCAGCCCAGCCCAAAGCTAGGCAAGATGGGAGGCAGAGGCTACGTAGTCTAGGGCAGGGGCGGAAGCTGTGGAAGTAGCTAATTAGCTATTGTTTTCGGCTGATCAAGACCTAAGAATTAGCTAATTACCAACAAGACCTAAGAATTAGCTAATTAGCTGGCCTTCCCATGCCAGGCCTTGCCTGGCCTCGCCCCTGCCCTAGTCTAAGTAGCCTTCGCCTCCCATCTTGTCCTCCAACCCCGGGACGTCGTCTCACCAAGGTCAACGCCACCGAGGACACTGATCTCGTCCAAAAGTACTATGTCCAGGGATTCCCACCATCCTCTTCTACATCGATGGGTCCCCAAGGACTACACCAGCGCAAGAAACAAGTAAACCAGTTTTCTCTTTCCATTCTGCACTATCATCTACACTGAATGAGATCTCTAGATCCCACTCCCAAAATTGATCCAAATTTGTTGTTTTGCTTGTGCAGGGAAATAAAGAAGCATCAAGATGGTGTTGTGGGTCTTCAGGTGTCGGTCCCTGATCTGGAACCCCGGCTTCAATTTCGACGAGAAGATCCTCGAATTCATCAAGGGCTATAAGCGCACGTTCGGTTTCTAGGTATGGTTGCTCCTAATTGGAAATCTAGAATCAGTAACTGAGCCTTGGCACTGTCTTGGCTTGAAGATTGATGTCTCTTCCTTTTCCCTACAACCTGCATTGACCATAGAGGCACACCAGAGAATCCTACGAGGACCTGCATGCTTGAATCTGACAAGCAAACCATATGCGTAAGCAAGAACTGCTTTGTCTATCCTTTCCGTGTTTACAGCAATGAATTTTGCCTACTTCACATGATATTGTTTGCTAGGTGGGCTCAGATTACAGCAATGAATTTCGGTTTACCGAAAAACCAATATAACCGAACCAAAAAATTTCGACTAATTTGGTTCAATTTTTGAATTTGAACCAAAAATTTCGGTAGCCAGTTTTCAAAAACCGAAATATATGTAAACCGAATAAACCGAACCAAAAAAACCGAATACCCACCCCTAGCGGTAGTACCGACTTTCCAACGAATGGTTGGTCAAGGTTTGTATTTTGTTGATTCAATTGCATATTTTGCGAACAGTGCTATGTGATGTATTTCTTGTCTGTGTTAGTTGCAAGACTTCGGTGCTAGGTCATGGTGAGGTGAAGGCAAGACTGGGACTGGGCTAAGAGAGCTGAGGTCCAGAACTATCAAGGGACGTCGGAAGATGATTGAGAGAGGGAAATGGTTGCAAGCCGAGAAGACAAGGAACCAGAGCATGAAGCGCTAGTGATAGACATGACGGGCAATTGTATGGACCGGGACTAGGCTCAGGGAGGAGTTGAGGTCCAGAACGATCATGGAAGCCGGTGCCACCATGGTGAAGCTGTCAAGGACACATGGCGCATCAAGTGACTTGGACCCGTTTGCAAGTGAGGACGGTTCGGGGTAGTTCGGATGCGTGAGAGGCTTGGCGGCAAGTCATTGGGGCCACGTGGAAAGTGACGAAGCATGGGTGATGCTTCGAGGAGAAAGAAGACCGGTCATTAGGGTAAATTGGTAATTTGCTCAATACCGGCGACTGAGGCAGTTTGGAAAACTGCGGCGGTGGCCTAAGTGGTTTAGGTCACGCCAAAGTAGAATTGAACGCAAATTCGGACTCGCGAAACGGATTTGGCAACACTATAATGGCCGCTTTGAGAAGCGTGCTTGTGTGAGTGTAAAATCCGTTAAGAGTATTGGGTTATCGGGTTAACCCGTGTAAATGTGGATGATATCCACATGTGTGCCCAGGTTTTAGGCTTAGGGTTGGCTCCACTATATAAGATGTAGTGGGAGGTGAGGCTCTAAGCCACTAAGCCTAGGAGAAGGATTAGAGTTTCCACAAGATTCTAATTTCTTCTGTGGGTGTGTGAGTGCTCCTTAGGAGCTTTGCCCTCAGGTGAGAGGCTTTGTAATCCATCCACATGTTCTGAAATAAATATCATTTTCGTTCTCAAGATTTGGCTTTTGTTCTTGACATTTCTATTTCTTGATTCTTGATCTTTCCTGTTGGTTTCTTTTTTTCTTAATCTTGTGTTGCCAAGGATGAGTGATTGATGGATGTATCCTCTGGAGATCATCACACAATCATCTAGGCAAGCTCTCTCATGATCATCAAGAGATTTCTTGAGAAACCGAGTTTTGGCTTGAGAAGGAAGAATTTGAGGTAGATCTTGATCTTGCAGGTTTGAGGGCAATCTCTTTAGGGTTCTTGCTTGATGTGATACGTGGGAGACCATCTAGGATCATTTTGATCATTAAATCCCCACGAGCAAGCTCAGGGTAAAGTTTTTGTATTTGACCCGGTTTTGATGTAACCTTCGGTAAATTAAAAAAAGGTCAGAACTTTGACGTCAATCATTGCGATTTAAGGTTGGAAT
Source organism: Otatea glauca (assembly GCA_036346275.1). Classification (NCBI taxonomy): domain Eukaryota; kingdom Viridiplantae; phylum Streptophyta; class Magnoliopsida; order Poales; family Poaceae; genus Otatea; species Otatea glauca. The sequence goes on from CM070714.1 coordinate 43,826,218, forward strand.
AGGTTCCTGACACACATAGGAAGGAGCATACAAAGTTTCACAGGTTTTCGATTAGCCGATCAAAAGGTATACCAATTTTTGTTTTTGAAGTCGTGCGTATTTTACTGTTCATATACCCTATTTTTACCGTTCATCCGGCACTACCAACCATCTGAGAGGGGTAGTGCCACCCTAGAGCTGATTTTCTCTAAAAATTTATTTTTCCGCACTTATTTGACATAGTGAGGTTTTGATTTGTTTCCTGGGGAAAAATTGGATCGTAATCATTTAACCCTCATATGGTCATTTCTGGTCCTTCAGTTCCATCCGCCCTTGACTGTTTTCCAAACTGTATCTTTCAAATATTTGAAACCCCCATTCTTTGACCGGCCAACATTAGTAGGTAGACGAAGGTACCTCTATCTGAGTGATTCATTTTGCACATGAACCCTTTCCATAATAACCTCTTTCAATTCGATTTTGCAGCCTATACTGAAGAAAATTGATGACTTGGAGAGGTTTACCATTTGTCCAGACACGCCATAATAATCCTCAAGTATGTCACTCACTTTATTGGCTTCCCCCAATGCTGCCTTAAAAAACAGAATGTTGTCATCAGCAAATAGCTAATGGCTGATTAGAAGCGCTGACAGAGCAATACAAATCCCCTTTTGACTCGTGACTCCTCTGTTTATTAAACAAGACAAGCCTTCAGCACAAATTAAAAATAAATAAGGGGATATAGGATCACCTTGGCGTAGTCCCCTTGATGGTTTGAATTTCTCCAATCTACTGAGAAGGATATAGAAGATACATATTTCATAAACTTATCCACCCAGCTTTGATGAAAACTGCGGTTTGGAGCTTGATTGTGCCCCCCAGGGTTCAGTTCTTCCTTTGGCTTGTCTCTCATAACAAGTTAATGACCAGAGATAATTTGTTAAAGAGGGGGATGGATAGAGGGGTTTATTGTTGCTTGTGTAATGAGATCGAATCTGTTGTACATCTTTTTTTTGACTGTGTTGTAGCCGTCAATATTTGGGGTTTGATTGGTGAGTTTTTTGGTTTGAATGTTGGTCATAATTTTGAATCTGTGGCTCGTTTTTGGATTAGCAATAAGAAAAATGCTACTTTGAATACTATTTGTGCTGCTGTCCTTTGGAACTTGTGGAAAAATAGAAATGACATGATTTTTCGTTGTCAGTGTTGGTTAAGTGTCAAAACAGTTTGGAGAAGAATTCTTTCATCCTTAAGGAATTGGAGTCCGATCTACAAAAAGAAAATGGTGAGCAGGATGGATCAGTTCTATAGGTTTTTGGACAATAGGATACGAGCATCGCTTCCTTTGAGTTGTGGAACAACTTAACAGGAAAGGATCTTTTGATGGGTGAAGCTCAAAAAGAAGATCATTTTCCGGAAGATTTGAAGGCTACGACGGTTTTTGTTAGTAACTTGGTGGATAGCAATATGTAAGGTTGTGGTCTGGGTGATAATGGCAATATGTAATGTTGGTGGCTGGATGTTTTTTGCTTTCTAGTGGTCCTGCTATGTTTACAGATATTTGGGTTAAAACCTGGTTTGCTGTTCCTGTGGTTTCATATATGGAACTGGATTTGGATGCCCTTTATGTCTAAAAATGAAAACCAAATTTTAGCGTTATAGCTTAGAGGTAATCCCATTCGACTCGGTCATAGGCCTTAGTCATATCAAGTTTCAATGCACAGTACGCGTTTTTCTTAGCTCCATTGGTCTGCATATAATGAAGACATTCATAGGCCACAATAACGTTGTCTGAGATCAATTTTCCAGGAACAAACGCTGATTTTTTCAGAGATGATATCAGGAAGAACAGCCTTAAGGCGATTTGCTAGTGTTTTGAGATGATCTTGTAGATCACATTACACAAGCTAACAGGCCTGTACTGTCCCAAGAAGTTCAGACCTTGTACATTTGGAATGAGAATGATGAATGTATCATTGACTTCATTCGGTGATTCGTCTTCGTTGAGCACTCGAAGTACCGCTCTTGTCAAATCTTCTCCACAAACATCCCAATTTCTTTGAAATAAATGGGCTAGATAGCCATCAGGACCCGGAGCCTTGGTTGGGTACATCTAAAGTCCTGTTTGGTAGAGTTTTAGATCCTAACTTCACCTCAGATCTGAAACTTATATGTTAAAATAAAGTAAATTAAATTTATATTTTTAGTCTAAAATATAAATAAGATGACCTACCTAAACACTCTTAATATACTCATAATTTCAGCTCCACATATCTGATAGAGTTTGGAATACCCAACTCTACTAGATCCACAGATCTGATGAAGTTAGAGCTGTACCAAACACAACCTAAAGAAGAGCTTATTTAACCTCCTTCTTTGTAAAGGGTGCACATAAAAAAAAGAATGAATTCATGTATTCAGGAATTCTTTTTGGTACATAAGTTAATACTTTTACCGTATTCGAAGTCCCTTCTAAAGTGTATAGATCCTTTTTAATTCTCTTGTCATGCCTTCCAGGCAGGACAGCCTTGTGATATTGTTTTCCCTCCTACTTGCCTTCTGATGAAATTTTTTTGTATTACCATCACCCTTGCTAAGTCATTGTACGCATGAGCGCTGTCGCCACATGATCTCCTGAATATTGAGTTCTACAATCCTTTCTTCTAACATATTTTCATTTTGAGATGGACTAGCTCTCGCTGGCTCACAACGCAATCTTTCAAGCTTCTTCTTTAATTCTCTCAACTCCCTCCTGATAGCCCCAAATGAAGTATGGCTCCAATGCTACAGAGCACTAGTTAGCTGCACCAAAGGCTCCAGGCCTTTGTTCCTTTACCGCGTCAATTCATATCCAAAAAATGCCCTAAACCTGAGCACCGTTCGCCCTTTCAGTTGGTTCTGTTGAGAGAAAATTGGTGAATGATCTGATTTAACAGCTAGGAGATGCCTCAATGATGCAGTCAACTTCCATTTGCCACTTTCTTCTCCCAGTTCCAATCAAGGCCTATGTATCCAATGTCACTTGAAGCCAAAAACATCTATTGCTTCCCAGAACTCTTCCATGAGGTACTTTTCCCTTTCATTTATACCTATTTGTTCTTCCCTTTGAAGAATCTCATTAAAACCCCCCATACATAACCAGGGCAAATTCGATTCGCATTTGATAATTTTCATCAAATCCCACGCCTTGTGATGTAGCTTCCCCATAGAAAAAGGTGAGGCGCCATTTCTCTTTACCTGGATCCCTAATATCAGTGCCAATGTGGTGCTGAGAGAACCTTATAATTTTAACATCAATATCATCCTTCCAAAAGACTCCCAAGCCACCACTCCGCCCATCGCTGCTTACTGTAAAGTTGCTAACAAAATCAAGAGTCCACTTCAAATTTTCCACTCACGACTTTCCAATCTGGGTTTCCACAATGCAAAGAATCGAGGGGGCAAAATCCTTCGCTAGCTCGCGAAGTTCTCTAACTGCTGTGGTTTTGCCAATTCCGCAACAGTTCCAACATATGGCTTTCATTGCTCCCGGCGGCACTCCGCGAGGGAGCCCGCTGATCTCAAAACTTCTGTCGTACTAGGTTTCTTCCACACCACCATCTTTTGTCTCTTCGAATCCCTCACCCGCAATTCAGATACCTTGTCAACATTGTCCATCTCTCCCATAGGAAACGTTAGCTGCATTCTAGGTGCATCAAGCTCCACCTTCCCTGTCAAACAAGATACATCAGGACTAACATTTGGTGCGCTGCCTTTGCTATGCTGTCCCTTTCCCCCATCAACTAGTGCAAGATCAAGTGAACCTTCTGTGCCTTCTATATCTCCCTTTCTCTCCAACATCAATCTCTTACTGGAATTCTTTCCAGTTTCCATCCTCACCACCACCATAGACTTCAGTTGGCTAGAAGCATCATCTTATAATTCCCCATCAGTAGCCTCCTGCTCCTTCCGTCGGTTCTCTGATTTTGAATCTGACATCAAAGAGGAACGATCAGAGCCCTTACCAGAGGAATTTGTTATAAAATCAATCACAAAAGAACAAGACACGAGACGCAGATTTTTACGTGAAAAACCCTCGCGGGAAAAAACCACAGGCGTCAATCGGCGATATCACTATTTGAGAAATTGTGTATAAATGCTAGGGTTTACAATGAGCGTCTATGTCTCTCCAGCAGCTTACAAGAGGTATTTATACAAGGAATAAGCGACTCGAGTCTAAACGGCTACACCGAAATATGGGCTAAAGGCGTCTCTAAAGCCCAACCAAGAAATTCAGATCAATACCCAACAAACTCTACCTTGAGACAAATTCCCTCTTATAGCAAAAAACATCTTCACTGAACTCCCTTCAATAATAAATATCACCGGCGCCAAAAATCTCTAGGACTTAAACTATAACTCCAACTAAGCTTGAGTATAGCTCAAACTTAGTAACAGAAATTGACTTTGTCATCATGTCAGCGGGATTATCATGGGTACTTATCTTGTATATTTTGATATCACCTTGAGCAATGACATCTCGAATATAATGATACCTCACATCAATGTGCTTTGTTTTCTCATGATACATCTGATCCTTTGTGAGGTAAATAGCACTTTGACTGTCACAAAATAAAGTGACGCAAGAAGTAATCCCACTGAGCTCAGTATGCAAACCTCTCAACCAAGTAGCTTCTTTATATGCTTCAGAAATAGCCATATATTCAGCTTCAGTAGTGGAAAGAGCAACAGTAGTTTGTAAGCTTGCTTTCCAACTGACAACATAACCACCAATAGTGAACACATAACCTGTGAGAGATCTCCTCTTATCTAAATCACCAACATAGTCAGAACCAACATAACCAACAAGCCCATCTTCAGATTTTTCAAACTGCAAACAAGCATTAGAAGTACCACGCAAGTATCTGAAAATCCACTGAACAGCTTTCCAATGCTTTTTGCCAGGATTAGCCATGTATCTACTAACAACACTTAGTGCATAAGATAAACCAGGACGAGAACAAACCATGGCATACATAAGAGAACCAACTGCATTGGAATATGGGACTCTAGACATATACTCAATATCATCATCTGACTCTAGACATAAAACTGAAAATAATCTGAAATGTGCAGCTAAAAGAGTATTCACTGGTTTTTCATCATGCATATTAAAGCGACGAAGGACCTTCTCAATATAACCTTGCTGACTAAGGTATAATTTTTCAGATTTCCTTGCTCTAATGATTTTCATGCCAAGAATTTTCTTTGCTGCACCTAAATCCTTCATCTCAAATTCTTTACTCAATTGTGCCTTTAATTTAACTATTTCTGATTTATCTTTTGCAGCGATCAACATATCATCAACATAAAGAAGCAAGTATATAGCTGAACCATTAACAGTTTTCATGTAAACACAACTATCATAATTTGACCGCTTAAAACCATAAGAGAACATAAAGGAGTCAAATTTCTTGTACCAATGCCTAGGGGATTGTTTCAAGCCATAAAGAGATTTCTTCAGTCTACAAACAAGGTGTTCTTTTCCAGGAATAACCAAACCTTCTGATTGGTCCATATAAATATCTTCCTCCAACTCTCCATGCAAGAATGCAGTTTTAACATCTAATTGCTCAAGTTCATAATCATGCATGGCAACAATACTGAGTAGAGTGCGAATAGAACTGTGCTTCACAACAGGAGAAAATACATCATTGAAATCAATACCTGGAATATGGCTATAGCCTTTAGCAACCAACCTTGCTTTATACCTTACTGATCAGTAGAAGAAATACCTTCTTTTCTTTTGAAAATCCATTTACAACGGACAGTCTTCTTGTTTTTAGGCAATTTTACTAAATCCCAAGTACCATTCTTTTCAAGTGACTCCATCTCATCTTGCATAGCGGTCATCAAATTTTTGCAATCAGCAGAAGTAATAGCCTCAACATAATTAGAAGGTTCAGCATTATTTTCAATTTCTTCTGCAACACTTAGAGCATAACAAGCAATATCACATTCTTCAATAAATCTTTTGGGTGGATGAATAGACCTCCTGGGTATGTCAATAGCAATAGAATGTTGTGGAAGCTGTACAACTGGAGAAGAATGCTCAACAATATGTAAATCATCAATAATAGATGCATCCTGAACAACAGTATTATTATTTTCTGGTGCATATTCTGAATCAATAAGGTGCTCTACCTGCACACTAGTTTTCTGTTGTTTCTCAATAGGAACATTAGTATCTAATTTATCATTTAGCATAACAAATTCATTAAAGATAACATTTCTGCTGATAACAACCTTTTGTGTTTGAGGATTCCATAATTTATAACCTTTAACACCAGATTTATAACCAAGAAAGATGCACTTAATAGCTCTAGTCTCCAATTTATCATTATCAACGTGAGCATAAGCAGTGCAACAAAAAACTCTCAATTGTGAATAATCAGCTGGAGAACCAGACTATACCTCAATTGGAGTTTTCTTATCAATAGCAATGGAGGGAGACCGATTAATAAGATAGCAAGCAGTGTAAGCAGCTTCAGCCCAAAAACGTCTATGCAAACCAGCATTAGACAACATACAACGGGCTCTTGAGATGATGGTTCTGCTCATACGCTCAGCTACACCGTTTTGTTGTGGAGTACCAGGAACATTGTAGTGACGCACAATACCTTCAGACTTGCAATATGAATTAAATTCATCAGAACATAATTCCATCCCATTATCAGTACGAAGTTTCTTTACCTTCTTTTCAGTTTGCTTTTCAATCATCACCTTCCACTCTTTAAATGCTGAAAATGCTTCTGATTTATGCTTCAAGAAATAAAGCCAAACTTTTCTAGAATAATCATCAATAATTGTTAACATATAACGAGCACCTCCAAAAGAAGTCTTATGAGATGGCCCCCATAAATCAGAATGCACATAATCAAGAATACCTTCTGTAGTATGAATAGAAGTGTTGAATTTTACCCTCTTATGCTTACCAAATATGCAATGCTCACAGAAATCCATTTTTCCATTATATCTATCAAGAAGTCCTCCTTTACTCAATACTGTCAAACCCTGTTCACTTATATGTCTAAGACGCTTGTGCCAAAGATTAGCAATATCGGGTGATGAATGTGAAGAAACAAAGACATCACCTGCAATTGTAGTGCCTTGAAGACGATATAAATTGGCAGATTTCAAATCACCTTTCATTACAATAAGAAAACCTTTTGATACCTTCAAAATTCCATTGCCACCAGAATACTTATACCCTTTAGAGTCAAGAGTACTCAAAGAAATAAGATTCCTTGTCATACCTGGAACGTGCCTCACATCTGTCAAAGTTCTGATGATGCCATCATGCATCTTGATTTGAACGGATCCAATGCCAACAATAGGACGTGGTGAATCATCACCCATCCTAACAGAACCAGCATCTTTAACAGACTCATAAGTGATGAACCAATCTCTATTAATGCATATATGAAAAGAAGCAGCAGAATCAATAATCCATTCATCACCACTACTTGCACATCCAGCAAAAGCAACAAGGGTCTCACCATCAGAACTACTATCATCAGAAGCAACAGAAGCTTTACCTTCATCATCAGGTTTACCTTTTGGTTTGTAGGTATCGTTCCTCTTTTCTTTGTTCTTTACCTTATAACATTCAGATATGTCATGATTATTTTTCTTGCAATACCTGAAAAATTCTTCTTTACCTCTAGACTTAGAACGGCCCCTGTAACTGTTTGAACTTTTGCCTTTATATCCATTATATTATTTCTTTTCTTTTGTCCGTCCACGAACAGACAAAGCTTCACCATGCAAAACGGAACTTTCAGAAGACACCGTCAATTTCATCTTTTCTTTTGCATGTAAGGCCTCATAAACTTCAGCAATAGTTAATGTATCACGGCTATATAAAATAGTATCTCTAAAATTTGAAAATGACAAAGGCAGGGAACACAAAAGAATAAGACCTAGATCCTCATCATCAAATTTTACCTCCATAGACTCAATGTCAGAAACGATCTCCTTAAAGGCCGATAGGTGATTTAACACAGAACCACCCTCTTGCAACTTGTGCGAAAATAATTTCATCTTCACATGCATCTTGCTAGTAAGGTCTTTGGACATGCAGATTGATTCCAATTTTAACCATAAAGTACCTGCAGTTTTCTCCTCCAAAACCTCTTGCAAAATATTATTTGATAAATGAAGATGAATTTGAGATAAAGCCTTACGATCCTTTATTTTTTCTTCATCGGTCCAGGCCTTTTGATCTTTGTTTCCAAATTTATCAAGCGCATCATCCAGGTCAGTGTGCGCAAGAATTGCTCTCATTTTGACTTGCCATAGAGAAAACCTGGTGTCACGGTCTAGCAGAGGAATATCATACTTCAATGAGGCCATAATGCAGAGAAATATTATTAAGTGCACAAGCAGGAAAAAAAATTTGGCTGAAAAACGAGCTTCTGGTAAAATTCCTGGTACGCGAACTGGGTGCACGTAGCAATAATCAGATGGTGCCTGGTAGCCTTCCGGGTGCGCAAAGCAATTCGCTTCGGCTAACGTCAGGGATGACGTCACCGGAGCTGGATCACGCTGTGGCTCGGCGGGATCTTCTACGGCAGAGCTCCTGTGGTCCGATCTGTGCGCGGTCGGAAGCCGAACGGACGGGCGCAGTCGCCGGCGGAGCGACGGAGGTGCGGCGGCGATGAAGGCGGCGACCGACGGCAAGATGATGGCGGCCGGCGACAGATCGGCGAAGAGCGACGCTCGGTGAGGCGACGACGGCGATGGACGGCAGAACGGCAGACGATCGACGGCGGGCCAAAGTACGACGAGTGGCAGCGAGAGCGCAAGCACTGGGTGCGGCCCGATCTGAGGTGAAGAAATCGGCCCGATCTGAGGCCGGAGGACGAGCGGCAGTGAGCGACGCCGGGCTTGGTTCGATGCGAAGAACGCCGGATCGGTGATGAGCGGCGCGCCGAGCAGCCGAAAGAAGACAATGACGCCGAGCGCAGAGAAGATAATGCCAGAAAAGACCGGGCGTCGCGCGAGAAGCAGACCGGCAAGACGGCGATGGACGGCAGCGACGCGTCGAACGGCGGCGACGCGGCAAGGAGCGGACCGAGCAGATTCGACCAGAAGACGAAGAGACACGCCGAGAAGATGAACAGTCGCCGAACATATTTTTTTCTTTTCTCGTGTGATTGATTTGACAGCTCTGATACCACTTGTTATAAAATCATCACAAAAGAACAAGAACACGAGACGCAGATTTTTACGTGAAAAACCCTTGCAGGAAAAAAAACACGAGCGCCAATCAGCGATATCACTATTTGAGGAATTGTGTACAAATGCTAAGGTTTACAATGAGTGTCTATGTCTCCCCAGCAGCTTACAAGAGGTATTTATAGAAGGATAAAGCGACTCAAGTCTAAACGGGCTACACCGAAATATAGGTTAAAGACGTCCCTAAAGCTCAACCAAGAAATTCGGATCAATACCCAACAGAATCCCATGATGATTTACTACCTGAGCCGCTTGAGGTTGATGATCTACCTCCCAACCAAGGTTCAAAATTTCGGATTTCGGACCACCCCGAGATCTCAAGTACCGGCCGGAAAAAAAATTAAAAAAAATTGAAATTGCTACAGTAAAAATCCGAAATTTCATTTTTTTTGGGCGAAATCTCATGTTTTTTGGCTGGTTTTGAAAGTTTTAGGGCCGGATTTGACCGGATTTGGTCCAATAACCCTTAGGAAAGTCATCTCCTATGAAAATTTGTTGAAAAACTTAATTTTTTAAACATTTTAAAATTTTGGCAGAAACACTGTCAGATTTTTATAAAATTTTACAAGCATGATAATAATCTAAAAAATTTTTGGTACTATACTTAGTAGATTAGGATCATACATAAAAAATTTAAAAATAATTTAACTTCATTTTTTATCTTTAAAAAATCAAAAATAGAATGAACATAATTGGGACAGTTATATTGTCAGAATTTTATAAATTTTCTTGAGTGTGATTATGATCTAATTTTTTTTTAGAGATTAATAATTGACTCATTAACATTATATAAATTTTTTAAAAAAAATCAACTTTGTTTGTTTGGTCAATCAAATCTATGTAAGCATTGAACTTCGTTTGTTATATTATATTTCAAAAATCAAAAAGAAAAGAACATAAATGGTACTGTGCCTTGTAAGAATTTTATAAATTCACTGGAGTGTGATCGTGAATCACAATTTTTATGGGATATTAATAACTTCCTTATCACCATTCTTTAAAATTTTCAAAAAAAATTATGGTTTACATAATTTTTCATTTTGTTCAAGTTTGCCGGTAAGCCTTTTAACATGGCAGTAGTACTGTTCGAATTTTTAAAAATTCATACAGTTTGATCATCATCTGAAAAATTTATAAGAGCATTATAGATACATCATAACCATGCACAAAAAATTTCAACAGTTTCTAACTTCATTTGTATCATTTTAAATTCGGATCAAACTTGTCGGTCAGTGTTCTATCAGGACAGCGTCACTCTCCGAATTTTTAAAAATTCCTCACATGTGATAATCAGCTGAAATTTTTATGAGAACATTAGTTATGGATCATAACCATGCACAAAAAAATTCAACAGTTTATAACTTTATTTGTACCATTTTCCATTCCAATCAAACTTGTCGGTCAGTGTTTTATCAGGACAGTACCACTCTCCGAATTTTTAAAAATTCCTCAGGTGTGATAATCTGCTGAAATTTTTGTGAGAACATCAGCATTGTGTCAGGAACCTCCAAAAAAATTTTCAAAATTTTTCGATAACGTTTAGACCACTTTTCAGTCAGTGCAAAAAAACCCAAAATTTCGGATATTTCGCCCGAAATTTCGGGTTTTTTCGCCGAATTTCAGGGGTTTTTTTCCGGATTGGACCGGATTTGAATTTTCAAATTCAAATTTTATCCGAAATAATTCCGAAATTTCGCTATCCGGCCCGGGGCGAAATTTATTCCGAAACCGAAATTTGAAACCTTGCTCCCAACCCTCCTTTGTTCCTTGTAGTTCTATCCGGCCAAGCGAGAAGCCACTCCCCATACTGGTAATATTTTGGATTGCGGTCTGGTCCCCATCGCCGCATTCAGATTCTGTAGGCCCCAGAAGCCCACATACTGCGCAAAAACGAGTTGTCGTACATCACCTTCAAAGGTTCGTGAACACTGCCACTCATTCCATCCCGGGTAGCCACCTTCAACACCCTAATAAGAGCCTTTGAGACGTCAATCGTGGTTCTCACACGTAGAAACTTGGCGAGGCCTCTCATCTCTGCACCGCTAGCTCGCTGGCTTGTTGCTTGCCAAGGCGCACGAAACGAACTGTTGGGCCTAAATATTCTGGTGATTGCCGAGGTATTAGTCTATTGCTGGCCTGCTGAGCTAGGAAAGCTTAGGAGGCGGGGAAAAGGCCGAAATGCCTTTTGAGCAAAAAGGTTACCCTGCCGGCGAATTGGTTTTCGTTCTCACGCAAGGATTCAATCCGACAGTGAGTTTTCTTCTACTTTTCAGCTCAAATGAAGCCTCCGGTTCTAGGAACTACCCCGGAGTATTGCAGTTCAGGACATCTAAAGGGTAAATCTTGTTTTACTTCTTGTCCTTGGCCGTGTACATGGCTTATTCTCTGCACTGTAATTAAATTAGATATTGGGCTGGTTCCAGTACTCCATGGCGGATGCGGTGGAGTCTAGCAGGCAAAAGATGTGGGGGTGAACTTAGTGAGGTCAGTAGGAGATGATTTGGATGCTCTTCTAGAGCATCTGGAAGTACAGGATGAGGATAACGCTGATATTGTTCTCGAGGAGGATATTAAGGATCTGAAGGCAGAATCCAAATGGATCGCTTTAGCGAAGATCCACTTGCCGAAGTCCTTTGGTCATGCAACTTTTATTGGGAATAAGAGAGCAAGTACAAGCAAAGCCAACTAACTAATAGTAAATTAAAAGCTAGTTTGTACAATAACTGTCTCTAAAGGTTGTTTTTAAATATTGTGCAATAACTATCTTCTCTCTCTTGTACATAAATGATTTATCTATGCTCCCGTGCAAAGTTGGCTACTAAATAAGAGTCAGCTCTCTTCTCTCTCCTCTTTTCTCACTCCTCTACGTAGACCAAAACTGATGTGTATATGCTAAGAGCCAGCTGACGTGGCATTATTGTACATGCCCTTATGGAGCTTGGCAAAAGAGGTGAAGTTTAAAATGATATGAGAATTATTTTTTTTTTGTTTTCTTGTTTGCTTGCAAGGGAGATTGGGAGAAGGTGCTAGGAGAGGGACCGTCGATTTTCCATAGTAATGCGGTGTTGATAGAAGCTTATGGTGGGGTAGTGAAGCCTTCTTTAGTTTCTTTTAACAGATTGGCGGTGTGGATCCGCATCTATGATCTCCCCATGTATATATTCTATCTCTTGTAGTGGAAGAAAATCTAATGCAGGGAGGTCCACTACGTCAAGTTTTTTTTTTGCGAAAACCCCCCCTAAAAACCCGGAATCACGTAGAGGTCCTCTCACCTTTTTTTTTTAGAAAAAGGACCCGTGGTTCCACAAATTGGTCGATATCTCCTAGCCAGCTCATTTTATAAAAAAACCTGAGAAGATTGAAATTACGCTGAAGTCCTACCGATTTATTTTAAAAAAGAAGCTCTAAATTAAAATTCGTACAACGCGGCGTAGCACGCGACTCTACCTAGTAATTTTCATGAAGGAATCTGTGGGGAGGCAGCTGGCTGCCCGTATAGGTGAAGTGCTCAAGGTGGAGGTTGTGGATGGGGCAACTTCGTAGTAGTCTCCTGTCGGCATCCTTCTGCGTGGGCATGGTGAGTGACCTGCGCCGCGCTGCAGCTGTATTTCCCGGCCAGCTTGCCTCATCTTGCCACGAAATTGCTTAAGGATGGCACCGCAGCGCCACGGCGGCACCACTCCTACAAGTCATGCGTGGTGCACAACCTGTGGCAATCGTGTGTGAATATGTAATAGTTTTTCCTCTGAGATGGTATATTAATCAGAGTATATTTGTTGGATGTATATACTATCAGGCTGCAAAGGTGATTAGGTGAAAACTTATGGTATGTACAGGATTCGCAACAGAACATGACAATGTTGCAGTTAGTATGTGACAATCTGTTGCAGTTAGCTCTAGGCTTGGGTACTTTCGAAAGCACAAAATAGCTCAGCTATATGCATGGTGCTCTTAATTAACCAACTGTGGAAAGCTGGCATGCGTAACCAACCTTTCAAAGCAAGACATAATTTCCGTCTTCAGCTGTAGGAGGTAAACATCCGTAAGTATACGTATCCACTTTCAAGGCGAAACAAAGCCAACGACTGAAAGTCTGAAACCAATTCTTTGCATGGTTCAAAATCTCAGCTTTCGGTCGGGACTGAGATTCTAAATCTTCGCGAGTTAAAAAAATGAAAATTTTGAATTGTTAGAGTGATTTCAGGTTTTTTCAGCTAGATTTCGGTTTTTTTTTTACCGAGATGATCACTAATTCGACCGATTTTCATATTTATAGGACTGCACCAATTTTTTTGTGGTGAATCGTAACGCTGGATTAGATTTAGCACCAAAATTTTTGTGATGAATTGTAATGCCTTTTCTGAGGAATACATGTAAAAATTTTGTAAAACAAATACATATACAAATTATATAACCCTAAATCCTAACTTGGATTTCGGGATTTTTCCGCGAGATTTTGGTGTATTTCGGCAAGATTCCGGGTTTTGATTGAGATAATCACAAATTCGATTGGTTTTCATGTTTGTAGGACTAGATTTAGCATCAAATTTTTTGTGACGAATTGTAATGCGGAATACATGTCTACAAGAGTGCTAGATATATATTCATCTCCCAGCATTTCTTGCATGATAATCTGACAATGGATCTGTTTTCAAAGCTCAATGGTAGGCTGGTAGCCAGGTTAGCACAAGTATCAAGAACAGTGGCATATGTGAAATGATCAGGCTTTAGTCCCATATCGAGCATCTCTGAGAAGAATTTCTGGCCCTCTTCACTCTGTTTGTTCATTGAAAATCCTGATATGATGGCATTCCGTGAAACAAGTTCTTGCCTCCCAATTCTGTCAAGAAGTTTCTGAACCTCTGCGATCATGCCATACTTGTAGTACATGTCAACAACAATGCTCACTACAAAAGCATCTGAACCAAGCCCTGACTTGATAACCTTGTCATGAACCATCAATCCATACTCCAAAGATTGTAAAGCTGCACAGGCCTTAAGAACACTACCATAAGTGAAATCATCAGGTTCCATACCAAAGCGCAGCATCTCATTAAAATGAACTATAGTATCCTCAGAGCGTCCATTTTGCTCAAGAGCCGCAATAATAGCACTCCATGAGACTGAATCTCTTTGATCCATATCCTGGAAGATAAGGTATGATTCTGCCAATGCTTTGCACTTTCCATGTATACCGAGAATAGCATTTCTGACACAGATGTCCACATGAAAGCCTGATTTAATTGCTAAGCAGTGAGCTTGCAGCCTTTGAAAGTACCATTGAAAGTATTTTATGTGTAAATACTTGGTATTTTGCATTCAAACAGACAGAAAATGTAGATAAATGTTTACATAATTTTTTTCAAATTTTTTCCTAATTTTCTCTAGCTTTAGGAGACCATTTCACAGGGGGTTGAAAATGGCCGAAATTTCGGTTTTGCGGGCTAACAAAATACCGAATTTGAAATTTGATTTTTGAATTTATGCCAGATTTTAGCTAAAATTCTAAAATCTCGTTAAAATTTCGGATTTCGACCTCTCCGAAAGGTGGTTCAAAAACAAAATTTGTAACTTGACTCTTTGCCTGCAGAATCCGAAAGGTGATTCTGCCAATGCTTTGCACTTTCCATGTATACCTAGAATAGCATTTCTGACACAGATGTCCACATGAAAGCCTGATTTAATTGCTAAGCAGTGAGCTTGCAGCCTTTGAAAGTACCATTGAAAGTATTTTATGTGTAAATACTTGGTATTTTGCATTCAAACAAATAGAAAATGTAGATAAATGCTTACATAATTTTTTTTTCAAATTTTGTCCTAATTTTCTCTAGCTTTAGGAGACCATTTCACAGGGGTTGAAAATGGCCAAAATTTCAGTTTTGCGGGCTACCAAAATACCGAATTTGAAATTTGATTTTCGAATTTCTGCTGGATTTTAGCTAAAATTCTAAAGTCTCGTTAAAATTTCGGATTTCGACCACTCCGAAAGGTGGTTCAAAAACAAAATTTGTAACTTGACTCTTTGCCTGCAACCGCGATGCCGCGACGCACTAGAAGCAACTAGAAATCTATACGCGGCGTGCCACGCCGCGGGCGCCGCTCTCCACACGAGAAAATCGAGAATTTTGTTTTTTTTCGAAAAAAGGGCTTAAACGTAATGGTAAAAAACGGGAAAAAAATGTATGTTTTTTTGGGAAAAGGATCCCAACGTTTTTTTCCCCGAAAAAGGATATAAACGTAATTTTGATTTTATGAAAAAGGACCCGAGCGTAAGCCTTAAAAACGCATGAAGGACCTAAACGTAATATATATTCTTTTTGTGAAAAAGGACCTAATTATAATTTTTTTCCCAAAAAAGGATCCGAATGTAATTTTTTTCTAGAAAAAGACCTAAACGTAAATATTTTTTCGGCTCGGCTCGCGGCTCGAGCCGACACGTGGGGGTGCTCCTCATCTAGAAAGTCTGCAGGGATTAGTAGGAGGTATTATTTAGCTCCTGAAAGAAACAGACAAGAGAGAGAGAGATCTGCAATGTCTGCAACAGCTTTTCTTGTGTTGTTGACTTCTGCTCTTTAGATGCCGGTATTCTACTAGAAGCACTGGACCCGGAGCGAATTTCACTCCCTCGATCCCTTCTTTACTTTTCTAAAAACAAGAGACTGTCTAGAAGGTCTTGAACTCTTTTTTGTCCATCGTTATTCAACTGTATACTAATTCATGGTCTTCTACACACAGCTGCAACAAAATAGATGATTGCCTTAATAAAGTTTTAAGGGCATACAGCACTAACCTTGCGGGATCCCTCTGGAAAATGTGAAAATAAGTTATGACAATAATTGAAGATAGAACAAAGGAAACAAATAAACTAGACACAAGCAATATACCAATTGCAATGTCTATCTCATCTATATTATTAGATAAACAAAATATAGATGCGGTTCGCGTGCGTTATCGAGATGACGCGAAGATATGGCCGAATCGGTAGTAGATGTCGATGAAGATCAGCAAGCATTGTAGTCGAAACCGATCGTTGATGAAGAAAAACAGTCAGCAATCGCGTGAAGACACTTCCCAAAAACGTGATTCGTCCTCTCTCGATGCAGGATCTCAAGGACAAACATTTATATATAACAGAGATAAAATCGTGGAACACGATACAAGTCGGTTACATATTCTGCACGTAGTTAATTCCGTATAACGTAACCGTGTTGACCACTTAGTCCCACGCTGCAAAAAAACTGCAAAAGAGAACTGCGCCTGCGCAAGCCATCAGACTCAATTTCGCTGCACCATTTACGCGCATGTTGTGTGCGCGCCGCCTGGCGTGGTGGAGCAAGCGAGCACGCGCGTGTGTTCTCTTCTTCTCATGCTCTAACATAGTGGAGAGAACCATTCCTTATAAATTGGTCTTCATTCACCTCCACTATCAGTGACAATGGACTATGCATTGAATTGCACCTGGACTTCAAGCTACATTCATCTACAACTTGAACAATGGATTATGCCTTGAATTGCAAGTTTTGCGCAGACAAGTTTCACTTAAATCCCTGACTGATACTAGGCTGTCGACAGTCTGCCCCTTGGGTGGAGCGTATAAATCATACTACTTGGCCTCTTCATGAGCTTCTTAGAGAGTACCCACGTCTCACGGACTGCGACCAACAATCGGACTCATATAAGTGTGTTCTTTCAAGAATGCTCTGTGGAACATCTTTGTTTGTGTAAAAACCAACAAAACACATTAGACCGTAGTCAACCTGCCTCACAGATTTTAAGAGTGCGACATCTCTCACGTAGTGGGATGTAGAATGTACTTTTTTCAGTTAATCCAACAACTTGTTATTACCCAGATACTATTTCATGGGATCTCCGATCACATAGCTTGTGTTACCACTGTGGTTAACTATTTGGTAGGTCTCATTCCCATCTCCCTAGATATACTATCTACCACATTTCGTGATAGATCCTTTGTAAACAGATCTACCAGATTCTTAGCGGTTTGGATGTAATCCAAAGCTATCACTCCGGAGTTTCTCAATTTCTTGATAGATTTCAACCGTCTTTTTACGTATCTTGACGACTTTATGTTATCCTTTGCAATGTTCACTTTCACGATAACCGTTTGATTATCACAGTTCATAAGGATAGCCGGTATCTTTTTTCAACTACCGGTAAATCCATTAAGAGCTCATGAAGCCATTCTGCTTCGATAGTGATTGCATCCAATGCTATAAGTTCTGCTTCCAAGGTTGACCTCGTCAATATGGTTTGTTTACAGGACCTCCATGAGATAACAGCACCACCAAGAGTGAATATATACCCACTCGTGGCCTTGAGCTCATCAGCATCAGATATCTAGTTAGAATCACTATATCCCTAAAATACACCAGGATACCCAGTATAGTGAATTCCATAACTCGTAATACCTCTCAGATAACCTATTACTCTCTCAAGAGCACGCCAATGATCATCACCCAGATTAGACAAAAACTGGCTCAATTTGCTGACAGCAAACGAGATGTCAGGCCTTGTAACGCTAGCTAAGTACATAAGTGAACCAATAATCTAAGAGTATTTCAGTTGATCCTTAGTAATTATTCGGTTCTTCTGAAGTATTAAAGTAGCATTATAAAGTATTGGAGAAGGCTTACTGTCTATATAGCCAAAACGGGTTAAGACCTTTTCCACGTAATGGGATTGCACAAGTTTAATCCCATCCCCACCTTTGATCAACTTGATGTTCAGAATTACATTAGCTTCTCCCAGATCCTTCATATCAAAGCTTTGAGATAAAAACATCTTAATCTCATTAATCACATCAAGATTTGTTCCAAATATAAGTATGGCATCTACATACAAGCATAGAATAACTCCCTCACCCCCATCATAGTGGTAGTATACACATTTATCAGCTTCGTTTACAGCAAAGCCTTCAGATGTTAAAGTTCTATCGAACTTCTCATGTCATTGCTTGGGTGCTTGTTTAAGACCATACAAATATTTCAGCAACTTACACACTTTGTTCTCTTGACCATTTACTACAAACTCATCGGGTTGTTTCATATAGATTTTCTCATCTAACTCTCCATTAAGGAAAGTTGTCTTAACATCCATTTGATGAACGAGAAGACCATAAGAGGCAGCCAAGGACAGTAGTACACGTATTGTGGTCAACCTAGCAACAGGTGAATAAGTATCAAAGAAATCCTCGTATTCTTTTTGGGTGTAACTCTTGACCACAAGCTGGACCTTGTACTTCGCAATAGTACCATCAGACCTAAGCTTCTTTTTAAATACCCACTTGCATCCAATTGGTTTAT
This sequence comes from Otatea glauca, assembly GCA_036346275.1. Taxonomy (NCBI): domain Eukaryota; kingdom Viridiplantae; phylum Streptophyta; class Magnoliopsida; order Poales; family Poaceae; genus Otatea; species Otatea glauca. The sequence goes on from CM070714.1 coordinate 43,844,796, forward strand.
AACCATAAGAACGATCTGTAATTTCCCAAGTTCTGTTAGCGAGAATGGAATCCATTTCACTATGAACCACATCCTTCCAGTAGTTTGCATTAGGAGATGCATATGCTTCTGAAATGGTCTTGGAAATATCATCCACAAGGTACACAGTGAAATCATCATCAAAGGATTTTGCGGTCCTTTGTCTCTTGCTCCTTCTAGGAGCATCACTGTCATCCTTCTCAGTAGCTTGTTCATGTGTTTGTTCAAAATGCTCAATTGGTATGGTAGGTACAGGAGTTGAATCATAAGCTTGACTCGAAATGCTATGCATATCCTTTATAGGAAATATATTCTCAAAAAACGTTGCATCTCGAGACTTTATTATCATACTGACGTGCATGTCGGATACCTCAGATTTAACTACTAGAAACCTATAGGCAATGTTGCAATGAGTATATCCCAGAAAGACACAATCAATAGTTTTATGTCCAAGTTTGCGCTTCTTTATTATCGGCACGTTGACTTTCGCCAAGCACCCCCAAGTGCGCAAGTAGGATAGTGATGTTTTTCTTTCTTCCCATCCCTCATATAGAGTTACCTCACTGTTCTTAGTGCGAACCCTATTTAGGACATGACTCGAGGTCAATAAGGCCTCCCCCCACCATTCCTTATATAATCTCGCAGTGTCCAACATGGCATTAACCAAGTCAATCAGAGTGAGGTTCTTTCTTTCGTCAACCCCGTTAGATTGGGACGAATAGAGAGGCGTCCTCTCATGGATGATACCATGCTCTGCATAGTTTTGGGAGAATTCATTGGAGAAATATTTTCCACCATGATCCGACTTAACTCTTTTGATTTTTCTTTCCCATTGATTCTCAACTTCTGCCTTAAAGATTTTAAAGTAGTCTAAAGCCTCATCTTTAGTTTTTAAGAGATACACATAGCAAAATCTAGTCGCATCATCGATTAAAGTCATGAAGTATCTTTTTCTACCATTAGTCAACGCACCATTCATCTCACAGATATCTGAATATATGAGTTCTAATGGTACCAAGTTTCTTTCCTCAGCTGCCTTATGAGGCTTGCGAGGTTGCTTAAACTGCACACAACTTTGGCACTTAGAACCTTTGACAATGGAAAATTTTAGAATTAATTTCATACTAGAAAACCAAGATATAGAACTAAAATTAAGATGACAAAGTCGTGAGTGCCAAACACTTGCCTCACTACCAATAACATTGTCACAAAGATGATTCACAAATTTATTACAGACATTCTCAAGGAAAAAGCGGGACAAGCCTCCGCTGTCATAGCCTTTACCAATAAATAGTCCATACGTTGATATGACTACTTTATTCGACTCAAACACCAACTTATACCCATCTCTGCAAAAAGGGACCACTAACGAGATTCTTGTTGATTAAAGGGACATGTTGCACGTTCTTTAGCCGAACGATCTTTCCCGAAGTAAGCTTCAGATCTACTGTGCCAACACCAAGAACATAAGCATTTGACCTATTCTCCATCAACACGGAGGAACCCCGAGCAACCTAGTAAGAAGAAAACAATGATACATCAGCACAAACATGAATATTAGCCCTAGTATAAATCCACCAATCGGTAGATTGACTGCCGAAAGAACAGTGAGTAAATTACCATACTCAGGTGTTTCCGTCTCGGCATTGCCAATAGTCATATTGACAGATTTTGAGTTATGTCCCTGTTGATCATTTCCTCGTTTGGGGCTTAGACATTTCTTTGCCCAATGTCCAATCTCACCACACATGAAGCAAGACTTGTCATTCTGCTGCTTCTTTTTCTTAAAGTTGGTAGTTTAAATAGTTTTTCCCTTTGATTTAAACTTTTCAAAACCAGGACACTGCATAAAATTGGCGTTGGTTTGTCCCTCAACCACCTTTGGGTGAACATCCTTCGCCCGAGCTTTCTCCTCAACATCAAGAGACGCGATCAGACTCTCAACAGAGATTTCTTGCCTCTTGTGTTTTAGAGATGTGGCAAAATTCCTTCACAAGGAAGGCAATTTGGCAATGATGCCACCAGCCACAAACTTGTCGGGTAACGTGCACTTAAGGTGATTAAGTTCTCTCGCAATGAGCTATATCTCGTGAGCTTGTTCAACCATCCTGTCGTCATGATATTGCTCCATAACATACAGTTCACTGCAAGCATCCGAGGCACTGAATTTATTATCGAGTGCCTCCCACAGCTCCTTTGCATCTGACATGTGCATATACACGTCACAAAGGCGGTATGAAAGAACGCTCAGAACGCATCCTACAAAAATTATGGTGGCATCCTTGAACTCCTTTTCCTGCTCAGCAGTAAGGGTTCCTTCAGGTTTGTCAGCCGCAACCCAGTAGACGTTCATAGCTGTGAGCCACAGAGTGGCTCGCGTCTGCCATCTCTTAAAGTGAACACCAATAAAGCAAATCTAGATGCTTTCATCATATTCACCATGAAAAGCCTATCAAGTTTTTGGATTGTTCGAATATTAGACATATTAATGATGAATTTATTTCAAAAATAAGCTGTGACAATAATTGAAGATAGAACAAAGAAAATAAATAAACTAGATACAAGCAATATACCAATTGCAATGTCCATCTCATCTATATTATTAGATAAACAGAACATAGGTGCGGTTCGTGTGCGTTAACGAGATGATACGAAGATGTGGTCGAATCGGTAGTAGATATCGATGAAGATCAACATGTGTTGTAGTCGAAGCCGATCGTCGGTGAAGAAAAACAGCGAGCAGTGGCGTAAAGACGCTTCCCAAAAATTTGATTCGTCCTCTCCCGGTGCAGGATCTCAAAGATGGACGTTTCGGAGACCTGCTCTCCCAACAGTAGGTGCACGCCGGCGAAGGGACGGGGAAGACGGAGGCAACACAGTATTGAAGGGAGGCAAAAGGTTCGAGAGATAGATTTGATCTCTGTTCTGCGTATATATAACAGAGATAAAATCGTGGAACACGATACGAGTCGGTGACGGATTCCGCGTAAAATCCGTTCCACGATTCGAGTCGGTTACGGATTTTGCACGTGGTTAATTCCGCATAACGTAACCGTATTGACCACTTAGTTTCACGCTGCAAAAAATTATAAAAGAGAATTGCACTTGCGCAAGCCATCGAACTCGATTTCGTTGCACCATTCACGCGCACATCACGTGCGCACCGCCTGGCATGGCGAGGCGAGCGAGTGCGTCTTCTTCTCATGCTCTAGCATGGTAGAGAGAACCATTCCTTATAAATTGATCTCCATCTACCTCCACTAGCAATGTGTTACTAATATATTTTCATCTCTCTTTCACCTAATAGACCTTTGGGATTTTTTTAAAATTATTTGTGAAATAATGGATCTCTAGCCCAAATAATTCGAACAGAAAATTCCGTACTCGATCCGGTTGCTATTGAACATGGTTGACAAAAGCCCCGAATTAAGAAAAATTCAAGTAGTACGAGGGGTTGCTGTTTAATTTTAGCTGTAGCGAATCCGCACAGCACCGTTCAATACCGGAAACGCCCACTTGGCACCTAACTGCCAAACCAACGGTCGCCATTTATCCAATTGCAAAGGAACCCAAAACCCAACCCAACTCTGGAGATTTCTGTCCATCTCGATTGGCATGGCACCCTAAAGACCAGGTCCAATATAACTGCCGGATAACCGTGGAGTGGGATCCTTTGTGGCGCGCGACTCAGCCCATCTCAGCATGCGCGCAGCCAAAAGAAATGATCATGCACATGCATACATAGCAACTCAGCAGACGTACTTGCGTTCAAACTGCATGTGCTTGAATCCAGAAACGAGAAAACTAAACTAAACATCCTGCAATTCTCCTGGACCAAAACATGGCAACGCAAGTTCACAATCCACGACGGACAACCCCACCCTGCTTATACGACTGCCATTGCAATTTGGTTACAAGGAATCCTCCCTGTCCATGTCCGACGAGTGCGCATCGAACTACCCACTTCACAAGCACGCGACATCCCCTTCGCAGGCCGTCAACACAGGTCGCCGTCGCACCGGAGGCCCGCTTCCATCCCATGCCAGCGCGTCGCGCGGGTCCCCATCCACACCCCGCTATCACCAGCTGGTTCCGACCCAATTAGCGGCCCCGAGCCCAAACCTCCCCTCCGTTTAGTCCGTCTTCCTCCCGACCCGGCAAGTCGCGCTACCTGGCTGGCGCCTGTCGTGCCGCACCGCGTCGGAGCGGTGCACGCGGGCATGTCACTCTCCACGCGATAAACTATATAAGCCGCCACCTTTCCCTCCAGAATTCAAACCAGATGCTCCGACTCCTTCCACCCTCTGGTTGCACCCGAGCTGCCATGGACGTTGCGGCGCTCAGCAGCGACTACTCGTCGGGGACGCCGTCCCCAGTGGCCGCCGACGGCGACAAGGCCTCCTCCTCGTACATGACGGTGTCGTCGGCGCCGCCCAAGCGGCGGGCGGGGCGGACCAAGTTCAAGGAGACGCGGCACCCCGTGTACAAGGGCGTGCGCCGGAGGAACCCCGGGAGGTGGGTGTGCGAGGTGCGGGAGCCGCACGGCAAGCAGAGGATATGGCTCGGGACGTACGAGACTGCTGAGATGGCGGCGCGGGCGCACGACGTGGCCGCGCTGGCCCTGCGAGGCCGCGCCGCGTGCCTCAACTTCGCCGACTCGCCCCGGAGGCTCCGGGTCCCGCCCGTGGGTGCCGGCCACGACGAGATACGGCAGGCGGCGGCCGAGGCAGCCGAAGCGTTCCGGCCGGCACCCGATCAGGACTATGCGGCCGCCGAGGAGGTAGCCGCTGCACCGGGCGCCTCGTCTAGCGCGGCGCAGTGCGGGGGTGACCCGTTCTACGAGGTGAACGATAGGCTGGACTTCGGGATGCAGGGATACCTCGACATGGCTCAGGGGATGCTCATTGACCCACCACCAATGGCAGGTTCGTCAGCCAGTGGTGGCGACGACGACGACGGTGGCGAGGTCAGGCTATGGAGCTACTGATCGATCATGCCCTTATGAATCGCTTGGTTTGGCGCGCAGAACTTCTAATACATGTACAGCTTATGGGAATCCAGTACAAGTGAAGTGTACTGGTTGCCCTTTCCGTTCTTTTTTAAAAAAACTTATCTGCGTAATGTTAATGTATCTATGCTCTTCTGATGAATTGTGATCAGAAGAAGCAGAAGACCGGAGCTTATGAGTTAAGTAGACGGTGCAAGCATGTCGGGTTGTGAGCGTTCCAAGGAACGGCGCTATGGATCACCCTTGTAATGCATTAGAGGAGTGATCTTATCAATGCTATAATTAAGCACTTGTGTAATAAGCAGCAAAGCATGTTGCTTGATGTATGACATTGGGGCAAGGCCCGGTGGTATTGCTGTGTTAAGAATTTGACATGTTGCGGCCTCTGTGCATGGAGAAGAAATGAGAAATCTATTGTATCTTAAAAGCTCATGACAGATGATTTAGAGTCGCTAGGAAAAATAAAAATATGCTAGAAAATATATAAAAAACAAATCTAGCTATTACTCCAGTGGACATTAATTAAAGCTTGGCTATATTGATCATTGGATGTTATTAGAAATAAAAGAGAAAAATACTAGAAACAAGTCTAATCATGATCTGAATTTTTTATGATAGATTAGGCATGCTTTGAGAAACATTCTAAAAAAGTTTCTAAAATTTACAACATTATTTAATAGCTCAATCAAATCAGCAAAGCTCGTTATCTCCTTTGGTTCAAAAAAACACTGTGGATGCTACTGTGGATTTAATAGCTCAATCAAATCGTGTATGGCCAGCTCAAAAATGGAGACATTGTTTCCATCCATTCATTTAAGGCTAGCTCAAGAAAATCACGTACAGCAATAAAAAAAGAAAATAGACCTATGAAAAAAGAGAGAACAGGGAAAAAATGCTATCTGCGAGAAAAAGGATGCAAAAAAATAATTATTCATTGTGAGAAGCCTTGCATGCAGATGAAAAACAAGATTTATGGCATACATAGAGAGAACATGAATTAGCATAGCGCACGATCGCAGGCTTTAAAAAGAATGGACAACATATTTTAGATGTAATTACTTTTAGAGTTGGTAAAATAATTAACTTTTTAAGATTTTTTAGTGTAATTAGCATAGGATTTACGACAAACTAAATAGAGCTTAATTAGTAATAATTGATGAACTATTAGAATTTGGAGCAATACATAATTGTATATGTACGAGATGCCAGTTCCATTAGGAAATCGGATCAGGAACTCTTTGTACAATAATTGAAAGAAGCATCAGTACATTCAACCTTTGAGAGGGGGGAAGCAAGAGATAGAGTTTAAGCCACAATTGGAAGTTGTTGAACAAGGAGAGAGAACGATACATATTAAGAATATTGTCTCAGTCCAATCATGCATACAAAAGAAAGACTAGCAATAGATTTACATGCCATCTACATTTTAGCACAGGGAGAGATGCCTTTATTCTTAATTGCTGCTTACATTAATACATATTAGAAATTATATTAAAAACAAAAGTCCAATTGCTAACTAAAAAGAAGTAATAGGAATAGCCGCGCAATTACGTATGCTATTTTGCTAGTTCAGCTAAAAATTCAACCAAGCATCTGAGTATATATGAAGCCATGGTAATTCATTGTTTCAAGACGAATTCACGTGGTTACTTGTAACTTGATATCTTACTGTTTTCAAGTTAAAGATGATTATCATGGTTAGACGACTAGACGGTTCGGGTGTGTACTCAATCTACCAGAGTTCAAGTCCAACACTTAGCCCTTAGATTTCATCAATTTTAAGGTGTACACACGTGGATTTTTTTTTAAAATAATATATTTTTAAATAATTTTATAAAAATAATATGCCAAAAAAATTACAAAAATATATCTCTGTCGTCATTTGAAATGGTAACATATGTATGTTTTATTGCGGATTGAATTGGTCGACAGATTATTTTGTCGTGGATTCGTTTGGTCGACAAGGTTGAGACTTTTATCGTTAATTCATTTGATGACAGATATTCATTTGAAATGGCGACAGAGCTAAAGGTATATTTTGTAAAAAAAAAATCGGTATATTATTTTTATAAAATTATTTTAAAAATGTATTATTTTTTTAAAAAAAAATCTACACACTTAACCTCTAGCGCCTTAAATAAATTTGAAGCGTACGTAAAGAGCACGCATGTGTGAAGTGTGTATCAAGGTAATGCGTCTGTATCTAAAAGAACATTTTAACAGAAGTGGCTTTGACGATGTCAACCGAGCTCATATAGGCAGAGGAGGGCAAGCCGCGGAAGAAAGCGGACCACGGCGGAGGCCTCAGGTCAGGTCGCTTCCGAGTGGAAAAGGCCACTAGTCACTGCTCGCTCGCTAGTCGCTAGCGCGAAAATGCGGCTTGCTCTTTCGGACTCGGAAGGCAAGTTCCCAACAAAAGCAATGCCTTTTGCCAGCTCACTCGCGACCTTTCCCGGCCTTTTACCCAGTCAGTCCACCCGTGGTTCGGAGCCGTCGCTTCGGCCAGGCTGCAATTGAGAGTGTTTCTCAGGCTCAGCACTGGAATGTCCTCATGACGGTCGAGACTCGAGAGTCGAGACTACAGGTAGAGCCTAGCTCCGTTCGTGTTGGGGCTGGCTGGTGATGTTGTTCCATACTTGGTGCAGGGAATTCTGAAGGTTAAAAGATCTTAGCGAACATGAGAAATATGATAGACATCCTTGTAGAAAAGAAAGACATTGAGATCTTAATTTGGTGGACCTAAGCTATGACTAAATCAATAATCACCATTATATGCTCTCACAGAAAAAAGCGAAATATTATATCCGACCTTAACTTGGTAGATCCTAATTAGGTCTAATCAGCAACAATCATTAGCGCGGCAAAAAAAACAATCATTAGATATTATATCTGCTATATATTTAATCTAAAAAAGATCGGAAGGTTTATCTACCGACAAAATAACTCAAGAGTAAATTGCAACATACACCGTTGTATGTGCAAAACTAGCAGCTTAATTACACACCTATTAAACGTAAACTCCACTTTGCGCCATGTGGCTTGGACTAATTGTTTGATTTGCAGTTGCACTATGTTTGCGAAACACAAAATTTAGGTTATTTAGCTAGGTTAAAATTAACTAACCCACTTATCTTAACCCAAACAAAACGCGCCTATACGTACACCATTCCGTCCACTCGTGAGGTGGGTTTTGGCCTGTGCTTGTCCGACCTGGAGCGAGGAGACTATGAGAGCATTTAGGTCATAAGCCTGCCATGGTCTGGGTTTGTCCATTCAAACATTTATGCCTTGCTGTCTACTCAGGTCACGTCAGATACGCCTGGGTAAGCCGAAACTCTGCCTCCCGCGTGGGCTAAATGGGCCATATCGGACGCAAACATGCTGCTGCTGGGTCGCAAATTGGTACCCGAGTTTAGATCGTCGTCGTCGTCTCTGTTGGATTTCAGTCGTTTTGTCCATTGTGGGTTACATTCCTACCTTGGTAGGCTGTGCTTTTACTACACCTACATCACGAAGCTTGCACTTTTGTGGCTGTCCGTAGCGTGTGGGCTCTGGACTCTGGAGTCGCTCGCGGAATGGCGATCGGCAGCTGAGCTCGACTGGCGATGTATTTGGTACACCTGGCAATGAGTCCAATAGCGGCCCATTTGTTTGTGAAATATATGTTAATGTAAGTAGTTATATGGGCAACATATGCGAGATCGATTCTGTCCATAAGCATTGGATCCCAGAAAAATATTTTTGAAATTCTCTATGTATTCTATACTAGTTTAAAAAAAACTAGTACACATAGCAAAAATGATAACATAATATATCCAACGCACTTTATTAATAATCAGAGTTTATAATAAATATGGCACGCGGCCCAAATAAAATATTAAAGCGAAAACAAAAAAAACCAGTAGTAGAACCCAATAGATTCGTCACAAGCAATCAACTGAGGCAGTGGCCTAGTTATCTTGATTCTCACCGTCGTAGAGATACTCTTCTAAAAAGATAGAGTAAGCAAGGGTGAGTACAAAAGTACTCCGCAAATCACACAGTAAATGCAGTATTAAAGAAGGGTCATAAAGGAAGGCATAATATGGTTAATTTGAGTATAAAACAATATTTTAAATATAATAAGTAATTTTCAATGTGTAATTGATATAGTAAAAACTGAGTTATAATCCAATTTTCAACACGGGCTCCAACCCGGAGTTCCATCCCAAATTTCCTTACGTGGACTCTCTCCACTAATAAACTACTTTTCTGAAACCATTTTTTGAAATATCAAAATCTAATCTGTAAAAGACTTGCTCGGCATGCTCATGATCGTGGGTGCGGCTAATCGATTAGTTTTAACAATGCAGAGGTTGTACAACTTTACCCACAAGATATGATTATCTCCTTTTGCCCAAATACACATTTTCTTTGGTGTGTTGGCAGAGAAAAATCAAGACAATGCCTCTATAAAGCTTCATCTCATGTAGTTATACCCGCTGAGGTTTCACCGCTAATAGGGGTAAAACCACCCAGTTCAGAAGATCCCTCTTGCACCATGTGGCAGACTAATCATCCCCACATTCCCCCAATGGCACAACTAACATGAGATGTCGCTATACGGACAGCCAGGTATGTTCCATACCAGACTTGTAGAAGCACGGTTGCACTTTACATTCAGTAGCTCACAGATCGGTCTTTAATTGACTAGATGAGCTTTTCAACAAACCCAAAGATCACCAGTCAACCATTCTCATCCAGTCTAAACCCATATTTTCATTTTGCTTTAAACCATATCAATTTTCATATCATTCCATGGCACATCAATGCCAAGAAATAACCTTTATCACAAAAACATTTTTGATTGGCATAAATTCCCAAAAAGATCTTAATTCAGGTCTAAACTTGTCTAAGGCAATTACTATATAGCACTAGTCAATACTATATTAATGTACCAACTAGTGAGATTTTTCTTAAGGTGACAAAGTATATAGATCATCAAAGTCAAATGGGGTCATAATAATTAGGAGTAACTGAGCATTTAAATCTGGGATTTAAATTACATTGATAAAAATTATGCATGCTATAATCTAAATCAAAATATAATTTAAAATTCTGGGATCAACATGATCAAGGATGTGTAACTTGGCTGGATCGAAGGGTAAGTGATCAAGATCGTAGAGAGCGAATCATTCCGACTCTCCGAAAACTATACGCGAAGAACATTCAATTTTCAAATAAAATACAAAACTAGTACAAATAGACAGTATAATTTTATATGAAATTAGGAAGAAAAATGAGGTTAATTGGACTTAAGATGAAGGAGATTGGACCTTTTGAATCCAAAAATTTATCTCTCACCGAACTTGGAGAAGAAATGATTGCTGACAGTGCTCCGGTGAGTATTTTCAAAATATGATTTTATTCAATGTAGAGGACATTGATAGGAAGCTCCAGTAAAAATTTGAGACCGAATAGAGGTCGAGAGAGCTCACCAAAAGTTCGCTGGAGTTCGAAAAGAACGAGTTTCCTAAGGATATCCGATGGATGGATTGAAACAAATCAAAACTGACGATGTACATAATGAGGAGAGTAATGTGGGGTTAAATATATAGGGAAATCGGCCAGCGGATTGTGGGAAACGCTCGCCGATGTTATCGCCGGAACAGTAACGGGTTGTCGGAATTTGAATGAGTTGAAACTGTTGGGTTTTAATGGATTGGGCCTGTTTAGGTACTGTAGCAACAGGATCACTGTAGATGACGGGTGGGCCTGAGCAGATCGGGTCGGATGAACAATACCGAAATATTAATCCCGAGAGCACTTAATTTTCAACTGAAAATTCGGATGAAATTAAGGAAAATAGCAATTAAATCATAATAAATTCGGGAATTTTTATAGATAACCGTTTCAACAAATAAAGCACAAATAAATATTTTTAAAAAATATTATATTTCTAATTTTCGTACAGTAATTAATTTTATAATGCTAAAAAATATTTTTATCTTTGAAAAATATCAACTAAAGCTCAAGATTTTGGGGAAAATTCACATAAATTACAGAGTCATTTTGAACTTAATAAAATTATTTTAAACTTAAACTTAAATTTATTTTTATTTATATATATAAATTACTTTTAATTTCTGAAAATAGGAAAAGCCTTTTAAAAATTCATAAAATTCACAGAAAATACCCTCAAAAAATAAAAATTAATATTAGAAAATCCATAGAATTGAACTATTGTCTGAAAATTCACAGAAGCCAATAAAATAATATTTTAAGATTTTAATAACAAATCTTTTATTTTTATAAGAAAAATTCTGGAATGTTACAATATGTTCACAAATTATCTCATGTTCACCAGATATGTTGCCGATTAGATGTGTAGAACGTATAAACCTTGAGGCCAAATACAATTCAACCTTTGTTGCTCTGTATTTGCTAATGACAACACATGTCCAAATATGATTTGCAAGAAAAAAATTCAGTTTAGCCCACTGACTTCTACCGCTTTCGTAAGAGGTAGTATATTCACTAATTATACAATCAATTCTTCGCCGAGCAACAAAGGATCTTGTATTGTATGATTTATGCGGTTCACCATGCATCTGAAATTTAGACGCACGATCAGGTAGGGCTGGTGATCGAGATGGTGGCATTCAAGTAAGCAATGCACTCGGTGGGCAGGCTGAGGAAGGTGTTCATGAATACGTCATCGATGGGGTCGACGACGGCCACCCCGACCAGCTTGCATCTCCCTTCACCGTCCATTCTTTCTCCAGTCCCGCGTCTCATGGCTCCACTGGACTCCTCCGAGGTCAGTGTTGTGTCGACGAACAACGTCGGCGCTTGGTAGATGCTCCCAACCGAGAAGCAGAACCTCGACCTGAACTTCAGGTCAACCTGAAACGAACATACGCACAACGCTGGTCATGATCACGATCATATTGTTCTTACAGCTATATGACTATATCACCGCTCTGTGACTCTCCAGAGCTTGTTCAGGTATTCCGATTAGCGGTACACTATGAGATTTCTCTGTCGTTGCTCTCGGAAAAATTACATATGGATGTACAATAGAAGGCTGGACGGTTACCTGACCACTTGTGCGGTCGATGCTTCCTCGGAGAGCCTCGGGCAAGATGTCGATCTTGAGGAACGGCGGCAGCGGCAGACCGAGGAACATGGTGGTCGCGCCGGACATCGCCGGGATGTACAGGCTTGCCACGTCGAAATCGACAAGTACCGTGCCATCCTTGCCGCTCGCACCACGCCCCGCGCCCACGCCACGGCCGCCTTGGGCGTTGTACGCGAAGTCCGGGTACCTGGAGATGCCGAGCCTGCAGCCGCCATGCGTCCGGAACTCGACGGTGAACGTGCCGGGCCTAGCCTGCGGCGCCGCGACGACAGGAGGGGATTGCTGCTCGCCTTGGCCGGTGCATGCAACCGACACCTCGTACTTCTTGTTGTGTCGCGGAAATACAGGCTTCGGCAGTGAAGTGGAACCGCACGGTTTCTTAGGATTTGCGAGTTTTTGCAGGGTTGGGAGGTTCGACGAGGAGGTGTTGACGCCACCGGTTGCCATTTGGAGTGTCCACAACACTGCGGCGATGGAGAAGAGCAGAAGAGGAGGATCCGGTTTAAAGGTTGTGGTTTTGTGGCTGTGCGATGGACCTTGACAGCCTTATCCCTTGCCTTTTGTTTGCATATGTTTCCCTTTTCTTTCTCTTCTGAGGATGCTTTGTTGTTTGTTCCAGGAACTGTACCCTGAACTGAAGTGATCAGAAGCTTAAACTTTGGATTTTTGTCTTGATGCCTGCTCAAACTTTAAAGTTGTTGTTTCGGTTGAGGGGAAAAAACAAAATAAAATTGAATGGAGTTTTTGTTTCTTGCAAGATTCATATGCTCCAAACACAAACAATCCATAAGGCTATAAACTAGCCATGACCGTCTCATGGTTCAGATATGTTTTTTTTTTGTTTTTAGATTTATTTAAGGCTTGTCTGTTTAAAGCTCCACTTGAATTTGAATTGGTTCAGATCCACCCGGGGCAGCCAACACGGCCAGCATGCGTAAATGGGATGAGATAACTGGGTCGGCAAAAGAAGTTAACTGGGCTGTATTTGAGAATGTAATTAAACTTGTATTGCCCAAGCTATATGGACCGAAAAAATTAAATGGGGCGGATTTTAGAAGCACACGCCAATTCTGCCTCTTTTGTTTAGCTGTACTTCAGATTTTCGCTTTTTTTTTTAAAAAAAAACTTTGTTAATAAAAGAGAAGCAAACAAAGTAAAGTTTGTCCCATGAACTAAAATAACTAGGATTTTTCAAACTCGTGAATTTCTGAATTCTGGTCAAGTTTTTGTTACACATGCCTACCTAAACTCAAAACAGGAAGCAACGCCTTTTCGAAATTTCATCGATACTCGCAGAAGAAGGAAAAGATCGAATAGTCATGTAGAATTGAATCCTAAGGCAAAGCCCGCAAAACACTTTTAAAATCTGTTCGATTTTCAGTTCCAAAATGGGATTTACAACTAGAAGTTTTCAACTTTGCATTACACCATTACCTTCCCTTTTAAACTTTTTATTCCCCTGCCAAAGAAATTGTAACCTCCAGGCCGTCACGTCAGCGGCATCAGCCGCCACCTTTGAGCTACGGGCCACTCTTTGGGCCTGTTTATGGGGCTAGTGTAGTGCCCGTGCTAACACTACGACAGTAGTACACCCGTTTATCAATTAAATGAGAAGATAAGTATGAATATAACACTTAATAATAAATAATCACAATGCCCGTATGCGAGTACAAAAATGAAGATATAACACTCAATAATATTTTTTGCTAAACGTTTCCGTATGTTCTTAAGACTTGTTCTTATATTTTAAGGGATGTTTTCTGCGCACTCATTCCACTTGTATTTTAGTATTTTAATTAAGAAACACTTCTTGAGGATAGGTGAACTCTGTAAGTACATTGTAAAGTATCATCAGTATAGACCTACTTTACAACCTTATAAAAAGTGATTAATAAAATAGAAAGTACCGACCATGTAGATCCGTACATTAAACTGTTGATCATCCCACATGTGCATGAAGTTCATGACCAAATAACTTGTCAGGTTCCTGCACAACATTTAATTGTTACATGTAAGTACAAAATTTTTTAACTATTTACTAATCATGTGTAAATAATTTACCAGTCTATTGTTTTTGGAACAGACTTTGGAACTACAATACGCCAATCATAGATACCGTCGTTCCATGAGGGATTTACTATCCTCATAGCACGATCGAATATTATACCAATTTTTTGTATTCTATCAAGATTATAACTGGATGGTTTATCCGTTGGAACCTATCCGGGTAGAGGTGTTGGATCAATAACGGAGATAACCCCGTCCTTCATATCGAACGATAACATGCTGAATCGTCCTCCGTGATGAAAAGGCAGCATAATCTACAAATATAGACAATATATCTTTTGCACACATATATAGTAACATAATAAAGTGTCAAACAATTTATTAAGCAAAGCTTACCATTCGGCATTCAAACAACACAAATCCAGTCTTAGGCCTAGCGTCAAATAATTTTGCAAGCAAGGAAATCATATATCACAAATTAAGAAGCAAAGTGCCAATATGCATAGCAGCAGGCCCACGATTTGCTACCAATAACACTGAACACAGCAAGCACAATTTCATTTTTGTATCAATCTGCTCTATCTTAAGTCAATTCCTCACTAATATAGTACTAATACCATAAACATTCAAATCAAGTTCCAGAGCACTAAGATCCTTAGTTCTGCAAACTAAAGAGACATAATTCACAATATAAAAGATGATTAATGCTTACAGTAAGCATGAGCCAGAACGTGGACTTGGGCTCGCTGAAAATGGTGGACAGTGATTCCCAACGAAGGAAACCTAAGACAACGAAGTAGATGCTGTTCCACATCGCAGACCAAGCCATCTGATCAAACACAACCTTTGCGGGAACAACCCACCAATCCTTGAACGGAAACTACGCCTGAGGCAAGGAAATTGGCGCATTCGTTTCAGTTACCACATTGACGTAACACTAAACTTCTACAGGGCAGCTGAGCATTAAGGCCACAATGATTATCTCGCAGAAATGGTAGTAGTAATGCGAAAGGGATCCGTGAAGCGTGAACCCTACGAGGTCGGACTGAAACATCTGGGCACAGTCAAACTCAAAGATCGGCTTCCCTTCGTAGCACTGAAAGCACAAGCAACACCAACATTAACAAAATTAGCTATTGCAATAGCAAAAAAAAGGTGATAGAAAAATACAAACAGCCAAGAATATGGAATTGGATCCGCACCTACGTGATCCAATCGCCAAGGGAGTAGACGACGCCACTAATCATCATCTTGGCAAGAACCGGGTTGGTCTTGAGGGCATCCTCGTACGCCGACCAATTGTGCTCCAGCATGTACCGCAGGATCTCAAAGATCGTCCACCCCTGCACCGGATCCAATCGAGAACAACCCCAAACAAGGTTAATTTCAAATCCAATCGAGACAAAGACCAACTATTAGGACAAACAATATGCTGGGGATCGAGAACGTCTGTACATGCCAGTAGTTGTGGTCGACGGTGAGGAGCTTGGTGAGGGCGTATGTGCTGGCGCCGAGCACGATGGCCGTGTTGATGCCGCAGTCTAGCATCTTCTTGCCGTCGTCGCCGTCGGCCCCACCCCGCCGTCATTGCCGGGCGGTTACCTCCCATGTCGCTCGAAGGCGAGCCGCCGATGTCGAGTGGGCCGCCGCCGGCGGGCCCTCCACCTCCTCGCTTTCCGCGCCACCATCTCCCCTCACCCCGGGCAGTAAAGACGTTGTCCTCCTCCGCCGCGGTCGAGACGCGCAGGACGCGGCGGAGGCGCTTCGAGGATCTCGTCAGGCGGAGGAGAGATGGGGCGGCGATGGAGGCAAAGAGGGGGTGGCTGGGAAGCCACCGGGAGGCGGGGGAGGGGAAGGCCACAGTCGCCACTGACGTTGCCATTGCCGCACACTACACCAACCTCCCAGCACAGTACCACATGCGCGCGCTTACGCTGGTTTCGCCTTATTTCTCGCTGTCGCTCGCTTGGTTTTATCCGCCGCGGCTGGTGATTTCAGAAGACACGGCCGCACCATCCTGTGGAAGTGATCGTCTCGGGATTGTGTGCTCGCTTGAGATCTCGCGTGCCAACTCGGGGTATTTTGATCGCGGAAATGAGAAGGGTTTGGATCGGTGGATAATAGGTATGGTCTCGGTTTTCTTTTCCCAACACGTAATGTATGGTCTTTCCTTTTTCAGGACGTTTGTTTCCTTTTCCTTGATGATGCTGGAGGTGGGGGGAGGTCTGTTGCGGGCCACAGGGATGATTAGACACACTAAACAATGGCCATTGGATGTGAGTGAGTAAAGCTGAGGAAAGATTTGAGAGGTTAATTTTGATGGAGGCAAGTTTCTGGGGACGTTTCTCTGGGTGCATGAATGTTGGACCATCTCTAGTGGGATGCATTATTTGGGGTAGACGTAGAAAAGAATGTTTAGGTGCATTATAAAGGGGTACAGATATAGATTTGGCTTCGGCTGCCGACCAGAAAACCCTTCAAACGGTACGACTTCAAAGCCGCTTCGTCGCATAGCCCAGCCGTAGCACCCCCCTCAAAGCCACAGCCAGCCTCAAGGGCTTTGAGCGGCTTCGATCGCTTCGCCTCCCCCCGCTCGGCCTCCTCCTCGCCCACCACCCCCGATCGGCCTTCTCCTCACCCGGTCGGCCTCAACCTCCGCCGCCCCGCTCGGCCCAGTTGGTCGCCTCCCTGGTTCGTCGTCTCGCTCAGCCCGATCAGTCTCCTCCCTAAAAAGCTATCAAAAAAAGCCAGTTTGCCAAACGACATCTTAAGAAAAGCTACAGCCATTAGCTACAGCTACTTTACAGCCCAGTAAGCCAAAAACAGCTTTTCCGCCTAGCCGTAGCCCCCTAAACAGGCCCTTTAATTAGCCGAAGCCGGGTCCATCTTTCCAACCGTGAGTTTAGGGTATGTATCTTAAAATTATCTTTAAGATTCTAATTCATCGCATTAAATACAACATTTCTAATAATTCATCTTTAAAATCATTCATTAACTATTTTATATTATTTTTATTATATTTTACTCTTGCACTCTATCACTATTTACGCTGATACATATTTTCTTTTCTCATCTTCTCTCTTCTCTTGTAGTATTCTGAATGTGCAGATTCTATGTTCTTAAAAAAATGTGACATTTCTGATTTCTCAAACTGGGCCAGCCAGAGTATAGCATGCTCTGAACCGGACGCAGGAAAAAGAGCCACCTCTCCGATCCGGATCTCCCCATCCACTCCGACCGTCCGGCGAGCCCTCGCCGCGTCGCCTCCACGCGACCCGACTACCCATATATCGAACCAATCTCCCCGCCGCTGCGCTCGCCAAAACCCGAGCCCTATCTGACTGCTTCCTCTCCCCGCCTGCGCCTCCCCCGAGTCCAGCAAACCCTAGGCGCCGCCACATGGACATAGAGACCGACGGCCGCTTCGGCAACAAGCGCGTGCACAACCGCCTGGGTCCGGCCCCCGGCGCCGCTTCGTCGTCGACTTCCGGGAAAGTCTGCATCCACTGGCGCGCCGGGCGATGCAATCGCTTCCCCTGCCCCTACCTCCACAGCGAGCTCCCCGAGGCCACCTCCAAGCGCCCAAACCACAGCGGTGGCTCCGGCGGGCACATCTGGCGCAACCCCAACTCTGGAGGAGGAGGGGGCCGCGGCGGCGGTGGGCCGAATAAATGGGGGAGGGGCCCCGGAGGTGCAGACGGCGGGGCCAGGCACAAGGCGCCCGACCGGCCCTGCAGGTACTTCCTCGCGGGCGACTGCTCCTACGGCGAGAAGTGCCGCTTCCCCCACACATACTGCATGAGCGATAGCGTCTCGTTGCTCACCCCGCTCCAGGGCCACGAGAAGGTACTCCCTCCCCCTACCGATTCGACGTCTGGTTAAACTTTTGAAAAGTTTCTAACTGAAGTGTTGTGGGTTCCTTCAGGTCGTGACGGGGATCTGGCTGCCGACTGGGTCGGACAAACTGTATTCTGGGAGTAAGGACGGAACGGTGCGCATGTGGGATTGCCAAACTGGTCAGGTAGCTGAGGCATCATTGAATTGTATCCTTGAGGGGCTTGTATGTTCTGTCTTCTGTGTGGCAATTTTCAGTACTTCTTTGCTATATTGTTGTGTGATAGTGTGCTGGTGTCATCAATATGGGGTGTGAGATCGGGTGCATGATCAGCGAGGGGCCATGGTTGTTTGTTGGAATACCTGATGCTGTGAAGGTATGAAACTGTGCTTGAGATTTGCATTTTTGATTGAATGCTATTGGTGTTCCATACGTGTCTGACTGTTTGACATGTTCCTGCAGGTTTGGAATGTGCAAACACAAGCTGAAATGAACCTTACTGGGCCAACTGGGCAAGTCTATGCGCTCGCTGTTGCCAATGAGCTACTCTTTGCCGCAACACAAGTAAACTTTCCTTCTTTTTGCCTTATCTTTGGTTCTAATGTTGTCTTGGCAAATGTAACTTTGTGTTGATGCATTCTCTTGTATCATGCTTGGTGCAGGATGGAAGGATTTTGGCATGGAGATTTAGTGCAGCAACAAACTGTTTTGAGCCAGCTGCTTCTCTTGTTGGGCACCAGCTTGCTGTTGTTTCATTAGTAGTAGGAGCCATGAAGCTTTACTCTGGTTCAATGGATAAAACCATTAGAGTAAGAACTTGTTCACACCAATTCATGTTCATTCTTAGACAGATGTACAATCCATGTAGGAGGCTTTGTTGCATTTTTCAGATCATAAATTCCTACTGGTGTGTAACACTTCCATCGCTTTATGTCAACGTCCCACTCGACATCAGGTTGCTTTTATCCTTTCGGTTTCTCATGGTTGAAGTATACAATGCACAAGTCACAAGTTCAATAGACCCCTGTACTGTACATATATAATTATATATAAACTTAAATTTTTTAATAAATTTAAGTGGTAGATATTGCTAATTGACTTCTCTGGAGTTAACACTATGATGTGAAATAGGGTATTCTATATGCATGATTTTTTGCTACTATTTAGTGGTTAAATTTAATGGTGGTGGAAATCTGCATCTGGTTAGGTACTGTTACTATAGGTGGTGTAAGCCTGCATCATATAGTATTTAGGGTGGCAATCACTTGCGGTAACTTACTTTCATTTACATGAAAATTTTACGGTGATATCTCAACTGGCATGGGGAACATCTGCAACTTGTATTTTGGAAAAATATATATATACAGCACTGGAAAAGTTCCAGTACCAAAAAACACCACTGCTGTTACGAGGCCCACACATTAGTGAGAATTTCAGTGTTGTATTTGAAATGGGACAATTGAGTATTTGTCACTCCATAGAATGACGTTTTAGTATTTGCCATTATGTAGATTGCAATTCAGAATTTGCCACTCTATAGAAGATCGAAGTCAAACTTTGCCATTTCCCCCTATTTTAGCCCACTTGAAATGTTGCTTTTGCCCCTACGGTCAGCTGCTGTGTTTGAGGGGGTCCGGTCGAGCCATAACTTGCACTTGGCGAAGAAGACGGCCGGTGGAGGACGACAGCTGCCATGGTTGATGGTCATCGCTGCATGCAGCACTGACATGCTGCTGTGCTACCTCCTCGACTCCCACATTGGCAGTGGCACATGCGCCCCCTCCATCCCCCATGCTGCCACTGGCTGGCGGTCGCCACTGCGTGTTCATCATCATGATCGCGACGGAACGACGACTTCACGCGGGCGCAACTCATGCACAGCTTTGCCGCGACATACCTTGGCGCCATGGCCCCTGTCTCTGCCGCTTCGATCCTCCTTGCCATATGGGAGCCCTCCGCGCGCGGACTCACCGCGGCGCACAGGCTCTACCTGCTCACGCGTCTCTGTGTCGATTGAAAAGAGGAGGAAGAATGGGGAGGAAGAAAGGCAGGGGCAAAACTGACTTTTCATGTGGGCTAAAATAGGGGAAATAATGGAAAATGCTGGGAAAAGGGGAAAATGGCAAAGTCTGAAATACCCAATGTATAGTGTCAAATGAGGAATTACAATCTACATAATGGCAAATCCTAAAATGCCATTCTATGGAGTGGCAAATACGTACTTATCCCATTTGAAATCTGTTATTTTTCTGGTGCTATGAATGAGTGTTTCCCTATTATTTTTGGTGTGTTCAATCTCAAGAGAACATGACGTATCTCTTCTCTTCTGTCTTAATGTGCATGACCTATCAACTGGATTCATTTTGATTGACATCACAGATGATACTTTACTGTCTATTACATTATTCTTGTCACTTTTGTCTACTCCCATTCTACAAATAATAGTAACAAAAGGAAAAATGTTTCAGGTGTGGGATTTGGCAACGTTACAGTGCATACAGACTCTTTCTGATCATACTGGTGTTGTTATGTCTGTACTGTGCTGGGATCAGTTTCTATTATCTTGTTCTTTGGATCAAACAATAAAAGTTAGTCCCTATCCTTGTCCTCTTGTTATTGAATAAATTCTGCAAATCTGTCTATTCATATTTCACTTTTTATCCTTTTCAATGTATTTCATACTTCTAAATTTTGTTTTTCTTCAGGTCTGGGCAGCTACAGAAAGTGGAAGCTTAGAAGTAACATATACACACAAAGAGGAGCATGTATGTCATCCAGCACTCTTAATTACACACTGGTTATGTTGTGCCATTACAGTCTATTTTGTTACATCTAGATAATTTATTTATGTTATCAAAAACATGTCAGCCTTTATAATCTATCCGTCCTGTCTGGTTTTTTTTATGGTTTTTGTGATCTGTGTTTGACACAGGTCAATTGGTGGCATGGCCTGCCTTAATTTATATGGGTTACAATTAATAATGTTCAGAGATCTGGTTTACACCTTTTTGAATTTACCATTTTGTTTTTCTTTAGAATTGTCATATGCTAAACTTCCTAAAGACGCTTTAGCATTAGAATTTTGCCTATGCAAGTGCAAGATCCACATGATGTCAAGAATGTATATACATGCTAACTTTTTGTCTACAATTGAAAAATAGCTATTAAAACAAGACAAATGAGTGAACCAGTCAAACAACCAGTTCACTTGCCCTGCCAGCAGTCCAACGGTTAGAACGGCAGTTAAATAATAGTAATATTTAAATTTTATATGCTCTATTTTTTAGCTGATATACAAGTTATTGCCCTTATGGCAAGAGAACAAAGCACTACAACCTGTAAGCAAAAGGACCAGACCAGGCTCCTGTTCGAGTTTTAATTATTATGGCCCAAAAAATAACATCTCCAATAGAAATAAACACGCCCCTGGCAAAGAGATTATGAACTGGCCAATAATAAGCTCCCAAAAAACAACTGGCCAATAATAAGCTCCCAAAAAACAAAGAACTACAGAAAGGATGACACTTCGGTTAGCCAGCAGACAAAAGATATCTTCATTAAGGTTTATCTTCCCCATAGCCACCAGGTTTTGAAATGCCCCTTCCTCAAGAAGGCTGTCCAGAATAGTAGATACCTTAATAATCATCTCCCTTCTCTGACTCACGAAGCAGTTTGATCCATTGCTGCACCAAGTAAACAACCCTGCAAAGAATTGCAGACTGCTTGTGGTCTAACTCGTTTTCAGTGACCATATTGTTTCTTGGAACCACCCACCTAGCCATCAACTTAAGAAATTAGAACAAAAGGAATCGATCGATTGAGGCTACCAAAGCATGATGTGGTCGGCTGGTTCCACGTGCACACAGTTTACATTTAATATCTCCCTGCCAGTTCACCCTTTTCAGTTAGCCTCCTGAGGGGTTTCTGTTTTGGAAAAGCTGCCAGAGAATTTCTATTTTCAAAGGTAATTTTCCCCTTAACAGATTTCTCCAGCCACCATTTAATAACATCTCTCCCTTTTTGGAGTTGCCATTGCCCTTCAGCATAACATTTCCCTCCGAAATGTTTCTCCAGTCGTAAAAGCTGTTTGACTCCTGCTAATGACCTTGCTTGCCACAGTGCCACTCTTTCCAGCCGTGGGTTTGTACTTTTGTAATGTTTCTGTAGTCATGTTCAACAAACAGATGGGTCTGAATTGTTTGATTATGTCTTCTTTGATTTTTGGAGTCAGGGTAACTACTCCATAGTTTTAGCCTTAGGAGGTCGAGCTCCCTGTAGAATTCATCCCATAAGTCTTTTAAGTTATGCTTTCCCTGTATAGTTCATCCCTAAGTAAGTTATGCTTTGATGACCTCACAATTTTTGTAGAAGGTAGTTGAAAATCCATTAGGTCTCAAGGGTCGTGCTCAGTGACGATTCATGGGATACTTTTTTTAGTTGCCTAAAACAGAACACCTTAGTATGTTATTTGGCAGTTGGCAAATTTACAATCATTGTATTGATAAAAAAAGTTATCATATGAGAATGTTCCTCCTAACGGAACTTATGTTTCTCATTGCGAAGGAAAGATCAATAATCCATCCTAAAACATGTAAGTATGGTGATATGCTGAGTTGGGTTCTAATGCTAGAAATAGAAGTTAATTAATATTTCCAAGGAACAGTGACGGGTTGTATGTTTCACATGACTACAATACAATCACTTCTGTCAGTACTAGTTTTTTTTCCCTTTGAGAAATTAACATTTCCCTTCATTAATGGAGCACATCATCTGCCTTAACAAAAATTTGGGAACACACATGTCATGTTCACCTTTTTTATGTTCCGTTGTTTCTATGCTTTAATAGTTTTGTTCCGTCTGTAGGGTGCACTTGCCCTCAGTGGCATGCCTGATGCACAATCAAAACCTGTGCTACTATGTTCATTGAATGACAACACTGTCCGCCTCTATGACCTGCCATCGTAAGGAAGCTATCATACTAAGATTATATTCTCTGTATGTTTTACTTCCTATGTTTTTCTGAAGTGACTCTTGTTTGTTTTATAGGTTCGGTGATAGGGGCAGAATATTCTCCAAACAGGAAATTAGGGCAATACAAAGTGGTCCTAGTGGTTTATTTTTTACTGGGGATGGAACTGGTGAGCTGAAGGTGTGGCAATGGGTCATTGATGGATCCCAAACCTGATGAATATAGTGTATTCTAGATTAGTTTCCCCATGTATTTTATGAGGGATTCTCAAAAATATGCATGATGAATTGAGGTGTGGTTAGCGGCCAGTTTGTTTTCTGATATGTCCTACATTTATTCTCCAAGGATATGGGATCTCCTTGCTGTTAGAACAAGCATTGTCTTATATAGTATCAGTACAGTCGATAGTTCTGTCCTGGAATGAGTTTCGCGTCAGGGAATAATTGCTTGTAATTTGTAAAGCACCGGAAACAAGTATATCATCTTTTTGCTCCGATGTGCTGATAGCTTCAAAAGGATGTACTAATATAAAGGTTTTGTTCGGCTGCATTTGTATTGGGGAAACTTGAGATTATCTCACAGCAATACATTGTTTCCTTCATGGGACTCTACGCACGTATCTCGTTCTTTTCATTTATACTGTCGGGTCTCGGGTGTCAATCACTAAAGTCCTTTATTATTTCCTTCTCTTCAAGCAGTCCAAAATGAACGTCCATGACTTCCCTTCCGCCGGTATGCATGTTCCAGTAAGTCGATCTGATGCAAATACCTACTGCATAGATGGCCACCTATCTGAAACTAGTATAGTGCCCTGTCTTCCGGTTTTCTTTTTTCAGCACGTAATATATAGTCTTTTCCTTTCCTAGAACGTTTGTTTCCTTTTCCTTAATTCCAGGATATTTGTTTCCTTTTCCTTGAGATGATGCTGGAGGTGGGGGAGATCTGTTGTGGACCACAGGGATGAGTTAGACACATTAAACAATAGCCATCGGATGTGGGTGAGTAAAGCTGAGGAAAGATCTGAGAGGTTAATTTTGATGGAGGCAAGTTTCTGGGGACGTTTCGCTGGGTGCATGAAGGTTAGGTCATCTCTAGTGGGGTGCATTATTTAGGGTGGACGAAGAAAAGAATGCTTATGTGTATTATAAAAGAGTATAGTTGATAATAATATTTGGTGTTGGATGAACTGTACATGACTCGGGAGACCTCTACTCTACGTGGGCACAGGACGTTTGTCTATGTCCGACTCCTTTGCCTTTAGCGGACTTCATCAGAGCTGATGCGACATACGGGGAGAAAAATTGTGGAGCTCGCTTACACGAAAGTCCCTCTCGTAAATAGCAGCACTGCTATATGTTATGGCATACTGGTCATCGACAGTGGTTTCAACGATATTCTTTTATTGAGGTGAGTCTTAGCTCGTTTGGTCAAGTTAGCTCTTGACCTGAATAATTTTAGTATAGATACTTATACGTTTGTTTAGTGGGATAGCGTATTTCTATGTTCCGGAGGTTCTAAGCCTCTAATCTCAATTTCTTTAGCATGTGTAGCGGACGCATACGCGTGTGTACGTATGGTGTGTGTGGAGGGGGGGCGTATGTGCGTTGTGTGTCCGTCCTTATACCACAATAAAAAAACAAAAAAAACAATATTCCTTTATTCATGATATATAAACTTTATTGGAAAACTTTTAGTGGCAAAATTCAATCTCACCCACCTACCGAATTTTATAAAATTAAAAGTTTAATTTGTATAATTTTTTATATATTTCTAATCTATATATTTTCTCAAATTCACAAATATGAATTTACATATATGTGTACAACATGATTGTTTTAATTCTCAATTCTTAATTCCTAATCTACATATTTTTAAATATATAAGTTTTTGTTTGACACATTCATTTGAATTACATATGCTTGATACTACCATTTTAATTTTGAATTTTTATATATATTATAATATTGCAATTTTTGTACTCCATATATATGTACATCCTTACACTAATAGTATTTTAGCATATACATAAATAACAATATTGCTTCTATATTGGGACCATGAGGCAATGTAATAGATTAAGAAAATTAAGAATCCTAATCATAGGATCATCACCTAGTTTGAATTGACCGGTCTTTATTTTACTAATTGTCCTGGTGGGCTTCAGTACGATTATAATTTTCTAATTACGCAATTGTACACATTTGGAAGAATAAAATTAGATCGAGATTTGAATCTGTTTGTCTAGTTTGCATTAGCATACGTTTGTTAAATAATAACTAATAATCAACTACAAAGTAATAGAGAGAGAGAGAACTGATGTACAGGAAATGAGAGAGAATTCTTATTCTCTTTGTATCGTTCCAGTGTTTACAAAGCACATATTTATAGGCGTAAGAGAAGACACATAATTAAATTAAAAAGTTACAAGGAGCAAGGGCACAAGAATTTCAGGTTTCATTGCATAGAGCAGGGTTCACAAAACCGACGAAAACCGCTCGAAAACCGCGGTTTTCGAGCGTACCGCTGAGGTTCGAAATAAAAAACCGTTCGGTAAACCGGTCCATTCAAAAAAAAAATTTAAAATTTAAAAATTTTGAAAAAAATTATGCGTTCAGTTTTTCGCCAAAAACCGCGGTTTTCGTCAAAAACTGCTCACAAAAACCGTTTTGCGACGAACATCTAGTTGGCAGCGGTTTTTCTATTTTTTTTTTGAATTTTTCAGAAAAATTTGATTTATTAACCCTTCGGTTTTTAACGGTTTTTGGGCGGTTTTCCGAGCGGTTTTTGCGGTTTTCGTACCGCGAATTTCGACGCGAATTTCGAATTTCGGTTTTGTGAACCTTGGCATAGAGGCTATTGCCTTGTAGAGTTACGACTTTGAGGGGCTAAGGACATCACACAAAAGGAACTTAAAATTATTCGTAACTCGTCCCTCAGATGTTCTGGGAATGGTAGTCTATTCATATTTGTGATGAGTAATTGATTGTATTTGAGACTATAGTACTCAGATTTGAGTTTGAAATGCGTTTACTTTGGTTTTGAGCAATTTGGTTTGAGTGATCATAGACCCCTAAAGTGGTCGTGACCTTTGTGACCCCCTAGAGAGATCATTCCCTAGAGTGGTCGTGATCACTTGGAAAGTGGTTGTAGCCTCTATAAGAGTGGACGTGACCACTGTGAGAGTGGTCTAGACCTTTATGGGAGTGATCGTGACCACTGTAAAAGTGGACCTCTTCGGGGGTGGTCGTGAGCCATTGTGACCTCTCAGTGAGTGGTCGTGAGCCACTGTGACCATTCTGGGAGGGAGTGATCGTGACCATTGTGAAAGTGGTCATGATCCATTGTGACCACTCTAGGAGTGGTCGTGAACCCATATGACCACTTGGGGAGTGGTCGTGACCAAGTGACCTCTTAGTGAGTGGTCGTGACCTCTCATACTACTACAGAAAATGTCATTACAGATGGTTCAAAAACATCATCACAGACGGTTTTCTGAACCGTCTGTAAACATGTGTCAGTGATATCACAATATCATCACAGATAATTTCTGAACCGTCTGTGAAAAAACATATCATAGACGGTTCTAATAAAGAACTGTTTGTGATAATTGTATATCACAGACGGTTAAAAGTACCAACCGTCTATGGTAATAGTCATAACACATATGGTTGAAAATACTAACCGTCTGTGTTATCCGATCTACCGAGCAACTGCATAAGCAAGCGCATATTGAGACGGTTGGAAATACCAACCGTCAGTGTTGTTCATATTGCAAAGGCAGCTCATTAAAATATGACAATTATATACTAGGCTGGTCATGTTGTTTAAATACTAAAAAAACAGAGCCATAAAGGTCACAACACTATGCAAAACACATTTGCACATGTTAATCACACACTCCAAAGAATCACATTAAGCACAACTTATTTGCAGAACACATATGCAAATAAACCAAGAACTTATGAGATCAATCCTCTTAGCCATGTGATGATCAACACATGATCAAGTTAATTTGCACAACACATTTGTAAACCCTATTCACATGCTTTAGGATCGGAACCCATAATCTCAAGTTCATTTGCAAAACACATTTGCAAATAACAAATCCAACTAACGAAAACACATTTCGTAAACAACTCAAGATCTATTTGCAAAACGTATTAAGCAAATCAAACTCGAGTCTATGAGATTAATCCCCCTAGCCATGTGAAGGTCAACACAAGACCCAGTCAACTTGCAAACACCCGTTGCAAGCCCTACTCACATGCTCTCGGGATTCCGGACTCATAGACCTCGGTTTATTCGCACAACGAACTTGCAAATACACATTAAACCAATTTTATGCTTGAGCATTGTTCTTTGCAACACATGCAAAAACCTAGCTCCAAGCAATACCAAAATATGAGCTCTCTATTTGCAACACATGCAAATCTCTAGCACCATGCAAGCAACCACAACAAATATAAGTGCATGAGTTCTCTATTTACAACACATGCAAATCTCTAACTCCATGCAACCACTTTAAACCAAATTGCTTGAGCTCTCTCCTTTTGCGACACATGCAAAACTTAGCTCCAAGCAAAAACCAAATCAAATAAGATTCAAATAAGATGCAAGTATGAGCACCCTTATTTGCAACACATGCAAATACTTTGCTCATACAAAATCCAATGCATAAGCTTCACCCATTTGCAACACATGCCAAATGGTTAGCTCCATGCAAACACCAAACAAGAGAGTGAGTTAGAGTGAACCGGTAATGCATAAGCTTCACTCTATTTGCAACACATGATGAAACTCAAGCTAAAAGACTCAACCCCTCTTAATAGTACGACAACCTAACTAGCAACCCGGTCTCCCAACCAAACACCGAGACCGGTAAAAGACTAGGAACACATCCTTAGCCCTAGCTAGTTATACCTTTGCCTCTAGCGATCCACTTGGAGCTTTTATGATTTCCAATCATCTTCTCTCCAGGATCACATCTTCTTCATCTTGTTCACCAACACATGATGAACCTTCTCTAGCCCTTCTCTTCACTTCGGGATCACCTCTTGAAGCTCATCAACACATGATGGCTTCTTTTTCTTCCCGATTCTTTATCATCTTGGACTCAACCTACTTCACAACTCATGGAAGATGTTAGTCCAACAAACACGGTTGTCTCAATCATCACCGCACTCCATTAACATATAATGGATGCCTCTAAGATCGATTGAGCACAACCCTAATCAATTTGAATGATTAATTGTGTCTTGAGTACTTTGATGCAACTAATGCTTCATTATACTCAAGAACTTTTCGCTTGTCTTTAATCAACAAGGAAACACCATCAACACATGATGAAATATTCTTTGATTGATTGAGAGACAATCGAACTCAATTTAAACTCATTTAAATCGACATGAGCATATAACTACACAAGTCATATATACTCAAAAGATTGTTTCAAGGTCTTGATCCTTTATATTGTATGACAAGAGGACATGGATCAATACAATTGAAACATCAAGTTAAATTATAAACTCCCCCTAGATTTGTGTATTCATGTATATATGAATTAAAAACATAATGCACATATTTGGTCTAAAGCAATAGAAGAGTTCATACTTTAACTTGAATTCTAAGTATGCATTTATATAATAGAATGAATACGAGTGCATACTTTAGGTTTTTCATTTTCCATCCAAGTATGAGACTAATAAGAATAAGACTTAATAAAACATGTTAGTCTCATAATGATTAGATTTATCATTAAACAATGATTAAATATTAATATTAAACCAATCACCAAAACCAATAGAGCTTGAAATTACATGGTGGCGTCGACGGCGTAGGAGGGAACGACGGTGGGGAGGCGACGGCATCGAGATCTGGGCGGTGGGGGTGAGGGAGACAGGCAAGGAAGGAGAGAGCGAGAGGACACGAGCGGCTTAGCAAGGTCTGTAGCTTGCCCATTCATATGTAGCCATGAGGAGGAATATCTATGACTAAGGTAGTGTTTGGTTGGGTGGATAGGATATAGCCATTCATGGATTTGGAGTTATTCAATTTGTTTGGATGAGTGGATGGATGGGATATAGTCATCCAGTTTTTTGGAATATTCCCTTAAGATACTGGATAGAGCTATCCAAAAAAAGGCCGGACGGGCTCATCCAATTTGTTACATGAAGAGGTGTACTCGGTCAAATTCAAATTTCGCTGAAGTGTACTCAGTTAAATTCAAATTTCGATAAAATTTTGTTCAAAAATTCAAAATTTGTCTAAAAATTAAATTTTGATCAAATTTTGTTCGAAAAATCAATTTTTGGTCAAAATTTATCCAAAAATTTCAAACCAAAATTTAAAACCTTGATTACAACTAGCCCATCCATCCAACCAAACAAAAAATTGACTCATCCTATCCATTCTCATCCATACAACCAAATAAAAAATTGGCTCATCCCTATCTACCCAACCAAACAGCCACCTGGACAACCAAACGCACCCTAACTTTCACTGATGATTCCTGTCACGGTGCTTCCAGTAATTCTTAAGCAGAACTGTATACCCATTTACTTGCTTTGCACATATGTGATTTTTTATCATAAATATGTTAAAGTTCTTTTTAATTTGCACTCACTTTCTAGCTAGAAGTTTGCCCCAAATATCACAAACATTTTGTGCGCAAAAAACTACCAGCCTACCAGGTGCCCCACTTTGTCGTATTCTTTTTTGGCAAAGTGTGGCTTTGCTTCCGACCATCCAATCATGTAATCACGCAAAATGTGGTCATCACCGTCAATTATGCAACACATACTTGCTCTTTTTGTGTACCAGACACATATTAGCTTATGCCCCATTTGAAACACCGGGCTTTCATATGAATTGTACAAAAATTTCATGGAAAGCAGTTAAATTCTTGCATGAATCAGAAATAATTCCCGTATCTCAACAGGCTAGCAGTGAGAGGTTAGCCAAATAACATCTTCTGCCCTCTATGTGGCTCTCATCCGAAAACGGCTACGCAGCTCTTGCTCCATTGCCCTTTCTTAAGATGGAGCAGGGTCTTCCTCCTCCTGGTCTATCAGCCCTTCAACTCGCAAACAATGATAAATGCTTTCCAATGGTGGGAACTGGTGCGACTACAAACGCCAAGGCGTTCACGCAAGCGAGTCGATGGAATCCTCATATACACGTTCTGGAATATTTGGAAAGGAAGGAATGCGAGAATCTTCAACAATCTCTATCATCCCTTGCAGGAGGTTTTCAACCGCGTTACGCAGGATGTCAACAATCGAAACATGGCGTTGCATTTTGTTCCCACGGCTGTGGGTCATTAACTTAGAATTTATATGCAGTCAAACCTAACAGTTCCAGCATATTTTCATATCATGCCTTAGTTCTTGATGATTGTTTTCTTCCTTTTCTGTTTCCGCTGTAATAATATTTCTCAGATTTTTCACTTCCCCTATTTGGAATGAAAGTCAGAGCTCATGTCAATCTTTCAAAAAAAAATATTACCTTGTTATCTCGATAGGTGGATTGTAGGTTTTTTAAAAGTTTTATAAGGAATAATTTTTTTTTTTAGTTTTAGCGGCAATGGAAACATCAAACGACATACTCCTAGCCGGACGCAACCTTGCTCTGTTGTTATCGCTAAATTTCTCCAGCGATCATGTCATGGGCACGTCTTTTGTGCTAGCTAATTAGCTTCACGCACCACTAGATTCATATTAGCTTCTTGAGGCTTTGACACTCACTGTACTTTGGTCGACGATGCCACACGTTTGACCAAAATACGTGATCTGATCTCCTGTCCAAAGTGGACTAAGTGATGGGCCTTGTCATCCCAGGCCCAGGCGAAGGAGATATATCTGGAGTGAACCGGTAAAAGATGTGTCGGTAAATTTTAGCCCGAAATTGGTAGGCCTGTCTAAGCTTCGATCCGTAATGTATTATGGATCAGTTCACGCAACAAGTTGTGCGGCTTCCATCGATGTGTTGTGTAATGGGCTCAGTAAATACACCCTTCAGTTTTTCTTCATGCCAATAAAATTATTCTATCTGCTAAAGAAATAAAATTACTCTCTGACTTTTTTTAATGGCTACAACAAATTGAGGAGAATGCATGTACAAGCAGTTTGTGACTTGTAAAGCATCGAAACCAACAGACGGCACAATCCTGATCCTCTGATGCATGCATATCAATTTTAATTTCACTCGTTAACGTTTCGAGTGGAGTTGGTCGTCGTTGCTTCCATACAGGACATGTCATGCTTTCTGTTTCAAGGTGTTGCGATGCACATGGCACTTGGCATAACGATCGAGACTGTGTGGCTGGCTCATGGATGCTTCTGTATCCACGCACATTTTGCGTCCCTGAATAATTTATGGAGGGTGCTTCTGTATATTATTTTTTAAAAATTTCGTAAATATTAAATTATTAATAAAGAGTAGACGGTGATTACCTACTCATTTGATTGCTTTAAAATTTGTGTAACTTGTATTGAAAGGTTGTAACTTGCTACCCTCTTTCGAAAAAAAGTAATAGAAAAATGAAAAAAAAAGATTATGAGATGAACGGTTTAAAAAATACTATACTTTTATTGCAAAAATTATATGTAAAGTGCATAAAATGCAAACTTCAATGTCATAATTTTTCCCGGCTCCGTGATGCACACACTTTCTAGCTAAAAAAAATGCTGCAAATGTCACAAACACTGGTGTTCGTGCATGGTTGGCACGTATGTATGGACGAACAGGAGATGGAGCGTAGGGTTTTTATGTTTCTGCTGTTTTCCTTTTTCTGTCCATCTTCAGTGCTCTCTTCGTCTTTTCTGGGTCACGAATTTACTTACTCCACTGCATCACGGCGTACTTCACAGCAATCCCAGTCTTCCCAGACAGTGCCCTTCTGCATCCATTGGAAAAGGGAAAATGTCCAAGTTCGATCGTGCGATATGCTGTTTCGGGAGTAGAAATATTTTCAGTTTCGATGAAAGAAATGCAGATGCTTCGTCTCCATTCTAAAAGGTGAGGGGGGAAAACACCATGCTTAAGGCAAATTGAAGGTCTGGTTTTGCAACCACCACTATTCCGCTGCAAAACTCTGCGATTCTTGAAGCAATCAACACCTACAAGAAACTCTCAGCAGGAAAACAAAGTTAGACCTTTTCTTGCCGACTGTATTAATTTGCTGCGTATGCCCAATACGCTAATTTGGCACATATGACATAGATTCCTAACGGGCCCCATCTCCGCAAAACCCGCGTGCAGCACGCCCGCACCGCACGCCCGGCGGTCATCTTCACGCCTCTACGCTCTACAGGCCACACACGGACACCGGCACACCCGCCAGACCAACTTGCCGCGCGCGTCCGCCGCCGAAGGATAACAACCAGGGGTTAACAATACAGTTTTCGACTTCGATTTTCGACGAGCCAGCTAAATTTACGAAAAATCGAACAAAATTTGTGAAAAATCGAATGTTTTTGAAAGTCAAACAAATTTAAAATCTGATCAAACAGTGGAGCGAAATTCGAACAAAAAATTCGAAAAGCGGCGAATTTCGAGCGGTTTTCTCGAAAATCGACGACATGTTGAAAAATTGGGGAAAAAATGTAAAAAAGTTTTCTTTTAGGGATTTTTTCTCCAAACTTCTTTCTTAAAAAAACACACACACCAGAGGTTATAAAGCTATTAATACTAATTTTAGGAAACTTTTAAATATTTTTTTTCAAATTTCTCAAATTTTTGAATTTAAACCTGAGCAGTAAACCGAACCGGTGTCGTACGAGCGAAATTCACGAAATCCAAAGGTTTTGGATGAAATTTGCAACCCTGATAACAACACTCGGCTGCATCCACCACATTCCCCCTTGCACGCGCGCGCGGCACGGCAGCTCTCTCACTTGACCGCCCCGGCCGGATTGGCAACCCCAATTTCCAGAACGAACGAACGACAAAAACGCTCGGAGCTGCGCGCGGCTCGTGACTCTGCCGTTCGACAATTCGATGCCGCGGAGACCGCGAGCCCGCGTCGCGCCATCACAGCCTGCCATACCCGGCCACTGCGGTGCAACGACACACGGACGGCAGCCCGAATCCAAGGTACAAACTATGGTCTTCGTGGCGTACATGGGAGCTGATCGTCTCGTTATAAGTCACCACTCACCACCGAGCCGGATGTGCTGCCATCAGCATTCCGCGGATGCATAGCAAGGCAAACCCAGAAATAAAGCGAAACTTTTGTACTCATGACGCCGTTAGCTTCGAATGTTGGGGCAAATTCTAGAAAGACCCCGGATCTGCCTCTCGTCGGTCCGTTCGTCGCCCATGCTCACAAGATCACCCGGTGGAAAGTTGGCAACGAAAAGTTTGGAAAGGAACAACACCGAGAGAGACGACAAGAAAAGGTGGCATCGATCATTGTGTGTTGATACCATCTGCGCGACTCGATTTTATTCTTAGATCATGTGTGTCACATCACTCACCAGCGGTCGTGCCAAGTCCCACCAACGACTGCTGATCATGGCCTCTCAATGAATCTCTCTATTGCTAATCCAGAGTCCAGACTATTTGACGCAGATTGGTGTGCAGCGTTGCTGGAAATGTGACATGAGATGCTATCGATCTTTTCGGGTGTAACCGTGTAAGTGTGAGATGCTTGCAAGTATTATTTTCCCATCTTTTATTTCCAAAGAAAAACATATGTACTAATTTACTACTCTAGAATGCAATACCAAGATACTTATCAACTTTCGTTTTCACAAGAATTTTACTTTTGGGATTCCGGGCTGGTGCATAAGTGAGAAAGTAAAAAATTCATATAACATCTCGAACTTTGATTGAAAGTTCATCTAGCATATCGAATTATGAAACCAACTATTTAACAATTCAAATTTTATAATCTAATTCAAATAATATTTTGACCTGAATTTATATAGTAGTATTAACCGAACAGTGTAATAAAATGGTAAGCCGCTGAATGCTCCTCGCACTTTGTGCAGATTCTTCCAGCACTTCCCCCATCTACGACGACGATTTCGGAAAAGGAGAGAATATCCTTTAGTACATGCCTTGTACCCCTCTAGTATACTAGTAGCAGCTATGTAGCCATCCATTTTATTTACTGTTGCCCATGTGCACCCATAGCACGAGAACACTTTTATGTAGCGATTACTCGACAACGAAAGAAAGTTTGGTTTATCCTACATGGGTTGTCGAAAAGACTAGGGCAAGAGCTACGCGATTATAATTACCTTTCTACTAAATTACGTTTAAATATTTAATACATCTTAATCTCTTAAACTTTTGGTATCAAATTAGTTCAATGAATAATTTGGTACATTATAAGATAATAAAAAGTCTCTAGTTTTTTAGTTCAAAAGTCTCAATAGAGCCTATGACTTAAGAAAACCTAGTTTCAACATCTTTAATCTGAGTGAGCAATCAGCAATGTCTACATAAGAGCTATATTAGATTTTGCCCCCGTAACGATCGGAAAAGGAAGTTACAGTGTTAGTTTCGAGTGTAGAATGCATCAACTCTCCATGTAGGCATGTACTAGTTGAGCCGAGAGCAACCAGAGTACTACCAGGTACCAGGCCCGAGGTACTGACAAATAAAAAGGATGTGAAGTTTGAGCATATGTATCCCATCGAAAAGCAGAAGAATGACTCGTGTATAGCACATTAGTTGCTGCTTTTCTTGTGAACATTTCAGACCAGTCATATCAGTGATGGCACCCATTCGATCTAACCAAAAGATATCTCGACGTGGTTGGATAAGCATTGTCGATTGAATATGCTATATTGCAGGAGTTCAGTGTGTTCCTTCATGTGTTGGAATACCGCCTAACAGGTTTGTAGCAATTTAACTTTCTTCAATGATCTGGCAGACTGGCACAAATACGAGAAGTGCTGGACAAAGAACAAGATCGATGCGCCACATCCAGCACATAAGTCAAGACAAATTAATTTCTTCTCAAGGACAAAAGGTGAAGACAAGTGATCTCCGCTTTTCTTATGCGTGGAACTTGATTGGACAATATTTTAGCGCTGTGGGTGAATTACTCCCTGTCATCCTCATCTCTATCAAGAGCAGGTGAAGAAAATTACCACAGTGAAGTTTTTGCTGTTCATATATAGCTCGTTTGGGAGTACCTTGATTAGAAACGGCATGAAAAGTTTGAAGAGTACAAGTGAATTATCCATATTTTCTCATCAACTTAAGATTTTGAGTGAACTGACTGGTGCATGCAACTCAATATAGTATCAGAGCCGAGAGGTCTTAAATTCA
Source organism: Otatea glauca (assembly GCA_036346275.1). Taxonomy (NCBI): domain Eukaryota; kingdom Viridiplantae; phylum Streptophyta; class Magnoliopsida; order Poales; family Poaceae; genus Otatea; species Otatea glauca. The sequence goes on from CM070714.1 coordinate 43,880,035, forward strand.
AGACCCGATCGGTACAATTAAAAAAACATAATTATAGTCCACTTCTATTCCATACCCTAGGTCTGAAAGAGCCTATATCTCCACCAAGCACAACTTCCCTAGGGATTCAAGCGAAGACTTGATTGTTGGAACATGAGAAATATATGGACTCAAATTGGCTATATGAGAACAACATTTATGCAATTTGTCTGTTACTTTGTCCTTTCATTCATTTTTTGAGTGTGCTAGAACTTCTGTACCTAAACATCGTGTCTGCCGTTGTGCTAATTTGTCTCCCCAATTAAACATGGTGTTGTTATTCACGTGGGTACTTAGGCATCAACATAGTGCCTGTCAAACAATACAAAAGAGCTCCTACGTAGCAACTACTCCAAATGCAGATAAATTGTTCTTTCTTCTGAAACTTTATGCAATGTATTGTTACTACAAAGTGCGAGCACGTTTATATCATGAACGTGAAACAAAGTTTACGCTTTGAATCGCTGTCTCGCTAAGACCATGCACAATTATACTAACATGCAGTACTTATAACCTATCGCAATTCACAAATGTCCTCGAGATATTTTAGAATGTTAGGCATTATCAACCAATAGCTTACTGTAGCACGCTCGCCACACCTTTTGTGGATTCTTGAGACAGAAATCATCCACAACTTTTTGCTACGTGCGCAGCTAGTGACCGCGATAAAAATAGGAAGAGGTCGGTCTCTGGGCGATCGCTTGGATTCTCCATTACCGAAAGCCGACGAGACTTTAAAGTTTAAACTGGTATCTTGAATGTTCTCCGGTTTATTCCGTAACGAACAGACAGAGTGGCGGTCTAAAACCTAAACTTCACATTGGGTTTCCAAAGTGCTTAGCACGAATAAGGTTTCAACCCATGAGATAATTGGAGTTGGAAGAAGTGAATAAGTAACAATTGATGGAAGTAATGGGAACAGACGTCGTAACACAATTCGTGAAGGAAAAGGAGTTATAGTCTGATTTTGAGACATCTGGTTATTAGCGAGAACTCCCCTATTGATTTTTATAAGACGTCTATATATTTTAAGAGACATTTTACTATTTTTGTGAGATACTATAATTTATAATAACATAGCGCTAAAAGATACTAAAAGTTTAAAGGTGGAGGTACTAACTTTTTGTGCCTTTTAATAATAGCTTAATGTAAATTTTGGTACATTTCAATAATGATAAAAAATCCCGTATTTTTAACATTCATATTTTGCATTTTTTAACCAACTACTTTTTTTCATAGATTTTAACCAACAATTAGTCCCGCTATACATAAGTTTAGTGTCAGAAAAGTGGTATAGTTAGATTCGCGAATCGAGAAGTAAAAATCCCAACTTAGACAACCATGCCAAGTTTAGACCCTCTTTGGATTTGACCGGCACAAGCTGGATTACACCGGATTCCGATCCCCTGTTTTGAAAGCTTCGTAAACTTAAGCTCCCTCAATCAAGCAGATTCTTAAGCTTCCATTGCGGTCAGCTTCTTTCCGAAGCCAACTTCTATGGCCGTTAGTTCTCCTTTACACCCCGTTGTCTCCTAGGTACGGAGGCTAGAATCTTGGAACTGGAGTTAGATTCTAGGGTTGAGACCTTGCGGGTGTTTTGGTGCCATTAGAATTGGAATAGTTGATTCCACCCCTAATTCCAGTACTCGAGCCAAACCTAAGGCCAATTCTTTCTCTCTCCACGTCAATCGTATGGAATCCTGCAACTCGCGACTCGCATCGCGACTCCTCTTGTGACGCTTCTTCCCTGTTGCCAACTCGAGGCGAGCTCAACCTCCCGTCGCCGAGCTCTCCAATCGATTGTATTAAGTAGTACATGTATGAGATGATTTAAAAAAATTATCTATATATTTAGTTGTTTGAATGGAATCGTCATATTTTATATAATGTGATACAAATTTAAAGAATATTCTCTATAGATGCTTAACCATTTTAATAACCCAAAAACAATGAAACCAAATGGTACATTACCATCCCATCACATTTAACATCATCCCACTAACCAAACACATCCTAAACTACACAAAATCAAGCGTGTCGTCAATTCTGTTGTGCCCAACAGAGAGAAGACCTAGGTCTAACACTCTAACGGTGACATCCCATTTTTTGAGGTTTCACAAATCTTTTTTGTAGGTTAGTTTTCTAAAAAAAATTCACTGATTTTCCTCACTTTAATAAAGCTTAACTAGGACTTTTATAAACTAAAAATATTTAATTTGAATAATCTAAACATCAATTAAAATAAAATCTTTTTTGCTTGGTTCTTTGTGCTGCAAGGAATTTTTCTGTATTTTCTTGAATCTTTTAGTTCATTTGCTATTTATTTTGATTTATTTTAATTTTCAACCTTTTCTGGATTTCAAAAAATCAAATCTAATTTCCAAATCCCTTTTGGGATGAATCCTGGTCCAGCCTAGTTTCTTTCTGGGCCACCAGACTACCCTCTTCTCCCTCGACCCGACTTGCTTCGCTCGGCCTAGGATGCCAGACCAGCGGGCCTACCATCGCACCACGTGCGCCCCGCATCCTAGCCGTCTCCGTCACTAAACCGCGGGCCCAGTCCTACCATTCGGCCACCCTTATTCATCTTCCTTACGCAAGCCACGCCACCACCGACTCTGTTCTAGAGTCCCTGCTCTGCGCGGCACGAACGCCTATGCGTCTACATATACCGCCATCCTCGTCATGAGGATTGTCTCATTCTACTCTCCCAAAGCCCTAAGGTGCTGCTCCGGATCTCGCCACCAATTCCGCCTCCACCGTTGACACCCTCAGCTCTACCTTGCCACGTTCAGCTCCACCTTGCCACGTTCTAACTCGTGCTTGCACTCTTTTCGCCGAGGAGCTTTTCTTGTGCCGTGTCATTGAGAGCCATGCACTCTCACCGCCTTCGTGTTCGTCACTGGCCTTTGTGGTCCTTGCCAGCGTCGATCAACCACGTCACCCTCCATGCCCTGATTTTGTCCCAATGCGTACGTCGGTGTCGACCGAAGACCACCGTGCGTTGTTGTCCCCTTCTTCCCCGATGCCATCTAAGCCATCGTCACTGAGTCTTGTTTCTCCTCCATAGTGAAACGCGTGCCAATTCCCTCTAGCCACACCATCTACTCCTTGTCCTTGTTGCTTCCCCTAGGTCAGTTGATCTTCTCTGCCACCCATGCACCACCACCACGCACGCTCATCTCCATCGCTGCTTGCATTAGCTATTGGCAAAGTACAAAGCACCTTAGCTTGCGCTGAAGCCCTCAATCGGTTCCTAGTGCTGCCCTTGACCGACTACCAGTCATTGTCAACGCCGCCACCTGAGAGCCTCCTCTGTTCTCTATCTTGTGTCATCTTCTCTCTCTGACTTATGTTCCCATATTTCTATGTCTCTCTCTCTTACCTGTGGGCTAGCCTTACTTCCTTTTTCTCTCTTCTCTGTTGTCTTTATGACAGGTAGACCCCACCACCTTGTGCCATGTTAGCAGCTACCTCAGCATCTTTATCGCCGTGTCATTCCCGTGAGCCTCCCCATCATCTATCCACATGGCACAACCAAAACCCAAAGCCCTAGATTTGACCGTGTCTCAATGACATGTGGGTCTCACATGTCATACACCCAAAATTCAGATCTAAACCTTTAGTCACTAACACGCGGGCCCACTTGTTAGCCCTTGTTCATGAACCTGGTCCACCGTGGACCAGAGCTTTCCCGTGAACTTGGTCCATACACCCTAGTCCCATCTGTCATACACTCAAGTCGGTACACTGAGTCCACCATAGACTAGCACTATTCTGTGGACCCGGTCCATAGACTGAGTAACCACATGTCAGCGTCTGTTTTTTATAAAAGGAAATATTCCCTAGAATATTCTCCTTTATCTCTAATTTATCAGAATTATCCTTGCTGATAAATCTTTTGAGAGTCCATTCTCTTTCATACAAACTTCGATTCAGTATGTTCAAGTCCTAAATTCATCTAAAATCAAGCCCTTCATTCTAATATTATCTATTCTCAATTTGGAGTTTATTTGATTTATCTTTTTGAGTTTTGTTTGTATTTGCTCTTTCTCTCTCGTTAGATGTAAACATCCAGAGGACGTTACGAGGAGTTAAAGGTAAGGAAGTCGAAGACAAAAGATAAAGTGATCAAGGATAAAGGAACATCATCATAGCAAGAGCTAGACAAGTGTGCTTTGATCATATTGAACCTAGCTTTACAAAAGTTATTTTCATTCAAATTATTGCATGCTATCTCAGATTATCAATTGTTTAATTATATTGGGAATTAGCTATGCAAACTACTTGGATTATATCTACCTTATCATTTGCTATGATATAATCATTTGTCACCCTAGAATGGATAATTAATAGTTGATCATAAACATAGAACCAACGTGGATTGGTTTAGAATGTGCTTAGTATGCATAGCCATGCCACGAATCAATGACATATTTCGAAGGTGTAAATTCAAACTTGACTAATGGTATATGAAACACGTTTATGAAAAGGGACGTGTCATATGCTGTCACACAATGATATTGAGTTGTCGATGACATGTGTTGCACGATAATCAACTAGGGTGGTAAATGATTTAGACTAAAGCAAGTGGCAAGAGGTTGTGAGCTGGGGTGGGTCAGTATGACATTGGGTTGATATGATGATGCGTGAATAAAAGTGATATGGATGATATGAACAAGTATATTGGAAGTCTTGCCTTGGTCAATTCAGGACTTAACGTTATAAGCCATTGAACTGGGCCAATTGTACAACTACATATCTCTTATGGGACAGACCTAACTTGATAAATTACCGAGTATTGACGTGTGATGTCTCAGGTGGTAGACTAAATTGTGTGCGAGGTCTGGGAAAGGTGTGTCACCGTAGCCACACATCTCGAACAAGTATTGTTTTTAGTCCAACGATAAATCCCTCATATTCTTCTGCTCTGTGTAAGGGAGGAATAGTGAGATTAGACTTATTGGGAGAATCAATATTTAGATAGAGTTTATGAAAGGTTTTGTTATAATTTTCTTAGTCTCATACCTAGGAAAATGTGTAGATGGACAGTCTACGATAATCATATCTTATGTGTAAAACTATTTGAATAACTATGTCCTCGGTTATAGATGATGTTCGGGAATTTTACGCAAGTATTAGATTTTATAAAATAATACTTAGAAGGGAAGGCTATGTGCCAGTTTAACTTGAAATTTTTCTAAATAACTTATTATTATTGTTATTTGTTTTACTTATGGTTTTTAATATATTATTCTATTCAAATATTAAAGTTTGCTTCGTGCAAAGGTAACCATGTCAGTCATTCTTTGAATAAGACTTGCATATATTTATTAGACTTGCATTCTGTTGTGCAACTTACTGAGTACTCCTGTACTTACTCTTACTATAAATAATGGTGCTCAGTTGCTAAAGACATTCATCAAGATATCAGTGATCAATGAGAACTACTTTGAATATTGCAAAGAACTAGGTTGTGCTACCCTAGTCAATTGCATGTCGCATATGGATGGGCTTCTCATGAAGATATTCCGTTTCTTTCCGCTACGGATTATTTGAGTTGTTCGCCTCATAAGGCAGTAATTTTAAGCCTTGATCGTAAGATCGCTATTCTAATATTTATTGTTAATTGCTTCTTTCTTAAATATTATGCATATGAATGATATTTTATCTATATTACTACTGTGTGCACTAGTATGATCCTGAACTAGTGTAATACATATAGAGTGTTCGGATTTGCAAGTTCAGGTCTCAACACTAACCTAGAGCCCGACCAGTACCAACCATTTCGATCAAACGCAGGCAAGAGCAACACAAGAATTAGGTGCAGGGAGGCGAGGCGTTTTTTGGCCACCACAAGCACAATCCCAAAACGAAGCCGTCGCAGTTAGGGGTGGATATCGAGCCAAGTCCTTATCTTATCGAGCTTTTTCCGAAATTGACATAGTTTAATTTAATATCATTTTATTTATAGTTTGAAAGTATTTTTATAATCGAGCTAACAAGCCGAGCCAAGCCGAGTCAGATTAAAATCCAATTTCATTCAAAATTAACTCATTTCAATGTCTAACCAATAGATGAATATAATCGGAGCAATTTTGAATCGAACCCGAAAAAACCCTACCAACTATTTTTTTTCCACCCCTAGTCGCGGTCGAATCTGCCACGACACGAGAGCGACCGGGCGCAGCCAAAGTGCTGTGTCCCTGCCACAATCCCGGCGAGACCCTCACTCCACATACGCCTCCCTCTCCCCTGGCCAGTCGCCGCTATAAGTACCTCCTCCCTCTCCCTCTCATCTCCCAGGCCAAACACCTACTGACACACAGATACAACCGAACGACGTAGCCATTGCATTCGCATCCATTGCACGCGTGCTTCCAAATCTCAGACTCTCGAATCCCTCGCGGTGTTTTGCTCGTAAGCGATCGATCGATCCCTGTGCGTACGTGCATGCACCCGCATGTATTTGGTTTTTCCCTTTTACCTTTTGGTTTGTGTAGTTGTGTTCTTATCGAATGTTTTGATGGTGCCGCAGCTGGAAGCGATTCCCTGATTTGTTGATGGTCATCTAATCGAGGAGATCGTTTCGCGGTGAGGGAGGGAATAAGAGCCGCCGAAGAACACGCACGCACGGTAACAAATCTATTTCCGTCATTTCTCTGTTTAAACCGGGAACAAGATTTTATTTTTTTTCCCTTGGGAACAGTTAGGATCCGGGATCCCGGTTGGAGTTATTGTTAATTTTTATCTGAAATTCTAACTTAGAATTCGGATTGTAAGACTTGTTCGTTGCGGCTGGAAATTTTTCCTCCTTTTTTTTTCCTTTCCTGTTTGATTGGTCATGCCGGCCTGTGCGTTTTCTTTTCGGCGAGCGCTCTACCTATCTCACCAAACAAGTGACGGTGACTTAACAATCATCCGCATTTGGCAATCATTCCCGAACGCGCGCCTTCTATATCGCACGTGCCTGCCCTTCTAATCAACAATCATCCGCATTTGGCAATCATTCCCGAACGCGCGACTTCTATATCGCACATGCCTGCCTTCTAATCACAGAACCATATCCTATACTCTGAAGAAGGCATCCTCGCTGCGTTCAGTGAGTGCAACTGCAACATGCGACCATGGTTTCTTGACGGGAGAAACATTCATGGAAGATATGATCAGTACAAGTAGTTTTTATTTTTTGTTTGAGTTATCACTCTCAGCCCTCTAGGTCGTTTCTTGATTATTTCACCTGATGGTTCGCTTTCCTAGTACTAACTACGAGGGGACGTCTAGAACAAAAGGAAGAAAAAGAACTGTACCATCACTTTCCTAGTACAGTGCAGCAGCCTGTACGTAGATGCCTCTTTCTATATGCTCCTCTTTGCAAGACCAATCGGAAAAGGAAGCATGTGCAGAAAGAGTGCCATAAGATGCTTAGCTCTTGGAAGACCACTGGGCCATTTATGTGTAATTTCTGCATCCGAAGTTAGCCTCTCCAAGAGGAGGGAGGCCACGGGCCAGGGTTTCTATGTTTTTATCTGACAGTCACTAGACGATTCTGTGTCACTTTGCTACGTGCCCTATCCTTTTGGATCTGTCTCGAATATTTTAAGCTTTTGCTAGACATGTTAATATTATCTTAGGTGCTCGACTTCCAAGTTGGGGTATGTTTTCTGCCCATGTACTCATTGACATGTCAGGCTCTGAGAATTTATGCCTTTATGCGTGTTGAACCTTAATCTGCACTTCACCACTTACCATGTGATATGTGCACTGTATTAAAATTCTTTCTTAACCTCCTTAAGATCTCTTAGCCTGTCTTAATCTGCACTTTAGCACTATGTATTTGTTCCTGCTCTTATGGTGCATGTTGCATGGCAAATATCTGTAGGAAGTTTCCTTTTTTTGGGGGGTTCCGTAAGAATGTTGGATTACAAAAAACTGAACTCTGAAAAAACAGTACTGACTGGTATTCTGATCTTAATCATAAATGCTGTTCCTGGTGTTGATATGATATTCGTCTCTAATGTAATGCTAACGATTCTGTTTAGTTTCAGATTCAACTAGTGAAAGGCCAATATGGTAAATTTCGGGAAGAGATTGATGGCGGATCAATTAGAAGAGTGGAAAGAGTATGTTCCTTTGGTACTTTGGAAGTTCCTACCGTTCCACTGTTATGGCTATATTAGTTACATTTACATAAACATATGTAGGCCTAGATAACTACTGTTTTTGCTGGGAGGTTATAAATGAAACTGAAAGTTGCAACCATCAAACCATAAGCTTCATTCATGAATCATGACATACTCTCTCTTTTTAGTAAAAAAGAAAGAATGAATCATGGCATACAGAAATCACTGAAAACTGGAATGGGAATGCTTATTAAAAGCCAGTACTTTCTGCATATTCATAATTTTCTTCACAATGTTAATAAATTACCCTTATACAAGTCTTACGAATTCTTTGCCTTTGCTGATTCTAGGTACTACATTAATTACAAAATGATGAAGAAAAAGGTAAAACAGTATGTTCAGCAGACCCAAAATGGTGGAAATCGTGAACAGGTTCTTAAAGAGTTCTCAAGGATGCTTGATGATCAGGTAAAACAGGGCTGAGTTGCTGATCCATTCCTTGAACCATCAAAGTTCATGTATTTGCTACTACCAACAGCGTTCACATAAGTTTCTTTCTTGCAGATTGAAAAAATTGTGCTCTTCTTGCTGCAACAACAAGGTCATCTTGCTAGCAGGATCGAGAAACTGGGAGAACAGCGTGCCGTACTTATGGAGCAGTCTGATATATCCCAAGTTTGTCGACTACGAGAGGTTTACAGGGAAGTTGGAAATGATCTTGTAAAGCTCCTTAGATTTGTTGACATGAACGCTACTGGTATCCGGAAGATACTTAAGAAATTCGATAAGCGTTTTGGCTATAAGTTTACGGATTATTATGTGTCCACTCGTGCAAATCATCCTTATTCTCAGCTCCAACAGATCTTCAAGCAAGTGGTAACTTCTCTTTCTTGCATATTCCATATCATAATTGGGGCCGTTAGGGCATCTGTTTTTTTTTAATGGTTTTGTCCTTACGATACGGTTTATGAATGCAGGGTATTGTGGCTGTTGTTGGTGCTTTATCACGCAACCTTGCATATCTGCAAGATCACCAAGGAAGTTTTTCATCCATCTATGATCATCCATCAATTACCTTGAAGGTCTTCTACCCTAGCCTAGTGCTGTTTCCATAATAAGATAGTGCACTTCCAGTATGCTCTAATATTTAATCTACTAATTTATCCTTCTGATGTGCAGGACCCTATCATAGACCAAATAAACCATTCAGTACAGAAACTAACACACTCCACAAACTTCTTGCAATTCCTAGGACAACATGCACTCATCGTTCCAGAAGATGTGCAAAGCGGCTCAGACGATCTTGTTGATGGCCAGAGCTACCATTTCATGTCGCTGATGCTCAACCTAGTGAACACATTTCTTTACATGGTGAACACTTACATCATCGTGCCAACCGCAGATGACTATTCAGTAAGCCTAGGCGCTGCAGCAACTGTTTGCGGTGTGATTATCGGATCGATGGCAGTTGCTCAATTGTTCTCTTCAGTTTATTTCAGTGCCTGGTCGAATAAGTCGTACTTCAGACCCCTCGTATTCAGCAGCGTTATGCTATTTTTGGGGAACCTGTTGTATGCTTTGGCATATGATCTAAATTCCTTGACTGTTCTCATAGTTGGCCGGCTGCTCTGCGGGTATGGAATATATTGCTCTCTCATTTACTTATGTGCCATTCGATTTATGTTTCTGCTTTGTTAGGATGCTGTTTGGTTTGCTTATTCTAGTATTAAAATCTCAAGACGTTTCTCTGATCAAAATGGCAACATGGTATGCAGGTTGGGTTCTGCCAGAGCCGTAAATCGTCGGTACATCAGCGACTGTGTGCCTCTCAAAATCAGGCTAAAAGCCTCCGCAGGATTCGTCAGTGCTAGTGCACTAGGAATGGCCTGCGGTCCTGCTCTTGCCGGATTGCTGCAGACAAAGTTCAAGATCTATGCTCTCACCTTTAATCAGAACACCTTGCCTGGGTGGGTCATGTGCATTGCTTGGCTTGCTTACTTGTTTTGGCTGTGGATTTCATTCAAAGAGCCGGATCACATTGCTAGAGAGAATTCGGTCAACACACAGTCATCTGATTCTGGTAAAATTTCTCCCTTGCGTCGTTTAAAAGATAGTTCCACAACTCTTGTCATTGTCAGGAAGGGTATGCTCTGAACAAGATTATTAAGTTAATTCCTTTTTTGTAATAGGCCATGAACGAAGTGATAATTTGGAGGATGGTCTTGCACAGCCTTTGCTCATAGATGCAAAGGGGAGCCAGGATGAAAATGGAGAGGATAATGACGACAATGAAGAAGACCCTGACGACTCTCATAAACCAGCAACATCACTTGCGGCAGCATACAGATTGCTCACACCATCTGTGAAGGTTTCCTCCAACCCCCCCTCCTTTACAACCATGGATGCAAAACACGAGTTCTGTTTGTTGGAACTACCAGCTTATTAGTTTTCTTCTGCATTGAGTTACATATGCTTTCTACAACATATCAGGTTCAGCTATTCATCTACTTCATGCTCAAGTTTGCAATGGAAATTCTACTCTCGGAGTCGAGTGTTGTTACTACGTTCTATTTTAAGTGGTCCACAAGTTCCGTGGCCATCTTTCTAGCTGTTCTTGGGCTGACAGTTCTTCCAGTCAATGCCATCGTTGGAAGCTATATTACCAACTTGTTTCAAGACAGGTAACTTGTCTGCTCTTTACACTGGACGTACTAGAGCACTTTTCTTTTCTTGTCCACTCTAATCCTCACTGTTTTCCATTCTTTCTTCTTTTCCCCTGAAGGCAAATTTTGGTAGCGTCGGAAATCATGGTCCTGATCGGCATAACCATGAGCTTCCGTTTCACCCCTCACTACTACGTTCCACAATACGTCTCGTCGGCTCTCATCACGTTTGTATTTGCCGAGGTGCTTGAAGGTAATTGACAGTGAATAAGAATTTACTACTACGATCTAACGATCTTGCGCGAACACAAAAATTGAAGCAGATGTGAAGTGCTTACCATTGCATCTCTGAATTCCTTTTGAATAATGCAGGAGTCAACTTATCCCTCCTATCCCGGGTAATGTCATCGAGGCTTTCCCGCGGAACCTACAACGGCGGGCTCCTCTCAACGGAAGCCGGGACACTGGCCCGCGTCGCCGCGGACATGACGATCACCGCTGCGGGTTATCTAGGCCAGAACCACCTCCTAAATATCACCCTACTTCCATCCTTATTGATCTGCGTAGCCTCCCTTATCGCGACATTCTGTACTTACAACACCTTGTACTGAGCTGAGAAATCGATCCCTCTATGTACAGGCAGGTAACACGTGTTCCTGGCTACACGAGGTCACGTTGAAAAGCTGATGATTTAAGCTTTGCAACGACGCTGTAAATGTTAGGCCGTTGCTGCTAATTGCCTTGTGTAGAAGCTTATGCTAGTTACTAAATGATGTAGCACGAACACGTTAAATAAACTGTACTGATCCAATGCTCCAAACCACTGCAAGAATCTTTAGTGGCTACATGAGTCGACTGTTTCGATGAACCGCACCACTTTCTCAACTGCAGTCGCAGGTTCGTCCATTAGATAATCCCAGAGCAACGGGAAGAGCATAAAAAAATTGCTGCAGATTTGGATGTTTGGTAAGAGGCGCCATGCCAAGGTTAGTGCGCGTCGAAGTGATTAAGTGAAGGCACCGGTGCTTTTGCCGTTTTGGTGGTTGAGGCCTTTTCTTTCTTCACACTCCTGGCATGGTGACCGTGAGAAGATGCAGTCAAAGCACGCAACAGATGGGGAGCCATTTTTACCGGCCGAATTGTTAGTATGCATCTGGTGCTGAAACTGTGCACATGGTCGCAAGTGAACAAATATTAAGCTATTTTACGACTGTACGCCAATGAGCACTTTATCGATTAACCAATTATTAAGTTTTTTTTATCCTAAAAAAGTTAGAGTAGACTAGAAATAAATCCAGTCAAAATCAAAAGACCTCTAAACATTCAATATTAGGTCATAGTTTCGGTACATAGATCATTAATTTTCATGCACTTCCATCTAACGCTAACTCTTTAGATACATTCTAATCCCTCAAGTCTTTTATAACTACTTATTTCAACGTAAGTTCTGATCGACCTCTACCTCTTATGTTTTCGAGATGAAGTAAAATTCAACTACGTACCAGTGCCTCAGGAGGCTCCAACCCTATCACGTATATCATCATTGTGGATCCATCTCGCCTTGTATGACCACAGATACACTGCAGCATCCGCATCTCTGCTATGCGCATCTTCTGTACACGTCTTTTTGTCGTCCAACACTCCACTCTATATAACATCGCAGGTTTGATCGCCGTTCTATAGAACTTACCCTTTAACTTTTGAGTGATTTTTCTATCACATAGGGCATCAGATGCTTGGTGCCATTTCCCACCACCTCGCTCATATCTTGTGGCTCACATATTCATCAATCTCGCCGTCACTCTGTAGCATCGATCCTAAATATCGAAATATTTCCTTCCTAAGCAATACTTTTGCATCCAGACTAGCATCTGCCATAGCAACCTTGAAAATACACATCATATATTCAGTTTTAGTCATATTAAGTCTAAACCTCTCTGATTCTAAAGTCTTCCTCCACAACTCCAGTTTTCTATCAACACCTACCCTACTCACATCAATTAGCACTATATCATTAGCAAAAAGCATACACCAAGGAATCTCTTCTTGTAAATCCACATGACTTCGTCCATCACTAGAACAAAATTATAGGGGCTCAATATTGACTCTTGATGTAGTTCTATCTTAATGGGAAAGTCACTAGTGTAGCTATCACAAACTCTAACATTAGTAACAACATCGCCATACATATTATTGTTTAGGGTGTTGGTTTTATCCCTAGATCATATACACATGTACACAAACATAAGGAAGAATACAATAGAACACATAGATATTTTTCCTGACATCGCCACAATTTTACGTCTTTTCTTTCTTTTCTCTTTTTCTATTGTTTTCTATTTGTATTGTTCTCAAACTAATGGGATACATACTCTTGGATCACCCAATCAACTTGTTAACCAAGACAACAACTAAACTTAGAAAACCTAACTAAGGAAACAAACGAACTAATTTGATCCGGTTGCCAATTGCATCGTGATCTTTACTTGCCTTGCACGACACGGCAAGTCAACAATTTTGGCAAGTCTTGATTACTTTCCAACAATCTCCCCTAATCAAGACTTTTCAACTCTAATTCATTGAGGAAATCGGTCTCAATGACTTGCCCAACTCATACTTGACACAAGACGGCAAAAGCATCTCCTCAACGTCCCGAACTCATCTTCAACGGACTTGACTCAGAACAGCGAACGCGTCTCCTCAACGTCCCAGACTCATCTTCAACGGACTTAACTTACGACGGCGAATGCATCTCTTCAACACCTCGGACACATCTACTACAGACTTGAATTAGGACGACGAACACTTTTCCTCAACATTCCGGACTCATTTGCCACGGACTCGACTTAGGACGGCGAACACATCTCCTCAACGTCCTGGACTCATCTCCCATGGACTCGACTCATGACCACCTCGCGCTTAGGACGATGAACATCACCATCACCAACGGCTTCACAACGTTGATCTTTGGTGTGCCGTCACCATAGCACCATGACACACTTTTGGCCACCACCTCACATGGAACCTTCACGTTGCCGCAGCCTCTCGCTGCCAACCTCGGTGACGCCATGTTGCCAGTGTCGCCGCTCCTAGACATATCACCAGACGGCACCATCTTTGCTTCTCCAATGCCGTGGACTTGCATGTAGCCACACTCGATGCACTGTCGGATCCCGCTCAACACTGCATCGCTCAGCGACGATAGCCTGCCCCGAAGCGTAGCGGTGATGGCCTCACCTGAGGCAAGCATAACACCAAGGTTAGAACCTCACTCTGATACCAATTGTTGGTTTTAGCCTTAAATCATGAACACACACAAACATATTTTTCCTGATGTCGTCACACCCTTTTATAATAGGCGGATCACTCAATCAACTTACTAACCAAAATAACAACTAAACTTGAAAAGCCTAACTAAAGAAACAAACTAACTGATTTCTATTGCATTGTGATCTTTACTTGCTTTGTACGACATGGCAAGTAAAGAGTTTTGACAAGTCTTGATTACTTTCCAACATAGGGTAATGTACTTTATTGGAACTTTTTTCTTTTCAAGCGCCTGTCATAAGATATTTCTCGGCACACTGTCATAACACTATGTATAAATCCTTCTTTTTCTCCCTATACCTCTCGATCAACTATCGTGTCAAGAAGTCGGCCTCCATGTCGACCTCTCACCCATAAAACCAAGGAGCACTTTATCAATATCTGACCTTAATGATCTTCTGTCAGTTGATGCACATAATTGTAATGATGGTTGTGAACATTGTTTTCATCTGGCATGTGTGTGATTTGATGTTGTATGATGCTTGGTAAGTACAACATTCTCAGGGCCTATTTGAAGGAGCTGTAGATTTTCTGAAAAGCTTTTTTTTTGTTTTTCTAAGCTAAAAAATGGTTGTAGCTTCCTATAAGAGACCGTTTGACAAACAACTAATTTTCCTCAGCAATAAGGTTCAAAAGCAGGTCCTGACCAGCTTTCAGCTTTTAGCTTTTGTTAGTTATATGTGACTTCTAGCTTATGATAAAAACCGCTTAAAAACTGAACTATTTGAAGGAGACTTACCAACTTTTTGAAAGCTTAAGCCCCAAACTGGCCCTGAGTTTCTGATGCGTTCTGAGTCTTCTAACTACAGATCGATGCACTCTGGCTCCTCTACGTCACAGATACAAGGGTGTTGCATTCTAGCTAGACATTCTCCACAGAACATCTCGTTTGCCTACAAAATACTAGCAGACGAGTACGGAACAGAGCCAGTTATCATAGCCGAACTTGTCGAACAATTTCAGCTGACACAAAGACTGCGGAGCGCGAAGACCGGAGGGCCGGTTTGACTAGTGCCACACCGTACCAAACCAACTACCAACCCATGCAACAACGGTTTCTTCAGCAAACTTTGATTGGCTGATTGCTCGCTAGTATATAAGCACTGCAAATGCTGTAAGTTGGCCACATCAAAACCGAAGTCAATATATTCCCGATCTCATCAGCACAAGCGCAAACAATGGCGCCCTTGTTCATTGTCACAAGCTTCTTTGCCCTCTTGTGCATCTCTCAGCAAGGTGATCAATCCTATCTCTCTCGATGGGTCTCCATTTCAATTGTTGTTCACTCAATGCGTGCATTCAACACTGCGTTATGAGATATTACTGATTCTTGCAACCATGTATGTATGTGTGCGTGTGGCAGCACGGGGTATTAACTACACGTTCATGAGGGAGGCGGTGCACGCGCCGCTGGTGTCGTACTACGACTACATCATCATAGGCGGTGGCACGGCCGGGTGCCCGTTGGCCGCGACGCTGTCCGAGCGCTACCGCGTGCTCCTGCTCGAGCGCGGCGGCTCGCCGTACGACGACGCGCGCGTCCTCAACATGGCCCACTTCTCGGACGTGCTCGCGGACACGTCCGCGGCGTCCCCGTCCCAGCGGTTCGTGTCGGAGGACGGCGTGATCAACTCGCGGCCGCGGGTGCTGGGCGGCGGCAGCTGCCTCAACGCCGGCTTCTTCACGCGGGCCGGCGCGGGGTACGTCAGGGGAGTCGGGTGGGACCCCAAGGAGGTGTTGGGCGCGTACAGGTGGGTGGAGGACGTGGTGGCGTTCCAGCCGGACCTGGGGCCGTGGCAGGCGGCGATGCGGAGGGGGTTGCTGGAGACCGGGGTGGTGCCGGACAACGGCTTCACCTACGACCACATCCAGGGGACGAAGGTCGGCGGGTCCATATTTGACGCGGAGGGGCGGCGGCACACCGCGGCGGACTTGCTGCAGTACTCGCACCCCGACGGGATCGACGTGCTCCTCCGGGCTAGAGTGGCAAGGATTTTGTTCGGTTACAGAGGTGACACAATCACACACATATACAGCAAAGCTTCATTTAAAGTTTGTAGTAGCCATTTACCGGTAAGTTTGTTATCATGTACAGCACAGTAGGTAAGTGCAACGGTATGGCTGCCCGTCGTTTCTTCGTAGAAGTATACTATTGCCGCGACGCTAAATCGGGCGCCAACCGCACTGAAAAATGAAAATGCACGAGTTTTGCAGGGACTAGGCCCGTGGCGCGCGGCGTGGTGTTCCGCGACTCGCAAGGCCGAACTCACGTGGCGTACCTCAACCGGGGCGCCGCCAACGAGATCATCCTCTCGGCGGGGGCGCTGGGCAGCCCGCAGCTGCTGATGCTCAGCGGCGTCGGCCCCGCCGGCCACCTCGGGTCGTTGGGCATCGACCTGGTCGTCGACCACCCCGGCGTCGGGCAGGGCATGTCCGACAACCCCATGAACGCCATCTACGTGCCGTCGCCCGCGCCGGTCGAGGTGTCGCTCATCCAGGTCGTCGGCATCACTAGGTTCGGCAGCTACATCGAGGGCGCGAGCGGGTCCAACTGGAACAGCCGCCCCTCGAGCGCCAGCACGCAAGCCCGGAACTTTGGCATGTTCTCTCCACAGGCAAGTTCATTTTTTCACACACAGGCACACAGCACATATATGAAGCCGTGCACATTACACGAAGCAAAATGATGCTGCTTCTTGCAGACGGGCCAGCTTGCGACGTTGCCCCCGAAGCAGCGCACGCCAGAGGCCATCGCTCGCGCCGTGGAGGCCATGAGCAGGGTCCCCGACGCGGCGCTGCGCGGCGGCTTCATCCTGGAGAAGGTCCTCGGCCCGCAGTCCACGGGCCAGCTCGAGCTCCGCAACCTGGACGCCGACGACAACCCCACCGTCAGGTTCAACTATTTCGCCCACCCCGACGACCTCCGGCGCTGCGTCGCGGGCATCTCGGCCATCGAGCGGGTCATCCGGTCCAGGGCCTTCTCGCGGTTCACATACCCAAACTTCGCCTTCCCGGCTATGCTCAACGTCACGGCCGAGTTTCCGGTGAACCTGATGCGTCTGCGCGCCGGCAGCGATCCCACGGCGCTCGAGCAGTTCTGCAGGGACACCGTCATGACCATCTGGCATTACCACGGCGGCTGCCAGGTCGGCAGGGTCGTCGACCGCGACTACCGCGTTCTCGGCATTGACGCGCTGCGCGTCATCGACGGCTCCACGTTCAATGCCTCGCCGGGGACCAACCCGCAAGCCACCGTCATGATGCTCGGAAGGTACTACTTCTCTTCTTTCTTGGTAATTTCGATCAAGTTCTGCCATAAAGGACTCAATCTGATTTGCGCTCGTGTCTGCAATCTGACAGGTACATGGGCATCAAAATCCAAAAGGAGAGGATGATAGCTGAAGGATCTGGGAGAAAACTGTAGTCTGTTCTCTACATACATATGTGTTTCATTTACTGTTTTCGCTCAGGATTCTTTTAGGCGGTCATCCTACAGATTGGAAATACTAATTGAATAGATGAAATTCTATTATCAACTAATTTGCATAAATTGTGGAAGTCTATGCTATACTGTATTATTGTTGTGTTTGTCATTAATATTACTGAGGCCAAGATAATTTTTGGCCTGGAATTATGACAGACTGTAAGACTTCAACTTTAAGTCTTCAAGGCCAAAAAATCAAACAAAATAAAATCGTGTTGCCCATCCTTTTCTAGCTGAATTACTAGGTTTGTCATGGTGAATACTTCAGCAGAAACGAATTCAATGTTAAACGGTCAGGATCGATCTTAAACGAGAAACGGTCAGTTTGTACTATGTGAGACCGAGCTGACAGTTTTTCAGTCGAATTCAATGTTTATGTATTACGGTCTCTTGGAAGACAAAAACCTCGATGTTGTTCTTTCGCTGTAAACTCGTTTATGATTCTGCAACTACTTTTCTATATGGCAATGGGACTATGGGAGTGTTCTAATTTCTGAATAGGTGGTATTATAATGGTGTATCAGTTAATCTGAAGAATTACCTGTCGCATTTGTAGGTGTAGGTAGTCTGTCATCTTTGAGCACCGGTTTCGCTGTCTTCGTTCATGCAGGTGAAAGCATTGCGTTGCTTTCAGTTGTTTTAGTTTTGGTTTTGAGACTTGGGTTGATCCTATGTTTATTGTTGGATAGTATCCTATATTACTTTGTATAGAGATTACTATTATCCTGAATTGCTTTGTATAGAGATTATGTATTGCCTTTATAGTCTTATATAGGCTTTCCTTTTATACCATCATATACATGTATTTATTCTGATCTATTGGCCTTATGATCAATACATGTTCTATTCACAATATAGTATCACAGCAAAGTTTTCAGGGTTAAACTTTCATGTGAACTAGAGTACGCGTTCTAGCTTAATTAGTAATACGCTAGTTGAGCTCAGTATATGGGATTATAAACTTGAATGCTTGGCACTATTTCTTCGAAACATAATCGCTCGGGCTATTAAAAATCGTGGACCTCAAGTCCAGTTTTTTGAAACTCAAAAGCCTAAAAGTTCGGTTGGAACTTGAAGGCGTATTCATGCTTCCGGTTTGATCAACATACCAGTACAACCCAACTACAGTAGATAAGGGTGCGTTTGGTTGTCTGGATGAGGTTGGATGGGATATAACCATCCAGTCAGGATGGGATGTAATCATCCAGGTGCCTATTTGGTTGGGGAACCAATTTTTTGTTTTGTTGTATGGATGAGAATGAATAAGATGAGTCAGTTTTTTTGTTTGGTTGGATAGTTGAGAATGGATTGGCTAGTTGTGATGACCTCTTAGTGAGGTTACCTCTTCATGCAACAAATTTCAGTAACATTGAATCAAGCTCATCCATAATTGCTCTACCCAATCTGAGAACAAATGCTCAACGCAAGATTGTTATTATGCAATGTCCTCAGAAACACTATACAGAAGCGATGTATAAACGAGGGCAAGAGCTAAAGACCAAAACGTGCTACATCCATTGTAAAATTACTCAGCTACACGGGCGGGCATCTCCTGCATATACTGTTAAAAAAAAAGCAGATACGGCTTTTACACCTTTCCATTGCCTTGTATGCACATTAACCTAGCTAGCTAGTTATCTATCCTAATCTCTATCTTTAATCTCATTCTGTCGCGGTAGGGCGGAAAAAGAATCATTTCATTATAAACGAATGTCGCAATGGAGTATAGTGTTGGAGTGAATATCTTCATGTTACACAGCAGCCGGTTTTGAGCACTGAGATTCAGCCAAATCCATGGAAGCCGACAGATCTGTAGGAGTTTGACAGCTTAGGTAGCTTGACAACTGCGAGCACCCCAGCTGCCAGCGAGAAGACTGAAGCCAAGGCAAAAGTAGGGATGTTCCCTCCCCCAAAGAAAGCGTCCCCGTCCCATGGACCTGCTCTGCTCCTAGTGACACTACTATGTGCAAGTACAACATAACCATAAAAGTCCGGACATCTTCAGTAACAACGCATGTAGAAGAAATTCGAAACAAAATGGCTAACCTGGGGAACGACAATAGCAAGATTTAGGACTCCAGTAGCCAAACCTGCAAATGGGTACAAACATTTTCAGTCATTATGAACCACACAAGTATACTGTAAAAATAAAGAATCAGAAACACAAACCTTGTCCACCTCCTGTTCCGGCAGTCAGCTCAACAGTTACAGAAAATGGAACACTATAAGTATTGTTGTAGCCATCATGCAGATAAACACTGTGAAGTTGCTGATTGCCCAAACCAATCTTGCACCAATTATCTGGCATAGCGGATCAACAAGAAAGGAGACAATCCTAAGGACAACCTATGCAATCGCTTTGTTCATTCGATGCACAACCATCACCTCTAGAACCGTTCAGTAGAGGAGCATAATCAAATAATCGCTATGCATCCTTTGGCTCCAGTGGGATCTCTTCAGCAAAGTACAGGGTAACAGATCATGACAGAAGGTAGAGATGCTCACAGAGGAATTACCCATGTCATGAAGCACAAACAAATGAAAAAGGGCTTCTAAACATCAAACATTAGACATCAGCTAATGAATTTGAGGTTCCAAGAAACTTATCATTGTATTCCAAGAAACCGCATCCCTAAACATCAGCTCTTCAAACCATTGCTTGCATTTGACTTCATTTTATTATACTTATCATGTTTTGCACTAACAATGTGAGACCTCATTTCTGTCATTTGACCATCTTTTGTCCAACAGAATCCACCCTCTGTCGTTACTACTACTAGCACTATCAGACAACAAAATACAGCATCATCACTTCTAATTTGGGCCAGAAATTCAACAGATCTGAAGCAATACATGAAGATCATGCAGATCTGAAGCTAATGGATTAGAGTTTATACCTTCTGATTTGGGGGAGAAATTCACACTAGATGCAGAGGAAGTAGAGCAAGGCGCAGAGATGTTACTGCCCCTTGGTGCTGCGCCCTCCTCGCCTGTGCCCAGCTATCGTCAAATCCTTGGCCCTGTGCATCGTGCCCTCCTCGCTGGTGTTGTGCCCTCCTTAGCGTCGTGCCCTCCTCGTTGCCGGCCTGCCCTCCTCGACGACGTGCGCTCCTCGCGGGGTGAGGATGAATGGGGAGCAGAGAGCGGGGAGAGGAGCCTGGGAGGCTTGCTGGCGGCTTGCCCTCCTCGGCGCCGTGCGCTCCTCGCGGGGTGGGGATGAACAGGGAGAGCAGCCTGGGAGGCAAGAGGAGGAGAGTGAGGAGTCACAAACGAGAGGAGGCGAGATTTTCTGGGGCGACCGAGGAGTCACGGGATTTAGTGAACAAATCTGCAAGATTTTCACATGACTTAGTATGCAATATCTTGATCTCGTTCATCTTATGCAATTCGTGAGCATAGAAGAACTTGGGGTTGATATGCTTCGTGAGATTGCTCTTCACATAACCCATCTGTGCTTGGGCAACATAAGCTGCATTATCTTCATAAATGATCGTGGGAGTTTGCTCAATGTTCAAGCCACATGACTTCTGGATGTGGTGAACCATTCTTCGGAGCCATGCACATTCACGAGATGCTTCATACAAAGCGATGATTTCCGAGTGGTTTGTCGACGTCGAGACAAGAGTCTGCTTAGACGACTTCCAAGAAATTGTTGTTCCTCCACATAGGAAAACATAGCCAATTTGGGATTTGCCAGTATGCAGGTCTGATAAGTACCCAGCATCGACGTAGCCGACCAAATTCAATTCATTGTTCCTTCTGAAAAACAAACCGAGATCTTTCCTTCCTTGGAGGAAACGGAAGATGTCCTTGATCCCTTTCCAAAGCCTTTTGGTGGGTTCTGCACTGTATCGAGCTAGCAAATTCACGACGAACGCAATTTCCGGCCTAGTGCTATTCGCAAGATACATGAGCGCTCCAACTGCACTCAGATATGGGAATTCTGCTCCCAGGACTTCCTCCCCCTCTTCTCTAGGTCTGTATGGGTCTAGGTCTGCTAGGAGTGACCTTCCAACAATTGGAGTCTTTGCAGGATATGCCTTTTCAAAGTCAAATCTTTCCAACACTTTCTGCGTGTAGGTTGATTGATGTACCAAGATTCCTCCTTGGACATGCTCAAGCTGCAAGCCTAAACAAAACTTGGTTTTACCCAAATCCTTCATTTCAAACTCAGATTTCAAGTATGAGCAAGCTTCTTCAATTTCTTCATCTGTCCCAATGATGTTCAAGTCATCTACATAGACGGAGATTATACAAAAATCTATTCGGGGATCGTTGTATAAACACACATGAACAATCTTCACTATTTGTGTAGCCTTTCTTGCAGAGAAAGTCACTCAAGCGATTGTACCACATTCTTCCTGACTGCTTTAGCCAATATAGTGATTTCTCCAATTTTACACTGTACAGGTTTCTATTTACTCCGTCTTGGTTCGGGATAGGTATACCTTCCAGTACTTTCATGTATATCTCCGAATCCAAGTTTTCATACAAATATGCTGTGACAACATCCATTACCTTCATTCTCAACTTCAAGTTGACTGCCATTGAGATCAAATATCTAAAGATAATTCCTCCCATGACCGGAGAATAGGTTTCTTCATAGTCAACTCCAGGACGTTGAGTGAAACCTTGAGCTACAAGCCTTGCCTTGTACCTTACAACTTCGTTGTTTTCATTCCTCTTCCGAACAAATGCTCATTTGTAACCTACAGGGTTTATATGGGGAGGTGTGCGGCATACGGGCCCAAACACCTCTCTCTTGTTCAAAGAGACTAACTCTGCAGTGATTGCCTTCTTCCATTCTTCCCAATCTAGCCTTTTCTTGCACTCTGCTAGAGATGCAGGCTCGGATCATGATCAATGATCGAGGCAATCTTCTTTGCAAAGTATGCATTAATATTGGCTGTTGCTCTATTCAGGGATTCTCCTGTTATTACAATGTTTATGGCCATTTCATCATGGGGTGCTTCATGCACTTCTACTTGCTCTTCGCTGCTATTTCCCATCGCAGGAGCAAGTTCTTTTAGCTTTTCATCGCCTATGTGTGCGCATACATTATTTTCGGTGGCTTCCTGCAGTGGAAGGTTCAGGTCTGGAATTGCCTTTTCCGTCAGCTTCTTTCCAGTACCAAGTCTCAACTGGCTCCCCTTCTTTCTTTGGAGTATTTTCGTGATTGGTTGTGGTAAGTCCTCTCGCCCAGTTTTCTTCAGACGTCTCCGGGTACTTTGGGTTTGAGGAGCCAGATTTCCTGTTCTTTTTCTTTGAGGCCTCTGAACAGGATGAGGGATACCTTCTATTTTCTTTGGTATTTCCACCCTCTCTGGTGCATTTCTTGCGGGTACATGCGACTTAACCACGCCCTTCAGATCACAAAAATGATGAGGCAGTTCATTTGCTAAATTCTGCAAATCAATTATCTTCTGGACTTTTTGATTTGCTTCATTAGTGCGGGGGTCATGCGCGGGGATCCCACTGGAATGCCATATGATTTTCCGGCATTTTTCATCCAAAGGTTGATTTCCTCCCCCTGGAAACGATCCTCGTCAAATATGCAATTAGCGAATCGGGCTGTATGCAAGTCTCCAGTCATGGGTTCCAAATACCTGATTATGGATGCACTCTCATAACCAACGTATATCCCAGACTTGCGGAGAGGGCCCATTGCAGTCCGCTGGGGGGTGGTATAGGCACATATACCATACACCCAAATTTCCTAAGATGGGAGATTTTCGGGATGATCCCGTGCACAAGCTGCATAGGAGAATGGATGTTGTAGGCCGAAGGTCTGAAATTGATGAGAGCTGTTGCGTGCAGCACTGCGTGTCCCCAACAAGTGTTGGGCAAGTTACAACTCTGCAAAAGCGGTCTGACAATGAACTTAATTCTCTTTATTAGTGCTTCAGCTAGTCCATTCTGCGTATGGACTTGCGGTACGGAGTGCTCAACTGCTATCCCTGTTACCGTGCAATAATCATCAAATGCCTTTGAAGTAAATTCTCTGGCATTGTCCATTCTAATGGACTTCACGCGATGATTAGGGAAAGCATTCTTAATTCTTATGATCTGCGAGATCAGCTTTGCAAAAGCATGGTTTCTTGTTGACAATAAGCATACATGCGACCATTTCGAGGAAGCATCAATGAGCACCATAAAGTACCGAAACGACCCTGACAAGGGCTGGATCGGGCCGCAAATATCCCCTTGGATGTGTTCCAGGAATGCAGGAATTTCACTTTGCACTTTCATGACAGAGGGTCTAGTTATTAATTTCCCGGTGGCACATGCAGGGCACACGAAATCTTCATGATTCAGAAATTTTTTAACATTAATGCCATGACCTTGTGAATTGTTCACTATATTCCTCATCATTCTAAGACCAGGATGACCTAATCTACCATGCTATGAAAGAAAATAACTCAGAGCTTCTAAAAACAGTCTTCAAGGAAGTATACACTTTGGGTGCATGAATATTCGTGTAGTACAACCCAGATTCATATGAGGGACATTTTTCTAATACCATTTTTCCGCATACCGCGTGCTTCACGATGCACAAGTATTCTTTGCCATTTTCTTCATTGGTTTCTACATGAAAACCATTGGCGCGGATGTCTTTAAAGCTTAAGAGAGTGCGTGTTGATTCAGGGTACAAAAGGGCTTCTTCAATTACCAAAGTTGTACCCATAGGCAATATAATAGTGGTTCTTCCTGAGCCTATTACATATGAATCACTTCTTGCGATCATAGTAATCTTTTCAGCGTTCTTCGTGATCGACTGAAAATATCTAGACTCTCTTAAGATGGTATTTGTTGTGCCACTATCAACAATGCATATCTCTTCCATTTGGGTGCTACACGATTTCTTTTCTCACCTTTTCAATCTGTTCGCCAATAGAGCTTCGTGCTGATAACGTGTTAAGAAACCTCGCTATCGAATAGTCCAGGGTTCCCGAACAGATCTAAAATTCGAGAACAGAGAGAGAGAGACAGGTTTAGGAAGAGCGACGACGGAATACTTTATTGCTTTCTGATTGCTTGTACATAGGGGGGACCCCCTTCTCCTTATATAGTAGTCGTCTAGGGTTTCGGCTAAGGGACCATCGTGGGCTTTTCATTGGGCCACGTGGTTTCCCAACAGGATGGCCTCGTCTAGGTAAATTCATCGGATCAGTCCATCCAGCATCTTTAGAGAATATACCTGTTTCCTGGATGGCCTCATCCACTCAATTCATTCAACCAAACGCCTGGATGAGTGGAAAAACAGGGATCGCCCTATCCTATCCAGGATTTGCCTTTGAAACAAACACACCCTAAATTACTGGAGTACGTATGATCCATACGCTAAATCGCTGAAAAGGACTACAATAGTGTGCAATCATGATATAAAAAAAAGCGATTGCAAAATTTCATGGCCTGCAAGCTGCATACCTAGGGGTGAAAACGTGTTGGATATTTCCCATCCGATCCAGATCCGGTCCGGACTAAATCTGAAAAGCTACTTTGCTATCTAGCCGAATCTAGGATTGGTTTCGAATAGTCCTGAATTCAGAGCGACTACTATATGTGGAATCTGGATTTTTTTCGTATTATGCCGGATAGTTTTTTGTATTGTAATTTGGATAGTTTTCTATATCGAGGAAGATGGAGAAAATACTAGAAAATATTCTTGTGCTTTGAAAAATAGCAAAAGGCATTAAAATTTTCAGAAAAAATCACAAAGGTAGTTTAGAATACTTGGAACCCAAATAAAATATATTTATGCTTTTAAAAGGTTTTATCAATTATGTTGCTTCTAGTCTCTTTGAAAATAGGAAAAGGCTTTTATAAATTCAAGAAATTTCACGAAATGGCTCAAAAAATCAACAATGGATAAAATAATTATTTTAAGCTAGATTTTGAAAATTGATGCCGTTACACCCTGTGCCATTGTGATTATGTCAAATTTATGTATAAACTTATACCAAAACGTTCTATACCATTACGTGAATGTGATCGTGTATTCATGTTGAAACGTTGATGCCATGTATGGTACAGTTCAACACTTAAATGTAGTCCTTTCTATGTGCGCAATCGTGTACTATCCGACTATTTTATCTATTTCTGCGCTAAATCCGTCATGTATCCGTATCCCGAACATTCTAAATTTGAATTTGTATCTGGCTAACCGCATCTAGCTCCAAATAAAAAATAGATTAAAATACAAAATAAACAATATCCACATACATCCAAACCAGTTTTACGTCTATGTATACCATATCACTCCTTTACTAAAGCCTGCAAGTTTCCTGCCTTGTGGTTCATTTGAGCCATGGAGCGAGTCGGTTTGGCTCGCGGCTCGAGCCGAGCAGGCCAAAAAAATTACAATCGGGTCCTTTCGAGAAAAAAAATTACATATAGGTCCTTTTTTGGAAAAAGTTACGATTAGGTCCTTTTTCCGCAAAAAGAATATATATTACATCTAGGTCCTTTATGCGTTTTTAAGGCTTGTGCTCGGGTCCTTTTACCAAAAGAAAGAATTACGATTAGGTCCTTTTCGAAAAAAAAACTTTCGAGTTCTTTTTTTTTGGGAAAAATATACATTGCATTTAGGTCCTTGTTGCGTTTTTCTAGCATTACGTTTAAGCCCTTTTGCGGAAAACACAAAATCCTTTTTTGGTCCTTTTCACGCGTTTTCTCGATTTGCTCGTGTGTGGAGCGTCGATCGCGCGTTTTCTCGATTCGCGTGGAGAGCAGCGCCCGCGGCGTGGCACGCCTCGTACAAGTTTATAGCAAGATAACATGTTCGGATACAAAGAGAAGTTCTCTTTCCAGGAGAACAATCCCGAGCCAGACAAAAGACCCACCCGGTCGCGATCTCAATAGGGCCCGCAAGGCTGGGAGCCTGGGACACCGTTTTGATAACGCTGGTTTCGGGGGCCCAGATGTCATGGATAGCGAATTATTTTTCTTTAATATTTATTTTTATTCTTTTTTTTCAAAACTAGGCGTCTGGGGTGAAAAATTATAGAAATAGACGCCCATAACCCGTGTATGGGACGATCGCCCCATACACGGGCGATAGGCCACTGCGCAACGGTCGTTTAACGGCCAAAAAATGGCCAAATGGAGGTGGGCCCCCTGTCGCCCGAGACAGGGGCGATCGCCCACCCCAAGGGCGACAGGGGGGCTTTAAAGCGAGCGATGCTGCCTCAGCCGAGACAGAAGAAAAGGAAGAAGAAGAGAAAGAAGAAGAAGAAGGGAAAGAAGAAGAAGAAGAAAAGAAGAGAAAGAAGAAGAAGAAGAGAAAGAAGAAGAAGAGGGGAAAAAAGTCGATTCGTCGTTTCTGCGAAGGTATTTTTATAAAAAAATTTATGATTGTTTAGTGATGTAGAAGTTAAATGTACCATTTATTATTTACAAATTTTAGGATTTTGTAGTGTTTAGATAATTTTGTAGGACTGTGTGTTATTAGAATTTTAATGTAGCATTTAATATTTAGAAAATTTAAGATTGTGTAGTGTTTAGAATTTCTCGGATAGTGTTGTTTAGAAATTTAATGTTGCAGTTCATATTTAGAACTTTAATGTAGTACTTAGTTTTTAGAAATTTCAGGATTGTATAGTATTTAGTACGTTACAAATTTATTGTAGTATTAGAAATTTATTGTAGTGTTTAGAAAATTTAGGATTGTGTAGCGTTTAGAATTTCTCGGATAGTGTTGTTTAAAAATTTAATATCATGATTCATATTTAGAATTTTAATGTAGAATTTAGTTTTAGAAATTTCGGGATTGTATAGTATTTAGTACGTTACAAATTTATTGTAGTATTAGAAATTTATTGTAGTGTTTAGAAAATTTAGGATTGTGTAGCGTTTAGAATTTCTCGGATAGTGTTGTTTAGAAATTTAATATCGCAGTTCATATTTAGAATTTTAATGTAGTATGTAGTTTTTAGAAATTTCAGGATTGTATAGTATTTAGTACGTTACAAATTTATTGTAGTATTCAGTATATAGACAGTGAATACAGTGAAAATAGTAGGCAATATTTAAAACTTTAATTTGCTAGGGTTAATGTAATGTGACACAAATATAATGTTAGGCCATATGGTAGGCAAGTCGAATTACTTATTTATAGTCGAATTACTTATTTATAGTCGTATTTTGTAGTACGATCAATGTACGTTTTGTATATTGTATTTTAGAGTAATATTTTTCCGTCGGACGTTGCAGCATGTCGGAGAAATTGTATTTTCAAATAGTTTATGGAGATGGGGAGATAGCACAGGGGGCGGATGGGGTGGATTTATCATCATTTTCAAGAGTCGTACGGGGCATATGCAGACCTAGCGATAGGACATACAAGGGTTTGCTGGAGTGGATGTCTCGCATGTTCGATTTGGATCCCAATTTGTTGATTCTTGGTCGAGCAGTAGTGTGAGCCGTGCGCAAGACTGTTTTTACGGAGAGTTGATTCCTATTAACTCGACATCAACATAGAGGAGTTATGTTGGTTTTGCTGTAGAGCGGGGTTAGCCGCTCATGTTGTTGGTACAATGCTACCCGGTAGCTCCATCGGTGTTGCAAGTTCGTGATGTCGGGGTGGACATTAAGGGGGAGGGGATGTCAAATGTGCAAGGATGCGAAGAGGAAGGCGGCGAGGACCATAGAGACGAGGAGCACGAGACTGACGGTAGCGAAGGGATCGGAGGGGCAGAGGAGACAGCGGTGGAGGCGCGAGGGGTGGTCGACGAGGGGGAGGAGGTGGAGGACATAGTTGACCTGATGGAAGAGGAGGACCGTGCGGATGAGGAAGTCCCTGATAGTGAGCACTCCGACGAGGAGGACAATGCTCCTGAGGTGCCTATCCCTGGTGCGTGGACCAATTACAGTTTCAAAGACCTTACAACGAATGAAGGGAACACTGATGCATGGGAGTATCGTGAGAACGAAGTGACGGAGGGGGTCATATATAAAGACAAGGAGGCTGTGATGGATGCGGTGAAGTACTGGGCAATGTCTCTCGTGGCAATTCAAGGTAGTGAAGTCGATGAAGAGGAGTACGACGTGAAGTGCGTAGTTGATTCGTGCCCATGGCGGGTGCATGCATACAAGGGGAAGTGGAAGGACTACTGGAAATGCTCCATAGTGATAGAACACAATTGCGTCTTTGGAAGAAGCGGAGCATGGACACATAAACTGTCGTCCACTTGGGTGGCAAATGTGTTTTATGGTCGGATCGTGGACAATCCGCTTTGCGACCTCGATCTATTATCACAGCCGTGGAGGAGAGGTTTCAGTACAAGATTAGCTACGGAAAGGCATGAAGAGCGAAAAGGACAGCTCTAGAAATGCGGTTCGGGACGTATGAGGCTTCCTACGAGAATATTCCCCACCTGCTGAGGGCAATAGCACGTAGGAACCCCGGTACATCCGTCGACCTTGCGGAGTTCCCTGCGGGTGGTGTGTGCGCGAGTAAGTGGGTCTTGCAGCGTGCATTCTTCGCCCTGGGCGCATGCATAAATGCGTTCCGGCACTGTCGCCCGGTCATTTGCATGGACGGCACATTCCTCACGGGGAAGTATAAGGGTCAGATTCTAACTGCGATCGCGGTGGACGCCAACAACCAGGTTCTACCGGTTGCATTGGCCTTCGTGGAGGGGGAAAACACGGAGAGTCGATCGGTTCCTTGAAAGAGTGAAGTGGCGGTTGTTCGGGCGAGCTCGATGTTTGTGTCATCCATGGCCGATATATCTGGTCTGCTAAGGGCTATCGTGGATATGCAACAAGGGTCCGCCGTCGTGGGAGCAGCAAAGTGGTCGGACCTGAAGAGCAGGTGGTGCATGAGGCACATGGGTGCCAATTTTTTTCGTCAGTTCAGGAACAAGGAGCTTATGAACATGTTCAAGCGGCTGTGTAAACAGAACCAACGGAGGAAGTTCGACTCGCTTTGGAGGACGTTGGATGAACTAACGAAGAAGCAGTCAATGAATCCAAGAGATACCGCTGGTTCATCAAGGAACCCGATGGTGTACCATGAGAAAGGAGAAGACCCCACAGCTTTGTGTGCGCTCCCAACAGACGCCCCAAACATTCGACGTAGGCCGGGGACCAGCATAAAGAGTTTCACCGACTGGATACAGCACGAGCCTTTGGAGAAATGGTCCCTTCTGCATGACGAGGGCGCTCGCGTTACGGAATCATGACAACGAACCTGGCGGAGATTTATAACTGGGTAATTAAAGGCCATTTTGATCGAGTTTGACCCTCGTTTGCGAAAGATACGGCCATTTTGATGTTTTACCGATTGCATGTTCGGACAATAATAAAATAGTGCAGCCTAAAGTGACATCTAAATATTTTTATATAATTGTAACCTATGCAAGCCCAAGAATGCAACAAAACTGGTTCTGTCAAATTTTGAGGTCCTTTAGACATTATTCTAACTACTTGAAACATGAATACTATAAAGGGTTTAAATTAGCCATCTTTGATTCAAAATGCATTCATATTTAGATATTTTTTGCAGAAATGAAGTGCATAAGGTTGTACTAACTTATTTTATTTTATTTCATGATTTATGGATCAATACACAAAGTAATTCGTTCACAATCCATAATTACAGCGTAGCATTCGAACTCAAATAAAATTATTTTTCCGCAAACAATACATAGATTCTTATTTTAGAATCAAACTCCTCATTCCAAAACTTAAATTTAGAAAAAAGTTTCATTTCATTTGGACACTCCTATCAAAAGTTATGGGGTTCATATTTAAAAGGCATAAAATAATTACAAAAAGTACTAAATAAAAAAAATTTGGCTTGGCCCCGCCGTCGCCCGTGCACCGGGCGATCGCCCGTGCATAGGGCGATAGGTGCGCCGCCGTCGGTTGCAGTTAGAGGTGGCACTGATCGCCCGTACATGGGGCGATCGCCCCATATACGGGCGACAGGAGCCGAAACTTGCAATTTTTCACTCCGGACGTCTAGTTTTAAAAATAAAAATAAATATTAAAGAAAAAAAAATTCCATGGACGTTGCCGAGGCCGAGTTTAATAAGCCTCCTCTGTCCAGAGTCCAGCCACGACATCACATAGCCCCGCTTGATTCCCCAGTGTACCCGGCGTCCCGGTTTACCAGATAATGTAGATCGCTAATTAAATAAGGTATACGCTCTTACTGTTTCTATTTGAGAAATAGAGATCGTTATGCCGATATGGTACGACTATCTCTTTTTTTATATGCATATATAAAAATAAAACTCTCCTTTCAAATATATTTTTTCTAACGTAGGTTACTTCCCAGTTACATACTGAGCAGCGGACAGTAGGGAAAATACTTGTGAAGTGTAAGGAACTACCACCGTATCTTTTAGTGTTTATAATATATAAGCAGCTTTGTAAATAGTTTTAATGTTTAAAATTTAGATAAATATATTTGTATGTTTGCAGTAAGAAAATAAGTATCTATTCACCTTCTTTTCTAAATACGGATGGAACTACCAAGCTTTCAATAATTATCCATCGTGGTGACATAAAGAAAAGAGATTTGACAATATTCTACACTTCTAATTGCTAGATACTTCATATGAGATGCTCATGCTGTGACATTAGTAATCTTCTTGCCCATGACGTGAATGTAATCGGAGCTTAGCACCAACAATGAAACGGGTTTAGTAATTGTTAAGGACCATTAATCCGTATAAACAGCTCGATATAATGGATCAACTTTGAAATCTAAATAAACATAACAGGTAGGCCACCTTTAAAGTTTTAACTGCCGTTTACAAGGGCTTAACAGCCTTTGTTTAGAACACTGAATATAGGTATCGCATTCAGTGTCTCAATAAATTAGTAAGTCTAAAAGCGAAGCAAGTCTAAAATTACTGAGTATGATAAAAGAAAAGCTAAATACAGAACTAAAAAAAATCAGAACAATTGTATCAGTATGTCTTGCGGCGATTGTTTCACACTCAAGCGAGTGAAACACCTGTCGGTGGGTGACATCTCGCTCGCAAATGCACAATCCGACGATGGGTCACGGTGAAGTAACCATCCAGTGCTGCAGCGTCACCGTCGTCCCTCCGTGTCGCACGCGGCACGCCAGTACGCCAATCACCAATTACCCGGGTGCTTACACTATCAGCTCACCTCCGTATTAAAATCCCGTCCCCTTCCCACCTCGGTGACCTCGCCACGCACCACCACTCTCACCCATTTCCCCTCGCCTCCCTCTCACCCCACCCCATCCGGATCTCGCCTCGCCATCTTTTCACCCCCGCCATGGGCATCGCCAACAACGGCTCCTCGGCGGAGCCTGCGCCGGCGCTCAAGTTCCTCATCTACGGCCGCACCGGCTGGATTGGGGGCCTGCTCGGCCAGCTCTGCGCCGCGCGGGGAATCCCCTTCGCCTACGGCGCAGGCCGCCTCGAGAACCGCGCCCAGCTTGAGGCCGACTTCGACGAGGTTGCGCCCACCCACGTGTTCAATGCCGCGGGCGTGACCGGCCGCCCCAACGTCGACTGGTGCGAGACCCACCGCGTCGAGACCATCCGTGCCAACGTCTGCGGCACGCTCACGCTCGCCGACGTCTGCCGCGGCCGCGGGCTCGTGCTCGTCAACTACGCGACGGGCTGCATCTTCGAGTACGACGCGGGGCACACGCTCGGCTCCGGGGTCGGGTTCAAGGAGGAGGACAACCCCAACTTCGTCGGATCATTCTACTCCAAAACCAAGGCCATGGTATGCCCTGTGCCCTTGCTTTATGCTCCGGTTATCCACAGAAGTGTCTGTAGAAATGGCAAAGTGCAAATGGATCGGGTCCATTTTGCTAAATTTATAATGTCAATGTCGGATTGTACGTTGAAACTTTGGTGATTGGTGTCATCGTGGAGGGAAATGTGGCTTGTCAGTGGTTGAGAATTCCGTTGATGTGCAGTTGGGTTGAGGCCTTAAGGGAGATTTGGAGATTTCGTTCGTTTTATGCCAGTACTTATATTGATTGGTCATCGGTTGGTTGGATCTGGGCATGTTTTGTATAATATCCCTAATATCTTTCTCAGCATAATGATGATGATCCTAAAGGTTGATGATGCTGTCCTTCAGCTTGGGTTGACTTAATCAAAATGATGGTGTATTTCTGAACAAAGTCCATAAAAATATATTTCCCTATGGCAAGATAGTATGGGATCTATTTGGGTTCTCTGAGAATCGTAATTTTGTTTTTTGGACACCTATGCTTAGTAGTACACAAGTAACATGTTTTCATAATGCCACGTTGCTTTGAATTTGCATCACATCCTTGGCAGAGCTTGATGATAGAGGAAAGTGGCCAATTTTGATCAGATAGAGGGATTAGCAAGTTTTCAGTGAATTAAATATGTATGGTCGACACAAAAGGTCATGCCATTTTGGGTTTCTGGGTATGCCAATTTTATTTGAGCATAGAGGCTTAGCATTTACTTTGGAAAGGAGGTTTTGTTATTTGATTCTAAAGGGGGGAAAAGAGATCTCTATGGACTATAGGTCTAGCAAGTTAGCTGCTTAGACGCAATACCAGGCATTGACTATATCCTTTACTAGATCATCGTTTGCTTTGCACAATTGCACTTGAAGTATGTGACTGTTGCTGGGGGCATTTCATCTTAATTTAGGATGATTGCTTTGTTGGTATTGCCAACTTGTCGTATCTTGGTATGCACAGTGTTGGTTTGAAGAAATAAATTCGTGGACTGCATTATAAGTACAGTACATTCAAAGCCAATGAGGTCTGATATCATTTAGTAGATTTGCTGGGGAATGGCCTTGTATGTTACCCCAATTGTATTGAAAAAGGAAAAAATTAAGTACAATAGATTGGAAAATAGCAATGCGAAATGAACAAACTGGATGTCACATTGGACGAAAATTGTAAATGATAATAAAGAGAAGAATGTGATGTTGAGACCAAGCAAGAGGCTAATTTATTGTGCATAACCACAATATTTTAATGCTAACAATGTGCCTCAGCCTTTAGGTGATTAGACTAGAAGGGATGAACTGTGTTTAGTGTCATAATGTGAGGAGCTTGTTTGATAGAAGGATTATGCCGCAATTGATTGATTGTATTCCTATAGAGGGAGAGTCCGGTTGGTTTAGGAAACAAGATCCTAACAAACCAGTCTCCTTCCTAGAATACAAAGATATATTCTATCTATAGCCAAACCTGGCTAACAGACTAGGAGGTGGCAGCAATATTCGAACACCCCCCACAACGTCTAGGTATGGCAAATGTTGAGACTGGACCGGAAATCCGAGAAGACCGAGGAGGGCAAACCCTTTGTGAAGATGTCAGCAAACTGTGATGTTGTCGGGACATGAAGAACACGGACATCACCGATAGCAACCCGTTCACGAACGAAGTGTAGATCAATCTCGACATGCTTCGTGCGTTGATGCTGGACCGGGTTGGTGGAGAGATAAACCACGCTGACGTTGTCGCAATAGACAAGAGTCTTTGCGTGTCGGTGATTTGTGGAGCTCTGAAGGAGTTGGCGCAACCAAAGAAGCCTCAAGAACTCCATTGGCGGCGACACATACTCTTCAAAGATCGAACGAAACCGTAGTGTCCGACGCTCGATGACCAAGAGACGAGGTTGTCGCCAAGGAACACCGCATATCCAGAGGTGGATCTGCGTGTATCTGGGCAACCCGCCCAATCAACTTCAGTGTAGACTATGAGCTCGGAAGCTGAAGATCGACGAAGGAGAAGACCGTAATCCAGAGTGCTTTGAAGGTAGCGTAGGATGCGCTTGACCGCAGTCAGATGAGGCTCCCGAGGATCATGCATGTGAAGGCACACTTGCTGAACTGCATAAGAGATGTCCGGCCTGGTGAAGGTGAGGTCTTGAGAAACACCGTGAGGCTCGGCCTGGTTGCATCGTGACTCGAACCGAGTCCGAGGAACCTTGGCCTGAGTATCCACAGGTGTGGTGCATGGTTTGCAGTCAGCCATGCCAGCCCGCTCGAGAATGTCAAGTGTATAGTGACGCTGAGACATGAATAAACCATTGAAGCGGCGTTGTATAGAAATGCCCAGAAAATGATGAAGCTGACCAAGATCCTTCATAGCGAACTCCGCCCAGCGAGATGGTGTCTTGCAATAACTCGCTACCGGAGGTCAAGAACAATATCATCAACATATAGCAGCAGATGCATCGTCTCTGAGCCGCGGTGATAGATGAACAGCGAAGTATCGGATTTGGCCTCAACAAAACCAAGGGAGAGTAAGTAAGTGGCGAAGCGGCTGTACCAGGCCCGAGGTGCCTGCTTAAGGCCATAAAGGGACTTGTTGAGGCGGCAGACCAGATCTCGCTGAGCAGGGTCAACAAATCCAGTGGGCTGACTGCAAAAGACTGTCTCAGTCAACATACCGTGGAGGAAGGCATTCTTGACATCCAGCTGATGCACCGGTCGCGAAAGTGCGAGAGAATCATGCGGACGGTGGCGGAGCCGCCACCACGTGGTGAAAGTCTCATCATAATCAACACTGAGGCGCTGTGTGAATCCGCGAAGAACCCAACGCACCTTGTAGCGATCCAGAGAACCATCAGCATGTAATTTGTGTTTGAAAATCCACTTGCCAGTGACGACATTGGAGTCCGACGGCCGTGGTACCAATTCCCACGATCGGGCACAATCTCGCCGAGGTCGCGGAGGGCGTCGGCCATGCCCTTCATCGTCCGACAGTAGTCGTTCACGTTCAGATCACCTTGAACGAATGTGCGGAAGGTGGCGTCGAGGTGGAGGGCACGGGTCTCGCGGTTCCCGAGGAACTGGTCCTCGATGGCAAGCCATGCATGGCGCGCCGTGCCTCCGTGCTCGCGCACGGTGTCCTGTAGATGAACGGTGATCGTGCCGAAGATCCAGGAGAGGACGACGCTATCCATCCGCTCCCAGGACGGGGTGTCGAAGGCGACGTCGGAGAGCACATGGTCGACGAGAGCGTAGCGCTTGAGGGTGAGTAGAATGAGGTCGCGCCAGCGTGAGTAGTGGGTGGAGAGGGGGTTCAGAACAACTGAAACGAGTGAACGTATGTTCTGGACGTTGGAGGCTTGGGCGTGAAGGTTGGTGATGACGGCGGTCTCGTAGTCGGCGCTGTCGTCGTTGGGAATGGTCTGCTCGTCGTCATCCTTGGAGGGTGCCACCAGCTTTTCAGCGGCGGCGACTTGGCGCTCGAGACTTGGCGGCGGCTTTCTCGCTCTCAACGCGCAGCGGCATCACGGATCTTGGCGCGTCGTCGTCAGCGATGCCATCTTGGCCGCGGCGATCGTGGAAAGGAGGGCGTCGAGCTCCTTCTTTTTGACGGCGAGTTCTTCCTCTGTACACGCAGCGACGGCGCGCTCCTCCTCCGAGATGGATTCTCCGGGAGCCATGGTAGGCGCCGGCAGAAACAGCGGCGCGCGCAGGCAGGTCGTATGGCGGCGGCGGAGGCAGGCGTTGAGTGGCGGCAAGTGTTGAGCGGAAGCGATATCTCGTGATACCATGATAGAAGGATTATGCCGCAATTGATTGATTGTATTTCAGGGAAGGGGAATTACATATAGAGGGAGAGTCCGGTTGGTTTTGGAAACAAGATCCTAACAAACCGGTCTCCTTCCTAGGATACTGTTTGCACCAAAATTTGGCAGATAGGGTCAAAATCGGCAGTCTAAGATAAACAAGATACGATTGGATAACGGATCAAGATATTTGGAAACAAAACAGGTTGTTAAGGAAAGCACCCTCCAAATAGAGGCCGATACGGATTCTATTCCTAACGTGTTGTACCAGGACTCTATCGGCCAATGGCTATAAAAGAGGTCTAGAGGTGATCAGAAAAGCAGGCCCAGAGCCAACCAACCAATTCACTTCTACTTTTCATCTACTTTTCCGTCGACTAGGAGTAGTTCTTGTAATTTAGTCTTTGTAATTCGATCTCGATCAATAAAGTTGCGATCGCCGATTGTTGATCTTCTTCAAATTACGCCTGTGTTTGATTTATTACGATTTTGTTGCGCATCGCCTTCTTCGTAATCGATCCGCTTTATCCTCCGATTAGCCTTAATCGGCTAGTTGGACTTGCCTCACACTTTGATCTTAATCGGCTTCAAGCTAATTGAGTCTAAGCCGATTGATCGTTACGATCGGCTTTGAGAGAATTTTATCCTCTGATTAGCCTTAATCGGCTAATTAGATCTATTCTGATACCTTGATCTTGATCGACTTCAAGTCGATTGAGTTTAAGGCGATTGATCGTTATGATCGGCTTTGAGAGAATTTTATCCTCCGATTAGCCTTAATCGGCTAATTAGATCTATTCGATACTTTGATCTTGATCGGCTTCAAGTCGATTGAGTCTAAGCCGATTGATCCCAACGATCGGCTTCGAGTGAATTTTATATTTTCACCTTGTCGATTCTGAGTCAAATCGACCGCACGCTCTTGAACCAAGTGTTAAATGCGGTGTCTTCTTGCGTAAACCCTACTTCAAGTTTTTGACGTCAACACACTCTTAGCACGCCGGTGGGACGGATGGCTTCATCAAGTAAAGAAACTCCGTCATCCGATCTCAACACGAAGCTATAATCGTCCCCACGTTGGGCGATTTAACGATAGAGCAGCGCAAGGAAATTGAAGATCGAAAAGTCGCTGGAGAGATGATCTTGGGTTGTTACCAAAAACCGGCCACGACATCACGCAATGGACCGCTTTCCGACGCCAATCCACTCAGCGATGCAGTGTCACCGACGGTTGATAAGTCAATACCGCTCGCCAAGCCGAATTATCGGCTATGATAAATCAATCATGCACCATGCTATGATAAATCAATCATCGGCTCGTTGCGACACTTAAGCCGATGATCACGAATAGCGTGAAAACTATAGCTCGGGAGTTGGCATCGTGCGGAGGTCCGCTTGACCCAATGCAAGCCCCGCCAGTTACTCTGTTTTTCAATAGCACAAAATACACAGAGTGCCTCGATCGATCCTAAACCATCGGCTACAACTCCACTCCCACTATGATGCCGACTCAACCTACCATCATGCTACCACGAGATCCTCGTAGAGTGGGGTAACACATTATCAGCGTACATCGATGCCGCTAAACTAAACGTGTCGGCTACTTTGCGCCGTCAACTCGCTTAATATTTTCCCACAATCGGTCTCACAACCGATTGAACAAATTAGTCACGTACAATACCAAGAGCCGATTCGCCGGGAATCGGTCCTCATAAGGTGATAACCTACGCAGAGCCCTTTGTCCTGTCACGAGAACCATCGGCTAGGAGGTACGACGGTATGAGCAAAACCAACAAAATCATCGGCTCGGTCTAGCAAGCGGCCAGAGTTTGCACTCGGGGCGTAATAGTAGTCATTGGCGAGCCCCGATATGTTGTCGGCTAACAACATTAATTGGGTGACCAAATTTCTATTGTGTTGGTAGATCAATTCGCCTTCTGACCAAAGGTAGAGTCATTGGATATAGAAAGCCGTATCCGGATTATATAGATTGCATGCAATATCCACATGATTTTAAAGTTCCCGATTTTGCCAAATTTTCGAATAATTCGATCCACGACCTTAGAAACGTCGGACGCTTTATCGCTCGATGTGGCGAGGCGGCTCGATCGACGGGCTAAAATTAGATTATTCCCTTGTCTTTATCGGAGTCGCCTTCACTTGGTTTACTAGTTTACCTCCAAATTCGGTTCATTTTGGAACGATTTGGAAAGCCGATTCCATGAGTATTTTTCTCCGTGATGCGGAACTCGTGATTTCGGATCTAAGTTCATCCAATGTAAGACCGAGGAATCGGTAAATGATTATGTTAAGAGATTCGAGAAGTAAGAAATAGGTGTTTTAGTGTTACCCTGCCTGATAATCAGTTGGCCGATTTAGCTTTCCAGGGGTTGATACCCCCATTAAGAGAAAAATTCGGCGGGCAGGAATTCACCAATTTAAGTCATCTCTTACGGCGAGTATCGGCTCAAGAAAGCCGTTTCTCCGATGATAACGGCTTCAAAGATGAATTGAAGAATAACAAAGACAAGATACAATCGGCTATAGAGGATGACCAACTAAAATTTGCAGAAGAGCCGACGATGGAGCTGGACGATCCTTTTCCAATTAACATGGTTCATTGCTCTAAAAAGAAGGAAAAGCCGACACAAGATGCAGAGCCTAAGGATCAAATTCATATATCATCGGCTTTAAAAATGACACGTCAAGCCGATGTACAATCAAATTCTGATGGCAATAAGACACTCATGATTACTGTTGGCTCTATACAAATAAAAGCCGACCGTGAAGGAAATTTTTCTAAAACAATCACACCAAAGAGTTACCAGGCTGAGAGAGCATTGCAACTCGTAGTCCGATCGTAAGTCGGCTCACTTTTTCCCAACTACTAGCAAAATATGAAAGAAGGAATGAAAGGCCACGACGAAGTCCTCCACATTGGCCGGTTAATGAATATCGACCAAGCGGCCTGAAAGAGCTCACCAACGGTGCCCTTTTTGGCAATTTTGTTGGGAGAGGAGATTAGCTTTGCCATCACCAAACACATGTCCGATGCGGTATTACCCATGTCAAGGTGATAAGCGGCGATGGTCGCTAAAGATAGAATTTCTAAGCCGACCATAAGTCGAAAACAAGACCAAGATGAAGGGTCTAACATCGCGCTAGTATGGATCTGTTAGGAAAAATATGTAAGTCGATCGAACTAAAGCCGAGATGGTGTCCTCCGTGTTTAAGCCGATCACAAAGAAGAAGACCCGAGTGGCTAAGGACCCAAGAGATGAGGAAGTCGAACAAGAAAAGCGAAGGGATAAAACTTTTAATGAGCTTCATCCGATTAAGATTGCGAGAAAGAGTGGAAGAAAAACCGGATTCGGCCAATAATTTTTGTTCGACGGCCGATCTAGTCCGAAAATCATACCACGCGTCACCGTGATAGCCGATTTGGTAAGGGATCAACGTGAGATCGTGTAGTATCGCTCGGTTTGTCCAAGGTAATCGTTAGGTATTGATTGGCTAAAACTCAAATACGAATATACGAGTTGGCCGACATCGACTGAAAGCCAAATTAACTCGATGCGCTTAAAAATTTGGCTATGGTAAGAAAATATATGTTCAAGTCGATGATGAAAATTTTTGGAAGATAACATGTTATCTCCCAAAATGAAGCGATGTTTGCACCAAAATTTGGCGATAGGGTCAAAATCGTGATCTAAGATCAACAAGATACGATTGGATAACGGATCAAGATATTTGGAAACAAAACAGTTGTTAAGGAAAGCACCCTCCAAATAGAGGCCGATACTGATTCTATTCCTAACGTGTTGTACCAGGACTCTATCGGCCAATGGCTATAAAAGAGGTCTAGAGGTGATCGTAAAAGTCGCCAGAGCCAACCAACCAATTCACTTCTACTTTTCATCTACTTTTCCGTCGACTAGGAGTAGTTCTTGTAATTTAGTCTTTGTAATTCGATCTCGATCAATAAAGTTGCGCATCGCGATTGTTGATCTTCTTCAAATTACGCCTGTGTTTGATTTATTCGATTTTGTTGCGCATCGCCTTCTTCGTAATCGATCCGCTTTATCCTCTGATTAGCCTTAATCGGCTAGTTGGACTTACCCTGTTACTTTGATCTTAATCGGCTTCAAGCTGATTGAGTCTAAGCCGATTGATCGTTACGATCGGCTTTGAGAGAATTTTATCCTCTGATTAGCCTTAATCGGCTAATTAGATCTATTCGATACCTTGATCTTGATCGGCTTCAAGCTGATTGAGTTTAAGCTGATTGATCGTTACGATCGGCTTTGAGAGAATTTTATCCTCTGATTAGCCTTAATCGGCTAATTAGATCTATTCTGATACTTTGATCTTGATCGGCTTCAAGTTGATTGAGTCTAAGCCGATTGATCCCAACGATCGGCTTCGAGTGAATTTTATATTTTTCACCTTGTCGGTTCTGAGTCAAATCGACCGCACGCTCTTGAACCGGTGTTAAATGCGGTGTCTTCTTTGTCGAAACCCTACTTCAAGTTTTTGACGTCAACAGATACAAAGATATATTCTATCTATAGCCAAACCTGCCTAACAGACTAGGAGGTGGCAGCAATATTCGAACATTGTTGACCAGTTTGTTTACTTGGGTTCTTCTCAACAGCCTAAATGACATGAGCGCATACAGCAGTTGCTTATTGTAAAGCAAAAGGTGTCCATGTTAGCAGGACCCTTGTGTATAGGCTTCCTTATCTTTTAGTTGAGCACACAAAACACAAGTAGTTCAAGTGTTTTGCACAGTGTTCCCCTAGGCCCGCGAAGGCTGCAATTAGGCGCTAGGCACTGGTGTGGCGCCCGCCTAGCGCCTAGGGGAACACTGGTTTTGCAGTTGGATGATACATCTTCTGGATAGATTGGTTCTCTGTGCCTTATGCATCTTAAGTAGAGAAGGTGGGCAATGTTGTTGGAACTTCGGTAAAGAAGTAAACAACACTATAATTATTCAAGTGTATATCACTTAGGAAATTTTATTTCTTCATGTGGTTTTTGTTCAGTATAAAGTAACTTATTTCATTCAAAACAGTCAAGGTTTTTCATGCTATTTTAATGAAAAGTGGCCATATATGCAAAGTTGGAAATTGGAATAGATAAAGCTTAAAATCAAAAGAAATTTCTGATCTAATCTCACAGAGAGTTATCACTTACCCTTTCATGACCAGAAATCACTCATCTGACTTTTGGTGAAAAATAAACGAGTTACTTGTGCACATATCCTTTTATGTGCATGCTACAATGCTATCTTGCAGTCTCATATTTCCATGGTAGTTTCTTTTTAAACTAGATTATTTGAACAGGTATTTCATGGTGAATCTATTGTTTACTTTTAATAGGTCGAGGAACTGCTCAAAAACTACGAGAATGTATGCACCCTTCGTGTAAGGATGCCTATTTCATCTGATTTGTCCAATCCTCGCAATTTCATCACCAAAATCACCCGGTATGACAAGGTTGTGGATATCCCAAATTCTATGACAATAATGGATGAACTTCTTCCCATCTCAATCGAAATGGCGAAGCGAAACCTCACCGGAATTTGGAATTTCACTAATCCTGGTGTGGTGAGCCACAATGAGATATTGGAAATGTACAGGGATTACATTGATCCAAACTTCTCTTGGAAGAACTTCACCTTGGAGGAGCAAGCCAAAGTCATAGTTGCACCTAGGAGCAACAATGAGCTTGACTGTACTAAATTGAAGACAGAGTTCCCAGAACTTTTGTCAATCAAGGAGTCACTGATAAAATATGTTTTCGAACCA
Source organism: Otatea glauca (assembly GCA_036346275.1). NCBI lineage: Eukaryota > Viridiplantae > Streptophyta > Magnoliopsida > Poales > Poaceae > Otatea > Otatea glauca. The sequence continues at coordinate 43,921,978 of CM070714.1, forward strand.
AACAAGAAGACGTCCAAGGCTTGACGAATGGAACAGTCTTCACAAAACCTTATATTGATGTTATTTATTCCATAAAATTTGATATTGCTCTCTGGTGATAATCAATAAGCATGCATGATGTTTTGTTATGCCCCCGTGTCGTGTGCATTGTTATTGCAACAGTTAGGTTTTTCATAGGAAGTCGTACCCCTTGTTATTATCAGATTATTACATAGAACAATACAAGGTGTCATTTAGTTCTAACTTTTGTATGTCTTCCGGATCCCATTAATACATTGGGAATTGAAATGGATTATGTTAGATGCCTCTTCTTATGCGGAGTAACACTCGGATCACATCAAAATATAAAAATGAAGAAAGTTACATCTCAAAGTATAAAAATGAGATACATCTCAAAGTATAAAAATGAAGAAAGATAAATCGCTCAGAGAGCCAAAATAACACATTGAAGCAATCATGAAAAGAGAGATTTGGCAAAGCCATACATAAATTATTTAAGCATAATCTCAAAAGAGTATAAGGGGTTGTCGTTTTTTCATAACCCTCTAGATTTTTTAGACTCTTGGATTTTTGTCCTATACAAAAATATAGTGCTAAAAAATAACCTAGCATATAATCCTCTCATGCACCTCTTTCTTTGAATGAGTTGGTTTGTGACTTATTGGTTGCTTGGGTTCTCCGTGATCCTCCTATGGTTTTTTATATATATATAACCCCCTTAGTCATTCTCCAAAATAAATAGTAATCCTGCTACAAAAGAAAGTAGGGATTCATCTGGCACATATTTTTAAATAAAAAAAAAAGGTATATATCACCATAATTAACAGATTAAGTAACGAAGTTCCTCTGTTGTATTATGTGTCACATAATTGGAGTGTGTTATATTTCATTTTACGAAGTTCAATAGGGAATGACCGAATGACTTTGAAATGACTTTGGACACTCCTACTCCTATGTTGCCTGTAAGTGACTAAATTGCATTCCTAGCAAATAGGGAATGCGGTAAGTGGCGGAGCCACCTCTTGATGACCTGGTTGACTAGGCTCGATAGCGGGACCTTGCTCAATCTCCTCCCTTGCGTATGACCGGCTGCCATTGAAGAACAGAGAGAAAGGTCATAGGATTTGTGCAGCGTCGAGAGAAAGATAAAGCTGTTAACCTGCTTTGTGAATTGAATCATGTATCATTTGATGGTTCAGTTAGCTTAACAATTAAAGCCTAAGAGCCAACAATCCTGCCTATTTACAGGGTATACATACCCAGCCTATTTACAGTTCACTATGCCTATTTACACTTCACTCTGAAGAAGAATCAAATGATGACATCGATTGGCTTCTTTCCATCGAGACAGACACGAGTTAAGTGGCAGGGTTTGAGTGGGGGGCTGCGGGCACACGGCGAGGGTGTTTAGACTCTTGTTGTTCAGGTGCGCGGCAAGGCAATCGGTCCTAGGACGACGAACAGACAGGCGCATGGGCAGAGGTCTTAGGCGATCAGGGTGCAACATGGTTTGTAATTGTACTCTCTTTTTTTTGTGGGCGAGGATATGGATTGAAGTATTTCTTCGCGCTGCATTTGACCGTAGTTAAACTCGCTCGAGCTAAAAAAAATGTTCTGGTTCGCCGCTGAATGGAGCTGACTACTGGCAGCTGTACCGTGACACTGTAATACAGCAGTTGGCCTGATACCTGAATTTCTTTGGCATTGATATATTTTGTGATTAGACTTAGACCAGCAGAGGTTTGGTTTCGTTCGCAGTTCTTGTCAAGTACTGTCCCCATCTTTTTTGAGGATGTTTTGGGCGTCAGCACCAAGAACCGCCTGTACGTGCCTGCGCTGCTTGCCTGCCATGGACTCCGACGAAGATAGGCTCGATCGGCCGGCCCTCAAGACACTTTCCGTTCCGATGCCCTGTTCTCGGTCCCAGTCCCGAATAACGAGTACTGCAGGCACATCGACGCCAGCACTAGCAGCACGAGGAGGTCGCCAGGACGCCAGCCGTGCGTAGGCCTTCCTCGCGATCAGCCTCGTTGCCCGTGACACCGTGAGCCTCGATCGATCACGATTGCAGGCTACAGCCCAATCATGCCGTAGATGCGGACAAAACGGTGGAGGCGGGTAGACGCTGCCAGTGTCGGCGGGAGGAACGACACGCCATGTCCTTGCTCCAGTATACGTAGCACGCGCCGACGCACAGGACCCAGCTTGCGCGGACAGCGGCTAGCCTGCTGCATGCGCGTCCGTGGGGGCAGAGGGGTGCGGAAGATGCAGATCGCGTACGCCTTTTGTCTCTCTTTAACTTCCCTCCCATCGCGAATCAAATGCTTTAGGCGCCGCGGCACACGCATCGCACGCCCTTGCGCAACCTGTCTCCGTCAGCGCGACTGCGCCGGCGGCCGCCCTCTAGCCAATCCTCTTCCTGCACTGCACGACCTCACGACCTTTAGCTTTTGAGTGCTACTATCCAAAACTATACCGTTAAGAATCACTTCTAACAGCATAGCATGTTTCACTAGATTTTAACGCGTTTCACCATGTTTTGTAGGTTTCGTAAGAGTTTTAAACAGGTTTTATAGATGTTTCAGCATATCTCAATAAATTTCAATGAGTTTCTAATATGAAACTATAAGTTTCGTCCAGTTTCAAATCTGAAACTTGATTTAACTGAGTTTCAAGAGACTAACTTTACAGTTTCATAACACGTTCTGTAGGTTTAAAAAAAGTTTCAAACTAGTTTCACAAGATTTCGACGTACTTAAACAAATTTTGATGGGTTTCAAATAATTTTAAGCTTGATTAAAAAATGAGTTTCAGAATAATTTCAACTAAGTTTTAAAAAGGCGAACTCTAAAGTTTCAGAGCAAGTTTAATCAATAGGATTCAATCTAAAAATATAAGTTATGCCAAGTTTCAAATCTAAAACTTGATTAAAGATGAGTATAAGAAGAATTTTAACTGAGTTTTAAAAAAACCAACTTCAAAAAGTTTCAGAATGAAAATCTATTTAAACTTAGTCGTGAATGCTATTAAGAACTCAAGGAACTAACTCATGAAACCAAGTGAAATTTTATTGTGAAACCTGGTAAAACTGAATAAAATCTATTGAAACTTAGTCGTGAAAGCTATTGAGAGCTAAGGAAACTAAATTATATTGATGAAACACTATGAAACTTAATGAAATTTATTTGTGAAACATTATGAAACTTATCTGCGAAACATCATGAAATACTATGAAATCTAATGAAACTTAGCCATGAACCTTATGAAACTTTTGGAAATTTGATAAAACTTAGCAAAGGAAACTTGTTGAAACCTTTTGAAACATAGATGTGGAAACTCTTGAAACTTGATAAAACATATTCATAAAACCTTATTGGAATTTCGTGAAACAACCTAGAAAAAGAAAAGCTTTATAATAAAAACTAATGAAACATAGTCATGTAACCTATTGAAAATTATTCATGAAACTGAATGAAAATAAGATATGAAACCATGATGGAATCTTTTGGGAATTTGTATGCCATACTACTACATACACAAGCAAGTCTAAATATGCACTCATGCAAGGAATTTGAAAAGGCACAACCGGTAAAATCGACTAGCTAACACGGCCATGATGACAAACATACGTAATAGCAAGCGTATGCTGTATTGGTGATCATGCATCGTCCCGTGCAACCAAGCAGTTCCTCCTCTAAGACCCTTGCACCTGGTCAATGCGGTGCTACGCCACCTCCTTGATGTCATAGGCCTTGGATGCGAGCCACGCCTTGGCGTGATGTGTCATTGCTCTGGAGAGTAACAGTATACCGTTATATAGTATTTCTGATTATCCATGGGATGCTAAGTGGATTATCCATGGGATGCTAAGTGTAATTAGACCTTGTCATCCTTGACACAGTCCAGGCACAGAATTGCACATGTAAAAGCACGGACATTAGGCAAAAGCTCAGAGCGTTCACAAAACAAAATCCATCGATCTAGTCTAATCGACCCCATGAAACCATCGATCCCAACGATATGCTTGCTTGCTCTCCACTCCTCCTGTCTTCTCTCCTCACTGCCGCCGAGAGGCTTCTTCCTCTGTTGCGATCCGAGAGGGACAAAAACCCCGCAGATACGCAGTCTCCCGGCCGATAAATCGCTACAGCAACTGCGCGAGCCGGCGGATCTCGTCAGGCGACGACTGCCACGATGATGAGCAGCTCCACTTTGTCGCCCTCGCTTCCCTCCGAGGTACCGCCTCCTCTTCCTCCCTCTCTAGATCTGGGGTGAATGCCTTTCTGTTTCAAATGCTTCTAGATCCTTCGATTTGGGCGACTGTCGTGTCGTGTGATCCGATGCGCATTCTAGCCACGCTTTGGCGTGGTGTGTCATTGCTTTGGAGAGTAACGGTATACCGTTATATAGTATTTCCATTAGCTTTTTTTCCCTTGACCTAATTTTCTTCAAGATTGTCCTAGTTGGTTATTCTCATGTGGTACAAGGAACAAGAAATGACATGTATCATCTACCGTGATATGAGAGCATGATAGATAGCTATCGCTATCAAAAAGGGATAGATTTATAATTTCGTTGGAATAGAATCTAACCCTAAATAAATTTTGCACCAAAAGGAAAAAAAAAAACAAAAGCTACCCACTGTCCTAGTGCACCGCAAAGGCACAACCGCACAAGCCCTGCGACCTCAAAGCCTGCTTGGCCCTGTGGTGTTACCCTTTCGAAGCCTGTGCCTATGTAAGTTCCTTTACACACTTTTTATTTATTTATTTGTAGCTTTCTTCCGAATGAAATTATAAATTCTAGCTTTCTTCTTGACCGCAAAAGTACCAATAGCCGATATGTATCATCTACCGTGCTCCACTAACGTAGTAGGTGGCCAACACTACGGATACCCTCCTGTCGAGGTTGGGTACCACGGCAGGTAAATGCTAAGCTCGGCAAAGCATGGTTAGTGCGGCAGGTTTTGCCGAGCCCGATATGCTTGGCAGATCGGCTGCCGCGGTCCTGGCTAAATGCCGAGTCAGGGAAGCGTGGCAGACAACATGGGTCATCTGCTGCTGCTTTCGTTGATAAGTAAAAGAGTTGTTTTTACGATTTCATTTGGATGAATAAAAAAACAAATGTGCCATTGGGCCACGTAATGCAAAGCTTGCACCCTTTCGTCTCGCCAAGGTTGCCAGGGGTTCCTCAAAATCGTCAGTGCTTCCGTAAGGATTAATACGTAAATACGCAGCAATGGAGTAGGCAAGTTCATGTAGCCTTCATTTCTCGAAGTGCCTCACGGTATGGCAAAAATAATTGAAAACGCGAAACGAAATAAAATGCTGACATGGTGTCAGAAGTCAGAACGGGAGCCAAAGTATCACGTGACAAGGCGAGTAGATCTAAGCGGACATTTCAGGGTACTTGAAAACATTCAAAACTGATCTACGAAAGCAGCATTTTATAAAATAAGCTGAATTACCGACACAAATTGCACAATCAGATTCTGCAGAATATATGTTTATATTTATGAAATAAAATTAAGTTTGTTACACAGTTCTAACATTTATTATTGGAAATATCTCAATACTTGTTTTACTATTATAAATCATACAGTTTTTTTTTCGCTTTTCCCTTTAATTGATGTGAGATCTTTTTAGCTTTCTTAGAGCAAATGTAATAGCTTCTTTTATACCATTTTAATCACATAATAGATTGGTTTTAAATATTACCCCATTCTCAAATACTTCAAAAAAAATTACTACAATTTTGTTGACAAATACTATACTTTTTGGTGCGCTAGGTATATTTTCTAATTGACTATAATTATATCTACATCCACGTTGCCCGTGCTTGAGGATTATTGGCTTACTATGTTAATCATAGGAAAAAGAGATATTTGCACAGTTCATGGGATGGATCTAGATTTTTTTGCTGTAGAGATCGATAATAGATATATTAGAGCTCTTATAGTTATATAAAAAATACATTTATATTTTCAATCACAGTCATTAGAGTTGTCTAACAAATATTACCACTCATAATAGTTGTCTAACAAATACAACTCTTTTTCAAAGAGTAAATTTTTCCTGTACCATCGCCATTATCAAGAATCGTAAAATACCATCACGAAGAAAAAAAACAATTACTGCAAAATACCATCACCGTAAGCGTTTTCATTCGTGACCACCGTTCACATCCAATTAGAAGAAAGAGAAACTCATAAATTACACTACTGCCCCGTACAGCCTAACTTCTTCCCAAATAAGGCTGTCGGACCGCCAGAGAGGCACGTTACGGCGCGGCACTTGTGCCTACAGTGTAATCATCGGAATCAAACGCTACTAACATCTTCTAATACAGGATAAATTACTTTTTTAGTATATAAATTACTAACATATATAATTTTTTTTATTATAAATTATAAGTTAGTGTTATGAGTTCGTAATAACCCAACAACTTTAATAACTTTTTTTTTCTGGATTCGCCTCTAGCACGGTGACGTGGCCCGTGGCCCGTGGTCCGGCTTGGCGCAGCGTCCAGACAAGGCTCGCAGGGTGCGCCTCGGCGAGTGGGTGACACTGTGGCAAACGCCAGGAGCCGACCGAGGGCGGCGGCGGAGCAGTAGCCCAACGCGTGCGGATCGTTGCGGCTTCGTCGGGTTCTCTCCGGCGATGCAAGCGTTGAGGGCTACGGCACCAGCTGTATGGCTCGAGCTTCTCATCCGCTCCTCTTGTAGAAATTTCTAATTTGCCTTCTCCACTTCGAGATGCATTGTTTACTTTTGGTGAATTCCAAGTCAAGGAAACGAGTAATTGATCTTGCCGAGTACTAATTGGTAGGAAAATCGGGCTCGACCACCACATATTTCTCTGCCTCCCTGCACTCCAGGAGAAGACGTGAGCCACGGTGTGACTCCGCGCGGCCGGTGTCCACGCCACACACGCAACCTGCGACCTCCACACAACGTAGCCTCCTGATCTGCAGACGGGGCAGCCCGAGTGAACGAGGAAGAAGGTTGAGAAGAGATGGGCAAGGATAGGAATGTCATTTCGGACTCAACTAACGGGAAAATGGACGATAATGGCATTCTGCAGAATTTTTTTGTCTTTGCGATAGCAATTGTAAGATCGATCTCATCTCCGTTGCATTTTGCAACTCGCGAATTATTGCGATGGCACCGAAATTTTACTCATTTTCAAATATATAAGCATGTGTACTGTAGTATGCAGCTGCGTAATTATGCGGGAAATCCAACCAGTTTTAGTGATTTCTTGGTGTGTGTGTGAAGTGGTTAAAAGTGCCAAGTAGTCAAGGTAGTAGCTGTATTAATTCATGTATTTTTTTCCTCACCTTCTAATGGAATCGGCACTCCAGCTGAGTCATAATCCAAGCACACAAGCAACGGCTGGATATGCATACTACCTCCGAACATTTGCTGCCAACTAGCATATTTACTCGCGCAACTGCGCGTCTAGATACTATGATACAAATCATATAATTGTCTTTGATGTACAACTCTACTTTCAATAATTAAAATATAATTGTATTTTTATATAACTCTATTTATATATGATATACAACTCTACTTTCAATGATTGAAAAACAATTGTATTTGTTATATATGATTAATCTGCACCGTTATAATCTGGTCCTATCAAATTAAGTGGTGGAGATCCTTCTCCTTTTCTTCTAATTCATGTGACAATTTCTATAATTTAGGACTATTGTGAGATTTTCTTACCCTTAAAATGAAGGAGGTGCCTTGAATATCACCAGTTGTTTTTATATATATAGATAGATTTACACATACACGAACATCTAAGAGATTTTTTTGAGGCATATAAGGACGCACACAACACACTAACACACACCTCATACACTCTACACACGCACATATGCGTGCGTATCTCTACACACCTAAGGAAATTTTGTAGAAGCCTAAGGACCTCTAAACTATCTTACTAAACGTGCGCGAGTGTGTGTACTCGGATCTGAAATCTATAAGAGAGGCTCGAGATATTTGAACCAGGGCTCGAACCACCAACTACCAAATGGCTGGGAATTCCATGACTCCCATGCCAACCGAACAACCGCTCACAATACTTGAAACAAAATGATCACTTTTCTAGCCCCTCTTGTGACATTAATTTTTGCAAATATAGCACTCTTTCTCACCATAGAACTAGCATGGGATCAGCACGAGCACGACTGCCAGGGAGCAGCGCTGGAGCATGGTGGCCTGTCGCGGATGGCAGCTTCCTGCGGAAGGGCTTGTTGCGGTCGGTGAGCACGAGAGGCACCTTCTGTGATGAGAAGGGGCTAGATTTGTAATTCCCCTCGAGGGGGATTAGATTTGCAAAAAAGGAGGGAAGGGGACTAGAAAAGTTATCATTCCATAGAATTTGGTGTACAATGGACATGGGCAACAAGTCAAATGAAGTGGAGCTATACACTTGCCATCCTTAGTCCATCTTTGGTTGAGCTACGTGCTGAGTGGACGTAGGCATCGGGTCAGGCTTTTTGGAGCCGACCTGTGGTACAGCATGGCTTAAGACATGGCACGGAACATATGCACATGGACTGGATCGGCACGGCATGATTGTGAGGACCGTGCGGGCCTAGCGGCTAGGCATGATGGGCAGCACGCCTCGAAGGGCTGTGTTTGGGCCGGCACAGCACGCTACAAGGCCAATGGGCACGACGCAGGCACGTCATGGTTTTGGCACGAGTTTTTTCACAGTTTTTTTACTAATATTATAAAAAGTTTGGCAGTTGAATGAGGCAAAAAGAACTGCCTCAGCAATGCAACAATCACGAGACGGTTCGAGCACTTCAAGCATATGAAGAAAGCTAAAAGGCAAGACGTCTAGTTCGTCTTCTGAAGCGTTGCAGATCGCAATAGAATCCAGGAGTAGAGATCAACAATTATATCAACACACCTTTTGCGGAGAATGAATACAATTTAGTTCTTTCCCCCCAATATTTGTGTCCACTGTCTTGGCCCCGTGCATTTCTTGCTCCTTTTTCTCTCGTTGCAGTAATGCAAATAGACCGATCTTGGACCAGCACAGCCCAAGGGGGCACAATATGCTAATGGGCCATACCTGGACTCGCCGGAAGCGAGTCGAGCTGACACGGCATGGCGGGCTGGCTAGGCCATGGTGGCATGGCATGGCTTAGGCCCACGGCCCATCGTAGCCATGTTGTGCTGCCCTGGTCTGGCACAGTGCCCCAGTCTAGCGCTAAGCAATGTAGTGTTGCCTAGGGTTGGTAACAGCTGGATTGACCATATGGCATGTGGCGTGGGCGCTAAAATAGGGTTGGCTATGGAGCAGAGTTAGTATTAATTTTCTTTCGAAATTGATATAGTTCGATATAATATTATTTTATTTATTATTTAGGTGGTTATTTCAAATTTGAGCTAACAAGCTACTTTCGAGTTGAGTCTTGTTAATCTTTTCTCTCTCTCGAAATAAACTCATTTTAATTTTAAACATATTGACTACTGTAATCAAAACAATTTTAATTCAAATCCTAACCGAGTTTTTTTTCCCTACCGTGATCCTTGGTCCTAACCGTGCAAGAAGCGGAGGTATCAAAACATACAACGCGAGTAACAAAGGCGGCCGGAAACTGCTAGGCTGCTAGCAATGTCAAGAGCCAATAGTAATACCAGCGCCTGTCCTGGTGACACATCCAATTCTATCTCATCCAGCTGAAAGTATTTATGTGCACCTCATGTCTAATGTGTATGTGCATGCCATTATCTTTACCTTTGGCGTTACCTACGCGCCTCCTGCATATATTGCATATATCGTCTTTGCTCGTGCCCTTGTCTGACTTTTTTTTTTTGAAAATTAGCTAGAGTTCTAGTATTTATTATAGGAGAAAGAACAACAGACAAGATAGATACACGCACATACACTTCATATGGATGCACTCACACACACCTCACATGCACTCGCGGCGTCGAGCTGCGCTCGAACGTGATCGGGTTGGGTGAGCTTCGCTCGCCTCAGTCAATTGACATCTTAAAATGTTGATGAGAGAAGAATAACAGTGGTACTATGGTCGATTACAGGCTTTAACCTATTTGGCTCTTCTTTATAATTTTTTTTCATCTTTGTTCTTTTCTGAATAAAATTATAAATCTAGTCTTTTTTCTAACCGCGAAAGCATCACAGACAACACATGTCACTTAACGCAGTGGGTCACCGACACTATAGTACCTCCCATCAACGCAGTATGTCCGAAAGACATACGGTAGTAGACGAGCTACCGTAGTACTCGAGTTCAATAAAAAGATGGAACCTGCCACCTTCCGTAGGGGACACAAAATAAATAAATAAATGTGCAAGAGTCCGACACACCGAGGCTCCTAAACGTACAAATGCGTGTGACGTGGGCATCCATTTTCACCAAAACACGTGCCAGCGTCCATCCAACGGTGAAATGAATGCCGAAGCACGAGCAGACGAGATAGAAAGGCAGCCAAACACGTACACAAGCACAAAAGGTCGAAAAAAATGTCATGCGTGTCGTCTCCCGGCGCCGGGGCCGATGCCATGGCACCTTCACGCGCGCCCACCGCAGTGGCGCAATTCCACAGCTCTTACATCCCGTCAGTTTCCGTTACTTACTTGAGCACAGAAGTTACCGAGCGACGGGAGCCGGCAATGCGTCACGCATAAATATACCCACTCCATCACACTTCCTCTGACGACGCAGACGCATTGTCTCTTCTTCCCTCTTATCAAGAACCTGCACCTGCCTCTCGCCCTCCCTCCATAGAGTTCGAAACGAACAAGGCGCGCACCAAAATCTCCAAATGGCCAATGAGAAAGAAGCCGACTCGCCGCAGCCACCGTGCAAGCTCCCCCGCCTCTCCTGTGCCGACCCGAGTGCCGGTACGTGCAAACACCAGGAAGTCAGAGCAACAAGTGATTTGCGTACGTCCTGGTCGGGTTGGTGCAAGTTAGTTGTTCATTAGTTTGGCGTGTCGTCTTGTAGGAGCGGTGACCATGGCGGCCTCGTCGCCGCTGGTTCTTGGGCTGGGCCTGGGGCTCGGCGGAGACAGCTGCGGCGAGCGTGGCGTGGAAGCACCGGCGGTGCATAAGGCGACGGCGCCGTCGGCGCTTACGTTCATGCAGCAGCAGGAGCTGGAGCACCAGGTGCTCATATACCGCTACTTCGCCGCGGGCGCGCCCGTGCCGGTGCACCTCGTGCTCCCCATCTGGAAGAGCGTCGCTGCCTCGTCCTTCGGCCCCCACCGCTTCCCCTCCCGTACGTGGCAAGACATTAATATCTTCTTTTCCCCTTGTTCTAGCCGGTAATTTGTCATTGCGTTTAGCTAACTACGGTCGATCAATTATTCGGTGAGTTGGTTGTCAGTGATGGGGCTGGGGAGCCTGTGCTTCGACTACCGCAGCAGCATGGAGCCGGAGCCGGGGCGGTGCCGCCGCACGGACGGCAAGAAGTGGCGGTGCTCCCGCGACGTGGTGCCGGGGCACAAGTACTGCGAGCGGCACGTCCACCGGGGCCGCGGCCGTTCAAGAAAGCCTGTGGAAGCCTCCGTGGCCACCACCACCCCGGCGCCCAACGGCAGCGGCAGCATCAACGCGTCGCCGCGCGGCCTCGGCTTCTCACCCATCAGCGTCCTCGCCCACAGCACCGCGCGCGCCACCTGAGCCCGCTCCTTGTCCCTACACCCACCGCGTGCGTTCGTCATGAGCGCACGGGATGAGGGAACGAAATCGGCAAGGATTATGTTGTGTCCTGTAACATTTTCCTCGCAACTTTTCAAACCAATTCGCCGAGTTCGATGGCATGCTTAATGCGCTGCTTGTTACTGTACGTGCGTGCGTTACCCTTGTGCGTGCCCCTGTGAGTTTGCGTGGTCTGTGACATCTGTAACAGGCGATTATTTTCTTTTGTTGGGTTGTGGGGAGCGCGCCTCGGTGGCGGTGACCGTGGCGGTGTAGGGGGGCCTGGGGGCTGGGGCCGCGCGGATAGAGGAGGGTGCTGCCGCCGCTGCATGCACTGACAAGTCAGTGAGTGGCTCGGGCAGAGTGTGGCATTGGATGCTGCACTCTGTCTCTGTCTGGGCGTGGTGCAGTGCCCGCGTGGCCCAGCGCAAAGTGTCCTGCACCCCATGACTCGCAGGCACGGCCGCTGCTTGCTTGCCGCATGGAAATGGTGATCGGTGAATTCTCGTACCGTCCTGATCGGGAGATGAGAGACCTGGTTTGATCTTATTAGCTGTCTTTGCATCAGTTTCCCTTACGCATCATCCATCTATTATTGATGGAAGAGTTTACATCTTTAGGAGGCTTTGAGTCTGTTCGTGCCGCGAAAAATAATTATGTTTAGGTCTTTTTTCTGAAAAAAATTACGATTAGATTCTTTTTCAGGTAAAAAATACGATTATGTCTTTTTTCGAAAAAAATATATATATTACGTCTAGATCTTTTATACGCTTTTAAATATTGCGTTCGGGTCCTTTTATGGAAAATTAGAATTACGAGTAGGTCCTTTTCAAGAAAAAATGTTCGGGTCTTTTTTTGAAAAAAAAATACATTGCGTTTTTGTCTCTTTTTTTTCATTTTTTCTAGCATTACGTTTAAGTCTTTTTGTGAAAAACACAAAATTCTTTTTAGGTTCTTTTCGCGTGTTTTCTCGATTTACTCGTATAGAGAGCGGCAATCGCGCGTTTTCTCAATTTGCTCACGTGTGGAGCGGCGCCCGCGGCGTGGCACGCTGCGTATAAGTATCTAGTAGGTTTGAAAAACTGATAGAAAACTGCAGTTTTTGATCGTATCGCTACGGTTCGAGATTTAAAACCGATCAAGGTAAAAAAAATTTAAATTTTTTTGAAAAAAAATTATGCAACGTAAACCGGTCGAAAATCCGTAAAAAAGGCTTGATTTTCAAAGAAATCGAGTGAAAATCACTTAAAAATCGCTCTAAGGAACATTTAATTGGTTGATCAATTTTCGGTGAAAACGAGATGTTTTTCGTGAAAATCGATTGGTTTTTGATTTTTTTTATTTTTTAACCCTACGGTTTCTGACAATTTTCGACTTGATATTTTCGAATTTCAATCGATTTTTTTCAAAAAGGTTTTGTGAACTCTGCTCATAGCTATGGATTGTACTGGCTGTACAGGAGATTGCTACTGGGTTGCTGCTGCTAGCTGCTCTACCAGATTGCAGATCTTGTTATGGCACAGCGCAATGCGCATACGGTATGCTTAAAATTAAGTCTGGGACTCGCTCGGGGTGATCGTTCGCCTAGTCCCCACGCCGTGAGCACCCTGTCCGAGCGAGTGCGCGACAGCAGCAAGCTACAGTTGGTCAATGCCTTTGCGCTGCCTTCCGGCCCACTGCCTCATCACTCCTTGACCTGCTCAGTGCCGCCGCCACATCTTTGCCTCGTTAAGCCTGCCTCTGGTGTTTCCGGGTTTTGGAGGACAGCGGGGTGACATGTGGAATGTGGCTAGGTGTGAAAAACGAGCTAAATTCTTATTTTTTTGAGTTATATTTCGAAATTGACACAGTTTGATTCAATATCATTTTATTTATAGTTTGAAATTATTTTTAGAATCGAGCCAACGAGTCGAGCTAGAGCAAAATCCAATTTCATTCGAAATTGACTCATTTCAATGTTTAACCAATGAAAGAGTGTAATTGAAGCAATTTTGAACCGAGCCAACGAGCCCCACCAACAAGCTTTTTCCCAGCCCTAAATGTGGCCACATTGGAGCATCCGTGAAAAGGACCAAGTATACAGTGCACTGGGATTTTTCTTCTTGTAAAATAAAATGACACCTAAAGACGTCAGAGGTCTGGTCGGACGGGATACGGTGCATGTTGTCATTCTTCATGCACACGATAAATTCCTTGTGATCACACGAATTTTGTTCCTACTTTGCATTCATGGATGCGTTCCAAAAAGATCTTTCAATGCCAAGGCAAAACATATCTTTCAATGTCAAGGCAAAACATACTGCTTACTTGGTACAGACTTGCGCTCTGAGACATGCAAAGTTCAATCTACAGGCCAAGTAGGCAGTGGCCCTACTCCAATGCGTGTGGACCTTTTTAGGTGCCTGTGTGCTTCATAGCCAACTTGAACAAGAAAGTATGGCAATCAAAATGACATCCAGAGCGTGAAGATCAAAATTGAGTATATGACACCTAGGTTATGAAACTAAGAAAGTGTGAACAAGCCATAATTGTGACAGTGAGCCAAACGCTTAAGAAAGTGTGGCATATCTAAGGTTAGCTAGGCATAGCAAAATTAGGCATCAAACTAAACGCCCCCCTTAGGTTTGATGCACTGAAATATGATGGACAATTCCCTTCTACAACCTTTAGTCACAAATAATTATCGTTTTGGATATAAGTGCAGTTAAATTTTCAAAATTTTATCTATCGATATCTTTTTTAATATTTAAATTGGATAAATAAAAATTATATGTGTAGATTTGTCTCAAAAAGTACATTCATAATATTATAATTTTTTTGGGATTTTATAAAATATATTATAATAGAAATTAGTGATCAAAGTTGTGTTTTAGAGACCGTGTCGATGTCCAAAATAACAACTATTTGTGACTGGAGGGAGTAGATGATAAGAATAGTTTATGATCAACAAAGAAGGAATATACAAATAAAAAGAATAATAAAAAAGATCTTATATGCCACTAAATCTTTTCTATATCCCTTAGATGCCATTGAATGGCTCACTGACATAGTGACATGTGGGTCTAGACCCACCTTGTTAGACTCACAGTGAAGGATTTTCACAATTATGAAGTGGTATATAAGGACTTTATCCAAAAAAAGGAGTCTTTAAAAGTTTTACCCCCAAGTTGCGGGTCGTAAGTAATTTGCTCTGCCAGTTTTTCTTTGGATTGTCTCAATCCTATATTAAAGGTTCTGAATGCACAGAAGCAGCAAGTGCGAGTGGAGAAATGGAAGCCAAGAGTTGAGGGATGATGCAATGGTTAAGAACTCCTACTAAGCGGTGGTGGTAAACTAAGACTGACAGATTGGAAGGGAATCAAAGGTACGAGAAAAAATTCATTCCATTAACTTGTTTCTCAAAATGTACAAATACACATAATACGCCACAAAATGAATTCCATGTCATACATCTTTTTTCTGTGACTTGGGTAAATTGCAGGGTTTGAACTTAAAACATAGAAACTTTTATACTGAAGGTATTGCTGGTAAAGTACACGCTCTTTGACAGTTCATAGTATCATAAATTCTATTAGTACAAACAACTACGGGAAATTACCTATTACGCTAGCTACAGAAAGAAACTACAGTTCACAACACCTAGAATCAGCACATAGTATAAGCCAAAGCTCAATAAAAGAGAAAACATGGAGAAAACACCAAAAGCAGTTCGTTTGTCTTGAACAAAGATCGTCCTACCTTCTTGGTGTCTGACAGCTTGTAAGCACACAACAGGAATGGGCAGCTATCTATTTGCTAAATATCCAGCACCCAAATAACCTGAGAAGCAGAATTAAAACCAAACAAATATACAACTTAACTCTTGTATCCGCATCTTCCATTCTCAACCCATAATATGCTTAACAAAAACCAACAGTACAGTCTTACAGAGCCCACACAGCATACCAAGCATACCATAATTATTTTTAACAACCAGAAATTCTAGCACATTTCAATACTTGCCTTCAACACCCCAAACCCGAAGTCACTACCAAAAACCAGTTTTTAATCTCTCCTCCCTCCTTAAAATGGATTTCAGTAGCATAAAGCACGAACAAACTTTATCTTACTGCCTAGAGAAACTGAGAAACACAATCCTACTATCCTAGACTCCTAGTAACTCTATACCATGTTACCACGAGATAATAGATTGCGATCTGCATACCTTACCAGTCTAATCCTTTACAATTACGGAGTGTGCTGAGCTAACGAAAGAACCTCCACAGCTGCCTGAAATACAAGGTAAAAACGAAAATAGTTAAACTGCTGTTCTGATATACACAATCAATTGAGCAAACTTCATGAACAGGTTCACAACATATACCGAAATTCAAGTTTAAGTTGTACATCAGACTAATCATAGGACCACAGGATAGTGTCAATTGACTAGGTGTTCCGGAGGGTTGCACCTCACTTCTGTACCCAAGCCTCAAGATGAACAAAAAATCAAATGCTTATGCCATTGAAAACTAAAATGGCAATCACAATCTTATTTCTCGTCGCAAGCGTCTGTATTTCTCTTGCATTCTCAAGAGCTCCCTTGAAAGCTCCTGATTCCCTGTCAACATCAATCCGTTCAGTACACGATTAAACATGAACCTTCTAGGCAAGTAACCTCTCTCCACCATTTCCATCACCATCCTCGCTGCCAATGACATGTCCTCCGCCCTCTTGCGCACAAACATTGCACTTATTATAATGTTGTATGTATCTTGGTTGGGTAGGCACTCCTCTCCCTTACTCATCCTCTCGAACAAACCCAAAGCCTTCTCGATCTCCCCTTCCTCAAATGAATACCTCATAAGGACATTATATGTCTGAACGACAGGCTCACAGCTTTCATTCTTCATCCTATCCAAGAGCTTCATAGCTCGGTCAATCTTCCCTGCATGGCAGAGGCCTCGGATCAAGACAGTGTAGGTAATCACATTTGGCACGTAATCCTTTCCAAGCATATCATCAAACACCATCACTGCATCCTCCACTTTTCCCTTCTTACAGATAACCTGAATAAGCGCATTGTAGGTGGCGACTGAGGGTGTGCATCCTTCTTTAGACATTTCACCAAACACTTTGCGAGCTTCATCCAGCTGCCCGACAGCACCCAGCCCATGAACGACGGTAGTGTACGAAACGACGTCAGGCTTACAGCTCTCGTCTTTAGTCCCCCTCTTCTTCATCTGAAGGAAGAAGTCCCATGCGTGCTGTAACTGTCCAGCACGGAAGAAGCCTTTGAGGATGACGTTATAGGTGGTCTTCGTGGGGGCAATGCCGGACTTGACCATCTGCCGCAGCACGTCGAGCGAGCGGGAGGTGTCTTTGACGCGGCACCATCCATCGGCGAGCGTGTTGTACGTCACCACGTCCGGAGGGAAGCGCCGCTCGAGAGCGCGGACGAGGGAGGCGGCCTTGCCGGCGTGGCGCGACTTGCCGAGAGCGTCGAGTAGGGAGTTGAACAGGGTGAGGTCCTGCGCGACGCGGTGGCAGCGGTGGAGCGAGAGGAAGAGGCGGACGGCGAGGTCGGGCCGGCGTTGCGACGAGGAGAGGCGCTCGAAGAGGATGGGGAAGGTGCGAGGGGTGAAGGGGAGCCGGAGGCGCGGGAAGAGGGCGAGGATGGAGTTCGTGAGCTGGCGCGGGCGGCGGAGGCGCGCGGAGAGGTCGAGCGCGAGGTCGATGGTGCAGGCGGAGATGGCGTGCGCGCGGGTGGGGAGGTGGAGGAGCGAGTGGAAGAAGAGGAGGGCGCGCGGCGCATGGTGCCAGAGGAGCTTGAGGACGGAGTTGGCTACGGGGGTCGGGATCGTGGGCGCGACGGACAGGAGGGACGCCGAGAGGGAGCGCGCGGACGCGGTGTTGAGGGTGGACGACGGGTGGTTTAGGACTAGGGCGGCGATCTGACGAGGGGACGGGGGTGGTGGGGCTGGAGGCGCGGGACGGGTTGGTGCGGTCGGGGTTGGTGGAGGGACCGGACGAGGCGGCGGCGGCGGCGGCTGCTGCTGCTGCTGCATTGGAGAATGGAGAGTAATGCAGCGGAGGGGAAGAACAGAGGATCGATCGCAGAAAGGGATCAAATGAGATGATTAAGTCCCTTTATCCACCACTAGTATAGTGCCAGTGCTAACGCTACGACGGCAGTACATCTGCTTATCAATTAAGTAAAAGATAAGTATGAATATAATACTTAATAATAAATAATCTTGTGATCACATTGTACGTACTACATATTTAGAAGGAGAGCGAATCAAACAAGGAAATAAATAGGGAGGATCTGTATGCAAGGAAACCAGACTTGAATTGCCAAAACTGTATGTACTACATATTTGAAAGGAGAGCGAATCAAACAAGGAAATAAACAGGGAGGATCCGCATGCCCGAAGGTGTTGCCCTTGATCTCCTTCACGTCACGCGCCACAAGATCGCCTCTGCGAAGCGCGGCGTCGACGACCTCCGCGCCTCCGCTCACGCAAAGGTACGCGTCCATCTCCGGCAGGCCGATCGCGCGACGCAAGCCCCTGGTGTAGTCGGCGCCGGGCGGGTCGAACGCCATGCGCAAAGAGATGTTATTCGAAAGCCGACCAATAATGGCTTCCCTAATTGTCATCCAAATATGAATGCTAACATATAGCACCATTTTGTGCGTCCTGATTGAAGCTAATTATTATCAGAATATATGTTACTTCCCATAGTGTATTTAGGAATAAGTCCTAAAATGAACTTATTACTTATATTTATCATACGATAATTGCATTTCATACACACATTCTTTATATAATATTTTTCGCTAAATAATATTATGGCGGCGGTACGTGAGCGCCTTGTATAGGATGTGGTGCACATGCATGAATGGAAGAAAATTAAGCGCGCGATTTCATGGTACTGACTGGTATGGTAAATATTGAATCGAAATCATATGGGTTTAGATTTGCAACATAAATTCCATATATATAGTTCAATCGAAATATATATGCGCTCTCTGTTGTGAGCCACATGAATGAATGAGTTAGACACATTAAACAACGACCATCGGATGTGGGTGAGTAAAACTGAGGAAAGATCTGAGACGTTCATTTTGATGAATGCAAGTTTCTGGAGACGTTTTGCTGGGTGCACGAATATTAGGTCATCTCTAATGAGGTGCATTATTTAGGGTGGACGTAAGAAAAATTGCTTAGGTGCATTATAAAGGGGTATAGATAAATTGACATGTGATGGCAGGTAAATAGTTCGCGGGATGTATTTTGTACGGCTACTGCTCTCTCCGTCCGTTTCCCGATATTTATCTCTACTACTTTTAATTAAGAGTTAGTGATAGTCGTCCGTTCTCCTCCAAAATACATAATCCGTTGGATCTGACACTAACGACTGAGATGGAAAAGGATTTAACTCGATCGTCCTGCCCCTTCCTTTCATCTTTGTATAGGCTTACACGGCCCGAAACGCTCTAGCCACGACGTCTTCCATCTCAAACCACATCGACGACGCACCACCGCCCCTTCCCTCGTCTATAAAGCTTTTACATCATAGATATCTAATAATACAATTGAAAGATATTTTGTTTGTATTCATGCTGGACGAGACTCAATCACATTTGAAATATATGAGAATGAAAAAGTGCCAAACAGCAAGATAAACTGTCTTTTACCGTAAAGAAAATAACATTTTACTGCATATTACTCAATATGTTACTATAGCTTGTATAAAGCAGTTTTATAATGTAAAATATATGAAAATCATATGTACAAATTTTCAAAAAATCTCAAAAAATTACCATATGTAGGGGAGGTGAGCTTCTACAACCTGCAAAATTTGAAGACCACATTCAATTTCATTTGAAAGAAATGAAATTGACAATGCACTAAACAGTGAAAAATCACTAGTCAGTCGAATTTTTCTTTTTTATATCTTTCAGATGATATTGAATTTGATCTTCAAATTTTACAGAGTTGTATATTCTTACCTCTCCTATATATGGTAATTTTTTAGAATTTTTGAAAACGTTTACATATGGTTTTTCACGAATAAGAATTTAGTTATGTTTGTTGGATCTGCAATAAAATATTTGAAAATTTCTAAAAAAATTACCGCACGTAGGGGAGGTGATTTTATACAACCTTGTAAAATTGAAAGACCAAACTCAATCTCATTTAAAAGATACGAAATTCACAAAGTGCTAAACAGGAGGATATGCTATCTTTTACTGTGAAAAATTCTCAAAAAATTATCACACGTAGGGGAGGTGATATTCTACAACCTTGTAAAATTTGAAGACCAAACTCAATCGCATTTGAAAGATATGAAAATAACAAAGTGCTAAACAGCAGGATAAACTGTCTTTCACTATCAAGAAAGCACCATTTTACTGCCTATTACTCAATGTGTTACTATATTCTGTATAAAGTAGTCTTATAGTGTAAAATATATGAAAAGTATATATACAAGTTTTCAAAAATTATCATTTGTATGGGAGGTGAGTTTCTACAATCCTGCAAGATTTGAAGATCAAATTCAATCGTATTTGAAAGATATGAAATTGACAAAGCACTAAACAGTGAAAATCACTAGTTAGTTGAATTTGTCTTTTTTATATCTTTCAGCTGATATTGATTTTGGTCTTCAAATTTTACAGAGTTGGATAATCTCACCTCCCCTATGTATGTTAATTTTTAAAGATTTTTTGAAAACCTGTACATATGATTTTCATGAATAATAATTTAGTTTTGTTTGTAGGACATTCAATAAAATATTTGAAAAATTCTCAAAAAATTACTACATATAGGAGAGGTGAGCTTCTACAATCTTGTAAAGTTTTAATACCAAAATCAATCGTATTTGAGAGATATAAAATTGATAGTGCTAAACAACAGGATATGCTATCTTTTAATGTCAAGAAAGTAATAGTTTACTGTGAAAAATTCTAAAAAAATTACGTGTACGTAGGGCAGGTGATATTTTACAACCCTATAAAATTTAAAGACTAAACTCAATTGCATTTTAAAGATATAAAAATAATAAAATGCCAAACAGTAGAATATACTGTCTTTTACTATCGAGAAAACAACATTTTATTGCCTATTACTCAATGTGTTACTATATCATGTATAAAACAGCCTTACAGTGCAAAATATATGAAAATCATATGTACAAGTTTTTAAAAAATCTCAAAATTTTATCATATATAGAGGTGGTGAACTTTTACAACCCTGCAAATTTTGAAGACCAAATTGAATCGCATTTTAAAGATATGAAATTGACAAAGCACTAAGCAGTGAAAAATTGCTAGTCAACCGAATTTGTATTTTTCATATATTTTAGATTTTATTTATTTTGGTCTTCAAATTTTACAAGGTTGTATAATTTCACCTCCCCTATGTATGGTAATTTTTTGAGAATTTTTTAAAACTTGGACTTAAGGTTTTCATAAAAAAGAATCTAGTTCTCTTTGTCGGACTTGCAATAAAATGTTTGAAAAATTCTCAAAAAATTACCACACGTGAGGGAGGTGAGTTTCTACAAACCTATTAAATTTGAAGACCAAACTCAATTGCATTTGAAAGATATAAAATTGACAAAGTGCTAAACAATAGGATATGATGTCTTTTACTGTCAAGAAAATAATATTTTATTGTCTATTACTCAATGTGTTACTATATCCTGTGTAAAACTGTTGTGTAACACTTTGTTTTAATATGATAACATCTGATGTAATAACTCGTAACATGTTATTTGTTTGAATAGTAAAATGCAACATATCCAGTGTTTTTTAAAGTTCATGAAAAACACATATACATATTTTCAAAAATTCTCAAAACATTACCATACATATAGGATGTGAGATTCTACAATCCTAAAAAATTTGAAGACCAAAATCATTCTCATTTAAAAGTTACGGCTAAATCAAAAAAAAGATAGATTCATGTACAAACAAGAAATATCATTTATTAGTCATTTACTAGTTGAGATAAGGTATGTGTTTTTTCCATGTAGTAGATAGTCACTGGGACAGTTCCTTGCGTTGAGTGGTGTGATAAGTGGCTCGATCGGTACATACATACATACATACATACATACATACATACATACATACATACATACATACATACATACATACATACATACATACATACATACATATACATATACATATACATAGAGAGAGAAAGCCTCCTTTCTATTCTCGAGAGTAGTTACTCCCTGTACCGTATCTCACAACGTAGGGAGTATCTCGCGAAACGAAGGGTATATACGTGTAGTATATAAGTATATAAGACTATATAGGTGGTTTGTATATATATTTTTTGGATATACTCCTTTTTATGTGCGATATGAAGGTATTTGCAAAATACACTTAAAAACTATGGACTCCCTTGCAATTTTTTTCATGTGGCTCATAGTGAAGTATCTTACAATTGGTGTATGAGTGTACCTAAAGTGATAAAGGAGTATTTCAAGTTCATTTAGATGATATATCAGATACGGGAGTAACTACTCCCAGGAGTAGAAGGTATTTTCCCTATATATATTAAATGATATGTTATAATTACATAGCATCTTCAGAAGCATTTAAATATGGGTAAAAAGTAAAAATATTACATTAACTACGCTATAGATTTTGTTGATAAACAAATATATTAAAACAAATACCATGAGATCATGAAATAAGTATAACAAAAAAAGAGAGAAGTAACTCATTTCATTGACCTACTCCTATCAATACGTAAGTGTATTGTACCCATTGGTTTTGGGAAGCTTACTTCGGTAGTGCCGTATAGTTTAGATACACGATTTATTCTCATAATTTTTTTGAGGGGGATTTATTATCATATTGAGATAAGCAAGTTAGCACCGGTAGAAAAGACCACCAATTTTTGCAGCATCGAAACACTACAGTAGACGGTTTTTCTCAGTTTCTGTAGTGGTGGTGCCCCACAGGCCAGTACGCAACCCCCCATAACCTGAGCTCAATGTTCCCAAGCGAATACAGGTCGCGGGCTCGCGGCCGAGTTAGGATAACCCTGGCCAGGCCGGCCGTTCGAAGCTTCTGTTGAGGGTAAACCCAGGAGGCGATGGCACTGCCCTTTGTTAAAGAACCTCGTTATCGAATAGTCCGGGGTTCCCGAACAGATCTGAAGTAGAGAACAGAAAGAGAGAGAGACACGTGTTTAGGGAGAGCGAAAGCGGAAATTCTTTATTGCTAATGAATTCTTGTACATTAGGGGGGACCCCTCCTCCTTTTATAGCGCTCATCCAGGGTTTTGGCTAAGGGACCACATGGGCCTTCCAATGGGCTATTAGGGTTTCTTAACACTCCCCCTTGGGCTCTTTGCCGCGAGATGCATATGCCTCATTAAAACTCCAGAAAAACCCAGTGGGAAAAATACTTGGAGAAAAAGTACATAGCATACGCTTACTATGTTGCACGAATTGCCTCGTTAAAAACCTTATGCAAGAAAACTTCATGAAAAACTTGCTAAGGAAAAAGAGTACAATTCTCCCAACTTCAATTGCTAATCTTCGAGATTCATGTCGGGTATTCATAATTCATCTTCAGGATTCATGTGGGAGTATGTGAAATATCTCCCCCTGAAATCTGCACTTCTCTAAGTCTCATCATCCCAATTCCTTTCACGCACCTTTCAAAGGTAGACGCTAGGAGTGATTTAGTGAACAAATATGCAGGATTTTCACATGACTTAGTATGCAATATCTTGATCTCGTTCATCTTATGCAATTCATGAGCATAGAAGAACTTGGGGTTGATATGCTTCGTGAGATTGCTCTTCACATAACCCATTTGTGCTTGGGCAACACAAGCTGCATTATCTTCATAAATTATCGTGGGAGTTTGCTCAATGTTCAAACCACATGACTTCTGGATGTGGTGAATCATTCTTCTGAGCCATGCACATTCTCGGGATGCTTCATACAAAGCGATGATTTCGAGTGGTTTGTCGACGCCGAGACAAGAGTCCGCTTAGACGACTTCCAAGAAATTGCTGTTCCTCCACATAGAAAAACATAGCCGCTTGGAACTTACCAAGATGCGGTCCGATAGGTACCCAAAGATCGACGTAGCTAACCAAATTCAATTCATTGTTTCTTCCAAAAATGCATCGAGGTCTTTGCTTCCTTGGAGGTAGCGGAAGATGTCCTTAATCCCTTTCCAATGCTTTTGGTGGGTTACGCCTTGACTGCATCGAGCTAGCAAATTCACGGCGAACGCAATGTCCGGCCTAGTGCTATTCGCAAGGTACATAAGCGCTCCAATTGCACTCAAATATGGGAATTCTGCTCCCAGGACTTCCTCCCCCTCTTCTCTAAGTCTGTATGGGTCTAGGTCTGCTTGGAGTGACCTTCCGACCATTGGAGTCTTCGCAGGATATGCTTTTTCAAATCCAAATCTTTCCAACACTTTCTGTGTGTAGGTTGATTGATGTACCAAGATTCCTCCTTGGACATGTTCAAGCTGCAAGCCTAAACAAAACTTGGTTTTACCCAAATCTTTCATTTCAAACTCAGACTTCAAGGATGAGCATGCCTCTTCAATTTCTTCATCTGTCCCAATGATGTTCAAGTCATCTACATAGACGGAGATTATACAGAATCCATTCGGGGATCGCTGTATAAACACACATGGACAATCTTCGCTGTTTGTGTAGCCTTTCTTGCAGAGAAAATCACTCAAGCGATTGTACCACATTCTTCCCGATCGCTTCAAATTTCATACAAAGATTTCTCCAATTTTACATCAGCATGTTTTCTATTTGCTCCATCTTGGTTCGGGATATGAATTCCTTCCGGTACTTTCATATATATCTCCGAATCCAAGTTTCCATACAAATAGGCTGTGACAACATCCATTAGCTTCATTCTCAACTTCAAGTTGACTGCCATCGAGATCAAATATCTAAAGGTAATTCCTCCCATGACCGGAGAATAGGTTTCTTCATAATCAACTCCAGGACGTTGAGTGAAACCTTGAGCTACAAGCCTTGCTTTGTACCTTACAACTTCGTTGTTTTCATTTCTCTTCCGAACAAAGACCCATTTGTGACCTACAGGGTTTATATGGGGAGGTGTGCGGCATACGGGCCCAAACACCTCTCTCTTGTTCAGAGAGACTAACTCTGCAGTGATTGCCTTTTTCCATTCTTCCCAATCTAGCCTTTTCTTGCACTCTGCGAGAGATGCAGGCTCGGGATCATGATCAATGATTGAGGCAATCTTCTTTGCAAAGTATGCATCAACGTTGGATGTTGCTCTATTCAGGGATTCTCCTGTTATTACAAAGTTTATGGCCATTTCTTCATGGGGTGCTTCATGCACTTCTACTTGCTCTTCGCTGCTTTTCCTTATCGCAGGAGCAAGTTCCTTTAGCTTTTCATCTCCTATGTGTGCGCACACATTATTTCCGGCGGCTTCCTTCAATGGAAGATTCAAGTCTGGAATTGCCTTTTCCGTTGGCTTCTTTCCAGTGCCAGGTCTCAACTGGCTCCCCTTCTTTCCTTGGGGCATTTTCGTGATTGGTTGTGGTAAGTCCTCTCGCCCGCTTTTCTCGCAGGCGTCTTGGTACTTTGGGTTTGAGGAGCCGATTACTGCTCTTTTTCTTTGAGGCCTCGAACAGGTTGAGGGATACCTTCTATTTTCTTTGGTATTTCCACCCTCTCGGTACATTCCTTGCGGGTGCATGCGACTTAACCACGCCCTTGGATCACAAAATGATCAGCGGTTCATTTGCTAAATTCGCAAATCAATTATCTTCTGACTTCTTGATTTGCTTCATTAGTGCGGGGTCATGTGCGGGATCCTGGAATGCCATATGATTTCTGGCATTTTTCATCCAAAGGTTGATTTCTCCCTAATGACGGAAACGATCCTCGTCAAAGATGCAATCAGCGATTATGGATGCACTCTCATAACCAACGTATATCCCAGACTTGCGGAGAGGGCCCATTGCAGTCCACGAGGGGTGGTACAGGTACATATACCATACACCCAAATTTTCTAAGATGGGAGATCTTCGGATGATCCGTGCACAAGTTGCATAGGAGAATGGATGTTGTAGGTCGACGGTCTAAAATTGATAAGAGCCGCTGCGTGCAGATCGCGTGTCCCCAACAAGTGTTGGGCAAGTTACAACTCGCAAAGCGGTCCGCAATGAACTTAATCCTCTTTATTAGTGCTTCGCTAGTCCATTCGCGTATGGACGCGCGGTACAGAGTGCTCAATCGCTATCCTCGTGCCCGCAATAATTATCAAATGCCTTTGAAGTAAATTCTCCGGCATTGTCCATTCTAATGGACTTCACGCGATGATCAGGGAAAGCATTCTTAATTCTTATGATTTGCGAGATCAGCTTTGCAAAAGCATGGTTTCTTGTTGACAACAAGCATACATGCGACCATTTCGAGGAAGCATCGATGAGCACCATAAAGTATCGAAACGGCCCTGACAGGGGCTGAATCGGACCGCAAATATCCCCCTGGATGCGTTCCAGGAATGCAGGGATTTTACTTTGCACTTTCATAACAGAGGGTCTAGTTATTAATTTCCCGGTGGCACATGCAGGGCACACAAAATCTTCATTATTCGGGAAATTTTTTAACACTAATGCCATGACCCTGTGAGTTGTTCACTATATTTCTCATCATTCTAAGACCAGGATGACCTAATCTACCATGCCATAAAGAAAATAACTCAGAGCTTCTAAAACAGTCTTCAAGGAAGTATACACTTCGGGTGCATGAATATTCGTGTAGTACAACCCAGATTCATATGAGGGATATTTTTCTAATACCATTTTTCCACATACCGCGTGCTTCACAATGCACAAGTATTCTTTGCCATTTTCTTCATTGGTTTCTACGTGAAAACCATTGGCGCGATGTCTTTAAAGCTTAAGAGAGTGCGCGTTGATTCAGGGTACAAAGGGCTTCTTCAATTACCAAAGTTGTACCCATAGGCAATATAATAGTGGCTCTTCCTTAGCCGATTACATATGAGTCGCTTCCTGCGATCGTAGTAATCTTTCCAGCGTTCTTCGTGATCGACTGGAAATACTTAGACTCTCTTAAGATGGTATTTGTTGTGCCACTATCAACAATGCATATCTCTTCCATTTGGGCGCTACACGATTTCTAGATAAAAGAAATATAATTCTAATCGATAGAGGCAAAACAATCCAAATATTACTTGCAAAATTGAAGAATATGGAATAAAGAATAAATTGCGATTTATTCATGAAAGAAGTATGCTCTTCTAGAGCTTACAATCCTTTATTCAAAGAAAAAATGCTAACAACCAAAACTAAAAGAAATGCATTAAATGAATCAGAAAATATGCATTAATTTACGCTTCTATATCATCTGCGAAGTTTTCTTCATTTGCCATAATCATGGCTGCAGATCGATGTCCGTGCTATTCGTGAGGATGAGGCAAGTGGGGTGTCTACATCCATGACATCATCTTCACCGATGTTGGCGGCGCGCCTCTGCGGGCGTTTTCCTTTGCCTTCTTCTTAGCCCGATATCGTTGATCGCTTCTTTGGATTCGCGACATATCTTCGACCAATGTCCCCAAGTGCCACACTTGAAGCACGCCCGTTACATTGTCCATACGGCTTGGCGTGTGTCCTTTCTTTGTCATTCCTCTTCACAGGGGGCTTTGACTTTCCTTTGGCTCGAGTCCTCTCTTTTCCACCCCTTGCCCTTCTTTCTATTAATGGGCTTTCTAATCTTGTAGCTATTGGCATTGACTTACGTGCGATGCCTCGTCCAGTGGTCATGCGAGACATAGTTCTTGCGTAGAACATCGTCTTGCGATTCCGCAACTTGCATTACATCAATCGATTCGCTATACTCCTTGTATGCGCCCCGACGATAGCTGCGTGCACTGGATAGCATTAGGGTGGAAGGTGGAGAGAGTTTTCTCAATCTTCTCTTCGTCGCTGATCTTCTTGCCACATAGAGATTGGTACAAATTCATGCAAGGCGTAATTGTACTCGCCATCGCTCAAGTCCGCAAACCTCAAGCGCACCCAATCTTGCCGTGCACGGGCAAGATGGTGTACTTGAGCTTTTCAACCGCTCAAGTGCGGTCAAAGTTCAAGTGTACTCTCCTCAGCCATATATTCATTTTTCAGAGTGGCTGAGAGGTGGTGCCTGAGAAAATGCAGAGCTTGATCGTTCTGCTCAGCGGTGGGTTTTGCGTCCTGCGAGGACCCTAGACCAATCGCTGAACGGAGCTTCTTGCCCCCAAGAACAATCTTTACGTCCGATGCCCAAGTGAGGTAGTTCTGACCATGTGGGGCCAGTTCTTCAAACTCACGATTCACAATTCCAGACATCTGCATGATTTCAAAATTCTGGTTTTAGATTACTGCGTGTAATCTGATAGATAATGGTTGCAAAAAGCATAAAGTGCAGAAAAATAAATTGCTATGCATTGCAATATATTAAATAAAGCAACGGATTCAAAAATCATAAAGAAAATCATAAAACAGAGAAATAGAGCAAGAAAAATTAAAAACAGAGCCAAATAAATCTTCTTGATTTTCTGGCAATTTTTCAAAATTTTCTGCAATTTTTTTTTTCTTTCTTCCTTTTTTTTCTCTGTTTTTGTTTTTCTTTCTTCTGGCCGAACCGGCCGGCTGGGCCACTGCTTGGGCCGCCCGGCCTGCTTGGCCCATTTCGTGCACAACAAAGCGCACGGCTAGGGTTTCCCCTAGCCGCCGCTTCTTTCTTCCCGTGCGCGAGTTCTTTTCCCGTTTGCGCCGCTTCTTTTCTTCCCGTTTGTGCCGCCGCCTTCTTTCTCGCGTGTGGCTTCTTGCGCCACTTTCTCTTCCTCTCGTGCATCATGCGGGGTTGGCGAGGCCCGGCGGTGGTGGCTGAGCCGCGGGCGGCCAGGCGGCCGAGGTGGCCGAGGCGCAGATGGCGCGGCAGCACGCATCTTCGAGTGGCGGCGGCGGCGACGGCGCGCTGGAGCGTCCGGCGAGGCCGAGGAGCTTTGGCGGGCCGGCGGCTTCGAGCCGACGGGCGGCGGCTTCATGCCGGTGAGGCGGCGCCGTCGGCGTCTCGACGGGCTCGGCCACCGCTTCACGCGGTGCTCCGGTCGAGGGGGCGCTCGCCGGCCGCGCGCGGCGCGAGGCGAGGAGGCTGGGAGGCGCTGCGACGGCGGGCGTCCGGCCGGATCGAGGAGGCGCGGCGGGTGGCACGAGGCCAAGGCCGAGCGGCGTCACGAAGCCGACGGCGGGGCCCGAGGCACTCCGGACGGCGATGCCTCTTCGTGAGGCGTCGCGGCGACCGTGCCGAGCACGCGGCGACGGGCTGCGAGGCCAAGTGGGGAGATGGCACCGCGAGGCCAATCGTGCGGCGGTGGCGATCTTCGGGCTTCATGCGACGACACGCGGACCGATGTAGCGGCAATGGCGCACGCGAGCGCGAGGCCGACCACATGTTTTTTCTCTTTTTTTCTGTGGATGATGAACAGTAGATCTTGTACTGTAGATTCATGTCGTGTAGCTTCTTGCCACGTGACGGACAGTACCAGATGCGTAGGTTAGATGCATGCATTGAAAACAACAGCGATTAGATTCAATCGCCGAAACCCACCTCTTCTCACCTTTTCAATTCTGATCTCCGATAGAGCTTCGTGCTGATAACGTGTTAAGGAACCTCACTATCGAATAGTCCGGGGTTCCCGAACAGATCTGAAGTGGAGAACAGAAAGAGAGAGAGACACGTGTTTAGGGAGAGCGAAAGCGGAAATTCTTTATTGCTAATGAATTCTTGTACATTAGGGGGGGACCCCTCCTCCTTTTATAGCGCTCATCCAAGGTTTTGGTTAAGGGACCATATGGGCCTTCTAATAGGCTATTAGGGTTTCTTAACACCCTTGTGTTCTCTTGCACGGCTAAAACTAAAACAAATTAAGGCAACGAATTGTCGAATGTTGGTATTGAGACGTCTGCACTAGGCTACGGCCCATGTCCGACCACAAGGATATGGCTCGGCATGCGCCAAATCTACCCACTATAGTGGAGCGCTCACAGGCTGAAAAATCCACGGGGCGGGACACGAAAGGAGAAGCCCCCCACGCGAGACCAAGCGGAGGCAACGGCGACTCGGCGCGCGATGGGATTGACGACGCATGTGTGTGCATTATCTTGGTTGGTTCGTGGAGTTCACGCCATCTTTTAAGCGACCACAGTATAGGTCCAGACGTCCAGCCCCGTTTCATGTTCCTGTTCTACGTTGTTCTTCTTATTCTGTTCTTAGTCGCTAACTACTACAGAACAGCACATCACTGCCGGTTTCAAAACGCCATCACTGTCGGTCATTGGTGACCGACAGTGATACTCGGGGATTATCACTGCCGGCTCAGGAACCGGCAGTGATAAGGATTATCACTGCCGGTTCTATATACAACCGGCAGTGATATTGAACTATCACTGCCGGGTTAAACCAAAAACCGGCAGTGATGATAATTATTACTGCCGGTTATATATAAAACCGACAGTGATATAGAACTATCACTGCTGGGTTATACCACAATCCGACAGTGATATGTACATATCACTGCCGGTTTTCTCTAAGAACCGACAGTGACAAGCCGTGAACCAAATATTTTTATTGCATATTTTTTGTGCAATATATATATATATATACACACACACACGATTGATTATACAGTGTCCATGTATAGTATATAAAGCATCGTTCAAATCATAATTCAAATATATCCATGTATATATAAAGCATTGTTAAAATCATAATTCAAATATATTAAATTAAGCATCACAATATTTTGTTTTTACAATGATTTATTTACAAATGTAGTTCGACTACATCTCATCTCATCCACTTTTATTTTGCACCGGCTACAGTAGAAGGAGTCGAAGTAGGCATATCACGGGTGTAGATCGAAGGAATGAGGGCGATGAGGCTACTCGTGGAACTCGCCGTTTGGATTGATGACATCACTGCCGGTTCTGGTGTAAAACCAACAGTGAAAGTGCCAATATCACTGCCGGTTGACACAAGATCCGACAGTAATATATCACTACCGGTTTTAAATATAAACCGGCAGTGATAAGCTCTCCCCCCCGGCTTAACTTTCGAACCGGCAGTGATATGTTCGCACTGCCGGCTCTATCTCAACCAGCAGTGATATGCCGACAAGGATTGTCTGTTCTGTAGTAGTGGCTAATACAGTATTGCATGCTAAGCACATAACTCGAAAGTACTCTCTCCATCAAAGTTTATAAATCATATTTCTTCTTACCACATAGATCAAGAAGATATTGAAAAATTACTAGGTTAACCCTAATTATTATCAGTAAACACTATACTCAATGCATGCATGTAGAGAATATAAAGTAAAAATGGATATTTATTAAAAGTTTAAAGAGAACATTACACAAATTTTACATTGAAATATGAAATACGTCCTATATTTATAGATAAGGCTATTAAAAATAAAAGACTATAAGCTCGGACCGAGTGAGTAGCTTTTTACCCTTGAGTTCCTCGTGCAATGTGCAATGCGCATGCTTGTGAATTGATAGCAGCTGCTCGATGACCCTTTTCAGGCCTACCACATCTGCAAAAAGGAGCTCGTCATGTATTGCTCCAGTGACAGTTTCTTACGCGATCCTTTGTTTTCCACGCTCTTGGAACTACAGTCTACATAGGAATACTGTTCTTCATGTTGCCAACCCACTGAAATGCAAATATACGGTGCTTGTAAAGAAACTAGTTGCAGCAAGAATTGGAAGGCAGAACGTGCACCCAAACCTCGCAGCAATATACATTGCATACAGAGTAGCGTACAAGAAAAGGATTGCTATCGCTGTAGCATATCCGAAAACGGGAGATAAAATCCCAACCGATTACAACTCTGTTACAATACACGTTTACATAACAATATGCTTCTCTCTCTAAGTGTCGAAGCTATCTACTACTCAAATACTTTAACAGCCCCCTCAATCACGACTTGGCAGACTTCAAGTCGAGATTGAACATCAGAGTTCTAAGCTGCTGTCCCGGCAACGCCTTGGTGAAATATCAATGAGCTGGTCCTGCGAAGCAATATATGAACCAAATCTCAAGTGCTTTCTGAGCCACTCTTTCATGAGCGAGGTCGAAATCCAATTATATATGCTTGCATTTGAACGTGAAAAACTGGATTGGCTGAAAGATATGTGACTCCAAGATTAGCACACCAAAAAATTGGAGGTCTGGACTAAAACACATCAAACTCTGCGAGTAACTACTGCACCCATACAACTTCGGCTATGGCATTTGCTAAAGCCTTCTACTCGGACTCGGTACTCGATCTAGAGAATGTAGCCTATTTCCATGAACTCCAGGATATTAAATTAGCGCCATAGAAGACTGCAAAACCTCCACTTGAACGGTGATCATCTGAACACCTGACCCAATCTGCATTAGAGAATGCACTTAGTACGGTCGACTTTGATCTTCTAAGCCTTAAACAGTGTCCTATGTATATTGCAAATACTGAAGAATCCATTTGATTGCAGTCCAGTGAACATCTGTTGGTGCTTGAAGAAATTGATAGATCTTGCTCACTGTAAACGCAATATCTGGTTGTCTGATAACTAGAACTGCAGTGCACCAACAGTACTTTGATACTTAGTACTCCCTCCGTCCAAGTTTGTGACGCGTATTTTTTTAATGATCTTGTCTATAAATATAGGGCGTATTTCATATTCCAAAGCAAAATTAGTGTGCTGTTCCCTATATACCCCTAATAAATATCCAACTTTACTTTATATTCTCTACATGCATGTATTGAATATAGTGCTTAGTGATAATAATTAGGGGTAATCTAGTTATTTTTAAAATCTTCTTGGTCTATGTGCCAAGAAGAGATATGCTTATAAAATTGGACAGAGGGAGTAATTGTATTTATCTAGGCCCCTAATTTTAGATATTTAATATATTTAAGTGTCTTGGTGATTAATGATATTTGTTTGTCAAGACCAACCATGTTTCAAGGTTTTAAGATTAGATAGTACTTTGCATTGGCATATTAGGAGTTCTTGGTATTCATGGAACCCTAAAAAAGTATAATTGACGATAAAAAATGAAGATTAAGAACCTTGTGACTAGAAATGATTCGAGTAGTCAAGTTTGGGTCATTTTAGTAATAGGTTTCATTTTTGTTTTGACCGTATTATTAAGAGGGTTCAAGACTAGTAGCTTGAGCTTGTCAAGGTTGGGTAGCTAGTTGTGATGTATACTAGGTCTCTCTAGCTGATATCTAGTCAGAGAAAGACAAGAAACCAAGCAAGGATGTAAAATTTGGAAAGCGCGTGACATTCTAAACTTGGTTAGAAACATTCAGATTTAGTAGGATAATCTGACTAGGTCAGATCATTAGCTGGATCAATTCAACATATAACATGTCCTGGCATTTTCGATGGGAGTCAGATGATTTGAGTGACCCGAAGCATGGGTCGTATTAATTTTCACAGAGGGCATGCATTGAATATTTAATGGGAGTTGGATGATCCGAGTGACCCAGAGCATATGTCGGATCAATTCTATAGAGAAGTGTCTAACTTGATCTTCATGTGAGTTGGATAATTAGACTTGTTTGAACTATTGGTCGGATCAATTCTACAATGAAGTGTCCGAGTTGATCTTCATACGAGTCAGATGATCCGAGTCGGTCAGATTATCGGTTGGATCAATTTGACAGAGAAGGTGGTCTTGAGCTCCAGCTCTAGCTTGGATGATCTGAGTAGGTCGGATGCTCTGAGTGTATATAATGGCTATATTTTTTACCATTGGAAGTATTTAAGTTGGATAATTAGAGTGGTCAGATGATGCAACTCAAAGAGGTATTTTGAAATATGTGTGTTTACCGGCTATTTTCCGAGGAGAACTATATATAGTACATAGGAGGGTTCATATGAATAGGCTTGCGACTCCATCTCTATATTCATCCTATCGAGAAGCTTGAGGGCAATTTGGAGCATGCATTGAAGATTTTTGAGTGCCGGAAAGAGTAAATAGGTTGCTTGACCTTGCTAGGTTCAAGTGAGCGTTTTGGTCTTATTACTCGTGGAGGTTGGTGACTCCTAGATGGGTTAGAGGCGTTTCGCTTGATAACCTTTCTTAGAGGCGTTTATGAAAGGCATGGGGAGTATTTTGAAGGTTTAGAGCCCACCTACAGGAGTAAAGAATGACTATCACAATTGGATAACTTGATTTCTTGCACGGTTTTAAGTCATAGGTAGATCCATAACATTGATGAAATTCTTTAGCCACCAACCTGGCCTTGTGATCCTCAATAGATCCATTTGCTTTCTTCTTCAATTTATATACCCATTCACAATCAATTACACCGAGGCCTTGGTGAGATGGCACTCTTCGCCTTGGTGAGATGGCACTCTTCGCCAAGTCTTGTTCTTTATCAATGCATCAAATTCCTCATCGATGGCCTATTTCCATTCAGGTTGCCTCAGTGCCTCAACGTGGGACATCGGCACAACAATAGCAGCAACAAGAGCTCTCTTTCTAGTATCATGTGGGATGCTCCATCCTTAAACACCTTAGGCACGAAAATATTATTCTGCGGCCTTGTACTCCTTGTGTTATCAGTTTGCACAATCTCAAAAACACTACCGACATCAGTAGCAATAGTTAACGATTCAAGATTATCATTAATTTCATGATGATCATTCTCATTATCAAGCAAGGATATGATAGGTTCTTCGGTGCAAAGGAGATGAGGTGGACACAATAGGCAACATGACGAAGCTTTCGGTGCAAGGAATGGTTGTCATTTTTTTGAACATAAATACGAGCAAAGGGGAATATGTTTTCATTAAAAATCACATCATGAGATGTATATACTCGACCGGTGGCTATATAAAGGCACTTACAACCTTTATGGAGTGGATGGTACCCTAGAAAAACACGGGTCTCAAGTTAGGCCAACAAGCACAACCAGAAACTTTCAAGGAGTTTTAGTCCGGTTTGTTTCCCAAAAGTTTTTCCTGGGAGTAGAGTTTTTAATGATACGATTGGGAAGACGATATATCAAGTAGCAAGCAGAAATAAAAGCTTCATCCCAAAGCCTAATAGGTATTGAGGCATGAGCAAGGAGATTCAACCCAACTTTGATAATATGTGTATATTTTCTCTCAGCTGCCCCATTCTCCTGGTGGGTATGAGGATAGAAAACCCTAGTTGAACTCCTACTAGCTTGAGATAGGAGTTAAGCCGTTAACATTCGCCACCTCAATCAGATTGAATACAAAGAATCTTTGTGTTAAGAAGTCATTCTACATGCTTTTGAAATTGGACAAAAATTGATTCCACATCTGACTTGTGTTTAAGAAGATATATCCATGTAAACTTGCTATAATCATCAACAAAGCTTACAAAAGTTTTTATAACCATTAGCTTATCTAGTGGCTAGACCCCAAATATCTACAAACACAAGTTCTAACTTAGAAGAAGACATGCTACTGGAATTTGAGAAAGGTAATTAATGGCTGACATGCACCACAAATCGATGCATTCTCTTAATTGGACTCTTATGGCAAACTATTGGAACTAAGAATCTGCTGAATGACTAAGGTAGATGGATGACCAAGGCGGATGTGCCATAGCTCGGCAGATGGCTTGGATGCTACCAAACCTTTCTTGGATGGTGTTGGTTATAGGATAGAGACCTCCTCTACATTTGCCTTCCAAAAGAGGATTCCTCGTGGCACAATCCTTTATAAGAAAATGATCAGGATGAAACTTAAACAAGACATTGTTCTTTGTGTCTTGTGGAGCATTCAATATATTTTGAAGTTTTAGAGTTTTTGGCTCAAGTATAAATATGATAATGACCAACATGAAATATTGACAAACTTGAACCATTTGCTGCCTGAATTTGGTCCTTTCCATTGTATCTTTCCCAGCCAGTAGTGAGCTGATTAAGATATTCAATGATGTGGTCAGTGGCATCGGTGTCATTGTACCAATTGGAACGCACAGTGTAGGAAGGATTTCCTACAAAGGTCGCAACATGTTTCTCACCTGTTGTGTATGAGTGATCGAAATAGTGGTAGCACTTTAGTGCCACATGCCCTAGCTTTCTGCAAATGTGACACACACGCCGTTTGTCACCTTGGTTGTCGTAGTTCTTGTCGCCACCACTTTAGAATTGTTGCCACCGCTGTTATTTTGCTGACTTCTGCTACCACCCTTGCCACAACCTCGTACTCGAGGTCCATAATAGCCACTACTAAAACTATTGTTGTTGCCTCGTGCCACAAAGTTGGTAGAACCTTCCATCTGGACTTTGTCAATCTGAAGTTGAATTCACAGCTCAAAGCTTAGGAGATGAGCAAAGAGGTCATTGAGCGGCATCAGGTCAAATCGTGTTGTGTCTGACGTCACAAGGGCGTCATAGTCATCATCCAACCCAGGAAACACATATCATATAAACTCGTAATCACTAAGGGGCTGGCCGATAGATGACTGTATTGGCTAGTCCTTTCATCTTGTTGAATTATTCTGCGGTAGGCATGTTTCTTTTCTTGAGATTGGACAACTGCATTCTAGTCTACATCATCCTTGCCCTTAACTGCAAAGAGAAATAGGGTTCCAAGTGCTATCGGCACCTCTCGAGATATACCGAGGAACATCAGATTACCCAACACATCATCCGTGAGTAATGAGAGAATTGCATTAAGGACCATCTAGTCCATCTGAAGCCAACACACGTACTCCGAGTTTGGGACTTGAGCCGCTTGTTGGTGATCCTTACATCATAATGACAATTTATTAATTTATCTGCAAGTGCAGGAAATCGTTATAGCATTTCACCGCGGAGTATTCCAGGGTATCACATTTTCCCCAAGGATGCATTATGAGTTAGGGTTACCAAATTAATAGGTATCTAAATATTGACCAACTTTCCAAAATAGAAAGTCAAGAATATAGTATGGGTGGAATCCAACCACACATTGATGCAACCTTACTTTACATAACCAAAGGTAAGTGGCTAACCAGAGTCTAAGTAACCAATAGAAATCCTAGGAGTGAGTATTGTGGTTACTATGTAATGATCTGGCATCTATGGCTTAGGAAACCTATTGTCATACAGTGGAAATGAAACACAACTGATGAGGACATCCCTTCCACTCATACAACCACCACACCTACTATTTCTCATCAAGATGTACAAGGACCAATCACTAAAGCACGTGCTCATCAACTTAATTATCAGGTAACTTCTTTTCTAGGAGTGCACTCATATTTTATGAACTCCACGATACTACCTGATGCACGTAATATTATTCTAATTAGGAATCAAGATCCTTGCATGGTGATAAGACATAAGAGTGGCA
This sequence comes from Otatea glauca, assembly GCA_036346275.1. Taxonomy (NCBI): domain Eukaryota; kingdom Viridiplantae; phylum Streptophyta; class Magnoliopsida; order Poales; family Poaceae; genus Otatea; species Otatea glauca. The sequence continues at coordinate 43,959,085 of CM070714.1, forward strand.
AGACAAGGAGCGCCAATGGAGATGATGACAGAACCAAGCTTGGAGGAGACTTGCAGAATGGCTACTACACTAAATTGAAGCCACCATAATGCCACGATGAAGGATGGCCAAACCATGACTATTTGCTTCAGCTACTACCTCCAAACTTCTAGATTTATTTTTAATTAATAGATATGGTGTTGTGCTGTAGGGAATAAATCACTTAAACCCTTCTCACTTTTGGAAATCACTCACTGATTCCCTATCTTCCTCTCGTTGAGCCTCTCTCTCAAAGACACACACGCACGCACGAGAATGAAGCAAATGGATTCACTCCAAATAACTTACTTATTTCATTCGGATGGCATGCTACTTATATGAGGTACACGCGTACTAGCTACTTGACTAATTCCACTAACTATCTGCATGCATTTCGACCTATTCTACTGCCACTTCTCCATGACGTGGCCTTCACTCTCAATATGCAACATGCGCGTTCTACACGATAGCTGAAAGCATGAACTAATTAACAGAATACTCTCGGTGAGTAACTAACTCGATCTGAGTATGACACCATGCCTGCTTATACATGCAGCTACACGACTCGGCAACTAATGCATGCGCGCTCGCACTCTAAGTACATGGCCACTAATATGCATGCTAAGACTAATTCCTGTTACATATATGCGCGTACTCAACTACTGGCTGCCGATCAGTTCAAGCACCCGCTATCACCCTATGCTACTGATCCGCCAGCTATGCCATGAAACACGCACGTATTTAACTTGGACTTAGCCTACGACTCCTACTAGATGCAACAACAATGCTGTATAACACAACTAAACATGATGAACACTTAAACAACAACATTAATATCCAACATACGCTACCTTATTTGGGTCTAGGCCCATGTATCCAGTCAGAGTCCAAGGGGGGAAGGAGTCCTTTTTGGTTAGGGCAAGAGTCATTTTTGGTTTTCCTTGTTTTGGTCGCACCCCCTTTCTCCTCTTCCTTTATAAGCTGGCCGCAGTCCTAGGGAGAGGTGTTTTTTTTAGTTATAGTTTTTCTTCGTGAAACTATTCGGTATTCTCTTGTTTGGCTAGATCAAGAGAAATGTCGTGCTTCGAAACCCAGCATTAATATTAGTACTTCAATCATATTCGTAATTTCATATTGCTCTTTACTTTGTTCTTGCTTGTTCTTTGATTGATTGCAAGAATTGATCTTCGTGATCAGGTCGATAACAATTTCGGAGTTGGTTCAACGATTGCTTGGCGCATCAGTCGTGTACGATTGGTAGCCAGATCACGAGAGTCGTCTCCACAAATAGAAGTTATCCTTCTCATCGAAAGATCAGGACCCCAACAACCCGCATCAACAACACACTAATAACCGTTTGCACGGAAGCCCGACTAAATGTGGTCACCAACTTAGACTGACTCTCAGGGATGTAGCTGGACATGTCTCGGAGGAGCTCTAGATAACTCCATATGGTTGCGCGTTACTACAAGAGTATAAGTTCTGCATGCATTTGACTAAAAGCGACGAATCAGGATGAAGTGATAGTAGCAAAGCCTATGATGTGCATAGCCCCTAGCACCACTCAGTAGGCAACTATACGGTCAAGGTGCTCATTTCGGGCTTAAGAATGTGCTGGCCTTAACACCATTGGTCAGGCGGGTTACTACTGAGATGGGTCTTATAGTAATCCACCGGATATGACAATAGAGAATGCATGACAATGATCACTTTATATTATAACACAAAATACTCATACATCGATAAGAAAGGTACATAGAGCCGGACACGTACCGATCTACCAAAGATGATTCTCTGAAACCTTGCCTTCGCATAGTCGATCCAACTCGTATCCTCGCTGCATGGCTACTAGGCCTCTAGTGTCGCCTACACTACACAATAGTGTGTATGTGGTATGGATGGTGAGTGGAGGAAATATCTATGTGGTTGGAAGGTGGGTGTTGCCCCCTATTTCTAGTCGTGGCTAGCTGGTGTAGGTCGATCGATCGGCCGATGTACACGAATGATGTGGCAGATAAGCGTGTCGAAGTGGTCCTCAAGTCGTATGTAGTGGCTGACTTGGCTAGCTGGTTTGGGGCTTGGGCAGTCGGTGTATGTTGGATGGCTAGCCGTTGTGGATAAACAACGAGGATTGGTCAAAGATGGGATGAATAAAATGTCATCCATGCAACACGTTCGCTCATATGCCGGCCAGTGTGGACCAAGCTGGCTGGGCGGCCAAGTCTTTACATGTACATTGGTAGAGTCATGTGATGATGTGGACTGGTCGGTGTAGCTTGTTGGGGCAACAGGTGTATACCTCTTGGGCCTATCGACAGCCTATTGGTCACCTGGTGTAGGGTTAGGCCGACTAGCCAACACAGTGAATTGTTGCCGACCTTTATTTTTGTCCGATGTTCATGCCTTTTTTATATAAATCATGTAAAACATGTTGGCACGCATACTATGTGAAAATATTAGCATAAAGGTGCTTGGACATTAATGCAATTCATTTTACCTTGCCTTTTGCACATATTTATTGTGGTAAAATACAGATATTAGGCATATCAACACCGCACCAGAGTCAGTCGTTGAGGCAATCATTGCTACAGGACATGGGGTTGTCCCATCGATATACCCTAAGAGCTGCTGACTTCACAAGTAGGGTCAAAACTACGCCTTATAGAGGAGATAATTGTTGCGCGTAAGCTTGACATTGATCATGCGGCTAAAAGAGGGCAAGCCAGTCGCCATGGACGACATGGAGCCAGAGTAGCAGAAGCAGAAGAGCTTTGGGTAGACAAAGCGAGCAGATCAGGAGCTTGGATACCATGTATGAACTAGTTGTAGGAAGAATCGGAAGGCAGAACACGCACCGAAACCAATCGGGGTCGCAGCAATATATATTGCATATGGGAGTAGCCTAAAAAAAAGGATTGCTATCGCTGTAGCATATCCGAAAATGGGAGATACAATCTCATTCTCAACCGATTACAGATCTGTTACAAGACACGTTTACATAACAATATGATTCTGTCTCTAGGAACCGAAGCTATCTACTACTCAAATATTTTAACAGTGCATGCACTAACTGTTGGGGAACGGGTAGGCTACTCTAGCGTAAAAATAAAAAAAATTACCGCATAACCAATGAACCACTGCAAGTTATAGATCATAGAATTACCACTAGATGCGCAGACCCATAACAGAAGTAGAGTCGATGTAGTGTGGTGGTGCAGATGTAGTCGTACTAGCCTCGCGCCTCCTCCAACAGCTCCTTGTTACCGTCGCAGGTTGCAGATCGTCCTAGCATTGAAGCTTCGCAGCAACACCTCCAAGGTATCCACACATACAGGGCAGGAACACCATGCGCCAGAGTGCTAGCGCCGGTTGTACTGTTCTGGGTGGAGGAGGGGTGACGGCTAGGGTTTCGTGAATTCCGAATTCTTGTTGTGTCTCTTACCCTAAAGCCAGCACCCCTTCCCTTCAAATAGATACCCTATAATGGGCTCTACATTAGAGGCCCAATAGGAACTTAAAACCCATTAGAATTCGGATCACCATCCAAATTAAGTCCCACCCTTTAAGCGTGCAACCCTATAGGTTCACGTATACCTAGATATAGCCCGAGTACTCTTACTCAACCATTAATTGGTAGCGGTCCCTAGCAGGACGTGCCGACTCCCGAATATATGTAAAGATCACATCGGACGAACCTAAACAATGCTTAGTTATATGTATTTCCCTTTGCCTTATGATATCGGTCAAACTCAAGGCGAGTACATGTCATCCTTATTTAGTTAGCTCGACCACTCTTTCTCGATCACGTGACTCGGAATCCCTAACTACAGTTAACTCTTTAACCGCGAGTAGCATGGCCATTCATTTCCGGAATCTGACCACTCGAGAGGTCTAGAGATATTTCTCCTGTTGAATGGAGGGGCAAATCACATCTTGATCGACAATGCTTCGCAACATTCTTCATAACAAACCCGAAAGCCACATTTATAACAACCCAGTTACGGAGTAGTGTTTGGCAACCTCTAAGTAATACATCTCGAGTACATGCGCCAACCTCAAGTCTAAGGATATAACATACACATTGTATATGAGACTAACTAATGACAAGAAAATTACAACGTTCTCGTAGTGTCTCAAGGTGGGTAGATCCAACTTCATGTTCTCTAACATATGTCCTTGTTATTGGTATGATATCTCCATATCTATGACTCGTGAAATATGATCATCAACCAATACATATACTAATCTATTCATATGTGTCATTATATGTTTATCGATTAGGGATCACTTTAGAATAATCATCACAAAGTCATATATAGAGTTTAACAAACAAGTCACATACTTGCTAATAAATAATAATGAGAATATTCAAGAAACAAAATAATTAATCATAAATTTAAAAAAAAATGATTTCTACGATTGTTTTAGGTCAAAACTCCAACACTAACGAACAACGTGTAGGTTAGGCCTTCAGAATGAAGTTACTAATCAACCAAAGCGAATTCTCTTGTCCTGTCAAGAGGTCCTTAAGATGGGACAACAACAACAACAATGTCCCACAGAAAGGACCGAATGTCGGGATCTAACATACTTTAAGCCCAAGTATCTCGTCCTCGCGGCTGGTCATGTCGTGACGGACAACAATTGACATGCGACCTATAGTTTTACGACAAAGCAGAAGCATGAGCTCGTGCATGCACGTGCACGCCGAAAGGTACATCTGGTCTAAAGATTAAAGGAAAGGAAAATGGAGAGCAGAATTGAACGTACTATCCTTTTCGTGATTGGTTCATTTCTTAAAAAAAAAAAGGCTGGAAGAATGGTTGTACTTGATCAGTACGAATGAGGAGCTGATTGCTTGAGTGAGGGCTTGTTTAGAACGCATGGGTTTCACATAAATTCCTCTTCGTAGAAAAATGGTTGGATTCCAACAACAGTCGGGAAAATTACCACGTTTCAGACCGAGCCTAAATGGTCAACGAGAGTTAGAAAACGACATTAGAGAACAACGCCGAATCAACCATCACACAGCTAAGGACAAGTGCTCTACCAAGTACCAAGTCGATCAGAAGCTAGTTGCTGATTTTGGGACATTACTTGGTTCTACATTCCTGGCAGTTTTCCTGATGATTGGAGGACACAAGGTGTTGGTAGCCAATAGCTAGTTTGGGGAAATTGTTTAGTAGAGCTCACCAAGTGTCAATTTTTTTTCCTGACTAACTGCAATTTGAAGAACATCATGCATGTGTCAAGGAAAGTCAGGTCTGCTACATCAAAAGTTCGTGCAGGACAAAGAATATGAGCTCAAGACAGCTATACGAGAGCGCACAGGTACAATACCAAACCCACACAAAAGTCAAAGAGGTGTGGTCCTCTCGGCATCCTCTACGAACCAACGGATTTAAAGCGGGTTAACTAATCAACTTTTAGCTGGTATAGGTGGTTCATCACCTCATCAAGTAGTATCAAGTACTCAACATGCACTAGTGCCTACAAATCCATGCGTGAAGCCCATCGTGCGGTGTCTGTGTTGATGTGATCCGAACGAAATTCAGACCAGCAACGATGATCGATCGATCGATGGACAGATAACGACCAAACATAAGCCGTGCAAGTACTGTTGCGCAACGGTAACGGATCCCACGGGATGTATTGAAGCTCGCCGTGGCCGTACGAGAAGCACGGTTTCATGGACCAATCTGGGAATCGTCCGTGCTTGCTCGCTCCACTGACAAAGATAAAGGATTTCTCCTGTAAAATTTACAGGACAGGGACAGCACAAGAGGTGCGAGTTGGGCCGTGCATGGCAGTGCCGGCCAGACTCTTCTCCGGTGGAGGCCCAGGTATGGCTCAAAACATACTGTGTCACCGTCGTACTGTGTCAGTCTAGGCCTTGTTCTGTTGAACATGGAGAGTCGTGAACGCCGTCGTCGTTGGTCTGTCAGTACGGTACCAAGGAAGAAGAGCGAGCATCGACCGTCAGCGAGGATTTGATACACATAATTATTTGGAGAAAAAAAACTAAACTTTATTTATTCATTAGGGAAAATTGTTGCAAATCTTCTCAGCTTGTTGTCTGAACACTTCTCTGAATCAACACAATTTATCTCTGTGCCGACAGATTGATTCCAAGTACCGAAAATACTCCTCACAGTATTGTTGGAAGACTCCTGAGAAAAACGATCTCTCCCTCTCTGTATTCTCAGGTTCTATTCTCTGCAAGACAGAGAACAGCAACGCAATACAGGAAACAAAAAACGGCAAGAAGAACAGCAAACACAGCTTAGAGTTTTTTTTTGTGCTGCAAAACATTCCCGCAGCCTTTTCTGATTTTCTTCCTTAATACTTATACAAGTTAGAGATTACAAGCCTAAACTGAATTCAGTTACAATTTTCCAATCCGGATTGCTTAACTCTTTTGACACGAGACGGACTCTCCAGAGATTAGCCGGGTTAAACACTATTACTAATCCGGCACCAAAACAGACTAACGCAGACTCTGTATACTTTCGACGGAAACCGACACCGGTGCTAGTTCAGATAACATCTTACCTGAAACAGACTCTAAACAAACCAAACTCTGATGAAACTGAAGACTCTGGAATTAGTTCGGATGAAACCGAAACTAAGACAAACCAAAACGAACTAGACTCCTTTTCCTAGCCGACAACAGAATTGACTCAAATTACTAAGCAACAAGATTATTTCCAACAAAAATGACCATCGGATCCAGCCCCAAGGCGGTAAGGATCGTCGAGACCTGATGCTGCCGCCGTCTTCTTCCTCGGGACGGTCAGCAAAGCTAGTGGTGTAGTGCCGCTAGGCCGTATCCTATGGTTACATGACCAAAGACCGCTGGATTTTGGCACCGAAGCGGCGTGGGAGGTGGCAGTGTAGGGACTAGGGAGGAAGCATGGGTAGAGGACAAGGTGAGACAAGAGATGTATGAGGAAATGGCGACTGTTTCGGATGAATCATGGGAGGAGGCGAATGGGAGAGGTAGTATTTGATGATGGACTGGACTGTTGGAGTAAGGTAGCTAATTATGAGCTGGGTTGTAAATAGAATGTTTTTTACGAAATGGTCGATTTCGTGCCAGGCTAGTACATCGTGTCATGCCGCCCATCGTGTTGAGTTTTCAGGTCCAACATGGCCCATCATTCGTACCGTATCGGCTCGACCCATAGACATCTATGTTGTGTCGTGCTTTAGACCATCCTCAACGGTTGTATCTAGAACCCAAAAAAGCCCGACCTATTACCCAAGTCTAAACAGCACACAACAGTACAACACAAGCAAGAAACTCACAGCTCACAAAACCAGTACAACCCAGAGTAATAGAGTACTCTCTCTAGTAAAAAAAATACATGTTTTAGGGTGGGTGGGCTTAAATTTTTAAATTTTTAACTATCATATATTCTTAAATATTTAGGTTACATATATAAAAAAGTATATATACGCTTTCGTAGTATTATAAATTTATTTAGTTTTATAAATATATAACACTAAAAATCAAACTAGCCAGTATCTCTACTACTTCTAATTAGGAGTAGGTGGCAGTGGTCCGTTCTCCTCTAAAGTATTTGATTCGTTGGATCTGACATGAACGGCTGAGATAGAAGAGGATTTAATCATATCTTAGATGGAAGGATTTTATCATATCTTTTTTGAATAGAAATATTATTTTAGCATATCTATATTCACATGTTATTACTATGGAAGGATGTTATTTATATATCTTATAAATGGAAGGATTTTCTCATCATATCCTGTATGGATAAAAGGATATACTCACTATATCCCATAATACGGGAATTCTATCTCATCATATCTGAAAATACACAAATTAAAAGGAAAGAATCACGCAACCAAATCACGTGCCAATCACGAAGATGTCGGGGAGACCTAGCTTCCATCCGCCTGCGTACGCTGCCTTCTGCTTTTATCTACTCCTTATTAGAGGGCACCCACTCTCATCTCCAGGAGGACAGGCCGGTCGGCAGTGGAGACACACGCAGGTAGAGAAGAGAAGAGAAAGGCTGTGTACAAGAAGCAAGAAGATTTCTTGCAAGAGGAAGGCAATAACTTTCTCCTCCTTCAATGGTAAGGATTGATATATCTCTACTAATTCTAATTAAGAGTTGGTGGTGATCGTCCGTTCTCCTTCAGAGTACTTGATTTGTTGGATCTAACATAAACGGTTAAGATGGAAGAGGATTTAACCCGATAGTCAAATCTCTTCGGAGGAACAAATTTTTCCTATATTGAAACATAACTAAAGTTAGTGTTCTTTGCAAATATTTTTTTATCGCAAATTGAGTTTTTGTTGTAACGCACGGAGACATAACTAGTTCTATTTTAAAGACCGGTGTCCTAAACAATCTGTTTTCGTGACCGGAGCCCCGAGGGACGAGACCCAGGCTGTCGAGCGCACCCACAGTCATTAATATCGTAATCCCGCTACTTCCTTCCGATTAACCTAACCATTTCAAAGTTTAAACCAGAAAGCCAATAGGAAACATCGAGACAAAGAAGAAAGCCAGAGCAGACAAGGAAGCCAGAAATATAATCACATAGGCCCCAAAACAATCACATGAGGGAGCCAGCAAAGTATAAGAGGCAGTTAAGCAAACCAGCGAGGCAGGCTTAAGCCTACAACGAAACACCACGCCACCGCCGCTCGCTACCCACTTCTCTCCCACCACGTCTTCTTCTATTCCTTCCTTTCCCTCTCTCGTCTCTGCTTCTCGCGCAGGAGCTGGGATCCTTCCTAGCTTAGCTTACCTAGCCCATGGCGCCGTCCCAGATCCGCTTCGGCCACCAGATCCCCCTCTCCCGCTGCGACACCGACGAGGAGGAGGACGAGGAGGAGGACGACGACGAGGAAGAGGACGAGGAGGAATACGAGGGGGAGGAGGAGACGGAGGGCGAGGGGGCTGTCTCGTCGCCGCTGATGCTGCCGGCGGCGAAGGGAGGGGTGTCCGTGGTGGAGATGGTGGCGGCGGCGCTGCGGAGGTCGCTGCTGCTGTGCAGCAGCGTGCGCGCGGCGGAGGAAGAGAACGGGGCCGCGGCTGCCGGGATGCAGATAGGGCAGCCCACCGACGTGCGCCACGTCTCGCACGTCACCTTCGACCGCTTCGTCGGCTTCCTCGGCCTACCCGCCGACCTCGAGCCCGAGGTGCCCCGCCCCACGCCCAGCGCCAGGTCAGTCCGCGCACCCATGCTTACTTCTCCTTTTAGCTAATTTGGCCCTCTACATACGTTCTGTGCTCCGTAGATTTGCAGATGATTCTGTGGAAGAACTCTGTAATTGGGATTCCACCCCGGATTTTGACAATTTGCTGTGTTACCATTTGTGGAATAAACTGAATTTTGCGTTTCTTCTGTTTCCCATTTTGGAATTAGTCACATCATATCCAGCTAATTATCAGTGCCGCCTAACTAAACGAAAATGCACACAGAAGGATGGCAATGGGCCCAGATCCCTGTTTCCCCGCGGGGAATTCCCCTATTAGAGGACGGGGATGGGGAAATCTCCCTCCGTGGGGACTTATCGGGGAAAATGTTACCCCCGTCGGGGATTGCGGGGCCCAGGACGTTCCACCATTCACCGTCCCTGCCCCGGCGTTATCATTAATAGGTGGCAGCAAATGATCATTCTCAAAAGAAAAAATAATATATGTGAGGTCATTATTAATAAACATGCTAAATATGAATTACTCAAGTGAATCACTTATTACTCTAGTGATTCACTCATGTAGCATGTGGTCTTTCATGTAGCATTTTTGGGGATTAGTCCCCGTCGGGGCCCCGCAAACCCTTCGGGGATCGGTGAAGGGGGAATTAAGCCCCGTGTGCGGGGACGGGGAATTTTTGGTAATAGGGGATCGGGGATGGGAGGTCTCTCCCCGCCGGGATTTTCCCCGTTACCACCCCTACAGAATAGTGTTCCCTCGGGTCACAAATAGTTGTTGTTTTGGACATAGGCAGTCAAACTTTTGAAACTTTGACTGTCAATGTCTTTTTAAATATTTAAATTGGATACATGAAAATCATATGTGTAGATTTGTCTTGAAAAGTAATTTCATAATATTATAATTTATTGGGTTTTATAAATCTACTATAATAGAAATTTGTGGTCAAAGGCTGTGTTTTGGAGACCATGTTGATGTCCAAATCGACAACTATTTGTGACTAGAGGGAGTAGTTGTTTGTCTGGGGAGCCTTTATATTTGCTTGGCTTGAACCAATATAAGCTTGCTTGGTTTGTAACCTCATTTTCCAGAACTGTTGCTATTTTCGAGGATGGCATGGTTAAGTTCAACTACTGCGGAATCTTCTAAAGCACTATCCTTTTTGTGGAAATAGATTTGTTTGTACTTGCCAAGGAATGGGATATTGTGATGTTATATTCTTTTGGAAGAAGTCCAACTTTACACCCCTGAATTTATGCCTCGGGTCCAAATTACACCATCAACTACAAAACTGTTCACTTTCCACCCCCAGTTATCAAAAGCAGTGCAAATTATTTGAAACAGCTGGTTTTTGCCACGTGGCCTGGTTTTGTGTTGACATGGCTGTTTTTTGTTAAGGTGGCAGCCATGTCACCATCCCTCCCCTTCTTTCTCCCTCCCACCCATTCCTCTCTCTTTCTCTCTCTGCAGCCGCATTTCCTTCCCCTCCCTCTCCCTTTCTCCCACCATCTCCATGGCCGATGAGGAGACCGTGGCATCGGCTGCTCTGTCACAACGCTTCCCCAAAGCAGTAGACGATGACATCGATCTGAGCGTGGCCAGAGGTGTTCCTCCCGCTTCCCCTCCGTCGCTTCTGCAGCCTAGTAGCTACCGCGGGCTCCATCCTCAACCTCGGCGACTACAATACTAGCGCTCCTCCGCCTTCGCCACCCCGCCACTAAAGCGGCAACGTCGTCATCCTCAAACCCCATGACCGTGGAGGCATAGGGTCAGAGCAAAGAGAGGGGGAGCCATGGAGGCCACCATGGCCAAGTGTGATGCCAGTAGTGGTGCCGGAGTAGGCAGATCTGGCGGAGATAAGTGTTGGCGGGGATGAGCAGCGTTGGTGGGGTCCGACAGTGGCGGCAGCAAGGCATGGTAGTTTTGGAGAGAGAGAGATCATGGAAGATGAAGAGGAAGCTGAGGTGGTTGGGCTTGGGGAGGTAGGAGGGAGAACAAATGAGGAATAAGAAGCACCTGAGTATGACGGGTGGGGCCAACCAAGTGCTTTTTTCTAATTGAGCTTTGTTGATTCAGTGAGACCTATCCACGCGGATGCCACATCAGCGAAACTTGTACAAGTGGACACCATGGCAAGGGGTGATTTGCTCGGTTTTGATAATTTGGGGGGGGGGGGGGTGGAAAGTGAACGGTTTTGTAGTTGAGGTGTAATTCGGACTCAGGGCATAAGTTCAGGGGGGTAAAGTGGACTTTTTCCTATTCTTTTTTAGTTTTATATTCATTTCCACAGAGGCAACAACGCTTCAAATATCATATTTGTTAGTAATTACCACTTGCCAGTTCTATTTCTTGGTACTGTTGTAATTGTCTGATCCATGGCCTTCCAATTCTAGTGGCAATCATTTGTGTTTCAATGCTCAATAGCTTTACCTTTTATCTTATTAACAAACATTAGACCATACATTTGTTAATGTTTACTAAATTCTATCAGACCTTAACTTAGTTTATGTTTACTAAATCTATTTTTACACACAGTGTGAGTGTATTTGGAGTTTCACCAACATCCATGCAATGCTCGTATGATAAAAGAGGAAACAGTGTGCCAACCATATTGTTGACTATGCAAAGGAAGTTATATCTTCTTGGTGGGCTTCAGGTAAGGCTAACTGGCCAAGCATAATCGGAAAAGTTTATAACTACATTTGCAGTACTCAAGTTCGGAAATTCATTCTTCTTCTCCTAGGCTGAAGGGATGTTCAGAATAAATGCAGACAATAGCCAAGAACTATATGTCAGGGAGCAACTAAACAGAGGTGTTGTCCCAGATGGAGTTGACATGCACTGTCTCGCAGGCCTGATAAAGGTGTGGTGAAAATGTTTAGTGGTATTTCTTTTGTTTGCAGCTACCCTTTGCTTTCTTTAACATAGGTCTTTTATGTGTAAGGCCAGTATTCAGGTTTATGGTATTTGAACATTTAAAAGGCCTTCAAATATGAGAATTCAGACATGCTCTGTGCAATTTGAACGTGTACAAAGCCTTCAAATATAAAAATTTAGACATATTCAAGAATCAAAATAGTGCACAATAATACATGGCATGAACTGTATTTGATTTTTTTTAAAAGAAATCTACAGAGAAATGGCTCTCTTGAAATGTTACTTTTTATTTTAACAGCTTTTCTTCTACACCATTCCATGATCAATTTTGGTTGTTGATTATAGGCATGGTTTCGGGAACTTCCAAGTGGAGTTTTGGACTCATTGACTCCAGAACAAGTGATGCACTGCAACACTGAAGAAGAGTGCGCTCTCCTTGCAAGTATGCTACCTCCAGTGGAAGCAGCATTACTTGATTGGGCCATCAATCTGATGGCAGATGTTGTGGAACATGAAACTTACAACAAGATGAATGCTCGCAACATTGCTATGGTTTTTGCACCAAACATGACTCAGGTTATTGGCAAGCCCATTTTTTTTTTCTCTCAACCTAAGGATTTTTTTCCAATTCGGAACCTAATGAGAGGACATATCTTATCTCTTTCAGATGGCCAATCCATTGACTGCTTTGATACATGCAGTTCAAGTGATGAATTTTCTCAAGACATTGATATTGAAGACTGTAAAGGAAAGGGAGGAGGCAGCTACAGCAGCGAAGGCATTCCCATCCAACTCTGGTTCCCCAAGTGATAAAGACGAACCTCAGACGTTAGAGCATTTGGACAAGCCCTTCGTTTGTTCAAGTCAGCAAAATGTCGATTGCCCTATGATTAGTGGGGCTACTCTTGATCATTTTCTCTTTAGCGTAGAACAGGTGCTTCATCATGATGCACAAGGTAGTATTGGAGGTCCCAAGAAGTGTGCTACTGGTCCGGGTCATGACGAAAGCAATAGTGAGTTTTCTCCCATGGACAGTGATTTTAGTAGTCTAGTCAACAATTCTGCAAACAAATTCAGTAACGACAATGTGGAAGGTTTGTTTGACAGATTTAAATTTAGGAAAGGAGTAGGGAGACTCTGCAGACACCCTGTATTTCAGTTGAATAGGTCCATGAAGAAGTCAGGTGAAGCAGGACAAGCTTGTATATGATATGACAGCGTTTAGTAGACAAAGCCATTATATTTGCTGCTTAGCATCAGCCATTCTCCTAGATTGTGTGATTGGAATGTATTAGTCTATTTGTAGTACTGATGTGGAGTTCTTTGGGTGTATATTTCAGCTATTCACTTCTGACCATCCAAATTGTAAGAAGCCATCATCACCTGTGGTTCGTACCGTGTTAACAAAAATCTCAATGAACTCATAATTTAATGATTCTTGATATGATGCCCTCTTGCCAAATTTAACTTTTGGGGTTACATCACGAGTGATTACAACCCCTATCAATCGATTGCTGTGCGAGTGTTTGTGTATTGGACAAGATATAATCATTTTGTGATCTTTTTACTTCATTTTTGTGGTGTTGGGTCGGTGGATTAATGAAGATGGTAGAGGAAACTACATGAATCTTAGGCTGTGTTTGGGGCTTTAAGTGGCTTAAAACCCCCTTAAACATCTCAGTTTTTAAGTGGCTTTTGACATAAGTTGAAAGTTATATAACTAGCAAAAGCTAAAGGCTGGGTTGGACATGCTTTTACAGCTTATTGCTGAGGAAAATTAGCTATTTATCAAACGATCTCTTATAAAAAGATACTGTCGCTTTTTAGCTCAGAAAGCTAAAAAGTAGCTTTCCAGAAAAGCTATAGCTCCCCCAAACAATCCCTTACAAATTCCCTAATTGCTAGGAGTGGGCAAAAAAACACTAAAATCGAATTAACTGATTATTTCGGTTTTTCAGTTTCGGATCGGTTTTTATTTTCGTGCTGTTCAGTTTTTGGGTATCGGTTGGGTTGTCAAGTTCTGTTCACCGAATAGCTGAACAAACCGATTCGTTCGTTGCCTCTCGCGTGATCGCGTCTTGCTCCTTGCAACCGAAAGGCCCAACTGGCAACTGCCCAGAGCTATGTTGCCTCTCGCGTCGTGTCTCAGTGTCTCGCTCTCGTCATTTGCTATTTTCAAATCACAACCCAACCAACCCTAGCCATCGCAGGCCGCACTGTCCCGTCCCATCTCCTCTGGCGTTGCGGCCTCCCCACTCACCTACGACCACCGCTGCCTCCGTCTACGCCACCACCACCCCTCCCTGGATCCCTCTCCCTTTGCCGCCGCCCTACCGAGAACCCCCAAATCCACCGGTCGCTGGCTCGATTGACCCCGGCGAATCTGGGGTTTCTCGGCAGAGGAGTGGTGTGTCGCGATGGCAGTGGGCCAACGGCTTCGGGGGGTCTTGGTGAGCTGCGTGGCCAGTGACTACAACCTCCTTTGACCTCCTCGCCCCGGTGGCCTGGCCCCACGAAGCTGTTTCGCCGCAGGTCTCCTCCAGTCGTCGCCTCCTCGAGCTGCTGTCGTCCGCCCGATGAGCCTCTCCACCTACGCAAGCCCACATGGCTCTCCCCCCCATCGACGCCCTGAGCCTGCGGTAGCCGCCCGCTCGGTGAGCCTCTCCAGCTCCTCTTCGATGCATATGTGATGCGAGGGTGTGGATGATTCGGTTAACCGAAAAAGTGATTTAATCGAACCGAATTATCTCGGTTAAATCGGTTCAATTTTTTTATTTTTGTCTGAGAATTTCAATAGCTACATTCTGAAAACTGAATTATTTTTTAACTGAATAAAATAAATCGAAAAAACGGAATGGCCACACCTACTGATCGCATTCGCAGCCCGTTGTTCTTCACCTCTCGCCTTTTGGTTTAAAGAGTCAGGAGTACTCACCTTCTTGGACTGCGGCCTACTTCTTGTAGGAGTAGTGCAAAGAAAATTTAGGCTCCAGCCCCGCGCCTCAATGCAGAATATTTTTCCAAGCCATGCAGTGAATTCCACAACTTTCAATTACTCGTACTCCCATTAATCCACACCTAAATTATCGATACTCGGACTCCTATATTATTCGGCCGCTTTTCCATTTCCAGGCAAAATGGAGCAGTGCCCTCTTTAGTCACAGGTACAGTCATTTTAGATATTGACACTATCCTTAAAATGTAACTTCGATCACTTATTTCTCTTGTAATAAAATTATAATATTCTAAAAATACTTTTCTAGACAAATATATATATATATGATTTTCATGTATGCAATCTAATTATATAAAAAAGATATCAATAGCTAAAGTTTTAAAAGTTTGATTACATATATCATAAAACATCACGTATTTGTGACTAGAGAGAGCAGTGCCGCTACTAAATTAAGGTTACGAAGTTGTGTAGGGGGGGGGGGGTTTGGGGGGGAAGGATCTTAGGCCTCTAGCGTAAACCGAGCATTGCATTCTTTTACTCTACAGAATAATAAAAGAAAACAAGTGGTCAGTACTAGTTTTAGTTTGTTTGTTTACAACGCAAGGTGCACGAAGTTTCAGAACAGGCACGTCTTGACTGCCAATTTTGACGATAAAACCGTAACTTTTCTTCCCCTTTTGCTTTTGTTCTTTTTGTCCAGTCAAGGGGGACCAACGTCGACGGCAAGTCGGCAAGAAAGGGCAGACGCTCGCAAGCGCCTGTCGTTCTCACGGGAATGCAGAACATGCTACGAAACGGAGCGACCTACTAGGACTACAGCAATCCTACGATATCAACAGTTTTTGTTCTCCCCGATGCTAATGTGCGACCTGACCAGAAGTGCCACGCGAAGGCGAAGGCGAAGGCGAAGGGAAGGTGAGGTTGTTCAATCTATACCCCTTTATAATGCACCTAAGCATTCTTTTCTATGTCTACCCTAAATAATGCACCCCACTAGAGATAACCCAACCTTCATGCACCCAGCGAAACGTCCCCAGAAACTTGCCTCCATCAAAATTAACCTCTCAGATCTTTCCTCAGCTTTACTCACCCACATCCGATGGCCATTGTTTAATGTGTCTAACTCATCCCTGTAGCCCACATCAGATCTCCCCCCACCTCCACCTCCAGCATCATCTTAAGGAAAAGGAAACAAATATCCTAGAATTAAGAAAAAGGAAACAAACGTTCTAGAAAAGGAAAAGACCATATATTACGTGCTGAGAAAAGGAAACCGGAAGATAAGGCACTATACTAATACAACTTGGTAGGATTAACTAATCAACGGGAATGACGGAGAATACGGCATGCAGTGAGTTCGAGGAACCGCGTGGCCGCGATGAATCACAGAGCCGGGCGCGACCACACGAGTATATATATACCCGTAGTGTGTCGCAGTGGCAGCGTCCAACCGTGCGGGGCCCTCGCAAGCCGACCCCACTCTCCAGTAACACGGAAGGGGTCACCGTACCGCAGAGGCCGTGACGCCGGCGTCGTCTCTCCCTGCCGCGGCGGCCGCGAGCCTGGTGGCGGTTGGCCTCGGCGGCGTCGCGCTGCTGGTGTGGTGGGCGCTCGCGTTCCACCGCGAGAACGCGAGGCTCTGGATGATGCCCGCGGGGCTCGTTCTCCTCACACCCCCACTCCTCGTGTGGCTTTTCGTCTTCGTTTTCAAACAGCAACGAATCTAGAATAAAAATAGAAGATAAACTTAAAAAATTAGGTTAAATTGAAATAAACAAGTTAAACAGCTTATGTTGTATTCTTATCGGTTCAAGTGCTACTATTTGTAGTTCATTATTTGAGAAATACTTGTGCAACATTCGCTTGTTAAACTTTTGAAAATCTATAAACAAGTTAACACCAATCAATCAAACAAATTGGTTATTGCACCATTGATATATTTACAATTGATACAAAAATCATGAGCAGTGCTTCATTGCTTTCTTTTCCAATACAAGTTGTACAGATCTTAAAGTAAACGAAAGGGTAAGTAAGTATCATCTACCTTTCATCCATGCTTTAATATTTCTGTATCTATCAAAAAGAAAAGCATTGAAGCACCTCTCAAAAATCATATATTAGAAGAGGGGTTCACTTTGTTTATTTGTTGTCATAGTTAGTCCACTCAGTCAGTTAGTCACTCGTCAACTCACGCTACGTCACATTCACAATCTGTTCATCATCGCCGCAATGGGTTGTCCGTTGTCACACACCCGTGCTCTTGCCAGCTCCCCAACATTCACTCGGCGTTCTCGCCGTGCCCTTACAATCACCGAGTCCCGACGACATGCATCAAGTGTCCCCTACTTGATAGGCTGCTTATATCCTTGCAAAGAAGAGATGTCGAGTTATCTCTCTCTCGTCTCTACGTATATTGAGGGTTCAAATCCAATTTTGCAGACAGTAAGTGAAGTTACCAATTGCAAAATTAGGTATTCAACAAGTAGCGGCCCATGAAACTATATGGTCAGAAAAGTAGCTCACCATTTAGTAAAGTTTCTTCTTCCTCTAGACGTATCTAAGTGCGTGCATATTCGCTACTGTTATACCAAAAAATAAATGTCGCTGCTAAAGAGGATACATAGGATATAACGACCAGAGAGTGGACTCGAGCCCAACCAAACCCACCCGTTGAATACGCCACTGCCTTCGACCTGTGCGGCCGACGCAACTCGCCACCGCCGGCCGCCGTCTTAGGAGCTTAGCTCGCTGCACTAACTTAATATTGCACTACTTGTTTAATCATGGCGCGCGGTCGTCCTTGGTATGTTCAAAACATTAGTTGGTTTCTCGATGATACTATATGTCGTGTGCTCTTTCTATTCCTGAATAAATAATGTTATGTTATAGGATTTTGCACTTCAACCAAATTATATGTAGAAATGATCAAATTGTCTTCCTTATTAGCTCACTTATTGCTTTTAGATGGTGTGTTACTCTATTCCACGATACTAAATAACATTGGAAATAATAAATAATAGAGGTATGCAAAGGAAAAAACACTTAAAAGTTGTCTCGAAATTGTAGAATGGTACTCCCTCCGTCTAAAAATGTAAGGTGTATTTTGACTTTGCACGAGAATTAAGATTGCGTTGAAATTGAGAAAGATATAGAGAAAATGACTTAGACACCCTACTTAATTGTTTTGGAAGATGAGAGATAATACTTTGTGTGGGTGATGATGAATAAATGCATATGATCGAGAGAGAATAAATAGGGGTATAGAAGGAAAAATCTCATTAAATCTACAGCCTTGTATTTATACATAAGACCGTTAAAAAAATAAGCATTATAAATTTAAACAGATGGAGTATATATTTAGAAACAAAATTTAAAAACTAGAATAACATGTATTCAGAACCAACGGAGTATATGCACAGTTCGTTCTGATTTTCCCTTCCCCCGTCCGTAGTTCTGCATGTCCTAAAAAAAGAATGAACTGCACAAGCTTCTTCCCCACTCGATCTCTCTAGCTAGAGTGCAAGCTTTACATGCTTCGTTCTGTAGCGCGCGAGCGAAGCGGGG
This sequence comes from Otatea glauca, assembly GCA_036346275.1. Classification (NCBI taxonomy): domain Eukaryota; kingdom Viridiplantae; phylum Streptophyta; class Magnoliopsida; order Poales; family Poaceae; genus Otatea; species Otatea glauca. The sequence continues at coordinate 43,977,694 of CM070714.1, forward strand.
TTGTGGATTTCACGCTTCGTCTGATCGTCTCGATCGACCCCTTTTATTGGGATGTGGACTTGCGTTATGTGCTAGCTGGGGGTCCTGGTAATATTCTTGCCGCGTAGAGCGCTGCTACTACTAGTACTAGCACTCCAAAGAGAAGAACATGCAAGAATGCTCTCGAGTTAGTCCAAGACTCCAAGGATATCGGACTAGCTTAGCTGTACTGTTGTGTGGTCGTTATCTTTGATGACATGGCGAGTAGTTAGCTAATCGGGGCCAGAAGAGAACCTGGTTCTGAACCTATGGATCTTCTAAGCCTCTCAAGCGAAGCTGGTGCAAGTGAAGTCTCTTCTTCAACGTATACGACTGTAGGGGTTGGGTCCGCGCGTGCCGGTGGGCGGCGAGCCGGCGACCATAGAACGGGAGGGCCTTTCGTGAGAAAGGCGAGCTTCCGTTTAGGCATCATCATAAAGCAGTGACACAGTACTCTGCAGTCTGCACTCCGTTCGCATGTTTCGTGCGGCAGCATATTGCAACCGAGGAAGCACCGAGTAGTAGTGCGATGATGATCTAGCTACAAAGGCCTACATACGTAGTAGGACTGTAGGAGTGTGTCGCTGCATCCTTTTCATCCCCCGATCAAATGCTATCCCTCGCATGATGCATCCGTGTAGTACTCGACAGGCACTTGGACAGACATACCGTCAAAAGATTTCGTGTGGTCGGAATTCTTCCTGCTTGTTGCCGCGTCCACTCCGTTTCCTGGACGGCGTAATCCTGCCAGAAATCTTGCTTTCGCTCGACAGTGGCGGCATTTTGATGGGCCTCAGGATATGCGCCCGATTAAGAATTCCTGCTTCTCGCTTTATGGGTCCAGAGAGGAAAGTTCTTCGGCCTTACCTGGTTCTTGGGCCCTTTGCCTCGCCGTAGCGAGATTCGTCTCAAGTTGCCTTAAGCTCACTTTGGTAGCTTGCCTCGCCCGTTCGAAGAAATCTGTGTGTGTGTGTTCTTTCAGATATGTTGATCAGAAGTACTATTACTTTACTTAGTCTTGATGTCTCACATGAGGTATGCTCTTTGAAATAAATTGCTGCATTAGAATGATCTAGCAAATGAACTTCACGTATGAAAATGACATGCAATTCGAGACGTGATACTCCTACACAATTAACACCGATCTTTGCCACAGAGGGCAGTGAACAAACTGCGTATACTATTAGATCATAGAATAATTTTGGAAATGACGCGGGGGTACTTTCAGTGGCTCAGGCCGATCGATGTTGAAGTCATCCATTATGTAAAACAGATACCATGTGAAATTTTTTTCTTGCCCTTCCAGCAGTCTTCTTGGCTAGCTTATAATGAATGGCTTGGATCGACCTGGGCCACCAAGAGTCTTATCAACCCTTGTTAGAATGCTCTAGGTCGATCTAACTTTGAAGCTTAATTCGTCCTGCTACGCAAACACAGTTGAGGAGGACAAGCTTGCAATCAAAATCAAAATGCATATGGAGATCCCGTCCCAAACAGGCCATGTTGAACCTGCTGGTGCTGTCCTTGTTATTTTGCTGGTGTGTTTGGTTGCCTGCATGGGTGCCTGAATCGCATGAGTGGATGCAACTGTATCTGTTAGACACTTGTTTGATTTCCTGTTCATCCAGACCAGGTGGATGCAATTGCATCCACTCATGCAGGATGAAGGAAACACAAAAATTGAGCTTCTCTCTAATACAGGCCCATAAAATGCATAAACAAGCAACCAAATAACTCAACCTGCACCTACTTATGTAGCCCAAGGCTAATTTGGATGGCTCATATGAAACAGATCACTAGGGTGGTGTAGACAACCAACTTCCCTAGTATTGGTTTTGTCTCTTCTTGACGTGGGTGTGCAGTGTATATACGTGCCCGTGGAGGTGGAGGTAGGCTCTCGCGATCGATACCGTCATGCAGACGCAGAGCCTAGCTGTCCGCCTATAATTATCCACACGTACGATCAGTCGACCACACAGGCTGGGCAAGCTTCTACCCTGGCCAAAGCTGATATATCCCATCTGGCTTATACCTACGTTGCAATGCACTCACGATGTCCTCGATCTCCCACACGGATCGATCGAACCATACATGCGTCGTGTACGTATGTGAACGTGGTCTCATTCATGGTCTTTACAGTTCTCCCCTCTCTATTCACGGTCAGAACACAACCATGTATGCGTGGATGGAGGCTGCATGCATGGTTGGGAGAATATGTCATTAGTTTCCATGGTCATTTCTTGTGAGTCAATAAAGTGTAACGCTAATTAATATAAGTTCAAAAGAAGTGTAACGCTAGTATGTATCGTGATAGTTGAAGCACATGCAGTGATGCAACGGAGGTACGTACCTCTGCGATAAAATAGTGATAACCGCACGTAACAATACCAGTATTACAAGCCAATCGAACCAAGAAATCCTAACACAAATCATCCCAGAATTATTTTTTAAGATAATATTTGAAAAATAAAAAATTACAAAAATAATATACCAAAATTAAAAATTACAAATATACATCTCTATCGCTATTCCAGATAGCGACAGAGAGCAGTTTTAGACTTCATTTCCACCGAGCGAACGCAGGCGATAAATAGCGACAGGGAGGTATATTTGTAATTTTTAATTTCGACAAATTATTTCTATAATTTTTCATTTTTCAAATATTATTTTAAAAAATAACTCAATCATCCCATGCCATCGGGCAAGCATGTGCTTGTGGGGACATGACTCCGGAGTCCGGACATCTCCGTAGCACTAGCTAGTAATGCTTTTCGTCTATTTGCCTAGTCTCATTCTGTCTGACGCTTGCCAGTTGATTGCAACCGAATTCAAGAAGCTGTTTAGAACAAGATCCTCAATTACTGTACAAAAGCTCCCTGTTTGTTCCTCATTGCAGCTAGATATGCATCGCCAGAGTTTATCTAGAGGTGTTTCATTGAAAAGAAGCTGCGCGGAGCGCCCTAGCTCGCTTGCAACACCCCATGCGTATGTGTGACCATCACTAATAATTAGATGAACTTTTGTCAAGTCGGATGATGACACACCAGTCAGATCACAAGCTTGACAACCTGCCTCGATAGTCGATGCTCGGCATAGTACTAGTAGTACACATTGCCTTCTCCTTGCACTTCTCTGGCTGCGTGAGACTCTTACATTAAACTGCCAAAAACAACGGCGGAATTCCAGCAGGATGCAAGGCAAAAACGGCCGAAACCTGCCACTGGAAATCGCCACGTCGTCCACGGCAACGGCACCAGCTAACCAGGTAAACTTGACCATACGGTCTTCTATTTCCAACACTGCAAGTGTGTTCGAGCTTGCAGTTGCAGGGACCAATGGGCCATCGCGAAAGCACAGTAGCAGTACATGTAGGATGCATGGCACATGCGAAAGGGCACGTAACTAATGGTACCACTGTACTATCTACATCGATTTTGAGAGATACAACTATGCAGCTCAGTAGCTTTGCAACAAAAGAAAAACTTGAGCACAAGAGCAAGAGATCCGTATTAATTTGACTGCATTTGTTTTCGGGTTTTGATAAACATCATCTGGATGTTTTCTTAGCAAAGAAACATCCAAATTTTGGAGTATTGGATCTGCGGTGAAATCTGTAAGACGTGAAGAGAGGTGTGATTGTATTTTGATGGATGGCTTGATACTTTGATCTAAAAATCTAAAATTTGGATGTTTGTAAGAAACAAAACATCCTGATGAAACATCCTTTGGATTCGACGTCCAACGGCTTTGATTATTTTTTTCCCTGTGCGCGAAATGCGGAAATTAATGTGTTGGTGGCAAGTTGGGTCACGCTCACGCGCGTCCAGGTGCACAGCGATGCTCGCTTCATGGCTTTATAAGTCGTGAGCCAACAAGAGAACAGTGAGCTGCCACTGCTCAAGCCCCTTCCGAGGCTACCACGCACAGTGAGCTATCTAGTGACAAGAACAGAAAGCATGACGAGTCCTGGCATTTCGGCCAAGAAGCGCCACGGCGGCGGCGGCCCGGGGTTCGTGCTCGGGTGCGGCTGCAAGGACACCAAGAGCGTGTCGGTATCCGCATCGGCGTCGCCGACCGCGACGGGGACATCGACGACAACGGCGACGCGGGGCAGGGGCGCCGGGACGAACCTGTCGGTGTCGATCACGACGGACACCCTGACCTTGACCTCTGCCTCGTCGTCCTTCCTCTGGGAAGACGCTTTGGCGGAATTCGACCACAACGACGGCGACTTCAAGCTGGAGAGCTCTGCCACCACGCCAAGCTTCTCCGGCCTGCTGCGCGAGCTCAACGAGCTGGAGCAGAGCGTCGTATCTTGGGGGCGGAGGAAACACCACGACAAGAAACTATTGCCACCGCGGCAGGAGCACAAGAAGGTGAAGAGCGGCGGCAAGGACCGCGACATAATGACGGGCAAAGAAGACTGCGGCGGTGACAGCGTCGAAGTGGGGCTCGACGGCAGCGTAGCTGTGGTGAAGCAGTCCGAGGACCCGCTTAGCGACTTCCGACAGTCGATGCTGCAGATGATCGTGGGAAACAGGCTCGTCGCCGGCGAGGACCTGCGCGAGATGCTCCACCGCTTCCTCTCTCTCAACGCGCCGCACCACCACGACGTCATCCTCCGCGCCTTCACCGAGATCTGTGACGACGTGTTCGCGGCCTCCCTCGATCCCGTCCCCGTCCCCGCCCCCTACCCTGCCCGCACCTCCCGCAGCGAGCCGGCGGCGGGAAGGCCGCCCATGCCAAGGACGCCTCCACGCCACCGCCACCCGCCGCCAGCATGGCTCGTGTAAGGCGTACGGCGTACGTACGTGCGCACGTTGTTACCGCAATGTGCGTTACTTCGACTCAATGTACTACTATATCATTTGATTTCCGATTTGAACTAGCTATCAAGGAAGGAAATAGGTGTTTGCCACTGCCTTATCGCCGCGATACCGTGCCTGTGCTTTCGTTTGTTGTGCCATTTCGTCTCCGTCCTTCGTGTGTTGTTTTGTGAGTACTACTTAATCATGCGCGCGCGCTGTTGAAAAGATCGAGAGGATTGGAAAATATGCTTTGGTACTGGATCGGTGGGGACATGCGGACGCCATGGACGGCCGCTGGTGGTTGGATGGGAATGGGAGCGTAGGGCCCGTCACGCGGGTGGACGAAGTGATGAGTAGATTGGTGGACTGGTGGTTGGCTACTTGCCTGGCGAGCGTAGCTGGCAACATAACGAGATCAGGGAGCCCTGTTTCTAATTTAAATTGTATAAATCTTAAAATAAACGAAGATATAAGTAATTATTATCTATCTTTCTCTCATATTTTAATATTTACATAACTTCTAAATAGTGATGTGTTGAGCCACGTACCAATTCGCAATCCCCAGTCCCCCGGGCCCTGGCTCCTACTCGTAGCAATGCCAAAAGTCCCACTGTATCAACACTTGCCTTCCTACGCTCTTACTCATGATCGACTAGCATCGAACTCCAAGATGTAAGCATTATCAACTATGATGCACTTACCCCCGGAAAAAAGATGACGCACTTGCTACCAAGTGCGCTATCACAACCACCTGTATTATGGAAACTAGCTTAAAATAGCAAGGCCATGATCTACTTTGCCTAGACATTCATCACGACTCACGAGTAGAATGATCTGAAGTTTCTTGCGTTGCTTCGATCGCGCATTCGCGCGCCTGGCGACTACATGCACCGTATCAGAATCGAATCAGGAACCAAGCTGCGAAATTGGATGCACATGACGCAGTGATGCATGTATGCGACGGGAGGAAATTACAAGGAAGAGCGTATAATAAAATCTTGCTCAAATATACCGGCAAGGCGGAAACTCAACGTACAGCAAAGGAAATCTTGGAGTGATATATAGACAACATGCCGCCGGTGCGCCTAGTTTCTTCCAGAGACAGACCACGGACGCAGGGATTTTTGTTGTTTCGTATGGAAGCGATTGGCACGGACTCGAACGGAACAAATTTGCCCAACTGGCTTACGGGCCATGGGAAGAGACAAGCTAGGCAGGCCGGGCGATGTCATGTGCATGCAGGTCGTCCTTGGCTCGCAAGCGCTTGTCGCCACCCCCATCTCCGGCATCGTCCGCACGTCATCACAGTTCATCGATGTACTGGTCTATTTGATCTCCAAGAAATGTCTGCAGCGTAAGCAGGTCAGGAGAGGCTGACTGGCCGGCCCAACGCATCGGAATCTGATTCTTTCGCGCGAGCCTAGGCGATCGAGGACACTGTGTTTCAGTCTCTTCAGTTCAGTTAGCAATAGAGAATATTTGCGTAAGATAGGATCCATGGCATGGACCATCTTGGTCTGGGCTCCTGGCTCCTGCAACCTTGTAAGTTAATACAAAGTTGAACTGGCAACTTGAACACCGGCTGGCGAGATGTAGATGCAGCAGGTCTCATCAGTGCACAAGAACGTGCCTTGTTATTTTTCGGTTCAGAGTAAGCAACAATATTAGTCGCTATTCATTACCTTTATGACGTACCTAGCTAGCCTTCGCCAAAGGGCACAAGACATGCTGGATTAACAGCGGTGACGGCAACTATACGCCAGTGTCTCACTGGTGACTTCTAGCGTTGTCACTTGCGTATGGATTAACCGGCCAGCCTGATCGATGCTAGTGCCTGCGCTCTACTAAATAGTCACTTTAGTTCGTCTTTAGTAGTTCAGGACTCAGGCAAAGCAACCAGGGGTATCAGATACTGACAGCAACAAACGGAGTAAGTAATTGAACATGAGTAGGCTACACGACTGGTCTCTTGAACTATCAGTTGACATCAAAAACTCTGAATGGGCAGTGGCTGAACATACCCAGATAAGTCCGAGCAGCCGTGCAACCTGCCGATCGTCGCCAGCAAGTCCCGGTTGCACGGCACGCAGTCTGCACAATCATCAAGTGCTGGCTCCCCCGTCTCGGGCATGGATAACACCTTCAGTAACACCACAGTACTAGCCATTTACTACCCATTGGCCATTACTCAAACACGCATCTGCATTTAGTAAACAAGATGCTCAGATCTTGTTTTTTGTTTACATGTACTCTTAAATCAAAGCAAACGGAAAGCTGCCGAATCGTTCAGGAGTCGGGACATTGGTGACCGCAGTTTGCTATTGGAAGTCCAGCGCATACATAGGTACGTACGTACGTACATACATACATATATGTGTATAATATTTTAGAGTGGTACTACTGCACGCTATACCGTTGAAATTGATTCCAACGATTTAGCATGTTTCACATCTAAGTTTCACCTAAAAATGTTTCATGTTGTTTCACAATTAAGTTTCACCAGGTTTCGTAGTGTACTTAAAGTTTCATAACGTTTCAGTTTCGTAGGTTTCATTAGGTTTCAAAAGAGTTTCAAATAGATTTTATAAATATTTCAATATATCTCAATAAATTTCAATTAGTTTCTAATATGAAACTACAAGTTTCGTCAAGTTTCAAATATAAAACTTGATTTAAAATGAAATTTAAAATAATTTTAACTGAGTTTCAAGAGGTCAACTTCAAAATTTCACAAGTTCTAGGGAAAAAACAAATGAAAATTAGTTTCATATGAGTTTCATGAGATTTGTCAAATATTCAAAAAAATCAAGCGTATTTCACAGGGTTCGTATATTTGGATGAAACACTACGAAACATCATGAAACTTATGTGTGAAACTTAGCTCTGAAACATGAAACCTACAGAAAATAATCGTACACACTATCAATACTTGATGAAACTGTAAACGTAAATGTGAATCTATGTGATGAAACCTCATGAAAAGTGTTAATGAAACGTTCGTGGAATGTCATGAAACTTATCCGTGAAAAGTTATGATACTTGAATCTATTGTAATTTATGAAACATCGTGAAACTTATTTCGTGAAATCTTATGAAACTGATGATACTTAACCTATTATAACTTATGAAACATCATGAAACTTATCTACAAAATGTTGTGAAACTTAGCCGTGAACTCATGAAACCTTGAAAAACTTAAACATAGTTGTTAAAACTATCGGTAACTGTAAACTTAGACGTGAAATTATGCAATGAAACCTCATGAAACGTATTAATAAAACGTCATAGAACTTCGACAGTGTAGAGGTGGGAGTTGGGAATTGGGATGTGCTTGCTGGACACGATGGGTCTTAGCCACAACGGCACGACGAGCCACCATTCAACACGGCACCGCCAGTATGTCGAGCCATTGTCATAATGTGTCACCACGAAAAGGACACACGGTCCCTATCGCATGCCACGCATACCTTGGCCGTCATCAAGGCTAACCTCGCCTCTCTTCGCCTGGCAGGGCAAGCTAGGTGAGGATTCAAAGTTCCATTCATCCCCAGTGATCTACATCAAGATTCGTGTGCCCCAACGGCCGAGGCTAGTTCACACCATCAACAGCCCCATCTCACCCATCCACCTGAGCTGATCTCCCCACGCCTCCTACCCTTTTTCGCTCGGGCCGTCGGAGTAAACCAGAAGCATCACTCTTCGTTGGCCATGAGAGCAGCTTGCTTCTTCACCACCGCCTCCCTCCCCCTCCACCTCCTCCGCAGCCTCCTCTCTACGGAAACCCAACTCCCTCTATTGCTTCCTACCACGTCGTGTCGGCGTGGTCCAGGCCCTCAACGAGTGGCTGCTTGAGGCAGCAGCACCCGCTCCCACGGAGATCGAGGCTGAGGAGCCCGGTGCTGCTGCGGGGATGGCGGCAAGGAAGGGGAGGGTGATGGTGTTGGCCCGTCGTGGGCACAGGGGGAGGAGGAGCAGCAGCTTCCCGGGTTCAGGCCACCGCGGTGGAGCGCGATCGGTTCAAGCTCATGAACGGCGAAGCATGATCTTCTCAGCTGCTAGGCAGGCCAGAGTAGACGAGACGGCTCACGGACGGAAAGTACCGTAGGAAAGTCCAGTATTTCTGTATATCTTATAGGAAAAGAATCTCGACCTTTCGGTACGGCCACGACAGCACGGGCGCCGTTCCGGCCAATCACCGCCTTTAGGAGCCGTCGCCGTCCGATCCAGTTAGTTTTATGTGGGCCGAAATGATCCAGTTCTGGCGCGTTCGGCCTAAAAGTCTGGATTGCCCGTCCGATCCGTCCATGTTACTTCCCGCACCACTAAGCCTACGTTTGAACGAGTCGTGTCAACCTACCAAAACATGCCTTGTTTCTTGTGTTGCGTCATACACTCATACCTAGAGAAAAATGATAGTCCAAACTAGAAATATCCATCTTTTCCAGAAATTTATGAAACTTCTATGCGGTGGTGGAGCTTGACCGAAATTTCAAGGGGGCCACTGTCAACGGGCAATGCAAACTATGCAAATGCTAAAAAATACTACTATATCAAGGTAGAATTTATAGCCTTCGAAGAATTTTAGATTTATCATGTCCACGTTGGGTTACAAAATACATGTATAAGCATATGTATAAACTACTCCAAAACAAAAGGAGCTATACTAAAATACAGCTTAACCATGTAGTTAGTTACTGCTGAAGTACTCAACCGTGGAGTTAGTCACACTATAGATGGGCTCTTCGATTCTTCAGCATCTTAAATTCCGATAATATCATAGTAACTGTACTTATCTGCAATTTCACCCTCTGTGTACTAGAAAAATCCATGACGTAATTCAGTGCAGATCTACCGAAACTAAAATAAATAAATAAATCAAACACTAGTGTCGAACAGAGTACGAACTAGGAAGGGAAAAATTACCAAGATTGTGACTTGTCCAGTGTGCACTCCACCATTGACTCCAGGATTTAGCTTCGCATCGCACGGATCCTGCTCCGCCCGTCCGCCGCCGGCCGCTCGCAGCTCGCTGACAGCAGCAACACCTTGTCCGCTCGAGCTGCAACGCCGGCCGCGACGAGCCGACGAGCACTGAGCACGGACCAGGGCTAACTAGCAAGGGGTGGCCATCCAATGGACTAGAGTATATGGGCCAAAATTCCTTCTACACTCATAGTTGATATAATTTGTCTTGCTGGGGCCTACGGCCCACGTTGGCACTAACAATGCTCGAATTTTTATTTTAAATAATACAATTTTTTATTTAAATTACAAAAATATATTTTGATCTCAAAAAATTACAAAAATATACTATTGTCGCCCGTATATGGGGCGATCGGTACAGCTCTGAACGCGCGATATTTCCTCTGTCTGCGGTCAGTTCCTAAAGAAAATCATAACTTTTTCATATGATGTCGGATGGAGATAAACTTTATATGAAAATTGTAGCTCTCGACGGGATCTACAACTTTTGTATACAAACTTTTTAAATTTGAATCCATTTAGATGATAAAAAATGGGATAGAATGTTCAGATCTAAAAATCAGATCTGTTTTTAGATCTGAAACTTTTATCCCATTTTTGGCTATCTAAATGGATTCAAATGAAAAAAATTTGTATACAAAAGTTGTATATCCCGTCGAGATCTACAATTTTCATATAAAGTTCATCTTCATCCGATATCATATGAAAAAATTATGATTTTCTTTAGAACTGACCGCAGACAGAAAAAATATCGCTCGCGCACCGATCGCCCGTATATGGGGCGATCGCCCCCATATACGGGTGACAGAGGTATATTTTTACAATTTTTTAAGATCAAAGTATATTTTTGTAATTTGAATAAAAAATTGTATTATTTAAAATAAAAATTCAACAATGCTCCTCCCCTGCCTCTACGTGGATTGTTCTGTTCTTGTCTTGTAGAGCGCCGCTATCATCTTTCTTACCGTTTGTTGTTGTTGTTGGGTTCCTCCACAGATATATCATTTGCTAAATTCTAACAAAGAGATATATCATTTGCTAGTGTAGATGCTTGCATCATAGTTATTTACGAATATGTAGCTTTTTTAATATGAATAATTATCGCACGTCAAGTAGATACTTAGATCCTGTTTGAAATATCAAGAGTTTCATAGAAATTCTACGGAAAGAGTTCAATTCTCACAGCAAGCAATCGAGGGAAAAAAAATCCTACATTCTAAATAGACTCTAAATGGCACGGTCTGAATAAGCATATTTCACCCGGGGAGAGAAAAAGTCAGGTTACCAGTAGCCACGTCAAGCCGCGGCCAGCAGCCATTTTCACCGCAGTTCCGGCGTAAGTGCAACCTCGGGGACGCCATATTTATACCTTCCTCCCCCAACTCCGAGCAACCGAATCGAGCAAAGTATCCAATCCTTTTCCGCATCACGCTGCCCCCTCCTCTCTATATTATTCCCTCCTCTTTCCCCCGACCCCTCTCCCCCGCTTGATAAGCGAGTCGCCTCCGCCTCTCGATTCCCGAAGCGCCTCCACCACCTCCGGCTCCAATGGCGCTGCCCTACCTGGAGGCCGTGCTGTGTAAGATTCCGCCTCTCCCCGGTGCTCATTCGGTGTGGTGGTCGCCTCGCTTGCTCGCTCGATCCGTGTGGTGTGTCGGGTTTAGATGGGACGCGGGATCCGCGTTTAAACCCTAGGGTTTGTGGGGGGTGGGGTTTTTCGCGGTTGGATTTGCCCGTGCTGTGGAACCGATTGGGCGTGGCGTGGCAGTGGGGTGCTTTGGTTACCGAGTGGGGTCGAGTGAGCGTAATGTGATGTGCGCCGTATGATTGCGAGATATTATTGAGTGATTAAACGTCCCTGAGCGGCTGAGCCTTTGCCTTTTGATGTTGTCAAGAGCATGTGATCCGCGTTTTTGTGTAGATTGAGTTATCTGCTAATCTCGGTTATTCAGCATGGTGCTGGCTTTGGTGAAATCAAAACCTAAGAGACAGACATTTTTGCTCTTAATACAGTGAAGAGCCTCTCTGATTTTGATAGGTTGGGTGAGTGACGAGACGCCTTGTGAGTTAGTAACTCATTTGGGCTCAATTGACTGAGATGGTTGTTAATCAACTGACTTCGCAAACTTTTGTTTGTGATGTAAAACTCTGTTCTGTAATATATTTTTGTAGATTTCGTGATCACTTACTAGTACAAAATGGGTCAAAGTTTTTTCTGAAATGAAGTTGCTAGTAGTAGGATTTTGGTGAGTCTTTTCTCAGAAGAAGTGCCATATCTTATGTTAGCCTTATTATGAATGATGTTTAACATAAGTTGGTTCAAATGTTGTCAACAGCTCATATGAGCGAAGTCAAGAATTTGGATTTTTATTTTTTTTACTCTGATTATGTTATATAGTTATATTCATCATTGTTAACTTGGTTATTTTTTATTACTGATATGCTCTTCTCGATGTGTATTCCTTCTTGCAGGCTTTATGATTCTCATGTACATATTTGAGACATATCTTGACATCCGTCAGCATAGAATCCTTAAGTTGCCAACGTTGCCAAAACCCCTGGTAGGAGTAATCAGTGATGAAAAGTTTGGACGGTCGAGAGCTTATAGCCTTGACAAAAGGTTCTTCTAATACTCTACTCAGTTTTTGCAACCCTACTTCCATTTTGAAACTATTTCTGTCACCCAAACTCATCAGGTTAACTGCATTCCAGTGTAATTTTGACTATCTTTTTAGGTTGTCTGTATTGACATGTATGCTATTGTGCTTCCTCTTGCAGCTATTTCCATTTTTTTCATGAAGCTGTGACTATAATAATGGATACCACAATACTGTACTATAAAGTTCTTCCTTGGTTTTGGAAGGTAAAACAAAGACACCAACTTGTTTTCCATTAACCTTCTTATGCAAGTGTTTGGTTTTGATTATCCTTTTCTTTTGTAGAAATCTGGAGAGTTAGCAACCAACATTGGCCTGAATGCAGAGAATGAGATAATACACACCCTTGCATTCTTAGCAGGTGTCATGCTTTGGTCACAGGTATCAACAAGTTACTTGTCTCCCTTAAAATGCCATATATGTTGATTATAATATTTTTTCCCGTTTTCAGTTATTTCAAATTAGCTTCAATACTCTTTTGAGACTTGAATTAGGTATAAAGTTTTGCTTCCTTTGGTTGATGATTGATAGCTTTAGCTCTCTAACACCACTGTTGGATAAACGGAAAAGTAAGGTTTCCATGAGTCAGGACTGAAGAGCAGAGCATTGTGACGCCTATAAACTCCTTGATGTACCTTTCCCTGCTCTGCTTTCGATCCTGACAGAGATGCTTGTGACTCTACTTCCTCTTTCTCTGTCCCATTTCTCAATTTTAAAAATAGTTCCATTTAGTAGTACACAGGAAAAGGTGTGGTTTATCTTCTATCAGAGAGTTCATTACTAGCCATATATATTTCAACATCTTCACTAATTTTTTAAACTTATGTTTGGAAACACAAGGTGCATTTATCTTCTTCAAATTAGATTTCTTTGGTTGAGCGATCAGCCTTTTTTGTTGAATGCTTCAGTGACACCTAAGCTGTAATTTTTAGTCTGGACTCATGCTCATAGCTGTATTGATGATTAGGCCTATTAGAACCGTGCCATATTGCTCTCTTATGTTGGCACAACTTCTTTTGCAAAACACCAATGCATTTGCCAAAACTACCACTTGACGTGAAACACTGATACATACTCCATGCAATGCAGATCACAGACTTGCCATTCTCTCTTTATTCAACTTTTGTCATTGAGACTCGACACGGTTTTAACAAGGTACGCCCACATGTTTTATTTTTTGTGCTATATATACACATATGTATACATATAACACACACACATATGTATAGGAAGCCTCTTTTCTACTCCCGGGAGTAGTTACTCCCTATGCCGTATCTCACAACATAGGGAGTATCTCGTGAAATGAAGGGTATGTACGTGCAGTATACACGTATATAAGACTATCTAGGTGATATATATATTTTTTTTAGACATACTCCTTTTTATGTGCGTATATGAAAGTATTTGCAAAATACACTAAAAAAATATAGACTCCCTTGCAATTTTTTCATGTGGCTTATATTAGAGTATCTTATAATTAGTGTATGAGTGTATCCAAAGTGATAAAGGAGTATTCAGAGGTGGGAGTAACTACTTCCGGGAGTAGAATGTATTTTTCATATATATATATATATATATATATATACAAACACACGGTGGCTCTATTCTACTCTCGAGCGTAGAATAGCTATTCTGTTCTCTGGCCGGAGAAGTAAATTCCACGCGCTGGCCAAAACGTAGTGAGTTAATGCATTGCAAACAACACTAGTAAATCATGAAATAGTTTACTATAGAACAACTGATGAATTTACTGCCGAAGCGCATGCAAAGCACATCTGAATCTAATTCGGTAGTAAATCACAAATACATTTTACTATAGAACAACAGATTGAATTACTACCGAATCAGTTACTAGTTCATGCGTGGGTCAACCCAGCTAGTTAATGCGTATTGTAGTTTGTACATGAATCTGTCTCTTCTTTGTTTTTTTTTCATATCTTTCAGCTGATAATGATTTTGGTCTTAAAATTTTTCAGTGTTGTATAATCTCTCCTCCCCTATCTATAGTAATTTTTTGAGAATTCTTGAAAACATGTACTTATGGTTTTCATGAATAAGAATAAAGTTCATTTCTCGATCTGCAGAAAATATTTGAAAATTTCTCAAAAATTACCACACGTAGGGAGTTGAGCTTTACAATCTCGCAAAATTTGAAGACCAAACTCAACAGATTTGAGAGATATGAAAATAACAAAGTGCCAAACAAAGAACGATACTATCTTTTACTATAAAAAATAACACTTTCTCGTGAAAAATTCTCAAAAATTACCACACGTAGGGAGGTAATATTCTACAACCCCGAAAATTTCAAAACCAAAATCAATGGGATTTCAGAGATATGAAAATAACAAAATACCGAATAACAGCATATACTACATTTTACTATCAAGAAAGCTGCATTTTACTGCCTCCTACTCAATCTGTTACTACGTGTTGTACACAGCAGCCAAATGGTATAAAGTCTACGAAAATCATATGTATAAGTTTTCAAAAAATCTCAAAAAAATTACCATACGTAGGATACGTGAGCTTCTACAACTCTACAAAATTTGAAGACCAAACTTAATGGCATTTAAAAGATATGGAATTGACAAAGCACTAGAGAGTGAAAAATCACTAGTCAATCGAATTTGTCTTTTTTATATCTTTCAGCTGTTATTGATTTTGAATTTCAATTTTTTCAAGGTTGTATAATCTCACCTACCATATCTATAGTAATTGTTTTAGAATTTTTGAAAATGTGTACCGTTGATTTTCATAAATAAAAATTTAGTTCTGTTTGTCGGACCGTAGTAAAATATTTGAAAAATTCTCAAAAAATTACCACACGTAGAGGAGTTGAGCTTCTACAATCCTGCAAAATTTGAAGACCAAACTCAATAGGATTTGAGAGATATGAAAATAACAAAATGCCAAACAGCAGCGTATACTATCTTTTACTATAAAAATAACACTTTAATGTGAAAATTCTCAAAAATTACCACACGTAGGGATGTAATATTCTACAACCTCGAAAATTTCAAAACCAAACTCATTGGGATTTGAGAGATACAAAATAACAAAATACCAACAATGACATATACTACATTTTACTATCAAGAAAGTCGCATTTTATCGCCTCTACTCAATCTGTTACTACATGTACCACACAGACCAAATGGTATAAAGTCTACGAAAATCATATGTATAAGTTTTGAAAAAATCTCAAAAAATTACCATACGTAGGGGAGGTGAGATTCTACAATCGTGTAAAATTTGAAATCAAAATTCAATCTCATTTGAAAGTTATGGCTAAATCAAAGAAAGATTCATATACAAACTAGTAGCATTTATTAGTTATTTGCTAGTTGGTTGCAACAGACCGTTTTGTTGCGCAGATTGGCTCGGTCGGACTGGATTAAATGGCTGGGGAGTAGAATAGGCTATTCTACACGCAGCCAAATAATAGCGCATGTGTGTGTGTATATATATACGGTGGCGCTATTCTACTCCCGAGCGTAGAATAGCTATTCTGCGCTCTGGCCGGAGAAGTAAAATCTACGCGCTGGTCGAAACATAATGAGTTAATGCATTTCAAAGAACACCAGTAAATGCAGTCTCGTAGTAAATCACAAAATATTTTACTACAGAACAACAGATGAATTTACTAGCAAAAGTATACAAAGCACACATGAATCCAATTCAGTAGTAAATCATAAACACGTTTTACTATAGAACAACAGATAGAATTATCACGAATTTGTTACTAGTTCATGCGTTCTTGAACACAACTAGTTAATGTGTATTGTAGTTTGTACACAAATCTGTTTCTTCTTTGTCTTTTTATATCTTTCGGATGGTATTGATTTTGATATTCAAATTTTACAGGTTTTATAATCTCACCTTCCCTATCTATAGTAATTTCTTGAATTTTCAAAATGTGTACTATTGGTTTTCATGAATAAAAATTTGGTTACATCATCGAACCAAAGAAGAAAATATTTAAAAATTCTCAAAAATTACCACATTTAGGGAGTTCAAACTTCTACAATGTCAGAAAATTTGAAGACCAAACTCAATCGGACTTAAGAGATATGAAAATAACAAAGTGGCAAACAAAGATATATTATCTTTTCTCAAAAAATAACATTTCTATCGAAGAATTCTCAAAAAATTATCACACGTAGGGGAGGTAATATTTTACAACCCTATAAAATTTGAAGGCCAAACTCAATCAGATTTGAGAGATATGAAAATAACAAAATGTCAAACAACAGCATATAATACTTTTTACTGCCAAGAAAGCTACATTTTACTGCTAATTACTTAATGAGTTACTACATGCTGTACACAGCAGCTATATGGTGTAATATCCATAAAAATCATACGTGTAAGTTTTCAAAAAATCTCAAAAAATTACCATATGTAGGATAGATGAGCTTCTACAACTTTACAAAATTTGAAGACCAAACTCAATGGCATTTGAAAGATATGAAATTGACAAAGCATTAGACAATAAAAAATCACAAGTCAACCAAATTTGTCTTTTTCATATCTTTCATATGGTATTGATTTTGATCTTGAAATTTTTTAGAGTTGCATAATCTCACCTCCTAGATCTATAGTAATTTGTTTAGAATTTTTGAAAATGCGTACTATTGTTTTTCATGAATAAAAATTTGGTTTTGTCTATCAAACTAGCAGTAAAATATTTAAAAAATTCTCAAAAAATTACCACATGTAGGGGAGTTCAGCTTCTACAATGCTGTAAAATTTGAAGACCAAACTCAATCGGACTTAAGAGATATAAAAATAACAAAGTGGCAAACAACAGCATATACTATTTTTTACTGTAAAAAAATAACATTTTACTGTGAAAAATTCTCAAAAAATTATCACACCTAGGGGAGGTAATATTTTACAACCCTATAAAATTTGAAGGCCAAACTCAATTAGATTTGAGAGATATGAAAATAACAAAGTGTCAAACAGCAGCATATAGTACTTTTTACTGCCAAGAAAGCTACATTTTATTGCTAATTACTCAATGAGTTACTGCATGCTGTACACAACAGCTATATGGTGTAATATCCATAAAAATCATATGTATAAGTTTTCAGAAAATCCCAAAAAATTACCATAGTAGGATAGATGAGCTTCTACAACTTTACAAAATTTGAAGACCAAACTCAATCGCATTTGAAATATATGAAATTGACAAAGCACTAGACAGTAAAAAATCACTAGTCAACCGAATTTGTCTTTTTCATATCTTTCATATGGTATTGATTTTGATCTTGAAATTTTTTAGAGTTGCATAATCTCACGTCCTAGATCTATAGTAATTTGTTTAGAATTTTTGAAAATGCGTACTATTGTTTTCCATGAATAAAAATTTGGTTTTGTCTGTCGAACCAGCAGTAAAATATTTAAAAAATTCTCAAAAAATTACCACATGTAGGGGAGTTCAGCTTCTACAATGCTGTAAAATTTGAAGACCAAACTCAATCGGACTTAAGAGATATGAAAATAACAAAGTGGCAAACAACAACATATACTATCTTTTACTGTAAAAAAATAACTTTTTACTGCGAAAAATTCTCAAAAAATTATCACACGTAGGGGAGGTAATATTTTACAACCCTATAAAATTTGAAATAAAAAATCAATCTTATTTGAAAGTTATGACAAAATCAAAGAAATAAAAAATTCCTGTACAAACTAGAAATGCACGGAAGCCTAACCGACTAGAAAATATGACCCTAGTTTGTACATGAATCTTGTTACTTTTTATTTAGCTATATCTTTTTATTGACAGCTCAGATTTACAATCAGTTTTCACCATTGACTTACTGACAACGACATCCGCATAGTGATATAATTCTCGCCACTAAACTCTATATGAATTGATAGTAAAATCTATTACTATGGATAGTACAATCTATTGATACAGATAGTAAAATCTGTTACATAGTCTAACATCTGAGGAAAAAGCGGCAAATAGCATCAAATACTGACTCGATTACTATTTCATACTTGTAACAATACTATCTCAACATATCTATTTACTATATGTAGAGAAAACGAGTTCTTTATTGTATGTAGAGAAAACGTTAATTGTACAATTAATCATGTGTCGTGTGCATGCATGCATGACCAATGATCAACCATACAGTCAAGCAACGATTCACATTCAGGTTAATGATTTACGCCTGCATGAACGGGTTCGGGTTCAGACTAATTAATGCCATGCGTGGCTCAATCGGACTGCAATATTGGTTGGCGCTTAGAATAAGCTATTCTACACACAGATGTAGAATAGCATTTATCTATCTTCCATCCATCGATCCATCGATCCATCCACTATCTATCTATCTATCTATATATATATATATATATATATATCTATAGGAAAATGATTCTATACTCCTGAGTGTACGTACTTCCACCTCTAGTATACCGTTTAAATGATGTTGTTATACCTCTTTATCCTTTTGAGTATACTCTAATACTGATTATAAGATACTCCAAAGTGAGTTCCATGAAAAATTTCATCAAAGTCCACCATTTATAGCATAATTGGTTTATATATTCGTTTTACAAATGGAAAAGGGTATGTAGCAAAAAAATAAAGTGCTCTGATGAAATTTTTCAATCATGTCGCATTGGAGTATATTAGAATTATTATTGGAGTATACCGAAAGTGATAAAGGTGTATAAAGCGTTCATTTAAGTGGTATATTAGAGGTGGGAGTATGTACTCCTGGGAGTACGAAAAAGGCTTCCTATATATATATATATATATATATATATATATATATGCAGTGCTCACTTAAGTATCTTGCCTTTTGAATTTGTTATCTTGATTTCCATGCTGAGATGAGATTTCTCCTGCTTTGGACCTTTTTCAGCAAACTATATGGCTCTTCTTTAGGGACATGATCAAAGGAATTTTGCTATCCATCTTACTTGGACCGCCAATTGTGGCTGCTATTATCATCATAGTACAGGTAAATAACTCCTTTCCTTCTCTTGTATAACCCTTCTTTCTTAACTAGTATGCAGATAATAGGTATCTTTATCAAGTATGCCCTTTACCTGTTTTTTGTGGGATGCTACTCCATGGAATCATGCTAACTCATAGTAGTGTGTCTAAGTGAGTTGATTGATTTAGTTTTTTCTGTATTGTTACAGAATGGAGGGCCTTACTTGGCAATATATCTCTGGGGTTTTATGTTTGCATTATCTCTCGTGATGATGACAATATACCCCATCTTGATAGCTCCTCTGTTCAACAAATTCACTCCTGTGAGTATCTTTTCTTGCTGTACTGCGTCCCTTATATTTTCTTAGTTGACTTGTATGTTTCGGTGTGAGAATGGTATAGGCATCCATGCTGCATCTGCTAATTATTGCTTTGTTTTACTGAATTGGCATGACCTTATAAGCTATACATTTTGATGACAAAGTTTTATAAGGGAAGACCGAAATTTATGGTTGCACTGATTTCAACAGCTTCCTGACGGAGTACTCAGGGAGAAAATAGAGAAGTTAGCAGCTTCCCTCAAGTTTCCTTTGAAAAAGCTTTTTGTGGTGGATGGATCTACCAGGTCAAGCCACAGTAATGTATGTTAATGGCTCTACCTTCGGAGTTGCAGTTTATTGCTAACCAGTAATCGATAGTTTTCTGCTATGATTTCAACTGTCAATCTCTTTCAGGCTTACATGTATGGTTTTTTCAAGAATAACTGTCAATCTCTTTCAGGCTTACATGTATGGTTTTTTCAAGAATAAGCGCATTGTTCTCTATGACACATTGATTCAGCAGGTTCTGTGCTACAAACCATCCTTTTTTTTACCATGTTGAGTTATTTTGTTTCATTGCAATTTTGGGAAGCCTGCATGAAATTGACCTGTATCCTTGTGTTGGTTTCAGTGTAGTAACGAGGATGAGATAGTTTCTGTTATTGCACATGAGCTTGGGCATTGGAAACTCAGTCATACTGTGTATTCCTTTGTAGCTGTCCAGGTATTCTCTCTTTCAGATCACTAATTATGATCTTTGCATACCAGTCATTCATCTAGTTTTGTTGCACTAGCATTTGTATACTTGTTGGCTAAAGATACGGTAGTCGTCTGATGAGCTCGCCTTAAAGGTGTGGGTTGGCCCAGACATCCTCCATTGGTTTTCCTAAAGGGGCATGTGCCATTGTTTTTCCTGAAAGGACCTGTGTAACTGTATCATTGTTGTATCAGTTGGCATGGGGATATAATGGATTAGGAGGTAAGAATAAAAATTAAGGTTGGAGGTACTAACAAGAAAATTGTATCCACAAACGCAAGCAGTTTATCAATGGGACTGGTGGCTAATTTCAGTATTGTTTCTAGTAAAGTATCTCCTCTGTTTGTGAAAAAAAGGTGAAAGATATTAGTTCTGATGACGTCACTAGTATGTGCTTCCAATCCTCAAAATGGATGTGATGTCATGAGGGGCTACTAAATTATGCTCAGGAAGGCAATTCATTAGATGAATTGAGTATTTAACGAAACATCTCCTAGCATAACACTAGCAGAAAACTCAAATCTCAGCAGCAAATGAGTACCATGAAAACTCAAATCTCAGCAGTAAATGAGTACCATGAAACACTGAACTAAGCACCATTAAGCACAGATGGGGGTATAGACACCTGTATGGCGCAATGCTTGGGTGGTTTTGGTGGAATTTGTGCCATTATGTACCATAAAATCAGTTCGTTGTTCCTGTTGCATTAATTGCTGGAAACCTCCTTGTGTTTTTTAGGGAAAAAAAGAGATAAACAAATATTTTTCTAGTTTTTTGGATGTTCAAATTTCTTGTTCACTTTGTTTAATACCTTTTGTGCAGCTGCTTATGTTTCTACAATTTGGAGGATATACTCTAGTAAGGAACTCCAAAGATCTTTTTGAGAGTTTTGGTTTCGAGGATCAGCCTGTAATAATTGGACTGATCATTTTCCAGGTCTGCTATGTTCATGTTTCTTAAGAAGTGTTATCTTGCTATTTTCTTTTTCTCGAGATTTTTTGATACCAAGTTCTGCCGTAGCACAACTATTTGTGGAAATGAAATCTGACTGAAGCTGTTTATATTTTTCATTTAAACTTGCAGTGAGATGCATTGTTCTATGGATTCCCTGTATCGTTATTGTTGTTACTTGACTGACACGTGCTTTGCTTTAATTACAGCACACCATAATACCTGTCCAACACCTACTGAGTTTTTGCCTGAACCTTGTCAGCAGAGCATTTGAATTTCAGGTTCATTCTTCTGTTTGCCTCCAAGTTTTCTGCTATTGCTAGCTTTAAATCTTTTGGTTGCACTTACCTTCATCCAATTTTTAGGCTGATGCTTTTGCGAAGAACCTTGGGTACGCCCCTCAGCTCCGCACAGCCCTTGTAAAACTACAGGTAAAACCATCTAAAGGCTTTTACTTTATTCTGTGTTTCTTCTAATTGACCATGGAATCACCGTATCATTCTTCTAGTGGACATCTGAACTGCAAGATCTGATCATAACTCCATTATGCATCATACTTTCATCTTGAAGTTCAATGCTGGAATTTAGAAGCTGCATTTCACTAGCATCCTCTTGTTTACTCTTGGTTCCTGTGCCTCTTTCTTCTTTGGTGCACTTGGTGATATTACTAATGTTTATCCACACAAACCATCTATGCATGTTGTGAAAGTATGACCATGTGAAGATTTGTGTAAGCTAATTTAAAATTCACTTGAAAATTTTAGGAAGAGAACTTATCCGCAATGAACACGGATCCGTGGTATTCAGCGTATCACTACTCCCATCCACCTCTTGTTGAAAGGCTTTCTGCTCTTGAAGATCCAGACAGCAAGAAAGAAGACTAATGGGAGATGATTGAGCTGATGTTATACTTGAAACGCCGAAGTCTAGATCTTTCTGCGGGTTACCTCACCGTATGGATATTCCTGACAATCATGGCATCATTTCAATGGTTGGATGTTCGAGGGATTTGATACATGATAGCTTTGTCAAAGTTGTGTAAGCATTCCACCGTATATGCATGCAGGGGCACTTAAGAAACTATGCACCTCTAGGTTAAGATAGTTGTCATTCATCAATCGAATTACAGGTATTGACCTATATACACTGGTGTATTAGTCTTTCAAAATTTAATATTGAGAAATAGAAGTGAATCAGCTATTGAAATGTTCAGATGCACTGATGCATCTTCTATCTTCGAAGTTCTTGTGTTTCCTTAGCTTTCTATGACTGTGCTTACAAGCGTGCAGTATTAGAATTCTACTAGAAGAGCATATAATCTCGTCTAAAAGAAGGTGTTACTGTAGCCCAACTAGGGAAACTGGTTACCAACCACGCCTTTTCCAGCCTTCCAGGAAGAAAGACGCCTTCGCAAACGCCTACACTAGCAACAAGGCGTCTCTTTTTTTCTTTTTTCTTTTCTTTTTTCTTTTAAGGCAAGGCGTCTTTCTTCTGGATACAGTTAGCATCTTCGGGAGTCGGGACGAGGATATGCTCGTATGCTGACTCCAACCTCCCGAGCTCCGATGCTCTCGCTGTCCACTCCTTCCTCGCCCCCGCCTCCTCCCCGCATCACCACCGCTCCAACCTCCGTTGGCCTCCTCCGCGGGGCAGCTACGCTGCGAGACGCGCCGCTCACCTCAGCGCTCCACGCCGTCCTCCTCAAGTCCGGCGCGCTCCACTCTCTCCAGCCCCTCATCGCCACAAACTCCCTCCTTCACGCCTACCTCCAATGCGGCCTCCTCTCCCACGCGCTCCATCTGCTCGACGAAACGCCTCGCCGCGACGCCGCCACCTACGCCACCCTCATCTCCGCCCACTGCCGCCTCGGCGCGCCCCTGGACGCCTTCCGCGCCTTCTTGGACATGCTGGCCCAGGACGCCTACGGGGACGACCTAGTCCGCCCCAACGAGTTCACGGTGGCCGCGCTTCTGCAGGCTTGCGGGCTCGCTAAGGACGCGAGGCTGGGGAGGATGGTGCACGGCTACCTTGTGGCAAATGGGTTTTGCTGTGACCCGTTTGTGGTTGGCTCGTTGGTCAACATGTACGCCAAGGTTGGGGATGTGGTAAGCGCACGAAGGCTGGTTCTTGGATTGGCCTGCAGGGATGTTGTTTCTTGGACTGCCATTATATCAGGGTGCGTGCTCAATGGGATGCTAGCAGAGGCTGTCAAGGTGTTCGTCATGATGCTGGAAGATGGCGTCCTTCCCAACAATGTCACAATGTTGAGTGTTATTCAGGCGTGCTCTTTGATGCGCCACACGGGATTGTTCAGTCTGGTGCACGCTCTTGTTGTTCGGCTGGGGCTCGAGGACGATGTTTCAGTGTTGAATTCTCTCACCATGATGTATGCAAAGAATGGCTTTGTTGAAGAGGCCGTGCGGCTTTTGGAGGGTCTGGACCTGAGGAGAGGGGATGTGTGTTCTAATGCTGATGTCCTTGCTGCGCTTCTTTACGGTTGCACCGTTTCAGGATCCCTGAAGAATGGGAAGGGGATCCATGCGCACTTGATTCGAACGAGTTCTTTCCCAAGCATCAGCATTGAAAACTCCCTCATGGGCATGTATGCTAGATTTGAGCAAGTTGATGCAGCACATTTGGTGTTTAAAAGCATGAAAGTTAAGGATATTGTGTCATGGAACACCATTATCTCATGCCTGGCCAAGAGTGACCATGTGAATGAAGCCTTGGAGCTTTTCAGTGCTCTTCATAGCGGTGGTGGTGGGCTTGTGCCTGACTTCATCACAGTGTTGAGCGTAGTGCAGGCATGCTCCAGTGCTGGATTACTGCAGCAAGGGAAGATGCTTCATGGATACACTGTAAAATCTGGATTTGTGGATGATGTCTCAGTCTGCAATGCTCTCATAAGCATGTATGCTAAGTTAGGAAGAATCGATTTCGCTGAGGAGATTTTCAGGCAGATGGATATTAAGGACCTTGTTTCTTGGAATTCAATGATCAATGCTTATGGGATACACGGAGATGGTCATTCGGCTCTAAGGGTTTTCCACCAGCTGACGTATGTTGGAACACATGCGCCCAATGCTATCACGTTTGTAAGTGTGATATCGGCTTGCAGTCACTCTGGTTTGATTTCAGAAGGATACAGGTGCTTTGAAAGCATGAGAAGGGACCATGGCATTGAGCCTAGCATGGATCATTATGCTTCTGTAGTTGATCTGCTTGGAAGGTCTGGAAGGTTCATTGAGGCAGAAGAATTTATAAGGGAAATGCATGTCCCTCCCAACTCATACATTTGGGGACCTCTGCTGGCTGCTTGCCGGCTTCATGGGAATGTTGATCTTGCAGAAAAGGCTGCTAAAGAATTGTCAGTCTTGGAACCTGAGAGTGACATATGGAGAGTCTCCTTGTCAAATATCTACGCCTCGGCTGGGAGATGGAAAGACTCTGCAAAGATTAGGACTGAAATGAAGGGAGTCGGTTTGAGAAAGGAGACTGGGTGGAGTTTTGTAGATGTAGGAGGGGTTGAGGGTTTTAAGTTTGTGTCAGCAGATACAAGTCATCGTGATGCTGAAAAAATATATGCAGTATGGCACAGTATGAACAAGCACATGGCAGATGTAGCTGGTGATGTGCATCAACAGTCTCTAGTGAGTGTAATTTAGTTTATGTCAGATATTTGATAGATTCATATTTTCTATACATGATTTGGCTAGGTCAAAGTTATGAAGCTGAACTTTTGTAATTTACATTCTGAATTTAGTGACTTGAAATTACGTCTATTGATTGGGGGGACTGGGTATAAGTAACACTAATAAGAATATTGATTGAACACAAAAGGGAATTTGAGGACGCTGCAGTGTATTTCATGGTCCTTTGCTTCAACGACCTATTTGTTGCTTCTCGTCATGTTAACGTAAAACTATGCTTCGTGTTCTTGGTGTGAACATCTACATTTTGGTCTGTATTTTGGACCTGTGCTGTAATATGGGATATAAACTACTCATAGTTTAGTTTACATGGTAATAGTCCTTTTCACTGATGATCCAATATTCCAATATGCCAGTAGAAATGGAGAGGAAAATCTTGTTGCTATGAAGTTCTTATGATAACGTGCTTACTGATGTATCCATGTTCCAATAAGCTCAGATATAGGTTAGCTTGTGGTTTATATCCTTGGATGTGCCGTCCTCCCTGTGCAACTTTGATCAGCCATATATGCAACTGTGCTGGCCGTCGACTTGTACATTCAGTGTATTTTGTTGTCTGCTGGAGAAGCATTCTTATGTGTACCCATGTATATGTTATGAATTTGTTCCAAAAATCTGTACTATATCCATATTTTGTTAGTTGTGCATTCAGTGTATTTTGTTGTCTGCTGGAGAAGCATTCGTATGTGTACCCATGTATATGTTATGAATTTGTTTAAAAAACATGCACTATATATCCATATGTTTTGAATCAGTGACCCTTAATTGAAGTCAACAGAGAAATCTTATATCCTGCTTCTGGAGTTGAACAAATGAGCACAGATCTGTTAAGCCGGTTAAGTTGAACAAAAATGAGCACAGGTCACACGCTCATACTCCTACCTTCATGTATTATTTGTGAATTTGGTTCTTAGATCTGGAAGACATTCAGAATGATTGCTATCCTGTAAGACCAGAATAAAAAATATGGAACAATCAAAACAGACACAAGCTGGATGCAGAATTTTTCATTGCACTATACTTTATCACTTCTCCCCCTGAAGATCCCATATTGCATGGACCATTTACATAAGTGTAATGACCTCTTGTTCACTACGATACAATTCAATTCCTGTATTATGCAATATACCTCCAATATTCTACTTCCGCATCAGGAGAACTACAGTATGAGCAGCTATGCTCCTGTTTTCCCCTAGACTGTCGACTTTCTCATGCGTCTTAGCCTTGAGATTGACAACAGATGGATCCGCCCCAAGTAGGTCGCACAAGTTAGACCGTATTGTCTCCTTGAATGGGCTAATTTTTGGTTTTTGCAATATTAGTGTGGCGTCAAGGTTCCCCAGCTCATAGCCTGCTTCATGCATCAGTTTCACCTGAAATTGCATCAAGATCAAAAGGCCTTAGTGTTACACAGATAGAAGCTACGTAAAATTGCATCAACCTAGCATCTGTTTCACCAGCTCATATCTTTTGGTTATAACACTTACAAGAAAATTTCATGTCTGAACACAGGAAACAATCATGCTCCGATTGGATAACATTCTACATAATATTGCTTAAAATGACTAAGAGAATAACAAATACTGTGTGATGTCAAACTGAAGAGAAAATAAGCTAATTTCAACGATCAATGAGGTCATGTAGAAAAAGCATCACACAACGAGATCAAATTCTAAAGCATGGGAATACTTTCTATCCAAAAGTCCAAGAGCAAATATGCAGTAGTCAGCATTCTAAGCACATGGTACATGCCTTGTGCAAATTCTAAAACGTGGAATACCTTTAGTCCTGGAAGAGTCCAAAAGTCCAAGACCAAATTTGTAGTCAGAAATTCATGTGCACGACTGCACGTAAACAAGTGTTGGCATAATCAAGATTGAAGCACCCGATGCTTATGGTGTGCAGGAACAATAAAACAGTCAGACAGTAAAAACGCAGGTAATGAAGTGGGATCACTGGGGTGTCTACAAGGATGCATTTTGGGTCTCCACTCCCAACAACAAAAGGAAAGAAGCACTTCTTTTTCCAAAGAAGGGTTGCACAAGTTTGATCATCTAACACTTAATAGTCTAGACTTCAGGCTTGCCTATTACTAATTCAAGTAGAGAAAAACTAATTAAATACAAAGTGCTGTATGATCAGAAATTGCGAATTATTCAGCAAAAGCATCACGCACGAACTCTAAATTTTGTTCTGATAAAGCATTCCACGCACCGTAAAACGTCCTAATTACTCAAAAGTATCCTAACATGTTACAGAAACAAGATCGAATCGCCTTCAAATAATGAAATTTGGAGTGAACTTGAGACTTGAGATCTTGAGAAACTCACAGCTTCCCTCATGAACACCGAAGAATCCGCGCCCTTCCACCGGGGGTCGGAGTCCGGGAAGATTTGCCCGATGTCCGGCAGCCCCAGCGCGCCGAGAATCGCGTCCACCACGCAGTGCAGCAGCACGTCCCCTGAGCACAAAGGCAACATTCCGTACGTCCGGTAACGAAACGAGGCAAGGAACGGAAACACAGGAAAAGAACAAGCAACAGTAAACGGCGGCGCACGTACCGTCGGAGTGGGCGTCGCAGCCGCGGTCGTGGGGGATGCTGATGCCGCCGATGATGAGCGGGAGGCCCGGCTCGAGGCGGTGGAGGTCGAATCCGTGACCGACGCGGAACGGGAGGGCCGGTGGCTTCGGCGCCGCGGCTACGGCGGGCTGGTGCTCCGCCTGGAGCGCGGCCGCGACCGCCGGGGATGGCTGCCGGCGGCGCAGGGACGGCCAAGCGGGGAAAGGGGAGGAGGGGGTGGGGTTGCGGGTCCTTGGCGCGGTGGAGACGGGGGAGGCCAGGAGGAAGAGGGAGGAGGCGGTGGCCATGGCGTCGCGCTGCCTGATGGGAGAGAGCGCGGTGGCCGAGTTCGTTTCGGGGTATTTTTTTCGCTGCGGAACGCGAGAAAAGCTGCGGTTTTTTTGTGTGCCGGAATTATTTGCGGCAAGGCGAGATGGGCATCTGGCGTTGGAGATGCGAATGCAACGGGGACAACTCTGAATTTAAGTATTGAGGCACGCAGTCGGTCACTGATGGCTGCATCACGTTTTCTTTTCGAGAGACGCTGTATTACATTTTGACCGAAATGAGCACGAGGTGATACTTTTAGGCCAGCTCGGTGTTTAGTGTCGGAAACCCAGATGGTCCATTTAAGTCTCATGTTGGTCTCTTAGTCTAAACCCTGGGTGAGCGCTATAAAAAGAGGAGGGGGTCCCCCTGATGTACCAGAAATCATTAGCAAATAAAGAATTTCCGCTGTTGCTCTCCCTAAACACGTCTCTCTCTCTGTTCTTCAATTCAGATCTGTTCGGGAACCCCGGACTATTCGATAGCGAGGTTCCTTAACACGTTATCAGCACGAAGCTCTACCGGAGATCAGTTTTGAAAAGGTGAGAGGAGGTGAGAATCGGCAATCGAATATAAACGCTCGTCGTTTTCTTCGCATGTATCTATCCTACGCATCTTGTACCGCTTTCGTCACGTGGCACGAAGCTATACGGCGATCGCTCGAAGCTTCTCGGCACGAAGCTACGTAGCATGAAGCTACAGTCGATACATAAGTTCAGTAACACGCAGTTACTACTCGTACATCCGAAAAAAAAAATCAGTATGGCGCTTGAAGCGCCGCCTTGCCTTCGCGCGCTCAAAGACGCGTCGTCGCCTCGGCCTCGGCTCTCGCTCGCTCGCCGCGGCCGCTTCGCCTGCGGCTCGCCACGCAAGACGGTTACGCCACCGGTCGCAAGACGGCACTCGATCGTACCGTCGGCTCGCGACGGCACTCGATCGCGGCCGTCTCGTGCTCGCAAAGACGACGACGAACGCCGACCGCCGACCGCCAGCCTCGCTTTGCGGTAGCGTCGCTCGAGAAGCTCGCCGCCGCGCCACGCGGCGCTGTCGCCACCGTCGCCTCGACTCCTTCGGCGCCATGCACGACTTCGCCAATGGCTAGGCACGAGCCCGCCGCCGCCGGGCGCCTCGGCCGTGCTCGCCGCTGCGCTCAGAGAAGATCGGCCGCCGCCGCTCAAGAATCTGCGACGGCGCCTCGGCGAGGCCGTCGCGCGCGCTTTCTTCTGCCGCGGCTCGCGCGCCGCTTCGGCTGCCGCGCCATGCCACGCCACGGCCGCTGCCCCGCCATAGCAGCCGACGGCGACCGCCGCGTTCGAGGAAGCGCAGCGCCACGTGGCTTCCGACGAAATGCAATGACGCTCGCGTCCGACGGCACCCGGCGGCGCCGGTTATCCGCGCCACCGTGCACGCCTAAGGAAGCTAGCGGCGCCCGCCTAGAGCGGCCGCCGTTATCGCAGCTCGTTCTTGGCTCGGCCATCGCCGTCGTCTCGGCCTCCGGCGGCGCGCGCCGCCGCCATGTCCACCGCCGGCGCCACTGCTCGCAGCCGCGTTCCCGCTCGCACAGATCCGCTCGTCTCAAGACGCGGCCGCATCTCGCTCTCATTCGCCGCGCGCCCGCCCTGCCACGCCGCGCTCTAATCCCGTCCTCGGCTCAGCGCCTGCCTGCGCCGCTTCGGCTAACCCGCCGCCGTTGCGGCTTCCATCGCCGCAAGAAGCACGAAGGGGCGGCGCGCAGCGTGAAGGGGAGGCGAAGCGGGAGAAAGCAAAGGAGGCGAAGCGGGCGGGAGAAGCAAAGAAGAGGAGCGGGCAGGTGAAGCGAAGAAGAAAAAAAAGAAGAAAAGTGCAAAGAGGCGGCGACGACGGCTGCGGCTAGGGGAAACCCTAGCCGCGCGTGCAGGTGGGCCGGGAAAAGGGCAAGGCCCAGCAGGCCGGATCGGCCGGAAGAAAAGAAAAGAAAAAGGAAAGAAAGAAAAGGGAAAGAAAAAGAAGAAAAAAGGAGAAAAATCGCAGAAAATTTTGAAAAAATTGCCAGAAAATCAAGAAGATTTATTTGGCTCTGTTTTTAATTTTTCTTGCTTTATTTCTCTGGTTTATGAATATTCTTTATGAATTTTGAACCCGTTGCTTTATTTAAGATATTGCAATGCATAGCAATTTAATTTTTCTGCACTTTATGTTTTTGCAACCATTTTCTATCAGATTACACGCAGTAATCTAAATCAGAATTTTGAAATCATGAATCGTGAATCGTGAGTTTGAAGAACTGGCCCCGCACGGTCAGAAATACCTCACTTGGGCATCGGACGTGAAGATAGTTCTTGAGGGCAAGAAGCTCCGTACTGCGATTGGTCTAGGGTCCTCGCAGGACACGAAACCTACCGTCGAGCAGAACGATCAAACCGTGCGCTGCCATTTAAATGCATGAATCGCATTTTCTTTTAGATTATGGTTGTTAGCATTTTCTTTTGAATAATGAATTGTAAGCTCTAGAAGAGCATACTTCTTTCATGAATAAATACACAATTTATTCTTTATTCCACTATTCTTCAATTTTGCAAGTAATATTTGGATTGTTTTTGCCTCTATCTGATTAGAATTATATTTCTTTTATCTAGAAATCGTGTAGCGCCCAAATGGAAGAGATATGCATTGTTGATAGTGGCACAACAAATACCATCTTAAGAGAGTCTAAATATTTCCAGTCGATCACGAAGAACGCTGGAAAGATTACTACGATCGCAGGAAGCGACTCATATGTAATCGGCTCAGGAAGAGCTACAATTATATTGCCTATGGGTACAACTTTGGTAATTGAAGAAGTCCTTTTGTACCCTGAATCAACGCGCACTCTCTTAAGCTTTAAAGACATCTGCGCCAATGGTTTTCACGTAGAAACCAATGAAGAGAATGGCAAAGAATACTTGTGCATTGTGAAGCACGCGGTATGTGGAAAAATGGTATTAGAAAAATGTCCCTCATATGAATCTGGGTTGTACTACACGAATATTCATGCACCCGAAGTGTATACTTCCTTGAAGACTGTTTTTAGAAGCTCTGAGTTATTTTCTTTATGGCATGGTAGATTAGGTCATCCTGGTCTTAGAATAATGAGAAATATAGTGAACAACTAACAGGGTCATGGCATTAATGTTAAAAATTTCCCGAATCATGAAGATTTTGTGTGCCCCGCATGTGCCACCGGGAAATTAATAACTAGACCCTCCGTTATGAAAGTGCAAAGTGAAATCCCTGCATTCCTGGAACGCATCCAGGGGGATATTTGCGGTCTGATTCAGCCCCTGTCAGGGCCGTTTCGATACTTTATGGTGCTCATCGATGCTTCCTCGAAATGATCGCATGTATGCTTGTTGTCAACAAGAAACCATGCTTTTGCAAAGCTGATCTCGCAGATCATAAGAATTAAGAATGCTTTCCCTGATCATCGCGTGAAGTCCATTAGAATGGACAATGCCGAGAATTTACTTCAAAGGCATTTGATGATTATTGCACAAAGAAGGGATAGCGATTGAGCACTCTGCATCCGCACGCCCATACGCAGAATGGACTAGCGAAGCACTAATAAAGAGGATTAAGTTCATTGCCAGACCGCTTTTGCAGAGTTGTAACTTGCCCAACACTTGTTGAGGACACGCAGTCCTGCACGCAGCAGCTCTTATCAATTTTAGACCGTCAGCCTACAACATCCATTCTCCTATACAGCTTGTGCACGGGATCATCCCAAGATCTCCCATCTTAGAAAATTTGGGTGTATGATATATGTACCTATACCACCCCCTCAGCGGACTGCAATGAGCCCTCTCCGCAAGTCCGGGATATACGTTGGTTATGAGAGTGCATCCATAATCGGTATTTGGAACCCATGATCGAGACTTGCATACACCTGATTCACGATTGCATCTTTCACGAGGATCGCTTCCGTCATTAGGGAGGAAATCAACCTTTGGATGAAAAATACCGGAAATCATATGGCATTCCACCGATCCCCGCACATGACCCCGCACTAATGAAGCAAATCAAGAAGTCCGAAGATAATTGATTTGCGAATTTAGCAAATGAACCGCCTGATCATTTTGTGATCCAAGGGCGTGGTTAAGTCGCATGTACCCGCAAGGAATGCACCGAGAGGGTGGAAATACCAAAGAAAATAGAAGGTATCCTCAACTTGTTCAGAGGCCTCAAAGAAAAGAACAGAAACCCGCTCCTCAAACCAAAGTACCCGAGACGTCCGGAGAAAATCAAGCAGAGGACTTACCACAACCAATCACGAAAATGCCCCAAGGAAAGAAGGGGAGCCAGTTGAGACTGCACTGGAAAGAAGCCAACAGAAAGGCAATTCCTGACTTGAATCTTCCACTCAAGGAAGCCACGGAAATAATGTGTGCGCACACAGGCGATGAAAGCTAAAGGAACTTGCTCTGCGATAGGGAATAGCAGTGAAGAGCAAGTAGAAGTGCATGAAGCACCCTATGAAGAAATGGCCATAAACTTTGTAATAACAGGAGAATCCCTGAATAAAGCAACAGCCAACGTTGATGCATACTTTGCAAAGAAGATTGCCTCGATCATTGATCATGATCCCGAGCCTGCATCTCTCGCAGAGTGCAAGAAAAGGCTAGATTGGGAAGAATGAAAAAAGGCAATCACTGCAGAGTTAGTCTCTCTGAACAAGAGAGAGGTGTTTGGGCCCGTATGTCGCACACCTCCCCATATAAACCCCGTAGGTCACAAATGGGTCTTTGTTCGGAAGAGGAATGAAAACAACGAAGTTGTAAGGTACAAAGCAAGGCTTGTAACTCAAGGTTTCACTCAACGTCTTGGAGTTGATTATGAAGAAACCTATTCTCCGGTCATGGGAGGAATTACCTTTAGATATTTGATCTCAATGGCAATCAACTTGAAGTTGAGAATGAAGCTAATGGATGTTGTCACAAAGATACTTGTATGGAAACTTGGATTCGAGATATATATGAAAGTACCTAAGGAATTCCTATCCCAACCAAGATGGAGCAAATAGAAACACATGCATGGTAAAATTGGAGAAATCACCGCATGGGTCAAGCAATCAGAAGAATGTGGTACAATCGCTGAGTGACTTTCTCTGTAAGAAAGGCTACACAAACAAATAAGATTGTCCATGTGTGTTTATACAATGATCCCGAATGGATTCTCAGATAATCTCCGTCTATGTAGATGACTTGAACATCATTGGGACGGATGAAGAAATTGAAGAGGCATGCTCATACTTGAAGTCCGAGTTTGAAATGAAAGATTTGGGTAAAACCAAGTTTTGTTTAGGCTTGCAGCTTGAACATGTCCAAGGAGGAATCTTGGTACATCAATCAACCTACACGCAGAAAGTGTTGGAAAGGTTTGGATTTGAAAAAGCATATCCTGCAAAGACTCCAATGGTCGGAAGGTCACTCCAAGTAGACCTAGACCCATACAGACCTAGAGAAGAGGGGGAGGAAGTTCTGGGAGCAGAATTCCCATATCTGAGTGCAATTGGAGCGCTAATGTACCTTGCAAATAGCACCAGGCCGGACAACTGCGTTCACTGTGAATTTGCTAGCTCGATGCAAAGGCGTAACCCACCAAAAGGCATTGGAAAGGGATCAAGGATATCTTCCGTTACCTCCAAGGAAGCAAAGACCTCGATGCATTCTTTAGAAGAAATAATGAATTGAATTTGGTTGGCTATGCCGATGTCGGGTATTTATCGACCAGCATACCGGCAAGTCCCAAACCGCTATGTTTTCCTATGTGGAGGAACAAAGAATTTCTTGGAAGTCGCCTAAGCGCACTCTTGTCTCGACGTCGACAAACCACTCGAAAATCATCGCTTTGTATGAAGCATCTCGTGAATGTGCATGGCTCCGAAGAATGGTTCACCACATCCAGAATTCATGTGGTTTGAACATTGAACAAACTCCCACAATCATTTATGAAGATAATGCAGCTTGTGTTGCCCAAGCACAAATGGGTTATGTGAAGAACAATCTCACGAAGCATATCAACTCCAAGTCCTTCTATGCTCACGAATTGCATAAGATGAACGAGATCAAGATATTGCATACTAAGTCATGTGAAAATCTTGCAGATTTGTTCACTAAATCACTCCCAGCATCTACCTTTGAAAGGTGTGTGAAAGGAATTGGGATGATGAGACTTAGAGAAGTGCAGATTTCAGGGGGAGATATTTCACATACTCCCACATGAATCTCAAGCATGAATTATGAATACCCAACATGAATCTTGAAGATTAGCAATTGAAGTTGGGAGAATTGTACTCTTTTCCTTAGCAAGTTTCTTTATGAAGTTTTCTTGCATAAGGTTTTTAAGGAGGCAATTCGTGCAACATAGTAAGCGTATGCTATGTACTCTTTCTCCAAGTATTTTTCCCATTGGGTTTTTCTGGAGTTTTAATGAGGCATATGCATCTCGCGGCAAAGGGCCCAAGGGGGAGTGTTGGGAAACCCAGATGGTCCATTGAAGGCCCATGCTGGTTCCTTAGCCTAAACCCTGGGTGAGCGCTATAAAAGGAGGAGGGGGTCCCCCCTGATGTACCAGAAATCATTAGCAAATAAAGAATTTTCGCTGTTGCTCTCCCTAAACACGTGTCTCTCTCTCTTTCTGTTCTCCAATTCAGATCTGTTCGGGAACCCCGGACTATTCGATAGCGAGGTTCCTTATCATTTAGTAAGCTGTATTGCAGAATTAATGGAATAAAGTTAGTCACATATATTTTTTTAAACTACTCTTTCTGTCATAACTAAAAAGCATGTTGCCAATCGGCTAAACGCATTTGAAAGTACTTCTAAAATGATACCGCGATGCTAAATTCAACCTTGCACGTTACAATTGGTTCATCTTAGGAATACAATTGATTCATTTCATCGCTGAAAAAAGTTTGATCTCAGGAACAAAATTGAATTTTCTGCTTTCAGGGGCTCAGGGCCCACAGAACGAGCACACGACCACTAAGATTTCTATTTTCTAGAAACCAACTGCCGGAGTGGATCATTTTTTATTGGGTTCTAGATGGCCCAAGGAACCAGCCTCCAGGCCTATGTTAAGGAACCAGCCTCCAGGCCTATGTTGAAAAACTCAAGGCCATGTTATATCTTCGATAATCTCTCTTCATTCTCCAAACTACATCTATTCCCATGATTTTCTCTCTCTTTCCCCTTGTCCTGCGATTTTTTTTAGACCCTAATATGTTCCCTTTTACGGGTTTCTCTTTGCTTTTGATTCTTCTTTTTCTAGACAACTGGTTTTTGGTTCTTGTTTGGGCGAATGGTTGAATGTCAGGTGACGAATGATGAGGAGAAACAGGAAAAATATGATCCACGATGTGATTCCCAGTTTGTGTTTCTCTCTTTTGGTTCTTTTCACTTATCTCATTCGAAATTTATCTAGTCCATGAAACGAAAATCATATCACCATCAACAGACCGAAAATGGATGGAAAATACACGCAGTTCTCTCACTCGTTTCCGGACTGAAGATACACAAACCGAAACGCGATAGTTCACTACTTCACTGGGTTCTATTGCACTACAGACCGTAAATGGCCAGGCCAGTACACAGGTCACCTTTGCATTCAGATCTTTCTTTAAGTGAAGGGTCGTACAATGGTACATAAGAGAAACATGATTTACATGGGAGCTCTTTTACAGTGCTCCACTTACCACCGGGAAATGCTATGTGCGGCGTGAGCGGCCCACGGCCCACTTGGTTTCGGTGCTTCCAGGAGTGGGGAAGGCCTGGGTGGCCACTATCTGCTTCCATTTTTACTCTCCTTATTTTGTCTAGGCCGAAGCTGCTTGATGTGGGCTCACTTCCATTGAGTCGTGCATAAATTGTGAATTTTTTTTTATTTAATATTTATTTTTATTCTTTTTTTCAAAACTATGCGTCCGAATGAAAAAATGACAAAATGCCCCGTCGCTTGTGTATGGGGCGATCGCTTCATACACGCGATAGCCCCGCCACCGTTAACGCCAGTAGCAGCTGGCTTGTGGGGCCCCATCGCCTCTGAGGCGATCGCCTCTGACTGCGGCGACAGACCGGCAGCAGTTTTTTTTTTTAGTTTTGTTTTGTAATTACTATATGCTTTTAATATAAACCCGTAACTTTTGTTAGAGTGTCCAAATTAAATGAAACTTGTTTCTAAATTTAAATTTTGGAATGAAGAATTAGAGTGTAAAATAAAAATCCATGTGTTGTTTGCAGAATTTTTTTATTTGAGTTCAATGCTAGGCTCTAATCAGGATTGTGAAGGAATTATAATGTGTGTTGATCCATAATTCATGAAACAAATAGAATAAGTTACTACAACCTTATGCACTTCATTTTGCAAAATATCTAAATATGATTGCATTTTGAATAAAAGATGGCTAGTTTAAACCCTTTATAACAATCATTGTTCAAGCAGTTAGAATAATATCTGAACGACCTCAAAACTTGACAGAACCAGTTTTGTTGCATTCTTGGGCTTGCATAGGTCACAATTATGTAAAAATATTTAGATGTCACTTTAGGTCGCACTATTTTATTGTTGTCCTAACATGCACCCAGTAAAACATGAAAATTGCCGTATCTTTCGCAAACGATGGTAAAACTCGATGAAATCAGATATGACGAACTGAAAATGCTATAACCTATCTCGATGGAGAAAAATAACATCATTTGGGACACCTGGAGCAGTAGGACACATACTAGCCCTCCGGACAGTGAGCATACTCTTGAAGGTTGGGCCGCACTGTTTATTACGACTTAAAACTAAAAGGAGTACCACGAACAAGGAAAACCAAAGTTAACACCAGACGTCTATTGAGTGCTTCGAGGCCACTTCCCATTCGCCCATGCCTCCGCTGGGCTTCTCCGCACGCCGCGCCTCTCTCGTTTCTCTCTCTCTCTCGCCTCCTTCTCCTCCGCTTCCTTCCTACATGCCTCCTCGCGTGCGGCATCGCACTGTTCTTGAAACCGCCACGTGAACTCATCCTCGCCGGCTGGCTTGGTCAAGAAGCCGTTGGTCCTCGGGTTGATCTCCGTATCAAACCATCGCCAAATTCACACAATGGCGAGGTGACGCATGAAACGTAAATTAGCAAAGTTTCATTCACAAATATTATGTAACCCCGTACGATTGTTACCATGCGGCGATCCTTCAGGCTCTTCTCCGGCGGATCGAAGGCGTAGTTGCGGCACTTCCAATACCTCCTCTTCCAAGTTGAAATTTCCCAAGAGCGGACAAGCCTGCAAAGATCTCCGCACATACACATGGGCGCTACAGCTCCACGAGGTAGGAAGAGATCTTGGTACGCTAAATTCCGCGGGCATGCACTCGCTTCTTCCTTTGCCTTCCCCTTACCCTTTGCACTTGCACGCTCGGCATTTTCGATTGATGCTCACCTCTATTCTTTCTCCCGCTGTTCTTTGCGAGACCGCTTGTGAGAACGAATGTTATAAAGGCGATATCGCCGGGTATGGGGCGATCGCCTCATATTTGGGCGATTGTTCATGTAAGGGCGATCGCCTCACATTAGGCGATCGCCCTACTAGAGGCGATAGGTGCACCAAACGTTGGTGTGTTGTCACGTCGTGTGGCATAGGCAAGCAATGCATAAATGATTTGAACAATTTATAGTGATAACGCTGTCATGTTACTAACTCGAGTTATACAATGTGTTCGAACGTAAAGCCATTAAAAAATACATCCGCACAACAAGTCAATCACGACCACGCTTCCTAATCGGCCCGTGGGGTAGGTGAGTGGCGACGGCGACGGACGCCCCTCCTAGGCCGCCTGCGCGCAGCGTAGAGAGTAGTCTTGCGGCGCGAGGCTAAGTCCTGTGGCGCGCACCCAGAGCCGAGAGGGTCGAGGTAGTCGGTCGAAAGGTACTCCTCCAGTCGAACTCGCTGCCGAAGGCTCGCCGAAATCACCTCGGGTCTCGCTGGGCGCGGACGAGGAGGGAGCCTCCGCAGCCCGGCCGCTTCACCGCTTCTTCGCGTGGGAACGTAGCGAGGAACCGGCGGTAGGGCGAGACGCGTAAGAGCCTCCCACCACCGCCCCCACCGCTGCTGCGTGGGAGCGTAGCGAGGAACCGACGGGTAGGGCGAGACGCGGAAGAGCCTCGCTCGGCCACCGCCCCCGCACCGCGTGGGGGGCGTGACGGGCACCGTGGGTAGGGCGAGGTGTTTGGGCGGCGGCGTGGTGTCTTTGCGTCCGCCGACGCTCCGCGCCTCGGCAGTGGCTGCGAGCCAACCGCCTCATCAGAGCGAGGACCCGACCCCAAGCCGTCTCGACTCGGCGGTGGTCACCAGATGCCCCTCTAGGCGCGCCAACATGGACACGCCTCCACCTCAATCTCCGCCAAGAGCTGAGTCCGCATGTAACGTCAGTTGGCATTACGTAAGTTACATGAAAAGACGTGCCCATGTAGGTTCGACAGACACTTACCGAGGCGTTGTCCTCCGGGACATCTGTGAAGGGTACGTGTCCGCTACCGATGCTCGCCGGCGACGACGGTCTTTGTGTGTACCCCACCGAGGCGAGTGCGCGGGCGAACCACTCCATGTAATCGATCGTACATGTCATGGTCGACGGCCGGTCTCGGTGACCTCTCGCCGAGCGCGCGCGCCCCACCGCAGGCCCATGGTCGCATACGGTCGCGAATCGAGAGCCCACCGCAAACCCCATCCGGCCATCTGCAATGCAAAACAAGAAGTACGCAAAGACATTAATTTCGCAAAGATGCGAGTAGTAGGATCGTGGCAAGTACTGTGAGCGCCACGCGCGACAACGTGACGAGGCGCAAAGGAAAGGATCGAACAGCCGAATCGCCAAAGACTCGGTGCGGGAGTACTCCTCGACACAAAGGTCAAAGACGAGCACCTTACGGTGAGCCAAAGGCCTCATCTCGCGGCAAAGCACGGAGACCCGTGAGGTGCTCGGGCGTGACGTCGACGCGGTGTATGGCGCCCACCGCACGCCCTCGCTGTGGAGGCGGTCGAACTCCGAACGAACTCCCG
Source organism: Otatea glauca (assembly GCA_036346275.1). Taxonomy (NCBI): domain Eukaryota; kingdom Viridiplantae; phylum Streptophyta; class Magnoliopsida; order Poales; family Poaceae; genus Otatea; species Otatea glauca. Next base: position 44,016,803 of record CM070714.1, read on the forward strand.
ATAGGACCTCTCACCGTAGGTGCGCGAACCTCCGCCGCGAGGAAATAAGAAATGGCGAAGGTTATTTAAGTGCGTTAGTGGGGAAAAGATACGAGGGAGCGTACGCCGTCGGACCCAGAGTGGCCCATGGTGGGCCACCCACCGGTCGCCTCCGTAAAGCTCCTCGTGTACGGTCGCGGTCAACAACAGCTCGCCACGGAGAAGCGCCCCAAGACCACAATCGGAGGAGTAGGACGCAACTCGACATCGCCGCGTCGTGCTCGCCCGAGACGGCGTCGCCGCACTCACTCAGACGCCGCCGCAAGCACACCGAGGCCCACGACCACCGCATCACCCGCTTACAAGGGGGAGTTAGACGTGCTCGCTGAGACGAGATTGAACCGAGTGTGTTACCTCATCCACCGGGTGTCGGCGATGTCTTTGGGCGACTCGATCAGTGACGGTCCACCGTGTTCCCGTGGGAGGACGGAACATCACCCAACCGAGCAACAACAGAGGTATGCCTCCAAGTGGCGGCCACGCCCGCCTCCTCCGCGTCTTGGTGGAGAAGGTCACCGCAGCTGTCGCAACAAACATTATCAAGAACTTGGCGCTTCTATTTTAATTTCAAAGAAAGAGGTACTCACCGTGAATCGGCGCCCACGCCGCCGGTCCGGGCGCCGGCCTCCCTAAGGGCCGGTAGGGGCGCCGGGTGCCGCCGCACTCGACAAACGCGGACAACTCGGCGTGCCACGTGATTTGAGGCGTCGTGCGGCACGATCGCTGGGCCCGCACAAGGGAGGCCTAAGAGGTACGACACGCCCCGCAGCGTCGGAGCCATCTCTCCGCACGGAAGGTGGAACGTGTCGCCTCCGGTCTCCACCGGTCCACGAGTGTGGCCGCAGGACCGGTCGTACCGAACCGCGGCACCTCCTTGCCCTCTAACGGGCAACCACCACCCACCATCCTACAAAGAGGAAGTAAGCCACCGCCGCAACTCGCATGTAGTTAGAATTGCATTCACAGTAAGTATGTGTACGTAAAGAGTGCAAGCGTCGCACTACCGTGGAACCCAACGTGGTCGATCGCGGCGCCCCGGCACTCGAGGTCGGTGGCCTAGCACTCGGTTCTCCTCTCATGGAGTACCTAGACCGGTGGTCGATCGACGGTCACGCCCAGCAGCTCGTGGCAAGGTCGCGCCATCGTGGCTCGTTACAAAGCAAATACAACAGATTTATCAAGAATTACATGTGCACACAAATGAAATGCGAAATAACGAATTGTACCATACTCAACAAACAATACAACCAAGTGTGGAGAGCAAAAAAACTCGATTGCAAACATACGAAAGACAAAGACATGTTCGACGAGGCACACAACGCCGAGAATTACATTATCCTCGTAGGTACTAATCGGGACATCGGAGAATAACATGATGCGAACAACAACTTACTAGTACATTGAAAATTACATCGAACATTACAACGTACATTACATGACTTACGGTCCATTGAATAATACAAGATGGGAACAACATGCAAAGTTACATTATCCGCGGTTGCGACGCTACTCGACTCGCCCATATCGTTCGAATGCGCCTTGTCCTTCGACGCCCGACCTTCATCTTCAACATTCGGATGTCCGGTACCCATCGATGGTCCGAGAGGGGCTGTGTGAACGATCCATCCACTCGCACCGTACACCTCATGATGCCACGTGTTGAGAACGCTCGCTTGTAGTAGTACGGGAGATGAACGGACGACGTGATTGATGCGTCTCGGCGGCCGCGGCAATGACGCAGCAGCACGGCAAGTGCAAAGCAGCGTGGTTTCTGGCAGAGCACTCGCAATCACCGCCGAGTATGCACAGATGGAAGTCCTCTCCGGGGCACCTCGCGACCTCGGCCACCGCAGGCACGTGGTATCTCCGCTCCACGCCACTCTCCTGTAACCCGATGTGTCTCGCGCCTTTCTTGTTTTCTTGGACATGTAGGTAGACACAACAGCTTGAGTAAGACAATCGATTGTCCGACATACATGCCGCGGAGGTCTTGTATCGCTCAATGAAATATCTCTGTGTCCCTAATAAGACACCTCAACTATACCCACCAATGGAAGGCATCCGTGCCTTTCATTACCCATTGTAAATCTCCGCCAGTTCGTTGTCATGATCCCATAACGCGAGCCGCCTCGTCGTGCGTATGGACCATTTCTCCAAAGGCTCATGTCGATCCAATCGGTGAAACTCTTTATGTTGGTACCGCCCACGCCGAGGTTTGGGGGTCTGCTTGCAGCCGCATATAAGGTCGGGGTCCTCTCCTTGCTCATGGTACACCATCGGGTTCCTTGATGAACTAGCGGTACCTCCGGGATCCATTGATTGCTTCTTCGTTAGTTCGCCCAACGCCTTCCAAAGCGCGTCGAACTTCCTCCGTTGGTTCTGCTTGCACAGCGCTGAACATGTTCATAAGCTCCTTATTCTGAATCGACGGAAAAATTGGCACCCATGTGCCTCATGCACCACCTGCTCCTCGGATCCGCCACTTTGTCGCTCCCACGACGGCGGACCCTTGTTGCATATCCACGATCGCTCTTAGCAGCCCTCGCATGCTGGTCATGGATGACACAAACATCGTGCTGTCGAGAACAACCGCCACTTCACTCTTTCAAGGAACCAGCATCACCTCTCGTGTTTTCCCCTCCACGAATGCCAACGCAACCGTAGAACTCGGTTGTTGGCATCCACCGCGATCGCAGTTAGAATCTGGCCCTTGTACTTCCCCGTGAGGAATGTGCCATCCATGCAAAGGACCGGGCGACAGTGCCGGAACGCATTTATGCATGCGCCCAGGGCGAAGAATGCACGCTGCAATACCCACTTCCCGGTGCACGCACCACCCGCAGGGAACTCCGCAAGGTCGATGGATGTACCGGGGTTCCTTTGTGCGATTGCCCTGAGCAAGTGGGGAATATTCTCGTACGAAGCCTCGTACGTCCCGAACCGTATTTCCAGAGCTGTCCTTTTTGCTCTCCATGCCTTTGCGTAGCTAATCTTGTACTGAAACCTCTCCTCCACGGCTGTGATAATAGATCGAGGTTGCAGATGGGGATTGTCCACGATCTGACCATAAAACACATTTGCCACCCAAGTGGACGACAGATTGCGGTGTCCCTGCTCCGCTTCTTCCAGCTCGCAGTTATGCTCCATCACTATGGAGCATTTCCAGAGTCCGCCCACTTCCTGGTATGCATGCACCGCCATGGGCACGAATCAACTACGCACTTCACGTCGTAGTCCTTCTTGCCGGACTTCACAACCTCGAATTGCCGCCGAGAGACATTGCCCAAGATTTCACCGCATCCATCACAGCCTCCTTGTCTTTATATACGGCCCTGCGCCACCTCGTTCTCACGATACTCCCATGCATCAATGTTCCTTCATTCATTGTTAGGTCTTGAAATTGTAATTGGTCCACGCACTGTGATAGGCACCCAGGCGTTGTCCTCCTCGTCTGAGTGCTCACCATCGTGGACTTCCTCATCCGCACGGTCCTCCTCTTCCATCAAGTCAACAATGTCCTCCACCTCCTCCCCTCGTCGGCCACCTCGCGCCTCCACCGCTGTCTCCTCCGCCCCGGTCCCTTCGTCACCGCTAGCCTCGTGCTCCTCGTCTCCGGCTCTCGCCGCCTTCCTCTTTGCATCCTTCTACATTTGATGTCCCTCCGCCGTAATGTCCACCCCGACATCACGAACTTGCGACACCGATGGAGCTACCGGGTAGCACTGTTAACAACATGAGCGCCAACCCCGCCTACTGCAAAACCAACATAACTCCTCCATGTGGACGCCGAGTTAACAGAATCAACTCTCCGTAAAACGGTCTTGCGCTCGCTCACTATCGCTCGACCAAGAATCAACAGTCCGGGCATCCAAATCGAACATCCGAGACATCCACTCCAACAAACCCTCAGATGTCCTATCGCTTTCGTGCGCATATGCCCAGACGACTCTTGAAAATGATGATAGATCCACCCCATCCGCCCCGTGCTATCTCCCCATCTCCATAAAATATTTGGAAATACAATTTCTCCGACATGCTTTAACGTCCGACGGAAAAATATTACTCTAGAATACAATACAGATCCTGAAATTTCTAAAACTAAATAGTACATTAAAGTTCTAAATATGAATCATGACATTAAATTTCTAAACAACACTATTCGACAAATTGTAAACGCTACACAATCCTAAATTTTCTAAACACTACAATAAATTTCTAAGACTAAAAATAAATTTGTAACGTACTTAATACTATACAGTCCTGAAATTTCTAAAAACTAAATAGTACATTAAAGTTCTAAATATGAATCATGACATTAAATTTCTAAACAACACTATCCGAGAAAATGTAAACGCTACACAATCCTAAATTTTCTAAACACTACAATAAATTTCTAATACTACACTAAATTTGTAACGCATTTAATACTATACAGTCTTCAAATTTCTAAAACTAAATACTACATTAAAGTTCTAAATATGAATCATGACATTAAATTTCTAAACAACACTATCCGAGAAAATGTAAACGCTACACAATCCTAAATTTTCTAAACACTACAATAAATTTCTAATACTACACTAAATTTGTAACGTACTTAATACTATACAGTCCTCAAATTTCTAAAAACTAAATACTACATTAAAGTTCTAAACGCTACACAATCCTAAATTGATTTGGATATTACATGCTACATTAGAATTCTAATGACAAAAACAGTCCTCAAAATATTTTCTAAACACTACAAAATCGTAAAATTCCTAAATAATAGAATAAAATTTGTAAAAATACCTTCAGTAAACGCATTTAATCGACTTTTTTCCCTTTTCTTCTTCTTTCTTCTTCTTCTTCTTTTCTTCTTCTTTTTCTTCTTCTTTCTTCTTCTTTCTCTTTCTCTTTTCTCTTCGTTTGCTTCGCCTCACTGGTTCTCGAGCGAGCGGAAAGCTTTAAGCCACTGTCGCCCCAGCTCGGCGACGCCTGTCTCGAGCGATGGGGGCCCACACGACGGCGTCGACGGCGAGGAACAGCAGCAGGCATATCGCCTGTGTATGGGCGATCGCCCATACACGCGACGGATGCTAGTTTTGTAATTTTTAAAATCGGACGCATAGTTTTGAAAAAAAGAATAAAAAAAAATATTAAATAAAAAAAAATTCCATAAATTGTAGTAGCTTTTATTGGCCTTACGTACGTTTGGAAGAAAGGAAGAAATTTCTGTTTTTCTTTCTTTCTCTTGTGGATACTATATAGGTACGTGAGACACAACTTCAAGTAGATCTTTTTTTATCTTCATTTATTTACAAGTATTTCTGCCTAATGTTGTAACGGTTTTTTTTTCCATCATTTTTCCACCATTGTTCCATTAATTTTTTTATTTGTTGAACTAATTGCCTTAATTTGTTCCACCAGTATTATTCATTTGTTCCAGGTTTTCAATCGTTTTACTGATATTCTTTAATTATTCCATGAGTATGTTTGTTTTGTTCCGCTAATATATTTTTTTTCTAATATCATCTATGAACTGTTCGAATTGTTGTGGGGTGACCCCACCAGGGTTCGCAATATCGTCGATAATCACTCGAATATCGTGATTATCGACCCTATCGAGTCGGTACGGTATATAATACCGATCGGTAAACCGGTTAAATTAAAAAAAATCAAATATTCAAAAAAATATGTGACGTAAATATCGTGATAATCGCTGAATATCAAATCGATCGTCGAAGAACAAAAGTTCACAAAATCGCTCAAGTCGATTATCGAGGGATATTGAGCGTTTATCGAGGCATATCGAGCGTTTATCGGTGAAAATTGATTTTTTTACAAAAAATTCATCAAAAAATTTGATATCGAAACCTTTCGATTTTCTACAGATTTTTGACTGATATTTTTTTATTTTCAAAAATCTCGATATGATCGATTATCGCGATATCGATATTGTCAACCTGGACCCACCGTTAAGAACTTAGCCCATATACACACAAAGAAGTGGCACCCGATCCGGCATTGTTAGATCTAGCCCCCAGCAGCCATTGCATCCATTCCAGTCCAGTGGACCAGGTCCACGTCGCACCATTGGACTAGGACTAGCACGGGGTGACACATATAATCAAGCCATCTTTACTGTTCTTCACATTCTTTAGGCTTCGATGAGACTCTTTGAGATCCCCGAAGCCTCCTACTCTACTGTTTGATCTTGCGATCACAACAGTAATATCAAAATCAAACCCGTGGAACATTGGCCCAGACCCTTTACAACTTAATGCGTGTAACACCATCCATGAACTATTGGAACATTAAAACCAAATACATGGAACATTTTCATTTACCTACCGGAACATCTAGCACACTCAATTCTTCCCCCTACCCTCATCAAAATATACACCGTGGAACATTGTCCTTGAAATAATAGAACATTAGGAAAGTAATGCATGGAACATTTCTTTTTATCTACCGAAACATATGGCACATGATATCATTATTATGCTGTCATATATGTAAGTGCAGTCTTGTTTTGAATATCTCATTGTAATGAAACACGATGGTTGAAACGGATCATGAACTGAACACTCGGTTTAAAATATACAATCATTTGAAATTTTGAACTGAAAAAAAAGAGAGAGAAAGAAAACGCCTTAAATCGAGTGCGCTCGAGTTGGATGGGCCGAGCGATATGGGCCGGAAGGTGGGTGTCACGTTGCCCCATTCGCGTGTCCCTCCGGCCGCCGCGTAACGCGTTTGCGTTTTCTTTTTTTACGTTGTGTCGTGGTTTTCTTTTGCCTGCCGCATGGGCCCAGCCAATGTACTGATGACTCCGGGCAAGCAAGGCAAGGTGCGGCTGCTGCCAGCCACATGATTGCACGCAGGTTGGGTGGCCCACACGTCAGTGATGGTCCAAGGTTTGGAGCTGTGACTGTTTGTGAGCAAGCCATGGGTGTGGTGTTTTTCTTTCTTTCTTTTCTTTTTATTTAGTTGCAATTTTTTTTTCAGAATTTCGATTTTTTTTGGATGTTTGTAGGTCTTTTTTTAGTTCCTCGTGTTCATTTTTCACCATTTTTAAGGTATTTTTTATTTGTTCAACTAATTGCTTTGGTTTGCTCCATCAATATTCTTTTCAATCTATTCCACTAATAGTTTTTTAAATTGTTCTACTAGTAGTCTTGAATTGTTCCACGAGCACATTTGATTTGTTCCCTAACATTTTTTATTTCTTTTAAACATCCTCGATGAACAATTAGAACATCGAAACTAAACACGTGAAACATAGAACTTTTATGTATGAAATATCCTTCATGAACTGTTGGAACATCGAAACCAAATACATGGAACATTTCATTTTACCTATCGAAACATCTAACACATACTCGATTTATTCCTCCCTTTCCAACTTAAAAATATGGAACCAATGAAACATTAGCATATAATGCGTGGAACATTTTACTTTATCTACTTAAATATATGCTTAATGATATTATTTACTAAGTTTAAATATAGACAAATGAGATCTAGTTTTGAAAATCTTATCGTACGCTCACACCCAGCTCGCTCAAGCCTCGTGTCGCTCATGCCCTCTCCCGCGCTAGACCACATCGCCCATGTCAGTTCACATGTGCCAGAAAACCAGCGGCGCAGCACACGCTCAGGACATGGTCGCCACGTCATCGCGCCTCACTGACCATCACCACCATCCCAGGCCACATCAGCCCGCGCTACCCGCACCACGACACCAGTCGAAAGCATGCCTCGCCCTGTCTAGTCCAGCCCAGGGCTTGCGCCAATGTCGCCCCACCGCCCGTACATGACTCCCGCCGAGCAGTCATCTCCCTCCTTGCCGCTGCCCCTGTCAGTGACTCTCTACCTCTCTCCGCACGTGCGCCGAGGTGCGCTGCAAAGCATCTAAAAAGCTTGCATATGTGCCACACCATTGTCTTCTCCCCTTGGCCTTAGCGCCATGCTCTTAGGCTTAAGCTGAGACACCACGCCTACAAAAGGGGCATCACAAGCCATCGATTGCTCCACACTCCTCCCTGCCACTCCCTCTCCAAGCGCCCAGCGCCATTACGCCTCTGTGAAGCTCCTTCGCCATGAGAATGACTAAACCAAGCCAAGCTCAATCTTCCTCCTAGGTGAGTCACTTCTGAATTGCTTTGAGCTTGAGCTCTCTCGGCATGCCCTAACCACTTTCCCTCCTCGATAGCTTTGCTCTATATGGACGTCGCCACCATGGTTACCTCCCACCGCCACCTTGGACCATTGTCGCCAACCCTCTCCGGTGAGCCTCTACCACTACCAACCCCCAAAATGGAACCTACTCACCTCCCTCATGCTTTCCCCTCCATCAATTTCATCCCATCACCACCACACATCCTCCTCCACCATTCGCCATGGCCACCGCCGCTGAGCTCTCGTTGCCAGCCATCTCCGGTCATCCCCGTCCATTGCCAACCTCTCCCCGAGGTCCCTCTCAACTTCCTCTTGATATCCCAAGCCTCGACGTCGTGATTTTCGTAGCTGTTTGTCGCTGGCAGCCTCACCTGAGCAGCTGCCCTGTTCTGGGTCACCGACATATGGACCCAACATGTCAGGCGCTCACCCCTCTCACACACAGTCACCGACAAGCCGGCCCTACTTGTCGGTTTCCTTTTAAAAATCGATTTAAAAAACAATCACTAACATATGGGCCAATTAAGAATAATGATGTGATTTGCAATTTAAACCGATATTTAGTTTATGAGTCACTAACATGTGGACCCCACCTATCAGTCTTTTTAAAAAATAATAAAATCCTAACATGTAGGTCACACCTGTTAGCCCTACCAAAAGAAAATTCATTTTTCTTCAATAAAAAATACGCTTTCAAACCAGTAGAGAATATGCCTTCTCTATAGGAAGATGTAATATATGAGATTACACCTTCAACATCACCACCTATTTTCTTTTTTAAGGATTTTCCAGCTGATTTAAATTCAAATGCTCATAACTTTTACATACAAACTCCAAATTGAGTGAAACCAGTTTCTAATTTTCTCTGAAATCATGCCCATTTTCAATATGCAAAAATATTTGAATTTGATCTCTGTTTGTATTCATTTGGTTCTAATTATTGTTTTACGATATTATATGTATAGGCACCGACGTCCCAGAGACCTCCATTCTTGATCGAAAACAAGATCAAGAATTCAATGAGTAAGGCAAGCACCTCCTTTGATCATATTATTTTACTTAATTTATACTATTTTTACAAATTTATCTATGCATGTGTGTACTTTTAGTAAAATAGCTATATTGTGGGTATTGGCAGATAGACCTACTTGTTACATGGAATTTCGTTGATAAATACACAACCTTAGTATTGAAATCCATAATATAGGGGTTAGACAATAACTGATGTCAACCTTGGGGAGATTTGATTATGCAGACTTTCTTAGCCATGCTTTAGATTTGACAAGAATAGATCAATCGTTGAGGCATTTGTTTGAAAATGGGAATTTCGACATGATGGACCGGAGGGGTTACCTCTGTTATTTTAGTATAAAATCAAAGCTGAAAACTAAGTTTTGATGTGGGGGAGTTATTAATATAATCTGTGAAGTGCGAGGGACGGACTTGCACATAGTGTAGGAGTTCTCGCCTAGATAGATTAAAGACCGAACGTAGTGTTGTAAAATCCAAGATATCCGTGTAACCACAAATGCTATTATGGGGTGACTCCAACTTACTAAGTTATCTAGGACTAGCTTTGCGCATTGGAAGGCCGGAGTAGTACGAACATTCTGGGTAGGTTTGCTCGAAGGGGTTCCCTCACCAAGGTGTTGGGGCTAAAGCTTACTAGTACAACTATGTATGCCTTGCTATGGGGAAAATGGTTATGACAGGGATGGATTGTCAATGTTATGATGTATGTGTGAATTTTATTTTCGCCGCCATAACAAGGGTCAAACATCACTGAGCTGGTGCAAAATTAGATCTATGTCTAGGAAGTGTGATTCATAGCTTGGTAACAAGAGTTAGCTATGTCTTATAGGTAAAGCTGTATGCCTTTGCAGAGTGTAAATATTTTTGAAAAGCCGTGCTCGCTGTTATGAGTGGCTCTAGTGCATTGACACTAGTTAGTTTTGAATTTTAAAATAAAGATTTGAATTGGAAAATGGTGGTAGCCATGTTTCAGATGTTATGCCAAGTATGTGCAGGGAATGGATTATTGATGACAATCATAGAGGATTGTAAATTGCTCATATTTATGTTATATACTTGTCATTTACATACTTGTCAACTGCTCATTACAAATTTCGTTCGCGATCTACTGCTTTTTATTGTTGATAAATCTTGTTTTATGCAAAAATTTGAGAACATGGTAGGATAGCCATTCCTTTGAGATAGCCATGCATATACTTATAGTTGTGATATACTACAAGTCTTGTTGAGTACAAATGTACTCACCCCTGCTTGTTGATATTTAGAGGATGAAGGAATTGCCGCCCCCGATGATTCATATTTTACTGTGGGTTTCGTAGAATATGTCGATGACATTTTCTAAGGACTTGATCTTGTCGATTGCTTATGGATATTTTGGGTTGAGGTATATTGCTGGACTTTAATATTTTATTACTGTTTTCCACTGCATTTTATTCGGCCAATGGCCCTCTTATTATAAGAACAATGTACCTTTTGTATAAATATGACTTATATTTTTATATATCTATGCCATGTTGAGTATGGATGTGATAACAATGTTGAATGTGTGTGCTAGCCAATGATCATGAGACTAGTACAGTATACACATAAGGCCCTCAAGTATTCCATGCCCGGGTGAGGGTCTCGGCACATATTAACCCTTTATAGTTATTGGTAGCCTTTTACATAGTGAGAGGTAATAGTAGATATCCGCCATTGGATCACACGAAATCAATGGTTCATTCCAGTGTATGTGTACCATAAACTTTCCCTCTACATGGAGGAAATATAAGCTGCTTTACAGCACTGTGATAACCTCAACCGAAAGCACTTTACAAACTTGTATGCTTAACAGATGGAATATTATAACATCCCAATTTTTGCCCTTTTAAAAATCTTTTGTGTAGTTTAGTCCTTCAGAAAATTTCAAAATTTTATTTGCTAATTAAAGCTTAATATAGGAACTTCGTAAATAGAAAATGATTTAATATGATTAAATCTTAAGTGAAAAATTGTCAAAAATATTTTATTTGAGTTCTTTGTGCTTGGAAGTATTTTTCAATTTTTTTTGGAATTGTTCGAGTGCATTTACTATTTTATTTGCACACTTTTGCATTTTCTATATTTTCTAAAAATAAAAAACTAATTAAAATGATGGAAAATGGCTCATGGGCCAAAAACCTAGCCACCAACCCATTTCTTTTTCCTTTGGCACGGTCCATCTCTTGCGGGTTAGCCTACACCGCACAGTCCGCCGCCACGGCCCATCTCCGTGGCACAACCTAGCCCGCATCGTGTCGCGTTATGCCCATGATAGGTTGGCCCACCTATCATAAGCATTGTCCATCGTCACCGCGATAGGTTGGCCTACCTATCATAAGCATTGTCCATCGTCACCGCGAAGGACTCTATGTCTGTGTCATGCACATCATAGTGATGTTGAACTCCGCGATTCACACGCGTTGAAACTGCAATAAATAGCGCACCACATCGCCGGGAGCTTCTCATCTAAAGCCCTAACCCAAGCCATCGAATCTTGCCACCATTGAGTCAGGATCTAGATATCTTTGCAAGCACCACTGCCAAGCTTCTCGTTGGATTCCGTTGCCGTCGGTGAGTCTCCGTCCCCATTGTCTACAACGTAGTGTTCGTTGTCGCGTGTTCTACCCAACGCGCACCTCTTGTCACCGAAGTATCGTTAGAGGTCATCACCGTGGAAGCCATGCAAGCGTCATTGTGTTCGCCTCACCGAGACCTCTCGGGCAGTACCAACCGCGTGCTAGAAGCTTCGCTGGCAAGATCGCCAAAGTTGTGCCGTCGCTCGCCGTTGCCCACCGATGACCATAGATCCTAATGCCGCCGCCATGTGGAGCTAGTTGTGCCGAGTCAGCCATGATAGCCTTGCCATGTCAGCATGGTATTGATTGGTTCGGTGGACCAAATCTACCGTGGACTATATATGACATGTGGGGTCCACACGTCAGTGTCTCATGGTTTTCCTAAATTTCAAAATATAAAAATAAATTTGGAATATTCCTTGGGCCCATATGTCAACTTCTTAGAGAGGAATATTATCATTTCTCTCTCAATTTCTAGTATTTATTTGTCTGATAAATCTTCCAAGAGTCCGTTCTTATTCATACAAACTTCGATTGGAGAGTTTATAAATTCATCTAAAATTGAGCCCTACACTCTGGTATATTTATTCTGATTTTTTTGCCTCTATTTTGTATTTATTTTGTTTTCGTCGATTGTTTCGAGTAGATGTTGAAGTTTCAAGAGCTTTCAAATGAGAAGAGTTGATGCAAGATCAAGACCATGACCTATTCCAAGGCGAGTTGTTCTTGATCGTGTCAAGACCATGATCTATTCCAGGACAAGTTATTCTTTGATCATGTTGAACCCAATTTTACAAAAGTTATTTTGTTTAAAACTATTGCATGCGAGTTCAAATTATCAATTGTTTAATTATTTCAAAAATTAGTTATGCAACCTACTTGGATTATACTTATCTTGCCATTTACTATGCCATGATCATTTTTCACCCTGGATAGAGAATTAATAGTTAGTCACTAATATATCACCAACGCGGGTTGTCTAGAACATGATTAGTGTGCTAAGCCATTCAACGGGTTATCAATATCATTTTGAACTGCAAATTCAATCATGACTATAAATGAATATGGAATATCTTTGTGAAAAGAGTGTGTCATGTATTTTCACACGATGATACGATGTTGATGGCATGTGTTGCACAATAATTAACTGGGCGATAAATGATTTAGATTAAAGCAAGTGGCAAGATGTTGTGTGTTAGGTGGGGCTATGTGAAATTGGGTTGGTGATTCAGTGTAAATCAATTGATAGGGCTCTATATGAACAAAATATATTGAAAGTCTTGCCTCGATCAATTAAGGACTTAACCTTGTAAGCCATTAAATTAGGCTAACTATACAACCATATGTCTGTAGTGGGACATACCTAACTCATTAAGTTACCGAGTCTTGACATGTGATACCTCGGGGGTCAACCAAGCTATGTGCGCATTCAAGGTGTGTGTTGTAGTGACTCCGCATCTTTGACAGTTATTGTTCCTAGTCCAACAATGAGTTCCTCTCATTCTTCTGCTCTGTGTGAGGGTGGAATAGTGAGATAAGGCATATTGGGAGGGTCATTTTCGGATATAATTTCTGAAAGGTTTTGTTATGATCTTCTTAGTCGCACGTCAAAGAAAATGTATAATGGCCAACATAAGAGATTGATCATATCTTATGGATAAAGTGTATAACCTCTGCAGAGTGTAAAACTATTCGAATAGTCATGTCTCCGGTTATAGATAATGCTTGGGAATTTTGCACAAGCGTTAGATTTATAAAATTAAATTGGGAAGGAGGCTGTGTGCCAAGAAAAGAAAATTGTGTAGGCTACGTACCAATTTAACTTGAGAAATATCTAAATAACTTATTATTATTGTTAGTTGTTTTATTGAAAGTTCTAAATCTATTATCATATTCGATTGCTAAAGTCTGCTTTATGCAAAAGTAAACCATATCAGTCATTATTTAAATAAGCCTAGCGTATAGCTATATTAGGCTTGCATTATGTGCATAACATGTTGAGTACTCTATTTGCTCACCCTTGCAATAATCAATCAATTAGTTCGAGAAGAGTCAACACTAGCTTTGTAGGAGAAGTATCGTAAAGAGGTCGATTGTTAGGATTCTTGCCCCAGTCGATTGCCTATGGCAGATCGATGGGTTTTTCCCACTGGAGTTTATTTCTATTCCGCTATAGTTTATGTAGTGTTTAAGCCATGTGAGGCATAATAAATATAAACACGACCATAAAGTCATCATGATCATTATCTATTTATTTATCAACTTTAGTCATTTATTCTTATTCCATTGTCTATGAAGTCGATATTTCATCTATGTTGCCACTATGTGCATTAATGTGATCCTAGACTAGTACAGTATACAGATGATTTGGATTTAGATATTCGGGTCTCGACAAGTATTTTGGCTATATAATGGTCACATGGGGCAGAGTATCTTGCCAGGTTACAGAAACGAAAACCATATCACCAACTGGACTCAATGGAGGGAAAAGGGAGCAACCAGCAATACTCAAAATTTCCTTTCCACCTTCCATTACTAAGAACAGCCTTTAAGCTTTAACTGAAGCAACATTTACACACCTAGATGACCAAGGTATTGGGGGAGGAAACATACACGCTTCAGGGCAAAAATATATACACATCTGGCTAGAGATAGATCTCACCTTATGGAAGCCTACTACTGTACATGGTTGCACCTTAGACATTCTACCGTTGGAAGCTAGCTAGAAATACAACGGTGCAAGCGCTTTCATCGGTGCTCCACCAAACCCCCCCCCCCCGTTCCGAGGTCGAGCTGAAATTATAGGTGGAGACACTATGCAGCACTATTCACCTTCAATCCTGGAACAGTTGCATACTTCTTGGTGAATTGTGCAAGGAGATAAAAATGAAACAAAAAGATACAAGGCTTACATGAACGCAGCGCTCAATGGTCTATCAGCTAGAAGTAAGCTTCTGGAACTCCCTAGCTCAAGCTCATCAGAGGCAGAACTATACGAAGACAGCAACTCCCTCTGTATTAAATTGCAAAGAATACAGGTTAGTTCCTTTTTTAGATGAACACAAGCTCCATTCTGATTAGGTAATGGAACTGTATTGAATGCCAGAATTGCGTAGTAGTGCAAATCACCTCCTACTTCCTAGTGCTACAGTACAATGCTTAGCAAAGTTTTTTTTTCTGATAGATAATATTTATAAAACAAAATCAATTTGGTGTTGAACTTTTCTTTTTAAAAAATTGGATTATCTCATAATTCATAATCTTATGTCTTGTCCCTTGTTCAACGTGGGTGCCGCAACATCACAAGCAGGGATTCAAATTTCGTTTTGGATAAAATTTCGACGATGACCGAAATCCGAAATTTTGACGAAATCTTGTTATTTCGGACAAAATCCGGACGAAATTCAGAAAGCAAAATTCAAATCCGGAATTTTTGGACCGAATTTCGGGCGAAATTGCCGAATTTTCGGCAGATTTCAACTGAACAAAAAATGGTTCAAACGATGTCGAAAATTTTTCAATTTTTTTGGAGGTTACTGACACATCAGTGATGTTCCCGTAAAAATTTCAGATGATTATCAAGTCTGAGAAATTTTTAAAAATTCGAACATTGCTACTGTCCTGATAAAACCCTGACCGACAAGTTTGAACCAAATGAAAAATGGTTCAAACCACGTTAGAAAATTTTGAAATTTTTTGTGCATGGTTATGATGCATCACTAAAGTTCTCATAAATATTTCAAATGATTATCAAGCTTAATGAATTTGTAAAAATTCGAACAGTGCTACTGTCCTGTTAAAAGGCTTACCGACAAACTTGAACAAAATAAAAAATGGTTCAAACCACGTTAGAAATTTTTTGTGAATGGTCCCGATGTAACATTAATGTTTCTATAAAATTTAAGATGATGATCGTGTTTAAAGAATTTTTAAAAATTCTGACAGTGCTATGTCCTGATAAAAGCCTGATGATTAATACATAGATTTGCTTTAGCAATAAAAAAATATTTAAAATTTTTGAAAATTTTACAGAAGGGTGATAAGGAAATTCTTAAGATCTCATAAAAATTTTGAATCATGATTACACTCCAGTGAATTTATAAAATTCTTACAAAGCACTGTACCATTTATGTTCTTTCTCTTTTTGATTTTTGAAATATAACAAATGAAGTTCAATGCTTACATAGATTTAATTGAGCAAAGAAAAAAAGTTGATTTTTTTTAAAAAAAATTACATAACGATACTGAGGCAATTCTTAATATCTAATAAGAATTTTGGATCATGACCACTCGAGTAAATTTATAAAATTCTGACAAAATTATTGTCCCAATTATGTTCATTCTGTTTTTGATTTTTTATAGATAACAAATGAAATTCAATTATTTTAAAAAAATTTATGTATGATCCTACACTACTAAAGATAGTACCAGTGTTTCTGTCGAAATTTTAAAATGTCTCAAAAATTCAGGTTTCATAGAAGATGACTTTATTAAAGGTTATTGGACCAAATCCGGTCATAAAACAGCAAAATCCGGTTTCAAATCCCGAAATTTCGTCGAAAAAAATGAAAATACTGTAGCAATTTATTTATTTTTAATTCGGCCGGTAATTTGGATTTCATTGTGACCCGAAATCTGAGATTTCGGTGAAATTTCGCCGGTTTTCGACAAAATTTTGATCCTTGATCACAAGTACGTGCTACAAGACAAGGGTTCCAACTTAAGACCTGCTCTACTGAAGAGAACTGGGTATCAGTACATACCAAAATTTCGTATAGTTTCAAAAGTTTGCTAAAACATTATGACTTTACAAACATTTTCTGATAGCTGCCCAAATATCCCAGCTATTCTGCACAGTGACAGCAAGTTGTATTCACAGTAGCAGAAACCATGGGCAATTGGGCAAACCCTGGTAGAAAGCATTGAATGTGAACAGACACCTAAGTTCAAGAAGGCACGAGTGTGCTGCTGTAATCATGTGCAGTTTCTTTACATGAATGAAAATAACTTCTACTGACCAACTAAAGGTATTAAACATCTGTAACTGTTTACTTGCTCATGAAACATGGATTTACGAGGTTTTCAGAAATGGTTACCTCAACACCACAGTACATAATAACAATGCAGGCATACTGTGGTGACGGAGCTCTGCATACTAACATTACCTTTCAGTTGTGGTAAAAAAAGGTCTATGTAAAGAGAAATATCATAGAGAGAGAGAAAAAAGCGAACATGACAATATGCAACAATGATCTAAAAAAGAAAAGTGCTTCAACACCTTGTATTACATAGAACGATTGCTGGCAACATGAAATAGTAGTGAACCATTTAGTGCAAGCATGATCTAAATTCTAAAGACATGTTAGAGAGATACTTACTTGATCTTCAAAATCAGGACTAGTCAAATTGATGGAGAGATTTCTCATCAATAACAATGCCTAAAGAAAAGAAGACACATATGTCAGTTGATGAAGAAAATTTGAGAATTTCAAACCATTATTTTTTGAGAATATTATGAATTTGACATGCCTTCTGTTGGTTTCAACAAAGATAACAAAAATGGTCCAAAATGATGACAAAACATACATATACAGTTTTTTTGCAATGCTTAAACGAGGAGAGCTTAAGTACTCCACAAGCCATCGTGACATAATAAAAATCACAACAGAATTTTGCTTATGCTTGTGTTGTCTTAACGGTCGAGTGGTTAACTTTTGTATAAGCAGAAGAAGGAAAACCAAATGTATCCATGATTCCCATACTGTTTCAACATCAATTGGATTCATCTCCTTAAGTTTCTCCAAATGACCACCGGTGCTTGGATCAAAAACACTACCCAAGAAGCTGTAAACTTGTGCAAAATCTGGCATAACTGTATCAAAAAAAAATGAAAGAGAATTAAGAAAGTCAACAGTGACAGTCCGAATCGTATAAGCAAAGCATTGTTCAAGAAAAAATCCCAACATTGATCATGTAAAATCAATGAAAAAAATGTAAGCGGTCAGTACTAAGAAATGCTCTACAACTGTTGTGTTGTACTACCTTTAGGTCCAACATGTCTAGCATAATCAGCAAGTTATTGGTTGTTATGTTTATCATAAAGAAGCGACCATGTGTTTTTAAGATTGGAACGTTAAATTCACAATGAAAATGCATGCACAGAAAGGAAAATGAAAACAAAAGTCTCAGAAATGATAACAATGGGAAAACTCTAATAAATTACTCTGCACCATAAGGTAACAATCAGAAGTCTTAAGAGGTACTAACGGTGGAGTGATGGGACTTGATTTATCTGATCATTAGTTTCACCAGGTTGCCATGCCCTTGGAGGGCCTTCAGTACTGCTAGAGCAAAAATTGTTTGGACCCATTGTTCCGGCACCTAAATCTTCTGAGTGAAAGAGGGTAAGGATTAATTGATAATATTACATTAGAATCATTATAGATAGGGATGAAAATAGAACGAAAACGGTCGGTAAATGGTCATTTCGTTTCCGTTTCCACATTTTTTACCGGTAACGGAAACGAAATCGGAAACCCCAAAAACGGATACAGAAACAGATAGTAACGGAAAAGGATGCGGAACGGAACGGAGCGGATACGGAAACGAAAATAAAAAATTCCACAAGAATATAGTATATGATCACAATATATATGACCGTAAAAACAATGTAACTCATACCACCTTTAAGGTAGACACAAGAACAATGTTATGTTCACCGGTATCACTAGAAAGTTTTTTCTCAAATTTGTCAGCTGAAAACTCGCTATTTGTCCCCTAAATCTGACCAGCATGTCCTCCTCCATATCATTATCATCGAAATCCTCCTACTCCTCCAACTATAAGGTGTAACACCCTAAATTTTGCATATTATTGTTCAATGTTCATTTATGATTTTCTGAGATTTATCCTTTTTCTGGAGTTTATAAATGCCGTTTTGCTATTTTAAGATTTATAAAATTAATTTATTTGTAAAAAATAAAACCAAAATTATGCTAGAAATAATTTTCCTAGGTTCAAAATGTTTAAAAGTATTTTTGAGAATTTTCCAAAATTTTTGAACTCTATTTGATATTTTCTATAAAGCCATTTGTATTTATAAAATTATTTTAATTCGAAAATAAATGTAAATTCTCCATTCTCCTTTTTGGGGCAAGTTTCCGACGGAATTTCCGGATTCATTTATATGGAATTTCCGTTTCCGTTGGAAATGGCTCTCCAGTTTCCGTACCGACATTTTCCGTTTTCGAAAAAAGGATTTCGTTTCGTTTTTTCTCTGGAACGGTCGAAAATTCCATTTCTGTTTTCATCGCAAATTATAGAGAAGAGACACCTTGGAGTACAAACCTTTCACCATAGATGAGGCAACAACTGGTGGGATGGAATTGTGAGTCCATGAAGAAACAGTCGCATTCATGCCCGAGTTCCTAAGCATAGAAAATGAATCTGTCTTGAGGGCATAGTCTGGTTCTGCAAGATAAGAGATAAATATTGAGGTTACTATTTGGTATAAAAGGGATACTGAGTAATATCAAAACATACTTCTCAAAACTAATTTGATGATTCCAGAGAGAGAGAGAGAGAGAGAGGTATTCGCCTTTATGATTCCTTCTAAGGGTATGGGGGCCTCACCATTTTTGGAGGCCTTCTGAGGGTATGGATGAGCAGCTTTACGCTTTGGTCGCGGAGGTGGGACGTGTTCGCTGGTTCCATTTTTCTGAACCTTCATAAAGTACTTCTGTGCATGGCTCCTTATCTGTAAAATCAAATCGGAATGCAAAATGAAAATGAATTTATGGAAGAGTTGATTGCCATGAGAAATACAAGGTATTTGTGCAACATTTGCAAAGGAGCATCACAAAAATGACGAGATTCAGACTGCATGTAGCATTTTTCTCTTGTTACGTTGACAACAACAAAAGCCCATGGAAAAAGCATCGGTTGTTAGTAAAAAACAGGAATACCCAGCGGGAACCACGTATCTTTGATTTTAATGAGTAGTGGGGGCTTGAACTCATGACTCAACAACCACAATCTTGTGCATCTATTGTTTATAAATCAACATAGACCGAAATTAGTAAGGTGTTCTATTTCACTTGATTTATTGTACCATAAGCTAAAATGGTCTGATTACCAGCATTCTTAAACTGGTAACAATTTTTTTTCCATTTCTAATGTAAGTACCTGGATGACAGTCTTGGAGCCAACAAAAGCTTCTATCTTTTTCCAGTCACGATCAAAGCTGAAAAGAAACCAGGTTTTACACATGAATGTCACATGTAAGATGCGATCTTAGAACTGGCTGTCATAAGCTTTGGCACAAATACGTGAATTATACCACATCAAATGTCACTATTGGGGTGAAAAACACATTATTGACACAACCACAAGAAAAAATGTTGCACTCATACACCCTGAAAAGAACATGGTACAGAAATAACGGTGGTGTGAACATATGAGACTATGAGGACCAAGAGATTGGAACATAATAATACTAATCATGGTGTTCAAAATGCCCAATTATTCGTTCTTAAAAAAGTCCAATGATTCAGGTGTGCTCAATCAGGTCCAAATTCATCCTTACGAAAAATCAAAGTACTACTATAACACGGAAACCTGAAGGCTGAGGCATAGAAGTCATGGAGTAATGCTACCGGTACCAACTCCACTGTGTTTGTGCGCGCGCGTTTTTCACCAAACGGCTATCTGCGAAGCATGTGCGGTTAAAGATGCATGAGAAATGGATCCTGACTCCTGAGTCCTGACTAACTTGTAACTGTAGGCTAATTGCGAGAACAGATGCTTTGCCGGCTTAAAGAATATAGTATGTGCCCAACCCGGCCAAATGACACCACCAGTTGAGCAGAGAACACTAGTGTCTTCATCATTCTAAATGCCATCATCTGCAAATTGAATTCTCGGAATCCCTGTTTGACTCCAGAAATTGTACTGGTACTACATGTTATGCTCGTGAACCACGGCAGCTTAATACGACCTCCTTTTCCTCTCATTACACATAAAAAGGTTTAAACGATCTTCAACCATTAAACTCTCTAACAAATATGCTACTCTACGACCAAACTTGAAACAAATGAACAAGTGCAGCAAACTATACCGCTACTGTTTCATAAAAAAAATACACAAGGCATAAAAGCATCGGGGAGAACACTACAAATTTGCGTTTGCTTACAGCTGCAGCGCCTCGAGGAACTTGTCGTGCTCCTGCTCCGTCCAGCTCTCCCGCGACTTGGTGATGGTGTACGGCTTCCGCACCTTCTTGCTGGCGTCCTCGCCCGATGAGGCGGCGCTGGCGTCGGGCGGGGGCGGCGGCGCGTTGGCGGAGACCATGGGGAATGGAGGAGGCGTGGCGTGCGGTGGTGCGCGCTCGAAGTCGGCTTGGCCTGGCTCTCGCGGCTCGCCGGGGGGCTCTGGCTGTAGCGCGGGTGCGTGTCCGCGTGCGTGGTGTGGCGTGTGGTTGGGAGAAAGAGGGACGGCGTTTTCCTGGGTCGTGACTCATGACTCATGAGTGTGCGTTTGTGGCTGAACGGACGGCAGCCACTAGCCCACTACTGCCCACTTGCCTCCCGTCCCTCTCACGCGGGTCGCCCTCTCCATCTCCGCCCGCTTGCCAGCTTTAGCTTGCTTAGGCACCGTTGCGTTTCTGTGGTTGCCCGTGTCTTCGCCGTTGTTTAATCAGACAAGGTTGAGTGCTTTTTCTCTATTCATGAACAGTTCATGTTATCCAAGCAAATCATATCTACAAAAGATTATATTATTATTTTTTATCATATTTTTATATGATAGATCTTATTTTAATATATGATAGTAAATGATATTAAAAATGGTTTAAGAGGGAGTATAGAAGCAAAAATAGTAAAAAAATCATTTTAAAATTGTAGAGTGATATGTATTTAAGAATAAAATCTGAAAAATAGAACGGCACATATTCAGGAACCGAGGGAGTACTAAATTGCATCAAAACTCAAAAAATTATGGCTATGCTGGTTCTAGTGCTAAATGTCTCCAGTGGAAGCACAGAGCCTAGAGTTTCAGTGTGTTCTGCGTGTGTCTGTGCTCTAGAGTTTCAACATCAAAAGTCCATGTAGCGTGTCATATTGTCATGCTTTTTTCATAACGAGAGGATTTTCTCTGTGGGGTTATGCAAGTTATTTTGGGTTAATACTCGTACTACCGTTGCGTCATACGTGGTAGATATTTTATAGCTTATCGTTTCCCAGCTACAGTAAAATAAGCAAGATAACTTAACATCTTTGTGAGCATGCCATCAGCAATAATAATAATAATAATAATAATATATACCTATATTGTTGTATTAGGTAGCAGCATGATAATAATGAAAACTCGTCCGTCAGTGCCAATTACACTGAGTCTTCTTCGATAACCTCACTTACACTTCTATTAAAAAAACTCTCTCTCTCTATATATATATATATGTGAAGTCTTTTTCGCACTCTCAGGTTACATAATCTCACTTCAAATATACCACTTAACCCAACATGTTATACTTATTTATCACTTTCATATATTTCAATAATAATTTTAAGATACTCTCCTGTGTGATTGAGTTGAAAAAATTTCATAGAAACCCTTTATTTATTTTTTGTTATATACCCTTCTCCATATAAAAAATGAGTATATACACAAAATTATGCTATAAAGAGTGGACTCTAATGAATTTTTTCATGAAAATCACTTTAGAGTACCCTTATAATTAATATTAGAGTATACTCAAAAGGATAAATAAGTATAACAACATCATTTACGTGGTATATTGAACATACTCTAATAATGATTATAAGATACTCCAAAGTGAGTTCCATGAAAAATTTCATCAAAGCCCACTTTTTATAGCATAATTTATGTATATACTCCTTTTAGATATGGAAGAGGGTATATAGCAAAAATAAAAGTCCTTGATGAAATTTTTTCAACCATGTCCCATTGAAGCATCTTAGAATTAGTATTCGAGTATACTGAAAGTGATAAAGATGTATAACACGATCTTTAAGTAGTATATTGAAAGGTGGGAATATGTACTTTCAAGAGGACAGAAAAGGCTTCCTATACACACACATAAAAAAACAAACAATTTGTAATATTCAAGATACCTCGTTCGCTCTATGGGTCTAGAAAATCTCACAGTATTCCTTAAATAAAAAATCTATAAATTTTCCCATTAATCGAGAGAAAAGG
Source organism: Otatea glauca (assembly GCA_036346275.1). Classification (NCBI taxonomy): domain Eukaryota; kingdom Viridiplantae; phylum Streptophyta; class Magnoliopsida; order Poales; family Poaceae; genus Otatea; species Otatea glauca. Next base: position 44,039,848 of record CM070714.1, read on the forward strand.
AGAAGCTCTATACCACTTAGTTCGATTGGACCAGATTGTAATGGTGTAGATTAATTATATATAAATTTTATATTTATTATAGTTGTATAACAAACATAACTATAATTTTCATATACATTGGAGTCATATAATAATATAATATGTTGCAATATCTAACCGTGCAATTGCATGAGTAATTCCGCTAGTTGTATAGAACCCAAAATCTAAACATCCTAACATGGTTAAGAGATGGAAGAGGGTTCATGCTCTGGGCAGGGACATTCAAGTCAAGTCAAAGGTTTAAATCCCCGCCTAAATCTATGCTATCGATAGGTAAAAAAAAACATATATACACGCAGAGATATCACTACAGCATCCGTGTGTGATGTGTGTAACGTTCTTAAATTAGTGAAAAGATTAGCGGGAACACACCAAACAGGCTAACACCTAATCGAAAAGATGAACAGCTAGAGGTAGGGAACAGTTTATGCCCTGTTTAGGTTGAGGGAATTAAAGTCAGTTTCGGTTTTTAAAAAACCAGTAAGCCTTCCAAACGAATTGGTTTATAAGTTAAAAGTCATATATATCTAGCAAAAGCTAATAACGTGGTCAGCATAATTTATGTTGTTTGTGAAAATCTTACTTGAAAATATATACAGCTGTGCAGTCTACACTGTTACAGGAAATCTTATTCAGCGCTGAAATTTAGAATTTTGGAATTGCTCCAAACCAAAGCTTTAGCACGCTTGCCAAATATGCATTTGACCATGTTGTCCATCCAACATGAATGCACCAGATTTGCATTTTGTATACATTTGTATGCTGCTCAAATCCATTAGTACACCTTGATAAAAAAAACATTAGTACACCTCGATTATGTATCTCAGGGGCGATGAATTCTGAAACCTTTGTCTCTCTTGTGCATTTGATGGTGTGTAGAACCGTAGACTGGTCTGAACCTACTGCCAAATTGATGCTTACTTCTCTGTTCTATCTTGTTTGGTTACATAAAATTTTTTAGTATCCCTTAATAATCATGCAGCTCCTCGTATTTCTAGCTTATTATTTTAGTTCGTAGTCGAGATAGATTTAGCTTTTGGCTTCTGTTCCGAGAGATTTGTATTGATTATTGAGAATTTCCTCCGTGCATTTCTTTATTCTCACTCCTTTTTGATTCAGTATAACATGTCTGCGAGGCTGCGAGCCCTCATTAACATTATTTCTTCTCAGAAATTGCAGATGGTAGTGAACAAATCAAGAGCCCTCTGGCGTGCTAGCGTGGCAAAAATTCCTATAAGAATTAAAGACCTTGAAAAGATTCCTGCTATATTAGAAGAGATAAAAGTAATGTTAAGGTCCAAACCACAAATTGATGCCCCTTACTGCTCTCTCTCTCTCTGAAGAGTAGAAATTTCAGGTGGAGAGCTTACCGTTGGTTGCAACATCAAAAGCATGGTATGTTACCTGTGCTCCTCATAATTCCGACAAGTTTGAGATTTCAGTAAGCAATTACTTTTCATCGTACTACGATGTGAAATAATATAGGATTTTTCACAAGCACTTGGTATGGTAAACTGGTAATGACTGGATGCGCTAGTGGTATGTTATTTATTGTTCTTTATACGCTGCACTGATAAAATGTATATGTATGCATGTTTGCATACTGTCATTTGCTCAACAGAGAACCATGGTCCGTGTACCCTTTGACCCTTTGTCAATGATTTGAAGAGAAATAGCAGCAGTTCAGACAAACAACCAATACACGCTGCTCACGGTGGTAGAATCATAGGACCCAATATAATGCCAAGCGGCCAATGTTACGAAGGAACTATCACGGCACAATTCACATCTTTTGTTTGGGTAGATTAGTCCGTAGTGTATATCTTTAATCACATCACAGCAATGCATTCTGTTGGAACTGGCCAATATTCTGATTCTGTGCTGCAGGTTTAGACTAGTCACTGTCTTCTGATTTCTGCATTACTGTAACATTTTTTTTAATGGTCATAGAGAATGACGAGTGGACATCTACAGAACAAGATATTCTTTTCAAAGCAGCCAGTCTTGTCAAGCGACATGATCTTCAACCTGGGAGCTCCGCGTAGTTATGTTCATCCACCTTTTTTGGTTGGTGTAGATAACTTCCAAAACACACACCAGTTAATAGACAACGAGCGTCACTATTGAAGGACATTGTCTTTTCTTATCTTACAGTTACAGGAATACAGGAGAAAACCAAAAAAAAAAATACCTATGCATTTCTGTCTATTTCATGATTTATACTTGACTGAACTCCCAGTCCTTGCATACACCCACGTCTATGGTCATCGTCTTGTTTCCTTCCTCTCGTTCCCTGGGAGAGGACAGCACCCTGCAGCAATTCCGCATCGGAGACTGGAAGTTCATGTAAGCGACCAGTTAGTATTACCAACAAGAGCTACAGGACAAGAACAAGATTAAAATGGCAATGCAATGATAGCTGAGTGAGGATTACCCGGTCCCATAAGCCGGGGTCGGGCTTCTTAAGCACGATCACGCTGTCGAGTAGCGCGTCCGGGTCGGGGATCTTCCACCGGCACGGCGGCCGCATTTCGTTGCGGTGCCGCCACCGCTGGTACCTCGTCACGGTGGTCTCCCCTGTGCGTGCCACCGTGCGCCGCGCTGACGCCAGGTAGTACAGCGCGGGCCTCTCGCACTGGTTGCGCGCCAGGGGCCTCGTGTTGAACGCGTGCGACTTGTAGTCCGCGCGCCGGTACCAGTTCAAAAACGTCCGCGCCGGCATCTCCATCTCCCGCGGCGACATGACGCCCCTCGCCACCATCACCACAAACCCCCACGCCACCGACACCGTCCACCGGTTGGCCGAGTCGTAGCATATCGACTGCTGCATCACCCCTACCGAGTCCAGCATCACGGGCCCCTCGAAGAGTCTCCGCACCGCCGCGGGGCGGGACCGCGCGTTCGGGAACAGCAGCTGTACCACGTCGAGGTGGTGTAGCGACACAAGCGGCGCCACCGGGTGGGCGGCGAGGAGGCCGAGGAGGTCCCCGTACACGTCGTACTGGTGGAACCCCGGGTGCCTCGTGAGCGGCACGCCCAGCTCCGCCATGCACGCCTGGATCCGGTCGTCGCTGCCGTACAGCGACGGGTACCGGCGGATGCAGGCGTCTTGCATCCGCTCTAGCCTCACCGCCAGTGGCTGGCTGATGGCGAAGCCGCCGCCCCCGAACGCCATCCCGTACGAGAAGAACATGTTCTGCAGGTGGCTCTCGGAGGGGGACCCAATGTAGTATGGCTGCCGGTGGTCGAGCTTGCCTAGGACGGCGAGGAGGTTGTCGGGGAGGAAGACGGTGTCGTCGTCGCCCATGACGAACCAGCGCACGCCGGGGAGGCCGAGGCGGAAGGTCTCGGAGACGATGCGGGAGATGCGGATGGCGGAGCGGTGGCCGCGGCGGTGCGTGTAGGGGAAGCGGGAGGTGTCCGAGGAGATCTTGATGGCCGGCAGCCCCGCCGGCACGCTCGACTCCCGCACCGCGCGGTCCAACCACACGAACCCCCGCATGCCCGCGTTAGGGCGCCACCAGATCTTGATGTACTCCTTCCGCTTCTCCCACAGGCGCGCCGACGCCGCGATGCCGAACACCACGTGCTGCAGCGTCGTCTTCGTCGACAGCACGGCGGGTGGCGGCGGCGTGGATGTATGGTTGTCGGTGGAGAAGTGGGAGACGGAGGCAGTGGCGGTGATGGGGTGATGATCAGGCGGGCAGGAGGGTGTGGAAGAGAGAATGACGTGGAGGGTGTAGAAGATGTAGAGGGCGGTGAGAGGGAGAAGCAGGAGGAGGACGAAGCGAAGGAGGGAGGCCGCCGGGGTCTCCTTGCCGCCTCCGCAGGCGGCGGTCTTCATTGTCCGCGCCGTCTCTGGCCGTCGTTATACCCTCACCTCCTCGTAGCCGCCGTCGACGTCTCCCGGCAAAACTGTTGGGTGAAACGGGGCGGATTCGTTGGGGGAACGGAGAGATTTTGATGGGGGAAGAGAAATGGATCGAGTTGGGATGGCGTGGGAGCTCGCCAGGTCGCGCATTCCCCTCGCGCGTTGATGGGAGGAGCGGTTCAGCTCCTCGGCTCCGAATCCGTTGTTTCTCGCCTCCGGCTGCGCTTTGCGTGCATGGAATTTGCCCACTGTTTTACAGTCATGGGCCTTCGACATACGCACACTGCATACCATCAAGTCTTAAAGCCCAACCACACCACTAGCAACAAAGAAACAGGTGGGCTAGTGACCCCAGAGAAATAAATGGTCTCAATCTTACAGCCCAATTACAAGTGGATCCACCGCTTTGAATCCGCTTCAAAGCTGAACCAACCTTGAAGCGGATTATCCCCGGGTGCAAACGGAGAAATTCAATCGTGAGGGGAAATTTGACCAAACTTGACAGGTACAGTGTGCTAGGGTGTTACTGTTGCACTTAAGCCTATTATTTCCTTGCCGTGAGGGCGAGGCGCGTGGATCATGCTTGTTACGCGCATGGATCATGCCTGTTACGCTTGTGCAAGATCGATCTTCGTTCTCTAGCTACTGCTCGGACGCTAGAGCTGCAAAAGTAAGTCTGCTGAAGCTCATCTTGCCAGGTTCAAGTTCAGAAGTCCTCGAAAGAGGGTCTCATCTCTCAACTCTCCCATACTGATCTCTCTCTTGTTTAGTACTCCTATTTGAAAAGACTTGATGCCTGATGCTGCAATTGTGTCTACGAAGTTATGGAGTCATATAATTGGACATCGTGTCTAGGATGGATAACGAGCCGACTCGATTCGACTCGATCAAACTCGTTAAGATAACGAGCCTGCTCGACTCGACTCGTAATTACTGTTGAGACTATACAGTATGCTATGTGTTATCATCCTCGTCTCACACATATATAGCTAGCTATACTTGCCGAGTTGGAGGACTTATTAAACCCGCGAGTTAGCTCATTTAACTCGTTATATAAACGGGTTCAACTCATGGCTCGACTCGACTCATTAAGAAACGAGTTCGAGTTGAGTCAAACCGAGTTTGCGAGTACTGTTTAACTCACGAGTTTCGAGTTTTTTTTTTCACCCCTAATCGTGTCCTGCGAATTGTACAGTAGTGGAAAAAAAAGAGCCATTCTCTGGGATTTCTTTCCCTGGGCTGGAAACAGGACTGCGACGATATTTCTCCCTTTCTCGCTGAACCGCGACAGGGATGCATTACAAACTTAGGTAGGCCACCGTTTTACGTCACGTCGAAAGCGTGCTGGGCCAGAATCTCTCGGTGTCCCATGTATGATGGCGAGCCATGTAGTGTGGTCCGTCATCAATCATGCCTCATGACTCTCAAAGCAAAAAAAAAAAAAAAACTTACTGCCTCATGAGTTCGCGTTTGGTTCCATTCGGAGCACGGACTGCCAAAAATAATTAGCTCACTCACGCCACGTTCCAAAACTACTTCCAATCAAGTTGTATATATTCCATACCATCGCTTGTCCTAGTGGCGGCTTAGCTGCTTAGATCTGTAGGAGACTTAAGAATTTGCATCAGTAGTACGGATCTGCTAGAACTTCCTTGCTTTGTTTACGGACTAGTAGTCTAGTACTAGTAGGGTTGAAAACGAAACGGACCGTTTCAGAGAAAAACAAAATTAAAAGTTTTTTTTTCGGAAACAAAAACGAAAAATGTCAGTATGGAAATAAAACGGATTTTTTTTGTTGGAAACGGAAACAGGAGAGCCAGTTCCGACGAAAATGGAAACCGAAATGGAAATTCTGTATAAATAAAACCAGAAATTCCGTTTTCTAATTTAAATAATACAAAAAAATATATTGCTTTATAGAAAATATCAAATAGAGTTAAAAAATTCTACAAAAATTCTCGAAAATATTTTATAACATTTTGAACTTATGAAAATTATTTCCATCATTTTTTTGTTTTTATCAAATAAATTATTTATTTAAATCTATAAATTGCAAAAATCATTAATTAAATGCTGAAAATTCAGAAAAAATAATAATAAAATCCAAATTAAATGCTCAATTAAAGAATTTGCAAACTTTTAGGGTGTTACAACTGGGAACATACCTAGATAGAATTTTCCGCTTTCGTTTATGTATCTGCTTCGTTCCGTTCCGCATCTGTTTCCGTCACTATCTGTTTTCGGGGTTTCCGATTTCATTTCTGTTACCGATAAAAAATTGTGGAAATGAAAACGGAACAGCCATTTACCGGCTGTTTCCGTTCCGTTTTCATCCCTACTCCCTTCTTCAAGATATTTGGTCATGTTTAACTTTGACCGGTCAAGCTTGTTAATATTTCTCTAAATATTAAAATGGTATTGTTAGATTTATAAAAAAATGTTTTCATTATATTATGCTCTCATAATATTTTATAAATGTATCAGTATAAAGTATAAAAGTCAAAGTCCAAGTTTAACTTCGCGGACCGTTAAAAGTCAAAGAGAGTCAAATATTATGAAGCAGATGATGTAGTATATACAGTATACAGACAATGGCAGCTTCTACGATCTACCGCCACGGCATGAGTTTACCAATGTTCGATGCAGCTACGCTACGTACATGAGATGGAAACATGGAATAGAGTAGTGCCAGGCCGCGTCTGCCAGCAGTCTATCACTATCAAGAGTTTACGCATTGACTCGATTTAGCCGCATATTTTACTGGCGCAGAACTTCACCTGTCGGTTCGTTTGCCACGCGAAGCGGGTCAAACAAGATCAGGCCGTCGATTCACATGAACGAACCCCTATCTGGTACACGTCTAAAAGAAAAGTGAGGAATGCTTGCAGGACTAGTAGAATAAAAAGCTGAAGAAACATCAGTGTGTGCTTTGCCTGCTGGAGTTAGATTTTCTTGGTCAGGTCAGATGAAACTCACAGCATCTTCAGAATGGCAGCAGATCGTTAGCTACCATCTGGACAGTGAAATGGGGAATTTGGGGAAGAGTCGAATGCTAGAAGCAAACTACCCAAATGTAGCAAGCACGTACGAGATCCAAACTGCTGTTTCAACAAATGTAATCTGCAAAAAATATTCACTACTCCACAGGCTTGGAAGATGGAGTCGACGTACATAGCAACCTAATTAATTTCCTACTAATGTCCGTTTTTTTCTTGGAGCCTATGTACAACAGTACAAGTCGGGGCGGGGCGCTCTTCTCTGCCGTTGGCTTCACCTTTTACCAACCGAGACGAAAGACGGACCAACCGGCAACCGTGTGCTGCAGTTGAGCAATTTTGGCGGCGGTCATGCATCTGTCTGACCAGTGTGAGCCGTACGTGACGTTGTGGCGAACGGACTGGGTGGATTCATTGGCGGCTCACTGGAAGCCGCCCAAGCCGTTGAGCAGCAGCTCGTGCGGCCGCAGCAGCGTCGGGGTGGGCGCCAGCGGCAGCGGCAGCGGCAGCGGGGATGGGTAGGACGGGTCGTAGTCGGAGGCATCGCCGAGGCCTACGGCGGAGGCCCAGAGCGCGCCGGTCATCTCGTCGGGGATGAGCGGCGCCCGGCAGAGCGGGCAGGTGAGCTGTTCGTGTGCCATCCAGCGGTCGAGGCAGACCCGGTGGAAGACGTGGCGGCAGTTGGCCAGCCGGCGCACCTCGTCGCCGCCGCCGATGCCGCTGAGGCAGACCGCGCAGTCGCCGTCCCCGCACACCGCCGGCGCGGACGCCACCAGCTCGTCGAAGCGCAGCACGGGCAGCGCCTCCTCAATGGTCATCGCCGGCAGCGCCAGGAACTCGGGCCGGCTGTGCTGCAGAGAGGCCGCCCCGTACTGCCCGTGCGCGTGCCCCTGCAGCTGATCCTGCGCCGTGGCCACAGTCGGGTTGCCGCCGAGGTCGATGAGGTCGCCGAGGCCGACAGCGTGGAACGCCCAGAGGAGGAAGCGGTGGAGGTGGCCGAGGAGGAGGAGCACCTGGAGGAGAGGCCGCGGGAGGAGCAGCTCCGAGTACCCGACGGGGAAGCCCATGGAATCGATCGTGCGCGGGCGCGGGCGCGTCGCCGAGCAGAGTAGAGCTGAGCCACAGGGGAGGTGGGGTGTTAGTGCCTAGCGGGGGCGCAATATAAAGCGGGAGTCGGGGGAGAGGCGAGAATGGGGAAGGAATACCGCGGAAAGATCGGCGAGCGAGCGGGGTGAGGACGGGGGTGGTTGGTTGGTTACTTGTTGGTTTATGGTCAGTCGTAGGATTGTGTGCCGTAGGATTGGGCGGTGGACTCGGACTCGTGCTGAAGTGGAGTCTTGACGAGGGACAGTAATCTTACCATATTACCTGTGTATTTATGGGTAAAATTTTTAATTAAAGTTGTTATATTTTTTTATGGTCCATGGTCATATTTATAGGAACTAAACTTTGACTAACAGGTGAACGAGTATGGATATGGGAGCTCTACCCATACCTGTTTTTGTGTGATTACCCGCTACCTTTTACTAACAGTGGGCTACAACATGCGCACAGTGGGTCCCCTAACTCCCAATTTGTGGTACCTCATATTAGCAATTTGCGATTGGCGTGCCGTGATAGACGATTTGTAATGTGTGTAATGACTAATGAATTATTTTTATTTTAATTGTTGAACTTGAGCATGTGTGATGACTGATGAACTATTTTCATTTTAATTGTTGAACTTGAGCATATGTGCGTCCTTTGTCTACATTTGTTATTCTAATTCTTATTCTTATGTGTATTTGAAATTTTGAATCATTAGTAATCATTCTTCAATCCACATAATGTAGTTGATTCCTATAATTTCATCAAAAAGATTATATCAGTATTATAGCTCATTAGCTCATAATGCCCTTTGGTTGGAAGGATTGTTGAGGGTGGCGGGTAAACGAGTATGCCAATGGGTATCGGGTACCCGCGGGCGATAGGTATGGAAGAGATTCTTTGCCCGCCACTCTTCGTGTGTACGTCTATGGGGGAGATTTTAGCTGATGGTTATGGGTATAGACGAGCACTACTCGTACCTACCTCACCAAATTACCATCCCTAATTTTGACACCGGGAAATTTGGCCTATTTGTTTTCGAGACACCAAATTTGAGGTAATTTTTAAACTAAAAGAATTAAGAACATCCTGATAGAATGTTGCATGTCATCTTCTCTGTTTACTCTTCCCTATCCATTTTTCCACCTCTTTTTCTTCCTATCTAATACAAAATTTTAAAATAAAAAATATTAGCTTTGAAATTTTTAAATAGGAAGTTTCAATTCAAAAATTTTTAAATTAAAAAAATTCAACTCCGAAAGTTTCGACTCAAAAAAATTTAAATAGAAAAATTGAAATTAGCAAGTTTTAACTTGGAAATTCTCAAATCGAAAAGTTTCAACTCAAAAAAAAATTAATTAAAAATTCACAGATTAGAAAGTTTCAACTCCGAAAAATTTCGTATAAAAACTTTTGGTTCAAAAAGATTCAATTTAAATCTTTGTGTTCGAAAAGTTTCATTTCAAAAACTTTCGAAAGTGGTTAAAAATACTTCTTATTCAAAAACTTAGGGTGGAAATTAGCAATTCTCATTTGTATCTCTTCCACATTTTTTAATTTTAATTTTTTTTTCAAATTAAATTGTAAATCTAGTCATTTTTTTACCGCGGAAGCATTGACGGGCGACATGTGTCACCTACAAGCTATAGTGTTCCCCTATCACGGTAGATCGTCGACACTGTAACTTCCCTTCCTGCCAGGGGGACGCGGTAGTTGACATATGCCACGTGTCGGTACTTCTACAGTCAAGAATGAGGCTAGATTTATAATTTCATTTGGGAGGAAGCCAACCAAATACATCATGGCTTCCAGATGCTAGGCTACCGGACCGATGATGCGATGACGGAACGAGGCCCACATGCTGACGCGCTTATCTAGTTTTTTTAGCATTTAGAAATGTATGATACATGAATTCTAATATGATTAGGATTTCTACTTTTTTTTCAACTAGAATTCTTATTTGCTTTGAAGGAGGACTAAGAAGGTTATATAAACCTGTTGAGTTGTTATAGAGAACCCAAGCAACTAAGAAGTTACAAATTAACTCATCCAAAGTAAATGGTGCATGAGAGCACTAGATTCTTGTATAGGGCAAGTATCGAAGGTTCTTAAAAGATTCGAGAGGTTGTAAGAAATCAACAATCTCTTGTACTCTTTTGAGGTTGTGCTTCAAGAATTTTGGTTGGCTTCATCAAATCTTTTCTTTCTCGTCGTGGTTGCTTCACCGTTGTTATTTTGATTCTCTTTACAAGATTTATTTTCTTCATTCTTGAGATCATACACGCTTATGTCGTATCTTATAAAACTCTGATTTAATTCGAAGGCTACTACGCATAAGAAAAGATAGAGAGTATAACAATTTCGTTTTGTTGTAGGTCCTCTCCCTCGTCTGGACTAGACTTCCTGCGATTACTAGTCAGCTACTCAGTGTAATGTGTGTTGCAAAAACGACTAGTCTTGAAAGATGCTTTTGGGGGAAACATGTGGGAGATGTTGTAACCTACCAACCTGTAAGCTGAAATTTCGTTTTCGATTCACACCTTGAAGGTGGATGAAATCCAAAATTTTGGTAAAATATCAGAATTTTATATAAAATCTGGCCAAATTCAAAAGGTAGATTTGAAATCTGGAATTTTTTAAGCGAAATTTCCAAATTTTTGGCTTAAATTACCGAAATTTTGGTAAAATTCAACCGAGTGAAAAATAGTTGAAACGATGTTAAAATTTTGTGGATGGTTTTGACATATCACTAATATTCTCATAAAACTTTTAGATGATGATCAAGCCTGAATTTTTTTTAAAAAAATTGACAGTGCTACTGTCTTGATAAAAGGCTGACCGGAAAAGTTCAATCAAATGAAAAATGGTGCAAACCACATTATAAAATTTTTAAAATTGTTTTGGATGGTCTTGGTGCATCAATAATGTTTCATAAAATTTTCAAATGATGATCAATTCAAGCATGAGGAATTTGCAAAAATTCAGACAGTGCTACTAAAGATTGACCGACAAATTTAAACCGAATGAAAAATAGTTCAAACCACGTTAGAAAATTTTGAAAATTTTTGTGGATGATCTTGATGCATCACTAATATTTTCATAAAAATTTTAGATGATTATAAAGCTTGGGAAATTTTAAAAAATTATGAAAGTGCTACTGTCCTGATAAAAGCCTTACGGTGCTACATGTATTTGCTTTCATAGATTTGATTTTGTAACCAAAACAAGTTTAATTTTTTTGAAACTTTGAGAGAAGGGTTCTAAGGAAAATTTTAAGCTCTCCTAAAAATTTTGGATTATGATCACACTCAATCTAATTTATAAAATTCTGACATTGTTACTGTCACAACTATATTCATTCTATTTTTGAATTTTTAAATATAACAAATGAAGTTAAATTATTTTGGAAATTTTTTATATGATCCTAGACTGCTAAATATAATATCATAATTTTTTTTGGAGTTGATCAAGTTTGTACAATTTTATAAAAATCTGACAATGTTTCTTCTATTTTTATAAAATATGTCAAAAATTCGGTTTTTTAACGAATGTTCATGGAAGATGACATTCTTAAGGGTTATTATCCTAATTCTGGTCAAAATACCCAAAAATTCAACGAAAATTGCAAAAAAAATATTTGAAAATGCTGTTGCAATTTGAATTTCTTTTCAATTTTCTTTTTTATCTTGACTGGATTTTGAATCTCATCCCTGACCGAAATCTGAAATCTCGTAAGTAATCCTATTGGCATTTGCTTTTTCTACGTGAGACATTGGGTATTGATCAAGCTTCTTTGCTGTCGTATGAACCACTTTAAATGAGGTACCACCCGTACATAACAATCGTACAGACTTAAAAATTCGCGATCGTATAATCTACATGAAGATCACGCAATATAGTACAAGCGGTCACTCATAATTAAATCAAATCCAAACTCATCGAGCTTATTAGGAAGTTATGATGCCAGTTTTATACTGATATTAAATCGTTTGGAGTTATGCCGTGTAGATCTAAAATTTTACCCACAAACTAGAGTTGAAATTATTCTTTTCCTTTCCCGATCAACAGATTGAGGTCTAGGAGTCGGGTTGTCTTGTCGGGGATAAAAAGAAAGGGATGGTCACAAGAAGTTCTTTGGATTCTTTTGCCTTTAGAGCGGGGAGAGGGGTAGGTTGGTCCCGCTTTGGTTTGTCTCGTCGCAAGAGGTTGAACACATTGTTTATCTAGCCTATCTAGCTTTATTTTATTTTTTAAAAATTTAGATCATCAAGTACATGTTTTTAAATTTGGCTCTCCTCTTTCACCACAGAAGGCGCGACAGGCAACACTTGTCCCTTGTCATACCTGAAGAGCGCGGTAGCATGTGCGAGCACTGGAGCAGCTTGCTAACCGCGAGAGCGTATGGGTGAGCGCGCGTGCAGGCGAGCACAAGCGTGCGAGTGCGCATGCACAGGAAGATGAGCACCGCTACCACGGTCGGGTAGAGCGGAAGTTCACTTTGCCACGGTGACCCTTGCTACTCTTGGGCTCGTCGAGTGCGCCAGGGAGATTCCGCTCTCCCCGGACATGGAAAGGGGCAGAGAGGGGTTAAATTTGCAAATGTACGTATGGGGAGCTAGGTTTGTAAAACATAAGGTTGATGGAGGTAGACCAACGATGAATTCCAGCAAGTAGCAAGTTCCCTAGCTCTGCTCTTCTACTCCTACTGAGCTTGGCTTCAACCTGGTGTCTTCTTGCAATTATTTGACCACACTCTGAGGTACGCCGGTACCTCCTTTCTTGAGTTTCTTCACTAGTTCCACATAAACAATTATCTGAAAGCATTTGGTCATTTGGTTTTCCATTCACTGGTTTGATCCTTTGGTGAGAACTTGGTTTTGACGAGTTCTGCGTTCGTGCATGTACATACCTAGATACACTTCACACACGTCGTGGGAAAGGCAGGCTTGAACGTCTTTGTTTTTCTTTCCTCCTTTCATTGGGCTATCTTAGTGGGTCATGTAAGCTTAAGACGCGCCAATGTACTATGTGGTTAGCTCGCTGATGAATTTCTTATCTAACCAGCATCTTGATTGATGATGAACTACTAATTTGAGGGTGTTTTCGCCAAAGATTTGGTGACCATATATTCTCCTTAAGATAAGTGGCAGTATCTCCTTCCTTCTCTCTCAAATGCTCTCTCGTTATGACAAGTGACAACACCTATTTCCTTGACCTACTTTTCTTCCCCTTCAAATACTCTCTCTTTGTGACAAATGACAGTATCTCTTTCCTTCCCTCACTTTTCTTTAACCTCAAAGGCTCTCTAGTTGTGACACGTGGCACCATCCTCTTCAACTCCCTTTCTTCCTCTATTCACATTCCCTCAACCTTAAAATAGTTTTTGAATTTCAAGCTTTCCCCAAGTTTTTGAAAATAAGTATTTTTTAACCATTTTTAAAAGTTTTGAATTGAAACTTTTCGAACTAAAAGTTTGTTGAATCGAAAGTTTTCGAAGTTGAAACATTCTGAGTGGAAAATTTCTGATTTCAAATTTTTTATTTTGAGTTGAAACTTTTCGATTTAAAAATTTTCTATTTAAAATTTTGGTTTGAATTTTAATTGAAACTTTTTGAGCCGAAAATTTTCTGAATCGAAAAGTTTTGGAATTTAAAGTTTTTGGAGTTGAAACTTTTGGATTTGAATATTTTTTGTTGAAACTTTCTAATTTGAAAATTTTTTATTTAAAATATTTCGAGTTGAAACTTTCTGATTTAAATTTTTTTAGTTGCAACTTTCTAATTTGAAAATTTCAAGTTGAAACTTTCTTATTTGAAATTTTTTATTTATATTTTTTTCGAGTTGAAACTTTCTATTTAAAATTTTCAAAGTAAATTTTTTCCAAATTTAAATTTTTGAGTTTGAGAGAAAGAAGGGAGGTGGGGAAGTGAGTATGGAAGAGGGAAAGATGGAGATAGAGGGAGAAGATGACACATATCATTTTAGAAAGGTGTCTTTAAATTTGTTAGTTTGAGTTTACCCTCAAACTAGTGATTCCCAAACTCATGTGCTCCTTAACAAAACGACAGAGAGATTAAGCACCAAACCACTTGCTTAGAAGATTATGTTTGGTGCCGGTAGGAGACAATTATGGAACCTACAGGGGGACTGGTCTGCTTGCAGCCTCCCTCTTGGACCGACTTAGAAGATTATGTTTGGTGCAGGTAGGAGACAATGATGGCACCTACGGGGGGCACTGATCTGCTTGCAGCCTCCCTCTTGGACCGACTAACTAGTTGGCCTTTTTTTTTCTCTCTTGTGCATTTGCGTAGTCCTAATTTAAGTTGCTCTTCATATAACTAATGTAGTGTTCCATTCTAAACGGTCGGACAAGATCTTTTTCATAACTATGCAATTCAGGCTGGTCATCTTTACCGCCTCGTCTAGCATTGATCTGCATGTATGCATGCCAATGCAAGGCTAATAATACTACAATTCTGCTTTTGCTAGCTGTTTGTAGTCCAACCGGTGAGGCACCCCGATCCCCCAAGGCCACAATACACACAGGTTGTAATGGTTATTTCTAGATCCATTTTCGGTTATTGAAATTTGATCCCATGACCACCGATTCTATGGTCCTATCTATTTAAGCTCAGAGAAATTTTACGATGCATAGTATATAGTGTGTAGTAAAATTCAGATCTAACTATTGGTTTGTTAAGGGTATTTCTACTACTTGAGGAAGTATAAATAAATTATAGCTAATTTGATCCATTGGGTTTTAGTGTACCGTAAAAGAGCTCTAGGCTTAGGCTTTTGGCTTATAGCTTAAAATCAGCTTTTAGGCTTAAATATCTTAAAAGCGATCGGCTTTATATGTGACAAAGGTGGGTAATTTTACCTTAACTCTAGTAGTATTAGTCTAAGACCAACCTTCAATAAGCTAAAAAAGCATCTCTACAGTGGTTTTTTTGCTTTTATTCATATGAAAGCTTATGGTTTTTGAAAAAGCCCAGATAAAATGTCACATATTTATTTAGACTTTAGCTTTTAAGCTGATGAAAAAGCCTAAACAAACATGACCTGTGTCTTTCAAGTTAGCTTTTCTAACCAGGCCAGCCTTTTCATCTATAAAATACACGCAAGTTCAATTTTAATATCAACTATGGCTGCCAAAGCTACCAATCTTTGCATGATTAAAACAAAGTGATGTTTTGGAGTAGCTGTTGACACATCAACTGGTAGAGCAGCCTGAAGAGAAGAAGTAGACCAGAAAAGTAGGCAGGGATTGGGTTTCGTGCACGGATCGAAAGGGACGTCCACGATTAGCCCAAGTCAATCAGTCAGTCGTGCAGCATGACTTTCAGGGTCTCCATCTGGTGGGAAGAAACGCCACCGCGCCGATGGCTGCCGTTTGCCAACATTACAATTTCTTGCAATACACTCCTAGTCGACTCCTACGTGATTCGTGAATGGAAGTGGCTAGCTGCGAAGTGGTCGAAAAGAGGGGACAATAATCGCACGATTGGCATGCGAGAGAACTGGGAGATTGTTCTTTGGGTGGGTAGCTCGCACACCAAGCCAAACAAAGTGTACAAAACTTGACGAGTGATGATGCTGTTATTGTTCTCTCTCTTGTTTGTTCTTTAGCTCTTACACCCAACCAAAATAAGACACTACAATATAATGAGACGAATTGTAAGATCGTCTTGTGATAACATTGATGGTGCATGCATGCATATCATGTGCATATAGATGTACTATTATAGTTCTTTTTTTGTCAAGAAGGTTTTGTTCCTATTTAACCAACTACTCTGTCTATGTGCTCTGTATTCTGTAAGGTGGTGTGGCACTCGATCATGCATGCATACTGGCTAGTACTACAAGGAGTTGATTGTGCGCGTTGCTTTAGCCTTTTTCGTCATGATATCACTGCTTGACTGGCATAAAAGTTTTGGTAGTTCAAATGGTGATCTAACAGTGAGTGCCCTTGGCCATTCACTCCTATCCGAAGATAATAATCTAACATATCTATCCAAAATTTCATGTGATCTCGTTGATTTTTCTGATATGGTGCCTATGCTTTACGCAATTCCATATATGAAAACGACATAAAGTAGCTAGTGAATGGGCGAAAGAAAATAAGGCATTAATCAAGCTGCTCTTTTCGTTCGTGGATCACTGTACAGCTAGGCTCTTGCTAGAGTCTTAGTCCTTTAAGAATTAAGAGGCTGTTTGGACAGTGCGAAATGAAGAGTGGAAATAGGATTAGAATATAAAATAAGATAAATCTATTCATCAATCTCTCGTATCTCAATCCCATTCCCACTCCTAATATCCTACTATCCAAACGGCCCCTTAGAGCATAGTATTTCACTGTCAGTTTGGCAGTAATCTATTGCTCCTACGTAACAACCGACTGCATATCTCGGTATCATATCAACCCTTCATCAACACCTCTAACCTTTCCCCCCTAATTCTTTACCTGTATATCCTACAAGCGCCGTGCGTGCATAAGCCACAAATAGAAAGAATGCTAAGCCAGTGTTTGTTGTATTACGAGTACCCAACTCGCAACTTGCGTTCTCGGCTGATCTGATCCTTCCCATGCATCACGTGACTGTGTCAACAGTGAGACACACCACACACAGCTGTAGCTCAGTAGCCTGTAGTCGTCAGGAGCTCGAGTAATTTGGCACATGTCGTGCGTATACGTGGCTCGGTCTGGAAACATCCGCTTGGTAAAGCACGTGAGCCCGATGAGCAAAGCTAAGGCGCGCGCAAGCTTTTCTTTCTTTTTTAATGCAAAAGGAGCTTAGACCGCGCACATGCCATTGCTTTTCTGGCCTTCTCCTTATTATTTTTTACAAATCTAGCGGCATATTACCGTAGCAAGATGTTAGCTCCATGATACTCGAGCGTTGGCAGGTTCCTATTGCCCTGTCCTGACTCGGCAATATCTGTTACGGTACACGAGTGTGACAGGTTTCTGTCATTCTATCCTGCTCGACAGCACTTGGTGTTGTACGTGAGCACTTTCGCGATAGAGAATGGGTTATTTTTAAATTTAGTTCTCTAGATTCTTTTTTTTTTAATACGATGGGATTAGAATGGCGTTGGCTTCGGCTGCACAAGACATTGGTTGGCTCGTGCACTCGTGTCCAGCGCAGCAAAAGGTTGCATGCAGCTTTGCGGCGTCTCATGCTCTGTGGCTATTGGGCAGAGGCGGCTTGGCTCGGTTTGGATGGCTTTTGCGTGCACATGGAGCGTGGGGGCAAGCGTTGCCGTAAGATGGACACGTCGGGGCAACAGTGGCCTGAAATTGTTTAAAAAAATTAGCCAGAAACTCAAGTACTATAGGAAAAAAAACCGTACACACACCCACACACTCAATACCCACACAAGCACACTACGATTGCAGACGGCCTTTCGTGAGCGTGCGCGCAGAGTGACTCAAACACAGACGAGCGAACAAGCAGCTCACATCCCTTGCCAACTGAGCTAGCTCAGTCCTCTTCTATAGTGAATCGGGGTTTTTGGGGCAAATTTTCTGACCCTGCATAAATAGCTTGGCCATACGCGCCCAGATTCGGCTCATTTCCATGAGCATATGGTGTAGGTTACTGCTCACTACTCGCTATGGATCAGATCAAGGGCATTATCGTTTGTTGGTCTCGGACCTCTCGGTAATAACGTCTTCTCTGGCCTCAATGGTACACTGAACTTGAATGAAAAATGCTTTGCGGCAGCTCACAACTTCAAGTCAGCTGGTCAAGGTGACGTGACTCTTGACCAGATTCGCCCTTGCCCCACCTCATTTGAACTCTACGTGCATTCCCTGGTGCTTTACGCAATGCCATCGCAGAAAAAACTTATGCGCCCTCGTTAAATCTTAAAGCACTGACTTCCTTGCTCTAAGCTATGACCTCTGTTGGGGGACGGTGACCACACCCTATGCCCCGGCAAGGGTCCACCACCGAGGTACCTCTCGTCCCGAAGCCAACGAAGGGTGCCAAGACACCGAGGCCTTTGGCCTAGCCCTGAAGGCCCACAAAGCATGCCGAAGGGTGAGCCTAACCACTTCGGCCTAGGGTATGCCCGTAGGCCAAAAGGGTACACCAGCAAGATGCGAGAGGGCGAACAGAGATCCTATGTCAGTAGTTATCATAAGATCTATAAGCTAGCTAGCTCGAAGAGAAAATACCTTAAGACCCTTAGTACTCTAGGAGCCTTGTAGGGGAATAATTGTAACATCAATTTGGACCGGCAAATAGCCTATAAATAGCCACGGCCCCTGTTCTGTAGAGCGTTAAGAAAAAAGAAAGAGCATAAAGACTATCCTCTGCACTAGTTTCCCCATACACTTACTTTGGGTCTCTGAACGTACCCTCTCCGTGAGTACCACCTCGTGGACCTCTCTTTCATATTGTTTGGCTTGTAACTCAATAACCTCTAAGTTGTCCACATGTAATGGAAGGTGCTAGCCTACGGTACACTTCATCGGTGTAGAAGTTTTATGGAATTTCCATTAGGTTTCACTTGAAACTTTGATGAAACTTCAATGAAACCTCAAGTTTAAAGAACTTAAACTTCGATGAAACTTTAGTTTCAAAACTGAAGGAAACTAAAACTTCAATTGAACCTCAAGTTTCATGTAATGTCCACCTAGTTTCACGCATGTTTCAAAAGAGTTTTATGAAAAATACACATACCTTCATGACCATTTCAGAGAGTTTCAATAAATTCCAAAAGAGTTTGAAACAAGGTTAAAGAAAAAATCAAACAAACCAAGGTTTTAGCACATTTTAGGGGAGAATCTGGCATCTCTTCACCCTCGGTGCTCCTCCACTGTGTCAGTACGGCAACGCGGCGTCGTATTATGCCACACCGCCCGCTGCCGCTGGTCGCCAAGCCCGCTCGCTGTCGGCATCACTCATTACCCGTCGCGGCATCAAGCGGCCATACTCGCCATTGACATGCTCCGCCGTGTTGCTCCTCGTTGCCACAATCATCGTCGCGCAGGGAGATTCACTGGCGATGAGCGTGAAACGGGCGTCATCTAGCCGTTCGTCTCAAGGGTTCCGACCGTTTTGAGCTATCTCATTGTTTTTACTTTGAGCGCCATAGTGTTCTTTAGATATTCTCGTTGTAATCCATCTAGAGAGCAACCATCAATCGTTGGAGAGGTCCGAAGACATCAACGCTGGATCAAGAAGAAACTTGCAGCATGTATAATCTCATAAATGGAATGTTCAGGGCGCTGCTGTATGGTTAATGATATGATGATTTCTTTCACGGTGATCCTATGTCCTATTGGGAGGTAAGATGCTACTTTAAATCTTAGCCGTTCATTGCTGAGCGATAATTTTGGTAAACATGATGTTTACCGGCTTCTACCGGTTGCTTGTTCACGCAAAATGCGAAAATTTTACTGTCCTGTCTGACTTTTCTAGCTAGTTTCGACACGACATAAGTATAATGAGAAAAGCCAGCCCGCGCAAAATGAAGTGTAGAAGGGCACGTAGCTTTAATAAAACGGAAAAATTTGCAAGGATATTTTAACATTAAAGAGCGTCACTTTTGAGATAAATTTACTCCATCCGACAAGCAATATAAATTAAAGCCACTGTACATAAAACCAAGAAGATAAAAAAATTTAATATCATTGAACTATACATATCTCTATTAAATGACATGGTACAACTATTCACTATTTTTTTAGCATTAAAGTATGTCAATACACTTATATTATTGGACAACCCTTCCGAGGAAGGAGAATTTTTATTACAGAACGGGGGAATAGTAAATTAACCTTAGCATTTTGTTACTCCGTTCGTTCCTGAATAGATGTTATTCTAAGTTCTTACACTTTAATTAAAGCACATCTGCAAAAGATTAGATTACCTATCTTTATTATATCTTTGAATGATGTGTCTTACTCTAGTCTATAGTAGTAAATGACACTAGAAATAGCTAAAGTGGGAAGGTATAGAAGGAAAAAAATGTACAAAGTCACATTAAAATTATTGCAAAATAATATATATTTAAAAATAAAATTTAAAAGTTAGAATAATATGTATTCGGAATGGAGTGACTAAGTAT
The DNA here is from genome assembly GCA_036346275.1 of Otatea glauca. Classification (NCBI taxonomy): domain Eukaryota; kingdom Viridiplantae; phylum Streptophyta; class Magnoliopsida; order Poales; family Poaceae; genus Otatea; species Otatea glauca. Next base: position 44,059,921 of record CM070714.1, read on the forward strand.
CCTCCAAATTAAGCGATACCTCGTCAAAATCGATAGAACAACTGCACAAACAGGTGCGAGTCCGAGGCGGGCGGAGGTGCACGGACTTCGGACGACAATGATACCGAAGTACAAAGCGAAGCACGGGGTTCACGAGATCACCAAGTGCTGTTATTATGCGGCGAGAACGCGTGGTTGCAAACTAACAATAATGTAATGATCCATTCCATCGCAATATTGATTGCTTCAGATTTAGGGTCCTCTCCCTCCGGCCTCCAGCCTCCAGCTCCCAGGTGACGTGAATGGCACCACAAATGTGAGTCTTCCATCGCAATATTGATTGCTTCAGATTTAGGGTCCTCTCCCTCCGGCCTCCGGCCTCCAGTGTTGAAAGTAAACCTTGGGTGCTAAGTTTAGTATTTTCCTTAGTTTGGTAAGTTACTAATATTAGGCTATGCGTGATTGATTCTAGCAGATTTGTAGGGATGTAATTTCCTTTCCATGTAATTTCCTTTCCATGTAATGTTCTATTTAAGCAAGGCAATAGACACAAGAAAATGCATCCAATTGGAAGCACCAAAACATCAGAGTGAGCAGTAGAAACGTGAGTTTCTTGTGTTGTGTTGGCTGTAATCTCGCCGGCAACGTGTGCGTGTCTCTCCGGCAAGGTTCTAACATTTGGTATCAGAGCCGCGGTTGCGGCTAGGGCCTGAAGATGTCGAAAGACAGCACCTCCAAAGATGGAGTGGTGGTCTAGCGGGTGATTCGTGAGGTGGACGCCGGGAGTAGCTACCCCGTCCTCACCAAGACCAACTACTCCGACTGGGCACTCCTGATGAAGGTGAAATTGAGGGCCAGGGCTCTCTGGAACGTCATCAGGACGGCGGCACCGATACTCGGAGGAGATCTTGGCGCCGGGCGCCTATGCGAGCGGTGCCACCGGAGATAGTGCCGACCATCGCCGGGATGGAAACAAAGAAGGAGGCACAGGACACGATCGCGACCCTAAGGGTCGGGGATGATCGCGTGAAGAAGTCGACGGCGCAATACCGCGCCGGAAATTCGACCTGCCACGTTCAAGACGGCGAGACCGTCAAGACTTCGCTCCCGATCGAACAATATGGCGGCACATCTTGCCACCTTGGGTGAGCAGGTCAAGGATGCCGAAATCGTCGCCAAGATACTTCGAAGCCTGCCATCCCGTTTCAGGCAGATCGCAATTGCGATCAAGACCTTGTTGGATGTGTCGACCATGATGGTCGCCGATCTGACGGGGCGGTTGAAGGAAGCGGAGGAGGCGTTCAAGAAGCGCCGCATCGCTACAAAGACGAGGAAGGTCAGTACCTCACGGAGGAGGAGTGGGACGCGCGTCGGAAGAAGCGCGAGGTGGAGAACCACTCCGGTGGCGGCGCAAGTGGTGGACGAGGCGGAGCAGGACGTCGGGGAGGAGGACGAAGAGGACGCGGGCGCGCGCGGCAACATGTCACCGGTGGACCGTCGAATTCAAATAAGCCCACCGGCGACGAGTGCGTGGCTGCGGGAAGATGGGCCATCGGGCCCGTGAATGCCGATCTCGCCCAAGCGGAGCAAGCCCACACCGTTCAAGAGGAGGAGGAAGCCTCACTCGCCGCAAAGCCGCCGCCCATTCCCGTCTCCAACGAAATCCGCGCACCCTCACCGGACGGGATCCGTGAACTCACCATCGGCAGTGCTTTTTCTCGCAGAACACTTTGGTGTGGCAGACAAGGAGCTCAAGCATGGCGACCCGAGGGCGGCGGCGTCGAGCACCCGATCGAGATCCGGGAGCGAAGGTGTTCGCCTAACTCGGAGAAGAGAAGGACCGGAGGCGGAACTCAGGTCCGGACACCGGCGCCACAAACTATATGTCCGATCGGGGCGCGTTCTCGGGATGGACACGGCGGTACTCGCACCGTCCGGTTCGGCGGCGACTCAGTAGCACGGATCGAAGGCGCGCACCGTCACCTTCGTCTGCAAGAATGGCGAGCTCCGGTCGTTCTCTGGAGTCTACTTCATCCCCCGACTGACGACGAACATAGTCAGCGTCGGACAGCTCGACGAAGGGGATTACAAAATCAACATTGAAGCTGGGGTGATGAAGATCCGAGAGCCCGACGGAGGCTATTGGCGAGGTGACTCGGGCACCAACCGATTGTACACGCTCCACGTCAAAATTGCGGAGACAAGATGCTTGGCGGTGCGCAGCCGAGGCGATGAGGTGGCGTGGCGCTGGCACGAGCGGTTCGGGCACGTCAACATAGCGGCGCTCCGGAAGCTAGCTCGGGAGGAGCTGGTGCGTGGCCTGCCCCTGCTCGGGCAACTTGAGCAGCTGTGCGAGGCATGCCAGGCTGGCAAGCAACGTCGCACCTCGTTCCCGGCTCAGGCGGAGTTCCGAGCAGAGAAGTGCCTCGAGCTGGTGCACGACGACCTGTGTGGTCCAATTGCGCCGGCGACACCGAGAGGTAACAAGTTTTTCTTGCTCCTGGTGGACGATTTCAGCAGATACATGTGGGTAGCCGCGATCCCGTCCAAGGATCGTGCTGCGGCCGCCATTAAAGAAATCGAGCTCGCTGGCCGAGGCGAGTCGGGACTCAAGCCGGCGCTCAAGATCGACCGCGGCGGCGAATTCACCGCCGCCGAAGTTCGCGAATATCGCGATCTGAAGGGTCTCGCACCAAAGACACCGCGCCATATAGCCCGCAATGAACGGCGCGTCGTCGGCGTCGAAATGGCACGGTGGTGGCGGCAGCGAAGTATGCTCAAGGTGAAAGGATTGCCTACCGGCTCGGGGTGAAGCGGTAAGCACGGCCGTGTATGTGTTGAACCGGTGCCCGACGAAGAGCGTGGATGGCATGACGCCATTCGAGGCATGGCACGGCAAGAAGCCGTACTGCACCACCTCAAGACCTTCGGGTGCATCATGTATGTACGGAACACATCGCCGCATCTCAAGAAGCTCGAGGATCGTGGGCGCAAGATGGTCTTCATCGGCTACGAAGCGCGGCTCCAAAGGCGTCTGCTTCGACCCCATCACGGCGTCTCCATGTGACACGCGACGTGGTGTTCGACGAAACGCCATCGGGGGGGGACGGCGGAAGAATGACATCGGCGAGCCAAGCGGTGGCGGCGACATCTTCACAATCGAGTACACGACCACAACCCGCAAAGACCGGCGGCCGACATGGCGAGGCGGCGGCCGGAACATCGAGCTCGGTCGGGGCCGACGACGTCGCGAACCAGGACGTCGAGATCGACGACGCGAACCTAGATGCGGACCACGACGACGACGCGCCTCTCCGGTTCCGCAGCATCAACGACATAATCGGGCCAGCCTCGCCACGCGGGTTCGCACCGCGCTTACGTGGCCGAGGAGTCGAACACGGAAGCGCCGACGAGCTGCCTCATTCGCCGAGGCGTAACGCGATCCCACCGGAGGAAGGCGATGATGGAGGAGATGGAGTCCATCGAGGAGAACGGCACATGGTGCCTCGCCGACCTTCCACCCAGCCGCAAGGCGATCGGGGTGAAATGGGTGTACAAGGTGAAGAGGGACGAGCACGGGGCGGTGTCGAAGCACAAGGCACGCCTCGTGGTGAAGGGCTACGACACGGCACGCGGCATCGACCACGACGAGGTGTTCGCGCGGTGGCTCTACCGACTCGGTGCGCTGCTCATCGCTCTCGCGACATACGAGGGTGGGAAGTGCACCACATGGACGTCAAATCGGCGTTCCTAAACGGCGACCGCGGGAGGAGGTCACGTCGAGCGGCCCGCTTGGTTTCGCATCATCGGCAAGGAGCACAAGGTGCTCAAACCGCGGAAGGCATCAGACGGCTGCACCAAGCACCGCGTGCACGAACGCTGGTTGGACGACACGCCGTTGTCGCTCGGTTTGGAGGAGCCCATCGAGCACGCCATCTACATCAAAGCGAAAGGCGACGCCGCTTAGTGGTCGGGTCTATGTCGACGACCTTGTGATCACCGCTCGAGCTCGGCGACATCAAGGAATTCAAGAAGGAGATGGCGGCGCATTCAAGATGAGCGACCTCGGCCAACTTCACTACTACCTCGGCATTGAGGTAAAGCAGAGCGCGAGGGGGGTCTCGCTCAGCCAAGGTGCCTATGCCGGCAAGATTCTGGAGAGGAGCGGCATGGCGGGGTGCAATTCATGTCAAGTACCCATGGAGGCACGCTGGTCGAGCAAGCTCAAGACGAGCCGCCAATGGGCGCAACGACGTATAGAAGCATCGTCGGAAGCTTGAGGTACTTGGTTAACACTCGCCCCGATATAGCTTTCGCTGTTGGGTATGTCAGCCGGTTTCTGGAAGATCCGCGCGAGGACCACTTCGCCGCGGTGAAACATATCTTGCGCTATGTGGCGGGAACCCAGAATTGGGGACTTTGGTTCGGCAGGAAGGAGAAGGAGACCCACCTGACGGGGTACAGTGATAGCGACTTTGCTGGCGACGTCGATGCTAGGAAAAGCACGACAGGGGTGATCTTCTTCCTCGGCAGCGGCCAATCACCGGCAATCCATGAAGCGAGAGGTTGTGGCGCGATCAAGCCGCGAGGCAGAATACATAGCGGCTGCAAATGCTACTTGTTAGGCATTGTGGCTGACTCGAGTGCTGGGAGAGGTGCAGGGATTAGCACCGAGAGCACCAGTGCTGAGAGTGGACAACCAGTCCGCCATTGCTTTGATCAAGAACCCAGTACTCCATGGACAAAGTAAGCACATTCAAGTGAAGTATCATTTTGTCCGGGAGTCTGCAGATGATGGTCTGATCAATGTCAAGTTCATCAGGAGCGAGGAATGCCTAGGCGACATTCTAACGGCCGCTCGGCAAGACTAAGTTTCATGAACTTCGTTCTAAGATTGGCCTAATTGATATCGGGAGCACGCACTACAAGGCTTAGGAGGAGTGTTGAAAGTAAACCTTGGGTGCTAAGTTTAGTATTTTCCTTAGTTTGGTAAGTTACTAATATTAGGCTATGCGTGATTGATTCTAGCAGATTTGTAGGGATGTAATTTCCTTTCCATGTAATTTCCTTTCCATGTAATGTTCTATTTAAGCAAGGCAATAGACACAAGAAAATGCATCCAATTGGAAGCACCAAAACATCAGAGTGAGCAGTAGAAACGTGAGTTTCTTGTGTTGTGTTGGCTGTAATCTCGCCGGCAACGTGTGCGTTGTCTCTCCGGCAAGGTTCTAACATCCAGCTCCCAGGTGACGTGAATGGCACCACAAATGTGAGTCCAGCCATTTTGCGTCTGACCATCAGTGCTCTTCTTCTAAGTCGATCACAAACAGCACTGCGAAAAGAACATCGGAAAAGTGACTGATCAGACATTCGACGTGCAATTGAGCTTGAGCGCCCTTAATTCGGCACATGTGCATTGAACTGTAGATCCACCCCTGTGGTGGAGGGACGACAGAAGAGGCTGGAGTTGGAGTTGGAGAGGCCAAATAGGCAATTACGCCACGGTGGCGATGCCATTATCATCGGGGTGGACGAGGAAGAGAGGTGGATCAGGAGGATGTGGCGGAGGGCTGCTAGGCATTGTTAGCATGGCGTGTGACGGTTAGGGTTAGAGTAAATGAGAGGAGAGGAAAATGCATGCATGTAATTGATGTGGGATGAAATTTACATGTTTTGAATACAAGGGTCCTAAATTTTAATGATTTTTTAGTGTTGTCTAAATCTTAAGGTAACTAGTTTTTATGCAAGTAAGCTAATCCCTTCATCAAGATTACAAGTATTTTTTTTATGGTCTCGTGTCTATAATATAAGGTGTATTTCACATTTCAATATAAAATTAGTGTGATATTCTATATATAGCCCTAATAAATATCCATATTTACTTCATATCCTCTATATACATACAGTGAATATAGTGCTTAGTGATAATAATTAAGAGTAATATAGTGATTTTCAATATCCCTTGGTCAATGTGCTAAGAAGAATTAAGTCTTTGTAAACTTGGACGGAGTGAGTATATTGTAGAGCAAACGTGTGGAACTACGTATCAATGTCATGATAATGTACGTGCACACATGTCTACATCGACAATATCAAAAACGAAAAATTCTGAATATACCACTCCATTCGTCGGCAATATCACTCGTTGTACCAATAAATATAGTGGTATACCGTTAATTCCCTCCAGAAAACTGCCGCAGCAGGCACCCCTTTTGGAATATGAGCAACATATTTCGATGTACAGTTGCTGAAACGCCTGATAAACCAATCAACTAAGAAAAACGAATGGTGCCAAATCAAAGCGCAAGCTGTTCGTTTGCGTTTCGGAACAGGGGCATAGCAAGGGGAGCAGTGACGGCGCCCGGCCAGAGCGCACGCAGCGAGTCCAGTGTGGCGGCCCGGGAAAGTCGCCGAGACCACCCGCGTGTCGTCTCGTGTGTCCTCGGCCCCTTGCCGGCCTCCGCTCGGCTAACAGTTTCACCCGATTGCGCCTTCCCTTCTCACCGGTCGGGCTCAGGCTCAGATGCTTGCAACGCAGATGCGCTGAGCTGTGGTAGACTGGTAGTGGCATAATGTGCTGCGCTCAACTTACATTGCCTGGTGCGGATTGTACGGTGGAAAAAAATCGTTGCAGGGATTCAACAGCTACAGCTGCTGGTTGATTGATTTGTTGCAGCCACAGCTACTCACGTCAAGGTTGGTAGCCTCGCGCCCTCGAGTGATACGTAGTTGAAGGTTGCGAGTGTTGTGCAGATTGATGCCAGCAGGGCATGAGTCGTGACCCACTCAAGTGTCCCCGGAACAGGCTTCTTGCATTGCTGCGTTTAGTGGACTGGACTGGATAAAGCCATAAAGGTGTGGCATAGCTGTTCTGAGCGTCCATAGACCATTGCGCTGAGACATCCAATCGGGCCCAATATGCAGTCTGGATTTGCGGGGAATTTTTTTTTCTTTAATATTTATTTTTATTCTTTTTTTTCAAAACTATGCGTCCGAAATTTTTTTTTACGAAAATACCCCCCATCGCCCGTGTATGGGGAGGCGATCGTCCCATACACGGGCGATTAGCCCTCATACCAACGGCGGTTGTTTAGGGTTCCCATCGCCCCATGTAGGGGCGACGGGCTCCTTTAAAGTCATTGCCTCCTTCGCCTGAAGCGCACAAATACACCAGCCGAGCGAGGCGAGAAAGAAAAGAAGAAAGGAAGAAAGAAAGAGAGAAGAGAAAAAAGGAAAAAAAAGGTAAATTTCTGATTTTTTTTATAGTTATTTGTAAGAATTTTTTTAGAGATAATTGTAGGAATTGTTTTATAGGTTGCGTAATTAAAGTATCATTTAATATTTAGAACTTTGTTGTAGTATTTAGAAATCTTAGGATTGCGTAGTGTTTAGAATTTTAGAATTGTATAGCTCTCGTGAAATTTAATGTAGCAGTTACTTAATGTAGTATGTAGTATTTAGAAACTTAATGTAGTATTTCACTATATGCAAATTTAATGTAGTATTTTGTATGTAGAAATTTAGTTCAGTAGAAACTATAGGTAATATTTAGAAATTTAATTTATTAGGGTTGTGTATTACTAATTTTATTACGTAAATAATGTATTAGGCAATGTAAATAATTTTGTAGTACGATCAATGTACGTTTTGTAGATTGTATTTTAGAGTAATATTTTTCCGTCGGACGTTGCAGCATGTCGGAGAAATTGTATTTCCAAATATTTTATGGAGATGGGAGATAGCACGGGCGGATGGGGTGGATCTATCATCATTTTCAAGAGTCGTACGGGGCATATGTAGACCGAGCGATAGGACATACAGGGGTTTGTTGGAGTGGATGTCTCGGATGTTCAGTTTGGATGCCCAGAGTGTTCGGTTATGGTCGAGCGAGTGAGCCGAGCGCAAGACCGTTTTATGGAGAGTTGATTCCTATTAACTCGACGTCAACATGGAGGAGTTATGTTGGTTTTGCTTGTAGAGCGGGTTGGCGCTCATGTTGTTGGTCTGATGCTACCCGGTAGCTCCATCGGTGTCGCAAGTTCGTGATGTCGGGTGGACATTACGGGGAGGGACGTCAAATGTAGAAGGATGCGAAGAGCAAGGCGGCGAGGAGCCCGAGACGAGGAGCACGAGGCTGGCGGTGGCGAAGGGACCGGGGCGAGAGAGACAGCGGTGGAGGCGCGAGGGGTGGCCGACGAGGGGAGGAGGTGGAGGACATTGTTGACTGATGGAAGAGGAGGACCGTGCGGATGAGGAAGTCCTCGATGGTGAGCACTCGACGAGGAGGACAACGCCTGAGGTGCCTATCCTCGTGCGTGGACCAATTACAATTTCAAGACCTAACAATGAATGAAGGGAACATTGATGCATGGGAGTATCGTGAGAACGAGGTGACGGAGGGCCATATATAAAGACAAGGAGGCTGTGATTGATGCGGTGAAGTCCTGGGCAATGTCTCTCCAGCGGTAATTCAGGGTTGTGAAGTCCAGCAAGAAGGACTACGACGTGAAGTGCGTAGTTGATTCTGCCTATGGCGGGTGCATGCATACCGGGGAAGTGGAAGGACTCACCGAAATGCTCCATAGTGATTGAGCATAATCTGCGAGTGGAAGAAGCGGGCGTGGACACCGCAATCGTCGTCCACTTGGGTGGCAAATGTGTTTTATGGTCGATCGTTGACAATCCCCATCTGCACCTCGATCTATTATCACACCGTGGAGGAGAGGTTTCAAGATAAGATTAGCTACGCAAAGACATGGAGAGCAAAATGGATACTCTGAAATACGGTTCGGGACGTCACGAGGCTTCGTGACGAGAATATTCTCCACTTGCTCGTGGCAATCGCACATAGGAACCCCAGACATCCATCGACCTTGCGGAGTTTCCTGCGGGTGGTGTGTGCACCGTAAGTGGGTATTGCAACAGTGCATTCTTCGCCTGGCGCGCATGCATAAATGCGTTCCAAGATCGCCGCCTTGGTCCTTTGCATGGACGCACGTTCCTCACGGGGAAGTACAAGGGCCAGATTTTAACTGCGATTGCGGTGGATGCCAACAACCAGGTTCTACCGGTTGCATTGGCATTTGTGGAGGGGGAAAACACGGAGAGTTGGTACTGGTTCCTTGAAAGAGTGAAGCCGGCAATTGTTCTCGACAGTTCGATGTTTGTGTCATCCATGACCGACATGCGAGTGGTTATTAAGGGCGATCGTGGATATGCAACAAGGGTCCGCCGTCGTGGGAGCAAAGAAAGTGGCGGACACGAGGCGGTGGTGCATGAGGCACATGGGTGCCAATTTTTTCCGTTAGTTCAGAACAAGGAGCTTATGAACATGTTCAAGCGCTGTGCAAACAGAACCAACGGAGGAAGTTCGACGCGCTTTGGAAGACGTTGGGCTAACTAACGAAGAAGCAATCAATGGATCCCAGAGGTACCGCTTAGTTCATCAAGGAACCCGATGGTGTACCATGAGCAAGGAGAGGACCCCACGACCTTATAAGCGCCGCCGATGACCCCCAAACATCCGGCGAGGTCGGTACCAAAGATAAAGAGTTTCACCGATTGGATACGACATGAGCCTTTGGATAAATGGTCCTTCGCACGACGAGGCGACTCACGTTATGGGATCATCACAACGAACTCGGCGGAGATTTACAACTGGTAATGAAAGGCACGGATGCCTTCCATCGTGGGTATAGTTGAGGTGTCTTATTAGGGACACAAAGATATTTCATTGAGCGATACAAGACCTCCACAAAGATGTATGTCGGACAATCGATCGTCAGACTCAATCTGTTGTGTCTACCTACATGTCCAAGAAAACAAGAAAGACGCAGATACATCGGGTTACACCGAGAGTGGCGTGGAACGGAGATACCACGTGCCAATCGCGGTGACCGAGGTCGCAGGGTGCCCACCGGAGAGGACTTCCCATCCGTGCATACTCGAGCGGTGAGTGCGAGTGCTCTGCCGAAACCACGCCGCCGCACTTGCCGTGCTCGCACGTCATTGCCGCAATACCGAGATGCATCAATCTCGTCGTCCGCTCATCTCCCCATACTACTACAAGCGGGCGTTCTCAACACGTGGCATCACGAGGTGTACGGTGCCGAGTGGATGGATCGCTCACAACAATTTCCTCCGGACCATCGATGGGTACCGGACATCCGAATGTTGAAGCTAAAGGTCGGGCGTCGAAGGACAAGGCGCATTCGGAACGATATGGACGAGTCTGAGGCGCGTCGCAACCGCGGATAATGTAATTTTCCATTTTGTTCCCATCTTGTATTTTTCAATGGACCGGTAAGTTGTGATGTAAGTTGTAATGATCGATGTAATTTTCAATGTACTAGTAAGTTATTTTTCGCATCATGTAATTCTCCGATGTACCAGTTAATAGCTACGAGGATAATGTAATTCTCGACGTTGTGTGCCTCGTCGAACATGTCTTTGTCTTTCGTATGTTTGTAATATGAGATTTTTTGGCTCTCGCACTTCGGTTGTATTGTTTGATGAGTATGGTACAATTCGTTATTTCGCATTTCATTTTGTGTGCACATGTAATTACCGATAAATTTGTTGTATTTGCTTTGTAATGAGCCACGATGGCGCGACCTTGCCTCGAGTGCCGGACGTGACCGTCGATGCGACCCACCGGTCTAGGTACTCCGCAGAGGAGAACCGAGAGCTAAGGACACTCCGACCTCGGTGTCCAACGAAGCCGCCGCGTCGACCCACGCCGGGTTCCACGGAAGTCGCCAACGCTTGCACTCTTTTACGTACATGTACTTACCGTGAATGCAATTTTAACGACGCAATGCACTACATGCAAAGTTGCGGCGGTGGCTTACTTCCTCTTTGTAGGATGGTGGAGGAGGTGATCGCCCGTTAGCGGGCAAGGAGGTCCCGCGGTTCGTACGACCGGTCCTCGCTGCCGCGACTCGTGGACCGGTGGAGACCGGAGACGCACACGCCCACCTTCCGTGCGGAGAGATAGCTCCGACGCCGCAGGCGGTCGTACCTCTTAGGCCTCCCCTGTGCGGGTCCGGCAGTCGTGCCGCACGACACCTCCGTCACGTGGCACGCCGAGTTGTCCGCGCGTTTCGCCGCGGTGCAGCTATTAAGGGGAAGGGGAAGGTAAAGGGCGCACGCGCACCACAGGACAGCTTTAGCTCTAGCTCCTATGACGTCCCTGAGATGCCACGAAGGCATAGCTCATATAGCAGCTATGACTACGTCATCCCTGATGCTGACGCACAAACTCCCACGCAATGGGTCTACGAGTGGCAGGACCTTGAGTTTTATACCATGTTGTATCAACAATGGCAAACAACAAGCACATGAACGGGGCAAAGTTGGCACGATTATAAGGCGAAGTTGCTAGTTACACGAGGATTGACCTTGATATCTATCGAGGAATACAATATGACCAACCAAGTGTACACGCAACAATACTACCCGTAGCCCCGAAGGTAATATTTCATTTGCATGATTCATTTCATTTGTATGTTTCGTTTCAGTGTAACCTGATATTATACCAAGTGTACATTGCAAGTCAAAATTTTTACTGATATTCCGTTAATGTAGGTCGAACATGGTATTTATGCGACAATGGAAGAATGACAAAGCTATGCTAATACTTATTCCACAATTTCAATTGAAAGGTATTACAATGTAAATGGTGATGACAAATGAATGGTACTAAAATTGTGAATGTTTTTACTATGTCGTTATTTAAATGCCTATTTTTGCACTTGTGTGATTGTAGTATTGCAATGAAAGATTATTAATTGATATATTATTGCTAAATGCCTAATTTACAACTTTTAATTGTCTAAAATATAGCAAAGGTCATGTCGAATTTTTCCCAAATTTAGGAGAGATCATTTTGAAATTTTTCATGTGTTTCACGTACCTTATTCATATATTTATTTTACTCAAATTTAGCCTCCCCTGTTTTTTCACAACGTTTTTTTGCATTTTTTCCCCATTTTCCCCGCATTTCCGGCCTCCGGCGGTTTTCTTGAAAACCGCGCGGTTTTCTCTAGACGATTTGACCAGCGTTAAAATTTGTTGAATTTCAAATTCATTCGGTTTTCGCGGTTTTCGCGCGGTTTACCGCGAAAACCGGTACCGGTGGCGACGCGAAAACCACCGGCGAAACGAGATTGTAGTGCCGGCCCCTCACGGCAGGATACCCAGTTCTACCCTCGGCAATCGGCATACGCGAGTCAGGACCGGCCGGGCAAAGATGCCCCAAAACCCGACGAACGCAGGGAGGCGGCCACAGTTTGACGAATCCTCATCCGCCGCTCGCGGCAACAGCCGACGCAGTGTGACTGATACCATCGTCGCGCTCATATATCAGGCTCCCCCAACAAAAACTACATCATTCTCGAGCCACCACCAACCCAACCCCGGTTTGTTCCAATCCGCAGCAGACTATGAGGCCGCGGCCCCTGCTGTGGTGGCGTCTGGCGCTGGCCACGCTGCTGTGCCTGTGCGCGCTCCCCGCCCCAGTGCGGTCCCAGAGCGCGGCCACGCCCGCGCCGGCGTCCGTCGAGGGGTTCAACTGCTCCGTGAACACCACGTACCCGTGCCAGGCCTACGCGCTATACCGCGCGGGCCTCGCGGGGGTGCCGCTCGACCTCTCGACCGTGGGCGACCTCATCGGCGTCAGCCGCTTCATGATCGCGCACGCCAACAACCTGTCCACCTCGTCCGTGCCGGCCGCGGGGCAGCCGCTGCTCGTGCCGCTCCAGTGCGGCTGCCCCTCCAGGTCGCCCAACGCCTACGCGCCCACGCTGTACCAGATCAACGCGGGCGACACCTTCTGGATCGTCTCCACCAGCAAGCTGCAGAACCTGACGCAGTACCAGGCCGTCGAGCGCGTCAACCCAACGCTAGTGCCCACCAAACTCAACATCGGCGACATGGTCACGTTCCCCATTTTCTGCCAGTGCCCCACCCCCAGCGACAACGCCACCGCGCTCGTCACCTACGTCATGCAGCCGGGCGACACCTACGCGTCCATCGCCAGGGCCTTCGCCGTCGACGCCCAGTCGCTCGTCTCCCTCAACGGGCCCGAGCGGGGTACGAACCTGTTCTCGGAGATACTAGTGCCGCTCCGCCAGAAGGTGCCGCAGTGGCTTCCGCCAATCGTGCGCCGGGACAACGTGTCCGTCACGCCGGCATCCCCGCCGCCTTCCGCTACGCCCGCCGCGACCGTCGTGACCAACAATCGAGACGGGGTGGTCACCGGGCTGGCCGTTGGGTTGGGCGTCGTCGGTGGGCTTTGGCTGCTGCAGATGCTGTTGCTGGCCTGCCTGTGGAGGCGCCTCAAGGCGAAGGGGCGGAGAGGGGAGGCGGTGGTGAGCGGCGATAGCGGTGAGGCCGGCAGGTTTGCCAAGAACGCGTCCGGCGGCGTCGCCGGCGGCGGGGAGAGGTTCTTGGTCAGTGACATATCCGAGTGGCTGGACAAGTACCGGGTGTTCAAGGTCGAGGAGCTGGAGCGCGGCACGGGGGGTTTCGACGACGCGCACCTTATTCAGGGCAGCGTGTACAAGGCCAACATCGACGGCGAGGTGTTCGCCGTGAAGAAGATGAAGTGGGACGCCTGCGAGGAGCTCAAGATCCTGCAAAAGGTTCGGCCTTTTCCTTTTTTTACCTGAATCGCTTGTTTCAGTATTGTCAGAATTCAGAATGAACTGTTTTTATGTTCTAAAAAAATGGTTTCCAAGTAGATTTTCTGCTGAACAAAGGAATCAATAATTGCTTAGGCTTGATGCTCAAATGGTTTGTCCATTACATATTCGCAATCTCTGATTGGGACAGTATGGTTTTATAGAACGCTAGTGCTTACATCTGTTGGTTAGGACTAAGGAGGTAAAAGAAAAGCACGCACTTTTGTTCAATCCAAATGAAATGATCACGGTGGTTGTTATTGGACTAGCAGCTGAAGCAGTAGTGCAAATATTTGACGCGATCACTTTTCTAGCTCTATGATCTTATCTTCTATAAATCTAGTCTTTTTTCAAGCGAAATTGCAAATCTAGTCCTCCCCTATCACGGAAGGTGCGGCGTGCCCAAGGAGCACAGGAGCAGCCGTCTGCCTCGGACGGCTGGCGCCGGAGCAGCGGCCTCCCACGAACGGCGGGTGCGAGAGGTGGTCTCTCACGGTAGGGGAGCGCGGAAGGAATATTCCGCAGTGGGAAGAGAGTTAGATTTGTAATTCCACTCAGAAGATAACTAGATTCGTAAATAAACAAGGTGATAGAGGCTAGAAAAGTGTTTACTTCCAAATATTTTAGAGTCATGTCTGTGTCTGAATTCCTTTTTGTGAGGGCATGGGTGACGATTGGTTAGGGACTTTGGAGTCTTGTTCCTGATAATAACATTATGTGAGGGACCATCTCTCTGTCTTTGGTTGTGTACAAATGCATAAGATTTAGGCCGAATAATTGAACTGTACTACTTAAGAAATTAATTTTGGAAGCGTCGCTCCGCGAGTGTCATCAGATGCCTTGAGCGGCTCTGCAGGGGTTGTTGTTCGGTTGGCACTTGGCACTTTGGCAGCGGCACCAAAATGGATTACAGAACGAAAATTCCAAGGACAAGCATCCGTGATTCGTGAACGTACCAACCACGTGATCCTCTATACTTTGATTTGTTATTTGGAGACCTTTTTTTTCCTTCTCTTTGACGGACATTCATTTCTTTTGGTTTTTTGACTGATGGCACCAATGAACTATAGTCGTAAGAATCACTACGGTGCATGAAGTTTAGTCTCATGCGCCACTAGGAAATTCTGAAATAGAAATCCTTGTGCATGCTAGTGCTCCTAGATAGATGACTCAGTGACATAGTATTTGATATTTGCTAGTCTCCGGCCCGACCACATGCACAACTAAATACCGCCACGTGCCTCAATAGCTACATCACTACTGCTACATGAGTCTTCGCACGCTGATGTACGAGTTTGAAATGCTCAACATTTCAACAAAGGCTGCTGTCTCGACAGCTGACACGGTGGGGAAATTGACTACCTCCTTGACTTGGTATCCCATCTGCGTCATCAGTTCACTAGCGAAAACACTAACTTACAAGATAAGGGCCTAAGTAACAATGTGCTGCCATTAAGGCAATAGTAGAAAAAACAAAATTTATATATAAATTGATGAATAACAAAGTTAAAATAGTAAATAATTAAAAATATTATCATAATAATGGTGGGTGCACTCAAAAACTTAAGAATATGTACTAGTAACAATCTTAAGAGAACAAAATTAACTAGATTAGTAATACATATAATGTGAGAGATAGTAAAAAGGTACCAAAAGTGTGACGTGCAGAGCCGGTACTTTAGCCCACTTGCGCCTCTATCTTAGATCCGCCGCTGGTGCAATCACAATAAGATCATATTGTAATTGCAAAGGTCTGCATATTGCCAACGATAACAAGTGGCTAGAACTAGGTGAAGAACACATCTTTTGCAATAGCTTAGACATGCAAGATCGATTGTGATTTTTGCAACTTGTGTCTCCTTCAGGTGAACCACAGCAACCTGGTGAAGCTGGAGGGCTTCTGCATCAATTCGGCGACGGGCGACTGCTACCTGGTGTACGAGTACGTGGAGAACGGTTCGCTGGACCTGTGGCTCCTGGACCGCGACCGCGCGCGGCGGCTGGACTGGCGCGCGCGCCTCCACATCGCCCTTGACCTCGCCCACGGCCTCCAGTACATCCATGAGCACACCTGGCCGCGCGTGGTGCACAAGGACATCAAGAGCAGCAACGTCCTCGTCGACGCCCGCATGCGCGCTAAGATCGCCAACTTCGGCCTCGCCAAGACCGGCCACAACGCCGTCACCACCCACATCGTCGGCACTCAGGGGTACATCGCGCCCGAGTACCTCGCCGACGGCCTCGTCACCACCAAAATGGACGTGTTCGCCTACGGCGTCGTCCTGCTCGAGCTGGTGTCCGGGCGCGAGGCCGTCATCGACGGCGGCGAGCTGCTGTGGGCCGAGGCCGACGAGAGGGTGTTCCGCGGCCGGGAGGAGAGACTGGAGGCGCGGGTGGCGGCATGGATGGACCCCGTGCTGGCAGAGCAGACGTGCCCACCGGGGAGCGTGGCGAGCGTGGCGAGCGTGGCCAGGGCGTGCCTGCAGCGGGACCCGTCCAAGCGGCCGAGCATGGTGGACGTGGCGTACACGCTGTCCAAGGCGGACGAGCACTTCGCGGACTTCTCCGGCGAAAGCCTGTCGGCGGGTGGCAGTGGCGAAGTCGCCGCACGGTGAACCGTTGGTTAGTACTACTCTGTAGTTAGTCGTCAGCTCGTGCTGTAAACGCAAAAGGTCGGCACGGGAGATGCGGCTGATGTCGCGAGTGATGAGAATTGATAAGCAATCATACACTAGCTAATAACGCGGGCATTGTATTAGGCGCGAGGTCCGTGAGATTATGTAGAGGTATCCGCGATATGTGGTGTGAAGCTTTGTAAATTGTAATGCAGATCAGATGCATCCGTGAGTAGCAAATAAAGCAGCCATTGACGGCTTGGCAGATGTTTCTGCAGATACACTGCCGTGGGGACCATCCCTCAATGTTATGACAACAAAATTTAGTGTCATAAGCGTAGTTAAGTTTAGCAAAAAAAACTGAGTCTATGATGTGTAGGACATATGACTAAAAAAGTGTCACAAGCTACGGTTATGGTCACGAATCACGAATCAAATACCTACTTAAAAAATTGTAATACGATTAAGCTTAGATATGACAAAGTTAGCTTCAAACCAAATATGTCCTTGATCTAATATGGCCGCCGTAGAAGAACAAGCTTTCACGCCGACTTGTGTGAAACGTATCCCGCATCACGCTTCACGCCCCCGACGGGGTAAAGCACGCGCTGTGCAACTTTCACCAGCCGTGAACGTGATCCACTCGGCAATGACAATGCGCATGCACCCCATCCCATGCTATGCAAGAGGGAAGTCATCACTATTCTAGTTTCGTAGCAAATTTTTAACAAATCTAGTCTCTTTGTGAACACAGTTGCAAAAATTACCCTATCCCCAACTGCGGAATGACACCGCAGTCGAGAATAGGGTTATTGTTGCAGTTGCATTCGTAAAGGAATCAGATTGCAAAATTTATCTTATCCCCGACCGCGAAATAGCACCACGGTTAAGGATAAACCTATTTTTGCAATTACATTCGTAAAGAAGTTAGATTACAAATATTGCCCCATCTTCGACCGTGGAATGGCACCTTGGTCGGGATAGAACCATTTTTCTAATTGCATTTATAAATAAGTTAGATTTAAAAAAATATATAAAATTTCAAGAGGCAGCTATGTCACTTATCAGCGGGCCTGCCCAGCAAAAATAGCCGACAAAATCAGTTGCCGACCAACCAATTTCTAAATGTGGTTGAAGTGACCCGGCCCATCAAGGCCCGTTGGTGAACGCAACGCTTTGGAGGTGTTCTACTGTTCTTCGAGCTCGATTATTGTGTCGTGCCTCGTGAATGTGATTAGGATTGTGCTAGATCCAACTTTTGTTGCAAACATGGAGTATGGTGCTCAATTCAAGTTTTGTTGCGAATGCATGGTGATGCTGCTTGGATCGAGAGCTAAAGAGATTCACATAGCATTTCCTGGGATTTTCCGGTTTTATTATTTTCCGAGTTTTTTTTTGTTTGCTTTTCCCCGTTCTGATATGTTGGACTAAATGATAGACATTTTGCTTGGTGGGCCTGCCTGCAAAGCAAATCAAGCATGATAGCCCCGCATGCTCCGGCGGCTGGTTGAGGCGCGACGCGAGCACAAACGTTCTAGCGCGCGGGCTGCACTCCTGTTTCTGCTTACTCCCTTTAGGATGACAATTTTACCCATAAATACCCGACCCGATAAGAGCGAGTATAGATAACACTTCAGATCCATAGGTTTATGGATTTGAGTACCTGATAAGCCCATATGATGGGTGTGAATGTCAATTTGTACATATGGGTATCCAATGGGTATTCTATGACATGTGTGCCAACTTTTTAGAGATATATTAAAAAAACAAATTCACTAGTTGCTCGACTGAGTCGGCCCCTCACTAATTCCCCTCGCCCCCATCTCCTCCCTCCCCTTGCCCCCATCGCCTGATTGCCTCGGTCTCCCTCCCCTCGTCTCAGCCTCCCTCGGTGGCCGACGCCCGCTCCTCGCCTCGCCTCCCTTGGCATTGGCTCCTCCTATTGCCTTCCTCTGCCCCGGGGCGCACAGTGCCCAAAAAAGAGAGAGAAAGGAGAGGTGAGAAGGAGATAGAGGGAGAGGCGACCCCTACTCACCCGGAACGCACTACCCCCGCGCGTACCCCGAGGTCTAGTGTTCCGACGGAGCCATGGCGAGCCCACGACCGACCAAAAGCGACGGCGCCGTCGGGACAAGGCAATCTGGAGGAAACTCTGCGAGGTCCGCTTTGACGAGGAGTCTGTCAGGCGCCGTGACAAGGCGACGCCGCGACGCTCATCACCTACATCACCCTACTCGAGTTTGAGGTACCTCTCTCTCTCTCCCCTCTCTCCTATGGTGCAGTTGATGCACCGGGTTTTGGTTTCTTGGTTCAATGGTTTGTCGTTCTTGGTATATCGGAGTAGTTCTTGGTGGGTTTCTTTCGGGGAGGAGAGAAGGAACAATAGGCGAAAAGAATTGACCGGTCATCATTGGAGAATCACCCTCTGCCTCGTCGGTGTTGTCGCCTCCTCCGCTATGACCACCTCCCTTGGCCTCCGGCGTCCGCGAGAGGGGAGGGGAGCATGCGGCGGCCGTGGCACCCCCCACCTCTCCGCCTTTGCCCTTCGATGCTTGGCACAGATCTGTGCCCGTGGGTATCCATTGGGTTTGGGTATGAGCACATATCTGTACCTGTAAAGTTTAGTGGGTTTGGATAGACGAGACTTTGTTTAGGTTTGGATAGACGAGACTTTATTTGGGTTTGGATTTGAGTTTAAGACGATGGTACCCGAAGGTACCCACCCGATTGACATCCCTAACTCCCTCTCACCCCTTCAACTTATATTCGTCATAAATATCTGAAGCTCCTTCCGTGTATGCAGTGGAAAGCGTGGAAAGAGTAACTAGTCTGAACTTTGACCTGCCACTACGGTCACATCTTTCTGTTGTCGCAATTTTGTTCTCTCTAGTTGTAACTTCCATTATTTCAGTGTTTCTTATGATACAATCAGAATGGTACATTGTTGCTCTGCTGTTAAGAGTGCTTTGTTAGTAACTAACTAGTCTTGTACTAACTTTGCTTGCTAAATTACTAAAGAACTGTAAGTCTTCAAGGGTGCGAAGTGGATTTTTTTCCCATTCCTGTTGGATCAATTCTAAGTTAATTTTCACTCTCCATTGCTCAAGGATGTACTTGAGGTTACCGTGTGTTTGAAAATTCTGTTGGTTCCAGTGCCTGCAACCTGTTATGTACTCATCTTGGTAATCCCTGTGACGGAAAAAAAAAACTATCCTTTTTTTTTGTCTGCTGATTCTGCGTTTCACTACATGAATTCATGATGTTCCTCCAACAGATTTCATGCATTTGCTCCATGGCGGCAATGATAGCTGGAAGCAGGGACTGCTGTCAAAAAGAAAAATTCAGAAGCAAGGAAATCTCTGAAGCATCCGACTTATTAACTGATGTCTGGTGCTGTCTAGTGGACGTAACCTGCCACTTTGGCATCTATTCTAAATGTCTCTTGAGACACTAAGATCCTAATAAAAATTTGTTTTACAGCATATGTGCAATCAAACTTTTATCAGAATCACGTAATGCTTTGCACCAAGTGACATTGCTCATGCTCGTACCAGATGTGTCCTCAAACTCAGATACAACACTGAATAGAGGACAGAGAGACGCATGACGCTAGAACATGTTAATGTTCTTCGATGAATTATCTGGTATCATGCTTTCTACTACATTGTTCATGGCTACTGACAGCAAGGCGCGCATGACGCTAGAACATGCTAATGTTCTTCGATGAGTTATCTGTTATCATGCTTTCTACTATATCGTTCATGGCTACTGACAGTAAGGCGAACTTGGTAATGAGGCGTCTTGGTACTATGTGAAACGTTGTCAGCAGTCTGGCAAAACTGATCTTCCTCATGGCATGCTGGAGTGGTTGGTGCTTTGAAGCATTCTTGAGTTCCATCTCCATCTATTTGCATTCTAATTTGTAGTCATGGGGGCCCTGAACCTGAGAATGTTTAAAAGGGACGCATCTGGTGCTCACTTACCAACAATAATTCTCTGGTCAGGGTTACACGAGGGGATCCTTGGTTTTTGTTCTTCATGTCCCTTTGTCATTCTATTTTCAGAAGTCCATGATTTAACTGTAGTAGTAAAAATATGCCACCATATAAAAATTCTTCTCATCAATTATTTGTGTTTTGACTCCTAAATTGTGATCAACGTTGTAGACTTCGAAGCAGTCACCCTGTACTAGTAAATGACAGTCTCAAGCAGTCTGAACTCTGAAGGCTTCAAACCTCTGAAGGTCTTTAGGTAAACCCCCAATGTGATAAGCAATTTGCTGCCTTTCAAAGCTACTAGTGTACGTCAATCTATCCGCCAATTTCAAATCTTCTAGGATCAATGGGGCATCCTTGCAAAGTTGAAATCACTATGCAGGAAGCAAGCAGTTGCCACCATTCGCGCGCTCTTTTCTACTCCGTTTGCTCCCCTTGTTTGCTTTCCCTGACTGCATAATGCTGGTACTTTGTTTTCCTACTTTTTCTGTTGTCCTCACCGATGCATGGAAGCTTCCTTTCGTTACCTGCCAATTTTATACCCATATAGACTTGGGCAATAGACCATGCCTTTTTGGCTGTCCTTCAGCACATATATCTTTGGACCGAGTGAGCACCGCACTAAATGATGGGCCATGTCGGGTATGAAAACTCGGCACGATAGGTGGTCTAGCCTAGCACAACCGATTGGATCGTGTCTGGGCCGGTCTAGCACGAATTAGGTTTTTTTTTTAAAAAAAAACGTCCTATCTTCAGCCCAACCCAACATATCATCAACTACCTCACCCAGTGGCTCAGCCCATTATCAAATACCATCTCCCCTTCGATTCTTCTCATGACCCATCCGGCGCAATCATTGTCTCCCTGCCCCTTTGTCGTCTCCTCTCTATCTCTCATCTCACCCTCATCCACCCATGCTCGCTCCCTGCGCCTCTATCTCCCTCTATCGACCCACGCCATCCCCTTCTCACCATCCCCCGCTGCCTCGGTGTCAGATCTAGCTGTCTTCGGTCACGCCGCTGGATACGGTCTTGCAACACCGTATCACCATCTTCGCTGGCCATCCCAAGGAAGAAGATGGCGACAACCGGAGAAGAAGAAGACGTCAATGGCACCGGATCTCGACGATCCTCACTGCCTCGGTGCCGGATCCATCGGTCTTCAGCCATGCCATTGCGAAATCTAGTCTTCTTGCACCGCGTCCCCACCATCCCTGGCCACTATGTGTAATTCTTCCCTTACACTAGCGTCTTCCTCGCTTCTGGCCAAGCTGCACTTCATCCTCACGACCATACCGATAGGTGTATCACTCGTCCTCGACTCCTTTTCTCTCCCCTACAACCGTCCAAATAGACCATGCATCTACCGGTACAGCACGAAGGTAATACGACGTGCCAATGGATCGTATCAAGACTCGCTAGAGATGAATCGAGCTATTGGGCTATGATGGTACGGTATAGTCTAGATCCATATCCTATCGGACCCATGCCATACCAGGCTCGGCACAGCCCAGTGCTCAAGTCAATACCCATATCAGCGACCAGTTCACCGCTTTGTTTGAAGGGTCGTTATCTGAACTTGATAACACTATATTTTTCAGTTAATCTAGCAATAGGTAGTGAATTATCTTCTCAGACATTAAACTAGCAAAAAATTGTAACAGAAATTACAGATCATTCATTGTCAGCCCATACCTAGGCGTGCCGAGTTTAATCGATATGGTCTGTCAAAACTTTCACATAACCATGCTATATAGTACTCTTTGGGGTGCGCGGTCTGAAACTCTGAATGTCTGATCAATCCAGGAGAACTATTTGCACCTGGAAGGTGACGTCTCAAAGGCTGACATGGGCATTATTGCCCATGGGAGGACATGCGTTATCTTCAGGCTCAGGCACTCGACGTGTTGCGTCAGCGACCACCCACCTTATCCTTATGCAACCCTGCTTTCCTTGGCGTCTCTCTGTCACCCTTGGGCCCGTGCCAATTGTCTTGCATGCTTCGCTTCTCTCTCTTGTTTTCTCTTTGGTGCTGTGGACTTGTGTCTATCGGCAGAAACAATTGGAGGCTCGCCTCGTTGTCACGTACACTGACAGGCTCCCCCTCTCGTTGTTTCTCGCGTGTGAAATTTTGGTTCACACTTGTGCAACAAGCATACAGGTACAGGAGCTGTGAAAATTTAGTATAGACGTGCATGTTGATCGAAACGAACATAAGTACAGAAGTAGAAGAAGTACGTGTGAAAAATGAAAACCATTTGGTCAGCAACCCAGTATGAATCCTTGCTCCGTTTCCAGCTTATCACGATCCTTGTCAACAAGTTGCATGCAATCGACTCCGATATTGGTGTAGTAAATTCTACCATGCTTCATGCATGTGCGAAAACAGTGAGGTGTCATGCTAGCTAGCAGCAAATAATTCAGCTATACCCCAACAGGTCTTACGCATGGTCACTTCACCCATCGCTTGCACATCAGTTTGATCAACGCGCCCCAATAATTCATGTATCAGTACTGGCAGTGTGCGTGTCTGTGGTTGGGGACTTGGCGCACGGTGTTTTTGCTAATTGTGTTGATCCCATTGGCCAGAGTAGGGACCATGAGGGAGTTGATCTGTTCGTTCCAAGGGGATAACATATTGAGAGGTGCTTCAATGTTTTTCCTTTTGACAGTTGCACAAATATTAAAGCATGAATGAATGGTAGATGACGATTACTTACCCCTTCGCTTACTTCAAAATTTGTGCAACCTGTATTGAGAAGGAAAGCATTGAAGCACTGCTCTAACATATTCCTTCTGAGTGATTAGTTCGGTCTTCGGTTAGATGAAGTGTGCTCACGGATGCCTTTTGTAGTTGGGCCAAATTAGAACCACTCTGCTGGTGCTGTCCTTATACAATTAAGGGTGAGCCTGTGCTTGCAGTGATGTGTTGTGGTGTACTTGTTTCCAAAATTGCCGTAAAAAACATATGCGAATAATCTGTTCCATATTTAGGGCTGTGTTGCCGATGATCAAACATTCAACTCACAGTAATATAAAGGTAGAACATGAGACATAAGATATAATCTTAAGCTTTCTTTCAATTTTATTTTTACTTTTTTGCCTGTAAGTTTGTGTGTACATTATGCCGCCCCAACCCCTCCTTATACTGAGGAAGGCAGGGGGCTTGTAAACCATATAAGACTAAACTTCACTCATGAGTCTTGTGGGCTGGCTGCCTCGTTTAGGTACAGTATATATAAAATCAGACCTTCGTAAATAGACTGATACACAACAAAATCTAGTATCTTGTTTGGCATGATAGTTTACAGTTAAGCAAATCCTGTTATCCAACAGTGATCGATACTTTTCTATATTTCCTCGATCTAAAAAGGATATTTGTTGAGAACACAACTATACTTCCTTTTGCAACATGGTTTAAAAAAGCAATTAACCGAAGCCAATACTGCTTGATACTTTTCTATATTTCTTCGATCTCGAAAGGATATTTATCTCGAACACAACTATATTCAACTTTTTCAGCATGGTTAAGAAAAAGAAGAAGTAATTAACCGAAGCACTCTATACATGAAAACGGTTTCACCAGACGAGATTAATTATCATAATCCACTGCAAATGCCTGAAATGTCAAATGCCAAACGGAGTCTAAATCCTCGTTTGGCTATGTTCAGAGTGTGTGTGGGTCTCCTAAGTCCTAACCCATCCACAAGCAATACCATACGGATAAAGATTCACAAAGACACTTCTATCAATACAGTTGCATGGGAGAACCGAGCTCGGTTGGTACGTTGGCCATCCACCAGGTGAGCGTACAGCCTGCCCACCTTCGAGTGGGCACGAAAGCGCGCGCTCAATTTCTTTTTGGGTTGATGCCTCTGATGGAAAAATTAAAAGTGGATACACGTATACATGCATGCACATTCAGTAGGATAATACGTTTCTCGCGTTCCGAAGGCCTTAGCGTCTTCAAAAAAATTTCTTAACATATGTAACAGACGTACATGCATGTGTATATATGGGATGTACGTGTGTTGTATACATCCTTATTAAAAAGTACAGTCGCATGGACTGTAACCGAACAATGAAAACAGAAGAAAGACGTTAACGCAAGTTGGTACCTAAAGCCCCACGTAACAGTTAAGTAGATCTAGCTAGCACCAGATGGTGGCCGGCCAACCTTGCTGTTGCACCAGTAGCTAGTTCTGTCACATACCGCCGTATCCCCCATGGCGAATATGTGCTCATCTTGTTGCATTGCACGCACGCACACCCTCACACACGGCACAGAGCTGGAAGCCTGGAACCGTACCACGAGTGAAACATCAAGTGTACCTTTTCCCGGCCGTATAACGTGCAACAGAGGGTTTTTTTTTGTCTCTCTTAAGTCCGTGTTACGAAGGTTCGATCCGACTGGATATATAGCTAAATCCTAATCCTTCTATATAAATCTCGGTCGAGAATACGTCTATCAGAATTCAGACAAGAGTGTCCGTTGGTGGCACCTCTTACTGTTGAAAGTTGAAACTATATACAGTGTGTTGTATCTGCAATGCCTTAATTGCGTCACTTGATGCATGTGCTGCTATATAGTTTCAGCCTTTCAGGTACAACCGATTGGTTAGATCCTTTTGCCAATAAAAAAAAAGCCCAAAAATGTATCTGCCGGAATATGGTGACCCGAAAACTTCGTCTCCATTTCGACTCTAAACATGTAGACATATGCAGATCCATAGTCGATGTACGGCAGGTTGCATGTACATGGATTGGCTGCATGCAAAATATGATAAATGTATGTTACAATGAGTTGAGCAGTTGACTATCAACACATTAGGAGTACATCTTGAAGTGCTTTTTCAACCTTCAAATAGTCTGGGTGTAAGAGATAACTCTATATGTCAATTTACTGTATCTTTTAATTTTATCTAAATAGGTTGTTAGTTTAAGTCTTTAACTACTCGGATTATTTTGACTATTTAAGCAACATCCTTGTACATATAATCAAATTATTATAAGGGATTGTTTCCGTGGTTTTTTCCTGTAAAGGTTTTCTGCGTTAAATTTTGCCTCCAGTTATTTTGTTGTGCTTCTACCCTTACACTAGATTGTGTGTGTGTGTATATATATATATATATATATATATATATATATAGAAAAATGATTCCATACTCCTGGGTGTACGTACTCCCACCTCTAGTATACCGTTTAAATGATGTTGTTATATCTCTTTCATGCAGAGCGTATGACGGCAATGATGCCTTTTCTGACACTTGAAGAATTTTTCTGATCTCTGCATCGTAATCATCAGTAGCCATGATCTCCGGGTCGTCAAGATCGTCCAATGAAAATCCAAGTAAGTTTGTTGGATCTGACAATTCCGCAAATCGGTGACTGGGGCAGGATGAGTCGGCTTTGGTGTAGGAGTCGGTGCAGTTGAAATATTCGGAAGATCGGCAAGGATCTTCGCGACTTGGGCAGATTGTGTTGGCTAAAGAAAATAAATGAAGGATAAGCCAATGCAAATAGAATACACAAGTTATCATACAAGGTGTCGTAACTTACTTCTCCAATAACCGATGCATGAGGCGAACTCTCGCCACTTTGTTACAGAGGCTTGGGTCCCTTCTTCACTGGAGCCTTGGTATACTTTGCCTTTTCTTTTCTAGAAATATAAATCGGATAAAGGTTAGTTCAAGGAAGAAGAAGAAATGGTAAGTGATTGTATTTACGCTTACTTGGTTGTTTTTCTCGATATCCGACAAGGATGGACTATGCACCCTAGAGTGCGGAGGTATAGCCCGTAAGACCGATCGATTGATGAGCTCTCTTGCCTGCTCATTCCGGATTGGCTAGAAACAGGCTTCTTGCCGACATCCTTAGCCTGCAAATATATAGCAAGAAAAGTATGATTACAGAAATACATCTGGAATAAGACCGATGTATGAGGCAAGATTATTCAAAGCCGATACCTTATCTACTAAGCTTGAGTTAGTATAACCCGACGAGCTAGCTTCACTGCTAGATTCGCTGTTAGATACTAAGGATGTCTCTGGCAAATTTGGAAAAAATTCTTTGACGATAGTCGAAGGAGTCTTCTCCATATACAAACAATCTGCGATAGCCGACCACCATGTCGTGAAACCCCCTGCGCGGCGAGCATTCAGATGGAAGTGAGGAGACTGTGAAGTTGAAGTTCGTCGGCTAACTCCAAAACTAGCCTCACGACATGGCATTGCGGACCACGGCTCTTGGTTGAAGCCGATCTAGAAGTGGAAGACTTGGTATCACCGCCAAAGCCGAGCTGCCTTGCATATACTGAAGGGTGGTAAAATTCGTATGAGGGCTGGAAGGTCCGATTCCGAGTATGAAGGCCGACATGGAAAATGCATGGAGAAATAAAAATTCTATACAAATCCAGGGTCTCCTGAGGCATCGAGAGTCAGCGGCTTCGATGGAGAAAAGAAGGCCAAAGAAAATCAATTTGCAGCCATAGCTAAAGAAATATTGTCGCTTGAAACCTTCGGTGTTCAATTGCAAGAAGAATGATGAAACCTTCTACAAGCTCGCGGAAAGGCCCTTGTCTCATTTCTCGAGCACATCATAAATCTTTCACCAAAGGATCGGCATTCTCTAAATTGAATAGGTGCTCCTTCAAGTATATCTTCCTTGGAAAAGGAGTATCATCAGTGAATCCAAATTAAAAAAGCAATTGAATAAACAAGATGCGACCATATTTGCACGAACCACATTGGGCCACCTACATTACCGACGATAAATTTTTCAAAACCCGTATAAAGCCGACTCCTTATTATATAAAGCATTTGGTACACAAACCCCAAAAGATTTTCCTAAATCCACCGACGACCCTCAACAAGTCGCTCTGCTATCACTTGATATACTTGAGTTGGTCCGAGAGATGCTCCACGTAACGTAAAACGATCTAGCCAAAGGTTCGGAAAGCTACATGTTCTTCGTCCGATACTAGGCCATTGACCTTGTTGTTATTTCCAATATATTTGGCCCAACCTCTCCTTTAGATCGAATGAGTTTATATTTTGGTTTTCCACTAAAAGTCGATACTTGATCTCCATCCGCCAAGACAACACAGTTGAGCAACATCTAAAAGAGTTGGGCCGATGGGACCAGTGCGGAATAAAAAAGCATTAAAGCAATTCGACCAAAAATAACAGGCCGTGGTCACTAAGGGCTCATTGGCTTCAGGGTCGGCTAAAGAAAGTGAAATACACTCAGCTATGCCCATTCTTTCCCATTCAATCCTCTTTTGGGCTGCTACCCTGATAAACCAATTTCTCCATCCTTTTAGAGCTGTCGGCCAAGCCCTGAAACTCTTATTCCACCCCTCTATGTTGTGACCAGCAGTCGACAGAGGTAACCGAGGGACTTCTTGGTTTGTTACGGTATGGACGTTTAGATTTCCCAAAGGACCCAGAAAATATTGGTCATTGCTGTGCGGAATCGGAATAAGTACCTGGCTAGGGTCCATTGTAGCCGATGAAGGAAGATTGATGAGCTAAAGGGTTGCCTCAGGAGTACTTCAAACGGTAATCTTAAGACGATTGCAGATGATTCAAGAGCTTGTGCGCGTGAAGAATGACCAAGGTGGGGGCCGCATTTTATAGGATGGTAAAAATTTGAAGCGGCGGGAAATGAATCTCAAAAGGCGCGAGCAGTTAAAACGCACTACTCGCATGTCGAGAATTACTACGCAAATAAAGTAGCGATTATTGAGTGAAGTTCAACGGTTAGCCGATTGGAAAAGCCGATAAGTGAAATTTTTGACAAATGACAAGTCATTTCTCAAAAATAGGGGGCATATGTTTGCACCAAAATTTGGCAAACTTGGTCAAAATCGGCAATAAAGTCAAAAATACGGAATTAACGGACAGGATTGGAAAGATTTGAAAGTAATTGGTAACAGCAAGATCTTTTAAGAAAACAACCGTCCGAGATAAGGCCAATACGAATCAGGACTTGAAACGTGTTGTAAAAGGATACGATTGGCCGATGGGTATAAAAGAAGGGTCGAAGCAAACTGCAAAAAAAATCCAACACATACAAACAATGAGCTTTACTTTTCATCTATTTTTCCTGTCGACTAGGAGTAGTTCTTGTAATTTAGCCTTTGTAATCGATTTTGATCAATAAAGTTGCGCATTGCCGATTGTTGATCTTCGTCAATTACGCCCCAGGTTCGATTTATTCTGATTTTGTTGCGCATCGCCTTCTTCAGAATCGATCTGCCTTTATCCTCTGATTAGCCTTAATCGGCTAATTAAATTTACCTTGTTACTTTGATCTTGATCGGCTTCAAGCTGATTAAGTCTAAGCCGATTGATCTTGACGATCGGCTTGAGTGAATTTTATTGTTTTTTCCTTGTCGATTCTGAGTCAAATCGACCGCACGCTCTGAACCGGTGTTAAATGCGGTGTCTTGTTGTCGAAACCCTACCTCAAGTTTTTGACGCCAACACACTCTTAGCACGCCGGTGGGACAATGTCTACGTCGGGAAGTCGATTCCGCCGTCGATCTCAACACGAAGCTATAATCGTCCCAACAATGGACGATTTAACCGCAACACAACGCCAAGAGATTGAAGATCGGAAAGCCGCGTTAGAAGAGATGATGCTAAATTGCTACCAAAAGACTAGGCGTGGCGTATACGTAAATCCGCCTGCCGACGGTCAATACCGGGAGACACAGATGCACGCAGCGTGACGGTAAGTCGATATCTACCCTCGGGCCGAATTATCGGCTATGATTAACCAATCATGCATCATGCTTTAATAAACCAATCATCGGCTCGTAACGACTCTTAAGCCGATGATAGCAAATAGCGTTAAATCTATAGCCCAGAGTTAGCCTCGTCAGAAGCTTTGCATGACCCACTACAAGCTCGCCAAATTATCCTGTTTTTCAAGATCACAAAACACGCAGAGCACACCACCGATCCTAAACCATCGGCTATGACCTCACCTCCCACGATGATGCCCACACGGCCTACGGTCATATTGCCTAGGGATCCTCGGTCAAGTGGGGTGAACCATTACCACGCCTATACCGACGCCGCTAAGTATGATCCATCCATCAATCTACCACCGTCGGCTCCTTTTACGCTTTTCCCCAATCGGTTTCACGGTAGATTGGCTCGAGATATCCCAAGAGCCTACCCCGCTTAGAAACCCGGGTCCACACAGGGTAGTAACGTACTCAGAACCATTTATCCCGGTGCCAGAACCACAAATTAGGCATAATCGGCATGATCAGTATAATCGAATGCCGACGGCACGGTATAATTGGCAACCCGAGCTTGCACTCGGGGCGGGATCTGATTATGATCGACATTATCAAGGGCCTGCTGTGCGAGTGGCCGATAATGCCAATTGGACCGATCAGATCTGTACCGTTTTGAGGGATCAGTTTGGCATACAACCGAAAGGAAAAGTGATCGGCTATAGAAAGCCGTACTCGATTACATAGATCGCATGCCTTACCCTCATAATTTGAGTCCGGACTTTGCCAAATTCTCGGGATGATTCTATCACTACCACGAGCATGTTGGACGCTTTATCGCACAATGCGGTGAAGCGACCCGATCCGACGGGTTAAAAATTAGGTTATTTCGTTATCTTTATCGGGCGGCATTTACTTGGTTCACTTGTTTGCCCCGAATTCGGTCCATTTATGGAGCGATTTGGAAAGCCGATTCCACGAATACTTCTTTTCGGCGGTTTAGAGTTAAGAATTTCAGATCGAGTTACATCGCCAAAAGTTTGGAGAATCGATAACAGATTACATCAAAAGGTTTAGAAAAATCAGAATCGGTGTTTTAGCGTTACGTTAATCGACAATCAACTCGCCGATTTAGCATTTCAAGGTTTGATCCCTCCTCTTAGGGAGAAATTCGGTGGGCAGGAATTCACCGACCTTAGCCACTTATTGCATCGCGTATCGGCGTATCGGCTCAAGAAAGCCGATTCACTGACAATAAGGTGTTTAACGGTAGATTTAAAAATAGTAACAACAAGGAAAAGGATAAGGCTAAGGTCAATATGGTTGAATATTGTCCTAGTGATTCGTCGGAAGACGAGGAAGCAGAAATAAATATAACCGAATGGGTAAAAGGATCCAAAAAATCCTTAGTCTGTTCTTGGCTTAAGCCGACTAGGAACAAATCGGAGGTCAAATACTCTTTCGATGTTTCCAAGTGCGATCGTATTTTGATTTATACGCAAGAAAAGATAATACGATTCTTGGAGGGACATGTGATACCGCTGCCGATGAGATCAAAAAGCGCAGTATTGCAAGTGGCATCATTCTTATTCACATAACACTAATGATCGCAATATCTTCCATCAACAGATCCAGTCTCCTATTGAAGACGGTCGGTTGAAGTTTGCCGATGAGCCGACCATGCAGGTGGATGTCGATCCGTTTCCTATCAATATGGTGCATTACTCGGCTAAAGGAAAAGAGCCGATGCAAGACGAAAGCGAAAAAGATCGACAAGTCGACGTGCGATCAAGCTCGGACGGCGACCGACATCGAAGATTACCATCGGCTCCTTACAAATAGAAGCCGATCGAGAAGGAAAAATTCAAGGACCATTAAACCCAAGGGAATCCCAAGTGGGTAAATGGTACAAAGCGAAAAAATCTCCAATTCACCCGGTGAAAAGTTAGGTCCGACGTTCTGCAATTAATGGAGAAGTATGAAAGGATGAACACCGACCACGGTATCATACCCCGGTCGGATAACTTGTACCGCACCGAGAATGTGGAAAGGGCACATAGAAGATGTCCCTTTTGGCAGTTTTGCTGGGAAAGAGGAGTAGCGTTGCCATCACCATACACCTGCCCGATGGAACATTATCCCCGAGACGATTGGCCAACGCAATCGGCCAGACATAGGCTATCTGGGCCGATTAGAGAGCAAGATGAAGCCACGAAGGCGGTCCATGAAAGATTATCTAAACCGAATCAAGAGCAAAGCCAAGCCAAGACACACAAGACCGCTTCGATCAAGGAGACTTGGTGGCGAATCTGGCCGGTGGAACCTAAACCTAGGTGGTGCCCATCAGGCCTGAGCAAATCACAACGACGACGGCTTCAGAGGCTAAGGACGCAAGAAATTCGTGAAGCCGATGCCGAGAAAGAAAAAGACGAAGTGTTTAATGAACTTCGTCCAATGAGATGCGTCAAGAAAGAGTGGAGAAGAAAAGAGCAAGACGAAGAAGATTTCGAATCGGCTGACGACTTGGATTCTCCCATGATTCGGGATGACACACCCCCCATGGATGTCAACATGGTGTTCACATTACCGGCCGAGTTCAAAGTCAGTGTAATGACCCCCATTTTCACATAAATGCAAAAATGGAAATCTCATGTGCAAACAGTACTAGTCCCATGATCAGTAGCTAGTACGCACATTTACAACAATTGGAATCACAACCATACATTATATTATTAAAGCGGAAGCTAATTTACACAATAATCTTACAATTCAGAGTATAGTAGCAAAGAAGCAATAGTCTCGTAGTGTGCCCATCCAATCCCTCAGGCAACTGACAAGGCATAATCCCTAGAAATTCATCGTCAATATCCCGAATCCTGCGACAATTATGTTTCGTCGAGCTAATCGATTCTTCACCTAAAAACAACAATTAAGCAAGGGTGAGTACTTTCAGTACTCCAAGACTTTTGCAAAGCCTATGATATATGCAAGCCATTTCAAAGGAAAGGCTAGTGCGGTTAGTTTGCATAAAGTCGATTTGAAATATAAATATAGAATAGTAGATTGCAAAACGGAATTTAAGTAAAAGCAATTTAATACTTGAAAGTAATGAATGTAAATATAAATATATCTCATGTACAGGGTATCCCGACCATATCCACAAAACCAGTTCTCGACACCCAGAGAATTCACCAACACAGTAGAAACCGCATTTTATGAAAATAACAAAACTGCTAACTATGTGATGACTTTACAAGTTCCCATAACCGCGGTACGGCTTTTGAAAAGTTTGACACTCTGCAGAGGTGTACATCTTTACCCACAAGTCATGACCTTTTCCTTTTGCGCATAGTTCACGCGCCTTTGGCGTAGTGGCGAATGTTCATGACGAAAACCTTTACATTACCTAGGTTAACTTTGCACCACTCGGACGTAAAACCCATACTATGGCGTAAGAACTCGAGCATAGAAATGATGGAACTTCCCAGTACGGCGTACACCGTGTATCGATAAGCGTTTGATCCATGATCACCTCGGTGTGGGCGCCCTTCGAGCAATTCATTAAGAAATAATCGTCTCGCTCCGACCTTCCAATGTGCAAAGTTAAACTAGATAACTTAATTGGTTTAAGGCTGTCCCATACCAAAGACTTGTGGTTGTACGGTAATTCTTGGCCCGAAAACAACCCATAGTTCGGTCCTTAATCCGACACGGGCAATAATCTCCACCCTACACTACGTGCAAGACATGCACACTCGGCTATTGCCAATAATTGCTCGCATCTAAACCATAGTTTTATTTTCATTTTCCAACCAAAATACCAACCATAAAATGGTCATACCCAATTAAATGTCATATCCAAAGTCTTTAACCATGTCACGCTTTTATGTTCATTTAAGCTTGGCTAAGCATGTCACTAAATGTGAGTAACCCATTTGACATCAATTCTCGTCTAAGTTATTCTTAGGGTTATCAAGGTTCACAAATCCATACTTATCAAGGAAGTTCTATGTGACAATAGGTACAACTACCAATACCCAAAATATAGCGACTTTAATAAAAATAAAGTATGCGATAAAACATTTAATGAAAACATTTATAAAACGGGATCAATATGATCAAAGGGGTGCTTGCCTTGCTTATTTATTGCTTACTTACGAAGACGAAACCACGGTGACGGAGGCAATGATGTAATAATTGACGTCGGATTCTACACGTCGTTCAATCGAAATATAGCAAATATTCAACTTTAATAAGGGCAAAAAGAAAACAGACAGAAAACCAAATAAAGGTTCATTAAAGAAAACAGGAATACTTTAGGTTTAGAATTATGATTCCATGATCTCATGGTTTAGTTAAATATACATTCATATTGTTAATGACTTTTGTGATGAAGAAACATGGTTTCTTTTATAGATTATCTATTCTTGAATTTACGAATTCAAGAGGCTAAAATTATGAATTCTTGCATTTATAACTTCGAATTATAGATGCTAAAATTATTTAGATTAATGGAATTAACATATTAGACAATTGAGCTAAAAGCCATAAATGAATAGCACTTAATCCTTTTTAATTGATTTTGCATAAGAAGTGTCTTTGAATTTGTTAGATCCATTGAACTAAGTTATTGGATTTATTCCTGGTTTTTAAGAAGGTTCTGGTGATACAAATTACATATTTGTTTATTATTTCTAGGTTCGCTTATTCATATAATTAAGTCCATAAAACATATTACTTAAGGTTATTTGGCTATTAGGATTTATATGCAAAACAATATGAAATAAGATTATTTCTTCGGAATATGATAGTCTATACTTTGAAGAACATTTCTAAGTTAATCTCATACGGATTAGGTTACCAAGACTTGGTTTTATCAAATTTGAGTTTAGTTCGTGAAAAATATACTATTTGGTTCACATAAGTATTGAAACTACAATTATTTGGTTAAGTGTTTATTACAACTTTTATTGCAATGATTCTTGTTGGATAACATAATTTGATTACATTAGATATTTAGAATCTGTTCCTTATCATGATTATATTTTCATTAATTCTACATGTATACATTTTTCTACATTTACAAGACTTATGTTTTTAATGTAATTCAAACTTATGCATGTATGATATTTCATTTCAAATTATTTATTCACGTCTTTGTGAATTTATTAGATACTTGCATATGCCTCTATTTATTGCTACGGATTATTGTATGCAATTGTACACATATATACCCTTTTCCATTTGGATCATTTACTATTCATAAAACAAATCTAAATCAAGTTCATACTTTATTGGATTCAGCATGATAAGGTAGCCTACTGATATTTAATGATTTAGAAATCAATTTGACTTACTTTAGATTCGTTTTGCACAAACTATGCATTTTTGAATATTTATAGTATTGAAATCAATCTTTAATGGAAAATGGTTCAAACAAAGTTATAATCTAAATATTTTTATATATTTGAGTTGCTGATAACATAAGGAATCCATTAAAATTGGTTTCATTCAATTCTAAGTTCTTTTGCAATATTTTTATATGAATCATATCTTTAGCCCTTTTATTCAAATTTGAATTTCAAATTCACCCGGTGATTATTTTCAAAATATTATTGCGTATTATAAATCTACTGAATTTATCATGAATCTAGAAATTTATTTTATCTCATTTGGAGCTAAAATGCAAAAGATATAATCAAATGAATATACTAGGTTTAGGAAAATACTGAAATTAGAATTTTACCAATTTAGGAAAGTACGTCTTCGGGTTTTGAATACGCTTTCCATATCTGGACTCTACCGAGTTGAAGGGTGGCTGGGGGCCGGCTTAGCGCAGCCGATCGGTCGCGACAGCGAATGACGCGTGGGCAGAAAGGCGATGGTGGCGCAACACCGGAGGATGACAAGCGGGTCCTACTTTGTCGGCGACCAAACAGCAGTGGCGCGCCAATGCCCACCGGCGGCGAAGAATCACCGAGCCGCGAATCGCTGGCACGATGAGAATCGGCATGCCTTTGCGCATCTGAAGTGCTACGGTTTGGCGGAGGAGACCGAGTCGGTGCGCCACCGAGCTTATATGGAGAAGAGCGCGCTCGACGGAGAAGAAGATGAGCTCGGCTTAGCTCGAATGGGTAACGATTCGAGCACCGTGGAGTGCGTCTTGCATTCGAGGCGGTGACGGTTTGGCGAAAATGGCTCGAGGCGGCGTGCCACCGTGGACTGCGCGGACCACCATGGCCGCGATGGAAACTCGAATCTGTGGTGATTCAATGAGAAGAAAGGCTTGGATGAGCATAAGGAGTGCCAGTGATTCCGTTTTTGGGTTCGACGCGAAGAAGAGATACCGAATGAGCTCTCACCGCGCGAGCATCCACGGCGAAGGAACACGGCGCGAGGCTTGCCAAGAGGATGAGCTTCAATTGAAGGTGGGAATGGTGCTCGATGTTATGAGGTAGCCGGTTTGAGCGGTTTGAGGTGAGGTTCGCGAATTGTTGGAATTGGGTTTCTCCCCCCTTTTCTCGGGTTTCGCCGGAGAGGACAGAGAAAGAGAAATTCCGGCGTGATCGATACAAATGAGTGAAGCTTGAGGGTTTGAATGCTGCTCAAGGTGATGAGAAGAGGGTTTGATTGCTGACTTGGGCTAGAGACAAAGAAAGAGGTGGTGCGGCTCGGCTTTGATCGAAGGAGAGCGGAGGGAGCGGCTTAAATAAGGGAGAGCAGCTGCTGGTATCGGTTTGGAGAAGAAGAAGGCAATATCTGGCTGCCAAGTGGGCCCAAGAGCAAGAGAAGACAATTCCAATTTTGATTCTTCAGGACAGCACGTGATCCTTCCATTAATTAAGCTAGCAAACCGACTTACTATTTTATGCGGATTTTTGTAGAGGTCGGCAATGAAGAGATAAGGGTCTGGTAAAATTTTCAGTTAAAAATTATGAGTAAAAATATTTATAAAAATCTGACAATTGATAACTGTCATTTTCTGCTTATTCTGATTTATATTTAATTTAAGATCAAAATAAGATTATTATTTTATGAAACTTTTTCACAAGATCCAAAAATACATTATGTACATGATATAAAATTTTCATATTTTTAAATTGTATATTTTATTTTTAATAATTCTGACATTGAACTTTTCAACTTTCCTCATTGTCTGTTTATGAATTTCTAAAATTATTAAACGATGGGATAAATTCTTGATATTTTTACCAGACAAAGATAAGATAAATATGTCGGCATTGTTAAATTTTTAACTCTGGTTAAGGTCTACAGAATTCTAGAGAAATCTTGCAAGGTCGGTTCAGAGTATCTAGATAGGGTCATTTTTGTCTTTTTACTTTATTAATTATTCCAGATCAGTGCAAGTTGTATAATCATGATTCTAGATAGATCTGAGATTTATCTGATATTTTTACATATTTTATTGATTTTGTATTTTTTTTTTACTTTTACCATTTTACCATTTCAATATATATTACTTTTCTTTTTAGAGCAAAATTCAAGAAGAACCAATAATTCAGAAAAATCAGAAAATTCAAATTCAAATTAAAGATTACATCTCAAATTTATTTTTATATTTTGTTTGTTTTGGAAGAAATAGTTTTAATAAAGGAAATCTTTCCTTTTCTTTAAGATTAGAATGCAAGAAAAGAGGGAATGATATTGTTTAAAATAAAAATCTCAATTCCAATTGAAATTTTTATTCAATTCCATTTTTAAATTTAAAATTTTATTTTTCATATTTTTGAATTTTACGGGATGTTACAGTCAGGACTGAATCGGCCAAAGAAGCAGTTGCTCAGTTATGCTCCGGAGTGCAGAGCGCCATCTTTGAAAAACCCAAAGACGATCACCGGCATCTGAAACCTCTGTACCTGAAAGGATATATAAATGGCAAGTCGATATCAAGGATGCTGGTAGACGGAGGCGCCACAGTAAATCTAATGCCATACACAACATGTAAAAAACTGGGTAAGTCGGACGAAGACTTAATCAAAACTAACATGGTTCGAATGACTTCACAGCGCGACCTACTGAAGCAAAAGGTGTCATGGTCACAGAGCCGATCGTCGGTAGCAAGACCTTGCCGGCAGCGTTCTTTGTAATTGATGCCAAAGGAAATTACAGGTGTCTTTGCTTTGACGGGATTGGATTCATGCAAGCTAACGTATCCGTCGACCATGCATCAAGCGCTCGCTCAATGGAACGGAGAAGAAGTTGAAGTCATCACAAATGATACATCGCCCATATAGCCATGGCTAGCTCCGGCGCGAATTGGCAACACGAAGAAGTCGGGTCAGATATCGGGCAAGGTCTTTGGGCGATCGCGATTTCATATGCGTAAGCAAAATCGGACTTATGCCGATCGATGTCAAGCTCGCACCTTTGATCGGGCAAATGAAGTATTGCGCAGATGGGGACAAGAAAACATTGAAGGCGCTACAGGATAAAATGCAAAGCTATCGGCAAACAACGGATAGCCATGAAGCCATAGAAGACTTCAAGAAATCGAAAAGTTAGGTCAAGGGTTCACATCCACCGATTTGCTTGAAGAAGTCGATATAGGAAGCGATGATAGAAAAGACCAACTTTTGTTAGTGCAAATCTAGATGTGAAATACAAAGAAAAGCTAATAAAAATACTTAGAAATTATAAAGATTGTTTCGCTTGGGAGTATCATGAAATGCCCGGATTAAACCGTCATCTTGGTGGAACATCGGCTACCCATAAAATCGGACTATCGGCCATTTAAACAAGATATCCAGCGTTTTAATCCAGCCTTGTACCAAGTCATAAAAGAGGAGATAGAACGATTGTTGGAAGCAAAGTTTATCAGGCCTTGCCGATACGCTGAATGGGTTTCCAACATCGTTCCGGTAATGAAGAAAAATGGAAAACTTCGAGTGTGCGTCGACTTCAGAGATTTGAACAAGGCGACGCCAAAAGACGAATACCCCATGCCAATAGCCGATATGCTTATCGACGCTGCATCGAAACAAGATCATAAGCTTTACGGATGGCAATGCCGGTATAACCGGATACTCATGGCGAAGCGATATACCAAAACAGCCTTGGATGTCCCGCAATAGGGCTATTCGAGTGGATCAGAATGACTTTCGGCTTGAAAACGCTGGAGCAACCTACCAGCGAGCAATGAATCTGATCTTTCACGATTTAATCGGCCACATTGTTGAAATTTATATAGATGATGTAGTGGTAAAATCTGCAGAAGATCTCCAACATCTGGCCGACTTAGAAAGGGTATTTAAAAACATAAGATCGCACGGTTTGAAGATGAATCCTTACAAGTGCGCGTTTGGTGTGTCGGCTGGGCAATTCTTAGGCTTTATGGTACATGAAAGAGGGATCGAAGTTAGCCAAACAAGGGTCAAGGCCATAGCCAATACTAAGCGCCAACATGCAAAAACGAATTACAAAAGTTAATCGGCAAAATTAACTACCTCCGTCGGTTCATCTCGAACCTCTCGTAGGATCCGTGTTTTTACCCCATTGCCAAGTTAAAAGAAAACGAGGAATTTATATGGGGAGCCGATCGTGAAAGCTTTTGTGAAGTAAAGGGTATTTATCCAACCCTCCATCCGGGTACACCGAAAAAGGTATTCCTTGATTATATGTCTCATTGAAGAAGATACTATTGGAGCTGTTTTGGCGCAAGAGGTACATGGTAAAGAGAAGGTTATCTTTTATTTAAGCCGACGGTTGCTAGACGCAGGTCGGTATCCTTTGTCGAAAAATTATGTTTATCATTGTACTTCTCATGCACAAAGCTAAGGCACTACATACTAGCATCGGCTTGTAAAGTTATCTGCAAAACCGATGTCATAAAGTATATATTGTCACCCAATTTTGCGAGGTCGATTGGGCAAATGGGCTTATGCCTTGGTCGAGTTCGACTTATCATACGAATCGGCCAAAGGTTAAAGGACAAGTCCTAGCCGATTTCATAACAGGACATGACACAATGCAAACTTAGTCTTGGTGGCACCATGGAAATTGTTCTTTGATGGATCGGTATGCGAGCAAGGATATGGTGTCGGTATTGTACTCACTTCACCTAGAGGACATAGCTTGATTTGCATTCCTACTAAATAGCCGATGTTCAAACAACCGGTGCCGAGTATGAAGCATTACTCAAAGGCTTACGCTATTGGAAAATATTGGAGTGAGTGCTATTGAGGCATATGGTGATTCACTATTAGTAGTACAACAAATAAAAGGGAATACCAATGTCGAGATGAAGTGTTAGTAAATTACTTAGAACAGTAGCTTAGAAATCATCGGCTCTTTTACATCATTTTCTATCGGTCATATTCCTCGAGAATTGAGCGATAGAGCTAATGCTTTGGCCCAACAAGCATCGGTATAAAGATGTTGGCGAAGTCAAGAAACTGAATCGTAGATAAAGCAATAATGTGCACGGATATTCTTTGATGGAGAACGCAGATTAAAGATTATCCGTCGACCCATCTAAGCCGATTTAAACGAAGGATACGGCAACAAGCATTGAAGTATGTTGTTATGGGCGATATCTTGTATTATCGGACTATGGAGGGCTTGTTGTTAAGATGTCTTGAGGTCAAGAAGCCCGAGTGGCGATGGGTGAAGTGCATGAAGGCATTTGTGGTTCTCATCAATCGGCACATAAAATGAAATGGATGCTTAGGCGACAGTTATTTTGGCCGACAATGCTAGAGGATTGCTTCAAATATTACAAAGGATGTTAGACATGTCAAAAGTTTGGCAACGCATAACTAGCACCAACATCGGCTTTGTATCCAATTATCAAACCTTGGCCGTTCGGAGGTTGGGAATAGATATAATCGGCCAAATATTTCTGCCTCGAGTAAAGGCCATAAGTTTATTTTGGCCGCAACCGATTATTTCTCAAAGTGGGTCGAGGCTATACCACTTAAAAGGTGACCATATTAGGCGATTAGTTTTGTGAATGAACATATCGTCCATCGGTTTGGAATACCGCAAACAATCACGACCACCAAGGTACGGTATTCATGTCAAATGAGTTTGAGTTACGCAACGAGTTTAGGGATCAAATTGTTAAACTCTTCGCCATACTATGCTCAGGCTAATGGACAAGCCGAGTGGTCTAATAAAACGCTAATCAAATTGATCAAGCGAAAAATTGATGAGAAGCCAAGGAATTGGCATTCGACTCTATCGGAGTCACTTTGGGCTTATCGGTTATCTTATCACGGAGCGACAAAACTTTCACCTTATCAATTGGTGTATGGACAAGAAGCCGTTCTGCCCGTAGAGATCAATATTGAGTCGATACGAATAGCCAGACAAAATGGTTTGTCGGCTCATGATTACAATGATTTAGTGGTCGACAACCTGGACGAGTTAGCAGAGTTACGTTTGTCTACACTTGATCGGCTTAAGAAGAACAAGATCAGAGTAGCGAAGGCGTACAATAAAAAGGTAATGCCTAAATCTTTCGATCAAGCCGATTTAATATGGAAAACTATACTTCCTGTTGGTTCTAAAGATAACCGATTTGGAAAATGGTCGCCTACGTGGGAAGGGCCATACAAAATTAATCGGCTAGTCGGTGGAAACTCGTACTTGCTGGAAACGCTAGAAGGGCATGTCTTGCCTAAAGCAATTAATGGGAAATATCTAAAGAAATACTATCCTAGCGTTTGGATCGGAGCCTAGCCGACTAAAATCTTGTTCAGAGCCAAGATTAACACGATGCTGTTGATTGGCTGAAAGGATTATAAACTCAAAATATAAGCAAAATAAAATCGGTTAAACAGCCGATTATGATTAAAAACAGATTACAAAAATATTCAGGACGAAACATTCAGGATAAGTTTTTCAAGACAAAACAATAAAGTTTTACAACTTAATATCGGATGCGGATCACGGAAGGGTCGCTAAAAGCCGACAAAGCACCAGCTGCCTTTGCAATGATCCCTTGGATTTCATCCAGAAGACGTTCATCGTCTTTGGCATCCCCAGGCACTATTTTTACCTTGGCCGATTGCTTGGTTACATTTTCAATAGCCACCGCAATGCCAAGTTTTTCTTCCTTCAGCTCCGATGCAGTGGCCTCCAAGGTTTGTTGGCCTTCTCCGATTTGTTTTCAAGCTTGACCATTTCTTCCTGGAGGAGTTTCTTTGTTTTTTCCAATTTAGAAAGAACTTCTTTCGTTGATTTGAGACGTTGAACACCAATGTCAAATTTGCGTTTTTTGGCCTTGGCATCGGCAACCAATTCTTCCAAAAGTTTCCGATCGGCCTCTTGGGCTTCACGACGCTTGATCCGATTCTCGCCTCCTCCACTTCGATTCTTCTATCATCTAAGTGACATACATCCAGAAGAGCTTGCATTGCTTCAGGAGGGAGATCGGCTTCAACGGCAGCCATGGCATCCTTATCGGCTGATTGTCAGCCAGGATCTCCGACTGCGGTTGCATCACAAGCTTGAAGAGCTTGTCAAGACGCTCTTTCATGCAGGGGCGTATGACGGCACCCGATGCCTTTTCCGACACTTGAAGAATTTTTCGATCTCGCATCGTAATCATCGGTAGCCATGATCTCCGGTCGTCAAGATCGCCCAATGAAAATCCAAGTAAGTTTGTTGGATCGACAATTCCGCAAATCGCTGATCGGGCGGGATGAGTCGGCTTTGGTGTAGGAGTCGGTCGCTTGAAATATTCTAAGATCGGCAAGGATCTTCGCGACTTGGGCGATGCGTTGGCTAAAGAAAATAAATGAAGGATAAGCCAATGCAAATAGAATACACAAGTTATCATACAAGGT
The DNA here is from genome assembly GCA_036346275.1 of Otatea glauca. Lineage (NCBI taxonomy): Eukaryota > Viridiplantae > Streptophyta > Magnoliopsida > Poales > Poaceae > Otatea > Otatea glauca. The sequence goes on from CM070714.1 coordinate 44,101,749, forward strand.
GTCGTAACTTACTTCTCCAATAACCGATGCATGAGGCGAACTCTCGCCACTTTGTTCTCAGAGGCTTGGGTCCCTTCTTCACTGGAGCCTTGGTATACTTTGCCTTTTCTTTTCTAGAAATATAAATCGGATAAAGGTTAGTTCAAGGAAGAAGAAGAAATGGTAAGTGATTGTATTTACGCTTACTTGGTTGTTTTTCTCGATATCCGACAAGGATGGACTATGCACCCTAGAGTGCCGAGGTATAGCCCGTAAGACCGGTCGATTGATGAGCTCTCTTGCCTGCTCATTCCGGATTGGCTAGAAACAAAGCTTCTTGCCGACATCCTTAGCCTGCAAATATATAGCAAGAAAAGTATGATTACGTAAATACATCCGAATAAGACCGATGTATGAGGCAAGATTATTCAAAGCCGATACCTTATCTACTAAGCTTGAGTTAGTATAACCCGACGAGCTAGCTTCACTGCTAGATTCGCTGTTAGATACTAAGGATGTCTCTGGCAAATTTGGAAAAAAATTCTTTGACGATAGTCGAAGGAGTCTTCTCCATATACAAACAATCTGCGATAGCCGACCACCATGTCGTGAAACCCCTGCGGCGAGCATTCGGATGGAAGTGAGGAGACATGCGATTGAAGTTCGTCGGCTAACTCCAAAACTAGCCTCACGACATGGCATTGCGGACCACGGCTCTTGGTTGAAGCCGATCTAGAAGTGGAAGACTTGGTATCACCTGGCCAAAGCCGAGCTGCCTTGCATATACTGAAGGGTGGTAAAATTCGTATGAGGGCTGGAAGGTCCGATTCCGAGTATGAAGGCCGACATGGAAAATGCATGGAGAAATAAAAATTCTATACAAATCCAGGGTCTCCTGAGGCATCAGAGAGCTGTCGGCTTCCAGATGGAGAAAAGAAGGCCAAAGAAAATCAATTTAGCAGCCATAGCTAAAGAAATATTGCTGCTTGAAACCTTCGGTGTTCAATTGCAAGAAGAATGACAGAAACCTTCTACAACTGTCAGGAAAGGCCCTTGTCTCATTTCTGGAGCACATCATAAATCTTTCACCAAAGGATCGGCATTCTCTAAATTGAATAGGTGCTCCTTCAAGTATATCTTCCTTGGAAAAGGAGTATCATCATTGAATCCAAATTAAAAAAGCGGTGAATAAACAAGATGACCATATTTGCACGAACCACATTGGGCCACCTACATTACCGACAAGAAATTTTCCAAAACCCGTATAAAGCCGACTCCTTATTATATAAAGCATTTGGTACACAAAGACCCAAAAGATTTTTCCTAAAGCCACCGACGACCCTCAACAAGCTGCTCTGCTATCACTTGATATACTTGAGTTGGTCCGAGAGATGCTCCACAGAACAGAAAACGATCTAGCCAAAGGTTCAGGAAAGCTACATGTTCTTCGTCCGATACTAGGCCATTGACCTTGTTGTTATTTCCAATATATTTGGCCCAACCTCTCCTTTAGATCGAATGAGTTTATATTTTGGTTTTCCACTAAAGCCGATACTTGATCTCCATCCGCCAAGACAACACGGTTGAGCAACATCTAAAAGAGTTGGGCGATGGGACCAAGCTTGGAATAAAAAGCATTAAAGCAATTCGACCAAAAATAACAGTCGTGGTCACTAAGGGCTCATTGGCTTCGTGGTCGGCTAAAGAAAGTGAAATACACTCACTATGCCCATTCTTTCCCATTCAATCCTCTTTTGGGCTGCTACACCGATAAACCAATTTCTCCATCCTTTTAGAGTCGTCGGCCAAGCCTCAAACTCTTATTCCACCCTCTATGTTGTGACCAAGAATTGACGAGAGTAACCGAGGACTTCTTGGTTTGTTACAGATGGACGTTTAGATTTCCCAAAGGACCCGTAAAATATTGGTCATTCTTTGTGCGGAATCGGAATAAGTACTGCTAGGGTCCATTGTAGCCGATGAAGGAAGATTGATGAGCTAAAGGGTTGCCTCAGGAGTACTTCAAACGGTAATCTTAAGACGATTGCAGATGATTCAAGAGCTTGTGCGCGTGAAGAATGACCAAGGTGGGGGCCGCATTTTATAGGATGGTAAAAATTTGAAGCGGCGGGAAATGAATCTCAAAAGGCGCGAGCAGTTAAAACGCACTACTCGCATGTCAGAGAATTACGGCGCAAATAAAGTAGCAGTTATTGAGTGAAGTTCAACGGTTAGCCGATTGGAAAAGCCGATAAGTGAAATTTTTGACAAATGACAAGTCATTTCTCAAAAATAGGGGGCATATGTTTGCACCAAAATTTGGCAAACTTGGTCAAAATCGGCAATAAAGTCAAAATACGGAATTAACGGACAGGATTGGAAAGATTTGAAAGTAATTGGTAACAAGAAGATCTTTTAAGAAAACAACCGTCCGAGATAAGGCCAATACGAATCGGGACTTGAAACGTGTTGTAAAAGGATACGATTGGCGATGGGTATAAAAGAAGGGTCAAGCAAGCCGCAAAAAAATCCAACACATACAAACAATCGCCTTTACTTTTCATCTATTTTTCCACAACTAGAAGTAGTTCTTGTAATTTAGCCTTTGTAATCGATTTTGATCAATAAAGTTGCGCATTGCCGATTGTTGATCTTCGTCAATTACGCCCCAGGTTCGATTTATTCTGATTTTGTTGCGCATTGCCTTCTTCGTAATCGATGCGCTTTATCCTCCGATTAGCCTTAATCGGCTAATTAAATTTACCTTGTTACTTTGATCTTGATCGACTTCAAGTCGATTAAGTCTAAGCCGATTGATCTTGACGATCGGCTTGAGTGAATTTTATTGTTTTTCCTTGTCGATTCTGAGTCAAATCGACCGCACGCTCAACCCGGTGTTAAATGCGGTGTCTTTGTTGTCGAAACCCTACCTCAAGTTTTTGATGCCAACAATATGGTAACACTAATGCCAACCAGTATTATTACACGGCAAAAGCTTACAACCTCACATTGATACGATCGTGCACATTGTACAGGATTGTGTTGGTGGAGCATTTTAGAAGACGAGCTATTTGTCAGAGCATGTATTGAAAATATTAAATTCTCTCCGTACTATGGACTTCGTCGCCAACTTGCAAGATAACACCACAAAGAAGGTGGGTTTTACAAATGGCATAAAAGCAAAAAAAACTCCGGAAAATTTCTTTGTTCCATGCAAGCTATGACGATTCGTCAAAACGACGAAAATCGGCGTTCTCTAACAATGTGTTGATGTATGCTATTGACACAGTAGCAGAGGCAATATAAACGTGGTCAATTGAACTTACATGTTTTTTTACGAAAAAGCCCACTTAGTATTGATATTTGTAGATAAATTCATATAAGTTTAAATATTTTGCAAATGTTTTTTTAGCCTCTTGTAAATGTTTTTTTTTTCAAATATAGCTCTCCTCAGAAATCTTTTGCAAATTTAGCCTCCACGAGTCATCATTCACACTTAGGAAGCTCAGTAGGCCGTCTGCTGCATCAAGATTCGTGTCAAACTTCTCTTCCCCCACAGGAATCAATTCCATTGATTAATTACTCATTTAATCATATTTATTTATTAATTATTTAATTAAGTTACTAATCAATCAAATTCACTAATTAATCCGTCCTTCTGAACCACCGAGCACGCAATCCTTGTTGATCCCTACTGAGCTCTCCTAGAGCGGCAAGTGAATCATGTCATCTGTCACGTCTTTCGAGCTCATCAAGAGGGTTAGTTACATAAATTCAAATAAAAAGAGACTTAAATTTGTCGAAACAATTTTTAGGGGTTAGAAAATTGATGGCTTCGCTTGTGTAAGGATAGTATTAGCTGTAAGGATAGTAATTAGCTTAACTGCAAGAATGATGGTGCATTGATGGCCTTCTTGGATTGCCCGCTGGTCACTCGTGTTTTTCCTCGTTACAACATCAGAAGTTATTCTACCACTTCCGTTGGTGCTTTTCAGTACAAGCTACTCCTTAGGGCCTTGCTGTTATGCGGTCAACAAATCTGACACCGTATTCTTGATTTCTAGTGTTGCGCAGATGGCATGCCAATGTATCCAAAACTAACACCTCCACTCACCAATAAGGCAATAACTCAGTAAGTCACTATAGAAACATCGTAGTACATTGGACATTTGGGTCTCATCTCCTTGCATGAAAACGCATGCAGTGATGCACGCACAACAAGCACACAAAATGTCATGGTTTGCGCGTAATCTTATCAGATCGGGTACATGAAGAAGCATCATACTCCGACGCTGCGGCGTCGGCTCGTCGCTCAGACAGGATTTTGAAATTCGACACGATTTTAAATTCCCACATGCAGCACTCGTGCAGTAGCCACACGAAGGATACGGTTCTTTTTCTTCGAGGAACATCGGTTCGATCGATATAAATGTCAGAGATGTTGCCTTGGCACGCAGGCAGCGCGCGGCTGTTTGATAAACCGAAGGGTCCAAATGTGCGGATCAAATTTTAAATCGTTTCTTGGCAGTATTACAGGCAGATGGACCGCAGATGCATTCGTTTGTAGGAGCAAAGTGGGTTCCGGTAGCCGGCGCGCGCCACGCGGATTCCGCGTGCTCCCTCGCCGCCGTCGCCGCAGCTCCACGCGCGCGCATCGCATAGCGGCGGCAGGCGATTTCTTCACCACCACTAGATCCGGGCCGTTTCCGTGCAAACGAACGAAACCCATCCCCCACCATCCTTCGTTTACTGGCTATTGCAGCAGTGCAAGCACATCACATACGCATCGGCAAGCCAACCAGAGAGACAGAGACGCATTGCAATTTGGCGACACGAACGTAAATGCTTGCCTCCCTGGATTTGTAGCTCTGCCTTTTCCTCCCGACCCTGTCCTGCTTTACTCACGAAAGGGAATTACTCCTTCAGTCCCGTGATATAAGCCCATAGCTTACTATACACCTTACTACACACAGACAAAGGAGTTATTAAATACTTTGGCAAGTTTTAGGATTGGAAAAAGTATATATAACGTCTTCAATTTTGCTTAAAAATCCGTCCAACGCTCTAGACTTTAAAGCCGGTTATCTAGCACTTCGAACTTTACAATCTCGTTTGTTTAACATCCTAAACTAGTTTTGTATCCATATAACTCCATGAAACCGGTTAAAAACTTAAGGTGTTAAACGGACGGGATTGAAAAGTTCAGGATACTAGATAAACGGTTTCAAAGTTTAGAGTGTTGGACAAACTTTTGAGCAAATTTTAAGGTGTTATATAGATATTTTCCTTTAGAATTTTATACTTCAACTAAAGAGTATAAAAAAACAAATTACCCTATAGAACGATCCTTTGAGATAACCTTTCAAAGAAAGGGAACCTATAATGCGGGACGGAGGATGGAGGTATTACTTATTTTTCACCCAAACGGCGGGTTGTACAAAAGCACTCCCCAAACCACCACTTACTAAGTTACTAGTCGTAATTTATCACGGCTCACGTCACCGAAAGGCTCCCTCTACACGCCGACGTGGCAGGATAGTATTGATGCGGCAAGGAAAATAGAGGGTAGTGGAGTATGGTAGGCGCCTAGGCGGCCCCATGCAACCGCTTATTTCCAACCAGTTAAGCAACAGGATCGTGAGTGGAGTATAGGACTAGAGAAACCAACGCCAACAAGGGCTAAGCCACATGAATGAATTGAGTACCAAGTAATTTACTCTTTCCACACATATCGGTACAACTAGCAGTACTAAGCTATCAAGAATTAGGATGAGTTACAGCTAGCCATCATCAAGATGGATAACAAATTCATTACTCCTTTACCAAATACCAATGGAACTAAAGGAAAAAAAATAAATGGAGTAATTGATTTGGTGATGGCAGTAACGCTGCGAGCTCACCAGGCTAATGCCAGGCGGAGGCGACGGTGACTACCCGGCCGTTCCACCAGACCCCGAGCCGACCGCTGTCGGGCTTGACGTCGAACCCCGGCCGAGCGGGGCCGAGCCGGGCCTTGACGCGGTCAGCAATGTACTGGCCGAGCGGCACGGTACGGAACCCCGCCATGCCGAACCGAGCGCGCCACTTGCCGAACACCTCGCACCGCTCCACCCGGTTCGGGCCCTCCCAGCCCACCGCGTTGGTCACCTTCTTGGCAAGGGCCGCCTCGGCCCGGTGCCGCACCGAGCTGTCGCGGCCCAGGGTCGCGTCCAGCGACTCCAGCACGGCGCCGTAGTGCGCGCATGCGTCCGAGAAGCGCGCCGCCAGCGGCGCCGTGTTTGTGTTTAACTCCTGCTCCACCAGGGTCACGACACGGGGGCACAGAGCGCGCACGCGGCGGAGGAGCTCGTCGCGCGGGTTCGCCGGTGACACGCTCTCGTCGGGCACGCGCGATAGAGCGAAGGCGAGGTTCACGGCAAGCGCCTCCCCTGGCTCGCACCCCAGCCTGGATGCCTCTATCTCTGCTGCTCGGCAGCTGACTGCTTTGAAATGGAAGTCCAGTCCGGCCTGCTGGGCGATCTTCTTGAGCCGCTCGCTGGTGGCCGCGAGCGCCTGCGTCAACGACAGCGTGAATGGCGAGGTTGGATCCATGACGGTGGTGACCTTGAGGGAGGTGGCGGGCACGCGCCGGTCGGCGAGGGCTTTGATGAGGGCGACGTGCTGCGCGGCGCTGATGTCGAAGTCGACGAGGTGGATGGCGCGGTGGTCGCCCACGGCTTCGAGGATGGCGAGGTTGGCGCCGTGGAGAGCGAGGCCGAAGCAGGGCGAGACATCGTGGAGGAGCTGGCACGCCGCGCGCTGCTCACCGCCACAGAGGTCCGCAAGATGTTGAGATGGGGCGGGCGCAGCTGGGCAGACGCGGGAGGATAGGGCGCCCACCATCATCGCCACCAGCCTCTGCTCCGCGTCGCCGCGAGGGTTGGCGGCAATATTCAGGGCGGCCAGGTGCGTAGATGCCGTTGTGTGGTTGCCGTCGGCTACGGCGGCAGCAGCTTCGGACAGAAGCTGCCGCGACGAGGCTGACGAGGTCGGCGGCGAGCTAGACGCTGACGAGGAAGCCGTCGACGACGACGAGTTCGTCGGCGACCGCGATATGGGCGCGGCGTAGTTGTTCACGGCTCTCGGCAGGGGAAGCGGCGGGGAAGACGCGGCGGTGATGGAGTTGAGATGCTGTATCGTCTCCCCCCACTCGGAGTTGGTGACCACAGATCCGCACGCGCTCCCCGCCGGCTCCGCCTCGTCGTCGTCGCACAGCAGCTGCTTCTCCAGCTCCTGCAGCAAGACCAGCTCGCTCGCCGTCGCGGGCCTCGCAGCGGGTCCCGTCGCCACCGCCTGGGACTGCGCGGACTGCACGGTCATCATCTGCCGCTGCAGCTGGTGCTGCGCCGCCGGCATCACCATGCGTGACGCGGTGGTGAGCGACGACAGCGTCGACGACGGCTGCGCCGAGAGGCCGCCAAAAGCGGACGACCCAGAGAAACCCGAGGCCAGCGAGCGGGCCCCGCCCAGCACGGCCCCGAGATCGAGCGGCGAGAGTGCGGACTGCGCCGCGGTGCGCTGCCTCACCGCGCGCATGTTGATGTACAGCGCCTGCTGCATCGCCACCTGCCGCTGCTGCTCCATCTCGCTCAGGCTCCTCTTAAGCACCCCACCGCCGCTCCCAGCGGCGCCCGCCACGACATCCGATCGCGGCTGTTGCTGGTGTTGCTGCCGCATCGGCGCCTGCACGGCCGATCCAACGCCGTAGCCGTACCCTCGGCGAGGGTCGCACCACGGCGCACCCGCAGGCTCCATGCCGAAGCCTCAAGCTAGACTACGAGACACACCAGCACGACAGCGATCAGGCAGGCACAAAAGAAGCGAGGGAGAGAGAGAACGAGATGGGGGGTGGAACTAGACGAATCTACCGTGTAGGAATCCTATAGCTAAAGACCGCTTGCGCCATTCAATTGCGTCCCCTAATAAAACGCTAACTTTTTACAGCCCACCCGGACGTTAATATAGTTCTCCCCCTCTTTCCAAAAAAAAAAGCAACTTTGGGATCCGGCACCAATGCGGCGGCAGTGACGCTGACGCGGTGGGGCCGTCTCGGGCGGGGGAGTCTATCGGTGGGTGGGCTTTACCTGGCCCTCCCCTCCTGGGCCGAGGAGGTGCCGTCGTGGAGGGGTCCCTTTTTTGGGGAGACGTTTTGTTAGTGGGAAAATAAATGACTCCTGGGGGTGGGGGGATCGTATATGAGATCCGGTATGGATGCGTGTGAAGTCGTGAACTCGTGACGAGGCGACGTGGGGGTGAAGCTTTGACGGTGGCAGTGTGAAGGGATGGGAAAACGGGCAGCGAGCTGGGGGGCGTCGCGTCACGCCGAACCCCCGTCCGACGCCACCGTTTCCACGCGGCGACCCCGTGCGCGGGCATACACCGACAGACACCTGCCGGTGCTTTCGTGCACCACCACCCGTTGAGGCGAAAGCGAGTAGTGCTTTGTGGAAACAGCCCCTGGTTCTAAACTTCTATGGCGTGCATGTTTAAACCGCGTGCAACTTTCGCCCGCTGATGCTTGCGCGGGTGAGGAGGAAAACATGTCTGCTTCACCACAAACTCATGCTTACGTTGCTGGTATGGACGTATGGAAATTTTACCGACTCTCTTAGGCTTTGTTTGAAAAGCCTATTCCCGACGGAGATTCCTGTGGATGGATCAGCTCTACAGTAATCTCGGTCAGAAATAAACCTCCTAAATAAGATCTGATTGTATCGAGTGATACCATCTCTTTGCTCTTTTACTTTTTTTTTCTCTACAATTGCGCTATCTCCTTCATTCCCATTTACTCCCCCGTTCTTTTCTCATCAACTCAAAATAGTTTTTTGTTTTTCAACTTTTTCTCTAAGTTTTTTAATAAGAAGTATTTTTTAACCGTTTTGAAAGTTTTTTAATAAGAAGCCTTTTAATATGTAATATTGAAACCACATTAATGCGTGCTGGATTCCAGAGAGGCAAAACACAATTATCAAAGTTAAGCGAATGTTTTGTAAGTAAGTTAGAACCGCACAGTAATACGTCTGTTCTTTTTTACAGGAAAGGGATAGTTTTACTAATAACTCATAAATATAATTCGGTCCAGAGCGTAGCTTTTTGAGCTCATGTGTAACCTTGTAATGCGCCCTTTCACATAATATTATCTACAATTAGAATTCTACGTGTTGCCGCAGATGACCCCTCAATTTTGATAGAGAGAGGTTTTTTTTTAAAAAAAAACAGAAAATACTGTAGCTCAATGTTAACAGAGAGGGAGAAAATAAAAGGGGAAATTCCCCAACAACACTGTAGCCAAGGTGCTGTTGAATCAATAGTGTCATAGGGCGCGTGGCGGGCCTGGCGGCAGGCAGCCAAACCTATCTGAGATTAGTAGTGTATATAGATAAATTTTTGTAGCAAAAAAATATTATGTATACTTTCTGAAAGTTAGGATTAAAGTCCGTTTATTTTTACTTTTGATTCTAGATTCTGGTCTTAAAAGCAAAATAAAAAACAAAATTCCCGATTTTAGGAATCAATTCTCACAATACAGCCCACCCATATACACTAGAATCTACAATCCACTTTATATATGCTTTTGGATTCCAGCTTTTAGAGGATCAGCTTCTCTACGACTACAATTCAGAATCAGTTTTTAGAAAATCTAAAGCAAAAATAAACAAGTCATAAGAATAAACTCGAGTACAACAAGAGAATTTGCCCACGTACTCACGTTGCTTTGCTACACTTGATTACATCAGTGGCATTAGAACAAGAATTTTTTTAGGGTCCCAGTGCGCTTGGTCCTGGCCTTTTTCTTAATGCTACAGTGTAAAGAATCACTTTCAGAACCTGGGGACGCTGGGGAGGGTGGGACTGGGAGACGTCGTCTATTCCTCGGGTCACACGAGAAATCCACATGTACCTTCAAGGACAACGGTGCCCCTAATAGATTTACATGATTAGCGTGGATGAGGTGGATGAAGGCGATAATATCCGGATAGTTCAGTCAATGCATAATAATATTCTTTCGGGGGAGGTAGTGTCTAAGGAGGTTGCTTGTGTGGGATGCATTTGGAATTAGTTAGGAAACCGAACTGATCATTCGACCACCCCTTACAAACTTTCAGTATGCATTCGCAACTGTTTCTTCTGTGCAGTTTGGTAGATCCTCTTGGTTCGTTCATATGGCACGAACATTCCACGTATAATATTCACACAATACTCTCATCTACCTGGTACGTTTACTAGGAAAATTCCATTATTTTCTTGAAACTTAGCTTATACTATTATAAAAAAGGAGTAAGATCCTTATAGGCAACCCCTGATCAAAAGAAAGAAGACTTATCACTGATTTAAAGATTAGTGTTTGTTTTATGTGAGTGGAAAGATGAAACTTAATACAGTGCTTTTAAGACATCCAACAGAGGTCCTGGACGTTGATTATCACGGCATAAACATGTCCTGGTATCTTTCTTTATCACATCAGTAAATAATACTCCCTCCCTCTGTTGATAAATATAAGGCCTAAAGTTTTAATGATTTTATTGAAAAATATAAGACATGTATGTAGATTTAATGAGCCTTTCCACTTATACCCCTATTTATTCTCTTTCAATCATATGCATTTATTCATTATCTCTCATCTTCCAAGACAATTAAGAGGGATATCTAAGTCATTTTCTCTCGTGCCTTTCTCAATTTCATCACAACCTTTATTCTTATGCAAAGTCAAAATACATCTTATATTTATCAACAGAGTGAGTAACAAACAAAGTGGCTGGTATACATGAGACAAAATGGAACGCATCAATAACTTTGCAAAAGCGTAAGACGATCTGCTACCCTACATTGCTACGCAAGAGTCAAATCTACTAGTTGTACTACTAGTACTAATACCAATCAAATACTAGAATAGTGCAATAAACAGTTGCCACAGAAAATCCCAGCTACAGAGATGGCCTGGGAGGCCTCGGGCGGCACGTGCGGACCAACAAATCCGAATGTTCGGGGGCCAAACCAAAGCAAATTGCTCCGCCAGCTCAGACACCAGCGGTTCAGTGTAGATCACAGCACCCCCACTGACACGCGGGCCCGGAGCGTCCGGAACCCGCCTGCCAGAAAACTTTTGGGTCGCGATGACGAGTGGTCAACACATCCACTTCTGCAGCACCGTCCTGGGGCGGCCCCACTTGGCTCACATTCCATCAGTGGGCCCACTGCCAGGTGCAGAGAAACTATAGACGCACCCAGATTTTGCCGCTGGTTCGATTGCTTATTTGTTTCTAGGCTCCCTCGGACCACCACAGTACCACACTCTTCAGCTGGAAAATGCTGCGTGCACATGAGAGAGCGAGCGAGAGAGAGAGATTAGGAGACGCATCTTTCTCTCGCTGTCACTGTGTGTCAGCGTTCACGTATGTCGATACATGTGACCAAGGAGTAGGGCCTACTGTAAAAAAAGTCACATAGGCACGTACGCACGCAAACAAGTACTCCCTCAATTCAAAAATGTATGCCGTATTTTGATTTTACATTAAAAAAATTCATATTAGATGAAATTAAGAAAGTTATGTGTAAAAATGATTTAGATACCCTACTTAATTATGTCGAAAGATAAGAGATAATATTTTGTATGTGGTTGTAATGAATAAATGCATGTAGTTGAGAGAGAATAATAAAGATATAATAGAAAGTACGTCATTAAATCTATATACAAGTTTTATATTACTACATAAAATTATTCAATCTATATACCTTATATTTCTAAATGGAGGAGGTAACTTGGACAGATCCAAAGTAACCCAAGTGTTGTTTGAACTTTGAAAGTCGAAACGGTATGCTTCGCATAGAGGACAGAAGTGCGACTGCTTTCACCGGATTCAGATATGTGACGTCAGATTTGGAGTTCCACGATCACATGCTATGGTTTTAGGCCACACGATCAATGATGTGGTTTTATGCTAATTACTGGGTGTAACATTTGATAATATTGCATTAAAATGCTCCATTAATTTGACTAATCTTTAGCTTTGTAACAATCAGACTGAAAATTCACTCAAACACCTTACATGGAAGTTATCAACTATAGTATATACTAGAGCACGAACTATGACACTACAGATTCATCATGTTATAGTACCGCTACAAGAGTGGACCGAGATGCTCATCGTTTTACCGCACTATAATAAACATCTTTTTGCTGTAGTTAGTTAGAACTTAGAAGGCATATCATGGAAGAATTGCCGCCAACACATCAACATTACACATAATAGCAGACGAATGGATATAACAGAGAGAAGCAACACAATTCATTTGTTGTAATAGAAAGACTTGGGACATTTGTTAGTTGTCCGGATAGCGGTTGGGCAAGACTTAGGGTATGCGATCTGCTAGTGTTTGGTTGCCTGGGTGCCCTCACCATCGAGGCCTAGCTCATGCAAGATTCCTTTCGGGGCCAGGCCGAATGAAAGTGGAGATGAAGCTTTCCGCTGGAGCCAAGCCTGAATTATGTGTTACAATGGTGATTGGTGTATATACTTAAGTGGAATAAGGGTCAATAAAGCAAAATAAGACCTAGTAGAGTATGTTATGTCGACCTAAATATTAGTTTGACTCCACCTCACGCATCTTGCATCCCCGCCAATATTAACATGAGTTTTAGAGAGAGAAAAGTAGTAACTCAGCAACCACCTAAGGGTTTGTTTGGTTGCTTGTACCACATATAAGAGATGGTTAAAAAAAACTCATCTATAAGTTTTGTTGTTTAAATGGAATCATCCCATCCTAGATGGTTGGATACAAATTTGAGGAATATTCGCTATAAATGTTGAACCATTCCATTCACAAAAAATAATGAAACCAAATAATACAGGACCATCCCATTCTATTAAATCTCTTCCCACCAACCAAACACATCCTAACACATCGAGTGTTGCATCCCATGCCCCAGTTTAGGCTATCAAGGTTCACCCCTAAATGCAGGTGGTGGACTGCCCGTTTAGCTCTGATCCGTCATCACATCATACGATGTGTGAACATAGGCAAATCTAGTGTGCCAGGTCTGCGCCAACACCCTCCAAATTTTTAAAAATGTTAGAAGATTACCATCTTCAATGTGTTAAATTTGTTAATTGAATTGGTTCCAATTTTAGTGGTTTGGGATTTATAAGACCTTAGAGCTATTTATAATGTATTTTTAGCAAATTTGAACATATGTGTTAAATTTATGATATTGCAAAACTATTTTACAAGATTATAGAGTTGTACATGTGAAATGTACACCCCCGTTAAAAATTTCCTAGTTCCGCCTAAGTGTGTGAATAGAGTCGTCACTAGTCATTGGACAGTAGGCATGTAAATGAGCCGAGCTCGAGCGAGCCTAGCCTGCTAGGCCCAAGCTTGGTAAAAGCTCGAGCTGAGCACGGACGAGCTCGAGTTGGGGTTTTGAGCCTGGACCCAAGCTAGAGTAGGTTTAAGCTCGGCTCGAGTAAGCTCAGTAACGGCGAACAATTCAATATGCACTACTTTTCAACAATAAAAAAATATTCAAGCTTGAGCTTGCTCGAGTAAACTCGGTAAGAAATAACATATAGTAATATTTAACAAGTAATTTGTAAATTTAGCACGCTCACAAGCTATTTAAGCTCGGCTCAGTGAAGTTGGCGAGTTCGAGATAAAGCTTGAATACGGCAAACTCTAGGCTCGATTCGTAGCTCACGAACCTCGAGCTTTTTTTATAGCCCTACTGGTCAGGCACGAAACTATATTTATTCTTGGTTTTTAGGGTACGCCACTTTTGATTAAAACCATCGGATTCATTTAACAGAAATACTAAACAACGATATAGCGTTCCTTCCAAAACTAACAGAATAAGAAACTTAGGTTTGATTAGAAACAATGGATGCTTCAGATTGTTGTCTCAAGCCTCTCCTTATCCGTTCGACCCTACCCGATGTGTATGGTCAAACCATTGCCTCTGCCTTCTCACATGCGTCCCCTCTCTCTCCCCTGGAAGACTACATGTCCACGTACAACCGGTCCATTCAATGTCATCATCAATATATCTGGTTATTTTGAGACCACATAGATTGCAGTAGCGGTGAAGAACAACGGCGAGTGCGCGAGCTACTACTACGAGCGATAAGTAGGCAAGTGAGCTATTGTAGGACGCGCAATGGCTGCGAGTTTGCCCGAGAGCGGCGATAGGGTGAGGGGACATGATGATGGGCCTCACCCTTGATGGAAGTAGCCAGGACATGTGCTGGTGGTGAGCAGCAACCAGGCTCAATAAAGGAGACATGTGGAGCCCTGACGACAGCCGTCTAGCAAGCTCGAATCTAGGGACAGCCTAGCTTAGGACACACGAGAGGTGCGGGCGATGTTATACGGCTCCATTGTTGCATTGGTAGTTAGGGTCAGAGTTAGAGAAGAGGGTGCGTTGGCAACAAACAATGCCAAGCTACCCTCGATGACATGGTAGAACATCTTAGACAGGTGAGCTCAACGAAACTTCTTAAAAACTTATGCGAAATCTATTGAAGCTTCTTGAAACTTTTGTTTGAATCTTGGTGGAACTTATTGAAACTAGGTGAAACTCGATTTCTAAAATCTAAAGCTTATTAAAACTTTAGTTTGGAATCTTTTAGAAACTTCTAGAAATTTCATGAAACTTTGCTACACCGTTGGTAGTACTTCCAACGGTATAGCACTGGGTAGCAGCGGTCTTCATTTAATCCAATGGTTGTTATTCATTATGGTAACCAGTAGCCTATCTATTACCTCGCATGAGGAATAGGTCATCTATTGATTATGTGTTCATGATTTTTGATAATTGGAAACAATAAAAATAGAAAGGATAGAAGCTTACATGGAAAGGAACCCATGTGACACTACTACAGAAAGACTTATACTAGACGCCTCATCACAGATGGTTTAAAAACTCACCTGTGTTACATACAATCACAGATGGTTTTAGAATAACCGTCTGCGACCAGTTCACATCACACATAGTTTTTGGCTTAAACCGTCAGTGATGTAAATTCACATCACAGGCGATTTTTGGCTAAAACCATTAGTGATATCTTCAAAAGACATTACTGTCGGTTTTCGCCAAAAACCGTTTGTGATATGAATTGACATCACAGACAGTTATTCCTTAGAATCGTTTGAGATCATGCTATGGAGGTCTTAAGCCATTTTCTTGCGCTACTGTGCACCACAATCTGTTCCTCGTGCAAATCAGCCTTCCCAAACCCTAGCCCCTGTCGTCCTCCTCCCCGCCATCCACATCCCCAGTAGCGTCAGCGGCAGGTGCGAAAGCGCTTCCGCAAGGCGAACCCAACCTCTTCCCACCCAAACCCATCCCTCCCACCGACGTCACCAAGAAGAAGAGCATGTTTAGGAAGGCGAAGAAGGCAGACGGCGCGGGGAGGTCGAAGCACCCGCTGCGGGTTCTCGAGATGCGGCCCGTGGAGCGGTGCTTCGTTTGCAAGACGGCCAACAACGTTGCCAAGGCCTGGCCTGAGAAGGCCCTCTAGGACAAGAACAACGTACCAACGCACCATTACTTAGCTGAAAATGATGTCTTTATAAGTTTATGAGGATAATTTTGTCTGCGGTAGTGTCAATTGCTAAAGATTCCATGGACCTAAGGGCGTTAACTGATGTGGTTGACCTGGGGAGTAGGTTTAGAGCAGCGTTAGTACTAATTGTTGGCGATATTAGAACCGTAGAAAATGGCATAAGTAATGATGATTTTCCTTTAGCTTGACGTTGCTGGGTGAGATTTTCATTAGGCAAGGACTATGTGTATGTTCTATGACAGCAAGGGTCTATGACTACCATGCAAACTCATAACCGTAACTTTTGGAAAACATTTGCCACTTTGATCAGTGCTTATACGATGACCTGGCAGCTCCTGGCTTATACGATGTTCAATTCCTCTATTTGCAAGCGTTCGATTTCACTATCTTTTAACAATGAAATAATGTTATGTTCTTTTCATATCTGCTTGCTCTGCAGGGAGTGAGCAGGGGAGGGGTTGGGGGGCATAGTCTGAAGAACTGCCCTGAGAAAAGTGATGGGAATTTGAAGAAATTCTGCTATAACTGTGGTGAATTTGGACATTCTCTTTCCAAGTGCCCCAAGCCTATTGAAAATGTTAATCCTCAGTCATCCATCTTATATAGCTGCTAGTTTCAGCACTGATACCTGCCAGTAATATGACCCATATCCATGTGGTTTGTTTACATGTTTAACATCATTCTATATACATGGGGTACAAACTTTGCGAGCTGCTTTGTATGCAAACAGCAGGGACATTTGAGCAAGATCTGTCCTGAAAACAAACATGGCATTTATCCAAAGGTATTCCACATGCTCCCTTGTCCCTCTTATCAATTCTCATGGTACTGCCAGTGTAAGGCATTGAAATTGAAACACATATACTTTCATTTTATATTTAGAGTTTAATAGGGACAATCATATCATGTGTTGGAAATATTAGGAATTTTCTCAATATTTTAATCCACAGAATTATTTAAATCATTGTTTAATCATGATTTACATAATTCTGTGGATTAAAATATTGAGAAACCGCAGTGATTAATGTGACCAGTAACTGCCGTCAGTTACCTGTAACGGACGTGGTTGATGGCTGGCATAATGGTCGCTTCTTGTAACGGCTACCGAGTTGATGGTCGGTAATGGCCGCTCTCGCCGCTGCATGTCGCGAGGCTATATAAGGAGAGCCACGGCTGTGCTTTTCTTCACCTGCAGAACTCTCCCACGCAGACTCCATTCATCCTTTATTCTGCTGCTCCTTTGCATTCCCGCCTCTGTTTTCTTGCGCGCACAAGTAGCGGAGAGAGCAGGCCTCCGGAACCTCGTCCTTCTTGAGATCTTGCTCGAGATAGAAGGCCGATAAGGTTTTTGGGGAGCGACCACGCGACTGCTCGAAAAGTGATACTCGGCGCATCTCTCCGCAACGCGTCTTGCGACCGCATCAACCGCTTCACTGCACCGAGGCTTCACTGCGACAACCTGTGATCGTCTACTTCGACCGTCATGGCGAACGATAATGTTCTGCCTGCGCCTGTGCCAACGGTGGCACCGGCTCAAGGGTATATTATTTTATACCGTGCTTTAATCATGTTGATTTCTTGTTCATTAGCCTTTGCGTATGAGATAGATAATTTGTTATCTAGTACATTTGGCTTTGAACAAAATTTAAATCATTGTTTAATCATGATTTACATAATTCTGTGGATTAAAATATTGAGAAAATTCCTAATATTTCCAACATCATGCCTGACATAATATGGTTTTGATTCACGATCATAACCTAATTTCTAGTTAGGCTGTTCGAATCACCCATGGGTACAAATCACAAGAAGATTAGCCTGTACATTTACTATGACTTGGATGCCTAAATTTTGGCCAAGTCAGGGTAATTTTGGAAATCTAGAGGATGTACCGTATGTTTTGTAGTGCTAAACTACTATGATCACAGACTGTTTTATATAGGAACCGTATGTGATTATTGTATATCATAGGCGGTTCTATAATAGAATCATCTGTGATGTGTATTTCACAGACGGTTTGGAAACCGTCTGTGATGGGCAACGATTATCATTGACATATGGTTACAAACGGTTCGAAAGACTGTCTGTGGTGTTTTTTTCTGTAGTAGTGTGAGTTAATACCATCCAAAAAAAAAGTGCACCCAATATTGAAAATTAAATTATAAATCGATTCATGAAGAATAAAGTTCCCACCGAGCACATATTTCAAATTAATTTTGTACTTAAAATTTGGATTTATCTGAACTTAAATTGTTATTTTTATTATTAGCATTAATAATTATTTGAGATTGAAGTACCGTTACTAAATTTAAATTGAAATTATATTTTGAGAATATGTTTGGTTGAAAGACGCTTTATCAAAAGTAGAATGCGTGCACATCAAAAAAAAAGTTGAGCGGGGAACACTGTGCTTATATAGTCCTCTTTATCTTTTTTTAGTAAAATTAATCTCACTGCGAATGAATTTGCAAAAATAGTCCCTCCTTCACTGCGGAGAGCTCGACAGGTGACACATGTCCCTTGCTGCGCCCGGGGAGTGCGGGAGGAGGGTGGTGCTTCTACAATGCGGGGGAGCACGGAAGAACCGTCGCAACACTAGGGATTGCGAGAGGACCCTAACGGGCCTCGTGCGGCGAGGCGCTCTAGCGCACAGGTGACGCAGGAATGGGTGAGGGCACGGGCGCGCGCAGGAGGAGGCTTTCCGTGCTCTCTAGGCGCAGTAGCGAGTCCTTCCACGCTCCCTGGACACTGCAGGTCGTCCTCCTACGGCACCGAGCACCTCCCGCACTCCCAAATGCAGTAGGGAATACGTGTCGTCTGTCGCGTCTTCTGCGGTAGAGGAGAGGGTTGTCTTTCTCATCCAACAGAAGATTCAGAGCAAATCTATCTAATTGCATGGCTTAATTCATTTGCAGGTGCCTAGTTTTGCAAGAAAAAAAAAGATAAAGGAGCTATATAAGTACAGTATTCTTGAGCGGGAGCTCATCTGTTCGCTGACTAGGTATTTTAAGATTTGTGCTGGCTTGTGGCATGTGCGGGACGCTTGCTTCTGCTTGTGTCGGACGCTGGCCGGTTGCATGCACCGTAAGAAATCACTCGCCAACAATCCAACTCAAACTGACCCATACGACTATGTTTTGGGTAATGACCCCGTCCTCTTACTCCACATCAATATTGTATATATCTCCCGGTTAACTCACGATTACCCTGAGACCTGCGTTGCAAGGACAATGAAAGAATGTTACTGTAGAACGATGATGGAAGTGCCCGTGTGATTTTGTCTCAATACTCTCTATGAAAAGGAGGAGAACAGCCTTTTGTGATTGGTGGGTTCCGTTAGCAGAAGAACAGTAGAATGTACCTAAAAATTCTCTAGCAGAAGGCCTAGACTCCCACTGTTCCTATACTGGCGGTCGTTTTCTCTCTGTTTTTCTCTTTCCTTCTGTCGTTTTGAGAACAACGTAGACAGCGCCGCATCCACGAGCTGAAGAACAGAACAGGGAATCTCTCCCACGAGCTGCTTTTTCAGGCCATGCTACCTGTGGCCAGTGGGACAATCCCACAAGTGTCTGATATTACGTACGTACGTCGACGAGTGCTCGCCGAGGCGACACACACCGCTGGCACCAAACGATTGTGTCGAGCCCCGTGGATCAGTTTCAGACACTATGCTTTTGGCTTTGCTTAATTAGGTGGGTACGTTGCCACTGCCAACCTCGCAGTATCTATCTATCCATCCATCCAGCCAGCCAGCTCTTGGTTAATTAGGAGCTCGAGTGCCCAGCCCCACCCAAACACGCATCCGGAGGAAGAGACCATAGAGCGATAACGAACCGTAATGTACGGACGACGGCGACAATACTGATGGCAGCACAGTACTTAGCGTGGTGGCACGATCGGAGCCTATCTCATCGCCCCTGGCAAACGCTCCAGCGCAAAGGCACATTAATGCCATATCACCACCACGCACCCATCTCCTTCTCAACGTCGACGTCTCAACTCTCGAGTGTGGACTGTGGAGTAAACGCCGTCCTGGGTTGTACCTGATCGCCGAACTGGCGGCGGTGGCCCTGGTTGACCCCCAAAGTGCCGAGAAAATTAACTAGACTTCTTGGTAGAAAAGTCCGTTGGCCCGTGGGCGTGGGAACGGTGGACCGAGAAGAGACTGAGAAGCAAGGGTATTCGCGCATAGGCAATTAGGCATAGCCTCCGGTGGTCCTTTTCCAACTTGTGATCCCGACCGGCCCGGCCGTTAAGTCCTGTTTCCTCGAGAAGCTTTGGGTTTTTTTTTACCCATTGGTCTATTTTTTTATTGTAACGTTGTTCTTTATTCGAACGAAATTGCTAAGCTATCATCCTCTTGACCATGGCGATGGAATTGTTGCGTTTTCATGTTGCAGCAGATGACATGTGTTGACTTTCGGTCTTTTTATGGTCAAGAAAATATTACATTTGCAATTTTGTTCAGATCGAAAGCCAAACTGGCAAAAAAAAGAAGAAGAAGAAAGATTAACAGCTAAAAACACCAGAAACACTTTTCTCGAAGGGGATTTTATTCATCCAATTTTCAAAGTGTTGGCCTTTGTCGGTCAGCTCGCAACAGAGACTTGCATTAAGAGCAAAAAAGAAGGGATGGCGAGACTACCTTTCTAATGGTGCATATCATGGCGGTACATAAGTCGGGATCAAGCTCTAAGCATCCAAAGAAAGACGCAGCAACAGAACGGAAGGACGAGCGAACCAGTCAAGCGGGCAAGGTCTAAGGTGTGAAATTTTGTTTTCAGATTCCATCTAGCCTAAATCCGAAATTTAGGCGAAATCTGATCGAAATTCAAAAAATAAATTTAAAATCCAGAATTTTGTAAGGTGGAAAAACCAAAATTTCGGCCCTTTTCGATCACTGCGAAATGGTCTCTAAATGCTAGAAAAAAACCATACCTTAAACTTAGTGTCGGCGTTTCGAACACCGACGAGTGAATTTTTAAGTCTAAAAGGCCGTGCGTTCCCTCTCCTTGAATGGTTAGACTCAGGAGCCCAAGATGTATACTGGTTCGGCCCGAATGTCCCTACTCCAGTTCGTGTGGTGGTGCTATATTGCTTCAGGTGCAGATGTCTGCACGGTTTTTATAAGCGGGAGCTGAGGGCTCGAATGGGTGAGAGCGAAAACAGCCTATTCGTGAAGACCGAGAGGAGGGAGTCATGCCTCTCCCAGAGGATCCTGCCTCCCTTTATATAGACGGAGGGGGCAGGTTACATGAGAAGTTGGGAGAGGAAAGGGTGAGGTGATCTATGCTAGGAGCTCTGGTCCTTCGTCTTGGTGATTGGTCAGCGTCCGCTTCCCCCCACGCCGGGTTGGTGGACTCACTGAGCAGAGCAGTTTGCCGTTTCACCGGGAAATAGCGCACCTGCCCTCTGCAAGCCTATCAGACGCTGACGTTGCCTCGGGAGGGAGCGCGTCCTCATGCCGTGCGTGTCTGGACGATGAGACCGGAGCTTGACTTCGGCAACCTCCTCGCCACCTTGGGAAGGAGCCACCTGCCCCCGCACAGTCACTCCGAGCTGTCGTGTCCGTAGGGCACGTGGCTAATGGCTGGCGGAGGCCCGACACTTGGCGCTCGGTGGAGATCGCCTCGGCTTGGTCGGAGCTCGTGGGGAGTCCGACCTGTGGCGGGGGTCGAACGCCCCATTGGGTCGGGGACGAGCTTGGAGCAGCTCGTTAGGTTGGGGTCGATCATCCTTCGTGGCACCGCGGGGCCTTTGTTCGGAGCCGGGCTTGGGGCAGCCCGTCCGTCACTCTGGGCCGTTGGGGTACCCATGGTATGAGTACTCGTCAGTAGCCCTGCAGTCCTATCAGACTTAAATGCGTAGAGAGGAATTGGAAATCACTGCGTTTACCAGGGGCCTGGCGTGGCAGCCGAGGGGAAGGGGCGTGCGACGCTTCACCCGAGGAGGTGTCTGTTCGACTGGTGCCCGCTCGGCTAGGCGCCTGTTCGGCTCCTATAAATCTGGCGCTGGGACGCTATGCAGTTCACTTGCATTTGCTTTCCTCGCCTTCCTGCCTTTGCCTGAGACAAAAGAAAACCAGAGCGAAGGAACCGGAGAAAAGAGATCCCCACCTTTCCCCTTTCTCACCTTTTCGCTGTTTGCTTCGGAGATGTCGTGGCCGGAGTGCTCGGCTTTCGGCCGCCAGCGCCTTCGGCTTGGAGAGGAAGGGGTTCCTCCCCCCGCGGGACGTCTCATGGTGGAAGGTGCCGACGAGGGTCGCTGTCCCCTCGCCGGGGGATGACAAGATCGTCGTGCCCGCCTCGTTCTACGAGCGCGGGTTCGGACTCCCGCTACACCCGTTCGTCCGCGGGCTACTGCACTATTACAAGGCGGAGGTGCACCACCTCAATCCAAACGGAGTGCTTCACATTGCGATCTTCATCACGCTGTGTGAGGCATTTCTGGGGATCGATCCCCATTGGGCGCTCTGGAGGCATTTCTTCCATGCGCGGCTGAGGAGGGACAAGCCATCGGACGCACCTGCACCCATAGGCGGTGTGGCCCTCCAGCTGCGCGGTGGCCGCGGGTCGGACTACATCGAGGTGAAGCTCCCGTCCTCGAACCGGGGGTGGCACTCCGAATGGTTCTACGCCCGGAACCTGGGAGGTAGCGCCCCAGCCTTCACCGGCCGGCTCCCGGTGGCGGGGCCCGAGTGGACTTGGGGCACCAAACGGAAGGAAAAGAACAGGGTGGACGTGATTATCGATCGGATCAAAGTCCAGAGAGAACGGGGACTGACCGGCGATGTCGTTGTGCGCGCATTCATGAAGATGCGCGTCCAACCCCTGATGGACAGGCTGCGCCCCCTGTTTCGGTACGAGGCGGCGTCCGACCCCATGAGGACGGTGAGGTCAGAGCTCTCCGTGTCGGAGATCGAGGCCAGGGTGTCCGCCGTCTCGGGTGGGTGTGCTACCGAGGCTGCGGGTGGCCACCCCGAGCCATTCTCCTCGCGCAATCCCCCCGACTTGGTAATCCGAGCAGATCCCTTCCTCCTTTCCTCTTCCCCCTTAGCTCTTAGCAGCCAGTCTGATTAGTATTTTTGTGCTATCCAGGGTCTCGTCGGGATGGTCTCCCTGGCGTGTTTGCCGGGGGAGAAGGAGCTGAGGGCGGCGGCCCGCGCGGGGCCTTGCTGCGTGAATCCGCCCGCAAGAAGCGGAAGGATGAGAGGAAGAGGAAGAAGAAGCAAGAGCGCGTAGCGAGGGCCGTGCGCGGCGAGGAGGTCTCCGATACGACCGCCATTGAATAGGCTGGTCTGGGGTTAACCTCCGACGACGGCAACGACAGCGGCGACGAGGACCCATACCGCGGGATCGACTTCGCGCCGCCGACTGGTCGTGGCTCGATCGAGGGCGACGGCGCGAGTGTCGCAGTCGCCGAGCCTCAATCGGAAGCTCCCCCGGCGGCAGTGCCCTCAGGGAAGCAGAGGGGCGACTCACCTCCGCACGGGGGACCGGCGAAGAAGGCGCGGTTGCCACGCATCCGCTCGGCGCTGTAAGTGCTCTCATCCCCGAGTTGCATTGCCGCAGGGTAGTTTGGGCAGTTGCTAATCGATCGCTCGCGCGAGCTTACTGGGGCGGTGTGGCGTGGCGGCTCGTCCGGTAGGGCTTGAGGAGCCACGGGTCGAGGCACTGCGGGCAGTGTCACAGCCGTCAGTGGAGACGACTACAGTCGCGGCACCGACGGCTGGGTCGGAGCGCGAGGAGGGTTGGACAGCTCTTGTCGAGTCGGAGCCATGTCCGAAGGCCGAGGGGAGCGAGACGGAGCTCCCGCCGCCACCGTCGGGGAGTCCGTCGGCTTGTGCGACTCGGGTTCCTGGGGGAATCCTAATGTCGCCGCCCAGGGGCCCGCCGGCAGGAGCGGTCCAGGCGTTGGAGGTGGTCGTCGCCGAGCCACAGGGAGGGGCGCCGCGTGATCCCAGCAGCGCAAATCGCCGGTTGCCGCAGCGGGTCTGCTCGGCCGCCTTTGCCCGCGTCGGCCGGGTCGGAGACAACCACCAGTGGGCCGCCCCGGCGCCGACGACCGGCGGCGAGCACGGCGAGTGGGAGGCCCTGCAGAAGGGCGTCCGGCGCGCCGAGGCCGAGGTGAGCTAGATCCAGAAGGGCCTAGCTCTCCTCCTCGAGTCTTGCAACGGGGCGACGGACGTGATTACGGCTGAAATCCTCCCGACCGGCGCGGTAAGTCAGACATAACCCCACCCTTGCAGCTTTCGACGAATTTATCATGGGCTAACAGGGTGTTGCGCTTTGCAGCACTTGCGGGCAGAGGCGAAAAAGGTCCGCCAAGAGCTAGGCCAGGTCACGCAGCTCCTGCACGAGGAGCGGCTGGGGAATAAGTCCTTAAGGACACGAGTGTCCGAGCTTGAGTCCCTCCTAGCGGCGGCCAACAGCGCCAAGGATGCCGCCGTTGCCGCGGAGGGGACTGCACGGTCGGAGGCGACCCGTCTCCAAGGCGAGCGGGATCACGCCCAGAAGGGCACCGAACAAGCGCGCGTCGAGCGTGATGCCGCGCGGGAGGAGCTGGCCAAGGCCGGGGAGGAGCTTCGCGATCTGACGAACTCCACGGCTGGTAAGTGACCTGACTCTTTAATTGATTTCACAATCGTGGTTCGTAGGGTGCGTTCTCTAACGTTATCCCGGTCTGCAAAGCTGCAGAGGAACTTTGGTGACGCCATCGCGGCGCGGAGAGAGGCGGTGGAGGCACGCGATGTGGCGACCACGGCGCGCGATGTGGCCCTAACATCGTTGCAGTTGGTGGAGGTTGAGCGGTCCGAGCTGGCGACCCTTCGAGGGGTCGACAGGGAGGTCTGTGATCGGGTGCTCGGGACCGTGCCGGGTTCGATCTTGCTCGCCACCGAGTTAAGCCGTGTGTCCGAGCACGTCGCGAACTCGGTGAGTGAAGGCGCCACGCTCGGAGCCTCCTCGGCGCTCGTCTGCGCCATCTCCCATTATGACGTCATCGAGCTCGCCACCGTCAGCAGCGGGATTGCCGGGAACCGGACCGACGAGGAGATCGATAGGTTTGAGCTTCAAGTCGAGCCGATTGCCCGGTTGATCGCCAATAGGATTTCGCCAGGGAGCGTCCTCCACGGAGAGTAGAGAAAAGTTAGATGTTTTCCCTCTCTTAATGTAAGAAACCTTAACATGCAATAAACTGAAGTTTGGCAAATTCCAATCTGTCTTTTGCACTTTCCTGTTGTGATGAACGCTCGGCGACCATAGCTCTAGAAACCGCAAGGGTTGGTCAAGCGTAAGTCGGTGCGTTACCATTTACGAGGGAAGCGTGAAGAGGACAAGAACTTGGCTATGAAGCATTCACGCGCAAATGCGCGGGACAGGAGTGTTCCCGACCGACCAAGGGTCGCTCCGTGTGGGCACTTCCTTCTTCCGCAAAGCGCTACTTAGCAACCGTAGCCGCTGGGGCGTAGGCCGTAGCACTTGGGTCGAGAGGGTTACCGTTTTAGGAGGAACCCTGTGGTTGGTCGGGTCACCGACCCGTGTGAGTGCGTGAACTGGCTGCGCTCGCGCGGTAAAGGAGTGTTCCTGACTGACCAAGGGTCGCTCCGTGTGGGCACTTCCTTCTTCCGCAAAGCGCTACTTAGCAACCGTAGCCGCTGGGGCGTAGGCAGTAGTACTTGGGTCGAGAGGGTTACCGCTTTAGGAGGAACCCTGTGGTTGGTCGGGTCACCGACCCGTGTGAGTGCGCCGACTGAAAGCGACTCGTACGAGTGTGGCAACCAGTGGCCCCCGAGCTCCATGCGGCGGCCGGGTACTCAGTAGAAGGGTAAAAAAGAGCGAGGGACAAGAAAGAGTTTTAGGGATAGAATCGCCTTAACTTTTCTATGTTCCACGCGTTGGAGATGACGTTGCCATCCGTGTCCTTGAGTCGGAAGGTGCCGGGTCGGAGAACCTCCACGACGATGAAGGGGCCTTCCCACAGCGGTGAGAGCTTGTGCTTGTCTTTGCCGGATTGAAACTGGCGCAGGACCAGGTCGCCCACGTTGAAGGACCGACCTCGGACCTGACGACTGTGGTAGCGTCGCAGTGCTTGCTGGTACTTGGCCGATCGTAGAATGGCCACGTCACGCGCCTCGTCAAAGGCTTGTAGTCTCGGGGCGCCGTATTCCAGATCGGTCGGCAAGACAGCTTCGGCACTGAACACCAAGAAGAATGGTGTAAACCCGGTCGCCCGGGTTGGTGTGGTCCGCAGGTTCCAGAGGACGGAGGGCAACTCAGCCACCCATCGTCCCGCGAATTTCTTCAGTCGACTGAAGATTCATGGATTAAGCCCTTGGAGAATCATACCGTTTGCCCGCTCGACCTGGCCGTTGGTCCGCGGATGGGCCACTGCTGCCCAATCGACGCGGATGTTGAAGTCGTCGCAGAACTCGAGGAATTCCTTCCCCGTGAACTGCGTGCCGTTATCGGTGATGATGGAGTTCGGGACTCCGAACCGAAAAACGATGTCGCGGAAGAAAGTGGCGCTGCCGATGTGATCTTGGCGATCGCTTGCCTCTATCCACTTGGTGAACTTGTCCACCGCGACAAGGAGGTGTGTAAAGCCCCCGGGTGCCTTTTTGAAGGGCCCGACCAGATTGAGTCCCCAGACTGCGAATGGCCACGCGATGGGAATCGTCCGTAAGGCCTGCGCTGGAAGATGCGTTTGCCGGACGAAGAATTGGCATCCTTCGGAGGTGCGAACTATTTGCTCGGCGTCGGACATGGCGGTCGGCCAGTAGAAGCCTTGCTGGAAGGCTTTTCCTACTAGGGACCGGGGTGCTGCGTGGTGACCACAGACACCACCATGGATATCGAGCAGCAGCCGCCTCCCTTGGTTCGCCAGAACGCATTTCTGGAGGACTCCAGAGGGACTCCTTTTGTAGAGGTCTTTTCCGACCAGGACGAAAGATTTCGCCCGACGAGCGAGGCGCCATGCCTCGGTACAGTCGGTGGGGATCGATCCATCAGTCAGTCGGTTGACGAAGGGCTTCCTCCAGTCGGAAACGGTCATCAGCACGTCGCAGCCTGATCTGGGCGACTCTACGTCCGGCCGCTCGGCGGTCGGAGTGGTCACATCGGACAGGTCGGACGATCGCTCCGTCGCCGAGTCCATTTGGACGGAAGGCTATCGAAGATCGCAAACGAAGATCCCGGGTGGGACCAGACCTCTTCCGGAGGCGAGATTGGCTAGGTAATCGGCCTCACCATTGTAGCGTCTGTAGCTATGGTGAAACTCGAAACCCATGAACCTTTCCTCGAGCTTGCGTACTTCCCGACAGTATGCGGCCATGCGGACGTCTCGGGGCTCCGCGGCCTTCATGACTTCGTCGATGACAAGCTTGGAGTCTCCGTGGACGTAGAGTCGGCGAGCGCCGAGGTCGTCAGAGATCCGGAGACCGTTGACGAGGCCCTCGTACTCGGCGACGTTGTTGGTCGCATCGAAGAGCAGTCGAATGGCGTACTGGAGCTTGTTCCCTAGTGGGGAGACAAGGACGACCCCTGCACGCACGCCGTTCTTGGTGTAGGACCCATCGAAGTACATTGTCCAGTACTCGGGGTCTTCGAGCGTTGGTGGTGCCTGGGCTTCGGTCCACTCGGCAACGAAGTCAGTCAGGGCCTGCGACTTGATCGCCGTTCGGTGGACGTACGATATGTCGTGGCCATTGAGCTCGAGCGCCCATTTGGCTATTCTTCCTGAGGCGTCGCGGTTGTGGATGATTTCGCCAAACGGTGGGTGGTCACCACGGTGACGGGATGCCGGTCGAAGTAGTGGACCAACTTCCTCTTCGTGATGAGCACCGCATAGAGCAGTTTCTGCACCTGCGGGTACCGAGCTTTGGACTCGGAGAGGACTTCACTGATGAAGTAGATAAGCCGTTGTACCTTGAGTACATGGCCTTCTTCTGCTCGTTCTACGACGAGGGCCGCACTGACGACTTGGGTCGTAGCGGCGATGTAGAGGAGCAGTGGTTCTCCTGGCGTCGGGGCGACTAGTACCGGGGATGAGGTCAGAAAAGTCTTCAGTCGGGTGAGGGCTTCCTGAGCCTCCTGGGTCCAGTGGAATTGATCGGACTTCTTGAGCAGCTTGTAGAACACATATCCACTTGTGGCTTTTATTTCATCAGCATCAGATATCCAGTTTGAATCACTATAACCCTCAAGTACCCTAGGGTACCTGGTGTAGTGAATTCCATAACTTGATGTTCCTTTTAGATAGCGCATTACTCTCTCAAGAGCATACCAATGATCATCTCCCGGGTTTGAAACAAACCGGCTTAGTTTGCTCACAGCAAACGAGATATCAGGCCTTGTTGCACTAGCTAAATACATCAGTGAACCAATAATTTGGGAATATCTCAATTGATCCTTTGCTATACGTTGGTTCTTTCGTAATAGCACACTTGGATCATACGGCGTTGGAGCAGGTTTGCAATCGCTATAGCCAAAGCGACTCAACACCTTTTCCACATAATGGGACTACTCAAGAGTAATCCCACCGTCACCTTCTCTTAACAGTTTAATGTTTAAGATGACATCCGCTACTCCCAAATCTTTCATTTCAAAGTTTTCGGACAAGAAATCCTTTACTTCCTTAATCACATTAAGGTTCGTCCCAAAGATCGAGATGTCATCAACATCTTGTCGCGCGTTCAATGCGCCAAGCAAGTAAATTTGTAAGTCTAAGGGGCTGCGCGTTCCGCTCCTGAATGGTTAGACCACAGAGTCCAAGATGTATACTTGGTTGGGCGAAGGTCCCTACTCCGATTCGTGCGTTGGTGTTGTATTCATCAAAAGTGCGGATGATCGCACCGAGTTTTTTACAAGCGAGAGGTGGAGCCTCAACACTAGAATGATCTAAACTTAGCTCTCGTAAGGAGAAGAAAAGAAGAAGAGGAAGAAGAGGAAAAGCTCTCTTGTAGCTCTTACTCACGCCTGTTAGGAGGTTCTGCCTCCTTTTATTCATCTGAAGGGCGGGTTACATCGAGAATTGGCGAAGTGCGGGCGAGCTACTTCTAGGGGCTTGGTCTTGCCCGCCGTCGCTAATCGTTCGCCGATCGGTCGCTTGCTCATGATCGTCGCCGCTGCGAGCCTATCTTTGGGTCGGTGGTCTAGCCGGTCGAGCGGTTAGGTAATCCTCCGGAAGTGGCGAGCCGCTCTCGTGATCCATGTGGGTGCCGACGTAGTCGCGTGTGGCGTTGGAGTTGCCTCGGGAGAGCGTGTCCTTGCACCGGGTGGTGGGTGATGGGACGGAGACGTGGCTTCAGCAGCTATCAAACTGTCTTGGGAAGGGACCACCGGCCCTCGCTCAGTCACTTCGAATGACCGTTCGTGGGGCACGTGGCCTTAGGTTGACACGGGACTCCGATGCGCGGCACGCGGCCCTCGGCGGGGATTATCATGGTTCGGTCGGGCCGGGGATCCGTCCCTGCCGCGGGGTCGGGAACCCCGCTGAGTCGGAGTCGCGGGATCCCGCCCCGCCGCGGGGTCGGGAACCCCGCCGAAGTCGAGTCGGGGATCCCGCCCCGCCGCGGGGTCGGGAACCCCGCTTTGAGTCGGTCGGGACCGGTCGGGAATGGTCTCCTGAATGGTCTCGTAGGCATTTGGGTAGCGGTAGGGGCGGCTGTTTAGGTCGAGGCCGATTCGAGGCCGCCTGCTTGCTGCTCTGGGCTTTGCTTGTTGCAATTGGGCCGTTGGTGCACCCCTGTTTTATGAGTATTCGTCACATACAGACACATAATCACTCCTTCACTCTCACCATAGCGGTAATACACACATTTGTCAGCTTCATTCACAACAAAGCCGGTAGATGTTAAAGTTCTGTCGAACTTCTCGTGCCACTGCTTAGGTGCTTGCTTAAGGCCATACAAAGACTTCAATAACCTACACACTTTTCCTTCATGACCCTTTACTACAAATCCATCAGGCTGATCCATATAGATTTCCTCTTCCAAATCTCCATTAAGGAAAGCCGTCTTTACGTCCATCTGATGAATGATCAGACCGTAGGAGGTAGCCAAAGATAGTAGTACTCTAATAGTGGTTAATCTGGCAACAAGTGAGTAAGTATCAAAGAAGTCCTCGCCTTCTTTCTGGGTATAACCCTTGGCCACAAGCCTTGCCTTGTACTTTTCAATCGTACCATCAGGCCTCAGCTTTTTCTTAAACACCCACTTACATCCTACAGGTTTACACCCATATGAACGATCAACAGCTTCCCAAGTTTCATTGCTCAAGATGGAATCCATCTCACTCTGGACCGCTTCCTTCCAACAGTCAGCGTCCTGAGATGAATAAGCCTCCTCAATGGTTCTTGGAGTATCATCCACTAGATATACAATGAAGTCATCACCAAAAGACTTTACAGTCTTTAGTCTCTTACTCTTACGAGTTACTTCATTGTCCTTATCTATTGGATTTTCCTCAAAAGTTGGCTCAATTTGTATAGGAGTGGAAGGTTTAGGAGAGAAGATTGATTCTTGGCCAGATGAGCTAAGTGTCTCTTTTATAGGGAATAAGTCCTCAAAGAATGTGGCATCATTGGACTCTAAAATTGTACCTTCACTCATATCAGGTACTCCAGATTTCACTATTAAGAACCTATATCCAATGCTGTGAAGAGCATAACCAATAAATACACAATCAACGGTTTTTTGTCCAAGTTTATGCTTCTTTGGGATAGGCACATTGACCTTAGCCAAACAGCCCCAAGTACGTAAATAAGAGAAATTTAATATTTTCCTCTCCCATTCCTCGAATGGTGTGATTTCTTTATTCTTTGTAGGAACCCTGTTTAGGACATGACAAGCAGTCAATATAGCCTCACCCCACCATTCCTTGGAAAGTCCCGCTGTTTCTAACATGGCGTTAACCATCTCATTTAGAGTACGATTCTTTCTTTCGGCAACCCCGTTTGATTGGAGCGAATAGGGAGGCGTTCTCTCTTGGATTATTCCATGTTCCTCGGAGAATAAATTAAACTCACTAGAAAAGTATTCTCCACCACGATCTGACCTAACCCGTTTGATTTTTCTCTCAAGTTGGTTCTCAGCTTCAGCTTTATAGATCTTAAAATAGTGAAAAGCCTCATCTTTTGACTTTAATAAATACACATAGCAATATATAGTAGAATCGTCAATCAAAGTCATGAAATACCTCTTACCACCCTTTGTCAACTCCCCGTTCATCTCGCATAAATCGGTATGAACTAGTTCTAACGGTGCCAAGTTTCTCGCCTCAGCTGCCTTGTGAGGCTTGCGAGGTTGCTTAGATTGCACACACACTTGACACTTAGAACCTTTGACTTGGGTAAATTTTGGGATTAAATTCATACTGGCTAACCGCATCATGCAACCAAGATTAATATGACAAAGTCGTGAATGCAAAACATCAGTCTCATGATTACAAACATGATTCATAATTTTATTCATGTCCATCACAGACAAGCGGGAGAAGCCTCTGCTCTCATAGCCTTTCCAATAAAAGTTCTAATTTTAGAAACAACATATTTATTGGATTCAAAAACTAACTTAAAACCATCTCTACACAATAGAGACCCGTTGACAAGGTTTTTATTTATCACGGGCACGTGATGCACGTTCCTCAGTCGCACGACTTTGCCTGAAGTAAACTTCAAGTCAACTGTGCCGACTCCACGTACAAATGCCTGCGACCCATTCCCCATCAACACGGAGGTAGCCCATATGACCTGGTAAGAAGAGAATAAGGATCTGTCAGTACAAACATGTATATTGGCCCCGTGTCAATCCACCAATCAGGTGAACGACATACTGATAGAACGGTAGGTATTAAAACATACCCGGATGTTCCCTCCTCAGTATTGCCAATAACAACGTTGGCAGACTTTTTCTGCTTATTGTCTTTATGATCAGGGCAATCCTTTGCCCAATGATCAGTACCATTACAAACAAAGCAGTTTCCCTTTCCTTTATTCTTCTTCTTCTTGAAGCTAGTAGTTTGAGCGGCCTTGTTCTTGTTCTCGGGCTTTTCAGACTTATTTTTATTCTTTTTGTTGAATTGAAAGGTTTTCTTTTGTACCACATTGGCACTATAACTTTCTTTCCCACGTGTATCTTTTGCCCTCGCTTTCTCCTCAACATCTAAAGATCCAATGAGACCAGCAACGCTGAACTCTTGTCTCTTGTGTTTTAGAGTAGTGGCAAAATCCCTAAAAGAAGGTGGCAGCTTCGCAATAATGCATCCCGCCACAAACTTGTCGGGCAATGCACATGTAAAATTCTCAAGTTCTTTCGTAAAGACTTGAACCTCATGAGCCTGTTCTGCTACAGAATGGTCATCAACCATCTTGTAGTTATGAAACTGCTCCATGACATAGAGTTCACTACCCGCGTCAGAGACTCCGAATTTTGCCTCAAGTGCATCCCACATTTCTTTACCACTTGGTAAAATCATATATACAACAACAAGATTTTCTCCAAGAACACTAATCACGGCGCCTCTAAACAAGTTATCCGCAGCCGTGAAGGCACTCTCCTGCTCAGGAGAGAGCCCACCCTCAGGCTGTGGCTTGCCTTGCGCAACGTGATACACGTTCATAGCAGTCAACCACAAAATCATCTTGACGCGCCAACGCTTGTAATTTGCGCCACAAATCTGATTAACTTAAGCGCAAAATAAACCAGAGTTATAAAATTCCTAGAATAAGGTTTTTGGATTGTTGAAAATATTAGGAATTTTTCTCAATTTTTAATCCACAAAATTATGTAAATCATGATTAAACATTTGCACAATTCTAGTTCAAAGCCAAAGGTACTAGATAACAAACTATCTATCTCAAACGCAAAGGCTAATGAACAAGAAATCAACACGGTAAAAATACGGTATAAGAGAGTATACCCTTGAGCCGGTGCCACCATAGGCACAGACACAGGCGGAACAATGACTTGCTCATTGTTGTTCGCCACGACGGTCGGTGTAGAGGATCACAGGTTGTCGCAGAGAAGTCTTTGGTGCAGTGGAGAGGTTGATGCAGTGCAGAAGGGCTCTTTCCGACGCCGGTGCTTCTGGTCGGGACAAAAACTTGAGCTCCCGCCTAGCACATCACGTCCAGACTGGCCTGCGCCGCGCACGTGGTCGACTCGCACACGCCACGCCACGGCTCGTGCTCGGCTCGGCGCGCGCGCGTGTGGCACCGCCTTTTCCCTTTTTCCACTTTTCTAATTGAGAGACACACAACTCAACTATTTAAGTTGAGGAAAACTTCTCCTAACTTCCCGTATGGTACTAAACCAATTTTATAACTTCTAGTATTTTAATGGGCCTTTTGGAATTTCTATGGTCAGCCCCATAATAATCTAACACTAGATTCATAAATTGGATGATCTCTTCACGAGGAGACATTATAATATCTCTATATCACTAAAAATATTACGTGCCTAAACTTATATATGACTGAGGTAATACCATTGCACATGTCCTTATGTTCCATTTTTTCTTCCTTTACCAGTTCGGTGAGGACAAAAACTTATAAAAAAAATTGAGTACTCAAATTCAGGGGAGTTATCTGGACGGTTTCTTTCCTTCAAACGCAAAGTGATGATGGACTTGCAAAACAGGGTGCTTTATAATCAGATTAGTTTACATGAGAAGGTGACTGCTAGGTTTTAGCCTCCATCCTTACTACTCCATTGGAATTTTGTGGTTGTAGCGGTAATTAGATTAACCTTGACATTGATCAACATACGCATAATGGTAACAGGTGATAAATCACCCTGTAACGCAGATCTTGTTCGTCGGATTTCAAGATGGAAGAAGCCTGTGAGTTGTGAAAGGATATGGAGTGGTTTTCTTTAGTCCATGAGAGGAAAAAATTGGTGTCCGAAGAGATATGTAGTACCCAATTTCAATCACATACACCGAACTGAGATGCAGAGGCTCACCGGTCTATATTCTATTCATCAACTTGTCGTTTTTTATCGCCGTCTATTTTTTTTTCTCTAGCCGAATTAGTCCATCTCCCGATTGATATCACAAGTTGGGGTTTCTCATTGTTTCTTTCTCACCGAATTGGCACATCCCTTCTTTAATGGCGAGGCAGGCTGTACACAGGCAAATAGAAACAATCAGGTTTCTGGGATTCATGGTTCAGTTTACACAGGCATGTACACACGTACTGCATCAACTCGCCAGCCACAAAGTTAGTAACCCCTGTTGGTTTCGGTCCTAGTAAAGCTTGCATGTAAATAAGAAATAAAATCGTACGCGAGAGGACATCGATGTTTTAGGCAATTTTCTCGTGGTTAGTATATATTATACGTGCATACACCTATCTATCGAATAACTTAAAAAAAATGATTAGATCGTATGGCTGATTGTATCATAATATTTACTTACCTTACGCGACACGACAAATCAAGAATAGAAAGTCGAGATACTTTCCAATGATCCTCAGTAGGCAACCACGGCGCCTCCGCCCCGCAACGATACCCTAAGCCTTGAAGTGAACACAACAATCCCCATCAGTTCTAACAAAATGGTTGCGTGCTAGGGAAGAAGTTGTCACTTTTCTAGCCATTTTACCTCACATTTTGCAACTTTAGTCCATTCACAAAGGCATTTGCATATTTAACCTCCACCTCCACCGCGAAAAACATAACAGGCAACACCTGTCATTTGCCACGTCCGGGGAGCAGGAGTTATCAGGCGCTATTGCGTCCGAGGAGCATGGCTGGGAAGCGCGGGAGGAACACTGTCGTGGTGCCGAAAGCTACAGTGATCTTCCACAGTCAGATATAGAGCTATATTTATAATTTTATTTAAAAAGATGTTAAATTTGTGGGGAAAAAAAAGAAAGGTAAAAGAGGCTGTGGCTTGTACGCTGTGCCTGTGCCCATCGCCGAGGCTGCCGCGGCCGGGTTGCCGACGGCCGACGCCAAATCCAACCAACTGCGGCCTCACGCCCGCGCATCAGCGGTCATTCCACGCGAGTCAGACCACAATGACATGTCGGCCTATTACCATGGAAAGATAGACCAGAAAATGTCCAAGTTAAAGGCCCATGTAGTGTCCTGCACGCCGCATGAGCTTGTGATACGCGGAATCCAATGTTCCAACTCCCAGGCCCAGTCAGAGCTCACAAGATGTTGCAAGAATATGGCACTGGCGTGAGCAGCCTCCTGGGTCGGGCTCCATCACCAAATATATAAGAGCTTTTGTTTTGTTTTTTGTTTTTTTTTTGGTTGCGATTCACCAAATAGGAACCTTGCCAACTCCGGCAAAGCACAGCTTTTATTCGAATAGTGCTGTTGATTCAGCGCATTTCCTTCCGGTCACTGTGCTTCTATAAAAGCAGGTGGTTGTGATGTATGACCCAACATCCAAGATCGAACAAAGCTAAGCTAGCGCACACATGAAGAACTCATCATCATTGTTAAAAAAGAAAAGAAAAGTACGGTCTTCAGTGGTCGCATTGATCTACGAACAGTGTCATAATTGGACAGTCTGAAGGAGGTAAGTTGGTGCCAATTGCACACCAAGGGACTACAAGTCCATCTCGTACCATGGTACTTGGTAACTCAATGGGGGTCTATGTTGCTTTTCTTTTGATATAAAGCCCTGGGCTATCAGTTTTATTCATACGCTTGTTGCTTTGACACAAGGAATTAATAGTACTTGTTTAACTAGAAAGAAATATCACAGTTTTCTATAGATCTGTATGAAGAGATTGAGAACACGTACGTATGTGAAGTTCTATCTCTACGGACACATATCGCTCTCCAGTCTCCGTGATCGTCTGTATCTCAATCAAGTCAAGGCTCGTATAGCTAACAGCTAACGCATGAGCCAGTGATATTTTAACACAAAGGAAAGGAAAGGAAAGGAAGCTCTAGCTAGGTTGATGTCTGATATCTAGCAAGTCACAGCCTCAGAAGCATGCATCACACCTGCCATGTTGCGCAAAACCTGCCCTGGAATTGAGGGATTTGGCCCTTCCCGTCGGACACCTCCGAGGAAGGCTACTAGCAAGCTGTAGCTGTAGAGGCGTAGAGCAACCTATCTTCAACCAACGGCTGCAAGGATATATGCCCATGATCTCCCTACACCACCTGTACTGCCACCTATCCAAGCAATCCTACCAGGGCAGGGGCTTATATGTACATGTTTGGACTGAACCAACGGCCGATTTAGAATACAAGTTCCTCATGATTTTTTTGTTGTTGCAGAAAACAGAACAATTATCCTTCATTATTAATATTAGACTTACAAAAATTAGCACCCATTGTAAGTATTTCTACAGACGTGGCCCATATCCTACGTACTGGTGGGTCCAGACTTAGGTAGTTAATTACATCGATCTCTCTGTACACGGAGGAGAGGATGAGGATAAATTCCTAACGGGAAAAGACAACGCACTCGAGGCCAATCCAATGGCATGGCCTGCCTAGCTATAGCTACTGCAATTATAATTCGTTTTGCTCGATTTGGGTTTGGGCACCCATTGCTTTTTGGAGAAGCCAGACCACCCACCCAAAAAAAAAAACCAGCAGTCGCTTCCCTCCATCAGACGCATATATCGATCGCGCAATCCTTGAGCAACCTGATCGTTTCGGAAGCCTGCGTATTTGGCCACCTTGCATACCTTTTTTCTTTTTTTCTTTCCATTTTTATCCTTTTTCTAAATAAAATTATAAATATAGTCTCTTTATTTATCGCGAAAGCATCCACAAGCGACACATGTCACTTACCGCAGTAGATCGTTGACACCGCAACTCCTCTCCTACCGAGCTCACGTACCACAACAGGTACTGTCGAGCTTGGGTACCGTGGTACCTCGTCTTGTCGAGCTCAACAGGCACATACCTGCCATAGAACCTAAGCTTGGCAGGAGGGGAGATGTGGTGTCAGAGATCTGCTATGGTAGGAGGTGACATGTGTTGATTGTCGGTGATTCCCTGGTCAAGAATAGGACTAGACTTGTAATTTTATTTAGAATAGGTCTAAAAATAAGAGAAGTGTGCAAGAGGCTAAATAGTCCAAATTAATCTTCTCGTCTTACGCCGTTGCAAATGTACAGTATCTCTGCGCGATCTAGCCTTTCCCTTTCTGTTCCCCTCTTTCGTCGGCGGACGGACGCATGCATGGAGCCAAGCTTTTGCTTGGATTGAGGGCACAATTGGAAGCTAGCAAAGCCGGCAACGGGAAACGCGCGATAGGGGTGAATTGATGGTGATGATCTCAGCGGAGCAGTGCGCGCCAAGGAATATTGGAGCTTTTGGGGTGGCGAACTTGCGTCACGAATTTATGGCACGGCAATCGGCAAGTTGAGTCGGTGTGCGAGGCAGGAAATCTTAGAGAAGGATACGCATATATATATATAGTATGCCACAACGGCTAATCGGAGAAAATTTGTCGCTCTCACGTACGTTTCCCGTTCCGGGGCTGGTGGAATTGATGCAGCCGGATCGAGAGCCTTTCATTGTCTTCGCAGCGTGTGTGCATGGCCATGCAGTGCACTCGCACTGCATGCCTGCCCGAATTGCTGCTGCTGATCGTGTGGTGTGGTGCACCCTTTGGTTGATACTCAAGAATTGAACATACGTTGTTGATGCACTGGTGCGAGAGGTTGGAGCGCGACCCTGGTGAGGTACAAGAGATTTGGTTGGTGTGCACCGGCCCAGCCGCTAAAATGCAAGCTGTACGTGTTGTTGATGCAGAAAATGGCGGCCCGGTCGGCCCGGCATGCCATGCG
Organism: Otatea glauca; assembly: GCA_036346275.1. NCBI lineage: Eukaryota > Viridiplantae > Streptophyta > Magnoliopsida > Poales > Poaceae > Otatea > Otatea glauca. Next base: position 44,139,095 of record CM070714.1, read on the forward strand.
CCCCGCCCGCTATGCGCCAACATAGGTGCGCAATCCGTAAACGAGACATACTAGTCCACTGCACGCACCACCAATGCCGGCCATCTACCTAGGCATGGTGAGGCAGGTCCTGCCCCTAGTGGGAGAGAGCGCCGGTGTGTCAGCTGGAGTTTATGGCGTGGCCGGCCGGAGCCAGCTCCGCTTGGCGAGGGAATTCCGCGTAGGGCCGACGCCTCGTATCCCGATGCATGCCCTAACGCAGGTTGTGAATGCGTAATCCACGTGCGTCCATTCGCAATCTCTCCTCTTTCTCTCTCTCTCTCTGCGCGGAGGCCGGAGGTTGCTGTACTGGCCATTGGTTCTCTTCTCTCTTTGAATGGGCGGGAAAGGAGAGAGAGAGAGGGGGGCGGACAAGCTAGGAGAGGACGGACGGCTTTGAGTGTTCCTGTGACAAGAAAACGCACCATACGACGGCCGACACGTATCGCTAGCTGCCTGTCTGTGTCTTGCCTAGGAAGGGGTCAGGTCCTCGCTCGATCTCTCTCCCAGTGGGTGATTACGTGCTAGATCCAAGTAGTATCAGAAAAAAGCCTGCGTATTCTAATCATGATCTTAAACGAAAGAAAAAGCCCGGCACGGAATTGCTGGTGTTACGTATGCATCTGAATGGTTTTGTTAAGCAGTGCTTTAATATTTTCTATTTTAATATAAATTGAATAAATAGAGAAAGGATAAGTAATCATTATCTACCTTTTATTCATATTTTAATATTTATGCAACTATAAAAAAAAGCATAGAAGTACCTCTCAATTTTTTTTGGGGATGGATCGACCTTGATGGTCTAATTGGAGTATTGAACAGGTGCGGATCTAGGACCAAGGTCATCGGGGTCACCGAGGTCATTATAAATTCGTAATACTAATTTGTAACTTGTAATAAGACGATCATATGCTTATATACTACAAGATCCATGTGTGTTGGACTGAAAGACGTCGTGTCGTTTGACCCTGGCTTGTACACTGTAGATCTGCCCTTGGTATTGAACGTAGGTTAGAACAAAATAAACTAGGGTCTAAGGCAAGGCCGCGGAGGGTGTCATAACATCTTCATGCACTACTCCGTTAAAGAAAGTAGGCGTTGTTTATTCACATTTTAAAGTCAAAAAGTTGCTACTTTGATCACTAAATTTTATCATCATATGTTCGAAAAATTTATAAAAGTGTAATATTATGAAAGTATTTTCATGATAAATTTACTCTTACCATTTTCGTATACCCAAATTACATATTTTAATAATATCTTTAGTCAAAATTAATATAGTTTGACCATACACATTACAAGATGACTTCCTTTTGTGCTTGGAGAGAGTAGCTATTAATCATGTTTCACTTTTAAGAACACTTTGATAAAGAAAAAACTACATAGTCTATGTAAACTACTAATTTTTCACTAACTCAAAATTTGCCTATATCTTAATGAGAGTCTTTCTTATCTTTTGAGTTAAAACTAAGTTGCAGATAACTATAATACCTCAGTCCATTAATATGAAGGCCCATGTGAACCATGTGGAGTGGTGGTGAGACTAGTTTAACATTGCTTGTCTAAAGTGAGTTCCAATAATATATAATTCTTGTTGGATCCAAACATAGGACCTCTGGGTTAACCGTTTTACACGAATTGAGGACGAAAGTGTAAGAAGGGTCCACCCCACGGTGGGCTGGGCGTTAAGCAAAATTTGGATCAGGGTGTTATAGACGATATTAGAGTATCAATCTTAGCTACATGGACGCATGTGGGACAGGGGCGTTGTCATATGGCTCATAGCGCGTGTGGGCCCGAAGTGGATACGCGGTATGGCATATACGCTGGCACTAGACGTATGGACGTATACCGAGGGGTGGTTCTGAGTATTTGCCATGATACGGTGTGCTGCCGAGGTCGTCAGCCCTTAAGAGGGTGAATGTAATACCTCGACCCATTAATGTGAAGACCCATATAGAGCGGTGGTGGGATTAATCTTATATTGCTTATCTATAGTGGGTTGTAGTAGTATATAATATCTGTTGGATCCAAACATAGCTTCTCCAGATTAATCCGTCTACACGAAATGAGGATGAAAGTGTAAGTAGGGTGCTATATATGTATGAGTGGATCCGATCTACGGTGAGCTAGGCTTTGAGTGAAATTTGGGGCATGGTGTTACAATAACATTTAATGTTGTTGATTAAACGTTGTTTTTTGTCATCACTTCAAACATTTTTATCGGAGAACATCTAATGGTTATTTTTGATTAATCATAATTCGGGTCTACAAAATTACGAGACATACGTCGTTTCTTTTTACGAGAACTTCTAGCATATTTATTATTTTTCGTAGAACTTTTTACCATGCATCACTAGCTTTATTGTGTACTCTCCCCGTCCACTAATGTTGGTCGTTATTGATTTTTCATGGTCTCCAATGCAAGCCTTTGGCTATGAATTTTTTTATCATAATGTATTATCGAAGATAAGAAAAAAATATATGTCGTGAAAGTATTTTGCAAGACAAATGCAATGATATTATTTTCGTAAAAAGGGAAAATAACATGGATAATTTGTGTGTTATTTGCTATTTTTTGTGGACTGAATTTTATGGAGAAAAGATAATGCAAAAAAGTTAGGAAAACTAAAATTTAAGGTGAACCAAATTAATTAAATCCTCAAACTCGTGCATCTTTGTCGCTGGATGATAACTAGGGTCTACCAGATTAAGAAATAATGCAAAAAAAAGTTAGGAAAACTAAAATTTATTGCGCTCAAACCGGGGCATCTCTGTTCCTCAGTAATAAAACAAATTGCACGGGAGGAAAGCATCGAAATAGTAAAGAGAAACATCGAGCATGAAAAAAGAAAAAAAAAGGTAGAGAAAAAGTACAAATAAATTTACAAAGGGTACTTGATGTTGCTTACGTAGATGGAGAGGGTCATTTAATTTGAAGTTTGCACTAATGTGGCATCGGTGGGCCACGGCATGATTTAAATTATTTTAAATTCTATTAGTGTCTATTGTAAACCATTTTAGTATTTTGCTACTGCAAAAAATATGTATCTATTGTAACATTGATATCTATTACATAAGAGAAAAATTTGATGGCGCCACTAAAAAAAACACCTAATTTCGCTTCTGCCACTACTCTTTTCCTCATTTCATTTTTGCCACTAGTTTGTGCTCTTCTTTCTCCTTTTTCTATTTTCGTCAGTTGACTGCCAGTTGAGTGTGAGTTGACTGTCAGTCGGAATTATTTATCCTATTTTTATTTTTTAAGGATGACAAATGAAATTCAATTCTTTTGAAAACTTTTCTGTTTGATCATAGATTGCTAAAGATGATAGCATAAATTTTTCAGAGCATGATCAAGCTTGTAGATTTTTATTATAAAGATGTACAAATTTGATCATACTCTGAAAAATTTATGGTACCATCTTTAATAGTCTAGGATTATACAAAAAAATTCCAAAAGAATTGCACTTCATTTGTTATCTTTAAAAAATCAAAAACAAAAGGGATAATTCTGAGTGACGGTCAACTGACGAAAATGGCAAAAAGAGGATGAAGTGAAAACGGTATTAGCAAACTTGAAATGAGAAAAAGAGTAGTGGCAAAAGCGAAATTATGCACTTTTTCAGTGTCACCAGCAAAATTTTCCCATTATACAATGAGAGCTAACAATGTGTGATTTACAACTACTAAGGAAAAAGATAAATATGCTAAACGTTCTAACAAAAAAATAGAAACTTCTAGCCCTTGATCGGGTGGAACCTAATTTTAAATTATTAGGTCTAGTAGTTGGCTTAAAGATATAAGTATTTGAAATAGTTCCACTGTAACAGCCTCAAAAATCATAAAATAAAGAAAAATGAAATAAAAATATTTTGTGTATTATTTTCGAAATTTCTGAATTTCCTGGATTTTCTGAATATTCTTTTGGCTTTTCTTTAATGCAAAAATGTGAAATGAAGAATATAGTAAATAGAAAATGGTAAAAAGTAAAAATGTTAATTCAACAAAAATTTACCAAAGCTTCTAAAAATATCTGAGGGCTCTCCTCAGCTTGCTTAAGTCGGTGGGTAAGCTGAATTTATAAAAATAACAATTAATCAAAGATAATCATGAGTAAATATCTCAGGGTAAAATGGTAAAACAATTTGGTAAAAATATCTGTAGATCATCCTGATCCAAAATTTTTATCTTGCCGACATCAAAACAGTATCAACCTCCTGTAAAAATATTAAGAATTTACTAAATAATTTTATAATTTTAAAAATTCGAAAACAGTGAATAAATAATCTGGAAAACAGTAATGTCAGAATTTTTAAAAATTAAATAATAATAATTAAAATCTTTAATTTTTACATAAGGTGTAGAATGTCATTTTAAATCATCATAAAAAGTTTTGTAAAATAATAACTTCATTTAAATCGCAAATTAAAATAAAAACAGAATAGGCAATGCAGTAACTGTTGCAATGTCAGAATTTTATAAAAATCATCATGCATCATAAAATGTCGAAATTTTTTCAGGAGGCTGGTAATATCCTTGCCGACCTATGGTAAAAATTTCATAATTTTTCGTGCCCGTTTGAACGTTGAAATTTCCGTTGAAATCCCGTTCGGTCGTGAGGCTTCTCGAGTTCTTTTCGCTCTCGCCGACATGTGGGCCCGGGCTGTCGGTGAGACACCTCAGCCAACAGCCGCTGCCAGCTCGCCCCACGCGTCAGCGACAACGGCGTCTTCTTCTCCTCTCTCCCGCTCGCTCTCTCCAGCACGACGTCGCCTCTCGGTTTTTCTCTCACCACAAGAAACCGCCTTTCTCTCCCTATATAAACCCCTCTCGTGCGTTCGCAATGACCTAGCCGTGCCCCGCAAACCCATTCCGCACGCTGCTTTGGTCGTCTTCTCCGACGACAAAAACCACAAAGAGGTCAAAACTCGCAATCCTCCGCCTCGACCCATTCCAATCCAATTCCTTCTACCAAGCATCCTAGAGCCTCCAGAACTTATCCCGAGCCCCTACGAAACCCATTCTTCCCGGCAAGCTCCTTCGCGTGTTCTTCTTCCGCACACACGCGGTGAGACCTCTATTCCGCCGCTCATTCTTTGAACTAAACCCATAAATGGGATCCTTGAAGTCCACCGATGCTTTTGGTAGTGATCTTCAAGCTCGGAAGGTCTCGTTTTGCGAGAACGCCGGTGAGCCGTGAGCTCGCCGCCTCTCTCGGTGGCGAGCCGCCTCGCCATCTCTCGCCAAGCGCCACCACCCAAAGATGCGCATAAGTGTCTGAGCATGAATCCGAACCCATTCCGTGATTCCGGCCGTGCTCACGCCGGCGAGCTCGCTTCTTGCCGCGGTCTGCTCTGGTCACCGCTAAGCGGCCCACTGTCGGCCGCGTCGCTTGAGCCGAGCCGCCACGACATGCGGACCAGCACATCCAGCATGCGCATGGTGCGATCGCCATGCCAACATACGTCGGCCAGCCATGCAGATCGGTCGCCGACCGATGGGCCCGCTTGTCGGCGCCTCAGCGCGTTCGCCGAAATGGAAAGCGCGTTTTCGCGAAAGCGCATTTTCCATTTTCGCAATCTTCGATTTTAGTATTTAATCAAAACCTAGATATTCATTTAGCCATATCTTTCAAATCATTTAACCAAATTTGATGAAATAAAATTCTAAATTCATCTAAAATCCAGTAGATTCAGAATATGCAAAAATATTTCAGAATTGAATTTTATTTGAAATTCGAATTTAAATTCAAAGTAAAGGTTAGAAATATGCCATTCATGGAAATTTTGCAAATAACCTCCAAAATTAGTAAAATAAATTTTATTAGAGTCCTTGTAATCTCAGGAACTAGAATCTGTAAAAATACTTAGGGTGTGTTGTAAGAAAAATCTAAGTTATAAAATAAGTAGAAAATAATGCAATAATGGTTTAAATAGATCAAATCTTTAAATTGCAAAAGAAAACAAATAACTCATGTAACCATTCCTGAAATTATGAAATTATTTTATTTGAATATTTCCATCTGATTTCTTTTGGCCTTATTGAAATTTGGTATTTATTCTATGTCGCCTTACGACGTGTAGAACCCGACAAACCGGTACATTCGATTTACCGTGAGTTCAAGTCGAGGAAAATCAGCAAGGCAAGCAAACCCCTTTGATCATATTGATCCCAGTTTTATAAATGTTTTCATTAAGTGTTTTATCGCATACTTTATTTTATTAAAGTCTGCTATATTTCTGTAATGGTAATTGTACCAAGAGACTTATAGAACTTCCTTGATAAGTAGGAAATTGAAAACCTTGAAAACCCTAGATTAGCTTAGACAATATTTAATGTCAATCAGGTTACTCACATTTAGTGAAATGCTTAGCCAAAGCTAAATGAGTTAAAGCGTGAAATGATTAAAGACTTTGGATATAACATTTAAATGGGTATGACCATTTTTGTGGTTGGTATTTGGTTGGAAAATGAAAATAAAACTATGATTTAGATGCGGGCAATTATTGGCAATAGCCGTGTGTGCATGTTTTGCACGTAGAATAGGGTGGAGATTATTGCCCGTGTCGGATTAAGGACCGAACTATGAGTTGTTTTCGTGCCAAGAAAATTCATACAACCACAAGTCTTTGGTATGGGACAGCTCTAACTTATTAAGTTGTTTAAAACTAGCTTTGCACTTGGAAGGCCGGAGTAGTACGAGCTGTTTCTTAATGAATTGCTCGACGGGACGTCCACACCGAGGTGATCATGGATTAAACGTCTACCAATATAACGATGTACGCCATATTGTGGGTAGTTCCATCATTTCTATGCTCTGAGTTCTTACTCCACAAAATGGGTTTGTCGTCATCGTGCTGGTGCAAAGTTAGGTTTAAATAATGTAAAAGTTATAACATGACTCTCTGCGGCACACCAAAGGCAGTGTGCAAATATCGATTGCTCAAAGAGTCAGTCATGTCTTGTGGGGAAAGCTGTATACCTCTGCAGAGTGTAAAACTAATCGATTAGCCGCGTCCTCGGTCATGGACACTTGGTAAAGTCATCACATAGTTAGCTGTTTTGCTTATTTTCCTAAAAAGTGGTTTCTACCACGTGTTGGTCATTTCATTGTGTGCGGAAAGAAATGATTTTAAGTATGATCAAGATACCCAAACATTCGTAATTTATTGATGCTTACATTCTATCACTTTTAATATTAAATTGCTTTTATTTAAATTTCATTTTGCAATCTAATATTCTATTTACATTTCAAACCACTTTGTGCAAATTAACCTTAATAGCCTTTCTTTGAAATGGCCTGCATGTATTTTAGGTCTTGCATAAGTCTTGCGAGTACGTAAGTACTCAACTTGCCATCGTTGATATTTTTAGGTGAAGAAAGATTTCCCAGCCAATCTTACGTTGATGCAGGATACGGGAATTTAACGATGACTATTTCTAAGGATTTTCCTTGTCGGTTGCTCGTGGGACAATGGGTTAAAAGGCACACTACAGGATGTTGTCTCCACTGCAGCTTTACTTTTGGTATTGTAAAATAATATGTAATCTTACTTCATTGTGTAATAAAGTTTGTGTATGACTGTGATAACAATTTGTATTTGTGCGCATTAGCTCACGATCATGGGACTAGTATCAGATGCACATGGTATCCATTTTTGTATTGATTTATCAAAAATGGGGCCTCACAAGTTGGTATCAGAGCCAGGTTGACTGTAGGAAACCTAGGGTAGTCTGGGAGTAATAAAGACCTAAAACTTGACATTAGGTTTCAAACAAACTAAAATTTTGAATTAGGACATCTTACCTGTCTATTCTTTATATGCATGAAACTCCTCTTTTGGTTATGCGTATACTTGTTAATAACTCTTTCCTATTTTTAATTTCTGCTAGAATCTTTTCTTCCAAAAATTACTTTACTGTCTTACATTTAATCAGGAATACTAATTCCTTGTTAAATGTGCAGATGGGCGGATATACCCCATGTTACACTTCCACTAATAGGGAGAATTCTGGCATGGCGGGAATTCTTACTCGTTTGCTAGAATTCGCCCATTTTCCCGAAAATCCACGATATATAGTATTCCACAGCAGCTTAGTTCTGTCTCATGGAATACATAGCTAGGGTGGATATTCCTACCCGAGATGAGGACAGTGAAGAGTTTTTGTCTTTTGAGGGTCCTGGATCTTCTCTCATGATGGCTATGAATGAAGCCGCCTATATGGCCATTGTCAGTTTGCGCCACATTTTACCTGAACTGGCAGTGGTATATAGGAGGATTCCCTCTAGGCCACCAGGTGGGGAGAATAGCTATATGGATGCCACTGGGTTACAAAATCCCACTTTACGTAACCTAGTGGAATTCATAAATGCCTCGACCGATGTGCCGTCGGCAATAATCGAATCTGAGGAGGCGCGTCGCCGTAGCATTCCTAGAGAATGCCATCGCGCTGTGTTGCCGAGGTATTGTTCCTCGCTTCGCCTCAGGGCAATTCCCTCAGACACCTGCGCCCGACGACACCCCAGTACCACCTAGGTGTCGCCAGGCGAGGATGTCAGTGATAGGGAGTCGCCCTAGGTTGCCGAGCATCCAGGTAGACCCCCATAGTTTTCCTCCGCGGCGCCCTCAGAGGCCGCAGGAGCGTCATGATCGAGACCCCTTATCCTCCTGATGCCGAGAGTTCTAGTCGTAGGGATAGTAGCAGTCCGTGAGTTGCTAGATAATGAGTAGTATTAGAAGAGGTTTTTGGTTGTGCCCCTTTTATGTAGTAACGTCAAAAATAAATGCTATGTTTTGGTTGTGAATATTATGAAGTCAAATAAAGTTCTTGCTTTATATTGTTTTGTGTGCTTTTGGTTCCTACTCGTAAATATTTAACTTTCAGTTAATATTTTTACGACGTTGTGATCCGTAATAATAGTAATCAAGTTGTGCTTTTAAAACATTTGGTAACAATCGAGATTAAAATTAAAGTAGATCTTAATTCATTAATAATCCTGCTCCGGATGCTCGCAACCCGGTCCTTGGATGAGATTCGGGAGTGAGGAAACCCGGAAACTCACCCTCGGAGTGACTTCGCCACTCCACCACCTAATCCATCCATCCGTCGGCGGTCAGAGGATCTTCGTCGCGTCGTCCAAGCCGTCGGGATTCGCCGCCTCCTCAAGTTCAAGATGAAGAAGTTCCGGAAGGGCAGTTGCCAGGGCCGCCAACCATGGCCCAAGTGCTTGCGATGATAGAACAGGGTCGCCAGACGAATACCCTGTTGCTTCAGCAGTTGGTGCAAGGTGTGAGTAACCTTGGTGCTTCAAGTTCTAGGCCTGGTTTTGGTGAAAACCCTCATCAGTCCAAGTTGGGAGAATTCTTGAAGACTCGGCCTCCAACCTTTTCATCTTCATCAGATCCCCTGGACGCTGATGATTGGTTACGAGCTATTGGAAGCAAGTTGACCATTGCCCAATGCAATGATCATGAGAAGGTCCTTTATGCATCGTACCAACTCCAGGGAGCCGCTGCAGTCTGGTGGGAAAATTTCCAAGCGGCAAGGCCCCAAGGTCAAGAAGTTACTTGGGATGTTTTCCGAGAAGCTTTCAGGAAGACGCATATTCCTTCGAGCTTGGTAAATTTAAAAAGACGGGAATTTCTTGACCTGCGTCAAGGAAATATGTCCGTAATGGAGTATCTTCACCGTTTCAATTACCTTGCTCGCTATCGTCATCGTGTCGATTCGAAGCCCAAGAATCGAGCACTTCCGGGACAATCTGAATAATGAAGTTAAGCATCTTCTCGCCATTCATGACTTCCACGACTTCCAAACACTCGTGGACAAGGCTATAATCGCCGAGCATAGTTCGCGTGATGTTATGGAAAGTCGAAAGAGGAAGTGGATGGCGCGGAAAGTCAGCCCGAATTTGCCAAGGCCGCGCGTTGGTCAGCCGACCAATGTTCGACCTCCTCGCCTCGTCGGCAGCAGCAAAAGCGTCAAGGTCGTGCACCCGGCCCAAAGTCTTACATTCGTCCCTCTAGTAGCAATGAAGGAAGGACTTATGGAGTTCAGAATCAGGCAGCCGGTGTGACCTGCTATCATTGCAAAGAGCGTGGGCATTATGCAAATGCCTGCCCTAAAAGAGGTCAAGCGTCAGTCGGCAGCCGTCGCGAGGAGTTCGAGACCCCAGTGTCGACCTTCAGAGCCGGGAATTCTCAGTTGTCAAGCTCTGCAGCTCTTAATCGCAGTGCGAGTAGCGGTCGTCTCCATCATGTGACCGCTGAAGAAGCAAGTGAAGCACCAGATGTGGTACTGGGTATGTTTCCTGTGCACTCAGTACCTACTTTGGTATTATTTGATTCTGGAGCATCGCACTCGTTTATTTCTAAGAAATTTGCTGATCAGAATAACTTAGAAGTTGATCTCCTCTCTGCCAAAATGATAATCTATTCCCCTGGTTCAGTCATGAATTCAATTAAGTTTTGTCCTAAGGTTAGCATTGAAATTAATGGAGTTATGTTTCATGCTGACCTTATCCTTATAGAAACCTCAGGGTTAGAGGTAATCCTTGGTATGGATTGGTTGTCTAAGTTTAAAGGATGCATAGACTGTGCCAATCGATCTATTTCCTTGGTTAGCCTCAAGGAATTCCAGTTCATTTCTCTTCCATCCAAAGTTCTTGAATTCTCAAGCTTCCTTTGTTCACCATAGTAAAAGATCTTGGCCAGATTCCAATTGTCTCCGAGTTCTCTGATGTTTTTCCAGATGAGTTGCCAGGCCTGCCTCCAGATAGGGATATAGAGTTTGTCATAAATCTTGTCCCTGGGACAGCGCCTATATCCAAGCGCCCTTATCGAATGCCCCGAGATGAGTTAGTTGAACTAAAGAATCAAATTCAAGAGCAATTAAGAAAAGGCTTTATTCGACCTAGCTCTTCTCCTTGGGGTAGTCCAGTTCTTTTTGTGCCTAAAAAGGACGGTGGAATACGCATGTGCGTGGACTATCGTGCATTGAATGATGTCACAATTAAGAATAAATATCCTTTGCCTCGTATCGATGATCTGTTTGATCAATTGACCGGTGCCCAAATCTTTTCAAAAATTGATTTAAGACATGGGTACTATCAATTGAAAATCGCACGTAAGATATTCCTAAAACCGCTTTTACCACTCGTTACGGTCTATATGAATATACCGTGATGTCTTTCGGACTTACAAATGCTCCTGCTAATTTTATGTGCCTCATGAATAAAGTTTTCATGGAGTATTTGGATAAGTTCGTAGTGGTATTCATTGACGATATCCTCGTCTATTCAAATCCGAAGAAGATCATGCGCATCATTTGCGTAAGGTTCTTGAAAAGCTTCGAGAGCATAAGCTTTATGCCAAATTCGAGAAATGTGAATTTTGGCTAAAAGAAGTTGCTTTCCTTGGTCATATTCTTTCGAAAGGTGGTATTTCTGTTGATCCCAGTAAAGTCAAAGCTGTTTTAGACTGGGAAGCTCCTCAATCCGTTCCGAAAATTCGAAGTTTTCTCGGTCTGGCGGGATATTATCGCCGCTTTATCGAGAACTTCTCTAAAATCGCTCGTCCTTTGACCCAGCTTCTCAAGAAAGAAAAGAAGTTTGAGTGGACACCTGAATGCGAAGGAAGCTTTCAGGAATTAAAGAAAAGGTTAACAACGGCTCTGTGCTAGTGTTACCCGATGTCCATAAAAGCTTTGATGTTTATTGTGATGCTTCAAAGAATGGGCTTGGGTGTGTGCTTATGCAAGAAGGAAAAGTCGTAGCTTACGCTTCTCGTCAGTTGCGACCTCATGAGCTCAATTATCCGACTCATGATCTGGAATTAGCTGCGGTAGTGCACGCTCTGAAAATTTGGCGTCATTACGATTGAAACAAATGCGGTGTATTCACGGATCATAAGAGTCCAAATATTTCTTCACCCAGCCTGATCTAAATTTAAGACAACGAAGGTGGCTAGAGTTGATAAAAGATTACGACCTTAGCATTCAATACCATCCTGGTAAAGCCAATGTCGTAGCTGATGCTCTGAGCCGAAAACTTCATTGCCTTTCTGTTTCATCTTTGACCGATCAATCCGATCTGGTAAAAGATTTCCAAAAGCTTAATTTGGGAGTTGTCGAAAAAGGTTATTTGGCCGCCCTAGTGGTGCAACCAACCCTTAAATCCCAGATTAAATCTGCTCAGCTCAAAGATGAAGCAATTATCAAAATCCGTGAAGAGTTGAAGCAAGGAAAGGAATTCAAATTCCATGAAAGTTCAGATGAAGTGCTTATGTTCAAAATCGAATATATGTTCTGATGATCCGGTTAAAAGAGTTAATTCTCAAAGAAGCCCATGAGTCTCCTCTCAATTCACCCCGAAGTACAAAGATGTATCAAGACCTCCGTCGAGAATATTGGTGGCCCGGTTTGAAAAAGGATATCGCGCATATGTCGCAACTGTGATGTATGCCGCGTGTCAAAGCCGAGCATCAACGTCCCGCAGACTTTGCAACCTTTGAAGATACCAGAGTGGAAATGGGAAGATATCGGATGGATTTCATTCTTGGTTTGCCAAGAACCGTGAAAGGGCATGATTCCATTTGGGTAATCGTTGACCGTCTGACTAAAGTGGCTCACTTTATTCCGGTCAAGACTACTCATTCTGGAAATAAGCTTGCCGAGTTGTATCTGGAGAATATTGTCCGTCTTCATGGCGTCCCAAAGACAATTGTTTCTGACCGAGGTTCCCGCTTTACTTCGTTTAGGAAAGTTTGCACCGTCTTCGGGGACTAAGTGAATTTCATCTGACTTATCATCCTCGATGATGGACAAACGGAAAGGACCAATCAGATTTTGGAAGACATGTTAAGAGCCTGTGTGCTGTCATACGGCTCTAATTGGGAGAAAAGTTTGGCCTTCGCCGAATTCTCTTATAATAACAGTTTCCAATCTAGTCTGCAAGTGTCGCCTTTTGAAGCGCTGTATGGAAGAAAATGCCGAACCCCTCTTTTCTGGTCCGAGGTTGGAGAAAGAAAATTCTTCGGCCCAGATCTTATTCAAGAAGCTCAAGAGCAAGTGGACATGATCAAAAGCCGACTGAAAGAAGCTCAATCTCGTCAGAAGAGTTACGCCGACAATCGTCGTCGTGAACTCAGTTTCGAAGTTGGTGACCATGTTTATCTCAAAGTCTCGCCTCTTCGTGGAATTCGTCGATTTCAAATCCGTGGGAAGTTGGCTCCTCGATTCATTGGACCGTTTCAGATCATTGGAAAGATGGGTGAGATGGCATATCAATTAGAATTGCCACCTCAACTATCTGACGTTCATAACGTCTTCCATGTATCTCAGCTTAAGAAATGCCTTCGTGTTCCTCCGACCTCGATTTGGAAGGATAGATCTTGATCGATTTATCTTATCGGGAACATCCAGTTCAGTATTTTGGAAGAAGCCGAACGCCAAACAAGAAACAAGACCATCAAGATGTTGAAGGTGCAATGGAGCAATCATATCAAGACGGCTACATGGGAAAGAGAAGATCACCTTCACCAAGAGTTCCCGATTTCTTCTAGTCATCTCCAAATCTCTGGGGCGAGATTTACGTAAGGAGGTAGATCATAATAGCCTCAAAAATCATAAAATAAAGAAAAATGAAATAAAAATATTTTGTGTATTATTTTCGAAATTTCTGAATTTCCTGGATTTTCTGAATATTCTTTTGGCTTTTCTTTAATGCAAAAATGTGAAATGAAGAATATAGTAAATAGAAAATGGTAAAAAGTAAAAATGTTAATTCAACAAAAATTTACCAAAGCTTCTAAAAATATCTGAGGGCTCTCCTCAGCTTGCTTAAGTCGGTGGGTAAGCTGAATTTATAAAAATAACAATTAATCAAAGATAATCATGAGTAAATATCTCAGGGTAAAATGGTAAAACAATTTGGTAAAAATATCTGTAGATCATCCTGACCCAAAATTTTTATCTTGCCGACATAAAAACAGTATCAACCTCCTGTAAAAATATTAAGAATTTACTAAATTATTTTATAATTTTAAAAATTCGAAAACAGTGAATAAATAATCTGGAAAACAGTAATGTCAGAATTTTTAAAAATTAAATAATAATAATTAAAATCTGTAATTTTTACAGAAGGTGTAGAATGTCATTTTAAATCATCATAAAAAGTTTTGTAAAATAATAAATTCATTTAAATCGCAAATTAAAATAAAAACAGAATAGGCAATGCAGTAACTGTTGCAATGTCAGAATTTTATAAAAATCATCATGCATCATAAAATGTCGAAATTTTTTCAGGAGGCTGGTAATATCCTTGCCGACCTATGGTAAAAATTTCATAATTTTTTGTGCCCGTTTGAATGTTGAAATTTCCGTTGAAATCCCGTTCGGTCGTGAGGCTTCTCCAGAGTTGTTTTTCGCTCTCGCTGACATGTGGGCCCGGGCTGTCAGTGAGACACCTCAGCCAACAGCCGCTGCCAGCTCGCCCCCACGCGTCAGCGACCCAACGGCGTCTTCTTCTCCTCTCTCCCGCTCGCTCTCTCCAGCGCCGACGTCGCCTCTCGGTTTTTCTCTCACCCGCGCGCAAACCGCCTTTCTCTCCCTATATAAACCCCTCTCGTGCGTTCGCAGCCGACCTAGCCGTGCCCTGCAAACCCATTCCGCCGCTGCTTTGGTCGTCTTCTCCGTGACAGCAAAAACCACAAAGAGGTCAAAACTCGCAATCCTCCGCCTCACCCATTCCAATCCAATTCCTTCTACTGAAGCATCCTAGAGCCTCCAGAACTTATCCCGAGCCCCTACTAAACCCATTCTTCCCGGCAAGCTCCTTCGCCGTGTTCTTCTTCCGCCGCGCAGCACGGTGAGACCTCTATTCCGCCGCTCATTCTTTGAACTAAACCCATAAATGGGATCCTTGAAGTCCACCGATGCTTTTGGTAGTGATCTTCAAGCTCGGAAGGTCTCGTTTTGCGAGAACGCCGGTGAGCCGTGAGCTCCGCCGCCTCTCTCGATGGCAGAGCCGCCTCCGGCCATCTCGGCCAAGCGCCACCACCCAAAGATGCGCATAAGTGTCTTTGAGCATGAATCCGGAACCCATTCCGTGATTCCGGCCGCTGCCGCCGGCGAGCTCGTCTTCCGCGATCTGCTCTGGTCACCGCCAAGCGGGCCCACTGTCGGCCAGCGTCTTGTTGAGCCGCGCCGTGACATGCGGACCAGCCTGTCGGCCGCAGCGCATGCGCGATCATGTGACCAGCAGCGTCGTCCACAGCAGCACAGCACGCATCGGTCGGCCGACCGATGGGCCCGCTTGTCGGCGCCTCAAGCGCAGTTCCGCCCGAAATGGAAAGCGCGTTTTCGCGCAAAGCGTACTTTCCATTTTCGCAATCTTCGATTTTTAGTATTTAATCAAAACCTAGATATTCATTTAGCCATATCTTTCAAATCATTTAACCAAATTTGATGAAATAAAATTCTAAATTCATCTAAAATCCAGTAGATTCAGAATATGCAAAAATATTTCAGAATTGAATTTTATTTGAAATTCGAATTTAAATTCAAATAAAGGTTAGAAATATGCCATTCATGGAAATTTTGCAAATAACCTCCAAAATTAGTAAAATAAATTTTATTAGAGTCCTTGTAATCTCAGGAACTAGAATCTGTAAAAATACTTAGGGTGTGTTGTAAGAAAAATCTAAGTTATAAAATAAGTAGAAAATAATGCAATAATGGTTTAAATAGATCAAATCTTTAAATTGCAAAAGAAAACAAATAACTCATGTAACCATTCCTGAAATTATGAAATTATTTTATTTGAATATTTCCATCTGATTTCTTTTTGGCCTTATTGAAATTTGGTATTTATTCTATGTCGCCTTACGACGTGTAGAACCCGATTTAAACCGGTACATTCGACGACCAGGAGTTCGAAGTCGAGGAAAATCAGCAAGGCAAGCAAACCCCCTTTGATCATATTGATCCCAGTTTTATAAATGTTTTCATTAAGTGTTTTACTGCATACTTTATTTTATTAAAGTCTGCTATATTTCGGGTAATGGTAATTGTACCAGTAGACTTATAGAACTTCCTTGATAAGTAGGAAATTGAAAACCTTGAAAACCCTAGATTAGCTTAGACAATATTTAATGTCAATCTGGTTACTCACATTTAGTGAAATGCTTAGCCAAAGCTAAATGAGTTAAAGCGTGAAATGATTAAAGACTTTGGATATAACATTTAAATGGGTATGACCATTTTTGTGGTTGGTATTTGGTTGGAAAATGAAAATAAAACTATGATTTAGATGCGGGCAATTATTGGCAATAGCCGTGTGTGCATGTTTTGCACGTAGAATAGGGTGGAGATTATTGCCCGTGTCGGATTAAGGACCGAACTATGAGTTGTTTTCAGGCCAAGAAAATTCATACAACCACAAGTCTTTGGTATGGGACAGCTCTAACTTATTAAGTTGTTTAAAACTAGCTTTGCACTTGGAAGGCCGGAGTAGTACGAAATGTTTCTTAATGAATTGCTCGACGGGGCGTCCACACCGAGGTGATCATGGATTAAACGTCTACCAATATAACGATGTACGCCATATTGTGGGTAGTTCCATCATTTCTATGCTCGAGTTCTTACTCCACAAAATGGGTTTGTCGTCATCGTCTTTGGTGCAAAGTTAGGTTTAAATAATGTAAAAGTTATAACATGACTCTCTGCGGCACACCAAAGGCGGTGTGCAAATATCGATTGCTCAAAGAGTCACCATGTCTTGTGGGAAAGTCAGTATACCTCTGCAGTGTAAAACTAATCGATTAGCGCGTCATGATCATGGACACTTGGTAAAGTCATCACATAGTTAGTGTTTTGCTTATTTTCCTAAAAAGTGGTTTCTACCACGTGTTGGTCATTTCCGCTGTGTGCGGAAAGAAATGATTTTAAGTATGATCAGTATACCCAAACATTCGTAATTTATTGATGCTTACATTCTATCACTTTTAATATTAAATTGCTTTTATTTAAATTTCATTTTGCAATCTAATATTCTGTATTTACATTTCAAACCAGCTTTGTGCAAATTAACCTTAATAGCCTTTCTTTGAAATGGCCTGCATGTATTTTAGGTCTTGCATAAGTCTTGCGAGTACGTAAGTACTCAACTTGCCACTGTTGATATTTTTAGGTGAAGAAACAGATTTCCCCGACGAATCTTACGTTGATGCAGGATACGGGGAATTTAACGATGACTATTTCTAAGGATTTTCCTTGTCAGTTGCCTGTGGGACAATGGGTTAAAAGGCACACTACAGGATGTTGTCTCCACTGCAGTTTTACTTTTGGTATTGTAAAAATAATATGTAATCTTACTTCCGCTGTGTAATAAAGTTTGTGTATGACTGTGATAACAATTTGTATTTGTGCGTACTAGCTACTGATCATGGGACTAGTACTGTATGCACATGGTATCCATTTTTGGTATTGATTTATCAAAAATGGGGGCCTCACATCCACAAAAAAAATAAAACATCTAGCCCTTATTTTAGTGGACCATAATTGGAAAGGTTTACATTTGATAGTTTTCTTTAAGATATATTAATTTGAAATGAAAAATAGATAAGTAGCAGTATCTATAATTAAAGGTTGATAGTGTGTAATTAAGTTTGCTGGACAGGCTGACCTCTCAATCCTCTCTTTCACATAGGAGGAGAAAGATCTAAAAAAATTGCGCTAATAATCAGATATCCCAAGTGTATTTTGTTTACAACATAAGATTTTTAATATTTGGAATTGTGGAGAAAAAACTTATACGCCATACTAGCGTGGGCCAATCGGCTAGGTTCAAGAAATTATCCGTTAACGTCCAAAGCTAGTTTGTGACCTTTTTCCTTTGTGCATTTCTATATCTATACTCTCGATTTGCTATGCGGAACTCCATTCTGCTCAAGTGACTGATGACGGATCCACATACCACAAAAACAGGAAGGAAGCATAGGAGCCGAAGCAAGTTACGGTGTTTCTCCTTCTTTATGTTGCATGGTACTCCCCGTTCAGAAATATACGATCGATGTTTTAGAAAGTATGTAGTCAAACTTTCTTAACTGTGACAACTAATATATTTATATATATACTGTTTTGTATTGGTTATGTGAAAATGGTATCATTTGTTAGTCATGAAAAATATTTTTATAATATAATAATTTTATATTATTTTATGAATATATTTATATAAAAAGTAATGGTCAAAGTTGCATGGTAGAAACCGTGTTGATGTCTCAAACGTCGTATATTCTTGAACAAAGAGAGTATTTTTTTTGAAGATAAATGTTTTACTTCATGCATGTGTGTAAAACACTGGAGATGGATGAAGTGAATATTCTCTTGATAAAGAGAACCCCTAGGCCCTCGCTAGGATTGTGAACTACATCATCCAATCAATTAAATGAACCAAACTGTACATTCTTCAACACGTACCATTAACAGATTGTTAGCTGATACTACCTCTGTTCTTTTTAACTTATGTTTTGAACATATGACACGGCCTTGAATACACACCTTTTGACCATTAATTTTTCTAATTATATGTTAGTAAAAAATGTAATAATGTAAAGTTATTTTTTATAACAAATCTTGTAATATTATTTTCATATGACAAATTCAAATATTTTTATGTATAATAGCGGTCAAAGTTTTAAAAACATCGATTGCAAACATTCTAATCTAAAAAAGAAATGAGGGAGTACTAGCTAGGTAGCTAGAGGTAGCAGTCAACCAATTAATTGTCAGCATAGAACACATGAAACAATGCTAAATCAACGTACAAGTGTGACGTCCTAAAATACGTGCCGTAAAACCCTATTAATTTTGACCAAAGGTATTATTTATAACATATTGTTTGGATATACGAAATGATACGAATGAATTTGTTGTAAAAAATAATTTCATAAATAGTGCACTTTTACAACTTTTATTGAATTTATGATTCAAGAGAATTTAGTAGCTAGTCAAATGGCGGACATGTTGTTGACTTTGAAAAATAAAAAAGTCATTCACCGGAGGGAGTAACTACTACATCGATCTCAATCATGCACCGGTAGTGGCCCCAGCTAACGTGCAAACAATATATATAATATTACTGGGGGAAAAAATGCTGGATTCGGGAGGAGTGTGCTACGACCTAAGTACAAGTACTGGCATCCAAAGGCAATTCGGGGTCATTATCGGATCAAACAGATCTTCCCATAAGGCTTAATCCTTCCCCCTCCCTCGGTCTGCCTCTTTATTTTTGGGCAGCCTCGACCGGGCGTGGAGTGGTCCAAATGGACCAGTAGGTGGCAACATACATGGTTTGGGTTAAGTCTAGGAGGGGCTCTCGCTCTACCCTTCTTTCTCGTGTATATGCGTGCTTCCCAGTTAGGGTAAACCTGTGGTAACTGGCCCGTCCCACTCCAAACTTACCCTCATTTAAAGTTGAGAGAGAAGGAGGGGTGAGGGAGAGAGATGTGTCAAGATATGCAGGAAGCCCCAGCACCGAGCTACAGTGCCCCCTGCCAGGCCTTTTCCCTGTCTCCATTGATATTCCCCTCTCGGCTCGTTATATTCTGAATTCTCAGCATCATTGCGCTAGCCTGGCCTTCCCTTGTGGGTTAGTACGTGGCATTAGGACGAAGAAGCCTGCTAGGAAGGGGTGGTGGTGGTGGTGGAGCTGATCAGTGATTAACTGTGGGTTGAGATCTAGAGGGGAAGATCGAGGAGGAGATCATGGGGAGGGGAAGGGTTGAGCTGAAGCGCATCGAGAACAAGATCAACCGGCAGGTCACCTTCTCCAAGCGCCGCAACGGTCTCCTCAAGAAGGCCTACGAGCTGTCGGTGCTCTGCGACGCCGAGGTCGCGCTCATCATCTTCTCCAGCCGCGGCAAGCTCTACGAGTTCGGCAGTGCGGGGTATACATACACACCATTAACGCACATGCAGCAACTAAGCGTACTGCAGATCTGTTATTTTGCTCAATTGTTTTCTTTTTGCTCTTTTCTTTACTTGCTCCTCTTGGGTTGCTGATGTTGCTGAGGCTTTCTTCTCTGGGGTTTCTTTATTTTTTAGCAACAAGTAGCCGAGCTACTCTTGTAGTTCCTTCATTTTGCTACAGAAGTTATTTTATTCCTGCTATATATATATGTGTGTCTGTGCATACTTCTAGGGACATGGCGGCCGGTGTTCTTATAAACCGGAGAGGGTGGATCCCTAAACTAGAATGAGACATCTTTTCCGCAGATCTACAAACCCTATCTCTTTACCTCTTTCTTCCAGCTTCTCCGGGTACTTGGACTGCCCATCTTCCGCGTTGGGGTCTGCGTGTGTCAGAGACACACCTTAATTGCTGAACTAGTAGAGGATTGTGTGGAAGAGTAGAGTGTTAGCGTGGAGATTGTGAGGGGAAAGGAAGGTACGTCCTTTCCATTTTGACACAGGGGCTTTCTGCTATTAAAATCCTGTCTAAACGTTAGTTTTGATACTTGCTTTGCCTTGGACTTGGGGTAGCACCACTCCATCTGGTCTGATCCAGCAATCTCATGAAGTAATCCCTTGTTCTTCACCCCGCCCTTATATTATATGTGCTCAAACTTTCCTTTTAATTTCTTGTTGATGTTGCTCATTTACGAAAGCTGGTGTTTATTGTACTTTTCTTCTGAAGAGAGATTTAGATCTACTTTGTTCGGGATGTCTTTGATTTCATAATTTGAGTGCTGAAGCCAAGGTCTTCTTTTTTTCCTTTTCTTTTTCAATCTTCTCCCTGTCTCTTTTCCCTTGTCTTGGTTTCATTTTATCTAAGGTACGTTCTTCATGTATTCTCAATTTGACTGCAAGAGGTTTAAGCAAAAGTTACTTCGCCGGCTTTCCTGTCCAGAATTAATCTCAAGCACGCATCAATTTCCTCTTCTGGTAGTGTGGTCAAAAGATGTCGGAACACAATGAATATTTGCTTTTGTTTTTTCCCCCTCATTCTATGCTGATGAGTACTATTGCACTGCAATTTAAAACACTCTTGTCTTCACTGATCCTGGATGCTTGACCAAGTTCTTTTCTTTTCTATATATGAGCATATGTTTTTACATCGTTAGCTGTCTGATAGAAGATCTCTTTCTACGTGCCTAGTTGCGTATCCAGCAGAACTAATTAAATTCGTGCTAAAAATTATTTTAGTCTTCTACGAAACAAAAAGAGACCCTAGGATTTTGCCCTGTGTTTTCCTGTTTTACTTTCTACGAAAGGAGATTTTTTCTACACACACGGTGAATCGATGTATAGCTTGAATTAAGGAAACTATCTGTTCTTACAGTTTTTCAATTTTTATTGGCTAGACAGTGTTTGTGCTTCTCATATTTAACATTTTTATATAAGCATCATAAGTGATGCCATGGTTCTTTACTAATTTTCTATGATGGTACAAATCGGTGGGATTAAATTTAAATATGTAACTTGTATTTATTAAAAAGGTTTAAAACTTCACAAATCATGTGCTCTGTCAAGAAATTTGCCACAGATATGATTACGATATTCTACCAATTGTATCATAAGATCATGCTACTTTCACCAAGCTTTTGGCCTTTCACACAGACGTATTCTTCCCAGTAGATCTTGCATGTACGTGTAGTTTAGACTGCATGCATATAAGACATTCTTTCCTCCTGGTGGTATACTGCATCATCATGTGTGTAGACTGTCAAGCAGGGATTAATTTTGAACCTGAAGCTCTGCATTTCTTGAATTAAAAAAATTATAGTCTTCATTTCTACCTCAAATCATTTTTCCCTCATGATATGGCTGATATTTTGATGTCCTGTAAGTAGGGAAGCATTCCTATAGATATTCTTATACTTGTAAGAAAAATAAAGCGATGAGGAATTCTTGTCATACATTGTACAGCATAGTAGTTTACATCATTACATCTCACGAATAATTGAATTATCCATTAGTTATTATTGCACATAAGTTGTTGGCATAGAGCTTTGAAAGTCGTAAGGTTACAATGGTTCTATTACAAATAAGTAGGAACTAGATCTTCCAAACAATATATAGGCAATTAATCATCACAACAACAAGGTGCTAACTGTGGCACACAAGGAAAGTTGACATGTTTATAATATTATTTTAATGCAGATATATAAGTATTTTGTTTGATAAAAAATTCTTTAAATAAGATTTAAGATTTAGCACATTGTTAAAAAATACCTTAATTTGTCCAGCCAACTCTTAACAAATGTTTTTTTTCTCTAGTAAATGAATTGTACGTAATACGTACGTTAGTGCAATTCAAGTTCACTCTTTAAATAAGTCCAAAATTAACCCATGTTTTCCTTTTCAAGGATTTTTTCTCTCAAAAAATAATGAGATTAAAGTGTTCTCAATGTACTATGAACCATTTGCATGTTTTCAAGATTTATTCATATTCGAGCTACCAATAAATTGTGTTTCTTTATTATTGCCTTTCAATAAAGAATGCGAATACATGTCTCCCTGCAAAAATGGCTTAATTTTTTTGGAGGTATTGGAGTATCTTGGAATGAATTTTGTGCTATATGCATGTGAAGTTGCATGGAGAAGGAAGAGGTGGGTGTGGTTGGATGACGGGAGGAGGGAGGTGGGCAATGATGTATTGTTGGGACTTGGGAAATGCAATCAGTAGGGTACATAGAGTTGGAGTGTGAAGATCAATTAAAAGAGATTAAATTGAAAACGTATATGTACCGAATGTACGTAGCCACCAAGCTCATTAGATTATGTATCCTTTAATAACGTGATTAAATTTGAAAATACTCAAGGATAAAAGAAGCAGGGTTACGGTGGAAAAACTAGATAAATATATTGAGTCCTGTTAGTGTGTGTTTGAAGTAAATCGCGTGAGTAACACTTGGTTCCCTGAAGCATTTGCAAATTCTCCTTTTTTTTCAACTTTATATAGAGAGGATGGCTAAACCAGCACGCGATTTCAATTTCTTTATATGTATGCGCATGACACTTTAATTTATCATTAATTTTGACCATCAAATATGACAAAATAAAGAGCATATATACTCTTTATATTATATTTACTCACATTTTAGCACTATTAGCAACTTACTACCAATTAAAGTCACTTTGTGATAGACAACTGACTGCACATGCCTCTCGAAACATATGTTACCAGTTTGTTGATAAGAAAAAAATTACTAATTTAGATAATTAGATATGTAAATCAAGAAGACTATTTTACATCACTCACCAAAAATTTGACAAGTTTGAAATTCCGTATAGTGAGATATCTACATATATCTTTCCTGTGCAGCATAACCAAGACATTAGAAAGATATCAACACTGCTGCTACAATGCTCAAGACAACAATGCACTGTCTGAAACTCAGGTATGCATGTAAATCTATCAATTGGTCGTAGTATCTCATGCTTTCAGAATATTTCTCCTATAGTTTTTCCTCACAACTGTATCTTTTTTCATGTATCCCCTTATCAATTCTTATCAATACATTTAAATAGTACCATACTGGAGTATCAAATTTTAATGTCTTTCTATATTGTATCAAGCATCCAGACTAACGCCGATACTAGATGCATGCTCTATGAAATCAAAGAAAATGAATGTTTTCTTATTATGAGTACATTCAATATTATAAGGGAGAAAAAACTTAAGATGGGCTGAGGGGTGGACCTTATATCTCCTGTAAGTTCATGAAGTTAACTATTCCTGTTTGGTCATAAATCCTTATAATTTTTGTATGCACCTCAACAAATATCACATATGGGCATAAAATTATGTTCCTTCCACCGCACGTGCCAGTATGGATGTTAACTAAAATAAAATGAGAAACGTTGTAAAAATGCAGAAAAAGACTTTTTAATTTTCTTATTATGAGGACTACTCAAGCCACGAAAAACTTAATGGTGGGTTATGGCCCTTAATCTTGAGAGCAACATGATAACCATATTTTATGTGAAATTTGCATATTTTTATTTAGTTTTCGAAGTGTAACGAACTTGCACAATTGTTTGTCATTCTTATATACTCAGTTTCACAACATTAGCTTGGTGCGTATACCAAGGAGGCACGTTATTTAAATTATATTTAATAGAATTAAATTGTACTTGTCCCTGTTGGATAGAGTAGTACTGGTAGTTGTTTTGGTTCTTAAACTAATTTGGCTGTTATTTCTTCTGTGAAGAGCTGGTACCAGGAAATGTCGAAGCTGAGGGCAAAATTCGAAGCTTTGCAGCGCACTCAAAGGTTTTATTTCACTACTACACGTTTCATATAACTCTCGAAATGTATCCAAGAAACACAATTCGACTTTCACTCTTCATCTGCAAATACACTTATTGCAAGAATATATTTGCAAAATGGAGAAGTAAAGTGACTGCAATATTTACATTATACTCTCACACTTGTGTGATGCATAAATTGAGAAGGCATTTGCTTGGGGAGGATCTTGGACCGCTCAGCGTGAAAGAATTGCAGCAGCTGGAGAAACAGCTAGAATGTGCTCTGTCACAAGCAAGACAGCGAAAGGTTCACATCTGTTCAATTCTCTCTTTTATTTTGGAACCTAATTAATCCCCCATTTTTTGTTCATGGTGTTTTTGTTTATCCATTAGTTTGGAACTATAATAACTGCAATGAAAAGCAATATAGCCTGTTTAGGATTTACAGACTCACATAAGGTGTATTGTGGTGGAATATAGTATGTTAATAGTAGTGATCTTATTATAAGCTTATCTGAAAGTTTATTTGCCTGTGTTGATCGATTGAAAAAATAATAACAGAGAAATGCTACTTCTACATTCTTCAGAACAAATGGACACCATTGTTCTTAAACACGTGTTTTGTAATAGTTCCGTAGAGCTCCAATCAACTCTTGTTTTGCTTTAAAATCTCAATTACCTTTATAAAGAAGTGTAGACGCATTTTTCCAGGTAAACTTTATTTGGTTTAATTCCCTGCTCTAAACAACCTTAGATTTCACATAGAATATCATACAACAATATAATTTACGCATGACATTTTACCTTAAATACTGTGACAAGCCGGGGGTATCATCTGCAGACATATCTAAAACGGTTTTGGTATAAACTATGTGTTCATGGATGAATTATTCTATGATTTTTCCAAATGGAAGTAACAGTACTTCAAATTTACAGCATCAACTGCATTGAAAGAGACATGACATGCATGCATGGTAACAGAACAACGACAAACACTCATCTTTCAAAATGCCACAATGATAGCTCAACATATAGTGTCGCTATGGTTGAGGAGACATTTAACGAAATGTCTTTATTGTGTTTCTAGCTACACCCTGTAGAAAAGAAAAATATATTCTAAATATAAGTTGGAAGCACTCAAACTCAAGACCTTGTGGATAAACGTACCAGTACCACAACTAATTAACCATCTCATCCTCACATAACAACTTGCTTATACTCATATTGTAGTTTTTATGAGTAGTACACAACATATCTTAAACATCTAAAGAATATCTCTAGAGAATGAAAAATACCTCAAATAACATCTCTACAATATAAGTTCAATTTAAGATGTGCCTAAAAAAATATCTCTATATGATTTTTGTTTTGAAAATATAAAAATGTCTCAAAAACGTCTCTACGATTCACATTCCATGTTCTTTACTAAAATGTCTCAAAATAGTGTCTCTATATTTAAAACACCTTCTAAAATGCTGAAAAAGTGTCTTTACAATATATTACGATAATTTATAGAGGCAAATAAAAAATGTATATAGGAAAGTACACCTCTACCTAAGGTTTTTGTTGTAGTGAAAGTAGATGAAATAATAAGTCAAAATCGGTATACAGATGTAAATTGCTGGTTTGCAGAGTTATTCTACGGAGGGCTGCAGGTATAGCTACATATATACATATATGACCTTTAGGCTGTCTAATAAAAAAATTCTCAAAGAAAGTCTTGAGAAATAAAGCACATAAAAATTCACAAATCAAAGACACCTTTGTTGCTTTAGTTTACTGATCGATGGGAAATATGGATATACTTGGCTATTTGTATCATGCAACTACGAAATCAAAATATTCACCCAATTTTTCGCAGACACAACTTATGATGGAGCAAGTTGAGGAACTTCGCAAGAAGGTATGTTGTGCGAAAGACTTGTTCAGGATCTATTATCATGTAGTACTATCTAATAGCACTGTAGTAGCATGTACGTGTGCGAGTGGCTCAAGAAATGCCAACAATAATAATCTACTGCTTCTACTACGGATGAGTATGGGTAGCTTCTACGTTCCTTGCACGAGAACTAGCTAGCTGATCTTTCTAATATTTATTTCATCGTATTTCTGCTGTACTGCATGCAGGAGCGTCAGTTGGGAGAAATTAACAGGCAACTTAAGCACAAGGTCCTTATTTATTCACTCCCAGATCTATTATGCCTATTATGTATGTACACGCATATAGTTCTTTTTTTTTTTTACCGTGGACATCAATTGTCTCTTCGTTCTGCTCCATATGCTACAGCTCGAGGCTGAAGGTAGCAACAACTATAGAGCCATGCAACAGGCCTCGTGGGCTCCCGGCACCGTCGTGGATGAAGGCGCCGCGTATCATGTGCAGCAGCCTCCTCACTCCGCTGCTCTGGACTGTGAACCCACTCTGCAAATTGGGTACGATTTCTAGCTAATCAAGAAGCCAGATGCATACATGTAACTACTGCCCATGACCGACGAGCCATGGCACACATGACATGTGAACTTGCAGCACTAACATAAAAATTGTTGATTCTGTTGCTGCTAGGTATCCTCACCAATTTGTGCCTCATGAGGCAGCCAACATTACAAGAAGCGCCCCAGCTGGTGGGGAGAACAACTTCATGCTGGGGTGGATTCTGTGAACAACTTCATGCTGGATCAGTCGAAAATTGAAACTAATAAATGGCTTGTGCAGTGCTACATGCATGCATCTGCATGCATGACTACCTGATCAAGTGCTCGCGTGGCCCTTGCTTAATTAGTTGTTGCTGTGTGTAAGAACTGCACCTTAATTTATTCTATGTGGTTGTGTCTGTGTGGTACTTTTACGTTTTTTATTTGAACTGTGGATCTTGTAAAATACTTCTAAGCTACCCATGCATGCAAGTTATCTAGACTGGTACTTATTATGATGACGCCAGATGGACATGAATAGAAAAATCTAATGTGTGGACGCCCATAGTTTACCCTTTGCCCGGACACCTGATCTCCCATTGGTTGGATCTTGATACGACCCACCCAGTGTGGCCGTGCGGGGATGATCCATCCATTTAGCTATTGGATCTCTTTCTGCCCGCGTATGGTTCAGAAGACTTAGAGCCTGTTTGGTACGGCTCTAGCTCCACCAGATTCATAGATCTAGTGGAGCTGGGTATTTGTAGCTCCACAGATCCGTGAAACTAGATCTGTGGATATATTAAGAGTGTTTAGGTAGGTTATTTTATTTAATTTTAGACTAAAAATATAAACTTAATTCTATTTATTTTAGCCTACAAGATTCAGATCTGAAATGGAGTCAGAATCTAGAGCTCTACTAAACTGGACCTTAATCGGAGTTGAGGAAGCCTGACGTTCTCCTCTACTTGCCCCACCGCTCCTCCTCCTCCACCCCCAAATCCTAACCACCACACCACTATCCCCGCCCTTGCCGTCACTGGCGAGTCGCCGTGGCTCCTGAGTCTACTACCTGCTTGTCCTCCCCCGTCGCATGTATCAGCGCCTCCTCATCCTCTGCCAAGCACCGCCGCCTTTGACCATCACTGTCGGAATTAACGTTGATATCCTTATCTCGCCAGAGCCGTCGCCCCGGATAGCTCGCCCCTCACCGCAGAAAGCTCCAAATGTAGCCAAGGTGGATCTCCTAAAATCCAATTTGAAAGTTAAAAAGTTTCAGTTTTTCAATTAAAATTTGTAAATTTTAGACGAAAGCATCTCGTCCATGCTGAAACCGGAAATTGTCCGTTGAGAGCTATCTAGCGGTTATCCGCTACATTGACGTCCCCTGTATTATTCATCGATCGTTGATTTGTTTGTCCTGCTAACCTTGCTCGCCTCTTTCTTCTGGTCCTGCATCCTATAGCAGACTCTAAAGCATGATAACCTGGACCAACCCAATAGTACAGTATGCGACTGTGATCTGTGCAACTTTCTTGCGAGAACATTTCAAGTACACAGTTGAGTTCTTCAATAACGACAATGACATGTCAGAGGCTGATCACTATTTCCTCGCGAGAATGGGGTCCAAATAATCACACTATTGAATAGTGGAATCAAAACTTGCCACAATCAATTGTCAGGTAGAATGTCATGTGCACTCATCAGTCATCGATTGATTGGTGTGTATGCATTCAATAATATTTTCTCTTTAATTTCTTCAGATTGCTCAAGTAGTTGTCCTCATCACTTACAGGGAAGGTGGCTTGACAAACATGCATGGCCATCTGATCAAGGCCACAATTAATTGATCCTGATCCTTCGAGCACTTCAGTTTAGTTGCTCACAATATGCAATTTTTTCCCAATGGGAACGGAAGAGTACTAATTTCCTAATATATACACACAAATGATCAATTAGGCGTAGAGATTAATTAAACGCAGCTGCTCAAGATTTCCTTTCATCGGTTCGATCGTCTCCAATTTATGGCAGCAGTTGGATGGAATTATCTGGAGGGTATGTGCAGTGGGGCCGGATCGGGAGTAGAAGGAGCAGATAAACAGGAGAGGGAACAGTTCGTTCGTAATTCTCCGTTTCCTCGAGACATCATTTCGGATAGAGTCCTACATATCTTTGCGTACCGTGTTGATTGGGACAAGAGCCTGCAGAAATTCAGTCAAATAATACGGTTGGATTGGAAAATTTCTAGTTTTCATGGTCGGATTAGACATGGATATATAGTAATAGCAGCGTCACCAAAGTTATTGTGCGACGTCGTAAAGGTGGAATAGTTTAAGCGGGTTCCTTGGAAAAATCTTGGTGCCTTTGACGTTTCCGAACCGTCCAGATTTAATTGAGGGTGCAGAATGTTACGATCAAGTTCAGAATATCTCCCACGCATTATTCGCGAATCGCGACGCCAAACTGATGAACGACGACAAGCTAGCTTGCTAAGTACAGGAAGTCCAACCAAGTGGGCGAGCCGTTTCGAGAAATAAATTAATGATGATGATCGTCAAGTTGCTCTATACGAGTATAAATTATACAACGTGGACCTGCACCACGGCTTGAATTACACAAGTCGAACAGCGCTAGCATTTGCTAGCTGTTGATATACTAGTACCATTCAAACAACGATTTTGGGTGACTGCCTGTCTAAGAAAAAGGAAAACAGTATGTAGAAGCATCTAATCGTGATTAGCTACATGAAAACCTCCCGAAGAGCATATATATAGTATGAATTGCCGGGCCGAGCCAACCCGCTGCTAATTAATCCCAGCTAATCGATTAATTAGCCCCACATGTTGCCGGTCCTAACTGCGAATCTGTCCGCAGTATTCCGGCACCACCTCCTCGGACCCAGCTGTCGGGGCCGCCTTCAGTAACCAACGCGCCGCGAATGACAAAACTGCCCTCCGAACTAACTCCGCGCGCGGGTGAGGTGGCCCTCACCAAACGCGCGTGAGGATGCTGGCGATCCGGCCCAAGCCGAGCGGCCCGCCCCGCGCGTGCGGCAGCAGGTGGGACCGGCACAGCGGGCACGTCACCCGGCCGAGGTCGATCCACCGGTCGATGCAGCCGCGGTGGAAGGCGTGCGTGCAGTTGCCCAGCCGCCGCACCTCGTCCGTCGCCTCCAGCCTCTCCAGGCACACTATGCACGCCGCCTCGTCGCCGTCGTGGCATGGCGCCGAGCGCGGCGGCTCCTGGTCCGGAGACGCCAGCTCGGCAGCGAGCCGGCCGAACTCGACGGCCGGGAGCCGCTCCTTCACATCCTCGGGCAGCAGAGCGTCCACTGCGCCGGGGTCCGATCGGCGCGAGTGGTCGTGCGGGAAGCGGCAGAGGCCGACGACGGAGAGCATCAGCAGGAGGGCCTCTCTGACGGCGTTGAGGAGCTTGAAGAAGGCGATGAGCGGCTTGGGGATGGCAAAGCAGTAGCACACCAAAGGGAATCCCATGGTCACGAATTGAACGCTGCAACAATGGCCGAAGCTAGGAGACAGCGTTGCACTAGTGGATGAGAGGAGGCCGATATGGTGATCGACTAGTGGCGCGCTTACGGGCGCTGGTCATATAGTGCGAGAAGCGCGGCGAAGTGCGGAAGCCGCGTCAGTTTCACGTGGTTTGGTGGATAGCGCGGGGGGAAGAGGTGACGAAAGTTGAATGAATCTGGCGTACGTTTCGGCACGTTGGAATTGGCCAGCGCGCGGGGCCCGTTCGTGCGCGGAAACAGCCGAAGACGTTGCTGGCTGACGAGTGAGAGGTAGTGCTACGTGCTAATATTTGACCGTCCCCACGCGAAGGTTGACGCGGTCTGTGTTTATTATTTCGGGCGGACCCATTGATCAGTCGGATATAGTAAATGGGGAGGTTCTTTGAAGGTGTTGATTGGCTTTATCCACTGTCATCAGCTCAATTCCGCACATTTCTCGTGTGACAAGTACTCCACGAAAGTAACTCTGAGGAGAGTGATTTGCACGTTTTTTTTTTCTGTTGTGGCCTGGGTACAGTACAGGGTGGTATCAAAGCAAGACCCAGGACATATATAGGACATTATAATTATGTCATATTCATACACGTGAAAACGTTCCCCAAGCTATATAGGACATTAATTATGTCATATTCATACACGTGAAAACTTTCCCCAAGCTAAGAGAAATGGAGCGAATGTTTGGTGACTGTAAGCTGGGCGATGGGTGTGTTCGATTTCTCCTGATCTCACTGGTACGGCCAAATTGCTACCTTAAATTTATATGCTAATTTTGGGTGCAAATCAAAGCTACTAATTCAATTGTTACGGATTTTGCATAAAACACCAAGCAAGAAACTAAGGCCAAGAAGAAGGAGAGAGGGGCCGGTCAGGAGAGGAAGAAAGTTTGAACCCTAGTACCTAAAAAGGTCATTATGATTTTCAACCACATATAAATAAGTGTTAGACAGATGGAATATCCGGTCATCTACAGGACCATGCAAGGTATGCATGTATCATCACCAGGATTGGCGCCTCCTCCAGACGCGGCAACGACGTCAGGCTCGGCAACAGATTGTCGCCTTCCAGAATTAAGCATCTTTTGTTGATTAGTTTGTTGCCTAAGATAGCACCTGTATTACCTATTTTACTAGTTCTGATGAATAGAATTGTATCGCGTGTTTTACCTGTACATCTCACGCTTTCATGGTATCAGAGGGGTTCGCTTCCTGCGCCCCTCGCTTCCGCACCTTAGTCGCCAGACACCGCAATCTGCGCCATCCGCGCTAACCCCTATTATCGTCCCTCTAGTTTTCTCCTTTTTTTGCTTCCCATGGCTGGTTCTACTGACGATGACAACGCGCGCTTGGCCGAGGAGGCCGCACGCAAAGCCTCAGAGGATGAATGCGCCCGTCTCCAGGCCGAGCGCATGCGCCTTGAGAACGAGGCACGCCTCGACGTCGAGCTTCAGCATCTTCGCACTGCAGAGCGTACCCACGAAGCCCGCCAAGATGACATTGAGGCTGCCACCATCGCCTCGCTGCACGCATAGGCAGTGACCGTCGTCAACATCCGCTCTCTCATTCCCGTCGTCCTCGACGGCGAATCGCCGAACTACACCAAGTGGCGTGGCCTCTTCCTCCTCGTCGTTGGCAAGTACAAGCTCTCCGATCACGTCCTCACCAATGATATCTACCCCGACAACTCCGCATGGGTGCGCATGGAGTGCACCGTCCTCGGCTGGCTCTATGGCTCCATCTCGCCCAAACTCGTCGAGGTCGTCATGACCCCAACGTCTACAGCGCGCCGCGTCTAGCTCGACCTTGAAGAGCAATTCATCGACAACAAGGAGACGAGGGCGTTGTACCTCGACGCCGAGTTTCGTGCCTTCTCTCAGGGCAATCTCTCCATCTCCGACTACTGCAGAAAGATGAAGAGCATGGCCGACGCTCTTGGTGACTTGGGCGAGACCGTCCTCGACCGCACCCTCGTCCTCGTCGTCCTGCGTGGCCTGAACGAGAAATTCTACCACATGGTGTCCTTGATCAAACGTTCCAAGCCGTTTCCCTCCTTCACTTAGGTTCGTTCTGATCTCATGATTGAGGAGCTCACCATGCAGAATCGTCCGCCCATGTCGTCCGCAGCCTTCCTCGCTACTGGATCCACCATCGGGGCCTCTTCGCGCCCCCCTTCCAGCGGCTCCTCTAGCTCCGGTGGCTACAAAGGGAAATATCGTGGCAAAAATGGCGGCGGCAAGAACAATCGCCAATCCGGCGGTTCCTCCAACAACAACCAGGCGCGTCGCAATGATGCTCGCGATGTTGCTCCCGTCACCCAGTCCGGCGGCACCCAGACGTCCCGCTCTGCCCCTCTCAGACTGTTTAATCCTTGGTCTGGGACGGTCGAGTCAGCCACATGCGGGCGACCGCCCGAGATCCTCGGGCCAAGGCTGGCCTTTCCTTCGCAACCACTTGCGGCACCTGCTGGGGCGCTCTACGCTGCTGCCCCCAGCGAGCCATCGGGTTGCGCACCGTCACCATACGGTGGCTCTGCTGCTCCTCCGACACAGCATGCGCCGTTGACTTCGATGTCCGATGCAGGCTACTCGGATCAGGCTGCTCTGCTTCAATCCTTCAACACCATGTCCCTGCAACCCCCTCCGTCCGACGAGTGGTACATGGACTCCGGCGCGACATCTCATATGGTTTCCGACACTGGTATACTTCACTCTTCCCGCCCACCCCACTCTTCTTCCTCCATTATTGTCGGCAATGGTTCCTCTCTTCCGATTACCTCCGTTGGCTCCACTGCCATTCCTTCCCCATACGGTTATTTTTCTCTTCGGAATGTTTTAGTTACTCCTCAGATTATAAAAAATTTAGTTTCCGTTCGTCAGTTTACCATTGACAACAACTGTTCCGTCGAATTTGATCCGTATGGTCTTTCTGTGAAGGATCTTCGCACTCGGAGCGTGATAGCCAGGTGCAATAGTTCCGGCCACCTCTACTCGTTGACGCCGTGCTTCCCACAACCACATGCGCTCATCACCACTGCACCTTCCACTCTCTGGCATCGTCGTCTGGACCACTTCGGTGTCGAAGCTCTCTCCAAGCTCGCTAGCTCTTCAGCTATTTCTTGTACTAAGAATACTCTCGAGTCGGTCTGTCATGCTTGTCAACTTGGTCGTCACACTCGTACTCCTTTTGCTATTTCTAGCTCGCGCCACCAAGAATTTTGATTTAATTCATTGTGACCTATGGACATCCCCCATTGTTAGCATTTCTGGTTACAAAAATTATCTCATTATTCTTGATGACTGTTCTCATTATTCTTGGACTTTTCCGTTGCGATTGAAGTCTGACACTTTCTCCACACTTTCGCACTTCTTCACTTATGTCCAAACCCAATTTGGCAAAATAATCAAGTGCGTACAATGTGACAATGGCCGTGAATTCGATAACTCCTCCGCGCATCACTTCTTCCTAACCCATGGCGTTGCACTCCGCATGTCATGTCCACATACCTCCTCTCAAAATGGCCGGGCCGAACGCATTATTCACACTACGAATAACATCACACGCTCCTTGATGTTTCAAGCCAGCTTACCTCCTCCATATTGGGTCAAAGCCATGCACACCGCCACATATCTACTTAACGTCACCCAACCAAAACACTCAACTTTTTCACACCATACTTTTCCCTTTACGGGACCGCTCCCTCCTATTCTCATTTGCGTGTTTTTGGGTGTCGTTGTTATCCTAATCTCTCCGCCACGGTGGCTCATAAGCTATCCCCTCGATCCACTCTATGTGTTTTCCTCGGGTATCCTTCGGAACACAAGGGTTATCATTGCCTTCATCTCTCTACAAACCGCATCATCATCTCTCGTCATGTCACCTTCGACGAGATGATTTTCCCCTTTGCGGCAAATTCCACCTCGTCCACCCCACCAAACCTGGATTTTCTAACTGACGAGAATTTTATGCATTGCCCATCGGCACCCTCTTCTGACTCACCGTCGGACCAGCCCTCGCCCGGGGCTTTATCGCCCCAGCCATCGCCAATGGTCTTGGTCCGGCTCTAACGCCTCTCTGGCGGGTCCCCGGTGCCACTGCGGATCGCCCTGCCTCCCCAGGGGCCTCACCACCCTTGGTCGCTGCCAACAATGCTCTGGGACGCTTGCCTAGGCGCAGGCCACTACAGGCTTGCCGGCCCACCCGGAGACACCGCCTGGCGCTGACGCCAACCTGCTAGGCCACCCGGCGCCTGCCCCTGGCGCCACCGCTGGCCCCTCGGGCCACCCAGCATCGACCGCTCCTGGCACCGCGGTTGTGCCTGTTGTTGCCTCGCCACAGGCCCCGTTGCATGCGCTGGCCCTTGATGCATCTGGTGCTGCTCCCGTGGTGCCGACTCGCATAGGATCACGTGCGGCCCTTCTCGTGCCAACCACCGCCAATGCGCACAGCATGGTCACACGCGGGAAAGCTGGCTACCGTGTTCCTGTGGATCGTCTCAACCTCAGTGCTACAGTTTTGTCGTCGGTTCCAAAGTCTTTCCGTTCCGCTCTAGCTGACCCAAATTGGCGGACCGCAATGCAAGAGGAGTTTGATGCTCTCCAAACCAATAACACCTGGACTCTTGTTCCTTGGCCTCCAGGTGTTAATATTGTCACTGGGAAATGGGTTTATCGTCACAAATTTAAGCCAGATGGCTCTCTTGATCGCTACAAGGCTCGTTGGGTTCTTCGGGGTTTCACACAGAGGCCTGGGATTGATTTCGATGAGACTTTTAGTCCAGTGGTCAAGCCTGCAACCATTCGCACCGTTCTCAGTTTGGCTCTCTCTCGGGATTGGCCTGTGCACCAGCTGGACGTGAAGAACGCCTTTCTTCATAGGACATTAAGTGAGACCGTATCGCATGCGACCTTACAGGTTTCTCGATCCTACTCATCCGACTCATCATCGGCTCAACAAGTCACTTTATGGATTGAAGCAGGCTCCTCGGGCTTGGTACAGTTGGTTTGCCTCTCACTTATTTTCGCTTGGCTTCGTGGAAGCCAAGTCTGACATGTCTCTGTTTATTTATCGGCGCGGTGATGATATGGTCTATCTCCTACTCTATGTGGATGATATTGTACTGACAGCCTCCTCCAGTGCTCTTCTTCACCGAGTAATTTCCGCATTGCGGGATGAGTTCTCCATGAAGGATCTTGGCCCTCTGCATCATTTTCTGGGACTCGCTGTTACACGCCACCAGGGCGGCATGTTTCTCTCTCAGCGGCACTATGTTCTAGATATTCTTGACCGTGCCGGGATGACCGATTGCAAACCCTGCAGCACTCCCATTGATACGCAGTCCAAGTTATCCAGTGATGGACCGCCGGTTGTGTAAGATCGAGGATGCCGACTAGAGGGGGGGGGTGAATAGGCTGTTTTAAAAATTCTTCTCACTAAATACACACTTTATTTATCTCTATGTCAAAACCTAAACAATAATGGTAGAGTTCTTGAGGTCTAAATAATGGTAGAGTTCATCATTTAACTTGAATTCAAAATATGCATTAAGATATCGTAAAATGAATATGAGTGCATACCTTGGGTTTTTCATTTTCCAATGAGATGAGACTAATCTAAGATATACTCAATAAAAGAGTTAGTCTCATAAAAGATTTGTCATTAATTAACATTTGAAACTAATCAATATTATTATTATTATCAAAAGAGTTAGTCTCAAGATTAGATTTGTCATTAACACCAAAAACAACTTAATGGAGCTTGATCTTTCAGGTTGCTGATCCTACTCACTACCGCAGTCTGGCTGGCGCTTTACAGTACCTGACTTTCACTCACCCGGATATTTCCTATGCCGTGCAGCAGGCTTGCCTTTTCATGCATGACCCTCGTGAACCACACCTCACTCTGGTCAAGCGCATCCTGAGATATCTTCGAAACACACTTGATTATGGGCTCTCTCTATGTCGGTCTTCTCCTACTGAGCTCATCATCTACTCTGATGCTGACTGGGCAGGCTGTCCTGACACTCGCAAGCCCACCTTCGGTTATGCTGTTTTTCTTGGTGCGAACCTTATCTCCTGGTCTTCCAAGCGCCAGAACACTGTCTCCCATTCCAGTGCCGAGGCTGAGTACCGTGCAGTTGCTAATGGTGTCGCTGAGGCCACATGGCTGCGCTAGTTACTCATGGATCTTCACGCTCCTCTTCATCGAGCCGCCGTCGTTTACTGTGACAACATCAGTGCCGTTTACCTCTCCAGTAATCCTGTACAGCATCAGCGAACCAAGCACGTGGAGATAGACTTGCATTTCGTTCGCGAGCGTGTTGCTCTCGGTCATGTGCGTGTTCTGCACGTACCGACCACATCGCAGTTTGCGGATATATTCACTAAGGGTCTTCCCACATCTATCTTCACCGAGTTTCGGACTAGTCTGAACGTCCGTCTTCCTCCAGCTCCGACTACGGGGGCCTGTTAGACAGATGGAATATCCGATCATCTACAGGACCATGCAAGGTATGCATGTATCATCACCAGGATTGGCGCCTCCTCCAGACGAGGCAACGACGCCAGGCTCGGCAACAGATCGTCGCCTTCCAGATATACACAGGCCCATATGGCAACAAACTATCTCCTAGAATTAGGCATCTTTTGTTGATTAGTTTGTTGCCTAAGATAGCACCTGTATTACCTATTTTACTAGTTCTGATGAATAGAATTGTATCGCGTGTTTTACCTGTACATCTCACGCTTTCAATAAGGACAAAATCAGCTAAGAAGGCAAAACCCTAGTTCGGGAAAGACATACTATGTGGTGGCCACATAGAAAGAATTAGAGTGACGCATGGTAGCATGGGCCACATGGGCCATGTGCATGGTCCGTGTGTAAACATGGTTTCATGTAGGTATGTGGGCGGCAAGAGCTTGAGCTTGTGGCTAGAAAGAAAAGAGAAGGAAACAGAGGGAGTTGGTGCCAACGAAAGGGAAAGAAAGAATTGGTTGAAGCTGAACTGAAAAGGGAGGCAAGCACGTGCAAGCAAGACAAGGAAGGACAAGTAGGCAACCTGGTTTGGGGAGAAAGGAAAACAACTCAATTTGGCCAAGCAAATCAAGGAAAGAAAGAGAAAAAGTCAAACTGGATTTGGAGAAGAAAAGAGTCCAACTCGGATTGCCAAAACGAGCCGACATTAAAAAGGCTATAACTTTCATATCTGAACTCGGATTGAGGCGTTCCTGGACTTTCCTAAAATCTTACGACATCGTCTAAATTTATTTCCAATACGAGAGGTCCAAAATCCACTTCCTTTTGTGTTAAATTGACCGAGAAATTTTAGCCTACTGGTTAGCCAAATTTAAGTTTTTAGCTGTAATCTCTTTTTATCTCTTAGAGTCCAAATTGTATATGTTTAGAATTTAAATTTGAGTCAATTTTGATATATTTTGGCTATACATTGTGTACCAATATAAGGCCAAAGGGTATACCCCATGTAAAGCGATTAGTACTGATACGTTGAATACAATTCTAGAAAATTACCATGGTGTTTGGCGGCCATGATTGAGGTGTGTGATTGAGTTGAGTTGATTGTTGTGAGTCAGAGAGAGAGGGGGTTGATTGCGCAAGTTGAAGACTCGTCGTTTTCAGATTATACCAAAGAAAACCCTTACAATATTATCTTTTCGGATTTATTTGTAAGTTATCGTGTGTGATACCATAAAAGATCAGATACATCACGCATCAATTAACAATTTCGGCTTGCTGATCCGTTACTGTTATACATATACCTTCT
Organism: Otatea glauca; assembly: GCA_036346275.1. Classification (NCBI taxonomy): domain Eukaryota; kingdom Viridiplantae; phylum Streptophyta; class Magnoliopsida; order Poales; family Poaceae; genus Otatea; species Otatea glauca. The sequence continues at coordinate 44,177,082 of CM070714.1, forward strand.
TGTAATGTTAAGAAAATAAAGGCGATTACCCTGTCGATCTCCCCCCACAAACAAGGTTGGAAATGAGGAATACCTGTCGCATATATATGATATCATGCCATGAATATGTGAATAGTACTAGCCAAGGTCACACGCTACGTTGCGTCGTGCGAAATCTTGTTTTCATTTTTTCGCGTAATTCCGGTTTCCTTGCTTTTTTTTAAAAATGGATTGCTAGGACCCGTCGGCAAATCGGTGGGCTATTATAAACCGTTGGTGAATCCATAGACTACTATAAACAATCGGCGAATTTGTGATTTTCGTTTTTAGCAAAAAAACAAACGTATTTTTGTTTTTGGCGTAATTCCGATTTCCATTTTTTTAAAAGGATCTAAATGTAATTTTGATTTTTTCCAGATCTATGCGCAATTTCGGTTTTTTCCGGGTCTATTTTGGTAAAAACCGTTGGGAGGACCTGAACATAAACAACGAAGGGACCTAAACGTAATTCTGGTTTTTTTTCAGACCCTTTTTGTTAAAAACCGACGGAATGACCTAAACGCAATTTCAAAATTTCTGAAGGAATTTCTCACGAGAATGGTGAGGTGGCACGCTTGAGAGGCTCCCAAATCTCTCCACTATAATATATACTAAGTAGGTTTGCGCGGCGGCACGTCGCGCCGCGTAGATCTTGGCCGAAGAAAAGAATCGTAGAAAAAATATAAGGATATTTTGGAGCGCACTATCACAGAGAACCGAACTAGACGTAAAATGTAAGATATTTAAAATTACATTTCAGCGTGTTTTTTTGGCGCAGAAGCTTCGGGTGGGCTACGCAAATTTGAGCGCTTTTTTGTATAAAAATGACGCACTAAAAATAAATTTTGTAAGTTTCGGATGGGTCGCGAAAAAATCTGAGTGTGTCTCTGTACAAAATGGGGCACAAAAAAAACGCGGTAAAATTTGAGCGCGTCTCCGTAGAAAACAGGGCATAAAAAAACAAGCGGTCATAAAGACGCGGCGCAACGCGACAGCCATAACATGAAATCCGGGTTTTTTCTCCGCGAAGAAAGCGACGTAAATGTATTTTTTTAAAATCTCTGGAGCGAATCATATAATCCTCGCCTCCTGTAAACAAAAAACCAACATGTCTTTACACGGCGCGGAAAAAGGCTAACATGTAAAAAAAATAGACAACAAAAACCAACATGTCTTTGCGCGGCGGGGGGGGGGGAGGCTAACATGTAAAAAAAATAGACAAAACCGCAATTTTACAAAACTTGGGTCGCTCATCCCGCAAGGATCGAAATCTCGGTGGTCTTTCCGCAAAGAAAAGGATCTAAAATAGATTAAAATAGAGTAACATAAAAAGGGGTCCTTTCGCAAAATCCGGGCTTTCTAAAAAAAGGGCTTTTCGTAAAAAAAAGAGATATAAAATAGATAAAAATAGACTAATACGTAATTTCTTAAAAGTTCAGAGATTGTCCTGCGAAAATCCAGAAGTTTCAAGGGCCTCTTCGCAAATTCCAGGGCTTTCTACAAAAAAAGGACTTTTATGTAATTTTGAAAATATTGGAGGGTCTTTTTGCCAAAAAAATGCGCCACGCGCGGGCTCAGCCGAAGAGCCGAACGTTGGCGTCACGCGTCGGCCGGGAAAAATCGGAGGCGAGAACGCTCGGGCGGACTCGTACGCGCGATCTCTCGCTCGCAACGCGCGCGCTCTACCGCTGCACTGCCGCGCCGTTTGAGTCTTAACACTGCGATTAACTATTTAAGCTTGGTAACTCGATTAATCAAGTGGGTGATGTGGCTCAACGATTTGCGCGCCGTACGAACGACGCCCCGGTTCACTGGTCAGGCGAGCGACGCGGAGAGCCACGATGCGGCCGCGACACCCCGAGCGTGAGGTGGACGGCGCGAGCGTCGACGAAAGCTCCCAGGCTTAAATACGGTAGTATCTCTACTACTTCTAATTTGGAGTTGGTGGCGGTCCGTTCTCCACCTCCAACCCACCTCTATAAAAACAACCACCGCAGAAAAAACGGACCGACCCAAAAAAACAAACAAACAAACAATTCTTCTTTTTCGCTCCGCTCGACCACCTTTTCCTCCTCACGCCACTCGCGATAAAGAGATTTGACGGAGATGGGTGGCGCCGTTGTGGCCTTGCTCGCCGCCGCATGCCTCCTTGATCTCCCGTGCTGCGCGCGGGCTCCTTGAGGTTACTACCGCGGTGGAGGAGAAGGCGGGGACGCGGAGGAGGAGGACTAGTAGCAGCCCGACTTCTTGGATCGGACTTTCCGACATCTGGGACCCGTCCCCGTGCTCCGCGGTGTGGCCGCCTCCTTTGCGAGGCACCGGAGGTGAGCGGAGCTTACGGACTTGCTATTCTTTGGTTAACTTTTGTGCTTCTGTAATTGAGAGAAATAGATGTTTGATCTTGTAGCAAAATTTTCGTTATTGCTTAACCTTTATGTTTCGTTAACAATTTATTTTTCATAGCAAAGCATAGGCACTGAACTAGTATATATTAGTACGACAGATCGTCGTGGCATCGTGGGCGGTCACGATCTCTTTTGATAAACTGCATCGGCACACGATTACACGATGCACGGTGCCATTAAATAATTGGTTTTGCGTGTTTGGAAGCGAGCCAATTGGGTAAGCAAAGCCTTTCACGAGGGGGCGCACGCCTTTCGGTGGCACGCACGACAACAGGGCTTCGGCTCGCCAAGCGGCCTCTGTCACTGGTTAGGCGAGTGACACGATGATATGAGCACATGGGCGGCATGCTAGGAACGGTAAACTACCCTAGAGAAAAATTAAAATTTTCTACCAAGTAACTAAAAAATCACTAGATTACAGAATTACCACTAGACATGTAGATCCGTAGCGAAAGTAAAGTCGATGTAGCGCAGTGGTGCAGATGTAGTCGTACTAGCCTCGCGTCTCCCCAACAGCTCCTTGCGACTGTCGCAGGTTGCGGATCATCCTAGCATTGAAACTTTACAGCAACACCTTCAAAGTATCCACACGTATAGGGCAGGAACACTACGCGCCGGAGTGCTAGCTCCGGCTGTGCGGTTCTAGGCGGAGGAGGAGTGACGGCTAGGGTTTCAGGAATTCTGAATTCATATTGTGTTTTTCCGTGTGTCTCTCTACAAAGCCACCACCTCCTCCCTTTATATAGACGTCTCATAACAAGTTTCAATATTTGAAACTCATTAGAAACTCTAAGCCCATTACAACTTGGATTCTTATCCGATTTGGTTATAACCCCTTAAACATGTGACTCTATTGGTTCACGTGTATTCGGACATGACCGGAGTACCCTTATCGATCGTTGAGTACTTCTACTCGACCATCGGGTACACCTACTCGACCATCGAGTAATCAAACAATAGTCGATAGCGGCCCCTAGCAAGACTTACCGACTCCCGAGTACATGTAAAGATCGAACGAACCTCAATAGTATCATGTATGTATTTCCTTTTGCCTCACGATATCGGTCAAACCCAAGACGAGTTGTTGTCATCCTAGTTTGGATGGCTCGACCATTCTTTCTCGTTGCCGTGACTCGGATTCCCCGAATACATCGAGTTAACTCTTTAACTCGATGACTCGAGTGACTCTTTACTCGAGTAGTATGGCCATGCGTTTATGGAATTCAACTACTCGAGAGGCCTAGAGATATCTCTCCCGTTGTATGGAGGGGCAAATCTTATCTTGATAGACCACGCCTCGCAGCATGCTTCATGACAATTTGAAAGCTATCTTTATAACTAACTAGTTACGGAGCAGCGTTTGACGACCTCTAAGTAAGGTATTACGCATTTTGAGAACATGCGACAATCTCAAGTCGAAGGATATAGCATACACAACGTATATGAGACGAACTGATGATATGAAATAAAACAACATTCTCGCAGTGTCTCATAGTGGGTCGATGTCCAACATCATATTCTTTAATATGTGTTCATATTGTTGGTTTGATATCTCTATATTTATGACCCGTGAAACATAGCCATCGACCAATACATATGCTAGTCTACTCATATATGTGCTCATATGATTATCGACTAGAGACCCCTTTTTAGAATGAATATCATAAAGAAGAATACAGAGTTTCACAAACAAACCACGTACTTTGTTAATCAATATTTATGATGTTATTCAAAGAATAATATCGTAGTTCATGAATATTTATGACAATATAATCATTTCTATTATTACCTCTAAGGTATATTTTCAACACGACCGTGAGCGATAACCCTGGCATAACTCATTAATTTGTGGCTGCCCGACGCTTCTTTTGGAAGCTCAAACGCAGCCGTGCTGCGGGTTAGCTGCTGGTGTCGGGGTTCGATCTGGGTCTGGTTACACATGTCCAAAGGTTCGGGTGGCCGTGACACAGAAACGTAGTTCGAGCCATTAAGTGCAGTGAGATGCGCAATCAATTAACGCGAAAACGAACGTTGCCGAAGGTCCCGAACTCCCGATAGTGGATCAACAGGACAGGTAGTCAGGTACCGGGCAAACATGTACACGGAGCTGTCAACAACAAAGGCTGTTTTGGGGAGTCGTAGCATTTCTTAAAAACTGTTTTTGTTTTCGGGATAAAAAGCGAGTGTAATTTTTTTAAAAGATTGTTTGATAAATAGTTTTTTTAATAATAAATTGTAATAGCAGATCTAATTTAGCTTTCGGCTTTTTGCTTTTACTAGTTCTATATAGTTTATAACTTATAACAAAAATCACTTAAAAGATAAACTGTTTGAAAAAATTTATTAGCTTTTTAGAAACTGAAGTTACCTTATAACCTTAAAAAAAGAGAGCGTAATACTCATCGATGAATGAATGGTAGGCGCAACGAAGACAGGGCCACTACTGAATTGGAGAAGATATCGCTGAGTGCAAGACGAGGCTCAACATAATCCGTGTTGCTGCGATGTTGATACATGATAGGAGCAAAACAGCCGGCAATTTTCAAGACCGAGGGGCGGTCAGTTGACAGAGTGAACAACCGATGGATATGTACGGAGTGTTGCTCAAGCTGACAGACGAGACAAATTCAACCCATTCCCTAGAAATTCTTCAGCAAATGGGGTTCCTTTCTATAGTGAGTACAATTCTATGGACTCAGGCTACGGTTTCACTTTTCGTTAAAAAACCGTTCGAATTTTATAAATTTTGCTCGTATCGTACTGGTTTGAAAAAGCTTTTCATTCAGTTTACCGTTCAAGTTCAAGTTCAAATTCAAATTCAAAAAACTCAAAGCTTTATGACCTCTGGTGTGAACATTTTTTGAAAAACAAATTTTAGAATTTTACATTATCATTTTTACAATTTTTTACTATTTTTCAACCTATCGTCGATTTTCGAGAAAACCGCTCGGAATTCGCCACATTTCGAGCGGCCTTTTCATTCAAAGTTTGCTCCGCTGTTTGATCAAATTTCAAATTTATTTGACTTTTGAAACCATTTGATTTTTAGCGAATTTTGTTCGGTTTTTCGTGAATTTCAGTACCGTCGATTCGTTAAAAACCAAGGTCAAAACGGTATCGTTAATCCTGCTTGGGCCCGTAGAAACAAGAATTTTGTTCATCTTGTCTTTTTCCTTTTTGTTCGTTATCAGATACAAGAACATTTTGATTACCACGATCTATCGCATTAGCTCTTTGGATGTTGCGAGTGCTTCCACTTCACGATAGACGGATCAGGTCGAATCCTTGAGCCCCCCGTTTTTGTTCTTGGAATTGAGCAAAGAATCGCTGAATTGATTTGAGCCCAAGTGAATTTTTCTATTTGGATACACGGAGAATTAGAATTGGAACTGGAGCCCAACTCGTGCTGAATTTGAGGACAATTAAAGCGTGAGCCATACCGTGTCCAAAGTCCAAACCTTCTGAATCGATAAGAGGCAGCTCTTCTGATTTTTTTTAAATAATTTTAGATCTATCGTCATTTTCATTTAGCGATAGAGGTTTTGCCGTCAATTTAGTTGACAACATATGTTTATTTTGTTGCTGATTGAATTGGCCGACAAATTATTCTGATGCGGATTCATTTGGTCGACAAACTGATTTAACTCATAGACTTCTTCGACGGATATGTACTTTTGTAAATTATCTAAAAATATATTACTTTTAAAAAATCCAGCTCATGAAATCCCCTCGACTCGAACTACGGGGCCCTTCGGTGACCTCCTCCTTCGGCAACTCCTCCGCGGTGATTCGTTATCCTACTGTTCCCCCTCCCCTGCCGCAAAGCTTCTTCACCAAGTTTCTTTGCCCTTTTCGGCAGCTCAGGCACCACTCCGGCGAGCCCCTCCAATAGTTCTCCTCTGACAGTGGCTTCTTATTTCTCCTCTGACTCATTGTATATTGTAACATCCCATAAAATTCAAAAATATGGAAAATGAAAAATTTTAAAATTTAAAAATAGAATTGAATCAATATTTCAAATTGGAATCAAGATTTTAACTTTAAACAATATCTTTTTCTCTTTTCTTGCATTCTAATTTTAAGAAAAGAAAGATTTCATTTATTGAAACTATTTCTTCCAAAACAAACAAAACATAAAAATAAATTTGAGATGTGATACTTAATTTGAAATTTAATTTCCTGAGTTTTCATAATTATTGAATTTTCTTGAGTTTTTGCTTTAAAAGAAAAGTCTCATAAATTGAAAAGGTAAAATGGTAAAAGTAAAAAGATAAAAACACAATAGCAATAAAAATCTGCAAAAATAGTATTAAAATATTATAAACCGTCATAGACCTTGTCATGCTGTCAAAAGTAATCTGAACACATGAAATAAAGAAAAGATGTTGTAATCATGAGAAGATAATCAAAATCTGAACCCATAAGATTTCTTCAGAAGTTATTTTAACTTTACCAGAGTTAAAATTTTAACCATGCTGACATGCTTGTCTTATCTAGGTCTGGTAAAAATATCAAGAGTTTATCCCATTATTTAATAATTTTAAAAATTCAGAAACAGAGAGATTGAAAAACTGAAAATGGTAATGTCAGAATTATTAAAATTAAAATATACAATATAAAAATCTGTAAATTTTAAATAATATAAATAGTACCATTTTAGATACTCATAAAAAGTTCCATAAAATAATAACGTTATTTTGATCCTTAATTAAATAAAATTCAGAATCAACAGAAAATGACAACTATGTATTGTCAGATTTTTATAAATATTTTTATCAATAATTTCTATCTAAACATTTTACTGGATCCTTATCTTTACCTTGCCGACCTACATAAAATCCTCATAAAATTTCGAGCCTGTCTGTTATCCCAATCCAGTGGATTACCCTCAGCCTGACTAAAATTCTTTTGCAACTTAACTTCACCTTTCATTGACATGTGGGCCTAATCCTTAACTTGGCCCCACAAGACAGACCAGAACCACCTTTTCCCTCAGTCGCTTCCAGCCGGCCCCACTTGTCAGTCCCCCTCCAGAGCCTTCTCTTTTCTTCCCTGTCTCGCCCCTCTCCGCGTTTCGCCCGAGCCAACGCCGCCTTCCCCCTTGTCTTCTTCTCTAAGTCGGCGCCGCAATTCGCGTCTCCCAAGGTTGCCTGCACCTCCCCTGGACACACCGGCCTACCTCGGACGGTGTGCTCTGTAAGTTCAAGCTCTATTGGTTTTGGTGATTGGTTTAATATTAATGTTTAATCATTGTTTAATGACAAATCTAATCATTATGAGACTAACATGTTTTATTAAGTCTTATTCTTATTAGTCTCATACCTGGATGGAAAATGGAAAACCTAAGGTATGCACTCGTATTCATTCTATTATATAAATGCATACTTAGAATTCAAGTTAAAGTATGGACTCCTTCATTGCTTTAGACCAAATATGTGCATTATGTTTTTAATTCATATATACATGAATGCACACATCTAGGGGAGTTGATAATTTAACTTGATGTTTCAATTGTATTGATCCAAGTCCTCTTGTCTTATAATATAAAGGATCAAGACCTTGAAACAATCTTTTGAGTATATATGACTTGTGTAGTTATATGCTCATGTCAATTTAAATGAGTTTAAATTGAGTTCGATTGTCTCTCAATCAATCAAAGAACATTTCATCATGTGTTGATGGTGTTTCCTTGTTGATTAAAGACAAGCGAAAAGTTCTTGAGTATAATGAAGCATTAGTTGCATCAAAGTGCTCAAGACACAATTAATCCTTCAAATTAATTTGGGTTATGCTCAATCGATCTTAGAGGCATCCATTATGTGTTAATGGAGTGCGGTGATGATTGAGACAACCATGTTTGTTGGACTAACATCTTCCATGAGTTGTGAAGTAGGTTAAGTCCAAGATGATGAAGAATCGGGAAGAAGAAGTCATCATGTGTTGATGAGCTTCAAGAGGTGATCCCGAAATGAAGAGAAGGGCTAGAGAAGGTTCATCATGTGTTGATGACCAAGAAGAAGAAGATGTGATCCTGGAGAGAAGATGATTGGAAATCATAAAAGCTCCAAGTGGATCAAGCGCGGCAAAGGTATAACTAGCTAGGGCTAAGGATGTGTTCCTAGTCTTTTACCGGTCTCGGTGTTTGGTTGTGAGACCGGGTTGCTTGTTAGGTGCCGTACTATTAAGAGGGGTTGAGTCTTTTAGCTTGAGCTTCATCATGTGTTGATGAACTCGATCCGGTTCACTCTAGCTCACTCTCTTGTTTGATGTTTGCATAAAGCTAACCATTTGGCATGTGTTGCAAAAGGGTGAAGCTTATGCATTTGGATTTTGTATGAGCAAGGTATTTGCATGTGTTGCAAATAAGGGTGCTCATACTTGTATCTTATTTGAATCTTATTTGATTTGGTTTTTGCTTGGAGCTAAGTTTTGCATGTGTCGCAAAAGGAGAGAGCTCAAGCAATTTGGTTTAAAGTGGTTGCATGGAGTTAGAGATTTGCATGTGTTGCAAGTAGAGAGCTCATGCACTTGTAATTGTTGTGGTCGCTTGCATGGTGCTAGAGATTTGCATGTGTTGCAAATAGAGAGCTCATGTTTTGGTATTGCTTGGAGCTAGGTTTTTACATGTGTTGCAAAGAACAATGCTCAAGCATAAAATTGGTTTAATGTGTATTTGCAAGTTCGTTGTGCGAATAAACCGAGGTCTATGAGTCCGGAATCCCGAGAGCATGTGAGTAGGGCTTGCAACGAGTGTTTGCAAGTTGACTGGGTCTTGTGTTGACCTTCACATGGCTAGGGGGATTAATCTCATAGACTCGGGTTTGATTTGCTTAATACGTTTTGCAAATAGATCTTGAGTTGTTTACGAAATGTGTTTTCGTTAGTTGGATTTGTTATTTGCAAATGTGTTTTGCAAATGAACTTGAGATTATGGATTCCGATCCTAAAGCATGTGAATAGGGTTTGCAAATGTGTTTTGCAAATTGACTTGATCATGTGTTGATCATCACATGGCTAAGAGGATTGATCTCATAAGTTCTTGGTTTATTTGCAAATGTGTTTTGCAAATAAGTTGTGCTTAATGAGATTCTTTGGAGTATGTGATTAACATATGCAAATGTGTTTTGCATAGTGTTGTGATCATGTGTTGATCCTCACATAGTTCCAAGAATATATCTTTAATGGTTTGGAGAAAAGTTTTTGTGAAAAATAGTGTTTTCTCCCTGAGGCCGGTCATACCGCCCTTGTAAGGCCGTGCAGCACGTCGTCCGTGCTATCATAGCTTGGCCGGTAGCACCGAAGGTCCGATGCTACCGTCTCTCCGCCGTGTGGTTTTTCCGAGAGGGTGCTCTTTGGCGATCTGGCGGTCCGTGCTACCGCCCATGGTAGGCCGGTAGCACCGAGGTCCGAGCAACCGCCCTCGCCGGTGTGAAAAATCCAGAGGAGGTGTTTTTGAGTTCGGCCTGAGGCCTGTAACGGGTTGAGGCCGGTGCTACGCCCGAGCGGTACCACCGCTCCCGGGCTGGCGGTGCTATCGGAAATCCTGCAACGGCTAGTTTTGTAGCCGTTGGCGAGAGGCCGTGCTACTGGTCCCGTGAGGGCGGTAGCACCGGGTTTGCTGAGTTTTTCCAGATTTCGCCCCCAACGGCTAGTTTTGGCTTGGAGGCTATAAAAGGAGGCCTTGGGGGGCAAGGGCAGCAAGTTGGCAGTGTGCTAGAGCATTTGGGTGTTTATAGGAGTTGTGTGCATGTGTTGCCCTCTTCCATTTGCTTCTTGAGCTAGTGTGAGCCTCTAATTGCATGTGTTGCAATTAGGAGAGGATTGAGAGTCTCTTGTGCATGTGTTGCACTTGAGGAGGATCCTTGTGCATGTGTTGCACTTGGTGATCACCGGAAGCACATGTGTTGTGCTTGGTGAAGTTCAAGCGAGAGGATTCGGCTTGTTACTCTTGGAGGTTGCCGACTCCTAGACGGCGTAGAGCGTCGTGCGCGGGAGTTCTCAAGGTTGTGAGAAGCCCCGGCGAAGTTTGTGAAGGTTCGGGTTGAGCCTACGCGAAAGCGTGAAAAACCACATCAAGTGGATTCGAGGTGGGTGCTCAATTCGTGGAGCCGGTCCAATGTGTTTGGGCTAACCTCAACGTGGACTAGGGGAGACCGACAAGTCTCCGATCACCACGGTAAAGAGTATTGTGTCTCTTGTGCTTGACTTGTTCTCTTTATTTATATTCAAGCAATTTACATTCATAGAATTAAATTGATTGATTGCTTGTCTTTAGAATTGCTTTTTGTTAGAGACATAATTAGTTAGTGCACATAGTGAGCCTAGTTGATTTAGGCTTTAATTGTCAAAACCTTAGTTTATCGCTTCCGCATTATTATTGATAAGGTTTTGGCATAAGGGTAATTAGGGGTGAATTGCTTTGTAGAAATTAGAAAGAGAAAGTTTTTTTTAAAAAGCCGCCTATTCACCCCCCTCTAGTCGGCATCCTCGACCTTACATGCTCTCGCGCGCCAAAGAACGGCCAGGAGCATTCGCGCGTCACCTTGACCAGCCACAACTCGAGTCTGCGCCAAACCACCTCACCGGCTATAAAAACTAGAATCAGACATCTCTAGTAACCGTAGCAGTCGGCCAAATCACCCATACCCAAAAGCAATTCGCTTGAGCCCCTTTCTTCCTCAATTCCGGCAATCAACCAGAAAAAGGGGGGAAACTTGAAACTTGCACCTCGTCGAACCACACCCCGAACCAACAAATCCGAAGATTCCTCATCACCCCTAGAACCTATCCTCGGCCACAATTGGGAGCCTTCTTCCCCGACGAGCCGCCGTGCCCAGCTCCTCCGTTCGCCACCGCCTGCGCTCGGTGAGAGCCTCTCTCCGATACTCATCTTCTTGCCTGAAACAGAAAATGGGATCCTTGTGACTCATTTGTGTTTACCGTGGTAATCTTCTAGCCCAAGATACCTTGGTTTCGCCGTTTCACCGCCGGCCATGTCCGCCGTCGCCCCTTCACGGTGGCAGACCGTCTCCGTCCACCTCCGGCCGAATCGACTCCACCCCCATATGCTCAAGGACATGCTGATGCTCATGGCAGAGCCGATTCGCCTTCTCCGGCGAAGCCTCACCGCCGGCGAGGTCAAAACCGAAGTTGCTCTGTTTTGTCTCACTGCCAGGTGGGCCCCTTGGTCAGTCTCTCGTTGTGCACAGTCACTGATCCCGTGGGCCCTCGCATCAGCCGCTCGCATCGCAGTCTCTCTGCCATCCGGGGCCCGACCGTTAGGGCCTCAACTTGGCGCTGGTCTCACGGGCCCGCACCTCAGCCGTGGCACTCGAGCCTCCCTCTCTACGCCTGGGCCCGGCCCGTCAGCACCTCAATCCAGCGCAGCCCGAAAAGGAAAGCGTATTCCCTTGGCGAAAGCGTACATTCCCTTTTTGGTAAATTTTCTAATTCTTAGTATTTTCTAAACCCGAGCAAATTCATTTGCTTATATATTTTGCATTTCAGCTCCAAATGAAATGAAGTAAATTTATAAATTCATGATAAATCATGTAGATTCAGAATATACAAAAATATTTTGAAAATTAACTCTTTTTAAATTTTAAATTCAATTTAAAGAAAGGGATCAAAAGAATGCTATATGTTGAGTTTTTGCATATAAACTCCAATTTGAATGAAACCAATTTTGTTAGAAACCTTAAATCTTAAAGAACCTAAATATGCAAAATTATTTAGATTATTGACTTAATTTACATCATTTTCTAAAGTAAGTTGTTTCCAATACATTGAATGTTCAAATATGAATATCTCTTGCAAAAATGATTCAATTCATGTCAAACCAGTTTCTATGTGTTTAAAAGAGAGTAATATACTTAGATATGCAAAAACATTTAGAACTAAATCTAGTTTGAATTGAATTTGAAGATAGATTACTTTTCAATGCATAGAATTCAAAATGAATATAACTTAAAGCATACAAATTCAAATAATGGTAAACTGATTCCTAGGTCTTTAATAAAACCATAATACCCCTGTTGTGCAAGAATATCTCATGTTTGTGCAGATTTGGATTAAGTACATATTAGATCTTAATGTTTACTTATATAGAAAACATCTCGGATAAAAGCAAAATATTGCAAAACCAACTTTAAAACACTCTTAGGGTCATCCCATGCTAATGCCAGAAAAATGGATAAATAATCTTATAAGGTTCAGTCGCAAACTTAAATCGGAAACTGAACCTTTATCGTGTAGATTATAAAACTACTTAAGCATTTTTAACAGCCCGTAAAATATCTTGTCTTAATGTAAATTTTATCAAGATTAGTTTAGAAATGATATTTAAGATATGTACTACCATAATCTAGAAAAATATTTTATTTTCAACTTGCTTTGCATCTGAATCCGGCTAACCCAATACCCTTAAATAATATGGTCGTCATAACCCTTAATATCATATAAGCTTTTTCAGCAATGAATATGACGTCTCGTCTAAACACTAAAATGTATGAAATCAGCATAAGAATGTTCTTCAAAGAATAGACTATAATATTCTAAAGAAATAATCTTATTTCATTATGTTTTGCATATAAATCCTAATAGCCGAACAACCTTAAGTATTATGTTTTTATGGACTCAAATATATGAATAAGCAAACTTTGAAATAATAAACAAATATGTAATTTGTATCACCAGAACCTTCTTAAAAACCTTGAGTACATAATTAGTAGCCTAAACTCAACAGGTCTAACTTATATGAAACCTTCTTATGCAAATCGTTTGTAGTCAAGAACTATTCATGTATAGCATGTAACAAGTTGTCTAATATCTTAATCTTATTAGTCCAAATAATTTTAGCATCTATAATTCGAAGTTATAAATGCAAGAATTCATAATTTTAGCCTCTTGAATTTGTAATTCAGGAATAGATAATCTATAAAAGAAACCATGTTTGTTCATCATAAAAAGTCGTTAACATTATAATGTATAATAATTAAATCATGAGGATTTGAAATCGTAATCCTAACCCTAAAATATTCATGTTTTCTGTAGTGAATCTTTATTTGATTTTCTGTCTATTTCCTTTTTGCCCTTATTGAAGTTGGATATTTGCTATATTTTTCGATCGATCGACGTATAGAATCCGACGTCGCTATTTCCATCATTGCCTCCGTTAGCCGTGGCTTCGTCTTCGTCGTAAGCAGTAAATAAGCAAGGCAAGCACCCCCTTTGATCATATTGATCCCAATTTTATAAATGTTTTCATTAAATGTTTTACTGCATACTTTACTTTTATTAAAGTCTGCTATATTTTGGGTATTGGTAGTCGTACCTATTGTCACATAGAACTTCCTTGATAAGTATGGATTTGTGAACCTTGATAACCCTAGAATAGCATAGACAGTACATGATGTCAATTTGGGTTAATCACATTTAGTGATATGCTTAGCCTTGCTTAATTGAACATAAAACCTTGACATGATTAAAAATATTTTATATGACAATCAATGGGTATGACCTTCTTTGTGGTTGGTATTTTGATCAAAAATGAAAATAAAACTATGATTTTGATGCGGGCAATTATTGGCAATAGCCTGGTGTACAAGGGACTTGTACGTAGTGTAGGGTGGAGATTATTGCCCGTATCGGATTAAGGACCGAACTACGTGTTCGTTAAACCCAAGAATTACCGTACAACCACAAGTGCTGGTATGGGACAGCCTTAAACCAATTAAGTTATCTGGTTTAACTTTGCACATTGGTAGGCCGAGTAGTACGAGCTTCTTCAAAGGATCGTTGCTCGGAGGGGCGCCACACCGAGGTGTTGGGAGTCACGCTTGTCGATACAACGTGTACGCTATACTATGGATATGCTGATTCATTACTGTGCAGTGACTGTACAAACATTTACACCATAGTACGGGTTTATATACACCGGGCTGGTGCAAAGTTAACCTACATAATGTAAAGGTTTCCGTCATGAACATTCTGGCCACTACGCCAAAGGTGCGTGAAATATGCGGCAAAAGGAAAAGGTCATGACTTGTGGGTAAAGACGTACAACTCTGCAGAGTGTGAAACTTTTCGAAAAGCCGTTCCCGCGGTTATGGGAATCTTGGTGCGCCAGCACTAGTTAGCTGTTTCTTATTTTCATAAAATCTGGATTCTACCGGGTGATGGTAGAAGTTGATTCGTGAATATGGTCATGATACCCAGGTACATGAGATTTATTTATGCTTACATTTTGTTATTTTCAGTATTAAATTACTTTTACTTAAATTCCATTTCGCAATCTACTATTCTATATTTACATTCCAAATTGGCTTTATGCAAACTAACCATACTAGCCTTTCCTTTGAAATGGCTTGCATATATCATAGGTTTTTCAAAAGTCTTGCGGAGTACGAAAGTACTCACCCTGGCTTAATTGTTGTTTTTAGGTGAAGAATCAGATTAGCTCGATGAAACATATTTATCACAGGATTCGGGAATGATAACGATGAAGTTTTTCTAGGGATTATGCCTTGTCAGTTGCCTGAGGGATTGGATGGGCACACTACAAGACTATGCTTCTTTGCTGCTATAAACTCTGAATTGTAAGATTATTGTGTAAATTAGCTTCCGCTTTAATAATATGACGTATGGTTGTGGTTCCAATTGTTGTTAGTGTGCGTACTAGCTACTGATCATGGGACTAGTACTGTTTGCACACGAGATTTCTATTTTTGCATTTATGTGAATATGGGGGTCATTACATATATTTATGTTAATTTTCATTGTATATTTTTTATTTAATTTGACATACCAATTTTATTAGAATTCGTATAGAAATCAAATTGCTAATTTTTATTGTGAATTTCAGTTATGTACAAATTTTAGTTTGGAGTTTGTATGAAAGTGATAGCACCAGAATTTGGTAAGGCATGACCAATTTGTCAGGCTAAGGATAAAATGGGTATTTCTTGCCGATATTGGTTAAAAAGGGAAAAGTTAAGTTAAAGATAGAATCATGACCGATGTTGATTCAAAGATAAAATTTTATCCGTACAAAGGTCGATACGAATCACGGCTGGCAACGCATTAGAGAAGGATACGATAGGCCTGTGCAATATAAAGAGAAGATTGAGGGCAAGCAGAAAAAAATACTAGTTAATCAAACAATTCGCATCTACTTTTACCTATTTTCCTATCAATTAGGAGTAGACTTGTAATTTAGATCTCTTGTAATTCATCATTGATCAATAAAGTTGTGCATCGCCAATTGTTGATCTTCTCTGATTATGGCAGGTTTGGTTTTCTCCGTTCTTGTTGCGCAACGTCTTTTCTTGGGAAAGTCTACCTTTATCAACCGGCTAATCAGCCCTAACAGGTTGTTTAGACTTATCATTACCTTTGATTTAATCGGCTTTGCGTAGCTGTTTAGATCCTTGCCGATTATCACATTAGATTGGCTTTGAGCGTATTTTCATATATCTAGCCGATTGCAAGATACAATCGGCTGGCACACCTCGAACCTCCTGAACCCGGCGTTCGCGTGTGTTTGAGCCGATCAATCTATCGTCATATTTTTAGACGCGAACACACTTTTGGCACGCTTGGTGGGACAAGATGTCTTCTACTGGAAAATCAATTCCGCCATCCGATCTCAACACCGAAGCTATAATCATCTCAACATTGAATGTTGGACACCAGAACAGGAAAATCAATTCCGCCATCCGATCTCAACACCGAAGCTATAATCATCTCAACATTGAATGTTGGACACCAGAACAGTGCAAGGAGATCGAGGATCGGAAGACCACACTTGAGGAGATGATGTTGAATTGCTATAAAAAAACTCGACATGGCGATACCGAAAAGACCGTACTGTCATCGGTCAATCACTTCGGCGACACAGTGATTACCAATTCATCGGTAAGTCAATACATGCCTACACAAACTAAATTATCTGCCATGATTAATCAATCAATCATCGGCATTGGTAACAACCCTTAAGCCAATGATCGCTAATTGTGTTAAGACTATAGCTCAAGAGTTGGCATCAGCTGAAAGTCTACTTGATCCAATGCAAACATTGCCTAATTACACGGTCTATTCGGTAGCACTAAATACGCAAAACCCGGTGTTAATGGCCGATCCTAAGCTATCGGCTACAACTCCATCTCTTACCATGATGCCAACCCAGCCTACCATGAAATTGCTACAAGATCCTCGTACGAATAGGGTTGTGCATTATGTAGCATATACCGATGCCGCTAAGTTGGATGCACCGGCCAACTTACCACCATTGGCGTCGTTTCACGCTTTTCCCCAATTAGTTCCACAGCCGATTAAACCTCCTAGACACCTATAGTACGCCGAGCCGATTTCGCAGAGGAATATGGCTCCATAGAAGGTTGTAACGTACTTAGAACACTTCATCCCAGTACTAGAGCCGATTGCTACGAAAAACAACGAAGGCTATGAGTAACCTCATCAGTTCCTATTGGTTCAAGCGACCTATCAACCCGAGCTTACACTCGGGGGCGGAGTGCCAATTATGAATGTAATTGGCAAACTTCTAAAACTGTATCAGTTAATACAGTAAATTGGATCGATTAGATATCCGCCGTATTGCGAGACTAATTCGAGGGAAGGTTATAGGCTATCGGAAGACTTATCCCGATTATATTAATCGGATGCCTTATCTTAATAATTTCAAAGTTCCTGAATTTGTAAAATTCTCAGGGGATGACTCCATCACCACTTTGGAGCACGTCGGCTGCTCAATCCGATGGACTAAAGATTAGGTTGTTCCTACTATCTTTGTCAGGAGCTGCTTTTACATGGTTCACAAGTTTACCTCCGAATTTGGTCAATTTTTTAACTGATTTGAAAAGCCGGTTCCATGAGTACTTTTTCTCTGGGAGTCTGAAACTAAGAATTTTTTACTTAAGTTCTGTTCGACAGAAATTTGGGGAGTCAGTTATAGATTATATTAAGAGGTTTAGAGAAGTGAGAAATCAGTAATTTAGTGTCACTTTGCCTGATAATCACTTAGCCAATTTAGCCTTCCAAGGCTTAATTCCCCAGTTGAAGGAAAAATTCAGCGGACAGGAGTTTATCGATTTAATTCACCTGTTGCATAGGGTATCGGTTCAAGAAAGACGTTTTATCGATAATAGAGTCTTTAGGGATAATAATAATAATAACGATAAAGCCAAAGTTAACCTTATTGAGTATGGCTCGAGTGATTCATCTGAAGATGATGAGGTTGAAATAAATATTGCCGAATGGGTCAAGGGATCTAAGAAATCTCTAGTCTATTCCTAACTTAAGCCGACTAAAAATAAGTCGATAATAAAATATGCTTTTAATGTTTCTAAATGTGATAGTATTTTTGATTTATTACTACAAGAAAAGATAATACGGTTGGCTGAATGACACATTATACCGTCGGCTGACGAAATTAAAAAGTGAAGGTATTGCAAATAGCATCATTCCTTTTCTCATAATACTAATAACTGCAATATTTTTCAACAACACATACAATTGGATATAGAAGATGGCTGACTCAAGTTCGTAGAAGAGCCGACGATGTAGTTGGATATTAATCATTTTCCAATCAATGTGGTTCAATATTCTGAAAAAGGAAAAGACTCAATGCAAGATTTGGGATCAAAAGTTGCACGTCATATTGACGTTCAGTCGAGCTTTAGCGGAAAGGAGACCCTAAAGATCACGGTCAGCTCACTGCAAATAGAAACCGACCATGAAGGGAGGAATTCAAGGACCATTAAGCCAAATGGAGACTTGTAGATCGGCAAGTGGTATAAGGACGAGAGAGCATCGCAACCACACAAGCCGATTCATAAGCTAAGGCCAACTTTCTTCCAACTATTAGAAAAGTATGAAAGAAGAAGCAACATGCCACGTTATCCTACATGTCAGTCAGATAATATATACTGACCCGATAACTTGGAAAGAGCTCACCAACGATGCCCCTTTTGGCAGCTTTGTTGGGAAAGAGGGTCAGCTCTGTTGTCACCATACACTTTTCCGATGGAACATTGTCCGCGCCAAGGTGATGGCAACGAAGGTCAGCTAAAGATAGAATATTTGAGCCGATGTAGCCTGTTATGGTGAAATTCGTAGCGGGATCAAGTTCTATTGCCTAGGTTAATCTGGCAGGAAAATTATGTGAGCCGATTAAACCTAAAGCCAGATGGTGTCCTCTAGGGCTTAGCCGATCACAATGTAGACGACTTCAAAGGCTAAGAACTTGCAAAAAGTTGGGTAAGTCCGACGATAATCTTATTAAAACTAACATGATTTTAAATGAATTCAGTTGCGATCCCATTGAAGCAAGAGGGGTTATGGTAATAGAGTTAACAGTCGACAGCAAAACATTACCGACTGCCTTTTTTGTGGTCGACACCAAGGGCAATTACAACATTCTATTAGGGTGAGATTGGATTCACGCCAACTACTACGTCCCATCGACCATATATCATATGCTCGTTCAATGGAATAGGGATGAGGTCGAAGTGATTCAAGCTGACACACCAGCTTATATAGCCATGGCGAGTTCAGATGCGAACTGGCAACATGAAGAGGCTGAGTGCATATCGGGTAAAGCCTTAGATGATTGTGATTTCATCTGTATCAACAAAACATAGTTTATTCCGATCAACGTAAAGCCAAGCACGCTTGATCAGACATTTGAATTTTTAGTCGATGGAGTCCAAGTCGGCAATAAAAGCTTTACAAGATAAAATGCGAAGCAATCGGCAGACAACGCATAGCTATAAGGCCATTGAAGATTTTCAAAAAAATTGAGAAATTAGGCCAAGGTTTCACGTCGACCGATTTGCTGGATGAAGTCGACATAGGTGATGGTGATAGAAAAAAACCAACTTTTATTAGCTCAAAATTAGCCACAGGTTATAAAGAGAAGTTGGTCAAGATATTAAAAAATTATAAAAATTGCTTTGCTTTGGAGTATCATGACATGCCTAGTTTAAGCCGATAATTTGTTGAGCATCAATTACCTATAAAGCCAGGTTATCTATTGTTTAAACAGTCCCCTAGATGATTTAATCTGGCCTTGTATACCATTATGAAAGAAGAAATTGAGCGATTATTGGAGGCTTAGTTTATCAGGCCTTGACGATATGCTGAATGAGTTTCCAATATCGTCCATGTTATGAAGAAAAATAGCAAACTCGAGGTGTGTATTGATTTTAGAAATTTAAATAAAGCCACGCCAAAGGATGAATACCCGATGCCAATAGCTGATATGCTTATCGATGCTGCATCGAGTAATAAGATCATTAGTTTTCTTGATGGTAATGCCAGATATGACCAAATATTCATGGTAGAAGCAGATATAGCTAAAATAGCTTTTAGGTGTCCTGGTGCCCTAGGTTTGTTTGAATGGGTGGTAATGACGTTCGGTTTGAAAAATGCTGGTGAAACATATTAACGTGCCATGAAATTGATCTTTTATGATTTAATCGGCCATATTGTGAAAATTTACATCGATGATGTTGTTGTAAAATCCAAGGAAGATTTGCAGCATCTGGACGATTTGGAAATGGTGTTAACAAATATGAGGGAATATGATTTAAAGATGAATTCATACAAGTGTGTTTGTGGTGTGTCGGTTGGGTAGTTTTTGGGCTTTATGGTTTATGAAAGAGGAATTGAAGTTAATTAAGATAGGGTCAAAGCTATAGCCAAAACTAAATCATCGGTTTGTAAAAAGGACTTACAGAAGCTGATAAACAAGATTAATTATTTACAACGATTTATTTTAAATTTGTCTAGCCGTATTAGTTCATTTACCCCACTGTTGAAGTTAAAGGATAATCAAGACTTTGTCTGGGGAACCAATCAGCAGAAAGCTTTCGAGAGCATAAAGGATTATTTGTCTAATCCTCCAGTTTTAGCCGCACCTCAAAAATGTATACCATTTAAATTATATATATCGGCTAAAGAGGCGATAATTGGAGTTGTTTTAGCGCAAGAGATTGATGGTAAAGAGCGAGTTATTTTCTACTTAAGCCGATGGTTAATTGATGCAGAAATCAGGTACCCTTTTGTAGAAGAACTCTACTTGTCATTATATTTTGTTTCCACAAAGTCAAGGCATTATATTTTAGCATTCACCTGTAAAGTTATTTGTAAAAATGATTTTATAAAATATATGTTGTTTGCTCCAATTTTGCGAGGTTGACTTGGTAAATGGGCATACACGCTCATCTAGTTCGACTTGACGTATAAGTCGGCTAAAGCTGTTAAGGGTCAAGTGATTGCCGATTTTATAACAGGACACGAGACTAATATGAGTGCTGATCTAATATCTGTTGCCCCTTTGTAACTATTTTTCAATGGATCGGTATGTCGAGAGAGCGATGGTCTCGGGATAGTGTTGATTTTGCCAAAAGGGTATAGCTTCGAGTTCACATTCAGGCTAAATTGCAGGTATTCTATTAATCAAGCTGAATATGAAGCATTGCTTAAAGGCCTACAACTGCTCAATAATATCGGAATTTATTCTGTTGAGGCTTATGGCGATTCTCTATTGGTGGTCTAGTAGATTAAGGGATAATATAACTGTTATGATGAAATTTTAATCAAGTATTTGGAGTAGTATCTCGATACGATCGGCTTATTCACTTCTTTTTCCATTTTTCATAATCCTTGTGAGTTAAATGATAAGGCGAACTTGTTAGCTCAACAAGCATCAAGCTATACAGTTTTTGGCCGATTAGAGGAATTCGAGCCGATGGAAAAAAATAGTCATGTGTATTACCACCAATGATTGGAGAACGAAAATAGTGGAATATTTGACCGATCCTTTAAAACCCACTAATCGGAGAATCAAGCGACATGCCCTAAAGTATGTCATCTTTGATAATATACTTTATTATCGCACTTTAGAGAGTTTGTTATTGAGATGTCTTGAAGCCGAAGAAGCTAAAGTAGCCATATGAGAAGTGCACGAAGGCATTTGTGGATCCTATCAATCGGCTTATAAGATGAAATGGTTATTAAGTTGTACTGGGTATTTTTGGCCAACAAAATATTGGAAGATTGTTTCAAATATTACAAGGGATGCCAAACTTGTCAGAAATTTGACAACATACAATTGGCTCTAGCATCGACTTTGCATCCAATTACCAAGCCTTGGGCATTTAGAAGATGGGGAATAGATGTAATCGGATAAATATTTTCTACGCCAAGTAAAGGCCATAAATTCATATTGACTGTGACTGATTATTTTTCTAAATGGGTCGAGGTAATTCTGCTTAAAAAGGTTACAAGTGTTGAAGCTTTCGGATTTGTTAAGAACATATTGTCAATTGATTTGGAATTTCACAGACTATTACGACCGATCAGAGCACTGTGTTTTTGTCCAATGAGGTTTAAGGTTTTGCTAGAAATTTGGGTATAAAATTGTTGAATTCATTACCCTAATATGCTCAGGCTAATGGTCAAGACGAGTCGTCAAATAAAACATTGATTTAGTTAATCAAGAGGAAAATTGAAGAGAAACCAAGGAATTGGCAAGTGACGTTATCGAATTAATGGCAAGCCGATTAATGGCAAGTACTTGAAAAGATATCACCCAAGTGTTTGGGTTGGGTCTTAATCGGTTAAGGGTAACTATTAGTTGCGAAAAGCCAAATTAACTCATTGTGGTTAATTTTGGCTATGAACTATAGTAAGAGTAAACTACAGCCGATTATAGACATCACACTTAAGGCAGTAATGAGATTAGAGCATAAATAATAATCGGTTAAATAGCCGATTATAAATATTCAAAAAGCATTGTTTTCATCCATAGCACATCCATTATAGACACATTGTTTATAAATAAAATAGTAGCCGATTAGAGGTTAATTGAGGGTTGCGTTGAGAGCCGACATTGCAACAGCAGCCTTGGCGATGATCTATTCCACGCCTTTATGAATTTTGCTATCTTCTTCTTCTGAGCTGGGGTTGGGAACGATGGTTGATTGCTAGCTCTTCTTCCAATGATTTCTTGGCCGATTCAAGCTTGAGTGTCATTTCCTTGGTGACCTTCAGGGATTGGAATTCTTCATTATATTGGACCTTGAGAGCTATGGTGTCGACTACCAGCTTGTCGAGCAGGTTTTGATCGTCGCGCTGTGCTGACCGATGAGTGATTATTGCCTTGGCTACTTCCACCGTATCTTTCTTCTTGTCGAGGTGGCATACCTCTAGTAATGCAGCCATGGCTTCTTTTGGCAGATTGGCTTGCACCGCCACCATAGCGTCCCTAAGAGGTTGGGCATTTTTTAGCAGATTGGTCAACGGGATGAAGAGCAGCTTAAAGAAAGTATTCAATTTTTCTGTTGTGCGCCAAAGTCACTTGAGTCGACGCATCCTTTGAAACAACAAAGATCTTTTGGATCTCTTCTGGGAAGTTGTCCACGTCCAAATCGACCTCATCCTCTTGATCGAACCAATCGAATCCTAGCAAATTTCTCACAGACTCGATCGGCTTGGCTATTGGCTTTGTAGCAACAGTAGGAGCGGTAGTGGCGGTTGCTGTGGCATTAGGAGTTATGGCCTTTGGCGTCGACTGTGATGGAGGAGGAGGCAATTCTGTTTCTGTCGGTAGATCGGCCAGGATATCGGTAATATGTGTGGCAGGAGTAAGAGAAGGCTATATAAAATATTCAAAAATTAGACTATTAATTTAGGTTGAAGATCGGATTAAAAATTATTTTACCTCATTTGTGCCTGATGCACGTGGAGAACTTTCAGCCGATTATTTAAGGGGTTTTTGCCCCCTTGGCGCTAAGACCTTTTGAGGTCGATCGTGTTTTTTCTATGGAAAGTAATCGGCTAAAAAAAGTTAGTTTACAGAAATAGTAAAAACATAAGATAGGCCAAAAGATGCTTACTTGCCTGTTATTTTTCTTAGTCAGAGAGTAAGGGAGATTGAACTCCCAAAGTTTGACAAGTGAACGTTGTGCAAGTATTTTCGAGAATAATAAAGTACAAACAATAACCCTCGAATCAATAAGATCATAACACAAACTATTTAATACTTGTAGCAGTAACCTTAGAATTAATAAGAACACAAGACAGACTATTTAATATACTTGTCTCAGTTTAGCGTAATCTTGGAACCAATCCTCTATTCTCCATTTTATTCCGACGAACCAACCTTGGTCAGACCCTGAGAAGCTGGACCTTGTTCTCAATGGCAATGCCCATCCAGTCCGGGTGTGCGGCTGCCCACTGCAGCTGGTTTACCTCTGCACCAGCGTCATACACCAGAACAGGATCAATCCCCTCGGCAGGCACCGCGGCCGCCGTCTCGGGCAGCTCCCAAATCAGCGTCTGCCCGTCGTCCCCAGCCGAGCAGAGGTGCCTCGTGGCCTGCGGCGCCCACGCGACCGCGTTGACGCACCCCCGGTGCCTGTGCAGCTCGGCCACTGGCACCCCGGGTGCGCGTATGTCGAGCACGACGACGGCGCTGCTGTCCATGAGCAGCGCGGCCATGTATCGGAGGTCAAAGCGGTTCCAGGCCAGCCTGAGGAGTGGCGTGTCCGGGCGGGGGCTCTCGTAGACGATGGTGGAGTGCTCCTTGTCCCGAAGGTCGAAGACGCGGACGGAGCCATCGGCGGAGACGGATGCGAAGACCCCGGCCTCCCCCCAGGCGATGTCGTGCACGGCCTTGTCGTGCGCGATGAGCTGCGTCTCGACGACGCCGCGGTCGATGTCCCAGACGGTGCAGGTGGTGTCGATGGATGCGGTCCCGATGCGGCGGGGCTCGACCTCGTTCCAGTCGAAGGAGGTGAGGGGCGCGCAGAACTCGGAGGCGGAGGCCTTGCGGTTGTCGAGGACGGAGCGTAGCTCGGTAGCGGCGGGGGCTGGGGCGGAAAGGTCGTCGAGCGAGGTGAGATAGAGGCGGAGGGCGTCGGAGGAGGAGGCGAGGAGGGGCGGTGAGGCGGCGCGCGGGTGGAACTGGAGCTTGGTGGGCGGGTAGGGATGGTCGAAAGAGAGGGCGGGGAGGGATCGGAAGGAGGCGGCGGAGGGGTGGACGGGGTCGAAGGAGAGGAGGGAGACGCGGTTGTTGTAGTCCTCGAGGAAGCTGCCGGCCGCGAGGACGGGCGCGGAGGGCGAGAAGGCGAGCGCGTAGATCGAGTGCGGGAGCTCGCACGTGAAGGCATGCGGGTTCGGCGCTGTGTCCGCCCCCGCCGCCGCCGAGGCGGCTGTCGATGGCGGCGGGTTCGGCTGGTCCATGGAAGATCTTTGCTTCGCGTTGTTTCGGGTTGGATTTGGGGGTGGGTGGACTTGGGCGGTTGAATTGGGCGATTGCCTGATTGGGTTTCCCGGGAGGGAGTTAATAAAAGGGGGAGCGGCCGAGCCGAGCGGGTGTGAGCTGGGGTGGAAGGTTCAACGCGCGCGTGCAGCGGCAGGTGAACAGCGGCCTGGCACGGGGGTTGAACGATGGTGCGTCGCCGGGCGAGTGGCGATAGCAGGTGCGGATGCAGCCGTGCAGGGCGCCACGCGCGCACGCACGGACGGACGAACCAGCCGTCGGTTGGTCAAACCTTTGTTTCGTTCAGTCCTAACTTGTAACCCTGCGATTCGCAAACCGAACAGTCTGCTTGACTGGAACTAGCGCTAGCGGGTCGCGTGATTAGGTCGTCGCGTTCGCGTGCATCTCTCTGGTCAGGTGGGTCATTCGTTCGAGGGGGTGGTGATGACGACGGGATAGGAGAGAGCACGCGATCGGCGGACTGGTCGAAAGCCTGAGCCCACTGCCGTTCTAGTCGCCGGAGCAGCTTCCAGCTGCAAATGGGCAGAGGGAGCAGCGGTTGTTTGGGGTCCCATCCTCCGTCGGGCGGTTGTCAAGCGCGGAGAATGAGCCGGCAGCCGCGGATCCTTGCGGTTGCCAAGCCGCCATGGAAGCTGCTGTGCAGTTCTAGCTTCGTCGGGGGACCGGGGCAACGGGCTTTTGGATATGAAACACATGAGTAGACATGAATACATGTGTAAAATAGGAGATTAGAAAATATAGAAAAAATTAAAGGAATTAGTGTTTGGATGACGGATAGGAAAATTGTAGGAATTTTTCCATCCGGTGTGAGTTCATGATTTTTTTTCTTGTATTTTTTTGTATGAAATCATGAGAAGAACAATGATCCTTAAGAATTGAAAGGGTGGATTTCTATGTTCCAAAGGGTCAAACAGTACCAATTCTCACAGGAATAATATTCCTCTATTTTTCCAACGAAATTTCTTCATTCCAAAGAGGCCCCAACATTGTTTGTCCACTTTGGGATGATACTGATAATCCTATGGGTTGTTTGGTCGATAGCCAATGTGAAGTAAACCAAAATTTTGGCACCGTCAAAACCTAGGCAGAGCAAAAGGTTGACAATTTTTTTTTTATTTGAATCATAATCAAGGTAAATTTTGGAGCTACCAAAATTTTGGTGAGTGATTTCCTCGCCATCGGATTGCTTGCCTCTGACATTGAATCGTACATATCTTATGTCGCCTGAAATATCCGGCCGCTCGGCGCCTCCACGTCAGTGAGCGCGCGTGCTCGATCGCCCCGCGGCTCCCCTGTTGTTGCTCGGCCGTGCCCTCCCTCACCTGCCCCGCTGGCCTGCCCGTCGCCAGGTTTGATAGCTCTTTGTGAGGCATGGCTTCCCGTTTCCAACGTGCCTCCATGCTTTCTCCACCACACCCTCGCGCGCTCCGCCCAACGACCCGCAGCTTCTCCGCACGCCCCCCCGTCCCTCGCGCCCTCCGCCGGAGTGTCCCGCTTGCCGCATCCTTGCCCAATCGGCCGCCTCCGCGTGCGCTTGCTTTGTTCCACCTCGGCCTCTACCGATTGCGACGAGGTGGCCGATCAGCTTAGATCGATCCCCACTCGCGCGGCCTAGCCCTCTCGACCTCCTCCTCGTTGCCTCTGCCTCCTGAATCCGGCTGTTGCCGCCTGCGTCGTCCCCATGGCTGAGGATGGAGGGCATCTCGACGTGGAGGACCCGAGCCGTGCAGCACCACTTGACTTCGCCCAAGAAGTGTCGAATCGAGTCGCGCGGCTGGTTCTTTAACACGAGATCTGCTCTTCTCTCAGGTCGGTAGTGGGAGGGCCCATGCCACCAGCACACCGTGGACGAAGTGGCTGTCGGATCCACGTTCGATTTGTTTGATGTTTGCTGATCTCTTCGTGTTCGATGATGTGATCATTTTTGTCTTTTTAGAGAAGAAATTGACTTTTTTTTGGGTGGATTTAGGGATGGCGAGGGCAACGCTGCTGCCAGATCGGTTCTGTGAAACTTCTGCTCGATGGACAACGTACAAACATCCTTGTTAGTTTATCTGGAATTTAGTTTGTGGTATTTGATAATCAAGATTAGATGAGTATTTATAATTATGCACTGCGGTACAAAGCCATACTTAGTGGCTCACCATATAATAAGAATCAGTTCATTATATCGGAATGCGTCTACCATCTGTGTGCTAGTCCCAATAAAGACAGCCTGACTGATGAGAATTTGCAAGATGAATCTAGAAGTGGTTGCATTTTTGTTTCTTTGGGAATTTGCTATTTTGTTGAAGTTGGATTTACAGAGGTTTATATTGGAGACAATAGCATTCACAGTTATTTAGCGGAAGTCAATCAACCCATCAAACAGAAATTCTCTCTGTTGATCCATGACGACCTTCAGATTGTCAAATTCAAAATCCAGGTTCACCACCCTTTCTGAATTTCTTTGCCGCCTCTTTTAGATAAACGTGATTTTTTATTAGCAATATGAATATTGTTTCTGCAAGCTTTTAATGCCTGCAACATATCTTGAAATGAAGCATTCAATTTATTTCTCAGTTGTTCCTAAATAGCACCCTCTTTTTGTTATTTTGGTGTTAAGACATTCTCTATGGCTACAATTTGCAAGGTGGCTTGATCTTTCTGGAAACAATGCCTTTAGCTAAGTTTGTTTTATGCTACAAAGTTTGCTTTTCGCTGCTTATGGATCTCCCATTGCGGGCAACTTCGAACTTAGTCAGAGATTCAATAATATCCATATCTGCAAGAAGTGACACTATTGTGACCAACAAATATAAAGAAAGGGAGGTACCACCTACGCCTTTAGGTGTTCATTCACAAAGTGAGGAATCCCAGTTGAATGCTGTCAAATGTCTAGATGTTGTTTTATCTCAGTTTTCTCTAACTCTTGCTGCTGTGGATGAGTCCTAGAATCGAGCTTATATACTTTATTCTTAATTCAAATGTGCTGCCAGTTAGAGAATTTAATCTTTTTCCCCTGCATTTAGGAACGTACCAAGGATTAACTCTCGAAGCTAACGCATGTCTTCAACGTTTGAATCTTGCCATGAATATTTTGTTTGGACTGAAGCGGCTTTCAATCTCCAGTTGTCGGGGATCGGACAGCCTGGCGCGCGTCCCCCTGACACGTGTTCGTTCCCCCTCTGTACCCGAGGGACTGTTCCTAAGCCCAGGCAGAGACGTCTCCGATCTACCGCCGGGCTCGAAGCAGATCGTTACCGATCGGATCCGACCAAAGGTCTCAAGAGGCCACCGGGACCTCTCCGAGCTATTCCCGACCGGCGGGCGGGCTCCCGACCTCCGCCGGACGGGTCCCCGACCCGACCGAGCCGGCTCCCGACCTCCGCAGCTGGGACGGGTCCCCGACCGACCAAACTAAGGCAACCCGCCAAGGGCCACGTGTCAAAGCCTCCACCGCCATCACCCACGTGCCCCACGGATGGGGACAATCGGTGACTATACGAGCGGTGGCCATCTCCCAAGATGGTTTAATGATCGCCAAGTCATGCTCCCATCCCCATCACCGGTCACATAATCAGACGAAGACACGCTCTCCCGAGGCAACACCCACGCTGCGCGCAAAGAACGCCAACACTCGTAAGGTTCGCAGAGGGCGTGCACGCCGCTTCCGAGAAATACCTAATCGCCTCGCCAACTAGACTACCGACCCAAAGATGGGCAAGACGGCGGTGATCGGTCCACAGAACGGCGACCGAAGCTCCTAGTGTAGGTCATCTCGCCCTCTCCCAACTCTCGATGTAACTGCGCCTTCCTTCCGTATAAAAGGAGGCAGGAACCCCCGTAGGAGGGGGATCGAACCCATCTCGCTAAGCCATTAGCACTCTCGCTTGTAAACTTGGTGCAGTCATCTGTATTAAAGGGAATACAACGCCACCACACGAATCGAGTAGGGTTCGCCCAACCAAGATAAACCTTGCGTCTCTGTTTGGTTGCACAGTTCCCCTGCTTAGTGCGCCCGCCGAGGGTGCCACCCGGACGAACGAAGCTCTGGGCCTTGCCCTCCGTACGATCCTTCCCCCTCTTTCTTTACGGTCGACGGTCCCGATCGTCGACACCAGTGTTAGTAGTATGCCCAAGAATGCTCATGACCAATTGATAGATGTACCAGCACACACACACAGACACTACATATTAGAGAGCATATTAGAGAGCAACAGTCCTGATTGCTTATCATTACATTTCAGAAACTTTTCTTTGAGAGTGTTTACTACAATAACTTAATGTATCTTTTGACACATTCTGGTAAAATAGAGTTATGTTTGGTATTTTTGGCTACATTGGATTGTGTAGCTATCTGTTATTTTTGCTGCACTTTTCTTAAATTTTAGAAGTGCAAAATCGATTCCTTGCACATACCTAACCATTGAATTAGCCTCTTTTCTATTTTCCCTGCACTTCTCTTAAATTTAAAAAGTACTGACTTGATTCCTTGCACATAATCTTCTCTACTAAATACTTCTGACTAGCTAATGTGGATGCTCTTTTTTAACATTGCTAATGTGGATGCTCTTTTTTAACATTCTCAAATGCAGATGACTGTACACAAGGCTTTTCAGTTTTGCAAGCAGTATAAAAGAACCACTGAAATCCGTAGGTTGTGTGAGATTATCAGAAACCATCTTGCTAATTTGAACAAATATCGTGATCAGCGAGATCGTCCTGATATACCGCCTCGAAAGCTTGGTACTGCACCTTGATACTCGTGTTGAATAAATCATAATTGCTGCAGACCTTTCCCTATGGCAGGTCTGTTCCATAACTCATATAATATTCCCTTTTTTATGCTAAGGCAATTAGCTTCACCCACCAACCTCTGCTTCTTGCAGTAAGGCTTTCGATCTATGGAGGATATCCTTGCTTGATGAGCTTGGTGAAAAAAACTCCAAAACCATCTGTTCTGGTTGTATATTATGCCAAGTTAACTAAAATATTATGGATATCTGATAACCATCTGTATCATGCATATGCATGGCTTAAGCTTTTCAACTTGCCAAAGAGATACAGTAAGAACTTGTCTCAGAAGGATCTACAATTAATAACATCTTCTGTTCTGCTTGCTGCACTTTTTGTGCCACCATATGGCTCTAAATATGGTGCTTATCATCTTGAGCTTGATAATGAGAAAGATCATAATTTGCGTATGGCCAACCTTGTCAACTTCTCCCTCTACTCCCAAGCGTGAGAATAGAGAAGTGGTTAGCCCTCGACTGTTTTCTAAGTTAAGGTTATTTTCAATAACATGATCTATTCTTTTTCTGATAAATCTCATGTCCCCTTAATCGTTGGTGCAAATGTACCATGCTATAGCTCATGGTTTGATGCCATTATTTTTTTATGATGGTTACCTTTTTGGTTTCAAGCTCGGATCTATTTTTGAGTTAAAAAAAAGCTCAGTTCTGTCCTTGATATATCATGGTTTTAATCAATTTTATTTTTATATAAATTTCAGTGCTACCACGGCATATTTCGCATGCTATTAGCTCATGGTTCACAAGAAATTTTACTTACATCTATGCTTCGAACAATCGATCCAAATTTCCAAAAAATGTTGTGTGATGCAAATTTGACATACCATAGTTCGTGACTCCATACAAATTTTCTTGGAACTTTATTTTAGTTTCAGTGGCAGATGCATTACATCACAGTTCACACGTTTTAGGCAATTTTAGTTTTGTCTATGTTTCAAAATTTCAACACCAGATTTACCATACTATAGATCATGTTTCTCCTCCGTTTTACTTATAGTTGGAATTCAAAACTTTGGAGCAAATCTGCCATACTGTAGATAACAGTTATGGGACAACTTTATTTTGCGATTTTGTTAGAGATTCAGTACATAAGATGAGTGTAGCAGAAATGCGTACGCTGCAGTGAAACTATGGTCATACAAGTCAAGATCGAATACGTAATGATGATATACGTGATAGAGTTAATGAGGAATGCCTCCTTCTGCATTGAATTGCACATGATGCCTGTGCATAAAAACGGAAGGGATACTTGATAAATTTTGTGCATCAATCGTTACCCTTATTCGATCATACTTCATCTTACCTAATGAAAGTGCATGCTACAGTCATATCTGCATTTTACCTTCTACAAGTTCATGTCTCTACGAAAGCTATCGCCTGTCATGTGACTGTGAAAATATTTGATATTCTTAAGTCTCAGGTGTGACACATATAGGTGATGAATTATCTCGTTTAATGAATTAACATTTTCCCATTATTGTATGCATTTCACAGGGGAGTCACAAGCAATGAAATGGACCATGAGATTAAGGGTTGTTGTCTATCTTGGTGATGCTTTAGAATATCGCTCAACTAAGGAGCGTGTTCTCTACCATGATCTTAATGCCTACAGAGTTCTGTTTGAAGGTAAGAGTATCATGTAAATTGTTTCTGCAATGTGGTCGGTTGTGTGTGTGTGTTTTTGTAATATTTTTTTTTTGTTGTTCACGTGCTGCAGGACTGTAACCTTAGACTTCCATGTTCTGGCCTCATGAAGAAAAATTGGGATAGAAAAAGTTATAGTACAAATTTGGCATTTACTCCTCCTGAATACATGAGGACTGGTTGATCCCTTCTTACTTTTCCAACATTCTTAAGCTCGCTTTTATGTAGCAATCCTTTTATGCGAGTTTGATGATCTAGGTAGTTTTTCTGATCAGGCTACAAATAGTCAATCACATACTTAATAGGCATTGGCCATTTAATAGAATGCCGATGTATTTTATGCCCTCACTAACCTTTTACGTGGTTCTGTGAATGTTGAAGTTATGCAGCATCCAAATGGAAAGAAACATCGTTTGATCCACATGTTGATTATGATCGGAGGCCAGACATCTTTAGGTTGGTTAGATCTTGTGGGCATACTACTATACTAGCTTCTTTTTGTACAAAATTGCGGCACCTATTAACTTAGCTATTTCCTTTATACATTTGGCAGGGGAACAATTAAATATGTTGTTGTCCATGCCCATTTAGGTCGTACAGGTAGCATGAGGGATGATTTGGAGTCACTAGCATACACCCTTATCTTTTTAATAAGAGGAAGATTACCTTGGCAGATCTATCAGGTGACCTTAATTTGCTCACAGAGTTTGACTAATATTTTATATTGCTTTTGAACCTATTTTAGTTTAACGGATTAATAATGCAGGGAGATAACAAAAACTTTCTTGTTTGTAAGAAAATGGCTACTTCTGCAGAAATGGTGTGTTGCTTCTATCCAGCTCCATTCAGACATTTTCTTGAAATGGTCACTAACGTGTAGTTTCAATATTGTGTACATACATGAATCATATCCGGATTTATGACATGATAAAGTCCCGAAATCATTCTATTGGTTGCATTTTCTCAGGGACTAGCACCATTTTACGATTTCCTGTACAATCAAATCAATTTTTAAATAAGGTAATGTATTGATAATGTTTGTATTCTGCATAGTATTTGCCTCAAATGTCTTTGGTCGGTTTGCTATTTTCACAGCGGCGTGGTATGCCTAGTTTTATTGATGTCACCAACTTTCGGCTGTTACCAAATTTTAGTAACAAACTAAACAATAACCACTTGAGTATTCGTGAAGGTTAGAGGTCAGAAACTCGAGTCCTCGCAAAAAAAAAAAGGTTTGTGTTGGGGGTGGGGGTGGGGGGTGTAGAAACATGAGACATCATGAAACCTGTTATTCAGATCATTGTCTTGGAAAGTTTGGGGAACAAAGACACATATAACGGCAAGTGAACTGCAAGGCAACATTACGAGCTTCAACAGCAAAAACGACTTAAGATTTTTGCCACTTAATACAGTTATACAGCCGGTTTCTTTTCCTAAATTAGAAAGGCACAAAAATACCAAAATACACTGCATGTCAAATTAAGTAGCGGACCGTTTTTGTATTCTGATAAGTCAAAAACTCTAAAGGTACATTCTCATGAGCAATCTTTGCAAGCATCGTGCTTCAGGTGTTCTTAACGTGGGGAGCTGAACAAAGCTCGGCTGATGATACCAGTTGCCTCAATGTAACGATCAACACAACGCGATATGCAACTGCTCTCGCTTCCACTCAAGCTTGATCCGGGCTTAGTCACACACTTTGTAAAGCACTTGCTCCCAACAGTCTGTGACATTACAAGAGACAATTACCATCGAGCTATGTATTTAAGAAACAAAATGTAGCAATACTCATCATTTTGTCTTTTTGCATGTAGCATGGTTTGTCTATATGTAATAAATCAACAATGATGAGCACGATGTTCACAAAGTTGTGAATGTTACAAGGCAGATGTTTCAAAGGTGAAAATTAATAATAATGGTGCAGCAACTTGAAGGTCAGAAATTTCACTGCTAACTGTTTATACTTTATATATTCCATTGTTGCAGCCTTTAAATAAAAAGTACTGGCTCAACAAATATAATACAATTCACATCATTTAAGAATTACCTCACAGATCTTTTAGCAAAAAAAAAAAAAAGGAAAAACATGTTGAGGTCAAATAGCTGAAGGCATACGTTTATCAAAGACAACGCAGAACATCACCATATTTGAGGGAACGGCAAACGCGTGAGTCGTGAAGGCAACATTTGAATTACCAAACTTTGAATCTGTAAAACTATAAGACTTGGCGTGCCTAGTCCAGCCAATTAATCCAGTTTGCTATATCTCAGTTGGTGTTATAATGTGCATTTCAAGTCTTGGATATGTAATTGGAACATGAGGTTTTTTTCCTCACCAATCCTACAAGGCTACAGGCCACCACTGGATAGGACAGAAAAAATTCTAACATGATACATCAACAGACATGCCACCACATCCCTCCAAATAAAAGTGCAGGTTTAATTTGAACTAGGTGCAAAGTACAATAGCTCATGCCAGAATAATACTACAGTCAACCAATACCATGAGCATGGCTTACAAGTTATAACATGCTATCTTCGTCTGAAGCTATAATTGATAGTACACCTAAGTAATGGGGAGACCAGCTTATGCTAACATGTTAAAACTGGGTTGCCCCTTCAATTAGGTTAAATAAATAGGTTTGTGGGGATAATGTGGAAGACCAAATCATTCCTAAAATAAGAAGACTATTTAAAATTAGAAGCTATAAGCCCTCAGAACTTGACATGCGCCTAATAAAACCTTAAGTCCTTAAGAACGTTATGTTTCCTCCTTGTAAGCACAATAGCTATACCATAGTTACCGGATTCACTGTAAACCCCCACTAATCGTGAACTAGATTCGTCGAACCCAAACCGGTTTAGGGTACGGAGTTCATGTTCGTAGTGGAAATCGGAAGAAAAAGTGGCGAACCGCGAACCTGAATCCCGTACCACAACTCGAACGAATCGCGTTTCTGGTAATTACGAGTGATACCTATCTAACAATAAATCTATTTACCTATCTAAGAACCAATTTGTTTAGTAATCGCCCCCATAACTTATAACAAAAGAACCCAACCATTCGATCCCCTCGTGCAATTATTGGCAAAATTAACAATCATTCGTGCCCACTACCCAGTAATTAGCTGCCAAACCATCCAAACAGATTCACACTGACAAACTAATTGCATAAGAAGGGATTGGAAGCAACATTTGGAAGGACTACAACTTGAAGGCAACATTCAGAATTACCAAACTCAAATCTGTGATCTAAATGATAAGTGAAATGATGCACCTAGCCCAGCAAACGAATCCAGTTTACTACTCTATTGGTACTCAAAGTGTGCATTTCAACTCTTGGATATAATTGGATCCTTAGTATTTTAACCAATCCTAGATCACTGGATTGGACAAGAAAATATAACAAGATAAATCAATAGAAGTGCCAACACATCCCTCCAAATAAAAGTGCACGCTTGATTTGAACTAATGCAAACCAGTATAATAGATCGTATCAGAATGTACAATGGTATTACCAATCAATGGATACTCAAGGTACAACATGCCATGTTGATTGCAAGTTAATAATCCTTTTTTTTTCAGCAGTAGAAATCAACCACTGAGTTCTAGACGTCCTATACAAACTATTAGGAGTGCAATGGCACTGAGAAAAAAATTCATACACCTAAGAGATGCAGAAACCATCCTATACCAGCATGTTTAAACTGGCTTGCCCATCCAATCCGGTTAAAGATTATGGGATGATGTAGAAGATCAAATTACCCCCAATCAAGCTAAATCTTGTATAAGCTGCTGATTGCTCAAATCCAGACTCGGTAAGTACCCAAAGCAGAACATCTATCTAATAATAACTTAGCAATGTGTAATTTTATACCCTTGCAAGCACAATAACTAAGTCTCACTGAAGCAAAATCTATTTATTCGTATATCGAACTACTGATCAATTAGCACTGGCCTCATCAATTACAACATAACGAAACCAAATATTCGATTCCCTCATGCAAACCGGCTACTGGGAAAAATCAAGAATTACCTATGCTTAGTAACTAGCAGCGCAACCAACCATAAAGATTCTAATTGACAACAGGTCTAGAAGAGAATAAAAGAATTTCGGGGAGATCTCACCTCAAGAAATTCCTGGGCGTAGGCCTGGGCAAGCTGCGCCTGGATCTGGTCCATAATTGCTCCCGTGTTGCCGGGCGACCCGGACGACGACGAGAAGGAGTCCATGCCGGTTTCCCCTTGCTTGCTTTCCAAGTCCTCGCGGGAGATCGGTGGTTACAGTGCGTTCTCCTGCGCCGAAGATTTTGGGGGCACGGCGGGTTATTTACTAACTTCAGGGGCGGCGCGCGAGAGGGGTAAACCCTAGTTAGATTATTGGATCTGTATCTAACTGCTAATCGGGAAAGGCCCAGTCAACCTTCACTAACAAGATGTGAACCCAATTTGTTTGTTAGGCCAAAAGCCCATGTGGCCATGTGAATTTAAGAGCTGTAAGGCGGCCTACTCAAATTGTAGAACGGGCCTCATTGATCCAGTATATTTTTTCTTCTTCTTAAGTTTTTCCAATCGTCGCACTCGCACCTAGCAGCCTGGTTCCCGTGCGAGAAAGGGCATACCACCCTCCACGAGGTGGGTAGTGGATTTATAATGATACGTGCACAAATGGGTGCACTAATGCGCGTTTTCGCGCTGATGTGTGTGGACATGCATCATTTATTATCCTTCTGTTAATTAATGTCTGTGTTTTTGCTGTGGATGAAAAGAATATTATATCACTCCTACTACATGGAGTTGACATTGTCGTGATCGGCGTGCATGGTCATCGTCCTAATCTCTGGTTCTGTTTGGTAGAGCTTCAGATCTCAGCTCCACCTCAGATCTGAAACTTGTAAAGTAAAGTGAATTAAGTTTATATTTTTAATCTAAAATGTAAATAAGATGACTCACCTAAATACTCTTAGGACCTATTTGGTAGAGCTCCAAATTCTAACTTCACCTGAGGTTTAAAACTTGTAGGCTAAAATAAAGTGAATTAAGTTTATATTTTTGGTCTAAAATGTAAATAAGATGATCCATCTAAACACTCTTAATGTACTCACAGCTCCCTAGAGCTCTACTAAACACACCCTTAGTATACCCACAGCTCCAGCTTCATAGATCCATAGATTTGATAGAGTTGGAGCTGTACCAAACATAGCCTCTGTCTCTATACCTTTGGCTTTGTTGCACGTCTATTAGAACTATAATTTTTTTTGTTAGAGAAGTTTTAGTGAGGTAGAATTTTTTCGTTGTAAGATTTTTTTTTATATAGATTTTTCAAGGAGACGAAAGGAGGAGGTGGGAAGGGAAAACTGCCAAATACCACCGACCCTTTTAAGTAGGATAGAGAAAAGTTGACTCACCAAGAAATTCACAATCGAATGGCAGATATTCTAGCTAATCAACAAAATAGCCTAGAGCATCCTTGAATTGAATTTAACTTCTTACCGAAGTACCACTAACCCGGATCACCTTAATTACCTCTTGTATATATTTTGCAGAAGACATCTTCGCCAACCAAACCGCGCCAGGACTTTTGAGCCTCGATCTGGTTCCGTAAAACGGGGTAAACCAAAGGAAGGAAACGCTGAAATTAACCGCGCACGCGCGGTGGTGGTGGGCTATGCTAGACGACTCCGCAGCGGCCCGTGTCCCCGCCTCCGCCTTCGACGCCTGCGGCACTGCCGTGGCAGGGGTCCCTGCCTTCGTGAACCATCCAAATCCAAATGGACCAAATGCGACGTTCAAAAGCCTTGTAGCAACTAATGCGGGCATGGCATGGGGGCGGCAGCGTCTGCTGCGCCTGCGTATGATCATGGAAGCGAGCAACGCCAACACCCCGGCCGGCCGGTGCGTCCACCCGTTACGTGCATATGCATGGTCGACTATGCATGGCTTCTCGCCCTGCACTGCGCCCATCCGCAGACCACAGCCCCACGGCTCGATGCTTCACCTGTCCTGCGGCTGCGCTGTGCGCTGCGCCATCGCTTCCTGCCTACCCATTACCTAACACGGCCGTGGATATATGTACATCTCAGCGTCTCTTCGTCTCTGTGATGCAGCGTATGACTTTCCATGAGCACAGCACAGGTCCACTAGCTGATGTTGGTGGGCTCCACCTCCACGTCTGGGCCGGCCTGGTCGGGCTGGGCCTGCTTTACTGGAGACGGGCCCTCCGATTAACTGTGAATGCTCATTGCCACATCGATGGGGTGCCTGGATTGGATGGGGCCGGCCGGCCGGCTCTCTCTCCACTCGATCGTTCCATCCGCTGAGCCGTCGTTCTCTGATTCGGAAAGCGATCCAAACGCGCGGGGGTTCGGAAATGCATCGCACATGCGGCAGTCGGTTATCTTATCCCCCTTTGCAGCTTGCTTACCGGCCGCGGCCGGCCGGAGTCTTCTTTAGCTTTTCATCTTTTCGCGCAACGCGTGACGAGGAGGCGCCATCATATCTGCTCGTGAGTACACACGCATATGCTTATGCGCTTCTACTCTCGTATCGACATCATATGCTGCTGCATGCGTAAGTTCGCATGACTTACGCATGGGATCATGGTGGCGTGAGATGACAAGTAGCCGTGTGTAGGTCGAATTAAGCTGCGATCGAATACAGTGTACAGTACGAGCTAGATTAACCAGCTAAAAGTAGTTAACTGTGAGGTGATTCTATGTATCACCGTTTGAAGGTTGCACAAATATTAAAGCATAAATAAAAACTGATTGCTAATTATTTATCCCTTTTCTTCTTTCAAGATTTATACAACTTGTATTGAGAGAGTAGTTAACTTCCATTGTTGAAGCTAAGTACGTAATTACAGTTGATGTGAAATATCTAGCTAGGGGAAGACATTGATTCCTTAATTCGTGCATGCATGACAGAGCGAGTGAACACCTTCTGTTCTAGATACGAGCAATTCGATCGTGCATGTCAATCAAACCATTGCCATCGCAGCTCTTCTCTCCTTTGTATGTGTGCTAGCTAGCTATAGCTAGGTGTGGCCCAATTAAAGGCGACCCAAATGGATCGGCAACGTCCGCGTCTCCTCCTACCCTCGGCAGCGACTTTTGCCGGCCGGCTGACCGGAGCCCGCCTCTGGAGGGGCCGTCACGTTCTCCGGATCTCTCCCCAATAACGCAAAACATACTTACCTAGCTACTCTCTCTGAAGTCTGGACAACGTACAATATTATTAACCTAACCTGCATCTGCATGCACAGCCGCAGTGAAGCCAAGGTTGATTAATATTCATGAATGGAGTGCATGGAAACAAAAGCATGTGCAGGTATGCATGCATGCCGATCCGTCTGCACTTCTGCACACAATGGCTGCCTGGCTGGAGATATGAGGGCTGAAAAGCTGCATACGCAAACCTGCGCTCAAGACTAGTTGTCGTTGACATGAACTGATAGTTCGTTGTTTCTTTCTGTATCGTCAGTTTATATATGGCCACGACTCAGCAGCTAGCTATATGTATAATATATACAAGGATCAGTCTACAGCTATACACATGGCTTGCAGCCAGATTTGTGTTTTTAGACTAGAAAGGGAGGGGATCTTAGTTGTTGTTGTTGTTATTATTATTATTATTATTATTCAGACAATAATTGATGGCTCTTTGTTCGTGAAAGAATATTTGCTAGTGGGGAATTTTGCGGGAAAAGGGAAAACATAGGAATGTGGCAAAGGTTACATAGCACTGATCTGCAGGGAGGCGTCTGGATCGGATGCATAGTTCTGACATATATATGCTACCTTTTGCTTTACTTCATGAGAATAAAGCTAGCTAGCTAGTACTCTAACTAGTTGTTTCATGTCGATCTAATTAAGCAATGTGGAACTATATAGATCATGTCGTAAGTTCTAATCTTCCAAAAGGAGCTCTCGGAATTTATTCGTTTATGATACACACATATATATCACAGCTTAAATTTACATACTACTTCATATGGCAGCAAACAGATTCTTAAGATCGTCAAACTGAAGGTTTAAATGTATCAATCACATCCATATATAAACTGTCGATTTTCCAATTGAACAATCAAGAATTCAGGACTCAAGGCACCCAATTTAACATAACTGCCACATGAACAACTGAACTGAAAGCAAAGGATAAAAACTTATATAATGGGGGAACAATTTCCGTACAAATGTGGAGGGACCATGCATAGATCACTCTGTATTGCCATGACATATCTGAAATCCCGGCCTTTGCCAGTAAACATCATGATCACTGACGACGTAATTTAAGATATCCGACAATATATCGAATCCAATAAAAAGAAGATCAATCATTTCAGGTGCAGTAAATGGAAGACAACAAGCTCCATTGGTGAATAAACTGGCGGCAGGGTTGTACACTTGTACTATAATCACGGAAGATTTCAGTAACAAGCATGATGCAGGGAGAAGTTATGTTCTAAATTCTAATTAACTTGCATCCACCTACCGAATTATCTCGTTTGCGTTTAGGTGAAACGAACAAAGGCAAATTTCAACACAAACTGTGAGTTTTATGTTCATCACTGTTTATATGAAAAACATCACACGAACTAGCTAGTGTGATATTTTACGGTGTGCATGTTACATATTATTTACCTGCAATGTGGCCTAAACATTCAGAATCTGCTTTAGCGTGATAATGTACTGCCTAGGTAGACCCGTTCTACCCTACCATAGGTAGTAGTGGTGTACTTAAGTGTGTTTGGTTGGTGGGATGAGGTTGAATGGGATGTGATGGTCCTGTACCATTTGGTTCCATTGTTTTGGGTGAATGAAATGGCCAACATCTAAATTTACATCCCACCATCTAGGATGGGATGATTTTATTTAAACAACCAAACATATGGATGACTTTTTTCTTGAACCATCTAATATATGTACCACTTGGTACAAGCAACTAAACACACCCTTAATTACGATGCAAGAGACCTACAGGCCACAAGGTAGTAGTACTGGTGTACACATGACCATGCACTTAACATACACTTTTGTCCTGGCTTCCTGCATGTATCCTTTAATTAACACATTGTAATTCGTAATTTCATTAGTACATGACTTAGGTAAATGTTAATGTATACTACTCTATAACCATTAATGTTAATGTAGATAGATAGATAGATAGATAGATAGATAGATGGGGACAGGCAATGAGTTAATGGTTATATATATATATATATATAGTATAATTACTTGGGGCATCATAGAGCCTAGGCTCCATGATACAAAATGGGTATATTCTTCTATGTATTGTACGTTTATTTTTTTGAAAATTTTAGGATGTTGAGTTTAACTAGTTTACTAACTAGTTCAAACAAGTTTGAACTAAAATTTAAACTAGAGTTTCCTTTTTTAATGATAGTTTGTTTGTAGGTATGTGCTGATTATATATATATATTAGCGAATTTGGCTTGAATCTGCGCATTTGAAATCATGGAGCCTAGGCTCCATGGTGCCCCATTTCAGCTTCCTATATATAAAAAATATTCTACTCCCAGAAGTAGTTACTCTCACCTCTGAAATACCACTTAAACGAAATTGAAATACTTCTTTATCACTTTGGGTATACTCATACACTAATTATAAGATACTCCAATATGAGCCACATGAAAAAATTGTAAGGGAGTCCATAGTTTTTAAGTGTATTTTATAAATACGTTCATATACACACATAAAAAGAAGTATATCAAAATATATATACATACCATCTTTGAAAAAAAGTACATACCACCTAAATAGTCTTATATACTTGTATACTACACGTACATACCCTTCGTTTCGCGAGATACTCCCTACGTTGTGAGATACGGCATAGAGAGTAACTACTCCCGATAGTAGAAAAGAGGCTTTATATGTATATATGTATGTATGTATGTATGTATGTATGTCATGCGTGGTGATTCTGCAGTTGTGCTCCCTAGACAGAAGCTTCGGAGCTTGGGTGCAATCTACAGTCTACAGTGCCCTGATTAACAACAGTATCTATCTCCTGAGCCTGTGGTGCACATGCTTCCTGCGTTCTCGCTAGGCTGCTAGCTAGTGTCTATACACCATATCTCAGAGAGACACACCTATATAGCATCCTGTCGATCGTCTCGAGCGCTCTCCTTGTCCCTTGCTGATTTGCTTTTCTAACAACCACAAAGCAGGGACTGGGAATACGTACGCACATCAAGATATATATACACACACTAGCTGATAGTAACTTGTTGGAGTAAAAGAGAGGAAAAAAGTAGAGTAAATTTTACAAAACTACAAATTTTTTTACAAACTATCATAAAGCTACAGATTTTCGTTTCTATTTTACAAAACTATAGATTTTAGAAGAACTTATTTCATAAAACTACATGTTTCTTATACAACTTATCATAAAACTACATATTTTAATTTCTATTTTACAAAACTACAGATTTTAAGAGAACTTGTATCACAAAATTATAAATTTTAGAATTAATCGTTTCTTGTAACGGGTCAGACATTCTGAGCCCACATAACAGCCTCACGCGTAAGTGAAGCGAGAAATGTGGGTCCACACTGTCAGACCCGTTATAAGAAACGACCAATTCTAAAATCTGTAGTTTTATGAAACAAGTTTTTCTAAAACTTGTAGTTTTGTGATACAAATTTTCCTAAAATATGTAGCTTTTCTGATAGTTTGTACAAGAAATATGTAGTTTTGTGATACAAATTCTTCTAAAATTTGTAATTTTATAAAATAGAAGCTAAAATATGTAGTTTTTGATAGTTTGTACTAGAAATCTATAATTTTGTACAATTTACTCTAAAAGTAAAGATAAAACTACAGATACAGACTGCACTGCGTGCGTTGCTTTATTTACAACCTTACCTCCTGTGTGCGTACGCTCAGATTTTGTCTTTAATTACACTATAATTCGTTAGTTATGTGAAGTGCCTGATCCTAGTACACATCTCTTAATAATGATCTGTCTAATGATCACTGACCGGAAATCCGGAATACAATGACGTCTTGCTTAACTGCGACACAGGAACAGAAAGCACACAGGGCTGGCTTAAAGATAGCTGCTGCTGCTGCGCAGACCACGTTGTTCGAAAAATGCTACAGCACAAGAGACACGGCTGACAGCTGGGGTTTGTACAGCGCCCTGTCGCAGTTCAAAGGCATCCGTCGATCAGAAAGACTGGTCAGATCGACGCGCGTATCGTCGTATACACGCGCTCGCGCAGCAGCTACACAGACACAGCGCCGAATATATGACGTACCCGCATTATTACCGCACAGTGAACTAGGCGATACAGAGAAAAGCATCTGGTCATCAGACCGTGCTCCATGATCTCCATGCATAAGCTCATCATTCTTGCTCTCACATCACATGCATGTATGGACTGCCAGTCAGGGAGAACTGGCTCGATCTCTTAATGCTAAAATAGATTATTCTAATGTTTTTATATTAGTATATTCTTGTTCACATCAATGCATGTACTAGTACGTAAGGCGCCCTCTCCCTCTCTCCAGTCTCCACTCTATCTTAACCGAGACACACACAGGTCAAGAAATATTTTCCCAATTTCTGAAGTGCAGTTTGTACACTCCCGTTGTACAATCACAGGTGCCCAGTAACGTGTAAATTCTTCGATCTGGGTACGTACGTAAGCCTGAATATGGATAGCTATGGATAATAATACCAAACTGTTCAGATTAAACTGGAATATAGATGACAGCAGGTATATCCAATGTTGATCCCCAGTAACAGCAAGTTATAATCTGCAACCGTAGGATATCGATGCATGCATATAACACGCCCAAAAAGAAACTTGCAAGCACATGCACTCATATATATATATATATATAGTACTAATGATCAACGGAAAGTTATGTGGACGTATGTAACGTTTTCAAAAACTCATCCAAATGGAATATGCATGCGTATCTGTTGCTGGATTAAGCTAGCGGTTTAAATCATCCCAAATCAAACACTTACTATTCTTGGTCTGAATATATACAAACTGCATGGTCTGGCTGAAGCAAACACGTAATATCAATCGGCTCACCTCCCAGTTGGAGAGAGTTTGGGGTCCAATGATCTTTTCGACCTTGACAAATACTCCCTCCGTTGATAAATATAAAGCGTATTTTGACTTGGCACAAAGATTAAGGTTGTGGTGAAATTGAGAAAGATATGAGAGGAAATGACTTATATATCTCTCTTAATTGTCTTGGAAGATGAGAGATAATAGTTTATGTAGGTGGTAATGAATAAATGCATATGGTTGAGAGAGAATAAATAAGAGTATAGGTGGAAAGGCTCATTAAATCTACATGCACGTCTTATATTTTTCAACAAGACCATTCAAACTATAGGCCTTATATTTATCAACGGAGGGAGTAATAGTAAACTCACCAAAAGCCATTCTTATTTTAAGCTCATGAATATTAACTTGCTGTTGCTTCCACCTATGTTATGCCTATAACAATATATTATTGGACACCATAAATAAATAAGACGCCGTGCATGCATGTGTTATCTATAACTAACCAAAATGTTTTCTAACAATCAACATATCAATATATGCAATACTGAGGGCCTATTTGAAGAAAGGAATTTCACACGAAATTTGTGGGAAATCCACAGGAAATAGTTCAATTCGTGATGGAAAAATCCGTTCTCTCCAACCAGGCGGCCAGGCCCTCAATTTAGCGCCCAACCAAAGGGAAAAAAACCATATATCAGCCTTAGTACTTAAATGATTTTAATTTACCCACACAGAAGTATCAGTTGTACCGATCGTACGTAGACTATCAGAGTTGAACTATTTATACGCATTATACTTGTGAATAGTAGGGAGGAACAATTTCCAACTAATTGTATATGATTTGTGAATACCTTAAAATACTCCCTATGTTTTGCTAGCTATATTTGTCCACCGCCTACCATACGTACTGACCAAGAAATCATTAAATTTTAAGAAACACTTAATAAGAAATGGCCATATATATCTTTATTAAATGGTATACTACAACCACTTAACCTCTTCCAAATCATTTAAGTACGGATAGAAAGTGTAAAAATTATAATAACTACACTCTAGAATCTCTTGGTGGACAAATATATTGAAATGGATACTTCTGAGGTCATGTACAAATATATGGAGGGATTGAGTACTATATGATTGTGAAATATAGTGATGTGCTAATGCAAATATATATCTCATGTATGTGGAAATATAAATGTACTTTCATTTCATAGACTTTATCATTCTCTAGCTAAAATGGTACTAAGCCTTCTCAACTTGACTTACTACCACACATAATCTCCAATACGCAAGGGTTGCATATGAATTTTCATCTTTATATTGCCATATATATGTGCAGAAAACATATTGCACATATATATACTCTGCCATTGAAATTATGGATCATTACCCGTTC
Source organism: Otatea glauca (assembly GCA_036346275.1). NCBI lineage: Eukaryota > Viridiplantae > Streptophyta > Magnoliopsida > Poales > Poaceae > Otatea > Otatea glauca. Next base: position 44,221,700 of record CM070714.1, read on the forward strand.
ATCATTGCTGCATCAAGTTAAATATGTATCCACTATTCATTATGTGTAACACTTCAGTCATTTCTATCACAAACCGTTGGATCTTTTAACAATGTATCAAACTGCAACAACAAACTGTGAACTCAACATCCATGAAATTAGCTATCAATAACAGTACATACATTTACATCCTAATATTGCAATGTACAGTAAGAGTTAATATGACAATAGAGCATAAGAAATTATATTACCAATAATTTTGATGTGTACCTTAGTATATGTTAATTAGTTAGGCATAACATATACAAACTTGATCAAATTCTTCCAAATTATACGTAGATAGGAGCAAAAATAATGCTCATGTGTTGTCGTTTCCCTTTCATCACCAAGCTAAGCTAACCAGCTGTCTAATTACTCTTAATCTTGATGTCTGGCGCAAGATCAAGAGTCATGTTCCATTGTCTCAGAACATCCAATTAGACTCTCTATGACATATCAGGCATTCATGTTGGAAGTTTACTTTCTCCAAATAGTTTTGGCAATCCATGATCTGTTGGGTAACTTGGTAGTTGGTACAATATTGTATTTGTATATATACCTCATATATACGTACTTGTAATATCCAGGTTTATATAGCACGTATTGCATATTCATAGTATGGGTTGATCAGCTTATAACCTAGCTAGATGTACAATACATGAAAGATAAAAACTAATGTGGAGAACATAGGTTGATCGAAAGAAATCAAGTAGTATTACATGGCAACTGATAAAAACATGATGAATAAATTAAAACTCATAGCCAGTACTTCAGTTATGAAACATAGCTAGCCAGCTGTATATGTATAGAGACACACAAAAAGCATGACCCTTACCCTTTAGGAAGTAAAGAAAGTCAATAAGGCTAGTGCAGATTGAGGTACAAAGTGAGGAAGAAGAGCACACAGAGCCATTTGATGATGGATGAAGGGGGGATGTAACAGAATCTTCTTGATGAAAGTATACATCAAGTATCAAACCAGAGATTTATATCATTCTGGATATTAGTAGATTATTATTACAATCTCAGTAAGTAGATCCAAAGATAATAAATCAGGAGTTTAAAGCAAGGGGGGCATTAGCTGAATTCTGATGTAAGGTAAATTCAAAAGGACAGAGGGAGAGTTTTCAACTAAGCAGCTATACTTTTCTGTGCCAGCCATACTGAATCCAGACTTGTCAGCTTCCTGTTTGATGTAGGATCAGTCTCAGCCAAGCCTATGGACGTTCTGAGGCTAAAAGAAGAACCCAAAAGAAGGCAGTTTCCCCGAAAGGCATCTAAACCTAGCAGTACCCTTAGGAGAACCATGAACCATCAAGTTGCAGCCACCATCTAGATGAGGGTATGTACATCATGGACTGAGTTTGCAAAAAGAAAACTACACCAAAGCAGAAGAAAGAACAAGCAAACACAAACACTTCCTTTCCTTTTTATGTGAAGATCGAAGACTTCCCTTTTCACCTTCCCATAACTCTCCCTTTTCACTTTCCCATCTTACAATGGACCAAAGGTACTTTCTTGCAAGGTTCAGCATCGATACATCTATTCTGAATTTCCCAACAATTTCAGTGCCCAAAAAAAAAATCAGAAGCACCCGTTCCTACAGATTGCTAGTTATGGACATCTAGTTACTTGAGGCCGGTACGCGGCCTCCTTTGCTCCCATCACGCCCTGCAAACACATCCACAAACCGTGCAGTCCTAGCTACTCGCACTGCAGTGAAAAAGGAAAGGAGCTAGCTGAGATGGACACAAACAGCACACAAGAAGAGCATCAGCTCGCCACAACACAACGGCAGCCAACAAGTGTACATCGACTGACTGTTGCTACTCCTACAACAACAGGAGGGGTTAGTACTGAGGTCCTTCTCTCCCCCCATAAATTCTAGCAGACGTACAAAGAAGTTATGGCCAGTGCAGTTGTGGCAATGTCCCCTGTTTACAGACTGCCATGGCCATAAAGATCTCTTGGACTGTATACTATGCACTCAAGGTCCAGACAATCCAAGCTATACGTAATTTGGCCCACTGCATGAGTTAATTCTATGTTCCCTTGGGTAAATCGCAAAAAAAAGAAGAAGAAGAAGAGAGGAATATGATATTATTTCTGCTGCGCATACTACTACTCTATATTCTATACCATGACGTTACAGATACGATACGCAGAAGAACAACAGGGGTACTACAGTGTAGTACAAAAGGTGGCGGCAAAAAGAGATATAAAAGAAAAATAAAAAGGAATGTCCAGACCCCGGCGTAAATATGAGATGATGAGAGCAATAATGGATGGAAGAGATTTTAAGATCTGACCTTGAATTGTTGCTTCTTAGGACTTGTCTGATGCGCCATCCAACCGTGTCTCCGGAGACGCGAATTTGATCTAGGAGAATATCAGATCACACATATGATGCAAGCAAATTAAGACGCCGGTTTAGTGATGCGTTTTCCATGGATCGATATGTTCAAATCGTTGGCAAATGTTAGGATATTATAGACAATTTTGCAGACATATGTTATCATATGTAGGGAATGTGCATGGAATTTTCCTATCAAATCATGGACAAGCTAGTACTGAAGTACACAGGAATGGAATGTAACAGCACAAGGAAATGAAGAACATGACACGGATTTGGGAAAAACATTCATTTTCCTAATCTTAATTTCTCTATATCTTCTCAAACCAACACGAAAATTTCAAGTGCCAAAAGAAGGGGAAAATGTCAAATCTTAATTGCTATCATCAAAAGGTTATAATGGAACCACAAGAGAGTGAGATGATGAGAACAAACCAAAACAAGCAGAAGAAAGAATCGTTGAACTTTCCTTTGCTTTTCCCTTTAGGTCACAGATCGAGATCCAAAGCTGAATGCGCCTCCCTCTTGGACGAAGACGACGACGACGGAGACGATGCAGCGGAGGACTCGGCTCCGTGGGAAGGCAATTCTAGTAGCCTTAGTGTAGGATCCCTTTGTCGCCATGCGGGCATCTGAAATGACAGTGCATTGCCATGAGGCCCATGATTGCTCGACTCGCCGCCGCCATCGCCTGAATGCGGGTTGTCGAGGTTCACGCCAAACAACCGCACGCGCTTCGTGGCTGTCGTCGGGCTTTGAATGACCGGCACCGAGTCAAGAACCACCGGTGAGCTGGCGGTTACACCGGCACCGCTCGGCTGCACTGTGTACTGCAGCGGCGTGGGCGCGCGCGGCAGGAGCGGTGCATGCGGAGCCATCCTGGCCGAGCCGAAAAAGTGTAGCTGGCTACCCATCGTGGGGTTCATGCTGCGGAAGTCCAGGCCTTGGCGGAGGCGGTGCTCGTAAAGCGTGGCGGGCGGCGAGGGCGGAATGAAGAATCCGCCGCCGCCGCCGCCGCCGCCTACGTTGAGGCCCCACTGGCTGTAGTGCGATGTCAGTGGTATCGGGAGTGGGAGTCGCGGCAAGCGCAGCGGGTCGCGGGTGTCGGCACGGCGCTTCCAGTCGATGAAGAGGCGGTGGCGCGCTGCCTCGCCGACACCGCGGGAGAACGAGACGGTGTCCCCGGCGTCCAGGCGCTTCTCCTTGACGAAGCGGCTCCAGCCCTTGGTCATGACGTAGCTCTGGCTGCTGTTCCAATAGGAGTAGCGGAAGCGCCATGGCTTCCCCGCGCGGTCCTCGAAGTTGAGCAGGAGGCCCTTCTCGTTGGCCGCAGCGTCCAGCGGGAAGTACTTCTCCGCGTACTGTTTCGGGATCACCAGCCGGTTCAGCTTCCCCACATCGCTTGGCGTCACCACCTTGTCGAACATATGCTCCTTCTCCACCACCTCCACGTCGCCGCCGCCTCCGTCACCGCTCCCCGAAGCTCCGGCGCCATCTCCGGAGCGAAAGGGAGGGCTACTTCCTGACGCAGACACGGACGCCGCCGATGCGGAAGCTGCAGAAGATGACGCAGACGCAGTGGCAGCGGTGGCCGTGGCCGTCATGAAGGGGATCTCGCGCCTGGTTGCTTCCTGCTCCTCATCGTCCTCTTCTTTAGAAAACCTACTGCTCGTGGTGAACTCCATAGCAGCTACTATCAGTTTCTCCTTTGCTGTATTTCCTGCTCCTCCTTTCGGTCACCTGCTTCTTCTTCTTCTTCTTCTTCTTCTTCCTTTTCCCTTGCTACCTTCTGCTGTGACGATCAGCAGAAGCTGTGTTCGAGAATAGACAGACACTGTTGCTGAGATGCTAGCTAGCTATAGGGTACCAGAGAGGGGATCTACCTATGTATGCGTGTATGTTTTTATTGTTCCTATGAATTCCTATTCCTGAACTGTGTTTTGCACCAAGCAATCAAGCAAACTAAGAGGGAGAAGCAGAGAGGAATTAGGCATGTAGCGTTTGCATTGACGCCTGCGCGCGTCCAGCTTTGGGATGTGGTAGGAAGAGAGAGAGAGAGAGAGAGGTCGAGGCGGAGATGGCCAGATGGATGGAGATGGAGATGGTAGCGGTTAATATTTGTGGCTAGCGCTGTCGCTGTGGGCGCAGAGGAGGATGCAGTTCCTTCATCAAGGGAAGAGGAGGGGAGGCCACTGCCCTAGAAGATTCGTGGAAGTCGATCGACTAGTGGAAGTAGTTAGTAGCTTAGTGAAGTGAGCTTGCTGTATTTTTCTCCCGAACTCTCCCTTCCCAGCTTCTGTACTCTTATGTTCCTTTTCTTCCATGGAGTTTAGACTAGTTCGGAGAGCAAGCATCTAACACCAAATAATCCAGTTTCCGTATAAATCGGAGAAAATCTATGTGTTCTAAACAGGGCCTTATATTTAGCTCGGAATTTTTTCTTTACCTTTCTCTTTGTAAAAGAAGTAGTGTTGTAAGTATAGAGTTAGAGAAAGGGCTTGGAAAAGTGGGCTGTACTGTACAGCGTAGTGTGTAGCTTTATAAAGGGGTTGAGAAGGATGGAGAGAGGGAGGGGGGTGGGGTCCATGAATAACCGGGTTGGGCTCATGTGAGCTCGTCCTTGTCACCATACGGGTATCAAATATCACACGCCTGCCTACAGCTTGGCCACCCGAGGGTGGGACGCTAGCTTGTGTAGACCTAGTTCCTAGGTTGGGCCTGATTTCAATACTCAATACCCATCCATCCAAGATGATTAGTGTGTAATGAAAATATTGTGTGCCTCGAGGACTTGAACTTCAATGCCACAAATAGTTATCGTTTTGTGTGGGTTCAAACAGTTATTAGTATTCTCTCATATCATAAATAGTTATTATTTTGGACATCGACATGGTCCTCAAAACTCAACTTTACCACTAATTTCTATTATAATGTATTAAAAAATTTAATAAAATTATAATATTATGAAAGTACATTTTGAGACGAATCTACATATATGATTTTCATGCATCCAATCTAAATATTTAAAAAGATATCGATAGCTAAAGTTTCAAAAGTTTGACTGCACGTATCCTAAACCGACAAGTTTTTGTGAACCAAAGGGAGTACAAATTAATAGAGCATATCCCGAAGTTTGATGGCCTAAAAATCTTAAGAATACTAATGTGACAGGATATATCCAGTACTAGTGGTCACACAATAACTACATGACATGGAAGTGAATATTGTGTAGTAATATTAATTCAATAGGTTAAATGTCAGTCTTGACCGTAGTTTTACATAACAGTCAATAAATAAGAGATGGAAAAGAAAATTCCCATGAAATAGTACGCTTGACATGAAAAGATTTGGGCATGAACATTCTCATATGGTTGGTTTGGTACAACTCAACATCAATTGGAAGTGATGACTTAGGTCTGCATATTTGCTCAAACCACAAATTGATGGTTGGTATGGAAATATGTGAGAGCTGAATATAACAATGTGCACCTATTTTCTCGCAAAAAGTCATACATTTTTTTCTTTGGAAGAAATATACGTCGTTCTCTAATTTTCCTCCAGAGTTCAACGAACCACACTCCTAGAGCAATGTGGCGAGGGCATTATCGGTGTTGAGCTTGTAATACCAACAATGAGGTTGATGGCGACAACAATCACACTGTGTGGTAGAATTAATGGATGGAGCAGATTGACGTGATTGGCGAATGATATTGGTCAGAGACAACATAGAAGGTGGGGCGGTGGTAGAGAAGGTGGGTGCTGCTAATGTTGGAGATAGTAGCAACGGAAGCAGGAAGAGAAGTAGCGCATCAATGCTGAAGGCTGTAAGTGTGGTGGGATTGTTGGTTAGGGAAGGATACACAGTAAGGGGAGGAGGACTAATACAACAAAGTGGAGAGGGTACCATGAAAATGAAGCCATCAAACGGTTTAAAATTTGTTAATTTTTTGGAGAAAAAAAGATTATGATGCATGCCTCTCCCCTCTTATGCATGCAACGATGCAAGTATGCAATGATGCAAGTATGTGATTTCCAAAAGTCGATCAGCATGCATGGTTCTAATTTCTAAATAAATTAGTCCATGCATGCTTATAACTACTTGGTGAGTTTAATAACCGAGCTACTGTGTGTTATGGTACTGTATGGACTCGGTTTTAGATGAGCTATTTGACTGTCGGAGGCTTAATTTCCCCAAGACAGAAAGGGCAGTAGGGCTAGTCTTCTAGAGACCAACCAAAGTATTCCTTTGTAAAAACTTTTTTATATAGGAGTATACAGAGGAAGTTTATTGCAAACTATAAAGATATGTAAACATTACCAAGAACCATCCAATTGTCAGGGGAATTGTTGTATTTAATTTAACCTCTGATCATTGGTACTGGTCGTGCCGTTGTTGCAGCAAATGGAAAAAGGCAGTCCAAACATTAGCTAGCGTCTAGTTAGCTTGTTTCGTCTCATTCACTACTACAGAAAGGTTTATATTAGACTCCTCTTCACAGACGGTTTCAAAAAACCGTCTGTTATGACAAATATCACAGACGGTTCTCTAGTGTAACCGTTAGTGATTTAATCACAGACGGTTCTATTTATGAGCCGTCAATCATATCACAGCCGGCTCTAGTTAAAAGTCGTCTGTGATCATATCACGGACGGTTTTAACTAGGAACCGTCTGTGATAAGGTAATATCATAGACGGTTCTAACTAGGAAATATGACCTGAGACCCCTATATAGCCATACCAATAGAATTTGTAGCGCCAGATCTATGCGTTTCGTCTCCTGCAAACCCTAGCCCCCGGCAATCCTCCTTCTCGGCGACCTCCTCCCCGACGACTTTCGTGAGCACCTACTTCTCCCCGTCGGCGAGCACCTCCTTCTCCTCCTCCCCGTCGGCTAGCTCCTCGTCCGCGAGCACCTCCTCCTCCCCATCGGCTACCTCCTCGTCCGCGAGCGCGCACCTCCTCCTCATCTCCGTCGGTGAGTTGTACGTATGAAACCGATATGCTTGACTAGGTTATTGTGTTTGTAAATGACATTTGTGAATGATGTTTGTGAAGATGTTTGTGAATAATATTTGTGAATGATGTTTAGAAAGAATGAGGATGTACGTACTAAAGAATTGTAGCTCAAATGCTTGACTAGGGAAACCGATATGCTTGACTAGGGAAACCATTTTGAGTTTGCGAATTAATGATGTTTGTGAATAATGTTTAGAAGGAATGAGCTAAGCTGTATATAGGCGATTCATGATGGTTGAACAAAACTGGATATATAGGATTCATGAGAGGTCAAATATAAAATTCTTAGCAAGCTGCATATATATAGCTTAGCAAGCTTTAATGCCTCATTAGTTTGCTAGCTAGACCTGAGTTATATATATAAGAACATAAAATTCATATAATCTAGAATTCAACATTAAACTTGTTATATCACACAAGGATTGATGTTTTGGAGCTACTATGTATTCAATGTTCAATGCCTCTTTTGTGCCTATACTAGGTGATAATATGTTTGAAACTTATGTACGTGTACATCTCTATCTTGCATCCTTGTATCAAGTAAACACCTAATTCATTATAATATATTTATGGTAATTAAAGACATGGAAAAGCTGTTAGAAACTAAACAAAAACTCGAAGTGGAGATCGAACAACTGAAGGGGAAATCTGAGATAACAGAAAAGATTTGTGAGATCAAACAAGAACTGAAAGACATGGATGTTCGCTTGCAAGATATCAAATCCCTTAACACAACACTCATCAGTAAGGAACGCAGAGCGAATACAGAGCTGGAAGAAGCTAAAGCTAAGCTTATAGAGGTAATATGAAGGTTTCTAGTACTGAATTCAACGTGGTTACTGTCCTTCTCACAACAACATAATCGCTTTTAATTTGTAGGGATTGAGAGATATGACTGAAGATCAATCGGTTATTGGTGTCAAGCAAATCGGTACTGTACTGGAGTTATGGAACTTCAAAGAGAACCGAGAAGCCTCTATTGCGGAAGCTATGGCACATATGATGGAAGACATGAAAAAACTATAAGGTTTTCTTGTTTGAATTACGGAAATAATGTGTTTCTAGCTGAACACTTATTGATATATTTGTGGTATATATCATATTTTGTTAATTAATGTATTGTTACCTGAACTATGAAATATTTTGTTATCATATTTGTGGTATCATATTTGTGGTAAGGTCTTCTGGCCTTAACTTATGAAATAATGTTTCCTTCTAACTCTCTTGGCGAACTTCCATGATTAGTATCGATGTTGAAATTTTATTCACCTTAGATATTTATGCATTGACATTTTACAAGACACAACCAATAATAGATTTTGCAATTCAATATCAAAACATCCTAGATGCATTGAGGCAACGACATGCGATGAGAAAAATCTACGTGGTACTCTAGATGCAATTGCGTCACGCAATTGCATTTAGAGTGACGCAATTGCCTCTAGAGTACCACGAGATTTTCTCATCAAACAAGTCGTTGCCTCAATGCATCTAGGATGTTTTGATATTGAATCGCAAAATCTATTATTGGTTGTGTCTTGTAAAATGTCAATGCATAAATATCTAAGGTGAATAAAATTTCAACATCGATACTAATCATGGAAGTTCGCCAAGAGAGTTAGAAGGAAAATCATTTCACGACGGTTCTATTTTAAAACCGTCAGTGATAATCATATCACGAGCGGTTCTAATTAAAAGCATGCGTGATTACTTATCATTAGAGACGGTTCTATCTTAAAACCGTCTAAGAGAAAAGATTATCACAGACGGTTCGTAGATAGACCCGTCTCTAATATTATTTTTACTGACGGTTCGGAAACCGTCTGTGATATGTCTTCTCATCACTGACACATGTTTGCAGACGGTTCACAAAACCGTCAGTGATGAGGATTCTAAACCGTCTGTGATGAGCTTTTCTGTAGTAGTGATTATTGGTCGATCCAGTACGTGTCCCTTTCCTTTTGTACGCCACATACTAGATTTTCTAACAGCGGATCTCTGTCTCTCTCTCTTTATCTCCCTTTTGAGCTTCCAGCATTAGATTAGAACAACTGACGTAATTAAAGAGGAATATATTTATTTTGATAGAATTACAGCTAGAATTAAGTTCTGTTTGGTTGGAAGTCAACTTTGCCATTATTAACCTTAGTCAAGTGTGGTTAGCCATACTTTTTGTGACAACAAAATTTAGCACTACAAATGTAGAAAGCTTCGGCAAAAAACTGAGTCTATGACGCGTAGTACATAGGGCTAATTATGAAAGTGTGGCAAGCCATAGTTATGACAACGAACCAAATAACTGTTTAAAAATCTATAGCACATCTAAATTTAGACGTGACAATGTTAGCTTTCAACCAAACAAACAATATACAGTACGGTCATTTAAGATGCGGTCACAACCGGCGAATCTACGGACATTTTTTTCCTAGTGGGGTCAAAGTGGTGACATGATCACATGAATGACAAATTTATCCACCCAGACAAAGTGAAACTGTTGAATAACTGTGGTGTCATATTCAAATCCTCGAGTCTTTGCATAGTTAATCGGGCTGGGTCGTTAAACTTCAATCCAACGCAAGCATGTGGTCCGCTCTGTACCATGTCGACCAAGCGTTGTTTCTGTTGGATGGTTAGTGCAACTATCCTCCTGCTTTTACCTCAGTAGTGTTGGGTTCAAATCCACTATGTCAGCGTAGAAGAATATGAGCATTTTTTTTTCTTTCCATCGAGTTTTGTTGAGTATATTGGCATCTCCCCAACAGACAAACCCTAATAATACACTAGAAAGGCTGGCGCTTCATCCTTTTCCCTTCTTTCTTTCTTCCCCCCTCAAACAACTGCAATGGGCTCCATTTTAGTGCGGGTGCCCTTGAACGTGGAGAGGGGAAAAAGAAGAGGGAAAAATGTGATGTAGGAAGAGAACAAGACAGGGAGAGATAAGATAGTTCTCCTGGACCCCATGCAGCTAGCTAGCTCTCCCAAAACTTGTGCGAAGAGGCGGATAGCTAGGTAGCAGGTAACATGCTTCTCAATATGCATGGCGTTTTGATATGCATGGCAAGGAAGCATGCATGTGATTTCGAGGTGCCCACTTCACTAACATGGAATTTAATACTTTGGGGCTAAGCTATAGGTTGAAGCTAAGATCTTTCACATGCTTCCAGTCTACATCATTTTTGTGTTAGTAAACACTTCAGCTCGTGAAAGATAAAATAGACCCCTTTATCAAAGCAAACACGTGCTGTTCCTATCGAAACGACACAGAGGATGCTTGTTAAGAGTTCGAAGCGATGGTCGCGAGGCATCTTTGTTTAGGATTAATGATTTTAAAGTTCATCAATTTTTTAACCTTCTTAGTGTAAAATTGAAGAAAATATTTATTATGTATTGCCATTTTTAATTAAAAATCTCGTGCAAACTGATTAATTTATGAGAGGTGCTTCAATGCTTTTCTTTTTTACAGTTGCACAAATATTAAAGTATGAATGAAGCGTAAATGGAGATTACTTACCCCTTCGCTTGCTTAAAGATTTGTACAACTTGTATTAGAAGGAAAAGCATTGAAGCACGGCTCTTAATTTATATGTAGCATGAAGCAACAACCTTATGTTTGATATAATCTTGTTGAGCAGTGCTTCAATACTTTTCCTTCTAATACAAGTTGCACAAATCTTGAAGCAAGTGAAGGGGTAGATAATCACCATCTACCCTTCATTCATGCTTTAATATTTATACAACTGTCAAAAAGAAAAGCATGAAAGCATCTCTCAATCTTATTTCAGACACAGAAACAGGATTGTACTCACCAAGCTGATATAATACTCTTGTTTTAGAATTACCTAGAAATATTAATAGTGTGCTTGTACTCATGTACATGTAAGACAAATTTCCACGCTCTCTAGCATAGAAAGACGTAATCGGCGCCCTTAGCTCGTTGGTACCCCTTAGAATTTGGGAAGCCATAGGATATGTTCTGGCTCCGGATCTGGACCTAGTACATGTACTGTACCACTGCATGCATATGTCCAGCATTTTTCAGCCGGTCCCACATGTCAGGTTTACTGTAATACGATGCTGCACTGCACATCTGTGTAGACCTTATTACCTGTCAGGCTGTCACCATGGACATCCGGAAGTCGTAAAGTTCTCATACAAAAAAAAGAGAGCAGGAAGTCTTTTGGATACAAAATGAATAAACCTGAATGTTTTCAGTGCCTCGTAGACTCACTGTTCAAGTTAGGAAAACCATTATTGCTCAAACAAAAGTAGAGGAAAAAAAGAGTGAAGCAAACTAAGCTAAAGAAACTTCTAATTAGTTTTCATTTTAAAAAAGACACATCTAGTTCCTGATTACATCGTTGTCTCTAAAAAAATTAACTTCAATATTTCTTTTAACTCTTATCACGTACATGATAAAGTGCAACATCTCGAAAAAAATTAAAAATGATAAAATAAAATATTAAAATAAATAAAAAATTAATTGAAACTATGATTTTAATTTTAATTTCTATATTTTTTAATTTTTTTTTAATTTTGGTCTTTAAGAAAATTATTTTCGTTTGGTTGAATCTCTATTTCCCAATCTTTAAACACACAATCATATAAGGATAAAATCTAGATAAAATATATTTAAATCTAAAGATAACTCCAGAACCTTCCCAAAGAATTTCAGAAACATTTGAAAACATTAAAAATCTTAATAAAATCATTTACATTGATTGATATCCTCTTTTCCAAAATATGAAAACCAAAATCACCTAAGGATGAAATCTAGGGAAGATTTACCTGGACTAAAGAGCACCTCCAGAGCCTTCTCAAAAAATTTCAAAGCAATATGAACACATTTAAAGTCCTAGTTAAATCAAAAACAGTAAGTAAGACTAGCAACAACACCATGTCAGAATTTTTACATTTTGTACAAACTTTATAATTTTATAAAAATTTACTACATCATCTAAACATATACAGTGTTATTCATAAAAAGTTTTAAAAATAATAAAAATATTAAATTCCTTTAAAAATTCAAAAATAGAAAATCTTGGAATTCAATAAAAGCAATGACAGAATTTTTATAAACTATATACAAGTACCCATCCTCTGAAAATTTTAGGGTCATATTCTCAAGACATTATGAACACCTATAAAAAGTTTTATAAAATGTTAACCTTATTTGGTACCTAAGAAAAATCAAAAAACAGAAAAGAGAAAATCTGGACAGCAGGATTGTCAGAATTTTTAAAATTTTTCACGCAAGATATTGACTTGAAACTTTTACCAGATAATAAAACCTGTCTTGACATCATACATAAAGATTTTCAAAAACTTTTAATCAAGGATAACAGCTCAATCAAATCTGAAAACTCATTTCGGCTCAACCAGAAAATTTCAGTTTCTATCACTGGATTGACTGCCATGTGGGACCTGCTACGTTCATTGACCCACCTGTCAGGGTCACCTAGCCTTCACTACCCTGTCTCTTCCTCAGCCAAACGCTGTCTTCTTCCTCTGCCCACTCTTGCTGTGGCAACCAAGAAGCAGTCGGATTACTGCCATGACAAGACGACGCCATCAAGCGCAAGGATCAATGCCGTGTGAACTCGATCACATTTCAGCACCGCACTGCACTACCATTACTACCCTGAAATGCAGCCATACCTTGCATCTTCTCCCTGCACCACCTCCAAGTTTTGCCGCCTTCCTGTGCCTTGGTCAAGCCGATCAATCCCGCCGTATGAGCGAAGCGCCAATTCAATGCACTGCCACGACAAGACTTCATCCATGCTTCCTCCATGCCCTGCCACGGCGACGAAGTCACCATGCTTTGGACCCGGGAATTCCGCCCCGCGCCTCCATTCACACCGCAACCCGCAGCTCGGGTTCACACTGTCATTACGCCTATTTAAAGGCCGGCAGAGCCCCATTAGTTCCCTTCACCCTCACTTCATCCATCTATACCCGAGCCAAGCTCCAATTGGCGCAGCTCTGCCTTCTTGCTCAGCTCCGGTCAATTCTTCCACCGCCGGCCATCACAGCCCAACTCCCTACTCCTTGCTCCATTCTCCAATTAAACCAACTTAGAGAACTACCACTGACTTTGGATCATTTCCCCCAACTCGATTTAGCATTTCCTCGACCCGAGAACTGCCGCGTCGTGTGCCTGATGCCGCCGCCGCTACTCGCCGGTGTGCAGCCACCACGGGTCGCCACAGCCCAAGCCACCACCACATAAGGCATCAGTAGCACCCCGGGTTTCCATTTTGGTCTTCTCCTTTACCTCATCGCAGCTGCCTCGCCCCGACCAAAGCTCGCCCGAGCCATCCATGGAGTTTCCTGTGCTGCCGTGTCCTGTGCTCTGTTCGGTCCTCATCATGCTATGTGCCCCTCTGACTGGTGGGCCGAGCTGCAACAGTGCCAACCCAAGGCAAAACCGTAGCAATAGCACCCTCAATTAGACTTGACTAGGTAGAGAAGCGTGCGAATGCTACTGCTCAGTGCAAAAAAATTTGATATGAGCTTTTTTTCTGAAAAAAAAAGTAATTTTGTTTTCTCAGCGTTGTTTTTTTAAAATTGGCTGGTTAGTAGTCATTGGCGAAGTAGAGAAGCGCGCGATGCCACACTGTGCGAAAAAAAAAATCTGATCCAAGTTTTTTCCTGAAAAAATGTAATTTCGTTTTCCTCAACGGTGTTTTTTAAAAAAAATCTAGGTCTAAAGAATCGGTGTCCGTGTCGAATCTGTGGAAGCACATTTTTTACAAAATAACCGGACCTAAACGTAATTTCAAATCTTTTGGGTTGAAAGAACCGGCATATGTGTCGAATTTGCGGAACTACGGATCCATTCTGAAAAATAACTGTGGAAGGACCTGTTCGAGTTTTTTTTACGAAATAACCGGACCTAAACGTAATTTAAAATCTTTCGGGTCAAAAGAACCGGCGCTCGTGTCGAATTTGCGGAACTACGGGGTCTTTTTTGCAAAATAACCGGTGGACGGACCTGTTCGCGATTTCAGAATCTTTCGGGTCGAAAGAACCGACATTCGTGTCAAATATGCGGAACTACGGGGTCTTTTTTGCAAAATAACCAGTGGAAGAACATGTTCGTGATTTCGGAATTTTCGGGGTCTTTTTTTACAAAATAACCGATAGAAGGATCTATTCGCGATTTCTGATTTCTTTTGAGAAAAAAATGACGTGGCGTTGCTCTCCTTGCCTGAAATCTTCCGCGTATAATAGAGGTATTATTATTCCATGATAAGTGGGACCATCTAGTGAGTGCATAATTTTTTGACCATAACATGAGTAGAACATTACAAAAGTTTCAAATAGAAGTGTTCTCGCTACAGCTTAAAACCTGAGACAAACAATAAAGCCATCACCAACAAAGTTACAGGCATCTGGTACTGCGATACACATGGTCATCCATAAGTGAGTGTATAATTAGCCAACTAATCCAGAAATTAAAAGTTAGAGGGGAAGTTCTTGATTATTTTGGTTTAACCTCCAAATTCAAAAGTTAGAAGATTTATCTTGATTAGTTTAATTACTCCCTGAATTCAAGTGTCAAGGTCATAAGATTAGCTAGCCCCAAATTCCAAACAATTATTCAGCTCATAAACCCCCCCAAATTCAAAACAATTATTCAGCTCATAAAAACCTAACTAATCTAAGTAACTTCTAACTCAAATGTCAAATAATCCTTGTCTCAAGTAAGAATAAATAGGTAAGTAGAAAATTTAGGAATGGGCAACACTTAAGTCATTTCTCTGAATTGTACCTCCTAAAGGTAACTAGTATAGTGCCTGTGCTAACGCTACGACGGCAGTACACTCGCTTATCAATTAAATGAGAAGATAAGTATGAATACAACATTTAATAATAAAAGAGAAATTTAGTATTTTAAATGAATTTAGAAAGAAAAATGGAACTAAATGGAGGTCGAATGGGCGAAAACGGGCTCCCAAAAGATTTTAAATCAAGAAAGAGAAAGAAAAAAGAATTTTCTGATTTTAGATTATTTTTTTTGCAGCTTCCACAGAGAGCACAGCGTGCTCTCTGGCTTAACCAGCAAGCAGGGGAGGGAAGGCCGGGTGGCCGGCCGGTCATGATGGGTCAAGATCAGGTGCGGTGAGATCACCAAAGACCGGCGCTGTGAGAGGAGTCACGGTTGCGGTGAATTTTGCCGGGAAAGATGACGGTGATGGCTTGGGTTACCTCCAAAATCCGGCGATCTTTACAAGAGGGAGCACTTGGGGATTTACGCAATGCGATGGGGTGGAGGAGAGCTCGTCGGTTTTTATAGCCCCGAAACAAGCATATTTATAGAAACCATAATTTGGGATCAAATCAGATTGAGAGGAAATTTTGGCAATAGAGCACGAAATTTGGGGAATTAACACCATAGATGGAAAGAGGAGATTTGGTACGGGATTGATGGAGCTTTGGAGCTTCTTTCTTGCTTTAATGGAGGAGGGAAAAGAAGAAGCTTATCAGTGCTCGGTCAGCACTAGAAGAAGCTACATGTGAGTTGTCTTCATTTTTTTTAAAATATAGAAGGATTTTTTGAAAAAGATAGCACATTAGGTTAAAAAATTCTAGAAAAATTCTCAAAAAAACTTTCGATTATTTTGTACTTAATAAAATTATTTTTTAAAAAAATTAAATTATAAATTTGCCGAGGCACGGCGGCCGTGTGAGGTCGTGACGAAGAACTCTCATTGCGTTGGCAAAGCTACCGATGGCGACCGTGGAGCCATTGCAGACCTGCGTTCTCTCGGCCGCGCGGCCCTATCTCCCGGTTTTCTTTTCCCAGCACGTAATGTATGGTCCTTTCCTTTTCCAGGACGTTTGTTTCCTTTTCCTTGATTCCAAGACGTTTGTTTCCTTTTCCTTGTTGATGCTGGAGGTGAGGGAAGGTCTGTTGTGGGCCACAGGGATGATTTCGAAAAAATATGGAAAAATAAACTGCGCTCGCCGACCGCTGGATCCGCAAGGAAAAAAAGATAAAAATTAAACAATTGCTTTCACCGGCCGGTTCCGAGAAAAATTGAAAAAATTAAGCAGCACTCACAGACCGTTGGTTCCTTAGATAAAAAATAAAAACAAAAATTCAGCGCTCTTCGTGCGCTGAAATTAGGCTCTATAGGGCTAGATCCGTAAAAAAGTCTCGAGAAGGGTCATATTCGGAAAAAAATACGATCACAATGCCAGGACAATAAAAAATTCAAGTCTTGTTTCCTTGCATGCGGCTCCTCCCTGTTTATTTCCTTGTTTGATTCACCCTCCTTCCAAATATGTAGTACGTACAATTTTGGCCAGTAAAAAATTCAAGTCTGGTTTCCTTGCATGCAGATCCTCCTTATTTATTTCCTTGTTTAATTCGCTCTCCTTCCAAATATGTAGGTGGGGGAGATCTGTTGTGGGCCACAGGGATGATTAGACACACTAAATAATGGCCATCGGATGTGGGTGAGTAAAACTGAGAAAAGATCTGAGACGTTCATTTTGATGAATGCAAGTTTTTGGGGACGTTTTGCTGGGTGCACGAACATTGGGCCATCTCTAATGAGGTGCATTATTTAGGGTGGACGTAGAAAAAATTGCTTAGATGCATTATAAAGGGGTATAGATAGCTATCTTAGTCATTGGTTTTCCGTGGACCTAGGAGTTGGCAATTAATTGTCTTCAGGTTAGGCTTTTAGGGATAACTTAGAGATAAGTTTCATACTCTAAAGATTGGCTAACCAGGAAAAAGGTACTTGAAAATGACTTTGAATAGAAGAAGGTTTTATGGTAGACAAAGAAACAGTCTTCTTACCGCACCTAGATATTGAGCCTTATATACATACATATCACAAAAAGATCCTCAAATGGATTCTTGTCTTGAAAATAAAAAGAATGACATGCAAAGCCACTAGTAAGGTTAGTTTCTGTCATGAAGAAACCTTGAGCAGTCAGCAAGTCTCTGTCCCTCATTTTTCTTTTTCTTTTTAGAATTTCCAAACTATGCTCAATCAAATACTTATAACTTTTGCATCGTAGCTCCAAATACAGTTGAATAAATTTATAAATTTATATAAAATCAAAATATTTCAGAATATACAAAAATATTTAATTTAGGATCTGTGTGCAAAAATATTAGAATTAAAATTTAAATAACCACAATATGGCCACTATTAGAAGTATGAAAACCATAACCCCTAAAATAATGAAGTAAATTTGATAAAATTCCTGAGACCATAATAAACTCATTTTTTTTAAACATTTAATTTTTAAACTCATTTTGAATTATTTAAATTAAAACTTGTGTAAACCCTAATATTGTTACTATTGAAAATATATAAACCCTAGATATTTAATTAATGAAACAAATTTTAATATGTTCCTGAGGTCATGAATGTTCCAAATATGCAAAAATTAGATTTAGACATAGTTTGTATCCAAACCATAAGTAGGTTAATTAAAATACATTGAAAAATCAAATAGGTGTAACTTATGCATAGAAATTCAAAATGTAGTATAACCAATTCCTAAGCCTTGTTAAGACCGTCATAACCCTGTATGAAAAAATATTTCATGTTTGATTAGGTTTGAACCAAGTTTACAAATGACCATGTTTTATATTCACATAGTAGTAGCATATGCATAAATTTTGTAAATAGAGGATAGTACATGTAAAACCATTTTCTAAACACACTATAGGTCCATATCATCTAATCCTGCAAAAAAATATTTAATGTTCAACTGATTTTGAATGAAGTTTATAAATAACTTATTGCTATGCACGTAAGAATAGTATATGAACAAAATGTAACAAATAAATGCTAATATAAATAAAATTAAATCCTATATATGCTCTGAAAATATGATAATTTCTCTGTTCATACATACAAAAATAGATGATTGTTGGCCTCTGTTAATAAATTTAAAATTAAAATTTAAATGGAATATATAATATACTCTATTAAAGACTTTTTGCAAATTAACTTTAAAATGCATGAAACAAATTTCTAAATATTTCATATATCGTGAGAACCCCATTTCTACAAAGAAATCTGAATTTAGACTTAGTTATTTGTACCAAACTTTAATTAGGGTAAGTTTCATTAAATGCCTTATGCAAATAATTGTAACTAGTACAAATGACTTCAAAATTTGGTAAGAATAAGTTATAGACCTTGTAAAAATCATAACTCCCCTGTTTATATAATTTTTTTTAATATTTGACTTAGTTGGGTTAAAGTTCATAACCGATTTTGTTTCCCATATACATATATAATTGGAATATAAATAACTTTCTCAAATAAAAACAAAAAGATGCAAAAATCAGTTTCAAGACACTTCTGAGGTTAAGACCTTCTAATACTACAAAAATGATTGCATATATATGTAAGTTGCATTCACAAACCTAAAAAGAAATTTAACCTCGTATAACATATACTTTAAAAATACATAAGATAAGGAAATGAATACCATATCACAAATAAGCACTAATACCAATAGGACCAGCTTAAGAATGCTTTTTAAGGCAAGACCGTCCTATTCTATAGAAACAATTCTAATTAAACATGCTTTGCATCTGAATCCTATTAAGAGCATAATCCTGTATAATACAAACCCTAAGATCCATAATACAAACGAATGAACTAAAATAATGAGAAATCAACATTTAAAATATTTTTATTACCAGAACCTTCTATTTTAAGTTATTTTTGAATTTGGTGTTATTTAACTTCTTTTTGCCTCTTATTGCCGTTATGCGATAATGACGTGTAGCTACTGACGCTCCTAAAGCTACCGCATACAACTTCAACCCCGAGTAGATCCCTGAACCAACAAAGCAAGGCAAGCACCCCCGTTGATCATATTGATCCTAATATTTTAATTTTTTTTGTTTTTTCAAATCTATTTACGCATGCGCATATTTTCTGTAATTTTCTATATTGTGGTACTCGTAGCTATAACCCTATCTCATGGAACTTTCTTAATAAATATTGAATTGTGAATCTTGATAACCCTAGAATAAGGTTAGACAATACATAATGTCAACATGGGTATATGATTACATATTAATCATGCTAAGTCATGCTTTAGTAATGGAAACTGAATTAATCAAATTATACTCTTTCTTGAGAATTTTAAAAGGTTGGATATGATTAAAGGTTGTTGGTATTTTGGTAAAAATGAAAATAAAACTATGGTTTTGACGCAGGCGGTTATTGGTAATAGTTGGATGTGCATGGGACTTGCAAGTAGTGTTGGGGGTGATTATCGCCTGGATCGGATTAAGGACCGAACTATGGATAGTTATCAGGCCAAGGACACGTACAATCACAAGTGCTGATCACGGGACTAGTACTGTATGCACATAGATCATCCTTCTTGGTATTCTGTACCAAAAATGAGGGTCGTTACATAAAGATTGACAGTGAAAACAAAGCAAAGCTGTAGCAACAATCTTAATATAAACCAAATGGGTGGCCCGTGCATTTGCGCAGCTAGATTTGTTACATATCGTGTACAACTATTTGATTTTTTCTCTCTAATTATAAGTCAATTTTACTAGTAATTAAATTAGCTTTTAGATGTTTTCATGCAATTAGATAGACATTTGCAATTTTAAAAAGCTTCTAACCAAAATACATCTCGAGGGAACTTCATTCAAGTTTTTGAATAAAATTATTCATCCAGTGTACTACGTTCTTAGGGTAATAGAAACGTATTATTCAAATACACTATTAGTTAAAAGCATTCTTTAGGAAGCTACTATTGTTCTAACCTTCTCTATTTTACTTTTCTAGCTCCCCTTGTCTTTTGTTCCTTCTCCCTCAATACGTTTCATTCCACAAATACTTGAAGCAAGAACTAGTGGTTCTTACTTTCTATTGATAAATCCTATATCCTCTTCCTTGACCCGCCCTACCACATATTGTATTGCAGCTGCATTAATTGACTAGCACGACATCTTGCCTCCCAGAACTATCTTATCGTGCTTCCTTCCCATGTCCGCCAATCTTTCTATTGTTATTGGTAAAGTGCATTGCTTATCCTCAAGTCCACTCTTGACCACTCTGATCTAGCCTTGTGGCGCATGCTTAGTTTATGCTCCTCCTAACCCAACATGTGTCAGCTTATGCTCCTCCTAAACAACAATGCTATATTACACAAAGATAGATGAACCGGTGACAAACATGCATCATATGTTACAGTCTTACATCATATTTGCATATGGAATCGGGACATCATTCCTAGAATTAACACTGCCAATGCAATCTCGTGTTGTTCACCGCTAGTGACTTTTTGCATAAAGCTTCCAATATCGCTCTCTAGCAGAATCTCCCACAGTACTTGGTTCAAATCACATTGATCAAACCAACAAGGAAACAACATGGGAGTTCTATTTGTTAGCTTTGTCCAATTTTGTCCTTTGCATTCACACGGGGAAATATTCCTTAGATGACAAAACAAGGCTTAATTTTTCTAATGGACGATGCAATAGCTTCTCTCATTCCTAGATGATATGTATGTATATTAACATCTCTAAGTAATATGTGTTGTATGAATATCAAAGTGTGCCATGTATGTATGTATGTATGTATGTATGTATGTATGTATGTATGTATGTATGTATGTATGTATGTATGTATGTATGTATGTATGTATGTACTTATGTATGTACTTACGTACGTACGTACCTACCTACCTACCTACCTACCTACCTACCTACCTACCTACCTATGTATGTATGTATGTATGTATGTATGTATGTATGTATAGGAAGCCCTTTCTGTACTCTTGGGAGTACATACTCACACCTCCAATATGCCACCTAAATGAACGTGTTATACTCATTTATCACTTTAAGTATACTTAAATACTAATTCTAAGATACTTCAATACAACATGGTTGAAAATATTTCATCGAAGCCCTTTATTTTTGTAATATATCCCTTTTTTATTTGTAAAAGGAGTCAATAGATAAATTATGGTATAAAAAGTGGGCTTTGATGAAATTTTTCATGAAACTCACTTTGGAGTATCTTATAACCATTAATAGACTATGTTCAAAAGGATAAAGAGGTAGAGGTATAACTTGTTTGTTTAAGGGATATATGAGAAGTGGGAGTACGTACTCCCAAGAGTATATAACCATTTTCATACACATACACATACACATACACATACACATACACATACACATACACATACACATACACATACACATACACATACACATACACATACACATACACATACACATACACATACACATACACATACACATACACATACACATACACATATATATATATATGTATAGATGTAATATTACAAGTTTAATTTAGAGAAGAAATGGAGAATTTGGGAGGTTTTACCAAGTTTTGGGCTATTTAGGCTATTGTTGGGCCAAGTGGGGAGGGGCTAATCCTAGCCAACCTTCCCCCCACCAGCCGTACCAACCCCCCCTGTGCCTCCCCCTTCTCCCTCCCCTGTGTGAAGTAGCCGCACTCCCTACCCTTTCCCATTACCACCCCCTCCAACCTTCCCTCCCAAGCCACTCCTTCCTCTGCCCTCCTGGGTGCAGCCTTCCCCTCCTTGTATGAGTGCCTCCTCGCTGTTTTGGTGGTGTTAGGGGTTGAGGAGACCCTAGGGCAGGAGTTGGGTTGCGTGGAAGAGTGAAGATCGCGCGAACTGGGAGGAACAATCGACAACATCGCTTCATCGATTCTTCAGGTTCAAGTATACCCCTAGGGCTGACCTTGGTGATGTTATTGTTGCATTAGGGTGGTGCTAGGGTGATTTCCCTAGTGGTGGTGGGTCGGGGTGATTGTTAGATTGTTTTTAGGGAAGGTGCAGATTCATGCAGATTGCTGGTTCGATCTTTAGGCCGTGCTTTGAGGCACCTATGTGCATTTTATGAGGGTTTGGTAGTTTTAAAAAAATTTATATTTTGTCTAAAGTTTCATTAGAGTGCAAGAACGTGAAATTTGGTTCAGTGGTTTAAAAGTTATGGCCTGTCAAAGTTTGCTATCCAGAGATCCATCGCTGCTGGAAACAGTCGTGGTAATCTGCAGATTAGTGATTTTTAGTGGCCGAATTAAATTATCTCCATAACTAGAGAAAGCTATATAATTTTCTAGACATTTCAAAAATATCACGGTTTTCTATATTTAGAGTTGTATAAAAATAGTTATGAAATTATGAAGTCTGCTGTCCAGTGAGACGACATATTGGTTTTTTGGGCTGAAATCGAGGGATTAGATGAATTGATTAAAAGGGGTGAGCTGTCTGGCGAGTGAGAAGGTTAAAAACGGGTTGTGCGTAGGTGTGCTATTGTTATGTAGATGTTTGTACTGCTAGTACATGATTTTGAGATGGATAAATATGTTTATTGCAGAAAGTGTGATTTCGAGAGTGGCATCAACCTCACGCCACTCCATTCCTCGTGGTTAAAGAGGCAAATATATCGTATAGCGATGATGGGATGACATGTATCGATATATAAATTGCTAATTGACATCTTGCTGCCCTATATGTATGTTATCATTATAGTTATTGTTTATCCTCATGATATGTTGTGATTATGTTAATGATGGAAAGAATGAAACATGGTATAATTCATGTTATTTGTATATATGCATTCATGATGGAAGAGGTGACTCGTGTGGGCCTCTCTGACCCACTTTGGTGGGCACGAAAATCCTACTGCGGTAGGCCCCTCCACGGGATGTGGATGGGAGTAAGACTTACTTCGTAGGTCCCTCCACTGGGATGGAAAAGAATGAGAGTGTGATATCAACGGGTGTGCACTCAGCTATACCAGTATAAGTAAAGAGAAAAAGAGATGTATTTGAGCATAAAGCATGATGCATTGCATGAATGAAGTGAATGAAGATATTTAAATTGATGAGTTCTCCTATATGTATGGATAACAGGATATGAGGTATTTTATTCAATGGTTATTTTCATGTGTTGATATTGTTGTATGATAAATTTTCCTGAGTCTAGGACTCACGCTTATTTGCTTAATATTTTAGGTACTTTGAGACCGACATAACGGGAATGGGAGTAGCACAGACACGGCACATAACAATTGCTCTACTGTCATCATAATATTTAGCATTCCGGAACATGCTTGTTTAATGAATAAATAAACAAACTCATTCTTGAAATACTTTAGTATGTGCAACTTGTACGGATTAATTCTATTCGTTTATGCTATGGTTGTGGCTTGTTGTCGGGACCGGATTTCCGAATCCGAACCCTCTGTGTATAACCTGTGCTATTCCAGGAAAAGCTAGCACACACAGTAGAAACAGTGATGACCACACATCCATATCACGAAGCATATAATATTAATTAAGCAAAAGAGTATTAGCCTTATGGCCAATTATTGCAAATAAGCAGCATCATAGCTTAAGTTCAATAAGAAACAGCGGAAACGAAATAACAAAAGCAGAATAAGCCCATCCATTTGCCCAACAGGCAATCGACTGGGGTTCGCGTCCTAGCATTCTGGATCACCTTCATCGTAACCACAAGCGTAGAAATCGTAGTCACCTTCAGCTTCTGCGAACTCTCCTGTAAAAAGTTGGGGATGTTGCAAGGGTGAGCACAAAATGTACTCCGCAAGTCTTGGAAACATAATGCATGATAACTATATGCAAGGCTAAACAATTGAAGGCATAATATGGCTCTTTTAGCAAAAAGCAAAGTTTAACTGTAAATACCAATAGTAATTTCATAAAGCATCATTTGATCAAAAGGTAATAGTATAGTAATTGAATTTGATATGACAATTAAAGCAGGTTCCATCTACCTGACTGGCTCCATCTGCCAAACCATAACCCGAGAGTTTCATCTGCTCACGGATTCCCAAACCAACACTTTCCTTTAAAACAAAACCATAAAATCTACAATGTGCAAGCGTACCTCGCCTGCCCTTGACCGTGGGCACGGCTACTTAAGTAGTTTTAACTCTGCAGAGTGTGTACACTTTACCCACAAGACATGATCGACTCTTGTTGCCATGCAATTAACACACTTCCTTTGGTGTGTCGGCAGAGAGATCATGACAAGGCCTTTACAATGCACAACCCCACTATTAACCTCGTCCGCTAAGGTTTCACCGCTGTTAGGGTTCTAGCTGCCCAGTACAGAAGCCCCCTCTTGCGCCTACCAACATCTGGCACTCACCAACTGGCGAAGCTAATAATGAGACGCACAAATTATTTAGCCAGGTCGTACCCATATAGACTTGTGGTTGTACGGTAGTGCTCGGTCCATGGTAACACGCGCTTCGGTCCTTAATTGACTAGAGCGGAACATTCACATACCAAGGTCTCGTGCTTTCTGCACCCGCCAAACATCCATCCGCCCCGGTCTAAACCATTTCCACTTTATTTTACTTAAATCACAGTAGCAACACCAATTGCCGCGATTTCACAAATAAGTTTAAACAACATTTGAAATGATTCCCATAATGGCACAATACCGAAACGCTTAAGCTGGACTAAGCAATTCTACCGTTCCATGCTAATCTACTGGATATCACCAAATCAAATAGCCAGTATATATCATCTAGGGTGTCAAAAGGTTCGACATGATCAATACCAATGAGGGTATAACAAACTGGAATTTAACTAAACCTTAAGACTACATTTAAAGTACTTTGCATAAAAGTAAGCATGCATAATTTAGAAACAACATAACATTTTCATAAAATTTGGGATCAACATGTTCAAGGAAGACTTGCCTTCGCTGCCTCTTGCTGGTTCTACCTCTGATTGCTGATTTGCTTGAGCTTCGACTGCGTCGTCTACACGCGAAACGAGAGCAAATAAATAAAACAAATTCAAAAATTGAAAATAATGGTACTAGAAGATATATCTTGAATTTAGATGAATTTAGAAATTTGAATCACTGGAATCGGAGCTCAAACGGAGAACGGGCTCTTGGAAGATTCCCAGATCAGAAAATCAGAGAGGCTGACACGTGGCAACACGTGATTGGTTGGATTTTCGGGATTTTCTGGAAAATCAGAAAAGAAAACGAAAGCCAACGCCCCACATGTCAGCGCCTGGGTTCACGGTGGACTGCGTCCACCGAGGAGGGTTCGGGTGACGAGGCAGACCAACCGACGTGGCGTTGACGCGGCGGGTTAGGGCAGACGCGGCGGCTGACGAGGCAGCCAGCGAGGCGGCTGATGCGGACGGAGCACGCGTCGCGCATCCAACGGCGGCGCGGGATCGGAGGGCAGAAGGACGAGGCCGAGACGGCGGCGACGTGGCGCGATCTGGTGCGCACACGGGGAAGCGGACGGTCACGGTTCATCGACGGAGAGCGACGGCGCGAGGCGGCGGCGCTGGCGCGGGCAATGCCGGAGGCGGAGCAGAAGGCGACGCCGAAGGAGCAAAACGCGACGAGGCGGCGCCGGTTTAGGGGCAAAAGAAAGAGGGAGTCGCGGGGAGTACAAGGCGACCAAAATAAGCGGCGGAGGCTCACCGGAGAAGGAGAAAGACGGTGAAGAAGCGCTCGGGACGGCGACGGAACTTCGGCGAGCGAGATCTCCGCGACGGAGGCGTCTCGGGCGACAAGGAAAGGGGTGGCAGGTGCGGCGGAAGGCGGAGAACGCAACACGCGGATCCTCGGGGCTTTAAATAGCCCTAGGGAGGCGTGCGCGACACGGACACCGAAAACGGCATGGAGGCGGCTAGGGTTTCGGCGGCGGTGCCGCGAGGCAACGTGGCGCAATCGCAGCCGCATGTGTGTCGCCCATCGGACCGCCATGCAGAATGGCTAGTTAGGCCGAGCGCGAGCGAGCCGACCGCGACGCGAAGCGGCGAAAAAGAAACAGTAGAAATGGGCGTGAAAGGATTCGACCCGAAAGGATTTTCGAATTAGAAATCATTTTCCGAATTAAATAAATTCCAAAAATTCAAAATAAAACAAATAAATTAAAATAAATGGCAAATAAATTCAGAAAAATTTCCAAAAATACAGAAAAATTCCTTAAAGCATAAATAAAAAATTCAAATTAAGCTAAAATTTTGTTTGATGAATAGATTAGTCAAATTAAATCATTTCATAAATAGAAAATTCAAATTAAACTGAAATTAATTCAAGAAAAATGCAAATGGTTCATTTTCAAATTTAAACATTCTAAAACTCAAATTTGGAACGTTACAAACCTCCCGCCCTTAAAGAAATCTCGACCCCGAACATGCCTTTTATACGAATTATAATTTTATTTGCTGATATGAATTTATACATAGTTTGAAATTTTATTTTTTTCCTTGACTTATATTAATCATTTTTTAAATTAACTCCAAACTTCATGCTAATTAAACTTCTTTTCAGAAAAAAATTAATTTATAATATTCCAAAATTAATTTGTTCCTGTATAAAATTTACAGGTTTTCATGGGAACTTTTTTCGAAAAATTTAAGTTTTTTTATTTAAAATTTTAATTTTTATACATTTATTCTAATTTTAATGTGACATTTTTACATTCAAATTTTAAATTATGTTTCTTTGAATCTAATTTAAATTTTGAGTTATTGTTTTTCAAATTTATATTAATTTCGAAGGTTTAATGGTAATCCAAGTTCCACTTTATGTATTCTGGATTTAATATAATTTTGAATTATATTTATTTCTAATTTAATTTTATGTCTAAATCAAAGTTAATTCCACATATGGGTTTATATATTCCAATTTTATATGAACCCTGATATAATTTTATTAGATACTTTTAAGTTAGATAAAAATAATATTAATAACATATTTTAGTTTTAATTATTTAATTTATGTCTTGTGTTCCATACACTACATGAATCAAATTGTTGTATCAATATGAACCTTTTAAATGGAGCTGTATGATTTTGTATCCAATGTGCGTGGAAAAAATAATCCTTATTAAAGTTATGTGCCATTGTTTTATATTTAACTTTATTTTGGATATACATTTAGTACTGATTAGATTTAGATAGTTTCAAATTTAATATAATTAGGATTCAAATTTACTAGAAAATATATATTACAAATAATTAAACTACTAATTCAATATATATTTATATTCATAATTTTATTTTGACTTTTTTTATCGATTTGAATTAAATTCGTTATTAATTTTATTCTAAATTCCAGCATATTTTAACTTCTTACCTAAGATACAATAGTATGTTATTAACTCTCTCGTTATGTCCTCCATGCGTACTGGTAGACATGTATCGTATAATAGTATGTTATTAGCTAAAGTAATATTGTTGGACAAAGTAAAATGAATTAATTTTCATACACATTTGATGACTGTAACCTCTCAAAAAATTTAAAAATAGATAAAATAAAATTTTGAAAAGGAGAAAATAAAAAAATTAATTGAAACTAAGATTTTAATTTAAATTTATACCTTTTTCCTTATTTTCTTGAATTTTGGTCTTTAGGAAAGAACATTTGCATTATTGAAATTCTCTTTTAAAATGAACAAACTATGAAAATGAATTTGAAGTATGATCTTATTTTGAATTTTCAACTTTCCTGAAGTTTTCCTCTGATTTTGATCTTTAAGAAAAATGCTTTCATGTTGATTGGATTTCTCTTTTCCAAAATATAAAAGTCAAATCTTATAAGAGAACAATCTGGAAAAATTTAGCTAAATCTTAATCCATCTCTATAATGATCACAAAAAGTTTGCAAAGAATTTGAATACATTTAGTACCTCAAGAACATCAAAAACAGCATTTAAACAAAGAACATGAACCTTGTTAAATTTTATCAAAACCATCTAGATATGTATGTATGTATGTATGTATGTATGTATGTATGTATGTATGTATGTATGTATGTATGTATGTATGTATGTATGTATGTATGTATGTATGTATGTATGTATATGTATATGTATATGTATATGTATATGTATATGTATATGTATATGTATATGTATATGTTTAGGAAGTCGAAATGGGACACCATGGTGCCCAAGCACTATGATTTCAAATGCGCAAATTCAAGCCATATTCGAGTATATTTTTCAAAAAAATCAGTTTTAGGGTAATATACCCATCTATAAAAATTCAAATGAAACACATACCTTTGAAAAAATATACTCGAGTTCAATGCTTTTTAAACGAGTTTGGATCACATACTTTGCTGATTTATATATAAAAACAGCATATACCTACAAACAAACTATCATCTAAAAGGGAAACCCTAGTTTGAATTTGAGTTCAAACTTGTTTGAACTAGTTAGTAAACTGGTTGAACTCACCATCCTAAAAATTTCAAAAAAATTCACATGAAAATACATAGAGAAAATATCCTTTTTAGATCATGGTGCCCTAGGTAATTATAATATATATATATGTGTGTGTGTGGCTAGCAGCTTTTAAGTTAAGCGATGATACGGTCCCTTTTATAGATTATCTATTCTTGTTTTACAAATTCAAGAGGCTAAAATTATGTATTCTTGTATTTATAATTTCGAATTCAAGAGGCTAAAATTATTTGGATTAATAGAATTAAGACATTAGTCATTATGTAGTATGCTATGTATGAATAGTACTTAACCTCAAATGTTTTGTATGAGAAGTAGTTTCGTATACGTTAGGTATGTTAAGTCTAGATTACTGGTTACATATTTATGATTTTAAGAAGATTCTAGTAATACAAACATCTTAATTACTGATTTCTTATTTATTAAGTTCGTTTATTCATATTACGGATTTTAGTGTTTATAATACTTAGGGTTATATTTTTAACAGGATTTATATTCGAAGCATGTCGTAATAGGATTATTTCTTCAGAATAGGATATTCTCGCCCTAGAGAGCATTTCTAGGCCAGTTTTATTAATATTAGTGTTTAGCTGAGATGTTTCATTCATTATTGAAATAACATATATAGTCTTAATGTTTACGTTATAAGGGATTAGACTTCGTTTTAGGTTTGCGACTGCATTTTACACGATTATGTGACCATTTTTCTGGCATTAGTAGGTTACGACCTTAGAAGTGTTTTAAAACTAGTTTTACATCATTTTGCTTTTATCCGCGATAGTTTATATGCACATAAAGAACAAAGTCTTTTATGAACTTAATTCAATTTAGACGTTTTTGCCAACTATTATGATCTCGGTCTTAGGGATATTTTGAGATTAGCTCTACTTGATTCCAACATTCAGTTTATATATTTTAAATCCTTATATTTACTTATATCATACGAAGGCATATTTCGGTTAAGGGACTATGGACAAACTATGACCTATTATAATGATTTTTGCTGTATTAAGTGGTCTGATTATATAAGATATTTATAGAACTATTTTTTCATGTATTATCATCCACTTTTCATTTTATTCATACCTTCTTGCTCATTTTTTGATTCTTTAAGTACACTCTACATGGAAGCATATCTTGGTTAAGAATCTAAGTATAAATTATAACTCATTATAGTTATCTTTATTGTAGTAGATAATTCTGGTCCTACATAGCCTTCCTTTTACTTTTGCATTTATTTATGGACTATATTTATATACTAATTACCTATTCATATGTTATATATATTTAAAGCAAGATTAGTTACAACTTTGATTCCAACTTAAACAAATATGAAATATTTTTGCATGAACAGGGTATTATGATATTAATAATGTCCAAGAATTATTTTTACCATTATTTGAATTTATATGTTCAAGTTTTTAGCTATTTTCATTTTTATGCATTTAAAACTAACTATTTTCAAATTTGATACAAACTAGATTCAAATCTAAATATTTTTGCATAAAAGGAGTATTTTAGGTGTTAGTATTTTCCAAAATTAATTTCATGATTTTTGTATTAATATTTTTTGCACGTTTAATAGTAACCATATTAAGTTTTTCTTTAAGTTTTAATCCAAATAATTTAAAATGAGTTTTAAAATTAAATATTTTTGCACAAATGAGTTTATAATAGTCTCTATAGCATTTAAAGATTTATTTCATGTTTTTAGGAGTTGTATTCTTCATATGTGCAATAGTGTCCATAATAGAGTTTATATTAATTTAAATTCAAATAATTCAATCTGAGATTTAAAGTTAAATATTTTTACATATTATGAAATATTATGATTTTATATGAATTTATTTTACTGGAATTGGATAAGAATGCGAGAGATGCTAATAATTGAATTAGCTCGGATTTGTTAAACTCACTGAAAGATTAAAATACGCCTTCAGAATTGCAAAGCGCTTTTACTCTGTTGAACTCAGCTTGCCTTGCGCTCTCTGCCAGTTGGGTCCCGCCGGTCAGCTTCACAAAATAGAGGAGGCGGTAGGCAGCGACTAGGGCACGGTGTCGACGGCGAGCTAGGGGCGGAGAGGCTCGGCCGAAGATTCGGTGGGCTGTAGAGGGCCACGAAGAAGCCAGGTCTAGGCTCGGCAGCTGCCGGCGGAGACCGGAGGTAGCGCGCCGTCAGGTCTGTGCGGTGACCGCCATGGCCGATCGGCGGGGAGTACGAACTAGTGCCATCCGAGCTTGATTAACACCCTATCAAGCATAAAGGTGTTCATAAAGTTCCATTTTACCTATCAATTGGAGTGGAGACGGGCTGAGGAGCTTTGCCACCGACAGCCGGTTTTGGAGATGAAGCTTCTTGGCGGTAGCAAGTTTTCGCAAGAAGCAAGTTGAAAATGAAGCATGTATCGGGATTATGGATGAATAAGTACGCTCTGTGCCGAATCAATTGAAAAATTTCTCACTGGAGTTACAGATTCAAGTTTGCCCCTTTTTCTTGCTGTTGCTCGGTAATGGCGGCAATTGGGGAGCAGTGGGGAGGAGCTTAGGCAGGGAAAGTGCAAGAAGTAAGGTAGAGTTGTGAGGGCCTTGGTGGCTTCAATAGCCGAGCAAAGCTGTAGAGAAGCCACCTCCCCCGGTATGAACTCGCCCAGAACTTGCAGCGTTTGCATAGAAGGAAGTATGGTCGGAGCAGCACGAAACGCGGGGAGAGCAGCGGCGTGGCAGTGCTGCAATGATGCATTGATGCCGTGGCGTCATTCGATTGGGTGACCTCCTGTCAAGGCAGAGGAAGGGGGAATGTATCGGTGGCAGAGAGGTGAGAAAGAAGGCGAGCTGAGCAAGTTTTCGGTTGCCAGAGTGCGAAGTTGAATTCGCTGTGGCGAGGCTTGGACAGCGACGAAGTTGGTTGAGTCGGTGCGGTACTTCGCTTGTCAAGGCGGCGTTTTGCCTGCTTTTCTTTGCCGTGGAGTCGCTCGGGTAGGAGAGCAGAGCAATGCTTCGCTGGAAAAAAAGAGAGGAGAGGGGAGAGTCTTGTGCGGCTGTGCAGGAGAGAAGGAGAAGGCCAGACGGGTGTTTTCTTGGTCACGAGCGCGCGAAGGTGAGGTTGCCGAAGTGAGGCTTGACAGCGACGTGCTTGGGCTGTCGGTGCAAGTTTTTGCTCGGCTGCGGCAGCATTTTTGCACTTGGTTTGTTGCCGTGGCAGGCGGAGCAAAGGGCACGGTTGTGTTACTGGCTCGCGTTTTTCTGCTGTGGCAAGAAGAGCGAAGGGTGAGGCAACTTCGGAGTTGTGCACGGGAGGGAAGGGACCAGGGGCAAGCTGTGGCTGCCAGGTGGGGCTGAAATGATGTAGGTCCCATATGTCAGTGAGGTTAAGAAGGCTACGACTTGTCTGGTGTTTGGTCAGGATAAGGTCAAGAACAAAGAATGAGCTATCAAATCATGTTAAATATTTGTGAATTTTTTTAAAATTATCTGGAGATAATATTCATTCTACTTTAGAAAATTCAGCTGAAAATATTATACTTATAATTTATTAAAATTCTGACAAAACTGCCGCATCAGGATTTTACTTTTCTGATTTTCCTTTTTCCTATACATGAAATAAACTTTGTTTTATATGAAACTTTTTTATGTATAATCCTAATGATTATTTAGAGTTACCATAAAATTTTCATGCGATTATAAGTTGTATTTCTTTAAAAAAAATTCTGACATTGGTAATATTACTTTTAAATTAATTCTGTTTTTGGTTTTATAAAATGGTTAATTCAACTTTATTATTTTTTAAAAAAATTTATAGGTTAAATATGGCTATTTTATTCTCTTTTAAAAATTTCAGATTACTATATCTTGTATTTAATTTATAAAAATTCTGACATTGGAAATTTTGAATTCTCAGCCTTTCTGTTTTTTTTAATATGTAAAAATTGATTATTAATTTTCAATATTTTTACTGGTGATATTTATATAAATTCAGAGGATAAGGTAAAAATTTTAGGTCGAGATAATGTTAGAAAAATTTTATTAAATTCTAACAATATTACTATTGATAGTCAAGTTGCATTAAATTACCTTTCATTTCACATTTAATTATATTGACATGACTTTTTATATCCAGAATTGAGTTTCTAGATATTTCCTGAGTTTAAAAAATATATACATTTTATAGTTATAATATTTTATTCTTATCATTTATTTATTACTTACATGAATATTAAAAGGATTTTTCCTATAGAGCAAAAATCAAGAAAATGCTAGAAAATGCATAATTAAATTCATTCAAAATTTTATTCTCATTTTATTATTTTATTGAATTTCTGGGATGTTACAAGTCTACCCACTTACAAAAAACTCGTCCTCGAGATTTGCGAGGGTCTAATGAGTGATACAGGAGTTCTTGATATAGTCGAAAAGAGATGGATGGTTAGTTTTAATCTGGGGCTTTTGGTTGCTAGCTTTCCTGAAGTTGAAGATAAGACGGAGTAGACTTCTTTTGGCAAGATGTTTACAATCTCCGCGGTTGATGCTGATCGTTTTATTCAGGCGGTAGCTAAAGTCAAGGAAATTGTCGTTTCGTTGTTTCAGGAATAGGTGGGTGATTATCGGGTAATGGTTAAAAGTGAGAGTTGAGGTTTTAGCACTTGACCTTCTTGTCATATTCTTGAAAAGATTCTTGTCATCTTCTTGAAAAGATTAAGATAAGACTTATTTTGATGAGAGTTCAGTTAGGGTTGTAAGGCAACATTCCGTTCATTGAAATATTATTTTAAGGTTGGTTATTAGGTAGTTGCTAGTTAGTTTATAAAGCAATGTTTCGTTACTTAAAAGTTTAATTTATACTATTATTATCATTTTTAAGGATCAACTCATCGTAAATTTCAACCGAGAGGTTATACGTTCGCGAGGTTAAACCAACGGGAGGTATGAAAAAAATCATGATCAGGATAAGAAAACCGTGTCACCAACGGTAGGTAATTAGATCTCAACTGAGTTATGTGTGAAACTCAAAGTCGGTTGCAAAATATAGCAGATGTAAAAGTGAAGGTGTGAGCTGTTGGAAGACAGAAGACGTGGCAAGACCAACCATGCAGTATCAATTAGCAGGTGGAGCTCGAAGGTGGTACAAACCTATGGTATGGAGGGCTATAGGAATAGGAGTTGTGGTTAATCAAACTACACAAAGAAATGGATCTTAGGTGGAGGGTCCGGGAGGCCAAGCCCAAACATCATTGTGCACATTACGGTCATGTGCATAAGCCTCTATGGTGGGACACTCCCAAAGGTGGGAAGAATGAAAAAAACGCTGAGTCAACTTGGAGCGAGTTCTTGGAGGAGCATGGTGACTTCAATGGGTAAGAGTCAAGGTGGAGATTGTTAAATATGGTGACTCATTTATAGTCTTTTAGGATTTTAAAAGGTGTGATAGATGAATCCTAATAAGATTATGATTTCTAATTCTAATAGAATTGGGATTACTATAGAAACTACTCCCTCCGGTCACAAATAGTTGCCATTTTGGAATCAACATTGTCTCCAAAACATAGCTTTGACCATTAATTTATATTATAATATATTTATAAAACCAATAAAATTATAATATTATGAAGAGTAAATTTCACAAAATTACAGATTTCTTGTATAAATTATCATAAAACTACATATCTTCTTCTATTTCAGAAAACTATAGATTTTAGAAGAACTTGTATCACAAAACCACATGTTTTAGGATTAACCGTATCTTGTAACGGGTCTAACAGTGCCCATCTGTAGTTTTCTGATAATTTGTACAAGAAACCTATAGTTTTGTGAAATTTACTCTATTTGAAAGTAGTTTTCGAGGCAAATCTACAAATTTGATTTTCATGTATCTAATTTAAATATTTAAAAAGATATTGACAGTCGAAGTCTCGAAAGTTTGACTGCACCTATTTTCAAAACGACAAATATTTGTGACCGGAGAGAGTACGAGTTAGGAATGCCCCATATATACTCCATATTGAGAATTTGAGGTGGGTATCATAAATTGCCCATTCATGCCAACAGGAGTAGACTTGCATATCAAGTCATGGGGAAGTGCTTTAAGGTATAAGCGCCTAGCGTAGGATTTTTTTCTGATATCTATTCTTCGTCTATTAATTTGATTCTCTTTGTTCATAGTGTCATCAACAGAGGTGTGATGACATGTGCGGCTTCTACGTCATGCATCACATCCTGATCCTAATCGGTGACGCAAACATTTTCCCTAAGGTATATGTACATGCATAATACACTCAGTCTTTTACATACAAATTTTAAAACTTAAATTAGTACACTCATTTCTATTTTATAGAAGATCGATATCCATCTCAAGAGCTTGCAAAATAAAGATTTCAACAAATTACAAAACCACATGCCAGTGGTACTGGACCGAAGTTCTAGGGGAGGACGATAGGATTAGAGACCCGACAGGCTCCTACTAGCTAGTCCATATGTAAACGATATTATATCATGTGAATGTGATATATGAACTGACTGTTAAGTATGTTTGTGTTCTATATTGTGAACGAATGTGATATGTGTATTGTAAAATCTTTGTGTTATATATATATTGTGAATGTGATATGTATATTATGTGTAATCTGTACTGTTTTCGGAAGAATTTACAAAGAATAAACACCAACACCCACATCACAATCGATTCCAAGTTAAAACCGATTACGATGGACATCACAATCAGTTCTAGCTTGGAACCAATTGTGATCTTCCCCTACATCACCATCGGTTCCAAGCTAGATCAATTCCAAGCTAGAACAATCGGTTCTAGCTCAGAACCGATTGTGATGACAATTTATTACTATCGAGTGAAAACCGATTGTGATATAATG
Organism: Otatea glauca; assembly: GCA_036346275.1. NCBI lineage: Eukaryota > Viridiplantae > Streptophyta > Magnoliopsida > Poales > Poaceae > Otatea > Otatea glauca. Next base: position 44,257,225 of record CM070714.1, read on the forward strand.
CCTTCTTATCACTGTTTAATGACTTTGTATCTCCACTAAAACTGACTGTGATGACGAAAAAGAACCGATTGTGATGTACATTTCTATAGTAGTGATCAGCTAAGTCACTAACTATACTAATTAAGTAGTACTGATGGCTCGATCGACCTAATTACTCCTACACAAACTAGTATGTCATCATTTGCAACCTCAAATTAAACATCTAGGATAATTTCTCATCTTATGGTCGAACTGATCCCATCTCAAAATTCTTGGCTCCGCCACCGATCCGACCGTTTCAGCTCTCTCAAGGCAAGTGAACTGAAGCATCTACTTGACTGTTTGTATGAATGGTCCCAGCTGCGAGTTGAGCTTGTACGTACCAAAAACGGTGGCAACTCTGACTGAAATGCACGGCCGGTCTGCAGGTAATTAGATGATGAGATATAAAGATACAAGTGTCTCTTTGACAGCTACAGAAGATGATTCTTAAATGGTTATCATGTGGTCTGTTTTTGCAGACAATAAAGCGTATTAGCTCTTTAACAGGTACGTATGAGTATGAGCAGGCATTTCGTTTTTGCGTCATTCATGGATGCAGTCTCATGCATTGGCCTGCCAGTACACGTGTTAGCTTCAATTCTCTCGCTTAGTTGAGAATACATGGCTTCGGCGGATAACGTCTCCGGCTGGTGCTTCCTCTGGTTCAATGGTACATCCAAGATCGATGCAATTCATTTGTTGGTATGTATTAACGACAAACATCTCGATTTATATATATGTGGTTCCGCGAACGATGGCATTGGGAGCATATAAATTTTGTGGTACAGAAGAAAGCAAAAGCTGGCAGCACGGTACGAAAATTTTCGCTAGTAGCTAGCTGGAGTGGGGATAACAGACCGGGATTCGAATCCCATAGGGTTAATGGGTAAGTTCATCAAGTAGATCGAGTTCAATCGGCCTTCACGTACATTATTAATTATATTTAGGGAATTGCTAAAAATCTATCGTCTGCTTTTTTTTTATTTCAGTCACTTTTTATCCATCCGATCTACATTTCGATAGGTGATTTGAATCATTTATTTTCTATTAGGGTTCACCAATCCTATTTTCCTTTGTCTAGATTAGAAAAAATATTTTTTATATTTATCTATGATTCATTTATTTTCTATTAGGGCTCACCAATCCCATTTTTCTTTGTCTAACTTAGAAAAATTATTTTATTTTTCTTTGCATAAAAAGTGGCATGTATTGAGAGAGAAAATTTTGGCTGATTTGACAAAAAAATCAGTCGAATGTTAAGTAGACATCCCCTTATATTTATTCCAGTATTAAGTGGTTCCACAAATTCTTAAATAAAAGATTTGCCTCATTCAAAGAAATGTTACCCCTATTTTTGAATCAAAATTAGGAGGTGGGTGTGCGAAATGGTACCAACTTGATGTAATCCTCACCGTAAGGTACTCTAGGGGACCCTAACCTAGTATAGCAAGCAACAAACACACCCTATATTCTGGCACAATCTTCAACATATAACGTGGATAATTAATTAAATTTTGTAATAACGTCTTTCCGAAAAATTACAAAACTATCATATTAAGAGAGCATATGTTTGAGAACGAGTCTATGGGTACACAACCAGCTAGTATAGAACTTTTTGCATTTTTTTTAGCAGTTTTTTTTGGAAGAGGTTTATTTTACTCCTGCTTGACCAGGATTTGAAACCAGGGCAAATGCTTGGGACTCCCATACGTGACACGTCCCCACAACTGAGATCAACCACATCCTGATGATGTTAAATTGAGGCATCCATAGGGCTGGGACATAGCTAACTCAAAGGATATATCATTAGACCGCTTGTTGCGCACTAAACCACTGGCAAGATTCTTCTCTGTATGCTCAACTATCCCCTGCAAATATTGTAGTACAAGCTATGATTCTTTTAGGCTGTACTTCCCCGGTAATAAAAACTCTAAGCTGTCTAAGGAAACGGCACCAATGCTCATAAATTGTCATATGCATCATTCGAAAGTGAAGTTCAGGACCACTACGGAGATGCACGGTTATGCTATTAAAAGCAGAAATGATAACATACATGACAGTGCTACCAGGCGCGATCGATCAGACCAAAAGTAAACAGTGGAGAAAATTCAAATATTTGCTGGTATGATCTGGTAATCGTTGAATAGTAAAAGGCAAAAATCAGACACTCAGGTCATAGGGTTAGGCATCTGAACACTGCAGAATTAATGGTTGAAGTGAACCCAGCTTCAAGGTTCTAGACCTATTCGATTTCACCATCCAAGTTACGATCACAAGAACACAGTCCAGTTGACTCTAGCATATGGTTGCTGGTTCTAAGCGGTACATGTATGAGATGGTTTAATGTTTAATTGCTTGAATAGAAACATTCCGTCTTGAATGATGAGATACAAATTTAAAAAATATTTTCTATAGATACTGAACGATTCTATTCACCCAAAACAATGTAACCAAATGGCATAAGACCATCTCGTTCCATTCAACCTCATCCTACCAACCAAAAACACCAATGGACAGTACACTCAACAGCCAACAACGGAGCTTGTTTTACACGCGTGCATATCAGAGAGAATATAACATGGAAATTTCAAAGGTCTGCACATATTAGAGGAGTACGGTCATGTATACATGCACATCAGAGAACATTCGCACGTAGTTAAAAGCTTCCCGATGCATGCATGGTAGGAGTAGAACTTCTTATCGTCAAGAAAGCAATCGAGCGCGTGCGCATGCATGGACGCATGCATGCGAGGCACGCAAGCACGCACTCTCACACGGTACAAATTCTTCGCCTTTGGGCAGACGCGCGCGCACATACATGTATGGACTAGTATCATTTGAACTTTTCGCATGGGCAGATCTGAGGTTTACACGTCTTTTGCAGCAGGGAACACATGACTTTAAAGGCCCAAATTTTGGTAGCCGGCCGGCCGGCCGGCCGGGCTTTTTGCAAGTAATACTCCACCTCCTCCCTAGCTAGTCTCAAGTTGACGCATATATAGCTTGCTTCACGCCCAGAGAGAGGAGGAGAGAGATGGCAGGGTGGTCCAAGGAAGAAAGGGGTGTCAGTGACAGTGAGCTGGGTGCATGGCATGGCACTGCTCAAATTCATGTCGACACACAGATCAATGCGTGCGTTCTGATCAAGCGGTAACTTTTAGCCCAAATCAACACGGCGCGCGAGACTACTCCTACAGTACCCGCGCGCACTATTAATTCGATGCAACACCGGGACGTAACTCGCCTGCATGCATGCACGCATCGGTATAGTTTGGCACCGTACACGTACGTCGTAGTCAGTGCTATGGATACGGGTATTATACTTTTTAGCCATTAAGTTATACTGATGATGTACGTGTACCGGCGATCAATGGATACCTGGCGATCTGCTGGTGCTGCGTAAACCGTCAGTACATGTAGAAGTTCGCATTTATTGGCGCCATGAATATGGTAGTAGTAACCAGCAGCACGGTGCATGGCATCTTTCAGATCTGCAGGGGCTTCTAATTCCACACCTGACACATGCATCATGATGTTTAATCTTTTCCTCGAGCTAGCTAGGCCTAAAGATAGGACCTGCAACTGCAAGCAATTAAGCAAGCGCACACACACAGGAGAGAGTGAAGACTGTGAGGAGTATGGACAGTGGCAAAACGGAAAACTAAATCTGATGGAGGCCAAAGAGAGAGCCAGCCAGGGCAGCCTTTTGTTATCATAGAACATGCATGCAAACAAAAGGTCCCTTCTTTTTCAGAGCGACAGAAGATAGGCAGGGCGCTTTCCATTTCCACGCAGAGCACAAAAGACTCTCTCTTCTCCTACCTCGATCAGCTCATCAGCTCCTACCTTCCTGCATGGTCCTACCCTTTTTCTATCTCTCCCCACTTTTCCTTAGAATAGATCATAATCCCCCAAAACACACCTCACATCACATCACTGATCATGTAATGGTTGCGTCCATCACTTCTTAATACTCCATCCATTCCGTCCGCAACAAATTCCGACACGTACGCATACCTAGAAAGCATATTAATTATTTAAGTGATATTTAATGAAATTATACTATAGTTACTCATATTAGATAGACGTAGTATTACTCTTTTTGTTAGAGATAAATATGACATAATTTCATTAAATGTTACTTAAATGATATATCTCGTATATATGTGTGTGTCGGAGAGAGAAATGCCTATGCTGCAAACTGCATTGCTGATCCTGGCCAGCTAAATTATTTATTGGAGCACTAGCTGGTAGCTGCATGCATGCATGCTTGCTGATCTATTGGCATTTGCATGTACTATGAGATCGATCACCAGCACTACGTACGAACCATTGCAGTAATTAATAGCACATGGACTTGTGCAACAGCCTGATTGTTTTTTTCAGAAAGAAAGGTAAGCACACCTAGAAGCTAGATCAACTAATAATGCGCCTTTTGGTTTTGTACAGCCCGCGAGCGACATATGTAGCCATGCATGAAGGTTACGTTAAATCGTTAATGCACGGCGATCACTAATGGTACTAAATGTAAAGAGCGAGTAAATGAACCTGGCAGGCAACAAAAAGGTTGCGGTGCTGTTAACGAGGCGAATGCTGTGGATCGAGACGACGTACGCCCTCAGTTCGATCTCTACGTACGTATCAATAATCACGTACGTACGTACGTACTGTGATGCGGCAAAATTTAACCAGGGTACCACGCCACCCAGTCCCAGACACCCACTCACATGCATGCATGCTTTGCTGCAGCTTAGAGGTACGTACGCAATGGAATGCATGCAAGAGTTAGCGGCATGCTGGACAGCCGAGTCCGAGTGTCTCTGCACTCATCTTTCTCTCACCAACAGACGAGCAGATCGAGTGCGTGCAGCGCAGCATGGACAGCAGAAAGGGGTACATGCACAGGCCAGGCCAGCAGCAGCCTCGCATGGCACCTGCAGGCGGGTGTGACTGTGAGAGGCCCACGCCTCGGTGCACACGAAGTAATTAAGAAATGCACATGACATGCTGGCCTCCTCTTCCTACCTACGTACTCGATCCGCTACTATACGCATCTCCATCTCCATCTCTCTCCGCCCTCCCCCCTCCCCAACAGTGCGTACTACGACTCCTCCGGCCAATGCCCAGACCAGGTCGGGCAGGCCCTGATTGGTACAGGGGTGCTTGATTCCAAAGCCATCTCGTTAATGCGAGGGCTCGGGACGCTTTATCACCCCCATATTTGGAACCATTGGTCCAACCTCTAGATCAATACCCTTCGGGGCCTTCCTTCCCCTCAAAAACTGACCTTGAGCCCCTTATAGAATGTGGAATTTTCTCTGAATCCTGCGGAAATTGAATCATTTTGATGAGGATTATTGACTATGTTGAATATTTTATAGTTAAAGTCTCTCTAAAATGTAGACCCACATTTAGAAGACCACCAAACATAATGGTTATATCTAAAGCCATGAAGGCCTTGTCTCCTTTAGTAGGCAATGACGACCAGTCATATATGGTTTATAAGTCTAGACCAGTTAATTGGTCGGAAGATAAGGTAGTTTTCTACATGATTAACGTGAAGACGGTTATTAGCGTATCTGATTACTTACAACGGTTAGCCAAAGAAAGACGGCTCAAGACTCGATGTAGACTTGTACATGAAGATAAAAGGCATATGTAATAGAATTAGCCACCACTCCTTAGGTGGCTATAAATAGGATGGCATGCATGCCCCAAAAGGACATAAAAAACAATCTAATTTTCATTCAATTCCTGTAAGTTTCTTTTTATGACAACAAAGTCTCTACTTGATCATGCTCTTATATTTTCTTGTAACTTCGATAGAGACCCCAGGTCCCGAACACTAACACGATTCTTGTGAGATATTTCAGCATTCCAAAAGGGGCGCCTAGTACGTAACCAATGTAACAAGTATTGCAGATTACAAATAACAGGCTGGTATATAGACAGTAGTACAAGCAATTCCATACTTAGATTGTGCGCATTGATGTTTGGAGTTTGTTTGTGAAGTTTCTTAAAAATTGTGGCCTCGTTGTTTTGCAGTAATGTTTAGATGGTTTCTTTTAAGATGGATATTGCATTAATGCTGTGTGACCATCCAAATAACACCAACCTTGCTTAATTACACTATTCCTAGCTAAATGACACTCCTCGATATGTTTATCGTCGTCAGCTCACACACCCATATATACCCATATCCTATTGTTGCCTACTCCATATTGCTCGTGATTGTGCAATATTTGAAGTTACATTACATATCTTCAAGATAAAATGGTCTTTTTGCAGGAGCTTTTGAAAATCACACCAGTTCAAATCTTTAAGTCATGCTTAGAAATTTATAGGGAAATAGAACAATCCCCCCCAAAATCAATGTGAAGTTCCTACACTCAACAAGGCGTGGTTTTCTGTAATTCCTGGTCAGTTTCCTTTGTCTCTATCTAAGCATTAGTACATATCTACGAAAAATGAGTATCCGTTGTGGATATTTCAAAGGGAGCTAGCGCATCAAACACTTTGTATTTTGGCAAGCTTATTGTTCAACAACGAGAATGGACGTTAACACTTCAGAAGTTTCATGAATATTAGCATGCAGTTTTCTCCAAGTGATTGATTTTCTATTTTTTAGGCGACTAATTTTGTGCATTATGTTTTGTTTGTTTGTAAACATGGATTAATTAAGCTTACACCAACAAGCTGGACACACACGTTAAAACAAAGCTAGCGCCGTACTTTGAAGCATAATCTCCTGTTAAGTAAGCGCGCACGGTGATGGATGCATCGATCCCAATATGGTAAGCTCATATATAGAATCGTTACATATATTCCACGTCCCCATTGAAAGCCCATGAAAACCCTGTTAATTTGTCGCGTTACCACGCCCTGGCCGCTGTGAGCTTAATTGGCGCATGTGAGATGGAACCATCCAACCAGAACCCAACAAGCTGCATTAAGGCACGCTCAGATATTGCAAGCCTGCAAAGAGATCTAGAGAGAGAGAGAGAGAGAGAGGGAGGCGTGCTTGTTTTTGAGAGAGAAACAGGGAGCTAGATTCATATGGTCTGGGCTTTGTGTAGCATCACAACAGGGGAGAGAAACAAGGAGGGATAAAGCAATCGATCTGTCCGGCGCTCTCGATCGATCTCTCCCTCCCGTCCCCAAAGCAGCGGCAACAGCCTTTTGTCCTAAACACGTTACGGTACGTTAGGAAAGAATCAAAATCAATAAAACACATAAACCTTCAATCGTGAGTTACGATTCCAGTTTGTAGATCGCTAACTTCCATACACTCATATCCAATACTAAATCTTTAGAAACATTTCAATCTCTTACTCCCTCCATTGATAAATATAAGGCCTATAGTTTGAATAGTCTTGTTGAAAAATATAAGGCGTGCATGTAGATTTAATGAGTCTTTCCACATATACCCTTATTTATTCTCTCTCAACCATATGCATTTATTCATTACCACCTACACAAAGTATTATCTCTCATTTTTCAAGACAATTAAGAGGGATATGTAAGTCATTTTCTCTTATATTTTTCTTAATTTCACCACAACCTTAATTCTTGTGCTAAGACAAAATATATCTTATATTTATCAGCGCGGAGGGAGTAAGTCTCTTTTAACTGCACAACAAGCAAGCCTTTTAAAGATGGGGGAGTGTGATCACAGTACTAGCTATCAGTAGAGTAGAGTAGAGTAGTAGAGTATTATTGCATGATGCATGGGAGGCGGCCGGGAGAACCCAAACAATTCCTGCCTGCCTGCCTTCCCCGTTTATCTCTCGCATTCGATCCATCCACTGCTCGATCGTCCTGATCAAACCGTTGAGCTCCGCTCGTCACGTCGCTTTCGCACCGGCCCTTCCCTCTCTCCCCCCTCTCTCTCTCCATCACCACGGCCACCTCGACGCATGTGCTTCCGTGGGAGGGAGACGTGCGCGCGGAGGATATCCCCGTCCGTGACAACGACCAATAGATCGCCAAATGGCTTGGGAGCGCCGGTACGCCCCGCCGCCCGCCTCGATCTGGCCCACCGGCTAGTCGTGGAAGAAGAATATCCACATGCCGGTGGCCGAGCTGGACCCCCCAGCGATCGACTAGCAATATTGCAACTTGCAAGTGCACGCGACGCTGACGAATCAAAAGTGGAATTATGGAGTAGCTAGCTAGCTATAGCCCTCTACCGTGATGTACTCGTATAAATGGGGATGGGGGCGTTCGCTTGCTTCATTGCTTGCCCCTTTTTGGAATAATGTTCTCCATCCACGCGATAAATCATACGCGATTACTACTACTCATATATATATATATATATATATATATATATATATATATATATATATATATATATATATATATATATATATATATATATATATATATATATATATATATATAAAATTACCTAGACACCATGGTGCTCGGGCTCCATGATCCAAAATAGGTATTTTCCCTATGTATTTTTATGCGACACTTTTTGAAATTTCTATGATGCTGAGTTTAACCAGTTTACTAACTAGTTCAAACAAGTTTGAACTGAAATTCAAACTAGAGTTTCTCTTTTTGATGATAGTTTGGTTGTAGGTATGTGCTGATTTTATATATAAATCAGCAAAGTATGTGATCCAAACTTTTCAAAATCTTTGAATTCGAGTATACTTTTTCAAAGGTATGTGTTTCATTTGAATTGTTATAGATAGATATATACCCTAAATTGAAATTTTTGAAAAATATACTCGAATATGACTTGAATTCACGCATTTGAAATCATGGTGCCCGAGCACACCATGGTGCCCCATATATATATATATATATATATATATATATATATATATATCCAGCTGTTTATTGGTATATCTTGGGCCGGGTTGTGCTGTGATTTGCAGAAGACCATGCTACAGTGTCGTGCAGTCGGGTACTCTCCCTGAGCTGTCCAATAGGGTCTCTGACGTTTATGGTTGATCTGCATGGTACTTGGGGTGCGCTACAGTGGAAAACTACACTACGGCATTAGAGCTACTGTAGTTAAGTTACAAGAGAAGACCGGAGAGTTCCATATAATCAATCGGATGGATCAGAAAGCTTCCGCGCGATGCTATAGAGTGCGCAAAACACCTCTTGGCTGTAGTATGAGACCCTCTCCTTTAATGGTACAGAATACCATAGAAGGAAGGTTCTAATATGCATACATTACGAGTCCCATAATCAGTGGTTAGTACGTATATTTACAAAATTGATGTAAGGCCCTCATTTTTTATAACGAATGCCAATAATAGATACCATGTGCATACAATACTAGTCCCATGATCAGTAGCTAGTACGCACAAATACAAATTGATATCACAGTCATACACAAGCTTTATTACACAGCGGAAGCAAAGTTACATAATATTTTTACAATACCAAAAGTAAAACTGCAGTGGAGACAACTTCTTGTAGTATGCCCTTTTAACCCATTGTCCCACAGGCAACTGACAAGGAAAAACCTTAGAAAAATTCATCATTAAATTCCCCGTATCCTGCATCAACGTATGAGTCGTCGGGGTAATCTGATTCTTCACCTAAAAACATCAACATAGGCAAGTTGAGTACTTACGTACTCGCAAGACTTTTGCAAATCCTATAATACATGCAGGTTATTCTAATGGAAAGGCTATTATGGTTAATTTTGCATAAAGCCAGTTTGAATGGTAAATACAAAATAACATATTGCAAAACGGAATTTAAGTAAAAGCAATTTAATACTGAAAGTAATAGAATGTAAGCATAAATAAATCTCAAGTACCTGGGTATAAAGACCATATCCAAAACCAGTTCTACTGTCACACAGTAGAATTCACCGACACACGGTAGAAACCGTATTTTATGAAAATAAACAAAACTGCTAACTATGTGATGACTTTACCAAGTGTCCATTACCGCGGACGCGGCTAATCGATTAGTTTTACACTCTGCAGAGGTATACAGCTTTCCCCACAAGACATGACTGACTCTTTGAACAATCGATATTTGCACACTTCCTTTGGTGTGCCGTGGAGAGTCATGTTATAACTGTTACATTATTTAATCCTGACTTTGCACCAGCACGGTGACGACAACCCATTTTGTGGCGGAAGAACTCAGAGCATAGAAATGATGGAACTCCCCACAGTATGGCATACACCGTTATATCGGTATACGTTTATTCCATGATCACCTCGGTGTGGATGTCCCGTCGAGCAATTCATTAAGAAACAGCTCGTACTACTTCGGCCTTCCAAATGCAAAGCCAGTTTTAAACAACTTAATAAGTTAAAACTGTCCCATACCAGCAATTGTGGTTGTATGATAATTCTTGGCCTGGAAACAACCCATAGTTCGATCCTTAACTCGACACGGGCAATAATCTCCACCCTACACTACGTGCAAAGACATGCACTCCCGGCTATTGCCAATAATTGCCCGCATCTAAACCATAGTTTTATTTTTATTTTCCAACCAAAATAACAACCATAAAAATGGTCATACCCATTAAATGTCATATCCAACATTTTTAATTTATGTCGATGTTTTACTTCTATTTAAGCATGGCTAAGCATGACACTAGATGTGAGTAACCCAAATTGACATCACATATTGTCTACGTCATTCTAGGGTTATCAAGGTTCATAGTTTCCTACTTATCAAAGAAGTTCTATAAAACTACAGGTACAACTACCGGTTTCCATAATATAGCAGACTTTAATAAAAATAAAGTATGCAGTAAAACATTTAATGAAAACATTTATAAAGCTGGGATCAATATGATCAAAGGGAATGCTTACCTTGTTGATTTTCCGCGACGTCGAACTCTTGTTCGTCGAATATACCGGGTTCGTCGGGTTCTACACGTCGTATGGCGATACATAGCAAACACCAAAATTTAATAAGGCCAAAAAGAAATCAGATGGAAATATTCAAATAAAATAACTTCACAATTCAGAAGTGGCTGCAAGCATTATTTGTTTTGATTTGCAATTTAAAAAATTAATCTATTTGAATCATTATTGTACCATTTAATTACTTATTTAACAACTTAAATTTTTCTAATAACAAACCCTAAGTATTTTTACATATTCAGGTTTTTGAGGTTACAAGGAATCTAACAAAATTTATTTTACTAAATTTGGTGATCATTTGCAAAAATTCCATGTATGACATATTTCCATCTCTTTCTTTAAATTTAAATTCAAAATTCAAATAGAATTATATTCTGAAATATTTTTGCATATTCTAAATCTACATGATTTTAGATGAATTTAGAAATTTATTTCACACAATTTGGACAGTTAGTTCAAAAGATATTCAAGTTTGAATATTCTAGGTTTCGAAAAATACTGAAAATTAGAAATATGCCGAAAATGAAAAGTACGCTTTCACTGGGAAAGCGCGCTTTCCCTTTTCGGGCTAAGCCGGGTCGAGGCGCTGACAACCGAGGTCCACATGGCAGCGTTGCGCTGCTGCTAACACTGTGACCCACACTGAAAGCCGCGAACGCGACGCACGACAAAGGGTCCCGCTGGCGTGACTCTCGGCAATGAGAGGTCGACCGGCCGGTCCCGCAAGTCAACGACGCAGGCATGGCTGGCGCAAGCGACTGACACTCGAATCCCACTCGGCAGCGACTCAGAGCAGGGCCAAAGGCTTCCTCGGCTGCCGGCGGCGAAGCGTCGCCGGAGAGCCGGAATGGGTTCCACGGCTAGACTCAGTGCGTCCATGCGCACCTAGGGGAGGTCTCGTGGTGGCCGGAGGTGGCTTGGAAAGGAGGTTCCACCGGCGGGGTGTGGTGGCGGTTGCGGGCAAAGCTCGCCGACGACGACTCACCGCCGGAGAGAAGGAATGGGTTCCACCCAAGGCTTCAGCATGCTAAGGCGCACACGAAGGAGGTCTAGGTTTGGCCGTGGGAGCTCTACGGCGGTGCGCCACCGTGCAAGGTGCGGCGGCGCCATGGCCGAGCGGCGATTCTACAAAATTAGGCTTTCCCGAGCTTCAAATTCACCAAAACAAGCATCAGCGAATCTCAAGAAGTCGATTTTTGGCTTTCATTGGAAGAATTAGGTATCGGAGAGGGTTCTCACCGAGCGGGTGCAGCGACGGAAGGAGTTGGGCGGTGCGACGACTCGTCGGAGAAGAAGAGCTCTAAATGATGAAGGGGAACGACTCCTGGCAACACAAGGATGCTTCGGCTCAGACGATTTGGGTTGGAATTGGTTGTGGCGGCTAAACGGCGGTTTTCCCCTTTTTCGGGTTTCGCCAGAGCTGGAGACGGGGAGCGGGAGAGGCAGCGAATGAGGTTCACCTGGGGATGACTGGGTCGGCTGCGACGTCAGGCGATGCTTTTATATGGGGAGATGGAGTCGGTTGGCGCGAGAAGGCTCGGGCGAAGCGGCGTCGGCGCGGAGGCGAGCTGGCGCGAGAGAACAGAGAGAGGGGGAGAAGGACACGGCACGGAGGCTGACGCGCGGGGGCCGGATGGCAACGAAAATCGGCAGGCTTGGCTGACTGACAAGCCGGGCCCACTAGTCAGCGACCGAGAAAAAGAACTCAGGCAAAGGCTCGGGACAGAACGAGAGGAAAACGGAAATTTTTGGGGTCAAACAGACTCCGGATTTTATAAAATTTTTACCATAGGTCGGTAAGGTTATTACCAGCTTTCAGTAAAAATTTTACCATTTTATGCTCTGTGTAGAATTTTAAATAATTCTGACAATGTAACTGTTGCTTTTCTGTCAATTCTGTTTTTCATTTAATTTATGATCGAAATGAAATTAATATTTTATAAAACTTTTTATGAGAGTCTGAAATGGTATTTTACAACTTCTGTAATTTTTCAGATTTTATTTATTAATATTTGATTTTTAATAATTCTGACATTACTATTTCCAACTTATTTCTTCACTGTTTTTGAATTTTTTAAATTATAACATGAATTAGTAAATTTCTGACATTTTTACAGGAGGTTGGTACTGTACTGATGTCGGCAGGGTAAAAATCTTGAGTCAGGATAACTTCCTGAGATTTCTACAAAATTCTTTTACCATTTTGCCCTGACTTCTTTTCACATGATTTGCTTTGATTAAATATTATTTTAATTAATCCAGGTTCTCCACTGACTTAACCTGGCTGTGGAGAGCCCTTAGATTTTTGTTATGATTTTGGCAAATTTTTGTTGACTTGATATTTTTACTTTTTACCATTTTACTATATCCTTTAATTCACTTTCTTGTATTAAGGAAAAGCCAAAAGAATATTCAATAATTCCGGAAAATTCATAAAATTCAAAAATAATACACAAAAGACTTTTTAATTTACTTTTCTTTATTTTATAATTTTGAGGCTGTTACAAATCTACCCCCTTACAAAAATCTCGTCCCCGAGATTTGGAGATGACTAAAAGAAATCGGGGAACTCTTGTCGAAGATGGTCTTCTCTTTCCCATGTAGCTTCGTCTTCCGTATGATTACTCTATTGGACTTTCAACATTTTGTTGGTTTTGTTCCTCGTCTGGCGTTCTGCTTCTTCCAAAATGCGAATTGGATGCTCCCGATATGATAGATCCGGCTGAAGATCAATGCTTTCCAAATTGGAGAGGTCAGAGGGAACACGGAGGTATTTCTTGAGCTGAGATATATGAAAGACGTTATGAACATCAGATAGCTGATGTGGCAATTCCAGCTTATATGCCATCTCACCCATCTTCCCGAGGATTTGATACGGTCCAATGAATCGAGGGGCTAACTTTCCACGGATTTGAAATCGACAAACTCCACGGAGAGGCGAAACTTTAAGATAGACATGATCGCCAACTTCAAAACTGAGTTCACGTCGACGATTGTCGGTGTAACTCTTTTAGTGAGACTGAGCTTCTTTAAGTCGGCTTCTGATCATATCTACCTACTCTTGAGCTTCTTGAATTAGATTTGGGCCAAAGAATTTCCTTTCTCCAACTTCGGACCAGAAAAGAGGGGTTCGGCATTTTCTTCCATACAGCGCTTCAAAAGGCGATATTTGAAGACTAGATTGAAAACTGTTATTATAAGAGAATTCAGCGAAGGCCAAACTTTTCTCCCAATTAGAGCCATATGATAACACACAGGCTCTTAACATATCTTCCAAAATTTGATTGGTCCTTTCCGTTTGTCCATCTGTCTGAGGATGATAAGCCGTACTGAAATTCAACTTAGTACCCAGAAGACGGTGCAAACTTTCCAAGAATCGAGAAGTAAACTAGGAACCTCGGTCAGAAACAATTATCTTCGGAACGCCATGAAGACGAACAATATTCTCCAGATATAACTCGGCAAGCTTATCTCCAGAATGAGTAGTCTTGACCGGAATAAAGTGAGCCACTTTTGTTAAGCGGTCAACGATTACCCATATGGAATCATGTCCCTTCCTGGTCCTTGGCAAACCAGTAATAAAGTCCATGCTGACGTCTTCCCACTTCCACTCTGGAATCTTCAAAGGTTGGAGAAGTCAAGCGGGACGTTAATGTTCGGCTTTGACACGCTGACATACATCGCAGATTGCGACATATGCAGCAACATCCTTTTTCAAACCGGGCCACCAATATTCCCGTCGGAGGTCTTGATACATCTTTGTACTTCCAGGGTGAATCGAGAGGGGAGACTCATGGGCTTCTTTGAGGATTAAATCTTTCAATTCAGGCTCATTAGAAACATAGATTCGATTCTTGAACATAAGCACTTCATCTGGACTTTCACAAAATTTGGATTCATTCCCTTGCTTCAACCCTTCACGGATTTTGATAATGGCTTCATCTTTGAGTTAAGCGGCTTTAATTTGGGACTTAGAGGTTGGTTGCACCTCTAGTGCGGCCAAATAACCTTTTTCGACGATTCCCAAATTAAGCTTTTGGGATTCTTTTACAAGATCTGATTGACCGGTAAAAGATGAAACAGAAAGACAATGAAGTTTTCGACTCAGAGCATCAACTACGACATTGGCTTTACCAGGATGGTATTGAATGCTAAGGTCGTAATCTTTTATCAACTCTAGCCATCTTCGTTGTCTTAGATTTAAATCAGGTTGGGTAAAGAAATATTTCAGACTCTTGTGATCTGTGAAAACACTGCACTTGTTTCCAATAAGGTAATGACGCCAAATTTTCAGAGTGTGCACTACCGCAGCTAATTCCAGATCATGAGTCGGATAATTGAGCTCATGAGGTCGCAACTGACGGGAGGCGTAAGCTACGACTTTTCTTTCTTGCATAAGCACACACTCAAGCCCATTCTTGGAAGCATCACAATAGACATCAAAGCTTTTATGGACATCGGGTAACACCAGCACAGGTGCCGTTGTTAACCTTTTCTTTAATTCCTGAAAGCTTTCTTCACATTCAGGTGTCCACTCGAACTTCTTTTCTTTCTTTAGCAACTGGGTTAAAGGTCGGACGATCTTGGAGAAATTCTCGATAAAGCGGCGATAATATCCCGCTAAACCAAGAAAACTTCAAATTTTAGGGACAAATTGAGGGACTTCCCAGTCTAGAACAGCTTTGACTTTACTGGGATCGACTGAGATTCCACCCCTAAAAAGAACATGACCAAGGAAAGCAACTTCTTTCAAACCAAATTTACATTTTTCGAAATTGGCAAAAAGCTTATGCTCTCGAAGCTTCTCGAGCACCATACGCAAATGCTGCTCATGCTCTTCTTCGGGTTTGGAATAGACAAGAATATCATCGATGAATACCACTACGAACTTTTCCAAATACTCCATGAAGACCTTATTCATGACGCACATGAAATTAGCAGGAGCATTCGTAAGTCCGAAAGACATTACGGTATATTCATATAATCCGTAACGAGTGGTAAAAGCAGTCTTTGGAATATCGTCTGATCTGATCTTCAATTGATAGTACACATGTCTTAAATCAATTTTTGAAAAGATTTGAGCACCGGTCAATTGATCGAACAGATCATCGATGCGAGGAAGAGGATATTTGTTCTTAATTGTGACATCATTTAATACACGATAGTCCACGCACATGCGTATCCCACCATCCTTTTTAGGCACAAAAAGAACTGGACTACCCCAAGGAGAAGAGCTAGGTCGAATAAAGCCTTTTTTTAATTGCTCTTGGATTTGATTCTTTAGTTCGACTAACTCATCTGGGGGCATACGATAAGGACGTTTGGATATTGGCGCTGTTCCAGGAACAAGGTTTATGACAAACTCCATATCCCTATCTGGAGGCAGGCCAGGCAATTCATCTGCGAAAACATCGGGGAACTCGGAGACAATTGGAATTTGGCTAAGCTCTTTTGCTATGGCTGAACAAAGGGAAGCTTGAGAATTTGAGGAACTTTGAATGGAGGAAAAATGAACTGGAATTCCTTCAGGGCTAATCAAAGAAATGGATCGATTGGCACAGTCTATGCATCCTTTGTACTTAGACAACCAATCCATACCAAGAATTACTTCTAACCCTAAAGTCTCGATAAGGATAAGATCAGCATGAAACATTACTCCACTTATTTCAATGCTAACCCTAGGACAAAATTTAATGGAATTCATGATTGATCCCGGGGAATAGATTATCATTTTTGCGGAAGGAGATCAATTTCTAAGTTATTTTGATCAACAAACTTCTTAGAAATAAATGAGTGCGATGCTCCAGAATCAAACAATACCAAAGTAGGTACTGAGTGCACAGGAAACATACCCAGTACCACATCCGGTGCCTCGCTTGCTTCTTCAGCGGTCACATGATGGAGACGACCGCTGCTCGCACTTCGATTAGGAGCTGCAGATGGCCTGGAAATTTGAGAACTTCCAGCTCCTTAGGGTCGACCTGGGGGTCGCTGAGGAGCTCCTTGCGGCGACTGCTGACTTGAAGCTTGACCTCTTTTAGGGCAGGCATTTGCATAATGCCCACGCCCTTTACAATGATAACAGGTCACACCGTCTGCCTGACTCTGAACTCCAGCAGTCCTTCCTTCATTATTGCCTGAAGGACGAACAGAAGGCTGCTGAGGCCGAGAGATCTGAACTTGCCGCCTTTGCTGCTGCTGCTGACGAGGCGGAGGAGGTCGAACATTGGTCAGCTGACCAACACACGGCCTCGGCAAATTCGGACTGGCGGCTTTCCGTGCCATCCACTTCCTTTTACGACTTTCCATCACATCCCGTGAACTATGCTCGGCTATAATAGCCTTGTCCACGAGCGTTTGAAAGTTATGAAAGTCGTGAATAGCCAAAAGATGGTTGATTTCATT
Source organism: Otatea glauca (assembly GCA_036346275.1). NCBI lineage: Eukaryota > Viridiplantae > Streptophyta > Magnoliopsida > Poales > Poaceae > Otatea > Otatea glauca. The sequence goes on from CM070714.1 coordinate 44,274,513, forward strand.
GCTCAGATTATCCCGAAAATGCTCAATTCTTCTGGCTTCTGAGTTAACTTCTGATGACGCATATTGAGCAAGATAATTAAAGCGATGAAGATACTCCATCACTGACATATTTCCTTGACGCAAATCAAGGAATTCCCGTCTCTTTAAATTCACCAGACTTGATGGAATATGCGTCTTCCGGAAAGCTTCCTTGAAGGCGTCCCAAGTAATTTCCTGACCTTGGGGCCTTATAGCTTGAAAATTTTCCCACCATACTGCAGTTGCTCCCTGAAGTTGGTAAGATGCATACAGAACTTTCTCATGATCATTGCACTGGGCAATGGTCAATTTACTTCCAATGGATCGTAACCTATCATCAGCGTCTAGGAGATCTGATGAAGAAGAAAAGGTCGGAGGTCGAGTCTTCAAAAATTCTCCCAACTTAGATTGATGAGATGCTTCACCAATCCCAGCCCTAGCACTTGCGGCACCAAGGTTGGTCGTGTTCTGGACCAATTGTTGAAGCAACAGGGTATTAGTCTGGCGACCCTGCTCAATCATTGCAAGTACTTGGGCCATGGTCGGCGGACCTGGCAATTGGCCTTCTGGAACTTCTTGGACTTGCGGGGACGGAGAATCTCGACGGCTTGGAAGTCGTGATGAAGATCCTCTGGCAGCCATCGGATGGACTGGATTAGGCTGGGCCGGAGTGACCGAAGTCACTCGCTGAGGGTGAGTTTCTGAGGTTTCCTCACTCCCCAAAATATCATTCAAAGATCTAGTGGCAGGCATCTGGAACGAGATTAACAATGAATTAACAGATAAGATCTAATCCAGTTTTAATCCCCAAATGTTACCGTTTGTTTTAGCAGCATGCTTCAATGTTATTACTCATGAGGTGATTATTATTATTAACGATCACAACATCGTAAAAATATTAACTGAAAGTTAAATATTTACGAGTAAGAACCAAAAGCACACAAAACAACATTAAACAGAAACTTTATTTCAACTCATAATATTCACAACAAAACATAACATTATTCTCGACAACTACTACATAAAGGGGAAAACAAAAGCCTTCTCTAACCCTACTCATTTTCTGACCATCATCTAGTCTACTCGCGGACTATTACTATCCCTATGACTAGTACTCTCCACGTCAGGAGGAAAAGGAGTCTCCTGACAGCGACACTCCTGCGGCCTCTGAGGACGCCGCGGGGGAAAACTATGAGGATCCACCTAAATACTGGGTAACCTGAGGTGACTCCCTATAACCGACATCCTCGCCTGGTGACGCCTTGAGGGTACTCACAATATAGCAATGTTTATTAAACATAGCGCATGCATAATAGTTTTGATAAAACAATATAAACACTGTAAAATAATATGATCAAGAGGTGCTTGCCTTACTGATTTTTGTCCGGGATGTAACCTGGGTCGTTGGTGAAGTCGTCGTCAACGGTTTCTGAAACGTCGGGGTCTGCGTACTCATCGTTCAACGAGAAATATATAACAAATAGTAAGTTTTAGATAAGGGCAAAAAGAAGACAGTTAGAAAATCAAATTGAAATCTGCTATAGAAAACTGGGTGGTTTTAGGGTGTGGCTAAGGTTAGGGTTTCATGATTTTACGTGTACTTGGTTCACTTTTGTCTTTTATTCATAACCGATTCTTAGTATCATTTAAGTACAGTGTCAGGGATATGGGTTTCATACTATAACATAGACATATGAATTTCATGATTTATGATTCGTGTTTTTATGAATTCAAGAGACAAAAATTATTTATATATATATATGTATATTTACGAATTCAAGAAGCTAAAATTATTTAGAATTATAAAATTAAGGTACAGAGTCAACACAAGGTATTATGCTTTTAATAGGATTCAGATGCAAAAAAATATAGAATTATTTATACATTTTAAGGTGGTCTGGTCTTAGGGTTTTTTTTAGCAACTAGCTTTTCGTGAACATGCCTTCATTTTCACAAAATAAAATTATATATATACACTTATATGCATGGAATTCATGGCCTTTTATAAATTTAGTTTAAATCTTCACAAAATAGGAAATGTTTTTGTTCATCTTGGGATGATATAGTTTTATTAAGGTTTACAAACTGGTTCCACCATCATTTGAACATTCATACACTACTTTTAATTATTCGTAGTTTTAATGCATTAGGAAATTATCTATTTACAAAAACAAATTCAAATTAAGTTTAAACTCAAATATTTTTACAGATATTGGTTTTTGGTGATCTCAGGAGCATATATAACTTATTTCACTATTTTATGATTTATGGTTTACATATTTCTATTTGTAACCATATTAGGGCTTTATTCAACTTAAAATGCAATAAATTAAATTTTTGATCCAAATTTAAATATTTTTGCATATTCTAGAAGTTTATGAATTTATAAAAAAATTCGCTAAATTCAGATTTAAAATGTAAAAGATATATATGTTTGAAGTGGCTCGGTTATTGAAAAATCACTCAAAATTGCAAAATATGCTTAGGAAAGAGGCTTTTCCATTTTTTTGTGTTTTTCCCGGTTTGTTTTTTAGTCAGTTGTGCTGACAGATGGGCCCTGCTCGGTAGTGACTACGCGACGCATATGTGTGGCGCGGGAGACTGACTGAGCGGGCCCATTGGTCAAAGACCGAAAGCAGGGGCCGATAGCTCGGTGCTCGTCACCGACGAAGGAGCGGCGGAGCTGGCCAGCCGACTGTGGAACAAGTAGCAGGGGGTCTTTATGCACCCAGGGGTGAGCTCAAACACAGTCGACGGTGACCGGAGCACAGCTCACGGTAGTGCTCAGCGACGCACGATGGAGGTGATGGCCGAGAGGCTAGGAAACAAGGTTTGAGCTCGGTTTGATGGGTAAATGAGCAAAAGTGGACTGTAGGGGTCCCATTTTTACGCAATACCTTGAGAGGGCAGCCGCGTTAAGCTATCACCGGTCACCGGTTTTGGAGAAGAAGGTCAATAGGGGCGGGGGCGTTTTGATCAGAGAATGCTGCAATTAAGTGAGGGGTTTTGTTCGTTAGATGTCTATGAAGCTAAAGTTCACATGAATCGAAGAATGCTTTACCACGGAGATCAAATTTTACTTCCTCCCTCTTCTCAGTATTTTGTGACAATGGCGGATGGAGGACGGAATTGGGGCTGAGCTCGGGTGAGGAGAGTGGAGGAGTTCTGGTGGTGTGGGAGAGAACGTGGAAGGCTCAGCCGGTTAAATAGGCGACCAATGGCGGTGTAGCGAAGCTTGTTTACCATGGAAACCCGATGGCGAATCGCGGCGGGTTTTCTGGCGCTAGAACAGTGCAAGGCATGGGCTTGGCAACGCAAAACGCGGGGAGGGCGAGCCGTGGCAACAGTGTGGCAGGGGAGTGGCGTTAGCACGACCTCAGGCGAAGCGAATTGCAGCACTGGCGGAAGGAACAGAGGAGGGAGGCAGCTATGCTCGGCTGTGTGTGAGGAAGAGGAGGGCCAGGATGCCGACAGGTGTTCCCCCATAGTGAGTGGGCCCCACATGTAAGAGAAACAAAATCAGAAACCCGGAAACGGGTAGTGACGGAAATAGATGCGGAACAGAATGGAGTGGATACAGAAACGAAAACGGAAAATTCCACAAGAACATGACACATGATCTATCCAAAACGTACCAACTTAGAATGAAACCTAGATACGTACGACAATTGCATTCTTCAACATAAGATCGATATTATAGCAAAATTGCATTATAAGCGGCAGAAGCATGAAAAGTAAGGTTGAAAGAAAACACACTTCCTTGATATTTTCATTTTGGTAGTTGATAACTCAATCAACTCCTAAGGAAACCAGAAGTGCAGCTTTACTTCCACCACCACATGTGGCAACAACCTTGTTGCCTGCTGGTTTTGCGAGCTGGTGAAGTGACAAGAAAACATGCAGAACATTGAACTTAAAATTTGGCTGACCAAATATGAGGTCAAAACCACATTGTATATGACAAAGAAAACAAACGAACTGTATATCAAGATAACCTTTTCAAGAGCAATTGAAGCAGTCAATCCTGATGTTAACATAGCCACGACCTCTGGGTCTGGTCTTGGCACCGGAAGAAGATGTTTGGCTGGAAACTTTCATCAGAAAGACGTAGAGACAAAAATTGTAACTGTCAAACAGAGGTAACAATATTCAAAACTCAAAAGGCTGGACATGATTTCATTCAAAGGAGGACACTGGTTAGTTGGTAATTTGTTGTGTAATAAAAAGACACAGAACATTACATGCATGGCACTAATATGAAGGTCATGCACAGCTAGACCGGAAATCACAATCAGCCTGCTCCTGTGAGTAGTGCTTCAAGTGTGCAGCTTTGCAGTAGAATATAATAGAATGATAAGTTGGATAAATTTAAAACTTGAAAAGGGATCAGTTTCCTCTCCCAAATCTCTCCGTGGAACACAACAAAAACTCAACATGTTCAAATAAATTTGCTACACATGCTCAAATTGAGTTGTGAAATTTTGATACTCAGGGAGTCCCAAATTGACAATGTTTGGTGCTATTTCCATCTACATTCGAGAAGTGCGGCCACTGAAACTAGAGTTACTGCTTGAGCTCTTTTATGGTACATTAAATTCAATATGAGCCGTTCATTCTTTTCGATTCAACAGATCAGATTAGCTAGAATTTATTTATACTTTATCTGGTAGTAGATTAGTAGAACACTCTTAATAAATCAACGGTTAGATCTGGTTTTTACTATCTACTATATACTGCCCGTATAATACACTATAAAATTTCTCACTTCGAAACAACACCAGATTCGTTATGGATGGAAAACTAAATTAGCGCCCGACCAAAATTATAATCACATCCTAGGCACAGCACAAACAATGATGAAACATATGCAAAATTTGGTATTGATGAAAGGATGGGAAATCTTGCGAGCGTAGAGGAGACTTTACAGCTTCAGGCACTTGGACTTCTTGCAACCGCACGTCCTGCACCCTTCCCCTTCATCCGCCTTCCTAGTTCCTCTTGTCAAACCAAATAAAAAAATAAACAGCACACAACGAACAAAAAGAGGAAATTGGAGACGAAACTACAACTCTGCAGAAATGGTTAAGGAAACACCAACTTCTTCTTATTGTCGGAGTTGCCATTCGCCTCCACCAGCGACGACAAAGCCACGGATACATCAGTTGCGGAGGCGGGCTCCGCAGCTTCAGCAGCGGGTGCGAGGGTGAGGGCTGGAGCGGCAGGGGCGGGGGCGGGGGCGGGGGCGAGGGCGAGGGTGAGGGGAGGGGGGACGAGGGGGTGGCGCAATGGGGGAGAGACACGGTGGGGGAGGGCGCCCGTGGGGGGAGAGGAGGACGAGGGGGCGGCGCCACCGGTGGTGTTGGGGACCTCGGGGTGACGGGGTGTCGGGACTTAGGAGGCACGGTGGGGGGGAGCTAGGGAGACGAGTTACTGAGTTAGGGTTGGCCGGTTGAGTAGTTGACACTGGGGTTGGTAAGATGGGCTTGACTGCTTGAGAGCATTGAGTAATGGGCCTTCTTCCAAAGGAATTTTCGGTTTGAGTTATACGGAATTTTTTGTTCTATTTTTGTTTTCGTTCGAATTGGTTCTCTCGTGTTCGTTTCAAAAAAAATTTGGGTTTATGCTTTTCTCCGAAACATGGGAACTTTCCGTTCTGTTAGTGTTAACACATTGTAGCCATATCGGCCGGCGGCAAACTCGTTTGGTAGTACGGCGCAATTACAAAGTCGAAGACGAGCGTTAGCTTGCGGATCAAACGGCGTGGTTTTTGACAGCCGGAAGACGACAGCGTCGCCTGGCCGGTTTGTATTCTCGTCGAACGCAAATGAACTTTTTGAGAGAGAGAAACTCGAAATCAGCTGTGCTGGGGAATAAGACGAAATGATATGTCCGTCCAGTCCTACTGATTATTGGACCGATCGAATTTGTGTAGAACGAGTGAACGAGAACGACCCATCGACATGTCGAACTTGTCAGGCCTATGAAAAACTGAACAAGGCCGGGCCTGTCGGGTAACCAGATGTTAGAAGTCGGCCTGTATTAAAACTGCTACAGGGCTAGTTGCTGGTGGGTAAAAATGGCCAGCGTAAGTGGGTTTGTACACTCGGCCCAACCCAATCGGTCCAATAGTACTGACAGTTGGAAAGCATGCCAAGTCTTGCTTTTTCCGGCACAGCTCGAAAGCATGCAAACGGACTGTGAGATGAGCCGCATGGCATCGCCAGCATCAGGGAACCGGCTCAGGTGTAGGGATCTTTCTGGATGATTGGGTAGGAACTTGAATCGTCCATGCCAGCGAGCATGAGTGCACGAGCACGAAGGATTGCGGCCTGTTGGTATAAGCGCCAGATGAAGGCCGGTGTCTCCGAAGTGTTTGTTCGCCATGCGTTGGTGTAAATCGGAAAGCAAAACAGAGAAGAGTTGAAGAAAAGATTAACTGAAGCGAGAGGGATCCAAGAGAAACAGAGGAGAATTGCGCAAATAAAGCAGATGGCGTGGTGCAGATTGTCGCAGCGCCGGCGGGGGGGCGGGGGTGAACGCACCGCGCTGCTGATCGCTGCCCTATGCGGCACGCCGGCAATGCATGTGTTTCATGGCTTCGTGTGCTCCTCATTTACAGTTGCTATTTGTGCCAAGCCTAATGTGGGGGAAAGAAGTGAAGAAGGGACCGAGCACGTTGTTGTGCCTTTTAACAGATTTGGGTAAGTAACGCTTAATCTACGGTTGGGGCAGGTGGCAAATTCTAGTTGGCCCTGCACAGTTTTGCACCTGAGCCGATTCCCAGCATCAGTTGTTGGAAGGAGTATATGTGTTTTAGTTCAAAAAACCAGATAATTCCTCCGCGTTTTTGCCCCTAATTCCTGGCGAAAAAACCACGACAGGTTGCCGCCTGTTGAGAAACCCTGAAGCCCACCGAAGGCCCATGTGGTCCCTAATGCCGAAACCCTAGAGAGCGCTATAAAAGGAGGAGGGGGGGTCCCCCCATGTACACAGAATTCATTAGCTATAAAGAATTTCCGCTTTCGCTCTCCCTAAACACGTGTCTCTCTCTCTTTCTGTTCTCCACTTCAGATCTGTTCAGGAACCCCGGACTATTCGATAGCGAGGTTCCTTAACACGTTATCAGCACGAAGCTCTACGGAGATCAGAATTGAAAAGAAATCGTGTAGCGCCCAAATAGAAGAGATATGCATTGTTGATAGTGGCACAACAAATACCATCTTAAGAGAGTCTAAGTATTTCAGTCGATCACGAAGAACGTTGGAAAGATTACTACGATCGCAGGAAGCGACTCATATGTAATCGGCTCAGGAAGAGCCACAATTATATTGCCTATGGGTACAACTTTGGTAATTGAAGAAGCCCTTTGTACCTCGAATCAACTCGCACTCTCTTAAGCTTTAAAGACATCCGCGCCAATGGTTTTCACGTAGAAACCAATGAAGAAAATGGCAAAGAATACTTGTGCATTATGAAGCACGCGGCATGTGGAAAAATGGTATTAGAAAAATGTCCCTCATATGAATCTGGGTTGTACTACACGAATATTCATGCACCCGAAGTGTATACTTCCTTGAAGACTGTTTTTAGAAGCTCTGAATTATTTTCTTTATGGCATGGTAGATTAGGTCATCCTGGTCTTAGAATGATGAGAAATATAGTGAACAACTCACAAGGTCATGGCATTAACGTTAAGAATTTCCCGAATCATGAAGATTTTGTGTGCCCTGCATGTGCCACCGGGAAATTAATAACTAGACCCTCTGTCATGAAAGTTGAAAGTGCATCTAGGCACTTATGTTATTTTAGTGATTAATGACAAACACTCATAATGACAATCTATGCAATTAAGTAAATGCTTAACTTAGTGCTTAACAAATGACAAACCTCTAATATGATTATATTGCTATGAGACTAACTTGTTATTGCCTAGTTGAGTATCAGTCTCATCTATTTAGAGGAAAATCAAATAGGAAGGTTAAGCAAAGATAAGGTATGCAATTTTGGTATCTATTCTATATTTGTTATTGCATTCCTTTCGTGCAAATGCATAGTGAACTCCAAGTAGCATGTTGATTTTATATATGCACATTGGTTCATGTCATATTTATTTGTGCATATATATTCATTTGAGTTCATTATGGTATGTATGTATTAACTAGAGTTAAACTTCATATTGCTATAGATTGACTTGGTGCATGCATGTTTTATTTGTATATCTTCTCATGCAATTCTCTTAGTGAAGTTTATCTAGTGTTGGATCACATATTTACTCTTACTCCAAATATTATTTGCACATGTACAATTCGTGTATATTCTATCATGTGCTTCATTTAAGTAAAGTCTGTGATCCTTGCCATGATTTAATTGATTCATCATATTGGCAATTATCTCTCTAGTGCATATAGATCAATTACATATTCATCATGATGTACTTAGTAGAGAACATTTCTTATGTCAAGTGTTTCCATTTATATTGTGCTTCTTTATATGAAACACTTGTTGTAATCAACTGCTCACAAATATCAACTTATTCATATCTATTGAGTTTTGGGACTAATGTCTTTCATGAGTAGTTTGGAAAGAATTAGGTCCCGTCTGTATGATGACCAAGGTATCTTGGAGGATGATCATTAAGCCGAGGTCAACAAGGCGGCGGTGTCACCAAGAGCGAGGACTAAGTCAAGAGCAACTTGGCGTGGAGATCGTCGAGAGAGGATGATCAAGTCAAGGTTGATAGGACGAGTCTCATGAGGTGAATCGAGTCGAGTTGGACAAGGCGAAGATGTCATCAATTATATGGTGAAGGTCTTCATGCATCGACATCAAGAAAGAAGACTGACAAGTGACTAGTTCTAGACTTATATTATCTTTGATTTAATTTGAGTCTAAGGATTGCCGTACTATTAAGAGGGATGCGATGTCGAATGACTTTTAGATGTGTCAAGTGCTCAAGTGATCCATCCTTGTGAATCTTAGAAAGAGAGTGGTGTTGGTACTGCTTAGGAAAGTGAGGGTTGTAGGTCTCTCTTGATTTCTTTGTGAAATCTGTGGTTATCCTTTGAGTTTTGGATAGTGAGATCTTGTTGGTTGTGTAGCCCTCGTTCTTAGCTTTCGGAGAGTCCAAAATCTCGAAATCGAGTCCGAGTCAAAAGTTATGCTCGTTTTCGTCGAGCTGCTCGAGGTTGATTCGGACTATCCGGAGTTAGTCCGGACTATCCGGATAATCCGGAGTATCCGGACATTTATCCGGACTCTCCGGGTTGGGTCTCTCTGTTAGCCTTTCTCAGTCAATCCGGAGTATCCGGATTGAAGTCCGGAGTCTCCGGATTGTGCGCACCGCCCCAACGGCTAGTTTTTGGGGAGTTCTATTTATAGCCCTTCCTCCTCTTTTGAAGAGGCTTTTGGTGTGGATTTTGAGGGGCTGTGTGGGGGCTTTGAGGAGCTTTTACCCTTAGATCTAAGTGATCCCCTTGTGAGAAGGGTTGGGAAGAGTTTGTTGAGTGAGATTTGAGTTGATTGAGCACTTGATTTCATCTCCAAGCTTGTTCTTCGTGAGCATTTGTTACTCTTGGAGGTTGAGGACTCCTAGACGGCTAGGAGGTCGCCTACGAGCCACCGGAGCTTTGTGTGGTTGGCCGTGGGAAGTTTGTGAAGGCCAGTTCCGCCTCCGTAAGGGAAGGAATCAAAGGAGTGAAGACCGGTGAGTGCATTTGTGCAACACAGGGAGGAAGAGGGTTGAAAGAGACCCCGGCTCAAGTGTGACCGAGCCGCCTCAACGGAGACGTAGGATCCCCTCAAGGATTCGAACTTCGGGTGAAAAATCATCGTCTCCAAGTTTGCTTCTTTCTCTTGCTTTAACATTTGATTTTGAATCTTGAAATTGCCCGATCTACTCTTTTGTTGTGTTTGGCTCTAGATCTACAATATCCCCATGTACCTGATAGCATTTAGATCTTTTGTATTCAAGTAGATTGTTGAAAAATTGCAAAGATTTAAAATCTCCATTCAAAGTCTCCAATCCGGAGTATCAGGACTCCATAACCCGACAGTCCGGACTATCCGAGTATCCGGATTGAATACCGGACACTCGGGTTAGGACCCTCGGGATCGGACTATCCGAGTATCCGGATTGAATACCGGACACTCCGGATTGTTCGGAAACTCGGAGATTTTATTTAGCTGCATATTTTATTCCGCTGCATTTAAGTTACAAAGTTTTTAATCCGCCTATTCACCCCCCCTCTAGGCGACATCCCCTGCCCTTTCAATTGGTATCAGAGCCTGGTCTCTCCTTTTATTAGACTTAACCGTCTAGAGAGTAAAGGATGTCGACTAGAGGATTAGTGCACTCACATAATCCACTTGTGCTAGATGGCACAAATTATGCTTCATGGAAATTAATTATGATTTCTCATTTTAAATCCATGAGCCCCCAAATATGGTGGATCGTAGATGTCGGCTTTTCCTCTCCATTGAATGAAGTTGCTCCAACTGAAGGAGAAAGGAAATGCCTACATCTCGACGCTCAAGCTACTAATGTTTTATTTTGTGTTGTGAGCGATGAAATCTTTGATAGAATATGCGATCTCAAGAGCGCTCATGAAATGTGGATAAAGCTTCATGAACTATTTGAATCATCCACTTCTATTGAGGATTGCACTAAGGAAGAGATGTCGGGAGATGAAACATCAAACTCCACCTCAAGCTCAAGTGATGAAGAACCGACATCTCCATCAACCTCAACCTCCGCCTCAAGTGACGATGAAGATGCTCTTCCATCACAAATCCGTTGCTTCATGGCGAAAGGTAAGAATGAGGTAAGTGACGATGATGATGATGAGCTCACTTATGATGAACTTATGAATTTGCTAGAGGAGCTAAATAAATGTCTTGGAAAGGAGAAAAAGAAATATAAAATTTTGAAGCTTGAACATGAATCACTTCAAAATGATTATAACATGCTTCAAGAAAATCATGAATCCATCCTTTCCAAAGAAATTCATAAGCCTAAGGTGGACATAGGAATTACATGTGATTTAATTGATGATATGCCATGCTTAATTTCTAATTCTAGCATTTCATCTAAAATTAATATGCCCACCTCTAGTGATGATATGCCTTGTTGCTCAAATAAAAATATTGCTTCAACTTCCTCTATGCATATTGAGACTAATCTTGTAGAGGAAAACAAGGAGCTCAAGGCCCAAGTCATTAGATTAGAAAATGACTTAAAGAAGTGCGTAAAGGGAAAAGCCGTTCTCGATGAGATCTTGAGCAAGCCAAGGCGCCTCAAGATAGCGAGGACTTCGGCTACATCTCCAAGAGGGAAACTAACAAGACAAGGCACAACGAAAGACATTCGAAGATCATCAAGTACTTTGCTTGCAACAAGAAGGGACACTTCGCCTCCGTGTGCCCTAATAAAGTGGAGATCAAGCCACAACCATCAACAATGAGGCAAACCGACAAAGAGCAAGTCAAGAAGAAGAAGAGACGCTCAAAGCCTACTTGCTACAATTGTCGGAAAAAGGGACACATCGGTAAGGATTGTCCCAAAGGTATTACTCCTAAGCCAATTATTGTCAATGATCATTATTTGCTTAGGAAGGACAAAAATGGCAATGTGTTTGCCAAGTTTGTCGATTCTCCCAAGTATTTGCAAAATTATGATATTCAATTGCTTAGGAGAAATGAATCTAGAAATGTGTTTGCTCAAAATACTAGATTTCCTAATATCAAGAAAAATCATGTTGATCATGTGCTTAGGAAAAATAACAATAGCAAACCATTAGCTAGATTTGCTAGACCCTCTAAGCCCTTGCATTGTAATGATTATTATATGCTTAGAAAGGATCAAACTAGAAATAGATTTGCTAAAAATGCTAAAACTCCTAAGCCTCCTCAATTCAATTCCAATAATTCGCTTAGGAGTAATAACAATCGCAAATCCATTGCTAGTCATGTTAGTTCACCTAAGACTATTAATGTTAGGGCCATTTGGGTTCCTAAATCTATTGTGACTAACATTTTTGGACCCAACAAAAATTGGGTACCAACAAGTGCCTAGAAGTTTATTAGGTGCTTGGAGATGCATTGGAAAGCTTTGGCTCAATCAAGAGGATGATTTCATCATATGAAAAAAGAAGCCAAGCTTGAAGACATTCACTTCAATCATAAACCAATGACATCTCGGGTAACAAGTATTTAAATTGATTCTTATAGCTTATAGCCTTGTGTAGGTTATATTGTATTACTCATGAAAATCAATTTAGATTGCTTGATTATATGCTTGCTCATGCTTATTAGTTGTTTTGATTGCAATCTTGAGTAAGTTTGGGATTGTGGCACATTAAGGGGGAGTGCTAAATCATAACCATGTATATTACATCCCTACATGTGCCCATATTTATATAAGTGCAAATATATATTTTCAAAATCAAGCCATTTAGCCAAAAGTCAAAATTTTGTATACCATTAGTATTCTTGTGAAAAACTAGTTGCAAAATGTATACAAATATATTTGAAATGTTTTCAAAGGTTTTGGCTTCACAAAATCCATTTTGAAAAGAAAATGAGTTTCATGATCAAAATCTAGATAGTAGTATCTTGTTTTGGATTTAAACTTATAATTTTCATAGTATTAAATGTAAAATGAATTTGAAAGTAATTCCAAAATGAAAATCCTAGAGTTGGTCATTCTTAACAATTCTTGTGTTCAAAAGACTTTCAAAAGACCAACCTAGTGAAAGTTATTTGATTTTGAAACTCATAAAAAACTATATTTGACCCATAATTGTCATACTATTGCACTTAGTGAGTTTCTCCGTTTGGACCGGATCTTGTGTAGTATCTTGGTTCAAAATGGTATCTTAGACTCATACACAAAATTCAAATCTCAATATCTCATCTTATTCTTCATTTGAATCTTGTGTTGAAATATTTGGCTTTGTTTTACAAATAGCTATTTCAAAAGGACCAATTTGGTCAAAAGTCAAATCTTATGTTTAAAAGGCCCAAAATTGTGAAAAGCTTTGTAAAAGTATTCTAATATGTATTTCAAATGTTTTACAAGCTTTCAAAATGAAAATTTTATATTGAAATCAAAATTGGCTAAAATTTTTGGTTTGAACTAAAATAGCTTATTTAAGCATATTGCTCAAATCTTAGCATTCAAGTTGGATTTCATTATAAATGTTGGCTAGAAACCATCTTGATAATCAATTCTAAGCCATGGAAATTGAAATTGCATGAAATCCAAATTGAGTTGTATTTTAAGGCTTTTTATGAAAAACTATTTCCTATTTAACTTGCTTCAAAAAGGGTTAAAAGCAAAATATTTGTTTGAAATGCAAAATCTTATGAAAATAGTCTTCTAAAATGTTTTCAAATGCATTTCAAATGTTTTCAAGTATCTAACCCTTGGCTAGAAGCTAAAAGTCAAACTTTGGCTTAAAAGATCTTTGTGATCTTGCTTTTGCATTTAACTTCAAATTTTCTAAAGCAAAATCTATTTGGAGTTTGAAAAAGTGGTCAATACAAAACTCGTAGGGTTGGTCATTTTAAGCATTTCTTTAGTTCAAAGTTTTTCCAAACGACCAACCGTTTAAAAGTTATAGCCATTTGAATTTGGCCAAAATCATCAATTGACCCAAAATGACCCGTTGTTGCATTTTGTGGATTTCGCTATTTGAATTGGATTTATTTGCATATCTTGGATTGAAATAGTATTTCTAAATCATACAAAGCTATGAAAGTTCAAATCTCCATAAATTTCAATCCGGAATGCATTTTGAGCATTTGGTGAAAATTCAATTTCTTTTCAAACCTACAAAGCGCATTTTGTCATATCTTTTGAACGAAAATTTCTTTTAATGAAATTCTTATTGGGAAACCTTCTAAATAGTCCAATGTTTATTTCTGGAAAGTTTCAAACCATTTGGACTCAATTTGAAAAAGTTTTGACTTTTCTTCTCTTTGAGTAAAAATCATGCCTACAAAGCAAAATTTGGCATATCTTTTGATTGGAGACTCCTTTTTGGAAAATTCTTTTTGGAAAAGTTTCTTGGGAGTCTATATAATGTTTATGCCTAATTTCAAATAATTTCAACTTAATTTGAAATAGTTATGCCTTTTCTCTCTTAGATCTTATTTGGCATACTCTTGCATTAAGTTGGATTTTACGATTTGAATGGATTTGATTATGCAAATAGGCTTATAAACATCTCTCTAAATCATATGAAGCCATATAAGTGCATATTACCATTCAAAACTCATTTGGTTCCATTTTGAGGATTTGGTGAAAATCTTAATGTTTTATGTGTTTCATATGCATATTTCATCATATTTCTCAAAATGAAATTTATTTATTGAAAATCTTTGTTAGAAAACCTTCTCTCACATATGGAGTTCATATCTGAAAATTCTCAAATTTATTTGAACTCATTTGCAAGATTGTTGACTTTATTGACTTAGTGTCAAAACTAAACCTCCAATGCCCATTTTGATCTAATTTTTGATTAGAGGGTGATATTTGAGAAATTCTTTTTGGAGAAGTCTCTTGGATGTTCATGGATCATTTCTGCAAAATCTTATGGCTATTGGACTTCATTTGATCAAGATTTGATCCAAATTCAAAATGTTCAGTTTTAGGGATGAAGCTGAACAACCCGGAGTATCCGGGTAATATATCCGGAGTATCCGGATTATCCGGACACTCCGGATCAAAAACACCGAGTATCCGGGTTGTCTTTTCGCCCAAATTCTTAAATTGCTATCTATACTTTCTTGCAATATCTTGTTCATCCTATTTTTGGGGTTTCTCCTTTGCTCAAATCAATATTCAGTCTTCATAGCCCTCGAAGAGGATTTCGAGTCGGATCTGTTCCGCGTTGATGATTTTTGTATTTGAGCAATAGTTTAAAAGTTATAATCGACTTTGTGCTGCTATTTGAATCTTTTTGAGATTTTAAGAGTTTTGAATTGGCATCTTGGCAAGCCTTTCAAGATGAAAACTAAGTGAACTTATTCATTGTTCCAAGCTTCTAAGTGGAGCATATCTATTTAAGTTTTCATTCCAATGAAAGTGCATCTTTTGGCTAAGTTATTCTGGAAATTGGATTTAATTGTAACTTAGCCTCAAAATGTTTTCTCTCTTGCATAACTTCGAGTTTATTATGGAAAGAGAAAATTTCCCTTGTAAGCTCAAGAGTGAGGTTGAATGTGTTTTACTCATTGTCTCTCTTACAAGTGGATGTCAAGATCAAATTTGAATGAGTTTCAAATATTTTCATTATAAAGTGGTGTAATAAAATCTTCAATTGATATCTTCAAATTGTTTTAAATTGCATGCAAAGAGTATTGTCTTGTATATCATATATATCATGCATGTTGTACTTAGACATTATCAAACTAACTTGGGTCAAATTAAAAGATATTTGTTCCCGAAAATCGTGTGCTTGTCTATTGATGCTCAAGGTATTGGAAAAGGGGTCACCTTCGACGGTGGGATGAAGGAAATGGAGAGGAGCTCCATAGTACGAGGGATCTAAGACCGGGCGCGGTGATCATGACCAATTCGAACATGCGATGGACAAGAATCGACAAAGGGACGTGTTTCTTTTCTGACCATATTCAATAATGTCTTTGCACACCATTATGCTAAATTGTGTCATTCTAAATGGTGTTGTATCTTTCAATTGGTATGATTAATTGGTATCTTTCAAGAGGTATCCTCTAATCCTAAATTGTTTTGAAGTGTCATCTAACTTGCATTCGGCATTATCAAGAACTAAAAGGTACATATGGGTGACACATTGCAAAGAGGTATGCCCTTGATAAGTTTATAATTCTTGATCATGAAAGTGCGTCTTACTTATACAATCTTGATTCATGATCTTGTATACATCTTGTGATCATATAAGCAATTCCTACTTGTGTAATCTTCTTTATATGATCTTGATTGTTAGAATTTGATTTGATCATGAGCATGTGCTTAAATTATATAAATTTGCTATATGATCTTGATGTTTAAAGAATATGTGAAATCATATTCGTGTGTCATGTTTAAGCATCACTTATATCCTAAGAATCATGACTTCTTTAATTTGGTATAACTAGAAAAATCTATTACCTAAATCTTGGAAATAATTGGTATCATATCTTGCCTAGATTTAGGGGGAGCTTAATATTATTGTCCTACTACTAGCTCCTTATCTTTATTTTATTTTCTCCCTAATCTTTTTATTGAGTGTGCAATCAAGGGGGAGAACAGATTTTATTGAATAAACAATAAGAATCTTTTAAGCACCTTTTTGGGATTAATGACAAAAGGGGAGAATTTATGGATTTATCAATTGTCCCTAATCGATTGACAAAAGGGATGATTTGTAAGTATGATCTCTTATTGTATCTTTATGCTTGTTTTAATGCTAAATATCTTAATATTGTCATTTGGTGCAATTGATAATAGGTTTGTCATAAATCACCAAAAAGGGGGAGATTGAAAGTGCATCTAGGCACTTATGTTATTTTGGTGATTAATGACAAACACTCATAATGACAATCTATGCAATTAAGTAAATGCTTAACTTAGTGCTTAACAAATGACAAACCTCTAATATGATTATATTGCTATGAGACTAACTTGTTATTGCCTAGTTGAGTATCAGTCTCATCTATTTAGAGGAAAATCAAATAGGAAGGTTAAGCAAAGATAAGGTATGCAATTTTGGTATCTATTCTATATTTGTTATTGCATTCCTTTCGTGCAAATGCATAGTGAACTCCAAGTAGCATGTTGATTTTATATATGCACATTGGTTCATGTCATATTTATTTGTGCATATATATTCATTTGAGTTCATTATGGTATGTATGTATTAACTAGAGTTAAACTTCATATTGCTATAGATTGACTTGGTGCATGCATGTTTTATTTGTATATCTTCTCATGCAATTCTCTTAGTGAAGTTTATCTAGTGTTGGATCACATATTTACTCTTACTCCAAATATTATTTGCACATGTACAATTCGTGTATATTCTATCATGTGCTTCATTTAAGTAAAGTCTGTGATCCTTGCCATGATTTAATTGATTCATCATATTGGCAATTATCTCTCTAGTGCATATAGATCAATTACATATTCATCATGATGTACTTAGTAGAGAACATTTCTTATGTCAAGTGTTTCCATTTATATTGTGCTTCTTTATATGAAACACTTGTTGTAATCAACTGCTCACAAATATCAACTTATTCATATCTATTGAGTTTTTGGGACTAATGTCTTTCATGAGTAGTTTGGAAAGAATTAGGTCCCGTCTGTGTATGATGACCAAGGTATCTTGGAGGATGATCATTAAGCCGAGGTCAACAAGACGACGGTGTCACCAAGAGCTGAGGACTAAGTCAAGAGCAACTTGGCGTGGAGATCGTCAGAGAGGATGATCAAGTCAAGGTTGATAGGACGAGAGTCTCATGAGGTGAATCGAGTCGAGTTGGACAAGGCGAAGATGTCATCAATTATATGGTTAAGGTCTTCATGCATCGACATCAAGAAAGAAGACTGACAAGTGACTAGTTCTAGACTTATATTATCTTTGATTTAATTTGAGTCTAAGGATTGCCGTACTATTAAGAGGATGCGATGTCGAATGACTTTTAGATGTGTCAAGTGCTCAAGTGATCCATCCTTGTGAATCTTAGAAAGAGAGTGGTGTTGGTACCTGCTTGGGAAAGTGAGGGTTGTAGGTCTCTCTTGATTTCTTTGTGAAATCTGTGGTTATCCTTTGAGTTTTGGATAGTGAGATCTTGTTGGTTGTGTAGCCCTCGTTCTTAGCTTTC
Organism: Otatea glauca; assembly: GCA_036346275.1. Taxonomy (NCBI): domain Eukaryota; kingdom Viridiplantae; phylum Streptophyta; class Magnoliopsida; order Poales; family Poaceae; genus Otatea; species Otatea glauca. Next base: position 44,292,378 of record CM070714.1, read on the forward strand.
GGAGAGTCCAAAATCTCTGAAATCGAGTCCGAGTCAAAAGTTATGCTCGTTTTAAATCGAGCTGCTCGATCTTGATTCGGACTATCCGGAGTTAGTCCGGACTATCGGATAATCCGGAGTATCCGGACATTTATCCGGACTCTCCGGTTGGGTCTCTCTGTTAGCCTTTCTCAGTCAATCCGAGTATCCGGATTGAAGTCCGAGTCTCCGGATTGTGCGCACCCTGCCCTCAACGGCTAGTTTTGGGGAGTTCTATTTATAGCCCTTCCTCCTCTTTTGAAGAGGCTTTTGGTGTGGATTTTGAGGGGTGTGTGGGGGGCTTTGAGGAGCTTTTACCTTTAGATCTAAGTGATCCCCTTGTGAGAAGGGTTGGGAAGAGTTTGTTGAGTGAGATTTGAGTTGATTGAGCACTTGATTTCATCTCCAAGCTTGTTCTTCGTGAGCATTTGTTACTCTTGGAGGTTGAGGACTCCTAGGCGGCTAGGAGGTCGCCTCGAGCCACCGGAGCTTTGTGTGGTTGGCCGTGGGAAGTTTGTGAAGGCCGTTCCGCCTCCGTAAGGGAAGGAATCAAAGGAGTGAAGACCGGCGAGTGCATTTGTGCAACACCGGAGGAAGAGGGTTGAAAGAGACCCGGCTCAAGTGTGACCGAGCCGCCTCAACGGAGACGTAGGATCCTCAAGGATCCGAACTTGGGTGAAAAATCATCGTCTCCAAGTTTGCTTCTTTCTCTTGCTTTAACATTTGATTTTGAATCTTGAAATTGCCCGATCTACTCTTTTGTTGTGTTTGGCTCTAGATCTACAATATCCCCATGTACCTGATAGCATTTAGATCTTTTGTATTCAAGTAGATTGTTGAAAAATTACAAAGATTTAAAATCTCCATTCAAGTCTCCAATCCGAGTATCCGGACTCCATAACCAGACGATCCGGACTATCTGAGTATCCGGATTGAATACCGGACACTCGGGTTAGGACCCTCGGGATCGGACTATCCGAGTATCCGGATTGAATACCGGACACTCCGGATTGTTCGGAAACTCGGAGATTTTATTTAGCTGCATATTTTATTCCGCTGCATTTAAGTTACAAAGTTTTTAATCCGCCTATTCACCCCCCCCCTCTAGGCGACATCCCCTGCCCTTTCAAAAGTGCAAAGTGAAATCCCTGCATTCCTGGAACGCATCCAGGGGGATATTTGCGGTCCGATTCAGCCCCTGTCAGGGCCGTTTCGATACTTTATGGTGCTCATCGATGCTTCCTCGAAATGGTCGCATGTATGCTTGTTGTCAACAAGAAACCATGCTTTTGCAAAGCTGATCTCGCAGATCATAAGAATTAAGAATGCTTTCCCTGATCATCGCGTGAAGTCCATTAGAAAGGACAATGCCGAAGAATTTACTTCAAAGGCATTTGATGATTATTGCACAAAGAACGGGGATAGCGATTGAGCACTCAGACCGCACGTCCATACGCAGAATGGACTAGCGAAGCACTAATAAAGAGGATTAAGTTCATTGCGGACCACTTTTGCGAGTTGTAACTTGCCCAACACTTGTTGGGGACACGCATCTCTGCACGCAATGCAGCTCTTATCAATTTTAGACCGTCGGCCTACAACATCCATTCTCCTATGCGGCTTGTGCACGGATCATCCCAAGATCTCCCATCTTAGAAAATTTGGGTGTATGGTATATGTACCTATACCACCCCCTCGTGATCGCAATGGGCCCTCTCCGCAAGTCTGGATATCGTTGGTTATGAAAGTGCATCCATAATCGGTATTTGGAACCCATGATGGAGATTTGCATCTGACCGGTTCATTGATTGCATCTTTGACGAGGATCGTTTCCGTCATTAGGGAGGAAATCAACCTTTGGATGAAAAATGCCGAAATCATATGGCATTCCACCGGGATCCCCGCACATGACCCCGCACTAATGAAGCAAATCAAGAAGTCCGAAGATAATTGATTTGCGAATTTAGCAAATGAACCGCTGATCATTTTGTGATCCGAAGGCGTGGTTAAGTCGCATGTACCATAAGGAATGCACCGAGAGGGTGGAAATACCAAAGAAAATAGAAGGTATCCTCAACTGTTCAGAGGCCTCAAAGGAAAAGAGCGAGGCAATCTGCTCCTCAAACCCAAAGTACCGGAGGCGTCTGGAGAAAATCGGGCGAGAGGACTTACCACAACCAATCACGAAAATGCCCCAAGGAAAGAAGGGAGCCAGTTGAGACTGCACTGAAAGAAGCCAACAGAAAGGCAATTCAGACTTGAATCTTCCACTGCAGAAGCCACGGAAATAATGTGTGCGCACACATAGGCGATGAAAAGCTAAAGGAACTTGCTTCGATAGGGAAAAGCAGAGAAGAGCAAGTAGAAGTGCATGAAGCACCCATGAAGAAATGGCCATAAACTTTGTAATAACAGAGAATCACTGAATAGAGCAACAACCAACGTTGATGCATACTTAGCAAAGAAGATTGCCTCGATCATTGATCATGATCCCGAGCTGCATCTCGCAGAGTGCAAGAAAAGGCTAGATTGGGAAGAATGGAAAAAGGCAATCATCGCAGAGTTAGTCTCTCCGAACAAGAGAGAGGTGTTTGAGCAGATGCCGCACACCTCCCCATGTAAACCCCGTAGGTCACAAATGGGTCTTTGTTCTAAGAGAAATGAAAACAACGGTTGTAAGGTACAAAGCAAGGCTTGTAGCTCAAGGTTTTACTCAACGTCCGGAGTTGATTATGAAGAAACCTATTCTCCGGTCATAGGAGGAATTACCTTTAGATATTTGATCTCAATGGCGATCAACTTGAAGTTGAGAATGAAGCTAATGGATGTTGTCACAAAGATACCAGATGGAAACTTGGATTCGAGATATACATGAAACTACCGGAAGGAATTCCTATCCCGAACCAAGATGGAGCAAATAGAAACACATGCAAAGGTGAAATTGGAGAAATCACCGTATATAAATTTGAAACGATCGGAAGAATGTGGTACAATCGCTGAGTGACTTTCTCTGCAAGAAAGGCTACACAAGCAATGAAGATTGTCCATGTGTGTTTATCTGACGATCCACGAATGGATTACAGATAATCTCCGTCTATGTAGATGACTTGAACATCATTGGGACGGATGAAGAAATTGAAGAGGCATGCTCATACTTGAAGTCCGAGTTTGAAATGAAAGATTTGGGTAAAACCAAGTTTTGTTTAGGCTTGCGGCTTGAACATGTCCAAGGAGGAATCTTGGTACACCAATCAACCTACACGCAGAAAGTGTTGGAAAGATTTAGCTTTGAAAAATCATATCCTGCAAAGACTCCAATGGTCAAGGTCACTCCAAGCAGACCTAGACCCATACTGCACCAGAGAAGAGGGGAGGAAGTCCGGGAGCAGAATTCCCATATTTGAGTGCAATTGGAGCACTCATGTACCTTGCGAATAGCACTAGACCGGACATTGCGTTATTGTGAATTTGCTAGCTCGATGCAAGGCGAACCCACCAAAAGGCATTGGAAAGGGATCAAGGACATCTTCCGTTACCTCCAAGGAAGCAAAGACCTCGATGCATTCTTTAGAAGAAATAATGAATTGAATTTGGTTGGCTATGCCGATGCCGGTATTTATCGACCAGCATCTTGGCAAGTCCCAAACCGCTATGTTTTCCTATGTGGAGGAACAAGAATTTCTTGGAAGTCGTCTAAGGACTCTTGTCTCGACGTCGACAAACCACTCGGAAATCATCGCTTTGTATGAAGCATCTCGTGAATGTGCATGGCTCGGAAGAATGGTTCACCACATCCGTAAGTCATGTGGTTTGAACATTGAGCAAACTCCCACGATAATTTATGAAGATAATGCGACTTGTGTTGCCCAAGCACGATGGGTTATATGAAGAGCAATCTCACGAAGCATATCAACCCCAAGTTCTTCTATGCTCACGAATTGCATAAGATGAACGAGATCAAGATATTGCATACTAAGTCATGTGAAAATCTTGCGATTTGTTCACTAAATCACTCCCAAAGATCTACCTTTGAAAGGTGCGTGAAAGGAATTGGGATGATGAGACTTAGAGAAGTGCAGATTTCAGGGGGAGATATTTCACATACTCCCACATAAATCTCGAAGATGAATTATGAATACCCAACATGAATCTCGAAGATTAGCAATTGAAGTTGGGAGAATTGTACTCTTTTCCTTAGCAAGTTTTTCATGAAGTTTTCTTGCATAAGGTTTTAACGAGGCAATTCATGCAACATTGTAAAGCGTATGCTATGTACTCTTTCTCCAAGTATTTTTCCCACTGGGTTTTTCTGGAGTTTTAATGAGGCATATGCATCTCGCGCAAAGGGCCCAAGGGGAGTGTTGAGAAACCACGAAGCCCACCAAGGCCCATGTGGTCCCTAATGCCGAAACCCTAGAGAGCGCTATAAAAGGAGGAGGGGGGGTCCCCCCATGTACACAGAATTCATTAGCTATAAAGAATTTCCGCTTTCGCTCTCCCTAAACACGTGTCTCTCTCTCTTTCTGTTCTCCACTTCAGATCTGTTCAGGAACCCCGGACTATTCGATAGCGAGGTTCCTTAACACCGCCAACTCGAACAGGGTTTTTTTAGGACCAACTCGAACATATTAATATTAGCACTTCTTTTCGCTGGTTGAACCGTGCCAGTAGTTGGGCTGCACATACCCCGCGGACACGCGGGTGCAGCGGACCTAACTGAAGCATCAAAAATGGTGATTAGAGGGCTAAATGATGACACAATAATTTTTCTTCTATGGAATTCAATCAAAACCTTTCAAGAGCTCAGAAGAGCGGAAGAAAAAAATTCTTTTAAAAGTCAGCTTAGAGGCGGCACTACCACGCTACAGAGGCGGTAGTGCCGGGATGAACAGTTACCCCGGTACTATCGGGGCTACTGTAGCGGTAGTGACACGCTACAATAAAACAGGGATGAATAGGAAAAATCAACATGAATTCAAAAACGAAAATCGATGAATCTTTTAATCGGCTGATCTAAACTATATAAAACTTTGTTGACACCTTTCTATAAATGTCAGGAACCTATTCCAACCTCCAATCATAAGGATTGACGTTAAAGTTACGATCTTTTTCCAGTTCAAGGAATGGTGCATAAAAATAAGCTCAAGAACAAAAACGTAGCTCTAAACTTGCTCGTGGGATTTTTATGATCAAGATGATTCTAGATAGCCTCTCACATATCATAGCAAGTAAGAATAACCAAGAAAGATCCCTCAAACAAACATGATCAAGATCTACCTTAAAATCTTCTTTCTCAACCTAAAAATTGGTTTCTTAGAGAAACTTGAATAATCAAGAAGAAACTTGCCTATATGATTGAAGAGATGATCTCTAGAGGATACATATATCAATCATACATTCTTGGCAACACGAGATTAAGCAAGAAAGAAATCACAAGAAAAGATCAAGAGCAAGGCAAGAAGAAGATCAAAACTTGTGGCAAAACTTGAATATGAAGATGATTTGCATTCAGATTATGAGAAGTGTTTACAAAGCCTCTCACACCTGAGGACAAAGCTCCTAAAAAGAACTCATACACCCACACAAAAATAATCAAAATCTTATGAAAGCCACACAAGAACAATCAAAATCTTATGAAAGCCTTAATCTAGAGTCTAGAGACTTGAAGGCTTCTCCTCCCCTTATATCTCTTTATATAGTGGAGGCAACCCTAACCCTATACCTGGACACACAAGTAGATATCATCCACATTTACATGAGTTAACTCGAAACCCTGTTTCTTAACGGGTTTTCTACTCACATAAACACATTTAACAAAGCGGCTATTATATTGACGCCAAATTCGCTCCGCAAGCCCGAATTTGCGTCAAAACCACTTTAGCTTGATCTAAACCACTTAGGCCACCACCGTGATTTTTCAAACCGCCCCGACCACGGTATTAGACAAATTACCTATTTACCCTAATGAATTGTCTTCCTTCTCCTCGAAGCATCACCCATACTTCGTCGCTTTTTACGTGGCCCCAATGATTTTCCGCCAAACCTCTCACGCGTCTGGACTCCCCCGAACCATCCTCGCTTGCAAACAGGTCCAAATCACTTGACGCGCCACGTGTCCTTGATCGCTTCACCATAGCGGCATCGACTTCCTTGACCGTTCTGGACCTCAACTCATCCCTGAGACTAATTCGGGTTTATGTCGTTGCCCGCCATACCCATCATCAATACTTCATGTTCTGACCCTTTGTCTTCCCGGCTTGCAACCACTTTCCGGCCTCATTCATTTTTCAGTGTCTCTTAATCGTTCTGGACCTCGGCTCTCCTAGCTTAGTCCCGGTTTAGCCTTCGTCTCACCATGATCTAGCCCTGGAGTCCTGCAACCAATACAGATAAGAAACACAACATATATCACTATTCACAATAATATGCAATTGAATCAACACAATGCATAACATGATCTTAATTTGCTACAAAGTCGGTACTGCCGCCTCACCACCAGTACTATCACTCTCAGGTAGCCGGTAGTGCCGCTCGCCTTGTAAATTTCTCGAGAGACCCTCTCTGAAAAATAACTACCACTATGTAAGGACCAATAGTATCACACTTCCGGTATTACTGCTTCCAAAGCTGATAGTGACGCCATTGAGCACATCTAGAGAAACACCTCTTTGTAAAAAGGCTACCGCTTTCACGTCGATAGTTTTGACGGTTGGCACTATCGCCATTACAATGCCAGTAGTGCCGCTAAACACTGACAACACCTTAAATTGCTTTAAATTTAAAATAAAATTCAAAATAAACTCAAACTTAAACACCACATACTCAAACACTATTAATAACTCATCGTAAATATTGATAGATATTGTTATAGTCTTTTTCACTAACAATATTCCTTCCGGCGACTGGTAGTGCACGCGTGGCGTACCATGATAACGGGGATGTGCCAACCCACCAACCAAACCCGCTCCACGTCCCCACCGAACACGCCCAAACGACCAAAAAGTACCCATTCCCTCATCCCACTCCCACCCCTATCTCGGAATCTCCCACCGCACCAACCGCAGTTACCGCACGGTCCATGTGATAGCGTGATACACCCCGTTTTTCTCTCCCCTTGACTCAAGAGTCACAACGAGCACCTCGCGCCCGTCCGACTTCCGAGGCAGGCACTAGCTGGAGCGGAGATGATCCTGGTGGCGATAGTGGCGGAGCTGCTGGAGGAGTACACCGTGCTGGTGGCGAGGGTGCTGGAACAGCTTCTCTATGGCGCGCCCTTCCCGCGCCGCATGCGCTTCCTCATGCTCAGGAGCCTACCCTTCGCCGCGCCGCCCCTCCCGCCCCCAGCGCACGCGCTCCGCGTCGCCGTTCGCGGCTGAAGTATGCATGCGCCCGCCCGCCACGCTGATAAGCCTAGATAGAGTGTTTATTTTTCTCAGACTTTCTTTTGTTTTGTGGTTTGTTCCCGTGCTGTAAATTTGTAGTGTTAGTTGGTTCCAACTTCCACCGTTCCTCGTCGACACGATGTAACAGAGCTAAGCGCTCGTTTCTGTGAATTTGGCGATTGATGAGTTGTACTCTGTTCCTACAATCTGATTGGATGGCTTTTCTGCTTCTGGACACGATTTGAGGTGGGCGTCGTACCGGACGACCCGGTACAGGTTCATCGTGCTTCGTGTTTGAATCATGCTGGGCTGCGACGGCTCCCGTGCTATACCGTGCCTGTCCGGCTCGCCTTAGGTGAGCTCAGACACGGCCTATTTGCGTTTTGTACCTACTTCGTGCCGGTCCAGGTTCGACCCATTTGCACTATTGCGACAAGAGGAAAAGAGATGAAGACGCATGGAGTTGAGGCAGTGGACACAAATATTATGAGAAAAAGAACTAAAAATTATTTATTCTTAAAAAGTTACACAGAGCGAGGGGGAGTGCTGAACACGGGTAAAGGAGACAGGAGAGAGATTGAGAGAGACGGGCGAGAGAGAGCAGCTTCTTACACCGTCTCTCAATTTCTCTCAACTCTCTCTCCCCTCTTGCCCGTCTCTCTCAGGTGTTGACGATAGGGGTGACGTCCATGCTACTAGATGTGTCTATAGCACTTATGCTCTGTGGATCGGTGACTTCATGTTGAACTTCTTCCTCATGCTATAGGTCATCGGCTAGGCATAGCCCGTACTACAGTGTCGTGCCGCCTATCGTGTCTGGTTCTCGAGCCTGGCACGACCCATGCTATAGTATCATATCGATCCAACACAACTCACTCCATATCGTACCGAACTTTGAACTGAACCGTATCACCATGCCTTAGATCGGCCCAAAAAATACCCGGCCCCGAGTGCCCACCACGTCACGTGACTTGATTCCCCATAGAATCTTGCGAGTCGAAAGTCTCTGGATCCTTTGGGATGGTCACGTGGCTATTGATGTGAGCTGTCTTTCGATCGCCATCCAACGCTTGGCAGGATAGCGATTCGTTGGCATCATAGGTGGCCCACATGATACAACTTTGAGAGATATTTCTACCTATTTTTTAAATATTGTATAAATATTAAAACATAAATAAATAATAAATAATTATTGTTCGGTGACTCAGTCAATCATACTTGCTGACAGGTCCTAGTAGCACTGCCTCGCTGTGTAGAACTGTACCAATAAGGCAATAATATCCCATTCTTTACTATCTGTGGGCAGAATCATGTATGATGAGAGCTCGGTTGCTGGTGCCGAACAGTGCGTAAGTCGATGAAGTATAAGTTTAACGCTTGGTACCTTGAGGGTTTTAGCTAGGGACGGAGCTAATGGTGTTTTTCATAAATCAGAAGCGCGGAGTCGGCAGAGACTATCTTCTCCTCTTGCGTTCTTGCAAATTCTGGAGCTAAAAACGATCGAGTTAGTTGAATGGCACTGATCCAGTGGCGGCCGGGCTCGTTCGTGTCCGTCTAGATGTTTCCATGATTCCATCTACCGAAGCCATCATAGGAACTTTTCTTTAACTCTACTGTTCGATGAACGCTTCCAAAATTTTCAAAGCTAAGCGCCAAACTCTTGCCGGACTGTACCCACTATACATACATAAATACAGTAATAGGTAATACTACTAACAATGGTACGTGCAGGGACCCATGCATCTCATAGATTTGGCTCGAGGTTACGCAATTCTGGGATATTTTTTTTGTTTGGGAAAGAGATATGTGTCAGCATCTGTCATGTCTCTGTTTTGGTTCTTTCAAAAGTGGCTCCGTGATTTCTCGTCAATCTTTGGAGCAGTAGTTCAATGTTTTCCCTTTCAGTACAAGTTGCATAAATCCTGAAGTAAACGAAGGGGTAAGTAATCACTATATACCGTTCATTCATGCTTTAATATTTATATAACTGTTAAAAAGAAAAGCATTAAAGCACCTCTCCAATCTTTAATATTTCTCGCAGGGTGGTGGGGAACTGGGGGATGAGCCGTGTGCATTCCCTTTACTCTGGGTGGGTCTACGTGTCCTAAAAGAAAGCCAGATAAGGCTTGTATTATGGCCTAATGGTTTGGGCCGTGCACTGCCGCGTGTCCACGTGGTTTTACCCAGGATTCAACGACTTAAGAGAGGTGTTTATATGATTTTTTTTTATTAAAGTACGAATGAAAGATAAATAATGATTATTTACTCTTTTATCCCGTTTTAAAATTTATAAAATTTGTATCGAGAGGAGACGTATAGAAAGAACTTATTTCATTGAGTGGTAAACCACCTTTGAGAAACAGGCCCTACATTTTGTTACGCTTCTTGTTGCAACCTATCAGTGCCAGAGCACTCGGAGAGCAACGAAATGCTTCTCTAGATGTCTTATTCAGTTACTCTTGCGTACGTCCCTCTGATATTCACCATCATATCACTAATAAGACAGTAAGTTGTGTAACTATGGATTCGACTATACAACGACATGGAACAATGCGACCTGGCTAACGACGGGAAATGACCAAACCCGAACCAAAAATCTCCTCCACTATACATCCGATCATTATCCTGGCTGGACTCGTGAACATTATCCTCGACCGTCGGATTCCATTTCAGAGATAAAATGACATGGTTCTTCCCCCCAACATGTCTGAGCCTTCCCCGGCCAACAAAACAAATTAATTCCCAGGAATCGTATTTGTTCTAGCTGCATCGGTCGTGTTCGTGCATATACATCCCCTCGTGTTGGGAGGCATCGATGCCAAAAGCAGCAATGCTTTAGCATCTCTGCATCTCAATGCTCGCGCATGTTGATATTCCCCGCAGCTTACGAACTTATATACCATGCATTAGCCTTCTCTGGCGGTAGTATTTATACGCCTCGTATCTGCAATCGTCGTGCATCCATCCACACCAAGCGCCGCCAGGGAAAATGCTACGCTTTTGGAGGACGCAGAGGAGCACTCCCTTGTCGGACGCCTTGTCTGTAAGTAGGCAGATACATATATATGCTTGAGATGGCATAGCCTAACTCGTCGCTTCAGTCTGCATTTTTGTCAGTGCGTGTGATCAAGATCGTGGAGACGAATGTTCACATGGATTGAGAGGGCTGCGAGAAGCGAGTAAGGAAGGCCATGTCCCAGGCTCCCAGCTCGAAGGCACGCGACATGCATGAATAATCCTAGTCAGAAAAACATGGAGACGTTTCAGTGTGCATACGTGTACCGTGTACGTGACATGCATGCATACGGATGCTGTTAATTATGCGTTGTGGTTTGCAGGCGTGGGCACGGTGGAGATCGACATGGACAGGCAGAAGGTGACGGGGTACATGGACTGGCGGGAGGTGCTCCGGGCGGCGCGGCGCACCGGCACGGCGGTTGAGTTCTGGCCGTGGCCGTACGACGCCGAGTACTACCCGTTCGCTATACAGTAACCTGGAGGACGACACCTACATGGCCACGCAGAAGTACTAACTCCACGGCTACAACGCGCCGGTCGTCGATCGGATCCTACCCCAAGGTCCCCAACCACGCCTTCACGCACATCGTCGACGACCACACGCTCGCGCTCTTCAACGAGGAGAACGTCCACGCCTGCACCATAATGTGACACTTGTCTAACAATATGAACAACTCAACGAAGAGAGGTGGTTCCGTACTTTTTTTTTCAACAATTATATAAATATTAAAGTATGAATGGAAAGTAGGTAGCAATTACTTGTTATTTTGTTTGTTTTAAAATTTGTACAACTTATATTTAAATAGAAAATATTAAAGCACTGTTTATCATAAAATTGTGCTTACAGTCGAAGCTCATCCAGTAATGGTCGAGTTAGGTGCTCCGTAACACTCAAGAGTCACCTCAACAGAAAAGCTTTAAAAAGTGTAATGATGAATAACAAACACGTAGAAAGGTCGTACTAAGGTTATCAGGAGCAAGCTGTTCTTAAATAATTGCTACGTTTGACTTTCTTATTAGCCAGAAAGCAAGGCGAAAAGAGAACAATATCGCTGATTAGTTTGCTATCCTTTGGAATTGACCACTCGACAGGGAACATTACTATCAGTGCAGATGCTGCTGTTTATTACAGCATAAAAACAGAAAAGAAAGTTGCTGCGAAAATTTGAATTGTTCGAAGCTAGTGGCTGATCTCGCTGAGGTATCTTGACTGTAATTTTATCTGTGGATTGGACAACATGGAGAGGACTAGAAAACGAAGCCCTGTTCAAGTTGTCCAATGTCTCAAACCTAAAGCGGTGATCCATGAACTCGTGACGTGCATATGTTCTTATGGTGGTGTGCGGAAAAGATCCTAAAGGCGGATGATGCATACAAGGGATAAACGAAGTTCGAATATACCTTGTTCTCTGCTTACTAAGACATGCATATGACAAATGATTGTAAACTTAATTTACTGGATTAGGAACTTCAATTCACATATCAGACACTGCAAATACAGTCAGAATTTGGATTTCCTTGAGAAAAGATGTAACGTTAAAACACGGAAAGAGGCAAAATCTGAAGATAAGAACTAAACGCTCCAAATCTCCATGCATTGGTTATCTGTTTTCGCTTCTCCGTTTTGCCAGCGAATATGTGACGGTGACACAATCAAGACTGGTGAAATGATAAGAGCGTATAGGCATCTTGATCTGCTTTATACCACCAATTTGGGAGGAATGTTCTTTTGTGGATGCATATGACTCATCGTCTTCTATCGAACTTATAAAAATAATAAAGAAAAAACATCCAAAGACTTTATTGCTGATACAAGAAGTACGGAATATAATATTGTTGGTTCTGTCATGGAAGGCGCATAGACCCTCTAATTTATATCTAAGTGACAATTAATAATGTAAACATGCGTGTTCTGGTTTCACGCATATGTCTTCGTTGTGTTTTGAACGGTTGCATCCTTTATCAGCTGTCGCGTCTCGTCGTAACAGCCGTTAATTGCTCTCGAGTGTTCAATTCAATTTCCACATGATCAACCATCTTGACTCCAACCAATCTATCCATATAGCCATTGGTCGGAGAAGTTGATTATTACTCTTTATTGGTCGTCAATAGGTGTAACTGATAGATGATCAGTTATATTTAATAAATGTAACATCCTAGAATTTTGCTTTATAAAGATAAAAGAGTGGTTATAAAAAATTTTAAAAATATTATTTGGTTGGATTTTGAGGAATTTCCGAGAATAATTCATTTTTTTGTATTTTCTAATATTTTTCCTTGAATTTTCTGAATTTTAAAACGCTTTTTCCTATTTTTATAAAATTGAAAGTAATTTAATAAGAAAATAAATAACAAAATTTAAATTTTTTAGAAAATAATTAAGTTCAAAATCTCTCTGGGAATTTCTGTGAATTTTTCCCAAATTTTTCAACTATATTTGATATTATCTAAAAGCCTTTTCAGACTTTAGTAATTATTTAAAACAAAAATTATCTAAATATAAAGTTGAAATAATTTTATTAAGTTCAAAAGGCACTAATTAAATTCTCTGTAAGTTTTTCTAGAATTTTTGGTGCTATTCTATTATTTTTCCAAGATAAAAAGGATTTTCAACATTTAAAAAATATTTACTGTATACAATAAAAAAATTATTTTACTCAATTCGTGATTTTATCGGTGAAACCGGTATCTCTTCAATTTCCAATATTTAATAGAATTTTATTTTCTAATTTTCAGATTTAATATGAATTTTTAGTAGTAAAATAATTATTTTCGAAATTAATTACTTCGAAAATAAATTAAAAAAACTATTCACCCGACCCGAACCACTACTCCAACCCGCCTGTCAGCTAGAGTGTACCTGTAGCTACAGTGTACCACATTTGTTTCACTCGTTCCATCTTAATTAATTCCGTCAAACTAGTTACTGTTTTAGCTATAACTCCGACAACGTTTCCTGATGATCCGTAACTTTGATTGCCCTATAAATTATATCACAGCTTCCTCTCCTTATTCCCACACAAAACAATTTGAGTTTTTGCAATCCAACCTCCGGATCTTCCTGTACTAGCCGTTCTTTCCAAACTCCAGCGAACTTTCGGCGAGCTCTCCCGACCACTTCCGACCTTCGTTCGGCCTCAAATTTTTAATCATATTTTTAAATTCCCACCGAAGCACCACTGGCAACCATTTCTTTAAGTCCGGTAAAAGGTCAATTTTTGGAATTTCAGTATTTTATGGGAAATTCAAAAGGTCCGAACTCCTTCGTTCTAAGTCCGATTGATCTTATTTTTTTCTAAATTCATATAAAATTATAATATATCTATTTATACTAATTTTGTTTTTGATTTGAATATATTTGTATTTTATTTGAATTTGGTTGATTTGTAACGTATATTTTTCGAAGTGCCGAAAGGACTTGCAACCGACGATCTGGGTCATCTAGCCTTCGATACGGGCAAGTTGCACATTCTTGATCATATTTGAACCTAGTTTTTGAATTATAATTTGTTTTAAATGTAATTGCATGCATAAATTTTAGCAAACATAATTTAAACCCAATTTAAAAATGAATAGTTATACCATATTTGATTATAAACCACATTTGTAATGACTCCATTATGCCATTGTAACATTAAGAATATACTTTCAGGATATGTGGTGATCATCAAAATATTTAGAGAAATGCTTAGATTTGCTTAGAATCGAAATTAGGATTTTTGGGAATTTGTGTCGAATAAAATATGTTAAAGTGAAACTATGCTTTGGATGCTACGAAAAGTTATGATAAAAAATAATAATAATGTGGTTTAGGATTGGGCGAGAACGGTTGACTGGTGGTCTTTGGGATTGCTGAAAAGCTCGCATAGTCAATTAAGGACCGAAATGTGAGCTACTGAATGTAAAGTTCAATTGTGCTACCACAAGTCTGGTTTGGAATAGAACTGGCTAATTAATTTGCAAAGTAACAATGTCAATTGTGCCATTTGGCTGTTTGAGTGGCGCAAAAGGGGGCTTCTCGACTGGGCTTTCTAACTTTACCAGTGATGGAACCTTAGCAGGCATAACTGCTTAGGATGGCTTATTGTAAAGGCATTGTCATGATCTCTCTGCCGCACACCTAAGAAAGTGTGTTAATAACTTAGCAACAAGAGATGATGATGTCTTGTAGGTAAAGTTATATAACATCTGCAGAGTTAAAACTAATCGATTAGGCAAGTCTTTCATATGTTAGATTTTGATGTTTTCAAAAACGAGTTTAGAAAAGTGAATTTTAGGTAAATTAATTCCAATGTGGGAAAGTTGGTATAGCTCTAGGATGGATTCATGTGATAAAAGTTATTTACAAAGAAATTCTTTATTAATTAAAATTATGCCATTAAAAAATTACTTATAATATTGAAAATTTTGCTTTATGCAAAAATTGAACCATATAGTCTTCCTTTGTCAGCCCTACATTAAAAATGCATCTCCTGCGTAACTTGCAAGTACTTTCAGTACTCACCCTTGCTTTGTTTGTTGATTTTAGAGAAGTATCCCTACGATGGTGAGGACCAGGTAACTAGGCCGCTGCCCTAGTTGATTACGTGTGGCAATTCTATTGGGCTCTACTACTGGTTTTATTCTACTTCCGCTATAATTTTTCATTTGGCCTGCGTGGCATATTTATTGTAAACTCTGATTATTAATAAAGTGTGTTGGATATGTTATGTTATGTTATGTTATGTTATCATTTGCTATATGCTAACTTTTTCTGACTAGTACAGAATACACAGAAGATTTCGAAAGTGTTTTTCTGGGGTCCGATAATAAAGCATATCTCTCTTTCTCTCTATGATCGGAGACATAACCAGATTTAAATTATGGTACTAGGTGAGCCTTGGCTGAATAGGCCTAAATAAAATCCTCGTTATTCTTCATTTCTGTTTAACAAACCCTCTTCATTCTTCGTTTCTCTTTAACAAATCTCTGGACCAATTGCTTCCTCTGAACTTTCAGCGTTCCTCTAAAATCCCTAACCTCTTGCAGACTTGCACTTCGTAATTTCGTCACCAACAACTTTGGTATGGAGAACAATTCACGAATCACCTAACGAGAAGATCTCATCTCCCAGGGGACTGGTATACCAACAACAATGCAGACGCCATAGCATATCAGATATACTGATACAGCGCTCATTAACATTGACCAACATGTAAGCATAACTCTTTAAGATTTTGGGTAGGTTAGACAGTTAGAGAGGTAGTTCAGGTATATTTTTACACATACAACGCGAAATCCATCGTCTGTTCGATGTCAACTCTCTAGCCCTGACGCCGTCTAATTCGCTCGTGAAAAACATGTCTTTTCTTAGCCAACCAACACATGACAAGAGCAACACGTATTATTAATTCTACTAGAAATAAACAAACTCCGGTCGAATCAAAACCAAACCCGCATCATAATTAACTGCAACTACGACACGAAAAACTAACGTTTTCCAAACTCGAATTGGCTTCCCGAGTCCTAATCTTAGCACATTATTAATTAAGCGCCTTAATAAGAACACAAGCGCAAGCATAGTAAGCAAGAGGCTGTACCGACTACCGAACAGCCCGACTCCAACCTGTGCTCCCCTGTTCGAGCGACGAAAGCGACGCGAGCCGTCCCTATAAATCCACGCCGTCGCCACCAAATCTCGGAAGCCACCAGATTTCTACTTGGGGATAGGAAGGTCTTTTGTGTTTTTCGAAGGATCTCCGTGCCCGGCGGCGATGGCGGCGGCAGCGGCGCCGGCCCCCGTGCCGGCGGCTGGCGCGGGGTGGTGGGAGCACGTGAACGGCTCGCCGGCGTGGCAGGACGGGATCTTCTGCGCCCTCGCCGTCCTCTACGGCCTCGTCGCGGTCTCCTCCTTCGTAAGCATCCCGCCCCGTCTCCCCCACCGCAGTGCTCTTCTCTTCCTCTTGATAAAACTCTACTACTCCAGCTATAATTATGCAACGCCGCTAGGGAAAGATTCGAGCTTTCTAAATTCTGTGTTGAGATGTTTACATGACCACCATGCCGTGATGATAAGAAGGGTAGAAGGAAGGATCCTGTACTCTTACTGGCATCTCAGGAGAATTTAAGACCTGATTTTTGTGCCCATTTGACGGGAGTACCGTAAATTTGTGATATCACGATCAGCGCTTTTAGTCGAGAATAAAGACGACGTTTTTTTATTAGCTTTGTGCCTTGAGCATACCAGATTTTTCAATCCGGACCTCGTAAAAGCTGATGATGAGGACGAATATGTTACCGACCTTTAGATCAACTAGCAAAGTAGCCTAGGCTATTGCGCGGCTAGTCCTATTTGTTCCTTTTAGTTAGTTACTTGACTTTTGTTTCCTATATGGAGAAATTTCTGATTTGGACCCATGTCTGTAAACAACTGTTAAGATTAAAGGCACCTTCTTGTGCTGGAGTGTATTTGTTGCGTAAATATGTTGCTAGTCTTCCGGAATCTGGTCTTTTGTATGCATGGTCCCATTGAGACAGTTTCCTGACATATATTTTCTCTCTTCGTGTTCAACTTTCTACTGTATTGTCATTTCTATCTCTTGTTTTGCATCTCAAAGTTTCAACATATATTTGTTAGTCAATAATTTCTATTATTGTATACATAGCCCTCAATCTCATTTACTAATGTGACTGATATGCAATAACTATATATGCATTGCTCCATAGTTCATTGAATTAGTGCTAATTAAGCTCTTTTTAGTCTGTTGTAAATCATATGCTAATTACACTGGAAATCTAAAAACATTTTGCAAGGAAATCTTAAAAAGTTAATTGCACCAGCGCTAAAAAAATACATCTAAAACTTGTTATCCTTTCATTTAAGCCTTTGTTCTCTTGTGCTATGCTAGTTCATATTTTTCCCGTGTATGTCATCAATCTTATTTCTATCTGCATATGTGCAACTGCAGATGATGGCCCAAGGCTTGTCAAAATGAATTAATGGCAATCTATTGTTTCTTTCAATATTCCTAATATCCTAATTAACTTTTAATCAACCACATACAAAATAACAAAAATTGCCATGTAGCTACGTATATGTTTTGGCAAATTTAAAACCAAAGTGTAGATTCTGCCGTACATTTTTCTTGATGTGTCCAACATGGCCATACGTGGTCTAGGGGACAACGCTTCCATTTTTCTTCTTCTTGCCATATACAATTTCTAAATCAATCTCTATGCAAGCACCAGATGTTTCTTTTAAATAAAATCAATCTCTCTAAACAATAGAGCAAATCTAAGCCTCTAAAATTAGGGACCACCAGATGAATTGATAGATGTTTGCCTTTTTGTGAAAAATTCTAGTATATTTCTCTTTTTTCTAATAAAATCCAATGGCCGATACAATTCAACTTTAATTAGATCCACCAGATTAAGGGACATATGTTTTTCTTTTTTGTGAGAATTTCTAGCATATTTGTCTTTTTTCTTAGCAGCTGTAAATCACCTTTTATGAGCTTTTAATATATAATAGATCAAGAGGAGAACAACGATTCGAAATAGAGTTAGTTGGACAGGGACTAAAGGTTATTTGTCATGCTTGTCTTTCTTGTACATGAAAATCTTGCATTCTTGGTGGATAGACAGTATAAAGGTCAAAGGATAAGAATGTGCACATAGTATCTGAATAATGAATTCTATATTTCAAGTATGAACCATAGGTTTATACATGTGGTGCACATATAAATGCTTGCTGTTAAAAGAAAAACTTTACTTTGAGGAAGAGAAGGCAATATTCATAATTTGTCATGCAGATCCAAGTTGCCAGAATACAGCACAGAGTTCCGGAATATGGATGGACAACACAAAAGGTCTTCCAATTCCTTAATTTCCTGGTGAATGGAGGTATATGGTTCATTCCCCCTTGGAGTACAACTTACATGCTCATTTTTATTCTGTGTGATGCTAATTTTCACTGTGTTGGCAATCTGCAGCAAGGTGTTCTATCTTTGCTTTCCGTCGCCAGGTGCAACAAGTGAACCCTCAGGTTTGGTTACCTTCACTGTTTTCTGTTATTTAAATGAAATATTTTTTTCAATTGACCAGAGTTATATTCCTCATGTATATTTTATTTCAGATCTTTCAGCATGTTATTCTTGATCTGCCGGGGCTTGCATTTTTCACTACTTACGCAATGTTGGCACTTTTCTGGGCCGAGATATCTTATCAAGCACGTGGTCTAGAGGCTGATGGACTTAGATCAGGTTTCTACACCATTAATTGCGTCATTTATGCAATACAGGTAAAGTAGGTTCTTTAAGTCTGCACTGCTTGTTAAGTAAAGCAGGTTCTTTAAGGCCCTGTTTGGATGAGTGGTAATTCTTTGAGAGGTTTTGGGATATAATTCAAATTTGAACTAGATCCTAAAACATTTCAATGAAATACCCCTAATCCAAACACCTCCTAAGGCTGTACTGCTTGTTAAGTAAAGCAGGTTCTTTAAGTCTGTACTTCTTGTTAAGTTTAAGTTTGTATAATTTAGATTTTTTTTGTGCTGAATAATATTACACAAGCCATGCTGGTCAGGTAGTTTCTTTGGAACTGTGGATTTCATGAAATATGTTAAATATGAAAGTTCCCTACTACACCATGGAAATCTGTGATGTGCTTGTTTCTCTTTCTTTCCCTGAAAAGATCTATGCTTGCTAGTAAAAATGTGAAACAACAAATAGAAATAATTTGGATGAAAGTAAAAGGAAGTAACTCTAGTATCAATGAGTCATTTATTGGTTTCTTTGTGGTGCTCTGGCGGACGCACCATGGGGCGCGTCGGGGCTAGCACACCGGCTCGGGCCACAGCGCCCTTGGTACTCATTCTAGGGCTGTCGGCCATTTTTTAGTGCCCTCCATAACGCATCAGCTGGCGTAGTGAGGGCCATGCCCAGTGGCGAATCCAGGATCAAAATAGAGGGCGAGCTCAAAAAATTAGGTTAAATTGAGACAAACATGTTAAACAATTTGTGTTATATTCTCATCGGTTCGAGTGTTATTACTTGTAGTTCATTATTTGAGAAATACTTGTACAACATTCGCTTGTTAAACTTTTGGAAATCTATAAACAAGTTAACACCAATCAATCAAACAAACCGGCTATTGTCTCTTTCAACCTACTGACATATTTACAATTGATAAAAAAATCATGAGCTATGCGCTTCAATGCTTTTTCTTTCTAATACAAGTTGCACAAATCTTGAAGTAAGCGAAAAGTTAAGTAATCACTATCTACCTTTTCATTTATGCTTTAATATTTCTGCATCTATCATAAAGGAAAGCATTAAAACACCTCTCAAAAATCATATATTAGAAGAGGGGCTCACATTGTCTATTTGTTGTCATGGTCAGTCCACTCAGCCGGTTAGGCACTTGCCAACACACACTACACCACCTTCACAATCTAATCATCATCACCGTAGTAGGTTGTCTGTTGCTACACGCTCGTGCCCTCGCTAGCTCCCCGACATTCACTTGATGTCCTCGTCGTGCCCTCACAATCACCGAGTCCCGACGACGTGCATCAAGTGCCCCTACTTGATAAGCTGTCATATCCTCGCAAAGAAGAGATGTCGAGTCACTTCCTTCTCTCTCTATAGTCTCTACGTGCATCGAGGGTTCAAGACTAGTTTTACAGATAGCAAGTGAAGTTACCAATTGTAAAATTAAGTATTCAACAAGCAGCGACCCATGAAGCCACATAGTCTAAAAAGTAGTTCACCGTCCAATAAAATTTATTCTTCCTCTAGACGTGCCTGAGTGCGTGTACATTCGCCACTGCTATACCAAAAAATGAACGTCGCTGCTAGAAATGGTACATAAGATCTGGCGACTGGAGGGTGGGCTCGAGCCCAACCGAGCTCACCCATTGGATACGCCACTGGCCATGCCCATAAGCACCCCCTGTGTTTTTGTCCTGCGTGCGCTATTGGGTATATCCTTTGTTGGCTCAATGTCTGCCTTTAATTAAATGACTTCTCACTGTTGTGTTCTACATGAGTTTTCTCACTTCAGTTATTGGCCTGTTTGTCTCTGTATCCAACTGATGTTAGGCTGAGTATCTCAACAAACTTACGATAATTTATTTCTTCAGGTTTTGCTGTGGTTGTTGTTGTGGTGGAATCCAAATCCATCTATGCTAGTCCTTTCAAAGTTGTTCATTGCAGGCCTGTCCTTTTTTTCTGCCCTGGGTTTTCTGCTATATGGAGGGAGGTAAGATTAAGAATGTCATTTAAACCTTCTTTAACTAGGTTTGAATTAGATGCATTTGGATCATGTTTTTAGCCAAATTGGTCATCTAGGCTAGCTGCAAACCATGTACCATGAAAGTCTTCAATCTAATAGCAACTTTGTAAATTAGTACTTGAGAAGATATCCACTAATTCAGGGCCTAATCTAGTCAATAATACAGCTATAACATCGCATTGAAAGATGTATTCATACTCTCTTGATTTGATTGACAGGCTTTTCCTCATGCTGAAACGATTTCCCATCGAGTCCAAAGGGAGGCAGCAAAAACTGAGAGAGGTCGGCAGAGTTGGTACTATATGCTTCTGCTGTTTCTTTGCACGATGCGTGATTGTAAGGATTTCTGTTCTCTGATCCCTGGACAAGTTTTGAAGTCACAAAGTTGATTTCTTACTTTTGCTATTGCGCATTTGTTTTGCAGATGTGTTTCAATGCATTTGATAAAGAAGCTGACCTCGATGTTCTTGACCATCCAGTTCTAAATTTCTTCTATTACCTGGTATGTGTAACTTCTGCAACTTTAGTAAAGAAGTTTTTCTTTGTCTAAAGTGAAATGATATTTCCCAGTTTGGTAACTAGAAATTGATGCCCCATTACACAGCTAGTATAACTTGTTCTTCGACTGTTCTTAACCCGTTTACTGCAGCTGGTCGAAATTCTTCCTTCGTCTTTTGTCCTGTACATTCTGAGGCGAATCCCTTCGAACCTACGGCTCACGCAGTATCATCCCCTCAACGGCGGCTAGAGTTAAAACATTGTGACCTTTTGAGCTGAAACATGGAGAGGCTGCTGCAAACTTTCGTGTTTGCAACCCCAAGACGCAAGAAAGGCTGGCCTATGGTCTGACCGTTAACCCTTGTTCGAAATGTGTATAGCTAGGATCTGAAATCTGCCTGTAACCTCCTGTAGCCGCTAACCTTGGTAGTTCAGGGTGCTAATTTCATGTAATTAATTCTTCCTGAATTATGTTGGAATCAAGCATCTTGAGCAGGCCAAGTTATCATGAAGCATTCTTGGAAGAGTGAATTTTTGTGGGTCTATATTGTAGGTGATGGATCAAACAGGCAGTAACCTTCAGAACTCACAGTAACCTTCAGAACTCAGATATACTTCTATAGGGTCTTCTGTACAGTTCTTCCTAAAAAAGCAGTAATCTTCGGTAAATTTGTTTGGTTAAGGGGTCGAGGTAGGATGGGATGGTTCTACTTTTTATTTT
This sequence comes from Otatea glauca, assembly GCA_036346275.1. Classification (NCBI taxonomy): domain Eukaryota; kingdom Viridiplantae; phylum Streptophyta; class Magnoliopsida; order Poales; family Poaceae; genus Otatea; species Otatea glauca. Next base: position 44,314,287 of record CM070714.1, read on the forward strand.
TTGATGTGATGGTCCGTGTTTAGTTAGGGGAATAGGGTGGTCTTGGATTTTGTTTCGTTGGGACGGATGGATTGGTATTTGGTTGAAAGGATGAAATGGGATGGGATTGATTGCGGTAACTAGATGGTGAGAATACCATTAAAAACCTTCTCTTTTATTTATCGTCGGATCAAGATCTAACGGATCTAAACATGTCTTCCTCAATTCTATTAACACACCCTCTCTCCCTCTCCAACCCAAACCTTACTCATCTCCCCGATCTACCGCCGCATCGGAGCAGCCTCCTGTGCATCGCCCACCTCCCGTCACCGCTAGAGACACCCTTCGTGCACTGCCTCCTCCTGCCACTATCGGAGCCATCTTTTGTGTGCCACTGTCAGAGACTCTTCTTGCGTCGCCGCCAGAGCCGCCTCTCGGATACCACCGGAGATGTCGTTCGTACGCCACCTATCCTGCTGCAGCTGAAGATGCCTTATGTGTGTCGTCGCCTCTCTCCACCTTTCCTGCGCTGCCGCCCTCACAACCAGCTCCGCCACCTCCTCGACCAGCTTCACCTATGGCAAGGTTCCCTCGTCTTCGTCGGCCAGTGAGGTGGTGACCGGATCCGACATCGTGGTCACGCGCGGTCACATGCGCTGCGCGAACAAGATGGGACTCCATTAAGGAGATTTCGCCGAACGACCCCATCTCGAGTAAAACAAGTATATTCCCTCAAGAAAGATGAGCGCGTTCCGGACCAACACATTCTGTCCTCCCAAACAACCTCCTCGTGCCAAGACGATCTCATCTCATCTAGCAACCAAATACTTCCTAATACTGGGATTTGAAAGGGAAACAGACAACGAATGCCACTCCAGCCCATGAGGCGCTGAGGTGGGCCACTGGGGTCATTTGTTAGTAGAATAAGGTTATATACAGTGGTACATATTAGTTGTATGTAAGCCTATAACACATACTTCCTCTAGATATAAATAGTTGTCATTTTGACATCGACATAGTCTCTAAAATACAGCTTTAACAACTAATTTTTATTATAATATATTTCTAAAACCCAGTAAAATTATAATATTATGAAAGTACTTTTCGAGACAAATCTACATATATAATTTTTATGTATCCAATTTAAATATTTAAAAGGATATTAATAGTCGAAGTTTTGAAAGTTTAACTATATTTATATCCAAAATGATAACTATTTGTGACCAGATGGAGTATAATTTTGGGTGATATAGAGAGAGTGAGAGAAATATGATGTATACTATCTAACAATCTCTTATAAACTACTTTATATTATGTGTAACATTGTATAGATAACCTATTAATTGTATGAGAGATCATTACAGATAACCACGTAGACAATCTATTGTATAAAATTATTTTTAGTCCTATTTATAAATAATATGGAGGTGTATTACAAACAACCATCATCCATACCGCTGTAGAGTTATCTTTGGTTCTATCTATAAAGGGATAATTCATACTATATTACTCCAAAGATTGGCACTTTAGGAACTGCCACTCGTTATCTCAATGATATGTAGCAACGAGTGGTATTTTCTGAAGTGCTAACGAATGGAGTGGTATAGTATGAATTATCCCATCTATAAATAATATTAAAATATATTACTGACAACCGCTTTCTATACTAAACCACCATCTATACTACAGTATATGCTTTAACAGCTGTGGGATGCAAAAAAGAGCCGAGAGATGCGAAATCTTCACTCTTTTAATCCCTAGCAAATTTTTTTAGCAAATCTAGCCATCTTGCGAATGTAATAGCAAAAATAGCCCTATCCCCGACCGCGGAAGCGCCAGAAGGTGACACGTATCATCTTTCACGCTCCAGCACTTCAGAAACACCTAACGCGCTCTAGGAGCACGGCAGCTTCGGTGACTTGCCACGCTCCCAGTGCCCGGTAGGTGCTTCCACGGTGTGGGAGCATGGAAGGTGATACGCGTCACCTTCCGGCGTTTTCATAGTCAGGAATAGGGCTATTTTTACAATTGTGTTCGCGGGATCAGATTTTTTAAAAAAATTATACACAGGGTTGAAAAAGTGATGACATCGCTGGACGCGGATGCCACATACCAAACGCACCAACCGAAATTTCAACTTTTTTCTCTCGCCAGACCAAACTCTGTCGCGCCATTGCTCTGTTAAGCTCAAACCTTTGTAATCTCCACGTCGCAAACCCTAGCCGCTGCCATGGCATTCCTTGCTGGTGCCGCCTCTCTCCGGTCCCCCTTCGCCCTCACCTCCTCCTCTCAACACCGAATGGTTCTCCCCGCAGCTATCAAAGCCATACCCAACTCCAACTATGACTCTCCCCACCTCATCATCTCTTCCCTCTGCCTCGCCACCTTCGCCGCCACTACCCCAGTCATCACGTGCACCCCCTCCCACCGCGCTAACCGTCACGGACTCCCCCAAGGACCCCATCCCCGATAACTCCCACCCCTTCGAGAAGCTTACTGTGGAGACCGCCTCACTCGCCCACTTTGGTGGCGTGGTGGCTGCGCGGGCCTGCCTCTCCGCCGTCAGAGGAAGTGAACACTAGTACACTACACCCACCTCCTCGCAGCGCAGGCGCTCTTCGTGGAAGGCAAGGTGGATGAGGCGATCGACGCCTTTCGAAGGAGCTCACGCGGGAGGACCCTGGCGACTGCAGTCCGCTCTTCTGCTAAGGCGTGCTGTACTTTCTTCTGGGCAGGGCGGTGGAATCAGATTCAATGATAGTACGCTACCGCAAAGTCGCTTGCAAAAAAATTCAACCCCTATTTCACAATGCCAGTCTCGATGGCTGCAGCGGCCGAAGCAAAACCAAAGTTGGTGGCGGAGAATTTGTGAGTGGAGTGGACATGGGGTCCCTGAGTAAGGACTACATTGCTTATCTAGCTCCGAATACCTTATTTTTTGCAAATCTAATCCTTTGCATATATATTTGCAAATTTAGCCATCCCCTACCGCATAAAGCGAGACAGATAACACGTGCCCCTGCCACGTCCGAGGAACGTGGAAGCCGACGGAGCTCGGCCAACCACGGAAGCAATGTGACAGCGCGGTCCACCGCCTCAGGGTAGTTTCCACGCTCGCCGCCGCGCAACCTGCCGTGGTGCTGGCTGGCTTCATTCCTAGCGTGGAGGAGGAGCTCGTACAGGTACTTGATCAGACGCCGCCGCACTTGTGGGCGTTGAGGCCGTGAATCAGGATCGGTCTGCCCCACGACTCGCACGGTCTCCTGACCAATTCCCTGTCTCTTTTCTGTCACAATGCAGGTGGGCCCCATTTTCTCTCCCTCTTCTATTATCCAATTTATTTCCACTATTTGGAATGCGCAACGATTGAACATTTTTAATGAACGAAAATTCCGACGGAAATCAACAAGCAAATGCTCAACTCTGGCTGCAGCTGGCGCCAATTAAAAAACTCCGGGTGGATCCCAGCAGAAGCTTGATGCAGACCTGGTGAGTGCCTTTTCAGCAGGCGCAACTTGTCTTCCCCTCCGGGCAATTGTAGTGCCGGTTGGTCGTTCGACAGTGACAGCTACCCTGCTGTGCTGAGTGTTGAGACTAGCTGCCGTGTGGCTCGTGTCCGCTCATCTTAGTAAAATATCGTGAGCGCGCGCGCTACTGGTGCATATCTGAACACGGCACTGATGAAGTGATGAGCGACGGGGATTCATACAGAAACCTGCACTCGGACATGGCACTCAGAAACCTGCGTTCGATCAGATAACAAGTGTGCTCGTGTGGCCTCGGTGGTGACGCTCATCCATGTCCAGAGGCAGAGGCAGTGAACATGCATGACGTGGGAAACGTTCCTCGTCGATAGAGACGAGAACGGATGGAATAATTTCTGGCTGGTCTAGATAATTTTTGGATATGAATTTTGTTGAGTTAGATATTTATCGAATAGTATCGAATCGAAAACAGATATAGATGCGGATTCAGCAGCTCACTATCTGTCGGATACGGATTTAGATAATCTGAATATTTATGGGCTGGATATTCGGATATGCACGTGGGCTAGGCTAAGGCTACTCTTTTAGCTAAAAAGGTTTCTGAATTTTAAAATAGTTTTCTAATTTAATTAATCTATAAATCAAATTTTAATTATTAAAATTGGCAAAACAACTTCAAAAATTACGATTTTTTTTAGAAACGTTCCTTGACACAATCTAACATTTAAAAAATTATTTTCAAGATTCTACCTGTTTTTAAAATTTCTTGAAAATTCAAAAACTACTGTGAAAATATTTTAAATAAATAGCTAAAATGCATAAAAACTCATAAATACATAGTTTATTATTGTAAACATGATTCAACAAAGAATACAAATCTTAGGCCATTACATGTTCTTCGTGAATGTTTGGAACAAATAAACTAGTTACATTTTTTTTCATTTTGTGTGTCTAATTTAAAAGGTTTTCATGTTTCGATAAATATATATCATCATATTCATTTCGATTCGTATTCGCTCCGTATCCGTATTCGATATTATTCGTATCCTAATTATTCATATTCATTTCTATATCCAAAAAAAATATAAAAACGAATATGCCGGAGCTATTATCTATCCGTATCCGATCTATTTTCATCTCTAATCATCGGTTTGAGCTATTGAGTTTTCTTGTTGGTTTTCAGTGCGCACGCCGTAAGTCAAGTTTAAAAAAACGCCGCCCACTGAGATCGAGGACTTTCTTGCGAGTACTTCCTCGAATTTAATGTCACAAATGTGCTATTGATATTTTTTATTTTTCTTGAGTTTTCGAATCTTTCAAAATTTTAACCTTTTTTCTGCCTTTTATTGAATTCATTATTGAGATCGGGTGGGTATGATTTTCCCCGACACTTCTAAACAACCAACGGGATTGCTCTATCCCTACCGGCAATATATTCTTGAGCACCCAGGATCAGGCCTGAAGATGATCTTGTGCTTACGTTTTAGATCCAACAACTATAGGACATAGGACCCCACTAAGGCGGAACAGATGCCCCACTAATTAGGGGTGAAATTGGATTGGGTATTTTCTGACCGATCGGATATGTTCGGATCGAATTCGGATTGTCATATTAGATAGTTATCGGATTCGGTATTAGTTTCGGATATATTTTTTTATTCGAATTTAAAAGATTATTATCCGTCGGATCAGGATATTCTGAGTTAACTTTTGAATATTTCCAAAAAATGATATTCAGATATCCGCATACTTTAGCTGGCCCAATAGTGATCATGTGGCCCAGTACGTTGGCTGACCCAATAGCAAACTTTGCACTGGAGTGAAATTACACTAACCTGTTCGCTGTGACCCTGTGCGAAATACACCGCCCGGCTACCCACTGCAGGCAAAGAAAAAAGCGGGCCGGCACACGCATGCCATTGCTCCAAATTCAAGCACTTCTCCTCCTCTACAGCTGTAATGGCAAAAGCATTTGAGCAGAAGACTTAACAGTACGTATAGATGTACAGGTGATATACGTACATGCATTTTGTTAAGTCGATATATACGTATGTCAGTTGTCACGTTTTTTTAGGAACTCAGCTGTGACATTAAAGCTGAGATGACCATATGATGAGCCTCCTCACTTATTAACCCATTGTTGACTAATGACTACACCTGCTCCGTATTTTTATTTTTAAGTATTGTTCTATGTTCCATAACTTTGCGTTACCGTTGAAATTGAATATATTTTTGCAACTTTGTTAGACTACTTGATAAAATGTCTAGATAAATTGCGATATTCCATTGCATTCGAACTCATACCGTTGATCAATCGGTGCTATATGTATGCTTTATATGGTATCTATTTTCTCGCGATATCCGACAAAAATTATTCGGTACCGTATCGATTTTACTCCGTATTCGATTTGAATCCGTGACCGATATTATCCATACCGTATTTGTATCCGACACTATCTGTATCCGACAAAAAAAATATGGTTTAAAATATGAAAAAAAACGATATCCGAATCCGAACCGACTACCACTGATAAAACCACAAAACCAGATCCGCATCCAAACCTACCGAGAGTCCCGGTGCACGAGGGGCTCACCTTCAGTATCCTAGAACATGCATACATGGACAGACCATTTTTGTTAGAATGACAGAAGGGGGAAACCCTTCCGATTTCTTTTATTACAAACCGGACCAGTTGGATAGATCATTTTTTAACTCTGAAAATATCAATTAAAACATTATTCGAACCAGCCCGTCCCAGTATGGCACCGAAGCCATCCAGATTCCAGAGACGTCTGTCCGCTCTGCTAGGAGCCGAGGTCCAACAGCAAATGCAAAGCACATGTATCATGTATGTATGCATGCATACGATACGAAACAACAAAAGCATAGTTCACGCCAGAGGAATAACACGGCCCAAACAACACACTTGGCCTGCATTCCTGAATGAGCCGGTAGTATAATCCCATACGCAGCGCGACCTCAGTTGCGGATCAGCGAGAGCCCGGAGCCTCGCAGCTTCTCTTCCACGATGCCGTCCAGCCTTCGCGCCCGCTCGGCCGTCAGGTGCGCCTTCCAGTCCCCGACCTCCCCCTTCCTGGAGAAAGCCGAGTTCTTGAACGTCGAATAAGCCACCCCGTGCATTCCATGCCGGTTGGCCTCCACGCTCCTCATCCGATCCATGCTGCACAGCGCCACGACGGCCTCGGGGACGCCCCTGGCCACCTCCTCGTCGGTGAACGGGCAGCCGAGGAACTCGGCAAGCCTTCCCACGCTCCCAACGGCGTCCTCCTTGAGGTGCTCGTACTGGAGGAACATGACCTCCTCAGGCCGCGCCAAGCTCTCCTTCCAGTACTCGGCCATGTTGTCCCACACCGGCCCGAACGGCGAGATGCCGTCGCAGAGCAGTTCGAAGGCCTCCGCGAACGGCGTCATGGTGGATCCCTCGGTTTTGATCTCGTCGATGTAATGCCGCAGCGAGACGAAGGAGTCCTTGGGGTCGCGGCACAGGTAGACAATGCGGCAACCGGATTCGATGGCCGACGTGGGCAAGCTCGAGAATGGCGCGTGCACGGCCAGGATGCGCGGCGACGGCATGGCCTCGAGGCGCTGGCCAGGCGGGACCGAGCGGCTCTCGTAGAGGGAGTGCAGGAACGGAACGAGGTCGTGGGGGCTGGAACCGAGGAGCGGGTGGCGAGCATCGTCCGGCGCGTGGCTGTCGCGGCGCATGACGCAGAATACGAGGGCCTTGAGCCACGTCGTGCCGGATTTGGGGATGGTGGCGAGGATGACGTCGGTCGGGCTGGCCACGAACGTGTCTCGCATGGCCAGCGTCGGCGCCATCAGGTGCTCCGGGTACCAGAAGTTGCCGTGCTTCAGGTACGTGCCACTCCCGATGCCTTGGGAGGCCGGGAGGGAGGACGCGAGCGCCTCGTACTTGGCGAAGGCGTTCGGCCAGCTGTTGTCGCCGACGCCCACCTCGTCGTCCGTGCACGGTGCGAGCAGGCGCTGGTGCGGTGTAGCAGTGGTCATGGTATGCGTGGATTCTCCTTTGTCTGAGACGACCGTGTTTGTGCGCACGGGTTGCTGCTAACTTGTCATATATACACACACGTATAAACTGAGAAATTAATGCTGCTTCTGGGCATGCACCTCTCTGTGCCTTAAGAGTGGTGTGCTTATTTATGCTTGGTGCTTACCACGTGCTTGTTATTTAAGCGGCAAGCCATGGCGTGCATGTGCTTTGATTTGATGATATGGATGCTTGGACTGTGCTGTGGGACCCGTATGTCAGTGGCTGAACAATAAAATCAGGTTTTAATTAGAAATCTAATTAATTTAAGTGCTAGGGCCTATGTTAGGTGACTGATTAAGGGTCTATTTGGATCTATTAGCACTAATAGTTAGCTGCTAAAATTAGTAGCTATGGATCTAAACAGACCTGCTAATTATTAACAGCCCACCCTGCTAACAATTAATTCATTAACAGGTTGTACCCTACTAAAAGCTGCTAATAGATAGCCAATTAACACTTTTGCCCTCCCTTCAATTCGGTCAGCCTCATATAAAAGGGCATTATGGTCATTTCTCCTTAATTGACTGATTTTATAGACTTTATTAGCAGGTGTATCCGAACAGCCTCTGCTAATAATTAGCCAGCTAATAGTTAGCTGGCTAATAGCTAATAGCTAGCTAACTATTAGCACAAATGAATCCAATCAGGGCCTAAGACTAAACAAATTTAGTTAGCACTTGTTAAATATAGATGACATCGTTAGCCGTTAATCCATCTGGGCCCAAACATCAGAGAGATAAATACCGAGAGGGGGCAGAACCGGGTTAACAAAACCGCAGTAAATCGCTCGGTTTTCAACCGTACCGCTCCGGTTCGAAAACAGAAAACGAGCGGTTTAACGGTGGAATTTAAAAAAAATTATGCGATGAAAACCGTTGAAAACCCGCGGTTTTCGCAAAAAACCGCTCGAAAACCGTTTTTCAAGAACGTTCTGTACGGTTTTTCGTCAAAACCCACGGTTTTCGCGAATAGATTTGACCAAAATTCGAATTTTTTTATTTTACAAACCGTTCGGTTTTTCGCTGTTTCTCGCGAAAACCGCTACCGCCAGGTTAGCTGTTTTCGATTTCGAAACGAAACTGTGAATCCTAGGCAGAACGGCCATGGCTGGCTGCGAGCTCGCCGGCGGCGACGTGAGTGCAGGAGCAGCATTGGCGTGCTCAGAAATGGAAAGAGGGCTCACGGCGATTCCATTGATGGTAACGGCGGCCGACTGGTGGACGGAGGCGGCGGTACGGTTGCGTTGAGAGTCGGGGATGCTGGGCAACGGCGTCGACTTAGGAGTGAAAAAAGAAAGGGGATATTGGAACTACGATGGCTTCAAGGGAGCATGGAGATGCTACAGGAGCGATGGGGGACCAATGGTCGTCATAGTTGCACTGCTCGACGGCCATCCGTGGTGGCGCCATGGGTGACGACGACGAAGTGTGGGTAAAATACGACGAGCTCCGAATCTAACTAGCGGATAAGCTTCCTGGACTATCATGATACCGACATATCAACTACAATAGCCCTACGGCAAAACTTCCAAAACTAGATTATCAAAACACAAGCAACTACCAGTAGCTTGCTTGTATACATCTACAATGTACTTGTCGACTTTTGTAGTCGGTAATAAATTTATGTGGTAAACGCTAGATCTCAAACTCGAAGGTCACACAAAACAAGAGGTTTAGACAGGTTCAGACTCTCGCAGAGGAGATAATACCCTAATCATGTGTGCTAGAATTATGCAGATCTCTTGGATCTGGGGTTGCTGAAAGCGCAATATACTCTGGACGATATGTGATGTTCTAGGCTCTAGGGCTTGATTGCTCTATGCTTGGATGATTGGATCCCTATGTTGTTGCCCGCCCTCTCCCTTATATAGCGGGGGTGGGGCGGCTTACAGAGTCCTGATCGGTTAAGAGATTCCGATCGGTTACAAGATTCTAGTCGGTTACATGATAGAGTTTACATCTTTATCTACCCTATTAACGACTCGAATTACAACCGTATCTATCATATCTAAATATAAGTTCAACTTCCTTTAGGATATGTCCCCTTGCGTACGGCAGCGGGGCCTGACACGGAGAGTATCTTCTGGGCCTCACTCTTGGGCCTGTTATGAGGGTACCCGGGTTCTTATATTCCACAGTAGCCCTCGAGTCCTTTGCGATCGAATTGCCGTCTTCCTGGTTGCAGCCCAACTGAGTCATTCTTCACGCCGAGTGCTTCCAGTTCTTGATGCAGCTTCCCGACTAGTTTTCCTTTACAGTCGAGTGCCCTGTTGTAGGCTAAGAGATCGTGAAGGACTCAATAGAGTTCCACGCGTCAAACTTTCTGAGTGGTTCCTAGCCCCATTATTGGAATTCTGGCAGTCGGCTCATCTTGGGACATACTGTATCCCAAACGATATGCAGAAGTCAAAACATTTTTTTCGCTTAAGGCAAAATTCAGCGCCGCTCCCTTTAAATTCATTCGTCGCCGAAGTTGCTGATGTCGTCGTTGAAGCGTTGGCTCACACACTTCGCATCCAAATTTAGTAGCTCTGAAATCATGTATATGCAGAACTTAGGCAATGTAAAAACAATTCACTCGGATGTGATGTCCGACTGGTGTATATATAATTTTATAGTTTTTTACTCTTTTTTCTTATTGATTTTGAATTCATCCGAATGGTTTGACTCTTTTTGTTTAAGCACTCTGCCCGACTAGTCTAACCCCTGAGCGTTGGGAGTCGGCTCATGGCTCTTTTTCTCAGGTACGTGTTTTGGGTGACTAAAGTTCGCCGTTCATGGGGTCAGAGCTTCACAACTCGGAGTTATCGCACTCGGATTCACTTGCAATCGTTAAGCAAAAGAAGAAAAATACAACTCAGAAAAATATGTGCGCATGCGCACACTATTAGGTGTAGCCTCCGACTTACTGCTTAGTTGTGGGTCAACTAAGTAGCAAGTTAGGAAAGTCAACAATTTTATTTATAATGATATAATTGAGTAAAAAGCGACTTAGCTGCTTTATGCTCCATATGTTGCCGACGATCATGCCATCTTTACTCGTGGCGCAGGCGAAGGCTTATAGATGAGCTGTAGGCGGCGCTCGGGGAGCAAACGTGGCTCGTGGCCGTGCCGAAGGTGACGCTCGGGGCGCGGGCGTAGGCTCGTGGCCGTGCGTGGCGCTCGGGGCGCAGGCGTAGGCTCGTGGCGTCTGAAGGTGGCGCTTCGGCGCGAGCATGGCTCGTGGCCGTCTTAGAAGGTGGCGCCGAAGCGCAGGCGTAGGCGTGGCTCGTGACCGTCTGAAGGTGGCGCTCGAAGCGCGCGTAGGCTCGTGGCCGTCTTGAAGGTGGCGCTTCGGGCGCGGGCGTGACTCGTGGCCGTCTTAGAAAGGTGGCGCTTCGGCGCAGTGTAGGCTCGTGGCCGTCGCGCGAAGGTGTCGCTCGGCGCAGCGTAGGCTCTTGGCCGTCGCGAAGCGCGTGGGAGCGAGAGCGCTTCACCTACCGGCTTTTCACGATTTTCTTGAATTGCGCGCCGTCACCATGGCCTTGATCTGGGCCACGATCGGGGCCGCTGGGCTATCCGATGCAATCATCGGGTCCAGTTTGTTGAGAAGCGTCTTGGAGGCGACGATATTCTGCATTGGCGTGTGGAAGACGGCTTGATCTCCCAACCTGGATTGCAGGAGGTCCTCGCGGACATTGCGGCCGCGAGTTCGAAGCGATCGTACCTGCACCTCCTTACCCTTACGAAGACGATCTTCCCCCGCAGCTTCCTGTTCTTCTTGTTGGCGTTGGAGATCGGTCTTCTGCTCTTCTGTCGCGAAGACGCCACGAAGATCGCAGCAATTCCTCGCGACGCCGACTGGTTTGCCGGCCAAGTCAAAGTGACATACCTGAAATGAGTCGGCCTGATCTTTACCAGATTGGATCTGGTTCAAGTCTAGGCGAAAAAGTTCTCCGCGCGCATCTACGACGAAGTCCAGGCTCCCGAAGCGGAAAGCCTTGCCGGAGGTGAAGGTGGTGGTGATTCCACCGATCGCTGCCATCGAGTTTGTAGGAAAAGATTATAGCGCTCCCCCTACTTGGCGCGCCAACTGTCGACTTTTGTAGTCGGCAATAAATTTATGGGGTAAGCGCTAGATCTCAAATTCGAAGGTCACACAAGACAAGGGGTTTAGACAGGTTCAGGCTCTCGCGGAGGAGATAATACCCTAATCCTGTGTGCTGGAATTATGCGGATCTCTTGGATCTGGGGTTGCTGAAAGCGCAATATGCTCTGGACGATATATGGTGTTCTAGGCTCTAGGGCTTGATTGCTCTATGCTTGGATGATCGGATCCCTATATTGTTGCCCGCTCTCTCCCTTATATAGCGGGGGTGAGGCGGCTTACAGAGTCCTGATCGGTTAACAGATTCCGATCGGTTACAAGATTCTAGTCGGTTACATGATAGAGTTTACATCTGTCGGGATCGAACAGCCTGGCGCGCGTCCCTCTGACACGTGTCCGTTCCCCCTCTGTGCCCGGGGGACTGTTCCTAAGCCCAAGCAGAGACGTCTCCGATCTACCGGCCCGGGGCGCCGAGCGGACTGTTACCAGTCGGGATCCGACCAAAGGTCTCAAGAGGCCACCGGGGACACTCTTCCCCGACCTGGCGGACCTCTCCGAGCTCCTCCCCGACCTGGCGAACCTCTCCGAGCTGCCGACCTCCGCAGCGGGTCGGGATCCCCCGACTCCGACCAAGCTGGGCTCCCGACCTCCGCAGCGGGTCGGGATCCCCTGACTCCGATCAAGCCAAGGCAACCCCCGCCAAGGGCCGCGTGTCGAAGCCTCCACCACCATGACCACGTACCCCACGGATGGGGTCAATCGAAGTGACTATACGAGCAGCGGTGGCCTTCGCAAGATGGTTTAATGGTCGCCAAGTCACGCTTCGATCCATCGACCGGTCACGCGTCTGATGCGAAGACACGCCCCTCCCAAAGCGGCACCAACGTCACGAACAAAGAACGTCAACACTCGTCGGGATCACAGAAAGCAGGTACGCCATTTCCCGGTGAAATACCTAACCGCCCTGACCAACGAGACCGAAGCTCTTAGTATAGGTCACCTCGCCCTTCCCCAGCTTTCGAGGTAACCTGCCCTTTCCTACCGTTTAAAGGGAGGCAGGAACCCCGGGGAGAGGGGGGATTCTTCTGGTTAAGTAACGAGCATTCTTGCGCTAAGGCTCGGGGCTCGCTTTTGTAAACACTGTGTCACCATCTACACTAAAGGCAATACAACACCACCACACGAACTGGAGTAGGGGGTTCGGCCCGAACCAGTATAATCCTTGTGTCCCTTGTTTGGTTGCGCAGGTTCCCCTGCTTAGTGCGCCCGCCGAGGGTGCCACCCGGACGAACGAAGCTCTGGGCCTTGCCCTCCGTACGATCCTTCCCCCTCTTTCTTTGCGGTCGACGGTCCCGATCGTCGACAACATCTTTATCTACCCTATTAACGACTCGGATTACAACCGTATCTATCATATCTAAATATAAGTTCAACTTTCTTTAGGATATGTCCTCTTGCGCACGGCAGCGGGGCCTGATGCGAGAAGTATCTTCTGGGCCTTCCTCTTGGGCCTGTCATAAGGGTACCCGGGTTCTTTTATTCCACAGTACTCTTTGTTTAAGCTAAAATAGTCTTCCCAAGTCCCAATGCGTGGCTAGCTGGACCATCTATGGTCGATTGAGTAAAAAACAAACATATAAGCACCTTGTGTTTTCACTAGAATTTACATGAATAATTTCCAAAGAATAGAACTCCTAAGAAAAAAATGAAATATGACGGACATTTGGATAAATTTGATAACCCTAATTTCAAAGTCTTCGATTTAATAGTTGGTCTAGAGATATAAAAACCTTTAGTTTGATCGACCCTAATTTTAAAGGCTCATGGCGGGTCAGGTTTAATCTATACTTCTTACCGTTCTAGGGAGTACACAAAGCGCACGTCATCAGTCATATAATCTCACCAAACTATATTCCAACCCGAAACTACAAGTTCTGAGGCCTAGCAAAATATCTTGTACATCCCTTCTTATTGTATATCTTATATTTAAAAGTTCTGTAAAATTCTCAACAAAAAAAAAATAGCCAGGGCCGTCGTCTGTGCGTGGTGACTGCAGGCGCTGCAGCGGAGTAGCTGCTGATTAAGGTATGCTGACAAGACCTAAGACTTAAATATGTCCGGAGGGAGGCCGTGCTGTTACTCTCTCCGTATAAATTAGGATGTATTTTTTTAGTAGTTGTCAATAAATATATGATATTTCATATTTCAATACAAAAGTTAGCGTGGTGTCCTCTTTATATCCCTAATAAATATTTATATTTATTTATATTTTTTACGTGCATGTATTGAATATAGTGCTTAAAGATAATAATTAAGGTTAATTTAGTCATCTTCAATATCTCTTTAATCTATGTACCAAGGAAAAAAATACACATTACAAACTTGAACAAGTACTACTTGCCATCCGGATTCCAGACGTGCAAATTTGGCTGTTCCTTAGCTGTATGCCCATTTATGTTCATCTCTTCTTGACTCGTGAGTGATTGCCCATTTATGTACGTCCACGCTTCCTTTGTTCTTACGTAAGATCTAGGATCTCTCATTGTGATCGAGAATTCGAGACGGCCTCATGTATCAACCTATAAAAGCGCAAGCACACAGCCAGTGACCAGAGCTATAGCGATGTATCTATCCATCTATGGTAACCCAATGATCTCATCCCTTCCTTTTCTGCAGATACAGACGGCAAGGAAAGAGAGTATTAGTACGCCATAGCCAAGATCGACTGTCACGAGTCACGACTGTATTTTCAGCTTGAGTACCCATCGGTTACGAGAGCTGTATCAGCAAGCTATGTGGTAAAAGTTGGGTTCATTCGATTGACAAATACAAATGCACGGCAATACTTACCGAACAGAATGATAATTTGCTCTAGGATATGCAGTAAAATGGAACTAGTTCATATATCTTGAAAAGAAACATGGCCTTCCGACAATCTCAGTTTTCATATCATTAGTACAGAAGGATGCCTGCAAGTGTATCTGCTACTACTGAAGAGTTACTTCTAGTATTTTAGCAAAGCAGACAGCTGCATGCCTGCATGGGCTGGAAATTTCTTTAGTTCGCCTCCGACGACCAGACGGCCTTGCAAGTGATTTGCCGCATCGTCGCATCGTCTCTGAATCCTTTCAGAATCTTCATATGTGCTTCGTCTTGGATTTCTGCGGGAAAGAAACAATAATGGCTGTAACGGAGCGCTTACAGTGAAAATCATAAGCTAATTGATCCGTAAAATTGTTTTTCCCAACTTGTTTCAGAAATTAACAGAGCAAGTAAAAATGGGCACGATCGATGGCCTTAACAAATTAAGAAGCTAAGGACCGGATTACTCATAGTTTCATACCTCAGATCGCGACCCGCTTATACGCAGGCCGTCCATCTTGAGCACATTGTCCATTTCGTCCAGCTCGATGACGGCCTTGATTATTGCAATCGAGAGGTCCTTGTCCTCGTTAGCGTTAAAAAAGCAGCCTCTGTCCTTAGCATCCGCCACTATCTTCTGCCAAATCGTCTTGCTACTTGCTAGCGTAGACGCATTACCTAATATCCAAAGGCAGTGCCTGCAAAATAAGCAAATCAAAACTCTCAAAAAAACAAAAATCGGGACGCTCAAATCACAGGGAAACCATGCAAATACACACCCGCTGCTGTTGCTCCGCACAGTGGAGAAGATGATGATATCCTCCTCGGCACCCTGGAACCCGTCCACAGATCGCACCTTCACAGAGAAGACGTCGTACATCTCGTACGTCTTGCCGAGCTTCCCCTGGATGGCGCGGACTTGGCTCTTGTACGGCGACACTACGCCCACGCAGAGCCTCCTGTTCGTGTCAACTGACTCTGCACACAGGTTAAAACTAGAGCTCTTTATAGTGCATTAAAATCAATATAAGTTATCAATTCCTTTCAATCTAACGGTTGAAATCAATTTAGATCTAGTTATAATACTACCACCTGTAATATTGGTAGTAAAGTTCAAAAAGATGTAAAAAGGTAAAAAATTCCATCATACTATTTATCTTCTACGGTAAAAACACGTCATGTGATCCTAATGAATGAAAAATGAATAGATAAGAAGTCTCTAAAGATACCAAGTATTCGGTAAATCCAAAATTGTGAACGAATTAGGAAAAGTCTAAAATACCCTTGAGGAATATATGGTTAGATTTGATTTCTATTACCACTACTTACTATCTATATTATCCACGGTAAAATTTCTCTAAAAATAAGATTATTGACGAGAGAAGGCGAAGGAAGGCCCATTACATGTACTACAGGTACCTTTAAACAATTTTTGCACAATCCGGGTCACCGCGGCGACCTCGATGGCGTTCATCAGACTCTAGTCATGCTTGCCTGTGCTTTCCTTACCACCCTCTATGTTGATGAACGAGTAAGAGCCGTACATTTGGCCAGCCAGGTACTTCCTCTCATAGTTTCTGTGCAACACGTTTTGGCCATCAGATATCTTGCTATCGTAAAAGCTTGAAACTGGGAACTTGCTGATCCAGGGGTGCATCCTGTACTGCACGTCAAGAAGGTGCTTAGGGTGCCCCAGGGAACTTAGCCTCTCAAATAAGCATCATCAGAAACCTGTGAAAGAGTTATATGCAAAACAAAATTAGGTCATCTCAGATATCGTTACGATAGGAAAACTAGAAATGCAAAAAATTATGCTTAACTAGAGCAGCTATTTCACCTTGCTTTTAACAAGCGCGGGTAGCTGGTATTCATCACCGATGAGAACTGCATGGTGGATTCCAGGAAGCTGTAGAGGTATCAGTGACTCGCACTCCTTCAGCTGTGCTGCCTCGTCCACCACAAGGAGCTCAAACGGTTGGCTATTTTGCAGGTAGTGCAAACGAGATGAGCTAGAAGCAGTGCAAAGTACGCTTTTGGTACTCTGCAGTAATAACTCTTCGATTGACCGCTTGTCGAAAATATTTGGAAGTTCAAAGTGATCGGATAGGTGCTTTAACTTCTGAAGACAGAGGACTCATGATTGCTTAAGCTCTGAACTCAAGCCGTCTTGCGCGTATTTCACGAGATTCTGAAACAATGTACTATTTGTTCCATCCGGCCCGTCTTTGAACAGTAGTTGCAGCTTCTGATCAGGTTCAGACTGTACAAGTTCCCGAAACACTTTAAGCGAGTCCAGAAGCACAGTCATGTAACAAAAATTCTCTCCAGATGTAGCTGACCTGGGAAGATCGTCGCAGAAAGTGACAATACAACTGCGCAGATCATTCTCAAGTCGCTTGTAATTACTTGTGAAGTGGTCCTTGAATGACATTTTTTGTATGCTCTTCTTAGCGAGATCATTATCTATCTGCACTTTGCTATCCCTCTTCTTCTTAGCAAGTTCCTCATTTATCTCCCTTTCAATCTGCTGAACATACGAAGCATACTGAATCATACGAAGCATACTGAATCAAAGGTTCCTCAAGAATTCTTACCATGGAACTCAGACAGTGGCTCCACCCTGAAGATGGCACGAGGCACTTATGCAGACGGCGAACGCGCGATTCCAAGAAAATCTTCCCGAGGTTTGCATCCACGTTCATCCGATCCTCATTTCCTAACAGCACAACATCACTCGGAAAACAGTTCTTTCCACTAAAGCCAGAGGAATCCTCAAGGAGCTTGAGGACCCGAGATGCAACCTCGACTACCGCAGTGTTCGTCGGCGCACAGGTCAGTGTTCTGCGGTTCTTGATCAGCATGGACCACAGGAGTGTGCTGATGGTCTTGGTCTTCCCTGTCCCAGGAGGCCCCCATATCAGACGCACCGAACTCGCATCTTGATGCACTGCTGAAACACAGTCAAGCACTGCCTTCTTTTGTGATATGTTGAGTTGAAATTTTCAATGCCATCAAGCGCTGTATCTGTCAAATGTAAAGGTAGAGATAGCTCTGACTCTTGGGCAACCTGTTATCCGAAATGTAAATATATATAAGCATCACCGTAAAAAGTTAAAACTGAATAATATTATGTAGTAGCTACAAAGACGTACAGCATGTGACAAAAAAATGGATTACATACCCTTGGAGCATAATTTACTATCTTTCCAATTATGCTAATGTTCCTAAGACTAGCAACATGCAGATCCATTGCATTCCATATGCGACTGTATGTTGTCATATTGATCAGGAACACCGCAAAAAGAAGCGAGCCGTTTTCTTCAGCAGGTCTACCTGACAGCCTTACGACGGACTTGCCTTCGTCATCCTCGGCTTTCAGCACTGACGCTATGACGTAAGACATCTCGCTGCGTCCCAAGTCCGAGACGTGCCTCGGTTTCCGATCCACCAACACCAGTATATCAGCATCCTTTGGGGCATAAACTTCTCCCAGATTTGTGTTGGGATCAGCTTTCTTAACGAAAATACTGAATATGGACTGCTCTGAACAAAGCTCCTCAATCTTTGTCACTTCCGCTACTGGTGCGTGCCTGATGCCCTCCAGTGCAGAACAGAGATCAGCACGAATTTCTTCAATCAGTGGTACGGCGAATGATACCATGTAGTCCTTTAGCGAAGTGAAAGTGCTCGGTATTTTCTTAATCTGCATTAGGGATTAGCCATTGTTTGGTTGGTCCACACATAAGAAAATGCTATAAATCTTTGATCAAAGAACAAAGAACTGGGCTAACGGATGTGGAATTAAAGTACAACGTAAAAAGAAAGTGTTCCACTATGAAATACTAAGTTGTGCTTGAACATGCAACACCATTTCTCACTAGTTCTAACTGTTCGCAAAAAAAGTATGTACACTTATTTTTGACAAGCAAACATGAGTTGGTTCCTTTTTGTTTTTGTTTAAATGTAGGTTCCTTCAGAAATAGAGGCGTCATGATAGTTCAGTTCGTTCTCCCGTTTCTTTTGCATGATATAGTTCGTAGATCCGCCATGTGCCTATGTAACCTACATAATAAGTTTGAAAACAGACTACGATAAACAAATAAGGTAGCTGAAAAGACTGGCCTCTTTCTTGAAGAGGTTCTTGTTGAGAACATCTTGCAGTGACCACGAGAACATCCGCTTCTCCAACTCGCTCTGCACCCACCTACTGTACCTGCTATCCTTTGCCATTGCCGTCTTCTCTAGTCCCTGTTGCACCAACACGACATCGCCATCGCTGTCGTAGTAGTCGCTCATCTTCCCTTCCACACCACCGGACTCCGGCGAGAGAAGTTTTTGCTCGGTTGCAATCTTCCAAATGCGTGGTTTATTGATAGGCAGCAACAAGGCGTCGAGGATTTAAAGGGCACAAGCGCAGTGGGGATTCCGGCCGGCTGCCAATTAATTTTGAGTTGGGATGCGAAGGGCCAAGCGCGCGCTTAGCTTAATGCAATGCACCGTTCCAGTTCTCAATGGTAAGATGGGAGTACTCATCGTAACTAGTGCGTGTGATCATCGTTATGAGAAGAACATGTGCTGCATTTACGCAAGGATTTGATGGTTTTCTAGGAAATAATCAAACGGTGGATTTATGTATTTACCACGGTTCCATTAAGTATTCGAATTTGGCCGAAGAATTGTTGAACTGAAGAATTGCCAAACTGCTCTAACTACAACTCATGTTGCTTCTATGAGCATCTTCAATGTTCAATTTTAGGAGGTACCAAATCAAGCTAGCGTCGGTGCTAGGAGCTAGGTAGTTTGGAACTTACGGAGATACCAAGCTAGCGATAGCGCCAAGTAGTTTGGAATATTAGAGGGGGAGATACCAAGCTAACACCGGTGCTAGTCTAGGTACCGGAGTATGTATAAGTGTGTTAGTTGGGTCGGGAGGGGGGAGAGGGGAGAGGGGGGAGTGAGGGAGAGATGCTACGACATAAAAAAAAAGAAAAAGAAAAAAAAAGACAAACTTAGTATCAGAGAGAGATGCTACCATATATAGTATTAGTAGTAAAATCCAGAGAAGGGTAAAGAACTCCGTCATACTATTTGTCCTCTACGGTAAAATATGTTCTATGATCCTGATGAATAGCGGATGAATGAATAAGAAGCATCTGAAGATCATCAGGTATTCGGTGAATCCGAAATTGTGAACGAATTACGAAAAATCTAAAATACCTCTTATAAATGGATAGGAAAAGTCTAAAATACCCTTGAGGAATTGATAGTTAGATTTAATTTTTACTACCACTACTTACCACTTATGTTCATCCACTGTAAAATTTCTCATTTTTTTAGAGTCTAGATAGGTAGTACACATTATGGATGCATTAATTAAGATCACGCTAGGCGTGTTTTTTTTAGGTAAAAGAGAGAAGATGCATCTGTCTTACTTGCATGAGTAAAAAACTTTTTACAAAACCAAGGAAGTAATGGACTCATCACTTAGAGCAAGTACAATAGCAAAGCCAATTACTGATTAATAGTAAGTTACTAGTTCAGTGCCCGTGCATTGCTACGGAAAACAAAATTGATAACGAAACATAAAGGTCAAACAATAAAAGAAAATGGCCGTGTGTTGCTACGAATAAAAAAAATCATGTTATCTAACATATTGAGTTGGCTTATATCAAGTCATCGACTCAGTTGAAGTAACCAGCTGAACTCTGCCCGACCCGCATCGTGTCTTCTCCACTGTACTTGATCTACACTCCTCCTGGTCTACACACCTCCTCAACTTCATCGCCACGCCTGACTATGCTCTGCTCCGTGGCAGCCTTTGTCAGGCTTATCCCGCTATTCCTAGCCGAAATCATAAAAAAACCTGGGAATTATGAAAAAAAAAATCATATTTAATGATAACGTTTTACTATATATATCACATTCTTTTCATAATCAGGTGGTAGATAGATCGGAGAACCGTAGAGGGGTCAGAAAGAGAACCTTACCGAGGACGAGGAGTTGCAGTTGTGCATCGATTGGCTGGTGTCGCTCCATAGCCACCTTCCACGTGGGCACGGCCATCGGTAGTTGTGCTTGCGCGCGCAGAACCACGAAATCCGACTAAATTGCCCCACGCATGGAGAGAGTCAAAAGCTTCGCAAACTCAGCTTGAAAAATTTTCAAATTAGAAAGTTTCAGCTTGAAAATTTTCAAATAAAAAGTTTCGATTAAAAAACTTTCAGTTTAAAAAATTTTGGTTTGAAAACTTTCAAAAACGGTTAAAAATAGAGAAGGATTAATGGGATAACACCGAGTAAGGAAAAAAGTGATAAAAGGAATGAAGTGTTGTTACTTATCATAACGAGTGGACATCCTAACCGCACCATCAAATTAGCTATTCCCGAACATTTTTCCATTGCACTAACGCCTCTTCTTCTTTTCCAGAAATCATTCCATAGCGTTATTAACACTCTTACAAAAAGCAGCAATATTACCATCACCATCGTTACGACTTGCATGGCTAAACGAATCGTGCACCGTCGAAATCATTAGGTGCACGACGTCTGCCTGAACCTGAGCCACCGGTTCCGGAGGTCGAACTCCCAGAGGTGCTCCTACTGCAGGATGTCGCTGATGATGGACACCCCGGGCCACGCGCCCTCCTGCAGCCCAATGCATTTCACGCCGGGCGCAGCGTCGATCACGTAGCTCTTCGTCGGCGGTTCCAGCTTGCGCCACCCCGAATCGCACCATTAGCTTTGTGATGGTGGTGCACCCGGCCGTCGATTATAGCGATAGTCGAGCGGGTCCATGCTCACCGCGCGCATCGGCGAGTTGCTTGCTCGGCCGAGACCACACCCTTGTACGCCGGGTGGCGAGGATCGTCGAGCTCGTCTTTGAGTCGATGTCGCGTCGCCCTTCCTCTCGACGTTCCACACTTCGGCAGGGATGTCGAGGGCCTCGCCGGCGATGGAGATAGCCTCCACCGTCAGGGCGTAGAACGGGCTTGTCCGGTCGTCGAGAAGCAGCGGCGTCTGCGACGACGACGCGGCGGCGGTGCTGGAGGTCATGTCTGGGCCTGGGCCGAAGGTGAGGTAGCTGATAGCGTTGCGCGGGGCGAGGTGATCAACCAGGTAGTAGGAGAAGCGACCGCCGAAGCGCGCGGCAGCGTGGGACGCGAAGGATATGTTGTTGCCGAGGCTGAGCACGCCGCCCGAGGCCTGGAAGCTCTGGCCGTCATACGAGGTGGTGCACCCCAGCACCACATCCTGGAGCTTCGCCTTCTTGTCCGCCCGCGCTAGACGACTGTGATCGCCCGAATCGGTGTCGACCAAGTCGCGCGCCGACAAGCCGTCTTTGTACCTGCCATGTCCACGATTAGGTGACGTTAGTTTAGTTAGTTAGGATGAGGACAGGCACGCGGCGGCGTCAACGTCGACAGCCGTGGTGTCGCCCATGGTTCTCGCCCGGCTTGCTCTGTTTCTTGCACGCGCGAGGCGAGGCGGGGTGGGCGGATGGCTACGGTTGCATGCTTATAAGACCACGGCACGTACGTACGTTTCCTTGATTTGCGTGCTGTGATGGCGCCATCACAGATTCATGGCTCAAGGCAAAAAAAGTAAATTTTTCTTTTCTTCTATCCAAATTTTACATAATCTTCTACAAAGATATCAATTTGCAACCAATTATCAAATTGTGGTATGATACGCTACTACATTCATTTTCTTCTGTCCAAATTTTACGTAATCTTCTATAGAGATATCAATTTCCAATCAATTATGAAATCGTGATATGATACACTATTACTTTCCTTTTCTTCAATAGAGACATCAATTTCCAATCAATTATCAAATCGTGATATGATACACTACTACTTTCCTTTCAAATCGTGGAGAACGGACCATCGTCACCAACTGGTAATTAGAAGTAGTAGAGAAAAGCCATATTGTACAATAACTGTTTCTAAAGGTTATCTCTAGATATTGTGCAATAACTATCTTTTATCTCTTGTACATAAATATCTCTAACCCTGACAGCTGACGAGTCGTGGTGTCCTTCAATAACGTTCACCACCAACTCGCAGCATACCAGTTGTACTCCGACTACAACGGTAGTACTCATCTCATGACATTTAAATATCCCACCCCAGAACAGATCAATCGTAGCTGAATTCTAAAACAGTGTACCTCATTGAGCCTTCCGGCATACCCAGCTTCTCACTCTTAGTTATCTTCTCATACCTAATGTGGAGATCATAATACCCTCGTAGGACAACCTGTTTTTGTCATTTCCACACACTATGGTTGATACAAAGATGCAGCTCACTGCCCGACTGTAGTGGTTCATCCTTATATTCTAGGTTATGTAGAGGGTCCCATCAGCCTATATCCATCTCCATAGCATCCTCTACCCACCTCATATATATACATACGTCATCGGCTTCATTCATTAGACGAGCCTTTTCAACACATCAATAATCAATTACTGCCTCAGCAAATTATCAACAAACCATTTTTTCAACATCCAATCCAACTCATCAATCATGAATTACTGCCTCTGCAGCTTATCAGCAAACCATTTTTCCAACTACATCCGATTTAGGGGTTTCTTATAAATAGATTTTTCAATGCATGGGTGATATCACATATAAGCAAATATATTTGATTGAAATTATTCAAATACGATCAAAAGATTGCTTGCCTAAAATTCTGTAAAAATAAGCGTCCTCGCACGGTTGCTGATGGAGATCACGTGACGGATTGGACTTAATTTCTGAAATTATAAAATACTATAATTCAGGTGGCTAGTAAGATTTTTACATGTTTTATGGCATTTAACCCTTTCTAATTTTTTGCTAAATTGATATACGTATAACGCCCTTTTAAAACAAATTGGGTTATTTTTAATTTGACTTATTTTATTTAAGAGTGGTACTAGTGCACGCTATACCGTTGGAATTGATTCCAAATTCCAACGGTATAGCAGATTTCATAGCTAAGTTTCACAACTAAGTTTCGCAACTAGGTTTCATGTTGTTTCACAGTTGAGTTTCACCAGGTTTCGTAGTGTACTTATAAGTTTCATATTTTATGCATGTTTCGTAAAATTTCAAAAGAATTTTCCAACAAATATTCATTCGTGTTTCGGTAAGTTTATGAAAATTACATGTGTATTTCAGAAGTTTCAGCAAGTTTCATTCATGTTTCGGCGAGTTTCAGTAAGTTCCATGCATGTTATGCCAAGTTTCAAGAGAACGTTTGAAAAGTTTTCATGTTTGGTGAATATTTTAAGTTCCACCAAGTTTCAACCCATAAGTTTCAATAAGTTTCAGAGCATGTTTCACAGGTTTCGGAGCATGTTTCAAGTCATTAATTGATTCAGGAGTTTCACAACGTTTCATAGATAGGTTTCATATTGTTTCATAGTTAAGTTTCACCAGGTTTCGTAGTGTACTTATAAGTTTCATAACGTTTTATTTCGTCAAAACATAATTTAACAGATATGTTTCATGTGAAAACGTGAAACATGTCCGTGAAACGTCGTGAAACCTTACCGTTACGTAGTTTTTCTGGTACATAAAAGGAGATTTAAACAAACTTTAAACCAAATGATTTAATCTGCAATAAACATATGAATTTTATTGCATGATCTGAATCCTCATGATCTAACACAAATTTAGAAACTTATTTCACCTTATTTGGACATTCCTAGCAAAAGAAATAAAGAGGTAAATAAAAAGAACATAAGGAAAATAAACATGTGTTTGCTGAGATTTGAAGACATGACTAGACGTCTAGAGAACTAGAGACTAACCAAATAAGCTGTCTACGGGCTCTTTGTGTCAACAGGGCTAGTTAAATTATTTGAGGTGTTATGCAAGAGTAACCAAAAAATGGAAGAAAAATCAACATGTGCTGCTGGTCTGGGATTCGAATTCTAAACCTCAGGTCTGAGTGAAGAGTTTTTAACCAACTCTGCTGGAGCTACTTTTGTGACAAAGTGACTTACCAAAATCTAACAATGACTACCTATACCGTTGAAAACTTAGCCAACGGAATACCGTTACGTAGTTTTTCTGTTTATTTAAATGCATGGTAGCTTGGAATGATAAATTCATCGAATTTTAATTTGGTACATTTAGTTTGGATGATGTCTTGATCTGGGTAGAAAATTTCTAATGTTTTAATTATTATTATTTTTCCTTACCCGGTCGGCCTTATCCTTCGACTTCCTCCCCCCATTTCATCTCCCTCACTGGACTCCTCCCGATCTTCTATCTCCCCACCGCCAGAGCAGCTCCGCCTCTCTAGGTTGTTTCCTCTGCCACACGCCGCCTCCACCTTCCCCATCCTGGACCACCTATGCCCACAGCTCTCCCTGAGCCGCCTCCGCCTGGTCCCCACCCCGGGCCGCTTCCTCCCGGTCTCCTTTGACTCGCACCGGCCTCCCCTTAGCCCGCACCGTCGCTAACCTCTCCTACGGCTTCCGCCACATCTGGCTCCTCCTACCCCCATGGTGATGGCTTACTGGCTTCAAGATTGTCTACATTTTTCTACATTAGTATTTTTATAGATTTAGTATTTTTAACGGTTAATAATGATAATGGGTTGATCGCTATGGACTGGCAGTGCCGTGACGACACCAGAGGGCTTCCCACATACTAGAGAGTGTGAGGGGATCATCGGGCACGTGCGACACCACCTCTAGAGCGGTCACTCACTGAAATCGCGGTAGGCTCTAGTTCAACTAATGGCTACGTTATTCATGCTTGCCTACTCTATGATCTTGGGATAGTATAAATGGTATGGGTTACCTGCTAGGGGTGATTGCAAAACACAAGAATGAGCTTGTTGATCCTGTTGGTCTTGGGGAGCTTTGGCCTTCGATCTTGCGATGAACACAATTGCTACATAGGAATGCTCTTGGCCTTCAGTCTTGGGGTGAACTCGGTTGCTCCTTGGGATGCTCCTAGTCTGCGGTCTTACTTCGGGGCTCTGGTGGTTTGGGTGTATGCTCAGCAGCTTTGGTTTGCTTGGGGCACTGGTGGTTAGGTGTGTGCTCGGTGGCTTTGGTTTGCTCCTGAGGTTATGAGGGTTTGGGTGCCTCAGTGGCTTTGGGGAAGGATGGAGTGAGGAAGGCTTTACATTCTCCCCTATTTACAGAGATGGTTTCACCACTTTACTATACTGGATTTACCTTTTTACTAAGTGATATTTTAGCACTATTTACTCCTGGCTATGGCTACCTGATGAAAAATAGGTTCGTATACACCGAATGATGAAATCCAATTTAGTGAGAGGTGCCGACTGGCCTCAGACAGTCTAGTATCTCAATGAGCGATACCGAACTCATACGGGTTTGATAACACATAATTTCTAACTTCTTATATGCATATATTTGTTGGAATTTGTTGTTACTGATTATTTTAGGTTATCGACATAGAAGATCTTTAGAGGATTAGATCAAAGGACAATTGTAAAATTATTGTATTTATTCTTTGTTGTAATTGATATTTGTGTACATTGCAATATGTATTTGTATGACATTAATATTAATGAATGCAATTGGTTAGCCTTTTCCATCAAACTCAAAATAGTTTTTGTTTTTCAAATGTTCCCCTCAAGTTTTTGCAAAATAATTTTTTTAACCACTTTCGAAAGTTTTTTTAGCAGACTTATCAAATCGAAAGTTTGTGAAGTAGAAACATTTTGAACTGAAAGTTTGTTGAATAGAAACTTTTCGATCAAGAAGTTTTGAATTGAATATTTTTGAAGCCAAAACCTTTCTATGCAAAATATTTTTGAGTTGAAACATTCTAATTTGATTTTTTTAATTTCAATTATTTCAAGTTGAAACTTTTTATTTGAATTTTTTTGATTGAAAATTTTTCGAGTAAAATTTTAAATCAAAGCTTTTTGAATCAAAAGTTTTTTTGAATTGAAGCTTTTCGAATCGAAAGCTTTTGAATTTAAATTTTTCTGAATTTAAAACTTTTCGATTTGAAACTTTCAAATTTGAATTTTTTTTATTTAAACCTTTTCATATCGAATTTTTTTGAGTTGAAACTTTCTGATTTGAATTTTCTGATATATTTTTTTTGTTCTAAATTTTGAGTTGAATTTTTTTCGACTTGAAACTTTCTATTAAAAATTTTCAAAGCTTAACTGTTCTAGAAAGATATTTTAAAATTTGTTAGTTTAAAATTAACCTCAAAATAGGTGTACCTGAAACACGTTTTCAATAAGACAACCACGGAACTAGTGAGGGCCAAACGGGCTGGGTCGGCCCGTTAGTACCAAAAAAAAGATAGAAAAATAGAAAAAGTATGTAAAAATGCAGAAAAATATAAAAAAAATTCAGAAAAATGGGAAAATTTAGAATAGATGTAGAATTTATATATATATATATATATATATATATATTAATAAAAATCTAAAATATGGTATAAATTCTAAAATAAGACAAATAATTATAATTAAATAATGAGCTTTATTAATGTTTGGCGCACTCGTTAAAAACTTTGCTAAGTAAAAACTCAACACAAGAAAACCTCGACAAAGAAAAAAGAGTATAGCCTATAGCTCAGTGATACAAGAAAAAATGTGAAGATTAAAATTATTCTTCCTCATTATCTAGATAAAGATTTTCGAACGTCTCCGTCAGCACAACATTTTCTTTAGTATGTTGACCTTGTTGATCAGCTTATTCTTTAATAGTTTAATTTATACTATTATCACCATTTTCGAGGATTAACTCATCATGATCTTAAACCGAGTATTTATACATTCGTGAGAGTAATCCGAACAACAATATAAAACACGTTACATTCAAAAGTTTTAAAAGAACACCAAATACAATACCGATTAATATACAAGGAGTCATATTCTGATTTAAGGTTCCCACTCAGATTCTGAGGTACAGGATTCTGTTCCTTCTAGCTCAAAATCACTATATACGATCCATGCATGACGGATCGGTGGAAAAGATGGTGGAGTCTCTATGGTGCAGCTGCTCTCCGAGCTTGATGGTCGTGGTGGGGAATTCCTTGTGGCAACTGGCTGAAAACGTTGTAAGTACTCCAGACGATTGCTTGTTCGACGATGCCTTGGTCTAGTTGCTGTAGAGGATGAAGGGTCTTGAGATCTTGTACGTAACATCATATGCAGGAACGTAAGCATTCATGTTAATTCAATGAGCTTTACACACTCGGCGTAAAAGCTTGCGTCCGGTCTCTTGGATAGCACCGAACCTGGTGTCATCATGATGCTTCGCGTAGTGATGTCGGGTTTGACCTTCTATTTGAGTGATGACATGTCCTCTAACTTTGTATCCAATTTCATGGCCTAACTGGGTTTGACTGGTGTCACAGGCAGGCACATGATTTTCTTGTCCAAGTCTCATTGTTAATTCTTTCACAATATTAGTCCAATTTGTCCGGTTGTCCATTTGGAATCATTTTTAAAGAAAAAAGATTATAATGATAATTTAGATAAGAAAGAGATTTAAAATGAGAGGAAAAGAGTTACCATAACCATATTTCGGTTTTTTGGATTTTGACAAAATTATTTTGAATTTTGCCAAATCACCATCAAGAGCAAAAGAATTTTCACAAGAGAATGCAAGATCGCTGATGTGGAAATGAGGATAGAGCAGCCACCTATTTATAGGGGAAAAATTAGAAATTTTCAGATTTTTTTGAATTTTTTAAGCATCCAATAACTATTTTTCAAACTAAATAGGATATGATAGCTTAAACGAGGCGTGTCACTCATAGGCCGTACCGGGCCGGGCCTGAGTCATGTCGTGCTAGTCCGATCGTAAACGGGCCGTACCTTGCCGGCCTGCTGTGCTGGAATGCTGGCCTAAACACGACACGGGCTCGCGGGCCATACCGGCATAACCCGTTTACGACTAAGCCGTGCCGTGCCTGAGTCAGACAAATAGTACCATATCTCGGGCCGACCTGGTTGGCCATCTCTACACGGAACCATCCTCCCAGCCAGGGTTCACAAAACCGAATTTCAAAGCCAACTTCGAAATCCGCGGTACGAAAACCGCAAAAACCGCTCAAAAACCGTCAAAAACCGAAGGGTTAATAAATCAATTTTTTTCTGAAAAAATCCAAAAAAATAGAAAAACCGTTCGGTTTTTGCGAAAAACCGCTGCCAACTAGATGTTCATCGCAAAACGGTTTTTGTGTGCGGTTTTTGACGAAAAACCGAGCGCATAAATTTTTTTAAAATTTTTAAATTTAAATTTTTTTATTTTGAATGGACCGGTTTACCGAACGATTTTTGATTTCAAACCTCAGCGGTACGCTCGAAAATCGAGCGGTACGCTCGAAAATCGAGCGGTTTTCGTAGGTGGTTTTGTGAACCCTGCTGCCAGCGTCCCAGGCTCCCACAAGAACACGCACTGACGAACACGCGCAGGAGCAGCTGACTCGCCTTCTCTTCATTCAAACGCGCAAAACCCCGAGAAAAAAAGGGGGAAATTTTTCAAAACCTCCCAAAACCCTCGCCCACCGCCGCCGCCATGGACAGGGTCACCCCGCACGGCGCCCCCCGCGACGCCGTCGGCCAGCGGTGGCTCGCCGTCTTCGCCTTCCAGGCCGCGCTCTCGGCCGCCGCCTCCGTGCTCCACATCGCGGTCTCCCCGCGCCGCCGCCACCCTCACCTCGGGGTGCCCCCGGGCCTCCTCCTCTCTCTCCACCCGCTCCTCTCCTCCGCCGCCACGGGGTTCCTCGCGCTCGCCTTCCTCATCTCCGCCTCGCCCCACACGCGCCCTCCCCCGCTGCCGCGTCGTGCTCTCGCGGCCTCCCTCCTCGCCGCGGCCGGCGCTCTCTGCGTGAGCGCCGCAGCGTCGCTGGTCCCCGAGGACGCCGGGTGGGCTGTCGTCGCTGGGCTGGGGTTCCGCGGCGCCGTGTTGGGCGCGGTGTTCGCCGCGCACTACTTTGGGCGTCGGAGGTGGTTGCTCCAATTCCCCGTCGTGCAGGTGGGCGGAGAGGAAAAGTTAGGGTTTCTCATATAGAATGCTGTTCCGAGTCTTCTCAAATTGTAGATTGGCTGTGAGTTGCTACATCACTATTGCAGCGATATAGGTTGATTTTTTAGGCTTAGATGTCAGATTGCTACGATTTAGAATCACCTGCTTAGGAATGATTTGGTGGTGCAAGTGACTATTAACTGTGTCTTGGATTATTGTTATTTTACTCTAGGTTGCTGTGTTATTGTTGCCGTGTTCAACTGGTCCATTAATTGATCAGATGAGGGGATGGCTGATAGCTATGCTGTATTATTGAGGTTAATATATATTGCACATATGTACGCTATTTAAGATTAGAAATTTGATTCGGATAATTGATGAGACTATTATTACTACCATCTTTTGTAATTTTCCGAAGATACTGTGTTGTCATGATGACATGATCAAATTCACCTGCAGACACTGGGTTTTGTCTTTGATGTTTTTTTGGTAGAAATGTGTTTACCTATCTAGGTTCTATTTTATTTAGGTGACAACACGATGGGTATAATTAATCTAAACTTAGAGAAACAGCTTGTGATTTTTTAAAGCTCTGTTTGGTTAATCTTGAGCCCTTATGATTTATAAGGATTTGCTTGTTTGTTCACTTTCTATCTTGCAGTTCTTCCCACCAGTCACTTGAGCATGTTGTCAATTGACTTACTTTCTTAGCTTGTTTTATTGTTCAGCGACCTATCTTCTATGGGTTGAAGATGGGGCTTCTGCCATCTGGAAAAAGGGCTCTAAAGGTGTCGCTTCAGGCCTTCTGCCTCTCACTTGCCCTGATTTTTGTTCTTCCTCAGCAATTCAGAGTTGGAGGATCCATTGGAAGCCATATTATCACCCAAATCGGTATTTTTATAGTGATCACTGGTGTTTCTTTCTGTTGGGAAATAAGCCATCATTTTTGCCAGGTTTGTTCTTTGCGGTCCAAGTCAAACAACATGTCTTTAGATATACTGTTTTCAGTGTCTGGACTCTGAATCTTGAATTTCAGGTTGTGCATACGAGAAGGTGCAGTTTTGCTCCACATCAGTGCACTGCTGCTGCAGAGACTAATCCTACTGAGTATATCCTCGAAACATTGGAACAAAGTGATCCACGATCATTAATGCAATATCTTGTGTACCAAGATTTGTGTGCGGTATCTGAGTGTAACTTAGAACCTTGGCGTCGAGGTGCCTTCTTTGAGGAATCTGGTGAAACATACAAAAGAATTTTGACAGCCTGTTTGAAGCCACTTGGGGAGTTTACTTCAAAAATTGCTGAAGCTCTCGAAGGTTTTTCTAGTGATAAGCCAGAACTATTGTCACAACAATCCAAACTCTGTGGTGCATTTAATGATTCACAGGTAAGTTGCTGATCAATTTCTTTTTGTATTACTTCTGAAATTGTAGATTATGCTGTGGTTTTTCGGTTGTTAATCTTGTCTGTGTTTTTTTTTTTTTGCTATAAATAATGAAACCTGCTCCTCATTTAGGACCAACATGCAGCAAACAGTTGGAAATTACTGTTAAATCAATTGGTGCCTGCAGTTTGTCTTTGTTTGGGTATCCATGATAGATTGTTTAGAGTTGAATGAGAGGCAATGCTTTATAGACCTTAACTTGAGTATACTGTAAACATACATGCATAATGGTTGGTTAGTCATAGACATACATAATGAATTCAAGATCTGCAAAAAGGATGAGCACGATCAGGAAGATTTTTCTCCAAGAAATATTACTAATTGTATTTTTTACATAGATTTTGGAGTATGAGTATCCACTTTTAATCTCTTCTTGAAAGGGTTACTAACTTAATTTCAAGTGTTCTGACTTTACAGCAGTGATGTTTATTATTTGGCAGTTGGTAATTTCAAGTGCTCAGTCTTTTTATAAGTGGTGTATTTTTTGATAGCTGAGGTGTTGGGATGACATTTATTCGTCTAGTAGACAGTAATTGGGTACTTAGAGAGTTTTAACTATCATTGTGTGAGATTGCAATGAAACAATTGGTATGCATATGGACTACCCTGCAACAATTTTTTGACATTGCCTGCGGGGCATGTGGATTGCAGTGAGGATGATCGGAGAGTTGGTATGATTGTGCCATTGTGGAATATGGCACATGTGGTGGAGAATCCCTGCATGACTGTATGACAATATAAATTGGTCTCTTACTCTTGCATAGATGCCCTGTGACCTGGCTCTTGGTTATTGGGTTCGGTGGAAAATAGTGAATAATCCACTTATATTTTGCTTCGCATGGTAGCATGTCAATCTAGCAAGCATATGAATTCTAATTTTGGTGATCTTTGGACCTTATATGACCTTGATTTATTTCATGTGTTGGTGCAAGAGTAATTCACCACTAACTTGTGTGGCATCTTTTACCTCGGAACCGCTAGCTTGAATTGTAGCAAAAAAATTCCATTCCATTTGGAGAAAATTATGACAGGACTATTGTGGACTTATATTGATCTTATATGACCTCGATTTATTTCATGTGTTGGTGCAAGAGTAATTCACCACTAACTTGTGTGGCATCTTTTACCTCAGAACCACTAGCTTGAATTGTAGCAAAAAAAAATCCGTTCCATTTGGAGAAAATTATGACAGGATTATTGTGACTTCTATTGTGATTGGAAAATTCTCTGGCATTTTCAATTTAGGTGAATATGGTGGATAGTCATTTCTATTTTTATAGAGGTTAGGATGCATATTACCAATTTACCAGGAACAAGGTTTCAAATTTCGGTTTCGGAATAAATTTCGTCCCTGGCCGGATCGCGAAATTTCGGACGAAATCTGAATTTGAAAATTCAAATCTGGTCCATTCTGGAAATGAAAATCTGAAATTCGGCGAAAAAACCCGAAATTTCGGGTTTTTTGCATTGGCTGAAAAGTGGTCTAAATGTTATCGAAAAATTTTGAAATTTTTTTTGGAGGTTCCTGACACATTGCTGATGTTCTCACAAAAAATTCAGCTGATTATCACATTTGAGGAATTTTTAAAAATTCGGAGAGTGATACTGTCCTCTAAAACACTGACCGACAAGTTTGATCCGAATGGAAAATGGTACAAATCAAGTTATAAACTGTTGAAATTTTTTGTGCATGGTTATGATCCATAACTAATGTTCTCACAAAAAATTCAGCTGATTATCACATGTGAGGAATTTTTAAAAATTCGGAGAGTGACACTGTCCTGATAGAACACTGACCGACAAGTTTGATCCGAATGGAAAATGGTACAAATGAAGTTAGAAACTGTTGAAATTTTTTGTGCATGGTTATGATGTATCTATAATGCTCTCATAAAATTTTCAGATGATGGTCAAACTGTATGAATTTTTAAAAATTCGAACAGTACTACTGCCCTGTTAAAAGGCTTACCAGCAAACTTGAACAAAATGAAAAATTATGTAAACCATAATTTTTTTTTGAAAATTTTACAGAATGGTGATAAGGAAGTTATTAATATCCCATAAAAATTGTGATTCATGATCACACTCCAGTGAATTTATAAAATTCTTACAAGGCACAGTACCATTTATGTTCTTTTCTTTTTGATTTTTGAAATATAATATAACAAACGAAGTTCAATGCTTACATAGATTTGATTGACTAAACAAACAAAGTTGAAATTCTTTGAAAAATTTATATAATGGTACTGAGTCAATTATTAATCTCTCACAAAAATTTTAGATCATAATCATACTCAAGAAAATTTATACAATTCTGACAATATAACTGTCCCAATTATGCTCATTCTGTTTTTTATTTTTTAAAGATAACAAATGAAGTTAAATTATTTTGAAATTTTTTATGTATGATCCTAAACTACGAAGGATAGTACCATAAAATTTCCAACTTATTATCAAGCTTGTACAATTTTATAAAAATCTGACAGTGTTTCTGCCAAAATTTTAAAATGTTTAAAAAATTAGTTTTTTCAACAAATTTTCATAGGAGATGACTTTCCTAAGGGTTATTGGACCAAATCCGGTCAAATCCGGACCTAAAAGATTCAAAACCGGCCAAAAAACACGAAATTTCGGGTGACTGTAGCAATTTCAAAAAAAAATAGATTTTTTTCCCGGCCGGTACTTTAGATTTCTGGGTGGTCCGAAATTTCGGCGAAATTTTGCCAAAATTAGTAACCCTGACCAGGACTATGTGCCAAGAACGGAAGCTGCTAGCTGGCATGTAGAATTCACAATCACAATGAGTTTTGACAATATATCTGGAAGCCTGAAACATGATATGTTCCGTTTAATAGCAACTCCAATTTATATTTTATATTTAGGGTCCATTACTTAAGGTTTTTACCAATATTACTTGTTTAACACCAGATGACTGCTCATACAAATTATAAACTATCGGTTAGAAATTTTGAAAATGTAGGTTATTTTTATTGTGGATTTGTGGTGAATGCAGCTTCACACCACGGCGATTTTTGTTGTTTTTGTGGAATTCAGAAACTTTATTAATGTTCAGTATGTCTGTTTAGAATAATTTCAATTGGCAACATGCCTAAGCTTTAATATGTCTTGCCGTAAGATTGTTTAAGGCCTGAAGGCCATGAAATATCTGTAATTGCTTGATGGTTGATCATTTCCAAATCGCATAATCGAAATGTTGCCTCATGCACTAATGCCTAATGAAAGATTGTTTTGTGTGGCTTGTTGAATGTAGATATGCACATGGTGTGCTCGGACATTGGCGGCATTAACTGCATGTTCACGCCAAGAGGATCGGTATGGAGTCGCTCAACTGACTGGATGCAATGCTGCTGTGATGTCTACTTTGCTGTCTGCACTAGTGGCAGTTGAGGCATGTTTAGGGAAGAAAACTAACCCACAACCTGTGCACTCATTGGGTCCAGCAAGCATTAGATGGGCAAACTTTTCCACAGGAAGAAAAAGCAATGTAATTGCCATTGCAAGCACGCAAAGAGGTGGTCTGCACACTAAAGCTTATTCCATGGCTGATGTTATCCGGACTTCAATTTATCAGATAGTTTCAGCCTTCATGGATGACATGCGAGCAAATATAAAGGCATCGAGTTTGGAGAAGAATTGGATCAGTGAAGGGAGAAAACCTATATTTGGTTCACATGCTGTGTTGGTTCAGAAGTTGAGCCTGTTTATTGAATACCGTGCTGTCTGAACTTGGTGTGATGTCTCTCAAATCATTACTAGCGAATTAAACCATACTTGGATGAAGGATTTTTATGTTGGATCGAACAGTTTGTTTAACGGCTAAAGTTTGGAACTGGTGATGGTACTTATCTCATTAAGGAGGGCAAAATGGGTCATAACTGTTATTCCTGTCAAAAACTCTCGTTAAACAATTTCACTGTGTTTTCCATTGTGCGAAGCACCACGGTAATGAGTGGAACTATGCACTCATTCTGTACGCTATTCTGAATTGTTAGTTTCTCACAGCCTGGAGTTATAGAGTACAATTCCCTCGGATAGCTACCCTGACCAGTCCTAAAGCTCTGAACATTGCAAGGCCGCAGCGTTACAATGTGCGGTTAGACTGCGGTGTGCACGGTTCACGCAAACAAACAATTTGGGTTCGCCTTGACACTTTGAAGAACACCTTGGAATGGACCGGCTAAACACAGTAGCTGCTCTAGGACTATAAAAACTACCAGATTTGTAAGCACGAAGGCCTCGAAACGATCAAGTTGCGAGTCAAAAATTTTCTTTATAAACTGGGCATTGCTAGGGTTGGAAACGAGTCGCAGCAGAGCGAAATCGCAAATGGAAGGAGCCACGAGTCACTTCGGATTGGAACATGTCATTGCAGCGAAGGAAACGAACGAGTTACAACCAGGAGTTGCATCCTACTAACAACTACACCACCACAACCTAGTAAAGAAACGCACGACAGATCCATATCCTGTCTACACCGTCAAAGCAAAAGCACATAACCAAGGCCCAACAGAAGCACCAGAAGCAGCAACACGACGCGCTAAGCCTCAGCCGCCGAAGCCGTAGAGGGTTCGGCCCTGGCGCTTGAGCGCGTAGACGACGTCCATGGCGGTGACGGTCTTGCGGCGGGCGTGCTCCGTGTAGGTCACGGCGTCGCGGATGACGTTCTCGAGGAAGATCTTGAGCACGCCGCGGGTCTCCTCGTAGATCAGCCCGGAGATGCGCTTCACGCCGCCCCTCCTCGCCAGCCTCCGGATCGCTGGCTTCGTGATTCCCTGGATGTTGTCGCGGAGCACCTTGCGGTGGCGCTTCGCCCCGCCCTTGCCCAGCCCCTTGCCGCCCTTGCCGCGCCCAGACATCGGCGGAGATTGGGCAAACTCGGAACAACTACTACGGGAGAAATTTGGAATGGATGTGGAGAGAGATTGATGAGGAGGATCTGTGGATTTGGGGTGGATTTTATAGGGGCGATTTGGGAGGGAGGTGGGGAATTTTTCGCTTGGGGTTTGGGCGGGAGGATTTCAATTTTGAGGGGATGGTTTTGGTTTAGGGGTAGGTTTGGAACGTTGGATTTGAATTGGAGGGGTGGGATGGGTTCGGCGGTGTTTCGGTGGATCGGTGACGTGGACAGGGCGCGGGGTGGAACCGTGGGAGTGGGGTTGGCTGGCGTTGGATTGTGAAGGGCCTGAAGGCATCGGTAGGGGATTCGGCACCGCGGTTGGGGCGGATCGGTGACGTGGCAAAAGTTTTGGGGGAGTGGCTAGCAAGCGAATTAAGCGAGGAGCATGGACAGCGTAGGGGCGGCGGACGGGAGGCAACATGGGCGATGGGCTTGTTTCAATGTTCAAATACAAGGTTTTAAATTTTGTTTTCGGATGACATCTTAAATTGAACACAAGGTTTTAAATTTTGTTTTCGGATGACATCTTAAATAGTCGAAATCTGAAATCTAAATACTGAACAAAATAGAAAAATAAAGATTCAAATCTGATTTTTTTTCCACTGGGAAACAGAAATTTCGATCGGAATTTCCGAAATCTCGACGAGATTTCGATGAATTTGTACCGAAAGATAAAATGGTTTAAACGACGTTAAAATTTTTTGTGGAGGTTCTTACACATTAGTGATATTCTCACAAAAATTTCAGATGATTATCAAATATGATAAATTTTTAAAAATTCAAAAAATAGTATTGTACTGATAAAACGCTGACCAACAAGTTTAAACTGAATGAAAAATAAAACAAACCACGTTAGAAAATTTTGACATTTTTTGTGCATACTTATGATGTATCACTAATATTCCCATAAAATTTTAAGATGATGATCGAGCTTCATATATTTCTAAAAATTCGGACAGTGCTACTATCCTAATAAAAGCCTTACCCGTAAACTTCAACAAAATGAAAAATGGCTCAAACCATATTAGAAAATTTTGAAAAAAAAAATTTGGATAGTCCTTATGTATCATTAATATTTTATAAATTTTTTAGATAATAAACAAGCTTTAAGAATTTTTAAAAATTCTAATAGCGCTACTAAAAGCATAATGATCAATACATAGATTTTCTCTAGCAATCAAAAAAGGTTTAGTGTAACATCCAAAAATAGTGAAAAATAAATAAAGTGGAATGGCATGATCTTTACTGCATATTTGGATCTTCATTTGAATTTATTTCTGAAAATTTTCAATTATTTTCAGGTTTTAATTTTTGAATAATGCCCTTTAATGCCTGATTTAACACATCTAAAACAAACTCATAAAAACTTCAAATAATATAATCTTAGAAATAATTTTATAGAATACAAAAAAAGTTTATATATATAAAAATAATTCTTATAGAATTTTTGCACAAAAATTAGATGCCCAAAAAAATCAAAAACAGATTGAAAACAGCAATATTGCAAGAATTTTCATTTGAAAACCATAATATATAATTAAGTAAAACTAAGGAAAATAGAAAATAGGATCTCTGGTCTACCAGCACAAAAAATTTCAAACATCTTATCACCACTTTTGGAGCTGACAAAATCACCTACCTATCTCTGTCACATTTATCGTGAAGCTACAGTAATCTAGCGAAGTTCTCAGCAAAGCGCCGCATGGCTATCACTGGCAGTGACCCCACGCCCAGCCTGGGCCCACTCGACAACCCCTCAACCACTTCCCCTTCTCTCTTCCTCTCTCCCCGCTCCTGCCCAACCCATGTCGCGGCAGAGTTTCACCGCTGCCACGCACTGCCGCGACAGGGTTCTGGCGCCACGCGGCTTCGCCCGCCGAGCCTCGCCCTCTCCGCCTTGCGCATGTCGTGGCCTACCTTAAGACTTCCTCAGGAACTCACTTAGCCCCTGCTCGCCATTTCCTCGCCCTCCCTTTGCCGTGAACCGGTCGAAGTTGGGAACAAGGCAGGTGTCGGCGTTTCGAGCACCGGCAAGTAAATTTGTAAGTCTAAGGGGCCGCGCGTTCCACTCCCTGAATGGTTAGACTCAGAAGTCCAAGATGTATACTGGTTCGGGCCGAAGACCCCTACTCCAGTTCGTGTGGTATTGTTGTATTCCCTTTAGTACAGATGACTGCACAAAGTTTACAAGCGAGAGTGCTAATGGCTTAGCAAGATGAGTTCGATTGCGCTCTTTTTTCTCCTACGGGGGTTCCTGCCTCCTTTTATACGAAAGGAAGGGGCAGGTTACATCGAGAATGGGAGAGGGCGAGATGACCTACACTAGGAGCTTGGTCCTTCGTTCTGACCGATCATCGCCTGGTCTTGCCCATGCTGGTCGGTAGCTTAGTCGGTCGTAGGCGGTTAGCTATTTCCCGCTGAGCGCATTACCGCCTCTGCGAACCTTACGAGTGTTGACGTTGTCGCGCTGGCGTGGGTGTTGCCTCGGGAGAGGCGTGTCTTCGTCTTGTATGTAACCTGATGGGATCGGGAGCATGACTTGGTCGATCATTAAACCTTCTAGGAAGGAGCCACCGCCTTGTATAGTCACCGATTGACCCGTTCGTAGGTGCGTGGTCGTTGTCCGGTAGAGGCTTCGACACGCGCCCTTGGCGAGAGGTTGTCTTGGCACGATCGAAGTCGGGGATCCCGACCGCAATGAGGGTCGGGAGCTCGCTGGTCGGAGCCGGGGCCCGTCTCGCGGCGGGGTCGGGAGCCCGCAGTGGAGACACTTCCCTCGATCGGTCGGGAGGGATGTCTCGTGTGGCCTTGCGTGTGCTTCGGTCGGTGAGAGGGTCGAGCGGCTGTTGGGCTTGAGCTGTGCTTGAGGCCGCCAGCTCATCGGTTTGGGCCGTTGGGGTACCCCTGTTATAAGTATTCGTCAGCAGGCGAGCCCCCAATATGCGAAATCTGCCTTTAGGTGAGCTCGCCGATCCTTTCTAGCTCGCAAGTGACCACGTTGCACCCCTCAATGCTTGCCTTGCGCTTTTCCTGCAGTTTCTTCGATCGATCAACAGTCGTAGCCACACCTTCGTTCTTCGCACCGGTTGCTCGGTGGTAGCCCTCTCCGACTGCCCTCCGTCGCACCGGGGTAGTTGGCTTGCTTCATCTTCACCCCTGGAAGCTCATCCCCCGCCCAGCCGAGCCCGCGCGCTTCTTCTTCCTCCTCTCCGGCCAACGTCTCGCCGAGCTTTACCCCCTTCCGTCGCCGGCCAGCTTCGCAGCCGCAACGCCGCCGCCGACCGACCCAACAGGTTCGCCATGACCTCTATCTTGTGGCGCTACCCATTCAGCCGCTCCGACATGTAGGGCCCGACCATCAGTCTCCCACTCCCTTTTGTCTCTCTGAGTCGCTGCCAATGGGACCCACTTGTCAGGCGGTAAAACGTTATTTAAACGCTTACCGAAAAGGGAAATGTGTAATCGTTTAAGGAAAGTGTGTTGGTATTTTCGGAAGTTTTTCATTTTCAGTGATTTTATTAACTCTAACCAATTCAAATGCTTGTAACTTTTGCTAGGAAACTACAAATTTGATGAAATCAAATACTAGGACCTTGAAAAATGAAGCCCTATCTGTTTATGCAGAAATACCTCATGTTTGTTCAGGTTTGATTAAAGTTCATGAAAGACTATTGTTCACATAGATGAAAACTATCACGAATAAAAGCAAAATGATGCAAAACCAACTCTAAAACACTTCTAGGGTCATACTGAAAGTTCAAGTTCCATTAAGTTGGTTTTGGTGTTAATGACAAATCTAATATTGAGACTAACTGTTTTGATAATCATAATATTGATTAGTCTAAATTGTTAATTAATGACAAATCTTTTATGAGACTAACTCTTTTGTTGAGCTTAACTCTTATTAGTCTCTTTTGGATAAAAAAGATGAAAATATCAAAGGTATGCATTCGAGTTCATATTATTATATTTTGTTGCATTCTTTGATGTCAAATATATTATGATTTTATTGATAAATCTAAATATGAGACTAACTATTTTATTGAGTATATCTTTGATTAGTCTCATCGCATTGAAAATTGGACAACCCAATGTATGCACTCGTATTCATTTTACGATATCTTAATGCATATTTTGGATTCAGGTTAAAGTATGAACTCTACCATTATTTAGATCTCAAGATGTGCATTAATGTTTCAACTCCATATATACATGAATGAACACATTTAGGGGGAGTTCATACTTAATCTTGAAGTTTCAAAGTATTGATCTAATTCATCTTTCTATATCAAGGATAATTACTTTGAAACAACCCCTTGAGTATATTTAACTTGTGTAGTTGTAGTATACTCATGTTAATATAGGATAAACTCAAATACTATCTAAGATTGATTATGTGCATATTGATTCCAAGTTCAATTATTTATATGCACATATTTAATGGAGTTTATTCTATTGTTGATGGTATTAAGAGTATAAATCCCTTTACACCACTCCAACATAATTTGGATCATTACTTAGTAACCATCAAAATGAGTATATGAAACCTGTGTAGTTAATATATCCTCATATCAATTTAAATGAAATTTAAATTGAGTTTGGTTATCTTCCAATCAATCAAAGAACACTTCATCATGCGTTGATGGTGTTTCTTCATTGGTTAAGGATAAGCGGAAAGTTCTTGAGTATAATGAAGCATTAGTTGCATCAAAGTACTCAAGACACCTTTAAATCATTCAAATTGATTAGGGTTGTGCTCAATCGATCATAGGGGCATCCATTATGTGTTAATGGAGTTCAATTGATGATTGAGACAATCGTGTTTGTTGGACTAACAATCTTCCATGAGTTGTGAAGTAGGTTAAGTCCAAGAAAAAATAAAGAATCGGGAAGAAAAAGAAATCATCATATGTTGATGAGCTTCAAGGATGAATCCTGAAGTGAAGTGACGCTAGAGAAGGTTCATCATGTGTTGATGAATAAGAAGAAAGGGCCCAGCTTGGAGAAAAGATGATGGAAATCATAAAAGCTCCAAGTGGATGTGCTAGAGGCAAAGGTATAATTAGCTAGGGCTAAGGATGTGTTTCTAGTCTTTTACCGGTCTCGGTGCTTGATGGGAGATCGGGTTGCTAGTTAGGTGCCGTACTATTAAGAGAGGTTGAGTCTTATAGCTTGAGCTTCATCATGTGTTGATGAACTCAATCCGGTTCACTCTGCTCACTCTCTTGGTTGGTTCTTGCATGAGCTAAGTATTTGCATGTGTTGTAAATAAGGGAGCTCATACTTGCTTCTTATTGAATTTTAATCAATTTGGTTTTTGTACAGAACTATGAATTTGCATGTATTGCAAAAGGGAGATAGCTTATGCAAGTTGGTTTATGTGGTTGTTTGTATGGAGCCAGATATTTGCATGTGTTGCAAATAGAGAGTTCATGCATCGGAGTCTTAGCTTGTGATATTGATCATGTTTTGATCATCACAAAGGCTAAGATAGGTTTATATTTTGTGTTTGCAAAATGAGTTTTTGCAAAATATGGTTTAATTGGATCTTATCTTGGAGCATGTGAATAGGGTTTGCAAATGTGTTTGCAAATTGGTTTGAACATGTGTTGATCATCACATGGCTCAAAGATATGATCTTGATTACTCTTGTTTGCAAGATTTATATTTGCAAATGTGGTTTGCAAAATATTGGTGTTCATGCATTTGATATTGGAGCATGTGATTAGAATTTGCAAATATGTTTTGAAAATTATTTTGATCATGAGTTGATCATCACATGTCTCAATATTTGATCTTATTGACTCTTACTAGCTTGTAGTCATGCCCTTGATCAAGTCTATGTGAGGGATTTCGAAAAATCAGATTTTAGAATTGAATGACTACATTAGAGTCTTTGTTTTTATGATATTTAAAAATATCTATGGTTGCTTAAATCTTAAAAATTGGTGAAGATTGTATCCCTCGTGATAAGCTTCGTATAGAATCAAAAATCACCTAAATCGGAATTCGGAGTAAAAAGTTATGACACTTTTTCTACATCAAAATATGGTAGTACCGCCCCAGCATGGGCGGTAGTGCCGCCTGAGCACTACCGGCCTTAGATGAGCGGCACTACCGGTCCTAGATGGGCGGCAGTGCCGCCCGAGCGGCACTATCGGCCCTACTTGTGGTAGTTATTTGCCAGAAAAGGTGTTTTTGAGTCTAAAGGCCGGTAGTACCGGTCCTAGATGGGCGGTAGTGCCGGTGGTACTGTAGCAACGGCTAGTTTTAGTGCATTCAATGTCTATTTTACCCCCAACGGGTAGTTTTCTTTGTTGGGCTATAAAAGAAGGCCTTGGGGGCCATTTGCTGCAGGTTGGACTTATTGAGAGTCTTGTGGGAGGTGTTGCATGTGTTGCTCTCTTCCATTTGGTTTTTGAGCTAAGAGTGAGCTCTAATTGCATGTGTTGCAATTAAGAGAGGATTGAGAGTCTTGTGCATGTGTTGCACTTGAGGAGAGCCTTGTGCATGTGTTGCACTCGGTGATCACCATTGTACATGTGTTGTACTTGGTGGAGCTCAAGCTAGAGGGCTTGACTTGTTACTCTTGGTGTTTACCGACACCTAGACGGCGTGTGGAGGCATCGTGAGCGTACCCTTCTCAAGGAGATTGTGAGAGGACTCGGCAACGTTGTGAAGGTCGGAGCTCACCTACCCGGAGGGGGAAAGACCTACCAGTAGTGGATTCGAGGCGGGTGCTCAATTCATGTAGC
Organism: Otatea glauca; assembly: GCA_036346275.1. Lineage (NCBI taxonomy): Eukaryota > Viridiplantae > Streptophyta > Magnoliopsida > Poales > Poaceae > Otatea > Otatea glauca. The sequence goes on from CM070714.1 coordinate 44,356,859, forward strand.
CGGTCCAAAGTGGTTTGGGCTTGCCTCAACGTGGATTAGGGGAGACTGGCAAGTCTCCAAACACCGCGGTAAAAAGTATTGTGTCTCCTTGTATATGCTTGCAATTCCTTATTTACATTGTTGCAATTTACATTCCTAGAATTAAATTGGTTGTTTGTCTTTAGGATTGTAATTTATTGTTAGAGACATAATTAGTTAGTGCACTTAGTGAGCCTAGTTGATTAGGCTTTAATTTGTCTAAACCTTAGTTTATCGCTTCCACATATATTATCATCTAGGTTTTGACATAAGGGTACTTAGGCGAGATTTTAATTAATCGTAGAAGAATTTTTAAAGCCGCCTATTCACTCCATTCTAGTCGGCATCCTCGATCTTACACATACCCTACTAATGAGAGGGAAATGGTCACATAATCATGTAAAGTGGAGTCGCAAACCTAAAACGAAATATGATCACTTATAGCATAAACTTTAAAGCCATATATGCTATTTAAGCAATGATTAAAACATCTTGGCTAAACTCAAATATTGATAAATTCAGCCTAGAAATGATCTCTAGGGTAAATACTAACATATTATGAAGAAATAATCTCATTACAACTTGCTTTGCATCTGAATCCTGTTAAGAATATAACCCTAGGTGTTATAAACACTAAGATCCGTAATATAAATGAACGAACTTAAGAAATCGGTAGTTAAGATACTTGTATCACAAGAACCACCCTAAAACCATGAATGTATAATCATTAGCCCAAACTTAAAGGACCTAATATGTACAAATCACTTTTTATGCAAAAACATCTGAGGCTAAATACTATCTATGCACAACACCATGACTAATGTCTTAACCATATTAAGTCTAAATAATTTTTGCCTCTTGAATTTGAAATTATAAACATAAGAATACATAATTTTAGCTTCTATAATTTGATAAATAAAAGTAACATGTACACAAAAGAACCAAAACACGAACAACGAACTAATGAAACTGTCATGCATAAAGTAATGACTTCGGAAAGCTAAACCACCATACCCTTCCTTGGTAAGTTTCAATTGGGTTTTATATCTGATTTCCTTTTGCCCTTATTAACAATTTGTCGTTTCCTATTTGTCGTGATTCTCATTATATAATGCGTAGACAACGACGCTTCAAGATTAGTCGACGACGACCTCACTAACGACCCCGATTACATACCGGACGACGAGCAACAAGGCAAGTACCCTCTTTTGATCATGTTGATCCCATATTTTATGGTGTTTATGTTGTTTTATCAAACTATATGTATGCGTGTATGTTATGTTAAACTTGATATGTTGTGGGTACCGGTAGTTACTTCCTGTTGAATGCATTGTCCTTACTTTGACACTTGATTACGTGCTATTATAACCTTAGCTTATGATGTAGACATTACTTAGTGTCATTATAGGTATTAAATGCGAAATATCTCATGTACATGCTTAGACATGTTTACCTATAACGTCTTTTAAATGTTGGGATACATTTCTATTCAAACTTGAGCAATTTGTAAAGGTACGGAGGTGAGTTATGGTTTATGTGTATTTTGGTAAAAAAAATCCAACCCAAAACTTATGGTTTAGATGCGGGCTAGTTATTGTTTAAACTTGAGGCGTGAGGAGAGACCTCGCGTGTAGTTAGGGGGAGATTCTCGCCCGGGTCAGTTAATGACCGAACTTGATGCTATCACCTAAGTGATTTGGTGCAACTACATGTGCTAGTATGGGATAGCCTTAGCATAGTAGATTAGCTAGGGTTTAGCCTTATATTTTGGTAGACTGAAGTATTAAGGGCACTATGGAGTACGGTGTTGCTCTTAGGTGCTCCCTTCACCGAGGTGTCGAGACCAAAGCATTCCAATACAACGGTGTATGCTTTGCCATAGGAAAACGACGCGATGGGACATAAACTATCGTTAGTACTGTGTGTGCGGGTGTGGATCTTTGGACCATGGCAAGGGCTTGTCATCACCGGGGCTGGTGCAAGGCTAAGCTTTAGCTAGTTGAACGGTTTCGTCACAATCTAGCAAATCAGGTACGGTACGTATCGCGAGGCATGATTGACATGATTGCTAGAATGTATAATGTGGGTAAAGTGTACACTTTATGTAGAGATTTAAATCTAATTAACTATCCGTGCTCGCGGTTATGAGCAACTTGGAAAAATAATATCAAGTATAGTCTTGTTTTTGTGAAAACTTTAAGAACCTGTGTTGGAATGGGTTGGTAAACTTGTGAGACAAGGATGGTTGTGTTTACTCGCTGTTCACAGCCAAGGAGGGCTGTGAAATGATGTTATTAAACTTTACTTACTGTTATTACTTTCATATAAAATACTCTTTACAATTTCGTTACCGTCTGATGAACTGTACTCTTGAAAACAAAATATGCTTTTATGCTGAAAACGAGACTTAGTGTAATGGCTTGTTATCCTTGATCTAACCTTGCATTTATTGTATTTCCATACACTAAAGTCTTGCGAGTACATACGTGTACTCACCGTTGCTTAATCTATAATATATAGACGAATGTATGGAAAGATTACCACGACGAATCGTACTTTGCACCGTGGTCCGACGACTATTTGGATAGATGAATTAGGACTCTTCCTAGTCGGTTGCTTATGGGTTTATGGTTGGGCATACTGCTGTCCTACTTTTACTTCCTACTTAATTTCCGCTGCAATTTACTTTCGTGTGTAATATTTGGTCGGTCGGCCACGTACTTATAATATCAAGTAGATGTAATAGCTTCTAGTTTAAGTTTATGCTATGTCAAATGCTTAGTTAAATGTGTATGGGTAACGATACATCTCGAATATGGGATATGTGGGCGCTAGACGTTGATCTTAGGAATTAGTGCTAGACACATATCCGAGTACCCGGAGTTGTTCTCAACCGTTTGATGCATATGAACGTGCGACCGTTGTTCCTTGACTATTGCGACAAGCTCCCTTCGATGAGTATGGGCGATACTAAGGTTCTGAGACGGACGGCGTGTACTATGCTCGGATAAGTTGGATCCAGTCCCAGTACGGTTATTCAGAATAGAATCGAAACCCTCTTGGTCGCGTAAGTGTGTACGATGCAACTAGGTGGCTCATGTTTGTTTGAGTAAGTGCCATCTGGTTAAAACTCTATGCACGAAACTTTTGAGTGACAGTGAGCATACACTTAATTGGAGTATAGGTGTCACATCTAAGTCCAACACACGAGCTAGGATCGATTCATATTTTTGGGTGCCCACATTTAGAATTTTTGAAATTTTTACATAAGGGTGCTAAGGAAATGCTTAAGATCTCATAAATTTTTTGAATCACGATCAAACTCCAACGAATTTATAAAATTCTTACTAGGCTTTGTGTCTTTGATTTTTGAAATATAACAAATGAAGTTCAATGCATAAATAGATTTGATTGAGCAAACAAAAAAATTGATTTTTTTTTCAAAATTTTAGATAATGGTACTGAGGAAATTTTTATGCTCTCATAAAAATTTTGCACCATGATCACACTCGAGAAAATTTATAAAATTCTGACAAGGTTACTATCCCAATTATGTTCATTATATTTTTGATTTTTTAAAGATAACAAATGATTAAATGAAGTTCACTTATTTTAAAAAATTTATTTATGATCCTACACTACTAAATATATTACCATAATTTTTTTAGATCATGATCAAGCTTGTAAAATTTTATAAAAATATGATAGTGTTTCTGCCAAAATTTTAGAACATCTAAAAAATTCGGTTTTTCAATAAATTTTCATGAAAGATGACTTCTTAAGGGTTATTGGACAAAATCCGGTCAAATATGGCCATATAAAGTCAAAAACTGGTAAAAAAATCTGAGATTTCGACGAGATTTAGCGAAATATCGCCGAATTTTTTAAGGTCACTGTAGCAATTTAATTTTTTTCAAAAAAAATTTACCCAGTCGGGACCCAAAATCTTGGCCGAGATTTCGACGGTTTTTTTAACCTTGGTTCGATAGGAAAACACCGATTTTTTAAAAAATAATTTTGTAAAAATGATACGTCGATTTTTTTTTTACGAAAGTACACCTCTGTCCTATTTGAAATGACGACAAAAATGCCAAATGTCTATCGCCATTTGAAATGATGAAAGGGTTCTATCGCTAATTTAAATAGCGATAGAACCCTCTGCCTTATCGACTAAATGAATCTATGATAAAATAATATGTCAGTCAATTCAATCTTTGACAAAACAAACATTTAATGATAGAGGTGTATTTTTGTAAAAAAAAATCCTTGGTATATTGCTTTTGTAAAATTATTTTAAAAATAGATTATTTTTTTAAAAAAAAACTGTGGTTGTGGAAACTTTCCTTGATGCTTGTCGGTAAACTCTTTGGTCAACTTGAAACACTCGAACACTCTAGAATGTGATTTCATCACAGTATTACTACGAATTAGTAGGATGGCCCGTACAACTGTACAGCTAGCTCTTATTATATTTCAAAGCCATTGTTATCCCATCAACTAATATTGTTGCTTTGCAAATATTAGTATCATATTTTTATTATTGCTCCTCACTAATTTAATGATTCCTTAAGCTCGTTTGTGCCAACCAAGCTTCCAAAGACATGCAAAAACATGTGATACGAATAGGGATGGCAATCAGAGTCGCGGGTTCGGGTACCCGTGGGATCTGCATCCGATTGGGTTGGGTTTGGATCCAAATTTTCACCCGTGGGTTCTTTGAGTCGGATGTTTAAGATGAGTTCGAGTCGGGTTTGGATTTATAAAACCACCTATAGGTACCCATCGGGTAACCGTCGGGTTTGGGTCGGGTTCCGGGTACTCATCGGGTTCGACTCGGGTTTTTTGGTTCGGATTTCTTGTCGGTCGGGTTTTGCAAAACCCTCACCCGACCCGACCTATTAACTGCAGTACTGCACAAACCCGTGGGGTACTTGTTGGATTTCGGGTACCCGCCGGGTTCAGGTTCGGATATAGTTTTTTACCCAATAGGGTATTCGGGTTCGGATCGGGTTTTCTGTCGGATCGGGTTTTGTAAAATCCGCACCCGACTCGACCCGTTGCCATCCCTAAATACGAAGAACTACAATCTTGTATAGAAATCTTGCTTTTGTAACAATAATTACATAGTTAATTTTTATAGAAATCGAGAAAAAAAATTCCTATGTTCTAAGCGGGTGCTTACTGCTTAGTAACCAATGCTTTCCGCCTTTGCGGTGAAAGACGAATGGGGCTAAACGATCCGCTGAAACTGTAATGTCAAAATGCATTGGCAACGGAGCGCTCTGCCTTAGATGTTACCTGCAAATTCTGGGTCCTCAGATACCCGCTTTCATAGTCTTAATGAGGTTTTTTTGTTCACGCAGTGAATTCAACCTTCACTCATGAATTTATTTATTCATGCTCATTCGACTTTCTTGTTCTCTGATTTAGGATAGCTCCATACTTTATTCATGCCCATTTTCTAATGTCCCAGTATCCTCCCATTTTTACTGTCTTCTGTTTTGTATTTTCACCAGCATTATTCGCTCTACTTCCCCCTATGCATATTCATCCAGATAATTGTGTTGGTTCTTACTCACAATCTAAGACATGAGTTCGTACTTCACAGTTCACTACACCATATTGTCATAATGTTAGCCGTCCCTGAGTTGAATAATGACCAGATACTGAAAATAAGTCTGAGAAGTCTGGAACAGGAAGACACCACTTCTATCTCAAAGGTACTTTCTCCCCTGATGGAATCTCTTAGGTTGTACAACTACTTAGTTTTTGAAAGGTGTTTATGTCAAGACTGTCGAAGTATTCGTTTTTTATTTTGATGTAGGAATGTGTTGAGCGTTACTGAGTTTGAGAGGTGGAAGGTTGGAGCTGAACATTCCAACACAAAAACTGCCACAAATCTAGCTTTCTCCATTATTTCAGCCTCTACGGAGGTGATTTGTGCAGTAATTCTGCAAATCGGGACCGCCTACTTAGTTTTTTGAGCCAATAGTTAAATCCACCCCAGTGTTTGGCTCTATTTGAGGATACTTTGGGTGCCTAGGGGGCACTGCGGATGCTCAACGCAGATTGAACCAATACGAAGGGGCCAACACCTAGATGTTGCCCCGAGTTGAGGCCTGCTAATGGTGTTTTTGGCCAGCAGCCATCGAGGCGTGTCTATCGCCATCAGAGCATTAGGCCAATCTTAAGTCGGCATAGGGGCCGTTCGCCCGATTCAACTTTCATGGGAGGTGATTCATGCTGTGATTCTATCGATCCAGACCTCTGGCTTATTTTTTAAAAGCAAGGGTGAAATCCACCCCACATGGACCTGCATCCTATGTTTAGCATCATGTGTGGTTACTTCTGGCGCATAGAGGCACCGTGAATGCTCGATGCTAGTTGAACCAGCATGACGGGGCCATCACCCATACGTCACTCCAGGTTCGGGCTCGCTGACATTGTTTTTTGGGCTAGTGGTCATTGGGGCGTTTCTATCTCCATAGAGCATAAGCCCAAGTTGGTGTCAGTGCGACGCGCGTGATTTGAGCCTTCACGGAGATGATTCGTGCAGTGATTCTGTCGATTCGGGCTAATGACTTATTTTTTATGCTAGGTGTGAAATCTGCCCTGTGGCCCCGTGTACATGAGTCTAGTATCGTGTGTGGCTAGGTGGCACTATGGACCCTTCAAGCCGATCGAGCCTACATGAAGGGTCCAACGCCCGGATGTTGCATCGGGTCGAGGCTCGCCGACAACATTTTTTGGGCTAGCGACCGTTAGTGTGTTTCTATCTCCACGCGAGCATTGGCCCAAGCTAGTGTCGACGCAGCGAGATGGCTGCACGATTTCAGCCTTCGTGGAGATGATTCGTCCAGTGATTGTGTTGATCTGGACCACCGGTTTGTTTTTTAAGTAAGGGTGAAATCTACCCCGTGACCATGCAGCAGTGTGTTTGGATCGTGTGTGGCTACTTCAATCACCTAGGTGGCACGACGGATGCTCCGCGCCGATTGAACCAAGATGAAGGGGCTAGCACCCGGTTGTCGCCTCAAGTCAGAGCCCATCGACAATGCTTCTTGGGCCAGCGGCCATCGAGACATTTCTATCTCCACGAGAGCATCGAGCCAAGCTGGTGTCGATGAAAGGGGCCAACACGTGATTTGTGTGGTGACTCTGCTGATCCGAACCACCGTTTTTTTGTAAAGTCTGCACTGATTTTGCCGATCTGGGCCATTGGTTTATTCTTTAAGCCAAGGGTGAAATCCACCATTGTAGCGCCGTGTATGCGCATTTGACATCGTGCGTGACTACTTCAAGAGACTGAGAGACACCACGGATGCTTGATGCCAGTCGAACCAGCGTAAAGAGGCTAACACTCAGATATCGCTTCGTGTCTAGGCCCATTGACAATGTTTTTCGGCCAGCGGACGTCGGGGCTTTTCTTTGTACACGAAAGCATCGGTCTAAGCAAGTATCAGTGTGCGGGGCCAAACACGATTTCTACCTTCACGCAGGTGATTGTAGGGTAATTTTGCCATCCAGACCACCGGCTTATTTTTTTATGGCAGGAGGTGAAATCCACCCGTGGCCCCGCATACGTACGTGCCTACTTCGGACACCTAGCTACTCTATGTATTGAAACTAAAGTCGAGGTGTATTATCTATAACTTATTTCATGAGTACTTTTTCCATCAGAAATCAAAATAAGTTGGAAGTTAGTGGGAGTGATTTCATCCGAGAGGATTCTGGCAGGGTTTTTGAAGAACAAAATTTCTATGAAATTTCTGCCATCTAAACAAGTCGTTGGTCAGTTGACGAGGGTCACAATGCTACTCTGCTTCAAACTATTTCCTCTGTCTAAAAATATAAGATGTATTTTGACATTGCGCAAGGACTAAGGTTGTGTTGAAACTGAGAAAGGTATAAAAGAAAATGACTTAGATACTCCAACTTAATTGTCTTGGAAGATGAAAGATAATACTTTGTGTGGGTCGTAATGAATAAATGCATATGGTTGAGAGAGAATAAATAGGAGTATAAAAAGAAATGCATCATTAAATCTATATGCAAACCTTGTATTTATAGATAAGACCATTCAAACAATAAGTCTCATAACGGAGGGAGTAGCAAGTAGCAATTTTATTAAATGAGTTGGCGCCCATGCTAAAGCACTGGATGGCACAGACTCTGAGAGTCCGTGTTTGTAACCTACCAAAAATTTCGCTTTCAAAATAAAGGATAAAAAAATTAAAATTAAAAATATTGTTTTATTGGCTTCTGTGAATTGTTAGAGAATATTTCAATTATCGGGAAATCTAATATTTATTATGATTTTTTGGGATTTTCTGCGAATTTTCAGAATTTTTAAAAGGATTTTATATTTTTCGAAATTAAAAGTAATTTATGTATAAAAATAAAAACTAAATTTAATTTGAAAATAATTTTATGAAGTTCAAAATGTCTCTGGAAATTCCTATGAATTTCTCCTAAAATTTTGAACTTTATTTGATATTTTTCAAAGTTAAAAAAAATTTCCAGCATTTTAAATTTAATTACTGTACGAAAAATAACAATATAATAATATTTAAAAATATTTATTCGTGCTTTATTTGCTGAAACGGTTATTTTGAAAATTCTGAATTTATGGCGATTTAATTGCTACTTTTTCGAATTAAATCCGAATTTTCAGTGGAAAATTAATTGCGTTCGGATTTAATTATTTTTGTTACTGTTTATCCGACGCGATCCGCTTCCTCCGGCCCACCCATCAGCTACAGTTACCTAAAACCGTCAACCCGCAATGAAAATCCACTCGTTTCATCATTTAATTCTGGCGAGTACGTTACTATTTCGACCATAACTCCGGCGAGCGTTTCCTAATGATCCGCTGGTCCGATTTCCCTACAAATTTAGCCACAGCTTCCTATCCTCATTCACCATACAAAACAGTTTTGAGTTTTTGCAATCAAACCTCCCGATATCTGTGCACAAGCTGTTCTTTCTGAACTCCGGCGAACTTTCGACGAGCTCTCCCGACCACTCCTAATCTCAATTCGGCCTCAAATTTTTACTGGAGATTCCTCTCGGCGTCCTCTACATTGGATAAAATCATATTTTGAAAATTCTCACTGGAGCACAACCGGCAACCATTTCTTCTCTAAGTCCGGCTTTTGGTCAATTTTTTGGAATTTCAACATTTTATGTGAGATTCAAAAGGTTTGATCTCCTTCGTTCTAAGTCCAATTGACCTCATTTTTTCTTCCTAAAATCATATAAAATTATGCTCTATCTATTTATACTAGTTTTGTATTTTATTTGAATTTGGTTGATTTGTAACGTATAGTTTTTGAAGAGCCGAAAGGACTTGCTATCGACGATCTTGATTACCTACCCTTCGGTCCACGCAAGTTGTATGTCTTGACCATATTTGATCCTAGTTTTTAAATTATAATTTTTTTAAATGTAATTGCATGCATTAATTGTATCAAATATAGTTTAAACCTAGTTTAAAATTACTAGTTACGCCCAGATTGATTTATGGCCACATTTCTAAATTTGATTCCATTATACCATTGAAACCTTAAGATTATACTTTTAGATATATTATGATTATTAAAATAATTGGAGAAATACTTAGAACCAAAAACTAGGCCTTTTTGAGAATTTATGCCAAACAAAGTCTATTAAAATGAAACTATGCTTTAGATGCTATGAAAAGTTATGATAAATGAAAATATGGTTTAGATTAGGCGAGAATGGTTGACCGGTGGTCTTTGGGTTTACTGAAAAGCTCGTCTAGTCAGTTAAGAACCGGTCTGTGAGTTACTGAATGTAAAGCACAACCGTGCTTCCACAAGTCTGGTATGGGACAGACCTGGCTGTCCATTTTGCGTCATTACATGTTTAGTTATGCCATTCAGTTGAATGTAGGGTTGGTTAGTCTGCCACATGAGATGAAGTTTAATAGGGGTCATGTCGTGATTTTCTCTGCCAACACACCAAAGGAAGTGTGTATTTGGGCAAAAGGAGATAACCATGTCTTATGTGTAAAGTTGTACAATCTCTGCAGAGTTAAAACTAATCGATTAGTCACGCCCGCGGTTATGGGCATGCCGAGCAAGTCTTTCACAGATTAGATTTTGATGGGTAAAGCAGTTCAAAAAAGTGATTTCAAGTGGGTTAATTCCATTATGGGAACGTTGGTTTAGCTCCAAGACAGATTCCTGTGTTACTATTTGTTTAAAAAGAAAATATTCTTTAACTAAAAGTATGCATTGAAAAATTGCATAGAGTATTGAAAAACTTGCTTTGTGCAAAATTCAACTATATAGCCTTCCTTTGTCAGCTCTACATTAAAAATGCATCTCCCGTGTAACTTGCGAGTACTTTCAGTACTCACCCTTCTTTTGTTGTTGTTTTTAGAGGAGTATCCCTACGATGCTGAGGACTAGGATAACTAGGTCACTACCCCAGTTGATTGCCTATGGCAATTCTATTGGGCTCTACTACAGGTTTTATTCTGCTTCCATTGTAATCTTTTATTTGGCCTGCATACCACATTTAATGTAAACTCTGATTGTTAATAAAATGCGATGGATATGTTGTATTATTATCTTTGCTGTGTGTATTAGCTTTTTCTTTGACTAGTATAGAATACACAGAGGATTTCGGAAGTATTTTTCTGGGGTCCGACAGTGTCGTAGGCATAGTTCAAAATCCCGGTGAGATTTTGGAAATTTTGTTTGAGATTTCAGATTTTGGTCGAAAACAAGATTCAAATTGGTATAGTAATTTCATAAATTGTATCGCAATTCACTGAAATCTTGGATATTTTGACCGAATTTGAAATAACCCTTAAGAATGTCATCTTCCATGAAATTTTGTTGAAAAATTGAATTTTTGAGACGTTTTATATAAATAGCATAAATAATATCAGCTTTTTATAAAATTGTAAAAGCTTGATAATGTTCTAGAAAATTTATGGTACCATATTTATAAGTTTAGGATCATACAAAAAAATTTTCCAAAATAATTGAACTTCATTTGTTATATTTACAAATCCAAAAATAGAATGAACATAACTGAGACATTAACAGTGTCAAATTTTTATAAATTCATTCAAGTGTGATCATGATCCAAAATTTTTAAGAGAGCTTAAGAATTGCCCCTTCTCTAAAAGTTTCAAAATTTGTAAACTTGTGTTGGTTGCTCAATCAAATCTATGGAAGCAATACATGTAGCACCGTTAGGCTTTTATCAGGATAGTAGCACTGTTATAATTTTTAAAAATCCCTCAAGCTTGATAATTATCTAAAAATTTTATGAGAATATTAGTGATTCATCAAGACCATTCACAGAAATTTTTAAAAATTTCTAATATTGTTTGAACCATTTTTCATTCGGTTGAAATTTGCTTGTAAGCCTTTAGTAGCACTTTGCGAATTTTTGAAAATCCCTCAAACTTGATTATCATCTTAAAATTTTATTAAAACATTATTGATACTTCAAGACCATCTAATTTTTTTAAAAAAAATTTAACATGGTTTGCACTATTTTTCATTCGGTTGAAATTTGCCGGTCAGCCTTTTATGAGGATAGTAGCACTGTTAGAATTTTTTAAAATTCCTCAGCTTGATCATTATCTGAATTTTTTATGAGAATATTAGTGATGTGTCAGGACTATAAAAAAAACAAAGTTTTTTAACATCATTTTGACTATTTTTCACTCGGTTGAATTTTACTGAGATTTCGGCAATTACGACCGAAATTTCAGAAATTTCGTTTCAAAAATTCCGGATTTCGAATTTGCCTTTTGAATTTTGACCAGATTTCATCCAAAATTCCGATATTTCACCGAAAATTTGTATTTCGCCCACCTCCAAGATATGAACCGAAAACAAAAATTCAAACCCTGATCGTAGACACAACAATGAAGAGGCCACGATGCTTCCTTGTCCCGTGGCGAGGCCATTGTTAGGGTTAGGGGCAGCTCGGCATCTACAGTGCAGTACAGAGTACAGACACGAAGCATCAAGCAGGTAGTGCAAATGTGCAAATTCAATGCTCCTGAGAGGGGCCTTCGTTGTCCTACCGAAAGCGTCCTGGACGGTGGAGCTGACATACCCGGCCTTTTCCTTTCTCCTCTGTCCTTTAGGCTTCACCCCCTTCTTCCCTAATCTATTTGGGCCCCGGTTTGAGCCAGGCCTGCTGTTACTTCCCGGCGACATGGCTACTGTTCTGTTTTGTTCACGCCGTGTCCGGCCGGCATAAGTGACCGTGCCCGTGCCGGGGAGACCGCTGCAATCATCCGTTTCTCTCCACCGCATTTTTTATCCGCTTCCTTCCTTTCTTCGATCTGCTCAAACTTGCTGTATGACATGGAGTGCTTTACTCACTCCTCCGTTTTATAAAACGGTAAGTTCGTTCTAGAGGAATTGTGTTGATGCTAAGACTTTCGAGCTACCAAAGGCACATATCTGCTAGTCCAAACTAACTAAGAGTTAAGAACATGTCTTGAACTCAAAAGTCATTCAAGTGTAAAAGAAAAACTCAGAAATGGGAGATTGGGCACTTCGTCGAGACTCGAGAGTTTACTTCCAGAGGAGGGACCAGACCAGATCAGGGTACCGGACCCATCACGAACGCATGCGTTAGTCAGGATGGTACAGTGTAGCGCCCCAAGGAATGGGATCCTCTTGGGGTACTGCTCACAGTGCACACTCCCTCCCCGTGTGCTTCTTTTGACGCACAAGAATTATTACCGCTCGGACTCGGACGGACGAAGGACGCATGAGCTGGGAAGGGTCCTACCTCCTACGAATCAATTGCGAAGCTAAGATCGATAGGGCATGGCAACGGCGTAGGTATTAGCCCCTGCCATTTTTGTTTTAATTTCCGCATGCCTCCATCCAACGGATGCAATTCCTTGCAAAAGAGGGAGAGGCAGTGGAGGAAGAAGACGGTGAGAGCAACTCATTACGACAAGCCATTGTTGATCTGTAGTCACCTTTTTTTTTACCCTTTTTTGCGAGTACATTGATCTGTACTCTGGTGTGGTTAAGACTTAAGACTACTTGGGGCCTATTAGAATGCAGGATAATTGGACAGGACGATCGTCGCAAAGACACCGACACGCATGATTCAGACGCCGTCTTTTTTCCCACTTTGGCTCTGCAGAAGTCCATTGTGGTGGAGCATACGACGTGGGGCTTGTGCCTTATTTTCAAGCGCTTTATGATGCATGCCACTCTGCCTAAAAGAGGAGGCAAACTGAGAGCAGCAGCAATCGATGGCTCTCTTCGGCCTCCTCTCGTGCCATTGCCTGGTCGATCATCTCCTCCTCAGCTCGCACCGATTCTTGCGGTAGCGGGGAACATTTCTGACAGCACTGTAAAGTGCAATTACACAGTTTACCGCGATTGGCAGTTTCACCTGGACGCTTTCTCCTCTCCTACCCACAACGAAGGGAACATGCATGAGCTAGGCATTTTCAAATGACAAACCTCTACATGAACAAAGCTAAGGCCGGTCGGATTTGTTATCCATCCTCGTTCAGTAGCATGCTCCGAAGAGAAACTAGCTTCATCCGAGAGCATTTTTTACGATACACAATATTGAATATTAGCTGTCCATTCTATTTGATCTAACGGATCGGATTAGTTAGGATTTAGTTATACTTCCGCTGGTAGTATTGGTAGTAGGAATCATATGGTGGTAACATTGTAATTAGCTATTTTTTAATTTTGAATGTATGTGTATTTTTTGTGCTTTTATGTAAAACTTGGAACTACTTTGTAGGCCACGCATGAAAGAGCGCTTGATGTGTTAGTGCGAGGCCACGAGGTCGTCACGAATCAGGCTTGCGGAGGCCGCGTCATCGTCAAGATCCGGGAGGGCGTCGGCTGCACCGTCAACAGGAATCGAGAGGGCGCCAGCCGCGGCGTGGTCACAATCCAGAAGGGCACCAACAGGAAGGCAAAGTTTGCGGCATCGATAGGACCAGATTGACGATGACGATGGAAAAAAGAGGGCATCAATAACGAGTAACACAACAAAAGACGGCGACGACGAAAAATGAAGGTCAGCAATATCAATTAATGAATAACGTAGCAAAGTATCAAAAATCCATAATACCCTTGAGAAATGTATGACTAAATTTGATTTTTACTACCGCTATTTACTAACCATGTTATCCACGGTAAAATTACTCTCATCGGAGCACCTACGTTACTACCGCCGAGGAAGGTCGCGCTGCCCATGTGTGCATGCACTTGAAAAATGGTGCAATGCACGCTTAGATTACGTCCAAAGTTCTCAGTCTCATCTTATGTGGGGTACGAACTACCAACCAACGATGAATTGGGCACGGCAATTATTCGATGCTAGAACTGTTTAACAAATAATGCGTGACGGTATGAGGCATGCATTTCCTCCTTGTTCCGAACTGAGGGCTTACCGGAAGTTGGTATGTGGATTTAATTGCCTAAATCTCAATCGCATCATAGCAAACCAGTGTCTTGGATACTAGTACCATGATTTAGAGAGATCTGCACTTTTATCAAGCTGTTTTGTCCGAAGAATAACAGCAAATTGCATAGAACCTTGGCACATGGCATGATGGCCACAAAATTACCAACACGCAATTATTCAGGACCGTGCCCGATGTACATGCCTACGGGCTACGAGGCTACGACTAGCATCAACCACCTCCGTTAATTTAAGCCAAATCACCCATAAATTAAGGTCCAATCAGGGATTCGTTTTTCACCGACTATGGATATGATTTCACTTCACATGCCTTCCACTTTCCAGCTCCTATATTTTATTCTCGTTCACCGTGAAAGACAAGTACAGCAAGCTAATAAGATACTCATCCGTTAAAGTTAGACGTGTTTTTAATGACCTTCTCTATATTTAAGTACGATATTTTATATTATAATACAAATTAGTGTGATGTATCTTTATATCTCAAATAAATACTCATATTTACTTGATACAGGCATGCGTTGAATACAATGTTTACAGATAATAATTAGAGGTAGTCTAGTAATTTTCAATATCTCTTTAGTCTACGTATTGAAAGAAAATAAGCCTTCTAAGCTTGGACGAGGAGAATAAGAGGGTGGATTTTTCACTAGTTTCAGTAAGAGACATACTACCTTTTCTGATATATCATTAGGTGCAGATCAAGCGCAGGTCGGTACAGATTAAGAGCAGGTATATGTGTATACAGTGTTATGCAGGACATGATTAACGTTTAGTAGTAATTGCAAGCAAAGTTGTCCATGAGTTAACAGCAACGACGTTGCACGGGAAAAGCGTTGGATCAAATCAATGCGTTTGCGAGGGTTGAGAGGCAGGACAAGCCTTATCTTTTCCCTTGGCCATCATGCTTGTCCCGTTCGTGCTTCACATTGCCCACCTCCCTCGTTCACCCCCCAACCTTTTCAGCTGTAACAACGCCGTCACCGCGTTACCATCTTTATGATTCTTATCCCCCAACCGTGGGCCATGCGTCTCCGTGCTTCAGTTCATAAACAAATCACCGTAGAAACTCTTCCTTTTTTTCTTAGTAAATCTTTTTGTGCTTACCTGATCAGTGGTCACCGTAGAAAATCCTTGGAGATGCACACGGCCAAGGCGGCGGCAGCAGCAGTACAATTGATAACGATACGACTGCAATACGATACACGGGCAATAAATAGAGATGTCGTGAGCGAATGTAAGTGCCGTGCGTAAAGGTCGCTGTAAGTAGTTCGTACTTGCTGCTTGCTGCTCAAGTGCTCATACATACATACGCAGGGACTGAATGATGTATGCATGCGCAGAGGTGTAATTCAGGAATCAGGACGCGGCAACTGTTTGCTCGTTGGATGAAAGGAAAGGAAAACCGTAGCAAGATAGCAAAGCGTCCGAGGCGACATCATTTGCAGAGAAGAGAGGCCAACTGCGGTGCAGGCCCGAACGGGGGCAGCGCCTGCCTACGCTGCACACGTGCTGCACCCCCTTCCTGCTATCTTCTTCTCCCGGGCCATCATTTGCTGTCTCAATATCCTAATAGCATATGTGTGTGCGTGTCTGCATATCCTCATTAGTTTACAAATGTCCAAAGCCATGCCTATAGTACTAATTTTTTTCCACATTTTTGGACCACAGCAGGACAAACATAAATCATCCCAGACAGATTGGATGCCTTTGCATTTGCAGGAACGAACGGTTGTTCTGATTTAATGCTTGTATTCAATGCATTTTGGAGAAACGTTCAAATGCCGATGATAATAATCAGAATTCAGATCATTGTGCGAGAATTTCTACTAATTAAGGGCGGTACAGTGCACTGACAGATGCTAGGGGCAAGGACGGCAGGGACCAGGTTTTCCGGGGCTTGTAATGCGCAATTGTGACAGATCCTGAGATTTGACATGAAATCCAAGAATTCAGAAGCACCTACAGCAACAGATGTACAGAAATAATCACTTCCTCTACCACCCCTCACGGCTGTTTGGTACAGACTATAGAGAGATGCTGGCATGCTGCAATACTCCTGTATTAGTATGTTACTAGCCCAAAGAACATATACGGATCACACTGGAATCAAAAGAGAGAGGAATAGGATTTTACCCTCTGCAGCTTTGCTGCTGGCACGGCACGAGAGAGTACCCGGAGGCCGGAAGCCTTTCTTTTCTCCGAACGCATGTGCGCGCGCGCTCATGTGTGTCGAAGAAAGCACACACGTCTCAGTGGCAAGTACCTCCGTTGCGTCTCTCTTCCCTTCCCCCTCTCATCTTTAAACACACACGGTTAAAATCGCCACTGTTTCCTTTTCCGGGTCCCTGAATTGCGCAGCTCGCCTTCAGTGACACCTCTCCTCCCTCCTCAAGCTCTGCTCCCTCTTCTTTCTTGCTTGCTTTCTTTCCTTCGTTGCCTCCTTTCTTTCTGTCACTTCACTGCCATCTTACGCTTTCTCCCACTGTTGATCAAAGGAGGTTTGAACCTAACCCCAGGGTGTTGTCATTGGTTTCTTTTGCTTGATCTTTTCTGGCTGCAATGGCGGGGGGATTTGAGGGGAGGAGCTCTGCAACTAGAGGAGTCGAGCAGGTATGCAGCAACAAGTGTTTTTCTTGCATCTTCTTTTAAAACATTGTGGTCTCTTGGGATCTATGTGTAAGTCCCAGGAGTTCTCAAATGATTCTTCTTTTGGCCTCCTGCAATTTCATCACTGCATCCTTGTTGACATAGAAGGATCTGTTCTTCCTGGCTGCTGTCTTTGGCGAGCCAATAAACACTGCATTTTCTTAAAAAAAATAAATTAGACAGCATGATTCATGGTTGTCTTTGGTTTCTCCCATTTTCATAATATTTTAAAGTTTGATGCACATAATCTTTTATGGATTTTAAAATGTTGAATGAGCACATGACATTTCCTTCTGTCTGTCCCAACTATGTTTAATATAAAAGACTTTTTACCATCCCTAAAATATATATTGAGCTAGTACCAAGAGTATACCAAAATATACTTGTCTGCATCTTTTTGGGTTCGCTTATACGAGAAAATATCAATGCTGGAAAAAACACATCTTAGGAGTTTCCCATTACGTGGTTTAACTGCTCGGTTCTTTCCTTCAGGCCATTGTTGCTCTGAAGAAGGGCGCACATCTACTGAAATGTGGGAAAAGAGGGAAGCCCAAGTTCTGCCCTTTCAGGCTATCTTCTGTGAGTAGCTTTGGCACCGTAATTATGCTTAACATAATGTCAGAAGATTACAAATTTACACGTTCTTTCACTAGCTTCATAGCTTGTAACATGCAGCCTCGTGGCAACTAGCTACCGGTAGTGAGTAGTGACAACGCGTTGCAGTGCTCCAGATTCCTAATGTCCAGTGCCTACGGGAAAATTGGTCAATCATGTTAAGCTCAGTGTTTCAGAACATTTTCACACGAAACACCGCGCTAAATGTTCATCAACTTTTGAATATTTTCTACATCCGTTTCACGCAAGAAATAGCAACTATTCAAACACTGAAATTAAAAAAGTACTAATAAGTCAGCGTGGAACTCATACCAAGGTAAAATAATTGACATTCGAGATAGTGTTTTGGACTTCAAAGTTCTTCACCGCTCGGTTCACCACTTCTCCTTCACCGGTCTGCTTTGGTCCCCGTCTCATCCTGTTCCTTCATGACCTCCTTCGACAAATGTTCCTTGTTTTGTTACTGCTGACAAACAAACCACACATGTCAGCGTCTTACAGTATATAATTATTTCGTACATACAGTTATGTTGATAACTCCAAACCAGCTTAGTGGATTGGCCATACATTGTTTGTTATCACACTGAGAATGCAATTTCGGAGTGTACAAAAGCTTGTAACGCTGTTTGTGTATAACTGTATGCAACAACAGCCACCAAAAAAAGAGGAAAAACTATAGCCCAACAAGACCAGAAGTTTGAACATTACATGTTCTAAAAAAGTAAAAATAGACTACTGTTCACTTCTCTTCAGTTCCCATTAAACAAACATTTTGTATCGCAACCCAGTCCTTTAAAGTAAATTATCTTTAGTTGGTAACCTGCTATTTCCATACCATTTTATCAGCTGACTTGTAAGATCCTCCTAAAGAACAGACCCATGGCTCCTCTCTCCTATTCAGTAAGCTGTGGCATGACATTGTCCAGTACTCCAGTATTTCGAAACTCTTAATATCCTTTTGATACGTTTTAACATCCTTAGGAGGTATTAAAATATACATTAAGATAGTACCAAGAGTTACCAAAAGTTTAAATGATTGAGGTACCAAGAGATACAAGAGTTTAAAGATAATTTAGTGGTACCTCCTACGGATGGTAAAAACTCTATATCCTTTTATATGTTGACATTGGCATGCTCACCTCTGATTTTACTAGGTTCACGGAGCTTGCTATAGTTTGGCCAGGGTTGAGTAAACTGCAGCTTACTGTCTGATAATTTTAAATACCAACATATTTAGTATTTTGCATTTCTGAATAACAGCAACATGTTTGTTTTTGTATGTTTGCAGGATGAGAAAATGCTAATATGGTATTCCAAAGAGAGGGAAAAACGTTTAAGCTTGAGTTCCGTGTCAACTGTAGTTCTTGGACAGAAGACGGTATGTGCTTTTCTTTTCCCAAGCACATGCTATTATTCTTTACCCATACTACAGCATTTAGACAAGACGACATCAATTTTCTGACGATTTCATTTTTTTACAGTCAAAACTTTTGCGTCTGCATTGGCCAGAAAAGGAATCTCACTCCTTATCAGTCATGTACAAGAATGGCGAATGCTCACTTGACTTGGTATATCCTCACTAGGACTTATATTGTTAGAGTTCGTAATCTCTTTATTCCTTGTATTGCTACCTTTTATAACATTTCTTGGACAATCATGTTTACCCAGATCTGCAAAGATAGGGATCAAGCTGAATGTTGGTATCTAGGCCTAAGAGCCTTACTATCAGCTCCATACAGCCCACTTCTTTTGGTTGATTCAACAAGCAGCCGTCGGATAAACAGTTGCACAAATAGCCCTCCTAGCTATATTCAACAAAGGAGTAGGCTATTTGCTGTGCATGACACAAGAAAGTTCACACAGGTTCATTTTGGAACTCATGCATGCAGTGATTTTTATACGAGAACATAATGGATTTGCTCGAGTACCAGTTTGACATGGCTTGTGACTTTTCCTAGATTACACTAAGTAACATGATATGAACTGTAGGCTTAGGAAACTGCCATATTGATGATGACGGACATGTTAGGTTCTGCTGAAATTATAGTTATTTTGACTAATTTCCAATAAAACGATAATAATAAGCCACTAAATGGCATTCAAAATAAGATATTCGACAAACCTTTCAACTTCATACATTTTAAGAAGTGGCATTTTTCTGGGCAACTCATGCAACTAAGTAGAGGGATATGGCTAATGATTGGTTGCAAACTGCCATATGTTCTTAGTCGCAAAGTGTATTTATTTGTTTAGTTGAATTGACAAATTCTCTACTTAATTTCTTCATGAAGGTACACTCAATATATGGCAGCCCTAAGTTGATACAGAAGAATATTTTGCAGAGCAATCTGGATTGCTCAGAACCATTCTTCTCTCCAAGGCAGAGAACATGGTCAGACCTAGATTCCTACTTGGAAAAGATTACCCCCGAAGTGGTAAATAGACTAAAAAACAGTTTCAGGGATATAACACTTGCTGACAAAATTAAGGAGCAGAGAAATACCGAAATGCCTAAACTAAAACCATCTGACGGATCACATGTGGCATATGGAACCGATTCTCTGAAGGACATCTTTGTCTGGGGCGACGTTCTTGGTAGTGTGTTAAACAATGGAGATGTATCAAAAACCAATGTTTCACTTCCAAGGTTACTGAACTCAACACAGATTCTTGACGTACAGAATTTTGCCTGTGGAGAGAAACATGCAGCGATAGTTACTAAGCAAGGGGAGGTCTTCTCCTGGGGTGAGGATAATGGTGGGAGATTGGGACACAAAGTGAGTGTCAGTGTCTCACATCCTAAAATTATCGAGTCTCTTGCCTCTACACGTGTGAAAGCTATTGCATTTGGAGCAAAGCACACCTGTGCAGTTACAATTTCAGGAGAACTATATGAATGGGGTGAAGGGACTCACAGCTTGGGTTTGTGGGATGATCAGTGTCAAAGAAGCCAATGGTTCCCACACAAATTGTTTGGTCCTTTGGATGGCATATCTGTGCTGAAGATTGCATGTGGTCAATGGCACACAGCTATAATATCATCCTCTGGTCAGATGTTCACATACGGCGATGGAACATTTGGCGTTCTTGGACATGGTGACATGATGAGTGTTGCTCGGCCCAAAGAAGTAAAGTCCCTGAAAGGGTTAAGAGCCAAGGCCGTCGCATGCGGGCCTTGGCACACAGCTGCCATTGTGGAAATATTAGGCACTGTCAAGAGCAATGCTCCTAGTGGGAAGCTGTTCACCTGGGGCGACGCGGATAGAGGGAAGCTGGGTCATGCTGACAGAAAATCGAAGCTTGTACCGACTTGTGTCGAGCCACTCACTGATTGTGATTTTGCTCAGGTATCCTGCGGGAAGGCACTAACGGTCGCACTTACAATAACTGGTGTTGTTTTCACCATTGGCAGCAAAGAACACGGACAATTAGGGAACCCTCGATCGGAGGACACATCTATTTGTTCAGTTGAAGGGACTCTTAAGACTGAATTTGTCAGAGCGATATCATCAGGCTCTTCCCATGTCGCAGTTTTGACAATGAATGGAAAGGTGTTTACATGGGGCAAAGGCACAGAAGGGCAACTTGGTTTAGGTGACTATGTTGACAGGAGCTCCCCAACTCTAGTGGAGGCCTTGGAAGATAAGCAGGTGGATAGTATAGCTTGCGGTTTCAATTTCACTGTTGCAATTTGTTTACATAGGTCAATCTCAAACAAGGATCAATCTGTATGCAGCAGTTGCCGGTTGTCTTTTAGCTTTACCAGGAAGAAGCACAACTGCTACAACTGTGGATCCATGTTCTGCAATTCCTGCAGCAATAACAAGGTTTCAGGGGCAGCTCTTGCACCAGATGGGAGCAAAAGGTACCGTGTTTGTGATTCATGTTTCAGTCAACTGCAGAAAATTGAAGAGCATAGCACAGTAAGTTCGCGACTGACGATCCAAAAGGAGGCATTTCCAACAGAAATAAGAACATATACACCAAAGTTGTCACGCATATTCAAGGAAGCAAATTTCATTATGGAAAAAATGGCCTTTGCACAAGGTCCTAATCAGAGAAATCAGGGTTTGGTTGCTCTGGATCAAGTGCGAACACTGAGATGGGGGCAAGTAGAGTGCCCCAGTCAATTCAAATGTGCACGGGAAAGCATTCCATGTCGTTCAACATCAGATAAACAGACAGTCGATGTTTCTCTTACACAGAGAATACATGAACCAGTGGCGCGAAAGTGTGCCAGCTCTTTGCCACAAGCAGCCAGTGATTTGAAGGCAGAACTAGATTTGATGGAAAAGATATTATTGGAAGAGGTGAAACAGCTTCAAGGACAGGTGATTCATATGACATTCTCTTTTTTTGTGTAATAGTAGCATTTTGTTGAACTCCGTTTAAATCGTATATTTTCACCAATGACCGTCTTATTTTATTCTAAGATGGAAAGTAACTGATTTGCTTACTAAAAAATAACGATCTTGTTACTATCTAAGCAGGTGACCACTCTTGCAGAACAATGCCGGCATAGGAGCCTGAAGGTTCAGTTGTACAAACGAAAAGTCAAGGAAACCTGGCTGATTGCCAGGGATGAGGCTGCGAAGTGCAAAGCTGCCAAAGACATTATAAAGATTTTAACCAATCAGGTATAAGTGTGACCTATCTCGATTCTCAACCTATGTCGAAATCATCTGACTACTTGATGCAAAATAAGTTGTCTGTGGCAAATTGTGCAGAGGAATGCTTTGTCGAAGAAGCTTTTAGCTGGTGAGCAAATAGACAAATCCCGAATCATACCTAACAGCATCACCACTGGACAACCAATAAAAGCAGAATTACCAGATCCCCCCGACAAAAACCTTGTCACAGGCAAATTTCAACAGCCGAACAGCATCAGAGATCACCACAACAACAGGCAAGTGGATTGGGAATCTACACTATCTACAAATGCTGCCGTGGTGGATGACACAGCTGTGCATCAGAATGGCAGGAGAGCCTCCAATAGTACGGATGGCTATGCAACCGGGGGAACGGATGCCACCCTCGCTCCTGTTGATCCCAATGGCGTCACCGAACAAATCGAGCGTGGGGTGTACGTCACTGTCGTTACATCCCCCAGTGGAAAGAAGGGCATCAAGCGCGTCAGATTCAGGTGAACTCCCTAAAAACTAAAAAGCCTCGACGATACTCGTCATTTGCCACGCATGTCCCAATGCTTTACTTTTGCAAGTTAGTAACTTTCTTGTTCGATCGATCGCGCAGTCGGAAGCATTTCGGCGAGAAAGAGGCGCAGAAATGGTGGGAAGAGAATGAGAGCAGGGTCTTTGCAAAATACAGCAGCATGGAACAAATGGCGGCGTAACAATTCCCCAAGCCTGATAATGGGAATCAACACCTAGCCCAAAAGAAATTGTACATGAGTAACCAGTTCTGCCTCATTGTTGATAGGAAATACACGGAAAGGTGCTACTGTTCAGTAAAGACGTAGTAGTAGATTAGATGGAGTGATGGGAGCAAAGGAACTGAGAAATGTTCTTTGTTCCCTAGGAAGCGGTTTGCAAAACTGTACTGCATCTGCGTCGCGGAGTTGCTCTAGGGTGTCTTTGGTTGGTCGTTGGGACGAGATTAAATGAGATAGGATAGTCCTATATCATTTGGTTGTATTGTTTTAGCCGTTTAGGTGAAATAGAATGTTTCAATATCTGTAGAAAATATTCTTTAAATTTGTATCTTACCATTCAGGATATGATGGTTCCATTCAAACAACCAAACACATTGATAACTTTTTTTCTTAAACTATCTCATACATATATCACCAGCAATAAACATACCATTATGGAAGTAGGCGAAGGTCCATGATTTAACCTCTCTATGCAATTGTACAGATGTGTTTGAGGTGGGATGAGGGTTAGGCCTCTCCTTGTGTGATTTTCTACTTTTGTCGCGTGATCCGATCAGTCAGAATTTCAGATGTAAGTTTGTAGTGTGGTGTGGATTCGTTGGCATTGCTTTCGTAATCGGAGAAAAGAGCAGAGGCATACCGGCACGGCTGCTTTAGGCTCGCGCTCCGCGTCTTTGTCTGGACCGGAACGGCGAGGGCTCTCGCCGTAGCCGCCTGCGAGCATCCCACCACCCCCGTTTCCTCCCCGCTTCGGTTGCTCGCCTCTCCCCTCCCGTCGCGTGCCTCATCCCAGCCGTCGCCATCGCTCCCACCCCTCCAGCCCCTTTGTGCCGCCGCAACGAAATTGTGCATCGGCAGTACGAATCTTAACGCTCTTGCTTCGAGAAGACTTCATAACTCTAGGGCCCAAGTCAGACCTTTGATTTTTTTTCTTTTTCAGAAAGGCAATCTCGAAGTTTGCAACTTCGGTACTTGGCAAATCCTCCTTGTGCCGAACGGGGAACGGTAGGGGTTTAAGATCTAGGCATGTTTGGTTTGGTGCCATGCTTACTCACTTTTTCTTGAATAGATAATATTTTAAGTTCTTATATTTCTATTAAGTTATATCTAGCAGTGCTTCAATGTTTTCCCTCTCAATATAAGTTGTACAAATCTTAAATCAAACAAATGGGTAAGTAATCACTATCTACTATTCATTCATACTTTAATATTTATGCAACTATCAAAAAGAAAATAGAAGCATATCTCATATATTAATCTTAAAGCATGTATTACCCTTAATACTTGTCACATGGCAAGGTGGTCAACACACTTGTGTGTGTATTACCCTTAAAGCATGTGAATTTGCTTTTTGAAAAATAGATTATTGCATAACTTTATTTGTGAAATTTTAATATCATATATTATAGAAGAGAATATACTTACTCTGTTTCCCAATACTTGTCACATGTGATCAAAACTTTTTCCCTCAAATACTTGCATAGCAAAATAGTAAACGTACCATAAACATTTTGTTTGTAACATCTATTAATTTTATTATTGCAATGCTTGACTCTTTCTTTCAATACTCTTTTAATGCACACCATGTTGCTTATAACAGTGTAGCCGAGTGAACACCTATCGATGTATCACCCTCTTAATCCCTCCATTACATAGAGGTCCACAAAATAAAAAGTCAGAATGTTTTCTTCTTTTTAAGATTTTTTAGCAAATTCTATATTTTCTTAGCAAATGTAAAAGACATGTCATCAACTTTTAATACATAATAGCTAATATTTTTTATATATAGAAATCAAATAATTTACCTTATTTTATTTTATTTTTGAATTAGCTTATTTCTCAAATTTTAATTCTGAATAAAACCAAAATTTATATTTTGCACTTAGTATGGAATTAAAAAATACCCCTAACTTCCTTTTATTTTATTCTTCTGTTATTCTTTATTTAATTACTAATTTCAGTTTTAGGTTAGAATTTGTATGCAAGTCAAAATGCTAATTTTTATTCTGAATTTCATCCATATATAAGTTTTATTTTAGAGTTCATATGAAAATCAAATGGCTAATTTCCTTTTTTTATTCCAAATGTATGTTCATTTTCATTGTTAATTTTTTTATCTAACTTCAAATCATTTTTAAGTTAGAATTCGTATACAAATCCAATTGCTAGTTTTGTCTAATTTTTATTTTGAATTTCAGTTATGTACATATTTTAATTTGGAGTTCGTACGAAAGTTAAATGGTTGATTTTATTTTTACTTTACATTTCTATTATCTTTTATTGTACTTGATATTGACTCTTTCTTCTAATCTAAGCCATTAATTTTATTATTATTATTTATTTAATTTTAAATATTAGTTTTAGGTTAAAATTCATATACAAATCTAACTGCAATTCGACCGGCATTAAGCAACTAATCTACAGCAAGCCGTACACAAGTTCGATGCATACGTAAGTTAATCTCATGTGAGCGGTTTTTAATATAGAAGATTAATTACCCTAATGACTTAGATTAATTGAGTAATTAGGGCGCTAGATTGGTTCTTGATGCTACTGTTCATACAATCAATATAAGAAGGGGAAATTTCTCAGCCCGCAACCATGCCGCTACACTCAATGTTGCAGTCACTGCCATCTTCGCTCGTTGAGCCCGCCGCCGCGCTGTGCTCACCATCATCGCCTCGGGCTATGCCTGATGTCATAGCCACCGAACCGCCGCGCCCGACACCAGAGCCACCATAGATGCTCGACGTGTGCACCGCACGATAGCCGCCGCAAGGATGCCGTTGCCAAGCTGGATCGCATGAAATTCGGTGCCATCTCATACAATGCGGGCCCGTCGCCACATGTTGATGTCGCCAATGCCTAATGCCAAAGCCACCATGTGCATCACAGCCACGCTCCTACTGAGCGTCCAGCCCGAGCGTGCGCTCTTGCTACCAATGCTAAGCAACAGCCTTCACCAGCACTACCGTCGAGCGTCAGCAGTCGCCAGAGCGCACCTGCACGTGCTTGATGCGGCCGTTGCCCATGCTCCTACCCCACGCGCTCGATGAGTCACGTGCCACCATGCCACGTACGAACCCTCGTGCCCACAATGCTCTGGGCACCACTCCACGTCTGTCGTGCCCGCAATGTGTTGGGCACACCTAGCTCCCGACGGCCGCTGTCACCACTGGCTTGCCCTGCCAGTTGAGCCAATATACCCAACACCTTTTGTGGGCCACCATGGCGGGCAGCCCACACGACCCAGTCACAATCAGCTCATGGAAATTTGTGGTTTGAACCCTGAGTTTCGAGTATTTTGCGGCTAAAGTAAATATTTGCACTTTAAACCCCCTAAACTTTAGTTTTTCATTAAAATTGTGGTTGAGGCAATTTTACATTCTAAACCTGAAGTTTACTACAACCTCGATAAAATAGTTAGTAGATTCTAAAAAATTACATTAAATCATATAAACTGAATTTTTAGGTATATGGGATTCCATAAATTGTTGAACCTTAGATATAGCTTACATTGGAAGCTTCATATCTTTGGGTTTATATTTTCCTAGTATAATTCCATTATTATGTATGCTGAATTAATTTTATGTTATTTCGATAATTCTGAAAATTGCTCATAATTAGTAAAAAAATTATGAAAAATGCAGGAAATTATAGATAATTATCTACTGAATAGATATAGACCAATATTTACTGATTCAAGAGTGAGCATGCAATATAGTTTACCGACAGTAAAATTCATTTTTTGCATGAATATAACATAGGATACGTCGGACATCACAAAGAGAAAATTTGCCAAGCTTGCCCTGAATGGCACCAATTACCTCACCTAGACAATGAATTCTAAGATCAACCAGATAGCTCAATCTCTTGGAGCTTCTATTACCCAGTCTGAAGTTAGCACTCGTGCTCTTTCTGAAGCTGCCAAGTGTGCGCCTCTGCACTTCCTAGGACAACATCTCCATGAGAACCTGAAGGCTAAGTATTTGATGGAGGAGGACCTACTGGTACTATATAATTCCTTGAAGAAATGCTATAACCAATAAAGATTTTCCCCGCTGTTAAAAGCACAACGCGAATAGACCCTCCTACGTTTCCAGGATTATAAAACCGTATTAGTATACAACCCGCATGCACAAGCTTGATTCCAAACTCCTTTCTGTAAACAGAAAGTTACAGATTCTAAAATGATAGACAACACGTTGTGCACCTTTCACCCCAACGTGAGGATACTGCAGCTACAGTACCATCATGCCAAATACCAAAAGTACTCTAAGCTTATCTATACTTTGTTAGAAGTAGAGAAGTACGATGAACTCCTGATAAAGAATCATCATATTTTTCCCACTGGACACAAGCAATGTCCAAAGCACATGCTTACGCTCAGTAGTCTAGCAATAGCCATGGTCGCGGAAAAGGACAAAAGCATCAGGAGGAAATGGAAGAATATCATAATACAGAAGCGAAGAGGCAAGCCCCAGTGGAGAGGAAAAGGTAAAGGGCCTACCAACAATGCTGCTCCTCTTCCACAACCTTGTTTTAGGTGTGGCTACATCGACCATTGGTTTCACACCTATCGCACCTTGAAGCATTTGGTGGACCTTTACATGCAATCCACGGTAAAGTCAAGAAGACCGAGGGGAACAAAGTTGAGACACACTTCACCCCTCAACTTGTTGACAAGCACACCGAGAAGTGTGATAATATGGTTCTTGATCCTATGGATAAGGATGTGAACACCCCCATGGATCAAGACGAACTTATTGGGGTGGATCTTAAGGAGTTCCAGAAGGACACCAACAACTTATATGGAGACTTGCAGTAGTCTCCCAAATACTCCCTCATTTTGCTAAGTTGATGCCACATTTCCTTAAGAGCCTCTTTATCAATTTAGTTTTAGTTCCCGATGAACATTGGTTTTATGTTCTTGAAGTGCGATTATCATTTAGGTTGAATAATAGTTATATTATTATTTATAGAATGTTAAATTCATTCAATGTGTTATGTTTGTTATATATTTTATAATATGTTCCATAAATAATAATTGTCTTATTGCTAAAAACATACTTTTAATATAGAACAACGTATAATCCAATGGCAGAGAAGAAAATCTGTCTCGTAGAAAGTTGCACCACAAATTCAATTATTAGAAAAACTAAATATTTTCTGACATTGACTAAGAAAACTGAAAATATTATGACCATCGCTGGAAGCAATGCCCTCATTATTGGTATCGGAAGGGCCATCACAGTTCTCCCTATGGGTACTAGTATACTAAAAGAGGATGCTCTCTTGTATCCTGATTCCAGTCGTCCTCTATTAAGTTTCAAAGACATTCATCTAATTGATTTCCACATATGAACGAAAAATGAGGATGGTATAGAATACCTACTCATGATTAAGTTTAAAGGGTGCAATAAACACGTGGTTGAAAATCCTTCTTCTCCTCAGGATTATACTATACATATATAAAACCTGAAGTTTATGTTGCAATGAAAACAATACTTAAAAACTCAGAACTGTTTAAGATCTAGCATGATTGACTAGGTCATCTTGGATTAAATTTGATGAGAAAAATTATTAATAATTTTGCTAGCCACAACATAAAAAAAACTACAGACTCCCCTATACTTGAAGATTTCTTATACTCTGCTTGAGCTAAAGGGAAGCTCATAACTACACCCTCTTTTCTAAAAGTTAGAGAAGAATCACCGAATTTTCTAGATAGAATTTTTTCAGGTGATATTTGTGGACCTATCCAGCCCCTATCGGGATCCTTCAGATATTTTATGGTACTGATAGATGATTCTACTAGATGATCTTATGTATACCTCTTATCTACTTGAAACTATGCTTTTGTCAAATTAATTGTTCAAATTATAAAATTAAAAGTCTCGTTTCTAGATGAAAGGATCAAGTCCATCTGAATAGACAATGCTTGTGAGTTTACCTCAAAGACATTTAATGATTAGTGTATGGCTTTGGACATAGTCCTCATGTCCATACATAAAATGGCCATGCAGAGTTATTAATTAAAACGATAAAACTTATTGTTAGGCCACTCTTATAGAATTGAAGGCTGCATGCTATTGTGTTAATTCAAATCAGACCAACTGCATACCATGAATTTCTCCTTTGCAGATAGTACGTGGAAAAGAAGTAAAGAACCAAGTATTTCCCATTTGCCAAAATTTGGTTGTATTGTATACATGCCAATCTCACCACCACAACGTACAACTATGGGGCCTCATCGAAATTTGGGGATTTATGTAGGTTATCAACTTCTATGAATTACTAAATAACTAGAACCTATGACAGGAGATTTGTATATGGCTCGGTACGCTAACTGTATATTTGATGAGGATAATTTCTATAAATTAGGGGGAGAAAAGTACCACAAGAAAGAATGCCGAGAAATAGATTGGAATGTCATGGGCATTCAGTCCTTAGACCCACGCAATAAAGAATCCGAATTTAAAGTTCGAAGAATAATAAATCTGCAATAAATAGCTAATAATCTACAAGATACCTTCACCAATCATAAGGGGGTGATAAAATCTCATATACCTACAGTAAACACGTCGAAAAGAGTGCAAACACCCTAGAAGGATATTGAATCACACTTACCCCTCATGATAAGAAGGGGAGAGACCTTCGAGCTAACGGGACTCAATTCCCTAGAGACGTTCGCAGAAACAAAGAACCGAATAAGTCATAACACTCCACAAGATAGTGGAAGAAGTTCAAACTGATGTTGAGAAAATTCATAAAGTGAGTCATCCTAAAGGTGGTAACCTCACTTGGAAGTTGGAATATCCAGACTCCATCGTTGTGGGAAATCACGAGGAGCTTGAAGAAATTAATAAAGAAATATCCATTAATTATGTGGATTAAGGAGAGTTGTACAAAAGGAATGCTAAAATTATTGACATATATTTTGCCTCAAAAATTGCTAAAACTCTTGATCTGGATTCAGAACAAAAGTCCATGGTAGAGTAATAGAAACGCTCAGATTGGGTCAATTGAAAAGAAGTAATTGAGACAGAATTGCGCTCGCTTAACAAAAGGTAAGTATTTGGTACCTCCTAAATTGCTCTTTGTAGGATCCAAATGGGTTTTCATCTGGAAGAGAAATAAAAATAACCAGGAGGTGCGATATAAATTGAGGCTTGTATCACAAGGGTTCACGTAGAGGCACAGCATAAATTATGATGAAACTTACTCTCCTATGAGGAGTGGAATAACGTTCCGATATTTGATATCAATGGTAGCTAGCATAAACTTACCAATACAATTGATGGATGTAGTGACTGCATATTTATATGGGTCACTGGATACAGATATTTATATGAGAGTCCTTGATAGAGTAAAAATTCTGGATCATAATAAAACCAAGCACAACATGTATAACGTCAAACTGCAGAGGTCGCTATATGTATTAAAACAGTCAAGGAGAATATGGTACAACCGACTTAGTGAGTTCCTTCTAAAGAAGGGTTACTATAATAATGATGCTTCTCCCTGTGTGTTTACAAAAAATACCCAGAATAGATTCTGTATTATCTAAGTCTTTGTCGATGATCTGAATATCGTAGGAACCATAGAGGATATAAAAGAATCAAGTTCTTACTTTATGACGAAGTTTAAGATGAAAGATTCGGGTAAAACTAAATTGTTCTTAGGCCTGCAACTAGAGCATTTCCTCGAAAGAATTTTCGTGCACCAGTCTATCTATACCAAGAAGGTATTAAAAAATTCAATATAGATAAATCTCATCATTTGAAAACCCTCATGGTAGTAAAATCGCTTAATGCGGATAAAAACATATTCAGGCAAAAGATGAGAAATGAGGAAGTCTTAGGACCTGAAGTTCCATATTTAAGAGCCACATGAGCACTTATGTATCTTGCGAATTGCACTATACATGATATTGCATTCACAATAAATTTGCTAGCTAGCCACAGTGCAGCTCCAACCAGAAGGCATTGGGTCGGTGTCAAGAATTTACTCAGATACCTCCAAGGCTCCAAGGTATACAAGATCTTGGCTTATTTTATTAGAAGGACCAAGACTCAACCATCATAGGATAAACAAATGCTACCTATCAGTCTGAACCCCACAGTGCCAAGTAGGGATGAAAACAGATCGGATAGTTTCCAACCGATCCGGATAAATTTCGGATACGGATTCTATTGGATTGGATATTTGTCGGATCGGATACGGATATGGATTCGGTAGCTCACTATCTGTCGGATACGGATATGAATCCGGATAATTCGAATATTTATGGGCCAGATATCCAAGTGGGCTGGGCTAAGGCTACTCTTTTGGCCCACAAAGGTTTTTGAATTTGAAAATCATTTTCTAATTTAATTAATCTACAAATAAAATTTCAATTATTTAAATTAGCAAACCAACTCCAAAAATTATAATTTTTTAGGGAAGTTCCTCACACAATCTAACATTTTAAAAAATATTTCCAAGATTTTATCAGCTTTTAAATTTTCTTGAAAATTCAAACACCACTGTCTTTAATAGAAAAATATTTTAAATAAATAGCTAAAAATGCATAAAAACTCATAAATACGTAATTTTTTTATTTTAAATATAATTAAATAAAGAATACAAATCTTGGGTTATTATATGTTCTCTATGAATGTTTGGAGTAACTAAACTAGTTACTTTTTTTCATTTTGTGTGTATAATTTAAAGGGTTTTCATATTCCGATAAATATCCATGACCATATTCGTTTTGATTCGTATTCGCTCCATAACCTATTTGATATTATTCGTATTCGTATCCGTATCTGAGAAAAAAAATGAAAACAAATATGGCAGAGCCATTATCCGTCTGTATCCGATTCGTTTTCATCCCTAGTGCCAAGTCTTAGACTGGATTTGTGTCTCTTTGATGCTACAACTATTTGTTGACGATCTTTTAAACAGATCTAGGTAACTACCTCTACCAACACTCAAAGATAATAACATTATATGACGCCTCACTGAATGTGTTTGGCTAAGACGTGTAATTAGACATACCCAGAAGTCATATGGTATTAACACCGTTTATACCTCACAATTATCTATGAAGATAATGTTGCTTTTGTTGCATAAATACAAATTGGTTACGTTAAGAGCAATATCACTAAGCATATTACCCCCAAACTTTTCTATCCTCATGAAATTCGGAAGAATGGTGAAGTAAAGATCATGCAAACTAAGTCATATAAAAATCTAGCTGATTTATGCACTAAGTATTTGCCAACATCCGGTTTTTAAAGATATGTTCATGGCATTGGAATTAGACGACTTAGAGAGATGCAAAGTTCAGGGGAGTAAATCTCTGAACCATAACTCTTAGTATGACCCCAAAACACTACCCTAATCCAGAAGATTACGGGTTGTACTCCTTTTCACTTAGTGAGTTTTTCTGAAGTTTTCTCACATGAAGGTTTTTAATGAATCAGTAAGTGCGACACAATATGCGGATGTAATGTACTCTTTCCTCTATCTCTTTTTTTCCCACCTAGTTTTTCGGAAGAGTTTTTGATGAGGCATATGCATGACGCAATATTCACTCAAGAGGAAGTATTGAGATATAAGTAAACTTTAAGGTTTAGTCGGCGAATTCCAAAACTACCTTTAATTGGTTTTGACTATAAATATAGCACCACGTTATATAGAGAATCAATCGAAAGTCAATAAAGAAAAATAGTTCGACTCCTATATTATGTGTTCCGTCTGTGATTGTTCTTCGAGTTTTCTCAATCGATGCATTGAGATTGAGATTAGGCAATTAGTTTATTATTGAACACTAGTATTCATTCCCTTTTGCCCCGTTTAATACCTGTGTAGCAGTTGTGGTTTCAATAAAGCCGGGCTGAAAAGTCTGTGCTTTATCTAAAAGTTGGGAAAAGGCTGACGTGTTTTCTTGCTGGGTTTACACTTTACAGGCCCGGTGTATCTGTCCTGCACGCATCTTGAAGCGCTCATGTAAGATCGCATCCTTGTGCTTCTGGGTTGGAACCTAAGTGTGGTTGCAGCATCGCATTTGACGACCGGTGACTAAATTTGCATTTGGTTCGGTGAAAGAGACTGTTTATACTGGTTCCTACTGGAAGAGACTGTTGCAATTGGCTATAGCTTCTATCCATGGAGATCCAACGCGGTGGTTACTATGACTACAACTTGTAGTATCGATCGTGGGATCAAAAAACGATAACTCAGATCTTCTATAATATTGTTAGACAACCACTATAGTAAACACGTGTATCATGTATTGTAACAATTTAATGTAGCTAAGTATTGTAGCACGATCCGAGGCCTTGATTACTTGAATCGAAAGATGCTGACTGCTGGTAACAGTTGCCGTGATACATGAGGCAGTTTATCTACGTTCTCCTGCATTTCCTGAATGATATGAAGGACATGAAGGCGCCAAACCAAGTCCAAAGATAATCATATTGATTCAGATATACAAAGCATTCGACGCTGTGTTCGTCTTCTGCCCATTACATGTTGTTACAGACTACAGAGAGATACAAGCCTAGTTTACAACCTTCTCTGAGACCCAGGTTGATACAGGCAACAACCACTGACCTATGAAACTCCCGAGTTTGGGGGAAAATTACAGACACACGGTGAAGAAAACAAGGATATTACAAATTTAAATTATATATATTCACGTGTAAGAACCAGAGTTGCTCAATCTAATGTGGTTTCGAGCTGCTTCAGAGAAGTATAACATAATAACAGGTTACAGCAGCAGGACAAGACTTCTCCCCGCTGCAGATCAGCAGCTCAAGAAACCGGAGCAAAACTAGCAAACATCTAAGATATGTAGTGTAAGTGAGGCTTCAGCAGTCACAAACACAGCCTCGTCAGTTCGCCGTCGGCGTCCTCACCGGCCACCTCTGATCGAAGCAGCTCGCTCTCGGCCGCGCATCTCTTGCTGTATGGCACGAAACCTCTCTGCAGACTGATGGGCGCAGAGTTCTCGCACTTCGTTAGCCGCCGCACGGGCGTCGTGTCGCTCTCGCTGCTGTTCCCTTGCCCGCGAGACTCCGTGACGTCCGAATTCTGAGCCGCTGCTGATCCAGGAACGACGCTGGAGGCCGTGTTTGAACCTGTCAGGGATCCTTCTCTCTGCATGACCGTGTAATCTGCGGCCTCTGAACGATGGTGGTGGTGCTGATTTGAAGCCACCGCCTGCGGGTAGAACAAGGCGCAAGGCAGGCTCCCGTTGTAGCTAAACCATGGCATGACGGATCGAGCGGTCAAACCGTCCGATTGAGGAAGGAAATACAAGAACTGCTGCATGCTTCTCGGCCATGGATTCCATGGGCTTCCTTCTACGGTACCAACGGAAGGTAGGTCTCTGCCGTTCTGCAGGTTCCCGGTATTGGTATTTGGCTGCTGATACGAATCCTTCTCCACAACTCTCTTCCCGAATAGCTTGAAGACTGAAGCTTCTGATCCTATACATGAAACTTCTTTGGCACAATTGTTCGAGATGCGGCCGGACTCCTGAAATTCAAAATTCTGAAACATATTAGAATTTCACCAGTTCTGTTAAGCAGATCACCTTAAAACAGCACACGAACATATCACACTTCACAAAATTTTGATTCAGAGATATCGAAACTCTGTGTTGTGCTCGAAAGAATTACTTGCGGTGTGTAGTCTTATCTGAAATTACTGGCCCTCATATTGCTATCTTGATATTGGATATCTCATATTCTTGCCAAATTGAAAGAACTTATACCTAATAAAGAATAGGAATATACCCTAGTATTTGACGCCTGCATAGCCAACTCGGCAGTCGCGATGCTTGGCGAGAGGTAGCCGTCCTCTCTGTCCACCGACGAGTCCGGCGAGCCGCCGACGTTGCCATGCTCATCTGAACGAGCGCCCGATGGAACCGGCGACCTGCTGCCGCCCGAGTTGTTGGACAATCCGCCAACCAAGGCCTCCATTCCTATCTGCGCCGCGGCCAACACCGACGTCGGCGAGCCGTCCTCCTGCTCGCATAGAGACTGCATCCTCACAGGAGGCCTCCCCAGCTGCCTGAGAGCCGGGACGTGCTTCTTGGCCGCGCTGTCGTCCACTTTGCGCGGATAAGGGTGCGTCGGTTTCCTCTTCGGCCGCGGCGGGGGGATCTGAATGGCCGCCTCCGCGGCTCCGCCTGAGCCGTTGCTGCTCCCCGATGATTCTCTGACGACCTGCAAAGCACGGCGCAAATCCGACATCAAGAAACCTGCAAAGACCGCGCTAGTGAAAGTGACGTCATCTGCTCTCCCATGAATGATTGGCGACTTACTTTGGCAGTCAGTCAAGTAACACCAATCCATGGTGTGTACGTTTTTTTCATGGCAGAGATCAGAGAGTTTGTTTTTACATGAGGAAAGGCTGTACGACCTTAGAGAAGAACTTCTGCGCGTGGCTTCGGATTTGCACGGCAGTCTTGGTGCCTATGTGTTCTGCATGCACAGACGAGAAGAGTGTGTTCAATTCAGGCGTACGAGATGGTCATGAGGCATGAGCGTGAATCGATCGATTGCTTCTTGCATAAATACGTGCGTGCGTACCTTGTATACGGCGCCAGGCGCGGCCGTGTAACTGCAGGGCTTCCAAGAACCGATTGTGCTCTTCCTCGGTCCACTTCTCGCGCTGCTTCGTGATCGTGTACGGCTTGCGCGCCTGCTCGGAAAAGCGTGGAAGCAAGAAAGTTTAGGGAGGGGGCAGGCAACGAAAACAACACACAAGCTGCACAGATTTTGCAGCGAAGCAGCAGCGAATTGGGTGCTGAAAAACATGAGAGAACCGGTCGCGCAGTTGCTGTTGTTGTACCTTTGGTACGTGCTCCTCCCCTGACAAATCCATGTCGCCGAAGTTCGGAGAATTCTTGCGAAGACCCGCGGTGTCTTCTCCGCCGGCACGATCATCGACAGCGTTTTCGTCAGTTGCCATCGCGTTTTCCTGTGAATAACGGGTGAAAAAGAGGAAGAAACATCCTATGATCAGTTTCCAAGAACATCATTTCAGCCCCGAAAAATAAAGATCACCCCAAAATGATCTCACCAAGAACGGAAAACCGAAAGATCAATGAATTACCTGCAAACATGCCATCTCCAATCTGCAAGACCAAAACTATTCCCAAACCTAATCACACTCCCCAAGATAGCCACACCAAGACGAATTTGCAAGTACTCCAACTTGTTGATGAGGACGAGGAGGGACAGGAGTAGACGAGAGGAGGGGAAAAGAGACAAAGAAGAGAGCGTTGCGTTGCGTAGGCCCCATCGCACTAGGGGAAGGAGAGGACAGGAGAAAAAGAGCATGGACGAGGGCGCCACGTAGGACGGATTTTTCCACTTTCCCCGTCGGCCCCCGCTCTTTTCTTTTGGCTACGTTTTTCTCGGCTCTTTTTTTTTTTCCTTTTTCCGTCGACGAAATAATCCGGTGGAAAATTCGGGAGGCCGCTCGTTCTTGTGGCTGTGGCTCCTCCTCCGGTTTCTCTCGTTGTCATGTGTTGCGAGTGCTCCATTGTGATTCCTAGTAACGTGCTGAGGTAATCGTAACCAGTTAAACCGCCATTAGGCGCGTGTAAAACGTAATAGTTTGGTCCTGATAACGTAGGGATAGATGCCTAATCCGTCCGACTCTTCGGCGTTTTGGTGCGGTTGCGAGAGGCTGTAGAGGAGGATGATGGAGTTAGGCTTGGCCGATCCGTGCCGCAAACTAGATCTAGATGCACGTTCCGTGCAATGGTCCTCGGTTAGGGATGAAAACACGTTAAATACGAGCGAATAATGGCTCTATCATATTTATTTTGATTTTTTTCTAGGATGTGGATACGAATACGAATAATATCGAATATAGATACGGAGCGAATATGAATCAAAATGAATACGATCATTAATATTTATTAGAACATGAAAACCTTTTAAATTGTACGCACAAAGCAAACAAAAGGATATAACTAGTTTATTTGATCTAAACATTCATGAAGAATATGTAATGACCCAAAGTTTGTAGTCTTTGTTGAATTATGTTTAAAATAATAAATTATGCATTTATGAGTTTTTATGCATTTTTAGCTATTTATTTAAAATATTTTCATATTAAGTATAGCCGTGTTTGAATTTTTGAGAAAAAAATTAAAATCTAATAAAATCTTGAAAATAATTTTTAAATGATAGACTATGTCAGTAATATGCCTAAAGAATTTCATAATTTTTTGGAGCTGGTTTATCAATTTTAATAATTAAAAGTTGATTTCTTAATTAACTAAATTAGAAAACGATTTTGAAATTCAGAAACCTTTTTGATCAAAAGAGTAGTCTTGTCTATATTCGTTTCCGATCTAATACTATCCAACTAATATCTGAGTCGACAGAATTCATATTTGAAAATTGTCCAGATCGATCAGAAACTATCCATCAATTTTCATCCCTACTAAGAGTGCACACTTGATCAAACATGTGTAAATCACGGGTGGTTATATGTCTCCTGAGAGCGATGCACCGCTCCGAAGAGGTGGTGCAGTTTGGTATCTTTGCAACATAAATATCGAGCCAACCAAATATACAGCTACTTGATTGGTGCTGTTATTTTAACACTGTGGTCCTAACACTGTTCACACTTATAGGGTGGCTAAATCAATATTTTTATCAAATATGCTTTTGAATCCTTGACTGCACATAACCTCTTTGTTAACTGCCCTCAAATTCGACATTTGTGGTCATCCATTATTTAATGGGTACACCTCCCAACACTTCTACAGGATTAAGAGGAACCGAAAACATATCTAGAGCAGTGGAGCTATGATCAGATAAATTCTTTACTGGGATTTTGGAATGGTACGAAAATACTGATCATTTTAACATGGTGACAGGTGAAAAGAACACAATAGCATAATCTTTCAAAACAGAAGATCGACCAATAAAGAAATCCTTGAATCAGTTGAGCATGAGGTAGCAAACAGGATTTTCACGGGAGCGACAAAACTAAAGAAATTGATGGTTTCTCTTATTGTGCCCTTTCTCGCCTTTACCTGAATCTGGCGCAGCCTCCTACGCCTAATAATTTTTTTTGCATCATGTTAATATAAACACAGCTTGTGCTATCCTTCAAAAAGATATTTGTTGTTATTTCAATACGGTGGTCCTAACGCCGTTCACATGGAGTTTTCGGTTCAGTCTCACCAACTGTATGTTTGGTGAGTTAGTGGAATCCATCAAGCACATGCTACTAATGGATTTAGGATCGATCTAGATTTTTGAATTAACCGATCTAAAATCACAAATGGATTGAATTCATTTTAGATCCATAGCTATTTGGATTAGATCTAGATCAGATTAGGTCAGACTTGGATCTTATGTTTTTCTACTAAATTTCTCACCACTAGCCAAGTAAACCAATTGATGTTGCCTTTAGCACTAATACTCTCTCTTTTTATTTTATATACTTCAACATCATACTTTAAGTTTTAACTTTCAACCACTGTTTCCAGTTAGTGAGATATGTAATTATAAACCTAGTTTTATTATTTGAATATTGTACCGTAAACTATCAATTCATCAAACAAATAATTATCTAGATAAAGGCAGAAATCAAGGTCCAGACTTCCACTTGAACCCAGACTAGGCTTGAACCTTAATTTTTTCTGGATCAGACTGGTTACAGATCTATTAAAAGAATATTAGACTTAGACAAGATTTGTGCTGAGCTTCGGCCCATTAGCATTCTTACTCTCAATGTTTCGATACCCATTATCTAGTTAAATGTTAAACTTGTCTTAATATTTGTCTAAATATTCATTTTTCTTTGTGGTGTTCCGCTCGGAACACATAATTTTTTAATTCCGATAGTAAATAAAATTTTTAATGTAAAATTCCAGCCAAATGGGCTTAGAAACAAAAGACAACTCTAAATAACAACCGATGCAATGTCAACTAGAAAGGGATCAGATGATGTGATAGCAGCGACTACACCTTTATTGGTCATACAATCACATCACCACTGCATTGGATCTCATAATTGATGTAAAAACATGGTAAAACATCCATGATCAAGGTTCATATTTTCGTTTTGTAAGTGAAAATCGGTATCTAGTCGGTATCGGTTTTTCGCGAAAACCAATCGAAGTTCGGTAAAAACTGATCAGTTTGCGAAGTCAAACATGTAGTCAAACCGATTCAAAAAAATCGAAAACCGGTCGGTTTTTATCGAAAATCGACGACAGAAGGAAAAATGGTGAAAATGCAAAGAAAAAATGAAAACAAATACAAAAAATCCCAATTAATCTATCAAACACCTCAAAGAAATTTAAATAATTTTTGAAATCATTTATTTCTTCTAAAAAATCTAAAACAGCAATTAATGAAGAGGAACAAAGACACTATTAGATTTTTATAAAATATTTAGAAGATTTTTTATATTTTGAAATTTTAATGTAACCATAACTAGTGCCAAAGGATTATTTAATAAATTTTCCATAAATATTAGACTTCATTTAGTACCCATATAAAATCAAAAATAGAAGAGCATATACAATTATAATAGCACTTTCAGAATTTTTAAAAAATACATATCCCATCATCATCTAAAAATTTTACAACATAATTGTAATTACGTTATAACATCACACAAAAAGTGTAATAAATATTAGACTTCATTTTGTGCCCCTAGAAAATAAAAAACTGAAGAGCATATATTGTGACAGTATTACTGTTAGAATTTTTTAAAAATACACATGTCTAATAATCATTTGAAAATTTTATAGCATCATTAACATTGCCTCAGGACCTCACAATTTTTTTTAAAAAAAATTAACACTTTTTGCTAAATTTCTTCAATTTTTTTAATTTACATTTGAACTCCACGGTTTATCGTTCGGTTTTTATTGCCAAACCGGCTCGGCAAAGTCATTTTTCGCAAAAACCGACCGATTTTCATCGGCTTTGTGAACACTAGGTGAGACATGCGGACATAAAAATATCTCAGAGATCGCCACAAGGATAGAAGGCAAGAATCCTACGTTTTACGTTAAGGTAGAATTGATTATTTTTACCGTTTTAATTGGTGCAATTGATCATTCTTCCCGTTTATTTCATTGACATGTGGTTCAAGAGCCCACATATCAGTGAGACTTTATGGAGTAAATGATCAGGAGCATAAGTAAATATGAGCAAATCATCAATTATTTCTAACAAGAGCTTGTGCTTTTCTTTCCTTTCGTGAAGGAAAACTTTATGGCCATTAAAAATTGTGGAAATATCCCCAGACTCTAAAATTTGGGAAGTGCGAGAAGCGAGGCGGCCGTGTGGATGGGTTAAAAAAGTGCGGAACGGAGCGGATTTAACAGCGCGGAAAAAGCGAGAGGGACAGGTGAACCTTCGATGCGCTTTATGACACGTCAACCCCACTACTAGCACTACTAAGACGCAAGCCGCAATCGATCGAGAGGCCGCCTCGGTTCCTGCCACGTATCGTGTCACTAGAAGCGGCAAGTAGATAGACGAGGCCTTTGCGTCGCTTTGTAGCCACAAATGGGCGGGTCCTGCCTCCTGACCACAAGCTTCTTAGGCTGGCGCTACAAAATTCACGAAATTTTTTGGCCATATGTTGTCTCGGGGCCAGGGCCTGCCTCTTTTAAGGGGTGAATATAGAAAAAAAATCAACTAGTCTTAACGTATAATTTGTAATAAAGAGATTATATATTTATATATTAAAGAAATCATGTGCGTTGTATCGGAGGACTTCGATATGATTTGACATAGATGATTACACCCTGATCTCTTTTCCCTGCCTCGACTCGTGTTTCCTAGGGGATGACACGTGGGTCCCCATGTGATTTATCCTAGCCGAACATGTGGCAGTGGTTGCCTTAAGAGAAAGAGAGAGAGAGTGTGACGTGGGCTCTTGCTGGCGACCCGATTCGGTCCCTTTCATCAGATTGTCCGGTATACAGTCTTGGCCTTTTGGATAGGCCGGAGGAGATTTCCATCAAAAAGGATTTTGTAGGAATTCCGGAAGATGTCAGCTGCTAAGCAACCAACTAGAGAAATCTGTTAAGAAACCTCGCTATCGAATAGTTCAGGGTTCCCGAACAGATCTAAAGTGAAGAACAGAGGGAGAAAGAGAGACACAGGTTTAGAGAGGAACAACGAGAGAATTCTTTATTTCTTTCTGATTCCTTTTACAATGGGGATCCCCTCCTCCTTATATAGTAGTCGCCTAGGGTTTCGGCTAAGGGACTATCGTGGACCTTCATGGGCCACGTGGTTTCCTAACACTCCTCTTTGGGCCCTTTGCCGCGAGATGCATATGCCTCATTAAAACTCCAGAAAAACCCAGTGGGAAAAATACTTTGAGAAAAAGTACATAGCATACGCTTATTGTGTTGCACGAATTGCCTCATTAAAACCTTATGCAAGAAAAACTTCATGAAAAACTTGCTAAGGAAAGAGTACAATCCACCTGAATTTCAAATTGCTAATCTTCGAGATTCATATTGGGTACTCAAACCTCATGTTTAATATTTATGTGGGAGTATGTGAAATATCTCCCCCTGAAATCTGCACTTCTCTAAGTCTCATCATCCCAATCCCTTTTACGCACCTTTCAAAGGTAGATGCTGGGAGCCTGGGAGTGATTTAGTGAACAAATCTGCAAGATTTTCACATGACTTAGTATGCAATATCTTGATCTCGTTCATCTTATGCAATTCGTGAGCATAGAAGAACTTGGGTTGTGTGCTTCGTGAGATTGCTCTTCACATAACCCATCTGTGCTTGGACAACACAAGCCGCATTATCTTCATAGATGATCGTGGGAGTTTGCTCAATGTTCAAGCCACATGACTTCTGGATGTGGTGAACCATTCTTCGGAGCCATGCATATTCACGAGAGGCTTCATACAAAGCAATGATAAGCGTATGCCCATTCACGAGAGGCTTCATACAAAGCAATGACTTCCAGGAAACTGCTGTTCTTCCACATAGGAAAACATAGCCAGTTTGGGACTTGCCAGTGTGCGGGTCTGATAAGTACCCAGCATCGGCGTAGCCAACCAAATTCAATTCATTGTTTCTTCTGAAGAACAAACCAAGATCTTTGCTTCCTTAGAGGTAACGGAAGATGTCCTTGATCCTTTTCCAATGCCTTTTGGTGGGTTCTGCACTGTACCGAGCTAGCAAATTCATAGCGAACGTAATGTCCGGCCAGATGCTATTCGCAAGGTACATGAGCGCTCCAACTACACTCAGATATGGGAATTCTACCCCGTGACTTCCTCTCTCTCTAGGCTCGTATGGGTCTAGGTCCGCTGAAGTGACCTTCCACCATTGGAGTCTTTGTAGGATATGCTTTTTCAAAACCAAATTGTCGGGGATCGGACACCGCGCGCGTCCCTCGACACGTGTCCGCTCCTCCTCGTGCCCGGGACTGCTTCCTAAGCCCAGCAGAGACGTCTCGATCTACCGGCCGGCGCCGAAAGCGATCGTTACGGTCCAGATCCGACCAAAGGTCTCAAGAGGCCACCGGGGACCTCTCCGAGCTCTTCCCCGACCTGGCGGGTCGGGCTCCCGACCTCCGTGAAGGGACGGGTCCCCGACCCGACCAAGCCGGCTCCGACCTCCGTGGAGGACGGGTCCCCGACCGACCAAGC
Source organism: Otatea glauca (assembly GCA_036346275.1). Lineage (NCBI taxonomy): Eukaryota > Viridiplantae > Streptophyta > Magnoliopsida > Poales > Poaceae > Otatea > Otatea glauca. The sequence goes on from CM070714.1 coordinate 44,399,677, forward strand.
CAAGGCAACCCCCAAGGGTCAGCGTGTCAAAGTCTCCACCTGCCAACAGCCACGTGCCCCACGGATGGGGTCAATCGAAGTGACTATACGAGAGCAGGTGGCCATCTCCCAAGATGGTTTAATGACTGTCGAAGTCATGCTCCCAGTCCCATCAGCCGTTCACATACAGTACGAAGACACGCTCTCTCCCGAGGCAACTCCCTCATCATGCGCAAAGAACGCCAACACTCGTAAGGTTCGCGGAGGCGGTGTACGCCGCTTCGGAAATACCTAACCGCCCGACCAATCGAAGCTACCGACCGGCATAGGCAAGACGGGCGATGATCGGTCCACAGAACGGCGACCGGTTTTAGTGTAGGTCATCTCGTCCTTTCCCAATTCTCGATGTAACCTGCCCCTTCCTTTCGTATAAAAGGAGGCAGGGACCCCCGTAGGAGGGGCGATCGCAACCGAACTCATCGGGCTAAGCCATTAGCATTCTCACTTGTAAACTTGGTACAGCGATCTACACAAAAAGGCAATACAATATCACCACACGAACTGGAGTAGGGGTTCGGCCCGAACCAGTATAAACCTTGTGTCCCCTGTTTGGTTGCATAGGCTCCCCTGCTTAGTGTGCCCGCCGAGGGTGCCAACCGGGCGAGCGAAGCTTTGGGCCTCGCCCTTCGTACGATCCTTCCCCCTCTTTCTTTGCGGTCGGCGGTCCCGATCGTCGACAGCTGGCGCCCACCGTGGGGCCCGAAGTTTCGTTCGTCCAAAGTTCGTCATCTTGGCCAGCTCAACACCTCCGGCTCCACTACCAGCATGTCACGAACGGCGAGCTTGGGCTTGGACGCTGTCCCCGAGTGCCAAGGCTCCACTTCCATGCTCTCGCCATCCTTGCCACCCCGCGAACGCCATGCCTTCGCGGCCGACGGACGTGAGGCAACCCCTGGGGCGGACGACGGTGGCTCGAAAACCCCTCGGGAGGCGCATCGGTTCGCCCAGGTCGCCATCGACCAAGCCATCGCCGCCATTCGGCGAGAGGGGCGTGGTACGACCCGCTCCCAGTTCGGCCGGTTCGACCCTCCCCGTCCGCACGAACCTGCCCAAGAGCGCCTGCGGGCCATCGCCCGGGTCATGGCTGACCCCGCTCGGGCCGGCTCGGCCCTCCTCCGACGGTCCCTGGCCGAAGAGCTCAACAAGGCGACCGACGGCGTCACACCCCGGCGGCAAGCAAGCTCTCTGGGCTCCGAGTCTCGCCCCGTGACGGCCAGCGGCCCCCTGTCACATGATCACCGGCCGCTTCACCGGCAGATCCCGCCTCGCTCGCACCCAACGCCATCTTCACCGCCCACGACAGAAGGGCGGCGCGCGGGCTCGCCGTCGCCGGCGGCGTAATAACGATGTTTCCGGACACGCGGTATTTCCGAAGTCCTCTCCGGACGTCAAACTCGGGCGATGAAGATCCAGAATCGCTATGACGCCACCACACGCAAGGCTCCGTCGACCATCACGATCGACGCGGTGCGCCACGGCCGAAGTTCTCCCCGCTTATTGGTGACGATTCCGGACGCTTAGCAATGGCGGCGGCGATGACCTTCCGCCCACGGCCGCCCGGCGTACTCGTGACGATCTCCGTCTGGCACGCTGGCCGCCCGGTTAGGCGGGCGATGATGGAGCGGTTCGACGGGACCAAGAATCCCGCGAATTCTCTCCATCTACTCCACCGCCATCCCGCGGCCGGAGAAGACGAGGCCGTAATGGCCAATTACCTCCCACTGTTACGGACGGTGCCGCCCGCACTGCTCTTCAACCAGCGTCCGGACCTTCCGGCCGTGGCACCACCGAGAGCGCTCCACTCCAACTTCCGAGTTGCTACGAACGGCTCGGCGGGAGAGGACTCGGACCGTGTTATCCAGGAAAGGGGAACATCTGCGGATTTCGTGCGCGGCTCACCCACGCCAAACTCGATCCCCAATGTTTCGATTTAAACCGTCATCAAGGCTTTCAAGTTTGGCGTCCGAGATGACGCCTTTACGGAGGACCTCGAGATTGCCACAAGACTCACCGTCGACAAACTATTCCGCATGATCGAAGGTAGACGGACGCGACGATCTTTCCATTGAAGCATGACTATGACCGGGAGCTAGGCCTCGCCTTCGCAAACGAGGCCATCCGATGCTAAGGAAGGAGACCCGCCCACGCGACAAAGACGGGAAAAGACCGCGGCGTCGGGCGGCTACCCCGCCTAGTCACCACGGCCGACGACAAGCGTGAAGGGGCGGACCGCGCCCGACCGGGCCGCCCCCCCACCAGAACCATCCGCGATCGCAGCGGTATGCGCCGCGTCCGCCCCAATCACGGCAAGGTCGGGACCCTCCACGCCGAATATCCGAGCTTGGGGCAACGAGGAACAACCCGCCGACACCAACAAGCCGTCCCACGTGGGAGGCCCTTCGAGTCGTCTCAACAAGCCGCGCGGGGCTTGCTGTCCAGCGGTCCCCGATGGCGAGGAGCTCGCGAGCTCGTGGAACGAGGCCGACCCGGGAAGTTCTACGCCTAGCGCCCTCTTTCACCCTTCATTAAGTTGTTGCCTCTTTCTTTGTTGCCGTGTTCGCCTCAGATTACACTCGGGCGCCTGGGGCATACCCGAGGCTCGTGCCATCCTGGTCCAAACCAGGTTCGTGACCATAGTAAAGTTTTCTTCCGATTTCCGTGCTAATCTCTTTCGATTTGTAGAAGGGTTGGTGTTCCGTCACGACCCTAAGTTGCAGATTCCTTCGGTCGAAGGTCGCGCCATCTTAAAGGCCCTGACGCAGCGGCTCGTCCGTCCCTTTTTTAACCAAAGTAATTTCTTCTTAGAACGCCTTGGCGGCCCGACCATGGCGTGGCTATAAGGGCAACCATAAGGCCACGCGGCGGCTCGGCCTCGAGACGCCCATGCGTGTTCTTTCTTGCGCCGGGTCACGCTCTCTAGGTTCGCCTCGGGATGAACAACCCGGGCCCGGGCATTCCTGAGATCGGGGCCGCGGTAAGGCGATCGTTATCGGTAAGCCGACCATCCCCGTCTTGCCAACCATTGAATGTTCTCGAGGGCGCCCGAGCTCGATGACTTTTCCTGCTCGGAGGTTGCGCTTTGGGATTCACCACGAGGATGACTCGCTCGTTCTAAGCCGACCTTTCCCCGGCCGGTGGCTGTGTTCGAATCTCTAAACCGCCTCCGAGGGTCTTGCCGAGCTCGATGCATTCCCGAGCTCGCCGAGTCAGACCCAAGGCCGAAAATCTGGTCCATCCTGAGCTATTCCAGGCCGACCAGTCCGAGTTGTGCCCAAACCTGTGTACTGCCAGACGAGGCCTCGGTGGGGACCACGTTCTCCGGGTTCGTCTCAGGGATGCCAGCATCCCGAGCCCGATGCATTCCCGGGCTCGGAGGCCGCAGTAAAACGATCCTTATCGGAGTAAGCCGGCTATTCCCCTGTGTTACCGACCAGTGAACGTCCTCAAGAAGCGCCGCGGGCCCGATGACATTCCCAGACCCGGTGGCCGCGACCCCTAAGATCACCACCAGGGATGATGTCGGTCGCAATAAGTCGCTTTGCCGCAACAAGCCGACTAATTCCCTGCAGCCAAATTATCGAGACATGTCAACCCGAGTCGTGCGGGCCCGAGTGATTTGGGTGAGGCCTCGCTTGAATCAACATCGTGCATCGACGGCTCATCACCTAAACCGGGTAATTCGCAAAAGGCGGTAGGCCTCGTCGCGAAGGTCCGCAGAACGATGCTCGCCACGCCCACGATCCATCTCGCTCGACCTTCCAAGAAATAGCCCGCACAAAGCACGCAGCGGGCGCACGCAGACCGACAAATAAGCTAAGTTCTCCAAAAAACACAACTCTATAAAGCTTAGCATAAAGTTGTTTTATCTTTACAAGGGGAATCTTTCACCCCGGACCCATCCGCTAACTCTAAAGTTTACAGAGACATGTCTCGGCGAGTTTTTCCGCTTAAGGTCTGAAACCCTCCGTCGCAGCTGCGAGGACCTCGATTCGCCTTGTCAATCCGCACGGCCGCCTTGGAGCTGGGCCAAGGCGTCTTTCCCACTCGAGCCACCGCCGCGCTTCTCTCCAAGACTAGCGTTCGGCCTCGGCCTCACCCACCTTGGTTTCGCTCCGGTGGCCCTCGCTCCAACCCCGGATCGTCTTCTCGAGCTCTGGCCGCTTTGGCCTCGAGCTCGAGGAGGCCCCTCGCCGGCGACTTCGCCGGCGGGCGGCCGGAGATCTCGAGTTTAAGACGCCGGATCTCCGCTGACGCCTGGCCAGCGTCCTCGTCAAAGACGTCCTGCGCCTCTCGACGGACCCGGGCGAGGGTCTCCTCCGCCCTCCTCCGCTCCCCCTTGATGGCTTCGGAGAGCGCTATGGCATATATCTCCTGGGCCACGCGCTCCCGCTCGGCCTCGACAGCCCGCGCGAGCTCGAGGGCCTGGGTCTCCTTCAGGAGCGAGATTTCCTCTTGACCGCACGACACGGTGGCTTTTAGCTCGACGATGTCCCTCTGATTGGCCTCGAGGACACCGCATAAAGGCCGGAAGGCAAGCACGTGTTCGCGCGCAATGTTGTACCCCCGGGAAACCAGCCGCAGACCCTGCGAAGGCAAAGAAAAACCCACCATGACCACTAAAGAAAGGGAGGGAAGAAGGAGCTGACGCCACGATCGATCTTACCTCCACTAGCCGATCTTCCAGCAAAGACAAGTCGACGACACCATCGTAATCTCGGCAAGACGCTCGCTAGCTTGATTCGTCGGTGGCCTCGCGCCCGCTATGACAACGGCGCACCTCGGGACCGGGGATCCGCTCCGGCCACGGCAATGGCGGCCAGACCTTCTGGGCCGGCAAGTGGCTCAACGACCCCCTGGCCGCCCTCGATTACGGAAGGATCCTCGGCTCACCAAAGGTGGACGGCCCCACCCGGGGCACGGCGACAACGCCGCCCTCGATCACAGGCGCAACAACCGAAAGCGCCCCGGTCGGAGGCACCGGGGTCGAACGATGGACCGATGCCACGACCGCCCCGGTGTATGAGCTGCGCGCGGCAAATTATCAAAAGATGCTCAGTCGACCCCACCACCACGAAGTTAAGAAACAGGGGAACTTATCGCGCCGACGGACGCGCGCAACCTCGCCTTCTTCTGGCCCCCATGCGGGCGATTCGCTCTCCGCTTTCCCGAGGACTCCACCTGGGACTCCCCATCGGGCGCATGACGACGCCACCTTCGATCGCCCCTTCGGCTACGGTGCTCCGATAGCAAGACTTCAATCACGACGCCCTGGTCGTGGCGCTTTATGGCGAAGTCCAAGTATGTGTCCGATGGGGAATCCTCTTCAAACAAGACATCGACTCATGAGCGCCAGAGTCTCGCATCACTTCTTGAGCCTCGGGTCGGTTGTCGGGATCGGACGATACCGGCGCGGCCCCCGACACGTGTCCGTTCCTCTCTGTGCCGGGATCGCTCCTAAGCCTGTGCAGACGTCTCGATCTACCGGCCGGGCGTCGAGCGCATCATTACATCGGATCCGACTAAAGGTCTCAAGAGGCCACCGGACCTCTCCGAGCTCTTCCCGACCGGCGACCTCTCCGAGCTCTTCCCGACCAGCGGGTCGGGCTCCGACCTCAGAAGCGGATCGGGTCCCCGACCCCGACCAAGCCGGCTCCCGACTCCGTGGCGGGGCGGGGTCCCCGACTCGACCAAGCCAAGGCAACCCCGCCAAGGGCCGCGTGTCAAAGCCTCCACCTGCCAACAGCCACGTGCCCCACTGGATGGGGTCAATCGGGTTACTATACGAGCGGTGGCCATCTCCCAAGATGGTTTAACGACTGCCGAAGTCATGCTCCCAGTCCCATCAGCCGGTCACATACAGTACGAAGACACGCTCTCTCCCGAGGCAACTCCCACGTCATGCGCAGCAACGTCAACACTTGTAAGGTTCACAGAGGGCAGGTACGCCGTTTCCCGGGGAAATACCTAACCGCCCTGACCAACTGAGCTACCGACCCGGCATGGGCAAGACGGGCGATGATCAGTCAGCAGAACGAAGGACCGAAGCTCTTATTGTAGGTCATCTCGTCCTTTCCCAATTCTCGATGTAACCTGCCCCTTCCTTTCGTATAAAAGGAGGCAGGGACCCCCGTAGGAGGGGCGATCACAACCGAACTCATCGGGCTAAGCCATTAGCATTCTCACTTGTAAACTTGGTACAACGATCTACACAAAAAGGCAATACAACATCACCACACGAACTGGAGTAGGGGTTCGGCCCGAACCAGTATAAACCTTGTGTCTCCTGTTTGGTTGCACAGGCTCCCCTACTTAGTGTGCCCGCCGAGGGTGCCAACCGGACGAGCGAAGCTCTGGGCCTCGCCCTCCGTACGATCCTTCCCCCTATTTCTTTGCGGTCGGCGGTCCCGATCGTCGACACAAATCTTTCCTACACTTTTTGCGTGTAGGTTAATTGGTGTACCAAGATTCCTCCTTGGACATGCTCAAGCTGCAAGCCTAAAAGAAAACTTGGTTTTACCTAAGTCCTTCATTTCAAACTCAGACTTCAAGTATGAGCATGCTTCTTCAATTTCTTCATCCGTCCTAATGATGTTCAAGTCATCTACATAGACGAAGATTATACAGAATCTATTCGGGGATCGCTGTATAAATATGCATGGACAATATTCGCTGTTCGTGTAGCCTTTCTTGTAGAGAAAGTCGCTCAAGCGATTGTACCATATTCTTCCTGACTGTTTTAGCCCATACAGTGATTTCTCCAATTTCACATTGTACAGGTTTCTATTTACTCTGTCTTGGTTCGAGATAGGAATACCTTCCGGTACTTTCATGTATATCTCTGAATCCAAGTTCCCATACAAATATGCTGTGAAAACATTTATTAGCTTCATTTTCAACTTCAAGTTGACTGCCATTGAGATCAAATATCTAAAAGTAATTCCTCCCATGACCGGAGCGTAGGTTTCTTCATAATCAACCCCAGGACGTTGAGTGAAACCTTGAGCTACAAGCCTTGTCTTGTACCTTAAAACTTCGTTGTTTTCATTCCTCTTTCGAACAAAGACCCATTTGTGACCTATAGGGTTTATATGGGGAGGTGTGCGGCATACGGGCCCAAACACCTCTCTCTTATTCAGAGAGACTAACTCTGTAATGATTACCTTCTTTCATTCTTCACAATCTAGCCTTTTCTTGCACTCTGCGAGAGATGCAGGCTCGGGATCATTATCAATGATCGAGGCAATCTTGTTTACAAAGTACGCATCGACATTGGTTGTTGCTCTATTCAGGGATTCTCCTGTTATTACAAAGTTTATGGCCATTTCATCATGGGGTGCTTCATGCACTTCTACTTGTTCTTCGCTGCTATTTCCCATTGCAGGGGCAAGTTCCTTTAGCTTTTCATCGCCCATGTGTGCGCACACATTATTTCTGGCGTCTTCCTGCAGTGGAAGATTCAAGTCTGGAATTGCCTTTTCTGTCGGCTTCTTTCCAGCGCCAGGTCTCAACTGGCTCCCCTTCTTTCCTTGGGGTATTTTTTTGATTGGTTGTGGTAAGTCCTCTGCTTGATTTTCTCGGGCGTCTCCGGTACTTTGGGTTTGAGGGGCGAGATTTCCTGTTCTTTTTCTTTGAGGCCTCTGAACAGGATGAGGGATACATTCTGCTTTCTTTGGTATTTTCACCCTCTATGGTGTATTTGTGCGGGTACATGCGACTTAACCACGCCTTTCAGATCACAAAAATAATCAGACAGTTCATTTGCTAAATTCTGCAAATCAATTATCTTCTGGACTTCTTGATTTGCTTCATTAGTGCGGGGGTCATGCGCGGGGATCCCAGTGGAATGCTATATGATTTCCCAGTATTTTTCATCCAAAGGTTGATTTCCTTCCCCTAATGACGGGAAACGATCTTCATCAAAAATGCAATTAGCGAATCGGGCTGTATGCAAGTCTCCAGTTATGGGTTCCAAATACCTGATTATGGATGCACTCTCATAACCAACGTATATCCCAGACATGCAGAAAGGGCCCATTGCAGTCTGCTGTGAGGGTGGTATAGGAACATATACCATACAACCAAATTTTCTGAGATAAGAGATTTTCGGGATGACCCCGTGCACCAGTTGCACAGGGGAATGGATGTTGTAGGCCAGTTCTTCAAACTCACGATTCACGATGCCGGACATCTGCATGATTTCAAAATTCCGACATTAGATTACTGCGTGTAATCTAATAGAAAATGGTTGCAGAAACCATAAAACGCAGAAAATAAATTGCCATGCATTTCCAGTATACTAAATAAAGCAATGAATTCAAAATTCATAAAGAGTATTCATAAATGTAGAGAATAATACTGGAAAAAAATTAAAAATAGAGCCAAATAATTTCCTGAATTTTTTGGCAGTTTTTCTTAATTTTCTGTTTTTTTTTCTTTTCTTTCTTTCCTCTTCTTTTCTTTTCTTTTCTTTCACAGCCGAGCGGCCTCTGTGCCTCACTTTTCTTCAAGTGGTTTCTTAGCCTCTTAAGCTCACTTCGAAGTAAAACCAAAACCAAACGATGGAAGTTGTGGATTTTTTTTAAATAATACTATTTTTATTCTATTTTACAAAAATAATATGCCGAAAAAAAAATTACAAAACTACCCAGTTGTCGCCATTTCAAATGGCGACAGACGATATCGCCGTTTGAGATAGAGACAGACTCTCGTCGCCATTTGAAATGGCGACGAAATCTGTCGTAGATTGAAAACCGATAGACTTTGTGTCGCCATTTGAAATAGCGAAGGACTCTCTGTCGCCGTTTCAAATGGCGACAGAGAGGTTTAGCCCATTTTTTTATTCGAATTGCAATGTATGTAAATTATGAGCTGTAGTGTAGTTAATAAAAAGTCGGTATTAGTTGTTGTGATGTTTTACGAGAGGAGATCAAAAGAGTGCGAATCGAGATGCAGGAGAATGATTTTTAGCCTTTTCAGACCTCGTAAAATTTAATGTTTAAATGTAATTTTTAGGAAGAGTAGACCAGATTTGCTCTTTGATATGTGCACTACCATATTCTGGGAAAATATTTAATTTACACCTTGCTTTGCATCTAATTTCCACTAGTGCAACAACCCTAAGTATTATAGTCGACAACAACGCATGTTATAAATAGTTCCCACGAAGCACTTAAATTATTTGTTGAACATATATATAAGGGCACATACATCGAGTTCAGATGATAAAATAAGCAATAGATACATTATATTGCAAGGGCATTACAACAATGACGAAATTGCTTGCCGAACTAACTAACGAAAGCACTAGTTGTCATGGTGGAACAAATGATCGTTCCGCCTATCTGGGTACAGCCAGAATGATGTCCCACATTTTCTGCATATTACCTGACCCGTGTAAATTTGGAGGTTTGTCCTCGGACACCGCTCAATCCCCACTATGAAAGAACTCCATGGGGATCTGCAGTGCTCCCAGGTGTCGCCGAATGGGTGGCCTATGCCGTACGTCTCGGGTGTGTAAGACAGAATTTTTTGGTCTTTTTGATGTGGATTTCTGCCCTCCCACATGGGCATGTCATCCCAATTCGGTGTCCCTTATGTTATTACCACAGGTTCCGGATGGTCTGCGTGTAACGTCAAGGATTTGTTGCGTGGTGCGGACCTCGTTGGCTATTTCCTTGTCCCTTCCTCTTGAGAGGAGGTACCCTCTTGCACCTCTGGTGTGTTGGCTGTTGGCGGACACTTGCGAGACGCCGCTCTGTTCGGCTCGCACTCCTTTGTATGGTGCGGGAGGTGTGTGTTGGGCTTATCGTTGTACAACCGGGCGTGCCTGCGATCAATGCGGTATGCCCGCGTTGGCCGTTGAATAACACCGTGGCGTACTCGAGTCCGGCTTTTCGGGTGGTAGTAGCACCACGGGAGGTTGCTCCCCGCTTATCCCATACGGAAGTTTGAGATGTGGGTGGTACGTCTCGAGTCCACCCGATTGAAGTAGCCGCACCATTCATCCTCGGCCAAGGGGCACCGGTAGAATCTCCGATCCGCTAGTTCATCGTGGCGGTATCAACCATCGCTGAAGGCCGTGTTCGCAAAAGTCGGGGCTTTGGGTGGCCCCAGGGAGGTTTCTCCTTTGACTCGAGCAATTTCGCAATTTTCTTTTTGAACTCCTGTATGGGATGAACGGTTTAGAATTACTACTTTGTGAGTGAAGCATGGGTTCGTCGCATGAAACTCACCGATTGGTTGGCCTCTTGCCCACCGCCCCGAACTCTGTCGCTCTAGAACAGGGCGTATCTGGCGGCCTCTCCACCGGTTGAAGTTCTCGCGAAGCGGGTTGGCGTCGTGGCGATTGTAGACAAATTCGTAGTCACGTCGTTCGGGCCGTCGATCCATTGGAAGAAGCAACACCGGTCCTTGTCTTTGAGAAAGGAAAGAACGATCGTGAAATGATACCGTTAGCTTTGTATTTTATGGATACAAGTAGGTTTACAGTAGGCGAACTGTGATGAGTGGCGCGGCGGCCGTCTCTCCGTGGGTAGATTGCATCATCTTCGCCGGAAGGTTGCGATCGCATTTGGTCCAGGCAACTCTGGCGAGCGGGGCGCTGCGCTGCGGTATCCGGTATTCGGGCGGGATGACTTCGCTTCTTTGAAGAGGCGACGATGAAACGACATCGTGCCCTAATTTGTGTAGATTCGGATGGCGTGTATTGCTTGTTTGGTGGTGTTGGATGTGTAACCCTAGGCGGTTTTATAGTGGTAGTGAGTGGTTACTCCGCACGACTACAAAGACTTGTCGGTTTGGCGTCCCGGCATCCTCGTGTGAAAAGCCGCACGACATGTCACCCATTATCAAAGCCGCACCTTTGTCACCTTCTGCGAAGGCTGCACGATTTGTCACCATCGAGAAAAGCCACACGACTGTTATCACGAACAAAAGTAGGCGGTGAGTGTTCACATTGAATCGTACTCGCATGTGTGACAAAGTCCGTGTGCGAAACAAGATGAGGTCTGTCGCAGTGGTCAAATCGGCTGAAAAGGTTGAAAGCATTGCGCGTGAGTTGTCTAATCGCGCGTGGAAAGTCGCTACAAGGTCGTACATATGTCGAATGGTGTTTCGGGCTATTACTCCATAATTTTTCATGTAAACTGTTATTTTACTAATCCACGAAAAGCTATAGTGATCATACCGTAATGTGAGGAAATAAAGTGAATTTGACGTAATATGAGGAAATAAAGCATCATTTTGTGTTCAACAAAATATATGAAAGGAAACAACAAGTTTGGGATAGTTTGCCAGAGTCTTTGTCGCATCGACCGACAAAGTAGCTACGTGTGTGCTATCCTATCGACGTGACAAAGTCTTGGTAGCATATTTACAAATAGCGCCACAGGAAGTAAAAGATTATATATAGCACAAAACTTCATAAATAAAACTAACATATGTGATATTACATGAGCTAAGGAAGTAAAAGACGAGATTGTTTACGGTACATCATGTGTAAAAGAAACAAACTAGCTAGGGCCCTCTGCGGTGCAACACCTCGTGTGGTCCCGTGCCTCCTCTGACGCCGCACATGTCCGACGGATATGTGAGTGGTCAGGGCCCGTCCACGAGTACTCCTAGGAGGCCGGACCGGGTGGCGAATAGCGGGCGTCTGTGTCGGTGAGATGGGCCGAGGGCGATCGTCTTCGCGACGAACCAAGTACCACACCCGCGGACTGCTGATAAGGATCGACGAGAAAGTCGAAGTCCTCGTCCTGGAAAGTACCGTAGTCCCCCGAGGTGCTCGCACTCTGGTCAGGGGCAGGATCGGCCGCTGTTGACAAACTTTTCAAGTTAGAACGACACGTTATGTGAACAACAAAATATATGAAAAAAGAGACCACCTGATGTACCTGCGGTCATCGGGACAGACGCCGGGGTCCGGTACGGTGAGCCCAGGCGTGTCCGACGAGGCGGTCGGGTCCGCTGTGTCGACCTCGTCATGCCAGATTTAACGAGGGAGGATCTGTACCACGTCGTCATGCTGGGCCGCCTACGGCGTCGGTGTGCGGCTGCGGTAAGTCAAGTCTGAATATGGCGCGGCGCCCCTCGAAGGCCGTCCGCCGTGACCCTATCGTATGGGTGGCACCGACCACTTTGTAACGCCGACGCGTCGCCTCGTGTGCCTCCTGGCAAGGTCACTCTGCAGCGAAAAGAGGCTAGTTAGTTGGCATAATTTTCAAAACGTTACGTTGAATGACAAATGGAGAGAGTACGAACCGCGCGGTGGAAAGCGAGTGCGGTGGGTGGGGTGCGTGTCGGAGTGGTCGGATCGTGCACGGAGGTGACTCCACGACACGCACAACTTCGAGCGCGGTGCGCGTCTTTGTACCACTCGATATATCGTCGTGCGTGCGTGGTGGTCGTAGAGGCGGTCTCGTCGATCACATCCGCAAGAGCCGATGCCATCGCTCGCGCATGTGGTACCATGCGTGCTGCCCAGCTCTGCGTGCCGACGAAGCCTTTGCGTGTGTACCTGCAAAAACGAAAGCGCAACATTAATTCGCAAGCCATCGAGATCGTAAGTACTAGCAGAAGGGAAAAATGTAGAAATACGAGCGAGTGCACGGCTGCTGGAGCGACGGCGCTTTGTGGGTACTGGGGAACGCTGCCGTAGACCAAATCGCCTCGGACGCGGTGGGCGGCGTGCGGCTCGACGAACACGTCGAACACCAAGTGACGTCGGGTCAACCATCGCCGCGTCGGCCGATGCAGCTGCGGACAGCAGAAGCGCGGCGCGTGCTGCACAAGCTTCGAGGCGTAGGGGCGCCATATGACGCGGTCGTCCGTGGGCTGGTCCAACATCGCTACGTACTGAGGGTACAAAGCGTGCGTCGTGACCGGGGTGAACCGCGGCTGCAAAAAAAACACCAGCGATGAACGTTAGTACAACACGTGGAGAATTAAAAACAACATACGGCTACGATAAGTATCTTGACTGTCGGCGACACCACAATGTCCCCATCGTCGGACGATCAACCTCGTCCCCGGAACCACCGTGAGAAGTCTGCGGTGGTCGACGGGTCTATTAGTGGTCGTCCGATCCGGAACCTCTCGAGCGACCACAACCGCGAGAGCAAAGGGCAGCGGCGAGAGTGGGCCGAGTCGGACACGCGACGACACCGTCGCACAAAGCACCGATGCGTCGCGACAAGTACCGCAGTCCCAAGCCACCGTGGGGATCTCCCAAGTCGGCGTCGGCGATCGTCCTCGCAAATCGGATCATGTGCTGTCGGCGGTGTCCCGTCGACGCAGCGTAACAAGACCCACCCAAGAGCCACGAATTACGCCTCAAGTGCCGAGCGACGGCCGCTCCCGACTCGGGTACCATCCTCTCGAGTGCGCAGAAGTAATGGTTAGGTTGTAAATGCAATGAAAATCACACACGGTGAGTTAAATCGACATCGACAAGGAAAAATCGTGCTTACGTGAATCGCACAAGCCACCGCGCGTCGGACCGTCGCACCGCGAAAGTCGTGTCTTGTGGTGAGGTAGCACCCCAGAACCGGTGGAGGATATCCGCCGCCACTGGGTGGGCGTCTGCAGAACCACCGCATCTCTGGCGGTGGCAGGCCTAGGAGGTAGCGGCGTCCTCTAGTGTCGGCGCCATCTCACCACACGGCGGTGAAAGGTGTGGGTCTCGGGCCGCCACCGGTCCACTAGAGCGATCGGCAAGCTCTGCCGTAAGTGGAACCGCCTAGAGGCACTCCGTCGGTCCTGCGCATCCGCGGCGATCGCCTCGACCATACGGCAATGCAGTAGTAGGCGGCCGCCTCAACTGCAAAAGAATGTGAGAAGTATTATTGTGGTGTCGAAGGGACATGAGTACAACAACGTGACGAAATTGAACTAACCTCGGGATCCATCGCGGATCGAGGCGCCACGCCTCATGGGGTGCGCAAGCGCAGAGCCCCAAGCTCCAAGGCCGCCTCCCCATCCTGCGGGGGCAACGCGTCGCTAAGCGGCTCCGGTGAGTCGCGTCAGCCAACCGACAGGTCAAGCAACTCGTACAACTGTCCGCCCGCCATGCCTGCAAATAAAAATGTTTATGTTACATAAGATGTAAAAAAGGTGCAAAATAAATACAACAAATACGAATAGAATATGAATGGAACGAGTACTGTCATAATTTAGAGCACACGTAATACATGGAAGTAAAAATGTTCATCTATGTGCAAAGCGTTAAAAAGATACAAAATGAATACAACATACTACACTCTCATTTAATCAAGTACAATAACATTCGTATTACATATTTTGACCACACGTACGAATTCGATACAAGCAAAATGAAATTCTAGTGCATCGAAGTAAACCATAGTTCAGTACGAAAAGAGCATATAACACTTCACGGCTTCTGAATCTTCGGGCAACTCTTGAAAGAGTGCACTGTCTCCTTGCAAGTAGAACATTTCTTTACGCGGCGGCCACTTTCGGCGGCGTCCATATCATTCCTTATACGCCTGGATTGCCTTCTTCCCACTCCCTTTAGCTCGCTCATGTACGGGACCCAACGTGTATCCTCCCACTTTTGTGCTCGTGAATAAACCCACCACTCGGAAGCCGTACATTTCGCGCTCGGGTTGCGACCACGACTTCCTTACTAAAGAATTGAGACATGAATATACGGATCCATGTGAATCATCGAGCAGCAGCCATAACATGGGAGCATGGCACATGTAATAGACGAGGCTTATTGCAGTGCGGACACAAGTTTGCTGTGTATGATGCATTCGTGAGCAACTTTTAGCTCGGTTCGTCCCACGACCGCTTTCTCCTTGCACATCACCTCAAAGCGGAGCTCCTCGTGCCCATCTTCGTTGCTCGTGCATCTCCCCTTCTTGCCTTTGTCCTCCATGTATGCGAAATCATCTCCGAGTACTTCATAGCAGATCGTTCATGCGCGTGATCGCCCTTGCATGGCGATCAGCGAAGTACTTTGTGATGCCACGAAGAACACCTCGACAATACCAACCAAGAGAAGGGTCTCAACCTCGCATCACCCAGTTGTAAACCTCCGCAAGGTTTGTTGTCATGACACCATACCTCGCACCATCGGTGTCGTAAGCGAGCCCATTTCTCCCTAGGCTCATGCTCTATCCATTCGGAGAAGCGTTTGAGCCCTTCCATTCCTTCGAACCAGGTGGGGAGGGTCAATGAGTAACTCCTCCAGCGCGACTGGGGCCTCACCCAAGGCTGGGGATGCCCTCTTCGTTGCCTCTGCTATGTGCCTCGATGTCACTCATCCAATTTCTTCCAGTACATCAAACTTTCTCTGCTTGGTTACAGTGCAGAGCCTCTTGAAAAGCTTTGTTAGCTCCTTGTTCTGAATCGCTTGTAGAAATTGGCACCCATATGACGCTTGCACCACCTACTACGCAAATCAGGCCATGGACGAGTCTCATCCACACCTTGTTGCAACTGAATAATTGTCCTCAAAAGCCCGGAATGCCGATCATGTATGATACACACTCCGGGCGGTGATGAACGACACCGGCTTTGACATTCGTAGGAACCAATGCCGACTATCGTGTTTTCACCCTCCACAAATCACGGCGCTACGGGAGAACTTGATTATTGCCATCCACTCCTATGGCGGTCAATATCGCCTTTGTATTTACGATAAAAATGTCCCATCGACACATAACAAAGGCGACAATGCTCGAACGCATTGATGCATGGATCTAAAGCGAAGAATGCTCACTTCAAAACCATCTTCCCGCAGAAGCGCTGCGAAGGATGCTCACAAATGTCCACATAAGTTCCGATTTCGGTCCTTTATCACCAAGCAAACACGCAAGTTCGTAGGAGTCTTCGTGCGTCTTGAACCGTGTTTCCAATGCCTTCGCTTTGCTCTCCATGCCTTCGCGTAGCTTATTGTATCTTGGAACCTCTGTTGTATTGCGAGTCGATGGCCCGTGGCTCTAAATCTAGGTTGCCTACAATCTCTCCGTACATTGCATTGGCAATAAAGCGATGATATGTTCCGATGTATTGCGCGAGCTCCGTTAGTACACATGTATGTGGAATGACTATAGAACACTTCAAATGGTGTCCCATTTAGGCCGGTACGCATGGAGCGCCACGGGCAACCCTCCGTCGGCATCTTACATCATACACCCGATCGGACTTTACAACCTTGAAGGCTCTGCGCAACGACAATCGACCATGCTATTACGCTTCTTGAACCTCACTCTTATTCTTGTAAATTGCATCTTTTCTCACCTCATTACGATCATCTGCGAAGGAAGCGTTCGTCATCGTTCACCACCGATCAGTCGAGCGGATACTCATCCCACGCTGTGGAATAGATCTTCAGCGGCTTCATCATTACTTAAAGCCTCATAGTCCTCATTCTCTGTGTCCATCGCCTCGACCACTGACTCAATGTTTTCGCCCTCGTCTGCCATGCCCATTGCTTCTTGAACCTCTCCCGTTGCAACATCAGCTCTCCCACCTTGCACTTCGTACTGACCCGAACCTACATCCTGCTCTACTAAGCCTACTCTACTTGTACTGCTCTCCCCAACTTCCTCTGGTTCTTCATCAACAACCTCTTGCTGCGTCGCATGCCCGGTATTGACTTTCTCAAATGCTTGTGCCAATAACACTAATGGCCATCCTTTCTCAATTGCAATTCTTACGTACGAACTCCAAGATTTCGGCCCTCTCATTTCCATTAACTCCCAATACGTGCAATCTATTCTTCGGCAAACTACTCCATGTAACTTCAGATCATGCAATTCACGGTCCAAAGAGAACATGTGGTACAACCATCTCATAACCGTAGCCCATGAACGCTCCTCAAGGCGTGACAGCTAGCCTCTACACTTGTGAAATGACTTAGATCTACCCTTCAACACCGATGCGAACTCCTTCTCCATAATATATTTTAAATTGCACTCTATCATCCATACCTGTCATGCAAATTCATCGAATTCTTAACATTTGCACAATTTAACTCTTCATTGTAAGACTAATAATGATCACAAATTTTTAATCAGTACAGTTGCAATATTTCAATTCTTACAAATTCTTGATTACGTGATCATTTTCAAATTTCTATGAGAATATAACTAAACTAATGTGTCAGGGAACCTCTGATTGAGTTATATTTGGTCCCGACAATTTTAGCCATCCAACTCTACATGACATCTCCGAATTCTCGATACACAAATAACCGAATTTGGATTCTACATTTCCAGTTAAGTGAAAATTTATCCATAATCTCTAATCAAAAACTATTATTACAATCAAAATTTTAATCCCTACCTCTAGGTCATCCCTACATCGAAAATTAATTACTAACTAAGTCGCATAACTAAACATCCGTCCATACCGACATAACTATAAATTCTTGACTAATTCATCTAACTAAACATCTATTCTTACCAAATAAATATAAATTTCTAACTAAGTCAACTAGCTAAACAACTTGCATCGAGTTCTCATTCCTAACTAAGTCATCTACCTAAATAACTATTATTACTCTATTTAATCTGATTACTATATTACATATTCAACATTTAAATACTTAAAAAAATTAGTACTGACGAAATGCGATCTTGAAGTCCTCTCCCTTTCTCCTCCTCCTTCTCCCTCTCCTCTCCTCTCCCCTCCTCCTCCTCCTTCCTTCTCCTTCTCCTTCTCTTTCTCTTTTTCTGTTTTTTTTCGTTTGCTTTTGGCTGGCACGAGTGGGGCAGGGGCCGCGCGCGACTTTATATAGGCGTTGTCTGTCGCCATTTCAAATGGCGATAGACTCTCTGTCGCAGTTTGAAATGGCGACAGACAGGCTGTCGCTATTTAAATAGGCGACAGAGGTGACGTTTGCTGTCTGTCGCCATTTGAAATGGCGACAGAGAGTCTGTCTCTATCTGAAACGGCGACAGGCTGTCTGTCGCCATTTGAAATGGCGACAGACTCTATGTCGTCATTTGAAATGGCGACAACTGGGTAGTTTTGTAAAAAAAAAAATCGGCATATTATTTTTGTAAAATAGAATAAAAATAGTATTATTTTAAAAAAAAAATTCGGAAGTTGTGTTCCCCTTTGCGAGGTTGGACCGTTCAAAAAGCAAACTTGGGCGAATAGCCATAGATCAAAAGAAGACAAGAGAAACACCTCATTAACCGATTTCTGCGAGAGTCAAAATATCGCACCCATGTGTGCCTGCACGTCTGAAGAAGAAACATAATGAACTCGTAATGCGATCTAAGATACTACAAGATATCTTCTCGTATCTACCGCCGTTGCTTTTATCGCATCAACGCTTGACATGCACACGCAAAGCGGGATGCAAGTTCTTCCTTGCTACGTAGCCCCTGTCCGGGTTGCCTGAAACCATAGACATGAGTACATGACTGATGTGATAGATGGAAGTTAGCAAGGCTTTGCTTTGCTTCTGTGGCTAATATCTCGAGCTCGAAGCAGACATCGATCTCTGCTGTGGTGTGGACAGTGGCAAATGAAAGCTGCTTTTTGGTGAATCATTCCCCTTTGTTCCCTCTTGATGAGATGAGATGTCGTTTATCATGTAATTGCAGAGAAACTCAAAACTGCTGGATAAGGAGAATAGAACTACTGTTGCACTTTAGTTGACAGAATTGAAAGATGGTTACATGGGTGAGAAAGCTAACGATAGTGATCCTGCTGGACAATGCATCCATCACTGAAGAAATCTCTAATAGCTCTCTAAAATGTGTTTCCATACTTCACTAAAAATCTACACAGATGTTAATGTACATGCAGTTCGTGATAGATTAGTCATCTGTGAAACAAATAGACAAGTCATAGGCGGATCAAACTCACTCTTTAGCTATTTATTCAAGCAATAGATATGAATAGCGGCAATCCAGCTATGCTCGCTGCTGTGAGCCTGTGAACAACAGACTAGTCTCCAGATAGACACTAGCCATATATAGGGTGCATGAAAGCTGCTTTTGTTACAACTTACAAGCAATTTCACTTTTATCTTCCACCGTAAGATGTCTTATTTTTTTTTTCCCAGAAGGAACTCAAAATTGCTTGACAAGGAAAAACTAAAACTGTTGTTGCTAGAACTGAATATGGATATATGAATTAAGAAATCTCTATGAATAGTGATTTTGACTTGGCTAAATTGGAGATATCCAGTGAAGAGACTAGAAAACCTATACACCACTGAACCACTCTACAAGTGCCTAATTTATGAATCGACATATCGCAGCAGGGTCTCTTTCGAGAATCTGCAAACTTCTACGGAGCCCTCTTACCTCAAAATTTTAGAAAAAAAAAATGGGCCTACATAGAATGGACGTTTTAAGATTTCCAGCGGTGCCCTAGGCTATGACCCTGCTGCTTCAAAAAAATGCATAGATATTAAAGGATGCATCTATATCCCCTTTATAATGCACCTAAGCAATTTTTTCTACGTCCACCCTAAATAATGCACCTCATTAGAGATGGTCCAATGCTCGTGCACTCAGCAAAACGTCCCCAGAAACTTGCATTCATCAAAATGAACGTCTCAGATCTTTCCTCAGTTTTACTCACCCACATCCGATGGCCATTATTTAGTGTGTCTAATCATCCCTGTGGTCCACAACAGACCTCCCCCACCTACATATTTGGAAGGAGAGCGAATCAAACAAGGAAATAAATAAGGAGGATCCGCATGCAAGGAAACCAGACTTGAATTTTTTACTGGCCAAAATTGTACGTACTACATATTTGGAAAGAGGGTGAATCAAACAAGGAAATAAACAGAGAGGATCCGCATGCAAGGAAACAAGACTTGAATTTTTTATTGTCCTCGCATTGTGATCGTATTTTTTTCCGAATATGACCCTTCTCGAGATTTTTTTACGGATCTAGCCTCATAGAGCCTAATTTGTATACGGAGAGCGCTGAATTTTTGTTTTATTTTTATCTAAGGAACCAATGGTCCGGGAGTCTTTGCTTAATTTTTTCAATTTTTTCTCGCGGAACCAAGAACCGCGAAACCACTGTTTAATTTTATCTTTTTTCCTTGCGGATCCAGTGATGGCGAGCGCATTTATTTTCCATATTTTCCGATATCATCCTCAGGCCCACAATGACCTTCCTCACCTCCAACATCAACAAGGAAAAGGAAACAAACGTCTTGGAATCAAGGAAAAGAAACAAACGTCTGGAAAAGGAAAGGACCATACATTACGTGTTGGGAAAATGAAACGGAGATGGGGCGTAGCGGCCGAGAACGCAGTCCGCAATGGCTCCACTGTCGCCATCGGTGACTTTACCGACGCGCGAGGTTCTTTGGTCGTGACCTCACGCGCCGTCTTCTCGGCAAATTTATAATTTAATTTTCTTTGAAAATAATTTTATTAAGTACAAAATAATCGAAAGTTTTTGAGAATTTTTCTAGAATTTTTAACCTAATGTGCTATCTTTTCAAAAATCCTTCTATATTTAAAAAATGAAGGCAACTCACTGTAGCTTCTTCTAGTTGCAAACGGACACTGAAAAAGCTTCTTCTCTTCCCTCCTCCATTAAAGCAAGAAAGAAGCTCCAAAGCTCCATCAATCCCGCACCAAATCTTCTCTTTCCATCTATGGTGTTAATTCACCAAATTTCGTGCTCTATTGCCAAAATTTCCTCCCAATTTGATTTGATCTCAAATTATGGTTTCCATAAATATGCTTGTTTGGGGCTATAAAAGCCGTGAGCTCTCCTCCACCCCATCGCATTGCGTAAATCCCCAAGTGCTCCTCTTGTAAAGATCACGGATTTTGGAGGTAACCCAGCCATCACCACACTTTTACGCGAAATTCACCGCAACCGTGACTCTCCTCACATGCGCGCCGGTGATTGGCGATCTCATTGCACCGATCTTGACCAGCTGCGACCGACCGCCACCCCTAGCCTTCCTCCTCTTGCGCTGGCCAAGCCAGAGAAACCTGTTGTGCTCTCTGTGGAAGCTACAAAAAAATAATCTAAAATCGGAAAAAAAAATTCTTTCTCTTTCTTGATTTAAAATCTTTTGGGAGCCCGTTTTCGCCCATTCGACCTCCATTTAGTTCCGTTTTTCTTTCTAAATTCATTTAAAATTCTAAATTTCTCTTTTATTATTAAGTGTTGTATTCATACTTATCTTCTCATTTAATTGATAAACGGGTGTACTGCCGTCGTAGCGTTAGCACAGGCACTATACTAGTATAGAATAGTACACTAATAGACGTGTCATGGTGCGGATCAACTATCCGTCCCTTTTAATTTGCTTCATAATTTGTGCTGCTTTTATTTTAGAAAGTTCGAAACATTACTACTAGAACTTTATGAAGTTAAAACAGTTATCACCTCATGTACTCCCTACGGTTAGAGACGTCACTATCTACTAATCTAGAACTCTAGAAGCGTTGTGCGTGTCCGCGTGGTCTATATAATACAGCGATTGTCTTGTTAAAAATTAGACTTGCTGTGTTGAAAATAGCGTAGCGTAGTTCGTTGATTCGAACAAAACACTAAAGGGTGATGTTACTGTCATCAGTTGCGCTCAAACAACTGTGGAGTCTGTGGTATCCATCTCTGCGACGACCGCGAGATAGCACTGGGCAAAGAGCCTGTGATTGAGCTGTGCATCGTTTTCCTCTTGGTCAATTCGCAGCGCCACTCATGAAATGGATATACACAGATGCTTTACCCTCTTTCTCAGCTTCAGTTTCGGCATTGCGAATTGAATTTGAGAAGCAATGCCCCTTTCTCAACGCAATAGACGCCCTGCCTCTGGCTCTTATCATCGTCGTCCTTCCGCAGCCAGTACTCTGTAGTCGTACAAAGTTGGTTGACATTTCGGCGCAATAGTGGTAGCAAGTAGCGCCATTAAACCGGGAGATGAAATAGCTTAATGGTTTCACCACCAATATTTGATTCAATAAATTAGGAGCCGACGATGACAGCTGAGGATTGGTGGCTCAAACGGATGCACTCCCTGCCAAATTTTACAAAGATCGCGAGTATACTGATCATTCTTATTTTTTTTGGTAATGTTGGAAAGAGACGAATATACATGTCTTTCAAAACAAAATATCAACGTACCATGAAATCCTAGCTTTCATCAAGGACGAGGCCAAGTTTTAGGAGATAGCTAGAACAAAATGATTAAAAGAGTTAACATCATGGACAAACAACATCGAGTAGAAATTAGTGCCCAGCTAGTTCTAGTCCCCTCAACCCGTCTCTCCTATAAAGAGCGCCGTCTTATCACCACAAGAGCAGCTTGTGTTACCTGTGAATCTGTAAATTGTTTCTATGCCCTTCTAGTATGTCTCGGTAATTACGGGGTTTTCAAAAAAGAGTAGTGTGCCATTAACTTACACATCTTCAATTTTATATGATTCCTCCTCGACGAGTGTGCAGTGCTTTTGAATAAAGAAAAGCGTGCCTTGCCACTACATGGCAGACACTTGGCGTGAGAGGCACCACCTCATCTAGTGAGGGTGTTAGTTATGATCTTCGGTTAAAATGGAAAGACCGAAATTCAGGGATTATTTCCACAATTCATGCGCTCTGATCGGGAGCTTGCCAAAATTAGTTGGTTCGGTCCCATTGGCCAGCGCTACAAATAAAAAGGGAGAAGCCGGCACTCGAAGGTACGCAAGTAAGAAAATCACGAGTTTGCTTACTCCCGAAAATCATCCATCCGATCTGGTTTACAGCGCAAGGCCAACGAAGCATCCATCCATCATCGAAAAACTTCGGTGCCCGATTTCATCATTGCGCCTGCTCCTACCCGAATCAACCACACCGACAAACCCTAATGGCTTCATCTTCATCCGTACCGGGTTAGTTCATCCAATTTTCATTTCCGCATTATTGTTTTGTGTGATCATGATTTAGACTAGCTTATGATGTTCATGTTTAGTTCATCCTAAGTATTCTAATATTTGGTATCAGAGCCAAATCTAGTCTTTTCATGATCCCTTTTAGCCCGGTTCAGATCAGATGTTCTTGTCAGTTTTTGGCTTGGTTAGCATTTAGAAGGAGGGGATAAGCATAGATCCATTTTTCAGTGCCCAAATCCCGAACCCTAATTCCCTTTTGGTCCCAAATCAAGCAATTCCTAATGATCTAAGGAAGGGGTTTCGGGCTTACCTCGCTCGGTGCTGTCCTTGCTCGTTCGTGGTCATCGTCGGTTGCCTTGTGCGCGTCGCCGCCGTTCCGGTTGTTGGCTTTTCCGGCCGCTCCGAGCGCCTCGCTTCTGCTTCGCCCGCGTGTGCGCGGTGGCCTGAGGCCCTTATCATCGGAGCCGCGCTTGGCATCCACTTGTCGCGCTCGCGCTTGCCGTTGCTGCTTCGTCGGCGCGCTTCCTCCACCTTCGCTCGCTCGATCGCCGAATCTCCGCGGCTGCGCTTTTTCCTGGATGTGGATGCATTAGGTTTAGGGTTTCCGCACGGGCGTCACACGGTTTTGATCACTGTTCGTGCGATCTCGATCGTCCATTCGCGATCAGTGGCTGTCGCCTCGCCTCCCGCACGGCCGACGCTTAGCTTCGCGCGTAGGCCACCGCCTCGCTCTCCGTGCTGGGCCGCCAATTCGCCTCGTGTTGCTGGGCCGCTACGCGGCAGGCCGGTCCATGCGGCTGTGTTTTGGCATGGGCCGCACTGCGCAATGCTGGGCCGCATGTTTTGGGCTGGAATTCAGTGCTTTAGCCCTTTTAATTTTATGATTATTCAGTCTTATTTAATTTTAGTTGTAAGTATTGTTTAATTTTTTATTTCCTTGGCATTAATATTCTGTTTAATTTGATGTTTAATTTCTGAGTAAATTAATTAATGTGGCGATTATTTTTCATATGATGTCCTTATGAGTTTTATCTCTAATTAAAATGGAACCAACGGGAAGTTTTGATTAGAGATTATTGTTTAAATGTTTAAAATTGGGATTATGCTATGACCATGTTCATATACTGACCAACGTTGTTTATGAACACGTGTCACCCATAAGATAATTTAGTTCTTTTTCGTTTCTGCCCAACAGTGATGCGAATTTAAAATTTAATGTTTCCTGTCATTAGCATGTTATTAATCAGACCAACGTAGGGTTAATTCCATGCATGACATTTAATTTACTTTCTCTAATGCTTACTGATTAAATTTTATCTTGATTCAGCCATGAATAACACTAATATTGCCGCTTATTTGAACGGCATTGAGCAGCTGACAGGGACAAACTTTCCCTCTTGGAAGGAAAGGATTCTGATTGTTCTTGGTGTTATGGACTTGGATTATGCATTACGAGAGGATGCTCCCATAGCTCCTTCCGCTGATGATGAGAGTTTCACTGAGAAAAAGAAACTCTATGACTTAACAGTGGAAAAGTGGGAGCGGTCTAACCGCATGTCCTTGATGATTATGAAGAGTACTATATCTGTAGGGATAAGGGGAGCAATCCTTGAATCCGATAATGCTAAGCAGTACTTGGCCTTAGTTGAAGAGCAGTTCAAGGGCTCTTCAAAGGTTTATGTTAGTACCTTAATCATGAAGATGCTCACCACTAAGTATGATGGCTCTAGTAGCGTACGTGAGCATATCATGATGATGACTGATATGGTTGCCAAACTTAAGGGCATGGACATGACCATTTTTGATGGTTTCTTAGTCAATTTTATTATGACCTCCCTCCCTTCTGAGTATAATGCTTTCAAAATTAATTATAATACTCAGAAGAAACAATGGACCATGAGCAAGTTGATCAGCATGTGTGTCCAGGAGAGGAGAGGCTTAAGGCCGAAAGGAAGGACCAAGTTTTTCAAGTTGGTCATAGCAAAAGGAAATTTCAAAGGGAATTTAAGTCCAAAAAGAAGCTGCATTTCTCTGCTAAGACTGAGTCGAGCAAGCCAAAACAAAAGGAGAAGGCCCCTGTTGCATCTAACTCTACTTCTGATGGCCCCATTTGTCGTTTCTGTAAGAACAGTGGGCACATTCAGAAAGATTGTGTGGGCTTCATGAAGTGGCTTGCCAAGAAGGGTAACGACATAATTTCTCACATTGATGAAACCCTTTTCTTGATTTTTCCCAATACCGGTGAATTGATTCTGGTGTTTCTGTGCATGTTTTCAATTCATTACAGGGATTCCTTTCCGTGAGGACACTAAGAAAGGGGGAGCGAAGTCTTAGAGTTGCTGATGGAAGGAAGGCTGAAGTTGAAGCCGTTGGCACACTACCATTAGTATTAGATAGTGGCTTCATCCTTCAATTAAATAATGTTGTTTATGTTCCCAATATGAGGAGGAACCTTATTTCTGTTTCTCTTTTGGATGATGATGGATACATTTGTACCTTTGGGGATAATAAATGTATTATAAGTTTTAATTCAAATAATATTGGTCTCGCGACTTGACGAGACAAACTCTATATGCTTCCTCTCTCAGAATTCCCTGTGTCAATTAATGTGTGCGATGCCATAGATAAGCGAAAGAAAAGTATAAATAATGAGTCTTCATTGAAATTGTGGCACTGTCGTTTAGGCTACATTTTGAAAGGGAGAATGGAACTTCTCATTAAGGAAGAGATACTCCATTCATTAGACTTCTCTGACTTAGATTATTGTATTGACTGTATTAAGGGAAAATATGTAAAACAAATTAAGAAAGGAGCCACACGAAGCAAATGAATATTAGAATTAGTCCACACTGATATATGTGGACCTTTTCTTGTAACTTCAATAGATGAATAGACTCCTTTATTACTTTCACTGATGATTTATTCCATTATGGTTATATTTTTCCCATTCGTGATCGATCTGAATCACTCGATAAGTTTAAAATATTTAAAGCTGAAGTAGAAAATCAGCATAATTTAAAAATTAAAGTAGTGAGATCATATCGTGGAGGAGAATATTATGGGAGACATGCTCCTTATGGACAAATTCCTGATCCATTTCCTAAGTTTCTTTCAGAAAATTGCATAATAGTCCAATATTCAACACCTGGTGAACCTCAGCAAAATGGAGTAGGTGAAAGACGCAATCGCACCCTTATGGATATGGTGCATAGCATGATGAGTTACTCTAGTTTACCAGTTGGTTTGTGGATGGAAGCATTAAAGACAGCCGCACATATACTTAATCGGGTTTTCAGTAAATCAGTACCTAAGACACCTTATGAATTATGGACTGGGAGGAAACCAAGCTTAAAATATTTACGTGTGTGGGGTTGTCCTGCTGAAGCTAAAATCTTTAATCCAAATATTGGGAAATCAGATCCTAAAACAGTAAGTTGTCATTTTATTGGATATCCTGAAAAATCTAAGGGATATCGATTTTATTGTCCAGATCGTGTCACTAAGTTTGTGGAAAACCGACATGCTGTATTTTTAGAGAATGATGGAATCAGTGGGAGCTCAGAGGCTAGGAAAATAGATCTTGAGGAGATTCGGACTTATGTTCCATTACCGATAATTCAAGAGACTATTCTTCCTATACCTCATTCAGTTACACCTCCAGTTGTGAATCCAGGAGTTGAGCCTCCACCTGAGAATTCTGGGATTAATAATACAACATCTAATGATGAGCCTCCATAGCCCCCTGTGATAATTAATGAACCACTAAGAAGATCACAGCGGGAAAGAAGGTCTGTCATCCCAAATGATTATGTCGTATACATGAATGAAGATGTAAATGACATTGGGAAAGTAGACGATACCACCTCATTTAAGGAGGCTATGATGACTAAGGATTCATCCAAGTGGCTTGAGGCCATGCAGGATGAAGTTAAGTCTATGAGCATTAATGACGTCTGGGATCTAGTAGAAATTCCTGACGGAGTCAAAACATTAGGCTGTAGATGGGTATACAAAACTAAACACGACTCTAAGGGAAATATCAAAAGATTCAAGGCAAGGCTTGTAGCAAAAAGGTTTACACAAAGAGAGGGGATTGATTATGTTGATACCTTCTCTCCCGTCTCGAAGAAAGATTCACTAAGGATTGTCATATCGCTTGTTGCTCATTATGATTTAGAGCTACATCAGATGGATGTTAAAACTGCATTCCTTAATGGTGACTTGCATGAGAATGTTTACATGGCTCAACAGGAGGGTTTTGTCGTGGAAGGCAAGGAACATATGGGATGTCGACTTAAGAAATTCATCTATGGACTAAAACAAGCGTCTAGACAATGGTACCTTAAGTTCGATGAGACCATAAGAAACTTTGGTTTCAAAGAAAATGAAGTGGACAATTGCATATACATTAAGACTAAGGGGAGAAAATTTACTATCTTAGTGTTTTATGTGGATGATATCTTATTGGCTAGCAGCGATAAGGATATGCTATATGAGACCAAGAGATTTCTTTCCGCTAACTTTGACATGAAGGATCTTGGTGATGCCTCTTATGTTTTGGGCATTGAGATTCACCGAGATAGGTTCAAAGGGGTATTAGGCTTATCCTAAAAGGCATACATTGATAGAGTGCTTAAGAGATTTAATATGCATAACTGCTCTGCCGCGCCTGCTCCTATTGTTAAGGGCGATAAGTTTGGAATCAATTAGAAGCTGATCAGATGAAGGAGATTCCTTACGCTTCAGCTGTCGGAAGCATTATGTATGCTCAAGTTTGCACTCGCCCTGATCTAGCATGCGTAACTGGGATGCTTGGCATATATCAATCTAATTCAGGGTTAGACCACTGGAAAGCCGTTTAGAAAGTCTTGCGTTATATGCAGGGCACTAAGCATTACATGCTCACATATAAGAAGTCTGATACCCTTGAGGTTGTAGGTTATTCAGACGCTGACTTTGCAGGTTGTGTTGATACTAAGAAATCCATATCAGGTTAATCTTCACACTTGCGGGAGGAGCCATTTTGTGGAAAAGCTCCAAACAATCACTTACTGCATCATCGATGATGCAAGCTGAGTTTGTGGCATGTTATGAGGCTACTGAGCAGGCTGTATGGCTTATGAACTTTATTCCAGGATTAAGAGTGGTAGGCATCATATCTAAACCACTACTTATATACTGTGATAATTTGGCCACGGTTTTCTATTCGAGTAACAACAAGTCAAGTGGTGCTGCCAAACACATTGACATTAAGTATCATGTTGTGAAAGATAGAATCCAGGATCAGACTATTGATGTCAAGCATATAAGTACTAAGTCTATGCTTGCGGATCCACTTACTAAAGGATTACCACCCAGTCTCTTTCGAGAGCATGTTGCCGGTATGGATTTATTGGAAAGCCTCTGATTCTGGAAATGAGGACCATAAGAACGAAATCAACTCCCGTTAAGAATAAGTAATTATCCTATCAAGACAGAATGATGCACTATAGATACTGGGGTTGTAGCGATGTTTAAATTAATTGTTGTAATACTTTATCTTGGTGTACTGTTCTGTTAAGTATGGACTTATGACATTAGCCTTCGATCAAGTGGGAGAATATTAGTTATGATCTTTGGTTAAAATGGAAAGACCGAAATTCAGGGATTATTTCCACAATTCATGCGCTCTGATCGGGAGCTTGCCAAAATTAGTTGGTTCGGTCCCATTGGCCAGCGCTACAAATAAAAAGGGAGAAGCCGGCACTCGAAGGTACTCAAGTAAGAAAATCACGAGTTTGCTTACTCCCGAAAATCATCCATCCGATCTGGTTTACAGCGCAAGGCCAACGAAGACTGCATCCATCATCGAGAAAAACTCGGTGCCCGATTTCATCATTGCGCCTGCTCCTACCCGAATCAACCACACCGACAAACCCTAATGGCTTCATCTTCATCCGTACCGGGTTAGTTCATCTAATTTTCATTTCCGCATTATTGTTTTGTGTGATCATGATTTAGACTAGCTTATGATGTTCATGTTTAGTTCATCCTAAGTATTCTAATAGAGGGATCTCTGTGGCCCTACCACCAGAGACAAGCCACAAGCCTGTGGTAGGAAGCGAGAGAGAGGTCATAGCGTATCAAGCTCTCCTGCCTATATTTTTTTTAAAAAAAATTGCCATTCTCCCAAATTATTTACGAATTTAGTCTTGTTTTATATCATGGAAGTAGTTATAGATGTGTCATCTGCTATGCTCCGGTATCACGGCAAGCCACCGGTAGGGTGGTAGTGGCACGTACCTCGAAAGACAAGTAGGCCCTATGGTCTATCATGCCGTGGGACAATGACAGGCTCCTGCCGAGTTTTCCTTCCTTGGTAGAAAATTGCCGATTAAATCCACTAATTAATCGCATTTACTTAATTAAATCATTAAATAATCACTTTGACTAATTAATCACTAAAAAATTATAGCCCGCTCCTCGACAGGGACCTTCCGAGTAGCCGTTCCTCGATAGGTGCCTGCTAAGCCGGGAGTGCTAGTTAGCTTTTCTACCGCGGTGGGTGAGCCGTGGTCGAGCAGGCCGGCGAGGCGTAGGCGACTTGCCAAGCTTCATGGACACGGTAGGTTACACGTATCACCTGCCACACCTACTATGGTCGGGAATAGCCAAATCTACCAACAATCTCAAAGGGAGGCTAAATTTGATATAAAAAAAATGCACAAGAGGACCAAATATGCGAAAATTTCACTTTTCTAGCCTCCATGACCTCATTTTTTTTAAAACAAAATCTAGACACATTCCTCACAGCGGAAGGCGCGGCCTACCGCGCCGAGAGAGCGCAGTAGCTGGCGAGCGTGAGAGCAGTGGGTACTGGGTGGGAGGGCAGCGATGCGCCACAACCAAGCACTGCGGAACGCGGCATGCCGCTACCGACGAGCACGAAAAGGCCTGCCGCAGCCAACAAGCGGGGAAGGCACCTCCTGTGGTGATGAAGGAGCTAATTTTATAATTACGCTAAGATAAGCGTTAGATTTAAAAAAAATAAAATTTTAAGAGCTAGAAAAGTAATAACTTCTACGAATGCTATGACTTCGTAGAGGGGGAGAAGAGTGAAGGGTGTTACTCTTCCGCACCAAATCCCGAAGGCTCCGCAGCACTTGTGAGGCGCCAGCTCACGGATGGCGTCGGCACCGGGGCAGCTGTCCGCCAAGGCCGGCGTCCGGGCACGTGTGGTTGGGAGAACAACACCGTCCGCGAGACGTACCCATCGCCTACAACAGTACGCGTACACTTCGGTTTGTTCATTCCGTTTACTGGCCATGGGAATGCTGGCCAATTGTTGGACATCATCGCTGTTCATTCACTAGGAGCAGGATGCACGATTGTCCTGGACGCTTAGGTGGACCACTCAAGAGCCTTTGTCATTTTTCTCGAGGATATTTTCATTTTTCTTCCATCCTGATCGGCTCTTAGCTTGATGTTCTCAAAGCGTTATTTTTATTTTTATCTTTATTTTTCTTTCATGACAAAGGCTACGTTCATATACAACTCTAAGCGTTGCATGGGTTTGATATTTTCTTTTGGGTTCTTCTGAGGAGCTTTGCTCTTGTCATTTGCATATGTTAACTCGTGCACTGTTCTTTTTATTTTTGGAGAAAATATTTTGCACGAGTCATGACTAAGTCCTCCAACTCCCAAAGAGGAAAAAAAAACTACTCTGAAAAACAATAGGGAACCGAAGTATTAGCCAATGAGTATAGATAAGGCTATTGAATGGCCCAATATGAAAGGGAGGACGGTGAAGTGATGATTTTCGGAGCGCGGGAGTGGACGAGTACAGCAGCCGATCGACGAGAGCGGGAAGGCGCGCTCAAGTGGTTGGCGAGCACGAGAGGGCGCGCTGCCGCTGTACATGGTAGGGGAGCATATTTAAAGAATACTAGATTTACAATTTCACTTAAAATTAGACTAAATTTGATAAAAACGAGATAAAAATATTAGAAAAGTCATTATTTCGAGGATAGTTGCCCGGTTGCCCCTAAAGCCCCATGCCTCTACCATCCCTGAAGCTCGGGCGTAGCTACACTTAGAGATGTCCAAACGGATCGACCCGAGCACGGCATGACCCAGTCGTAAACGGGCCGTGCCGGCACGTCCCATTTAGCCCGGTACAATTCGAGTTTTTGTAATTATTCTAAAATTTTCTCTTTTTTTTCATAGTTTTTCTATTTTTCTAGATTTTTCTCATACCTTTTCTATTTTTCTAATTTTATTTTTATTTTTTTCTAATTTTTTTGAATTCTTTTGGTGCTAACCGGCTAACAGGTCGACACGGCCGTTAGCACCGTGGGTCGTACTTGGGCCAAATCCTCGACACGTGAGCTGCCACTATACGACCCGTTTATTAATCAAGTCGAAACGGGTCGTGCTATTTTTTAATTGGGCCGGGCCGGGTATGGGCATGTCTAGCTGCACTCACGCAGCGTAGCTTCATCCCACGCGGGCCATATCATCTATCTGCCAAAGCATCCCCTCGCCCGACAGTGCGAGAACCGGGCGCCCCAAGCCCCCAACTCCTCGCGGAACGCCAACGCCCGCCCTGCCTGACGCACCGGCGCGGCCACTCGCACGCGTTTCACAGGCCTGATTCGGCCGGACCTGTAGAAGAGTCTGTCGACCCGACGGCCCGCTCCCCCGTAGGCATTCGGGATTCCACGTTTCCACGGCCTCGCTTTACCCACGCCGCGCGCACGGCACCGCGGCCAGATCCAAATGCCACGCCAGCCTTCGACATCCAGATAAAGCGCCTTGCTGTCCGATCCATATCAAAATGCCAATTGCGGTGTTCAATTTTGGTTATATTGCTAATTATGCATTCCACATAGTATGCGTACTCGGGGAAAATTGATTGAATCCAGATCAGAGATGAGAATGGTACGTCATTGGTACCACCAGTCTGGTAGCACTGATTCGTCAGGATTACGGAGAGCGGCAACACCCGGCCGGCACGCGTGGGACGGTGAGAATAGTCCATTTACACTGAACGCCGAAACTGTGGAAACGAATTTGGATAAGGCTGATGCAGTCACTCACTCAGGTGCTTGCTGATACATTTCCTGCCTTCCAATTCCGGGGCACAACAAGTCAAGAATCATAATCCCAAGCATTTCAAGTGATGGGTAGCTCTGACCTGCACTAGGGATTTATTGATAAGGAGAATGATTACCTAAATAAATGATTCTGGTGAAATTCTTGTATTTTGATGTACTCCCTGACCACGTGATAAACTGCTAACACGCTACAAAATACCATGCTACTGTAACATCTCAAAAATTTGAGTTTTGAAATGTTTGAATTTGAAATGAACCATTTGCATTTTCCTTGAATTAATCCCAGCTTAATTTGAATTTTTTAATAATGAAAAGATTTAATTTGACTAAACTATTCAACAAACAAAAGATTTTCAGTTTTAGTTGGGTTCATTGTGCTCCAAGGAATTTTTCTGGATTTATTTGCTATTTATTTGAATTTATTTGCTTTTATTCAAATTTCTGAAATTTTCTGAAATTGGAAATTATTTTTAATTGGCCCAGGCTGAATTCCCTCCGTCCCATTTCTCTCCTCGCCCCGGTCCGCTCCGCTCGGTCCAGCTCCGCTCCGCCAACCCTAGCCGCTGCCACCGTGCGATTTCGATCCAGCGCTCCTCGTAGAGCCACGTAGCCTTTCCATGTGAGTCGTCCGATACGCGCCACGCGTGCGGTTTGGATGCGGCCACGTCGTCCCGCGCCGCCGACCGGGAAACCCTAACCCTAGCCGCGGAGTTCGCGCGCCGCACGCCATCGCTCTCGGATTCCGCGCCCTACACGCCTCCCAAGGCTATTTAAGGCACCGCCAAACCCCGCCCGAGGTTCTCCGTCGCACGCCGTCACTTTTTCCCTTGGATCCGTCGCTCAAGACGCCGCCGTCGCTTCGCCCAAGCTCACCAAAGTTCGCCGCCGCGCCCGAAGCCTTCCGCCGCCTATATCTCCGCCGCGGTTCCATCTCCGTCGCTTCCGTTGCCTTCTTCGTGCTCCCCGTGTCGCACTCTTCCAGATCCTCAAGGTTTGGATCCGATCCGGTCCGGTTCCGCCGTTTTCCCGCACTGTCTTCTTCACGTCCGGCGAAGTAGCTCCGCCGCCTCGCCGTCAATCTGGTCCGTCGGTCCGTGACCGCCCGATCTCCCGCCAGCACCCCAGATTGCGCCACGTCATAGCTAATCTCCCCTTGTCCTCCGCCGTCCGATCCGATCGCAGCCGCCGGATGCGCGACGCGTGGCCATCCACGTCAGCGCCAACGTCAGTCACCACCTCCGCCGCCACGTCAGCCCTTTGCCTACGTGTACGCCATGTTAGCGCCGCGTGTCAGCCACGTCAGTGATGACGTCATCAGTGAGCCGGGTGCACGGTGGACCGATCTCAGTGCCATGGATCGATTCCACTGAATACCGGATGATGTCAGCGTTGCGCAATAAATCGATTTTCCAATAGAAAAATAAATAGGGAAATTCGGATTTTCTGATTTTCAGCATTTTTCTTTGAATTTAATCTTTCGGAGGCACGTTCTCTCTCATACGAACTCCGATTGAGGCGATTCAAGTTTCTAATTTTTTCTAAAATCAAGCTCTACATTTCAGAGCCATTTATTTTTAATTTTGAGCTTATTTAAGTCTCTGTTTAGTATTTATTTGATTTTGTTATTTCTTTTCTGGTAGACGCTAATTCCGAGGGAGCAAACAGAGACTTCGAAGACCAAGACTCATCACCAGATCAGCAAGGTAAGTCATAGCCCTTAACCATATTGATCCTATGTTTGCAAAATTACTTTTCTTTTATACAATTGCATGCTATTTGTGTATCAATACTTATTTCACGAGGATAACTATTTACCTAGTTGACATTATGCCACATTGATTATTGGAATGCCATGTACCTATTGTTAACTCTAGGTTGGGATATTACTAGTTGGACATACTCATATTACCAACATTAGATTATCGTAGCTATGCTTATACCTGCTTACTTGTACGATGGGATTCATGTCACTTGTGAATTAATATTAATCTTGACTTAATGAGATATTGAATTGTGGCCGTTAGCCATTTTTGTAAAATTTATTGTACCATGGCAGGGTTGCCATTCGTCTTTGGTTGAACAAAGTTGTTTTCCCTCGGGCAAGTGATCGTACAGTAAAGGGGGTGTTTTCTAGCACATTGGGATGTGGATGTCTTGCCTGAGATAATTTAAGGACTTAATCTTGTGCGCCATTGAACTGAGCCTAACCGTACTACCACATGTCTGGTATGGGACAGACCTAGCTGATTAATTTGCAATGTCTAGTCTTTAGTACTGCCAATTGGTGGTGTGGGTTCCGGGATTGACGGGTCGATTCACATGGCTCAAGAAGGGGTCCTGAGGGCCGAAACCTTAGTGGGCAGTACCGAGTTTAGACATGCATTGTAAAGGTTTTGTCATGATGTCTCTGCGACACACCAAAGGAAGTGTGTTAGTCACGTTTGCATAAAGAGATGTTCATGTCTTGTGGGTAAAGTTGTACAACCTCTGCAGAGTGTAAAACTATTCGAATAGCCGTATCCGCGGTCATAGACAAGCCAGGGAATTTCACACGAGGTATAGGGTGTTTCATGAAATGTGGAAATATGAAATTGTTGGGATGTGAACGGGGGAGTTCACTGTTGTTTTGTTGTCTAAAGTTTATACTGTTGAATTTAGTGATTTGATAGTTGTTTTAGATGGTGTAGGGTGATGCCTCACCATTACCATTCCGTTCATATTGTCTACCATTGATTTACCAATTATTTATTATCTTTTCATAAATGTGCTTTCAATCTATTTACTGTATTTCAATTCAAGTTATTGCTTTCTACAAATGAACCATACAGCAATGCTTTGTCAAGCCTACATGAATATATTGCATCAATTTCCCTACGGCTTATTGAGTACTTTTGTACTCACGGCTTTATGCCTTTGTTGATCAGTTGCTGAGGAAAGACTAGGAAATAATGAATATCGTGAGGAGGAATACTATGAAGACTACGTGGACTAGGAAGGCTTTTCCCCAGACGATTGCCTGTGGCATGTCGAATAGCCTAAGTTATTTTATTTCCGCTGTAATATTTTATTTGATACTCAACCCTTAAGACACAGTTGTGTAAACTTTGACCATAAGGTAATTTGCTCTATTTAATAATAATTTGCTTCTTCTTAGTTAATTTGTTGTATGAAATGATATTTCATCTATGTTTTCACTGTGTGCACTAGTGTGATTCTGGATTAATGCGGTATACATATAGGGTTTTGGATTTGCAAATCTAGATCCCGACAGCTATCCACCTGCTTGGAGATAAATCAACCATTCAGGCATATACAAGTTATCTCCGGGCAAGCTTAAACTAACCTGCAGTCCGCATTCTGCTGGCCACACAGCATTGTTGCTAGCTGCTACCAACATCCAACATCATAAGATTCGGAGGCCCAACTTTTGGTAGTGCCAAATCGACTGCCCAGTGCCCACATGACCGGCCTATGTAGACTCTAATGTCTAAATCCATCAGCAACATAGATAATCCACTTTCCATCAACAGATTCAAAACTATAAATTAGTACCATGATGGCAAACAATCAATCAAGTGCTCATGAGCACATAAAGAACATTGACAAGTGTGCAAAATACACCAGCTGAAAGTTACAAAGACGACCCAGGTTGTGACATTTCATCGAAGAGCAGCGCTTCAATGCTTTCCCTTCTAATACAAGTTGCACAAATCTTGAAGCAAGCGAAGAGGTAAATAATCTCCATCTACCCTTTATTCATGTTTTAATATTTGTGCAACAGTAAAAAAGAAAAGCATTGAAGCACCTCTCTTCATCGAAACTAAATATGGCAAGGTTAAATTGACTTGTAAGCAAGCGATGCTGTCAAAAGCCTCAACTTCCAGATATTCAAAGGCAACAAATATCCAATGATTCACACTTGCACGCAAACATTTCACATCAATATTCATCACAAGCTAAACATGAATAGCAACATGTGGCTTATTTTGAGCATATTAGACCTTGCAAAGCATGTTATATCACTACAAAGTGGCATGAAATTGAGAGAGGTGAAGTACTGCCAAAAACAAAACTGCAGGCGTGCTTGGTAAAGACTCAGATGCTACTGGAATGCCGTACACCAAAATTGCGCTGCTAGGTCAACATGTCAGGAAATGACATCTACCCCTGAAAATCTTGAGGGACCTACTGAATCAACAAACCCACGGACTGAAAGTTCCGGCACAGAAGCATCCTTCTCCTGCAGTGACTCATGATCAATGTAAACAACGACAACTGTAATGTCATCATGCAAGAAGCGGCGCACCCCTTTTTCAACTTTCTTGAGATCATCATATCTCATTTCCCTCTTCCGTGCAGCTTCTTTCAAAGCTGCTTTTACTAGTTTCTTTGCAATACCCTATCAAAATTATGGAAACTAGATTTAGCATCTCTGAAAGAGAGAACTAGCTGTTGCCACTTAGCCCAAAACCAATGAGAAAGATCGAATGTGCATGTAAGATAAGGAATGAGGACATACTGCTCGTGGATTTTCGTAGACAATTTCAACAGCTTGCTGGTTTGTCAGGTGCTCCCAGAGACCATCAGATGCAAAAATTAAAAATTTATCTTGTGGACGAAGAACTCTTGAGCAGATAGATGGCTCTGCTGTTAGAATAGGACGGCGAAGGGGCTCAGAAAGGCGGAAACGAGTAATTGATGGATCAAGGGTGAACTCCTGCCTCTTTAAGTATGCATCACCTATAGTCCTCGAAACCTAATAATATAAATAGGAAAATGTGATGAAAGAAGTTTTCGTCAAGTAAAACAAGAAAGTATCTAACAGGTTGCATATAAGAACACTTGTGATCGTCCATGAAAAGTCAGATACTCAGATGTGGTTTTAGTGGAGTGCCACACACTTCATTATATTTGCTTCTTCGCTTCGTTGTGTTTGTAACGCACCAATGTCGAGAGCTATTTGGTCGCTTTATTGATACTGGTACTTGTAATCGGTTTTGGTTTTCTATAATAGAAACCGGGAGAGAATGTTTTCTCTTCTGGATTTTTTTAAAAAAAATAACACTTGTGATAATCCAAATGATAGTATTTGCAGTTCTCTTACTAACAAGACAAAAGGTCATGTCACTACTCACCACCAGCCACTATACTAAAAGGTAGCCAAAACCACAAGTATCCTACACGCTTTGCAAAAGTTTTTACTATTGCAATCACTGTTGATCACCATTCACCAACCTGGATTATGCCTTTGATGCGCCAAACACCATGCTTCAGAACAACAATCTGTGAATCATCAGGATGACGAGATAAAAGTTCCTGCCTCACTTCCTCCATGCTTGCATTATGATCCCTTGTAAGTTGTTCAGCAACAATCTTGTTTGATCTACCCAAACCGCCAACAACTGCCCTAGAATCCCCAAGATTAGCCACATATAGCGTCCCTCTCCATATTACACCAACTAGGCAACAAGATCCAACAGCAGCAATCAAAGGCTTTAATAAATGTGTTCTCCGCACAAGTGACAAGAAACCTTCCTCAGTAGCAGAAAATGCACCCCGAACAACATCCTCTGATATTGTTCCGCTTTGTTGGGCAAGTCCTAGAGAAATAGGAAAAGGGTGAGCAGATTCTTTTAGCGCAAATGAATAATTGGATCGATCAAAATATGCTCGTCATTTACAATAACTAGCATACTTACCCGCGCAACTGCTCATCTAGGTATTATGATACATTTTTTTATGTACAACTCTAGTTTCAAGGATTGAAATACAATTGTATTTGTTATATAACTCTATTTATATATGATATACAACTCTGCTTCCAATGATTGGAAGACAATTATATTTGTTATATATGATTCATATGCACCGTTATATTCTGGCCTATTAAAGTAATGGTGAAGATCTTTCTCTTTTTCTTCCGATTAATGTGAGAATTTCTAGAATTTAAATGCTAATGACTTAAAATAATCACCATGTAGCGCATTCAGAATTCATCTATTAAGAATTTTTCAGTTAATATTTCCTACACATATATACCTGCTCTTACTCAGGGTGGGAACAAAAACTGCAACATCAATGTTAATGTTTCATCATTGGTGAACGCGAAGGCAGAAACAGCAAGAGTTGGATCGGAGAAGATGCACGCGATGGGCGAAGATACGACGAATAAATTGTGGAGGCTGTGGACCTCTACTACACAAGGGCCAAGGCAACCCGCAGTTTACACATGTTTACTTTGCTGCTCAAATTTTTGTCTTAAGAATATATATTAGTTCACGTTTGATAATTTTGATGTCTGTAAAGCACATGTGTTCTACAAACACAGCCTTTTAAAAGAAGAGTTTTTTTTTATCCAAACTAATTATTCTAGAGTAGCGAGAAATCAGCTTGCTATATGATAGTCGTAGCGGTTTAAATTGGCTACCCATTTTTCCGAAAAGGGATCTAAAGGAAGAGTAGCAAAAACAAAAAGGCTCATACTTCTACAACTAATTCGTAGTAATTTTGAGCTGAACATTGGAATTGGCTTAATAATTTGAATTCTATAGTATTATTATGGCTTCACTACAGCTTTTTCCTCAGTAATGTTTTTAAGAAATAAACATATAGCTAGAAAGTATCCTACACACATGGTTTGTCTGATTAGAAAACTTGTGTTCTCTCTCTAGGAAAACTTGTGCTGTTTGTTGGAGATCATTTCTTTGATATAAAACTCTACTTCCAATTATTGAAATACAATTGTGTTTGTTATATATGATTAATCTGCACCGTTATAATCTGGCCCCACCAAAATAAGCGGTGGAGATCCTTCTCTTTTTCTTCCGATTAATGTGAGAATATCTAGAATTTAGGATTATTGTGGGATTTTCTTGCCCTTAAAATAAAGGAGGTGCCTTGAATATCACCAGTTATATATTCAAGTATCCTACACACATGGTTTGTCTGATTAGAACACCTGCGTTCTCTCTCTAGGAAAACTTGTGTTGTTTGTTGGAGATCCTTTATTTGATATAAAACTCTACTTCCAATTATTGAAATATAATTGTATTTGTTATATATGATTAATCTGCACCGTTATAATCTGACCCCACCAAAATAAGCGGTGGAGATTCTTCTCTTTTTCTTCCAATTAATGTGAAAATTTCTAGAATTTAAGATTATTATGGGATTTTCTTGCCCTTAAAATGAAGGAAGTGCCTTGAATATCACCAGTTATATATTCAAGTATCCTACACACATGGTTTGTCTGATTAGAAAACTTGCGTTCTCTCTCTAGGAAAACTTGTGCAGTTTGTTTGAGATCCTTTCTTTGATATACAACTCTACTTTCAATTATTGAAATACAATTTTATTTGTTATATATGATTAATCTGCACCGTTATAATTTAGCCCCACCAAAATAAATGGTGGAGATCCTTCTTTAATTGTATTTGCTATATATGATTAATCTGCACCATTATAACCTGGCCCCACCAAAATAAGTAGTGGAGATCCTTCTTTAATTGTATTTGTTATATATGATTAATCTGCACCGTTATAATCTGATCCCACCAAAATAAGTGGTGGAGATCATTTTCTTTTTTTCCGATTAATGTGAGAATTTCTAGAATTTAGGATTATTGTAGGATTTTCTTGCCCTTAAAACGAAGAAGATGCCTTAAATATCACCTGTTGTTTATATATATATATATATATATATATATATTATAATTACTTGGGGGCACCATGGAGCATGTGCTCCATGATACAAAATAGGTATATTCTCTTATGTATTGTACGTTTATTTTTTTGAAAATTTTAGAATGTTGAGTTTAACTAGTTTACTAACTAGTTCAAACAAGTCTGAACTCAAATTTAAGCTAGAGTTTCCTTTTTTAATAATAGTTTGTTTGTAGGTATGTACTGATTATATATATAAATCAGCAAAGCATGCAATCTAAATTCATTTAAAATATTTGAATTCAAGTATATTTTTTCAAAGGTATATGTTTCATTTGAATTGTTATAGATGGGTATATACTCTAAAACTAATTTTTTTGAAAAATATAACCGAATTTGATTTGAATCCGCGCATTTGAAATCATGGAGCCTAGGCTCCATGGTGCCCTATTTCAGCGTCCTCTATATATATATATACACCAGGTCGCATCATGTAGTAGCCATAGGTGCTCAGCAGCATCTCAAGTAAATAAAGTCAGTCCTTCAGTGTTAGACAACATGAAGTAGAGCAATTGAGCACGACAAGAAACTACCTAATCTGCTATTGCACTGGACCAAGAATACTGATTGCTCGTCCAATGATCAGAATCCACTCGGTCACTGGCAAGAGCATTGCGTTGTCCACTGCTTTGATCATGAAACAACAGCATACTCAATAAGTGGAAAGTAAATCAGCATGTATTTTTGCATCCAGCAAAAGAGCACGCAACAAAAATAACCCCCATTTCGCACATAACAGTAATCACATCATCACTCGTGCACAACCAAGTTAAGCTCATTACCAAGGAACTAAAGTGTGAAACATAGCAAAATTCATCCATCACCAATATAGAACGTTACTACTCTAAAACAACACCATGAATTGAATGGATTCTTTTGATGTAGAGGGAAGTGACTACTTACGTATCAGGTGCGAGAAGAGGTGGTTAGATATGAAGCGGGCAGCATCGGCCCCGCCGTGTCCGTCGTAGACGCCGATGAAGGTGCCGGCTGCGCTTGTCTCCACCTGGCTGTGGTCCTCCAACGCCTCGTTGGCCTGAACAACGGCAAACGAGAACTCGCCCGCCGCATGACTCCCAAGGTCCCGCGACCACAGCAGATCGTCGGCGACGCCGCCGCCATTGTCACTGCTGTCCTCATCCCTGCTCATATGCGAGTACCTCCGGACCGGGCCCAAGCACGCGGACGCAATCCTCGACAACCACGACCACATCCTTCATTTCCCTCCTGCCTCCTCCTATCGAAATACGCCGCCTTTGGAATCCCGAAGGACCCAAGAACTGCGCAAAGATTGGGCTTTCACTACAAATTTGGCTCCCTTACGCGCCTCTCCAAGATTAGAACACGCAAGAATCCAGAAATCTGACCTGTGAAGTGCCAAAAGATTAGATTTTCGAGGACAATTCCCGGTTCTGGATTAGATAAAGCGCAATATCCGAAATAGGTAATGTTTTACTCAAATTACCCGTCGTCGCACCTCAGAATTACAGAGTTTTGACTTTGGATCGCGAGGCGCAGGGTACAGTTCTTGGGAGAGGTGGGAGAGGAGGCTCCTCACTTCCTCAGCCGTGTGTTTTCTTGGGGACCATAGCACAATGCCACAATTTATAGAGCCTTTTCGCACAAAAGCCCCTGCAGTTGAAGTTTATTTACGAACGTGGCAACCCGAAGAAAAGTGCAAAAAGGCACAGAAAAGGCAAAAGCGCGCGCCTGTGACCGCGACTGGATGGGAGGGCTTTGACTTTCGTCCCAAGAAAGTGCACAAAATTATGTTAGGAGCTTTGACTTTTTTTAAAAAAAAACTAGTAAGATGGTCCGTGCATTTGTGCTTATATAATCCTTAAAGTATGTTTAAACGATTTGGTAGTACACATGTGATTTTTATTTTCAAAAACAGATCATTGCAGAATTCAATTTGTGATATTTTAATATTGTATATTATATGAGAGAATATACTCATCCTGTTTTTTAATACTTATCACATGTGACTAAAACTTTCTTCTCTAAATATTTGCTTAGCGAAACAATAAACGTAGTATAACATAACATTTTCCCTTTATATCATCCTCTGTTAGTTTCATTATTGCAATGCTTGTCACTTGCTTTCAGTACTTCTCCTGATATTTTTTTTATTTAATTTCACATATTAGTTTTAGGGTAGAATTTGTATAGCAATCCAATTGATAATTTTTATTTAGAACTTCAGCTATGTACAAGTTTTAATTTGTAGTTTGTATAAAAGTTAAATGATTGATTTTCTTTTATTTTTTATTTTAAGTTTCTGTTATTTTTTATTGTTCTTGGTCTCGACTCTTTCTTTTAATCAAAGAAGTTGATTTTATTTTTACTTTTTATTTACTTTTTAATATTAGTTTCAGGTTAGAATTTATATATAAATATAATTGCTAATTATATCTAATTTTTATTTCGAATTTTACCTATGTACAAATTGTCAAATGCCTAATTTATTTTTATTTTTTTGCTTTTTTTTTGTACTTGGCATGTACTCTTTCTTTTAATCTAAGCTTTTTTTATGTTTCATTCCGAATTTATGTTATTGTTTTGGAGTACTTGGCATCAACATTTTTTTTTTAATCTAAGCCATTATAACTCTGATCCGCTAGAAGATGGTTAGATGTTTTTTAAAAACAATAACATCTAATGGGTAGTACAATTCAATTTAGTTTAGGTCCAACAAATTAAAGGCTAGATGATTTACTTTTTATATAATAAAAGCTCATTAAGAGTTGCTAAGAAAACAGAGAAATATATTAGAAATTTTCAAAAAAAGCAAACCATCTATCCTTTAATTCGGTGGATACTAACTAAGTTGAACTATAGTAGCCATTGGATTGGATGTTATTATTTAGAAAAACGTCTAAGTGTCTATTTAGCGGACAAGAGTTATAACGGCTTAGATTAAAAGAAAGAGTCTATGCCAAGTACCAAAAAAAATAACACAAATTCTGAATAAAAAATAAAAAGAAATTATTCATTTTATTTTCATACAAACTCCAAACTAAAACCCGTATATAGCTAAAATTCAGAATAACAATTACATAAAAATTAGTAGTTGGGTTTGTATATCAATTCTAACCTAAAAGTAATATTCAAGGTTAAATAAAAAAATAAAATCAATGGTTTAGATTAGACGAAAGAGTCCACCCCGAGTAGAATAGAAAAATTGAATAAAAAAATAAAAAGAAATTATCAATTTTATTTTCATACGAACTTCGGATTAAAACCCATACATAGCTAAATTTAGAAATAAAAATTAGTAGTTAGATTTGTATATCAGTTCTAACCTAAACTAACATTAGAAATTAAATAAAAAATAACATCTTTGATTAGAAGAAAGAGTCCATACCTAGTACAATAAAAAATAACAAAAATTCAGAATAAAAAAATAAAATAAAATTAGCCATTGAACTTATATATGAATTCCAAATTAAAATATGTACATAGTTGACATTTGGAATATAAATTATATAAAAATTAGCAGTTGGATATTTATACGACTTCTAACATAAAACTGATATGCGAAATTAAATATAAAATAACAATGAAAATTAACATAAATTTGGAATAAAATCAAAAGAAAATTAGCCATTTGATTTTCATACTAACTCTAAATCAAAACCTAAAATTCAATGAAATAAAAAATAACAACAGAAATATAAAAGAATAAAAAGAAAAAGAATTTAGGTATTGTTTTTAAAATTTCATACTAAGTGAAAATATAAATTTTCATTTTATTCAGAATTAAAATAGTTAAGATAATTCACCTATAATATATTTGCAAATGCTAACTTAAAGTTATCTCACTAATGTAACCCTATTCTTGTTTCAATTAAGAATAAAAATAAAAGGAAATTAGGTATTGTTCTTTTAATTCCATACTAAGAGAAAATATAAATTTTTATTTTATTCAGAATTAAAATAG
Organism: Otatea glauca; assembly: GCA_036346275.1. Classification (NCBI taxonomy): domain Eukaryota; kingdom Viridiplantae; phylum Streptophyta; class Magnoliopsida; order Poales; family Poaceae; genus Otatea; species Otatea glauca. The sequence continues at coordinate 44,443,317 of CM070714.1, forward strand.
TTAATATAATTCACCTACAATATATTTGCAAATGCTTACTTAAAGTTATCTTACTAATGTAACCTTCTTCTTGTTACAATGTGCGAGTGTGTTAAACGCAAGATGAAAAACCTAAACCAGGAGGACGATTTTGGTCTCCAACATTGTAACATCCCGAAAAATGGAATAATATAAAAATTTATATTTTGAATTTGAATATATTTATTTCTAATTTTTCTTGATATGATTGGAAATTATTTGGATTTCTTTGGATTTTTGTATTGAATGAAAAATCAAACAACTAGAATTAAAGAATGGATAATGGTAAAAAGCTAAAATGGTAAAATAAAAAATTTTGAAAAATTACCATGGAACCCTAACCATGCTGGTAAGTCAGTAAAATCAACAAGTAAAATTTTTATGAACAGAAAAGTGAATAAATAAATGAATGACACCTCTTTTTGACTAAAAACAGTGCAAGTCAGTATTAACGTAAAATATTCGAAAGTTATCTGAATCCATAAAAATTACCATAACACCCTCAGTGCAGTGTTTACACCTGGTAAAAATCTCAGGATTTTATCATGTCGTCAAAGCCCTATAATAATTCAAAAACAGAAACAATTAAAAACTAGAAATCCTAATGTCAGAATTTTTATAAAATATTAACTTGAGTTTTTGACTTGAAATTTTTGTGTAGATATCCTTAAGACAAAATTAATACCTATAAAAAGTTTTGAAAATAATTAATATGATTTACACCCCTAAATAAATAGAATACCAAAATTCAAATCCTGTACAGTTCAGTGTCAGAATTTCTAAAATTTAACCATGCGGTATTTTAACCTCAAATTTTTACCGGAAATGATAAACTACCAGGAGAGGTCAGTAAAAAAGTTTCACAAAATTAAACGGTGATTCAATAGTGATTTTAATGCTCACATGGAGCTGTCTGCGTGAAGTTTATCTCCTCAGCCGAGTTATTTCATTGCCATGTGGGCCCCAGCCACGGTGACCGTAGAAATCGCCCAGCCACTGCCGGTGGACCCCGGGCCCAGCCGTCAGCCGCTCTTTTCCTTCTCCCTCTCTTCTTTTCTCCTCGCAGCCGTGTGCTCGCTCCTTCTCCCGATCCTTCGCCCAGCTTCACGCCTGCTCCCGCCTGACCCGGTGCACGTCGCCTTTGCCCGACCAAAGCCACACCTCCCCTTGGTTTTCCCGCGCCATACTGCCGGTCATTCCATGTCCCTCACGCCATAAAAATCTCGCGCCACTTCACCGAAGTCTGCACCAAAATCACCGAACTCCTCCGTGTTCAAACATCAGAATCGTCTTGTCTTGGCTATAAATGCCGCAATGGCGTCGCAATGAAACCCCTTCTCCTTATTCACTCCTGAACCAAAAGCGAACACGAAACTCCCTTATCGCCATTTTTCGCGGAAGCGGAAAGAGGGAGATCGAGAATCAAGCAAACCCGCCAAGAATCGTAGGAGGTAGTTACTTCTAGAGCTTCCTCTGCCATCCTAGTTTACTGATCACGCCTTAATTTCAGCTCTTCTTGCCCAGACTCCGCCGCAGTGTGCCTTCTTCTCCAACTCCGGCGCAAGGTGGCGGCTCGGCCGTCGCTTCTCGGCCGACCGACCGCAAAACGGAACCCCAAAGAACCCACTTATGCTCGCCGTGCTACCGATTCAACCGGAAGTCCGCCCCTCTTCTTCTCCGGCGAGCCTCTCCTTTCCCCGCCGCATGCCGCCGGTGGCAGCCCACTCCGGTTGTCCCCGCCGGTGATCGACACCACCCCCGAGTGCGTGATGACTCACTGATGCTAGCCATGCCCTTCCCTTCGCCGGAATCCCGCCGGAGCTTCGTCGCCGTCGACCCCTAGCGCCACCCCTGTTTCTGTGTCACTGCCCCGTGGGCCATCTCTGTCAGCCGGCGAGTCATTCTCAGTTCAAAGGGTAAAGGCGCTTTCGGTTCACTGAAAACGTATTTTCATTTTTTCAGTTTATTTTCAATACCCGAATTAATTCAAACATTTATAACTTTTGCATTATAACTCCGAATTGAGTGAAATCAATTTCTATATTCATGTAAAATCAATTAGTTTCATAATATGCAATAACATTTTGAAAATGTTCAATGGGTAAATTTGAAATTCAAATTTAAAGAAAAGACTAAAAGAAGTGCTACATATGAAAATGTTGTAAACAAACTTAAAAATGAATGGAACCAATTTTAGTGAAATACTCATATTTCCAGAAGTTCAAATATATAAAAATATTTAATTTTCACTTATGTTTGAATTACTTTCTAATAAGGATTGTATTCAATGCATTAGAAAATTCAAATAAACATAGTTTGAACAAAAGAAATATGGAATAGGTAAAATATAGTTTCTAAATATTAGCATGGCAGTAGGATACCTGAGTTTGCCAAAATATTTAAGAAATGAACTTAATTTGAACTATCTTGAAAGATATGAAATAACTTAAATGTAAAGTGTGTATAAACATATAGCATACAAAGTCAAATGGTTGTAATATAGATCAAATGAATTCAAATAATCACCAAACTAGTTTTATTATACCTCTGGCATTGCAAGGATTTCAGGTTTAAAATAATATTTAAATATTACTACATAAAACAATAAATGATCAATAGTTAAAGTGTAAATAATTGCATAATTGGAATAGTTATAACTTTCACAAATAAACTTAGAATTTGGCGAAACCAAATCCTATAGTCCTGAAAAATAGTACCCTTACTGATTAGGCAAAAATATCTTATGTTTGTGCTAGGTTGAAATAGGATCATGATTAACCCTAATGATCGTTTATAGGAAAAACGTTTCGGATAAAAGCCTATTGTCGCGAAACCAACTTTAAATCACTTCTAGTGTCATGCCCTATTAATGCTTGAAAAATGGATCAATAATCTTATAAGGTGTAGCCGCAAACTGAAAATGAAATCCGACTCACTGCAACGTTAACCTTGTGGTCATGTATACTATTTCAACAACAAATAAAATAGCTCGTCTTTATAGTAAAATGCATAATATCAGTTTGGAAATAATATTTGGGATATGGTATACCATATTCTGGAAAAATATTTTATTTACAACTTTCGTTTCAATTAAATCGCGCTAGCTGAATACCCCTAAAAAGTATGTTTGTCATAACTTTTTATATCACGTAAGCGTTTTCAGTTATGAGAATAATGTCTCGTCTAAAAGCTAAAATGTATGAAATCAGTATAGATATGTTCTTCGAAGTATATGCTATCCACTTCCGAAGAAATTATCTTATTTCGTTATGTTTTGCATATAAACTTTAATAGTCAAATAACCCTTAGTTTTATGCTTTATGAACTTCATAATAAGATTAAGTGAACCTTGTAATAAGGAATTTGTAGTTAATATATTTGTATCACCAGAACCTTCTTAAAAACTATAAATAAATCTATTTAGCTAACTTATCAATCATAACTTATTCAAAACCCTTCGTATGCAAATCACTTAAGGCTAAATGCTATTAGTATAACCGCTTTAACCGGTGTTTCAATTCTTTTAATCCAAATAATTTTAGCATCTATAATTCGAAGTTTTAAATACTGAAATTCATAATTTTAGTCTCTTAAATTCGTAATTCAAGATTAGATAATCTATAAAAGAAATCATGTTTTGTTTGTCATTAAGTCATTAAGATTAATAATAAAGTAATTTCTTAAATAATCCAAACTCTAAAGTGTTCTTGTTTTCTGCAATGAATCTTTATTTGAGTTTCTGTCTGTCTTCTTTTTGCCCTTATTAAAGTTGGATATTTGCTATTTTCCGATTAATTGACGTGTAGAATCCGACGTCCCCTGCCTCCGTCGTCTGCGATCGCGTCTTCGTCGTAAACGATATATAAGCAAGGCAAGCACCCCCTTTGACCATCTTGATCCCAGAATTTAATTTGCATTGTTTATTAAAATGTTTCATGCATACGTTTACTTCCTGTAAATTGCTATTTTGTGGTACTGGTAGTTATACCTGTTATCTCATGAAACTTCCTTGATAAGTATGAATATGTGAACCTTGATAACCATAGATTAAGCTTAGGCAATTACTAAATGTCGCCATGGGTATATACGAATACTTTTATCCATGCTTAGCCATGCTTTTAGATCAAATGATGATGATGATCAGATCAAAATGTGTTCCTTGAGAAATGGAAAATGTGGTAATTGTAGCTGTTGGCTATGGGTATTTTGATTAAAAACCCAAAATAAAACTATGGTTTTGATGTGGGCGATTATTGACAATAGCTGGAGGTGCAGAGGGATTTGCACGTAGTGTAGGGTGGAGTATCGCCCGTGTCGGATTAAGGACCGAACTTTGTGTTGTATGATCCAAGATAATCCGTACAACCACAAGTGTTGGTATGGGACATCCTTAAACCAATTAAGTTATCTAGTTTAACTTTGCACATTGGTAGGCTGAAGTAGTACGGGCTCTCCTTTCGAGGTTTGCTCTACGGGGTGCCCACACCGAGGTGTTGGGAACAACACTTACCAATATAACGGTGTACGCTATGTCTATGGGAAGTTCCAACATTTCTATGCTCTGAGTTCTTCCATCATAGCATGGGTTTTATCGTCCCGGTGCTGGTGCAAAGTTAAATTAGATAATGTAAAGGTTTTCGTCATGAACATTCTGGCCACACGCCAAAGGTGCGTGAAACATGCGGCAAAAAGAAAAGGTCATGACTTGTGGGTAAAGTTGAACACCTCTGCAGAGTGAAAATCTAATCGATTAGCCGTCCCCTCGGTCATGGGAAACTTGGTGAACTTGCACTAGTTAAATGTTTAATTTTCTAAAATGGGTTGTGGTTTGGAACTTGTTTAGCAGTTTTTGTTTTCATGTCAAAGGATCGACATTGATGGATTCCATTTCTGGATTATTCGATATTCACGATGGGTTGTGAATATTAATTATGCTTTACTTATTTCATATCAGTCAATTATGCTTTTATAAATTTCGTTTGCAAATAACTTGTTTTACAATGTTAATTATGCTTTATGCAAATTAACTGTAGTAGCCTCATTTGAAATGGCCTGCATATATTATAGGCTTTGCTCAAGTCTTGCGGAGTACGAATGTACTCACCCTTGCTTATATGTGGTTTTTAGGTGGATAAGTTGTCGAGCTTCGAGGTTTCTTTAAATCGCAGTTGCGGATTTTTCTTCGTCGAATCTTTCTAGGGATTATGCCTTGTCGGTTACCTGTTGGTTTTGGATGGGCACACTACAAGACCTTGCTTCTTTTGCTGCTATATCTCTGAGTTGTAAGATTTTCTTTATGTAATAGCTTCCGCTTAATAATATTTGTCGTATGGTTGTGATTCCAATTGGTGTATGTGCGTACTAGCTACTGATCATGAGACTAGTACAGAATGCACATTAGATTTCTATTTTTGCAAGTTTGTAAAAATAGGGATCGTTACAAACATCGAATTCATTCTCCCTTGCAATCCAATAATAAAATGGTTCTTGTAGACAGCAACGGCGCAGGTCTTGGTGCTCTTGCCTGTTGCCTTTTTATTTGCAGCTCATAATCACATCACGGGACGAAAAGAACGTATTGATCGATGTGAGCTGCCTTCTCTCCTTGAGAATACGATGAGAAAATGGGATGTGAGTTCATCTCGCCGACGACGCACCTGCCGCGCGAGTCCAGATGCGGCAACCAACCGATCAAACCGGTTAAGAATATATGTATTTGGTATCAACTCTTTCTTTTAATCTAAATTGTTATAATTCAAGTCCGCTAGATAGACACTTAGATGTTTTTTTAAAAATAATAACATCCAATGGCTACTATAGTTCAAGTTTGTTAAGGTCCACCAGATTAAAAGCCAAATATTTTGATTTTTGTGGGAATTTCTAACATATTCTTATTTTTAATAAAAAAAATATAATGGTGATTATAATTAGGGTCCACCAGATTAAGAGCCAGATATTTTATTTTTTTGTGAAAATTTTTAGCCTATTACTCTTTTTTCTTAGTGACTCACATGAGTTATTAATATGTAATAGATAGATGCTTTACGCCGTTAAAAAAAGTCTGTTTAAGAATATTTTCCTTATTCTCGTGCTTGTGCAGATATGATCCTAATACCGTACTCCCTCCGTTGATAAATATAAGGACTATAGTTTGAATGATCTTATTGAAAAATATAAGACGTGTATGTAGATTTAATAAGCCTTTCCACTTATACCCCTATTTATTCTCTCTCAACCATATTCATTTATTCATTATCTCTCATCTTACAAGACAATTAAGAGGGATATGTAAGTCATTTCCTCTTATGCCTTTCTCAATTTTCACCGTAATCTTAATCCTTGTGCAAAGTTAAAATACGCTTTATATTTATCAACGGAGGGAGTATTTAGTAATATTTTTGAAAAAAAAAATCTTTTGGTTTTAATTTTCTTGATTTGCGCTATCCAATTAAATTCTGTACAGTTGGTACAACAAAATTGAGCACACATTGGCATTTTCGCCAGTTGGATTTCTCCCTTTAGTTCTTTCTTTAAATAAGGCTACTGAGTCATGGCCTTAATTATATACACGGACATGGTGGACTGTCAATACAGAAGTTTCACTGTTGCAGTCAGTAACACATCATAGTATAGTCTAAAAAATTTATAGAGATTATCATTTTTTTAGCTTCTTACTTTTTTTTTACCCATCTAGTTTTTTCAGGTAAAATTGTAAATCTAACCTGTTTCCACTGCAAAAGATATCTCCTGTACCCGCTAGCCGCAGCAAGCCATCTTGCTTCCGCGCCCCTCCCTGGCAGATGTGCTTGGTGGCCCGAATATGGCAAACGAAGAGAGTTAGATTTATAATTCTACTCAGGAGAGGAGAGGACTAATTTTATAAAAAAATAGATAACGGATCAGAAGTGATTACTTCAAATCTGTCCTCACCAGCAAATAGCATTGAAGATTTATGAACGGTGACAAGATAAGCATTTAGAAAACGTCCACGTCATTCAATAGTACTAGTACTAGTATAGTACACTCCAGTTGGAGTACGTCACTGTTGAGCGTGTAAAAAAAGAGAGAGTCACTGTAGAAAAGGCCCCGTTCTTTTCTCTCGGTTCCAGGTCATACCGTAAAAAGCGTAAATAAAGTGAAGAAAAGGGCACAGAGAATAAGATCACAGCGGCAAGAACTCTGCAAAAGTGGCAACCGGCCGGACAGCTACGCTGATCCAACCCCAAGCCGGCAAAACCACCACCATGAAACAAGCAACGTAACCTTCTAGAGATTGCGTGCACACTCTTTTCAACTGCATATAAGCACGTAACGGCAGTAGCGGCAGTGAGGAAATTTTAGAGATATATAAAATATACATATATCTCTATAATCTTGTGTAATAATTTAATATTATTATAAATTCAACATATATATTTAAAATTTACTAAAAGTATAATACATATAGTTTAAGGTCTTAAAAATTCTAAATCACCAAAATCAAAATCAATTCAATCAATAAATTTAGCCTATTAGAAAAGGTTAACGAAAAAAGTCAAAGCTCACCAGCTAGCTCGGCTCGAGTTCGTGAAATTAGCAAGCCGAGCCAAACACCCATTTTCACTCGTTAACAAGCCAAGTTCCGGCAAGCTCGCAGGTAGCTTGGTTGACTCACTTGGCTCGTAATTAAAAGGCAATCCAGCAGGCTAGTCCAACAAGTATTAAAAACCCACAGCCCAACATTAACCTCACAGGCCACAGGCCCACAACCCAGCAATGGATCAACCCTAGTCCAATACCCTAATCTCTAATCAACCCAGCAACGCACAGGCTCCTAGTCCTAGCATGGCAACTGCTTATGCCCCCGGGAAGGGGGTACGGCTAGGCTAAAAATTTATTTTTAACATGTTAGACTGTAAAATAGCTATAGCTAGCGGCGGTAGTTTTTTTGCGATGTCGTTTGGTAAATTGGACTTTTTATTGGTTGTTGTAGCTAGTGACCTTCATTTTATGCATTATTTTCAAGAGATCATCAATCTCGTTATCTTTCTTGGTGGGGAGGAGGAGGTGACCAGGCAGGGAGAAGGCAGCGACACGAGGGGAGGAGGCCGCGTCCGGGCGGGGAGGAGGCGGTGTCTGGGCGGGGAGGAGACGGTGACCGGGAGTTCACGGGCAGGGAAGGGGCTAGAAGCTACAACACAACTGCGAAGCACCTCTGACTTGGCTTTGGTCTTTTGCGCTGCTTTTACTATGACTTCTTTGTACAGCCGATCTGTTTGGGGGGCTTCCGGCCAAAGTCGAAGCACAGCCCCCAAACAGGGCCTATAGCTTGTGCACAGTGCCGCCGCCGCTCAAATTTGTCCGCCTCGGCCTTCCACATAGTGACACCTCAACCCGACGCGACAGGTTGGCAACGCCTCCACCCATCCCATCCATCTCCGTCAAAATCATCACTTATCTAGCCTCTCATTTTTTTTTTAAATCTAGACCTCCGCATATGTATTTATAAATTTAGCCTCCTCTCCCACTACAAAAGGCTTGGCAGGCGATACTTGTCATCTGCCGCCCCTAGGGAGCGCGAAAGCTGGCCGATCGCAAGAGTAGCATGGCTCACTGCGCCATGATGCCTTCTGCACTACCCGTGCACACGCCTTGTAGCTCCTCCCACGCTCCCCAGACGTGACCGCGCCTCCTCCTGCGCCCACTTGTCCTGCCACGGCACCGGCTAGTTTTCGCGCTCCCTGGATTCGGCAGGGGACATGTGTTCTTTGTTACGTCTTTTATGGTGGGGGAGAGGTCAAATTTATAAATACATACGTAAAGAGAACTAAATTTACAAAAATCAAGATACATGAAACAGATAAGCAATGCTTTGGCCTACACTTCCCGTGCACATCGACGTCTAGCAGGGGGCGATACTTAACAAGTACTCGGCTCGCGAGCTTAACAAGTTGGCTTGAGCTGAGCCGAGCCGAGCACCATTTTTTTACTTGTTAGCTCAGCGAGTTGAGTGACTTGAGTCGAGCCGAATCGTCCTGCTTAACAAGGTTGGACGAACCGAGCCTAGCTGGCTGGACCGCGGGTGCGATAAGTTGACGACGGCCCGCGCGCGTGTGGCTCACAGATAAAGTGTCGCGCGCACGGCAAAAAGGAAAAACGCCGTTGCGTGCGCGCGCGAGGGCGGAAAGCGCAGCCGAGCCGAACGGAACACAGCCTCGACCGCGCCGCGCGCGTCACCGGCAACCTGTGACCGCGCGCACGGCCGCCGGCCCTACCGCTCTTTAATCTCCTACGGACAGATTCGATTAGCTAAGTGCCTCTCATCGATGTACGCGTACGTGTGCAGCGCAGTTATTACGGAGCTTACCTGTCAAGCATGCACGGATCTGATCGATGGGCACACAACACAGGCGGCCCGTTTCCGTTTGTGCGCCTTTCAGGTAAAGCGAAGCTAGTGATCTCCTTTTCCGGTGATGCGAAGCTAGCGATCTCCTTTTCCGGTGATCGAAAAGCGCAGCCGCTGATGTGATAAGGTCACGGCGGGGGAGGAAGAGGCAGCCTCGACCGATAGAATAAGCCAGGCTTGTTGTAGCTGTAGCCTAACGGTGGTGGTGCTCGTGGGATTGGAGCGGATGTGACTAAGGGTGGAAAAAAAAACTCGAAACTCGTGAGTTAAACAAGTACTCGCAAACTCAGCTCGACTCGATTCGAACTCGTTCTTTAATGAGTCAAGTCGAGCCATGATTTCAACTCGTTTATATAACGAGTTAAATGAGTCAACTCGCGAGTTAAACGAGGTCTCCGAGTCGGCAAATATAGCTATATATGTGTGAGGCAAGGATAATAACACGTAGCATACCGTATAGTCTCAACAACAATCCTTCTCTCAGATGGCAAGCCAACTCACGAGTTTAACGAGTCGAGCCGAGCTGAGGTTTAAGCTCGTTAAGATAACGAGTCGAACTGACTCGTTATCTTAACGAGTTTGATCGAGCCGAGTTGGCTCGTTATCCGCCCCTAGATGTGACCCGTGAGCCGAGTCCGAGGGCACTACTGACGTCTCACAATAAGCTTTTCTGGTTGTTTTAGTATCGTGAGCTAGGTTGTCTATTGAGATCCAGCTGCAAAAAAACGATGGTTGAATACTGTTCAAAATTAATGTACCAAATTAAAATATTATAGCGACAGACCGTTGGACAATTCAGATCGTTTATTGGTTTGATCGAATGGTGCTGAGCATCGAGAACCGCTTAAGTTGTTGTCCTCGTTCGTGTAAATCTGGACAGCACGAATGATAGTAGACTAAAGGCGGCAAGTTCGGATGAAATGGAGTTTTGATCGGCGAGAATGGAGTACTGCTGAGGTTTGCACTCCAGTTAGGTAGGTGGTCACGGTGACTCACGGAAAACCTGAGTTTTGCACAGTACGCATGCATGTACCCCTTTTTAAAAAGCCTAGTTTTGCTTTTGCTCCGTACGTATGCATGTAACCCTTTTTAGAATTGCTCTCCTTCTATCGCTGAAAGTTGACTGCCCATAACAATATATACAGGCTATGACATAAGACTGCGATCGATGTGTGAGCTTTGACTGGGATCTCCTTTCCAAGCCTCCTATTGGAGAGACATGGTTTCATGTCTCTTTCCTCTACCTACATGCCTAAACCAGCATTACTCGGTTGTGTTCGAACCTTTTGGTGAACATATAAATTCGCGCTAGGACTTATCACATGATATATTGTCATGTAACACATCAAGCTAACGAATGGAGAGGTTCAATTTAACACTTCCAAGTTTTTATAATCAGAGAAGGGCTTTCAGAAATCAGAAATGTCGAGTAGATGGCCCTCTTTTTTGTATTCGCCAGGTCAATAACTAGAACGAAAACAGGCGGTAGCCCGTTAGGCCTTTGTTCCTCTAACATGGTCCAAATGGCCCAGGTACAACTCGTCCATTTGGATTCACTAACAATGTCCGAAATTCTTCTCCTGCATGCGCGAACGGCCAGGAGGCCACATCGCCATGACTTCGAGTCTTCGACGGGGTCCCTACCACGAACGCGTAGCATGGACTACTGAAGGCTTTTTTTTTCATAGTTGCTGGACTGATTTTCATAAGTCAAACAACTGATTTTTAGTTCAGTTTTTTTTCTAAACTATTTTGTAAAGAGAAGTAGAAGTTTCTAGAAAATTATTTTTCAAAACAGACAGCTAAAAACTGACTTTTATACAAACCTAAACCATACCAAAGACGGCATAAGTGTAGAGTGCTAATGTACCGAGTATAGATCGATGCAGGAGACTAGTATAATAACCTGCCTTTGCAAGTACACAAGATAATCACAGATCTGGTTAGCTAGACTAGCCCGACTAATTCCTCTTGGTCCAATGATTATGAAGTATGAACAATTGACGAGTTGGATCGCACGGCCACTTTTCCGTGCTCAAAGTCAGTGGTGTACTGGAGTACACGACGGGCACTGATAAGCTTTCTGAGCTGCACACTTTGTACATAGGATCGGATTCTCTAATAGCCACTGACTGGACCCGGGGTTCTATTTGGTTGCTTCTCATACTTTGAGCTTTGTTCCACAAGTTTAGTAAACCATAATTTTTATAGCGTCTAAAATGGTCATCACACTTGTGACAAAAACTATCTGTGAAACGAGTGGCACATCACAACTGTAACTCCAAACTAAATGTCTCCCAAAAAAATTAAATTTGTATAACTTTATGTATCGTAAAGTTTGTTTTAAAAGCATGTATGGTAAAGCTTGTCGATCAACCAAATATTCCATTCTCAAGTTTGCGAGTAGTCCAAAAAATCACGCACTCACGCACACTTTTCTCCCTTTCCTTTTCGTCTTTGCTGCCTCTTTATATCTGTGTAGCCTCATCATTTCCACTCCACTTTGCCCTCGCGGACAGGCACAGCTATCTAGCAGCACGACTGCACGAGAGACCTCGAACGTTTAAACCGCCCATGGACCAACTGCAATTAGGCAGAAGAACGCCACGAATCTCACCGTCGCTTAGGGTCCATGTTTATCATGGCAGCGAGTGGTAGATGCGGGCGGGGAGGATGGGCGCCACCCACACGATCCCCCGCCGCCGCATGTTGCCCATGAATCAACAACACCGTGCGCATGCCCTGTGGTCCTTAGTTCCTTACTAGTCACTAGTCAGTGATAAGCCTGTTGGATCCTACTTGTCGGTGATCAGTTTTGAGTTCCGCTCAAATCAACTACGCTGCTGGATCTGTGGCTTATCTGGGAACGTAAACAAATGAAACGGTGCGCGATCCTAGCCTTCCCCGCATTAATACTCCATCAGATCATAGTAGTAGTATAGTGCCACTGTTCTTAAAAAGAGTAGTGTGGTACCCCTACTCCAAACAAACGAAAGCAAAAACTACTCCAAAAGAAACGTTTGGCACTGTTTAGAACACAATGATCTGCAAGAATTTAACAGAAATCTAGAAAATTCTTGTATTCTAAACGGGTTCTTAAGGTATTTTTACTCGCAAAAGAGGAAAAACATTTATTTTGTCTAGGAGAAAAGTCAGCCAACCTTTCCTGCTCGCCGGTAGCAGAATCCTGACAGTGCAATAGCATATCCATCTTTCCGTTCCGATTCGACAGAAGGCGCAGAGCAAGAGAAACGCGGCTAGTCTGCAACCGCAGCAGCCTTCGCTCCGATTTCCGCAGACGTGACCGCGAAGCAGCCGTGAAGCCTCCTCTGTTCCTCCCTGGCCTCGAGCCCCCGCACCGCTCTGCTCCAGAGTCCTGACCCCGAGGGCTCTCGCCCATTTCCAGCCCGTTTCCACTTGCAATCCCAACCCCATCGCCCGTGCGTTTCCCAAGCCAAACCGCGCCGCGGCCGCGGCCGCCCGTAAGCCTCCGCGAGGCTTTAGGTGGATGCGAGAGAGATCGCCTCGCGTCGCGCCGGCGCCCAGCGCGTGATGGGCAACACGTGCGGCGTCACCCTTAGGTCCAAGTACTTCCCCAGCTTCCGCGGCGCGTCGCAGCGCCACGACTCGGAGTACGCGCCCGTCGCTACCGCCGCCGACTCCCCGCCCGGGAAGCGGCCCTCGCGCCCGGCGGCGGCGGACGCGTCGGCGCCGCCGCCCGCAGCAGGCATGCGCCGCGGCGCCCCGCCCCGCGGAGCTGACGGCCAACGTGCTCGGCCACCCCACCCCGAGCCTCGGCGACCACTACGCGCTCGGTCGCAAGCTCGGGCAGGGGCAGTTCGGCACCACCTACCTCTGTACCGACCTCGCCACGGGGGTGGACTACGCCTGCAAGTCCATCGCCAAGCGCAAGCTCATCACCAAGGAGGACGTCGAGGACGTGCGCCGCGAGATCCAGATCATGCACCACCTCGCTGGTCACCGGAACGTCGTCGCCATCAAGGGCGCCTATGAGGACCAGCACTACGTCCACATCGTCATGGAGCTCTGCGCGGGCGGCGAGCTGTTCGATCGCATCATACAGCGTGGGCATTACAGCGAGCGCAAGGCGGCCGAGCTCACGCGCATCATTGTAGGGGTCGTCGAGGCGTGCCACTCGCTCGGGGTCATGCACAGGGATCTCAAACCTGAAAACTTCTTGCTGGCTAACAAGGATGACGACTTGTCGCTCAAGGCCATCGATTTCGGCCTCTCCGTGTTCTTTAAGCCCGGTGAGTCACTGCAGGAAGAGCAAACTTAGTTTCCTTCTGTGCTGTTGTGTTCGATGTGCTCGCTTTGCCGACTGCTGAGGTATTGATGCTTATTAGTGAATTGGTTTGCATTGGTGGAATACATTTTACACATAGTTGCTTTAGCTAAACTGATAGGATAGGATATAAGAAATAGAATTTGGGAATGGACAAGCTTTGAAGGAAATGTTCAGCTGTGCTGTTCCAATTTTATGTCCTTGATATTTTTCCAGAATCATGTCATTAGAACTCCGAAGGAAATGATTACTTATGCACTCTGATCATTACCTGTTAACATTTACACAATGGTTGTGACTCGATTGTCACGTTCTTTTACATGGCAAATGTTCGAATAGAATCATGGCATTATTCATGTATGATATTACCACCAAAATATTAGTCACAAGATATTATGAAATGCAAAATCACAATTTACAGTTGCTGTGTTTAATTCGTGGTTATCTTTCAAGTTCATGAGGAACCGTTTCTAAGCTGGTTTACAATTGCAAGGAACCGTTTCTAAGTTGGTTTGCCATTGCAACTAATAGAAGCTACTTGAAATATTTGTTCAAATAATTATCTATTGAGAAATTCAGTTTCTCAAGATATTATATTAATATACCTGTTGTTCATATATTTTAAACCCTTCTGTTTTCTCTCTCTCGAGCTAATATGTTCGTCATATTACTTCTTAAAAAAATGTTCATTTTATTAGGATGCCAACATATCCATTTAAGTGATGCGCATCTTATGGACCGGTTACTTTATTCATTTAATTCGGAGTTATCTTATAAACAATCCTTTTGTTGTTTTATTTCTTTTTAGGTCAGGTTTTCACTGATGTTGTAGGAAGCCCATACTATGTAGCTCCAGAAGTGTTGCGCAAAAGTTATGGACCAGAAGCTGATGTATGGACAGCTGGTGTAATTCTTTACATACTACTAAGTGGTGTCCCGCCATTTTGGGCAGGTATAGGCGTATAGCTTTATATTTTATTCTTAGAAATTCGTATTTAGTTTTTAGTCTTCTAGGCTGATTTTTTTAATGTATTTATTGCAGAGACACAACAAGGAATATTTGATGCAGTATTAAAAGGTGTCATTGACTTTGATTCTGATCCCTGGCCGGTGATTTCTGATAGTGCAAAGGATCTTATAATAAGAATGTTGAACCCTCGTCCTGCAGAACGTCTAACAGCGCATGAAGTTCTGTGTTAGTTACTTTCACCAGTACTCTAGCTCTATTTTTTTCCTCTAATAGTTCAGTTGCTTGCTGAATGTTGCTGTTCTGATATGCGTTTGCTACAGTACAATTATAAGTATATGGTAACATGGTTATCGGAAACATTTATTTAATTTTAATTTTGTGAATTATGAGAGTGTGTACCCATATTTTTATGCCTCAATACAAATATCTGCACAGCATCTCATAATAAAAATGTGCACGGCCTGGTCCGGTATGGAATGAACTTATAATCTGATGATCGAGTCGATTCCATGATTATAAGTTCATAACCCTAGCGCCCATTCCCATTTTGTTTTGGGCGGAACAGATCTACTAATTCTTTTATTCCAAAAGTAAAAAAGTCTAAGTCTAATTAGATCTATCTCGAATTTTTTAGAACCCTTTGAGAAGGCGTTCAAGGGGTTCTCAAATCAAACAAAAATGCCCTTTGAGCGAAATGTAGCAAAAGGAAGGAAAATCCATGGACCGACCCCATTGTCTCCACCCCGTAGGAACTACGAGATCACCCCAAGGACGCCTTTGGCGTCCAGAGGTCACGGACCGACCATAGACCCTGTTCAATAAGTGGCTATTTGAAGTGGCCCATTTCGTACCAGAAAAGCCCATGTATGGCAAGAAATAGGATTATTTTCGGAGGAGCAGCTTCTTCTGCTGACACATGGAACTTGGAAGCTTCAATATATAAAACTCTCTCAGAGTTGGGGACTTCTATTTTTAGCTGAGGATTGGATTGTTCTCAAAGATTTTTTTTCCCCATGTACTTCCTTGCTTGATCGTGTTGAGTTATAGCTGTTATTATCTATTGTTTCACCTACCACTGTACTGGGTTCTCGCTCGTGCATGGAGTTTGTTCAAAAGGGGAAAAAATCTGTTCAACTATTGTTAGACATAAATGTCAACGAATTATTTTCTTACTCGTTCAGGTCATCCGTGGATTTGTGACCATGGAGTTGCTCCTGATCGGCCTCTTGATCCAGCTGTCCTTTCTCGCATTAAGCAGTTCTCAGCAATGAATAAGTTGAAGAAGATGGCTTTGCGAGTGAGTCATTTCTTTTCCTTTACGAGATTCTATAATTACTGTCAGAGCTGTCATAGTATTTCAACATGCACAACAGTGAAGTTACCTCCATTTGCTATATGCTCATTAGAGTGTTCATTGCTTCTTCTCAATTTCTATTTTATTAGCAAAATGTCTTTTATAGACTAGTATTTGTACTGCATTACATGACCCTCTCATTATTCTGATTAGCATAATTAATGTTTTATAGAAATCAGTTGGATTCGCTTGTCTGTAATTGCTACTGTTGTTACCCAAGATTACCAGTATGTCTGGTATTTACCCAAGATAACCTGTATTTCTAGTATACCATTAATTATCTGGTGGCATCACTCTTGTATCACTCCATTTCGTTTGTCTGGTGGGGCACACTTGCTGAGTTTTGTGTTAATAGAGGATCTGTATTTGTTCTCCAGGTAATTGCTGAGAGCCTTTCAGAGGAGGAGATTGCAGGACTAAAGGAAATGTTCAAGGCAATGGACACAGATAACAGCGGTGCAATTACATATGATGAGCTCAAAGAAGGCATGAGAAAATATGGTTCAACACTAAAGGATACAGAAATTCGTGATCTTATGGAGGCGGTAAGTTGATTGAAAATTAATTAAAGTGGCTGTATGTTATGGTCTTGCTTTCATAATGGGGTAAACACCGCCAAGAGGATGGCTGGGCGACGAACGACTTTGGGGGAGGAGAGAACGACTTTGTTCTTTCTTTGCTTGCTTAGAATTGTGCGGCTCCTCTCTTTATATTGAAGAGGTTAGCCCCTAACAATATGGAAACTATCTTATCTAATGTAATCAATCACTAAAGATAAAATAATATCTATACTATTCAAATATGAAGATATGCATTTAATCATTCCTAATATGAAGTTACACATCTAACTATTCCTAATATGAAAATATGTTGCTGGTAGCTTTCCTTGCGTGCAGCCCACCTAATGGGCAGTGACTACATGGGCCCATGTCCATAACACTTCACCACCCTTTGTAAGACTACTCGTCCTTGAGCTGTCAGGTGGCAGCCAAGGACGAAGCCCGTCGTGGCCCCACGTCGATGAGAGGGAGCGAAGATGACGTTGCACCATGTGGAAGAGGATGAATGAAGCCTCAATGAACAACGGTGAGTACAACGGCCCTCCAATGTGTCTTGATGTCACATGAGTCGCTAGCGGCGTGGGAAATCAGTGGGGAGCTGTAGTGACACCCTTCCTACCACCAACCGCGATGGCGTTGGGAGAGGCACACGGTGTCGCAATTCCCTACAAGGCATCCCTCGTGTTCCACACCTCCATAGGCACGACATCGGGCACCAGCAAGTAAAAAGATGATCGTGAAACCACGATGAACTTCTTCCATAGCGAGGGCACCCACAATGACATCGCTGTTGGTAGCGGAGGCGTCGCCGGTGGTGTTGGAAGTGTCCCTGGCGGTGGAACATGTAGCACTTGCGATGGAGCCAATGGTGTTCGCCGTGGGGTCGGCGCTAATATCACCTCAGCCACATCTAGATGTGACGCCGATACTGGAGGCATGTTCGTGAGTGGAGGTGTTGCCGTTTGCGGTGACACGACCAGCGTAGCGGTTCGCTACCTCTTCTCTTCCGTGAATTCCGCCTTGAGCTCCATTGCAAGCCTCATGCACTCTTTGATTCTTGAGCGATGCTTAACGTAGAGGCCCCTCGTGGCCTTGATCTCATCAGCAGCAGAATCGAAACCCTCGTCGCTTGCCATGGTGGAAATGTGTTGATGTGGCTCTGATACCAAGTTATTATGGTCTTGCTTTCGTAATGGGGTAAACACTACCAAGAGGATGGCAAGGCGGCGAACGGCTTTGGGGGAGGAGAGGAGACTATAGATGAGAATGACTGTGTTCTTTGAATGCTTGTTTAGAATGGTGCGGCTCCTCTCTTTATATAGATGAGGTTAGTTCCTAACAATATGGAAATTATGTTATCTAATGCAACTAATCATTAAAGATAAGATAATATCTATACTATATAATTATGAAGTAATGCATCTAATCATAACTATTACTAATACGAAGATATGTTGCTGGTAGCCTTCCTTGCGTGATGCCCCACTAATGGGCCGTGGCCCGTGGCTGCCCATTGCCCATGACACTGTAGCTTAAGGATTTCCCCCTTTTGTTTTTAGATCTTCTATGAGGCATCTTCAGTTTCTTAACAGAAAATGGCCTTAAGCTTCAAACACCTGGTTTCTTGCACATGTACACATAGGCCCCAACCTGTAGATGTAGTTCTATGACCTGTATTCTTGGATTTGTGATTTTCTTCATGTGAATGAATACATCACCTGGGTAGGACACATGCAGTGCGATGGATATTTTTCCATCTCCTTAGTGTTAAGATGGTTTGCACATTTGGCAAAACTATCCTCAACTGGAATGAATTGGATATGATGACGCAAAACTAGTGATTTTGATTGAGATATTCCAGAATTTTGATGTTGAATAAACCTTTTTTTTTCATTTACTCTGTTTGACTTGTGATCTCCCAACTCACAAGCAAACTTATTCTACGGCTAAAACTTATTTTCCTTAGAAGCATCAGCCATTTTATTTCAAATGAACATGCTCTTATATGTCAGTGAATGCCTGTGCAACTTCCTTTCGATTTTGTGTCTTCGTAGTTCAATTTACAGTTTCTCTTCCATACTGAGTGTATGTTTTATGATGTAGGATTTTAGGTATTCCTAAAAAAGTAATCCTACAAGCTTACATATTTGTGTTGTTTCATTTGAATAACTTTAGGCGGATGTGGACAACAGTGGAACCATTGATTATATAGAATTCATTGCTGCTACATTGCATCTCAATAAACTAGAGCGTGAGGAACATCTAGTGGCAGCCTTTTCTTATTTCGACAAGGATGGCAGTGGTTACATTACAGTGGATGAGCTTCAGCAAGCTTGCAAAGAGCATAACATGCCAGATGCTTTTCTTGATGACGTCATTAAAGAAGCTGATCAGGATAATGTAAGTACACTGATGTTTGGTACTTTTTTACATATATGTGTAATAGCTTTTATTTTGTAGTCCTATTAGTTTGTTATAGCCAACACATGCAGAAGGGATATGCTGAATCTTACTTAATCATCTATTTAAGGAACTTTAAAAAATGTCCATGTTACAGCTATCCTGGTTCCTAGAACTAGAATGTACTCCTAATTCCTGAATGGCTGAATTACATAGACCGTCATAAATTCTTTACTGGGGATTGCTAGGGATGTATCTGTGGGGCGTAAGAGATACCGGCTTAAATGCTCGTCTAATGATATAAGTATGTGAAACTTGAAGATTTGTTTATTATTGTAGAACTTGTGAATTTCGAAGCCCGTCGCTGGTTGCTTCAACACATAATTCAGTCCGAATGTTCCTGACTGTATACTTTGATGCATATGGCTTACTACCCCCACTTCAAAAATTTCTGAACAATATTGATCTAATTGCCCTTGTATTGCTTTTTTTCACTAGGACGGTCGCATTGATTATGGGGAATTTGTTGCCATGATGACAAAGGGCAATATGGGGGTTGGGAGAAGAACAATAAGAAACAGCCTGAATCTAAGCATGAGAGACGCACCTGGCGCACTCTAAAGCCTGCAATTTTGTACGATGTCAGTTGTAGGTGTGGCTATGTGTTTCAGGGAATTCTAATTGCCCCTCTTATCTAACTCCTGTTATTGAGTCGACGAAATGTATGGGGGAGAAAAAGTCCATGTAATGCGTGAGCTGGGCTGCAAATGTTCATATCATTCTGAGCTGGTCCATAACGTATCTACCTGTTGATATTCGAACTCCTGATCTTGAGTCCTGACGTGAATCTACGTCGCCCGTCTGTAATGCCTGCCTTAGTTTCTAATCGTCCATCCTATTACGCAACGAGTTAGGAGGGACATGCTATGGTCATGCTGTAGTCACATTGCTCAACGTAAGGCAGAGGCACCTCGCAGCGGAGGCCGTCGACACACGCAGAGGTTGGACTTGGACGACGGAGATTTGAGAGAGCATTACGGATTTACGGTGTGGTGGTTAGTTGGACAGCTGACGAGAGGGGCCCGGCGCTGCTAACTGGCTGTTTTGGTGTTGGACGGGCGAGGCGGCTGAGCAATGACGCCGATGAGTAGTGGTCGGCGTACGCGGCGCTTCGCTCGGCAAATGTTAGGGAGCACCACGAACTACACTCATCGACCGGCGCGTCCAAACGGGCGGCTGGTGCTGCCAGCGTGTCGCGGCTATCGAGGACCGGTAGCTTGTAACGGGAGGTCGGCGGGCGCGTCGCGGCGAGAGGCTCTCGCCTCTCGGTCGCGGGGCGGTAGTCCGCAGGTGGAGTCCAGGCGGCCCGCGGCCCCCGTATCGCGAGGGGAAATCCCGGAGTGCGTGGTGACGTGAGGTATGTAGCCTCAGATCGGTGGCGTCTGACCCAAACTTTTTGCCGCTCATGGTCATGCAATCACGGCCACGGCCGCCGATCAGACTCAGGCGCCATTCCGCGTGCATGACGCGGGGGCCGATTTTAGCATCCGGCCGTCCGACCTGACTCCCCTCGCCTGAAGAGCGCCTGTGAACACGCTGGAGCTAGCTGCGGGTTCCGGCTTGCGAAAATATATATGTGGCCTGGCCGCTAGCCGTGCAAGTATGTCAGTGCCAAAATCCTGCTGCTGCCACTTGCCAAATAGACCAGACACACAATTCTCTCTCGTTTCTCCTAAAGCCAATGGCAGCAAGGCCCCATTCTCGGCATCAGCAGCCGCCACACACAGCTTCCATGCAGACGCAGGGCCCTGTGCCATCGCCGGCACACGCCTCACTGCTCTCAGGGCGCTCACCTCACATTCACGCGCAACATGCACTACAGCAATGGCACTGCACGTTGACTCCGGCGGCCAACTTGCGCACGCGCAACATGCTTGGAGCGACGCAGCGCCACGGACTGTCCGCCCGTTGACCCGGAGGCAACTTGGGGCAGCGCGGCAAGGGGTATATACATACACCTGCAGTTGTCCCTCCCAGCCTCCCTCAATCAATAATACACTCGCTCCATTTTCGTAGATGGAGATATGATGTTATTAACTATTCCAGTGCGCAGGTCAGAAATCTAGTGCCGCTCGATCGAGTGGTTGAGGGCTCGAGCTATAATGCCGGCAACACTAACAGGAAGAATCCTAACAAGCATGTGCACATTCCTCTCTTCCATTCCAACTTCTTGTGCCTTTTTCTCACGTGGATTGCGTTGTTAGGTATTCAGGATACTTTACCCATCAGCAAGGAAGCATCCAACGATATTGGAGGAGCCAAGAAGTTTCAAGAAGATTGCATTCTTAATTCCACCAGATAGACTCGAGAATTTTTTCTGAGATGTATTTTATGTTTAAATCATAAAGGTTGGATGGCAAAGTGCCGAGATCAGTGTGCAAAGAAGAGGCCACGAGAACATGGGATCTCATTCTTTATTGCACAAACCAAGAGCTTGACTTTCCTGTGATTGGGCTCCGGCCAGCCAATCTCACCTACAGTCTACCCAACCCCACTGCTTCGTGCACTGCAATCTATGGATGCAAAACAAAAGTGCAAGGGAGAAGCACACACTCGTATTATCTTCTGATTGAACTTAGATTGCTGATTTGACTTACCAGCGTTCAGAGTGCTCGGATATTGGTTGACCCAAGTATTATAGCAAGTTGTGTTTATGTGGTTCTTTTGTTTGCTTGCTACTCACTTTTTTCTTTCAACAACTAAACTAATGGCGTGTGCATATACGTTAAGACAAAGGCATTAGGTTATATAGTGCTTTTGTTTGGTCGCTGAGCTTCTTCAACCAATCATGAATAAGGGAGAGGTTTGTGGTGCGGCTGAACTCCTTCGTCGGAGCCGAGAGGTCAGAGTTGGATACTGATTCACATCCTCTGTATTACTAAGGGCAATTCCACTGCTTTAAGTTGGCACCCTCACCTTGTCTATCATATTTAGCCATAATTTTTTTACCAAGCTTGCCTAAAGTTAGGTTATCAAGATTGAAGCCACACTTTAGCTAGGAAAATAAATTTTGCCACACTTTTTTTAGTCAATAACGCGTGGGATCTAGATGGTAAGAAAGAATCTTGCCACAGGTGTGGCTATGAACTAAACGGAGACCTAACTTGGTAAAACTTGCCTAACTTGAGAAGTAACAAAATGTGGCAAAGTTTGGCTATGAATCAAACATTCCCTATGTTCTTCGTAAAAAATTCTAAGCACACTGAACTATATATATTTTTAGTAGTTAATCGTTCTTGAAGCAATTAATTATCCGTTTTCAAGATCTACGCTTTGCCTTTATAATCGTCCAAAAAGGTTGTAACAGTTGAGGAATCGTGAGATGACTCTTATGTCTCTAAAAAATGCTTGTTGGCTTGTTGCATTTGAAAAGCTATTTTTGTTGCTCGTTATATGAAATGAAAAGCTATTTTTGTTGCTCGTTATATGAAATGGTTCGAGTCCTACTAGAGTGGTCTGGTCTGGTTTGAGAAAATTTTAAAATAGAATTAACGAAAAATTCAAAGTGAATTAAATATCTTAGCTAGCTATGAGCAATGGTCCTATAATCTTGCAATACAGATTAGACGCGTTTTATGAAGATCAACTGAGAAAGCGCATGATTGTTTTTCCTCTGTAGCTCTTTACAACGTAGGCCTAACTCAAATTCACACTTGAGCAACCAATATGGTTAAGGGATGTGCTCTCATGCTCTCACTAGGAGTGAAATGGCACAAATCTTAACTACTAAACTATCACATGGTCTCATGTGGTGATGTACTGCGTAGCGTCTTTCTCAAATTGCACACCTGGTGAGCAGGGTATATACTTCTACATCAAGATTCTCCAGGTTAAAGCTAACTGCATGCTATATAACTTTTGGCATATGTACAAATAAGTTACAATCACACATTTTTCTCCATCAAATACATAAATACATCCACCAAATGCTCCCCATTCCCAGCTAGTCACTACTCACTATTTCTCACACGATCACACCTAAAAAAGAAGGAAACCTAGAAGGCTAAATAAAACCAAGAAAAAGGGTAATTAGTTAAGAAAACAGGAAACTTAACCAATGAGCTTTCAATTGGTTAAATTCCCATGACACCCTTCCTCATGTCCAAAGTGAGTGCGCATGCCACTACGCCAAGAACGCCGGGCCCTCGGCGTCGCAGGGCGCCTTCCAGAGAGCGCCGATGCCGCCGGGGCGCACACCGCAGCGGCGGCACCGCTCGCCGGCAGGCAGCTCGGCGACCAGCACCCGGCGGCACGACGGGCACGAGGAGTTTGTGCGCAGCCACGTGTCGACGCAGGCGGCGTGGAACCCGTGGCCGCACTGCGGCAGCACCCGCATGGCCTGGCCGTCCTCAAACTCGGCGAGACAGATGGCGCATTCGTCCGCCTCCGCCTCCTCCGCCTTGCTGCCGTCGGAGACGTACGTGACGGTCGGGAGCGAGCGCAGGACCTCCTTCTTGACTCCCCTCTTCGCGGTGGCCGTGCCTGGCGGGGTCCCGGCGGCCCGGGCCCAACGCCGCGAGCACGCGCACCGCGCGACGAGTCCGAGGCCGAGGACGCAGATGAGCGCGCATAGTAGCCCGGCGAGGATGACGACCATGTCCGAGTTGAGGGAGTCCTCCGGCGTGGCGGCGGCCGCCTCAAGGAGCCTTCTTGCCATGGCTGGCACTAGGAGAAATGGCGCGAGCTAAGTCACGAGTTGCGCTGCCGACTTGGTGGAGAAATGGGAGGCTAGTAGCTTGGGCAGTGCGAGAAGTGTGTGCAGGAGGGGGTTGGTTTCACTTGCTTATATAGAGCTGTGTGGAGTTGATTGGCGACTTTTGGTCTTTGGAAAATCTGAAGAAACGAAGAACACGGGTCATAGTAGGTCAATGCCTCAGTGGAGTAGTTTGTTTCGGGGTTGGAGCTTGAAAGTGGGTCCTCCTTTAGGGGTGGAGAAATGGGAGGCTAGTAGCTTGGGCAGTGCGAGAAGTGTGTGCAGGAGGGGGTTGGTTTTGTTAAGAAACCTCGCTATCGAATAGTCCGGGGTTCCCGAACAGATCTGAAGTGGAGAACAGAGAGAGAGACACGTGTTTAGGGAGAGCAAAAGCGGAAATTCTTTATTGCTAATGAATTCTGGTCCATAGGGGGGACCCCCTCCTCCTTTTATAGCGCTCTCTAGGGTTTTGGCTAAGGGACCACATGTGTCTTCCAATGGGCTATTAGGGTTTCTTAACACTCCCCCTTGGGCCCTTTGCCGCGAGATGCATATGCCTCATTAAAACTCCAGAAAAAACCCAGTGGGAAAAATACTTGGAGAAAGAGTTCATAGCATACGCTTTACTATGTTGCACGAATTGCCTCGTTAAAAACCTTATGCAAGAAAACTTCATGAAAAAACTTGCTAAGGAAAAGAGTACAATTCTCCCAACTTCAATTGCTAATCTTCGAGATTTATGTTGGGTATTCATAATTCATGCTCAGATTCATGTGGGAGTATGTGACATATCTCCCCGAAATCGCACTTCTCTAAGTCTCATCATCCCAATTCCTTTCACGCACCTTTCAAAGGTAGATCTTTGGGAGTGATTTAGTGAACAAATCTGCAAGATTTTCACATGACTTAGTATGCAATATCTTGATCTCGTTCATCTTATGCAATTCATGAGCATAGAAGAACTTGGGGTTGATATGCTTCGTGAGATTGCTCTTCACATAACCCATCTGTGCTTGGGCAACACAAGCTGCATTATCTTCATAAATTATTGTGGGAGTTTGCTCAATGTTCAAACCACATGACTTCTGGATGTGGTGAACCATTCTTCTGAGCCATGCACATTCACGTGATGCTTCATACAAAGCGATGATTTCCGAGTGGTTTGTCGACGCCGAGGCGAGTCCGCTAGACGACTTCCAAGAAATTGCTGTTCCTCCACATAGGAAAACATAGCCAGTTTGAGACTTGCCAGTATGCGGGTCCGATAAATACCCAGCATCAGCATAGCCAACCAAATTCAATTCATTATTTCTTCTGAAGAACAGACCAAGGTCTTTGCTTCCTTGGAGGTAGCGGAAGATGTCCTTGATCCCTTTCCAATGCCTTTTGGTGGGTTACGACTTTGTCTGAGCTAGCAAATTCACAAATAACGCAATGTCCGGTCTAGTGCTATTCGCAAGGTACATGAGCGCTCAATTGCACTCGAGATATGGGAATTCTCGCTCCCGGGACTTCCTCCCTCTTCTCTAGGTGCTCAGATGGGTCTAGGTCTGCTTGGAGTGACCTTCCACCATTGGAGTCTTCGCAGGATATGCCTTTTCAAATCCAAACCTTTCCAACACTTTACGTGTGTAGGTTGATTGATGTACCAAGATTCCTCCTTGGACATGTTCAAGCCGCAAGCCTAAACAAAACTTGGTTTTACCCAAATCTTTCATTTCAAACTCGGACTTCAAGTATGAGCATGCCTCTTCAATTTCTTCATCCGTCCCAATGATGTTCAAGTCATCTACATAGACGGAGATTATCTGAGAATCCATTCGGGATCATTGTATAAACACACATGGACAATCTTATTGTTTGTGTAGCCTTTCTTGCAGAGAAAGTCACTCAAGCGATTGTACCACATTCTTCTGATCGCTTGACCCATACGGTGATTTCTCCAATTTCACACTTATCATGTGTTTCTATTTGCTCCATCTTGGTTCGGGATAGGAATTCCTTCCGGTACTTTCATGTATATCTCCGAATCCAAGTTTCCATATAGGTATGCTGTGACAACATCCATTAGCTTCATTCTCAACTTCAAGTTGACTGCCATTGAGATCAAATATCTAAAGGTAATTCCTCCCATGATCGGAGAATAGGTTTCTTCATAATCAACTCCAGGACGTTGAGTGAAACCTTGAGCTACAAGCCTAGCTTTGTACCTTACAACTTCGTTGTTTTCATTTCTCTTCCGAACAAAGACCCATTTGTGACCTACGGGGTTTATATGGGGAGGTGTGCGGCATACGGGCCCAAACACCTCTCTCTTGTTCAGAGAGACTAACTCTGCCGTGATTGCCTTTTTCCATTCTTCCCAATCTAGCCTTTTCTTGCACTCTGCGAGAGATGCAGGCTCGGGATCATGATCAATGATCGAGGCAATCTTCTTTGCGAAGTATGCATCAACGTTGGCTGTTGCTCTATTCAGGGATTCTCCTGTTATTACAAAGTTTATGGCCATTTCTTCATGGGGTGCTTCATGCACTTCTACTTGCTCTTCGCTGCTTTTCCCTATCGCAGGAGCAAGTTCCTTTAGCTTTTCATCGCCTATGTGTGCGCACACATTATTTCCATGGCTTCTGCGTGGAAGATTCAAGTCCGAATTTCCTTTCTGTTGGCTTCTTTCCAGTGCAGTCTCAACTGCTCCCTTCTTTCCTTGGGGTATTTTCATGATTGGTTGTGGTAAGTCCTCTCGCCAGATTTTCTCGACGCGTCTCCGGTACTTTGGGTTTGAGGAGCCAGATTGCCTGCTCTTTTTCTTTGAGGCCTCTGAACAGGTTGAGGAATACCTTCTATTTTCTTTGGTATTTCCACCCTCTCTGGTGCATTCCTTGCGGGTACATGCGACTTAACCACGCCCTTCGATCACAAAATGATCAGCAGTTCATTTGCTAAATTCGCAAATCAATTATCTTCGGACTTCTTGATTTGCTTCATTAGTTCGGGGTCATGTGCGGGATCCCGGTGGAATGCCATATGATTTCCGGCATTTTTCATCCAAAGGTTGATTTCTCCCTAATGACGGAAACGATCCTCGTCAAAGATGCAATCGGCGAACCGAAGTGTATGCAAGTCTCGATCATGGGTTCCAAGTACGATTATGGATGCACTCTCATAACCAACGATATCCCGGACTTGCGGAGAGGGCCCATTGTTGTCACGAGGGGTGGTATAGGTACATATACCATACACCCAAACTTTCTAAGATGGGAGATCTTGGGATGATCCCGTGCACAAGCCGCATAGGGAATGGATGTTGTAGGCCGACGGTGCAAAATTGATAAGAGTTGCTTGCATGCAGATCGCGTGTCCCCAACAAGTGTTGGGCAAGTTACAACTCTGCAAAGCGGTCCGGCAATGAACTTAATCCTCTTTATTAGTGCTTCGCTAGTCCGTTCGCGTATGAGCGTGCGGCATGAGTGCTCAATCGCTATCCTGTTCTTTGTGCAATAATCATCAAATGCCTTTGAAGTAAATTCTCGGCATTGTCCATTCTAATGGACTTCACGCGATGATCGTGGAAAGCATTCTTAATTCTTATGATCTGCGAGATCGCTTTGCAAAAGCATGGTTTCTTGTTGACAACAAGCATACATGCGACCATTTCGAGGAAGCATCGATGAGCACCATAAAGTATCAAACGGCCCGACAGGGCTGAATCGGACCGCAAATATCCCCGGATGCGTTCGAGAATGCAGGATTTCACTTTGTACTTTCATGACAGAGGGTCTAGTTATTAATTTCCGGTGGCACATGCAGGCACACAAAATCTTCATGATTCGGAAATTCTTAACGTTAATGCCATGACCTTGTGAGTTGTTCACTATATTTCTCATCATTCTAAGACCAGGATGACCTAATCTACCATGCCATAAAGAAAATAATTCAGAGCTTCTAAAAACAGTCTTCAAGGAAGTATACACTTCGGGTGCATGGATATTCGTGTAGTACAACCCAGATTCATATGAGGGACATTTTTCTAATACCATTTTTCCACATACCGCGTGCTTCACAATGCACAAGTATTCTTTGCCATTTTCTTCATTGGTTTCTACGTGAAAACCATTGGCGCGGATGTCTTTAAAGCTTAGGAGAGTGCGCGTTGATTCGAGGTACAAAGGGCTTCTTCAATTACCAAAGTTGTACCCATAGGCAATATAATAGTGGCTCTTCCTGAGCCGATTACATATGAGTCGCTTCCGCGATCGTAGTAATCTTTCGGCGTTCTTCGTGATCGACTGGAAATACTTAGACTCTCTTAAGATGGTATTTGTTGTGCCACTATCAACAATGCATATCTCTTCCATTTGGGCGCTACGATTTCTAGATAAAAGAAATATAACTCTAATCGATAGAGGCAAAAACAATCCAAATATTACTTGCAAAATTGAAGAATCTGGAATAAAGAATAAATTGCGTATTTATTCATGAAAGAAGTATGCTCTTCTAGAGCTTACAATCCTTTATTCAAAGAAAAGCTAACAACCAAAACTAAAAGAAATGCATTAAACAGGAACTGTAAAATATGCATTAATTTCGCTTCTATATCATCTGCGAAATTTTCTCTTCATTTGCCATAATCATGGTCTGCACATCGATGTCCGTGCTATTCGTGAGGATGAGGCAAGTGGGGTGTCTACATCCATGACATCATCTTCACCGATGTTGGCGAAGCGCCTCTGCGGGCGTTTTCCTTTGCCTTCTTCTTAGCCCGATATCGTTGATCGTTTCCTTGGATTCTCGACATATCTTCGACCATTGTCCCCAAGTGCCACACTTGAAGCACGTCCGTTCTGCTGTCCATACGGCTTGGCGTCGTCTTTTCTCTGTCATCCCTCTTCACGGGGCTTTGGACTTTTCTTTGGCACAGGGTCTCTTTTCCACCTGTTTGCCCTTCTTTCTATGAGTGGGCTTTCTCACCTTGTAGTGTTGGCATTGACTTACGTGCGATTGCCTCGTCCGGTGGTGCGAGACATAGTTCTTGCGTAGAACATCGTCTTGCGATTCCGCAACTTGCATTACATCAATCAGTTCGCTATACTCCTTGTATGCGTCCTGACGATAGCTGCGTGCACTCTGGATAGCATTAGGGTGGAAGGTAGAGAGAGTTTTCTCAATCTTCTCTTCATCAGTGATCTTCTTGCCACATAGAGAGAGATTGGTACAAATTCTGTGCAAGGCAGAATTGTATTCGGCCACTGTTCTGAAGTCTGCAAACCTCAGGCGTACCCAATCTTGCTGTGCTTGGGGCAAGATGGTGTACTTGAGCTTTTCGAACCGCTTCTGAAGTGCAGTCCAAAGCTCATGCACATTCTCTTCAGCCATGTATTCATTCTTTAGAGTGGCTGAGAGGTGGTGCCTGAGAAAATGCAGAGCTTGATCATTCTGCTCAGCGGTAGGTTTTGCGTCCTGCGAGGACCCTAGACCAATCGCTGAACGGAGCCTCTTGCCCCCAAGAACAATTTTTACGTCCGATGCCCAAGTGAGATAGTTCTGACCGTGCGGGGCCAGTTCTTCAAACTCACGATTCACAATGCCAGACATCTGCATGATATCAAGATTCTGGTTTAGATTACTGCGTGTCATCTGATAGAAAATGGTTGCAAAAGCATAAAGTGCAGAAAAATTAAATTGCTATGCATTGCAATATATTAAATAAAGCAACAGATTCAAAAAACATAAAGAAAATTCGAAAAACAGAGAAATAAAGCAAGAAAAATTAAAAACAGAGCCAAATAAATCTTCTTGATTTTCTGGCAATTTTTTCAAAATTTTCTGCAATTTTTTCGCAATTTTTCTTTTTTTCTTTTCCTTTTCTTCTTTTTTTTCTTTCCAAATAGACCGGCGGGTGGGCCTTTCCTTTTCTTGGCCCAAGTCCACGTCGGCTAGTGTTTCCCTAGCCGCCTCACCGCTTTTTCTTTGCGTTTGCTTCCGCGCACAAAAACCGCCGCCATCCTTCTTTCTTCACGCGAAGGCGCGGCGAGGTCGCTGCTCGGGCGCAAGGTCGGTGGTGAAGCTGCGGCTCGGCCGGGCGAGCACGCAGTGGCGTTCGGCGGCGCTCGGCGGGCGGGCGCGGGCGATGATGAAGTCGAGCCAGTGGCGCGTCGACGACTTGGCGGCGCGGTCATGCGGTGGCCTCCGAGCCGAGGCGACCGCAGAGGCCGAGGCCGGACGGCGTGGCAGAGCCCGGAGGCTGCGTGGCGTGAAGGCGGCGGTGGCCGGCCGGCCGACCGCGAGACGGCGACGGCCGGTTCAGCGCGACGTCGGGCGGTTAGGCGACGAAGCGACGACGGCGGTATGGCGGGCCGAATGCCGGTGCCATCTTGGTGGCGCTTCGGTGGCCGTCTGGCCGCAGGGGGTCCGGAGCCGACGGCGGCGGGCGCGAGGCCGACGGCCGAGTTGCCGAGCGGCGCGCATGGCCGAGGCGGTCCGTGTCTAAAGCGCGGCGGCGCGCAGTCGGGCCGGCGATCGGCTACTGTATGGCCGGAGCGCCGAGGCGGCTGCGAAGCCGTGGCGGCCGGCGGCGGCGTGGCGATCGTGCTTCGCGGGCGCGAGGGCCAAAACACGGCGACCGGACGGCCTGCGGGCCAAGGCTGTCTTGGGCGCTGCGACGACGCTTCAAGTCGACGGCTCGTCGGCGGCTTCGAGCCGGCGGTATTGAGCGATCTTGGCCGCGCGCGCCGCAATGAGGTGGCGGCGGTGGCGGGCTTCAAGCCGGCGTGCCACGCGAACCGAGGCGATGTGATGGCGCGCGAGCGCGCGGAACCAAACGCATATTTCCTTTTTTTTCGTGGATGATGCATGTATCGATGTTGCTTGTAGCCGTGCCACGTGATGCAAACATAAAATGATCTGACAGTAGATGCATGCATAGGAACGACAGCGATTAGATACAATCACCGATTCTCACCTCTTCTCACCTTTTCAATTCTGATCTCCGTAGAGCAATTCGTGCTGATAACGTGTTAAGGAACCTCGCTATCGAATAGTCCGGGGTTCCCGAACAGATCTGAAGTGGAGAACAGAAAGAGAGAGAGACACGTGTTTAGGGAGAGCAAAAGCGGAAATTCTTTATTGCTAATGAATTCTAGTCCATAGGGGGGACCCCCCTCCTCCTTTTATAGCGCTCTCTAGGGTTTTGGCTAAGGGACCACATGTGCCTTCCAATGGGCTATTAGGGTTTCTTAACAGGTTTCACTTGCTTATACAGAGCTGTGTGGAGTTGATTGGCGACTTTTGGTCTTTGGAAAATCTGAAGAAACGAAGAACACGGGTCATAGTAGGTCAATGCCTCAGTGGAGTAGTTCGTTTCGGGGTTGGAGCTTGAAAATGATACTCATAATACGAATTTTTTAAATAATACATTTTAAAAATAAAATTATAGAAAAATACGTCAAAAAATAATTACATAAATATACATCTATTGCCAATTTAAGCAAAAGAGCTCATACACAACAGAGTTTTATTTAGCTAACGCTTCTGTCGTTGATTCATTTAGCTAGTAGGCTTCTCTCGCAAATTCATTGGCAAAAAATCTTTTGCTACCAATTCATTTAACTAGGGTAACTTTGTCTTCGACAGAGGTATATTTATGTAATTATTTTTTTTACTATTTTTCTGTAATTTTATTTAAAAATTATGTTATTTTAAAGAAATTCCTCGTAATGCTCCCTTTTAATACTTTTCTTAACCAAGCATCTAATCATTCACGGCTCAGAATCTATATTTCATAATAAGAAAAGTTTCCGTGGCAATTTTTTTAAAAAAATATTACGCTTGTTCTAGGTTCATAATTGTTTTTTATCTTTTAAGTGCCTGTTTGGTTTGATACCATAAGATGTCGCACGAGTTAAGACAACTTTGACTTTCTTAAGCCGGTGTTTGTTTCTTCTCCAAACTGTGGCATACCACGTTTTTTCTTATCCTTGTACCCCACCTCATTGACATATTTGTTTTTGTCGAATGTTGCCATACTTGTGTTGAACCATTTGCTCGCCATAAAAACTGTGATTTGCCGCACTTTTGGCACGAAATTATGATAACGTGTGACAAGTAACCAAACATGTTCTAAATTAACGGCCCAAACCAGATGATTTTCTCCATTTTCTTAGAATTTCTAGTATTTTTTCTCAGCAACTATAAACCACATGTTGTCGATTTTTGCTATGTAATTGATTGATTGATATATCAAAGTAGTACCTCGGAGAAAATAAAAGTTTAACTATTTTTCAGTTGTCTCGTGAGCATATACCCCACTTCCAAACTAAGCTAAACCCTGCGCACTCTAAGACTAACCTCATCCCTCAGAGCCAATGAAAGGGTTCCGAAGAAGGGACAGATGGCCATGTCTGGAGCCACACGAACAGCACTTTGCTCTGGTACAGAGACTTTCGGTGTTTCTTGCTACCTGTCGCTCAGCTATAGCCTACATGTTCCGCCGTATTGGCGCGAGTGGTCACGTTTCTAGCCCACCTCTTCACCTCCGTTCTTTAGATTCGTACTACGCATGGTCGGCGCAGGTCGAAACTAGAAACGAATGTAGAAGACATGTAATCTCCGAAAGCGCGCTCGCATAGAAACATTGCTGTTTCCACGACAAAAATACCTATCTGGCACTGTGGCATAATGCGTGAAGAACACTGATAACTCCTTGTATGCAAAGCCGTGCCGGTGCGAGGTGGGCATCCAAAGATGACGGTTGCCATGGAGGAGTTCGCATGAAATGGTCGTCTTGCCCGGGTATGCTGGAATTCATCTTTTCAGTAGCCTCTCGCAGACTTGCCTCTTTTATGTGTAGTGCTGAGCCAAAGCGTCCACTTCGCACATGCTACCGCACCTTTCCGCAGCACTTATCACATGGTCGAGCGTAAATGACGGTAGGTTGATAGATATACCATCTCATAGCGGAACATGAGCTAATCGAAGTGTAGATTTCACAGGCTAGACATGCATGATGAAAGTATTTTACATGTGTGATGTGTCGATGTATAGTGATTCTGCGATTTGACAACGTCACTTTTCAAGCATGAAGCCACACATTCTGGTTACTTTTGGGGCTAGAGGAAAACTAGCACCCCCTTTCTCTCGGTTGCAGCCCAAAAAGATCTTGTGGCCAAGAAACAGAGGCACAAAACTAAACATCTGCAACGCAAAGACAGAGTTTTCACCTAAATCGACCAAATTATGCCTTTTTAGAGGGATCGACTTCTTTTTTTCTTCTCGAGAACATGGAGGAATGGATTTCAATAAACCGATATACTGCAAACGATCAGTTAAACAAGACATTGCAAACTGCTAACGACATACAAAATTGCAAAGAAGTTGAATTCGTCTAAAAGGAATTGAGGACCATGCCACCTGAAAAACCATTACCAAGACAACAAGGCAATCACTTCAGATTTTTACAAAAAGATGAACGAACAGTCCCCAATTCAATAGAGAAGGACGACTACCCTTGAAAAGAATATTAGAGAAGGACTACCTATGAAAAGAAGATTAGAGGAGGACTAAAGGTGCGACCCGCTGCCATTGAAGTGCATGCATGCCTTAGTAGTGCCTTTCTTCTTCTTCTTGGTTGGATTACGATTCCTGTGATTAAAGCTATATGCAGACCGTACATATGATGGCATGGTATCATATCCACCAAGATTTATTCCAAGGGACCGATCAGCCTACACATTGCATGGTACATTGATTTCGGCCAGATTCCGCTTGACAGGCACATTGCATGACTGCATACCAGACTACCGGGAAAGAACTTTGCACGGGCTTAAAGAGCAACCTGCATGCGTGGTTGCTCTTCAGACACAAACATGCAGGCCAACTAGCTTCCTGACCCCAGTGGAACGACGGCCGAGAAGACCTTCCAGCGTTTGTTTCCCCAGACGTCCTCGTCTTCGCCGGGTTCAAGAGAAAATGGTGTTGATCATGCTACCGAGGTTGCCGCTAGAGCGAGCATCTCGCATTAGTACTGATCGGTTTCAGCACACGGTTGAGGGATCAACAGTTCAAGAAACACTTTCCATGGTGCAGCTAGTTCCCAAGTATGGGATGATTTCGTCGTTTCAGGGCGCAGATAGAATCAAAACGTGTGCAAAACGAATTTTCAGAAAAAGGTGTTAATAAGTGAAACTTTATATCGAAGGTGATTACGACTGAAAAAGCGTGAGCTTCAATCATGACAGAGAATCTTAGATAAGACCCTGGTTTTGTGATAAGATCAGATCTGTCTAAGTGGATGGCATGGTAGGGCGATATTTTTAGCTTTTTCTCAATAGAAGCTACTACGATCTGAACAAGTGAATGCCCTGGTGAAAGGTGATATAGCTCGGGAAAAAAAGATTTATGGCCTGAGGAGTAGGTCTTGTGCATCTACAATGCCATGCGAATGGTCAATCAGAATAGGTGTTGGCTATTAGCGATGGGGTCTCATTAGCAATATAGGGGGAGCTGACTTGGTGCCATTTTGCTGACTTGATAACACTGCTCATCTCTATTATTACTCGTCTAGATGACAACATTGCTTTTTCCCTTCCAATTTCCATGATACAACATTGACAAATCAAAGTGAACCTGCTTGACAAACTAACAGATGATAAAGGAGTTTACAAAAGCCAGAAACTTCATAAACGTCTTAACTACTTCGATTAATTGGGCAGAGCTCTGCCCTATTAAAAAAAGAAATAGAAAAAGGAGTTTGCAAATTGAGTGCTTCAGTGTTTTTTTGGCCTTGTTTAGGATGTCCGATCCTGGCCAGAATCTTATGTCCAATCTCGGCCAAGCTATGGAGGTGGGAGAGGAGTTAGGGCTGAGGAGAGCGACGGTGTCCACTGGATCAAGGATCTAAGGACTGACAATTGTTTGAAATTAGAAGGGCTGAAAAATTAAGGTGTTTGAATGAGAGTTGATTTTGGGAATTTTAGGAGGATCTGGATCAAAACCCCCACAACCCAAACAGGCTCCGAGTGTTTTTTAAACCAAAAAAAAATCTCAAAGGCCGGTTCAACAAAACACTAGCCGATATAAGCCGTGTTTTGTTTTTTTAACAAAAAACCCAATTTAAGGTGTATAAATGGGAATGACTATTTTGAGGTTAACGTAAAACTAAAATTTAATATCACCTCCCTAAGGTGCTATGTGTCATCTTTTCCGTCCATCTCCTACTCACTTCCCGCCTCCTTCTTCCTCTCTAACACAAAATTTTTAAATTATAATATTTAAACTTTGAAAATTTTCAATAGGAAGTTTCAACTCAAAATTTAAAACTAAAAAAATTCAATTAAAAATTTCAAATTAGGAGGTTTCAACTCAAAAGTTTCAAATCAAAAGTTTCAACACGAAAAGTTTCAAATCAAAAATTTCAAATCAGAAAGTTACAACTCGGAAAGTTTCAACTCATAAAACTTTCGATTCAAAAAACTTTTGGTTCGAAAAGTTTTGATTCAAAAAACTTTTT
Organism: Otatea glauca; assembly: GCA_036346275.1. Classification (NCBI taxonomy): domain Eukaryota; kingdom Viridiplantae; phylum Streptophyta; class Magnoliopsida; order Poales; family Poaceae; genus Otatea; species Otatea glauca. The sequence goes on from CM070714.1 coordinate 44,478,566, forward strand.
GTTCGAAAAGTTTCCATTTAAAACTCAAGTTGAAAAAATTTCAAGAGAAATTTTAAATCGGAAAGTTTTAACTAAAAAAACGAATAATTTCAAATTAGAAAGTTTCACCTTGAAAAAATTCAAATTGAAAAAAGTTTCGACTCTGAAAAATTTAATTTCAAAACTTTCATATCTATTATATATTAAAAGCTCATGAGAGTTGCCGAGAAAAAAGAGAAATAGAGTAGAAATTCTCACAAAAAAGCAAACATCTAGCCATTAATCTGGTGGACCCTAATTACAACCGTCGTTGAATCTTTCTAACAAAAAATAGGAACATTATTATTTAAAGAAAAATATATAATCGTCCATCTAGCGGGACCGAATTATAACGGTTTAGATTAAAAGAAAGAGTCCATGCCAACTATAATAAAAAAAGAGGATCGAGGCAATTAGATAGGAGATTTACTCAAGATTAACAGCATTTTCCTTCCGTGGTGAAACATGGCATAAGGGTATTTCGTTGGCGATCAAGCAAGAAGTGCAGCGGCTGATCATTGAAACAGACTGCCAGACTTTGGTTGAGATGTCGAAGAACCTGACTGGTCTCAGAACTGAGGTTTTGCCCATCCTAACAGATATAAGCAGACTTTGTTAAAGCCTATGACTAAAGCATTGATCGCAATGGCTGAACGAGCTGCTGGTTGCACCTGTTCACCTCTAGCTTTTTGTGTTCTTTCCCACCGTATATACAAGGTTGCCACAACAAACGTTTCCTACAGGCCGAGCTGTCCAAGAACATGAGAGGAGCGACCTCACGGTCGATCACACATCCTCCAAAATCCATGGCCTAGCTCCATCAACCTGCAGGGTTCTGTGATTAAATGCAAGACCTAGGCTTCGCCATACCTCATTAGCTCGCGGACAAAAAAAGGCATGTTTAATATCTTCAGCTCCCTCTTCGCATACCAGGCACAACACAATACCAAGCAACGCCCACCATAGGAAACTTTCACCTTGATTGGAACCTTCAGTTTTCCGCACCTGCTCCCAAACCTTGGGAACATCAATTCTACTTGCTCCAAACTGATACTCCCACTCCGAACGGTAGGCTGATCTAACACTGAAAATCTATTATATATTAAAAGTTCATAAGAGTTGCTAAGAAAAAAGATAAATAGGCTAGACAATTCTTTAAAAAAACAAAACATCTAGCCATTAATCTGGTGGACCCTACTTACAACTGCCGTCGGATCTTTCTAACAAAAAATAGGAACATGCTAAAAATTCTCTCAAAAAAGCAAAACATCTGACCCTTAATCTGGTGGACTATAACTAAGTTGAACTATAAGAACAATCGAATATTATTATTTTTTAAAAAATATAACTGTCTATCGAAAAAAGAGAGTCCATGTCAACTATAATAAAAAAAAGTCTATACTAAGTACAACAAAAATTCGAAACAAAATATTGGTTCGCTGGTGTGCCGTGTTCCATATATATAGTTGGATGCATGTAGCTGCTTAAGCCGTTAGATTAGCATAGTTGAGCCCGCCTTTTTCGTCGCAAAGCCATGCAGCGCACCGGACGCCCGATCGGCCTGGAGTCATGCAATCTCCTGTACGCACTGGGACGCACACGTCACTAGAAAGTGCCAATGTAAGCACTGAGCCATCTGTTCAATCGCTATTAATCAACTTGGTTAGGATCATGGTTAATTTGCATGACATATATGCTACAAGAAAAATCAACAAAGTGGAATTTGTGGACAACGTACATCACAATAATGTGTTCTTCTATTAATTATTTATAATATACTTTCTTAAATAGATTTAAAATTATATGCGACTCTGAGAGGTTAGAATAGACAATCTATTTTTTTGGAACAAATATACAATTATATGCACCTTCATGAAGCTAGAAATTTCCATATTAATTAATCAATATAAAGATAGAAATAAAGTTGTAAGCATCATGGTGGCTAATCCAGATTATAATAGTGAAGAACAATCATGTTTTCTAATCTTTATTAAGTTTGAGTAGTTTGTCACCACGTGTGTACTCTACAGGGCTAGAAATAACCACATTAATAGAAGTAAAAAGAGAAAGTACTAAGTTATTTATTTCATGGGTCTAGATTATAACTGTGTAAATTGACCAAATAGTCCATACATAGCTGAAATTTAGAATAAAAATTAGTAATTGGATTTCTATGTGAATTCTAACTAAAACTAATATTTAAAATTAAATAAAAAACAACAATAAAAGTTAATATAAATTTATAATAAAAAATAGGAATTAGATGAAATTAGCAATTGGATTTGTATATGAATTCTAACCTAAAATTGATATTAGAAATTAAATAAATATTAACAGCAAAAATAATAGAAATCATGAATGAAAAATAAAAGTAAAATAGAAATTTTATTTTCATAGAAACCCTGAATTAAAACCCCTACATAGCTGAAATTCAGAATAAAAATTACTTGAAAATTAGAAGTCGGATTTGCATACAAATCCTAACCTAAAACTGAAATTCATAAATAAATAAAATAGATTAAAAGAAAGAGTCCATAGCAAATACAATAAAAAACAACAAATATTTAAAACAAAATAAAAATATAATTTAGAATGAAAGAAAGAGTCTATCAAGTGCAAAAATAGCATATATTCAAAATTAAATAGGAATACATTTTAGATTAAAACAAAGAGTCTACGTGAGTTAAAATAAAAAATAACATATGTTCGAAATAAAAATTAGCATGTGGATTTATGTGTGCATTCCGAACTAAAACTCAAAAAAGATATGCAAATTCATAATAAAAATCTAAAAGAAATTAGTGATTGTTTGAAATATCATACTAAGTGAAATATTTTTTTTGTTTTATTCATAATTAAAATTTCATAAATATGCTAATTCGAGAGAGAAATAAAATAAGATAAAGAATTTGGTTGTAATTCTATGACATGTGGTTTACAGTCGCTTAGTAAAAAGATAATATGCTAAAAATTCTCATAAAAAACAAAATATTCTGATCTTTTATTTGGTGGGCCTCCATGAGATAGATGGATTGAGAGGATGATTCATTGTTGAGTATTCATTCGACTATACTGGTATAATCTATGTGATGCATATTATTAGCATATAGTATAGATAAAAATTGCAATAATGAAAGAACGAGATGGCAGTGATATAAATGTAAAATATTATGTTATACTATGTTTACTGTTATGTCATTCAAGTATTTGAGGAAGAAAGTTTGATCACAGTGGCAAGTATAAGGAAGCAAAGTGAATATTTTTTCTCTCTTGTAATATATAATATTAAAATATTATAAATAGAGTTATGCAACGATCTATTTTTCAAAATGCAAAATCATATGTATATTGCAAAGTCATTTAAATATGCTTTAAAGATGATGCCAGCAAAATGTGAGGGCCACTTTACTAGTTTAATTAAACAAAGCAAAAAAACCATTCACTTCTGAGATTTCGTTCAAAAAAATTCGTGTCGCATGGAGAACCAGCCAAGCTCGAAGGCCTTGGTTTCGTGTTGTTCAAAAAATTGTTTACAAGCCAAGCACAATATTTGCTAGTGAACGAATGACCGGCAGATTGCTAGTGAATGAAAGACTTCACTACGGAATTAGAAAAGGAGCGCACGAAGCTACGCGCGAGGGCGACCGTAAAATAGTATTTCCGTCTGCAAAAATCTATAAAAAAGATTTGGAAACAACTACCGGACGAGCCATAATGAGCCTCGATTAAGCACGAGGCCTAGATGGACTCCAGTCCAATCCTTCGTTACTCCAAGCTCGTGAGTATGGGACTCACGCCCGGCCCGAAAGTGTTGGTACAAGTTGATGCGTGTTGCGAACGACCGAACGTTAATTCCCACTTCCCAACTGACTCTTAGCAGAGCCATGCGGCCAACGCCATTGCGCGTGAGACAGGCCGTGCTGCCGAGGGGTTCGCACCGTCACGGTCCCGGATATTGTATCCGGCGCAGCGTTCGCTGCCGGTGCGCGGCGCGGCCGCGCCAGTTCGTTCGTGCTCGCAGGTCACGGAGTTGCCAAGCCTCCCGAACGACGGATGATGTGATGCCGCCGCGCTCATGCTGCCGTTTTATCCACCGACATCGCTCATTGTCTGTACTAATGACCAAACAATATGTCCATGGCAGGTACATTGCATACAACAATCAAACTACAAGTAAAAAAAAATTCGCTGAAGTTTCGTATTCCTCAGCAAACTGAGGCTAAGTGCTGAACTAACATTATATTAAAAAATTCTGAGTGCCAACAACAGTAATATAATGCCCTTAAAAAATACGGTTTTTTTGCTATCTATCGAACTAGCAGGGTGGCCCGTGTATTTGCGCGGCTAGATTTCTTTTAAAATTTATAGTATAAAATAATATAACTAATATGTTTGAGAATATATTAACGTATTTTATAGGTTATTTAGATTTTTAAGACATCATAAACGTTATAAATAACAATAGAAGTTTGAAGAAAATTCAACTTAAGTAATGTATATACAAATGCAAAATGTTATACATACTCGCTTCTTTTAGTCGATGTTGGTCAACTCAATGATGTTGCTTCTTCACTAACTGCGGCGACTTCCCATCTTATCTGATGTTAGCATGCTTGCTCTAGTCATTGTATAACGATGTGGAGAATCTTCCCGCTATCGTGTGTGACATCGTGTCCCTCGGTAGCGATGGCACGTTCTTAGCTACCCAATGGATATATATCATCTGCAACTCATCTTCCACGCAAAGCTTCATCTCCTCTCTACAAGTGCCTTCTCATCACCAAGCTTCTTGTGTCACTGACTTCTGCAACAACACATACGCTCACTACTCATCGTCGCGGCTTTTGGCTACTTTGACTTTGACCTTTATCTTCAATGACTCTGGTGAGTAGCGCGACGTTGTTTTCATCTCTAACGTAATGCCTCCGTCTATTGCTTCCCCATAAGGCAATATCTTCTTGCATGACATATCAACGCTATTACACTCATGTGTGGTCTCCTCTAACAACACTCGTGATATCCACGTTATAACTTTCAATTGTATTCAAAATTTTAGTTATTTTTATAAAGTTCATATATAAATTAAATTACTAATTTTATTTAATTTATTCTGGATTTTAGTTATTTAAGGATTTTTACTTTGGAATTCGTATAAAAATCAAATTGTATACTTTCTCTTATTTTTTATTCCTAATTTTTTTAATTATTTTTTAAGAATTTTATACAAATCGAGTTGATGATTTTTATTTTGAATTAGTTATTTAGTGATTTTATTTTAGAATTAATATAGAAATTAAATTTCTAGTTTTATTACTTTTTAATCCGAGCCAACGAACTTTGCTTCTCCTTCCCGCATCTCCTCCTCCTTTCCTCTCCTCATCCTCTCACCGTCCACTGAGCTCTCTGCAACACCGGATCTGAAGAGAATCAGCTAGTTCTCGCTGGGCTGTGAAAATTTGGGGGCCGAAAGAACGCATCGCTATTGTGGAAAATTTACACGAAATTTTTACTATTCTAGATCGGTTGAATTTTTTTTTTTTCCGCAATTAGCACCCGATCGAAAAAATATCAAAAATAGCCTCTCTACAGTGAATTTCCGCGCAGTGGATCCGCGGGATTTTTATTTTATTTTATTTTATTCGTTTTCCGTAGATCTGATCCGCGGGATTTTTTTAAAAATTTTCTTAACAAGTTCCAGCGGACTGCGTCCGCTGGAACTCATTTTTTAAAATTTTTTTTGACTTCCCGCGATTCCTGGCGGGGCCGGGGCGGGTGGTAGGCGCGTTGGAAGTTCGTTTGTAAATTTTCGTGGAACTTCATCGACGTCGAAAAATTTCCAAATTTTTTGTGGAGGTTCTTGACAAATCAATGTAATTTTCATAAAAATTTCAGAAGTTTATCACATATGAGTAATTTTTAAAAATTCGAACACCGCAATTGTCTTGATGGGGGTGGGGTGGTAGGGGTGATGGTAGTGCGTTTAGAAATTTTTGTAGGACTCTATCGACGTTGAAAAATTTCAAATTTTTTTGTAGAGGTTTTTGATATATCAATTAAATTTTCATAAAAATTTCAGAAGGTTATCATATATGAGTAATTTTTAAAAATTCAAACATTGCAACTGTCTTGATGAAACGCTGAGAAGTAAGTTTGAACCGAACGGAGATGAAACAAACCACGTTAGAAACTTTTGAAACTTTTGGGCTATAGTTATGATGCATCATTAATATTTCTATAAAATTTTCTGATGATGAACAAGCTTTATGAATATTTTAAAATTCAAACAGTGCTACTTTCCTAATTAAAGCCATACCGGCAAAATTGTACCAAATTAAAAATGGTGTATATCACTTTATAAAATTTTGAAATTTTTTATGAGAAAATTTCAACCGAGCATAAAAAACATACAAAAAAAATTTCAAAATTTTATAAAGTGGTATACACCATTTTTAATTTGGTACAATTTTGCAAGTATGGCTTTAATTAGGAAAGTAGCACCGTTTGAATTTTAAAATATTCATAAAGCTTGTTCATCATCAGAAAATTTTATGAGAATATTAATGATGCATCATAACTATAGCTCAAAAGTTTCAAAATTTTCTAACGTGGTTTGTTTCATTCTCCGTTCGGTTTAAACTTACTTCTCAGCGTTTCATCAAGACAGTTGCAATGTTCGAATTTTTAAAAATTACTCATATGTGATAACCTTCTGAAATTTTTATGAAAATTTAATTGATATGTCAAAACCTCTACAAAATTGTTGAAATTTTTCAACATCGATAGAGTCCTACAAAAATTTCTAAACGCACTACCATCACCCCTACCACCCCACCCCATCAAAACAGTTGCGTGTTCAAATTTTTAAAATTACTCATATATGATAAACTTCTGAAATTTTTATGAAAATTACATTGATTTGTCAAGAACCTCCACAAAAAATTTGAAAATTTTTCGACGTCGATGAAGCCCTACGAAAATTTACAAACGAACTTCCCCCGAGCCTACCACCCCCCCCCCACCCCGCCCGGCCCCACCGGGCTTCCAGCTGTTCCAAACCGCTGGAAGTCCAAAAAAATTTTAAAAAGTCTGCTGGAACTCGCTAAAAAATTTAAAAAAAATCCCGCGGATCAGATCCGCGGAAAACGAATAAAATAAAATAAAATAAAAATCCCGCGGATGCAGTGCGCGGAAATTCACTGTAGAAAGGCTATTTTTGATATTTTTTTCGATCGGGTGCTAATTGCGGAAAAAAAATTCAACCGAGCTAGAATAGTAAAAATTTCAATTTACACGAATAGGGTGGAAAGTTCGGGGGTATCGTATGGAGGGGTTGCCTGGGGGAGCTGTGCCTCAAGATCTTCCTCCTCACGGATCACCAATCCCTCGCCAGTCGCCACTGCACCCCAAGGTTAATTTGCTGCCTTCTTCCTCCAAATTCTTTTGCATCCCGCACTGTAGCACAAGTATAATTCACATTTCCTGTTCTTTTGTAGTATAATTCACAAGTTCCGGTGGCCTAAATTATCCAACCTAAGACTACCGAACTACAGATGTTGAAACCGTTGATTGGTTCCAACTTACAAGCCCCTTTTGTCCTCACAAGCCAGACGCTAGTTGAATTTCTTGCATCCCACTACTGTAGCAGGAGCCTTTTGCAGTTCCTGTTGTTGTGACATAGTAGTAACATGTGGCGGACTTTGTACATGATCTTAGTTGCTCAGTGAAGAATAACATTAACGGCGTCAGTGCTGTTTGAAACTCAAGTTTGCAGGAAGTGGAACACGTTGTTGACCTGCGATGACGAACTGTGGCGCAAGCTCTTCGAGGACAGATGGGGAGCGGGTGCTGCAGCGTTCTACGCGCCAGCGGGTTCCAAGTCCTGGAAGGACGTCTTCATTGTGCATGTCCATGACCGATGCGACCGATATGGGCTGTAAGTAAATTAACGTAGAATTCACGATTATCTATTATATACTATTAGTATAATACACTATTATATACTATCAGTATAATATACCATAAAATTTCTCCTTTGCAAATATAACACTGAAAGTTACTTCTCTGTGATCTTTTCTGGGGGGTCAGGATTGTCAGAGAAGGTAATGACTACTACCTGATTTGCCAAGGTGAGATCCAGAGGTACTTGGGCTCCTGACAGCACACGGGTTCGTCGCGTTGCGATGGCAAAACGCACCGTGGCAGAATGCTGAAGATCAGCGGCAGATTTCTGATCGGATCCTGTTCTTCCTGGGGGACTTGGAGGTTGCTTGTGCGGGTGCCAAACGCGTGAAGGCGTGACTGTGTTGTCCAGAAACAAACTGTTGTCTGCCATATCTCGTGCATAGGGTTACTGTATCGTCGACATTCTATAGTGATTCACCTTCATCTTACGTATTTTTTCATTTGGAGCATAAAATTCACCTGTTCGCCTTTCCTCACCGTCACATATTTCGCATCACCTGACATTTTTTTCCAATGGATACGCGATACTGTCTTTCAGTACTTTAAGAATACGAAGTGCTTGCTGACAGTAACAAAATACTGAGGAAGGGCGACAAATTAATGAATTTCATCATCTTTTATAAAACGTAATCACGTAATCTTCTTCTCCAGTTTCATAAAGAGAACCGACCTCTGCTATCAGGTGAGGATGTTTTACGCAAAGGAACATGCGTACTTAAAATGTCAACTACAAGTCAATTATAAATTGGATGCAAGTGCAGCGGGCCAACTGTGATACTGCAACTCAATGATAACATGGGTGAGACTGTTACTGCTTGGTGCTTCCGTTGAATCAGCATTTGAGAGCAGCTCTTGCCATTTCCAACGCTCCTCGTATGTCTGATTGCCCCAATGAAGCCACTCATATGAACAAATACACAGCCAGGAATGCCAGTTTCCTTCGACAGTTCATCATCTCTCATGCCCTCCACTTTTCTGGGAGAGCCTTTCGGCTCGAATCTATCAGGAGCAACAGCGACAGCTTGCACTCGCCAACTTTTGCTCCTCTCATCCTACAATTATGTGGCCAAAATCAACATACATACGAACAGCAATGGTTTTGGTTGCGCAAGTTTTAAAGTTTTACTGCCAGCACTTTAACCCTCTCAATTAGGACATTGCCAAGGACCTTTTCACGTGTTTGTTAGATCGATTAGGAAGCTATTTGATCAGACAAGACAAAATAGAGTGCTAAATGGGTCTACTTGAAGCATTAAACTACTTCACTTCCAGATTAACCTTTGGTGGTAACTATGCAGAACTAGAACTACATCTCGAAATTCACATTGAATCATATAATGAAAAGGGCAACATTTCTTACCTGATACAGCACATACTTAGTCAGAGGATCAATCTTCAGCTCCTCTTCAAGCTCAAATAGATGAAGTTTCCACTGTCATAATAGGAGTAATGTTCAGGTCAATTGCTTGGAAGTTTTAATACTATTACAGTTCAATATGTCATTGCCAGGCAATCTATCTATCATAATATTAAAGCACAGGCAAAAGAGGCCACCACGTTTGCTCTCAAGGATAGAAATTCCCACATTAATCGGAGGAAAAAAAGAAAGATTTACACCGTTAATCAATGTGGGTCCAGATTATAACGGTCTAGATTAAAAGAAAGAGTTTGTGTCATGTACAGTATAAGAGTTTGTGTCATGTCCAATACAAAAATAACTGAAATTCAGAATAAAAATAGAATAAAATCAGAAATTTGATTTCCATACGATTAAAAGAAAGAGTCCAAGTACAATAAAAAATAAAAGATAATTAATAATCTGATTGCCATACGAACATCAAAATAAAATTGAAATTCAGAATAAAAAAATCGAAAAAAAAGATAATTAGTAATCTGATTTCCATACTAACATTAAAATAAAATTGAAATTTAGAATAAAATTAGTAGTTGGATTTGTATACTAATTCTAACAAAAAACCAACTGAAATTCGGAATGAAAAATAAAAAATAGGAATTTGATTTCCATAGGATTAAAAGAAAGTCCACTCAAATACAATAAAAAACCAAAATTCATTGTAAAAATAAAATAAAAGTAGCAAATACGAACATCAAAATAAAAAATAAAATTCGAAACAAAAATTAATTGAAAATTAGTAATTAGTTTGTATATGAATACCAACCTAAAACTAAAATTTAGAATAAAAACGAAAATAAAATTAGCAATTTGATTTCCATACGAACTCTAAAGTAAAATCCCTAAATAGCTTAAATTCGGAATAAAAATGAAATAAAAAAATACCAATTAGATTTGTATACGATTCCAACCTAAAACTATATTAAAAAAATCTATGTCATGTATTATCCAACAACACGCAAATATAATTTGGAATACAAACAAACAAAAAATGCTAATTTGTTTTGCACAAGAATTCCAATTCAATTTCCATACGAATTTCTAAATAAAATCCCTAAATAAATATAATCCAGCATAAAAATTAAAGGAACATTAGCTATTGGATTTTTGTATGAATTCAACAAAAAATAACTGAAATTTGGAATAAAAATAAACTAAAAAGAGAAAGACCAAAGCCGAAGGAGCCAAAAGCCGCGACGACGAGTCGTGAGCGTGTGCATTGTTGAAGAAGTCAGTAGTAAAATAAGCTTGATGATGGGGACACCCTGGTAGAGAGGAGATGATGCTTTGCATGGAAGGCGAGCTACAGAGGATATATATTCATTGGGTAGATAGAAACGTGCCATTGCTACTAAGGGACATGACGTCACACGCGATGGTGGGAAAATTCCATATTGTTAGATAACGACTAAAGCAAACATGCTAACATCATAGAAGATAGTAGGTCGCCGCGTTAGCGAGGAAGCAACATCGTTGAGTTGGCCAACGTTGAATAAGAGAAGCGACCGATATGAGACAAGAGTAAATCAAGCATGTATAATATCTTGCATGTGTATATACATGCATGAATTCGTTTGAATCAAAACAAGTTGCAAAAACTCGAGTAGAGATGGTGCTACTCTATGGAATAGGCTTAGGGCCCTTTGGTGAGAGCATAATAGGCTTGGGGCCACTGGTGAGAACATGACGGGCGTCCCCGGTAGGGATAAGCAATAGTTGTACATGTATGCATTGCATGTTGATGTTGTAACGTTCAGCATTAAGTAATAACTGGAGAGAAATAACGATAGAGTATTGCATTAAAAGGGTAGCAGTTGAAAGGGGTCGATAAAAAATTGGGCTTGCTATTGGCGGTTGAAGCAGAAAAGTTGTGTGGCAATCAATAAGAGATATAAGACATGGTTCTGCGGGGCAGCCAGTGTGCGAGGAAGATATGTTCAAAGTAAGTCACCCATGATGTATCTGTGTATACGTGAGCAATGTACTCTAATACCATGTAAAATAATCAGCGTATTACTTGAGATTAAATAAATGTACATGTGTTGCATATATTTTGAAATAAGGGTTACTAATGGAGAAAGAACAAGAGTATATAGCTATATGATCTATGCAAGATGAAGAATTGCTATATTTCTAAGAACCCCCAACAACTTATTATCCTTAATGATTTTCTTCCATCAAAGCTTTTACTTCAATTACATTCTTTAAGTTGATTTTTTCTTCAAGCTTCTATTGTCGTTTCTAATGTTTATGATGTCTTAAAGATCTAAATAGTCTACAAACTACGTTAACATATTCTCAAACATATAAGTTATATCATTTGATACTATGAACTTTAAAAAAAATCTAGCCACGCAAATGCGCGGGTCACCCTACTAGTTATTAATTAAACAAAGCACTTCCGAAGCAAGTTTGAAGAAAAACCGTAATCTTAGCAAATTAAACGGCTAATGGCAATCGGCAACATAAGCTAGCAAAAAACTTGGTGCCAGAACTTAAAAGGCACTTTCTACGGGGTTTTTTATGCAACAATTTTCAAAGGTCTCTTCTAAAACAAGATTAAAATGTCATGATTTTAGGCGGATGCCAAATATTGAGCACATTAACGATAATAACAGAACCAGATAAGGTATAACATTTATTGCTTCCATGAGTACCAGATACCAACAGGGCAAGAAAAACAGTTGAGGATAGGACCCAATTTGACGTAGTCCAAAAATGGATCAAGATCTTACCGGGCAAAATCTATCTAAAACCATGATTTATCCACTTGGATCAACGTTTCCTCTTGACAACAAACACTCCATGACAATAGATCTTGCAGGTAACCATGACTTAACATGAAAGAGAACACTCTGGTAGTGAAAGTGGAAAGTATTGTCATATACAAAGAGAAAATTTAGCAAAAACATAATCTCACAACAAAGTTCTTACACAGTGCCTGAACTGAACACAGTAATACACTGCACAGGCATAAGTCATACCTCCATAAATTCACTTCCAGCAAGCACCATTGCCTGTTGAAAAGCAGAATTTTCCTTCTCAGGTGATTGGTCTGGATCAGTCCAGTCTGGATTAAGACGCCCAACGCGTGACGACAAGTGTGTATTGTTCACATACTTTGGGGGTTGGTCTGTGTCATATTGATTGATTCCATTGTCAACTGCATCGAGTGCCTGTTACATGACAGAGGTATTGCTTCTTTGGCACATCACGTGGTAAAAGATTTGTATTGGCAATTAAGACATAAATGGTAGACAAATAAACACATGAATTAAAGAGAAGGACAAATGTGGTGTCTTAAGAAAAATGATGCCAGAAGATCGTTTAGGGATTTAAATTTTCTATACCTTAGTAACTCGTGAACCTTAAGTGAAAGTGTGAATTTTGTCATTTGATTGATTCTACAGGCCCATCTCACCCCTTCTCTACCTGCAATAACCATCTATCAACCTCACAGCCAGCACCAAGCAGCAGACTGCATAGCAATCAGCCAATCACATTTTGCCAGTATACAGTGGATCTCTCCATACTAGACCCACTAAAGCCAGATAAGTTACACATTATCATGACAATAAGCTGGTCAAAAACCCCATCTAGTTGTTCAGTTGTATCACTGGGACACTAACTCATCAAATCTAGTGCACAGTGATGTTCGGCACTTTAAACTTCTTTTGGGTAAAAAAGGAAGACAAATACTGGCATCTACATAAGTTCAAAGAGTTCATTTTACAATGATAAGAGTGAGCAAAGTGAGACTAGCAAAAGCCCTAGCTCCAGAAAACTCACCTATATGCCATACATTTTAACACTGATTCCCTGCAAATCATCATTATGCATGCACTTTACAAAGTCCATAGCTTTTCTCCAAAAAGAAAAAACATGACTTAAGCCATCAAGAGTCATCCAGTGGTTCCCACTCAGAAGCTATATCAACACCAGACTTGCTAACTCTAGACTTATTAGACAAAAAACTTGGAGTTGACAATAGTAGCCAGATGTATGTTAAAAAAAGAAAAGAAAGACAAAGCAAGGTTCAACTTAGTTATTCACTCATTATACATCAAAAGCACTACAGTAAATTTCACGGGCTGGTTATGAGTTATATTCGCACCTCAACAAAGCTTTTATATATCGCAAGATACAGCCGGTGAACATCTTCATGGTCCTCATTAAGCTCAAGCTCCTTTGCAATTATCTCCTTACCAAAATGCTGCAATATCAGGCAAAGTTTAAATGATAAACAAAACATTATTGTGATAAATGGAAAAGATAAAATCAAATACTAGAGAAAGTTACAATTGTCAATTTGCAACTTGTAAACTTCGATACCCTAATAAATTACGGCAAGGATGTGCATACACAAAACAAGCTGTGCTATGAAATCTCATAACATCCACTAATATATGGCAACATAAGTCCACCTAGTTCTGTAGTGCAGTTGGGGACCCAGTTTAGAAGATGTTACCGAATTTTATAACATAGCTTCTAATGGAAAAGAATTCAAGTTTCAGAACCAGCATTTTCGATGGCAAGTACCTTGTAGAAAGGATGTGCATACATAAAACAAGCTGTGCTATGAAATCTCATAACATCCACTAATATATGGCAACATGAGTCCACCTAGTTCTGTAGTGCAGTTGGGGACCCAGTTTAGAAGATGTTACCGAATTTTATAACAGCTTCTAATGGAAAAGAATTCAAGTTTCAGAACCTGCATTTTCGATGGCAAGTACCTTGTAGACAAGCCCAGCACTGCTAAGTTTCGTGTTAAAGCCATGTCCAAAGACCTCATTGAAGCCCTTCTGGTGATGATCATAGCGATGCCGGCTGGGATCATAGACACCACCAACGTCAAGCACAGCATTCAGTGTATCAAGGATCTACAATGAAGTTCAATAAGAAATAGGCATATAAGTAAGTTCAAGAGACAAAGCGAATGTCTTTTGCTGTATCATATACAACTACAAAAAACATTTCTTAAGCAAATCAATATACTAAGGCCCTGTTTGGTATAGCTCCAGATCCCAGCTCCACCTCAGAGCTGAAGTTTGTAGGCTAAAATAAAGTGAATTAAGTTTATATTTTTAGTCTAAAATGTAAAAAAGATGATACATCTAAACACTCTTAATGTACCCACAGCTCCAGCTCCATAAATTTCTGGAGCTAGGAATACCCTGCTCCACCAACTCCACGGATTTTGGTGGAGCTGGAGCTGTCCCAAACACCCCCTAAATGTCTACATGAATCACAGGCACCCATTCTAACACAACTTTCTAACTCACTCAACATTAATTGTTGCACTGACAACAACTACAAACTAAATGGCCATGAGAGAGAGAACATCATCCTATCATGATTCATGAATAAGAAGGAAACTTGACAGCATCTTAAACCACACTGCGTATTTAGCATGAAATCCAGACAGGTAGAATTCATGTGCCAGATGATAAATGGTCGTAGCACACAACCAACAAATTTCTAGGTTTCAGTTCACAGCTTCATACAGCAGTATGAAATCTGATAAAACGAAAATGGATGGTACTAATATTTTCGGAAAGAATACCTTTATCAATTACTCCTATCGTATTTATGCATATAAACTTACGAAATTTGGTGTGTGTGTTGGGGTGGGGGACACAATTCAGCCAAAAAAATCAAGTTTAATAGCGAGTTAAAAGTATTTCCAGAACCTAATTGCAATCCAACATGCCATCTAGTTCACCAATCATCGCATGCAAACTCGCAACCCAATCCCCACAAACAGTCAAATTTCACCGAACCAAAATCATTTAACACCCCCACCCCCCACCCCACCCAAAAAAATTGCTAGAAATTTGGGAAATGGCAGGTTAATCGAGCGAGTGACGAAGCAAGAGACCTGGGGGTCGCGGGTGCGGACGACGTCGGCGCCGGCGAACTGGGAGGTTAGGCGGATGAGGAAGCAGCCGAGCGCCTCGTCGCAGTGGAAGCTGCCGTTGTGGGTCCCCACGCGCTTGCCGCTCCCCGCGCCGTCGCCGGCGGCGGACGAGTAGGCTCTCAAGCGCTTGGGTGAGGAGGAGGAGGCGGCGGCCATGGGGAAAGGGTTTAGGATTTGGGATCGCACGCGGGGAGGGAACGTGACGGCTCGCTGCGATAGCCTCCAGGCGCAAGCGGCAAGCATACTAGTAGTCGTGCGGACGACGGAATGAGGTGGTTATATCTTGATGTAGGGTTTTGAGGGGGTTTTGGGGCTCTTGGCGGACGCCGCGGCCGAATTGCTCGAGTTAACTGGCAGAGCTTTCAGTGTTCCCCTACTGTATTCAAGCAGACTTTGGCTTATTATCACTGTATTTTACACTTTGATTTTCTTTTGTCAATGTTAATTTTGAAATTTTTCACGTGCTATGTGAGCCATTTGTATTGATTCTTCGGAATTTTGAAATTTTTCACGTTCCCCTACTGTATGTGAGCCATTTCAATGTTAATTTTGTCAATGTTCCCCTACTGTATGTGAGCCATTTCAATGTTAATTTTGTCAATGTTCCCCTACTGTATGTGAGCCATTTCAATGTTAATTTTGAAATTTTTCACGTGCTATGTGAGCAGAAAAATTAAATTGCTATGCATTGCAATATATTAAATAAAGCAACAGATTCAAAAAACATAAAGAAAATTCGAAAAACAGAGAAATAAAGCAAGAAAAATTAAAAACAGAGCCAAATAAATCTTCTTGATTTTCTGGCAATTTTTTCAAAATTTTCTGCAATTTTTTCGCAATTTTTCTCTTTTTTTTTCTTTTCCTTTTCTTCTTTTTTTTTCTTTCTTTCCAAAGAACCGTAGGTGGGCCTTTCCTTTTCTTGGCCCAAGTCCACGTCGGCTAGTGTTTCCCTAGCCGCCTCACCGCCTTTTCTTTGCGTTGCTTCACAGACAAAAACCGCCGCCATCCTTCTTTCTTCACGCGAAGTCTTGGCGAGGTCGCGGCTTCGGCGCAAGGCCGTCGGGTGAAGCTGCGGCTCGGCTTCGGCGAGCACGGTGGCGTTCTGGCGGCGCTTGGCCGGCGGAGCGGCGGGCGGTGGCGAGACGAGCCCAGCGCGCGTCGCGACTTCCAGTCGGCGGAGGCATATGTGCGTGGCCTCCGAGCCGAGGCGATCGCAGAGGCCGAGGCGGACGGCGCGCAGAGCCCGAGGCCGAGCTCGAAGCGTGGCGGGCCGACCGGCCGAAGGCAGACGGCGACGGCCGGGTTCAGCGCGACGTCGAGGCGGTTAGGCGAACGACGGGCGACGACGGCCATGGCGGCCGGCCGGAATGCTTCGGTGCCATCTTGGTGGCGCCACCGAGCCGTCTTGGCCGCAGCAGGGTCCGGAGCCGACGGCGGCGGGCGCGAGGCCGACGGCTTGAGTTGCCGAAGCGCGCGCATGAAGCCGAGCGCGGTCCGTGTCTAAAGGCGGCGGCGGCCGCAGTCGGCCGGCGATCGCGCGCCCGGCCGGAAGGCCGAGGCGGCCGCGAGCCGCGGCGAGCCGCCGGCGGCGTGGCGATCGCTGCTATCGCGGCGCGAGGGCCAAGGCACGGCGACCGGACGGTCAGGCGGGCTAAGGCTCGGCGGCGGCGGCGCGACGACGCTTCAAGTCGACGGCTCCGTCGCCTTCGAGCCGGCGGATTTGAGCGATCTTGGTGCGAGCGCGCCACAATGAGGCGGCGGCGGCGGCCGGCTTCAAGCCGCGTGCACGCGAACCGAGGCGATGTGATTGGCGGCGGCACTGCGAGCGCGGAACCAAACGCATATTTCCTTTTTTTTTCGTGGATGATGCATGTATCGATGTTGCTTGTAACCGTGCCACGTGATGCAAACATAAAATGATCTGACGATAGATGCATGCATAGGAACGACAACGATTAGATACAATCACCGATTCTCACCTCTTCTCACCTTTTCAATTCTGATCTCCGTAGAGCAATTCGTGCTGATAACGTGTTAAGGAACCTCGCTATCGAATAGTCCGGGGTTCCCGAACAGATCTGAAGTGGAGAACAGAAAGAGAGAGAGACACGTGTTTAGGGAGAGCAAAAGCGGAAATTCTTTATTGCTAATGAATTCTGGTCCATAGGGGGACCCCCCTCCTCCTTTTATAGCGCTCTTTAGGGTTTTGGCTAAGAGACCACATGTGCCTTCCAATGGGCTATTAGGGTTTCTTAACAGGTTTCACTTGCTTATACAGAGCTGTGTGGGGTTGATTGGCGACTTTTGGTCTTCGGAAAATCTGAAGAAACGAAGAACACGGGTCATAGTAGGTCAATGCCTCAGTGGAGTAGTTCGTTTCGGGGTTGGAGCTTGAAAATGATACTCATAATATGAATTTTTTAAATAATACATTTTAAAAATAAAATTATAGAAAAATACGTCAAAAAATAATTACATAAATATACATCTATTGCCAATTTAAGCAAAAGAGCTCATACACAACAGAGTTTTATTTAGCTAACGCTTCATCGTTGATTCATTTAGCTAGTAGGTTTCTCTCAAGAAATTCATTGGCAAAAATCTTTTGCTACCAATTCATTTAACTAGGTAACTTTGTCTTCGACATAGGTATATTTATGTAATTATTTTTTACTATTTTTCTGTAATTTTATTTAAAAATTATGTTATTTTAAAAAATTCCTCGTAATGCTCCCTTTTAATACTTTTCTTAACCAAGCATCTAATCATTCACGGCTCAGAATCTATATTTCATAATAAGAAAAGTTTCCGTGGCAATTTTTTTAAAAAAATATTACGCTTGTTCTAGGTTCATAATTGTTTTTTATCTTTTAAGTGCCTGTTTGGTTTGATACCATAAGATGTCGCACGAGTTAAGACAACTTTGACTTTCTTAAGCCGGTGTTTGTTTCTTCTCCAAACTGTGGCATACCACGTTTTTTCTTATCCTTGTACCCCACCTCATTGACATATTTGTTTTTGTCGAATGTTGCCATACTTGTGTTGAACCATTTGCTCGCCATAAAAACTGTGATTTGCCGCACTTTTGGCACGAAATTATGATAACGTGTGACAAGTAACCAAACATGTTCTAAATTAACGGCCCAAACCAGATGATTTTCTCCATTTTCTTAGAATTTCTAGTATTTTTTCTCAGCAACTATAAACCACATGTTGTCGATTTTTGCTATGTAATTGATTGATTGATATATCAAAGTAGTACCTCGGAGAAAATAAAAGTTTAACTATTTTTCAGTTGTCTCGTGAGCATATACCCCACTTCCAAACTAAGCTAAACCCTGCGCACTCTAAGACTAACCTCATCCCTCAGAGCCAATGAAAGGGTTCCGAAGAAGGGACAGATGGCCATGTCTGGAGCCACACGAACAGCACTTTGCTCTGGTACAGAGACTTTCGGTGTTTCTTGCTACCTGTCGCTCAGCTATAGCCTACATGTTCCGCCGTATTGGCGCGAGTGGTCACGTTTCTAGCCCACCTCTTCACCTCCGTTCTTTAGATTCGTACTACGCATGGTCGGCGCAGGTCGAAACTAGAAACGAATGTAGAAGACATGTAATCTCCGAAAGCGCGCTCGCATAGAAACATTGCTGTTTCCACGACAAAAATACCTATCTGGCACTGTGGCATAATGCGTGAAGAACACTGATAACTCCTTGTATGCAAAGCCGTGCCGGTGCGAGGTGGGCATCCAAAGATGACGGTTGCCATGGAGGAGTTCGCATGAAATGGTCGTCTTGCCCGGGTATGCTGGAATTCATCTTTTCAGTAGCCTCTCGCAGACTTGCCTCTTTTATGTGTAGTGCTGAGCCAAAGCGTCCACTTCGCACATGCTACCGCACCTTTCCGCAGCACTTATCACATGGTCGAGCGTAAATGACGGTAGGTTGATAGATATACCATCTCATAGCGGAACATGAGCTAATCGAAGTGTAGATTTCACAGGCTAGACATGCATGATGAAAGTATTTTACATGTGTGATGTGTCGATGTATAGTGATTCTGCGATTTGACAACGTCACTTTTCAAGCATGAAGCCACACATTCTGGTTACTTTTGGGGCTAGAGGAAAACTAGCACCCCCTTTCTCTCGGTTGCAGCCCAAAAAGATCTTGTGGCCAAGAAACAGAGGCACAAAACTAAACATCTGCAACGCAAAGACAGAGTTTTCACCTAAATCGACCAAATTATGCCTTTTAGAGGATCGACTTCTTTTTTTCTTCTCGAGAACATGGAGGAATGGATTTCAATAAACCGATATACTGCAAACGATCAGTTAAACAAGACATTGCAAACTGCTAACGACATACAAAATTGCAAAGAAGTTGAATTCGTCTAAAAGGAATTGAGGACCATGCCACCTGAAAAACCATTACCAAGACAACAAGGCAATCACTTCAGATTTTTACAAAAAGATGAACGAACAGTCCCCAATTCAATAGAGAAGGACGACTACCCTTGAAAAGAATATTAGAGAAGGACTACCTATGAAAAGAAGATTAGAGGAGGACTAAAGGTGCGACCCGCTGCCATTGAAGTGCATGCATGCCTTAGTAGTGCCTTTCTTCTTCTTCTTGGTTGGATTACGATTCCTGTGATTAAAGCTATATGCAGACCGTACATATGATGGCATGGTATCATATCCACCAAGATTTATTCCAAGGGACCGATCAGCCTACACATTGCATGGTACATTGATTTCGGCCAGATTCCGCTTGACAGGCACATTGCATGACTGCATACCAGACTACCGGGAAAGAACTTTGCACGGGCTTAAAGAGCAACCTGCATGCGTGGTTGCTCTTCAGACACAAACATGCAGGCCAACTAGCTTCCTGACCCCAGTGGAACGACGGCCGAGAAGACCTTCCAGCGTTTGTTTCCCCAGACGTCCTCGTCTTCGCCGGGTTCAAGAGAAAATGGTGTTGATCATGCTACCGAGGTTGCCGCTAGAGCGAGCATCTCGCATTAGTACTGATCGGTTTCAGCACACGGTTGAGGGATCAACAGTTCAAGAAACACTTTCCATGGTGCAGCTAGTTCCCAAGTATGGGATGATTTCGTCGTTTCAGGGCGCAGATAGAATCAAAACGTGTGCAAAACGAATTTTCAGAAAAAGGTGTTAATAAGTGAAACTTTATATCGAAGGTGATTACGACTGAAAAAGCGTGAGCTTCAATCATGACAGAGAATCTTAGATAAGACCCTGGTTTTGTGATAAGATCAGATCTGTCTAAGTGGATGGCATGGTAGGGCGATATTTTTAGCTTTTTCTCAATAGAAGCTACTACGATCTGAACAAGTGAATGCCCCTGGTGAAAGGTGATATAGCTCGGGAAAAAAAGATTTATGGCCTGAGGAGTAGGTCTTGTGCATCTACAATGCCATGCGAATGGTCAATCAGAATAGGTGTTGGCTATTAGCGATGGGGTCTCATTAGCAATATAGGGGGAGCTGACTTGGTGCCATTTTGCTGACTTGATAACACTGCTCATCTCTATTATTACTCGTCTAGATGACAACATTGCTTTTTCCCTTCCAATTTCCATGATACAACATTGACAAATCAAAGTGAACCTGCTTGACAAACTAACAGATGATAAAGGAGTTTACAAAAGCCAGAAACTTCATAAACGTCTTAACTACTTCGATTAATTGGGCAGAGCTCTGCCCTATTAAAAAAAAGAAATAGAAAAAGGGAGTTTGCAAATTGAGTGCTTCAGTGTTTTTTTGGCCTTGTTTAGGATGTCCGATCCTGGCCAGAATCTTATGTCCAATCTCGGCCAAGCTATGGAGGTGGGAGAGGAGTTAGGGCTGAGGAGAGCGACGGTGTCCACTGGATCAAGGATCTAAGGACTGACAATTGTTTGAAATTAGAAGGGCTGAAAAATTAAGGTGTTTGAATGAGAGTTGATTTTGGGAATTTTAGGAGGATCTGGATCAAAACCCCCACAACCCAAACAGGCTCCGAGTGTTTTTTAAACCAAAAAAAAATCTCAAAGGCCGGTTCAACAAAACACTAGCCGATATAAGCCGTGTTTTGTTTTTTTTAACAAAAAAAAACCCAATTTAAGGTGTATAAATGGGAATGACTATTTTGAGGTTAACGTAAAACTAAAAATTTAATATCACCTCCCTAAGGTGCTATGTGTCATCTTTTCCGTCCATCTCCCTACTCACTTCCCCGCCTCCTTCTTCCCTCTCTAACACAAAATTTTTAAATTATAATATTTAAACTTTGAAAATTTTCAATAGGAAGTTTCAACTCAAAATTTAAAACTAAAAAAAATTCAATTAAAAAATTTCAAATTAGGAGGTTTCAACTCGAAAAGTTTCAAATCAAAAAGTTTCAACACGAAAAGTTTCAAATCAAAAATTTCAAATCAGAAAGTTACAACTCGGAAAGTTTCAACTCATAAAACTTTCGATTCAAAAAACTTTTGGTTCGAAAAGTTTTGATTCAAAAAACTTTTTGTTCGAAAAGTTTCCATTTAAAACTCAAGTTGAAAAAATTTCAAGAGAAATTTTAAATCGGAAAGTTTTAACTAAAAAAACGAATAATTTCAAATTAGAAAGTTTCACCTTGAAAAAATTCAAATTGAAAAAAGTTTCGACTCTGAAAAATTTAATTTCAAAACTTTCATATCTATTATATATTAAAAGCTCATGAGAGTTGCCGAGAAAAAAGAGAAATAGGCTAGAAATTCTCACAAAAAAGCAAACATCTAGCCATTAATCTGGTGGACCCTAATTACAACCGTCGTTGAATCTTTCTAACAAAAAATAGGAACATTATTATTTAAAGAAAAATATATAATCGTCCATCTAGCGGGACCGAATTATAACGGTTTAGATTAAAAGAAAGAGTCCATGCCAACTATAATAAAAAAAGAGGATCGAGGCAATTAGATAGGAGATTTACTCAAGATTAACAGCATTTTCCTTCCGTGGTGAAACATGGCATAAGGGTATTTCGTTGGCGATCAAGCAAGAAGTGCAGCGGCTGATCATTGAAACAGACTGCCAGACTTTGGTTGAGATGTCGAAGAACCTGACTGGTCTCAGAACTGAGGTTTTGCCCATCCTAACAGATATAAGCAGACTTTGTTAAAGCCTATGACTAAAGCATTGATCGCAATGGCTGAACGAGCTGCTGGTTGCACCTGTTCACCTCTAGCTTTTTGTGTTCTTTCCCACCGTATATACAAGGTTGCCACAACAAACGTTTCCTACAGGCCGAGCTGTCCAAGAACATGAGAGGAGCGACCTCACGGTCGATCACACATCCTCCAAAATCCATGGCCCAGCTCCACATCAACCTGCAGGGTTCTGTGATTAAATGCAAGACCTAGGCTTCGCCATACCTCATTAGCTCGCGGACAAAAAAAGGCATGTTTAATATCTTCAGCTCCCTCTTCGCATACCAGGCACAACACAATACCAAGCAACGCCCACCATAGGAAACTTTCACCTTGATTGGAACCTTCAGTTTTCCGCACCTGCTCCCAAACCTTGGGAACATCAATTCTACTTGCTCCAAACTGATACTCCCACTCCGAACGGTAGGCTGATCTAACACTGAAAATCTATTATATATTAAAAGTTCATAAGAGTTGCTAAGAAAAAAGATAAATAGGCTAGACAATTCTTTAAAAAAACAAAACATCTAGCCATTAATCTGGTGGACCCTACTTACAACTGTCGTCGGATCTTTCTAACAAAAAATAGGAACATGCTAAAAATTCTCTCAAAAAAGCAAAACATCTGACCCTTAATCTGGTGGACTATAACTAAGTTGAACTATAAGAACAATCGAATATTATTATTTTTTAAAAAATATAACTGTCTATCGAAAAAAGAGAGTCCATGTCAACTATAATAAAAAAAAGTCTATACTAAGTACAACAAAAATTCGAAACAAAATATTGGTTCGCTGGTGTGCCGTGTTCCATATATATAGTTGGATGCATGTAGCTGCTTAAGCCGTTAGATTAGCATAGTTGAGCCCGCCTTTTCGTCGCAAAGCCATGCAGCGCACCGGACGCCCGATCGGCCTGGAGTCATGCAATCTCCTGTACGCACTGGGACGCACACGTCACTAGAAAGTGCCAATGTAAGCACTGAGCCATCTGTTCAATCGCTATTAATCAACTTGGTTAGGATCATGGTTAATTTGCATGACATATATGCTACAAGAAAAATCAACAAAGTGGAATTTGTGGACAACGTACATCACAATAATGTGTTCTTCTATTAATTATTTATAATATACTTTCTTAAATAGATTTAAAATTATATGCGACTCTGAGAGGTTAGAATAGACAATCTATTTTTTTGGAACAAATATACAATTATATGCACCTTCATGAAGCTAGAAATTTCCATATTAATTAATCAATATAAAGATAGAAATAAAGTTGTAAGCATCATGGTGGCTAATCCAGATTATAATAGTGAAGAACAATCATGTTTTCTAATCTTTATTAAGTTTGAGTAGTTTGTCACCACGTGTGTACTCTACAGGGCTAGAAATAACCACATTAATAGAAGTAAAAGAGAAAGTACTAAGTTATTTATTTCATGGGTCTAGATTATAACTGTGTAAATTGACCAAATAGTCCATACATAGCTGAAATTTAGAATAAAATTAGTAATTGGATTTCTATGTGAATTCTAACTAAAACTAATATTTAAAATTAAATAAAAAACAACAATAAAAGTTAATATAAATTTATAATAAAAAATAGGAATTAGATGAAATTAGCAATTGGATTTGTATATGAATTCTAACCTAAAATTGATATTAGAAATTAAATAAATATTAACAGCAAAAATAATAGAAATCATGAATGAAAAATAAAAGTAAAATAGAGATTTTATTTTCATAGAAACCCTGAATTAAAACCCCTACATAGCTGAAATTCAGAATAAAAATTACTTGAAAATTAGAAGTCGGATTTGCATACAAATCCTAACCTAAAACTGAAATTCATAAATAAATAAAATAGATTAAAAGAAAGAGTCCATAGCAAATACAATAAAAAACAACAAATATTTAAAACAAAATAAAAATATAATTTAGAATGAAAGAAAGAGTCTATCAAGTGCAAAAATAGCATATATTCAAAATTAAATAGGAATACATTTTAGATTAAAACAAAGAGTCTACGTGAGTTAAAATAAAAAATAACATATGTTCGAAATAAAAATTAGCATGTGGATTTATGTGTGCATTCCGAACTAAAACTCAAAAAAGATATGCAAATTCATAATAAAAATCTAAAAGAAATTAGTGATTGTTTGAAATATCATACTAAGTGAAATATTTTTTTTGTTTTATTCATAATTAAAATTTCATAAATATGCTAATTCGAGAGAGAAATAAAATAAGATAAAGAATTTGGTTGTAATTCTATGACATGTGGTTTACAGTCGCTTAGTAAAAAGATAATATGCTAAAAATTCTCATAAAAAACAAAATATTCTGATCTTTTATTTGGTGGGCCTCCATGAGATAGATGGATTGAGAGGATGATTCATTGTTGAGTATTCATTCGACTATACTGGTATAATCTATGTGATGCATATTATTAGCATATAGTATAGATAAAAATTGCAATAATGAAAGAACGAGATGGCAGTGATATAAATGTAAAATATTATGTTATACTATGTTTACTGTTATGTCATTCAAGTATTTGAGGAAGAAAGTTTGATCACAGTGGCAAGTATAAGGAAGCAAAGTGAATATTTTTTCTCTCTTGTAATATATAATATTAAAATATTATAAATAGAGTTATGCAACGATCTATTTTTCAAAATGCAAAATCATATGTATATTGCAAAGTCATTTAAATATGCTTTAAAGATGATGCCCGCGCAAATGTGAGGGCCACTTTACTAGTTTAATTAAACAAAGCAAAAAAACCATTCACTTCTGAGATTTCGTTCAAAAAAATTCGTGTCGCATGGAGAACCAGCCAAGCTCGAAGGCCTTGGTTTCGTGTTGTTCAAAAAATTGTTTACAAGCCAAGCACAATATTTGCTAGTGAACGAATGACCGGCAGATTGCTAGTGAATGAAAGACTTCACTACGGAATTAGAAAAGGAGCGCACGAAGCTACGCGCGAGGGCGACCGTAAAATAGTATTTCCGTCTGCAAAAATCTATAAAAAAGATTTGGAAACAACTACCGGACGAGCCATAATGAGCCTCGATTAAGCACGAGGCCTAGATGGACTCCAGTCCAATCCTTCGTTACTCCAAGCTCGTGAGTATGGGACTCACGCCCGGCCCGAAAGTGTTGGTACAAGTTGATGCGTGTTGCGAACGACCGAACGTTAATTCCCACTTCCCAACTGACTCTTAGCAGAGCCATGCGGCCAACGCCATTGCGCGTGAGACAGGCCGTGCTGCCGAGGGGTTCGCACCGTCACGGTCCCGGATATTGTATCCGGCGCAGCGTTCGCTGCCGGTGCGCGGCGCGGCCGCGCCAGTTCGTTCGTGCTCGCAGGTCACGGAGTTGCCAAGCCTCCCGAACGACGGATGATGTGATGCCGCCGCGCTCATGCTGCCGTTTTATCCACCGACATCGCTCATTGTCTGTACTAATGACCAAACAATATGTCCATGGCAGGTACATTGCATACAACAATCAAACTACAAGTAAAAAAAAATTCGCTGAAGTTTCGTATTCCTCAGCAAACTGAGGCTAAGTGCTGAACTAACATTATATTAAAAAATTCTGAGTGCCAACAACAGTAATATAATGCCCTTAAAAAAATACGGTTTTTTTGCTATCTATCGAACTAGCAGGGTGGCCCGTGTATTTGCGCGGCTAGATTTCTTTTAAAATTTATAGTATAAAATAATATAACTAATATGTTTGAGAATATATTAACGTATTTTATAGGTTATTTAGATTTTTAAGACATCATAAACGTTAGAAATAACAATAGAAGTTTGAAGAAAATTCAACTTAAGTAATGTATATACAAATGCAAAATGTTATACATACTCGCTTCTTTTAGTCGATGTTGGTCAACTCAATGATGTTGCTTCTTCACTAATCATGCGACTTCCCATCTTATCTGATGTTAGCATGCTTGCTCTAGTCATTGTATAACGATGTGGAGAATCTTCCCGCTATCGTGTGTGACATCGTGTCCCTCGGTAGCGATGGCACGTTCTTAGCTACCCAATGGATATATATCATCTGCAACTCATCTTCCACGCAAAGCTTCATCTCCTCTCTACAAGTGCCTTCTCATCACCAAGCTTCTTGTGTCACTGACTTCTGCAACAACACATACGCTCACTACTCATCGTCGCGGCTTTTGGCTACTTTGACTTTGACCTTTATCTTCAATGACTCTGGTGAGTAGCGCGACGTTGTTTTCATCTCTAACGTAATGCCTCCGTCTATTGCTTCCCCATAAGGCAATATCTTCTTGCATGACATATCAACGCTATTACACTCATGTGTGGTCTCCTCTAACAACACTCGTGATATCCACGTTATAACTTTCAATTGTATTCAAAATTTTAGTTATTTTTATAAAGTTCATATATAAATTAAATTACTAATTTTATTTAATTTATTCTGGATTTTAGTTATTTAAGGATTTTTACTTTGGAATTCGTATAAAAATCAAATTGTATACTTTCTCTTATTTTTTATTCCTAATTTTTTTAATTATTTTTTAAGAATTTTATACAAATCGAGTTGATGATTTTTATTTTGAATTAGTTATTTAGTGATTTTATTTTAGAATTAATATAGAAATTAAATTTCTAGTTTTATTACTTTTTAATCCGAGCCAACGAACTTTGCTTCTCCTTCCCGCATCTCCTCCTCCTTTCCTCTCCTCATCCTCTCACCGTCCACTGAGCTCTCTGCAACACCGGATCTGAAGAGAATCAGCTAGTTCTCGCTGGGCTGTGAAAATTTGGGGGCCGAAAGAACGCATCGCTATTGTGGAAAATTTACACGAAATTTTTACTATTCTAGATCGGTTGAATTTTTTTTTTTTCCGCAATTAGCACCCGATCGAAAAAATATCAAAAATAGCCTCTCTACAGTGAATTTCCGCGCAGTGGATCCGCGGGATTTTTATTTTATTTTATTTTATTCGTTTTCCGTAGATCTGATCCGCGGGATTTTTTTAAAAATTTTCTTAACAAGTTCCAGCGGACTGCGTCCGCTGGAACTCATTTTTAAAATTTTTTGACTTCCGCGATTCTGGCGGGGCAGGGTGGTGGTAGCGCGTTGGAAGTTCGTTTGTAAATTTTCGTGGAACTTCATCGACGTCGAAAAATTTCCAAATTTTTTGTGGAGGTTCTTGACAAATCAATGTAATTTTCATAAAAATTTCAGAAGTTTATCACATATGAGTAATTTTTAAAAATTCGAACACCGCAATTGTCTTGATGGGGGTGGGGTGGTAGGGGTGATGGTAGTGCGTTTAGAAATTTTTGTAGGACTCTATCGACGTTGAAAAATTTCAAATTTTTTTGTAGAGGTTTTTGATATATCAATTAAATTTTCATAAAAATTTCAGAAGGTTATCATATATGAGTAATTTTTAAAAATTCAAACATTGCAACTGTCTTGATGAAACGCTGAGAAGTAAGTTTGAACCGAACGGAGATGAAACAAACCACGTTAGAAACTTTTGAAACTTTTGGGCTATAGTTATGATGCATCATTAATATTTCTATAAAATTTTCTGATGATGAACAAGCTTTATGAATATTTTAAAATTCAAACAGTGCTACTTTCCTAATTAAAGCCATACCGGCAAAATTGTACCAAATTAAAAATGGTGTATATCACTTTATAAAATTTTGAAATTTTTTATGAGAAAATTTCAACCGAGCATAAAAAACATACAAAAAAAATTTCAAAATTTTATAAAGTGGTATACACCATTTTTAATTTGGTACAATTTTGCAAGTATGGCTTTAATTAGGAAAGTAGCACCGTTTGAATTTTAAAATATTCATAAAGCTTGTTCATCATCAGAAAATTTTATGAGAATATTAATGATGCATCATAACTATAGCTCAAAAGTTTCAAAATTTTCTAACGTGGTTTGTTTCATTCTCCGTTCGGTTTAAACTTACTTCTCAGCGTTTCATCAAGACAGTTGCAATGTTCGAATTTTTAAAAATTACTCATATGTGATAACCTTCTGAAATTTTTATGAAAATTTAATTGATATGTCAAAAACCTCTACAAAAATTGTTGAAATTTTTCAACATCGATAGAGTCCTACAAAAATTTCTAAACGCACTACCATCACCCCTACCACCCCACCCCATCAAAACAGTTGCGGTGTTCAAATTTTTAAAAATTACTCATATATGATAAACTTCTGAAATTTTTATGAAAATTACATTGATTTGTCAAGAACCTCCACAAAAAATTTGAAAATTTTTCGACGTCGATGAAGCCCTACGAAAATTTACAAACGAACTTCCCCCGAGCCTACCACCCCACCCCCACCCCGCCCGGCCCCACCGGGCTTCCAGCTGTTCCAAACCGCTGGAAGTCCAAAAAAATTTTAAAAAGTCTGCTGGAACTCGCTAAAAAATTTAAAAAAAATCCCGCGGATCAGATCCGCGGAAAACGAATAAAATAAAATAAAATAAAAATCCCGCGGATGCGATCGCGAAATTCATCAGAAAGGCTATTTTTGATATTTTTTTCGATCGGGTGCTAATTGCGGAAAAAAAATTCAACCGAGCTAGAATAGTAAAAATTTCAATTTACACGAATAGGGTGGAAAGTTCGGGGGTATCGTATGGAGGGGTTGCCTGGGGGAGCTGTGCCTCAAGATCTTCCTCCTCACGGATCACCAATCCCTCGCCAGTCGCCACTGCACCCCAAGGTTAATTTGCTGCCTTCTTCCTCCAAATTCTTTTGCATCCCGCACTGTAGCACAAGTATAATTCACATTTCCTGTTCTTTTGTAGTATAATTCACAAGTTCCGGTGGCCTAAATTATCCAACCTAAGACTACCGAACTACAGATGTTGAAACCGTTGATTGGTTCCAACTTACAAGCCCCTTTGTCCTCACAAGCCAGACGCTAGTTGAATTTCTTGCATCCCACTACTGTAGCAGGAGCCTTTTGCAGTTCCTGTTGTTGTGACATAGTAGTAACATGTGGCGGACTTTGTACATGATCTTAGTTGCTCAGTGAAGAATAACATTAACGGCGTCAGTGCTGTTTGAAACTCAAGTTTGCAGGAAGTGGAACACGTTGTTGACCTGCGATGACGAACTGTGGCGCAAGCTCTTCGAGGACAGATGGGGAGCGGGTGCTGCAGCGTTCTACGCGCCAGCGGGTTCCAAGTCCTGGAAGGACGTCTTCATTGTGCATGTCCATGACCGATGCGACCGATATGGGCTGTAAGTAAATTAACGTAGAATTCACGATTATCTATTATATACTATTAGTATAATACACTATTATATACTATCAGTATAATATACCATAAAATTTCTCCTTTGCAAATATAACACTGAAAGTTACTTCTCTGTGATCTTTTCTGGGGGGTCAGGATTGTCAGAGAAGGTAATGACTACTACCTGATTTGCCAAGGTGAGATCCAGAGGTACTTGGGCTCCTGACAGCACACGGGTTCGTCGCGTTGCGATGGCAAAACGCACCGTGGCAGAATGCTGAAGATCAGCGGCAGATTTCTGATCGGATCCTGTTCTTCCTGGGGGACTTGGAGGTTGCTTGTGCGGGTGCCAAACGCGTGAAGGCGTGACTGTGTTGTCCAGAAACAAACTGTTGTCTGCCATATCTCGTGCATAGGGTTACTGTATCGTCGACATTCTATAGTGATTCACCTTCATCTTACGTATTTTTTCATTTGGAGCATAAAATTCACCTGTTCGCCTTTCCTCACCGTCACATATTTCGCATCACCTGACATTTTTTTCCAATGGATACGCGATACTGTCTTTCAGTAC
Organism: Otatea glauca; assembly: GCA_036346275.1. NCBI lineage: Eukaryota > Viridiplantae > Streptophyta > Magnoliopsida > Poales > Poaceae > Otatea > Otatea glauca. The sequence continues at coordinate 44,508,923 of CM070714.1, forward strand.
TTTAAGAATACGAAGTGCTTGCTGACAGTAACAAAATACTGAGGAAGGGCGACAAATTAATGAATTTCATCATCTTTTATAAAACGTAATCACGTAATCTTCTTCTCCAGTTTCATAAAGAGAACCGACCTCTGCTATCAGGTGAGGATGTTTTACGCAAAGGAACATGCGTACTTAAAATGTCAACTACAAGTCAATTATAAATTGGATGCAAGTGCAGCGGGCCAACTGTGATACTGCAACTCAATGATAACATGGGTGAGACTGTTACTGCTTGGTGCTTCCGTTGAATCAGCATTTGAGAGCAGCTCTTGCCATTTCCAACGCTCCCTCGTATGTCTGATTGCCCCCAATGAAGCCACTCATATGAACAAATACACAGCCAGGAATGCCAGTTTCCTTCGACAGTTCATCATCTCTCATGCCCCTCCACTTTTCTGGGAGAGCCTTTCGGCTCTCGAATCTATCAGGAGCAACAGCGACAGCTTGCACTCGCCAACTTTTGCTCCTCTCATCCTACAATTATGTGGCCAAAATCAACATACATACGAACAGCAATGGTTTTGGTTGCGCAAGTTTTAAAGTTTTACTGCCAGCACTTTAACCCTCTCAATTAGGACATTGCCAAGGACCTTTTCACGTGTTTGTTAGATCGATTAGGAAGCTATTTGATCAGACAAGACAAAATAGAGTGCTAAATGGGTCTACTTGAAGCATTAAACTACTTCACTTCCAGATTAACCTTTGGTGGTAACTATGCAGAACTAGAACTACATCTCGAAATTCACATTGAATCATATAATGAAAAGGGCAACATTTCTTACCTGATACAGCACATACTTAGTCAGAGGATCAATCTTCAGCTCCTCTTCAAGCTCAAATAGATGAAGTTTCCACTGTCATAATAGGAGTAATGTTCAGGTCAATTGCTTGGAAGTTTTAATACTATTACAGTTCAATATGTCATTGCCAGGCAATCTATCTATCATAATATTAAAGCACAGGCAAAAGAGGCCACCACGTTTGCTCTCAAGGATAGAAATTCCCACATTAATCGGAGGAAAAAAAGAAAGATTTACACCGTTAATCAATGTGGGTCCAGATTATAACGGTCTAGATTAAAAGAAAGAGTTTGTGTCATGTACAGTATAAGAGTTTGTGTCATGTCCAATACAAAAATAACTGAAATTCAGAATAAAAATAGAATAAAATCAGAAATTTGATTTCCATACGATTAAAAGGAAGAGTCCAAGTACAATAAAAAATAAAAGATAATTAATAATCTGATTGCCATACGAACATCAAAATAAAATTGAAATTCAGAATAAAAAAATCGAAAAAAAAGATAATTAGTAATCTGATTTCCATACGAACATTAAAATAAAATTGAAATTTAGAATAAAAATTAGTAGTTGGATTTGTATACGAATTCTAACAAAAAACCAACTGAAATTCGGAATGAAAAATAAAAAATAGGAATTTGATTTCCATAGGATTAAAAGAAAGTCCACTCAAATACAATAAAAAACCAAAATTCATTGTAAAAATAAAATAAAAGTAGCAAATACGAACATCAAAATAAAAAATAAAATTCGAAACAAAAATTAATTGAAAATTAGTAATTAGTTTGTATATGAATACCAACCTAAAACTAAAATTTAGAATAAAAACGAAAATAAAATTAGCAATTTGATTTCCATACGAACTCTAAAGTAAAATCCCTAAATAGCTTAAATTCGGAATAAAAATGAAATAAAAAAATACCAATTAGATTTGTATACGATTCCAACCTAAAACTATATTAAAAAAATCTATGTCATGTATTATCCAACAACACGCAAATATAATTTGGAATACAAACAAACAAACAATGCTAATCTGTTTTGCACAAGAATTCCAATTCAATTTCCATACGAATTTCTAAATAAAATCCCTAAATAAATATAATCCAGCATAAATATTAAAGGAACATTAGCTATTGGATTTTTGTATGAATTCAACAAAAAATAACTGAAATTTGGAATAAAAATAAACTAAAAAGAGAAAGACCAAAGCCGAAGGAGCCAAAAGCCGCGATGACGAGTCGTGAGCGTGTGCATTGTTGAAGAAGTCAGTAGTAAAATAAGCTTGATGATGGGGACACCCTGGTAGAGAGGAGATGATGCTTTGCATGGAAGGCGAGCTACAGAGGATATATATTCATTGGGTAGATAGAAACGTGCCATTGCTACTAAGGGACATGACGTCACACGCGATGGTGGGAAAATTCCATATTGTTAGATAACGACTAAAGCAAACATGCTAACATCATAGAAGATAGTAGGTCGCCGCGTTAGCGAGGAAGCAACATCGTTGAGTTGGCCAACGTTGAATAAGAGAAGCGACCGATATGAGACAAGAGTAAATCAAGCATGTATAATATCTTGCATGTGTATATACATGCATGAATTCGTTTGAATCAAAACAAGTTGCAAAAAAACTCAGAGTAGAGATGGTGCTACTCTATGGAATAGGCTTGGGGCCACTGGTGAGAGCATAATAGGCTTGGGGCCACTGGTGAGAACATGACGGGCGTCCCCGGTAGGGATAAGCAATAGTTGTACATGTATGCATTGCATGTTGATGTTGTAACGTTCAGCATTAAGTAATAACTGGAGAGAAATAACGATAGAGTATTGCATTAAAAGGGTAGCAGTTGAAAGGGGTCGATAAAAAATTGGGCTTGCTATTGGCGGTTGAAGCAGAAAAGTTGTGTGGCAATCAATAAGAGATATAAGACATGGTTCTCAGCCAGTGTGCGAGAAGATATGTTCAAAGTAAGTCACCCATGATGTATCTGTGTATACGTGAGCAATGTACTCTAATACCATGTAAAATAATCAGCGTATTACTTGAGATTAAATAAATGTACATGTGTTGCATATATTTTGAAATAAGGGTTACTAATGGAGAAAGAACAAGAGTATATAGCTATATGATCTATGCAAGATGAAGAATTGCTATATTTCTAAGAACCCCCAACAACTTATTATCCTTAATGATTTTCTTCCATCAAAGCTTTTACTTCAATTACATTCTTTAAGTTGATTTTTTCTTCAAGCTTCTATTGTCGTTTCTAATGTTTATGATGTCTTAAAGATCTAAATAGTCTACAAACTACGTTAACATATTCTCAAACATATAAGTTATATCATTTGATACTATGAACTTTAAAAAAAATCTAGCCACGCAAATGCGCGGGTCACCCTACTAGTTATTAATTAAACAAAGCACTTCCAGAAGCAAGTTTGAAGAAAAACCGTAATCTTAGCAAATTAAACGGCTAATGGCAATCGGCAACATAAGCTAGCAAAAAACTTGGTGCCAGAACTTAAAAGGCACTTTCTACGGGGTTTTTTATGCAACAATTTTCAAAGGTCTCTTCTAAAACAAGATTAAAATGTCATGATTTTAGGCGGATGCCAAATATTGAGCACATTAACGATAATAACAGAACCAGATAAGGTATAACATTTATTGCTTCCATGAGTACCAGATACCAACAGGGCAAGAAAAACAGTTGAGGATAGGACCCAATTTGACGTAGTCCAAAAATGGATCAAGATCTTACCGGGCAAAATCTATCTAAAACCATGATTTCTCCACTTGGATCAACATTTCCTCTTGACAACAAACACTCCATGACAATAGATCTTGCAGGTAACCATGACTTAACATGAAAGAGAACACTCTGGTAGTGAAAGTGGAAAGTATTGTCATATACAAAGAGAAAATTTAGCAAAAACATAATCTCACAACAAAGTTCTTACACAGTGCCTGAACTGGACACAGTAATACACTGCACAGGCATAAGTCATACCTCCATAAATTCACTTCCAGCAAGCACCATTGCCTGTTGAAAAGCAGAATTTTCCTTCTCAGGTGATTGGTCTGGATCAGTCCAGTCTGGATTAAGACGCCCAACGCGTGACGACAAGTGTGTATTGTTCACATACTTTGGGGGTTGGTCTGTGTCATATTGATTGATTCCATTGTCAACTGCATCGAGTGCCTGTTACATGACAGAGGTATTGCTTCTTTGGCACATCACGTGGTAAAAGATTTGTATTGGCAATTAAGACATAAATGGTAGACAAATAAACACATGAATTAAAGAGAAGGACAAATGTGGTGTCTTAAGAAAAATGATGCCAGAAGATCGTTTAGGATTTAAATTTTCTATACCTTAGTAACTCGTGAACCTTAAGTGAAAGTGTGAATTTTGTCATTTGATTGATTCTACAGGCCCATCTCACCCCTTCTCTACCTGCAATAACCATCTATCAACCTCACAGCCAGCACCAAGCAGCAGACTGCATAGCAATCAGCCAATCACATTTTGCCAGTATACAGTGGATCTCTCCATACTAGACCCACTAAAGCCAGATAAGTTACACATTATCATGACAATAAGCTGGTCAAAAACCCCATCTAGTTGTTCAGTTGTATCACTGGGACACTAACTCATCAAATCTAGTGCACAGTGATGTTCGGCACTTTAAACTTCTTTTGGGTAAAAAAGGAAGACAAATACTGGCATCTACATAAGTTCAAAGAGTTCATTTTACAATGATAAGAGTGAGCAAAGTGAGACTAGCAAAAGCCCTAGCTCCAGAAAACTCACCTATATGCCATACATTTTAACACTGATTCCCTGCAAATCATCATTATGCATGCACTTTACAAAGTCCATAGCTTTTCTCCAAAAGGAAAAAACATGACTTAAGCCATCAAGAGTCATCCAGTGGTTCCCACTCAGAAGCTATATCAACACCAGACTTGCTAACTCTAGACTTATTAGACAAAAAACTTGGAGTTGACAATAGTAGCCAGATGTATGTTAAAAAAAGAAAAGAAAGACAAAGCAAGGTTCAACTTAGTTATTCACTCATTATACATCAAAAGCACTACAGTAAATTTCACGGGCTGGTTATGAGTTATATTCGCACCTCAACAAAGCTTTTATATATCGCAAGATACAGCCGTGAACATCTTCATGGTCCTCATTAAGCTCAAGCTCCTTTGCAATTATCTCCTTACCAAAATGCTGCAATATCGTGCAAAGTTTAAATGATAAACAAAACATTATTGTGATAAATGGAAAAGATAAAATCAAATACTAGAGAAAGTTACAATTGTCAATTTGCAACTTGTAAACTTGATACCCTAATAAATTACGGCAAGGATGTGCATACACAAAACAAGCTGTGCTATGAAATCTCATAACATCCACTAATATATGGCAACATAAGTCCACCTAGTTCTGTAGTGCAGTTAGGGACCCAGTTTAGAAGATGTTACCGAATTTTATAACATAGCTTCTAATGGAAAAGAATTCAAGTTTCAGAACCAGCATTTTCGATGGCAAGTACCTTGTAGAAAGGATGTGCATACATAAAACAAGCTGTGCTATGAAATCTCATAACATCCACTAATATATGGCAACATGAGTCCACCTAGTTCTGTAGTGCAGTTGGGGACCCAGTTTAGAAGATGTTACCGAATTTTATAACAGCTTCTAATGGAAAAGAATTCAAGTTTCAGAACCTGCATTTTCGATGGCAAGTACCTTGTAGACAAGCCCAGCACTGCTAAGTTTCGTGTTAAAGCCATGTCCAAAGACCTCATTGAAGCCCTTCTGGTGATGATCATAGCGATGCCGGCTGGGATCATAGACACCACCAACGTCAAGCACAGCATTCAGTGTATCAAGGATCTACAATGAAGTTCAATAAGAAATAGGCATATAAGTAAGTTCAAGAGACAAAGCGAATGTCTTTTGCTGTATCATATACAACTACAAAAAACATTTCTTAAGCAAATCAATATACTAAGGCCCTGTTTGGTATAGCTCGAGATCCCAGCTCCACCTCAGAGCTGAAGTTTGTAGGCTAAAATAAAGTGAATTAAGTTTATATTTTTAGTCTAAAATGTAAAAAAGATGATACATCTAAACACTCTTAATGTACCCACAGCTCCAGCTCCATAAATTTCTGGAGCTAGGAATACCCTGCTCCACCAACTCCACGGATTTTGGTGGAGCTGGAGCTGTCCCAAACACCCCCTAAATGTCTACATGAATCACAGGCACCCATTCTAACACAACTTTCTAACTCACTCAACATTAATTGTTGCACTGACAACAACTACAAACTAAATGGCCATGAGAGAGAGAACATCATCCTATCATGATTCATGAATAAGAAGGAAACTTGACAGCATCTTAAACCACACTGCGTATTTAGCATGAAATCCAGACAGGTAGAATTCATGTGCCAGATGATAAATGGTCGTAGCACACAACCAACAAATTTCTAGGTTTCAGTTCACAGCTTCATACAGCAGTATGAAATCTGATAAAACGAAAATGGATGGTACTAATATTTTCGGAAAGAATACCTTTATCAATTACTCCTATCGTATTTATGCATATAAACTTACGAAATTTGGTGTGTGTGTTGGGGTGGGGGACACAATTCAGCCAAAAAAATCAAGTTTAATAGCGAGTTAAAAGTATTTCCAGAACCTAATTGCAATCCAACATGCCATCTAGTTCACCAATCATCGCATGCAAACTCGCAACCCAATCCCCACAAACAGTCAAATTTCACCGAACCAAAATCATTTAACACCCCCACCCCCCACCCCACCCAAAAAAATTGCTAGAAATTTGGGAAATGGCAGGTTAATCGAGCGAGTGACGAAGCAAGAGACCTGGGGGTCGCGGGTGCGGACGACGTCGGCGCCGGCGAACTGGGAGGTTAGGCGGATGAGGAAGCAGCCGAGCGCCTCGTCGCAGTGGAAGCTGCCGTTGTGGGTCCCCACGCGCTTGCCGCTCCCCGCGCCGTCGCCGGCGGCGGACGAGTAGGCTCTCAAGCGCTTGGGTGAGGAGGAGGAGGCGGCGGCCATGGGGAAAGGGTTTAGGATTTGGGATCGCACGCGGGAGGGAACGTGACGGCTCGCTGCGATAGCCTCCAGGCGCAAGCGGCAAGCATACTAGTAGTCGTGCGGACGACGGAATGAGGTGGTTATATCTTGATGTAGGGTTTTGAGGGGGTTTTGGGGCTCTTGGCGGACGCCGCGGCCGAATTGCTCGAGTTAACTGGCAGAGCTTTCAGTGTTCCCCTACTGTATTCAAGCAGACTTTGGCTTATTATCACTGTATTTTACACTTTGATTTTCTTTTGTCAATGTTAATTTTGAAATTTTTCACGTGCTATGTGAGCCATTTGTATTGATTCTTCGGAATTTGATCCATTCGTAGTGAAGAGTTAATATAGGTGTTAACCAACGCACATCTTGCTTTCTCTCTCTTTTTTCAATTAGGAGCATTATTCCATTAGACTCGGTAGAATCGCTGGCCGCCAAAGAGTACAAAAGACGGACTCGCTGACCACCACATCAACGATCCAGACTCCAACCTCGCTCCATGGTTAGCCATTACATGGGCTGCCTTAGCCTCCCTAAACAGCACACCATATCTCGACATGTATTGATCAGTGCTCAGGAGGGCGTTCTTCAGGTCGACAGCGTCAGTTGCAATATGGATCCTGCCCATCCCAGCATCCGCCGCAAATCTCAAAGCCTGAAGACATGATTCAGCTTCAGCTTGGAAAGCGCGCGTCATGGACGAACGACAGATGGCCCACCCCAGCCTCCTGAACTTGGGCGTGCTCATTTCTGACAATGAAACGCCAGCGTCCTGTATGTGACTCTTCAAATAAGGCTCCCTCGATGTTAATCTTTACAAACTCGGGATCTGGCCGAGACCATTTGGCTAATGGTGCCGGCGTTTTATCTGAAGAATTGGCAAGAACATCGAATATGGAAACCTCATCCCCGTTTCACTGATTTCTGCAATCGGTTTCAGCGGCTCTCCTGCATTAACCAAATTGCTTTCAGACCAGAGATTCCAGAGAAGTGACGACTACTTGCTGCTGCTCCTGTAAGCTCAGAATGGTTCCCGCTACATCTTTAGCCGAGATGCATGCCTCCAGTTTCACTCTCACCTCCTTCATCTGTGCATATCGCCAGAATTTGACTGGCGATTTTGCACTTCAAAAACAAATGCCCTCCATCTTCATCCTGCGAGCTAATACAAATTATTATTTAACCTCAGTTTGTCAAAAGCATCTCGTAAATTTGGCATCCATGCAACAAGCGTTATCCGGCCCAAAAATATAGCCGAACGGTTACCTCAAAAAAAAAAACATAGCCGAACAGTTCATCCCATCTGGGCCAATATTCTACTGGGCCTCAAGATCCTACAAAGTCAATCTAAACATGGACTTGGGTGACTCCAAAAAATATGGGCTTGGGTGGATATCAGATCCTTCTAACCTAATGCACACACCATAGATCGGGGTTTATCACTGTGGGCTGATGCAGAAATCAGAGTGACAGCAAAGAATGATCCCAAGTGTTACTACTTGTAAAGTACATCTCATCTCTTCTATGATAACCTATTAGTGGAGAATTAATTGTACGTGTATTAGCTTTGATAGATCATCTCTTGCTTGTCAAGTTGGATGCAAGTATATGTATGCTTTTATTTATGTGATTAATAGGCACTACTGTCCTGTATCTTTTATACGTTCACGTCACGGAGGCTGTCCGTCGCTCCGACTTACCATCCGAAGGGCAAAAAACTGATGATGGCTGATTCGCTGTGACTGACCATTTTGTGAATACGTGATTACGTGGTATTTAACCTAGGTCCCCGACCATACTTCCTGCCTTTTTCTTTTTTTTCTTTTTAGTGCACTAGTAATATATACAATACTAGAGATGAGATTCTATTATCTTTAATTATGAGATAAAAAAGTGTTTATTATATACAATAACTCATGTAATGGTGTTTTACGCTGTCTATATAGTCGTCTCTTCACGAAGAGATATCTATACTCTCTCCTTTAATTTCTATATCAACAAAAGTTTTACAAGCAAAATATATAGAGAGCTGATAACACACTATTATATACCTTAGCAGAAAGAGCTAGTGCGCTAAAGCCATCACCGACCTAAGTCCTTTGTGATCAATCCGATCCAAACATGACTTGGCTGGTTATATGTCAAGTTACATCTTTTTCCTTATTTGTTCTCATGCGTGCCGTTCCAACTACCAAGAGCATGCATGCAAAACCAGGGCAGTGTAACGCATGTCGGCAGAGGCTGACAAGTGGGGTGGGCAGATGCAATATCAGAGAAGTTTCCCTCTGCTCTCCCTGTACGCGTCAGGAGTTCTGGGCCGTGCAGCTGCTCATTCAATTCACCTATGTTGATCGAGCCACGTTGTTTGTCGAGAGGTACACGAAGCGAAATGGTTGCGAAGAAATAAAGCACTTGGTCAGAATTGTGCTCCGCCGGCCAAACGCACTACCGTCACACTAATCAATTCTGGTGACGTGCCTCCAGCCACCAGCCCGGCGGCAACAAATGATCTTAGGACACAAGTCACATACATCACCTCCAAGTAAATACTGTCTCATAGATAGTTATCGTTTGTAGATAATTATTATTTTAAAATTTTATATAGTCTCTATAACATAACATTAACCACTAATTTTTATTATAATATATTTATAAAATCTAATAAAATTATAAAATTATGAAAGTACTTTTTGAGATAAACCGTATATATAATTTTTATATACCTAATTTAAATATTTAAAAGATATTAATAGTTACAGTATTAAAAATTTAACTACATTTATATTAAAACAATAAATATTTATGACTAGAGGGAGTACAGTACATTGGATCGGAGTGTCTCGTACATCATTGCACGCATGAAAGAAGAAACCAAAACAGCACGAAAGACTGAAAGAGGCGTATATTGACCAGCATTTTCTTCCAGCAATAAAGAGCATCACGCTGACAACTTTTTATTCTTCTCTCCCACTAGAGCAAACTATATAATACAGCACCGAGACCGAGTACCAACACACACCACCAAATAATCCAAGGGTTTAAACAAAAACACAAACCCATGTACGTAAAAGCCATTATCTTAATTTGGTGGTAAGCGGTAAGGGGGGTTTTCGAATAACAAAGAAGAAGATAGGTCATCGGAACAACTTTAGGACTTCTGTTACAGGGCTAGGATCGACCCTGCCCGAACCTTGGCACGCTCCGGTGGGGCCTCCACTTCGCTGGGAGGTGGGGTCCCCGGTGTCAGCTTCCTGGCACGGGCCTTCTCCTTCCTCTCCGTCGCCTCGTCCGTCTCCATCTGCACCCGCCTGCACTCCTCGCTGCAGAACGGCGTGTCCCCTCTGTTCGATAGGCACGGAAGATTAATTGCATTGTTGGTAGGGTCGCAATTCCACATCAATTAGCAGTACCGTTTTGATGGGGAAAACAGGGAGAGAAAAATAAAATAAAATAAAACGGCGGCACCTGTACATGAAGATGTCGCGGTTGCCGACGAGCGGCTTCCGGCAGAGGAAGCATACGTCCAGGAAATGCATGTGCCCTCCTACCATCTCCTCCTCACAAGCGCCACTAGGAGGCCGCCGTTGATGCGCCGCCGTAGGAAGAGCAACGGCTAACTCCGGCGAGATCCGGCCGGGTTTCCCTTGCTTTTGTGGTCCTCCGTCTGCGTTCGTCTCAGTCGAATGTGCGTGATGCTTTGCGGGGACTGGGGAGGCAAGGAGGAGGTGCGGGTGGGTTTTAACGGTGGCGGACGGAGGACGCGGAGGTGGGACCGCGTGAACGTGCGGGGTCCACCTGTCGGTGTGTTTAGCCTGATTCCCTCGCGTGGAGACCGACGCGCTGGTTACGGCCTGGGTGGCGGATCTGCGGGGCCCACGCTTTCCCACTCCGTCCATTTGCTTTCCAGCTTTCCCGCAGGCTGCTGCCATGTCGCGTGGGCCCCCAACGATTGCTGGCCCTACAAGTCATTGAGAAGCAGGGGGGCTCGGGGGTTGGAGGATGTGACGTCTCGGGCTTCTGAATGAATCTTCTTGTGATGTCCGTGGGATCAAAACAGCCTTTGCAAAAATTGCATTACAGCCTAAAGAAAGGCCTTGCAGATTGCGCTGCATGCGCAGAAAATAAAGTTTGCTGATTCGAATAGGATTGAGAATTTTCAGCCCTGTAAATACTTTAAGATCTTGGGCAACTCCAACAAACATACTCGACTCTCTACCTCGCGTCTGCTCGTTTCTGAATCCTGATGCGTTTGTTCATTTGTCTGTCCTATCATGAACTTACTCGAAAAAATTCGCACAAAGCTTTGAATGAGAAGAGGAGCGCAAATTCGCCGGTGTTCCGTGAGGCATGGTCCGCAAGTTTCAGTCACTCCTTGGGTTCATTTTCGCGAGTAGTTGCGCTACTCACATCAACGACCTGCAAGGCTGCTTCGTGGCCTGAATTCCTGAAACTCCGAGTGAAGAGACCTTGAGTCCCTCACTACTGGACCACGGCACGGGTATCTCTTCCTTCTATAGCACTTTTCTCGGGATTGATCTCGGGAGTTGTAGCTTTATTTGGAATCTCGTACGCATCAATTTTGCCTTTATTTGAAAGAGTGGGAAAAGAAGAGAGAAAAGAGAACCGGTTCTCATGCAGTAGTCAGCATCGCACAGGAAACAATATGATATCGCTAGCCAAAAGCCTGTGTTGAAACAAATATGCTTACTCTAAATGACATAGGTGAGAGATAGTTATTGTACAAACTTTAATATTATAGTCGAAATTGTTTTTTTAGAGATAACCTTTAGAGATAGTTAAGCTAAATTTATTGATTACTCTAAATGATATGAATAAGTGATAGAGTAAGTAGTAGATTTTGTTATTATACATGCTCTTTGCCATCTAACTTAAGCCCAAAATGAAACAACAAAAGGCGGTGATTAAAGTGAGGCTGCAGCTTGCAAGTGTCGATCGAAAGAAGGTGTGTGTAGCAAAAGAAGATTGGCTTCGAATTAAATTGTGGTCTCCTGGATTCCATCAATTCAAGCTCAACCAGCGGCTCACGCTGGAGGATGCAGCCATGCAGGTTCCACATCTCCACATATGCTAGGACAGGATCGCATGGCTGGATTCCACAAATCCTCGGCCTTTTTCTTCGTGCTTCCTTGTCAATTGCTTCAGACTTGAGGGGTTAACTTCTGCGCTTTCCATTCAGTACTTGAAGTGTGCATCTGACGCATCAGCATGCCATGAAGTGAGTCGCCTCACAGTAATTATAGTGCAAACCAAACAGCAATGTTCAACTCAGATGCTAAGACTACAACGCAGACAATTGGACAAATTAACGAAATTGTATGAAGTAGGATATGTCGTGGTGCAAGCAAAAACCCATACAGAACACTGTTTTGTAGAAAATCGTACACCATTCTTTCCCACAACGCAAAACATTTAACAAGGGAAACGAAAACGAAAGAAAGAAGAAACATACAGTAGGAAAAATAGCTCATAGCCTCTTTTAATGGCCCTGATCAGAATCAGGAATCAAACAGAAAAAGGGAGCAAGACGCGCAACTAAAATTAACACGTATGCTCAGCAAGCACATTACACAAAAACCTTCGCCACGTCATTGCTTCCCTAGAAACAAGTGGAAAATCGGGTCGTGATTCATCGCAAGGCAAGAACCCTTCGATGTCTAGTACGTAGTAGTACCACTCCAATCGTGTAACTGGATATGTGCTCTTCCTCTGCCAGCACGTAGGAGCTCGTGCTCTTGCACATGTAGCATGCATGCAGACAGTCCAAACCGGCAAGCCTTGTTGCAGAGGCGGTGCAGACCTCTAGTTTGGCTGCAGCTGCCGCTGGGGCGCGCGCTCTCTGTGCGCCTGCGCCTGCGCCGTGGGGGAGTGCTGCTTCTTCCTCCGGTGCTTGGTTCTGTGACTTCTGTCCATCTCGATCTGCTCCCTCCTGCACTCCTCGCTGCAGAATGGCGTGTCCCCTCTGCTCGCCGAGCGCACGCGCCGGAACGATCAAACGAAAAGGCATACAGTGTAACTCTCTTGGTGCAATCAAGACGTAGGTTATAGTGTGACGACGACTGTGAGCGCAAGTAATAGTTGACCTGTACATGAAGATGTCGCCGGAGAGGAACTTGCGGCAGAGGGAGCACTCGTCCAGGAAGTGGTGCGCCTCCTCCACCTCCGCGTCCGGGACGCAGAACACGGAGGGAGTTGCGTGCCTCGCTGCGCTGATCTTCTCCTCCTTCACGCCGGCGGCGGCGTCGACCGTGGAGGGAGGGCATGGCCGGAGCTCCTGAGCGCTCCCGCCGCCCGAGAAGACCGCCGCGAAGTCGGGGTTGCCGAACGTGTGGAAGTAGGACGAGGTGAACTCCATCGGCGCCGTCAGCTGGCACGTAAGCCGGCTGGGGTCAGGAGCTGGAACGGAGGCGATCGAAGGAAACGGGTCTTAGCAGAGAGAGGTCAAAGGAGGCAGATTTAATACAGGGGGAGAGCTTAACGGCTTAACCAACTCCGCTCTAGCCTTTCTTCGTTTCTAGGGGAGGGTTAGTGAGAACCACTCGATAAATGCGTGTGGTTTAATTTGGCAAAGGATGGAGGTTACAAAACATGCTGAAAAGGGGATTTGTGTTCTGGCATATGGATCGTTAGTGTATGCAATTACCTCTCACATGTTTGAGTTAGTTGCATGCATCTAAAGATAGATAGAAGCATCTATTGTGCTGCATGACCCTCTGGATTTCCAGGAGATGCATGAGTTATTTAATCTCTGCTAACCTGTCATTTGAGAGTAGTAGTGGTGAATGAAATTGGCTGGTGGCTGCCTAGAGTTAGCTAGACATAAATTCTTCGACTTTTACGTCCTGTTTCCATGATTAATCTGCGTGACGAGCATTTCGTCTATGACCATCACGACGAGTGCCTCCATATCGTTTCTATTTGGTCGGATTGGACTGGTGAATGGTGATCGAGCTCGTGACACTCGCAACATTAGTACTTTAGAATTACAGTACAAAGGAGAATTCGACCCATCACTATTTGGCTGATCGTCATCCAAGTCGTGGTCTTGACAAATTCGCGGTACTTTTCCTCTGAAAAACATTCCCGTCACGTCGACATGCGTGCCAATACAACAAAATTGTTAGTACATTGTTTTATCGAGACAAAGTACGCAGGGATCCACTGAAACCGATCTTATTAATAAATGAGGACAGTGAGGTTTCACTCGGGACCATATACTAGTGGCTAAGTAGTGGGACACGGATGCCATACTAAATGGTGCTACTACCAAAACCAAGTCCCCGCCCAGTGATGAGTCCGATGACCGATGACCAAATGGTTTCGTGGACGCTGCTTCTGGAAATCAAACAACTAATGATCTTTTTGTGCTCATTTTACAGTAGATGCCAGTAGCAATTCGATCTGCTTACAAAATTAATGACTAGTAATTAACAAAGTAAAGCTCGGCGTACGTACTACATTGGCCTCTCACAGTCACATGCATGGGCATGGTGCGCTGGTTTTGACGTGATCGATATGCGGTTGTAGCGACCAGAGGGAACAGCTGTCAGTAGTGTACATGGCCAGCGTCGCGGAGCACGGAGAGCACACCGCCGCCACGCACGGCGCAGTGTTGCGACCCGACATGTGCGAGCTGAGCGTGTGCCGGGCTCTCACGTGTGCTCCCCGAACAACCAGCAACCCAAAGAGACGCATGCTCATGAGGCAGCACAAGGCAAATAATTTGGTGTGCTTAGATGTCGTAACGTGTCAAGAATCTTGCACGGGGAGAAGCTCTCGGGTGTACCTTTTTCTAATTAAGGGCCTAGGCTGCCTAAAACGATTCTTTCTCCCTTGGAGCGTGCAATGTGGGCACATGGTTGCAACTTGCAAGCACCAACTATGAAATCTACGGACCAGCCAAGAAGGGATTTTAGTGTTAGTAGACCTTTGATTTGTTAACTCCAAAGTCCACTTTAGTGGCAGTATAGTACATTTGTGCTTTTGGTTGTGACCTTTTTTTCCCCTTCTTTATCAAGGTAAAGAGTAGTGTTGCAATGTTGGGGTTTACTTGGCGTGCCCTCCGTACAAATGGTACGGGTCGTAGTCTTAAGTGCTTCTAAGGGCCTGTTTGTTTCAGCTTTGGATTCTCTAAAAGCTGATTCTGGATTGTGGTTTTTGAGAAGCTGATTCTCCAAAAGCTAGAATCCAAAAGCACATATGAAGCGGATTGTGGATTCTAGTGTATATGAGTGGGGTGGATTGTCATAATCGGATTCTAGAATCAGGCTGTTTGTTTCTGATTCTGCTTTTGGGACCAGAATCCAGAATCAAAAGCTAAAACAAACATGCCCTAAACCGTCCAATCGGAATTAAAATCCTACATTTTTTTCAAGGCTGAAGAAATTGGTATTTATTATCTACTTATCTTTATTGACAAAATTATTTGCTTCTCACTCACCTTCACCTTGGATGAAGTATTTTCAATTGAACTCATGAAATGACATATGCCAGCTAAACAACATGGCAGAGGATATGAATAGTAAGATTAGGTGCTACAGACCTCCTGTACGTACACAACGACCATGAATTTCAGTCTGTACATGAAGGTGACACATGTGAGGGAATAATGCATGGTTGGATTTTGTTAATGTCCAGCATATTGTAGAATCTTTGTTCATTCGTGTAGTTGAAACTATGTTGCAAAAGCACCACATGTTTTTTTGGTTCAAGGACGCACACACACAACACCCACTCACACACACCACATGCACACACGCGTGTACGCCCTACATACAGGAAAATTGTAGAGGTTCTTTAGATCTCTAACTAACTATCTTACTGAAGCACACGACCATCTCGTTCACTCCTTGCATTGTAGATTCATCATGTAAAATAAACCCGTAAACCCTTTTGTGCGAGATTTGATGATACTTTTCTTTCTAATACAAGTTACACAAATCTCGATGCAAACAAAGAGGTAAGTAAGTATCATCTAACTTTCATTCATACTTTAATATTTATACAACTTTAAAAAAGAAATGGTATATAAGCACTTCCCAAGTAAAAATCTTTTGACAACGCGCAGTTGAAACAACGAACCGATTGAATCCATGTATGAGAAAACCTCGGTGATCTCTCATTTCTTTCATGCCAAATTGTTGTAGTACATGGCAATCGCACACAAATACACACATACCAGTTGCCCGCTCTTGCGTTGGGCAACGGAACACAGCCTGTACTAATGCACACGTACGTACGTACGTACGAGTTGTCGAGCCGGCCTTTCTCCAAGGAGGCAAACAGATTCTGGTCAGGCTTGCGTCCCCTCGAGCTGCCTGCCCATATCACGCTTGTTCGTTGGATTACATTTACAACCAACAAGCTGGCGGCCACACGCCACAGACTTGAGGAGTCATGCACGAACGAATTCATGCACAATTCTGAAGCTTATATATGCTATTTAGGATGCCATTCTCGGTCGGTCGATCGATGCATCTAGCGATCGAGCCCAGACGGGGATCCTCTCCGGGCTCCGCCGCCGCTCTCTCCTCGCGGCGGCAGGCTGCTTGGACCTCTTCTCCCTCGCCTCGTCGGTCTCGATCTGCTGCTGCCTGCACTCCTCGCTGCAAAACGGGGTGTCGCCTCTGCATAAAGAACCGTACCGGCCGCCGTCACAACCAGAGCCGCTTCTTGGAAACTTGCATAACATAAAGTATTTTTTTGGTCTAGCATGTTTACCTGTACATGAAGATGTCCTTGTTTCCGGCGAGTGACCGCCCGCACCGGGAGCAGGCGTCGAGGTAGTGGTGCTGGAGCTCGCCGGCGTTGTCGCGGGACACGCGGCGGGGCCTTGGCGACGGCGAGGGTTGGTGGCGGGAGGTGGAGTGGACCCCGGGGAAGCCCGTATCGAGGTCGTGGACGATCTCCAAGGAGGTGGAAAAGTAGTAATAGTCCTCCATTTCTTGGCTCGGTGGGTTCCGTTTAACTTGCTGCTTCTTGGTTGGGAGGAAGGAGGTGGAGTTTGTGGGGGGAAGAAGGGCGCCGTATATAGTGCCATAAGAAGAGGGGAGGGGTAGGGTGAGTTTTTCGTTTTGGCCCCTCTATTTTGTGTGGCTTCCCACGGTACTCCTGTACTGCTCTGTGCTTGAGGTGGTTTCTTTTTCCGTGTTATGGGTCATACCTTGTGGGTTTGGTTTGCATACTGTTGTTGTTTTTCAGTTTTTTTTTTGTTTCTTTTTGTTACTTAAGTTATCGGTGAATAACAACTAACCAGTTGGAAAGGTTAGCATGAAGTATTTTTCTGTTACTGTTGTTAGCCAATCAATGACGGCATGTATGATAAATAATACCACAAATGGTCACAGTAAATATATATAAATGGATACTGCAATCGTAGAGAAACTAAAATCAATATGATCATGTAGAAGCGAGACATCAAGATATCTAAAGATACATTTGTATTTCCCAATAGCCATACTCCTGTGAAGTGTTACTATCATCTTTCTTTTCTAAGAAGGAAAATTACTCTCTGGGAAACGACACCAATCATAAAAACAAGAAACAAAGCTGAAGGCACACATTGAAGGTTCTGTTAAGAAGCACCGGAGTACCAAGGCAATACATGTTTACTCTCCAATGAGATGTGGATCCTTCAATGAAAACAAGAGAAATGTGGCTTAGGCAACTGGCCAAGTTGCAACAAATCTAAAGCTGGCTCCTTTGAGTGCTATGTGGCGAATCAGGTGGCGGAGCGAAACCAGGGCGCGTGGTGGCATGGGCCCCCGGCCCCAATATTATAACGAGATGCAGCACCTCATTGGCTCACGCTCTCCATTTTCTATGCACCTTCCCCCTTCCAATTTGATCGATAGAATACTTTGTTTTTTTTTTTTTGTGGTTTCATCTTTGCCTAAACAATGTTCATTGGGCAACGGCACGTTTGCTTGATCTCGCACCAATGCTTTGAAATAGTACGCAAATTGCAAGTTAAACTTTCGTTGTAAGTAATACAATTGCAGAGATTATTTAGTCAAACAGATAAAGTCAGCCATGTCATAATTAAAGGAGTCGAGACTCGAGAGGTCCAACGCTCAGGCCTATTACTGGAGTTTCTAAGTAGTACAGTGACGCAAGTGAAGTTCTATCCGTACTGTTGAACCAGAGAACATATATACGAGACTAGACAGTATGAGCTCTACAATTGGGTGAGCTATAGCGAACCACGAATCACAAACCTCCTTGGAGATGGTGCTATTTGCCAACCTCAAGGACTAGTTATACAATTATTACAAGAGAGTCAAGGACACATACAAGTGGGAATGTT
This sequence comes from Otatea glauca, assembly GCA_036346275.1. Classification (NCBI taxonomy): domain Eukaryota; kingdom Viridiplantae; phylum Streptophyta; class Magnoliopsida; order Poales; family Poaceae; genus Otatea; species Otatea glauca. The sequence goes on from CM070714.1 coordinate 44,527,215, forward strand.
AGATGGACCTATCTGAAAAACAGAGCAACATTTCACTTTGAATCGAATACAGTGCTTATGCACTCATTATACATACGGTATGTCCTTGTCAGTGGTCACTTTCATGACACAATACATTGGGTTGCCTTCCACAACTAAAAAGATCTCAATCTCTCACTACAAAAATGCTTTATGAACAGCATGAAATAAGAACAATATTCAAAAGATTAACCGGGCCCAACTAATACCGCGCACATACGCGCATCGGCTAGCAATTTTTATCGAGCGCGCGCGGGGGTGGTGCACGCGTGTATTAGCCAGTGGCGTCGTCGATGATGCTGATAAAAACACGCATTTATTTCCATGCGACGTCGTTTTCGCCGGGGAGGCGACGGCGACGTTTGGTTGCGGCCCTCCGATCAATGCCTTGTGGGCGTCGCCTTCGGTTAGGCCATTTCGCTAGCTACAGTTGCTGTTTACTTCGACGCGTTGGAGCAGCGGCCGGTATGGGCTGTGACGTTGTGGAGGGGGAACGGATCAATGCAGTCTCTTTACGGATTCCTACACGGAGTCGTTAGAACAAAAACGATGATCTAAATCTTTAAAAAAATATTGTTTTAAAACACTATGCTATTTTTTTACTTTAGCTGGTACTATAGCAATATACTTTTAGACGATCTGATCAATCGATTAGTTTGATCAAATGATGACCGCTTAAGTTGCAGTGTTCTGTGTCTGCATGGGACCCTATCCTGTGGTGGGACATGGTAGGCTGGGATCTGTTGCCTCGTGCTAGCTCGCTAGGAAGTGGTTCGTACTGTTGGTGAAACAAGGTGGCCAATCCAATCTAGTCTAGGTTGCATCAGTAGCACGCGAGATATACTACTAATAAAGTGTCACACGCAGATTACGTGGGAGAAAACAAGGGGAAGGGGGGGGGGGGGGGGGTGATCCATGTGCCGACGAGGGGAGAAGGAGCGAGCATCCAGATCAATTCAACACACCAACAACTACAGTCCCGGAATCACAATCAAATGCATGCGTTTTTTGGCTTTCGGACGATGAATCGGCGGTTCGGAATTTGGAGTGGCATGATCAGCCAATAAACTAATCTGAGCCGCTGTTGAAATATCCGACGACCCATGGATCTTGTAGTACATAGTTAGGGATGGAGTGAGCCAGATCCACCGGAGAATGGAGATGTGCCTCCATGCCTGCCTCGTTCGGATTTGGGAATCAACATAGCATGCAGTTCCCTTTCCCCTATGATATATATGTGATACATCCCCAAGAAATCTAGAATGTCCCTTGTTCTTCTAGTTTTAGGATGGTCCAATTGGTTACTTGGTTGGTATATATAGCTGTTTATTCAATAACCATATTTGCTCTAGCTAGCTCCACCACCGAGACAGTTGCTGAGCACAGGCGCATGCACGGGCAAGGTTAGATTAATTGGCACCGCCGCGCACGTGTGCCTGTTTAAGCAACAATTAACGATCGTAAAGCTCCCAAATTTTCTTCCAGAAGCACGTGTTTCCTCCATTTCATCACACACTTATTCCTATCAGTAGTTTAGTTACTGCAATGATCGTGCCTCTCGCTGGAAAGCATGTGCCGGCCTCGAGCTAGCTAGCCTACACCACTAGCATTAGGCCGTCTCTAACTATGCTTTGCTTTATACTAATGCAACGTTGTGATGCTTGAAACTAGGGCACTTGCCTTTAGGAACTCGCAAGAACAGGCTTTGCCCACGTGCGAGACAGCCACACATCACACGGTTAGGCGCGCAAATGATGTTCCATCGCCGCAGCATGCTTACGACAACAATTCTCTTTTCCTTTTCGCCTCTAAATCGAAAAGAAACATCTGTTTGCAGTGTTGAAGTATAAGTGATCCTCATCAGTTAACTTTTTTGGTGAACTGACCGGTGCATGCAACTCAATATGGTATCAAAGTTAAGAGGTTTCGAGTTTAAGACTCGGTTGACGCAATTAAAAATAATAATTGCAGTTCACTTCTATTCCACGTTCTAGGCATGAGGGAACCTATACGTGAGGGTGAGTGTTGAAGTATAAGTGAATTGTCCACCTTTCCTCATCAGTTTAAGCTTTTAGGTGAACTGACTGATGCATTCAACTCAATATACAGATTCTTTTTTCTCCTTTTTCGTGTCGGGAACCCGGGTGTGCGTGCCATGTAGCCCCTTGTGATATGTGAACAGTGATGAAATCGACGCTTTGGGCAGTTGATTGCATAGATTCTGGTTGCGTACGTGGTGGCGGGTGTCCGATCGATCGGTAAAGAACACGGCCAGGAAGAACGTAGGCCCACTTTGGAGGCTTTAAACCAAATTTAGTTTTTGAAAAATCAGTAAAACCTCTCAAACAGCTTAGCTTTTAAGTTGCTGTTGGCATAAGCTAGAAGCCACATAAAAGCTGTTGTTGGCATAAACTATAAGCCACATATAACTAGCAAAAGCCAAATGTTGAAAACTGGGTGGGACCTGCTTTTACAGTTTATTGCTAAGAAAAAATAGCTATTTGTCAAACGGTATCTTATAAAAGCTACAACTGCATTTTACCCCAAAAAAATAAATAAAAATCGTATTTCAGAAAAGCTACAGCTCCCCCCGAACAGACCCATAGCATAGTGCTACAGTGCATGCCTACAATTGAGCGGATGTTCAGTCACACCGAGGACGTACGGCACGGGCAAAGCCGCGCACCTTTAGGCCGTGTGTTTGGATGAGGTGTAGTTCTTTGGGAGGTTCTAAGACATAGCTTAAATTTAGAGCTCTTTTACAGTGGATTAAAATCAATATAAGCCGTCCATTCTTTTGAATTTAATGGTTGAAACCAATTTAGATTTAGTTATACTGCAACCTGTAATATTGGTAGTAAAATTCAGAGAGGGGTAAAAGAGTAAAAAATTCTGTCATATTATTTGTCATCTACGGTAAAACATATTCTGTGATCCTGATGAATAGATAAGAAGCCTCTGAAGATCACCAGGTATTTGGTGAATCCAAAACTGTGAATGAATTAGGAAAAATCTAAAATACCCCTGATGAATGGATATAAAAAATCTAAAATACATTTGAGGAATGAATGATTAGATTTAATTTTTACTATCACTACTTACTACCTATGTTATCTACCATAAAATTTCTCTAAATTTATACTAGATTCTAAACCTTTTTAATAAAATAAACATCCCTAAGACTTATTTAGGAGAGTCGATCCCAACCAGATCAAGGTGGATGCGCCGAGCTTTCCCCTGGTTTGGTTTCAGTTGTCGCGGCGTGACAATAGTTGCGCCTTGTGAAGAGTGTAAGTCTCGAAGAAGATTCTGAGCGATAGAGTGAGCTAAGTGGAGGCATCATATTGGTCGTTCAGTAGCACTGGCTTTATTTCGCTCGTCCGTCTCGTTCGTCTCGAGAAGAGCGCCCCGGCCGGCAACGCCGGTTGCTGTAGAGAAAACTGGAACTTGAGAAACTAGGGCCACTGGGCTGGCATCTAGGATTGTAGGGTGTGTTTGTTTCGTGTCCTGGGGGCGAGCTGCCTGGCTGGAACGCTACCGGCAGCTGGTCAAGACCCTGTTTGGTTGCCGACCTGGGGAGCTCCCAGGCTGAGGCGACCAAAATCGAGCTCTTGGTGCCCAGGCGTCGTCTTCCTCCTCTAACCACGTCCCTAATCACAGCTCGCTTGAGAGAGATCCTGGCCACCATCACCACCATGCACGCCTCCCGCCGCCAAGCGCCGAGCTCCGCCACGACCTCAGCCCCACGCCCCCACCGACGTCGACCTCCGTTGCGACCTCGGCCTCACCGCCACCGCTTATGATTTGTGGATGCGGTTGAGGAGGTGCTTATGATTTGGGGATGGTATGATTTGGCTGGTTATAGAAGGGTGTTTACGAAAGTGTATTTCATGTTTTACGCGTTCTCGTTCTCAAAACGTGATACGTGATATTTCAATTTTACTTTTTCTTCGGGCTCAGATCTCCAACCAAATACCATATCCTCAAGCCTGTCTATCCAAGCAAAAATTATCATAATTCCAGGCTACCTCCAGACACCACTTTTTAGCGGGTATAGAGCTCAGAGCGTCAACCAAAAAATCGCTGCTACATTGCCGTTCCGGCGCATTTAGAACGCTTCAACGCTGAACCCATCCGAATTTTTTTCATGCGACCATAGCTCATAAGCAGCCAGCACACGGTACACCTTACCAGTGTAGTACTAGTTCAGAATTCAGACGCCAATTTAGCCAAGATTCTATGGTTAGTTATTCCTAGCCCTATCTTTTAAAACCCTTAATTTAAAGCTCTGAAGGGCCAAAGGAACTGATTGCGAGGATACAATCATACCACACCAAAATGCAAACACTGATTAGAAAATGCCGTCATGTACACCCATTGCTCTTAGACTCTAGCTCCCATACACACACACACACGGACACACCCCAGAAGTGAGCAACTAGAAACAGAAGAAAATCGACCGAGCTTGCTTGCTTCCTCAGATACCCTCTACTTTCTGAAGGGGACCGGATGCTTCCTTTCGCGGCTCTGCCTACTCCTTAGCTCGCAACGGGCACATTTGCCGCGAGGGTGGCATAGCCGGACTCGGAGGCGGACGTCTCGTGCCTATGGCGCTGCCCGTTTTTTGCAGCACGCTCCTTCACAGGCTTGGTGTTAATCCTCATGCTTACTTGGTCACTTTCCATCTGCTGGTACCTGCACTCCTCGCTGCAGAATGGCGTGTCCCCTCTGTTGTTCGGAACGGTAAAAACTGGTCAGAAAACCACTCAGAATTCAGAGAAACGCATCGTTTGTGGTTTTGTTTACCTGCTTATCTGAGACTCTCAGAGCATCAGCTAATTAAAGGAGAAAACTGGACAACTGGTGCATGAGACAGACCTATACATGAAGATGTCGCAGTTACCGGCGAGCGGCTTCCCGCAGAGGGAGCAGGCGTCCATGGCGTGGCGGCAGGTCTCGCCGCCGTCCAGGGGCTCAATGTCAAAGAGCGAAGAAGAAGAGAACGACGACGACGCCATTTGAACTGCAACTTAGGGCCTCACAAGCTTAACAAGTGCTTCAAGTTTGGAGCCAAGGTGTTAGGAGAGTAGACTGAACTGAACGGGTCTTGGCTTGCAGACACTACCAATAATATGCGACTAAAGAATCTTTCTTCCTATAAATAGTAGCGGATCTAGGATTTTTAGAATATGTGTTCAGAGTTACAAAAAAAAAATTATTCGATGTAAAACACAAAGATTTATAATATCAAAAATACAAAGTATAAATTGTTCCTACTAGAAACAACACCTAAAATAATTTAAAGATTTGTGAATTGGAGATTTAAATCTGCATGCCTCCTGTTCATTTTCTAAATGCTCTACATACTATATTTCAAAAATCACGATTCATTGTTGCAAATCAACATAACACTGATAGATTTGCGAACTGGGGATTTGAGATTAGCGAATCAAGAATGAAATTCACCTATGTGGTTATCGATGCCAAATGCTCAGCTGTTACCTGTTGTTTTAGAACTACTTTCTGCTCTGCCAGGTGTCACCACCCTGACCCACCGGTCGTCGTTGGTGTCGCATCTTTCATCTCAGGCTCATGCTCACCACGCCCACAGTGGTCGCTTGCAAACAAGTCGCGTCTTTTCCCCTCGCCTCATCGACACTACCGTCCTGACATGCCGGCTGTCACTAGTGTCACACCCTCAATTCCCGAGTTCGTGCTCGCTGCGGCCATAGGAGCCAAAGCTACCTTGCCGCGCACTGCTCCTTATGCCGCCGCCTGCCATGTGGCCTCTGGCCGTTTGCCGGTGCCAATGATAGCTCAACGCTCTTTCGCTGTCTTGCTCCGTGCCGTCTTGCATCTGCTCTATGGCCCTCATCTGTCGTTGCCGGGCTATCGCTTGCTGGTTGCACCGCCATCGCATAGAGAGCAAGAGAGCGTGAGGCATGCGAAATGGAGAGAGAGTTAGGTGTTGAGCTTGAGAAATAGGGGAAACAGGAAGGATGGGACAGAGAGGGATGGGACAGACTTATATGGACTTAAAGATTAAAATATATATTTTTGAACCTATTTACCAGTACATACACATAATATACTTATTATATACTAGATTTCTATCAAAAATATTGGGTGTACGTCTACATACTATATACGCCACTGCTATAAGGGGGCTGGGAAAGTAAAAGGTAGTTGCTGAGTTAGGTGCAGGGTGCGCGAGAAACCACGTCTTCTCTTGCAGACTAGGCCCAACTCAACTCGCCAGCACAATACTTGGCCGTACCGGTGCTGCTAGGGCCAACAAGAAACTCTGCAGCACCGGTTCTGTTTGCTTACTGGCGCATTAGTCTCCCTTGGCGCCTTGTTGGTGCGAGTGTAGTTAACTGCAATGCCGCAGAATCCACCGGAAGAGCTGTAACAACAATGGAGATCGGTTTCTTTATGCTCAAATTCGATCCTATGGGGACCTCTCTTGTACCGTTGCTAGCTGTTACTCCAGTTTAGTGCGCCGGTGTCGCCACGTGTTGAACACACAAGATTGAGACACTTCGAATTACGGCGCAACATCCCTGAAGGACTAACATCTTCCGTAGCTTAGCGGAAGAACGGCGAAAGATTTTTAATTTATGTTTCTTAGTGAAGCATGTCGCTGGACCTATGGGAAAAGGGTTCTTGTCTGAATGGTGTTTTCTCACTCTTTTTCCTCGAGAACTTAGCAGAGAAAGAGGGGGGAAAGGGCGACGAAACTGCGCAAGAGAGACCGAACTGTGAAGTGCCGATGGCGACGCACGCCACGCGGCTGTACCGCATGCTTTGCACTCTGCTCGCCTAACCAGGCTCGCTGACGCGAGCGCCTCGTCGTCTCGCCGTGTCATGTCTTGACGTCGTTGGTTCGCTTATGAGTACTTAGGAAGCGTCACCAAACGGGGGATGCGGACAATTTACGGTGGATCCAGGCACAAGCTGCAAGAACGCAGCCGTATATGACAAGGTTGTTGCTCGTTGCTGCCGTTGCTTAATTGGTTGTTGGCCCGACTAGGAGGTCTTCCTGACCCGTGTTGACCGTGCGGGATGCTGGACTGACGATGCCAGAAGATTTCTGTTCAAGACGATGACCCCATGGTCCAGTTTACTGTCCATGCATGTTCAGAAGAAATTTTCACAAAAATTGCAAAAATAGCCTTTGGGCCCGCGAAAACCGCGACTCCCAGGCGCTGCTCACCCAGTGCAGCGGAATGGGGGCGCTGCAATGCCCCCAGTCCGACACGTGTCACCGCAAAAAAAAAAACAAGAAAAGCATGCAGTGAATTGGGAGCGCTGCATGCTACAGTATTTTTTTAGTTTTTTTTACTATGTGGAGCTAGTTATGGAAAAAAAAATATTTTGATTTTATTAGGTTTTATAAATGCATTATAATAAAAAATTGCACGTAGTTTAGTTCTGAAAAAATCGTGCATCGTAGCACAAATATTTTAAGGATCCATATTCTAAGGAGTGGCATAATATAACACAATATATTTGAGGAGGCTAGTTATGGAAAAAAATATATTTTAATTTTATTACCTTTTATAAATACATTATAACAAAAAAAAATTGCACAGCGATAAGTTATGATATATTGTGTTATATTATACCACTCCGTAGAATATGGATCCTCAAAATATTTGTGCTACGATGCGCGATTTTTTCGGAACTAAATGAAGTGCAATTTTTTCTATTATAATGTATTTATAAAACATAATAAAATCAAAATATATTTTTTCCATAACCAGCTCCGCATAGCAAAAAAACTGAAAAATATTGTATCATACACACAGTACGCTGCATGCTTTTTTTGTTTTTTTTGCGGTGACACATGTTGAACTGGGGGCATCTAGTGCTATTTTTGTAATATTTTTGCGGCATGGCTAATTTTTTTAAAATATTTTAAAGAGCTATAACAGCAAAAATTTGTGTTCTGAACCGCTGAGCGGAGTAAAAGGCTGCAGACACACATTTGCTTCAGTTCAGTACAGTAGTAAGTCCATAGACTTGCAGCCTGCAGGCCGCTAAACTAGAAACTGGAGTTTCGAATGCACCAAGGTGGAAGACTGGAAGTGGAGGTATATAGTATAGGGGTAGGTTTTCTTTGTGCGGTTAATCACCTGATCTGAACCTGTGTGATCTGACTTATGTAGATTACGTTGAGATGTGCAACTCAGCTCAGAATGCTCAGAGGACTAGGGCACGTGTGGCCATCGGAGTAGGGCCCCGAGGGAGCTGCTACAGGGAGCGAAGCGCTGCCGCATACGTCGCGGGTCTTTCCGCCGCAGCCGCCCCAGCCCGCGGCGACGCGTAGAAGCCACCCTGGTCGACGCCAATCGGACTCGGTCCCCGAAGGGAGCAGCTGCTGCTACAGGGAGCGAAGTGCCTCTCCATCCGTCGAGGATCCCTCCGCCGCCGCCGGAGAGGATGAATCCTGCGGCGCCAAGGTCGGAGGCGGAAGGGAAGGGCGGCCGGGGGCGACGTGGAGCCGGCGAGGGTTAGGGTTAGGGCACGGGGAGACGGTGCGATCGAAGAGCGGCTGAGCGGGGAGAGATCAGAGATGGTCGCGTGTTTCGTTCGGCTTCCTTTTTAGTCTGTACTGGAGGAGATATTTTTTGCCAGAATTTAAGTGGGCCTAAACTAATGGGCCGTCATACTGGCCTGATCTCTCAGCTCTGTACTTCTGTTCCTTTTAAGGCCAATCGTGCAGGTGCGTAAGTGGGTAAGGCTGGTCACTTTGCTCATTCTTTGCAATTTGATGGTGTACAGTACTGGGTGGCTAATGTTCATCTAGTACTCCTTCTGTTTCTTTTTTTATAAGCATATTTTGGCCACGTATAGAGATTAAAAATTGTAAAACCAAGATGATGATAAATGGAAATGGTCATGATGTCTCCGAATAAGAGATAGATGTTTACTCATAGACAAATTTGAAAAGAATTCTACAATTATAAAGGAATAAATGCAAGCTAAACTATAACGATAAAGTACATTTGATCCCAATGGAAACAATAAAAGTACATTCTGCCATTTTTTTCTTTTCTTTCTTTTTCTGAATTTCGACTGAATTTGCATATTCTAGTTGCAAGCGCTGGTTGTCTAGCAGTACGCAACTCGAGGGTCAACGGGCTAGGTAGCTCTCCTGCCTAGATAACATACTTTGATTGGGCGGATGATGCGCATTGGGCTGACAAACACATTGGGTTCTTTGGAAAATAATATTACCGCTGAGTTCATACATTAGCCCTAACCCCTAAGCTTATTCTGGATGGATTTCCACACCGTATCCGAAATCTTTCTCCAGAAGCATTCCTTTCTTCCCTCCGAATCAGCGGGTAGGACAGCATGGAATACAACGCATCAAATCATCACAGCATCAGATATGGAACGGCCACAGGCGATTCCCAGTAACCCCGTGAAGAATCATATCAGATTTCAAGTTACAACTTACCATCCCACCAGAAGAAAACGACTCGAACGACTAGTAGTAACTAAGGAACAATGACCGATTCGCAGTAACACCCGTGAAGAATCGGATCAGATTTGGAGTAGGACTCGCAACTCGCAAGTACCACGACTGATTCCCCGGCTATCCTGTGATGGAAATGACCGATCGCCTTTCCTTGCAGCTGCCGCTCTCGAGCATCCAACAGGCAATGTGGTTGCGTCGCACATGATGCCACCAGACGGACGGGTTAATAATTGGGCACGGCATGAGCGTGGTCACGTAGCCATTACACAACTCACAAGCTAGTCGTGTTGGTATTGCGAGTACTGCGTGTTGCTCTGAGCCTCTGATTCGCGCTTCTCCCGGCTATAACGGGGCTCGGCTCGACTGGTATTCCGGCAACATCTATGAGGGTTTGTGCCACCGAATGATCTAATTGAATACTACTACAGGACAGTCTTTATGACTCGTACTCAGCGGTATGGAGTGGTACCGGGGTACTAGTGTCTAGTGCTTTGGACGGACTAATTTATTCATTGGATTAGGCTCTCTGCACGAATTTATGTATCCGCTACGGCCTGTACTCTAGCGGCTTGTCATCGTCTCCTTCAATTGCCGATAATGCTTAGCAGTGAAATTTACGGACACGTCAAGATCGCTAAGTTTATCGCGATGTCTTTCTCCAAAGTAGATACAGTAGTATCTTGTACAGCCATTGCCATGGGAGGAGGCGCCGCTCAAGCCACAGTGGCCAGGCTGAAAGCTTCCGCCCTCTCCCTGCCACCTCAGCCCCACTTACCAACGGGAAGACAAAAACCGACGGGTGGTAACCACTGCTCCCGGTTACCACGGGGCCGCGCCGCGCACCGCTATTTACAACCGCTCGCTCGCGGCGCACGTGCCTGCGCCATGCCCGGAGGCCGTAACCAACAACCACGCGTGCCATCGCCCCACGCCGTGTGCGCTTGTGCCCGCAATAACTTGGCCACTGCTCGCTCGCGCGTGCCTCAGCGGCTGTACTCTGCTGCCGTAACACCGTAACCACCACGCCTCTCCCGCGCGGCCGTTGCTTCCTCCCACGCCGAACCCGCCAAAAGCATTAACCGGCCCTCGCACTAGCCTCCGGTACAGGGATCTCGACGTTTCGCGCGGGGTTTGAGCAATGCAGGCTTCGCGTCGCATCAAATGGATGTCAGGGATAGCACGGTAGTTGCGATCCCTTCTTAACACCGGTAGTCTAGTACTAGTATTATCTACTCCGATATCGACATATCGGGTTGCGAAGAAGTCAAGATAAACACAGGGAGCAAATTAGGAGCAACAAACTTGGAAAAGTCGTAATGTCAGGAAGAGAGACAAGGCAAATGAAAACGAACGTGCACCATTCAGGCACCTATGTGCGCTTGCTGAGTATTGACAATGAACTTATCAATTGAATTCTCCTAAACCCCAAATATAAAAAGGAGATGAGGAATAAATCCTCATCAGTAAAAAAGTTAAAAATATGAACAAAAAAAAATCTAATTTCCTATTTTTCATTTTTGAGGATGGGGAATGATGCCTCCGCATCAAGCACTCACAATATGGACGACCCAGACTAGGCCAGCTCAACAGAGGATGGCCTCCACGCTCCCTGTCCGGACGCAATGGCAGACCTGGCACGCCATGGCCACGTCCAAGTCGCCGGCGGTGAAGCAGTCGCCGCAGAGGCTTAGGTGCCTGCAGGGGAGGAGCACCACCGTGGCCGGCCTGAGGTGACAGGTGAGGCACGCGCGGTCCGACTCGGTGCGGCGAGGGTCCACGTACGCCGACGATGAGGATTCCGCTGGGCCAGTGTTGCCGCCGGCGAGCTCTTCGCAGGATGCCCGCGCCGCGGCAGCGGCTTGCTGGAGCTGCGCGTGCAGGGCCATAGCGGCGGCCCGCTCCGAGAGGGCTTTAGCCTGCCACGCCGCCGCCTCGCTGCGGAGGCGCGCGAGTCGCTCCTCCAGCTCGGCGCCGCGCCGCGCCTCGCGCTCCGCCTCCGCCGCCTTTTCCCGGAGCCGGCGTGCCGCGGACTTGTCTGCCGCGACCAGCAGCGCCTGGTTGTGGCACCGCAGCCGATCGGCCACCGCCCGCCTGAGCTGTTCGCCCTGACCATGAACGTGCCGGCACATGAGGCCAAGAAACAAACGGACGATACAAACTAACGGGTTGTAGGAGCTAAAGTTAAATTACCTGGTCGCGGATGAATCGGTCGACCTCCTCATCATGCTGCTTGATCTGTCCGGCGAGCTCGTCGGACAAGGAGGCGAATGGTGACGGAGACGACGAGTAGCACAAGGTATTCATCTGTTTGCTCTCCTGATGCTGCTGCTGCTCATCGAATGCCAGGCGGAGGCCAGTTGATACGAGTGTCGTCGGGGCAGGGGACGGGGACGACGCGAACCTGTTGTGTACCTGCGCCATGTTGACAAACGACGTCGACTGCTGCGGCTGGAGCGTGATCAGGTTGATGTACTCCTCCTTGGCAGGCGGCGGCGCCATGGCCTCCCTCGCGCGCTTCCTCCGATTCCCACTCGCTGCAAGAAAACCAAACCCAGACACTCCCATGTCAAAATCCAAGAACCGTAGTGATTCTCTCAACATCAGGCTATCAGGCACCCACCTCCACCACTGGCAAGATAGACCGCCAGTGAGACTCCGGCGAGCTGCGGCGCCCTGGGCGGGTCCATCTCCTTCCTCTCCGGTTCACCTCTGTAAACCAGACGAACCCATGAGATCACCAAACCAAACCAAAACACCTTTCAAGAACACAGCAGGCGGCTCCAGGCACGCATCCAAGAGAAGCAGCGAGAGGACGGGACGTGAGGAGGGAGGCGCACCTATCGTGGAAGAGGAGGTTGGAAGGGTACTGGGCCTGTACTGCCATTGTTAAGAGGGGCAAGGCAAGGCGAGGAGAAGAAACGGACGGGTGGTGGACTGGTGGGTTGGCGAAGCGGGAGGTGACGGAGAAGAAAGCTTCTACTCGTGGTTTTAATAGGGGAGGCGAGCCGAGTCCAATTCCCCTGCACCCACTTCGCACGCTCTCTTTTAAAACCTCTCACGTGGAACGGGACGGGCTCGATCGCCGAAACGGAAAAGATGGAGCCTTAAATTACTCGAGGTAAAAGAATAGGGGATACGTACGGATGGTTAAAATTGGAATAATAGAGGATGGAGGATTAGCGTTTGTTACCGATTTATTGACGTTAATGCAGGAGATTAAAATGTGGTGGTTTTGATTCGGGGCTAGGCCGAGTTTTGCTACGTAATAATGATGGCGGAGGCGTTTGGAAAAGTCACGGGATTTAGGGGAATGCAAGCAGAGAAGAAACTTCCTTTGTAGCTTAGCCTTCAAGCTTTCAAAATTAGGATTACTAGTTTATTAGATAAAGTTATTTGGATCTGCTAATTTGGATTGTACTTGATAGCCGTTATAATCTTGGTCTGTTAGATGGACGCTAAATATTTTTCTTTTCTCTATTAATATGAAAATTTTCTCACAGTTCATAATTAGTATAGTTAACAGATTATATTAGGAAATTTAATATTTTTTTAATTTACCATTGTAATTCGCATACAAATCAAATTTTTAAGCATCCTTTAATTTATTCCTAATCGTATACTTCTCGATTGTACTTTTGGTGGATTTTTTTTCAATTTAGGCTGGAATTCATATAAAAATCCATATTCTATTTTTATTTATTATTACTCATAATTTTATTTTTAGGTTTATTCTCAGATTACAATGGAAATAAAATTACTAATTTTTTATTTCGAATTTTAGTTAATTTGGCTTGTACTTGATATAGACTTGCTGCGTCAAAAAAAGTATAGGACATATTTTTTTAATGGTCTTGTGCATAAATATATATATTATTTTTTATTCCAATACAAAATTAGTGTGGCCTCCCCTCTATACCACTAATAAATATCTAACTTTACTTTATATCCTTTACATACATGCATTGAATATAGCATAACCAGTATGGATAATAATTAGAGATTGTGCAATATCATTGGATGATCTTTTGCATTTTGCAATATCATCTTAGTCTATGTACCAAAAAAAATACACCCTATAAACTTGGACAGGGTCAGTAATTATTATTCCGACTTTGCATATTTTTTATCATACCTAGGGTGAATTTTTTTTAAGTTTTAGGCTGGAATTCATATGAAAATTATATTTTCATTTATTACTATTTTGAATTAATTTTTAGGGTTTACTTTAGAGTATTATGAAAATCAAATTATTTATATTATTTTATCTTTATTCTGAATTTTACTTAATTGGCTTTGTACTTGAGATAGACTCATTGTTTTAATTTGCTATTTTTTAATTATTATTCTAAATTTTAATTATTTATCTTGTTCTTAGTGCCAAGAGAATCCTATAAAGTTGAACGGATTGAGTAATTATTATTCAGAGTTTGCATATTTTTCGTACGTAGGGTGGATTTTTTGATTTTTAGGTTAGAATTCATATGAAAATTTATATTTTTATTTATTAATATTTTGAATTTATTTTTAGGGTTTACCTTGAAATTTGTACGAAAATCTAATTGATAATTTTATTTTATTTTATTCTGAATTTCACTTAATTTGGCTTGTACTTGAGATAGACTCATTATTTTAATTTTCTAATTTTCTTTAATTATTATTCCAAATTTTTTAAATTTATGTATTTACTTTGGAAATCGCATTGAAGTCAGATTGCTATTTTTCTTCATTTTTATTCTGAATTTTAGTTTACTTAATTTGGCTTGTACTTGAGACACACTCATCGTTTTAATTTGCTAATTTTATTTAATTATTATTCAGAATTTTAGTTATTTATATATTTACTTTGAAAATAGTATAGAAGTCAGATTGCTATTTTTTTTAATTTTTTATTCCGAATTTTCTTAATTTATATTGTAATTAATATGAACTCTTTCTTTTAATCTAAACCGTTATAACTTGGGCCCAACAAATAGATGACCAGATCTTTCTAGTTAACGTGGGAGCTTCCTCAGAGTGCCTAATTAGTATAGGTATATTTTCAATTTATTTTTAAGGTTTACTTGGGAATTTGTACGAAAATATAATTGATAATTTTTTTTTATTCTGAATTTCACTTAATTTGGCTTGTACTTGAGATAGACTCATTATTTTAATTTGCTAATTTTCTTTAATTATTATTCCAAATTTTTTATATTTATGTATTTACTTTGGAAATCGCATGGAAGTCAGATTGCTAATTTTTCTTTATTTTTTATTCTCATTTTTAGTTTACTTAATTTGGCTTGTACTTGAGGCAGACTCATCGTTTTAATTTGCTATTTTTATTTAATTATTATTTTGAATTTTAGTTATTTATGGATTTACTTTGAAAATAGTATGTAAGTCAGATTGTTAATTTTTTTAATTTTTTATTCCGAATTTTCTTAAGTTATATTGTACTTAATATGGACTCTTTCTTTTAATCTAAACTGTTATAATTTGAGCCCAACAAATAGATGGTCAAATCTTTTTAGTTAACGTGGGAGCTTACTCAGAGTGCTTAATTAGTATAGGTATAGATAGATAGATATAGTACTATCAGTTTTATTTTCTCAGATCACAAAATACAGGACACTAAATCCTTAAAATTATAGTAGAAAATGCAAAATAACAAAATAAACATGTAAAAATTGAACTTTAGCTAAAAAATTCGCGATGATACGCGAGTATCCAGCAGTTAGTTGTATATCTTGTCACAATATAAACATGAATGCTATATAACAAAACTAAAAAATTTTAAAGTCTCTTTGCAAAAAAAAAAGGAGGTTTTCAAACAGTTTTCTCACCTTAGATGTACTCTAAGATACGTGCGACCGTTGCCTCTACCTCCATTTTTTATGAGAGCCGCCACTTGTGCCAAACATTGTTGAAGCCAATCCAATTAACAAAAATAGAAATATTAATCGAGGTATTCCAACCTGCTAAAGATACCAGCGATAAATGTTTGTATCGCCTAATTTAAGCTAATGGCATTTATGATATTAAGTGACGTGACCAAAGCGTATAACAACGCAGCATTGTCATCGTACAATATAATGGTAGGAGTGTCTCAACTAATATCATGTGACATGGAACTCCCAACTATTTAGTTACTCATTTAATTACCGATATTAACTTCAATGCGATAGTTTGGTAAATTTTATATTTTGATATGGATAACATAAACATCAAAGGCCAGCGACAAAATTCATGCTTCATTCCTTGTGAGAAACTTCCAAATACTTGATTTTCCAGGCGCCTTCGTTCCAGCTGTCAGATATTCAATCAAGAACTGCTAGTATTAGCTGAGAACCAAGCAACACGTTGCGTTGCTTCTCTTTGGCAGATAAGCTACATACATGAATACAGGGCAGCAATCAATCGTTGAATTTTTGGAGTTGCCTCATTTTCAAGTACGTGTTTTTGATAAGAAGGAGATTTTTTTGTGAGAAAAAGAAAAACGGTGTCTTTTTCTAGAGTACTAGTTTGGTTTTATTGGGAGGCAATTCTTTGAATTTTCTTTCCTTTTCAGGGCTTTCATTGTCTTGGGGAAAAAAAAAAGATGGAACGGAAATCAGGAGGAGAAGGAGGCATCCAACCTACTCTTCAGTGGTTGTCAAATGCTTTGGTTTGTATTTTTGGGATTCCTTGATGAAAAATGATGAATTGACCGAAATACTAACAATGACATTTGTTGCACTGGCTTTCTTTTTTATTTGTGGCAAATTATTCTCCAGGTTTTGATTGGGTCAAGTTTTCATTCATATCCTAGTCCTAAAACTAAACTTGATAACTTCGTTAAGAGATTTGTAAGGTCGCCAGTTGCACGTCGAGCTTGAATTGGAGATTAGTAACAAGCACGCATAGAAAATTATTGTTGCTTTCCAGTTGGCTCTTCCTATAGCTGCAACAATACATGCATAGCTTAACTGCCAAGTACTACTACTACCTAGCATTGGCGTGCGTAGGACCCAAAGTTAGATGCAGGCAGAGTTTATTGACTAGTAGTTGTAAGTTGATTGAGATTTGGTAAACATCACTAGGACCAACTGGAATAAACCCCTCTGCTTTTAGCGAGACATCTTTAGAAGCATGGCGATTGAAGCAAGGAGGAGAAGATGGAGAGGGGGAAAAAATACATACCCTCTAGAATATTGCTTGAGATCGAAAGATGCAAAAGAGCTGGCTAGAAAGAACCAAATGCTGCCATCTTTGTTCCCAAGGTGCTTGTCACTTGATGCACCCTTGCATCTACCTTCCTTGCAAACAACCTCCATGTCATTTTTTTGCCCCCCATCTAATTTCGCTAGCTTTTTCTTCCCTGGCCTCGACAATGTATTTGCACGTGATCGTGATTGATTCTAGTAAGTTTACTCGCACAGCCATCTGGAGGTGGAAACATAAACTAATCAACGATGACAAAAGTAGTCTTTGGTGGCATTGGGTTAGCCCCTACCACTTCACCATCTCTAGATAATCCATCTGGCAAAGACAACACTAGAAGTCTAGAATGCATCAATGGGCATGCAATTTCGAAAATGCATGGGCTGGTCAAACCCAATGTGTCTGAAATGTCAATCACACCAAACCGGTGCACTACTTTTATCCCAAAGAGGACAAGACTGCACCGCTGAGTAGAGCGTTTAGCTGATAGCCATTGCACACATACAGAGATGCGTGTTCCTTTCTGGATTGTTAATTAGGCCGGTTATCGGAAACGGGCGGTCAAATTCGGCACGGTTAAAATGTGATCACATCACACACCACACACGCAGGCAGTTTCGCACCGACGGCCGGGTGGGGGTGAGTGATAACAAGGGTGCTCCTATATATTTCTTTTTTAAAGTTATATAAATATTGAAGTATGAATAAAGAACAAGTGGTGATTACTTATCCTTTCGTTTGCTTTGATATTTATGCAACTTGTATTTGGATAGAAAGCATAAAAGCGCTGCTCGGTGATAATTGAGAGGGGAGGTGAGGGATGGGTGGGCGTGCAAGGCCAAGGCAGCTTGGAATCAAACTCAAAGTCTCCAACCCCAACAAACATCAAGTGCGGACGAAGGAAAGGCGAGGGGAGGATGCCAATGCCATGACGGCCATGCCTGCATCTTTCTCTTTCTTTGGTGGCTTCACAAGTGTTTCGGGTAGATGGATGCTAGGATGGGCAATTGGGCATTGGCATGTGATGCTCCTTCCTCCTTTTCAAACGCCTGGGTCCCGGTCCCTCCTTTCAAATCTTCCAAGGCTGTTGTTTTCCCTGTTCTTCTGGTGCTAGTGGTTGTTGCTGTCAGTTGCGCCTTCATTCGGATCGACCGGATCAGATCTATCAGTTTTCGTGCTTGATAATTGTGTTTAGTAACTAGTAATTGGTTTTTTACTTCGCTTAATTACTCAACAATGACTTTGTTTATGTAGACGGAAAAGCTAGGATAGAGACGGTAGCCAAACTGGAGCAAACGACGGATGGGTGTATTTATACCTTCGCCTTCAAATGAACTTCACATAGTAGGAGTGCTGCTAGTACTAATATGTGGGTAAAACGAACCAACCAACGCGGTTCAACAGATTCT
Organism: Otatea glauca; assembly: GCA_036346275.1. NCBI lineage: Eukaryota > Viridiplantae > Streptophyta > Magnoliopsida > Poales > Poaceae > Otatea > Otatea glauca. Next base: position 44,545,314 of record CM070714.1, read on the forward strand.
AGGGCTGATTAGATCGACCATAGCGCGTGTTTATACAGATGAGAACCATTCCATTCGGACAACATGATGGCTGTTCCATTTCACAACCGTGGTCACGTCAAATGTGACAATGAACTTCCTGTCTTGACATTTGAAGCTGGACCAAAGCCTAACTGTCGCTGAAAACGCATGTATGAATGAACCTTGTTGCTCTCTCCTGCTCCATATGCTTGGACCATACCAAGCGATGCACACCACACAAACAAACACATGTAGGCCATATGACCTACTAGGCTACTAATAAGTATTATTTGTCCACGGCCTACCATTCGCATATATAAAAAAGTATTATATTTAAGAAATAGTTAATAAGAAATGACGATACACATCTCTATTAAATGACATATCATAATTATTTAAATTCTTTTAAAGCATATAAGTAGAGTCAGATAGTGAAGAAATTGCAATACTCTTGAGATCACGGACAAATATAGAGAAATGGAGACAGTAACAACTAGGGTGGTCTAAGCTCTTACATGAACTTTATATGATTCGCAGCCCAGGCATGCATGCATGACCCGGTACTTTTAATTTATTTTCCATGATGAAGTGCATGCATATGACTCACTGACAGAACTGGGCATTGGATCGGACTTTTTTTTGGGTCGGCTTGTGGCACGGTAGACATGAGCATGGACCGGACCAGCATGGTACAAATGATAGAGCCTTGTTGTGCCTCGTTGTCAGGCACCATGGGCAGCACGACACGCCACGCCAGCATGGATCGTGTTTGGATCAGCACGGCACGAAATAGGCCTGATGGGCCTGAAGCAGTTACAACACGCAGTAGGACGCTCTGCCACGACATTGCGTTATATTGTGGCTCGCCCTATGGCCGGTGTCTTTTGCGGTCCTTGTATGTGGAGAAAGGGGAAATAACAGAGATGCTAAAAGATAGAGAATGAGGACTGGAAAGTACATGCTTACTGACACCAAGCACGTGCACCGAGCCGCTCCGCACCGGGTATCCCACACTGAGTGTAATATTTTTAACGAGGCAGTAACTTTGTACCTGTTCAAGAATGAATAAAATTTAGTTATTTCTCTCAGTATTTATGTCTACTGCCTTAGCTCTTTGCGTCTCCAGCTCCTTTCCTCTCGTCACAATAGTGCAAATAGGCTAGATCTGGGTCGGCACAGCACGAAGCCGGCACAAATAGCAAATAGGCGTTGCTTGGTCTCGCTGAAGGCGAGCCGAACTGGCACAACACAATGGGCTGGCAGGGCCATAGCGGTACAGCACGGTTTAGGCACATAACCCAATAGGCCCATGCCGTACTGGTCCGACGCAGCACGACGCCTGCCTTTGCTCAGTGTTAGTATCCTACACACCATTCCCAACACGGACACGTCATCTGAGTTGTATTTGGAACAACCCCGGTGTACGGCACGGCTTAGCCTGAACATGCCACGACACATACCTTTGTGTAAATTGCTATAATTCAACATAAAATCATTTCATTTATCATTTAAGTGTTTATTTCAAATTCGAGCTAACGATCTACTATCGAGTCGAGCCTCACCTCACCTCACCTCACCTCGCCTCATTAAAATTTTTCGCTTAAAATAAACTCATTTTAACTTTAAACTCCTTAGCTGGTACAATCGAAACAATTTTGATTTGAGCATTAACGAGTTTTTTTTCTCCAGCCCTGGCCCCTCGCTTCCCTGCCGGCTCCGTTACGTTGCGCACGTCATGCTAAACGACTTTTCAACACAAGCGAAACGAGAATCAAAGGCCGTCTTTGTGAGCGAGTGCTCAGCTCGGTAATCTTTCTTGTTCGCATCCGTTTTCTCTGTAATTTTTTTTTCCTCCGCTCCGCTCATTTCTGCCATGTGTTACTCGTAGAAGCTGAAATGTGAAGGGAATCGTATGCTCGGTGCGTGCGATCGACATGCCATCACGCAGACACCACCACCAAAACCAACCGCTAGCGCATGCCTCGTGGGTTCCAACGTACTCCAAGCGATCCATCGGTGCGTATGTCACCGAGCTCGGCTCTCTTGTCTGGACCGAAACTTTGACAGCAACGAATAAAAGGCGTGATTCGTGAGCCATAGCCGCCCAAGCTTGCATACCTGTTCGACCTCGACGTCATTCAGTTTACCCAGATTTTCTACGTCCTTCGGGTTGTTTTGAGAAGAGCATCCACCGTGCGTACGTATTTTTCTAATGCCAGGAATTTCTCTAGACATCACTTGAAACCTTCTAGCTGCTGCCTTTATAAGATGGCAACTTGGCAACAATTGACGTTGTAAGAGGGGAAAATAAAAGAAGAAAGCTTAGCAGATATGCATGCGAGCTTCTCTAGTCTTGACGATTGGTACGTATTATAACCACACTAGTACTATTTGCTTTGACATTGGGATGCTTGGCTAGCTGAATACGGTTATACCTGCCAATATGATCACACGCTCCATGCATGCAGGTTGCAAGGCTCGCAATGGAGATTGGGGAATATGGTATTACAACTTCTTTGAGCTGACGTGAACGGCGGTAACCATTATATATAAATGGCGCGGCGGTGGACCTCGCTTGATAGAACTGTTTGCGAATCTGGCCAAATTTATCAGGTCAATTACTAATAAACAACGGATGTGTGTGATGACAGCTAGCTAGCTAGCTAGGAATCGCATTTGCTTGTCCGGTTAAAAGAACGGCTACATGTTGCTTTATGGTATTTCTAGTTCTCTATCCGAGAGGAGAATGCGCACAATACAAAGCAATCATGCGTGATATTTGCCTGTAGATTTCTGGCCCCTGGGGTCTAAAATATGGCCGGTTTTGTTGGTGAGAATAATATTTGTGTCATTTTCTTGGAGGAATTTCCTCTCAAGAGTGAAGAAGAAATTAAACCGCCATTGTTTGCTAGGCTCTATCTCACTAACTAAACACATCCAGCGGCAAGTATATATGCAAAAGCAAGTACATATATAATCACAACAAAAAAAATTATACAAAAAGGGAAAGAGGAACACCATTATTATCGTTTTGAAAGGGCGCTTAAGAATCCCATTGCTAGAAATCTCTGTGCGCTTGGTGCTTTGCTAGTGTGCCTCCGATGTCACACGCTCACACATGCATGAGCATGACAAACACCAAGGCAGCAGCGACGCATGATGATCATATATAGTGGTGGTCTGGTGGGTGCATGCAGTGGCCTGATGATCTGATCGATCTGGGTCTGGGTCTCCTGCACTGATGCAAGAACAAGCCTTGCCTTTGTATTTTTTTGGCCTCTTAATCTTGTTTAGTTTTGTTTACAGATTTTGTTTTTTGATTGCATGATCGGACGGACGGACGGTCGGTCCAAAAACATGTGCAGTCCTCACCCTCTCTACCTCTCCTTGTCCAAAAATATGCGTGTGCCTTGAGGCGCGGCCTCGTGCAGTAGAGATGTGTTAGCTACCATTCCAGAATCCAGATTCCAGCCTTGGCTCCTGTCTGCAGCATTGAGCCTAGAAAAAGAGAAAGCCAGCTACATAGTAGTGTGGTGCTGACAAGGACTTTTCATGTATTTCTTAAAAATGCGCTGCTAGCCCATGCTACACCGTTGGAATGTATTCCAAGGTTAGTGCAGTTTCATAGGATTTCATGAAGTTTTAGGTTTTTATAAGGTTTCGCGTTTTATGAGAAAAAAAGTTTCATGAAGATTTTAGTGTGCTTTGTGGTAATATAAGTTCCATGCTAGTTTCAAAACGTTTAAGTAAAGTAGTTTCAAGTCTCAACGAGTTTCATGCATGTTTAAAAGCAAGTTTCAATAAGTTTTAAATTTCAAAATACAAGGTTTTATGTTTCAAAATAACAATTCATGCATGTTTGGAGAACTTTCAAGTTTTAATAGTCAAATCCAAGCGGTTTCAATCGCATCTCCCATTTTTAAGCAATCACACGATGAAGAGTAAGTAAGAAATGAATGGTTACAAATTAACGTGAAACTTGAACGAAACTTTATGAAACCTAACGAAGTTTGCATGTAACTTATTGAAACTCTTACTGAAGCTTACAGAATTGTAACCGAGACATATTGAAACTTACATGAAACAATAAAGAGAAAGAAGAGAGGAATCATTACAAATTGGCGAGAAACTTTTATGAAACTTGAACAAAACTTTATAAAACCTAATGAAACATGCCTGAAACTTTTGAAATGAAACTTCATGAGACTTGTATGAAACCTAATGAACTTCATGAAACTTTCATGAAAATTCATGAAACTAGAATCAAACGTGCAAGCAGGTTTCACAATGTTTTAGTAAGTTTCACCTTTTAAAAGTAAAATTAAAATAGGTTTCACCAAGTTCCAACATATTTTATGTTTCAAAAGGCAAATTCAAGCTGGTTTCAGCAAGTTCTAATAACAGTTTCACATTTCAAAGAGCAAAATTCAAGTAGGTTTCACAACATTACAGTAAGTTTCAGCTTTCAAAAGCAAAATTAAAGTAGGTTTCATACGAGTTCCAATTTTTTTTTATGTTTTAAAAGGAAAAATTCAAGCAAGTTTCAACAAAAGTCCAATTAAAAGTTTCACGTTTCAAAAGCAAAATTCCAGTTTTTAACAAGTTTCATCAGAAACCTGCTTGAATCACGATTGAGCATGCAAAAAAAAGGAAAGATTTGATGTGCATTAGAGAGAGAGATTAAAAAAAATTATGCGTATTGATGAGGGAGAGAGGTGAGGAGAAGAGCACTCGATTTGGAGGAAACGGGAAAGAGAGGGACTTCGGTACTGTGCATATTGCTATCCGATCAAAACTATATCCGACGGTATACCATTGCGTAGTTTTTCTTTTCTAAAAAGGAAAGGACAGTCTGGTGTCAGGTTGCTCAATTGCTTGTTCTCATCATCGCTCATCAACTTAATCAAATGGAGGCCATTAGCTTGGAGTTTCAGAAATTAGTTGTCGGATACCACAACTGGAGGTTGTTGCCACCCACCCTCAACAAGACACGGCACTGGCAAAACTCTGCAGCTGAAAGGGTCAGCACACAGATCACCATCTTCTCAACAACGCAAGACGGCAAACAGTATTCAGTATGAAGGCACACTAGCCGAAAGATTTACCAATGGCAATATTCTGCGGTCATGAATCGCATCGTCCAGCTATCGGACATGACAAGTACAGTTTCTCGTTTCCTCATAGTTTCCTTCATAGAACCGATTCAGAAGCAAGGTATGTATGTTACTATTATCGTTCTCACCAGTGCCAGTAATTAACAAAGGACATCAGAATTCCCCATCACCATCCAAAAGATCCAAAGGCCACTAACACAGTTTTGTGTAGGGGACCCTAACAGGAATAGGCAAGCTTCATGTGACATCCTTAAATACCAAAAAGATCAAACGGAAGCAATCAAAACAAAATCAAAGAAGAGGGGCTAGTCTGTGGTAAGATTGGTCACTCGGAGGACAACAAACAAAGGTAGGAAGTGAGGGAGGGAGGGGGGAGAACCAAACTCCCATGACACCCAGTCCAAACCCCACCAGGCCACCACCTCATGCCCAGCCCCAGTATGTATTTATTTCCCCATGCTTTAAGGAAAGTAGAGACCAAAGAGATCTGAACATAGTGGGGGAGCAGCCAGCCTCCTTGCAGGAAAGAGGAGGTGTGATTCCAATGAAGAGATGGTGCAACAGCAATACAGCAAATTAAATTATATGCCTTCAAATTGGCAGGCTGGTGCCAAAGGGTCTGCCTCATGCAGTCCTGCTTTCATAGATCACTCCAACCAAACAGGCAAGCATTATTGCTGCTGCCCTGAGAATTTTTACAAGAAAATGTCAATTGAGGAATCGGACAGATTCACCAGTATAATAACGGAGAATTGCAGAAAAAAACTGTAAAGAAAATACTCCAACAACTGCCAAGATATGCAAGTGGCATGACGCATCTGCCTGAACCGCCTACATGACACTTCAACAGTACTGAAGCTTTCAGTTTTAACAACGGGTTCCAAAAAATTTGATTACAAACAACTTCATTTCTAGTACAAATGCGCTTTCACAAGTTCTCATGAATCATGGCCATCACCACTAGCGGCACTGTCTTTCTCTCTACTTAATGTAGTGCTCAAACCAAAGCATATGGGCGTTGTCAGAGCGCTCCTTTCCTTTGGCCCCAAGCTCACACATCTCCATGCTCCTCTCCGTTCTTTAGCCCACCACCTACTCTCCTGTTGCTCCCATTAGCATCCTTGTCTCTATTCTTTTCCATCCTTTTCTTGCCTTCCATTCTTTTTTCTTTATTTCTGTCTCTCTTTCATATCCTGTGCTTCTTGGTTGGATAAACATCACAGGCTCGCTTACAGCTAGGTCTTTTGGACTTTAATTATAGTAAGTGATGCTACGGGAGACTGATGAGTGTTTCCTGGAGGAGCACCAAACCCACCAATCACCATCACATGCACTGCCTTTATATTATTACACTCTTCTGATCCTTCTCATGTGAGCAAGCCCAAGGCCACCTCCTTCTCTGGTCTCAACAGCTCCCCTTGTCTCTCCAACCTTGCCTCCTATTCCCTCTCTCACTACAGGCCACAGTGCCTGACTCCCCTTGTATGCGTGCAATCTTTAAGAATTGTGTGTGTGAAACATCATAAGTGAGTGACCGCACACTGAAACAAAGCTGAGGGCATCCCAGCTATCCCCCCTGCGGGCCCCATGCAACCTCATGCTGCCTCTGCTAAACTAATACGGTCAGTGGATTTGCAGACTGCACATACATGACCCCTAAAAAGTTCCAAAGAGACGGTCATCCTACGATGCACGCATGTCTGCATCAGTTTACTCTTAATTTGGCCGATAAATCCTGCGAATTCAAGTAGGTTCTCTCTCTCTCTCTCTCTCTCTCTCTCTCTCTCTCTCTCTCTCTCTCTTATCACTGGAGACGAAGTCTTGATCACCGGTCTACCCTAGCCATTAAGCAAAGCAAGCAAGCAACAGTAGGGGTAAAAGCATCAAGCAAGAGTGGATCAGTAACCGATTGGCATTGGCATCGGCATGTGCGTTGGCCCTTCCCTATGCTCGCGGCTCCATGTCACTAGCTAGCTAGGTTCCTTCCCCCTCATGCATGGCCGGGGCTCTGACCTCAGATTTGTTTCTAGTGTCCACCGCAGCATGCACGCAGACGCAGCAGCGGCAGCTCCGCCATTACTCCTCCCTCCCTCCTGGTGGAGAGAGAGAGAGAGGCGAGTCCGTCAGATACCTAAATTGTGATGGACCGATATAATTGTCAACTAACGTGTGCCCCCTGGCATGCCCTTCCAAAGGGTCGGCTACTCGGCCCTGCTGTGCGTGCTTGCCAATCTAGTCCGCAGCAGCGTTGCACTGTCTTTTGATGCCGTTCTAATGGGAGCCAGGATCGAGGCCAGCCCAGCGCTCGCTCACCGACTGATTCAACAGCATGCGTGAATAGGGACACTGGCTGGGCTACTGGAGTCTGGAGAGGAAAAGAGGAGAGAAAAGGAAAGAAAAGATAGAAAGGGTTGCCATTGTAGACAGGAATTAATTTGGACTTTGTGAAGCACAGGCAGGCAGACCAACCCTTCTCCATCCCACTTGATGGCAATCACATCAAGTGAGCAATGCTGTTTATTTACTGTGTTTTCGGTTCTTTTTTTCACTGTTGAAGGCAAAATATGATGTTTTCAATAATGTTCAGCAATTCATTAAGCTGGGGTGCCACTGAAATGTTATAGGCATCTTTACTAGTATCTATCAACAGTGGGGCAATTAATCGGCATCTTTGTTGTCATGCATCATCCATGCTCACTGCTCCATATGCTGCGGCTATACCATATATAGGCTCATTTATTCAAGCAGACATGCTCATTTTTCTACAGATAAAAACTAAAAGAAAGATCACATTCGTTTGTGCTTTGCTACAATCATAATAATTGTTCGCTAAAAATGATTCCGATAACACTTAATTGGTCAAATGCTGGCATCCTATTCAGATTTCCTCCACACGGGGGAAGTTTTTGTGTGCTGTAAATCAGTGTTGTCCACATATAAAAAAGCTCCACAAGGTGCCAGCTAGACAAAGGCTCTGTTTGTTTGGACTTTTTCACCGGTTTAAAAGCCAAAAATCTAAAGCTTAAACAAATGTATAGTTTTCTATCTGGGTTTTTTCAAAAGGCATAAAACTCCATATAACTAAAAAGCCAAAAGTTATCAGAGATAAACTTTTTTTTTGGCTTATTGAGGGTTGATTTTAGACTAATACCACTAAAGTTACGGTAAAATTAACTACCTCTACTACGTATAAAAACCAATAACTTTTAAGCTATTTAAACCCAAAAGCTAGCTTTAAGCTATAAGATAAAAAGCCTAAACCTAAACAAACAGGGACAAATAATTTGAAACTTATCACGCTGACTATGCTTTCCATGCATTGCCCCCTTCAGCACAAGATAAAACATAATCCAACTAGCATTTTGCGACGAGGAAAGAAGGATCGGATTCAGATCAGTTGCTTCATGCCTGGTTTAGTTGCTAAGAAGTAGAACCTAACACATTTTTTGGCTGTTAGTTGCATGCAGGCACATGGCTTCACAGGTCCTAAAGTAATCATGCCTCATGCATGGCAAGTATTAATACAGAGCGCAAGGTAACATACGACGTGTTAAGGCATTAAGCTATGCTTTGCTTGATCACAATGACCGTATTTGAGATTGCAGGTAAGTATGGCAAAGAAACTAGTATAGGTTACCGATAAATCTGATGTTGCATTATACTATAATATCAAAGTTGATCAAATATTACCACAAGTATGCAATGTACCAGCGAAGAATCATGCCTCATGATACTAAAGCTTTATTGATCAAATATTCAAACATCACAAGTATGCAATATAGGTCCACCAATATCCGTGAGTCCAATTTCGCAATCTATGACAACGTTATTAATTGTGAAACCTGTTCATAACCAGTTACACATCACTTGTTATGGATTTTATCCTCTTATCACATCCCTACTTCTCCTTCCATTTCCTCTATTTCTGTATTTGTATGTTTATTGAACTCAAAGAAATGGATCCTGCAAAGTTCAGAGATTTCAATACTAATTTAGTTCATCCATCACCTGGAAACTTCTTCTTGTTAATGTAGTAAGGTAAGATGCATCATTGCTCTGCTTATCTTAAGGCAGAAGCATAGGCTGCATCAAGACTCCCTCAGATCCATCAACATTGCTAGATGCCAACCAAGAAACATAAAGAGAGGAAGAGGTGCAAGATAAGAGAAGGGGGAATAAAGCCAGGAGTACAAATGAGGAAAGCCACAAGCAAAGCTCATTGGTTTCAGGGGTTACACACAGCCAGTAGGAAAGTAGGAACGGTATCTTCTCCATTATAGTTAGGATCCTTAAGAGTACTAATGCAGAACAGACAGCTACTTGTAGATTACTACTAACACCAAATGGATGCTAAGTTTATTCCTTTGTGACGAGCATGACTCCACCAAGAGAAGCTAAATGGAAAAGGGGGAAAATGAAGAAAAGGAGGCATCGATGGAAGGAAACTTTGGAAGGTAAAAAGAAGGGAGAGAATTGCTCTGCAGGAAGCCATGGTGGGTTTGTCTCATGCTTAAGTTGGGTGAGCAAGAAGATGCTAAAGGCAAAGTGGACTGGGATGGATGGTGCTCAGTACCGACTGCCAGGTAGCTACTGAGTCTGCTCTTCTTTAAAGATCTAGTTCAGCTGTGACAATTTTCCAAACCAACTTGTGTTGCATCCATTAGAACTTTAAAGTTGGATATTCCAAGGGCAAAGCTTTTAAATTCATGCGCTAACACATGAGGAATGCAAAGATAGAGAAGTGCATAATGAGTCATCCTCTTTACCTGTCAATTACAAGACAATGGGATAATGACCAGGTTTGGACAAGTTTTCTCCGAAGAAAACACAACCAAAATATGAGTAAAGTCCACCTATACTTTCTCATGTCTGTACACGTTTTTAATTATATTAGTGTATCCAGAGTTGATGTGGGTTACTGGCTTGGACACAGTGTTCCCCTAGACAGGGCTAGGCCACACCCTCCCGCCTAGCTGATCTCTCTTGCCTAGGTGGCCGCCTAGCCCACCTAGGCAACGATTATGCGCTAGGTGCCGGTCTACCGCCCGTCTAGCGCATATCCACACTACATACACAAGCTAGCGTAGTTTTGACAGAACTGCAAAAAATGATGAAAGCACTTACATTGTGGCAGATAGCTTTTCCCTATTCTAGTCCACCCCGGTAGCATATTCTAAACTGAAAATTTCGTGTCCCTCTGTTGTTGCAAATTGAAATATGTCACTCATTCCATGATCTTAAGTTGTGTGAGAATTACTGCATTTCTACTCATACTTCCACGTTGTTCTAGATCAGAGATCCAAAAAAAAAAAATCCGATCTAATCGGCTAGGTAAAGTAATAGCGGCTACATTAAACCGTGACGCACTTACAATAAAACATTTCGCTACAGCACCACTTGGCGGCGCTTGCTCCATTATGTCAATTTGCCGTCCCGTAATTTGCCACCACCCGTCAATCTTTCTCAATCTAAAAGTTTGGCAAATGAGAGAGATGGCCGGGTGGAGTAGGACCGTTGCCAACCAAGTCCAAACAAATTTGCATATGGAACAAGTAGAGGGTAGACGTATTATCGACAAACAATTAGGAGAAGGCGCACAGCATAAAACATGCCATTCGCGAAAGCATACCAAGATTAGGACGCAACTTCGCACGCAAGTGCATGGAGGGAAAATTGTGGCGCACGGAGAAGAACTAGCTATCCGCAATTATACGATCCTCAAAAACATTTCGATTCAAGCTCTGCACAATTGCATTTTTTTTTTCACGTATGAGACATTCTAGTTAGAAGAAACAAATCAAGACCTTTTCTGAGACGAATGAATTTGGTGATCGATTGCCCATGCTGAGGACTGAAATTTCTTAAAGCATTTAAGCTATTCAAGAAATTAGCGAGTGCTTTGCGTACCAAGTACTGACTACGGATCGCCGAGGGTGAGGCGGAGACGCGCGCCGCGACCGGAAACTGGTACCGCGAGATGGCAGAAGACCGCGCCGCTCTCGACACCGTGAAGCACCGGCAAAGTCGAATCTCCGGCCGGGCTATCTGGTCAGGCACCACGTATCGGCGTGCAACGCCGATGCGAGACGGCGGAGAGATCGGTGGGCGGTGGGAACTGGGGAGTTGTCTCCGTGGGCTGCGTGCCGTGACAAGGCTAGTGATGGGCTAGCGTCTGGGCTATCCTCTGAAGACGAAATAAGCCCAACTGCCCAAGGACTCGGAGCTGAAGCCGATCGGGAACTGGGCTGTGGGAGCAGTTCGCGACAAAGAAAAACACGGCCCCACCACCTCGCCGTACGAACCGTGGCCCGAGCACAATTCGTTTCGGCCACCAAACTAACACAAAACCACCACCTCGCCGTACGAACCGAGGCGCGAGCACAGTTCGTTTCGGCCGCACCAAGTTCCAAAATTCGGTGAAATTTCGGATATCTCGTCTGAATTTCCGATTTTGGCTCGGGACGGGATCCAAAGTCCTGATCTGGTAAAAAATTCAAAATACTATAGTAATCTTAGAAATTTCCTCAAATTTTACCGAAATCTCAGGTAATTTGACTGGATTTTGACTTTTGAGAACCAAATTTGACCTAATAACCATCCATAATGTCATCTTTGATGAAAATTCATTGAAAACCCGATTTTTTTGAGATATTTTATGAAAATAGCATAAACACTTTCAGATTTTTATAAAATGGTACAAGCTTGATCATACTCTGAACAAATTATGGTACTATATTTGGCAATCTAGGATCATAAATAAATTTTTTCAAAAGAATTAACTTCATTTGCTATATTTAAAAATTTAAAAACAGAATGAATAAATGTGGGACAGTCACCGTGTAAAAATTTTATAAATTTGTTTGAGTGTGATCATGATCTAAAAATTTTATGAGAGCTTAAGGATTACCTCAGAACCATTCTCTAAAAGTTTCAAAAAATTTAACCTATTTTGATTGCTCAATAAAAGGGGGAAAATTTAACCTATTTTGATTGCTCAATAAAAAATTTAAACTATACAAGTATGCACTCTAAAGTCGAAAGACTCTATAGTAGCACCGTCAAATTTTTTGGAAATTCCATTGGTTTCATCATCATCTACAAATTTTATAAAAACATTATTGATGTTTCAAGACCATTCACAAAAATTTTCAAAATTTTCTGACGTGGTTTGAAATTTTTTGGTATCACGATAGTAGCACTATCCGAAATTAACTGTATCCATTTCGTACCGTGTGGAGCTTAATTACATGAGATCTTAAGGTTGATTCCTAGCTATCACCAATTTTTTCTGAATTTTTGCATCCTCACAAAAAACTGTTGTGGCCATGACTTGAACACCCAGAACCTAAGGTTTGCAATCGTTGGACTTTACCAACAGACCTATAGGTGCTGGTGACTATTTGCACTAAGAAATGAACTTTTTTATGTATATCAATCACATTAATTTTAATGCGGACTCAATCATTCACTCCCGACACAGTTCATTCACTTTCCTCTCTATAGTGAACCAACTCCATCCAATCTCTCCCTGCCACTCTCACTGTCTCTGGCCAAAATCTGGCCATATCCGGCCACATCTAATCCACAAGAAAGGAAATCTCGGCAGTTTACATCGAGATCATTGTCGATAACGAGGAGATGGAGTTTGCACCACACACGTACTACTACGCATAGGTACGTAAATGCATTGTTGTCCATACTTTGCACGATCCTACTCCTTTAATTATGCATCTTCTTACAAAATATGTTCATAGTCCTCCTATTAATTATGCTTTTACATGTTCTTGCAATACATGTTTATATTGCATACTCATTCTTTAATTATACCTCTTGCAAGTGGTTCAGGCTGAGCATTGCATTCTGGCATCATCCATGCTTTCACATGTAGTTCTCACGATTATTAACCACCGTTGTATGGTCATATATGTAGTGAATATGCTAATGTATGGTCATATTTGTTATGTATATGTCATGAATTGTTATATGTATCAATTTTATTTCATACCTATCATTTGTGATGCCAATATATATTGATTGTTTCCAATTGCAACCTTTAAAATCTGAATATCAGTCGAAATACTGCCGAAATTTCTAACTTTATAGTACCATTCTAAGAATTTTATAAATTCACTGGAGTGTGATCATAATAAAAAATTTCAATTAGAGCTCAAGCATTGACTTAGAACCCTTCTGTAGAAGTTTAAAAAATTCTAAACCTTTTTTTGTTGCTCAAGCAAATCTATGTATTGGTCATCACGTTTTTATTACGACAGTACCACTATCATAATTTTTTTAAAATTTCTCAGGATTTATAATCATCTGAAAATTTTATTGAAATATTAATGATGCATTAGTATTATAAAAAAAAATTCTAACGTGGTTTGAAGCAATTTTCTTTCGGTTGAATTTTGACGGCAAGGCTTTTATTTGGACATTATCACTGTCTGAATTTTTAAAAATTCCTCGAGATTTATTATCATCAAAAAAATTTATGGGAATATCAATGATACGTCAGTACCATGAACAAAAAAAAGAAAAAAATCCAACGTGATTTGTTCTATTTTTCATTTAGTTCAAATTTGTCGGTCAGCGTTTTATCAGCACAGTAGCACTTTTTGAATTTTTAAAACTTCCTCATGCTTGATAATCATGTGAAATTTTTATGGGAACATTAGTGATGTGTCAGAACCATCCAAAACAAATTTCATAATTTTTCAACGTGTTTTAGATAATTTTTCGCTTAGTTCAATTTCACCGAAATCTCGGCATTTCTCGGCGAAATCTCGGCTTCTCTCGGTGCAAAAAAAACGGATTTGAATTTTAGCTTTTGTATTTCATTCGAGATTTGTCCGGAATTACGAGATATCGCCAAAAATCCGTCTTTCAATCCCCTCCGAAATGTCTCCTAAAACCGAGATTTCAAACCTTGGGCCGCACACCTGTACCGAAGTAGCACTAGAACTACACGCTCCCATTTGTCGTTTTGAACATGGATAGTCTTCAAAATATAGTTTTGACTGCTAATTCCTTCGTTCAGAAATATAAGTTTTGACCGCTAATTCCTTCGTTCAGAAATATAAGATGTATTTTGATTTTGCATAACGATTAAAGTTGCTATGAAATTGAGAAATGTATAAAAGAAAAAGATTTAGATACCTCACTTAATTGTCTTGAAGATGAGATTAAATATTCTGTGTGGGTGGTAATGAAAAAATGCATATGGTTGAGAGAGAATAATAGGGTTATAGTAGGAAAATCCTAATTGAATCTACATACAAGCCTTATATTTTTAAACAAGACTATTCAAACTATAAACCTTATATTTATGAAAGAGGGAGTAATTTCTATTATAATATATTTATAAAACTAAATAAAATTATAATAGTACTTTTCATGACAAATCTTAAATATTTAAAAAGATATGTAATAGTCAAAATTTTATAAATTTTATTACGTCTGTATGTCGAAAATGACTACTACGGGTGACCGGAGAGAGTAGAGAACTAAACTAGCATGTCGGCTGCCTTCCGTTCACGTTAACTGAAAGTAGCATACAACATTACAACCAGAGGGAGACAGTTCGAATGTGGTGCATACAGCGATCGAGAAGTCAACTACTCTGTTGATGCATGCATGCGTCTCAGCGTCTAGCTCGAGCTTGTCCTAACTATTAAGATTTAAGACCCTTAATTTCTTCCATAACAGCTGCGTGATGTCGACGGCTAGTTGGGCAAGGTCCCGGCGTCCACGTTCTCCTTGTACAGAGGGTTCTTCCTGGACGTTCCCTGGAAAAGCTGTAAGTCGCAGAAGTCGGGCAAGACTCGGGCCTGGGACAGCTGGCGCGGATGTTGCCGAGGGCGCCGGCCACCCACTCGTCCACCTGCCTGTACGTAGTACTTGTTGTAAATCTAGGTATTATTTTTGTTTTAGATTCTCAAAATGATTAAATACAACAGACAAGATAAAAGACACCACATGTTTCTGTAAAGTAGACTGATCCACAGAGGAAAAATAGGAGAATTCTTACGATGGGCTTGATGACGAAAAGGAAACAGCGCAGTAGCAACCGGCCGTATAGGAAGTAGTCGACGCCGTGGATTGCAAGATGAAGAACTCGAGTGGTCGCGCAGTTGCGCTGTCCAAAAACCTTATTGGTATTCTTTGTGTGATTGTGATTCAGCAATGGCTGGTGCAAGTGATGCAATGAAACCTAAGAGGTTCAATGGTCAGAACTTCCGTAGGTGGTAGACTAGAGCCAAGTTTTGGCTTATGTCTCTGGGTATGTGGTGGGTGATTTTCTCTCAATACCCGCTTACGGATGAGGAGAATGCGCAGTATGAGAATGCGAATAACACCGCATTGGGCTGCATTCTGACCATCTTGGCAGATCAGTTATATGATGTGTATATGAGTTACACATCTGCCACTGAGTTGTGGTTGGCTCTTGAACAAAAATATGCGTGAAGTCGAGGTCGGTCATTTGGTTGTATACGTGCGAGCAATTATTCGATTTTACCATTGATGAGTCTAAATCGATTGTTGCTCAAGCGCATGAGTTTCAGCTACTAGTGGGCGAGATTGCACATTTGGGATGTACTTTACCTGCAAAATTTGTGGCCGCGGGCATTGTGGCTAAACTTCCCCCATCTTGGAGGAATTTTGCCACTGGTCTAAAACACAAGAGGGAAGAGATTTCTATTGAAGATCTCATTGTTGCCCTCGACGTGGAAGAAAAAGGCAGAGCCAAAGATGCGCCAAAAACTTCTTCTCAGGAACCAAACAACGCAAATACTAGCTTCAAGAAGAAGAAGTTTGAGAAGAAAGATATGAAGAACATTACCTGTTATGTGTGCGGAAAAAATGGTCACATGGCTAAAGACTGTCGTTTCCGCAAGAACAGGCCAAATAAACAGGGCAAGAAAACTGACAACGTGACCATAAGTGAGGGAACTACTTCAGGAGGGTACGGTAATTCTCCTGTTATTTTTTCAGCATGTCAATCCACTGATTGGTGGGTTGATACGGGTGCAAATGTTCACGTATGTTCTGACATATCTCTATTTTCTTCTTACCAGGCAGCAGGGGCTTCCTCCGTCCTAATGGGGAACGGGTCGCATGCTTTTGTTCTTGGTGTTGGTACGGTGGATCTGAGGCTTACTTCAGGGAAGATTGTCCACTTAAAGAACGTGCAACATGCGCCAACAATAAATAAGAACCTTGTCTGTGGTTCCCTATTATGTCGAGATGGCTATAAGCTAGTATTCGAGTCTAATAAAGTTGTAATGTCCAAGTTTGAAAACTTTATTGTAAAAGGTTATGAAAGAGGAGGCCTGTTCCGCTTAAGTGCACTAGAGTCTTGTTTAAATTTAAATGTTGCTACTCAAGTTAATAATTGTGAATCCAATGTTTGGCATTCTTGTTTATGCTATATTGGTTATGATACCATTGCTCGAATGTCCAGATTACAGTTAATTCCAAAATGCGATATCGTCAAAGGATCAAAGTGCCATTCTTGTGTGCAAGCAAAGCAACCTAGAAAACCCTTTAAGGGATTAGAGGAAGAAAAGAACTTGGCACCACTAGATCTTGTCCATTCTGACCTGTGTGAGATGAATGGATTGTTGACAAAAGGAGGCAAAAGATATTTTCTAACTTTTATAGATGATGCAACACGTTATTGTTATGTGTATTTGCTGAAAACAAAGGATGAAGCTTTAAACTACTTCAAAATTTATAAGGTCGAGGTTGAGAACCAACTAGAAAAGAAAATTAAACGACTAAGGTCTGATCGTAGAGGAGAGTATATCTCTCATGAATTCTCCCGCCTACTTACGAGCATGGTATAATCCATGAAGTTACACCACCATATTCTCCCCAATCAAATGGGGTAGCTGAGAGGAAAAACTGAACACTAACAGACTTGGTGAATGTCATGTTGGAGAGTGCCGGTATGCCTAAAATGTGGTGGGGGAAGCTATATTAATAGAAAATTTTGTCCTAAATAGAGTAATCACTAAAAAGTGTGAGATTACTCCGTATTAGGGATGGAAGGGGAGAAAACCCAATGTCAATTTTCTGCGAACTTGGGGGTGTTTGGCAAAAGTCAATATACCATTGCAGAAAAAGAGAAAGCTTGGACCTAAAACAGTCGATTGTATTTTTCTAGGATATGCACATAACAGCACAGCCTATAGATTTTTAGTAATAAAATCAGAAACTCCTGAGATTATTGTTAACACAATAATGGAGTTCAGAGATGCTTTATTTTTTGAGGATATTTATCCTATGAGACCAGCGGGTAGTTCTTCACGAACTGAGAATACTCAAACTAATAATAATTATAATGCTGAACCTACCACTGTTTCTGAACCAATAAGTGATACACTACCGGTAGAAGATATTTTTGAGGAGGATAACAATTTAGTTGCTGAGGCTCCTCGTTGGAGCAAGAGACAAAGGGTTGAGAAAACCTTTGGTGATGACTTTATTGTTTATCTCGTGGATGATGTGCCAAAATCTCTTTCAGAGGCTTATGCACTACCTGATGCTGAGTATTGGAAAGAGGCGGTCAGTAGCGAGATGGATTCCATCATGGCTAACGGGACTTAGGAGATCACTGATCTTCCTAGTGGGTGCAAACCTGTTGGATGCAAGTGGATCTTCAAAAAGAAAATGAGGCCTGATAGTACTGTTGATAAGTACAAGGCAAGACTTGTGGCCAAGGGTTATACCCAGAAAAAAGGAGAGGATTATTTTGATACTTATTCTCCTGTAGTCAGATTAACCACCATTAGAGTGCTCATAGCTTTAGCTGCTTTCCATGGTCTACACGTCCATCAAATGGATGTAAAGACAGCTTTCCTTAATGGAGAGTTGGAGGAGGAAATCTATATAGAGCAACCAGATGGTTATGTGATTACTGGACATGAAAATAAAGTATGCAAATTATTAAAATCCTTGTATGGCCTAAAGCAGGCACCTAAGCAATGGCACGAAAAGTTTGATAAAACTTTGACATATGCTGGTTTTGCTGTTAATGAGGCAGATAAGTGTGTATACTATCGTTATGGTGGTGTCAATGTGTTATTTTGTGTTTGTATGTTGATGACATACTTATATTTGGAACAAACACTACTGTAATTGACGAGGTCAAAATTTTCTTATCTCGATGCTTTGATATGAAAGACTTGGGAGAGACAGATGTTATTCTGAATATTAAATTGATCAAGAATGAGGATGGGATCATTTTGCACCAATCCCATTATGCTGAGAAAATTTTGAGTCAATTCGGGTTTGAGAATTGCAAAATCTCCCCAACACCTTATGATCCAAGTGTTAAGCTTCGGAAAAATCAAGGGTTAGGAAAAGATCAATTGAGATATTCACAAATTATTGGGTCTCTTATGTATCTAGCTGGTGCCACAAGACCTGATATTTCATTTGTTGTGAGCAAATTGAGTCGGTTTTCATCTAACCTAGGAGATGATCATTGAGAGGCACTTGAAAGAGTGTTGCGCTATTTGAGAGGCACAACATCTTACGGAATTCACTATACTGGGTATCCATCTGTATTAAAAGGATATAGTGATTCCAATTGGATCTCGGATGCGAATGAGATCAAAGCTACAAGTGGTTATGTCTTTACCTTAGCTGGTGCTGCAGTTTCATGGAGGTCTTGCAAACAGACCATATTAACGAGGTTAACCATAGAAGCTGAACTTGTAGCACTAGACACAGCCTCTGTTGAGGCTGAATGGCTTAGAGAGCTACTGTTGGACTTGCCATTGGTTGAGAAACCAATACCGGCGATCCTAATGTACTGCGATAACCAAATAGTGTTGACTAAGGTTATGAGTACTAAGGATAACATGAAGTCCTCCAGACATGTGAAGCGTAGGCTCAAAACTGTCAGAAAATTGAGAAACTCCGGAGTTATTGCTGTGAATTATATTCGTACTGAGAAAAATCTGGCAGATCCTTTTACAAAAGGACTTGCAAGGAAAGCGATTTCCATTGCATCTATGGACATGGGTATGAGGCCCACTTGAGTTACACCACAATGGTAACCCATATCTTCCTGATCGGAGATCCCGTGGATTAGATAATGGGAGAAACAATTTGATGTTGTAACAAGAGAGTACATATTATTAAATTTGTACCTGTGTCCTAATAGACAAAATACTCTCGACTGTATGGAAGGTTGGCTTAAAGCCTTAATGTATTCTAGTGTCAAAGGAAAAAGGTATTGACCTACAGGATACCTAAAATGAATACACCTACTTGAGCCTAACTGTGTGGTCGCAGTTCACGAGAAAGGGGCATTCTCTAGAAAGCTCATGAGAAGATTAGGGAGCATGACCATTTAACGCTCCGTTGAGGTGAAATTCTTTGGCAGCCTAGTATCAGTTAAGATTTTGGATGAAATCTAACCACAAAAAGCTGTGAATTCAAGGCTTAGTCCATTCATTAGCTGTGGGAGGATGGATCACGTTATTCTAGGTGAAAGTTCAACCCGTATGGGACTTACACCGAAACACTGATATATTAAACGAAGATTCAACACAAAAATCACATTTTTGAGTCTTTGTGAACTTCGGCATTGGTGGGGATTATTAGAAATGAGGCCCAAGTAGCCCATTTATCTCTAATGCCAAAGCTACAAATAATAGTACCATATTGCTAGTTGAGAGGGGAGAATACCAATTTAAAAGGGAGAGCTTCCACCATATCTTGTAATGAGACATATGGAAGGTGAGGAGCTGGCTAAAGTCACACGCGCGCGCGCACGTATTTCGCGAATTACCGCGTATTTTCGCGTGTTTTTTCCGCGTGACTTGTGACTTTCGGTTTCTCTCTATTATTAGTGAATTAATGGGGTCATTTACTGAGAATTGAAACAGCCATGATAATGGCGTCAGTTTCTAATAGAAACTGTCGTTTGAATGACCTGCAGTTACTAGCATTTAATGGTGACCGTTACTGGTGCGAGGCTATAAAATCTGGAGACTCCCAGACAGAAATAAGCTTTTGATTTTTGGCTCTGATACTCGTGTTCATCCACGGTGATCTGTGTTGCGTTTTCGTGCTGTGCTCGTTCTTCACCGACCTTCCTCTCGGCGTGCATCGCGAGGCAAGGAGAGCGGGATCTCCGAACCGTTGTCGCTGAGAGAACCTGCACGGAGGCGGCAATAAGGTTTCTGGGCAGCGCAACTGCGCGACCGCTCGAGCTCTTCATCTTGCAATCCACGGCGTTGACTACTTCCTCTACGGCCGGTTGGTACTGCGCTGCTTCCTTTTCGTCATCAAGCCCATCGTAAGAATTCTCCTATTTTTCCTCTGTGGATCGATCTACTTTACAGAAATATGTGGTGTCTTTTATCTTGCCTATTGTATTTAATTATTTTGGAAATTAGCTAAATTTTCAAATCTAAAACAAAAATAATACCTAGATTTACAACAGTACTTGTGGCAGACGCTCAGATCTTGGACCAGGGCGGCGATGAGTTGCACGGTTGCACCGTCGACGTGACATTGGCCTCAGTCAGGTTGGTCGCGACGATGGCGAGCCCCGCGCGTCCGCAGCGGAGGCGCTTGACGGGTCGGCCGACAGCACGTCCACACAGTAGTCGTAGGGCACGCTCACCACGGCGCTTGTCTTAATTGTTGATGGTAGATGAGTAGGGATGAAAACGGATCGGATAGTTTTCGACCGATCCGGATATTTTCGGATACGGATTCTGTCGGATCAGATATTTGTCGGATAGTATCGGATCGGATACGGATACGGATTTTTTTTGTCGGATACGGATACGGATTCGGTAGCTCACTATCCGTCGGATACGGATACGGATTCGGATCATCCGGATATTGATGGATCGGATATCCGGATATACATATGGGCTGGGCCAAAGTTACTCTTCTGGCCCAAAAATGTTTCTTAATTTCAGATTTGTTTTCTAATTTAATTAATCCATAAAGTAAGTTTCAATTATTAAAATTAGCAAACCAACTCCAAAAATTACGAATTTTTTTTGAGAAAGTTTCAGAAATAATCTAACATTTTAAAAATTATTTTCAAGATTTTATCAGATTTTAAATTTTCTCAAAAAATTCAAATATTCCTATTCTTAATAGAAAAATATTTAAATAAGTAGCTAAAAATCATAAAAACTCATAAATATATAATTTATTATTTTTAACATAATTCAACAAAGAATATAAATCTTGGATCATTACATATAAGTGTTATATACTTTTTCTAGAGACGTGATATTTAAGTATTATCAAACTTTTAGTGTGTTATGTATTTGCCTCCATTTGTATCTTTGAGTAAAAATTACCTTCATTTTTGTGTTTTGATCTACATGTATAATGAACTAATTATATGTGTGTGATAAACTAAGTCTTATATAATTTTATTTGCGACATGGTATCTACTTATTGTCTAAGTGAATGAAAATGCTTATATTTGTTCAATTTTCAATAATATTTTCATCAAATCAACTAGTTATGTGTTTTCATTGACTTTTATATACAATCTAAGGGTTATCATGTTCGATAAAATATTCGAAATCGTATCCGATTCGATTCGTATTCGATCCGTATCTGTATTCGATATTATCCGTATTCGTATTCGTATCCGGACTATCCGTATCCGTATCCGCATCCGAGAAAAAATATGAAAACAAATATGGTAGAGCTATTATCCGTCCGTATCCGATCCGTTTTCACCCCTATAGATGAGGTGCCGGTAGCAAGGCTGGGGACGATGGCCAGTGCGACGAGTATGGCGAGTGGCTGCATCCGGGAGGAGCTCATTGTGCTACCTTGCTATGTGAGGTTCTTTGCGTCGACGCAAGTTCGATCCTGTGCGAGATTTATGCAAGTGAAGGGCCTTCAGAAGGAAAATATAGTAGTCACGCGTTAAATTGGATTGATTATCCAATGATATGATTTTAATGTCCTTCCTACTGGGAGAATCCATTTTTTAGGCTAATAAATGGACTTCATTAATTAATGGAGCTGATCTGATCATTTACTGAATGGCCTTCTATGGAAATACACGAATAAATAGTTGAAGATTTGGGGCTCATGAGACTCAGCGCGTCGCATATGAAATTTTACTTCATATCAGAGTTGAGTACAAAATGACACGTTAGAGAAACCATCGTTTATCTAACCTTTCGTATCTTTTTTTTTTGAAAATCGAGCGTCTTGTGTGTGTATTTGCAAATTTGACCCCTCTCCTATCGTGAAAAATACGGCAGGCGATAAGTATTCCCTGCCGCACTTAGAAAGCATGGAAGCTGGCCACGCGCAAGAATTGGCCGCCACGTCGCCAACCCAGCCACACCGCCTCGCGCCACCTACTCTGCGACAATGGCTAGAGCTTTTCTCGTCCACTAGATCCTGTGCCAGTGTCTCTTCGCTCCGTGCAGAAATCCCGCTGAGCCATCACCTTGCCCTGCCATCGTCACCGTCAATGCCCTCCTACATGCGCTCTTGTCCTTTCTCCTTGGCCGCGCCACCAAGTTCACGGGTCCAAATCGAAGACCTCGCTACCGTGCCTATAAAGGGAGCTCCCTAGCTCGTCCTCCACCCCATGAAGCTTCCTGCTCTTTCCCTCCTGAAAGCCTGCTCCATTGCCCTCCAAGGAGCTCCATTGCCACCACAAGCAAGTAAGGCTCCATCTTCTCCCTCGGTGAGCCCTACCTAAATTCCTTTGAAGTATAACTCCCTTAGCCTATCCTGATTGTGTCCCCTCCTCAGCAGCTCTGCGCTCTAGGAAATTGATGCATCTCTTTTCAGTTTTGTTGCAAATGTGTTTTCGATTTGTTGCATTAGTTATTGTTGATTGTTGTATACAAGATCTTATATGTTGCATCATATGAGAGGCATTTTTGTCGTGGCTATATTATTTTTGTTTGTACCTAAATATTTTGTTGGTGCAATGGTCTGCCATTTGTTTCAACATTTTGTTATATGGGGATTTGTTGCAAATGAAGAGTTTTTTTGTTACATAACCAATGATCCAACGTTACGCAGCTTAGTTTTTTTGTTGCGTAGAACTGATGGTTCAGGAGAGTGTACGATGGAAAGCTTCTCATGGTATGTCCGAGCGCTGGTAGCTCCATTCTTTTTCTTCTAGATTGGATAACAAAAAATGATATCACGCAACACATTTGTGCAAATGAGACGTTGTTGAGACTTAAGGGAGACAGAGCAAAAACTGCAGGCTCGGCCCAAAAGATATCACTCCCCATCGTTGCCGCGAGAAAGAGCCCTAGCAGTGGCACGCACGCGCCCAACTGCACTAATGGGCCACAACTCACCACTCTGCTACCGTGCACGAGAATCGGCGGTCGTGAATGCAAACTCGTGGGCGCATCTTTTGCCTCAACCGTGTCCCTGCTGCCACATTGTGGATGTGATGTCCCCGCCTGCCGCTATTCTAGGACGGCAGCACGCCCAGCTGACTAGCTGAGGCAATGAGTGGCTCGAGGTTCCGCCTCCGCTTTCGCAGTAGCCGATGGTAGCGTAGTGCCCGGCTCCACGCCCGGCGCGCAAAGCCCCCATAGGCCCATACAACTCGAACGTACCCACAGGAAAGAGAAAACTAACGACTTTTCGGTCACACATGGTCGACCCATCATCGTAGTGGCCCACTAAACCGTGCAGATCCAAAGGCCAGAATGAGACCAAAACGTCTCAAGAAAAGAAAAGAACAGGCCGAAAACTCCCTCCGCGATCCCCAGATCAACCCCCCACCCACCTCGCCGCTGGCGTTAATGGCAGCCGCCGTGGCCTGGGCCTTCACCGCCGCCACCTGGGTCAAGCTCCTGCATGTCCCTACCTACCGTTCCACGGACTTCGATGTGCACCGCTATTGGCTCACACTCACCCACGCCCACCCCACACAGCGGTGGTACACCGATGCCTCCTCCCAGTGGACGCTCGACTTCCCGCCCACCCTTCTTCGCCTATTTCTCCCACCACCTCTCCCTCCCAGTGGCCCTCATCGACGCCTCCCTCGTCTCCCTCCCCGTGCCTGCCACACTGCTCTCCTTCGCCTACCTCTTCTACCTCTGCTTCACTGCCGCCTTCTCCAACCTACTCCTCTTCGCGTTCGTCCTCCTATTAGCAAAGAACGCGCGCCGGAGGCAGTGGCCGTTCCTTGCCCTCGTGCTCATCATGTGGTTGCCGACGCTGCTCGTTGTGGACCACGTCCACTTCCAGTACAATGGGTTCCTGATGGGGTTGCTACTAATCTCGCTGCACTTTCTTGAGCAGGGGAAGGATCCTGCTAGGGGAGTTGTGTTAGCTGCATTATTGTGCTCGAAGCATCTGTTCCTCGTGGCTGCGCCGGTATATTTCGTGTATCTGTTCTGACATTATTGCTGCGACTGGGGTGTGGTGAGGGGACTAGGGAGGCTAGAGTTCATGGGTGTTGGAGTGGTTGCCGTTTTCGCAGCAGCGTTTGTGCCCTTTGTGTACGACAGGCATGTGAGCTTGGTCGATTAGTTCATTTTTTGAATTTGATGTATTGCCATGATCTTTGTCATTTAGATATTAGTTATTTATTTGTAATTATCAGTCTCTAGCACAAGCACAAAAGCACGCTTATGAGGAGTTGAGAATTAGTGAGACTGAGAATTGGTCCATAGTTAATTCTAGTCATTTAACATTGAATCTGGTAGTAATCAGTGAAGTTTATAATCAAGTTGTGCCTGTGTTGCCGGTTTGCTCAAAATTTTGTACGATAGGAATAACACCCGATTAGGTTTGTGCCAATGCCTCCTAATTTTGGTTTCAATTGTGGTAATTGCTATGGAGTATATCAGTATAACTTAAGATGTTCTCACACGGCCTTCCTACAACCTCTGAATTAATTGACGTCTCTATAGTCAAGACAATGCTCCATGCCTACATCACTTTTACTAGTTTTTGGTGGTATTAATGCCCTATACCTAATACGTACTTTATCCATTCTCTCAAAGAAATAGATTTTGAAAGTATTGTGCATATGCGAATGTTGAGAACTCTACACTCTCAAACACTGTTGTGTTGGCTAAAGTTCAACTATATAAATTTAGTGCAAGTCTTTAGCAATATATTTTCATCTGTCGACATATAATACTAGGTTTGGTTTCATGAAGGCATTCGCTCTAATGTAAGTTTGTTTGTAACATCTGCCTTTCCCACGTGAACAGTCTTATCAATGTGTTCTCATGGATGTAGGTTATTTGATTGACACCGTAACTACCGTATTTATTGCATTAATAATTTTCCAGATGAAACAACTCTTTAACCGATTGTTTCTATTTGGTTGAGGCCTATGCCATGCCATGCCTATTGGACCCTAAATTTTTTGGTATTCTATGTAATAGTTGACAAGATCTTTGCATTTCTTCTTTGAAGACTAGGATTCAAATATTCAGATGCCTAAAGCTTCATATAGTGTGGACTGTGGAGCTTATTGGTGATTCGTTTCCTTTTGTGTTCTTCCCAAGGTTTTCTCCTCCACTACCCATTCTTTTTTATTCCAAGGAGGACTGCATGCCTCTATGATTTGATATGTGTTGTTATCTGAACTTGAGGATTGAGGTGACCCCAATAAGTACATTCTTATTGGTTATACTTGCTATGACTCCTTGTCTTGTCAAAGCATATTCTCTAACCCTCAAACAAGGCATGTAATTAGATGGGTGTCATATGCTTGTACATGTGGATATATGTTTGGATGTCATGTAAATGAGAATGCATCACTTCATTTCACTATCCCACTTGCCCTAATTGCCATGGATAGCTTGGCCGATGCCAAGCATTACTTTTTGTTGTCAATAGGTATGTTTGGATCACGGTTTACTCTTGTTCATACTTTGATGGTTATTCAGTTTCGCTTGCAACATTTCTTAAAACAATGTTTTTAAGTGCATGTTCTGTCCATGAAAAGAGATTCTTTTACCATATTGCCTACTTCAGTATTTCAGTATATACTATGTCCATGTTCTCAATATAATAGCCCTTTTTAGGAATACCGTGAGAACATTAAGTCAGAAGTATAATAAACATGGCTACCATGAAATTGGTTGATATGCCGATTGATGGTGTTGAGAGTTGAGACCTAAGGTTTGTTTTTTTAACCAACAAAAAGCACCTTCCAATGAAATTATCAATAATGAATGCTGTCTTTTGTACACTAGCCAAGCAAATGGGATAGCAAGGGAAAGTTGAGCAACAAACTATTAAGAAAAAAATACGGGATGCACGTTATTTTTTTATTTATAGTGATATAGCCCTCAACGCAATTTCCGTTTTCTAGGCCTTTTTTAAAAAATAGGCTGCTAGGAGTCGTCGGTGAATTTGCGAAACCGCGATTTATTTTTTTTGCTTAATTTCGGTGGTCTCGTTTTTTTTTGTAAAAAAATGGGTTATTAGGAGTCGGCGGCGAATCTGCGGAACCGCGAGCTCTTTTTTTGGGCAAAAACCACGGAGGGATGGACCTTAACGTTATCTCGGTTTTCTAGGGTTTTTTTTTAAACGGGTTACTAGGAGTCGTCGGCAAATCTGCGAAACCGCGGGTTTTTTTTTTGCGAAATTTTGGTTTTCTCATTTTTTTTTAAAAAAAATGGGTTGCTAGGAGTCGGCGGTGAATCTGCGGGACCGCGGGCTCTCTTTCTGGAGAAAAACCGCGGAGGATCTAAACATAATTTTGGTTTTTTCGGATCCTTTTTGTGAAAAACAACAGGAGGACCTAAACACAATTTTATTTTTTTCGGAGGACCTTCTCGCGAGGGCAGCTGACATGGCGCAGCTGGCCGAGTTCCAATCCTCCCCGCTATAATATAAGTAATACATTTCGGTAACTCACCCCCTTGACTCTTGCATTAGGCAATCAATGTCACAACTGGGAACAGCATTTTCTTATGGTTGATACATTCAGTCTTGCAGAGAGAGGGATTTTGAGGATGTAATCTTGTCATGACGTAATATTCTTTTCAATGGAGTTGCTTGTATCAGCCCATTCTTCATGGGTTGAGTTTTTTCTTTTCAGACAATTTTGATGACCTGCTGTGTTGAGTGTGTGATGTATCAAGGAATTATTCAGTTTTGCAGTACCAAAAAGAGAGAGGGAGAATTGCATGCTGTCTGTGTCCCTGGAGCTGCTTCATCTGTATTTTGTGTTCGCAGTATGGCTGCATATAATCTACCTAAGGTCTGGAGAACTGCATCTGCCTGTTCTGGCAGGGAGCTTGTTTAATATTTTTTTGATCTGTATACTATGAAGAAATACGGCTTATAATCTTGGTCTACCAAATATACGTGGATTTGGTCCCAAATACATGAATGATGAGTAAGATGTACTAGTATGGCATTGGGAAGAACATTCGGTAATCGATCAGATCGGTGACATTAATAGGCATGCCGTTAATTTGTCTCAAAAATAGATTAGGACATCGAAATAATTGATTTGGGTAATCCACCAAATTTCATGTAGGATTCTACTTCCTTTGGAAGGCTCCCTTCCCTCGCGTAAACCGCGCAAGATACGACTCTTGGCCGGTGCGACGCGAAGGACTTCACGCAGCAAGATTCAAGCATTATGAGCTCCTCCCCGATGCAACAGATCGCCCTACTCCTCCTCCTCGCCGCGGAGATGGTGGGCGCCGACCCGGCGCCGTCGGTGTGTACGCGGCGAACGGAGGCCCCACGGCGACGGAAGTAGGGGTCCGCGGCAAGGGCTGGGCACGGCCTGGCGACGAAGCGCCAGTGTGAAGTGATCACCTCTCAAATAGAGTACTTTTACGTACATAATATTGAATATTAGCCGTTTATTCTATTTTATCTAGCGGATCAGATTAATTAGGATTTAGTTATACTTTTGTTGATAGTCACGTGTTGTTACGGTCTACGGCCAGAGCGCCCGCACGACTCCAACGGCCAATTGCAGTTCGAGCCGAGCCCAAATAAATGGGCCAGAAAGCCCATCTGCACAAACGCTCTAGATCCTTGTATTAATTTCTCTGTTGATGTGCCTGACATAGTGATATCCTACGGATTGCAGCACCTGCAACTGCAATTGGTAGAGATTGGGCGAGCCAACAAGCGTGACCTTGCAAGAAGAGACGGATAAAGGACAGAAGGAAAGGAAAGCAAAAATACAGGACTCGACAATAGCTTGAAGAACTGTAATGCAAGATTCAATTCGAATTTAGAAAATAGTCAAGCTGCACCTCAAATTGAGCATCTGAAGAGGTTTTGGCTTGGAGATGCCCAACTGACGAGACAATAAGAACGGTTGATAACTGTGAGAAAACTCAGTACATGCCCCTATTTCAGCACCATGAAGTGTAGGTAACTGTCCTGTTTATACCGGATTGAACTTTCCATGATAATAGCTTAATGTCCCTGTGGTGAATGGGGCAATTTGAACTGGCTTCATGGAGGGAGCTTCAGAAGAAATCAAAGCTAAAATCCCATTCATAGCACACGCAGTAACAAGAGGCTTATAGTCCTTCAGAACAAAACATGATATCCAACCTAAATTAACAGAACTTTAATACAACCTGGATGTGGATTCCTGTTTCCACATGGAGTGCAGTAGATAGAAAAAATAATGCAGTTTCAATATTATCGATCAGTTGCACAATGGATGTCAGCACTCATCCTTTAGCTTTGTAGGCCTTTACAACTTAGATCAAACAGAAAAGCAGGATCTGAAATTAGCTAACTTTAACATTACATTCTCAACCATGTATAAATATAGAGCCGAGTTTATAAAGAAAATTTGAACTTTAACAGCTAACAACAAATCTAATTTTACATTGATATACCTCACAGAACAAGTAATATCTCAACGGCACACCTCTACTGACGATCTAACAAATGACCTTCTCCACCTTTGATCAAGGAATGCATCTCTTTTATTGCACCAATGTTGATGCTGCTGGTGACAGACTGGATTAGCTGAACTGACAGGTCTTCCCAGCTGCTCTGGTATTGCGGGTGCAATCTTCACAGTACATCTTTGGATAATGCATCATCAAAAATGCATCTAGCAAAGAGGTTCCTAAGCTAAGAAAAAATATGTTGACACTATAATAGTGAGATATCAACTACCTGCAGATTGCCCACAATTAATTAAACCGGGAGGGTGCCGGCCACGCAAATTTGAATCTCAGCCACAAATTCACATCTACATATTACAGAGAGAGCTTCCTATGAAAAGTTTGCTGCCATCTCGCATTTTCTTTCCCATTAATTTAGGTAGAGCACAGACCATGTCACTTATACTACATGGAACGTCAACGTTGTACCATTACAAACTACACAATCTGTTGCATATGATTGTTAACAACGAATCATAGAATTGCTCACAAAATCTAGATCTTCAAAAATGGCGCTACAGCTGGCCAAAGGTCAGGAAGACGAGTTAAAAGAGGAAGAGGCCCGCGATGCATCTGGTTTGAGGGCGGTAGAGGTTAGGACTACGGGTGGTGGCGCCATACCTTGATGGGACGGAGGCCGATGTCACTAGTCGTCGCTGTGGGGTCACCATCGTTGCTGCCGGGGAGGATGTCACCGTTGCCCCGGGGGCATGGGAAAGCTCGCTGAAGCTGGGGCCGCTCGCCGGCCACACTTTCCATTCTTGCTAGGTCCACGACGCGCCACCGCCTCTAGGCCTCTAAGGGAGGAGAGGAGTTGGGAGACGAACCATCGAATGGAGGAGCCGCGAGAGGGGAATCGATGGCTGCTGGTCTAACCAGAAAGTCTATAATACTCTTACGAAATCGACGGTCCAATTTAATTTCTACTGCCAACTCTTACTACCAATAAAGTGTACCATAATTCTCCTCAAATAAGCCTTGTTGTCAAGATTTGGGCCTAATTCAAGTAGCTAGCCGGTTAAACTGGGCTACAAAATGGGCAGCCCATTTTGCTCAACACGAACTTAAAAAAAATGACACTACCAGTTTAGATGAGCAACTTCCTCTCTCTCTCTCTCTCTCTCTAAAAATGAAGAAGATAAGCAACTGAAGTCTCCTTCAGCCTTTCGACCTTCTATCTGCGTGCGCGCTAAACTTCTTGTTATGTTTAAGGACAGATAGAGATAGGTGCTTCAAAGAGTAGGATACAAGGATTCCTCTAGTCGGGCTGGCCAGATTGCTGTCTGCCAATGTTCTGGAGAACGTGAAAGATGCGTAATTATTTTTTTGTTTGAGAATCAGATGCGTTGTTTTTTGCCTGCTGTGTTCTGCTCTACCACGGTCTCTCGGTGGATTGTGAAGGGAAAAAAGCCCGAAAAAAACAGAGGATTTTTTTTTAAAAAAAAAGACTTCCGAAGCCCAACTGAGAATATCAGAGTCTGGTTTCGATACTCAGACCTACTGGTTCATAAGATTGATATCGTGTAATATATTCTGGGTCTTCACGCTTGGCAGACGCACGAAAAGTTTAAAACTAGACAAATTGCTAATTTGCTATCGGCATTCCAAAAGGATGCAGGTACAAAATCTACCAGTACTTTACACTGTAAAATTTAACATGGATTATGGATACTCTGCCACCGGCAACTAAAAACCGGGACCAATTCTAGTTTCAAGTATCCAACAACATTCTCATATAAGCCTCGATCAAGCTTGGCATCCACGGCACAAAAGAAGAAGAAAAATATGAGAAAGAAAAGGCAAAGTGAAACGCCGACTCCTTTTCCCCAACGTTGCGTAACGCCGATCACCTGTGTTACTACTAACAATTCAGTTTTCCAGAAAATTAAAAAAGAACTCGATTTCCGCTTTCTCCTTTCCGTCGCTTCGATCGGATTAGGATAGCTGTGCATGTTCTTGGTGAACAAGTAGCATACAAGTTTTTTTTCCTTCGCAATGCTTTCACCTGGAGCCGTATATAACTTGCAGGGACCAACTACTTAGAACAGAACAGATCGTAGTCAACCATGGCTCCTGGATTTTCCATATGGGTCCAAACGTATGAAATCTCATGGTTTATGTGGCAGCGTTTGAGCAATGATGTCATGGAGAATTAGATCGCATGAGACATCACCTAATTTTGTATCTACCCCTTCCAAGGAACCAATACTAGTAAACACCAATTCAGGTTTACGACTGCGACTGTATTTTTTTTCATTTTCCAAAAAGTAATATCACGTGTTATATATATATATATCTATATTTTGTATGCTACGTGTTTATATCGGACGTGCAAAGTAATTGACTAAGCAGCGTTGGCCGGCTGCACGTCAGCAAATCACCTTCCATGAAGCTGTTATCATGTCAGTGCAGGATAAGATCACGTATAACTGGTTAAGAATTTGATTCAGTCGAGCACTTTTGGATTATACTGAACATGGCATAAGGAAACACACCTTGATTTGTTCCTCTTGTGTCCATTGGCAAGATTCATTTGGAATGTAGTGATATTTGCTTTTGACTTGAGATGTTAACTTGCTCATGCTAAACACCTATTTGGTAATTAGTTGATTTAATTAAGGGGTGAATCTAAGAAGCTATTGTTGGTGGGAATTTCAGCATTGCTCTGGACTATCTAGAAAACGCGTAATGTAGCGTGCTTCAGAAATGTCAAGGCTGCTGATCCCAAAAAAACTATCTTCGACATAACACAGTGACTCAACATCTAGACTATTTTGCAGAGAAAGGAGGAAGACAAAGAAGCCATGTTGTGTGTGGGGGGGGGGGGGCAAATTGCTGGGACAAGTGGTTACTGAGGTATTCAAGGCGCAGCGAGGATGAAGACCAACAGTTGACAGGATCACTATCTAAAAAAGGAAAAGATGGAGAGGAAAAGAAAGTGATTATGTGTTGATCGTGAAAGTACTAAGACAAAGTGATCCCCGTTTTTGTTTTTGAATGACATTGTAATAGGATTAGTTCATCTACTTTATGCTTTCGAGCCGTGCTTTTGCTTTTGGTTGAACCTTGCTCTAGCTCACTGTCTGTACAAGTCAGGGTGCAGCAAAAAGTTCTGTTTTCTGTTTTGTTTTTCGTTTTTACTTTTTTTTGTAGTGGACTTCTGATTTCTGATAATAGAAATCGGGAGGGTCATTGCCTTCTGTTATTCAGAAAAATGTAAACAGGCTCTTATCAATGCTTTTCGTGTTGATTGCAGGTAAACTACAAGGAACAGGGTACGGTAGGAGCATTCAGCAAAACGAAAGACTTCAGGATGATTCAGTTTCAGACCCTTTTCTGTCCTATTGGATGGTAGAAAAGGAAAAGGCAAGAGCAGAGCTAGCAGGCAGTCTTTTTGTTCGAATATCATATGGACTGTTGATTCTTCTTGTCAATTCCCATCATGACATCATAGTCTTGAGGAGATAGAGAAATCAAAAGGTGACAGAGCAAAGAAGGGCAACTTGCTCCTCAGGTTCATCATGGCATGGCAATGGCATCAGGGATGACCGAATGAGAGGAGGGACAGGGAGATCTCATGAATCATGAAGCATGGAAGGAACAAGAAAGAGCTCAATTTCAGCACCAAACCGCCTGCCTGCCTGCCTCCGTTCTCAAGAGCAGTAGGAATCCAAGGAACTGCCTTCAAACGGCAGCCTTAATGTTGGGCACCATTCAAGAATTCACATGACATCTGTTGCGAGGCTAGTTCTCCAGTATTGCTTTGTTCCATATGAGAAATGAGAAACAGTTTCATCTTTTGCACTTTTGGTATCAAAGTGTGAGTGTGCAGCAGAATTGAAGGACAGTAGTTCAGCAAGGTCCCGTGTAGATGTAATATTGGAAAAGTCCACTTTTGCTGTGAGGTAGTACTAGTTGTACTGGTTAATTAACATCAATTAGCACCACATACTGTTTGCACGTAAGAAATCACACAAAAGAACAACTCCTAGATTAAAGTATTGATCCAGAACTACCAACAATTTACTCCCCCTTAAATAACAGGCAGCTCATTTGGGATTTGGGAATCAAACAGCACCTCAGGTGTTTAAGGTTAGACAGACAATTCCTGATTTTCTGAGGTGCAGAGTATCTCCATTATCTGACCTGCTACAGTCAGTTAGCGGCTAGTTTCGCTACCATCGATAGCAACAATTTTGACCGTTAAAGGCATCCATAAACAATTGTCTACTCTCGATCATGCAAGAAACGAAGATGTTTCATATCACCTCCATCCTCAATCCCTAGGCCCCTTACAGTCGCAGGCAACACGAGAAGTTAAATAATTAGACACCAAGGCTGATCTAACCCTTATTATAATACATTGGTCGATGACAAACCTTGCAGATACAATATTCCCGAACTCCTCCCGATTCCATTGCCCCGTGGATTAAACTAGAGCAACACGCATTAATCTAACTTTGTTTGTTCTTATGCTTGAGACAGCATTGGTGATTTGATGGGTGTCACTGCTTGCTTATTTTGGCCGGTCTCCAGGGATGGCTAGACAAAGAACAAGGCTGTAGTGTGTCTCAAGGCATCTCTAGCACCGTAACTTATGTAACTAGCTTATCCACGCCCTCAAACCCAGCTGGATATGTGAAAGTAGTAGTATTTAATATTTGTGCGCAAAGGACAAGGTACAAACTTACAAACCCTGGGGCGCATCACATGTATATACTATATATTTTTCCTGTAGACCTAAGCTGACTCAACCTATGCCTAGAGAGGTATACAGTAATACAACTCATGTACAGTCACACGAGAGTTAGAGGTTTAATTATGATGAACATATATATGCTCTGGAATTAACTTCCCAGCTATTGCATTTCTAGCTAGCTATATATCGACATGCATGGACCAGACATAGGCAAACAGTTATATGACGAGATCTCGTGTTGCTATCCGTGCATGCATGGCCGCTCCATCAGTAACGTATGTGTCGGCTCGACGATGCTTCTGCACATTCTGCAGCGTATCGATCCGTTGATCAGATACAGACACACGGGTTGACGGCCATGTGATGCACCGCTCACTAGCTACTAACCTGATCAGCCCTGAACTCTGCTACGACCCTGCCGGCCCCCGTGCTTTCGCGTGGCCATGCATGATCTGATCAGATCGATTAGCTCGACCCCAAAAACTCGGATTATTATTTCTGCGGTTCCTTATAACAATCAAAGGTTTCTTTGACACCTGCGTCGTCGCGCTAGTTACGCGACATCTTAATGGACTGTTTTGTAGGATGGAGTGTCCGTCCACGATCGTTAAATCCTCATGGCCTGTTGCGAGTACAGTCTCACCAACTTCCACCGTTACGTTTTACAGGAAGCCACGGGCAAATTAAACCGATCAGCTACCCGGCTTAATTGCACCATATAGTTACGTTTTACAGGAAGCCACGGACAAATTTAACCGATCAGCTACCCGGCTTAATTGCACCATATATTGCCAGTGTACCGCACCATGCATCGATACGATCGATCGATCATAGCGGCAGCCAGTAGACATTCCAATGCCAACGTTCGTGCATGCGTAGATCGATCTCGTGCACAAGCTACCGTACGTGCGTGCATGCTCGTCTAATTCTACTCCGTGGGCGTACGTACGTAGAGATCAGTTGGTAATTAGAACATGCTATATATAAACCTAGCTTTAAAACGTACACTGAGAAGAGGTCAAGGATCAAATCCAACCAACAGGAAATAACCGACGGCCGGATCCACAAGCATCATGGACAACTGAAAATTACTGGTTACTAAATAACTAAATTAGTTATTCAGTAACCAGTAATTTAGTGCTCAACAATATCCGATCCACTGTTCTAATTAGTGTATATATAGTTCAGCCAGTGAAATCTGCCGACGCGCTTGGAAATATACCTAGCATTTGTACGATAAGCTAGATCGATCAACCTTTGCGTTGCATTCATGCTCGTCAAATCGGCATCCATGTGACGCAATTATCGATCAGGTAACAAGCACATCTGTGCCCTAGAACGGCAAGCATATAGTATTGCCCTGCTAGTTTTTTTATGGTGAGCACATTATTATTACTAGTATAGTGCCCGTGCTAACGCTACGACGGCAGTACACCCGCTTAAGAAAAGAAAACTATGCAGTTTAACACTTGAAAGGCTTTAAAATTGTCCTTTACAGCTATGCAGATGTAGGAGAACAACATAATTTAGAGAGCCAAATCTGTATTAGGGAAGGTTCGTGAATTCCTAGCTAACCCATTTACGATGCATGAATATATAATAATATGATAACTTTACAGAGCATGTAAAGAGGGAGACCTCGTGTTCCGCTTGAGAGGAGTAAAGCTCGCAAGCCATTGCCATGACTTCAATTTTTAATAGCAGTTCAGGGGATTACGATATTGTTTCTTTGCAAATCGAAAGGACTTGGCTGATAGGGATGTATGCATCCCTTATGATTGGCACATATCAATCATCAGTTCATGAGCTAGCAAGCACATGAGGCCAAGTTGGATTTAGACAGTTCTGTATGCACCTTTGTACACGCATGAAAGAGCCGACGGCGTCGGTCGTCGTCGCCGCACGCGTGCGTATGTATTTACGCCGATGTTGCCGGTTGCCGTTGCCGCACGCCTGCGTATGTATGTATGCCGACGTCGCCGACCACCGTCGCCACACGTAAAAGCCTTGCGGCCTCGCCGAACGGCTGGAGGTATAGCACCTCCGTCCCAGCGTTTGGACGTTCTTTAGTTAGGAATTCTAGAGATTATTTTGCATCTGTCTTGGACTCTTGGTCACTAATGGGCAAACTATGGTATCAGGAGCATTTGTATAGTTGTAATGCATGTTCATGGTCATTCATTCTTGGATGCTTCCAGTAATGAGCGATGCACTCAAATGACTATTTTTTCCCCTGCGCGCAGCCTTGGATGCTGTCTGTGTACCCATCCTTCTAAAATTTATTACAATCTTTAACAGCAAGCCACATAACTATTATTTTTGTCAGTTATAATTTATTATGGTTTTTTCATTCAAACCTACTATTGGTTTAGTCATTACTGAAGGATGTTGATCCAAGCTCATCTGGTGCACCATTTTTTCAGGTATGACAATCAAACTCTGCACGTTTGAAGATGCTGACCGCATGACGATCTGGACAGAAGATAAAACATTCTACACCGAAGAGGACTTCCGGGATTTCCTCTCACGGCGTGGTTGGACACTCCTTAGGGAGTATAGTGGCTACAGAGTCACTGATACTCTTGACGATCTTCGTCCTGGTGTGATTTATCAGGGGATGCGATCGCTTGGTGATTGATTTTGTGAAATTTGCCTGACCAAGGCGTCTAATTGTGTCCAAAGTACAAATAGTCCATACAGTTTAATGCAATTTAAAGTCAAGCAAATCCTGGGGGTCCCTGGTTTATCTTGTATGTAAATGTAGCCTTTTAGCATTGGAAGCTAAGTTTCATTTTGTTACACATGCTGTGAAAAAGGGGAAAACAGATGTTCAGGCAGTTCATCCTCTGGATAGGAAATCCCTGGAAGAGATATTACTGGAAGCATCTTGGTAAAAAGCCTTGGAAACAATTTGAATTGCAGGATGCCGCTGATATAAGTACATTTGATCAACACCACATATATTGAAAGCTAAAATAAATTGACAGAATATGGGGTATTGTAGTGTGAAGGTACTTCTAGTTCTAGGATTAATTGATAAAATAATCTCACTTACATGTGTCATTGATAAAATGTCCTGTGATGTTAGCCATATGTCAGTGAGATAAATAGGGTATTTTATCAATTGCACCAAGTAAAATAAGTCATGATTAATTCTCCTGTTCTAGGATTTAGGGAAGGTTGAGTCGCATGATTGTGACAGCGAATATGTGAGCAAAAAACATACGCAAAAAGCGGCGCACGATGCATTCACTCTAGGAAAAATTCCAACCCCAATAGTACAAGCTTTGAAGTTCGGTTTTGGGAAGGCACAAGCATGAACAAAGCGATGCGATGAGTTGGCCTAAACGTGAATGAACGATTCACACAACACCTTCACGCCAAGCAAGCAGCTAGCTTAGCTGCCGAGGGCCTCTCGTGGTCATTCTTGCGCCGTCCCACTCGCCGTTCTTGTAGGAGACGGCGTGTCCACCTTGTGGATCGCCATCGCAAGAACGCCACGCGGTCTTAGCAAGCAATCAAGCCGGTACCACCAAAAGGATCCCAAGAACAAAGAGAATGGAATGTTAGGGACGCGTCGCTTGCTTTGTTACCTTGGTGTCGAACGAGTGCGGCTTCACCATCTGCGGGTTGTCGATGAGCTTGGCATCGCTCTCGATCCGGTGATCGGCGCGTCGACGCCCTTGTCGATGTAGGCCGGGCGTCGAATATGCTGATTCGACACAGTCGATGAGTTAAAGCTCGATCCGGTGGCCATAAGATTCAAGATCGATCATCGGAGGAGGGTTTAGCTCTTCCTTACATGGTTCGCCGAGGCGGGGAGGTAGGTGATGCAGAGGCGACTGGCGCATGATGGGTGGATCTCCTCATGATCTCCTTGTCGCTCTTCTCCTTGATCACCCCGACAAACACCACCCACCCATCCGCCCGTAGCATCAAGACGCAATCAAGCAACGCACCGCCTCGGCTCGGCAGATTCCAATCAAAGAGACAAGAAAGGGATAGGACAAGCAGAGTGGCGCGTGCCCTTTCTCGACTACCTCGGCCTCGGTCTCGATGTTGAAGTTCAGCGCTCCAAAGACCTTGGAGGTGGCCTTGCTCATGATCACCAGGACGATCCTCTGCAGCTTCCCGGCCTCGAGCCACTCTGCAGTTTGCATCCACACAAGTGAGCAAATGAACATATGTAACAAGAGCAATACTTGGGTGATGAAATTCTTACAGCACAGAATTGAACTTACAACATGCAAAATTCTATGCAACCAAACAATAAACAAGAATACAGATCATGACAACAGAAAATACATCAGAGATCAGGCTCCAGCATCGAGAGTCGAGACAATTGAGCCCCAATTTTATGCACTGATAATGTGTTAGCACTTAGTCCTCTCTCTTTCTTGCGAGGAGTGTTAGTACTTAATCTATTAGTACGTGTACGAATTTGAGTACCTAACAGTTACTTCAAGAGATCTAACAACATATAACAGGGAATAAATGAACATAACAAACAGCTTGAGGCCTTACCTGCGACTGATAGTCCCAGATGCACACACTCCCCGAGTAGAGGCTCGACAGGATCCTACGCCAATGCACAAACACGTAATCAACTAATTAACCAAAAAGCACATCAAAATGATAGGAACGAACAGCCCCAATGAGACCGAAAATGTACTAAACGCCCCCAAAAATGCAATTACTTGCCATGGCTCCGTGGGATGCAGATCCACCGACTTGACCCTCTCCGACCGTTGCGCAAACTTCCTCTAATCACCACCCAAAAAAAATGAACACAAAATTAGCCCAAATCTAAAGCGCAACACAAACAACCACCACAACAACAAACGAGACCGAGATCTAGCGGAGTCGAGTTCGCGCACCTTGATCTCCAACCTGAGCGGCTGCGGAAAACACAAGCAGGGAACAACATTGATCAGATCTCGGCGCATACAACACGAATTGTGATCGAAAAAACCAGGAAATAGGTGGCGAACGGATTGGAGATTCGAAGGGCGAGTTCAGATCCACGTACCATCTTGGCGGCAATAGGCTGCGGTGGATCGAGCGGGGCGACGGGGCTAAACCCTAGAGATCTGCAGTGACGTGGTGGTGCGGTGCGGTGTGGCGAGGCGAGGTGAGGAGGGAGCGACTCAGATCGTGAGCTCGGTGGAGGAGCAAGGAAGGTGGGGGAGGAGATGACTCCTCACACAGGGGTTTTATGTGAGGCGCCATGGGGGAGGAGTGGATCGGTGGATCCTGAAGAGAAATGCAAAACCCTAGAGCGGGAGGAAGGAAGGCAATGAATCCGATGGACGGCCGCCGCGTGTTACCTTTCCCAGAAAATTTCCTTTTATTCTGGAGGTGTGATAAACGCAAATTTGTTTCCATTCCATCCTGCCGAAGGAGACAGCAGGCGTTTCTGCCGAAGGTCATTATGACCGTCTGTATAATTTAGACTTAATTATGTACTTAATTTTCTTAATTTCAGGAAGATTAGACACACTTAATAATAGCCATTGGATGTGGGTGAGTAAAGCCGAGGAAAGATCCGAGACGTTCATTGTGATGAATGGAAGTTTCTGGGGACGTTTTGCTGGGTGCACGAACATTGGGCTATCTCTAGTGGGTGCACTATTTGGGGTGGACGTAGAAGAAAATGCTTAGGTGCATTATATAGGAGTATAGATTCGTAGCGGCACCATACTCTCCCACCTCCAACGGCCACTCTACACATGTGCAAAAGAATTTGGAACGGGTTTTGATAATTCCAAGTCAAATTCCACATATCTCCAAATCATCATTCTTAACAATACAACCGGTTCATATATAACGTGCGTAATGCAAAATTATCCAGCTAGTTACTTTACATTGTTGTGTGTGGGGTGGGGTGGGGGTGGGGAGGGGTTGATGCGCGAGGACTTCGTACACGAAGCTATATATATAGCTAATCAATTCACGAAGAGACTATTTATGTTCTATTACTGTTATGTTTTCTGGTAATTTTCCATTGGATACGCCATAAGTGTAGTGAAGCATGGGCCCTACCAGGTTGTTCTGTGTCTGATGGAGTTCGTAAATTCTCGGACATGAGATATTAAAGGCACGTACGTACAGCATATGTACCGGCAGCCCATTACGTTGCCCACGGTACTTTTGCTCGATCTGATAATGCGCCTTAATTTAAGTAGTTGAGGGTTAAAAAAAAATCGACCAAAATCGCTGACTGCCGGTTGATACTTAGAACCGGTCGATAAATCAATCCAATTCAAATTTAAATTAAAAAAATTCAAAAAAAAAACTATCTAAAAAATTCCTAAAACTAGTATTAATAGATTGAAAACTGAATTTGGGAGACGTTTTTGAACAAATCCGAATATACATAATAGAAAAAAAGAAAATTGAGCTATCAAATCGTGTTATAAATTTTTGAAATTTTTTGTGTGAGGTCCTAAGGTAATGCTAATGATGTTTGAATTTTTGTAAACATCTGACAGTGCTACTGTCTTTGTATATGCTCTTCTGGTTTTTATTTTCTAGAGGTCTAGAAAGTTTACTACACGATTTTTGGGCATTGTTTATGATACCATTAAAATCTCAGAGCATGATCAAGCTTGTAAATTTTTATAAAAAAATCTGGCAGTGCCTTAATTTGTTCCTTTTCATTAATTGATGTTTTCGATTTTTCAAATAAATAAATTAATTCAAAAATTATTAAATTTCTATGAGGTGTTTTATAGATTAATTGGGATTTATTCAAATTTTCTTAATTTTTTTATAATTTTTATTGAATTTTTTTTGTAATTTTCTTTGAGTGTGCCGATTTTCAATGTGAACAATTCGAAATTCGAAGAAAACTGGTGGAAAATCGAAATAAAAAACCATCCTTGAGTGTACCGATCTAAATAAAAAATCGAACAATACCGATCGAAAATCGGTCAAACCGGTTGGTTTTTTCTGCTGCTTTTTGATCGCTAAATTCAAAAAGTTTGACTTTGCAAACTGTTTAGTTTCTACCGATTTTCGATGAAAATCGGTGCTGAGGGGAGCTCGAATTTTCATCTCGATTCCGTATTGTTAACCCTGAGTACGTTAGCATTTGCATCTACTGTTTGTTTTCACGAGTTGACAAGAAAGTTAATTACATACATTTCCATGCATGGATTAATTAAAACGCAAGCAACTTCGTTCATCCGTAGATACCCATGGCCCCAGCAGATCATCAAGGTCTAGTAGAAATAATAAAGGGACGTCGACTCGCTACATCTGATTTTAATGCGTGTATTCATGGCTGAATAGATCGAACTGCTTTCATCCAATACTTTGTCGGTGCGGTTACTCTAGATCCATCGATCATTCTATGTTAATTTCAAAAAGTTCCGCAGTAGATCGACTACATATGTGCCTATATCATATGGTGTTCTTGTCAACGTGATCCGAAAAGGGCTTAGTTTCTCCCAAAAGCACTATGTAGCTTTTCTCGAGTAAAAGCTACTTAATTAAGCTAGCCCCACACAGATTGTTCTACAAAACTATAGTAAATACTAGCAACAAAGCGGCTGATTTTCCCCCCATTTGCGTCGCTCAATCTCTATTTACTAGCATGGATTGAGTTTGGTCACCATTCATTCTAAGGGAAAGAGGGCTGATTGCTTTATCAAATGACCCCAGATATGAAGCACTGTATGCATATATTGATCTACATGAAGTAACTGGTCTTGGGAATTCAGTTATAGGGGAATTAGACATCATGTTGTAAGCTATTGGATATACGATACTTCGCTTTGAAGGAAATTTATGTTCATTTTGTGGTACATCTTTCTAAAAGTTACTTTCGTCAGGAAGTATGTTCTAGACTTGGCAACTACTACCAAGGTTTCGGATTTCGTTTTCAGATAAAATACCGTTGTGGGCCGGATACCGAGATTTCGGCGAAATTCGGTAATTTCGGAGAAATCTCGTCCAGAATTTCAAATTCAAAATTTGAATCCGGTTTGTTTGATACCGAGAAATAGCGAAATTGGGCGAAATCTCGGCCGAAAAAGGCGAGATTTTGGCCATTTAACACATGCCGGAAAGTGGTCAAAACGATGGCGAAAAAATTTCAATTTTTTTGTGGAGAGTTCTGACATATTTTTAATGTTTTCATAAAAATTTCAGATTTTTATGAAGCTTGTGGAATTTTTAAAAATTCAAACATTGGGACTATCCTAATAAAACGCTGATAGACAGTTTTGAACTGAATGAAAAATGGTACAAAGCATGTTAGAAAAATTTGAAATTTTGTTAGCATGATTCTGACATGTGAATAATATTTCCATAAAATTTTCAGTTGTTTATGAAGCTTGAGGAATTTTTAAAAATTCGGGTATTGGTGATGTTCGGACGGAAAATGGTTGAAAGTACGTTAGAAAATTTCAAAAATTTTATTAGATGGTCGTAATGCATCATTAACCTTGCTGTAAATTATTTAGATGATTATCAATGTGTGAAGTTAGAAATTTCGGCAGTATTTTGACTGAAATTCGAAGATTGAGAGTCACAATTCGAAACAATTAATGTATATTGGCATGACAATTAATAAGCA
Organism: Otatea glauca; assembly: GCA_036346275.1. Classification (NCBI taxonomy): domain Eukaryota; kingdom Viridiplantae; phylum Streptophyta; class Magnoliopsida; order Poales; family Poaceae; genus Otatea; species Otatea glauca. The sequence goes on from CM070714.1 coordinate 44,587,596, forward strand.
CGAAATAAAATTGATACATATTACAATTCTTCACATATTTGCATATGACAATTAAATGAATGTATATTTGCATCACGTACCTACGAGTAGTAGAACGCCTGTGGTGCAAACTCCACCTCCGCGTTATCGACAATGACCTCGTGATACCTCCTCTCGTGTTGTTGCTTGTATTCTTCCCAGGTCATGTCCCGCGGTAGCCAGGCAGACTTCCAATGTTCGTAATGACTCATCCAGGCGCTATAATTCACGGACTGGTAAAGGTACCTAACACTGACAGATGAGTGTCGTGCGTACGGATCGGCGCATGGAGCATTGTAGTCAAACGGCGAAGAGATGCTCGATCCGTGATAACTCTGTCTGTGATCGTACCCACCCTGATCCCATCCGTACGGCATCGAACCATCCCGGTATGCTCGATTTGAAGGCCCAAATGGCTGGAAGACTCGCTGCTACACCATGATTGTGAGCCATCCTGTGGTTGTGCTGCCTAGTGCCCACCCCCACCACGCGACGTGCCCTTCCCGTCATCGCTGGTCCGCCGTGGGAGTGACCTCTCGGGCGATACCCCACGATGCGATCCTATCGCGGTGATTGTGACTGTGGACGGGGTCGGAGGGAGTACCGGCGACCTCCGTCCCGTCATCGCTGGAAAGTCCCATTGTCGCCGAGCTACTATCGAGGTATCGCACATTATCGAATGTGTTGCCGTGTCGTCGCCATCGCCGATAACAGGCTCCTCATCACTTCGGGCTTTTCCTTTTTCCTTTGCACTCTGGCTGCCCGATAACTTCTGCAACCCGTGCAAAGCTCCTGCTAGGGTGTCATCATCGTCGGCTGATAGCATCTAGGCACCCCTCAATTTTATTTTTATATTATCATGGTTTTGGTATTGATGACTAAGTTAGTAATATTCAAAGCTTGAAGAAAGTGAGCTGGAACCTATGATGAAATAAGCTGGTACAACAAGATTAAGGCTTTAGTTTATAATTTATATTTTGGGAGATGTTTTAAGACTAATAGCCTAGGTGTTTTATCTTTGATTAGTTGTCCAAAAAGAGGGACTTTGCACAAGGAAATATTTTGTTAGGCAAAAGCAAAACTAGATCTCTTGGAGCAAAAATCACTCAATCTTTACCCTTCTAAAACTATACCTTCCAGTACAATGGACCAATCTTTACCTATCCATATTCTTTAGTCCGTTACAAACCTTGAATCTATTCTTTGTCAAAACTCCTTTCTTGCGTATCTGATTTTCAGATTAAAATATACTCACATTCATATCCACATATTCTTGGTCAAACATTCCTTTAAAATCTTCTTAGTCAAAAGTCTACCCATGTATGACGGACCAAATATTTTTGGTCCGGCATATATGTAATATTCACTCCTCAGTATCGGACCAAAGATGTATTAGGTTTCCTATCCTCAGCAGACCAAAAATTTGGTCCGGCATCCCTTTCAGTGTATAAGTTTTTGGCCGGACTAAATCTTTGATGTACTTTTTAATCGAAACCTAAAACAAGTATTCTCTATCTTCAAAATAGGTTTTTACCCAGGAAACGGACAAAATATTTATGTTTAATTGCTTTAAGTCCGTTGTTAAAGTGTGTCTATGTTGAAAAAGGTTCTTGGCACAAATCTTCTGTGAAGTCCATGCATATGAGACCAAAAAATTGGTCCGAAGTACATGTGTCTTCTTGCCAAAACAAATCTTTTGTGAAGTCCATGCATAACGGACCAAAAATTTGGTCCGAAGTACATGTGTCTTCTTGCCAAAACCAATCTTCTGTGAAGTCCATGCATAACGGACCAAAAATTTGGTCCGAAGTACATGTGTCTCTAGTCCTGGAAAATCTCTTGCTTTGTCCATGTATGATGGACCAAAATTTTGGTCCGACGTTCATAGGTCTCTATGCCTAAGCAAAATCTTTTGAAAGTCATGTGTAACGGACCAAGCAATTTAGTCTGATACTCATATATCTCTCTCAGTTGTATGCCAGACCATCTTCTTGATCAACCCATGTACTACGGACCAAAATATTTGGTCCGTCGTGAACTCTGAAATTTGGTTCGACATACACATATCCAGTATCGCTAAGCACTAATACATAGTCCGTTGTACGTGTGTATTTCTGTTGTTTCTGACATCTGACACGTCCAACGGCTACTGTAGCAGGTGTAACGGCTATTTTCACCCAAAATGGCTATATAAGCATTTCCTGAGCCATCTACCAGATATAGATGAACTCCTTACACTTTGTCATTGACATATAGCTCTCATTCTGAAAGAGGAGTCTGTGCTTCATTTTTCACACAAAAATCTTCATACATCCCTAAGTGTGTAAGCTCCAAGTGAGTGTCTAGTTGTGTGATTTGCAAAGGGAATCAAGAGACAGAACTTGTGCAAAGTTTATTACTCTTGGATCCTGGTGATCCTAGATAGCTTGGAGGAAGTTAAACAGTGTGACCTGTCCAAAGGTGCTTGTGGAAGGCAACTGTGTTTGTGAGAGGTTTGGAACTCACCTCACTGGAGAAGTGAAAGAGTTACCTGAGTAAACACCAAAGCTACTGCGACTAGCTTTGGAGAAGCTGAACTTCGAAAGAAGTGCTTCAACGTGGATTAGGAGTGCAGCTCTGAACCACGGGATAAATCTTTGTCTCTCCTGTATCATTTCTTTTATTGCTTTATTGTTATTTTTACTTGCTTGAATTCTGCTTTATTCTTGCTATAAGTTTCTCTCGATAAAATAAGTTTAGTTGATTAAATTTGCTAGAATCTGTAAAATTGCCTATTCACCCCCCCCCTCTAGGCCATATCGATCCTTCATCGGCGTCGGTAGCACGCTTTCTCTTCCCTGTGTGTGTGTCACCGATGTTCCATTCGGCCCAATCTGGGAGGCTCTTCCCACCTGTGGCCAATTAGAAGTAAGGTTAACACTGTTGTGAGGTTTTGACATACATGGTTGAAAAGTGGAATGGAAAACAATTACATTATTTACCTGTTGCCTTATTCATCTCTTCCGGTGGGATGGAGTCAACCATGAATCTCGCTGGGAGGGGTGGGTCATACTGAGTGTCCTCGTCGAGTAGAGGCTCCCCACTAAACCTGGACGAGTCAAACCAGTCTGCAATTGGGTCATGGCCAGGATGCATCGCATCCTCGATCAGGCGATCCACAGGGTCTTCGTCTTGGATCTGGCGAGAGGATTCATAGTCGCGCAGGCGAAGTCGCAGGTTGTAGTGCACGAACACGGCCGTTGGAGCCGCGATAACTTAAACGGTTTCGTAGCTGCGTGTGCATCAAGGCAAATGTGCTCCAATTGCGTTCACACCCACTCGACGATGCGCACTGGGACACCAACCTCAAGGCGAACTTTTGTAGCGATGGCGTCTCATTCCCGAAGGCCATCTACCATTGAGCTGCGAACAATACGAAGAAAGAGAAGTCATGAGTGCTACACAACAACATACCAACCAACCTCAATTTATGTACGTACCTGCCGTCATTTGCTTATCGACGGCGCTGGTCTCGCAAGCTGGGTGGCAAATCGTCCCGTCTAAGACGGTATGTGTCGACTTCCGTAAAGCCTTCACCGCGATAGCGTCGTCCATGACCATAATGCCTAGTGCGATCGAGCGCTCCCATATACTTAGTCTTGCATATGTTGTATGAGAACGAGACTTTGGGTCCGTAATGCAGGTCATCATTGATGAAAACATTGCATAATTAGTACAACACATGCGAACTTTCCATAGTTAGCATAATAGAACTGAACATATTAATTTGACTTACTAGCTTGCACAAATGTGGTTTCCCTTATGTCGGCGAATCTCTTTTCCATGACTTCCAGGAATACCCTGTACTGTTCTCCGTGCTCCCGTAAGTTATTGTTGTACTCATTCCTTGCAACGGAGTACTGCATCATTACACCGCTTATTATCGGTAACTTATCTTGATCCGCGAACCTCAACAACTTGTACAAGGGTTCTACGGCACCGATGGTCCACTCAACCCAGTCCCAGAAGTCCCTGCCCATGAGGTGGTCATATGCATACTTGCCCTCCGCCATTTTAGCCCACCTACTACCTGTCCAGTCAGGATGTGTCATCCACTGCTGAAACTTTTCCTTCTTTTTATGGAAGCTATCGAGGAAAACAAAGGTAGTCCCAAACCTAGTTGCATTTGGCCTCACCAACTCTCCACCAATATGTTGCCTCATATGTGCATGTAGATTCTTGTGGTTGTATAAGAATCTGCAAATTCGCTTGGCCTGTGCCACAATCTCTTTGATATGGTCCACCTCACACACGTCTTTCAGCATAAGATTTACGGTGTGTGCCAAACACTACCGCCATACAATACGAGGGTACGTGCACTCGTAACATCCGCATGCTTTCTTGAAGTTGGCACCATTGTCGCAGAACCACCGCACGACATGCTCTGCCCAATCTCCTCGGCCACGACCTTTGTTATCTCGGCTAGCAAGTATTTGTGGTTCTGGACCTTACCTGTCAATGACCAAGCAAGAAGTTAGTGCGTGTGGCAATTGATGGTCTTACAGAAGAGAAAAAATAAATGAATTTTGTACCTGTGGCATTTACGATCTTATGAAAGAACATCATCCCATTGCAGTATACCATGAAGTTGATGATACTCTGCTGAGTAGGTCTCGCCCAGCGCCGCACATCATCAGTAACACCAAAGGTGGCCCATCCTCCTGAACCTCCGCAGATGCACAATCTCCTCGCTCATTCGCGTCCAAGTACTTACCGTCTATCTCGTATCCTCGTGGTGCACGAACCCCGGGCCTAGCTCTGCGTCGACCTTGATTGCACTATGACCGCATGCACAAGAGATTAGTACAATCATCACACGATGTGTAACTTACAAACATACAATTGTTTCATACCTGTGAAATACGGGCAGTCCACCTTCCTTCCGGGAATTGCATTAGCATGTAACCACTTTGACCATCCCCTCCCTAGCTTCTCCCGCTTCCCCTGTTGGAATGCAGTGTCAATACGAGACTGCTGCGGGGCACTAGCCCGTGCAAGGTCGACATCCATGGAGGCATGGCTTTCACGTGTCGATTTGGACCGACCGAACATTTTACTAATAGTCGATTGAATCGAGGACTTCTTTGCACCACTCCCGGACCCCGAACCTTGGATCAAACCTTGGCTCCTGAGGTAGGCCTCTTCTTTAGAAGCCTTTATGGCCATCTTAAGCTGCTCATTCTCCATGCCCATGGTGGCCCATTCGGTGCAAGCCTCCTCCTGACGCAGGCGAATCGCCTGCTTCTCCTTCTTCTTGTCACGGCCACCACGGAGGTCCGCGATCATGGCCTGCCTAACCACTTTAGGCACGTTGGGGTAGGCCTTCACATCACCGGCGCGGCCAGCCAGATGTTCCTTAAGACGGGTCGCCCCTCCACCCTTCATAACATGCATGCAGTAGTTGCACCTCGACCCTGAGCCGATGCGCTCCCCGTGGTCCCATACGGTGCCCTGAGGCTCTGCCATCACAACTCACTAGAGCCTGCATCATTACAAAAAATATGCATGATATATAAGCCATGGAGTCAACATTCTTAAGTCACTGATGTTTGGTAAAATGCATGATATATGCCTTTCGTTGTCAGGCTTGCTAGCTGTACCATATAAGTGAGTAAGTGACATGGTCTTTTGAAGACATACTAACATATGAATTATATCCCACATGAGTACATACATTGGTAGTTCTTACTACTTACTAGACTATATCCCACATCACTACATGTCTAAATAAGCAAAAAAATACAGCTGAACTTAAAATCCAACAAAACAATTTGTGCATACCGAATTTTTTTGGCCGGCCGAAATTTCGCCTCACCATCCCGAAATCTCGCCATTAGAGGCCGAGATTTGCATACTGGGGCTCGGGGCTGGCCGGATTTGGCCGAAGAATGGCCGGATCAGAGAGAGAGCAGGGTGGAGAAGAGGCTTGCGCAAGGGAAAGTGAAATGGCAGAGCACTCGGTGGAATGGAGTGTGAATGAACTTCAATGATTGACGATATATTAAAACCAGTGAGTTTTCAATGTATAAAATGATTTATTTCTCATCTCTAAGACACATGAGCACCTATATCTCAGTGGTGAGGCTGAACTCTATCAAACTAGAGGTCTCGAGTTAGAATCTTCACAACGACATTTCTTTGCAACTTTTTTTTCCATACTTTCGAGCATGTAAAAATTACCAAAATTTTTGTACATAGTTGCAAAGCATCAATGATGCTGTCATAAAATTTTGAGAAGATGATCAAACATAAAAAAATCACAGAAAATATGAAAGTGTTACTTCATAGTAGCCTTTTTTCCAATAGTTTCAAAAATGTAAAAATTAAAAAAAAAATTGGTACATATTTGGAAAGCATCAATGATCTTGTGATAAAGTTTTGAGATCATGATCAATCATAAAAAATTCCCAAAAAAATGTGAATGTAGTACATCACAGTTTTCGAAATGTACATCATCAACAGGGTTAAGAGAGAATTTTTTATTGACTCATCGAAACTGGTTCAATTTTTTTAAACTTTTTCAACAGGGTTATGAGAGAATTTTTAAGCTCCCATAAAAATTTTAGGTGATTATCAGACATGAATAAATTTATAAAATTCTAGCAATCACACGCCTCGCTTATCCTAATTCGATTTTTATTTTTAAAACATAACAAAGGATGTTAAAATATTTTAATAAATTTTATGTATTATCCTACATATCTTATGATACTGCCATAAATTTTTCATAGCATGAAAATGCTTCCTCAATTTTCTAAAATTCAGAGAGTGTTCCTGCCGAAATGTCAAAAAGTCTAAAAAAAATCAACTTTTTCGAAATATTATCATTGAAGATCACTTCCTGAGAACTTATTGATATAATTTCGGTCAGATCCGGCCAAAAAAATCAAATTCCGGTTTCAAATGGTGAAATCTCGGCGGTTTTGGGCGAAATCTCGCCGAAAAAACCGAAATTACTGTAGCATTTTCAAATTTTTTAAAATTTTCCTATCCGGCCGGTCTGTGGAAACTCGCTGGGGTCCAAAATCTGAGATTTCGGTGAAATTTCGCCGAAATCCGCCGGTTTTTGTAACCTTGACTACTACATGTTACTTCCTCCGGTTAACAAGGACTTGTTAGTTTGAGATACGTGCAATCAAACTTTTGAAACTTTAGTTATTAATATATTTTAAAATATTTATATTGGAGGCATGAAAATTATATGTGTAGATTCATCTTGAAACGTAATTTCATAATATTATATATTTTAAATATATTATAATAAAAATTTGTGATCAAAATTGAGTTTTTGAGACCACATCGATATTCAAAATGATAACTATTTGTGACCAGAGAGAGTATTTATTACTACTAGTTTTACAAGATCAACCAGCTAGTTTATTGATTACTCCTGTTATACAATATTTATCTGGTGTGTATACCTAGAAGGCTTAAAATTGAAGTGATATTTAAAAGAATTAGACCATACTTGCTTAGTTATAGTATTGCTCTATTTAGTACTCCCTCCGTTGATAAATATAAAGCGTATTCTGACTTGGCACAAGGATTAAGGTTACGGTGAAATTGAGAAAAACATGAGAGAAAATGACTTACATATCCCTCTTAATTGTCTTGGTATACGCGATAAACTAATACTCCCTCCATTGATAAAAATAAGGCGTATTTTGACTTGGCACAAGGATTAAGGTTGTGGTGAAATTGAGAAAAACATAAGAGAAAATGACTTACATATCCCTCTTAATTGTCTTGAAAGATGAGAGATAATACTTTGTATAGGTGGTAATGAATAAATGCATATGGTTGAGAGAGAATAAATAAAGGTATATGTGAAAAGACTCGTTAAATCTATATGCACATCTTATATTTTTCAACAAGATCATTTAAACTATAGAACTTATATTTATCAACGGAGGGAGTAGTAATGTAAAATGGAAGAGTAAACTTGAAATGATCGACCTTTGTTATGCAATTTTGCATGCCGGAGACTAGAGACAATTTAAATGCTCCACCTGTTCGTCCATCTCACCTCTCGAAAAAGGGGAGAAGATTAAGGGCTTGTTTGGATCCATTAGCACTAATAGTTAGCTGCTAAAATTAGCAATTATGGATCTAAACAGATCTGCTAATAGACCTACTAATTATTAGTAACCCACCCTGCTAATAATTAGTTCATTAGCAGGTTGCTCCCTACTAAAAGCTGCTAATAGATAGCTAATTGACACTTTTGCTCTCTCTCTAACCCTATCCACTCGAGCGACCTTATCCACTCGTCCACTATCCTACTAAAAGGGTATTACGGTCATTTCTCTTTAATTGGCTGATTTTGTGGACTATATTAGCAGGTGGATCCAAACAGCTCCGGCTAATAATTAGTCAGCTAATAGTTAGCTAACTATTAGCTATTAGCCAGCTAACTATTATTACTAATGATTCTAAACAGGGCCTAAAACAAGCAAAGTCGGGAGAAGATTAAAACAGAGACGCAAACCAAAGATGATGAGATGCACAACAAAAAGAAAAAGTTGGAAGACTGAAATGGTGATGAGATGGTTTTTTTTTTACTTTCCAGTTTCCACCTCTGGCCCATGGCTCGCTCCCCGTACCTCCACCACGGCACCACGCACCCCAAAACCCATAAATAAAAGGCGCGAGACCACACAGGCTGACAGGGAGCGAGCCTTAAACACACCGCCGCCTCCTCCTCCTTGCCCGATGGCCTCCCTGCCGCCGTCCACCGGCGACCCCCTCGCCGCCAACGTTCCCCCGTCATTGCCGTCGCCTTCGCCTTCCTCCTCGTCCCTCAACCTCTCCCCTTCCCTCCTCATCATCGCCGCACTCCTCGCCTTCGTCTTCTTCGCCTCCGTGTCGATCCACTTCCTCCTCCGCTGCCTCTCTCGGCCGTCGTCATCGTCCCCTCCGGCCCCGAGCCCGCTCCCCAGGGCCCAACACGCGTCCGCGGCGGAGGCGCCTGCTTCCTCGGTGAGGCCCGCGGCGGGGGTCGAGGGGGAGGCGGTCGACGACGAGAAGGAACGGCTGATCGCGTCGCTGCCGCTGTTCACGATGGCATCGGCGCTGGCGGCGCTGCCCAAGAGCTCCCCCGACTGCGCCGTCTGTCTCTCGCCGTTCGCGCCCGACGCCGAGCTGCGGCTGCTCCCGGCGTGCCGCCACGCGTTCCACGCCGCCTGCGTCGACGCCTGGCTCCGCACCACCCCGTCCTGCCCGCTCTGCCGCGCAGCCGTCTCGCTCCCGCACCCGCCCCTCCCCACGGCCTCCGCCGCCGCCGGGCAGCAGGAGCCCCTCGACTCGAGGAGCAGCAACAACTCCAGGAGCTTCCGCGTCGAGATCGGCAGCGTTAGCAACCGCCGCTCGTCCGCAGCAGGCGACGACCCCCGCACCTACTCGCTCGGCTCCTTCGATTACCGCGTCGACGAGGAGGTGGAGGCCGTCGTGTACCGCATCGCTCGCCCCGCGTCGGCGGCCAAGTCGGCGGCCGGGGCCGCGCCGCCAGGCCCAGGCGAGGCGCTGGCGGAGGCGGCGGGGTCACGGGGGTGGTTGCGCGAGTACGTGGACCGCCTCGCCTCCTCAGCGTCATCCCTCTCCGGGCGGTGGAGCGCGCGGTGGAGCCAGAGTCACCACAGCCACCGGCAGGAGGACTCGTGGCGGTGGGACCCGGAATCGGCGGCTGCAATGTCGGCGCCGCGGGGGGCGGAGGATGACGAGGCTGGGTTCGTCGCGCTGTACCGTTGGATCGTAGGCGTATAGCAACTGTAATTACGGGAACTCACGAGGGTTTTTTTTGTCAACTTCCCCTTCTTCCACATTATTTTAGGACTCCATTGTAAAAAAAAAAGAATTGACCCAAGGTGAGTTTAACGTCTCCGAGGCTTCCGTTGATTTGCACAACGCCGTCGTCTTCTTCCATTCTCCTCCTCCAAAATCTTGGTACTACACTACTACTCCAGTAGCTGGCTACTAGCAGTATTGACTTGTAAGCAGCCAATGGAGCTCAGACGGCGACCACTGAATTTGTTCGTTTTTTGGAGCTTCGATTCCGGACATCGGAGCGAATCACAACTTCACAAGGCAGGAAGGAAGGAAACCGTGCAGCGAAATGCGCGTTTGTTACTTGATTTTCCTGTGTTTATAGCTGTTTGCGTTGTGTCGCCTTCTCTGTGGGCGTGGTGAGGTGGTGCGCGTGTGGCTGTCACTTGTGTGGATCCATGGCCGTAGTGCGCCGCAGACTCGCAGTCAAAACGTGTCCGGTCCGTGGATGGAAGGGCCGGGCACGAGCTTTAGGTCAGGGTTGGTGATCCTTTCTTGTGCCTGCAAAATCCATGGCTCCCAATCGAATCCATAGAGTCAAAACGGTGAGAGAGAAATGGCTCTACCTAAGGTTACTACCGGATCGGTCTCTTTGCATGTTTCTACATGGCTTAGTAGATTCAGCTTGTCTTCGTCGTGTCATGGCATCCAGTGAGTATGGTCCTTGGTTCTTGAATCTTGAATGTGGCTGGTGCTAGCTTCGACACTCCATGGAGTCCCGACTAGCTTGGCCTACTAGCTCTTCCCTCGATCGTCATGACGTCGACCAACTTAGCAGGAACCGTGGTCCTTGTTTATGAATCCGAGTTGATGCATACCAAAGTTTTTCGAGACCACTGGATGTCTGGATCTCGTTACTTGAAGGGGTGTGCATGTCTGGTTCCTTCGAGATGTGGACCTAGCGATCATTCATTAACGTACTTTGTGATCGATACTACCTGAGGAAATTGCCAACCAAGAGCAAGTCGAAGGCTTGAAAGTTGGAAGGCCAAACACGCTTGCCGCAGAGTATCAAGCGATTGCTGCCGAGAGAGGCATGGCATTGCATTGAATTGGACGAGTTGTTTTAAGCAGTGATCGCAGTGACAGGGAGGGTTGTTACCATGAAGCGGCAGGCAGCAACCAACCACTCCTCGATCACCTTCAATGCTCGCTCTCATTAACTCTGCTCCTACTGCTAGTGCTTTGGTCCGTAGGAGTATTGAATTGAATCGACGCTGTGAAACGCAGACATGCGCGGTGAGAAAACCGGAAGCTTTCCGTTTTATTCCTCTTGGCTTAATTTTTTTTTTAATATTTGATTTCTATTCGAACCAATTTCAAGCCTAGTACCTCTCTATCGGAGTGGACACCTGTAGGTTCCATACTGACGAAATTTCATACCGCGGCAGATGACACATATTACCTCCCAATCCTTCTGTGATCGATAAGGGATAAGATTTACAATTTTATTTGAATTGAAACCAAACTTGTAATAAAAAAAATAGACCAAAGTAAAAAAAAAAAGCCAAAAACTCAGAAAACTGCGGCCTTCCTGTGTGATAGGGTCATAGGGATGAATCTTTCCTTCCATTGAGCATGGTGTCGGAGTATTTATGACGCGTTGTGCCGGCCGTTGAAGAGGTTAAATACGATGTGATCATGCGTTGGTTTGACCGTACGCCCATGTAGTGTGTGTATGGATGCACACAGGCACTGCCGTGTACACCGCACAGGGCTTGGCTTCTCTCCATGGCTGCCTTCCTTGCAGACACGTACTGGTAGTAAGCTCGAACGCTACGACGGAGCGGGGCCCACTGCACAGAGGCTTTCAATTCTGGATGACCAACTTGAATAATAATCCCCTCTACTAAAGCCGGAAGGATTCCGGCCTCCTCCTTACTTTAAGCCGGTCGAAAAAAAATTACAACTAGATCTTTTTTTTGAAAAAAAATTACAACTAAGTCCTTTTTTAGTGAAAAGTTACGGTTACATCCTTTTTTGAAAAAATATATATATTACGTCTAGGTCCTTTATGTGTTTTTTAGCATTGCGCTCGGGTCCTTTTACCAAAAAACAGAATTACGATTAGATCCTTTTCGGAAAAAAATCGTTCAGGTCTTTTTTTTTTGAAAAAAAATATACATTGCATTTAGGTCATTTTTGCGTTTTTCTAGCATTACGTTTAAGCCCTTTTGCGGAAAACACAACATCCTTTTTAGATCCTTTTCGCGCGTTTTCTTGATTTACTCGTGTATAGAGCGGCAATCGCTCGTTTTCTCGATTTGCTCGCGTGGAGAGCAGCGCCCGCGACGTAGCATGCCGCGTATAAGTTTCTAATTCATCCTATACAATTTGAGGAAAAAGAAAAGCAACGCGATGCTGCTGTGTTGTACTACATCAGATTGGACAAGTGATGAAAATTTCCCCTGTGCATCTTCTGTAGCACTTGAGAAAAGGCGTGTTGTATATATTATATTTGATCAGCGTGGTATTTCTCGTTCAGGGAAAGATGCGTAGCGATTTTGAATGCGATCGTTTTCGCCACTGTTTTTCGTCCTGTTTGTGATTGTTCTTGAGGCCGAACCTGGCGCTGGAATTGGATGAGGCTACTGTGAGAAAATAGTTCGATATGAACGCACGAGATGACGACGACCATTCACCCGTCTAAGCGTAATCAGGTATCAACTTGCAGTTGACACCATCGACGACGGCTGTTATGTTAGCAGCCAATTTAGTTTGGCCACCAACTTCAGAGCATAATGCTTATCTAGCCCACTCTATCTTTTTTTTTAAAAAAAAAATAAGCAAATGCAGCGTAAATATAGTCCCCCACCGTGAAAGACACTGCAATCGACAAATGTTCAGGGAATATAGGAGGTGACCGATACCGTGGCAGCACGAGAGAGCGCAAAAGGACACAGCTTCTGCACCTGAAAACCGTGGGAGGATGCCTCCCGCGCTACCCGACCGCAACACCTCACCTTCTCGTGCTCACGGCCCACTCCCGCGCTCGTCCTCTCTGCGCTCGCCCGCATGTTGCCATGGCTTGGCCACCTCCCGCGCTCCCGTGGTGTGGCAGAAGAGACTTGTCACGCCTTCCGCGGTGGGGGAGAGAGCTATTTTTACAAATGCATTCGCGGTGGTGCTAAATTTGCAAATAAATGAGTTGCCAAAACAATCTTTGTCATTCTTAGTACTCCATCAAAACAGATGTAGATGCAGGCCATGGAACCACGCAAGAATTATACACAAGCATAGCTTTTCGCAACCAACAGGAAACTGCCTGGGAGAGGATGGCATTCGAGCAGCCAATGAGTTTTCCAGTTCCGTGTATCTAATGAAAAGGTAGGTGGTTAGCAATTTCACTTAGGTAGACTAAAACAGTATCTGCAGCAACTAAACAGATTTTGTTGGTGTGACCATCAACGAAGTACAGTGCGTGCACTTTACTGGTAGCACGGTAGCGGTGTTATAGACGGGCTTGGATCCCCAATAAAAAGAACATTTCTCTGCAAAGCAGAGATCAAGGGTAAAAGCTCCGAAGAGCAGACAAAGGTTGCGGTACATGGCGGAGTAATTACAACGTGAGAATAATAATAACCTTAGCTTTACCAGGATGGAAGAAAATTAGCCAACTTCTATCCGTTTGGGGACCTTGACAATGGAAAACAGAGGTATCCAAAGGCAGCCAACTTTATGTTAATTTTCACCTTGACCTCACAAACTGATGGTACAAATTGTACCACGGACCAATTTCACCATGCCAGATCATGAACAAAATAGTTATAACAGGATCCATAGAGAAGATCGGTTACTGAGCACAGTTAGTAGAGGGAAAAACCGGACGTCTTTGTTTAGTCTTGGTTAAAAGAATCGTCGTCCATTTATTGTACACAAATTACACATGTGGGAGGTGCAATACAACATGCTACGGGAAACTATCAATTACATCTACTAAAAACCTCAGAACGACGAACCGTTTGCATCCAAGAGCACCAGCAAGAAAAAGCATCAGAATTGTTGGACTTCGGAGAAATGAAGTTAAGCTGTTGCAAGTAGCCTTAGCTTCCTGTCATGTTTTATCATTGAACTTACACTCTCTACAACCAACACGGTCTGCAAAAAAAAAAGGGCAAACAATAATTTGTAATCAAGATGTTCATCTTACAACCGATATGCACTTAACATTCTAGAAAAGTTAGAAAACACAGGTCCTTTTAGTTGAATTGTTTGCTGAAACGATTGCAAGGAGGGGAATGGCATGCATGGTCACAAGAAAGAACAAATATATTAAGGGCAGTATTGGTTACCTGAAGACAAGTATAAGCCAAACCGGTGGCAAAGTAGAAATTTGCGTTACCAGTGCCCTGAAAAATTTGTCATGTTAGTAACGATATGCTACACTACACGTGGAGAGAGAGAGAGAGAGAGAGACCCTCCAGATCCATAGGTTGTGCATAACAGGGCTAAGGAGAGAGACTCCAATATATCCGAAAAACAAGAAGAATGTGAATTGCATCTCTGCAAGATGTAAAGATAAAGCATTAACCTCCAAGGAGACTAGGAAGTCATCCAAAACAATAGATAATGAAATGTGCTACCTGCTAATTCGTTGGCAAATAGGCCCAGAAGACCTAGATACAAAGCTGAATCTCCAACCTTCAAGATAAATCAGAACAGATATCAATGGATTTGAGAAGAAAAAAAGGAGAGCAAAGCATAAAAACCCCTATGTAATCTTGTGCAGCTGAGGGACTAAATTTATCAGAAATATCATGTAAAATATACTCACCGAGGGATAAGATTTCAACATTGCGACAATTGCTGTGTAAACAAAAGCAAGGAAGCACGGACGATGCTTCAAACGGATGGCCAACGGCAAGACCATAAAAATAATGTTCATGTTGAAGACTATAAGAAAGAAGCTTCTGAAGAAGTCGAAGACTTCAGCAAAGAAGTACCTGCATTAATTCTCAAATGCATGAGACCAATGGAAATATCCTTGAGCTCCAATTACACCTTTTTTTTTATCAAGACTCACCATAACACACCAATATTTGGTGATAGGTCTTTCACTGTAAGGATAAAACCATAAGTCCTGCAGAACCACAGCACAAGTCAACAGGTAATTTGATGATGGATTAAAGCCAGTCGATTGCAAACTAAGATAACTTTGTACGAAATGAGGCACAACAATGAAGTTGGCATGTTGGAATGGACTGGGGGAAATGGTGTTATTAGGATAAGACACAATATGCTAATATCCGAAACTGAACTCCTAAGCAAAAGTTGTTCCCATCCCTCATTTACAAACTCATCTGGAGCGGGGAAAAGCTTAACACAAACTAGTACACACTTTCACATGAATTTGATGACTACTGAAGGAAAAAGTGTTAAGCATCTTACTTTTCAAACATATCCTGAAGGCCACCCACTTTATTCAGAATTATGCTGCTCAATAGCAACACATAACATGTCCAGATAAATAGCCACAATATGAAATGGAGTACTGGCTTCCATGAAAATTGTTGAAAAACTCTCCGGCTAGTACTTTTATCATTGTCTGACCGGTCAGTTTTACTGGCACTTGAGCCTTTTAGAAGAAATACTTTCGTTGGAGGCGTATCTGGACCATACCCCAATAAAAGAATGACCTGAAAAAACTTATATTTTTAGTGCCCATTGCCCAACAATGCAGGTAAATGGCAGACATGATCAAACATTTGAACTACAAAAATACAAACAGCGGTTGTGGCACAAACCGGTACAATGAGAATTGCAGGATAAAGAGAGAGGTGTGTGGCCATAACATATCCAAAGGCAGCAAGAGGAGCAAGACCTACAAAATTATAAAGATGTTTTAACCGGCATCAAACTTGGGCACTTATAGGTTACTCAAAGATCAATATACTAACTTCCATGACAATGTTGCTAACTGATGCTTTGCCAAAGAAAAGGCCATTCAACCTACCATTTTCAGTTTTGAAAAAAAAAAGCAAAATGAGAAAAATAAAAACAACTAGTTTGAGTCAAAGGTTTATTAGAGATTTTAACTTGATACCAGAAAAATAAAGAAGGGAAACACAAAGTGAGTTGCTCTTACGTGAACAGGCTCCATATATCATTATCACAACCATTAAATTCTCTATTGGTGATGTGCATGAACCCACACAAGTGACTATTGCCCAAGGGTTCCACAAATATATTAGAGAAGCGATATCTCCTGCGCTTACAGTAACTGCAAGGACAGTACCAATAAGAATGATTAGCAGTGTAACAAAGTGAGCAATCACAAGCTGAAAGCATTAGACTAGTAAGAGCATGTAATTTTCATTCTCCCCTTTCCAGACTAGATTGCTCATTTTTGGCTTACCAATAAGATTGGCCCTATCAAGCAAGCAGGATCTATACACCTTTAATTCAATGAGAAAAATCTATAACTCATTTATTCCTTGTACAGGAAAACGAATAAAACTGGTTTTTTCTTCTCTCAGAAAATATCAAAAATTAAGAATGACAACCACCATTTTTTGTGAATAAATCATCTATATTGTTTCACTTTTACAGTTTGTAAGCTGCAAGTATCAAATTCATTTTGATATTGTAAGGGGCTATGTGTCGTAATTGCTAAAACAAGTAAAGAGTGGTAGCAAAAAACTAAGGCAAATTTTTGTCAGTATCTAGTAAAGCGCATTCCAAGAGTAGGGACGGGAAACAACATAACCTTAACTGCTATGACTAACCTGAAGTATTTACTGCTTCTGTGAGGTCCAGTGACTTCAAGCTTCTGTTGCGTGCCATTTGGAGTCTATGGCCAGTAGCTCGGATGAGCATGGCAGCTATGCAATCTACAGCCACAAAAATCAAACTGTGTCGTGCATTCATGAGTGTAATAGAAATTACATGACCACCAACAAAATGAAAAAATACATGGAAAATATCTGAGGTTTCAATTTTTTTATTTGGTTTGAAAAATTACATGCTAAGGCAAAATAAGAACACAAGGAACAAAACTTATTTGTAAAAATCTGCTTCTTCCGTGAAAATCAAGTATATATCAACAAGTTACCGGTTTTAGGTAAACATATACACTAGTTTTAATGAAACAGTGCATACCAACTTATTTACCTGCAATATATATGAGCATGGTGTCCATCAGACCTGTAACAACATGGAATGTTAGAATGTTAACATTTCAAATGACAATTTGATCAGATAAAGTAAACAAACGCTGTAAAGGCATATCGACAGTGGTGAAGGCGAATATATAACCACAGAAGCATCAAAACAAAGGGATCAATCACCTTTTATTAGTTAACGGACCAAGAACCGATAGTAGCAAAGGAGAACCATGATACATTGAACCTGAAAGACAAATCATACGACAGGATGGATCATCCATTCAAGTTCATACTATAACAGATAAACATTGCAAAGAGTTCAATCAAAACATCACTGCTAACCCATGTATATAGCCTCTGCACCTTAAATGCTAAGTAGGAATGATATAGCAGCTCTGTGATGCTTTAACTTTATCTGAAACTCAATCTGTGCTACTTAATCCATTACAATTTACAAGTATACTCAGTACTCACTTAGCGCAGCAGCTAACGCTTGATGGCGCTTATCAGTAGAATCCAATCAAATATCTAAAAAGTAGCGCAGTTATGGCTACTAGCTAGTAACACCATGCACTATCCCGACCTCAATTGTTTGTTCGTTCAGATGCAGATGTCAATTGAAAATTAGCTAAGCGGCAAGGAGGGAGAGCACATAACGTACCGGAGTAGGGCGACATGGATGCCTGCTTCAGCCAGTACCCTTCCGCTACTGCAAAACACACACAGAGAGGAGGCAAACGAGAAGTCCAATTACAGCGACATCACCTGACGGCCGGGGTGTGGAGGAGAAGGTCGGTGAGAGAGGAGGTGCTTACGGCGGCGGAGGGAGGTGAGGGGGGTGGAGACCTCGGGGCGGGAGGCGAGGTGGAGGTCGCCCCCGAAGAGCACCAGAACAAGGCGGAACCCGACGGCCGCCGCCGCCATCAACCAGTAGTGCCGGATCGCCATCGCCGCCGCAACTCCGATCTGAGCAGCCGCCTCTTCTCGTCTCGGCAGTGACCGGCGCGGTCTATGCCAGTGGGCCTATTTTGGTTGCCGTTTGGGCTGACCAAGATTTTGTGTAATTAAGCCCATCTTGAGCTATCCATCCCACCTGCGCTACGGCCGCTCGATGCGCCCCGCCCGGGCCCACCCAACGCGCGAGGCCCTCCCCACCCTTGCGCATGTTTTTTGATAGAACATTCTAGAACAACACACGGACGCCGTGCACATACATACACACGCTACCATCAAACATTCTCAAAAACTCACGACGAGAGTACAGACCCAATCCAAGCCCATTATGAAGCTGCTCACTAGCTCCGCTGTGTTCTTCCTCCTGCTTACCATGTCTACGTGCAAGTCTTCTACGTTAGAAGACGCGTGCAAGTCCTTCGCCGCCGGCCACCCGTCCATCGGCTACGACTACTGCGTCAAGACCTTCAAAACCGACAAGGCGAGCGCCACTGCCGACGTGGGCGGCCTGGCCGCCATAGCGGCCAAGATCGCGGAGGCGGCCGCCAACTCCACGGCCGCGCGCATTGCCGCACTGAGCACCTCGGAGAAGGACGCGAGGAGGCGGGAGCGCCTCGGTGTGTGCGCTGAGGTGTACTTGGACGCCGTGGACCAGCTCGGCGAGGCTGCGGAGGACATCGCCCGGGGCGCGGACGACGCCACCCAGGACGCCGTCACGCAGCTCAGCGCGGCGCTGGACGCGCCCGGGACGTGCGAGGACGCGTTCGGCGAGGCCGACGACACGTCGCCGCTGGCCGCGGAGGACGCCGAGTTCAAGAAGCTGGCAACCATCGCTCTCTCCGTCGCGGCGTCGCTGTCACCGACGCCATCTACACCGAGAATTAGGAATTGATACATCTGTAAACTGTACGTGCTTAATTAGCAGGGACATGCAGGTATAATAAGCTTAATTTCTCGATGAGTATAATTACTAGTGAATGATCTTTTCTATGCTTTCCTTGGACGAGTTTGGTTGTGTAGTGCCTTGCATGCTTCGCATGCAATATGGTGTAGTGGGCGAGTGGCCTGCTTGGAATCCATCTCGCGCTTCTTCTTTTTTTATCTTTGAACGTGGGGTGCTAGCTAGCTGTGTGGGACGTTGAGTGGAAGCAAGGCATGCTGCCTGCTGCCTGCTGCAGCCTGCAGCCCACTTTCGCCTTTTGGTCTATTTTTTTCTGCGTGGTTTGTGGACAGATATTGTTTCAAAATTCAAGAGCCACGTGGGGAAAGCAGTTAGTAGTAACCAATAGCAAGCTGATCATCAACTGCGAATTTGATATGCGTGTGGTGTCAAGGATAATTTGGAAAGTTGATCAGCCGTACGCGCACCACGACGTGCCGCGGTGTCCAACCGCGCCGCAAACACCTATAACTACGGCGCGCGCGTGGCCGCGTGGGCGTCCTCTGATCCTCCCTGCCGAACCGGCCGGCGGCGCCTCCACGAACGCGCGAGGGCTCTCGCCACCGTCGCGGCCAACGTCACGTTCACTGTGCTCGTCCTCGCCGACCTCGTCCACAACCTCAGCGCCTGCCTCTGCTACTACAGGCGGACGAACGAGTCGGTGGTGGCCTCGCTCGACGACTTACGCACACGGACGCACCGGCGCGGCGTGCGATATGTCCCGCGTCGCGGAAGCGCCCGACGCGTGCGCCATTCTACTGTTCGAGGGATACGCCCGTGGTGATACTCGATTTGGACGCCAGTTCCTTGGGACCTTGGCCCATTTGGCCTTACTATGACATCACAGAGAAGTTGGTGTAGAGAAAAGTCAAATTTTTTTAAATAATAATTTTTTTATTTAAATTGCAAAAATATACTTCGATCTCAAAAAAAATTGCAAAAATATACCTCTATCGCCCGTTGGGAGGGCGACAGAGGCATGTCGCCCGTTCATAGGGCGATATTTCTCATGTGCTGCAGCCAGTTTCTAAAGAAAATCATAACTTTTTCATATGATCTCGGATGGAGATTAACTTTATATGAAAATTGTAGCTCTCGACGGAATCTACAACCTTGGTATACAAACTTTTCAATTTGAATCTATTTAGATGGCCAAAAACGGGATAGAAGGTTCAGATCTAGTTTTAGATCTGAAACTTCTATCCCGTTTTTGGTCATCTAAATGGATTCAAATGGGAAAAGTTTGTATACTTTACCGCGGTTTTGTTAACTTTGCAACTGGGTACTCTTTCAGACTTGCTCTCCGTGTACAGTTTTCAGCCTCTGTACAGTTTTTGTTTTCTTTCTTTGCTAATTTTGTGCTGTTGTACGTCTTATCGATGAAATGAAAGCAGCTCCCCTGCTCTTCGTTAAAAAAAATAACTTCCTCTCCGTGTGCGCACGCTAAACCGATTTTTTTTCTTTAATATTTTTTTATTCTTTTTTTCAAAACTAGGCGTCGGGATGAAAATTTTGCAGAAATTGACGCCGGTCGCCCGTGTATGGGGCGATCGCCCCATACACGGGCGATATGTACCTCCGTCGTTACTAGCCGTTGGCCGCCGTTGGACGACCGTTGGAGTGGGCCCCCTTGTCGCCCGAGACAGGGGCGACAGGGGGCTATAAAGCCACGCCGAGGAAGGGGAAGCCAAATGATATGTAAGAAAAGAAAGAAGAAGAGAAGAGGAGAAGGAAGAAGAGAAAGAAGAAGAAGAAGAAAAGAAGAGAAGAAGAAGAGAAAAAGAAGAAAAAGAGGGGGGAAAAGTAAATCGTCATTTCTGCGAAGGTATTTTTACAATTTTTTTTATGATTGTTTAGTTACGTAGAAGTTAAATGTACCATTTATTATTTAAATTTTTACGATTTTGTAGTTTTTAGAAAATTTAGTAGGAGTGTGTTATTAGAATTTTAATGTAGCATTTAATATTTAGAAAATTTAGGATAGTGTTGTTTAGAAATTTCTCGGATAGCGTTTAGAACTTTAATGTAGTATTTAGTTTTAGAAATTTCGAGATTGTATAGTATTTAGTACGTTACAAATTTATTTAGTATTAGAAATTTATTTTAGTGTTTAGAAAATTTAGGATTGTGCAGCGTTTAGAATTTATCGCATAGTGTTGTTTAGAAATTCCTCGGATAGCGTTTAGAACTTTAATGTAGTATTTAGTTTTTAGAAATTTCAAATTGTATAGTATTTAGTACGTTTTGTAGTATTAGAAATTTATTTTAGTGTTTAGAAAATTTAGGATTGTGCAGCGTTTAGAATTTCTCGCATAGTTTTGTTTAGAAATTTTTCGGATAGCGTTTAGAACTTTAATGTAGTATTTAGTTTTTAGAAATTTAAGGATTGTATAGTATTCAGTATATAGGAAGTGAATACAGTGAAAATAGTAAGCAATATTTACAAATTTAATTTGGTAGGGTTAATTTAATGTGGCACAAATATAATGTTATGCCATATGGTAGGCAAGTCGAATTACTTATTTGTAGTCAAATCACTTATTTATAGTCGTATTATGCAGCACGATCAATGTATATTGTATTTTAGAGTAATATTTTTCCGTTTGACGTTGCAAAGATGTCGGAGAAATTGTATTTCCAAATATTTTATGGAGATGGGGAGATAGCACAGGGGCGGATGGGGTGGATTTATCATCATTTTCAAGAGTCGACGGGATATATGCGGACCTAGCGATAGGACATACAGGGTTTGTTGGAGTGGATGTCTCGCATGTTCGCTTTGGATCCCAATCGCTCGGTTCCATGGTCGAGCAGAGTGAGCCGTCTGCGCAGGACTGCTTTTACGAGAGTTGATTCCTATTAACTCGACGTCAACATGGAGGAGTTATGTTGGTTTTGCTGTAGAGCGGGGTTGGCGCTCATGTTGTTGGTATAAGATGCTACCCAGTAGCTCCATCGGTGTCGCAAGTTCGTGATGTCGGGCGGACATTACGGGATTGTATAGTATTCGGCTCAGAACAAGGAGCTTATGAACATGTTCAAGCGGCCGTGTAAACAGTAACCAACGAAGGAAGTTCGACGCGCTTTGGAGGACGTTGGATGAACTAACGAAGAAGCGATCAATGAATCCAAGAGATACCGGTTCATCAAGGAACCCGATGGTGTACCATGAGCAAGGAGAAGACCCCACAGCTTTGTGTGCGCTCCCGACAGACGCCCCAAACATTCGGCGTAGGCCGGGGACTAGCATAAAGAGTTTCACCGACTGTATACGGCACGAGCCTTTGGAGAAATGGTCCCTTCTGCATGACGAGGGTGGCTTGCGTTACGGAATCATGACAACGAACCTGGCGGAGATTTACAACTGGGTAATGAAAGGCACCCGATGCCTTCCGCTGGTGGGTATAGTTGAAGGTGTCTTACTAGGGACACAGAGATATTTCATTGAGCGATACAAGAGCTCCGCAGCATGTATGTCGGACAATCGACTGTCGTACTCAACGGTTGTATCTACATACATGTCCAAGAAAACAAGAAAGGCGCAGGCACATCGGGTGACACCGGAGAGTGGCGTGGAACGGAGATACCACGTGCACTGTGGTGACCGAGGTCGCAGGGGTGCCCATCGGGAGAGGACTTCCCATCTGTGCATACTCCGAGCAGCTGACTGCGAGTGCTCCTGCTAGAAACCACGGCCGCCGTGCACTTGCCGCGTGCTCGCGACATCATTGCCGCAATTACCGAGACGCATCAATCCCGCCGTCCGCTCATCTCCCCTACTACTACAAGCAAAGTGTTCTCAACACGTGACATCACGAGGTGTACGGATACCGAGTGGATGGATCGTTCACAACAGCCCCCCCTCCGAACCATCGATGGGTACCGGACATCCGAATGTTGAAGCTGAAGGTCGGGCGTCGAAGGACACGGCGCGTCGAACGATATGGACGAGTCCGAGGCGCGTCGCAATCGCGGATAATGTAATGTTCGATCTTCTTCGCATTTTGTAAGATTCGATCATGTACCGTGTGAACTGCAGCCAATAATGTAATTTTCGCAGCTCCAGTAAGTAGTTACTCGCGTCATGTATTTCTCGATGTATCAGTTAGTTGTTATTCGCATCATGTAATTTTCGATGTACCAGTTAATTGTGATTCGCATCATATAATTTTTGATTTACCAGTTAGTTGTTATTCGCATCATGTATTTTTCGATTTACCATTTAGTTGTTTTTTGCATCATGTATTTCTCGATGTACCACTTAGTTGTTATTCGCATCATGTAATTTTCGATGTACCGATTAGTTGTGATTCGCATCATGTAATTTTGATGTACCGATTAGTTGTTATTCACATCATGTATTTTTCGATTTACCATTTAGTTGTTTTTGCATCATGTATTTCGATGTACCGCTTAGTTATTATTCAGTATCATGTAATTTTCGATGTACCGATTAGTTGTGATTCGCATCATGTAATTTTGATGTACCGATTAGTTGTTATTCGCATCATGTATTTTTCGATTTACCATTTAGTTGTTTTTTGCATCATGTATTTCTCGATGTACCAGTTAGTTGTTATTCGCATCATGTAATTTTCGATGTACCAGTTAGTTGTGATTCGCATCATGTAATTTTTGATGTACCAGTTAGTTGTTATTCGCATCATGTATTTTTCGATTTACCATTTAGTTATTTTTTGCATCATGTATTTCTCGATGTACCAGTTAGTTGTTATTCGCATCATGTAATTTTCGATGTACCAGTTAGTTGTGATTCGCATCATGTAATTTTTGATGTACTAGTTAGTTGTTATTCGCATCATGTATTTCTCGATTTACCATTTAGTTGTTTTTTACATCATGTATTTCTCGATGTACCAGTTAGTTGTTTTTCGCATCATGTATTTTTCGATGTACCAATTAATTCCTACGAGGGTAGTGTAATTTCCGGCGTTGTGTGCCTCAGCGAACATATCTTCATCTTTTGTATTATTTGTTGAGTACGGTACAATTCGTTATTTCACATTTCATTTTGTGTGCACATTTCATTACTGACAAATTTGTTATATTTCCTTTGTAACAGGCGACGATGGCGCGGCCTTGCCCTGAGCTGCTCGACGCGACCGTCGATGCGACCCACCGGTCTAGGTACTCCGCAGAGCAGAACCGAGGGCTAGGGACACTCCGACCTCGGGTGCCTAACGAGCTGCTTCACATTGACCCACGATGGGTTCCACGGTAAGCTGCCAACGCTTGCACTGTTTTACGTACATGTATTTACCTGTGAATGCAATTCTAACGACGCAATGCACTACATGCAGGTTGTGAGCGGTGCCGCTTACTTCTCTCAAAATGGTGGAGCGGTGGATCGCCTGTTAGAGGGCAGGGAGGTCTCGCGGTTCGGGTACGACCGGTCCCTGCTGGCCGCACTCGTGGACCGGTGGAGACCGGAGACGCACACGTTCCACCTTCCGTGCGGAGAGATGGCTCCGACGCTTCAGGACGTGTCGTACCTCCTAGGCCTCCCTTGTGCGAGTCCGGCAATTGTGCCGCACGACGCCCCCGTCACGTGGCACGCGGAGTTGTCCCTTGGTTCGCCGTGGTGCGCAAGAAGACCCGGCAGCCCCTACCAGCCCTTAGGCGGTGGTGGCGGCGGACCGACGAAGGCGTGGCTGCTTCAGTTCACGGCGAGTACCTCTTTCTTTGCGAATTAACAGACAAGCGCTAAGTTGCTAATAATGTTTGTTGCGAACGCCGCAGCTCGGCTTCTCCACCCGCACGCACAGGAGGAGGACGTGGCCCGCCATCCGAGGCATATCTCCCGTTGTTGTTCGGTTGGGTGATGTTCCGCCCTCCCACGGAACACGGTGGACCGCACTGATCGAGCACGCCCAAAGACATCGCCGACACCCGGAGGATGAGGTAACACACTAAGTTCAAATCTCAGACGTGAGCACGCCTAACTTCCCATTGTAAATGATGATGCACGATGGTCGTGGGCCTCACCGTGCTTGCGGCGATGTACAGAGGTCTGCGGCGACGCCGTTTCTCGAGGCGGAGCGGACGCGACGATGTCGGGTTGCGCCCTACTCCTTCGGTTGTGGTCTGGGGCGCTTCTCCGTCGGGCAGCTGTTGTTGACACCGCACCGCACTTCGTGACCTTTACGACGACGACCGGTGGACTGGCCCACCGTGGGCCACTACTGGGTCCGACGACAGGTATGCTCCCTCGTATCTTTTTCCCACCTAGGCACTTGTATAACCTCCGCCATTTATTATTTCCTCGCAGCGGACATTCGCGCACCGACAAGTGAGGTCCTACCTCGAGTTCGTTCGGGAGTTCGACCGCCTCCACGACGAGGACGTGCGATGGACGCCATACAGCGCTTACGACGTCTACGCCCGAGCACCTCACGAGGTCTCCGTGCTTTGCACACGAGATGAGGCCTTCTGGCTCACCCGTAAGGTCCTCGTCTTTAACCTGTGTGTCGAGGAGTACTCCCCGCACCGAGTGCTGCGGCAGTTCGGCCTATTCCAGTCCTTTCCCTTGCCGCCTCGTCACGTTGTCACACGTGACGCTCACAGGTACTTACCCTGATCCTACTACTCCGCATCTTTCCAAAATAAATGTGGTGTGTACTTCCTGTTCTTGCATTGCAGGATGACCCGGATGGGTGCTGCAGTGGGCACTCAGTTCGCGCACCGTATGCAGCCATGGGCGGTGCGATGGGGCGCCGACTGACGAGAGAGTCACCGAGACCCGGTACAGACGACCGACATGTACGATGAGTACATGGAGTGGTTCGCCCCACGCACTCGCCTCAGGGTGGGGTACACACCAGCACCGTATATCGCACGGCAGGCATCGGTGACGGACACGTACCCTTCACAGATGTCCCAGATGGACAACTCCTCGGTAAGTGTCGCAATCGAAGCTACATGGTCACATCTTTCTCACGTAAAGTACGTACAGCAATCGACGTTACATGCGAGCACATCTCGTCGGGGAGGTTGAGGCGAGGCTATCTCCATGTTGACGCGCCTTCGGCGGGCATACAGTGACCACCGCCGAGGCCGAGTCGACTGGGATCGGGTCCTCGATAGGATGAGGCGGTTGGGTCGCAGCCACCGCCGGGCCGCAGAGACGTTGGCGGACGCAAGACACCACGCCCGCGCCCAAAGACTCGCCCTACCCGCGGTGCCTCGTTACGCTCCCACGCAGCTGCAGTGGGGACAATGGGCTGAGGAGGCTCCTTCCTCGTCTCGCCCTACCCCGTCGGTTCCTCGTTACGCCCCCACGCAGCAGCAGTGGGGACAGTGGGCTGCGGAGGCACCCTCGTCGTCCCGCGCCCCAGCAGGACCCTAGGCTGGTTTCGACGACCCTGCGGACGTCGAGTTCGACCTGGAGGAGTACCTTTCGACCGACTACCTCGCCCCCTCTCAGCTCTCGGGAGCGCCGCCACAGGACACGCCCTCGTCGCCGCCACACTACTCTACGCCTGCGCCACAGGGCCGGCCTAGGAGGGACGTCCGTCCGCCGTCGCCACTCACCTACCCCACGGGCCAGATCAGGAAGCGTGGCCATGATTGACTAGTTGTACGAACGTATTTTTGTAATGCCTTTACGTTCAGCAGCATATTGTATAACTCTCCGAGTTAGTAACATGACAGCCTTATCACTTTAAATTGTGCAAATCCATGTATGCATTGCTAGCCTATGCCACACGACGTGACAACACACCAACGACTCGGTGCACCTATCGCCTCTAGTTGGGGCGATCGCCCTAATATGAGGCGATCGCTCCATACCATGGCGATATCTGCCCTTTATAACATTCGTTCTCACAAGCGGTCTCGCAAAGAATAGATGAGGGGGGAAAAATTCAGGATCAATCGAAAATGCCGAGGCGTGCAAGTGCAAAGGGAAAGGGGAAAGCAAAGGAAGAAGCAAGTGCATGCCCGCGCAATTTAGCGTACCAAGATCTCTTCCTACCTCGTGGAGCTGTAGCACCCATGTGTATGTGCGGAGATCTTTGCAGGATTGTCCGCTCTTGAGAAATTTCAACTTGGAAGAGGAGGTACTGGAAGTGCCGCAACTACGCCTTCGATTCGCCGGAGAAGAGCCTGAAGGATCGCCGCATGGTAACAATCGTACGGGTTACATAACATTTGTGAATGAAACTTTGCTAATTTCGTTTCATGCAGTCACCTCCGCCACTGTGTGAATTTGAGCAGTGGTTTGATACGGAGATCAACCCCGAGGACCAACGGCTTCTTGACCAAGCCAACCGGCAGGACGAGCTCACGCGACGGCTTCAAGAACAACGCGATGTCGCACACGAGGAGGCATGTAGGAAGGAAGCGGAGGAGAAGGAGGCCGAGAGAGAGAGGAAACGAGAGAGGGCGCGGCGTGCCAGAGAAGCCCCGCCGGAGGCATGGGCGAATGGGAAGTTGCCTCGAAGCACTCGATGAGACGTCCGTGTTAACTTTGGTTTTCCTTGTTCGTGGTACTCCTTTCAGTTTTAAGCCGTAATACAGAGTGCGGCCTACCCTTCAAGTGTGTGCTCACTGTCCTCAACTAGCCTTAGAGAGGGAACCGATTGCATTTCCGGAGGGCTTGGATATGTTCTACTGCTCCAGTTGTCCCAAATGATGTTATTTTTGTCCATCAAGATAGGTTATAGCATTTTAAGTTCATCAGATTTGATTTCATCGAGTTTGACCCTCGTTTGCGAAAGATACGACCATTTTGATGTTTTACCGATTGCATGTTCGGACAACAATAAAATAGTGCAGCCTAAAGTGACATCTAAATATTTTTACATAATTGTAACCTATGCAAGCCCAAGAATGCAATAAAACTGGTTCGGTCAAATTTTGAGGTCCTTTAGACATTATTCTAACTACTTGAACAATGAATGCTATAAAGGGTTTAAACTAGCCATCTTTGATTCAGAATGCAATCATATTTAGATATTTTTGCAAAAATGAAGTACATAAGGTTGTAGTAACTTACTCTATTTATTTCATGATTTATGGATCAACACACAATGTAATTCCTTCACAATCCATAGTTAGAGCCAAGCATTCGAACTCAAATAAAATTATTTTTCTGCAAACAACACATAGATTTTTATTTTAGAAAGTAATTCCTCATTCCAAAATTTAAATTTTGAAACAAGTTTCATTTCATTTGGACACTCCTAGCAAAAGTTATGGGATTCATATTAAAAAGGCATATAGTAATTACAAAAAATACTAAAAAAAATTTTGTTTCTCCTGCAACCCCCTGTCGCCCCTGTCTTGTCTCGGGCGATAGGGGGGCCCACACTACGGTCGGCCAACGGCTAGTAACGGCGGAGGCACATATCGCCCGTGTGTGGGGCGACCGGCGTCCATTTCTGCAAAAAATTTATCCCGATACCTAGTTTTGAAAAAAGAAAAAAAATTCTGCTAAACCAGACGTGCTCGGGTCTAGCCGTCTAGAACGTAGTCGGTGCTGCTGAGACACCGGATTTCCTATAGTTGAGCCGGGCTGGTTGGCGACTTGCCGTACATACATTGAAAGTCCAGTATGTAGGAAGCAAGCCCACTATTATGCCAAGAAGTGAATTGGGCACAGGGCTGCTTTTCTAACACTGTTTTAGCCTTCCGGGATCAACATGAAGTTGCGTTCGTTCAGGAGGAGGCCGAGTCAGACTAGGCAGACGGACGACGGAGCGCGCGCGCAGCAAACGTGTGGTCAGGACTCCGGGGTAGACATGGGTATTTTTGGGCCGGCCTGCGTCAGGCACGACTGAAACATGAATTTTTTTTCTTTAATATTTTTTTTTTCAAAACTAGACGTTGGACTGAAAAATTAACAGGATTATTCGTCGGTCGCCCGTATATGGGGCGATCGCCCCATATACGGGCGACTAGTCCCCCGGCCAACGGCTATTAACGGCTGCGCGCAGAGGTATGGCCCCCTGTCGCCCCCTGTACGGGCGATCGCCCCATACAGGGACGACAGGCACCTATAAAGCCTGCTCGGCGCAGGTGCTAGCGCACAGCCGAGAGCAAGAAAGAGAGGGGGAGCCGAGCGCAGCGCAGGGAGAAAGAGAGGGGGAGAAGAAAGGGAGAAGAGAGGAAGAGAAGAAGAAAAGAAGGGGAGTCGAGAAATTTAGGTAAATTTTTGAATTTTATTGTAGAGTTAGCTTTAGCAATTTTTTGTAGACGTAAATGTAGGAATTTTTTTATAGGTTATGTAGTATTTAGAAATATAATGTAGCATTTAATATTTAGGAATTTGTTGTGGTATTTAGAAATTTTAGGATTATGTCTTGTTTACAAATTTTAGGATTGTATAGTGTTTAGAAATTTAATATAGCAGTTAATATTCAAAAATTCAATGTAGTATGTAGTATTTAGAAATTTAATTTAGTATTTCAGTATGTGCAAATTTAATGTAGTATTTAGTATGTAGAAATTTAATACAGTAGAAATATTAGGCAATATATAGAAATATAATTTAGTAGGGTTGTGTATTAGTAATTTTATTATGCAAATAATGCATTAGGCAATATATATACAAATGTAATGGTATAAATTTAATTTAGTAGGGTTGTGTATTACTAATTTTATTATGTAAATAATGTATTAGGCAATATGTACAAATGTAATGTAGTAGAAATTTAATATTATGCCGTATGGTAGGCTAGTCGAATCACATATTTATAGTCGTATTTTGTAGTACGATCAATGTACGTTTTGTATATTGTATTTTAGAGTAAAATTTTTCCGTCGGACGTTGCAGCATATCGGAGAAA
The DNA here is from genome assembly GCA_036346275.1 of Otatea glauca. Taxonomy (NCBI): domain Eukaryota; kingdom Viridiplantae; phylum Streptophyta; class Magnoliopsida; order Poales; family Poaceae; genus Otatea; species Otatea glauca. The sequence goes on from CM070714.1 coordinate 44,617,280, forward strand.
TTGTATTTCCAAATATTTTATGGAGATGGGGAGATAGCACAGGGGGCGGATGGGGTGAATTTATCATCATTTTCAAGAGTCGTACGGGGCATATGCAGACCTAGCGATAGGACATACAGGGGTTTGTTGGAGTGGATGTCTCGCATGTTCAGTTTGGATCCCCAGACTGTTCGGTTGCGGGTCAGAGCAGTAGTGAGCCGTGCGCAGGACTGTTTTTACGGAGAGTTGATTCCTATTAACTCGACGTCAACATGGAGGAGTTATGTTGGTTTTGCCGTAGAGTGGGGTTAGCCGCTCATGTTGTTGGTACAGTGCTACCCAGTAGCTCCATCGGTGTCGCAAGTTCGTGATGTCGGGGCGGACATTACGGGGGAGGGGACGTCAAATGTGCAAGGATGCGAAGAGGAAGGCGGCGAGGACCATGGAGACGAGGAGCACGAGACTGGCGGTAGCGAAGCGATCGGAGGGGCAGAGGAGACAGCGGTGGAGGCGCGTGGGGTGGCCGACGAGGGGGAGGTGGTGGAGGACATAGTTGACCTGATGGAAGAGGAGGACCGTGCGGATGAGGAAGTCCCTGATGGTGAGCACTCCGACGAGGAGGACAACGCTCTTGAGGTGCCTATCCCTGGTGCGTGGACCAATTACAGTTTCGAAGACCTAACAACGAATGAAGGGAACACTGATGCATGGGAGTATCGTGAGAACGAGGTGACGGAGGGGGCCATATATAAAGACAAGGAGGCTGTGATGGATGCGGTGAAGTACTGGGCAATGTCTCCGGCTACAATTCAGGGTAGTGAAATCCAGCAAAAAGGAGTATGACGTGAAGTGCGTAGTTGATTCGTGCCCATGGCGGGTGCATGCATACAAGGGGAAGTGGAAGGACTACTGGAAATGCTCCATAGTGATGGAACACAATTGCGTGTTGGAAGAAGCAGAGCAGGTACATCGCAATCTGTCGTCCACTTGGGTGGCAAATGTGTTTTATGGTCAGATTGTGGACAATCCGCACCTGCAGCCTCGATCTATTATCACAGCCGTGGAGGAGAGGTTTCAGTACAAGATTAGCTACGGAAGGCATGGAGAGCGAAAAGGACACTCGAAATGCGGTTCGGGGCGACGAGGCTTCCTACGAATATTCCCCACCGCCGAGGGCAATAGCACGTAGGAACCCCGTACATCCGCCGACCTTGCGGAGTTTCTGCGGTGGTGCGTGCACCGAAGTGGGTATTGCAGCGCATTCTTCGCCTGGCGCATGCATAAATGCGTTCTGGCACTGTCGCCCGGTCCTTTGCATGGACGGCACATTCCTCACGGGGAAGTACAAGGGCCAGATTCTAACTGCGATCGCGATAGACGCCAACAACCAGGTTCTACCGGTTGCATTGGCCTTCGTGGAGGGGGAAAACACGGAGAGCTGGTACTGGTTCCTTGAAAGAGTGAAGCTGACAGTTGTTCTGGACAGACCTGATGTTTGTGTCATCCATGACCGACATGCAGGGCTGCTAAGGGCTATCGTGGATATGCAACAAGGGTCCACCGTCGTGGGAGCAGCAAAGTGACCGGACCTGAAGAGCAGGTGGTGCATGAGGCACATGGGTAATGCGACTGCCCCTAGTCGCTTGTTGGTCCAGAACAGACGATTTTGGCCAATACATAAAAAATAAAACAGTATATCAATACTAAGAGGTACCACGTACTTAAAGATCAGTGTTTGTAACTTATGAACATTTTCGTTACAAATTATATATAATCAATACTAATACGTATCAATTCTTTAAAGATTGAAAATATTAAAGTACATCAGTACTATGAGCATTTTCATTATTTCTGTCCTATTGATTATTCTCAAAAAATTAATTACAAAATAAATTTTTTCTGTCCTATTGATTATTCTTGAAAAATTAATTAAGACCGGAGCCTAGTTTTGCAATTTTCAAAACCGAACGCCTAGTTTTGAAAAAAGATTAAAAAAATATTAAAGAAAAAAATTCCTCCTTTCTTTTTTTTTCTTTTTGCTTTTATCTTTTTTCTGTCTCCACGGTTGAGTGGCATGCCCTGTCGCCTGCTTTCTTGGCGACGCCTGTCTCGAGGCGATGGGGCCCACCACCATCTGCCGGTCTTTGCACCGCATAAAGACCGTGACCTACCGTTACCCAACGCACCTATCGCCCGTGTATGGGGCGATCGCCCCATACACGGGTTATGGGAGTCTACTCCTGCAATTTTTCACTCCGGATGCCTAGTTTTGAAAAAAACATTAAAAAGAAATATTGAATAAAAAAATTCACTGAAACATGGCACTGCACTTATGTGTACGGATCAGATCAGCATAATACAAATGACAAAACCGTTGCACGACACGATATGCCTATATGCTGTGCTTAGACCAGCACGATACAAAATAGGCACAGTGGGCATGAAGCAAGCACAGTATGCGGTAAGGTGTTATGCCGCGATATTATGTCATGTTGTGGACCGACCTATCGTCGGCGTCTTTTGCGGTCCTCGCATGAGGAGAAAGTGGAGACAACTAAGATACTAAAAGGTAGAGGATAAAAACTGGAGAGTATATGCTTACTGACACAGAGCACGCGCACCAAGCCTCTTCGTACTGAGGTACCCCACACTGGGTGTAAGGTTTTTAACGAAACAGTAACTCTATACTTGTTCAAGAATAAATAAAATTTAGTTCTTTTTCTCTCAATATTTGTATCCACTGCCTCAGCTCCATACATCTCCAGCTTCTTTTCTCTCATCGCAATAGTGCAGGTGAGCCAGATCTAAACCAGTATGGTACGACACGGTAGACCGACTAGGTCTATAGGCATGCATGGCACGACGCCCTCCTCTACTCCGAGGAATCCAGCAAATCGAGAAAATCTCACCAATCGCTATGGCATGCATAAAGGAAGGGCGCAGATCATCTCATCTACTAGAGATGTTTTCGCGGCATGCCACGCCGCGTTCATTGTTTTTTATGCGGTTAAAAAAAACTTGGTTAGCACAGGTTTGAATCTATAATATGTAGGTTGCGATTGTCAGATTGTTTACGTGTAAAGATGCACTGGCATAAGAAGAAAGGCAGATGGTTTATAGAGTTAAATTCATGGTGTTTAATTAGAACTATTACGCCTTATCATTAGAATACGGTAGTGTATTCATTTGCGTAAACGATATATATAGTGTGGAATGTAGATGAGTGCGAACCGAATTGTATGGAACGCGATCATCGGGATGATGCAAGAGCGGGTTTGTGTATGCATGGTCTGCTGTATGGGGACTTGCACGCGTGGGCAAGCTTTAGTAGCAACAGGATACAACAAGTGTTATATAGTGGTGCGTGCTTCTGTACGAATTGGAAATAGATAGAGCAAACATTAATACGAAGTGGTTTATGTATAGGTGGAGCAATAGGTAGCACAACAAAAGAGCCTTCTACATAAATTGCAGCCCTTGCGGATCGGTTGGCATGTTGATAGGGGCAAACTTTGCTCCATACAATTGTCGCGAAAATTCAGTAAGAGTAAATTAAATTCCTTAGATAAAGTAAGAGCAGATAAAAGAGTAACTAAATACCTGACCAGTCGGTGTATCATTCCTTGAGACTGAAACACAAAACAAGCGAACGTATATTTACAAAGGATAATCAAATTGTGTCATGTTTACCAAATGCTATGAACTTCCTAGATCTAGCAACCAATGCTTTTTAGTAGTAGACAACTTGCTAAGGCTTGTATTTACAAGATGGCGTGTATTACCATGAGGATGATGTGCCATACTGATTGTTTTGCTTTCTTCACCACAAATTTAGACTTACATCTGAAGGTAGCAGATATATCGGCATTGTAGTGTCGAGAGGCTCGTGTATGCGTTGTTCGATCTATCGTTTATGTATACCAACATGTAGTGGTTTACACCAATGAAATCAACACCCTTACGGATCAATTCCGACTTTCTTCAGTGAATGATGAAATCCGGGATCCAACTTTCTCCTTCATGATTTTCAGGACAGTCTTCATACACCATGAGGTTTTAAGATCCAAGACAAAAGAATATTATACATGTGTCCTCATCATCACATCGTATTTCTACGACAAACAAATTAAGAAAGGTGGAAGCAGTAACTTGAATGGAATAAATGGGTTACTCACCAACCAATCATGAAGGCCAACAACTTCTGAGTTGCTCTAACGTCTCCAGAGCTGAGCGAGAATGGGTAGTTCCAAAAGTTGTAGACGTTCATGCCGATGATGCCCTTGTGTAGCCTGCAATGTTCGTGTTTCTCTTTCAGAGAATTTGCGATGGTCATGTCAGAAATGAAAAGATCAATTTGCTTAATTCATTGTTGCTTTTCTGAATATGTGATCACCGATTGATTTCAAAATACTGGGACGTTTTGTATCTATGCTTCGGCAGGATAAATTTTGAAGTTGTCTTATGGTTCTGAAATCTCAAAATGGTTTGAATTGACCATTCAAGATGCATGAACTAACCTGAAACTTCTCTCTGTACATCTTGACAATCCAAGTATGTGGCAAGATGGAGTTGTGACTAACGCTGTTCTCATGTACGTCTCCAAAGTTGAGTCGCTCACCGTGCAGTTGAAACCAAAGGGAGCCGAGCAGCGGCAAGGCGGGAACACGCCGCCATCATATGACACGGTGGAGATCACGGTTGGCTCATCCATGGTGGTCCAGTGGCTCACCCGATCGCCGAACTCTCTGAAGCACATGTCCGCGTAAGCCGTGAAATCCTCCCTGCATTGATAGCGCACGGTACACCAAAATTTCAGAAGAATTCAGAGTTTCAGTTAATCTTGTAACTTGAAAACAAGTGGTCAGAAAAAGAGGAGTGATCAGAGATTATCTTACATGACTTTCGGGCTCAGCCAGCCGTAGTACTCGTCTTCAAGGATATGTCCTGTATCTATGCTTCAGTAGTATAAACAAGCCAACCAATCTATCCAACTTTGATAATCCCACCAACATCAATCCAAATCATAATGAAGAAAACTACGATCGTTCCACCAGTGAAGACCAGAGCTACAATGTCGCCCCTCGTCAAACCACTGAAATCCACTAAACCAACAACCTTTCCGCAATCCTACGACAAAAGTAATAGTCAAGCAACGATCTTTCCAGGAAAGGAGGCAACACAGACCATCATCTTCTTGGCCCAAACCAGATGCGGCTGGCGGTAGCTCATAAGACTCCTCGGTCTCGCCGGTGGCAACAGCGGCGATGCTGTACAGATTGGATGCGGCTGAGGCCAAGGCGCTCCGGTGAGGCCGACGGAGAGGTCGAGGAGGAGAGCGAAGAGGGGCACGCAGAGGCGAGACTGGGAGCAGGGCAAGACGGTGGCCATCCCTGCGCACGATGGAAAGGGAGGACATGATTTTTCGGTCTCTCTTTCCTCTTGTATAGATAGCACCCTGCGCACGATGGAAAGGGAGGACATGTTTTTCGGTCTCTCTTTCCTCTTGTATAGATAGCACTCGAGGTGGAGAGAAGGTTCTCGCGCGGGGCACGCGGCGCTCGGGGAACAACTATCAGCGAGGACCCGCGGCGGCGTGTGGGCTAGCGCATGCGTGGAGTGAGGAAACAGCGTCGCGCGATGGTGCGGGTGAGCGCAGCGCGCCGCACACGTCGGACGGTGGTGGAGCGGAGAGGAGGCATGGGACCTAAGCGCAAAACGAAGACTCGCGACACTCTCTGCACGAACAGACGGATCTGTGTGGAAACAAAAAACGGACGGCCAACGTCCGTCGGGAGTCGACATAAATCCAGAAAACAGGAGGACTTTCTTGCAAATACCGTGACGTGGCTAGCCTCTCCAGCCGGGAACCTTGCCAACTTTAGGAAAGGTATAATGCCTGTTTGGATTCTCAGAACCTCATTCCCCTGCTCCTCGATCTGTCAAAGAAAAAGAGACTAATGTCAATTTAGATGTAACATAGTTGCGTGATCTCTCGCTACAGTAATATCATCCTGGCGCAATCTTGCCAAAGATGATGATGCTTATATGCGACTGACATGGAGATGGCAGCATGTGCGGACTGGTCACTCACTTCACGTTTTCACGATTGCATATGATATTCCACTAGTACGTGGCTAGCGTGCGTCGTCCAAACTATAAAATAACAACATTATCATCATGGCTTCATGACTACACAACTAGTATTTATGTTGGGTCAACTAGCAATCTGTACGCGGCGTGCCACACCACGGGCGTTGCTTTTTACACGAGAAAGATGGGTTAAAAGGCTTAAATGTAATGGTAAAGAAAACGGAAAAAAATGTATGTTTTTTTTTGCGAAAAAAGATCCAAATGGGTTTTTTTACCCGCGAAAAAGGATCTAAACGTAATTTTGGTTTTATGGAAAAGGACCCGAACGCAAGCCTTAAAAACGCATAAAGGACCAAAGCGTAATATATATTCTTTTTATTGGAAAAAGGACCTATATGTATTTTTTTCCAGACAAGGACCCGATTGTAAATTTTTTTCTTAAAAAGGACCTATCCGTAAATAAAAAGGACTGTCAGAATTTTTTTCGGCTCGAAGAAGCGAGCCGCGAGCCGAGCCGGCTCCAAATGACACGTGGATGGCCCCTTCAGAAATCTTCCAACATTTGGAAGGTTATGATTCTGGAGTACTACTAACTACAACTGTTGGGCTCGTCTCCCCTCTGCCTAAAAATGAGAAATTTTTATTGTTTTTAGCTGTTTCGGAAAACTTAATTATGAGAATGGTTAGTGTTTCGGCGTAATTTCAAAAGTAGTCTCTATTCGCGGGCTGGAGGCGCTGCAGAGGCGGTTACAGCTCAAGCGTTAATCGCTGCGCAATGGACCGGGAGGCGCCGCAAGGACAAGAGGCAATGTTCAGGGCGCCAGACCGCCTTGCAACGGCCTCACAGCGCTAAGAGCAAGGTAGTGCAGCTGGTACGATTGGTTTTTTTGCTTCGATTTTTTATGCTTAACATATTTACTCGTTTGAAATTAAAGTAATTTATTTGTAATTATATTATGTTAATGTAAAATTACAGAAATAATATGTCGATTAAAAAAAGTACAAATAGACTATCTATCGTCGTTTGAAATGTTGTCATTTGAAATACCGACTAAGAGCATGTCGCTAGTTTGGCTAGACTCTCTGTGACCAATCGCAGATGTGAATTTTTTAAATTTTGTTGTTTGCATATTTTTTTGCCGCGTGGTTTTTTGTTGGGAAAATAGCCGCATGGCCGCATGTGCCATGCACAGCTATTTGCATGTTTTATATTCTATGTGGTAAGTGTTGTCGCATCCGTTGATTTCTTGCAACCGGTACAGTCGTTGCATGGTTAAAGTTCGAAATCAACGGAATGAATGAAACCGGTACAATCGTTGCATGGTTAAAGTTTGAAATCAACGGAATGAATGAAATATAGTATTTCATAATAACGGTGGATTACATGGCGCAAACAGTTCGAACGATACAAATGGCGGCACAGAACAACCACAAACATGGAAAAAAGTACGATACTAATACGTCTTTTGGAATTGTAAAAGGGCGGGATGGACTACGCTTTATGGGGAAGAACATTAAGGCTCAAATGGGTAATCATAAGGCACCCACATGGAGTGTTGATCGTCAGGATGGCGTGGACGGGGCTGCTGGACAAGGTAGTGGCAAGCACAACTACAACTGGCATTATCGCAGCAACAGTAAGTGTGGTAGTCGCTGTCGAGGTGGACGACCTCCTCATTGTTCCTCTCCCTGAGTCTCTGAGACGTAGGTCGTCATTCTGGGTCTGGAGCTACAAGTTCTGCCTGTGGAGTTGTTTGTTCTCCTTGACCTCCGGGAGGTCCTCTTCCATGCCATCGAGGCGATACAACAATGTATGGATATAGCATTGGGCATGTATGGGATACGGTGGGTCCACCCACTAGATGAATTTGCAATCCGCGGTCCGCAAGCAAGAGTGTGTGTCATATAGCAAGACATGAGACGAATGGTAAGTAAGAGTTCTAGCGGTTACCATGAACAGAGAGCATTGGTAGAAACGAAGTCCTGGGTTGGGATTTGACCCATCAGAAACTTGCACAACGGCATCGAGGTTGTGCTTGCATTTCGGCCAGTTCAAGGAGCGAAGTGGTTGGCCTTTGTGGATTGGATCTTAGATGATGTATGAGTCCCTTGTTCGAATAGGAAAAGCTGGGCTAGGGGGATCGGGGTCTAGCGGATCGTAGATTAAAGTATCCTCGAGGCAAGGGTCGCGGCCTCGAAACCATGAAGGGTCAGGGTCTCGAGGTGATGTTCGACCCAGTCTTCCCCCTCTACCCCTCCCACGGCTTGAGCTGCCTCCTCTGTCTGTCATTGCAATAGAGTGAAGGTGGGGCAGTGAAGAAGTTCTGCGTGGGTGAAGGGTGGTTTTATACCTCAGTTTGGTCTGACAAAGCGGGTTGCAGCGTATTGTTAAATCGGTCTGAGAAAGCGGTGTACAGTGTGGTGTCACTTCGCTCTGAGGTAGGCAGTGTGTTGTCCATCGCTCTGAGAAAGCGGGGGCGTGTGTTGTCAAATCGGGCTGATAAAGCAATAGGCAGTGTGTTGTCATATATTTGGCTGCTCTGAGTCCGGACTTTTTTTCCTTTTTTTGTACTAACTTGGGTGTTATTTTCATAATCAAATTTTGTTTGTCAGAAGCAGTGAATGGCACAGAGATTATATAATCGAATTTTGTTTGTTGGAACCAATGAATGGCACAAAGATTTCAAAAAGGTTTTATGATCTAATTTTGTTTGTCAAAACCAATTAGCTATTTAGGAAAATTTTGAAGAAGTAATGTTTGATGGCTCATATGGAAGAAGATGACATAGTATATTTTACGAAACGAGTCGGACACGTAGCTAGACATAAAAATTTTAGGATACATAGCACGACATCGTGGACATAACATTGCATAGGAAATTATGAAAGAGACATGGCACGACAACATTGACGAACCATGAGCAGAAACTATTGTTAAGTTACATGCGCGCCTTTTGGAAATGGAAAAATATTATACGTATTATCGTAGATCCTATATTGAACGATCCATCGGTGCCTTCCCCTTTGATTGTGTGCGACGCAGGGCCTTGGCCTTCTTTCAATTAGGCCCATACCAGTTGAACCAACAGCGATCTTCTGGGGGGATCTTCTCCTCCTCATGCTCATGTCTGTCCTGCTCGTCGGCTTTTTCCTTCATGTTCTTGCGATGTGCCTGTTGGTCCTCTAATAACTTCCACAAGTGGTAATTGTTGTCCCCTGGGTGCGGTCGCTTCGGTCTGTCTTGCGCGGTCTGAGGTTCAGGTTTGTAACGTTCGAATAGCTCGGGGGATCCGCAAGGTGCAAGTACTCTTCGTGCGGCAAGTACGCCTTATCGTACTTGTCCGGGCCATCGATCCATTGGAAGAAGTGGTAGTTGTCTTCTCCCTGGTGTCATGTGTGCACGAAGTTAGAAGTCAGAGAAACGCATCACGAAATATACATAAATGGCATTAACTTACGCGTATTTCCCAACAGCTGTGTAGTACGCCCGGGCAGCGATGTCGGGATGTCTGGATTGCTTTATCCATGCAACTTCACCGCAGTCGCAGTTTGGGTGGAGAAACTCCGGTGACACAGGTGCATCCTTGCAAGACACATTTGGGTGGTTTTTCCCCTTCTCGGCAAGCCACTTGCGCCTACAAAGAACCGCTGCGAAGTCGGCCATCGTGAACACACCGGTGAAGGGGTTGTGGTGCTATTAGGGATGTGGTCTTCGGTGTGGGGATTGGCTCAGTGTTGTGCAGAATGTGTATGCTGGACATGAAGCTGTATTTATAGTTAGTTTTCGATGGCAGCGTGTTGTCCCTAGCGCCCTGAGAAAGAGGCTGACAAGGAGGTGTTAAATCGGTCCGACAAAGCTGCTGCCTGGGAGTTGTCTAATTGGCCTGACAAAGGTAGACGTCGGTGAGTTGTCTAATCGGCTTGACAAAGCTACAGTTCGGGAGTTGTCTAATCAGCCTGACAAAGCTAGATGTCGTGAGTTATCTAATCGGCCTGACAAAGCTTCTGGCCACAAGTTGTCTAATCGGCCTGACAAAGATGCTGGCAGGTTGTTGTCAAATCGCCCTGAAAAAGTTGCTGGCAGAGTGTTGTCAAATCAACCTAAAAAAGGTAAAAGCAGTGGGCAGAGTGTTGCGACTTGTGACTCCGAAAGGTGATGGATGCTTTCGGTTTTGGACAACTATCGTTATTACATGGTAATAATTACGTAATACATAAGTTAATAAACAAAAGATGAAAACCGAATAGCAGATAAGTTAACAAAGCGAAATACCATATTGAAATAGTACATAAGGTACATCATTCTTAAACCACTTCGAACCGCATCCTTGACCAACTTAGTGTCGTACGTACGAAATGAACTACTTTGCAAGTATAGGGATGATCTAAAATGCGCTCCACCTTAAACATCAGCACGTTTAGCCTCTGATCGAGCATGGGGTCCATCCTCTGCTCCACCGTAGGCTGCATCATCTGTGGTACTGTGCTTGCAGGACGCTCCATCAAGGTATCCATGGTGTATGCCCACTGGAAATATTGGCATCCTGCAGCTTACATGATGATGTGAACATCGTTGAGGCCGTAGAAAGAAAGAATATCTCTAAAAAAAATAGACAGCTCGAACAGGAAAGAAAACATCAAAAGGGGAGAAATCGAACTAACTTTTCACTTACAGAGAAAAGGGCATTTGTAGAACACCCGGCCGTTATTTTTCTCGGTGTTGGCGTAGAACACATTAGCTTGCACATGGTAGTAAGGAAAATCAACCCGCCTTGCAGTGGCAAGCGCACGGAGCCTCCGATTCCCTGAGCTCGACGTTTCAAACATGGCCTTCACTTGACCTGAATGATGCAAGGAATGGGATGCGAAAGAGGATATGAGGGAGCGGAGGAGGCATGGAGGCCTATTTATGGAGGCAGTGCAAAGATTCAGCGGGAAAAATGGCGCCAACATTTCGTCGGATAGGTCCAGTTAATAGGCACTACATGGGTGACTTCTATTGTTACTCATAGGAAGGACAGAAATACAATAATTATGATTTGAAGACACAAACATTATTTAAGACATGATGTTAATCGAATGTCACAGCCTACAAGTAAGCAATCCTGAAACAATTACACACATGATTGTCTTTAATGAGGCACATGTTCGGGGCGGTCCTGAACAACTGCGTGCTTGACATTTGCTAGAAACCACAACCAGCTATCCGTGTTCTCGCTTTCTACGATCGCATAAGCCACCAGGAGTAGTTGGTCATTCGCGTCGGTTGCGATCGCCATCAGTATGGTGCCCTTGTACTTGCCAGATATGAATGTGCCATCCATGGTCAGCACAGGCCGGCAATACTTAAAGCCCTGAATGGCTGGTCCGAATGCCTATAACACACGATCCAGGATGAAACAGTTCGGACCCTTCGTGAGGTACAGTCTATCCATCTTGTTGATGTAGGTCCCTGATTGGCTTCAGCAATCTGGTAAAGCATCCGTGGAACAAGGTTGTACGCCTCTTCATACGAGCCGTACATCATCTCTATTACTTTCTTGTTCGCTCACCACACCTTGTTGTAGCTAACAGGATATCCCACCATGTTAACCACGTCAGCCATCAGTAGCTTCGGCGAAACGGTCACATCCGCCGTGACCAAGTGAGAAATCAAGCTGGCCACATATGAGAACATCACATTTCTGTGCTTCTGTAGTGGCTCAGCAAGCACACAAGTGTGATCTGTTAGGACGGTTATCCTGAAGTCCGAACTCGTGCCCTTGAATTTCTGGACATGGATCTTGCCGGGACACTCAGGATTCAGGCACTTCACAACGTACGTATCCGGGTTGGACTTGTATACCTGGTACGTGCGGCTGATGTTCACTGCATATCTCGCAATTACCTGCTGGGCGACACTCTTTGTAGGGAAGCGTTGCCTTAGCAGTAGAGTGTCCTAATCGAAGGCCCAACCATGGCTGCGTTTCGTCTGGCAACACGAGAAAAGACACCGCCAAATCATCCAGGCGTGAAGACACGTACTCCCCATCAGTTGACACAATACCATCGACGGGAGCTGCATCCTCATCTCCACTGCTATCTGTGTCGACGTCCTCATCATCATCGGATGTTGCTACGTCTTCCAGGGCTTCCAAGTGCTCATGGCAGTCAATACGGGCAGACCACCACCGCCCAATGTCTTCGTTTAGCTGAAATTCATCCGCAAAAAGTGTCCTCCCGGATTCCCCCAGAGGATACTTCGATGGTGACGCCATCGCCAACACGAGGACTTGAGATTTCTCCTCTATCCAGGAAGCGCACATACACTATCGGGCGACGGTGTATCTTCGCCTAAGGGTTCATCACAATTTGCATGTATTCCCCCCACTGTGCGCTTCCCGCGATCTTGCACAGCGCTCACAAATAGTCCGTCGAACCCCTCAAAGCTCTGGCATATACGACCTCGATTACAAGCTTCTTTCGGGTGGTCTCCCCGTCAAATGCGCTCCGCACACACCTACGGAGCTCACCCAGGCCCATCTCTGTCAGACCCAGAGTCCGAATCACCTTCCGTTCGTAGTTCGAAAGGTCCACCCCATATGGACCCTCTCGAATAACGTCGTCGCCATAAAATATAGACAAATCTTGGATATCTGCCATGTAGAACCTACCGCACGTGCAATAAATACTAACGTACAGTTACTCGCATCCGCAATCAAGAGTGAGCAAGAAAATTCGTGACAATATTTTCTATGTGGTACTAATACGTTATTTTATATACTATTAATTGCACTACAATCACACTAAGTACACACCATTATTTGCGCCTTTCATTAACACTAAGTATTGTTAGTCGCATCCGTAATCAACGGTGAGCAAGAAAATTCGTGACAATATTTTTTATGTTCCACTATTGAAATAATTATGCACCATATTTACAGAATATATCATCAATTCATGTACTACTAATACCATCATATCGTATTGCTACTTCATTAATATTACAATATTCATACTAATATTTTACTAACATTATACCATTACTTATGCCATGTACTGTTATTTCATGTACGGCTAGTTATTCTAACATTGTCATTACATGCACTAATACTGTTATTTCGTGTAATACTAATTGCTCTACAATCACGACAAATACACACCATCATTTACACCTTTTATGACCACTACGTATGCACTGTTTTTATATGTATTTACCATTATTTAAGTACAAACTATTATTTAATGAATTACTCATATTCCAACACTGTCATTTTATGTAGTGCTTGTTCAACTATTATTGTGGTTTCATATAATATTCTACTGATTATACTAATATTACAACAATATCATACTAATGTTCCTAAAGAATACAAACTAACCTGTGTAAAGCTCTAATAAAGATCATAAAACCGCGACCAACTTGCAAAATAACCTTCCTAGAGAGTACATACGAAATAGGGAACCCGAATCAGTTAATCCAAATAATGACGATAGCTCGGAATAAATTCCTACAAAACATGAACACCGAATAAATTCCTCCACAACTACAATGCAACATTTCTTATTCCACCTCCTATTTCCCTCTCTTTTCTTCCGTCTCCTTTCTTCTGGCTTGCGGTTCTGGCAGAGCGCTTAGAAAATAAGAACTCTCGTGCTCTCCCACTGCTTTCTTTCCCTCCCCGAAGTTCTGATGTTCGCAGACGATAGCCTCGTAATATATAGCGCCCTACGGAGAGCATGCGCGATAAAATCGACCATCTGTCGAAGCTTTCGGCGCACGGACGAGACATCGTGATTCGACATAAATCAACACGAGACAAAGATTTGCCCGGGCCATCATCCAGTGTCCAACGCGCATCATGACTCCTCACACATTGGCCTGGGGCCGACTTCGTGAGGCAACGCATGTGAAGTCCCTCGAGAAAAAGCAACTGAGAACTGAGGAGCATCGTTTTTGCCATAAAATGAGCCAAACTGCGGGACCCACATGCCTTTGCAGCGTTGCCCACATGCGAAATGACTTCTCTGCATGCGCCCAAGCCCACGCATGCAGCGCCTCCGCCATTGCCGCTCGTTGCGGCGCTTTTCGGTATGAGGTTCGCCACGCAGCGCTTCTGAGCTGCGGCTTCGTCTCTACAGCGCCTCCGACCCACAAATATGAGCTACTTTTAAAATTACGTCGAAACACTAGCCATTCTCGTAATTAAGTTTTCGGAAACAGTCAAAACAGTAAAAACTTCTAAAAATGATGGCAATCCCGAACAGGTGGCGCACCGAAAACGAACTCGACTGCAAAGTCCTTGCTATTCGCCGCCACACGATAGCGACGGGCAAAAGGCAGCACGGCTCGACGCAAAGTACAAAAGGAGCGCTGTTCCGCACGAGACGAGACGGTCAGACGGTGCCGCTCTTCTTTTCCACCCCGAGCCCCGTGCGGCGCTCCCACGCTGACCACTGCTTCTACTCCTCCCCTCGTACCGTCTCCCCAGTCCCCACCACCCCCGCTCGCCTCGGATCGCGCGCACGGGCGTCTCCCGCTACGACATGGCCGGCGACGACGGCAACAACCAGGAAGAGGTCCAGATACAAATCGCAGGTCAGCCTGCCGCTGACGGCTTATCAATCTACCTCTCCGTCGTACTGTTAGTTTTGTTTTCGTTTCGCTGAGGGAGTGGTAAGAAAAGCGCGGAATTCTCCTGATTGGAGTTGCTTTCTGGTGCGTGTGGGAAAGTGGGAAGCCCTGATATAGAGATGATCTTGCTCGCTTTCTTACTAGGCGTTTTGGTGGTACGTTGGTGTGGGAGCAGGCGCACGAGGTGTTCGACGAATTGCCTGTTCGTGTACGGCGCCCTGTTTGGCGCAGCGAGTTTTGTTTAGGAGCATTGGATTGGAGTTTAGATCGCCTTTCCTTCTTTTAAACCTGTGCGCGCGCGCGTGATTGCCAAATCCTTATTGGCTTGTTGCTGCATGTGCTCCGTGGGTGCACGCGCTGCGTGACGGGCAGCGCACGCCCGTATGCGTTGTTGCTGATTTCAACTTTTCAAGGTAGTGTGCCAGTGAGTGCGTGCGCGTCATGTGCTGTGGTGGTGTGTTTAGATGGTGATGAGAAACCCTGTTGTTCATATGCCTGAGCTGGTTTAGTTGTTGATGAGAACACCAACTACATGCAATGCATCTATCTATCTATCTATCTATCTATTATATTATATTATTAAAACAATAGAAAAAAAAGCCACCATGTTCGCACTCATAGGCAAGAAATTCTCATGTTAATAAGAGGAAAAAGAGAAAGATCTACACCGTTGATCATGGTGGGTACATATTTAATGGTCTTGATTAAAATAAAAGGTCCATATCAAGTACAATGCAAAAATATCAGAAATTCGTAATAAAAATAAAATTAATTAGCAATTTGATTTCCATACGAATTCTTATGTAAAATCCCTAAATAAATATAATTTGAAATAAAATCAAACAAAACTAGCACTTGGATTTGAATACAAATCCAACAAAAATAACTAAAATTCGGAATAAAAACAAAATAAAAATAGCAATTTGATTTTGATACAAATTCCAAAATAAATCCCTAAATAAATTTTATTTTGGATTAAATTTAAAGAAAAATTAGCAATTGGGTTTGTATATGAATTCTGACAAAAAATAATTAAAATTCGAAATACAGTGAAAAAGAAAATTTGCAATTTGATTTCCACACAAATTCCAAAAAAATCCCTAAATAACTAAAATTCATAATGACTATAGATTGTGGTGGGTTCATATTATAACAGTCCAGATTAAAAAAAAGAGTCCATGTCAAGTACAATCCATAAATAACTGAAATACGGATTAAATAATAAATAAAATTAGCAACTTGATTTCCATATGAATTCCTAAGTAAAACTCTAAATTAATATAATCCGAAATAAAAATTAAACAAAAACTATCAATTGAATTTTTATACTATTTCCAACAAAAAATAACTGAAATTCGGAATAAAAAATAAAATATAATTAGTAATTTGGTTTTGATTCGAATTCCAAAGTAAAATACCTAAATAATTGTAATTTGGAATAATAATTAAAGAAAATTAGCAATTCGATTTGTATACGAATTGCAACAAAAAATTAAATAAAATTTGCAATTTGATTTCCACACTAATTCTAAAGTAAAATCCCTAAATGACTAAAATTTGGAATACATTAAATAAAATTATCAATTTGATTTGTACATTAACACCAATCAAAATTAACTGAAAGTTTGAATAAAAATAAAAGCTATAACAAGGATAGCATGAATGGTGTCAGCGGAGACCGCGAAAAAGTGTGATGGGATCGATTCGTCCTGCAAGAATGCATTGACCTATGAGGAAGCGAAGAGCCGAGGCGGCTACAGCGGAGACGAGGACAATGCTGTGCTGCTCACCTTAGCCCTTCGATGATGATAATGTTGTGTTGCTTGCCGAAGCTGTTGAAGAGAAATGCCAGAGTTGAAGGAACCAAGGCTGCGATGATGAGTAGTGAATATCAGCGTTGTTGAAGAAGTCAGTAACCAAAGAAGCTCGATGATGGGGAAGCCTTAACAGAGAGGAGATGAATCGGATGGCTAGAAGCGTGCCATCACTGGTGAGGGGCACATCATCACCCGCGATTGTGAGAAGATTTTCCGCATCGTTAGTGGCAACGATTAAAATAAACATGCCGGCATCAATGAAGATGGGAGGTCGCCACGGTTAGTGAGTAAGCGTCAACATTGAGTTGGCCAACATCGAAGAAGAGGAGCGTCCGACACAGGAAAAGAGGACATCGAGTATGTATAACATCATGCATGTGTATATACTTGCATGCATCTGTACGAATAGAAGCATGGACGAACAAAAGGAGAGGAGCAAAGAGCTCAAAGTAGAGATGACACAATCGTAAGGAGTAGGCTCGAGGCCACCGAAGAGAACATGACGAGTGTTCCCGGGATGGATCGGTGACGGTTGCACGTGTATGTGTGTTGATGTTGCAACGGTCAGCGTTAAGCAACAATTGGGGAGAAGTGGAAGATAACTATATGGTAGGGTATTACATTGGAAGGGGTGGCAGCTGAGAGGGATCGATCAAGAATTGGGCTTGATGTTTGAGCTTGACATAGAAAAACTATGGCTACTAGAAGAGATAGTTGACACACAGTTCGATGGGGTAGCCGGCGTGTGAGGGGAGATAAGTTCAAGGTAGGCTGCCTATGGTGCATCGGTGTATGAGTGAGCAAGGTACTCTAATACTACCATGCAATCTATTGAGATAATTTGCCGCACACATAATCAACGTATTGCTTGAGATTAAATAAAGGTATATATGCATGCATACATTTTGGAAAAGAGAAACTAATGGCAGAACAATAGGGCATGCAACTACATGATCCATATATGATGGAGAGTGGTTACATTTCTAAGAAACCCAACAACTAATCATGCTCAATGATATCCTTGCATCAAGCCCATACTGAAATTACATCTCCCAAGTTGTATTTTCCTTCAAATTTTTATTGTCACAACTAATGTTTATGATGTCTTATAATATAAATAACCTACAAGATACATAAATATCTTCTTAAGCATCTAAGTTACATCATTTGATGCTACAAACTTCGAAACAAATCTAGCCATACAAATGGGCGGCCACCATGCTAGTTTCACAAAGATGTAAACTTTATGGCATTATTACTGTTAGTTGCAGGAATTCCTCAGGAGCATCTAGTCATTACCTGTTATCATCTATGCTAAGCATTTACAGTTTGATCTAACCCATTGACATGGCCTTCTCACTGTGAATTGCAGGATCATCCAAAGCTGCAACTTCATCAACCCATGAAGTACCACCACAAAACTCACCTGTCAAGCATTGGCAATGGTGGTTGATGGTGTCAGTGAACATTTTCTTCCTCATTGCCGGTCAGACGGCATCAACGCTCCTTGGGAGGTTCTACTACAATCAAGGTGGCAATAGCAAGTGGATGTCCACATTTGTCCAAACTGCTGGCTTTCCGGTGTTGTTCATTGCACTATATCTTTTCCGTTCAAAATCACCTTCTACACAAGCAATTACCAGTAGTCCTGAGCCTCCTGTCACCAAAATCACTTTGATATATGTTGTCTTGGGGCTCATCATTGCTGTTGACGATTTGATGTATTCCTATGGCCTATTGTATCTTCCTGTCTCAACATATTCGCTCATTTGTGCTAGTCAGCTGGCCTTCAATGCTGTCTTCTCATATGTCCTCAATGCTCAAAAGTTCACCCCTTTGATTTTCAACTCTGTAATCGTCCTTACCTTTTCCGCTTCACTCCTTGGAGTTGATGAACATTCTCAGGGCACTAATGATATCTCTCACGGGAAATACATATTGGGTTTCTTGTTGACACTAGGAGCATCGGCCACATACTCACTTATTCTCTCCCTAATGCAAGTTACATTCGAGAAGGTTATTAAGAGGGAGACTTTCTCAGTCGTGCTGAACATGCAGATTTATACAGCACTTGTGGCAACACTGGCTTCTCTAGTTGGGTTATTTGCAAGTGGTGAATGGAAAACTTTGGAGGGAGAGATGCATATGTTCCGCTCAGGGAAGCTGTCATATGTAATGACGCTGCTGTGGACTGCTATATCTTGGCAGATAGCTTCGGTTGGAGTGGTGGGGTTGATCTTTGTGGTGTCATCGCTCTTTTCAAATGTGATAAGCACCCTAGCTCTACCCATCATTCCTGTTTTCGCTGTGATTTTCTTTCATGACAAGATGGATGGAATAAAGATTATAGCTATGCTGATGGCCATCTGGGGATTTATTTCGTATGGCTATGAATTATATGTTGATGACAAGACAGCTAGAAAGACTTCAGTCAGCGTGGAGGAGAATTCCTAAGTGCTCGTTACATTATTCTCCAGATAAACGCTCTTACCAATTTAATTTGTTGGTACTGAGTGAGGTACAAGTTGTTATTTATGGTTAACATGAAGTTCATAAAAAAAAAAATCATTTTTCACCATTTTTCTAGGTATATAGTGCTATCCATCTCCTCCTTTTTTCCTGTGTAAGGATGTATCATCATGGAAAATAAAAAGAGAATAATGGTTTGGTTTCACAGACATGCTTTCCAAATTGTCCATGGTCCTGCAAATAGTTGCTTTCCTTGAATATTCTGCCTGCGCTTATTGACCCACTGGGTATTGTGGTACTGTTGGTTTGATACAATTTAGTCTTTGTGGGTAGTGGATAATATTAATTTGCTGCATTTTGTAGTGTGGGTGGGGAGGTGCTAATGCATGTTATCAATTGAGAACTATCGTACTGCTTTGACATCTCTTTATGTGTGAAATCTCTTTCCTTATGCAAGTATTGTATTTTTTCTACTTGATCATCCAAACTCTAGTTCAGACATATTGGATGGCTATCATGTAGAATCAAGCCCTTGTGCAGCTTGATCTGGAGTATCTTCAATTCTTTTGTGTAGAATTGCCTCTTGTCATTGTGTGGAGTACCGAAAATGTAAGAGAACAAATGCTTATTGGAGAACAAATGCCTATCAGCCTATTCTTCGTATGCTTCCCAAAGACCATAAAATTGACTACCATGAAGCACATACTAGGCTACAAGGTTCTCATTACTCAGCACTCATTGAACAAATGTCTTGCAACTTGCACATGTATGAATTTAGTGTTTTATATCCCATGGTTTTGTGCCAAATTGGGTTTCCACCTACAAGCATGTTATTAATATTATATGCCATAGAAGACACAGCATGAATCGCATATAGTCTGCAGGACAATGAAACCTTATGAACACAAATCTGCAACTATGTAATATACCAGAAATGTGTAGTTTACGGTGTCAACTGTCAAGATCCAACATGTATAACATAAGGAATCTACATAATTGGAATCAGAAGACCTTATTATGATAATATTACCTAGCATTTTACTTGTATCAATGGTTGCCCAATTATTGCCATCTCAAGTTTCTTGAAAATAAAGTTTCACTCATGTGGAAACCCAAGTGAGCTTTATTGTTTTCATCTGAAATATATTTTCATCCAACTTGGGTTTTAGATATGCGGAGATACAAATCCAGCTTTGATGAACGTAGGTGTAATGGTGACAAGTGACAACAAATCAAAACTATTGCATTGGTATGGTAGACATATATGTTATGATCAATGAGGATTCCACAGCCTGCACGAGTAGGCTGAGCATACCTAAGTAACGGAGCAGCTGACAGAAGGTACCACCTTCATGCATTTTACTTCATGGATTTGTATAATTCTTAGGTTTTCCAGAGGTGAGCTTGTCAGGACAAGTTAAATGGATAGAAAAGCTATGCAACCATATGCTGATTCCTACCAAATATCAAGACTTTTGATATTGCTGGATCCACAGAAAGAATATTGTTTAATATTTCTGTCTAGTGATACTATTCTTACCTTGCATAAATCTATTCAGGGGTGTTTTACTTAGTTAAAGAAATTTTATATGGTACTGCAGATTGTGCACCTATGTTGATGAACTGAAGATATTTGAGGCCAAGAAGCTGAAGATGGTTGCTAATTCTCCAGGAATGTCTCATCTCCAACAACTATATTGTTCAGAACAGGTAAAATGGTGGGCAGCTGTCATCTGAATATCCTACTGCTTCTCTATTTGCAGGGCTCAACTACAACCGAGGGGCAGTAGCAACTAGCAAGTGCATGGCGAGATGGTCCATTCCTGCAGTAACATAACCGTTCTGCTCGCAGTTCTTGTTAGGCTGTTACCACCAGTTTAGGTTGCTGTGGCATACACTGCTTGTGTCGTCCTCACTGGCAAACTGATTCGCTCGCATCATCTCCTCCTGGCAGTGTCGTGTATGCTCTCATTGGTGTCACTCAGCTCTTTGCTGAAGATGGTCTTTTTGTCCCTCAGAAACCACAAATTCACTGCACAGATGTTCGACCCTGTCAAGCTGCTTACCTTCTGAGTTCTAGTCCTCGTGATGAACCCCATCTCAACACAAACAACATCCTGAAAGGAGCTGGTAATACATGTTTATGCCATGCTAGAGACGCAATTCCTGGCTCTAGATTAATTCTGTTGCAGCTTTGCATGTCGGTGGCCAAGTTTTTCTTCTTTGGGGAGTGCAGCAAGTGGTGAGAAGGAAGAATTACAAGAAAAGGGGGGAAGGAGGCTTATCTTCACCATTGCCATTCTGTGGCTTATGGCTGTTTTACTGCTCGTAATCAGGGACAGTTCTGTTGCCACCGGCGCTGTTCATGCCGATGATTTGTCATGAGATGGATGTGCTGAATTATGTTTGCATTCAAGTGGCTGTATTGATGGTTCGCGGGTTCTTCTCTTAACATCAGCAGCACTGTCTAGATTGTTAAAATGATGCAGTTCTCCCGTGCTATCCTGACGGGCATAAGCTACTGAATAGGTCTTTCTATTTTGTTTTTTTTCTTCTGTTTTTGAGATCCTGTTTTCCAGGACATGTTCTGTTTTGAGATCCTGTTTTTCAAGACACGTTTGTAATCTTGTTGTGTTTTTCTATAAAAAGGAACTAGATAACAGAGTTCTCATTGCGGCAAACTCTTTGTTTTCATATGGTATCAGAGTCTAGTGTCTTCCAATCATCATGTCCACTTCGAGCTCTCACTCAGCCACTTCCGGCAACACCAACACCACCACCATCCCAACCCTACAGCACGGACATGCCTTCAACCATCTAGTCACTGTGAAGCTCACCTGAGACAAATTTCTCCTGTGGAAGGCCCAGCTCGTCCCTTACCTTCGTAGCCATGGGTTGCTTGGCTATGTAGATGAATCCATAGAGGTCCCTCGCCGACAATCACGCACACGCCTACTGGAGGGGCTCCTACTCAAGTGCAAAATCCTCCATACCATGCGTGGTATCAACAAGATCAACTTGTGCTGAGTGCGATCCTTTCCTCATTGTCAAAGCAGATTCTCTCCCAAGTGTTGTTCCTCACGACATCAGCGTAAGTCTGGATGGCACTTGAGCGCATGTTTGCGTCTCAGTCGAGGGCTCGCATCATGCAAGTCCGTCTTTAGCTGTCCAATCTTCAGAAGAAGGAGATGACGATCGCGGACTAGGGGTGGGCATTCAGTTTTTTTGATGTAATCGGTTTGGTTTTAAATATTTTTTTGGTTTTTGAAATCTGAAAACCAAAATTCTCGGTTCAAATTCGAAAACCGAACCAAATTAACCGAAAAAATTTGGATTCAGATCAATAAACCACACATCCACTCTGCCTCACATGTTCACAGTCCTTGCACTTAAGCAAATCACCAGAAGCATAGTAGCATGAGCTAAAAGATTTCACCTTTCAACAAACATCTAAAAAAGTTCAATCCTTGCAGTAGTACATTTTCCTAGCACATCACCGCGGAGGAGCTATACCTAGTACCATCAGGGCCAAATCGCCAATGCGCAATTGTCTCAAAAGAAGATCCAAAGCTCCAAGATATCAACTTGCCACCTTTCCATAACACAAACAGGAACTACGGACAAAGAAAAAACTGCAAGTAGCTAAGCATTCGACAAGAACAGGCCCAATCTATAGTCCTCTACTAGCGTTTCCTCACCAAGAGAACTCCCTAGAGAAAACGAGATCTAACGCAAGAAAGTCCATTCAAGAAAGTAACAACACAAGGCGCATCAAAAACTAGCTGACGATATGACAGGGCCGCGTTCTCGGTGAGCGATGGATCGGACCTTGACGCGGGTGGACTCCGCCACGAAGCCGAGCGCCACCGAGAGGACTCGGTGGAAGCCAACCACCGCGCGAGGGAGGAGACGCCGAGGGAGGAGGCCACCGCAGCCGCCATGAAGAGGAGCGAGATCAACAGCCGGATCTGGACACGGAGATCGGCGACCAGATTTGGATTTGGACGAGGAGGCGTGGTAAATGGTCGAATAACTAAAATCAGATGGATTGGGGATTAGTTTTATAGTTTTACTGGCCTACTGCAGGGCATATACAATGAATTTTGGTTTATATGGTAAATCGGTTTCCGGCTTCCAGAAATCGAACCGAAAACTGAATAAAACAAAAAAACTCGAACCGAAAACCGAAAAAACTGAAATATTCGGTTAAATCGGTTCGGTTTGGTTCAGTTTTTCGATTTCGATTTAAAAATGCCCACCCCTATCGCGGACTACTACAGCAAGGTCAAGAATCTTGCCGACACACTCGCCTCCATTGGTCAGTCACTCCAAGAAGATGAAATCATCTCATACCTGTTGGCTAGCCAAGGATCAGAGTATGATCCCCTGGTCACATCTGTGACCATGTGCATTGAAGGGATCTCCCTAGGGGATTTGTATGCGCAAATGCTCAGTTTTGAGTTGAGGCTGGAGCACAACAACTCAGTGGTTCAAGTTGGTGCGTCGGTCAACAATGTTGCATGCACTGGACAGGGCCATGGCGGCAACACTGGATCACCGTCAAAGAAGCCCCAAAACCACAGTCGTGGTCACACCCCGCCAGGCTGTGGGAACAACAACAACAACAACAAACTCACGTGTCAGATCTGCGGCAAGGTTGGTAATGATGCGTTGCGCTGCTACAACCATTTCAATCACTCGTACCAATCAGATGATCCACACGTCACAATAGCTGCTTCCTCATATCAAGTTGACAACAACTGGTATGCCGACATTGGTGTGACCAACCACCTGACCAGCAACCAGAATCATCTCATCGTTCGTGACCACTACAAGAGAGCTGATCAAGTTCATGTTGCCAACGGCCATCCAGCTTCTCCAATCATTTAGTCCATTCTTTGTTCTAATAAAATTCCTTTTGAATCCAATAATGTTTCTATTGTGTGTGATGCTTGTCATTGTGCTAAAATTCATCAACTTCCTTTTAATAATTCCACCCATGTAACCTCTGCTCCACTAGAACTTATTCATACTAATTTATGGGGTCCAGCCCGTACATCAGTAGGAGGGTTTAAGTACTATATAAGTTTTGTGGATGATTTTAGTCATTATACCTGGATGTATTTGTTAGAAGGCAAGGCTGATGTGCAACAAATTTTCATTCAATTCCGGTCTCAGGTTAAACGATATTTTGGCACCAAAATCCTTTCAGTTCAAAGTGACTAGGGTGGGGAATACTATAAGCTGCACAAATTCTTTACTGATCTTGGCATTATCACACAAGGTATCTTGTCCACACACTCACCAGCAGAATGGGCTTAGAACGCAAACACCGACATATTGTAGAAACTGGATTAGCTCTCTTATCTTAGGCCTCAATGCTAGTTCTCTTCTAGGATGAGGCATTTCTTACAGCCGTATACCTCATCAATCGTTTGCCGAGCCATGTTATTGGTAATACAACACCTTTCTTTCGTCTCTTTAAAACTTCTCCTGATTACTCTATGTTAAAGGTCTTCGGTTGCGCATGCTGCCAAACCTTAGGCCATATAATGCTCGAAAACTTGATTTTAGATCACACTGTTGTGTTTTCCTTGGGTATAGTAACATTCACAAAGGTTACAAGTGCCTAAATAGATCTAATGGGAGAGTTTACATTTCAAGAGATGTTATTTTTTATGAGGGGGTGTTTCCTTTTGCTATGCACACTGAACCGTCACATAATCCTAGTTCCAATTCTGGTTTTGTTCCATCACAATCCACTGTCTTGCCACATCTTCTCACTGAACAGATGCACTCCCTTCTTTCTCCTGATGAACCAGTAGTAGAGGATAATCTGTTGAGTAATGGTCAACTAGCCGATTTGGAAACTAACATTGATACTCCTAAAGGCTCTATTTTGCAATCTGACTGTAATGCAGGTACTAGGACTACTATTGGCAGTCCTGAAGGAGGTTTTCCAGAAGAGAGTAGAGAAGGTCATCGCATGAGCACACATTCACAAAACCATGTACGCAGACCAAAGGAGTACACTGATGGAACAATACGATATCCTCTTGGTCGAGGTGGTTTCTATGCTGAGCCAACTTCACATCATCAAGCATTGGAGAAACAAGAGTTGTGAGAAGCTATGGATTCAGAGTTCACTACCCTGATTAAGAACAGAACGTGGCATCTTGTGCCACCACAGACTGGACAAAATGTGGTTGATTGCAAGTGGGTGTTTAAAGTCAAGCAAAAATCGGATGGGTCCGCTGATATATACAAGGCCCGCCTTGTCACGAAGGAATTTAGACAGCATTATGGCATCAATTACATGAGACTTTTAGTCCTATAGTAAAACCAGCAACAATGCGCCTCATCTTGTTTGTTGTAGTTTCCAGGGGATGGAATCTACGGCAATTTGATGTCCAAAACGCGTTTATGCACGGTGTGATTAAGGAAGATGTGTACATGCGTCAATCTTCTGGTTATGAAGACAAGATCAAACCACAGTATGTGTGCAAGCTTGAAAAAGCACCCTACGAACTCAAGCAGGCGCCTAGGGCATGGTTTGCAAGTCTCAGTAGTAAACTTGTAGAACTTGGTTTCACAGGTTCAAAAGCTGACACTTCACTCTTTATTTTCAGTAAGGGAGGTGTTATCATGTATATGTTGGTATATGCCGATGACATCATTATTGCAAGCTCATCAGAGAAAGCAATTGACAACTTGGTTGAACAGCTAGCAAGAGAATTTGCCATCAAAGACCTAGGTCAACTCGGATATTTTCTAGGCATAGAAGCTACACTGAGCAAAGATGGCATCGTCTTAACTCAAAAGAAGTATGTGCATGATTTGTTGCACAAGGCAAATATGCAGCATTGCAGGCCAATATCAACACCGATGTGTTCCTCATAAAAGCTGAGCAAATTCAGTGGAAGAAGGCTCGGGGAATCAGAAGTATTTCAATATCGAAGCACTATTGGGGCACTTCAATATTTAACCCTTACAAGACCTGACATAGTGTTTGAAGTGAACAAGGTATGCCAATTTTTTGCAGAACCCCACATATGTTCATTGGATTGCTATGAAGCGTGTTTTGAGATATGTCAAAGGAACAACTGGTATTGGTCTCAAAATTCAGCGCTCCAACATTGCTTTAGTCAGTGCATTTTGACTCTGATTGGGTAGGGTTCCCTGATGGCATACGCTCTACAAGTGGACATGTTGGGTGCCTTGGTCCTAATCGATTTCTTGGAGCTCCCGGAAGCTGCCAACAGTGGCAATGTCGAGCACCAAAGCAGAGTACAAGGCCATAGCAAATGCAACAGCAGAGATCATATGGATTCAGTCGCTACTAAAAGAACTTGGTGTATATCAAGCTCGAGCTCCAATTCTTTGGTGCGACAACATTGGAGCAACCTATCTTGCTGCTAACCCTGTTTTTCATGCAAGAACTAAGCACATAGAAATTGAATTTCATTTTGTGCGTGAAACGGTTGCAGCAAAGACACTGGATGTTTGGTTCATTTCATCCCCAGATCAGGTTGCAAATATTCTAACCAAGCCATTGATGCGAGTAACTTTTGAGCAACTCACGAACAATCTCAATCTGGTCTTTCTGTTTTGCTTTTTTCTTCTGTTTTTGAGATCCTATTTTCCAGGACATGTTCTGTTTTGAGATCCTGTTTTTTAGGACACGTTTGTAATCTTGTGTTTTTCTATATAAAGGAACTAGAGAACAGAGTTCTCATTGCGGTAAACTCTTTGTTTTCATATAGATGACAAGGTTAAGATCAGTTCTCCAATATTTGGTAATCGACACATATGAAGCTTCAGTCGGTCCATGGGGAGGAAAGTTTTAAGTGGTTCAGATTCAGTTAAGAGCTGTTTAAGTAGAGTTGTGTGGCGACTCGCATAATTAGCCTTAGATAATAATAGTAACACTGTCATTACTCCAAGTTAATTATACTGATTTCGGCATATTAGCTAACAAAATATCGAGCGCACCCGATATTTTATCAGTTAATACATCGTATTCAGAGTGTTGCAGCAAAACAATAATTAGAGACTTGAATGGAAACTTATTACAATCCATTACCACGTAGGGCTGCAAGTTTAGTATATCAAATTATATATAATATCAAAGTACAACAAAAATATAACACATAAATACTAATTACCCCGAAGACCGATGATAACTGGAGTATGGCATTTGAAAAGAACTTTATTTATCTTAAATTCCCAAAAGGTTCTAAGTATATTTATAATTATTTTGATATTTGTATATATGATTTAGAGTTAAAACGGAATAAGGTATTCAAATTTCCAAGGTGATCTCAATCAATTCTGATGAGGATATCACTACTACGGGTATGACCAACTCCAACACGTCATCCATGGGCCAAGAAGAGAGAGATCAAATACATCACCATCTGGAATCCAATTTGGCCTCCGGATACCAACCTGAAGTAAAATGAGCATAACTTTTGCATACGGTGTCCGATTGGAGAGTTCTTACACTTGATTAAAAGATTATTTCGAGATCTTTCCAATGGATTTGACCCTACCTAAAAATTCTTTCGGAGCATTCCGCAATCATCAAAACAATTCAGATCAACTTTCCAATCTGAGTCAAACTTGGGCCTTAGGCCTTGTAAGAGTCCTATTCGGCCACTCCTTTGTCCTGGCCGAATCCCCCTTCTCTTTTACCTATATATAGCTAGGGAGTCCCCAAAATTACTTGGGTTTTGTTTAGTCGTATTTTTCTTTAGTGAAACTATTTGAAATTCTCTTGTTCGGCGAGATCAACAACAATACCGTGCTTCGAAACCCCACATCAGTACTTCAATTATATTTGCAATTTCAGATTGCTTCTGCTTTGTTCTTGCTTGTTCTTCGATTGCTTGCAGAAATTGATCTTCGTGATTAGGTCAACCGGGTTTTGGCACGGTTGATAACAATTCGGAGTTTGGTTCAACGATTGCTTGGCGTCGGTCGTGTTCGGTCGTAGCCTGGATCGTGGGGTCATCTCTACTAATCGATAGTTATCTATCTCACCGAAAGATCGGGCCTCCAATAAACCTTATCAAATTCGGAGATTAACTATTTAATTAAAACTAGGACTCAAACTATGTTGCTAAAATTATGTATGCAATAATTTAAATTCAAATATAATTTAAAAAAATGGGATCAATATGTTTAAGGATGTGTAACTTGCCTTAGTCGTAGAGTGGTTGCTCATAATCGTCGGTTGCGAACTCCTCCGGCTCTCCAAAAACTATATGCGAAAAACATATAATTTCAAATAAAATTCAAAACCAGCATAACAGAGAAATTTAAAAATTTTATATGAATTTATAAATAATAATGGAGTCAAACGGAGTTCGAACGGGCGAAAACGGGATCCTCGAAGATTTATAATCACATAAAAAGATAAAGAAAGGATCTTTGAATTTTGGAAATTTCTTTTCTAAATAAATATTTCAAAATTTGAATTTTTTTCTCTATTTTTTCATTTTCTCTATTTTTTCGACTGATACTTTCTCTCTTCTTTTTCTTTTCTTTGGCTTGCTGTTGCTTCTCTCCTGTACAGAACACAGCACGCAGCAACAGCAAACACCCATGCATGCATGGCACCAAGGGCAAGCAAGGAGGAAGGCGGCTCAGCTCTGGCCGATGGGAGCACCGGCAAGCGGTGTCTCCGGCGAGCTTTCCGGCCGGCCTGCGAAGGCGGCGTAGCCTACACGGTGGCGTGGCGGCGACGACAAACGATAAAATTCCGGCGAGGGAGAGGTGGAACAGGGGAGAAACAAGAGGGGAAAGAGAGAGGACGAGTAGGCGCACCTCGTGACACGAACGGTTCTTTAATTGGAGCTCCGAGCCACCGGGGAGCTCGTGAGGACTCCGGCCGACATTCGGTTCACGCACTTTGGCTACGCGATTCCGGACAAACTAGGGCATGAGGGAGTGAACCGAGAGGACGAATGGGTTGAGTGGAGGTGAGGAAGACGGTGCTCGCCTTAAATAGGGTTGGGGAGAGCCGGAGGGAAGGATAGGGGTGCGGTTGTCACGGTCGGCCAAACAGGAAGGACGCGAAATTTGAGCACAAAATTTGGGAAATGAGGTCGGGAATGGAAATAGGATGATCTTCTGATTGATTTGGCACAAATTTGGAAAGAAATGGTGACGAAATCGGGAAGAAATTGAAGCTCCATTTTCGGTTTTAATGGAGGACAGAGAGATCGTGTCCCTGGCTTGGGTTGGAGGTTGAAGACAGGCATGACAGGTGGGGTCCGGTCGCACCTGTCACTTATATTTTTTTCGAATTATTTAATGCTGAGAAATAAAAAGGCTTGGATAAAATAGTAAAATGATTTCAAAAATTTTGGAAAAATTCTCTAAAATACTTTGAATTATTTGGAACTTAATAAAATTATTTTATAAATTTTTGAGGTTTTTATTTTTCTGCAGTAATTCTTTTAATAAATATGAAACAACAACAAATATTTATAAAATAATTAAAATTCAAGTAAAATTGCATAAAATAATAAATAAAATATTAATTAATAATTTACAAATTTTTAGGGTGTTACAACCTCCCTCAGGTCGCCTCTATCCGGGCCTCTGTCGACCCTGTCGCTTGGGCCGTTGGCTCCCCTGCCGGGCCCCTCCCAACCCTAGGTCTCCTCCTATGGCTCGCCGCCATCGGTTCCCCACCTAACATGGCCTCCCTCCTGGCTGCGCCTGCCTTGGGCTGCCTCCCGGCTGCGCATGGCCTGAGCCTCCTCTGCGCGTCGCCAGGCCTGCTTAATCCAGCCTACAGTTCCTGGGTTTTTTCCGCGTGCTCCACCCGTGGACCTCCCACCCGTGCATGCCTGCCCGGTCGCCGGGTCCTCTCCCTCATCTGTGCCACCCTGGTTTTCCCCTTTGTCTCTTACTGTGATGCTTTACTAACTTGATTATAGTTTAGGTTTTTTCTTTCTATATTAGCATTCTTACGGATTTAGCATTTTTCATGGTTAATGATGATTGTGGGTTGATTGCTATGGACTGGCGGTGCCATGATGACACCTGTGGGTTTCTTACACGCTGGGGAGTGTGAGAAGGGTATCGGGCACGCGTGACGCCACCTCTAGAGCGGTCACCCTCTAGAACCCTACTGTGCTCACACCCTTACTACTATCTATTTTCATTTCTTTCCGGATGAAATTCTAGGGCTCTAGGGCCATACAAAAGAATGTTTTTGTGGCAATTTGTGGCATACCTGATAAAGTGAGTCTGATGGAAATGATATCGTTTTGGGGATGATGAAGTACTGGTGGCCTTTGTTCCTTGGTTGGCTGGAAGGAAGGGCGCTCGGCCGGTGGCTCCTGCACCCTGTTCTTGGTTGCCGCTGGCTCTTGGTTCACCCCTTCCTTTGCTTGATGGTGCTGGCTTGCTCCTAGTTCGATCCCGGCCAAAGCTGGGTTTGTTGCTTGTTCTGGTGGAGTTGAGGAGAAAGGTTGGATGTGGGGGAGTCCTGGCTCCCGATGGTTTAGGAATATTGAGGAGGGGTGGACTTGGTTTTGGGGGCTCTTGCTTCCTTGTTCACGTCTTGTTCCTAGCCTTGGCTTTGGCTTTGCTTTTGATGCTCTGGGTGCGATTGGGTGGATTTGGGGAAGAATATGGACTGGGGGAGGTTCTGGCTTCCTACCCCTTTTTAACTATGCCATCTTTACCTTTTTACCATGTGGTTGTTCCTCTTTTTACTGCGGGATATTTTGACACTATTCGCATATGGCTATGGTTACCCAACAATTATAGATTTGTATATGTCAAATGATGAAATCCTAGCTAGCGAGAAGTGCCGACTGGTCCCGGACTGTCTGGTATCTCGATGAGTGATCTCAATCACTTATGGGTCTGATAGCACTTATTTTCTAACTTCTTACATGCATGTATTTGCTTGCATATGCTGCTACTAACTATTTCAGGTGGTTGACGCCGAAGATTTTTAAAAGTTTAGATCCTAGGTCACTTGTAAAATTTTGCACCTCCTTTTTATTGTATTTGCTATTATTGTAAGTTGTGTTGTATAAATTTGTATGATGTTATTGTTAATGAATGGAGGTGACAATTATCAATTGTTGTAATGGTTATGTATGAATATATGTATGGCATTTTTATTAATGGATTAGAGATGATGATAAATCTTGGTTGAATGATTCACTTGTATGTGATGTTAATCTATTATATATTAAAAGCTCATGAGGGTCGCTAAGAAAAAAGAGAAATAGACTGGAAATTCTCACAAAAAAGCAAAATATCTAGCCCTTAATCTCTTGGGACTTATTTACAACCGCCATTGAATATTTGAGAAATAAACTTGAAATAAAACTCATGAGAGTCGCTAAGCAATATCTAGCCCTTAATCTCGTGGGCCTTATTTACAATTGTCATTGGATCTTTGAGAAATAGACTAAAAATTCTCACAAAAAAGCAAAATATCTAGTCTTTAATCTGGTGGACCCTAATAAAAAATGCATCATATTGACCATTAGATGCTATTGAGTATATATATATATATATATATATATATATATATATATATATATATATATATATATATATATATACTTTGTAGTATAAAATCAAAATAAAAGACAAAACTTACATGGTAGGGGCGGATCGATACATCTAAATCTCATGCATGATTAAGCCTAATTATAATTTTGATTAGTAAATCATAACCAACAAATCAGTAAATGAACTCTCACATTACATTGGACGCACCTTGATCTTATACAGACAATACACACCGATGTGACTCAATGCATGCAATTAAAGAAAATACAAATGACCTCATGTTGGTTCAGCCATAACATAAAAGTCACGCAGCCCCAAAACTAATTTGTATTTGATTTGGTTTTTCTAAAAACTCTTTAAAAGTACATCAGTTTTTTCGATAAACAAATAAATCAAGACATTTACTGAATATAGACTTATCCCCTAGGCGCCAACGTGTCTGCTGGAGCTCCCTATCCAAGTGCTCACAAGGAAAGAAAAGGATGGGAAAATAATAACATTGCACGAGCTCGATCTCCCTTCGAATCCTTTTACTTGTGTAGCCAGAAAAAAAACAGAAATCTCTGCTTCTTCTTGACGTGGAAGAGTGCGCCTCCTGATCTCCCAATCTAACTCTCACAAAATAAGGATTCCTTAGATTTGTTCTTTTTTATCTCTTGGTTCGTCTATGATAGATTCAACACCAAGTGTGGCACCGACTTGATCAAAGGAAACAATTGATGTGGTAATAGTGTTCTGGGCTTCATCAGAAGTCATTACACCCATCTTATACTGGGTCACGGGGTCAAGACCGGTCCTACGGCTCTTCAATAGCATATCATGTAAAGTTGTTAAGAAAAAGCTAATGAGAGTCACTAAGAAAAAGAGAAATAGACTAGAAATTCTCACAAAAAAGCAAAATATCTAGCCCTTAATCTGATGGGCCTTATTTACAACTGCCATTGGATCTTTGAGAAATAGACTAGAAATAAAGCTCATGAGAGTCGCTAAAAAAAATAAAAATAGACTAAAAATTGCCACAAAAAAGCAAAATGTCTAGCCCTTACTCTGGTGGGCCTTATTTATAACTGCCATTGGATCTTTAAAAAATAGACTAAAAATTCTCACAAAAAAAGCAAAATATCTAGCCTTTAATCTGGTGGACCCTAATTAAAAATGCATCATATTGACCATTAGATGCTATTGAGTGTGTGTGTGTGTGTGTATATATATATATTGCTTTGTAGTATAAAATCAAAATAAAAGACAAAACTTACATGGTAGGGCCGGATCGATACATCTGGATCTCATACATGATTAAGCCTAATTATAATTTTGATTAGTAAATCATAACCAACAAATCAGCACATGAACTCTGACATTACATTGGATGCACCTTGGCCTTATACAGACAATACACACCGATGTGACTCAATGCATGCAATTAAAGAAAATACAAATGACCTCATGTTAGTTCAGCCATAACATAAAAGTCACGCAGCCCCAAAACTAATTTGTATTTGATTTGGTTTTTCTAAAAACTCTTTAAAAGTACATCGGTTTTGTCGATAAACAAATAAATCAAGACATTTACTGAATATAGACTTATCCCCTGGACGCCAACGTGTCTGCTGGAGCTCCCCTCCAAGTGCTCCCGAGGAAAGAAAAGGATGGGAAAATAATAACATTGCACGAGCTCGATCTCCCTTCGAATCCTTTTACTTACGTAGCAAAAAAAAACAGAAATCGCTGCTTCTTTCTTGACGTGGAAGAGTGCGCCTCCTGATCCCCCAATCTAACTCTCACAAAATCAGGATTCCTTATATTTGTTCTTTTTTATCTCTTGGTTCGTCTATGATAGATTCAACACCAAGTGTGGCACCGACCTGATCAAAGGAAACAATTGATGTGGTAATAGTGTTCCAACAGACATTACGTCCATCCTATATTAGGTCACGGGGTCAAGATCGGTCATACGGCGCTTCAACAGCATATCATGTAGAGTTGTTAAGAAAATAAAATGCTAGAAATTCTCATAAAAAAGCAAAACATATAACCCTTAATTTAGTGAACCATAACTAAGTTGAACTATAATAGCCATTAGATTAGATGTTACTATTTCAAAAAATATCTAACCGTCTATTTAGCGGATCCGAATTATAACGGCTTAGATTAAAAGAAAGAGTCTATGTGAAGTACAACAAAAAATTAACAAAAATTCGGAATAAAAATAAATTAGACATTTGATTTTCATATGAACTCTAAATTAAAACACATACATTACTAAAATTCAGAATAAAAATTAGGTAAAAATTAGCAATTGGATTTGTATTATCAATTCTAATCCAAAACTAATATTCAAAACTAAATAAAAATAAAATCAATGGCTTATATTAAAAGAAAGAGCCTGTACTAAGAACAATAAAAATAACAGAAATTCAGAATAATAAATAAATAAAAATCAACCATTTAGCTTTCATATGAAGTCCAAATTAAACATGTGCATTGCTAAAATACAGAATATAAATTATATAAAAAATAGTAGTTGGATTTGTATACGATTTCTATAGTACAACCGATATGCAAAATTAAATAACAAATAACAAATAAAAATTAACATAAATTTGGAATAAAAAACAAAATGAAATTAGTCATTTGATTTTCATACAAATTCTAAATCAAAACTTGAAATTCGACATTAAATATAAATAACATAATAATAAAAATAAAAGGAAATTAGGGATTATTTTTTTATTCCATACTAAGTGAAAAATATAAAATTTCATTTTATTCAGAATTAAAATTTTAGAAATATGCTAATTTAAGGGCGGGAAATAAAATAAGGTAAGTAATTTGATTTGTATATATATATTATTAACTATTCTGTAATAAAAGTCGATTACACGTTTTTTATAATCGCTCAAATAATATAGAATATACTAAAAATTCTCAAAAAAGTCGATTACACGTTTTTTATAGTCGCTGAAATAAGTTAAGTACTTTTAGGGAGTTCTTAGAAAAACCAAATCAAATACAAATTAGTTTTAGGGTGTTACAACCTCCCTCAGGTTGCCTCTATCTGGGCCTCTCTCGACCCTATCGCCTGGGCCGTTGGCTCCCCTGCCGGGCCCCTCCCAGCCCTAGGTCTCCTCCTATGGCCCGCCGCCATCGGTCCCCCACCTAACGTGGCCTCCCTCCTGCTGCGCTTTGCCTGGTCGCCTCCCTCCCATTGCAGCATGGCTCGAGCCTCCTCTGCGTCGCCGCCAGCTTCGCCATCCGACCTACGGTTCCTGGGTTTTTTCCGCGTGCTCCACCCGTGGACCTCCCACCCGTGCATGCCTCGCTTGGCCGCCGGTCCTCTCCTCATCTGTGCCACCTGGTTTTCCCTTTGTCTCTTACTGTGATGCTTTACTAACTTGATTATTGTCTAGGTTTTTTCTTTCTATATTAGCATTCTTACGGATTTAGCATTTTTCATGGTTAATGATGATTGTGGGTTGATTGCTATGGACTGGCGGTGCCATAATGACACCTATGGGTTTCTTACACGCTGGGGAGTGTGAGAAGGGCATCGGGCACGCGTGACGCCACCTCTAGAGCGGTCACCCTCTAGAACCCTACTGTGCTCACACCCTTACTACTATCTATTTTCATTTCTTTCCGGATGAAATTCTAGGGCTCTAGGGCCATACAAAAGAATGTTTGTGTGGCAATTTGTGGCATACCTATAAAGTGAGTCTGATGGAAATGAGATCGTTTTGGGGATGATGAAGTACTGGTGGCCTTTGTTCCTTGGTTGGCTGGAAGGAAGGGCGCTCGGTCGGTGGCTCCTGCACCTTGTTCTTGGTTGCCGCCGGCTCTTGGTTCACCCTTCCTTTGCTTGATGGTGCTGGCTTGCTCCTAGTTCGGCCCCGGCCAAAGCTGGGTTTGTTGCTTGTTCTGGTGGAAATTGGGGAGAAAGGTTGGATGTGGGGGAGTCCTGGCTCCCGGTTGGTTAGGAATATTGAGGAGGGGTGGACTTGGGTTTGGGGGCTCTTGCTTCCTTGTTCACGCCTTGTTCCTAGCCTTGGCTTTGGCTTTGCTTTTGATGGTCTGGCTGCGGTTGGGTGGATTTGGGGAAGAATATGGACTGGGGGAGGTTCTGGCTTCCTACCCCTTTTTAACTATGTCATCTTTACCTTTTTACCATGTGATTGTTCCTCTTTTTACTACGGGATATTTTGACACTATTCGCATATGGCTATGGTTACCTAACAATTACAGATTTGTATATGTCGAATGATGAAATCCTAGCTCAAGAGGTGCCGACTGGTCTCGGACTGTCTGGTATCTCGATGAGTGATGTCAATCACTTATGGGTCTGACGACACTTATTTTCTAACTTCTTACATGCATGTATTTGCTTGCAAATGCTGCTACTAACTATTTCAGGCGGTCGACGCCGAAGATTTTCAAAAATTTAGATCCTAGGTCACTTGTAAAATTTTGCACCTCCTTTTTATTGTATTTGCTATTATTGTAAATTGTGTTGTATAAATTTGTATGATGTTATTGTTAATGAATGGAGGTGACAATTATCATTTGTTGTAATGGTTATGTATGAATATATGTATGACATTTTTATTAATGGATTGGAGATGATGATAAATCTTGGTTGAATGATTCACTTGTATGTGATGTTAATCTATACCCCTTTATAATGCACCTAAGCAAATTTCCCTACGTCCACCCTAAATAATGCACCTCATTAGAGATGGCCCAATGTTCGTGCACCCAGCAAAATGTCCCCAGAAACTTGCATTCATCAAAATGAACGTCTCAGATCTTTCCTCAGTTTTACTCACCCACATCCGATGGTCATTATTTAGTGTGTCTAATCATCCCTGTGGCCCACAAATGCACTCTCCCCACCTACATATTTGGAAGGAGAGCGAATCAAACAAGGAAATAAATAAGGAGGATCCGCATGCAAGGAAACCAGATTTGAATTTTTTACTGGACAAAATTGTAAGTACTACATATTTGGAAGGAGGGTGAATCAAAAAAGGAAATAAACAGGGAGGATTTGCATGCAAGGAAATAAGACTTGGATTTTTTATTGTCCTGGCATTGTGATCGTATTTGTTTCCGAATATGACCCTTCTCGAGACTTTTTACTGGATCTAGCCCCATAGAGCCTAATTTCAATATACGGAGAGAGTGAATTTTTGTTTTCATTTTTATCTAAGGAACCAACTGCTTGTGAGTGCCGCTTAATTTTTTCAATTTTTTCTCATGAACCAATAGTGGCGAAAGCACTGTTTAATTTTTATCTTTTTTTCCTTACGGATCCAGCGGTCGGCGATCGCAGTTTATTTTTTCATATTTTTCCGAAATCATCCCTGTGATCCACAACAGACCTTCCCTCATCTCCAGCATCAACAAGGAAAAGGAAACAAACGTCCTGAAAAAGGAAAGGACCATACATTACGTGCTAGGAAAAGGAAACCGGGAGATGGGGCAGCGCAGCCGGGAGAACATAGGTCTGCAATGGCTCCACGGTCGCCATCAGTGGCTTTGCCGACGCGGTGAGGTTGCTGGTCAGCGACCTCGCGGCCGTCGTGCCTCGGCAAATTTATAATTTATTTATTTTTTAATAATTTTATTAAGTACAAAATAATCGAAAGTTTTTTTGAGAATTTTTCTAGAATTTTTTAACCTAATGTGCTGTCTTTTCAAAAATCCTTCTATATTTAAAAAAATGAAGGCAACTCACCTATAGCTTCTTTTAGTCTGCAATTCCAGCACTAGAGAAGCTTCTTCTTTCCTCCTCCATTAAAGCAAGAAAGAAGCTCCAAAGCTCCATCAATCCCGCACCAAATCTCCTCTTTCCATCTATGGTGTTAATTCCCCAAATTTCGTGCTCTATTGCCAAAATTTCCTCCCAATCTGAGTTGATCCCAAATTATGGTTTCCATAAATATGCTTGTTTCGGTGCTATAAAAGCCGGCGAGCTCTTCTCCACCCCATCGCATTGCGTAAATCCCCAAGTGCTCCCTCTTGTAAAGATCGTCGGATTTTGGAGGTAACCCAAGCCATCACCGTCATCTTTCCCAGCGAAATTCACCGCAACCGTGACTCCTCCCCCGCAGGCGTCGGTGCCGGCGATCTCGCCGCACTGAAGCCGACTCCATCATGACCGGCCGCCACCCCGGCCTTCCTCCCTTGCCCTGGCCAAGCCCAAAGAGCACACTGTGCTCTCTGTGGAAGCTGCAAAAAAAATAATCTAAGATCAAAAAATTCTTTTTTCTTTCTCTTTCTTGATTTAAAATCTTTTGGGAGCTCGTTTTCGCCTATTCGACCTCTATTTAGTTCCGTTTTTCTTTCTAAATTCATTTAAAATTCTAAATTTCTCTTTTATTATTAAGTGTTGTATTCATACTTATCTTCTCATTTAATTGATAAGCGGGTGTACTGCCGTCGTAGCGTTAGCACAGGCACTATACTAGTTTTATTAACGATCCATTTTGCGCACCTACTCTCAAGGGTTGTTTCAAGTTGTTTTTGGAGCCTGCAGCTTTGTACCAGTTCATTTTGCTGTACCTCAGCCCCATGACATTGACAAGTCCTCCCATTCTGCAATATGCTGTGCAGTCAGCCCATTGACAGTCAATTTTTCAGATTATGCTCGCCTCAGTCTTTGGTATGAGTTGGGCGTTAGCAAGAAGCTACAGTACACATGATTAGTACCCACGGATGGTCCTAACGGCTCTTCATTTAAGGCCTTGATTCGTTGTGAACGCATTAACGAGGCATATGCTTACTTTGCTCCACTCTTGCGTTCATACATTCTACATCAACTATTCAACCGTACTCATTCAAAGCCGGACGCTTCTATCCTCAAGGTTGGTGATCATCGACGTACATGTCCCTGCCGATGAATGACATCTACTCTTAGATTCTGCCCTTGCACCTTGCACGGAAGCTTCAAACTGTCTCTTAAAATTGCAACAAGCAGTGATTGATCTTCAATGGCCTTACCGTGCATGCAGCTAACGTAAACGTTCGCGTGCTATTATATGCATCAAAACTAAATTATTCAAATGTTAAAACCGTATGATATATGGTAGTAGAACAGCGAATAGATGTAAATCAGACCCTTATTTTACTATTGAGGATAGCATTGGATCACATCACATGCCTGGCATTCTTCTTAAACAGGGGTGCACCGATAGACCAGAGCCCCTAATCACGCTCGAGATCTGAAAGTCTGTTGCAATGCAACAAAGCACTCACTCGCTAGTTCATCCTTCGCCGCAAAGAAAAAACAGAACAAAAAGGGCAGCAGCGCCCACTGAGAACAGACCGGATGTGCCCCGGCCGACAAGATTCACTACCGCAACAAGGGCCGGCCACCACCACCGCAGCGCAGCGCTGGCTGGCTCAGCCGCTCGCGCGAGCGATCCCACCACTCGAGAAAGGCTGGAAAGGGGAAGGGCAAACGAGAAGATTACACACTACGGCTTCGGCTTTGCAACCCGCAACGACGGCACGGTCAACCACACGCACTAGCGCCGAACCGAGCCAAATTCCCTGCTCCTCATCATCACGCGGCCATCCACCACTAGCGCATCGTGTGTCATGTCATGGGTGCGCGCGCGCGTGTCACCTCATCCATAGGCCGCCGTTCGCATCCATCGCCATTGAGCATCCCCACGAAAACTACCGGCACTTAAGCTTGCTTTCGAAGCGAGAGGTTGGCGAATGGCAGCCTCCTGGGCCAGTGCCAAAATGCACGCCATGATTGCGTACTTACCGGCTTCCGTTTCTGCGTCTTTGCTTGGCCTGGGATCTGTTTCCATTCGGATCGTATACATTTTAAGGGTATAATTAAAGACACCAAAACGTGCTGATCTGAGGCGAATTTCTGGCCGTATGGTCCCGTCTTAGCTTTTCGAGATCAATTCAGTGATACTCGTATTTGTACTTCAAACGGTACGCGTGTGCCTTTACAGTTTGTACAATTATTATACTCCTTCAAAGGCAGGTGGTCGATTTCTCGTGGTTTGCCAGCAATTCCAAATGGAAAAATCAAGTTTTCGGGAGATCGTATTACCTAATGTTCTCGTAGAGTCCGTAACGGTCCATTTGAAACGCCAAGAACGAGAAAAAATATATGAAAAACATAAGAATTAGAAGGCTCAAGCCTCACGGTGTGTAAAGTGTCGTTTACAAGCCGGTGCTGACCCAACACGAGGCCGTCAGGGACGGAGCACTGCTACCACCAGGGCAGACCCTATGTATCCCTCTAGCACTGAGAGGGTTACTGTGCAGTTTATACGGGACTGCAATAAATAGCTAGATCATCTAACAATGTGTTAGTACAGTACTTAATGCAGTAAAAAAAAGACACATTGGTTTTTAACAGTATCTCAAAAGATCTAGAACCGTCGTTTTCTGATCCAATATTCTACACGTAATTGCTTAAGTTCTAGAAGTGCATTGGATCTCTTTCTTATCGGTAAAGTAAAATATGGTTTAATATAAGTTTGGTATACTTGTGTTAGCTATGTCCTACGAGCACCCTTAAATCTTTTGTCACATGTACCTCACCGTGCATTGGTATTGTACTTAGGATAAGGACATACATGTGCATTGTGATTTTCCTGCACACTTGAGACTTGAGAGGACGTATCGTCCAGTTTGACTTTTCCATTTAACCTGAACGGGGCGGGTTGACTTGGCAAAACGTGAAATAACGACCGCTTTGTCTGCAACACAAATCCACACTTTGCTTCATAATTAGGACATCGTCGTCACTAGTAGTATCCCTAGATCTTAGCGTCCCATAACAAAACGTGAAATAAGTTGAAACCGAGGAGCCGAAGGCGAATCAAAACCCAGCACGCAGGTACAATTCCAACGATGACGCAAAGCTTATGTTAGGAATAGAGGTGGGCACTCGGGCCGGGCTCTTTTGGGCTGGCCCGAGGCACGACGTCACGGTCCGGCACGAAGTGGGCCGTGCTGGGCCGGCACGACATCAGAGTACGGACGCGTCGGCTCGAGAATCGAGCACGATGGGCGACCGACGACGGCACGACACTGTAGAATGGGCTATACTGGGCCTGATGATCCAGGGCATAAGGAAGAAGCCTAGCATGAAGGCCACTGACTCACAGAGCGTGACCGTCATAGATGCACCCAGTAGTATGAACGTCACCCCTATCGCCAACACCTGAGAGAGACAGACAAAACAGGAGAGAGAGAGCTAAGAGAGATTGAGAGACGGTGCAAGAAGCTGCTCTCTCTCGCTCGTCCCTTTCAATCTCTCAGCTCTTTCTCTCACCAGTCTCTCCCAATCTCTCTCGTCTGTCTCGCTCACTCTCTCTTTCTCGCCCATTCTCCCCTCTCTCGTCCGTATTGAGCACATCCTTCTCGCTCTATGTAATTGTTCGATAATAAATAAATTTTAGTTCTTTTTCTCATAATATTTGCATTCACTGCCTTAATTCTATGTATCTTCGGCTCTTTTCCTCTCGTTGAAATAGTGCAAATGGACCGGGCCTGGGCCGGCACGGCACGAAGCGCAAATGGGCGTGCACGCTCGTCGAAGACGAAGCCGGGCCGCACCGCACGCACGCAAGACGGCGAAAGCACGACGGCCGTCGCGCCCGACACACGTTCGACACGAAGCACGATAGGCCGTCGTGGGCCGCCCGACGCGCACGACGCCCACCTCTAGTTAGGAAGGGTGCTAGTAGCAGTACAACTCAAGGACTGTAAGCGATTTCAGCCGTTCATTCTAACCGTTCATTCTAATGGACAACAATTGAATCTACTGAC
Source organism: Otatea glauca (assembly GCA_036346275.1). Classification (NCBI taxonomy): domain Eukaryota; kingdom Viridiplantae; phylum Streptophyta; class Magnoliopsida; order Poales; family Poaceae; genus Otatea; species Otatea glauca. Next base: position 44,658,602 of record CM070714.1, read on the forward strand.
ACTGTTTATGTGCTGCAGTGATTTCGTTGTTGGTGTAGTACGTACACAGTGTTAGGACTGATTTATACTATCCAATCGCGCGATTGCTTAAGTTGCAATCACACTACCGATGGTACAGAAACCGTGTCCTAGTATTACTACTAAATCTTCTCAATTTTTTCTACATCTTTCATGGATAACAAATATGGCGCCACTTCAAACTCAGAGACTAAAAAAACATATATACAACGAAGCAAGCAAAAAGTCCGACCTTCTCCTTTAATTAACTAGCTAACAGGTCTGCTTAACAAGAGTTAGGCAAACCGAGGAATTCAGTATAGTACTAGCAGCAGCTATCTGTGAACTGTGATGCTGCTATTGTTTATTAGCTACTAGTACTTCGATACGGTGATGGCACCAGGAACAAGTTAACAAAAGGATGGATCCATCCAAAGAGCTAGCATGTAAGCACAAAACACTGTATTAGTGCTAAAGAGCATGTAAACACAAAATCAGCCAGTCACAACGCTGCCCGCACGAATTCAACATCATCATCACCACCATCACATACTCACATCGTGGACAGCCCACAGGTCGCGAGCAAAACCTGAAGTCAGAGCGGACAGAATCTTCTCCAAATCCTCCAAATTGCTGTGAACTTTCGTATAATTGAAGATAATTATACTAATCACTAACAAGACGCAATGAACATGTTCTTTTTTTTTCTTGTTCCTCTGGTCACTGCCCAGAAATTGGAATGAACAGATGCTGCTTCATAACTCCAGTATGCACGAACAGGTTGGGGATCATTTAGTTTGGTTTGGTGTACCAGCAAAGGAGTAATGGAGGCACAGGGAGCCATCGCCCATAAATATGCTGCCTGACTCCATGTGAAAGCTCTGACCAAATAGAATAGAATTGATGCATCTCTCGTAGTCTGTAGACCATGGACTCATTCAAAATTCGTTCAGTCACAAAACAATCAAGAACCTTCTTTTAGTCACACACACTCTCTCCCTTCAGACTCCATCAATTCATTCTATATACAAAGGGAATAACTAGCAATCGTTCGATCATTGTTTAATTTTCAGATGTGTCGGTACAATATTTTTTTCGACGTCTGCAATATTTTTTTTAATGTCTGCAATATTTATTTCTCGCGGATATTTCTACTATCATCGAAAGAAAATATTGCACGTCTAGAAAGAAAATGTTGCAGACGTAGAAAAAAAATATTGTAAGCGTCCGAAAAAAACAAAGTCATTCCGATATACATATGATTTGTACCATACACATCACTAAGTCTATTCATTCTTAATTCCAAACATCAAAGGAAAAAAAAACTAGGATTACTTAAAATTTTTGCAAATCAAGATTAGACAGCTAACTGTACAAACAAACAAGCAGCTTGTTACACTCCACAAGTGTTCGAAGACTTTTTACCATTCCTGAAAGTACTAAAATTTATTTTGAGGTAGTATATAAAAAAGGTTTAGAGGGGAAGATACTAATTTTTGTACTCCATCAGTGTAAATTTTGGTATGTTCGAGGATGATGAAAAGTCTCCGGTGTTTGGCTGACAAGCAGTAGTAACCTAGATGTCAACGGAGTGGTTTTGGAGTATGAAATCTTACAGGCTCTTCTTCACAAATGGACAAAATGGAAATCCACAAGAAAAGAAAAACAACAGCTAAAAAAAGACGAGTAACTGGGATTAAGTGATAATAAGCGCGGGAAGAAAATAATAAAAAAAAGGAAAGGAAAAGATCATCGGAAGCGACTGCCGTCGGCGAGCTTCCTTGAGCGGCAGCGTGTAATGGTGGCGGCGGAGGATAGGCTGTGCAGCGGCGACGGCCGGAGCTCGCAGGAGAAGGTGCCGGGGTCCGTCGGCTGGACAGGGCGGTGGCGGCGCCCGGGGCTGGGCCGCACGAGCGGGCTGAGGCAGAAGGCGAAGCCTGACGGCGGCATGGTGTTGGTTTGGCGGCGCCGGCACGGAGTCCTCCGCATCGGGGAAGGAGACGGTCGCCACGGGGGATCCGCGGGCGAGCTGCTCTCCTCGCCGCTGTCTTGACTGTCCCTCTCCGGCGAGAGCCCCCGGTTGCTGACCACGTGGCAGGAGCGCCTGGGCGGCGGCGACGAGGGCGACGCCTCGGAGGCCGGCACCTGCTTCTTGCGGCGGCGCGGCATGATCCCGGTGAGCCAAGAACGGTTCTTTCGCTCCTTGGCTCCTCCCCCATCCTTGTCCTCCGATCTGTGGTGGTGGTGATGGTGGCCGAAGAGCGTGGCGAGCACGGAGAACTTGCCGGGTCGCCGCTTCTCATACCCGATGTCGCCTTCCTCGAGCCCGCCGCTTCCGCCGTAGGCGGGCCCGACCTGCGGCGTCCGGAAGAAGAGCAGGCTCTGGTGGTGTCTGAGCGCACCGCCCGACGAGTCCGACTTCCTGCGGGACACGTACGGTGACACCGACCTCGGGAACGCCGGGGCCGTCTCCGCCGCCGCCGCCGCAGCATCCGGAGGCGGCGGTGACGACGCGTCGTTCTGCGCGGCGGCGAGCGCGAGCAGGCGGTCACGAAGGCACGTGGCGCAGACTCCGCCGCCGGCCTGGTAGGGGTGCCTCTTGCACCTCATGGCCATCTCATCTCATCTCCCCGCGCCCCTCGCCACCGCCGCGCGTTCCTTGTGCGCCATGAGGAGGCAGAGGACGACGAGGCGGAAGCGTCTGCACAATTCTAACGGCGCACACGCACCTGCCTTCCTTTTCGTCTCGTCTCCTCTCCTCTCCTCTCCTGGGGTTCGCTCAAATTTGGGTGTGTGTGTGTGTTTTATTTTAAAAAAGAGAGAGAGAGATTTGGTTGGCCAAGGCGCTGCAGGCAATGTGATTTTTTTTTCCGCTCGGGAAGCCGCTGCCGCCGCGGGCTTAAATAAGGTTCGGAGAGGAGAAGGGAGGAAATGGAAGTGGAAGGATGCGGAATTGCGGATGGACAAGGTAGATAGATAATGATACCTGCAGGGGAGTGGCGTGGGTAAACGGGTAAAGCTAATGGGTGTGCAGTGTGCTTGACTGCGATTTGGACGATTGGTTTCCTTGTGTTTTGGTTTTGTTTGCTTTTCTAGTTTTCTATTACTGGTGAGAGTAGAATCGTGGATGGTAGATCTGCCGTTGGAGCCGGATAGGATAGGATCAATTGCCTTTTCCTCGGACGGTCCCGATCCCGTTCCCGTTTTGCTTGCAGTGGCGGCTGCCCGTGCACAATGTGCACAGTGAGACTCATGCTCGTAGTTGTGTTTTGGAGTTTGCCTTTACTCCCTTTTTAGGTGATAATTTAGCTTATCTTCTCAGTTTCTCGTACAGATGGCATGAGTTGCTACATGCATAGCGGTATTATGCCTGAGTTCTGCACAGCCTTAACTTCCGCCTGAAAAGATAATACGCATCTCTAGGGCAATCCTTGGAGCTCAACAGCCCACGTATCTCTTCGACCACTGCTTCTCTCTGTCTAGAATTAGCACGCTGGTCGTGTATTTACAACTATATTTTTAAAAAAACTTATAGTATCAAATGATATTACTTAGGTGCTTAAGAATGTATTTATGTATCCTATATGCTATTTAGATTTTTAAGATATTATAAACATTAAAAAATGACAATAGAAGCCTGAGGAAAATACAATTTGGGGAATGTAATTGAAGTATATATGAGCTTTGAGTGAAGAAATCATCGAGCATAATAGGTTGTTGAGGTTCTTAAAAACGTAACCACTTATCATCATGTATGGATCATCTAGCTGAATGTTTCTATTCTTCCTCCATTAGTTATTCTTTTTCCAAACTCTGCATACACATGTACCTCTATTTAATCTCAAACACTGTGTTGATTATGTGTGCGACAAATTATCTAATTAGTTTATATGGTATTAGAGTTTATATTGCTCATGCATACACCGATGCAGCATGAGCAGCCTGCCTTGAACTCACCTTCCCTCACACGCTGACTACCTCACCAAATTGTATGTTCTTATCTCTTCTCGTCGTCACAGCTTTTCTTCTTCAACCTCCAACAACGAACCCGATTCTTGATCTATCCCTCTCAGTTGCTATCCTTTCTAGTGAAATACTCTACCATATAGTTATTTTCTACTTCTTTCCAATTATTGCTTAATATTGACAATTGTGACATCAAACACATATACACATGCTACCATCATACAATCCCTGCTAGGAACACTCGTCACACTCTCTCCCGTGGCCCTGATCCTACCCCCTACAGCTGCATCATCTTTACTCCGAGCTCTTTGCTCCTTTGCTTCTATGTACGTTCGTGCTTCTATTCGTATAGATATATGTATGTATATACACATGAATGACATTATATGTGCTCACTGTATCGATCGCTCTTCTTCTTCGATGTTAACCAACTTAACATTGTTGTTTCCTTACTAATTCCATCTTCATTAATGCAAGCATGTTTCTTTAGTTGCTATCTAATGATATGGAGAATCTTTTCATAATCGCCGATGACATCGTGCTCCTCACCAGCGATGGCACGCTCCTAGCTACCCAATGGCCCTATATTGCCCATAGCACGTCTTCAATAGCTTCATCTCCTCTCTGCTAGGGCTTTCTCGTCATCGAGCTTATTTGGCCACTGACTACTTCAACAATGCTGACACTCACCATATGCAGTCATGGCATTGGCTCCTTTGACTCTGACATTTTTCTTCAATGGATCGGTGAGTAGCACAATATTGTCCTCATCAAACGGATAAGGTGAGCAGCACAACACTGTTCTTATCTCCACCGCCGCCTCGCCTTTTTTTTTCATTTCCTGTGGGTCAATGTTTTCTTGCAGGATAGATCGACACCATTGCATTCTTTCATGGTCTCCTCTGACATCATTTGTGCTATCATCGTTATAACTTTTATTTTTTTTCTTCAAAATTTCAATATTTTTTATTGGACCCAAATATATTGTTTAAAATGTATGATTTTGATATATACAAATGGAACAAGTGAATTTGTCATGAAAAATATTATCATAATATTGCACTTATATCTTTTTTTTGAATATATAATAAGAAAATTTAGTGATTGAAGGAGCATCTTGTTGACTTTAAAAAATAAAAAACGTCACTCTTTTATGATCGGAGAGGAAGTAACGTTGAGGCAGCATATATATCATATTGTATTATTCTCGAGTATTTTCGACCCTTTTTTCAAGTACATAATAAGAAAATTTAGTTATTGAAGGATCATCTTGTTGACTTTGAAAAATAAAAAACATCACTCCTTTATGATAGGAGGGAGTAACGTTGAGCAGCATATATATCATATTGTATTATTCTGGAGTATTTTCGTCCCTGTGATCGATATGGTCTATTCTCTCTAGCTCGTGTGCTCACCGAACTATATATATTGACCATGTACAGTAGCTGGAAGGAAACTCTCCCGACCCAAAAAGCCATTCTATGTGCTTTAAATCGACGAAAGAGACGTCTTACACGAACTGCACCACTCACAGCTCGTCGTGTTCTCGAGTTCCAGAAGCTGTTCCATTCATAGAGCCGTGTCCAAGCTTGATCAGTAGCACACGCAGTACTGCAGGTTCCCACCAAAAGTTATGGAAGAAAGCCACCCTCGCGGTCTCGTTCTCGCCTCACACTTCATCAGCAGCAGCTGCAGAAACTTCCAGCTATGTTTCTCTCTCACACACACTGCCGCCATCCATTCATTTTTTCTGCAAGCTCTGAACAAAACTTGTCTACCATTTTTCTTCACAGATTTTGTACAAACTTGCATCTCTCACTCGAGTGTCGACCCAATGTGAGCTAGGCAGCGCCCAGGACCTCGGTTTCGTCGTGAAGTTGATGGTCTGGTTGATAGTGTAACATGCGCGATGAACTGTTTCAGTCGTCTAGAGAACCTGGACCGCTCGGCCGATGGGGAGAGGCCGGAGCGACTTGGTTTGTCGCAGCCGGGAGGCGAGGCGTCACATACTCACATCACACGCATGGAAAAGAGCGGCGTTTCGCCTGCGGGTTTCTAGTGCTCCCGCGCGGCCGTGTGTCCGTGGTGAGAGCTAGCAGGTAGCTGCTGCAAGCACGCGTCTTCGTTCTGCTGGCAGCTTCCTTGCGCACGAGGGGAACTAACGCAGCTGATTTTGTCAAGAGTGTAGAAAGATCAAAGGAAGGACTATTCTTTCTTATTACTGTTGGAGTTAGAAGCCTGAATAAATATATATATTACAATTACTTGAGGCACTATGGTGCCCGGCCGGCTTCATGATTCAAAACGGGTATTTTCTCTATGTATTTTCATGCGATATTTTTTAAAAAATTTAGGATGCTGAGTTTAACTAGTTTACTAACTAATTCAAATTAGTTTGAACTAAAATTTAAACTAGAGTTTTCCTTTTTATGATAGTTTAGTTGTAGGTATGTACTGATTTTATATATAAATCAGCAAAGCATGTGATCCAAACTCATTCGAAATATTTGAATTCGAGTATATTTTTTTCAAAAGTATGTATTTCATTTGAATTGTTATAGATAGGTATATGCTCTAAAACTGAATTTTTTTAAAAATATACTCGAATATAACTTTAATTCGCGCATTTGAAATCATGGTGCCCCATACATGAGTATCTTAGATCCATATCTATTCATGGAAATGGTCATTGTCGGACGGCCTAATTAAACCTGCATAAAATATGTTAAACGAGCGACCTACTTGCCTACTTGGGCAAGCAAACAGATATCAGACGGACTCAATTTGCAAGACGAATTCATTAATAAGCGTGTATTTGAGTTGTTCAATTCAAATTCAAAACGAAACTGACAAGATAAAGTAAGTGGCGTCATTGCACTTAAATTAGTTGCATTGTATTACTTCTATACTCAAAAAGAAAGAAAAAAATCGTGATAAGAAACATCGAGATAGCAGGTTGCCTCTCAATTTTGACAACGCTGCTGTAGGGGGTACCGACATGCGTCACCGTCATATCTAAAATTAACACGGGTTGATTAACGATTGACCAGGTAACTACTTAGCCATGTCACTTCCGAAAAACCCGCCGCATTAGAGAAGCACAATAATAAAGCTAGCTACTTTCATTCCTCATCTATATCATCTAGAGTAAGCAATAGAGCTAATTTGTACAATATAGGTTGTCTCTAGATGTGCATAAGAGTCGGCCCTCTTCTCTCCCATATTTTCTCACTCTTCTATATAGAATAAATTTGATGTGTACAAGCTTAAAGTAAGCTAAGATGATTTTACTGTATATACCCCTCATCTTTCTACTTAAATGTGACGATTCAACCGGGCATTTATTTGTTAACCTTAACCATTCTGATCTGCCCGCTGGAAGAGTCAATTCTGAAAGCTACACGCACCTCTTTCGTTCCCAGATTTCCCCTTCACAAAGGCGTGAAAACGTGAAGCTAAAATACAGCAGACCTGTCGTGCCAATCAATCCGTCACGGTTCTAAGGCCGAGCGGCGTGCGCGTGGCTTGACCTCTCTGCGCCGTTCGTGGCAACCGAAAAATAGGCGGGCATTGCAGCCGGCCACTGTACCTCGTTGGCATGGCAGGAGTACGCGGCCGCGCGCTCGGATGTTTAGCGCTGCGGCGCGCCAACGTCGCGGTGTCGGGACGGGGCATCGGCGCCTAGCGGCTAAGCGCCCGCCCGTCGCCGGGAGGGTCAAAGCGAACGCTCACGCCTGGCAGCTGGCTACCTCCGCGCGGCTTTGGAGTGGCAACGCCGCAACGGTTCGGTCAAAGTGTTCGAGTGGTGGACGCATTTGGCATCGTGAATGTGAGGCCTTGCGGCAGGCGGGCACGGCCGTGCCGTTGGAGCGTGCTCTGGCACCGAGATGGGCCGAGGCACTCCAGTCGTCGAGCCTGCCAAGTAGTAACTTTCGCACAAGTGGTTCTCTAGAAGAAAGAAAAGATTGGAACCCATCTAGTCCTGCCCAACGTAAGCCTTTGAACCACATGAAGCTCAGTTAGATCACTTCAAATCCAATATCCGAAGCTCGGAAGGGATATGGCTGTAAATGCTAATTGAAGCTCAGTATGACCCCTGCAAAAGAAATACTACATCAGACAAACTTAAGAGAGTGACGCAGTACAGAAGTTTATCCGTCCACACCTACTACACAGTAGGAAAAAGATCATTCGGGATATTACCTCATCTATATAAAGCAAACCAGAAATGCCTCCAAGAGTCTAAAAAAGGAGAAAAACCCAGCAATACCATCAAGATGAACCCCGGGTGCAGTGGGACAACTTGTGCTCAAACTAGGAGTCAACAGATCCAAAATTGCTCGGTCGAAGCAACTATTTTCTTTCATGGTTCCCTTCAGTAATGGTAAGAGGAGGTCCCCATCTTTGGATATGATGATCTTCATCGATACAAGAATTACGCAAGATCATATGCTAGGATAATGGCGCATTTCATCAATCCCCGTGACAAGCAGGGAGAGCGTGATAATATAGGTGATAATATAGGTTACACATTGACGTGGGCTAATAAGGACAAAACATCTTTTCAGTAAAAAAAAAGCATTTCATGATAGCATTTTTTTAGATTCACTGCATGATAATATAGGTTAGACATTTACATGGGTTAATAAGGACAGATAATCTTTTCATTAAAAAAGATGTACTGCAGTCTGGGGTAAGATGGATTTATCTTCTTTTTTTAAGTCAAACTGATGACGCTTAGCAGAAATGTGCAAAGCCAATTTCAAAACTAAGCCACGGATTAAAAGCTTATCTGAGTAAAAACTGCAACCAAGTGAGAACAATAGACTACATGGTTTTTTTTGTACTGTAAACTTTAGAACATCGTTGCAAGGTTTCAAGAAAAGAAAAGAACATCCTTGCTAATCACTGAACATGATGAGTCTGCTTAGAAGTTTTCAGTCCATGTGATGTCAGATTTCAAACTACATGCAGAATCCGTGTCGGGACCATATTTCCAAATCCGAACCCTCTGTGTATAACCTGTATTAGTTCAGGAAAAAATAGCACACACAGTGGAAACAGTGATGACAACATATCCATATCACGAATAAAAATAATATTAATTACGCAAAAAGGGTATTAGTCTTATAGCCAATTATTACAAATAAACACCCTCATGGCTTGAGTTCAATAAGAAGCAGAAGAAACAAAATAATAGCAGCAGAATAAGCCCATCCATTTGCCCAACAGGCAATCGACTGGGGTACACGTCCTAGCAATCCGGATCACCTTCGTCGTAATCACAAGTAAAGAACTCGTAGTCACCTTCATAAAGCATCATTTGACCAAAATGTAATTGAATAATAACTGAATTTGAAATGATAACTATAACAGGTTCTATCTACCTGACTGGCTCCATCTGCCAAACTAAAACCCGAGAGTTCCATCTGCTCATGGATTCCCAAACCATCATTTTCATTTAAAACAAAACCATAAAATCTACAATGTGCAAGCGTACCTCACCTGCCCTTGACCGTGGGTACGGCTACTTAAGTAGTTTTAACTCTGCAAAGTGTGTACAGTTTTACCCCCAATACGTGATCGTCTCTTATTGCCATGCAATTAACACACTTCATTTGGTGTGTCGGCAGAAAGATCATGACAAGACCTTTAAAATGTACAACCCCACTATTAACCTCGCCCGCTAATATTTCATCGCCGATGGGTTCTAACTGCCTAGTCGGAAGCCCCCTCTTGCGCCTGCCATCATCTGCCACTCACCAACTGGCAAAGCTAATAACGAGACACACAAATTAGTTAGCCAGGTCGTACCAATATAGACTTGTGGTTGTACGGTAGTGTTTGGCCTATGATAACACATGCTTCGGTTCTTAATTGACTAGGGCGGAACATTCACATTTCAAAGTCTCGTGCTTCTGCACCCGCCAAACATCCATCTGCCCTGGTCTAAACCATATTTTTCACTTTATTTCATTTAAATAACAGCAGCAACACCAATTATCGTGACTTCACAAATAAGTTTAAACAATGATTGAAATGATTCCCATAACGGCATAATATCGAAATGTTTAAGCTGGACTGAACAATTCTACCGTCCCATGCTAATCTACTGGTTATCACCAAATAAAATAGCTACTATCAACTAGGGTGATAAAGGTTCGACATGATCAATACCAATGAGGGTATAACAAATTATGGTATTTAACTATACCCTAAAACTATATTTAAAGTACATTGCATAAAATAAGCATGCATAATTTAAAACAACATAGGCATTTTGTAAATTTGGGTTCACCATGTTCAAGGAAGACTTGCCTTCGTTGCCTCCTGCTGGTTCTACCTTCGACTGTTGATTTCACTGAGTTTCGACTGTATCGTCTACACGCAAAACGAGAATAAATAAATAAAATAAATTCAAATAAAATTCAAAAATTAAAAAGGATGATACTGAAAGGTAGATCTTGAATTTATACGAATTTATAAATTTGAATCACTGGAATCGGAGCTCGAACGAAGGAGAACGAGCTCCTGGAAGATCCTCGGATCAGAAAATCAGAGAAAATGAAAGGGGTGACACATGGCGGACTGCGATTGGCTGGAATTTTGGATTTTCTGAAAAATAGGAAAAAGAAAAGAAATACTTACTGACACGTGGGACCCACATGTCAGTGGCTCGGTTCACGGTGAACACAGTCCACCGAGAGGGAAGATGCCGACGTGGCAGACTAACTGACGTGGGGAGCCACGCAGCTGCTAGGGCAGACATGGCAACCACGCGGCGACAGACGAGGGAGCGGAGGCGACGCTGACGCGGCAGGACGCAGAGCGACGTGGTCCAATCGGGCCCATCCGCCTGGCGCTCATCCGACAGTATGAGGCAGATCGGGCGGCTGAGACGCGATGGGATGACGGCGGCGCGATTACGCAGCGGCCACCAGAGCGGGGGACGAAGGCTTCGGCCGTGCGCAAAATGCAGCGAGAAGGCACGGGGCTTGGGGCAAACAGAAGAGGGCGGCGCGGCAAACCCGACGTGACAAAAAACAACGGTGAAGGCTCATCGACGATAGCAAACGGTAGCGGAGAAGACCACGGGCACGGTGGCGCTAGGGTTGAGCTCGGGGCGGCACATAGGCGACGAGTCTCGGGAGACGAAAGAGAGGGGTGGGTGCGACACATTAAGGGTGTGTTTGGTACGGCTCCAGCTCCACCAGATCCGTGGATCTGGTGGAGCTAGGTATTTCTAGCTCCACAGATCCGTGAAGTTGAAATTATAGATATATTAAGAGTGCTTAGGTGGGTCATTTTATTTACATTTTAGACTAAAAATATAAACTTAATTCAATTTATTTTAGCCTACAAGATTCAGATCTAAGGTGGAGCAGGAATCTGGAGCTCTACCAAACAGAGCCTAAATAGGCGCGGATTCCCTATTCAATGTAGCGAGCGACAAGAACGGCCGAAAATCGCAACAGAAGTTGCGGCGGGCGCAATGGCGACGGTTGCGGAGCTCACACGGGGACGAACCGACAGAAGCTGGGCCCTGGCGTCACGGCGCGGCTTGTGAGAGCCAGTCAGTGGCGTGAGCGGAGCTCTGAGCGGGAGAGAGAGGAAAGATGGGCCGGGCGGCAGGAAGAAGAAACGGGCCGCGCGGAAGGAAATGAAAAGGAAAAGATTTTTATTTTAAGAAAATTCTAGAAAAATCGGAAAAGCCAAAATAAATAACAAATAAATTAGAAAAAATTCCAGAAAAATCTCAAAAATACTTTTAAGCATTTGGAACCCAAGTAAATTATTTCGAACTCATTAAAACTTATGATTTTGATTCAAATAATTTGCTAGCACTAAAAGAAATTTTAAATTCACCAAAATTGTAGAAAGGGCTCAAAAATGGAATGTTACAACCCGCTAGTTTATCAACAAGTCATCACTTGTACAGTTGGAGAGAACTGCTATTTTAAACAATGCTAGTTACCTTAGTCAACAAAAGGCTGTTAAGTTCAATGAAGGTAAATTGCTGAAGAATCGGTGACAGTGCGAGCAGGTTACATAGAATATCGTCCATAGGAAAAGTGGAAGACCATTCTTAAGTCTTACCCCAACTAGTGATCCTTATAAAAATGGCTTCTACATTTAGAACATATATACGGGCATCAAGAAGTAATCAGCCGCTAAGAGAGAGTTCATCATGACCAGGGCTTCCCTTTTGAGTACGAATATAAATCACGTCACGACCAGGACTTCCCTTTTGCGTAAGAATATTCATCATGACCAAGGCTTCCATTTTGAGTAAGAAATACTGATTACTTCTCATGTCAAGCTTATTTGAAGGCATTTCAGTTTCTTATGCTTGTTTCTTTCAACACTCATTCTTTTGAGTCAATCATGGAACTGTGCTTGTCATTTATATTATTGAAATATCTCCAGTATGTCTTGTGGGGCTGCTTGTTTTTACAAAGAACGCTCCAACTGACATATAGCATGCATACATGTGTTCTTTGATTATTTTATGTTAAACTATATGACACAAAGAAAAGAATCTGAAGGTTTAAATGGAGAAAAAACATATTTGTTACTACATAGTTTGTATATTTAGCATCTCTTGTAATCTGAAATGCATAGGATGCATAGAATATATTGTATGTAGGGCTTTCAGAAGCTAGCTGTTCTTACTAGTGATTTGAATTGCTGTTGTTTCCAGCTTTATACACAAACGAGAAAGTTCTAAGTCATCAGCAAATGGGGCAAACGGTAAAATTTGGAAGAGTTCCTTTCCAGATTGGTGTCCCACAGCTCCACCAACAGGTGAGCATTGTGTACTTCCAATGTGAATATTTCATTCAACTTTTACAAACAGAGTAACAAAGAACTCATTGATCAAAACTGCTGGACTCTGTTTTGCACAAATTCTTTGGGCAGATGGAAAAAAGGATCGTTTAGAAATAATATAAGCATCTAAGGTAATTTAATGTAATCATGCTTTATTTGAAGCTGAATGTAGATCAGATCAGACAGGGAGGTGGTTCAGGTCAATGAACCACCAGAGAGGAAAGCGGGCATCATTCTTTCGTCTGTTGATGAGCTCCTTGACAAGTTAAACAATGAAGCCTGTGTTGTAACAATCTGTATATTATTCCTTGCTGAGTATGGCCTGATGTTCAGGCATGTACATTCAAATAAAGTATTGTTCCAAATGCTGCTATCATTTGCAAAAACAATTAAGTGTTTCCCTAAATCAATGGAGATGCTAATCCAGAATGTCCAGCTAAAATGCTGACCTGCTGCAGAATTGACTCTTGCTGAATGTAGGAATGCTAATTGTTTTCAGCAGATGACACATCATAATAAATTAGGTAGCCGATGGGCAAAAAGATGGAGCTGTTTTGTTATTTTGTCTAATAGGCAAAATGGTAAGACAAATTAATTTGGAACATATATAGGGCTGTAAACAAGCACAGCTCGAATGGGCCCAGCTTGCTAGGCTCAAGATCGATTCATGCTCGAGCGAGCCTAGGTTGAGTTTCGAATCTGAAGCTAGGCACGGTCAAAGCTCGAGCTCGGCTCGAAAAAGCTTAGTAATTACGCTTTAGCATAATAGCTTCTACAGAAATATTGGCCAAAGCTCGAGCTCAGCTCGAAAAAGCTTGACAGCTACACTTTAACATTATATCTTTTACAAAAAGCTGTCAAGCTGGAACAAGGCTCAAAAAAGCTTGGTAGCTAGATTTCAAAATTGAAAGGGGTAAATCGAGTCTTAACCACAATATTCGACCTCGAGCTCATTAGGCTCGCAAGCTTGAGTCCAAGCTCGAGCTTGGCTCGTTTGGAGCTTGAGTCGAGCTCAAATCAAGCCAAGAGCGAGATGTGTTGACTAGCTTGTTGAGCTCCATCTTTTTTTACAGCCCTAATCATATAGAAGACAATTCTACAAAAAAAGATGTTTCTTTTTTCAGATTTGTCCTATTTATATCTCTCTATGCAACCACATCAATTATTTGCATGGCAGTGAAGACCCAACATATCCATGTACCCTCACAGACAAGCCAGGTTTTTTTTTAACAAACAGATAAGCCAAATGCAGATAAACCTAATTGAGCCTTCTTCCACGTGGTTGGTAATTTTTAGCCAGGGAGAACTGAAATGTGTAACTGTGCCATTAGGTCTTGGCCTAACTTACGCCTAATTCACTGAAGGCAACCCAGTTCCAGCATCAGACGCAATTTCAAAGCAATAATCTTTTGAAGTAAATTTTTTGTTATATTCATCCGAGATCACAACATAAATCACTCGTGCATTGGCACGAAAGACATACAAATAGACTTATCACTGAATAACTACACCACAGTTGACAGTTTCTAATTATGTAGCACTTGCGCGAGAGAAGGAATAAATAGACTTATCCCCAAATAACTTGCTCACAAGATTCTTGATTGGCACTGATTATCATGGCATTTTGTAATGTACAATTCAGGTACTGCTGGGTACAAATAAACTGCAACCAAAAGGAAAAGAAAGAAGAAAACTAAACACTGTTTTGCAATTGAACCATCTGAGTTCACTATTACTTACACGTACACCATTCGAACGCCAATATCATCGTTGTCTTGCTGTACCCCAATCTTAGGGGGTGTTTGGTGCTATATACTCATTCTTAGGGTGTGTTTAGTTTGAAACCTAACCTTAAGCATGCCACAACTTTTTAGTCGGATGTTTAGTTTGTTGCCACATTTGTAGCTTGCTACACTTTCCTAGACTCTGTTTGTTTAGGTTTAAGCTTTTTTTTACTTATAGCTTAAAAGCAGTTTTTTTGGCATAAATAGTTTAAAAGCAGTCCACTTTTATACGTGGTAGAAGTGGATAAGTTTACCCTAATTTTAGTAGTATTAATCTAGAACCTAGTGTTCCCCTATGCAGTCGCCTAGGCGCTCAGCGGCTGCCCTCCACCTCGATTCGTATGTAATCGATCGCCTGGGCGGGTGCAAGGTGTGCTCTAGGCGGATCTAGGCGCAACAGTGGTTAGGCGTCGAGTCGGCGTGTAGGCAACCGACTGGAGGTAGGCGGCGTCTTGGGCAGGGACTCGGGGTAGAAAAGGTAAGAAGCTGCCTAATCCCGTTCGACTTAGGGTTGGGGTTGGGAAGTCGCTGCAACTTTGCCCCTGCCCCAAGCCGCCGCCTCGCCGGTCATCGCTGACAGTCAAAGCGACATTGCCGTTGGCCAGATCGACATCGACCCGGGCTCGATTCGACCTCCATGCCCCGAATTGAGGCATCAAGTCGTCGGATTCGACCTCCCCGCCACCGAAATCATCCTCTCCGCCATCGGAATCAGCCTCCCCGACCCGGATTCAGTCCTCAACCTCCTCCTCTCCAGCCTCCAAATACCCCTACCCCCTAGTGCTCTGTTGTGGATGTGCTGCTGCTAATATGGATGCTTGTGCTCCGCTTGTGATATTGTTGAATTCTAATTTGTGCTTGTGAATCGATGCTTGTGCTTGTGAATGACTGAATGGTGGTGCTATTGCTGGTTGCTGCTGCTGCTGCTGTTGCTTGCTGGCCTTGCTGCTACTGCTGGTTGCTTGTTGCTGCTACTGCTGCTTGCTGCTTGTATGGATGCTTGTTGCTATATGTTATTCAGTGTATGGATGTTTGTTGCTATAATGCTATTCAGTGTATGGATGCTTGTATGGATGTGCTGCTATTAAGTGCATGGACTATGGATGCTTGTTACTATAATGCTATTGCTGCTTCTGTTGCTTGTTGCTATAATGCTATTGCTACTTCTGTTGCTTGGTGCTATTGCTGCTGCTACTTGTTGCTATTGGTGCTTGTTGCTATTGACTTGCGAGGTGGATGTTTGAATTGACTTGTAGGATGTCATCCGTGGCGTCTGCCACGTCAGAGGTCACCAGGGACAGCCTTAAGCGAAAGTCAGAGGACATAGGGTGAGAGTATGGAGTGTTGGTTGATCCAAACAATTTGGATAAAGTGAGGTGCAAGGTGTGTAACAAGATTGTTTATGGGGAAGTATATAGGATAAAACAACACATTGCTCGCATCAAAGGCAATGTTGCTAGATGTCCACTCTCCACTAAGGAAGATTAAGAGAAGTGCAAGAAATCCATCAAGGATGCACAAAAAGCGAAGAAGGCAAAGAAAGATAGGGATGAAGAGGTTAGAAATAAAGTGACAATTCAAGAGGATTCCACATGTGAAGATCTTGAACTTGAAGAAGTTGGTAGCTCGGCCCGTCGGAAGTTGGGACCCATGGATAAGTTTACAATGCCTATTGATCCAACAACTATGACCTCCTAAGAGTTGTGGCAATAAAATATTGGTTACACACTTTGGAAGGAGAGAACCCATAAAGTGAGCCAATATGTTGCAAGGTGGATTTATGAATCAGGTGTGACTTTCAACTCCATCAACAATGATGCCTTCTCACAAATGTGTGAAGCCATAGGACGTTTTGGCCCTGCCTTTATTCGCCCTTCTCAACGTGATGTGTGAGAGAAATTGTTATATGAGGAAATGGATAGAACCAAGGTTTTGTTCTAGGACCATGAAGAAAAGAGGGCCAAGACCGGGTGCTCCATTATGATTGATGCTTGGACTGATCGAAAAAGGAGTATCATAAACTTGTGTGTGCATTGTAGCTTGGGATCATGTTTTTTAGGATCAAAGGAAGCGTCAGATGAGTCACACACTGCACAAGTCACCTTTGAGTATGTGGATGGTTGCATTGAAAAAGTTGGTGCAACTCATGTTGTCCAAGTAGTCATGAACAATGCTTCAAACAACATGACAGTGAATGAATTAATGAAGAACAAAAGGCCAAATATCTTTTGGACCTCATGTACAAGTCACACCATCAACTTGATACTACAAGAAATTGAGAACATATCAAGGTTCAAGAAGATACTTGATCAAGCCAAGGCATTAACTATTTATATCTATTCACACCATAGAACCTTAGCATTTATGACGAAATATACAAAGAAGAGAGATATCATAAGGCCAAGGGTGACTAGATTTGCTTCCTCTTTTATTATTTTGCAAAGCTTGATTGAGAAGAAGGTTCAACTAAGGGTGATGGCGTTTAGCCAAGAATGGCAAAGCTGCAACCATTGTAAAAAAGACAAAGGAAGGGCAGCCACAACAACATTGGTTAGTAGGGCCTTTTGGAATGGAGTTTCTCTTTGATTGAGGGTTTTTGAGCTATTGGTGAGAGTTCTTCGCATCTATACCCCTTTATAATACACCTAATCAATTTTTGCTACGTCCACACTAAATAATGCACCTCATTAGAGATGGCCCAATGTTCGTGCACCCAACAAAACGTCCCCAGAAACTTGCATTCATCAAAATGAACGTCTCAGATCTTTCCTCAATTTTACTCACCCACATCCGATGGCCATTATTTAGTGTGTCTAATCATCCCTATGGCCCACAACAGACCTCCCCACCTACATATTTGGAAGGAGAGCGAATCAAATAAGGAAATAAATAAGGAGGATCCGCATGCAAGGAAACCAGACTTGAATTTTTTTACTGGCCAAAATTGTATGTACTACATATTTGGAAGAAGGGTGAATCAAATAAGGAAATAAACAGGGAGGATCTGCATGCAAGGAAACAAGATTTGAATTTTTATTGTCCCGACATTGTGATCGTATTTTTTAGAATATGACCCTTCTCGAGACTTTTTACGGATCTAGCCCCATAGAGCCTAATTTGGTATACGAAAGCGCTAAATTCTTGTTTTTATTTTTATCTAAGGAACCAACGATGCATGAGTCTTTGCTTAATTTTTTCGGTTTTTCTCGCGAAACCGGTAGTGGCGAAAGCACTGTTTAATTTTATCTTTTTCCTTACGGATCCAATGATCGGCGAGCGCAGTTTATTTTTCCATATTTTCCGAAATCATCCCGTGGCCCACAAAGACCTTCCTCACCTCCAAGATCAACAAGGAAAAGGAAACAAACGTCTTGGAATCAAGGAAAAGGAAACAAACGTCTGGAAAAGGAAAGGACCATACATTACGTCTTTGGGAAAAGAAAACCGAGAGATGGGGCGGCATGGCCGGAGAACGCAGTCCGCAATGGCTCCACTGCCGCCATCGGTGGCTTTGCCGACGCCGAGAGTTCTTTGGTCGGCGACCTCGCTCACTACCGTGTTCCTCGACAAATTTATAATTTAAATTTTTTGAAAATAATTTTATTAAGTACAAAATAATTGAAAGTTTTTTTGAGAATTTTTCTAGAATTTTTTAACCTAATGTGTTATCTTTTCAAAAATCCTTCTATATTTAAAAAAAATGAAGGCAACTCACTTGTAGCTTCTTCTAGTCAGCAGCCTGCACTGAGAAGCTTCTTCTCTTCCTCCTCCATTAAAGCAAGAAAAAGCTCCAAAGCTCCATCAATCCCGCACCAAATCTCCTCTTTCCATCTATGGTGTTAATTCCCCAAATTTCGTGCTCTATTGCCAAAATTTCCTCCCAATCTGATTTGATCTCAAATTATGGTTTCCATAAATATGCTTGTTTCGAGGCTATAAAAGTCGGCGAGCTCACCTCCACCCCATCGCATTGCGTAAATCCTCAAGTGCTCAATCTTGTAAAGATCGCCGGATTTTGGAGGTAACCCAAGCCATCACCGTCATCTTTCCGTGAAATTCACCGCAACGTGACTCCTCCTCATGAGCGCTCGGTCTGCGGCGATCTCGCCGCACCGATCTTGACCCATCTGCGACCGGCCGCCACCCTCGCCTTCCTCCTTGCGCTGGCCAAGCCAGAGAGCACGCTGTGCTCTCTGTGGAAGCTGCAAAAAAATAATCTAAAATCAGAAAATTCTTTTTTCTTTCTCTTTCTTGATTTAAAATCTTTTGGGAGCCCGTTTTCGCCAATTCGACCTCCATTTAGTTCCGTTTTTCTTTTTAAATTCATTTAAAATTCTAAATTTCTCTTTTATTATTAAGTGTTGTATTCATACTTATCTTCTCATTTAATTGATAAGCGGGTGTACTGCCGTCGTAGCGTTAGCACAGGCACTATACTAGTGGTTGATGGGGATAGCAAGCCATCCATAGCCTTTCTTTACGGAGAAATACTAAAGGCAAAGAAAAAAATTATGGAGGCTATAAACAATATAGAGAACACCTACAATCTCATCATAAATATTATTGACAGAAAGATGAAGGATAGGCTTGATACTCCATTGCACCTAACGGCATGCTTCTTGAATCCATATTATACTTATCTGACGACTCCCATCTTTTTGGATGATGTGATGATGGATGGGGTATTCACTTGTGTAGAGACATTTTATCATGGTGATGATGATAAGCAAACTCACTTGATAAATGTTGAGTTGACCATGTTCAAAGAACAAGAAGGCCACTTTGCAAAAGTGGCAGCAAAGGCCGGATGCCAAGATTTTGATTTTAATCCAGGTTTAATACTCAATTTGATAATTTTAAATTATAATTCAGTACATGCAATCTAATACAATTATTATATACTAATTCATTTTATTTCTTGTCCCTAATATGTAGCTAAATGTTGGAAGAACTTTGGATGTAAAGTTCCTATGTTACAAACAATGGCTATAAGAATCCTCTCCTTAACCTCTAGTTCATCCAGTTGCGAAAGAAATTGGAGCACTTTTGAAAGGGTTAGTCTCTCAACTCTCTAGTCTCAACTCCAATTATCTAACTACACTTCACTTTGCAATTTGTAGATACATACAAAGAAAAGGAATAGACTAGATGTGGATCGCCTCAACCATCTAGTCTTTGTTCAATACCATGCCAAATTAAGGAACAAAAAAGAGAAGAACATAGACCCCCGTTTCGGTTTTGAAGCTAATGAAGCTCAAGGGTAGTTAGTTGAAGGCGGGGATGATGATCAAGATGTTGAGCCCGCTATGGGTCTTACATGGAAAGTAATTGAAGAAGCATGTGGTGCTAATGAGGTTTTGGAACTTCGTAGGAGCGCAAGAGTGAGAGAACTTCATGAAGAAGATTTCAAATCCGATACCGAGGAAGAAGAGGTCAATGAGGAGGATGTTGACTTTGAGTCTGACCAAGAAGAAGTGCTCCCAACCAAGGATTATAAGGATTATGAGCAAGAGAATGACTAGTCATCATATCATCATGCTTGCTTAAGTTTCTTCATGAACTAAGTCTAAAACTATGTGATATTGTGAATTGTTATGTGGTTTGAGTTTGAGACTCTGTGATATTTGTGATTTTGTGATGTTAGTATGTATGTTACTTGTTATTGTGAATTTGTCATGTTAGTATGAAGTATGAATTAAGTCTACTTGTATTGTTAATTGTTTGAGACTATGTGATGTTGGTATGTGCTTGCTGCCTGCTGCTACTATCTACTTTTGCTGCTATGTGCTCCTACATGCTGCTTGCTGCTGCTATGTGTGCTACTGCTAGCTGCTATGTGCTGCTTGGAATGCTGCTGCTGGCTGCACCAAGTAGCTTGAGGGCTGCAAAGAACGTCCCCTGCTGTTGCTGCTTTTGTTCAGGCGCCTAGGTAGTCTAGGCGCTAGGCGGTATGCCACCGCCCGTCTAGCGCCTAAGATAACACTGCTAGAACCAACCCCTAATAAGCCAAAAAAAAAATCACATCTCCGGTGGCTTGTTGGCTTTTAAGCCGGAGAAAATGCCCAAACAATTAGACTCATGACTCGTATATCATAGACTCAGCATTTTTACCTAAGTTTGCTTGTTGCCTCAAAAGGTGTTGCAAGCCACACTTGACTAAGCTTAGTTCTGATAGAGTTAGACATCAATCAAACATACCCCAAATCTAAACTGTAATAAACCTAAATCCTCCTGGTCTAAACAAGAGATGTGTCTATGGTTCCTCCAAAGAAGAGCGTAAACCAAAATGCACATTCCCAGGATATGTACAGTGATTATTTGGACTACTTTCTCGTTTCTGTCGAAACCATCCAACAGACCATGTGACAATTATGCTTAGGCAAACTTTACTTGGACATACGGCAGGGCCAATAGACAAGGTAAAAAATTGAAAGCTATGACAAGTACACCCCTTGGCCCCAGCTACCATCACTTGGTGCCCCTTCTACTGGACTCATTGCATACAAAGTTTAAAACAACCTAGACAAATTATTTTAAGAAGGAACCGAAGGTTAGAAGATGTATCAGAATGTTATCGCAAAACATAACACCAGTACGAAAGCTAGCAGTAGCAGCAAAGCGTCGAAGGCAAAGTGGTAACGCGATTCAGATCTAGACAAACCGTGACTCCGCGTGCTAACTGAATACGTCAACCCGTTAGCTCGCAGGTTCTCAAGCTATAAACCTTTTCTGAGGCTTCAGTAGTCAAGAGATTGAAGACACGAAAGCCCCAGATGTTGCGCCAAACAAGGGGAATTCATCATCTGGCGACTGCTTGCGACGACGTAATGCATTTATCACCAAGGAATCGCAACGTCTTAGCCTCTTAGGTATAGCTGGTCAGTAACTCAGCAAAAAGCCAATATGGAGTACACTTGAGTTGTAACTTGTAGTTAGTCGTATCCACGGTTCTCCCCTCCCTTTTGCCTCAAATACGCGCATAAATCCAAACGACAAAGTCCAGAAATATGGTTTACATCAACTTCATACAATATAAACGTACCATATACAGATGTACCTATAGGTCAAGTGCTTACCTCCCTTGGAAGCCCTCGAATCGAAATGATTTCAAGACCACGATCAAACAAGAAATTATATGTTCCTCCCGTGGAATTGGAAGTTGGAACACCAATTTCTCATGTGGGATTGATCTCAAGCATCCATTACTCGATCAGATTCTGTTGGCCAAGACAGACAGCCACTGCTGAGATAAACGTCTGAAATTTTTCTACTGCCAGGTAGCCAAATGACTGGATTAAATGGCCAATGAGGGACATAAGAAACAACGATTGGGTGATGCAGAGGGCCTCCTCTTTTCCCTTCTCTGTTAGCATCTGCTAAACAAAATTTCCAAGTGTTGTTAAGTTACAAGGTCTTCCCTCAACACAAATGAGGGAGACGCATTTCTACATCCTAAGATCCTAGACTACCAATATACATACATGTATAGGAAGTACCCAATGCCTCCATTAGTGCAAACTCATCCACCAAGCTTGTCAGATCAATGTGACCTCGCCAAGCCAACAGCTTTGCTCCTGCCAATCATGATCAAGCTTGAAAGCAAATGTATGCATGGCTGACCAACTCGATGCATATTCTTGGGCTCCTGCCAGAGAATCTTCTGTCCTCTTGATACAAGGGGGCATGCTATCCAGACCAATATGTCCATTTGTTCTCATCCGATGTCTGTGAAATCTGAAAGAGGATCTAACTCCTCAATACCAGCAAGGAAACCAGGATCATACTGATATGGGGAGAACTCAGTGTCAGCATCTTGAGGAAGATCCTCGAAGTAGGTGAATTCAGAATCATTGATGCCGAAGTCAGATAGGGACTCGTTAATGTGGAACTCAGCTGGATTTGGCAAAAGTTGACCCGGCGTCCAGAGAAAATTATTTGTAATAATTGGCAGCTCCTGCGGTCCAGTAGTCTTCTGAATTTTGGCTTTGGGAGGTCTTCCAGATTCTGATGCTGCTTTGTGCTTTCCTACGGACTTTGGACCAGATTTATGTCGAGCAGCATCATATATGTGGAAAGCGGATGATGCCCAGTGAGAACCTTCCCCTTCAAAACAAGCTTCTGATGCTATCCTGCATAGATGAATGTACATGATGCGTTAAACATTAGTTCAGGTACCAGAAGCTGGCTAAATAATTTGAATATTTAAGCAATTCAAAGTATAATTGCAGTATCTCAATTCCAAAACAAGGACTATAATCATCACCAGCACCACAACAACATAGAATTAAAACTTGTTATCACTACTGACCTGAATCTGTTCTCGGCATGTCTACAAGACAGTCCCGACAGTAATGATTGTTCCACTGGCTCAGCAGCGTGTTTAAGAGGTTCTGGTTCTAGAATGGACACATTCACTACAGACGGAAAGACTGTCTCATAAGCATGCTGATCTATCAGGAAATCCAATACTAATTCTAAATAGTTCCGGCGGGATTCCTGATGGCTCGTTGGCATTACCACTCTTGGACAATGGACCTGAGCATCTGCAAGGGCTGTCCTTACTAGATTAAAGCTTGGTCTAAAGTTTGTCCTGGACAAGTTCTCACTCAATCTACCAGGCATATGGAGTGCACTAGAGTAAGTACTCATAACACGGTGAGGCTCACGACCACATTTTGATCTCCAAACAGAAGAAAGTATGGCGATGAAATGTTTTTGGAGAAGCAATTCATTGTTAGGAAGTTCGCTGATCACATTCAGCAACATCTGAGTTTGATCCTGAAAGAAGTCATAAAGAGATCATCAGTTTGCACACACAAATAAGTTTGGTGTAAACAATAGATTGTGGCTAGGGATGAAAACGGATCGAATACGGACAGATAATGGCTCTACTATATTTGTTTTCATATTTTTCTCAGATGCAGATACGAATACAGATAACCCAGATACAAATACGAATAATGTCGAATACAGATACAGAGCGAATATGAATCGAAACGAATACGGTCGTGAATATTTATCGGAACATGAAAACCCTTTAAATTGTACACACAAAATGAACAAAAAAACGTAACTAGTTTATTTAATCCAAACATTCATGAAGAACATGTAATGATCCAACATTTGTATTCTTTGTTGAATTATATTTAAAATAATAAATTATGTAACTATGCGTTTTTATGCATTTTTAGCTACTTATTTAAAATAATTTCCTATTAAGGACAGCAGTGTTTGAATTTTCGAGAAAATTTAAAAGATGATAAAATCTTGAAAATAATTTTGTGAAATGATATATTATGTCAAGAACTTCCCCCAAAATATCGTAATTTTTGGAGCTGGTTCTGGTTTGCCAATTTTAATAATTGAAACTTGATTTGTGGATTAATTAAATTACAAAATGATTTTGAAATTCAGAAACCTTTTTGGGCCAAAAGAGTAGCCTTAGCGCAGCCTATGTGTGTATCCGGATAATTTGGTCCATGAATATCTGGATTATCCATATCCATATTTGTATTTGGCGGATAGTGAGCTACCAAATCCGTATCCGTATCCGACAAAAAAAAATCAGTATTCGTTTCCAATCTGATACTATCTGGCAAATATCCAAGCCGGCAAAATCCGTATCCGAAAATTGTCCGGATCGGTCGGAAATGATCCGATCCATTTTCATCCCTAATTGTGGCTAACAACACCCGAAAGATGCACAATATAGCCGACAAACACCTGGAGCATGACATGATTTCAAATTATAACCAAAGGAAAATAGAAACATATGCATGAAACCATTTTTCATCAATACTGTATTAAGCCTAGCATACATATATACAGATGCCTCTGCCTGTCTACTGGCATATGAGCTAGATTAAGAACAAGATTTACTGAAACAAGATTACTGATCAGCAGAGCTATTCAGACTTGCTTACTGGTCAGAACAGGATTTGAATCCCAGCAATAGACCGCTGGTTGGTGGTTAGCAGTTACCATTGCTAGCAATAAGAAATTCAATGCCATATAGGGTTTCTGAAAACGGCCAGTTTGTGAGCTAAACAATAGAACATTTTACTCCAAGATACTTCAGTTTAGGGCTTTTTATGGATGATCTACGGTGTCTGTTGTATGTTTCACACATGCACCTTTTCACTCCAGACCTTATTGTAACAAATCAAAACAAAGATAACCATGGTCAAAACGTGGACAAGTAAAAATTTTCCTCATGTTGAAAATTAGTGCCCTACATAGAAGACATCAACTCACCTCGGATACTTTCAAGATAGCTTTCCCGCTTCCAGAAGGAGCCTTCTCACTGTTTGAATTATCTGTTGCTGACAGGACATGTTTGCAGAATAGTTCTCGGAATCTCTCACAACAATGCACAGGATGACGATATCTTCCCCTATAAAATGCACCACCTGGTATGGAATAAAGAAAATCACTAGCCAGTTCCCAAAGAGGACCATACTCATGTACAGTTGCACAAAGAACTGCATCTTCCTCAGTTGTCCATGAGTCTGAAGCACAATCTCGAGGCCATATAAGACCCTTCTTCTTCAACCTCTCAGGCTTGATTACCATCACACGTTTTACTGGCATGCAAGGGATGGAAATTCTGCCATCACTCTTAATTCTCACCAATTTTGGATCAGAATCATCCTTCAACTTAAGCTGCTTGCCTTCAAACAAGTGCTTAGGTGATAAGGCCTCTGAAATACAATTTGATTTAGAGGCTTTCTTGAACTTCTTCAGGCCTCTGCTATTGCTATTCTCTTCCTCATTTGTAGACATTATCTTCTTACGCTTGTTAGAACAATGGGGTGGTGATTCGTCACTCATAAGCTCCGGTGAGGGTGCATTGTTATCAATACTCATTGTATCTACAGACGTTTCCTCCAGCATCACCTCCGACTCAGACGACAAGCGTCCTTTTTTCAAGGACTTGAACTTGGCCGCCTTCTTTTTGTTCTTTTTTGACTTTTTGCGGTGACTGCTGTAAAAGGAAGACAAAAGGAAGCAGTCATTTAAGTATACGATGAAACAAATTATGGTAGACCACTTTCAATGAGAGCTGTTGGTTTTATTTGATCTAGTGGCTAATAATTCTCTTACCAAGCAAGGGGTAATAAGTCACTAATGACTTCCTAAAGGCTAATATAGTCTTTGCACGTCATAACTTCACACTAATTGGAAGTAATAAATGGAATGCATCAATGCTAATTTGGAAATGAACTCGTTACAGTTAATATTATGCTTCCAAAAAAATAGCATCAATGCTATAAAGCAAGCTACACTGATTGGTACGTGCATGCATTGCTTGTTGATGGATATATGTTGCAACAAGAGAGTATATTTTAAATTTTTCATTTGAAAGAAAATAAATTTCAAATATAATCTAGCATAGAAATTAAATCATTATTATGTTAGAAATTTCAACTTGCATTTGAAATTCCATTTTATATTTATATATTTCTAGCATCTGGTTATTCAAAACTCTAATACGATATTTTAACTTTTATCCTGTTAAAAATAATGAAGCACAGATACAAGATGTTTTACTTCAAATTTCCAACTATTATGATACTGCACATTTCAAACTTAACAAGAAGAATGGCTGTTGGATCTTTACTTTTCAATATTTCCGGGAGTGAGCACCCAAGATCTACTGCCAACATGTGGTCATACTAACATAGACTGCAACTAATTACTAATATTTGGATGTTATGGCACTTTAACCAAGTTTTGAGATGCAATGGTATGAAAGGATATGCCCATTTAATGCTTTACTATTTTAGGAGTAATTTTGTTGATGTTTCCTTATAAGCCAAATTAGCAGTAGCCAAAACTAACCTTGATCAATCAGAATTGAGATTCAAACCTCCACTTACCTCTATAATGGTAAGAGGGTCTACCAAGAGCTCATACATGAACAAAAGAAGTCAAAAGCTGAACAACAAACAGATACATCCAATAGTAATTGGAAACTATGCATGTATAACATGCTAACTTAGCAAGTGAGCACAAAAAAAAAGAGAGGTGTAACAGAGGAATGTTGTACAAAGCAGTACAAAAAATGTGTACTTTTATCCACTAGGAATTTGATTGTGTATGTGTTGGGAGCATTGCTCGTTCGCTACCTCATATTATCATTCTTTTCCTCTAGCTCTTTAGCTGCTTCACGGGCTTGTCTTTCCTGTTCTTCCAACAACTGCGGATATTACAACATGTATGTCATTAGCCACTATCCCACCATGCACAAAAGGCACACACAATAATACAAGTCATAAACTGACCTGCTTTTGAGCTAGAGCCTCTATATGTTGGCGATATGCTGTAGTAGCAAAATCAACATCCCATGCTGCAATTGAAATAATGTCAATACACTGAATCATAAGAAACGAACGAGGCATGGGTCGAGGAGAGCACTAGCTCGAACTAAAGAAATTTTTTAAAGTGGCACATTTACCATAAGTTAACATCAACATAAAATCACTTACTTTCATAAGAAAGTGGTTCTTGATCTTCATCAATTTCTGCTTCTAAATCCTCTTTGAGTTTTTCAATACGCTCAAGTTCCCATTCTTCCTCTTCAACATTTACCTGATAATTTATAGCAGCTTTGTCAATTATTGGATCCCACAGTTCCAAAAACTGCATTGCATATCTATCAATTGGCCGGAGCTGATTTTCAAAAGATGAACTTGCTTGTCCTGCTGCAGCAGCCGCAGCAGCCATCTGCTTAACATCAGCAAGCATGTCAATGTCTCCATCACCTCCAGCCAATGTAAGAGCCTTTTCTTCATCTAACTGATTCATAGGTAAAGCAACATGTTTGTCCTTTTCCACATCAGAAGAGTGATATTTATGCTCTTCATTAACGTGATCATCAGGTTTTGCATCCTCCTCATTTACAAGCTCATCATCCTCTAGTCTTCCAGCAACCTCCTCACTGAACTCTTGATTGTCCACAGCCTCTTCCTGCTCCAGCTTTTTGAGAGCCATGTAGTCAGCTTCGTCTTCTGCCTGTCTAATAGCTGCTTCAACATCTGCATTTGACAGAGCCAGACCAGTTTCGTTTGACGATCCAGCTGTCGTGGAGCAATCCTTCTGCTGATCGTCCACATGAAGAGATGTGTGCCCAGAAAAGAATTCCATAGGATCAAGTTTCTTGAAGAATTCTGTATTGTAGCTACCGCGCTGTATCACTAGATCATCAAGAACTCGCTTCTGATTTGCTTTCTTGAGAATATTCTCCTCTATAGTGCTTTCACTAATGAGTCTATAGATGTGAACTTCACGAGTTTGCCCTATCCTGTGACATCTGTCTTGGGCTTGTTGGTCCATTGCAGGGTTCCAATCACTGTCGTAGAAGATTACAGTGTCTGCACCTACTAGGTTGATTCCCACACCGCCACTACGAGTGGATAAAATGAAAAGAAAAAACTTTGGGTTTGTATTAAACCTCTGCATTAGAGTCTGCCTCTCTTCTGGATGGGTAGAACCATCTAACCGCAAATACGTATACCCATACAAATTAATGAACTCCTCCAAAGTATCAAGCATCTTAGTCATCTGAGTAAATATCAAGGCCCTGTGTCCTTCTGACTTCAAACGCCTCAGCAAACTAGCAAGTTCCTGCAACTTCCCACAGTCAAACTGGATCAAACGTCTGTCAGGAAAATACACTTGTCGGCGAACAATTGCAGGCCTTATAGGAGAGAGAATGGGAGAAACCTCATTCATGCATTTTTCTCTGTATGCTGGTTCAATAAGAACAGGAGACTTCCCTTTGTTGCACCAGCAAACAGGAGTAGGAGCTCGTGCAGCAGGAATTGCAAAAGTAAATGATTCAATAAAATCAAGCATTTTCTTGAAGCGTTCTACTGATGAAAGAACAAGATCTGCTAGACTCAATGAAAAATCCAAGTGGCACAAAGGGTTGTTCTTCTTCTCAAGAACATCCAATACAGGATGCTTTATGGTCAAAACCTCCCTAAGGTTTGTGCCATAAACAGGCCTCTTCTGGCATCTTACCCTATTCCACCATGCAATGGAAGCTGCTCTTTCTTTGGATTCTTTAATTCTCTCCTCCTGCAGGGCTTTCTGAATTTCTTCAAATATATTAGCTCCATTACTTCTCTGGCCATCCTTATTAGAGCAAGAAATCTCTGGACCAGAGCCCCTGGAGGTGGTGCTTGCGGGAAAAGCAGCAGCAACCTCGTCCACCGCCCAAGAAGTCATACTAAATTCATTTTGAGTAAATACAAAATTCATATCAGATAGGTCAACCTGAGAAAATGGCCCCTTATCACGGACCATGCAAACAGAAGAGCTTGTCTGCATATTAATCCCTGCCATGTCAAATGAGCTGATGATTGGACGGCCTTCAAAAAGATCTGGATGATTACAAACCTTTCTAAGTTGCATAATGATACTAATCATACCAAAATAATTCCCACTTGCTAGTGTTGATTGTGTCTCTGAGCTAGCAATAAAATCTTCATACAGGTTCCTTTGTCTTCTGGAGAGTCGGCAATACATGACATGCTCATGTTTCTTTGGCAACTGTTTCTCAACATCCCGTTTCAGTCGGCGTAGTATAAATGGACGAAGGACATTGTGCAACCGATCAATAACTTCTTTGTTTACCTTGTCATGACCCTCCACCATTCCTGAAATTGGATTGCAGAACCAATCCTTGAATTCTTGATGAGACTGAAATACATGGGGCATCAAAAAGTGCATGAGGGACCAAAGTTCCATAAGGTCATTTTGCAAAGGAGTTCCAGTTAAAAGAATACGTCGCTTCGAATTAAAATTTAGCAAAGTCTGCCATCTTTGTGATTTCCAGTTCTTTATCAGATGAGCCTCATCAAGAATAAGATACTTCCATTTTTTTCGTTTGAACACTTTGGAGTCCTGAATAACAAGCCTGTATGTTGTGATGCATACATGGAAGTAATTTGGTTTCATCCAACCCTGACGTTTCTGCTTTCTCTCCTTTGCACTTCCAAAATAGGTCAGTATTTTAAATGCAGGACACCACTTGAGAAATTCAGTCTCCCAATTTAGCATAACACTGGTTGGCACGACAATAAGATGTGGACCCCATATTCCCTTCTCACATGCAAGGTGTGCCAGCAAGGAGATAGTCATGATAGTCTTCCCTAAACCCATTTCATCTGCTAGAATTCCATTCAGCCTCTTCTCGTACATAGCAACTAACCAATCCAACCCAATGTGCTGGTATTCCCGAAGAGAATGCTTAAGAAGGAACGGGAATTTTGTGCGCACTTTTGTTGTTGAGAAGGTGTTACCAGTTGGTTGTGCTGATCTTGCAGCAGCAGCAGCATCAGCAATTACATTGTCACTCGAATCACCATCGGCCATCATCTTAACATCAGTTTGCTCATCCCCTTTAACAGAACTTTCTTGTAAACTAGGCTCTGATGTAGTTTCTAGTTGAAGAGCATCACCGCTCACATGCTCAGTTCCCAGCATCCCGGTTTTGTTATCTTCAAATGTGTCATTGTTCTCTTTCAAAATGTCTGCAGATTGATCATCCAGAGACATGTCAGTATTAACCTGTCCATCAGAATGTGTAGGTGAATTCTCCAATTCTGTTGTTCCTTCATCTGCATAGCCATCCTAAATATAAAAAAAAAGGCATTACAGATGAACCACATTAAAGTGTAACTGAAGAAAGCTAATAGAAAATCTATCCATACCTTTTGGTACCTCGCAAGAAGTTCTTCTAGTGGGATCTCGCTCTCTTTCTGCAGTAACTTAATCTGTGTTTTAATGAAATAAGACCAATGATCCACAGTTAGCAGAACTGTTGTAGGAAATATGCAAGGGCGAAATTAGTATGTCATTATTACTGACAAATAAAAAAGAAATACAATTAATTATTTTATGAACATAGGATAATCCTAACCCTAAACTCAAATCATAACAGAATGTCAGGATCTTAGATACACAAAACTTAAAATGGGGCAATGCCCCCCTCTGGTTTTTGGAATTTTAAACTGGGCCTTTAGATAATTCTGTAAATAAAATTGCTTATCTATGCCCCTCCTGATTGGCAAAATTCACACTTCATCCTTTACTGTTAGTGTTGTAGCCTCTTCACTCAATTGTCTAGCTTCGCAAGCAAATCATAAAGCTCAATACTTTACAATATCTAAGGAAATTTTCCTAAAAAATCCCTAACAGTTGCACGATATAATACTCACTGCCTCATCTACCAGATATAACTAAATCCCCTCTAAAACTTTTGGGGGTCACTTTGTCATATTATGTTAAATAAAACCACAATCTACATACGTGTTATCCATCCTAAAACAAGTTTGTGTGACCAAAGGTGTCTTCATATGTGTTATCCATCCTAAAACAAGTTTGTATCATGGTAGCAGATAGCCAAAATCATAATATCACAATTTGTTCTCTAGATG
This sequence comes from Otatea glauca, assembly GCA_036346275.1. Taxonomy (NCBI): domain Eukaryota; kingdom Viridiplantae; phylum Streptophyta; class Magnoliopsida; order Poales; family Poaceae; genus Otatea; species Otatea glauca. Next base: position 44,689,623 of record CM070714.1, read on the forward strand.
CCGTACCAAGAGAACGGCCTTCAGAACCAAGCTTAACCAGGTAATAACATAGATAATGAATCAATTGCAAGAGTAACTTTTACTGACAAGTTCATTCCTGTAATCCTGTTGCAACAAAATCTGGAACTATAGTAGCTCAACATGACAAAGTGAACAGTTCAATAATATTAGTAATTTATGTCTGAGATCACCTCATCCAGAGGACCATGGTCTTCTTTCTTTGCCAACTCTTCCTCTTCGGACAAAGTTGCTTCGTCATCCTGTCAACGAGGTCAGCAAATGAGGAGATTCGCACATGTGTGTGTGTGTGTGGGGGGTGGGGTTAAATGCTTATGACAACTCCGTGCAATCAGTAGGATCCGAAATATGTAGGAAAATAAGAAAGCGATGATGAAAACAGATGAAGATGGCTTCACTACCTTTCCTTCATCCATAGCAACATAATCTTCGTCGTCCTGAAAATAGTAGATACATATCAGTAATCTGCCATTAGTATGTTAAGCACATAACCATAGATTCCCAAGGTAGTACTTAGGGGGGGGGGGGGGGGGATAGACTGTTTGACCTAGGTATACTTGACATTGATAACCCAGAGCAGAACATAACAAGATCCGAGCAAAATCACTGGACTTATGTCTGAGGATTTCAATCAACGGCAACTTTGACAATTTTCAAAAAGCTTTCAACCAGCTAAAGTTTTGCCAATTACTCCTCAGGTTCACAATTTATAACTATATTTCCATTTTATTGGGAATTGTAATTTGACAGGAAATCAAGAATGTAATTATTGCATTTTCCCCCCACTTTTACCTATGCTTTTTTTAATTGAGAAAGTTTTGAGCAGTTGGATCATTCCATTCAATAGGGGTAAATATGGTCCAATCTCATTAATTGTTTTCTTGATACCATAATCTATACCCCCGTGGTCTATGTGCAAATGTTAGTTGGTCTATGTGTAAATCAAGAGCATATAGGAAAGTTATTATTAACATCCTTCCTGCCCCCATGACCACTCAGGGAACTTGGTCTCACATCGATTGCTTATTCCTACTTTCCTATCGAGATTTTTAACATTTTGTTACTGGAGAGTTATCCCTTCCTCAGACGTTGAGTTGGAAAAATTAAATGATATCAAAATAGAGAAAAATCCTACACCACTAACACAGATGATTAAAATGTACCTGTTCATCAACAGAGGAGATATTGCCATTGCTTTTCCCCTGACAAGTCAAGAAAGTTTTGGTAGCACATTTAGAGAACATTCTAAAGCCTGGTACTCCCCTCTCTCACACACACACGCGCACATTAAAAGACAGAGAGAAAGCAACTGTACATGATTCTTCTTCACAAACTCGGTGTAAGAATGGCTATCATCTGCTTCCTCAGAAGAATTGCCTTCATCACTTGAAGTATGACCAGATTCATGATTACAGCCATTAGCCTGGTTTGAAGAATCTGAAAAAAAAAACACCAAAAAAAATCCATGTCAATCTTAAGGCTATCAATGAGTCTGCAGTATTTCAGCTTCCTAATTCCATGAAGGTATCCGAATATCTCACCTTTAATCAATTTCTTCGAATATGAGTTACTAAAAATATTTTTGCTATCTGGACTGTTTTCCCTGCTAACTGAGAATGCTTGAACTGATCAAATTATCAATTGAGTGCCAAGTAGAGCACAGGATTGTCTCTTTCTATATGTGAAAGAAGGCAAAAGAGAACTGCTTTTGAAGATCACCTTTGGTTTTTGGGTACATCTTGAGGATATCATCAAGTGGTAGATCAGCTTCTGCCTGCAAAGCAGATAATTCTTCATTGCGCTCAGCTTCTGTGATTTGAGCTTCATCTTCATCAATTGTGCGTTCATCATCTTCCTGCAGCACCAACACATATCAGTGTGATTCATATGTCACAGAAAAATGCAGAATGGTTCCAGAGAGAAAAGAAAGATGTAGTCCTTGTATTAGAAAAAAAATACTTTAACTATATGGTATACTGTATTATATCTTTTGTTATTTTGAACAACAATTAATCAACAGAAAGCAGTATCAAAAAAATAGTAGCATAAAACAGAAAACAAAATAAATGGTAAATTGGCAATACAAAAAAATATATGTTTCTCATATTTACAATAATAACGATTGGTACTGGGATACATAGGATTCATACAGTTGTATTCGTATGAACAAAAAACATGAATCAGGAAAATTAAAATAATAGCTTACCGGCTCTTCATCCAAGGAGCTATTGTAATCATCATCAGTTTCCATATTATCTGTAACTATAAATTGTTAAATGCTAAAGAAAAGGGCAAATAAGACTTCTGAGGCAAGAAGAATAAAGCTACACACCAAGATCATCATGAGTCGATGCATTTATGTTCTCTTCTGCTACTTCCACCTGGGATGGTTGATTTATCTGCAAAGGTTCATTTTCTTGTTTATGCAGATAGGGCGCATTCACGAGGTTTTCAGCCAACATTGTCGAATATCTGGAAAGTTCACATAAAATAACAGAAGGTTAGCATGTAGCGAGGGCAGAGGAACTACAATAAAATTTTAAAGTTCGAAATAGCCATAACAAAATCAACCAAGAATAGATGACAGTACCTTTCAGTCTGGCCTAAAAGGAAATCAAGTTGCTTATCAAGGGCCTTTTTCTTCCTTTCCTCGACCTCTAGTTGATTCTTATAGATAACCTACGTTCCCCGTCATACAAATAATATAGTTCAATTGCTTGGGAAACTTGACATCCTTACTTTAGTAAGTGGTACAGAAGCCATGAAATTAAATATGTAAAATGAACTTGCCAACTTCTCTATTTTGGTCCAGAACTTCTTCACATCCTTAGAAATATTTAGGGCAACTTTTCTCAGGCGATGTTCTTCCTCCTGTAAAAGAACAATCATCAAACTAAGATAAAAACCCATTAATATTGCTACATTATGTGCATAGTACAAATTAAGGGATCACTGGGATACTATAAGTTCATCCAGTAGCATTTTGGAAACAATTAAACATACTATAAAAATATAAATTAGCTATATCATAGACAATACAAACCTTCTGTTTTTTCTCGTCTTTTGTTGCTTGGTCAACTACACCCTTATTGGCTCGTTGAGCAATCTTTTTAGCCATCGACAACTTCCATTTTCTCTCAGAATCAAACTCCTGGAAGATATTTAAAATTAAGCAAGCCAAGAGAAGGAGGAATTCTTCGTCATGTTCTAGCCTTGACAGAGCCATGTACTAATAAAGAGGCTGAGTACGAGGCACTGATAGCAGGACTTCAAATAGAATAATTATAGTTTTGAGATAAAATTATGCAACTTTGCTCGATGAGAAAGAAGGATTGCAATTTGTCAATTGTACTGACAGCAGCTAACCTTTGCCAGCCAAACCATTTCTCCAAGAACATGGTCCCAGTGAACTTTTGGCTTTCGAGGCTCCCTTGGAGCTTCAAGAGCCTGCACGGAAAGGACAAGAGCTTCAGCCGTTGTAATAAAAGGTTAAAGACTAAACAGCAAAGTGATAATGGATTTTACATGATCCTTACATATTAATAATAACAGAAATCCTATACAAAAAAACAGCACATTTATTGTTCTTGTCTCCTCTCCATCTATGAGATGTGAAACAATTGAAATTGGCATTATGTAAGTATGAAATGTCAACTTGTCGAGTAAACAACTGAAGATGATGAAGAGAAATGGTATAACAGTGAACTATAGCTGGTAAATGAAATGCCAATGCTGCAAGCTAACCTTCTGACGTCTAGCCCTTGTCTCATGATCTAGCTTTGACCGAGGACCTTTTGATGCCATCTTTCCAATCCCTTGCAGAGGACTATCTCATGTCTTAGGGCATATGAAGCAAAACGGCATACTAACTGCGCAGTACATATGTTGTCACAGAATTAGTACATGAGACAAAAGGTCTGCCAATTTTAGAAAAGCATACAAGGAAAAAAGAGAGCAAATGGTGAAAGTGGGTCTCCAAGACATCCCAGCATATAAACTATCTATGGATCTTATTCTTAAAACATGTCTGAATTTTGATTTCTAGTAGGAAGGATGATGAATCAGCCAAAACAGACCACACTCTCCCAGGCCTTCAACAAATAAAAGTGAAAGGAAAAAAGTTCATCTTGGTAAACCAATGTCACAGCAGCACGCTGCCACAACAAATTGCAACCGAAAAGTTAGCCCTACTTCAACCTGCAACTGCTCGATTATATACAAGCTTGTAATGCCTAATTTTGCCAGGATAATACTTCAAGAATGGAATCAACTAATGGGCATCCTGGAACCACATGTCACAACCACATATGCATTGATCATACCGAACATTTGTTCCACAGCTATTCAATCCAATTGTAATATCACATTCTCCATTCAGCACACATTTCAACTAACACTTGAAACCACTAATCACATTCACAATGCAACATTCCCACCTCCTACCACCCAGAGAGCTAGTTGACTATAACCTGAGCTTATACAGCTTGTGAAGGCGCGAAATACCTAACGGTACACATGGAATTACCCAACACAAGCACACTATCACTGCAAAAACCATACCACACTGCTGATTTCGAAGCAAACTGCAGCAGTTTTGCCAAAACAATTGCAAAATTCAAACATACGAAGCATAACACAAACCGCAGTTCGGATTCCCATACATGCTAAAAGTCCCATCCGAACAGCGCTAGTCAAAGGCATTGAGCCCATGTTAGCCCTACCACTTTATGGTCAAACGACACGATAGCAGAAATTAACATCAAGGCATCACACAAAGGCGCAGGTTAGCCACATTCTCACCGTCCCAGCTACAAACCCATTCCGCATTGCTTCATTCCCAAAAAAAATCACCAAATTCACGCACAAAAACCTCAAAACCCGAACAACACAAGCCAACAGGCAGCCGGCCACCCCCTCAACGCAAACCCTGGCTAAATGCTAAAACCCCCAGTCAGAGTAGCACAGATGCAAAGCACAAGCAGGAGACCCCAAACTGCAGCAACCTGCAGTCGAATCTACTTGTTTGCTCCCTCACCTTGGCACAAACCCTAGAAACCGGAGCCGGGCCAGAGAGTGACCCAGGAGTTCGAATAGGAGCGGGGGGCGCCTCAAGAGCGCCGCCGGCGGCGAACGGCGGCGAGGCCTCGCGGCGGCGAATGGCTCCGGCGAGGCACCGCGGCAGATGGGATCTCAGGCGAGGGTCTAAGGCGGCGGAGGAGGAAGGCGGCTCCGGCGAGCGGTGCCGGCGGCGGGGAGACGGGAGATCGAGGGGGACGCTAGGGCACGGGGGTTGGGGGGCTCATCCCTTTCGCTTCGACGCCTCGGGAGCTAAAACTCGCGTGGGTACGAATGGACGGGAACGCCCCTGGGTGGTGCGCGAGACGGGCGCGGTGCGTGGCGGCAGTTCTGGGATTTCGCGTGGGCTTAAGTGGATTCGGGCGCTTTTGGGATTATTAGCAGCTGCGTTGTGTCACGAAGGCTTTGACGACGAGGCGCTTTATCGTTTTCTCCTTTTTATTCCGGGACGAGTTACTCAACCGGAGGAAGAGTACAAAATCCGCCTGCTCTTGAGCCAATTGTTCAAGCGCGTGTCTGCGAGGTGGTGGGGGGATCACCTGTGTGGGACCCTATGGCAGTGAGAGGATTACGTCGGTTTCGGGAAAGTGAGTCACTAGCCAGGGAAGACTTTGGGCTTTGTACTAATTGGGTCAGCCTCTCCAGGGATCGGCCCAACAGGTCAGCAAGTTTTAGTTGGCCTCTCACGAGCCTGTACTTTTTTTCCCTTCTTTTGCGATTTTCTACCACTTTGCTGGTTCATTTCAGCAACCTGTTACGTGCCGTACACTAATGTTTAAAAATTCGGTGAAAAACGGCGAATTTTCGTCGATGATAATTTGTCGAAAAATGTATTTTTCTAAAATTTCGGCAAAAACATTGTCGAAATTTTATAAAATCGAAAAAGCTTTGTCATGCTACGAAAAATTTATGGTACCATCGCAAGAAGTATAGGATCATACATAAATTTTTTAAAAAAAATTAACTACATTTGTTATCTTTTAAAAATAAAAAATATATAATTAGCATAAACGAGATAGTAACAATGTCGGAATTTTATAAAAATTTTCAAGTTTGATCATGACCTAAAATTTTTATGAGAGCTTAAAAATTCCATCATAACCCTTCTGTAAAAGTTTCAAAAAATGTAAACCTGTTTTGATTGCGCAATCAAAAAATGTATACGGTACAAGCACACGCTCTGAAGTCCGAAAACTGTGAAGAAAGATATTCATATTTTTTGGGAATTTTTTATGGTTGACCATGATGTCAAAATTTTATGAGAACATCATCGATGCTTTCCAACTATCTACAAAAAATTTCATGATTTTTACATGCTCAGAACTATGCAAAAAAACTACTATGAACTAACACTTCCACATTTTTTGGGAATTTGTTATGATTGATCATGATCTCAAAATTTTATGGGAATATCATCAATGCTTTCCGACTATCCAAAAAAAATTCACAATTTTTGCATGCAGGACCTTGTGTTTGCTAGACTTGACATTTACCACTAAGCTAGAGCTGCTGGTGGCTTTTAGGATTAAGAATTAAGTGTTTTTATACATGTGAGACACTGTGGTTTTAAAGGGTCCTCAATCATTGGTTTCTACTTCACAAACTTTAGATCACGAGCACTCCATCGTCACTTTACTCTTGTTCTTCACTCCCCCAACAACAAGCCTCATCTATTCTCTCCAACTCGGCCAAACTCCGGCCAACAGGAGCAGCATTTTGGCTCGTAGGAGTGAAATTTCGCCAAATTGGAGCAAAATTTTGGCCAAAAACAAAATGCCACTGATTCACTTTTGCACAGACCTTAATTTATTTTCGACATATATGTATTGTAGTATGAAGAATGAAGATCAAGTAAAGAGAACCCTCTCCATAAGTAGAGAGTCTCATTATTAAACAACTATTTTTCTGTTAGTTTAGAACATGACCTAATAACCTATAGATTGAGATAATTTGCTAACAACGTTTGTGATTAGATGACCATGATTTAAAAATGTTAGTTGTCCTTTGTGCTTCAAGAGTGAGTGAGACTTAGAGAGAGATGCATGATCAAGAAAGCATCTTCAAAAGCATTGAGCAAGAAAGCTTCTTTGTGCATAAAAATTCCTCGCAACCATTTTCGACCATCCAATCAAAATTTCAAAATTTTCTAACGTACTTTCGACCATTTTTGTTCTGAACATCACCGCTGTACAATTTTTTTCAAATTCCTCGAGCTTCACCATCACCTGGAAAATTTATGAAAAGATTATTGATATGTCAGAATCATGCATAAAATAATTCAAATATTTCTAACATGGTTTGTACCATTTTTCATTCGGTTCAAAATTGTTGGTCAGCGTTTTATCAAGACAGTAGCAATGTTTGAATTTTTAAAAATTCCACAGGCTTCATAATTATCTGAAATTTTTATGGCAATACCACCAATTTGTCAGGACTCTCAAAAAAAGTTCAAAATTTTTCGTCGTCGTTTGACCCACTTTTCTGCCGGTGCAAAAACGCTAAAATTTTGGGGGTTTTGCCCAAAATTTCGGGTTATCCGGCCAGATTTCGGGGTTTCTCGATTGCAAATGGATCAGATTTGAATTTTGGTTTTCAAATTTTGCCCGAGATTAGTGAGAAATAATGAGATTTTAGATTTCGGGGCTAAACGAGATTTTATCCGAAAACAAAATTTGAACCTTTGTCGTACACATCTCTATCTCTACTATTTCTAATTAGGAGTTGGTGGCGGTCGTTCGTGTAATCACGTGAGACCTAACATCTTAAGAAAACCAACACAAATTAAAAAAACTGCATCTCAAATAAACCGAACTGCTCTGTCTCATCCACATCTCCACTCGCAACCTCTCACGCATTCCCCTCGCCGAACTCACGAACTCTTTTCCCCTCGTATCTTGCCTGAACTCCTCTCTCCCTCCGCTCGCCGCCCCTCCACCTCCCCGCACCGGCCCTCCTTCGTCCAAGGCGTGATAACTCTCCCCCGTGCCTGGCGCCTGTTGCCCCACTTCGTTCCCCTTGACAGGCCCCGTTTCTCCTCGCCCCTCACGCCTTTCGTCCCTCACGATCGTCGCCCCCTCCCCCCGTCCCCCCTTAACCCGGCCCAACTCCCTCGCACATCTCGCCGCCCTAGCAGAACCCGAGGGGCTTGCCTCGTAGTCTCACCTCAACCGCTCCCCCTCCTTGACAGCTTCTCCCATGTCCAAGTGGAGATCCAGGCTAGTGTTTCTCAGTAAGCCATCGCACGCCCTAGTGGTTGGTTGGGTTCGCTTTGCATCAATCCGACTCACGGGAGCACGTCCATGCTTGGGTTGGTCGCGGATTTCGTTGCTTGTTGCTAATGCGGTGTAATTAATCTGTATGTAGGGTTCGTATGGAGACGAAGGCGCACACGCGTAGAGGCCTGGGGCCGGCGTCGAGATGAAGGGCGCGTCCATCCCCGCTATGACAATTGTGCCTTTGCCGTTGTTTCTTTAGCGGTTTAAAGTAGGCTAGCCTTTTTAACCCTTTCTTTTTCCCTAATCCCTATTGTCCTACAAAATGAATGAATTTGGAGTGGAAGTCCCATTCACATGAGTCCGTGCTTGATTTACCTTCTGAGGCACTGCAATGCGTGGGGCATTACATGCATTGTATGCAAGTGCTCAGTTGTACCCTGTTCCTGAAAAGGAGTGAATTAGTACCATCTTTTGGATAGCAATATATTGTATGTTGTGTTGATCATAAGGGAAGCCGAGAATTGTGGCAAAAGTGATAGCATGATAGTCATGCACATCTGATACCTCCCTCTTTTCATGTGCCATTAATGCATAAAACTGTCTGCTTTCATACCATTCCTTTGTCCATGACATGTCATGTGACTTAGCCCATGACAGAACTATGATGATAGTGTTGCCATTTCACGAAACATACTGCTGGAAATGCCTGCCAATTTTGTTACAGATGATGGAATGGCCTTTTAGCATTGCCAATTTCATGTTGGAGCTGCTGCTTGTTTTCTTCAATGATTTACTCTTAAATTTCCTCTAAGCGCAAGTATATTTGCATGTCATCGTACAATTCTACACAATATTTATATATTCCATTGCTCCTTCGTTGTACGGTAACCGATTGTGCCAAATATATGATGTTCTCTTGATTCCATGTCTCTTTGATTTGAAATTTACTTCTCAAACTGCTGACGAAGCTACCCCTTTTTCAGACTATTGTTTCTCCTATGAGGCTTATGCTGTTGCAAGGTCTGATCTATCCATGACCTTTTCTTATGTATGATCTGAGCCCCTTGTGTGGTAATTTGGTTATTCTCTTGGGGTTACAGATAGGATGGGACTATGTTATGAGCACGAGTGCTAACCTGCGGGACTTAGGCCTCGTTCGGTAGAGCTCTGGCTCCTGGATTCTCGTCCAAAGGAGCCGAAGCTCTACCGAACGGCCTCCGCTCTACCTCGCTAGAAGCAGAATCTGTGCGAATCGATTCTCCAATTTATACTGGACGCGAGAAGCAGCCTTCAGGTCACTCCTCCGACTTTGGCTCCCCACTCGGCCGGTCTCCCCGATGTCGCCTCCTTCTCCCCTCCCCACCTGGCCATGGGAGCCCGATGCCGCCTCCGACTCCCCCTCCCCACTCGGCCCCCGAGCCCGATGCCACGTCCTCGTGTCGACCCCGCCGCCTGGAGCGCCGCCTCCAACTCCCCCTCCCCACTCAGCCCCCAAGCCCGACGCAGCCGTCCCTCGTCTCGACCCAGTCGCATCGCCACCGCTCGATCGGCCCTCAGCCCCGCCGTCGCGTCGACCCCGTCGTGCTGCCGCCCCGACCCCATCACCGGGAGCTCCACCTCCACCCCGACCTCCTCCTCGCCCCCCAGCGCCACCTGAAAAGCCACCTGGAGCACCGCCGTCACCGCCTGGAGCCGCCGCCGAGGTATGGCTCATCTCAGATCCCTCTTTCAGCCGAACAATCCCTCAAACTGCTCCTGATTCTTTAGAAGATCAAAATCAAGAGGAGTTGAAGCAGAATCAGACAGGTGTTGGAGCCAAATCCTACCGAATAGGCCCTTACTTCTTTATGAGGCTTTCTTATACTATAATCCTCTTCTTCTTGTGGTGAGTTTATTTTGTTTCTGTACATGTAACATGCTTAAGGGTCATTACCTGTAGAAAAGACAACAAATTAAGGTCCTCCCTTTGCATCTGTGTAATTTTGCTTCGTGTTTTTATTATAGGCCCTGATGATTTGGTTGTGGGGAGTAAATTTGTGGGCCTTTGTACAATCATCAGCGCTTTTATGCAAGAGTGTTTGATCTTGTGCAAACACAAGTATCACACCAAGAAATATGAAGGGTATGCCTATCTGACTCTGGGTTGCATCTTCTGTTTCTAAACTTACTTGATTTTGGATTTGTTGAAGTTCTTTTTGCCTTTTGAAGTGCATTTTTACTGTCATGGGTAGCCATAAGCACTGTGTAGTATTCATTTGGTAAGATACTACTTCATACATTCCTTAAGTATGCATGTGGCATACAGTTGCTGGTATGGCAACTAGCAGATTTACCCGCATAAATGAACGTCTAGATATTATGATACAATTGTCTTTGATATACAATTCCACTTTCAATAATTAAAATACAATTGTATTTATTATATAACTCTATTTATATATGATAATCCTCACCGTTATAATTTGACCCCACTAAAATAAGTGGGGGAGATTCTTTCTTTGATATACAGTTCTACTTCCAATGATTGAAATACAATTGTATTTGTTATATACGATTAATCTGCACTATTATAATCTAGCCACACTAAAATAAGTGGTGGAGATCCTTCTTTTTTTTTCTTTCGATTAATGTGAGAATTTCTAGAATCTAGGATTATTGTGGGATTTTCTTGCCCTTAAAATGAATGAGGTGCCTTGAATAGAACCGGTTGTTTTTATATATATAGATGTCTGAATTTTTTTAAAATTTTCATTTCCACGTTCATGCTGATGTTGAGTGCTAAGTTCGCAATAGTTATTACGTAGTGCAACCACACTTGATTGATTTCTATGAACAAGCATATTTATCTTGCTCTCCTATGTAACACATAGTGCATACTGTAGTTTCTCAAAAAATATGCCTCATCTATCTATCTATACCTATACTAATTAGGCACTCTGAGAAAGCTCCCACGTTAACCAAAAAGATCTGGTCATCTATTTGTTGAGCCCAAGTTATAACGGTTTAGATTAAAAAAAAGAATCCATATCAAGTACAATATAAATAGCTCCCACGTCAACCAGAAAGATCTAGCCATCTATTTGTTGGACCCGAGTTATAACAGTTTAGATTAAAAGAAAGAGTCTATGTCAAGTACAATATAAATTAAGAAAAATTTGGAATAAAAAATTAAAGAAATTAGCAATGTGACTTTCATACTATTTTTAAAGTAAATCCATATATAAATAAATTTTGGAATAATAATTAAATAAAATTAGTAAATTAAAACGATGAGTCTATCTCAAGTACAAGCTAAATTAAGTAAACTAAAATTCGAAATAAAAAATTAAAGAAATTAGCAATCTCACTTCCATACTATTTTCAAAGTAAATCCACAAATAAATAGATTTTGGAATAGTAATTAAATAAAATTAGCAAATTAAAACGATGAGTCTATCTCAAATACAAGCCTAATTAAGTAAACTAAAATTCGGAATAAAAAATTAAAGAGATTAGCAATCTGACTTCCATAATATTTTTAAAGTAAATCCATAAATAAATAAATTTTAGAATAATAATTAATTAAAATTAGCAAATTAAAACGATGAGTCTATTTCAAGTACAAGACAAATTAAGTAACCTAAAATTCAGAATAAAAAATGAAAAAAATTAGCAATCTGACTTCCATGTGATTTCCAAAGTAAAAAAATAAATATAAAAAATTTAGAATAATAATTAAGCAAAATTAGTAAATTAAAACAATGAGTCTATCTCAAGTACAAGCCAATTAAGTAAAATTTAGAATAAAAATAAAATAAAATAATCAATTAGATTTTCATAAAAATTCCAAAGTAAACCCTAAATATAAATTCAAAATAGTAATAAATATAAATATAATTTTTCATATGAATTCCAACTTAAAACTCAAAAAATCCACCCCACATATGAAAAAATATGCAAACTCTAAATAATATTTACTCAATCCGTTCAACTTTATAAGGTTCTCTTGGCACTAAGAACAAGATAAATAACTAAAATTTAGAATAATAATTAAAAAATTAGCAAATTAAAACAATGAGTCTATCTCAAGTACAAGGTCAATTAAGAAAATTCGGAATAAAAATAAAATAAAATAAAATAAATAATTTGATTTTCATACAAACTCTAAAGTAAACCCTAAAAATAAATTCAGAATAGTAATAAATGAAAATATGAATTTCCATATGAATTCTAGCCTAAAACTTAAAAAATCCACCCTAGGTACGATAAAAATACGCAAAATCGAAATAATAGTTACTGACCTTGTCCAAGTTAATAGGGTGTACTTCTCTTGGCACATAGACTAAGATGATATTACAACTAATCATCCAATGATATTGCGCAATCCCTAATTATTATCCATACTCACCTTGATTCGATGCATGTATGTAGAGGATATAAAGTAAAGTTAGATATTTATTAGTGGTATAGAGGGGAGACCACACTAATTTTGTATTGGGATATGAAATACAATATATATTTATGCACAAGACCATTAAAAAATACATCCTATACTTTTTTGACGCAACGAGTCTATATCAAGTACAAGCCAAATTAAATAAAATTCAAAATAAAAAATTAGCAATTTTATTTCCATTGTAATTTGAGAGTAAACCTAAAAATAAAATTTTGAGTAATAATAAATAAAAATAGAATATGGATTTTTATACGAATTCCAACCTAAATTGAAAAGAAAATCCACCAAAAGTACAATCGAGAAGTATACAATCAGCAATAAATTAAAGGATGCTTAGAAATTTGATTTGTATGTGAATTACAATGCTAAATTATAAAATTATTAAAATTCATAATATAATCTATTAACTATACTAATTATGAACTATGAGAAAATTTTCATATTAGTAGAGAAAAGAAAAAGATTTAGCGTCTATCTAACAGATCAAGATTATAACGGCTATCAAATACAATCCAAATTAGCAGATCCAAGTGACGACTTTATCTAAAAAGCTAGCTCGTGCGAATGCACGGGTTGCCGACTAGTTTAGATAATTCTTCTTGAGTATAGAATGTGCCCGTTGCATTTTCTAAATCCAAATGATAAGTAGTTCTCTTTTGAACATACCTCTCTCTCTCTTTTTTAGATTGTATCGGTATTTCTTGGGCTAGATATTTTATTTTTGTTGTTTCTGAATGTTTCTATATATGCTCTTTTCTTTTGGCATTATGTTGTATATTTTCTCATATTACTGGTGCTTGGCATATTATTCTGCTGAAGTATTGCTCACATTTGTTTTTCATTGACAGTGTGCGACTTGGCTGACTTTAATTGTTCCTACAAGTACGACAGCTTACCTTTATCTGAATTCACACGGGGAAGTGCCTCTTGCTGCATGTCAACCGGTGTCTCTTCTAATTGATTGATTCACTTATGTGTTATGGGAAATCATGTAATTTGTTAAAAAAAATTCTTACTAGTACCACCACAAAATACTGTTGTGAACAGAAACAAACAAGTCAGCAGAAAAGAAGGAAGATACGTGTCCCAAAAAAAAAGGAGAAGAAGGAAACGATGAGTACAGATGAAGTGTAACAGACTAGTCTGCGTATCAAGAAACAGTCAACAATACAGAACGTAAGTGGTCAGCAACAGTCGTGTTCTCTTGTTACATTGGCCAAAAATGTGAACAACGCGTAGACGTACGCGACAGAATAATACATCTGTAGCAGGCTCTTATTCTTGTCATATCACCATCCCCATGCACGTCCTATCATCAATGGAAGACCCGTCGCGCTGAATCAATGCTCGTCAAGAGTTGCAGTAGTCTCCATCTCAAGAACCACGCCACCCCGGGCATCGAGACGACCCGGTCATGGGTACACCGGCGCCGCCACCTGACCGGCAGTCCCCTCCTCCTCCTCGTCGCTCCTTCCGTCCACCTTGCCGCTCCTGTAGCGGCTCGCGCACGCTAGGTACACCGCGAAGTCAGCGACGGCCAGCACGGCGAGCAGGAAGTAGAACTTGTCGAGGTGGCCCTCGTTCAGGTCGGCGGGGATCCACCCAGGACGCCCAGGCACCGCGGTGAGCATGGTCACTGCGCTCACAATGACGTCGCTGAAGTAGTTGCCGAGCGACATGGACATCATGCAGAGCGCGCTCCCGAAGCTCTTGAGCGCGTCGGGCATCTCCCCGTTGAAGAACTCGAGCTGGCCCACGTACATCATCACCTCTGACACGCCGATCAGCGCGTACTGCGGCACTTGCCACATGATGTGCAGGTTGCTGCTCATCGCGGTGGTGGCGCTGGCCTTCCTGTAGTGCTCGACCGTTCCGGCGGTGGCCATGGCCATCGCGCCAAGGACCAGGCCGATGCCCATCCTCTGCAGCTCGGTGGGTCCGGTCCGGCGCCCGGTGAGCCGGGACACAAAGGGGCAGACGGCACGGCGGTACAGGAAGATGGTGGACGCGACGGTGAGGATGTCGAAGGCTGACATGCTTGAGGGCGGAACGGAGAAGCCGGCGAACGCGGTGGTGCGGCGCATCGAGGCGCCCTGCACGACGAAGAGCGAAGCCATTTGCGTGAACACGACGGAGTAGAGGATGGTACAGAGCCATATCGGGAGGAGCCGCAGGATGCTCTTCACTTCCTCCACCTGCGTCACCGTGCACAGCTTCCACGGGTCGCGCGGTTGCGTGCGCGCGCACAGCTTGGAGTTGGTGCTCGCCAGTGCCGCTCGGTCCAAGAACCTTCGTATATGACAAAGTTCGGTGAATGCTTAGTTTGATCAGTTCACAACTCACGAAAATAATGCACAGTTCTTTTCGTAAACTAAATCACGTCGTGATGGCTTGTATAGTGAAAAAATGTACGTACCTGAAGCCCTCGGTGTGCAGAAGCTTCCTGCCACCGGAATCCGCCTTCTCGTCGCCCTCGTAGAGGCTCTCCACGCCGGGAGACACGCCGGCCTTCCGGTTCCTGCACGCGGCGAACGCGACCTGGCAAATCCTGCCGATCGGGTTGCCGCTGGGCTGGAAGTACCGGTACCGGAGGGTCCCACTCAGGAACAGCAGCAGCGCGGTGGCCGCGGCCGCGGTGGAGGCCCAGAACCCCAACGCCCAGTCGCCCTTGTCCTCGAGGTAGCTCAGGAAGGTGTTGGAGAAGAGCGAGCCCAGGTTGAGCGCCAGGTAGAAGTAGCTGAAGAAGGAGACCTTGGAGTGCGCCTCGGCAGGGTCCTCCTCGTCGAACTGGTCGGCGCCGAAGGTGGCGATGTTGGGCTGGTACCCGCCGTTGCCGAGCGCGATCATGTACAGTGCGATGTAGAAGATGCCCAGCTCCGTGCCGGAGTGCGGCTCGCAGGGGGTGTGCTCCGTGCCGCACCCGGCCGGCCTGAGCTGGTATAGCCACGAGGAAAGCGACAGCACCGCGAGGCCCTGCAACATCGAGATGTGCACGAGTCAGCGTTGCAACCTTTGATGTGCATCACGAAGACAGTGATCTTTTTTTTCGGTCGATCGATCGGTCGTCGCCACTGTATATGTACAACTCTATGGACATGTCCACTTCGGATCGACTTTGCAGACGCGGACGAAATTGGTAGTGGGTAACTACAAAAAAGTGGTTGATAGCTAGGCCGGCCAGATCCTGTCGATCACTGTATTTCGCACACATTATGTTCGAACGCATAGCGTCTCGCGTGCGATGATAAGAGCGGTCGTTAGCACGGAGATTGCAAGTAGAAACAGCGTGTTTTTTCGTTACACGTATGTGCAACCATTTATCGATTGCTCCGCCAACAGTCCGGGCTCGGACAGAAGTAGAAACCTGTCCGCCATGGCGTTTGATGCAAGCCTAGCTACTGGATTGCGCACCGAGAAGAAATGTCCAGATAGATGTACTAGATGTAGTAGTGCTTACGAGGACAAAGATGGCCTGGAATATGGCGCAGGTCTTGTAGCGACCCCAGTAGGAGTCGCTGAGGAAGGCGCCGATGAGGGAGAACATGTACACCGTGCCGGTCCACTTGCTGACGTTGTTGGCGGCGTCGCCGTTGCTTTGCTGCAGCACCCTCGTCAGGAACAGCACCAGGTTCACGTTCACGCCGAAGAAGGCCAGCGTCGCCAGGCCCTGGTTCACTGCACAAAAATCACCACCGCCGGCACGTCAGTTCAATTCCAATGGCTAACCACACATCAACACACACACATTAGTACTACTAACAAAAGCGACAGGCATGCAAACAGTGCAAGGAAAATTTTGCCTTTTTGACACTTCCCCGGAAAGCTATGTCGAACCGATTGATCAGCCAAAGCACATCGCTTTATTTCCAACAATAACGTTTAGTTGTGGCAGCGCGGTACTGTCCCCACACCCCTAAACAGATCGATCGCCAGTGTTGCTAGATCATGGATGCCATGCCTGATGTCTCCTAATGAGATCCGATACTAACATGGCATCAGTATTGCGTGCAAGGTGCCTCCCCGTGACAAGGAACCCCCAGTTCTGGGCGTTGCATGGCCGATGTCACCTCAGCATGCAGAATTCCGCAAAAAGACCGGGTGCCTATCCGCCACTTTAAGCCACGACGTCATTCTGAGTTCAGACCGGCTTGCACATAGAGTACATAACACTGTAAAAGTTAACTACTTGAAAAATCTTTTTTTTTTGCTAGCTTTTGCGTGGGATCGAGGAGATGGTGATCAGCAGATTAATTACCAAGAATAAGGCCTCCGGCCAGCCATCCTCCGGACTTGCCCTTCACCGCCGTCTGGCCCTTGATGTCGACAGAGCCGTCGAGGGTGTACTCACAACACTTCTCCTCGCCTTCCATGTCGATCACCCTCATCTTCATGTCTCCGTCGTTCGCAGACTGCAACCATCAAGCTATACATTTTTAGTTGCCAATTAATGTCTCTGTGTATGTTCTTATGTTCAGTACTGAATTTGCTAGTTCACTGATGCAAAAAGCAAAAAATTCTTAAAACGAAAGCGAGACAAAACTGGATCTTGGCTACTGCAGCTACATGAAACATCCGAACGTTGCGGCTGTGCAGCATGCTAATGTCAAGGACGAGCTAGAGAGTACGTACTAACCATTTCTTCCTTTCTCGCGCTCCTCACCAGTCGCCTCTGTCGATTTTAAATGCAACGAGAAGCTGAGGCTACCGTGAGGAGGCCCAGCAAGAGGAAGGGAATGGGAGGTGGTTGTATCCGAGTGGAGGAGTTTGGTGCGATTTATAGAGTTGAGGGAGTGGCCCGGTAGGATGCCTTTCAGCTGATGTGCAGAACAAAAAGGAAGGGAGGAGTGTGCATGTCTTGCTCACATGATGTCACTAGTGCAGGTATATTAGGTAGATGCATCCCAGAGAGACGTCACCGTCGACGGTAACTGTCTCTACGGTTTTTTCATCTCTCTCTTTTGCCCGTTTGCAAAGTCCATCGTAGCACGCAAGGAATTCAGCTCGTTATTGGTATTTCCTGTATGTTTTGCTCAACCTTAATCTTTAGTTGGGTGATGTGGTTGAACATGTTCTGTTTCAGTAACTCCTAGCGGCTTTAGCTGGTTAGTTATTGGCATCCGACAAACACCAATTTGTTTGGTGTTAATCCGAATTTAGCCACACAGGACGCCAAAGCGCAGCGTTTTGTTTTGCACTCTTCGGTTTCCTTGTGCGAGCCGATCCATCTCGTTCTCGAAACGTGGCAGGAGGTGCATGTCAAAGATGCGCCTCATACTTTCTCTGGCAAATCACAAATGGAGTGGCGTTCTACATTAGGCGGCCATGCTTAGTCGTGGCCAACCAGGCATTCCTCCATATAATCACATCCATTCAACTGCTTGAGTAAATGAAGGCCAAGGCTGAGAATCTTGGCTGCTCTCTCCTAAATGTCAATGTGTCGCCGGTGTGGACTCAGCCGCATGTAGTTTGTTCTACGAAATAGTAAATTAAGCAGCATGTGCCTAGCTAATAGCTAAGTGGATCGTGAAAGAATTGGTTCCAAAATCATTCTCCTGCTGGGAATAAGATCATCCCCAATTCTTCGTGTTATCCCTCTTATTTCAAAATGTTGTCGACAATTATTTAAGTACCTTTGTTTTGGACAACAGTTATGTAAGTACCTGATACCGATTTAGGAATTATTACCTGCAATGGTGGCCTTATGCAGCGTATATCTGGATCACGCACGAGGGTATATTTCCGAGACGATCAAGGTACAAGCTAGCAGGGAATAAAATCAGATGTTGCGTGGGCGGAGGCTTACAAAATGCAGGTGCAGAATTAGTGTCTTACGGATGGGAAGAGCATATTTACTGCCATCCATGAGTAAGCTGTGTGGACGGGAAAGTGAGCGTCGCTGCACGGCCGCTCGGTGTCGGAGGTTGCGTCGACAGCCGTGGACTGGCGGCAGTGGCTGCCGATGCACCACCAGTTACCACCTGATCCTGTCGCATGCATTTGTCATTTTGGCGGTGCACCAGCGATTGACCTGGCCGGCCGGTGTTCGCCCTGTGCATGGCCTTCTGCCTTGCCGATTTCAGAGAACAGTCAAACGGTGCAGGAAGGAAATTGACGTCCATGTTCTTCACAGTGTTGCTTGTTTTACAGCTCATCTGGTTGCAGAGAAAGCAGAGGCCAAGAAAGAAAATTTCTCGTTAGCGAGCCCACGTAGCAACAGTTTGCATGTGCCACTGAAAGTAGATTAATTAACGCCTACTATTACATAGGGTTTTGATAAACATCACCCGGATGTTTTTATAGAAAAAACATCCAAATTTAATCTGTTGTACACATCAGGAGCTATATATATATATATATATATATATATATATATATATATATATATATATATATGATGGAGCTACAATGTAAAATGTGCTGGGGCATTATTCAGGCCCGGGCTGACTGGGTAATCAGGTTTGTGAATTGTGATCCCTGCCCATGCCCGGGCCTAGTTTTCGGCCAGGTCAAGCCAGTCGGGCTCATGGGTAGTATTCTGCCGCTTAATTGCATGAACCACCACGTCCTTTGACATCGTGACGGACTGGTTGTCGACCTTCTCAGCAAGCGTGCCGACGCAGGACTACCGTCGCGACCTCAATGTCATCTGCCCATCTTCATCTATTCCTGTTGGAACATTTGGAAAGAACAGAATAGGCGCACATTCCCGGATGAAACTAGGATGGTGCAACAAGTGTTTGGCCTGATTTAGCAAGAGGTCCAGCAGAGAAAAAGAGCTGCTTTCCCTAGCCAGTAATTGCCACAGGAATTCCAATTAGGGTGCATTGCCACGTACTTATAACGGGCAGCAATTAACTTAGTGCTTTTATGGTTTTCCTCCCGATACAATTTGTACAAATCTTGAAACACGTGAATCGGTAAGTAGTCACCATTTATACCTCATTCTTACTTTAATATTTATACAACTTTAAAAGAAGAAATGCATATAAGGACCTCCCAACTCTCTTTTGTCAATTTAAGCCAAAGGATCTATACGGGGCATGACCTGCCTTATTATTTTAAAATCAAATATATAGCTGTTTGTAGGAACGATCATACCCAATGCGACGTACGTACTCTAGCTGCTAATCACATGCATGCATGCCTAAATATTGCCGATGATACAACATCAACTAAAGACAGCAAAACGCCTGCCTTTTGCGACATGCGGTTAGGCCAAAAGAGGCACGCCCCGATCGATCTTTTTCAAGCCAAAACGCCAAACACAGTAACACACTAGCACCTAGCAAGTACCGGCGCGCGTATAAGTGGAGGAGAATATCAGAGCGTGCGTACGTCTCCCTCTCTCCCGCGCGCGCTGCGTCCTGTGGTTGGCTTATCGCTCGCATGCGTGGCCGCCACCCGCACTGTCACGCTCCACTCACCCGCGCGTCCGGCCCCCGTCGATCGTGACCGCTCCGACGAGGACATCGCCGTCGACCATCCAATGCCCACGACCGGTCACGCATCCACCCCTACGACTCTAGGGTCAGTAGCGAGCAGCGCACAGAGCCGTGATTCTGCTCATCTTTCCGCGACTGTGACAATGGCATATGCAGGGTTAAAGCCGCCGGCCGGGGCGGGCGCTGTTGCCCGACACGAAAACGTTGGGCAGACTACTTCAGGTTCTGGTCATCTTATCACCGAATCATGCACTGTACGCGCGCGCCCGTACAGGTACAGCTGGCATCTCGACTCTCTGGACTTGTTAGGGGATAGTACCATACCACGAGCTGTCGAGCTACCCCAACAGTCGGTGATATGTCTGTGCCGAGCAACTTGCTCACTGACCGAACGATCGAGCTCGCTTCTTTAGTTCGACATGTGCTGGCGCTGCCGGCTGCCGCCTCAATTTGGGAGCAAGTGTGCAATGGATCGACCAGCTCCCTTTTCCTCGAAGCTTTTTTTTATTGCGGGTCCTGCTCGGGTAGACACTTGCATAGTTCAAGAGCTTCTGATATAACTGTGATACTCTGTGAAATACCACTTGGAGGCCTACCTATATGATTGATGAGTAATTGACTGGATTTGAGCTTCTGCTGCTAAGTTTGAGTTTGTTTTGAACTTGCTTTGAATTTGAAGTAATTTAAGGTGCGGTCATATTGGGCGGCGCTACCGGCCTTAGGATGGTGGTAGTGCCGGCCCTACGGTACTACCGATTCTTGTGTGGTAGTAGTCATTTTATAGAGAGATGATTCTCTGGGTTTGGGCAAGAGCGCTACTACCGACCTGTAGACGATGATAGTTATTTTTCAGAGTGTGGAAAATGGGTTTGTGCTGAGCGGTACTACCAGAACCAGGTTGGCGGTAGTACTGGGGCGGTACTACCGGCCCTGGGGCCGGTAGTAGTACCAGTTTTGACAGGGAGTAGTGATTTTTGTTGCAATTATATAATGTTTATTGCATATTATTGTGAACAGTGCTATATAACGTGTTTGCTTGTCTGTGTGGTTACAGGACTTCGGAGTTAGGTCATGGTGAGGTGGAGGAGACCGAGACTAAGCTAGGAGAGCTGAGGTCTAGAACGGTCAAAGAACGCCGAAAGATGACTGATGCCGGGAAGTGGTTACGAGCCGGGAAGACAAGGAGCCAGAGCGTGAAGCACTAGTGATAGACATGACGGGCAATGGCATAGACTGGGACTAGGCTCATGAAGGAGTTGAGGTCTAGAACGGTCAAGGAAGCTGGCGCCGTCATGTTGAAGCGGACAAAGACATGTGGTGCACCAAGTGACTTGGGCCAGTTTGCAAGAGAGGATAGTTCGGGGAGTCCAGACGCATGAGAGACTTGGCGGCAAGCCATTGGGGCCACATGGTGGATGACGAAGTATGGACGATGCTTCGAGTGGAAGGAAAAGATCGGTTATAGGGCAAATTGGTAATTTGCCTATTACAGGGATCAAGGCAATTTTGAAAACCACGGCGGCAGTCTAAGTAGTTTAGGTCAAGTCAAAGTGGATATGGACGCTAATTCGGGCTCGTGGAGCGAATTGGGCGTCATGAAGAAGGCCGCTTTGAGAAGCGTGCTTGTGTGAGTGTAGAACCCATTTATGTGTGTTGGGTTATCGGGTTAGCCCATGTAAATGTAGATGGTATCCACTTGAGTATCCGGGTTTTAGGGTTATGGTTGCCTCCTCTATATAAGGAGATGTAGAGGAAGGTGAGGCCTTAAGCTACTAAGTCTTAAGACTCTAGGTTTAGGGTTTCTACAAGATTTTGGTTTTCTTGTGGATGTGTGAGTGCTCCTTGGAAGTTTTGTCCTCAGGTGAGAGGCTTTGTAATCAAACTACTTGTTTTGAAATGAAATCAAAATTCGTGCTCAAATCTTGCCTCTTGTGTTGATCTTTCCTTTTCTTGAGTTTTTTTATCTTTCTTGTGTGGTATCTTCTTCTCTTCACCTTGTGTTGCCAAGGATGAGTGATTGCTGGATATATCCTCTGGAGATCATATCACATTCATCTAGGCTAGCTCTCACTTTTTCATCAAGAGATTCTCAAGAAACCGACTTTTGAATTGAGATAGAAGGATTTCCGGTAGATTATGTTCTTTAGCTTTTGGGGGTAATTTCTTTGATGTTTTTACTTGCTGTGATATGTGGGAGGTCATCTAAGATCACGTTGATCATCAAAATCCCATGAGCAAGCTCAGGGTGAAGTTTGAGTTTTTGACCCGGTTTTGGTGCATCCTTCACTAAACTTGAAAAAAGTCAAAACTTTGACATCAATCCTTATGATTAAAGGTTGAAATAGGTTTCTGACATCCTTAGAAATGTGCACAAAGTTTCATGGGGTTTGGATCAGCCGATCAAAAGTTACACCAATTTTGGTTTTGAAGTCATGTTGATTCTACTATTCATCCTCTTATTTTACTGTTCACAGCAGTGCCGGGGTTGTTGTTCATTGCGGTGCTACCGCCCATTATATGGCGGTAGTGCCACCCTAGAGCTGATTTTCTCAGAAAATTATTTCTTCCGCTCTCATTTAATCGAGTGAGATTTTGGTTAGTTCTTTTAGGAGAGAAATTATTTGTGATCATTCACGCCCCTCTGATTGTCATTTCATGTCATTCACTCTGATCCATTAATGCGAAGGACCATATGGTCCATCTGGAGCAGTGGTGGAATTAATACCATATTGCTTGTACAAAGTAAGTTAGAGTAGTGTATATGCCTGTTGGGTCCAAACATAGCACATTCGGGTTAACTCTTTTACATGAAGTGAAAATAAAAGTGTAAACAGTGTGCTATATGTGCATAGATCCGTCCTATAGGTGGGCTAGACATTGAGCGAATTTAGGCTAGTGTGTCACACTAAGTTCCTTTACGACAGGTCCCTTTAGTTGTTTAGTGTATGACAGTTGAGCTTTCTCGTGGAGGGTATCGTTGAATGTAACCAAATGTTCTTATCGGTAAGCCGGATATGATTATGGGGAATATAGGCCATACAACAACAGATGTCAGATGTGTATACGTGTATCATTATCACTTTATCAACAACATCCAAAATTTGTAGGCTGCGCGATGCGGATGAGATCCTTTTGCAATTCCACTGACTTCCACGGTGTCTGCTTTTCTGGCACAAGAAGGCACTCCTTGTGTTGGGACTCTTGAAACACATCACGCACTCAGGCTGACGTTCTGGCATCTCCTTTGACAGGCTCTCTTGCTTTCCGTCCTTTAACACTCGGTTTTCTGCTTCTTCTAGAAATTGCACAAGCGGCATTTGACAGTGAAACTTGCTTGCAACTCTGCGGTCTTGCACAACATTCCTGTTGGTCTGTTTCTATCTCTATCAGCTTGATTCTCGAGTACTTCCTTAAACTCTAGATCAACTAAATATTCCTTCACATTAAACTCAAGCTCCAACTATTACAGAGGTAATGGCATGGTTCTGCTGGCATACACTAAGGTAGCTAAAGCAATTCGTCAGGAAAACAATTATCCTTTGTAGTTATTAAGCATACGCAACAACTCCTTTTCTTCTGATGTGATGGCACATCCACCTTCTTGGCTCAACCATAACGGAACAACTGGTCCTTAGTCGTCTCGATATCTCAAGTTAAACTGATCGCAAATCTTTCTCGAAAAACACTTTCGCTCCTCTTAACTGATCATATCTTTGACCATAAACCAAAACTGCCTTACACATAGGTAACTAGATAATTCCAAGGATAAACATCTCAAGCATGGGTTTCCAATATGATAAGATTTATTAGGAACTCAATCTCAACAATAGACAAGTTAACTATCAACATCCTGGATTACATATGATTTTCAATCAGTACAACCTCTGATGCCTTCTAAGCTCCAGTAGTCATAATGTGGTTGAAATGATCTTTTCTTGCATCATGGCATGGCTCCACAATTCACTTTCTGATGCAAGTGTCTCGGTAGGTGTAGGATTAAGATTGAAGCGGACAGGTATAACAACTTTTCTCTTAAAACAACTGTTGGTAAAGTGTCCCGATTCATTGCATCTGAAGTAACGCTTGACCGACATCTGTTGACTTCCTTCTAACAAAGCACTAATCTTGATAGGGGCAGAGCTGAGATTGATACAACCCGCGGTGATCACTTTCTTTTGAGGGCAGTGTTTAGAAAAATATCCTGGCTGGCGACAGGCAAAGCAACCTCTAGGCAGTAAGCTTCCTCCTTGAGAACATTCAACCAGGGTGGTGTTATGAAAATTCTGACTATCAGGGCGAGGCACAGGTGAAGGTGTCTCAAACAAAGTCTGAGCAGTATGGCAACTGAGTTGTTGAGGGGCACTCCTCATTTGTTGTTGCGGTGGTCCTTCTTGACAGGCTTTCTGACGCTTGTGGTTATACTGTAATTTCTTGCACTCATCTCCTAGAATAAGGGTCTTGTTAATCAACTCCTCTTGCTTCAACTGACTCTTTGAGCAAGTTAATCCTGCAGTTTTACCACTCACTCTTGGGGTTATAAACTTTCTTCAAGTGATTTCTAGAATGATCATGGCTTTCAAAATTGATTGACCTTTCGTGGGCATTTCTTAACAAAATGACCTAACTTACCACGCTTGTAGCACGAATGCCCGGTCGTCGTGGTCCGGTTAGGTGTAGTCATATGCACAATATCGTCTTTCTCAGGCATCACCACTTGTTGGTTCATACGGCATTCCCTGGCCCAATGACCTTGTTTATCGCACAAGAAACAATTCCATGGTGACCAAGTATCCCTGGTTCTTTGAGGCAAACGGACAGAGTTGACATGATTCTTCTTCATTTCGTCACACGGCACAGCAAGTGCGGATGACAATCCTTCTCTTTTCGCTAACTTTTGAGCAATGACGACTCGAAAATTCACTCACTGATGCCGAGTCACGGCGGGCACTATTGAATCCAATGGACATTGAGCTAGACAATGATCACGTCCTTCATAAAGATAACATGTAATGTTGCTCATACGACATTCTCCAAGTAAATGGCTTCCTTCTCAGCTGGAACAATTGATTGCATGCTTATTAGCGGTGTGTCCTATTCCTCCACAACGGACACATGCATGGTCTTCCGATTGGTTTGGTTGACAACACTTCAAGGAACAACATCCTGGTATGACATAGGGAAAAGGGGTTGTACACTTCTCTGAACTTGCAGCAGTCATACTAACATTTGACAAAGCAACGAACTGCTGAAAAGTAGCGACGAACTCCAACCAAGTGATTTCTTCTGGTGTCCTGTAGGTAGCACAATAGTTCTCCCACCACTCCAAGGCATCTCCTTCCAATCGACATGTGGCGTAGGGAACCTTCTCTTCATCTTCACATTGCACCAAAGCCAGCTTCCCTTCTATGACGCGAAGCTAGATTTCTGCATCTTTGAGAGTGGCTGATCCACCAAACGTAGGTGGTTTGGTCCTCTTGAACAAGGCAAACTTTGACTGTGAATAGGTGGTTGTGACTGTGGTTGTAGGGGCATTGATTTTGGCACTAGTAACATTCATCTGTTGTATCATTGTCTGCATGAGCTGGGTTTGAGCGGTGAATAACTGATCCAAATTCTGAATTGTCACTATCGATGCGGTGGACTTCTTGGTCACAATCTACTTTATTACTAACACCGTAGTAGCAATCAGATCGACTTGAATCGCCTCGAAATCATCAAGTTGTTATCGGTCCTTTCCATCCGCTGACCACTCCGGGGTTTAGTTAAGAGGGGAAAAGCAAATATAAGGTTCAAGAATACTAGTGCAGGGGAGCAGGTCTAACCCAATAACTTATACAAACATTATTAAAAACTTGGTATGGTTGCTTACAAAAGCCTAAAAGCTATGCAACGCATACTGCACACCGAGCAACCAAGGAGAAAAAAAACCAAATTAACCTAAGCACACAACAATCTATCGTCTAAAAGGGTAACACTTCTATCTTAGACTGACGCAACTCTTCACACATGAGTCTCAACTGGCCACCAAAGTACTAGTTCTTCTAACTTCTGGAACACTTCATCGATCCACTTCTTTTTCTTGAGTTCGACGATTCCTGTCTTCACGATCTTTAGGATCAGCAGCAAGACATCTAGTACTTTCTCCTTAAGTGTGAAACATCGTTAACTACTTAGAACAACTCAGGTAAGATTTTTATTTAAACCAATGGGGAAAGATAAATAATTTTAGCAAAAGGGGAAAGAATGGAAGAATAAGATAAGTCAAGAACTTATTATTTTTCAAGTTAAATTTTCACATTTAGAAAATACTTTTGAAGCTCCTAAGGAACGGCCAAACTATCTAGGGTCAAGACCTACAGTCAGTATGGCTCTGATACCACCTCTCTCGGGACCCGAATATGCAAATCCGGACCCTCTGTGTATTCAGCACTAGTCCAGGATCACGCTAGTGCACACAGTCTCAACATAGATGAAATATCACAATCATACACAACGGAATAATAAATAAAGACTTCATCTATTAATATAGAACTATTAAACGACCTTTAGGTCAAACTTACACTTGCGAGGCCTTGGTGGCTTCAACTCAAATTAAATAAATAGCAGCGGAATGAAGAACGTCGACGAATCCCATCAATATGCCACAGGCAACTGACAAGGTTCAACTCCTAGATATTCGCCCCCTCGTGGAACTTCTCCTCCTTTGAAGTTGTAGTCTTCTCCTCAACCGATGATTTTGTTGATGGCAAGGGTGAGTACATAAAGCACTCAACAAGTTGTGCACAAAATGCAATTCTAATATAACTATATGCAAGGCTTATTCCAAGGAATGGCTTATCATGGTTATTTTGCAGTAAAGCAGCATTTGAGAACAATTACAGTAAATAGATTGTAAAGACAATAAAACAAATAACTGTAATAAATAGATTCACAGATTTCTCAAGTAAACCAAGTTCCAATCCTTAATCAAGTTCCAACTTACCATGGCAACCGCCATCCATCCCAAGTTTTGTTTTGCAAAAGTCTAACCCTTAATCAGTAATTCCGAGCATTGCTCAATACCATGAGCACGGCTATTCAAATAGTTTTACACTCTGCAGAGGTTATGCACTTTACCCACACGACATGATCGTCTCTTAGTGCCATGCAATTAACACACTTCCTTTGGTGTGTCGGCGGAGAGATCATGACAAAGCCTTTACAAAGCTCTGCCTTAACCCAGATTACCCACGAGGTTTCAACATCAAGGGTTAAACCACCACGACAGGGCCCCCCTCTTGCGCCATGTGAGTTAATCCGTACACCCGGGACTCACACCGCCAATGGTAGTACCAAGCTAAAACATTACTAATTAATCAGCTAGGTTGTCCCATTCGAGACATGTGGTTGCAAGAGAGACTCAGGTCAAAGGCTTGCAAGGTTAAGCCCTTAAAATGACTAAGGCAAGACTTCCACATACCCCTGCCAATCCTAGCCCACCTTGGCACACTGCCCCTTGCCACTTGCCCCAATCTAAATCATTACCACCCCAGTTGATTACCAAGCACCACGTGCCACCAACATTTCAATCTAGTTGTGTGACCTCCTCGCCACGACAACTTAATATCACTGTGTGACAACACATGACACACCAATTCATACACATTATTCCATATTCCATTAGTCAAGATTAAGTATCAACATTCGGACACATGTGATGACGTGGCATGGCTAAGCAATCTACGACGGTCTAACCAGCCCATGTCGATTATCAATATTAACCAACTATTAATTAACCATCCTAGGGTGACAATTAGATCATGGCATACAATGGCAAGGTAGGGTATAGATCAAATTGGTATAATAGCTAAGTCCCAATTTAATTTGAAACAATTGTATAATTGAAATAATATGCAATAGGGTAAAACAAATATAGCAATTTTATAAACATGGGTTCAATACGATCAAAGCACAACTTGCCTGGCCCTTGTGATTTTTACTGTTCTTTACTCTTTATCTTTAATTCTTGATCTTCGATCTTCGATCTTTACCTTCTTGATCTTCAGCTCCTTAGAACAACTTTCGGATGACGCGTCTAACGATTAAAGAAGAAGCAAATACAAACCAACTCAAAAGATAAATCAAATAAAATCCAAATTGAGAACGGATAGTACTGGATCACGAAGGTTTAGATGAATTTAGGAACTTGAAAGGATTAGATCAGATATTAGACAAAAGAAAACGAACTTCCAGAATACACCAAAAAGGAAAAGACTAATAACTGAGAAAGAAAGAATAATATTCCAAAGAATATTTCTTCTGAAGTTATTATCTTGATTGGATAGACAATGACATATGGGCTCTCGATCTATAAACCGGGTCCATAAAGATACGTTAGTTTGCAATGAACTAAACTGATGCTTAATGATGACTTTTGTTGATTAAATGTATACACAGTCAAACAAAAGCAAGATAGACTAATAGATTAGATATGGCACAAGGATATGACATATGGCCAATGGTCTATCGACCAAGTCCACGAATGACTTCTAGGTCAATGGCGATTAGATTTCAAGAATAGGACATGGACAAGCGGGTTGATATTCATGCGATTCGATTTGAGATCACCATACGTCGATCAAGATGCTTGACGATGACAAGGCAATGAGGAAATGAAGACAAGGCTAAACTCATAGGTGATGGGGTTAGATTACAATAAGGCGATAGAGAGGATGATGATATTGCACTAGAGCTTTTGCAGCATGCACACATGCGAAGATAGCGGTTAACGACAGGACACTCATGCAAAGATGAGATGTCGATTGTCGATACAACGATATGGTAGCAAGGATATGATATGGCTCAGGATTGATCTGCGAGTTGCGAGGTTTATATGACATGATGCATCATCAGCGACAGATTGGACACAAGGTTCAAATAGGGTTTGAGAGAAACGACTCGCAGATAGATCCACTTGGCATAGGGATACGATAGGTAGGGTTGGCTCTGCGATAAAAGATTACCAAGGATGGCTAACCGAAACACGAACCGATAATAAAAGAACTGGATCGAACGACGACGGGTAGATTCTAGAATATGGCATTGATGGTAACCGAAGATCAAATGAACTCTAAAGATGAGCAAACCAGAGAATGATGGCCTACTGGACATGATGACACGACCAAGGCGAACTAAAATGGTTGGCGGCAAAAGACGGCGCACGGCACTGACGAAAGGCAGCGGCTAACGAATATAAAAATTTTCGGTAGATGGAACAGCAAAGGGGAAGTGAGCACCACGTAGAACGCGGCGAGACGAGCTCAACGGTATAAGCGGATTTGGCGGCAACCCAATGGACAGATCACAAACTACTGATGAACGGCTGCTAAAGCTAATAGATCAAACGGACATAACTATTAATATAATGGATGAAACCTAACCAAAATTTACAGAGAGCTATCTGGGATCATTTGGCACAATATGACGCGAACGGATCTGAGTTTTACCTTTTGGATCAACGGGGAACGCACGACGAAGTTTTTAGCTGTACGTATGCAGTCTGATCGGGGAAGATTGATTTTTATGCAGCAATCCCGAGGACAAAACCTTGATTTAGGGTGAGCACCAGGTAGAGGAAATCAAGATGAGTCTACAGAATAAATTTCACGGTCAAACTCATAAAAACGAAGGAGAACGGGCGACGGCAAGATTCGAGATTGGAACGGCCGTAACTTTTGAATTGCTTGATGAAACAGCACCAAATTTGGTGGAGAGGTAGATGGGACCATATGGCACGAGATGACGTGAGCGGATTTTAGAAAAACTCACCAAAATGACGGGGAACGCGATGCCAAAATCGGCGGCGAGGCGCGCCCTAAGACGCATTTGCGGGTTTTAGGGTTTGAGAGGTGCTCGGGATTAGGGGTGCGTGGGAGGGTCTTAGGACACTTATATAGGCTAGGAGTCGTGCCATACAAGGAAACACGAAGAAAAATCGGTTTGGATTGAAAACGGATCGGATCGAACACCGCGCGCAATGAACAAGATCGGGTGACGTGACGCATTCAAAAGCGTCGGATGGAGATCGGAAGGCTGAGGTTAGAAGCGATGACGTGGCGGTTCTGGAGCTGCCACGTCGATTTAGCCCAATTTCCGAATTAAAATAATTCCAGAAATTAAAATAATTCATTTAGAGCAATAAAAATACCAGAAAAATTCTAAAAAAATCTTAGAAAATATTTTAAGACATTTGGAGCTCGAATAAAATATTTTTAACCAAACTTTATTTAAAATTTTGCAGTATTTAATTAAATTTAATAAAAAGCTTAATTTAAATTAATTCCAAATAAATAGCAAACGAACTCCGAAAAAATCTTTAAAAAATTACAGAAAAATCCTTGAAGCACAATGAACTCAAATAAAACTAAATTTATTTTAATTGAAGTTTATATTAGTCAAATTTAATTTATTTAGCATTAAAAAATTTCAGATTAAGCTTTATTAAAGAGAGAAAATCCGCGGGGATTTTTGGAAAGATGAACTAAACAAAAGATTTTTGAAAACCCAAATTTTGGGTTGTTACACAGCACGATTTTAAAACAAAAAATCGTTGTAAGTTTTGATCGACCGATCTAGTTCCTGTGAAATTTTGCATGCACATTTCTATTGATGTCAGGAACCTATTTTAATCGTCAAATCAAATAGATTGATATTAAAGTTCTGATCTTTTTCAAACACAAACGTCGACTTGAGCTTGCTCGTGGGCCAAATATAAACTTGATGATCTTGAATGATATCCCACAAGTCATAGCAAGCTAAATTAATAAAGAAACAACCCCTAAATTCTTAAGAACAGATCTATTAAAAAACTTCTTCCTCAAGCCAAAACTGGGTTTCTTGAGAAAACTTCTGTGAAATCATGTGCTGAAAAATTGGCTTAGTAATGAATTTGGCATTGCAAAGTGGTTGTGTTCATGGCATGTGCTGTGCTTTTGCATGTGCTGATTTAGATGTTTACTTGATATGCTTGTGATAGCATAGTAATGTTTTTGCTTGGTACAATGCGCTCATGTGAGTGATTGCATGGATTGACTTTGAGTCAAGTCGTGGACTTGTGCTCGGATTCGTTTCTTGTTTATTCGTGTGCAGGTGTTGCTCGAGGGCGAACGTGATCGATGATGGAACCAAAACTAGGCTCATGGAGGAATTGAGGCTCAGGACTAGGTTCAAGGAGGAATCGAGGTTTTGATGGTTAAGGATATCATGCGGTACGTTTGGCCTTGAGAACGGTGCACATGGAGGCTGGTTAGTCACGCGAGAGCGGCAGGTGGGCCGTACGCGTGCATATGTGAATTTTGGATAGTTTGCATGTACTGAGCCATGTTGGGTCAGGTGGACATGCAAGCGAACTGTTGCTCATTATAAATAGGAGAGCGATGTCTCCTGTTTAGGTGAGAGAGCTAGGTATTATTAGGATTTGTACTCTTTTGTTTAGAGTACTGTAACCAGATAAAAAGAAATTAAAATCAATTTCTTCATCAAGACGGTTTTGTCCAGGCGCCGTGAGTTCCTGGTGCTCATTGCGGCTGGATTCTTGCCTAGCGGCTGGTATTTCTTGACGACTAGTTTCTCCTGGCAGTTAGTTTCCTTGCGCCTAGTTTGGTCTTGCACCACAGCTCCTGGCGACCAGGTTTTCCTTACGGCGGCGCACGAAGCAAACACTTTGGAGACGGAGGGGAGGTCTGCAGCAAGCGATCGAAATTCACGATGCTACAGCGCGCGCTACAGTGCCTGATCGCTACATTACCGTGCAGCAACAAAAAAATTGTTCGTGCGTGATTTGCTACGCTAATCCGTTCTGATTTTGTTTGCCCGTTTTGATTTTTATAGATTGATTCATTGTATCTCTTGATTCAACAAGTTTAATCTTGATTTGATCCATCCAAAGCCTTCCTAGGGCATCAACTTAGTGTTTCTAAAACTTTGATTGATTAATTCCTCGTAGATTCTGATTAATCATGAAATTAGTGTTTGATCAATTCTCGTCAAAACCTATCACAGCATGCTTTCGGGGATAACTTTTGATCCGTAGATCCGATTGAGCTGATTTTTTTGTTAGATTTGTATTGGAATCTAGTTTCTTCTGTTAAAATTTCAGGTCAATCAGACGGTTATATCTCCGGGAATTAGCGATTTACCGAACACATCTACTCTGTTTTGTTGAATACGAAGCAATTATTTGATTCCAAATTGGTGTGAATTTTTAGTAGATCAAAAATTTAATTTTAGCTTCCGCGCAATCATTCACCCCCCTCTGATTGCTAGTTTAGTACATATCGATCCTACAACTTCAGAGAGGAAGTGATATGGTGCTCGGATGATTGGAACAAGACCTTCTCAAGGTATTTCGATGTCGGACTGGTCAAGCGGTACTATGCACCCCCACTTTGGTATACCCATCAATCATGAAGCCATCCCACCACTCAAAAACATAGGAGAAGAGGAAACTCGAAAATTAACAAGATCTAAAAAATGCAAGAAGTAAAATAAATTTCAGAACACATATGAACTTGAATCTTGTATTACTTAGAGAGTGATGGTTACAAAGCCTCACTTCATGGTGGACAAAGCTCAAAGGAGCATAAGGAAATAAAAAAACTCTTCTCTCAGACTTGGTATGGAGGCATCATTCCACTCCTCTACTTATAGCATACTAGGAGCATCCTCCACCCTTAGATGACCTTCTTGGCCCTCAAGAAACCTCATCAAGGGTTGAGATTCACTCCCTCACTCATATATGAGCTAACCTATTGACGAGTACTCATACCATGGGTACCCCGACAACCCGAAAAGATAAATAGGCTGGCCCAAGCACCGGCTCCGACCAAAGGCCTCACGGGGCCACAAAGGACACTCGTCCCTGACCTATCGAGCTGCCCTAAGCTCGTCCCCGACCTAGTGGGACGTCCGACCTCCGCCACAGGTCGGACTCCCCACCGGCTCTGACAAAGCTGAGGCGATCTCCGCCACGCGTCAGACCTCTGCCGGAAATCAGTCACGCGCCCTATGGACATGACCACTCGGAATGACCATACGGGGGCAGGTGGCTCCTTCCCAAGGCGACACGGAAGTCATCAAAGTCAAGACTCCAGTCTCGTCGTCCGATCCACACACAGTAGCAGGATACGCTCCCTCCCGAGGCAATACCAGAGTCACACACTATGGCGTCAGCACCCGTCAAGACCGCAGAAGGCAGGTGTGCTGTTTTCCAATGAAGCAGCAGACTGATCTACTCGATGAGACCACCAACCCGGTATGGGTAGGAGAGGGGGTCGACCAACAACCGAGACCAAGGGTCAGAGCTAGCGTAGAGATCTTCACTCTTCCCTCTCTCGACTTTCCATGTAGCCTGCCCCCTCCGACTATATAAAGGGAGGCAGGGTCTTCTAGAACGCGGCGCTCTCTTGGACGGTCTCTCAGGCTTCCTTTCTCTTAGCCTTTACGAACAGACAGCACGCGTTCTCGTGCTCGAGCTCCTAGCTCCCGCTTGTAAACACTGTGCAGTCTTCTGCACCTAAAGCAATACGATAAACACCACGCGAACTGGAGTAGGGACATTCACCAACCAAAGATACATCTTGGGCCTTTAGGTCTAACCATTCAAGGAGAGGGAGCGCGCGGCCCTTTAGACTTACAAATTTACTTGTCGGTGACTCGAAACCCCGACACCTATAACCCAACAACATAACGTATTTTAACCATACACTTGCACGCTTCTTAAAGCGCCACTTGAGTTCAAGATCCAATAACCCTTAACTGCTACTCCACCTGCGAACCCTTGATCCAACGATCCTTCTTCACTTGAGTAGGGATTAAGTTAGCATCTCATCCATCCACTTGTCAACCCGGCTTGCAGCAACTCCCCTGCATTAGTCATCCTACTGGCGCCACCTTGACCGTCTGGACCTCCGCCTCACCATGACCTAGCTCCAAAGTGCCACAACCATCTCAGACAAGCAAAATATCATAAAACATTGCTCAACATAATATGCAATATGTAATTAGCACTAGTATTAATTCCCAATTAAGTGCATTGCTCAAGCTTACTGGGCTGGTCTGTCCGCTAGCACAAGGCCGGTCAGACTGACAACACACTGACAGCAACCCAAAATTACAAATTCAGTTTTTAAGCCCAAAACAAACTCATACAAATTAACACAAGCATAACAAACGTTAAATATTTATCACATATCCATAGGTTAACCTCACATGGTTTCACAGGCGTACAGGTGTGTTACATGTGTTGCATGACCTGTGACCAGGTATAACATATCCATATTAAAACGAGTGGGGGGTATGTAACTAAATTTTCTTATCGGTAAGCCATATACGATGACGAGGAATGTAGGCCATACAACAACAAATGTCGAATGTGTATGTCTATATCATTATCACTTTATCAGCAATGTGACATATAGGTGTGTTACGTACATGTGTTGCATGACCATGACCAGGTATAACATATCCACATTAAAATGAGTGGCTCGGATATTTGATAAAGCAAGTAACTGCATCGTGCTTTCTAATGCATAAAGATCAATTTAAAGAACTATGAATTAGGCCATTCATATCATATTGTATTTCGTTCCTTTTCTCTCATGCACAAATGCCCTTACAAGCCTGCTATGATTTGGTATAAAGAGAAGTACTTACCAGACATGTCTGCATTTGCCAGGCATGCAATTTTTCAGGTAACCCAGGTTTATTATGCTTTCAGTGCGTTCAGACGAGTAAAGAATGATGAGTGAATTTAAATTGCTCGACAGTGATTACATATCGATTTAACTAATGGGAATTAGGACTTACCAATCATTGCTTTACTCAGGTCGGATTCCCTTTCGCTATTGAATTGCACTTCATACATGCCTCTTATTTTTACTATAAAGGCATGTGTGACATGCAGATACGTTTTCAGGAAACCAAGGGCATGCTAATTAAGTGTATTCTCGATTGTCTGACAGTGGCTGCATTTTACTTTACAGTTTACAATGCGAAACAACGTTTGATTCTAATTAACCTTTCGCTTTATCTTCTTTTCATGATGAATGGAATATATAGCACTTAAATCTTCTAGCCTCCTCCAATCTGTCACAGCAGCTCACCAAGAGATCGCCTGCTGCTAGTCAGCCACAGCTAGCTAGCTAGGCATACCGGTTTCTTGATGTAAACTGACACTGACATACCTAATTCTCCTCGTTCCTTAGGCACTTTACGTTGTTAGTTACATTACATGACTTTACCTCTCAGGCTCTCACCTGAAATCAACGTGGCATTCCTGTCATTGCATTTGCAAAGCCTGTCGCGATCCGATTGCGCCCACTATCTACCACCCCGCGTCCCCACCTTTTATCCACCACGCGTTTACCTGCGCGGGGACAACGACGACTACGAAACAGACGGGTGCGGGGAACTATGTGGCAGCTGCGTCAGCTGTCACTGTAGTGAGCTCGACGAAGAAGTGCAATCCAGACGAGGAGTAGTTGCAATGGTACAAGTATGATGAGCTGAGCCATTGTGGTTTCAGCACTGCGACTACTGCCTGGTAGCTTGCCGAAAAGTGTACGTCTTGCAGGCAGCTAAAGTGGCATGCATACTTCTAAACTCTGACGACTACAACCAACTAACTCACTGCCCTGTCCTGTGGCCTTGATTTTCGGAGGCCTTCAGTGGTTGCCATGCGTTTCAGAGAGTGAGATAAGCCTTTTACAGATAAGTAGTGAGCGATTCGTGTATATGTGCTAATGGTAGATCTGCTTGCTTCTTTTTCTATGACACCTGATTGATTTCTCCTATGCTCAGAAAATGACATGCTTGTTTGTTGTTACTGAACAATGAACATCTGAAGGATTCTGATAATTAAAATGGATTCATGCATTGTGCACAACTACAACAGCACATAGCTCGATTTTTTCCCACCACTTGTTTCAAATTCACTATACTTGCCACCAATTCAACTTTCAGACCCTGTAAAACAACTGAAGATAGGTAAAAAAAGTTGACTTCCTGGCAGCAAATTCCTTGGTCTAAAATCTCCTGGGAAAAATGGAATCCAATGTATCATGGCAATATTCAGGTTAGGTCTGTTCCCTGCTTTTCTTTCTGCTGATAGCCTTTTTCTATTATCAGAAAATGAAAGAAACGGCACATATATATGGAACTCAAATAAATTTCGAAATGAAATTTTTTAATTTGTAATATCAAATCCTTTTACAATGATTAAATATCATGATTGCTTTTGACAAAACATGCCAGAAAATATTAAAGGGCTTTCAGCGACTAGAGACCATTTGAAGATTTTCAGTATCATGTGGGAGCATAATCTCCACACTTTAGCCCTTTTGCACAACCACATGACCTAAAATATATACAGTTTTTCTCTTGCACAAAACGTGATCTGAATCAACTTGCCAACATGACCCTTCAAACTAGCAATACTTTTGCTGAGTCAACTGTTGTTCATAGTTCTAGGACATTTTGAGGGCCATACCCCGTATGTCATTTCATTTCACATCTTCGTGGATCCATGCAAGACAGGTAGAGATTAGAATAGCTGTTGGAAAAGGATAAATGTATGAAAGTGGTAATAAACAGTGAAGCACACTTAATGTTGGGATAATATCATACAGTCAAATGTGTTGCCCTGTAGACACACTTCAATAGTGAATATTGATTAACACTAGCAATGGCCCTACTAAAAAAGCGAAAAAGCAATGTACATAAAACAAAATGATGTTGTGTTGCTAATTTTTTGCAGCGATAGATTTTGCCAATACTTATGTAAGTTCTATATTCTATTAGGATAACATCCATGCAATACTTTTTTAATGGAACTACTACTTATCAGTGAGATCATCATCGGGTGCCACGGTATCGTCATCGTGGTTACCTGTCTCTCTAGTTGAGACAAAAGTGGGAAAGTACTTGCCCTCGGAGTTACTTGGGGACGGCAGCTTCGTCTCTGCTGTCTCGGTCCCAAAGGGTTGGGTTGCGGATGGTGCATGTTCTTCCTCAAAAACATACTCAAGGTAGAAATCGCATTTGCACACCTCCACAAGGATGTAGTCCTCGCCTATGTGACAGCATCTAGGCCCCAATTTGATTTGGTTTTGGTAATTAATGACAATCACAATTAATAGACTAACATTTTCAATTTGAGTATTTTGAAAATAGGTTGGTGCTAAATTCGGCGATCGTGAAAGCCTGAAACATGGTGAAAGAAAATATCAACGCGTCGATGGCTAAGGTATAAAATTTAAGGACCTTTTCATAGCTTTTACCGATCTCGGAGTTTGAAGAAAAAGATCGAATTGCTAGAATAGGCGCCGTACTATTAAGAGGGGTCATTGCCGCTCGTTCGATGTTGGAAAATATTTAGAGGCTCAATACATGTGAACTTGAATATTTGCATAATATTGCGTTCAAAAAAAAATCAAAAAGCATATAAAATCGAACTTGGAGTCAGTGGGGTCGGTATGACTGAACCCCCTCCGGTGTGTTTTTTAGAGAATAAGCATTTTTTGCCACTAGGACGGTCGGTCATACCGGCCAGCAGTATGACTGGGGGTATTGCGGTCCATTTTTTCCAGAGAGCTTCTCCTTCGGCCTTAGGGGGATTTTTGAAACCTGGTATGACCAGAGTGACCCCGGTCATACCGGTCACAGTGATCAACGGTCACTGACAGTGCATTAAATGCACTGTAGCAACCGTTGGCTACTGAGGGGCAGTCATATCGGCCCTAGGGTGGTATGACTGGCCTCCGGGTGTTTTGAGCAATCTTTGGCCAACGGTCATATTTGGTTGGTGGGGGTTATAAATACCCCCCACCTGCATTATAGAGCCAACTTTGGACCTCACTGATTATTCTTGAGCTCTAGAAAGTCTCCAACTCATTGTGTACATTAAATTCTTATTTTGAGAGAATTAGGAGCAATTTTAAGTGTTGCATTTAGTGTTGAGCCTTTAGACACTTGATCCGACTTCAAGCAAGCGTCAAG
Organism: Otatea glauca; assembly: GCA_036346275.1. Lineage (NCBI taxonomy): Eukaryota > Viridiplantae > Streptophyta > Magnoliopsida > Poales > Poaceae > Otatea > Otatea glauca. The sequence goes on from CM070714.1 coordinate 44,727,842, forward strand.
ACTTATTACTCTTGGAGGTTGCCACCTTCTAGATGGCTTGGAGGCGTTCGTGCGTAGTGAGCTTCTCGATGGAGATTGTGAGATGTCCTGGCAAGTTGTGAAGACTGGAGTTCGCCTACCCGAAGCAGAGAAGAACTACTAAAGTGATCGAGGAAGGCTCAAGTGATTGGAGCCGGCTTGAAGTTGTTCAAGTCACCTCAACGTTGATTAGGGGAGACTGGTAAGTCTCCGAGACCACGAGATAAATTCTTGTCTCATTCTCTTGTGGTTTGAATTTTCTATTCTTGTGCACAATTTACAATTCTAGCAATTTAAGTGCATTGTTCTTGTGCTTAGAATTATATCTTGCTTATACTTAGATTGTTGAAGAACTTAGTGAACCCTAGAGAATTTAGGATCAATTGTCAAAAATTGCTATTCTTGCTTAGTAATTCTATTTATTGCAATTAGAGCCGAAAAAATTAGAAACCTCCTATTCACCCCCCTCTAGTCAGTTATACTTGATCCTACACTATGAGGTTGGTGTAATCGGCAAGATTAGTGGTGTTCTCATCCATCATAAGGATGCAGGAACATCATGACAACGAACTTGAACTTGGCGCTACCTTCCTTCTAGCGTCAAATGTTGATGATAAGGACTTAAGGTCCCCTATCAAACTTACGGGAATATAAAAAACATGAGAGCACGATTAAGTAGAGATTTTTATTGCCCTGAAAGAGTGTTACAAGAATAATATTGTATCACTCTTCTATTGAGGCATGCGGGTCACCCTAGTTATAGCTACCTAAAGGGTGGTAGTTAATTCTACTATAGGCACCTCTTGTCCTCATGCATGAGTCTTCATCAAGTCTTGAACCATCTCGCTCTTTGGTCAATCATTGTACGTTGCCAGTGCACCAATAACTACTCTCACGTTAATCACGTGGAAAACCGTCATGTCTTCATACCAGTTACCTGGTCGGAGTTTATGAAACCATATGACTGGCCGTCACCGTGCAGGATTTGTCATCCTTTGTTCTTTACTGGTCATTATTAACTTCCAACCAATTTACTACTAAAGAGGATAACGCCTCCTTTGAATCATGGATGTAGGCATAACTGTAATGTAAAGTGGGCTCCAAATGTGGGGCTATTTTTTAGAGACTTTGAGTGTAAAATATTGACATGGTCGATAATCCTCATTAGTCTTAGATACATATTAATTTGAAAAGGATCAAAAAGCATCTAACCCTTTATTTGGTGGACCCTAGTTTTAAAGGCTTAGATTCAATAGTTGATTTCGAGACATATTAATTTTTTAAAAATAGGTAGCACTGCATTTAATTTAACTATTGAGAATGCAAATTTGGTCACAGACCCACCTGTTGATCCTCTCTTTCACACATAACTGAAGAGATCTCAGAATAAAATCTATTAATTAAATATGAAATCAAATATCCCAAATTTAAATATAGATAGCAAAAATCTAAATTTTAAAATTTGGAGTTGCGTAAAGTTATTCTACACTATACCAAACTACACAATTGCATAGGCCAATCTGCTAGTTATTATATAATAAAATCCAATGACAATAGTTTTATAACTGATAAAAAAGATAATTATTCTAGAAATTCCCAAAAAATGCTACGCTTTATTAGGTGAGCCATAATTAAAGTGAAACCATAGCATCCATTTGATGTTATTAAAAACAAGATAATTATGATAAAAATTTTCATAAAAAAGCAAAACATGTGGCCTTTAATATGACACCCTAACTAAAGTTGAGCTATAGCGGTCATTCGATGTTACGTTAATATTACGAGATATTAACATAGTATTAACATCCGATGATTTCTTTTAGTTGAGCTATAGTGCCCGGCCTAATTGATGCTGAGCTATAGCGGCCAGCAATATTCTTTGTACTTAAAAAAAATAGAGAGAATAAAATCCTTGTATATGGCAAAGCTACATCGTGAAAGATAAAAAGAAAAAGAAAGAAAGAGGAAAGCACGCAAGGAAAAAAAGGATAGGATGAATCTAAAATTTATCTTAATTGGAGTCCTATCATCTACTTTTAGTCTATTACCACAGTATGGAAAAAGATGGATAAAGGTTACAACATCCTAATATTCATCTATTATATATTCACAAGGTACAAAAGAAGTTCTTTTGGTGGGTCTCAGCTATAATGTTGTAAATCAAGGGTCTGTTTAGATTAAAAAACTATTCAATTATTATTTGTATAATAAAAACAATGTATCTTTAAATATAAACATAATTATTATATTATTTAGCTGCACAATTGCACAAACAATTCGATTAGTTTTCCAAAAAGCAGACATAAGTTGTTTTATTAAATCTATCAAGGAAAGTCTTTGGGGAGTGCTTCAAGATTCTAAAGGAAAAAAAAACTCGTTTTGAAAGCAAGACGAGGGCTCAGCCGCAGCGGTAAGCTACTAACAATATTATTTCAAGATTTGCTCATTTTAATTTCCAAGAAAACTGAATTTGAACTCAAACTTTTTTCCGGGTGGTTAGAGACATTTTTTCGTCTTCATTTAATTGTTCCACACTTCACTTCTAGTGGCTAGGGATGGCAATGGGTCCATTCTCCCTTACTTGCCTGGGAATTCCCCTACTAGTGTTGGGATGGGAGAGTTTTTCTTTCACGAGGCTAGTAATGGGAAAATTGTCCCCATCGAGGGAAGCGGGTGTGGGGGCGTTCCATCACTCTCTGTCTCCGTTACCCGTATAGGCCCTGACATGTTTATGACATATGGATCCATACTCTATAGTATATATAATACATGCCATTAACTCACTGTAGACAATTTTTTTAACATTATTTGTACAAATTAATCAATTATTGATATTATTTGTACAAATTAATCTATACAAATTATTAATGGCTGTAGATAATTTTTCTTGATATTATTTGCTAATTAGTTTATAACTACATCGTCGGTTTATGAATCATCTTGTTTTTTTTTCATTTTATATGTATTATGTTATTAGGTGTGGCTCCCCAATATGAATCCAATACCCCAACGGGTGGGAACGAGGTGAAGTGGCCTCGACGCTGGGGTTGGAGCCGGGGAACAGAGGATTCCTTTGCTCTTGGAGACAGACAAGTTCCACCACTGGTGGGGAATGTCCAGTTGCCATCATTAGTAGTGGCTATTAGGTAAGCAACCGCGGCGTGTCACGCCGCGACCGTCGCTACCTACGCGAGAAAATCGAAAAAACGCGCGACTGCCGCTCCTTACGCGAGCAAATCAAGGAGACACGCGAAACAGTTGAAAGAATACAAACGTAATTGCGTTTTTTCGCATTTATTCGCGAAACGGTTGAAAGGATATAAATATATTTGAGCTACCGTGGCGTGTCACTCCGCCGATCGCCGCTCCGCACGTAAAAAATGGAAAAAAATGATCTAAACGGTTTTTTTCCCGAAAAACGACATAAAAAGGACCTAAATGCTATTTTTTTCGGATAAGGACAAAATATGACCTAAACGTAATGCTTAAAAAGGCCTAAAGGACATAAACGTAATATAATCTTTTTTTTCGAAATAAGACCTAAAAGTAACTTTTTTTCCAAAAAAGATCTAACTGTAATTTTTTTCGAAAAAGGACCCAAATGTATTTTTTTCGTGGCTCGGCTCGCGCCTCGAGCCAAGCCGGCTCAAACTCACCTGGTGCTCGGGATTCCACCAAGTACTAGTATAGTGGCACTGTCTTCCGATTTCCTTTCCCAGCACGTAATATATGATCTTTTCTTTTTCTAGAACGTTTGTTTCCTTTTCCTTAATTCCAGGATATTTGTTTTCTTTTCCTTGAGATGATGCTGGAGGTGGGGGGAGATCTGTTGTGGGACACAGGGATGAATTAGACACATTAAACAATGGCCATCGAATGTGGGTGAGTGAAGCTGAGGAAAGATCTGAGAGGTTAATTTTGATAGAGGCAAGTTTCTGGGGACGTTTCGCTGGGTGCATGAAAGTTAGGCCATCTCTAGTGGGGTGCATTATTTGGGGTGGACGTAGAAAAGAATGCTTAGGTGCATTATAAAGGGGTATAGATAGTATAGATAGGATACTTCAGATCTTTTACATCTTCTTTTTGTAACCAGGCTAGGCTTCAAATGTAATGTCGAATTGTCGATAGAATGCAGCTATGCAGGCCATGTAAAGTTGTAGACTACAAGGTCCAGCCAGAAAATTAATTAATTGTTTGGGTCTACCCAACACATCGAAATTCAATTTGTTGGGCCACCACGCGTAAAGTACGTGTTCACCAGGTGGTCCAAGAAGCATCAGGTCTTTTTTTTTCAAAAAAAAAGAATCAGGTTAAAAAACTCAACATGCTAAACTAGGCCCAAGTGTCCAACAGCCCAGCCCAGGTCTATTCTGGAACTGCTCGTAACACGATCCAATAGCAACTGGACACGTCATGCATGTGACGATGACCATTCTTCTAGGCTTGCCCCATCTCACCTACAACTCTGCCCCACAGTGGTGGGCCCCACAGCGTGTGCTTCTACGTTCTACCGGTGCCGCGTACTATTTATATCCTCATGACTAATTAGGAAATCAATTTCGCAATCAGCGTGTTGTCCGGTAAGGAAGTCGAGACAGCGAGAGGTGCATCATGAAGGTTGTAACGCTTAGTCCATGGACCGGAGGCGATCCTGGACTGGTCATCATACAACGGACAGTGGATACGCGTGGAAAAATTTATCTAGACCGGGTCCACCATAAGGACACGCCGTCCACGAGACCATGTAGGCCTAAAATACAAGATATGGTGAATTTGTCTTGGTCTCTATCCTGCTCCCCTCCGGTTTCCTTCCTTCCTTCGCGTCTCCATCCATCCCTGGTCTCATCTCCCGGTGAGCTCTCCAAAGCCCAGACCCTCCTCGGTATCTCTATCTCTTTGATCTGTGTTTGATTTCTGTTGCCGACTGATACGTACGTTTCGATCAAACTGCAAGCTGTACTGCGCTAGCTCTTTAGGATTCTGTCTGTTCTTGGCCGGGTGGGCGGTTTGTTCCTTTCTTGTTTTGTTGGATCTTGATATGTCTTGCTTGAGCTGCAAATTTCTGTGTGCGAAAGGGCTTAGGAGTTAGGAAGCTAGCTATTGATGGATTGGGTATTAGGAATCTCTCCTTTTTTTTAGAGCAGTGCCTCAATGCTTTCCCTCCTAATACAAATTGCACAAATTTTAAAGCAGGCGAAGGGTAAGTAATCACCATCTACAATTTATTCATGCTTTAATATTTGTGTAACTGACAAAAGAAAAGGCATGGAAGCACCTCTCTTTGAGGTATGCTGGCTCATCTCTTGGAGTAACCAAGATCATCTCGTGTTATTTGAACGGGGAGTAGTATTTTTTTTCTTTGTCTTGCAATGAAATGGTTACAAGTACTGGCGGAGCTAGCTCCCGGCGACCCGGGCGGCTGCCCGGGTTCGCCAGCGAGACGCTGCCTAGTCCTCTCTCTCACATATGACGGTGTTTGCCTGGCGTAGTTAGGCTTGCCCAGGCTTCAAAAAATTCTAGCTACAAGATATCGAGAGCTGTTCGGTTTTGTTAGAAAGATTGACCTGGTCTGTACTGCGGAATGGATCGGTTGGGTACAGGATACTTGGATTCTGTTAGGCTGTGAAACTCGTGGTATCTTACCTTGACTAGCTGTAGAAGGCTATTCTTAGGCTATACTAACTTTTGGTCTGAAGTTAGGTCACCGGATATGATGTCCAGACCTTTACTATTACTAGCTCCGTTCTGTGAATGGCTGGCGTTGAAACACAGAATTGCCTGAAGTTTTGGCGAATAAGTGAATCAAATAAAGCCTGATTTGCAGGTATTTATAAAGCTAAACAAAACCGATCCTTGCCTTGGGGGTTGTGGGAAGAACCGACCACTATCTTCGTTAGAGGTCCATCAAAGGAACTATACTCTAACAAGGCTAGAGGTTGGGTCTTCTAACAAGATTAGAGGTCTATAGTGAAAAGATAGAAATTGCTTATGACGCCTGTTGTTCTTTTTGTCCTTCGATCACAGTTGTTTCAAGAGTTTCAACCTTTTCCAGGTTAGTTAATTCTTCAACAAATCTCTAGCATTGCTAGAGTATGTTTATTTGATGAACCTAACAAATTGAACGGTTGGCTCTCAACCTGTAGCTTGGAAAGAGGTATCAGTAGCCCTGGCATATTTATTTAATTTTGTGGGTTAGTGGTAAAAAAGATCAGCACAACTACAGGCAGATTAGGTGTTTCTTGTCCATTTCTTCTTCTTTTGTCCCTTTTCAGTCATGTGAGCGGGTGAAATGCCGTAAAAAAGGTCCTGTGAGGTGAAAAGAGGTACACAGCTAGGAGGTTTCGCAAATTCGTTTTGCAAGTTGCAACATCAGATAAAAAAACTTAGTTTTGTTTCTTATGTCATCATGCATATGATATTAGAATATTTTAGCCATTCATTAGTATCAATTGAGGATGTATTTAGTGGTCCAGCTGTGTAGATTATAACACGAACGGTTAAAAGAAAAACTGTGAAACTGTAGTTCGTGCCCCAATATTTTATATATATATTTCCATTTTCTTGAGGAATCTTTGTTACTCTTGAAATCTATGATTTACCTCAATTGATCAAGTGAAGCAAAACCAGCATCACATATATGATATAAAAACCAGTAGGTAAATTTTATCCTGTTGAGAGGCGAGTCATCCTAACCTGCTAGGACTTGAAGAGGTGTGTTACAAGGATTCCTATATAAATTTTAATAGGATTAGGATTCTAACTCTCTTTGAAGGAGAACTAAGGGACACTATATAAAGCTACGAGGGGTGGTCATAAAGAACACAACCCACAAATTAACTCATCCAAAGCAAGAGATGTACGAGAGGATTAGAAGATAGGTTATTCTTTAGCACTAATTCTCGTATAGGGTAAGGATCCGAGGGTCCTCAAAGGTCCGAGAGCATTGCGAGAGCGCGATAATCTCTTGTACTCTTTTGAGGTCGTGCTTAAAGAATTTGCTGTCATCTTCGCTAAATTTTTCTCTTCATTGTGATTATTTTGACGTCATTATTTCGGTTTCTTTACAAGATTCATCTACTTTGATCTTGATATTGTTCACGCTCGTACCGTATCTCGCAATTCTGATCCGATCTGGGGGCTGCTACGTATAAAAAGGGGTATCAAAGTATAACATATCGAGTTTGATGCATATTCTCTGGAAATCTGACCCAAACTCTGGGTATTTTCTGCATACACATGAGCATTCACTTTCACTAAACTGTTCGACAGAGTATAAGAGCGAAGCATTGTGCAGTTTACATTAGTGTGACAAACGCCAACTGTTTTAATTCTTCTCTTTGATAAATGGATGCAAGGATGCCTTTGAGTCTGCCAATATCCTATCTCTTAGTACTGTGTTAAGTAAATGCACGGACATTTCATCCAAAACCATATTTATCAGAGAAGGTGCACATTCCTTCTGGCGTGTCAAAAATTGAAGTGACCTAAATGACTAAACACATGCTTTTAACTTTGTGGAAAGGTGCATTATTCTCTTTGAACATATTGTTCATTCATAGTATTGAGGCAGTATTTTGTAGTTTAAATTGCAATTCATGTTGCCACTTGGACGGCAAAATAATAATCTGGGCCTCGTAGTAGATGTCCTTGCAATTTAGTTCTTCACTCTAGCAACTGTAGCAGTACCAGTACCAAACGGTTGCAACATCTGTCCAAGTACCGGCAGAGTCAAAGTATAATTCCTGCAGGATTTCTGATGAATGATATTGATGGAAGTTCATCTACACTTTTCTGAAGGAAAACTACTGAAATTGCTACGCAGTTGACTGGTTGTCGTAGCTATTAGCCCTAATATCTGAATTCTGAAGCTACTTTAGGGCAACTGCTGTTCCCCCCCCCCCCCCCCCTGGGAAGTACTTGTTATAGGTAGAGACACTCCTCAGCAGGAAGCTTTCTTCATGAGACTAACTAATAATTATGTTACGAGAAATATCAAGAACTGTGAGCAATCAACACAATAGCAAAATGATGGTTTCCCCTTCCCCTCGCCAATTACTCTGTTCCTTGGTTATCTCACTTTTTACCTGAAGAAAATAAACTAATTAATCTGCCATTGTTCCTTGATTATCTCACTTTTTACCATGTTATGTACACATTACCTGCATCCAAATTCTTCATGTTGCAATTCTTCTTCAGAGTTCTGACAGCCTTTCTTGCACACTTGAAATGCAGCCTTTGATTGATGGCCTCGCCTGCAGCACCAACAGAGTGCACTCAGGAAGCTGCTCGTCAGTCTCTGATCGCAATCTCCCAGTCTGTTCCGGAGACACCTTCACCCCCGAACCCGAAGGTCAAGTCAGCGAGCACCCTTGACCTTGAGGCAAATGGAAATCACGATGATGGAGCAGAGAAATACAGATCGAAGCTGATCTCGATCTCCTCCTACCTGTCTCCTGACGCCCAACCCACGCCGTGCACTCCCAAGAATGTTATCACTTAACTGTGTGATGCTTAACTCTTCATATGTGGACATGTACTGGACATAATGTATCAGTGTATTTCGCTGATGCTCCTACCCTTTAGCTGTTTGCTTTTGGGGAAATGGAATACTTTTGGGCGCTTGTGTTTCTACTCCTAGTTTGCATTTTCCTGGCCCCTACTGTGAAAACATTCAGGAAAAACTCACAAACAGAGACAGTTGTGCAGTTGACTGTCTGTTATGACAGGAACTAAATACTGGAAACAAGCTTGGGGTTGGTAGTTCTTACACTTTCTTTTTTTGTTCGAGAAGCTTAATTCTTACATTCTGATATATGATCACGCAGGAATGATTCGCTGCCCTTCAAAAAGCACAAGTCTCGAGGCAAACTAAGGACCTGATGTGCAACGACACTCTACTCAACCGTTGACCGTTTTGCCTTCTAATCTGAGCAATTTGGTCTCTGGAAGAGCATGGAGCACAGTTTAGTCCTTAGAAGAGCATGAAGCGCAACTAGTAACCATGCTGCTTTCTAATATGTGCAATATAGTCATTAGAAGCATGAAGAGCAACTCATGTGTACGATTTCTCTACTGGTACAGTAATGGATCAGATTATATAGTTTTTATTTATACTTCCGTTGGTAGTAAGGCAGTAGAAATATCCTTGACAAATCAATGACTAGATTTGATTTCTACTACTGTTATATACTACTAGTATAATGCACTGTAAATTTTCTCATTTATTATACTTCTCTTATCTTTTAACTGAATGAGCACGTCAAAAAAAAAGGACAGTGAAAAGGGAGAAATGAAGAGACACAACAGAGTAACGAGGGCAGATTACACTATCGAGCCAGGAGAAACATGGATAGAAGCATTCTCTAGTTCTCCGAGGCGAAACGGGCTTCGAATACTGCACTCTTGTTGCAAGGTGAGTGCAATACTTCGTGTGGTCAAGCCCGATATAAGCCGATCTGCGTACTGGGCGGGAAGACAACTCGCTTTGGTCCCGCTACTCCCCAACGGTCCGCGCAAACCGAACCAAATCCGCTTTCCTGGCCCAGTCGATCGCACCATACGAACTGGCGGGACGAGACGACGGGGATGGCGGCCGCGGCGGGCGGCTTGTCGGAGGCGGAGGCGAAGGCGAAGAATCAGCACAAGCAGCTCAAGGTCGCCATCATCCATCCCGATCTCGGAATCGGTAACTGGTCTTTCTCCACGCCTCGCTATTGCGCATTTTTGCGTTGGGATTCGGTTCGATCTGCCTGGTGCCCTGGTGGGGACTTGGCGTTAGCGATCGCGCCGAGTGAACCGTGTGGGTTCGATTTTGTTCTGGGAGTCTTCCTCGACGGGTGATTCCACTGTGTGGCTTAGTTGGAGCAGCAGCATGCGTCCTTGTGCCGATAGGGGATTAGGGCGAAGTGTTGCGCTGATGTGATGTAGTGACTCCCTCTGTTTGTGAGATTCTTCTCAAATCCAGCGGTTGCATCGATAATTTATTTTGAAAAAGGAAGAAGTAATGATGAATTACCATGAGTGGCCTCATAAATCAGTCTGAAGTGCAGACAGGAAAGGAGAAAATCCCATGAACAACTCAATTTTTAATTTTTTTTTAAAGAAATAGCAGGAGCTCTGCCATACATTAAAGAAGGATAGCAAACAATGCAGGATAAGAATTGCCGCTGCAAATAGTTTGAGCAAACTCGAATTTTAATCACTTCTGTTATTTAGGAATTTGTCCTCTTGCTTTTGCTGCGTCTTCTCCAACTTGATTTAGATTTTCAAATTTGAAGGTTAGTGAACTCACAGATCATAGGTCTATTTTTGGAGTTTTTTTAGAAGTTTGTTTGCATGAACCAGGACTTGTACTTAGATATCTGCTTGGATGAATTCTAGCATGCTCACATCTGCATTGGATTTTGCTTCAGATGACTACTTTGACTACTGACTTGGTATCTGCATTGGATGCAGAGCATGGATGGAGTGGAGTTTATCCGCACCACATTTCTTTTCATTCTTAGGAGTACCTCAACTTTTCATTGTGTTCGATATAAGCTGAGAGAAATTTAGATATAGAGCTCGTGTGCCGAGAAATGATTGAATTTGCTTCGCATGGAGGGTTCGACAGATAAGATAGTGTGTGGTTCATCTTATGTTAAGAGATTTACAGATCCTGGGAAGTGCAAAACCTATGCTTCTTTTTACATTTTGTAGACTAAGCAGAGAATGGACTATAGCACTTACATGTGTTTGATACTCTAAAATCTATTATATATTAAAAGCTCATGACACGTGGTTAACAACTCTAAGAATAAACATAGAAATTCAAGAAAATCTAAGAAAAATTAGAACATCTGACCCTTAATTTGATGGACCCTAATTATGGTAGCAGTGCTTCAATACTTTCCTTCTCAATACAAGTTGCACAAATCTTGAAGTAAGCGAAGGGTAAGTAATCACCATCTACCATTTATTCATGCTTTAATATTTGTACAACTGTAAAAAAGAAAAGCATTGAAGCACCTCTCTAATTATGGTTAACAAATCATAACTGATGGATGCTATCTGAAAAATGAGAAATATGCTAGCAATTTTAAATGAACTAATCCCTTGGTTAAAGTTTCCATTAGAGATATAGATATATGTACACGGTCACTAGCCTTTTCTTGTCATTCTAGAAATTCTAACCAATGGATGATATTAGTATTATCAATCTGTGAACTTGTATACATCAAGGAAACATGCATTGGCTCCATGAGACAAGGACGTGTGGACCACATCTTAGAAGGAATCTTAAAAGTACAATTATGAGTGGATCATATAGAATAAATCTGACCGAGAGATATAAAACAGACTAGAAAAAGAAAAAACCTTTCTAATTAACGTGCTAACGTGCACAGCAAGGACACATGCATAAATGCATTGGCGAGGCTGCAGGATGGTCGAACAATTTGATGGATGATGCATTCATTGTATGGTCCATGATCTCAATCGAATTGGGAACCTTTTTCTTTTCTTTTTTTGCTCCGGATGAAATTGCGCTGGAAGATGGTCGCATAGGGATAGGAATGAACTTTTTTAACTATTACAAAGAAAACACACACCACCGTGCACACGCATGCATCCCCTTAGCACACTCCTAGAAATACGAAGGTCAGAAATAAATCCGCAACCTCACAAAGTTTCTATTGAGGTGCACTCATATGTATGATTGCATAGGGATAGGAATGAACGTTTTTTTTAACTATTACGAAGAAAACACACACCACCTTGCAATTCCTGCTTGCGAGTGTACCCCTTAACGCATTCCTAGAAATACAGAGGCCGGGGATAAACTCGTGATGTCACAAACTAAGTTTCTATTGAGGTGCACCCACTTGTGTATAAAAGTGGACACCAGGATTTGAACCTTAGTGGATGGAGTCATACACCTATAACTCCACCATCCTACCAAGAAATGGTTCATCGATGGATTAAATTTTGTTAAGCACAAATTCTTGCACATTTGTTGAATTATTTCTTTTATTTCCAAATAGTTGTCGTTTTAGTCACACAACTTTGACTATTACCTTTTCTAATTATATGTTAGTAAAATTACAAAAAATATAATGATATGGAATTACTTCATACAACAAATCTACTAATTAATATCATTTGATGTGAGAAATCTAAATAATTCAGTAGTGCACGCTAACTGTCAAAGTTTTAAAAAGTTTTACACATTCGTTGAATTGCTCTCTCCATTTTCAAATAGATATCAATTAAGTCACTACTTTTTAATTATATTTTAGTATAATTATAAAACTAGTGGTACAAAATTACTTTATACGACAGTTCTACTGATTTATATCGATGTGACAAGTCTAAAGAGTTTTGTAGTGTATATTAATTGTCAGAGTTCTAAAAAAATCGACAGCATCAATCTACATCAATTTGGAAACAGAAGGATTGATATTTAATAGGAATTGTAACGGTACAAACACCTTACAATTAAATATTATTTTTTAGCTCTAGTTTTCTTTATTTTTATCGGATGGCTATGGAAAGTACCATTCAATGAGACGATGACATGAAGGGGTATTTTTGAACTCAGTGATCTTTGTGATGGTACTCAGTAATATTATTTTTTTGGACAAATCCCAACCCCTTCTTCCCCTAGAAATCACTGTCTTTGTCACTACTCCCCTATAAGTTAATTTGTTTCATTAATCCCAAATGAAAATTATTTTATTTCATTAATACCACCATATGTCATTTTACTGTCCAAAAACACCTCTGTAAATCCAATTCTCTCCTTTTTATCGGTAATTTTTTATAAGTTTTCATCAAATTGTGATACATTAGCGGCCACACAATAATCCCCATATCATATACATATAGAACCCACTCGGGACATCGTTGCTAGCATCTGATCCATGAACACATGGTGACAAGTAAGGAAGGGGAAGGGCAAAACTAGAACACGCTACACAGTGGATCCCGCGTGTTCATGGCAACTTATGTGTCACAGTTTCATAAGAAATTTGTGATAAATTAGTGAGAAATTAAGAAAAATGGACTTATAGTTGTGTATTTGCACGACAAAAGGACTTCGGGCTATAATGAACCAAAATGACTTATAAGGGGTAAGTGACAAAGGGTGACTTTTAGGGTGTTCAGATTTTCCCTGCAGGGTACCTGGATTGTAAAAAGGTGCATGAAAACGAGTATGTAAATTGTGTAAATAAAAAAAGCATAATAACTGTGTTTCCTCGTGACATAAATCAAACATGGTTTTAATACTTTTTTGAGCATCCATAAGTCATCAAATTTGCAGGTGAATTTCGTACAAACCTTTTTACCAAGCAATTTAACCATACTAGCCCGCGCAAGTGCACGGACTACTGTGCTAGTTTGTCATAACAGGTAGAAAATATCTCCATACAGCTTGTTGGCTTGCTGCAGGACCAAGCTCTGGGCCTTCACTGGTGTCTGGTTATGATGTTTTAATTCAGAGGATTTAACATGTCTAAGAATATTGTCATATGTTGTATATTTTATGTGGCTAATAATTCAAGTTTAAGTAGGCCAGATCAAGGATAAGTACCATGGTTACATCTTTCTTCTTGCAGGTGGTGCAGAGAGACTGATAGTTGATGCAGCATGTCAGCTCACTGCCCACGGACACCAAGTTCACATTTTCACATCGCACCATGACAAAACTTGGTGCTTTGAGGAGACTTTTTCTGTTAAGATTCAAAGCTCTAGAAATGGGTACATTGTTATCTAGTAAGGGTAGGGTGAGCATTCGGTTTTAAAATAATTCGGTTTTTGAAAACTGGCTACCGAACTTCTTGTGTTCTCTAATTAATCTCCAGGTTAATTTCCAGTAACTGTCTATGGAGATTTCTTGCCTCGCCATATTTTCTCCCATCTTCATGCTTTCTGCGCATATCTCCGCTGTATTTTTGTTGCGTTGCGTGTGCTCCTTTGGTGGCCCTCATTTGAGATCATATTAGCAGACCAGGTTTCTGTTGTGATTCCACTGCTTAAACTAAAGGCGCCATCCAAGGTACTAATTTATATTCTATGAAACTTTTTTGTGTACCTCAGGTGTTCAATAAACATTGCTTTTGTGCATCTTTTCAGACTGTATTTTATTGCCATGTCCCTGATTTATTGCTTTCAAAGCACACTAGTATTCTTCGGAAGTTATATCACAAGCCGATTGACGTGCTCGAGGAAGTCTCGACTGGCATGGCCTTCTTTCACTATATTTGTACTTCATCCGGTCCATTCTCCGCTAATGTAGCTAGACACCTTTAGTGCATGCTAAAGTTGGCGATTTCTCGTTTTTCTTAATATCAGGTATGGCAGATTTGATTTTAGTCAACGGCAAGTTCACTGCATCTACTTTTGTAAGGACCTGTCGTGGCCTTCATGCCAGAGGAATTGAACCTGCTGTTTTATACCCAGCAGTCTCTGTTGAGCAATTTGATGAGCCTCGTGCTTACAAGTAAATAGCATTACTCTTATATCTCTCTATAGCTCAGTTAGGTGTCATTTATTCCGATTTCAGTTAATTACGGGAGATCATTGTCATCTCTTTAAGTTGCCCTAATATACCATGGCATGTTTTTCAGTGCTTAACAGTTATTCACTGTGCAGGTTGAATTTTCTCTCAATTAACAGGTTCGCAAGGAATAAGAACCTTGATCTCGGCATTTCAGCATTTGCTTTGCTTCATTCTGTTGGGATCCCCATCCCCATCCGATTGGCAATTTCTTGTTCTGTGGTATACTATGTAATGTTTATACCCAAATTATTTCCGGTTGCTTTGTCAAAATCTTTTGCTTGTATACTCCAATGTCCATGTTACACTGTGATACCCATTCTTATACGCATAGCCCTCCGAATCAGATCAGAATTTTATGAGATACAGCATGAGCTTGGTCTCAAGAACGAAGAAGATGAATCCCGTAGAGATAACCAAATAACGACGTTGAAGCAACCACGATGAGAGAGAAATATTTAGAGAAGCGGATAACAAATTCTTTAAACACAACTTCAAAAGAGTACAATGGTTTGTTATTTTATCACAACCTCTTGAACCTTTTAGGGCAGTCAGATCCTTACCCTATACAAGAATAACCTAGCCTCTAATCCTCTCATACACCTATTAATTTGGATAAGTTGATTTGTAGCTTTTTAGCTACTTTAGTGCTTCATGATCACCTCATAGGTTTATGTAGTCCCTTTAGTCCTTTAAAACAAGTATCGATCCTACTATGAAAGAAAATAGATTCATCAAGCATATCTTTACAAATCCTAAAAGACTATATATGACTCACATAATTAACAATCTCCACCTTCACTCTTATACGTTGAAGTCATCGTGCTCCTTTAAGAACTCGCTCCAAGTCGACTTTGTATTTTTTTTGCTTTTCCTCCCACCTTTGGGAGTGCCCTCACCATAGGAGCTCATACGCATCACCGCAATGTGTGTGTTGGTGTTTGGGCTTAGCCTCCCGAACCATCGACCTAAGAGCTTATTCTTTGTGTAGTTTGGTTAATCACATCTCTTGTTCCTACAACCCTCTATGCTATAGGTTTGTACGGTCTCCGAGTTCCACCTACTCGTTGGTATCATGTGGTTGGTCTCACCACGTCTTCATTTTTCTAACAGCTCACACCTTCGCCTTTGCGTTTGCTAGATTTTGCAATTGTCTTTGTAATTTCGCACATAACTGCAGTTGAGATCTGATTACCTATCATTGATGACACGGTTTCATTCTCCTAATTAAGATTTTTTTTAGACCATTGCTCCAGATACTTTTCATGATTACATGTCATTTGCAAGTAACTTGTATGACTCCATCTCCAAGTAATACCTTACAACTTTCGAGTTCAAGTGACCTCATAAATATTATATTATACTTTAAGCCAGGAACATATAGAACTCCCGTTAATACGAGACATACTCCATCATACATCTCCAATGTAACTATTCCTACCTTAGTTATTGCATACTCATTACAATCAGGCAAGTGAATAGTTCCGTGCACTAGGCGTAGAGATCTTTCGTCAAATATCTCCCTCGCCGAATATATATATAGAAGTAATAATTTGAATCTAATATACATCCAAGAGAAGTACCTAATTGACTAACGACAAATACGTATAATAATATTTTGCTATCGTTATTGAGCATGTACCATTCATTTGCTTTAAATTCGGACAATCCTTTATCATATGACCTTCCTCATCACATAGATAGCATACACGTAGGGGTGCAATCGGATCGAATAGATGCCGATCGACGGACTGATCGGATCTGTTTGAATCGAATTCAGTTAGTCGGTTTCGGATAGTTGTCAGACTCGGTATTAGTTTTGGATAGTTGGTTCGGATTCAGTCAGAAGATCACTATCCGTCAGAACGAAATATTTCGATTATATTCTCGAATAATTCCGAATAACTCTGTTCGGATATTTACAGTCCACATTCTAGTAGCTTCAATTGGGCCTAACCAAATAGCTCAAGCAAATAATACAATATTGTTATTTTTATGTAATAAATAGTTTTAAAATGCTAAAAATGCTTTTTAATATAGAAAATACTATAACAGCCCCAAAAATTCTAGAAAATTTCAAAAAATTAAAATGGGTCATTTTGAAATTACTAAAATTATTTCCAATATAATAATATATATTTTTAGATAATTGATAAAATTTGTAAAGGATTTTTAGAAAATAGCAAATAGAGTTCACAAATTTGGGAAAATTCACATAAAATCCATGAGATATTTTAAATTTAATAAAATTATTTCCAACTAAAATTTGGTTTTTATTTTCACAGTAAATTACTTTTTAATTTCTAAAAATAGGAAAAAAAACCTTTTTAAAATGCATAAAATTCATAGAAAATACCATAAAATCAGAAATAATTATTAGAAAAATCCTAAAAATTGAATTATTCTCTGGAAATTCATAAAAGACAATAATATTTTTAAAAAATTTTATTTATTTTTAAAGACAAAATTCTGGGATGTTACACGCCGTCAACAGAGTGTGTAACACCTACGAATATTTGATACTTTTGCAATTTTGTTGGATTACCTGATAAAATACTTGTTAAATTACGATAATCTTGTTGCATGTTGAACTCATATGATTGATTAATCATTGTTATGTGTATGCTATATGCAGTATCTATTTTCGCGCGATATTTGACTAATAATATTTGACATCGTATCAATTTCGCTTCGTATTCGCTTCGAATTTGTGATGGATATTATCCGCATTGTATTCGATCCGTATCTGACAAAAAAATATGGTGTAGGATACGGAACAAGCGTTATCCGACCGAATCCGAGCCAATTGCACCCCTACATACACGTGTGCCCTTGTTTTTGCTCTTCTTCCTATAACTCTTGTCTTTCCTTGTAACACCTACTATAGCTAATGTGTCGGGACCCGAATTTGCAAATCCGGACCCTCTGTGTATACCGCACTAGTCCAGGATCACGCTAGTGCACACAGGCTCAACATAGATGCTATCATAGTCACACACAGCGAAATATAGCATAAACTTCATTAATTAATAATAATCTGTGTCTTACATGAATAATGCCTCACAGGGCTTAAAAAGAGTATCAATGAGAAGCAATGAAATAGAATAAACGCAGTTGGCGCTCCATTCGCCACGAGCAACCGACGAGGCTCGGACCCTAAGCATTCGCATCCAAATAATCCTCATCCATGATCGCGAGATTCTTCCTCTTCGAAGTTGTTGTTGATGGGGTGAGTACATAAAGCACTCAACAAGTTGTGCAAAATAATGCAAGTCTAATATTCTATATGTTTGGCTTAATCCAAAGGAATGGCTAGTAAGGGTATTTTTGCAATAAAGCAGCATTTAACAAGAATACAATAAATAGATTGAAAGCGATAAAACAAATACGAGAATTAATAAATTCAAGATTTCAAATACACCAAGTTTCCAATCCTAAATTAATTTTCCACTTTCCATGGCACCTTGCCATCCCAACAAGTTTTGTTTAACAAAAGTCTAACCCTTAACTGTAATTCCGAGCATTGCCCAATACCGTGAGCACGGCTATTCGAATAGATTGTACACTCTGCAGAGGTTATGCACTTTACCCACACGATACAACCAAACACCACCAAGGCGAGTGATCATAACAAAGCCTTTACAATGCTACACCTAGACCCAGATCGCTCGCTAAGGTTTCAACATCAAGGGTTAAACCACCACAACAGGCCCCTCTTGCGCCATGTGAGTTAAACCGTAACCGGGACTCACTATTCACCACGACAAGATCAAATCTAGGTTTCACAAATTATTCACTAGGTCAGTCCCATTCCGACATGTGGTTGCAAGAGAGACTCGGTCAAAGGCTTGCAAGGTTAAGTCCTTAAGGTGATTAAGGCAAGACTTCCACATACCCCCGCCAAACTGGCCCACCTTGGCACACCGCCTTGCCACTTGCCTCAATCTAAAATCATTACCACCCGGTTGATTACCAAGCACCACATGCCATCAACATTTCAATCCCGATGTGTGACCTCCTCGCCACGACAACTTGATATCATTGTGTGACAACACATGACACACAAATTCATAAACATTGTTCCATATTCCATTAGTCAAGATTAAGTATCGACATTCGGACACATGTGATGACGTGGCATGGCTAAGCAATCTATGACGATCTAACTAGCCCATGTTGATTATCAACTATAATTCCACATCCTAGGGTGACAAATAGATCATGGCATATAATTGACAAGGTATGGTTTAATTCAAATAGGCATATTATCTAATTCCCAGATTAATTGAAATCATTTATACACATAAAATATCATGCATAAAGTTTAAAAGACAAAATAGTAATTTGGTGAAAATTAGGTGCAACATGATCAAAGCACAACTTGCCTTGGAGTAGGTGCTGGTCTTGATCTGAGCTTGGGTCTTGGGCGACGAATCTTCTTCCGGATCACCGAAGCGGTTCAACGTCTACGTGAAACGATGCCAAAATAGCAAATAAACACCAAACCAGAGAGCAACCAAACTCCAAAAATAAAATAAAATTCACCAATAAATAGATCTTGATTTTACAAATTTTAGAAATTTGAAACACTCAAATCCGAGTTAAAATGCAAAAGATATAGCCTTTTGAAGTTTGAATAAATCAAAATACGAAAAATAGAATTTCGATTTTTCAATTATTTTCTATTGGAAAAGATTTTATTGCGCAACGCCGACGTCAGCCCCGACTCGGACCAATCAGCGCCGACACGTCGCTCGTCCATGGACTCGGTCCACGAACCGCCTCGTCCACCGTGGGCGCGCCCACGCGCGCCTCGCACCACGCGCTCGACACGCGCCGCGCGATTGATTGCGGCGCCGCCGCGCCGATGCTCGACACGCGGCGCGCGCATCTGCGCGACGATCCGACGGCTAACGCTCATCGCACACGCGCGCGATCTCACCCGAACAACCACGATCCAACGGCCACGCTTACCCGAGCCGTTTTATCGCAGACGGCGGCGTGGCTCGATCCGATGGTCCGCCGAGATCCGACGGCCGTCGCGGTTCAGGCACGGCGATGTCGCGGCGGCGAGTTCCGGAGACGAGGACGACGACGACCAGACGGCGTTCGCTCTGCCGGCGACGAAGAGGTAGTCGCTCGGTGCGGCTCGACGTGGCGAACCCGAATCGGAACCCACACGTCGAACGGCGGCTTGACGACGGCGAACGGCGAAAAAAGCGCGCGCGCTAAAACTACGGCGAGCTCGGGGCTAAACGGCGGTGACTCAACGGCGAAGGCTAGCATCGCGGATGCGCTGCGGGATGAGGAACCTCGGTGTGCGGGCTGCGGCTTTATAGCCTCGGCATGCGCGCTAAAACGGCAACCCTAAATCACGCGGCGGCGGCAAGCAGCGGCGACGATTCGAAAACCGAATCGGAGATTTAAGTCGACGGCCGTCCGATTTACAACGAGCGGCGAGATTAGATCCGGTGATACGATCCGATCCGCTCTTTCCAAAATCAACAGGCGAGATCTAAACTTACCAAAACAACGCGAACGATCCCGACCGCTCGATCTCAATCCAACGGCCGAAGGCGCTAGGGTTCGCGAAGGAGACAACCGTCCGATCTTCATCCAACGCCACGCACGCGGCGGCGGCAAGCGGTGATCGGGCCGCACGTCGATGGGCGCAAGACGCAAGATCGGGCTTCGCCCGATCGCTTCACTCGATTTTCAAAAGCTTTTGATTTAAAATAATTACGAAATTAGATTAATCTACTTTAAGCAATTAAAATATCGGAAAAATCCAGAAAATTCTCATAAATACTTTGAGACATTCGAGCACAAATAAAATATTTTTGGTAAAACTTTATATTAACTTTATCTATATATATTTAGTTTTCACAAAAGGTTCAATATACTTAATTAAATTCAATTCAATTAATTTCTGGAAAAAAAATCCAATAAATTCAGAAAATCACCAAAAAGCATATGAGCGAAATTATAAGCCAAATTTTTGGGATGTTACATAATGCTTGATCACCCGAGGATGAAGATTTCGATGGCCTTTTCAAGGACTCCGCCTATAATAAATATGCAATTGTCTTGTTAAAGTTGAGAGTGATTTTTTCAATGATAATATTCATCACCAATTGCTCCCATGATGGTGGTAGAGATTATGCTAGTATGACAGTCTTATTGTTCTCCTCAATTTTCTCATCCATACTAATTAGTTGTGTGATAAGCTTGTAAAGACATCGAGATGATCAATGAGCTGTGTATCTTCCTCCAGACGCAACATTTAGAATTGTAGCTTTAGCACCCACCGTTTTGTCAGCGATTTTGCTATATACAATTCTTTTAAGCCCTTTCATAATTTCTTCGAGGAATTCTCCCTGATCACCGAGTACTTTACCTCATCAGAGATACATAGATGAATTGTATTGATGGCCTTTCGTTCCATTACCTTGCAGTCTTCAACGTGCGTCTTTTTCGATTTATACCCTTCAAGAGCAGCGATTAATTCTTGCTAGATAAGGACATCTTTCATCACATATTGCCATAAGTTGCAATTCCCTCTGCCGTCAATTTTCTCCACTTGATTCCACATCGTTGACACAATCTTGATTTTGTGCCACCTGACGCTTTACCAACTTTCTCACAAATTTGATTAATCCGACTTTGGCTCTGATACCACTTGTTACACTCTGATACCCTTTCTTATGCACGATAGCCCCCGGATTGGGTCAATTTTATGAGATACAGCACGAGTGTGTACGGTCTCAAGAACGAAGAATATGAATCTCATAGAGAGAATTAAAATAACGATGTTGAAGCAACTAGGACGAGAGAGAAAGATTTGGTGAAGCCGGCCATAAATTTTTTTAGCATAACCTCAAAAGAGTATAAGGTATAGTTGATATCTCACAACCTGTCGGATCCTTGCCCTATATAGTAATCTAATGGTAAAGAATAACCTAGCCTTTAATACTCTTGTACACCTTTTACTTTGGATGAGTCCTATGAGTTTATATAGCCCCCTTGGTCCTCCACAACCTTTTAAATTCTAAAAGAATAGATATAAGTCAACATAATTAACAGCCCAGTTATCAGTTCTGAACATATATTTTTGGTTCTGATCTGGGACGTTACACATTCCGCATGGTGGAACTGTTAGCCTGCCGGACCGATTTGGTGTTATGGGTATATTTGTGTTATGCAATGCGAGACAATAAGTTTGATGTTTTGGTCTATCATCTATCAATATTATGTAAGATTAACAATCTCCAATGAGTTAGTTGACGCACTGTTAATTAATTAATGCAATTTATGTTTTCTGCATGTAGGCTACATTAGAGCATAGGATTACACAGTTTTTAGCACAAAGTTGCAAGTACTAGTGTTACTGAAGGGAGAACAGGTTTTTTGGTAGGGCTCATCCTCCAAACTGTGCCTTTTGCCACCCTGCAGAACAAATTATTTCCCAGAAATGTGGATTTGGTCTCCTGGCTCCTGCTGCTTTCCTTCTGGTACCACAATGGATCTGTTGGCTTTTGCCCGTCAAGAGGACTAGCCTGATGATACATTTCTTGATCCTTTTTCTCTATAAACAATAAGTCAATTGCGAGTACTTTCTTGTCTGTGCCGGCAAAAGTTGTACCATACTTCTTTGCCTCTTTTTTTTCCCTTGATAATTCGTAGTATACCAATAGTGGCCACCACTGAGATATTACTCCAAAGATATTTCTGTAGAGAATACCACTTTAAAAATATTTATTCCACATAATACTATTTCCTTTTGTTTTAAATCGTTTGGCAACATTTGACCTACATGAAAAGACACTTTTGCCTCCACGGTTGCACTTAACCTTCCACACAATACATTTCAAGGCATAGTCATTATGCTCAATGTTATGACCCAGGTAGGTCGTAAGGTTTCAGTCCATGTGAACACAGTGCCTCCATCATGCAGAATGTAACAGTAGTATGACTTTAATGGTGAAGCCACCTAATGAAGAAAGATAGAGATGAAGCAGGTGATGCTGAAGATACAAATTATGCTCACATATATCTTGTGAAACAAAAATGTGACTACAAACATACAAACCTGAATTGCTTGCATTTTCCCCAATCTTTAGCCTTGAATCCGGAATAGGGTAGGCCGTGCTCCACATTAAGTATCATTGACTATCTGTAGTTGTATCCAGAAACTAAGACCTAGTCACATTAACTGCGACCGTGGGGCAAAACTGTCTTTTTGCACGAGTCAAATGTTGTAGAGAGATTAAAAGATGAGGAGAGAATGAAAACAGTATTGTGTAGACCTAAACATCTTTGGAGTCGTATTATAAAATCTTTAGAGCGGTATTTCAATATAGTTGCTAATATTTGGAGTGGTGTAGTTCTCAAAAAGGCCCATATTTCTACACATATTCATTTTCCAGTTCATCGGTTCTCCAGTCCAGCAAGACCTGGGCAGCTGGGCTAGGCCCTGACCATTATTCTATTTGCCTTCCTTGGATTTGAGAAAATATATTGTTATTGCAGAACTTTTAGCCCATATTCCCATGTTGCTCTATTCTAATTTAATCTATGGTTATCTTAATGCAGGGAGAGTAACAAAAGTCCAAGATTCCTTTCTCCCGGATGGATGGTCTCAGTTGAGTTGGACCTCTTGGTGGGAAGCGGACAAACCAAAGCAGGTTCCCATTTAGACACCTAAACTTGCTCAAAAAATTATCACAAGACTTCTTCATAAAAGAAATGACACTAAACATAAAATTAGTGATCTGCTAATCATAATATATAGTTTCCTAGCTTGCATCTCATACTTCCAAGTACAGGAAGGCATTCCTTGTCATAGGAGCAATCAAAGAGACTGCTTATATCACTTGCTCACTGATAGTTGACTGGAGCATTGGATCAATAATCAGCATTCGCTATTGGTGTCTGATTTGAGCCCCTCATTGGTTGTTATGATGATTATTAATAACACATCAACCCCTCTTTTAGAGACCACTTCCATAAATTGGCAAATTTGAATTGGAAATAGATGATGTTCTGAACTTTCTGATTTTAGGTTCATTTTTCCTTGTCGTGGCCTAGTGGACTGGAGCCCAAAACACTCAGCACAGTCAACCCCTTTGACCCATTGCTGCCATGTGGGTTCCAATAAGCAAAAATTTTTATTATGGCTTACTATATTTAAATTGGATATATTCAATAGATTATGCTCTCCGCTAAGGCAATCACTGACTTATTGCTTGGAAACAGTTTGTTTTCTCTTCGATTGGTGGGTTTGAGCAGTGTCGTACTCTTTAGACTTTTGGCTTGTGATGTGAGAGAGCAGCTAGGGAGGTGGAAACGCGGCAGGATCGGACCCTACGACCCCTGCGGCCCTGCCCCTATGCTAAAAGGATTTTCTGCGGTCTCATGCCCGACATATCTCCAATTCTCCATGTAGTTTGTGTCATACATGCATAAACTGATAATACTAGATTATCCGATGATCCGAGTTCACTTTTATAGCTAAAGCTGAAGTGCTAAACCAGAGGTGAACTTGTGATTTGTGAAGTACCGTATGGCCGCGGGGAAGTTCTGTTGTGATGCCTAATTTGCCTTTTTTAACTTTAGTCAGTGCAAGGATTTTTGTTATAATGATTATTTGTCACTCTTTTTAGCCACATGAGTCATGTGCCACAGACTTAACTTTTTTTACTAATTTTGCATGCTTGTGGCGGTTATTTTTATTGACATATATTTATGTGGTAAACTATACTTAGTCTAAAGTTAGTTGTGATAATAGCTAGTTTTACCATAAATAACCAATAAGGACGGTTTATCGCATTTTTTTACAATAGCAGTGGCTGCCATAAGTGCACAAAGTAAAAAACTGAGCCTGATATGTTAGTTACGTGGTTAAGAAAATATAACAAATTACAATTATAGCAATCAAACACGTCTAAGAAAATATGACTCGGCTAATTTAAACTGACAAAGCAAAGCATCAAACCAAACACCCCCTTAATTACTAGCCAGCTTTCCTGATCCCTCCTAAGTCTTAAATTACACGAATTTCCAATTTCCGTGTACTGTATGCAGTTTGCTATAGCAAGGCATATGTCCGTCTCAACCATTTACAACGATATGTAATGCATAATGCTCAGTACAAATGCTGCTCTGAGTTGGAATTAGCCGCCCGTCTTTTGCCGGTTCAGATGTCAACGTTCTGTTTCGTCAAAGGTTGGTTCTTTGTCTGTCTTGGCCGCAGGTGAAGTCTCTGATTTTTTTTCCAAAGCAACTTTGCAATCATACGTTTGTCCTTTGCCTGCTGAGATTTTCTCCATGAGATGCGGGATTAAGTACGCAGCAGAAAACAACGGGAACGCAGTTCGGCACACTGCATCCATCACGGTACTGTTATTTTTGACTAGCCAGGTACCCTGTTTCTCTCAGAATCCAATGCCCCTCTGCTCTCCTCACGTGAAACACCCTGGAGAACTCTTCTGTTCTGTCACTCGTCTCCGCCATTTTCCCAAAAAATTTAACCGTTCTAGCCTTTTTTTAAAAAAATCATCCTCATGCGTTTTTTTAAATAGCCTTTATCTGTAATTGCCATACACGGTAGTGCGAAAATCACCACGATACGGCACGTGGTATATTTCCATAGAATGAGGGTGTGGTAATTGCGAAAAATCATTTGGTGCGGTATTCAATGCATTTACCACATAGGGGCGCGAAAAATCGATTCTCCGCGGAAGCGGAAATCCAATTTTCACGGAATGGATGTGAGGTAATTGGGTTTCCGCGGAACTAGGGCGCGAGAAATCGGTTTTCCACGGTGGGGGTGCGCGGCAAATCCAATTGCCGTGGTGTGGTGTGGTGGGCTGGCAAATTCCGTACACTCTGTGCGCGGAATGGGACTATTTCTACAGAAAAATTCTACAGAGACTAATTCTGTAAAAAATATTTTTTAGGAGGCTAAAATGGTGAACAGTTATTCCCCCTGGTTTGATTGTTGGTCGTGCATGTAAAATTGTGAATCTGCTTCGGTTAGATTAGCTTAGTAGTGCTTACATATCCTAGTAAATTTGAAAATTATACGTAGCAGGGATCCGACATCAAGTCTCACGAAGATAGGTCCATTCGGAACACAAAAAATTTAAAGGAATGCCACCTAAAACAGTTTAATTTCAATAGAGATGGGACAAAATTCTCTTGTTCTAAATGAGGCCTACGTGCTTACACTGAATATTTTTTAGAGACCGAATGTTTCCCGTTACAACTTACACAAATATGTTAAGTAACTTACATTGGACACTTCCTCCTTTCCGTTGTACCGTAATCTTCTTATCTTCCCCTTTCCCCTCGTGTTTAGGAACTTTTTAACTTTGTATAACACCTGGCTAGATCAACCATTTCTTCTACCAAGTAGTACATATATGAGATGTTTAGAAAAAATGTTATTCATGTATTTGGTTGTTTGAATAAAAACATCCCATCCTAAACAGTGTAATATAAATTTAAGAAATATTGTTTATAAATATTAGATTATTCAATTCATTCAAAATAATAAAATCGAATAATATAATACCATTCTGTTTCACTCAACTTCGTCACACCAATCAAACACACGCTAAAAGCATGTGACTAGGTAGAGCGGAGACCACCGGCGAGTTCGAGTTAGGTAATTAAATCCGAGAGGAAGTGGCAGTTGCAGGACGAAACATTGACTCCTCTTCCCTCCCGGTCACTCCACGTCAACACCGCCCGCCACGTCACTGACTTACTGGCTCACTCTGCCCTACACTTCCCTGCTCTGCGGCGTGAGGGGAGGAGGTTCGGACAAGACGGCCAATCACCACACCAGCACCACCTGACAATTTGCACTCCCATCCCAAAGCGAAATGACTAATTACATTTAGCCCCTCCCGCCTCTCCATTGCCGTGGACTCGTGTGTGATAAATGTTTACTCTAGCCCCTTGAGTAACGCTATAATACGAAAATAGATCCTTCGTGCTTGCCTCTGGCTAAACAATCCTAGCGAACTGCGCACTCACACTGCCCTCGTCTCGGCCAGCGCGGCGTACTGGTAAAAAAAGGCCCACTCCTCGTAGCTAGGCTAGCTAGTGCTTCTTCCCCATCGTTTGGTTTCCCTTTCCCCTGCCCGAGCCGAGCCGGAGGGAGGGAGGGGGAGCGTCGGATGCCATGGGC
Organism: Otatea glauca; assembly: GCA_036346275.1. Lineage (NCBI taxonomy): Eukaryota > Viridiplantae > Streptophyta > Magnoliopsida > Poales > Poaceae > Otatea > Otatea glauca. The sequence goes on from CM070714.1 coordinate 44,754,592, forward strand.
AGCGGCGCGTCACGGCTGCTCACCGCGTGCACGTGCTCGCGGCCGGCGCCGGCGTCTGTCGACGCGGAGCCGTGCCTGGACGACGCGCTCGGCCACTCCTTCTGCTACGCCGCCTCCGCCGCGGCGCACTCCTCCTCCTTCCGCCACGGCATCTCCGGCGCCGCACTCTCGGCCAACTCCTCCGTGCCCGTCCCTCTCTACCAATCCTCCGCCGCCGGCGCCATGCAGCCGAACTTATACTCCTCGGCATTCCACACCTCCTCGTCCTTCTTCTCCGCGCCGCTGCAGCTAACCAACCTCTCCTCGGGGCCCCTCTTCCTCTCCGGGCCCATCGACCGCGGTGCCCAGCTCTCCGGCCCGTTCGACCCCGCCGTGCCCTTCTCCGGTCCGCTCCCCTCCAAGCCCACCAAGCCCGCTTCCTCCTCGTCGAGAGGGCTCTCGAGGAGGTTCAGGAAGCCTTCGTTCGGCAGCCTGCGGCGGAGCGCGTCGGAGAAGAACCGGCCGCTCGTGGTGCCGCTCCGCCGCGACGACGCTGTGCAGTGGGCGCACGGCCGCGCTGGGGAGGACCGCGTCCACGTGGTGGTCTCCGAGGACCAGCGGTGGCTCTTCGTCGGCATCTACGACGGCTTCAACGGCCCCGAGGCCCCTGACTTCCTCGTCGCCAACCTCTACCGCTTCCTCCTCCGCGAGCTCCGCGGGATCTTCTACGAAGAGGCCGACGCGGACACCAAGCGGCTGTGGCAGTTCCTCGAGGACGGCGACGACGACGACAGCGAGATCGACTTCTCGGGCTCCGGCCGGTTCGCTCTGTCGCTCGCCAGGCTCAAGGAGCAGCGGTTTCCTATGTGGGCCCACGCGGCAGCTGCGGGCGACGATGAGGGCGGCAGGGAGTGGGGTGCCAGGAGGTTGGCTGCGGCGCCGGCGGTGAGGGACCACGGGGCCGTGCTTGGCGCGCTCACCCGGGCGCTGGCCGCGACGGAGGTGGCGTACCTTGACATGACCGTCCAATCGATGGGGTCCCATCCGGAGCTTGCGGTGACCGGGGCGTGCCTGCTAGTGGCGCTGGTGAGGGACGACAACGTGTATGTAATGAACCTTGGGGACAGCCGTGCCGTCGTGGCGCAGCGCCCTGATGATGACGATGGTTGCGCGCTTGGAACCATGCGGATGGAGGACATTGGGGTGGGCTTGGAGATCGAAACTAGTCCCGCCGGATGCTCCATAATTGGGCTCGAAGCACTGCAGCTGTCGACCGATCATAGCACCAGCATCGAAGAGGTAACATTTTTTGCTGACATAGCCGAACCAATGTATTTGCCACACAAGCATCTGTGCTGACATAGCTGAAGAGATGTTTATATCTAATTGCCTTCATGTATCCATTGTTGATCATGTGCTCCGGCACGGCAATGCTTATTTCATTATTTGTGTGCAATGTGCTGACTTCTCTGAACGCATGTGCAATATGTGCATGTTCTTCACTCTTGAGCAGTATGGCATGCTAATATTCAGACCATTGCTCTTTTCCGGTTGTGCATTCATATGTCATAGAACTAGTTATGGAAAGCATTTCGATGCAAATAGGTGAAACTTGGAAGACGACGGCTAAAGTTTCATGTCTTCATGAGAAGATCATAGAACATTTGTTGTCCTAGATGCAATATTTTTAATTGGACATCCCCTTTTCCTTCATCATTTGGTCATTTGCTCTTAGATTCCACAATCCTTATTTGTCATCTTAATCTGCCATGGGAAGGCAGTTGGTTGTTTTAACCTATGCATTATTCAGCTTATGAATTCATATTATTTGTGTTGATCTGCAGGAAATACGGAGGATCAGACATGAACATCCAGATGATGATCAGTGTATTGTAAATGACAGAGTTAAGGGCCGTCTGAAAGTTACCCGAGCATTTGGTGCTGGGTATCTGAAACAGGTAACTATGATACTGTTTGGTTGGATGTTCTTTAACCTGATTCTCATTGTTCAGAGTTCGCTCATTTTTTACCTATTAGCTGTTTGCCTTTGCGAGCTAAATAACTTACTTTAGAATGAGTATGAATTTGTTGCCAATAGTTTGTACTTTTAATTTTGAAAGTATAATAAAAACCATCTGTCAGATGTTCCAGTTGGTCCAAAGCTAATAAAAAACTAGATAATTCTTAATTAAAAATTTGTGCATGTCTGTACAGGCAAAGTTGAACAACGGATTGCTAGAGATGTTCCGCAATGAGTACATAGGTGATTCACCATACATATCATGCACACCTTCTCTTTGCCATCACAAGCTCACTGCAAGGGACCAGTTTTTGGTTCTTTCTTCTGATGGCTTATATCAGTACCTGAGCAACGATGAGGTAGTTCTTCATGTTGAGAATTTCATGGAGAGGTTTCCAGAAGGTGATCCTGCACAAAGTTTAATTGAGGAGCTTCTCTCACGCGCAGCAAAGAAAGCTGGTAGGCTTTAGCTTTTTTATGCCTCTTCTTCCATACCATATCTTTTTTATTATTTCAGTTCTTGTTTTTTTAGTGGTACAAGGTGATACAATCCACGCACACCACACACACCAAGAAACATCTTTTGAAGGCCAAACCCGGCCATTTCTCAAGAACAATAGCTAAGGACACTGATAGTACCACTTGGATCTGGAATCTACATGCTGATGCTCATGATTTCGATAGTTAGACCTGTGATTTGGAGATCTCTCCCCCCATTCCCGTTGAACGTGCACGCGTGTGTGTACCCGGTGAGCGCGCACGTTCGACTTCTTGATTGGTTATGTGACCATTTCTAGTTGTACTTAGCATTATGCGTGTACAGAAATGACATGATCGTGTGCAAACATTCATGTGCTTGCACATATTAATCTCATGCACTTGCCAAATTTTACCACTCTCACTTGATTGCTTCAGTGACATAGCAAATATCCCTTGTCTTTGCACAGTTCAGATTTCGTAAGTTCTGTTTGACAAAAATGGTCAATGTATCTCCCTAAAGTCCGTGCTTTAGTAAAATGCCACTGCAGTGCCTCATTGATATGTGGGTTACCTTTCAATGAGACGGTGACACCACACATTTTTAGTATAACACAAACTCTGCAGTGGCTTGGAGCTAATGTTTTTAATGGTATTATCTTACGGTGCAAACTTATAGATGAGTAGAAATAGATTTTTCTCCTGAAAGGTTATTCCAGAGAATAGTATACTTTAAAAGTACTACATAACATCCAATTCAAAATTCTGTCAAAATTCCCAGTTAAACTAAACAAACTTTGCATTGTTTGTGTGAAAAATACCTTGGTTCATTTGATCATTTTCACTCAACTATAGGATATTTCGCATTGACATAATCATGAACACTCAGTCACTGGCATGTGTTGATGCATCTAGTCATTAAATTTCAATAGATGAATGTCATATGTCGGAGCTGTTTCCAGTTATTATCTTAAATTTCAAATGCATGTACCTGTTTTTTTCCATCTCACCCTCATCAGCAATATCAAGATATTAACTCAGACTTTGGCTTCCCAGGTATGGATTTTAACGAGTTATTAGACATACCTCAAGGGGATCGAAGAAAATACCATGATGATGTCACTGTCATGGTTATTTCTCTGGAAGGGAGAATATGGAAATCGTCTGGAACGTATGCGTGATGTTCAGCTGAAACAATGTCAGTGTCAATATTTATGGTGATACATCAAGTGACCTCAGCTGGTCAGCGCCTCTGAGCAATTGCATCTATGCTCGTCAAGAGAGAAATATCCGTAGCATGGCAGCCAGATGATGCTCTATACATTTGTCATAGCCGAATTCTCCAATTGGAGGTCATCGCTGGTCCAGATCTCAGCTTCAGCACAAAACAGTCCATGAATGTACCCATAAGCTAACTCTGGGGTAGATTAAGGTTGCAGAGAAATGACAGACAGATGGGGAGGAATCCCTGGGCAAAGCAGAGTCAAAATTCTCTGTTTTGCCATCCACAGCGTTTAACTGGTTACATACTCACCTGTGACAATTTTTTAACACCTCGCTGTGCTGTTGTAGAGTTTGGTGCTTCTTTCATCCTTGGAGAAGGGCAAAGACCTTTGGGGACATGCAATTTTTGTCGTTCATGTCAGGGATGAGCCTGTAATATGCCGGAATTGTTCATGACAAAGAAAATGATAATTAGCCCCTCATCTTGTGCTTAAGGTTGTCGTCCTCGAGTCTTGATAGTTCCTACATCGTGTGTGCAAAACTACGAATACATGCAGCCTACACATCATAAGTAGGTGGTCTAATCTTCTTGCATTAGAAAACAAAAGTTTTCTTCTCGAGCTCTTTTACGGTGCACTAAAATCAATATAGATCGTTTATTTTTTTGGGATTCAATGGTTTAGATTAGTTTGGATTTACTTAAACTACCTATGGTAGTATGAGTAGTAAAATTGTGTGTGGAGTTAGAATTGTAATAGCTGACGTGGGAATTGAATTGGAGTTGTGTCCTGCCCGTCGGAGCCCAGCGAGCACCCCTTCCCTACCGCGCCTCCTCCCTCCCAACTCCCGCGCTGCCCCTCCTCTTCCCCAGCGTCGCTACCTTCTCGTTCCCATGGTGCCTCTCCGCCTCCCCTACGCCCCTCCGTACCCCATCGCTACTGCGCTAGCACCCTTCGCCGCAGCGTCCGCGCCTTTCCTAGCCACCTCGGTGCCGGCTGTAGCTCCGCCAGAGACCAAGGCTTCTGCGCCTTAGCCCCCGGCCATCCACCACCCTGACGTCCTTGCCTGCCTTGGCCACCCTGTCCCTGGCAGCGACCCCTCCAACCATCGAGGCTCCCGCGACCACGCCGGATTTGAGCGTCGTTGAGGTGGCGTCGGATCTCAGCGTGAGACGGCAAGGTTTTAATATGTATATGCATAATTTGAACTGAACATTTTCATATTTTGTTCGGTTAATAGATCATGCAAATTTTGCCCATTCCATATTTGAAAGAATGTCTAAAAGAGTCTGTTTGCATAGCCATGATTGATATGCACTAGATGCTCCACGAAATGCCTTGGAAATCCTTTGCGTGGACTAATTTGGTACCAGTTGCTACATAGAGCCATAGACAAGAGAGGCATTGTCGATTCCAACAATTTTGATAGGTCTCTACTGTTTTGGTCTCTGCTTACCCTGAACTAGAGAAGCTAGGTAGTTCAGAAGGAAGTACCTAATACCTACTCACACATATGTATCAATTATTGCCAAGAATTTGTATAAACCAGCAGCCAATAGGCCAACACATCGCACCAAGATGAACATGTCTATGTTCATGCTTCCTAAATCATTCTGTACACTGATTGATAGTGCATGTTGAACTTCTCAGATACGTCATACATGCATGCAACTCTTGGATGAAGTAGGATGCCATTGAAGATCCAATGGTAAGTAGTTTACATGTTACTAGTAACTTGCTTGTCCGAGTACTGATGAATGCAACAACAAGTACTTGATGAGAGACTCTGTTTTGATGTTAAGTGCAGACTGCAGAGTCATGAGTTGCTTGATCAAGTGCAGTGTGGTCACAGGACTCGCAGGCAGCACAACAGATCCTGGAGAAGCTCCCACCTGATCTAGCTCTAAACTTCAATTGCTAGACTATTCTGATAATAGCCAAAGGCTTGTCAATTGTTCTAATCATGAAGCTTACTTGTTGTAATCATGATTTCTGGTAATTGTGTCATGAAGTTTACTTGTTTTAGAATTGGATTATGCAAAGTGATATATATGTGTGTACAATTGAAATGAATCTTTGGTGTAAAAATTCTTGTCTAGTGATCAGATGACGGAATGTGTATCTTTAATGAATGCAAATATAAATTTCAGTGATTGTCGAATGCAAATTCCAGTGCCGTTTCTATTAAATGCAGTACTTTACTCGCTAAAAAGTTTTCGACTTGTTGCAAATTGGAAGAGGGTGATGCGAAGCGATCCAATGAAAAGGATGCCAAGGTAGCAAATATGGCAAGATTCCTATTTGTTGGAACAGAAATACTAGGAACAGTATACCGTTCCTTAGATTTTCAACGGTACAATGTCACTCCCGTGTATGAACGCGCTGCTTGATGGCTTTTTTAAAAGATGGAGGTCTTGTCTTCCCGTCATCTTCTAAATCACGTAGGAAAGCAGCTCTTCTCTCCTCATTTGCAACCGTGTTGTCTTGGCAGGCCGCCGGCTTCTTCTTGCGCTCTGCGGGCGAGACGGTGACGTCGTAGCGCATCCGCCTCTCACCAACGTCGCGCACCCAGACCTTGAGCTCGCAGATCTTGGTGGCGAGGCGGTGGCGCGCCGGCATCGTCTATAGGAGCATGGGAACACGGCGCGCGTAAGCCCAGAGCCCATTGGGGGGCGGGCCGACGTCGTGCATGTAGAGTTCGATGCAGTCCTGGGCGATGTAGGTGATGTTGCGGACCTGCTTCATCCAGGCGCGGACCTGGTCATCGTGCTCCGTCTCCATCTTGGTGAGGTAGAGGAGGAAGCCGTTCATGCTGCCCATCTCGTCCTTGATGAACTGTATGTCACCCTGGACGCCGTCGAGCAGCCTTGCCTCGTCCTTGATCGCCGATGACAGGAGGCCAAGCAGCGAGCTGGGGCCTACCGAGTACCGGGCAATGCCGGTGGACATCACCACCGGCCGCCATAACGCCATCGGGTCACCGGCGACGCCCTACTACGGCCATGTGGGACCCCACGACCTCGCGGTGCTCCATTCGTGTAGTTCAATAGCTAGGATCAGGATTGAAGTGGAAGCGGTGCGCCAAATTGGTTGGCGCTTGGTGCAAGGGTGGATGGAATCCGTGTTCGTCTCGTGCTGCCTTTGTTCTAGTTTTATAATATTTCACATATAAGTTTCATAAGGTTTCACGTACAAGTTTCACAATGTTTCATAAGTTATAATAGGTTTTAGTATCATAACTTTTCACGGATAAGTATCATGATGTTCCACGAATGTTTCATTAATACGTTTCATGAGGTTTCATCACATAGATTCACGTTTACGTTTACAGTTTCACCAGGTACTGATAATGTGTACAACTATGTTTCAGTAGATTTCATGTTTCAGGGCTAAGTTTCACATATAAGTTTCATGAGGTTTCATAGTGTTTTATCCAGATATACGAACCCTGTGAAATACGCTTGATTTTTTGAATATTTGACAAATATCACGAAACTCATAAAAAATTGGTTTTTTTTCTGGAACTTGTGAAACTTTGAAGTTGGCCTCTTGAAACTCAGTTAAAATTATTTTGAATTTTGTTTTAAATAAAGTTTCATATTTGAAACTTGACGAAACTTGTAGTTTCATATTAGAAACTCATTGAAATTTATTGAGATATACTAAAATATTTGAAAAATCTATTTGAAACTCTTTTGAAACCTAATAAAACATACGAAACCTAATGAAACCTACGAAACTGAAATGTTATGAAACTTATAAGTATACTACGAAACCTGGTGAAACTTAACTGTGAAACAACATGAAACCTATCTATGAAACGTTGTGAAACTCCTGAATCAATTAATGATCTGAAATATGCTCTGAATCCTATGAAACATGCTCTGAAACTTGTTGAAACTCAAGCTTGTCGTTTGCTCTAGTTTGTGACTTGTGCTCATAAGTACACTACGAAAACTGGTGAAACTTACCTGTGAAAAAATATGAAACCTATCTATGAAACATTGTGAAACTCCTGAATCAATTAATGGCCTGAAACATACACTGAAACATGTGAAACATTCTCTGAAACTTGTTGAAACTCATGGGTTAAAACTTGGTGAAACTTGAAATATTCTAGAAACACGTGAAACTTAGTTTTACACATAAATTTCATGAGGTTTCATAGTGTTTCATCCAAATATACGAACCCTGTGAAACACGCTCGGAAACTCATTGAAATTTATTAAGATATACTGAAATATTTATAAAATCTACTTGAAACTCTTTTTGAAACCTAATGAAACAAACGAAACCTAATGAAACATACGAAACTGAAACGTTACGAAACTGAAACGTTATGAAACTTATAAGTACACTACGAAACCTGGTGAAACTTAACTGTGAAACAACATGAAACCTATCTAGACGAAACAACATGAAACCTTAGGGTGAAACTTAGCTGTGAAACTTGCTATACCGTTGGAATCAATTCAAACGACATAAGGTTCAATAGTAACGCTCTTTTACAAAACGATCAGTCCAGTTAATCGATCTGTAAGCGTCTGTTTGGTGATGTACCAAATTTTGACGAGAGATGAAGCGCGTTTCATTAGTGGAGGGGCAGATAGTAATTTTAATCGTTGTGTGTATGTGTAGCACACGTTAATCCAACGTTAAATTATCGTGCGTCATCACTAACTAATTAAAGCATAGCACAATTGCAGAAACAAAATAAATTCCGTTTCTTCCAGTTTATTTTCTCATGGAAGCAATCATATACTACTTACTCATGCTGAGCAACCAACCCAATTGCAACTCTGTAAATACCACTCTTACTTTTGCTCCAAAAATAATTAAGGCAGTGTCCGGAGAGAATTTGAGTACTTTCTTGCTATTTTTGCTAAATACTCATATTCTCTCTAGACACTTAGAAAACACTGAGTAACATTTAGCAATTCCCTCAAAATTAAGTGCTCATAAACTAAAAGAACACTCGAGTAATATTTAGCAATTCCCTCATTTTTTTGTTTATCTATACCCCTTTATAATGCACCTAAATATTCTTTTCTACGTCCACTCCAAATAATGCACCCCACTAGAGATGACCCAACCTTCATGCACCCAGCGAAACGTCCCTAGAAACTTGCCTCCATCAAAATTAACCTCTCAGATCTTTCCTCAGCTTTACTCACCCACATCCGATGGCCATTGTTTAATGTGTCTAACTCATCCTGTGGCCCACAATGATCTCCCCACCTCCAAAGATCATCTCAAGGAAAAGGAAACAAATATCCTGGAATTAAGGAAAAGGAAACAAACGTTCTAGAAAAGGAAAAGATCATATATTACGTGCTGGGAAAAGAAAACCAGAAGATAAGGCACTATACTAGTTAGATATTATTTTTTAAGCCACGTTTTGTTTTATCATTTTGACTATGTGATTCACGTTTTTTGTTGATGTAATTGATGTAAAAATGCGATGCAGAAAAGAATAATGTTTATCGTCTAGTACCTAAAAAATTGAGTACTTCTTGATAAAATAGTACTTAAATTGGAGAAGATGAAGCAAATTGATTTCATCTATTTGATCCAGATCTAAAGGCTTAAAATTTTAATGCTATTTTGTAAGAAAACACTCGCATTCTCCAGACACACTCTAAATAAATACCACTCTTACATGAAAGGGAAAAGGGTGCCTTATTCTTAACTTTGAATGCTAAAACTTTCGGCATTTGACTTGGAACAAGTGGTGCCATCTCACTTGTTTACTCTGAAAAACTTGGAGCGTGTCTCACGTTTGGAATCGGAACAGAGGCAGCGAAACATCGACATGCTAAGCGCTCAACCGCCCGCAACTAAAATCAGCATAAACAAAAGAGAACTAGGAACTTAGCAGAAAATAAATGAAATCAAGATTAACAACACAACATCCCTACTGTCCTTGCCCAACCCTCTCTGTCATTTGCGTTTAACAACTCGTAAGGAACATTTCGTATTTCAGAAAGTCTTTTCTTATGTCGTAATTTTCGAAAAATAGAGAGTCTATCACGAGAAAAGTCAAGAAGTCGAACACGTTCATATACTAAGGACTCGAATGTATCACATTGTTTTTCTAGAATTTTCAATATAAAAGTTGAGTATTTATGTAATTTATTATTAAGTTATTAATATAAATTAGTGGGTTTTGTAAAAAACGATCGCATATGGTCTCCTCCAGAAGAAACAAAGAAAAGTTATTATGTATAGTTACAAATCACAATATGCAAGTCATATAAATCACAAGAAATAAAAATGAAGTCAATCGCTCCATAATCCCCTCGCCACTAATTTCATGAATCTCTTGTCATTCTGCCCTCTTTGACTATTGACTTGCACAATTGTCAGCCGATGTAGTACATATATAACCTCATCTCGTGATTGGCCAATACAACTTGGTTTGCACCACGATCTATGGCCATGGTGTCTCCCCACCTGTTCCTGTGCCCCATCGCCATGGAGCTCATGGAGGACCCCGTCACAGTGTCCACCGGAGTGACGTACGACCGCCGCAGCATCGAGCAGTGGCTTTTCTCGTACGGCCGGACCACCTGCCCGGCAACCATGCAGCCCCTCGACAACCTTGACCTCACCCCCAACCACACCCTCAAGCGTGTCATCTCCTCCTAGCTCGACCGCGGCTCCCCCACGTCGTCATCGTATTCGTGGCCGTCGAGTCCTGTCCATGAGCTGGCGACGCCGCTGTCGCGGATGCTGGAGCAGGAGCGGCTACGGTCGGCGCTGGCCAATCTCGAGAAAACGCCGTTCAAGGTGACCGCGCTCAAGAACATGAGGGCCTGCATGGCGGGCGACGTGGCCATGCAGAGCGACTTCGTCGCCTCGGGCGGCATCCAAGTGGTCGGCCGCGTGATGGCGCAGGCGCTGGCGGAGAGCAGCGCGGGCGGCGACTTCTCCATGTTCACGGTGTGCGAGGAGGCCGCCGCGGTGCTTTCCGTGCTCCAGCTCTGGTTCGTTCTTGCGCCGGAGTTCATGAAGCCAGTGATGGCATTGCTCCAGCGCGGCAGCTCCGATGCGAGGCTGCACGCCATGGACATCCTCACCAAGATCTCCAATGCCGGCGCCGGCGACTGGACCGCGGGCGTCGACGTCGACGACGTATCAAGTCCCTCCTCGACCTCCTGTCCGACGAGGCCTCGACGCGCCTCAGCTCGCGCGCGCTCGACGTTCTGCTGGACGTCGTGAAGCGGTCGCGGAGCGGCCGCGCCAAGGCCGTGGAGGTCGGGGCGGTGCACGTCCTCGTCGAGCTCCTCGCCGACGCCAACGACCGCCACGTCGCCGAGCGGATACTGCTGCAGCTCAAGCGCCTGTGCAAGTGCTCCGAGGGGCGCTTCGCGTTCGCGGAGCACGACCTGTCGGTTGCGGCCGTGGCGAGGTCGATGCTGCGGGTGTCGGAGGTGGCCACGCACCTCGGCGTCAAGGTGCTGTGGCTCGTGTCCGTGGTGGCGCCATCGGAGAATGTCCTCGAGGACATGGTGCTGACCGACGCCGTGGCGAAGCTGCTGGGCCTGCTGCACATCGAGAGCGCGCCGTCGACGAAGCAGAAGACGGTGAGGATTCACGGAGGGTTCTGGAGGCAGTACCCGTGCTTCCCGACCGACCTCAGGGATTACTTGAGGTTGCTCGATTGAGTTGTTCATTGGTTGCTTGGTTGGTTTTTGAGTAATCTGTAAGGAAAAAGTGATCGAAGAAAATGTAATTTATAGAGAGAAGTTTTGGAGATGTACTGTAGTAACATACTAAAACCATGGAATGGAATGAAAACGCATGCACATGAAACACATTTTATTCACTTCGTCCGTTCTAAGATCAAGTCTTCCACTCCCGGGCCAGAGAACTTCTCGTCTCAGATGGGGAATCAATCAAGCTTGATCAACCATTAACAAGCAATCCTAATATAGGAGGGTTTGGTCAGGGGATGCAGAAATAGTGTTTCAGGCTTCTATGGGACACACTTCATTTTCTTCTAAATCAATCAAATTTAGGCAAATAGATCTAAATCATGTGGATCTGTTCTCTCCCTACTATTACACAGTCAACACTTCCCCTAATCCTAATACTTACAAAACTGATTTTACATGAGAAACTTTTGCAGGAAAAACCACATACGTACAATGGCTATATCACTAAATGAGAAGATGTTTATAATAAACTTCTGGCTCTTCTTATGAACTATATGGATATATTTATAGTGGTGCATAACAGACTCCGTGTAGGAGTAGATTTGAGATGGAGTATGAGACGAATTTCTATTATCCTGAAACTCAACAGTCTTCACTTAAGACAAATTCCTCCTGTAGCCAAAATATAACGCAACTCTTTTCAAAACAAATCATCATGAAAACCTTGTACGCCAAAAGTCCAAAGCACTTATCTGAACAAGAAAGACTTGAACAATCTTATCCAAATGCTTCTTGTACGCCAAACATCACCTGTGGCACTTGATAGATAGCAAAAAACTCATATCATGCATATTTCTTATGCTCCATCTGGAACACAGAATTTGGCAAACAATGCTCATTGAAAGAGCAACTTGCACATATTGTCATCACGTACGTTAAACTGTCGACTTCAAAGATAATTAAATTTCATGATATGGTTAAAATTGCTCCTGCAAAATTGTTAAGATGAAAGCGACTCTTTGTGTCGTTAACAAAGTATAAATTGCAGTAGATCCGCATATACACCCAAGAAGAGCCAGAAGAAGCAACGAACAAGTTCAACGAGTGCAATGTGATCGGAAAGGGAGGCAACGTCACCTTGTACAAGGGAACCACCAAGGACAATGACATAGTCGCGATCAAGAAGTGCAGCATGGCAAACGAGAGGCAGGAGTTTCTAGTCTTGTGTGTGATATTTATTGCAAATCTAGCCACGTGTCATCTTTCGGCGCTTCTACGATCAAGGATGAGGTTATTTTTGCAATTGCGATCGCAAAGGGGCTAGATTTACCAAAAAATTACTAAGAGGTTGAAAAAGTGATGATTTTGAAGCCGGCTAGTGCTTTGCCTTCTCGTCCTCCTGCATTGCTGTCGGCGTTTCGAGCACCGGCAAGTAAATTTGTAAGTCTAAGGGGTCACGCGTTCCCTCTCCCTGAATGGTTAGACACAAAAGCCCAAGATGTATACTGGTTCGGGCCGAATGTCCCTACTCCAGTTCGTGTGGTGGTGTTGTATTGCCTTGGATGCAGTCGACTGCACCACGTTTACAAGTGGGGGCTGAGGGCTTGAACACAAGAGTGTTCGTTGTCTGTTCGTAAAGACTTAGTGAGAAGAGGAGATCACCCTCTCTCAGAGGGCCTTGCCCCCCTTAATACGGTCGGGAGGGGCAGGTAACATTGAGAATTGGGAGAAGGAAGGAAGGAGAAACCTATACTAGGAGCTCTAGTCCCTCGTCTTGCTGATTGGTCGCTGTCCGGCCTCGCCCACACCGGGTTTGGTAGGCTTGCTGAGCAGAGCAGCTCGCCGTTTCCTTGGGAAGCAGCGCACCTGCCCTCTGGGAACCTGTCAGGTGCTGATGTTGCGAAGCGTGGCCCTGGCGCTGCCTCGGGAGGGAACGCATCCCCATACTTCGTGTGACAGGGCGATGGGACTGGAGTTTTGACTTGGGCAACCCTTGTGCTGCCTCGAAAAGGAGCCACCTGCCCCGTACGGTCACTTCGAACGACCTTATCCGTGGGGCACGTGGCCAACAGTCGGCGGAGGCCTGACACGTGGCCCTTGGCGAAGGTTGCCTCAGCTTGGTCGGGGCTCGGGGGAGCCCGACCTGTGACGGGGGTCGGCGTCCCACTTGGTCGGGATTGCTCGCCCTACTCTGGTCGGGGACGAGCGTCCTTTTGTGGCCCCGCAGGTCCCTTGGTCGGAGTTGGGCCCGAGGGCGGCTTGTTAGGTCGGAGCTGGGCTTGACGCAGCCTGCTTGTCATCTTGGGCCGTTGGGGTACCCCTGGTATGAGTATTCGTCAATTGCCATTACTTCATGCACCACCTGCGTGCCTCGTTAGGTGAAGATAACACAACTAAGAAATATAGAATGATAAATTTTACTATTTGTTTTTAAAAAAGACTTGAGTAATATATAGCAAATGTTTCATTTGATTTGCGTTCAAAGATTATGTGAGGTGGAACCACATTTTAAACAACAAAATGCTATCACTAACACAAGTGTTCGCACCAAATTTGTCAAGAGGGGAAATTCGTGTACTGTGATGGTAAAGTACTTAGGTGTGGTGGTCAAAATGATGAGTTTGTGTCCATCTCAATTCTAGTACTTAAACACAGGACATGTAGTTTCTCTGAGACTAATACTTAGTTAGGCAACACTAGTTATAGTCCCGACAACACTCACTAAAAAATCCTTAAGATTCTACCTATGTCTAAAGAGCTTCAACAGTTCAACTTAACTTTATGTTAGCCGTTGTTACAATGTGATTCACAAACAAGTTTGTAAAGTATAACTTATACAGACTCATCTTTTTGTTACTTTTTAAATGAATATCTGATATATCCTTCCCAGGAAGTAAAGTAAAGATATTTGTTTACTAGCCAAATTGATATAATTTCGTTTCTTTTCTTCTGAAAAACCATTTTGGTTTTACAGTGTTGTTACTTGCTTAGTTGCTTTGTAGGAGTATAATTTCGTTTCTTTTCTTCTGAAAAACCATTTTGGTTTTACAGCGTAGTTAGGAAGGCGACCAACCGTAGTTAGGAAGGCGACCAAGCAAATACGCCATCTAGTCTAGAGAGGCCTATTCTGAAAGAAAAAAAAAAACGAAAAGCTCCCGTACGGAGAGATGACTTGCCCGTGCTGCCTCGAGATCTAACCAATACCCGCGTCCCATCCATCCCGTCCTCCTCACCGTCGGCGAGCCCCGAACCCCCCCAGCTCACCGGCTCCAATTGGTATCCGGCGGCGCACCGTCGGACCAGGCGCCAGCTAAGGGCGGTGGTGCAGGACGTTCGTGCGGCGAGCGGGCGACGATGCCGGTTTCGGCGTCAGCCATCTACTTCCTCAACCTCCGCGGGGACGTCCTCATCAACCGCCTCTACCGCGACGATGTCGGGTGCGTAGTACCGTCCACCCCCCTCGCGTGCCGTGGTTTTGGAGTGGTAGATCTGATGCCTTGGGATCGATTAGTTCCGTTTCTAGCTCGCCGTTGTGTAGATCGCGAGAGGTTTAGTGGGTAGCTTGTGAGATTATGCTCGGAAGATCTCAATTGACAGCCAGGATTTGGTGATTGACTCGTTGCGTGCTGAAATTTGGCCCTTGCCTTGTTTGTCGCTGTCCCAAGTGATTGGAATTTGGAATGGTATTTCGTTCTCTAGCTTGCGATTGTTGATGCTGCATGCTTCTCGCATCGAGCAAAGAGATTACTCGTGGAATAGGAGAATTCGTTCCGTTTCACCTGCGATGGTTCATGGTTCAACTGAGGCTGCGCTTTAGTTGTAGATTATCTCAATAACAAGCGACTGTGTGCAAGTTTTTCACATTTCAAACTGGCAATTGTGGTGAGTGAAGCACTTTAAACAAGCAGATTGCCGCATAGTTCATTTGATCTATTCCAGTGGATTTTGACCGTAGTGACATATGCAGTATAACTTTATGGATTGCGGCCTATTTTGATAGCTTGAGGCTGCAAAAGGTTATACTGATTAAATACTGAGCAAGTAATAGCAAGCGTCATTTCACGATTTCATCTATAGGGTATATATATTCAATAACACAGACGTTATTTTCTAAAGGACACTAAAAAATGTAAACTGCCACTAAGGATTCTGTATCAACCCAATGCAAGTATTATATTCAACAAGAAACAACTCCTGCAAGTTCATTTTGCTTCTCTCATTTTAAATCCCATGGCTTTGCTTTTGTGGCTGCATGTACATTTTGTGATTAAACCTTATCGTGTTCATGTACGGTTTTTCAGGGGAAATATGGTTGATGCATTCAGGATGCACATTATGCAAACAAAAGAACTTGGTACATGCCCTGTTCGGCAAATAGGAGGCTGTTCCTTCCTTTACATGAGGATCAGTAATGTTTATATTGTGATTGTGGTTAGCAGCAATGCTAATGTTGCTTGTGCTTTCAAGTTTGCTGTGGAGGTATGCACTGCTATTGTCTTATAAATACTTTTTGGAATAAAATTTATATAACCCACAGCCACATTATGATCTTGATAAATATTTAGCTGAGCAAGTCAAGTGATGTTTTTCCCCACTAGAAATATGATCTGTCTATGTTGTATTTTTCTCACAAAGTCTTGTTGTGTGTTAATTTGTTCAGAGTAAAAGAATTCATTAGATACTGAATGATCCAGACGACTTTCTGAAGTTACCTATTTAATTATCGTTCTGTTAAATTGTAAGGGCATATACAATCTGAATCCAGGAGGTTTAGATTATCATACCATTTAATGATGGTATTGGAAGGATGGCTTTATTTGGCAACTAGAATTTTCTATCGCTAAGGGGTAAGTGATGTTGATAATTCCGGAACCACCAAAGTCCAAAAGGTACTGGCAGGTGTTGATGGGTGGTACTGAAAACTCATCTTTTCAATGACCACATGGTGTGATGTTTCATGTTCATCATTGTTG
Source organism: Otatea glauca (assembly GCA_036346275.1). Taxonomy (NCBI): domain Eukaryota; kingdom Viridiplantae; phylum Streptophyta; class Magnoliopsida; order Poales; family Poaceae; genus Otatea; species Otatea glauca. The sequence continues at coordinate 44,770,922 of CM070714.1, forward strand.
GAAATAGTCTAATAGGACCCAATAGAAAACAACCAGTTCTGCTCTATATGATTTCCTAAGGGCCTATTTGGATGAGGGGTATTGGGCTGGGAATTAATTTAATTTAAATTTCAGGCCAAGATGATTCAGTAATGAAACTGCAGTTATCAATTCAATACAGAGATCCTATTTAGATCTACATATCAGCCTTTTTTTTGAACAATTTGCTATGTCCTATTTCATTCCTCATTATTTCTGCTCAAGATTATTTAAAATTATCAGGCAGTGGCTCTCTTCAAGTCCTACTTTGGTGGAGCTTTTGATGAAGATGCTATCAGGAATAACTTTGTTTTAATCTATGAACTTCTTGATGGTAAGGGCACATCTTATTTTTGGGCTTTGCTTACTGCTTCAATTTCCACCGTGGATTTTCTGTTTATTTGTACTATTGAGTGTCTGTCTGCTAACTGTGCAGAGATTATGGACTTTGGTTATCCTCAGAATCTCTCACCTGAAATCTTAAAGTTGTATATAACTCAAGAAGGGGTTCGGTCACCATTTTCCTCCAAGGTCAGAAAATGTGAATTTCAAACTAGATGATATTGGGTAAAAGAAAATTGCATAAAGAAGTATGTTTCTGGTTTGCTTTTCTATCAAAGCATCTGAATTTTATTTCCTCTTCTCGGTACTGATAGCCTTCGGATAAGCCTGTTCCAAATGCCACTCTGCAAGTCACCGGCGCTGTCGGTTGGAGAAGAGAGGGTCTTGTGTACAAGAAGAATGAGGTGCTTGAATGAATTAAATATTTAGGGAAGTTTCGGTTGCATTTCGAAAAAAAAGCAGGGCACTAGCATTTATAATGGTTCCAGCAGAGCATGAGGTGCTATAAATGTCCTGCATATATTTCAAAATGCATCTCAGTTCTCATACATACTGTACATATGTACTAATTTGCCTGTTAAAATGGCCCATACTTCCTCCATTTTTTTTTCTTTGTTGCCCTTTCTTTTACCCTATTCATGACTCTTTTATTAACCAAGTTGTGCTAGTGGAGTAATCTTCTCTGTTGTCAGGTTTTCTTGGACATTGTTGAGAGCGTGAACCTTCTTATGTCTTCTAAAGGTATTTTATGACCAATCAAAATCAAAATTTAGTTGCAGTGCTCTGAAGTTGATGGTGTCTTTCCTGTTGCGTTAATTGATGTTCATTGTGCACATCGTCTTACATTCTACAGGCGGTGTTCTACGATGTGACGTGACAGGAAAGGTTCTTATGAAGTGCTTCCTTTCTGGAATGCCTGATCTGAAGTTGGGATTAAATGACAAGATTGGACTTGAAAAGGAAGCCCAACTGAAGTCCAGGCCTGCAAAGAGGTATCACTTTCTTAATTTTTAAATACATAAAGAAAAGCTGTGCACATCTAAATTGATTTTTGTGCTGGTTAATATTTTTTACTGGCTTTGGAACCAACTTTTGTTACTTTGGCTAAATTGTCTACTGATATGGCATCCTTTCTCCCTCAACAGTGGGAAGACCATAGAACTTGATGATGTCACATTCCACCAGTGTGTCAACCTAACAAGATTTAACTCAGAAAAAACAGTCAGCTTTGTGCCACCAGATGGTGAATTTGAATTGATGAAGTAATCTTTTGATCCCTATTTATGCTTGTAATTTTATTTTTTCCTGCTAATAAAAGGTTTTTATTATTTGGCTGGCTTTTGACTGACATTTTTTTTAGATACCGAATCACGGAGGGCGTAAATCTTCCATTCCGGGTTCTACCAACAATTAAGGAATTGGGCCGAACACGCATGGAGATTAACATGAAAGTAAGTGAGCATGTGTAAATGAGTGAGGTCATAATCATGTTTCCTGACACGATGAACCTTTATTACACAGGTTAAGAGTGTTTTTGGTGCTAAGATGTTTGCACTTGGTGTTGTTGTCAAAGTCCCAGTTCCAAAGCAAACAGCAAAGACTAGTTTCCAAACAACATCTGGCAAAGCCAAATATAATGCTTCAATTGATTCCCTGGTGTGGAAGTAAGTGCAAATTACCTTTGTCTAACATTTGCATTATACCAAAGACATGTGTGGGTTGTCTTTGATGGGTTTGGTGCTGCTAGCACAGCGCGAACAAAAACTTCTTGATTTTCATTTGATTTTGACCTGCCGAGCTACTTGCAATGCTAAATTATGGCCTATGGTGCATATAATGGGAGTTCTTACTCTTGGAGAGCTACTTTCTTGCTAATTGTTTCAAATTGACCAACATATTTGAACTCATAACACACTTCTAAAACTGTAGGATCAGGAAATTCCCTGGACAGACTGAGGCAACCATGAGTGCAGAAGTTGAGCTGATCTCTACAATGGGGGAAAAGAAGTCATGGAACAGGCCACCAATTCAGATGGAATTCCAGGTTATACTTTACCTCCTCGAGAATCCTCTTAGCAAAATGACTACCAGATTCGCTCTACTTCATTTTATTTATTAGCTCTACAATTTACAACTGAAAATGCAATGTTAGCAAAGAACTCAAATAGCTCATTGTTCATGAACTAAACTTGAGCATACACAAGATAGTGATACTTACATAATTTGTTGGCCTTGGAGTATGTTTGTTTGGGTTATTGCCTTCAAGTATTTTTATGATAAATATCTGCTCATGCATCGTTATGCTGATAGAATATGCTATATGCCTATACTAATCATATGGTTATGTTGTTTGACTATTTTCTCAGCTCTACCCTCTAAATCTAATGCCCTATCTGATGTCTCGTTCCTGCAGGTTCCGATGTTCACCGCTTCTGGTTTACGTGTTCGGTTCCTCAAGGTATGTGCAGCAGGTTTTAATATGAAACCTTGTAACTTATCTCATATGTAAAATCTTATCTTCTGATGCATTTTCCAGGTGTGGGAGAAGAGTGGTTACAACACTGTTGAGTGGGTTCGCTACATCACTAGGGCTGGATCATACGAGATCAGGTGTTAGTGATGAACAAACTGTCCTGTGCTCCTTTGAACACTTATTTGAAGGATTCGTGGAGATGTCTGTGCGCCGTCATGCATGGTCATAAAGCATGTATATTACATATGACCCCACTTTTCTGGAAGTTCGTAATTCAGCAAAGGGCAGATCAGAGCAGACAATTTTCCTTATGTTTCTTGTCTCCATTATGACATGGGATATCTATTCGTCCCTCCGTGTCCTGCTTGTGTGTTAGGGATTATTTTTATTTGTATATTTGGTGGTAGCATTCGTTCTTGTTGATCAATATACCCATTGTCATTTTGTATTGCTTTCTTATTAAATAGATGAGTGGATTCACTTGCACAACTGTGTATAAATATATGCCCAGAGTGTTGTAGACTTGCAGTGTTCGATGTAGAGTGGATGCACCGTCCCTCGTTAATTTTTTTTGTGGAGGTTTATGTGAATGATGATCGCTGCCGAAGCCCCAAATAGTGTAGTAGCCCTCAAATGGCCACTGGTAGACGATATGAATCCCTCTAATGGAGATAAACGTAAAACTCCGTTGGACAAACAAAGTGCTATACATTGTAACTCAGTTAGCAGACCAGAACGGCTTAGTCCTTGTCCCTGGGTGGGCAGAAACGGATGCAACTTACACGGGCCGGCGTCCAGATGTAATCCTGCTCTCATACCATATAGTAAGATAGAATAGCCGAGATACTTATGTGTATTGTTTGAGCCTCGGAGGGTAAATAAATAAATCTGAAGGCAACAGGGAAGCTGTTCCACAGTGGCCTTGCACATAAGTACTTGATTTGTTCTTTTTGGTGGAGCATTCTACAGCTTTAGCGATATGCAATGGTTAGTCGACAATGTATGAAGCATCTGATTAATTATTTGTAAATGTTCTATAACCTATGATCTGTTAAATTGTACAGTTGCTAAAATAAGCTTTCATTCTTGTAGTTCGTGCAAAGCACCAATTTATCTAGAGACTAGAGCAATAGCAATGCAAACTCCAGTACAAATGGTCGAACTTACTGTGTAATCAACTCTGCTATTACACAGCTGTCAGCCTGCCCTTTGGCTCTTTGCAACATTTCCTCATGAATCATAATTTTTGGAAAATGCAGAGATTATAGGACAAAGAAAGTCAATATATATTCTCTCTTTTTTTTTCTAATTGTTGGAGACAGCAAAATACAGCATTTTATTTGAAATCTGAAAACCATATATCTGTATTTTTGCTCCCATTGCAGGCCATAAATGCCATGGAGTTAAATATGGAAGCACTTAAAAGAAATTCAAATTAGTTTTTACAACGACTTCCCTCCGCACGTGAAAAAGAAGGTCTATAAGTTTGCTACTCCATCTACGATGAAGCCAACAAAATGGAGCTGTAAGTCAAACTTTTACCTGTATTTAATATTTATTATATATGTGAAAAGGTAATCTTTGGGTGTATTTATTCATGCTCCTAACAAATGGTGCTTTGCAGATCCTGGTGTGGGTCTGAATCAAATTCCTGGGGAATGTACAATTTCAGGGGATGTAAGGTTCAACTCTTGCTATGTGGTTATTAGATGCCCTTTAATTGCATTTCAAATCAAATGGTTTGATTAATTAAGCTTTCACTTGATGTGTACTTTGTACAGCGTTGGAAGCACGGGACCTGTGGGGGCAGTCCCACAGGGCCCTACTGAAATTTCATACAGAATTCCTTAGTCAATAATGAGTTTACATAGAAGTAAAAAGGAAAAAAATATTGCAATACAAAAGAGTGGTACCTGCTCAAGTATTTATATGTTTGTAGGACTCCAGCAAGGGGAAAAACTCTAGGATTACCAGCGTTTCACAACAGTCAACAAAGAATGTTTTGCTTATGTTGTCTCTTTCTTTTTTATTATTGCAACATAGATCTTTTATAGCCATTCCTGAGCATATGTTTCTTTTTTATATTATACAGGTTGACTCATTTCTACAGGTAAACCCATCCTCTTATGCATAGAATTTTTTTTTCTTCTGCATGTGCTTGCACTGCTACCAAGTGATGTGTTAAATCGACAGTTGCCACTGGCATTATTGTGCAGCACAACTTGTGTACTGAAGATGTTACAAGAGTACGTAGATGATATGAATGAGAGACTTGAAACAAAACTTCATACCCGTGGTCCGGTGTCCAGAAATGTTCTTCCTAATGAAAACCTACGAGGAAGGTGAATCATTTTGACTTTATTGTCTTTAAGCAGTAACTGCCATGATGGAGGGTATGATTGTCATTACTTACTGTTTCTTGTGCTATACTTGGCTTGAAATCACTTTTGATGGAGATGTGATGAATGGGGTGGCCTGTAATCTCGAGTCTTTGGGCTTTCAAGCATTATGCAAAGCCACTGAGGAAATAGTTGGTTACGTGGAACCATATTCCTTCACCGGGAGTTTGCCACTGATTAGGGAGTTATTAGGGAGTTACAGGTTCGAGAAAACTAATGTACACACTTTTCTCTCTGGAATCAATCTCTGTTAATTAAAGGAAAGTAATGCACTTTTACAGGATGAAGGATTTGATGTTCAAACTGCTGGATATGGTAAGTACTTGACCAAGAAATTGTTGTTTCCAGACTTCTGTTGGTCATATTGTCAACGAACAATCGAACACTCTCTCTTATAGTGTTCACATGCTTCACAGTATAGATTGAACTGCGTTTACGGTTTACCATTTATTTTGCTCGATTGCGAGTTATTTTATTGTTGTGTCATTAGTTATTACAGTCTACATGAAGAGAGGGAAGACTATCTAATGTTCATCTAATGCTGGTATTGGTTCCTGCGGGCTTACTCAAAACGTACCATGCGAAGAACGAGTACTGTCTATTTTCGGATATGGCCCAAGGCTTTCAAGTGTTTGTGATTGTGAGCATCATTTCGGGGTTGGAAGCAGAGATCTGAAGCTTAATTAGGGAGGAAAGAAGACATTTTATTGACACATTCATTTTACCCGGTGATCTAATAATATAATTTTGCACTTGATTCTTGTGTCCCTCGCACCAAGAGATCAACCTCCTTTTATTGCACAGAAGCTCTTGTCGAGATTGCACCGAAACATTTTTCGTTTGTCTGACAATCACGTGGGTATTTTTCCCCTTGTGATCAAGTGAGGGCCTGGAAGTGCTTTGCTTGGGTGTAGGCTTGACGGACCTGCGAATTGCTATGACATTCCAGCCAGCTCAAGTCCATGTTGTGGCAAATAAGGCATACTGTACCCCTGGAGGCCTGTTTAAGGCGGACAGATAGGCAACTAACTTGTATGTGGCCCAAACAGTATCAGGACTTGCAGCTGCAGTCCCTGCTTGGGATCGAGAATCTGATGTCAGATTTTGTCCCGTTTTCTTTTTTTTCTTTACCGAAGGCAAGGATATCAGCACAAGTAGGCCATGCCTCCGAGGCTCCAAGTGATATGCACGCGTGCGGAATAGCTAGACCCTTGACAAACGCGGGGAAATTTTGCTGATATCATTGAAAAATGCGCAATTTTGATTCAGTCAATATTTTTCTTCTTATTTTATTTTTGACACTACTGTTTTTACTTCATTTTTTTTTGCCATTTCTGTCCGTCGACCATCAGTCAGAATTGCTCCTTCTATTTTTAATTTTTTTAAAGATAAAAATGAACTTCAATTCTTTTGAAAAAAATTATATGACCCTAGACTGCTAAAGATGGTACCATAAATTTTTCAAAGCATAAACATTATTATAAAAATCTAGAGTTGGAGCCGAATGACTTCATTTTTATAAAAATGCATAAGCTTGATCATGCTTAGAAAAAAATTATGGTACCATCTTTAGCAGTATAGGATCATACAGAAAAAATTTCAAAAAATGAACTCTATCTGTTATCTTTAAAAAATCAAATAGTCAGCTGACGATCAACTAACGAAAATAGTAAAAGAAAGAAGAAGAGCACAGACCTGTAACAAAAATGAAACCAGAAAGAAAAACAGTGGCAGAAGCAAAATTGAATTTGGGACGCACGCACCATACGCGCGCTACATGGTGAAACCCAGGGGCGCGACGCGACCGGCCGCCCACCGTAAGCTCACACTCGGGCGTGCTACTACGTGCTAATAGTGTAGTGCTAAGCCTACACGTACGACCGGGGCAGCTGGCGTCCGCTCGGGCCGGTGGCGATATCGACCGCGGCCGTGGATCTTTCTGGGCTCAGATTCTCGTCCGATCGATTGCCCTGCGGCGGGCTGCAGGGCTGGGCAGCCTTACATAGCATCATGCATGAACGCCCGTACGTGCACTCTGTGGATGCCATTTCCCTCCTTTTGATGCATATGGTGGAACTGCATATCAAGGCACATGCATCGACACGTACAGAGGCGCCACAGCTTTTTTTTACCAAATCATACACACAGTAGTACTCCTAGCTATCCTATCCCCCCACATCCATACCCACACACAAACAGAGAGAGCACAATACATGCAAAAGCACCGGCCGGCCGGAATGGATTAGCTCTCCGGAGTCCGGACCCCAGCGCGGCTGCATGAGTGTACCATATTGTGTTGGGACGCATGGGCGTACAGACTGGCCGGGTAATTGGGACATGCATGCATGAGCCGGTTCGGTTGATTTTGTTGGCCGTGACCTGTCAGCCTTTGTTGCTTTGCATGGACTCATCCACATGCCCCACGTACCACACCACCACCTCGGTGGTCCACGCTACTTACTAGTGTTTTTACATTTACTGGTATATTACCTTGTTTTTCGGTTTTCTTTTCCCCGCACATAATATATGGTCTTTTCCTTTTCTAGAACGTTTGTTTCCTTTTCCTTAATTCCAGGATATTTGTTTCCTTTTCCTTGAGATGATGCTGGAGGTGGGGGGAGATCTGTTGTGGGTCACAAGGATGAGTTAGGCACATTAAACAATGGCCATCGGATGTGGGCGAGTAAAGCTGAGGAAAGATCTGAGAGGTTAATTTTGATGGAGGCAAGTTTCTGGAGACGTTTCGCTGGGTGCATGAAGGTTGAGCCATCTCTAGTGGGGTGCATTATTTGGGGTGGACGTAGAAAAGAATGCTTAGATGTATTATAAAGGGTATAGATGAGCACACATTTATATTATTACTTCTGTTTTCTTTTACTTATCATTTTAGACACGATTTCCGAAACACACTTTAAATCATTACTTTAACGGAATGACGGGTGTTCGGACGTCCGAAAAATTTTTCGGACACTTGCAACATTTTTTTCCTACGTGCAAAACATTTTCTTCCTATGCGTGCAACATTTTTCTTCAATAACAGTAGAAATGTCCGCGCGAAACAAAATGTTGCAGGCGTTGAAAAAAATGTTGCACAACGCGTCCGACGAAATAAACAGTGATCGGACGTCCGATTGCTAGTACCACCCTTACTTTAATTAAGTATATGTTGATAAAAACTTAAAAAATTATAATGAAATGAAAGTATTTTTATGACAAATCTAATCATTTCTACGTGACAAATCCAATTACTTTGCTATGCATAAACTGCCAGACTTTTAAAAGGCTGACTGCTCATGTTCTAAACAAACATCTAAGAAAAGAACAATAAGTAATTACTTATCAGGATGTAAGTTAATGCACCTAAAGTGGTAGGGGCTATGGGTGTACTGGTGTACAACCACGCTACTCAAGTTCGAGCTCTTTTGATTCGAATTTAGATATCTTTGTTCTTCTTAATTAGCGAAAAATGTCTGGCTCTAGATATTCTCATTTTTTTTGTTTTTATTTAGTGCACCTAAACAGTACTGTACAACTACGTAAGCGTCACTTCCACCTTACTTACATCTAACTCAGATCGATCGATCGATCGAGACTGATTAGATATGTCGCAAATGCGAAACTATTACTCTACTAGGTAGTATAGTGCGCTACACTGCGTCGCGTAAATCTTATTCTGGAGTTTTTTTTGTTGCAAAAATGGTAGAAGGACCTAAATATAATTTTAAATATCTCGAGCTTAAAGAGCCGGCACCCAGGAGGACCTAAACATAATTTTAAATCTCCGAGTTTAAAGAACCAGCGTTGCTGTCGATTTTGCGGAACCACGGGATTTTTTCGCAAAATAACCGGACCTAAACATAATTTAAAATCTTTCGAGTTTAAAGAACCGACGCCCGAGTTGAATCTGCGGAATTACGGGGTCCTTTTTGCAAAATAATCGGTGGAAGAACTTGTTGGCGATTTCGGATTTTCTAAGGTCTGTTTTGCAAAATAACAGTGGAAGGACCTGTTTGTGATTTCAGTTTTTTTGGAGGGGTTTTTTGCGCAAAATAACTGAACCTAAACATAATTTAAAATCTTTCGAGTTTAAAGAATCGACGTCTGAGTTGAATCTGCGGAATTACGAGGTCTTTTTTGCAAAATAACCGGTGGAAGAACCTGTTGGCGATTTCGGATTTTCTAGGGTCTGTTTTGCAAAATAACAGTGGAAGGACCTGTTTGCGATTTCAGTTTTTTTTAGGGGTTTTTCGCAAAAAATGGTACGTTGTGCCTAGATGAGCTCCCTTCCTTCCCAGCTTAATAGAGATAATTATATTATATTTGTGCCCAACAGTGCTAGTTCAGTGGCGAGAGCCTGGCCGCGTGACGGCACCAGCTTTTTCTGACTATCCTCAGCCATGAGGATAACGAAGCTGATCGATCTGCCAGTGTGGATCTGACGATCTGGCTACTAGTCACGCATGCATGCGACCAGCTCGAAGCTACCTAGGGCGCCCTCGAGCGAAGGGCAATGTACAGTAACAGTAGCGTTCGCGTACGGCTGTGCATGCCGAGGAAGAGAATGCATCGTTACATGTGTTATAATAAGCACAACAAAAATATATAATCAAATAAATAGGAGATATGGATTTTACGTGAAAAATCTTTGTGGGAAAAATCATAGATGCACGGAGACAATTTTACCATATAAAGAGATGTTTACAATAAAGCTTTTGCTCTTTCTATGAACTACAACAATATTTATAGTGGAACATAATAGACTTTGAGTAGGAGTAGATTTGAGATGGAGTGAGAAACGAATTCGTATCATCATAAACTTCAACAACATGCATGTATGTCTCAGCAGTCGACCGCTGGCCGGGGCACAAGGAAGAGATCAGTGACAATTAAGCGAGCTTCATCAAGCTTGAGCTCATCCTTCACAAGCACCGATAACCCCCTCTCCCTCCGGTCGTCAGCGGTCTCGGTGGCTGCCTCAATGGGTGTTTATCGTTGGGCAAACTGCAGAAAAAAGATGAAGAAAACGAGAGGAGCTAGCTCGTGGGCTGAATTCCATGAGGCCCACCTGCGGCCTCACTCACTCACATCCATTCCACCGCACAACAGGAACACATGACACATTCCCTATCCGGCCATCCCTAATCCCCAATCCAATTGGAAATTTGAAACAACAAAGAAGGCGAGGAGTGCACTTGGCGATGAGGCGTGGGGGTGCCATGTCAGATAGCGCAGGCGATTAGGTAAGCAGAGAAGCCGCAGGGTGTAGGCCATGGGACGGACCGGCGGAGTCAGGTTGCTTCTCGTGGGGGAGAGAGGCTACGGGGCGAAGGCAATGAAGCGAGGCCGCGGAGCGGAGGTGGCGGATCTAGGCCATCAACCGCGAGGGATAGGCTGACGGGCGACGGCGACGACGAGAACTTGGCTGCAAGAGTAGGAGGAGACAGGCTGCCGGCTGTGGGGGAGCCAGGTCACGAGGGACGACTGGACAGCTAGATCTACTGCTACTCTATCAGCGATGGCCCAATGAGTGAGAACCTAGTCTTGACTCTTGAGGATGATGAGGAATGATGAATTGTGGAACTGACCAGCTGTAGGTATATTATATATACTAATTTAATATATTATATAATATACAAACAGATATACAGGTAAGTAATATAGACATATAGTTGTAATGTAATACAGTCAGATTAGTGATACAATTAATAATACTAATAAACTATAGTCTATATATAATATTAATATATTACAAATATTTTAAGCCTACGACGGAGCGAAGGAGTGCGACGAGGAGCACTGGAGAAGAGCTGCAGACCAACTAGCAACTGAGGTCTGTGGGGTGAGGAGGTAGGGGTAAGGTAATGTATATAAATATATAATGCATAATGTTATTAATTTCATTGTTTTGTCTTTAATTTCACTGCTATTTATCTAGTTAGTAATGCCGACGAGAAGGGTGATTCCAGCGACTAGAAGGTCGAATCCATCGAGATGAAGGCGGAATCGAGGTGGGGGAAAGATGTAGCGATGTCGATCCAGCCAGCAGCTTCTAGGCAAAGGAGGAACCAATAATGACTGCCCAATTCTAGATTCCATGTCTAGAGTTGTCGCTACTTCCTTAATTCTCCTCCACCTCTGCCTCCCATTCCTCCTCCTCCCTTCTTGTTGGCATGCTCGAAGGCACTGTCTAGTTGTTCATCTAGCCCACCGAGGATTTTTTTTAAAATAATACTATTTTTATTCTATTTTACAAAAATAATATGCCGAATTTTTTTTTACAAAACTACCCACTTGTCGCCATTTCAAATGGCGACAGACAGCCTGTCGCCGTTTCAGATAGGGACAGACTCTCTGTCGCCAATTCAAATGGCAACAAAGAGTCTGTCGCCGATTGAAAAACCTACAGACTTTGTGTCGCCATTTGAAATAGCGAAGGACTCTCTATCGCCGTTTCAAATGGCAACAGAGAGGTTTAGCCCATTTTTTTATTCGAATTGCAATGTATGTAAATTATGAGTCAGAGTGTAGTTAATAAAAAGTCGAGATTAGTTGTTGTGATGTTTTACGAGAGGAGATCAAAGAGAGTGCGAATCGAGATGAGAGAGAGTGATTTTTAGCCTTTTCTAAACTCGTAAAATTTAATGTTTAAATGTAATTTTTAGGAAGAGTAGACCAGATTTGCTCTTTGATATGTGCACTACCATATTCTGGGAAAATATTTAATTTACACCTTGCTTTGCATCTAATTTCCACTAGTGCAACAACCCTAAGTATTATAGTCGACAACAACGCATGTTATAAATAGTTCCCACGAAGCACTTAAATTATTTGTTGAACATATATATAAGGGCACATACATCGAAAGTTCAGATGATAAAATAAGCAATAGATAGATTATATTGCAAGGGCATTACAACACCGACGAAATTGCTTGCCGAACTGACTAACGAAAGCACTGGTTGTCATGGTGGAACAAATGATCGTTCCGCCTATCCGGTACAATGAAATGATGCCCAACATTTTCTGCATATTACATGACCCGTGTAAATTTTGCGATTTGTTCTCGGACACCGCTCAATCCCTACTATGAAAGAACTCCATGGTGATCCGCAGTGCTCCCAACTATCGCCGATTGGGTGCCCTATGCCGTACGTCTCGGGTGTGTAAGACCAATTTTTTTGGTATTTTTGATGTGGATTTTTGCCCTCCCACATGGGCATGTCATCCCAATTCCCGGCGTTCTCTTATGTTAATACCACCTGGGTTCCCGGATGGTCTGCGTAACGCGTCAAGGATTTGTTGCATGGTGCGGACCTCGGTCGGCTGCTTCCCCTTGTCCCTTCCTCTTCGAGAGGAGGTACCCTCTTGCACCTCTGGTGTGTTGGCCGTTGGCGGACACTTGCCGAGACACCTGCTCTGTTTCGGCTCGCACTCCACTGTATGGTGCAGGAGGTGTGTGTTAGGCTTATCGTTGTACAACCGGAAGCGTGCCCTGCAGTCAATGCAGTATGCCCGTGTTGGCCATTGAATAACACCGTAGGCGTACTCGGTCCGCTTTTACGGCGGTAGTAGCACCACGGGAGGGTTGCTCCCCCCAGTTATCCCATACGGAAAGTTTGAGATGTGGGTGGTACGTCTCCGGGTCCACCAGTTGAAGTAGCCGCACCATTCATCCTCGGCCAAGGGCACCGGTAGAATCTCCGGTCCGCTAGTTCATCGTGGCGGTATCAACCATCGCTCAAGGCCGTGTTCGCAAAAGTCGTGGCTTTGGGTGGCCCCGGGAGGTTTCTCCTTTGACTCGAGCAATTTCGCAATTTTCTTTTGAACTCCTGTATGCGATGAACCGGTTTAGAATTACTACTTTGTGAGTGAAGCATGGGTTCGTCGCATGAAACTCACCGATTGGTTGGCCTCTTGCCCACCGACCCTGAACTCTAGTCGCTCTAGAACGAGGACGTATCCTGGCGGCCTCTCCCACCGGTTGAAGTTCTCGGGCGAAGCGGGTTCGGCGTCGTGGCAGTTGTAGACAAATTCGTAGTCACGTCGTTCCGGGCCGTCGATCCATTGGAAGAAGCAACATCGGTCCTTGTGCTGAGAAAGGAAAGAACGATGCATGAAATGGTACTGTTAGCCTATATTTTATGGATACATGTAGGTTTACTTGGTAGGGGCGGGCACAACAGTAGTGAGCGCGGGCGACCGTCTCTCCGTGGGTAGATTGCATCATCTTCGCCGGAAGGTTGCAGTCGCATTTGGGTCTGGGCAACTCCGGCAGAACTGGGGCGTGCACGCTACTGGTATCCGGGTATTCGGGGCGGGATGACTTCTGCTTGCTGAAGAGGCGACGGTGGAACGACATCATGCCCCAATTTGTGTAGATTCAGATGGCGTGTATTGCTTGTTTGGCGGTGTTGGATGTGTAACCCTAGGCCGGTTTTATAGTGGTGGTGAGTGGTTACTCCGCACGACTACACCACTTGTCCAGTTTGACGTCCTGGCATCCTCTGTGAAAAGCTGCACGACATGTCACCCATCATCAAAGCTGCACCGCCTGTCACCTTCTGTGAAAGGCTGCACGATTTGTCACCATCTGAGAAAAGCCACACGACCTGTCATCACGAACAAAAGTAGGCAGTGAGTGGTCACTTTGAACTATGCCTGCATGTGTGACAAAGTCTGTGTGCGGAACAGTAGAGGTCTGTCGGCGTGTGGTCAAATCGGCCTGAAAAGGTTGAAAGCATTGCGCCCGTGAGTTGTCTAATCGCGCGTGGAAAGCTGCTACAAGGTCGTACATATGTCGAATGGTGTTTCAGGGCTATTACTCCATAATTTATCATGTAAACCTGTTATTTTACGGAATCCACGAAAAGCTATAGTGATCATACCGTAATAAAACATAACTTATGTAAACAAAATTCTATAGCTGAATTTGACATAATATGAGGAAATAAAGCATCATTTTGTGTTCAGTACAAAATATATGAAAGGAAACAACTAGCTGGGATAGCTGCCAAAGCTGACGTCGTCGTCGATCGCGACCGACAAAGTAGCTACGTGTGTCTTGCCCTATCGACGTGACAAAGGTAATCGTAGCATATTTACAAATAGCGCCACGAAGTAAAAGATTATATATAGCACAAAACTTCATAAATAAAACTAACATATGTGATATTACATGAGCTAAGGAAGTAAAAGACGAGATTGTTTACGGTACATCATGTGTAAAAGAAACAAACTAGCTAGGGCCCTGCGCGGTGCAACACCTCGTGTGGTCCCAGTGCCTCCTCGACGCGCACATGTCCGAGCGGATATGTGAGCCGGTCGGGGCACGCCCACGAGTACTCCTAGGAGGCCGGATCGGGTCAAGTGAGTAGCGAAGGCGTCCGTGTTTACCGAGATGGGCCGGGGCCGATGGATCGGGGCCGGCGCGAGCCGCGACGAACCAAGTACCCACCGCGATGGCGATAAGGATCCACGAAAGTCGAAGTCCTCGTCCTAGAAAGTACCGTAGTCCCCGAGGTGCTCGCGACTCGTCGTCGGGTGGGATCGGCCGCTGACAAACTTTTCAAGTTAGAACGACACGTTATGTGAACAACAAAATATATGAAAAAGAGACCACCGATGTACCGCGGTCATCGGACAGACGCCGGTCCGGTGACACCGGAGCCCCGTGCGTGTCCGGACGAGGCGACGGTGTGCACTGTGTCGACCTCGTCGCATGCAGCATTTAACGAGGGGATCAGATCACGTCGTCCGCCTAGGCCGCCTACACGACGCCGTGTACGACACGGTAAGTCAAGTCTCGAATATGGCGCAGCGCCTCGAAGGCCGTCCGCTGTGACCCCTATCGTATGGGTGGCACCGACTGCCTGTATCAACGCCGACGTCGCCTCGTGTGCCTCCCTGGCAAGGTCGCTCTGTAAAAACGAAAAGAGGCTAGTTAGTTGGCATATTTTTCAAGACGTTACGTTGAATGACAAATGGAGGAGTACGAACCGCGCGTGGAAAGCGAGTCCGGTGGGTGGGTACGTGTTGGAAGTGGTCGGATCGTGCCTGACAGGTGACTCCACAACACGCACAACTCGAACACGGGTGCGCGTGCTGTACCACTCGATATATGCGTCGTACGTGCCGTTGTAAGGTCGAGGATGCCGACTAGGGGGGGTGAATAGGCGGCTTTTTTTAAAAAAAAAACTTTCTCTTTCTAATTTCTACAAAGCACTTCACCCCTAATTACCCTTATGCCAAAACCTTATCAAAAAAAATGCGGAAGCGATAAACTAAGGTTTTGACAATCAAAGCCTAAAACAACTAGGCTCACTATGTGCACTAACTAATTATGTCTCTAACAATAATTGTAATACTAAAGACAAGCAATCAAACAATTTAATTCTATGAATGTAAATTGCTTGAATATAAATAAAGAGAACAAAGCAAGCACAAGAGACACAATACTTTTTACCGTGGTGATCGGAGACTTGCTTGGTCTCCCTAGTCCACGTTGAGGTTAGCCCAAACACATTGGACCGGCTCCACGAATTGAGCACCCACCTCGAATCCACTAGATGTGGTTTTCACGCTTCGCGTAGGCTCAACCCGAACCTTCACAAACTTCGCCGGGCTTCTCACAACCTTGAGAGCTCCCGCCGACGCCTCACGCCGCCTAGGAGTCGGCAACCTCCAAGAGTAACAAGTCGAATCCTCTCGCTTGAACTTCACCAAGCACAACACATGTGCTTCCGGTGATCACCAAGTGCAACACATGCACAAGGATCCTCCTCAAGTGCAACACATGCACAAGAGACTCTCAATCCTCTCCTAATTGCAACACATGCAATTAGAGGCTCACACTAGCTCAAGAAACAAATGGGAGAAGGCAACACATGCACACAACTCCTATAAACACCCAAATGCTCTAGCACACAGCCAACCTCATGCCCTTGCCCCCCAAGGCCTTATTTTATAGCCTCCAAGCCAAAACTAGCCGTTGGGGGCGAAATGGGCAAAGATCCAGCAAACCCGGTGCTACCGCCCTCATCGGGACCGGTAGCACGCCTCGCCAACGGCTACAAAACTAGCCGTTCTGAGGATTTCCGTAGCACCGCCAACCGGGAGCGGTGATACCGCCGGCGTAGCACCGGCCTTCACCGTAGCACCGACTCAAGCCGAACACAAAAACACCTCCTCTGGATTTTTCACACCGACCAGAGGAGCGGTTGCACCGGACCTCCGGTGCTACCGGCCTACCATGGGCGGTAGCACCGGACCGCTAGACCGCCCAAAAACACCCCTCTCTGGAAATTCCACACCGGCCAGAGAGACGGTAGTACCGGACCTTCGGTGCTACCGGCCAAACTGCGTTAGCACCGGACCACGGTGCTACCGGCCTTACAGGGGCGGTTCGACCGGGCTTAGGGAGAAAACACTGTTTTACACAAAAACTTTTCTCCAAACCATTAAAGATATATTCTTGGAGCTATGTGAGGATCAACACATGATCACAACACTATGCAAAACACATTTGCATATGTTAATCACATACTCCAAAGAATCTCATTAAGCACAACTTATTTGCAAAACACATATGCAAATAAACCAAGAACTTATGAGATCAATCCTCTTAGCCATGTGATGATCAACACATGATCAAGTCAATTTGCAAAACACATTTGCAAACCCTATTCACATGCTCTAGGATCGAAACCCATAATCTCAAATTCATTTGCAAAACACATTTGCAAACAACAAAACCAACTAACGAAAACACATTTCAGAACAACTCAAGATCTATTTGCAAAACGTATACAAAAATCAAACTCGAGTCTATGAGATTAATCCCCCTAGCCATGTGAAGGTCAACACAAGACCCAGTCAACTTGCAAACACCCGTTGCAAGCCCTACTCACATGCTCTCGGGATTCCGGACTCATAGACCTCGGTTTATTCGCACAACGAACTTGCAAATACACATTAAACCAATTTTATGCTTGAGCATTGTTCTTTGCAACACATGCAAAAACCTAGCTCCAAGCAATACCAAAACATGAGCTCTCTATTTGCAACACATGCAAATCTCTAGCACCATGCAAGCAACCACAACAAATACAAGTGCATGAGCTCTCTATTTGCAACACATGCAAATCTCTAGCACCATGCAAGCAACCACTCTAAACCAAATTGCTTGAGCTCTCTCCTTTTGCGACATATGCAAAACTTAGCTCCAAGCAAAAACCAAATCAAATAAGATTCAAATAAGATGCAAGTATGAGCACCCTTATTTGCAACACATGCAAATACTTAGCTCATACAAAATCCAATGCACAAGCTTCACCAATTTGCAACACATGCCAAATGATTAGCTTCATGCAAACATCAAACAAGAGAGTGAGCTAGAGTGAACCGGATCGAGTTCATCAACACATGATGAAGCTCAAGCTAAAAGACTCAACCCTCTTAATAGTACGGCACCTAACAAGCAACCCGGTCTCACAACCAAACACCGAGACCGGTAAAGACTAGGAACACATCCTTAGCCCTAGCTAGTTATACCTTTGCCTCTAGCGATCCACTTGGAGCTTTTATGATTTCCAATCATCTTCTCTCCAGATCACATCTTCTTCTTCTTGGTCATCAACACATGATGAACCTTCTAGCTCTTCTCTTTACTTCGGGATCACCTCTTGAAGCTCATCAACACATGATGACTTCTTCTTCTTCCCGATTCTTGATCATCTTGGACTTAACCTACTTCACAACTCATGGAAGATGTTAGTCCAACAAACACGGTTGTCTCAATCATCACCGCTCTCCATTAACACATAATGGATGCCTCCAAGATCGATTGAGCACAACCCAAATTAATTTGAATGATTAATTGTTGTCTTGAGCACTTTGATGCAACTAATGCTTCATTATACTCAAGAACTTTTCGCTTGTCTTTAATCAACAAGGAAACACCATCAACACATGATGAAATGTTCTTTGATTGATTGAGAGACAATCGAACTCAATTTAAACTCATTTAAATTGACATGAGCATATAACTACACAAGTCATATATACTCAAAAGATTGTTTCAAGGTCTTGATCCTTTATATTATAAGACAAGAGGACATGGATCGATACAATTGAAACATCAAGTTAAATTATCAACTCCCCCTAGATGTGTGCATTCATGTATATATGAATAAGAGACATAATGCACATATTTGGACTAAAGCAATGGAAGAGTTCATACTTTAACTTGAATTCTAAGTATGCATTTATATAATAGAATGAATACGAGTGCATACCTTAGGTTTTCCATTTTCCATCCAAGTATGAGACTAGTAAGAATAAGACTTAATAAAACATGTTAGTCTCATAATGATTAGATTTGTCATTAAACAATGATTAAACATTGATATTTAAATCAATCACCAAAACCAATGGAGCTTGAACTTACAGCCGTGGTCGTAGGGGGCAGTCTCGTCGATCACATCCTCAAGAGCCAGTGCCCACTGCTGCGCATGAGGTACCATGTCACTTGCCACCTACTGCGTCCGACAAAGCCTTTGCGTGTGTACCTGCAAAAACGAAAGCGCAACATTAATTCGCAAGCCACCGAGATCGTAAGTACTAGCAGAAGGGAAAAATGTAGAAATACGAACGAGTGCACACCGCCGAACGACGGCGCTGTGGTACCGGGAACGCTCGCCATAGACCAAATCGCCTCAAGACGCGGTGGGCGGCGTGCGGCTCGACGAACACGTTGAACACCAAGTGACGCCGGGTCAACCAAGACGCTGCCGCCGGCAGCACCGCAATGACAATGCGCAAGCGCGCGTGCTCGCACAAGCTCAGAGCGTAGGGCGCCATATGACGCGGTCGTCCGTGAGTTGGTCCAACATCGCTACGCATCGAGGGTACGGCGCGCGTCATGAATCGGGTGAACCGCAATGCAAAAAACACCAGCGATGAACGTTAGTACAACACGTGGAGAATTAAAAAAACAACATACGACTACGATAAGTAATACTGACCAGTCGGCGACACCACAATGTCCCCATCGTCGGACGATCAACCTCGTCCCCGGGAACCCTATAGAAGTCTGCGCGGTAAGCTGACAGGTCTATTAGTGGTCGTCCGATCTGGAACCTCTCGAACGACCACACCGCAGTAGCAAAGGGCGTGGCGAGAGTGGACGAGTCGGACACGCGACGACACCCGCCGCACAAGGTACCGCGATGCGTCGCGGCAAGTACCGCAGGTCCCCAAGCCAGCTGCGGGATCTCCTCCAAGTCGGCGTTGGCGATCGTCCTCGCAAACTGGATCATGTGCCTGTCGATAGTGTCCCCGTGCGACTAGCAGAACAAGACCCACCCGAAGAGCCACAGAAGGTACGCCTGGCACGGGCGACGGCCGCTCCCGACTCCGCTACCATCCTCTCGGGCTGCAGAAAGTAATGGTTAGGTTGTTAAATTCAATGAAAATCACACACGGTGATTTAAATCAGATACGACAAGGAAAAATCGCGCTTACGTAGACTGCACAAGCCACCGCTGCGTTCGACCATGCGCAGCTGCGAAAGTCGTGTACTGTGGCTGGGGTAGCACCCCCTGGAACCGGCGGAGGATATCCGCCGCCTCTGGGTCGACGTCTGCAGAACCACCGCATCCTCGAGCGGGGCACGCCAGAGGTAATCGACGCCCTCTAGTGTCGGCGCCATCTCACCACACGGCAGTGAAAGGTGTGGGTCTCGTGCCGCCACCGGTCCACTAGAGCGATCGAAGCTCCCGCCGTGAGGGAACCGCCTAGAGGCTCTCCGTCGGTCCTGCGCATCCGCGGCGGTCGCCGACCATACGAGCAACAGTAGCGAGCCACCGCCCTCAACCTGCAAAAGAATGTGAGAAGTATTATTGTGGTGTCGAAGGGACATGAGTACAACATCGCGATTTAAATTGAACTAACCTCGGGATCCATCGAGGATCGAGACGCCACGCCATCATGGGGGTGCGCAAGCGCAGGGCCCCAAGCTCCAACGGCGCCTCCCCATCCTGCGGGGGCAACGTCGCTAAACGGCTCCGGTGAGTCGCGTCGACCGACGTGTCAAGCAACTCGTACAACTACCCGCCCACCATGCCTGCAAATAAAAATGTTTATGTCACATAATATGTAAAAAAGGTGCAAAATAAATACAACAAATACAAATAGAATATGAATGGAACAAGTACTGTCATAATTTAGAGCACACGTAATACATGGAAGTAAAAATGTTCATCTATGTGCAAAGCGTTAAAAAGATACAAAATGAATACAACATACTACACTCTCATTTAATCAAGTACAATAACATTCATATTCCACATTTTGACCACACGTACGAATTTGATACAAGTGCATCGAAGTAAACCATAGTTCAGTACGAAAAGAACATATAACACTTCACGGCCAATCTTCTGCAACTCTTGAAAGAGTGCCTGTCTCCTGCAAGCGAACATTTCTTTACGCTGGCGACCACTTTCGCGGCGTCCCATATCATTTCTTATACGCTGGATTGCCTTCTTCCCACTCCTTTAGCTTTGCTCATGTCGGGACCCAACGTGTATTCTCCCACTTTTGTGCTCCGTGAATAAACCCACCACTCGGAAACCGTACATTTCGCGATCCAGTTGCGACCACGCTTTCCTTACTAAAGAATTTCGACATGAATATACCGGATCCATATGAATCATCGAGCGGCACCATAACATGGGAGCATGGCACATGTAATGATTTAGGCTTATTGCAGTGCGAGACACAAGTTTGCTCGTATGATGCATTCGTGAGCAACTTTCCGCTTGGTTCGTCCCACGACCGCTTTCTCCTGCACATCACCTCGAACGGAGCTCCTCGCACCCATCTTCGTTGCTCGTGCATCTCCCCTTCTTGCCTTTGTCCTCAATGTATGCGTAAATCATCTCGAGTACTTCATAGCAGATCGTTCATGCGCGTGATCACCCTTGCATGGCGATCAACGAAGTACTTTGTGATGCCACGAAGAACACCCTCAACAATACCAACCAAGGAAGGGTCTCACCGCATCACCCGGTTGTAAACCTCCGCAAGGTTTGTTGTCATGACACCATACCTCGCACCATCGGTGTCGTAAAGCAGAGCCCATTTCTCCCTAGGCTCATGCTCTATCCATTCGGAGAAGCGTTTCAGAGCCCTTCCATTCCTTTGTTGTCATGACACCATACCTCGCACCATCGGTGTCGTAAACCTCTGTTGTATTGCGAGTACGATGGCCCGTGGCTCTAAATCTAGGTTGCCTACAATCTCTCCGTACATTGCATTGGCAATAAAGCCTGATGATATGTTCCGATGTGACTGCGCAGACTCCGTTAGTACACATGTATGTGGAACGACTATAGAACACTTCCAAATGGTGTCCCATTTAGGCTGGTACGCATGGATGCGCCACGGGCAACCCTCCGTCTGGCATCTTACATCATACACCCACCGACGGACTTTACAACCTTGAAGGCTCTGCAACGACAATCGACCATGCTATTATCGCTTCTTGAACCTCACTCTTATTCTTGTAAATTGCATCTTGTCTCACCTCATTCGATCATATGCGAAGGAACTGTTCGTCATCATTCACCACCAGCTTGTCGAACGGATACTCATCCCACTCTGCAGGGAATAGATCTTCAGCGACTTCAT
This sequence comes from Otatea glauca, assembly GCA_036346275.1. NCBI lineage: Eukaryota > Viridiplantae > Streptophyta > Magnoliopsida > Poales > Poaceae > Otatea > Otatea glauca. Next base: position 44,792,843 of record CM070714.1, read on the forward strand.
CATTACTTAAAGCCTCATAGTCCTCATTCTCTGTGTCCATCGCTCGACCATCGACTCAATGTTTTCGCCTCGTCGCCATGCCCATTGCTTCTTGAACCTCTCCGTTGCAACATCGCCTCCCACCTTGCACTTCAGACCGACCAACCTACATCCCGCTCTACTAAGACTTCTCTACTTCTACCGCTTCTCCCAACTTCCTCTCGGTTCTTCATCAACAACCTCTTGCCGCGTCGCATGCCCTGTATTGACTTTCTCAAATGCTTGTGCCAATAACACTAATGGCTATCCTTTCAATTGCAATTCTTACGCATTTAACTCCAAGATTTCGCCTCTCATTTCCATTAACTCCCAAAGACGTGCAATCTATTCTTCTACAAACTACTCTATGTAACTTCGGATCATGCAATTCACGGTCCAAAGAGAACATGTGATACAACCATCTCATAACCGTAGCCCATGAACGCTCCCTACGCGTGATCGGCTAGCCTCTACACTTGCAAAATGACTTAGATCTACCCTTCAACACCCATGCGAACTCCTTCTCCATAATATATTTTAAATTGCACTCTATCATCCATACCTGTCATGCAAATTCATTGAATTCTTAACATTTGCACAATTTAACTCTACATGATCACAAATTTTAATTCTAAGAACGTAGTTTAATTCATTCTGCTTTCGGTCCATACTTGTTTCGCCAAATTTAATCAAGATATTGCAATATTTCAATTCTTACAAATTCTTCAGATTCCGTGATCATTTTCAAATTTCTATGAGAACATAACTAAACTAATGTGTCAGGAACCTCTACAGATTGAGTTATATTTCGGTCCTGACGATTTTAGCCACCCAACTCTACATGACATCTCCGAATTCTTAATACACAAATAACCGAATTTGGATTCTACATTTCCCAGTTCGTCGAAAATTTATCCATGATCTCTAATAAAAAAACTATTATTACAATCAAAATTTTAATCCCTACCTCTAGGTCATCCCTACATCGAAAATTAATTACTAACTAAGTTGCATAACTAAACATCTGTCCATACCGACATAACTATAAATTCCTGACTAATTCATCTAACTAAACATCTATTCTTACCAAATAATTATAAATTTCTAACTAAGTCAACTAGCTAAACAACTTGCATCAGTTCTCATTCCTAACTAAGTCATCTACCTAAATAACTATTATTACTCTATTTAACTGATTACTATATTACATATTTAACATTTAAATACTTAAAAAATTAGTAGTCGATTTAAATGCGGATCTTCAAGTCCCTCTCCTTCTCCTCTCCTCTCCTCCCCTCCCCTCCCCTCCTTCTCCTTCTCCATCTCCTCCTCCTCTCTTTTCTTTTTTTTTTCTATGCGCGGTGGTCGGCTCGAGTGAGGGGGGGGGCGCGCGCTTTATATAAGTTGCCGCTCGTCGCCATTTCAAATGGCGACAGACTCTCTGTCGCCGTTTGAAATGGCGACAGACAGGCTGTCGCTATTTAAATTGGCGACAGAGGTGACGGTTGCTCTTTGTCGTCATTTGAAATGGCGACAGAGAGTCTGTCCCTATCTGAAACGGCGATAGGCTATCTGTCGCCATTTGAAATGACGACAGACTCTCTGTCGCCTTTTGAAATGGCGACAAGTGGGTAGTTTTGTAAAAAAAAAATTCGGCATATTATTTTTGTAGAATAGAATAAAAATAGTATTATTTAAAAAAAAATTCGCTCACCGAGTCTCTGCCCTGCCGCCTAGACATTGATTTTGATCGCCTATGACCATCTAGGCCGGCCGGCCACCTAGGCCACTGATTATAGCCAAATCATGGTGATATATATCTGCGTCTAGCTCATCGGCGACCATCTAAGGAAACACTATTTGAGTTTAAGCTCAGCCTCTATTATTCGCTACTACAAGAGATCTATTGGACAGTAGCCATGCAGCGGCAGATACACGATCTCGAGCGCGTACGTACGTCGTGCATCACATGATTTGAACCGGAGGGGCGCGCAGGCGGCAGCGGCATGCGCGCATCAGCGACGATCACTGATCGGCGCGCGCGCCGGGGCGCCGGCCGAAGCTGTCCTTCAAAACGTACGAAGTGCATGCACGCAGAACTTTTTTTAAAAATAATATATATTTTTATTCAAATTTCAAAAATATACCACGATCTCAAAAAATTGCAAAAATATACTTCTGTCGCCCTTTGGTAGGGCGATTTTAGCACTTGTCGCCCTTTGAATGGGCGACATGTCTCGTCTCCTGTAGCCAGTTTCTAAAGAAAATCATAACTTTTTCATATGATCTCGGATGGAGATGAACTTTATATGAAAATTGTAGCTCTCGACGAGATCTACAACTTTAGTATATAATTTTTTTTTCATTTGAATCCATTTGGACTACCAAAAACGAGATAGAAGTTTCAGATCTAGTATAGATCTGATTTTTAGATCTAAACTTTCCATCCTATTTTTGAGCATCTAAATGGATTCAAATAAAAAAAATTGTATATAAAAGTTGTAGATCTCGTCGAGAGCTACAATTTTCATATAAAGTTCATCTCCATCCGAGATTGTATGAAAAGTTATGATTTTCTTTAAACTCACATGCGAAAGACACGTCGCCCATCCAAAGCGCGACAAGTGCCAAAATCGCCCTACCAAAGGGCGATAGAGGCCTTAGTTGCACCTGTCGCCCGTTCAAAGGGCGACAAGTGCTAAAATCGCCCTACCAAAGGGCGACAGAGGCCTTAGTTGCACCTGTCGCCCGTTCAAAGAACGATAGGGGTATATTTTTGTAATTTTTTGGTATCATGGTATATTTTTGCAATTTGAATAAAATATATATTATTTTTAAAAAAAATTCCATGCACGCATGGCGGCCGATCTGCTTGGATCATATGCATTCGCGGTAAACGCTACGCACACGGTGCGTGGTTCCATGCATGCATCCTGCACTGCAGCAATCTGCTCGACTTCTCTTTCTTCCGTATCGAACACACACTGTTGCCAATCAGTGCTTTTTATTGTCCCGGAATAGTACTGCTCGGGACGGGAGTGGTACACACATAATTAATGAAGAGCATCTGACCTGCAGGTAAGCTACCCCACCTGTGCTGTTCGTTTGAGGCTAGGGCCCTAGGGGTGACTTAACGTGCATGAGAACTTCTCCGTGATGTGCGTCAAAACCTGATTCTACCGTTGATGTGCGCCAATATGAGGGGCTTGTGTACGGTAGTAGTAGAGCTTAAAAGTTCACGGGTTCAAATCCTCCTACTCCCGTAAGAAGCAAAATGCGTCGCTCCTCCCATAACTAACATGCATGCTCTGATCCCATTTCGTTATATTACCATGCACGAATTTGTAATTTCTACATATGACATTGCCGCTTTCCTAAATACTAGTACAGGACCACCACGTGATCGAAACCTCTGGTTTGGAGTTTGGGCATGAATAATTTAGCAAGATGTGGCGCGGAAGGGGCTCCCTCTCAGCATCGCCAAAACGGCAGGTACCGAGAGCAGATCGAATTTAACAGAAGGATGGATCGGTGGAACAGCCGGGCAAGGTGCCTACGTTGTCGCTTGCAATTCATTGATTCGCCGATAGGCCCGATACAACGGTAGGTCAAAGCGCGAGCGCGCACAAGAACATGGAGCCGCCGATACGTGCATACGTATCCATGGCAAGGTTTGAAAATTTGGTTTCGGAATAAATTTCGTCCCTAGCTGGATCGCGAGATTTCGGCGAAATGTTGAAATTTTGGAAAAATTTCGGACAAAATTTGAATTTGGAAATTCAAATACGGTCCATATAGTAACAAAAAAGTCCCGAAATTTCGGGTTTTTTGCAACAAAAAAAATTGGGTCAAACGATGTCGAAAATTTTTGAAATTTGTTTTGGAGAGTCCTGACACATTTATCATATTTCCATAGAAATTTCAGATTATTATGAAGTCTGTGGAATTTTTAAAAATTCAAAAATTACTACTGTCCTCATAAAACGCTGACCGATAATTTTGAACCGAATGCAAAATGGTTCAAACCACGTTATAAACATTTGAATTTGTTTTTGCATGGTTATGATGTATCATTAATGCTCTCATAAAATTTTAAGATGATGATCAAACTGTATTAATTTTAAAAAATTCGAACAGTACTACTGCCCTGTTAAAAGGCTTACCGGCAAACTTGAACAAAATGAAAAATTATCTAAACCACGTTAAAAACTTTTGAAAATTTTTGTGGACGGTCCTAATGTAACATAACTGTTTATTTCAAATTTTTAGATGATTATCATTCTCAAATAATGTTTAAAAATTCAGACAGTGCTACATCCAGATAAAAGTCTCATGATCAATACATAGATTTTTTTTAGCAATAAAAAAAAGTTTAATTTTTTTTTAAAAAATTCGGAATGGTGATAAGGAAGTTCTTAATTTCTCATAAAAATTTTGAATCATGATCATACTCCAGTGAATTTATAAAATTCTTACAAGGCACAGTACCATTTATGTTCTTTTCTTTTTGATTTTTGAAATATAATATAACAAACGAAGTTCAATGCTTACATAGATTTGATTGACCAAACAAAAAAAAGTTGATTTTTAAAAAAAAATTGATATAATGTTACTAATGAAATTATTAATCTCTCAGAAAAATTTAGATCATAATCACACTCAAGAAAAATTATAAAATTCTGACAATGTAACTGTCCCAATTATGTTCATTCTGTTTTTGATTTTTTAAAGATATCAAATGAAGTTAAATTATTTTGAAATTTTTTATATGTGATACTAAACTACTAAATATTGTACCATAAAATTTTCAGCTCATTATCAAGCTTGTAAAATTTTATAAAAATCTGAGAGTATTTCTACCAAAATTTTAAAATATCTAAAAAATCGGTTTTTCAACAAATTTTCACAGGAGATGACTTTCCTAAGGGTTATTGGACCAAATCCGGCCCTAAAAGTGCCAAAACCGGCCAAAAAACACGAAATTTCGGCGAGAAAAACCGAAATTTCGGGTTACGTAGAAATTTCAATTTTTTTAAAAAAAATTTCGGCTGGTACTTTAGATTTCGGGGTGGTCCGAAATCCGAAATTTCGCCGAGATTTGGAACCCTGATCCATGGCACTAGCAAATGGCATTAAGAGGTGGGCAAAGCCCGGCCCGAGGTACAGTGACACGTCTGATCCAAAGCTCAACTTGGCACGATACGGCCATGTCGGGCCCGAGAACCGGGTACGATGGACGGCACGATCGATACTGTAGCACGGGTCATACTGGACCCGATAACCCAGAGCATGAGAAAAAACCTAGTATAAAGGTCACCGACTCACAGAGTATGAGCGCCATGAACGCACCTAGCAACATGGACGCCACCCCCGCCGCCGACACTTGAGATAGACGGGCAAAAGGGGAGAAAGAGCTGAGAGATTGAGCTCTCTCTCACACATGTCTCTCTCAATCTCCCTCTCTCGTTCGTCTTTCTCAATCTCTTTCGGCTGTCTCGCTCACTCTCTTTCTCGCCTATTGCACCCTCTCTCGCCTGTGTTCAGCACATCTCCTCACTCTATGTAACTGTTCAATAATAAATAAATTTTAGTTCTTTTTCCCATAATATTTGCGTCATCTGCCTCAATTTCATGCGTCTCCGGCTCATTTTTTCTCGTTGTAATAGTGCAAATGGGTTAGATCTGGGCCAACATGGTACGAAACAGGTAAAAAACGCAAATAAATTGTGCTGGATTCACCGAAGACGAGCCGACCAGCCCAGCCTGGCACGGTTCAAGCACGAAGCACAATAAATCTGTATCGGACCGGACCGGCACTGCACGACGCCCACATCTGTTAACCACCGTTCGGCCACTTCGGCGACGTCTCGACCTCTATCAAACCTGATCGGTCGGTCCGGACGGCCGCGTGGCCGGGCCACCCCCACGCGCACATGCGGCCATTCGCGTGGCACCAAAGCGCATTGATTCTGCCTTGTCGCGCACCGGCGGTGGGAATGCATGGCCCGCGCGCGCGCGCGCGTCAGCTTCCTGCAGCTAGCGTCCCTCCAAAAACGGCCGGCACAGCGCACATGCCGCTGTGCCCTCCTGACCTGCGCGCGCGCAGCCCGCCGGCGCATGGCTCGCTCGGCCGTGAACTCTCGCAGAAGGCAGCAGTGCCATACTGCCTCATGTTGACATGCATGGCGAAAACGTAAAGCCCGTGACTCGATCGCTCGAGGGGCCGTTCTGTTGCGTGCAGTGACGGCCGGGGTTTCGTGAATGAACAGCCACGTTTCGGAAGTTCTTGGTTGTCGATAATAATATAATATAGACTTGCTATCTTCCTGCAGAACGTGCGCGTACCGGCTATAAATAAATACAAACAATCACGTCGTTGTTACCACAAGCTGCAACTTAGAAATGGCCGGTTTTGGATACATGTCGGGTTAGTGTTAGCACGACAAAAGAGAAGAGAAGATTTAACCTGAAAAATTTTATAATGGAGGAAAAAATTACGAAAAACAATTCACTAATTCTCTTCCCAATTTACATGTACACGATGTTGGCTTTATATAGTCAGATTAGTCTGAGTTGGTCAAGATTTAGACTCCTAATTTGGATATTTGAGTAATTCTTATCTCTAACAAACTATTTGAATATTTGAAAAATCTTTATCTCTAACAAACCTTTCCTTGACTCAAAATCCATAGTAAAATTATCTCCTGAAAACCCTCAAAGATAAGAAAGACTGAAATAGTCTTTGCCAAATACTTCTCACGAAGCAAAATTGAGGAAACAACCAGTAGATCCAAACACATAGCTATCAACAAAGCAGATGAAGAAATCTGGGACTTCAACGATTCATAACCCCAGTAAAGTCTGAGTCTGTGAAACTGACATCCTAAAATAAATGCTCAATCATCAAATAACATAAACCTAAACATCACATGTGACGTTTCATACATAGCGAAGAACTCAATCATGGACATTTGACATGCTCCACCTAAACACAAAATTTGGCAAACAATGCTCATTGAAAGAGCAACTAGCACGTGTAGTCATCACGTACGTCAAACTGCCGACTTCAAAGATAATTAAATTCCATGATATGGTTGAAACTGTTCCTGCAAAACTATCAAGATGAAAGGAACTCCCGTGCTGTTAAAGGAGTATAAATTGTGATAAACCCCTCGTATCGAGCTATGACAACTGGACAATATTGTAATATCCACGCAGAAACAAACTTCTTGCACTTCAATCCTTTATCTCAAACTGATATTGAAGCAAAACCTTCACTTTTAAACAGTAAAACTTCTGAGAGTATAATGCTAACTACCATCAGGGTATCATCAAATTCCTGAGAATTATTGTTGCCAAACTTTGGAGCCGTTACCGCCGCTCGGCATGGCTGACTTGTCCATGCGTACGATGATCTTTCTTTGTCTCGAACCCCATACCCCTATAATGATGGTAGAGCATAGTTAGAAATCCCGACGAAATTTCGATGAAATCTCGGATTTCACCCTCCCCAAATCGCGCTATACATGACGGCCATGAGTGCCAACCATGTCATCATGCGGAGGAACACTGCTCGCAACGTCGGCATGTCCGAGAGGCTCGCAAGAGTCCAATGCTACGGCCGATCGATTAGCTTAGCCATGCGCTGTCCCATGCATCCCTTAACCATCTCGTTGCCCATCGTAAGTCGTGTTGTAGATGCCGTGCGATGGTCGCCCCCAGGAGTCTCCTCCCAGGGGCAATGACTTGGATCTTAAACCCTAAGCTTTGATACCACTTGTTAGGATTAGCATGACAAAACAGGAGATAAGATTTAACGTGAAAAACCTCACAAAGAAGGAAAAAACCATGTGAGACAATCCACTAATTATGTTGCCAATTTACATGTAAATGAGGGTTGGCTTTATATAATCGAATTAATCTAATTTGTTGGTTAAGATTTAGATTTCTAATTTAGATTTTTGAAAAAATACTTACCTCTAACAAATTATTTAGATATTTAAGGAATCCTCGTAATATATAACGGTCAACAGCAGCAGAACCATATGGCCGATTTTGCCTCGTCCGTGTGTATATCGTGGGCCGGATCCTAGTCAGAAAGTGTGGCAAGCGGGAATGGGGCGTGCCTCTCTCGTCTTTTGTAGTTCTGCTATGTGGTCCAAGTTGTCATGGGAATCCATGTGATGAGCAACGATCTCCTCGGAAACCACGTCACGGGCAGTGATCAGTGATGTATACAAATCTCGCGCAGCATAGACGCGAACAAACTTGGGACTGGAGCAGTCACCTTTTGGGACATATCGGTCTGACGGTCTCACCAAACTTTCTACCAGTATTGCTTAGTTTTCCTGCGCCTAGCAATATATAGGATATGCACAAAACTGTCAGGTCTCACCTTTGTAGAACTTCGATGCTGGAAATGGCTACAAAATTAACCACTAGGAGCTAAGCTATCCAATCTTACTTGCTTTGAAGAATTGATTGCACTACGTAGGGGGTGTTTGGTATATCTCCAACTCTACTAAAATCTGTAAAGTTGGTGAAGCAAGGTATTCTTAACTTCAGAAATTTATGGAGTTGAAGCTGTTGGTACATTAAGAGTGTTTAGGTGTGTCATCTTATTTATATTTTAAACTAAAAATATAAATTTAATCTACTTTATTTTAATCTACAAGTTTTAGATCTAAGATGGAGTTAAAAATCTAAAACTAAAACTCTGCCGAACACGACCGTAAACGTACATAGTATAAATTAACTGAAAAGCTGGTTAGCTTATTGCAGAAGATTGTAGTACTAGTCTGATCTTGTCTCATGGGGTTCTGCACTGGCCGTGTCCTCTAGTTGCTAGCTCTACCTTTTTACCAGACATGTGCATGCTTGAATGTATCTACAAGTTATATCATATATGCATCGTGAGTTGTAAACAAAGGAGTTCCATCGCATGTGTCTTGGCAATGACATATAACGAAAAACTAACGAGAGATATATGTTATAAATAGCGTAAAAGTAGGAACCAGAGATGCAAATTGTACGCAAAAAAAAAAAACATTTTTGAAAAAAATCATGGACAGATAATGTCAAATCACTACCTGAGATATTTAAAGTTGAACTCTTTATTACATTTTTGCCTTGCTCTATCCTATGGACCATAGATACATATTTAAAGTGCTACGCAAAAGACTAAATATTCAGCAGAAGTGCTACGCAAAAGACTAAATATTCAGCAAAAGAACTCTGAGTTGGAGTAGAAAATGAATTTATATCACACTCAAACTAAATAATACTTTCGGCGTTTCGAGCACCGGCGAGTGAAATTTTAAGTCTAAGGGGTCGCGCGTTCCCTCTCTTTGAATGGTTAGACTCAGGAGCCCAAGATGTATACTGGTTCGGGTCGAATGTCCCTACTTCAGTTCGTGTGGTGGTGCTATATTGCTTCGGGTGCAGATGACTGCACGGTTTTTACAAGCGGGAGCTGAGGGCTCGAATAGGTGAGAGCGAAAACAGCCTATTCGTGAAGACCGAGAGGAGGGAGCACCCTCTCCCAGAGGATCCTGCCTCCCTTTATATAGCCGGAGGGGGCAGGTTACATGGGAAGTTGGGAGAGAAAATGATGAGGTGATCTATGCTAAGAGCTCTGATCCTTCGTTTTGGCGATTGGTCAGCGTCCGCTTCACCCCACGCCGGGTTGGTGGACTCATTGAGCAGAGCAGTTCTGTTTATCGGAAATAGCGCACCGCCCTCTGCAAGCCTGCCAGTCCGACGTTGCCTCGGGAGGAGCGTCTTCACGCCGTGCGTGTCTGGACGATGAGACTGGAGCTTGACTTCGGCAACCTCCTCGCCACCAGCCCCTGCACAGTCACTCTGAGCTGTCGTGTCCGTAGGGCACGTGGCTAATGGCCGACGGAGGCCCGACACTTGGCCCTCGACGGAGATCGCCTCAGTTTGGTCGGAGCTCGTGGGGTCCGACTCGTGGGCCTGACGCCCATTGGGTCGGGGACGAGCTTGGGGCAGCTCGTTAGGTCGGGGTCGATCGTCCTTCGTGGCCCCGTGGGGCCTTTGGTTGGAGCCGGGCTTAGGGCAGCCTGTTCGTAACTACGGGCCGTTGGGGTACCCATGGTATGAGTACTCGTCAAATCCCTACCTTGAGACGAATTCGTCATGTAGACAAAATAAATCACAAATCTACTCGAAATAGATCAACATGAACACCTTATACGCCGAAAGTCCACATGATTAGTGAGTAATACCAACAAAGTTTGAGCAAAGCTCAGATTTAGCGGTAGGAACTGGCTTTGTCAACATATTAGCTGGATTATCATTAATACTTATTTTGTTAACTTTAATGTTGCCTTGAGCATGATACCTCAAATGTAATGATATCTAATATCAATGTGCTTCGTTTTCTTATAGAATAGCCGATCCTTTGTAAGGCAAATTGCACTTTGGTTGTTACATAATATTGTAGTGCAAGACGTACTTCCACAAAGCTCAGTAAGATAACTCAGTTCGAGGGAAAGGAAGGGAAGGTTGGTTTTGATTAGGTCAACCTTTTGAACTGCTCACAATCCATGAGCAGCAAGAGACAACTGTGGCTCAAACATCTTAGTAGCCAGAGGAAAAGAAAGGATAACGGCACACCAAACGAGGATTAAAGCTCATATTCTATTTGGGCCAACAACGGTTAAAAGCCATACTCTATTTTTGGGTCAGCAACTTACAAAGAAATCCCATAAAGAAAAACGAAGCCCACGATCAGTTACTCGGTTACGTCTCTAACTAATTTGCTGACGTATCTTATACGTGACCTTACACTGATCGTCTCCAACCAGTGAAACAATCGTCCTGACCAGTGATAATAGTCGGGGTAAGGTAAGTGGTTATCTTTGCATACGTGTTCGTGAGGAGAGTTATCTTGACAGATACGAATAACTACTCGAACGTTATCATGAGAAGGAACCCTTTGGCGAGAAGACACCTCTTAGCGAAAAGACACCTTTCGACCGTACGACACCTTTTTGGAACCCAACTACTGCCTCTCCATTTTGTATAAAAAGGAAGCTCATTTGTATCGTCAAAGACAGTCTCAATTCGCATATGATCTGATCAATCTGTAATTTAGCCTCTGTACTCTGTTAATCCGCTTGGCTAATAAGAAGCAATCTCTCATTTTCCCTTTCATGTCTTATTTCCCCAGAAGCCTGGAACCATTTTAAAGCATAAGCTCGATCTAGAGACCCTACGTTCTGAACATCGACAATTGGTGCTAGAAGGAGGGCGTCCGGCGATCATGGTTGTGAAAGCTCTCAGCATGGATGAAGAAAACTCATTCGATCTAAACTTGGTTCCTAGCATTTCACAGGAGGCTACCCCGGTAGAAAGAATCTGTATTTTAACTAGTGCAATTCTAAACCAACCAACGGAAGGGAATAATGAGCTCAATGCAACAATCATGAGATTCCTAGCCGCTGATTTATAAGAAGCTATTGAAGAAATGAGCTCAATGTAACATTCATAAGATTCCTAGCCGCTAATTTATAAGAAGTTGTTGAACAAGTACAAATCTTGTCCTTATCCATAAGGTCTCAGACCGATTTCCGTATGGAACACTTTTCATCTGGTTGGCGCCAACAAGAAACCAATTACCAGCGAATGAATGAACCACAACGGAGAAGCATCTTACCCTAGGATGTAGTTTTTCTCTAGGGCTCAGAGATGTTGCCTAGTCTGAGAAGTTCAAACCAGATCATCTGGAAAGTTTCGATGGAACTCAAAATCCATCAGAATTCTTGCAAGTATATACCACCACCATCCAGAGTGCTAGTGGTGATGAAAAGGTAATGGTAAACTATCTTCCTATTGTTCTTAAAGGATCGGCAAGAACTTTGCTGTTCGATCATACAGAAGGATCTATTTTTAGTTGGAAAAATTTATGCCATGCAATTTTAAACAACTTTAAAAGTTGTTATGCTAAGTCAGAAAAAAAGATTACTTACAACGTCTTTGTCAAACTCCTGGTGAAAATTTACGTCAGTTTATTAAAAGGTTTGTAGAGGTTCGCAATACAATTCCTAATATTTCAGAATTGGTCGATATGGCAGATCGGTACTTGGATGCGTATGAGACCATTGAATGGAATCGTATGGTCAATAAGGGCCATACACTGCCACAACCAGGCCTGGAGAAGCCCAAGGATAAAAAGTCCAAAAAGATCTTTAAGCCCGAGGACCATAAGGGGAAGAATAAGAAAAAGAACAAGAAAATTGTTCAAAGAGATATCGCAAGCGTTTCGGAACGACCTGTATACTCCAAGGGAAAGACACCTTGGAAGAAGAAATCTGGTCGGCAGGCCAACCAATCAACCTCCAAAAACTCCGGCGCAACAGTGGCAACAGACACTGGTGTCCTCTACATAATGCAATAGGACACAATTTGCATAATTATTGTACTTGGCAAAGGCGCATGAAAGAGTTCTACTCTAGTAAGGGCCCTATGCCAACCTTACCAAAAGGTTGAAGTAATAAAGATGATGATGGTGATGAAGATATGGGCTAAGAAGGCTGACAATCACGTCAATGTTATCTTCAGATGATCATATTCGTATGCTTCAAAAAGGCAGTCCAAATCTGCTTGGAGGGAGGTCAACAACATCGACACTCGCCCAGGAAAGCTAGATTACCTAAAGTGGTCGGATATCGCAATCACCTTCAATAGACAAGATTGCCTAAAAGGTATGTTTATCCCTCATAAACTTCCATCGGCAGTTTTTCATATAATTAATAATTACAAAGTAGGAAGAATTTTGGTGGATGGGGGAAGTTATTTAGATTTGCTTTTTATTCATACCTTACATGAAATGCTACCTGTGACAAATCCATTCTATGGGATTGTACCTAGTCCTTCGGTAACTCTGATAGGGCAAATTGTATTGCCTATTACTTTCAGAGCTGCCAATAACTTCATATCAGAGTTAGTTTCTTTCGAAATTGTTAATTTCGAATCAGCTTATAATGCCACTTTGGGTATACATTCACTAACAAAGTTTATGGCAGCCACCCATCATGCCTACCAAAGCATCAAAATACCTGGTCCAAAAGGCGTGATTAATGTGCAAGGTAATCAGGCTATTGCATTATGTTGCGATCGAAAATTATTTGAAATTGTCGATTAGTTACCATTAAGAGATATTAATGATGCATATAAGCCTTGTAAGGCTGAAAAGCCTAGCTAGCAAGATAGAAAAGATGAAGGCAAATCCTTAGCCTAATGAGCAGATCAAGCAAGTTCCCATAGACCCCACCGACTAGTCAAAAACTATTCAGATAGGGTCAGGAATGGATGCTAAATAGAAAGACGTGTTCGTTACTTTCCTCCGGGCTAACGCAGATGTGTTTGCGTAGAAACCATTCGATATACCTAGGGTCCCAATAGAGGTAATAGAGCACATGTTAACTATACGGCCTGACATACGACTAGTGGAGCATAAACTAAGGCGATTCGCTCCTGATCGGCAAAAAGCCATGCGACAAGAGTTGGACTGGTTTCATTTATGAGGTTGGTCATCCAGACTGGCTTGCGAATCTGGTCATGGTCAAGAAAGGAAATTGTAAGTGGCACATATGAATCGATTTCACTAGTTTAAATACCGATTGTCCAAAAGATGATTTTTCTATACCCCAAATTAACCAACTGGTCGACTCAATAACGGGTTGCAAACTGATGAGTTTCCTAAATGCATACTCAAGTTATCATCAAATAAGCATGACAAGAGAAGATGAATAGAAGACTTCTTTCATAACCCTATTTGGCGTCTACTGCTACAAGAAGATGTCATTTGGGCTGAAAAATGCTAGAGCCACGTACCAGCGCCTTATATAGAAGACATTTATTAGTCAGATATGGCAAAATCTCGAAGCTTATGTCGATGATCTCGTTGTAAAGAGCAAGAAAATCTCTAATCATTTGTCAGACCTGGCCGAATCCTTCGGTAATTTGAATAAACATGAGATTAAGTTAAATCCAAAAAAGTGTGAATTTGGAGTTTTTCTAGAAAATTACTTGGCTTCCTTGTTTGTTCTCGAGGTATCAAAGTAAACCCTGAGAAAATCTGAACCATTGAATCTTTAAAACCACCTTCTACAGTGAAGGATGTTCAAGGTTTAATTGGTCGGATGGCTGCTCTCAGTTGCTTTATCTCAAGATCAGGAGAACGTGGGTTACCTTTATTTAAGGTGATAAGAAAACATGATAAATTGCACTGGTCGTCTGAAGCAAATAAGGCCTTTAAAGACATTAAAACTTATTGGGTGCAGCTAATTTACGGTCGGCCTCAACGAACGTTCTGTGCGCACTCTAGGTGAGCGCTCGACGTGGAGCTCCAGTAGGCCGGCCACTAGCACGTAAAGCAATGCTATATCATCTACTAGCAGTCAGACATGAGCAGTTCCTTGCATGTTGTGTTTGAAAAGTCTAGATAAATTCAATTCAAAATTTTTAACTCGAAAAAATTTAACTCAACATTTTCAACTCCAAAAAATTTAAATTAAAAAAATTAAAATCAGAAAGTTTTAACTTGAAAATTTTCAAATTAGAAAGTTGCAGTAAAATAATTCAAATTAGAAAGTTTAAACTCGAAAAAGTTTCAACTTGAAAATTTTTAAATCAGAAAAATACAACTTAGAAAGTTTCAACTCAAAAAAAATTTAATCAGAAAATTTCAAATTAGAAAGTTTAACTCGAAAAAAAATTAAATGGAAAATTCTCAAATTAGAAAATTTCAACTCAGAAAATTTCAAATCGAAAAGTTTCAACTCTAAAAACTTTCAATGCAAAAAATTTCAGTTCGGAAGGTTTTGATTAAAAAAAATTTGGTTCAAAGTTTCGATTTAAAATTGAACTCAAAATTTTCAACACAAAAGTTTCAAATCATAAGGCAGCGCTCCATCTGGTTGCCCCACGTGTCGTCCACTCAGTCTGTCTACATGGCAAGGTCCATATGCTCGCTGCTAGGACCAACGAGTGGATAGAATGATGCTTGCTCCCCCTTTCTCTCCTGCCCCCACGTGTAAGCTTCCTAGATGTGTTCCACCTACACATGTCAGCATATCAGTTGAGGCACAGGAATAGATTCGTGAGGCGACCATAAATTAGAAAAATCGAAACTTATTTGCAAAGCCCACCCACACAGTTTCTCTAATAATGAATACTTAACCAATAAGAGATTTTCTCTTGTCCAAATCTTCCGCAAAATCTGAGTCCACATTACCAACAACTCCATCTCTAGTTTTTCCAAACTGTAAGCAAGCATTAGAAGTGTCCCGCAAATATATGAAAATCCATTAAACTTCTTTTAAATACTCTTTTCCAGTACTTGCTATGTATCTATTGACAACACTCAATGGCTTAAATAAGTGGAGACGAGAAGATACAGTGGCACATATAAGTAAACCAATTATACTAGTATATAGAACTCTAGACAAGTAGACATGTACTTAACTTCATCATCTGATTGTAGACATGATACTAAAGTAAGTCCGAAATGTGCAGCTAACAAAGTACTCATTGGTTTGGCCTTATTCATGCTAAAACGACGAAGCACTTTATCAATATACTCCTTTTGACATAAGTATACTTTTCCAAACCGTCTATCCCTGGTAACTTCCATACCAAGAATCTTCTTTGATGCACCGAGATCCTTCATCTCAAATTCACTATTTAATTATGACTTCAATGTTGAAATTTTTGCCTTGGCATTTGTAGCAATCAGCGTATCATAACATACAAGGGCAAGTAACAGATGAACTATTAACAGTCTTCAAATATACATAGCTAACTATATGGGTGATTGTTTCAAACCATAAAAAGATTTTTTTAACTTGTAAGAAAAAATCTCTTTTCTCGGAATGACCAAACCTTCTAGCTGCTAAATATAAATATCTTCTTTTAATTCCCCATGTAAGAAATAGTTTTCCCGTCCAATTGTTCAAGCTAACCTTGTATAGCCACAGTGCTTCGTAAAAATATGAATAGAACTATGCTTCACAACTAGAGAAAAGATATCTATGAAATCAACACCTGAATTTTGGCAATATCCTTTAATAACAAGCCTTGCCTTGCAACAAACTTCTTCGGTTGGTAAAATGACTTTTTTTTCTTGAAGATCAATTTAAGCGAATAGCCTTCTTCTCAATTGGCAACTTGAATAGCTCTGAAGTGCCATTATTGTCCAGAGATTGCATGTCATAATGTATGACTATCATCTATCCTTTTGAATCATCAGAAGAGATAGCATCTGAATAAGTTGAAGATTTTGCAACAACTTCAATATCTTTTGCCCCATTCAAATAATAAGCCTTAACATTGGCTTCTTCAATCATTATCTTAAGAGCTTGTTAGGTCTATCGGCTGCAATGGAACATTATGGTGATTGCACAACACCAGGAACATCCCGTACATTTTCTTTTCACCTTCTAGTGTAGATCCTGAATCAGTAACATGCTCCACTTGGATGCTTGGTTTTTGTGGCTTCCCAATGGGAACATCAATAAATGGTTTATCATGCAACATAGTAGATTCATTAAAGATAATATTTTTACTAATAATGACATTCTAGTTTATGGATTCCATAATTTATAACCTTTCACACTAGTCTTGTAACCAACGAAAATGCACTTAACAGCTAGGCTCAAATTTACCATTGTTAACATGAACGTAGGCAGGACAACTAAATATTCTCAAATTTAAATAATTTGATGGCGAATCAAACCATACCTCAATTTGACTCTTTTTATCAATTGCTAGGTTTGGTGGCTGATGGATCAAATAACAAGCATTAGAACCAGCTGTCGGCGTTTTCGAGAGCGCCGGCAAGTAAATTTGTAAGTTTAGGGGGTCGCGCGTTCCACTCCCTGAATGGTTAGACTCGTGAGTCCAAGATGTATCTGGTTCGGGCTGAAGGTCCCTACTCCAGTTCGTGTGGTGGTGTTGTATTACTCTTGGTACAGATGACTGCACAAAGTTTTACAAGCGAGAATGCCAATGGCTTAGCGAGATGGGTTTGATAGCGCTCTCTCCCTCTCTCGTTCTCGCTTTTTTGCTCTCGCCCCCCTTGAATCGTTTAGCCCTGCCTCCTTTTATACGAAGGAAGGGGCAGTTACATCGAGTTGGGAGGAAGAGCGAGGTGACCTATGCTAGGAACTCCGGTCCTTCGTCCTGTGGACTGGTCGCCACCCG
The DNA here is from genome assembly GCA_036346275.1 of Otatea glauca. Classification (NCBI taxonomy): domain Eukaryota; kingdom Viridiplantae; phylum Streptophyta; class Magnoliopsida; order Poales; family Poaceae; genus Otatea; species Otatea glauca. Next base: position 44,810,090 of record CM070714.1, read on the forward strand.
TCTTGCCCATGCTGGGTTGGTAGCCTTGGTGGTCAGGGAGGTTAGGTATTCCCCGGGAAATAGCGTACTTGCCCTCTGTGACCCTTGCGAATCGCCGACGCCGAGGTGCGTGGCGTTGGTGCCGCCTCGAGAGGAAGCGCGCTCGCCTTGTCAGACGTGGATCGTTGATGGGGCCGGAAGCTTTGTCTTCTGCAATCACCGATCTTCTTGGGAAGGAGCCACTTGCCCTTGTATAGTCGCCTGATTGACCTTATTCGGGGTACGTGGCGGTAGGCGATGAGGACGACACGCGCACTCGGCGTTAAATCACCTTGGTTTGGTTGAGTCGGAGATCCCGCCCGCCAAGAGGGGTCGGGGCGCCGTCTGTCGGATTCGCTTCCTGGCGGTCGGGAGCGGATGCCTTGCGCGTGATCTCGCAGCGATTCGGTCGGCGGGCGGGCGGCGCGCTGTTGGAGATATGCTTGAGGCGGCCGGCTCGCCGCCGGGCCGTTGGGGTATCCTTTTATTAGTATTCGTCAAGAGCCCCGAACTCCCAAGCGATTTGGCATTCGGTTGGGGTTGAACTTGACGAAAGTGGTGGCCGGGCTCGTAGGTCGGGTCCACCGATCCGGTTAAGCGATTCCGTCGTGTGCTTCGTTGGATCCGACGGCTGTCCCGGAGTTTGGCCGGGGCATTTGAACCGCCGGGCTTTTACTCGCCTCGTTGCGCATGCCGAGTATAGTTTACGCCGCTACCGCTCGCCTTCTTGATCGCTCGGGTTTCGTGAAGGATGCTTCGCTTTCCAAGACCGCATTTACTCGAGACGCTTAGCCTCCTTCGTCCGGATATATATATCCGCGTTTGTAGCTTGCTTGAAGGGATGAGAGCTTTTCTTTTGGCAAAGCCGCCGAGCGACTCTTGAATCTTTGTAACGTCACGCTTATATCTTTGGGTGACTGTGGCGTGCCACATCGGCCCCACAAGCAACAATACGGTGATTTCGTGACCGGTTGGGTGGCGAAGGTCGCGGCGTCGGCGTCCCGAGGCGCGCCGCTGAGGGACGGGCCCCACCCGAGGTCGTGCGAAGAAGAACTTCCGCCGCCTCGGCGGGGACCCCTCCGGACGACGTGATCGCGTTTGGAGGATGAGACAATGGCGCCGCCGTGATCGCGCCCGATCGTGGCGAGCCGCCGACGAAGGTGCCCGACCTCATCCTGTGAGGTGCCGACCGATGCTCCTCAGCGCAGTCGCCGAGGGGTTTCGAGGTTGACCTCGCCACCCTTGCCCATGGTGCTTTGACGGCGACGCCCCGCCCGAACGGCGAGCGAAGGCGCCGCGGGTGTAATTCCTGGTCGGGCATCCTGGTCAGCGAGGAGAGCGAGCGGGCCGCCTTCGGCAAGCGCGCTGACGCCGGTCCGAAATTGGGCGATCCGTGAAGGTCCGCCTCGCTCTGAAGTCTTCCACCGTATACTGGATATGATGGTCGGGAGTCCAACCACGCCTGTAGGTCACCAAAAGTTCGATTCGTTGCACATTTTTTATGGTTCTTCCGTGCGACTAACGGAGTGTCCACATTTTGCAAAGACTTGCGGGCTCGCCGTCGCGGCCAAAGTTGAGTTCTCGCAGCCTTTCCGACGGTCGTGCACGGTGCGGAGGAGTGCAATCGGACGCGCTTGAGTTGCGCCCTAGCCCAGGAGGCCCTGGGCATTAGGCGGTCGGAGGCGGTGGTGATCCGCCAAGGATTTGAAGAGGCCACAAAGGCCCTTCATGATGAGCGCCTAGGAGCCGAGGCCTTGAGGGCGAAAGTGGCGGAACTGGAGTCCTCCCTGACGGAGGTCACCGAGGCCAAGGATGCCGCCGTTGCCGCGGAGGGGATCGCGCAGACGCAGGTAACACGTCTGCGGGCCGAGCGAAACAAGGCTCGGGGACGCCGCCGAGTTCGCCCGAGCGCGCGATCGCCGTATGAGCTGCTGCCGAGCCAAGACTTCATACGAGGCGCCGGGTCGGAAGCGCAATCGACCAACTCGCGCGGCGGTAAGTGTCTCAATTCTTCGCTTAAGTTTGGGGTGCGACCATCGGGCGAACTTATCCAAAATCTCCGCAATCTGCAGAGGCGCAGAAGAATCGAAGGCCGCCGGAGGCGCAGAGAACGGCCGGATGCCCGCGACGTGGCGATCGTGGCTCGGACGAGGCCCGGCGACGTTGAAGGTTGCGGAGGACGGCCGGGCCGAGACGAGCGCCGAATCGAGGCCTCCGCAAGGCCGGCCGGAGGTTCGCGATCGCATCCTGGGCCGGCAGCCCGAGTGCCCTTGCCTCGCTACCGCCCGAGTGCGGACTTCGTAGAAGAGGCGGTGGTCACCGGCCGCGCTTGAGCTTCATCGGCGCGGTCAACACCATCTCTTTCTACGACGGATCGACTCGCGGTGGTGGGGAGCGGCGTGGCTGGAACCGGATCGACGAGGAGATCGACCGGTTCGAGCTCCCGGTCGAGCCAAGACGCCCGGGAGATCGCCACCAGATCCTCGCCGCAGCCGCCTCCAGAAGCCGAGGCGCCAACTCTCCGCCGCCACCGGCCACCCGCCAAGAAGAATAGAAAAAGTTAGCTTTATCCTTCTTAGATTGTAAAGACCGCTATTTAAACAATCTTGAATTTATCAAGTCCTTAATCGCCCTCGCCCTTTTTGTATTTAGGATGAGCGCTTGGCCTACCATAGCCTTAAGGACCGCAGGGCCACTTATGCGTAGGTCGGGTTGTTTTGGGAGGAGCGAGGTGGATTGGAGACTTGGCTATGCAATGGTTAGGCGACTTGTGAGGGATAGGAGTGTTCTAGACCACCAGTGATCTTTCCACTCGGGCACTTCCATCTTCCGCAAGTGCTACTTAGCAACCATAGCCGGGCGTAGGTCGTAACACTTGGGTTGAGAGGGTTACCGCCGATAGACCTCCGACCACCGGGTCACGCACCTCATAAGCGCGTGGGATAGCCGAGTTCGTATGGGGAGGAGTGTTCCTGCCGACCCAAAGGTCACTCCACTCGGTACTTCCTTCTTCCGCGAAGTGTTAGCAACCATAGCCGCGGGCGAGGTCAGTGAGCACTTGGGTCAAAGGGGTTACCGCCGAAGGACCTTGTGGTCGGTTGGGTCATCAACCCGCAGCTACCGACCGGAGCGACTGAACGGGCGCCGAAGGCGCCCGAGTCGTCGCATGGCGACCGTGTGCTCTGGAAGGAAGAAAGTAAAGAGCATGCTAGGAAGAGGAAAAGAGTTTAGGATAGAATCGCCTTAACTTTTCTATATTCCATGCATTTGAAGGATGCGCCGTCGGTGTCCTTGAGCCGAAAGGTGCCAGGAGGATCTGCACGACGGTGAAGGGCCTTCCTGTGGGGGCGATACCTTGTGCTTATCCTTGCCGGTCCGACCCGACGCAGACCAGTCGCCAATCTCAAAGACCGCCGAACTCGGCGGCCGTGGTAACGCCGCAGAGCTTGTTGATATCCGCCGATCGCAGACGGCCACGCCATGCGCCTCGCCGATCCGTCGACGGAGTCTTGTTGTGCGGCGAGCCCCGAGCCTCCTCGAAGGCTTGCGCCTTGGGGCGCCATACTCCGTGTCCGCTTGAAGACGACCTCAAAGACCGTATACCATAAAGAACGGTGTGAACCGGCCGCCGGGTCGGCGTGGTCCGTAGACTCCAGAGGACGGAGGGTAGCTCGGCCGCCCGCCGCCGCGAAGTGCTTGAGCCGATCAAGATCCGCGGCTTGAGCCCTTGAAGGATCATGCCGCTTGCGCGCTGCGGCACGGCCGCTGGTCCGCGGATAGGCCACGGCGCCTAATCGACGCGATGTTGAAGTCATCGCAGAACTCGAGGAATTCCTTCCCGTGAATCGCGTTCGCTGTCGGTGATGATGGAGTTTGGGACTCAATCGAAAGACTATGTCGCGGAAGAAGATGGCCGCTTGTGCCGACGTGGCGCTTTACGATCGCTTGGCCTCTATCCATTTGGTGAACTTGTCCACCGCGACGAGCAAATGGGTAAAGCCCCGGGCGCTTTCTTGAAAGGCCCGACCGGATCGAGCCCCAAACCGCAAAAGGCCATGTGATGGGGATTGTCCGCAAGGCCCGAGTGGCGATGTGTCCGCCGGCAAAGAATTGGCATCCTTCGCAGCGCGCGATGCGCTCAAGGCGTCGGACACGGCGGTCGGCCAATAGAAACCTTGCCGAAAGGCCTTTCCCACCGTGAGATCGAGGTGCGTGGTGACCACAAATTCCACCGTATGTCGCCCAAGAGTTGTTTTCCTTGGTCGGCCGAATGCACTTTTGGAGGACCCGAGGCTCCTTTGTAAAGGTCCGACCGATCAGACGAAAGACTTTGCTCACGGGCGAGGCGCCGGCTTCACGGTCGGAGGAAGCGACCCGTCCACAAACGATCTATGAATGGCTTTCTCGATCGGACTCGGTTGTTAGCACGCCGTGGCTCGACCCGCCAAGTTCTACGCCGATCGCAGCGGCGGGGGCGACCGTGTTAGGTAGGTCGGGGACCGTTCGCCAACGGGCCCACCGGATGGAAGGCCGCAGGAGGTCGCAGACGAAGATTCCGGCGGACCGGCTCTGCTGGAGGCCGATTGGCGGTAGTCGGCGCCGCTATTGTAGCGTCGGTAGCTATGGTGGCTCGAAGCCCTTGAACCGCACTTCGAGCTCGCGCGCTTCTCGACAATCTGCGCCATACGGGCGTCTCGGGGCTTCGCGCCTTCATGACTTGGTCGACGACAAGCTTGGAGTCCCCGTGGACGAGTCACGAGCACCGAGGTCGACAATGATCCGAGACCGCTGACGAGGGCCTCGTGCTCGGCAACGTTGTTGGTGGCATCGGCGCACCGATGGCGCATCGAGCTTGTTCCCAAGTGGGAGATGATGATAACCCAGCGCCCGCCATTCTTGTTGTAAGACCCATCAAGTACATTGTCCAAGACTCGGGTCTTCGATCACCGGTGGTGCGAGTTTCGGTCCACTCGGCGACGAAGTCGGCTAGGGCTCGCGATTTGATCGCCGTCCGAGGGACGTATGTGATGTCGTGGTCACCGAGCTCGAGTGCCCACTTGGCTATCCTTCCCGAGGCGCGCGTTGCGACGATCTCGCTTAACGGGATGTGGTCACCACGGTGATGTTGTGCCGATCGAAGTAGTGGACGAGCTTTCTTCGCAATGAGCACCGCGAGAGTAGCTTCGCACCGCGGTACGAGTCTTGACTCGGAAAGGACCTCGCTAATGAAGTAAACCGCCGTTGTACCTTAAGCTCATGGCCTTCTTCCGCCGCTTCCACCACGAGGGCCGCTACTGATGACTTGGGTAGTGGCGGCGACGTAGAGGAACAGCTGCTCCTCCGTGCCGGGCGACTAGGATCGAGGCGAGGACAGAAGGCCTTCAGCGCGAGGGCCTCTCGACTCGGGTCCAACTAAAGCGGTCGGATCTCTTGAGTAGCTCAGAGTGGCATTCGCGCCGCCGAGGCGAGACACGAAACGGCTCAAAGTCGCTAGGCATCCGGCCACCGACCCCTTGAGGTTGCTTGATTGGGCCCATCCTTGCGATTGCTAATATCTTCTCCTGGTTGGCCTCGATGCCTCGCTCGGAGACAATGAAGCCAAGGAGCTTCCCTTTGGGGACCCCAAAAACGCATTTCTCACGATTGAGTCTTTATGCGGAATCGTCGAAGGTTCGCAAAGGTCTCTTCCGTCGGGACGAGGTCATCGGCTTTCTTGGTTTTTACGACAATATCGCCGACGACACCTCAACGTTACGGCCGATCCGTTATTGAAGCACGCTTGCATACATCGCCGGTATGTAGCGCGCGTTCTTTAGGCCGAACGGCATCGTAACGTGAGCGTAATGAGCCGAACGGCCGATGAAGGAAGTCGCGAGTGGTCGGACTCCCTTAGCGCAATCCGTGGTAGCCCGAGTAGGCATCCGTAAAGAGAGGGACTCGCACCTGCGGTGGAGTCGATGACTTGGTCGATGCGGGCAAAGGGAATGATCTTTGGGACATGCTTTGTTGAGACTCGTATAGTCAACGCACATCCTCCATTGCCCATTTTTCTTTTTACAAGTACGTGGTTGGCTAGCCACTCGGGGTGGAGCACCTCTTTTACGAACCCCGCAGCCGAAGTTTGGCGATCTCCTCCCTATGATCCTGCGCTTCTCCTCGCCGGCGGCGCGCGGCGTTGGGCGACCGGCTTTGAGCCCGGTCGGATGCTCAAGGAGTGCTCGGCGACTTCCTTGGATTCTGGCATGTCGGAGGACCTCCATGCGAAGACGCCTTTGTTGGTGCGGAGGAGTCGACGAGCGCTTTCCTATTTGGCGGGGCGTGGTTCGATCCGCGACGGTCTTGGTCGGATCACGAGGATCGACCGCGACTTCCTTCGTGTCCTCGGCGGACTTGAAGGATCCCGCCCGACTTGCCGGACTCGGGCGGATTCGAGGCTTCCTCCCGAGGTTGTCGAGCTCGGCAGACACGATGATCGCCGAGGCAAGCTCACAAACCGCGCTTTCAGCGATTGTAGGCAAGCCGGAAGACGATGCCACGGTGATGACTCCGTGGCCCCGCATCTTCACTTGAGGTAGGCGTGCCGGGACCGCCACGAACTTGGCGTAACATGGCCTTCCCAGATGGCATGGTAGAACCGGGAAATCCACGACCTCAAAAGCGAGGGTTTCGCGCGGAAATTTCCTGCCCCAAAGGTAACGGCGGTCGACCGCCTCGAGTGGATGGGCTCGCGCCGTGAATGACGCCATGGAAGGGCGCTTTGCCGGGTCGGAGGGTTGAGCGCGATCCCCATAGCGCCGAGCCGCCTCGACGAGAGGATGTTGAGGCCTGTGCCTCGTCCATGAGCACCTTTGAAAGGCGCTTCTTCCCACGACGGGTGACCACGGGGGTATCTCCCTACCGTGGAACGTGGTCGGGTGGTCGGTCCGATCAAAGGTGATCGGAACTCCACCACCGGAGGTATTGGGGACGATGGCGCGACGGTATGGACCTCGCGATAAGCGAGCTTGAGCCGCGCTTGTCGGCATAGCAGCCGATCCTCCAAAGATCATGAGGCGCTCGTCGGGTTCGTGGAACTCGTCGTCGCTTTTTTCTCTCGCGACCGCGGGCCGCGAGCAGCTTCTTCCCTTGCCACGCGCGGCGCTGCGGGACGCCGGAGAGGTAACGCCTCGGACCTCGCAGCCCCGGCAGACTTGTGCTTGACGGAGAACCCGTGGTTTGGGCACGGCCGCCCATCAACTTCTCGAAGTGGTCGGGCGCGACGGCCGGTCGCACTGCCGCTGGCGGGCGATCGCCGACGGGCGACCACTGGGGCTCGCGACTGCTTCCCGTGCCGCCTGCTTTGTCGGAGCGGTCGGCGGGGACCCGATGCGACGCCGGTTCTAGCTGGCCTTTCCTCCTCGAAGATGGCCCCACACCTCCTCGCCGGAGGCGTGGTTGGTGGCGATATCGAGGAGCTCCTTGGTAGTTTTGGGCTTGAGACGGCCTAGTTTGTGTACCAAGGCCTTGCAGAGGTGTCAGATGAATGCTCCCACGACATCGGCGTCGGAGATGTCGGGAGCTCGTTGCACCGCGGGAAAACCGCCGGATGTAGTCCCGGAGGGTTTCCACAGTCGCTGTTTGCGACCCTTCAGTCGAGAATTTCGGGCGCTTGTAAGTGCCACGAAGTTGCCGACGAAGAGGGCCTTCAAGTCGGTCCATCCACGATGGTTTTGGCGGCAAGTACTCGAGCCGAGCTCGGCCGAGTCTGCGAGGTAGATGGAAGGTATTGGATGATGAAGAGGTCATCCGTTGCTCCTCCCGCCGCATGCGAGCCGGTAATCTTGAGCCGACACCGGGTTTGTGGCCCCTGTATTTGGCAATGTTGGTAGGCGCCGACCGGCAGGAAGTCCGCCGACGGATCCCCGGCGAACGCCGCGTCCAGACCGTCGGGCTCGGGCTGCGATGGTGGTGCCGCCGCCGCAACCCATGAGTGGGCGGCCTCCTCCGCCATCTTTCTCCGCGCCTCAAGGGTAGCGCGAATGTCGAGGCATCACCGAGGCGTTGGCGCACCGGGCGCGAGGCTCGCTGTGGCTCGCGGTGCGGCGGCGCGCCGTCTGGACCCATCCGGCCAGACAATGCAGACGGGGCGGTGGCGAGGTGGCTCGAGCGATAGGAGCTAGAGGCGCATGTCTTTGCGACGCCGCGGCTCTACCACCCGGAGGTTTTGGTAGGTGGCCTTGGCCTCCGGTCGATCGGCCCGGAGGCCTCGGCAAAGATCGCGGCCGCGCCACATTTTGACCGGCGTGGGAAGAAGTGAGGCGCGCGGACCCTTCCGCTGGGTGTGCTCGCGACGCCAGCGCGCTGCCGCCAGCACATGCGGGCCTCGAGCCCTCCTCGCTCCAGTTGGCTCGAGCCGGCCGAGCTCGATCCTTCGCTCCTCCAACTCTTTGCGCTGTTGTTGGAGCTCGTGCGGCGTCTCGAAGGCGTTCAAGACGCTCACGCCGCACTCCTCCCGCGCTGAGTCGCCGGACAGAGGTCCCGCGGCCGCGAGGGCCACGGCAATCGACGGCGTGCCGCCATGTTGCACTCGCGAGTGCCGCCGCGACAGGTACTCCGTGTCGAGCCGAGTCGCGTCCGAAGAGTCTTCCAAAGAACGTGGATGGAGGCCGGCAGTAGCCACCATCGCCACCGATCGCGAGCCTACGGGGTGACATGGTCACCGCCGGCCTACGGAGTTTTCGCCGACCGTGGCGAGCACTCCTCGGGTTCCGGCCGGCTCTGCAGGCGCCAAGCCGGAGCTTAGCGGTCGCCGGAGAGGACGCCCAAGCTCTCGGGCGCTGTCTCCGGAGGCGGCGGGGACGAAGCGTGAGCCCTCCCGCCGGGTGACGGCGAAGTCGAGGAGCCGGCGGATCCAGCTTCCCGTGCGATCATGCCGCTGCGGTGGGTGGATGCCATCGAGGAGATAAACGGAATCCGGAGATGGTGATGAAGACGCGCGAAGTCCCCTACCTGGCGCGCCAACTGTCGGCGTTTTCGAGAGCGCCGGCAAGTAAATTTGTAAGTTTAGGGGTGGCGCGTTGCACTCCTCGAATGGTTAGACTCGTGAGTCCAAGATGTATACCGTTCGGTGAAGGTCCTACCTGATTCGTGTGGTGGTGTTGTATTACTCTTGGTACAGATGACTGCACAAAATTTTACAAGCGAGAATGCCAATGGCTTAGCGAGATGGGTTTGATAGCGCTCTCTCCCTCTCTCGTTCTCGCTTTTCGCCTTTCGCTCTCCTCGAATCGTTTAGCCCTGCCTCCTTTTATACAGAAGGAAGGGGCAGGTTACATCGAGAGTTGGGAGGAAGAGCGAGGTGACCTATGCTAGGAGCTCCGGTCCTTCGTCCTGTGGACTGGTCGCCACCCGTCTTGCCCATGCTGGGTTGGTAGCCTTGGTGGTCAGGGAGGTTAGGTATTCCCCGGGAAATAGCGTACTTGCCCTCTGTGACCCTTGCGAATCGCCGACGCCGAGGTGCGTGGCGTTGGTGCCGCCGAGGAGGCGCGCGCTCAGATCAGACGTGGATCGGTTGATGGGCCGAAGCTTTGTCTTCTGCAATCACGGATCTTCTTGGGAAGGAGCCACTTGCCCTTGTATAGTCGCCCGATTGACCTTATTCGGGGTACGTGGCGGTAGGCCGATGAGGACTCGACACGCGGCACTCGGCGTTCGTCACCTTGGTTTGGTTGAGTCGGAGATCCCGCCCGCCAAGAGGGGGCCTGGAGCGCCGTCTGTCGGATTCGCTTCCCTGGCCGGTCGGGAGCGGATGCCTTGCGCGGTCTCGCAGCGATTCGGTCGGCGGCGGCAGCGCGCGCTGCTAATGGAGATATGCTTGAGGTCACTGCCTCGTCGCCGGGTCATGGGGTATCCTTTTTATTAGTATTCGTCACCAGCTTCAACCCAATAACTCCGAGATAAGCTAGAGTTAAATAACACGTAACGTACCTTTTCCATGATGGCTCTGTTCATGCGTTCGCCCATACTATTTTGTTGAGAGTACCAGGGACAGTGTAATGTCTTGGAATACTATCAGATCTGCATAAAGTTTTAAATTTCCATAACAGAACTCGAAGCCATTGTCGATACATAACTTCTTTACATGCTTGTGAGTTTCTTTTTCAATCATAATTTTCCACTCTTTTGAATGCCTTGAACACGTCCGATTTCTGCTTCCTAAAATATGGTCAAATTCTTCCCAATTAATACCAATTATGGTCAACATGTAGCTAGAACCTCCAAACAACAGAACGCGTGACTCTCCCTACAAATTATAGTGAAAATAATTCAATATGCCTTTCGTATAGTGAGTTACAGTGCTAAATTTTACCTTTTTTGCTTGTTGAAGATACAGTGTTTATAAAATTTCAACTTGTTGTGCATGCCAATTTCACTCATATGCTCCATACACATATGCCAAACATTGGTAGCATCAGGGTCTGATGATTTGCTTGAGGCAACAACACCATTACTTGAAATTGTTGTGTTTCATAGATGATATAGGTTGGCATCCTTCATATCACTTTTCATTTCAACAAGAGAACTTTTGAAGACCTTTAGAACTCCAACTCCACCTGAATAGTTGTACCCTTTAGCATCAAGAGTACTTAGAGAGACTAGACTTCTCTTCTAACTTGAAATGTGTCAAACATCCAACAAAGTTCTGGCGGTGCTATCAAACATCTTGATCTAGATAAAACCAATGACTGCATTCTAGCATGGTGAATTATCACCCATCAACACCAATCCACTTGGCGTAGCTTCGTAACTAATGAACTACTTATGGTTCAGGCTCATGTGGAATGTACAGGCTAAATCAAGAATCTACTCATCACCTATTTTGCAATCATCGGCAAAGGCAATGAGAACAAAACCATTAGAATCTTCTTTGGTAACAACAGTGGCTTTAACTTCATCATCTCGTTGGTCTTTCTTTAAATTGCTATTCCTTTTCTCCTTTTTCTTTAACCACCAGCACTCAGATATATTGTGTTCATCTTTTTTGGAATACTTCCACATCCTGTACCTTTGGATTTCGATCCGCCTTTGGAATTTCTGTTCGAGCTTTTGTCTCTTATATCATTGTTTGAACCCCTCTCTTGTTGTGTACCACGGCTAATTAGGCATTCGACATATGAACTTGAACTTTCGTTCGGAATTATGATTTTCATTTTTTTACATGTAGTTCTTCATAGACTTCATTAAGTATAATAGTATCTCAGCTATATAGAATAGTATTTCTAAATGTAGAGTACAAATTAGGCAGGGAGCATAAATGAATAAGACCCAAATCTTCATCATCATATTGTTCCTCTATAGACTTGAGATTTGAGACTATTTCTTTTAATGTTGTTAAGTGGTTCAATAATGACAAATCTTTCACCATCTTGTGCAAATAAAGCTTCTGTTTTAAATGCATCTCATTGGTCAGATCTTTGGTCATAGAAATCTACTCCTACAAAATATCATTTGATAGATGAAGATGACTTCTCCTCAAGGGGCCATGCAGCGGACATCTCGTCGATCTCCAATAAAGCATCATCCAAATCGAGCTGTGCAACAATAGGTCGCATCTTAACTTGCATAGAGAAAACCTCATGTCTCGATCGAGGAGCGAAGATCATACTTTAGAGTCGCCATGCAAAAGAAATCTAAATTTTGTTGGTAGGAATATGTGTGTTCCTATCTAAAAGTACAAACTCCTGGCAGCCTTCCTTGTGTGGACGTAGCAAAGATTTGCAGAATTGTATGTGTAGCAGAAATTGTCGAATCTCGAACCACTTGTTACAAATAATACATAGAAAAGTGGGAACAAGATATACGAATTTGACGTGAAATCCCATTTTGAGAAAAACCACGTATGCACGAAGGAAAATATCACTATATGAGGAGATATTTACAATAAAAACATTTTTCTCTTTTTTTTTACCTTGCTCTATCCTACATGCTATATATACATATTTAAAATACTAGTCATCAACCCGTGTAGCTGCACAGGCTACATTATATTATTTTCTCACTTTTTATTTCCTGTATGTATATATTACAATATTTTAATATCTTAAATTCCGAATTTATTTCAGTGCATAACCAATTTTTCCCTTTTTCAATTGTTCTTTACTTTTTTAAAAAATATAGTTCCGAATTTTAAATTTCCTTATGTCAACCTTCTAAATGCATGAGGATAGCTTGCATGATTTCTTTTCTTATTGTTTTGTTCAACCACTTATAATTAGGACCATTTTTAATATCTCTATAATTTCAAAATGAGTCGCGTTTATGTAAACACCCTAGCCATACTCTACACATATCCATATATGCACGCATGACTTCTATTTGTATTACAAATTAATGGACTTGTCTTTTTTATGTGCTAAGAACTCATATCTTCTGTTATATATTTATACCTTTATGAATGTTGAGCCAATATAGACTCACATTTTTAGTTCAAGCTATTGCTATGTGACAAGAGGCCATCAAGTACATGGATTGGAGTTTTTAAAACCTAGACTAGCTTCTCGGATAGGATTTCATATTTTTAAATGACGTGTACATGGATTTGACATAGTACAACAAGTTAATTGATGCTATATAAAGCTATGTTTTATGTGGGAATTTCTAGTATTTTTTCCGATTAATGTGAAAATTTCTAACCTTTTATATCGTAGGATTAATGTGGAGGCTTCTAGAAGAACCTCCCATTAATATAGATATAGATAGATAGATAGACAGATAGACAGATAGATACCTAAAAGACTCCTGAATTTCGAGTTGGAATAGGAAACTAATTACTGTCACCCTCAAACTTAACTGTATATACAGCGACCTCCTCTGAGTTGTTGTATTCGTACCAGGATTAATCAGTTCGTACTACTACTACATGTCGATGATTTGTGTCCGGATTGGGTACTTGGGTTCCTGCAGTGACCTACTATTCATTGCGTCATTGTGCCTCCATTGCTTGGACGAGGACTGAAGGACAGTCATCGGTACTATGGTAAAAGCAGCATGAATTAACATTAGACAAATAGGGTGTCACAACTCACAAGAGCTACTGAAATTTCGGCGAGGGTTGATTGATTGCTGCTCGCAAACACAGAAGAACTAGTTCACATTGCTCATGTGGCCTCCTTGTCTCCCTGTCATTCCCTGATTCCCTCCACTGTTAATCCATGTGGCATTGGTATCTGTCTTAAGTCGCCGTCCAGCTCCAGCCTCATTCCACTACTCTCACATGAGCATTTGGAAAACAAGCTCTTACGGTGACATTTCAGGCCGGGCCGCTGCAAACTCACTACGCAGATCGTTCTTAATTAAGCCAAGCACCACCTTGAGATTCTTCCCGTCTACCAGGGTTGAGATTCATTGTACGTACAAATTAAAGGCGGTTATTCGTTGAAAATTTTAGTTGCCGAGGACTCTACTGGGACGAAACGATGGACACACAACTGCACATAGTTATGATTTCACCTATGTATATAGAGGCCTCGTTTCTACTATAATACAAAGTGCGAGGAAATGTTTTTCCTCCTTGCACCATTTTTTCTTTAAGAGACTTTTTATCATTCTCCGGAGGTACTAAATTATGCATTAAGCTATTATTAGGAAATACTAAAAGTTAAAAAAAGGTGAATATACTGAGAGGTAGAAGAGTATAAGACTATTTTTTTTGGACGTACCTCTTGATATAGTAAAAAAATCTATTTTTTTGGACGTACCTCTTGAGTTGATCCTCCCTTTTATCTGACTTTTCAGCCCTCCTCACTTCCAAGTCGAGTTCTCAGTTCTGATTGCTTACCCGGCCAGCACATGGGGGCGCACTGCACCAAAACACAGTGTAGACTGTAGATACTACAATGTAGTGAAATCAGTTTTTTTATGCCTATTCCTACTGGAAGCATGCCGAGAGAGAGAACTGTGCCACTGTCGAATAACACAGCTCTCACCTGCGTCCATCCAGTACTGTTCCTATGCGAGCGAATGCATGCGCGCGCGCGCCCAAACATTATCCTTTCCCCATATACCCAGCCCACCACTAGAGAGAGAAACATACGCAAGCCACCAACGCGAGGAGCTCAGATACGTACAGCTAAGTCAGCAGCAGCAGCAGCACCAGAGAAGCGATAAGTGGAGGGGGTAGTGTGGTACGCGACTTCGTTCGTTGCCAAGACAAGAGCATAGCGACACCGAGAAGCGGCCAGCCGGCAACGCACGCGCCGAGAGCGAGAGAGCCCATCGACCACACCATGGCACTAGTAGACGCTCTGTGCAGCGCGTCCAGCGACGGCGCGCTCATCTACGACACCTTCAACGCCGCCTCGGCCGCGGGATTCCTCTTCGACAATGCCGCGGCTTTCTGCGACGCTGGCATTGTCGTCGGCCCCGCTCGGGTGCAGACGGCCGAGGCACCGGGGTTGGCGGTGGCGGCCGTGGCGTCGTCCGGGGAGAAGCAGGCGACGTCGGCGCCGCCCAGAAGGAAGCGGCGGCGGCGGGCGAGGAGCTGCAAGACGAGGGAGGAGAGCGAGAGCCAGCGGATGACGCACATCGCCGTGGAGCGCAACCGCCGGCGCCAGATGAACGAGTACCTCGCGGTGCTCCGGTCGCTCATGCCGGACGCCTACGTCCAGAGGGTACGTACGCGCGCCGCCCGCACGTCTCTCTCGTCGCTTTCACTCTTAGCAAACCGACATTACTTCGAGTCAAGCGTTCCTTTCTTCTTTTGTTCTGTATCTGTGTGCTCTTGTTCGTCAAAGAACAAGAAAGCGATGCCGGAGCAACTGGCGAGAACGGTGAGAGAATGTTTGTTTGGCTGAAAGAAAGCCGCCATTACTGTTGGGGAGAGGACTCATGGTTCTTTCCCTTTTCTAGGTCAAATATGCTTATATATGCATACCCTATGTCTCTTCTTTACTGCTCGATCTATTTCTTCAGGAGAAGCATCCATTCTTGGCCAGACACCAGCACACCATTAATGTGTCTCCCATGTCATTAATTCCACTCATTACTCTACTTCTTGCAGAGAAGTAAATGAATATCGTTCGTTCCAACTTCACTGTACTTTCCTGACAGAATTAATTAATGCTTTCTTGATCTTTTAAAATCTTGTAGGGTGACCAAGCATCGATCGTGGGAGGAGCAATAGAGTTCGTGAAGGAGCTCGAGCAGCAGCTCCAGTCCCTGGAAGCGCAGAAACGAACGCTGGTTCACCAACACAAGGCAAAATGTCACGCGATGCCGATGCATACAAGCAGTACCAACACTGCCACCTGCATGGAGTCCACGAGCAACTGCAGCAGCAGCGTCACCGAGGACGCGTCCGACGCGCCCCCGTTCGCGCAGTTCTTCACGTACCCGCAGTACGTGTGGTGCCACTCGCCACGCGACTCCACCGCGGCGTCGCCATCGGCGACGCTCCCGGCTGAGAACCGGTCCGGGGTGGCCGACATCGAGGTGAACCTGGTCGAGACGCACGCCAACGTCCGCATCATGTCGCCGCGCAGTCCGGGGCAGCTTCTCAAGATGATCGCCGGGCTGCAGGAGCTCCGGCTCACCGTGCTGCACCTCAACGTCACCGCGCTGGACTCCCTCGCGCTCTACTCCCTCAGCGTCAAGGTACGTACGCCACTACGTGGCGGCCGCACTGATTTCAGTTTTCTAAACACCAAGTGACAAACTTCTTTTCAGTCTTGCTGCATTTCATGCACATATCCCACTGAAACACGTACAAAAATGCATTTGTGCCACAGCTAGCTCGCACGTTAGGCTCTCGGATCGAGTGATACCAATGCGAAAGTTTGTGTGTGTCTCTACGCATGGTTTAGGAATCATGAGGTGACCCTACCCTTCAGGAAACAGAGTTAATTAATCAATTACTGCTAGCAACGCTTGTGTTTGATTTGGTATCTGAAAAGAAAACGTGTCAGATATTCCCCTGCCTGCGCTGCCCTTGGATGGATAGACCAAACATCCATGGGGTCATCACATCAACCCAGTCGAGTTCGATGGAGCAGCGGCGGAGCTTGGCGACAAATCCAAGTAGGGCCCAACCCTCAAAAGTGAATGAATTTAATGAGGAATAGGTGGCCATTTTGATGCTGAAGCACTTGCTTCCTTGACATCCATTATTTTCTCGAAAGACTTACAGAATTAAAGGGGGCCATGGCCCATGTTGGCCTTCATTGAGCTCGGCCACTACCCTGGACACCTGAGTCCTTTCTTGCTTCCCCTTGGCACGATTTAATGGCACAGGACTGAAGAGAGAGGTGCTCGCTTTTGACCGGAGATTTCAGTGAGTGGGAAAGCCCTTTGCTGTGGTGATCTGCGGCTAAGGACTTGTCAATGTTGTCATGTCTCCCAGGAGCGTGCAATACTAGTAGTCTAGTCCTAGTAAAACACTATCCCAAGCTGTGGTAGTGCGACTGTGCGAGTGACACTTCACGAAGAAATTTTGCTCCTATATTTGTCAGTCTAAATAGACAGAAAAAGCTACCAGGGAGAATCTTTTTTCCTGAACTGATCACTGAGCCGGGCTGTATATTGAGATTGGCATCGAGAAATGAGCAGAAAAGGCTAGTTAGCCGCAATAGCTGAGCTAGACAGTGTACATATTTCCGCGAATTTATGGTTTGTCTAACCTCCCTCAATCTTTTTTTTAAATGTAGCTCCCTCTAACGCTCATTTATAAATTTAACATCCTCTACCATGTTTAGGGAGCACGAAAACTCTCTACTGCACCCGAAGAGCGTTACGAAGCAACATGGGCCACCGTAGCAGATGAGCTTCCACGCTAACCAGCTGCGGTAGTCGCGCTGTCAGGGCCCACCCGCGATCTCCCGCGGTCGGCCGGTTGATAGGGGGGCTAGGGATGAATTCTTTTGCTGCTCCCCTGTGCTATCTTAGCCGGGTAGTGTGCGAAATTTCCCCTATGTAATCTACGGGGTAGTTTACGACTAGTAGCAGATTCCCTCCCACTCCCTGACCGGCCATTACACATGTGCCTCAGTGCATGTGCCTTGTTCGGCTCTTTGTTTATGCGTACCAGCTCACGTTTAATCCTTTGCGTGTGTGCTGCAGGTGGAGGAAGGGTGCAGCCTGACGACGGTGGACGACATTGCCGCGGCGGTGCATCATGTGCTCTGCATCGTCGACGCGGAGGTGACCTCGCAGCAGCTGCTCGCCGTCGGACAATAGGCGGCGCCACGGTGGTGGCCGCGACTGAGCTAGCTAGCGCCATGACGCCTGTCATCCACCGCGCCTCAGTCGCTGTAGCACTGTGTATATCGTGCTGCCGGATTTTGATCATGCAATGTGTTTGGTTGCTTGTATCAAGTGGTACACAAATGAGATGGTTTAAAAAAATATATTCATATGTTCAGTTGCTTGAACGGAATCATCCATCTTGGACTGTGGAATACAAATTTGAGGAATATTCTTTATAGATGTTAAACCATTTTTTTTAAAGAAACGGTAGGAACTCTGCCATGCATTAAAGAAGAGTAACACAAATACAGGAGAACGTTTGATTTGGATACCGATACAACCTAAGAGGTAAAAGAAAGGAGAAAATACAAACACCAAACAACCAGTGGTGGTAGACTACCAGAGCAGCGACGATGTTGAATCATTTCATCCATCCAAAACAATATAATCAAATGATATAAGATCATCCTATCCCATTCAATCTCATTTCACTAACCAAACATAGCAGCAAGCCTAGTGGAACACGGCGGCGAAGTGGGCTAGTTGCTTCCTGGCCCGTCGGTTTAGCGCAATGTTATGCGTCTCTTTCGGTACGATAGTTGGCTTGGCTTCAGATTCTTAAAAGAACGCTGTTTTGTTACACAGTAGTTCACCTGTCTGGCCTGGTAGCGTGGCAACAAGTCTGAGCTCAAACATTTTTTGTAATGGGAACTCTGAGCTCAAACTTGACATAACATGGCAAGAAACGGTTCAAAATCCCTTCAGGGTACTATGTTTCAAACAGGGCCTAACGGAATCTGAGACACGAGCTCACTGGGTACTGGCAAATACCGGCAAGGCTCTTAGGGCCTGTTTGTTTCAGCTTTGGATTCTCCAAAATTTGATTTTGGATTGTGGTTGTAGAGAAGTTGGTTCTCCAAAATCTAGAATCCAAAAGCACATATAAAGTGGATTGTGGATTCTAGTGTATGTGGGCGAGTTGGATTGTGAGAATCAGATGCTAGAATCAGACTGTTTGTTTCTGATTCTGCTTTTGAGGCTAGAATCCAGAATCAAAAGCTAAAACAAACAGGCCCTTAATCGGCTGAAATAGTGTGGGCTTCAGTTCGTCGCCTTATTGAGTTGACAAAATAAAGTCCCGTTTGGCTAAGGAATTTTTATTTTAAATAATACAATTTTTTATTCAAATTGTAAAAATATACTTCGATCTCAAAAAATTACAAAAATATAATATTGTCGTCCGTATATAGGGCGATCGCCCCATATACGAGCGATTGGTGCAGCTCTGAACGCGCGATATTTCCTATGTCTGCGGTCAGTTCCTAAAGAAAATCATAACTTTTTCATATGATGTCGGATGGAGATGAGCTTTCTATGAAAATTGTAGCTCTCGACGGGATCTACAACTTTTGTATATAAACTTTTCAATTTGAATCCATTTAGATGGTCAAAATGGGATAGAATGTTCAGATCTAAAAACCAGATCTGTTTTTAGATCTGAAACTTCTATCCCGTTTTTGGCTATCTAAATAGATTCAAATGAAAAAAATATGTAAACAAAAGTTGTAGATCCCGTCGATAGCTACAATTTTCATATAAAGTTCATCTCCATCC
This sequence comes from Otatea glauca, assembly GCA_036346275.1. Lineage (NCBI taxonomy): Eukaryota > Viridiplantae > Streptophyta > Magnoliopsida > Poales > Poaceae > Otatea > Otatea glauca. Next base: position 44,828,939 of record CM070714.1, read on the forward strand.
GACATCATATGAAAAAGTTATGATTTTCTTTAGGAACTGACCGCAGACAGAGGAAATATCGCGCGTTCAAAGCCGCACCGATCGCCCGTATATGAGGGTGATCGCCCTATATACAGGCGACAGAGGTATATTTTTGCAAATTTTTAAGATCGAAGTATATTTTTGCAATTTGAATAAAAAGTTGTATTATTTAAAATAAAAATTCTTTGGCTAAGAGCTGGCTTGAACCTGGGAAAAATCTCAAATCCTGGGCCGTGCATGAACAGCATGGCCATGTAGATTTGGGCATCTAGCCTTTGCTCGAGTCTGCTCCAGGGTTCACAAAACCACGAGCGTACCGCTGCGACTCGAGATTCAAAACAACTCGATAAACCGTTCTAATTAAAAAATATTGAAAAAAAAATTATGCGTTAAAAACCGCTCGAAAACCGTTGAAAAACCGTGGTTTTTCGTTGAAAATAGAAAGGTTTTAGATTTTTTTCAAAAAAAAATCAATTTTTTTTTATTTCTTATCCCTTCGGTTTTTTACAATTGTTTAGCGGTTTTTCGAGCGATTTTCACGGTTTCGGTTTTTGTGGTTTTTCATGATTTCGGTTTTGTAAACCCTAGTCTGCTCTACCCATGCCGAGCCTAGCCTAACTGAATGTTAGAACAGGTCAGCCACTAGTCAACCACCAGTCAGCTGCTCTGCCAGAAGCTAGTCGACGATTATATTACATCATGCAACCTGACCTAGAGGTGGGCCGTGGGCACTCAGGCTGGGCTTTTTTAGCCTACCGAGGCACGCGTGGGACAAACGGCCCAAAGCCCACTGACACGAAGTGGGCGATCTTGTCTTGCAGACGACATTGTAGCACGGGCTGTGCTAAGCCCGATGACCCAGTGTATGAGGAAGAAGCCCAGCATGAAAGTCATCGACTCGCAGAGCATGAACGCCATTGACGCAGGCAAGAAGGGAGAGAGAGCTGAGAGAAATTTCTCTCAACTCTCTCTCACCTGTCTCTCTCCCTCTCGTCCATCTCTCTTAATCTCTCTCGCCTGTCTCCCTCAGTCTCTTTCTCGCCCATTGCCCTCTTTCTCATCCGTGTTCAGCACATCCCCCTCGCTCTCTGTAAATTATTAAGAATAAATAAATTTTAGTTATTTTTCTATAATATTTGTATCCACTACTTTAACTTTATGCGTATCTGGCTCCTTTCCTCTTGTCGTAATAGTGCAAATAGGCCAGACCTGAGCCGACATGGCATGAAGTAGGAACGAAGCGCAAATGGGCCATACCTGGGCTCGTCAAAGGAGAGCTGGGCCGGCACAGCACGGCACAACGGGCATGATGGGCCGTCGCGGCCTGGCACGGTTCAGACACGAAGCAAGATGGGCCCCTGCCGGGCCGACCGGCCCGGCACGACGCCCACCTTTAACCCGACTAATACACACATCATTCCATTTTTCAAACTCTGTTCTTAAAGATGTATCATTTTACAAATTTCAAGATATCGTTTAACTATTTTTGCATGCCTTTACCATTTGTTATCGTAGACTAGAGTAATACATATTATCTAAGAGCAATAAATAAACTAATAAATGAGGACGATTTAGTCATGTGTATGTGTCCTAGTCGAAATGCCAAATACTAAAACATCATCTAATAAGGAATGAAAGGTCTATCATTTATGAGGTATATGATCTGTAACATATTGTTTAAAAAAAATCCAGAATCCTTGACGAAGACCATATATATTATGGAATTGATACTGCTCTTACGTCTAATCCAAACGTCTCTTATCGGACGGCACACCTAGCCTTCATCTCTGATCTAATGCTCATGTTGCACACCACATAATTCTCATCCACCCGCCTTTTCCACCATCAGCCCCTCTTACCATGTCCACACATTTTATCCAATATCCTACCCTCCTTCCTCCTTGACATTTTCTTCTTCCCCAAATATCAAACCTTCCTACTTACATCCCAACTCACTCCTCTTCCCCACCCCCCTTCAGTGGCTCACTTGTGGGAGTCTCACCCTCTCCTATGGAGGCTTCCTCCTCTCTCTCTCTCTCTACATTGATAAGTGAACTCCAACCAAGCCGCTGCATGAGTGTTCAATTCATACTCAAGAGAGGCCTTCTGTCATAGCCGAAGCTCACTAGAGGTCTCTCCGTTTCGAGGAGTGACCGGAGCTCACTGGATTTGTTACTACCGCGACAGGGAGCCCGCCGGATCTGGAGGAGACAATGGTGTAGATGACACGTAGAAGATTTCGCCGGTTTGAGGGTGTTATGGACCGCATCTACGCCATCTACTCGCTAGTGATGGATCCGAGCACGCCGGGGATAGGGATGGTGGTGTTGGCCGGCCTCGTCCCCTTCCTCCTCTATTCTCATCTCAAATGATTACATTGGTTAGTCAAGTTGTGCACCACTTGTTTTCGAATGTTGTAGCACAAAACATCAAATGTTGCATATGTTCAATAGTTTATTTGTTAATTCAACAAGTTTCTATTTTATTTGCCTGAGTAGTTCAAATTTGTTGCACAATTTTGTTTACCGATTTTGTATTTGTTATACAACAACAAAGATTTTGTTACAAATATATGAATTAATTGTTGTGCTTCTGGGATTTTTTGTTGTGTCGGATTAACTTAGGTGTTTCCGAATTATCTTTGAATGTTGCTACTATTTTTTAAAATGTTGTGATGCCAAGAATTGTTTGATTCGGATTTTCAGTGATAATTTTTATAGTTTTAAATTGTACCTCAGTTCTATACTCGTGGTTTTCATTCAATTTTCAGTGATAATTTTTATAGTTTTCCCTATTTTTGAGGACATTGCACTTCTTCTTCTTTTTTGTCATATTTTTGTTGCATATATTAGTTATAATTGTTGCATATATATTATTTAGTAATATTGCATCAAGTACGATGAAAAAAAGGCCGATTTCTAGTTGTTCCCGGTCTACGAAGGGGTCGGCCACGGCCACAGGTGACGAAAATTTATCCAGCCGGTAGCCCGGTAGTCAAAGAAGCAGCAGCTCCAGATCCATACTTGGCTCAATTCTATAGTTAAATCCCCAGGGAAATACTATACACTTTACATTACGTCTCTGAACAGATCTAGCTCCAACACAAGACTTCTTTTCTGTCTCTCCCCCCAGATGTCATGTGCAAGCCTGCCACAACGACATAAAGAAAACCCCGACATTTCAGATCGTCCGGCCAATCGCCTTTTACTTCCAAGTCACTCAACGATGGGATCATGCCGTGCAATGCATCTTTTCAAGCTTCTGAGAGTGCAGTGCTATCAAGTATATTGAATCACTTCCCTATGTAGAATCCAGCGTTCATCTAGAGTACCTAAAAATATTTTTGGGCAATGCTGAGTGCTGACTATCGTTCTTTATCATTCTATCAGGTCACACAAACTTGCACTAACTAGACAGATCAAATGCACGAAAAGTCGGACTAAGCAGCTTATGATTAGTTTGATGAACTTGCACGCACCAACCACCTTTCAATAGTAACAAGGATTCACCGGCTTTCTAGAAAAGTAGAGACCAAGACATTGTGTAAATTCCACATCAGTACACTCTAAAGAAGGGGCTTGACGCCCAAATGGCCAAATATATGGATGAGTAAGCAGCCAAAAATTGTAAGTTTGTAAGCATCAATACGCTAAACAAAGAGCCTGGTGTCAACTGAGAATGATCCGAAGCAGCCAGAGCTGCCACCAGACCGATCACCAAAGAAAACAGATGTCTTGCATCCAGCAACATCTGGAGGCCATATGCAGCACAGGGAACTAGAAAGCTTCAATTGTTTGTGAACAAGTTTCATAGATAAAACGGCTGATGATCTAGCTACCGCATCAACCTTACACCCAAATGCAATTTGACATATGAAAAACACATGTTATTAGCAGACCGACACCTAACCAGATGATACCCAGTTGCCCAGCCACATTGTTGTACGTAACAGAAACTTGAATGAAGGGGATGTGTCACCCAATGTCTATTCGGCAGGCATTATTAGCAGGAAGGCACTGGTCACCTAACAAGACCAACACATCTGCACAACGGAACCGAAACTTGTTCGAATTTAGCTTGGCTTGAGAAATCGCTGGAGTGGCCACGGTTTCCATTTCCACACACATCCCCGAATGGAATTATTCTTTTAAATAATATTTTAAAAATGAAAATTTACAGAAATAATATGCTAAAAAAATAAAAATTACAAATATACTTCTATGTAGTCATTCCAAATGGCGACAGAGAGTCCGTTGCCATTTGGATTAGCGACAGAGAACCTCATCTCCACCGAGCAAACGCAGGAGAAAGGAAGGGAGATTTGGCGACAGGCCTTTATCGCCATTTGGAACGGCGATAGTCCTCTGTCGCCATTTGAAATGACGACATAGAGGTATGTTTGCAATTTTTAATTTTAACATATTATTTCTGTAAATTTTCATTTTTAAAATATTATTTTAAAAAATAATTCTCCCCGAATGATTGTTCTACATTGACAGACACCTAGAAATATAATGCCAAATACACACAGAAGGAAGGGGGGGGGGGGGGGGAATGAAACGGCCACATTTCTCATTGGGGGAGAACCGTTTGCCTAACTCAACTCACTGATCCAGAGAGAAATGCTCTGGAGCAGAATCCAATCGTATTGAGGAGTGGCAAGATGGAAGAAAGAAAAGAAGAAAATTTTTTTTCAAGCCCTATACGATTATCCAGTAGAAACACCAAGCAGGTGCGGGAGATCTCACGGTCTCACCAGTCACCAGGCATTGCAGAGGAAGGGGGATTTCTGCAGCATGTGGCATCAAAGAGAAGGGATCATAACGATGAAATCTCCAGATTTTGATGCAGCTGGCACCTTGATCTCCACCGGAATCACACACAAAAGTATCATCATGTCATGTGTTCTAGTCAAAAGAACCTTTGAACATTGCTACCTCACATCGGAAGAACTGAATCCTTTCCTCTGCCACACTTGCTGCTGAAGCATGACCTCCCAACCTGCGTCAATCTCTTCGTCGGCGCAGGGTTTGCTGCATCAGGTAATGCCCGGCCGCTGCGGACGCCGTCGTCCTTGCTGTGCTCCCCGTGACACCGTGTTGAGGACCCCGAGGAGCCTGCCAGGAGGCCGCTCTCCCTGGCCACCATCAGCTCGTCTTCTAGGTTGGCCTGCAGCACGTCGGCGATGGACATGCGGCCGTCACGGTGCGTGTCCGACAATGACGACGACGCCCTTACCGGTGGCACGGCGCTGTCTTCTCTGATCTCAACCATGCCATTGGCCTCCTCGGACCTCCCCGGACAATCCTTCGCCTCCTGGTCGCCACCGCCGTTACTGCTCACCACGGTCTGCGGCTCTTCGTGCAGATGCTCGGAGTAGTCGTCTATCGTCAGAACCAGCTCGTGGTTGTCTCTCCGGTCCTCTCGTGGAGCGCGGCCCTCTGGCTCCGGCAAGACCATCCCCACGGTGACGAACACGATGTTGCAGCGGCAGAGCGGGCAGTTGGAGTGCGACTTGAGCCACGTGTCGATGCACGGCACGTGGAACGCGTGGCTGCACTTGGGCAGCAGCCGGAGGCTCTCGCCGTCCCGGAACTCGCCGAGGCAGACCGAACAGTCCGTGCTGTCGACGAACCCATCGCCGCGCTTGTACTTGTACACGGTGATCTTGTTGATCAGCGTCTCGTCCAGCCCGTCCGACGGCGAGATGTTCCATTGCTCCTGGCTCCGCGAATCGCCGTGGCCGCCGCCGCCGCCGCCCGCCGCGCCGGAGCCAAGAACCCTGTTCCGGAGGGAGCTGAAGGAGCCGCAGTACTTGGAGATGATAGTGTAGTAGCTGACGAGGAGGAAGGCGCTGGCGAGCACCCCGATGATGGCGATGACGAGGGGCGAGAAGGCGGGTCCGGAAGAGTCGTCGGCGCTGGGGCCGGCGATGTCGAAGGCCGGCGGCGGGGGAGGGAAGATGAAGTAGCACCACTGCGGGCAGTACATGCTACACAGGCCCTGGGAGCAGTCCCGGGTTGGCTCATAGGGCACCCACGTAGGCTGCGACCCAAGAGTTGTAGGAGGAGAGGAGGCCGTTGCCGCCATGGAAGGCAGAAGCACAGTATCAACAGTAGAGGACTAGAGGAAGAAAAGGATACAGAAGAAGCCCCAAGAAACAAAGATGAGTAAATCTTTACTATCTCAGACAACCCTCGGACTTACCAGCAGAGGATCCTTATGAGTTTCTGGTCCAACTAATTGTGGTGAGATGAGAGAAGCAAGAGAGGTGTGGTACTGCCTGAGCGCCTGTGCTTGCACCTTGGTACTGTACTGCTTTCTTGGTGTCGGGAAATGGCGAGAGGAGAGGAGAGAGAGAGATCATTAGATGCTACCACCAGCTGCTACTCTCATGATCCAAGAATTCAAATCTCGGTATTTCGGATAAATCTCGGTCCAAATTTAAAAATTAAAATTTAAATTCGGTCCATTTTAAACCGGAAAAATCCGAAATTCTACCGATTTTTTTTGAAATTTTGGTGGTTTTGCACTGGCTGAAAAGTGGGTCAAACGATGATGAAATTTTTTGAAATTTCTTCTGGAGAGTCCTGACACATTTTTTATATTTCCATAAAAATTTCATATAATTATGAAGTCTATGGAATTTTTAAAAATTCAAACATTGGTACTATCCTGATAAAATGCTGACCGGTAATTTTGAAGTGAATAAAAAATGGGACAAACCATGTTATAAATATATGCAATTTTTTGTGCAAGATTCTGATGCATTAATAATGTTCGCATAAAATTTTTAGATAATGATCAAGCTTTATGAATTTTTTAAAATTCGGACAGTGCTACTGTCATGTTAAAAGTTTTACCGGCACACTTGAATAAAATGAAAAATAGTTCGAACCACGTTAGAAACTTTTAAGAAATTTTGTGGATGGTCCTGATGTATCTATAATGTTTATAAAATATTTAGGTGATTATCACACTCGAAAGAATTTATAAAATTCTGACAACGTTACTGTCTTAATTATGTTCATTATGTTTTTGATTTTTTAGAGATAACAAATGAAGTTAAATTATTTTCAAAAATTTTATGTATGATCATAAACTACTAAATATAGTACCATAAATTTTTAAGAACATTATCAAGCTTGTAGAATTTTATAAAATTCCAACAGTATTTCTGCCAAAATTTTAAAATGTCCTAAAAAAATAAGTTTTTCGACAAATTATCATAAAGATCACTTTATTATGGGTTATTGATGTAATTGAAGTGAAATCCGGCCATAAAAAAAAGCAAAATACGGATTTTTTTCATGAAATTTCGCCGAAAAAAAATGAAAGTACTATAGCATTTTTAGAAAAATTTCCGGCCAGTAATTTAGATCTCGTGAAGGCCTGAAATCCGAAATTTCGGTGAAATGAGAGCCAGATGATACTCTGCTAGCTTGGAAAGCATAGTATTTTGGGAGTGAGAGTCGGCCCAACAGACTTCGGGCTGAGGCATGCCGTGCTAGCCTGACTCGTCTTTGACGTGGTCAAGGCATGTCATCGTGCCATTGCGGTTCAGGCCTTATCATGTTGGACGTTGGAGTTGTTGACTTCATCGCCGTCGGTTCGTCATCGTGGACGGCACCAACGACGATGAGTGAGCGTCGACCGCCAGTGAGGATCTGATACACAAAATTGTTTGAGAAAAAAGAACTAAATTTTATTTATTCATTTGGGAAGAAGACAGTTGAATCTGGCGGCGAGGTGGTGAGGATCATTGAGATCCAACGCCGTCGTCATCTTCTTCCTCTCCAGTCGTCACCGTCTTCTTCCTCGGGACGGCCAGCAAAACTGGTGATGTGGTGCCGCAAGGCCATATCCGACGGTGACGTGACCGAAGGCCACTGAATTTGGCACCGAGGCAGCAGGAGACAGTGAGGAGGGGATGGTGGGGGAGGTGGTAATATAGGAAGGAAGCAGGGTGGAGGAGGGTGAGAGGAGACGACGATACGGGGAGATAATGATGGGTCATGGGAGGAGGTGAAGTGGAGAGGTAGTATTTAATGATATGCTAGACTGCTAAGGTAAAGTAATTGATAATGGATTAGGCTATAGATAGAATGTTTTTTTTACGAAATGGTCGTTTTCGTGTCGGGCCGGCTCAGATAGAACCTAGTCGATCGTGCCATACTGTGTCACCCATCGTGCTGAGTTTCCAACCCTGGCATGGTACATCATTCGTGTCGTGCCAGCCTGACCCAAAGACATTCATACCGTGCCATGCTCGGACGGCCATGTCTAGAGTCAGCCCAAAAAGGCACAACCCATTGGCCAGATTTAAGTGATAGAGCCTGGGAGAGAGGTGGAGGAGGAAAGTCGGTGGTAGTTAGGACCTGAGGCCTTCTTTGCCTTTGTGTTTTGGTGCCACAGTGCTCCAGCTCTCCTTTACTTTTCTTTTCTTTCCATTTCCCTCTGCTGCTACTTCTCCTCTACCTCTTTTTGTCTCTCTTGGAATACAAGCCAAAAGGAAATTTTTGGATGGTAGATGATAGAGTCCAGTGAGAAGGAATGGCTAATTCACTGTAATGAAGTGATGCAGCAGTAATGCAATGTGAGCTCCAAATGCCTAAAGCAAAGGAAGGAAACGAAATCATTCACATTTGCCTACTGAGAGGGGACTAAAAACAACATTGTGGTTACGGAACTAAACAGTAATAGCAAGGGGCTTCGGTAGGCTCCAAAGAGATCTTAACTAAAACCTAATAGATAGGGAAAAAGTAAAAAGAAGACATGCGTATATTGTTCTCGGTTACACGTATTTCAACCCTGATCCGGCGGTCTATGGACCAAGCCTGATCCGGCGGCGGCGGCGGCGGCGATGGATGCCTGAAGGCCTGGATCCCATGGCTGCTGGACAGGATTCTTCGATTCTTGTTATGTGACCGAAGTGCTAGACAAACCGTACCTCCTTAGTTTTAAGCCTTTCCTTAGAGTTGGCCTCTAGTCAAAATGTAGTAACATATTATACCAAATGTCTTACTAATTACTTTCTCTAATCACAAATAGTTACCGTTTTAAACATAGGTACAGTCAAATTTTTGAAACTTTGACTATCAATATCTTTTTAAATAATTAAATTAGATAAATGAAAATTCATATGTGTAGATCCTCGAAAAGTATTTTCATAATATTATAATTTTATTAGGTTTTATAAATATATTATAATAGAAATTAGTGGTCAAAACTGTGTTTTAGAGACTATATCGATATCCAAAATGACAACTATTTGTGCTCGGATGGAGTAATTACACAATGTGCTTTAATTTGGATCTTAGTATAAAGGTCACTTACGTTTTTGTCAGTCAAAATCACTTGGAAAAGATAGAGATTTAAGATAACATATAATTCAGTGTCGCTGTCTAAAATAACAACTATTTGTGCTCGGAGGGAGTAATTACACCAGGTGCTCTAATTTGGTTCTTAGTATAAAGGTCACTTACTTTTTTGTTAGTCAAAATCACTAGGAAAAGATAGAGATTTAAGATAACATATAATTCAGCCATCAGAAAATGTGATAGAAAAATAAGAGAACTTACGATTCATATGAAAAAATTATTTACGGTCACAGGAGTAACATTCATTAAAGCAAAGCTGTGAAAGACCGTAGTGATGTGCAGCAAGCTTTAAAATCTCATTTTCGGTTGACATCTTCGAGGTGGCCGGAATCCAAAATTTCACCGAGATCTTGAAATTTCAGACAAAATAAAAAAAAACAAAAATTCAAGCCCAGAATTTTTAGAACGAGGTTTCCTAGATTTTGGCGAAATTTTGTACGAAATTGCCGAAATCTCAGTAAATTTCAACCGACCGAAAAATAGTTCAAACGACGTCAAATTTTTTTGAATATTTTTTTGGATGGTCCTGACACATCACTAATATTCATATAAAAATTTCATATGATTATCAAGCTTGATGAATTTTTAAAAATTATGATAGTGGTACTATCCTGATAAAAGGCTGGCCGACAAATTTGAACCGAATAAAAAATAGAACAAAACACGTTATAAAATTTTTGAAATTTTTTGTACATAGTCCTGACGAATTAATAATATTTCTATAAAATTTTTACATGATGATCAAGCATCATAAATTTTAAAAAATTCTATCATAGCTACTGTCCTGATAAAAGCCCTACCGTCAAACTTCAACCAAATGAAAAATGGTTCAAACCAAGTAAGAATTTTTTTAAAAAAAATTGTATAGTCATGATGCATCATAAATGTTTCTATAAAATTTTCAGATGATTATAAAACTTCAAGAATTTTCAAAAATTCTGACAATGCTACGTCCTGATAAAAGCCTGATGATCAATACATAGATTTGATTTAGCAATAAAAAAATGTTTAGAATTTTTAAAATTTTTATAGAAGGATGCTAAGTAAATTATTAATCTCTCATAAAAATTTTGAATCATAATCACACTCCAGTTAATTTATAAAATTCTTACAATGGCAGTGTACTATTTATGTTCTTTTTGTTTTTTTATTTTTGAAATATAACAAATGACATAGATTTTATTGAGCAAATAATTTTTTTTAAAATAAATTATAGAATGCTAATGAGGCAATTCTTAAGCTCTCATAAAAATCTTGAAACATGACCATACTCGAAAAATTTTATAAAATTCTCATAAGGTTACTATCTCAGTTATGTTCTTTCAGTTTTTGATTTTTTAAAGATAACAAACGAAGTTCAATTATTTAAAAAAAATTATGTATGACCTTACACTACTAAAGATAATACCATAATTTTTTTAAATCATGATCAAACTTGTACAATTTTATAAAAATCTGATAGTTTTTCTTCCAAAATTATAATACATATCAAAAAATCGGTTTTTCAACAAATTTTCATGAAAGATAACTTTCTTAAGGGTTATTGGACCAAATCCAGTTAAGTTCGGTAAATAAAAAATAAAAAAAAACCTGAGATTTCGGCAAGGTTTGATGAAATTTTCTAGATTACTATAGTAATTTAATTTTTTTACCCAGTCATTATTTTGAATCCCGTCCCTAACCGAAATTCAAAATTTCGGCCGAGATTTCCGAAATTTGACCGATTTTTCAATCCTGGATGTGCAGTCGTCCTTCTCCTATGAACTACTACTACATATGCCGGCGGCCCGGCATACTATCCAAGAATCTTGAAGTCACTGTGTCGGCGTTTTCGAGCGCCGGCAAGTAAATTTGTAAGTCTAAGGGGTCGCGCGTTCCACTCCCTGAATGGTTAGACTCGAGAGTCCAAGATGTATACTGGTTCGGGCTGAAAGTCCCTACTCCAGTTCGGATGGCGGTATTGTATTGCTTTGCACAACGTTTTACAGATGAGGGCGCTAAATTACTTAATCTCCTCGTGTTCTCATGTGTTCCTCCTAGAATCGTTAGTCCTGCCTCCTTTTATACGTAAGGAAGGAGGCGGTTACATCGAGAGTCGGGGAAGGGCGAGGCGACCTATGCTAGGAGCTCGTCCTTCGTCCCCGTGGACCGGTCGCCACACGCCTTGCCTATCTTTGGTCGAGAGCCTTGGTGGTCGGGAGGTTAGGTATGAAGGGAACGCGGTATGCTACGCTAGCACAAAAAAATTACCGCGCAACCGTAAAGCTACTCGCAAGAAGAGGATCATAGATAAGATTACCACTAGACGCGCAGCTGCGAATCCTTCGCGTCGATGTAGTGGTTCGCCCTCGCCGCGATCATTGCGCCGATGTAGTGGATCGTCCTCGCCGCCGTGGATCGCCCTCCACGCGCCAGCCGCAGCAGCCACACCGCAGAGTCCACACGCCCAGAGATGGAACGCCGTGCGCCGTGTGCAAGCACCTAGTCGCTCGGCAGGGCGCGAGAGGAGGAGGCTAGGGTTTCAAGTGAATCAAACCTAAACCGTGGAAAGCACACTCGCGCCTCCCTCCTCCCTCCTTATATAGCCACGAGATGAAACCCTAAACCAGGCCCACCAAAGATGCTAAGCCCACGAGGTTCATTAATTACGGATCCAATCCAAATTAATGCGTCCCACCCATTAAGTGTGTGACCGCAGGTTCACATACGTTTGGACATGGATTCGAAAACTCCTTTTCAATCCAATAGTTGGTAGCGGCTTCTTGCAAAGTATGCCAACTCCCAAACATACCGTGATCAAATCGAATGAACCTATCAAAAGAACTCATGTAATAATCCCTTTGCCAAGTATATGAAGATTGATCTCAAGGCGAGAAGCATGTCATCCTTTGATGATTCAATCCATCTCTCGTGTCCGTGATATATTAATAAGTTGTGATTGACTCTCAATCACGGCATGGCCATGCACTTTCTTAATCATATCACACGAGTGGCCTTGTCATATATCTCCGCTTCATTGGAGTGGCAAATTCCATCTTGATCGCCACTTCCTCTCGCACGTTTCATAGTAAACATGAAAGCTACCTTTATAACTATCCTGGTTAGGAAGTAGTGTTTGATAGCCCCAAGGAAAACTATTACACATGTAGGAATATGACAATCTCAGTCTAAGGATCATACATCTTCTAGGTATGAGATACACGATGACACATAAGAATGAAACATTCTCGCAGTTGTCCCATAGCGGGTCTATCTAACCCATGTTCTTCAACATGGTCCACAATGTAGAGATGATATCTCCATATCTCATGATCTATGAAGCATGATCATCGATCACTACATGTGCTGATCTATTCATCGTAGTTCTATACGATGATATCCGATCAGAGATATTTATCGAATTACATCATTAAGTAAAGAGCTTCATAATCAAGTCACATACTTGTTGATCAATACAATGATATACATTCATTGGACCAATAATCATATTATTATTCATAAACATAGTCATGTTACAATCATCTAAATGATTGCCTCAAGGGCATAACACTAACAAGGTATTCCCCGGGAAATAGCGTACTTGCCCTCTGTGATCCTTACGAATGCTGACGTTGCGGTGTGTGACGTTGGCGCTGCCTCGGGAGAGAGCGTGCGTTCAGATCAGACGCGATCGGTTGATGGGTCGAAGCTTTGACTTCAAGAATCCACCAAACCTTCTAGGAAGGAGCCACCGCCTTGTATAGTCACTCCGATTGACCTTGTTCGCGGGTGCGTGGCGGTAGGTCGATGAGGGCCCGACACGCGCCCTCGGCGTCTGTCACCTTGGTTCTGGCCGAGTCGGAGATCCCGCCCGCCAAGGGTCGGGGCGCCGTCCGGCCGGAGTCGGAGATCCCGCCCGCCAAGCGGTCCTGAGCGCCGTCTGGCCGGATTCGCTTCCCTGGCCGGCCGGGAGCGGATGTCTTGTGTGGTCTCGCAGCGATTCGGTCGGTGGCGGGCGGCGCGCTGTTGGGTCGAGATATGCTTGAGGCGCTCGCCGCCGGGCGTTAGGGTACCCCTGTTATTAGTATTCGTCACACTGTCACATCAATCTGATTTTCTCTCTCGCTTCAATTAAGGGTGTGTTTGGTAGAGCTTCAGCTCCATCAGATTCATGGATCTGATAGAGCTGAGTATTCCTAGCTTTACTAGATTCGTGGAGCTAGAGCTGTGAGTACATTAAGAGTGTTTAGATGGATCATCTTGTTTACATTTTAGACCAAAAATATAAACTTAATTCATTTTATTTTAGCCTATAAATTTCAGATCTCAAGTGAATCTGAGATCTAGAGCTCTACCAAACAGGCCCTAAGTTAAGACAACGGCGGCCGGTCTTACTCTGGCTGCTTTCTCCACGTGTACTTCTCCCCCTTCCGGCACTTCTAATCATTGCTTCTGTAACACAAGTCATTAATCTCTTTGCATTGGTACAAACAAGAGCGCCTAGTCATCTAATCCTACTTCTCAGGACCATATGGAGTCGTTTCAGACAAAGGTATGGAGTCGTTTCAGAATGCAAGTATAGACAAACGCAAGCCTAAATGAAGCCCCCTGCTGGAAGGCACCAAATTATCTTCAAAATAAGAAAAGCATGATTTTTTTTTTGAGATTTTACACAGGAAGACAGGACAAAGATTGATGAATATGTCAAATTAGCTTGCGACGAAAAGATAATATGATCTAATGGATCAAATAGTGAAGGCTGATCTGATTTAATAGGTACGTTTAGTTTATTTGGGAGCATGAACACATCATTGTCATACAGTGGGGTCGGCAATGTTTGACAGCAACAGGATGCGAAGTTGAAGACGAAAACAATTTGGGGGGCATGCGGACAAGGAAGCTGTGAAGTTCCATTCATTTGAAAGATGAAGACCACCTAATTGAGGTCTCTTTTGTTCGTAAACAACAGAAGACTACCAAATAAGGCTCAAGGTTTTCACACGCTGAATAACCTCTGCAACACAAGGATTTTTTTTTGGGAAGCACGGCAGGAGAAGTGCCGCTTTCCACTAAAGCGAGGAAGAAACAAAGTTTATTTAAAAGGGTTAGCAACTAGGGTTCACAAAACTAAACCGTGAAAAACCGTAAAAACCAAAACCGCGAGAACTGCTTAAAAACCGTCAGAAATCGAAGGGTTAAGAAATTTTTTTTTTGAAAAAAATCCTAAAAAATCGAAAATGTTCGGTTTTCAACGAAAAACCAGCCAACTAATTGAGTTTTCGAGTGATTTTTTTTGCAAAAACCGCGGTTTTTCTACGGTTTTCGAGCGGATTTCAACGCATCAATTTTTCAAATTTTTTGATTTTTTTTAAATTAGACCGGTTTACTGAGTGGTTTTGGATCTCGAACCGGAGCAATATGGTTGAAAACCGAGCGGTTTACCGCGGTTTTGTGAACCCTGTTAGCAACACAACAAAGTATCAACATTAAGCATTGATTCTCTTTTTTAGAGTAAATTTTACAAAATCCTAGATATAAGGCGTATTTTAACACAAAACCCAATGTTGACAATCTTTTCACAAAACCACAGGCTTTGAGGCAAATTACTCTCTCTGTAAAAAAAATATAAGGCGTATTTTAACTTTACATAAGGATTAAGGTTACGTTGAAATTGAGAAATGCATGAGAGAAAATGACTTAGATACCCCTACTTAATAGCCTTAGAAGATAAGAGATAATACTTTGTGCGGATGGTAACGAACAAATGCATATAATTAAGAGAATAAATAGGGGTATAAAAGAAAAAAAATCTCATTAAATTTATATGTAAAAAATTATTTAAAAAATAAGTCTTATAAACGTAGACGGAGTGAGTACACGTTACCCGGTTTGGCTATTCTCCCATTCCAAACCCCATTACTTACCTCGTTGGCCCACCTGCAGGGTGTTAACATGTCGAGGGCTCGAGGCGCGGGTACGCAAGCTCTTTAGGCGCGAACTTTGTGAGGCATCATTACCCATCGGCCCAATAGATGAAATTGCACTCATCCTCGTCCTGCTATCGCATTAACAGCACACCAAAACACTGCATCAAAAGCAAACAATTTACATCAACATGAAAATAAAGATGCCATTTTACTTCATAAGGATACCCGAGGAACCTTCTTTCAGTGTCATCCTCTTCCCAAGCCACCCTTCTCGCTAGGATCAATCCTTGGCCGCATCTCAGGTTGGTACCGGTCTCCTGACCACAGTACTCCGAATCTTCCAAATAGAGTGGAACTTTGTCACAGAGGACGCAATCCACTGGCTGCATTTCAAAGAAAATCCCCCAAATTAAACAGGAGGGCATCTCCAAAACGGCAAACTGTGGCTTCTTGTTACCACTAGTATAGTGTTTTGTCTTTCGGTTTCCTTTTCTCAGCACGTAATATATGGACTTTTCCTTTTTTAGAACATTTGTTTCCTTTTCCTTAATTCCAAGATATTTGTTTTCTTTTCCTTGAGATGATGCTGGAGGTGGGGGAGATCTGTTGTGGGCCACAGGGATGAGTTAGACACATTAAACAATGGCCATCGGATGTGGGTGAGTAAAGCTGAGGAAAGATCTGAGAGGTTAATTTTGATGGAGTCAAGTTTCTAGGGACGTTTCGCTGGGTGCATGAAGGTTGAACCATCTTTAGTGGGGTGCATTATTTGGGGTGGACGTAGAAAAGAATGCTTAGGTGCATTATAAAGAGGGTATAGATATGCTTGAGAACCTACGGTTTTGTGAATTTTTTTTGCCAAAACATGGGGTTTTGTGTACCAATGCCCTAGTACCTGGGGTTTTGTGAAATTTACTATTTTTTTTAGACACTGGGCTGGAGCATCGTCTCATGGTTTGCATTAAGATCCATGATGAATATGGTTAGATAAGGTGGGAAAAGGAAAAAAAGACAGGAGACTAGTAGTTTGTTAGAGAAATTGAATTAAAGAACATTATAACGGATGAACCGAAGAAGATAAAGCAAGCATATGTGCGAAAGGCATAGGCAAGACATTAATAACAAGCGAGTGAGTTTATGCTATATGGAGCCATTGCCAGTGTACAACTGGGGAGTATCAAAGGATAATGTGGAAAGAACACATGGACATCTTTGCATATTTAAAGCGAATCTGTCGTCCACTCCTTTGATTCCCTCCATACCATTTTGCCCTTTGATTCCTTTCTCTACAACTCCGATATAGTTTGCAGCGGTCAAAATGAATAAAGGTGCCACCATGTCCTAAAGCAGGTGTGAAACAATCGAGACAAATAGACTAGCTTAAACTGAATGAAGGGCTCCGACAGAACGAAATTAAAGCAGTAGTTCCAAGATAGATGAGTGTTATTCCCTTCATTTTCTAATAAACAAGTTGCTCGACCTCAATCACATGACGACTTTCCTATCCTCTTTTCTTGTTTTTCCATGTCTTTTCATGTGGATACGTGTAAGTAAATAAGTTAATGGAAGATTTGTTGGAGAAGAAAGATATCAGATAGAATTGGGGACCACAAGTTCATCCTGTCTTCTTTTTCCTAAAGCATTAGTCCCACTAATAGGGATTACTTTACGAATTTGATAATTTCGTGGTTAACAACGAAGTAAAATATCCTTGCTGACATATGCATTTACTCAAGAGAAAACAGCAAGAAAGTAAACTGACCCCATGGACTTCATCTTGGTAACACTAATTTCAGATTTGCATCAACCTGGTCCCCTCTAGCTCATTATAGTCTGACGGAGCGGCCGTTTTACGCTTTGTACGAGTTACAAATGGTCCTACTTTGCCTTATTACGTACCCTCGCTTAAGACCTGCACCATAGAACAGCATTATGGTTACAGTGAATACAAGCATGCAACAAATGATTCTATTTATGGATAGGGACACTATACATGCAGTATGCACTTCTTGCCTGAACTTTTTATAAACAGTTATCCAACAATATTGTACTACTATCTATGGATTAGGAACACTGTACAAATGGCTCTATTTGGGCCCAATATGTGAAACGAATACTTCAGTTCCAGTTTATCTGCCCATACCCTGTCCAGTAATTATTAGGTACTCTCAATAGTCCCAGCTTACATCGCGAAAACATGCACGCAACAAATGAATTCTCTCTTCAATAGCATGTCAAAGTTGGTTGGGGGAGAACTAATTGTTAGATTATTATGGGGTTGACCCATAATTAATTTAATAGAAATTCCAAAAGGCCCATTAGAATACTAGGAGTCATGAAATTGGTTTAGTACCATATGGATAATTAAGAGAAGGTTTGACCAACTTAAATAGTTGAGTTGTGTGTCTCTTAATTAGCAAGGTGGAAAAGGGTAAAGGTCAGGCTGCCACGCTGCATGCCGAGCCGTGGCGTGGCGTGTCTTGAGTCGAGTCGAGTCGAGACGCAGCACGTAGCGCCAAGCAGCGATCCGGCCGTCTTTGGCGGGGCGGTTTGTTTTGCCGTTTGAGAGTCAATATGACCAAGAACCGCAGTGATCAATATGACCAAGAATCGCCGCCGCCACCGTGAACGGACGTGGTTGATGGTCGCATAATGACCGCTTGCCATCGTAACGCGCTACATGAGTTGATGGTCGTAACTCCGCTCCGCCCGCTGCATGTCGCGAGGCTATATAAGGAGAGCCACTACCGTGCTTTTCTTGATCTCGCTTGACTCTTCCGCATACTCCATTGTTCTGCTGCCGTCCTTTGCATTCCCGCCTGCTTTTTTGCGCAGAGGGAGCGAGCCTCCTAACCTCGCCTTCTTGAGATCTTGCTCGAGATAGAAGGCCGATAAGGTTTTTGGGAGCGACCACGCGATCGCCGAAGGTGTTCTGAAGCGCATCAGACTGCACTAACGCTTCACTGCGACAACCTCGTGATCGCCTATTTCGACCGCCATGGCGAACGAGAATGTTACGCTGCGCTTCAACAACGGTGGCACCGCTCAAGGGTATATTAACTTATACCGTGTTTTATTCATGCTGATTTCTTGTTCATTAGTCTTTGCGTATGAGATAGATAATTTGTTATCTAGTACCTTTGGCTTTGAACAAAAAATGCATCTTTGTTAAATCATGATTTACTTAATTTTGTGGATTAAAATATTAAGAAAATTCCTAATATTTCCAACAATCCAAAAACCTTATACTAGGAATTTTACAACTCATCGGTTTTGTCGCCGCACTTAAGCCAACTATATTTGACTACGCAAATTACAAGCGCTAGCGCGCCAAGATGATTTTGTGGTTGATCGCCATGAACGTGTATCACGCTTGCGCAAGGCAAGCCACACCTGAGTGGGCTCTCTCCGAGCAGAGAGTGCCTTCACTACATGCGATAACTTGTTCAGAGGCGCCGTGATTAGTGTTCTTGGAGAAAATCTTGTTGATGTGTACATGATTTTGCCAAGTGGTAAAGAAATGTGGATGCACTTGAGGCAAAATTCGAGTCTCGACGCGGCGGTGAACTCTATGTCATGGAGCAGCTTCATGACTACAAGATGGTTGATGACCACTCTGTAGTAGAACAGCTCATGAGGTTCAAGCTTTGCGAAAGAACTTGAGAATTTTACATGTGCATTACCCGACAAGTTTGTGGCGGGTGCATCATTGCAAGCCGCCACCTTCTTGGAGGATTTTGCCACTACTCTAAAACACAAGAGACAAGAGTTCAGCGTTCTTTGGTCTCATTGGGTCTCTAAATGTTGAGGAGAAAGCGAGCAAAAGATATACGTGGGAAAGAAAGTTCTAGTGCCAATATGGTACAAAAGAAAATCTTTCAATTCAATAAGAAGAATAAAAATAAGTCCGAAAAGCCTGAGAACAAGAACAAGGCCGCTCAAACTACTAGCTTCAAGAAGAAGAAGAATAAAGGAAAGGGAAACTGCTTTGTCTGTAATGGTACTGATCATTGGGCAAAGGATTGCCCTGATCGCAAAGACAATAAGCGTAAAAGTCCGCTAACGTTGTTATTGGTAATATCTTGAGGAGGAACATCCGGTATGTTTCAATACCTACCGCTCTATCGCATGTCGTTCACCTGATTGGTGGATTGACACGGGGCCAATATACATGTTTGTGCTGACAGATCCTTATTCTCTTCTTACCAGGTCGCAGGGGCTACCTCCGTGTTGATGGGGAATGGGTCGCAGGCATTTGTACGTGGAGTCGGCACAGTTGACTTGAAGTTTACTTCAGAAAAGTCGTGCGATCGAGGAACGTGCATCACGTGCCGTGATAAATAAAAACCTTGTCGTGGTCTCTATTGTGTAGAGATGGTTTTAAGCTAGTTTTGAATCCAATAAATGTGTTGTTTCTAAAATTGGAACTTTTATTGGAAAAGGCTATGAGAGCGGAGGCTTGTTCCGCTTGTCTTTGACGGACATGAATAAAATTGTGAATCATGTTTGTAATCATGAGACTGATGTTTGGCATTCACGACTTTGTCATATTAATCTTGGTTGCATGATGCGGTTAGCCAGTATGAATTTAATCCCAAAATTTAGCCAAGTCAAAGGTTCTAAGTGTCAAGTGTGTGTGCAATCTAAGCAACCTCGCAAGCCTCACAAGGCAGCTGAGGCGAGAAATTTGGCTCCGTTAGAACTAGTTCATACCGATTTATGCGAGATGAACGGGGAGTTGACAAAGGGTAGTAAGAGGTATTTCATGACTTTGATTGATGATTCTACTAGATATTGCTATGTGTATTTATTAAAGTCAAAAGATGAGGTTTTTCACTATTTTAAGATCTATAAAGCTGAAGCTGAGAACCAACTTGAGAGGAAAATCAAACGGGTTAGGTCAGATCGTGGTGGAGAATACTTTTCTAATGAGTTTAATTTATTTTGTGAGGAACATGGAATAATCCATGAGAGGACGCCTCCCTATTCGCCCCAATCAAATGGGGTTGCCGAAAGAAAGAACCGTACTCTAACTGAGATGGTTAACGCCATGTTAGAAACAGCGGGACTTTCCAAGGAATGGTGGGGTGAGGCTATATTGACTGTTTGTCATGTCCTAAACAGGGTTCCTACAAAGAATAAAGAAATCACACCATTCGAGGAATGGGAGAGGAAAAGATTAAATTTCTCTTATTTACGCATTTGAGGTCGTTTGGCTAAAGTGAATGTGCCTATCCCAAAGAAGCGTAAACTTGGACAAAAACCGTTGATTGTGTCTTCATTGGTTATGCTTTTCACAAATGTTGGATATAGATTCTTAATAGTGAAATCTTGAGTACCGATATGAATGAAGGTACAATTTTTGAGCTCAATGATGCCACATTCTTTGAGGACTTATTTCCTATGAAAGAGACATTTAGCTCATCCGCCAAGAATCTATCTTCTCTCTAAACCTTCCACTCCTATACAAATTGAGCCCATTTTTGAGGAAAATCCAATAGATGAGGGCAATGAAGTAACTCGTAAGAGTAAGAGACTAAGGACTACAAAGTCTTTTGGTGATGACTTCATTGTATATCTAGTGGATGATACTCCAAGAACCATTGAGGAGGCTTATTCATCGCAGACGACTATTGGAAGGAAGCGGTCCAGAGTGAGATGAATTCCATCTTGAGCAATGGAACTTGGGAAGTTGTTGAACGTCCATATGGGTGTAAACCTCAGAGGATGTAAGTGGGTGTTCAAGAAAAAGCCGAGGCCCGATGGTACGATTGAAAAGTACAAGGCAAGGCTTGTGGCCAAGGGTTATACCTGCAGAAGGCGAGGACTTCTTTGATACTTACTCACCGTTGCCGATTGACCACTATTAGAGTACTACTGTCTTTGGTCGCCTCCTACGGTCCGATCATCCATCGATGGATGTAAAGACGGCTTTCCTTAATAGAGAGTAGGAAGAGGAAATCTATATGGATCACCGATGGATTTGTAGTAAAGGGTCATGAAGGAAAATGTGTAGGTTGTTGAAGTCTTTGTATGGCCTTAAGCAAGCACCTAGCGGGGCACGAGAAGTTCGACAGAACTTTAACATCCGCCGCTTTGTTGTGAATGAAGTCGACAAATGTGTGTATTACCGCTATGGTGGGGGTGAAGGAGTGATTATGTGTCCGTATGTTGATGACATACTCGATCTTTGGGACGAACCTTAATGTGATTAAGGAAGTCAAGGACTTCTTGTCCAAAACTTTGAAATGAAAGATTTGGGAGTAGCGGATGTCATCTTAAACATTAAATTGTTAAGAGAAGGTGACGGTGGGATTACTCTTGAACAGTCCCATTATGTGGAAAAGGTGTTGAGTCGCTTTGGCTATAGCGATTGCAAACCCGCTCCAACGCCGTATGATCCAAGTGTGCTATTACGAAAGAACCAACGAATAGCAAAGGATCAATTGAGATATTCCCAAATCATTGGTTCATTGATGTATTTAGCTAGTGCAACAAGGCACGATATCTCGCTTGTTTGTGAGCAAACTAAGCCGTTTGTTTCAAACCCGAGATAATCATTGGCATGCTCTTGAGAGAGTAATGCGCTATCTAAAAGGGACATCAAGTTATGGAATTCACTACACCGGTACCCTAGGTACTTGAGGGTTATAGTGATTCAAACCGGATGTCCGACATCGATGAAATAAAAGCCACAAGTGGATATGTGTTCACATTGGGTGGTGGAGCTGCTTTCTGGAAGTCTTGCAAGCGCACCATCTTAACGAGGTCTACAATAGAAGCGTAACTCACAAGATTAGATACCGCCTCGTGGAAGCCGATCGTCAGCGTGAACTTGTGAAGGACTTACCGGTGGTTGAGAAGCCGGTGCTCGCTATTCTTTTGAACCGTGACAATCGACGGTGATTGTCAAGGTAAACGATTCTAAGGATAACATGAAGTCATCAAGGCACGTTAAGAGGCGGTTGAAGTCTGTCAGAAAATGAGAAACTCCGAGTTATAGCGTTGGACTATGTCCGACGGCTAAAAACTTGGCGATCCTTTTACAAAGGGACTATCACGAATGTGATAGATGAATCATTGAGGAGATGGGCTTGAGACCCACATAAAGTCATGTCTTAGTGGTAACTCATCCTATTTGATCGGAGATCCCGTGAATTAGGATGTTGAGACAAGCTAGTGACTGGTTGAGAGGAGAGTACTTCAGATTTGGCCCACTCCGTTTGAGATGCAATAACTCTCCTATTTTGTATGGCAGATTGGTTATACCTTAATGTATTCCGAGTGACTTTAATAAGCAGAGATGTTGTCCTACAGAACATCTTATGAGGAATACACCTATATGAGTTTGACTACTAGTCACGCCTATGAGATTAGGGGTGATCTCTAGAGGCTCATGAAAGGCTAAGGAGTATGACTTATAAGCTCCAAACCGGGGATGCATTTAGCGACCTAGTATCGATAAGGACTTTGGTGAAACTTGTTCGCACAAAATGTCAATTCAAGGCATAGTCCATTGTTCAGTTGTGGATGAGTGTAACCTTTGTTCTAGGTGGAAGTTCAACTTAATCTCCATCGAAAAACTGTATATCAAACTACATTGAATCGAGAGTATTTCAAATGTGCCTTTGAAATTTGGTGGGGATTGTTAGATTATTATGGGGTTGGCCCATAATTAATTTAATAGAAATTCCAAAAGGCCCATTAGAATACTAGGAGTCATGAAATTGGTTTAGTACCATATGGATAATTGAGAGAAGGTTTGACCAACTTAAATAGTTGAGTTGCGTGTCTCTTAATTAGCAAGGTGAAAAAGGGTAAAGGCTGTGCCACACACGCGCGCGTGCGCCGAGCCGAGCCGAGCCGAGGCGTGGCGTGGCGTGGCGTGGCGTGGCGTGTGCGAGTGCGAGTGCGAGTCGAGTCGAGTCGAGACGAGACGAGACGTGACGTGCTGCGTCTGCAGCAGCGCCGATCCATCGATCCATCCGGTCCGGATGTGATGTCTTTGGGCGGGCGGTTTGTTTTGCCATTTCAATAGTCAATATGGCCAGTAACCGCAGTGATCAATGTGACCAGAATCGCCGCCGCCATTACAGAACGACGTGGTTGATGGTCGCATAATGACCGCTTGACGTGGTTGATGGTCGCTAATGACCGCTTGCCATCGTAACGGCTACATGAGTTGATGGTCGTAACTCCCGCTCCGCCGCTGCATGTCGCGAGGCTATATAAGGAGAGCCACTACCGTGCTTTTCTTGATCCGCTTGACTCTTCCGTATACTCCATTGTTCTCATTGCCCTTTGCATTCTCGCCTCGCTTTTGCGCGCACAAGTAGCGAGAGGAGCAGCCTCCGAACCTCGCCTTCTTGAGATCTTGCTCGAGATAGAAGGCCGATAAGATTTTTGGGAGCGACCACGCGATCGCCGAAAGGTGTTCCCGAAGCGCATTCGCACCGCAACGCGTCTCGCGACCGCATCAACCTCTTCATCGCACTAACGCTTCATCGCGACAACTGTGATCGCCTACTTCACCGTCATGGCGAACGAGAATGTTCTGCGCTGTGCTAACGGTGGCACCGGCCAAGGGTATATTAACTTATACCGTGTTTTATTCATGCTGATTTCTTGTTCATTAGTCTTTGCGTATGAGATAGATAATTTGTTATCTAGTACCTTTGGCTTTGAACAAAAAATGCATCTTTGTTTAATCATGATTTACATAATTTTGTGGATTAAAATATTGAGAAAATTCCTAATATTTCCAACAATAATAACTTCTAAAAAGAACAAAAACAGAAGTTGTTGTACATCCATTCTATACTCCAGATGAGATTAATACAACTGAACCATGGAGGTGTAGTTTAGAGTTCAGGCCTCAAAACGAATAAGGGAAAAGAAAGAAAGTGAAAAATTATGTCAGGCACTTGTTAGAATAGATTAATTGTCCTGTAAATGAAGACGTGGGCCAATCTCGATGGTTCATATAGGGTACCGAAAGGATGAAAAATAGTGATCGGATCCATGACGAGTGGCATAGTTAAATCATTGCTTTGCTGGAAAAGCATGGACAAGGGCAACTAAATTCAGGCTTTCCTTAGCTTTGATGAGGTGTAAAAGGACGGATCGAATTGCTGGACAATAAAATAAAGTTGGGCACTATGAAAAGAGAATATGGGGCTAAATGGCACGTGCTACATCAATTCAGCAAGTGTTGGGCTCTTCTAAGTTCTAACTGTTTGGAAGCAAAATGGGATGGATAATGCAAAAGGTTGGAGTATTGGTGGCAACGGGAGAAAACAGATGATTTTTCTCTCAGAAGAGCATGGACATGGACAATAGTAGGCGAAACTAGGAAGCAACATGGCAGTATGCTTGAAGCAAAGGTACAATAATTACAGTTAGTTGGTGGTAACTGGTGCAAAATAGGCACTACGATTGGATTCGATCCAAAGGTAAAGCTGCAGAAACACACATCTGGGCTTTCCTAAATATGGGGAGTTGGCAGCCTTTCTTGGGCTTACTGGTGAAGCCACCGAGTTCTGAATTTCAGGCTGGAAGCATCATTTGCCAGCAACATTGTTCTTAGTGTGCACCATATTCTTTTACTTAATATTAACATGGCAGAGTAATTGCCACAAGTAATTACTAAGAGAAATTTTCCGTGGCGACAGCCATAAGCATAAACTTGTTTGATAAGCTGATAGCAAAGGAACCTATCCTTCAGCCATCTAACATTATCAAGCCACGTCAACAATACGCTTCTAGTAAACCTAAGCAAGTTATCGCCTCGACTACATTAAGCTTAAAGTTGTTGGGAACAAAAGCTAAAAAATCAGTCCTTCAACTATCGAGCATAATCAGGCCACATGAAAGTTCTGCTTCTGGTAAAGCTGAGCATATTCTGCTCCCATTGCCTAACTTTCCTCATCTTTCTTAGTTTTTGGATTCACTTTGCTATGTGATAATATTATAACTTTTTCCTTTTTTAATAATAACGTCAAAAGTTTTTCTCTAAAAGTTTCTACTTGTATACTCAGATGGACAGACTGAAGCAGATATATTAGTTTTTGTCAGTTGTGAACATATCTGCTTGCACCACATGTTTGGCAAGCATTGTTTTGTAACTGTCAAGGTTTGAACAATCAGGCTAGCTGCCTTAGCCGAAGGCATCCAACTCAGTCCCAGAACAACAGTAAAAAACTCCTCGATCTAACAGGCTTCCGTACGTTTCTGCAAGGATCATTAGGTACATGTCTTCTACCTCCTCAAATTCATCACCACACAAATTAAATCCCGCGTGCAAGATTTTATAAACCGGGATAGGGTTCGGCCTCTCACCTGGGCGCTTGGTGACAACCACCCCACCGGGCCAAGAGATGCCGGCGTTGGGAACGTGCGGAAAAGGTTTGCCCCGCAGCGTACGTAAAGCCTCGGCGGCGCGCTTCTCCTCCTCGCCCGGCACAGTATTGGGATGTATTCGGTCGCAGGGGGCACGCGGCGATGGCTCCTCTTCGTTGCGCGTCGCCGTCCGCGGTCGCGAGCGACGAGGTTGCAACTTGCAACTGCCTCCGCGGGCGCTTGGCTCCGCCGTCACTGCTGCTGATTCAGCCGAAAAGACACACGCAGCCACCGGCCCGCGAAGGAATCGAGGTCACCTGTCGGGTTCAAACTCGAGCTCGGCTGCTCGGCGTAAAAGCTTTGTCCGGCCCGTCAAGTGCTTGACGCTAGGCCGAAGAAAGCACTAGCAGGCTGCGGCTTGCTAAATACTCTAATAGATGCGAGAGTTTTTCTTTAAGCATAGGTAAAAATAAGAGCAATTCTTGACGCACCAGGTAAACAGGTATAGGTATGGGTAAACTTTAGCTATACCCGTTATATCTATTTACCCGTGATCTAACACTGACAGATGGGACCATACAAAACAGCAAAACCCTAGAATCAACTATTGCCTACCCAACATCTCAAGTCCCTAGCGTCCCAGCCCCCCAACCGCATTCTCCCGTGCGTGGTGTGTCTCCCTCCCGTGAGTCTCCAATACCCTCCCCCCCCGGCCCAATCCTCAGCTGGTAGCCGTATTCCCTAATCTCCCCCAAAATCTCCTGGTCTTCCCCAATCTCCCCCAAATCCCCAGCCGCATTCCTCAATCTCACGAGTCCCGAATCCCTGATCCGCTTGCCTCAGTGCCTCCTACCGTCCTGCTTTCTTGCCCTGTCGCCGCGCCTTCCGTATCTCGAGCCGCCTCCGGTCGCCCGCCCTACTGGCCTGCCCCCTGCCGCCGGAGACGACGCGACGGGCCGACGGTCTTCCTCCTCTGCTTGCCTCCTCTGCCGGGTAAGCATTGTTTTCATACTGGCATAAGACTCAGAATTCAGTTCAGGACCTTTTGTGTCATAGCAAAATGTTTATCCATCCAAGGATTACATTGCAGTACTTTTTTTATTCAACCAATCAGAAGGGTCATATTCATTCACTTTTGTAATTGAAATGTAGTATCCTACATTCTTTGCTGCAACCCATGTGTGGTGCATCTGTTGTGCTTGCCGACCTATTACATTTTCAAGTATTATCTAGTTGACCATTCTATTGTGTGGAAATTCATTGGGTAATTGACTATATATCAAGGAGAGTTGAATGGACTATCTGCATGTTGCATTCCGTCATGGCATAAAATTGATGGGCATTGGGCTGCCTGACTTTGTTCCTTGTATGTTCCTTATACTGTGATGACTGATTAGCGGGCAAATGGGTATGCCCGTGGGCGACGGGTATGGGTGATGTTCTTTGCCCACCACCTTTGGCGGGTATGCCCAAAGGAGAGATTTCGGGTGACGGACATGGGTATGGACGAGTACTACCCGTGCCTGTCGTGTCCGATTGCCATCCCTACACAGAGGCAGGAGCTTCCCCCCCCCCCCAAAGTAGGAGCTGCACTTGGATCCCCCACGGCTTTATTTGGTGAAATCGACTCTACTGTGCAATCAATGCAACAAGCGACCTCATCTGGTCTAATACTCGAAGGCCAGAAATCTTATAAAAAACCTACGCTGAGCTTAGTCTATTTGTACAAAAAAAAACCACTTCTATGCCTGTACCCTCCCTCTCCTCTATCGTCCTTTTCCTAAAAAAAAGTACATGGTGTCTCAACAAATCGCTAGAGTTTGGGCACCACTGCTCAAATACCCTAATCACCACCACCCTACTCCCCCATCGACACCCTCCTCTGCCCTATCAGGATGTTTTCCTCTGCCCCCACCATAACGCCCTCATCTCCTCCCCGCTGTGATGCCCAAGCCCTAGCGGTTTGCGGAGGGAACCATGTGTGTTCTGTTTGTGGAGAGAATGATAGCAGAGAGGGAGGGTGCGGCCGTGTGGGCATAGAGGCGGGGGATTTTATGAAAATAGATGCATTGGTTGCAAAATAGAACCGATTTTATTAGACATTACCTCTCGGGCATTGCTAATTTGAGGTTACCCTCACCAATTTTTTGGTAAAGAAAAATATAGGTGTTGCTACCTGGCACCCCTCTCTTCCCTCTCCATTGTCTTCACTTTTTGCACCCCTTCCTTCTCCTCTAATATAAAAAAATCAATTCAATACTTCATATGAATTCAATCGAAAGCTTTTGATTCAAAAACTTTCAGTTTAGAACGTTTGATTCAAAAAAACTTTTGGGTTGAAACATTTGCTTCAAAAAAACTTTTGGTTCGAAAAGTTTTGATCCAAAAAATTTTCATTTTCAAAACTTCCAGAAATGGTTAAAAATACTTCCTATTCAAAAATTAAAGGATTTTTTTTAAAAAGCTTTTTTTAGTTTGAGGGAAAGGAAATAACTAAGGAAAAGGGGATAATGTGGATGCCACTAAGTGTCGCGGCGAGATATCATTTGAAGAGAAAAGAAAGTGGGGAAGCAAGAAGGTGGCACTACATGTCACAATGAGAAAGCATGGTAAAATTTGGTGAAGACACTCTTAAATTAGCAATTCAAGTATCTCCGTGATCTAGATTTTTAGCGTCTCTTTGCTAGGCAGTCCACTGGTTGCAATAGTGTTGGCGCCGAAAAATATGATGACGGATTGATCGGCTCAAACACACGAGAACGCCGGGTTCAAGAGGCTCGATTTGATCCTGCAATCAGCAAGATAGATGGAAAATACACTCAAAGCCGATCTAACGTGATAATCACCCAGGATCTAAATAGCTATTCAAAGTCGATTAAATTGCAAATAACGATAAGTCTAAACAGTTTGTTTGAGCTGATTAGATGGTTTATAAAGGTAAATTGTTAGAAAAAGGCGATGTGCAACAAGATCAGAGAAAACCAAACATGGCGTAATCAGAGAAGATCAACAATTGACGATTTGCAACTTTATTGATCAACGATGAATTTAAAAAGATCTAAATTATAAGACTACTTCTAGTTGATAGAAAAAGTAGATGTGAGTTGTTTGATTGATTGTTTTTTTCTTCTGCTTATCCTTGATCCCCTTTTTATAGTGCATAGGCTAATCGTATCCTTCTCCAATGCATTACCAGCCGTGATCCGTATCGGCTTTTGTACAGATAAAATTTCATCTTTAAATCAATATTGGTCTCAATTCTAACTTCAACATAACTTTTCCCTTTTTGACTGATATCGGACATAAATATCCAATTTTATTCTCAGCATGACAAATCGGTTATGTCTTTCCAAATTTTGATGTAAACATATGCTCCTTGTTTTTGAGAGATAATATGTTATTTTCCAAAAATCTTCTTTGTTAGCTTCAACCATCATCGTCTTAATCATGATTTTTACAATATTTTCATTGACGTTTTTTGGTAACACTGCAATTCTTTAAAATGCACTGTTTTCACCATAATCGCAGCCGCCGCTTCGAAAAATTTTCCTGCCTTTTATTGTTCCTTTTACCCCTATAAATATAGAGCCCATCCTCATATCATTTTCACGCGCACAAGCTCTCGATTCTCCCGTCATTGGTTTTATCCTCAATTTCGGACTTCTGCTTTCTGTGCTCTCATCCCTTCTGTCTTCCTTCAGCTTTACATCAACCAATCGGTTTAGAGAACCATGGGTCCTCAACAGGTATTCATACCTATTCCCGATAGTAACTACCAATTTTACCTAGGTCCTGTAGGAAACCTTGATCCATCCATCGTTATAGACCAAGAAATTCCTCGTCTTCCTCTATCGACTCTTGAGTATAATATAGAATGATGGAGCAAAAGTTTTAGAGCTTGGCTGACAGCGCTGAAGGGCTGGAGAGATTGGTACAATCGATTAGCAACACAGAAAATAGTTGAGTGGGAGCGGATGGGAATAGCAAAATGCCTCCCCTTATTTCTAGCTGATTCAGAGGTCAACGAGCCTTTAGTGGCTACGGCTTGTTACTTCTGGTTGGATACTTTCAATGATGTTATGTTTTTAATAGGTCCCATCAGCCCAACACTTTTGGACGTAGGTCAAATTTGCTGCCTAAGGCTAGATAGGGATCAGGTATCGGCCTTTAGTGCCTAGCCTCAACATAAACTTATTTGCACCAAAGGACAAGGTTGGAACAAGTATATCATCAAAAACAAAAGAATCGGTCAAGTGTCCGATAAGGAGCACGTAGCTTTTCTAAATCTATGGCTTGACCGATTTTTATTTTGTGGTGCTTCTCTTAGACCGACACAAGTATACTGAAGGATCGGAATGGCGATCAAAGTGGTGGGTGAATGATCACAAATTAAAAATACCCCTCAAAAAACCAACAAAGAACCTCACTTCATCAAAGCGAAGCGGAGAAAATAAAATCTCAAAAAATTTCAGCAGGGGCGGCACTACCGCTGTTCAAGCTCGGTACTGCCGGATGAATAGTACCCTGGCACTACCAACTTAAGTGTGGAAAGAAAGAAACCAACTATAGTCTCAAAAGAGGATCCAATGGGATCGGTGACCAAGGCCATCAACTGCAACTTTGTCTTACGAGAGACAACGTCAATCTCATGAATCTTGAGTTGGGAGTAAAGCCCGTCAAGAGTCAAGGTCGATAAGTTTGTGGTGTACTTGATGGTGGTCATCTTCATCTCCCAAACCCGAAGATCAAGTGCGATCAAGAAGTGTCGAGTGTTCTCCGAGTCGGGGCATATGCAACCAACTGCACGGAGATCGCTCAAAATCCTTGTAATGCGACCGAAGCACTCATCAAGGGTCTCACCAGCGTGTTGTTCAAATTTGTTGTAGTCACAATTGTATTGATCCTATCTCACCGTCTTGATCTGGGTGGTGCTTGGTGCTACCGAATAGATCGGGTAATTTGGCAGGGTCTGTATTGGATCGAGCAGACTTTCGACCGATGCTAACTGTTAAGCTATGGTTTTAACACTGTTGGCGATCATCGACTTAAGAATCATTACCAATGCCGACGACTGGTTGATCAAAGCATGGTGCACAAATTAACTAATCATAGCAGATAATTTAGCTTATGCAGGCATGTATCGACTTACGGATGTATCCGTAGTCCCTGTGTCGCCGAGGGGGTGGACCGACGGCAATGCGGTCTTTTGGGTGACACCACGCCGAGTTTTTTGATAGCAACTCAACATCATCTCCTCGAGTGCGGTCTTCCGATCCTCGATTCCCTTGTGTTGTTCTAGTGTTAAATCGTCCATCGTTGGGACGATTATAGCTTCGGTGTTGAGATCGAACGGCGGAATCGATTTCCCGGAAGAAGACATCGTGTCCCACCGGGCGTACCAAAAGTGCGTAGGCGCCAAAAAATGGGACGACTGATTTGATCAGCTCATACACCCGCGAACGTCAGGTTCAAGAGGTTCGAGGCGTGCTAGCCGATTTGATCCTGCAATTGGCAACATAGATAGAAAATACACTCAAAGTTGATCTAATGTGATAATCGGCAAGGATCTAAACAGCTATTCAAAGCCGATTAAATTGTAAGTAACGATAAGTCTAAACAGTCTGTTAGAGTTGATTAGATGGTTCATAAATGTAGATTTTCCTAAAAAAAGACGATGCACAAGAAGATCGGAGAAAACCAAACCTAGCGTAATCGGCGATGCACAACTTTATTGATCAACAATACATTACAATAGATCTAAATTACAAGACTACTCCTAGTTGACAGGAAAAAGTAGATGCGAGTTGTTTGATTGATTTTTTTTCTTCTACTTGCTCTTGATCTCCTTTTTATAGTGTATAGGTTGATTGTATCCTTCTCCAATATATTGACAGCTGTGACCCGTATTAGCCTTTGTACTGATAAAATTTCATCTTTGAATTAATATCGGTCACACTCCAATCTTCAACTTAACTTTTCCCTTTTTAACCAATATCAATCAAAAATATCTAATTTTATCCTCAGTCTGACAAATCGGTTATGTCTTACCAAATTTTGTAGTAAACAAATAGTAGGTTGACACATGCATGCACGGATAGCATCAAAGAGGAATTCAATTCCAACGGTGAGCAGGCACCGTCGGGGAGTGGAAGGTTAAGATACGGAGTCCTCTTCACGACGGAACAAAGAAAATGCAGAAATTCCCTAGACAGCGTGCGCTTTTGGTACAACGGAATTGTGTACGCGATGGAAGTGTGTTGGTTCCGGCAATACTTGCAAAGAACTTGCGCTCGTCGTTGTTTGTTTTCGTGCCTAATTCCGTGGGACCTGGTTGTTCTCTTTGTCCTTGCCGGTCTCTGAAGAAGGGGGAGCTTTCTGCCACTTGCTGGTTGCAATCCTGGGGCCTAGTTTGGCTTAATTAAGCCCCTGTATATTGGTCTTCTCTCGAATCAATTATCAAAGGAGCCAAAAGAAAAATCTGAAGTTGGACGCACCAGGTAAGGGCTTTCGCAATTTTCTGCATTAGACGACAAAGAAAAAAAAAGTTGGATGTTTCTCCCCAATTTGTCGGGACTGAAAAGGCGGCAAGAGGCAAAACAAGCAAATTCTCTCTTAAAGCTATAAAAAGTTCACTCCTTTGCTTCTCTAAACTATTTCTTGTCCTGTTCAAACTCCTCACCCTAGAGATTGCTTAGAATCTATTGCACAAGAACTTTCCTGGTATCTTAGATGTTTCCGTCATTTTCACAATGTATCTGATCAAATGGAAGTGATTAGTTATCCATCAAGCTAATGGGGTTCACACGTTATCGTCACCAACAAGGCAAAGAGAGGCAATAGACACTAGCCTGGAGCATGAGAGCTATAACCGTATTATTCATGTCTATCTATATGATGTATTGGCGGCCATGATCTCAGCAGTTCACCCACCCACTTGCCCGTCCATCCTTACTCCTTAGAACAAAACAAGAAGAAATTTACTCCAGAAACTTCGCATGGCAAGGCAAACCATACATAGAGGCATAGGATAGACCCCAGCCCCACCATCTTGCAATGGAATGTGAAAGTACAATGGATCCCCGTCGCTTTCTTTGTCCAAAGCAAACGAACCGTCCACACCACACTGAGTAATCCAAATCCAGGATGGGCAGTGGCGCAATGCAATGCATAGTCACGCCTCACTCACAAGCCACGGAGTCATAAGAACCCGACCCCAACGCAAGGTAAAGCCGGCGAATCCACGGAGGCTAGCACTGACCGTCCGATGCGAAACGACGCACTCGCACGCACCATTCACGCGCCGATCGGCTCCAATCCGCGAGTGGCCCACGAGTTGGGGCCAGAGGACGGCGAGGTCGGTCTAACCGGTCCATGTCACGGTGGCGACTAATCGATCAAAGTTGGGGAGCAAATGACATCACCGCACGGGAAGAACTGGAAGAGAAGTCGTGGGTGGCATGGGGGGCGTTGGATGGTGGCTGGCAACGTCAGTGTATTGTGGCATCTCGTGGAGGCGTTTTCTTTCGCCAATCCAGCCAGCCTCTCCAATGGACAGGCCACGAGTGGGCGCACGAAATGCTGTCGAGGGATCGAGGCATGCTCTGTACGTCCAAACGAAATGCTGCCATTCAAGATTGAGATGCCGACTCTGCGCAAAAGTGCAGTGCACGGGCTCTAGCTTGGATGCTGTTGCCGTCAAAAACTTGAAACAGGGTTAATCGGATACAACACACCAGACGAACACCGGGTTCTGAGGTTCGGGACGTGCCAATCGATTTAATCCTGCAATCGATAAGATATAGCTTGGATGCCGTTGGCGTCAAAAACTTGAAGGAGGGTTAATCGGCTACAACACATCAGACGAACACCGGGTTCTGAGGTTCGGGACGTGCCAATCGATTTAATCCTGCAATCGGTAAGATAAACAAAAAATATGCTCAAAGCCAATCAATCACGACAAATCGGCAAAAATCTAAACAGCTAAAAAGCCGATTAAATCAGATGTAACGATAAGTCTAATGAGCCTATTAGGGCTAACCAGATAGTAAAGGTAGATCTTTTCCGAAAAAGACAATGTGCAACAAGATCGAAGAAAATCGAACCTATTTGGCGTAATCGAAAGTGATCAACAATCGGCGATGCGCAACTTTATTGATCAAATCATATTATAAAAAGTCTAAATTATAGAGGCTATTCCTACTCGACAGAAATAAAAGTAATGCGAGTTGATTAATTGGATTATGTTGTTCTTCCTGCTTGCCCTTAACCGTCTTTTATAGCACATCAGCCGATTGTATTCATCTCCGATACGTTGTTCATCATGATTCGTATCGGTCTCTACTCAGACAGATACTATGTTTAGATCAGTATCGGTCACAATCCATATTTAAATTATCATTTTCAAATTCGATATCAGCCAAAATATCTCCTGATCTTTAGCCTGATAATTTGACCACATCTTATCAAAATCTGGTATAAACATATGCACTTGCCCTTTCCAGCTTCAAGGATCTCACAGTCCACATCTCATCAGTTTGGGACTGGAAGCAAGCAATCCGATGTGCGTGTCCCACTTGCCAGCAGCAGAAGCTGTCACTGAACTTGTACGTCCGTCTCGCAGAAAAATCGCCCCGTTGGTTGCTGCTAGCTAGCGGAGAGCGGAAGAGATTG
Organism: Otatea glauca; assembly: GCA_036346275.1. Taxonomy (NCBI): domain Eukaryota; kingdom Viridiplantae; phylum Streptophyta; class Magnoliopsida; order Poales; family Poaceae; genus Otatea; species Otatea glauca. The sequence goes on from CM070714.1 coordinate 44,863,254, forward strand.
GCTAGAGCCGTGGGAGCTCGGTTTGCTGCGCCGATAAATGCTCGACGTTGATCGGAGGGACGGCTTCTTCTGAACGGACGGGAACGGGTGCAGGAAAGTAAAGGCGGTCGACGACGGCAGGCAGATATCGACGTCAGGGGCGGCCGCTTTCGGGGACAAATGGCGGGTCAATCAAGTTAGGCGGCGTCGCACGGCCCGGCACGGCACGGCTCGGCGTGGCATCAGCATCCACGCCGGGTGGACGACGCCGAGTCGTCCATATGCCCCCATGACTCGTCGATCCAGAAGATACTTACCCAGCGCGCGGCCCCTTTCACGCGCGCGAACTGTCCAAACACGTGCCGGCCTCCCCTCCCCTGGCAACCGCATGACTCCACGCACACCAGCATGTCACTCGAACCGCTCCAACGGCTGAAATGTTCACCGGATCACCGTGTCCTGCGGCCACGACGAGCGGCTTCGCGGCGGCATCCGCACATTGGGGTCCCCTGCAGAATGTCAGATCCCAAGGACGGACACTGCAGTGAATGAATAATGTGCCGCTCAACCAAATCAATCGTGTCCTGCGCAGCTGCGGCATTGGGAATGCCAACAAACCGTGCCATTCCGGCACTAATTAGGAGCAGCATTCTTTATTTTTATTACATGTCCAAGCACATATGAACACCTCACTGTCTCCTACCCAACATTTGTGATACATCTATATGTACATCGATCTACTATGCGGGTGGCTATATTACACGGTCGCAAAACTTAGTGGTCGTTACGGAGTTGTAAGTAGCTAGTAAGTACTAGCTAGGACTTTACTGCTACTAACTAGTTGTAACTGAAACTGTAACTAAAACCTGGAACTGAAAAGTAAAAACTATAGTAGTATGTGCTTACTGCTCTTGCCACTCTCCGGCATTACGCCGGCCGGCCTCCGCCACCGGAAGCACAGGACACGCGGTTATTACCTTCTTGGTTATGTCATGTATACAGTACACTACAGAGTGTTGATCATGACAGACACTTCGCTATGCGTGCTGCCTAGAACTCTACCATGAGGCTGCCGAAGGGCGACCGGTGCGGGATGCCCTTGCGGCGCTTGTTGCCGGTGCGGTAGCTGGCGGAGGTCGGCGGCGGGGTCGACGGCGTGAAGCTCTGCACGACGCTGCTCTTGTCGCTGCTGCCGCCGCTGGTGCTCGTGCACGAGTCCTCCGAGTCCGACCGCGCGTCCTTGAGTGCCGCCCTCCTCTTCTTGCCGCCGCCGCCGTGCTTTTTCTTCCTGGGGCGGTAGCCGCCGGACGTGCCGACAATCTGCGGAGCAAAAGATGCCATGTTGGTTACAGACTAGCAATTTGGCCTGGCCAGAGCCTCGGTGAGAATGGAATTTATGGGTACGTACTTTGCATCCGAGGGAGCAGAAGCGAAAAGAGTCGAGGAGGCTGCGCTCGCAGACCTCGCAGGTGTTGGTGACGCCCTTGCCGGGCCTCGGCTGCGGCCGCTCGTTGAGGAACACCACGCGCGCGCTGTTGATGATGTACGTCTGCACGCCGGTGATGTCCAGCACCTTCTGTATCTCCGACACCCGGATCACGTCGTGGTACGACGACCTCCGTATCTGCTCCCGCGCCCGTGTATACGCATCGGTCACCAAGAAAATCGATAGGAATCCGATCGAACATGGAAGGATACACGAGGCATGCGGAAAAGGCTAAAGCATGTATCGGACTACTGACCTGGATGGCTTGGTGGTCGCGGTGGTGGGCGAGGCAGAGGGAGCAGAGCGCGCCGTTCATGCAGTCGAGGCAGTACATGTTGCACTCGCTCTTGTGCGCGTCGGCGTGGATCCTGCATTGCACGAAGAAGCTCGTCGCCAGCAAGGGCTTCAGCCACGGCGGCCACCGCTGGTTCTCAACCTCGTTGTCGCACTCCCCTCCTCCCTGCACGCACACAACGCACATTAATTCAATCCAACGTCGCCATTAGAATCATCAATCAAGAACCAAGAAAGAAGGAACAGAGCACGGTAAACACATAAGCAATCAATCAACAAATTACCATGGCGACTCCGCTCTTCAGTGCGAGAGGGGATCCATGATCAATTGCCATCTCAATGCAGGCGAATCGACAAGAATGTGGATGGAAGCGAGGAGGAAGAGGAGAAAGCTGGGAAGAAAGCAGCTAGAAGTGTGTGAAGTCTTTGTAGACCTGGGAAAAGTATTGCAACACCGGTGGTAAGTAAACGAATAGGAGGAAGACTCCGCGATTATTTGGTAGAGAGCTCTCGGGCTCGTTCTTATCAACTTGTCGCGGATCCGGGCTGTCCCCTCACCCGGCAAACATATGTACGATCGATCAAATTGCAAATCCTATGCAAACAGTGGAATCCTAGCACAGTGCGAATTATCTTGTGTTGCCCAGTCGATTTCACATGAAATTTACATATCAACTGTTGCATTCAATTGGGACCTTATCACCAACAGCAATGTGATTTGTTATGGTTCCGATTCGGGTTGCAACTTGAGGCTGGGTGTGATCCAAATCCACTCTAAATACTGCGTACTAGTGTTTTTCAGCCGTAGAAAGTTTTTTTTTTCACTTTGGAATTAGCACTTGCTACCTCTAGGAGATTCTACACATGTTTCAGCTTCCCACATGAACGGTGGGAAACAGTAAGCCCACGTTTCTCCTCACGAAAGTGAAAAAGGGCAGAAAAGTTACCACTAACGACGCCATTACCGCACCCAATGTGTCACCTTTTGGCATCCATTGGTCAGTGTGGCACCATTCCTCCCAAGTGGATCAAAAGGGATCAGATGCATCCTTAGCCATGCGTATACTGCCATATAACTATATCTTTTAGGTGGAGCACATTAGATGCCTCGCGTTCTGGAAGCAGGATGGTTTTCTTTCTAGTGGCCTAACTCGTTTTCTGGTCGTGGCTCATGATCTGGACGACTGGACCGGCGATGAACCACCCGTTCGCGAGAGGATTTTTAGCAGCTCATTCATTTGCCGTTTTGTACCTAGCCCGAATGTGTTTCGTCATCACTAATTCGCCGAGTGTTGCAACAGGCGTTTGATGGTTTGGTCACCCACCCCTGTAACGTCTGAGCTATTTCAGCTACCGCCTATTGCCGTTCCCGATTGGACTCTGTGCACACTGATTTGAACTGTTTAGGGCAATGGCATTGGAGCACATGTTTGTGCATTGTGCGTCGCCTTTTTTTTGCTCGGTTCATCTCCGGTTTCATGTGTGAAGGATCGTGTCAGCTCGACGAGACATATATCGGTGTAAAATCCTGTGACTAATCACTGTCACGTCACAGCAAGTAAATTAGTCTTGTAGCGGTTATACGTCGCATCATCTCCTTGGAGCCGGCCGTAATCTCTTAGCAGATAGTGACAAACAATTACAATTTACAGGCCAATTAGACGATCAGACTGCATGATAAACGGGTGGGTCCCCAAGTCCAACAAACGAACAAGCAAACGTTGACATGAAGCTTTGTTTCACCCGTCGAGATTTCAATCGAATTAAGTCCAGTCTGCTGCATGCGTTAGAGAGTTGGACACATTGGCGTTGCTTGAAGCATCACGGCACACATGCAGACATGGTCAGATTACTGATAAAGATTTATGTACTCTGCTCATCCCCTGATTCACGGTTTCAAGCTATTATAGCACCAAGAAATCGCGCGTAATCGGGCCCAAGGTGCCAATAATTTGGTTCCAGTTTCTGACGCAATGATGGACTTTGATCGTAATCTAATTAATGTAATTGAATGAGCACTCCTATTTATTTCTGAACTCTTGGTGTCTGTTACTGTTCGTCTCCAATCTCCACCAAGTCTGCAACTCTGCGTAGTGCATGATCAGATCATCCACCGCTGATATCTGGTTTTTGTGGGATAGCATATTGGCATCTCGGTTCGGGAGACACCTCAAAACAGGGCTCTGGCATAAAAGGATAATATAAAGTTGTGCATGCGTTCGCATCTGCTCACCATACATTACGGCAAACACACTACTGGCTTCAGTTCCTGATTCCTCCCGCGCTAAGTGATTCCGCAATGATATAGAAAAGAGAAAGGTATTCTCAGCAGCGTCCTCTTTTCTGCATCCTACCCAGAAGATCCATCTAGAAAGATGGTCTTTCAGGGCTCTTCAGAATGCTGGTTGACACGTGGGTGCATCAGATCACGTTATCACGAGCCCCAGGTGCGAGACACTGTCATTGCAAGTTCACTCAAAATGCTGTTACGTTCCTAGCCCGAATAGTTCATGGCTTGTTCATCAGATCAGCAATATTTCATTTGTTTTCTGCCAACTCTATACATCACAAGCATGAGCAATGCAATCAATAAAGTCACTTTATATAATAAGAAAGGAATGACCGGCATTGCGTGCTGCTGCTTTTCCATGGCGGCTGCCGAGCAATGCGGAAACGGTCGCGTGCGCACGAAAAAAATCACTGCGTTGTTTAAGCAGCTGAGATCGTTTGGTTCCTGAAAGTAGATTATACTTTAGTAGCGCTACTAAGTCGTAATCCTAGTGTCTTCAGCCAGGAGGAAAGAACCTGAAGTGTTTTGTAGGGCCACTTTGATTCACGAATTTTTTTTCTGTTTCCTATAAAAAATCAATAATTTTTTAATAAATTTATGTAAAATTCCCACGAATCAAATGGCCCTATGCATAATACCGCAATACCTCCAGGCTCCAGCTGCTGTGATGACTGAGACTGACGCCAAGATAGATAAAACAGGCAGACCGAGGTGACGGCATGCATGATTGCTCGAGAAATGGGTATTCTAACACGTAGCGGTTGGGTTGGTCCAGATCTCGGGAGTATCTGCGATTCTTTTCCAACTCTTTCGAGTTTTCTTAAAAAAAGCAGGGTGTGGGGATGTGTGTGGCGGATTCTTTGTAATAGCTGACACGGCGGAGCACAGGCACGGGTTCGCTTGGTTGGTGGCGGTACGAAGAAAAACAGTGCTTGAGATACGGTCGATCCTGGTTCCGTGATTCGTGCCGTGAGCTCCATCTTGTCAACGCAACCTGAACTGTTAATTGGCCATGGTAGACGCTGCATATGTACTTGTCTGGTCAATTGGTGATTCACCGTTAATTACGCACTTACCGCTCGTCGATCGGTCGATACCTTCTAAAGATCGGAAACAGGTCACGCTTCGTGCACTCCTGTAGGCTGCAGCTCCCTGAAACAGTTTTACGGCAGAGGAGCGACTATCATTACAGGACAATCCGGCCACACATTTTGGGCCTTTTGCTAAGCTTTTTTTAGTTGTTCTTGTCCACCACATTTTGGCACGTTTATTCACTCGCTGCTTGCGTTTTTCCGGCCTCCGTCGACGAGCCAAGAGCACATGTCGCAGGCGTCTATTTTCTCGTTCGCGAATATTGCCCGTAGTAGAAGGGGTTGGGCTGGGGTCGCTAAGGGGGCGGGACACGTCGACGGAGAGACACTGGCCGTTCGATTGGCTCCTTTTTCCGTCCATATGCCTTTGGATGCTACTTCTGAGATGTGGTGGTCGGATGTGTCGGTGGGGTTTGATTTGCTGCGTGCCTCTTGGCTGTTTGGCGACGTGTCCTCCGTTCGATCGATGGGAGGTGGAATGCAGCTTGTTTTGCACGCCTCGTTGCCGAATGAAAAATTGAGCGTACAGACCTCTCCCTCCCGTGTTCCTTTCCTTTCCTCTCCCTCCCCTCGCCTCCTCCTGACCGCCGCCACCACGGCCGGCTGATCCCGGCACCGCCACCGCCTCTCTCCCTCCTCTCTCTCCTCCTGTCCTCCTCCACCCCGGCCTTCGCCTCCTCCCGGCGCTTCCTCCTTGCGCCGCTTGTATCGTGGGTGGTGGTTCTCTTCTTTATTGTGCCGAGGTCGCCTCCTCTTCCCTTTCTTGTCCTCTCCGCCTCCTTTGGATTTGTTGAAATGCTTATAGGAATTTTGGAGCTATGCCAATTCCTTTGTGATACAGTTCCTAGACATCTTAAAAACGATTTCAGATTCTTTTGGTGTTTCCCTCATGATGCTGCCTACCATGCTATGTATTTTAACAAAAAATTTCTTTTTCGTATCACTCTGTCAAAAGATGTTTCTCTGCAGAAGCCTGCATTCGGCTTAGTTGCTCAAGAAGATAGGGGCACAACTTTGGTGAGAGCACTTCACGATGTTTAGAAGAAGAGAAACTAAATAGTTTTGGAGATCATCGATTATTTCTTTCATATTGGCTGCCCAGCAAGGATTATGTGTGCAGAAATGTTCTGGCTTCTTAGTATACATCGGATGCACCGGAGACTATCCAACTATGCCACTATGTCAGTAGTGTACACAACTGATGTAGCGTAGCCGTTTAAAGTATATGAAATGTACTGCTATGGTTTTGTAACTTATACCATCAAATTCACCTTTCCTACTGCCGAACATAGTCTTTTCAATTATTACTCTTTGATAATCTCGCGCAAGCCACTAGTTGAGATAAGATGTCATGTGTCAGGAATATGGCATAGACATTAGCTAGTATATCTAGGGCTAAGCTACCAATTGTGATGAGATCACGAGGGGACTGGACCGTGATTCATTCGTTGCCCATAGATATGTATGCTTCTAAGTCTATTTGCTTTTTGGGCATGGAGTGCAATACATACCCGGATTCGATTCCGCTTTTCTTTTATCTTTGAGATCATGTCCTTATAAGTGTCTATCTCCTTTGAGATTTTTTTATTTATTATTTCTTCTAAATGCATTGTCAAAGTTTCTGCCCTTATTTTTAAAAAATACTACTAACCTTTCGGCTACCATATACAAGGGCAACATTGAAGCAATGTTGGGCTTTCTTGGGTTGTGCTACCCGTCTGGTTTGCCACGGGGTTTGAAATTTCAGGCCCGGTCGTAGGGGGCCTATGGGCTGTGTTGCCATGGAAAGCACTCGTGCTTCTTCCAAAGTTGGAGTAGTTTCTTTACCATCAATATTTTTTTAAGATTAGCTGAATGAGCATGCTTTGCTACAGATAAAAAGATTATGATATTACTGTAGAACAACAAATCGATATCATCTGAATCGCCCTGCACCTCACGCCCTTAGCCATGTTGTGCCTCCGCACGCTCAACTTCGTTTGGTAGAGCTTTCCTTTCTTTTCTATTTTTTGTTTGTTAAAAACTTTTTATAGAGGTTATATTTGTTTGTTGATAGATTGTTTTTTTATTTTTTATTAAAGATTTTGTAGAAAGATCTATATATCAACATACAATTCTTATAGGAGAAAAAGAAAGAAGAGAGACAAGTGAACCACGGTAACTATCATAAAGAAAAAGAAATTTACCGGCAAACTCAACTTTGCATGTCACCTACCGGCCCCCGGTAAAGAAAAAAAAAAAGAGCAAACATTTTTATTTTTTTTTCAAGACTCGCAAACATGGACAGTCCTTGGCATTTCTGCGTAGTACCAAAACCAGCTTTGTTGGTCCCGTTTGAATCAATGAACCAAAACACAACGATCCCCACAGTGCCCACACCCCAGAACAGTCCCAAGAGATGGATGCTAAATTCTGAAAAGCTTCTGGTCGGATTATCTCCCGGTTTTGTACTATTCTTTGATCCCTGAGGTAAAGTTTTGTGTCTACACGTAAGGCAACCAAAAACTAGCGACAATTCACAGCCTACGTTTTCCTCTCGAGTCTTGCTTGCAGTCGAATTGCTTCTTCTTCTGCATTGATCTAGTTGTTGAGCTCAACTTTTTTTTTTACTATAATAACTAGTAGGATGGTTTACGTATTTACACGACTAAATTTATTTTAAAGTTGTAGTATCAAACCATGTAACTTAGATGCTTAGAATATATATACATATCTTGTAGGCTATTTATATTTTTAAGAAGTTATAAACATTGGAAATGACAATAGAAATTTGAGGAAAAATACGACTTACAAATATAATTGAAGTATCGGCTTTGGTGGAAGAAAATAATTGATCATGATTAATTGTCTGAGTTCTTAAAAATATAACCACCATCTACCATGCATGGATCATACAGTTGTATGCCCCTGTACTTCCTCTTAGTTACTCTTTTTCTAAAATGTAAGCATACATATGCACCTTTATTTAAATCTCAAACAATACGTTGATTATGTACGTGACAAATTATTGAAAGTGCATCTAGGCACTTATGTTATTTTGGTGATTAATGACAAACACTCATAATGACAATCTATACAATTAAGTAAATGCTTAACTTAGTGCTTAACAAATGACAAACCTCTAATATGATTATATTGGTATGAGACTAACTTGTTATTGCCTAGTTGAGTATCAGTCTCATCTATTTAGAGGAAAATCAAGTGGGATGGTTAAGCAAAGATAAGGTATGCAATTTTGGTATCTATTCTATATTTGTTATTGCATTCCTTTCGTGCAAATGCATAGTGAACTCCAAGTAGCATGTTGATTATATATATGCACATTGGTTCATGTCATATTTATTTGTGCATATATATTCATTTGAGTTCATTATGTGCTTTGTTTTTAGTATGCATGTATTAACTAGAGTTAAACTTCAGATTGCTATAGATTGACTTGGTGCATGCATGTCTTAGTTGTGTATCTTCTCATGCACTTCTCTTGGTGAAGTTTAATCTAGAGTTGGATCACATATTTACTCTTATTCCAAATATTATTTGCACATGTACAATTCGTGTACATTCTATCATGTGCTTCATTTAAGTAAAGACTGTGATCGTCGCCATGATTTAATTGATTCATCATATTGGCAATTATCTCTCTAGTGCATATAGATCAATTACATATTCATCATGATGTACTTAGTAGAGAACATTTCTTATGTCAAGTGTTTCCATTTATGTTGTGCTTCTTTATATGAAACACTTGTTGTAATCAATTGCTCACAAATATCAATTTGTTCATATCTATTGAGCTTTTGGGACTAATGTCTTTCATGAGTAGTTTGGAAAGAATTAGGTCCCGTCTATGTATGATGACCAAGGTATCTTGGAGGATGATCATTAAGCTGAGGTCAACAAGACGGCGGTGTCACCAAGAGTTCAGGACTAAGTCAAGAGCGACTTGGCGTGGAGATCGTCAGAGAGGATGATCAAGTCAAGGTTGATAGGACGAGAGTCTCATGAGGTGAATCGAGTCGAGTTGGACAAGGCGAAGATGTCATCAATTATATGGTGAAGGTCTTCATGCATCGACATCAAGAAAGAAGACGGCAAGTGACTATTTCTAGACTTATATTATCTTTGATTTATTTTGAGTCTAAGGATTGCCGTACTATTAAGAGGGATGCGATGTCGAATGACTTTTAGATGTGTCAAGTGCTCAAGTGATCCATCCTTGTGAATCTTAGAAAGAGAGTGGTGTTGATGGTGCCGGAAAGTGAGAGTTGTAGGTCTCCCTTGGATTCTTTGTGAAATCTGTATTTATCCTTTGAGTTTTGGTTAGTGAGACCTTGTTAGTTGTGTAGCCCTCGTTCTTAGCTTTTGATAGAGTCCAAAATCACAAATCAAGTCCGGAGTGAAAAGTTATGCTCGTTTTCGTTGGGTGGCAAGGTAATCCGGAGTATCCGGACATTCCGGTTGACACCCTCGGTGGTGCTCTCACCAATCCGAGTATCCGGGGTTTTCTCCGGAGTCTCCGGGTTGTGCCCAGCTGTCTCCAACGGCTAGTTTTCTTGGGACCTCTATATAAACCCCCCTTCTTCCCCACTTCAAAGTGGCCGTTATCCCACTGATTAGAGGTGCTATACCCTTGTTCTTGAGCCCCCAAAACACCTCTTTACCCTTAGATCTAAGTGATCCCCTTGTGAGAAGGGTTGGGGAGAGTTTGAGGAGTGAGGTGCTAGGTTGAGTGAGTTTTGAGTTGTTTGAGCACTTGATTTCATCTCCAAGCTTGTTCTTCGTGAGCATTTGTTACTCTTGGAGGTTGAGGACTCCTAGACGGCTAGGAGGTTGCCTACGAGCCACCGGAGCTTTGTGTGGTTGGCCGTGGGAAGTTTGTGAAGGTCGGTTCCGCCTCCGTAAGGGAAGGAATCAAAGGAGTGAAGACCGCGAGTGCATTTGTGCAACACCGGAGGAAGAGGGTTGAAAGAGAACCCGGCTCAAGTGTGACCGAGCCGCTTTAACGGAGACGTAGGATCCTCAAGGATCCGAACTTCGGTGAAAAATCATCGTCTCCAAGTTTGCTTCTTACTCATGCTTTAGTATTTGATTTTGAATCTTGAAATTGCCCGATCTACTCTTTTGTTGTGTTTGGCTCCAGATCTACAATTTCCCCAGGTACCTGATAGCTTTTAGATCTTTTGTATTCAAGTAGATTGTTGAAAAATTGCAGGGATTTAAAATCTCATTTCGAGGTCTTAAATCCGGAGTATCCGGACATCTGAACCCGGATAGTCCGGACATTTCGGAGTATCCGGAGATAAGTCCCGCACTCGGCTGAGTCCTCGAATCCAATCCGAGTATCCGGACTCGAACCCTGACATCCGGATATTTCGGAGTATCCGGATAAAAGTCCTGGACACTCCGGACTTAAACCCTCGGGAGATTTTATTTAGCTGCAAATTTTTTATTCCGTTGCATTTAGTGTTAAATATTTTAATTCGCCTATTCACCCCCCTCTAGGCGACATCCCCTGTCCTTTCAATTATCTTATTAGATTACATTGCGGTATTAAAGTAACTTGCTCACTTATACACCGATGCACTATGGGCAACCTAACTTGAAATTATCTTCCCTCACGCCGGCTGTCCCATCAAACTGTTTGTCTTCTATCTCTTCTCGTCACAGTTTTATCTACTTCAACTTCAAACAGTTAGCCTAATTTTTGATCGATTCCTCTCAGCTAGTACCCCTTCCAATGCAATATTCTACCACACGGCTGTTAAACAACTAGGTATTATTTGTGTTTTAGATTTGAAAATTAAGCTAATTTCTAAAATGATTAAACACAACAGGTAAGATAAAAGACACCACATATTTTTGTAAAGTAGATCGATCCACAGAGGAAGAATAGGAAAATTCTTACGATAGGCTTGATAACGAAAAGGAAGCAGCGCAGTAGCGACCGGCCGTAGAGGAAGTAGTCGACGTCGTGGATCGCAAGATGAAGAGCTCGAGCGGTCGCGCGGTTGCGCTGCTCAGAAACCTTATTGCCGCCCCCGTGCAGGTTCTCTCAGCGGCAACGGTTCGAAGATCCCGCTCTCCTTGCCTCGCGGTGCACGCCAAGAGGAAGGTCGGTGAAGAACAAGCGCAGCACAAAAACGCAACACAGATCACCGTGGATGAACACGAGTATCAGAGCCAAAAATCAACAGACCTCTATCTGTCTGGACGTCTCCAGATTTTATAGCCTCACACCAGTAACGGTCACCATTAAATGCTAGTAACTGCAGGTCATTCAATTGACAGTTTCTATTAGAAACTGACGCCATTATCATGGCTGTTTCAATTCTCAGTAAATTACCCAATTAATTCACTAATAATAGAGAGAAACCAAAAATTTAAAAAGGGTTTAAACGTACTAGGAATTTAATCCACGGCACGGCGACTCGCGACGTCGCAAGTCACGCGGGAAAAACACGCGGAAATACGCGGTAATTCGCGAAATACATACGCAGCAGCAGTGCGTGTGACTTTAGCCAGCTCCTCACCCTCCATATGTCTCATTACAAGATATGGTGGGAGCTCTCCCTTTTAAATTGGTATTCTCCCCTCTCAACTAGCAATATGGTACTATTATTTGTAGCTTTGACATTAGAGATAAATGGGCCACTTGGGCCTCATTTCTAACAACGGCTATGTTCTACTTCTATCTAGTTATTGCTTAACGTTGACTGTTTGCGACAACAACACACATACATATACAATTGTCGTTGATCCATGCCAGGGACACTTGTCATGCTCTCTCTGGTTGCCTCGGGCCTATTCCCTACAGTTGTGTCATCTCTACTCTGAGCACCTTTGCTTCTCTCCTTCTGTACGCTCGTGTTTCTATTCGTACGTATCCATGCAAGTATGTACACATGCATGATGTTATACATGTTTGATGTCTTCTTCTTCCGTGTTGGCCGCTCCTATTCTTCGATGTTGGCCAACTCAACGATGCAGCGTCCTCACTAACCATGGTAACCCCCATCTTCACTTATGTCGTCATGTCTATTTTTATTATTGTCTAGTGATATAGAGAATCTTATCGCCATCATGGGTGATGACGTGCTCCTTATCAACGATGGCAAGCTCCTAGCTATCTGATTCATCTCCTCTTTGCCAGAGATTCCTCATCATCGAGCTTCTTTTGTCACTAATTTCTTCAACAATGCCAAAACTTCCGGCAAGCAACAAACATTATCCTCATCAAATAGCTAAGGTGAGTAGCACAACATTGTTCTCATCTCCGCCACCGTCGCCTCGGTTCTACACTTTCCAAGGGGTCAATGTCTTCTTGCAGACAGATCGACGCTACTACACTCTTTTGTGGTCTCCTCCGACATCATATTTGCTCCTTGTTGTAACTTTTTTGTTCAAAAATTGAGTTAATTTTTATGGAGTCCGTATACAAATCACATTATAATTTCATTTTATTTATTAAAATTTTTACACATTTAGGGATTTTAATTTAGAATTCGTGTGAAAACGAATTGAAAATTTCCTTTTAATTTTTATTTCACATTTCAATTTTTTTGGTTGGAAGTTGCATACAAATCCAATTACTAATTTTTATTCTAAATTATAGTTATTTTTTTAGTTTTACTTTGGAACTCATGTTGAAAGCAAACTGTTAATTGAATTTTATTTTTTATTCCACATTTTGGTTATATATTGTTGGAATTTGTATACAAATTCTATTGCTAGTTTTTATTTGTTTCTTATTTTGGATTATAGGGATTTAGTTAGGAATTTACGTGAAAATCAAATTGCTAATTTTATTTTATTATTTATTCCAAAATTTCAATTATTTACGCATTACACTTGATATGAACTCTTTCTTTTAATCTAGACCGTTATATTATGTACTCACGAAAATCTACGGTTATTCCCAATTTGAGTTATTTGGGAATTTTACTTTGGAATTTGTGTAGAACTCGAATTGCAAAAAAAAAACTGATTATTTTGGATTTTGTATACAATTCCGATATCTAATTTTTAGTTACTTTTTATTCATAATGACAGTTACTTAGGGATTTTTCTTTGTAATATATATTGAAATCAAATAGCTAATTTTTTTTATTCTGAATTTATGTTATTGTTTGTTGAATTCTTATTCAAATCGAAGTGCTAATTTTGTTTAATTTTTATTTCGCATTACATTTATTTAGGGATTTCACTTACGAATTTGTATGTAAATCAAATTGCAACTTTCCTTTTTCCTTTTTCAAATTCCAATTTTTTTTGTTGGAATTCATATACAAATCATGTTGCCTTTTATTTATTTTTTATTTTGAATTATTTTTATTTTGGTATTTTACTTATTAATTCATATGGAAATAAAATTGCCAATTTTATTTTATTTGTATTCCCAATTTCAGATATTTTTAGATTATAGTTGACATGGACTTTTTCTTTTAATATAGGCCGTTATAATATGAACCCACCACGATATGTAGTATGGATATTTCTCTTTTTTCTCGATTGACGTGAGAATTTCTTGACCACAAGTCTGAATTATTTTTTGCGAGGAGATTCTGAATTATATTTATTTTAGGATTTTACTCAAATTGCAAATTTTCTTTTATTTTTTATTCCGATCTTTATTTGTTGATATTCACATATAAATCCAATTGCTAGTTTTTTAATTTATATTATAAATTATAATTATTTATGGATTTTACATTAGAATCCATATTGAAATCGAATTGCTAATTTTAATTTATTTTTAATTACGAATTTTAGTTAAGTTTTGTTAGAATTCATATACAAATCCAATTGTTACTTTATGTTTATTTTTTATTCTGAACTATATTTATTTAGGCCTTATTCTTTTCAAATTCGTATTGAAATCAAAGTGCTTATTTTTATTGTTATTCCAAATTTTAATTATTTTTTGTTGAAATCTGTATACAAATGCAATTGCTATTTTTTTGTTTAAATTTTATTCCCGTTTATATTTATTTAGGGATTTTACTTACCAAGTGCTAAGTTGGTATAGAAATCAAATTGATAATCTTATTTACATAACACGACCTGCCAATCTAGGACTGGGCTCCAATCTACTCCACACGCACTCACGCAGTCTGCTCTAAAAATGGTTCCGTGCAAGTTCACAAAACCCACTGTAAACCACTCGGGTTTCGCGGTTTTTGACCATACCGTTCCGGTTCGAGATCTAAAACCGCTCGATAAACCGTTCTAATTTTTAAAAAATCAAAAAATTAGAAAAAACTATGCGTTGAAAACCACTCGAAAAACATTGAAAAAACGCGGTTTTCGCAAAAAAAAACAGCTCGAAAACCGGTTTTTTAGGAACATTCAATTGGTTGGCTGGTTTTTTGATAAAATTATTTTTTTATTTTTTTTATTTCTTAACCCTTCGATTTCTGATGATTTTTGAGCGATTTTTGCGGTTTTTCGTAGTTTTGGTTTTGTGAACCCTTGCTCTATGTATCTTATCGTGTAATGGATAAGGCATGCAAGGTACCGTGAAACTGTCACACTACACACCATGATTCAAGTTGCATTTGGATACTACACGACCAGCTTTCTGTGCTACACCGCTAAAACAATTATCTTTTATTTTCATTTCTTTACCTTGGAAAGACATAGATGCGAAATGGAATGTTTTGGGTTGATGATTTCCTCTAATCTCTGTACAGTCATCTGAACTTCTGAAGTCAATTTACGGGACAGGAATCGTTTTGGAATGTTGCACTGGCTGTCTAATCTCCACCCAATCGTTCAGAGCACGCAGTCGCTCCCAGTGTTTTGGATTTCGGTTTCGGATAAAATACCGTTCATGCCCGGAAAACGAAATTTCGGCGAAATTCGGTAATTTCGGACAAATCTCGTCCGAAATTCAAATCCAAATTTTGAATCCGGTTTTTTCTCGGAAATGCCGAATTTCGCGAAATTGGCGAGATCTCGCCGAGAAATGGCGAAATTTCGGCCAGATTGATAAGCCCGAAAATTGGTCCAAAAGATGGAGAAAAATTTCGAATGTTTTTTTTAGAGTTCTGACGTATTATTAATGTTGTCATAAGAATTTCAGATTTTTTTGAATCATGTAAATGTTTTAAAATTGAAACATTGGTACTGTCGTAATGAAACGCTTCACGGCAATTTTGAACTGAATGAAAATGGGACAAAGCATGTTATAAATATTTGAAATTTTAATAACATGATTTTGACATGTGAATAATGTTGCCATAAAATTTTCAGAGTTACCAAGCTCGAGGAATTTTTAAAATTGGGAATTCGGGTATACGTGCGTGAAGTATGAAATTGGGGAATTCGGGTATACCTACTAATCTTATTGTATATGGAAATCTTATTGTATATTGAAATCTTATTCATATGACCTACATTGATCCTACTTGTGTTTTGAAAAGGTTTTATCAAAATATCACATTTAGGGGAGTCAAGTTTGCTACATGTGCAAATTTCGTCCTGCTTTCTTCTATATGTTTTCTTGAAAAGGTTCATCGAAAATGTCTTATAACCGCTAGAATTAAATTTCTCATAATTCTACGGATCACTTGAATTCTTTGTCCGTAAGTTTTTACTTCTACGGACTAGTTAGCGATATTAGTCGATTCACGCGGACTACTTACAAGTGGTCCGGCGTGAACGAACTTTCTTGCTGACCACTTCCAAGTGGTCCCGTGAACTCGATGTTTATCCTATTTCGATTTTTATTTTTAAAACATAACAAATGATGTTAAAATATTTTCATAAATTTTATGTATTATCCTACATATCTTATGATACTCCCATAAATTTTTCATAGCATGAAAATGCATTCTCAATTTTTAAAATTCGAGAGTGTTTCACAAATACCAAAAAGTCTAAAAATAAACTTTTTCAAACATTATCATTGAAGATCACTTCGAGAACTTATTGATATAATTCCGTCAGATCCGCCAAAAATTCAAATTCGGTTTAAAATTCAAATCTCGGCGGTTTTGCGAAATCTCGCGAAAAATAAAAATCCGAAAAATACTGTAGCAATTTCAAATTTTTTCGGATTTTTACATCCGCCGGCCTACGAAACTCACGGTCCAAATCCGAGATTTCGGCGAGATTTCGCCGAATTTCGGCGGTTTTTGTAACCTTGGTCGCTCCCGTCAGTGAAGCGGCTAAACAACCTAGTAACCTGCTGCGTGCGAGCGAGCTTAACTATCGCGCAGCAACGCGACGGCGAGATAGGACCTCCATTTTTTAAGCATCGGGCATGTGGGGAACCGGGATTAGACTAGCCGGTCCCCGTCGCCGTCGTGGGGATATTTGACGCCGACCGCTTGGACGTTGCGCCGTCTCGCCAATTTGAACACTGGGCCGTCGCCATGTGCCGCGCGGTGACGGCGCGCACGCACCTACTGGCTACTGATCAGGGGGTCCGTTCCCATGCCGCTGCCGCCGCGCACCAGCTAGGCGATACCGCGTGATTGCGTCAGGCCATGGATTGGATTGATTGTTTGATACGTGTAGCTAGTGCGACGCCGATGTGTTCGCCTTCCTGGTTGGTCACTTGGTTGGATGGTGGTTGCTAGTGTTGCAAGGTATCTTAAACTTTTAAGAATTTCTTGTGATGGGAATCGAGTGGCGCGTCACCGGTTATAACTGTTCATTGTTAATCTAGATGTTTAGCAAACTATTTTTTTTTCTAGACATGTTTGCAAGGAAAATATCTGGCTTCCACTCTGCCGACGTTTGGTACTGTAGACGAAATTCTCAATATCATCGAGATTGTACTCTCTTTTTTTCGTGGACTGTAATGCGAAAGAAGGTTTGGCATTGGTCTCTTTCAATACAAATTGGATGGCTTTGGAGGCAAGATCCAGTAATGAAGAGCATGTTGATAGGTGATTTGAGAACGAAAGGTTCTGTCTTCCCCTTTGTTCTGTTACAGTGCACCCGACCAGGTGTTGTTTGGTTCCTTGTTGAATTAGGAAATGCGGTGGAAAATAGGACTCCGGTTGGAATTTGTTTGGTACAATAGTCGAGACCACTGTTGTTAATATACTCCTTCGTATTATCTGAAGATAAAACTAAAGACAACTTGTACAATATATGCGATCTTAAGATGGTCTCTATGAGATTCTATATTTTTTTAATTATGGTATGAAAAAGTGTTTATTATAGAAAATAACTTGCGTAATGGTGTTTTATACTGTCTATATGGTCGTCTCTTCATGAAGAGACAGCTATACTCTCTCTCTCTTTCGTATCAGCAAAAATCTTATTTGTCAAAGCATATAAATAGCTGACATCACACCGTTATACATGCCTTAAGAGTATGTATAATAGTAAAGACGACTGCTGTCTATATACTTCTCCATATCATTTAAAGATAAAACTAAAGACAGCTTCTACAATAGATAGCATTTCTTAGTTGTCTCTAATTATAATATGAAAAAGTATTTATTATAGACAATAACTCATCTAATAGTGTTTTATAATACCTATTCGATTGTGAATAGACATCTATACTCTCTCTCCCCATTCACTCTATTTCATATCGGTAAAAATCTTACTACGTGACAAACATATAAACAACTTGCATCACATTATTATACGCCTACTTAAAAATGATTAAGGGTCTGTTTGTTTCAACTTTGGATTCTCTAAAAGCTGATTCTGGATTGTGGTTTTTGAGAAGCTGATTCTCCAAAAGCTAGAATCCAAAAGCACATATGAAGTGGATTGTGGATTCTAGTGTATATGAATGGGGTGGATTGTCGAATCGGATTCTAGATCAGTATTGTTTGTTTCGATTCGCTTTTAGGACCGTAATCCGTAATCAAAATTAAAACAAATGCGCCTAAGACACACACATGGCTTAATTACGCATCACCAAATCTGTATATAAATTCGCCGTGCCATCTATGGGAGCAAAACGCTCGGTCTAACACTGACAAATATCTTGCCAAAAACGCAATTACGTACGTGTACTCCCTTGATACAGACGTGCACGTTTGGGCATGACTGCATGCATCCACACAAAGTAGCACGGATGTTGTCATACTTGACGACAGCAAAGCACGAGTACTTACATATCAGTGCATGGCTACTTCTGTCGGATGCTGGAACCAGACAAGATGGTTCCGAACCGCGATTTCCATCGGCTCCAAGTCGTCATTTAAACGGGCTAGACGGCCGTCTAACCAAGATAAATTAACTAGGCGAGGGTCCTACACATGACACACTGTAATGTGCACTGTGAAAAACGGTCAACCACAAGTGCAAGTGCAATCATGGACAATACGCTGCGCTGCAATAGTCAATACTCGATTAATAATGCGTGTAACGTGCGTTTACAATAAACACGGTACGAATCTACGATGCGACCACTAAACCAAATCTACGAGACTGGAACCAGTATTGCTCTTGTGCCGTGTGCAGCTCTGCGTCCGCCCCAGCAGCATAGAAGAAAGAAGGGAAGGAACAACCGTCTCTGTCACATCACCAAAAACCGACATACGGGTCCCATGCAACTGACCCCAATACGCCTCGATTCCGCCCCCCCGCACGTGCGCGAGCAGCCTTACCTTTCGAACCCGCTTGGGGATCCTCTGCGACCAACGAGACAAGTAGCTCCACAGCCGTATGTCATCAGATGGGGAGCAATGCATGCTAGTCTAATGTTCAAATTGTAGTTGTAGACCATCCATGGCAGATGGCACCTGATCTGTACTACAAACGAACTGTAAAATGATACTTAACTGTTGGTTTTGTTCATGAGAAAACCGCAGAAGATCCCTGCGCAATTACTGTCCAGCTCTACCAAGGACACTCTCGTGAATAATCACAAACGCCGTGCCTACTTTCCGTAACCACAAAACCGCACGCCGTTGAGCCGCGGTGGCCTCTTATTATGGACTCCGTCGCGCTTTCTCTCTCTCTACAGCGACGCTGTGACTTCGTAACGCCCCTCCCAGAAGCGCGAGAGAGAGGAGAGCGAGGGAGAGGGAGAAATCGCACAGAGCGGCGGAGATGAAGGCGGAGAAGGCACCGGTCGCCGTGGCCATTGGCGCCGACGAGTGGCGGTGCCGGAAGCACCCGGCGGCGAGATCCGCCGGCGGGTGTGCCCATGTCGCCTCCGCGACGGCTCTCCGCCGCTTAATCATGCGCGCGCTGCGGCCTCGCTTTGCACACGCGCTTCTCCATCCTCGTCGTCGTCGGCCTCGACGACGCGATCGCCGGGTCCACGACCTCATCGAGCGGGAGCACCGAATCGCGCGATCCACGGTCCGTCGCCGCGTCCTCCTCCGCTGCGGTGGCCGTGCGCGCCGGCGGTGGCGCGAGCGAGGCTAAGTCGAGGGTTTGGGGGTGACCGCCGTTCTGGAAGGCTGCGGCGAGGGAGGAGGAGGACGAGGGGCTGGGACTGGCGAGGTCGAGCTCGGTGTCCGCGACAGCCGTGGAGGCGAAGGCGGTGGCCGCTAAGGCTCGGTGGGGGTGGCACTTCCCTAGCTTGCTGAAGGCGTTCCGGCACCGGAGAGCTTCGGCGAGCATGCCGGAGCGGGGTTGAGAATAAGAGATAGCTCGACATCGCCGGAAAGCGATTAGTGGGTAGCCGGTGAGGTGCTTTAGATGATGATTAATTAATTAACTAGATGGGGGATTACAGGAGGGGTTTTCTTCTCTTTTCCTTTTGTGGCTCGCGTGCTAATCATATGATGCTTAAATTAGATCAAACTCGAAAGCCTGTGATTTGGGCGTAATGTGTGCATATACCAGTGGGTGTGTTGTTGTTTTCTCCATGTGTTTCCTCCCTTTTGTAACTTGTACCATCAAATTGGGCATTTTAAGCTCGCCGATTTGATCTGTAAACTACTTTTCGACCTTGACCGAATTTGTACTTTGCACTTTGCGGAACGTTTGTTTATCTTTCATCTTCGTTGGCTCTCATGGGCCTGGCTCCAAGATAATTAATTATCATGGCCCGAGACAAAAGTCCGGGGCTGACTGACAGGTGGGCGCATGACTGGCTTGGCAGCAAAAGCAGCGATGATCGATAGCGGTTAGCACTGTGGTACTACTGGATTATTCTTTGGAACGCCGAAAATTTTGCTGATTTACGTGGAAATTAAATTGTTTTTTAAAATTTCTATGAAATTCATGCGTTTTAAATAGGAGATCTAAGCTCCAAACAAAAAGTAGCATTAGCGTTGGGTTCATTGCTTCATTCATTCATCATGCAACGGCTTCAGCTTCGAGTTCTTCCTCCAGAAATCGGAGGATGTTCAAAACAGTTGGTTTTGTCACAATTGGAAAATAAAAATAGTAACACATTTGTACTTTGAGAAACTAAAAACCTAAAATTGGTCTAGAGTAGCATCTCACAACTTCGATGGGTTAGGATTCTAATTTTGTCACTAAAGTTGAAAAAAATTACCTCTTTCTATCAATTATAAAATCTCAAACTCTACCCCTCTCATCCTCATTCTCGACTCGTATCCCTTACATCTAAAAGCTAGATTGCCAAAATACCAAAACTCTTCGGTCTAGCTGTTTAGCCGTGTAGCACTTTAGCCATTCAATCCAATTAAAAACTACTTTTAAAAAAAAAATACATCCGTACCAAATATCCCCCGAGTGCCGTGCTGCTTTTGGTGGAGCAGGTTAGGGATTATCGGAGGTAGCTAGATGTTATGTTGTTCGCTCGCCGACAGGTGGGCCCATGCGTCCAGGGCAGCCTACGGTTACGTGAGGGAGGAGAGTGCCCTGGTCTAGTGCCTGCCCTGACCTGTCGCCCGCCGCTGCGTCTGCTGAGCACTGAGCAGTCACCAGTGGTTTACGATTTCTTGCCCTTTTATTTTTGGCTCAAGCTAGCCCTCAGCGTCTCACGATTCCTGTAGTTTACTGGTTCATCGGTTGATCCGTTGATGCTTCAATTCCGGTCTAAGTCAACCTCACTATTTGCACTGATGCGGTTAATCATTAATCAACAGCTCAAGCTTTGTTTGTGGAATCTCGCGGGAAAAGATTGCGATTTTTCCTAACGCTATTGGCTCACTACTGGTAGTAGAGGTGTGAGTCGTGCCGTGTTGGGCCGGTCGGCCCGGCACGGGCTTATCATGTTTCATGTCTGAACCGTGCCGGGCCGCGACGGCTCGTCGTGCTCGTCGTGCCGTGCCGTGCCGGCCCAGCTCGCCTTCGACGAGCTCAAGCACGGTTCATTTACGCTTCGTGCCGTGTCGGTCCAGGCTCGACCCATTTGCACTATTGCAACGAGAGGAAAGGAGCCGGAGATACATAGAATTAAGACAGTGAATGCAAATATTATGAGAAAAAGAACTAAAATTTATTTATTATTGAACAGTTACATAGAGCGAGAAGGATGTGCTCAATACGGGCGAAAGAGGGGATAATGGGCGAGAAAGAGAGTGAGCGAGACAGACGAGAGAGATTGTGAGGGAGATTGAGAGAGACTGGTGAGAGAGAGAGCTGAGAGAGATTGAGAGGGACGAGCGAGAGAGAACAGCTTCTTGCACCGTCTCTCAATCTCTCTTAGCTCTCTCTCCTATTTTGTCCGTCTCTCTCAGGTGTCGGCGATAGGGGTGACGTTCATGCTACTGGGTGCATCCATGACGGTCATGCTCTGTGAGTTAGTGACCTTCATGCTAGGCTTCTTCCTCATGTCCTGGATCATCGGACCCAGTATAGCCCATTCTACAGTGTCGTGACGGGCCGGACCGCCCATCGTGCCTGATTCTCGAGCCCGGCACGGCCCACTTCGTGCTGGGTCGGGCTTCGTGCCGGGCCGTGACGTCGTGCCTCGGATCGGCCCAAAAGAGCCCGGCCCGAGTGCCCACCTCTGGTAGTCGTCGAGTACTGCTACTACCATTTGAGCAGTTCACCAATCAGTAGCTTGTGAGACGCTCGTCGCCTAGAGCTGCAAGCGTCCGAGAATGGGAACCCTCTGGATCGGCACTGGGGTCACGTACTCCAGTTCGGAGCGGACGGTATATAGGCGCCACTGTTGGAAATATTAGGAATTTTCTCAATATTTTAATCCACAGAATTATGTAAATCATGATTAAACAAAGATGCAATTTTTGTTCAAAGCCAAAGGTACTAGATAACAAATTATCTATCTCATACGCAAATACTAATGAACAAGAAATCAGCATGATTAAAACACGGTATAAGTTAATATACCCTTGAGTGGTGCCACCGTTAGCACAGCGCAGTGTAACATTCTCGTTCGCCATGACGGTGAAGTAGACGATCACGGGTTGTCGCAGATGAAGCCTTGGTGCGATGAAGCGGTTGATGCAAAGGCGATGCGCCTCAAGAACACTTTTCGAGCGATCGCGTGGTCGCTCCCCAAAACCTTATCGGCCTTCTATCTCGAGCAAGATCTCAAGAAGGGCGAGGTTCCGAGGCCTGCTCCTCTCGCTACTTGTGCGCGCAAGAAAACAGAGGCGGAAATGCAAAGGACAAAGCAGAGAACAATGGAGTATGCGGAAGAGTCAAGCGGTGAAGAAAAGCACACCGTGGCTCTCCTTATATAGCCTCGCGACATGCAACGGCAGGAGCAGGAGTTACCACCATCAACTCATGTAGCCGTTACGATGAATCGACGATCATTATGCCACCATCAACCACGTCCGTTCACATAATCGACGGCGAGCATCGGTCACATTGATCATCTGCGGTTCTTGGTCATATTGACTATCAAAGCGGCAAAATAAACCGTCCTCGCCAAAGACATCACGTCCGGATGGCACGGCTCATACTGCACTGCTGCGAGTCGACTCGAGTCGCACACGCACACGCCACACCACGGCTCGGCTCGGCGCGCGCGTGTGGCACAGCCTTTACCCTTTTCCACCTTGCTAATTGAGAGACACACAACTCAACTATTTAAGTTGGTCAAACCTTCTCTCAATTACCCATATGGTACTAAACCAAATTGATGATTCCTAGTATTCTAATGGGCCTTTTGGAATTTCTATTAAATTAATTATGGGCCATCCCATAATAATCTAACAATCCCCACCAAATTTCAAAGGCACATTTGAAATACTCTAAGTTCCAATGTTGTTTGATATACCAGTTTTTCGATGGATACTGTTAAGTTGAACTTCCATCTAGAACAAAGGTTACGCTCATCCACAACTGAACAATGGACTATGCCTTGAATTGACAGTTTCGTGCGAACAAGTTTCACCAAAGTCCTTATCGATACTAGGTCGCTAAATGCATCCCCTCGGTTTGGAGCTTATAAGTCATACTCCTTAGCCTTTCATGAGCCTCTAGAGATCACCCAATCTCATAAACTGTGACTAGCAGTTGAACTCATATAGGTGTATTCCTCATAAAATGTTCTGTAGGACAACATCTCTGCTTATCAAAGCCACTCGGAATACATTAAGGTATAACCAACTGCCATACGAATAGGAGAGTTATTGCATCTCAACCGGAGTGGGCCAAGTATGTAAGTACTCTCCTCTCACCACTACTAGCTTGTCTCAACATCCTAATTCACGGATCTCTGATCAAATAGGATGAGTTATCACTAAGACATGACTTTATGTGGGTCTCAAGCCCATCTCCCTCGATGCTTCATCTATCACATTCCGTGATAGTCCCTTTGTAAAAGGATCTGCCAAGTTTTTAGCCGTCTGGACATAGTTCAACGCTATAACTCCGGAGTTTCTCATTTTCCTGACAGACTTCAACCGCCTCTTAACGTGCCTTGATGACTTCATGTTATCCTTAGAACTGTTTACCTTGACAATCACCGTCTGATTGTCACAGTTCAAAAGAATAGCGAGCACCGCTTCTCAACTACCGGTAAGTCCTTCACAAGTTCACGCAGCCAGTCGGCTTCCACAGAGGCGGTATCTAATGCTGTGAGTTCTGCTTCCATTGTAGACCTCGTTAAGATGGTCTACTTGCAAGACTTTCAGGAAACAGCTCCACCACCCAATGAGAACACATATCCACTTGTGGCTTTTATTTCATCAGCATCAGATATCCAGTTTGAATCACTATAACCCTCAAGTACCCTAGGGTACCCGGTGTAGTGAATTCCATAACTTGATGTCCCTTTTAGATAGCGCATTACTCTCTCAAGAGCATGCCAATGATTATCTCCGGGTTTGAAACAAACCGGCTTAGTTTGCTCACAAGAAGCGAGATATCGTGCCTTGTTGCACTAGCTAAATACATCAATGAACCAATGATTTGGGAATATCTCAATTGATCCTTTGCTATTCGTTGGTTCTTTCGTAATAGCACACTTGGATCATACGGCGTTGGAGCAGTTTGCAATCGCTATAGCCAAAGCGACTCAACACCTTTTCCACATAATGGGACCGCTCAAGAGTAATCCCACCGTCTCCTTCTCTTAACAATTTAATGTTTAAGATGACATCCGCTACTCCCAAATCTTTCATTTCAAAGTTTTCGGACAAGAAGTCCTTGACTTCCTTAATCACATTAAGGTTCGTCCCAAAGATCAAGATGTCATCAACATACGGACACATAATCACTCCTTCACCCCACCATAGAGGTAATACACACATTTGTCGACTTCATTCACAACAAAGCGGCAGATGTTAAAGTTCTGTCGAACTTCTCGTACCCTCGCTAGGTGCTTGCTTAAGGCCATACAAAGACTTCAACAACCTACATACTTTTCCTTCATGACCCTTTACTACAAATCCATCAGTGATCCATATAGATTTCTCTTCCAACTCTCCATTAAGGAAAGCCGTCTTTACATCCATCCGATGGATGATCGACCGTAGGAGGCGCACAAAGACAGAGTACTCTAATAGTGGTCAATCCGCAACAGTGAGTAAGTATCAAAGAAGTCCTCGCCTTCTTTACGGTATAACCCTTGGCCACAAGCCTTGCCTTGTACTTTTCAATCGTACCATCAGCCTCGCCTTTTCTTGAACACCCACTTACATCCTACTGTGTTTACACCCATATGGACGCTCAACAACTTCCCAAGTTCCATTGCTCAAGATGGAATTCATCTCACTGACCGCTTCCTTCCAATAGTCGTCCCGAGATGAATAAGCCTCCTCAATGGTTCTTGGAGTATCATCCACTAGATATACAATGAAGTCATCACCAAAAGACTTTGTAGTCCTTAGTCTCTTACTCTTACGAGTTACTTCATTGCCCTCATCTATTAGATTTTCCTCAAAAATGGGCTCAATTTGTATAGGAGTGGAACGTTTAGGAGAGAAGAAAGATTCTTGGCCAGATGAGCTAAGTGTCTCTTTCATAGGAAATAAGTCCTCAAAGAATGTGGCATCATTGGACTCAAAATTGTACCTTCATTCATATCGGTACTCAGATTTCACTATTAAGAATCTATATCCAACATGTGAAAAGCATAACCAATAAAGACACAATCAACGGTTTTTGGTCCAAGTTTACGCTTCTTTGGGACAAAGCATTCACTTTAGCCAAACAACCTCAAGTACGTAAATAGGAGAAATTTAATCTTTTCCTCTCCCATTCCTCGAATGGTGTGATTTCTTTATTCTTTGTAGGAACACCGCTTAGGACATGACATGCAATCAATATAGCCTCACCCCACCATCCCTTGGAAAGTCCCATTGTTTCTAACATGGCGTTAACCATCTCGCTTAGAGTACGGTTCTTTCTTTCGGCAACCCCGCTTGATTGGGGCGAATAGGAAGCGCCCTCTCATGGATTATTCCATGTTCCTCGCAGAATAAATTAAACTCATTAGAAAAATATTCTCCACCACGATCCGACCTAACCCGCTTGATTTTTCTCTCAAGTTGGTTCTCGACTTGACTTTATAAATCTTAAAATAGTGAAAAGCCTCATCTTTTGACTTTAATAAATACACATAGCAATATCTAGTAGAATCATCAATCAAAGTCATGAAATACCTCTTACCACCCTTTGTCAACTCCCGCTCATCTCGCATAAATCGGTATGAACTAGTTCTAACGATGCCAAGTTTCTCGTCTCTCACGCCTTGTGAGGCTTGCGAGGTTGCTTAGATTGCACACATACTTGACACTTAGAACCTTTGACTTGGGTAAATTTTGGGATTAAATTCATAC
Source organism: Otatea glauca (assembly GCA_036346275.1). Classification (NCBI taxonomy): domain Eukaryota; kingdom Viridiplantae; phylum Streptophyta; class Magnoliopsida; order Poales; family Poaceae; genus Otatea; species Otatea glauca. The sequence goes on from CM070714.1 coordinate 44,889,492, forward strand.
TGGCTAACCGCATCATGCAACCAAGATTAATATGACAAAGTCGTGAATGCCAAACATCAGTCTCATGATTACAAACATGATTCACAATTTTATTCATGTCCGTCAAAGACAAGCGGAACAAGCCTCCGCTCTCATAGCCTTTTCTAATAAAAGTTCCAATTTTAGAAACAACACATTTATTGGATTCAAAAACTAGCTTAAAACCGTCTCTACACAACAGAGACCCGCTGACAAGGTTTTTATTTATCACGGGCACGTGATGCACGCCTCGATCAGACGACTTTTCCTGAAGTAAACTTCAAGTCAACTGTGCCGACTCCACGTACAAGTGCCTGCGACCCATTCTCCATCAACACGGAGGTAGCCCCTGCGACCTGATAAGAAGAGAATAAGGATCTGTCAGCACAAACATGTATATTGGCCCCCGTGTCAATCCACCAATCAGGTGAACAACATACTGATAGAACGGTAGGTATTGAAACATACCCGGATGTTCCTCCTCAAGATACTAATAATAACGCTTGGCGGACTTTTTCGCTTATTGTCTTTGCGATCGTGGCAATCCTTTGCCCAATGATCGCATACCATTATAGACAAAGCGCTTTCCTTTCCTCTATTCTTCTTCTTCTTGAAGCTAGTAGTTTGAGCGGCCTTGTTCTTGTTCTCAGGCTTTTCAGACTTATTTTTATTCTTCTTGTTGAATTGAAAGATTTTCTTTTGTACCACATTGGCACTAGAACTTTCTTTCCCATGTATATCTTTTGCCCTCGCTTTCTCCTCAACATTTAGAGACCCAATGAGACCAGCAACGCTGAACTCTTGTCTCTTGCGTTTTAGAGTAGTGGCAAAATCCCTCCAAGAAGGTGGCAGCTTCGCAATGATGCATCCCGCCACAAACTTGTCAGGTAATGCACATGTAAAATTCTCAAGTTCTTTCGCAAAAGCTTGAACCTCATGAGCCTGTTCTACTACAGAGTGGTCATCAACCATCTTGTAGTCATGAAACTGCTCCATGACATAGAGTTCACTGCCCGCGTCAGAGACTCCGAATTTTGCCTCAAGTACATCCCACATTTCTTTACCACTTGGCAAAATCATGTACACATCAACAAGATTTTCTCCAAGAACACTAATCACGGCGCCTCTGAACAAGTTATCCATGGTAGTGAAGGCACTCTCCGCTCGGAGAGAGCCCACTCAGCCGTGGCTTGCCTTGCGCAACGTGATACACGCTCATGGCGATCAACCACAAAATCATCTTGGCGCGCTAACGCTTGTAGTTTGCGCCAAATCTGATTAGCTTAAGCGCGGCGTAAACCATGAGTTGTAAAATTCCTAGCATAAGGTTTTTGGATTGTTGGAAATATTAGAAATTTTCTCAATATTTTAATCCACAGAATTATGTAAATCATGATTAAACAAAGGTGCAATTTTTGTTCAAAGCCAAAGGTACTAGATAACAAATTATCTATCTCATACGCAAAGACTAATGAACAAGAAATCAGCATGATTAAAATACGGTATAAGTTAATATACCCTTGAGCCGGTGCCACCGCTGGCACAAAGCGCAGTGTAACATTCTCGTTCGCCATGACGGTCGAAGTAGACGATCACGGTTGTCGCAGATGAAGCCTTAGTGCGATGAAGCGGTTGATGCAGTCGATGCGCTTCCAAGAACACTTTTCGGCGATCGCGTGGTCGCTCCCCAAAACCTTATCGGCCTTCTATCTCGAGCAAGATCTCAAGAAGGGCGAGGTTCCGAGGCTCGCTCCTCTCGCTACTTGTGCGCGCAAGAAAACAGAGGCGGAAATGCAAAGGACAGCAGCAGAACAATGGAGTATGCGAAAGAGTCAAGCAGGTGAAGAAAAGCACAGCTGTGGCTCTCCTTATATAGCCTCGCGACATGCAACGGGCTGGTCATATTGACTACTGAAACGGCAAAACAAACGTACTAGATAACAAATTATCTATCTCATACGCAAAGACTAATGAACAAGAAATCAGCATGATTAAAACACGGTATAAGTTAATATACCCTTGAGCCGGTGCCACCGTTGGCACAGGCGCAGGCAGAACATTCTCATTCGCCATGACGGTCGAAGTAGACGATCACAGGTTGTCGCAGTGAAGCCTTGGTGCAGTGAAGCGGTTGATGCAGTGCAGATGCGCTTCCAAGAACACTTTTCGAGCAGTCGCGTGGTCGCTCCCCAAAAACCTTATCAGCCTTCTATCTCGAGCAAGATCTCAAGAAGGGCGAGGTTCCGAGGCTCGCTCCTCTCGCTACTTGTGCACGCAAGAAAACAGAGGCGGAAATGCAAAGAACAACAGCAGAACAATGGAGTATGCGGAAGAGTCAAGCAGGTGAAGAAAAGCACAGCCGTGGCTCTCCTTATATAGCCTCGCGACATGCAACGGGCTTGTCATATTGACTACTGAAACGGCAAAACAAACGTACTAGATAACAAATTATCTATCTCATACACAAAGACTAATGAACAAGAAATCAGCATGATTAAAACACGGTATAAGTTAATATACCCTTGAGCCGGTGCCACCGCTGGTACAGCGCAGTGTAACATTCTCGTTCGTCATGACGGTCGGCGTAGACGATCACAAAGTTGTCGCAGATGAAGCCTTAGTGCGATGAAGCGGTTGATGCGAAGCGAATGCGCTTCCAAGAACACTTTTCGAGCGATCGCGTGGTCGCTCCCCAAAACCTTATCGGCCTTCTATCTCGAGCAAGATCTCAAGAAGGGCGAGGTTCCGAGGCTCGCTCTCTCGCTACTTGTGCGCGCAAGAAAACAGAGGCGGAAATGCAAAGGACAGCAGCAGAACAATGGAGTATGCGGAATTGTCAAGCAGGTGAAGAAAAGCACAGCCGTGGCTCTCCTTATATAGCCTCGCGACATGCAACGGGCTGGTCATATTGACTACTGAAACGGCAAAACAAACGTCATGTCTCGTTTTTTTTTCGTCTCGTCTCGTCTCGCACACGCCACGGCTCGGCTCGGCGCGCGCGCGCGTGTGGCACAGCCTTTACCCTTTTCCACCTTGCTAATTGAGAGACACACAACTCAACTATTTAAGTTGGTCAAACCTTCTCTCAATTACCCATATGGTACTAAACCAAATTGATGACTCCTAGTATTCTAATGGACCTTTTAGAATTTCTATTAAATTAATTATGGACCATCCCATAATAATCTAACAGCCACCTCTCGAGCGTGGATTCGCGACGGGAGCGCGTCGATGTGTGCGCGACGCCAGAATCACGATGTGCCGCCCCCCTGCGCCGCGTTGGACGACCCGCCCGCCGCTGCGGCGCAACGCCACCCTACCTGCTCCCTTATCTTCTCGTCTCGGCGGGAGTGTTCCACGACGCAGGCACGCAGCTGCTTTCCTATAATGTAAACAGTTGCTTCCGCTAATGCGCAACAGTCAGGTGAGGTTAACGTTGCGTCTGGTCCTGTGGTTGAGATGCCCTTTGTTAACCTACGGCTACTTGCTAATGCATGGCCCGGTCCAGCTGAAAGATTGTCCTGGAAACATGACCGTGTCAGCAATGTTCAAGGTACAAAACCACTGCCCCTAGGTTTGGTGTCCACGGTAGATGCATCGAGTGACCACTGATGCACTGACTGACCACAGCCGCCGGTCTGGTCCTGGATCTCTGCCTGAAAGCAAAATGGACCAGTGCACCTTTTATCCACGCATCGCATTCATCAGGCTTGCATTCAATTTAATTATTTTACCTCGACCTCCAAACGAGGAGAGGGGAAAAGAAAGGAAACAATTCCTTCTGACACCAACATGATATTGCCTTGCTCATCAAGTCTGCAGTACGGCAAAAGCCCACGTTGCTGTCCTATCCTCTATCGGCCGTCCGTTTCCACTCGATATCGAGACCCTACAAACCATGGGACAAGCACGGAACGGGTACGATTGCCACTAGCCAGTGAGATCTAGATATCAAATCTGTGTTACCAAGTACGGTTCATGAAAAAAAAATTATACATGTATTTAGTTGCTTGAATAGAGCTACCCTATCTCGAGTAATGAACCTAGAAGGTTTTGGTTAATGTATCAAATGATGAAACTAAAAGTTTTTGCTGATATTTGGTGTGATTGGATCATAAAAAGTGTAACAGGTGGTCATGTAGCTATTAGAGTGAATGATAATATTAGTCCATATTTTTTAACACACAAATGCTTAAGACAAGGTGACCCCTTATCTCTTCTTTTTGATATAGCGGTAGATGTGTTGGCTATTTTGGTTGATAGGGCTAAACAATATGGCTTGATCAAGGGGTTGGTACCTGAATTTGTGAAAAATAGACTTGCTATTTTGCATTATGCAAATGACATTATTTTTCTAATGCAAGATGATTTTGAAAGCGCAAAGAATCTCAAATTTATTTTGTGTTTGTTTGAGCAAATGTTAGGACTGAAGGTTAATTTCCATAAAAGTGAACTTTGTTGCTTTGGAGATGCTGTAAACAAACAAATGGATTATAGTCGAATCTTCACGTGCAAAAATGGTTCTATGCCTTTAATTTATTTGAGTATACCTGTTAGTAGAACTAGACTAACAAAAATTCATTGAAAGAATATAGAGGATAAGATAGAGTGCAAATTAGGATGTTAGCCAGGAAGACTCTTATCAATTGGGGGTAGATTGATTCTTATTAATTCTTGTTTGAGTAATGTCCCTCTTTATATGCTTTCCTTTTACAAATTACCAAAGGGATAAGAAAAAGGATAGATTATTTTAGAGCCAAACTGTTATGGCAAACTGACTAAGATATCAAGAAGTATCATTTGGTCAATTGGCCATCATTTTGCGTGCCAAAAGACCAAGGGGGTTTGGGTATGCTAGACCTGGATATTATGAATACTGCTTTGCTTGGAAAATAGATATGGAAATTAGTAAATGAAGATGGAATATGGCATGAACTCCTCAGAAAAAAATACTTAAGTTCTAAAACTTTTATCTCAAATGACTTTTAAATCTGGTGACTCAATTTTGGGCTAGTCTGATGTCAATTAAGGATCAATTCCTAAAATATTGCAGAGTCATCTTGGGAGATGACTCTAACACAAGATTTTGAGAAGATATTTGGTTGGGCAACCAGTCTTTCTCTCACAAACACCCTAGATTATATAATTTGACTTTTAGCAACATCACTGTGGCTGATGTTTTCTCTAAAGGTTGGGAGACTATCACCTTCAGAAGGACTCTCTGGGATGATACTTTGACCTCATGGGAAAAACTGAAGGCAGAATGTCAAGGGGTGATACTAAGTGAGGAAGATGATAATATTGCTTTGAATCTGACTTCTAATAGTTTGTTTTCTGCAAAATCTTTTTACTTTTTATGAAAACCAAGAATGTAAATTTTCCTCATAAATTCCTTTGGAAGATTAAGATTCCTCTCAAAGTAGAGTTTTTATTTGGTTAACACTGATGAAAAGCATTTTAACTAAAGATAGACTCTTACAAAGGGGTTGGAAAGGGGATAAGAAATGCCAATTTTATGATGCTAATTAGACAATTGATCATTTGTTTATATCATGTCGATTGGCAAGATTCATTTGGAATGTGGTGAGATGTGCTTTTGGCTTGAGATATTCACCTGCTAATGTTGAACACCTATTTGGAAGTTGGTTGATTCAATTTAGGCATGAATCCAAGAAGTTATTGTTGGGGGGAATTTCAGCATTACTGTGGACTATTTGGAAAGCGTGTAATGCAGCGTGCTTCAGAAATATCATGCCGGTTGATCCCACAAAACTAATATTTAACATAACATATTGGCTCAATATTTAGACTGTTTTGCAGATAAAGAAGGAAGACAGAGAAGCCATGCTTTAGGGAGGGGCTAGAACAAGTGGTCATTGAGGTGCTGAAGGCGCACAGGGGATGGAGACCAACGATTGCTATGATTGCTATCTGAAATAGAAAAAGATGAAGAGGAAAAGAAAGAGTTCTTGTGTTGGTCTAGAAGTACTAGAACTATTGTGGTTATAAATGGCAGTAGTTTAGTTCATTTAGTTTCTACTTTTCGACCGTGCGTTTGTGTGGACATGAACTTTACTCTAGCTGACTTGATTTTATAAGACAGAGTGCAGCAGAGAGCTATATTTCTGTTTTATTTTTCGCTTTTGCTTTCCTGTAATAGACTTTTCTGATTTCTGATAATAGAAATTAGGAGGGTTTGTTGCCCTTCTATTATTCTAAAACACAAATTTGAGGAATGTTTCCTATAAATACTGAATGATTCCATTTGCCTCTCATCCCACCAACCAAGCACACCACAAAACTAGCTAGAACCTCACGTGTTGCCTCGGACGACACCTCAAAGAGATTCATCACTCTTAACATAGAGAGGAAAATTTAAAAAATACAAAAAGAAAAACATAGGGAAAACACTGTATCGATCAGTACTGTGGTTTCTACGGTGCCCGACGCTTGCGTGGTGGGCATCGACCGAACCTCTTCAAGAATCTACAGTAGTATAGATACATTGATAGATGTTACTACATGGTTGTATGAATGGTGGAGCCATTTCAAGAATGATTTACTGTATTAGGCGTATGAACCGGTTTTTTTTTCTTTCAAAATAGCCACTGTTCGGTGTAATTTGCAGAAATAGCCCCCTCGAACTAGCGCGGAAACACGAAAATCCATATTTCTCGTAGAGTGTACGCGAGATTATTTCCAAGCCTCCAGTCCACAAAAATAAATTTCCCGCGTATGCATGCCGCTTAATTTGGCTGGAACTTGCGGCTCATATATTTGTTTAAATTATTTAACAATAAACCATAGGTAGCTCAGTTAGCATAGCGTTTGCGGCACATACGTCAAATCACGAGTTCGATTCCCGTTTAAAGTGTTTCTTACTCTCTCTTTTTATCTACTAAATTATGTCAACAAATTTTGAAACTTTTTAAGAAGGATCTCGAGAGTATGCCTAACATATCATAAAAATTCCAAATCATAATCAAACTTGTATAAATTTTAGAAATTTGTTTAAAGCGTTTCTTGCCTCTCTTTTTGAGCTATTAAATAATGCCAAATTTTTTTGAAACTTTTTGAGAGGAGTCCCGAGAGCATGCTTAACTTACCATAAAAATTCCAGATCATGGTCAAACTTATGCAAATTTTAGAAATTCCATATCATGATCAAACTTATAAGATTTTCAACAAGTTTGATCATGTTCTGGATTTTTACGGTAGGTTAAGCATACTCAGAACCCTTATCAAAAAGTTTAAAAAAAATGACATTATTTAATAGCTAAAAAAAGCAAGAAACACTTTAAACGAATTTCTTAAATTTGCACTAGTTTGATCATGCTCTAGAATTTTTATGATAGGTTAGTCATGCTCTCAGGACCTTCTCAAGAAAATTTAACATGATTTAGTAGCTAAAAAAAAGTATAAGAAACACTTTAAACGGAAATTAAACTCGCGACCCGACACATGTGTTGTAAACACTGCCAACTAAACTACCCACAGTTTATTGTCAAATGATTTAAACAAATATATGAAATGTTCTAGCCAAATTCAGCGACATGGATGCGTAGGAAATTTATATCGGTGGACTAGGAGCGCAGAAATAATCCCACATACGCCCTGCACAGAAATATAGTTTTTTTTGTAGATTTCCATCCACTGATTTTGACATGTGTCATGCATGTGATGCCGCGCTCGTCGGGGGCTATTTATGTAAATTACGCCGAACGGTGGCTATTTTCAGGGGGAAAAAACGTGCATACGGCTAGTACAGTAAATCCTTCCCATTTCATTAGTACAAGTTGAGAACAGCACACACCAGTGTCATGTGCGATTGTTTCAGCTGGGCAAGTACGGCATAATCAGCTTTACATGTTAACAAAATTTATAGGTCAAAGCACTAGAGTTCATGACTAGAATGCATCGAATCTGAAAGAGACCCACTCGATGACTGCAACTTGCAAAGATTAGCATAGAAAGGATGTCCATTAGTTCAGCTAGCTTCTCCTTGGCTAACCCTTTTTGTCTGTATTACACTCTAAAATCACAATCTATAATCAAGCTCTGTTACAAAAATTCACATTGCAACTGAAATCCATAATGATGATGCTGTATTACAGGGTAAACAACACTGGAGCAGAACTAATCCCTATGGGCTATGGCATACCTAAACTTGCAATTGGGTGACTATACTCGGAACAGCGTTTTCGACTATACTATCATCAAAACTTGCATACAAATTATTTTTGAAAAATAAAACTTGCATACAGAGCACTCCACTATCATCAAAACTTGCATACACATATTTGAATAGAGATAAAAACAGTAACACAAACTTAATATGATTATTCATATTGTGGACTAACCATGCTCATTGCTCATCATAGGTTCTTCTCAAATTTTGTGATTGCACAAGTAATATGTTTCTGTTGTTTTAGTACATGAATTAATTACAGAAATGGGGTTTTCTTTAGTTGAAAGAATCCCATCTATGTCTTCTTTTGAGCCATGGTTCATGCTGACAAATGAACCATTTTCGTATTTGTGACAAGTCAGCTAGTCAATCACAGAGAGTTACAGCTGGAATTTGTGTACATGTATCTCTTTGTCGCAAAAGTGCAATGGTGTGTGACAGAATCCATTGTGTTGTTACAAAGAACAGACAAATATCCAATCGACATCAGAGGTAGTACAGAAAAAGTTCATGAACGGACAGGCTGTACCTGTTGATCAATGGGGCTCCAATTCCCTCAAATGTCGGGCCCTGGAAATCATATACAGAATATTAAGAGGCCAGCTATGGACAAAACCTCTCAAAGTGTATGTGCTACACTGCTACTAATAGTATTCAAGGCATGAAATCTAACAATATCTAGGAAACAAATTAGTAATTTGAGTTCAATTGAATTGTCTTCACCATTTTGAAGAATGGTCTATGCCAAGGCCATTGCAGGTAAGTATCATACCCTTAAATCTTGTAAGGTACTCCTAAAAAAGAGGAAAAGACAGCAAACTTCAACAGAAAGCATGTTTAGAACGTGGTGTCCGGTGAAAGAACAAAATCTTACACGCAAAGTATATCGATTGATCTTGTAACAGCCAGAAAAGTCATATTCAAGTCGCTTAGTTGGATCACTTAACACTGAAAAAAAGAAGTGATGAATTAGGTAATAGCAGATTCATAATTGTGTATGGTTGAACAAAAAAGAAGTAAGTGATGAATTAGGTAATAGCAGATATGTCATCCATTCATATCACTAGGGAGTAGAGAGGGATAAAAAGATCAATTGCGTCTAAATAATGCAGATTGGAACAATACCCTTGTAAGCTTCATTAATCTCCTGAAATTTAGCTGTGACACCATTATCGCCCTTATGCTTGTCTGGATGCCACTTCTGGAGATAAAACGCCAGTTACAGTGAGCCAATCCGTACTTTGAGTAGAAAGTTTATAATATCGGTTTGAAGAAAAGAAGTTGGACAATAGCTTACCAAAGCTAATCTTCTATAACTCAATTTGATGGTGTCATCAGATGCATCATAATCAACCTCCAGAACTTTGTAGTAGTCCTGTAATCACAAATGAAGCCTATCAAATGGATATAACGCATAAGACAGATTGAATAAACTGGTGAATGCAACTATGCGAGATGCCAAGAACTACATATCATGGATTATGGCCAATTTTCCATATATGAATGGCATGATAGTCCACAGCGCTGGTGAATTGTAAATCAACAAACAGTGTTAAGAATCACAGATTAATCAGATCAACTAAGAGACTAAGAGCGCCCGAATGATAGGCCAGAATACAGGTAAGTTAAGATAAATAGGGCCGAGAATACAAGCTTCAATTGCTTAGGTGGGTTGGGTCTTAACCTCTTAGGCGCCTTACATACAAAGATACGCTCAATTGAAAGCTAAGTTAGCGACCACAGTGGTATGCAGAGTGAACATAAACAGGAGTTACAGGAGTGTTGTCTTAGGAGCTCAATGAGAGTTGTTTCAGCAAGACAGCAGAACTGACAGGCTCAACTCACGTTAATTAAGAAACATACATCAAAAGCTGATCAGTGCGCCTAGCAAAAAACGTAACACCCCTTTTGGCTACCTATAATTGAATTTAATTCATTAAATTGGATTCCAAGTCACATTCTAGTTGAATTTGAATTTGATTCAAGCCAATTCCAAATCCAATTTTTCTGCTTGGGTGCCACTTGAAATTCTACAAGATTGTAGGGCCCACCAATGCACCTAGGCCTGCCAATGTGCACAAAGTAGCTTCTCTACACGCTGAATCATCTGCAACAAATTTTAGAAGATTCCGTTTGAGGTTGAAATTCCAAGTACCGAACTTTTACGAAATCATTCTTTACAAGCCTGTGGGGGCCATATGTGCAAAAAGTAGCTTCTCTACACGCTAAATCATCTCCAACAAATTTAGTCCGTTTTGTGAAATTTTATGGTGTGAACGTGAGGTTGAAATTCCAAATACCGAATTTTTACGAAATCATTCTCTACAAGGCTGTGGGGGCTATATGTGCACCTAGGCCCACTAATGTGCACAAAGTAGCTTCTCTACACACTAAATTATCTCCAATAAATTTCAGTCGGTTTCGTGAAAATTTTATGGTGTGAACATGAGGTTGAAATTCCAAATACCGAACTTTTATGAAATCATTCTCTACAACAAATTTTAGTCAGTTTTGTGAAAATTTTATAGAGTGAACACGACGTTGAAATTCTAAATACCAAAGTTTTACTTAATTTGTACAATGAATTCCAGATAAATGACAGGGTGTAAGTTAAGAATTGCTTCTAGCTCTACCATGCCTCTTGGAATTGGCTTTGGAATCAACAATTCAATTCTAGGTGGCAGCCAAACAGCTACACCCTAAGAATCGAATTTCAATTCCACAATTCCATGGCCAATACCTGGGAGCCAAACAGGGTGTAAGTGACCTTGCAAGCTAACCTTATGCTCATGGCAGCCATTGCCTGGTTCGTGACAAACTAGCTTTAAACAGAAGGGAGAATGGCGTTGCATTCATTTTGGCGGCAGCTGCATTTCTCATCGGCATTAGTTTCGCAATGGACTAACAAGCATTTGTGCAAATTCCGCAAAGAAAGATGAACCGAATGCCATCACACATGTTACACAAACAGGAGAACGACAGCCGCGAAATCTGAATTTGGCGAGTCGCCACAGTAGAGCGTGCGTAAATTTGGCCACCCACCAAACAGCCCCTATGCTGTCCACTAGCGAGGCCGCAGCAAAGCAATACTACGCTAGAGCCGATCAGCCAAACTATCTGGGAAAAGGGCATCACAGTATCACACACTCAAAAAACAAAAAAACAATTCCCCAAAACAAACCAACGAAAAAAATGTGAAAAAGTCAGTTTCTCCAATATAATAGAGCGCACGGCCTCGCAGTCGCAGCACAACACTTATCTTTCTTCCAAACAAGCGGTATCGAACCAAATCCTCCAGCGTGTCCTACGCCTACGCGGTACAATACAACTGAAGCCATAAATCCACGAGCTGAAGCTAAAACACTCCCATCTTCCGCGAAAAATAACAGGGGATCAAATCGGAATCGCGGGCTGTGTTGTGCGCACCTTGTGGGGAAGCTCCTCGCTTGCTCCGTCCATGCGGCGTAACAATTCATCACCCCCGGCCTTCTCGTCGCCTCGCCTGTTTTCCTTGTGTTCGCTGCACGATTGGGGCCTCCCGATTCCGGATTTGGGACGGCCAGGGAAGGAATCGCTGTATGGATCGCGAGGCCGGGGTGAGTTGGGTGGGGGTATCGGCGGAGTTCTTGTGCTCACTCCCCTCTCCTCTTCTTTTTATCTTATTTTTTCTTTTCTTTTCTTTTTTCTCTTGTGATGGATATAGGATAATGGGAGGGTGATGACGTGGATCTGACCCGGATCGGACACCTGTCCTTTCGTGACGTGACCGGATGAATAGTCGGCCTTATATTGTGTGGGCTCGCTGCTGCAGGCAACCAGGCCTGGGCTAGGCAGATGTTTATATGTGCCCTTCTATGCACACAATTGGGCCGATTTATCTGATTCTGCCGAACACAATTTTTTTCCACGTCAGATTACCTTGAATTTTTTTTCTTTAATATTTATTTTTATTCTTTTTTTCAAAACTATGCGTCTGAATCAAATTTTTGCAAAACTATACGCCCGTCGCCCGTGTATGGGGCGATCGCCCATACACAGCGATATGTGCCTCGCCGTCGGCCAGAGCAAACGGTAAAAAGAGTTACACATGGGCCCCTGTCGCTCGAGACAGGGCGATCGCCGAGCCAGGCGACAGCGACCTTCAAACCTCGCCTCGCTCGTGCGCAGCATTCAAATAGAAGCGTATAAACGAAGAGAAAAGAGAAAGAGAAGGAGGAAGAAGAGAAAGAAGAAGAAAAAGAAGAAGAAAAGAAGAAGAAAAAAGAAGAGAAAGAAGAAGAAAAGGGAAAAAAAGTCGATTAAATGCTTTTGTGAAGGTATTTTTACAAATTTTATAAATCTATTATTTAGGAATTTTACGATTTTGTAGTGTTTAGAAAATTCAGAGGACTATTTGTTATTAGAATTCTAATGTAGCATGTAATATTTAGTCGAATTTAGGATTGTGTAGCGTTTAGAACTTTAATGTAGTATTTAGTTTTAAAAATTTGAGGACTGTATAGTATTAAGTACGTTACAAATTTAGTGTAGTATTAGAAATTTATTGTAGTGTTTAGAAAATTTAGGATTGTGTAGCGTTTATATTTTCTCGGATAGTGTTGTTTAGAAATTTCTTGTCATGATTCATATTTAGAACTTTAATGTACTATTTAGTTTTTAGAAATTTCAGATCAGTATAGTATTAAGTACGTTACAAATTTATTGTAGTGTTAGAAATTTATTGTAGTGTTTAGAAAATTTAGGATTGTGTAGCGTTTACAATTTCTCGGATAGTGTTGTTTAGAAATTTCTGTCATGATTCATATTTAGAACTTTAATGTAGTATTTAGTTTTTAGAATTTTCAGATCAGTATAGTATTAAGTACGTTACAAATTTATTGTAGTGTTAGAAATTTATTGTAGTGTTTAGAAAATTTAGGATTGTGTAGCGTTTACAATTTCTCGGATAGTGTTGTTTAGAAATTTCTTCGTCATGATTCATATTTAGAACTTTAATGTAGTAGTTAGTTTTAGAATTTTCAGGATCAGTATAGTATTAAGTACGTTACAAATTTATTGTAGTGTTAGAAAATTTAGGATTCTGTGCGTTTACAATTTCTCGGATAGTGTTGTTTAGAAATTTAATGTCGCATTCATATTTAGAACTTTAATGTAGTATTTAGTTTTAGAAATTTCAGATCAGTATTGTATTTTAGAGTAATATTTTTCCGTCGGACGTTGCGGCATGTCGGATAAATTGTATTTCCAAATATTTTATGGAGATGGGGAGATAGCACGAGGGGATGGGGTGGATCTATCATCATTTTCAAGAGTCGACGGGGGCATATGCGAGGCGAGCGATAGGACATACTGAGGGTTTGTTGGAGTGGATGTCTCGGATGTTCGGTTTGGATGCCCGATCGTTTGGCTATGGGTCGAGCGAGAGTGAGCCGAGCGCAAGACCGCTTTTACGAGAGTTGATTCCTATTAACTCGACGTCAACATGGAGGAGTTATGTTGGTTTTTGTAGAGCGGGTTGGCGCTCATGTTGTTGGTACAAGATGCTACCGGTAGCTCCATCGGTGTCGCAAGTTCGTGATGTCGGGGTGAACATTACGGCGGAGGGACATCAAATGTAGAAGGATGCGAAGAGGAAGGCGGCGAGGAGCCCGAGACGAGGAGCACGAGACTGGCGCGTGGCGAAGGGGCCGGGGCGAGGAGACAGCGTGGAGGCGCGAGGGTGGTCGACGAGGAGGAGGTGGAGGACATTGTTGACTGATGGAAGAGGAGGACCGTGCGGACGAGGAAGTCCTCGATGGTGAGCACTCGACGAGGAGGACAACGCCCACGAGGTGCCTATCCTCGTGCGTGGACCAATTACAATTTCAAGACCTAACGATGAATGAAGGAACATTGATGCATGGGAGTATCGTGAGAACGAGGTGACGCAGGGGCCATATATAAAGACAAGGAGGCTGTGATGGATGCGGTGAAATCTTGGGCAATGTCTCTCCGCGGCAATTCAGGGTTGTGAAGTCCGGCAAGAAGGACTACGACGTGAAGTGCGTAGTTGATTCGTGCCATGGCGGTGCATGCATACCGGGGAAGTGGACGGACTCTCGGAAATGCTCCATAGTGATGGAGCATAATCATGAGCCGGAAGAAGCGGGCAGGGACACCGCAATCTGTCGTCCACTTGGGTGGCAAATGTGTTTATGGTCGATCGTGGACAATCCCCATCCGCAGCCTCGATCTATTATCACACCGCGTGGAGAGGTTTCAATACAAGATTAGCTACGCAAAGGCATGGAGAGCAAAAGGACGACTCTGAAATACGATTCGGGACGTCGAGGCTTCAGACGAGAATATTCCCACTTGCTCGGGGCAATCGCACAAAGGAACCCCAGTACATCCATCGACCTTGCGAGTTCCTGCGGGTGGTGCGTGCCGGAAGTGGTATTGCAACGTGCATTCTTCGCCTGGGCGCATGCATAAATGCGTTAAAAGATCGTCGTCCGGTCCTTTGCATGGATTCGCACATTCCTCACGGGAAGTACAAGGGCGATTCTAATCTGCGATCGCGGTGGATGCCAACAACCGTGTTCTACCGGCTTGCGTTGGCATTCGTGGAGGGGAAAACACGGAGAGTGGTAATCGTTCCTTGAAAGAGTGAAGTCGGCGATTGTTCTCGACGGGCACGATGTTTGTGTCATCCATGACCAGGCATGCGAAGCTGCTAAGGGCGATCGTGGATATGCAACAAGGGTCCGCCGTCGTGGGAGCGAAAAGTGGCGGATCTAAGGAGCAGGGTGCATGAGGCACATGGGTGCCAATTTTTCGTCGGTTCGGAACAAGGAGCTTATGAACATGTTCAAGCGCTGTGCAAACAGAACCAACGGAGGAAGTTCGACGCTTTGGAAGACGTTGGGCGAACTAACGAAGAAGCAATCAATGGATCCTAGAGGTACCGCTAGTTCATCAAGGAACCCGATGGTGTACCATGAGCAAGGAGAGGACCCCACACCCTTATAAAGCGCCGATGCAAGCAAACATCCGGAACATCGGCGTGGTACCAAAGATAAAGAGTTTCACCGATTGGATACGACATGAGCCTTTGGATAAATGGTCCTTCGCACGGCGAGGCGGCTCGCGTTATGGGATCATCACAACGAACTCCGACGAGATTTACAATCGGGTAATGAAAGGCACGGATGCCTTCCATCGTGGGTATAGTTGAGGGTGTCTTATTAGGGACACAGATATTTCATTGAGCGATACAAGACCTCCACAAGATGTATGTCGGACAATCGATCGTCGTACTCAATCTGTTGTGTCTACCTACATGTCCAAGAAAACAAGAAAGGCGCGGACACATCGGGTTACACCGAGAGTGGCGTGGAACGGAGATACCACGTGCATCGCGGTGACCGAGGTCGCAGGGTGCCAGCCGAGAGGACTTCCATCCGTGCATACTCCGAGCAAACGATTGCGAGTGCTCTGCCGAAACCACGCCGCTACACTTGCCGTGCTCGCACGTCATTGCCGCACCGCCGAGACGCATCAATCACGCCGTCCGTTCATCTCCCGCACTACAAGCGGGCGTTCTCAACACGTGGCATCATGAGGTGTACGGTGCACCGAGTGGATGGATCGTTCACAACACCCCTCTCCGGACCATCGATGGGTACCGGACATCCGAATGTTGAAGATGAAGGTCGGGCGTCGAAGGACAAGGCGCATTCGGAACGATATGGACGAGTCTGAGGCGCGTCGCAACCGCGAATAATGTAACTTTCCATGTTGTTCCCATCTTGTATTTTCAATGGACCGTAAGTTGTAATGTACGTTGTAATGTTCGATGTAATTTTCAATGTACTAGTAAGTTGTTGTTCGCATCATGTAATTCTCCGATGTTCCAGTTAGTAGCTATGAGGATAATGTAATTCTCGACGTTGTGTGCCTCGTCGAACATGTCGTTGTCTTTCGTATGTTTGTAATATGAGTTTGTTTTGGCTCTCGCACTTGGTTGTATTGTTTGATGAGTATGGTACAATTAGTTATTTCGCATTTCATTTTGTGTGCACATGTAATTACCGACAAATTTGTTGTATTTGCTTTCTAACGAGCCACGATGGCGCGACCTTGCCCTCGAGTCTGGACGTGACTGGCCGATCGACTCCACCGGCCCAGGTACTCCGCAGAGGAGAACCGAGAGCTAGGGACACTCCGACCTCGGGTGCCCAACGAGCCGCCGCATCGACCCACGCTGGGTTCCACGGTAAGTCGCCAACGCTTGCACTCTTTTACGTACATGTACTTACCGTGAATGCAATTTAACGACGCATTGCACTACATGCAAAGTTGCGGCGGTGGCTTACTTCCTCTTTGTAGGATGGTGGAGCGGTGATCGCCTGCTTAGCGGGCAAGGAGGTCCATGCGGCTCGTGTACAACCGGTCCTGGCGTCGCGACTCGTGGACCGGTGGAGACCGGAGGCGCACGCCCACCTTCGCGCGGAGAGATGGCTCCGACGCCGCAGGGCGTGTCGTACCTCTTAGGCCTCCCCGCGGGTCCAGCGATGCGTGCCGCACGACGCCTCGCCACGTGGCACGCCGAGTTGTCCGCGCGTTTGGCCGAGGTGCGGCGGCACCCGGCAGACCCCTACCAGCCCCTTAGGGAGGCCGAGCGCCACGGCCGACGAAGCGTGGTCGCTTGATTCCACTGTGAGTACCTCTTTCTTTGAGAATTAAAATAGAAGCGCCAAGTTGCCGATAATGTTTGTTGCGAACGCTGCAGCTCGGCTTCTCCACCAAGACGCGGAGGAGGCGGACGTGGCCGCCACTTGGAGGCATACCTCCTGTTGTTGTTCGGTTGGGTGATGTTCCGCCCTCCCACGGAACACGGTGGACCGCCACCGATCGAGTACGCCCAAGACATCGCCGACACCCGGTGATGAGGTAACACACTCGGTTCAATCTCGTCTCGGTGAAGCACGCCTAACTCCCCTTGTAAACAGTGATGCGGTGGTCGTGGGCCTCGGTGTGCTTGCGGCGACATACTGAGGTCCATGCGGCGACGCCGTCTTCGGGCGAGCACGACGCGACGATGTCGAGTTGCGTCCTACTCCTCCGATTGTGGTCTTGGGAGCGCTTCTCGTCGGCAGGCTCGTTGTTGACACGACACCGCACTCGAGGAGCTTTACGGAGACGACCGGTGGATCGCCCACCATGGGCCACTATCGGGTCCGGCGATGTATGCTCCTCGTATCTTTTCCCACTAACGCACTTGAATAACCTTCGCCATTTCTTATTTCCTCGCAATGGAGGTTCGCGACTTGAATAACCTTCGCCGATCCTACTACTCCGCATCTTTGCGAAATTAATGTGGTGTGTACTTACTTGTTTTTGCATTGCAGATGACCGGATGGGTGCTTTGCGGTGGGCTCTCGATTCAGACCGTATGCAGCCATGGGCCTGCGATGGGGCCGCCAGACTCGGCGAGAGGTCACCGAGACCCGGCCAGACGACCATGACATGTACGATCAAGACATGGAGTGGTTCGCCCACAGACTCGCCTCGGTGTGGGGTACACACCAAGACCGTCGTCGCCGCGGCATGCATCGATGGCGGACACGCATTCTTCACGAGATGTCCCGGAGGGACAACGCCTCGATAAGTGTCGCAATCGAACCTACATGGGCACGCTCTTTTCATCTAACTTACGTAATACCAATCGGCGTTACATGCGGACTCGGCTCTTGGCGGAGATTGAGGTGGAGGTCGTGTCCATGTTGACGCGCCTGAGGGGGCATACAGTGACCACCGCCGAGTCCGAGACGGCTTGGGGTCGGGTCCTCGCTACGGTGAGGCGGTTGGCTCGCATGGCCACCGCCGAGGGCGCGAGACGCCGGCGAACGCAAAGACACCACGCCACTTCGCCCAAAGACTCGCCTCTACCCCGGTGCCCGTCACGCCCCACGCACCGCAGGGGGACGGTGGTCGACGAGGCTCCTTCGCGTCTCGCCTATCCCGTCGGTTCCTCGCTACGCTCCCACGCAGCAGCAGTGGGGGAGATGGTCGGAGGCTCCTTCTGCGCCTCGCCCTACCCCGCCGGTTCCTCGCTACGCCCCACGCAGCAGTGGAAGCGGGGCAGCGGCTGCGGAGGCTCCTCGTCGTCCGCGCCCAGCGAGACCCTGTGGTGGTTTCGACGAGCCTTCGACGACGAGTTCGACTGGAGGAGTACCTTCGACCGACTACCTCGACCCTCTCGGCTCTCGGGTGCGCCACACAGACTTGGCCTCGCCGCCACAAGACTACTTCTACGCCGCGCCGCAGGTCGGCCTAGGAGGGACGTCCGTCCGCCGTCGCCACTCACCTACCCCACGGGCCGATTAGGAAGCGTGGCGTGATTGACTTGTTGTACGGATGTATTTTTTAATGGCTTTACGTTCAAGAAGACATTGTATAACTCCCGAGTTAGTAACATGACAAATTTATCACTATAAATTGTTCAAATCATTTATGCATTGCTTGCCTATGCCACACGACGTGACAACACACCAACGTTTGGTACACCTATCGCCTATAGTAGGGCGATCGCCTAATGTGAGGCGATCGCTTACATGGGCGATCGCCCAAATATGAGGCGATCGCTCCATACCCGGCGATATCGCCTTTATAACATTCGTTCTCACAAGCGGTCTCGCAAAGAATAGCGGGAGAAAGAATAGAGGTGAGCATCAATCGAAAATGCCGAGGCGTGCAAGTGCAAAGGGTAAGGGAAGGCAAAGGAAGAAGCAAGTGCATGCCCGCGAATTTAGCGTGCCAAGATCTCTTCCTACCTCGTGAAGTCAGAGCACCCATGTGTATGTGCGGAGATCTTTGCGTGCTTGTCCGCTCTTGGGAAATTTCAACTTGGAAGAGGAGGTATTGGAAGTGCCGCAACTTCGCCTTCGATCCGCGGAGAAGAGCTCAATGATCGCCGCATGGTAACAATCGACGGGTTACATAAGGAAATTTCAACTTGGAAGAGGAGGTATTGAAGTGCCGCAACTCGCCTTCGATCCGCCGGAGAAGAGCACAAGGATCGCCGCATGGTAACAATCGTGCGGGTTACATAATATTTGTGAATGAGACTTTGCTAATTTACGTTTCATGCGATCACCTCCGCCATCGTGTGAATTTGAGCGATGGTTTGATACGGAGATCAACCCCGAGGACCAACGGCTTCTTGACCAAGCCAACCGGCAGGATGAGTTCACGCGCGGTTTCAAGAACAACGCGATGCCGCACGCGAGGAGGCATGTAGGAAGGAAGCGGAGGAGAAGGAGGCCGAGAGAGAGGAAACGAGAGAGGCGCGACGTGCGCAGAAGCCCCACGGAAGCATGGGCGAATGGGAAGTGGCCTCGAAGCACTCAATAGACGTCTGGTGATAACTTTGGTTTTCTTTGTTCGTGGTACTCCTTTTAGTTTTTAAGTCGTAATAAACAGTGCGGCCCAACCTTCAAGAGTATGCTCACCGTCCGAGGGCTCAGATATGTCCTCTCGCTCAGCTTGTCCCAAATGATGTTATTTTTCTCCATCGAGATAGGTTATAGCATTTTCATTCGTCGATTTGATTTCATCGAGTTTTACCGTCGTTTGCGAAAGATACGGCAATTTTCATGTTTTACCGATTGCATGTTCTGACAACAATAAAATAGTGCGACCTAAAGTGACATCTAAATATTTTTACATAATTGTAACCTATGCAAGCCCAAGAATGCAACAAAGCTGGTTCTCACAAGTTTTGAGGTCGTTCGACATTACTCTAATCGCTCGAACAATGAATGTTATAAAGGGTTTAAACTAGCCATCTTTTATTCAAAATGCAATCATATTTAGATATTTTGCAAAAATGAAGTGCATAAGGTTGTAGTAACTTATTCTATTTATTTCATGAATTATGGATCAACACACATTATAATTCCTTCACAATCCACGCTAGAGCCTAGCATTCGAACTCAAATAAAAAAATTCGCAAACAACACATGGATTTTTATTTTACACTCTAATTCTTCATTCCAAAATTTAAATTTAGAAACAAGTTTCATTTAATTTGGACACTCTAGCAAAAGTTACGGGTTTATATTAAAAGCATATAGTAATTACAAAACAAAACTAAAAAAAGGCTCATGCGCCGTCCCCTGTCTCGAGCGATGGAAATTCACCAGACAGCGCTAACGGGCGAGGCTTGGAGCAAGCAGACGGCGCTGGTCAAATCGCCAGTATGGGCGATCGCCCCATACACGGGCGACGGGGGGGCATTTTTGTCATTTTTTTTTCGGACGCATAGTTTTGAAAAAAAGAATAAAAATAAATATTAAAGAAAAAAAAATTCGATTACCTTCTCTTATTCTGAGCTTCGTCCATCCATGGCGCATGTTTCATTACATCCGGTAATCCAGAAGCGAAAGCTAGCAAAGGATAACATGAAGGAACGCGAAATTCCGATTTCCAGATTGAATCCAACACCATTCAACGAAGGACAACACACTTGCTAATAGAATGTGGCTGAAACTTACAAAATGAGTTTTACACTTGCAATCTGCGGTATTTCCTGTCAGTTGATTTTGATTTGTCTTTTACAGGGTTACAGGGGAGCATATCGGAGAGGGAGCATCACTATGCCCCAAGCCCCCAATAATACTTAATAGTGTGAAAGAAAAATGTTTTGAGTATCGCATCTCATAATAGATTATTATCCTAAGCAAGCTGCAAGCCTATGCCCCACAAAAAAAGACGAAGAAATGAAAATTTCTGCAAAACAAGTGTGCAGAATGTATCAAGTATCAACTACACCTGTATTTGTTAGGGTGTACAGATATCGTCAGCATATTCAAAAACTTAGGAGTTGGAAAAGACGGTATACCAATATCACCTACGGGCAAATCTTCACATTAAGCGGCCGGCGTACTGTGCTCGAGGGTATTTTTGCTGCAGCTGGGGCCACTGCACGAAGAACTGATCAGCTATTCGTAGCTTGTACAACAGTAAGCCGCTTAAGGAAAGCTTCTTCACTCTTGCAATACTTTCAATGTAGAAAATGGAGGACCATCCCAAACCAAGCACCTACGAAAATACAGCAATCCAGAACTCATTAGAAACTAGAAAGTACAGCGCTGACTTGAAATTGGGGCAAGAAATCAGCTATGATGATTGGATTTGTGGCAACATTGACCTCCTAGTTCCTGCTCTGCAAGTAATAATCTTCTTTTGAGCCAGTATAGAAGCTAGGATGTGAAGCTACCTTCAGAAGGAAAGCCGACACACACAGAGGAATGCATGTCCCTGGACCATTGCAAAATATCTGCAGGGGTATTACAAGCAATTAGCAAATTTGTGGTCATGCTGCGTAATGGTGCTAATAAATTTGAACAGAGTACACACCACTTGTGGTCTGATTCTTATTGTTAGCTGCATAGCATGCAACATAGCAAGCAATGTTGTTGCAATGGAAGTAATGTAAGATTGGCCCACTTCACGACTACGGTAGACCTGAATGAACTGGGTATTTTCGATGATCTTCTGCTTATCACCCTGAAAAAGTATCAATCAGAGGAATCATAGTCCAAATTGTAACTACTTACAAAGGTTCTAGTATTTCATAATTCCATGCATTATAATTGACCTCTAGCTGAGCCAGTGACTGCTCATAGACCTGTGCCTTCTGAAGGCTCATGTTGTCAGTAAGTGCAGCCACATAGTACCTTGGCGTAAACCTATCCTTCTGAAGCGTGGTTATAATATTCATCATTTCTGCAGTATGCCCTCCTACGAAATAAACTCAGAAATTTAATAGGTGTTCATAATGCTACAGTCTCTTTTGGACAATCATGATTACAAAGTACCTACCTAAGTTTCTCCAGAGTCCAGAATGTGCATGGATAAAAGTCCAGTAAAATAACAATAATGCCAGTCATATGTTATAAATAATTGATACTTCCAATTGTGCTTTTGCGAGTATACAGTATACACTACTGTGATCAAATATGTAAACAAGAAGAGAACAACATTTGCCCTAAAAATAAAGCTGGCAACAAATACACATCTGCTTATTCCTAACAGATAAAAAGCGATGCATAGAAAGATCAAATTACCAAAACATTTAGGCAATATTTACAGTTTTACACTACAATCAGACATAAACCAGTGCAAGCCACATACGACTAGAATGAAAATGCGGCCTCATGTAAGACATGGTGATACCAGCACATTGGCAAAGACAACATCATTTGCATGTGAAGTGGGGCAGGAGATAGAACATTTGGCTTGCAACATAACCAAGTGCAAATATACTGGAGCTGCAAAAGCTCCAGTCAAGGCTACAAGAAGTGACCTAATTCAGGCCAGTATCAGTTGACAGCACATTGGATGGTGTGTCCATCAGAGTTGCATAAGGAGCTCAACATTCCCAGAGCTACTCAATAGACACCGCACATAAGCTAATTGACAAACAACCTCAGGCGTTTCAGTATTTCATACGCCCTAAATCTGATAGTTTGACCTGTCTTATGAATGACGAGCACGACTATGGATAATATACAGTGAATTTTATCCCAGGTAAGGTTTTTAATGAGTTATGCCTCGAATCTCCTTTCAAATATCAAATGTGGTAGTACAAGAGTTGCATATGAGCGATATAGACCACTTGGCAATAGCAGAATTTTGTAGTAAACAAATTGCTGCGGTAAATGGTTTCAAGGAGCAGAACTGCTGCACTACAACTGCACAAATGTCCTGGTGGACTGGTGGTGCCGTGCTGCTGTTCGACAAATAAGATTCTGGCTTACAATTAAGAAAATAAATAGATGTCGATTATGATTAAGCCCGTCACGGATGAACGCATAGAGGCAAACAATTCCCATCGGAACCTGCAAGGCTGCAACTACCTACTCTACTAGTATCTCGTGGAACTAAAGACATGCGCTTTGGACATTGTTTTCTGTAGCAAAATCGACCATAGGTATGTGATTGCCAAGACAAACTCACCGGAACCGAGGACGATGAGACACCGCACTCCGGTGGCATAAGGCCTCGACGGCGGCAGGCCGCTGCGCCAAAGCACGTAGGCGACGCGGATGGCGAGCAAGGACACGAGTACCGGAAGGGCACAGCACGCGGCCGCGAAGGCGTCGAGCCCCATCCCCGTCGGAGCGGCGGAGACTGGGTACGAGATCCGGTCAGCCGAGGGGGCACCGAGCGGGAGATCTGGGAAGGGGGTAAATCCCTACGCTGCGGGGCCCGTGTGGCGGGAGGTGGGCCGCAGAGGCGAGCGTCGAGCCGGAGATGAAGGCAAGGCTTCGGGCGGCTGGTTGGTCCGGCGGTCCTGCCGGCCGGAGGAGAGCTCGGGTGGGGAGGGGGAAAGGTCAGAGGTTGCGGCGGGAGGCACCAGTGGATGCGGGCCTTTCGATCTCGCCATTAACGGTTTAGATTACTAATAATATGTAATCAGAAGTAAATCGCCTGTTACAGTGTTACTCGATTCTTCACAAGCTTAGGGCCTGCCTGATACAAAATATTTTTGGAGTTTTCGTGAAATACTGTGTTTTTTTTAAAAAAAATCGTAGTATCGAATCCTTTGTGGTGTTTAGATACACCAAATTTTGTAGTATATGAAAATGTTTTTGAGTTTTAAAATTCCACTCATGGCCGCTTTTTTTAAAGAAAAAAAAACGAAATCAGGCTTGTATCGTAGTACATCTTATCCACGTCAGTCTTCGAATCGTATACATGAATACATCTTAGCCACGTCAGTCTTCGTATCGTATACATGAATACATCTGCGTCTATGCAATTATTTTCTCGGGCATGTTGACGACAAGTCTTTAAGCATCTAACTAAATTTCCTTTCTCCTTCCTGTGCTTCTATGGCATCTCGTAGAAAACACGGGCTTCTAGCTTTCATGAATCGAAATTTTTGCTGTATTGGCTCCCTGTTCGTCCGTATTTTCAAAAATAGCCGCTGTAGGGACGAAATTTCAGAAAAGGCCCCCGGCCCACGCGTGCCGCGAGCTGGAGGCGCGACAAAATTTTCGGGATTTTTTCCCTGCGCGCGGGCCCACCTTGCCGCTTCGTGGACGAGCTGCTCCCGCCAGAGCGCGCGTGCGCCGTGGGGCCCGCCGAGCCGCGACTGGAGGTGTGGCTGCCTGCAGCCGCCGCGCGGTGGAGCCCGCCGTCTTGCTCGGCCGGTCTGCGCTCCTGCGGCCCGGCCAGCCATGCAGCCTTCTTTCCACGCGCCTCAGCGGCAACCTCCCTGCTCGGCCCCCTCAGCCACGAGTCAAGCTCCAAACACAGGACCCCGGAGAATATAGCATCGGATTCCGCTTTAAATCACTTCCATCCATCCTCTCCATGCACCGAAAGCATCGACCGACGTCCGCATTTGATGCAGCAGATAGCGCATGTCTCAATTCTCCAGCTACTTAAGAGGACCGCTGCGATGGTTTGCATCACCAGTCGACGGGAGTAAAAACCAGTGCTAGAGCGAGGTAGTTCGAGAGTTTTTGAGGGAGTTCCTCCAACTGCGAGCGCAAGGAGGAGAGGCGGGGGAAAGAAGGGTCAGGAAAAAAAAAAGAAGAAACGAGAATATGAAATTTGCTGGCATTTATGTTTGGAGTAATATTGTTACATACTATTTAATTCTGGTATTTTATTTTGCAGGTATTGTGTACGAAGATTATCTTGTACGCTATTTGGGTTTTAGTGATCTTGAGCACACCTTCATTCAGGAAGGTTAGTATGAATTCTTCGAGGATAGTATTATAATAATATTGGAATATTAGCATAATTAGTAAGAAATTAGTGTAAGTACTAAGATTTGAGACCTCAAGATATCACTACAACGAGCGAAGAGATGAAATGAGAAAGTTTTTAGAAAGTTGAAATAGCGTATGTGTTGAGAAAAATTGCCTAAATAATATGACATGGTATGACAGTAGTAGATTATTTTGTAGTACGTGAAATGGGACAAGTTGGTGTGATGATAGTGCAAGTAGCACTGTGTGAAATGACTATGTTGATTTATTGTAATGAGTAGTTAATGGAGATTAGACGATTTTGTTAATATTCTAGTTCGGAGATATTATTTTCTTGCGACTAGCGAGAACCGACAAACTTTAAAAATGACCGTTGTTTAAAGTTTGTTTGGTTCTGCATTAGTCGCATAAAAATAATTATCTCGCCAGGCTAGAACATTAACATAAATCTGATGATACCCGGCGTAAATAATGGTGTGTATTTATTGTGATTTTATTGGAATTAATAATACATGACATACCGGCATTTGTACATGTGAGGTGAATAATATTATATTTAAGAGTCCGTAAAACAATTATTCATGACGTAAATAATGACATAATTTAGCGAAAAAACTAGTATTACGAATATGGTTATATTAGTGTAGTACCAGCAGGATATGAAATTTTTAGTCGCTGCATAATAGTAGTAATAGTGCACAATGTATGCATAATCGTAACAATTACGCTAACAGTATGACGTGTAAATCAATGATGGCCACATTTTCCATCGTACTAGTTTTACAAGTTGACGAACTATACGCTTGGATAGGATATAATGGCGTGAGCCATTTGTTATGGTAGGTACTAAATGGCAGATATGCATGATTTGTTCGTGTTTTATGGCGACGGCGTTGTTCGATATGGTCCATGTGGGGTGGACCTTTCGAACTGTGAACGGAAGGTGATCCGGGCTCCGGGTCTGATGGAGATGGACCTGGGCGAGCTCCGTAGGTGCGTGCGGAGCGCATTCGACGAGGAGACCTGCCGAAAGAAGCTTGTAATCGAAGCCCTACATGCCAGAGCTGTGGCTGGTTCGACGTACTATTTGTGGGCGCTCTGCAAGATCGCGGGCGACTCACGAGAGGGCAATATATGCAAATTGTGATGAACCCTCAGGCGCAGATACATCGTCGCCCGATGGTTTATGTGCGCTTTGTGGATAGAGGAGAAACCTCTAGTCCTCGTGGTACCGTCCGAGAGGACATTACTGTCGATGAATTTCACCCCAACGAAGATATCGGGCAGTGATGGTCCGCCCACATTGACTGCCACGAGCAACTAGAAGACTTGGAGGACGTACAAACATCCGACGATGATGATGACGTCCACACAGATAGCAGTGAAGATGACGACGCAGCTCCCATCGGTGGCATTGTGTTCACTGATGTGGATTATGTGTCTTCACGCCTCGATGATTTGGCGATGTCTTCCCTTGTGTTGCCAGATGAAGACAGCCATGGTTGGGCCTTCGATCAGCATACTCTACTCGTTGGGCAACGATTCCCTACGAAGAGTGCCGCCCAGCAAGCAATTGCAAGATATGCGGTTAACATCAGCCGCACGTACCCAGTGTATAGGTCAAACCCAGATACGTACATTATAAAGTGCCTGGATCCTGAGTGTCCCGGCAAGATCCGTGCGCAGAGATTGAAGGCCGTAAGTTCGGGCTTCAGAATAACCGTCCTGACGGATCACAGTTGTGTGCTTGCTGAGCCATTACACAAGCACAGAAATGTGACGTCCTCGTATGTGGCCAGCCTGATTTCTCACTTGGTCACGGCGGACGTCACCGTTTCCCCGAAGCTACTGAAGGCTGACGTGGTTAACATGGTGGGATATCCTGTTAGATACGGCAAAGTGTGGCGAGCGAAGAAGAAAGTAATAGAGATGATGTACGGCTCGTACGAAGAGGCGTACAACCTTGTCCCACGGATGCTTCACCAGATTGCCGAAGCCAATCAGGGGACCTACATCGACAAGATGGAGAGACCACACCCCACGAAGGGTTCAAACTGTTTCATCCTGGACCGTGTGTTCTGGGCATTCGGACCAGCCATTCGGGGGTTTAAGTACTGCCGACCTGTTCTTACCATGGACGGTACTTTCCTATCTGGCAAGTACAAGGGCACCATACTGATAGCGGTCGCCGCCGACGCCAACGACCAGCTACTCCCGGTGGTCTATGCGATTGTGGAAAGCGAGAACACGACTAGCTGGCTGTGGTTTCTTGCCAATGTCAAGCAGTCGGTTGTTCAGGACCGCCTGAACGTGTGCCTCATCATAGATAGGCATGCTGGACTATTGTCAGCCATCTGCACCATGCAAGGAGGTACACAGCCACCGTACCAATGGAATGATGTCATCAATCGATGGTGCATGAGGCATCTCGCGGCGAACTTGCACAGGTCATTCCGCAGCAAGGAAGTCATAAAGACATTCAAGAGGCTCTGCATGCAAAACCAAAGGCGGAAGTTCGAGGCAATTTGGAGAGTTTTGGATGAGGAGACCTCGAAGCACACGACGGAGCAAGCAGAGGCCCAGATCAACAACTTCTCGCATTGGGTGCAATTCCATGCTCCAGAGCTGGAGAAGTGGTCCCTGCTCCATGACACCGACGGCGCAAGGTACGGAATAATGACAACAAACATGTCAGAGGTTTACAACGGTGTTCTGAAGGGTGTTCGGTCCCTCCCAATCAGTGCCATCGTGGAGGAGACCTGGAACAGAACCGTTGGATACTTCGTGAATAGAGGAATCAATGCTAAGAGGCACCTGGATGAGGGGAAGCAGTTCTCGAACGTATGCACGCCTACATGGAGAAGAAGATTGAGAAGGGCCGGTCGCACATTGCGCACACCATGGATGGAGTTAGGCGAAAATTTGAAGTTCGTCTGCGGGAGAAGTTCGTGGATGGCCACTGCAGGGGCTATCGTAAACAAGTGTGCACAATACGCGATGTAGTGACCTGCACGTGCAACAAGCCAAAACTGCTGCACAAACCGTGCTCCCATGTATATGCAGCGTGCACGGTTCTCCGTCAGTCATCCGCGCCCTACATATCGGGGTACTTTAGCACCGACCATCTGTTCGGGACATGGAGTTCGGAGTTCAACTCCTACGGACTGGACATGCATTACAGGGAGCTGTGGTCAGGCCAAGTGACTTGGTGTCAGAATGATAGTTTGAAGAGGAGTGGTCGTGGCCGCTGGCAGTCACGACGAATCCGTAACGACATGGACGCTAGTCAGCGCGGAGACGCACCTACTGCACGGAGGTGCCGGTTGTGCAGGGTAGTAGATCATACAGTGAGGAACTGCCCTAATAAGGCGGGTTCGTCGAGTTGTCCGTAGTAACATGTGACAATGTATTACGACTTGTGATTGCAGTACTAGCATGTCATTTTATTCTTGGTTCACCAATGTAAATGCACGTTATGTAATACGACGTGCAAGCTAATGCCATATACCTTAAGGTTATGTACTGTGATGTTATGTGGTTTGTTGATTTTCATGTTATAAAGTTTATTGCTCTATGTCACTACTCGTACATCTAACTCATGTCATTTATTGTCTCACTGCAGGTTATGGCTGGACACGCACAGACTCTCCTTGACCCATCGTACGATGGGAAACATCGTAGCAGTGCCTGGCTCACGGCGGACGGTCCACCACCGTTCGTTCTCAGGGGTCCGAGCGTCCACTGGCCCTTGGATCCGCGCTACGTCCCTCTTCTACGGCAGGCGGGTCTGTTGCCGTTCGCACGGATGATGGACATTGGTTGCTGCTTCTCTTTAGATGGGGTTCTACTGTCTGCCCTCGTCGATCGTTGGAGGCCAGAGTCCCACACGTTCCACTTCCGCTGGGGGGAGATGACGGTGACCCTGCAGGATATTGCCATTATTACCGGTTTGCCTATCAGGGGCAGGCCGATCGTCCCGCCACCGAAGTGGCCTGATTGGAGGGTTAGGTTGTAGCACCGATTCGGTCATGCGGTCCCAGAGAATATTCGGGGGGTTCCACAGTCCTGGCTTCGGCGGTACATGGAATGTCTTGCTGACGCGCCGGTGTATGTAGTACGGAGTCACCTTGTGGCGTACCTGTTGTTTTGTTCTACCGATGTTGTTTCCTTCCACGCAGGGAGACTCCGTGTACCCTAGCTTGATCCACATCGCCGAGGCATTGGTCGACGCCACCGGACGACGTGCCACGCTTTAGCCGGATCAGCGGTGCTTTGCGCGACATACAGGGGATTGTGCGAAGCATGCACAAGACTACGGAGATGTGCCCGTGCTTGCGCTTGTTACTATCCGCTTGATTTGGTCCTGTGAGCACTTCCTGTGGGTGGTCAGACTTTAGCGGCCGTGCACCCGTATCCATCGGAGGCTCCATTCTACGGTGAGGTGGGGACCGGTCGGCCGACCGCCTACCATGGGCACGCGGTGGGCGGCGGTCGGTTGGGATGGGCTAGGAGAGGCCTCGTCGAGCCTATCCCGAGTATCATAATTACTTGAGACCCTACACGAGGACGACATCATATGGCAACCATGGACTTCGCATTTCTTGTTCACTACGACGCCGCACGGATTGTCACAAAGAAGTGACCGGGATATTTACTATGGTTGACAACATGCCACATGGTGTTTTGTCACATGGTCGAACCGCATTGCCTGCCTCGAGTGATCGCGCGCTTCGCCTTCATCAGAAATCCCCTCTAGTTGGCCTACCTCTACCACAAAAGTGCACAGTAAGTGAAATTGTACTATTCAATTTGTACAATAGTCTACTTGCCTGTCGGATGCAATCCGAGTTCATAACTTACAAATTTTGTTGTTTCCACGCAATCTCGGAAGGGCCAACAGAGCGATGACTGGTGCCTCACACAGTTACTGTGGACCACTGCGTGGGAGGAGTCCGCCACAGCGCAGGTAGTGGCTGAGAATCGGCCCTACGACCCAGAGTCATACGTAGCGTATCTGGAGTGGTACTTGCCACGTACGCGTGGTAGACTTACTGGACCCGCTCCACCGAGGCCCGAGGAGGTCACGCACGAGGACCAGTTGGGCTTCGACCACCCTCTGCACCGCACATCACAGCAGGACGACACGGTACGAGCGAAAGGTACGTGACATTAATATTTGTATTCACGTCTAACCAATATTTTCCTTGCTCGTGCAGTTCGAGCGTGCCAGTCGTATAGTTGACGAGGCTTCTAGTGCACTACGAGAAGGGAAACGCAACACAGTTCCCGCCCTGCTAGGGGTACTCCGTTCGGTGTTGGATGATGCGAAGGGCATCGTAAAGACTTTTACGTGCGGCCGTCATAGCGACGTCGCCGTCCGGGGTGCTCGCGCAGGGGCGCAACCTCCTTCTCCTAGATCGTCGCGACCGAGCGTTGCCGGAAGACGATCGAGCTTTGCTCGCGTGTCTTCAGCTCAGGACACGCAGGTATAACATCTAACTTTCGTTCAAAAAGTTTGTAATACTTATGCAATGTAATTTTATTCGCCATGGCATGTATTTTTCGTAGAGCCCAGCGGGGGAACACTCTATTCTGCCATCGTCATCTCGGCGACAACATGAATTACCTGCTCCAACTGCCGAGGTAAGCACATGCTCGGACCCGGACTCGCCCGATCGGGACTTGCCTCCGGCAAGTTCACGGAGGGGTGCATCCGCGTCGTTCCGTCTACCTCATGATGTTGCATTCGGGCAGACCTACACCCCCCAAGGCAGGCACAGTTGGTCTACGCAATCGACATGTGAGGTACATTATATTTCGTTGAAGTCATCACTTCGTATTGAACCTATATTTTTCTGAGTTACCTAACATTTCCATTCATATCATGCTATTTTGCAGGCCGAGGTGGACACGCCACCAATACCGCCTCCAAAGAAGCTCGGCTTGGGGTGGCTTCAGCGTCCTGCACGCTACCACAAAGACCTCCTCAAAGAAACTTGGTTGGGCGAACCACGCCCGTACTACACCGACGAATATGGTGCAGGTTCATCATCTGTGCGGCCGACATGGGGGGTATGTTTCTCCAGTTGTATAGAACTCCAACGCGGAGCCGTGCTAACAATACGTGGGTGCAGGTTTCCAGGGACGAGTTCTCTCAGTGGACACAACACTCCACGACCGAGCGGCCAGCATCGGTAAGTCTTACGTGTACTCTGAGGTACCTATCGCACTCATTCACTGTTGAGCACGGCACTAACATAACTTTGCAATATAGCCTCCTGGGTGGGTCGAAGACATGTTGGTCACACCACACATGCCACCGTCGCAAGAAACACAGTACGACTTACGGAGCACGACACACGCGCCTGACCGGTTCACGTTCCCAGAAGACCAACTCCGTCGTCCGCGAAAGCGGGGAACAGATCCGAGTTGAGCTACGAGTCAGCGACCGGTTCTATTGCTATACTAAATTGCGTATATGTAATTGATGTCGGCCAATTCGTACTGCTTTAAGAATGATAATCCTTCTTATTATGTCAATATGGTATGTTGCTTCCATAATATATTTCCACCAAACTTATACAATTTATGATTGCCTGGCCGATTAGATAAGTCATAGGTATCAGCTTTGTCAGGCCGAGTAGTCAAATAGGAAAGCATCGGTCACCTTTTGCAGTGACAAGTTGCAACACTCTGCCCAATGCTTTTAACTTGTTCGTGACAATTTTTCCCGCATTAATATTTTGAACACTAGCATCCATAACGACAAAATTGCATAAATAATAAGACATGACACGAGAGAACTAGAGTATTGCGTAGTACGTGGCGGCAAGCGGAGCCAGGCGCAATGCAAGGGGGCGGTGGGGGGGGGGCGCAGGTCCAGACACGTGGCGGCCCTCAGGAGCTGGGGCACGTTGGGCCGGTTTGAAAATTGGTCGACTGCACAATGCGTAGAGAAAGTAGCTTTAATGATGGGTGACAGGTCATGCAGCTTTGATGATGTGTAGTGACAGATCGTGCAGCTTTAATGGTGGGTGACAGATCATGCAGCTGTGATGAATCACTTTAAATAGCTTACTTATCCGGTGCGTCTCCATCAGACTCCCCAAACACCTCCCCATTTTTGCAGGGACGGAGAGAGATTCTCCATCGCTTCTCCCTGCTCATTGCATACAAGGATCGTTGCCTCCCGCACCCGCGACAAACCTGCAAGGAGGCAATCGCTCCAGCGCTCCATCGCAAATCCGGCGTGGAGGCGTCGTCGGCTTCGTCGTCGACCAGATTTGCCTCGCCATCGACCTCTTCGACCTCTGGTGCCGCGGGATCGACCGGATCCGCAAGGTATGTGTGCATCGCATCTGACCTAAACTCAGAATTGCAACAGAATAGGGCTTGCACGCTCGAACAAGCCCCCTACGCCAGAGGTGAACAACACTTGGGTTTGTTAATTACACACTTGTAATACTTGCAGATGGACAAGGATTCGGAGAAGCTCAGCAAGGGATTGGCATGGACAGTGGAACAAATAGAGTGCATCGCATCTGACCTAAACAAAATTGCCCAAGACAATTTTAGTCCTGACACATGTCCATGTGGCAATGCACACAATGGTTTTGTGATTGATATCGAAGCTATAGCTCGCAGCCTTGAGCAAGTTGCCATACAGTCACGTGAATCGATGCAAAGAGATGAAGTAGAGCCGAAAGAGGATGCGGAGCCTGAAGGGGATGTAGACCCTGATCTGTGTCTTCCTTACGACTACGAAAGCGATGACGAGGGTAAGCGTGATGATTGGCAGTATTGTGAAGATGAGGGTATCGATATTGATAGTGATGGTTCGGGAAAAAACTAGTCCTGTTATAATGTTAATCCTTGTTAAGTTATTGTAATGCTTATGCATGTTCCTAAGACTTGCTATGTTATTGTAATGTTGCCAAGACTTCTAAGTTATTGTAATGCTGATGGATGTTGCTAAGACTTGTTAAGCCTCGTTAAGTTATTGTGATGCTGATGGATATTGCTAAGACTTGTTAAGATTTTGTAATGCTGATGGATTTTAGTGCTTATCTGAGGTATTGTATTCATTGTTGAGAAGGCTTATATAGCATTAAAGTCTGTTGTACAAAATCGGCAAACACATGAGTGTACGAATTACCTCATCACCCAATGGCTATTACTTTATAATTTGTCATCTAAAAATGTTATTTCACTGAGTGTTCGGCGTGGATAAAATTCCGTGCACCTACTTTTTTCTTGGCGTTAGACAACTCACGGGCGTTTAGCTTTGTCAGACAGAGTAGACAAGTTTTACGTACCAGTTTTGTCAGGCCTGGTAGACAAGTCATAGGTACTATACCTTCGAATCTCGTTCTCTAGGCAGGTTCCTCTTCTTAGGACCATAGATGCTGGAGACCCAATACAAGTAATCAGCAAAGCTTGAGAAGCTCAGTCTCCGTTGGTTACATCCCCTAGTAAATCAAAGAACTAAGCGCAACCCGTTTATACAGGAATCCATCATTCAACATCAAACCATCAAGCACTTGAAAAACATGTTAAATATGTAGATATATACGCATTTTTATGAGTGTACATTTTTTTATAAATAGAAGTACATAGATACATATTTCTAGGGGTGTATGTCCCATCGGTACACTCAGTACGCACTCACCACACACCGCACAGTGCGAAATGACCACTCACTACCTACTTTTAACTCTGAAGTGACCCTTGAGTGCACAACATATTTGTTAGTACTGACACCTTGCATGCATGACTGTTTTTTCAGCCCGACTTGACTACACACTCTAGGGTTTTTCAGCCCGACTTGACTACACGCTCCAGGCTTGACTACACACTCTAGGGTTTTTCAGGCATCACACATGAGGGTTTTTCAGCCCGACTTGACTACACACTCTAGGGTTTTTCAGCCCAACTTGACTAGACACTTCCAACAATAAGTCCATACACCACCCCGTCGAGTCTACAAAAGGCCAAACCCCAGGCACACACACACAGCTCCCACTCAGAATCCTCCATGGCTGGATCCTCTAGCAGAGCTTTCCCGTGGACACCTCAAATGAGCAGCTTAGCCCTACATTACACGTTGAAGGCTACACATAATGGAAAGGATGATCCATTCAAGGAGAAGGACCTAAGTAAGGTGCTGTCCAAATTGCAAGAGTACCATCCGACATTATCGAGGAATAACGTGACAACCTCCGCCCTTAACCTTGTGAACGCCGACGACCTTAAGGCGCACTTGCAAGAGTGGCGTCAAACATATTTCAGGGTGTGCGAACTAGCCGACCACCCTTCTGCTCTTGGTTTCTCTACGAGACTTTACAGGGTAATGATGCTCCCCGATCAGTATGCAGAGCATATTAAGGTTAGATATTTTAGCTTTGTTCACCCAACAAGTCTTTTTACCATTATCTCTAAGTTAACTGATTTGCATGCTCGTCTTGTGTGATAGTCATTCTCGGAGGATAAAGATTTGCTGAACAAAGATATCCCAGAATTCTTTGCGATGTACATGCTCTTCGGCGGGGGTGTGATGCCCGGTTCGCGCAGAAGACGCATAAGAGGATCTAACTTGAGGTCAAGAGGACGTTCAACCGCCACCGCAGGGGGGCTTGCTCCTGGCTATGCAAATGATGACGACGACGATTTCGTATCGCCTAAACCTCGACGTTCAGGAACTACCACAACAGGCCGTTCAAGTGCTACTACAATAGGATGTTCAAGAAACAATGCAAGAGGACGTTCAACCACCACCACAGGGGGGCTTGCTCCTCACTATGCAAATGATGACGACGATGACGACGACGATTTCGTATCACCTAGACCTCGACATTCAAGAACTACCACAACAAGCCGTTCAAGTGCTACTACAACAGGCTGTTCAAGAAACAATGCAAGAGGACGTTCAACCACCACCGCAAGAGGTCTAGCTCAAAACCATATAAATGACGATGATGATGACGATTTCATGCCACCTAGCCCACGAACCTTACGTCCTCGGAGTCCTCCAAATCCTGACGACGATATTCCATCAAGCCCTCTCGGGTATCCATACGTAAGACCTCGTCTGCCACCAATATATGATTATCCTTGTTTTGACCGTCTATTTCGACAACCATGGCCATAAAATGAAAGGATTTGTTACATAGTCCTTCAAGAGAGGCATATAACTATGGAATACGTTGTATCCTAGTTTTATGAATTTTCTAAGGCATGTATACATGCGTTGTATCCTAGGTTTATGGGCCATGTACCTATATTGTATCCCTGCACTTCGTAATATCAAT
Source organism: Otatea glauca (assembly GCA_036346275.1). Taxonomy (NCBI): domain Eukaryota; kingdom Viridiplantae; phylum Streptophyta; class Magnoliopsida; order Poales; family Poaceae; genus Otatea; species Otatea glauca. Next base: position 44,924,777 of record CM070714.1, read on the forward strand.
GTCGGGTTTTATTCAATAATTTACTATAATTTTTCGTCTAACTTGTCGCACACCGAAAAGAGAATGACAAACAACAAAATTTGATTTTTTAATCAAAACTATTAACTGACAAATAAAATTGTACAACACTATAAGAATTAAGATTATCACAGATAAATATGAATTTTTGAATTTACTTAACTCTAAAATTCTAGCAACCGACAAAAAAACTCTGAGCTGTAATAATTCATACTTTACATAAATTTAACAATGACTTTTAACAATGAATTTTCGGATAAAGTCAATGCAGAATAGCGAGCACTTGGTGATCGCGACAATCCTTTGCAGCGCCTGCCGAATCGCCGTCCTAGGGGCTACAAATGGAATTCGGTTGCGGTAGTAGCTAAATCCGTTAAATCGTCATTTAAAATGGCTATAAACCCGAAAAAATTCAGCTAGCAAAACGGCTAAAAAAAATCCAGCTCCACGAGGAAGCCGCACGCTGGAGGGGCGGCAAGGTGGGGCCAGCGCAACGGGGAGCCGCACCTCCAGGTCTCGGCATGGCGGCCCCCACCACGCCGCACGCTCTGGCCGGGAGCAGCGCCTCCAGGAAGCGGCACGGTGGGCCCGGTGGCGAGGAAAAAAATCCCGAAAATGTTGTCGCCCCTCCAGCTCGCGGCACGCGTGGGCCAAGGGGCCATTTCTGTAATTTCGTCGCTACAACGGCTATTTTTGAAAATACGGACCAACAGGAAGCCAATACAGCAAAAATTTCTCATGAATCATGAGATATAGTTGTTGTAAATAAATTCAGGCTTCTAGCACTGATTATCACGTATATTGGTCCGTAAAATGCACGTCCAAATGTCAAACAGCTACCATGCTTGTGTATGTCCATGACAAAATTTGGTAATGACAGCTTAGTTATCCTAATTCCTAAGATAGCTACTCCTTTTTTATGCAAAATATCGCGTTACTACTGTACCTACCAAACATGTGATGATTTTTTCTCCAAATACTGGAAAAACTGTGGTATTAATAAATTGTAGTTTTTATGCATGGCACCTCGAGCATTATGGTATTGACTATTGAGATAATGTGGGTTTTCAAATACTGTAACATCCATGGCTTGGAAGCATGTGCAATTGTGCATCCCTTTAGGACTACAACTAATCAGTTTGTGTCGAGATTACTCATGCAACAACTATATCTGTAGTTCTAAAATAGATGTAGGAGTTTCTTATGATATCTTCTTCTCAAAGATCATTCAAGTTCTAAAATAGATGTAGGAGTTTTCTTATGATATCCTTGATGTCATGCCTAGAGTAGAAAATGCATCTAAGACTAGCATATCTACTTCATACAATGATTTAATTGATATGCCGTCTTGAGACTAGCATATCTACATCATACAATGATTTAATTGATATGCCGTCTTGCTCACTTTCAATTCCTAATTTATCTCATGATAACAATCTTAGTGTTTGATCTTCACTCTAGGATTGTTTGTCTTGCCTAGATTTAGATTGTTGGAGCACTTAGCAAAACCTAGCTTATTTAGGTTTTAAATTGTTTTAGGTTTGCAATTTGTATCGTATTTGCTTAATTATTGGATTAGAATCAAAAGAATTTAAAAACTTCTTATTCGCCCTTCTCTAATCGGTTATTCTTGATCCTACAACCGTTTCTGTCAAATTTGTTGTATGTTTTTGAAGGTTTGAAGTCACTTGCATTTTATTCTATTCACCTTTATGACATGCATTCCTACTTTTCCACAGGTTCAAATAGAAAAAACTACCAAAGAACCAGGCACTGCTCTGTGAGCTCCTACTATGGAGGCTGGACTGGTACCAGGCTACCAGCATGCAAAGACACATGTTATGGGGATCTCAAGTTGCAATTGTGTGAAAAAAGATATGACAACCGCAAGGGAAAGGTATGCAGCATTGGAACTTGGTTTTAGATAGTTCACATTTTAAGTGTTCAGTCATTCACTCTTTGTTGTTGATCTTGATACAGTAGGAAAGGTTCCTGGTTAATTTGGTTCCATTTTTTTTCTTCTGGTTAGAGAAATTCGGCGTGTACTTTTCAAAAACCAAATAAATCGAACCGATTTAAAAAAAAAACCTATTACTCACCCCTAATCCGAATCCTGTCCACAAGGCCTAAAATACAATAGCGCCCTCAAAATGAATGATCCTCATAAGACAAAGGGCATAGTGTCTTCTGGGCCAATAGGGATTCCACGAGACCACACATCCAATCCAAATTCCCAAATACTATGCTTTTATGGCCGTTGCACATGAAAAGGCCAACAAAATCGGATTTTTTTTCTTTAATATTTTTTAATCTTTTTTTCAAAACTAGGCATCCGGGAGAAAAAATTACAAAATTGGGCTCCAGTCGCCCGTATATTGGGCGATCGCCCCACATACGGGCGATTAGTACTACTTTAAACGTGCGATTTTTCCTCTGTCTGCGGTTAATTTTTTAAAAAAATCATAACTTTTTCATATGATGTCGGATGGAGATAAACTTTATATGAAAATTGTAGCTCTCGACGGGATATACAACTTTTGTATACAAACTTTTTCAATTTGAGTCCATTTAGATAGTCAAAAATGGGATAGAACATTCAGATCTAAAAACGGATCTATTTTTAGATCCGAACATTCTATCCCGTTTTTGGCTATCTAAATGGACTCAAATTGAAAAATTTTGTATACAAAAGTTGTAGATCCCGTCGAGAGCTACAATTTTAATATAAAGTTTATCTCCATCCGACGTCATATGAAAAAGTTATGATTTTTTTAGAAATTAACCGCAAATAGAGTAAAAATCGCGCGTTTAAAGCAATACTAATCGCCCGTATGTGGGGCGATCGCCCGTATATGGGGCGATCGCCCCATATACGGGCGACCGGCGACCAATTTTGTAATTTTTTTTTGTCCCGACACCTAGTTTTGAAAAAAGATTAAAAAAAAATATTAAAGGAAAAAAAATTCAACAAAATCGCCTCCGTCTTGCTCTTTGAGTCCTGATAGGCGATCGAGATTCGAGAGCTGCTTCGCTGCTCTGTCTATGGGATTTTGAGACTCTTGACGACAGGATCTATCTATGCGCCTATGTTCTCCACAGCTACCTTGCCTCTCATGTGATCCATGGCGTCGGACAGTAGTAGCTCACTGCCTTGGCAATGGCTAGAAGCGGGAACAGTAGTAGGCTTATCTCTCCCTTTGTGTGTTGCCTCGATCCTACGTGAAAAAAATGAGCTCTGGGTGGATGTTTTTGTTGAAAATATACGCGATATTTTTATTCTAGATTTTGTTTTGAGTCAAATATAACAAAAGACTATATATGTATAAATCAGCAGAAAACATATTGTACTTTAGAATACGCTCAAATATTGAAAATTAACAGGGTTGATTGATCACACATACGACTTACAATTGTGCTTGATGATGAACAGGAAGCAGCACAACGCAGACGTAGTCGTGGACGTAGTCGACGTCGAGAAAGAAACAGTGCGGTCACGGGGATACACTGCCTAGAAACCTTATTGTCGCTCCGTGTAGATGATCTCTGTGGCAAAGGCTCGAAGATACCGTTCACCTTCTTTTACAGGGCATGTTGATGAGGAAGCCCAATGAGGTTCAACTGCTCAACACTACATTACAACAATCTAGAGAGCAAGAGGGAGAATAGAGCAAAAATTCAATTTCTTCTGGTCTGGACGTCTCTAGGTTTTATATAGACGTGTGTCAGTTACTCATTAGTAACTGACGATATTATGTCAATTAAATGCAGCAATTATTCGCTAGTATCCGATGATATTATGATAATTAAATCGAATTGAAAAGGATGTTTAAATGGCATTTGAATAAAACAAAATGTGGATTCAATGTGTAGAGAGACACTCTACGACGTGGCGCGGTCGATCATCGCAAATCACAAGTCATGTGAAAATACACGAATGCACACGCATGCATGTGTGCGTTTAGCCAATATACACTCCATACCATGTGTCACATTATTTAAAGAGTGTGAAAGACAACCTTATAAATTGACTTCTCTCCACTTAGCTAGACAATAGGGTACCAAATATATATGATTTAGAATTAAAGGAAATATACCTTTCATGGCCGATTTCTAACCGTTTTATCTGTGAAATTGGTTGGCAGGGGAAACATTCCTTTGTCTCACTGTTCATCTTCGTGTGGTTTTCCCGCATTCCGAACAGGCGAGGCACAGGCGCACAGCCACCCAGGCCGTCTACTCCCGCCGTGGCCCGTGGGCCGTGGGTGCCTACCACTTGACAAGCCGGGGCCGGGCTGACCCACACGACGCGGGCGAAAAATCGGCCGCCACTAGCTAAAGAGCGGGAAACGCGAAAACACACAGCCTCCGGCCCTCCGCCCTCCTTGGCAGTTCCGCTTCCGCACCCCTCCCGCCGCAGCAACAGTTTAACTTTAACGCGCCCGCCTCCATTTCGAACCCGAAATATTTCCCAAAATTTTTCCTCCTCCCCAACAAATCACCCTCCTTTCTGCTCCCGCGCCGCTTCGATTAGTCTCTCCACAACTCCAACCAATCAACCAACACAAATTTCCCACTAGCTCTCCCCGCGCCGACCTACTAGCCACCCTCCCCGCGCGAAACCCTAGCCGGCGAGGCGACTGCTCCCCTCCCTCTCATGGCGGAGCAGCAGGACGGAGTGAGCCCGCCCGCCTCCGTTCCGGTGAGATTCGCTTCGCTGGCTTGGCTGGTTTGTTCAGTGTCTAGGTTGGCTTGGCTGGGGTCTCCAACTCTCTGGGTGGGTCTCGTTATCGGCGGTAGCTTGCGTGGTACGCCTGGATCCTTTCTTTGTTTTTGCCAACTCAGGATGTGATTTTCGCGCGCGGTCGACTGTTCGTGGTGATTGTTCGAGGGTTTAGCGTTCTGAGGTGTGTTTCCTTAGGGTTATTGCTGTGGTAATGTGGTTTTAGCTCGGATCTTAAGCAGTAGACAAGGGAGTTTGTGTGTGGGAAATCCCGATCTGGTTGCTCTGCGCCGCCGTTATTAGGTAGTATTAGGCATCCGCGATTGCTAATCCCAGCTATTAGACAGTACAAACCGCGATGGTGATCGCCTTGTTTGCTCGAATTGTTTAGATGCAACGGTCTGCCCATGGTTAAACAAATTGAAATGGTGGTGATTTCGGCCTGCCGTCTAACTGAGCCTTCGATTTTGTTCCATTTGTGGTAATAAATACATCTCATAAAAGGCAACGCTTTTTAATTTGGATCATGTACACATAAGTCTTATTGTGACGATTGTGTTGTTAGGGCGATGTCCGTGCCGAAAACGGGGATGAGAAAAGTGAGCAGCGCCAACCATTTTTTCCCATGTGTCAGCCTCTTCGCTCCGTTGTAAGCTGATGAACTATACTTATGTTACTGTATAAGTTTGTGGTTATAATGTCTTCATTTTCTCAAAAACACCTCATTTGCTATCATTCACAACTTGCTAATTTGGCTGTGTGGGCTTCCTGCTTGTACTTACAGAGCTTTTCGAATTATTGGGATGGGGTTTCTGCTGTAGCAGCCAAGGATCATGAGTGCAATGTGAGCTAGTGGCTCCTATCAACTTGAGACTCTTATTGTTATTTTGGTCTTTAGCAGCTTGCAATTATTTTTGATATGCCTTTTCTCTGATACAGAGTGGCTTGTATTCAATGGATGATGAATACACACTGGCTGCAGCTTGTTTTCCTGAAAACAAGCAGCCTCAGTCTGAGGTATGGGCTATTTGCCCCCAGCCTTTATTCAAGAGTTTGATTGTATCAGTGTGTTTGTTTGGGATGGTGATGTTTGCTAAGTGATGTTTGTTAATGTGCTGTCTCAGAGCATTTCTGATCCAGTAGATGGGGAAAGCCCAGTGTTACTCGGACACTTGTGTTCAAATTTTTTTTGCCGAATCTGACACCTCGAATTTGAGTCTGATTCTGGCACTTGTATTACTTTAAACTGTAACTAGATTTAGCTTGTTATTCTAAGCTAAACTAATCTTTTCTTCGATAGGCTAATGATTAAATTCTGGTATAAATTCAAATATTATTAAAATCTGCACGCCAGAACTTGTGTAATTTTGCTAATTCTTAAAATTTAAAGTTTAGTTGATCAGGTGCCATTTACATTACAGCCAGCTCATGTTCAATTATTATAATGTTATAGGGCATCTCTGCGAGTTCTGTTGTGTCTAGAAGTTCTGTAATTCTTGTCTTTATGTTTTTCGGTTACTATTTTAGGATGACTTTGATTCACCAGACGGGGAAACGAATCTGCAGTCAGAACCCCTTAGCACAGAGCAGCCCAGTAACAATGTAAGTTTCTCCCTTATAGATCTATATTTCTATCTCAATCTGTTTGCTGGCATGTGACCCAATTATGTATGCTTGATGGTAATATGGTATACAGAATAAGCCTCGGATTAAAATATATATCCAATTATTCTCTTGGAACTGCAGTTATTAGGTGTCCAAAGTTCCCTAATGTTATTGTTGCGTTGTGCTGCAGGATGCAATAGATATACGGGGAGTGGAAACTACGCAACAGTCGTTGCCCCTTCTTAACAGCAAGCAATGCAACTCAAATGTAAGTGGCTTCATACTTATTATATTAATCCCATTTTTATGTGACATTTCAGATTTGATCTTTCCTTACATTGAGGCATTTGTATTGATGAGTTCTTCTGGTTAAACAGAGTTGTATTGAACCTTGTGACACGAAAGATAAACAACTCTCGTTGTCTTATTCTCATAGCAGGCAACTTCAATCTGTGGTACGTAATATCTTCAGCACTAAGGTTGATATGTTACAGTCATGATTTAGGATTTATCCATTGTTACGTTTTTTTTTTCTAAAAAATTCCCCATGTGCAGGGAGCTGGTCTTGGGAATATGGGGAACACATGCTTCCTAAATGCAACTCTTCAGTGCATCACTCATACAGTCCCACTTATTCTTAAGCTTCGCTCCTTTGATCACTCTACTCCATGCTCATGTATGGATAGTTTCCGATAATCATTTTTGATTGCCTGAAAAATTGAATTGGTGTCTCAAACCTTTTTCATTTTAGTTTCATAGTAAGGATTGGTGGTATCTTGCAGATGATAAAGAGTGCTTCTGTTCTTACTGTGCCCTTAAAGAACATATCGCTGAATCAATTCTAAGGTCTGGATCTGTTGTAAGGCCAGCAAGGTTCAGAGATAATTTAAGCAGTATCCTTTGTTTTCGTGTTTTTACCTTAAGTGCTTTATTTTGCCACAAAACAAGTGCTGTATGCATACAAGCTGACTTGCTCAGTCATATCACTTGCATTTTGCCAATCAAAGCATGTCTGTCTTTGGAAATTTGGAAGATAAATTTTCCATGATTTGGTACCCTTAAATGTGTTAGATATTAATTAGCTGTGCAGTATTAGTCTCTTGTATACGGTGTTCTTTGCATATCTACCTATACCCATATCATGTATTTTTTTGCCTTTGGCCCATTGAAATAGAATTGACGTCCATTCCAACTTATGAATTAGCTGTGCAGTAAGTCTCTTGTATAGGGTGCTCTTTTCATATTTGCCTATACATGTATCATGTATATTTTTGCCTTTGGCCCATTGGAATAGGGTTGAGGTCCATTCCAACAAAATGTATATGCCTCCTCAGTTCCTCTCAACTGAAATATTGTGCTGAGCCATTGGATCCTTTTTAACTGTTGCTGTCGTCCTTTTGCCTGTGATGCTTCATATTCTGTGATGTGGAATTCCTTGACAAGATTTCCCAGAATTATCTTCGGATTTCAGACCAGGGCAACAAGAGGATGCACATGAGTTCCTACGTTGCTTGCTGGATAACTTGCATAAGTGCACCCTTGATCCCAAGTCAAAGGACAAGCCGTCATCTTTTGATGAAGAAAGTATTGTCAAGCAGGTTTTTGGAGGCCAACTAAAAAGCCAGGTAATTTGCTTTCCCATCGCTTACCTTGTTCGCTTGGCACTTGCATTGCAACTAATGTTATTATGTGAATCTAGTTGACTTGCTGTGAGTGTGGTCACTGCTCGGAGTCATTTGAGCCCTTCCTTGATCTCAGCTTGGAGATTGATCAGGTTGATAACCTTGTTGGCGCTTTGGAGTCTTTTACTAAGGTAGAGCAAATTGGGGATGCTGAGAACAAGCTCACCTGTGAACGTTGTAATGCTCAAGTTTGTAAGAACAAGCAGCTTATGCTTGATAATGCACCGGATGTCATTGCATTTCAACTCAAGCGTTTCACCACCCTTGATAATTCCATAGAAAAGATTGACAAACATGTGGTTTACCCATCAGAGCTTGATTTGAAGCCGTTCCACAGCAACCCAGACGGCAAGGTGAAATTTTCTACTGTGCTCCGCTAATAGGTTTACCACGAAGGCGTATTTTTATGTTTTGCTTGTACTTCCATATGCAGAAGGAACTGAAATATGATCTTTATGGTGTTGTTGAGCATTCTGGCTTACCTAACTATGGCCATTATGTTTGCGCCATTCGTTCTTCACCAAGCATTTGGCACTTGATGAATGACTCACGTGTATGTGTCACTAGTCAATTGCTATTGCTGTTATGTCATGAATCCTTTTGTTTTCATCCTTGTAATGGCCACACTTTTCTTACAGGTCGATTCAATTACTGAGACGAGTGCACTAAACCAGGAAGCATATATTCTCTTCTATGTTAGACAGGGCACGTTTCCGTGGTTCTCAAGTGTGCTAGAGGAGGCTCTGCATGCTGAGAATACTAGTGGTGCGTCTCCTGTGTCAGTTCTGGAGAATATAGATGCAGATTGTTCGACATCTTCTGGAGAAGGCAGTAGCAGTAGTTCTGGTGATAAGTTAGAGAAAGATGAAACCAGTCAATGCAAAGCATCTCTCCTTCCTGAGGAGCCAGCTAAGATATGCCCAATTGATGCTTTGAACAGTGTTAATGTAACAGATGAAATCAGCCCATGCAGAACATCCCCCCATGATGATGTGGCTATGAGTTGTCCACGTAGTACTGTTGAAATTACCAATATGGAGAGACCCTCAACTCCACCTACATACCGCAAGCGATCATTCTCTGATAATGTGCGTGGTGTGTTTGAGTTTGAGTCCTTTGGTAAGTATGCGTTTTCAACTACACTTGTTATGAACATCTGGTTTTTCTTCGCGGTCAAGTGCTTTGCAACACCACTTGCTTATGTGTCGTCTAGTTGTCATAGTATTTATTTTATTATGATTCAATGATTAGTGAACAATCTTTGAGTATGGTTTTAATTCCATCATATCTAAACATCTGACGGTTGCAGTGTCGTACTCATTATCTTACACACTATTTAATATTTTAATTAATTTCTCAGACTGCTCATTATTTTACATGTTACTTAGCTCTGCTCAATCATCTTTGACCTTTTCTTTCGAAAAATAAGTAGGCTCACATTTCTACTTGTCTCATTTACAGATGATGAGGAGACTCCTTTGATTCCAACATTTGAAGATCAACCGAAGGTGAAGAAAGCTAAGGCTGCATCTGCATCTAAATCTAAGAAGGGCCTTTGTCTGGATAAGAATGCAACACGGTTGATAAGGAGCATGCCAGCCCAACGAAGAAAAGGCTTATTGAGCTGCTTGATCACACAGAGCAATGTAGAGCAAGAGTCCCGGAGCTGCCCTCGAAGTGACCGTCTGGACAAAAAGAAAAGGAAGATGGGCATCCCGGTTCTTCAATACTAAGTAATTTTCTAGTAAGGTTCGAGTGTCAAAAATCCTTTTTCTGGATATCTAGTTTAGCATCCATGCCGTTATCCAGGAACAACTCATCGAATCTGGCTGTCATAGCCTTTTATGTTCGGCTAGATAGATAGTTTAGCCTACGAAATCTATCTTCCATTTTTACTACCTTCTGATGTGAAATGTCTCACATATATATATATGGAAGTGTAGAAATAACCAAGGAAAAGAAATCGATTTTTGTATGGAACACTGTACATGTAACTGCTCTGATCAATGTTGTGAAAACCAAACTAATTTTGTTCGCCATCAGCTATGTTTTCCTGTTTTCCCTTCTCTATCTGCTGCACTGACTACTTACCAATGTGCTGCTGTTCTGGTTGTTCTTGCATTATCCCTGTGCAAGTTTCAACTCCCATTGCTAAGAGTAATCTGGTTTACATTGTTATGCCTGAAACGAAAATATTTAGGTTTAAAAAGTTTCCAATTGAAATAATTCTAAAAAAAGAGTTTCCAATTGAAAGCCAGACTTGTTTAGAACGGACTTTTGGTCGAGGCAGAGGTGAATATTATAGGGAGTTGGTGCGGGTTGGGTATTGAGAGCAAATAGATTCAGGTCCTCTTTGGAGGGCTTTTAAATCAGTTTCAACTTTCGAAAAGTTACTAAATCTTCTTGGACAGCTTAGCTTTTTAGTGGTTTTTGGCATAAACTAGAAATCACATATAATTAGCAAAAATCAAAAGCTGAGTAGTACTTACTTTTGTAGCTTATTGTTGAGAGAAATTAGCTGTTTGTCAAATGTTTTTTTTATAAAAAAAAGCTACGGTTACTTTTCAGCTCAAAAAGCTAAAAAAATCTTTTCAGAAAAGATACAGCTACTTTGAACAGGCCTTAATGCAGTCATGCGAGATTAAAAATCAATATCATCACTATTCAGAAAACACAGTAGTGATATTAACATCATGCTAACACTGTAGTCGAGATTATTAGAGGTCTGATGTTTGAATTTCATTGCGGTCTTCGTTTTCTTGTTTACTCTCGTATTTACATGAATTGATCGAGTCTCATTTGTTTTGTTTTTAACTAGTACTCTCTCTTCTTTTTTACTTGACATCTTAGAATATTGGTAATAGATTTAAACCTATTTAGATTGATTGTATAAAATTTATATTATTAGATTTGTCATGATAAATACTTTCTTTATATTATTAATTTTATTAGTACATCTTAATGTAAAGTTATAATAAGTAGCAATCAAAGTCACAACTTAAAGACAGCAAAAAGTTAAAAACATACAAGTATTATTAAATGTGTATATTGTATAAAATTTGAGGGAATGATTGGTCTGGTTTCTTGATTTGCGTATCAGAAGTTGAGATTTGTCGTTGGTGGTGTTAAGTTGAGTTGCTGTTCGGGGGCATCATGATTTATTCTTTATTTGATTTTTTAAAATGTCGATTTCTTTATTTTATTATTTTTGGATCTAGAAAAAGCAGTATTTCTTTGGTCGCTATGCTGTTTGATTCATATACAGTATGACATGTGTCGGTGGCCCTTTGTGGCAGAATAGTATACTAGATGGTGTAAGTAAATGTTGGTTGCTGTCAGTTTCTGTTTTGGAATTACTAATTTGAGGTCAACCTCACCAAAGATTTAGTCAGAACAACTTCTCATTGTGACAAATAGCATCACCTCCTTCCTTTTCTCACTTTCCTTCTCCCTTAAAGGCTTTTTATTGTGACAAGTGGCATCATCTTACTTCATTCCCTTTTCCTCCTCCACTCCCTTTCCCTCAAACTCAAAATAGTTTTTATATTTCAAATTTTCCCTCAAGTTTTTTAAAATAAGTATTTTTGAACTACTTTCGAATATTTTTAAGTGAGCTTTTCGAACCGAAAGATTGTTGATTAGAAATTTATGGAATTTTTTCGAACAGAAAGTTTGTTGAACGGAAACTTTTCGATCCGAAAGTTTTTTATCTGAATCTTTTTGGAGCTGAAACTTTTTGATTTAAATCTTTTTCGACTTAAAACTTTCTAATTTAAATTTTTTCGAGTTGAAACTTCCCAATGTGAAATTATTTGATTGATAATTTTTTAGTTGAATTTTAAATTGAAAATTTTCGAAGCAAAACTTTATTGAATCGAAATTATTTGAACCGAAAGCTTTTGAATTGAAAGGTTTCCGAGTTGAAACGTTTTGATTTGAAACTTTCTATTTTGAAGTTTTTTTATTTTAAACTTTTCGTGTTAAAACTTTTTTTATTTTAAACTTTTCGAGATGAAACTTTCCGAGTTGAAACTTTCTTATTGGGATTTTTTTGATTTAATTTTCTTGATTCTAAAATTTTAATTTGAATTTTTTTGAGTTGAAATTTCCTATTTAAAATTATCAAAGTTTAAATGTTCTAATTTTGACTGCAGTCTGGACTTATGCAAAAAAAAGGAAATATGAATTTATGATAATTAAACTTTGGTATTTGCCTCTCCCGTAGGTCTCATAGCGAAGTGAGTTATCATGAGATCGAGAGTTCGAGCTTCTCTCACCCCAATTTTTTTTAATGTATCTGCCCGACAAAATCCATTAATGAAAGGACTCGCCCATCTAAACACTTCTCAATGAGGAATTAGGGTAAGATAATCTAGATTTCTAAAGAAAAATCCGTGATTGAAATTATTCCAAAGCAAACCTCATCAATTCCTTAAATAAATAATGTGACAAAGATCAAACATCATTTTCATTTCATTATAAAAAATGTCAATCATATCCATCTATACCCATTTATAATGCACCTAAGCAAATTTTCTTACGTCCACTCTAAATAATGCACCTCATTAGAGATGGTCCAATGTTCGTGCACCCACCAAAACGTCCCCAGAAAATTGCATTCATCAAAATGAACGTCTCAGATCTTTCCTCAGTTTTACTCACCCACATCCGATGGTCATTATTTAGTGTGTCTAATCATCTCTGTGGCCCACAACAGACCTCTCCTACCTGTATATTTGGAAGGAGAGTGAATCAAACAAGGGAATAAATAAGGAGGATCCGCATGCAAGGAAACCAGATTTGAATTTTTTACTGGTCAAAATTATACGTACTACATATTTGGAAGGAGGGTGAATCAAACAAGGAAATAAACAGGGAGGATCCGCATGCAAGAAAATAAGACTTGAATTTTTTATTGTCCTGGCATTGTGATCGTATTTTTTTTCCGAATATGACCCTTCTCAAGACTTTTTTATGGATCTAGCCCCATAGAGCTTAATTTCAGCGCACGGAGAGCGCTGAATTTTGTTTTTATTTTTTATCTAAGAAACCAACTGTCTGTGAGTGCTGCTTAATTTTTTTCAATTTTTCTCGCGGAACCAGCGGTCAGCGAGCACTATTTAATTTTTATCTTTTTTCCTTGCGGATCCAAATGATCGGCGAGCACGCTTTATTTTTCCATATTTTTTCAAATCATCCTGTGGTCCACAAATGCACCTTCCTCATCTCCAAAGATCAACAAGAAAAAGGAAACAAACGTCCTAGAATCAAGGAAAAGGAAACAAACGTCCTGGAAAAGGAAAGGATCATATATTAAGTGCTGGGAAAAGGAAACCGGGAGATGGGGTCATGCGTACGAGAACGTGGTCGCAATGGCTCCACTGCGCCATCGGTGGCTTTGCCGACGTGATTTAGGTTCTTTGTCACGACCTCGCGCACGCCGTGCCTCGGCAAATTTATAATTTAATTTTTTTAAAATAATTTTATTAAGTACAAAATAATCGAAAGTTTTTTGAGATTTTTCTAGAATTTTTAACCTAATGTCTCAGTCTTTTCAAAAATCCTTCTATATTTAAAAAAATGAAGGCAACTTACTCAGTAGCTTCTTTTAGTCATAGCCCGGCACTGCAGAAGCTTCTTCTCTTCCTCCTCCATTAAAGCAAGAAAGAAGCTCCAAAGCTCCATCAATCCCGCACAAAATCTCCTCTTTCCATCTATGGTGTTAATTCCACAAATTTCGTGCTCTATTGCCAAAGTTTCCTCCCAACTGATTTGATCCCAAATTATGGTTTCCATAAATATGCTTGTTTCGTGCTATAAAAGCCATGAGCTCTTCTCCACCCCATCGCATTGCGTAAATCCCCAAGTGTTCCTCTTGTAAAGATCGCCGGATTTTGGAGGCAACCCAAGCCATCACCGTCATCTTTCCGTGAAATTCACCGCAACCGTGACTCCTCCCAGGCGTCGGTCTGCGGCGATCTCGCCGCACCAAGGTCCGACCCATCATGACCGCCGCCACCCCGGCCTTCCCTCCCTGCCCTGGCCAGCCCGCAGAACACGCTGTGTTCTCTGGAAGCTACAAAAAATAATCTAAGATCAAAAAATTCTTTTTTCTTTCTTTTTCTTGATTTAAAATCTTTTGGGAGCCCGTTTTCGCCTATTCGACCTCTATTTAGATTCGTTTTTCTTTCTAAATTCATTTAAAATTATAAAATTCTCTTTTATTATTAAGTGTTGTATTCATACTTATCTTCTCATTTAATTGATAAGCGGGTGTACTGCCGTCGTAGCGTTAGCACAGGCACTATACTAGTACATTGTAAGTTACACAGATACCAATTTCAACAAGAATAATTGTTATCTCCATCCACTGACAATAATGCCATACAATAGTGTTAAACTTTCAATCACATTATACATGATCGTCCAATTACATCAAAAATAAAGAACACATGAACTCTCAAATTTCCTAAAATCTAAGCTTCAGTTGATCTTCGGCTTTAATCCCTAAAATAGGTTTGACAGTCATGCATATGGAATCAAGAGGCAATAAATTAAAATGGTAAGAAAATTTAACAAGAAGAGTTGTCGTCAGACCCATATGAGTTGGTATCGCTCACTGAGATACTAGATCTGTCCGAGGCCAGTCAGCACCTCTCATGAATTAGAGTTTCATCATCCGGCGTATGCAAACTTACCATTTTTTGGGTAACCATAGCCAAACACAAATAGTAACCATAATATCTCATGGTAAGAAAGTAAATGTCTTCATGGTAAAAAGGTGAATGAGCCACTGTTAAAAGAGATAAGACCGAGCTTAATACAAAGGGAGACAGCCTGGCTCCAGCACATCCACTTCCCATCCCATCACCAAAATTTTCTCCAAAACCACCGAGAGCTCCACAGCCAACCGAAGGCCAAGAATACGAAGACCCCAGCCATCAGGGCCTCAAGCCGAAGGCCAGGAGGGAGGACCAACTAGGGAGGTAGGAGGAAGGTAAAGGGGCCAGCCACCTCAACCTCACCATCACCATTCCCACATCAAGACCAGCTCCATCACCATCAGGTCTACTCCACATCAGGTGCACAAATAAAAATGTTGCTCACCCTAGAGAACCAATATATATGATGACAACAGTAGGATACCCATGGTCTAAGTTTTGTAGCCATAGTTGAGGGGTGGTCTTGTGTGTGCTCATAGACCGTTCTGTACTCCCCGCATGGAAGGATCGTGAGTATCGCTACAATACCGCCAAACCCCTAAATGGCAGGACTCAAATCGTCATAGACTAGTAAGAAACCGATTTCTTTCGAGACCAACAAGCATGTGAATAATCAGACATTTAACAGTAAGGTAAATCAACCATCATGGAGGCAGTAGAGGGATCGAGAAAGTAAACCAAGGCATCCATAGAGGGGAATCGGGTCGGAGGCCGGGCGATGTCTGGGGAGTTGGGGCTCGGGGCGCAGGCAGGGCTGGTGGAGGCAGCGGTGGTCTTGATGATGGCCTAGGAGCCCGAGGATGGCGGGCAGAGTGGGAGGCCAGGAAAATCGAGGCAGGGGTTGCAGCACGAGGTCGGCCCAAGGGGAGTAAGGGGTGGAGGTGGCCGGGACCCGGCAACGGCCGAAGGTCGACGAGGACCGGGTGGCCGAGCGGTGCGAGTCAAGAGAAGAAGCCAGGAGGAAGAGATAAGGCTGGATGGGGTGAGAAAAAGAAAACAAGGAGAGGAAGAAAAAGAAAAGAGGGGAGAAAAGAAAAGGAGAAAAAGAAAAGAGGGAGAAGAAAGGAAAAGGTGAAAAAGGAAAGAAGGAAGAAAAAATTGGGAGGAAAATAGGAAAAAGAAAAGAAATGAAAATAATGATAATAACCATAATAAAAATAATAGGTAAATAGCAATTCAAGTAAGAGGATTGGACAAATTTAAATAAAAGTAGAAGGAAAACAAATACAAATCGGATATATAAACAAGAGAGCAACTAATTTTAGCCGCAGCCACAACAATCCGAGTAGGAAAAAAAATAATAATACCCCTTTTATGAGATTAGATCATGACCCAAATTTTTAATAAGCCACACATATTAAAATATGTCAATTTAAAGTAATGTAAGTTAAAATGTTCTAAATTAAAATTCGCCAAATTAATCTACCCTAAATTTAAAATAAACAGCCTATATATACCAATTTGAATCAAATCAAAAAAAGGTTGGACGCTATTAAAAATACCCTAATTTAATATTAATCTGAATTATTATATTTTAAAATTTTAGGAACCGAACTGAATCCAACAGAAGGCTACTTCTAGAATCCGAGTGAGGCTGAGTATTTCAATTCTATTTTAGGCAAGCTTCTTTTGGTCATTTTTAGTAATTTTTTTAAATATTTTCAGATATATGTGATATCATTAATGCATGTGAAACGTATCTTTTAAGGTGAAAATATAAATCGGTTGCGGTTGGAAGAATGGCATGGAGTTGACTTGCTAGAATGGTACGATTATGGGTATGTTGAATTGGCTCATCAAACGAATGGAGCCGGTGACGTCTGTATATGTATGGTGGGTAGAGGGTGCCAATGAGAAGGGAGGTAGCCGGTATAGCCCTCTACATAGGCTATAATATAAGGACGAACAACTATACTCGAACAATGGGCCGTATTTAAAGTACCAAACATAGTATGTGAAATTGGTCAGAAAATGTTGTCCTATAAAGGTATTGTGATATCAATATTGGGTATTAGTAGATAACTAAGAGTGTGAAGCTGCGTATGCCAGGAGTCCTAGTAAAGGACACCAAAAATCAACTGCGGTTGATTCTTTCAAGCTCTATATGTAAAGCCTGGGGTTGAGTATTAGTGCTCCTGCGGTAGAATGGTACAACTGCTAGCTACGAGTCAAACGAGACAGCCTGAGATCGGTGTCTCCAGCTCGAGTTAGCAGGGTTGGAGATCTAATATTGGAACAGTGATAAATATTTTGGGTCTCACGGGATGGGGGTCACTATGGGTAAAGTGGTACAAACCTGTACAGGGTTAAAATCATGAATTCATGCCTGTTTCTTGGACTGAAGGCTACGAAAGCTAAGTCTGCCTCATATACGAGTGTTAGTAGCTGTTTTTATAATTAAAATACACAACCTTTAAAGAAAACCTGAAATCTAATTTATGTAAAAATGGAATTTCGAGAGAAGGTGTGCATTGGATGAATATGAGGGAAAATCATATGTTGTATTTACTAATAATGCTTGTTGAGTACTTCTGTACTCACTCTTGTTAAATCCGCCTTTGCTTAGAGGGTGAATCCTATGAATCCATCTATGAGGCGTGGAGTGAGGATTACTTGCACAACCAGGACTATTAGGAGGACTACTACTACCAGAAGGACTTGGTGGCTCGTTAGGCCGTATTCTCGGTTTTGCCGATCATTAGGGTAATTAGATAGTTGTAATATATTTTTGTTGTACTTAGATTTATGAAACATGTAATATACTAGACTCTTAGCCTGTATGGCAATGGAATGTAATAAGTTTCTATTTTAGTCTCTAATTATTGTTCTCCTGCAATATTTTGAATATCGTGTATTAATTGATAAAATGTCGGGTGCGCTCGATATTTATTAGCTAATATGTCGAGATCAGTATAATTAACCCAGAGTAATGACAATGTTATTGTTATTACTTAGAGCTAATTATACGGGACGCCACAATTAAGCTCATCATTCATACCCTCCTCATCTTTGGCTTTAGTAGTCTATCTGTATACTACCCCTGTTACATTCTGCGGAGTTTTGGCAAAGCCGCGGTGTCCACGTCACCCCGCCTCCTCCTGGCGTCGACCGGCTTGCGTTTCAACCCTTCTCTTCGCGAGTGTGAGCCTGGCCAGGTGGGTGTTCTCTGTTAAGAAACACTAATAGCCCATTGGAAGGCCCATGTGGTCCCTTAGCCAAAACCTTGGATGAACGCTATAAAAGGAGGAGGGGGGTCCCCCCCTATGTACCAGAAGTCATTAGCAATAAAGAATTTCCGCTTTCGCTCTCCCTTAACACGTGTCTCTCTCTCTTTCTATTCTCCACTTCAGATCTGTTCGGGAACCCCGGACTATTCGATAGCGAGGTTCCTTAACACGTTATCAGCACGAATTGCTCTACGGAGATCGATTGAAAAGGTGAGAAAAGGTGGGATTAGCGCTTGAATCTAATCGTTCTTTTCAATGCATGCATCTATCCTACATGGCACGGTTACACGAAGAACGCCGCTGCCTCTCGACGCACGGCCACCGTACATGAATTCATTGTTCATTACGTAAAAGAAAAAACCACGACAACGCATGCACGGCATCGCGCTCTGTCTCGGTCCGCGTGTCGTCGCATGAAGCCCGAATCGCCACCGCCGCGATTGGCCTCGCAGCGCCATCTCCCACTTGGCCTCGCAGCCGCCACCGCTGCTCGGCACCATCGCCGCATCGCCGCCGGCGGCTCGCACACCCGCACGGCGCCATATTCCGCCGCCTCGGTTCGTGGCCGGGAGTCGCCGCCGCCGACGCAGGCGCAAGAAGCGCCGCGCGACGCGTGAGCTCGACCGCCGCCGCCGCCCGACCCACGCTCGCTCGGCCGCCTCCTCATCGTTCGGCCCCACAAGCGCCGCCGCCGACGCCGCACGGCCGCCCGCAACGCCGACGGCCCGCTCGCGTCGCGTCTCCCCTCGGCTCGGCCGCCCGCGTCGTCCGGCCCGCAAGCGCCGTTGTCGACACTCGGCGGCCCGCCCGCCGTCGCCGGCGGCCTCGGCCGTCTGCGCGCTCGACCGTGCTCGCAGCCGCGGTCATCGGCTCGGTTGGAGCTCGCGCATGAAGCGTCGGCCTCGCTCGCGCTACCCGGCCGGATCGGCCTCGCCGCGGCCGCCGCCGCCGCCGCCAAGACGCACGCCGCCAGATCGCCGCCGCCGCCAGCGCCGTCGCCTCGGTTTCAAGACGGCATGGCTGCCGCTTTGGCTTCCGAGCCCGCAGCGCGCCGCCCGCCGCTGCGAGCGTCGCCGGCTCGGTCGCCGTCAGCCCACGACGCCGGCCGTATCCGGCCGACGCTCCGTCGTCGCGCTCGAAGCCGCCTCGATTTTTTTTTTTCTTTCTCCGCCGCAGACCGCCGGTGCTTTGCAATGGCGGTGTTTTGCCTCCCGAACGCCATGGCGGCCGGATTGAAACCCTAGCCGCGGTTTTGTTGCTTTGGCCAAGCAGCCACCCGAGCAATCAAAGCCCAATGAAGGAGCGCCAATGGGCTAAGAGCTAACGCAAGAAAGAAAAATGCGCCCCAAAGGCAAGGCCCACCATTCGCTCTACCGAAGAGAAGAAAAAAGGGAAGAAAAGAAAAGAAAAGAAAAGAAAATAAAAGGAAAAAATTGCGTAAAATTTTGAAAATTGCCGAAAATCAAGAAGATTTATTTGGCTCGCTTTTAATTTTTCTTACTCTATTTCTCTGCTTTATGAATTTTCTTTATGAATTTGAATCTGTTGCTTTATTTAATATATTGCAATGCATATGGATTTATTTTTCGCACTTTATGCTTTTGCAACCATTTTCATCGACACACGCAGAATCTAAACCGAATCTTGAAATCATGCGATATGTCCGCATAGTGAATCGTGAGTTTGAAGAACTGGCCCCGCACGGTCAGAACTATCTCACTTGGGCATCGGACGTGAAGATCGTTCTTGGGGGCAAGAAGCTCCGCTCTGCGATAGGTCTAGGGTCCTCGCAGGACGCAAAATCTACCGCTGAGCAGAACGATCAAGCTCTGCATTTTCTCAGGCACCATCTCTCAGCCACTCTAAAGAATGAATATATGGCCGAGGAGAGTGCACTTGAGCTTTGGACCGCACTTGAAGCGGTTCGAAAAGCTCAAGTACACCATCTTGCCCCAAGCACAAGCAAGATTGGGTACGCTGAGGTTTGCGACTTGAGCAGGGGGCGAGTACAATTCCGCCTTGCACGAAATTTGTACCAATCTCTCCTATGTGGCAAGAAGATCACCGATGAGGAGAAGATTGAGAAAACTCTCTACCTTCCACCCTAATGCTATCCAGAGCACGCATATCGTCGGACGCATACAAGGAGTATAGCGAATCGATTGATGTAATGCAAGTTGCGGAATCGCAAGACGATGTTCTACGCAAGAACTATGTCTCGCACCACCGACGAGGCACCGCATCAAGTCAATGCCAACAGGCTACAAGGTGAGAAAGCCCACTCATAGAAAGAAGGGCAAGCGGGTGGAAAAGAGAGACCCGTGCCAAAGGAAAGTCCAAAGCCCCGTGAAGAGGAGGACAAAGAAAAGACGCACGCCAAGCCGTATGGACAGCGAGAACCGGACGTGCTTCAAGTGTGGCACTTGGGGACATTGGTCAAGATATGTCGAGAATCCAAGGAAGCGATCAACGATATCGGGCTAAGAAGAAGGCAAAGAAAACGCCCATGAGCGCGCCGCCAACATCGATGAAGATGATGTCATGGATGTAGACACCCCACTTGCCTCATCCTCACAGAATAGCCTGGACATCGATGCTGCAGCCATGATTATGGCAAATGAAGAGAAAACTTCTGCAGATGATATAGAAGCAGAAATTAATGCATATTTTACAGATTCTATTTAATGCATTTCTTTTAGATTATGGTTGTTAGCATTTTTCTTTGAATAAAGGATTGTAAGCTCTAGAAGAGCATACTTCTTTCATGAATAAATACGCAATTTATTCTTTATTCCAGTATTCTTCAATTTTGCAAGTAATATTTGGATTGTTTTGCCTCTATCTGATTAGAATTATATTTCTTTTATCTAGAAATCGTGTAGCGCCCAAATGGAAGAGATATGCATTGTTGATAGTGGCACAACAAATACCATCTTAAGAGAGTCTAAGTATTTCCAGTCGATCACGAAGAACGCTGGAAAGATTACTACGATCGCAGAAGCGACTCATATGTAATCGGCTCGGAAGAGTCACTATTATATTGCCTATGGGTACAACTTTGGTAATTAAAGAAGCCCTTTGTACCTCGAATCAACACGCACTCTCTTAAGCTTTAAAGACATCCGCGCCAATGGTTTTCACGTAGAAACCAATGAAGAAAATGGCAAAGAATACTTGTGCATTGTGAAGCACGCAGTATGTGGAAAAATGGTATTAGAAAAATGTCCTCATATGAATCAGGTTGTACTACACGAATATTCATGCACCAAGTGTATACTTCCTTGAAGACTGCTTTTAGAAGCTCGAGTTATTTTCTTTATGGCATGGTAGATTAGGTCATCCTGGTCTTAGAATGATGAGAAATATAGTGAACAACTCACGTGGTCATGGCATAAATGTTAAAAATTTCCGAATCATGAAGATTTTGTGTGCCTGCATGTGCCACCGGAAATTAATAAATAGACCCTCTGTCATGAAAGTGCAAAGTGAAATTCCTGCATTCTGGAACGCATCCAGGGGATATTTGCGGTCCGATTCAGCCCTGTCGTACGCGTTTCGATACTTTATGGTGCTCATCGATGCTTCCTCGAAATGGTCGCATGTATGCTTGTTGTCAACAAGAAACCATGCTTTTGCAAAGCTGATCTCGCAGATCATAAGAATTAAGAATGCTTTCCCTGATCATCGCGTGAAGTCCATTAGAATGGACAATGCCGAGAATTTACTTCAAAGGCATTTGATGATTATTGCACAAAGAACAGGATAGCGATTGAGCACTCCGCATCGCACGCTCATACGCAGAATCGGACTCGCGAAGCACTAATAAAGAGGATTAAGTTCATTGCCAGACCGCTTTTGCAGAGTTGTAACTTGCCCAACACTTGTTGGGGACACGCAGTCCTGCACGCAGCAGCTCTTATCAATTTTAGACCGTCGGCCTACAACATCCATTCTCCTATGCAACTTGTGCACGGATCATCCCAAGATCTCCCACCTTAGAAAATTTGGGTGTATGGTATATGTACCTATACCACCCCCATGTGATCGCAATGGGCCCTCTCCGCAAGTCCGGATATACGTTGGTTATGAGAGTGCATCCATAATCGTATTTGGAACCCATGATCGGAGACTTGCATACACCCGATTCATTGATTGCATCTTTGACGAGGATCGCTTCCGTCATTAGGGAAGGAAATCAACCTTTGATGAAAAATGCCGGAAATCATATGGCATTCCACCGATCCCCGCACATGACCCCGAACTAATGAAGCAAATCAAGAAGTCCGAAGATAATTGATTTGCGTAATTTAGCAAATGAACTGCTGATCATTTTGTGATTTGAAGGGCGTGGTTAAGTCGCATGTACCCGCAAGGAATGCACCGAGAGGGTGGAAATACCAAAGAAAATAGAAGGTATCCTCAACCTGCTCAGAGGCCTCAAAGAAAAAGAGCATGCAACTGCTCCTCAAACCCAAAGTACCGAGACGTCTGAGAAAATCGGGCGAGAGGACTTACCACAACCAATCACGAAAATGCCCCAAGGAAAGAAGGAGAGCGGTTGAGACACAGCACCGGAAAGAAGCCAACAGAAAGGCAATTCTGGACTTGAATTTTCCATCAAGGAAGCCGCGGAAATAATGTGCGCGCACACATAGGCGATGAAAGCTAAAGGAACTTGCTCTGCGATAGGGAATAGCAACAAGAGCAAGTAGAAGTGCATGAAGCACCCCATGAAGAAATGGCCATAAACTTTGTAATAACAGAGAATCCTGAATAGAGCAACGACCAACGTTGATGCATACTTCGCAAAGAAGATTGCCTCGATCATTGATCATGATCCCGAGCACAATCTCGCGCAGAGTGCAAGAAAAGGCTAGATTGGGAAGAATGGAAAAGGCAATCATGCAGAGTTAGTCTCTCCAACAAGAGAGAGGTGTTTGGGCAGATGCCGCACACCTCCCCATATAAACCCGTAGGTCACAAATGGGTCTTTGTTCTAAGAGAAATGAAAACAACGGTTGTAAGGTACAAAGCAAGGCTTGTAGCTCAAGGTTTCACTCAACGTCCGGAGTTGATTATGAAGAAACCTATTCTCCTGGTCATGGGAGGAATTACCTTTAGATATTTGATCTCAATGGCGATCAACTTGAAGTTGAGAATGAAGCTAATGGATGTTGTCACAGAGATATTTGTATGGAAACTTGGATTCGAGATATACATGAAAGTACCTAAGGAATTCCTATCCCAACCAAGATGGAGCAAATAGAAACTCCATGCAGATGTGAAATTGGAGAAATCATCAGATGGGTTTGAAGCAATCGGAAGAATGTGGTATAATCGCTGAGTGACTTTCTCTGCAAGAAAGGCTACACAAACAAATAAGATTGTCCATGTGTGTTTATACAATGATCCCGAATGGATTCTCATAATCTCCGTCTATGTAGATGACTTGAACATCATTGGGACGGATGAAGAAATTGAAGAGGCATACTCATACTTGAAGTCCGAGTTTGAAATGAAAGATTTGGGTAAAACCAAGTTTTGTTTAGGCTTGCGGCTTGAACATGTCCAAGGAGGAATCTTGGTACATCAATCAACCTACACACGTAAAGTGTTGGAAAGGTTTGGATTTGAAAAGGCATATCCTGCGAAGACTCCAATGGCTCAAGGTCACTCCAAGCGCACCTAGACCCATACTGCACCTAGAGAAGAGGGGGAGGAAGTCCCGGGAGCGAGAATTCCCATATTTGAGTGCAATTGAGCGCTCATGTACCTTGCGAATAGCACTAGACCGAACATTGCGTCATTTGTGAATTTGCTAGCTCGATGCAGGCGTAACCCACCAAAAGGCATTGGAAAGGGATCAAGGACATCTTCCGCTACCTCCAAGGAAGCAAAGACCTCGATGCATTCTTTAGAAGAAATAATGAATTGAATTTGGTTGGCTATGCCGATCTTTGGTATTTATCGGACCATCTTGGCAAGTCCCAAACCGCTATGTTTTCCTATGTGGAGGAACAAAGCAATTTCTTGGAAGTCGTCTAAGCGGACTCTTGTCTCGACGTCGACAAACCACTCGAAATCATCGCTTTGTATGAAGCATCTCGTGAATGTGCATGGCTCGGAAGAATGGTTCACCACATCCGTAAGTCATGTGGTTTGAACATTGAGCAAACTCCCACGATAATCTATGAAGATAATGCGGCTTGTGTTGCCCAAGCACGGATGGGTTATGTGAAGAGCAATCTCACGAAGCATATCAACCCCAAGTTCTTCTATGCTCATGAATTGCATAAGATGAACGAGATTAAGATATTGCATACTAAGTCATGTGAAAATCTTGCAGATTTGTTCACTAAATCACTCCCAAAGATCTACCTTTGAAAGGTGCGTGAAAGGAATTGGGATGATGAGACTTAGAGAAGTGCGATTTCGGGGGAGATATGTCACATACTCCCGCATGAAT
The DNA here is from genome assembly GCA_036346275.1 of Otatea glauca. Lineage (NCBI taxonomy): Eukaryota > Viridiplantae > Streptophyta > Magnoliopsida > Poales > Poaceae > Otatea > Otatea glauca. The sequence continues at coordinate 44,949,217 of CM070714.1, forward strand.
CTCGAACATGAATTATGAATACCCAACATAAATCTCAAGATTAGCAATTGAAGTTGGGAGAATTGTACTCTTTTCCTTAGCAAGTTTTTCCAAGTTTTCTTGCGTAAGGTTTTAACGAGGCAATTAGTGCAACATAGTAAGCGTATGCTATGTACTCTTTCTCCAAGTATTTTTCCTCTGGGTTTTTCCGAGTTTTGAGGCATATGCATCTCGCGGCAAAGGGCCCAAGGGGGAGTGTTAAGAAACCCTAATAGCCCATTGGAAGGCCCATGTGGTCCTTTAGCCAAAACCCGGATGAGCGCTATAAAGGAGGAGGGTGTCCCCTATGTACCGTAATTCATTAGCAATAAAGAATTTCCGCCGCTCTCCTAAACACGTGTCTCTCTCTCTCGTTTCTTCACTTCAGATCTGTTCGGGAACCCCGGACTATTCGATAGCGAGGTTCCTTAACATTCTCCACTCGTGGCGGCAAAGGGCGGGCAAGACTCACGCAGCAGCATGCGGGCAAGATGGATAGCAAAGTAGCGTAAGGTTTCAAATCTCATTTTTGGTTGAAATTGAGGTGATGGGAATCCGAAATTTCGCTGAGATTATAGAATTTTAGATAAATTTCGAACGAAATACAAAAATAAAAATTCAAATTCGGTTTTTACGCATCAAAATTTCCGAGATTTCGTCCGAAATTGCCGAAATCTCAGCGAGATTTGCTGAGATTTCAATGAAATTGAACCGAACGAAAAATGATTCAAACAACGTTGATTTTTTTTAGATTTTTGTGAAGGGTCCTGAGACATCAGTAATGTTTACATAAAAATTTTAGATGATTATCAAGCCTAAGGAATTTTTAAAAATTCAAAGAGTGCTACTGTCCTGATAAAACGTTGACAGGCAAATTTGAACCCATTGAAAAATAGAACAAACCACGTTAGAAATTTTTTAATTTTTTTGTTTATGGTTATTATGCATCACTAATATTCTCATCAAATTTTTAGATGATGATTAAGCTTTAGAAATTTTTAAAAATTTAGACAATGCTACTGTCCTGATAAAAACTTTACCGACAAAATTCAACCAAATGAAAAAAAGTTCAAACCACCGTAGAAAATTTTGTGGATGGTCTTGATGTATCATCAATGTTTATATAATTTTTTCGGATGATGATTAAGCTTCAAAAAATTTCAAAAATTCTGACAGTGCCACGTCTTGATAAAAGCCTAATAATCAATACATAGATTTGCTTGATCAACCAAAAAAGGGTTAGAATTTTTGACACTTTTAGAGAATGGTGTTGAGGAAATTTTTGAGCTCTTATAAAAAATTTGGATCATGATCACACAATAATGAATTTATAAAATTCTTACAATGGTAATGTACCCTTTGTGTTCCTTGTGTTTTTTATTTTGAAAGATAACAAATGAAGTTCAATGTATTCATAGATTTGATTGAGCAAACAAAACAGGTTTAAATTTTTTGAAAATTTTAGATAAGGGTTATCAGGCAATTCTCAAGCTCTCCTACAAATTTTGGATCACGATCACACTCACAAAAATTTATAAAATTCTGAAAAGGTTACTGTCTCAGTTATGTTCATTCTGCTTTTGATTTTTTAAAGGTAACAAATGATTTAAATTAGTTTGAAACTTTTTCTATATGATATTACACTTTTAAATATAGTATCATAAATTTTTTAGAGTATGATCAAGCTTTTATAATTTTATAAAAATCTGATAGCGTTTCTGCCAAAATTTAAAAAATCTCAAAATTTCAATTTTTCAACGAATTTTCATGGAAGATGACTTTATTAAGGGTTATTGGGCCAAATCCAGTCAAATTACCCGAGATTTTTTATATTACTGTAGCAATTTAGTTTGTTTTTCAAGTTTTTTTTATTCGGCCGGGATTTTGGATCCCGTTCCGACCAGAATACGAGATCTCGGTCGAGATTTCCAAAATCTCGCCGGTTTTTTGAACCTTGTGCGCACACGGGTCACCGTCTCTTGCGTCGTGGCACGCCGCGGTCATGCTTCTAGTTCTACATGAATCCAACAATTCCTGCAGAAGTGTTGCGCCATGTCGTCTGTGAATTTTGGGCCGTCCGATCTTGGCATAAGCTATCCTGATCCGTCGGATCGCACCAACGCGAAATATCGTCTGTGAATTTTCGGCCACTCGATCCTGGCATAAGCTAACCCGATCCGTCGGATTGCACTAACGCGAAACATCTTTCTGGCCCTTTAAGAAACTTCGAATCTATTCTACTCACTCACAATATTTACAATCAGGTACTCCCTCTTCGTTTCTGTCTCCCTTAATACCCTTTGCCGCCCCTCGCCCTCCCGAAAGCTTCGCGCCGTGACTCTCCGCCTCCCTCGCGGCCTCCTCGCCTGCTCAACTGCGGCAGCGCCGTGACCTCCCTCCCCTTCCCTCCCAACTATCCCTCACATTCTCCCACCCAGTGCCGTCGCCGACTTCTACTCCCCACGCGACGTCGCTGCCCCTATCCAAGCCCCTCGCTGTCGCCTTCTCGCACCGCTGCCTGTCCAAAATAGCACCACCCCCGCCCCTCCCCGGTTCCACCGCCGCTCACCTCCTCCGACCGCCGCTGTCCACAACCCCGCACCCCTCTGCCCTCCCACCCAGTCCCTCCGCAACCCCACCGCCACTACCAGTCGCTATTCCTCCTGGCGCTGGCCTCCTGACTGTGCGCCGCCGCCATCGAACAGGGAAGGACGGATCCGGCAACCACATTTTAGATACGGGCGGCAGCGGCCAGAGATAAATGGCGACGGAGAGGAGCGAAGTGGAGGAAGGGGTGTCGGCGCTTGATTTGAAGGCTGCGGCGCTCGATCCAGGCGGCGACGACTAGGAGGAAAGGCGGCAGCGCTTGATCCAGGCTGCGGCCAGGAAGAGTGGTGGTGGTGCCAAGGGGAGGCGTGCGGCGACAGTCCGGCAATGCGATGACAGAGCAACGCCGCCATCCATCGGCCGCCTCCTCCTCATGCGTCGTCACTGCCTCCTCTCAACGTTGTTCCCCCATGTGCACCACCACATCCCTTCGCCACCACCGCCTCCAGCTCCGCTCCCCGTTGCCGTCGCCGGCACGTGATTGGCGTTATACTGAGCAGGGCGCTGGCGTGATACAGAGTGACGGAGACATGCTGGCATGACGGCGACTGATAGCGGTGTGCAGTGGGGACCCAAATAGGAAGACGGGTTGGTCCAACAGTTGCCATGGCGCGGCAGAGCAAGGGCACTACGCTGATGCAAGGGAATTGCTACGGCTCTTTGAGGTGTTTAGTGTATAATTTTTGCTCTCATTGATTGTGCATGTTCAGTGCGCGCTGAAGGTGGATCGCTGGTGACGGCGGCTGCGGAGAGTAGGAATGAAGGGGGATGGCGCTGTGTGATTGTCGTCTTTGTGTCTATCGCCGTTTCTCCCGTCGAGGGCGTCCACCATCGCTTCTATTAGCGAGAAAACTCCTACATCCACCTCGTGTGCTCTTCGCAAAGCTTGGGCATTGCCACTATTCTTCCCGGTCATGGTACTGTCACCATTGCAGCCTCGGTCAGCCCGGCCACCCTCACGGTTGGAATGGATGTGTCATGGTGTCCGACACAAGCTTGGTGGTTCTCTAGCGAGGAAGAGACCGTGCTGGGGAGATTTGCAGAAGTAATGCCGTACATGCAGACTTGCATTTCAATGACAATGGTACAGCTTTAACCAAATAGTTTGTTTAGCTTTTGACCGAACCATGAAATAGACTTATTGACGGTCCATTTACAATGACTGGTCGACCGGTAATGCTTTACGTACTATGACGTATAATGACTGATTTACATAAGCTTAAAAATATTGGTGCAAATATGTACTCATGTGTCACCCGCCACATCCCCACGGTTGAGGAGGAGATTATTTTTATAAATTTATCCAAAAGGAGGTCAAATTTATAAGCAAAAAAATGTGAGGGGCTGAAATGCACTGATTTCCCTCGGTAAGTTGCATTGTGGAACTCGGAGAGCTGTAGCTTTTCTGAAAAATTTCTTTTTAGCTTTCTAAGTTGAAAAACAGCTATAACTTTTTATGAGAGGCTGTTTGAAAAATAGCTAATTCTCTTATGTAATAAGCTGTAAAAGTATATCACGTCCTGCTTTTAGCTTTTACTATTTATATGTGGCTTCCAGTTTATACCAAAAGTCGTTTAAAAACTGACCTACTTAGGACATGCGGCTTTTTAAAAATTAAAGTTGGTTTTAAACCCTAAATATGAGCCTTGACTTGAGCCGTCAAAATTAATTACCTCTGCATTCTTGAGCCTTCTTCAGCCATCTCGGAGCTTTCTCCTCAGGTCTGGGACTCTCTTATTCACACCTAGCTCAACATAAGCCTACTTAATACTGTCCTCTCATAGTAGTACTGTAGCAGCAGTCCTATATTTCTTCCGGCGTATTTGTCCATAGCTAACGCCAGGTAAAGACGATGACGACTACTAAGGGCCTGTTTGTTTCAGCTGTGTATTCTCCAAAAGCTGATTCTGGATTATGGTGGTAGAGAAGATGATTCTCCAAAAATTGAATCTTCAAAAGCTGGCCTGTTTGGCATCCATGCTTTTAGAAGGGCTGGCTGGTAGCTTTTGAAGTGTAATGTCTGTAATAACCTTAGCTGTTTTGAGTGTAAAGTACATGTAACAACCACATATTGGCATCGTAGTTAGTTGAGAAATACAAATTTATAGGCATAGAAATACAAATTTATAGGCATGACTGATGAATACCGTATGGACTCGTACATTTCCCCTTTATCTATCCATCACGGTTGTATATACGTGCCTGCATGCTCACCAACTGATTTTGTTCGATGTAGTTCCCTACTTGCTTCAAGTTCTAATGAATGCTCATTCCGAACACATACCCAACTAATGGAGGTTCATTCTGAACACATACCCAACGATGGACATGAGGCCATGGCATGCCGTGCAGTATCAGTCATGTGAAATATTAAATGATCCCTCATTCATACAAATGTATTTTTGTCACTCAAAAATAATTTGTCATGTATATCACAGAACATAATAACCTATCCTCTCATAGAAAATAAAGCATTAGCAATACTATCACGGAAGGTATTCATATTCCCATCCTCCTCTCCTGCTACATTGCCACTACTTTCTTGAGATGATGCTGGCTCACCAACGCTTGGAGTGTAGTATTCATCTCGATCACACATCTCAAATAGTTCATCTCTCAAAGCACTATCTCGAATAAAGTTGTGAAGGGCTATGCATGCAATGATAATCTTTGTTTGCCTCTTCATTGGATAGCTTGGCAAGCTCAATAATATTCTCCACTTCATCTTCAAAACACCAAAGGCTCGCTCGATAACATTGCGAAGGGATGAATGCAAATGGTTGAACACTTCTTTTTTACCGCTCGGACGTGGGCCTTGTCGAAACTCCGATAAATGATATTTTCCCCTTTGTATGGAGCTAGGTAACCCTCTTGATTAGAATAGCCCGAATCAATAAGATAATACTTTCCTGAACAGAATCATATAGCATTAGCACTAGCAATGACAATACTGCAATATAAATAATTATGGGATAATTTGTACAATACCTTTAGGGGGAGATGGGAACTTCCTACGATATTTTTGTAGGGCCTCCTTGAACACCCTGTTGTCATGCACTGAACCCGGCCATCCAGCCACAACAAAAGTGAATCTCATATCAAAGTTACATATGGCCAATACATTCTGAGTTGCATATCCACGGCGTCCAACATGTGCAACCAACTCAGATGAAGGCACAATAACAGGTATATGTGTACCATCAATTGCGCATATACAATTGTTGAAATGTGGTGAAAAACGGGCATCTTGAAGTCTAGAATGCACCGTTCTGAATTTTGGGTATATTATCTTTTGCCAAGCGATTGACACAATCCAAGACATGACAAAGCTTCCTACTAATTGTTTCAGTTGACCTCTCGAAACGGTTTTCAACTTGTATAAATGATTGTGGACCACCAATAATCCATAAAAACATTCCCAAACATTCAATAGAACTCATAGATGTGGTTGACTTTAAGCCATAATTTGATACCAACAAGTCATGGAGCCTATCAAAAATGGGTTTATTCATCCTAAACATTTTGTAGCAATCTCTTGGATGATTCAAGGTGTTAATAACCCATTGATAACCAGAGATTAGTGATTCTTTCTTCTTGGATTTGTTTAAGGAAGTGTCATTATAGTACGTACCGATAGCACATGCTATTACTGCATATTGTTGAAGCATAGATTGGTGTCTACTTGTAATCTCAAATATTTGATCATCATCATTATCATCACTTGATCCATTGTCAGAACTACCACTTGAACTCATCTACAAACAAACACAAGAATGGGGATACACGGATCATCGAACCAAAATTGAGCCCCAAGCTTCGATCAAAGCTTCAAACGCCAACCACTACCTTTCGCAGAAGGGATCGAAGGGGAAGGGGGAACCAGGGAGCGATTGGGCTAATAGGTACCTTGTCGATCGGGGCGCTTGGGCTTGCAGGCGGCGACGAAGTCGTCGTAGGTGTCGAAGTTGAAGCTGCGGAGAGGACGAGTCGGCACCGGGCAGAGAGGAGGCAGTGTCGCGTGGAGAGGACGAGTCGGCGCTGGGCAGAGAGGAGGCGGCGTCGGGTGGAGATGAGCCGGCGCCGGGCGAAGTAGACGAGAGGTGCGCCGCCTCCAGGGGAAGAGAACGAAGGTAGAGGAGGAAACAGCGAATCGGGCTCAGGTGGGGGATCGGGAGACGTAGGGTTGAGTGGCCTTGGTGGGTAATTATCTTTGAAATTTAGTGGTACTTTTATATTTGTGCATTTCAGAATCCACAGAAGCACCTTTCAACTAGATTGTGGATTCTAGTGTATTAGGGTGAGTTGGATTGTGAGAATCGGATTCTAGTATCGAGCTGTTTGTTTTTTATTCTGCTTTTGAGGTTAGAATCCAGAATCAAAAGCTGAAACAAACAGGCCCTAAACGAAGCATGGGATGCTGATCTCTTCCGCGTATAACTGCAGACGCCGTACTGCAGCATCACATCACCCGCAATTAATCAATATTTCTTCTTTCTTTCTCTTGGTCAGACTCCGACATCAATCGAGTCGGTTATGCCTGATGACTCAGAAGTCAGAACCATGCCATACTATAGCATGCTATATACAAGCAGCAAATTAATTATGTGCGTGGCTTGTAGTCCATGCTCCATACAAGCATAATGATCACCGATCACTCAGTGCAGTGGCCACCGGGAAGAAGATTGCATTGTTTGTGTGTGTGTGTGGCCTTGTGTCCGGGCTCTGTAGGAAATGATTTCTCGTGGCCTCTCAGCCTCTGCCTTTTTCATGCCAACTAAGATCCAGTTCATGTGCCAGGGAAAAGGACACGGCTGGGGACTATTTTGGTCGCAGATAGATAAGATTTGACGTGGATTAATCGCTCATGGCGTGAATCATGTTGATCCAAAAAAGGACTATATAGATTCGAGTAGGGCCTTCTCGTGTATTTAGCCTTCAGAAGGTATCGCTAGATTGTCTAGAACCGGGTCACATTATTCAGTCGCATACTTGGTTTACCTTTACGTGCGTGTATTTTTTGTCTTGCACTTAGGTTTCTCTGCAAGATTTACTCTTTTTTTTACAGGAAAACTATTCAATAGTAGAGGTCCTGAGTCAAAACGACGGGATAAACATCCACTGTTCTTTATCGCTGTATAGATTTGTCTCACGAAACATGATCGCTTCGGCCGTGGGGCCCTCCGAACCACGCTACGGCGCGGACATCCTCGTGGAGGCCCATTGAGCGCTGCAGCGTCAGCGACGTCTTCACCTACCCTGGTGGCACGTTTGTGGAGATCCACCAGGCGCTAACCCGCTCGCCCGTCATCACTAACCACCTCTTCCGCCACGACCAGGGAGAGGCGTTCGCGGCGTCCGGCCGGGGTACATTGCGTGCCTGTCCAAGCCACCTGCAGCCAAATTGCTTGAGCAGGTGTTGCGTCTTGTTGGTGAGGCACAGCGTCCGATTCTTTATGTTGATGGTGGCTGCTCTTCATCCGTTGATGAGTTGCGCCGCTTTGTTGAGCTGACTGGGATCCCAATTACAACTACTCTGAAGGGCCTTTGTAACTCCCCCAGTGATGACCTGGGGACAAGGTTCAAAAAACCGCTGAAATCTCGGGCAAGATTTTGGATTTCGGTCGGAGACAGAATCCAAAATCATGGTCTAGTAAAAAAATTAAATTGCTACAATAATCTCAAAAATTTCGGCGGGATTTTGCCAAATCTCGGGTTTTTTTTGGCCGGATTTGGTCCAATAACCCGTAAGAAAGTCATCTTCCATGAAAATTTGTTGAAAAACCGAATTTTTGAAATGTTTTAAAATTTCGACAGAAACACTAATTTGATCTTGACATTCAGTGAGACAATGTGTGTGGAATAAGTTTGAGTTTGATCTTGACATTCATGGAGATAATGTGTGTGGAATAAGTAAATTGGTTTCTACTCACAACAGCTGACTAAACATAGTTTTTCTGTGATACAGACTTTAGCAATATGGCTTGTTTGATTATTCATATCCATCCAATATCCCATAGTAGGCTAGATGGTTAATGGGGTTGGGTTGTTGGCGTCGATTGGTTGTTCTGTGATAGATTGGCTCTTATTTTTTTTGTAGGCTAGATTGATGTTTAGTTAAGTTCATTTGGTTTCATGAATTTTCAAGAAGATTCAGTGATTAATATGTTTCATGAGATTTCATCGAATAGTTTCACATCTAAATTTATAGTTTCATCAGGTATTTGATAGTTTTACGACTATGTTTCAATATATTTCATATTTAAGTTTTCCAAGGTTTCATGAGTTCACGGCTATGTTTCACAACGTTTCATAAATAAGTTTCATAAGGTTTCACAAAATAAGTTTCAAGATGTTTCATAAGTTACAATAGGTTTAAATATCGTAATTTTTCACGGATAAATTTTATGACGTTTCACGAACGTTTCATTTATACGTTTCATGAAGTTTCATCACATAGATTCACGTTTACGTTTAAAGTTTCATGAGGTATTGATAGTGTGTATGACTATATTTCAGGGCTAAGTTTCATAGTGTTTCGTCCGGATATACGAACCCTATGAAACACGCTCGATATTTTGAATATTTGACAAATCTCATAAAACTCATATGAAACTGGTTTTCATTTGTTTTTCTCTAGAACTTGTGAAACTTTGAAGTTGGCCTCTTGAAACTCAATTAAAATTATTTTGAATTTTGTTTTAAATCAAGTTGGCACGTTTTGTAGGACAGAATACATAATTCGTTCTCTCTCTTTGGTGGATAAAAAAGTGAGAGAGAAAAAACTTTCTTTTCCCTCACTTTTGTAATACCACCTTTGCCATTTTTTTTACATCGGCGAAAGGACTTTTCAGAAACATCGACATCTCATCTTCTAGCTTCCGGCCTATCGACAAAAGCCAAGAAAAAGAAGGGGGTGTATTTTGCATCAGGGGTAGAAAAAAGGCATGGACTTCATTTATTTTACTGTACCTAAATTGTGTAGTGATTTCATTTGGAAAGCAACTTTCCTGAAGAGTAGCCAACTGACAAAGTAAATTTATTTTAACGGGGCAGTTTGTCCATATGAGGCATGGAAATGCTATGCAGAGGAGCCAAACTGACAGCTTATATAAAGCAAAATAGTTTCTGAATTCTAACTGAACTGGCCTGTTACAAGGAGAACTGTAATTTCTCGAAACAACAATACGTGCAGTAAGAATACGAATGCTTGTCAAGTAGTAGTACCATTGATAGTCTAATCAAGCCATTTTCTGCTGCCGCTTCTCTTTTTTTTTTCTTTTTTTTTTTGGAGAGGAAGCTTCTTCTATGCATTTGATAATGGAGTAGTGCTACTACTATCATTTCGCGTTGGCCACATTTTTCTTCTAGAGATTCTATGTTTTCTTCTAGAGATTTTTAGTCGGTGCACTCTGGCCACATTTTTAGTCGGTGTGTAACTGCACCCAGGAGTAATTAACTGTGGTTTAAGGATGACAATGGTACACTTCACATTGACTCGCATGTTTTACTCTTTCTTGACCATTTCGGCAAGCATATCCTGTTGATCCTTGACTGCAGGGCGAATCTTCTGGGGTTTTATCATGCGCGAGATTTCGAGTTTGAAGACTTCTATAGTATTTTTTAACTTGTTTTTTTCGCCCAAATCTAACTTTCTCCTGAGGGAATTTGCATTTCTAACTCTCTTCACCGTGCTCCCGCGCTCCCTATCAAGGAGCCGCCTGTCATGCGGGCAGGATCTGGCGCGCGCAGGCGGTGGCCAACTAGTGCAGAGCGTGTCTTCTGCTGCAGCGGTCAGCCCAGCGGGAGGAAAGCGAATGCAGCAGAGTCGGCCTACCACGGCAGTCGGGAGCGAGAGACGGCTTGCCACGGCTGGAGAGCGCGAGAGGCCACTTCCTGCGGTAGGGGAGCGAGAGGCGGCCTACCACGGCTGGAGAGCACGAGAGGCCACCTCCCGTGGTAGGGGAGCGTAGGAGCATATTGGAAGGGACTAGATTTACAATTTTATTTGAAATAATACTATATTTGAGAAAAACGAGACAAAAAGAGCTATAAAAGTCATCACTTACGAGATTACCTTCTAAGCAAGCGCCAGTACCCCATACCCTCCATTTGGCCTGGTGGCCATGGCCTCGACTAGAGGTGGGCGTCGTCTTGCGTCGGGCGGCCGCAAGACGGCCCATCGTGCCGGGCCTAAACTGTGCTTGCCGCGACGGCGTCGTCGTCGTTGCGTCGGGCTGGCCGGCTTCGTCTTCAGTGAGCCAGCACGGCCCATTTGCGTTTAAATCGTGCCGTGCGTGCGGCCAGGCCCCACCATTTACACTATTACGATGATGAGAAAGGATCCGGTTGCTTGTAGTAGTGTGCGTATCTGATCTTCTGATGCAATGAATGTATTGCCTAGTTGGCATTGATGTAGGAGATTATGAAAGACATCGACCGATTACGTTACGAACATATATATAGTCAAAAAATAAACAATCGATTAGTGCATACTAAATGGCAATACATGCACATTCCTATGCATGAGTACATTACACCATCACATGTATTGTCCTTGGCTCCCTGCATACTCTCTCTCCCATTTTCCCTCGAGCCAGCCACGCCCACGGCCCACTTCCCTCAGTCCCTCTGCCCGGCTTCCACCTCCCCTCCGCCTTGTCTTCCCTGCTCCCGTCTCACCTCCCTACCGCCTCACCAGCGCCTCCCCTCTCCTCTCCCACCGACACGGGTCGAGCACTCGAGCTCCCCTCCTCTACTCACCTGTCGAGGCGGACGCGATGCGGCATGAGAGGTGAGAAGTTCGGCACGTTGTCGCGGGTTCGGCCATGTGCCGCCGCGTTGCCACGGGCCCTGCTGCGTGTTGCACGGGCCGACGTGCCGCCGTCGGACGTGCCGTGCCCCGGCACGAATGGGCTCGTTCGGACCGTGCCGGCCCGAGCACGGCCCATACTGTCGTACCGGGCCGGGCCGCCCATCATGCTCGATTGACAGGCCCGGCACGGTCCGGACAACCGTGCCGAACCGACCCGATCCTTTTGAAACAGTGTCGTGCTGGGCCGCGGGTCGTGCCGGGCCGGACGTGCCTCGGACCGACCCAAAATAGCCCGGCCCAGTGTCCACCTCTAGCCTCGACTAAGGCTCCTTAGTCGATTTCCTAAGAAGAAACAGAGGAAAAATAACGTGAGTCTTTGTCGAAGCCCACGATGTCTGACTGCGGCCTAACATCCACATCCCGATCCATCCTACGTTCTCCAATTCACTGGCGGTCAATCGATTGAACTAGATGAGAGCTAAGAGCACACTTGGCTGAAGAGTGAAGAAACCCTACGTTCTATTTACATTATGGCTTCGCCGTTGCTCGACTGCTCTACCCCGTGGTTAATGCCAAAATTCCGAAGCGAATTTGCCTCACTTTGTCAGTGGTCACCAGCGTTCCAAATCTCCCCGAATTTCGGCGAAATTTCGGATTTCGGACCACCCTGAAATCTAAACTACCGCCGAATGATTTTTTTTGAAATTGTTACAGTAATCCGAAATTTCGTTTTTTTTCTCGGCCAAATTTCATGTTTTTTTCCCGGTTTTGAAACTTTTAAGTCCGGATTTGGTCCAATAACCCTTAGAAAAGTCATCTCCTATGAAAATTTGTTGAAAAACCGAATTTTTGAGAAATTTTAAAATTTTAGCAGAAATACTGTCATATTTTTATAAAATTGTAAAGATTGATAATGATCTTAAAAGTTTATGGTATTATCTTTAGTATCTTAGGATCATACAATAAAAATTTCAAAATAATTTAACTTAATTTGTTATCCTTAAAAAATTAAAAACAGAATTAACATAATTGGGACAGTTACATTGTCAGAATTTTATAAATTTCCTTGAGTGTGATTATGATCTAATTTTTTTTGAGAGATTAATAATTTCCTCAATACCATTATATAAATTTTTCAAAAAAAATCAACTTTGTTTGTTTGGTCAATCAAATCTATGTAAGCATTGAACTTCGTTTGTTATATTATATTTCAAAAATCAAAAAGAAAAGAACAACAATGGTATTGTGCCTTGTAAGAATTTTATAAATTCACTAGAGTGTGATCATGATTCAAAATTTTTATGAGATATTAATAACTTACTTATCACCCTTATTTAAAATTTTCAAAAATTTTAATTTTTTTTATTGCTAAAGCAAATATATGTATTGATCATGAGACTTTTATCAGGATGTAACACTGTCTGAATTTTTAAACATTATTTGTGAATGATCATCATCCAAAAAATTTAAAGAAAAATTAATTTTACATCAGTACCCTCCACAAAATTTTTTAAAAGTTTTTAACGAGGTTTAGATAATTTTTCATTTTGTTCAAGTTTGCCGATAAACCTTTTAACAGGACAGTAGTACTGTTCGAATTTTTAAAAATTCATACAGTTTGATCATCACCTGAAAATTTTATGAGAGTATTATAGATACATCATAACCATTCAATTTTTTTTAAATGTTTGTAACGTGGTTTGAACCATTTTGCATTCGGTTAAAAATTGTCAGTCGGCGTTTTATCAGGACAATAGCAATGTTTGAATTTTTAAAAATTCTACAGACTTTAGAATTATCTGAAATTTTTACGGAAATATCACATATGTGTCAGGACTCTCCAAAAAAAATTTAAATTTTTTTCGATGTCGTTTGACCCACTTTTCTACCATTGCAAAAACGCCGAAATTTCGGGTATTTCGCCCGAAATTTCGTTTTTCTCGGTAGAAAATAAACCGGATTTGAATTTTTGTTTTTGAATTTCGAATGAGATTTGTCCGAAATATCCGAATTTCGGTGAAATTTTGGATTCCGGTCCGAGACGATATTTTATCGAAAACGAAACGTTCTTGTCCTTGGCTCATAGTCCTTGCGAGTACTCCGTTTCTAGGATCAGTTAATCTAATCAACCTTGTTAGCCATGAATGCAGGCACGTGTAGCCTAGCGCTAGGGCATGTGCCCAACAAGTTCCCCGGAGACAAAAATGAGAGACACCGGCATGCATTATTATGGCCGAATTACGGCGCTCAGAGGCGAAAACGACAGTAACTATGAATTTTATAAAATTATGTGTACGCCATTGCTAGTTGGGTAATTAAATCATAAACGTATTTGATGCCAATACTCCAACAGTACAGTAGTACTGACAACTCTGCTGCCGTGGATGCTAGTGTTACTAAACATGATTTCCACGCTAGCAAAGCGTAGGATTTTTCCAAAATCGCCTGCCTTTTCCCCACGTCGCTGGTCACTAGAGACACCGGTGAACTGCTGCTGCTGCTGCTCTGTAAAAGGAGGAAAGGGTGAGACCGTGTGAGAAAGAGTGGAAAAGAAGCAAGCGGGATGTGGCTTTTGCTGCGGTCACTCGCCGTCTCTTTCCTCGTAGAGCCGATAACCAGGGGTGGTTAGAGTGGTAACAGCTGCAAACCCAAGTAAAGTGTGGGCTTTAACCATGGCAGAATGTGATCTTATTCTCTCGCTTAAAAAAAGGCACCAACCTGAAGCTTAAACGCGCTCCAATCCCACAGCCTTTACACTTCACCCTCACCTCTCGCTCACTCCTCTCCCAAATAGCGTGGGATAGGTGTGTAGGATCCGTACGCAAATCACACATACATTGATCTGTTCATGAAGCCAATGTTGGTGCCTTGGTGGTGATCAGATTCTATTCCCCTTCCCCCTAGCTACCGCCACGACTGCGCGGTGCTGCCTGTGCGCCTGTGCTGTGCTGTGCTGTTCATAGGCATAGCAACCAACACCGACACCCACTGCTCCTTCCTTACATTCTTGCGCCGAATCCATCCCTCCCCAAATTTGGAGGCGCGCGCGAGCACACACCGACACACGCACAAACAAACACACACACACACACACACAGAGGCGGCGGCGGCAACAATAGCAATGCTGGGCTCTAGACCCAGGTAAGTGCCAATCCGCGTCGATTCCTCTGGTTCTTTGCGCAATTATTTGTTTCGGCTGCAGATCTTGGTAGGTTCAGTTCTTGATCTGAGCAGAAAATTCGGTTCTTTGGCGCAGATCTGGCACGGCCGAGGCCAAGAGCGGCAAGGGCACGCCACCGACACCCAAGGGGAGCAGGGCGGGCCAGCCGGGTCCCGCCAAGCCGGCCAATGGCACCCCGCCGCATGCGCCGCGCGGCGCTGACAGGTCCCCCGGGTCGGCCGAGAAGCCGTCGTCGGCCGACCGCCGCTCACCCAATGTCTTCTCCCGGCTCAGCACGCCCCCCACCGAGGTAGTAGTTCTTTTTGATTCAGTGTCTTGTGATCTTTATTGCTTTTGTGGTATTGGGTTGTGAGTGACTCCATTGGAATGGCTGCAGAAGCAAGGGAGTGCCGTGAAGCAGTCTCAGGAGCTGCAGGCGCAGCTTGCTGCGGTTCAGGAGGACCTCAAGAAAGCCAAGGAGCAGTTAGTGGAGAAGGAGAAGGAGAAGGGCAAGGTTCTTGAGGAGCTGGAGGATGCCAAGAGGCTAGCCGAGGAGGCCAGTGCCAAGCTCTGGGATGCGCTGGCTGCGCGGGAGAGGGCGGAGCAGGCCTCCGAGACCGAAATGTTCCGTGCAGTCGAGCCGGAACAGACGAGCATCGAGTCTATGCAGAGGAAGGAGAAGGAGCTTCAGAGGAAGCTGGAGAGCATGCGGAGTCAGCAGGAGGCGGATGCGGCTGCTCTGCGATCGACAGTGGAGCAGCTCGAGAAGGCGAGGTATGAGCTGGCTGATGCAATCGACGCCAAGAACTTGGCGCTCAACCAGGTCGACGATGCGATCAGGGTTAGCGAGGCGAACGCTGATAAGGTGGAGCTCTTGAATGCGGAGGTCGCTCGCCTGAAGGAGTCGCTTGACTCTGAGCTAGGGAGCAAAGAGAAAGAAGCCGCTGAGAAAATCAGGAAGCTTGAGGCGGAGGCATCAGTACTGAGGATCAAGCTCAAGAAAGCAAAGGTTGTTGAAGAGAAGGTACTTGAACTGGGAGGTGTGATTGAAGGGCTTAGAGGTGATGTTGCCAATGCTATGAAGGCCAGAACAGAAGCAGAGGAGTTGGCTAGTAAATGGAAGAAAAAGGTTGAACTACTGGAGATAAAATTGGAGGAAGCCAACCAGTCTAGCATGCTAAAGGTTGAGTCTTTAAATTCGGTGATGAAGGAATTGGATGAAGCAAGTGCTTTGCTGCAGGAGAAAGAATCTGAAATTGCTGTCCTTCAGGACAAGGTTGAGTCCTTGGAAGATGAGGTAGCTCAGCAGAATGAAGATATCAATTTGTCAGGTGAGCATCTTGATGTCGCAGAGAAAGAAGCATTTGACTTAAGGACAGAGATCGAGGAGCTTAAGTCAAAGCTCCACACAATAGAAGAAGAGAAGGTGGATGCTATTAATAATGGGAGCCTTGCAAGTTCACAAATTGAGACCATATGTGAAGAGAAGGAGAGGCTGGCTAAGGAGCTAGAAGCCAGCAAACATGAATGCGAGAAAGTTAAGAATGCCATGGAAGATCTAGCTGCCGCATTGCATGAAATGTCTGCTGAAGCAAGAGAGTCACGGGAGAGGTACCTCAATAAACAAAAAGAGATTGAGCGCACCCAGGAAAAGATAGAGGAGCTTAACATGAACCTCATGAACACCAAGGAGAACTATGAGGTAATGCTTGATGAAGCAAACTATGAGAGAGTCTGCTTGAAGAAGACGGTGGAACGAATGGAAGCAGAAGCCAAGAATACATCTGAGAAGTGGCAATCCAAAGAGCTCAGCTTTGTTGGCTCTATCAAAAAGTCAGAAGAAGAAATCATGTCAATGAGAGTTGAGATGGATAAGACAGCAGACACGGGAAAAGACTGGGAGAACAGAAATGCAGAACTAGAGGATAAGCTGAAGGAGCTGGAAGATCAGGTAGCGCAAGCTAACAGAGCCAGTGTGGAAGCAAAAGCTGAAGCATTACGCTGGAAGGAAAAGCTATTAGACAAAGAGAATGAACTGCAAAACATAAAACAGGAGAATGATGACTTGCATGTCAAAGAATCAACTGCTTCGGAGAAAATTAAAGAGTTAGCTTCTCTGCTTGGAAATGCAAAACATAGAGCCCTAAATGGCACAGGTCCAGAAGATGAGAATGAAAAGGGAAACACTGAGGAAGATGAACCGGTTGTGGTAGTTGCGAAGATGTGGGAGAACAGCAAGGTCACCGACTACGGCTTAACTAAGGAGAGGGAGAGCGACGGTGGATCAGAAGTTGATTTGGAGTCCAACAAGGGAGACACTGCCTTTGATGGCAATAGGTTGTCCACAGAGAAGATGAACTACAACACACAGCTAGCAATCAAGCAGCAGCATCAAAAGAAGCCTTTGATGAAGAAATTTGGTGGTTTGCTGAAAAAGAAAAGCCAGCATTAGCGCAAATCAAACCATCCAAAAAAAATGATTGATGTATGCCATG
The DNA here is from genome assembly GCA_036346275.1 of Otatea glauca. Taxonomy (NCBI): domain Eukaryota; kingdom Viridiplantae; phylum Streptophyta; class Magnoliopsida; order Poales; family Poaceae; genus Otatea; species Otatea glauca. The sequence goes on from CM070714.1 coordinate 44,966,309, forward strand.
GATGACTATTTTCTCTAGTTTCAGCTTAACTTGGGTCCTGCAGAGTTCCCCGTAAAGATAATAGTGGAAGTGTCAGGGACCGAAGGGCGATGTATTTGCTTCCCTTTTTTTTATTTCTTATATTTTGTATGTGTGGGGAGCATTCTTTGTATGCTGCGGTAATGTTAATGTAAAGGAATGTGAGGTTTCGATTCATTTGTTCTCCATTATATTTCAGAATCTTTGTGAGTATAGAACTGCAATCAAGGTGGAAATTACAATGTGCTAGTGAATACTAATCTACATAGTTAGGCATGATATATTGATATGGCAAATCTCTCAGCCGGAGGATTCTTGATCAGGCTAAGGTAAGGTTTGTGAACAATGGATGTCGATGTACTTCAGCTACTTATTCTGTTTGAGCATCTCTCCAATCATCTGAATGAAAAAAGTCAATACAACCAGAAATCCAGCATCACTGCATATGAATGAAGAAATGGTGATCATGTGTAGGGCCGGCAAAAAAGCTCGTTAGAGCTCGAATCAAAATTTCTTCAATGACAATAGCTGATAGGTTTAAAATTAAAATAAGACAATTTCGAGTGAAAAAAGTTGATGAGGCTCGACTCGATAGTAGCTTGTTAGCTCGAATTTGAAGTAACCACGTAAATGGCACATAAAATGATTTTACATCAAACTATATCAATTTTAAAAGAAACTCGATAATAACTCGTTAAGCTCGATAGCCAGCCCTAATCATGTGCCTCACAGGAATGCACACGGCAACGCACCAAACCGGTTGATTTCCTAAGGCCAAGCCGATGAGTTTTCCTTGGCACCAAAATTTATTGTGCCCCAAACAGCATTGCTGGCTTCAGAATTATATCGCCGATGGTTTGTGTCATTTCCATCCCCCTACTCAGGTGTGATGTGCACAGACAGGTTGTTATTATAGGACAAAATGACGAAAAGGTTAATAGAAGCTAAATAATTTTTTTTTCCTGAAAATCAAATCACGGAGAGAACAGATCGAATGACTATACAATCTAAACAGGTGGTCGGATGAATAATATTCAGATAAACAATAAAAACTACAGTGGTCGGATGAACAGTAAACAACACTGGTCGGATGAACAGTAACTGTGAACTAGTCAACAACACTTGTTGGATGAATAGTAAAAACAACACGATCTTAAAACACAAGGATCGATGTAACTTTTGATTGGCTAATCCAAAACCCGCGAAACTTTTTGTGCACCTTCCTATGGATGTCAGAAACATATTCCAACCTTTAATCGGAAGAATTGATGTTAAAGTTCTGATTTTTTTCAGTTAAATAAATGTTGTACCAAAACTGGGTCAAACACAAAAACTTCACCCTTAGTTTGCTCGTGGGAATTGATGATTAAGATGATCTTAGATGACCTCCCACATATCACAGCAAGTAAGGACACCAATGAACACCTGTCGGCGTTTCGAGCACCGGCAAGTAAATTTGTAAGTCTAAGGGGTCGCGCGTTCCACTCCCTGAATGGTTAGACTCAGAAGTCCAAGATGTATACTGGTTCGGGCCGAAGATCCCTACTCCAGTTCGTGTAGTGGTGTTGTATTCTCTTCAGTACAGATGACTGCACAAAGTTTACAAGCGAGAGTGTCAATGACTTACCGAGATGGGTTTGATGGCGCTCTCTCCTCTGCTTTCTACGGGAGTTCCTGCCTCCTTTTATACGAAAGGAAGGGGCAGGTTACATCGAGAATTGGGAGAGGACGAGACGACTTACACTAGGAGCTTCGGTCCTTCGTTCTGCTGACTGATCATCGCTCAGTCTTGCCCATGCTGGGTCGGTAGCTTAGTCGGTCAGGGCAGTTAGGTATTTCCCCGGGAAACGGCGTACCTGCCCTCTGCGAACCTTACGGGTGTTGACGTTCTTTACGCTGGCGTGGGTGTTGCCTCGGGAGAGGCGTGTCTTCGTCTTTGTATGACCGGTGATGGGGTCGGGAGCATGACTTGGTCGATCATTTAAACCCTCCGGGAAGGAGCCACCGCCCTTGTATAGTCACTTTGATTGACCCGTTAAGTGGGTACGCACGGTTGTCCGGTAGAGGCTTCGACACGCGGCCCTTGGCGGTGGTCTTAGCACGATCGGTCGGGGATTCCGACCTGCTGCGAGGGTCGGGAGCCCTGCTTGGTCGGAGCCGGGGCCGTCTTGTTGAGGAGGTCGGGAGCTTAGCTCGGTCGGAGACATTCCCCTCGGTTGGTCGGGAAGGGAAGTCCCGTGTGGCCTTGCAGTGCTTGATCGGTGAGTGGGTGAAGGCGGCTGTTGGGCTTGAGTGTGCTTGAGGCCGCCATTGGTCACCTTGGGCCGTTAGGGTACCTGTTATAAGTATTCGTCGGTAGCCCCGAACCCCGAGTGATTTGGCGGTTCGGTCGGGGTTGATTCTTGGATGAGAATGGTGGTGGGCCCGAGTGGTTGGCCCGTCCGATTAGGTCAAGCGATTTGTGCGGTGTGCCCTAACGCATCCGACGGCTACCACGAATTCTGCACAGGGCATTGAAGCGCCGGGCTTTGAATTACCTCGTTGGGCATGCCGCGACGATCGGTGGCGCGCCTCGCGCTTCGTCTTCGGGGCGCCGGGTTACGGTGGAGGCGCCGTTTTCGATGCTTGCATTCATTCAGAGCGTTCAACCTCCCTCCGTCCGGGTATATAAGGGCGCTATGGCTTGTTTGAGGATAAATCTTTAGACGAGAATCCTTTTGTTTTCTTGATATGGCTTGGGGCACCTTTAGTCTTCGGTTTTGGTGATGATGTCGGGTAGAAGAAGAAGACCCTTTGGTGAGCTTTGGGCGAGTTCGACGGCGATGGCGAACCGGGAGGAAGAAGCTGCGGCCGTGATCTTTGCTTTGCCGTCGATCTGTTGCTCGAGGTCGTCCGAGACTCGAGGTAGCAGGGGGCCCTCCTAGAGGTGATGGCGCGAGGACGCCGATCGTAGTTAGTGCGGTGCGTCGATGTCGCTGAACGCAGCGGGAGGCGCATCGGCGTCTGTTCGCGATTCTGGCGGCCGTCCGTCGACGAGCAAGGGCCACCAACATGCCGTCGGTGCCGCCGATGCCGTCACGGATGTTAAAAGGCTTTGGCGCGGAGGAGGTCTGCCGTAGTGTAGCGTAACTATTCTTGTATCATCCGAGTACTATATTGCAAAGTTGTGTGAAGTTTGAGCTGTTGGCCTATAATGAAATCTCTTTTCCTTTATGGATGTCTTCGTAATGAGTTTGCCTTGTGCCTTGGTCGGCGGGGGACCGCGATGCCTCGAGGTTGGGCGTCCGAGTGCTCGTTAACGTCGTAGCTAGACCGTGCCTTGGTGGCGCAGGACGACCGCGATGCCTCTGCGCGAGGTTGGGGTGTCAGAGTGCTCGTTTAACGTCGTAGCTAGACCGTGCCTTGGTCGGCGAGGGGCGACCGCGATGCCTCTGCGCGCGAGGTTCGGTGTCCGGTGCTCGTTTAACGTCGTAGCTAGACCGTGCCTTGGTCGGCAGGGACGACCGCGATGCCTCCGCGCGAGGTTCGGGTGTCCGAGTGCTCGTTTAACGTCGTAGCTAGACCGTGCCTTGGTCGGTAGGGACGACCGCGATGCCTCCGCGCGAGGTTCGGGTGTCCGAGTGCTCGTTTAACGTCGTAGCTAGACCGTGCCTTGGTCGGCAGGGACGACCGCGATGCCTCTGCGCGAGGTTGGGGTGTCCAAGTGCTCGTTTAACGTCGTAGCTAGACCGTGCCTTGGTCAGCAGGGACGACCGGGATGCCTCTGCGCGAAGTTCGGGTGTCCGAGTGCTCGTTTAACGTCGTAGCTAGACCGTGCCTTGGTCGGCAGGGACGACCGCGATGCCTCTGCGCGAGGTTCGGGTGTCCGAGTGCTCGTTTAACGTCGTAGCTAGACCGTGCCTTGGTCGGCAGGGACGACCGCGATGCCTCTGCGCGAGGTTCGGGTGTCCGAGTGCTCGTTTAACGTCGTAGCTAGACCGTGCCTTGGTCGGCAGGGACGGCCGCGATGCCTCTGCGCGAGGTTCGGGTGTCCGAGTGCTCGTTTAACGTCGTAGCTAGACCGTGCCTTGGTCGACGAGGGCGACGCGATGCCTCTGCGCGAGGTTCGGGTGTCCGAGTGCTCGTTTAACGTCGTAGCTAGACCGTGCCTTGGTCGGCAGGGACGACCGCGATGCCTCTGCGCGAGGTTCGGGTGTCCGAGTGCTCGTTTTACGTCGTAGCTGGACGTAGGCTCGTTTTACGTCGTAGCTGGACGTAGGCTCGTTTTACGTCGTAGCTGGACGTTGGCTCGTTTTACGTCGTAGCTGGATGTAGGGCATCCATCCCGTGTCCTCGTCTGGCGAGGGAAGCTGCGAGAGGAGTGGCCACCATCTATCCCACATGTATACCCCATCCGCAGGTGTGGGACCTGGAGGGGGTGAGCGACGCGCGTTTACCCGCGTTAGTTTGAACGTCGTGCTCGTGGAGCTTATAATAGGTAGTCCGAGTGGGTCCTGGGAGGTCCCGCCCAAGGGGGACCCTTCCGAGCAGACGGTCCCAGAGTAGGGTGTCCTGGCCCTGCTGTGGGGCGACCCATAAAAAACCTTTCTCTACTCAATCCCGTATGGGCCCTGGGTCGTTCGCCGACCCAGGGCACAGCTGGCTGTCGCTCATCGATGAGCTCCCGGGAGAGTGTGAAGTATGGTCTCGGACGCGAGTAGAGGTGATTGGGTCGTCAGCCGACCTAACCGAGGGCCCACCGTGGGGCTCACCTCATACTTGCCCCTCGCTCAAGTTTATTTGGGCGCCTTACGCCCATCTGGTGGGGTAGGCCTTTTGAACCCGCAGCTTTTAGCTGGGCCCCCGGCGCAAGCCACGGAGCTTTGTCGTTCCGGGGCGCGGTGGCCCGATGGGCCTCTCGCGTGCCCCGAACAACCGCCCCGCCTCAAGGCGAGACCGAGAGGTTAGGACGCCTTGCCCGGCGCGCGGCTTTATAGCTCTGCCGTTTTCGAGATTAAATGCGGAGTGGGATTGAAACCGGAGTTACCAGTGGCGTGAGTGGGCACGACGCCGCCGCTCGGCGCTGTTCGGTCGGCGCCTGCTCGTCTTCTATATATACGTCGCCGGGGCGCTTTGAGTAGTTACGCTTGCTTGCTTTCCTCGCCTCCTGTCCCTAAGACAAAAAAGATCAACAAAGAGCCAAAGAAAAGAAAACTCAACCTTCTCTTCTCCTCGCCTTTCCGTCGCCTCTTTCGCAAGGATGTCGTGGTCGGAGTGCTCCACCCAGACCAGTCGTGCGCTTGGCGTGGTGAAGAAGGGCTTCCTCCCTGCGCAAGATCTCTCCGGTTGGAGGGTGCCGACGGGAGCGGCCGCCCCCTCGCCGGGGGACGATGAGGTCGTGGTGCTTGCCTCTTTCTTCGAGCGCGGTTTCGGCTTGCCGTTGCATCCGTTCGTCCGGGGGCTACTCTTCCATTACAAAGCGGAGGCGCACCATCTTAACCCCAACGGGGTCCTCTACATCGCCATATTCATCACCCTTTGCGAGGCTTTCCTGGGATCGAGCCGCATTGGGCGTTGTGAAGGCATTTCTTCCAAGCGAGGCTCTGGAAGGACAAGCCGACGGACGCCGCGGCGCCCATTGGTGGCCTGGCCCTCCAGCTTCGGTCCGGCCGGAGCACGGAGTACCTCGAGGTCAAGCTGCCGTCGTCCAACAAGGGGTGGCGCTCTGAGTGGTTCTATGCTCAGAACGTCGGAGACAGCGCCCCGCCCTTCACCGCAATCTTCCGTGGCGGGAGGAGTGGGCTGGGCGCCGAGAGCGAGAAAGAACAAGGTGGCCCTGATCGTGGAGCAGATCAGGGCCCTAAGGAGGCAAGGGCTCACCGGGGACGTGGTCGTGCGTGCCTTCATGGGGATGCGCGTGCAACCTCTCGCGCACAGACCCCGCCCCCTGTTCCGGTACGAGGGAGCGTCCGACCGGATGAGGATGGCGGAGCCCGAGCTGGCCGCGACGGAGGTCGAAGCCCGGGTGGCCGCCGTCATGGGAGGAAGCGCCACGGAGGCGGCAGGCGGCCACCCGGAGCCATTCTCGGCGGCCCACCCTCCAAATCTGGTAGGTCGGCCGGACTTCTTCCCGCCCCTCTTTTCTTTGCGTTTAACGCCTGGTCTGACCAGTGCTTTTTATCTTCTAGGGACTCTTGGGCATGTCCTCCGAGGCACCGCTCCCGGGAGACAAGGAGGTGAGGGCGGCCGGCGAAAACATGGCCTTCGACTCCTCCCGAAGCGGAAGGAGGAGAGGAAGAAGAACAAGAAGAAGGAGCGCGGCGGGGCGTGTCGGAGGCCATCTGCGTGGGTGCAACCTCCACCGACAAGCGGTGGAAGCACCCCGATCCGCGCGTCTTGTGGGTTTCCTTCCGACCCGCCGGCCGTGATGATCCGATCGTGGACTGCGGAGGAACACCACGAGCACCGGTGAGGGACTCGGCCGAGGTGCGATCGCCGCCATCGTCGCGCTTTAGTGGAGGCGGCTTTAGGAAGCGATCGGCGATCCGCCCCTCGGAGGGGGACCGGTGAAGAGAGCGCGCCTGCCGCGCACCGGCTCGGCTCAGTAAGTACTTCTTTTCTTTTGTTCAAACATTTTTGCAGAAAAGCCGTTCGAACCGCTTTTAGAGTTTTGCCACGTGCAGCGCCTATACTGGTGTGACCGTGGCGCGTCCTCGTGGCGGTTCCGTGAGGACAACGCCGCAGGAAGTTCGGGCGCCCGATCCGGTGGCGCCGATCGTGGTGCTGGCGACCGAGGGCACGCCTGCCCATGAGGTCGAGGCTGGCGAGGAGCTTCCGACGCCTCGATTGTGGACACCGCCGTCCGATGTGGTCATCCCTGCGGAGGAAGAGATGGCGGCACCGCCGGCGATCGTGCCAGCCGAGACGGCGCTGGTGCCCGACCCCTCGCCCCTGGGGGAGGTGCCGACCGAGGTCCCGTGGGCGGAGGTCGCCGAGGGGACCCCTGGGGGACCAATCCTACCATCGTTGCCGATGGTGCTCGACGGTAGCGCCCGCGAAAGCGACGACCGAGGCCCGCTGCTGGAGAGGCCCCGAGTCGGGTCGGTGGCGAGCGAAGAAGCGAGTGGGTCGCTCTTGACAAAGCGCGTTACGGGCCGAAGCGGAGATGGAGCTGGTCCGAAGGGCTCGACTCTTTGTCCGGAATCCTCGGTAGGCGTTGGGCGCGATGGTCGGGGGAGTCAAGCCGATCAGTCTGGTAAGTTGGCGAAAGAACCCAACTTATAAAAAATCTGACGTACGCGCCGTGAGACTAACGGTTAGTCATCACCTTGCAGCATCTGCGGGCTTGCTCGGACAGTCAGCGGGCGGTTGTCATGGAAGAACGTGACCGGCTGCGCCTTGAGTTGCGCCTAGCTCAAGAGGCGCTGAGCGTGAGGCGGTCGGAGGCGGCGAAGGTCCGCCAGGAGCTTGAGGGGGCCGCTAAGGCTCTCTTCGATGAGCGCCTGGGGGCTCAGTCCCTGAGGATGAAGGTGGCGGAGCTCGAGTCCTCCTTCGCAGAGGCCACCGTTGCTAGGGATGCCACCACCACCACCCAGGGGGCCGCGCAAGCGCAAGCAAACCGTCTGCGAACCGAGCGAGACCAGGCTCAGAAGGACGCCGACCGAGTCCGCTCCGAGCGGGAGGCCGCTCGGAAGGATCTGTCCTCCTTGAAGACCTCCTACGAGGGGGTCAGGCAAGAGGTCGGCAACCTGGCGAACTCCGCGGCCGGTAAGGGTCTTAACTTATTTTTTAATTCTGTGGGCACTTTTCGTAAGTCGTGATCATCTGGCGCCGTTGACATCTGCAGAGCGAAGAACTTGGGCCTTGCGGTGAGGAGCGGAAGGGCGCCAGCAGCCCGTGACGGCGGTCACGCGCGGGGCGTGGCTCGTGGCGCGGAGGTTGCCAAAACGGTCGGGTTGAATCGCCGCAGGCGGAGGCCCTTCGTAGGCCGCCAGGGCGTCTGCGCCACGTCCTTGGAGCCGCAGCGATGGGCGAGCGCTCTGGCGCCCTTTGCTAGCCCGAGTCCGGGCGCGTTGAGAAGGCGGTGATCGCCGGCGCGGCGCTCGGGCTTCCTCGTGGTCAACACCATCTCGCACTACGATGGTATTGACCTCACGGTGGTGGCGATGGCGTCGGCTGGAACCGGACGGACGGGGAGATCGGCGAGTTCGAGCTCTGGTAGAGCCGCACGCTCGGAGGTCGCCACCACGTCTCGCCGCAGTCACCCTCGAGGAAGGGCGAAACAGCTTAGATTTAACCTTTTAATTTGTAAAGACTATCATGCTCGCAAGCAATTTTTAAGTTTAACAAGTTCGATGACGCCTTGCCCCTTCGTGTTTTTGGCGAGCGTTTGACCGCCATAGCTCTAAGGACAGACAAAGTTCACTTATGCGTGGGTCGGGTTGCCGAGAGGGGCTAAGAGGATAGGAATCTTGGTTACTCGCCAGATTATGCGCACTTGTGAGGATCGGAGTGTTCTGACCGGCAAAAGATCGCTCCACTTGGGCATTTCCTTCTTCCGCAAAGTGTCGAACCATAGCCGCCGAGGCGTAGGCCATAGTACTTGGGTCGAGAGGATTACGGCAGGGAGGACCTCGTGACCGGTCGGGTCACCGACCGCAAGCGCGTGAGCTAGCCGAGTTCGCGGGGGAGGAGTGTTCGATGACTAAAGGTCACTCCACTCGGGCACTTCCTTCTTCCGCGGCGCTACTTAGCAACCATAGCCGTGGGCGAGGTAAGTAACGCTTGGGTCGAGAGGTTCTGCTCGGGATTGACCTTATGGTTAGTCGGTCACCGACCGCACAAGCGCGCGAGCTAGCCGAGTTTGCGCGGGGGAGGAGTGTTCCCGACTGACTAAAAGGTCACTCCACTCGGGCACTTCCTTCTTCCGCGAAGCGCTACTTAGCAACCATAGCCGGCGGGCGAGGCCGTGTCGCTTGGGTCGAGAGGGTTACTGCTCGGGATTGACCTTACGGTTAGTCAGTCACCGACCATATAAACGTCGACTAGAGCGGCTGAGCAGGCGCCAAGGGTAGCCCGAGCGTCGCGAGGCGACCAGTGCTCGGAAAGATAAAGGTAAAGACTACGCCAGGGAAAAAAGAGTTTAGGGATAGAATCGCCTTAACTTTTCTATGTTCCAAGCGTTCGGAAGGATGCGGCCGTCGGCGTCCTTGAGTCGAAAGGTGCCGGTCGGAGAACCTCTGACGGTGAAGGGCCTTCCTGCGGCGATAGCTTGTGCTTGTCTTTCTTTGGTTTGGATCCGTGCGAGGACGGTCGCCGACGTTAAAGGATAGCCCTCGAACTGGCGGTGTGGTAGCGTCGCGAGCTTGTTGATATTTGGTGATCGCGGGATGGCCACGTCATGTGCCTCGTCGGTGGTCGATGGCGTCTTGTTGCGGCGAGCCCCGAGCCTCATCGAGCTTGTAGTCTTGGGGCGCCATACTCGGTGTGTTGGCAAAGCGGCCGGCGCACGAACACCATGAAGAACGGTGTAAACCCGATCGCTCGGGTGGGCGTGGTCCGCAGCTCCAGAGGGCGGAGGGCAGCTCGGCCACCCACCGCCCGCGGTGCTTGAGCCGATCAAGATCCGTGGCTTGAGTCCTTGAAGGATCATGCCGTTTGCACGCTTCGACACGGCCGTTAGTCCGCGGATGGGCCACGGCGCCCAATCGACACGGATGTTGAAGTCATCACGTAACTCGAGGAACTCCTTTCCTGTGAACCGCGTTCCGTTGTCGGTGATGATAGAGTTGGGGACTCCGAATCGAAAAATGATGTCGCGGAAGAAGATGGCTGCTTGTACCGACGTGACGTTCCCGACCGGCTTGGCCTCTATCCACTTGGTGAATTTATCCACCGCGACTAGGAGATGAGTAAAGCCCGGGCGCTTTCTTGAAGGGCAGGCCAGATCAAGTCCCCAAGCGCAAACGGCCAAGTGATAGGGATCGTCTGCAAGGCTTGAGCTGGCAGATGTGTCTGCCGGGCAAAGAATTGGCACCCTTCGCAGGTGCGCACGATCCGCTCGGCGTCGGACACGGCGGTCGGCCAATAAAAACCTTGTCGAAGGCTTTTCCAACGAGGATCGGGTGCGACATGGTGGCGCAGACCCGCTATGGATATCGGCGGCGGTGCTTCCTTGGTCGGCGAGCGCACCTCTGGAGGACCGGAGGGACTCCTTTTGTAAAGGTGCAGGCGATCGGAGACGAAAGATTTTGCCGCCGAGCGAGGCGGGCCTCGGTCGGGTCGGGGGGCGACCCATCCGTCAAGCGATTGATGAAGAGCTTCCTCGGTCGACCACCGGCCAGCGCCGCGGTTTGATCCGACCAAGTCTGCGCCGACAGCCGTGTCGGGTGACGTGCTAGGTGGATCGGAGACCGATCGGCCACTAAGTCCAAGCGGATGGAAGGTTGCGGAGGTCGCAGAGCGAAGATCCGGGTGGGGTGACCCTTTCTTTGGAGGCAAGATTGGCTAGGCAATCGGCCTCACTGTTGTGGCGTCTGTAGGCGTGGTGGAGCTCGAAACCCTTGAACCGCTCCTCGAGCTTGCGCACTTCCGACAAGATGCAGACCATACGGGCGCCCCGCGGCTCGAAGCCTTCATGACTGGTCGACGACAAGCTTGAGTCCGCGGACGCAGAGTCGGCGAGCGCCGAGGTCGGCAGCGATCCGAGACCGTTGGCGAGCCTCGTGCTCGGCTATGTTGTTGGTCGCGTCGAAGAGCAACGATGGCGTATTGAAGTTTGTTCCCGAGTGGGAAATGATGGCGACTCCTGCGCCGCGCCGTTCTTGGTGTAAGATCCATCAAAGTACATTGTCGATGCTCGGGGTCCTCGATCACCGGTGGCGCTGGGCTTGGTCCACTCGGCGATGAAGTGCGCAGGGCTCGCGACTTGATCGCCGTCAGAGGGACGTCGTTATGCCGTAATCACGAGCTCGGCGCCCACTTGGCTATCCTCCGGGCGTCGCGGTTCGGACGATCTCGCCGAAGGGATGCGGTCACCTGATGATGGCGTCTTGGTCGAAGTAATGGGCGAGCTTTCTCTTGGCGGTGAGCACGCGTGAGCGGCTACGCACTGTGGTACCGAGCCTTGGACTCGGAAAGAACCTCTCGATGAAGTAGATTGACCGTTGCACCTTGAGTTCACGGCCTTCCTCCGCTCGTTCCACCACAAGGGCGCGACCGACGACTTGAGCGATGAGGCGATGTAAAGGAGGCGGTTCGCTGGTCTTTGGGCGACGAGATTGGAGGTGAGGATAGGAAGACCTTGGCGGGTGAGGGCTTCTGAGCCTCTGGTCAGTGAAGCGGTCGGTTTCTTGAAGCGACTGTAGAGCGGCATTCGCGCCGCCGAGGCGAGACACGAACGGCTCAAGGCGGCAAGGCACCTGCTAGCCTCTGGACCCCTTTGAGATTAGGAATCGGGCCCATTCTTGCGATCGCGAGATCTTCTCTGATTGGCCTCGATTCCTCGCTCAAAACGATAAAGCCGAGCGACTTCCTTGGGGACCCCAAGGCGTATTTCTCGGGGTTGAGCTTTATCTGGAATCGCCGGAATTCGCAAAAGTTTCTTCGGTCGACAATAAGGTCGTGCGCATTCACGGTCTTCACGACGATGTCGTCAACATAGGCCTCAGCGTTGCGGCCGATCCGGTTGTTGAAGCACGTTTGCATACATCGTTGGTATGTAGCGCCCGCGTTATTTAGGCCAAGCGGCATTGTAGCGTAGCGAACGAGGCGAGCGGCGTGATGAAGGAAGTCGCGAGTGGTCGGACTCCTTGATGCTATCCGTGGTAGCCCGAGTAGGCATCAAAAGGAAAGAGACTCGCACCGCGGTGGAGTCGACGACTTGGTCGATCTTGGGGCAAGGAGCGGGTCCTTGGGACACGCTTTGTTGAGACTTGTGTAGTCAACACACATTCTCCATTGCCCATTTTCTTTTTACAAGTGCGAGGTTGGCGACCACTCGGGGTGACGGACCTCTTTTATAAACCTGCGACCAAAAGCTTGGCGATCTCCTCCCCTATGATCCCGTGCCTCTCCTCGTCGAGCGGCGCGGCGTTGGGCGATCGGCTTTGAGCACAGTCGGATGCTCAAGGAGTGCTCGGCGACTTCCCAGGATTCTGGCAAGTCGGAGGACCTCCATGCGAAGACGTCATTGTTGGCGCGGAGGAAGCCGACGGCGCTTTCCTATTTGGCGGGGCGTGGCTCGACCGGACGGTCTTGGTCGGATCGCGAGGATCGACCGCGACCTTCTTCGTGTCCTCGGCGGACTTGAAGGATCCCGCCCGACTTGCTGGACTCGGGGCGGACTCGAGGCTTCCTCACGAGGTTGTCGAGCTCGGCAGACGCGATGATCGCCGAGGCGAAGCTCACTAACTGCGCTTCGCGATTGTAGGCAAGTGGAAAGATGATGCCACGGTGATGACTCCTCGTGGCGGGCATCTTCGATTTGAGGTAGGCGTAGGCTGGGGCGCTATGAACTTGGCGTAGCATGGCGCCCCAAGATGGCGTGATAGGAGCCGGAGAAATCCGCAACCTCGAAAGTGAGGTCTCGGTGCGGAAATTCCCAGTTCCCCAAAGGTGACGGCGGTCGATCCGCCGGCGGATGGGCCTGTTGGCCAGGGATGACGCCGTGGAAAGGAGCCTTGCTCGGTCGGAGACTCGAACGAGGAATCCCCATGGCGTCGAGCGTCTCCACGTAGAGGATGTTGAGGCCGCTGTCACCATCCATGAGTGCCTTGGTGAGGCGCTTCTTCCCCACGATGGGGTCGACCACCAGCGGGTATCTTCCTACCGGGGGCGTGGTCGGTGATTAGCCCGATCAAAGGTGACCGGGAATTCTGACCACCGGAGGTATTGAGGGACGGCTAGTGAAGCGGTGTGGACCTCACGGTAGGCGAGTTTGAGCCGACGCTTATCGGCGTAGCACGCCATCGCCAAAGATCATGAGGCGGCCGTCGGGTTCGGGAACTCGTCGTCGCCTTCTTCTCCACGGCCGTGGGGCGTGGTCGCTTCTTTCCTTTGCCCCGCGGCGTCGTGGGCGCGAGAAAGGAAGTGCCTCGAGACTTCGATCCGGTACTTATGTTTGACAGGAACCCGTGGTTCGAGCACGGGCCGCCCATCAATTTCGAAGTGGTCAGCGCGACGATCGGTCGCGCCGCCTGCTGCGAGGCGGTCGGCGATGGCGACCACCGGGCTCGCGGACTGTTTTCCATGTCGCTTGGCTTGCCGGAGCGGTCGGAAGGATCCGATTCGGACGCCGGGCTCTTCTTTGGGCCTTTCCTCCTTCGAAGATAGCCCCGACAGCCTCCTCGTCGGGCGTGGTTGGTGGCGATGTCGAGGAGTTCCTTGGTGGTCCTGGGCTTGAGACAGCCCAGTTTGTGCACCAGGGCCTTGCAGGAGGTACCGTAGATGAATGCTCCCACGACATCAGCGTCGGAGATGTCGGGATCTCGTTACTCTTGGCGGAAAACCGCGGATATAATCCCGAGGGTTTCACCGGCCGCCGCTTGCGGCCCTTCGCCAGTCGAGGAGTTGCCAGGGCGCTTGTAAGTGCCCTGGAAGTTGCCGACGAAGAGGGTCTTCAAGTCGGCCCAGTTCCTGATGGTTTTGGCGGGCAAGTACTCAAGCCAAGCTCGGGCCGAGTCCGCAAGGTAGATGGGGAGGTACTGGATGATGAAGAGATCATCCGTCGCTCCCCCCGCCCGGCATGCGAGCCGGTAGTCTTCAAGCCAGACACCTGGGTTCGTGGCCCCAGTGTACTTGGCGATGTTAGTGGGCGCCCGGAATCTGGCAGGGAAATCCGCCTGTCGGATCCCCTGGCAGAAAGCCCGTGGTCCGGGACCATCGGGGCTTGGGCTGCGGCGGTGGCTCCCGCCGTCCACTATACGTGAGTGGACGGCCTCCTCCGCCGCCTTTCTTCGCGCCTCGAGGTGGCGCGAGCGTGTAAGCGTCCCAGACGGCCGGCGCACGAGGTGGGTGAGGCTGGGGCGGCTCGTGGTGTGGCGCCGCCTTGCGGACCTAGCCGGCCGGCGGCGGTGCGGGCGGTGGCGAGGTGGCGCCGGGCGATAGGAGCCGAAGGCTGCATGTGTTGCGGGCGCGCGCTCTACCACCCGGAGGTTCAGTGCGTGGCCTTGGCCTCCGGGTCGGCCGGCTCGGAAGGCCTCGGCGAAGATCGCGGCCGCGCCACGTTCGCTTGCATGGGAAGAACCGAGGGCGTCGATTCTTCCGCCGACTTGTGGTGTGCGACGCGCGTCCGCCGCGTCGCCGCCGGCACTCGCCGAGTCGCGGGCTCATCCGCTCGAGTTGGCTCGAGTTGGTCGAGCTTCGACCCTTTGCCTATCCAACTCTTGGCGTTGTCGCTGGAGTTGTGCCGCGGGCTTGGCGCGTTTCCGCGATCGCGGGTGTTCCCCTCCCGCACCTCGGTCGCGGATGGGGCCCCAGTATCAGCGGGTTATGATTAATCGGCCGTGCGACCATGTTGCACTCGCGAGTCTGCGTCCGTGGCGGTACTCTCGTGACGGAGCTGGAGTCGTGGCTGGAAGAGTCTTCCAACAGCTCGTGGATAGAGGCCGGCATGTAGCCGGCCATAGCCACAAGTCGCGAGCCTGCGGGGGGTGACACGGTCACCTGTCCAGGCCCGCGGGAGCTTTCGCCAGACGTGGCGGAGCGCTCCTCGCCTCGGCTGCTGGACTCGCAGCGCCCCTGCCGGAGCTTAGCGAAGTCGTCGGAGATGGCGCCCGGGCTTTGATGGCGCCGGAACTCCGTGGCGGCGAGGATGGCGTAAGCCCTCCGCCGAGGTGGCGGCAAAGTTGAGGAGCGGCGGATCGGCTTCCCAGTAGCGACCATGCCGTCACAGGTGGAAGATGCCATCAGGGAGGCAAGCGGAATCCGGAGATGGTGATGAAGACGCACGAAGGCCCCTACCTGGCGCGCCAACTGTCGGCGTTTCGAGCACCGGCAAGTAAATTTGTAAGTCTAAGGGGTCGCGCGTTCCACTCCCTGAATGGTTAGACTCGAAGTCCAAGATGTATCTTGGTTGGGCCAAGATCCCTACTCGATTCGTGTGGTGGTGTTGTACTCTCTTGATCATGATGATGCACAAAGTTTACAAGCGAGAGTGCCAATGACTTAGCGAGATGGGTTTGATGGCGCTCTCCTCTGCTTTCTACGGGAGTTCCTGCCTCCTTTTATACGAAAGGAAGGGCGGGTTACATCGAGAATGGGAGAGGGCGAGGCGACTTACACTAGGAGCTTCGTCGCCGTTCTGGACCGATCATCGCTCGCCTTGCCCATCTTGGGTCGGTAGCTTAGTCGGTCGAGGCGATTAGGTATTTCTCGGAAGCGACGTACACGCCCTTTGCGAACCTTCTTGGTGTTGACGTTCTTTGCGCTGGCGTGGGTGTTGCCTCGGGAGAGGCGTGTCTTCGTCTTTGTATCGGCCGGTGATGGGATCGGGAGCATGACTTGATCGATCATTTAAACCCTCCGGGAAGGAGCCACTGCCCTTATATAGTCACTTTGATTGACCTGTTCGTAGGTGCGCGGTTGTGCAGTAGAGGCCGACACGCGGCCCTTAGCGAGGGTGGTCTTGGCACGATCGGTCGAGGATTCGACTGCTGCGGGGTCGGGAGCCTGCTTGGTCGGAGCCGGGGCCGTCTCGTTGAGGAGGTCGGGAGCTTAGCTCGGTCGGAGACATTCCCTCGGTTGGTCGGGAAGGAAGTCCGTGTGGCCTTGCAGTGCTTGATCGGTGAGTGGGTCGAAGCGGCTGTTGGGCTTGAGTCTGTGCTTGAGGCCGTCGGCTGGTCACCTTGGGTCGTTGGGGTACCCCTGTTATAAGTATTCGTCAACACCCTTCAAACAAATAAGAATGCAATCTACAAGAATCTTTTTTCTTTCAAGTAAAAAGATCGTTTTCTTGCAAGAACTAAAAATAAGAGGTTATAGATTGCGTAGATGATGGGGATATGATCTATAGAAAATTCATCCAACAATCTTTCATCCTTGGCACAAGATTGAAAAGCACTTAGAAGGAGGGGAGGCAAATCCAAATGTGCTGAAAGTAAATTACAAGAATTTAAATGATAAATTTAAAGTATAATGTAAATGCTAAATGTAAATTTAGAATAGAGAAATGAAACTTTTATTTCTTAGGAGGAAGGTTTACAAAAGCCTCAAACAAAATGAGTTTATTTATAGTAAACTCCACTTTTAAATGACTTCCTTCTCTCATAAGAACCTTATCAAGAGCTGGGATTAACTCACCCAACCATAATGGGCTGACCCGAAACCCAACGACATAACGGGTTTTGACACACACATTTCAAGGCACCACTAATTTAATCATTACTCCACCTGCGAACCTGCGATCCAACGATCCTCCTTCGCTTGATTAGGTATTAATTTAGCATTTGCACTATCCACTTGTCTTCTCGGCTTGCAGCTACTCCCTGGGCTCAGTCATCTTTGGTGATATCTTCACCGTCTGAACCTCAGCTCTCCCAGCCTAGTCCCGATCTCCTCCGCCTCACCATAACCTAGCTTCGAAGTCCTACAACCATCATAGACAAGGAAAACACATCATATAGTAATGTTCAACAACATATGCAATCAAAACAATACATAGTCAGAATGATACACAATTTATCCCGAATAATTTATAATCTTTCCCAACCAATTCACATACTGTCCCGATCAGTTCACAACCAGTTTACAAACTGTCCCGACCAATTCACGACCAATTTACAAACTATTCAATTCGAACTTGAATTTGTGTACCACAAACTTAAATACAGTCAATTTCTTATCACAAACATAAGTAGACCTTCGTATGGTCTTTCAGTTCAGTTATATGTGAGGTGAGGCTGCTTCGGTGATCAGCTCAGCTTTCAGCAAAGAGAAAGAGAATGCAGAGACGAGCAACACTGCCGAGGGGACCCGTGCGGGTTATTGTAGTGGAAAAACTCGTGAATCTCTGACATCTCTGCACGGAAGAAGTGGCAGGCTTCAACCGTCCTACATGGCATGTTTCAGATTAGCAGTTCTTGCAGGGCCAGCGTCACGAGAAAAGGACTATAATCTTCGTCCCCATCGCCCACGGTCCTGTGTTATGTCATGATTCGCATGTAAAAGCTCCATATGCAGAATGTGCCATTATTAATTTTGTTATAAAGCCTCGGTTCAATTTGGAGTGTCTATCTTGTTATAATCTGGTGATATCAATCATATCACATTCTTCGAGCTGAAGAGGTAGATGTAGTGATTACTACTGAGGTACCGCAAGAACATTATTACTCTTATGACGTTAATGCACCAACAACAGCGAATCGACAGTGAAGAAGCAAACTGCCAAAGGAAATGTACCAGCTGCAATCACAACTCACAAGATTCTGATTCTGTGAAGCGAAGAAACTGATTCGCGTAAGTACATGTGGGAGTAAAGGATTTGCCAAGGCCAAGCGGCTCAATACGATAGGGTCACCCTATTTTGATTCAGGACAAGGATCGCCATCCTGACGATTGGTGGTAACAGCCTGCAAGGAAGCGATGGGTAGTCTGACCCGGTGACAGCTCTGATACCGATGTGCAGGGCGGCAGTGCCGGGAAGTACAGGAGAAGACAATGGCATGTTCTCAGTAAACTAGGTCTCCATTTACAAAACATCACCGCCTGTGTCAGAACTCAGAACAGAGTACGAGTAGTAGTAGTAGCTTATGGGGAGGAAAGCAGCAACTGACACATCAGCCAGTTTGTACCGAGATTTCGCACCGGCGGGCGAGGCGACGTCGGTCGGCAAGGCTTGGCGTCGCGCTCTTCTTTACCGCAGGGCTCGCGCGGCCGTGCACCACCCGAACGCGGCGCCAGGAGACGATTGGTTTCTGGCGTGAAATGGGCCGCTGCGGACGTGCGTTTTGTGTGGTCCAGCCGGATGAGGGATAGCAGCGCGGGTTGTTTCAAGGTGGAAAGGCTGCTGGCCTGTGCCGTCTGGCAATCCCCTTGAAAGGCTCGTCGCGGCGGAGCACGCCGGTCGAGCGGCCTCTAATGGGCCTACTCAGGAGTTCGCGTGCTTCGCATTAATCGAAGTCGCGTGCTGGCTATGGACTCACGGGCTTCTTTACGAGTTAGGCTGTGTGTTCCAATTTGCCCAGGTCAAGATTGATCCGCACAGTCGTAACCCGTCAGAGCTGCTGCAACAGCAGCAATCTGGTTCGGCCCCGTGGCTATACGTGAAAACGGGCTAGAAATGGGCACGAACGCTTGACATAACCCAATCTTGTCTTCAGTTCCCGTACGTGACAGTCTGTGCTCCTTGCAAGCTGACGTGCAGAGACGTGTAAATCGTGGGACCGTGATACACGCCCCCGACCTGAGTGGCTGTGAGAGCACAACCGGGCCGGGAGCATCATTTAGGAGGCTCATTTCCGATTAAGATATAAGTAAATGGGTAGAGATTTTAGTCTAAGAGGCTGTTTAGAGAGTTGTGTTTTAATTTTGGACCAAAAGCCCCTCAAACAGTATGGCTCTAAAGCAGTTAAGAAGCTAAGTTAAGTCACATTAAAAACACCTCTCAAAACTGCAGCCACTGGAGAAAAGCTTTTTTGCTATGGTTTCACTCAACCGCCTCTCTCCTCGTCCCGCTGTCTCCCCACCGGATCGCCTCCCTCCGGCTCGGGCACCGCCTCTCCTCAAAAGCTACCGCTGCAGCAGTCAGTTTATCAAGCAACATAATAAGAAAAGTCATAGTTATAGCTATCGTTGATTTACAACGCAGCAAGCCAAAAACGGTTTTTTTAGCCTAAACACAACCTACCGCCCCAATGACAAGTTGCGCCTAGCCATCAAACCCGTCCACGGACAGGAACATGGATGCCAGTCAGGTTTGCAGCCAACAATCGTGGCGTGTGGTCCAGCGGAAGCCACATCCACGCCATCGCAAGGGGGTAAAGATTGAAGAGGTCCCAACAAAGAAAAGGAAACACACATGCCGACTTATGCACTACGTACCAAAGCAAAGGATTGCCCCTCCAAATCATTATGATCGCAGAACCGCAGAAGACAGTGAGAACATGACATGCAATTTGCACCCTGCGCCGCGTCCAAACAAACATACTTTCTGCACATGTATATAAGAGGGAGATCCTAAAATTGAAGCAAGATTTCAAATATGTCACAATATTGCCATGAATAACTGAATCAGCTGGATTGAATCTTGATATGATCAGTTGTTCCTTCCATATAAACAATGTTGAACAGAGCATAGAAAAGCAGTTTCTGCTGATGGCCCATTCCGCCTTCCAGATTCATAATGCTGTGACCGTGAGTGGAGATAGGTTGGGACCCCTGCCATGTTTTGCTGCCCACTGTCCGGCCACAAAGTCAAATGGACTAGAAGTCATTAAGCCACCAAATGCCGAATCTTGATATGTACAGGAGAGGGGAGGTGAAGTGGTGGTGGCGTGTAAGTGATCAGCTTGTGCTAGATGCCATTTCGGATGCGTTTCCTTTCATCTCGTTCTTACCCAACAATGTGGGTGTCACCGAAACAACCCCAATCAAGAACAACAGCGCTATCGACTGCGGATCGTATAGGTCGTTCAATGAGCTCAAGTCTCCCAAAGCAATTCCAGCCTAGGTTTCAGAAAATAAAAGTTAAGGTAATCGTAAGCATGAACTACGCAATTGAGGAAACTAGTGCAGTAAGTATGATTCTGAAACAGGAAATTTACCCTGACAGTCACATAGGCTGCTGGGATGAGACCAATCAGGGTTGCGAAGAAGAAGATATGGTAGGGCACGTCCACTATCGGCGATGCTAAATTGATGAAAGTATTGGGCAATGTAGGAGTGACTCTAAGGAAAAGCATGTAGTTCAACAGTTTCTCTCTTCTTTCTGCAACCTGAAAGAAATAAGTAAAGAGCATCAGTAACTATCTTCAGTTATGTGAGCATTTACATTGTTCTAAGTTCCACAATGGCCAACCTCAACATAACTCGAGAATCTATAAGGGCATCAAATCACAGAATTAACAATGGGATCCACAGCGCATTGAGCATACTGAAGACATCACCACGAACTGAAATACATAATTCGAAAAAAGAATGCCAGCTGGCTAACCCGCAGGTTCTGACGTTACCTGCTTTTGGAAGAACCCGAGCTTGTCCGGCCACAACGAGAAGACCAATGGTTTCCCGATCAGCTTAGACAGGAAGTAGCAGGAAGAAGCACCGGCGGTGGCAGCAAAGACCACCAGGGCCACGCCGCCGAGCTGGCCAAACAGGGCTCCGGCAAGGAGGGACATGAATATGGTCCCTGGAATCATGAACGTCTGCATGAAGATGTACACGGCGCAATAGCCCACCAGCACCTGCACGGTGTAGTCGCTCGTGTAGTCCTCGAGATGGTCACTGCAAAAGTAATTAAGCATCTCATGGTTAGAAACAGTGCAATTTGGAACATCCATTGCACACCGAAAAAAACCAACCGAGTAAGAATCAACAAACACGGAGTTGAAGACAACCACAAGAAACATATCTGAATTCTGAACATTGGTACTGATTAAGCTTGACAAATGACGACGTTTGTACACCAAATCAAATCAGAAACCCGTCATTTTTCTAGCCTGCTCACAAGTTTTTTTTCTCCAAATCTATCCTTTTCTCAATAAATTTGCAAAAATAGCTCTTTCCCCGACCACGGCAGATCATAGCTGAATACTTATCTAGCCCCCTCACAAGCTTTTTTTTTTTGGTAAATCTGACCTCCTTCCGAATAAATTTGCAAAATGGCTCCCTTGTCCACCGCAGCATGTGGTAGCTGGGTTGTGGCAAAGTTCTATCGAGTTAGGAGGTCGGCAGGAAATGTGCCATTAAGTATTCACTTTTAATAATTAATCACATTTAATTAATTAATCACTTGATTAATGGCTTCGCTTAATTAATTTTCTTAATACCGCCGATGTAGTATTGCTCTGCATGTTGCTTCTTTCGAGCTTCTCCTACACGGTACCACCTGTCAGCCGTTGGAGGCTTTAAAAAATTTAAAAAAATTCCCAAAAATCCAGAATTTTTTCCCAATAAATAGGTGGCTGCATCCCCCTTATTTCTACACCAGCAAAGTTGCATTCTCTTCTCTTCATTCTCTTATGAAAAATCTTTTGCTCTTGGTGATAATTTGACAAAATTCAAAATAGTTTTTGTCAAAAATCTGAAATTTAGCTTCCAGCTTGTGTCAAGAAATCAAAGTAATAATTGTGATTTAATTTTTTATTTTGTTAGTATTTTAAATCATATTTTAGTACTAATAACGTAATTATTTCTTGCAATTTTCTTTATGGAGCAAGGGAATTTTCCGTTCTTCCTAGCTTCTGATTTCGGGATTTCACCTCAGGAACTTCTTTCATCCTATGAAGCTCAAGAAGCTATAGCAGCTGTACCATCCTCAAGCTTTACAAGTGCTACTGCGTCGGCAAGTACCGGAGCGAAAAGATCAAGACACGGTACATCGGGAGTCTGGGAAGATTTTGAGCAGATTTTTGAGACATCAGACGGTGTTCAGAGTAGGTATACTATTTGTTCATATTGTAAGCACAAATTAAATGCAAAATCTACAGGTAGAACGGGCACTTGAAGAGGCATGTTGAGAGTTATAAAAGAAAAGCGGGGGTGGCTTTGAGACAGACGCAGATGTAGTACAACCCAGATGGTACGGTACGTAACTAGGACTACAATCCCGAGGTAGCTCGTGAATCTCTTTATCGTTTAATCGCTTCTCAAGATCTTCCTTTAAACTTTGGTAAATCACCTGCATTTAAAAACTATATTAGTAACGCTCATAATCCTAGGTTTCCTTCAGTCTCTAGACGGACAACAACTAAAGATTTGATTAAATACTATAATAATTATCGTAATAAGCTAAAAGAGCAATTTAGTACCTGTACTTTTTCTGTGTCTTTAACATCTGACATACGGAGTGGTAGAGCTAAAGAGGATTACCTTAGTGTAGTTGCTCATTATGTAAACAATGAATGGCAACTAGAGAAGAGAATTATAGGGTTCAAATTAATTGATGTAGCACACACCAGTGAAAATATTGCTGATTGTATTGTAAAAGTTGGGGAAGATTTTGGCATTACTCATAAGATTTTTGCAATAACATTAGATAATGCTTCAGCAAATACTTTTGCATTAGCATTCTTGCTCCCCTTTTCAATTCGTATGCTAAATCTTTCTTATTACATCAGCGTTGTGCTTGCCATATTATTAATCTTATAGTTAAATCTGGTTTAAAAAGGTTACATCAATATTTTGAACATTTTCGCACTGCAATATCTTTCTTAAATAATTCTAATCAACGAGTAGAAGCATATAAGACTTATTGTATTGCAATGGATGTGCATCCGCGTAAGTTCGGTTTGGATATGCCTGTTAGATGAAACTCTACTTACTTGATACTTAAGTCTCTCATACCCTATCAAAGCACATTTTCTGTTTTTATTAACACGCACTATCGTAGACAGAATGGTCAACCGCTACTCACATAGCAACATTGGTATATTGCTAAATATTTGCTGTCATTTTTATAACTTTATTATTCCACTGTTGCTTTATCTGAAGTTTATTACTCAACCTCTCCTTTAATTGTGCATCGTATTTTAGAAATTTCTACCCACTTAAGGAGCCACGAAAATGATAATATCTTGTATGAATCTGTTTATGCTATGAAAACTAAAATTTTGAAATATTGGCAAGAAATTCCAATGTTATATGCATTTAAATTTATTTTAGATCCTAGAGATAAAGTTCGAGGATTTTCTAATGTTCTCTCACTTCTAAGTGATGCGGTAGGTACTGATTATTCTAGTTATTTTTCAAATGTCCGTACTAACTTATCTCAAGCTTATGCTAAGTATGATCAGAAGTTTGCTATAGTTCGTATGCAGCGATCTCCACCAGCACCCACAACAGGTAAGAAGAAAACTGTGTGGGGAAAGATATGGGGTGCAAGTGGCTCTTCCTCAAGGAGTTTGACTACAACAACGTCAAATGCAGACACAACAAGTGGTAGAGAGCTAGCTGTCTATCTCAACAGCGACACTGTCAACTACCAAGAGCAGCAAGATGAGGACTTCAACATTTTGCAATGGTGGCACGAGCACAAGGTAACATATCCGGTACTTTTCATATTAGCACAGGATGTGTTAATAGTTCCTATCTTCACGGTTTCTTCGGAGTCTGCTTTCAGTCTATCTGAAAAAAATAATCGAGGAGAGAAGAACAAATCTAACAAGTGAGATGGTAGAAATACTTCTCACTGTGAAAGATTGGCAACAAGCTGATCAACGAGCTCAACATACTGCAGAAAATGTTGAGCTGACGAAGACGTTTGAAAATCTTTTTCTAGATAATCAGGAAGAATAATTGTAATCTTCACTTTTTTCTGTATCACTGAGCTATAGGTTGTACTCTCTTTTTTTTGCCAAGGTTTTCTCGTGTTGAGTTTTTACTTGGCAAAGTTTTTAACGAGACAGCCAAACATCAAAAAGCTCATTATTTAATACCAATTATTTGTCTCATTTTAGAATTATTTCATATTTTAGCTTTTTATTAATTTACATATATTTTTAAGAAGTTTTCTAATTATTTTTTTCTTCTGATTTTTTGTATTTTTTCTGATTTTTTTTGTACTTTTTCTATTTTCTGATTTTTGTACGCTAACAGCCTGGCCCGGCTCGTTTAGGCCCATCGGACCTATCTTGGCATGGCACGGCAGTGAGTCAATCGGTAGTTAATTACTCAGTAAAGCGGGTTGTGCGCCGCTTAGCCCACATTGCCTATCACGATATGAGAGCACAGGGCAAGTGAAATGTGTCGACAATGGATGACTATCGAGCTTAACGAGCTATCAGCGAGTTTTTTCAAAATTAACATAATTCAGCATAAAGTCATTTTATTTATCATTTTAGTAGTTATTTCAAATTCGAACTAACGAGCCACTATCGAGCCGAGCCTCGTTAACATTTTTCGTTCGAGTTCGAACTCGTTAACGCTATAATCGAATTAATCTTGATTCGAACCCTAACATTTTTTTTCAGCCTACCGATGCATCCGCTGTGAGAGAGGACACACGTTTGCTAGGGGCCACGTATGATGAAAACACGCCCTGACCAGTGAGTGGTGACCAGGTCCAAAGGTACGACAGTTACAGCTGAGCACGAAGTAAACACCGAAAAGAAAGGATTTCATACTCCACAATCTCCGAAAATTACGGGATTAATTACTTTTCTCAATGAATTGTGGGGACCACACTCACCACAGGCAGGCAGCAAAGTGCATGAACCTAATAGGCTAACTAGGTTATACTAGTTCATGCTCTACTAATACAGTGCTAAAGAAAATCAAATGGCGCCAAGATTAGCGAAATGGGACAAGCTAGGTCTGAAGCATATAACCGCACTGCAACAGCCTTGCGAGTTCTAGCTTCGCAAATGTAAATGAACATTTCAAGCAACTGCATCAATCGCAACTTAACCGAATGGATGCCTCATCTCCCACCTATAAATAACAAGGAAATTCGCTCAAACGAACTACTTAAATCCTTTCAAATTTATTTTCAATAAATCATCTCCAAATCAACACAAAACCATAAACTAAATGAAGGTAATCACAAACAAACACAAAATACAGGATTAGGAGCCAGATTTATTATAACAGAAGCAGAAAAATTATAGCTTTGCTCAGAAACAAGATAACCACCACTCAAAAATACTCTACTAAGATTCTCAAATCCAACGACCCAAACCAATAGAAAGAACAGCTTGAAATAAGATTGTAATCAAACAGCAAAGACAAACCAAATCTTTATTGAACAGAACAGACTATGATGAACTTCACGCGCACAGGTTTGATTAGAAACAAAGGACGTGGGATTTACGCCATAAACCACAAGAACAACGAAATTAGGCACACAAAGGAGGCGACTTTGACATGAAATTACCAAAAACACGCAAACCTTCTGTCGAACAAAACAAACAGACACGCCAAATAAAATCAAGTAAAAACTGTGTAGATTGAATTACCTTAGGACTTGGAGCTCCTGGAGGTTGCGGGGCAGCTTGAGGAAGCTGTAGTCGGAGTGGGGCATGGAGAGGTAGACGCCGGCCAGCCCTGCGGCGAAGGTGGCGACAACGCCGGCGAGCAGTGCCGCCTCACACACAGGGAACCTGTCCTCCCTCCCCATCCCCTCCTTTTCCTCCTCCCTTCTTTCCCCTGTAAAATCTCGGTTCTGGTTGAGGCCGTGAGTGCGTGGGGGGAGAAGAGAGGAAAACGGGGGGAGGTGGTAGCCTTTTTATCGGATTCACAATCCGTGCTTCACTTTTTTCTCTCCTGTCCGGTTGCTTTTAGGAAACAGAGAGATATCGGAATATTCTTTCCTTTTTCATGATTTTTTTTTGGAGAAACTGATCTCTGTTCCTTCTTTTCGGCGGAATTCGGTTGGTTTCCTACTCTTGGTGACTTTGAAGCCTAGATGTTGCTGGTTTGCACATTGTTTCAGTTCTTGTTTTTGTGTCAGGTAGTTTCACCTTGCAAAATTTGTAGTCCTTACTCGATCGTTATTTCAGTAGCAGGTGTTCTTTTTGTTTTCTATTTCCTTTTCTTTTCGTTTCTGTTTGTTCGTGTTGTTAGGTTTGGCAGACGCGTATTGTGAAAGAAATGTGGGGTTTCTAGCTGGTAAGCACTAAGCAGCGCTTGTACTGCGACCAAACGCCGCATGTTCATGGGTTGTGGGCTTGTGGTTTGTGGCTCGCGATGCCTTTGAGTTCGGTTATATGGAGTTTTCTTGTGCCCACCGATGTCTGGTGAGTCATGACGAAATGCTGAGATCTCCCTCGCATAAAAGGCTCAGATTAGCAGTTGAGAGCTTGGCCTCAGTTTTTCTGAACTAAAAAAAAAGAACTACGAAGTTGCAGACTGATGCATGTTATGTTTGTGTGATTGTGTCAGGTTCTTCTTGTTTTTATGTTGTCTGATTTGTTCGATAATTGTTCACAATCCCCTGTCGTAGTCTAGCATACTATTACTCCATCCTACGAGTCACCGCGTGACACGCACTCGATAGCTTAATGCCATTTCCGCTAACTGAAAGGGTCGTGTTTACTTGACCCACTCAAAATGCACAAACAGAGCTCACGGCATGTAGGTTGCTTCAACTGAATGCAAGCAAACTCAAACCTGTGTGATCACGGGATTTTTATCATAAGAGCGTACGTGTTATTTTCCTGATTCAAAATATAAGGGCAACCTGGATGCCCTTATCCCTTTGAGCTGTGGTTTTGCCGTTGCTTCGTCTTGCCGTTAATCCTAACCTAATGCATTCGTCTAAACTGTTGCTGGATTGGCACTAGCGTGGTCGTGGCGGCAACTGCCATTTCTTTATGCACACCAGTGGAGATTTCAGACTAATCATCAGTTGAAATGCAAGCAATAGAAATATGCTGTGTCAAATAAGATTCCTTGCAGTTGTTGTAAGCTACCGTTTGTGTATAAATTGGAGCTGAATAGATGGAAAGAATTGCTTGGAAGGAGCTGTTTCTTATGCTTCCCCAATTGGAAGTTCAATTAGACAGTACAACGTGCCTTGACTTGTCTGCTTCCTTTCTTTTGCAAGGCCTAAACTAAACAGACAGACGTTACGGTTTATGTGGCTGTTGTTGCAAGCATGGAATGCAGCCAGATTGAGTTGGAACTGCCCGATAGGAATGAGTTTTGAGGGTGAACATTTTCAAGCATGTCATTATTTGGGTGAGTCCTCTCCAAGATCTCCTCACATGAGACCGAAACATCACCTGATCTTATTCTTTACTTTAGGGATATCATCTGACTCACCTCCCACCGTGTGTTGGCTTACGAGTGCCCCACAAGGCCACAACATCCAACTCTTTAGGCACTTTACAAAAACTGCATACTGCTGCTGCTCATACTGCAACTCTTTCTTGTTCAATGCTCCTTCAGTTCTATGTGCATCTTCAGGATACCAACCAGACAAGATGATTAAGAAATTGTGCGTCTTCAAAAGATGAAAATAGCATTTTAAACTTTTTTTACAGGAGGACAGGAATTGTACCGGACCTGATTCTCTCTTGTCAGTTCTCCCTGTGTTGCCATGGACCAGCTTTTGTATGGCCCCTGTCCCCTAGATGAGATCTCATCTCATCCCAGCAAGTCAGAAGTATGAAAAAAAGAACACCAATTCTACTGACCATTACACGGGCTGGTTGTCAGATGCTGTGGACCAGTCTTGAAAATGACATGGGACTAGTACTACCATTTACCGAACTCAGTTAAATTTCACTTCTTGTTCAGTTGTTCTATGCGAGTAAACGATGGCATAAAAACTGCACCTTTATCGTCTTTGGTTTACACGGTCAGGCTTACAGAATGGCTGATGCGCGGGATTGTCGTCCGATCCCTGCAGGAGACGTCTCATCTTAGATTTCAGAGTAGACGTTGCATGTTATCGGCATCATGTAAGGAATGTGCCATGGGAAGAAAAGTAGACAACTGTGTTAAAACGAAAGTGAGAGTTGTGAGATCCGAGTCATAAACCAGGGGAACATCATCCATCGTTGCCTGGCATCTAGGCATCATATTCCTTCCTTTTGAGGAATCCTATCTTCAATGAGAAACTGCCATTGCCATGGTTTCTACATTGCCTTTTTGAGTTTTTTCTCTTCACTGTGAGAGTATTTTGGACGGGCCAGCCCAAAGCTATGTATTTTCCTAGCCCAACTTTGCCTGTATTTTTAATGGGCCAGGTCCATGTGTCCTTTTAGAAGCTCTTGAATTTTTTTTTATTTAATATTTATTTTTATTCTTTTTTTCAAAACTATGCGTCCGAATGAAAAAATGACAAAATGCCCCGTCGCCGTGTATGGGCGATCGCTTCATACACTGAGCGATAGCCTCGCCATGCTAACGCTCCAGTAGCGGATCAGCTTGGGCCCCCATCGCCTCTGTAGGCGATCGCCCTCTGAGGCGGCAGGACACCAGTAGTTTTTTTTAGTTTTGTTTTGTAATTACTATATGCTTTTAATATAAACCCGTAACTTTTGTTAGAGTGTCCAAATTAAATGAAACTTGTTTCTAAATTTAAATTTTGGAATGAAGAATTAGAGTGTAAAATAAAAATCCATGTGTTGTTTGCAGAATTTTTTTATTTGAGTTCGAATGCTAGGCTCTAAGCGTGGATTGTGAAGGAATTATAATGTGTGTTGATCCATAATTCATGAAATAAATAGAATAAGTTACTACAACCTTATGCACTTCATTTTTGCAAAAATATCTAAATATGATTGCATTTTGAATAAAAGATGGCTAGTTTAAACCCTTTATAACAATCATTGTTCAAGCGGTTAGAATAATATCTGAACGACCTCAAAACTTGACAGAACCAGTTTTGTTGCATTCTTGGGCTTGCATAGGTCACAATTATGTAAAAATATTTAGATGTCACTTTAGGTTGCACTATTTTATTGTTGTCAGAACATGCAATCGGTAAAACATGAAAATTGCCGTATCTTTATAAACGATGGTAAAACTCGATGAAATCGATATGACGAATGAAAATGCTATAACCTATCTCGATGGAGAAAATAACATCATTTGGGACACAGAGCGATGGACACATACTAGCCCTCCGGACGGTGAGCATACTCTTGAAGGTTGGGCCGCCTGCTTATTACGACTTAAAACTAAAAGGAGTACCACGAACAAGGAAAACCAAAGTTAACACAGACGTCTATTGAGTGCTTGAGGCCACTTCCCATTCGCCCATGCCTCGTGGGCTTCTGCAACACGTCGCGCCTCTCTCGTTTCCTCTCTCTCTCGCCTCCTTCTCCTCCGCTTCCTTCCTACATGCCTCCTCGCGTGCGGCATCGCTGTTCTTGAAACCGCCGCGTGAACTCATCCTGCCGGTTGGCTTGGTCAAGCCGTTGGTCCTCGGGGTTGATCTCCGTATCAAACCATCGCTCAAATTCACACATGGCGGAGGTGATTGCATGAAGCGTAAATTAGCAAAGTTTCATTCACAAATATTATGTAACCCCGTCGATTGTTACCATGCGGCGATCCTTGAGCTCTTCTCCGTGGATCGAAGGCGTAGTTCGGCACTTCCAATACCTCCTCTTCCAAGTTGAAATTTCCCAAGAGCGGACAAGCTGCAAAGATCTCCGCACATACACATGGGCGCTCTGACTCCACGAGGTAGGAAGAGATCTTGATACGCTAAATTCCGGGCATGCACTCGCTTCTTCCTTTGCCTTCCCTTACCCTTTGCACTTGCACGCCTCGGCATTTTCGATTGATGCTCACCTCTATTCTTTCTCCATTGTTCTTTGCGAGACCGCTTGTGAACGAATGTTATAAAGCGAATATCGCCGGGTATGGGGCGATCGCCTCATATTTGGCGATTGCCCCATGTAAGCGATCGCCTCACATTAGGCGATCGCCCTACTAGAGGCGATAGGTGCACCAAACGTTGGTGTGTTGTCACGTCGTGTGGCATAGGCAAGCAATGCATAAATGATTTGAACAATTTATAGTGATAACGCTTGTCATGTTACTAACTCGGGAGTTATACAATGTCTTCTTGAGCGTAAAGCCATTAAAAAATACATCCGTACAACAAGTCAATCACGCCACGCTTCCTAATCGGCCCGTGGGGTAGGTGAGTGGCGGCGGCGACGGACGTCCCTCCTAGGCCGGCCTGCGGCGCGGCGTAGAAGTAGTCGCGGCGGCGAGGCCAAGTCTGTGGCGCGCGCACCGAGAGCCGAGAGGGTCGAGGTAGTCGGTCGAAAGGTACTCCTCCAGTCGAACTCGTCGTCGAAGGCTCGTCGAAACCACCACAGGGTCTCGCTGGGCGCGGGACGAGGAGGAGCCTCCGCGACCCGCGCCCCTTCTTCTTCGCTGCGTGGGAGCGTGGCGAGGAACCGGCGGGTAGGGCGAGACGCGCGAAGGAGCCTCCCATTACTGTCCCCCCTGCTGCTGCGTGGGAGCGTAGCGAGGAACCGACGGGGTAGGGCGAGGCGCGGAAGGAGCCTCGTCGACCATGTCCCCCTGCGGTGCGTGGGGCGTGACGGGCACCGGGTGGGTAGGGCGAGTCTTTGG
The DNA here is from genome assembly GCA_036346275.1 of Otatea glauca. Taxonomy (NCBI): domain Eukaryota; kingdom Viridiplantae; phylum Streptophyta; class Magnoliopsida; order Poales; family Poaceae; genus Otatea; species Otatea glauca. The sequence goes on from CM070714.1 coordinate 44,996,501, forward strand.
GGCGAAGTGGCGTGGTGTCTGCGTCCGCCGACGTCTCCGCGCCCTCGGCGGTGGCCGCGAGCCAACCGCCTCACCGTAGCGAGGACCCGACCCCAAGCCGTCTCGGACTCGGCGGTGGTCACTGTATGCCCCTCTAGCGCGTCAACATGGACACGACCTCCACCTCAATCTCCGCCAAGAGCTGAGTCCGCATGTAACGTCGGGTTGGCATTACGTAAGTTACATGAAAAGAGCGTGCCCATGTAGGTTCGATTGTGACACTTACGAGGCGTTGTCCCTCGGGACATCTGTGAAGAATGCGTGTCCGCTACCGATGCTGCCGTCGGCGACGACGGTCTTTGGTGTGTACCCCACCCCGAGGCGAGTCTTGGGGCGAACCACTCCATGTCTTGATCGTACATGTCATGGTCGTCTGGCCGGGTCTCGGTGACCCTCTCGTCGAGTCGCGCGTCCCCACTGCGAGGCCCATGGTCGCATACGGTCTGCGAATCGAGAGCCCACCGCACACCCATCCGGTCATCTGCAATGCAAAAGCGATGAAGTCTGCGACACATTAATTTCGCAAAGATGCGGAGTAGTAGGATCGGGGCAAGTACACATGAGCGCCACGTCGCGACAACGTGACGAGGCGGCAAAGGAAAGGATGGAGCAGCCGAATCGCCGCGACACTCGGTCGGGAGTACTCCTCGACACAAAGGTCAAAGACGAGCACCTTACGGGTGAGCCAAAGGCCTCATCTCGCGCGTGCAAAGCACGGAGACCCGTGAGGTGCTCGGGCGTGACGTCGTCGCGGTGTATGGCGTCCACCGCGCGTCCTCGTCGTGGAGGCGGTCGAACTCGAGCGAACTCTGATAGGACCTCCTCACTGTAGGTGCGCGAACCTCCGCTGCGAGGAAATAAGAAATGGCGAAGGTTATTCAAGTGCGTTAGTGGGGAAAAGATACGAGGGCGTGCACGCCGTCGGACCCGATGGTGGCCCATGGTGGGCGATCCACCGGTCGTCTCCGTAAAGCTCCTCGAGTGCGGTGTCGTGTCAACAACGAACTGCCCGCCACGGAGAAGCGCTCCCAAGACCACAAGCGGAGGAGTAGGGCGCAACGACATCGTCGCGTCGTGCTCGCTTGAGACGGCGTCGCCTGCGGACCTCATGCGTCGCCGCAAGCACACCGAGGCCCACGACCACTGCATCACTGTTTACAAGGGGAGTTAGGCGTGCTCCGTTGAGGCGAGATTGGGCCGAGTGTGTTACCTCATCCACCGGTGTCGGCGATGTCTTTGGCGTACTCGATCGGTGGCGGTCCACCGTGTTCCGTGGGAGGGCGGGAACATCACCCAACCGAGCAACAACGGAGGTATGCCTCCAAGTGGCGAACCACGTCCGCCTCCTCCGCGTCTTGGTGGAGAAGGTCGACTGCGGCGTTCGCAACAAACATTATCGACAACTTGGCGCTTCTATTTTAATTCTCAAAGAAAGAGGTACTCACCGTGGTATCGGCGACCACGCCGCGTCGGTCCGTGGCGCTCGGCCTCCCTAAAGAAATGGTAGGTCGCCCGGGTGCGCGCACCTCGGCAAACGCGGACAACTCGGCGTGCCACGTGGCGGGCGTCGTGCGGCACGGCTGCTGGGCCCGCACAAGGGAGGCCTAAGAGTGCGACCGTCTGCGGCGTCGAGCCATCTCTCCGCGCGGAAGGTGGAACGTGTCGTCTCGGTCTCCACGGTCCACGAGTGTGGCGGCGGGACGGTCGTGCCCAACCGCGGCACCTCCTTGCCCTCTAACAGGCGATCACCGGCTCCACCATCCTACAAAGAGGAAGTAAGCCGACCGCTCGCAACTTTGCATGTAGTTAGAATTGCATTCACGGTAAGTATGTATGCGTAAAGAGTGCAAGCGTTCGCGACTGCAGTGGAACCCGCGTGGGTCGATCGCGGCGGCTCCTGGGCACTCGAGTCGAAGTGGCCTAGCACTCGGTTCTCCTCTGCGGAGTACCTAGACCGGTGGAGTCGCATCGGCGGTCACGTCCGGCTCGAGGCAAGGTCGCGCCATCGTGGCACATTACAAAGCAAATACAACAGTTTATCGGTAATTACATGTGCACACAAAATGAAATGCGAAATAACGAATTGTACCATACTCAACAAACAATACAACCGAAGTGTGGAGAGCAAAAAAACTCGGATTGCAAACATACGAAAGACAAAGACATGTTCGACGAGGCACACAACGTCGAGAATTACATTATCCTCGTAGGTACTAAGCGGGACATCGGAGAATAACATGATCACGAACAACAACTTACTAGTACATTGAAAATTACATCGAACATTACAACGTACATTCTGACTTACGGTCCATTGAATAATACAAGATGGGAACAACATGCAAAGTTACATTATCCGCGGTTGCGGCGCGCCTCGGACTCGTCCATATCGTTCGAATCGCCTTGTCCTTCGACGCCCGACCTTCATCTTCAACATTCGGATGTCCGTGCCCATCGATGGTCGGAGAGGGGTTGTGAGCGATCCATCCACTCGGTACCGTACACCTCATGATGCCACGTGTTGAGAACGCTCGCTTGTAGTAGTGCGGGGAGATGAGCGGACGGCGGGATTGATGCGTCTCGGCGGCTGCGGCAATGGCGTGCGAGCACGGCAAGTCAAGCGGCGTGGTTCTAGCAGAGCACTCGCAATCACCGCTCGGGTATGCACGGATGGGAAGTCCTCTCCGGTGGGCACCCTGCGACCTCGGTCACCGCGATGCGTGGTATCTCCGTTCCACGCCACTCTCCGGTGTAACCCGATGTGTCTGCGCCTTTCTTGTTTTCTTGGACATGTAGGTAGACACAACAGTTGAGTAAGACAATCGATTGTCCGACATACATGCTGCGGAGGTCTTGTATCGCTCAATGAAATATCTCTGTGTCCCTAATAAGACACCCTCAACTATACCCACGATGGAAGGCATCGGTGCCTTTCATTACCAGATTGTAAATCTCCGCGAGTTCGTTGTCATGATCCCATAACGCGAGCCGCCCTCGTCGTGCAGAAGGGACCATTTCTCCAAAGGCTCATGTCGTATCCAATCGGTGAAACTCTTTATGCTGGTACCCGGCCTACGCCGGAGGTTTGGGGGGTCTGTCGGCAGCGCACATAAGGCTGTGGGGTCCTCTCCTTGCTCATGGTACACCATCGGGTTCCTTGATGAACTAGCGGTACCTCTGGGATCCATTGATTGCTTCTTCGTTAGTTCGTCCAACGTCTTCCAAAGCGCGTCGAACTTCCTCCGTTGGTTCTGTTTGCACAGGCGCTTGAACATGTTCATAAGCTCCTTATTCCTGAACTGACGGAAAAAATTGGCACCCATGTGCCTCATGCACCACCTGCTCCTCAGATCTGGCCACTTTGCTGCTCCCACGACGGCGGACCCTTGTTGCATATCCACGATCGCCCTTAGCAGCCCTGCATGTCGGTCATGGATGACACAAACATCGAACTGTCGAGAACAAGCGCCACTTCACTCTTTCAAGGAACCGATGCAGCTCTCCGTGTTTTCCCCCTCCACGAATGCCAACGCAACCGGTAGAACACGGTTGTTGGCATCCACCGCGATCGCGATTAGAATCGCCCTTGTACTTCCCGTGAGAATGTGCCATCCATGCAAAGGCCAGGCGACGCGTCTTGGAACGCATTTATGCATGCGCCAGGCGAAGAATGCCTGCCGCAATACCCACTTCGGTGCACGCACCACACGCGAGGAACTCCGCAAGGTCGATGGATGTCTGGGGTTCCTTTGTGCGATTACCACGAGCAAGTGGGAATATTCTCGTCTGAAGCCTCGTGCGTCGAACCGTATTTCCGGTGTCCTTTTGCTCTCCATGCCTTTGCGTAGCTAATCTTGTCTTGAAACCTCTCCTCCACGGTGTGATAATAGATCGAGGTGCGGATGGGGATTGTCCACGATCGACCATAAAACACATTTGCCACCCAAGTGGGCGACAGATTGCGGTGTCCTGCTCCGCTTCTTCCATTCGCGATTATGCTCCATCACTATGGAGCATTTCCGATAGTCCGTCCACTTCCCCGGTATGCATGCACCGCCATGGGCACGAATCAACTCGCACTTCACGTCGTAGTCCTTCTTCTTGGACTTCACAACCACGAATTGCCGGGAGAGACATTGCCCAAGCTTCACGCATCCATCACGCCTCCTTGTCTTTATATCGGCCCCTGCGTCACCTCGTTCTCACGATACTCCCATGCATCAATGTTCCCTTCATTCATTGTTAGGTCTTGAAATTGTAATTGGTCCACGCACGAGGATAGGCACCCAGGCGTTGTCCTCCTCGTCAGTGCTCACCATCGAGGACTTCCTCATCCGCACGGTCCTCCTCTTCCATCAAGTCAACAATGTCCTCCACCTCCTCCCCTCGTCGGCCACCCCTCGCGCCTCCACCGCTGTCTCCTCTGCCCCGGTCCCTTCGTCACCGCCAGTCTCGTGCTCCTCGTCTCGGGCTCCTCGCCGCCTTCCTCTTCGCATCCTTCTACATTTGATGTCCCCTCCGCGTAATGTCCACCCGACATCACGAACTTGCGACACCGATGGAGCTACCGGGTAGCATCTGGTGCCAACAACATGAGCGGCCAACCCGCTCTACAGCAAAACCAACATAACTCCTCCATGTGGACGTCGAGTTAACAGAATCAACTCTCGTAAAAGCGGTCTTGCGCTCGGCTCACTCTGCTCGACCCATAACCGAACAGTCTGGGCATCCAAACTGAACATCCGAGACATCCACTCCAACAAACCCCTGTATGTCCTATCGCTCGGTCTGCATATGCCCCGTACGACTCTTGAAAATGATGATAGATCCACCCCATCCGCCCCCTGTGCTATCTCCCCATCTCCATAAAATATTTGGAAATACAATTTCTCGACATCTTTAACGTCAAACGGAAAAATATTACTCTAAAATACAATCTACAAAATACGACTATGAATAAGTGATTCGACTAGCCTACTATACGGTCTAATATTAAATTTCTACTACATTACATTTGTATATATTGCCTAATACATTACTAACATAATAAAATTAGTAATACACGACCATACTAAATTAAATTCATACCACATTACATTTGTATATATATTGCCTAATACATTATTTGCATAACAAAATTACTAATACACAACCCTACTAAATTAAATTCAAATATTGTCTAATATTTCTACTATATTAAATTTCTACATCTTGAATACTACATTAAATTTGCACATACTTACGATACTAAATTAAATTTGTAAATACTACATACTACATTAAATTTCGAATATTAATCTGCTATATTAAATTTCTAAACAATACATAATCCTAAAATTTCTAAATACTACAATTCCTAAATATTAAATGCTACATTAAATTTTAAATCTTGTATAACCTAACAAAAATTCCTACATTTACCTCTACAAAAATTGATAAACTAACTCTACAATAAAATTCAAAAATTTACCTAAATTTTCTTCTCCTTCTCTTCTTCTTCTCTTCCTCTTCTCCTCTCTTCTCCCTCTCTTTTTCTCCTGCAGGCGCTCGCTCCGCTTCTTCTCTCTGGACCGAGTGGGCGGGGATAAAGGAGCTGTCGCCTCAGAGGCGATCGCTTCTGAGGCGATGGGGGCCCCACAGCGGCGGCATTAACGGGCGGGCGGCACTAACTAGCAGCGGGGCTATCGCGGGTGTATGGGCGATCGCCCCATACACGGGCAACGGGGGGCATTTTTGTCATTTTTTTTTTCGGACGCATAGTTTTGAAAAAAAGAATAAAAAAAAATATTAAATAAAAAAAATTCAGAAGCTCTTAATATTAATACGCTACGGGTACCTGCGGTCTTGCAGGCCGGGTCGTCCCAATTTGTTCACTCCCATTTTATATTTACAGTTCATAGTACAAAGTACACTCATGAATCCTATACAAAGAATCAAATACGTTTTAAAAAAAATGAAATCAAATCAAATAGTCTTGGACACTTGATGAAGAAAAGAAAAGAACCAAAAACAAAACAAGAGTATAATACAACGTTTATCATCAAGCTACATATGGTATCCCTACTTCAAATTCAGCTATTATCTACTAGAAAGCAATAACAAATCGATACTTTTCTCTTGTAATTGTGAACACTCGTTTCCAGAAAAAGAAAGAACAGTAGCGTGCAGCTTTTACATTTGATGTACTGAAAGCGAAGAAAGACGCAGCAAGATACAACAAAAGCGCCGGATTCTTGAGAGAGCTCATGTGTTCTGATGCCTCTGCAGCTGTTGCTGCTGCTGCTGCTGCAAGCTGACGAGCTTGTGGTAGGCGCCGTTCTTGTTCTCGATCAGGTGCTGGTGATCCCCCTGTTCGATGATCTTGCCGTCCTGGATCACCGAGATTACGTCGGCGTTCTTGATCGTCGACAGCCGGTGCGCCACCATCACGGTGGTCCGGTTCTTCATCACCCTGTCCAGCGCCTGCTGCACCACGCGCTCCGACTCCACGTCCAGCGCGCTCGTCGCCTCGTCCAGGAGCAGGATGGCCGGGTCCTTGACGATGGCGCGCGCGATGGCGATCCGCTGCTTCTGCCCGCCGGACAGCTGCACGCCGCGCTCCCCGACCTTGGTCTGATAGCCCTCCGGCAGCGAGCTGACGAAGGAGTGCGCGTTCGCCAGCTTCGCCGCCTCGATGACCTCGGCCTCCGTCGCGCTGTCCTTGCCGTACAGGATGTTGTCGTAGATCGTCGTCGCGAACAGCGCGGGCTCTTGCTGGACCAGGCCGATGTGCTTCCTGAGCGACTTCAGCTTAAGCTTTTTGATGTCCTTCCCTGCACAAAAGCACCAATGTACATAAGTTGGAATGTCTATTTAACATACCACTCATTTTTTTTGTCAAATTTTTCTCTCTTAATACATGCCACGTTTTATATAGATAAAAATAAAAAATAATTTTTCTAAGCTAGATAAAGGAAAATGAGATTGGTGAACCCTAATAGAAAATAAATGAATCACAGGGGAAAATAAAAAATAATTTTTCTAATCTAGACAAAAAAAAAATGGGATTGGTGAACCCTAATAGAAAATAAATGATTCAAATCACCTATCTAAATGCAGATGAGATGGACAAAAAAATGTAACTGAAATCAAAGAAAAATCAGTCGAATGTTAAATAAACATTTCCTTCCACCACGATGCTGAAGAACAGTTGATCTGGATAAACTAAGACTACTATCGTTGAGCAGAAGATACCGTCGATCAAGACTTTTCCGGCTATCGGGTCGTAGAAGCGGAGGATGAGTGACAGGACGGTGCTCTTGCCGGAGCCGCTCATCCCGACGAGTGCCATGCTCTTGCCGGCCTTCATCAGGAGGTCAAGGCCTTTGAACACGACCACCTCGGACCTCGACGGGTACCGGAACTCGACGCCCCGCAGCTCGATCACGCCCTCGACTCTCTTGACGTCGTCGCCGGAGTCGATCCGGACGTCAGACTTCCTGTCCAGGATCTCGAACACCGAGGACGCCATCTGGTTCCCCTTGATGATGTCCGGTGCCATCGCCAGCGTCTCACCCATGGCCAGCGCCGTCACTATCAGCACCATGAAGGACTTCATCACGGACTTGAAGCTGGCCAGCTCCTTGCTCATCAGCTCCGAGCCATACCTGAAGTTTGTGACACTTTACCATATGCTTTTCGAGTGCAGATTTAGACTGAGTTACACCGTGTTTCCATAGCACTTTACCATAAAGCCAATGCATAGGATGAGAAGAGGAAGAACTGGGAGACTCCATAGAAGAGGCCGGCGCCCTGGCCTCGCCGGAAGGACCGCTTCGCGGGCTCCTTGAGCTCATCTGCGTAGAGCTTTATCACCTTCTCCTCCGAGCAGAAGGCGGCCACCGTCCGGATGTTGCTCACTGCCTCCGCGGCGAGCATGTTGGCCTTCAGATACGACTTGCCGAGGTTGCCTCCGTATCCTTTCATGAACATTTTCTGTTGTATCACAAGTTCACAAAACAAGATCATTCTGATTTGTCAGAGAACTAGGAATTGATTGGCAGGCCACTGATATATGTAAGACGGTGAAGAAGAGATGTTGTGCTCACCTCACTGATGTGGCCGCTGACCATGAGGGGATAGGTGGCAAGCACGACCAGGGTGATCCTCCAGTTGAGTATGAAGGCGATGATGAGCGACGTCACGATCATCCCCACGTTCTGCAGCAGGATGGTCGAGCGATCGACGACGATGGTACGCACGAGCGTGGCGTCCGTCTCGAGCCGCGACGACAGCATCGCGCTCGTATTGCCGGTGTCGTCGAACCACCCGATCTCGTTCCGCAGGATGGCCGAGAACATCTTCTCCCGGATCCTCAGCGTGAGCCGCTCGCCCATGATGCCGAAGCTGAGGTGCTCGATCGCGTGGAACACCACGGTGAGCACCGCGCCGCAGCAGAAGAGCACGGCGATCTTGCGCACCTCCCGCTTGGTGGTCTCCCACCCCATGTAGTAGGACACGAGCGCCTGCGTGACGCCGAGGGCGAAGAGCGGCATCTGGGAGCCCGCCACGAAGGCGCTGATGGTGCCCGACACGCCAAAGAACCAGTCCGGCCGCACCATGGAGTAGAGCTTCTTCATGGAGACCGGCTTCCCCTTGTGCGCTTCGTCGTGCGCCTCGACAGTGCCGTACCGGCTGATCGAGTCCTTGTCGGAGCGGAAACTAGCACCCATGCTCGTCCTCCCGGACAACTCCCTCGAATACTTGAAACTATCACGAACATGTTAAGGCTGTTAGCTCATAGAGTCCTCGTGGTCACTTGACATGGAACACTGACATCATATACACTGTACACATACCTTAGTGGCCTGGTGATGCTTGCGCTGTCCGAGAAAGATGGCTTGTGCTGAAGCTGAGCAGCTTCCTGCAGCTGGATCAGAGAAGCGTAGGCGCTGTGAGGGTTCGCCATCAGCTGCTCGTGCGTGCCGGTCTCGACGATCCTGCCGCCGTCCACGACGGCGATCGTGTCGGCGTTCCTGATGGTCGACAGGCGGTGCGCGATCACCACGGTCGTGCGGCCGACCATGACGCGGTCCAGCGCCTCCTGCACGCTCTTCTCGGACTCGGCGTCCAGCGCGCTCGTCGCCTCGTCGAGGAGCAGTATTGACGGGTTCTTCAGTATGGCCCTCGATATCGCGATGCGCTGCTTCTGCCCGCCGGAGAGCTGTATCCCACGCTCGCCGACCTGCGTCTCGTACCGGTCGGGGAGGTGGTTGATGAAGGTTATCGCTTCCGACAGCTTCGCTGCGTGGTTGATTTCCTCCATGGTGGCGTCGCCCTTGCCGTAGAGTATGTTCTCCCGGATGCTCGTCGCGAAGAGCGCTGGCTCCTGATTGACGAGACCAATCTGCCGGCGCAGCCACTTGACGTCGAGGTCCTTGATGTCGTGCCCGTCGAGCAGGATCGCGCCCGAGAGCGGCTCGTAGAACCGCTCGATGAGTGAGACCACGGTGCTCTTGCCGGAGCCGCTCCCGCCGACAAGAGCGACAATCTTGCCGGGCGGGAAGTCCAGGCTGAACCTGTCGAGGATCACGACGTTTGGGCGGGACGGGTAGGCGAACCGCACGTTGCGGAACTGGATGTGGCCGTCGACCACCGGCAGCGTGCGTCCGGCCTTGGCGCTCGTCTTGTTGACGGTGCTCCTCTCGATCATCTGGAAGATCGGGTACGCCGCCGTCCTCGCCCGGAGGAACGTCGATATGTTCGGCGCCGCCTGACCAAGCGACCTGCACACATTGCATATGGCAATTTACTACTTGTCATCGATCGGCATGGCCGACATGGGCATATCATTTGCGAATAAGGATGTGTACTCTTACAGGCCGGCGATGACGACGTTGAGCATGGTGGTGAAGGACTCGCCGCCGTTGGAGATGCGCTTGTGGACGACGATGCTGGTGAACCAGATGAGCAGAGCCCAGGAGCCGAAGAGCACCGAGTGCATGGAGCCGAGGCCGAGCCCCTTGGCGAGGCCGCCCCTCTTGCCGTACTCGTAAGTCCTCAGCAGCGCCTCCCGGTACGTCCTCACCGCCTTCTCCTCGCCGACAAACGCCTGCACCGTCCGCACGTTGCCGATCACCTCCTCGGCGATCTCGCCGGCCTTGACGTAGGACTTGCGGACGCGGGCCATGAGGCCGATGGTGACGTAGGCGTAGATGCCGCCGGCGATGGCGATGAGCGGGACGATGGCGAGGGTGACGAGGCTGATCTGCCACACGCGCGAGAAGCCGATGGCAAAGCCGGCCAGGAACCGGCTGATGTAGTGCATGAAGTTGCCCACCTGCAGCGATCCATGGACAAAGCTCGTCAGCACAAAGATACAACGCAGTGAACGCTCCTCAAAAAAAATCTTGCGGCGGCCGGCGGCCCGGCGCGCTGTAACTTGTTTTGACTTGCGTGCTCTTGGAAGATCGAATCGAGCTGTACTCTATGGGCCAAATTTGAGTTACGTATAGGCCCATTCCTCAATTCAGTACGGAGGGTACAGGCTAGGATAAGTGTTGGAGTCAAAAAAAAAAAAAAAAAAACGAAGGATTGATGCTCAAACATACTTAAATACCAGGTTTAAGTTGATTCGTGGCGTGTCAACCGATTTGATTTTGCAATTGGTAAGATGAATGGTGCAAATCGATATAATCAGTTTAAACCAAGATAAAAAAAAAAGCGTCTCAGCCGATTAGATGGTACGATTGGCTAGATGGATCTAAACAACTATTACAGTCGATTAGACGATAGGTAAAGGTATGTTTTCCTCCGAAAAATACGATACACAACAAGATCGGTATGAAAACAAACATAGGATAACTGGCGTAATTGAAGATGACCAACAATCGGATGCGCAACTTTATTAATCAAAATCGAATTACAAAGAAATTCTAAGTTACAAAAGTTACTTCTGGTTGACAGAAAGTAAATAAAAAGTAGATGTGAGTTGATTGATTGGCTCTGGACACCTTTTCTTATCACCTCTGGACCTCTTATATAGCACTTAGGCCGGTCATATTCTCCTCTGATTCTTGCAAACACGTGATTTGTATCGGTCTTAACTTCTAAAAGATAAACTTCTTTCCGAACCGATATCGGCTAAGACTATCCATCTTTAACCTTATCTTCCTAAATCGGCTACATTTGCTAAATTTTGGTGTCAACAATATCACTTAGGCCGATCGTATCTTTCTCCGACTCAAGATCCACAATACGTATCTGCCTCAACTTCTAGGAGTTAAATTACTCTTTGAGCTGATATCGGTTAAGACGCTCCATATTGAACTTCATATCGTCTATAATTCCAATTGAAACTTATATTTTTCCTTTTTAACCGATATCAACTAGAAATATCTAATTGTATCTTTGACCTAACAAATCGGTCATGCCTTGCCAATTTTAGATGCTAACAGTAAGTAAATGGCGTGGGCCGTTCAAAACATACTGGACCCTCCCATCTTTCGGGCCTAATCAATCATAAAACCGAGCTACATTTCTCAAATAAAGAAGAAGACCAAGCTATAATGCTACTTGCTACTCCATCTGGTCACAGATAGTTTCGTTTTGAACATAGCTACAATTAAACTTTTAAAAATTTGACTATCTATATTTTTAAAATATTTAAATTAAATGAAATTAGTGATCAAAGCTGTGTTTTACAGACCGTATCGATATCCAAAACAACAACTATTTATGATCGGAGAAAGTATATCCTACATAAAAAAGAGAGAGAAAGCTAGAAATTTTTACATTTCTGCTCTCTCTCACACACACAAAAGCAGCAGCTGCAACCTTCATTTGATGGTGTCGCAAGTGGACCACTAGTACAAGCAAAACGTTCATGACTGCGTAATTTCCAATATCAAATACCTATCGCGGCATTATTGCAGCACAAACTAGTACTACTATGTCCTAGACTTAGAAGCCCCCCTCAAAAAAGTTGGCAGTGGGCACGAATAGGAACAAAGCTTGCAAGACGAAGGCACGCATGAACAAACCGACGACGGAGAGATCGAAACATGGGTCACTGATGTTCAAATGTACGTACTCAAAGCAAGGAAAGGAATGCTGCAGCCGCGCGCACGAGGCTGGTGAGTGGTGACCAAATTGTGTTGGCAAGTAAACCAGGATATATTGGGAAATTCTAGATTGGGATTCAACAACCGCTACCGCTTTAGGGTTAGTTTGGATAGGCACGAACAACTTCTAAAAGAGGATGCAGCTTTTAGGGTATATCCTGGAAGTCTATACCCGTTTGATTCATGCAGCGGATGCCCAAACTCCTCTATACTAATTTCTCGAGTTTCTGGGACTCAAACACTGTTCAGAAAGGCTGAGCTAAAAAGGAAAAAGGCGATCATGGTTTGTGCATGGACGATGGAGCGTACGCAGGAACAACAACGCACAACTCATATAAGCATTGGCACGTACCTTAACTGAAATGGGGTGAAGGCATGGCATGTGTGCCGGCCACAGCGTTCCATGCCAGGTTGGCAAACGCACCACAACTGCCTTTCCTTTTAGTCGAATCTAAAACAATTGGATGCACTGCACCCTCTATGGTTGTGTCGTGTTACGTTGTCACAGTGGCACAGTGCATGCATTGATGTGTATCGACCTGTGCAATGAATTGTAGTCAGCATTCACCGTGGCACAGAACAGTCAAACGTAGAGGCTCTCCATGGGAGGTAGATTGAGGAGCATAAATTGGAGGTCAAGGAAACCAGTAGAGTGGCACCATCACTGGCTCATGTTTAGGAGAGCTATAGCTTTTATAAAAATATGTTTTTTTATCTTTTTAAGCTGAAAAATGGCTATAGATTTTTATAAAAGATCGTTTAATAAATAGCTAATTTTTCTCAGCAATAAGCTGCAAAATTAGGTTCAGTCCAACTTTTCAGCTTTTGGCTTTTTTAGTTATATGTAGCTTTTGGCTTATGTCAAAAGCCGTTTAAAAGCTGAGCTGTTTAATAGGGCTTGCTGACTTTTTAGAAGTTGAAGCTGACTTTAAATCTCCAAACAGTCACTTAGTCAGACGTTCAGGCAGCCGTAGGATCTCTGCTCAAGATAAGCCCACTAAGTACCATGTAGAACATAGTCCACTTGGAAAATTCAAACGGCGACACGTACGTAACACTTTTGCTGGGAGGAGTCGGACCACTAGGGTTTCCCGTAGAGACATTTATGCATTGGAGGCCTGTAACCTGTTCTTTAAGCCGCCAAAAGTCTATAAACCGCTATATTGTTATTTTAAAAAGATAAATTTTACAGTATAAATCAGATCTAACCATTTATTTATTAAGATATTCCTACTATCTTACTATCGGAGGAAGTATAAATAAATACTAGCTAATATGAACTATTAGATTGAAAATAATAAACGGCATATGTTGAATGTACGGTACCATCAAAGAGCTCTTAAAAACTTAAGTAAATTTTTAGTTTCTTTTCTCAAAGAAATAACTTTTTGAATTATTGAATATTTATCCAACCATTTACACAAACAATCAGTTCTTGTCTATTATAAGTGGGAAATAATCATTTTTTGTTGCAAATTAGAATTAGAATGAGAATGAACTGTGGATCATATGGTACCCACAGCTTGTTGATTAATCTCTCACTGCTCTACATATACGACTATATGCGAGAGAAGCTGGCTCAATTCAGTGGAGAGTTGTCACAGGCATTTTGTGATAGTGATAGCTAGCTCGTGTCTCAGAGAACTGTGGCAACTGGCAACACAACCATCCATTGATCACACTGCATAGGTCGTAGTACTATCAGGCCACTTAAAAAGGCACTTAGGATGGGAATAGTGTATGCAGTACGTACTACCGTGCATGCATGCTGGGTACGCTCTATCTAAACAGACGGTCGATCAAAAGTCATTTATTGCGTTTTATTTCAATCTTGAGAGATGATCAAGGCTCATTTATTTCTTTGCAGTACACAAAAAATATACGTGTGGAAAATAATATGCAACAAATTATATATATGCACGATCAAGGTAGTATTATACGTATATATCAAGAATTTAAATCGCGGTTCACAGTCCGCAACGTTGCGGTAAGAGATATGAAAAAACTATCACGGCTATCGTGGAAGCTATGCTGTATGTCGCGGTTTACTATAACACCTTTTTTAAAAATATTTCAAGTATATGGTATTGATAATTTATATATAACGAACTATATTTAAATTTGGAGTACATGTTATGATTGTTATATATTAATCATACAACATGTAATACAAAATAATCTATATAATTATGTAAAATTAGGAGATGGATTTGGATTTTAACTAATATTTATTATTTCTAGGAGCCAATTTAATTCAATTTAAGTATAACAAATATGATAAAAGATGAAGATCATGAACAAAACACACTTAATATTTAGAAATACAAAGAGAATTAACACATGTAGCATAGTGGAGCTATTGCGGCTACAAAAATAGCAGCTATAGCAATTTTAGTTGTGTTCACATAATTTGATGAATCGAATAGTGTTTTATGTCTGGAAAAGGTGTAGCGGAGCTATCGTAAAGCTATATATAGCATGCTATTTGAATCACTGTACATATACTAAAGGCTGTCGCTCCGATGAACAATATTATTGTCCTTTTCATCTGATTTTTTGACAGCAATAAAAAATGAGAGCCTGAATATGCATAGTTGTCACAGTTTGATGGGGAAATAAGATTTCATCTCTTCCACCTTAATTAGCTCTTTGATTGATTTGAGCACGCATATATATTTTGGTTTGTTTGTACAATAATAATCACCATGTTGGTATACTTGTGCTTCATTTAGCATAATAGGATCACTGTTGGAGCCAAATCATGCATAAGTTCCGTTTCAACGCTGCTTAAAAAGAAACTCAATTTTTTCAGACCTTTTTAGTTGTTAAGAAAATGATTGCAAAAAGAAAAGAAGAAGAGACGGAATCTACATAACTCACTATTATTGGGGAGGTACGATAGCCAGCCGACCTCTTCGGCACGCATCCCTATTCACTGTAGTTTCTATAGCAAGTAGGAACAGTAATCGCTACTGTTTTTTTAAATCTCCGAAAAAATAAGAAAGATTTTTTTAAAAAAAATGTATATACGATTTTTAGATTTTAAATTTTTTAGAGTTTTTTTGTTCCTTTGTTTTGGTATTCTAGAAAAATATATGTTTTTTTCCTTTGTTTTAGGTATTCCAGAAACATATTTTCTCTCTCTGTTAAAATCTCTGTTTGTCTCGAGGTATTCTATAAAAATATATGTTTTTTGTTCCTTTTTTTAGGTATTCTAGAAAAAAAATTCTCTCTCTCTATTAAAATCTCTGCCTTTGGTAGCCAGCCGACCTCCCCACCACGGTGAACAGGAACAGTAATTGCTACAATAATTTTTTCAAAAAAATCCATATATATATATATATATATATATATATATATATATATATATATATGTGAAAATGGTTTCATACTCTTGAGAGTATGTACTCCCCCATGATCCACCGTTTGCTCTGTTCCAATATCTGTGCAGTCTTATTGGTTGTTTGGGCATATGCTACCCAATTAGCTTTGAAATTCAGGATCCGTCTGGAACAACGACTCCTGTAATCATGGGATCATCTTGGTTAGTTGGTTTGAAATTTTGAATGCATGCAGGTGGCCGCACGAGATATATAATCCTTTTTTCTATGCAATTTTTAGATTTTTTAAAAAATTAGTGTTTTATGTTCTTTTTTGTATTCCATAAAAATATATATTTTTTGTTCCTTTTTTAGTATTCCAGAAAATATTTGCTCTCTCTGTTAAAATCTCTGTCTATCTCGAGGTATCCTATAAAAATATATGTTTTTTGTTCTTTTTTTTAGGTATTCTAGAAAAATATTTCATCTCTATGTTAAAATCACTGCATATATCAACAATTCCTTTTTTTTAGTATTTCAGAAAAATATTTTATCTCTCTATTAAAATCTCTGCCTATCTCGAGGTATCCTATAAAAATATATATTTTTTATTCTTTTTTTAGAGATATTCCAGAAAAATATTTTCTCTCTCCGTTAAAATCTGTCTATCTCGATAATTCTTTCCGTCCATAGCAACAGACGAACCGGCCCACCGGCCCCTTACGCATCTAGTGTTACATACTACTCTCCTAGTCATATGCAGCTATCGCCGACACGTCTTAGCGAATTACTCCAACACACGTAAATCCACATAAATGATCTACCTACTAGAGCACTGAATTCAGATCGAGCCAACGTCAGGATTGGACATATGGGCGAAACCCATTGGAGGTGGGTTTAAGGGCATGCATGGACGGATAGAATTGAATTTAAACGGAGCGAGATGGATCGATCGATGAGAACTATAGCATGATGCAGTTACTAGTAAGTAGTTACTACTCGCGCCCAAGTCCTGAGTGGAGTGGATCAGTAGTGCTCTCAGCTTCGCGTAGCCGAAGGCCAGGACTGTGAACCACTGCCCCCTCCTGCACCCACAACGCCTTCAATGCCCTCCACCAACCCTAATAACTGCCCACCCTACCAACTCTCACCCGCGGACCCGCCTGCCTTCCTTCCGTTCATGTCTCTTAGGTTTTTTTCCCATTTCACTCACCATGAAAAACGGCCGGCTCGGCATGGAACGTGCAACGGCAATAAAGGCAACACGCGTAGGTTACACATACACTCGCGCGCGTAGGAGTTACAAGAGTTGTAGTAGCACCGTACCTTCTCGGAGATAGCGTCCTGGACGACGAGGATGTCGCTGGTGATGGCGTTGATGACCTCGCCGGTGGAGGCCTCGGTGTCGAAGACGGCGATGTCCTGGTCCAGCATCGACCGCAGGTACGCCAGCCGCATCTTCGCCGCCTGCCGCTCCCCAGTGTGCATCCAGCACGCCACCTCTGCAAAACCATGCGTATTTGCATACGACATGACACATTTGTAGACATGCATGTGTATGTATGCATCCGGACAAGAAAGAACACGCCCGTTGAGATCGGTTTAGACGACGCACGCACCGGTCCACGACGAGAAGAGAATGACTATGCCGAGGTACACGAAGTCCAGCGAGTACTGTATGACGATGCACGCAAGGAAACAAAAGATTAACCGACGCCGTCACTGGACAAGTTTCAGAGTTGGCATGGCCGTAAAAAATAGCTAATGGAGATGCACGTATATCGCACCTTGGCGACGCGGCCGGAGACGGTGGTGGGGAAGAGGTACGCGAGGCCGATGATGTTGATGAGCTTGCCGAAGAAGATGAAGAAGACAGGCACGGAGGCGCCGTGCGCGCACGCGCCCAGCGAACCCACCGTCATGAGCACGTAGTCCCACCGGTCCGCGAATGAGAACAGCTTCAGGAACGGCACCTTCTCCGCCGCCGCCGCTTCCTTCTCCCCCTCCGCCCCCTTCTTGCTCCCTCCCTCGCCGCCACCACTCTGATGATGATCCTGGGCGCCATGCACCGACGAGCTCATGTTCTCACTCGGCGACGGAGATCGAGTCCGGCGTCTAGCTAGCTAGCTAGCTAGGACACACAACACACACACTGTGCTGTTGTGTGCGAGCTAGTGAAGATGGGCTGTGCCTGTGTGGGGGGGGAGGCGCGTGGGGCTTTAAAGAAGGCCAGTGTTTTCAGAGTTCGCTCGTTGGACGGCAGTAAACTCGCCAACATTTTAGCTGTGCGCGAGGTTTGACTCGCGTAGGGTCAGGGCGTCAGGCAGGATGTAACTGGTAGTAACGGGGGCAGGGCAAGTTGGTGCAGTAGTGAACGGGATTTGTCCGAAAGCTGTTGTTGGATTTGACTATAAAGTTAAATGTAACTACCCTGATGGCTCATGAGTCGAGAGTTCTCTATTTTGTAGTTGGCTGATGAAGTATGTCCATGGAACACAGTTTGATATTTGTGGCATGCAGTTAATGTTAAGAGAAGCTCAGAGCCTCAGGCTCAAACAATTTCAACAAAATAGTTGGAGAGTTAACGTAGAAACGCAATAGAAATTGTTTGGATAATGGATGCATGTATTGGTTCCCTCTTCCCTTTTTTCACTTACCGCTTCGGTCACAATAGAGTGATGCCATAGAATACGTGCCGTCAAACCGTATTAATTTTGATTAAATATATTGTTTAAAACGTATAGTTTGAATACACAAAAATGATACGAGTGAGTATGTCATAAAATTTACTTTCAAAATATTGCACTTTATCCATTGGCGCCTTATCTCTTCATTTTAGCCATAAACCCGCTTCACTTCATTCTAAAAAAGACAACGGATGATGGTGTTCTATCTCCCCTCGAAGGCTCTTCGTCAGCCTCTCGGCTGTCTATGTATGCGGACGATGTTGTAATCTTCCTGAACCCAGTCAAATAAGAGCTGCAAGCTGTAATTGACATTCTGCAAAATTTTGGACAGGCCTCTGGCCTTAGGGTCAACCTACAAAAAAGCTCCGTAGCCGTGATACAGTGCAGCCATCTTGACCTCCAAACCGTTCTGCAGCCGTTCCCAGGTGCTATCTCTGAATTCCCCATGACGTACCTGGGAATGCCCCTTACGCTTGGTCGACTACGGTGTGTCCACCTGCAGCCTGTCCACGATAAAGTGGCCCGGCGTCTTGCTGCCTGGCAGTCAGCACATCTCACAATGGGAGGCCGCCTGATTTTGGTTAAATCGGTGCTCACATCCATTCCAATCTACCTACTGACTGCGCTAAAAGTGCCACAGAGATTTATTGCGGACATTGACAAGATACGACGGAAATTCCTTTGGGCAGGCAGCGCGGCGTTGCATGGAGGGAATAACAAGGTGCGATGGACAACTGTGTGCCGACCGCTCAGATACGGAGGCCTAGGTGTCCTCGACCTGGAAAGGTTTTCACGAGCGTTCCGACTCCGCTGGATCTGGCTCATGTGCACGGAACCTCATAGGCCATGGAATGGATTGCCAACGCCGTGCGACCGGATCGACCAGCAGCTCTTCATGGCTGCCACGAAAGTCGCCATTGGAAATGGCCAAAGAGCTAGTTTTTGGAACTCTAGGTGGGTGCAGGTCAAGCGCCATCTCAAATAGTGCCAAGCCTATACAAACACTCCAGGAGGAAGGCAAGATCGGTTGCTAATGTCTTGGAAAACAATAACTGGATGCGAGACATTCTCCACCACCTAAATCCTCACTTGATAATGGAATACATCTGTCTGTGGTCTAAAATACAATAGGTACCACTAAACCCGGACGCAGACGATGTCTTCATCTGGACGCAAACCTCTCATGGTGCCTACTCCGCTTCCTCGGCATATAACTTCCA
This sequence comes from Otatea glauca, assembly GCA_036346275.1. Taxonomy (NCBI): domain Eukaryota; kingdom Viridiplantae; phylum Streptophyta; class Magnoliopsida; order Poales; family Poaceae; genus Otatea; species Otatea glauca. The sequence goes on from CM070714.1 coordinate 45,015,868, forward strand.
ATTCAGTGGGTCCACTGACAAATCTTTCCTGATGACGATTTGGACTGCATGGGCGCCGTTACGCTCTAAGATCTTTCTTTGGCTAGCGTTGCAGAATAGGATATGGACGGCGCAACGATTGCAGCTTAGGGGATGGCCAAACCAATATTTCTGCCAAATGTGCAATCGAAGCTTGGAAACGACCTTGCACTTGTTTGTTGACTGCCCTCAAGTTCGAATGCTCTGGTCGTCCATCGCGCAATGGGTTCGCATTTCCACACTACATCCAGACCGATGGGACACGGCAACAAACCTTGAGCAATGGAGCCTGCAACGCATTAACTGCCATCCGAGCCTCCGGAAAGGTGTAAAAACACTGATCATCATGTCTTGCTGGGAATGGTGGAAAGAGCGAAACAAAAGAGTCTTCCAACGGGGTTGGGCGTCTCACGACCAAATCCTCCGGTCGATAAAAGATGAGGTTGTCGGTTGGACCTTAGCTGGAGCTTCGCGCCTTAGGATTCTGATTGATCGTCAGTTGTAAAGAGTTTAGTTTTTTTCTCCTTTTTTGTTTTTCTTCTCCCTGCTTTTCCGCTTGGTTCGCGACCTCTGCGGCCGTCTTTCGGGTGCTCCCTTCTGCACCATGTTCTTTTTTCCTAAACTTTATATTCGGATTTTCTTCTCCTCTAATCAAATCTAATCACAGCGTTTGCTGTTTCAAAAAAAAATATTGCACTTTTACAACTTTTTTCGAATATATAATAAGAAAATTAGTGATAAAATGAATAGCTTGTGTACTTTGAAAAGTCAAAAAACGTTAATCTTTTGTGACTGGTGGGAGTTTTTTTTCCCTTCGAGTAGTTACGAGCACAGTACAATAAAGGCTCCGCTGTATGCCTGTATGCAGTTGTGGTCTGGTGGAAGTGTTCGTATCTCTCCGTAGACAATTAACTAGTAGTCAGAGGTGTTTTTTTTTTTTTAAATAACTAGTAGTCAGAGGTAGTCAAGAGATATGGTTATCTTCCGGTCTAACTTCAGTGTATGAGTTTATAAGCTGAAGATTGAAGCTGACTTGTGACTCGGCAAATATCACCTTAATATCTCTTATATAAAAAATCAGAGGCGCGAAATGCAGTAGGACTAGTAGTTCTGATAGTGGATTTCAGCTAAAACGTGCTCTCTCTGTGCAGAAGCAGGACAACGCCAAGACCTTTTTGGGTTTTGATAGACATCACCCAACGTTTTTTCACTTGATCTGACACCGGAGCAGATTCGTGTAGTACTAATGTACTGTTGTGAGGATTTAATGGTCAAGGAAAAAAAAGGGAAATTAAATGTGGAAGGAAAATGCAGTTGAGGATGCGATAGATAGGTCATACATGCGACGGATAGGTGCAGAGGTGGACTTGCCGAGCGCAGCGCTACAAGAATACGAGTTGATGATGCTGATCGCTTCGATCGGTGATGTGCCCCTATCTCCCCGGAGACCGCGATGTGCAATGCTGCAATTTATGGCGGGTTGGTGACTGATTCGTCCCCGTTTTTCCTTTTCATCCCATGTAAGCGTCTCCATTGACCCTCTTCATTCCATGCAACGCGACGCGCGAGTGCCAATTCAGGATACGCAACTTCTGTTGGGATTGGTTGTTGCAGAAAGTCACCGATCTGCATACTATTTCTTCTTGAAGCACACTTCACATTGCAAGACACGCGTATAGAGAACAAGATATAGTATGAAAAGTGAAAGAATTATGGAATTAGAGTAGGGTCATGCAAGTCTCGTCGTTCACTTGCGTCATGTAATCGCGGTTCTCACAAAGTCGAGGACACATCGTCAACTTCGGTGTGGCAAGGAATAAATGCGTCAGCCAACTCCGGTCTGCAGACCTGTAAGACAGTTTCTGACAGGGTTAACAATATCGAAAAAATCATCACAAATGAAGGGTTAAGAAATTAAAATATTTGGAAAAAAAATAACAAAAATAAAAAAATCGACCGGTTTTCGATTTTGACCAAAAAAAAAAATCGATCGGCCAATTGAATGTTTCTTATAGCCGATTTTTGCTCGATTTTCATCGAAAATTTTCGACTAGTTTACTCGCATAATTTTTTCCGATTTTTTTATTTTTTAAAAAATTTAATAAGTTTACCGACCGATTTCTACTACCAAACCGGCTCAACGTAACCCTAGTTCCTGCTCCATAAAGGATAAAAGAAAGGACAGGGAAATTAAAAAAAAGTGTTGCGGTTTTAGAATTATGACCTCAAGTGCAGCAAACAAGCACGACACTAAAAATACAACCAACCTACAACAGCCAGGTATTTTGTCCCAAACAAATTAGAGTAGGCTAGAAATGAAATACAATCAAAGTCAAAAATCCCTAAACTTTCGATCTTAGATCATGGTTCCGGTCTCGCTAATTACCATGTACTCCTATCCAACACCAATTCTTTGGATGCATTCCAATCCATAAGTCTCTTTTAATTACTTCTTCATATATCAATCTCAGTCAATTTCTTATATTTTCGAGACGGCTTAAAATTCCACTAATCACCGATGCCCCGGGAGACCTAGGTTCACAACACTAAAAAAAATGCTTGGAACAAATATGGAGTAGCCGAATAGCACCTGTGAGGCAGGTTGGTGACAAGAGACCTTGATGGACACATCGGACCTGATCTTTGGCTAAATCATACCATTCCATCAAATCTCTTAAGAGCCAAAATAATCAATCAACACGAGGTACAAATTTCTCGATAAATCAATCAGGTCTTTCTAGAATAACCAATCAAGGAGCCTTTTATCGATGGTACAGGCTAGCAATGTGACCAATTGATCATTGGTTAAACTACAACAGCTCGTGCGAGTAAGTACAGATTGGATGGGAAAGCTGTATCAGGGACACCCAACTTTGACATGACATCAATGTATGCGAGTCAAGTTAGCTAGCACACAGATCATTGCCAGCGACAAATGGTTAGACAAGAATTAGAGCACAACAGGTAATGAACATCAGAACAGAACATGTCAATGAACAAGGGAAGATGTACAATAATCCAGATCTCATTTTGCTAAGTAAATGTATATATGTTGAGGTAATGAAGATCACGAAAACAAAAGAAAGAAGGCGCAAAATTACAAAACAAAGACAGACACCAGCAAGAAAAGAGTGTGACAGAAAAGCTATTGCTAGTATCAGATTGTCAGGTCTAGGCCGGCCAAGAGTGGAAGAACTTGGACAAGATCTGCCAATTTGCTCAGAGTTTTATTGTTTCTTCTGACAAATGAATCTCAGGGTGATGTCAAAACTCATAAGACATAGACAATTGCATTGCCTTGCTAGAACATCCCTATTTCCTCCACAGTGATACCAGAATGCCAGGCTGATTTCATAACTACTAGAGTACAAGACAGTCGTACGCTTTAACTCGTAACAAGACAATTGTAATGTCATGCTTGAACACTGTAAGTCACCATTTCTTCTGATGAAAGAATGCCAGGTCGGTTTCATAATTTATACTCCTTCCAATCACAAAAGGAAGTCATTTTGAACATTGATATGGTCCCCAAAATGCAACTTTGACCACTCATTTCTATTGTAATATATTTATAAAACCTAATAAAATTGAAATATTATGAAAGTACTTTTTGAGACAAATCTACATGCACTATTTTCGTGTGTCCAATCTAAATATTAAAAAAGATATTGATAGCCAAAGTTTATAATGTTTGAGTTGACTGCATGTAACCCAAAACAACTTTCTTTCGTGACTGGAGGGAGTAGTACTAGACAATTGCATTCTCCTGCTCCAGCATGGCAACGTCGCTACTATTAACTATTCCTTCCGAGAAGAGAACGGCAGGCTGATTTCAAAACTCAACCAAGCTGTTTTGTCCGGACAGAAATCAGAAATGTAGAGAAGGAATAGCATTGAAGGGATGCTGCTATCTGAGCTTGTGCCCATCTGCCAGCCCCTGAGCAAGGAAACCATGGCAAACTCTGGGCCACTCTTACAGCCTGAACTGCTTTAGAACATCCTCTCTACGTTTGAGTTTGCCGAGAGCACTTGTGGTGTTGGGACCTGGGACCATCTTTCAACTAACCTTTCCGCCTATTGAGTTTCTAATCAACCAAGGGATATCATTATTGATGGGTTACTTCTATTGTGGCTTGCTAGGAATTCCAGGCCTCCAAAGGAGCAAAAAGCAGTTTAAATGTTTAATAAATTCAAGAACAAAAAATATTTCAACAAACATCTTTTATGGAGTACTCAACAGACATAATGAGAGAACCCAATGCTGAAATAACAAGGGTTACTACTATTGTGTATAAAATAGATGACAAGCATGCAAAGGCTGAATCTAAAGTAAGCACTACAGCTTGAAAGGATCAAGTTGGTCTAGAGGGGGATAGGCAACTTTAAAAACTTTTAAGTATTAAGAAAAACTTTTCTCAATAAAAACTTAACAACAGAAAATAATTAGAATAGGGAATCAGCACAACTTAGTTGCAGTAAGAATTTGAATGAAAACTGACAATAAGATGAACACACAAAGATAAATTAATATCAGGATGACTCAAGGATTTTTCACCGAGGTTCAGAGACCAATCTCCTACGTCCTCGTTAGAGCACTTCTTCAGAAATATTGCTCCACCAAACAACCAATCTCAACGGCTTTTGTTTTTTTCACTAGCTTGACTCTTTCACCACTCCAGTGAGGTGAGTCTCAACCTTTCACAGCAATGGTGGCCTTCCACAATCCCTTTTGGATAGGTCGCACCAACAACTTCTCCAACCGTCTAGAAATAGCCAGTTCCAAGAGTAATAGACTATCTACAAGCCCTGTCTTCTTGGTTCAATAGCTAGATGCTAACTAGACTCAGCTTGGAGCAAGAATTTTAACTATTCAGAATGAGTGTTTGTTGTTTCTGAGTTGAAGCTCAAACTCTTTAATGGAATGAAAGCTCGGGAATGCTAAAGATCAAAGAGATGTAAATAACCTGAAAGAAGTCAACGGTATTCAGAATGTCAAAGATGTGTATGTGCAAAAGGTCTGCTTTTTAGAGAACTCAAGCACTGTATATATATAGAGCTCGAACAGAAAGAACCGTTGTACCTGCCATTTGCCCGTTGGGGGTGGCAGGATGAGTGAGATAGGTCAACTATGGAGTCATGGGCTGCCCTTTTTATAAGTATTTTAATGTGTATGAGTCATATTGGACTGATATGATGAAACATATGCATGCGTCGAACTGAAAATGTTAGTCCGGGGTACACAAGTGTGGAGAAGTATTATTGTACCTAGTGTTACCCATTTGCGCCGGACCGACAAAATCGGTCCGTCGTATATATGTACTGGTAAAGGTAAGTTTGTGCCGGACCGACAAAATTGGTCTGGCGTACACATGCTTTGTTCTATTTGGATATCAGCAAAATAATGTTTGCGCCGGACCGAAAAAATTGGTCCGGTGTAGAAGGGGAAACAACTGGTTTTACCAGAGATAATCACGTGTGCGCCGGACCGAAAAAGTTGGTCCGGTGTACACTTAAAATTCAGTTCACCGTAAACAGCAAGTTCTCGATTAAGATTTGAGTAAAGAAATCCTTAACACCGGACTAGAAATGATGGTCCGGAGTGAAAAGACAACATACGCCGGACTTGAAAATAAGGATGAATTCAGATCGGTCCGGCGTGAACGGTGTACGCTCGGTTGAAATAAATCAGAAGAGATCTCTTAGCGCCTGATTGAAAAAGTTGGTCTGGCGTACATGGAGTGCGCTCGGTTAGAACTTGAAACTTGATTTTTCAGCGCCGGACTAAATGTAGTTGGTCCGAAAAAGAACTCTTTTTGGCTAAGAGAGGGAAGATCTGGATTTTTGAATGAGAGATATGAAATAACCTATGCTCCAAGTAATCTTAGTGATTTTTGCATAAGAACCAAGATTATTACTTGTGTATAATCCCTCTTAATAGTACGGTTATTCTAGCTATATTGTTTGAATCAACTCCCAAGCTAAAATTAAGAATAAACACCTTAGCCTTATTCTTCAAATGTAGCTGTTGTCATCTTATACTAAGTATGCTATTGATCATCAACACCAAAACCTACATAATAAACATAACTGACAAAAATAGAGGGTCTAGATGCTCTCACAGCTTTAGCTGCAATAGTCCAAGGACTGAAAAGTATATCATAGCACAGGAGCTCTCACACAAGCCCTTGAACAAGGTTCAGGAAGAATGTATCAACAGGCAAAAAAGAACGGGTGTTTCTACCATTTTCTTTGCAGAAACAGCACGTTCATTGTAGAATAGAGCCATATCATGATTCATGAACAGTAAGATACGAAGATATTAACATGCATAAGCACGTGTTGTTAGATTAAGGTTCTGTGATGTAGTTATCACCAAACTGTTTGGAGAGATTTTCTAATCAGCCTGCTACAGGTAGAAGCCTATCCCTTCCTGTTTCCCCTCCCAAAAAAGACCAGTACTAGAGTTGACAGGTTGAACTTGAACTCAAAATGAAACCCAAAACTCAATGGTCAAGGCTTTCAATAAACTGTTTCACTTCTCTAGCAAGATGGGGCCTTTCCTTTTTATCCAGTTAATCATATATCATGTTTTTTAAGATGAACTTATCTTTTTCATTTATTTACTTCTTTTTGATACGAGCATATGTCATGTTTAAAACACCTTACCCATAGAGGCCTGGAACTTCGTACTGAAACACACGAAATTAGCAGGAACAGACTTTCGTGATTTTGTCACTGGTTTCCATAATACAGCGACGACAGGGTGTAGGTAAGCCGTAAGCCAGAGCTGTAAGTTTGCAGAGAAATTGGTGATGCAAATCAGTTCTGGACGAATGATTCTCACATGGCCTTTTCATGAACATTGAACAATTACATTGAGTTCTACCTCATGCCAAAAAAAAAAGGAATAAAGAAAGAAAAGAAACAAATTGTGATTATCACTTCCAGCCAATTTCTAGAGATTAAGAGGTCCAATAATTCTGGGGCTGATATAGTTTTGAAAACACCAGCAAATGCCATTTCTCTTATAATGTCTTGATGTCATTAACACTTAACCACATGCCAGCATATATATAACATAAATGGCCTAATCACTTGACATATCATTACAAAATAAACTATGCCAAACAACTGACTTATTAAGGCCACTCTTTGACAAATAGCATAATACTAGTTGGAGGTGGATTATGAAGCATATAGGTTTTACAACACCTAACAAGTTTGGAATACACATATAGCATTCAAAGTTTATCTAATAAGCTTTTTTGTTGGGTGACATGGCCCAAAAAATTATCTTACCAGGTAATACTCATCTAGGCCAAACCGATCAATAGAATTTGCATAAAGCAATAGTACATTCTTTCTTCGATTTCAGCTCTCCAGGGAATTTATCACCATATGTTCATGATGATCTCAGTTGAAAAAACTTTGTAGTGGTACCCAACAAAGATATTTTCCTTTTAAAGTGAAAGCTACTTCACCAAAGAATTGGAGATTTTCGAATTTACAATTTATAGGTATGCCAGCTAAATGGAGCTCGACAATGAATTAGAATGATAATTAGCAGCGTGATGGTAGCCAAGTTAGAAGTACCCAGAACAAGACTGGAATAAGTTGACTGATGGTAGACAAGACAATCCTTCCTTCCAGGACTGCATCATGAGGCTTCACTAATTGACTAACACACAATCATCCCATCATCCAGTGGCACAAAACTGGATGCTGGCATTCCTGGAGGCCTTTCTGAGCTTCAACACCCTGCGCCTGAACTTGGCCTGCTCAAGGCCATCCATGGAAGGCACAATTTTCATCAACTCCAACATCGGCGCATTCTTGAGCAGAAGCTTAACCAGCTCCAATCCACTCTTGCTCTCATCAATGTACTCCAACCTAACTGCCCTGAGATGCATCACCATCACCCCTTTACCACCCAGAACACCATGATACATTCCATTGTCACTACACCGTATCCGCTTGCACTGTGATGGCTGCAACAAGCAGAAACCACATCATTAGCATGGCCATCATTATATTGCAGTAGAATTACAAGAACAGTGAAAGAAGTATATCTCACCACGACAGACACAGAGAGCTCTTCCAAATTTGAGCAATTTGAAAGCAACGGAGCAATGGATAAAGCACCTTCTTCCCTCCTCTCTATTATGCATGCCAACCGCCTCACCTTGTCTAGCCGCACCTTTGACCACTCCTCAGGACGTGCAAATTGCTTCAAGTTATTAACAGCTCAACAGTTAGATTCCCGACACACACGATTATTTCGCCAGATCAAGAATATATGTGATATACCTCAATGCACCAGGGTGAAAGCACGAGGCTCCGTACATTGCCAACCGAAGTAAGAAGCCCTCTGAGATTAGGCTCCTGGAGCTTGACTTGCGGCTTCTCAATGGCCAAAACGACTTCGTCCAAAGAAACGGCGTCATCAATGATGTGTTTGTTTGCCATTGCACCCGAGTAGTGGAGAGTACGAAACTCCGGCATCTCAGAGATGGCAACAGAAGACTGCCGCGTCCAAGAACAGTCCGTGATGGCGAGCGAGCAAAGCTGCGGCGTGCCGGCTAGGCAGAGTGCACCAATGCAACATTGTTCAAGGATTAGGTAGCGGAGCTGCGTGCAGTGCAAGAGGCCTTCAAAGAAGTCGTTGTCGCTAGCGAGCGAAACGGAGGCGAGGTGAAGGCGCGACAGGCGGGTGAGTGTGGAGAGGGAAGGGAGCGGAAGGGCGTAGTGGTCGAGGCGAAGGGTCAGGGACGTGAGATTAGTGCACGCGAGGAGGGAGGGCGGGAGGATGGCGAGGCGGGAGCGGGGGAGGTGGAGCTCTAACTGTTCGACTCCGCGCGCCGCGGCTGCGGTGATCCAGGAGGTGAGGTGGCCGGCCGCGGAGGCAGCGAATGCCTGGTCGAATAGGCCCTCGAGCGCGAGGCGGAGGCGGTGGAGCGGGTGCTGCGGGCGCGCGAGCGCGGCGGCCGTGGCGGCCGCGAATACCGCCCTGCGGCGCGGCGCGGCCGGGAACGCCGCAGCGAAGTCGAGGTCCAGCACCGGCGCGGCGGCCACTGCGCCACGCCACCGGCGTGAGATGGCGGACGCGGCGACCGCGGACCTGAAGGGCAGCTTGGACAGGATCAACCCGATCACCGCGTCCGGGAACACCTCGAACGGGTCACCATCACCTCCACCCCAGCCGCCGCCACCGCCGTAGCCTTCGCCGGTGGGGTAGGCGCCCGCGTATGTGAGCCCGGCGGCGTGGTTGGGTATCAAGTGCTTGGTGCGCATGACTCCGCTTCGCCCCCGTCCGCGCCGGCTCTCGGCTCCGCGATTTGGAACAAGCTTTTGGAATCGGAAGACGACGTTGCAGGGAAGGTAAAGTACAGCGCAAACAGGGGAACCGAAGTGACGGGCCCGCGGTCGCTGCCGACCTGCGGTTTAATGGCTTTTCCTGGGGGTGCGAATCGTGACTCGTGAGGCCGCGGCACCGTGGGCTTAACCGCGATACCGTGTGCGGGACCTGGCTGCCGTCATGCCGTGCCGTGGACGCCTGGACGGAGGGGTGGTGGCCCTACGCCGCGCCGTGCCGGTGCGTGACGAATCGATGGGTTTTTGGGCCTGCTTTTCGTGTCGTGGCCGTGATCCGCGCGGGGTTTTTTGGTTCGGCGAGAGCCTGAGTGCGGGCGTCGTGCAGAACGTACAGTTCTGCCGCGTGCGGAGTTACCGAGTGGTTTATGCTTTTTGTTGGTACACACAACACATATGCTCACGCACCACACACATAAATGTGTGTATGTATTTCTTGCACACGCTAATTAAATGCGTACGTGTATGTATTTATCTTTATTTTTGGTAAGCGTCGAATACGAATGGACTAGATGCAGGACGATGCATATGCCAACTGACCAACGCTCACTTCTCAGTCCTGCGCCTTTCTGGCGAAAGGTAGAAATGGTTCCGTTTCTCACGTCGGTTTCGATATGGTTTTGAATTGGTTTGGACTTCAGAGCAACCAAGTGGATCGCCAAGCAAACTTTGTGTGGAAGTTAAGTCGGTTTCGATCGTGGTTCTTGTTGTACTACTCCGGTTCCAAAGGGACTTTTTTTATTATTAAAAGAACCCAGTTCGAAAGTAAACTTGTGAATGCCATCATGCAAACTTGCAACTTTGAATATTGAGTTACACCTCCGTTCTTTTTCAAGCTTTGTTTGACCGTGTCTAGGTACTACAGGTCGAGAGTCCGTGGCAATCGCACGGAAGATTGCTAAAATCGTGAAGTTAATTTGGCTGCAGAGAGCAAAATTGAACTCGGTTTAATGTTGAAGTAATTGCCTGACATACATTACTACCCCCTATTCAGTTTAAGACACTTGAATATCTCTTTTCAGTTTCTTTCCTGCCTCCAGACCTTCAGTCTCGAATCCTTCAGACATCAAGTTAAATGTGGTTCTGTTCATGTCAAAAGGTCATTTTAATTCTCTCTATGTCAAGAAATAGTACTAGCAAGCAACGTGAAAGAAAGCAAGAGGTCCTTTTAGAACAGTGAAAGGTAGAGCTGATGTGCCTGATATACAAAAGGATCCGTAGGGTGCTTCAGTTCAATCAACACAACATTGCATGATTGTACACGAGAACATGACTATCCAACGTTCCAAGAAACCAGTGGCATTTATTTTCTCCTTTTGTTTTCCTCTCTTTACAATAATGCATGTGACTATGACTATTGAGAAATTATATACCTGGTTTGCTAACGCATCAGAAAGGTACAACATCATTGCAAGCGATAGTTTTTCACGAAGCTGATGTTTCCACAGAAACAAGGGAAGACAACATCTTCGCTGCACCTAAAACTAGACGTGACATCTGGTATCTTCACCACCGATGATCCTCTTATTATTATGTACGGCCAAGAGGGTGGTCGATTCCTTCCATCTGGACCATCTCGGGATACTTTTTTCCTCTTTGCTCCAGACCTTGGCAACCAGCATCTTTAGGAAAGCCCTGAAGTCAACAACAAGTGAAGTTACAATCTCCCTGCACAAGATTGAATGCGTTATTAATAGTGCATCATTTGACAGAAAGATGATGTTACTAGAACCCTGAGATAATTTGACAACAGCAAGAGCCTACAAAGTTTGAAGTTAAATTCTCCTGGACTGGATTTGAAGTTTAAGGGCTGTTTGGGTCACAAATTCTAGAAGAATGAGATTTTACTATGGTAAGTTGTATGTCATTTGTGCTAATAAACCAAGATAGCTACGATAGGTTGTTATAGGGAATCCAACAAAACCGATTCTCCGTGGCCTATTTTTTTGCAGAATATATCTTTCCAACTCAATACGCAAAGAAGGATGTTAGCTTAAACATCTGAGTCAAAGTTGCAATCCACAGCTACATCAGAGTATTACTGCCCACCAAACTGACACCCTACTTTGATCGTTCTCATACTCATAAGCATTGCTTACTAGTAGGTGGCATGTGCGTGGTCATATTACTGCAGAAATTGGAAGCACAAATGCCTGAGAACATATACAGGCTTCAAAATGTATTTTTCACAAAATTTTCAATTAGAAACACAAGCAAAGTAAACATGTGAAGAACCAAAATTTAGTTTAACAGATCACTTACATAGCTTGATGTCAGAATGGGAAAGCGCTAAGTTAAAGTATCACGGTTTTGTACTTAAAGGTGCTGCAATTTGTTCTGAAGGAAATATCACATACTGGTTACAGGATAACCAACGCGAGCAATACGAATTGAAGTGGAGAGAGGTGCTTTAGCGATGTTGGCAGTTCACAATGTAAAGGCGCCAGTAATGTTTGAACCTTCGAAGTAGAGTTCATAAAGGGTTGGAAAAGTCAAGAATGATCTAGACTATGCAATACAAGGCCTTGTGGGAGTTGAGAATTCATGCATTGGGAGTAGTGTGGACCTCGGGACTGTCTGATCGGGGCAGATTCTGCATTGGGGAGGCAAATCCCTGGAATTATAGCTGTCCAATTTCTTTGACCAGGGAATGATGAAGGGCAGATATCACCCTCACCTCACTGATCAATGGTTCAAATCATCTAGCAAGATGTTGAAAATAGGGTGGGTAGTATAACCTAATTCAAAACTGCCACATTATATAGTAGTATAGATAAACATCAGCCATTCAACGATATTGTTTATTGGTTAGTTGGGTCCAGCTGTGTGTTGAGGCTTTGAAGTACCTTATATTCACACAATTACATCCAAGTTGATGCCTCTTAGAGCTACCAAGTACCAACTATTGTTGGACAGTCCATGCCACTCTCTAAACATAATTCTTGCAAAATAAGAAATACAAGTTTGCTGGGTTTGGGAGGGAATTAAAAGCTTCTAGAAATTTGAAATCTTGCAAGAGCAATGTAGTAAAATAGTTTTAACTTGTAAACCTGCATGTCATGCAGGACTATTGAATAAAAAAACATATATGATGTTTCCTGTCATCCATTTAAAACGCTTTATGAAAATCATGGAAGGCTACCAAGAGTACATGCCCTTTAAATAACTCAGGATACACCCAATAATTCATTCACGATAATTCAGTCAGAACCAAAGGTTGTATAAGGAGGCAAAAGCAACATGCAAGTGTGAGCTGAAAAAAAATAAAGGTTATGTCCTTAGTTGATTGGTCAATAAGCAGGCGTTGCAACATGAGGATACAAGGTTTATGCATTTGCTGTTTTAGTTTAGATTCAGCTTGATCTGGGTGAAGGGTTTAAAGAATCTCATATGTCTAAACATACAAGACACTTTAATATGGCAAATTTTGCATTGCAGCAATCCATTTTTTAAAACATTGTGCAAACTAAAACTAAACACATAATGATAAAAATCGGAAAACAAAATTATAGGAAACATCGGCAAGATGAGCAATAAAAGGACCTGATACATCCAATTTCACAAAGACAATTCCTTGGAAAAGGTACAACATCTATAGGCTTTCACATGTGAACAGGTTCGTGTCTATATGTGTCCATGGCCAGGATCAGGTCAAACATTAACAGTTCTAAAGTTAACTATGATTCTGTGAAACCAAGCACACTATAGAGTTCACACTTCACACAATGATCACAACAAGTATGAATAACTTCATGGAGCAGTCAAGTTTGCATACTATCCTAACAAGAAATTTATCGTTGCAGATCGAAAAATTGTATTGAAACATAACATCGGACAACTACTGAATATGAAACTAGCATGCTTCTCCAGACAAAGCAAAAACGAATACTTACAGTGGCGAGCAAGGTGAACGACCCCCGTTGACATAGTACACAAAAAGGTATGAGTCATAATGCTGCCCTCTTATGTAGTAGAACATTGGAAGTCTTCTGGCTAGCTTAAATAACATCTTCTTGTAAAAGCTGATAGCAGGTTGGTTATATGAAATGACATGCAAATAAACAGCCCTGCAATTTGATATACTCACAGCATATTTAATCACCTCTCGAACCAGTGAAGATGCTGCAAGTGTGAATTCTTGTAAGGATCAACCAAATCACCATCTACAAACTGTAAAATTAAGATAAGGAGACAAGGTAACAACCTATGCCGAGGTTTCTGTAGCTATCCACTACACCGAGAGTCAAGATATAGACAAGCGTTAGATCTTTGCGTGAACTGTTATACCTAAACAAGTCCTCAATCTGCAAATTCAAATTATTAGCTCCACTGAGCTCACCGGTAAGATCATACCATTTTTAGGACCTCCTATATATTGTACCTCGCTATCTTTTGCTGCAATCATCCTCGTGGTTACGAAGCCTATCAGCTCATCCCTGCGGTCATCCGATCTGCTGGTGTCCACAGCGCCCCAAGAAACAATACCATGGCCATTGACAACATTCAAGAAGAACTCTCTCTCGTACCTAAACAGAATAAAACAAGAACCGCTTGCGCAATTCGTCAATATAGGACGCAACAATTGAAAGAAAGTAAACTGGCGGGTGATGTACAGTACAAGCAAGAACAAAGAGCATAAGAAGCATTCACTTCCAGTAGTTACCTTATGGGAAACAGGGCGAGATGGATCTTCTCAAGAACTTCGAGGTCAGAGGGCTGGATAGGGCGATACTCTATGGTGGGGTAGATTTCGGATCTTGGGTTCAACATGAGAAGCTCCGGTAACGACAAGGACTGACCAGGTTCTTCGCCGGGTGGCCCGGAGGTCGTCTCGTAGGGGGAAGAAGCTTCCCAGCGTCGACGCGGGCCGCCGCGTTGGCACGCGTCGGGCGCGCCACGGCGAATAATCGCAGCGGGCTTGGTGGCGGCGTCGCGAGGAGAGAGGAGGAGGAAGCGGCACGGCGCCGGAGGCCGATCGGAGTGTGGAGTGGAGAGGAGAGGGAGAGAGGGTAGGTGGTGGCGGACGAGCGGCGGCGACCGGGAGGATGGGAGGAAGAAGGAAGGAGGAGTAGGCTAATCGGCTGATTTGGATGTTATAACAAAGTCAACTACAAGTTAATAGTAAGCTAAAAGCCAGTTTATATAATAACTATCTCTAAAGATTGTCTCTAGATATTATGCAATAACTATCTTTTCTCTCTTATATATAAATGATCTACCTATACTCCCATGCAAAGCTGGCTACTAAATAAGAGTCAGCTCTCTTATCTCTCCTCTTTTCTCACTCCTCCATATAGACCAAAGCTGATGTGTACAGACTAAGAGCCAGCTGACGTGGCCCTATTGTACATGCCCTAAGCTAAACTGTTTACGGGGATCGAAATCCAAATAAGTACTGTTTCTCTTTCTTCGTTCAACACGATCCTTTGGAGAGATTTCAAAAAAAAAAAACACGCGCGCGATTCTTTTGAGCATTGGCAGCCATATGACTACATGTAAATTTGAGTATTAAAGCTTCCAAAGTATATAGATTGTCTACATAATTATAGTGCCATTGAATTTACCTTACAAAATATTGTGTAACTTTTTATTAAATATGCTAGCAAATCGTTGCAGGATCGGCCACTACTCGTGTGAATGAACGATAGGCCCTTGAAGAAACAAGACTCCCTAGCCAACGCCGAAGGGGATATAGGCACAAGAAAGGCTTCGATAGTAAGCCAAAGGAGTAATGGTCCTTTGGATCACCCTCCTCGAATGACCTAGAGGGGTGCTACCGAAGGGTCAACATCTCAAGAATGACGTGCATGGAAGTGCAGGTGTGCTAGGGTCACTGTGCCAAAAGTCTAGCTAGCGAAGAAGAACCACAAGATCCCTATGATCCTAATACCTTTGTAGAGATATTATTGTAATCTCGCCCCTTATCAAGAGGGGCCACGAGCTAAAGGGCAGAGGAATAGAAAAAAAAGACAAATCACTTATTCCTGTTTTACTGATCTTGATCTCTTGCACCTAGGGATCCCGAGCCCTTTTTCTAATGGGGTAATCCTAGGACCCGTATTTTTATATTGTTTGACTTGTAGCCACATCACATATTACGACAAAAAACCATGACTTAAGTCTTACATTGGAGACTTATATTTGTGAATGGAATACAATAAAATGACAGTTGGAGGGCGATGTAATGATGTTACATTGCTAAATAGATAATAGTGTTTCTTTTTTTAGATGATTAGTGTTTTTTTATCTCACGTCGCAAATTGGTAGTGGCAATGATCCCACTAAAATAAAGTTCTCCTCTGGTTCACAAAAAACATATCATTTTGGAATACATGCAGTTAATTTTTTGAAACTTTAGCTGTTGTTATATTTTTAAATATTTAGATTAGATACATGAAAATCATACGTGTTTTTGCCTCAAAAAATATTTTCATAATATTGAAATCTTATTGGGTTTTGTAAATATATTACAATAGAAATTATTGGTCATAAATGTTTTTTGGGATCATATCGATGTCTAAATTAATATGTTTTTGTGAACCAAAGGGAGTAGCAAATAGTCAAAATCCAAAACGCTGAATTATCAACGTGATATTAAAACACAGTGTTTCTTTTTTATGAATGAGTACTGATGCAAAGTATCTATTACAGTGTAAAGTCATGTAAAATACCAACAAATATTCAAAACATATAAAAAGATAAAATAGCAAAGATATAATATAACGTTTTTGCCGCATTTATATTTGTTTCCCTTGTTTATACATAACAATATTACAATTTTTGTATAGTTACATAATATAACGCATATAATACTTTATTTTTCAAAAAAAAATCAACAGTACTCCACGCAACTTCATATTAGATATCAACCTTTTCCTTCGGAAAACAATCAAAACATACAATTTCCTTAGAATTGTTTCATAATCTGGTTAGGCATGGAAAATCACCTCTTTCGAAAGAACATAAATATTATAGTACGTTATACCGTCGTAGCTAAAAAAGGATGAGATAGCTTTTAGCTATCCGATTCTTCCTTCTACAGCCTACACGAATTCTATAGCGGCAGAGGGCATGCTCAAGCAGGCCCAAATGACTGTAGGGGATCTTTTGTGGTGCACAAGTAGGCAACAAGTTCGGCAGCACGAGGCACAGAACGGTAGCGTTGCTGAAGGAGGAGCCAACAGCAGTTCGGTCATGCATGGAGGAGGAGGATCCGGTTGTCTTCCTTGTCACAGTGTAAGATCAAGATGGCCGACTAGAGGGGGTGAATAGACGATTATAAAAATTCTTCTCTAAAAATACTATAGCAAAAATCAAATTTAAATGTAGAAGTGTAAATCTACGGTTTCAACAATTAAAACCTAAATCCTCTAAGCTCACTATGTACACCAACAATCTAAGTCTAGGTTAAGGTATGCAATCCTAAGATAGACAATCAATCAATTTAATCAATGACACCAAACTTTTTACCGTGGTGTTCAGAGATTTGCCGGACTCCCCTAATTCACGTTGAGGCAAGCTCAAACAAATTGGACCGGCTCTACGAATTAAGCCAATACCTTGAATTCACTAGTGGTAGCTCTTTTACCCTCCGGGTAGGCGAGCTTCAACCTTCAGGCCTTCTCACGATCTCCTTGAGAAGCTCACTGAACCACGATGCCTCCAATGCCGTCTAGATGTCGTCAAACACCAAGAGTAACAAATCAAGCTTCTAGCTTGATCCTCACCAAGTGCAACACATGCACAATGATGATCACCAAGTGCAACACATGCACAAGACTCCTCTCCAAATGCAACACATTCACAAGGATATCTCAATTCTTTTCTATATGCAACACATGCAAATATAAACATTCTCCTTGCTCACAAATTGCAACACATGCACATTTGTGAGGAGAGACTTTCTTAGCTCAAGAGAACACCAATGGAAGTCACAAAGCTTTCCCAAAAATTCAGCAACCCCAAATGCCAGCCCAAGGCTCCCTTTTATAGCCTCTCAAAGAAAACTAGCCATTTAAGGGCAAAACCGAAAAAAAAATCGACAAATCCGATACTACCGCCCATGTAGGGTCAGTAGTACCGGCCTTCAGGCCAACAGTCGAATTTGAGCATTAAATGCACAAGGTACTAGCCGTTGCTACAGTACCCCCGGTACTGCCGCTCATGTAGGAGCAGTACTACCGTCCGAGAGGTAGTACCGCCCTCTACTTGCGGTACTACCGACCATTTAACCACGGTAGCATCGACATTCAGCCTCAGTTCAAAAAACCTTCTCTAGAAAATATGTACCAGCAATTAACCCCCAGTACTGCCGGACCAACGATAGTACCGACCAACATAAGCGGTAGTGCCAGCCTAAAAAAACCATAGAGAAAACTACTTCTGGAAAATAACTACCGTCCCTGAGAGGCGGTATTACCAGCCTTAGGGGGCGGTACTACCAAACTTGCAATAGTACCGGCCACACTACGGCGGTAGTGCCGACTTTTCCAGATAAATCCAGATTTCACACGGAAATTTTTCTTTCCAAATCAAGAATCGCTTTTTAAGTCATGTGGTGATCAACACATGATCACACCAATTTGCAAATTTTCATCACATTCTTCAAGATCAAATCATAAACACCAATATTTTGCAAAATACGTTTGTAAATATAAATCATGCAAATAAGAACACTTAATAATTAACAATATCAATTCTTGAACCAAGTGATGATTAATACGTGATCACAATAGTTTGCAACACATTTGCAAATACTTGTCACTTGCACCACAAGAATTGCATAAATCAACTTGTTTGCTAAACACATTTGCAAATGACAAATCCATACAAATAAAACCATAAAGGTTATGCATGAACTCAAAATAGGCATGTGATGATCAACATATGATCTCTAGCAATTTGCAAAACACATTCGTGAATTCTAGTCACATGCTAAGGAGAGTACTTGCATGATTTTCAATATTTTTGCAAAACACATTTGCAAATACCATTATGCAACAAAAAACAATCCAGATCACATCTTTGAGCTTTGCGATGATCAACACATGATCTTTAGACGTTTATAAAATACATTTGCAAACTCTACTCACATACTCCAAAGATATATGAACTTGAGCTCAAATTTTAGAACACATTTGCAAATTCAACATCAAGCATGAGCTACAACTATTTGCAAAACACATTTGCAAATACTTAGCTCCATGCAAAGAATCAAGTCAATAAAATAGCAAGCATGAACTATGATTATTTGCAAATAATTACTTCATGCAAAAACTAAATCAAGAGAGTGAGCTAGAGTAAACGAGATTGAAAAAATCAACACATGATGAGACTCAAGCTATAAGACTCGACCCCTCTTAATAGTATGGTAATCCTATACTAGCAATCTGGTCTCTCATCCAAACACTGAGACCGGTAAAAGACTAAAAACACATCCTTAGCCCTATGCTAGTTATACCTTTACCTCGAGTAATCACTTGGAGCTTTTGGTTGATGACGATCATCTTCTCTCCAAGTGTGGGTCCTTGTATCGTTCATCAACACATGATGAACTTTCTTCTCTTCGAGATCTCACCTTGATACTCATCAACATATAATGACATCCTTTGTCCCAAACCTTGACTTGATGACCCTCAACATATGATGTCATCCAAAGCCTTCATCTTTAGACTTAATCTATTTCACAACATGTTAGTCCAACAAATATGGTTGTCCCAATCATCAATGCACTCCGTTAACACATAATAGATGCCCCAAGATTCTTTGATCTACTCATTTGATGATTGACCACAACCCAAATCAATTGATTGAAATTAATATTTGTCTTGAGTATACTAGTGCTACTAAAGCTTTATATACTCAAGCACTATGGATTGTCCTCAATCAACAAAGCACATCATCAACACATGATGGAGAGCCTAGATTCCTTGATCTAGTTTTTTAATGATTGAACAACAACCGAACACAATTTAAATTGTTATGAGTATATTTCAACTACGCAAGTTTTATATACTCAAGGAGTTGTTTCAAAGTAAAGATCTTTATTTTATTTGGCAAGATGAAAGTGATCAATACTATTGAAACTTCAAGGTAAAGCATGAACTCCTCCTAAATATGTGCATTCATGTATATATGGAATTGAAACATTATGCACATCTTATGGTTGAAACAATGGTGGAGTTCACTTTTTATCTTGAATCCAAAGAATGCATCTATAAATACTAAAGTTGCATTGAATACATACCTTTTAGATTTCTATTTTTCATTTACATGAGACTAATAAAAAAATATACTCAATAAACAAGTTAGTCTCATATTGGGATTTATCAATAATATCATGAATTTTATATCTAAGGAATGCAACAATATATACCAATATGACATCGATTGCATACCTTTGATAATTCCATCATTTCATCCAAATGAGACTAATAAAAGATAAACTCAATAATAAGTTAGTCTCACAATAATTAGATTTGTTATTAATTAAGTATTAATCACCAAAATCAAATGGAGCTTGAACTTACACATAGGTGACGAGATTCGCCAGATCCCCGCGACCCTTGCTTGCCTCCTCGTCTAGGCCATGGAGCGGTCCAACGCCGACTCCATTTACGTCACCTCGTGGCTCAACTTTGCCGCCGCGTGAACTTCGAGGTGTGGCTTCACCCCTTAGGCGAGTAGAGGGAGGACGTGACGGTGCTGGCGTGTGACAAAGGTAGGACGATTGCTGCAGGTGAGTATGTCGGGATTTTTTTGCTCTTTTTTTGTGTTATTTTTCTGATGAAACTTAATGAAAACTGTTGAAACTTGCTGAAACTTCTTAAAATTTGCTAAAATTTATTGCAAATTCATCGGTTAAAACTTGGTGAAACTTGAGTTCTAAAACCTGAAACTCATTGAATTTTGGTTTGGAAGTTTCTAGAAACGTTTAAAAATACACGAAACTTACTAAAACATGAAATTTCTCTAAAGTTCTTTTAAATTTGCTAAAACTATACAAAACTTATTACTGTATTGTTGCAACGGTGTACGTTCTTTGGTCGCTCCAAAAACACACACACACACACGATATTTAAGCGTTTTGTCAACTGACGCAACAGACATCATACCTTATATTATAGCTGGGAGGATTGGTGCTCTCCCAGCTATGGCACATCATCTTCTTCGCGATTTGGTCCTTTGAAAAATTCAAAATTACGTTCGGGTCCTTCGATCGGTTTTTTAACAAAATAGATCCGAAAAAAATTGAAATTACGTTTAGGTCTCTCTACGGTTTACGTTCATATCCTCCTGGTGGTTTTTAGCAGAACGGACCCCGAAAAAAAATTGAAATTACGTTTAGGTCCCTCTGTGGTTTATGTTTAGCTCCGCGAACTGGGCCCGAAAAAAAAACAAAGAATGCGTCCGCGGTTTTCTCAAAAAATAAAACACAGATTCGCCGGTGGTTTATAGCAGTTCACAGATTCGCCGGTAGGTACTAGCAACTTTTTTTTAAAAAACACGAAAACCGAAATAAGAAAAAACAAAAAATACGTCTACGGTTTTCTTCAAGAAAAAAACACAGATTCACCGAAGGTTTATAGCAGTTCACAGATTTGCCGATGGGTCCTAGAGACAATTTTTTAATAAAAAAATAGGATTTCGCACGGCGCAACGTGCATGACCGGGTGTTTTGAATTTCGCACGTCGCAGCGTCACGCGCCGAAATTTCGCATGATAGCGTAGCGGTGATCGTGGCTAGTAGACTGACACGGCAAACGGTTGTGGTTTCGGAGTAGTTCGGCTCGTCACGTATCTCTACTACTTCTAATTACCAGTTGGTGATGGTGGTCCATTCTCCCACCACTCCCCCCGCTGAAGAAAAGGAAAGTAGTAGTGTATCATATCACGATTTGATAATTGATTGGAAATTGATATCTCTGTAGAAGATTACGTAAAATTTGGACAGAAGAAAAGGAAAGTAGTAGTGTATCATACCACGATTTGATAATTGATTGAAAATTGTTATCTATGTAGAAGATTACATAAAATTTGGATAGAAGAAAAGGAAATTTTACTTTGTTTGCCTTGAGCCATAAATCTGTGATGGCGTGCAAATCAAGGAAATCAAGGAAACATACGTACGTGCCGTGGTCTTATAAGCATAGCCATCCGCCCCACCCCGCCTCACCTTGCGCGTGCAAGAAACAGAGCAAGCCGAGCGAGAACCATAGGCGACACCACGGCCGTCGATGTTGACACCGCCGCGTGCCCGTCCCCATCCTAACTAACTAAACTAACGTCACCTAATCATAGACGTGGCAGGTACAAAGACGGCTTGTCGGCGCGCGGCTTGGTCGACATCGATTCGGCGACCGTTGCGCTGTCCGGCGGCGGGCCAAACAAGAAGGCGAAGCTCCAGGACGTGGTGCTGGGGTGCACCACCTCATACGACGGCCAGAGCTTCCCTCGCGTGCTTCGGCGGCCGCTTCTCCTACTACCTCGTTGATCACCTCGCCCCGCGCAACACTACCAGCTACCTCATCTTCGGCCCAGGCCCAGACACGGCCTCCAGCTCCGCCGCCGCGTCGTCATCGCAGACGCCGCTACTTCTCGACGGTCGGACGAGCCCGTTCTACGCCCTGACGGTGGAGGCCATCTCCATCACCGGCGAGGCCCTCAACATCCCCAGCGAAGTGTGGAATGTCTAGAGGAAGTACGGCGCGATACTGGACTCCAGCACGAGCCTGACGATCCTCGCCACCCCGGCGTACAAGGGTGTGGTCTCGGCACTGAGCAAGCAACTCGCCGGTCTGCTGCGGGTGAGCATGGACCCGTTCGACTACTGCTACAACTGGACGGCTGGTGCACCGGCCATCACAAAGCTGACAGTGCAGTTCGCTGGGTTGACGCAACTGGAGCGGCTAGTGAAGAGCTACGTGATCGACGCTGCGCCCGGCGTGAAATGCATTGGGTTGCAGGAGGGCGTGTGGCCCGGGGTGTCCATCATCGGCGACATCCTGCAGTAGGAGCATCTCTGGGAGTTCGACCTCCGGAACAGGTGGCTCAGGTTCAAGCAGACGTCGTGCACCTAATGATTTCGATGGTGCACGATTCGTTTAGCCATGCAAGTTGTAACGATGGTGATGGTAATATTGCTGATTTTTGTAAGGCTCTTGGCCAAGTGTTAATAACACTATGGAATGATTTCTGGAAAAGAAGAAGAGGCGTTAGTGCAATGGAAAAATGTTCGGGAATAGCTAATTTGATGGTGCGGTTAGGATGTCCACTCGTTATGATAAGTAACAACACTCTATTCTTTTTATCACTTTTTTTCTTCCTCAGCGTTATCCCATTCATCCTACTCTATTTTTTAACCGCTTTTGAAAGTTTTTAAACCAAAATTTTTCAAACTGAAAGTTTTTTAATCGAAACTTTTTATTTGAAAATTTTCAACTTGAAACTTTCTAATTTGAGAATTCTTTATTTGAAAAATTTTCAAGCTGAGTTTGCGAAGCTTTCGACTCTCCCCACGCGTGGGGCAATTCAGTCGGATTTCGTGGTTTCACGCGCGCAAGCACAATTACCGATGGCCGTGCCCACGTGGAAGGCGGCTATGGAGTGACACCAGCCAATCGATGTGCAGCTGCAGCTCCTCGTCCTCGGCAAGGTTCCCTTTCTTACCCCTTTACGGTTCCCCGATCTGTCTACCACCTGATTATGAAAAGAAGGTGATATATATAATAAAACATTATCATCAAACATGATTTTTTTCATAATCCCCAGGTTTTTTTATGATTCAGGATAGGAATAGCGGGATAGGCCTGACAAGGGCTGCCACGGAACGGAGCATAGTCGGGCGTGATGATGGAGTTGAGGAGGTGTGTAGACCAAGAGGTGTGTAGATCAAGTACAGTGGAGAAGACACGATGCGGGTCGGGCAGAGTTCAGCTGGTTATTTCAACTGAGTCGATGACTCGATATAAGCCAACTCAGATAACATGATTTTTTTTATTTCTAGCAACATACGATTATTTTATTTTATTGATTGACCTTTATATTTTGTTATCAATTTTGTTTTCTATAGCTATGCACGGGCGCTGATATAACGTATCTCTGAACCCAGAGCAAGCGGTCAACCTATTCGCCGGGACATTCCAATGTCGAGCAAATCCTCGTCCACAACGGCGGTGCAGGGCAGCGCCAGCTATTGGGCGGCGCAGGAAGAGGCGGCGGCTCGGCTGAAGGCAATGGCTGCGAGGGCTCGTGGGGAGGACGAGCTATCGGCGGCAGCGGCTGCTGTGGGCAGCGCTGGCTATTGGGCGAGTCAGGAAGAGGCGGCTGCGCGGCTGGAGGCAATGGCTTCGAGGGCTCGTGGGGAGGGCGACCTCTCGGAGGAACAGCTGCAAACCAGCTTCGGAAACGAGGTATGCATCATCCATCCCTACTGCTTATTGGCTCGTCTGTTTCACAAGCGTGCGCCGAGAAATTGTGATTCTGCAAGGGTGGAAAAAAATGTGGAATCGTGCTTAGTGTGAGCAAAATTTGGGGTTGTAGAAATTATTTTGTGCGGAGATCTATTGAGGATGTGCTGTAACTGTTGTACGTAATGACCTGGAACTCCATTATGCTAGATAGCGCAGTCACTTCTGTAACATCGAGATATTTGGGTTCTCTTTGGGAAGCTATAGTGTGGATCTGTCCGGGAGTTTTGATGCAGTGTGCCACTTTTAATAAGGATGCTGAATTTATGTGTCTATCGACTAGAAACTAGAAAGGTAGGATAATGCAAATTAGAAGTAGTTACTAAGTTGACATAATGGATATGTGAACTACTGTTTTTCTAATAGCATATAATATGATGTTAAGGTGCTGGCACTGTACGCCTAGAAATATAGGATTATTCAATTTATAAGTAGTTACTAATTTGACATAATGGTTATGTGGGCTACTGTTGTTCTAATAGCATATAATATGACATTCAGGTGCTGGCACTGCAAGCCATTTATGGGAAGATATTGTGATGTTATTTAGGTTCTTTCAAAGCTTCTGTTCATTCTCAGCTTTTCATTCTTGACAAGAATGTAATGTTAATGTCTACTTCCCAGATTTCTGTATACTAACCACGCCCTGGTGGCATTCGGGTGTTCCTGAATCTTCGTCCAAATGGAACTATGGTTGGAACTGATAATAATGAGAACCAAGATGGTGGAGAACTCTTGTATGCTTGCAGCTTGCAGCATTTGCCACCTGTCGTGCTAACATGTTTGCTGCCACCGTAGTATCCAAGTGCATGTCCTCCCTATTTTACTATCTTGGCCAAATGGTTGGATGAACCAAAAGTTTCATACCTCTGTGCTGTGCTTGATGATGTTTGGACTGAGCTGCCAGGTCAAGAAGTAGTGTATAGATGGGTAGACTAGCTGAATAGCTCTTCGTGATCTTGCATTTCTTGGAATGATAACGTAATATTATATCCAAATGCTGGAGATGAACGGCTATTGTGAGAAGACTTTTAGTTGATTCTACTATTCCTCTGATGCACAGTTACAATGAGAAGAGATCTCATGAAATATTTTTGCAAAGCCTTTATGAGTGTGAAATTTTTCTTAGTGAAAATACTGGTAATTCTCTTAAACCGTTATCAAATTAGCATCCCATGTTTACTTTTGCTATCTTTTTTTTTTCTCAAGTTGCTACTGCTGGACTATGGTCTATCTTGTTCGTAAAGGTACTAGGTGAGGTAAGTACCACCACTCAAGAAACATGATTTCCTCAAATCCGTGATAAAAATTGATAAAAATAAATAAAAGAGAGTGATTACGATACATGTGCATGCAATTTATGTTTTTACATACACTTTTCCCACCCTCCACTAATTATCCTACAAGCGGGAGTGGTGGGGGTGGAAAAATGTTGTTAAGTTGTATGTACCATAGTCATCCCCAAAATAAATTTAGGAAGGTAAAAATAACCCACATGCGCATTGTGTTTTTCAGTACTTGATGCTTGAAACTTGTCTAGTTTATAACTACGTTTTTACCTCTCTCTTTTTATTTTTTCACTTACTAGGCAGAAATTTTCTCAAGCTCCCATGCCATCATTCCTTTTGGGTGAAGTGCATGGAGTCTCACTGCAGAATTCATGTGAAAGAAGGGAATTTAACCAAGCTGACATGCCCTGATACCAGCCCACTTCCACCATCCATATTGAGAAGCCTTCTGCGAGATGATGGCTATGCACGATGGGAATAATTTGCACTACAGAAACTGTTAGATGCAATGCCTGATCTAGTCTACCGTCCCAGGTGTGGTGCTGCTTGCTTGGAAGTTGACAATGATGCTTAATGTCCAGAGTGTTTTTTTCACCTTATGCTCGTTGTGCAAAGGACGCCACCATGTGGGGAATACTTGTGTTACTCCAGCAGAAAGAATTCTCATTTTGAAGGTAACAGGCGCATAATATGTTGGATAAATTAGGAATTTTTTCAATATTTTAATCCACAGGATTATGTAAATCATGATTAAATAATGACACAATTCTAGTTCAAAGCCAAAGTTACTAGATAACAAATTATCTATCTCATACACAAAGACTAATGAACAAGAAATAAACATGATTAAAACATGGTATAAATTAATATACCCTTGAGCCAGTGCCACCGTAGGCACAGACGCAGGCGGAACGTTCTTGTTCGCCATGACGGTCGGAGTAGACGATCACAAATTGTCGCAGTGAAGCCTTGGTGCAGTGGAGAGGTCGATGCAGTCGAACGTTGGTGCAGTGCAGATGAGCTTCCAGGAACACCAACACTCGAGCAGTCGCGTGATACGCTCCCTAAAAACCTTATCGGCCTTCTATCTCGAGCAAGATCTCAAGAAGGGCGAGGTTCCGGAGGTCTGCTCCCTCCGCTACTTGTGCGCGCAAGAAAAAGGAGTCGGGAATGCAAGAGACAACAGCAGCAGCTACAATGGATGGATGGAGTATTGTGGGAGAGTTCTGCAGGTGAAGAAAAGCACAGTCATTGCTCTCCTTATATAGCCTCGCGACATGCAGCAGGCGGGGCGGCCATTACCGACCATCAACTCATGTAACCGTTACGATGTCGGCGATCATTATGAGCGGTAGTCAACCACGTCGATTCACGAATGGCGGCGGCGCATCTTGGTCACATTGATCACTGCGGTTACTGGTCATATTGATCACTGCGGTTACTGGTCACATTGATCACTGAAACGGCAAAAACAAACCGCTCCCGCCCAGACTGGCCTGCGTCGCGCACGTCACGTCTCGTCTCGACTCGCACACGCCACGCCACGGCTCAGCTTGGCTCGGCTCGACGCGCGCGCGTGTGGCACAGCCTTTATCCTTTTTCACCTTGCTAATTGAGAGACACACAACTCAACTATTTAAGTTGGTCAAACCTTCTCTCAATTACTCATATGGTACTAAATCAATTTCATGACTCCTAGTATTTAATGGGCCTTTTGGAATTTCTATTAAATTAATTATGGGTCATCCCATAATAATCTAACAATCCCCACCAAATTTCAAAGGCATATTTGAAATACTCTCAGTTCCAATGTAGTTTGATATACCAGTGTTTTGATGGAGACTGTTAAATTGAACTTCCATCTAGAACAATGGTTACACTCATCCACAACTGAACAATGGACTATACCTTGAATTGACAGTTTTGTGCGAACAAGTTTCACCAAAGTCCTTTACTGATACTAGACTGCTAAATGCATCCCCTCGGTTTGGAGCTTATAAGTCATACTCCTTGGCCTTTCATGAGCCTCTAGAGATCACCCAATCTCATAGACTGTGACTAGCAGTCGAACTCATATAGGTGTATTCCTCATAAGATGTTACGTAGGACAACATCTCTCGCTTATCAAAGCCACTCGGAATACATTAAGGTATAACCAACTTTGCCATACGAGAATAGGAGAGTTATTGCATCTCAAACGGAGTGGGCTAAGTACAGAAATACTCTCCTCTCAGCCAGTCACTAGCTTGTCTCAACATCCTAATTCACGGGATCTCCGATCAAATAGGATGAGTCACCACTAAGACATGACTTTATGTGGGTCTCAAACCCATCTCCCTCGATGCTTCATCTATCACATTACGTGATAGTCCCTTTGTAAAAGGATCTGCCAAGTTTTTAGCCGTCTGGACATAGTCCAATGCTATAACTCCGGAGTTTCTCATTTTCCTGACAGACTTCAACCGCCTCTTAACGTGCCTTGATGACTTTATGTTATCCTTAGAACTATTCACCTTGACAATCACCGTCGATTGTCACGGTTCAAAAGAATAGCGAACCGGTTTCTCAACCACCGTAAGTCCTTCACAAGTTCACGCAGACGATCGGCTTCCACGAGGCGGTATCTAATCTTGTGAGTTCTGCTTCCATTATAGACCTCGTTAAGATGGTGCGCTTGCAAGACTTCCATGAAACAGCTCCACCACCCAATATGAACACATATCCACTTGTGGTTTTTATTTCATCAGCATCAGATATCCAGTTTGAATCACTATAACCCTTTAGTACCCTAGGGTACCCGGTGTAGTGAATTCCATAACTTGATGTCCTTTTTAGATAGCGCATTACTCTCTCAAGAGCATGCAAATGATCATCTCCCGGGTTTGAAACAAACTGGCTTAGTTTGCTCACAGCAAACGAGATATCAGGCCTCGTTGCACTAGCTAAATACATCAGTGAACCAATAATTTGGGAATATCTCGATTGATCCTTTGCTATACGTTGGTTCTTTCGTAATAGCACACTTGGATCATACGGCGTTGGAGCAGGTTTGTAATCGCTATAGCCAAAATGACTCAACACCTTTTCCACATAATGGGACTGCTCAAGAGTAATCCCACTGTCACCTTCTCTTAACAATTTAATGTTTAAGATGACATCCGCTACTCCCAAATCTTTCATTTCAAAGTTTTCGGACAAAAAGTCCTTGACTTCCTTAATCACATTAAGGTTCATCCCAAAGATCAGTATGTCATCAACATACAGACACATAATCACTCCTTCACCCCCACCATAGCGGTAATACATACATTTGTCAGCTTCATTCACAACAAAGCCGGCAAATGTTAAAGTTCTGTCGAACTTCTCGTGCCACTGCTTAGGTGCTTGCTTAAGGCCACACAATGACTTCAACAACCTACACACTTTTCCTTCATGACCCTTTACTACAAATCCATCAGGTTGATCCATATAGATTTCCTCTTCCAACTCTCCATTAAGGAAAGCCGTCTTTACGTCTATTTGATGAACGATCAGACCGTAGGAGGTAGCCAAAGATAGTAGTACTCTAATAGTGGTCAATCTGGCAACAGGTGAGTAAGTATCAAAGAAGTCCTCGCCTTCTTTCTGAGTATAGCCCTTGGCCACAAGTTTGCCTTGTACTTTTCAATCGTACCATCAGGCCTCAGCTTTTTCTTGAACACCCACTTACATCCTACAGGTTTACACCCATATGGACGATCAACAACTTCCCAAGTTCCATTGCTCAAGATGGAATTCATCTCACTCTGGACCGCTTCCTTCCAATAGTCAGCGTCCTGAGATGAATAAGCCTCCTCAATGGTTCTTGGAGTATCATCCACTAGATATACAATGAAGTCATCACCAAAAGACTTTGTAGTCCTTAGTCTCTTACTCTTACGAGTTACTTCATTGTCCTCATCTATTGGATTTTCTTCAAAAATAGGCTCAATTTGTATAGGAGTGGAAGGTTTAGGAGAGAAGATAGATTCTTGGCCAGATGAGCTAAGTGTCTCTTTCATAGGAAATAAGTCCTCAAAGAATGTGGCATCATTGGACTCAAAAATTGTACCTTCACTCATATCAGGTACTACAGATTTCACTATTAAGAACCTATATCCAACACTATGAAAAGCATAACCAATAAAAACACAATCAACGGTTTTTTGTCCAAGTTTACGCTTCTTTGGGATAGGCACATTGACTATAGCCAAACAGCCCCAAGTACGTAAATAAGATAAATTTAATCTTTTCCTCTCCCATTCCTCGAATGGTGTGATTTCTTTATTCTTTGTAGAAACCCTGTTTAGGACATGACAAGCGATCAATATAGCCTCACCCCACCATTCCTTGGAAAGTCCATTGTTTCTAACATGGCGTTAACCATCTCGATTAGAGTACGGTTCTTTCGTTCGGCAACCCGTTTGATTGGGACGAATAGGGCGTCCTCTCATGGATTATTCCATATTCCTCGCGAGAATAAATTAAACTCACTAGAAAAGTATTCTCCACCACGATCTGACCTAACCCGTTTGATTTTTCTCTCAAGTTGGTTCTCAGCTTCAGCTTTATAGATCTTAAAATAGTGAAAAGCCTCATCTTTTGACTTTAATAAATACACATAGCAATATCTAGAAGAATCATCAATCAAAGTCCTGAAATACCTCTTACCACCTGTCGGCGTTTTCGAGCGCCGGCAAGTAAATTTGTAAGTCTAAGGGGTCGCGCGTTCCACTCCCTGAATGGTTAGACTCGAGAGTCCAAGATGTATACTGGTTCGGGCTGAAAGTCCCTACTCCAGTTCGGATGGCGGTATTGTATTGCTTTGCACAACGTTTTATAGATGAGGGCGCTAAATTACTTAATCTCCTCGTGTTCTCATGTGTTCCTCCTTCTAGAATCGTTAGTCCTGCCTCCTTTTATCTGAGAAGGAAGGCGGGGTTACATCGAGTCGGGGAAGGCGGCGACCTATGCTAGGAGCTCGGTCCTTCGTCCCGTGGGCTGAGTCGCCACACGTCTTGCCCATCTTTGGGTCGGTAGCCTTGGTGGTCGGGGAGGTTAGGTATTCCCGGAAATAGCGTGCTTGCCCTCTGTGATCCTTACGAATCTTGACGTTGCGGTGTGTGGCGTTAGCGCGCCTCGGGAGGAGCGTGCGTTAAATCTTGTCTGCGATCGGTTGATGGGTGGAAGCTTTGACTTGGCGATCACCAAACCTTCTAGGAAGGAGCCACCGCCCTTGTATAGTCACTCCGATTGACCTTGTTCGCGAGTGCGTGGCGGTAGGTGATGAGGGCCCGACACGCGGCCCTCGGCGTCTGTCACCTTGGTTGGTCGGTCGGGAGATCCCGCCGCCAAGGGATCGGGGCGTTGTCCGGTCGGTCGGAGATCCCGCCCGCCAAGGGGTCGGGGCGCTGTCCGATCGGTCGGAGATCCCGCCCGCCAAAGGCGGGGCGCTGTCCGGTCGGTCGGAGATCCGCCCGCCAAAGGGGTCGGGGCTGTTGTCGGTCGGATCGCTTCCCTGGCGGTCGGGGCGGATGTCTTGTGTGGTCTCGAGCGGTCGGTCGGTGGCGGGCGGGCGCGACTGTTGTTGGGGAGATATGCTTGAGGCCGCTAGCTCGTCGCCGGGCGTTAGGGTACCCTGTTATTAGTATTCGTCGGTAGCCCCGAACTCCGGCGATTTGGCTGATTCGGTTGGGGTTGAACTTGGATGAGTGGTGGCGGGCACGGTCGGTCGGTCGGTGTCGAGTTAAGCGATTCATCGGTGTACCCGACGGATCCGGCGGCTGCCACGAGCTTGGCGGGGCATTTGAGCTGCGGAGGCTTTAACCGCCTCGTTGCGCATGCCGAGCATGGCTTGTGTGCCCGCCGTTCGCCTTCTTGGCGCCGGGTTACAGTGCGGGGCGCCGTTTTCTGGCGGCATTTACTGCGAGACGCAGTCTCCCTTCATCCGGCTATATAAGGGCTTGCTAGAGCGATGGACCCTTAGACCAAAATCCTCCTTTTGATCCTTGAAATGGAGGCATCCTTTAGTCTTGACTTTGGTGATGATCTGCGAGAAGAAGAAGATCCTTTGGCGAGATTTGGGTGAAATCGGCCAAGGCGATGGTCGAGCTCTGGGAGGAAGAAGTGCGGCTTGTGATGTAGTTCTTTGTCGTCTTTGCTTGAGGTCGTTCAGGGCTTAAGGTGGTAAGGAGGCCCTTCTTGAGGCGATGGTGCGAGGCGCGGCCGTTGTCGATCTTGGCCGCGTCGATGTCGCTGAGCAGCAGCGGCATGCCATTCCGTGGCTATGTCGGCGACCTCGTCGGCCGGGTAAGAACCTACCGGTGGTCGTCTCCAACGACCTCAGTCCGCCGACCCCAAGGTGCATCCGTCGACCGAGCAAGGAAGGGCCTACCGGCAGTCACTTCCAGCGACCTCGGTCCACCGATCCAAGATCATCCGTCGACCGAGGCAAGGAAGGGCCTACCGGAGTCACTTCCAACGACCTCGGTCCACCGATCCAAGATCTGTCCGTCGACCGGGCAAGGGCTGCCGGAAGTTTGAAGCGGATATGTTCTGCCGTAGTGTAGGGTAGGTATCTTTTGAGCTCGCGGTACCTTATGTAACGTTGTGTAAAGTTTGAGTCTGTGGCATATAATGAAATCTTCTTTTATGAAATGTCTTGCGATGAGTTTGCTTTGATTTTAATCGTCGTGGATAGACCGGGCCTTGATCGGCGGGAACAACCGCGAGTGCTCGTTTAACGTTGTAGCTAGGCGGCGCCTTGGTGGCGAGGCGACCGGATGCCTCTGTGAGGTTATGGTGTCCGAGTGCCTTGGTGGCGGGACGGCCGGATGCCTCTGTGAGGTTCGGTGTCAGAGTGCCTTGGTCGGCGGGGCGGCCGGATGCCTCTGTGAGGTTACGGTGTCCGAAAGTGCCTTGGTCGGCGGGACG
The DNA here is from genome assembly GCA_036346275.1 of Otatea glauca. Lineage (NCBI taxonomy): Eukaryota > Viridiplantae > Streptophyta > Magnoliopsida > Poales > Poaceae > Otatea > Otatea glauca. Next base: position 45,047,963 of record CM070714.1, read on the forward strand.
ACCGGATGCCTCTGTGAGGTTGGTGTCAAAGTGCCTTGGTCGGCGGGACGGCCGGATGCCTCTGTGAGGTTCGGTGTCCGAGTGCCTTGGTGGCGGACGGCCGGATGCCTCTGTGAGGTTACGGTGTCCGAGTGCCTTGGTCGGCGGGACGGCCGGATGCCTCTGTGAGGTTCGGTGTCCGGCGCCTTGGTCGGCGGGGACGATCGGATGCCTCGAGAGGTTCGGGTGTCCGAGTGCTCGTTTAAAGTCGTAGCTAAACGATGCCTTGGTGGCGAGGGCGACCCAATGCCTCTGTGAGGTTCGGTGTCCGAGTGCTCGTTTAACGTCGTAGCTAGACGGTGCCTTGGTGGCGAGGGCGACCCAATGCCCTTGTGAGGTTCGGTGTCCGAGTGCTCGTTTAACGTCGTAGCTAGACGATGCCTTGGTGGCGGGGGCGACCCAATGCATCTGTGAGGTTCGGTGTCCGAGTGCTCGTTTAACGTCGTAGCTAGACGGTGCCTTGGTCGCGAGGATGACCCAATGCCTCTGTGAGGTTCGGTGTCCGAGTGCTCGTTTAACGTCGTAGCTAGACGATGCCTTGGTGGCGGGGCGACCCAATGCCCTTGTGAGGTTCGAGTGTCAGAGTGCTCGTTTAACGTCGTAGCTAGATAGTGCCTTGGTGGCGGGGGCGACCCAATGCCTCTGTGAGGTTCGGTGTCCGAGTGCTCGTTTAACGTCGTAGCTAGACGGTGCCTTGGTCGGCGAGGATGACCCAATGCCTCTGTGAGGTTCGGTGTCCGAGTGCTCGTTTAACGTCGTGGCTGGGCGTGAGTGCTCGTTCTGCGTCGTGGCTGGGCGTGAGTGCTCGTTACCGTCGTGGCTGGGCGTGGGGCATCCTTCCGAGTCCTCGTCGGGCGAGGGTAGCTGCGAGAGGAATGGCCACCGTCTATCCCACATGTATACCCCATCCGCAGTGTGGGACACGGAGGGTGGGCGGCGACGTTTACTGCGTTGGTTTGAGCGCCGTGCTCGTGGAGCTAATAGCGGGTAGTCAGAGTGGGTCTGGGAGGTCCGCCCAGGGGACCCTTCCGAGCGGACGGTCCCAGTCGGGTGTCCTGGCCTGCGTGGGCGACCCATAAAAACCTTTCTTTACTCAATCCGTATGGACCTGGGTCGTCCGCCAACCCGAGCACGGTGGTATCGCTCATTGATGAGCTCGGGAGAGTGTGAAGTATGGTCTCGGACGCGAGTAGAGGTGATTAGGCCGTCGGCCGACCTAACCGAGGCCCACCGTGGGGCTCACCTCATACCTTGCCCTTGCTCAAGTTTTCTTTGGGCGGCCTTATACCCATCTGGTGGGGTAGGCCTTTTGAACCTGACTTCTCGCTGGGCCTGGCGCAAGCCACAAAGCTTTTGCCGTCTTGGGGCGCAGCCCCAGATGGGCTTCTCACGCGCCCGAAGCAACTGTTACGGCCTAAAGCGGAGACCAAGAGGTTCTGGGACACGTTGTTGGGCGGCGTCTTTATGGCTCTTCTTGCTGACATGACGAGGATTAAAAGCGGAGTGGTATTGGAAACTGGAGTTACGGTGGCGCAATAGGTGAGGTGGACGCGACGCCGTTTGAGGGTGCTGCTCGGTCGGCGTCTGCTTGTCCTCTATAATCGCCGTTAGGGTGCTCCGGGTAGTCACGCTTTCTTGCCTTCTTTGTCTCTGTCTCGAAACAAGAAAAGCACGAGAGAGCCAAGGAAAAAAAACCCGACCTTTCTTTCTCACCTTCCATCGCCTCTTACGCGAAGATGTCGTGGCGGAGTGCTCGCGCCAAGACAATGCGTCTTCGGCTTAGTGAAGAAGGGCTTCGTCATCTCTGCAGACCTTCCGGTGGAGGTGCCGGCCGGGCCGTCACCCACGCCCGTGGCGACGAGTCGTGGTGCCCGCCTCGTTCTTCGGCGCGGCTTTGGCTGCCCACGCACCCGTTAAATCCGGGGCTGCTTTGTCTCACTACAAGGTGGAGGTGCACCATCTCAACCCCAATGGGGTCCTCCACATCGCCATCTTCATCACGCTGTGCGAGGCCTTCTCGGGATCGAGCCGCACGGGCGTTGTGGAGGCACTTCTTCGAGCAAGGCTCGGAAAGGCAGCCGTCGAACGCCGTGGCGCCGGGTGGCTCGCCCTCGGCTCGCCCGGTCGAACACGGAGTACTGAGGTAAAGCGCCTCGTCCAACAAGGTGGCGTTACGAATGGCTCTACGTTGAGCGTCGGCGGCAGCGCCCTCGTTTCACCGGCGAGCTTCCCATGGCGGAGGCGGTGGAACTGGGCGCCAAAAGAGGGAAAGAACAAAGCGCCCACGATCGTGGAGCGGTCGGGGCTCAAAGAGGCGGGCTCACCGGGGGCGTTGTTGTGCGCGCTTTATGGGGATCTTGCGTGCAACCCCTTGTGCCTGAGCCGCACCCCTTGTTCCGGTATCGGGGCCGTCCGACCGGCGAGGATGGCGAGCCCGAGTTGGCGCGTCGAGGTGGAGGCCCGGTGGCGGTATTCAGGTGGAAGTGCCACGGTGGCTACGGGTGGCCACCCGGAGCCATTCTCGGCTCACCCGCCAAATCTGTAAGTCGGTGAAATTTCTTTACCTTCTCTTTCTTTGTCCCTAGCACTTGGTCCGACCAAGCATTCTGCATCCTCTTAGGGGCTCACGGGATGTCTTCCGCGCCGCTCCCGAGGATAAGGAGGCGCGGCGGCCGCCGGCGAAGACTAGAGGTGACTCCTCCCGCAAGCGGAAGGAGGAAAGGAGGAAGAAGAAGCATAAGGCGGCGGCCTTGCGCCTTGTGGCGAGGATGTGTCGAGTCCACCGCTGGGGACAACCTCCATCGACAGTGGCGGGGCGCCTCGACCATCCCTATGGTGGGTTTTTCTCGACCACCGCCGTGGCGGCGGCGGCGTGGACCGGCCGGCGGCACCACGAGCCCCGTGGCCGTGGATCCCAGCGAGGTGATCTTGCGCTTCATGGTTGTCGCGGCGCCTCGGTGGAGGCGGCCGGGAAGCGACGGTAGACTTGCCTTGGCGGGGGGCGGCAAAGAGGCGCGCGTGCCGCACGCACCGCTTGGCCTTGTAAGTGTTCGCTCTTTTTTCTTTTCTTCTTATTGGAGCATTTTTGCGGCAAAGCCGCCCGGCGACTCTTGAATCTTTGTAACGTCAGGCGCCTACGGGCGTGGCCGTGGGGCGTCTGCGCGCAGCTCCATAAGTAGCGGCGCGCCGGCGATTTCGGCGACTCCGTCGGGTCGGTGGTGGTCGCGGTGTCGGCGGCCGAGGGCGATCGCCGAGGGCGAGGCCTCACGGAGGTCGAGGCGAAGAAGAGCTGCGCCTCGGCGAGACCCCATCGGACGACGTGATCGTCCTTTCGAGATGAGACGCGGTGCGCCGACGATCGCGCCCGGAGGCGGGCCGGTGGCGGAGGTGCTCGACCCTTTGTCCCGGGGAGGTGCCGACCGATGCCCCTCAGTGCAGGTCGTCGAGGGTTTCGAAGGTTGACCTCATCGCCCTTGCCCATGGTGCTTTGACGGCGGCGTCCGCCCGAACGAAGCGAACGAGCGTCTTTGTCGGGTGTAGTCCCGGGTCGGGCGTCATGGGCGGTCGGAGGAGAGCGAGTGGGCCGCCCTTCCGGCAAGCGCGCTACTTGGGCCGGCCGAGATAGGCGATCCGTAAAGGTCGCTCTCTCTGAGTCTTCCACGGTATTGCCGCACGATGGTCGAAGTCCGGCGGTCGCCCGAGTAAGTCGGCCAAAAGCTCGACTTGTTGCACATTTTGATAGTTCTTCCGTGGGACTAACGGAGTGTCCACGTTTTGCGGCTTGCGGGCTCGCCGTCGCGCCGAGTTGAGCTCTGCGGCGCTCGGCGGTCGTGGCGGTGCGGTGGAGGAGTCTGATCAGTGCGCTTGAGTGCGCCTAGTCCAGAGGCCATGGACATCAGGTGGTCGGAGGCGGTGGAGATCCGCCAGGGGCTTGAAGAGGCCACGAAGGCCCTTTATGATGGCGCTGGGAGCCAAGGTCTTGAGGGCGAAAGTGGTGGGCTGAGTCCTCTCTGACGGAGGTCACCGAGGCCAAGGATGCCGCCGTTGCCGCGGAGGGGACCGCGCAGACGCAGGCAACCCGCCTGCGGACCGAGCGAAACCAGGCTCGGGGGGATGCCGACCGAGTTCGTTCCGAGCGGGCGACTGCTCAGAAGGACCTGGCTGAGCTGAGGACTTCATATGAGGCGCTCAAGAAGGAAGCTGGCAATCTGACCAACTCTGCGGCCGGTAAGTGTCTCAATTCTTCAATTAAGTCTGGGGGTGCGACCCACAGGGCGAACTTATCCGAAATCGCCGCAATCTGCAGAGGCGCAGAAGAATCTGAGCGTCGCCGTGGAGGCGCAGAGAACGGCAGCAGATGCTCGCGACGTGGCGATCGTGGCCCGGGACGAGGCCCAGGTGGCGTTGAAGGTTGCGGAGGACGGTCGGGCCAAGATACCGAACTGGAGGCCCTTCGCAAGGCCGGTCGGGAAGTCTGCGACCGCATCCTTGGAGCCGGGGCAGGCCCGAGTGCCCTTGCCCCCGTGCTGGCCCGAGTGCCAGACTTTGTAGAGGAGGCGGTGATCATCGGCGCTGCGCTTGGAGCTTCGTCGGTGCTGGTCAACACCGTCTCGCACTACGACGGCATCGATCTCGCGGTGGTGGCGGGCGTGGCGGAACCGGACCGACGAGGAGATCGGCGAGTTTGAGCTCTGGTCGAGCCGCGCGCCCGAGAGATCGCCACCACATCCGCCGCGAGTTGCCCTCCGAAGCGAGAGAGCGACCAACTCTCCGTCTCGCCATCGGTCGCCCACGAGGAAGAATAAAAATAGTTAGCTTTATCCTTTTTTAGATTGTAAAGACTGCTATGTAAACAATCTTGAATTTATCAAGTTCCAAAATCGCCTCTCGTCCTCTTTCGTATTTAGGGTGAGTGTTTGACCGACCATAGCCATAAGGACCACGGGGTCACTTATGCGTGGGTTGGGTCGTTTTGGGAGGCGAAGTGGATTGGAGACTTGGCTATCACGTGGTTAGGCGCGCTTGTGAGGATAGGAGTGTTCTAGACCGGCCAAGGATCTTTCACTTGGGCACTTCCTTCTTCCGCGAAGTGCTACTTAGCAACCATAGCCGCGGGCGAGGGTAGTAACACTTGGGTTGAGAGGGTTATCGCTCGGGATGGACCTCATGACGGTCGGGTCACGTACCCTCATAAGCGCGTGGGATAGCCGAGTTCGTGCGGGGAGGAGTGTTCCTGCCGACCAAAGGTCACTCCACTCGGTACTTCCTTCTTCGCAAGTGTTAGCAACCATAGCCATTGGGGTATGGTGTAGCACTTGGGTCGAAGGGTTACCGCTCGGGAAGGACCTTGTGGTCGGTTGGGTCACCAACCAGCATAGCGTCGGCCGGGAGCGACTGAGCAGAGGCGAAGGCGCCCAGTCGTCGCATGGCGACCAGTGCTCGGAAGGAAAAAGTAAAGAGCATGCTAGGAAGAGGAAAAGAGTTTAGGGATAGAATCGCCTTAACTTTTCTATATTCCATGCATTCGGAAGGATGCGGCCGTCGGCGTCCTTTAGTCGAAGGTGCGGTCGGAGGATCTCCACGACGGTGAAGGGCCTTCCTGGGCGGCGGCTTGTGCTTATCCTTCTTGGTTTGGACCCGCGCGAGACCAGGTCGCCAAAGATGAGCGACCGCCCTCGAACTCGACGGCGTGATAACGTCGCGAGCTTGTTGATACTGGCCGATCGCGGGATGGCCCGTCATGCGCCTCGTCGGTGGTCGGCCAGCGTCTTGTTGTCGGCGAGCCCCGAGCCTCCTCGAAGGCTTGTAATCTTGGGCGCCATACTCCAGTGCAGCGGCAAGATGGCTTGACACCATATACCATGAAGAACGGTGTGAACCCGGTCGCCGGTCGGCGTGGTCCGCGAGACTCGGAGGGCGGAGGTAGCTCGGTCACCCAGCGCCCGCGAAGTGCTTGAGCCGGCGAAGATCCGCGGCAGGCCCTTGAAGGATCATGCCGTTTGCGCTTCGACGACCGTTGGTCGCGGATGGGCCACGGCGCCCAATCGGCGCGGATGTTGAAGTCATCGCGAGAACTCGAGGAACTCCTTCCCGTGAACTGCGTTAGTTGTCGATGATGATGGAGTTTGGGACTCGAACCGAAAGACTATGTCGCGGAAGAAGATGGCGGCTTGTGCGACGTGGCGCTCACGACCGGCTTGGCCTCTATCCATTTGGTGAACTTGTCCACGCGACGAGCAAGTGGGTAAAGCCCGGCGCTTTCTTGAAAGGCCCGACGGATCGAGTCCCCAAGCGCAAAGGCCACGTGATGGGGATCGTCGCAAGGCTGGTGGCGGATGTGTGCGCTGGCAAAGAATTGGCATCCTTCGCGAGTGCGTCACGATGTGCTCGGCGTCGGACATGGCGGTCGGCCAATAGAAACCTTCAGAAGGCCTTTCCCACAAGAGATCGGGCGCGGCGTGGTGACCGCAAATTCTGCTGTGTATGTCGTCCGGCGATTGTTTCCCTTGGTCGGCGGGATGCACTTTTGGAGGACCGGAGGCTCCTTTGTAAAGTCAGGCGACCAGGAGGAAAGACTTTGCCGCCGGGCGGCGCCGGCCTCGGTCGGTCGGGGAAGTGACTCGTCCGTCAAGCGATCTATGAAGGGCTTTCTCGGTCGGACTCGGTCGCTAGCACGCTGCGGCTCGACCGGCCAAGTCTCACGCCCGATCAGCCTTGGCGGTCGGGCGACCGTCTTCGTAGGTCGGGGACCGTTCGCCACCGAGCCCACCGGATGGAAGGCGCGAGGAGGTCGCAGACGAAGATCCCGGCGGGACCGGCTCTCTGCTGGAGGCAGATTGGCTAGGTAGTCGGCGTCGCTATTGTAGCGTCGGTAGCTATGGTGGCTTCGAAGCTCTTGAACCGCTCTTGAGCTGCGCGCTTCTCGACGATCTGCGCGGCCATACGGGCGTCTCGGGGCTCCGCGGCCTTCATGACTTGGTCGACGACAAGCTTGGAGTCCGTGGGCGTGGGTCGGCGAGCACCGAGGTCGGCGGCGATCCGGAGACCGTTGGCGAGGGCCTCGTACTCGGCGGCGTTGTTGGTGGCGTCAGCGGCGATGGCGTCTTGAAGCTTTGTTCCGGCGGGAGATGAGGGCGACTCCGCGCCGCGCCATTCTTGTTGTAAGACCCATCGAAGTACATTGTCCGGTGCTCGGGTCTTGATCACTTTAGTGGTGCACAGGTTTGGTCCACTCGGCGGCGAAGTCGGCTAGGGCTGCGACGATCGCCGTCAGGGGCGTATGTGATGTCGTGGCGGCGAGCTCGGCGCCCACTTGGCTATCCTTCCCGCGTCGCGGTTGCGGGCGATCTCACCGGCGGGGCGTGGTCACCACGGTGAAGGTGTCTTGATCGAAGTAGTGGGCGAGCTTTCTCTTATAATGAGCACCGCGTAGAGTAGCCTCGCACTGTGGGTACAGAGCCTTGGACTCGGAAAGGACCTCGCTAATGAAGTAAATCGGCGTTGTACCTTGAGTTCGCGGCCTTCTTCCTTCGCTCCACCACGAGGGCCGCGCGACGACTTGGGTAGTGGCGGCGATGTAGAGAAACAGTTCACAGTGCCGGGCGACCAGGTCGAGGCGAGGACAGAAGGCCTTGGTGGTGAGGGCCTCCCGAGCCTCCGGTCCAAATGAAGCGGTCGGATCTCTTGAGTAGCTCAGTAGAGTGGCATTCTGCGCTTTCGCCGGCGAGACACGAACAGCTCAAAGCCGCCGAGCATCCGGTCAGCCTCTGGACCCCTTTGAGGTTGCTGATTGGGCCCATCCTTGCGATCGCCGATATCTTCTCCTGGTTGGCCTCGATGCCTCGCTCGGAGACAATGAAGCCAAGGAGCTTCCCTTTGGGGACCCCGAAGACGCATTTCTCGGGATTGAGCTTTATGCGGAACCGTCGAAGGTTCGCGAAGGTCTCTTCCAGGTCGGGGATAAGGTCGTCGGCCTTCTTGGTCTTTACGACAATATCGTCGACGTACACCTCAACGTTACGGCCGATCTGGTCATTGAAGCACGTTTGCATACATCGCTGGTATGTAGCGCCCGCGTTCTTTAGGCGAACGGCATTGTAACGTGCGAGAATGAGCCGAGCGGAGTAATGAAGGAAGTCACGAGTGGTCGGACTCCTTTAGCGCAATCGGTGGTAGCCCGGTAGGCATCCGAAAGAGAGGGACTCGCACCCTACGGTGGAGTCGATGACTTGGTCGATCTTGGGGCAAAGGAGCGGATCCTTGGAACACGCTTTGTTGAGACTCGTATAGTCAACGCACATCCTCCATTGCCCATTTTTTTACAAGTGCGAGGTTGGCTAGCCACTCGGGTGGCGCACCTCTTTCTGAACCTGCGGCGGAAGTTTGGCGATCTCCTCCCTATAATCCTGCGCCTCTCCTCGTCGAGCGGCGCGGCGTTGGGCGGCACCGCTTTGAGCACAGTCGGATGCTCAAGGAGTGCTCGGCGACTTCCCTTGGGATTCTGGCATGTCGGAGGACCTCCATGCGAAGGCGTCTTTGTTGGTGTGGAGGAGTCGACGAGCGCTTTCCTATTTGGCGGGGCGTGGCTCGATCCGCCGCGGTCTTGGTCGGATCACGAGGATCGACCGCGACCTCCTTCGTGTCAAAGGCGGACTTGAAGGATCCGCCCGACTTCTTTGGACTCGGGGCGGATTCGAGGCTTCCCTCTTGAGGTTGTCGAGTTCGGCAGACGCGATGATCGCCGAGGCAAGCTCTGGCTACTGCGCTTCGCGATTGTAGGCAAGTGGAAAGATGATGCCACGGTGATGACTCCTCGTGGCGGGCATCTTCGACTTGAGGTAGGCGTGGCGGGGACCGCCATGAACTTGGCGTAACACGGCCTTCCCAGATGGCATGGCAAGAACAGGAAATCCACGACCTCAAAAGTGAGGGTCTCGGTGCGGAAGTTTCCGGCTCCCCAAAGGTAGCAGGCGGTCGATCGCCCAAGTGGATGGGCTCTTGGCGGGAATGCGCCATGGAAAGGCGCCTTCTTTGGGTCGGAGGGTTGGCGGGACCCCATAGCGTCGGCGTCTCGGCGTAGAGGATGTTGAGGCCGCGCCTCAGTCCATCGCCACCTTTGAAAGGCGCTTCTTCCCACGACGGGGTGACCACCGGGGTATCTCCCGGTGTGGGAGCGTGGTCGGGTGATCGGTCCGATCAAAGGTGATCGGGAACTCGACCACCGGAGGTATTGGGGGCGCATGGCGCGACGGTGTGGACCTCGCGATAAGCGAGCTTGAGCCGGCGCTTGCCGGCATAGCGAGCCGATCCTCCAAAGATCATGAGGCGGCCGTCGGGTTCGGGAACTCGTCGTGCGCCTTTTCTCTAACGACCGCGGCCGCGCGTGAACTTTCCTTGCCACGCGGCGTTGTGGGGACGCTGGAGAGGTAACGCCTCAGGACCTCGCAGTCCCGGTACTTGTGCTTGACGGAGAACCCGTGGTTTGGGCGCGGCCGTCCATCAACTTCGAAGTGGTGGGCGCGACGGTCGGTCGCACTTTCTTGCTGGCGAGGCGGTGAGCGGTGGCGACCACTTGGGTCTCGCGGATCTGCTTCCCGTGCCGCTTCCGTTTGTCGGAGCGGTCAGAAGGGGACCCGATGTGGACGCCGGATTCTAGCTGGGCCTTTCCTCCCTCAAAGATGGCCCCCACAGCCTCCTCGCCGGAGGCGTGGTTGGTGGCGATATCGAGGAGCTCCTTGGTAGTTCTGGGCTTGAGGCAACCTAGTTTGTGTACCAAGGCCTTGCAGGAGGTGCCGTAGATGAATGCTCCCACGACATCGGCGTCGGAGATGTCGGGGAGCTCGTTGCACTGGCGGGAAAACCGCCGGATGTAGTCCCGGAGGGTTTCCCCTGGCTGCTGTTGCGGCCTTCAGTCGAGGAGTTTCGGGCGCTTGTAAGTGCCACGAAGTTGCCAACGAAGAGGCCTTCAAGTCGGTCCAGTTCTCGATGGTTTTGGCGGGCAAGTACTCGAGCGGGCTCGGGCCGAGTCGCGTGGTAGATGGGAAGGTCTTGGATGATGAAGAGGTCATCCGTTGCTCCTCCCGCCCGACATGCGGCCGGTAATCTTGAGCCGACACACAGGTTTGTGGCCCCGGTGTATTTGGCAATGTTGGTAGGCGCCGGAATCGGCGGAAGTCCGCTGGCGGATCCTGGCGAGCGCTCATGATCCCGGGACCGTCGGGGCTCGGGCTGCGGTGGTGGTGTCCGCCGCCGCAATTCGTGAGTGGCGGCCTCCTCGCCATCTTTCTTGGCGCCTCAAGGGTAGCGCGAATGTCGTAAACATCACCGAGGCGCCGGCGCACCGGGTGCGCGAGGCTGGTGTGGCTCGTGGTGCGGCACCGCTGTCTGGACCCAACCGGCTCCGTCTTGGCGTCACGGGCCGGTGGCGAGGTAGCTCGGGCGATAGGAGCCGGGGCGTGCATGTCTTTGCCGGCCGCGCTCTACCAGCCCGGAGGTTTGATAAGTGGCCTTGGCCTACGGGTCGATCGGCTCAGGAGGCCTCGGCGGCATTGCAGCCGCGGCCACGTTTTGGCTTGCATGGGGGAAGAACTGAGGACCGTCGGACTCTTCCGCTTTCTTTGGGGTGTGCTGGCAGCGCGTCGTCGTGCGCGTCGCCAGCACATCTTGAGTCTCGAGCTCCTCTGCTCCAAGTTGGCTGGAGGTGGTCGAGCTCGACTCTTCGTTCCTCAACTCTTTCTTGTTGTTGTTGGGCTCGCGCGTGGCCTGGCGCGTTGATGCGCTCTGGCTGGTACTCCTCCTCCTGCGCTGAGTCGCGCCGGATAGGAGGTCCGTGGCCGCGGGGCCACAGTCAAATCGACCGTGCCCGCCATGTTGCACTCGCGAGAGTGCCGCCTGCGGGCAGGGTACTCCGTGTCGGAGCTGGAGTCATGGCTGGAAGAGTCTTCCAGCAGCTCGTGGATGGAGGCCGGCATGTAGCCAGCCATCGCCACAAGTTGCGAGCCTACGGGGGGTGACATGGTCACTGCCGGCCTCTGGAGTTTCGCGGGACGTGGCGGAGCACTCCTCGGGTTCGGCCGGGGCTGCAGGCGCCCAGCCGAGCTTAGCGAAGTCGCCGGAGAGGACGCCCAGGCTCTCAGCGGGCGCCTGTCCTCCGGAGGCGGCGGGGACGAGCGTGAGCCCTCCTGCCGGGGTGACGGCGAAGTCGAGGGAGCCGAAGCGGATCCGGCTCCCCGGCGCAGTCATGCCGTCGCAGTGGGTGGATGCCATCAGGGAGACAAACGGAATCCGGAGATGGTGACGAAGACGCGCGAAGGCCCCCTACCTGGCGCGCCAACTGTCGGCGTTTTCGAGCACCGGCAAGTAAATTTGTAAGTCTAAGGGTCGCGCGTTCCACTCCTGAATGGTTAGACTCGAGAGTCCAAGATGTATCTTGGTTGGTGAAAGTCCCTACTCGATTCGGATGGCGGTATTGTATTGCTTTGCACAACGTTTCTGAGATGAGGCGCTAAATTACTTAATCTCCTCGTGTTCTCATGTGTTCCTCCTTCTAGAATCGTTAGTCCCGCCTCCTTTTATCTGAAGGAAGGCGGGTTACATCGAAGTCGGGGAAGGCGAGGCGACCTATGCTAGGAGCTCGGTCCTTCGTCACGTGGATGATCGCCACACGTCTTGCCCATCTTTGGTCGGTAGCCTTGGTGGTCGGGGAGGTTAGGTATTCCCGGAAATAGCGTACTTGCCCTCTGTGATCCTTACGAATCTTGGCGTTGCGGTGTGTGGCGTTAGCGCCGCCTCGGGAGGAAGCGTGCGTTAAATCTTGTCTGCGGCCGGTTGATGGGTGGAAGCTTTGACTTGAGATCACCAAACCTTCTAGGAAGGAGCCACCGCCCTTGTATAGTCACTCCGATTGACCTTGTTCGCGGGTGCGTGGCGGTAGGTGATGAGGGCCCGACACGCGGCCCTCGGCGTCTGTCACCTTGGTTCGGTCGAAGTCGGAGATCCCGCCGCCAAGGGGATCGGGGCGCCGTCCGGTCGGAGTCGAGATCCCGCCCGCCAAGGGGTCGGGGCGCTGTCCGGCCGGTCGGAGATCCCGCCCGCCAAAGGGGGCGGAGCGCTATCCGATCGGTCGGAGATCCGCCCGCCAAAGGGGTCGGGGCGCCGTCGGTCGGATTCGCTTCCTGACCGGTCGGGAGCGGATGTCTTGTGTGGTCTCGCAGCGATTCGGTCGATGGCGGGCGGCGCGGCTGTTAAATGGAGATATGCTTGAGGCCGCTGGCTCGTCGCTTCGGGCCGTTGGGGTACCCCTGTTATTAGTATTCATCACCACCCTTTGTCAACTCCCCGTTCATCTCGCATAAATCGCTATGAACTAGTTCTAACGGTGCCAAGTTTCTCGCCTCAGCTGCCTTGTGAAGCTTGCGAGGTTGCTTAGATTGTACACACACTTGACACTTAGAACCTTTGACTTGGGTAAATTTTGGGATTAAATTCATACTGGCTAACCGCATCATGCAACCAAGATTAATATGACAAAGTCGTGAATGCCAAACATCAGTCTCATGATTACAAACATGATTCACAATTTTATTCATGTCCGTCAAAGATAAGCGGAACAAGCCTCCGCTCTCATAGCCTTTTCCAATAAAAGTTCCAATTTTAGAAACAACACATTTATTGGATTCAAAAACTAGCTTAAAACCATCTCTACATAATAGAGATCCGCTCACAAGGTTTTTATTTATCACGGGCACGTGATGCATGTTCCTCAGTCGCACGATTTTTTCTGAAGTAAACTTCAAGTCAACTGTGCCGACTCCACGTACAAATGCCTGCGACCCATTCCCCATCAACACGGAGGAAGCCCCTGTGACCTGGTAAGAAGAGAATAAGGATCTGTCAGCACAAACATGTATATTGGCCCCGTGTCAATCCACCAATCAGGTGAACAACATACTGATAGAACGGTAGGTATTGAAATATACCGGATGTTCTCTCCTCGATATTGCCAATAACAACGTTAGCGGACTTTTACCTGCTTATTGTCTTTGCGATCAGGGCAATCCTTTGCCCAATGATCCGTACCATTACAGACAAAGCAGTTTCCCTTTCCTTTATTCTTCTTCTTCTTGAAGCTAGTAGTTTGAGCGGCCTTGTTCTTGTTCTCAGGCTTTTCAGACTTATTTTTATTCTTCTTGTTGAATTGAAAGATTTTCTTTTGTACCACATTGGCACTAGAACTTTCTTTCCCACGTATATCTTTTGCCCTCGCTTCTCAACATTTAGAGACCCAATTAGACCAAAGAACGCTGAACTCTTGTCTCTTGTGTTTTAGAGTAGTGGCAAAATCCTCCAAGAAGGTGGCGGCTTAGCAATGATGCATCCATACAAACTTGTCGTAATGCACATGTAAAATTCTCAAGTTCTTTCGCAAAGGCTTGAACCTCATGAGCTGTTCTACTACTGAATGGTCATCAACCATCTTGTAGTCATGAAACTGCTCCATGACATAGAGTTCACTACCCGCGTCAGAGACTCCGAATTTTGCCTCAAGTGCATCCCACATTTCTTTACCACTTGGCAAAATCATATACACATCAACAAGATTTTCTCCAAGAACACTAATCACGGCACCTCTAAACAAGTTATCCGCAGCCGTGAAGGCACTCTCCTGCTCAGGAGAGAGCCCACCCTCAGGCTGTGGCTTGCCTTGCGCATTGTGATACACGTTCATGGCAGTCAACCACAAAATCATCTTGGCGCGCCAACACTTGTAATTTGCGCCGTCAAATACAGTTGGCTTAAGTGCGGCAGCAAAACCAGTAGTTGTAAAATTCCTAGGATAAGGTTTTTGGATTGTTGGATAAATTAGGAATTTTCTCAATATTTTAATCCACAGGATTATGTAAATCATGATTAAACAATGACACAATTCTAGTTCAAAGCCAAAGGTACTAGATAACAAATTATCTATCTCATACACAAAGACTAATGAACAAGAAATAAACATGATTGAAACATGGTATAAATTAATATACCCTTGAGACGGTGCCACCGTAGGCACGGCGCGCGCGAACGTTCGTTCGCCATGGCGGTCGAGTAGACGATCACAAGTTGTCGCAGATGAAGCCTTGGTGCGGTGGAGAGGTCGATGCGATCGAGCGTTGGTGCGATCTGCGATGCGCTTCAGAACACCGACACTCGGCGATCGCGTGATCGCTCCCCAAAAACCTTATCGGCCTTCTATCTCGAGCAAGATCTCAAGAAGAGCGAGGTTCTGGAGGCCTGCTCCCTCCGCTACTTGTGCGCGCAAGAAAACGGAGTCGGGAATGCAAGAGACAATAGCAGCAGCTACAATGGATGGATGGAGTATTGTGGGAGAGTTCTGCAGGTGAAGAAAAGCACAGTCGTTGCTCTCCTTATATAGCCTCGCGACATGCAATGGGCAGGACAACCATTACCAGCCATCAACTCATGTAACCGTTACCAGTAACCGACGATCATTATGAGCCAGCCATCAACCACGTCCGTCACAGGTATTGATCACTAAAACGGCAAAAACAAACCGCTCCCGCCCGAGACGTCCGGGCGGCTGCGCCAAGACGTCACGCCACGCTCGGCTCGGCAGCGCAAGCATCCGCACATCCTTTACCCTTTTCCACCTTGCTAATTGAGAGACACACAACTCAACTACTTAAGTTGGTCAAACCTTCTCTCAATTACCCATATGGTACTAAACCAATTTCATGACTCCTAGTATTTAATGGGCCTTTTGGAATTTCTATTAAATTAATTATGGGCCATCCCATAATAATCTAACATAATATGTTAAGAATTTAGTATTTGTTGTGAAATTTTGTGTACATTGAGCATATGTAGATTTTGTTATGGTGGTTAATTAATATATGGATTATGGAGTTCATTTTTCCCTATGGCTGCTGTGCATAACTATAGTACTTCCTCCATTCTTTTTTATTTGACGTCCTAGAATCCGTGTCATCAAACTCTTTAAAGTTTGAGCACCAATAAGTTTAAAACTATCTAGATTTGTTATATGAAAATTATATCATTAGATTAGTTGTTACAAATACTTTTATAGTATTATAATTTTATTATTATATTTAGTAACGGTCGAAGTTGAATATAGGAGACCGTGGAAATTGAAAAAATCAAATAAAAAAGAACAGAGGGAGTAGCTGATGTCGTTCCAAAGTTCAAACGAGACCTGGTTTGAATTTAGATCATTAGACATATACCACTTTCCTTTCTTAATGCCTACATGGAACTCTTTGTAGTTTATTATTGAAGTGGATGCAAATTTAATTCTTCAGCGACAACGTGCTCATGTAACTAATCAAAGAATTAGAATGATACTGAGTGTTTGATTACAGAAAAACGAATGTGTATATTTTGCAGTGCTTTATGTTGGTATCAATGCTTTATTTGATCTTTTTCTATTTAATACCGTTCACTTGTACTACGAAGTGTTGTCATGACACAACTTACTTTTTAACAGGAACGGCAAAAACTATATTCCCTACCACCAGAACAGTTGTTGAGAGAATAGACAGAAATAGACGAGTTAAGTCTCCAGGAAGTGCTTCGTGATGCTAAGCAATGCCCCTATTGTAAGATGGCTATCTCAAAAATTGAAGGCTGCAACAAGATGACATGCAGCAACTGTGGGAGATTCTTCTGCTATCGTTTGTAACGAGGCAATTAAAGGACATGGACATTCTGGTATGATGTTGATTCATGCGCATAGTATGTCATGTCCAATTTTGTGCAAATTAAGCTTGCATATGAAAGAATTATGCCACAGAAGGAATGGGAAATTGTTTGCCCTAGTGATGGATGAAGTCACGCGGGACATACAAGTAGAGATTTCTTGGTGTATGCTTTTTTGCTGATAATATGGTGCTAATTGATGAGAGTATGGTAGGTGTTGATAGAAAACTTGAGTTGTGGAGGAAGATTTTAGAATAAAAGGGTTTTAAACTTAGTATGATTAAAATTGAGTATATGAGGTGTGTTTTCAGCTGTGCTATGACAGGTGATGGAGATGTTAGCCTGGATGAACTTTTCGATATTTGGGATCGATACTACAGAGTGACAGCGAGATCGATGAAGATATGAGCCACAGGATACGAGCGGAGTGGTTGAAATGGTGCCAAGCATCCTATGTGATAGAAAGTCTCTCAAAAATTAAAGGCTAAGTTCTATTGGACGGCAATTAGACCTGTGATGTTGTATGAAGCGGAATGTTGTGCGACAAAAAGACAACATATATAGAAGATAAGCGTAGCAGAAATGCAGATGCTACAGTGGATCTGTGGTCATACAAAACGAGATCAAATCCGTAATGATGATATACGTGATAGGGTTGGGTAGCACCACTTGAAAAAAAGCATGTCTAAAATCATATGAGATGGTTTAAACATCTCCAACGGAGATCTCTTGAGCCACCGGTGTGTAATAGAATTTTAAGTTGTCTCAAAAATATAAGAAGAGATAGAAATAGAATAATCGCAAATTCGGGTAACCAGCCAAGCAGAGGTCGACTGAGACTGACGTGGGAAGAAGCAGTTGAAAGAAACTTGAGGGATCGGAACGTTCCAAAAGATTTAGCGTTAAATAGGAGTATATGAAAATTAGCGATTCACGTACAGGAACCATGATCCAAAATCGAAAGTTTAGGGGTTTTATTGACTTTGATTAGATTTGTTTCCTAACCTACCCTAATCTGTTTGAAATAAAAGGTTTGGCTGTTGTTGTTGTTTGTTGTAACGAATGGAAAATTGTGTGCTCTTTGAGACAAGGCACCAAGCACAGTACCCACAATGGCAGGACGATGAATATTTTGATGAGGATTTTGAGGAAGATGTTGAGCAGATAGAGCTTGAATGGGTACGAGTTCGTATTTATCCTTGTCCAAACTGTGGCCGTCGGCATGAAAAGGTTAGCAGCAGTCAACTTATTGCATTTTTTAGTTGACTTATGCTTTTTTTCCTTTCCATCTAGAGCATGATAGCTTTCAGTAATATATCTGCTTAGCTTTTGGCTCGGACAAGTTTTTATGTATGTGTTACTCCTATGTTAGTAAGGCGATATACATGCAACTCGCCTCTAAAATGGCTAGTGTAAGTTCTCTCAAGTTCCTTACACCTGCACATGACATGGTATCTTCTTTCAATTTACACTTGTTATCTGCCATATGATCATCATACATGTGCAGACTGTCGCTGGATGTAGCTCTTTCCTTAACCTGAAAAGCTGAATGAAATTTGCCACATGTCCATGCTCTAGTTATTTTTTTAGCACTCCCGCTCTAGTTACTTACGCATTATGACTACTTACAAGTGCATTGAAAAGGCGTACAATTCCTCGCCAAAAAAGGCAAAGGTTCACTAACATCTCACTTTGGGTCATATTAACAGCTGGGCACCAACAATCATATATTGTGCACGGGATGCCGAGGCCATTACTGTGCATTGTGCCGGAAAAGAGTCGTGAAGTTCTCCGAACACTTTGGACGGAGAGGTTGCCAGCAACACACTGAAGATCCTTGGTAGAGATTTCACATATCGATGTACAGAAAATTGTATACAGATTACAGAACATTTTGCCTCTTCCAATGTCAGACCACGGCTTTCCCACCCATTTTGTACCCAACACGAGAGGAATCTTGTAGCAGTATCATTGTAAATTTGCAACTGGGAGATCTCACAAGTCATAACGCTTATCACTGTTGATGTTAAGGAAAAAAAAAAGACGCCACATGTATGCCATGATCATGAACGAACCAGAGTTTGGTTTGTCATGAACATGGAAGTGTGTGGACAATGAAGATTCAATCGTTTCATGCATGTAGCCACCAGTTGATCTGCTTCACACAATCACAGAGCATATTTAATGGAACCAAGCCCATTCTATGTATTAAAGAGTGGTCGAGGTTCACTGAAGAATTGGATCAGTAATGATCACCTCTTAGCGTACTCAATTTTTTGGATATTTACAGCGTTCCCCTGGTAGTTTAGGCACATTATATAAGTATATGATTTCACAACATGTCTGAAGATTTCGTGCATATCTTACAGACAACTGTAGCATCTGCATCTATGGTACAAATTTTCCGGTGGACTCTAGCTTAGCTCCATAAGACAGCCCCAGTCATAAATCTATGGTTCAGTACAGCCTCAGCAATTGGTCGCTTACGGTAGTCTGGATTAAGCATCGCCTATAGAGAATAAATCAGAGTCAAAATCCTTAATTAATTGGGGCAATTCTTTTTATGTCACTGAAAGTTAACCTTATCCCTTATATGCCACTCATTGTATCACTAACATGTAGGCCCTGACCTTGCATGTCAGCGACACATTCATGAATTTTCCCTAAATTCCAATAGCATATGAGGAATTAATCCTAGTCAATTATACAATATATTCATGCTAAATTCGAGAATATTTTTCAAAAAATTTAGTTTAGAGTATATACCCATTTATAGCAATTTAAATGAAACACATACCTTTGAAAAAATAAAGTCGAATTCAAATATTTTAAAGCCTCTTTTCTACTTTTGAGAGTAGTTACTCCCTACGTCGTATCTCACAACGTAGGGAGTATCTTGCGCAACAGAGGGTATGTACATGTAGTATACAAGTATATAAGACTAGTTAGGTGGTATTTACATTTTTTCAGAGATGAAATGTATACCTTTTAAGACATACTCCTTTTTATGTGCGTATATGAAGGTATTTGTTAAATACGCTAAAAACTACGTACTCTTTTGCAATTTTTTTCATGTGGATTACATTGGAATATCTTATAATTAGTATATGAGTGTACCCAAAGTGATAAAAGAGTATTTCAAGTTTGTTTAGGTGGTATTTCAAAGGTAGGAGTAACTACTCTTGGAAGTAAAATGTATTTTTCCTATATATATATAATGGGTATTTTCCCTATGTATCGCGTGCGAAAAAGTTTAAATTTTTTTATGTCAAGTTCAACTAGTTTACTAACTAGTTCAAACAAGTTTGAACTAAAATTCAAACTAGAGTTGCCTTTTTTTGTTGTTTTTGAAAATTTTAGTTCTAGGGTATATACCCATCCATAACAATTCAAATGAAACGCATATCTTTGAAAAACTATATTCGAATTCAAAGATTTTGAACGAATTTAGATCACATGCTTTGCTAATTTATATATAAAATCAACACATACCAACAATCAAACAACAAAAAAAGGGAACTCTAGTTTGAATTTTAATTCAAACTTGTTTGAACTAGTTAGTAAGCTTGTTGAACTCGACATAAAAAAAATTTAAACTTTTTCGCATGCGATACATAGAAAAAATACCCGTTTTGGATCAGGGTGCTCAGACACCGTAGTGCCCCAAGTAATTATACTATATATATGTGTGTACGCGCGCATGGTGTGTGTGTGTCCAAAAGTAGATTTACTGACTCCACAGTTAGTTTCTTGTTGGCCTATGTACTCCAATACCATGCATGATCTGCAACAGCAGAATGTTTCAGAACAGATAAGTGTTAACTAGGCATGATAGAGGCAAAACCTGCAGCAACTCCCAGCCAGCACCATCACCTAAATCTAGAAATTTTATAGCTTCCGACAACTGATCGTCTGCCAGACAGTACCTATGAGAATTCGTGAAAAAAGGTGAGCATGCCTATTGAATCGGAATATCACGACTAACAATCAGGTCATAAATAAGCAAGCATGGATGTTATCAACTGGGCATGGAAAGTGGAATTTTCAAATCTTGCAATGTTTAAACCACGGAATTATGCTTTGTTCAATTCATACTTTCTTGCAGCATAAACGTCGAGACGGAACGTGTTCTCTAAAAGTCTCTGCAGAAAAAATCAGTACTTTGTTAGGCATCACAACGTAAAAAGGAAAATAACATTGGTCTTATGAACTTAAAGCTGAAGTATCCTCAATAACCTGCAAGGAAATGCCATCCATAATGCCTGTTTCGCAAAACGGAATAAATGCCATGTATGCAAGAAGCAGCCCAGCTCCATATCTGTTTTGTCAAGTACATGTATAAGTGAGAGACTGTCATTTTGCCAATGAAAGGAAAGAATACTTGCATGTCATCAGCTATTCCAAATGCTCGCTTCTCCAAAGGAGTTGATGCTCCAGCAGCGGACGCTCGATGCCACAGCCCGTCTGACAATGCTCCAGTCCCAACGGACGAATACCTATCATTGTCAAAAGTATCTGTTTCAAAAACGTTTTCTCGTTGGTATAAAACAAATGTGGGAAGGGAATGGACAAATACCCGATATCTACAGAAAATGCAAGATCACGGAGCCGTGGAACTAAATAACGTGCATTTTTCTCTTCAGCAGTGCTAAAGAACAGAACATTACATCAACAAATAGTTAGTTCAACTGAACATACGTAATACACTGTTGAATGGAAACTAAAACAGAAAAATGCAGCATACTTGAGAACAACAGAAGAAGGGCCAAGGCTTTGGTGCAGTCTATCATGATTGTGCATGTGGACAAGGCCACTCATAGCTCCATTAAGCAGCTTAAGAACGAAGTATCTCCTTAGTTCCAATTTGTATAAGCGATCGAAAGGATTCCAGAATGGCATGCCTCTAGATTGCCCTTTGAATAGCCTTTCACTGGTTATTTTTGCATAGTCTGCAGCACTATATCTCCCATCGTCACGGAAGGCAAGCCACTGTAGAAAAGTTATATCAGTTTCGTAGCATTATGTCGCTAGTATGTGAACTGACAAACTTTTGTGGTAGACCTGCTCTCCAGTAGCTGTCTCAAAGGCTCCCAACAGAAATTGAATGTTCTCACAGATGTCACTAGCATCACTCTGTAATTAGAAGCAGTCAAAAAATAATTTTAGAAATGTCATATCTAATCATTCATATTTGCAAGTTGCAATTTCTGTTAGCAGTTTATAATCTTCCTAACCTGAAGAAAAGCATGAGTCCTTAGCTCATTCACTGCCATCAAATCAGCTTCAGAAGCACCAGCAAGGGCTCCAGGATATACCTTTGTTTCAAAACCTATGTCTTAGGCTCTTAGCACATAAGATAGTCAATAGATTCATATATCTATGGCAGAGAAATGTACCATCATCAGATAATCCAACAAATTTGAAAGGCTGGAAGTATCATTGGCCCTATGACAAACCACATTTTCAAGGCACTGTTGAATTAAAGGCGCTGCCATTTCACAAGACTGGCCTTTACTATGATTATGTGTCATGAGGTTCTCAAAAATGATTGTGTCATGTCATACAAAAGAAATACTATGAACAAGTACAATTTATGAAAGAATAATACATCAAACTCATTATACATAAGATAAGTATTACAGAATAGTGTGTGACTAGACTAAGACTTAGAAGATTGATAAATCTAAGCTATACCTTAAATACAGCTTGTGTGCCCTTCAATGGACCTTGAACCACTCTTCCCTCGTAAAGTCTGCAATAGACTATGATAAATGAATAATATCAGTATACCTTTTCTATGAGGTGACATGTAAAATCAGCATCTCGGCTAGAAGGAAATAACCTAATCTTCACTTCTCCTTCTCCAACTTCTTGGACTCTCAATCGCTCAATCTCTTCTGGTGAATATCCAAGACCAAGGTCTTGAATACCAGCAACATTTGGAAGCCCTCCAAATTGAGAAGATGAATAACTGTTTCACATGACAGAATGTTGGAAATGGTGATTATTCAACAACAAAAGTCATATGTATGCCCATCCCTTTACTACTATAAGATAACAATCTGCAAAAATATGCTCTAATGCCACAAAATATCTTATGATTCTTTTAACAACTCGCTAATTGAAAGGTAATGGAAGACTATATGCAATGCTAATATCAGATGCAACATCCATGATTCCGTCACATTACACAAAGTTTTATGGAAAATAATTAGTAAGGAATCAGCAGCATCAACATACGAATATCTATATCTTCAACTTCCCCTAATGGACGCTCCAATGGACGCTTTACATTTCTCCTAAAATGTAACCACAACATTTCGATCGAGAGAGAAAAATCACCACAAGATACCAGCTATACGATACTACTGGTCATCTCGAAAGCATTTCTCTGAACTTCTGAAGGGCCCATCTCTTGGTTTTCCTAGCCTAATTAAGCGAAGAAAAAGGTAAACAACATACAGTATAGCGAATAACTTCATCAAATCCTCACTCCAAGATCCCAACTTTACCCCCGCAAACTGGGCATCTCCGGTGATTTCAACTGGAAACAACCAAATTAACCTAAGCAACAGGCTAGAATCAGAATGTAAGCACATCTCTCCAAGTGCGCATCTCCTAGTTCTCAAGGAAAACGGGAAGGTTCCACGAAATCAAGAAGCATCCAGAAATGCTGACCTTGTGATGTTCATGAACCCATAGCCACCCAATGATCTGCCCACCTCGAAGTATGCGGAGTTGGTAATCAGCGCTGCCGAAACAGGTTGCGGAGATCGTCGGCGAGGTCGCCGGCGCCATCCCCCGAACTCCGGCGAGGCGAGCAAACGCGCGGGAAGAGCTTTCAGCATCGTAACTGACGGAGTTTGTTGCAACTGCGGACGAGTCTGAGACTGACAAATTGACAATGGTGTGCTTGGGTTGGGGATGGGCAGCGAAAGCCTCCCAGCCACAGAACAACTAATTCATTTTGGGCCTTTGATTTGTTTCCTATGTTTATCCATGTTTGTCTTATCAAATTTTAATAGTGCTAATCAAATTTAGTAATTATTTAATTTGCTACTAAATTTTAGAAAGATTCTCTCCTCTCTTGGTTGTCTAGTTCATTTTCTTGCCAATCTTTAACTAAAATATTTGCAGCTAATTTGGTAAACAAATTTTGATAATACTAAATTTTGATATGGTTTAATAAGATAAATTTGTCATTAAACCATACAGGCCTAAAATTCTATTTTAGAGGGCCTTCGTGCCTTTTTGTCTTCGATTAAGTATGGCTAATTATGTGGCATGGGATATTCTATTGTGAGATCTTTTGGCAATGTGCCATGTACTTACATCCCCTTTTTAATTTTGAGAAGCTCAAACTTTTGCTTGGAAGATATAAACAACACTCGAATTTTCATTTCAGATTTGTTAATCTTAGAGCTCATTTGGAATGTATGAATTTTATAAGAAATGATCCAATTCTTACGTACGATTAATTCTACCATCGCTTCACATAGAACACACGTGCCTTCACATAATAGGCTAAGGTATTAAACTAACCCCCTTTTAAGGGTTGACGTTCTCGGCAACACACCGTATACACGACAAATACCCAAAATTACTCTTTAGTATACGTCCATACGTACATTGCCAGCACATGTACCATGCCATGTGGCCACTCCGGACCCACACACGTCATGCATCATATGCCTACTACCCTGTCCCACATGCACCCGTGTAGCGAAGGTTGGTGCTCTAATACCATCCCTGATTCAAAATCAAATAGATCTCGGCTGATCAGGTTTCACGCCAAATCACTCTCTACATCAGCTTGATATCGGTGAATCAAGATAGACATCAAGAACAAGGTATGATTCTTCTCCTGATCTAATCATCCCTATTAAAAATTCTCCTTTTCCGTTTAATCCATCCAATTAGCATCCTCTTGATGTACATGACTCAGGGCTCTGTATCAAACTTATGAAAATAATATAGGGGATAATAACACACCCATATACTTTATTGCCATCGACATTGAATTTACATAAAGTGGTGAAAAGAATGTTGTTATTGGAGGAATTTAATGTAATCATCAGCATTGAAAAAGACTCCTTCTAATCTTCTGTTTAATCCATCTGATAAGCATCTGGCCAAACCAATCTTTTAATATCTAATTACCCTTGCAATCTGACTTGAAGCACCTATATTGAAATCAGATCGAAATAAAATTAATTAATAATTTAGAAAAAAAGATGCTTACAGACTGAAATAGCAATTTCTTATGCTGCATTGCATGCTTTATGCAGAGGTATTTCAATGACCTATATAGATGGAAGCAACGAAATCACGGGACAAGGAAAGAATAGCAAGATTGCGCAGAAAAGAGCTACTTCAGCTCAAGAGGAGCACCAAAGAAACAATTATCAATGAAAGTAATGATCAAAATACAAGTGAATTGTGCACACAACCACCAAGGTGATACTCCCTACCCAAAATTTATTGCTCTCCTTTGGCAAGTGAAATACTCAAAACAATATATACTGTCCACCTAAAATCCTGCCTACTTAATTTTTGCCTCTCTTTCTCATTTGGAGCACACAGTATATTGAGCGAGCAAAGAACCTAGCTAAATAATTCAAAAGAATTGCAAAGAGAAGCAAGACCGAAGAGAAAACAACAAATAAAGCTCAAAAGGAGTAGTAAGAGAAACAAGATCAATACAGAGACAAAGTATTACTACTCACCAACGCTTACATATAATCCCAGGAGTACATACTCCCACCTCTAATATACCACTTAAATGAGCGTTTTATACTTCTTTATCACTTTCGGTATACTCCAATAATAATTCTACGATACTCCAATGCGACATGGTTGAAAAAATTTCATCAGAGCCTTTATTTTTTGTTACATACCCTTTTTCATATGTAAAAGGAATATATAAACAAATTATGCTACAAAGGGTGGACTTTAATGAAATTTTTCATGAAACTCACTTTGGGATATCTTATAATCAGTATTAGAGTATACTCAAAAGGATAAAGAGGTATAACAACGTCATTTAAACGGTATACTGGAGGTGGGAGTACGTACACCTAGGAGTATGGAATCATTTTTCTATATATATATATATATATATATATATATATTACAACTCACTTCAGACTATCAATATAATTAATATATAACTAATCCCCTCTCCATGTCACGTGTACATTCACCAGGGTGTCAGTACATGAGCCCGGAGAGGCTGCACCCCGAAGGGATCGGCTCCATGGCGCCCTCGGCCGGCGCCGACTTCTCCAGCGACGTGTGGGCCCTGGGGGTTGTACTGTACCCATGCGGTCAGGTTCCCGCTCGTGGCCGCCGGGGAGTGGCCGGACTGGCTGCGCTCGTGCTGCCCGTGTGCTTCGGTGGCACACCGGAGGTGCCCGTGGCGGCGTCGCCGGAGTTCAGGGGCTTCGTGCGGAGGTGCCTGGAGAAGGACTGGAGGAGGAGGGCCACCGTGGAGGAGCTTCTTGGACACCATTTGTCGCGGGAAGGCCACCTTGGTGCACCAACGAGTGGCTCACCAACTTTTGTGATAAAATTGGCGTGTGAACATATGAGCGTTCAACCAATCAGAAATCGATGCTCGGGATGAAGACGAAAATGAGCTCCACAATTTCTGTTTTACCAATTGATTCTTAATCAGAATCAGTAAGGACGAAAATCTAATCTGAACATGAGTAAAAGGCGGCAGTTTTGCACGTACACGTGAATAAGAGGTGTCTGCACGAAAAAAAATTAGCTGGTTCCGGGAAGGAACCCAGGTCACTGGAGTAAACTCAAAATGGATGTTCTAGATATCAATCAAGTGGGCCATGGGAGAACCTAAGATGATTTGACCATCACCGATAAGATACAATGTTGGAAGCTAGCATACAGCTAGATGGTTAGGCATCTGATTGTGCACTTAGTCCATCAGAGTTCAAATTTTAGATTTAATACTAGTCTCTACTAATTTTAGGAGTATACACTGTTCAATGGAACTCTAACACGTAAACGTGGACGTATGTATGGGTGATATAAGTACTGTGTGTTGAGTATATGCCTTTTGTACTCTTAAAATAAAGAGAGAATGTTCATGCGTGCTGCAAAAGAGCAAGATAAGGAGATGAAATAATGTGAAAACATTTTTTTACGGAAGTATAAAAGGGCAACAAGCATAGACATAGATGAGTTCCAACAACATGGAGAGCCTCACCAACACATAAATGATATAGGCCTTCTATCACTCATGACCCAAGCCTAAATTTACAATTGGGCTAAGGGCCCAAAACTTAAGAATACTTGTTATAAAATTGTGTTTTGACCTAGTATAACTGAGCCCACTAGGGGTTCACCACAAAGCACTTCTCCCTGATCTCTCCGTCGTCACCGGTGAGCACCTCGATGCCGCCCATCTTGACCATTGCCGCGGCGAACTTGGCCTCCCACGTTTCCCCAAAGGCGGCGTGGAACGCGACGATCCCCGCCGTCCAGGGGTTCTCGAGCAGCGTCTGGTCGGAGTTGAGCGCCACCTTGTACGCCAGCACGTCCTTGAAGTACTGGTTGTCGAGGCTCGCCGGCGTCACCGGGTCGAGCGGCACCGTCGTGCGGTCATTCATGTCATCCGTCGACGGCGGGCACCGCTGCTTGAGCTGCGCCGCGAACGCCGCGTCGATCGACGGGTCCTGCTGGCCCCACTCGCCGTTGAAGTTGTACAGCCGCTTCGTGAAGGACGAGCAGTGCGACCGTCCGATGGTGTGCGCGCCGGAGAGAGTCACCATGTCGTCGAGAGACAGCCCCTTCCGCTCGAAGTTCTCGACGAGCTGCCCCACGTGGGAGTCCGGGGTCGGCACGTTGTCGTTGAGCACCTCATCCTTGCTAGACACGCGGCCGTCGCGGCGCCCGGAGGGGACGCGGTAGTCGATGCCGCCGGCGAGGTACGCCCCGTCGCGCGCCGCGAAGGCCAGGATGTCGGCGCAGGACACCGTGCGCGGGCAGTGCGCCTCCACGATGGTCTTGGCCTCGTCGATGACCTCGAACCCCCGCAAGCTTGGGTTGTTCGCCTGCGAGTCCTTCTCCGCCTCGTGCCCCGGCGTCGAGCTGATCAGGATCGAGGCATCACAACCCTACATGCACATACCGCAAGCTTCGTCAGCCACTTCTGTAATCAACAACATTTTTTAAACTGGTTGACACGTGAAGCGTGTGTGCTAGCTTACCCTGACGAAGCAGTCGTGGAAGTGCATCCGGATGAGACCGGCGGCGAGGCCGGGGTCCCTGGCGACGGCGCGGCGGACGGCGTTGCGCACGATGTCCTCAGCCTGCGGGCACGTGTGCTTGTAGAACCCGACCTCCAGGGACGACGGCGACGCGCGTACCACGGAGGAGGCCACCAGCGCGGCCCATGCAAACACCAACCACGGCCTCATGGCTGGCCACCAATCAATATAATCAATGGATCGATCGTTCGATCAATGCTAGCTTACTACACTCCTCTTGATTATGCAAAGTTAATTAGCTTGCTAGGTAGAGACTAGAGAGCTCGATCCTAGATGGTGATCGATTGATGAGGACATGAAGGCTTTTGACGAGTGTATACTTATACACGAGCGCGTGCATGTAAACGCACGCCCATATGAAGATGTACGTAGCAGTTGGGAATGGCGCCGCGTGCATCGTACCGAGTCAACAAAGACCCGATCCTAGCAGTAACAGCAAGCCATCATTAACCCGGCAACTAAGCTTGTTTAATTATCCAACAAGCGTGTCATACGCATGCATGCATGAACCGTGTCCCTATTCATGTGTCCCTGGTCCACAACCTACAGCATTTCTCACGGATCTCGAGGATGGATGAACGGTGCATGATCGATGAACGATAGACATTGGATCTATTTTAGTCGGTTCCGTGTTTGTGTGGAGAAAACGTCTCGTCTTCTGTTGTACTGAGAAAGCGATGGATATGTGAAATGCTCGGAGAAGGAAGAACCGGTAAGAGCTAGCTAGCTATAGGAGGCCCACACTGTGTTTACCATCTACCTAATGTTTTTGTTGCTCAAACATTTTAACAAGCATTTGCGTAACAGATTTATTTAAACAAAACATGTGGAGAGGTTACTTGTGAAGATTCTTAAACAAAGCGCAAGTTTTCCAGCTTTTTTCATGGTCGATGGGGTGCCCGGACAAAGCCGTGCATGCTTGGAGGATGGCAAGGTTAACACATTTTCTTTCGTTTTCGTTTACCTTTTAGCTTGTACGTACTTAGTCAAAAGATCTCGTCATTCAGATTACCACCGGTAGATATGTGCATGCAAACACTATTCTCCAAAGGCAGACAAATTGGCTCTGTTTGGGACCTTAAAGTCAACTTTAGCTTCCGAAAAACTAGTAAGTCGCTCAAACGGATCAACTTTTAAGCGATTTTAGGTATAAGTCAAAAGTCACATATAACTAGCAAAAACCAAAGGCTGGAAGGGATGTGCTTTTGCAGCTTATTACTGAGGAAAATTAGCTATTTGTCAAATAGCCTCTCATAAAAAGTTACAGCTGTTTTTCATCCTAGAAAGCCAAAAGGAGCTTTTGAAGTCGAAGCCGAAGCCAATCAAAAGGGAAGAAGTCAAAGCTCAAGCCGGTTCAAATAGAAAAACTACAGCTCCCTCAAACAGGAGGACGAGATTATCCGTAATTCACTTGGCTATGCACTCGATTGAATATAATGCATGCACAGGTCAAAGAGTTCTCATCATTCAGATTGCATGCATGTACTATTCTCCAAAGGCAGACAAAGTATCCAGCTTGAGTAATTCACTTGGCTATTCACGTGATTGAATATAATGCATGCACAGGTCGATGCATGGTTGTTGCACTAACGGTTGGATAAACGATGCGGCTATAACACGTGTACCGTCGGAACCTCTTTTCAACAGGCCAGCTAGGAGCCATAAGATTAGATTTCGATCTAGAGCTCTAATCCCTCAAGTAGGCATGTCCCATTAAATTGCTTCCGAACGGTATACCGTTTGGTAATATTTCACTTGGATTAAAGGGTGTGTAATGTACTAGGTTACGCTCATTGATGGGGTGGCTAGCTAGGACGGGTTAGACGGAGCAATCGGACGGATGTCACTATCCCCAAGACTAATGCACCATAAGAATATCATTTTCATCCAGGTTATTAAAGACACTCCATTCATTTTTCAGGTACCAAAGAAAAATTTTCATTCGAATTAACAGGCCGTGCGGATGATGTCCATTCTTCCGCTTAGGTTTTGTTTGGATGGCCCATTCCTAACCGAGATCTCTTTGGATGACCAAAATTTTAGCCTAAAATTCTGATCCATCCACAAAGATCTCGACCGAAAATGGGTCACCCAAACAAGACCTTAGGGAGATGATAAACCAATACTCTACCCCAGGACAATGGAGGTCATTAGCTTAGAGGCCACGGACGGACCTTCTTGATCACCGTACACACCCCGTCCAGGTAAGTATGGAAAACCATGGCCTTACGTACCTCCTTTATTCTTCCTTCCTCTCTTCCCTCCTCTTTCGTTAGGGATGTGGTTCTATTCAATCGTCGATTTACAGCTGGGCCAGGACGTTATGCTTATCAGGTCTAGTGGTTTTTGCAAACTTCTCTTCCAGCCTTCCTAGTGATGGCCCATTAGAGCCCGCTTAATTCAGCCTAATTTAGGCATGTAGCCTTCAGTAAAGCAAACCCCCTTTTTTTTCTTTTTTTCTTTTTTGTTCCTATAAGGCAAACTGTTGGTAATGGATGACCATTGGAAATTATCGCGTCCAAGTTGTGTGCACCACCTGGGATAAATTGTTAAAAAGAATATGGGCTCAAGATTCACTACAGAACAAACCAACATGAAGAGTGCACCTCTTAAATTTCGGTAAAGAACTTCAGCATGTTCGTCAACTACAGAACTCGACGGCTACATGTTGTTCATCCGAGATCTTTAACGTAATAGTCAGTTGCTTGGTTACTTTAATCTTGTGTTATTAATATAAGCCAAAAGGATCTTTATTGGAAAAAAAAATCAAGTCCTTCAAATTTCAAAGCGCAGCATCACCTGGATATGGCACCAAACCTTCCATTTCATTGATTAGGTGACCTACTTCCCTATCATCAATTTTATATTTACATGTGATTTTGCTCCTCCGAAAAGATATGCAATAAAATGTAAAGAAACAAAACAAAGGAAACAAAGGCAAGTGAAAAAGGAGAAGAAAAGGATACATCGCATTAGCAAAAGCAAAAAGCTTTCGAATGCATAAGCAAAACCCGGTCATGATTCTCAAAAAAAGGAATATATGGTGGTGGTAGTGGTAGGGCTTGGATTGGATGATCAAGCGCTTACATCACGATGACGACTTGCAGTAAGTATGTAGTATTGTGCAAAAACCAAACCATATAGGCATATCCATATGGCACTTCCCATTGGCTCTTAATTGATTATTACCGTTCCTGGCGTTCCATACCAATCCAAGCTACATTTAGGTTAAACTGTCAAAGAGTAGGGGTGCTTGTGTTTTCACTACTTAAGCCTTGTATTGACGGCTTGTTTTGTATGTGCATCCTAATTAACCTAACCTTTTGCCATTTACTCAAAGACCAAACAAACCACTACGTTGCATCAAACTTCTCCAAATCAGTTCGTCGCTCTCTTCGTGTGCAGCGATACTCGTCTCGTCCGTCCGATCGGATCGCTGTAAATTTCAGCCCTCCGTTACTTGTGACAGAGTGGCAGGTGACCCGACCTCTTGGAGCGCAACGTTGGTGGGCCCGGATTGGAAGTAGGTGGAGACCGGGTCCCCCTCTGTGCTGACAAGTGGGCCCGGGTAGCCAATCTGGTTGGGTGGGTCCACATGGTCCCACAGGCCGAGCTCCTTCTCCAAATTCTCTAACCACCACTCTCTTCCCTCATCTTGGCTGGTGCTGTCGGCGGTGGCCGTGCAATATGGCACTGTTGCATCGCCATCGCCCTGGAGGCGCGCGACTGAGACGTTGGGCAGGTCGGCGCTGTCGCCGTCGATGATGTTCCAAATGTCCGGCTCGATGTCGATCTCCGGCAGCTCGAGCAGCTCCTCCACGCGGCCCCCGATGCACGTCGTCAGGGAGGACGACGAGCACGGGGACGGCGGCATTTTCGCCGCCGGAAACGCCTGCGTGGGCGCGTCCACCAGCATGTCTGATATGTCGATGTCTGCCTCGAGGGGGGATAGTATGTCGGTTATATCGGGCTCCTTGCTCATGCCGCACTGGTCGCCGCCGCTGCCGCTGGAGCCGTTGTTGGTCGTCGTCGTAGTCGAGGAGGACGCCGAATACGATGGTACAGGAGTGTCGTCGTCGCCGGTGGCTGCGCCGTTGTTCTTGGCGGCGCCGGGCATCTGTTGCTGCTGCTGCTCCTCCCTCTGCGCCACCTTCTTCTTCAGGTGCGTGTTCCACACGTTCTTGATCTCGTTGTCCGTTCTCCCGGGCAGGCACGACGCGATCTTAGACCACCTGAACAGATCGAATCCAATCAAAACATCAACCTCTTGGACCCAAGAACACACGCAAAAAAAAAAAAAAAATACAAGGATCAACACCAAATCAACCTCCGATGAATGAAACGGTGCTTACTTGTTCCCGAGCGAGCCGTGCAGCTTTATGATGGTCTCCTCCTCGTCGGCGGTGAAGTTGCCGCGCTTCAGGTCCGGCCGCAGGTAGTTGATCCACCGCAGCCGGCAGCTCTTCCCGCACCGCAGCAAACCTATCAAAAGTCACCCAAGCCAACACATTTATTAACTCTGTCTCCTCTGCTCGCAATTCGCCATGCCGACACATTTGCGATCGCCTAGCTAGCTAGCTACCTGCTTGCTTGGGGAGGGCTCTCCAGTTGGCGTGGCCGTGCTTCTGAATGTAGGCGATGAGGCGCATGTCCTCCTGCGGCGTCCACGAGCCCCTGTTCAGGCCGACCTTGGCGCAGCACGGTGCTCGGCCTCGCCCCATATCACCCGACACCTCTCTCTATGCGCGTTCTTGATTTGCTAAAGCTGCCAGTCCAAGTAGTGGTTGGATGGATATACGATGCAGAGAATGGATCTATTGGGGGGGACGGACAGGGGTATATATGTGCACGCACTGAAACAGGTAGAGAGGGCTCTGATCTCTGGCTGTGATGCGATGATGACAAGTGACAGACCCAGCAGTTGCAAGACCCTACCTCTACCTCTTCAACTATTGCGCTTACCAAACCCCTGTCCCAGGAAAGCAACGCCTTGTGGCCCTGGAGCTCCCGGCGAGCGATCCGTTTGTGGCTCAGGTACCTCGCCGATGATGTGTTGCAGGGTCTACTTACCGTCGTTAATCAGATTGTTAATACGTGTACTTGCTTAGACTAATTTAAAGTTCTTTTTACTCCTAAATAAATTGGGAGGACCTTTTGGAGTAGTTGAGAAAATTTTAAATGATTGCCTTTTATTTTGACTAGCTGAATGTTCGTGCGTTGCTACGGATAAAAAAAAGATAACTCATACTATACCACTACATTCGTTGGTATTTCAAAAAATACCATTCGTTGTCTCAATAACATCTAAGTCCAGGGGTCACATGTCATTGAGACAACGAGTGTCATTTCCCTGAATTTCTAATCTTTGGAGTGGTGTAGTTCAAATTATCCCATAAAAAAAATATTACCAAAGCATGTCGAGTCGTTATCATGAAACTTGGTTCGTCTCCAGCCTATACCGCATCTTTGGTTCGTCCAAACAAGCTCCACCTGTTTGACCTCCACCTTCCAAGATATGAGACAGTCATCTCCGGCCCGGCGTCACCACAACTCCTTCCCTAAAAAGCCGCCCCTTGCCACCCATATTGATAGAGTGCCCCCCACTCCTGCTCTCTGCAACCCCGGCAAGGCTCTCCCCAACAACTTCCTCTGCATTGCTCTGCCTCGCCCTCCTCACCCCATGTGGCAGTGCCTCCAAGCAGGCGAACACGCAAGCAAAGGCCCTGCCCACCATTGACTCATCCCACGAGTGACGGGGTGGCTCTAGGGAGACTCTGCTAGGCTCCTGGCACACCAACCACTCGCACGAGCGTCGGAAGCTCGACTTCTACTCTACTTACTCATCGGCGCCACTAGAGCTTCCATTGGAGCCTCCGCCACTCGGCTCCACCGACCCCTCCCACGGCGGCCGCTAGAGCTCCTTTGTCCTCTACCGCATACCCTCCTTGGTAGATCAACCTAAACCACGAGCTACCTTTCCATTTGTCTCCACGATTCCTACCTCCTCCTCTAGTGGGCAACCTGTGGATCCTTCGCTTCGGGTGGATGCGCGGTACCGGCACCGCTAAAGTCGTCCAGCTAGAAGAGAAACATGAGCATCTTACATAGCTTACCGAGGTTGGCGCTAGCTTGGAGCCATCGCCGATGTCAACAGTGTCGACCATGACGATCTCCGGCTCGAGGGATTGCGGGCGGAGAAGAGGCGCTCCATGAGGAAAGAGGAGCAGATGCAAGTGAGGAGCGAGGACGGGTGTGTAGGATTAGGGGTGGCAACGGGGAAATCCCCGCGGGGAGGGCCCTCCCATCCCCGATCCCCGATAACCAAAAATTCCCCGTCCCCGTCCCCGCACACGGGGCTTAATTCCCTTTGTCCCTGATCCTCGACGAGTACTAATCCCCTAAAATACTACATGAGTGAATCACTAGAGTAATGGTGTATGTGTGTGTGAATCACTTGAGTAATTCATATTTAGCGTGTTTATTAATAATGACCTCACATATATTCTTTTTTCTTTTGAGAATGATCATTTACTCCCACCTATTAGTGATAACGCGGGGACGGGGACAGGGATCGGGGACAGAGAACAATGGAACGTCCTCGGCCCCACGATCCCCTACATGGGCAATATTTTCCCCGATAAACCCCCTGTGGGGGAAGATTTCCCCCATCCCCGTCCCCTAATATGGGAATTCCCCGCGGGGAAACGGGGATCGGGGCCCCATTACCATCCCTATATAGGATCAATGATAACCAACTAGAGGGGGATGAATAAGAGGTTTTAAAATTCTTCGGCTCTAATTGCAATAATTAATCAACCTAGGCAAGGATTATGATTTTTGACAATTAAAACCTAAATTCTCTAGGTTTCACTAAGTGCATCAACAAGCTAAGTCTAAACAATTATACAATCCTAGATATATAATCACACACGAAGCACCCTAGTAATGTAAAATTACACAAATGAATATAAGAGAGCAAACCACAAACAATGGACACAGTGAAATTTTCTCCCGTGGTCTCGGAGACTTGCCGGTCTCCCCTACTCCACATTGAGGAAGCTTGAACGAATCAAGCTGGCTCCTTGAGAAAATGAGCCTCCCTCGATCACTAACGGTAGCTCTTCCCCGCTTCGGGTAGGTGAGATCCAACCTTCACAAGCAACTAGGCCTTCTCACAAGCTCCTTTGAGAAGATCACCAGTTCCACTCCTCCAAGCCGTGTAGGAGGCGACAACCTCCAAGGGAATAGACTTTGACGATTGCTTGAGATTGATCAAGTGTCTAAATAGCTCAATTGAATGTACAAACTTGATTTTCTCTCAATTACTCACAAAATAAGAATTGAATGCTCTAGAATTGAAGAGAGACTAGCAAGTGCTCATGAATGTGCAATAAGAGTCCAAGAGTACCTCCTAGCTGTAGGTGAGGGTGTATTTATAGCTCCCACCAAGAATTCTAGCCGTTACCACTTAAACCCTGAAAAATTCAGAAAGGTTGGCATTACCGCCCATGTGGGGTCGATAGTGCTGGCAATGACTAAACAATAAGAATTGCCTCTGATGCTCTTATAGGTTATTGGGCCAAACAAATCCATATGTAAGAGCTCTAATGGTCTAGATGTGGACATGATACTCTTGGAAGGATAAGAATTAGCTACTTGCTTACCGATTTGGTAAGCACTACATAATTTATTTTTCTCAAACTTCACATCTTTCAAGCCCACAACTAGATTATTCTTAAAAAGCTTTTTGAGTTGAATCATCCAACATGAGCTAGTCTTCTATGCCACAACTAACCTAAGGAGGTTTTCGCAATTAAACAAGTTTGAAGACATGAATCATTTGAGGTGAAGTCAACTAAATAAAGATTTCCAAATCTAAAACCCTTAAATACCAAAGAATTATTATTTTCTTTAGAAATCACAACACCATCTTTAGAAAATGTACAATTAAGACCAAGATCCAGATAGCAAGTTAAAATTTAATGTTTCAACTAATGAGACATTTGAAATGGAAAGGTTATTGGAAATAGCAATTTTACCCAATCATAATACATTTCCCTTGCTATTGTCGCCAAAAGTGATCTTGTCATGTTAATCATTTCCCACTTCAAATGTGGTGAACATCTTCCGGTCACCGGTCATGTATTGAGTGCATCCACTATCAAACACCCAATGCCGTCCACCGGTTTTGTAGTTCACGTACAAAAGAAGATCAAATCTTTTTAAGTACCCAAATTTATTCTGGTCCTTAAAGGTTAGTAACCAAGGCTTTGAACACCCAAATGGCATTCTTCCTACAACCGAGTATAGGAGTGCCAACAAATTTTGCAATAACTTTACCATTAATATTTTTCCTAATAATATAGTATGAATCATAAATGTTGTTCTTAGAAGCCTTACCTAATGGGCAATCATTTGCTATATGCCCCCACATCATGGCACTTATAGTAAAGCTTCCCATTTGATTTTACAAATATTGGGGCTTTGTTGCTTATTTTTTTACCCTTCTTGGGAATGAACTCAAGGCCTTTCTTGTTGCAAGAGCAACGTTGATTGTTCATGA
This sequence comes from Otatea glauca, assembly GCA_036346275.1. NCBI lineage: Eukaryota > Viridiplantae > Streptophyta > Magnoliopsida > Poales > Poaceae > Otatea > Otatea glauca. The sequence goes on from CM070714.1 coordinate 45,083,576, forward strand.
TTTTATCAAGGGTCTCCTTACCCTTGAAACACCGATCCAAGCTCTTACTTAGCTTGCTCACTTATTCCTTGAGCTCATTGTTCTCAACAATTAGATTATCATTAATATCAATTGAGCTACAGCATGAACTAGATGGTATATCAAGAAGATCATCACATGACATAGATATGCTAGATTTTAATATACAACAAGAATTATTTTCTAATCTAGGCATATCATCAATAATATTGCAAGTAATGCCTATATCATTTTGATACTTTGAATAATCCTTGAGAAGGAGAGTCTCATGAGCTTCCTGTAGCTCCTCATAAGAGTCCTCAAGAGAGAGATACTCCTTTCTCAAGACCTTATGCTTGGACTTCTCCTTGCCAAGATATTCATTCAAATCTTCAAGCATATCCATTAGCTCATCATAAGAAGGCTCATCATCGTCATTAGCTTTTACCTTGTGATCTTTTGCCATAAGACAAAGAGGAGTGACTAATGGTGAAGAAACCTCCTTGATGACGACACCGGCAAGGCCCTTCTTCTTGGAAGGAATATCATTATCGGATGAGTCAGAATCCGAATACTCCTCTTTGAAATCTCATTCTCCAATGTGGGCCTCGCCTTTGCCATCCTTGTGAAGCTTCTTGAAGAGCTTCTTCTTCCCTTGAAACCCCTTCTTCTTCTTGGGCAACTTGATCTTGTTGTCCTTCTTCTTGGGACATTGAGAGGCAATGTGCCCCTTTTCATCACACTCATAGCACCAAATGTTGGTGTAGCGATTGGTGCTAGAGCGTTGTCCCTTCTTGAATTTATGAGGGGCGCTTGAGCTTGAGCGTCTCTTCATAAATCTCCTCATCCTTCTCACGAAGAGAGCCATCTCTTCCTCGGTATCATCTTCGGAGTCTTCAAGCGGCTCATCGCTTGACTTTGCCTTTGCCTTGAAGGCGATGTTCTTCTTCTTTGAAGAGCTTTGCTCCAAACACTCTTCTTTGTCTTTCTTGTAAAGCTCATTGGTGATGATATTTTCAAGAAGTCCCATTGGCGTCATTCTTGGCAACTCGGGTGAATTGAGGAACAACGTCACCAAAGTTTCATATTTGTTCAAAAGAGCCCTAAGCATCTTACGAACAACATCAAGATCGGTTAGTAACGCTCCAAGGCCTTTAAGCTCATTCACTATGTTATTTAGCCTTGAGTACATCTCATTGATGTTCTCATGCGATAACATAACGAAACTCTCATATTTGATCCTAAGCGTATGCAATTTGGCCTCCTTGACTGAGGATGTTCCCTCATGGATTTACGAGAGGGTAGTCCAAATTTCCGCGTTCAAGGCTCCAAATAGAGCATTCATAGCTTAAGCATTAAGATAAAAATTTCGCTCTTCTTGATCAACTGTGAGTGTGGGGTTTAATCCGGTACCGAAACTCTCATCTACAATTCTCCATATGCTTGGGCTCATGGCCTTGACATAAACGGACATGTGTATTTTTCAATACGCATAATTTGTGCAATCAAAGAAATGTGACTTTCCTATAGATGCCCCATCACTAGCCATCCTTTAGTCTTTAGGCGGTAAAGCCCCAAAAGAGAGTCCAAGCTCTGATACCACTTGTAGGATCAAAGATAACCGACTAGATGGGTGAATAGGAGGTTTTAAAATTATTCACTCTAATTGCAATAATTAATCAACCCTTTATTTGTTAGATATGAATCCACCATTTTTATTTTGAATCCTATTTGTTAATTTGAATTCTAGTGCCTTTTTTCGTAATGGAAGTGAATTCTATCTCTATGTTTTATTGATTTCATCTCATTAGGATTCAATCAAATAAATCTGAACTTCCAGTCCACTAAGTGAAAGAGTTCAACATCTTTTTATCAAGGTACATGCAAAAGATTAGTGAGAACAAAAAAATGATTTTGCGTGAAAATGTGTAGCCTATACTAAATAGCTAGCAGTAGCCATTATCAATCAACGTTGTCATCGTCCTAAGAGATTCGATTAAATGGGAGGCTGGATGAATTCATGCTTTTGATGAGCAAAAATTGGCTGAAATGTGACCGCATGATTTCGTAGGCATGTGATCTCATTGTTGTTTTCTTCTTGTTGATTGTGGAAGTAGGATCTCTAATGTGCGACACCATGTTTAGGTTGTGTGACTAAGCTTTTTTCTTTGTCTTCCTTCAGACATGTAAATTTGATTTTGTTTACTTGCTATTACACTCTGATACATTTTCTTATACGTAGCAGCCCTCGGATTTGATCAGAGTTTGTGAGATACGGCGCGAGCGTGCACAGTCTCAAGAATGAAGAAGATGAATATCTTAGAGAGAGCCAACGTAACAGCGATGAAGTAACCACAATGAGAGAGAAAAGCTTCGGTGAAGCCGATTGTAAATTCTTTGAGAACAACCTCAAAAGAGTACAAGAGATTGTCGCTCTCTCACTACTCTCTTGAACCTTTTAGGAGCATTGGGTTCTTTACTATACAATAATCTAGTGTTAAAGAATAACCTAGACTCTAATCCTCTCATGTACCTCTTGCTTTGGATAAGTTAGTTTGTGGCTTTGGTTTCTTAGGTTCTTTATGTTTACCTCATGGGTTTATATAGCTCCCTTAGTCCTCCTTCAAAAGAAAGTAGAAATCCTACTCCAAAAAAAAATAGAAATCCTAACACTATTAAGATTTGTCCAGCACTCCTTACAGCACACGTTTCCAAATTACATAAGACTATATATAAGTCACCATACTCAACAATCTCAGCATTTACTCTTATCTATTGAAGTCATGGCGCTCCTCTAAGAATTCGCTCCAAATCAGCTTCATATTTTTTTGTTTTTCTATTTTTTTGTTTTCCTCCCACCTTTAAGAGTGCCCCTACCACAAAGACTCTGCACATTACCGCAATGTACATGTTGGTGTTCAGACTTGGCTACCCGGGCCCTTACTTGAGAGCTCTTTTTTGTGTAGTTTGGTTAACCACAACTCTTGTTCTACAGCCTTCCGTGCCATAGGTTTGTACTGCCTCTAAACCCTACCTACTTATTGATACCGTGTGGTTGGTCCCGCTACGTCTTCCTTCTTTCAATAGCTTGCACATTCGCCTTTGCGCCTACTAGATTTTGCAACTATCTTGATAGTTGCACACATAATTGTAGTTGAGATCTGAGTACCTACAGTTGATGACACAATTTTCTTCTCCTGCTCAGGATTTTTATCAGACCTCATGTTAATTACCCTTCCTTTACGTTTATCAATCAATCAGTATCATCTATTGCTCTAGATACTTTTCATGATTACTTACCCTTTGCAAGTAACTCGCATGATTTCACATCAAAGTGATACCTCACAACCTTCGAGTTCAAGCGACATCACGGATATAAGATTCTTTTTTAAGCTAGAAACATACCGAATTCCCGTCAATGTATGATGTGCTCTATCATATATCTTCGATGTACTTGTTTCCACCTTAATCTAATATCCATCCATGAAAGTACTTGATCTATTAACAACAAGTACGTCCGAATCATCATTTGTTACCGCCATTAAGCTAGAAATATCATTTGCTTCAAACTCGAAAAATCATTTATCATATGACATTCCTCGTCACGTAGATAGTATACAAGGTGCCTTTTCTCATGCCCGTCTTCTTCCTGTGACTTTTGCTTCTGCCTGCAATACCTACATCATTCAATGCTTGATCATCCAAGGATAAAGATTCTATTGGCCTTTTTGAGGACTCTGTCTCCAACAAATATGCAATTATCTCATTGAAGTTGAGAGTAGTTTTCTCGACGAGAATGTTCATCACCAATTTCTCTTAAGATGGTGGCAGAGATGATGTCACTATGACGACCTTGTCATTCTTCTCATTTTTCTTATCCATACTAGTCAGATATGTGATAAGCTTGTTGAAGATATCAAGATGGTCAATGAACTGTGTGCCTTCCTCCATGCGCAACATGTACAACTGTCGCTTTAGCATCCACCAATTTGTCAACGACTTTGCCCTATATACTTATAAGTCCAATCATAATTTCTTCGATGAATTCTTCTTGATCACCGAGTACTTTACCTCATCAGAGAGGCATATATGGATTGTACTAACAGCCTTTTGATCTATCACCTTCCAGTCTTATTCGAAAATCTTTTTCGGTTTGTCCCCTTCAAGAGCAGCGACTAACTCTTGCTAGACAATAACATCATTCATCATATATTGCTATACAGTGAAATTTCCTCTGGCATCAAATTTCTCCTAATGATTACACATTGTCGACATTGATCGTGATTTTGTGCTACATGATCTCACAAATATGACTAATCTAGCCTTAGCTCTGATACCACTTGTTACACTCTGATACCCCTTCTTATGTGCAACATTCCTCGAATTGAATCAAAGTTTTATAAGATATGGCGTGAGCATGCTTAGTCTGAGGAACGAAGAAGATGAATAAAGAAAGAACCAAAGTAACAGTGATGAAATAACCACGACGAGAGAGAAAAGCTTTGGCTTCGCTGGCCGCAAATTCTTTAAGCACAACCTTAAAAGAGTAAAATTGATTGTCGCTCTCTCACAAACCTTTTGAACCTTTTAGGAGCCTTATATCCTTACCCTATATAAGAATCTAGTACTAAAAGAATAACCTAGTCTATAATCATCCTGTGAAACTCTTACTTTGAATAAGTTGGTTTATGACTTTGGTTGTTTGGGTTCTCTATACTCATCATATGGGTTTTATATCACCCCCTTAGTCCTCCTCCAAAGGAACATAAGAATCCTACTCCAAAATAAAATAGAAGTACTAATTCTATTAAGATTCATATAGCCCTCCTTATAGCATATATTTCCAATTCTTAGTCACCGCACTCTCAACACTTCAGAGTTAATTAAGCGTCGGTGCCCAAAATCTGCTTACGGTGGAAGCTTTAAAAAGTCATTTTGAAGAGAACTGCTGATCTATTCTGCAACTCTCCTAATCAACAGTAGTGAGGAAGAAGAGAAATCGATCTGTAAGAACTTTGCTTGAAAACAAATATATCTGGACGCTACTGTTCTTCTTTTAGAGGAATATTTCGATAACCTGTACTATTCTGACTGTTCATTTGTGAACAGAGTCTATCTTCTGCAGTGATTTCAGCGTATGGTGTAATTCATCTCAAAGGGAGGGGAAAAAACGGATGATCCCTACCAAATAACAAAAAACTGAATGCTCAAGCAATGTTAGTGTATTTCCATTAATATTCACTTGATGAGTATTTAAAACGCAAGTGATATGATGTCTGCATCACTGCATGTTCCAATGGTTTCTGAACTGTTAAATGCCTAGTCAGACGATTTCTCTGGCGATGGAGTCTTTTTAAAGGTTAGATAATCACATTTGTTATCCAAGATAGTGACTTTGGCGTTTCTCTGTAAATAAATGCAAGGATGTGATATTCTAACAGGTACGACATTCAGTCGGACATACGTGAGTGAGGCTGTGAGTATATGTGATCCATACGATGGCACATACTCTTGTTCCTACTTCAGAGCTACTAGTCTGATGCAACCTAGCTACTCACAGTCTCACACACCGTTCAAACAAGTGGGAGAAAAGAAACTACCTAGTCTTGTTTTTAAGTCATTTTTAAGCAACTAGCTGATCAGTTATTTTATACTACTTCAATGATCAACGACCGTGCTCTTACACGCTATAGCTGTTTTAATAATTCTCCGTACTTTTGGCAAGAACTCGCCTAATTCCTCAACTCTGATCTACTTGACTGTCATCTCATAATGCCAAAGCTGTAGGTCACCACTCAAAAGCTCCACAACTTTCAAAATATAATTCAGAAAGACGAAGTGATAGGACAACTCTTGACATGTTTTTGATCGGTTGGTCCCCGTTGGAATTCGTCATGTGTCGAATTGGGACGCTTTGGGTCTCTGTATGTTCATAAGCTTGCACAGGTCAGGGAGACGAATCAAAACCCTGGCTTTTACTGAAGTATCCTGCCCAAGTTTTCATTCTGATCCCCCTACCTATATCTGTGTGACGTTCTAGCTAACCTCATTGTCACTTGCAGAGTCGCTGAACGGACCTGGTTGCGATGAATACATTTGAAGGACGAAAGAGACGTCCCGGACGCAATTGGTGTATACAAGTCAACAACATGCATGCACCCTTGGGTATGGCCTGAAATTTCATGGTTTTTTGGGTAAAGGAAAGACATAGACAAGTAATCAATCTCAAGAACAGAGGGAACCGATCACCTATCCCTTGGGACTACTTTAATACCGTAAATAAACTTCAATAATAGAACATGCTTAGTATGGAGTGATCAAAGAAAGACCATTAATAATCCGTTTTTGAAAAAGAAAGATCTGTAATAAGAGCTAAATATATCACATGAAGGATGAAATTAACGTGCACTCTTTTGTACTACTATATACACAATGACGACCGACAAACAAATCGTACTTTTTTAAAAAAGGCTAAACAAATCGTACTTCAATTGAGCTAAATCCATTCGCATGGGACAAGGAGGATTTAAAGCATTTGGCATCTGCGAAGCTTTTGCACAGCACTAGGTGGTGCAGAAAGGGGGGTCTTTTGCATTTCAACGTATACTCTATAGTCTATACCAACCCGCCTCCTGCCTTTTCATGCCGGCGTCGAACTGACTGGCAAGCGTACAAGAGATCCAAAAAGTGTAAGCTCATGTGAACCGCGGAGATACGAGGCCGATCTGAACATCATTTAGAAAGAACGGGGCATCGAGGTATTCGTACTACTTGTCTAGTCACATTAAAAATATTTCCCCTCTTCTCCCTCTTCCCATTTCACTTCCGGATTCGCCTTTTCTCGCATGATTAAGGAGTTGGTGATCGACAAATTGAAGGAGCAGGACAAGAGTTGCGCGTCGATGGAACCGCAAGTACGGACATGCTCCACGGTCATTATTCGTCTGGGAGCGCTGCAGCCTGCAGGGCAAAACGGTCGATCACGACTCATGCGTGATACGGTCGGTAGTAGTATTCCAGCGCTGATCCAAGGCCGCAAGCTCCCGGTGCGGCGGCAAGGGGAAATGCATCCCTGCGCGCCGTGCGGCGCCCCTCGCGAACGGCCGGCCGGCACGGCATTGCCGCCGGATGCGGCGCAGGCCTCACGAACGGTCTCGTCGAGTACGGATTTCACGTGGGCAAGCAGCATGCGGACGCGCGCGCGCAGGCACGGCACGACGCCGCCCAGGAGCGCGCGGTGCGACGTTTTCGCTCACGGACGCGGACGGGGGACTCGACACGGTCCGTTTTTTCCCCCCCACGCGGACGTCCATTTCGCTTCGTTTGCTGGCACGAACGATGCGCGAGCTGCCCCCGTCCGTCTGCCTACGGCTAAACGAAACGCTAGGCTGCTCGGCTAATGTTACGTGATGCCTAATTAGCGTGGCACCACACAGTCGTACGACGCCAAGTTAGTACGCGAGCTTGCGATATGTGAATGATTTACATTTTTTTTTTCTTCTGAAGACGGTGTAACTGCTGCGGCACTGTTACATTGACTTTCTTGTCGTATGTATTTGGACCTGCTCGAGTGCTCGTTGCAAAAGGCTTCCACACCGCCCACCGAGGTATCTGTGACGACTTCCGTGCTTTGTCATGTCGTCTGCTACTGCTAGCCACGAACGTTTTGCTGCTTTTGATGAGAATACCATGTCCATGAGTAATCAATCATTAGGCTCTTGGTTAAACTTGCAAGTCATCGAGGTAGACCGCACCGTGACGTATCTGGCCGCGAAAGGCTACTGAGAATTCTTAGTCAGAGACGGGGTTTCCTTTCAACAGAGTTAGTCCAATGCGAGGACATGCGCCTGCAAAGCATCTTGGTTCGGTACATTTCGGGATTCCAGACTTCCGGAGGCAGCCAAGCTGCCAAACCATAGTATCAGTTTCCACTTGAACTTGGGCATGGTGTATCTTTCCTTGTTCCTGCAACTGCTTCTTGGGTCCTCTTTTGTTTACTTCTTTTTCCTAACTAGCTAGGAGTGTTTCCCGTATAAAAACTGAAGCCATGTGTAAACATATCTTTGCAAGATTCAATTTTGACATAGGCATCTTGAATCATTTGCGTGTCTTTTCTGATACCGATATCTAATCATTTGCACGGCTGCTTGTCTTGTGGCTATCAGGCATCCGTTTCTTCATTTGACCGGTTAGTGTAAATTAATCGTCCAGTTAATTTAACATTGAAAACGAGATGATTAAACTTTGAATTTCATGTCAATTTTTTGCTTCTGGATTGAAAGCTCCCCATATAAAGTCGGATGTTTTAGGTAATTTCGTACACAATTGGGCATCCTTTTCCCTCCCCCTGCCTTATTGTTTGACAAGTCTGATACTCTGACCCAATAAAAATGCATGAGCATCGTGTTTGCTTTCTTTCCAGTTAATCAGAACATTCTGAACATTATAATGCTGGTCAAAATCCATGTCCACATCTGCACGGTTGTGTTTGAAAAATGCCAGAAATTAGTGTGAAATCAGACGTGACAGATAAAGCAAAAGATAACGTTTATCACCGATTCGCCAATCGCCATATATCATGTTAAAGTTGTATGACATTTTTCCGGACAAGTAAACATAGCAGCCCTATGGTGTGTGCACTTGGCATGAATCAAACAGATATTGCACTCAGGACCGTTAGACTACGAATCTAGGATACCACGTTGAGTAAAGCTTCTGCCAAATAAACATAAGCAATCTACTCGAACTTCTACGTATTTAATAAATTAGGGTAGTAACTGTTACTCAGGTATCCTAATGATCCTAATCAATCGATTAATACCCATCTCCTTGTTGTCAATTCGCCTGAGAAAAAAAAGGGAGCGTGCTTAAATACAAAATGCTATACTAGGGTTACCCTGTATCATTTGACCTACAAATCAAACACACGAACCGACGCGAGTGTGAAAGATCATGCAGGGTTTTGCCGAGGGCGCTGGCTAACCATCTGAAAGAAATTCAGAGATGCTGCTCTCCTTAGCCAAATGGCCATCACTTCATCAGAGTAGGGGTGAAAACGGGTCGGATACGGGCGGATATTGCTCTTTCCGTATCCTAACCCATATTTTTTTCCCGGATTCGGAACCGGATACGGGCTAGCCGGATCCGGATACGAATCCGGATAATTCGGGATACGGATACGAGTCGGATATATGACGGATTCGGATCGGGAACGGATAGAGATATACGGATAACACACTTATACATTGAGTAATGTATGGTGAATCAAATCACATAAATAAATACATATCAACAAAAGCAGTCGACACTTCATAAGTTCATATTAGTAGCCCAAACTAAATCTTGATGAAGTAATAAAAGCCACAATATACCACTTTTCAAGCACCATTTCATGAAACAAAATGCAATCATTACATAAGGATCAAAGTTCACAGGAAATTTTTTTACTCAAAGGCACAGGGCGCTGATGGCATTCATACACTACTCTCTACCCCCTAAACCAGCAAGTATCTTGGTTTGGTTGATGGTATCCAACTATCCAAGCATCTCAACAAGGCCATGGCCATATTCAAAATTCTAGCGATTCACAATGACAAGGAGCACGAGAGCTACAGATCTGGGAGGAGCATGTGGAGCTGCCTCAGATCCACTGAAAACATCTCCAATAGCAAAAATTCCACCACCATTTATGGTATCCAAGCAATGAGCAAATATGAAATATCTCCCAACTAGTTTCTTGGTTTGCTTTAACATTATTTCCTTGTGTTACATTATCTCAAACATGGGTTCTGCCGTTCTGGAGCAAGCAAAGTACACTTAGCCACTAAGGTGAAGCTTTCAACTTATGATTCTCACAGATTCTAAACCCTAGCCCTAGTTCTTACCGCCGTCGTGGGCTTGGACACCGGGGAGGATGACTTCGACGCTGGGGGAGCGCCGGCCGGAGCGAGGGGGAGTGCCGGTCGGGAGGAGTTGTCGTTGAGGGGAGCACCGGCCAAGGGAGGCGTCGCTGAGGGGTGCGCCGGCCAGAAGGGAGCGAGGCGCTGCTCGGGGAGGGAGATGCCGTCGGGACCTCGGGGAGGGGGAGCACCGCCGAGGGAGTCGCCGGCTCGCCGCTGAGGGGACAGAGCGCTGACCAGAAGGGAGGGAGGCGCTGGTCGCCTGGTCGGGGCCCGGGGGAGGGGGAGCACCGCCGGGGAGGAGGAGGGGGAGCGCCGCCAGGGCTGGGGGACGGCTAGCCGGCAGGAGATCCAGATCTGGGGCGTGGATGTCGAGCCATCGAGTTGCGCCTGTGCGGGAGTGGGAGTCTGGGAGAGGATCAGAGGACTCCTCACTCCTCAGAGGAGAGTGTCGGCCGGTTTGGGGAATGAGGCGAGGACCGAGGAGCCAGATGAGGCGATGAGCAGAGTTGGTGCCCTATTGGGCCTTCAGGCCTTGCCCTTGCGCCGTTCGGCCGTTGGCCCGTTGGCCGTTGCGCTGTTGGGATTGGGAGTTGGGCCTTCCGTGACTCTGAATCCGGATATCCGAATTAGATAATATCCGATATCCGGTTCCCGACCCACATTTTTCGGATAGTGCACACTCCGAATCCGATCCGATATCCGTTTTCGACTATCCGGATCCGAATCCGAATCCGACCCGATATCCGATTTACTTCCCGAATCCGGTTCTGATCGGATCCGGCTCCGGATCGGGCGGGAACTATCCGTCCCATTTTCACCCCTACATCAGAGTACATCTTTGAAAATTAGCCAGAAGCTCTGGTATTCACTAAAGAAAAAGAACAATAGCCAAGCTACAAACGCACACTCCAATACATACATACACCCTCAACACATACATCCACACACGCACACACCCTCACACATGCACGCACACACCGACGTGATTGCACTCAGCTTCGCGAGCACGTTAGTCAAGCGAGACTCGAACACGTGTGGACAGGATGCCAGCTGGCGCCCTCACCAACCAAGTTGAGCTCAGCTCTCCATCAGAGTACATTTAACACAGGCCATGTCGCCGTCGATGGAGTCTGCAAACATAAGAAATAAATTGCTTATTTGCATGCACAATCATGATGTGATTGCCATTTATTTTCCTCAGGTATAGTGGCTGCGCGGCTGCGCCTGATCACGGGTACCTATCACTCCTGCTCCACTGTTGTTGATAGCTGCGCAAACAACCAAACACACACAAAAGAAATGCTTACCGATAGTCTAGCACTCTAGCTAGCTAGTTGATAGATGTCGAAGTGTCAGTCTAATTAATGTCCTTCTTGATCTTTGACATCCAGTTAAGTTTTCAGAACTAGATGGTTAGTGGAAATGTTTGATTCAGCTTTAGCTCAAGATTGAAAAGTCCTGCCTTAGATCAGGATCATCCACCGTAGATCAAACACAAGAAAGCTACACCCAGATCCTATTTGGAGAAATCGTCCCTTTTCTATTTCTAGCCTCTGTTACTTTTTTTTTAAATCTAGTTCCCTTGTGAACACAATTGTAAAAATATTCCCAGCTCCAACCACGGAAGCGTCAGAAGGTGACACATATCACCTTCCACGCTCACCTATCACGAAAGTTCACCAGGGCTCCTTCCACGCTACCCAGCTGCAACAGCGCATGCTCCTACGCTCTCCAGCTTGCATGCCCGCCCTCCTCGGATGCGGCAAGGGATAGGTGGCACCTGTCGTGCCTTCCGCGGTGAGTGAGAGGGCCAAATTTGCAAATGCATTCGCGGGGGTTAGATTTGTAAAGATGCAAGATAGAGGGGACTAGAAAATAGATGATTTCTGATTTGGACCTCATCAAGTTCATAGGAAACAACCTAGCGTCTACAAGAATATTACTCCCTCTAGTCACAAATAATTATCGTTTTGGATATAAGTGCAGTCAAACTTTTGAATCTTTGATTATTGCAACATCCCAAAGATTTTCTTTTAAAATAAAGGTAAGAAATTGTTTAAAATTGAAAATATTATTTTATTAGATTTTATGAATTTGCAGAGAATAATTCAAATTTCTAGATTTTATAATAATTATACCTGATTTTTTGGTATTTCATTTGAATTTTTTGGATTTTAAAAAAGGCTTTTCCTATTTTAGAAATTAAAAATTAATTTATGTACAAAAATAAAACTCAAATTTAAATTGGAAATAATTTTCTTAAGTTCAATATGTCTTAGGGAATTTCTGTGAATTTTTCCAAAATTTTGAACTCTATTTGCTATTTTCTAAAGGCCTCTTTTAAATTTTGGTATTTATTTAAATTTGAAAACTATTTAAAATCCCTAAAAATCATTTTGAATGGAAACCCTTTGTCTTGCATTGTTCTTCTTCTTCTCGGCCTTTCCTTTTCTCCCGCACTAGCCTGGCCCGCCCGGCCTCCCCTCTCTCTTTCTTCTCTCCCTACGCCCAGGCCTCACTCATCACCCTCCTAGCCTTCTTCCTCCCGTGCGCTTGTTCCACCGCCATTGCCGAGCCAGTGAGCTCCAAAGGCCACATTTCCCTCCCGATTGCTCCCAAATTTTTGCGCGCAATTGACACCAATCAATCACCCCATCCCTGCCGCCTTCTCCCTGGTCGAATCCCTCCATTACCGTGCCTCAATTTTGCTTGTTGCCCGCTCGACTGCTGCCATCTCCGTGCACCATTCCTCTCATTTTTGCGTCGATCTTTCCCCCTCTCTCTCAGGCCCTGTGCCGCCGCCTATGCCCTTTCGCCACCATCGACTCCACCATCGCCTTTGCCTCTTCGCATTCTACGCCATGCTCCCACTCACACCGCCCGAGCTGTGTCAGAGCGCCGTCGACGCCAATACCCGAGCCGCCACTACTTGCTTCCACCGCCACTTCCAAGCACCAAAGCAGCGCGCACCAAATTCCCCTTTTTTCACACTTTTGCTTCCCCTCCCCTAGCCGTCGGTCACCGTGTCGCGGAGCTCTGACGACCATCGGGCCGTGAACACCACCATTGAATAGTGCCTTGAGCTGGGTCCATGGTAGGCCTACTGAAACCGTGGACCTAATCCACAAGACCCAGCCCCACCTATCATAGACAACGAGACATTTTCCCATTGAAAAATAATTTGTCCGATATTCAAAATCCTCGATGACGTCAGCATTATGTCATGCTTGCATCATAATTTCCATTTTCCTTTACAAAGATTCCGAAAACCCTCGCTGGCATCATGTTGATGCAGTAATTTTCTTTAGAAAGAAAATTCCAAAATTCCAGGAAAAATCCTTTCTCTCTTTTTCCTTGATTTAAATCTTTCGAAAGGACGTTTTCCTCTATGCTAACTTCTTTTTTCTTCTTGAATTCATCTAAAATCCTAATCTACCTATTTATGCTAGTTTGTATCTTATTTAAATTTATTTAGATTTTATTTGAATTTGGCTATTTTCAACGTTTAGATTTCGAAGTGCCGGAAGAGTACCAAATCGACGATTCTCAGCACCAATGCTTCGAACAAGGCAAGTTACACCATTGATCATGTTATCCTAGATTTTAAAATTATATTTTAATTGAAATTATTATATGCATAATTTTATCAATGTAATTTAAATTCTAGATTTAAATGCATAGTTATTCTTATTTGTTATGACCTTAATTGACTTCGATAATACGTATGCCATTGTAACCTCAAGCAAAAATCTCACTAGTTGGTGCAATAATACAGTATTAACTAGTGCTGCATAGAAAATGGCTTAGACATGCTTAGACTTGAAATTAGGGTTTTTTGAAAAATGTGACAAACAAAGATTTCTATTGAAATAAAATTATTCCTTAGTATTGGTGTGCCATGGAATGCTATAAAAAGGGATATTGTTCAAGAGAAAGTGAAAAATGTGATTTAGACCGAGCAAGATTTGGTTGTCATGTGACTTCATCATGGTTCTAAGTTTGTGATAAGCTCGCCTAACCAATTAAGGATCGGTATGTGAGCTATTGAATGTAAAGTCTATCCGTACTACCATAAGTTTAGTATGAAACAGGCTTGGCTAATTAATTTACAAACATTCCATTGTCGGTTGTGCTATTGGGTTGTTTCTTTGACGCAAGAGGGGGCTTCTGACAAGTGCGGTTATAACATTTTCAGTGGTGGAACCTTATCAGGGCATGACTGCTTTAGAATGGCGCATTGTAAATGCATTATCATGATCTCTCTATCGCACATCTAAGGAAGTATGTTAATAACTTGGCAACAGGAGATGATCATATCTTATGGGTAAAATTGTACAACTTTTTCAGAGTAAAACTAATCGATTAGCTGAGCCCGCAGTTATGGGCATGCCGAGCATCTCTTTCACAGATTAGACTTCGGTTTTCAAAAGTGACTTCGGAAAAGTGGTTTGTAGATGGAATGGGTTCTATCTAGGAAAAATTGGGATGAAACTCCAGGTTGAATCCAGTGTTGAAAACTGGTTTAAAACTCTGTTTTACTATATTGCCTATGTCTTCGAAATTACTTGTTATATTTGAAATGTTGCTTATCGCTCAAACTAATTAGATTTTGCCTTCCTTTGTTATCTTTAAATTAATACTACATTTCATGTGTGACTTCCGAGTACTTCATATACTTACCTTGCTATATCTGTTGTTTTAGAGGATGAGCATTTCTTCAACAGTGAGGATCTTGATAACTAGGCTGCTGCTTCAATCGATTGGCAGTGGTAGAATTCGAGGGTGTTACTCCCAAATCCGACAATTGTCAATATCTTTTTAAATATTTAAATTGGATACATGAAAATTATATGTGTAGATTTGTCTCGAAAAGTACTTTCATAATATTGTAATTTTATAAAGATATTATAATATAAATTAATGGTCAAAACTGTGTTTTGAAGACCACGTCGATATCCAAAACTATAACTATTTGTGATCAGAGGAGTATAAAATTCGGTACCAAATGAGGCCTGAATGCACGTGCGTCGTAGATCTGAATCTACACATCATAAGGACATGTTGAACTAATTGACTAGTATTAATGTTGCTATCCCCCGAAAATGAAGTCATTAACTACTCATTTTACTTGATTCAAAAGAAAAGGCTCTGGCGAGACCTAGCTTGTATAACTTTTGAATTGAATAGGCCTTGCTCTTTTATTTTCAACCACCTGGCAGGCAGTATCGGTGAAATTAGGTAAGGGGGATAAAGTCCAAATAGCCTGTCATTGTTAAGAAATTTGGTAGGATTTATGTCCTGCAGTTCGTTGGACGGTTGGCATCCTGCTGCTGTAAGCCAAGCGTAGGAACTGACGAAACGGAGCCCAGGCAAACAGCACGTACGAGGCTGTACCTATTACAGGGTTTCAAAGGCAACTTCGTTTTTCTTTCGGACGTTTTGTAAAGAGGGAAAGGGATGCACCTTTGAGCAGTAGTATCAACTATCAATCGTGCTTTTCTTGGTATTGCAAGGTGAAAGATTGATGTGTGTTTTGAGCCGCACAGGTTTAATTAGTACTACTTATTTGTTTTAGTAAAAGCTCTGCCTTTTCTCTCTAGGTAATTCTGGGTCGTCACCTTTTCAGCTATGTTTACCTGCAAGAGCTATATATACATCCCATCTTTGCAATGTATCAAAAATAATATTGAGATATTTTTAAGGATGATAAAAAGTCTTGTGTTATGTATGCCTTAATTATCAGCTAGTTTTCTGAAGAGGAACGCGATATGCTACACTAACACAAAAAAATCTACCGCGTAACCAGAAAACTACTCGCAAGAAGGGGATCACAGAAAAGATTACCACTAGACGCGCAGTTGCGGAATCCTTCGCGCGTCGATGTAGTGGATCGTCCTCGCCGCAGTCGTTGCGTCGATGGAGTGGATCGTCCTCGCCTCGCCGTGGATCGTCCTCCCACGCCGCAGTCGCAGCAGCGTCACCGCAGTAGTCCACACGTCCAGAGATGGAACGTCGTGCGTCGGTGTGCAAGCACCTGGTCGCTCGGCAGGGACAACGAGAAGAGGAGGCTAGGGTTTCGAGTGAATCACTTCTAAACCGTGGGAAAGCACTCCCTGCACCCACCCTCCTCCCCTCCTTATATAGCCACGAGATGAAACCCTAAACCAAGGCCCATCAGCGTGCTAAACCCACGATGTCCATTAATTATAGATCCAATCCAAATTAATGCGTCCCAGCCCATTAAGTGTGTGACCCTGCAAGTTCACGTGCGTTTGGACATGGATTCGAAAAACTCCTTTTCAATCCAATAGTTGGTAGCGGCTCCTTGCAAAGTATGCCAACTCCCAAACATACTATGATCAAATCGGACAGAACCTATCAAAAGTACTCATGTAATAATCCCTTTGCCAAGTATATGAAGATTGAACTCAAGGCGAGAAGTATGTCATCCTTTGATGATTCAATCCATCTCTCGTATCCGTAATATATTAATAAGTTGTAGTTGACTCCTCAATCACGGCATGGTCATGCACTTCTTTAATCATATCACACGAGTGGCCTTGTCATATATCTCCGTTTCATTGGAGTGACAAATTCCATCTTGACTACTCACTTCCCTCTGCACGTTTCATAGTAAACATGAAAGCTACCTTTATAACTATCCGGTTAGAAAGTAGTGTTTGATAGCCCCAAGGAAAACTATTACACATGTAAGGAATATGACAATCTCAGGTCTAAGGATCATACATCTACTAGGTATGAGATACACTGATGACACATAAGAATGAAACATTCTCGCAGTGTCCAATTGCGGGTCTATCTAACCCATGTTCTTCAACATGCGTCCACAATGTATAGATGATATCTCTATATCCCATGATCTATGAAGCATGATCATCGATCACTACATGTGCTGATCTATTCATTGTTGTCCTATACGACGATATCCGATCAGAGATATTTATCGAATTATATCAATAAGTAAAGAGCTTCATAAGCAAGTCACATACTTGTTGATCAATACAATGATATACATTCATTGGACCAATAATCATATTATTATTCATAAACATAGTCATGTTACAATTATCTAAATGATTACCTTAAGAACATAGCACTAACCTTTCCATTGAGTAGTGCTTCTCGCTAATCGCTATGTGTGGCTTTGTTTGTGTGTGGCAGGTTACATACGTACTATTGACTAGAGAATACTGCTGGAATTTTGGGGACTTTTTACCGTCTTTACAATTTACCAAAATTTACATTAAAATAGTACCAAGAGATAAAAAAAATAAAGGATACCTCTTATTACTATCTTAATATAAATTTTGATACCGAAAAGAATGGTAAAATGTCTCCCAATTTTGTATAGGTAGAATCACATGTAGATGCAGTGTCATGCCGATGAAACTACTCGATCTACAGCGCATAATCCGATTTCGTGTGTTGGTTAATTAGGACGTTAGGTGCCCCGGGTTTGAAATCTCACTTTCGGTTGATATGTCGGGTTGTGCAAAATCCGAAATTTTGCCAAGATCTTGGAATTTCGGATAAATTCCAGACAAAATACAAAAATAAAAATTCAAATCCGTTTTTTTTTTCAACCAAGATTTCACCGAGAAATACCGAAATCTCACCGAGATTACCCGAGATTTCGGTAAAATTGAACCGAGCGAAAAATAGTGCAAAACGCGTTGAAATTTTTTGTGGAGGGTTCTGACACATCACTAATATTTTCATAAAAATTTCAGATGATGATCAAGCCTGAGGAATTTTTAAAAATTCTGACAGAGGTACTGTCCTGATAAAAGGCTGACCAGCAAATTTGAGCAGAATGAAAAATAGAACAAACCACGTTATAAATTTTTTTAAAGAAAATTGGATGGTCTTGATGCATCAAAATATTTTCATAATTTTTTTAGATGATTATCAAGCTTCAGAAATTTTAAAAAATTCTAACAATGCTATTATCGTAATAAAAACCTTACTGGCAAATTTCAACTGAATGAAAAAGGTACAAACCATGTTTATTTTTTTTATTTTTTTTGAATGATCATGATGCATCATAAATGTTTCCATAAAATTTTCAAATGATGATAAAGCTTCAAAAAATTTGAAAAATTCTGACAGTGCTGCGTCTCAATAAAAGCCCGATGATCCATACATAGATTTGCTTGAGCAATCAAAAAAGGTTTAAAATATTTGAAACTTTTACAAAAGGGTTCTAAGACAATTCTTAAGCTCTCATAAAAATTTTGGTTCATGATTGCACTCCAGTGAATTTATAAAATTCTTACCAGGGTACTTTACCATTTATATTTTTTATTTTTTAAATATAACAAATGAAGTTCAATGCTTTTATAGATTTGATTGAGAAAAAAAGTTTAAATTTTTTGAAAATTTTAGATAATGGTTCTGAGGCAATTCTTAAGCTCTCGTAAGAAATTTGGATCATGATCACACTCGAGCAAATTTATAAAATTCTAACAATGTTACTGTCTCAGTTATGTTCATTTTGTTTTTTTATTTTTTAAAGATAACAAATGAAGTTCAATTCTTTTGAATATTTTTCTGTATGATCCTAGACTATTAAATATGGCACCATAAAATTTTTCAGAGTATGATCAAACTTGTACAATTTTATTAAAATCAGACAATGCTTTTGCCAAAATTATAAAACGTCTCAAAAGTTCGGTTTTTGAACAAATTTTCATGGAAGATGACATTCTTAAAAGTTATTGGGCTAAATTTGGTTGAAAAAAGTCAAATTTGGGGGGGACCTCCAAACTTTCGAAAATGCTGTAGCAATTTCGTTTTTTTCATTTTTTTTATCCAGTTGGAATTTTGAATCTTGTCTTTCACTTAAATCCAAAATTTCGTAAAATTTCTCCCGGATTTGTAGCCTTGTAGGTGCGTGTGGTAGAGTCGGAACCTAGCAGTCAGTGCCTTCAGAGAATCCATTAATGGCGAGGAACCAACAGCGGCACGGAAGATACACTCCCAAAAGAAATCGTCTATACCTGGGAACCGAGCAGACGTTGGCATCGCAGCGTTGATCTGCCGTGATGACGGGTGAAGGCCGTGATCGCGTGGTCGACGTACTCGGCGCTGAGGAAGCGCCTAGCCGCCGGGGTCGGGCGCGTACGACGGTACGGTCGCCACACACGACTTGGGGGGGCCGTCTTGCTATGGAATTTGGGGGTGGGGGCGGGGGGGGGGGGGGCGGTGTTGCCCAACAACTGGGCGGACGGGGAGAGTTGGGCCAATGCGCCGCGCGCGTCGGGTCGTGTGTGCAAGGCTTCGGCCTGCCCGAGGGGAGAGACCTGATATCGCTAGCCCGTCGGCGCCGTCTGGGCTGGATGGTCCGCGTGGCGCGCCGCGGGATGAGCTGTGCAGGCCGCTGCGCCGACATGGGACACCCTTGTTCCCCTGCTGATCGCTGAATTTTTTTTATTTAATATTTCTTTTTATTCTTTTTTTCAAAAATAAGCGGAGTGAAAAAATCGCGTTTTTGGGCGTCTGTCGCCCCAGGACTGGGTGACAGATCCACGCCCCAACGACTCTTAACGGCCACAAACAGCCAGCCAACCGCAGCCATCCACCTGTCGCCCAGTGCTGGGGCGATAGGGGACATTTAAAAGCCGTGCTAGCTCGACTGAGACAGGCACTCGAGACAGAAGAAGAAGAGAAAGAAGAAAAGGAAGAAGAAGAGAAAGAAGAATAAGAAGAAGAAAAAAAGAAGAGGGAAAAAAAGTCGATTCGTCGCTTCTGCGAAGGTATATTTACAAAAAAAATTATGATTGTTTAGTTACGTAGAAGTTAAATGTACCATTTATTAGTTAGAAATTTTAGGATTTTGAGTGTTTCGAAAATTTTGTAGGACTGTGTGGTATTTAGAATTTTAATGTAGCATTTAATATTTAGAAATTTATTGTAGTGTTTAGAAAATTTAGGATTGTGTAGCGTTTAGAATTTTTCGGATAGTGTTGTTTCGAAATTTAATGTCGCAGTTCATATTTAGAATCTTAATATAGTATTTAGTTTTTAGAAATTTCAGGATTGTATAGTATTTAGTACGTTACAAATTTAATGTAGTATTAGAAATTTATCGTAGTGTTTAGAAAATTTAGGATTGTGTAACGTTTAGAATTTTTCGGATAGTGTTGTTTAGAAATTTAATGTCGCAGTTTATATTTAGAACTTTAATGTAGTATTTAGTTTTTAGAAATTTCAAGATTGTATAGTATTTAGTTCGTTACAAATTTAATGTAGTATTAGAAATCTATTATAGTGTTTAGAAAATTTAGGATTGTATAGCGTTTAGAATTTCTCGGATAGTGTTGTTTAGAAATTTAATGTCGCAGTTCATATTTAGAACTTTAGTGTAGTATTTAGTTTTTAGAAATTTCAGGATTGTATAGTACTTAGTACGCTACAAATTTAATGTAGTATTAGAAATCTATTATATTGTTTAGAAAATTTAGGATTGTGTAGCGTTTAGAATTTCTCGGATAGTGTTGTTTAGAAATTTAATGTCGCAGTTCATATTTAGAACTTTAGTGTAGTATTTAGTTTTTAGAAATTTCAGAATTGTATTGTATTTAGTACGCTACAAATTTAATGTAGTATTCAGTATATAGAAATTGAATACAATGAAAATAGTAAGCAATATTTACAAATTTAATTTGGTAGGGTTAATGTAATGTGGCACAAATATAATGTTAGGCCATATGGTAGGCAAGTCGAATTACTTATTTATAGTCGAATCACTTATTTATAGTCGTATTTTGTAGTACGATCAATGTACGTTTCGTATATTGTATTTTAGAGTAATATTTTTCCCTCGGACGTTGCAGTATGTCGGAGAAATTGTATTTCCAAATATTTTATGGAGATGGGGAGATAGCACAGGGGGCGGATGGGGTGAATTTATCATCATTTTCAAGAGTCGTACGGGGCATATGTAGACCGAGCGATAGGACATCTGAGGGTTTGTTGGAGTGGATGTCTCGGATGTTCGATTCTGCGGTTGCGGTCGAGCGATGATGAGCCGTGCGCAAGACTGTTTTTACGGAGAGTTGATTCCTATTAACTCGACATCAGCATAGAGGAGTTATGTTGGTTTTGCCGTAGAGCGGGATTGGCCGCTCATTTTGTTGGTACAGTGCTACCCGATAGCTCCATCGGTGTCGCAAGTTCATGATTTCGGGGTATTAGAAGTGCCACAACTACGCTTTCGATCCGCGGGAGAAGAGCCTGAAGGATCACCACATGGTAACAATCGTACGGGTTACGTAATATTTGTGAATGAAACTTTGCTAATTTACGTTTAATGCAGTCACCTTCGCCACTGTGTGAATTTGAGCAATGGTTTGATACGGAGATCAACCCCGACGACCAACGGCTCTTGACCAAGCCAACCGGCAGGAGGAGTTCACGCGGCAGCTTCAAGAGCAACGCGATGCCGTACGCGAGGAGGCACGTAGGAAGGAAGCGGAGGAGAAGGAGGCCGACAGAGAGAGGAAACGAGAGAGGGCGCAGCGTGCCAGAGATGCCCCACCGGAGGCATGGGCGAATGGGAAGTGGCCTCGAAGCACTCAGTAGACATCTAGTTTTAACTTTCAAATTCCTTGCTCGTAGCACTCATTCCAGTTTTAAGCCGTAATAAAGAGTGTGGCCTACCTTATTTTCCGCGGTAACCTACGATTCGACCTTCGTTATGATATTTCGCATGCTGCCGAAAATGCTTAAGCGTTTCATTGTTGCCTCGACCATAATACTTTGGGTTATTGCACTGGCAGGATTAATATGCAAAGCAAGGTGTAAATAAAAAAAATCCGCCATATGGTACTGCATATATCGAAGAGCAAACCTGGACCATTCTCCCTACAAATTACATTTGAACATGATATTTCGCGGGCTGCTAGAAAGGCTTCAGTGTGTCATGCAAGTGAGGCTACTTACAATCATTTGGTTTATTCAACTGAGCTCATTTCTAATTTTTTTTTTCAAAAATGGGACACCTAACACCCTATGAACAAGGCAGATTTATTTCAGGATTTTTCGAGCCATGGTTCGTATAGTTTGTTCATAATACACTAAGTGGCATTTAAGTAAAATTGATTTATACAATTTAAATTTGCACGACACAACGTACTTTTCACAACGTAATGCAAATGCTTATACATTAATTAATATTTTAAAATTTAACTTGCTCTAGTTGGACCTTCCTAGTAATACGACGACATTTAACGGTAGTTCTCGAGATTTAATAGCCTTAATATACCATACGTGTGAGATCATTGCGTGGCGCACGTCGGATGTAGTCGGGCGCTGCGGTACCGCGCGCGCGACTGACGAGATAAAGGCTCGCTTCTGACTTCCTGCGAAAGATACGACTTCGAGTCACTTAAATATAACATATGTCAGTAAATCGATACTAAGGAAATAATACTTATGGTATATTTTGCCCGATAATTTAAAGATTAGTGCTTTCAACTTATGGTATATTTTGCCCAATACATACAAAAAATTACAGTAAATAATACTAACAGGTATCACGTACTTAAAGATCGGTATTTTCGTTAAAATTTATTTCTAATCAATACTAAGAGGTTTTAACTGTTTAAAGATATAAAATATTAAAGTATATCAAAACTATGACTATTTCCGTTATTTTTCTCCTATTGATTATTCTCGAAAACTAATTTAGGAATTAAAATTACAAAAAAAAAATCAGTCCTGTCGCCCAAGTATGGGGGCGACATGTTTGTCCCCGTTAGGTGCCGTTAGGGTTCGGGGCCTATCGCCCAGTGCTGGGGCGACAGGGGCCCAAAAAAGGAATTTTTTCACCTCGGCGCCTAGTTTTGAAAAAAAGATTAAAAAAATATTAAAGAAAAAAAATTCGCTGATCGCTCGGTGCCAGACGAGAAGTTCTCGGCGGAGACCTGGCGGCGGAGGCACTGTTGGCCTTTGCGATAATTGCTAGCGCCGTTTGAAACGTGGGGTCTTCTCTTACCTGTTTACAATGAAATTCACTAGAAACATATCGCGGCGTGCCACGCCGCAAGCGTCGCTCTTCACGCGAGAAAATCGAGAAAACGCGCGATCGACGCTCCACACACGAGTAAATCGAGAAAACGCGCGAAAAGGACCTAAAAAGGATTTTGTGTTTTCCGCAAAAGAGTTTAAATGTAATGCTAGAAAAACGCAACAAGGACCTAAATGCGATGTATATTTTTTCCAAAAAAAAATGGACCTGAACGGTTTTTTTCCCCGAAAAGGACCTAATCGTAATTCCGTTTTTTGGTAAAAGGACCCGAGCGCAAGTCTTAAAAACGCATAAAGGACCTAGACGTAATATATATTCTTTTTTCGGCAAAAGGACCTAACCGTATTTTTTTCTGGAAAAAGGACCTATATGTAATTTTTTTTCCGGAAAAAGACCCGGTTGTAATTTTTTTCGGTCGGCTCGGCTCGAGCCGTGAGCCGAGCCGGCTTGCTCCACGGCTCAAATCGTCTAAAGGCCAGGAAATCTTTCAACATTAGTAAAGGTACGATGCATGGTAAACAAACGTTTAATATGATAGACATGATTCACCGCTATTGGAACCAGGCCGTTTAGTGACTGTAATATGCGGCCGTTTCTCTCAAAATGCATACGCGAGTTGTGCGGCTGTGGGAAAATACGTGTCTGAACTCTGAACTTCGTGAGAGGAACCGGGTGAGCCACCGGGCCCGAGTCTCTTTTCAGCTTGAATTTGGGTGTATTTTCCCGTTTATATTACTAAGACATGTAGTTTCTTCTACGTGTGTCTCATTTTTTTGTGCTCCTTGAGGTTGCAGATTTCTCGCTAGCCTTTACATATACTAGACACGTGGGCGTGACACGCCGCACCACGTTGCGCCAGCTACAGTGCGAAATTCGGGTCTTCCCGCGAAAAAAGGTACCAAGATGTAATTTTAAAAAATCTCGGGAAAAATATGAGCCTTCCTACGAAGGAAGGGACCTAGATGTAATTTAAAAAAATTGAGACAAATTGCACAGTTCTCGCAATGCGCGCTGTAATTCTAAAAAGATTTTAGGACTCCGGAATAAATTTTATTTTTCGGGGGGCATTTATGAAAAACCCATGCCTTCCCGCGAAGAAAGGAACCTAGATGCAATTTTAAAAAATTCCTAGAAAAAAACCATATTTTTTAGGTCTTTTCCAGAAAGGACCTATATATAATACTGTGGATTTTCGAAGATCTTTTCGCAAAAAAATAAGGCCATGTGGCGGCCGCGCACCCGCAGCTGCGCCACATATCGTGTGGAGGAAATTTGAAGGGTCGAAGCGCGCACGCGGTTTCGGGGACTCGAACGTGCGCCGCAAGTGTCACGCACGAAGTGGCTCCTGCTGCGCTACGAGGCCGTTTAAGTTTTATCGACGCAATTAATTAGTTAAGTTGGACGATTGGATTAGCCACGCGAGCGACGTGGTGCAACGGCGCGCGCCCACACGGCGAGAGCACGCGAAAGCTGCGGGGGTTTAATATATGTAGTATTTTTTTTTTTCAAACATATGCAGGTGGGCGCGCTTGCGAGCGTTTTGTACTGCACGTTGGTGTCCATTGTCATCAGCTCATCATGCATTAGACATCAGCTATTTTATCCGCCTGACTCCAGATATTATCGTTCCTTTGCTTGCAATTCAAACCAAACCAAACACCCGTTCCTTCCCTTTTTCCCTCCGCATTTAAGCGCCTCCCGAACTGTCCTTGCTCCAACCAACCAAACGCGAAAGATTCACACCACCTCGCAGCAATCTCCCCTCCAAAATGCACAGGCAGCTCAGCCTCTCGCCGCTGCCGAAGCAGCAGCACGAAGACGGCAGCGACGCGGCGGAGGCGATGGCGGTGCCCGAGGAGTCCGCGGCGGCCAAGGCCGACAACCGGTCGGCCAGGGAGGAGAGGTCCATCCACCTCATCCCGCTGATAACCTTCCTCTGCTTCCTCCTCCTCTTCCTCTGCTCTCACGACCCTTCCCCTTCCGGTACTTATACATAATATGCCTACGCATAGATACGGATGTAATTTATACGTGCGTTCTGCGCCTGAAAGGCCAAAGATGTCGTGATAGTGTGTATGTGTTGATTCTTTGCATTTGCTTTTTTTCTTCTTTTGAGATATGTCGAGCTTCGGTGGCGGTGGCGGTGGAGGGAAGGCTGGCAACCGGAGGCTGAGGATGCTATAAACTTCATATATCCATTGTATTTCTGGTTCTTTTTGTCAGTTTCAAACTTTCGATCGGATATTGCAATGTACATTGCGCTCAAACATATTCACAGGCTCACAGATGCATATTGTACTTGTGCAACAGTAAGGAAATCTAGAATTGTAATTCTTGCCTTTGCCCTTTGGTAGTATCAGAATTCAGAATTCTTCATCATTTGAGTTGCCTCTGAAGAAAATGGGGATACTATGCTTCGAAGGTGACAGGAAATGAAGAGAAGCATATCTGCTTATACCATTTGTTGATAACTGATGTGACCTTAGGTGGAACAGATGCATTCATACATGCCCTAATTACACTGTCTGGCAATGTAAGGTCTTGTTTGATGGAGGGTGATTGCCCAACAACGCTAAGCCTTATCCCCCATGCATGACATCGTTCCAGGCAAACCAGGATTTGAATACAGAAGAAGTCTCTGTAACAGGAGTCAGAAAAAGAAATATACGGACACCACGCTGTCAGAATGTAGAGAAAAAAAGACGCCATGCTTGATTTGTACAAAGAATACAACTTCTGGCATAATTCCTTTCACAGACAAGAAAGAAATACATTGAAAAGAGGAACTGTAGAAGACAAATTTTAAGCTACAATTGTACGAAAAATAATAAGAAATTACGGTGATTAAAATCTTATGATCCCATTCCCTGCTATGTCTCCAAAGCAAATTTGAAGGAGGTCTGAAGGATGGCAAATTCAATAGTACGAGCTGAATCCAACTATCATTGGCAATTTGGCATCCCACATCCGTTTTTTACATTCATGGTATCAAACAATTCATGAGATGAATCCCTGGGCAGGCTCAGACTTTTGGGGAGTACTGCTAGAATTCCCATCAGTATTGGCCATGCAGACAGGAATAGTTACAGGGCCTCCTGGGATATGGGTCTTTGCAAATTCACTGTCCTGATGCTTGTGCTCCTGCTCAGTCATCAGAAGGCTTTCAGGTAAATTGGCCTTGGGTAATTCAACCTCCTGAATCTTAGGCTTCTCCTTGGCGATTTCAAGGTTTTCTTGCACATTAGCCTTTGCTATTTCACCCTCCTGATTTTTCAGCTCCTGTTTACCCATCTCAGTCTTTACTAGCATGTTGGCCTCTGGGCGTTCACCCTCTTGATGCTTGCACTCCTGCTCAGCCATTTCAGAACTTTCTAGCACGGATGTCTTTGCTGGGTCACCTTCCTGATGCTTGCGCTCTTGTTCAGCCTCTTCAGAGCTTTCAGGCAAATGAATCTTTGGGAGTTCACCATCCTGATGCTTGCCATCTTGCTCATCCATCACCCTTTCCTTTGCCTTGGCCCCAACATCAGTTGCAGTGGTTGCAACCTTGTTATAGGCATCAGTTACCCATGCTGCCCCGGTAAGGACATATCTGTTACTCATGATTGCAGAACCAGCAGTAGAGAGTCTGTTCTGCTGCTGCTAATGCTGACTTGGTCTTCTCTGCAACCTGGTATTTCTGATCCATTTCCTTCATTTTCTCATTTACCACTAAGGTACCGGTGCTGAACTTCTGGCTTAGACCCATCCTCCTGTCAATAGAAGAGACTTTAGCAGTTGCAGTCGATGTGAGCTGATGCTTTTCATCAAAAGCCTTTGCTTTTTCAAGGGCATCCTTGCCAAGAACAAATCCTTTGGCCAACATGGAACCAACGACATCCTCCGCCTTTTGAAGGGCAGATTCCATGCCACCAGCATTTTTAGACTGACAGTGCAGAAACAGTATTAGGAGTTCTCAGACTATTGAAAGCAATGTGCAAATCAGACATGTAAAAATAGTATGGTTCTACCTCTAAATCAGCTAAAATGGCTGCTGGCAGCTGGTAATTAGTCGCCGGTGTGATGATGACAGCCATATCCACTATAGTCGCACCCTGCACCAAAAAATAGAAATTTACACAGTAGAGTTTGTCATTGTACACTATTATCAAATGAATATAGGGAGTGGATGCAAAAGAAAATCAAAGACATGATGGAAAAATTTATGCCCGGCGACCAACAACGAGAGTGTACACACTAAAATGTCACAGTTTCCTGGCAGAAGACATGTATGCTACCAGGATGTTCGAATAGAGTTCAAGACCCATGGTTAAAATAGAGAAGCATCAAGAGCATTTCTGAAGAGCAAATTTGAACCCATTGCCTTTTCTCACTTCAAAACAATGTGGAATGAATATTACGGCTCATTGCACTTGTTTAGGTGGTAAAGTGTATCATTCCAACAAATAGCAGCAAAGACTGTGTTAACTGATGAAAGAACTCATACTGTAAGAAGCATAGCCCTCTCTGCTCCTTGGTCATCTTTGAAGGTGATGTAGGCAAATTGAGACCGCTCGTCACCACTGCAAAGCATTGCTAGGTTAACATAACGCATGTTTCATATAGACGAAAATAGCTGTGTCATGGATGCCATGTGGCACTAACCTTTGCAATTCGACATGTACGATGTCACCAGAAAAGGAAAAGAACTCCTTAATATCCTGTTCTGATGCATTAAGTGAGACATTTTGGACCTTCACCATGCTAACCATGCTTGCCTTGGAAAAAAAGAATGAGCAGAAAGGAAATAATCAGCACAATGACGGCAATTTTTCCATTTTTAATTGTCTCCAGAGCTAGTAAGACTGAACAACGTAGAATATACTTCCTTCTTCGGTAGCCAAACAAAGAACAAACAGCAAGTAATCATTTGGAACTTCCTAGATACAACCCACAAACAAATTCTATGCAAAATTGTTTGAATTACCAGAAAACAATATCTATGTAATATGAATGGTCTATTATCATATAGCTGGTTATATTTTAATTAATTATGTTTTGCAGGATTTCATCCAGTCTCATAAACAGTAAAAGAACTAAGCTCAACAGTCAAAAGAAAGAGCCAGTTTTACATGCATTCTTGGGTCATTGGTTTCTCGACAAACAAAACATAAAAATAGGATATTTACTAAGTCCTCTGGGCACATGCTAGTACAGAATAAACAGACATATATCAGAACGAAATGGAAGCATGAAACATCATACGATGCTTCAAATTCTACAAATTTGCATGGATTTCTAATACATACTGTGGTTTAAAAAAGGTAATGCTACCGTGTAAACAGCAGTTACAGAGTACATCTCCACATACAACTAAACAGCATTTCTTTTACTCAACAACGCTGGGTTGGAAGTCCCACCAGTCTACTTTATTCAATCAAATATGTACTGCTACAAATGTTTAAAAATAAAGGAGTAGTAGGAGGGGAGAAAAATAGAGGAGGCCTGACTCTATGCAGCAGACACCTTTTGTCTCAAGAGTTAGATACATTGCATGCAGAGGGATCAGTTGTGTTCTCTGTTTTATTTGTACAACCAAATGGTTAAACGTGAGACATTACTCTGAAGTATGTCAAACAGCACTGTACCATAAACGGTTCCATTTCCCGACAATTATTTCCACCACCAATAAAAATGATTCCAATGACTAATTGTCCAAATAAAGAACTTTTATCAGAGTATGAAAATGCTAATGCTTTGAATTGGTGCAAAATTGAAGAAATTGACCAGAAAAAATCTTTCTTTTCAGAATTTACAAGCCTCCATCTAAAACACAATAAATGATGGCACATTAGAGGTTGAAACCATAGTACATTATGTAAATCAACCAAAAAACACTACATGCATTTGGTAGGGATTCTGAAATACCTAAATTTACAAATGGGCAGGCTTATGAATTTTAAGCATTCGTCCTCTCAAAAAAGAAAAGGAAAATTTAAGTATTCAGGCTACCAATGCTTATGTTATCTCTTTCCTCCCATGCGAGAACAGCTGAATAATATTCAGACAAATCCCACAGTAACCCCAAAAGTGTCGGCATACAGCAAACGAGATGTGTAATTATGCAACCGTATGAGTTCTAACCAAGAGTCCATAAGATACGAACTCCTAAAAATCAAGAAACATCCCGGTCTCAAACGCTCGCATTACTTCAGGGCTGTAAGAATGAAAAGGGAAAAAGGAGAAACTGGGTTCTCACCTCCACGGATGCAATCCAAACAGCTCCGAACTCCGATCGCTAACTCGAACTGGGAACGGAAAAGAAAAGGGCAACGGAAATGGATCCGTTGAGCGCATTTTGCCGCCGGTATCGTCGGAACAGGGGTGGTGAATGGTGACTGGTGATGCCGAAACTTGGAGATTGGTGGGCAGGAGATCGTGGGCCGTATCAGGCATTCAGGCCTTGAGACCAGTGATTCTGAACAATAAAGCCTAGTTGACCCCTTAAGGTCGAGTAGTGGTAGCCCCTCTCTGCTTCTACCTTCGGCCTCCATCCGCGGCACATCTAACCCTTCTGTTGCAGTCCATTACGGCGCGTTGGTCGTCGGCGAGGTGAGGTGGTGGAGGATGGCGAAGGCCGGCGGGGGGATGATCTGGGCGACGGCGGAGTACCTGGTGCGGAACCGGCCGGCCTCAACTCGCCGGAGCTGCCGCTGGGGCACGCGGCGCGGCTAGTCAAGAAGGCGGAGTGCCGCGCCATCTTCATCTTCGGCGCCGACGAGAGGTCGCTTCACAACATCCGGGACCTCCTCGACGCTGCGCGCCACACCCTCGGCCTCCTCAACCGCGGCCGCCTCCCGTAGGAAGATTGAAGCTTACGAGCTACCTCCACTACGAGCCTAGCGCCCAAACCCCCATGGGTATCTTGTCTCTTTCAGTTTCCTTTGCTATGCTCGACTGTAAGATCTGATTCGTTTGTGTGTCAGGGAACCATACCTACACTAAAGTTCGAAATCATACCTAGTTCGAAGAATTCCTGGCTGTGGTTGATTTGAGCCTGCTCGGCGGCAGCTCGTCTCGCGGTTCGAAAAAAATTTACCTTTTTCTCGAAAAAAAATTACGTTTAGATTTTTTTTAGAATATATATATATATATATATATATTACGTTCTGGGGACTGAAACTCGATCTCGAGATATGCCGGCCGGAATGCCGCAGGCTCGGAAGGAGGTAACGTGAGGCAGGGTTGATGTATCAGAGGTGGAAAATGGACTTTCTGGGTCTTTTTTTAGAAAATTAAAATTACATTTAGATCCTTTTTCGAGAAGAAAAATACGTTCAAGTTCTTTTTTTTGGAAAAAAGATATACATTGTATTTAGATCCTTTTTGTATTTTTCTAGCATTACGTTTAAACCATTTTTCGAAAAACAAAATTCTGCTTAGGTCCTTTTTTGGGGAAAAAAAAGTTTGTCCTTTTTTTCCGTTTTCCGTTTTTTTCGAGGCGGATCTTCCGTTCCAGCGAAATTGCAAATTGTATATTTTCAACCGTTTCGCGTGTTTCCTCGATTTGCTCGCGTAAAGAGCGGCAGTAGCACGTTTTCTCGATTTGCTCGTGTGGGGAGCGACGCCCGCGGCTTGACACGCCGCGTATGATTATCATATATGCGGCGTAAATTGGTGCTTGTGAACTACTACTCCATATGCCTAATTGTTTCTCTATGTAAACTGCATAACATATGTATTGTAATCCAAAAGGAATGAAATTGTTCGTGTGACTTTGCTATCAATGAATGATTGACGAGTACCCATACCATGGGTACCCTCATAACCCGGAAAGATAAATGGGCTGACCCAAGCACCGGCTCCGACCAAAGGCCTCACAGGGTCACAAAGAACACTCGTCCCCGACCTATCGAGTTGTCCTAAGCTCGTCTCCGACCTAGTGGGACGCCCGACCTCCGCCACAGGTCGGACTCCCCACCGACTCCGACAAAGCTGAGGTGATCTCCGCCACGCGTCAAACCTCAGCCGAAAATCAGTCACGCGCCCTATGGACATGACCACTCGGAATGACCATATGGGGGTAGGTGGCTCCTTCCCAAGGCGGCACGGAAGTCATCAAAGTCAAGACTCCAGTCTCGTTGTCCAGTCACACACAGCGCAGGGATACGCTCCCTCCCGAGGCAATACCAGAGTCACACACTATGGCGTCAGCGCCCGTCAGGACCGCAGAAGGCAGGTGCGCTGTTTCCCAATGAAGCAGCAGACTGATCTACTCGATGAGCCACCAACCCGGTATGGGTAGGAGAGAGGGTCGACCAACAACCGAGACCAAGGGTCAGAGCTAGCGTAGAGATCTTCACCCTTCACTCTCTCGACTTTCCATGTAGCATGCCCCCTCCGACTATATAAAGGGAGGCAGGGTCTTCTAGAACGCGACGCTCTCTTGGACGGTCTCTCAGGCTTCCTTTCTCTTAGCCTTTACGAACAGACAGCATGCGTTCTCGTGCTCGAGCTCCTAGCTCCCGCTTGTAAACATTGTGCAGTCTTCTGCACCTAAAGCAATACGATAAACACTACGCGAACTGGAGTAGGGACATTCAGCCTCAACCAGTATACATTCTGGGCCTTTAGGTCTAACCATTAAAGGAGAGGGAGCGCGCGGCCCTTTAGACTTACAAATTTACTTGCCGTTGACTCGAAACCCCGACAATGATATTACTGAGCAATCTGTCTTATTGTTCTTCAATTCAATTTGAGATGTATCGTTCTGAAAAGTACGATTGAAGGGAGCAGCAAACTTGTAGCATTCAGGAACTAGCATGCCCTTGCATTGCCCAAATGACTGATGTATTACATCATTGCTGTTGCAATAGTGTATAGTTTTTGCTTTTTGTCCGATCGACTATGACCTTTACACATAGGAGAAGCAGTATTTCATGCAGCAAATTGATGACTAACACAATTGGGATGGATCATAACTAATCTTGCAGCTGTACCTTGAGGGATGAAAGATACATTTAGCTTAGAACACAGGGCAGACGCTGTCTGGACCCAAGTCCACCCCTTTAGCGGTGGGGCACGAGGCCAGAGGGCAGTGCTCTCCGGCCGTGCCCCACCAGTTGATGCTCCGGTTCTCCATGGACAGCGAGAAGTACAGCAGCACCCCCATGAATGCCACGCCGGCGTCCAGCGCGGCGGAGAGGATGTAATTGTACCTCTGCCACCACTTCTTCCGGTACCGGAACAAGATGAAGTTGAAGATGGTGCCGATGAGCAGCCACGAGTTGTAGTTCACGGTCGTCGCTGGTGGCATGCTGGCCGTCGCACCGAAGAGCACCGGCAGGTTGATCATTGGTATCCACCTCTGGCTGGGGAATATCCTGTGGAGGATGTACACAATGACAGGGCCTGCTGCGCCGATGAGGAAGAACCAGTTGAGGGCACCGTAGTTTCCACGTGGCCCGAAAATGCGCATTGGGCCAACGAGCCCCCAGATAACTGATGCATCGAAGAAGACACGATCGCCGGGGCACGTCCATGGGCTGTCGGGTGGGAGTGAGTCCTGGCAGATGTCCTTGATGGAGCCAAGCAGCCACCATGCCACCCCGAGGTTGACCGTGCCGGCCACAATTGTACCTGCAAACTGAGTAAACACAGAACCTGAAGATTAGAAAGTTCTGTCTTCATCATGCTCCTTCACTTACAAGATGAGCATATCGAGGAGTTTTATTTACCTGAACAAGAAACATGGATTTGGGAGGAATCTTCATATAGTGGCCGAGCTTGAAATCCGAGAGGAAGGCAACCGCCTGCGACATGCTCATGTAGCCGTACACCTTGAAGCAGACATTGGCGATGGGAAAACCAGGCATTATCAGCCCAATGGCATACTCAGTGATGACATTCAGACCAGGTGTCTGTCCGTCAAATTTCAGATGGTTTGTCAGTTTTTCTTGCAGAAATCATCAAAATGCAGCAGAATACGTTAAACATTCTGAAATATACTTGCCTGGTTTGTGGTTGCAGTGATGATGCTGATGGGAAGGGTGAAGATGAAGGCCATGCCGCAGGCGAAGAGGAGAGCCCACCATGGGAGCTGGACCTGATGCTTCAGGACGGTGCAGAGGATGAGGGACACTGTCATTGACAGCGCCAGCAGCGAGTAGAACCACCACCCTGGTATGTCATCATACTTTTTCATCAGCTTCGTGTGGATGTCAGGCTCCTCCTTCTGCGAAGCTCGGAACCGGTGGTAGATCTCCCTGCATTTTGGTGTGTCCCATTTCAGGCATGAATCGTGTATCTTTCAGTTCAGAAACCACATGTAATCACTGCATCTGTTTGTTTATTCATGTACAGAGTTGAGGAGACATACTTCCCGTAGAAGAGGGCGACATGCGTGATGGTGGAGGCGATGGTGGCAAAGCTGAGCCCATAAGAGAGT
Organism: Otatea glauca; assembly: GCA_036346275.1. Lineage (NCBI taxonomy): Eukaryota > Viridiplantae > Streptophyta > Magnoliopsida > Poales > Poaceae > Otatea > Otatea glauca. Next base: position 45,116,952 of record CM070714.1, read on the forward strand.
GCAAAGAAGGTACTGAGGTTGATCCTGCCGAGCTTCCGGTACGCCTCATAGTCGATCTCGAACTGATTGTTCACGATGGCCGTGATGTCATATTTTGTCCCATTGGACATGAACAGGTGCGAGGAGAAGATGGGGAACGTCTTGGCATTGTACAGGTTGAGCCCCCAGTACGCTGTGGGCACAATCACATATATGAAGATCACGAAGCCGAAGAAGATGTTGAGGGTGGCGAAGAAGGGCGAGATGAGAGGGCTGAAGAGGAAGGAGGAGACGGCCGTCCAGTCCAGCGTGAAGGCGCCGAGGCCCAGGCCCTTCATGCCAGAGCCCAGCTGCTGAGCCGTCACGGACTTGGAGAAGACCCAGCACATCCATGAGATGGACGTCAGCGTTGGGAAGAGGTAGCCTGGCACAGCGTACCACGCGAAGCTGCAGATGAGTGCCACCAGGAAGAACTTGGAGCGGGAGATCTTGCGCGAGCCCTTGGGGAATTCTTCCTTCTCGTGCAGTGCCCTGGTACACCACAGAGGACAGGATCACAAATTCACGGGTGTTGTTGGTGTCAGTGCTGCTATGTACTGAAATATGATGTAATGAGAATATGCAGTCAATTTTTAGTGTGCCTTATGAGTTATGACTATCACGTACAGCGTGTTGAATCAATATGTTGTTTGATCCCATGCTATATTATCTTACCCCCTGTTCATTGAGGCTTTAAGACTTCTACTGCCGTTTTACTGATTCAAAAGGGTTGCCATGTACACAAATCAAGAGACGTGCTTCCATGCTTTCCCTCCCAATACAAGTTGCACAAATCTTGAAGCAAACGAAGGGGTAAGTAATCATCATCTATCCTTCGTTAATGCTCTAATATTTGTGCAACTTTCAAAAAGAAAAGCGTGGAAGCACATCTCATCAAATCAATCATCAACTCATCATTGATGGTATCCTCTATATAGACGCCAAAACACATACGGCGCGATATATTGTTCTCATTAAAAATTGGGGAATTAGAATGCGAAGCCATTCTTCTGATATCTTTAAATTCCCCGTCTCCCTTCATGTATGATGCATCAGTCCATCTTTCCTGTTCAGATTAGTCAGAATGGCAAGCATGGAACGTTGGTCCCATTCATGATGCAAACCCCTTCATCACGCGCCCTGGATGACTACCAAGCATGTTAACAAGACAGTCGTTGTATTTTCACTATTAGGATAACAATTGATTTAGTTGCCACGATGATTGCTTACTTGTCCGGATATGGCGTGGTCTCTCACAGAGAAAGGAAGCAAATACCCGAGTCCAAAGGCCTACACACATGGGCAGGAACGCAGGGTTGCAAGCATGTGCAAGAATCGCGTCTTTTCTGGGCAACTTGGACGGCTGGACCACGATTGCTGCAGCATTGCAGCCATCCAATTTGGCGCAATTTTCAAACATGGACGGTCTCCTCTCCGTGTGAAAAACTGTGCAGTGCAAGTTAGGCGTTGCAGCCATGCGTGTGGGCGTTCACATCACGCAGTACCAATCCATTCAGCTGGAGTCGGCACCAAGTGCGAATTGCAGGTCTCGTATACTTGCAGAAATGTAGCATTGATCGGTCTATCTAGCACTGGCAAAAAAAAAAAAAAAAGGCCCATCCGGACATCGCTGTCCATTTCGTTTCCAGTGGACTTGGATTCGATGGAATCTAATGTCGAAATTTTCAGTGTTCCTTGAAAATTATATTTTGGCTTCGTCGAGTCGTTATCATGGAACTTGATTATTAGTCTAGGAATCTAGATACTATAGAAGATAAGTTGACAGGCTGAGCCATAAGTTGCCATCACTGATAATATCTACACGCAGAGCAGCGTAATGGTAACGTAAGAATGCATATAAGTAAACTAGTAGTGGATGTACGTAGCTAATGTGGCCTTCACAAGTAATTGGCTTCACAAGAGAGCGACTTCCCATAATTACAAGGAAAACAATGTTGCAAATGGAAAAGACAAATCGAACTACTAGTATATTATTACACGGAGCAAGACGGCGTCGGAATATCGTATTCAGATGAGAGGGATACTATTGCTCAGTTTAGATGATACTATATACTGCATTATATATGTGCGCCTAGGTGGAGCTCTAATATTCAGATTTAGGTGATACTGATAACCAGTGCAATATGTAGCACCATAAATTCAACGACAGGCTGACTGGATTCAGATACATCCCAGGACGGTTTGGTGCTAGTGTTAGGTGAGTTACACGTTCATCTAGGAAAGAAAACTAGTGTTAGTTTGCAAAAGGACTTGTGCTAGTTCATATCAAAAGGGTACTGTACTGCTTGACGTGGAAACAAAACTCTTTTTTGGGCAAGCAAAATTGAAGTGACCTGTGGATGCCTATCTAAGTGGGCGTATCCATATCTGACCTGTAATCCCTTCATTTTAAGTCTAAACAAAGTCGAACTGCAACCTTTTCTTGTGCGTTATCAAAAGACCCTATCTACTAGTAGCTTTTTCTAAACAAAGCGTGCAGTGCATCATTCTAGAAAACAAAACGTGTCCTCGGTGGGTGGAAAGAAGGTACTATAAGCCAGGGTTATCAATACCTTATCGGTATCGGCTAACTGGTTTGTATCATTTTATTATTTAAAATGGTATAAAATAGTTCTATGTATTGTATCGGTCTTGATACTGGTTATATCGGCTTCGATACCAGACAATATCAGCTAAACCGCCTTTCATACCATACAATATCAGCCATACTGGTGAAATTGATAATATCATCAATTTAACTATATATTGTATTTGATAGTACTACTATGTATCTAGAATAATATTATAAGTGAAATTTGGTGTACATATAATTAAATATTTATATACTCATAAATATATACTAATTATATTAATTAAAATCGAATCTGTATACTGGTATGTATCGGTACCAAAATGTACTATTATAAGAGCCAAATCGGTATAACCTTTTGTACAGTATTGCCGAGTATGCTAGAAACCCCAAAATGGTCCAAGTTGCATAATTCAGCAGTATTTTTCTCCAAGCACGCATTGGACAATGTAATAATCGGGCGATTCCATCGGCAGCTTATTCATCCATCAATCCTGTGGTTGCACTCCCATGTTCATGGTGGGGTCTCTCTGTTCTTGCGTCGGTGTTGGAAGCACGATGATAAAGAGAAGAGAGACCATCCAAGATCCAACTGAAATGACACTGACTACCTATGTACTCATGCTCTCGAGATTCTCTCTCCCTAATTTTTTTTGTTATGGCTTTTGTTTCTTTAATATCAGCCTAGCGATTAGATCGGATTCTCCAATCTCTAAAACTTTGGTGACAACAGTACAATACTGTGTGCACCACCTGTTTTTAGTACTAAGAAACAGTAAGCTGTTCTTCGTACAAACTAGCGCAGCTTTTAGTTCCATCGCTGGTTGTTGTAGCTTTTCTCTATCGACTTTACCGAGACACCAGGGAAAAAATATCATGAAAAGTTAAAGCTGTAGTAGTGTACCACTACTAGCTAGGCGACATATGCATAGTTCCAAACACGCACGGGTCGCAAACTGGAGGAGGAACCAACAAATCGGAGCGTTAAAGGGGTAAAATTTACGAACGAACGAGGCGCGGTAAACAAAAACGTTACAGCTGAAGGCAACGACGCGAACAAAGCAGCCAACTTGTTTTTACCGAGGCAGAAGGCAGTTTACTGCGTACTCACCTGAAGAGGGAAACCTGGACGAGCGTGCTCGGCCACCACATGTGCGCCGGTTCCACCACGTACTTGCGCATCAGCCCCGCCCACCCGTATCCGAGCACCTAAATTTCAATCGAGAAATCGCAACAGGAGTCGTCAGAATCAATGGCAATTAATAATAATAAAGTAAATTACCGTAAGAAGGAGCGAATCTTGCAGAAGCGAGCGACGAGTCACCTGGGTGGTTATGATGAGGAGCCAGGCGGCGAGGAAGGAGATGGAGCGGGCGTAGAAGGCGCGGATGATGTCGACGATCATGACGGCGTAGGCGTTGCCGTTGCCGAAGGCGTAGCCGGCATTGGCGAAGATGGAGATGAGCACGTGCTCCTTCATGTTGAAGGGGCCCGGGTTGAGGCTCCACTCCCCGCCGCCGAGCAGCGCGGGGGCTCGGAACGAGCGGCGCGGCAGCACGCGCGCCAGGAAGTGGCCCAGCGGCAGCGACGCCACCTGCACCGTGATCTGCGTCACGATGAGCGGCTCGGTCCGGTAGGAGAAGAACTGGTTAAGGAAGCTCATGACCACGCACGACAGGAGCCCGATGCTCCACATCCTGAACGTCCACACCGGCAGCGTCGGGTCGTCGCCGGAGGGGACAGTCAGCCGCACCTCCTCGATCGGCGACGTCTCCTCCTCTTCTTCCTCACCGCCGGCAGCGGCGGCGAGGCCCCGCTCGTCCGCCGCTATCTCACCCATTGCGCGTGAGGCGGATTAATGGCTAGCTAGCCTGGCTATAGCTGCGCGTGCTTTGCTCTGTACGAGAGGGGTGGTTTGGGAGTAGAGGTGTGTGTGCGTGTCCCCGTGTGTGTGTATACTACGGATGGGGTTTGAGGCTTGGTGATACTGATACTCACACAGTCACACTCGTAATAACTAGCTAGAGAGTGTCCAGATTATATAAATGCACTTGGCATTTTTAATTGGCTGCCATTTACGACACGAAAGAAAAGAAATTGCGGTATCTGGAAGACTGGAATCTGGCAAAGGCCTCTCCGCCTACATCATTTGACGTTCAGGATCAAGTAGTATCTTGGCAAACTAGTACGCCTAGACTACAAGTCTCCAAATTCCAAAATTATCGCCGTAATAGCGATGCCAAACTTTCCTGATAGCTGGTTGTGTAATCTTTGCAGGATGCTTATTGTATCATGATTTATTTAATCATTTTTTCAGAATTTTTCGTGAGTATTTGCATCATATTTCGAAGAAAATACAGGAAAATACATTAAACTTAGGATGCACCAGATATAATTCTCCACTGCGCACGTCCCTGAAAATGCAGAAAATTTGTTCTGTGTGAGTATGTTTTTAAGGTTTGTTCAGCAGTGGAACTAAAAAAAATTCATAGGGATGTACACTTCATATTTGAAATCTAATATATATTAAAAGCTCGTGAGAGTCGCTAAGAAAAAAGAGAAATAGACTAGAAATTCCCACAAAAAAAGCAAAATATCTAACCCTTAATCTTATGACTCTTATTTATAATTGTCATTAGATCTTTAAGAAATAAACTATAAATAAAGCCCATAAGAGTTAGACTAGAAATTCCCACAAAAAAGCAAAATATCTAGCCCTTAATCTGGTGGGCTTTATTTACAACTGCCATTGGATCTTTGAGAAATAGACTAGAAATTCTCACAAAAAAGCAAAATATCTAGCCTTTAATCTGGTAGACCCTAATTAAAAATGCATCATATTGACCATTAGATGCTATTGAGTATATATATATATATATATATTACTTTGTAGTATAAAATCAAAATAAAAGACAAAACTTATATGGTAGGGGCGGATCGATACATCTGGATCTCATGCGTGATTAATCCTAATTATAATTTTGATTAGTAAATCATAACCAACAAATCAGCACATGAACTCTGACATTACATTGGACGCACCTTAACCTTATACAGACAATACACACTGATGTGACTCAATGCATGCAGTTAAAGAAAATACAAATTACCTCATGTTAGTTCAGCCATAACATAAAAGTCACGCAGCCCCAAAACTAATTTGTATTTGATTTGGTTTTTCTAAGAACTCCCTAAAAGTAGATCGGTTTTGTCGAGAAACAAATAAATCAAGACATTTACTGTATATAGACTTATCCCCTGGATGCCATGGTGTCTTCTGGTGCTCCCTGTCCAAGTGTCCCGAGGAAAGAAAAGAACGGGAAAATAATAACATTGCACGAGCTCGATCGCCCTTCGAATCCTTTTACTTGCGTAGCTAGAAAAAAAACAGAAATCACTGCTTCTTTCTTGACGTGGAAGAGTACGCCTCCTAATCTCCCAATCTAACTCCCACAAAATCAGGATTCCTTAGATTTTTTTTATCTCTTGGTTCGTCTATGATAGATTTAACACCAAGTATGGCACCGACCTGATCAAAGGAAACAAATTGATGTGGTAATAATGTTCTGGGCTTCACCAAAAGGCATTACGCCTATTCTATACTGGGTCACGGGGTCAAGATCGGTCCTACGGCGCTTCAATAGCATATCATGTAGAGTTGTTAAGAAAATAAAATGCTAGAAATTCTCATAAAAAAGCAAAACATATAACCCTTAATTTAGTGAACCTTAACTAAGTTGAACAATAATAGCCATTAGATTTGATGTTACTATTTCAAAAAACGTTTAACCGTCTATCTAGCGGATCCGAATTATAACGGCTTAGATTAAAAGAAAGAGTTTATGTGAAGTACAACAAAAATAATAAACAAAAATTCGGAATAAAAAATAAAAATAAATTAGACATTTGATTTTCATATGAACTCTAAATTAAAACACGTACATTACTAAAAATCAGAATAAAAATTAGGTAAAAATTAACAATTGGATTTGTATTATCAATTGTAATCCAAAACTAATGTTCAAAACTAAATAAAAATAAAATCAATAGCTTAAATTAAAAGAAAGAGCCCATACTAAGAATAATAAAAATAACAGAAATCCAGAATAATAAATAAATGAAAATAAACCATTTAACTTTCGTATGAAATCCAAATTAAACATGTACATTGCTAAAATACAGAATATAAATTATATAAAAAATAGTAGTTGGATTTGTATACGATTTCTATAGTACAACTGATATGCAAAATTAAATAAAAATTAACATAAATTCAGAATAAAAAACAAAATGAAATTAGTCATTTGATTTTCATACAAATTCTAAATCAAAACTTGAAATTCGAAATTAAATATAAATAACATAAGAATAAAAATAAAAATAAATTAGGGATTATTTTTTAATTCCATACTAAATGAAAAATATAATTTCTATTTTATTCAGAATTAAAATTTTAGAAATATGCTAATTTAAGGGGGAAATAAAATAAGGTAAGTAATTTGATTTGTGTGTGTATATTATATATATATATATATTATTAACTATTATGTAATAAAAGTCGATTACACGTTTTTTATAGTCGCTAAAATAATACAAAATATACTAAAAATTCTCAAAAAACAATTCTAATTCTTTATTTGGTGGATCTCCACAAAACGAAGAGATTAAGAGGATGATACATCGACAGTTGTTCACTCAGTTATACCGGTATGAGCAATATGATGTGCAATAAAAGAAGTACCGAAAGAAAGAGACAAACATTGTAATAATAAAATTAAGAGATGATGATATAAATAGAAAATATTATGTTATGCTATGTTTACTATTTTTCTATGCAAGTATTCGTAAAAGGAAGTTTCGATCACATGTGATAAGTACTGAGAAATAGAGTAAATATATTCTCTCCTATAATATACAATATCAAAATATCACAAATTGTGTTTTGTATTGATCTATATTTGAAAAAAAAAATCGTATATATATTATCAAGTCATTTAAACATGCTTTAAAAATGATGCACGCGTAAATACGCGGCCATCTTGCTAGTTTATTTAAAGTACAATATAAATAGTTTAAGTTCTTAAAATCCAAAATCACTATAATCAAAACTAATTTAATTAACAAATTTAACTTATCAAATATAGGTAATGTTGTAGCGTTTCGTAGATTTTTGGGGTAGCACCGCCCCTGGGTTCGTGTGAACGCACGCCCCTGGAAATGCAGAAAATGATGCACCGGCGCATCGATCTCTGTTTATAGTCTAAACACGTACAGAAGGGACGCCATGCCACTGGCTGCACATGCACAATGGTCTGTACTTGGTAGATGTCTGCACTGCACCCCGACCCAGCGACCGCGCGCGCGGCGTTGGGAGTTGGGACGTTACCGGCCGGCCAGCTCACGGCCGACGTGACGCCGCAGAAGGCACGCGGCGTTTGGGTATTTTCTTTTTATGTGCGTCTCAAGTCAACGCGAGCTGCACGCTGCTGCGAACTGGATCCGGACGTGATCAGTTACCGGGATACGCCAAAGGTGCAAGAGGCGCTTGATTCATTGATTGGCTGGGAAACGCTATTCTACTCATTTAATCGGCTCTGTCCAAGTGATTTCTTCGATACGCAGGATCGATAGCACGCTACTGACACAGTCTGACCTTCCTGGCTCTGGCAGTCTGGTTGTGCGTAAGAATATCGTTTTCTTAGGATCCCTGCAACGCCTTCAGTGATCAAATCTACAGCTATGCACTTCTATTCAACTCCGGATTAGAGAAGTGTCCAGCACGAGGTTTTCAGTCAAGAGAATAATCTTACATCTGAAGCACCCCTAGTCATATACACTCATTGTATTTAGATCTTAACAATGTACCTAAATGGCTAGCCTTGAAGAAGAAGAAGCATACGCACTTCGATTTATGAATCTTTTGTTCGTACGAGCGGCACAAAGTCTCTGCCAGGGGCTTCCAATTCCGTACGGTCCGACCAAGAATACCTGCCCATACAGATACAAACAAGGTTTCTATCACTGTAAATGTAAACAATACTGGCGTCGCGGCGTCGCCAACTTGACATGGGAAAAATACTCGCAGAAGAACACAAACGTCAGCAGCGTCAGCTTGCCAGCTCGACGAAAGTGCTTCCACACGTTACAATCGCCATTCCTATCACGCATTCACGCATGCCACAGTAAGATACAAAAGGTCAAAGAAGAGAGAACGACGGGGAGATTCAACGAACGGTCGAACGCTATCTTCTCTTTTCAGTACGCTAAAGGCGGAAAAAAATAATTCTCCTCGATGGGACTCGTTGGCTCGGTATAAAATTGCTTCAATTACACTAATTTATTGGTTAAATATTAAAATGAGTTAATTTCAAATGAAATTAGATTTTGATCTGGCTCAACTCGTCTCGTTAGCTCGATTCTAAAAATACTTCCCAACTATAAATAAAATAATATTAAATCAAACTATGTGAATTTCAAAAGAAAAAAAACTTGAAAAAACGAGTACTTAGCTCGATTTCCACACCTTACAAACATGCATGTATACTTTGTATTTGCCGTTCAGCTAACCAGGGGCGGATCTAGGGCACCCAAAAATTTGAAACATGCTACAAGATTACCTCTTCAATAGGTCAAACTTGTTGATTGAATTAGTTCCGATTTTAGCGATTTAAGATTTTTATGACCTTATAGCTATTTGTATTGTCTTTTTAGCAAAGTTCAAATATATGTGTTAGTTTATATACGATGTTATGAAATTATTATATAAAACTATAGAGTTATACGTATAAAATGTGTATGCTCGTAGAAAAGTTTTCTAGTTTCACGACAGCAGCTAAGGCTACTTGTTACTGGCTAGGAATAGACCGGACATTTTGGAGGGAACCACGCCGAGACTGAAGTGCATGCTCCCACACTCGATCGAGACTAGAAAAGCATCTGATGGGAAAATTGCGAACACATCTGTTAGGATAGATACACGGTATAATAATAGAGACAAGGTTTAATGTGAAAAAATCACAGAAAATAATTCACTATAATACTTTAAAGATTTCAAGTATAAGGGTCGGCTTATATAGCTAAAGAGTTCTAGTTGCAAATGAATTGAACGAACAACCTATTTAGACAACCAAAAGATACGGTAGTTAGAAATATTTGAGTTATCTCTAACAAATCTTCTTTTAACTTAAAATATGTAATAAAATTGTTTTCAATATACCGTAAATGTCAGAGATTTTCTAGGCTAAGGCATATTAACGTCGGCATATAAAGCTCGCTGGATTCAGAGAGGCATCGACTTGCTAGGAACATGCGGCACTGTTTGGCGCCAGCGAATGAGCGAAACCGATGGGAAAAACCAGCATGAACACACATAGCTATCAGAGCTGGGTATTTTAAGACCGGCATTAATTAGTCCGCCATGGCTTGTTTGGTGGTATGGAAAAGTCCGATCCTCCTAGGGCGTGATAGCCGAATATGTACTGATCTGGATGCAGGGCGACATGGATGGATGTATAATATATGTGTTGGGAAACCCTGCTTGGCCCATGAAGGCCCATCTTTGGTCCCATTACCAAAACCCAGAGAAGCTATAAAGGAGGAAGGGGTCCCCCATGTATACGTAATTCATTAGCAATAAAGAATTTCCGCTTTCGCTCTCCCTAAACACGTGTCTCTCCTCTTCTCGTTCTCCACTTCAGATCTGTTCGGGAACCCTGACTATTCGATAATGAGGTTCCTTAACACGTTATCGAGAAGCTCACCGAGTTCAGATTGAAAAGGTGAGAAAAGGTGGGAATTCGACGATTGAATCTAATCGCCGTTGTTTTCTATGCATGCATCTAACCTACGCAATGCAGATCTGCGTTAAATCACGTGGCAAGAAGCTACATTGACATGAAACAACAAAGCACATGAAGCATATTACATCCGAAAAAAAGGGGTCGTCGCCTTGGCATGCGACCAACACGCCACCGGCCGCTAACTCGCAGACGCGCGACGGTTACCGCCACCAACGTGGTTTCGGCCGCGCACCTTGCCGCCGCCAAGCCGCGGCGCCGTCGAAGCCTCGCCGCGGTGATGCGCTCGGCGCACCGCCGCCGCGGACCAGACCGCGGCTGCCCGCGTCGGCCCTCGTGTCTGCGCGCCCGCCGGCTCGACGCGACACGGCCGATCAGCGCCGCCGCCTCTGCCGTGTCGCGCGATCGTCCAGCGACCGACACCGCGAATACTTCGCGCCCGCCAGCCGCCGCCTCGATCGCCCGGCTCGCGATCGTGCTGCAGACGCGCTTCGGCAGCTGCCATTGCCTAGGCCTCGCTTCAGCGCCGCCCGCCTCGGCTCGCGCCAGCTTCGGCGACACATCGGCCTCCGCGCGACCACCGCCGGCTCGGCCGCGACCAATGCCGCCCGACGACCGTGCCTCACGCGCATCGCCCCCGGCCAAGACCTCTGCAGCCATCCACCGCCGCTTCTTTCCCCGACGCCGTGCGCGACGCGCCGGCGCCCGCTTCACTGGCCCATTGCGCGTCGTTGGTCGGCCACTGCGGCCTGTCTCGCCACGGCGCCCTGCCCGACCACTGTCGGCCGGCCGCGCCCAGCCGCCGCCGTCGCGCTCTCGAGCGTCGCCGAAGCACCTCGACGCACCGCCGACGCCGCCGCCGTCGCCGCGCTCGCCGCGCAGACGAACGCCTCGCCTCCGCAGCGCCGCCGCCACTCGGCCTCGCCGCGTGGCGTCGCCGCCGGCTCGAAGCGCTTCGGCGGTGCTCGGCCTCGCCTCCGACCCTCGGTTCTGCCACTCGGCCAAGTTCCAGATGCGCTGGCTGCATGCAAGCGCCGGCACCTCCGACCCTCGGTTCTGCGCGGCTCAAGCCCGAGATGCACTGCTCGCTGCGCCGCCGCCGGCACCCAACCCTCGCATCCGCCTCTGCGGAACACGCCGCGCGCCTCGACCTCCCGACTTCGCCCGTCGCGCATGAAGCCGTTTGGTCGCGCGCCCGCCTCTCGCTCACACTCGCCGTCCGCGCCCGGTTCTGTGGCTCGCGCCCACCGCCGCCCGATAGCGCGACCCGCAGCTGCTCGCGCGTGAAGAAGAAGCAAGTAGGCGGCGGCATTGTGCGGCAGAGGCAAGCGAAAAAGAAATCGCACAAGATGAATGAAGCAGCGGAGATGCTCGCGTGGAAGAAAGGCGAGAAGAAAAAGAAAAAAAAACGGGTCAGCGGCGGCGGATGCGGCTAGGGAAACCCTAGCCACATGGCAGTGGGCGAAAAGAGGCAAGGCCCATCGGGCCGGTTCGGCAGGGAAAAGAAAAGAAAAGAAGAAAGAAGAAAAAAAAGAAGAAAAAAAAAATTTGCAGAAAATTTTGAAAAATTGCCAGAAAATCCAGAAGATTTATTTGGCTCTGTTTTTAATTTTTCTTGCTCTATTTCTCTGTTTTATGAATTTTCTTTAAGAATTTTGAATCCTTTGCTTTATTTTATATAATGCAATGCATATGAATTTATTTTCTGCATCTTTATGCTTTTCGCAACCATTTTCTATTAGATTACACGCAGAATCTAATGTCGAATTTTGAAATCTTGAAGATGTCCGGCATCGTGAATCGTGAGTTTGAAGAACTGGCCCCGCACGGTCAGAACTATCTCACTTGGGCATCGGACGTAAAGATCGTTCGTGGGGGCAAGAAGCTCCGCGCAGCAATTGGTCTAGGGTCCTCGCAGACGCCAAACCTACCGCCAACGTAATGATCAAGCCTTGCACTTCCTCGGGCACCACCTCTCACCACTCAAGAATGAATACATGGTCGAGGAGAGTGCACTCAAGCTTTGGACCGCACTTCGAGCGGTTCGAAAAGCTCAAGTACACCATCTTGCCCCAAGCACGCAAGATTGGGTGCGCTGAGGTTTGCGAACTTGAGCGATGGCGAGTATAATTCGCCTTGCACGAAATTTGTACCAATCTCTCTATGTGGCATGAAGATCACTGATGAAGAAAAGATTGAGAAGACTCTCTCTACCTTCCACACTAATGCTATCCAGAGTGCACGCAACTATCATCAGGACGCATACAAGGAGTATAGCGAACTGATTGATGTAATGCAAGTTGCGGATCACAAGACGATGTTCTACGCAAGAACTATGTCTCGCACCACTGGAAGGGCACCGCACGTAAGTCAATGCCAATAGCTACAAGGTGAGAAAGCCCATTCATAGAAAGAAGGGCAAACAAGGTGAAAAAGAGAAGTTTCGCACCAAGGAAAGTCCAAAGTCTGTTAATGCATGAATCGCATTTCTTTTAGATTATGGTTGTTAGCATTTTCTTTGAATAATGAATTGTAAGCTCTAGAAGAGCATACTTCTCTCATGAATAAATATGCAATTTATTCTTTATTCCAAGATTCTTTCCTTTACAAGCAATTTTTGAATTATTTTGCCTCTGTTTTATTGGAATTATAGTAGCATAACAAATACCATCTTAAGAGAGTCTAAATACTTTCAATCGATCACGAAGAACGGAAAGATTACTATGATCGCAGAAGCGACTCATATGTAATCGGCTCGAAAAGAGCCACTATTATATTGCCTATGGGTACAACTTTGGTAATTGAAGAAGCCCTTTTGTACCTGAATCAACTCGCACTCTCTTAAGCTTTAAAGACATCCGCGCCAATGGTTTTCACGTAGAAACCAATGAAGAAAATGGCAAAGAATATTTGTGCATTGTGAAGCACGCGGTATGTGGAAAAATGGTATTAGAAAATGTCCTCATATGAATCGGGTTGTACTACACGAATATTCATGCACCAAGTGTATACTTCCTTGAAGACTGCTTTTAGAAGCTCCGAGTTATTTTCTTAATGGCATGGTAGATTAGGTCATCCCGGTCTTAGAATGATGAGAAATATAGTGAACAACTCACGTGGTCATGGCATTAATGTTAAAAATTTCCGAATCATGAAGATTTTGTGTGCCCGCATGTGCCACCGGAAATTAATAACTAGACCCTCTGTTATGAAAGTGCAAAGTGAAATCCTGCATTCCCGAACGCATCCAGGGGATATTTGCGTCCGATTCAGCCCTGTCGGGCCGTTTCGATACTTTATGGTGCTCATCGATGCTTCCTCGAAATGGTCGCATGTATGCTTGTTGTCAACAAGAAACCATGCTTTTGCAAAGTCGATCTCGCAGATCATAAGAATTAAGAATGCTTTCCCGATCATCGCGTGAAGTCCATCGAATGGACAATGTCTGAGAATTTACTTCAAAGGCATTTGATGATTATTGCACAAAGAACAGGATAGCGATTGAGCACTCCGTCCACCGCACGTCCATACGCAGAATGGACTAGCGTAAGCACTAATAAAGAGGATTAAGTTCATTGCCGCACCGCTTTGCAGAGTTGTAACTTGCCCAACACTTGTTGGGGACACGCAGATCTGCACGCAGCAAAGACTTATCAATTTCTGCACCATCGGCCTACAACACCCATTCTCCTATGCACTTGTGCACGGATCATCCCAAGATCTCCCATCTTAGAAAATTTGGGTGTATGGTATATGTACCTATACCACCCTCAATGTGATCGAAATGGGCCCTCTCCGCAAGTCCGGGATATACGTTGGTTATGGGAGTGTATCCATAATCGTATTTGGAACCCATGATCGAGACTTGCATCTGACCCGATTCATTGATTGCATCTTTGACGAAGATCGTTTCCGTCATTAGGGGAGAAATCAACCTTTGATGAAAAATGCCGGAAATCATATGGCATTCCACCGATCCCGCACATGACCCCGAACTAATGAAGCAAATCAAGAAGTCTAGAAGATAATCGATTTGCGAATTTAGCAAATGAATCGCTGATCATTTTTGTGATCTCAAGGGCGTGGTTAAGTCGCATGTACCAGCAAGAAATGCACCGAGAGGGTGGAAATACCAAAGAAAATAGAAGGTATCCTCAACCTGCTCAGAGGCCTCAAAGAAAAAAACAGTAACTGCTCCTCAAACCCAAAGTACCCGGAGACGTCCGAGAAAATCAAGCGAGAGGACTTACCACAACCAATCACGAAAATGCCCCAAGGAAAGAAGGGGAGCCAGCTTGAGACTGCACCGAAAGAAGCCAATGGAAAAGGCAATTCCAGCACTTGAATCTTCCATCGCAGAAGTCACGGAAATAATGTGTGCGCACACATAGGCGATGAAAGCTAAAGGAACTTGCTCTGCGATAGGAAAAGCAAATAAGAGCAAGTAGAAGTGCATGAAGCACCCCATGAAGAAATGGCCATAAACTTTGTAGTAACAGGAGAATCCTGAATAGAGCAACGACCAACGTTGATGCATACTTCAAAGAAGATTGCCTCGATCATTGATCATGATCCCGAGCTGCATCTCTCGCAGAGTGCAAGAAAAGGCTAGATTGGGAAGAATGGAAAAAGGCAATCACGGCAGAGTTAGTCTCTCCAACAAGAGAGAGGTGTTTGTCCGATGCCGCACACCTCCCATGTAAACCCGTAGGTCACAAATGGGTCTTTGTTCTAAGAGAAATGAAAACAACGGTTGTAAGGTACAAAGCTAGGCTTGTAGCTCAAGGTTTCACTCAACGTCCGGAGTTGATTATGAAGAAACCTATTCTCCGGTCATGGGTGGAATTACCTTTAGATATTTGATCTCAATGGCGCCAACTTGAAGTTGAGAATGAAGCTAATGGATGTTGTCACAAAGATACCAGATGGAAACTTGGATTCGGAGATATACATGAAAGTACCTAAGGAATTCCTATCCCGAACCAAGATGGAGCAAATAGAAACCATGCAGATGTGAAATAGGAGAAATCACCAGATGGGTCAAGCGATCAGAAAAATGTGGTACAATCGCTGAGTGACTTTCTCTGCAAGAAAGGCTACACAAACAATAAGATTGTCCATGTGTGTTTATACAATGATCCTCGAATGGATTCTCAGATAATCTCCGTCTATGTAGATGACTTGAACATCATTGGGACGGATGAAGAAATTGAAGAGACATGCTCATACTTGAAGTCCGAGTTTGAAATGAAAGATTTGGGTAAAACCAAGTTTTGTTTAGGCTTGCGGCTTGAACATGTCCAAGGAGGAATCTTGGTACATCAATCAACCTACACACGTAAAGTGTTGGAAAGGTTTGGTTTTGAAAAATCATATCCTGCAAAGATTCCAATGGTTGGAAGGTCACTCCAAGCGCACCTAGATCCATGCAGACCTAGAGAAGAGGGGAGGAAGTCCCGGGAGCGAAATTCCCATATCTCGAGTGCAATTGAGCGCTCATGTACCTTGCAAATAGCACTAGGCCGGACATTGCGTTACTGTGAATTTGCTAGCTCTGTCTGATAAAGGCGTAACCCACCAAAAGGCATTGGAAAGGATCAAGGACATCTTCCGTTACCTCCAAGGAAGCAAAGACCTCGATGCTTTTTCGAAGGAACAATGAATTGAATTTGGTTGGCTACGCCGATGTCGGGTTACCTATCGCACCCACATACCGGCAAGTCCCAAACGGCTATGTTTTCCTATGTGGAGGAACAGCAATTTCTTGGAAGTCGTCTAAGCGCACTCTTGTCTCGACGTCGACAAACCACTCGAAATCATCGCTTTGTATGAAGCATCTCGTGAATGTGCATGGCTCAAAAGAATGGTTCACCACATCCGTAAGTCATGTGGTTTGAACATTGAGCAAACTCCTACAATAATTTATGAAGATAATGCACTTGTGTTGCCCAAGCACGATGGGTTATGTGAAGAGCAATCTCACGAAGCATATCAACCCCAAGTTCTTCTATGCTCACGAATTGCATAAGATGAACGAGATCAAGATATTGCATACTAAGTCATGTGAAAATCTTGCAGATTTGTTCACTAAATCACTCCCAAAGATCTACCTTTGAAAGGTGCGTGAAAGGAATTGGGATGATGAGACTTAGAGAAGTGCAGATTTCAGAGGAGATATTTCACATACTCCCACATAAATCTCAAGATGAATTATGAATACCCAACATGAATCTCAAGATTAGCAATTGAAGTTGGGAGAATTGTACTCTTTTTCCTTAGCAAGTTTTTCATGAAGTTTTCTTGCATAAGGTTTTAACGAGGCAATTCGTGCAACATAGTAAGCGTATGCTATGTACTCTTTCTCCAAATATTTTTCCCACTGGGTTTTTCTGGAGTTTTAATGAGGCATATGCATCTCGCGGCAAAGGGCCCAAGGGGGAGTGTTGGGAAACCCTGCTTGGCCCATGAAGGCCCATGCTGGTCCCTTTAGCCAAAACCCTAGAGAGCGCTATAAAAGGAGGAAGGGGGGTCCCCCCCATGTACACAGAATTCATTAGCAATAAAGAATTTCCGCTTTCGCTCTCCCTAAACACGTGTCTCTCCCTCTTTCTGTTCTCCACTTCAGATCTGTTCGGGAACCCCGGACTATTCGATAGCGAGGTTCCTTAACAATATGCACTGAATTCAGACCGGGTGAAGGCTGTCGATTGGTTGCAAACTGCCAAAACCGGATATGTTCTTTGTGTCAACAGAACTAGCAGGGTGACATGCACATTTGTGCGAATAGATTTTTTTAACGGTTTATAATATTACTTATATACGAATATATCAACACATTTTATAGACTATTTAGATTTTTAAGACAACATAAATATTAGAAATGATAATAGAAGCTTGAAGAAAAATTCAACTTAAGGGGAGTGATTAAGTAAAAGTTTTGATGGAAGAAAATTATTGAGAATAATAAGTTGTTGGGTTCTTAAAAAGTAGCAAATGTTCATCTTGTATAGATCATATAATTATATACCTATGTTTTTTCTCCATTAGTAACTCCTTTTTTAAAAAAAAATATGTAACACATGTACTTCTATTTAATCTCAAGTAATACACCGATTATTTTACATGGTATTAGAGTACATTGCTCACATATACACTGATACATCATAAACGACTTACTTTGAACGTATCTTCCTCTTATGTTGGCTGCTCCGCAAAACCATATGTCTTATATCTCTTATTGATTGCCCCACAATTTTTCTACTTCATTTGCCAATAGCAAGCCTAATTTTTTATTGATCCCTCTCAACTGCTACCCTTTTAATGCAATAATATATCGTATAACTATCTTCTATTTCTCTTTAATTATTAGTTAATGCTTAACGTTATGACATTAACATGCAATGCATACATATACAAGTATTGCTTATCCCTACCAAGGACACCCGTCATGCTCTCACCAGTGGCCTCAAGTCTATTCCATAGAGTAGCGTCATCTCTACTCTAAGTGTTTTTGCAACTTATTTTGATTCAAACGAATTCATGCATGTATATACATGTGCAAGATATTATACATGCTTGATTTACACTTATTCTATATCAGTTCCTTCTCTTATTCGATGTTTGCCAACTCAATGATGTTGCTTCCTTACTAACGTGGCGACCTCCCATCTTCTATTCTATGATATTAGCATGTGTTGCTTTAGTTGTTATCTAACAATATAGAGAATTTTTTCACCATCGTGTTTGATGTCATATCCCTCAGCAACGATGGCACATTTCCAGCTACCCAATGAATATATATATATATATATATCCTCTATAGCTCATCTTCCACGCAAAGCTTCATCTCCTCTCTACCAAGGTCTCTCCATCATCAAGCTTCTTTTGCTACTGACTTCTTCAACAATGCAGACGCATATCACTCGTCGTCGCAGCTTTTGGCTCATTCGGCTTTGGCCTTTCTCTTTTTTATTTTTATTCCAAATTTTAGTTATTTTTTGTCGAATTCACGCAGAAATCTAATAGCCAATGTTTCTTTAATTTTTATGACAGATTATATTTATTTATGGATTTTATTTAGAAATTCATATGGAAATTGAATTGGAATTCTTGTGCAAAACAAATTAGCATTTTTTGTTTGTTTATATTCCAAATTATATTTGTGTGTTATTGGATCATGCATCACATATATTTTTTTTACTTTAGTTTTGGTTGAAATTGTATACAAATCTAATTGGTATTTTTATTTTATTTTATTTTATTTCGAATTTAAGCTATTTAGGGATTTTACTTTAGAGATCGTATGGAAATGAAATTGATAGTTTTATTTTGTTTTTTATTCTAAATTCTAGTTTTAGGTTGGTATTCGTATACATATCCAATTATTAATTTTCAATTGATTTTTTTTCCAATTTTATTTTTATTTTGATGTTCGTATGAAAATCAGATTGCTACTTTTATTTTACTTTTATAGGAAATTTTGGTTTTTTTGTTGTATTTGACGTGGACTTTTTATTTTGATATTAATAGGGAAATCAAATTCCTATTTTTTTATTTTTCATTCCAAATTTTAGTTTTTTATGTTGGAATTTGTATACAAATCCAACTACTAATTTTTATTATAAATTTCAGTTTTATTTTGACGTTCAGATGGAAATCAGATTACTAATTATCTTTCATTTTTATTTTGAATTTCAATTTTATTTTGATGTTTGTATGAAAATTAGATTATTAATTATCTTATATTTTTTGTTCCATTTTTTTATTGTACTTGAGCTCTTTCTTTTAATCGTATGGAAATCAAATTTCAGATTTTATTTTATTTTTATTCTGAATTTTAGTTATTTTTTATTGTATATGACACAAATTCTTGTATTGTACATGACACAAACTCTTTCTTTTAATCTAGACTGTTATAATCTGGACTCATTATGATCAACGGTGTAGATCTTTCTTTTTTTTTCCTTCGATTTATGTGGGATTTTTTAGTCTTAAGAGTGAACATGGTTGCTTCTTTTGACTTTACTTTAATATTATAATAGACTAGTTCAGTGCCCGTGCATTGCTACGGAAAACAAAATTCATAACGAAACATAAAGGTCAAGCAATAAAAGAAAATAGCCGTGTGTTGCTACGAATAAAAAAAATCATGTTATCTAACACATTGACTTGGCTTATATCAAGTCATCGACTCAGTTGAAGTAACCAGCTGAACTCTACCCGACCCGCATCGTGTCTTCTCCACTGTACTTGATCTACACTCCTCCTGGTCTACACACCTCCTCGACTCCATCGCCACGCTCGACTATGCTCGCTCGTGGCAGCCTTTGTCAGGCTTATCCCGCTATTCCTAGCCAGAATCATAAAAAAACCCTGGGAATTATGAAAATAAATCATATTTTATGATGACGTTTTACTATATATATCACCTTCTTTTCATAATCAGGTGGTAGACAGATCGGAGAACCGTAGAGGGGTCGAAGGGAACCTTGCCGAGGACGAGGAGCCGCACTGCATCGATTGGTGGTGCGCTCCATAGCCACCTTCCACGTGGGCACGCCATCGGTAGTTGTGCTTGCGCATGCGCAGAACCACGAAATCCGATGAATTGCCCCACGCGTGAGAGAGTCGAAGCTTCAAAACTCAACGAAAAATTTTTCAAATTAGAAAGTTTCAGCTTGAAAATTTTTCAAATAGAAAATTCTCAAATTAGAAAGTTTGAAGTTGAAAAATTTCAAATAAAAAGTTTTGATTAAAAAATGTTCAGTTTAAAATATTTTGATTTAAAAACTTTCAAAAACGGTTAAAAAATAGAGAAGGATGAATGGGATAACGCTGAGTAAGGAAAAAAGTGATAAAAAGAATGAAGTGTTGTTACTTATCATAACGAGTGGACATCCTAACCGCACCATCAATTTAGCTATTCCCGAACATTTTTCCATTACACTAACGCCTCTTCTTCTTTTTCAGAAATCATTCCATAGCGTTATTAACACTTGGTCAAGAGCCTTACAAAAAGCAGAAATATTACCATCACCACCATTACGACTTGCATGGCTAAACGAATCGTGCACCGTCGAAATCATTAGGTGCACGATGTTTGACTGAACCTGAGCCACCGGTTCCGGAGGTCGAACTCCCAGAGGTGCTCCTGCTGCAGGATGTCAGTGATGACGGACACCCCGGGCCACGCGCCCTCCTGCAGCCCAATGCATTTCACGCCGGGCGCAGCGTCGATCACGTAGCTCTTCGTCGGCGGTTCCAGTTGCGCCGACCTAGCGAACTGTACCGTTAGCTTTGTGATGGCCGGTGCACCAGCCGTCCAGTTGTAGCAGTAGTCGAACGGGTCCATGCTCACCCGCGGCAGACCGGCGAGTTGCTTACTCAGCGCCGAGACCACACCCTTGTACGCCAGGGTGGCGAGGATCGTCAGGCTCGTGCTAGAGTCCAGTATCGCGCCGCCCTTCCTCTCGACGTTCCACACTTCGCCGGGGATGTCGAGGGCCTCGCCGGCGATGGAGATGGCCTCCACCGTCAGGGCGTAGAACGGGCTCTCCAGCCGTCGAGAAGCAGCGGCGTCTGCGACGACGACGTGGTGGCGGAGCTGGAGGCCATGTCTGGGCCTGGGCCGAAGGTGAGGTAGCTGGTAGCGTTGCGCGGGGCAAGGTGATCAACCAGGTAGTAGGAGAAGCGGCCGCCGAAGCGCGCGGCAGCGTGGGACGCGAAGGAGATGTTGTTGCCGAGGTTGAGCACGCCGCCCGAGGCCTGGAAGCTCTGGCCGTCGTACGAGGTGGTGCATCCCAGCACCACGTCCTGGAGCTTCGCCTTCTTATGCGGCCGCCACGGACAATAAGAACGGTCGTCGAATCTGTGTCAACCAAGCCACGCGCCGACAATTTTCTTCTGTCCAAATTTTACGTAATCTTCTCTAGAGATATCAATTTCCAATCAATTATCAAATCATGATATGATACACTACTACTTTCCTTTTCTTCAATAGAGATATCAATTTTCAATCAATTATCAAATCGTGATATGATACACTATTACTTTCCTTTCAAATCGTGGAGAACGGACCACCGCCACCAACTGGTAATTAGAAGTAGTAGAGATAGATTATGTGTAGTATGGTACGTTCTTTGCCAGAAGATACAGCGGGGATTTCTGCCTGGAGGTCCATTGAGGTGGACAGATGAATTTCCGGACAATTGGTACCCTTCAGGCATTCGCCACCCATTCTATTAGGCATAGAAAGATACTGCTTCTGTGTTCCTCTGAAGTTGGTTCTGCGGATTAGATAAACAAGGTTATAAGACATGGTTCGGCAGATTAGATTAACAAGATTATAAGAGATGGCCTGTTCAGACTACAGATCCACACAACAATTCATCTGAAAACTGCAAGTGGAAACATCACAAGTTAACAAAGCACAAGAACAGTTCGGCAGGTGCAGGGAGAGCAGGGCAGTAGGCTGCGGTCCAGTAGTTCCGGAAATATATTTGCAACAACGTTCCTGGTCGAAAACTGCTGAATCACATTTCATTGCAAATTAGTTTACTCTGAATCTTTGTTGATACAGATACCCCGAGTCCCCGATACGCACATTCCTGAGCAATGCGCAGCACAAAACATGAGAGCATAAATTTCGGTGTATCTTCGTGCATCCTCTTTGAGACATGAAGCAAATAGTCATGAAAAATTCTGACAAAATTTGATAATATTGAAACAAAATCAATCTATCATGACACAAAATTTCTATTTTAAATTTGATCTACACATGGAGAAAAAAAGAGAGACAAATCCTGCTTAAAATAAGATCGGAAAATAAAAAGAAAAAGAAAAGCTACTCTTCAATGAAATTTGTCTATTTTTTCTCCTAATATACATGTTTTCTAGTTGAATATTTGCAGGATGCTTACTGTACCATTTGCATCATATTTTTAACAAAATGCACGAAAATACACAAAAACTTAGGATACACTAGATATATTCTCCACAAAGCGTGGTGAATAAATGAAAAAATGCCAATGCCGCAGAAGTGATCAGTAAGAGCAGCTGGACGGCGACGCTGCCACTTCCAGCTTGTGAGAGCTATTACAAATCAACAATAACGAAAATACAACACCAAATTTAAGAGCAACGCCTAACATCAAAGGTTTAGGGTTTTAATCAACTTTGATTGTATTTCATTCCTAATCTACCCCAACTTGTTTAGGACAAAATATTTCGTTGTGATTGTTGTAATCCTTAGGCATTTTACAGTTTTGCACAGCCAGTGAAATGAAGAACACAATGACAGCTCTTTGAACAAAAAGCAAATCAACACCCATATCAGCAGAACGATGTTCCATCCATCAATAAGCTAGAAATGCTAGGCATAAGTTATATGTAAACATCTGAACAGTAAACCCAGTCAGCGTAAACATCTGATTCACAGTTACCCAAAAGCAATGATATTGCTTACTCGGAACACCAAGAACATTGCAAGCCAAATATGACACAAAACACGCCTGGATTGCAACAAAAACCAAACAATTCATCACATATACAGACTAACGCAAAGAACCACAGTTACGAAATATAACGAGCATATATAAAAGCAAGCTAGTTATGTTTAGTCTCAAGAGAAACCAGTACTACGGGAACAAATAGCAGACAAGTTCACGATGGAATATAGAGCGGTAATATGCGCGAAAGGAGCCGCCATCACATCATAGAAGGTGCAACCATGCTTTTTGATCAGGTAGACATCAAACTGCTCGATCCCTTAGTTAAGGGCACAACCGCGGAGGCGCAGGACAAGATGAAGAGTGGATTCCTTTTGGATGTTGTAGTCTGCCAAGGTACGCCCATCCTCCAGTTGCTTCCCGGCAAAAATAAGCCTCTGCTGATCTGGAGGAATTCCCTCCGTGTCCTGAATCTTGGCCTTCACATTATCAATGGTGTCAGAGCTCTCCACCTCAAGCGTGATGGTCTTTCCAGTCAGTGTTTTTTGAGGGAGTTTTTCTTTTTGATTGCTCCCTCGTCGACACAGTTGGGTGCTTCCTCTTTCCTATGTGAGTGTCACCCACTGTCGTTTCTGCCCATTCGGTGATGCTTGCAGCCCCAGTTACCGTTCGCAACGCACCAGTGTCTGTCGGGTCTGTCACAAGGTGTGATGGGAGGGGGGTGTCACTCTCTGTGTCTTCCTCATCAAGTAAAGGGTCCGCATTGGACCTTCCTCTCTCCATCCACTGTCGGATAGGATTTTCTGTGTCACATAGTGTTAGCTCCATAAGACGTTGGAATGGATCGTCTTCGGCTGCGGACTTGTCACTTTCTTATTCTTGCATTCTGAGCCGTAAGTTATAGTTCACATAGACCAACTTGTGGAGCTTCTTGTATGACAAACGGTTGCGAACTTTGGTATGGATGAATGCGAAGGTGCTCCAATTGCACTCGCATCCGCTGGAAGAAGCGCAATGCGAAACGATGCGCAGAGCCAATTGCTGGAGCGTGGGTGTGTCCGAACCAAATACACCCCACCAGTGCGCTGCAATTTAACGAAGACAAAAGTAATTACGATGTGGAAATATGAGACTGACATTATATTTAATATAACATAAGGAAAATACCAGGGGAAGTTTTATGATCATGGGCCATCCTCTCAGCTAGCGCACCCGAGAATGATCCAACCTTTCGTCTGAAAAGATCAGACTCGTGAAGACCTCAGACGCCATATCGAGATCATCAAGAACGCTTCAAATGCATCTCGTAGATCTGGTAAGAAGGAGTTGGTCGTGCCATACGAGTAATGCGTTAAGGGATTCAAGGCGGCAGCTGCATGAAATTGAAGGAAACATGTTAGTATAAGTATTTGTGAGTACAAGCTATTAAAGCGAAAAGAAAAGAATGTAGTACCAGCATTCATATAAGTATGTCTTGTTAGGTCGTCCATTCTAGAGTCCACGACATTCATGTATTGTTCAAAAGTAGTTGGAGAGTCATGAAACAAGCTATCATATTCTTGTCGCATAATGTTATACCGCAGTATCACCTCGCTCAATATGGGAACCTTGTCTTGATCAGCAAATCGCAAGAAGGCGTACAACGGTTCTACAGATTTCACAACTGATTGAAGGTTGTCCCACCAGTCTAAGCTCGAGAGACACCCATACACGTACCTCCCCTCTGCAGTACTAACAAATCGCGATGATAGAAATTCCTCCGAGGCCATCCATTGCAAGAACTTGTCCTTGCGACGAAGGAAACTGTCCAAAAACATATAGTTTGTTCCAAAGCGAGTCACATTCCACTTGACCAACTCGCTACCAATGTGCTTTTTCATCATGGCGTGAAGCTTGGAATGGTTGTAAATCCATCGAGAGATTTTTCTACCACTCTCGATGACAGAGGCATGGTCCGAGAACTCTCCAATCTGCTTCAACATCAAATTAATCGTGTGGGCCACACAAGGCTGCCACACGATGTTGCGGTGCTCTCGTGCAATGAGCTTGCACGCCTTCTTATAATTGGCACCATTGTCCGTGACAATTTGCGTAACATTGCGCGCACCCACCTCATGGACCACTGAGGCAATTTCCTGCATCAAACAAACATAATGCTCATGCGTCGCATCAAACAAACACAATGCTCATGCGTCGCATCAAACAAACACAATGCTCATGCGTCGCATCAAACAAACACAATACCTTGCGCAAGTACGGCGAGTCCTGACTTTTGCCCGTCGCATCAACGGATTTGTGGAAGAACGTGGTGCCATTGCAGTACAGCATGAAGTTGAATGCTCATGCGTGTCGGTCCAGTCCAAGAATCACACATGATGGTTACGCCATACGTTGGCCATTCCCTCTTGAACTTCTTCATCTTTTGCTGTATATCCGCTTCATTTTCGTCTAAATATTTGCCGTCTATGTCCCTCCCATCGAGAAGGGACACCTCACCGCAAATGAAATATTGGATAACCATGTGAGCTATTGTTGAAGGTATAACTCAACGAAAATTTGAAACGCCACTTACCCCATTTTTGAGTTTCCGACGGGCGCTAACGGCACGGATTATCCGCTTTCCTCCCGCGATACCGGTAGTGTGGAAAAATTTGGCCCATGCCGAGCCAAGCGCATTCCTCGCATTCCTCCCTTCGTGTCCAGCTCCTGTCAATCCTTGGTTGCACAGGCCACGGGCCGCACCAAGGTGGTAATCCCCACGGTTGGTCGGTCCCGCTGCGATGAACTCCGTCCCATCCTTGGCAGCATGCATCGCCCCTCCTCTAGCCCTTGTGGAGGTGCCACTGCCAAGACTGTGCTCATACCGCCTGCTGCGGTGATAAATTCTGCCTCACTCGAGGTCTCCATGGCGTGATGTAGTTGTTCCTCTTCATCAAGATCACCCGTACGCTTCATACATACTTCTTCTCACGGAGAATGTGCATTTCTTGCTTCTTTCGGAACCTCTCCTCCTCTCGCCCTTCTTCTTATCCTTCGTCTGCCTAGGTCGCGCTGAAAGTACTCGCGAACCTCTTTAGGGACTTGATTGCAATGGACTACATTTGTACCGCGTGCTGCCAAGTGGTGCTTAAATCGGGTTGCATCGCCTCCCTTCTTCTCTTTATGACAGTACTTGCACCGAAATTCACTGCCCATCTTCTCGCCGTGCTCCCAAATAACATCACCTTGGTCTGCCATCTGCTAATACAAAACAACAACATATCATCCCCTTGTGCCGAACTTCTGATAGATGCATGTTTTGTTAGTTAGCATAAGGAAAACATCATGTGCTTAGCATACTGGTTAATTACTTACCATACTGGAAAACATGCTAGATACCATGATTTGATTCTTCTAACTAACAGGACAAACACACACATTACACTCATCGGGCTACTACAGCAAAAATTAAGATCAATGCACCAACAATCACAAGCACATAGCAGTCATCACCTAATTAATTTTGTTCACTAATATTCTTCCTTATACCTTATAGTATTCCTACTGTAGCTCAAACAAACCCTACAATCAGTGGTCAGCAACCTACTTCTATGGACAAATGCAGTGAAAACTACCAACCCTAGCAACAAATACAAAGAATAAACTAATCACTGGTGTTCTTGCTTACCTGGTCGAAACCCTCTCAGTTCATGCCGAAAATCGCTCGGTTTCCATCGAAATCCGCTCGGATTGCTCCGAAAATCGTCGCACCTGATGACCTATCTCTGGCCCCGTCGATTTCCCTAGCGAGTCGCTCGATTTTATTGCTTTTACTCGGTTTTCGAGCTTTTTGGCTCAGTTTCCCTCGCCAAGACCGGATCTCGAGCCCGCTCTCCCGAAATGGAGTTGGCGTGGTGGGAAGCAAGGAAACGCACTAATGCGGTCGGCACACCCAGCAGCGTTAAAACGAAGTTAATTTCAGAGTGGGCGGTACCGCCATATTGGGCCGTGATGAATAGTGTCGTTTTCCATTTTTTTGTATTTTCTTTTATTTTCCAAATATGGTTATGGCACAAAATCAGCTAATAAATTCGATTTTTCAGCTGAATTTCATCCCAGAGATTAAAACACCATTAATACTGATTTTAGAAAGCTTCTGGATAAATTTTTTCAAATTTTCCAAATTTTTTGAATTTAAATTTGAATCTCACCGGTTTGCCGCTCGGTTTTGTTAGCCGAGCCGGCTCGGCACCCTCGAATTTCGCGGAAAACCGTCGGAAATATAAACGTGTTCCACTTCCACCAACGCGGAGTCACAGGCCGCACGGCGCGGCATGACGAACGAGTTCTTGGCCCTGGCCGTTGGATGGCCTTCCCGCTCGGTTCCATCCCTTCGCAGCCTTGTCAACATTCTCATCGTCGTGACGACTGCCTGTGACTTAACTCTGAGCTTAACTTGGATTCGGGTGCATGGCAACGCGCATGTCAGCAAACACGCTGGCACCGGGCGAATACGCCCGGAGCCCTGGGTATACATAATACATTGCTCGTGTCGCCTAGCGGACGGCGTTAATGATAAACCTGTAGGAGCGAAAGGGGCAAGTTACGTGTAATCCACGTAATGACGTTATGACAAGCTGTCCGGCCGCTGCTTACCCGCACAGCTGCACATGGCACAGCAGTAGGGAAGTGGAACCCAGCCCACACCCCCTTGATCCTATCTCGCAAAGCGTCTCCGGCTACGTGCGTAAGCATGGACCAGCTCGGTCGGAATTACGCAAGCGCCAATATGACAACCAGTTGTTCCACAATAAACGCAGTTCGATACCGTAGCAGAAGCTTCCAATGGCAGCCACTTTACATTGGCACGCCACAGATGACCGTATACACAAGCACAAGTATGTGTGTTTGCGTGTATTTTTTTGACCACAGAACATGACATGCACGGTACTACGGTAGGCAGTTGTCAATTGTCAGTAATTAATCAGGGAGCTGCACATGAGATCTTTCAAAGGCCTTAACCGGAGGATTAAGCTGCTTTAGGAAAGCACCGCGCGCATGTACTATGGTGGATGGTGGACGGGGCACGGTGGGGCTGTGACGGCTGTCTCCACATGATATTGCTCTGGAAGTCTAGCTTCTCTTTTGTTTTGTGTGCCCAACCCCAATCCAATTTCTGAAAGCTTATCCACTTATCCCTGCTCTGCAGAGTAGGGTGAAGGATGACCAGATCATGCTGGGCAGTGCCATGGTAATGGTGGGAAACTGAGAATTTTAGGTAGTACTGGGGAATTTTTAGTGCGTTATATCTTAAGGTCCCATGCTTGTTATAGGCTGGTCTGGTAGTAGTTGGAACTTAACAGGTTTCTGGAGAGATTTAAGTCATGAAGACTGCAACAAAACAAGAGCTTTGGCTCAGTGGGAGGGCTTGATGTTGCTCAAGCCTCCAACTTAGGTTCGAATATAGCGTTTCTCGTCTCAATAGAGTACATATACGTGTGTGCTTCAATAAAATAGTTAGTTAGAGGCCATAGAGTCTTTACAAAAAAAAATTCTGCGTGTGTAGGACGCATACGCGTGTGTGCGTGTGGTGTGTGTGAGTAGGTGTTATATGTGCGCATCATTGTAAAAAAAAAACATAATCCAAGCCAAAAAAAATGCTAGATAAACAAACACGATGGTTGATAGTTGCAACTTTCAACAAAACCTTGTGTCGTCTACGAAACCAGCTAGCTACCTGACGTACTCTATGTCAATAAACTTCGGCGATTAACAAGGAATCAAACTCCCATCGCGGCACGGCGTTTGTTCACGGAGAAGCTGTCTAAAACGAACTGTACCTGGTTATACATGTAAAACTTACATGTACAATTTTTAAAAACTTATAAAAAAAACAAATTCAACCTAAATAGTGATTTATTGTTTTTTATATATATTTTAAATATAATTGAGTTTGGTGTTCAAATTTTACAGAATTGTAGAAACTCACCTCTACGTGTGGTAATTTTTTAAGTATTTTTTAAAACTTATACAAATAGATTTCACGAAATTTTTAAGTCAACCTGTTAACTACACCCGTGAAGCTAAAACCAGCCGATGCGGTTCTCATTGACCATGCACTATTGCATGTACGTCAGTGCGCGTGCATTTACATCCAGAGACACGACGCAACGTACATGTACAGGACGAGATGGTTTCACTTCACAGGTAAACAGAAGCACAGAGCAGCACTGCTGCAAGCGCGGACGGGTTATGGCGCTGAAACGGCCAACGGGAACGGGTGGATGGTTGGTGGGTGAGACCGCGCGCCGCCCAGCTGTTTTGACGCTGCCTGGCAGTGGCGTCTGCGTGCGTGTTCATGCGTTTTGGGGGCGGTGCACATGAGAAAAGCGGACATTTCTGCCGAGTCATTTGCCATATCATGTGTGTTTCCTTCATGGCCATTTCTTATTGCGTTTTCTCCTCTCTTTCAGTCCTGCCGGCGCGCTGGATAATTAACTCCAAATATTCTGCTTTGTTTAATCTACTACTGTTACTTCTTGATTTGATATACTTATAGTACAACGAAAGTATTAGGACACGTTTGGTACATGTACTAAGTCGTCATGCTTCGTCGAAGTTTTTTCTAAACTTATATAAGGTTATATCATTAAAATTAAAGCTACATTTTAGCTAGTAAAATAAATTTTGCCACATAAGACCTATATGCTAAGAAAAAATATTGTCACGGGTGTGACTATGAGTTAAACGGACGTCTAATTCAGATAAACTTGTCTAACTTAAGATACGGTAAAACATGACAAAATTTAGCTACGAATCAAACAAATCTTAGTTTAAGCCATGTCGTTGAAGTGTATCCCTGAATGCCACATATCTCCATAGGACTCAGTGCATGGTGGTTGGCAGCTGAGAGGCCGATACCCGGATACATTTCGAATGCTTGCTCCGGGATTAACACACACAGCATCTTTCAGCTAATCCGAAATACCAGCGGTGTATGACCCAAGATCGAACGTTTAGAACATGTACAACAAAGGCACTTATAGACCTGCTTAGCAAAGAGGAACTGATTTACTTTGTCACGTAGAACGGATAAAGTGTTTTTTTAGCATTGATGTTTCCATAAATTAGCAAGGTGGCCGGCCTCTACACTTGCGCGGACATCACACTTACAACATGTTTAAATAACTGCAATATATATTAAAGTTCTTTATTTAATTTTGAATTTAGATTTTATATTAGAATTTGTATACATATCTAATTGCTAATTTTATCTTATATTTATCCCGGATTTTGGAATAAAATGATATTGCTGATTCCTTTTTTATTTTTCATTATGAATTTATATTAATTTATATTGTTATTTTTGTTGAAATTTAGATATTAGTTTTAGTTAGAATTCGTATACAAATCTAACTACTAATTTAAATCTAATTTTTATTCCAAATTTCAGCTATGTATAAGTTCTAATTTGGAGCTCGTGCGAAAAATCAAATGGCTAATTTCTAAAAAAAATTATTGTACTTAGCATCGACTCTTTCTTTTAATCTAACCTATTATAATTCAGTCTCGCTAGATGGACGGTTTTATGCTATACTTTAAACAATAGCATCCAATGGCTGCTATAATTCAACTTAATTAGGGTTCATCAGATTAAGGGCTAGTTGTTTTTCTTTTTTGTGAGAATTTCTACATATTGTACAAAAGAAAAGCTTAATAATTTGGCTACCTTCACCCCTCTTTAATCGCACATGTACAAAGAAAGATTAGATTTATAAAGATTGGTCGCTTACTAGCACTAGTATTTGCTGATTTTGGTGAGTATTGTGCACATTAAAAAAGTTCGTTGAATTTTGGTGGAGCCATCCTTTTTCTAGCCTTCTTGTCCCTATTTTGTAAATCTAGTATGTCCTAAACTCGTATTTACATATTTGATTTCTTCGTATCGTAAAAGATACGACAAATAATACTTATCCCTGTCGTGCTCAAGGAGCGCGAAAGCAGATAGCGCTCAACGAGCACGGAGGAGCGTGGGGAAGCAAGCCGCCGCGGTTAAAAGAATGTGGAAAATTAACTTCTATGGTCGAGAATAAGCTCCACGTGGGACCAAATAAAAAAACGAGGTAAAAGGTAGAAAATGTTATAAAACGTAGTCGTTTACCCATAATCAATCAATCACACGCCAACGAAATGACAAGAATAAGAACATGAAGCACACAATATAGGGGGCATAGCTCTATCGCTTTATTAGATTGATCTCTTATACAAGAGGGGTGCCCAATATATAGTAGAAGATAGCAAGAGATAGATTCGGATTCGCCCACCAATAGATAGAGTCCTTTCAAACTTGGACTGGGATTCTATCTATATCAAAACACTTCCCCTTGAGCGAATACCGCATAATGCACATGTCTCGTTAAAAACTCCTCTCAAAAACCCAGTGGGAAAAAAGGGATGGAGAAAAGAGTACATTGCACTTGCACTCCGTGTTACACTAGTTGCCACATTAAAAACCTTCATGTGAGAAAACTTCAGGAAAACTCACTAAGGGAAAAAGAGTACAACTCACAATCTTCTAGATTTAAAATATGACCTTCTGGATCATGCAAATGGTCATGGTTCAGGGATTTACTCCCCCTGAACTTTGCATATCTCTAAGTCTTTTCACTCTAATGCCTTTAACACGTTTTTGGAATATAGATTTAGGCAAGAACTTAGTGAATAAATCTGCAAGATTTTTACATGACTTAGTTTGAACAATCTTTACCTCACTATTCTTCTGGAGTTCGTGAGGATAGAAAAACTTAGGAGCAATATGCTTCGTGATATTGCTCTTTACATAACCCATTTGCATTTGTGCAACATAAGCAGTATTATCTTCATGATAATTGTAGGAGTATCGACGGCGTTAAGACCACATGACTTCTGGATATGGTTAATCACACGTCTCAGCCAAACACATTCACGTGAGGCTTAATATAAAGCTATAATCTCTGAGTGGTTGGTAGAAGTAGCTACCAGGTCTGCTTATAAGACCGCCAAGAAACGGTTGTACTACTGCAGAGAAATACAAAACCAGTCTTAGATTTGGCACTGTGGGGATCAGACAGATAGGCAACATCTATATATCCCACCATGGTTAAGTTTTGGTTCTTCTTAAAAAAAATCCAAGATCTTGAGTACCTTGGAGGTATCTGAGTAAAGTCTTAACACCAGCCCAATGTCTTCTGGTTAGGGCTCAATTGTGTCTTGCTAGCAAATTTACTGCGAATGCATCATTAGGCCTTCGCAAGATACATCAGTATGGGACTTCAGGTCCTAAGACTTTCTCATTTTCCATCCTTGGTCTGAAAAAGGGTCTTTATCCACTTTAAGGGATCTTATGACCATTGGGGTTTTAGTGGATGTGATTTATCCATATTAAATCTTTTCAATACCTTCTTGGTATAGAAGACTGGTGTACAAAAAAATTCCTTCTGGGAAAATGCTCTAGCTGCAAGCTTAATCAATATTTGGTTTTATCCAAACCTTTCATCTCAAAACTCCGTCATGAGGTAAGCACTTGCTTCCTCTGTCTCTTCTGTGGTTTTGATGATATTCAGATCATCGATATAAAACTGAGATGATACAAAATCTATTATGGGATTTCTTTATGAACACACAGGGGCAATATTCCTTATTCAGGAGAAACTCACTAAGTCGGTTATACCACATTCTCTTCAACTGTTTTAATCCGTATAGCGATCTCTTCAGTTTGATGCTATACATGTTGCGATCATTAGGATTCGGAATTGTAACTCCTTCGGGGATTCTTATGCAAATATCCGTATCCAGTGGCCCATATACATGAGGTCACTTCATTCATCAATTGCATTGATAAGTTTAAGCTTGCTGCCCTTAATATTAACTTTCGGAATGTTATTCCACTCTTTACAGGAGAATATGTTTCATCGTAATCGATGTCGGGTCTCTGCGTGAACCCTTATGCTACAAGCCTCACTTTATATCTCGCCACCTAGGTATTTTCATTGCTCTTCTAGATGAAAACCCCATTTGCTCCCACAGGGAATATTTTAGGAGATGTTCGATCAACAAGACCAAAAACTTTCCTCTTATTAAGCGAGCGCTGCCTCAATTGCTTCTCGTTGTTTGACCCTATCTGAGCGTTTCTGGCACTCTGCCATGGACTTGGTTCTGGATCCAGCTTTTAGCAATTTTAGAGGCAAATATATGTTGATAATTGTAGTCTTTCTTTTATACAATTCTCCTACATCACTTCAGGGATATTTCTTTATAAATTTCTTCTAGCTCCTCGTGATTTCCCACAACGATGGAGTCTGGGTGTTCCGAGTTCCCAGCATCAGATTGTGCGCGCAAATATACGCTGGGTTTATCATCTTCAGGATGGATCACTTCAGGGATGTTACCATCTCCAGGATGGCTCACTTCAGGGATTTTCTCAACATCAGGTTGAGCTTCTTCCATTGTCATGGGTAGTGTTCTCATTTGTTTGATTCTCTACTTCTGCGGACGTCTCCGCGGAATTGAGTACCGTGCACCTGGAGGCCTCCCCCTCTTTTTATCATGAGGGTCAAGAGTGGGTTCAATATCCCTCTAGGGTATTTTCACTCTTTCAGATGCATATACTGCAGGTATATGAGATCTCTTCACTCTCTTATGAACAGTGAAAGCATTTAGCAGATTATAAGCTTATTTATTGCGGATTTATTATCCTCCAAACTTCAAATTCGGTCTCTGTAGTGCGTGGATCTAAGGACTCGGTATTCTCTAATGTGGTACTTATCTCCCCCTAATGCCAAAAAATGTCCTTAGTACTATTAGCGTACCGAGCCGTGTACAGATCCCCTGTCATAGGCTCTAGGTATTTTAATACATGACGAAGATTTATAACCTACATAGATCCTCAAGTTCTGGTGAGGTCTTATGGTGGTACGCTGTGGTGGAGAGATTGGCATGTATACAATACAGCCAAATTTTCGCAGATGGGAAATACTTAATTCTTTTCCACGCACTATCTGCAACGGAGAAATTCCGTGTTGTGCAGTTGGTCTGAGTTGAATTAATACCGCAGTATGCAGCACTGTGTGGCCCTAACAACTAGTGGAAAGCTTACTATTCTGCAAGAGTGGCCAAGCAATAAGTTATCATTCTTTTAATATAATGACTCTGCAAGACCATTTTAAGTATGGACATTAGGTACGAGATGCTCTACATTAACTCCTAGAGCCATACAACAATCATTAAATGCTTTTGAGGTAAACTCGCTAGCATTATTTATTTGAATAGACTTGATCCTTTCTTTTGGAAAGTATGCTCTTAACTTAATAATTTGGGCAGAAGCATGGTTCCTAATAGATAAGAGATATACATAGGACCATCTAGTAGAAGCATCTATCAGTACCATAAAATTTCTTAAAAGGAGCTTGACAGGGCTGAACAGGTCCATATATATCATCTTGAATTTTCTCCAGGAAATTCAGTGATTCTTTCCTAACTTTTTAGGTAAGAAGATCTAATAATAAGGTTTCCTTTAGCACAACCAGGGCATAAAAAACTTCAGGTCTAGGAAAGACTTTATACTATGGCCAGTAGAATTATTAATTATTCTTCTTATACTATTCAACTCAAGGTAACCTAATCGATCTGCCAGATCTTAAATATATCTAGGTTTTTCATCGCAACAAAAACTTCGGGTTTTATATGTGCATAGTATAATCCGGAGGAGAATAAATGAAACTTTTAACCAAACATTTATTACACCCATTAAACTTAGTCATGAGTAGGTATTTTGTACCATCCTCATTCAAATCTCCATATGGAAACGATTAAAGGAATGCGACTGGACTCAGAGTATAATATGGCATTCTTCCAGTGCGAACTATGAGAGTATCGCTTCTGGCGATAGTCATAATATTTTCAATTCACTTAGAGTGGTACAACTGTCTTCTAGACAGATTTTCTTCTCCGCCATCGAATTATACTTTGTTCTATATTGGAAGTATGATTTAACAATCAAACAATTATTGCATCTGGAACAAATTGTAAAATATAGAACAATCATAGCACAATAAATCAAAATTTGAGAAATATCAATTTATTCAATTTTTGAATGAAAATCGCTCAACAGGAGCGTAGACCAAATGTTCATTCAGGAACTAGGGCTAAACTGATAAGGAGACTTATAAGGAATATGTGACGTCGACTTAGCAAAGTGAAAGGATATTTAGGAGACTAATCCAGGTCTCTATATGAGATGTAGGTGCCCTCCTGGGACTCCTCGAACTCAATAATTTCAAGAATCACACTTCTCAACCTCCGTATGAACAACAGGTTGAACGGTGAAGTATGATTTAATATTATTTCCCCGGGTCTTATTTAGTTTTCCAGTGGATTGCATGTAAAGGTCTACCACATGCTTCCGGATGCGATAGTTGCATGACCAATGGCCAATGCATCCATACATAAAAACAGGGTTATTCAGGGTTTGCAACATTACTTCTGGAAGCCTCTGGCCCTTTACCTTTACTTTTCCACTTTGAATTGCCTCTTCCCGTATTTGATTTGTCATTTTTCCACTTATCCCTTATATTCCATTGGCCCTTTCTGCGGCTTTGGTATTGCTAGCCTGTTGAGCATTTGCATGTGCTTCGGGCATTACAAAACTCCATTAGGAAGTACATAATGATTCTTCACGAGGAGTTCATCGTGTTTTTCTGCTTCTAGCAAAATGCATATAAGCTCGAAGTACTTTTTGATACTTAGGGTGGAATGTGCACACTATCTTGTCAATCTTTTTAGCATTAGTAACTTTCTGGTTACATAAAGTTAGATCAATGATAAGCTTGTGTTTGACAAAAATTACCTTTAAAATCCTGAAAGCGCGGGAGGATCCATTCGCGTTGTACTTCTGGCAACATAACGGATCTTTGCTGGATATATATTTTTCCTTCAGGGAATCCAAAAATACCAGCTGGTCATCTTCCATCAACTATTCGGCCTTCAGGTCCGTATGCAGATGGTGCCTCAGGAGGTGAAAGTCGTACATCTTGCGGCTTCAGGAAGAGCAGGGGTACCAGCTTCAAGCTGGGAAAACAGTAGCTCCAAAAGATCGAGCTATCAGATTAATCTTAGTATTCATTGTCCGGTAAGGTAATTATTGCCATTCAGGGCAAGCCTGTTAGGTTCCCTCTTTGCAATGTCCAACATATCCTATTTCTATTTATGCAAAATGACTTTTACTGCTAGTAAAATCATTATATTGTATGCTCACTATTCATTCAGTAAAGCTTGGTCTATATCTATTCAATAGATAATTATCTAAAATTTCCCAGAATTTTCTTAGCAATTTTCATAATTTTCCGCTAAACCTTAAGTAATTTTTAGAATTACCATTTAACAGAAATAATAGAAATTCCAACATATAACACAAGGATTAATACTAAGGAAAAAGGATCCAGCAACATGACACACATCAATTGGTCATACATTATTTTCCAAAAAAATTTAGCCTTTTCTGTTAATTTTCAAGTAATTTTGAGAATTACTTAAATAACAGAATATAAATTCCAGCATTTATTAAACATGGCATAAAGCTAGAAAATAAACCCAGAATATGGAACTTCCATTGTGTGCTAAAAATCAATTTTCCAATTTTTTCGGAAGCCCATATACCTAGAAAATCTAATTTCTCGGATTTATTATCAATTTTCAAAATTTAATACTGATTTTAGAAATTACCGAAAAACTGAGGAGCAAAAGAGCAAATTTACTATATATGTTTTTTCTTTTGGGCCGAGCGCATCGAATCCGGCCCAATGGCCCATTATGCCCAATGCCTAGAGTGCCAATTAACCCTAGCCACCTGCTCCTACAGGCTATTTTACCGCAGCCGCCATTAACGCGTGTGCGCGAAAACTGAGCCGGCGTGGAGCTCAACACATCGCAACACAGTGTGAGGTGCGCGGAACCGAGGCAGCGCGAGGCACGGAGTTGGTGGCAGAGGCGTCACGTCGGCGGGTGCGAGGCCGGCGGTCGGGGCAGGCAGAGCGTCGGTCGGCACAACAGGCGCCTCGCGGCGAAGCCGCGGAGTACGGCTGCATGAGGGGAAATCGAGGAGGCACGGCTGCCTCGACTTCCGGCCGGGCTCGGAGCTATCTCGGATTCTGACGAAGGCTCCACTACTTCCTTTTCGAGCGGGCGCTGCCGCGGCTTCCGGCGCGGGCGCGAGGTCGCCTCGACTTCCGACGAGGCACGGGGCCGCCTCATGCAAGGGTGCGCGATGCGAATTAGCACCGCTGCGGGCGAGGAATACAAGGCGCCATCAGCGAGCGTGACGAGAACCGCCGATTGGGTTCGGTGGCGCAGGACGCCGCCGGTGGACGCCGCTTCGGGGGCTAGGCCGCGGTTGTCACGGGCGCAGGCTCCTCCGCTACTACAGTGCAGGAGCCGGCGTCACCGCTGCGGGCTGCGTGGACGAGCGGTTGATGCGACGAGCGATGCGGCCGAGCGCGCTGCAGGCGCGGGAGGAACCAAGCCGGCGGGACTGGTGAGCGCGCTGCGGGCGCGTCGGCCGGCGAGCGCGATGGCCGACGTGCAGCCGAACGGCCGCGATGGCGAGCGCATTGTAGGGCTTGACGTAGGATGATCGCGTGTAGCAGGATGAAATTCGATGCTGTGTAGATTGTCGCAGGCAGACGATCACAATTGGCCTCAATAGAGCTTCGTGCTGATAACGTGTTATAAAACGTAGTCGTTTACCCACGATCGATCAATCACACGCCAACGAAATCACAAGAATAAGAACATGAAGCACACAATATAGGGGGCATAGCTCTCTCGTTTTATTAGATTGATATCTTATACAATGAGGTGTCTAATATATTGTAGAAGATAAAAAAAGATAGATTCGAATTCGTCCACTAACAGATAGAGTCTTTTCAAACTTAAGACTAGGATTCGACCTGATCATAACAGAAAAGTGACTTTTTTAACTTTCGTGCGACGTACTCCAGAGTCCAGACTCCAGTAGCGGTCCAGGGGAGACTGGAGTGGAACAGAAAGCAACCGGACAAACGGTCAAAAAGAAAAGGAGAGCGTCGTGTTTGCTGCACAGCTGGTGCCTTGTTGGACATGTACGCGGGGGCCATACTGACAGGTGGAAGACAACATATGATACCTAGTAAATTCAGTCAAGTCGGAGTAAGTACATGGTTAAATCCGGACAATGCAGTTCTTGGCTCGATCATCTGCTCGTTTCACGTCACCCTCCAGGTAAGTACGTACTAACTCCTACCACACACACTGATAATGGCGCACTCCGCCTGAAACACAAGCACCCTCCTGTACTACTACCAGCCACATTCTCTCTAAATCCTACGTAGTACTACTACCTTTTGAATTATATTTAGTAGTAAGTACTACTGCTCCGGTTCTTTGCTATAGCAATGTGCGTACATGCATGGCAATATGGCATAATTGTGTGGTTGTATTACCGAATTTTGATGAGCTGAAACAGGACAAGGCGAAGGGAAACCCCAATTAGGACCATGCCTTCCCCATCACCACTATTCACCAGCAATGCTTAGCTGTTGTTACCCACCACCATCCCTCCAATTCCCTTTTCTTGTTAAGCTGATAAACCCCTTTTTGTTTTTCTTTCTTGCTTTTGCTATTGATATCTATTGTTTTTTGCTATTGCCATATAGGCCTCAGTAGTGGAGCCTTTTTCATACACGAGGGCCCTACACGGCACTAAACAAACCAACTCAGCATGTGCAGTGCGGCCTAGCGAAAGCGGCTGCACACATAGACAGGAGTACTGTGAGTAGAGTATCTATTATCTCTCTCCGCTTCCTACCAATGGTAATACCGCGAGTATATAAGATGCGTCTATGCGAGTGAAAGGTTATTAGGCAGAAGAACCCAAGAAGCGCGTATGCGTAGAGGTTTTTGGTTCTTGAGAAGTGAACGAGACAGAGACTGTGAGAGCAGCTAGCCAGCCATGGTGGTGAAGGCCAGGGGGTTCTTGGCGGCCTTGCTCGCCGCCGCGACGTGCGTGTGCTTGTCGGCGGTGGCATCTGCCTTCGACGTGCCGAGCGTCGCCTTCGAGGAAGGGTTCTCGCCGCTGTTCGGCGACGGTAACCTCGTCCGCACGCCGGATGACAGGAGCGCCCGCCTCATGCTCGATCGGCGCTCCGGTAATCCGTCTCTTGCCTACTCCATTCATTTTTCTTCCCTCTCTCATGTACAAGCCTTTAGTGCTCTGTTCTTCCTGTTCTTATGGTCTTTGTTTGCTGCTGTTTCTTTACAGGTTCTGGGTTCATCTCCTCGGATTACTACCTTCACGGCTTCTTCAGCGCGTCCATCAAGCTGCCCAAGGACTACACGGCCGGCGTCGTCGTCGCGTTCTACGTGAGTGCTTGATCCGAGAACACTCCAATCGAAAGCAGCGATTTTCTAGCTTATCCCTGCTGTTCTTTCGAACCGTTGGCCCTTGCTTCATTACATGGCGTGTCAACTCGGATTCAGCTACCGCCGCTCAGCTTAAACCGGAAAACCATCGCAAGTTGCGTGCCCCATGCCCTGGTGGCGCAGAGAAGACAACAGAGCGAGTCACATGGGCTGTTTGGACGTTCAAGCCCAAAAAGGCTGCGCCGCCTGGCCCCCGGCAATAAATATTCCCTTCCCTGTCACACGCTCCTCGCCACATTGTTCAGGCTCAACAAAAGCGAAGTTAATACCAGTAGAACCAGTAAATTTGGTTGAGTACACGTGTTTTTTAGACGAGTTAAAGTATACGTACTACCAAAACGAGTCAGTAAGTTTCCGTGCACAAGCCAGTGAATAATGTCGTAGATGATGGGATATTCAACTGCCCCGTGGTTTCTTTCAAGCTTGCAATAACGCACGTACAGAGATTCCAACGAACACTTGCTGGCATGGCTCCCTAAAGATTATTGTTGTCCCGCGGTTTGATAATGTGCTGGTTAATTTTTTCATGCTGCAGCTGTCTAATGGGGACGTGTACGAGAAGACGCACGACGAGCTGGACTTCGAGTTCCTGGGCAGCCGGTGGGGCGGGCAGTGGCGGGTGCAGACCAACGTCTACGGCAACGGCAGCACCGCCCGCGGCCGCGAGGAGCGCTATCTCCTCCCCTTCGACCCCACCCTCGAGGCCCACCGCTACGCCATCCTCTGGGCCCCAACCCACATCATGTACGTATCGTAATCCACTCGCTCTGCATGGTGAATTGTTTGTTGATTCGCGCGCGCGCGCGCACGACTGATCGAGTGAGTTGGGTACGTGCGGCGTGCAGCTTCTACATCGACGACACGCCGATCCGCGAAGTGATCCGGCACCCTGGCATGGGCGGGGACTTCCCGGCGAAGCCGATGGCGGTGTACGCGACCATCTGGGACGGCTCCGCGTGGGCCACGGACGGCGGCAAGTACAAGGTCAACTACAAGTACGCGCCGTTCGCGTCCGACTTCTCCGGCCTGGCCCTCCTCGGCTGCCGCGCCGACCCGGTGCTCCGCGTCCCGCGTGGCTCCGGCGCAGGCGGGTGCGCCGAGCCCGGCCTCCTCGCGCTCGTGTCGGACGACTACGCCGTCATGACCCCGCAGAAGCGCGCCGCGATGCGCGCGTTCCGGGCGCGGCACATGACCTACACCGTGTGCTACGATGCGGTCCGGTACGCGGCCGGGCCGTTCCCCGAGTGCGACAACTCGGACGAGGAGAGGGAAGCCTTCTGGGCGTGGGGCGAGTCCAGGACCGTCGTCATGAGGCCGCGCGGCCGCGGGCGCCGCCATGGGAGCAGGGCCGCCGCCGGGGGACGCGCGGACTTGGCAAGCAGCTGATGTCCGGGGAGGCTAATGGCACAATGTTTATATACTAAGATTTTGTTCCATGTATGTATGGGTTGTAAAGCTAGGTGTAGGGGCTTTATTCGTTTAGTATTATTCTTTGATTCGTTGGATGGCATGTAATAATCTCATCACATTATGACTGCTCCGTTGACCGATTTTTTTGTAGACGATGATTTTGGACGGTATCTATTACTCTACTACGTGGTATTAAATGATATTGGAAAGAAAAAAAAAGTTCACGTAACATCCTAAAATTCGTTTAAAAGTCTGTCTAACATTCCGAACTTTAAAACCGGTTATCTAGCCCTCAAAACTTTCAATCCCATTCGTTTAACACCCTAAGTTGGTTTTATAGGGAAAAAGGTCTATAACACACTCTGAACTTTGTTTAAAAGTCCGTTGAACGTCATAAACTTTGAAACCGGTTATCTAGCACTTCGGACTTTTCAATCCTGTTCGTTTAACACTCCAAAATTGGTTAAAAGCTTAGGGTATTAAACGAACAGGATTGAAAAGTTCGGAGTGTTAGATAACCGATTTTAAAGTTTAAGGTCTTAAACAGACTTTTGAGCAAAGTTCAATGTGTTATATGGACTTTACCCTCTATAAAACTTGCTTAGTGTGTTAAACGAACGGAATTGAAAAGTTCGGAGTGCTAAATATCCGGTTTCAAAGTTTAAGGTGTTAGATTAACTTTTGAACAAAATTCAAGTTGTTATATGAACCTTTTCCTATTGAAAATACCCAAAGAGGATGGGTCTATAAGAAGAGGAGGGTGAAAAATTATCTCGAAATTGTTGAATGATATGTATTTAAAAATAAATTTTGAACGCTCTGAATTTAGAAACAGAAGTAGTATACCACAGAGATCAGTACATGAAAATCGATCGTCGCGCCATAGGTTTTGATAGCATGTTGAGGAGTACAATCACGGGGTTTGGACTTGGTGTCGGGACAAGAAACGGACAGCACGATGACAACAGGAGATGTTGGTGTTTTGCGTTTGCTTCTTCCGTTCGTTTCAATCGTTTCATCACGCAGAGTACAGTATGTCACCTCCCCTGGCATCCAGTGTTATTAGCAGTTAGGGCTTGCATTGTCCACCGGCTGTGTATCCGAGAAGTTCGATGGATCAACTCTAAATCTATGATTTTATTGCACCAAATCACCTTAATGACTAGAACGTTAGCATCTAAATATCTAATACAGGGTTAGCAAAACCGCCGGTTTACCGCGGCTTTCTCGTCTACCGTCCTGGTTCAAGAACATATACCGCGCAGTAAACCGGCTGGTTTGAAACTCAAATTCAATTTTTTTAAAAAAAAATTAGAAAAAATTATCCTAGAAATGTCTAAAATTAGTATTAATTTCTTTAGGGCCTTTGGTGCTAATTTTTTTTTAAAAAACGAATTTTAGAAACATTTTTGAGACGTTTCAAATTGTAGAAAATAGGAAGAAAAAAAAAGCTCGGCCCACGGGCTGAGCCGGTCGTGGGCCGGCCAGGCCCAGTTGGGTTTGTTTGACCCACGTGAACTCACTTAATTGCTGCTCTTCCTTACTCGCGAACTGAAGATCAATTATTGGCCTCTAGCTTTCCTCACTCGCAGCCCTTCCCGACCAGAGCGACGCCGCGACTTTTCGACCACAGCGTCTGTGAAACCTCCGTGACGAGGAAAACCAGCGGTTTTTGCGGTTTACCGCGGCTCGTGCGAAAATCTCGCAGATCGACGAATTTAGCGAATTTTGGTACTTTTTCGCTTGATTTGTTCGGTTTTTGATCGGTTTTTTTGATTAAACTGTTCGGTAGCATGTAGATTGATTGATTAAATACTTAGCCACATGATTGATTGATTAAATGCTTAGCCAAATGATTGATTGATTAAATGGTTGGCCAAATGAAATTTGTAATGCTGTCTTTTGTTCAATTGAAGTAGCTCTGACTCTTTGTAATGTAGATTGATTGATTAAATACTATGCATGTTTCTTTTCTGTATGGTGGTGCATACTCTGAGTAGGTGCAATACTTATGTTTTTGATATGTGGATGAGTTGAACACAATACTATGGGAATTGTCAACTGTGTAGAAAACAGAAATGACAGGTCGGTAAAATCAGTTCTTGTTTGTTTGTTTATTTGCCAGAGAGGCTAGTGCCTAGTGCTGTAGATATTTGTTTGTGTACTTGATAAGACAGGTCGCAA
Source organism: Otatea glauca (assembly GCA_036346275.1). Classification (NCBI taxonomy): domain Eukaryota; kingdom Viridiplantae; phylum Streptophyta; class Magnoliopsida; order Poales; family Poaceae; genus Otatea; species Otatea glauca. The sequence goes on from CM070714.1 coordinate 45,159,866, forward strand.
CCGGTGTCGTCCGAACTGTTGAATGTCGATTAAAGGGCATGAGATGATATGATATGTTATTGCATTATTATTTGTTTAACTAGGACAATTTGGTCATTATGTTGGATGAATGATATTTTTCTTTCATTGAAATTTTCAATACCATTTTTTTCATATCATGATGAAATGCACTGTGTGTTCATGATGAAATGCTTATTGTGTTATTTTATTAGATGGCAGATAATGACGTGGTGTGGGAGCATGACGATAAGATGGGTGCTGGATTTCGATGCAAGTATTGTCTCAAAGAGAAGAAAGGAGGTGGTGCAACCCGATTCAAGCAGCACTTGGCAGGGCGTGGTACGGGTGTCGTCCATTGCACTAAAATTCCTGCGGATGTTCGTGAGTACTTTTAGCATGAGCTAGATAGAACGAAGGAGAAGAGGAAGGGCAGGAGAGATGAGATGATGAGAAAAGAAGCAGCAACAGCTGGAGATTCTCCACCGAGGCAAAGTGTATACTCAGAGTACACAGGTGATGCTGATGAGGAGGCCCAACTCTAGCATGCCATGGCTGTCTCCAGGGCGGAGGCAGAATTTAGAAGCCGGGCAAGTGGGAGGTATGAGCATTGTGGTGACAGTGGCAGTGGCTCCTCCAAGAAAGCGTGCAAGCTCATCGCACGACAGCATCGCAACATAGTGTGGCAGTCTTGCGTGGCCCACACCATTAATTTGATGCTGAAGGAGATTGGAGAGTTCCCAGATCACACTCGGTCATTGAGAGTGCAAGAAAAATCTCTCGATGGATATACAACCATTCGAAGATACATGCTATGATGAAGAAATACGTTGGAGGCGAGTTGGTCAAGTGGAATGCAACTCGTTTCGGCACTAACTATATGTTCTTGGACAGTTTCCTTCAACGCAAAGACAAGTTCATGCAATGGATGACTGCCGAAGAATTTGTTAACTCTCGCTTTGTTGATAACACCGAGGGGAGGTACGTGTATGGCTGCCTCTCAAGCTTGGACTAGTGGGAAAATCTTCGATCAATTGTGAAGTTGGTGGAACCGTTGTACGCCTTCTTGCGATTCGCCGATCAGGACAGGGTGCCCACTTTGAGCGAGACAATCCTGCGATACACCATAGTGCGACAGGAGTACGATAGTTTGTTCTATAAGTCTCCAGGAACAAAAGATATGTACATGAACGTGGTGGACCGACGAATGGATGACTTAACGCGCAACACTTATATGAATGTCGGTAATATATTCTTCCCTGCAATACAGTATATTACAGTTGTACATATGTTGTATATTGTACTGGCATGCTTCGTTTCACATCATACAACTGCCGCCTTAAACTCGCGGACTATCTACGCTTACGGCACGACCAACACCTTCTTGCCAAATCTTCGGGATGCCTTTGAAGCGCTTGCTGAGGACACTGATAGCGCCGCGCAAGCTCTTCATTACGCCGACATTTTCAGGAGGAAGGTTGGATTGTTCTCTCAACTCTAGCTGCGAGGATGGCACAAGATGGCAAAACATCCCCTGGTATTTTTCTTGCACCGTCTCGAATGTAACGGTACTCTCGTTAGTATAACTATTTTATTCCTTAATTTGCAGCATATTGGTGGGATGTGTTCGGATCGGATACACCCACGCTACAGCGGTTTGCCATACGTCTCGTGTCACAGTGTGCATTTTCTAGTGGTTGTGAGCGCAATTGAAGTACATTTGCATTCATCCACACAAAAATCCACAACCGCCTGTCATACAAGAAGCTACAAAAGCTGGTGTACGTCAACTACAACCTTCAGCTACGAATTCAAGCGGTAGAAAATCAAAGGCGTTCAGATGAAGATGATCCATTCCAACGGTTTATGGAGCTAACACTATATGATGATACAAACCAGATCCGACTGTGGATGGATAAAGGAAGATCTAACGGTGACCCATTACTTGACGAGGAAGATACAGAGAGTGACACCCCTCTTCCATCCCAGCTTATCACAGATCCGGTTCACCCTACTGAGTTAAGAAAGGACACCGGGGCTAAAACCATCTCCGAATGGGCAGACAAGACAGTCGGGGACACCTATACTGGAAAAAGAAAGCACCAATCAGTTTCGAGAAGGGATGCAACAAAAAGAAAAGCATCCTACAAAGGAAAGGGAAAACATACAACAGATGTAGGGAGTGATAACTCTACTGAGAGTGCGGATCCTAAGAGCTCAACATACCAAGAATCCAATGATAGCAGCTCAAAGACGGACACCGATGGCGACGACAATACCTCTAAACCTGCCACACACCAATCAGAAGATCCTCAACCCATCGAATTTACAGGAGAGTCGCAGTACACTCATGCAACACAGGATAGAGATCATGGCTGACGAATACTAATAACAGGGGTACCCCAACGTCCCGAAGCGACGAGCCAGCGGCCTCATGCATATCTCGGCCCAACAAGCGCGACGCCCGCCACCGACCGAATCGCTGCGAGACCACACAAGACATCCGCTCGACCGGCCAGGAAGCGAATCCGACCGACAAGGCGCTCGACCCTTGGCGGAGCGGGATCTCCGACTCGGCCGGACGGCGCTCCGACCCCTTGGCGGGGCGGGATCTCCGACCGACCGAACCAAGGTGGCGGACGCCGAGGGCTGCGTGTCGTGCCCTCATCGACCTACCGCCACGCACCCCACGAACAAGGTCAATCGGAGTGACTATACAAGGCGGTGGCTCCTTCCCAAGAAGGTCGGTGATCTGCTTGAAGACAAAGTTTCGACCCATCAACCGGATCGCGTCTGATGACGATTGTACGAACGCACGCTCCTCCCGAGGCCGCCAGCGTCCACGCACCGCAACGCGTCGGCGTCGTAAGGATCACAGAGGCAAGTCGCTATTTCACGGGAATACCTAACATCCACGATCACCAAGGCTACCGACCCAACATGGGCAAGACGGGTGGCGACCCGTCCACAGGACGAAGGACCGGAGCTCCTAACATAGGCCACCTCGCTCTTCCCACCGACTCTCGATGTAACCTCGCCTTCCTTCATACGTATAAAAGGAGGCAGGACTAAGCGATCAGAAAAAGAGGAACACATAAGAACATGAGGAGACTAAGTCATTTAGGGGCCTCGTCAGTAAACATAGTGCAAAAGCAATACAATCGCCATCCGAATCGAGTAGGGACTTTCACCCGAACGGTATACATCTTGGACTCACGAGTCTAACCATTCGAAGTGGAACACGCGACCCCTTAGACTTACAAATTTACTTGCGCTCCAGCGCCGGCGGTTGGCGCGCCGGTAGGGGCCTTCGCGCGTCTTCGTCACCATCTCGGATTCCGTTTATCTCCTGATGGCATCCACCGCTGCGACGGGATGATCGCGGCGGGAACCGGATCCGCTTGGCTCCTCGACCGCCGTCACCCGGCCGGAGGGCTCACGCTTCGTCCCGCCGCCTCCGGAGGACAGCGCCGGCGAGAGCTCTGGCGTCCTCTCCGGCGACCTCGCTAAGCTCGGCTTAGGCGCCCTGCAGCCCCGGCCGAACCCGAGGAGTGCTCCGCCACGGTGGTGAAAACTCCGTAGGCCCGGCGGTGACCATGTCACCCCGTAGGCTCGCGACTTGTGGCGATGGTGGCTACTGCCCGGCCTCCATCCACGAGCCTTTGGAAGACTCTTCCACCATGACTCACCTCGACACGGAGTACCACCGCATGACGGCACTCGCGAGTGCAACATGGCGGGCACGGTCGATTGACCGTGGCCTCGCGGTGCGGGACCTCCTATCCGCGCGCTCGGCAGCGGAGGAGTACCAGCGAAGCGACGTCTTGAGCAGCCTTCGGGCCCGCGTAGAGCTCCAACAACAAGCGCAAGAGTTGGAGGAGCGAAGAGCCGAGCTCGACCGGCTCTAGGCCAACACAGAGCGGGAGGAGCTCGAGACCCGCATGTGCTGGCGGCGCTACGCGCGCGCGTCGTCGAGCACACCCCAAAGACGGAAGAGTCCGACGGTCCTCGGTTCTTCCCCACGCCCGGCTAAAACGTGGCGCGGCCGCAATCTTTGCCGAGGCCTCCGGGCCGACCGACCCGGAGGCCAAGGCCGCTTACCAAAACCTCCGGGCTGGTAGAGCACGCGGCCGTCGGCAAGCATGCGCGCCCGGCTCCTATCGCTCGGAGCCACCTCGCCACCGGGCCCGTCTGCCCGTCTGGAGCCGGTTGGGTCCGGCTGACGTCGCCGCCGCCCGCGAGCCACACCAGCCTCGCGCGCCCGTGCGCTAACGCCTCCGGTGATGCCTCGACATTCGCGCTACCCTTGAGGTGCGAAGAAAGATGGCGGAGGCGCCGCCACTCCGCAGTGCGGGCGCGGGCACCACCACCGCAGCCTCGAGCCGACGGTCTGGATCGCGGCGTTCTGCCGAGGGATCCGCCGGCGGACTTCCTGCCGGTTCCGGCGCCTACCAACATGGCCAAATACACGGGCCACAAACCCAGGTGTCGGCTCAAGATTACGGCCTCGCATGCCGGCGGGAGAAGCAACGGATGACCTCTTCATCATCGAAGACCTTCCCATCTACCTCGCGGACTCGGCGAGCTTGGCTCAATACTTGCCCGCCAAAACCATCGAGAACTTGACCGACTTGAAGGCCCTCTTCGTCGGCAACTTCCAAGGCACTTACATGCGCCACGAAAACTCCTGGGACTGAAAGGCTGCAAGCGGCCCTGGGGAAGCGCTCGGGACTACATCCGCGGTTTTCCGCCCGATCTGCAACGAGCTCCCGACATCTCCGCGCGCCGATGTCGTGGGAGCATTCATCTGGCACCTCCTGCAAGGCCTTGGTACACAAACTAGGTTGCCTCAAGCCCGTAACTACCAAGGAGCTCCTCGATATCGCCACCAACCACGCCTCCGGAGGTGCTGTGGGGCCATCTTCGAGGAGGAAAGGCCCGCTAGAACCCGGCGTCCACATCGGGTCCCGCCGACCGCTCAAACAAACGGAGGCGGCGCGGGAAGCAGATCCGCGAGACCCAAGTGGTCGCCATCGTCGCCGCCGCCACGGCGAGTGCGACCGACCGTCGCGCCCGACCACCGAGAAGTTGATGGGCGGCCCGTGCCCAAACCACGGGTTCTCCGTCAAGCACAAATGCTCGGATCTGCGAGGTCCCGAGCGTTACCTCTCCAGCGTCCCGCAACGCCGCGTGGCAAGGGAAGAAGCTCACTCTGACCCGGCGATCCGCGAGAGAAAAGGCGGGCGGCGAGTTCCCGAACCGGACGGCCGCCTCATGATCTTTGGAGGACCGGCTGCTATGCCGACAAGCGCCGCTCAAGCTCGCTTATCGCGAGGTCCATACCGCGTCGCGCCATCGTCCCCAATACCTCCGACCCGACAAGGCGCCTTTCCATGGCGTCATTCACGCCGTGAGCCCATCCACTCGAGCGGTCGACCGCCCGTTATCTTTGGGGAACCGGAAACTTCCGCGAAACCCTCGCTTTTGAGGTCGTGGATTTCCCCTTACCATGCCATCTGGGAAGGCGTGTTACGCCAAGTTCATGGCGGTCCCGGCTCGCCTACCTCAAGTGAAGATGCGAGGCCACGAGTCATCACCGTGGCATCATCTTTCGGCTTGCCTACAATCTGCGGCCGCAGTGGTTGTGAGCTTGCCTCGGCGATCATCGCGTCTGCCGAGCTCGACAACCTCGGGAGGAAGCCTCGAATCCGCCCGAGTCCGGCAAGTCGGGCGGGATCCTTCAAGTTCGCCGAGGACACGAAGGAGGTCGCGGTCGATCCTCGTGATCCGACCAAGACCGCGTGCGGATCGAGCCACGCTCCCGCCAAATAGGAAGCGCTCGTCGACTCCTCCGCACCAACAAAGACGTCTTCGCATGGAGGTCCTCAGGCATGCCGGAATCCCAAGGGAAGTCGCCGAGCACTCCTTGAGCATCCGACCGGGCTCAAAGCCGGTCGTCCAACGCCGCGCCGCTCGGCGAGGAGAAGCGCAGATCATAGGGAGAGATCGCCAAACTTACGCTGCAGGTTCGTAAAGAGGTGCGCCACCCCGGTGGCTAGCCAACCACTGTACTTGTAAAAAGAAAAATGGGCAATGGAGGATGTGCGTTGACTATACGAGTCTCAACAAAGCATGTCCCAGGATCCACTCCTTTGCCCCGCATCGACCAAGTCATCGACTCCACCGCAGTGTGAGTCCCTCTCTTTTCGGGCGCCTACCGGGCTACCACGATTGCGCTAAGGAGTCCGACCACCGCGACTTCCTTCATCACCCGTTCGGCTCATTCTCTCATGTTACAATGCCGTTCGGCCTAAAAACGCGCGCTACATACGATGTATGCAAACGTGCTTCAATGACGGATCGGTCAGAACGCGTTGAGGTGTCGTCAACGATATTGTCGTAAAGACCAAGAAGGCCGACGACCTTATCCTCGACACGGAAGAGACCTTTGCGAACCTTCGGCGATTCCGCATAAAGCTCAATCACGAGAAATGCGTCTTGGGGTCCCCAAAGGAAGCTCCTTGGCTTCATTGTCTCGGCGAGGCATCGAGGCCAACGGGAGAAGTTATCGGCAATCGCAAGGATGGGCCCAATCGGCAACCTCAAGGGGTCGGTGGCCGGATGCCTAGCGACTTTGAGCCGTTCGTGTCTCGCCTCGGCGGCCGGAATGCCACTCTGAGCTACTCAAGAGATCCGACCGCTTTGTTGGACCCAGAGGCTCAAGAGGCCCTCACCCGCTGAAGGCCTTCTGTCCTCGCCTCGATCCTGGTCGCCCCGCACGAGAGGCATTGTTTCTACATCGCCGCCACTACCCAAGTCGTCGTGCGGCCCTCGTGGTGGAAGCGAAGGAAGAAGGCGCGAACTTAAGGTACAGCGGCGGTTTACTTCATTAGCGAGGTCCTTTCCGAGTCAAGGCTCGATACCGCGGTCGCGGCTACTCTCGCGGTGCTCATTGCGAAGAAAAGCTCGTCCACTACTTCGATCGGCACAACATCACCGTGGTGACCACGTCCCGCTAAGCGAGATCGTCGCAGCCGCGGCGCCTCGGGAAGGATAGCCAAGTGGCGCTCGAGCTCGGCGCCCACGACATCACATACGTCCCTCGGACGGCGATCAAGTCGCGAGCCCTAGCCGACCGTCGCCGAGTGGACCAAAACGAGCACCACGGTGATCGAAGACCACGAGTCTTGGACAATGTACTTGATGGGTCTTACAACAAGAATGGCGCGGCGCGAGTCGCCATCATCTCCCTCGGGAACAAGCGATCGCCATCGCCATCGCTTTTCTGCGCCACCAACAACGTCGCCGAGCACGAGGCCCTCGTCAGCGGTCTCGGATCATTGTCGACCTCGGTGCTCGCCGACTCCGCGTCATGAGGACTCCAAGCTTGTTGTCGACCAAGTCATGAAGGCCGCGGGCCAGAGACGCCCGTATGGCGCGTCTTGTCGAAGTCGCGGGCTCGAAGTCGCGATTCAAGGGCTTGAGCTTCCATAGCTACCGACGCTACAATAGCGACGGCGACTACCTAGCCAATCGGCCTCCAACAGAGAGCCGATCCGCCCGGGATCTTCGTCTGCGACCTCCTGCGACCTTCCATCCACCGGGCCGGTGGTGAGCGGTCCCAGACCTACCTAACGCACGTCGCCCCAACCGCCACGCGATCGGGCGTGAACTTGGCGGGTCGAGCAGCGGCGTGCTAGCGGCCGAGTCCGACCGAGAAAGCCCTTCATGGATCGTTTGTGGACGGGTCACTTCCCCGACCGACCGAGGGCGGCGCCTCGCCCGTGAGCAAAGTCTTCGTCTGGTCGGCCCAGACCTTTACAAAGGAGCCCTCCGGTCCTCCAAAAGTGCATACTGGCCGACCAAGGAAACAATCTAATGGGCGACATACACAGTAATGAATTTGCGGTCACCACGCTGCGCCCCGATCTCTTGTGGGAAAGGCCTTTCGGCAAGGGAAACAACTGCTGGACGACATACCATGTCCGACGTCGAGCACATCGTACGCACCTGCGAAGGATGCCAATTCTTTGCCAGGCAGACACATCTGCCAGCTCAGGCCTTGCAGACAATCCCCATCACGTGGCCTTTTGCAGTTTGGGGACTCGATCTGGTCGGGCCTTTCAAGAAAGCACCCGGGGGTTTTACCCACTTGCTCGTCGCGGTGGACAAGTTCACCAAGTGGATAGAGGCCAAGCCGGTCGTAAGCGTCACATCGGCACAAGCGGCCATCTTCTTCCGCGACATAGTCTTTCGGTTCGGAGTCCCAAACTCCATCATCACCGACAACGGAACGCAGTTCACGGGGAAGGAATTCCTCGAGTTCTGTGATGACTTCAACATCCGTGTCGGTTGGGCAGCCGTGGCCCATCCGCGGACCAACGGCCAGTCGAGCAGCGCAAGCGGCATGATCCTTCAAGGGCTCAAGCCGCGGATCTTGATCGGCTCAAGCGCTTCGGCGGCCGGGTGGCCGAGCTACCCTCCGTCCTCTGGAGTCTCGGACCACGCCGACCGGGCGGCCGGGTTCACCGTTCTTCATGGTATCACGGTCTTTGAAGCCGTCTTCTTAAGCGAACACGGAGTATGGCGCCCAGGTATGCAAGCCGAGGAGGCTCGGGGCTCGCCGCACAACAAGGCGCCATCGACCCGGCTCGGCGAGGCGCATGACATGGCCGATCTGCGATCGGCGGTATCAACAAGCTCTGCGACGTTATCACGGCCGCCCGAGTTCGAGCGGTCTTTCAATCTTTGGCGACACGGTCTGCGTCGGGTCGGACCGGCAAGGATAAGCACTGGTTGTCGCCCCACAGGAAGGCCCTTCACCGTCGTGCGGATCCTCCGACCACGGCACCTTTCGGCTCAAGGATGCCGCGGCCGCATCCTTCCGAATGCATGGAATATAGAAAAGTTAAGGCGATTCTATCCTAAACTCTTTTCCTCTTCCTACCATGCTCTTTACTTTTTCCTTAGAGCACACGGTCGCCATCACGACGACTTCGGGGCTGCCCTTCTACGCCCGTTCAAGCTACTCGATCGGTGCTTGCGTGGGTTGATGACCCAACCGACCACAAGGTCCTTCCGGCGGTAACCCTTCGACCCAAGTGCTCGACTTACGCCCCACGGCTATGGTTGCTAACACTTCGGAAAAGGAAGTACAGAGTGGGTGACCTTTGGGTCGGCGAGGAACCTCCTCCCATACGAACTCGGTGTCCCACGCTTATGAAGTGCGTGACCGGTGATCATGATGTCCATCCCGCGGTAACCCTCTCAACCCAAGTGTTCGACCTCGCCCGTGACTATGGTTGCTAAGTAGCACTTGGCGGAAGAAGGAAGTGCCCAAGTGGAAGGATCACTGGCGGTCTAGAACACTCCTATCCTCACAAGTCGCCTAACATTTGCATAGCCAAGTCTCCAATCCACCTCGCTCCTCCCAAACGACCCGACCTACGCATAAGTGACCCTGCGGTCCTTAAGGCTATGGTCGGTCAAGCGCTCACCCTAAATACGAAAGAGGGCGAGGCGATTCTGAACTTGATAAATTCAAGATTGTTTACATAGCAGTCTTTACAATCTAAAAGGATAAAGCTAACTATTTTTATTCTTATTGGTGGGCGGCCGGTGGCGAGGCGGAGAGTTGGCGCCTCACGCTTCCTGGGGCGGCTGCGGCGGGATCTGGTGGCGATCTCGAGGCGTGCGGCTCGACCGGAGCTCAAACCGGTCGATCTCTCGTCGATCCGGTTCGGCTCACGCCGCTGCCCACCACCGCGAGGTCGATGCGTCGTAGTGCGAGGCGGTGTTGACAGTGACGAAGCTCAAGCGCGTGCCGGTGGTCACCGCCTCTTCTCGGTCGGCGCTTTCCGGGCGGCGCAGGGCAAGGGCACTCGGGCTGCCCGGCTCAGAGATCGATCGCGAACTTCCCGACCGACCTTGCGGAGGCCTCCAGTTCGGCGCTCATCTCGGCCGCCGTCCTCGCAACCTTCAACGCGGCCGGGCCTCGTCCGGCCACGATCGCCACGTCGCGAGCATCGATGCGTTCTCTGCGCCTCCGCGGCGACGCGATTCTTCTGCGCCTCTGCGGTGCGGCAATTTTGGATAAGTTAAGCCACAGTGGGTCGCACCCCGAGACTTAATTGAAGAATTGAGACATTTACGGCGCAAAGTTGGTGGATTGCGGCCAGACTTGGCGCCTCATATGAAGTCCTCGGCTCGGCGGTTCATACGGCGATCGCGCTCGGAGCGAACTCGGTCGGCGTCCCCGAGCCTTGTTTAGCTCGGTCATGAGCGTGTTGCTGCGTCTGCCTGATCCCCTCCGCGCGGCAGCGCGGCATCCTTGGCCTCGGTGACCTCCGTCAGGGAGGACTCCAGTTCCACCACTTTCGCCCTCAAGGCCTTGGCTCCTAGGCGCTCATCATAAAGGGCCTTTGTGGCCTCTTCAAACCCCTGGCGGATCTCTACGCCTCGACCGCCTAATGTCAATGGCCTCTGGCTAAAGCGCGACTCAAAGCGCGGCCATTGCCTCCTCCACTGCAGCCGCCATTGTTGTCGGGAGCGCCGCAGAGCTCAACTGGCGCGAGGCGAGCCGCAAGAGGCTGCAAAACGTGGACACTCCGTTAGTCGCACGGAAGAACTATCAAAAATGTGCAGCAGTCGAACTCTTGGTGACCTACAGGCGTGGTGGACTCCCGACCATCGTGCCCGGCGCCCGGTGGAAGACTCGAGCAAGAGCGGACCTTGCGGATCGCCCTATCTAAACGGCGTCGGTAGCGCCTTGCGAAGGCGGCCCCACTCGCTCTCCTCCGCGACCCATGGCGCCCGGGCAGGGATTACACCGACGGCACGCCCTCGCTCGCCCGGATTCGGGCGGGGCGTCGCGTCCAAAGCACCATAGGCAAGGGTGATGAGGTCAACCCTTGAAACCCCCTCGACGACACTGCTGAGGAGCATCGGTCGGCACCTCCCCTGGGACAAGGGTCGAGCACCTCCGTCGCCGCTCGCCACGGCGGCGCGATCGCGGCGGCACCATCGTCTCATCCTCCGAAAGGGCGATCACGTCGTCGGTGGGGTCCCGCGGAGCGGCGGAAGTTTCTTCGCCACGACCTCGGGTGAGGCCCGTCCTCGAAAGCGACCAGCGCCCTCGGGCGCCGACACCGCGACCGCCGCCAGGCGATCGGTCGCGAAATCACCGTATTATTACTTGCGGGCGGCTGCGGCCATACCCACGGTCACCCGTGTAGTGACTGCAGCGTTGCAAAGATTCAAGAGTCGCTCGGGCGGCTTTACCAAAAAATGCTCCAATAAAAGAAACACTTACAAGGCCGGCGCGTGTACGTGGCACGCGCCCTCTTTCTTTGCCCCCGCCAAAGTCGTCGGTGGTCGCTTCCAAAGCCACCTCCACCGAGGCGCGGACGACCATGGCGCAAGATCACCCTCGCTGGGGATCGCGGCCCGCGGGCTCGTGATGCCGCCCTCGGCGAGTCCACGCTTCGGCGCCGCCGGTCGGCGGTCGAGAAAAAACCAACCATAGGGATGGCGGGCGCTCCGCCCATTGTCGGTGGAGGTTGTCCCCACGGTGGTGGTCTCCGACACATCCTCGCCGCCTTGCTCGCCGCGTTCCTTATCTTCTTCTTCCTCCTTTCCTCCTTCCGCTTCTTGCGGGAGAGTCGACCCTCTAGTCTTCGCGGCGCGCCATCGCGCCTCCTTATCCCGGGGCGGCGCGGAAGACATCCCCGTGAGCCCCTAAGAGGATGCGGGAATGCGGTCGGACCAAGTACTAAGGACAAAGAAAAGAAAGCGAAAGGAATTTCACCGACTTACGGTTGGCGGAAAGCCGCGAGAATGGCTCGGGTGGCCACCGTGGCCACCGTGGCGCTCCGCCATGCGGCCGCCACGGGCCTCCACCTCGAGACGCGGCCACTCGGGTTACGCCATCCTCGCCCGGTCGGACGGCCCGCATCATACCGGAACAAAGTGCGGCACATGCACTGAGGGGTTGCAGCGCATCCCCATAAAGCGCGCTAACAACGTCCCGGTGAGCCCGCCTCCTTTGAGCCACGATCGCTCCACGATCGGGGCGGCTTATTCTTCTCCCTCTTTTGGCGCCCAGTTCCACGCTCCTCCACCATGGGAAGCTTCGCCGGTGAAAGCAGGGCCCATCGCCGATGTTTTGAGCGTAGAGCCATTGAGCGCCCGACCCTTGTTGGGCGAGGCGGCTTTACCTCCAGTACTCCGTGCTCGGCCAGGCGAAGGCGGAGGCGAGCCACCAGGCGCCACGGCGTCCAGCGGCTGTCTTTCGAGCCTTGCACGGAAGAAGTGCCTCCTAGCGCCCGATCGCGACTCGATCCCGGAAGGCCTCGCGCAGCGTGATGAAGATGGCGATGTGGAGGACCCCATTGGGGTTGAGATGGTGCACCTCCACCTTGTAGTGAGGCGGCGACCCACAGACGAGCAGGTGCGTGGCGAGCCAAAGCCGCGCTCAAGAACGAGCGGGCACCACGACCTCGTCGCCCATGGCCTGTGGTAGCGGCCCGGTCGGCACCCTCCGGCCGAAAGGTCTGCGGCATGAGAAGCCCTTCTTCACCAAGCGAGCGCCACGACTGTCTTGCGCGAGCACTCCGGCCACGACATCTTCACGAAGAAGCGTGGAAGGTGAGAAAGAAAGGTGGGGTTTTCTTTCCTTGGCTCTCTGGTGCTTTTCTTGTTTGAGACGAGACAAAGAAGGCAAGAAAGCGTGACTACCCGCACCCGACAGGCGTATTTATAGAGGACAAGCAAGCGCCGGCCAGCGGGCACCCCCTCAGCGGCGTCGTGTCCACCCTCGCCTATTGCGCGACTGTAACTCCAGGTTTCCAATACCACTCCGCTTTTAATCCTGTCATGTCGGTGACAAGGGCCATAAAGACGCCGCCGAACAACGTGTCCGTAACCTCTTGGTCTCGCCTTTAGTGGGAGCGGTTGCTCGGAGCGCGCGAGAAGCCCATGACCAGCTGCGGCCCCAAGGCGGCAAAAGCTTTGTGGCTTGCGCGGGGCCCAATGGTATGGGTTCAAAAGGCCTACCCGCGGATGGGTATAAGGCCGCCCAAAGAAAACAGAGCAAGGCGGTATGAGGTGAGCCCCACGGTGGGCCCTCGGTTAGGTCGGTGACGGCCTAATCACCTCTACTCGCGTCAGAGACCATACTTCACACTCTCCGGGAGCTCATTAATGGCGGACGGCCACCGTGTGCTCGGGTGGCGGACGACCTAGGGTCCATCTGGGATTGAGTAAAGAAAGGTTTTTATGGGTCGCCCCACAGCGGGGCGAGACACCCTACTGCAGGACCGTCGCTCGGAAGGGTCCCCCTTGGCGGACCTCCGGGACCCACTCGGACTACCGCTATTGGCTCCACGAGCACGGCGTTCAAACCAGCGCAGTAAACGGCGTCGCTCAGCCTCCGGTCCCACACTGCGGATGGGGTATACATGTGGGATAGGCGGTGGTCATTCTTCTCGCGATTACCCTCGCCCGACGAGGACTGGGAAGGATGCCCCACGTCCGGCTACGACGATAGCGAGCACTCACGTCCGGCTACGACGGTAGCGAGCACTCACGCGTCCGGCTACGGCGTTAAATGAGCACTCGGACAACCGAACCTCACAGAGGCATCCGGTCGTCCACTGCCGACCAAGGCGATCGGACACCGAACCTCACAGAGGCATCCGGTCGTCCTGCCAGACCAAGGCACTCGGACACCGAACCTCTCGAGGCATCCGGTCGTCCTGCCAGGCCAAGGCACTTTGTCTAGCTCTGACGTTAAGCGAGCACTCGGACACGAACCTCTCAGAGGCATCCGGTGCGTCCTGCCGACCAAGGCCTTTGTCTAGCTCTGACGTTAAGCGAGCACTCGGACACGAACCTCACGAGGCATCCGGTCGTCCTGCCACCAAGGCACTCGGACACCGAACCTCTCGAGGCATCCGGTCGTCCTGCCGACCAAAGCGGTCGGACACCGAACCTCACGAGGCATCCGGTCGTCCTGGCCGACCAAGGCACCGCATCTAGCTTCTGACGTTAAGCGAGCACTCGGACACCCGAACCTCACGAGGCATCCGGTCGTCCCCGCCACCAAAGCGATCGGACACCGAACCTCACGAGGCATCCGTGCGTCCACTGCCACCAAGGCACCGTCTAGCTCGACGTTAAGCGAGCACTTTCGGACACGAACCTCACAGAGGCATCCGGTCGTCCTGCCGACCAAGGCACTCGGACACCAAACCTCTCGAGGCATCCGGTCGTCCTGCCGCCCAAAGCACCGTCTAGCTCTGACGTTAAAGCGAGCACTCGGACACCGAACCTCTCGAGGCATCCGGTCGTCCTGCCGACCAAGGCAGCATCTGCTCTGACGTTAAGCGAGCACTCGGACACCGAACCTCACGAGGCATCCGGTCGTCCTGCCACCAAGGCACTCGGACACCGAACCTCTCGAGGCATCCGGTCGTCCTGCCGACCAAGGCGATCGGACACCGAACCTCACGGAGGCATCCGGTCGTCCTGCCGACCAAGGCGGTCGGACACCGAACCTCACAGAGGCATCCGGTCGTCCCTGCCGACCAAGGCACCGTCTAGCTACGACGTTAAGCGAGCACTCGGACACCGAACCTCACGAGGTATCCGGTCGTCCTGCCGATCAAGCGATCGGACACCGAACCTCACGAGGCATCCGGTCGTCCTGCCGACCAAGGCACTCGGACACCGAAACCTCTCGAGAGCATCCGGTCGTCCTGCCCGACCAAGGCCTTTGTCTAGCTACTGACGTTAAGCGAGCACTCGGACACCGAACCTCTCGGAGGCATCCGGTCGTCCTGCCGACCAAGGCGCTTGTCTAGCTCTGACGTTAAGCGAGCACTCGGACACCCGAACCTCACAGAGGCATCCGGTCGTCCTGCCGATCAAGGCCCGGTCTATCCACGACGGTTAAAATTAAAGCAAACTCATCGCGAAGACATTTTCATAAAGAAAAGAAGATTTCATTATAGGCGGCGAGCTCGGACTTTACGACTTTACACGATGCAAGCGGACACAAGAGTGGCCACGCGCACCGGCGGGACTTTACCCACGCCTAGAACCTATCAAACATCCGTGCGGCGTCGGTGGCACCGACGGCATCTTTGGTAAACCCTTGCACAGTCAGCGGGACGGCCGCGCGTGCCGCGAAGTGACACGCCGATGCCTCGTGCCGTTCGGCGACATCGGCGCGGCGCGCGCTCGATCGGCGCCCTTGCGCCATCGCCTCTAGAAGGCCCCCTTACCACCTCGAGCCTCGGGCGGCCTCGGCGTGGCGTCAACGAAGCGACATCACGGTGCGGCTTCCTCCTCCTAAGCTCGGCCATCGCTGGTCGAACTCACCCAAAGCTTCGGCGGAGGATCTTCTTCTTCCCGCGATGTCATCGCCAAAGCTAAAGACTAGAGGGTGTCTGAAGCCATTTGAAGGAAGCGGAAGAAAGAACTCGTCAAAAGGTTATCCTTCAAGCAAGCTACAGTAGCATATATATATATATACCGGACGAAGGAGGCTAAGCGTCTCGAGTAAATGCGGGTGCGAAAAGCAAGCATCCTTCACGGGCACCCGGCGATCAAGAAGGCGGCGGCGAGCGCGTAAACTATACTCGGCATGCGCGAGGCAAGTAAAGCCTCCGGCGGTTCAAATGCCCCGGCCAAACTCGGGGCAGCCGTCGGATCCATCGAGGCACACCGACGAAATCGCTAACCGGATCGGCTGACCGACCGACCGAGCCCGCCACCACTCTCATTCAAGTTCAACCCCAACCGAATGCGTTGAAATCGCTCGGGAGTTCGGGGCTCTTGGCGAATACTAATAACGAGGGTACCCCAACGTCCGGCGGCGAGCCGGCCCTCGGGCATATCTCCAGCCAGCGCGCGCCCGCCCGCCCCGAGCCGAATCGCTGCGAGACCACACAAGACATCCGCTCCCGACCGGCGAGAGGCGAATCCGACCGGACAGCGCTCGACCCCTTGGCGGGCGGGATCTCCGACTCCGGCCGGACGGCGCTCCCGACCCCTTGGCGGGCGGGATCTCCCGCTATGACCGAACCACGGTGGCCGGACGCCGAGGGCGCGTGTCGAGCCCTCATCAGCCTACCGCCACGTACCCCACGAACGAGGTCAATCGGAGTGACTATACAAGGCCAGGTGGCTCCTTCCCAAGAAGGTCTGGTGACTGCTGAAGACAAAGCTTCGGCCCATCAACCCGATCGCGTCTGATCTGACGCCGCTCCTCCGGCGGCGCCAACGTCACGCACCGCAGCGTCGGCGTTCGTAAGGATCACAGAGGGCAAATCACGCTATTTCGGGAATACCTAACCTCCCTGACCACCAAGGTTACCGACCCAACATGGGCAAGACGGGTGGCGACCAGTCCACAGGACGAAGGACCGGAGCTCCTAACATAGGCCACCTCGCTCTTCCCACCGACTCTCGATGTAACCTGCCCCTTCCTTCTGTATAAAAGGAGGCAGGACTAAACGATTCAGGAAAAAGAGGAACACATAAGAACACGAGGAGACTAAGTCATTTAGGGGCCTCGTGCATGGCTATAGTGCAAAAGCAATACAATCGCCATCATCGAGCGGGTAGGGACTTTCGGCCGAACGGTATACATCTTGGACTCACGAGTCTAACCATTCAGGGAGTGGAACGCGCGACCCCTTAGACTTACAAATTTACTTGCCGGCGCTCGAAAACGCCGACAATGGCGCTCCTCAATCACAGAGGACAATTATTAAGGAGAAGGGGAAGGTAAAGGACGGGGCAAAGCTGGCACGATTATAAGGCGGAGTTGCTAGCTACACGAGGATTGGCCTTGATGTCTATCGAGGAATACAACATGGCCAACCAAGTGTACACACAACAATACTACCCGTAGCCCCGAAGGTAATATTTCATATGCATGATTCATTTCATTTGCATGTTTTATTTCATTGCAACTTGATATTATACCAAGTATACATTGCAAGTCGGAATTTTTACTGATATTCCGTTCATGTAGGTCGAATATGGTATTTATGCGATAATGGAAGAATGACAAAGCTATGCTAATGCCTATTCTACAATTTCAATTGAAAGGTATTATAATGTAAATGGTGGTGACAAATGAATGGTACTGAAATTGCGAATGCTTTTACTATGTGGTTATTTAAATGCCTATTTTTGCATTTGTGTGATTGTAGTATTGCAAAGAAAGATTATTTATTGATATATTATTGCTAATGCCTAATTTACAACTTCCAATTGTCTAAAATATAGCAAAGGTCATGTCGAATTTTTTTTCAAATTTAGGAGAGATCATTTTGGAAATTTTCATGTGTTTCACATACCTTATTCATATTTTTTTTTACTCAATTTTAGCCTTCCCTGTATTTTTACAATATTGTTTTTTTTGCATTTTTTCCCGATTTTCCGGCCTCGGGCGGTTTTCGTGAAAAATCGCTCGGTTTTTTTTGCAAAAACCGAGCTGTTTTTCGTCAAAAACCGTGGTTTTCGCTAACCGGTTTGACCAGAGTTCAAAATTTTTGAATTTGAAACCCGTTCGGTTTTCCGCGGTTTACCGCGAAAATCGGTACCGCTGGTGTCGTGAAAACCGCTGGCGGGACGAGATTGTTAACCCTGATCTAATATGATCTCCAGGAACTTGCACTTGTAGTCTTTGTTGTTCTTCATGTCTACCCTGCCCTTTCTTCCTTTTGTGCCGGCAACTCATATGACTGGATCTTGCACCATGCCTAAAAAATGTTTTGTGCTTGATCGAGAGCAAACAACTAGAGGTCTATGAACGAAGAAAGCTTTTTGAAAACCATGTATTGGTAAATTGCACAACAGTAGCACGATTGCCATCCATGGAGCGTTCTCTTCTCTCGCTTCTTGCCC
Source organism: Otatea glauca (assembly GCA_036346275.1). NCBI lineage: Eukaryota > Viridiplantae > Streptophyta > Magnoliopsida > Poales > Poaceae > Otatea > Otatea glauca. Next base: position 45,177,782 of record CM070714.1, read on the forward strand.
TCACAACAATTGTGTATTTATGGGACGCCTTTCCCCGAAAAAAGGAAAATGAAACCAATGCAAACCGCGATGATCCAAGGCTCGAAAGTATTCTGGCGGCCCGACCTGGGTGAGGGCACTCTGCCTAGTCAATTAACAAGGCCAGGTCCAAAGCCTTTCTGGGCTGAATTGGACTAGGCTTTGTAAGAGCCTAACCAAGCCTCCCCAAAGACATCACTGAACTTCGGTTCCGCAGCACACAACAGGAATTTTTTTAAAAAAACAATATATATTTTTAAATAATTTTACAAAAATAATATACCAAATTAAAATTTTATAAAAATACACATATATCGCCATTTCAAACGGCAACAGACCTTCTGTCGTTATTTGAATTGGTATCAGAGTTTTGTCACCAATTCAAATGGCGACAGAAGCCTCAGCTTTGTCAATAAAATAAATCCATGATAAAATAATCCGTCAAGCAATACAATACAATACAATACAATACAAAACGCAACTAAATAGGCCTCTGTCGCCATCTTTTTTAGCGAGCGATAGATGTATTTTTGTAAAATTTTGATTCGGCTTATTATTTTTGTAAAATTATTTTAAAAAATAATTCCACACAAAGAGCGGCAGAGCAAACCCATGTCGAACGGACGACCTCACCTCTACATTACAAACGGCAACCACAGACAGAAGCTATACGCACGAGGATTCGAGGGATCCTACGCACGCTTTGCGACGGATCGTACGGCCGATTCTTTGGTCGCCATGCATGCCTAATGCCTTCCGCTACACCAGCTCTCTTTCCCTTTTTTCCGGCGAACTGACTGTCTTTGCTCTGGGCCGTCCAGCCAGCCAACGCTTGCACCACGGAGGACTACATATTAATTGTAGTGCTGGTACTAGTGTAGCGTCCTATTTCGTTAGTCATTGCTCGCTCAACTGAGTCACTGTCGCAACGTGTCTTTAAGTTTAGCTCAAAAGTTCGACGACGACAGCCGAGACCGGCCAAGGGAGCTTTTGGCATGGTGATCTCTCAAGCTCCCCGTTCCCCAAAGTGGAAAAGGCAAGAGATCCCTCATCACTGTTCAGCAGGGGGGCTCAGGGAACGGAATGGGACTGGGATTATTGAATTTTGTCAGGTGTTCCATTGTTTACTTGATCTCCGCCCGAAGGCCCTTGAATTGCAGGAGACGAAGAGGAAGAAGAGTGTTAGGTGAGGCCCCTTATCCCCTTGATGTACTGATCCCCCACGCCACAGCCTTCTGTGGCGTACAAAGTCTCGCATCTCTGGTGCGGATTGTTCTTCGTTTCTACTTGGGTTTTTTTAGGAGATTTGGAAATTGTCACACTAGACTTATGGTTGCAATGATACATCATCACCCGTTTGTTCCCCGTGCGTTTTTTCCCCAGGAACCAAGGAAAACTTTCAAACGATAATTCTCGCATGACAGTGAGTGAGTTGAATCTTCAGGTGTAGACTTGTACAAAAACTGGTAAATTCTCCGGGGCATCGTCAAGCTAGACCCTAATGTGCAAGGATAAAAACCATTGACTTGTGACATCGATCCCAGCAGGCCAGATGTTCGCCGTTCAGATTATTGTTACCTTCACGGCCTTGAATGGTTTTCATTTTCGTACCCTCCCTGCTTTTTACTGTTCAATGATAGTCACTTTAGGTGCGTGCGAAAGCAATTATTCCCCGGGATCAGTCTTACTAGTCAGGGTTGCGAGCTACGGTGCACCGTGCGAAATTTGGTGCGACGGTTATCTCTAATAAAAAAAATTATGTGGACCTAAACGTAATTTTAGTTTTTCTCGGGTTTTTTTCAAAAATGTGCTACCTAGAAGTCACAGTCAAATTTACGGCAAAAACAGATAGAGGATCCGTCTACGAATTTGTAGAACTACGGGGTTTTTTTACAAAAGAATCAGTGGAAGGACCTAAACACAAATCCGTTTTTTTCTTCCAAAAACGGGTGGAGGATCTGTCGGCGAATTTACGGAACCACGAGATCTTTTCTGCAAAATAACCGGTGGAAAGACCTACACGTAATTTGGGAATTTGAGGAGGGCCTTTAAAAAAAACGTGACACATGGGCGATCTGGCTGGGCTCTCTGCGAATTTGAGGAACTACATAGTCTTTTTTACAAAAGAGCCGGTGGAATGACCTAAACGGAAATCCTTTTTTTGTCAAAAAAAAAAAACATGTGAAGGACCCGTTGACCAAGGTTCACAAAACCACAAAAAACCACGGTTTTCGAGCGTACCGCTGCGGCTCGAGATCCAAAACCGCTTGGTAAACCTCTTTAATAAAAAATTTAAAAATATTTATGCGTTAAAAACCGCTTAAAACCCGTTGAAAAACTGCGTTTTTCGCTAAAAACCGCTTTGTAGGAACATTTCAATTGGTCGGCTAAACCCCAACCCAGCGGTTTTTCGTTGAGAACCAATGTTTTTTGATTTTTTTTAATTTTTATTCCTTATCCCTTCAGTTTTTGACGGGTTTTTAGTGGTTTTTGCGGTTTTTCACGGTTTCGGTTTTGTAAACCCTACTGGCGGCTAATTTACAGAACCACGAGGTCTTTTCTACCAAATAACATGTGAAAGGATCTAAATGTAATTAGAAATTTGCAAAGGGCCTTTTTGCAAAAAAAAGCAGGACACATGGATGGTCGGCTCCAATCTCGGGAGTTGCTAGCAATCGGATGTCCGATCCCGGCTGTTTTTCTCGGACACGTCGGCGCAATATTTTTTCCCATATGTGCAACAATTTTTTTGCGTGCACATTCCTACTGTTATCGAGCGTTTTTGTTGCATACGGTGATTACAAATGTTGCACGCATGGAAAGAAAATGTTGTAGTGATCCGGATCGATATTCCTACTGTTATAAAAAAAATATTGTACACGTGTGAAAAAAATATTATACGTATGAAAAAAAATTATAGACAGTCGAAAAAATCGGACATCCGATCAAAAAATAATTAAGATAAGATATCCTCCGCCAACAAACAGGAATGATCTGAAGCGGACGACAACGCTGCACGGAGTTTGGCCTGGACTGGTCAAAGCCGATAGACCTAACTAACCATGTTGTGTGGCAGCGATTGGATAGTTCCAACTTGATTGTTTACTATCCTCTTCGCCTGACTTTTTTTTCTCTTCAAATTTCACCTTTTTAAAAAACTAATTTCCTGCATGTTGCGGTTACAAAATCAAGAAGCATTTCTAAGCTGTTGAATTAATAGTGACATTATGGATCGAAGGAACCAATTCAAGTATCCAACTCACTAGATGTGTATATATATACACGCATACGGTGGCGCTATTCTACACGTACGCGCTATGTTGCCTATTTTACGCGCGAGCCGTGTCGCTGTGATGCTTCGGCCAGAGAACCGCATTCAAACCATCCTGCGTAGGTCTATGTGGACTAAACCAATTGCTAGTAAAACATAGATGGAGCTACTACTGAATCAGTACAACAACGAATGAATTACTACCGAATCAATAACATGTCCACCCACTAAAAAAATAGGTTTTCTAGTTTGTACATAAATATGTTTTTTTATTTTAGGTATATCTTTTTATTGGTAACTCGGATTTGCAAATAGTTTTTATTAGTAGCTTACTGACGATGAGATGAATAAAATGATATAAGTCTCGTTATTAAATAGTAATTTTTTTGACTGATAACAAAAATTACTACATCTACATCATATTCTACACAGATTAGTTATTAGGTAGTAAAATCCATGAAAATTATACGTACAAGTTATGAAAAATTCTTAAAAAATTACTATACATAGAAGATGTGAGTTTCTATATCTCTATAAAATTTGAATACCAACTGAATTTGGTATTCAAATTATACTGAGCTATAGAAGCTCATATCTCCTACGTATGGTAATTTTTTGAGAATTTTTCATAACATGCACATATAGTTTTTTTAGTCATTTTGCAGTAAAAGTTCGCAAAAAATATATGTACAAGTTCTGAAAATTTCTCAAAAATTTACCATAGGTTGGGGATATGAGCTTCTACAGCTCTATAAATTTTAATACCAAACTCAATCACATTTTAAAGATATGTAAATGATAGATTTACTATTCATCAGTGACTAGCTCTTGTCAATTTCATATCTTTCAAATGTGATTGATTTTGGTATTCAAATTTTACAGGACTTTAGGATTTCACATCTCCTACATATGGTAATTTTTTCAGAATTTATTCATATAGTTTCGCAGATTTTTACTGCCAAAATAACTGATGTGTGTAGTATAATAGTAAAATCCAATTACTCATACTATAGATTAGTCATTTTGACAGTAAAAGCCCGTGAAACTATATGTACAAGTTCGGAAAATTTTCAAAAAATTACCATAAGTAGGGAATATGAGCTTCTATAGTCCTGTAAAATTTGAATACCAAACTTACTCGCATTTGAAAGATATGAAAAATGATAAAATTACTATTCATCACTGGTTAGCGCTTGTCAATTTCATAACTTTCAAATGCAATTGAATTTAGTATTAAAATTTTACAGAGTTGTAGAAGCTCACATTCCGTACACATGGTAATTTTTGAGATTTTTCGGAACTTGTACATGTAGTTTTTTTAGTTATTTGGCAGTAAAAGTAAATGAAAAATATATGTATAAGAACTGAAAAATTCTCAAAAAATTATCATAGGTAAGAGATGTGAGCTTCTATAGCCATATAAAATTTGAATACCAAAATCAGTCGTATTTGAAAGATATAAAATTGATAAGTGCTAATCAGTGATGAATAGTAAATATCATGTTGTACATGTAATAATTTCTGTTATCAGACGGGAAAATTACTATTTAACAACAAGACTTATATCATTTCATTGCTCTCATCGTCAGTAAGCTACTGATGAAAACCATTTACAAATTCGAGCTACCAATAAAAAGATATGACTAAAATAAAGAGAAAACATATTCATATACGAACTACATAATGCATTAATTAGTCTGTTTGACACCACAAGAAATAAATGGTCCATGCATGCATGCGCAAGTAATAAATACGAGTAATTCGGTTTGGTCGAACTGCGTAAACTAGCCGGCTCGATCGAGCTGCGTAAACTGACCGCCGTGTAGAATACACGCAGCTATAGAAGGGGCTTACTAGTTTTTTCTCCCTATATATACATGTGTTGAGCTCTTTGAAGGGGCTTACTAGTTTTTTCAGATATTGAACTTTGTTTAGCTCTCAAACACGACTTATTTTACCTCAGCGATCCAGCCCATCATCGATTACCTGACCCATCCGTGCCTGCTTCCTCCCTATGTTACCACCTTCCCTCGCCGTCCCATGTTATCCCCTCCTCACCGTCCCCTACCTCCTCGGTGCCAAATCCAACGGCCTTTAGTCACGCCGCTGTCGGATACGACCTTACGATACTGCACCACCAACTTTGTCGACTGTCCTGACGAAGAAGATGGCGCCAACCTAAGAGGAAGAAGACGATGACAGTGCTGGATCTCAACAATCCTCATCGCTTGAGAGCTGGATCCAACGGTCATTTTCTCCAATAAATAAATAAATTTTAGTTTTTTTCTCCAAAATAATTGTGTGTACTGATCCTCGCCGGCGGTCGACACTCGCTCCTAGACCTTGGTGCCGTCTACGGTGACAGACCAACGGCAACGGCGTCCACGACTACACACGTTCAACGTGACAAGGACTAGTCAAGCATAGCACGACAATAACATGGCGTGCCCTGGACCGTGTCTGGACCTCACCGAAGGTGAGTCTGACTAGTACAGCATAGCATACCACGGCCTGAAGCCTGTTAGATCTATACCGTGCCGGCACGATTCTATCCAACCCCCATCTCTAGGTACAAGCTAGAGCAAGTTGGGGTATTGTGTTGCCTGCCTCTCACTGGTCACTAGCAGAGAACAAGTTCACCTGTGTCACTAAAATCTGGACTGATCATTCAACTTGCCATTACTGTTTATTTTTGCAAAAGTACTTGTCATTGTTTTTAGGAACTTTGGTTTCAGAGAGGAGGATACGCAGGACCAAACCCCGGTATCAACTAACCCAATTAAACAGTTTTTATCAATGTCAATAAATTATTTGGACAAGTTGTTGCAACTGTTCTGGAGAGAGAGAGGGGCAGTGTTGAACGAGCAGAAAGTTTCAGTTGATAGAAGAGAGAAGGGGAGGGACACATGGCACTTTGAAGTACTACGTGTGAACTAGTGAACTTGTGAGAGTGATACAAACCATGTGTGTATATGGTGAGATCAATCAAAGTCAATGGACGCCATTAACATTAAAAGCTTCCTTTTGGAATTTTTCTATTGAGCTGGCCAGCTTGACTACGTGCTCAATCATCGATAAAGTTAAAAGGGAAAGAAAAAGAAAACGACATACTCAAAGTACTATCAAATGCACAGAGATGCCACTATCTCCCCTTCCAATTATTTGCACCCACGCCGTCTCCTCTTAATCAAAGTATGGAATCTCTCCTTGTTTTATAGGGACAAACCCTACTCCATCCAACAAAAAGCCTAACTGCTCACTACTCACTAGTAGTGCTAGTAGTATTAGAACGTACTATCCCCTAATCACCGTGAAAAATCCAAGTGACATTTAGAAAAAGAATAGTCTCTCAATCACAAAAGAGTGTCATTTTGGGACACGTGCTATCAAACTTTTAAGATTGTAGTTATCAATATTTTTAAAAATATTTAGATTGGATACATAAAAATTATAGCTGTAGATTTTGTCTCGAAAATTATTATTATAATATTATAATTTTATTGAGTTTTATAAATACATTACAAATAGCAATTGATTATTAAAGTTATGTTTTGAGGGTTGTATCGATGTCCAAATTCCAAAAGTGTATTTTTTTTTTGTCGGGAGAGGGTAGGTTCATGCATTTTGTCGTGCCGTTTAAAAAGGCATAAATAATGTGAGAACAAGAGCCATCCGGTTAAAGATAAACGCGCTTGATCAATACTTTGGTCAGTTCAGCAAAGGTTGATCTAGTTCACGTTACTAATACACGTGGGATTAGTCAGCCAGACTCTAACCAGTCGCTTTATTTGAAAGGTGACCGTGCCGTAGAGCACCCAAGCTGCCAAAATCCGATGACAACGGACGCGAGGATTCGCTGCCGACAAGCCGATTTTCGGGCAGGATATGACGGCGTTTGCTGAGCTGAATTGTTCTTCGCCAATTTGTGTGTAGAAAGCATCACCAGCACACAACGGAAAGATGGAGAGAAATCAAACACCAACATGTGGGAAAGAAGAACAACGTGCAAAGGTGGTAGTAACAAGATGCTTCTCCTCTTCTTCCTTCTTCAAATCTTCATGTGTCACCGTAACGCACTCACACTAAACTGAACGCGATGCCATTTGCAGGTTAATTCTAGCCACCTAATTTAGCGTGGAACAGAACACTAACCCAAGACTCGATAGAAGGAGAACCTAGTAACAGCTAAAAGCAACACCAGTAGATAGGCATGTTTTGTAATACGGAAAGTTTATACAATATTATGGAGTTTTTTTTAAAAAAAGGTATAATTCTTCTAGAAGTCCTACGGATTTGTGCATTTCAAACGGGTTAAACTGATTTTTTTACAGGGGTTAAACTGATTTGAGAAGTTTTTGTTAGTTCATGAATTAATTATACTGGTCTGTTACCATGGTGTTACTGAACTGCAGCATCAAAGTGGCGGTTCAAATATACTGCTAGTGGAGAAATACTATAGTACCAAAGCGCCATGGCTGCTTAATCTTCTAGAGAGTTCTAGAACACTCCTGTGAACTGCCCTGGCTAGTCGATAAATCTCAAATACCTTTAGTGAACTCACAAAAAGAGTGAAAATACCTTAGAATGATGTTGAATCCACTCTTACCCCTCATGATAAGAAGAGGGGGAGACCTTCGGACGTACGGGACTCAATTCCATAGAGACGTATGTGGAAACAGGGAACCGAACAAGACAAATCACTCTCCAAGATAGTGGAAGAAACTTAACCTGATGTAGAGAAAATCACTAAAGTGAGCCATTCTGAAGGTGGTAACCCCGACGAATATTTGAACGCATAATCTGATAGTGGGAGATTGGAATATCCAAACTCCATCGTTGTGGGAAATCATGAGGATCTAGAAGAAATTAATAAAAAAAATATCCACTAAATATGTAGATTTGGGAGAGTTGTATAAAAGAAAGACTATAATTGTTCATATGACCTCAAAAATTGTTGAAACTGTTGATCTGGATTCAGAACTAAAGTCCATGGCAGTGTGCCAAAAGTGATAAGGTTGAGTTAAATGGAAAGAAGCAATTGAAGTAGAATTGTGCTCCCTTAACAAAATGAAAGTATTCGGCCATGTTGACCGAACATCGCCTAAAGTGTTTCATGTAGGATCCAAATAAGTTTTCATCCGAAAGAGAAATGAAAACAACTATGTAGTGAGATATAAAGCGAGGTTTATAGCATAAGGGTTCACGTAAATACATGGCATCGATTATGATGAAACTTACTCTCCTATAATGAGTGAAATAACGTTCTGATATTTGATATCAACGACAACTAGCTTGAACTTAACAATACAGTTGATGGATGTAGTGACCGTATATTTACATGGGTTACTGGATACTGATATTTATATGAGAGTACCTGAAGGAGTCACAATTACATGTTCTAATAAAAGTAATCGTAACATGTATAGCATCAAACTGCAGAGGTCGCTATACGGATTAAAATAGTCATAGAGAATGTGGTACAATCGACTTGGTGAGTTACTTCTAAAGGAGGGATACTCCAATAATGATGATTATCCCTCTGTGTTCATAAAGAAGTCTTATAATAGATTCAGTATCATCTTATTATATATCGATGATCTAAGTATCGGAATGACGGAGGATATAAAGGAAGCAAGTTCTTACCTTGTGACGGACTTTGATATGAAAATTTGGGTAAAACCAAATATTGCTTAGACATATAGCTAGAGCATTTCTCAAAAGAAATTTTTGTACACTAGTCTACCATGGATAAATGTTATCCTTTAAAGACCTCCTTGGTAGTAAGATCACTTAAAGTGGATAAAGACCCATTCAAACTGGGGATGAAAAATAAGGAAGTCTTTGGATCCGAAGTTCCATACTTATGTATCTTGTGAATTGCATCAGGCTTGATATTGCATTCACAGTAAATTTGCTAGCTAGACACAATGCAGTTCCAACCAACAGGCATTGAGATAGTGTCAATATTGTTCTCAGATATCTCTAAGGTATACAAGATTTTGGTTTATTTTATCAGAAGGACCAAGACTGGACTATGGTGCGATATATGGTTGTTGGTTATCTATTTGATCCCTATAATGCCAAATCTCACAATGGGTTTGTGTTTCTCTACGGTAGTACAACCATTTTTTAGTGGTCTTTTAAGTAGGCCTTGATAGCTACTTCTATCAACCACTCAGAAATTATAGCATTTTATAAAGCCTCACATAAATGTGTTTGGCTAAGGCATGTGATTAGTCATATCCAGAAGTCGTGTGGCATTAAACACCATCAATACCTCCATATTTATTTATTTATGAAGATAATGCTGCTTGTGTTGTAAAAATGCAAATATGTTGCATAAGGAGTAATATCACGAAGTATATTGCCCCTAAACTTTTCTATCCTCACTAACTCCAGAAGAATTGTGAGGTAAAGATCATGCAAACTAAGTCATATGAAAATTTGGTTGACTTATTAACTAAATCTTTGCAACATCTAGTTTTCAAAGATGTGTTGGTGGCATTGGAATGAGACGATTTGGAGATACATAGAATTTAGGGGGGAGTAAATCTCTAAACCATAACCCTTACTATGGTCCTGAAGATACTATCCTAATCCAGAAGATTACAAGCTTCACTCTTTTTCTCTTAGTGAGTTTTTCTGAAGTTTTCTTATATGAAGGTTTTTAATGAGACAACAAATATAACACAATATACGGATGAAATATATTCTTCTCTCTATCCTTTTTTCCCACTAGTTTTTTTACAAAGAGTTTTTGATGAGACATATGTATTGCATGGTATTCACCCAAGGGGGAGTGTTGAGATACATCCAGACTCTTAGTTTTGGTGGGCGAATTCCAAAATTGGGTATAAATATAGCACCCCAATCTACAATCAGTAAAGAGAGAAGAGAGCTGATCTCCTTATACCCTGTGTTCATCTATTGCGATTGTTCTTCGAGTATTATTGATTGGCATTGGGATTAATCTAAGACGATCAATTTATTATTCAACACGTTTTTTTTCTGATTTTGGAGGAGCGAAATTTGGTGAGTATTTGACATGAGGTTTGCTTTGTGGTCCCACTTGTCTGATGATATAGCGATGGGGTTCTTAGGGTCAATAACTAACCTTTCCGTGAGTGCCATACGTGACCCTGTTCCTAAACTACCCTTTTTAGGTCCTACAAGGGTTGCATTTTGTTGCAAATTTGTTTTACTATCGGTAAAGAAAAGTTTGTTTTACTAAGTCTTGAATACCATGTCAATCATAAAAATATTACTAAAAATATACAAATATTATGACAAGTTTGAAGAAAATTTGGAATTTCGTTGCATAATTTTTGAAGATTTATTGTCACTATTGATTTTGAATCTTCCAAAATTGTCTATATATGTTTTCGCCTCTAGAAGTAGTGTTATAGTTTCTTTTTGTTTGTTGTTTGTAGCATTAATTTGAGATAGTTCATGACTAAATTCAAACTAGTCACAAACCTAATTCCATTTATAAAGAACATAATATGAACAAGTAAGTTCCATTCTCGATTTAATTATGAGAGGAGTAAGCCTACTTTATCCCTTGAACTATCACATCTTCAATGCTTTCCCTCTCAATACAAGTTGTACAAATCTTAAAACAAACGAATGGGTAAGTAATCACCATTTCCCTTCATTTATGCTTTAATATTTGTGCAACTGTTAAAAAGAAAAGCATGGAAGCACCTCTCTCACAAGTATCTAATTTTCAACCTTTAACTACGAAACCGGGTATCCAATACCCCTCAACTATCAAAACCGTGTACTTTTAACCTCTGAGGATGGTTTTAGTGGTGGTTTTTTCACGTAGGTGGCAATGTCATTATTTTTCTACCCACATGACAGCTTAATCATTAAGATCACACAAAAATATTTAGGACCCCACCTATCACACAAAAATATTTGGGACCCCACCTCTCAGCCTAATCTCTCATCCTCTTCTATCCCTCTTTTTCTTCTTTTTCCCTTCCTATGCTCGATTTGAAGCCAATAGTCACAGTTTCTCCCACTTCGGTTGCGCCATCCACATGGTTGCTTCACTCCGCCGGGTCGCTATCACTAGCTACATATCCTCGTCCTCGAACGTGGCCACTAAGGAGGCTATGGTGACACCCAAGCTCAGCGAGAACATGTGTGTCATGGCGTCGGTTAGCCCTTGCCCTCTTCCTCCTCAACCCCAACTACCGCCACATCTGTGCTCCCTGTCTCCCTTGCCCTCCTTCTCCCGCTCTTGGCCACCGCCGCCTCCCCACTCCTTGTTGCCCTCACCCTCCTCCTCCCTGTTCTCAGTTGTCGCCACCTCCGCACTCCCTGTCACTAACACGCTGCCCACGGTCCTCTTCACCTTAGCACTCTCAGTCTAGAAGCCCGCGATAGCCCTTCCTCGTGGGATGATGGAAGCAATGGACAGTGGACCATAAGGATGACGGCACGGTGCATCTCGGGACCTAGTCAGACCTCATTTACATTGTTTGCTATGGCTGGTGCCTAGATTTGGAGAGAGGAGGAGGAAGTGATGGGAGAAGGGGAAATGAGAGAGGAGGAAGAAAAAAATCGGGGAGGGCCAAAGAGAAAAGCAAAAAAACTAACGGGGGCAGAACAGTACACCCCGTGATGGCGGCCTGCAACCACAAGGTTCACACAACCAACCAATCAACCAGAAAAATACTTTAACCCGTACTTAAATCTAAATTCAATTCTAACCCAAGCGCCATACAGCCTCTGGACTGGTAACTATCGCTTATTAATATCACCCGCACTTTTCCCTTCCCTTCGTTTCCTAGCCTCGCCTCGTCGTCGTCGTCCTCCTCCTACCCCCCGCTGCTCGCCGAAGCGCCGCCGCGGTGCTCGCTCCTCCCGCCTTGCCGCAGAGAGCTCCGCTGCCCGCGCCGCGCCAGGAACCAGCGCCGTCCCTTGGCGCCACGGTGATTCGGGGCAGTGGTGGGCTCGGATCCGAGCGCGGGGGGTCCGGTACGAGGCTCCGGAGGGGAATGTGGGTCCCAGTTTGAGGCGTTTTTGGGACTGGAAGCTGCGGCGAGATGATACGGTGAGTGATCTGGAGGTTGCGAATTGTGAATAGGGAATTGGAGGCGGGTGCGCCGCTGCGGGTGGTTGGATTTGTTCCAAGGGCTCGGGTTCTGGAGTGTTTGGTGGTTTGTTGGGGGATTTTCTGTAGGTGGATTCGATACTCCGTTTGATTCGTTGCAATCGTCATGTTGCGCTTGCTCCGGCCATTTTTTGATATATTTTTTATGGTAATCACTTTGTGTCGGGTTGATGCGGCTGAGACTGCTTTATCCGTGCCAAATTGGGAGTGCAGTTGCTATGAGAGGCTAATTCCTTCGTTCCGACAGCTAATCATGGGAATTCCTTCTAATTGTAGGTGTTTTGGGGCCAAATTATGGTTGTTTCAACTGTCTGGAGAGCTGGTGATTTTAGGCGCTAATTTCGCGATTTTATGTGCGTAGCGTGATTTCAGGTGTTTTTTTAGCAGCCCAACTCGCGAATTCCTGTGGTCTCGCTTAATTCTCTTGTCGTTCGTGCTTCTGTTCCTTTTTCCTCGGAGAATTTTCTTCGTACGGTGAACTCGGCGGGATAATTTCGTACTGGCCTGTTCTATTTTCGGGTGTTCTCTCTATAGTTAGTGGCAAAACTGAGCTTAATATGGTATGAATTTTATTTTTTATGTTCAGGTTTGAAGTGTTTCTAAATTCTAACTATTCCATGGATTTGACCTGTTTTTGGGTGGGAAATAGATTTGACCACACCTAAGCTTGCTAATTCCGCTCGTGTTTCACTTGTGAATTTATGTTATACTATGTGATAGGTTCGATATGATGTGAATTATCGGGCTATAACTCTAGATGCTTAATTTGACCTCTTTACAAGAGTTGATTCGTAAGTGATTTGCAAAGGAATTTTTTACCTGTGTGAATCGATTTGACCCAAACTTTTTCCTGCGGTGTTTTGTGATTGAGGTGGCACAGAGCTGTTGGATTCTCGGGGATGAACAGGAGGCTTTGACTTATTTGTGTCCTACGCCTATATTTCGGGAATTGGGACCTGCTTGGCTACAGTAGCTGTTACGGTGTGAACAATCCTGTGATTACTCGCCTTTTGCAGAATCCAGCCGTGGGCTTTTAGGCATATAGACTGATCTGGAAAAGGAGCTCACAATTGGCACGCGCATGTTTGTTTAATTACATTTCTACAAATAGCCTCCCCTTTTGAGTGTAATATTCTGTTTACATGAGTTCACATGAGGTGGACATTTAAATTCTGTCCACTTCACTTTTGTTAGGCATCTTCATTTCAATAGGCCATTTCTAGCTATAATTTAGTAATGTGTATATACCGTGTTCTAGGATTGTAAGTTGTTTTTTTTTTGTGTGTATTCAGGTCGATAGGAGGCCCATTTTGTTGAGCTGGGGATGCAAAGCATGGGTGCCTTCAGCTAGTGAGCTCAGGACGTGTAGATCAAGAGGCTGATGTCTTCAAGATAATGGCAGGGAATGATGGAGTTGCCCTGAAACCTGTGTCATGCGGGGCAAGGTTACGTAGGAGTTGTGATGCATCACTGAGAGAGGGAGGGTACAGGAAGAACCCATTCTTGAAGAACAGAGTGAAGAAGTTTGATCTATCTAGCCTAGATTGGATTGATGAGATTCCAGAATGTCCGGTGTTTTCTCCATCAATGGAGGAGTTTGAGGATCCATTAGTTTATCTCAGTAAAATTGCCCCTGTTGCTGCAAAATATGGTATAGTTGCTTCTCTATGTTCTTCTATGCTTATTTTCTTCTGAGTAGCAAGGTCAAGGGCATGATAAAGATTGTAGACAGAGAACCAATGATTGACAAATGTGATCTCATGAAAATAAAATAAAGAGAAATTTGCACTGGTGGTCTCTAAACTTTCAGAGTGGTGCCACTTGTGTCATTAAGCTTTCAAAATCGTCATAGTGGCAAAATGTTCAGGTTTAGGGACCCACCAATACGGTTTTAAAGTTTATAGGCCTAAGTGGCACCACTGCACAAATTTAGGGACCTCCGGTGCAATTTTCTCTAAAATAAACCAAAGCCTTATCTTTAAAGCAATTAACTTGTGGCTGTTCTGAGATATGCACTTTAGATTTTGCTCTTGCAATAATACATTCAGAACGGAAATCATACTGCCGCTCCAGTTGCACTAGTGTATTTTTCTAGCACTGCACAGGTGCAATATAGTGTAGTTATCTCAGTTTTATGTGCCCGCTAGAAAAAAGCTGAGGCACACATGGAAACTGGAATTGCCTGAGCTAACCTTTTGTCAGTAGTGAAATTCTTGAACCATAGTGTTAATGGCTTTTGTGCTTTGTCTTCAAATAGGTTTCTATACATATTGTATTGGGTGATGATGCTGAGACTATGTGCAATTTCCAGGTATATGCAAGATTGTTTCACCTATCTGTGCTTCTGTACCTGCTGGTACTGTACTGATGAAGGAACAGGGCGGACTTAAGTTTACTACCAGAGTGCAGCCTCTCCGTCTTGCTGAATGGTCCAAGGATGATAAGTTTGCTTTCTTCATGAGTGGAAGGTCTGTCAATCTATTAATACGGCATTACTGCTAGATAAGTGATTTTTGCCGTTTCTATTACATAACTTATGAGTATGTATTATCAGAAAGTACACATTTCGAGATTTTGAGAAGATGGCAAATAAGGAATTTGTTCGAAGATACTCTAGTGCTGCCTGTCTTCCACCAAGGTATATGGAGGAGGAATTTTGGCAGGAAATAACATTTGGCAAGATGGAATCTGTTGAGTATGCATGCGATATCGATGGTAGCGCATTCTCTTCTTCTCCTAATGACCAACTTGGGAGAAGCAAATGGAACTTGAAGGTACTTATTTTGTGTACCATTTTTTGAGGCATTACATACTAATTATATCACTAGATATCTTTTTATTTGGTACTTCTGTATTTTGCAAAGTTACGCAATGGCTGCAATTATGCTTGTTCTACTTTCCTTATTTTGCTGTTTGGGTTGAATGTAGTTTGCAGATATCCTTTTGTTTCTTTGGTCATAACTATGTCTTCATGTAACATACACAATGTATTGATTTTAATCATTTCATAGTAGATGCTATTTTTTTTAGTATTTGGCTAAAGGTCCGCACATGCCCCCTTGCTCATTAAATGTTCACTCTTGCATTTATATCTTTGTCAAGTATTCTTATCTTGATATATTAATATGTTGATCATTAGGTGATCTTATCGATCACATATGCTACATTGATTAATGATATGTTAAAATATTTCATTCGTGTTTTGATCCAGAGACTTTCTCGGTTGCCCAAATCAACACTGCGTCTTCTCAGAACAGCAATTCCAGTGAGTAGACTGTATTGATGAATTCTTATCCTTTCTTGTTGACTACTTACAGTTAAAAATTTTCTGGGGTTTTCAGGGAGTAACAGATCCAATGCTGTATATCGGAATGCTCTTTAGTATGTTTGCCTGGCATGTGGAAGACCATTACTTGTACAGGTGTATGATTAATAGTTTTTCTCGTGTTTCTACTGCCTATTCTTTTCATTATGGTGCACACTGAATCTTCTATTTGTTCTAATGTGAGTTAATGGTTTGCCAGCATTAACTATCATCACTGTGGGGCTTCAAAAACATGGTATGGGATTCCAGGCAAAGCTGCTCCAGATTTTGAGAAAGTGGTACGTGAACATGTATACGATCACGAAATTTTATCAGGTGATGGGGAAAATGCAGCATTTGATGTCCTTTTGGGGAAGACTACAATGTTTCCTCCAAATATTCTGGTGCATCATCATGTTCCTGTCTATAGAGCTATACAGAAACCTGGAGAGTTTGTTATCACTTTTCCTCGAGCTTATCATTCAGGTTTCAGCCATGGTGAGTTTTCCTTGCAACTACTTGCTGTCAGTAATGTTCCAAAACCAAATATCTCAATCTTCTATTTCATTTGATTATTTATGAACACTGGAAAATGTTTACAAAAAATGCTAGGTTTTAATTGTGGCGAGGCAGTGAATTTCGCTATTGGTGAATGGTTTCCTCTGGGAGCAATTGCTAGTCAACGTTATGCACTTCTAAAGAGGATACCATTACTGCCTTTTGAGGAGCTTCTTTGTAAAGAGACGGCATTTCTTGCTCAAGGATTTTCTACATCTGATCATGACGGTTTAACTACATTAATTGGAGATATGCACATGCAGCGTTGTATGAAAGTCCCTTTTGTGCAGTTGATGCGGCTCCAACATCGTGTTCGTTGGTCACTTATGAAAATGGGTGCTCGCACACACTATATAGCAGATATTGATGCCACGGTTCTCTGTGGTATATGCAGACGTGACTGCTATGTAGCTCACATTATGTGTAACTGCAGAGTTGATGCAATTTGCCTTTGTCATGGTAAGACCTTATTAACACAGCTCTGAGGCTACATTGCTACTAGGTGCAGATATCTGCCTCATTTGCTGTCATCTTTTTTACTTGTTTGCCTTGTTTTGAAGAGGAAGAGATTAGGAAATGCCCTTGCAGTTGTGATCGTGTTGTATTTGTGAGGAAAGACATCTTTGAATTGGAGACATTATCAAAGAGGTTTGAGGAAGAAAATGGAATACTGGATGCAGTCAGAAAGCAAGTGTCTCAAAGTGATGGCTCTAGCACATATTCTGACTTGTTCAACTGCATTGATCATGATGCTGAATACTTCCCATACGGCAAGATTCACATAGATGCATCCCCTGAAGTTCATAGCATTTCCGAGACAGACGTTGGATATGATTTGAACAAGCCATGTCCTGCTGCATCAACAATAACATTTTCTTTCGGACCCCATGACTATTCTACACAAAGTGACGTAAGCCTCAGAGCTGCGTTTCTTACTGTTATGTTGCTGCACTGTATTGGGCAACTCAAAAGTATTGATGTTACTGTATATATGCAGGAGTGTACAAGTTCTAACAGAAGAACCTGCTCTAGCTCTTGTCCTGAGAATGTAATTACTCCTGAATCCGCAATCATTAATGCTTACCCTTTATCTACTCCTGATCAAACACGTCCTTCTGACAAATTGGCTGCACAAGATACTGATGATTCTGACTGTGAAGTATTTAGAGTGAAGAGAAGGTCTAGCATAACTCCAGAGAAAAGGCGTTTAGAAGATGTGACAATAACAAATTTCACTGAGAATCAGGTACAAATATTAGTGTGATGCATTCATATATATTGTTACCCTCTCCATTTACAAATAGATGTCACTGTATAGTATGCTTGCAGCTGAACTTTTCTAACAGATATCCCCATAATTGGCCATATGAACACAATATGAGTACATTAGCCATAAAAAGTATTTCATAATATCTATGATACATATTTGGTAACATTACAAAAATTAATGGCCAGGTATACCTCGGAAACCTTCTCAATGTCCAAAATGGTGTCTATTTGTAGATAGAGGGAGATTATTCTATGTTGATACATGACGTTCTATCGGACTTAATCTGCAACGGACCTGGAGCTATTTGCTATTGATAATCAATTGCGATAGTCTTTCTGTAATCCTCAGTTCCTGACTATATTATATATTTGTTACTCTTTCCTTATAAAATCTAACATCTTATACCAATGTTTTATTCTATTTCACCTTTTTCAAAAAAAATTGATGTATGATACAGTGTGCCTGGGCCTTCACAGGATCCAGTATCGTAACCTCCTGTGGGGATTGGCAATCAAAATTACGTCCATGTGTAGCACGGTCCCAAATGCTGAGCTTCACTCCAGAAAATACTTAGAAAATTATTACTAAACCAGACAAACTAGATTAAGGAGCTTCATTCCACAATGTAAAATCATGTGTAAATCGGGACGGACATGATAATAGGGAAATCTGTTCAAAATTTGTAACTAAACCCAGTTAGTGAACTGGAAGTTCATTTCATGGAGTGATTGCACAAATGCACAATCCCCCTTTTTTCCCAGAACCACCAATATTTATCTTCGTTCGAACTGCTTTCTCATTACTAATGGCATCTCCTTGTTCCTAATGCCAGGTATTAAAACGGTTGAAGAAAATCCATGTAGATGACAGACAAGAGCAGAAGATAGCAGAAGTATCCTGTGGTACAAGAAGTGATCCTGTCCGTACTGATGACTGTAGACATTGTGTTGACTTTATTTCTGGAAATGGAGATGACTTAATAGCTCCAACCAGATTGAAGATGATACATCAAATAGATGCAAATATTGTGGAAGATGAAGTTGCTTCCAGCCAGAAACCTAATGGTTGCAACTACCTATCTCCGTCTGTAGAGCTTGGGCCAAAACGCTTGAAAATTCGTGGCCCATCCTTTCCAAGAGGGATTTCTGAGCTGGAAATATCTTGCAGATTCCATGAGGACAGTGACTTGGCTAGCCAGCATGCTCAGTGAAGTATACTAGGCCATTGGTGCTAACACCACGTAAGTTAATAAACAGCATTCCTAACTTCTGGAAGCTGACAGCTTCTTCCAGCCAAGGTTTCCAATTTGGTAGGTCCGTTGGTAATGGGTGGTTCAGAACCAATTCTTTCCGCAGGCCTCCAATAGAGGCGCTGTCATGTCTGGATTTTTGATTTTATTGCCAGGTCACCTTTGTGGTAGGGGACCTGAAAGCTGTAGGCAGACAATTTCGGATGTTTGTTAGTTGTACATCTTCACTTATCTCCTTTCTTGTAGGTTTTTCACTGTGAAGAGGTCAGTCTACTACTTTTACCAATTTCTTTCATTCTTTTTCCCCAGATACACCTGTACCTAGAATGCTTAAATAGATGCAAATACGAAATTACACTGTACATCTGATGAGCCAATCTACTTTCTACTGGTCTTTGCTCTATGTAATCTCAAAATCATCACATTTTCTTATCATGTCATTATCGGTACCGGTACATTTGTCTCCAGATGTGTTGATAACTTCATATGTTAATAAATAGATTGATGCTGACAGGAAATCACTACCACTGACTATCATATTGAATATGCAACAAAGTAGATGCTTTGTGATAATGTATATTGAAGCTCATGTAAATGCTCGAATCAATGTTCTATCGAAAGTGGGTATAACAGAAGGAATAAAGGAGCAATTCAGTCGCAACTCCTAGTTGTTAGACCCTGATCTGCTAAAATCTGTCATATAAGATTTACTTTCTCCTGTAATGGTACGACATGATATTTGCTTGCCCAATGATTTTTAATGCCGTGGTAACTCTGGTTGGTTAGCTAAGTAGGTACTTTGACTAATTGTCTTGTAAATGGCTTCAGGACCTTCAGGTGGTATAAGGAGAACGACCTGCCGTTTCTTGTTTTTATGCTTTGACAAAATTCTGCAAATTAGGCATGATGCCTCACAACTCATATCATTAAGTTTTGGTGTAGCATAGTGAATTATACTGTCATGGTGGGACAGGCACAATAGCCCAGTGCACGATTACTTGCTTTCACTTACCCATGCTGCCATCATTTTGTTCCACCTGCTGAGTTACTGAAAACGCCATGAGGGCCTATAACAGCCATTAACTCGACAGTTTGGTACGATTTTGCACAACTATTATGGCTTTACGTCGGTAAAGAGGCTATTCATGGAAAGCTGATGACGGGTTCATGAGGAAAGATTTGATATCTTTTCTAACTTTGCCCTTTCTCTTTCATTCTTTTGTGCATGTTCTCAAAACATAGATGTCATCAAATCATCGCATGTCTTTAAAGACAAGTTAAAAAGAAGGATTCTCATTGCTGCCACTCTTTGGTGTCCATGATGATTTACTGCTGAGTGCTTGGCTGAAGCTTTGTCAAGACCCAAGAACACTACACTTGTGCCCGCCTGTTCTGTTTTCAATTCGGCTATCATGTCAGCGTCATGCCAATGACAAAGATCCAATTTCCTAATTTGCCAGGGCTCAGCGTTGAGGCGAAGATATGCACCACATAAAATGTAAGTGCGCCCAAAATGCCTTTAGATTCATGTCATCTCTTATTTATGAATCTTGTTCAAAGATAAATGTTCCATGTCCTATTTAGGAAAAGACCTTCCAAACTTTCAATGTCCAGGCTAATTGAAGAAAATAATCTTCTGATAGGAATCCAACAAATGCATTGATGTTTGCCCATCGGACACCTTTGAAAGACATTGCTGTATCCAACTAACTTGATTGAAAATTCGATGCTATGATCCTTTTCCACACAGTTGGTAGTTGACACCATGGTCATAGTCTACATGCCTTAGACTTCTAGGACAGAGTACAACCCGTCATTTTGTCATGTGCTTATTGTTCAACATGCCAATAACTCATGCTTACATGGTCTTCTGTCCGGTGCCAGCTTACATGTGTCTGAAAGCCCCAAGTATCTCGAATAGAGTGTGCCTGTCGAGTCAAATCTTGGCTTCCTACAGTTTCCCCTTGCATGTACATCAGCTCAATTGAAGCTCATGGCAGAATTGAACTGCCTCCATGGGGGTTACCACATGCTTCATTCCGATTTTTCAACCCCGGTGTGGCCTCACCTTAGGTGTATGACCATGCCATGCAAGTAATGGACACTGGTATGTACCATGGTGAGTAAATTGTTGCATGGCTTCTGCCTCTGCCTGGCCATGAATGGCTATCAAAATCCTCAACAGGATGTGACCACACTCTGAACGGGGACAAACCATTAAAGGCCGCAGAGTTCAAGGCCTCCATTTCTTGACCTACATACTCACTGCTCAGTGCTATGGAGCAAATCCATCTACGTGGCTCGGCATCAGGGTTTCAAATATCGAATTTTCGATTTCGGCAAAAATCAGTAGAAACCAAAGAAGTTTGAAGTAAATTTTTTTGAACTCGGTGGTCAAACAACGGCAAAAAAAAAACCCAACCGATTTCACTGATTTTAGCGTTTTTCACCCATT
The DNA here is from genome assembly GCA_036346275.1 of Otatea glauca. Lineage (NCBI taxonomy): Eukaryota > Viridiplantae > Streptophyta > Magnoliopsida > Poales > Poaceae > Otatea > Otatea glauca. The sequence goes on from CM070714.1 coordinate 45,199,031, forward strand.
TTCGATCAGTTTTGTTCGATTTTTTTTTATTTTTGAACTATTTTATTCGATTTTTGGCACACTCAAGGAAAATAATAAAAAAATTGCAGAAAATCTGAATAAATCCCAATTGATCTATAAAACATCTCAGAAATTTCAATAATTTTTGAATTCATTTAGTGCTTCTGAAAAATAAAAAATAACAATTAATGAAAAGGAACAGAGGCACTGTCAGATTTTCATAAACATTTACAAGCTTGATCATGCATTGAAATTTTTATGATACTATAAAGAGTTCCCAAGGATCATGCATTAAAATTTTCAGAAATGTTAGACTTCATTTAGCGCCCCTAGAAAATCAAAAACAGAAGAGTACATACAAAGACAGTAGCACTTTTAGAAAATTTTAAAAATACACATGTCTGATCATCATCTAAAAATTTTACAGCATCATAATCATTGCCTTAGTACCTCACACAAATTTTTAGAAATATTAGACTTCATTAAGTGCCTCTAGAAAATCAAAAACCGAAGAGCATATATAAAGACAGCAGCACTATTAGAATTTTTTTTAAAAATACACAAGTCCGATAATCATAAAAAAATTTACAACATTATTAGCATTGCCTCGGGACCTCACACAAAAATTTTCAAAAATTTTAATACTTTTTGTTAAATTTGTCTAAATTTTTTGAATTTTCTAAATTTGAATTGAACCGGTTTACTGACTGGTTTCAAAAGCTAAACCGGCTCGATAAGCTCGATTTTCATAGTTTTCAAGCGATTTTCGTCGATTTTGTGAAAGCATTTCAATCAGTAGCGGTATAGTAATCAAACCTCTACTAAAGCCTGCAAGGTTCCGGGCGCGTCGTGCGTTTGAGCCATGGAGCAAGCCGGCTCGGCTCGCCGAGCCGGCGGAAAAAAATTTACATTCGGGTCATTTTTCGAAAAAAACTACATATAGGTCCTTTTCCTGAAAAAAAATTACGATTAGGTTCTTTTTCTGAAAAAAGAATATATATTACATCTAGGTCCTTTATGCGTTTTTAAGGCTTGCGCTCGGGTCCTTTTTATCAAAAAACGGAATTACGAATAGATCCTTTTCGCAAAAGAAAAAAGCGTTCAAATCCTTTTTTTTGGAAAAAAAATATACATTGCATTTAGGTCCTTGTTGCGTTTTTCTAGTATTACGTTTAAGCCCTTTTGCGGAAAACACAAAATTCTTTTTAGGTCCTTTTCACACGTTTTCTCGATTTGCTCGTGTGTGGAGCGTCGATCGCGCGTTTTCTAAATTTGCTCGCGTGTAGAGCGACGCCCGCGACGTGGCACGCCGCGTATAGATTTCTAGTAATATCAGGTAGTATGATAAGTCTGAAATTTAGGTAAGGGCATTGTTTATGAGGTTGTGAAAACAGTCTCTCTTCGTCACGCAGGCTGGTTTTAGTCTGAAAATTTTGCGGGATCCAATAATTAAAATTATATAGCCTGCTACTGTAGATGTTGCCGAACTAGGAAAGGATCCCTCTAAATAGTACAGTTCACATGGCTCGGTCTGGGCCTTGCAAATTCAAGTGAGACAATTTACTGTATGCAGTCTTGGTGTGACAACTGACATCCCTATTGGCCTGTCCATATCTCTACTACTTCTAATTAACAGTTGATAGCGGTGGTCCGTTCTCCACGATTTGAAAGGAAAGTAGTAGTGTATCATATCACGATTTGATAATTGATTGGAAATTGATATCTCTGTAGAAGATTACGTAAAAATTGAAAGGAAAGTAGTAGTGTATCATATCACGATTTGATAATTGATTGGAAATTGATATCTCTATGGAAGAAAAGGAAAGTAGTAGTGTATCATATCACGATTTGATAATTGATTGGAAATTGATATCTCTATAGAAGATTACGTAAAATTTGGACAGAAGAAAAGGAATGTAGTAGTGTATCATACCACAATTTGATAATTGATTGCAAATTGATATCTTTGTAAAAGATTATGTAAAATTTGGATAGAAGAAAAGAAAATTTTACTTTGTTTGCCTTGAGCCATGAATCTGTGATGGCGCCATCACAGCGTGCAAATCAAGGAAACGTACGTATGTGCCGTGGTCTTATAAGCATGCAACCGTAGCCATCCGCCCGCCTTCGCCTCGCCTCGCGCGTGCAAGAAAGCGAGCAAGCCGGCGAGAACCATGGCGACACCACGGTATCGGCGTTGCTGACGCCGCCGCGTGCCCATCCTCATCCTAACTAACTAAACTAACGTCACCTAATCGTGGGCGTGGTAGGTACAAAGACGGCTTGTCGGTGCGCGGCTTGGTTGACACCAATTCGACGATCGCGCTTGTCCGTGGTGGGCGGACAAGGAGGCGGCTCGGGGCGTGGTCTTGGGTGCACCATCTCGTATAACGACGAGTTTCGGGCCTCGGGCGGCGTGCTCAGCCTCGGCAACAACATCTCCTTCGCGTCCCACGCCGTCGCGCGCTTCGGCGGCCGCTTCTCCTACTACCTGATTGATCACCTCACCCCGCACAACGCTACCAGCTACCTCACCTTCGCCCGAACACGGCCTCGGCCGCCGCGCGTCGTCGTCCACAGACGTCGGCCGCTTATCGACGGCCGGACGAGCCCGTTCTACGCCACGACGATGGAGGCCATCGGCGACATCCTGCAGCGAGCACCTCTAGGAGTTCGACCTCCGGAACCAGTGGCTTAAGTTCAGGCAGACGTCGTGCACCTAATGATTTCGACGGTGCACGATTTGTTTAGCCATGCAAGTCGTAACAGTGGTGATGGTAATATTGCTGCTTTTTGTAAGGCTCTTGGCCAAGTGTTAATAACGCTATGGAATGATTTCTGGAAAAGAAGAAGAGGCGTTAGTGCAATGGAAAAATGTTCGGGAATAGCTAATTTGATGGTGAGGTTAGGATGTCCACTCGTTATGATAAGTAACAACACTTCATTCCTTTTATCACTTTTTTCCTTACTCAGCGTTATCCCATTCATCCTTCTCTATTTTCTAACTGTTTTTGAAAGGTTTTAAACCAAAATTTTTTAAACTAAAAGTTTTTTAATCGAAACTTTTTATTTGAAATTTTTCAACTTGAAACTTTCTAATTTAAGAATTTTCTATTTGAAAATTTTTCAAGCTGAAACTTTCTAATTTGAAAAAAATTAAAATGAGTTTGCGGCTTTTGACTCTCTCACGCTGGGGCAATTCATCGATTTCGTGGTTCGTGCGCATAAGCACAACTACCGATGGCCGTGCCCACGTGGAAGGTGGCTATGGGCGACACCAACCAATCGATGCACAACGCAGCTCCTCGTCCTCGGCAAGGTTCCCTTTCTGACCCCTCTACGGTTCTCCGATCTGTCTACCACCTGATTATGAAAAGAAGGTGATATATATAGTAAAACATTATCATCAAATATGATTTTTTTTTCATAATTCCCAGGTTTTTTATGATTCCGGCTAGGAATAGCGGGATAAGCCTGACAAAGGCTGCCACGAAGCAGAGCATAGTCAGGCGTGGCGATGGAGTCGAGGAGGTGTGTAGACGAGGAGGAGTGTAGATCAAGTAAAGTGGAGAAGACACGATGCGGGTCGGGCAGAGTTCAGCTGGTTACTTCAACTGAGTCGATGACTTGATATAAGCCAACTCAATGTGTTAGATAACATGATTTTTTTATTCGTAGCAACACACGGCCATTTTCTTTTATTGCTTGACCTTTACGTTTCGTTATCAATTTTGTTTTCTGTAGCAATGCACGGGCACTTAACTAGTAAAAAACAACAATCAAGTTCTTCTCCCCTGTTAGCCCTAAGCCCCAGGGTTCACAATTTCGTTTCGCTCGCGAAAACCGCTAGCCCTGTGGTAGCGGTTTTCGCGAAAAACCGCTCGAAAACCGCGAAAAACCGAACGGTTTGCAAATTTGAAAATTTTGAAATTTGGTCAAACGAGATCGCGAAATCATGCGGTTTTAAAACGCTTCGGTTTTGAAAAAAAAACCAGCGGTTTTTGAGAAAACCGCAAAAACCGCTCGAGGTTGGAAAATTGGGGGGAAACCGCAAAAAAAATATTGTAAAATTTATAGAAATACAGGGAAGGCTAAAATTGAGTAAAAATGTAATAAATATATAAATAAGGTATGTGAAAACGTGAAAAAAAATTCCAGAATGATCTCTCCTAAATTTGAAAAAAAATCGACATGACCTTTGCTATATTTTAGAGAATTAGAAGTTGTAAGTTATGTATTTAGCAATAATATGTCAATAAATAATCTTTCATTGCAATACTACAATCACACAAGTGCAAAAATCAGCATTTACATAACTACAAAGCAAAATCATTCGCAATTTCACTACTATTTACTTATCAACATCATTTACATTATAATGCATTTAAATTGAAGTTGTGGAGTAGGCATAAGCATAGCTTCATCACTCTTTCATTGTCGCAAAAATGACATGTTCGACCTACATGAACGGAACATCGAAAACTGATGACAGAAGGAAAAATGGTGAAAATATAAAAAAGAAATTGAAAAAGTTCCAAAAAAAATTTAAAAATGTACAAAAAATCCCAATTAATCTATAAAACACCTAAGAGAAATTTTTACAATTTTTTAAATCATTTATTTCTTCTAAAAAATATAAAACAGAAATTAATGAAAAGTCAGATTTTTATAAATAGTAAAATGATTTATTATATTCTAAAATTTTAATGAAAATATAAATAGTTCCAAAGGATCATGTTCATTTATTTCCCATATAAAATCAAAAACAGAAGAGCATATACAATGATAATAGCACTTTCAGAATTTAAAAAAAAATACACATATCTGATCATCTCAAAATTTTAAATAATCATTTTAATGACGTTATAACATCACAAAAAAAGTTTAAGAAATATTAGACTTCATTTTTTTGGCCCTAGAAAATAAAAAATTGAAGAGCATATATTGTGACAGTATCACTGTTAGAATTTTTAAAAAATGTACATATCTGATAATAATATGAAAATTTTATAGAATCATTAGGATTACCTCAGTAACGCACAAAAAAATTTCAAATTTTTTTGACACTTTTAGCTAAATTTTTTCAAAATTTTTAAATTTACTGTTCATCTGGCTGGTTTTCCGAACGGTTTTAATTACCGAACCAGCTCGGTACGGGCGGTTTTCGACGGTTTTTTGAACCCTGCGAAGCCCCCAAGTTCCCAGCCATATGCAGTGCTTAGAAAACTTGCCAGTACAACCATACCTCATGCTATACCGGTTTGTGGAATGGCACATTTTGATACCAGTTCATACTACATACCGTTTCGAGTTTAATATAATAAAATATATTTATAAGTATACACATGTTTAAGTATATGTACACCAAATTTCACTTATAATATTACTCTAAATACATAGTAATACTATATAATATATAATTCAATAAACGATATTATCAATTCCACCTATATGACTGATATTGTATGGTATCGAAACTGATATGGCTGGTATTATCTAGTATTGAAGCCAGTATGGCTGTTATTGACCGGCATCAAGGTTGGTACGGTATATATGGTTACTCTGTATCGGTTTAGGTGATGAAATGGTATGCACCAGCCGGTAACGGTACAACATTAATAGCTATGATGATTAGTCATCCATATCCTCATTAAACAAAACAGCTATTGGCCTAAGTAAATCATGCTTGTTAATATAATCATTATACAATCATATTCCTTGTCGGCATCATGATATTTTAGTCCTACTTAGATCAGGTCAGATTTGTTCTATAGTGGCTTCTACCGTCAGTTTTGCTTAATTTAGTAATATATACCCTCACAGCAAACAAAATCGCTCTTTGACTCATCATTCATTTCTTTGTGTCCACCTTAGGATTTCACATTTCAACTAAGACACATGTAGAAACGATCGTATTGTCATTCTTGGTTAGCTCACTTATTGTTTTTAGATAATATATTACTCTATTTCACAGTAATAAATAGTATTGAAGAAAATAATTAAAAATTGTCTTGAAATTATAAAATAACATATATCTAAAAATAAAATTTGAAACCTAAAATGACATGTATTTCTTTGTGAAACGGAGTGAGTAGTTAAAGAAATCATCTTGTATGTACATGGAATCTGGTGTTCTGATTATCAAATCCACAATACTGATGTAGATGCCCTAGGTATGAGTGTGCACTAGAGTCAGCACCAAGATAAGAACAGATAGGCTACTGCAGTACTGTACTGTGTAGTGTGTACTCCAACTAGTAGTATATATATTAAGAAGGATTGGGTGCTAATATGATGGTCAATTTGTGGGCGAGGTGCAATTTTGACTGTCGGTAGTTGGACCAGGCCACGGACAGTGGGAGCAGAGGCGGAGCCAGAGGGGGAGGCTTGGTGGGGCTCCAGCCCCCCTGGCCCATCACGAGAAGCCTGTATATTTTATTTTTTAAATCTCTTTTTTTAGACGGTGACAACGAAAAGTAATTTTTTACTCCTTGCATATTTACATACTAATACTATATTATATGCATTTAAATTTCAACTATAATATGTCGGTTTGGTAGTTTTTATATTTAGTATATGTATTTGTGTTTAGCCCCCCTCTTGAATAAATCATGGCTCCGCCTCTGAGTGAGGGCCATGCAGGAGGGAACCGTATGATAGGTGGGTCCACTCGGCCACGAGCCACGCACAGGGTAGTGGGCATTTACAATCCATGCAGGTCACCCGCTCCTTGGGCATTATGTGCCTCCATTTCACATTTACAACTCCGTCCGAGGGGTTGGTCTCGCTGCTGTCTCCATCCATCACATGGCGGGGTGTTGGAGATTGTTCCTGTAGCTGCTTCCTTTTCTTCTCTACATTGCTTCAGCGAGGCCATTTCGAAAAAAATACATGCGTGTATGTCTCCCTGTAGTCTTTGTCACATGCCACGCAAAAGCGGCTGGTGAATTGCCTTCGCTACCCTGCTATGTATCTTCGTGTCACATTACTGTGCGAGATCGACCGATCAATTAACCCTGCTGGAGGGAATGTTCACTTCGCATTTGGCACCTGCATGCGCGGGGGCGGTTTTTAAGTCCTGGCGGATCATCGAATTGAAGCCCGTGAATGATCCGTTCATACGTACGGCAGATTCAATTTACCGGTCGGATTAATTTAATTTCCGCTGCCAATTGATCGATCTCGTCATGTGCGTGCGCGTGACCCAGACCGACAGTCAGGCGCTTTCGCGCCGCGTATTTACGCTCCCGGCCGGATCGTATCCGTCGGACGCGCGCGCGCATGCACACATGTTCATACCACTTCGTACAAAAAAATTTCCGGGCGAGCTCGATCCGTTCCTCGCGTACCCTGACACGCGCATTTGCTTCCCCTGGCTCCGCATGTGTCCTCACGAAGATTCCATGCTAAACACTCTCCATAGTGGACTAGCTAGTGGTTGAAGTTAATTAGGAACCGGAGTACGTAGCTTCGGGTTCTACATACAAATCTCGCCGAAATTTCGGAATTTAGGTCAACCACGAAATCCAAACTATCGGCCAGATAAAAAAAACATTTTGTTGAAATTGCTACAGTAAACCAAAATTTCGTTTTTTTCCCTGGTTTTCAAACTTTTAGAGCCTGATTTGGTCCAATAACCCTTAAAAAAGTCATCTTCTACGAAAATTTGTTGAAAAATCGAATTTTTGAGATATTTTAAAATTTTGGCAAAACACTGTCATATTTTTATAAAATTATACAAGATTGATAATGATCTGAAAAATTTATGGTACTATCTTTAGTAGTGCAGGATCATATATAAAAATTTTAAAAATAATGTAACTTCATTTGTTATCTTTAAAAAATCAAAAACTGAATAACATAATTGGGACAGTAACCTTGTCAGAATTTTATAACTTTTTTCGAGTGTGATCATGATATAAAATTTTTATGAGAGATTAATAATTGCCTCAGTACCATTCTATAAAATTTTCAAAAAAATTCAACTTTTTTGTTTGGTCAATCAAATCTATGTAAGCATTGAACTTCATTTGTTATATTATATTTCAAAACTCATAAAGAGAAAGACATAATGGTACTGTGACTTGTAAGAATTTTATAAATTCACTGCAGTATGTTCATGATTCAAAAATTTTATGAGATCTTAAGCATTTCCTTATCACCCTTCTGTAAAATTTTCAAAAAATTTAAACATTTTTTTATTGCTAAAGCAAATCTATGTATTGATCATCAGGCTTTTATCAGGACATAGCACTGTCAGATTTTTTAAAAATTATTTAAGCATGATAATAATATATAAATTTTATATAAACATTAATATTATATCAGGACCATTTACAAAAATTTTAAAAAATTTATAATGTGGTTTGAACCATTTTTTTTTGTTCAAGTTTGCCGTTAAGCCTTTTAACAGGACAGTTGCACTGTCCGAATTTTTAAAATTCATGAAGCTTGATCATCATCTGAAAATTTTATGAGAACATTAGTGATGCATCATAACCATGCACAGGACCTTTCAAAATTTTCTAACGTGGTTTGTACTATTTTTCATTCAGATCAAATTTCCCGGTCAGTGTTTTATTAGGACAGTAGCAATGTTTGAATTTTTAAAAACTACTCAAATATGATAATAATCTGAAATTTTATGGGAACATCACTGATATGTCAGGAACCTCCAAAAAAAATCATCATTGTTTGACCCACTTTTCAACCGGTGCAAATATACCAAAATTTTTGGATTTTTCTGCGAAATTTCGTTTTTCTCGGTAGAAAACAAACTGGATTTGAATTTTTGTTTTTGAATTTCAAACGAGATTTATCCGAAATACCCAAATTTCGGTAAAATTTCGAATTCCTATCCCACACGATATTTTATCCGAAAATGAAATTTAAATCCTTGGGTTCTACTACTACTTGGCTTGCTACTTGCTGCTTAATTTGAGAGATTAACTTTGGGAGAGACACGGAGCCGAGTACAGTCCAAAGGATCCCTAGCTTGGATGTGTTCGGGTACTATCAGCTGCATCAATCACCGTTGTTTTTCGGGCGTACGTGTGTCTACCGTATATTGATCTGGTTGGGTGTACGTTTTAAAGGATTTGGCGGTTGCTAGAATATATATGCATCTCAACGTCAAGCACCACTGACGAAAATACATGTAAGTGAATGAGAGAAACTACTGAAAAGTCGGGTAGTTGAAATGAATACAACCATCAGATGAGAAGGTTCAAATGGGCAGGACGCTACGGATCATTGCATAAAAATAAGTACAGTGCACTGACATGTCAAATGCATGGGAGCAGTACATACGTTCGTCAAAGAGGGAGAGGTCAGCAGTGCAATAAGCCTTTAATGCATAAGATTTGCTGTAGTGCACTGTATGATACTAGTAACTTACATCGAGGGAGATCATCTTCATACTGTAGTGGTGCTTATGGTATCAAATTTAGTAGCACTGAATAACAACCTTTTCTTTTCATAAAAGAAGGTTGACTACATGACATTCGACTCCCTCAATTTCTTACTATTAGTCACTATAATATACTATGAACTATATGTCAGGCCTTCTCAATTTACGCAGCAAATGGTCCCCGCGAGAGTACATGCAGTTTGCGCACAGCAATTGCATTGTGAGTATTGCACTTAATTAACAGAAAGAACAAGAAGGGCATATAGCCTGAAAAGGGAATGATACCTCACCACTCACATTCCCTTCCCTTCCTTCGCACAGCAATGCAGCATACATCCCAATCAAAAGTGTCATTTTCCCGCAGCATTCTGCCCCTAAACACCCATAAAAAGAGTGTGTGTGTGTGTGGAAGAAAAAAAGAAGAGGAGGAGAAAAAAAAAGAAAGTAAAAGGAGGTGCATGGTTGGGAAGAAAAGATCAATCTATATCTTCCATCCTAGGCCACCTCCAAGCAACAAGTTACACCCTCTCTTTTTTACACAACACGATACACATACATACAAACACACACTCCTGTCACTTCCATTCCAACTCTCCCTCTCCTCCCATCCCTGAACTCCTCTCCCTCTCTCTAGCTACCAAGCAGCAAGAAAACCTCCTCGATCCACCTCAATTCCCTAACCCCAACCAACAACCAAATCAAGCACAAGTATTCAACCATATCTCCCTCTCCCTAGCTACAATAGTAGCACACATCGATCACGCCACTTGCTCTTGCAAAGTTGCAAGAAGAAGAGATCAATGGAGCTGTTCCCAGCTCACCCAGACCTGCAGCTCCAAATCAGCCCTCCCCCTGCCACCAAGCCAATGGACCTAGGGTTTTGGAAGAGAGCTCTGGACACCTCCTCCGCCACCACCACAGCGGCGGCAGCGGCGCCCACAGCCACCGCCACCTCCTCGGCCCCGACAGCCGGCGGCTTCCACCCGGCGGCCGCAGCGCGTCAGGTTGCGGGTAACCACCTCGGCGGCTTGCAGTTCCTTCACCACACGCAGCCCATCCTCCAGGACGTGAACGGCCTGCAGGACCTGGCCCTGATGAGGCCCATCCGGGGCATCCCCGTGTACAACACCTCGCAGCCGATCCCTTTCCTCCAGAGCCACCTCCACCAGCAGCAGCATTGCTACGACGCGATCGGCGCGGCCGGCGGGCCGAGGTCGCCCGGCAAGGCCGCCGCGCTGCGACTGGCGGCGGCGCCGGCCAAGCGGGGCGCGCGCGCGCCGAGGATGCGGTGGACGACGTCGCTGCACGCGCGGTTCGTCCACTCCGTCGAGCTGCTCGGAGGCCACGAGAGTACGTGCTGCTGCGCCTGTGCGCGCGCACAAGTTCTCATTCTTTTTTCCTTTGTTGATTTGCTTGCTTGTTAGATTCGTCTACCTAGCTACACAAGGGTGCATGGTCCTCGGCATAGTACAGACTAGCTAATCATCTTGGTGAATTATGGTGTACTGTTAATTTCTTATACTTTTGTTATGCTGTTGCTTTTGATTCTGCAGGAGCAACACCCAAGTCAGTTCTCGAGCTAATGGACGTGAAGGATCTAACCTTAGCCCATGTCAAGTCTCACTTGCAGGTGAGGGGAGCAGTCCTCCACTAATCAGTTAATTTGAGCTCGAAATGAACCTCTATTTCTCCCTTAAACTTCCAGCGTTTTCTACCTAAGCTTCGGTTTGTCCTCTCCTTAACGTACAGATCTACTTCAAACATTTTTTTAACCAAATAAGGAGTAAAAATAAGACCTTGGTATGGAAGAGAGAATGCATACACACATACAACTATCATTTCTTTCTGGAAAAGTTCGATCCTTTCCCTCATTTTACAGTTTCACTTGCAGCTCATGTATGTAATAGTCGTTTTACAGTACTCACTTGCTGAGCAGTAAATTTCTCTCTCGTACGTACCGCCACCATCCAGACTACAGAGCCCTTCCTTGGCTAGAGAGAGAGTAGCTGTAGCTTTTCCAACACGGGGAGCAGCTTTTTAATTAAAACTTGAGATCAGCAGTTCAGCACAAAGCATGCCCATTAAAAGCCCCACCGCAGGGAGGTGGATCATACTACATGCATACGCCACACATGCAAGCAGACGCAGACGCAGCACATTGATAGGCATACTGCCCAATAACAGATGGCAAGTACAACCCAACATCATTTCTCAATAATTAATTTTACCCTTTGAGCTTCTGCATGCTGCAGTACAGTAGCTGAGCAAGCCATCAATGCCCCGTTTGTGCATGCAGTCTTATTTATCGGCCTCCTTGTAGACCAGTACTCCTTTGACTTTAATCCTCCTAGCTTTCCCATTCTTGTTTATCCATGTTTATGCATTGGTAAGACTAGGATAATTGGTCATCAGTATCCGTGGTTTTATTTCTTTGCAGATGTATCGGACCATCAAGACCACTGATCACAAACCAGCTGCTCCATCCTTTGGTATGATCAGTTGTGAAAAAGAAACCTGCAGACTACTAAGCGTGTACTATATGCAGCAGTGATGGATATGTGATTAGTAACAAGTAATTAACCTAGAATATTGATTTTGCAGGACAAGCTAAAACAATTATAGAGATCCCCGATGACAACTTGTTTGATATCACCAACACCAGTAGATCTGAGTCTTCTGTTCAGCAATCAAATCTTGATGGGAACGAGCATGGATCCAACATGTGTGCTCTATGGAGCAACAACTCTTCAAGGTGATTAGAATCGTAAATTGTTACACTTGAGTTGTTTCCCATTTTGCTTTCTGATTTTATATCACATGAGAGCTAGCTACTCCTAATTCATTTACCTTTTCAGTTTTTGGTGATGATCTGCATGTGAATTACTCCATGCAAACTAATGTACTACTAAATTAACCTTTTAAGGTTCACGATATATATATGGGCCCTTTTACCGCAATGCTCCATGCAAACTAAATGGTCCTAGTGGGGCTATTACTCTCTCCGGTCACAAATAGTTATCGTTTTGAATATAAGTGTAGTCAAACTTTTAAAACTTTGACTGTCAATATCTTTTAAATATTTAAATTAACCATATGTTTAGAATTTTTGGAAAAGTACTTTCGTAATATTACAATTTTATTAGGTTTTATAAATATATTATAACACAAATTAATGGTCAAAGTTATATTTTAAAGACGGATATCCAAAACTACGATTATTTGTGATTGGAGTGAGTAATGTTACCGGCAGCTAACACTAAAGATTTACTCCACACTGGCTCCGTACATTGTGCCATTTCAGACGAAATAACAGAGGGAACGGCTAGCTAACATTCTCGCGAGGCAGGAACTACTGCCCAGATGGATATAACTCCAGAGTCCTTACAGGTCAAAAGCAGCCGGTAATTTCCTGTAGAGTGCTAAAGCAACAAAGTACTCCTAATTACACATATATATATATAGTGTAGTACACATGTTTGGGCTCTTCGTCTCTCATATCTTCAATTTAAAATCATCCGTTACATTACGAGATTTTTTTATGGTACACTAAATTTAATATACACAGTTCATTCTTTTCAATCTAATAGATCAGATTAACTAGTATTTATTTATATTTTCTCCGGTAGTAGAGTAGTATGAATATTCTCAACAAATCAATAGCTAGATCTGATTTCTAGTAATTACTGTATACTACTGGTATAATGTACCGTAAAATTTCTCTTGCATTACACATAATGGAGTATTAGCATAGTGATGTCCTAAAGAAGATCTAGTCAGCTAATGCATGGTTTCCGACATCTTTTAGATTCAAACCAGTCTACTACCTGCTTTAAGCAAAACAATACTTATTCCTTTGTCTCGTTTTCTTTGCTACTATATACCATATCAACCACCTCCGAGTGCTCACAAAAAGCACCAGGGCTCACACCTTTGTTCCATCTGCTCCCCATGATGGTGTAATCATCTCTCGAATATATTAAGCTCTTAGATTGATATATATGCATCTAGCTTTAGCATGCAAAGGGCACATATTTTCCACCACTACAAAGAGTCAATATAGTACGCCACTGCAATCTTGATCAGAAACTAAATGAGAAGCAACATGATATATGCAATCTCGTGACCTAGCTCTTATACATATATGCATGCATGTACAATTGCATGCATTCGTGCACACTACACACGTACTAGCTAGAGTACTCGTGGACTGTGTATGGCCATTGTAGTCACGTACATGAACCTTCCTGGCAGCTACATGTATGTGCATCACCATGAAGACATCTATGCAGGTATTGGTCAATGAGCCATATCACATGGGAGAGTAATATAAGCATACACAGCTTTTACCTCCGATTAGTCCCTCTGATAAAGTTAGCTTGTCATTTACAGCATCTTAACAGTGAAAGTTGGTGTTGCTTTGTTCCCTACCTTTTTCTCTGATCTTGCAATGGACTCCCACTAACGAAAAGATATGTATAGATAGGCATTTGATTCTCTCATCTCAGTCCATGATAAAAAAAAGGTGATAATTTAATTCCTTTAAGTCTCTCTTTGCTTAAGCAGCAGAGGGGCCTGGTTCCATGAAAAATCAAGAGATGCCACCCCCGGCGACAACAAATCCTTCGAGGTACCCACTTTCCAAACCAAGTTCATCATTATCCTAATTAGTACAATAGCTAGCGATCATTCATTCATGCATCTTTCAACCGCTCCGTGTTAAGCTATGATCAATGCGTATTGTCGGCAAAATTTTGGAGCCATCAGTTGCTACAGTTACCACATAATCGCAATATTTTGATCCTTTTCCTTGCACTCAACGTTGCAGGACGTGCAATCACAAAGCCTTGTCGATTCCTCTGACTTGAACTCGTCGCCATTCCAACCATCGGAGATGGTCAGCGCCAAGAAACCGAACCTCGACTTCACTCTAGGACGAATATAATCCATCCGCTATCGATGTGTCAATCGATCGAGATCGGATTGGAAGCGAATTAAGACGGCCGGCTTGCTAGCCGCAGCTGGACCGAAGTGTGTCTAAGTAAGTAGCCATACGATCAGAGATGAGATGCATACACATGTGTGCCCTACATGAGGAGGGAACCAAAGCTAGAAGAAAGCAAAAGAGGCTAGGAGGAAAGAATAAGATAAGACAACCATTGATCTAGGAACAAAGTGCAAAAGGGGAGGGACATGGGTGCGTATTTGTTTGTGTGTGCGTGGTAGATATAGATAGATAGGCTTTATCAAAGGCAGCAGGAGGGAGCAAGAGGTAGCTTAATTGCTTGCATTGCTTGCCTGAAAGGCATATGAGCATTACTTGCTTCTGATATATGCATGGTGTGTGAGTGTGCGTGCGCCTCATGAGCTAGCTAGGGGCCGGCTGGCCAAGTTTACGAAAGGCTTCATCTTTTGTTATGCCACAAAAAGTGTAAAGAGAGCGCATATGTTATATATATGTATGGACCATGCATGTGTGGAGCCTTGCTTAGCTCTCTCCTAGCTAGAGTAGATTCTTTCCCTGGATTGGATGTCATAGGCACGAGACCTGATTGGATTTGTAGTTCATGAGCCAAAAAAAAAGGTGATCGATCAATAAAGATGTTGAGTGTATGTGGTTCTATTGAAAACGAGTAAAGCATAAGGTTAAGGGAAAACAAAGTTTTATATATCAATTCTATTTTGATGGTACATTGTATTGACTGATGCGTCAATATATATGTTGGTTCCTGAGTCCCGGCCTAGCTGTAGTTTTGCTGAGATATCTATGAAACCAAAATGAATAGTACTACCTAGTGCTTGGTACCTTGAGTGTTAAAGGCGGTGGGCGTCGTGTCGGCCCGGCCTAGCCCGGACCCATCGTGCTTCGTGCCTAAACCGTGCAGGGCTGCGACGGCCCGTCGTGCCGTGCCGTGCCGTGCCGGTCCAGGTCCGACTCATTTGCACTATTGCAACGAGAGGAAAGGAGCCGGAGACGTGTAGAATTGAGGCGGTGAATGCAAATATTATGAGAAAAGAATTAAAATTTATTTATTCCTGAACAGTTATATAGAGCGAGGGGGTGTGCTCAACACGGGCGAGAGAGGGGGCAATAGACAAGAAAGAGAGTGAGCGAGACAAACGAAAGAGATTGAGAGGGAGATTGAGAGAGACTGGTGAGAGAGAGAGCTGAGAGAGATTGAGAGAGACGAGCGAGAAGTAGCTCTCTCTCCTGTTTTGTCCGTCTCTCTCAGGTGTCGGCGATAGAGGTGGCGTTAATGCTACTGGGTGCATCCATGACGGTCATACTCTGTGAGTCAGTGACCTTCATGCTAAACTTCTTCCTCATACCCTGGGTCATCGGGCCCAACATGGCCCATTCTACGATGTCGTCTTGGGTAGGCCGCTTATCGTGCCGATTCTCGAGCCCGCACGGTCCGTCTCTGATGATTGTACTTGGTCAAGCCTTGTCTTGGCCATAACGTCGTGCCTCGGGCCGGCCCAAAAGAGCCCGGCCCAAGTGCCCACCTTTTAAAGCTACATAGCCTGTATGGAAATTTCCAGTAAGGAGTTACCATCTCCGTTCTTTTTTTTCTGTCATTTATTTTTCAACCATTATTTTTTTAATTATATGTTAGTAAAAATTATTAAAAATATATAATGTTATGAAACTTTTCTTTAAAAAATCTAGTAATATCATTTTCACTTGGCAAGTCTAAATATCTTTGTGTATATTAGAGATCAAAGTTTTACAAACTAACTGCATGCATTCTAAAACAACGTCTAAAAAGAATGGATGGACTATATGTACAGAAGTAGTCTGTATGAATTAAAGTTACCCCGGTGCTAAACCTATAAATATGCATGTCTACTACAGTCTACAGATCAAGAAGTCAATATGAAAACCAACAACAATACTAGTTGTATGATGGTAGGGTGAGGTTCGGGATAGGTCATGCAGGTGGAAGTTGAGGCTGGTAGAGAAGATAAGCGTGATGGAGATACAATGTTGGACGAAGAAATCCAAGTTAAACCTAGCAGATACGTAGACAAAGAGGACATTGAATGCATAGTGGATGACTTAGAGCGGAAAGACTACAATGCCAGGGCCGAAGAAGTGGCATTGGAGGCAGACAAGGTTAAGGATAATGGTTCGGATGATGCAAATGTCCATCAGGCGACGATGCTTGATACATGGAATAGATGCAACACAAGAAGGCTAGTTGTGAATGATGGGCACGATTCGACATGGGAGTACCGACGTAATGAGATGTCTGTTCACATCATGTATGAAAATTGTGGGCGATACAAAGGTTGTTTTAAGTTTTGAAATCAAACAAAGAGCGAAGTGCTCATTATTCTAGCCTCCTAATTTTTTTTACAGAACTGGTCACTGAATTTTTTTTTGCAGGAATGACCCCATTCCGCGTAGGGGGAGCGCGGAATTTGCCGGGTCACCACACCGCGGCAAATCCAATTGCTGCGCACCCTCGCCGTGGAAAATCCAAATGCCGCACCCTCTTCCCAAGGAAATTGCATTTTCCACGCACCCGTTCCTTAGAAATTGCATTTCTGTGCCCCCATTAAGAGACAAATAAAAATCCTGCGCTACAGTACATCGGGATTACCTCCCCACGGTACTGTAACGCAGAGAGGGGCTATTTTGCAAAAAAAAATGGAGCTATTTTTGAAAAAAAAGAGAGTAAGGGACCAAATATGCTATTCATTCACAAAGAGTAATACACTATGAAGTGTGAGAAAGATGAGTGTTCTTGGCGCATTCACACATACAAGATGAAGTACGAAATGCATTGGATCATGTCGAAAGTGGAGGTCCACTCGTGTATTTTGAGCAATATACTGCCAAAGCATCTCAACCTTACTTCTTCGCTCATCACAAAAGTATATATGTGCGAGGATATTGTGGAGAAGAAGGACATGGAAGCAGAATACATCATGCTGGTCATTGAGAGAAGGTACAAGTACAAGATCAGCTACACAAAGGAATGGAGGGCAAAGCAAGAGACAATAAAGAGGAGGTTTGACATGTTTGAGTCTGCCTACGACAATCTCTCTCGTCTACTTGATGTGCTACAGTAGAGAAACCCTAGGACATATGTCACAATGAAGGATAAGGTTTCACAGAATCTGCCTGGGTGCATGGTAATGCAACATGCTTTCCTAGCATTCGATGCCTGCATTGATGCCTTCCGGCATTACCTCCCACTAATGTGCATGGACAGAATATTCTTGACTAGTAAGTATAAAGGCATATCCTGATAGCAATCGGTGTGGACGGCAATAATCATATCTTGCATTCGTGGAAAGTGAGAACTTTGATAGTTGGTTGTGGTTCTTTAAGCATCTTAAGGTTGGAGTATATGATCGGCATGTTGGCTGATGAAGGCTACCAAAAAGCTGTAGGAAGATCCAAATGAGCCTTATTCTTGGCGTGACATGCATAAACGTTGGTGCATACAACGCTTAGTGCCAATTTCTAAGCAGCTCATGAGCAAGAAGCTGATGAACCTGTTCAAAAGATTGTGCAAGCAGAATCGGCAGACGAAGTTCAACGCAATATAGGAGAAGCTGGATGGGTTGATGACCAATTAGGTCAAGGAGATTAATAAACAACCTGTAGGAAGCACAACCAATGAGCCTGAATGCTTGGAGCCATTGCAGAGATTGACCCATAGCAATTAAGGAGGGCATCGAGGGGCATCAAATATTTTTTGCATTGGACTGAGGCCGAGCTAGTGGAGAAGTGGGATTTTCTACATGTGACCGATGTAGAATGTACGGCGTAATTTTGACCAACCTAGTGGAGGTGTACAATTGGGTGATCAGGGGCTTGTGTGGCATGCCCCTCATGCAATAGTGGAGAGTGTGTTGCAAGGTACAATAAAGTATTTCAGGGATAGATACATTGTCGTTGCACTGCGATTGTTGAATGCACAGATGCCCTATTCTACCTTGATGATGAATTACAGTGCCGAGAAGAGCGAGAAGGCCCAAATGCACTTAGTTGTTGTTATGGGAACCACAGAGCTTCGCTTGATGGTAATGCTGAGGAATAGAGAGGGGTTAGGAACGGCTAGTGGCACAGTCATGCATGAGGTCAACCTAGGACATGAGGGCAACAATAATTGTGAGTGCATATGCAAAAAGCCCTATCTTCTCCATAGGCCCATGATCCCATGTTGTCGGCGTTTCGTGCACCGGCAAGTAAATTTATATGTCAAAAGGGGCCGCTCGCTCCCTCTCCTTGAATGGTTAGACTCAAGAGTCCAAGGTGTATACTGGTTCGGGCCGAATGTCCCTACTCCAGTTCGTGTGGTGGTGCTGTATTCTCTTAGGTGCGAGGCAGTGCGCACAGCGTTACTAGCGGAGCCGAGAGCTCGAACACGAGCGTCTGTTGCCTATTCGTAAGGCCAAAAGAAGGGAGCCTGACAGACCGTCCAAGAGAGCGTCCCGTTCTAGAAGACCCCGCCTCCCTTTATATAGTCGGAGGGGGCAGGCTACATGGAAAGTCGAGAGAGGGAAGGGTGAAGATCTCTACGCTAGCTCTGACCCTTGGTCTCGGTTGTTGGTCGACCCCCTCTTCTGCCCATACCGGGTTGGTGAGCTCATCGAATAGATCAGTTCGCTGCTTCATTGGGAAACAGCCTTTTTGCCTTCGTGAGCTCGACGGCCGACGCCATATTGTGGCCGGTCTGTGCCTCGGGAGGGAGCGTGTCTCCATACTGTGCGTGACCGGACGATGAGACCGGAGTCTTGACTTTAGCAGCCTTCGTGCTGTCTTGGGAAGGAGCCACTTGCCCTCGCACGGTCACTTCGAGCGGTTGTGTTCGCAGACCACGTGGCCGATGGCCGACGGAGGCCTAACACCTGGACCTTGGCGGTGATCGCCTCAGCTTTGTCGGGGCCGGTGGGGAGTCCGACCTATGGCGGGGGTCGGACGCCCCGTTAGGTCGGGGACGAGTTTGGAGCAGCTCGCTAGGTCGGGGTCGAGTGCCCTTGACGGATCCGTGTGGCCTTTGGTCGGAGCTGGGCTTGGGACGGCCCGTTCGTTATTCCGGGCCGCTGGGGTACCCATTGTGTGAATACTCGTCACATGTGTTGTCTGCATATGGCCACATCTGACTAGACTTGAACAATCCATGTCTCCCTACTTTTACAAGGAGATGTTGGTTCAAACTTGGGCTAGGGAGATCCATGGATTCCTTGTTATTCGAGACTACATAGAAAAAGATGTGGCTAATAGGATATGGATCCCTGACTTAGACTTGCTAAAGGCTAACAAGGGTCGTTGGTATAATCGTCGCATCCGAAATGACATGGATTAGTATGAAGTCAGGAGCCCTGTCAGGAGGAGCATCACATGCGGAATGTTCGTGAAGAAATAGATGAACGAAGTAGAACGAGTCATGTGGAGGTCAGGACGGTAGTGGGGGTTGTGGGAGAGGCTGTCCATAAGGTCGACAAGTTACAATCAACAAACCTGATTTTATTTGTGATCATGTCTACATATAGTTGTTTATTTTCATTATATGCTAATGTATCGAGTGTTATGTTTGTATTATCGTGGTCTATTTGTGTAAGCCATTGTATGCTTATAGTGAGGTTTGTTAGGTTTTGTGTCTCGCTGTTTGTACCATAGGCGTAGTCGGCAAAATATGCACTCAAACAAACTCTACGTGCCATGTAACTCCATATTTCCTTCATGAATTAGCCCCAAAAATTGCTGAACTATGCAGTTGCTCCTGAGAACTTCACCCGTTGGAAAGCTTACACCCCGAAGGACAAGGGAAAGGCTAAGAGGAGGAAAGACAAGGGAAATACGCTGATGGTCCCCGATGCCTCTACTGAAGGTGATGTTATTTCGGACTAGGACAAGCCCAAATTGAACCCGAAAGACGAGCATTGAGTTATGTATTGTGGGAATAATTAGAGGAAGGCCAAAGCCTGCACCAGCAAGCTCTCCAAGGGAAAGGCATCGATAGACCCTCATGCATAGATGTAAGGCAACAAGCCTAACTTCTTTTCCACCCCTAGTTTTTTCAATTCCTAAAAGGCACAACTGTATTTTAGTTGTAGTCTGGGTTGATGGTTCTTACATGTTGCCATTTGTATCGTAAGAGTAGCAAAGCAAACATATGCACCTAACCAAACATATGCACTATGTAATTCACACCTTTGTTACGAAGTATTATGTCGGGTTTGAAATGGTTTATTTAAACAAAAACCATCACTCAACTTCCCTACATGAATACAACAAACTCATCAAATACTGTATTTAATAATTAGTTATTATTTCAAAACTATTGACTCATAAAAATGCCATATTGGAGTCCAAATCGGATTTTTGACGGTACAAATGGCAACAGAACTATGTTGCCATTTCAAACGACGATAAAAGATTATTTTTGTAATTTTTTACGAAAGTATTTATTTATGTAAATAATAAATAAAAATATATTTATCAATCAAGCCTCGTCGCCTCACTGTTCTTTCTACTAGAGATGCCATCTCAAGTCTAGTCGCAGGACGACATGCCTCATTTGCTCCTTGGTTCTGTGACAAAGGCCCAAATTGCTTAATTAGAGCGCGACTGAGCCCAATAGCGCCACTAAATGACGATTGTGATATATTTCTATTAAAAATAATGTAAGGTTATTATTGTAATACGATTTTAAAAAGTTTATTTTAAAATTTTCTGCATTTGTCTGATTCAATCGCAATAAAGAAAGCTGAGAAGAAAAAGGTACGTGGAGGAAGAAGGAATTGAAGTCAAATCACGGTTGGGCCGACGGCATGTGTGATGGACGGACGCCCTCTGAGTGAGCTGACCTCTCTTGGAAAGCGTTGATTGAACAAGCGTTTACCCTCTTCGCTAGCTACCCGCCTATTTTTGTTCTGTGCCACCATTGATATCCGAGCCCCAACTAGTCCTCTAGCTCGCTCATTTACCTTCTTTATAACAAGGCTCATTTACCTTTTCAAAAGTACTGAGCCCGAGAATGACTGTATGACTGAACCTCTTGGATTTGCACTGCACTATATGTGTCCTGTTCTTTTCGAATCACCCTCCGAATTCTAATGGGAATCGCTCTAGTTTATACTCCCCCTTCGATTTGCTTGAGTTTTGTGGAAGCATCGATGGATAGGTTTGTTTGGATGGAACGGGAATAGAGTCATAGACTCAATCCCTCTAACTGGGCTTATAGGGCTCAAATCAAAGCACTACTACAAGAACGCTTTTTGACGGACATAACTATAGGAGACTAGCGGTTGGTGACTAGCGTTTTAGCGGAGGAGTCTCTGTCGTAGACGCGCCGTAACTAGGTATGAACTGACGTGTTTGGGCTCTCTTTTGAGACCCGATACGAGAGCTTCAGCTATCACTCGAAGCGAGCTATCAGCAGCTAGGTGCTCAGTGCCGTAGTTCCGAGTTTGTTTGGAGAATGTAAGACCTATTTTGTACAATTTCTCTGATAATTAAATCAGTCTTTGGTAAGTAGCTAACCACTGTTCCCCAAGAGTTCTAAAGTGGGTCAAATTCTCTGCCCCAAGAATAAAGGCAGACAAATTAATATGCTTGCGTTTGCATGAAAGGGCAAGCTTGCGTTGCGCCATGCACATTCATCACAGGAAATCAACAAACACAAGCAACGTAGCGCGCAAACTGAGATATATTGCCTGATTGAACGTGTGAGGAATAATACCAAAATTCCAGCTTTGCGTGCTTTCCGCGGGATCCATGCGTCCATGCAAATGCATACATGGACCCACGACACACACACCTTGCTAGCTTACAGCGGCTAGCTATGCTAGCTCTGCGACTCCACTGGACCTCTCTGAGCACACGGGACATGCATATCTGTGAGACTGACCCACGCCACTTGCTCCATTTCACTACCTTGTGTTTACCTGCATTCGAATTCGCCCTCACTTTGAAGCATCTTATTTTTGCCTTCTCCTTAGAGCAAGTATAATAACAAAATCAACTACTGGCTAATAGTAAACTAAAAGTCAGTTTGTACAATAACTGTCTCTAAAGGTTGTCTCTAGATATTATGTAATAACTATCTTTTCTCTCCTGTACATAAATGATCTACCTATGCTCCCGTGCAAAGCTGGCTACTAATGCCCTGTTTGGTATAGCTCCGGATCCTAGCTCGCTCCGGATCCTAGCTCCACCTCAGAGCTAGAGTTTGTAGGCTAAAATAAAGTGAATTAAGTTTATATTTTTAGTCTAAAATGTAAATAAGATGACACATCTAAATACTCTTAATGTACCCACAGCTCCAGCTCCATAAATTTCTGGAGCTAGGAATACCCTGCTCCACCAACTCCAAGAATTTTGGTGGAGCTGGAGCTGTCCCAAACACCCCCTAAATAAGAGTCAGCTCTCTTCTCTCTCCTCTTTTCTTACTCCTCCACATAGACCAAAGCTGATGTATACAGGTTAATAGCCAGCTGATGTGGCCTCATTGTACATGCCCTAAGGTTAGGGTACTCCCGATGTCTATGCAAATGAATAGTACTACATGAGCATGGTGGCATGAGTTTAAGGTGGTGGGTCTCACAAACAGTGTAATTGGATACCACTATTCTCCTCGGTGCAATTTTTTTCGTATCTTGTTTGTTGGTGTACGTGCCCAAGCTACAACTCCTTCTCTCTCTCTCTCTCTCTTTTTTTAAAATTTTCCTTCCAACTCAGCTTCAGTCATAATGTGGAATACTATAGAGTATAGATACAGCTGATGTCATTGCATTGGAAGTACCCTTAATATCTCATTTCAAAATAGGCATGGGGAAATCAATCACTGGTAGTATGCGTGGTACTAGTATTAGCTAGAGGAATACAAGTACTTGTACATGTTTTTATGCATGTATAGCTACTCGAATTTAGAATACAGGGTTCACCCATGCATGCAATGTACAGCAATCCAATTACCTAGCTACATGAAGAAGCCATTTCCTAGCTAGAGCCAAGAGATGCATAAATCAAGAATTACAGGCGACAAATTAGTTTGCAGGTAAGCCGTAAACTACTTCAGCATATTACTTCAAATAATAAACTGCTTCAGCATATACTCCTACTAAAAGAAGCTAGTAAATGGGCAAGTACAACAGCAAAGCCAACTACAGGCTAATAGTAAGCTAAAAATCAGTTTATACAATAACTATCTCTAAAGGTTGTCTCTAAATGTTGTGCAACAACTATCTTTTCTCTCTTGTACATAAATGATCTACCTATGCTCCCGTGCAAAGCTGGCTACTAAATAAGAGCCAGCTCTCTTCTCTTTTCTCACTCCTCCACATAGACCAAAGCTGACGTGTACAGACTAAGAGTCAGCTGACGTGACCTTATTATACATGCCCAGCACATCAGTCATGGTCACGAAACCAAACTTAATGCCTTCCTCAATTTATCATGTAGGCCAATCACTAGTTCTTTCTGAAAAGCTCAGCTCTCGAGCTGAAGAATCTCTGATCGATGAAGACTACACACAGCCCAAGAAGGCTTTGAGCTGCAGAGAAGAGAGAGAAAGCGAGCGAGCGAGCGCGAGACTGGAAATGAATGATAAGGCACTCCATTACGCTATGATTGGGGGGCGCCCCAACGCGAAACAACAAGCGACCGAGTAGCGTAGCAGCACCTAAGATTGCAAGAGGGGCGAGCCGAGACGACCGTCGATGCACGCGGCAGAATCGCAGATGCAGAGATGCATCGATCAGTAGCTGGATGAGACGGAGGGAGAGAGAGAGAGAGAGAGAGCAGGGCGACGCAGGCAGGGGCAGAAGCTGTGTAGAACGAGGCGCGCGGCCACCCCGATGAAACCAGCGGCGTGCAGCGTTGGTGCCCAATGGATACGACCGATCCATCGTCCTGACTGCGACCCGACATGTCCGCCCGGCATTCAAGGCCCCAACCACCTCTCCTCCTTTTCCGCTCCGAGACTAGCTAAGCTGCCCCACCCAAACTCTGGACTGTTCACTGTTATAGTCCCTTCAAAAAAACAATTACATAACGGTGGAAGTTTCTTTTTTTTTGGTAAGAAAGGCCTCGTTCTACGTAGGGGAGTGCGAAATTTACCGGGCCTTCACACCGTGTCAAATCCAATTGCCCCGCGCCCCGCCACAGAAAATCTAAATGCCACGTCCTTGTTCCGCGGAAATTGCATTTTCGTGCCCCCGTTCCGCAGCAATTGCACTGAATCTCGCGGCCGCCTGATGGATTCCACGCCGCCGATTTCCCACGCCCCAATTCCGCAGCAATTTCCATCAGGGCGTAGCTACAGGGTAGTCCAGGTGGGGCCAGGACTACCCTAAATTTTGGCTCAGGGAGGCCCATATTCCTAAACCCAAATCCACAGTGAACAGTAGTACAGTACGCATTTTAGGTTTTGGGACGGACGGAGCGAAGCGAGAACTCGCCAGGCTCCAGTCGCCGCGCCGCCGCCTCCGGCACTCCCGTTCGCCGCTCCATCAAGATCGCGTCGGCGTCTCTAGCAAGAACAAAATCCATGGGCGTGTCGGCGACTTCGGCGTCTCGCTGAAGACACTCTCGCGATCGGCGTCTCCACCGCTTGGCCTGCTCCTCGCTGTTGCCGTCTCGCCGCTTCTTGCCCGACCATTCCGTCGCGGCGTCATTTTCTCATGGTGGTTCGACCGCTCATTGCTGCGTCGCCGCCGACCGCTCTGCCGCCCCTCGCCATCGCCCAGTCGCCCACGCTTCGCTCGGCAGCCTCGGCTCAACTGCTAAGTAGACAAAACAAGCCCTTAGCTGTTAGCTCTGTGACAGGCTGGCAGTAGAAAGAATTTAAGAAAGAGTGGTCCTTTGCTTTGTAAGTGACTTTTATGGTTTAGTGTTCACTGCTTGCATATTTAATTCGTGAGAACGTGGTTTAGTGTTCAAATATTTAATTCTCGTGATTCGCGAATGTCTCTTTACTTTGTAAGTGGCTAAGAGCTTAAGACGCTAAGTGATTTTACTATGCACAAAAAATCGTTCTTTCTTTAATAATATATTCTCTAACTTACTTGAAGCGATCAAGATATGAAGAGGAAAGGAGACATTGCATCACTCTTTCTAAACATGAAGCAAAGGCAAATAAGATTGCATCCCTTACGATCCGGTTGTTGATGAAGATCCAACACAAGAATCCTTCGATCCGTTGTTGATGAAGATCCAACACAAGAACAAGATCTACTTCTAGTTTATGATGTTAATCGTCTCCAACATGATCCAGGCTTAAGGGTTTCTATTGCAAGCTACGACGCTAATGATCAAGATGCAGTTCGGAGAGCATATATTCTAAAAGGTCCATGCCAACCTTATGCACATGATTATGCAACCAGGAATATATGGTAAGGATCGCCGCTTTAGTATTGTTTGGTTTCATAAGTACAATTGGTTTGAATATAGTGTTGCGAAGGATGCTGGGTTTTGCTTGGTATGCTATTTGTTTGGCAGCGGAAGTGGTAATTTTGTTAAGGGTGGTTGGAGAAATTGGAATAAGGCCGATGCACTTGACAAACATGTGGAGGATATAACAAGTGCTCACAATAAAGCTCAAGAGAAATACAACTTGTTTGTGAAAGGTGGCGGTACATCAATTGATAATGTTATTGTGAAGGTGTCACATGAAAATGAAGTTCGTTATAAGCCTAGGTTGACTTATTCACTTAGATGTCTAAGATTTCTTTTAAATCAAGGATTGGCATTCCGTGGATATGATGAAAGTGAAATATCTAGCAACACAGGGAATTTCCTTGAACTTTTGAAATGACTTGCAGAAAATAATGAAGAAGTTGATAGGTTGGTTTTGAAAAATGCTCCAAGAAATTGCATTTTGACTTCCCCTACCATACAAAAGGAAATTATTCAATGTTGTGCCAGAGAAACTACTAGGCATTATCGAACAATGTGATGCTCATGTTATGACACAATTAAGACTTTCAGTCAATTTATGATGTTATTAGATATTATTGCTATATTTCAGTATTTGTACAGTACTTTTACTAAATTTAACGATGATAAAAAAATCAGAGAGTGAAGTTAGCACATCCAACATAAAATTCCTGGCTACGCCACTTAATCCCATTCCCATTCCCATGCCCCGGTGGTACCGTACCATAAGATTAACTGAAGGACTGTGTTCTCTTCTCTGTAAATCCCTGTGAAATCATTTCGTTTCAAACAGGCTTTAAAAATTAGTATTTCGTTTCTTGGCGGTAGTACTAATTAAGCTTTTGGTGGTGGTTGTTAATTTGGTGTGGTTTAGTAATTCCTATTGCATATTCCTAGACGTGCTTCGAAAACCGCAAATGCAGCACATGCAATGGATCGAGAGATTGTGTTCACTAGGTTAGAACCCATGCAAAGCGGCGCAGAGCTTAATTAGCGAAGGCCAACATTCCGAATAAAATTAGGCCTAGCTAGCAGGCGCTCGAACAAGAAAATGGCAACCTCTTTCTTATAAAGTCTTCGGAAAAGAAAATAATTCCCTTCAAGCGATGATCCCTACTTGATTTGTGTCGAGGCTTCATGACTGAACCCGTGTATATACCGTACAAAATCCATGTGTAAAGACTATTGAGTGTTTCCTCCCAACTAGCCATGAACCGAACTACGTACGTACGCTTAGTCGCAAAATATCGTGAAACTCAAGACCCAAAAATTACAGTACTAAGTCAAAATGACCAGTGAAAATTTCCTGTCACTTTATCGTTTCAAAAAAACAAACATGCCATTTTTTGCACGCGTAATTTTCAAGAAAGCAATAAGCATCTCTGTTTGGTAATCAGCCGTGGTCTATTTCCGGTACTGTACGGAAGCAGTGGGGCTACTTCACATGCATGCACGTAGGTAGAAAGGAAGGAAACAGCGGTAGATCACGGATGTGACGTGACCTTCGCATTCTGCTCACCGTCCTTGTGTGTGACACTACGCTCCACCGCTTTGTCCCGTCGCGCCGTGGGCCCCAGTCTGCAGCAATGAATACATACACATAGCACACAAGCCTCGAGCTTATTGGGCCCAACATAGTGGGCCTAGCACACAAGCATCGAGTTTGATGGGCCACCATTGTGGGCCACCTTCGAGGTCAACAAGAGGGTGGTCTTCTGAGGAATTTTTTTTTATTTAATATTTTTTTTTATTCTTTTTTTCAAAACTATGCGTCCAAAAAAAAATGACAAAATGCCCCTGTTGCCGTGTATGGGCGATCGCCCATACACGCGATAGCCCTACTGCCAGTTAGTCTTGCCTCCTGATTAATCGCCGCCGCTTGTGGGGCCCATCGCCTCAGAGGGCGATCGCCTCACAGGCGACGACTCCTTTATCCCCGCTCCACTCGGTCGGTAGCAGAGAAGAAGCGGAGCGCAATGCAGAGAGAAAAAGAGAGGAGAAGAGAGGGAGAGAGAAGAGAAGAAGAAGAGAGGAGAAGAAAAATTTAGGTAAATTTTGAATTTTATTGTAGAGTTAGTTTATCAATTTTTGTAGAGGTAAATGTAGGAATTTTTGTTAGGTTATCAAGATTTAAAATTTAATGTAGCATTTAATATTTAGGAATTGTAGTATTTAGAAATTTTAGGATTATGTATTGTTTAGAAATTTAATATAGCATTAATATTCGAAATTTAATGTAGTATGTAGTATTTACAAATTTAATTTAGTATCGTAAGTATGTGCAAATTTAATGTAGTATTCAAGATGTAGAAATTTAATATAGTAGAAATATTAGACAATATTTGAATTTAATTTAGTAGGGTTGTGTATTAGTAATTTTGTTATGCAAATAATGTATTAGGCAATATATATACAAATGTAATGTGGTATGAATTTAATTTAGTATGGTCGTGTATTACTAATTTTATTATGTTAGTAATGTATTAGGCAATATATACAAATGTAATGTAGTAGAAATTTAATATTAGACCGTATAGTAGGCTAGTCGAATCACTTATTCATAGTCGTATTTTGTAGATTGTATTTTAGAGTAATATTTTTCCGTCGGACGTTGCGGCATGTCGGAGAAATTGTATTTCCAAATATTTTATGGAGATGGGGAGATAGCACGGGGCGGATGGGGTGGATCTATCATCATTTTCAAGAGTCGTGCGGGGCATATGCGATCGAGCGATAGGACATCTGAGGTTTGTTGGAGTGGATGTCTCGGATGTTCATTTGGATGCCCGATCGCTTGGCCATGGTCGAGCGAGAGTGAGCCGAAGCGCAAGACCGTTTTACGGAGAGTTGATTCTGTTAACTCGGCGTCCACATGGAGGAGTTATGTTGGTTTTGCTGTAGAGCGGGGTTGGCGCTCATGTTGTTGGCATGATGCTACCGGTAGCTCCATCGGTGTCGCAAGTTCGTGATGTCGGGTGGACATTACGGCGGAGGGACATCAAATGTAGAAGGATGCGAAGAGGAAGGCGGCGAGGCCCGAGGCGAGGAGCACGAGGCTGGCGGTGACGAAGGGACCGGGGCGGAGGAGACAATGGTGGAGGCGCGAGGTGGCCGACGAGGGGAGGAGGTGGAGGACATTGTTGACTTGATGGAAGAGGAGGACCGTGCGGATGAGGAAGTCCTCGATGGTGAGCACTCCGACGAGGAGGACAACGCCTGGGTGCCTATCCTCGGTGCGTGGACCAATTACAATTTCAAGACCTAACAATGAATGAAGGAACATTGATGCATGGGAGTATCGTGAGAACGAGGTGACGCAGGGCCGATATAAAGACAAGGAGGCCGTGATGGATGCGGTGAAATCTTGGGCAATGTCTCTCCGGCGGCAATTCGTGGTTGTGAAGTCCAAGAAGAAGGACTACGACGTGAAGTGCGTAGTTGATTCGTGCCCATGGCGGTGCATGCATACGGGGAAGTGGGCGGACTCGGAAATGCTCCATAGTGATGGAGCATAATCATGAAATGGAAGAAGCGGGCGAGGACACCGCAACTGTCGTCCACTTGGGTGGCAAATGTGTTTTATGGTCGATCGTGGACAATCCCCATCCGCACCTCGATCTATTATCACACCGTGGAGGAGAGGTTTCATACAAGATTAGCTACGCAAAGGCATGGAGAGCAAAAGGACGACTCGGAAATACGGTTCGGGACGTCACGAGGCTTCGACGAGAATATTCCCACTTGCTCGTGGCAATCGCACAAAGGAACCCCAGACATCCATCGACCTTGCGGAGTTCCTGCGGGTGGTGCGTGCACCGAAGTGGGTATTGCAACGTGCATTCTTCGCCTGGCGCATGCATAAATGCGTTCCAAGACCGTCGCCGGTCCTTTGCATGGATGGCACATTCCTCACGGGAAGTACAAGGGCGATTCTAATGCGATCGCGGTGGATGCCAACAACCGTGTTCTACCGTTGCGTTGGCATTCGTGGAGGGGGAAAACACGGAGAGTGGTGCATCGGTTCCTTGAAAGAGTGAAGCCGGCGATTGTTCTCGACAGTTCGATGTTTGTGTCATCCATGACCGACATGCGAGGTGCTAAGGGCGATCGTGGATATGCAACAAGGGTCCGCCGTCGTGGGAGCGACAAAGTGGCGGATCGAGGAGCGGTGGTGCATGAGGCACATGGGTGCCAATTTTTCCGTCGATTCGGAATAAGGAGCTTATGAACATGTTCAAGCGCTGTGCAAACAGAACCAACGGAGGAAGTTCGACGCGCTTTGGAAGGCGTTGGGCGAACTAACGAAGAAGCAATCAATGGATCCCGGAGGTACCGCTAGTTCATCAAGGAACCCGATGGTGTACCATGAGCAAGGAGAGGACCCCACAGCCTTATGTGCGCTGCCGACAGACCCCTCAAACCTCCGGCGTAGGCCGGGTACCAGCATAAAGAGTTTCACCGATTGGATACGACATGAGCCTTTGGAGAAATGGTCCCTTCTGCACGACGAGGGCGGCTCGCGTTATGGGATCATGACAACGAACCTGGCGGAGATTTACAACTGGGTAATGAAAGGCACGAGATGCCTTCCACTGGTGGGTATAGTTGAGGGTGTCTTATTAGGGACACGAGATATTTCATTGAGCGATACAAGACCTCCGCGACATGTATGTCGGACAATCGATTGTCTTACTCAAGCTGTTGTGTCTACCTACATGTCCAAGAAAACAAGAAAGGCGCAGGACACATCGGGTTACACCGAGAGTGGCGTGGAACGGAGATACCACGTGCAATCGCGGTGGCCGAGGTCGCGGGTGCCACCGGAGAGGACTTCCCATCATGCATACTCGGCGGTGATTGCGAGTGCTCTCGCTAAACCACGCTGCTTGCACTTGCCGTGCTCGCACGTCATTGCCGCAGACCGCCGAGACGCATCAATCCTGCCGTCCGTTCATCTCCCGTACTACTACAAGCGAGCGTTCTCAACACGTGGCATCATGAGGTGTACGGGTGCGAGTGGATGGATCGTTCACAACACCCCTCTCCGGACCATCGATGGGTACCGACATCCGAATGTTGAAGATGAAGGTCGGGCGTCGAAGGACAAGGCGCATTCGAACGATATGGACGAGTTCGAGGCGCGTCGCAACCGCGGATAATGTAACTTTGCATGTTGTTCCCATCTTGTATTATTCAATGGACCGTAAGTCGTAATGTACGTTGTAATGTTCGATGTAATTTTCAATGTACTAGTAAGTTGTTGTTCGCATCATGTTATTCTCCGATGTCCCGCTTAGTACCTACGAGGATAATGTAATTCTCGACGTTGTGTGCCTCGTCGAACATGTCTTTGTCTTTCGTATGTTTGCAATCCGAGTTTTTTTTGCTCTCCACACTTCGGTTGTATTGTTTGTTGAGTATGGTACAATTCGTTATTTCGCATTTCATTTTGTGTGCACATGTAATTCTTGATCAACTGTTGTATTTGCTTTGTAATGCCACGATGGCGCGACCTTGCCACGAGTCTTTGGGCGTGACCGTCGATCGACCCACCGGTCTAGGTACTCCGCAGAGGAGAACTGAGTGCTAGGGCCACTTCGACCTCGAGTGCCTGTGGAGCTTCAGATCGACCCACGCCTGGTTCCACGCAGGCGCGAACGCTTGCACTCTTTTACGCACACATACTTACTCGTGAATGCAATTCTAACTACATGCAGTTGCGGCGGTGGCTTACTTCCTCTTTGTAGGATGGTGGAGTGGTGATCGCCCGTTAGAGGGCAAGGAGGTGCCGCGGATTGGCACGACCGGTCCTGCCGCCACACTCGTGGACCGGTGGAGACCGAGACGCACACGTTCCACCTTCCGTGCGAGAGATGGCTCCGACGCCGCAGGGCGTGTCGTACCTCTTAGGCCTCCCTTGTGCGGGCCCGGCGATGCGTGCCGCACGACGCCTCGCGTCACGTGGCACGCCGAGTTGTCCGCGCGTTTCGCCGAGGTGCTGCGGCACCCGGGCAGCCTACCACCTTTAGGAGGCCGGCGCCACGGACCGACGAAGGCGTGGTCGCCGATTCACGGTGAGTACCTCTTTCTTTGAGAATTAAAATAGAAGCGCCAAGTTGTCGATAATGTTTGTTCTGCGAACGCCGCAGTGACCTTCTCCACCAAGACGCGGAGGAGGCGGACGTGGCCCGCCACTTGGAGGCATACCTCCTGTTGTTGCTCGGTTGGGTGATGTTCCGTCCTCCCACGGAACACGGTGGACCGTCACCGATCGAGTCGCCCAAAGACATCGCCGACACCCGGTGGATGAGGTAACACACTCGGTTCCAATCTCGTCTCAGCGAGCACGCCTAACTCCCCTTGTAAGCGTGATGCGGTGGTCGTGGGCCTCGGTAGGCTTGCGGCGACGTCTGAGGTCCAGGCGACGCCGTCTCTCAAGCGAGCACGACGCGACGATGTCGTTGCGTCCTACTCCTCGATTGTGGTCTTGGGAGCGCTTCTCGTCGGCGGGCTTCGTTGTTGACACGACACCGTACTCGAGGAGCTTTACGGAGACGACCGGTGGATCGCCCACCATGGGCCACTCTCGGGTCCGACGGCGAATGTACGCTCCTCGTATCTTTTCCCCACTAACGCACTTGAATAACCTTCGCCATTTCTTATTTCCTCGCGGCGGAGGTTCGCGCACCTACAGTGAGGAGGTCCTATCGGAGTTCGTTCGGAGTTCGACCGCCTCCACGACGAGGACGTGCGGTGGGCGCCATACACGCGTCGACGTCCACGCCCGAGCACCTCACGGGTCTCCGTGCTTTGCCGCGAGATGAGGCCTTTGGCTCACCCGTAAGGTGCTCGTCTTTGACCTTTGTGTCGAGGAGTACCCGCACCGAGTCTTTGCGGCGATTCGGCTGTTCGATCCTTTCCTTTGCCGCCTCGTCACGTTGTCGCGCGTGGCGCTCACAGTACTTGCCTCGATCCTACTACTCCGCATCTTTGCGAAATTAATGTCTTTGCGTACTACTTGTTTTTGCATTGCGAGATGACCGGATGGGTCTTTGCGGTGGGCTCTCGATTCGCGCCGCCGTATGCGACCATGGGCCTGCGGTGGGGCGCCGCGACTCGGCGAGAGGTCACCGAGACCCGGCCGTCGACCATGACATGTACGATCGGTACATGGAGTGGTTCGCCCACAGACTCGCCTCGGGGTGGGTACACACCAAAGACCGTCGTCGCCTGGCGAGCATCGATAGCGGACACGTACCCTTCACGGATGTCCCGGAGGGACAACGCCTCGGTAAGTGTCTGTCGAACCTACATGGGCACGTCTTTTTCATGTAACTTACGTAATGCCAACTGGACGTTACATGCGGACTCGGCTCTTGGCGGAGATTGAGGTGGAGGTCGTGTCCATGTTGGCGCGCCTAGAGGGGCATACAGTGACCACCGCCGAGTCCGAGACGGCTTGGGGTCGGGTCCTCGCTTCTGATGAGGCGGTTGGCTCGCAGCCACCGCCGAGGGCGCGAGACGTCGGCGGACGCAAAGACACCACGCCACTTCGCCCCAAAGACTCGCCTCTACCCACCCGGTGCCCGTCACGCCCCACGCACCGCAGGGGGCGGTGGTCGACGAGGCTCCTTCCGCGTCTCGCCCTACCCGTCGGTTCCTCGCTACGCTCCCACGCAGCAGCAGTGGGGGCGATGGTGGGGAGGCTCTTCGCGCCTCGCCCTACCCCGCCGGTTCCTCGCCACGTTCCCACGCGCGCAGATGAAGGGCGGCGAGTCTGCGAGGCTCCTCCTCGTCCCGCGCCCAGCCAGACCCTGTGGTGGTTTCGACGAGCCTTCGGCGACGAGTTCGACACGGAGGAGTACCTTCGACCGACTACCTCGACCCTCTCGGCTCTCGGTGCGCCGCCACAGACTTGGCCTCGCCGCCGCGACTACTCTACGCTGCGCGCAGGCGGCCTAGGAGGGACGTCCGTCCGCCGTCGCCACTCACCTACCCCACGGGCGATTAGGAAGCGTGGCGTGATTGACTTGTTGTGCGGATGTATTTTTTAATGGCTTTACGTTCAAGACACATTGTATAACTCGAGTTAGTAACATGACAGCGTTATCACTATAAATTGTTCAAATCATTTATGCATTGCTTGCCTATGCCACACGACGTGACAACACACCAACGTTTGGTGCACCTATCGCCTCTAGTAGGGCGATCGCCTAATGTGAGGCGATCGCCCTTACATGGGGCAATCGCCCAAATATGAGGCGATCGCCCCATACCCGGCGATATCGCGCTTTATAACATTCGTTCTCACAAGCGGTCTCGCAAAGAACAATGGGAGAAAGAATAGAGGTGAGCATCAATCGAAAATGCCGAGGCGTGCAAGTGCAAAGGGTAAGGGAAGGCAAAGGAAGAAGCGAGTGCATGCTCGCGAATTTAGCGTGCCAAGATCTCTTCCTACCTCGTGGAGTCAGAAGCCCCATGTGTATGTGCGGAGATCTTTGCGGGCTTGTCCGCTCTTGGGAAATTTCAACTTGGAAGAGGAGGTATTGGAAGTGCCGCAACTTCGCCTTCGATCCGCCGGAGAAGAGCTCAAGGATCGCCGCATGGTAACAATCGTGCGGGGTTACATAATATTTGTGAATGAAACTTTGCTAATTTACGTTTCATGCAATCACCTCCGCCATCGTGTGAATTTGAGCGATGGTTTGATCGGAGATCAACCCCGAGGACCAACGGCTTCTTGACCAAGCCAACCGGCAGATGAGTTCACGCGGCGGTTTCAAGAACAGTAGCGATGCCGCACGCGAGGAGGCATGTAGGAAGGAAGCGAGGAGAAGGAGGCGAGAGAGAGAGGAACGAGAGAGGCGCGACGTGCGGAGAAGCCCACGGAGGCATGGGCGAATGGGAAGTGGCCTCGAAGCACTCAATAGACGTCTGGTGTTAACTTTGGTTTTCCTTGTTCGTGGTACTCCTTTTAGTTTTAAGTCGTAATAAGCAGTCTGCCCAACCTTCAAGAGTATGCTCACCGTCAGGAGGGCTAGTATGTGTCCCATCTTGCTCCGGTGTCCCAAATGATGTTATTTTTCTCCATCGAGATAGGTTATAGCATTTTCAGTTCGTCATATCTGATTTCATCGAGTTTTACCATCGTTTGCGAAAGATACGGCAATTTTCATGTTTTACCGATTGCATGTTCTGACAACAATAAAATAGTGCGACCTAAAGTGACATCTAAATATTTTTACATAATTGTGACCTATGCAAGCCCAAGAATGCAACAAAGCTGGTTCATCAAGTTTTGAGGTCGTTCGAGATATTATTCTAAGCTTGAACAATGATTGTTATAAAGGGTTTAAACTAGCCATCTTTTATTCAAAATGCAATCATATTTAGATATTTTTGTAAAAATGAAGTGCATAAGGTTGTAGTAACTTATTCTATTTATTTCATGAATTATGGATCAACACACATTATAATTCCTTCACAATCCACAGCTAGAGCCTAGCATTGAACTCAAATAAAAAAATTATGCAAACAACACATGGATTTTATTTTACACTCTAATTCTTCATTCCAAAATTTAAATTTAGAAACAAGTTTCATTTAATTTGGACACTCTAACAAAAGTTACTGGGTTTATATTAAAAGCATATAGTAATTACAAAACAAAACTAAAAAAAAACTGCTTGGCCACCTGTCGCCTCAGAGAGCGATCGCCTACAGAGGGCGATGGGGGCCCCACATGCTACCGCTAATCAAGGCGTTAACGGTGGCGGGGCTATCGCGGTGTATGAGCGATCGCCCATACACGAAGCGACGACGGCATTTTTGTCATTTTTTCATTCGAACGCATAGTTTTGAAAAAAAGAATAAAAATAAATATTAAATACAAAAAAATTCGTCTTCTGAGTTGGGGCTTTGGGCCGATCGGCTGGTGCGTCGGCCTCCGCGCGGAGGCGGGCTTTGGTGGAATTTTTTTTCCTTTAATATTTTTTTTAATCTTTTTTTCAAAACTAAGGCGTCGGAAAAAAAAAATTACAAAATTGGGCGCCCCACATACGGGCGATTAGTACTGATTTAAACGCGCGATTTTTACTCTGTTTGTGGTTAATTTTTAAAAAAAATCATAACTTTTTCATATGATGTCGGATGGAGATAAACTTTATATGAAAATTGTAGCTCTCGACGGGATCTACAACTTTTGTATACAAACTTTTTCAATTTGAATCCATTTAGATAACCAAAAACGGGATAGAATGTTCAGATCTAAAAATAAATTCGTTTTTAGATCTGAATGTTCTATTCCATTTTTGACTATGTAAATGGACTCAAATTGAAAAAGTTTGTATACAAAAGTTGTAGATCCCGTCGAGAGCTACAATTTTCATAAAAGTTTATCTCCATCCGGCGTCCAATTTTGTAATTCTTTTTTTCGAACGCCTAGTTTTGAAAAAAAATTAAAAAAAATATTAAAGAAAAAAAATTCGGCTTTGGTGGGGCGGAGGCGACGTTCTTGTCAAGCGGGCGCCAAGACGCAAGACGGCCGCTTAGGCACGGCCGTTTAGGCCCGGCTAGAACGGCCGTCTGCAGTGCCGACCACGTCTTGAACCTCCGGCCGAACACGGCTGTTTGAGCCTCGGGTCGTCTTGCGTCTTGCCGGCCC
The DNA here is from genome assembly GCA_036346275.1 of Otatea glauca. Taxonomy (NCBI): domain Eukaryota; kingdom Viridiplantae; phylum Streptophyta; class Magnoliopsida; order Poales; family Poaceae; genus Otatea; species Otatea glauca. The sequence continues at coordinate 45,235,499 of CM070714.1, forward strand.
TTCATGAGGCAAGCAGTAGGTCGACCCGATAACTTTGTTTAGCGTCGAAAATTTGAAAAAATTAGAAAATAATAGAAAAATTAGAAAAATAGATAAAATATGGTAAAAATATGAAAAATTAGGAAAAATGGGAAAATTTAGAATAATTAGAAAAACTCGAATGATGAATAAAAACTTTTTAAATATATATATAAATTAAGAAAAGATAAAATACAAGATAAATTCTAAAATAAGACAAATAATTTGAATTAAATAATGAGCTTTATTGATGTTTGGTCCTCGTTAAAAACTTTGCCAAGTAAAAACTCAACACGAGAAAACCTTGGCAAAGAAAAAGAGTACGACCTATAGCTCGTTGATACAATAAAAAGTGAAGATTACAATTATTCTTCCTCATTATCTAGATAAAGATTTTGAACGTCTCTGCCCATTTCGGTATTTTCTGCAGGTATGTTGAGCTCGTTGATTAGCTTGTTCCCAATCTTTCACGGTGAGAAGTATTTCCACCATCTCACTAGTCGACTTGTTCTTCTCTCTTGATTATTCTTCCTGGATAGACCAAAGCGGACTCAAGAAACCGTGGAGACAGAGGCTGTTAACACATCCGTGCTAGTATGGAAAGCACCGGATATGTTATCTTGTGCTCGTGCCACCACCGCAAAATGTTGAACTCCTCTTCCTTCTCTTGGTAGTTGATGTTGTCATTGTTGATATAGGCGACTAGCTCCCACTACTTGATGTGTCCGCACTTGTCGTTGATGTAGTTGAACTCCTTGAGGAAGAGCCACCAGCACCCATATCTTTCCCCACGCGGTTTTCTTCTTACTGTTGTGGGTCTTTGGTGGAGGTCACGCATGCGAACTCCGGCAAAATTCCGATCGTACTTATCATAAACTTGATTAAGTTAGCACAGACAGTTGAAAATAACTAGAATAATCGGTACCTACCGCATCACTTAGAAGTGAGAGAACATTATCGATCCCGAATTTTAGCTCTAGGATCTAAAATAAATGCAAATGCATATAACATAGGAATTTCTTGCCAATATTTTAAAAATTAGTTTTCATAGCATAAACAACTTCCCCGCAATATATTATCATTTTCGTAGCTCTTTAAGTGGGTAGCAATTTCTAAAATATGATGCACAATTAAAGGAGAGGTTGAATAATAAACTCCAGATAAAACAACAGTGGAATCAAAAAAGTTCTAAAATGAAAGCAAGTATTTAGCAACATACCAATGTCGCTCTGTGAGTACCTGGTTGACCATCCTGTACGACGAAGGCGTGTTAATAAAAAATGCAAAAATGTGCTCTCATATGGTATGACATTCTTAAGCATCAAGTAAGTAGAGTTCCATCTAACGAGCATATCCAAACCAAACTTACGCGGACGTACATTCATTGCAATACAATAAGTTTTATATCTTGCTACTCGTTGATTAGAATGAATTAAAAAGATATTGCGATGCGAAAAGGTTCAATATCTTGATTTAACCTCTTTAAACCAGATTTAACTATAAGATTAATAATATGACAAGCACAACGATGTAATAAGAAAGATTCACATATGAATTGAAAAGCGGAGTAAGTATGTTCATGGCGTATATTTGCGGAAGCATTATCTAATGTTATTGCAAAATCTTATCATTAAGTCCAAAATCTTCCACAACTTTTACAATACAATCAAGCAATATTTTCACCAAGATGTGCTACATCAATTAATTTGAATCCTATGATTATCTTTTCTAGTTGCCAATCATCGTTTACATAATGAGCAACTACACTAAGGTAATCCTCTTTAGCTCTACCACTCCATATATCAAATGTCAAAGACACGAGAAAAATGCAGTACTAAATTTTTCTTTTAGCTTATTGCGACAATTATTATAATATTTAATCAAATCTCTAGTTGTTGTCTGCATGCAAGCTGCAGAAAATCTAGGATTATGAGCGGTCCTAATAAAGTTTTCAAACGCGGTGACTCACCAAAGTTTAAAGGAAGATCTTGAGAAGCGATTAAACGACAAAGAGATTCACGAGCTACTTGAGATTGTAGTCGATTCGTCAGATCGTCGGGGTTGTATCTGCAGATCGTCTCGCTCAAAGCCATTCCCGCTTTTTTCTACAACATGTCAAGATGCCTCTTCAAGTGCCCTGTTCCACGAAGATTTCGCGATTAATTTATGCTTACAATATTTACAAACAACATACCCGATTTGGGCGTCGTTTGATATCTCAAAAATCGTGAAATCTTCCCAGACTCCGATGTCTGCGTCTTGCTCTTTTCGCCGGTGCTTGTCGACGCAGAGAGCACTTGTAGAGCCTAAAGATGGCATTACTCCTGCAGCTTCTTGGCATATGATGCAAGAAGCTCCTCGGGTGAAATACCAAATCGGAAAGTCGGAACGACGGAAAATCCCTGCTCTATAAAGCAAACTATAAGAAATAATGACGCTATTAATACTAAAATATGATTGAAAATACTAACAAAATAAAATAATAAATCACAATTATCACCTTGATTTCTTGACAGAAGCCGAAAGCCGAATTTCGGATTTTTGACAAAACTATTTTTAATTTTGTCAAATTACCACTAAGAGCAAAAGAATTTTCACAAGAGAATGATTAGAAGAGAATGCAAGGTTGCTGGTGTAGAAATGAGGAGGGGACAGCCAACTATTTATAGGAAAAAATTTGGGATTTTTCTGAATTTTTTTGAATTTTTTATGAATTTTTTAAATCTGCAACGGCTATAAACGGCTATTTTTTTAAGCGGTAGGACCGTGCCGTCTTAGGTCGTGTCGGGCCCGCCCAGAACGGGCGTGCCGTGCCGCCTCCAGCCCAAGCACGGCACGGTAGGTTGGGCCGTGCCGGCACGGCCCGTTTAGCGTTGGGCCGTGCCGTGCCCGGGCCGTGCCCACAGTAGCGGGCCCCGTGCCGGCCCATTTGGCACGGCCCGTTTGGCCAGGTCTAGAGGCGCCTTCCCTCTTTCCTCTTGTTCGCGGAAAGGCGTGTCGAAGGAAGCCGTGAACCCCTCGAGAGAGAGGGAGAAGGAAGGATGGGGAAGGGCGGCGAGCTGTGGGACGACTCGGCGCTCATCGACGCTTTCGACCGCGCCGTCGCCACCTACAAGGTACGCGCGCTCGTCCCCGGTCTCTGTGGCTTCGATCCCTTTGCCGTTTCCAGTTTGCTGCTGCCTCTCGCCGCCGCTGCAGCTAGGATTTAGGGTTTTTTGGAGCTTTGCGATCGAGTTGGAACCGTCAGGAGTTGGCCTGTGTGGTGGGTAGGTTGGGGGTGGGGATTTAAACTGGGGGGATGGAGAGCTAAGTCGAATTTTGTTGGCTGGTGAGAGAGAAATCTGTAGAACGTACCTGCAGTGGTGCCTTTTTGTTTTGGAATAGATGTAATTTTCTGCGCATTTCTCTCTGGTAAGATCAAGAACTTTGATTAAAAGGTTCTTCTTTACTTGGTTAGTTGGTTATATGGGAGAATGTTCGGGTTGTTGTCTCTCCCATTTATTCAAATAGTTGGATTGTTCGTTTGCATTTGGCCTAGTTAGCTGTAATGGTTGGCAGGCAATGCATGGCAAAACCACCCAAGCTGCTCCATCTGAGAAAGAAGGGTCGGAAGAATCTGCTGCTGCTGCTGCTGCTGCCGGTACCTCTGGAGAAGAACCTAGCTCTACCGAGGCTGCATATGAGTAAGTAGAATGATGCTTGCAGCTTCAGTTAATGGCAATAATTTGTCCTGTTGTAGTCGTCTGGTAATGACTATCCTCTGCGAAGAAAGAGTAATGTTACATGATTTCTGCAACTACTTATGCAGGGGCTTAGCATGGTTATTGAAATCAGTGTAGAAAGGACCGTACTTTGTTCCTGTCTTCTCTCTGAGTTATGTTTAGAGCTAGACTTTCTATGAATGGGAAGAGTTTGTGGGGCTCATGTTTTGCAGCCATCAACCAGTTCTATGTGTGGTTTGAATAAAGATAGTACTTCTTTATCCCTGATTAAGTCTTCACCCCTGTGTTCGAATTGCGTACTGCCAGCTTATTTCAGTTATAAATACAATAATAAGAGACGCTGAGAACTTTAAACGTCAATTTTTTTTTTCTTTAAAACATAGGAAGAGATGCAATGGCCTACCCATATGCTCTTTTTTCACTTGAACCTGATTTATCCTTTGCATTCATATGTGTTATTTATTTACGTAATTTAGATTTATTGCATTATTTTCTGGCCGCTCCATTCTTCCGATAACTGATCAATTTTTGCTTTGTTGGTGCATTTTAAAAGGCACATAGAGAAAGATGACAACTGTACTGACTTACCCTGTGATGCCACGGATACACCACATCAGCCCTGTGAAGAAAGAAAGACCACTGAGCAAGCTCCTCTTCAAGAAACTGATCCGGACAAAGAGACACATGTCTCAGAATCTGAGCCATACTCATCGGATGTTACTGATGCTGAGAGAAAGGATAGCTCAAACCAGCAGACTTTGGACTACAATGAATTGCTCAGAAAATACTATGAACTTGAGGAGCAAAGCCGGAAAGTTCTTGAACAACTCCATCAAACAAACTACTGGAATTATCAAATCCCTGGACAAACTTCAGAATACCAACATCAGGCTCCTGCCTATAGTGCCACAGCACCAGATCCACACTCTTCAACCACTCAATCCTCATGCTGCTGTTTGAATGTTCCCCTGGTATCAGTTTCCTGTTGTCCAACTGGCCAGCCAAGTGGGGGTTCTGCTTGTATGCCACCTAGTGGAGGGTGCAGTGTATCATTGACTTGTAAGTGTGCGGTTTGGTTAAGCTATGGCCCTTGTTTTTTTTAATGTGTTTTGTTCATCTGTTAGTAAGTTTTTAAACCTGTTCCATTGCCTGCTAATAGACTACATGATGTAATTCACTTTTCAGGTGATCAATGCCCTGGCGCAAGCACCACATATCCTACTGGCGCAACCTTCATGCAGTTCCCAACAAAGGTATCTACCAACGACGATCAAGCTGCTAAAGCTGCAATGATGACTGCTGAAGGTGCCATGAATTTCATGAGAAGTACAATATCTGGAGACCCTGGCTCCTTACCAAGTAAGCTTTTTCTTTTTTGAAGTGATGCAAGTTCACATACTATGCTTGTTCTCTGGACATCTTAAAGTTATATTTGCAAGAAGAATGTGATAGCTAGTTTTATACTTGTACTCCCAATTTTACTCATATTATGTGGTTTAGGTGATTGTAAATCATAGCAGATCATCATGAGCTTTCTTTCCAGTTTTGAATTGTGGATAGGATTGGTAGGACCACAGGAGTAGGACATTTTGTGCTTGTTTCTCTAAGATACATTCATTTGTATTTTATTTCACAAAGGCCATCGTTTTTTTTACATTTGTATTTTATTTCACAAAGGCCATCGTTTTTTTACCAAGGCCATCAATAGTTGAAGCTAACATCTAATTGTGTTGTATAGAACAATACAAAAGCTCGCATTGCCCGTCAATAATAATTGGTGGATGCAATCATGTAATGGACCTGAGATCATAAGATGATACTAAGTTTCATACCACATGTCTATTTACCTTGTCTCACTAGTCTCCTCTTTCTCTTGAATATAGGAAAAGAGGCTGAAACTGGAAAGGATGAGAGCACAACTATGGCCATGAACCAGAATTTTGACACCACAGGAGCAGATAGTGATCTTGCTGTTGTCTTAAATGCATGGTATGCAGCAGGGTTCTGCACTGGCAGGTAATCCTTGAACTCCGGAACTCTTGATCTCATATTGCAAAGCTGCATTTTCCTTCTGGTTATCCACACTTTGTAATGCGTTGTTAACACTCATTCTTGTTTGATAGTTGCGGAAGGTATGTGGATCACTTTGATTGTTTAACACAAATTATTTCGGATAACAAGAGCTGAAAAAGCCATGAAGTTCCATCCATGTACTTTAAAACTTGTTTTGTACCTGTGAATATTGATTATCTTTAGTTTCTGTGCAGTGATCCTTAACACAAATTATTTTGGATGACAAGAGTTGAAATAAGCCATGAAGTTCCATGTACTTTAAAACTTGTATTGTACCTGTAAATCAATTGATTATCTTTAGTTTCTGTGCAGTGATCCTTTGTCATTTCTGCACTGATGTAATTTTGCCCTATATTTTCTCATCAGTCTGAATCGTCTGATTTTGTTTTGCAGGTACCTCATGCAGCAATCCATGAAAAATTCCCGGCAAGGTTGACTTCTACCAAAAACCAGTTAGAATCTCACCAAGGATCCCTTTCGCTGTTGGAAGAATTGAGAAATCTACTTGACTTTTCACGGAACTGAACATTTTCATGGAGTTCTGCATGCTCTGTTTCATGCTAGCCAGTGCTTTTCAAGCTAGAATTATGGTTTTACTATATATGAATGTGTTGTGATTTGACAGTAAAGGGGAAACGATGGTACTGTTGATAATTTTGCAACCCAAATTTGCCCTAATATCATATATATGAACTGGGAGCTTGGTGAATCCACTGCTCCAGTGAGTGGTGGTATTGGCACGCAGTTTTTGCACTATGCAGGATGCGTTGAATTTGTAATCTGTAAACTACTTCCTCCAGGTAGCCATTTGTTCCCATGTGAATAGCTTACATCTGTGTCTGCTCTTGGTATCTTCCAATCTTTGCAGTTGGATGCAAAACTAACCAGCATATGCTATCAGAAAGTTTTGGTGTTAGCGATTTGTCCATGTGTGATTTCTTTGGTACAAAGTAGTGATATCGCCTGCCGACCTGCCTGCCCCGCGCGTTGTATTGTGGTGGTGGAGGTCGCTTCACGGCACCTTTTCCAAAGGTCTAGACTCGTGTGACCTGCCCACCTCAAGAGGGTATAATGCTGTGCTAGTACACACGTTGACTAGTACTACGTCTTCTCCGAATTTCAGGTCTGCTTCAGGACAAGGATTTAAATTTTGTTTTAAGGTAAAATATCGCCCTGAACTCGAATCCAAAATTTCATCGAAATTCGGATATTTTGGACAAATCTCGTTCGAAATTCAATAACAAAAATTCAAATCCGGTTCGTTTTCTACCGAGGAAAATGAAATTTCGTCGAAAAATCCCGAAATTTCGGTATATTTGCACCGGCTGAAAAGTGGGTCAAACAACGATGAAAAATTTTGAAATTTTTTTGGGAGGTTCTTGACACATCAGTGATGTTCTCATAAAAATTTCAGATGATTATCATATTTGAAATTTTTTAAAAAATTCAAACATTGTTACTGTCCTGATAAACGCTAACCGAGAAGTTTGAACCGAATGAAAAATGGTACAACCCACGTTATAAAATTTTGATTTTTTTTGTGAATGGTTATGATACATCATTAATGTTCTCATAAAATTTTCAGATGATGATCAAGCTTCATGAATTTTTAAAAATTCGGACAGTGCAACTGAAGGCTGATCGATAAATTTCAACTGCATGAAAAATGGTTCAAACCATGTTATAACATTTTGAAAATTTTATGGATAGTCTTTATGCATCACTAATGTTACCATAAAATTTTCAAATGATGACCAAACATTAAAAAATTTATAAAATTCCGACAATCTTACTACCTCATTTTTGCTAATTCTGTTTTTTATTTTTAAAAGATAACAAATGAAGTTAAAATATTTTATAAAATTTCCTTTTTTATCCTAGACTTCTTGAGATAGTACCATAAAATTTTCATAGCATTATAGAGCATATTAAATTTTATAAAATTCCAACAGTGTTTCTGCCAAAATTTAAAAATATCTCAAAAAATAAGTTTTTCGACAAATTATCATCAAAGATCACTTTCTTATGGGTTATTGATGTAATTGAAGTCAAATTCGGCCACAGAAAACCAAAATCCGGATTTTTTTTATAAAATTTCGCCTGGTTTGACCGAAATTTCGCCGAAAAAAAATCAAATTACTGTAGCATTCAGCTTTTTTTAAAAGAGAGTTCTCGTCCGGTAGTTTAGATCTCGGGGAGCCCAAATCTGAAAATTCGCCGAAATTTGGATCCCTGCTTCAGGAGAAGCCTGTGCTTCTTCTGAAGTCTAAATTGTTGCTCGGTTACTCCTATCTGGTCCAAGTGTTGAGTCCTGTTTGGAACTAATAAATCTCATTGAAAGCAGTTCAATTCTCATAGAAACCTAGAATTTTTTTTGCTTTTCAAATAAGGTTCGAGCTTGTGAACTTTTTTAGATTCTCGTAGAAATTAAACCGTTTATTGTGAACGTCCTGTACTTTGTAAATGGTTGATAACCGCCCGTATGCTGCCAGTTGACTGGAATGAGCTTATGGTTTCATATGTCAAGGAGTCATGGCCCATGGTGTGTTATTGGGTGCGTTACAATCAGCCCGTGCATGAACAAATACATTCAGTTTGTGCCACTTTAACGGCTGTCAGAAGATACGGTTCATGCCATCTGTCTGTCTAAGGACATGTACAATAATATGATATCAACTGTTTATATGTTTTGCCATATAAGATTTGCTGACGTAGAAGAGTGAGAAAGAGGAGAGAGGATATAGACATCATTACATGAGTTATTGTCTATAACAAACACTTTTTATGTCATAATTAAAAGATAGTATAATCTTACAGAGACAACATATTATGCTATTTATTGTAGAAGCTGCCTTTAGATGATATAGAGAAATATATACTCTACTATTGTACATACTCTAATAGTAATCTAGCCGTAAATAAATAACAAATCCATGATTAGTCACATTTAATCATATAAAAAACTTAGAAGAATATGCTAAGAAGGAATAGGAAATCGGAAAAAAAGAAAAGCCTTAAAGTCTGGAACTGGAAGCAATAACAACAGTCGGTGGCGGCACCAAAGGAGACCGCAAGTCCGCAACTGCAAGGCACCGCGGACGCAAGCACTCGTAGAAGAAACGACACGACGCGAAGACAAATCTACGCGTACGAGGCCTCGCGCTCCAGTTCGATTCGATTCCCCTCCCCCGCTTCCTTCGATTTCGTCGCGGAGGTATATCTCGGCACCCAATCCCTCCTCGTCAATTCTCCTACTTTCCCAAATTTCTTGCTCAATTTTTGGATCTGTATTCTGTAAGCCTGCCCTTTTGGCTGATCGTTGTATAAGTTTGGAAGATCCTTTTCTTAGTGAAATTTTGCGGTTGTTCCGGCCTAAATCCCCCAAACCCTCCCTTATTGTTGTTAATTTCTCTGACTGGTAGAACCCTTTTCTGCCTTAAATTCAACTACTACATGTTTTGATTGTTCAAATTTGACCTTCAGGGAGTAGCCTTTAACTGTTCATGTCGTCGATGTGTTAATCTAACTCTGCTGTGACCATTTCTTGTGATTATTTTTTGTGGTTTAGTAGCGAAAATGAGTGACAATCTGATGGACAAAGTTAACGCCTTCGGTGAGCGTCTGAAGATTACTGGGTCGGAGGTTAGCAAGAAGATGACCGCTGGCATGAGCTCCATGAGCTTCAAGATGAAGGAGCTCTTCCAAGGGCAGACTCCGGCGGACAAGATTGTTGAGGAGGCCACTTCAGAGAATTTGGACGGGCCTGATTGGCCTGCAAACTTGGAAATATGTGACTTGATCAACACGGAGAAGGTTAACAGTGTGGAGCTGATCCGAGGGATCAAGAAGCGGATCATGCTGAAGGAGGCTAGGGTTCAGTATCTCTCCTTGATCCTTCTTGAGACCATTGTGAAGAACTGTGAGAAGGCCTTCTCAGAGGTTGCGGCCGAGAGGGTTCTTGATGAGATGGTCAAGTTGATTGATGATCCCCAGACAGTGGTGAATAACAGGAACAAGGCCCTTACGCTGATTGAAGCTTGGGGGGAGTCTGGTGATGAGCTCCGCTACTTGCCAGTTTATGAGGAAACCTACAAGGTATACAAACGCAAGTCTCCTCTCTTTTTTGTTTTTCTTTGCCCTGGTTTATTAACGAAATCAACAGTGCAACTTGTATTATGTTCCGGTTGACTAATTCTATTTCACAGCGGTGGGGTTCATTTTCATTTTTTGCTTGTTCAAGGAAAAAATGGTCCAATAATCTGCAGTGGTCCATAATGTAAGAAAAAAAAATGGTCTAATAATAAGTAGAGAGCAATCCACTTCAGGACCAAACGTACTGAAATAAGGTTGTTTTTAGCAGTTAGCACAGTACATCGCTTCATTCAACCGCTGAGCTCTCTTTATGCTTCAGCGCTTCACACTTAATAGATTTCATACATTTGTGCTTGGAAGTTGGTGATAATTTTGTACCATCAGCCTTTAGTGTGTGATTTCATGGGTTTAAGTAATTATAGTAAAGTATGAACAAACCTTGGGCAGCAGTGTTTTCATTTGCTCTTAAATGTATGGGTTGAATATTTATCATAATTCACAGGTTGTTTCAGTGTCCAGTTTGATGGTAGTACTATAAATCCATATTATTTTTTCTTGCAGTAAAAATATTTCATGCTTTAGTAACCAAGGTAGTGCTCATAAGTAACTACAACAATAAATATGGTGCTGTCCTGATCTTTGCAGAGCTTGAAATCAAGAGGAGTGCGGTTTCCTGGACGTGACAACGAGAGCTTGGCCCCCATATTTACTCCACCACGATCAGTTGCTGAAGCTGAATTCGATGCAAACTTATCCCAGCAGACCTTTGAAGATGTGCATTTGCATACATATACTGCTGAAGAAACGAAGGAAGCTTTTGATGTGGCTCACAACAGCATAGAACTTCTTTCAACTGTTCTTTCATCTTCCCCTCAGGAAGATGCTTTGCAGGTAACTGGATTTTGTGTTACTTTGTCCCAATTTCATCTAGGATTTTGTGGAACTTTGCAGGATTCTAACTGGATGTCTATTAGATGGATTTTGATTGCAGTACACATAGATATAGTTGTTTAGTTGGTCTGCATATTATGAGTTATGACACCAATGCATGAGATCTGTTTCCTCATGGAGCTTTTACAATGAGCAATGTCTTGAATTTTCTGCATTGGTTGCTGTTGCTGTATTGACGAGTCAAAGTACGCATAGCAGGCTAGTATTGTGATTTGTTTCGTTTGCAATATCTGATGTTCTAGGTGATATATGGATGTGTACTTTATTGATGAGACAGTATGCAGTTCATTGTTAATTTAATTCTGCTGCAAGTGTTTTGTTCACTTTATATTAATGCATGCTCTTATTTCTCTGTTTGTGAGATACTATGTAGTTTATTCTTTTATCTAGTGCATGCTCTTATTGCTCTGTTTGTGAGATACTATGCAGTTTATTATTTTATCCAGTGCATGCTCTGATTTTTCTGAGGTTTTACAAGTCATAATGGAGTGGGCTAAAACTGTTTTGCTTGTTTGCCGGTCAGTTAGCTATATATCAATAAAGCAAAATTGTTGAAAAGATACTCCATAGTCCTTTATTGAGCATGATATGCTGTTCCCTGATAGTGATGACATTTGCTGCACGGAGCCACGGAGTACTTTCAAAATGTTCACGCTTTGTATGTTGTGCAACTTGCTTTACATGTTGTTCGAATAGTTTGGAGTAGATTTTGTTGGACATACTTTTAAACTGACCAAAAGCTAGTGGCCAAATTGGTCTGACTGCTACTCTTTCTCGCACCCAGGCTTGGAACACCAACTAACTTGTTCTAAAGCAAGCAGTATTTGTTGAGAAAGTGCAAATTGTACTCTGTAAAAGTTACCTGCTATTATATTTTTACTAGTTCTGTTACCTCCACAGGATGACTTGACAGCCACTCTTGTGCAACAATGCTACCAATCTCAGCACACTATCCAGAGAATCATTGAGACAGCTGAAGACAATGAGGCTATGCTCTCTGAGGCCTTGAGTTTGAATGATGAGATCCAAAAAGTGCTATCCAAATATGAAGAGATGAAGAAACCCATGGCGTCGGAGCATGCAGAACAACGGCCAGTTGTCATACCAATTGCCACAGAACATGAAGATTCCGCTACGGTTGGCAATGAAGATGCCCTAGTCAGAAAACCAGCTGGTTCTCGAGCAAGATCAGGTGGAGATGATGATATCCTCGATGATCTGGATGAGATGATATTTGGCAAGAAGGGAGGAAGCAGTTCCCAGGAAGGGCCCAAAAAACAGGATCCGAAGAAAGATGACCTAATCAGCTTTTAATACCCTGCCAGTCAGTTCCAGAGTTCCTCGTGGGATCAGAAGATATTTGTTGTTTTGTAGTGCTGAACGATATCTGTATTCATCCGTAGAAGATTGCACATTCATAAGGATTTGGATCGCTTGTTTATTCGCATACAATCATACTTGTGCCTCACAGTTTGTTCAGTTGATAATTTGCTGCGCCCTTGTCATCTTCTGGTTTCATGGACGATGCATTGGATGGTGAATTCTCCCTTGGAGAAAATATGTTCAGTGTGTCAGCGTGTGAATGAAGCTTTCAGCTCCTCTCTTCTGTCATCATCTATAGCTCCTTGCTTTTCTGGGTTACTCAAGCAACTTGCTTAAGGCCGTTGTTGAATGCTGCGGTTTAGTTCGGCCAAATGCTTGAAATATCAGAATTTCTTGTCTCAATGCAGGGGCATTTTACTGGGGCTGATGCCTTCCGGCAGGCTTAATCGGTGGCAGTAACCACTCAGACTGTCCATTATTCAGGCAGCAGAGCAAGAGTCAAAAAAGAAGTGATCGACAAATGATAAGATCAAAAAGATTAATATCATCATGAACCCAACACATGGTGCTCCTCAATTGAGAGAGCACCAAGCATACAAAAACATATAGACACATCTTAATCTCTCGTGTTTCACAGGCATACACTACATGGTGATATATATCTTCGAATTGCCACTCTCAAATGACTAGCATGTGGCAAAGACAAGGCTTGAACTCTTCAAGCAGTCGCGTCGCGGGGCGGCGTGTTTGGCTCAGTTCTTTACCTCAGTATCTTCCCTGACGCGGACTTGGGGATCGCATGGGTGAAGTACACCTTGTGCAGTCTCTTGTAAAACACCACCTGAATAGACATTCACATGCACAAAATCGAGGATAGAAATAACCTACCTGTCTTAGTGTTCCATCAACGCATCAACCAAGATGTTGATGTTGTACTGAGATGTGTAGCTACCTGCTTGGATATGAATTCCTTGATGGCGTCCTCGGCGATGTCGGAGTCGGCGGCGCGGACCACGAAGGCAACCGGGACCTCACCGGCGGCGGCGTCCTTCTGCCTGCGATGCATTTGAATACGTCCAGTTAAGCCCTCGAGTAATTCTAGTGGCACAATACTGTTGATGTGTCTACGATTTAGGCAACTGAAATGGTGGTCTCACGGGACGACGGCAGCGTCGGCAACGGACGGACGAGCGATGAGCATAGCTTCAAGAAAGAGCTCTTTTACATCAGATTAAAATCAATATAAGCCGTCCATTCCTTTGAATCCAATGGTTGAGATCAATTTAGATCTAGCTATACTACCCATGTAGTATTGGTAGTAAAATTGAAAGAGGGGTAAAAGGGTAAAAAATTCCGTCATACTATCTGTCCTCTACGGTAAAACACGTCCTGTGATCTTGATGAATGACAGATGAATGGATAAGAAGTCTTTGAAGATCAACAGGTACTCGGTGAATCCAAAACTGTAAACGAATTAGGAAAAATCTAAAATACCCCCGATGAATGGATAGAAAAAGTCTAAAATACCCTTAAGAATGGATGATTAGATTTGATTTCTACTACCACTACTTACTACCTACTAGTATAGTGCCCTGTCTTCCGGTTTCCTTTTCCCAGCACGTAATATATTGTCTTTTTCTTTTCTAGAACGTTTGTTTCCTTTTCCTTAATTCCAGGATATTTGTTTCCTTTTCCTTGAGATGATCTTTGGAGGTGGGGAGATCATTGTGGACCACAGGGATGAGTTAGACACATTAAACAATAGTCATCGGATGTGGGTGAGTAAAGCTGAGGAAAGATCTGAGAGGTTAATTTTGATGGAGGCAAGTTTCTGGGGACGTTTCGCTGAGTGCATGAAGGTTGGGTCATCTCTAGTGGGGTGCATTATTTGGGGTGGATGTAGAAAAGAATGCTTAGGTGCATTATAAAGGGGTATAAATATAATCCACTGTAAAATTTCTCTCTATAAAAGCATGGAAGCATCTGTCAAACATGCAACGGTTTAACTGACACGTGCTGGAAGTTTTTTTTTCAGTACCTGGAAGCCCTTGAATTTGATGAGCTCCTTGACGCGGTCGACGATGAAGATATAGGGTCGTCGTCGACGTACCCTATATCGCCGGTGTGGAGCCACCCCTCGACGTCGATCGTCGTGGCGTTGGCCTCGGGATCATTCAAATAGCCTGCATGCAGCATGCGCTACATATGTATAGCCGCCAGATTCATACTGGCCGGCATGCAGATCAAGGCTTCGTTCGACCCCTTCGACTGAACAAACGTACGTACCAACAGTTTTCAGTTACGCACCTTTCATGATCTGCGGCCCGCGGATGCAGATCTCTACGGGGAAGTTGTGGCCGAGGGAGAAGCCCGTATCGGGGTCGACCACCTTGAACTCGGCGTTGCGCACCACCGTACCGCACGAGCCCGACTTGGACGGCGCCGGCTCCTTCGCGAACGCCGGTCACACGGACAGCACCGGCCCGGCCTCCGTCATCCCGTAGCCTTGCATGTACGCCGCGCATCACAATAACGTCAACATCTCGGACGTGTTCACGTGTAAGGTGAATCTGCGCGCGTTTGCGTGTGCCGGATAGCGCTGCTCGCTCGAGCTCGAGACGCGCGCGCGCGCGCGACCACGTACGTGTCCAGGGGAACAAGCGTTTTTTTAAGGGCTACAAGGCTGAAACACATAGTCCACGTGTGTGAATCACCTACGTACACGGATTAAGAAATTAATTCCCGTTGAACGCACATGCTTGTGTCTATTTTTTATTATTAGTGAGCACGCATATTCGATCGAAGTTGGACACAAGCGTGCAAGGCGCTCGACGGCACCTTTGCCAACCGAGCTACACTCGGTCCTCCAAGACAAGCGAGTTAGATCACTCCTAATGCAATGATGTAAACACCTTATATGGAATACTAAGTAGCATAAAATCTTATATAAAATATGAGTTAAGAAAGAGAGTGTATAATTGTTTCTAGTATAAAATCCAACTCAATCTAGAAAATAAAAAAAATTAAAGACGGTGATTGATAGGGGGGAGGAAGGTAAGACAGGGGATCCTATATAAATAGGATAGAGCTGCATGTCTAGCGGTGGCGCGAAACACAGGGGCAATGTCACCTCTTCTCTTCAATCGAGCGGGTAGTGCTCGTGTTGCACGTCTACACACAAGTCTGGCGTTTGGCTCTGGCTCCGACTAAACGAGGGAAGAGCCTAATCGGCAGCGGTCTAGTGCATCAGCACCACTCACTTGGGCAGCCCGTCGTGCCCGACGAGAACGGCAACGCCACGGGGTTGTCCGGTGAGATGGCCACCTCCGGGACGGAGCCCTTGTTGGAAATAATCTTGTTGTGTTAGTGTTTGCATGCAGTCTTAAGTCGTGTATGTGCACGTAGCCGGTGTTTAAGCATGAGACCCGGCTGTGTTAGTTGGTATCGTGTGCATGCATGCATTAGTTGCCAAGTCGTGTGGCCGAACGTGGCTTGAGTTCAGACGTGAGTTAGTGGCAGTTGTGATCTGAGTCATGAGGCTAGTGGCGCACGTAGAAGCTAGATCAGGGTGCCGCACACTAGCATGCATGTCTATTTAAACCTTGTACTTAGCAGCTAATCAATGTAGAAGATACAAGAGAAAAAGCATTAGTTTTGTCGTGCTGAAAAGAACTCTGCGCATGTTCTTCTTCCTTGAGTTCCACGTGAAAGTGATAGTTGTGTCCACTGTGTTTGCGTGAATCTTTATATTGCTAACAATTGGTATCAGAGCTCAAGGCGACGAACAGGTGTCATGTCGGAGAAAGGGTCGCGTTCTCCATCACCCAGACAAGATCGTGCTCGAGGTCGTGGAGGTGCTCGCGACAACATAAGTGGCCACAGGCGTCATGAAGTCGTGATGGAAAGGGTGGTGAAGGAGATAGGGGGCACGGTGGTCTACCCCATGCTGACACGCTCTAACTACAGCTACTGGTTGCTGTTGATGCGTGTGAACTTGCAAGCACAAGGACTCTGGGAGGCGGTTGATCAAGGCGGCGGCGACGTCGACTACCACGATGACCGGGTGGCTCTATCAGCGATTTTGCGAGCTGTCCCAGTGGAGATGCGCGCCGCGCTTGCTGTGAAGGACACGGCGTAGCAGGCGTGGGACGCCGTGAAGACCATGCGAATGGGCGCCGAACGGGTACGCGAGGCGAAAGCTCAGACCCTCTGCGCTAAGTTCGAAGCTATCAAGTTCAATGATGGTGAGCTTGTAGAGGATTTTGCTGTGCGCCTCATTGGCCTAGTAAACGAGCTTTCAATTCTTGGAGACAAGATTGATGATGAAAAGGTGGTGCGCAAGTACTTGCGTGTTGTGCCTAAGAAGTACTCACAGGTGGCGATCTCCATTAAAACCCTGCTTGACTTGAAGACCCTCACGATTGAGGACCTGACGGGCTCGCCTGAAGGTGGTTGAGGATCGCGCCGACCGAGATGATGAGAACGGCTGCAACGTAGGCCGCTTGCTCCTCACGGAAGAGGAGTGGCTAGCACGAACGAAGAAGAAGCGCAATGGTTTCGGCAAGAAGAATAGTTCCTTTGACAAGGCGAAGGTGCGTTGCTACAACTGTCAAGAGTACAGGCACTTCGCAAAAGAGTGCTGCAAGCCGAAAAAGGAGGAGGCATTTTTCGCTGCGGCAGATGCTGATGACGAGCCAGCATTGCTTTGAAGCTTGATGAGGTGGTGCTCAAATAAAGTTATTGTATAAGCTAGTTTCCAGCATGTTTATAGTTGAATTCTTGCATGTAGAATCAGTAGTGTCGATGATATGCATGTGCATGTAGCTAGTAGTGTGGCATGTATGTTTGGGTCTTAGTGAGTCAGCATATAAATGCATGCACGTAAGAAGAGTACGTACATGATACATGTGTGTATGCACGAGAGTTCTTGTAGATGTGTTCAAGTTCTCTCGCTGGTAAACTCTAATCCGATTCTGCATCGCCGTCAAATTGTGTCATCAGCGAAAAGATAGTTAGAGCTGCACAAAGATCGTAATCGCCGGCGAGGTATGTCACCGACAGCAAAGATGTGAAAGACACCGGTAAGTTGTGTCACCGGTGGTATGGCCAGCAAGAAAAATGAGAAACTCCTTGGAGATGCATCAGGAGATCAAACGTTGACTTGCGAAGAGGTGACAACAAGATTAGGGAGGAGATTGCTGAAAATAATCTTGTTGTGTTAATGTTTGCATGCAGTCCTAAGTCGTGTATGTACACAACTGAGTTATTGTGCACGCAGTCGGTGTTTAAGCGTGAGACCCAGCTGTGTTAGTCGGTATCGTGTGCATGCATGCGTTAGTTGCCGAGTTGTGTGGCCGAACGTGGCTTGTGTTCAGACATGAGTTAGTAGCAGCTGTGATCTGAGTCATGAGGCTAGTGGCGCACGTGGCAGCTAGATCAGGGTGCCGCACACTAGCATGCATGTCTATTTAAACCTTGTATTTAGTAGCTAATCAATGTAGAAGATACAAGAGAAAAAGCATTATTTGTGTCGTGCTGAAAAGAACTCTGCGAATGTTCTTCTTACTTGGTTGTTCACTGTGTTTGCCTGAATTTTTATCTGTGCTAACAGCCCTCGTCGGCAGACGTGACCAGCCCCCAGAAGGGCAGGCAGCCTTCCGGGATGTGTGCCTCGTCCTCGTTGATGGTGATCACGGTAAGCGTGTAGCCGCCGCCGCCTCCGGTGGCGATTCTTGGGAAGGCCTCGTGCCGGAGCTTGACGTAGGAGGACTGGGACACTGGGTGAGGATGAGCTTTGGGCCGTAAGCCTTGAACTGCTTGTGGATCTCTTGGGGAGTGCAGAACGGGTTTGCTGCGGTGGTGATGGCGCCGAGGAAGGACGCCCCGAAGAACGCGACGGCGAACTCCACAGAGTTCTGCAGCAATATCATGACGCGGTCGTCGTGGGCGATGCCGAGGCGGTGCAGCGCGGCGGCGGCCTTACGGCACAGCAGGTGCGTCTCGGCGAACGAGTACGTCCTCCCCGTGGCCGCCGCGATGAGGTACGGCGCGTCCAGGAGTTCGGTCGCCCTGGCGAATCAGTACTCGTGCAGGGGCAGGTGGTTGGGGATGTTGATGTCCAGCAGCTTGGACCAGAAAATCGTCACCTCAGGCACCGCCGCAGCCGCCTCCACGGCCGCACCTTGCGGCTGCGCCTCCGGTGCCGCCATTGTGATCATGATCCTCTGCTTCAAGAAACAGAGCGCTTCTTGGAATGGCCAACGAACATAGGCTGCACTTGACGAACAATAGCTAACAGAGGAAAGGGCGAGGAGCTCAGCAAAAAGCTAAGCAACGGCGCTTGCTCCGAGTAGGCCCTGAGAGTGAGAGGAAGAGGGAGGTGGTGGGAATAAATACAGCAGCCGCAAACGGAGGTATGAGTAGGAGGGAAGGAGAGAGGGTGGGTTGGTAGGAGAGAACGGAAGGAGGGGAGGGGAGAGGTGTGGAAGGGGCGTGCACGCGCAGTCACGCACGCTCTGTCGCCACCACACCACACCTTAAAAAATGCGTCTTTTTTTGGCAACTGCAGCTCCTATCATTATTTGACAAGTTTGGAAATTTTCTTTTTTTAGCGGAAGTTCTTTTCGAATATAGCCATCCTCTGATTTTACAGATTTAGCATATAGGAGTCAGCTCCCACGCCAAGGTTTCTACCAAGCTCCTATTCCGTAATTAATCACTAATTTAATTATATTTTCTTAATTGATAACTTAATTAAAAAACTAATTAATCAAATTCACTAATTATTTTTTATTCTTTGTACTTTCACGGAAGCCCGTGCACGGAAGGAAGCCTTCCACGGCAACCAAACATGAGAGGCGCCTTCAATTGCTTCCGCGCTGTTCAGGAAGTTGCCGAACTCTCCCAAAGCGACATGTGATTCGTGTCATTTGTTGCGCTTTCCGAGCTCATCAAGATAGCTAATTTCGCAAATTCAAACAAAAAAAGAGCTAAAACTTTTCAAAAACGAATTTTAAAGGGCTAGAAAAGCGGAGTCCCGTAAGATTGTTCAAATTTGTTTCTCTCTCTATGTATATATCCCTCGGGCTCTCTCTCACTTGTGCTTCCTTCTCTCACCATCAATATCCGTTCGCTATCTCTCAGCTTTGCTTAATTTCTTCTCCGATCAGTAAACGTTAAGCCGTTTCTCGTAGGGTTTACCTACCCCCTCGTCGTCCATGGCTCGCTGCATCGCGCGCGCCCATGACTACTGTCTTTGGTTTCGGTTCGTTGGCACACAAGTACGTAGCCAACTTGTACGAAAATTCGATTTTTTTTCCCCCTCCATAAGCGATGGCCCCTGGGCCCTGGCACAGGCGAGCCAACAAATTGATCTGCACTGCGTTCGGTATATGCACTACCAGTACCAGGCCTTTCCCGCGTACGTGCTGAAATCGACCAAGGATCGCCGGTACAAGGCTACGTACGTATGGGGAGAGTATTTGCTCGCTCTTAAGAAGATCAAATGTGAAGCTTATGGAAAGCTCAACGCACATGTTTATGAGCCCACGACGGACAGCATTTAACATCAGCAAACATCCGTGCCGTGCAAAAGGTTGATCGGTGGCTCGGCCTCGGCGCCATCTGGCCTCGGCGCCTTGCCAGATGCCAATGATGCTGCCGCGGTCAGTTAAGCTAGCGGTGCGCAGAGCCACCAGGTAGCAAGCAGTCTGGGGGAGAGGAATCAATGGCCAGGGCAACGAAGACTACACCCATGCGCCATGCATTGTTCCTGGGGAGTTATATAATCGTTTTTTGATCAAAATTTCCCCTGCACCTTTCGAATATAACAATAGTACTACATGTCAAGGATAATAGGATGGAGTCCTAGGCTTTTCTAGCCTCCTCACTTTTGTTCAAATTAGCCTCGGTGCGAACGCAATTGCAAAAATACTCGCCTCCCTGACTGCGGAATTGCCGGCAGATAACATGTGTCACCTGTCATGCATGTGTACCGTGGTAGAAGCATGAAAACCGGGGACAACCAGATGCCAAGCACCACAGGCGCGGCAGCGGCTCAACAGCAGATGCGACATAGGCACCGCGTCAAAGTGGCTCGGTTGGGCGGTAGGACCTGCCGCGCTGCCCTAGCTCGACAGTACCGTTCTACCGCAATCGACGGTCTACTCCTCCTGCCGCAATACACGAGCGCGGTAGATGACACGTGTCACATATTGGAGCTTCTACGGTCGGGATAGAGACTATTTTTGTAATTACATTCGTATAAGACTAGATTTGTAAAATAAAATATACGAGGGGGCTAAAAAAAAGCCAAGTCTTCTAATAGTACATTGATGGCACATTTATAACGGACACACTGCGTTCGTGGGCTCCTGGCAGACGCAGCCGTGAGAAGTGAGATCCGAATCCGATCTTGAAGCGAGACGTTGTGAGTTATTATATGTGCTCATTATTTCAGTAGTCATCACTTCAGCCTCTCATTCCCTTATTTTGTTTTCTCTCTTTTTCCCTATCAGTGTTCAGTGTGCAGTGCGCCGCTCCCAAATAAATTGATACAGCATCTGATTTCTGATCTTCTCAGACGATAAATGAACTGAAGCTAAGAATTGTCATGCGGGATGGGCTTTGTATGGCACTGACATACTTCGGAGACGACCGCATTTGCGTAAGACTGGGATTTTGGTGGCTAGGTTTTGGCTCGAACACAACAAATATTCAGACACATGGAACTTTAGAAGAAGTAGGTAGTAGGACTTTGCTAGTGCAGTTTGTTCCACAGAATTACCCAAGTTGCTGAGTAGGTCATGCATCTCAGATTGCTTTGCTCGATGCCTCGTTGCAAATGACATCATAACTAAACTACTACTGTTACAGAAAAGACAAACAATTTTAAGGTAGTTAATAACCCGGAGAATTTGTAACTAGTACGCTATTTGATCTGTGTGGCCATAAACATGCAGCGTCATAGCTTCAGCATTGTGATTTGTTACTAGTACAGTAGCAACTACTAGCTAGTACTCCCTCCGGTCACAAATAGTTGTTGTTTAGGACATCAATATAGTTTTCAAAATACAATTTTGACCACTAATTTATATTATAATATATTTATAAAACCCAATAAAATTATAATATTATGAAATTACTTTCAAGACAAATCTACACATATAATTTTCATGTATCCAATTTAAATAGTTTAAAAGGTATTAACAGTCAAAGTATCAAAATTTTGACTGCACTTATATCCAAAACGATAGCTATTAGTGACCGGAGGGAGTATATGGTTATGACTTACGGGCCTACGAAGGGTATCAACATTGTCAGGTATTAATACGGCTGAAACATTTAAGCCAAAGGTTCGAAAGGATCGGTTCTGACCAAGTGTTCTTTGCTCAAATCAGTCATGGACTCATGGGTAACGCAAGTATTTGAGGTGTACTCCTCACCAACCAGCCTTGAAATGCTGGTCCAATGCAGCACCAGGAATTCGTGATTCTGGTTGCAGGGTTGCCTTCTGAAGATTAACGTGCAGTACAAGTTCCAAACGATTAGGATCATCAGCAGAGCAGGAAGACACTGGCAAACTCCTGATTTTGGCGTCACGGTGCTCCTTTCTTTTTCTTTTTATTTTGTTTGGGGGTGGGGAGTTCGTAGATGTTGCTAATTTGTAAATCTCTCCACCGGCAAATCTCACAAAATGCTCAGATCTCAGCATCTGAAATGATACTTAGCTACTAAACCCACTGTAAGTCTGAGAGACTTCAACAACTCAACAACTTGACGATCAAGCATGTTTAATAGTGCTCGTATTTAGTGATGTACTGATGTTTATTTCATTCAACAAACCATGCTTCTTAACAAGCAAATGTGGAGAGCTTGCTTTTGTTTAAATAATAAAGTTTCATGAAGAACATTGCATTCAATTGTCTGACATTAACAGGTGCAACACATGCTTCAAGTATATAACAAATGGGCTCCAAATTTACTTTATAATTTGAACATTGAAGTTGCATGTGTTTCCATCGAAGGTAGGAATTTTTTTCAACTTTCAAGTACTACAACAAATGAGAAATGCATATTATTCCTTCACATGCACTTGTACTATCATATCAAATTTTGTACCTTTTTTTTGTTTCTACTACTTACACAAGAGTAACTGTTCAGAAATTTCTTAACTGATTTGTACCATATAATCGATTCACAACAAAGGAGTTAATCATACACTTGAATGAGATTATGAGAAACGGAAAATGTCCAAATTTACATCATCACAATTCACAAGTCAATATGCCTGGCACAGCCTCTTACCAATAGTTTCTGCAGCTGCAGGCGCCGCGCCTGAACCTGTGGAACCGGTTCCGGTCCCTGACGGCGATCTCCCTCCCGAAGATCTCCGAGATCAGCGCGCTGTACGCGTGGCACTCCTTGCTCATCCGGAGGTTGGTGACGACCCTCACCGGAGTCCCTTCCGGCGTGCTGAGCAGGCCGAACGCCATGGCCAGCTTCTGGCTGTGCGCGCCGATCACGAGCCGTTTCTCCTCCTCGTCGACGTCCAGCGAAACCTCCGACGTGTCTGGCTTGTAGCCCTCGAACCGGAGCTGCCACTCCATCTGGTGGAGCATCTCGTATATGTCATCCACCCTCGGGTGCGACCTGTCCTGCGACACGAACCGGTGCACCCTGCCGTGCACCTCCACGGTGCTGAACCCCGGGGCTTGTGCCAGCCCTCTGTCCACCGCCTCCGTCCGGAGCGCGGCCGCGTCGACCCAGTTCTTGGCCTTGGCGTGCATGTCCGCCAGGATAATGTAGTCGCCGGCGTTGACGGCGCCGAGGCGCGCAAGTTCCTGCAGCGCTCGCTCGGCGAGCTCCAGGTTGCCGCGGATCCGGCACGCGTTAAGCAGGCTCCGCCAGGCCGTGTCCGTCGGCCCCGTGGGCATGCTCCCGATGAGCGCGCGCGCGTCGTCCAGCCTCCCGGCGCGGGCCATGAGGTCCACCATGCAGCCGTAGTGCTGCGCGTTGGGGGTCACCTTGTGCTCCAGCCGCATCCGATCGAAGCACCGCAGCCCTTCTTCCAGCAGCCCGGCGCGGCTGCAGGCGTTCAGCACGCCGACGTACACGGCCCCGTCGGGCCTGTGGGCCTCCCTGACCATCGCGTCGAACACCTGCAGCGCCTTCCGCCCGTCGCCGTGCAATGCCAAGCCGGACACCATGGCGCTGTACGTCCACGCGTTCTTGTCGTCCATCGCGTTAAACAACACCGCCGCCTTGTCGATGCAGCCGCACTTGGCGTACATGTCCACCAAGGACGTCTGCATGAACGTGTTGAGCCTCACGGTGTTCCTCAGCAGCGTGCAGTGAACGCTCCGGCCGACGTCGTAGGCGCCCAGGTGAGCGCACGCCGAGAGCGCGCTGACCATGGAGCTCTCGTCGGGTCTCAATCCCTCGCGCACCATCGCGCCGAACGACTCGAGGCACTCAGCCGACCGCCCGGCCCTCGTGTACGCCGCGAGCAGCGCGCTCCAGGAAGCCTTGGTCCTCTCCTCGTCCTCCATCCGCTCGAACGCCCGGCGAGCCTGCTCCGCCTCGCCGCACTTGCCGTAGAAGCTGATGAGGCTGTTCTGCACGTGCTCGTCGAGCTGGAACCCGAGCTTCACGACGTGCCCCTGCAGCTGCCTCCCTTCTCGCAACGCCGCGAGCTGCGCGCACGCCTTGAGCACGAACGGGAACGTATAACCGTCGGGCTCGACGCCCTTCTCCAGCATGCCGACGTACAGCCGCAGCGCGGCCGCGGGGTCGCGGTCACCGGCGTCGCGGCCGCCGACGTGGCCGCGCATCAGAGTGTTGTAGTCGAAGGCCTCCGGCTCGTCGAGCGCCGCGAAGATGGACGCCGCGTACTCCATGCTCCCCGGCCACTCCGCGAGCGCGCATGCCGCGAGGAGCGGCCGCCCGTGCCGCGGGGAGCGGTCGAGGCCGAGTTTGATGTGCCGCGCGTGCGCCTTCCGGACCTCGTCCAGGCTCCGCGCCGAGACCGTGGCGCAGCATGGCGCCTGCAGCTCCCTCGGCCTGGCCTGCTCGAACCCCTGCGTCGTCGCCGGTGGCGCCGGGGCGGCGGTTGTTCTTGGCGTGGTGACCTGGTGCTGGGCCTGGGAGAGCACTAGACCTCCCACCATGCTACTACCATCGGTGTGCAGCACAGCGCAGGCAACGACACGAAAATACCTTTCCAGAACCGCAACGAACGAGTAGCTACATGGAGCTCCATGCGTTCACAAGAATTGGTTTACCGCAAGGAGTAAATATCGCACTCGCACGTCCCTCTCCCTCCACGCTAGTCTCCAGTGGCAGTGATCCAGTTAGCTCACTCGGCTATCTTGCTCGTCAT
Source organism: Otatea glauca (assembly GCA_036346275.1). Taxonomy (NCBI): domain Eukaryota; kingdom Viridiplantae; phylum Streptophyta; class Magnoliopsida; order Poales; family Poaceae; genus Otatea; species Otatea glauca. The sequence goes on from CM070714.1 coordinate 45,260,057, forward strand.
CACTCGGTGCAGACGTGGACGCTGCCTAGAGTGGGGCCCACATGGAAGGGTTTTGTGGCTGGGATGCAGCGCTGGGATTTTCTCGGGCTGTTGAATGCCATCCAGGAGTTGGAGCGAGCAAATGGCAGCTGGGGAGAGTCGATGCTGCGACAAAATGATTAAGCTGAGGATAAGGTCCATGTCCAACTGGGCCACCAGCGCGGAGGATGGCAATGTCGCACAACGTGACAGTACATTTGCTTCAGCAACAGGGGCCGTCTGATTAAAACTAGATGGCTCGGATCAGCTCGTGTGACCTTGCGTATTCCGTCCTGGCCATGTCAACAGCACTATGAATTCGATCTCGAGATGTTTGCTGTTGCGAATTGCGGTACATGGAACACTGCGCGAGGGATGGGATCATAGGAGACACACGTTGTAAATGAGACACGCACGACTTCAAGTACAACGTGCTAAACATACACTGACTTCAAGTACGATGTGCTGCTCACTCCGGTCATAAAATAATTAGGTGCAGTTAAACTTTTGAAATTTTGATTGTCAATATCTTTTTAAATATTTAAATTAGATACGTAAAAATCATACGTGTAGATTTGTCTCGAAAAGTACTTTCATAATATTATAATTTTATTAGATTTTATAAATATATTATAATGGAAATTACTGATCAACGCTATGTTTTGAAGACTATATCCATACGCAAAATGATGACTATTTGTGATGGCAGGAGTATTAATTATCAGGAAGATCGCATACGCAGAAGGGAAAACGCGAAAGAGCTGGATTGTACTAGGCCCAGGTTGACGACTCCCGCTAACGGTAGTCCAACTCCAGAGCTACAGACCGAGGAATTTTTATTTTAAATAATATAATTTTTTATTTAAATTACAAAAATATACTTCGATCTCAAAAAATTACAAAAATATACTATTATCGCCTATATATAGTGCGATCGCCCTATATACGGGCGATCGGTGCAGCTCTGACCATACGATATTTCCTCTGTCTGCAGTCAGTTTCTAAAGAAAATCATAACTTTTTCATATGATGTCGGATGAAGATGAAATTTATATAAAAATTGTAGCTCTCAACGGGATCTACAACTTTTGTATACAAACTTTTTCAATTTGAATCCATTTAGATGGTAAAAAATGGGATAGAATGTCAAATCTAAAAATCAGATATGTTTTTAGATCTGAAACTTCTATCCCGTTTTTGGCTATCTAAATGGATTCAAATGAAAAAAAATTTGTATACAAAAGTTGTAGATCCCGTCGAGAGCTACAATTTTCATATAAAGTTCATCTCCATCCGACATCATATGGAAAAGTTATGATTTTCTTTAGAACTGACATGACAGACAGAGAAATATCAGCAGCGATCACCGATCGCGTATATATGGGACGATCGCCCTATATACGGGCGACAAAGTTATATTTTTGTAATTTTTTAAGATCGAAGTATATTTTTGCAATTTGAATAAAAAATTGTATTATTTAAAATAAAAATTCCAGACCGAGTAGAGCACTGCCGAAAAAGGCCCATCTTCCTGACAGCCCATAGACATAGTAGCGTCCAAAAGCAACATATTGATTCTAGTTTTCTTAAAGTGAAATAAAATAAATGAGAGGATCAACACATTATTTTTTTTTAAAAAAATCACACCTAATTTAAAATTCCACAATATATAAAACTATAGCACAACCATACTAGTGAGAAAATATGACAGTAAACAAGGAGAAATCCAACAGAGTTCTACAAAGTCTTACCACTAGTTTTTTTTTTCGGAGGAAAGCTTTCCCTATGTTAATCAAGGACTCGCATTCGCAATGACGTTGAGCACCCAATCGTACACAAAGTTTGTCCATAAAATTTACAACATTTTTCAATCCCTTTTGAAACGTTCTTAGCACTCGGGAAGTGATGCAATATTTTTTTAGACCAACTGATGCAAAAATGTCCCTGTAAATATCAGAAACTCTAGAGAGCCCTGTCTTTTGTAAGGACACTAGTAGTGCCCGTGATTTGCAACGGAATCACAAAGCATTTTTCTTTGATGCATGAAGCGAATCAACCAAAGAAGCCCTCTCCTTGTTTCAAACTGACATATCTAAAATGATTCCGTTGTAACATTAACATTAGAACGACTCCAGAAGCATAATAAATCTATATGTATTCATGATCGATCAATCTATGGGAGACTCAAGACAGAATTAAATTTCCTTTTTAATGTAACATCATGTGAGATTGATATTAATAAGTCAATAAGTCAGATGAAAGAAGTCAATGAATTCTAATGATTACAGTACCTGAACTCATAGAAGCAAGCAGTTCATTCATTCTCAGATTTGTCCCAATTATTCCACCCAGTAAAATGCAGCGATCCATAAAAGTGTGTGCAAATATAACTGTCGGGGATCGGTCATCCTGACACGTGTCCGGGCCCCCCCGGGGCATTAGAGCGCTTTCCCCCAGCACGAGGGGCCGTCCCCGAGCTCGGGCGGAAGTATCCCCGAGCTCGGAGGCTTGTTCCCGAGCTCAGGCAGAGGCATCCCCGAGTTCGGAGGATTGTTCCCGAGCTCGGGCAAGGTTGTCCTCGGGTCCGTGCTGGCCCCGCAAGCCTTCTCGACCTCGGCGCCTTCAATCCGATCTCCAGCATAGTATTCCTTTTTTTTTTTGCATGACCTCTCTCCCCTGCGTGGGAACTAGGGCCAACCGCTCCTGTCAAATCCCCTGCGTGGGAACTAGGGCCCAGCAACTCCTATCTAAATCCCCTGCGTGGGAACTAGGGCCCAGCGGCTCCTGTCTAAATCCCCTGCGTGGGAACTAGGGTCAACTGCCCCCGTCAAGCTCACAGGCATCGCCCCGACGTCAGCACTCGAGATCAACACCCGGGAGTCTATAAAGCGCTGGGCTACCCCAACCCGAGGGGGGGGAGACAACAGCAACACGAAAAACACAAGGAGCCAATACCAAGACACAACAACAAACGCAACAAGAACCACGGTACACGCTCATACGCTGTACCACCTCGTCGAGCTCTCCTCGACCACCGCCCCCGAGTGGTCCCGAGGTCGAGCTCCCTGTTCGTCCTCCCCGAGGAGCCTTTTAGTCACCTTTCACCTACGGGCAAGACTGGAGTAGAGCTATTACCCGACCCAGGGGGCTCGAACCAGTATAAACGTTGTGTCCCCTGTTTGCTTGTCCTTCTCCCTCGAACTGTGTGCCTACTGGCGCTCCCTCCATCCCGAATGAACATGACTTTGGGCCTCGCCCCTTTGCACGATCCTTTCCCCCTTATTTACGGTTGACGGTCCCGATCGTCGACAATAACCCTGCCAAAACGGCCCCCATGGTCGACCCAGGAATATATATCCAGCTTCTCCATTTCCAGTAATAATACACCCAAGAGGGTTCATTCGTACAAGTGTCCCAATTATGCCACCTAGTAAAATGCAGCGATCCATAAAAGTGTGTGCAAAGATAACTGTCGGGGATCGGTCATCCTGACACGTGTCCGAGCCCCCCCCCCCCCGGGGCTTTAGAGCGCTTTCCCCGAGCACGAGGGGCCGTCCCCGAGCTCGGGCGGAAGTATCCTCGAGCTCGGGCAGAGGCATCCCCGAGTTCGGAGGATTGTTCCCGAGCTCGAGCAAGGTTGTCCTCGGGTCCGTGCTGGCCCCGCAAGCCTCCTCGACCTCGGCGCCTTCAATCCGATCTCCAGCATAGTATTCCTTTTGTTCTGGCATGACCTCTCTCCCCTGCGTGGGAACTAGGGCCCAACAACTCCTGTCTAAATCCCCTGCGTGGGAACTAGGGCCAACCGCTCCTGTCAAATCCCCTGCGTGGGAACTAGGGCTCAGCAACTCCTGTCTAAATCCCCTGCGTGGGAACTAGGGCCCAGCGGCTCTTGTCTAAATCCCCTGCGTGGGAACTAGGGTCAACTGCCCCTCATCAGGCTCACAGGCATCGCCCCGACGTCAGCACTCGAGATCAACACCCGGGAGTCTATAAAGCGCTAGGCTACCCCGACCCGAGGGGGGAGAGACAACAGCAACACGAAAAACACAAAGAGACAATACCAAGACACAACAACAAACGCAACAAGAACTACGATACACGCTCATACGCTGTACCACCTCGCCGAGCTCTCCTCGACCACCACCCCCGAGTGGTCCCAAGGTCAAGCTCCCCGTTCGTCCTCCCCGAGGAGCCTTTTAGTTACCTTTCGCCTACGGGCAAGAGTGGAGTAGAGCTATTACCCGACACAGGAGGCTCGAACCAGTATAAAAGTTGTGTCCCCTGTTCGCTTGTCCTTCTCCCTCGAACTGTGTGCCTACTGGCGCTCCCTCCATCCCGGACGAACATGACTTTGGCCCTCGCCCCTTTGCACGGTCCTTTCCCCCTTATTTGCGGTTGATGGTCCCAATCGTCGACAGCTGGCGCCCACCGTGGGGCCCGAGGTTTCGTTCGTCCGAAGTTCGTCGCCTCAGCGCCGTCAGCACCTCCAGCTTCACCGACAACATGTCGCGATCAGCAAGCCTGGGCTCGGACGCGGTCTCTGAGTGCCAAGACTCTACCTCCATGCTCTCGCCCTCGTTGCCGCCTCGCGAGCGCCGGGTCTTCATGGCTGGCAGCCGCAAGGCGACTCCGGGGGTGGATGACGGTGGCCCGGAGACTCCGTGGGAGGCACGTCACCTCGCCCAGGTCGCCATCAACCAAGCCATCACCGCCATCTGGCGAGAGGACCGCGGGGTGGCCTGCTCCCCGTGCGGATGGCTTAGCCCTCCCCGCCTGGACGAGCCGGGGCGAGAGCGCCTGCAGGCCATCGCCCGGTTCATGGCCGACCCAGCGCAGGCCGACTCGGCCCTCTTCCGACGTTCCCTCGCCGAAGAGCTCAATAGGACGACCGACGACGTCGCACCTCCGCGGCAAGAGAGGCCCACAGGCTCTGAGTCTCGCCGCAGCGGCGGCAGCCCCCTGCCGCCATGATCGTCGGCCGTTCCTCCATCAGACTACCTACCCGCGGGCGCGTACCCCGTCACCATCCCTTCCACCTCGCCAGGGGGGACGTGGCACGAGGGCACGCCACGCGGCGGAGAGCAACGATGGCGCCGCTCAGCGACAACGCTCGGAGGCCTTTCCCCGGACATTCCACCAAGGCGCCAAAAGGTTCGCGACCACCCACGCCACCGTCCTAGTGACGCCCCTGTTGACCGTCGTGGCCGGCGCAGGGTACGCCGCCGACTCGAGTTCCCCTTGCCGGCGGACAGCGACTCCGACACCAGCAGCGACGACAACGGTCTCCCGGCTGACGGCTGTCCGGCGTACTCGAACGACCTCCGTCGAGTGCGCTGGCCGGCCCGGTTCAAGCCGGCGATAATAGAGCGATTCGACGGGACAAAAAACCCCGCGGAATTCCTCTCCATATACTCCACCGCCATCTTGGCGGCCGGCGGGGACGAGGTCGCAATGGCCAACTATCTCCCTACCGTCCTGGACGGGCCCCCCGCACTTGGCTCTTCAACCAGGCGCCCGGCGCCTTCCGGTCATGGTGCCAGCTGCGAGCGCCCTCCACTCCAACTTCTAAAGCTGCTACGAGCGGCACGGACGAGAAAGGGACCTGGACCGAGTCATCCAGGGAAAGGGCGAGCCCCTCTGAGACTTCGTGCGTCGGTTTACCCGAGAGCGGAACTCGATTCCCAATGTCTCCGACGAGACTGTCATCAAGGCCTTCAAGTTCAGCGTCCGCGACAGACGCCTCACGGAGGACCTTGAGATCGCCGCCAAGCTCACCGTCAACAAGCTGTTTCGCATGGCGGAACGGTATGCGGACGCGGACGATGCCGTCCGCTGGAAGCACGACTACGACCGAGGCAAGCTCGGCCTCGCCTTTGGCGAGGCGGGATCGTCTGGCGCCAAGGAAGGAGGTTCAGCCCCGCGCGACAAGAAGCGGGGGAAAGACCGCGGCTCTGGAGGCGGCCAGCTCCACGTGGTCATCGCGATCGACAACAGACACGTAGGGGCAGGAGCGCGCCAGACCGACCACCGAGGGCCTCGTCCCAGCAGGATCGCCCACGGCCTCAGCAAGCGCTGCGCCGGCCCCAATAGGGGCAGGGTCGGGCCGGGCCCCCGGCGACGCCCGACCACGGCGACGAGCGGCCCGCCTCGACACCGATAAATTCTGTCCGTTCCATCAGATCTACGGCCATGACCTGCGAAGTTGCGGCGTGGTAGACGGCCGGCGCCTTTTATAGAGGCACGGCGAGATGCCCACACTCCGGCGGCGGCGGCGAAGCGAAAATGATGCTTGGCGAGGACCAAGTAGGCCCCGACACGAGTTCCAAAGGCGGCCGTCGCGTGGGCGTCATCTTTGGTGGCTCTTCGGCATATCGGTCCGCCATGAAATGAAAACGCCGCCCGCACCGCGTGTACCAAGCCACCGTCGGAAAGCCCACCGACCAACCCTGCAGTTGGGATGGTGTCCCCATCACCTTCTCCCGGAACGATGCTCCCCCGGGGAAGTCACGAGACTTCAAGACCGCCCTGGTCGTCGCCCCGACCATAAGGAACGTCGTCGTCGGCCGAGTCATGGTTGACGGGGGAAGCTCCCTCAACCTGCTCTTGGCGAGCGCTCTGGACCGAATGCAGATACCGCGGGCGAAAATCAAGAATATAGCGGTCCCCTTCTTCAGCATTGTGCCAGGAAGCTCGACCACGCCTCTCGGGCAAGTGGTTCTGCCCGTTACCTTTGGCGACTCTGCGAATTTCCGCACCGAGCTGATCACCTTCGAGGTCGTGGATGACGACCTCCCCTACAACGCCATCCTTTGGCATCGGTGCATGAAGCTCCCGGGGCCCGGCGGCGTCATAACGGTCATGGCGACCTCAAGGCGCGCCGCGGTACGCAAGGAAAAACATCGCGCCGCCGTATGTTGCCTCAACAGGTCCCGAGTGACCAGCGCTTCGCGGAAGCGGCTATCGGCCGGTGGCCCTACCAAGACCGTGCAACTCGAAGAGGGGAGCTCGGGCAAGTGCGCCTGCGTTTTCGCTCAGCTCGACCCAAAATAGGAAGACGAGCTCGTCACCTTCCTCCGAGATAACAAGAGTATTTTTGCATGGGAACCCGCGGACATGCCGGGGGTCCCACGGGAGGTGGTCGAGCACAAACTGCAAACAAAACACGGCCGCAAGCCCGCACTGTAAATCTGCGCGCTTGTCCTCGGAGAAAGCGGCAATCATTAGGGAGCACCTCGATAAGCTCCTAAAGGCTGGTTTCATTCGCGAGGTCAATTACTCCGAATGGCTGGCCAACCCTGTAATTGTACAAAAGAAAGGCGAGAAATGGAGAATGTGCGTCGATCACACGGGCTTAAACGCCGCGTGTCCCAAAGACAACTTCCCTCTTCCACGCATAGATCAGATTGTGGACTCCACTGCCAACGCTCAGATGTTGAGTTTCCTCGACGCCTACTCCGGCTATCGCCAGATCAAGCTCGCCGTGGAAGACGAGGACAAGACCGCCTTCATCACGCCGTTCGGAACCTTCTGTTACACGACCATGTCGTTTGGTCTCCGTAACGCGGGCGCAACGTTCCAGCGACTAATGGTCAAGACCTTCGGCCCGCAGATCAGCCGGAACCTCGAGGTTTACGTCGACGACATCATCGTCAAAAGCTCCTCTGAAGTCGACCATGTCAGCGATCTGGCCGAGACCTTCGCCAGCCTAAATAAGTTCGGCATCAAGCTTAACCCCGAGAAGTGCGTCTTCGGCACGACCTCCGGGAAGGTACTCGGCTACATGATCGGGGGCTCGGGCATGGGCCCAAACCCGGAGAAGATCGAGGCAATCGAGCAGATGGCCGCCCCGACTTCGGTTAAACAAGTCCAGAGTCTCGCCGGCCGCATCGTCGCCCTCAGCCGCTTCATCTCCCGACTCGACGAGCGAGGGTTGCCCTTCTTCAGGATTCTGCGCAGGCACGGGGGCTTCGAGTGGACCCCCGAAGCCTAGCGGTCCTTCAACGAGCTCAAGGCATACCTTTCAAGCCCACCTCTGTTGACAACTCCACAGCAGGACGAAGTGCTGTTGCTCTACCTCACGGTCGCAACCCAGGCCGTTAGCGCGGTCCGGGTAGCCGAGCGGGCCGGACGGCAGCACCCGATCTACTCCAGCTCGACCGACGTCTCCTCGAGCTCAGTCGCCTTCGCCTCGGCGTCGGTCGCTTTGGCCTTGAGCTCGGCCACCTCGACCTCGAGCTCGGCGGAGAGCTCTTCGAGCCGCGCCTGAAGGCTACCCGCCTCCTCGCGTGCGGTCTCCGCCTCTGCGCGCGCGGCCGACAGGTCTGCCAGGCGAACGCGAAGCCCCTCCACCTCCTTTCGCGCAACCGCGAAGTCCTCAAGCGCGGACGACGCGATCCCGTAGCTCTCCTCACAGGCCATAAAAGAGACCTCGAGGCGCTCCCGGAGCTCTCGCGCCTCTTGCCGCGCAGCCTCCGCCCTCGAACGAGCGCCATAGAGTTCGAGTTTGAGGCGTTGGATCGTCGCCGACGCGCTCGCACGGTTCTCGTCAAGGGCCGCCTGCGCCTTTTCCCGGACGCGGGCGAGGGTCTCCTCCGCCTTCTTCCACTCCTCCTCGAAGCCCTTTGAGAGGGTTGCGGCGTGGAGGTCTCTCTCAACGTTGAGCTCCCGCTCGACCTCCTGAGCTCCCGCTCGGCCTCAACAGCCCGCACGAGCTCGAGGGCTTGGGCCTCTTTCAACCGCTCAACCTCCTCTCACCGGCGCACTGCATCAGCCTCGACTCGATCGGCGTCCCTCTGGTTGGCCTCGATCACGTCCCAAAGGGCCCGAAAGCTGAGCACGTGCCCGCGCACGACCCTGTACCCTCGGGAGATCAGGCGCATGCCCTACGAAAACAAGGGAATGTCACCACGGTTACAAGAGAAAAGGAGAAGAGGGACGAGTTCAGGGCGAACGCGCCTACATCCGCCAGCCGGTCCTCCAGCACCTGCAGATCGATGGCGCCATCGGGCCCCTGGGGCAGGTCCGTAGGAGCCTCCTCCTCTGCAGACCCCGTCGCCGCTGTGGCATCGACGTCCCCAAAAGTCCCGGCTCGACCCGCGTCGGCCACGACGGTGGCGGCCGGGCTCGCTCGTCCCGCGATGACGACCCGACCGAGCTCGCCCTCGATCGCCGCGTCGGAACCCCCAAGGTGGCGTCGGCTCGGGGCTCTTTGTCGCCTTTTGCCGTGCCACCGCGGCGCGCCTTCCTCAGCGGATCGCCCTCGGCCACGCCGACCTCGGCGCGCTCCCCTCGAGCGCGCCTCCTCGGTCGAGTCGTCCTCGACGGCCGTGGCGAGTGGGACTCGTCGCGCCCTGGACCGCGGCACGAGGCGGAAGTCGTCCTCGGCCTCGCCCTGGACCACAGGAAAGGTCGGTGCCCCTCGAACGCTTGGGCGCCACGGCGGAACAGAACGACGGGAAGCGAAAGAAGACCGCGCTGACGCGATGTCTCGCGGTGGTCGCGAGAGACTTCTCCTCGGTGCTTAATGCGGGGGCGTTGCTCGATTGACATCCGAGGCTCGCGCGCGGCCGGCCGCCTCTCTCTGCTAGCGAGAAAAACAAGGACCGGTAAAGGAAAGGTGAAGGAAGCATCAAAGAAGCGATCTCGGGCTCGAGTGCGCCCGGCGAGACATTCAACTTACCACGGCTCGATCGCCCGCTCGGCGTGGGGCTTCTTGGCGACCGGCTTCGGGGCATCCGGGGCCGGCCTCTTGCCCCCCTTCTTGCCCTTGCTTAGCCCGGGTAGCGGCAGCATTTGCTTGGTCGTGTCCCGGAGCTCCTGGGTCTCCTGCACGAGCTCGTCACGGTTAGCACCTGGGCCCGAACTCTCAGGGCCAAAGTCAAGGCAAGGGGCGTTACCTCGCTGCTCCGCCCTAAGATATTCTTGGGGACGTCACCGTCGAGGTCGTAGGCAGTGGCGGCCTTCCCGAAGATCTCCTGCATCCTCGAGGCAATCCAGGCCGCCTTCGGTGCTGCGAGAGGCCGAAAGAAACGGTTAAAAACAAGAAAGCTTTGATCGGGCACAGAGGAGTTCGAGGCTAAGCTACGCTTACCTTCGGGACCTTCCCGGGTGATGTCGTGCTTCTCGGTGATCTCGAAGAAGGGGTGCAGCCTCTTCCGAAGAGGAAACACCCGGTTCCGCAGGTAGTCGTAAACAACTGCTTGCCCCTTCAACCCGCGCGTCGCGCAGATGTGGATGAGGGCGACCGCTGCCTGGTCGGTCGTCGAGTCCTCGGGCTCCGGGGTCTCCCGCTTGCCGTCCACCGCGGCGCCATGGTAGGCGAGGTCGCTCCCCTCGCTCTTCTTCAAGTAGAACCATTTCTCCGACCACGGACCGAGCGAGTCCCGGGTCGGCATCTGGAGAAAGGAACAAGGGAGTCCCACCCGCAGCCGAAAATAGAGGCACCCGACGACAGGGTCCTTCACGGTGCGGGACAAGGAATAAAAGCGAAAGAACAACGAGGGGGTGGGAAGGATGCCCAGGAACCCCTCACAAAGATGAGCAAAGATGGAGAGGTAGAAAAGAGAATTGGGTACCAGGTTCAGCCAAGAAGTCGCTCTCCGGGGTTCACAGCCCGAAGAGCATGTACTGCTCCATGCTCACGACCTCGTCTTCTCGAGGCTGCGGCACGTTCTCCCCGGCTGGGAGTTGCCAGGTGAACGGTTCCAGCAGCCCCAAGGTCTCTATGTCCTTCATCCGGTCCGCGGTGAGGGTGCTCTTCCCGAACTTCGCCATGGAGTTAGAGGGGTGGAATCAGAGAAGGAAGGCAGCCGCGACAGCGCAAATGAGCAGGAAGCGAAGGGTAGAGAGCGTGAGCAATGGGGAAGAAAGGCTTCAGAGGATGCCGGGTCCCGGTTTTAAAGATGCCTTGAGTGTCGATATTATTGTCGCCTCAAAAGGCGCGCCCACAGCCAGTGGGCGGTAACCAAGGCATCGTAGCCTTTCAAAACCCTTGTACAGACGCGTCTCTTCAACGCCCACTAGCCTGACCATCCGACTTCTTCGCCCGCGTGGCCCGAGCAGCAGAGAAGCCCGAACGTCCCAAACGCCCTCAAGCCCGCTTAGGGACGAAGCGCTGAAGCTCGAATATCTCCAAGAATGACCACGACGAAAACACCCGCAGAAAAGGCCTTCGTCGGATCCCGAAAGGGGCTCGGGAGTCCTCGAGCTCGACCGAGGTGATGATCTGTCGGCGTTTCGAGCACCGGCAAGTAAATTTATAAGTCTAAGGGGCCGCGCGTTCCCTCTCCTTGAATGGTTAGACTAAAAAGCCCAAGATGTATACTGGTTCGGGCTAAATGTCCCTACTCTAGTTCGTGTGGTGTTATCGTATTGCCTTAGGTGCAGATGACTACACAGCGTTTACAAGCGGGAGCTGAGGGCTCGAACGTGAGAGCGTAAACTGCCTATTCGTCGAAGGACCCAGAGAAGAGACCGAGAGAGACCGTCCCCCCCTCCAGAAGACCCTGCCTCCCTTTATATAGTCGGAGGGGGCAGGTTACATGGAAAGTTGGGAGAGGGAAGGATGAAGACATCTACGCTATGAGTTCTGACCCTCGGTCTTGGTGGTTGGTCGACCTCCTCTTCTGCCCATACCGGGTCGGTGGGCTCATCGAGTAGATCAGTTCGCTGCTTTATTGGGAAACAGCGCTTTTGCCGCCTTCTGCGAGCTCGACGGTGCCGACACCATATTGTGTCTTTGGTGCCGCCGGGAGGGCGTATCTCCATCTTTGTCGCGTGGTGGACGATGAGGCCGAGTCTTGACTTTAGCAACCTTCGTGCTGTCTTGGGAAGGAGCCACTTGCCCCCGCACGGTCACTTCGAGTGGTCGTGTCCGTAGACCACGTGGCCGATGGCCGGCGGAGGCCTGATATTTGGCCCTTGGCGGAGATCGCCTCAGCTTTGTCGGAGCCGATGGGGAGTTCGACCTGTGGCGGGGGTCGAACGCCCCGTTAGGTCGGGAACGACCTTGGAGCAGCTCGTTAGGTTGGGGTAGAGTGTCCTTTGTGGACCCGTGAGGTCTTTGGTCGGAGCCGGGCTTGGGGTAACCCGTTCGTTACTCCGGGCCGCTGGGGTACCCATTGTATGAATACTCGTCACGGTCCCTCCTCAAAGAAGACTTCAGACTCAAGAACGCCTGAGGTCTCAGACCGTTTCTTGAGCCTCGGAGTCTGGTTGTCGGGGATCGGTCATCCTGACACGTGTCCGAGCCCCCCCGGGGCTTTAGAGCGCTTTCCCCGAGCACGAGGGGCCGTCCCCGAGCTCGGGCGGAAGTATCCCCGAGCTCGGAGGCTTGTTCCCGAGCTCAGGCAGAGGCATCCCCGAGTTCGGAAGATTGTTCCCGAGCTCGGGCAAGGTTGTCCTCGGGTCCGTGCTGGCCCCGCAAGCCTTCTCGACCTCGGTGCCTTCAATCCGATCTCCAGCATAGTATTCCTTTTTTTTTGCATGACCTCTCTCCCCTGCGTGGGAACTAGGGCCAACCGCTCCTGTCAAATCCCCTGCGTGGGAACTAGGGCCCAGCAACTCCTGTCTAAATCCCCTGCGTGGGAACTAGGGCCCAGCGGCTCCTGTCTAAATCCCCTGCGTGGGAACTAGGGCCCAGCGGCTCCTGTCTAAATCCCCTGCGTGGGAACTAGGGTCAACTGCCCCCGTCAGGCTCACAGGCATCGCCCCGACGTCAGCACTCGAGATCAACACCCGGGAGTCTATAAAGCGCTGGGCTACCCCAACCCGAGGGGGGAGAGACAACAGCAACACGAAAAACACAAGGAGCCAATACCAAGACACAACAACAAACGCAACAAGAACCACGATACACGCTCATACGCTGTACCACCTCGCCGAGCTCTCCTCGACCACCGCCCCCGAGTGGTCCCGAGGTCGAGCTCCCTGCTCGTCCTCCCCGAGGAGCCTTTTAGTCACCTTTCACCTACGGGCAAGACTGGAGTAGAGCTATTACCCGACCCAGGGGGCTCGAACCAGTATAAACGTTGTGTCCCCTATTTGCTTGTCCTTCTCCCTCGAACTATATGCCTACTGGCGCTCCCTCCATCCCGAATGAACATGACTTTGGGCCTCGCCCCTTTGCACGATCCTTTCCCCCTTATTTACGGTTGACGGTCCCGATCGTCGACAATAACCCTGCCAAAAGGCCCCCATGGTCGACCCAGGAATATATATCCAGCTTCTCCATTTCCAGTAATAATACACCCAAGAGGGTTCATTCGTACAAGTGTCACAACAAGCAGGGATAAAAAATGGCTGCGTCATGAATAATACACCTAAACACAGTTTAAGAGGATTTATTCTCTCGGTTGAACATGAAATTTCCTAAAGAAAGAAGAATAAACAGCACCTATGGTGACCATAAAGGAGAGAAGAAGATTTCTTCCTCATGGTTTTTGACAAAAACTAGTATAGTGCCTGTGCTAACGCTACGACGATAGTACACCCGCTTATCAATTAAATGAGAAGATAAGTATAAATACGACACTTAATAATAAAAGAGAAATTTAGAATTTTAAATGAATTTAGAAAGAAAACGGAACTAAATGGAGGTCGAATGGTAGCAACGGGCTCCCAAAGATTTTAAATCAAGAAAGAGAAAGAAAAAGGATTTTACGATTTTATATTATTTTTATAGCTTCCACAGAGAGCACAACGTGCTCTCTGGGCTTAACAGCGCAAGGAGGGAAGGCGGGGTGGCGGTCGGTCGCGATGGGTCGGCAGATGTGCGGCGAGATCGTCGGCAGGCGCGCTGCGAGGAGGAGTCACTGTTGCGGTGAATTTCACGGGAAAGATGACGATGATGGCACAGGTTACCTCCAAAATCCGGCGATCTTTACAAGAGGAGCTCTTGGGATTTACGCAATGCGATGGTGTGGAGGAGAACTCATGGCTTTTATAGCCCGAAACAAGCATATTTATGGAAACCATAATTTGAAATCAAATCAGTTGGGAGGAAATTTTGGCAATAGAGCACGAAATTTGGGGAATTAACACCTTAGATGGAAAGAGGAGATTTGGTGCGGGATTGATGGAGCTTTGGAGCTTCTTTCTTGCTTTAATGGAGGAGGAAGAGAAGAAGCTTCTGCAGTGCAAGCTGCAGATTAGAAGAAGCTACAGGTGAGTTGATTCATTTTTTTTAAATATAGAAGGATTTTTGAAAAGATAGCACATTAGATTAAAAAATTCTAGAAAAATTCTCAAAAAAACTTTTGATTATTTTGTACTTAACAAAATTATTTTCAAAAGAATTTAAATTATAAATTTGCCGAGGCACGGCGGCCGTGAGGTTGCTGACCAGCAACCTTCGCCGCAAAGCTACCGATGGCGATCGTGGAGCCATTGCAGACCTGTGTTCTCCTGGCCGCGCTGCCCCATCTCCCGGTTTCGTTTTCCCAGCACGTAATGTATGGTCCTTTCCTTTTCCAGGACGTTTGTTTTCTTTTCTTTTCCTTGATTCCAAGACGTTTGTTTCCTTTTCCTTGTTGATGCTGGAGGTGAGGGAAGGTCTGTTGTGGGCCACAGGGATGATTTCGGAAATATATGTTAAAATAAACTGCGCTCGCCGACCGCTGGATCCGCAAGGAAAAAAAGATAAAAATTAAACAGTGCTCGTCGGTCGCTGGTTCCACGAGAAAAATTGAAAAAATAACCAAGACTCACGGCATAGTTGGTTCCTTAGATAAAAATAAAAACAAAATTCAACGCTCTCCGTATACCAAATTAGGCTCTATGGGGCTAGATCCGTAAAAAAGTCTCGAGAAGGGTCATATTCGGAAAAAAATACGATCACAATGCCAGGACAATAAAAAATTCAAGTCTTATTTCCTTGCATGTGGATCCTCCCTGTTTATTTCCTTGTTTGATTCACCCTCCTTCCAAATATGTAGTACGTACAATTTTGGCCAGTAAAAAAATTTAAGTCTGGTTTCCTTGCATGCGAATCCTTCTTATTTATTTCCTTGTTTGATTCGCTCTCCTTCCAAATATGTAGGTGGGGGAGGTCTGTTGTGGGCCACAGGGATGATTAGACACACTAAATAATGGCCATCGGATGTGGGTGAGTAAAACTGAGGAAAGATCTGAGACGTTCATTTTGATGAATGCAAGTTTCTGGGGACGTTTTGCTGGGTGCACGAACATTGGACCATCTCTAATGAGGTGCATTATTTAGGGTGGACGTAGGAAAATTGCTTAGGTGCATTATAAAGGGGTATAGATGTATGGCTGTGAAGTATGATTTTGTGTAATTGGCTTCCTCCCGATCTTCAGGAAGCAAAAAGTGTTATCTATTCAAACTACAAATCATGGAAGAGGCGCCTGATTTGTTCATTAGTGGCAGGCATCAATGTGAGATACATATCAGGTAGACATTATCCATACTCCACCGTTAGTTTTTACATACTACTCTTCTGATATGTAACGACAATTGAGCGTGAAGGCAAAGGCATGCCCCAAGGACACCTGGATGGATGGACACGCCTGGATCAGTGCTCAGATAGGATTTCTAGATGGATTATAGTTAACCAACATGGCTCCTATATAGGTAGAAGTGAGAGCAAAGTTTTGTTAAAGTTGCGAATCTCATAGAGTAGTATATGCACATCCAAATATTTCCCAAAAAATACTGAATGGCCCTGCACATCTCATATAGAGGCATAGAGCTTCCCAATTTCAAAATTGATTCGGTATGTTATAGAAAAGTCATCAAATGCAAAAACAGGAATATGAAAGGATTCGACCATATGAACTCGTACCCACACACACATAGTAGAAAGCTATGGCAGTTCTATGCGTACGGCAAATTTCAATTTCCATAATATCCGATCAATCACTTTATGACAAGCATAAGAGTGTGCAACAAGAAAAGAACAATAACAGAGACAGTGTATGCACCACGAACATAAGGAAAGCAAGTAACCAAATACACATTCGGCATGATAATACTATTACTACTCATAGATAAGCATATGGCAAAGAGTATAACAAGCAGCTCATGCTCATCAGATGCGATTGCAGATCCTCATAATATGATGCTTAATTAGAATCGAACAGAACCAACGACGAACGTAGCTCACCCTCCAATCCGGTGGGTGTTGTTGCCTCCTCGCGTCGCTGTACCTTCCTGGTCTGACCGGCGGTGGTGGCGGCAGGTGCATTGGTCACGTGCTCCTTGTCGTCCCTGATCCGAGCGGCGACGGTGAATAGTGTGTTTGCCGCATCCTCCCCATCCTGGATCTACCGCACCAGTTTCCCCTCGTCCCCTTGCCTCAGGCGTATGACCACAAACACAGGCTTGTAGTCCTCGTGCTGTAGCCCCTTCATCTAGCACTCGATCAGTAGCTGCGCCTCCTCCTCCTCCTTGATGCTCTCACTGCAGACAATCACGGTTGGTGGCCTCGGGGAAAAAGGCGGCTCAGCCTCGGCGACCACCGCCCCGTAATGCGTGCGCTTGCTGATTTTGGTATCCATGCTCGCGAACGTCAGCCAGAGCTCGCTCCACACATCCCCGTCGCGATGCCGCTGCTTCGCCTTCCTCGGATCCTCATCCTATGGAAGATGCGCTGGACATCCTCCCTCACATTCGTGTCGAGATGGCGCCGACTCGCCATCCCCTCCTTCTCGATCTCTCTGCGCAAATCAAAGGTGGTGGTGGTGATGCTGCAGATTGATTTGCGGCGGAGAAGAGGAGGGGGTGGTGCTAGATGGAGATGGATCGGAGGCAGTTCCTACCTTATACTGATAGTGGTGGGAGAAGTGGGGGATGAGACACGATCGAGCAGCAGTTGGAGGAATGAGAGACCGGGCGCGTTTCATCGGAACGGGATGGGAAGAAACACACGCGTGGGAGTTGGGCCCAACAGCGTGGAGTTGGGCCGGACAGCGCGGGTGTTGGGTTTGCTTCGCTGCGCAGGGATAAACTCCTCCTTTTATTAGTTTAGACTAGTATAGCGTCCTATCTTCCAGTTTCATTTTCTCAACACGTAATATATGGTCTTTTCCTTTTCTAAAACGTTTGTTTCTTTTTTTTAATTCCAGGATATTTGTTTCCTTTTCATTGAGATGATGCTGGAGGTGGGGGGAGATTTGTTGTGGGCCACAGGGATGAGTTAGACACATTAAACAATGGCCATCGGATGTGGGTGAGTAAAGTCGAGAAAGATCGAGAGGTTAATTTTGATGGAGGCAAGTTTACGAGGACGTTTATTGGGTGCATGAAGGTTGGGTCATCTCTAGTGGGGTGTATTATTTGGGGTGGACGTAGAAAAGAATGCTTAGGTGCATTATAAAGGTGTATAGATATTATATATATATATATATATATATATATATATATATAATATGATGAAAACTATTTAAAAGTTGATAAAAAAATACCATATATAGGGAAGGGAATGTTTTTTAATCACGCAAAAAATCCGTACTAAAATCAATATTATTTGTAAAATATAAAAAGATCAAATTCTACGTGAACAATTTTTGTTGTTCATGTAGAATTTGCCCTTTTCATATATTGTAAATAAGGTTGAGTTTGATTTTCAAATTCTGCATGGTTAGTGAATATCTCCTATCTTACATTTGATAGATTTTTTTGTTAATTTTTGAAAAGTTCGAAGTCATAATTTTCACGAAATTTCAACTTTGAGATTGTTTTCACCACGTCTTGGTACCAAGAAAGCTAGAAGCCTAAAACAAGCCCTTCTTCTTGGGCAGCAAGCCGAGCCGAACTGCGGAGCCGCCGTCCATCCAAACGCACAAATACACCATACACGCATCTCCCACTGCGTTTTTGATCGAAACAGCGAGGCCAGGCCCAGGCCATCCCCAGCCTTAAACCCTACAAGCTCCCGCAAACCCCAACAAAACCATGGTTGCCGCCGCCGCCAAGGCCGCGGCTGCCGCCCTCTCCGCCGCGGCGGCCGCCGCCCTCTCCTCCGAGCGGGCGCACGCCGAGGGGGGCAGCACCTTCCGCTTCCCCGGCTTCTCCTCCTCTCCCATCCCTCCCGCCGACGCCCCGCCACCGGCCCAGCCGTCCCCCGCGCCGGCTGCGGAGGAGGCGCCCAGGATTCGGAACGACAACCCCCGCACCACCGCCGCGGGGTTCGACCCCGAGGCGCTGGAGCGCGGGGTAGTGGCGCTGCGCGAGATCGAAAAATCGCAGCAGGCCAAAAAGGTGGGATTTTTCGAGCATTCATGGGGAATCTCTTTGGGAGGATCTTGTCTGGGCCTGGGTTCTGACGGGAGCTTGTGTTGACCCATGGTTGTGCAGTTGTTCGAGCTTATGAGGAAGCAGGAGGAGACTCGACAAGCGGAGCTCGTTGCGAGGAAGGCCGAACACGAAAAGGAGTTGGCGGCGTTCCAGCTGGTGAGATATTTCTCGTCCTATCGTTGTTGGCTGTTACTCTGTTAGTCATGTTGCTTTGAACGAATTGGCATTAGTTCCGATTTGCAACAGTTGGGAAAGTCATTGATTCATTGCAAAAAAAGTTCGTTTTGAGGAGTAATTTTAGTATTTGTTACTACAGTACATTCTCATATGGAATCTACACCTGTGTTGGAACATCATAAATGCCACCGAATATATAGTCAATCTTGTGCTCTTCTAACCGTAATCCTGCATTTGTGTTGATGTTCTATTTTGTTTTTATTTGCTAGAGCTAGCAAGTTGCTTCAAATCATTATTTGTTCTAGTAATTCTGAGTGATGTGATTGACCATAACCTATAGCTAGTTAGGTGCTTGCCTGCTAGCAATATGAGTGTGAGAATTAACATGCTACTTGTTATTTACTTATTTATTAATTCATTTGTTTTTAGTAGTTCATACGGTGTTTTTGGTGGTTAGTTGTGATGTATATTCCTGGCTAATTCTTATAATTTACTGTAAAAACCAAATCCTTGACTGGCATCAAGTTTGATTTCACATTAGTTATTACATGCAGTAAATGTTTCAGATCATGCCATGTATATTTGCCCCTCGGATATTGCTAAATTGATGTTTAGTGTTGTGTATTAGTTTGTTTGTGTAGCATGTTGCATTCTCAAGCATTCAGGGTGTGATGGTCAGTGCACCTCTGTTTCTCAAGTCACAAATTTGGAGTTTCACTTTTGTTATTTAACATGAGGCATTTTTGCAGGAGAAGACGCGTGTAGATTATGAAGAGAAGAAAAAACTTGAGCAAGCTCGGGCTCAAATAAAAGCACAAATAGCTCGATATGAGGACGAGCTAGCAAGGAAGAGACAGCAGGCAGAGCATGAGGCACAGAGGATGAGAAACCAGGAGCTCGTGAAGATGCAAGAGGAATCGGCAATTAAGCTAGAGCAGATCAGGCGTGCGATTGAGGAGGAAATTCAGGCACAACAGAGGAGGACAGATGAGGAAAAGGCAAAAATAGAAAGGGACACTATGAAATTGAGAGCCCTGGCAGAGGCAGAGGCGAGAGCACATGAAGCGAAACTAGCTGAAGATGTGAACAGGCGATTGCTTGTGGAGCGGGCAAATGCTGAGAGGGAGAAGTGGGTCCAAGCAATAAATACAACCTTTGAGCATATTGGAGGTATACCTTACCAAGTGAACATTTCCTCATGCTTATTTTGAATAAAATGTGAATTTATTGGACTTTTTCTGCAGTTATTATGAGCTATTTCTACAAGTTTGCATCGCATATTTCGAATGATTTGATAAAACTTCCAAAGTTCTGGCTCTGAATTTTAAACTAGTATTTGGACCAGCTATCACCTAGGGCAATAGTACTGCAGATCCGAGTGTAATGTTTTACTTCCTTACCAAATCAGACGACTATAGTATTGTTAATGTTTACTTACGAATTAGACTATTATAATATTGTCTAATGTTTACTTCCTTTCTAATTTAGACTACTATTGTATTGTTTAGTATCCAACGTGGTGAATTACATGCTGTTTATATGCTCATATCATGATATATCAGTGGTGGTATAGGAAAGTTTGGTCTCTGTAATTTTTCCTTTTGTATGTTTCAGGTGGTTTGCGAACAATATTAACTGATCAGAATAAGCTAGTTGTTGCAGTTGGAGGTGCAACAGCACTTGCAGCCGGGATATACACAACAAGGTAAAATTGATAAGCTGTACTCTATATTTTTCAACTTCAGACATACTGGTTGGTAAGTGGCCATGACAAGAATGCTACAAGTGTATTCACATTGGACCTTATAAAATTATAGCACCAAATTGCTGTTGCACATCCACTTGCAACTTGTAAGATTGTAATAGATATGAAACCAATTTTGATGCCAGAATTAAACTACAAGCTATCATGTTCTGGTTGGAATTCTTGAAAGCAATTATAAAATACAATGTTGCCGATTGCTCTACTTACAATCCATTTATTGCTCTTTATTTCATCTGCATTAGCTGTTTCCCGTAAAGACTATGTTTTGTTTCAAGATTTTAAGTCATATATTTCAGTGCAAGGGTGAAGATCCTAGTCTTCCTATCCTTTATTGCTGAGTGTGATGTTGCTTTATTTAGTTCTTCCCAGTGACATAAATGACATTCTGGAGTCCTTTTTTACTGCTCATTTGATGCTCTTACATGGTTTAACGTATTTGCTTCCAGGGAAGGTGCAAGAGTAGTCTGGGGTTATGTTGACCGTATTCTAGGTCAGCCATCACTGATAAGAGAGTCATCACGAGGGAAGTATCCTTGGTCTGGCATCTCCTCACGTGCAATGAGTACAATGACTAGCAAACTGAACAATGGGAACAACTTGGGGAAGAATGGGAATGGCTTTGGTGATGTTATTCTAAACCCTTCTCTTCAGAAGAGAGTAAAGCAGCTTGCGAATGCTACTGCCAACACGAAACTTCATCAAGCTCCTTTTAGGAACATGCTTTTCTATGGGCCTCCTGGCACAGGGAAAACAATGGCTGCAAGAGAACTAGCTCACAAATCTGTACGTTGTATAAGTCAATTCCCTGTGAGCACAAATGAAAACATTTGAAATATTATTAGCTCGCTAACATTATGTCCATTTACAGGGGCTAGATTATGCACTAATGACTGGTGGAGATGTTGCACCATTGGGATCACAAGCAGTCACCAAGATTCATCAATTGTTTGACTGGGCAAAGAAATCTAATAAAGGTTTGCTCCTCTTCATTGATGAAGCCGACGCTTTCTTGTGCGAGTAAGTGATAGTCAAATCTTCAGACTACTTTTCTTGTTTGAGACTCCGTTGCACCATATGAATTTGCAGCATATGAATTATTTCAGAAAGGACTAGAAATTTTAAGATGCCAAACTTCAGCGTTATGGTCGATATGAATTTTTTTCATAATTGCTGAACCCGAAATAGATGCAACTTGCTGCGCATTTGTTTCTTGCTATGCTGCTATTTAGTCATGCATCTTTACAATTGCCGAATCATCTATCTTCCCCTAAACGATTTTTTTCCTGTTTGGTGCTTGCTTTTCTTTATATGGCCTTTTCATGGCATAGCTATGTGGAAAATGCCCGGTACAGTTGAGTCCAAAATGGAGCAGTTGACAGTTTAGTGCAGCAGTAACTATACATTTTGAGTTTGGAAATTAGTGCCTCTTTCCCTTACATTTCTTTGCCCTCATAGCTCCATGCATAGAAAACGAAAATGGTAAGTTAGGAAGGGAATGGGATCCTAGGTCAAGAGTACCATGCCATCTCCTCTTTTCTAGCCATCCATACCTAATAAATCATGGGCATTATTATTTATGTGTATAATCTGTTTGGAGGAAGAAGCTTATTTTAACTTAAAAAAATTGTAGAACGTCACTCCTCTAACAAGAGTACTTTTGGCTAAAAACACTTATTTTGCAATAGGATGGGTAGCGTGGGGTTCCTTTTCCTAGTGCTGAGTAATTGCACTGTGATTTCTTCTCCTGTAATGTTGACATCACAGTATATAGCTAATTTTCAGGTCCTTTTTTCCCTGATTGGCTATCTGTTTTTATTCAGACTCTAGTGTTGACATTTTATAGTAATCTCTTTTCTCCTGCAGACGAAACAAGACATACATGAGTGAAGCTCAAAGGAGTGCCCTGAACGCTCTCCTTTTCCGCACAGGTGACCAATCCAAGGACATTGTGCTTGCACTCGCGACCAACAGGCCTGGTGACCTTGACTCTGCTGTTGCTGACCGTATCGATGAGGTCCTTGAATTCCCCTTGCCTGGGGAAGAAGAACGGTCCAAGCTTCTTAAACTATACCTGGACAAGTACATAGTGAAAGCTGGCGAGAGGCGTGGTAATAGCTGGTTCAGGTTCTTCCGCCGCCAGCCTCAGAAGATAGAGGTGAAGGGGATCACCGATGACTTGATACGGGAGGCTGCTGCCAAGACCGAGGGCTTCTCTGGAAGAGAGATCGCAAAGCTGCTGGCAAGTGTGCAGGCCGCGGTGTACGGGAGCAAGGACTGCGAGCTCACTCCAGCCCTGTTCCGTGAGGTTGTAGATTACAAGGTCGCCGAGCACCAGCAGAGGAGAAGATTAGCCGGTCAAGAGCCGAAGAATGCTTAGGGCGCAATCTTTATGCGTTTCCCCCCTTTTACTGTAGGCTTGCAATGTTCGTTTCTGGAGAGATTGCCTGAACGGGGCAGGGGATTTACCTGCTTCGTCATCGTTATTCTTTTTGCTGCAATCCATACCCCTCTGGGGATTTTTGGTGGTAGCGATGATACGAGAAGAGGTTTACATGTATGAAGGTTAACCTAAGGCAGGGTCAATTGCAACAAGCTCGGCATTTTCTGCAGCGATGTTATTGTTCAGTTCTTTTTGTCCGCACATATATTGACTTTGGTGATCTGATTTAATAATTATTACTAATTTGATACTGGCTGTAACTTGGTTTTGGTCTTCTATCACATTTCTACTGGGTGTGTTTGTTTGCTTGTACCAAGTAGTACATGTATGAGATGAATTTTTTTTTAAAAAAAGTCATCCATAGTTTGATTGTTTGAGTAGAACTATCAAATCCTAGATAATGGGATACAAATTTAAAGAATATTTTCTATAGATAACCATTTCATTTACCTAAAATAATAGAACAAAATGATAGGGAATCATCTATCTCATTCAGTCTCGTCCTACCAACCAATCACATCCATGCGCCAAGCATGCCTAGCCCCGTAATTCCCGCACCCGGGACGGCACTCCTGGTCCTAGCGCGCTCAGCGCCGGGCTCCCACCGCCTGCCCCTATCAGGGGCGTACCGACCGGGGGGCTAGGGCGCTCCCTACCCCCGACTACACCATAGGTACCCTCGTAGCACTCATTTCCCATCGTGGGACGTCATTATGTCGTCGTCATAGAAACCGGTAAGAAGATTAAAACTTAGAGGCTGATTTAGCACATCCTAAATTTATATCCTGGGTCCGCCACTGACCCCTACCACTACCGTTTTGCCCTGGCAGCCGCCCGGCACAAGCCGACCGTCAGCCAGCCAGTCTCCCGACGCCGGCCTTTGTCAGCACGCCAGCGGCAGGCGACAAAAATCTAGTGCCGCCGATGATTTGCTTCCTGTACCGGATCAGACGCCTGCGGCCTTGCAAAAGTGAGATCGAAATCGCTGGGCGTGACCTGCGAGAACTCGTTACCATGGGAAAACGAATTGAGATTTGATAGGCACTGTTGAGCAGTAGGCTAGGGATCAGCTGGACAACTAGCGCTGTGTTTCTTTCTGCATCAACCAACAGCTTGCATTTTCCTGTGGGACAAACTCAACCGATGTTTAGTGCCGAGCCTTGCGAAATGAATGCAGGGAAGAGAGACAACAAGCGCTTTTGTCATCTGCCCTCTCACAAAATTAGAACACGCTACGAATGGGCTGCAAGATTCAAGAATAGCTCTTTTAACACCATAGGCTATCCTATAGAATTATTTCAAGAGCTCCATGCATATGCAGACGGATTCAACTGAAGTTTTGCGACCTAAAAGAATTTGGCGAGTATAGTTCGGACTAGAAGATTGGTGTTTTTTGTAAAGCTATCCTCTTTGGTTAGACGAGGGCACTCAAACAGAGCAAAATTAGTAAATTATAATCAACAAACAGCAGTTACCCAAAACAAAACCAGGCATCTCAGTGAGGCAGTAATCGCTTTTATCGTCTTTAACAAATGCGAGTGATGTACTGCAAATTGCTGTATCTGTATCCATAGAAACAATCCACATACAAAATCTGCTTATAGTTCCAAATTCCGGATTTGACATTGTTGTATTCAGCTCGTGGCATTTGACAGAGTGAAACAATACATGTAACACGGTAATGCACAAAGACAGGACGCAAAATACAGTCAAGAGTAACAAGGTACTGGCAGCACACCCAACTGAAGCTCATTCAGCAGGATGCTGGCTCTCAGGGGCGTCACACTCGTCAAGCAGTGCTAGGATGTTATGCTCAGGGGCACTTACAGAGGGCAATATGGCACGCCTTGGCACTGCAGATCGCGACCTTGCTCCACTACTGGCAGACTCAAGCTGCGATCCTTCCTTCACGACTGGCAAGTCTGTCCTCACCCTCGCACCCACTGTAGTCATCCTTTCTTTCCATATCCTCCCATCCTAGTATCCATTAATCAGTAAAACCAATAAGGGGACAATAGGCTTGCATGGTATAGTGCTGGGAATTTAAGGAAACATTGAACTTCAGGAATATAAGAGCGGGCATGCTTTTGTAATTCTAACTCTCAATTTCTGCGACATAAGTTCACTGATAGGGTTGCGTTAGTGATGTGAATGATTCTCTTGTGTCTTGCTCTTTGTCATGAACTACATAAGACAAACCAATCATGCAATTCTTCCAAAAAGAGCAAGAGAATAACTTACATGCAGTATAGATGGCTCAGGAAGAGGGCATTTCACCGGTTGATCAAGGTTGACAGGCTCCACAGGGTGCTCCACCGGCTTGAACTCAACGCCGACCTCAATGCCATGTGGACTGTCTGTGGGAACAGCTGCCGGGTCAGACTCTCCGGTGTTCATGTTGGGCGCCAATGTCTCCACAACCTCCTGCACCATCAAAACGATATTCCCCAAACCAATACTTGTTTCAGTTCCCACAATTGTTGATTCATTGGAACAGTTGGGCAAGACAGCCAAGACTTGGCAACATAACTATATAAGATTGTAATTTGATAGGAGTTGCATCTGACCCTTGTCTTTACTAAATAAAAAACACCTGAGTAATACTAAAATTTCTCATGAACAATTGGATTACAATTTGGAGGCAACAAAAGATTGCAACTTAGGAGTTGCATCTGACCCTTGTATTTACTAAATAAAAAACAACACCTGAGTAATACTAAAATTTCTCATGAACAATTGGATTACAATTTGGAGGCAACAAAAGATTGCAACTTTCTTCAATTTTTGGGCAGCAGCCAGGTCGGTTCTTTATTGACTAATCCAAAGAAGCGCAGCAAGCATGCGGTAGCTAGAAATTTCACTTGAATCCTACCAACAAAAAATCATCTAAAGCAAAATCTTCGCTAAAAGAATCCCAATTTGAAGAATCAGAAGAGTAGATGAAAGGAGCTACCATTTGCTGGAGACAGCTCCATCTACCCATAAACGTCTACGAAATCAAACGGAACCAGCTCAAATCTGAGCCCTTGACGACTTCGTAGAGCTGATAATAATAGTCTTTTGGAATAGTGGTATCTACAGGTAGATCTCTCCTTGGGCAAGTAAAATACAGCACAAATAGGAATACAAGTGGGCAGAATAGGAAACAAGAAAGATGAGAGGGGAGCTCACTGTGGCGCTCTTGGCACGGCGGTGGGCGCCGGCGGAGAACCTGGAGAAGATTCCGACCATCGTCTTCACGGCTCCCGCTCGGGCGCTTTTCTTGTTGCGGGGAGCACTGATCGATCGAGTGATTGACTTGTTGGAATGGCTTTATCTCCCTCCTCTTTTTTTTTTCTTTTGGTTTGCCCCTCTTTGCATTAACTAGACCTGTCCAAACGGCCGGGCCAAATGGGCCGGCACGGTCGAACGCAGTGCGGCGGCGCCTAAGCGGGTCGTCGTGACGCGTCCAACTCATCGTGTGTTTGGACCGTAGGAAGCGACGCAATGGTAGTACGATCTGACCGTTCTGACGCGGGCCAACACGGCCGACCTTTTGCGACGCGCAGTCCGCCCGTTTAAAAAATAACCGTTTATAATAGTTCTTGATTTAAAAATTTATAAAAAATTCGAAAAAATCGAAAAATCCGAATTTTTCCTATAAATGAGTGGATGCCACTCCTCGTTTCTACACGATAACCTTGCATTCTCTTCTAATCATTCTCTTGTAGAAATTCTTTTGCTCTTAGTGGTAATTTGGCAAAATTAAAAATAGTTTTGTCAAAAATCCAAATTCGACTTTAAACCTCACGAGAAATCAAGGTGATAATTGTGATTTATTATTTTATTTTAAATCATATTTTAGTATTAATAAGCGTTATTATTTCTTGTAGTTTGCTTTATGGGCAGGAATTTTCCGTCGTTCGACTTCGATTTGGTATTTCACCCGATGAGCTTCTTGCATCATCTGTAGAAGAAGGCTGCGGAGGCTGTGCCATCTTGAGCTCTACAAGTGCTCTGCGTCGGCAAGCAAGGCGAAAAGAGCAAGACACGATACATCGAGTGCAGGAAGATTTCGACCGATTTTGAGATATCAAGCGGCGTCCAAATCGGGTATCTTTGTTTGTAAATATTGCAAGCATAAATTAGCTGCAGAATCTTGGATGGAGCAGGGCACTTGAAGAGGCATCTTGGCGGTTGTAGAAAAAAGCGGGAATGGCTTGAGGTAGACGCATCTGCGGTACAACCCGACAGATGCAGATGCGTGAATCGGGACTACAATCTGAGGTAGCTCGTGAATCTCTTTGTCGTTTAATCGCTTCTCAAGATCTTCCTTTAAACTTTGGTGAGTCGATTGCGTTTGAAAACTTTATTAGGACCGCTCATAATCCTAGATTTTCTGCGGTTTCTAGACAGGACAACAACTAGAGATTTGATTAAATATTATAATAATTGTGCAATAAGCTAAAAGAAAAATTTAGTACTGTACTTTTACGTGTCTTTGACATCGATATATGGAGTGGTAGAGCTAAAGAAGATTACCTTAGTGTAGTTGCTCATTATGTAGCGATGATTGACAACTAGAAAAGAGAATTATAGGATTCAAATTAATTGATGTAGCACATCTTGGTGAAAATATTCTTGATTGTATTGTAAAAGTTGTGGAAGATTTTGGACTTAATGATAAGATTTTTGCAATAACATTAGATAATGCTTCCGAAATATACGCCATGAACATACTTACTCGTTTTCAATTCATATCTTTGAATCTTTCTTATTACATCATTGTGCTTGCCATATTATTAATCTTATAGTTAAATCTGGTTTAAAGAGGTTAAATCGGTATATTTAACCTTTTAAATCTTGCAATATCTTTCTTAACTCATTCTAATCAATGAGTAGCGACATATAAAACTTATTGTATTGCAATAAATGTACGTCCGCGTAAGTTTGGTTTGGATATCGTGTTAGATGGAACTCTACTTACTTGATGCTTAAGAATGTCATACCATATGAGAGCACATTTTCTTTTTTATTAACACGCACCGCCGTCATTGCAGGATGGTCAGCCAGTACTCACAGTATAACATTGGTATGTTGCTAAATACTTCCTTTCATTTTAGAACTTTTTTGATTCCTTTGTTGCTTTATCTGAGTTTATTATTCAACCTCTCCTTTAATTGTGCATCATATTTTAGAAATTGCTACCAGCAAAGAGCCACGAAAATGATAATATATTGCGGAAAATTTGTTTATGCTATGA
This sequence comes from Otatea glauca, assembly GCA_036346275.1. Taxonomy (NCBI): domain Eukaryota; kingdom Viridiplantae; phylum Streptophyta; class Magnoliopsida; order Poales; family Poaceae; genus Otatea; species Otatea glauca. The sequence goes on from CM070714.1 coordinate 45,287,952, forward strand.
AAACTAAAATTTTAAAATATTGGCAAGAAATTCCTATGTTATATGCATTTGCATTTATTTTAGATCCTAGAGCTAAAATTTGGGGATTGATAATGTTATCTCACTTCTAAGTGATGCGGTAGAGTCTTGATTATTCTAGTTATTTTCAATCTGTCAGTGCTAACTTAGCTGAAGTTTATGATAAGTCGATCGGAAGTTTCTTTGGAGTTCGCATGCGATGACTTCCACCAGCACCCACAATAGGTAAGAAGAAAACGCGTGGGGAAAGATATAGAATGCAGGTGGCTCTTCCTCAAGGAGTTCAACTACATCAGCGACAAGTGCGGATACATCAAGTGGTGGGAGCTAGTTGCCTATCTCAGCGGCGACAACATCAACTACCAAGAGAAGGAGGAGGAGGACTTCAACATTTTGCGGTGGTGGCACGAGCACAAGATAACATATCGGTGCTTTCCATACTAGCACGGATGTGTTAGCAGTTCTGTCTCCACGGTTTCTTGAGTCCGCTTTGATCTATCAGGAAGAATAATCGAGGAGAGAAGAACAAGTCGACTAGTGAGATGGTGGAAATACTTCTCCTTTGTGAAAGATTGGGAACAAGGTGATCAACGAGCTCAACATCTGCGCAGAAAATCTTGAAATTTGGCGGAGGCGTTCGAAAATCTTTATCTAGATAATGAGGAAGAATAATTGTAATCTTCACTTTTTATTGTATCAACGAGCTATAGGCGTACTCTTTTTCTTTGCCAAGGTTTTCTCGTGTTGAGTTTTTACTTGGCAAAGTTTTTAACGAGGCGACCAAACATCAATAAAGCTCATTATTTAATTCAAATTATTTGTCTTATTTTAGAATTTATCTTGTATTTTAGCTTTTTCTTAATTTATATATATATTTAAAAGCTTTTATTCATCATTCGAGTTTTCTAATTATTCTAAATTTTCCCATTTTTGAATTTTTCATATTTTTTACCATATTTTTCTAATTTTTCTAATTTCTGGCGCTAAGCAGACTCTGGGCGACCCGTCCCGTTTGGCCTTGCTGAAGGACCGGCCGACACGGCGCGGCCCGAGGCTCAAGCGGGCTGTGCTGGCGGAGGTTCGACGCGTGGGCGCGACGCGACCGCGGCCGTTCTGGCCGGGCCTAGACGGGCCGTGCCCATTTTTAAACGGGCCGTACCGTGCCGGGCGGCCCGTTTGGACAGCACTAGCATTAACTAACATTAGCGTAGATGACAGATCAGATGGGTCATCTTTTAAAAGTAACTCATCTTACTTCTTTCAATTTTTAACTCAGGCTAACAAATCAAGCACTGTGGCATTCTGGAGATGAATTGCAAGATTCGTTTAAGGTGCTGTCTAAGGAAACGGCGACTAGTTTTTTTCGTAAGTACAAGCCATTTTTTTTCTTCTATTGAATCGATATCAATTCAGAAAGCACATCAATATCAATATAAATCAAGTAGTCATGAAAATTGACTTAGATTTAAAAAAAGCATACAACTTATGTTGCAAAATAATGCACAAAAGAAAAGAACGGAAGATACCAATTTTACGTGAATTTTTTTTTCAGAAAAAAACCACGTACGCACAAAGTGTATGTCACTATACTGAGATGAAGAGAAAATGAATTTGAGACACAAACTCAACAACTTCAAATAGAAGAATCCAATGTCACACAACAATTTTTGGTATGTATGCTACTCATTACTCACTAATCTATACTCCTTTATAATACACGTAAACATTCTTTTCTATGTCCACCCCAAATAGTGTATTCCACTAGAGATAGACCCAACATTCGTGCACCCAGCGAAACGTTCCTAGAAACTTGCCTCCATCAAAATTAACCTCTCAGATCTTTCCTCAGCTTTACTCACCCACATCCGATGGCCATTATTTAGTGTGTCTAATCATCCCTGTGGCCCACAACAAACCTCCCCCACCTACATATTTGGAAAGAGAGCGAATCAAACAAGGAAATAAATAAGGAGGATCCGCATGCAAGGAAACCAGAATTAAATTTTTTACTGGCCAAAATTGTAAGTACTACATATTTGGAAGGAGGCGAATCAAACAAGGAAATAAGCAGGAGGATCGCGTGCAAGAAACAAGACTTGAATTTTTTATTGTCCTAGCATTGTGATCGTATTTTTCTTCTGAATATGACCCTTCTTGAGACTTTTTTACGGATCTAGCCTCATAGAGCCTAATTTGACCACGGAGGCCTTGGGGGGAGAACGCAGTGGTCTGTAATGACTTTCTTAGGCGTGGCGAGGTTCTTTGGTCGGCGACATCGCGGCTGCCGTGCCTCGGCAAATTTATAAATTTTTTTTAAATGATTTTATTAAGTACAAAATAATCGAAAGTTTTTTTGAGAATTTTTCTAGAATTTTTTAACCTAACGTGCTATCTTTTTAAAAACCTTTCTATATTTAAAAAAAATAAGGAAACCCACCTGTAACTTCTTTTAGCTGCAGCCCAGACCAGAGAAGCTTCTTCTCTTCCCTCCCTCCATTAAAGTAAGAAAGAAGCTCCAAAGCTTCATCAATCTCGCACCAAATCTCCTCTTTCCATCTATGGTGTTAATTCCCCAAATTTTGTGCTCTATTACCAAAATTTTCTCCCAATCTGATTTGATCCCAAATTATGATTTCCATAAATATGCTTATTTCGAGGCTATAAAAGCCGGCGAGCTCTCCTCCACCCCATCGCATTGCGTAAATCCCCAAGTGCTCCCTCTTGTAAAGATCGCCGGATTTTGGAGGTAACCCAAGCCATCACCGTCATCCTTCCGTGAAATTCACATGGCCGTGACTCCTCACATGGCGCCGGTGCCAACGATCTCGCCGCGCCAATGCCGACCCAGCTGCGACCTGCCGGCCACCCCGGCCTTCCTCTCTTCTGCGTGGCCAAGCCGAGAGAGCACGTTGTGCTCTCTGTGGAAGCTACAAAAATAATAATATAAAATCAGAAAATTCTTTTTTCTTTCTTGATTTAAAATCTTTTGGGAACCCGTTTTCGCCCATTCGACCTCCATTTAGTTTCGTTTTTCTTTCTAAATTCATTTAAAATTCTAAATTTCTCTTTTATTATTAAGTGTTGTATTCATACTTATCTTCTCATTTAATTGATAAGCGGGTGTACTGCCGTCGTAGCGTTAGCAGAGGTACTATGCTAGTGTCATTTTTAGGTGTACCAGTTTTAGTTTAAAGTCGTCGAAAATTCAGCTCGGATGATATACAACATATTTTAGTGTAAGTTTCAACCTTCTTTGCATTGAGAAGGAAAGTGTACCTTTCAGTAGACGTGCATTTTGAAGGTCACGTAGGCTTTCATTTGAAGACAAATTCTAAGGTGCCATGGTACCCATACATTTCTTCCACAAGCATAAGACAAAAAAAAACGTAAGTATCCAAATCACATTGCTCAGAGCCTCAGACGCCTAGAGGAAAGTGATATAGAGGTGGTGGGCCACGGTGGCTGATGGCTCCATGAGGCTCACGCGTCTCGCGTGCCTATGGTCCTGGACGGCCTCCACTTTTCTCATTTGAACGATGAAGAGTAAATTTCATAAAACTATAGTTTTTTTAAGTATAAACTATTAAAAAACTATATATTTTAGTTTCTATTTTATAAAACTACAGATTTATAGAAAAATTATATAATAAAACTACATGTTTTAAATTTAATATTTTTTTATAACGGGTCTGACAGTATGGACCCATATGGCAGTCTCACGAATGAGTGAAATGGGAAATAAGGCGTATGAGGCTGCTATGTGGGTCCACACTATCAAACTCGTTACAAGAAACAATCAATTCTATACACGTAACTTTGTGATACATGTTCTTCTAAAATCTATAGTTCTTGGAAATAGAAGATAAAACTTGTAGTTTTTTAATAGTTTGTATAAGAAACGTGTAGTTTTGTGAAATTTGCTCAAAGATGAAAGCTATTTTAAAAGTTATCCTTTTCATAATCGGAAGTTAGCAACTTATTTGTATTAGGAGAAGTCAAAAGGCTATATCCGATCCAAGGTAACTTTCTACGGTTTTGAATGATTAGGGTTCTAATTTTATCCTTAAAGTTGGTTACTAATTATCCACCTTATACCATGTATAAAAAACAAAAAATTCTTAATCTCTCTCTCTTCCATTCTCCTCATCCGACATGTACACAATAGGGGAGCAGCAGCACTAGGGTTAGACCCTAGAGCTGCGGTTGCCCTACATCGCCTCATCACTTATCTCCGCAGCCTCCTCCCATTCTCCACCTCCGACCGCCACCACTCCGCCTCCGACCGCCATCGCTTGACACGACCTCCTCGCCCCGCACAACATTGCTTCCTTGCCGTTCTCTAGCGCCTCCTCGTCAGTCTTCGTCGTCTCGTCCGGCTCTTTCTCTGATGGATCCGGTGGTATTGTACCCTGTGTTTTATCTCCGTTCTTCGCCTCTGATCGCTGTCGCCCGACGTGGTCTCCTTACACCCGCCTGGCATCGCCTCCTCGTTGACTCCACCACCTCCTTGACGGTCTCCTCTGCCTCCTCTTTCTCTCTCTCTCTGGCAGATCCAACGACACCACGCCCCTACATACCGCCCCTTCTTTCTTAGCTCCGACCGGCTGCAGATCTGGCTAAAGGAGGCGTTAGGCGATGGGGCGCTGTAGATCTAGTTCTTTTTTTTTCTTGTATAGATCAATTACTTGTAGTTATGAAATGATTACTTATGTAATCATGTGATCTAATAATTGTTGTTAAGATTTACATAACAGATTTGGTTATTGCTTATATAGATTTAATCATGTGCAATTTTTTAAAGATCTTTGTGTGCATATTTGATTTTTTTTTGTATTCTTGAAGGCCATTTTGTTCACGGATGGTATTAAGTTGCATCAATTTAGTACGATCAATTTACTTAAGCTTAAGTGAAATTAAAAAGTTAAAAAATTCTCAATTTAGTATGTGAATTTGAAAAAAGTGTCCAAACCACGGCAAATAAACCGTTATTTGACTCGGGGGTATTTCAGATATGTTCCAACTCAGAACAGCCAACTAGCCTAACTAAAGATCATGCTATAAAACAGCAAACCTCTTCGGTCATGCAGCCGTTCACTCATGTAATCTATCCGAAAGCTGTATTTTAGAAAAGCTATGGCCCATACCAAATATATGACAAGTGGCTATTGACGATCCTCGCAATAAAGTTAAGTTTTGGCGACTATGGACAGCGAGCGCCAGCGCTACGGCTCAAAGAGCAAACATACTAACGAACGAGGCAGGGAAGAAAGCTAGTAGTGGGTGGCGAACTCATCGGCAACAGCTAGGGGGTGAAAAATGATTAAATACGGATGGATAATGGTTCTATCATATTTGTTTTCGTATTTTTTCCTCGGATGCAGATACAAATATGGATAATCAAGATACAATTACGAATACGAATAATATCGAATAGAGATATGGAGTGAGCACGAATCGAAACGAATACGGTCACAAATATTTATCAGAATATGAAAAACCTTTAAATTGTACACACCAAATGGAAAAAATGTAACTAGTTTATTTGCTTCAAATATTCATGAAAAACATGTAATGGCCCAAGAACTATATTCTTTGTTGAATTATGTTTAAAATAATAAATTACGCATTTAGGAGTTTTATGCATTTTTAGCTACTTATTTAAAATATTTTTCTGTTAGGTACAACAATATTTGAATTTTTGAGAAAATATAAAAGCTGATAAAATCTTGAAAGTATTTTTTCTAAATTTAGATTGTGTTTGGAACTTCCAAAAAAAATCCATAAATTTTGGAGCTGGTTTGTCAATTTTAATAATTGGAATTTAATTTATGGATTAATTAAATAAGAAAACAATTTAGAAATTTAGAAACCTTTTTGCCAAAAGAGTAGCTTGGCCCAGTCCACGTGCATATCTGGATAAGTCAGTCCATAAATATTTGGATTCGTATCCGTATCTGGGGATAGTGAGCTATCAAATCCGTATCCGTATCTTACATAAAAAAATCCGTATTCATTTCCAATCCAATACTATCCGACAAATATCCAATCCGACGTAATTCGTATCCAAAAATTATCGGATCGGTCAGAAACTATTCGATCCGTTTTCATCCCGACGAGGAGGATGACGTCCGCAACCACTTCGTTGGAAGCGGATGGCCACCAAATACAAGTTTTTAACGAGCATCTTCTTCGGAATCTACTTGTTACAATACCAAATTGTTGTACCGGCCGCCAGCGAAGGGAGCGAAAAGAGAAGAACAGCTTGAACCGGACGCGACTTGAGTAGTCGGTCGGTCGGTCAGTGTCCACTCTCCAGTCTCCACCACGCTCGAGCTCGACACCCCCACTCCTCCTACCGCTTCCTTCCCTCCCCTTGCCCTCGGCACCAAACCCAACCACCGATCGTTTCATTCGCCGCTCCGCCGCTCGAGGCCAAGCCGACGAAGCAGCGAGGCTGCGAGCATGCACCACGATCCCAACCCCTTCGACGAGGGCGCCGACGACAACCCCTTCTCCGTACGTAATCCCGACCGACCGCTCCTCGCTCTCTCGCGACCGTTAGTTAGCTCGAGCGGCGCGGTAGATCTCTGGTGGGATCTCCCCGCTTAGCTCCGGCGTTGCATTTCTTGCGTGTTCTAATGAGTTGTGGATTTGGTGTGTCGTAGAATGGAGGAGGTGGACGTGGTGGTGGCGGAGGAGGAGGCAGGTCGCAGTTCCAGCTCCGCCCGACGGAGCCCGTCGGGTTCGGTGGAGGAGGCGGCGGCGGCAAGGGCGACTCCACCGTCGACATCCCCCTTGACACCATGAACGTAAGAGAGGCTCCCCCCTTGCTTAGCGGGTGAATGAGCGTGTGTGGTCTCTGCTGATATGGTTGTTTTGCTGTTAAAGGATTCCAAGGGCAAGGCTAGGGAGCTCTCGCAATGGGAGTCGGATCTCAAGCGGCGAGAGGCGGTACGCCCGTTGTGCTGCTGCCTTGGATTATTACTGTTTATGTGTTACATGATGTTAAATTGTTGATTGTTTTTCTTTTCCTTTTCTTTTTGGGAATTTTTGTGGCCGAAGGACATCAAGAGGAGGGAAGAAGCTCTCAAGAGCGGTACGCTTCTACTTGTATTGGGCTTAGTGCAATGCTTATCTTCCTTGATGCTCTCATGGAGATGTGAATTGAGTGTTGTTTTATTGTACTGTGTTGATGTAGCCGGGGTGCCCGCTGAGGACAAGAACTGGCCGCCTTTCTTCCCGATTATCCACCATGACATTGCCAACGAGATACCAGCCAACGCGCAGAAGTTGCAGTATCTTGCGTTCGCAAGCTGGCTTGGTATGCATGTGACCTCGGAAGTCATTCATAATGCGGGGTGTGCTGCATTTAGAGTTCTCCAGATATAGCATTGTTTGTACTTACGAATAATGTTTTGCTTTGCAATAATTCTACAGGCATTGTGCTTTGTCTCTTCTGGAATTTCATTGCTGTCATAGTCTGTTGGATCAGAGGGGGAGGTGAGTTCAGCATTTCTTTCTAGCTATTTTTTTTCGCATCCTGTATGCTAGTTGCCCATGCATCGGCCACGTGTATTGCATGGGATGTACTTGAATTGTAGTTTACTTATGAACAAGTGCTAATTTTATTAATGCAGTAGGCCACTAAATCTTTGGATTTTCTTATGCTTGCAGATTCCAAACTTTTTTTCTTGGCTACTATCTATGGTATGCTTGGAATTCCTCTGTCATACTTGATGTGGTATAGGCCTCTGTACCGTGCAATGAGGTACGCATCTAATGGTTACTGCAAAAAATAATTACATCAGTTCGTGTTCGCTAATTTGTGAATTCCACTTCCTGTCAGCTTAAATGCATATCATTTTGAATAACGTTGATATTCTAGTCAGACAGAAGCTGTAAAGTAGGGAATTGCAAATACAACCAGATGATGTTTAACTTATATTTACTAGTTGTGACTTTTTATTTTGAATAACGTTGATATTCTAGTCAGACAGAAGCTGTAAAGTAGGGAATTGCAAATACAACCAGATGATGTTTAACTTATTTTTACTAGTTGTGACTTTTTATTTAATATTCTATCAACTTGTTGAACAGAACTGATAGCGCATTCAGCTTTGGATGGTTTTTCCTTTGCTACCTGGTAAGGTTTTTTGATCGATTTGTGATTTCGGCATTCCTGACATTGAAATTCTATTTCTGTTATGAACCTGATTGAATTACTTTATGTGGCCTTGTTTGAGTGTAGCTCCACATTGGCTTCTGCATCATTGCTGCCATTGCTCCACCAATTGTATTTCGTGGGAAGTCATTAACGTAAGCTACCTTATCCCAATATGCATTGATTCAAGTAATTGCTATCACGAATTTTTTTTATATATGATGAACTACCACTACTCCTACAAGATTTCGACGCACAAGATTGTAGATTCATTTATCTATTCTAAACAGAACATATTTTATTTGTCATCAGGGGTATACTGGCTGCAATCGACACCTTCTCTGATCATGCAATAGTTGGGGTGAGTAGATCTGTATATGCTATTTGATCCTTCTCCAGCGCACATATATATATATATATATATAGTATAATTACCTAGGGCACCATGGTGCCTGGGCACCATGATCTAAAAAGGATATTCTCTCTATGTATTTTCATGCGAAATTTTTAGGATGTTGAGTTTAACCAGTTTACTAACTAGTTCAAACAAGTTTGAACTGAAATTCAAACTAGAGTTTCCCTTTTTGATGATTGTTTGGTTCTAGGTATGTGCTGATTATATATATAAATCAGCAAAGCATGTGATCTAAACTTGTTCAAAATCTTTGAATTTGAGTTTACTTTTTCAAGGGTATGCATTTCATTTGAATTGTTATAGATGAGTATATACCCTGCAACTGAAATTTTTGAAAAATATACTTAAATATGGCTTGAATTCGCGCATTTGAAATCATGGTGCCCAGGCACCATGGTGTCCCATTTCGGCTTCCTATATATATATATATATATAGAGTTGCGTGTAGTCTACGCACCAGACAGTTAACGCAGACCGACCGAGCCCAATTAACACCGACCGACCGAACCATTCAATACTCCGTGCAACGAAATGGTCTCCCAACTAGTAAATGACTAATAAATGCTTCTTGTTTGTACATGAATCTTTCTTTTTTTGATTTAGCTATAACTTTCAAATGAAATTGATTTTGGTCTTCAAATTTTATAGGGTTGTAGGATCTCACATTCTCTACGTATGGTAATTTTTTGAGAATTTTTTAAAATATGTATATGTGTTTTTCATGGATTTTTGAAAACATTGGATATGTTGCATTTTTACTATTGAAACAAATAACATGTTACTAGCTATTACACAAGATGTTACTATATTGAAACAAAGTGTACATATAGAACTAAATTTTTATTCTGATAGTTCACTTTATTTTAGTATAGTAACATATTGTGTAATAGCGAGTAACATGTTATTTACTAGATAATAAAAGGCAACATATCCTGTATAAACGACCCCTACCGTGTAAAATTCATGAAAACACATGCACAAGTTTTAAAAAAATATCAAAAGATTACCATACATAGAGGAGGTGAGATTCTACAACCCTGTAAAATTTGAAGACCAAAATCAATCTCAGCTGAAAGATATGAAAAAAAACAAATTTGGTTGAATAGTGATTTTTCACTGTTTAACACTTTGTCAATTTCATATCTTTCAAATGTGATTGAGTTTGGTTGGTCTTCAAATTTTACTGGGTTGTAGAAGCTCACCTCCCCTACGTATGGTAATATTTTGAGAATTTTTAAAAACCTGTACATGTAGTTTTCATGGATTTTACACGATAAGGGTGGTTTACACTGGATAGAGTAACATCTTGTGTAATAGTGAGTAATATGTTATTTTCTAGATAGTAAAAGTCAACATATCTGGTGTTTTATAAAATCCATGAAAACTACATGTACATGTTTTCATTTTTTTTAAAAATACCATACATAGGGGATGTGATATTCTACAACCGTGTAAAATTTGAAGACAAAAATTATCCTCATTTAAAAGTTATGTCTAAATAAAAAAAAGGAAAGATTCATGTACAAATAAGAAGTAGCATTTATTAGTCATTTACTATCAAATTGTTCCGTTGCGCGGGGTGGCCACGTTATTGATTGGCGTACGTGAATGGTTTGAACGCGCTTCTGCTTTGTTTTTGCATGATGCCGGGTTATGTAGGATTAGGTGTGGGCATTTTTAAACCGAAATCGAATTACCGAACCGAACCAAATTAACCGATCATTTCGGTTTTTTTGGTTTTCGGTTCGGTTTTTGTTTTGGTATAATTCGGTTTTCAGTGTTTGGTTCGGTTTTTCACTTCCAAAAATCGAAATAACCGAATAGCCCATGTACAATACCACTTTTATAATGTTCTTCCTAAAGCCACTAAACAATTCTCATGTTCTAATACATTTATGCATATGTTTGGTAGAATCATATGTTCTATTATGCTTATATTGTAACGACCTATGAATATTGTGTGGGTTTATCCATACTCTGTGTTGCGATATAAGGACTAAATCTAATCTACCTAGTGTTTATTCATATTTCGGTTAACCGAAAAACCGAACCGAAATATTTCGGTTAATTCGGTTTGGTTTTTTTTATTTTGGTCCGAGAAATTCGGTTGACAGTTTTCAAAAATAAAATGATTTTAAAACCGAAAAAACCGAATTGATCAAACCGAAAAAACCGAATGCCACCCCTACATGGGATGCTGGGTTACGACCGGTGCGTAGCTGCGCGCACGCACAAAATAGCGCTACCGTACACACACACAACAATTGAACATTTCTGCTACTATCACTCTTACTCTTTTAGTCTACGAAGTATTTCAATACGATTTTATAAGATCAAAGATGAGTATGTATATCACATTTAAGATCAACTTCTGTTCTTTCAGATTTTCTACTTTGTCGGATTTGCCTTGTTTTGTTTGGAGACACTTGTGAGCATTTGGGTTCTTCAGGTCTGTGACTTATCCGCTATATCGTTCTGTCCCTCCCCTCCTATGCATTTTATTTTATTTTGGTTAAGTTGATTGGTTCTAGCACAATACTTCCAGTCATCTCTGCATACTAAATGGATGAGGGAGTGAATAGGTGTTTCAATCATGGCAGATATTTATTGTGGATTATATATTGTGAGTTTGGATGTGCTTATTTGAGATAAATGCAGTTAATTATGGAACACAACTGGACATGTTGGACTATTCACATAAATCTGTTTGTTTGAAATGTCTGCTGATAAACTTCTCTAAAATTGGAAGCATTTTATATTTATTATTTGTTTGTTTACTTCCATGCTTCTAGCTATCCAACTCTATGCATTAACCATCGGTTGACCAATGCTTTCTAATCCACTTGTCTTTGTGTTTGCTATGTCTATTTGTCTCAACGGAACAAATATGTATAATTTAATTCACAGGATCTTACCATAAAAAACTATTGCAAGTTGAGTGAGCATGTAGCATTAATAGCGACTTATTGCGAACAATGTTATGTTCTCAACCTGTGTTTGAAGAACTTATGATACATTTGCTAATACAGCAGTCATCTGATCTTGTTTTGATTCTGGTGTATGCAGAAAGTATACATGTATTTCAGAGGGCACAAGTGAAATAGTCCATGTGAGAAATTCACAAGTCTACCGGTGCCATCCGAGTGTGCTGCGGCTCTGTGCATACATATAAGTACATGTCGGTCTTTGTATGTTATGGTAGTGATTTAAACTATTATATTTTATTGTTGTTTCTGGACCGATTTGTTGTTTGAAACCTTAATTCTTTACCTATACAAATTGCACTTTCTCCGCACTTTTGTTTGTTAGTTTGGTTATACATTTGTTTGGTCGGTTCGTGTCTACTACAAGAGCCATGATTGTTGGAACCTAATGACAGCAACCATCCGGGGATCTCATTTGTGCCGTGTGCTGTAGAAGGAAGCTTCCAGTCTTCCTTGGAGATTCAGCTTCTGCTGAAAGGTCGTCTTGTGTTCCTCAATGTTTATGCATATGTTAACGGCAACAAGGAGTCAGATGAGATTCTCCTGGTAATATTCTGGTTTGCCACGGTTTGTGCTAGCCAGCATTGCAGCAATTCTGTGATAAATATATGGCTTCAGAAAATGATTATATTACTCGTAGCGTGCCTCTTGACGTGGGCTGTGTTTATGTATGCATCATTCTACTCTGATTAATGATGAGTTACGGCTTTGTGACTTAACAAACATGGTTTCTGTCGAGAGGTCTGTGCAGCATTGAGTCAAATGAATTGTACTGGAAAGGCATACGAGTAGAGCTTCTTCAGTTTTCTGCGTATCGCGCATGCTTTGGAATGTCTCGAATGCCTTGCCTTGTTCATCGAGTGACTTGGATGCTGACATGGTGCACACCTGTAGCATGGTGAGGGAAGCGTCAGCAATGTCCTCCAAGCCTGGGGTCCTCAGCGAGTGAGCCCCCTACTTGAATTTGCAGCCATCGTTCCCTCATCCGTAGCCAGCCATCGTCGTGCCGCCACGTGGCGGAGCCATATCTAAATCCATGGAACCACAACCAAGCTTTCTTCTAAGCGTCCCTGGCCATCACAATTCAACCATCGACTAATCAGCAAAGACAAAACATGCACACAAGTATTCTCCAAAACATAAAGATGCAAGACATGTACAAGAAATCCCTAATACGCCCTTCACTTGTGTATACTGGCAGCTGGCAGATAAGCAACAAGCAAAATAATTTTCAGCACATAACACTAATAAGTTCATAAACCAACTGACATAAGTTAAAAACATCACCGGAAAGAGGCAGGCGATGATCATAAAAAAAAATTCAAAAGCTTTTCCTAACAAGAAAATTCGGTGTCCAGAGAAAAAATACCACAAAATACAAGTGCTGGGAATTAAAGGAAGAGCTCATTTTCAGCTCACTATAAGCTGCCCCTGATATCATCAGAAAAGAAACGAAATTAGGGATACCACATCATCACCATCTTCTTTCCCTCCTTACGTTCTCCTAGCTCTATCTCCACCATTCTTCCATCCAACTCTCTCTTTTTCTCAAGTCTCAATCACAAGGCTTGAAGGGTGGAAGAGCAGCTCCAAGCCTCCAACAGGAACGAAGGTCAGGAAGCAAACATGGCAATCTGCAGCCTACACACCACCACCTCCCTGCACTCCCCATGCACCACCATCTCAAACACAGGCTTCAGGCAGAATCAAGTCATCTTCTTCACAACCAGAAGCAACAGGAGTAACAGCACGAGGCACGGAGGAGCAAGAACCTTTCAGGTTTCATGCTCAGTCGAGAAGCCAGTAGTGATTGGACTGGCAGCAGACTCAGGATGTGGGAAGAGCACCTTCATGCGCCGGCTCACCAGTGTGTTTGGTGGTGCTGCAGAGCCACCCAAGGGCGGGAACCCGGACTCGAACACACTCATCAGCGACACGACAACGGTGATATGCCTTGATGACTACCATTCCTTGGACAGAACTGGGAGGAAGGAGAAAGGTGTGACCGCCCTCGACCCGAGGGCAAACAACTTTGATCTCATGTATGAGCAGGTCAAGGCAATCAAAGAAGGACAGGCTATTGAGAAGCCAATCTACAACCATGTCACCGGCCTCCTGGACCCACCGGAGCTCATCCAGCCCCCCAAGATTTTTGTCATCGAGGGTTTACACCCAATGTGAGCTGACATTCTATCCCCATGCTTCTTCCTTCTTGTAGTATTTAGTGTCTGAACTTTTGTTTCTTCATAGTGTTCGATTAGTTATTGGGTAAATGGATATCATAAACCTTTCTCACTCACCGCAGCAACTTCTATTCAATCTCCACAAAATCTTCAATTCCCTGATGCCTTAAGGAGTTAACCAACATCTCCCCAACACGATCGTTTTTCAAGCTGTAACAAGCAGGAATGATTTTCTAATTTCTCATCACCATTTAGTTTTTTACTTATATTTTTAAACCAGGTTCGATGAACGTGTGAGAGACCTTCTAGATTTCAGCATCTACTTAGACATCAGCGACGAGGTTAAGTTTGCATGGAAAATTCAGGTAAGCTAAACAGCAAGACTGCAAGGTTTAGATGTTTCTTGTTCCTCACGAGCCATGACACAGTGGATTGTGCTGCTGTTTTCTGTCTTAAACAAATCACTGGCACTTTTGCAGAGGGACATGGCAGAGCGTGGGCACAGCCTTGAAAGTATCAAGGCTAGTATTCAAGCCAGGAAACCAGATTTTGATGCCTATATTGGTACTGCCTTTTGCCAACTAATGTTATAATCAGCCAAGTTATTTCCAAATAAACCAAAAAATATACAAGAACATGCCACATCAAATTATTGATAATTGAAACTTAATAGAACTTGACATGCCAATACTTACCACTTGTATGACAGACCCGCAGAAGCAATACGCTGATGCTGTGATTGAAGTTCTGCCAACCCAACTGATTCCTGATGACAACGAAGGAAAGGTGCTGCGTGTTAAATTGATCATGAAAGAAGGTGTGAAGCACTTCAACCCGGTTTACCTCTTTGACGAAGGATCAAGCATCAGTTGGGTCCCTTGCGGAAGAAAGCTTACATGCTCTTATCCTGGCATCAAAGTTGCCTATGGCCCGGACACTTACTTTGGCCATGAGGTAATTTATCTTGGTTTGTTTACCGTTTTCGATCCCCCAAGCAAAACCTACAGATGTTATTTGGCAACAAAACAGACAACAACCTAGCTAGTAGTCCAAAGTATGACCAAACACTCCAAAACCATTCTTAGACTAGTGATTGATGTTTTCAGGTATCGGTGCTGGAGATGGATGGGCAATTTGACAGACTAGATGAACTCATCTATGTTGAAAGTCATCTAAGCAACCTCTCAACCAAGTTCTACGGAGAGGTGACACAGCAAATGCTAAAGCATGCAGACTTCCCAGGCAGCAACAATGGAACAGGTCTCTTCCAAACCATCGTAGGACTGAAGATTAGAGATCTCTATGAACAGATCGTTGCTGAGAGGGTTGGTGTACCTGCTGCAGCAGCAAAAGTTTAATGGCACGCGCATTCAGATTTCGTGAATCTCTTCGTCACCGACTCAACGAGAATGAGCAGCATCTTCGCATTTCTTGTAACTAGTTCGGAAATATTACAGCTAGAAGAAGAAGGTCGCTGCAGAACTCAGGAAAACCTACAATGGAACTTCTAGAAATCCCTCTCCACGGGGCTGCTCTTACTTCTCTTCTTGACACCTTTTACTGTACATCTTCTTCCATGTTTCAATGCAGAAATAAATACAACTGCTTGCTACTATCAAAAACTAGGTGTTTCTTTTAGCACCTTTCTTGTTGGTTATTGGTTCTGATCATGAGCCAACATTCATGCAAGAACAATCAAGAAGGTTGGAGAATGGAGATGTATTTCTTTTTTTGGACGACTAAATAGAGTATTTACTATGGTGCTCTAGCTAATCTCACCCTTTTGTGTTGATCTGACTGATAATAATGCAGTCTCGTGGATCATTCACTAACAAAACTGTAAATGGGTAATAACATCATGGTTAAAAACCTAAGTATGCGAGGACCGAGTTAGCTCGGTTGGTAAGGAGTGGCGTTGACCGCTCAGCCGACCAGGGTTCGAGTCCAAGACTCGCCCGGGATGCTCATTCCCTTCTTAAGTGCAAAGCCAGTAAGATATTGTAGCAATGTATTTTCAGTGATGTTATGGCAGATTACGGAGAAGTTAGTCTAAACAAAAAAAAGTAGTACCTGTAAGAAAATGTTTTGATATAGATTGACAAAAATATGAGCCACATGATACGAGTGGGGTAGGTGAAATGACGTCAAGCATATAAAGTCCTATGTGATAGAAAGAACTCTTTAAACATTAAAGTGTAAGTTCTATAGTATGGTGATCAGACTTGCAATGATGTATGGAGCGGAATATTGGACGATAAAAAGATAGCATGTGGAAAAGATAAGTGTAGTAGAGATGTGGATCCTACGATAGATCTATGGTTATACAATGCGAGATCTAATCCGCAATCATGATATACGTGATGGGTTAGAGTAGCACCAATTAAAAAAAAGTTTGTCTATATTGTTTGAGATGGTTTGGATATCTCTAACGAAGACCTCCTGAGGCACCAATATGCAATAGAATTCTAAATGTTTCGAAAATATAAGAATATGCAGAGATCGACTGAGACGAAGGTTTCAAATTTTGTTTTCGGATCACATCTCCGAGACGTCTGAAATTTGAAATTTTGGCCGAAATTCAAAAACTAAATTTTAAATCCGGTATTTTTGAGAAACCCTGAACCGAAATTTCGGTCGAAGGCCCTTTTGCGCTCCCACCGGGGACGGCGCGGCGGGAGTGCGAGGCTGGGGCCGGCTGGGGACGGGTGACGCTCGGACGGTTGGCGAGGACGGTGCGGCGGGAGCGGCTGGAGCCAGCCGGGGACGGGCGGGGAGGATGGCGAGATTTTGAACCTTTCCCCAAAGGCACAAATCGCATGCACCCCACAGAAATCTCCCCGAATTTCCTTAGCCGCCGCCAGATCCCGATCCCGCGAGGGGAGCCGGCGCCGCCGCGCGTGCGCGCCGAGATATGGAGGCCGCGGCGGCGCGCAAGGAGTGGCGCGCCGTCCCCGATGGCCCCCTCCGCTCCAATGGCGCCGAGGTCGTCTCGCGACAAAACCCTTACCCCCACCACCATCCGTTTCTGCTATCGTACTCACTTCTCGTCTCCCGTGTTGTTGTTTTGGTGTTCAGGATGCTGCGGAGCACGCGAAGATGGGGGCAATCCGAGTACAGTCATCTACGAGGTGGTGCTTGTTTCCTCCTCTCGATGATTGATACGTGCTCTACAAGGTGCGTGCTTGCTTCCTCCTCTCGATGATTGATACGTGCCGTGGTTTGTAACGGTGAGGGATTGGGTTTTGGTGCAGGACGGGGCGGGAGGCCTGGAGGACGGAGCGGGGGGCTCAGCGATGACAAATTGCAGCAACGCTTGCAGAGCCTCGTGCGGCAGAGGGAGGTGTTGCAGCAGGTCGAGATAGAATCATAGAACCAGGGTTCGCATTCTTGTTTCGCCCGCGGTTTTCGAGGTCTCGGCGGTACCGGTTTTCGCGGTAAACTGCGCGAAAACCGTGAAAAACTGAACGAATTTCAAATTTGAAAATTTTGAACGCTGGTCAAACCGAGTGGAGAAAACCGAGCGATAAAGGCGAAAAATCGCGCGGTAAGGGCGAAAAAATGAGCGGTATTTGCGGTAAACCGCGCCAGGCCGGAAAATCGGGGGAAAATGAGGAAAAAATGGGGAAAATGCAAAAAAATGTTGTAAAAAATGTAAAAAAAAACAGGGAAGGCTAAAATTGAGTGAAGACATCAAAAAAATACAAAATGATCTCTCCTAAATTTGGAAAAATTCGACATGACCTTTGCTATATTTTAGACAATTGGAAGTTGTAAATTAGACATTTAGCACTAATATATCAATTAATAATCTTTCATTACAATACTACAATCACACAAGTGCAAAAATAGGCATTTAAATAACCACATAGTAAAAGCATTCGCAATTTCAGTACCATTCATTTGTCACCACCATTTACATTGTAATACCTTTCAATTGAAACTGTGGAGTAGGCATTACCATAGCTTTGTCATTCTTCCATTATTGCATAAATACCATGTTCGACCTACATGAACGGAATGTCAATAAATATTTCGACTTGCAATGTACACTTGGTATAATATCAAGTTGCAATGAAATGAAACATGCAAATGAAATGAATCATGCAAATGAAATATTACCTTCGGGGCTACGGGTAGTATTGTTGCGTGTACACTTGGTTGGCCATATTGTATTCCTCGATAGACATCAAGGCCAATCCTCGTGTAGCTAGCAACTCCGCCTTATAATCGTGCCAGCTTTGCCCCGTCCATGTGCTTATTGTTTGCCATTGTTGATACAATATGGTATAAAACTCAGGGTCCTGCCACTCGTAGACCCATTGCGTGGGAGTTTGCGCATGAGCGTCGGGGATGACGTAGTCATAGCTGCTATAGGAGCTATGCCTCGTGGCATCTCGGGGGCGCCATAGGAGCTAGAGTGAAGGCGTCTGTGGTGCACGGCTATCACGTAGTCTTGCGTCGCCTTTACCTTCCCTTCCCTTAATAGTTGTTCTCTGTGATTGAGGCGCGTGATCTCTATCTGTGTTGCATGAGTGTCTGCGACTCTCCTGTAAATTCGATGGGTTGAGGATCTTACGAATGGTGCATGGCGAGTTTAGAGGTATTGTCGTCGCCATCGCCATCGATGTCTGTCTTCGAACTACTATCATTGGACTCTTGGTATGTTGGGCTCTTAGGATCCGCACTCTCAGTGGAGTCATCACTCCCTACATCTGTTGTGTGTTTACCCTTTCCTTTGGAGGATGCTCTTATTTTTGTTGCATCCTTTCTCAGAACTGATTGGTGCTTCCTTTTCCCTGTATGGGTGTCCCCGACTGTCTTGTCTGCCCATTCGGAGATAGTATTAGCCCCGGTGTCCTTTCTTAACTCAGTAGGGTGAACCGGATCTGTGATAAGCTGGGATGGAAGAGGGGTGTCACTCTCTGTGTCTTCCTCGTCAAGTAATGGGTCACCGTTGGATCTTCCTTTATCCATCCACAGTCGGATCTGGTTTGTATCATCACATAGCGTTAGCTCCATAAGCCGCTGGAATGGATCGTCTTCATCTGAACGCTTTTGATTTTCTGCGGCTTGAATTGAAGCGAAGGTTGTAGTTGGCGTACACCGACTTATGTAGCTTTTTGTATGACAAAGTGGTTGCGGATTTTGTGTGGATGAATGCAAATGTACTCCAATTGCGCTCGCAACTACTAGAAGATGCACCTTGTGACACGAGGCGTCTGACAAACGGCGTAAGCGTGGGTGTGTCCGATCGAACACATCCACCAATGTCTTTAAAATTAACGAATAAAATAGTTAATCTTGTGAAATCTTGTTACATTGAGACGGTGCAAGGAAAATACCGAGGATGTTTGCCATCTTGTGCCATCCTCGCGGCTAGAGTCGATGAGACGATCAAGCTTCCTCCTAAAAGCGTCGGCGTCTTGAAGAGCTTGCGCGTGATATGATGTCCTCGACCAAGCGCTTCAAAGGCATCCGGAGATTTGGCAAGAAGGAATTGGTCGTGCGTAGCGTAGGTAGTCCGCGAGTTTAAAGCGGCGGTATGCGATGGTAAACAAAGCATGTCAGTACAATATACACCATGTGTACAAGCGCAATATCTTGTGTTCTGAGGAAGAATATATTACTGGCATTCATATAAGTGTTGCGCGTTAAGTCATCCATTCGTTTGTCCACCACGTCCATGTACATGTCTTTCATGGCTGGAGACTAATAAAACAAACTGTCGTACTCCGATCGCACTATGGTGTACCTTAGAATTGTCTCGCTCAAAGTGGGCACTCTGTCCTGATCGGCAAATCGCAAGAAGGCATACAACGGTTCCACCGACTTCTGGCGATCGAAGATTTTCCCACGATCCAAGCTTGAGAGGCGCCATACACGTACCTCCCTCGGTGTTATCAACAAGCGAGTTTATAAATTCTTGGCGGTCATCCATTGCATGAACTTGTCTTTGCGCGAAGAAGCTGTCCAGAACATATAGTTAGTGCGAAATGAGTTGCATTCCACTTGACCAACTCACCTCCAATGTATTTCTTCATCATAGCATGTATCTTGAATGGTTATATATCCATCGAGAGATTTTCTTGCACTCTCAATCACGAGGTGTGATCAGGAACTCTCAATCTCCTTGACACAAATTAATGGTGTGGGCCACGCAAAGGCTGCCACACTATGTTGCGATGGTGCCGTGCGATGAGCTTGCGCTTTCTTATAGTTCGCACCATTATACGTGACAATCGCACCACATTTGACGGACCCACCTCGTTGACTCTGAAGATATTTCTGCGTGACCAAACAAAACAAGTGCGGCAATTACATTATATGTACTTTAATTCAACTTGGAAGAGTAAAATAAAGCCAATTACCTTGGTGGTCACGAAGCATCTGAGAGGCGCGGTGGCATTGGCGGTTGTGGAAGAACATGGTACCATTACAATAAATCATGAAGTTTATTATACTCATGCGTGTCGGCCCTGTCCAAGAATCACACATGATTGTTACTCCGTACGTGGACCAGTGCTGCATGAACTTTGCATAGCTCTCATTAATTTCTGCTTCATTAGCATCTAAATATTTTCCATCTATATCTCGGTCAGTCGGGGACGGGATACCCTCGCCTACAAATAAAACATAAATGTTAGCTATGAATCGGAGTACAAATGAGCGACTATTTTAAATCTCACTTACCGTATTTTTGTGTTTCCCGAATAGCGCTGACAAAGTATGGACTATCTGCTTTTCGCCCTGCGATACTAGCAGCATGGTACTATCGGCGTTTCAAGCACCGGCAAGTAAATTTGTAAGTCGGAAGGGGCCGCGCGTTCCCTCTCCCTGAATGGTTAGACTCGAAAGCCCAAGAAGTATACTGGTTTGGGCCGAATGTCCCTACTCCAGTTCGCGTGGTGGTGTTGTATTACCTTGGATGCAGTCGTCTGCACCACGTTTACAAGTGAGGGCTGGGGACTTGAACACGAGAGCGTTCGCTGTCCGTTCGTAAAGACATAGCGAGAAGAGGATCTATCTGCATGCGTATGTGCGTGTGCGTGCGCGTGTCCCTCTCCGGAGAATACCCCCCTTTATATAGGCGGGAGGCGGGTTACATGGAGAATGGGAGAAGGAAGGAAGGAGAAACCTAGACTAGGAGCCCTAGTCCTTCGTCTTGGTGATTGGTCGCCGTCGGCCTCGCCCACACCGGGTTTGGTAGGCTTCTTTGCGCGAAGCGGTTCGTCGTTTCCTTGGGAGGCGGTGCACGCCCTCTGGGAACTGTCAGTCTTGATGTTGAGAAGCGTAGCCACAGGCGCGCCTCTGGGAGAGGCGCGTCCCCATGCCGTGTGGTAGGCGATGGGGTGGAGTTTTGACTTGGACAACGCTTGTCTTTGCCTTGGGAAGGGCCACCGCCGTCTGGTTACCGAGCGATCTGTCCGTGGGGCGCGTGGCCATGATCGGCGGAGGCCTGACACATGGCCCTTGGTGAAGGTTGCCTCAGCTTGGTCGGGGCTCGGGAGAGCCCGACCTGTGATGGTGGTCGGCGTCCCACTTGGTCGGGATGCTCGCCCGCTCTGATCGGGACGGCGTCTTTGTGGCCCATGGGTCTCTCGGTCGGAGCTGGGTCCGGGGGCGGCTTGTCAGGTCGAAGCTGGGCTTGACGCGGCCCGCTTGCCATCCTGGGCCGTTGGGGTACCCCTGGTATAACTATTTGTCAGGTACCATTTGGCCCACGCAGAATGGACATGTTGCTTCCCAGCCTTCCCCTTCTGTGTCCACAGATGGGTGTCAATCCTTGGTTGTACCGGGGCATGGGCCACACCAATATTGTAATCCCGCATCGCGGTGGTCTTTCTCATTGCGGCGAACTCCGAAACATCCTCGACAACGGGCCAGGCGATCTCCTCCGGCTCTCTTGGAGGAGCCACGCCACCTTGCCACCACCACGCTCATACACCCGGCTTCTAAATTACGCCTCCGTCACGGAGGCGGTCATGGCATCTTTGGAGTTGGGCCTCCTCATCGGCATCACCGTGTACTCCGAGTACACACTTTGCCTCGGTGGAGAGTCTCCGGTATTCTTTGCTTCTTTCCTCATCATCTCATCTCTCCTGCCCTCCTCTTCTCCTTCATTACATCTAGCTCACGTTGAAAGTACTCCTGACGTCCGCGAGAATTTTAGTGCAATGGACGACACCCGTACCACGCCCTGCCAAGTGCTGCTTGAATCGGGTCGCACCACCTCCTTTCTTCTCTTTGAGACAGTACTTGCATCGAAATCCAGCACCCATCTTATCTCCATGCTCCCACACCACGTCGATATCTGCCATCTGATAAAACAACACAATAAGCATTTCATCATGAACACACAGTGCATTTCATCACAATGTGAAACAAATGGTACTGAAAATTTTCAATGAAAGACAAATCTCATTCATCCAACAAATGACCACAATTGCCCTTCAATCGACATTCAACGGTTCGGACGAAATCGGTTGCGATCGGTCTTATCAAGTACACAAACAGATATATACCTCTCTGTCAAATGAAAAAACAAATAAGAACTGATTTTATCGACCTGTGATTTCTATTTTCTACACAGTTAAAAATTCCCACAGTATTGTGTTCAACTCATCCACATATGAAAAACATAAGTACTGCACCTTCTCAGAGTATGCACCACCATACAAAAAGGAAATATGCATAGCATTTAATCAATCAATCTACATTACAAAGAGTCAGAGACTCAGAGCTACTTCAATTCAACAAAATACAGCATCACACATTCATTTGGGCAAGCATTTAATCAATCAACCATTTGGCCAAGCATTCAATAAATCAATCATACGGCTAAGCATTTAATCAATCTTGTCTTCAACTCTTCATCATGCGGCTACATGCTACCGAACGGTTTTTAAAAAACCGATCAAAAAACCGAAGAAACCGAGCGAGAACTCACCAAATTTCGAGAAATTCGTCGATCTGAAAAATTTTCGCGTGAACCGCGGTAAACCGCCCAAACCGCGCGGTTTTCCTCCTTCAGCGGCGGTTTCCTGCGCGGTGGCGGAAAAGCGCGGCGTCATACTGTCGGAGCCTCGCCAAGAGGAAAGTGAATGCCAATTATTGAGCTTCACTCGGGAGTGGCGATCACGGCACAAAGTGAATCGGGTGGGCCAAACAAATGGAGTGAAATGCGCTCGGGCGGCGACCCGACCAACTTCGGCTGTGGTGAAAGCCCATGGTAGACTTTCTTTCTTTTTTTTTTCTTATTTTGTACGATTTCAAATGTCTCAACAAGGTCTCTAAAATTCGTTTTTTCTATGAAATTTAGCACCAAAGGCCCTAAACAAATTAATACTAATTTTAGAAATTTTTAGGATAAATTTTTCTAATTTTTTTTAAAATTTTAAATTTGAATTTCAAATCGGACAGTTTACCGGCCGGTAAGCGATCTCGAGCCGGCTCGGTTCACGCGAAAACCGCGGTTTACCGCGGTAAACCGTCGGTTTTGCGAACCCTGCATAGAACTGCATGGAAGGGAGAAGTACATTCTTGAGCTCGAAATGCAATTGGATGATAAGGTAGGATAGGGATTTGGATGCTTTGAAGATTGACCATGAAACGGTTAGTGGTCTGTCATGTTTTATTTTGCACTATTCACAATGAGAGATTGCGACTTGATGATGTCTATTGTTGTCTTTGATTCGTTTTGGCAGGTGTGGGCAAACCAGGATCTTCTTAGAGAACAGACCAAGGAGCTTGCAACTGCCAGGTACTGCTGCTGTTTTTAGTATCTTGTGGCATGGAAATATTTCACAAGAATAATGTGGTTGAGAAACTGCAGTTCTTTATACTTTCAAGCAACATCGGGAGTTCTGGACCATAAATGGGAAGCCAATTCATCATCTCCAAGAGCATCTTAAATAAATTCTTTAGTTGAAAGAGGCCAACACCTTAAACAAATTCGTGATCTCCGAGAGCATCTGCGAGCAAAAAAAAAGCCAATTTGTTGCATTAGAGGAACAAGTATTCTTTAGCCCTCTCATTTTTCATTATATTTTAAATGGTCTAATGGTCTATGCATCTTGTGGTTAGCTTCCACTTCATTAAAACCCTAAACATTTTTGCCAACAGTGTACGGATAACAATATCCTAGTTTGCACTATCTCATGAAGAGCTGTTACAGCCTTTTGATCATTAAGGGTCTGTTTGGGGTATAACTTTTCGGAAAAGCTATTTTTTGGTTTTTAGTTAAAAAGTTTTTTATAAGAGACCGTTTAACAAATAGTTAATTTTTCTTAGCAATAAGCTACAAAAGCAGATCCAACCCACCTTTCATCTTTTATATATGTCTTTTAGGTTATGCCAAAAGCCGCTTAAAAATTGAGTTGTTGAGGGGCTTACTAGCTTTTCATAAGCTGAAGCTGGCTTAAAGCCTCTAAACAGAGCCTAATTCGGTTCTCTTGAAAATTCTGAAATTTTCACATGTATTCCTCTTTAAAGGCATTACAATTTTCTACAAAAAAAATTAGATCGAAATTCAGTCTTAAAAACATCAAAATCAGTTCAAAAAACCGGAATCTCGTTGAGATTTACCGAAATTATTGTAGCAAACCGAAAATTTCATTATTTTTTTAAATTCCGTCGAGATTTGGAATTTCGGCCCTAGCCGAAATCCGAAATCTCGGCGAAATTTGTAACCCTGATCGAGACTAATGTGGAAAGAAGCAGTTAAAATAGATTTGAGGGATTAGAATGTATCCAAAGAGTTAGCGTTGAGTAACATTACATGGAAGTTAGCGATTCACGTATCAAAACCATGTTCTTAGATTGAAGGTTAAAGGATCTTTTGACTTTGATTGGTTCATTACTCGTCTGTATAATTTATTTAGGATAAAAGGGTTGGTTTTAGCCGTAGTTACATACTTGACTTGCTACACGCATCATCAAAAGAAGAGACGCGGATAAACCCATATCTGCGATGGCTATTGACCCACCGGAAAGCGGCCCATCCACTGCACCGCCGAGAGTCGCCTCCCAACCTGGCGGAAATGCCCTCCAGGTATGGCACCCAGGCGCTGCAACGTAAACTCGGTTCTCCTCCACGCCACAGTTCCTCACATCCATGCACGCCACAGCCCTCCTCCCGGCACAGTCCACAAACAAGCTATACGCCCCAATGTTGTCCACCTCCTTTCAGCCCCACTTCATCTGCGCCATGTCAAGCCCGTACACGGCCACCTTCTTCACCCTCACCGCCACCTGCAACACGGAGCCCAGTTTCGATCGCAGCATGAAGAGCACCAGCAGCATCCGATACCCGGCGGCGACCGGATGGGGGCCGAAGCGCCACCTGTAGAATGTGGTGGCGTCCGGGAGGCCAGTGGTCGGCAGCATCCGGACGGTCTGGTTCGGAGGATCGACGCCGAGAGGTGGAACTCTGGTAGCTGCGCGCGGTCCGTCAAGCTGAGGACGCGCTCGCGGAATTCAAGGTGTTAGTTGTGATCTCTGGCTTAGAGCTAATAACCGGGAGATTTCTTAGGGGCTAGGCTCACCTTAACTTACGAACTGCGCTTTGATCAGGAGCTTAATAACTGTTTGGTTTCGGTGCCGATAGCCAACGCCAGATTTAAATAGGGGAGAGGTTGGCACTCGTTTTATACGAATGAATCTCGAGTTTTGCCTCTATCCCCTATATTCATCCGATCTAAGATTGACGCTGAGGCTACCGAAGGCCATCTCCAGCACCGAGAAGATCTCGATGCCTTTTCTTCTTTGCCCATCTACTCTGAACTTCACCGACCGAAAGTTTAATGGCTTCCTCTTCTTCAACGGGTTAGTACATCTATCTAAGTTCATCATTATTATTCTGTGATTATGCTTTAGGCTAGTTAATGATGTTTAGGTATTAGTTTAGCCTTTTGATCTATCATTTGGTATCAGAGCAATCTAGTCTAAGTTTGATCCTCCTTAAGCCTGGTTTAGACCCTTTATGTCTCAGTTTTTATCTAGTTTTTGTCGGTTAAGAGGTGTTCTAGGGTTGATTCGGCTCGGATTAACATTTAGAAGGAGGGGATAAAACACTCTGGACCTAAATCCCAATCAAGAAACCCTAATCCCCATTCCCCCTCCCCAAAATCCAATCAAGAACCCTAATGGTCTAAAGGGGGTTTCGGGGCTTACCTTTTCAGGTCGTCGCCGTCGGTCGCTCCGCGCGCGTCACCGTCTTCCCGTTGCATATGCTCGTTGTCGCCGTCGTTTCCTTCGCGGGCCTAAGCCTCGCCTGCGGAAGCGACCACGCGTGAGCGCGGCAGCCTAAGGCCCCACCTCGTCGGAGCCGTGTGTGGCATCAGTATGCCATGCGCACGTCATGGCCACCGCTTCGCCGGCGTGCCCCTTAGCTCACTCGGTCGTCGTCGTTGCGTTTTTCCAGGGGCGAGAAAGGGGAAATGATGTTTAGAGTTAGGGTTTTCATCGGTTGCGGGGTTTTGTTCCGATCCGATGGCATCTGGTCCGTTCGTTGCGATCGGCAGCCGATATTTCTTCTCGCGTGCGGGCTGCGGAATTTGTTGGGCCGCGTGTGGTTTTGGGCCAGAGTTTATTTGTTTTTTTAGCCCTTTTTCCCTTTTGTATTCATTCTGTTTTTTTTAATATCCAGCAATAAGTATTGTTTAATAACTATTTCCTGCGCATTAATATTCTGATTAATTTTCTGGCCAAATTAATTAATATGGCATTTAATTTTATATGATGATTATTACTAAGCATTATCTCTAATTAAAATAGAACCAACGAGAAGTTTTGATTGGAGATTGTTATTTAATGTTAAAATTAGGATTATGTCATGGTCATGATCATATACTAACCAACATTGTTTATGACTATGTGTCACCCATAAGATAATTTAGTTCTTTTTCGTTTCTGCCCAACGATGATGCGAGTTAGAACTGTTAATTTTTTCTTGTCATTAGCATGTTATTAATCAGACCAACGTAGAATTAATTTTCATGCAATATATTTATTTTCTCTAATGTTTACTAATTATATTTGTGTTTTGATTCAGTCATGAACAATACTAATGTTGTCGCTTACTTAAACGGCATTGAGTAGCTGACTGGAACAAATTTTAGCTAGCTGGAACAAATTTTCCCTCTTGGAAAAGAGTATTTTAATTGTCCTTGGAGTCATGGATCTGGACTATGCCTTACGTGAGGACGCTCCCATAGCTCCTACCGCTGATGATCAGAGTTTCGCTGAGAAAAAGAGACTCTATGACTCAATAGCGGAGAAGTAGGAGCAATCCAACCGCATATCCCTGATGATCATGAAGAGTACAATATCTGTTGGGATAAGGGGAGCAATCCTTGAATCTGACAATGCTAAGTGGTAGTTGGTTTGAATCGAGAAGCAATTCAAGGGCTCCTCAAAAGTATATGCTAGTACCTTAATTATGAAAATGCTCACCACTAAGTATGATTGCTTCAGCAGCGTTTGTGAACATATCATGATGATGACTAATATGGCTGTTAAGATCAAGAGCATGGACATGACTATTTCTGATGGCTTCTTGGTCCACTTTATTATGACCTCCCTCCCTTCTGAGTATAATGCTTTTAAGATTAACTACAACACTCAGAATGAATAGTAGATCATAAGCGAGTTGATCGCCATGTGTGTCTAGGAGGAGGTGAGGATAAAGGCCGAGAGGAAGGATCATGTTTATTATGTTGGTCATGGCAAAAGAAAGTTCCAAGGGGATTCTGTATTTCTCTCCCAAGGATGAATCAAGTAAATCAAATCTAAAGGAGAAGGCTCATGCTGCACATAACTCTGCTTCTTCTGATGGGCCCATTTGCCGCTTCTGCAAAAATAATAGGCACATTCAAAAGGATTGTGTAGACTTCACGAAGTGGCTTGCTAAGAAGGGTAACAACATAATTTCTACTGTTAATGAAATCTTTTATGCTGATTTTTTCTCTAATACATGGTGGATTGGTTCTGGTGCTACTGTGCACATTTCTAATTCATTGCAGTGATTCCTTACCGTGAGGACACTAAAAAATAGGGATCGAAATCTTAGAGTCGCAAATAGAAAGGAGGCTAAAGTTGAAGCCGTTGCACACTACCATTAGCATTAGATAGTTGCTTCACCCTTTATTTGAATAATGTTGTTTATGTTCCTACCATGAGGAGGAACCTTATTTCAGTTTCTTTGTTAGATGATGATGAAATCATTTGTATCTTTAGGAACAATAAGTGCATTTTAAGTTTTAATTCTAATAATGTTGGTCTCGCGACTCGACGAGACAAACTTTATATGCTTTCTCTCTCTGAATTTCCTGTGTCAATGAATGTGTGCGATGCCACCAATAATAGAAAGAAAAGTTTAGGTGATGAGACTTCATCAAAATTATGGCACTGTCGTTTAGTCACATTTCAAGGGGAGAATGGAACGTTTCATTAAGGAATAGATACTTCACCTATTAGACTTCTCTAACTCATATCACTGTATTGATTGTATTAAGGAGAAATATGTAAAACAAATTAAGAAAGGAGCCACACGATACATAGAAATCTTAGAATTAATCTACACTGATATATGTGGACCCTTTCTTGTAACATCAGTGGATGGGTATGACTCCTTTATCACATTCACTGATGACTTCTCCCGTTATGAAAGAGAACCAGGAGATTTCTTAGGGGCTAGGCCCACCTCAACTTACGAACTGCGCTTTGATCGGGAGCGCAACAACCATTTGGTTTCGATCCCGATAGCCAGCGCCAGATTTAAATAGGGGAGAGGTTGGCACTCGTTTTATACGAATGAATCTCGAGTTTTGCATCTATCCCTGATATTCATCCGATCTAAGATTGACGTTGAGGCTACCGAAGGCCGTCTCCAGCACCGAGAAGATCTTGGTGCCTTTTCTTCTTCGCCCATCTACTTTGATCTTCACCGACCGAAATCTTAATGGCTTTCTCTTCTTCACCATATTAGTACATCTATCTAAGTTCATCATTATTATTCTGTGATTATGATTTAGGCTAGTTAATGATGTTTAGGTATTAGTTTAGCCTTTTGATCTAACACGAGGATGGCCTTGACGAAGGAGGCAGGGCGACCGAGGCTGTGCTTGGTCCAGTTGAGGCGAGCGTTGGGGTTTGGGGACTCGGGGAAGAGGAGGGAGAAGAAGGCGTGCTTGGAGTGGAAGAGGAGGAGGCGCGAGGGCGGCATGTTGAATTATATGGGCTTAGCCCACTTAAATGAAAATTCAATAAATCTCAAAGGCCCATTCATGAAAGGAGAGGGGTGAGATGTCTTTAGTACCATATTGCTTGTGGAGGTGGAGAGAGACCTACTTAAAAATGGAGTTGGTTCTCTCCCTATTACACATGGCAATGGAGGGAAGAGAAAGAGCCCACGCTCGCTCGCCTCGTCGGGCCCGGCCAGGCTTGGGCATGGGTGGCGGGCGCATGGCACCTGCGTGAATGGTTCGTCGAAATCGGACCGGATGCCTTGGCAGACGCAACTTCCTTTTGCAGTTTTATCTTTTGCTACTCAGGATCAGTTCGAGATATAGAGATAAAATCGTGTTGGTTTCGGATCCAAATTGAAAAACGCGTTTTCCGTCTCTATATATACTGGCCGAGTCTATGAGCAAAACAACAGATCTATACACGAGCTTTTGCCTTCTTCGATCTTCTTGCGCGTCACGTAGTCCGCCTCATCCATTGCGTCGGCGTGCCGTGAGCGGGAGAGTAGGTCTCCGGAATCTGTCGTCTTTGCGATTCTGCACCGGGAGAAGGCGAATAAGGTTTTTGGGAAGCGCTTCACGCGACTGCTCACGATCGTCATCACGGCTCATCTACCAGTACGCTTGGGCGTCGTTGTTCGTCGTCGACGCGCTCGGTGCCAACACGTTCTCGTCATCAACAACGTACCATCTACATCGGCTATTGCTTCCTCTACAGTAGATTGGTACGTGAGAATTATGTTTAATCTGTTGCTGTTTTTACCCCTGAGTATAGTAGATCTATTCATATGTAGCTTTGTGATATGCATGTGTAGATTATACTCTCACGATATGATCATGTTAGTCAATCTGTTCATGTTCATGTTTTATCTCGGAATTTATATAAATCTAAAAGTGCTAATTATTCCAACACAGCATAGTGGTAGGCGATGTGAGGGGACGGGAGCGTGGAGGAGGTGTAGGTCATCGAAGGGGCCACGACGGAGGAAAAGGAGGTGGCTGCGGGAGGTGGAGAGGAGGGTGGTGTCCGCAGGGACGGGGATGCGGAGTAGAGGAGCTGCGCCTGCGTGAGGACGAGGCGGGAGGCGGGGAAGGACGAGATCGGCGACGGAGGCGCGGAGTAGGCGGCAGGTGGCCAAGAAGGCGTATAGCGAGCATTGGCAGGGGAGGAGGCCCCGTAGCACCTACGCGAGCGGCAGCTCGGACAGGTTGGCGCAGACATTGCGCCCGTGGCAATGGAGAACAGGCGTGTCTTGGGCGCTTTCGCGCGGCGCGGCTGGGTGACGCTGCCACCCATGCGGATTCGACGGAATTTGAGGGTTCGGCCACTTGGTGGTGCCGGTGAAATGCTTTTGCAGCTTCGGCTAGTCGCTCGTAGTTGCGCGCGACCGCGACGGCTGCTAAATGCTGTATTCTGAGGCGAGGCCACGGCCATTCTTTCACGCCGCGCGTGGAGGGCTCGCCGGGCGGGCAGTGCCAAATGGGCCAATTCAGCCTCACGGGCTGCACCGGCAAGCGCACAAAATCGTGGGGGCGGCTACTCGTTGGCTGGGCTCGGCGTTGGAAGCTTGGAACGTAGCAGCAGACGAGGCCGTGGTTGTTGTTGATTTGGGCCTAACCTGGAGGCCCGCGAAAGCATCGCCCGGTGCCGGAAACTCCGGATCGAGATTTTGGGATTTCGACTCCTTCCCGAGTCAACAAACGATCCGGAGCTCACTCCAAGAAGCTCAAATTAAGGGGAGTTCAGAGGAAGCAAAGGTAATCTCCCCTGTCCTACTCCTAGTTAACCCCGGTCTAATTAAAGTCACGTGCATGCTTCACGTGTACTCGCACGCGGCACACCCCCCAAGCTAGCTAGGCTACCTCGATCATCAAAAGGCACCGGCTTCAATTGATCAATTAATGACTTAATTAGTACGAGTAGTTGCAAAGATGGACAAGGACAGATCATCTCGGATTCTAGCAAGTACTGCAGTGGTATGTACGCATGGGGTTTCTCCGGCTAATGCGTCAGTCCTCACGCATACGTGGTTGTAAAAGTCCATGAGTTATGCACTTCTGATATATGCTTTTATTCGTTACATTGTGTAGAGGAGTTTAATTTCCAGCCCTATCGTCCTCTTAATTTGAAGATCCAAATCGACATGACAACACGCACATGCATACATATGCTAGTATGTATAAGGCCGGAGCCCGGCCGGACATTGACGCATGGACTAAATAGGTCATGTACCCCACTCATCAGTGTCACTGGGTAATTTGATACTCGATCCCTACCTACTAGCAGGATAATCTAAATATTATTCAATATGTATAATAATCTATATGTGTTCAATTAATATATATGTACTGATGCTTAGCTAGCTTGCTGCTAGTTATCCACAAGAATAAACTACAAGTATACAATTGCCTAATTAAGCTGGCTACCTAGCTAGCTCATCCGTTGCATAATATTGCTACAGATCTGAATATGCAAAATATGGAGGGAGATCGTTAGCCATGTATGTTCTTAATTACTCCATCCGTTGATAAATATAAGGCCTATAGTTTGAATGATCTTGTTAAAAAATATAAAGCGTGCATGTAGATTTAATGAGTCTTTCCACATATACCCTTATTTATTCTCTCTCAACCATATGCATTTATCCATTACCACCTACACAAAGTATTATCTCTCATCTTCCAACACAATTAAGAGAGATATGTAAGTCATTTTCTCTCATGTTTTTCTCAATTTCACCACAACCTTAATCTTTGTGCCAAGTCAAAATACGTCTTATATTTATCAACGGAGGGAATGCAGTCCACTAGGGTAAACTTTAACTCGGCATTATTAAGAGTAAATTGCAACTGCATGCCTATATAGATAGGATAGGCTATTCAGATTCAATCTTGGATCCAACTCCTGCAATTTTCTCAGCATGGAGATGGAGAGATTTATTGTTCTAAATTCCTAATTAAGTGTCATGATCAAAGAGAGCGTCGATGTGCCCACTAATCTATCTTTGGTGAAATAACTAATATTGCCGATGATATAAGCATAGTTGGACTGATATGTAACTATACCCTAAGATAATCTCGCGCTTAATTGCTACGACTTATAAGGATAAGCATGCATGCGTCAAGATGGACAAACAAAAATAGCCTTTGCATGCATTCTTTGATAACCATGACGACATCAATGTATCACCCAAACTTTTGAACTTAGCAACCGACCGGTCAAAACGTAAAGCTCACTGATCAGTGTATTGTTCTAGCTAGCTTAATTAGCTATAGGCCCGCAGGCAGATCATGAGGAAGTGCACATGGAAGGGACAGATTGACAGTTTTTATATGATCACTAACTAAATGGACAGTACTGTTAGCTAATATAGCTAGCTATCCTACGAATATGTATGCACCTGCTACTTAATTTTCAGCGTCTGCATGTTGCATTAGAATATATAATTATATATGCATGCATGCTTGATGGCACATGGTAGGATGCTTCTTATTCCATCTTGGCCCGTGTCCTTTGTGTTTGCCTCATGAATCATGATCATCGATCAGCGAATCCCAGTGATGCATGAGAGAGAGGGAGAGAGAGAGATATAGCTAGCTAGCTAGCTAGCTAGTGTATGTAAGGTACGTGTTAGATTTTAAAACACATGCATGAACGTGGGAGTTGGACAAAACAAGTCTTGAATCACTTATTGCAACGTACTTTGAAGAATCTGTATGTGAGGTACGCTTAACGTTGCCTTAATCTAGGCCTTAGGTTTAATTCGGTGTCATGTGATCATCCTTAATGATCTTGTCTTGTCTATGCACCTCTCTCTTCCCCTCTAGACCGTAGAGTGTAGTTCTATCTATAGCGTTTTGATGAAATTTTTTCAACCATATCATATTAAAGTATCTTCAAATTAGTATTTAAGTGTACCGAAAGTGATAAAAAGGTATAACACGTTTGTTTAAGTGGTATATTAGAAGGTAGAAGTATGTAGTCCTGAGAGTATACAAAAGGCTTCATATATATAGTATAATTACTTAGGCACTATGGAGCCTGAGCACCATGATCAAAAATAGGTATATAACCCTATGTATTGCATGTGATTTTTAAAAAAAAAATTAGGACATTGAGTTTAACTAGTTACTAGCTAGTTTAAACAAGTTTGAACTAAAGTTTAAACAAGAGTTTTCCTTTTTTATGATAGTTTGATTATAGGTATGTGCCGATTTTATATATAAATCAGCAAAGTATGTGACTTAAATTCGTTGAAAATCTTTGAATTTGAGTACATTTTTTAAAGGTATGTGTTTCATTTGAATTATTATAAATGAGTATATACCCTAA
This sequence comes from Otatea glauca, assembly GCA_036346275.1. Lineage (NCBI taxonomy): Eukaryota > Viridiplantae > Streptophyta > Magnoliopsida > Poales > Poaceae > Otatea > Otatea glauca. The sequence continues at coordinate 45,321,288 of CM070714.1, forward strand.
AACTAAAAGTTTCAAAACATATACCCGAATATGGCTTAAATTCGCGAATTTGAAATCATAGTGCCACATTCCGATGTCATATGTAGACATTAATTTAACTATGGCAACATATCCAGTGTAAACCTCACCTTAATCCTCAAGGTGAACTACTACTTCACCTTGAGACCTTGAGGGTTGCATAGGTAACACCTTAGATTTACACTAGTTATATATGTTGTCTTTAACTATAGCATGAATTTACTCTAGCTCTAACAGCTTCATTCTGAAACATGATGAATCCGATAATACGATTAACACTGAGTATTGCACCATGGTCTCATTTTATTTCAGCTTGAAGAGGATTATCTCATGTAGCATTGAATAATTTTGCATGGAAGAAAAATGCAGAAGAACACGTGCAGGAGCTGCGTGTGTATATATATACACACACTACTCCTTAGAGTGGAAGGATTGGTTGGGCGCCGGGAGACGTCACCAATTTTATGAAAAGGCCCTGCTTGTGGTTCTGCAAATTCCTCTTAGGTCGTAGATCCCCGTTTTCGTGAAGAGGGCAATAAATTTTCTGAAATTATTTTTTGATTCACCGGTTCTGTGAAAATGTCATGTGAATTTTGAAATTGTGATTATTTTATTTTTCCTTAGATTTGTGTAGAGTTTGCCAAAGGAAAAGGCGAAAAAGTTCGTAGATTTTTCGAAATCTTGTTCTAATTCACTATTTCTACGAAAAGATCCCGCAAATTCTTGAATTGTAATTATTTTATTATTTTATATTTTTTAGGTTTTGCCCAGGAAAAAAAGACATCCACCATAGAGGTTGGTTTTGCCATCTAAGTATACTATCAAAATTCATCCAGCACAGCGTAGAGCGTAGCGCGTAGCTTTACGTAGTAATTTTTGTTAAGAAGAAGATCCCACAACTTTAACCCCACAAGTCCACAACTATACGTGGGCGGCCGTGTGATAGTGTTTTCCTTGGTGAGCTCATATCTGTCGATACGAAGATTCTCTAGCTTGCCATTAACTAATACTGATCACATTAATTATACTATGACACACTGGACTAGCTAATTAATGCACCACCATTCCATTAGCCACCGGTTTTTGCTTAAAAAATACGGGAGGCTAAAGTGCTAAACCATCCAAGGATGTTAATCGACCTTACCAATTTACAGCAGGCTAACCTCAATGAAGAACAATCACAATTCACTTGCTCTTGTCCGTAATACACTCGGAATATGTTCTTCTGGTCCGTCTTGCAACACACAAGAGGGACAAGTAGCACATTGCAGTACTAGTAGCTACAGCAAGTGAAGAGCCCAACATGGCTGGCCTTGTATTTGGAATCTTTCCTGGAGGGATCGAGAAATTAATTAGAGGGAGAAGGGGACTCTGAAGATGAACTATAGCTAGCAAGGAGTACTGTAAAATTAACTAGGTTGTCACTAGAAAATTACTAATAATCGATGTTTAATGACTCGAGTCCTTGGCCTTGACTCCGAGTCTCCAACTATATATACGTACGTGTGTATGCTGCTACAGTCAAACTGCTCAAATCATAATTAAATTCCTGCATGAGAACTACAAGGGTCTTAGTTTTTTGTGACTTGCTGAAATAGTAGGTAGAATGGCTATCTCTTGTCGGAGATCAACTATGACAGTGTCCTGTCAGAGATTTTCCGTCAGAGATGAGTACATACTCAGGGAAGGTCAGTAATCTCCGACTGACCAATTAAAGGTCACAAGATACCCGACAGGAGAGCACAGTGTTTATTTCCACGCGTACTACTCTTGCCAGGTGGCTAGCCGTGATCTCAGATTGTCCAGTCAGGGGACTTGCAATAGGAATTTGTTTTTATTTCTGGTACGTGTGAAGAAAATCTCATTAAATATTTGGAAAGGTGAAATTAAAAATATTTTGAATCATAGATTTGTTTCCACAATGGTACGAGTAATCGTAACAAAGCCTTCAAAAATAACTCACATATTAGAGTACTCATTTTAATTAAACATGCATGCACGATGAATCCGTTACATCAAGAGAAATACTATATTAAACTTGGGTCTGATCCTTTCAGAAATGATGAATTTCAGTCTTAATACTCTTCGTGGATGAGATCATACATTACGTATGATATATGGGATTTAATTTTACAATACATACTATATGTATACACATCAAGCTAAGCAGTAAGCCTCATGGCCTTATCGATCGATAGACCGCAGTGAAGTTGGAGTTGAGCAGAGGTTGCTACTGAAATCTTGCAATGCATCATGATCTGCATCATCGAAGAACGACGATACCCGATGGGTCAGCCGGACAATTGATAACTTCAATGACTGTTTAACTGATCATACTAAATGGGACTGTCAGCCACTATTTTAATTTCTTTTATTGTCTAGTCTGGGGCTCTGGGCTTTTGTTCCTAGTCGGTAAAAACCGGAAGCCTTGTAGTGGTTTTACCAGATCGAGTTGGTAGGACTGAAATGACTATGATTCTTAACCAGAGGGCAAAGTGAAAGAAGACATTAACTTTCCTTGTTATGTCTATGTTTATTTACCGTGTGAACTGACCAAACGTCGGTGGCAAAAGGCACGTTTGGTTTGAAGCTAGTTTAACGTGCAATAGATTTTTATGTAGGTGTTTGGTTTGTTATCATAAATATAACTTGCTACGCATTCTTAGCCTCATGTCCCACTTCCAAAGTTCCAATATACTACTTAAAGGAACATATTATATTCCTTTACCACTTTTGGTATATTTAAATACTAATTCTAAGATACTCAAATACGATATGATTGAAAATATTTCATCGAAGCCCATTTTTTTTCAATATATCCCTTTTTCATATGTAAAAGGAGCATGTACATAAATTATGCTATAAAAAGTGGGCTTTGATGAAATTTTTTATGAAACACACTCTGAAGTATCTAATAATTATTATTAGAGGCTAAAAAAAGATAGAGAGTTATTACATACATACACACTGACGAATACTAATAAAAAAGATACCCCAACAGCCCGAAGCGACGAGCCAGCGGCCTCAAGCATATCTCCAACCCAACAGGCCGCGCCCGGCCCGCCGCCGACCGAATCGCCTGCGAGACCGCGCAAGACATCCGCTCCCGACCGGCCAGGGGAAGCGAATCCGACCAGACAGCGCTCCCGACCCCCTCTTGGCGGGGCGGGATCTCCCGACTCCAACCGAACCAAGGTGGCGGACGCCGAGTGCGCGTGTCGAGTCCTCATCGGCCTCTTGCCACGTACCCCGAATGAGGTCAATCAGCGACTATACAAGGCGGTGGCTCCTTCCCAAGAAGATCGGTGACTGCGAAGACAAAGCTTCGGCCCATCAACCGATCCGCGTCTGATGCGGCGCCGCTCTCCTCGAGGCGACATCAACGTCACGCACCTCGGCGTCGGCGATTCGCAAGGGTCACAGAGGGCAAGTGCGCTATTTCCGGGAATACCTAACCTCCCGACCACCAAGGCTACCAACCCGGCATGGGCAAGGCGGGTGGCGACAGATCCACGGGACGAAGGACCGGAGCTCTAGCGTAGGTCACCTCGCTCTTCCTCCCAACTCTCGATGTAACCTGCCCCTTCCTTCAGTAAAAGGAGGCGGGGCTAAGCGATTCAAGGAGGAGAGAGGAGAGGAGACATCGAACACGAGGAGACTAAGTCATTTAGGGGCCTCGTGCAGTGCTACATAGTGCAAAAAGCAATACAATACGGCCATCTGAACTGGAGTAGGGACTTTCAGCCCGAACCAGTATACATCTTGGACTCACGAGTCTAACCATTCAGGGAGTGGAACGCGCGACCCCCTAGACTTACAAATTTACTTGCCGGCGCTCGAAAACGCCGACACACACATATATACATATATGTTACTTGGGTCACATGGAGCCTGGCCACTATGCTTCAAAATAGATATATTTCCCTATGTATTGCATGTGAATTTTTTTGAAATTTTTAGGATATTGAGTTTAATTAGTTTACTAAATAGTTCGAACAAGTTTGAACTGAAATTCAAACTAGAGTTTTCTTTTTGATGAAAGTTTGATTGTAGGTGTACGCTGATTATATATATAAATCAGCAAAGCATGTGATCTAAATTCGTTCAAAATCTTTGAATTAGAGTATATTTTTTTCATAGGTATGTGTTTAATTTTAATTGTTATAGATGAGTACATATCCTAAAACTAAATTTAAAAGAAACATATTTAAATATTTATAAGGATTAAAAGCCTATCACTTATTTAGGCCCTCAATTATTCGTGACTATACTCTATTAATGGGCCTACAATACATAAAGCCCATAATATATAGAACGAAGCTTACCCTTATATGAACAGTTAAGTCTCCGATCAGTTCAGTCAAGGTGATCAATTACTTTGCTTCACATTGGTCGTCCCCGACCAATGAAATAGTCACTCCGACCAACGAACTGGTTGGGGACAAGCGGTTACCCCCACATATGTCTCCGTACGGACAATTATCTGATAGGTACGCATAAATATCCAGAAGTTATCTCTGAAAAAGGCACCTTTTAGCGAGAAGACACTATTTGGCGAAAAGACATCTCTCGGTTACACAACGCTCCTATGGAGAACAATTGCTGGCTCTTCAATCGATATAAGCAAGGAGTCGATCCATGCTGTTAGGGAATCTAAAAGCATTCGCAATCATTCTGTAATTTTTTTATTTTGTAGAGCCGCTTAGCTAATAAAGAAGAAATCCCCATATATTATTTTCCTCATCTTGTTTACTAGGAACCCACAACTATATTTTCATAAGTTCGATTAAGGGACCCTAGATCTTAGACATCGAAAAATATGACTTAAATTCGCGTATTTAAAATCATGATGCCTATTCCGACCACACACTGGCCATTAGATGATCATACATCAATCGATGGATCAAGCCGCAGTTTCAAGAAAGATCTTAGTGAGTACAGATCCTTATTTAATTATAGGTAATTTTTTTAAGTTGCGTCTTCGTTGTACTGTTTTCTCTCTCTTTTTTGCACATTGTGCTTATCTGATCTATGTATATCTTTTGAGCGATGCTTCAATTCTTTCCCTCCTAATACAAGTTGCATAAATCTTGAAGAAAGCGAAAGGGTAAGTAATCTCTATCTAACTTTCATTCATGCTTTAATATTTGTGCAACTGTAGAAAAAAAGCATTAAAACACCTCTCATCTCTTTTTTGTAAATCTATCCATCGTTAATGTATTTATAAAAATAGTACTCTCCTCGTCGTAAAAGGCGTGGTATGTGACATTGTTCCCTGCCGTGTCCCATGAGCGTGTGGGAGTGGGAAGGAGATCTCGCTGCTAGTCTGCTACGCGCACTGAACGTGGTAACATGTTCTTCCAAGAAAGGCTAGATTTATAAAAGAACAAGATACGGAGAGCTAAATAAACTTATTTTTTTCATCTTCGAGTGAGTATTCGAGCCAAAGTACGCGACTGACGTGAGGAAGACGAAGGCGCGCACGTTAGCGAGCAGAGTAGGGCTCCACATTTAATATTGCGGAAAGAGATAACATCGAGCTTAATTTATCGATGCTAAGCATGTCCTTTGCGCCAAAGACGCCTTCAAACGTAGCATCAGAAGTGCAAACTTGGTATACAAATGGCTGGATCGAAGAGACTCATCAAAACCATTTCCTTAATTTCTTTTATGTGAACATAGAATATAGGTCAGCAGTTATTGTGAAAATGAAAGCGAATTATTTGAGTGGACCAGTCGTTGGTTATTTTAATTGATAACTTTGGTTGAATTATTAATTTTTTTAACATACAAGCAAAAAATATTGTGTTATAAAAAAGGAAGGCAGTTTATTTAGTGAGTGTATTCGTAAGTGGACTTAACTCAGAAGTACTCGAGAAATGAAAATCATATACCAATAGAATTAAATATCTCCGCAATATCTAAAAAGTAACTCTTATACGGTAATGTGAAAAATATATTCTATTTCAACCTACTTCATGATGATAGCCCGCTTATCATTCACAGTAAATCTATGTTTATTACGAGATAACATGTACAGATTTAGGTACTTCGTCGACGTCAGATGATTAATGATAACTAATACGCTCCGATGGTTTTGGATGCCATGTATACTTCGCTATGTAGTACTGCCATAAACTCATTGTTACAGATAGCACGGCAAGACAGGAGACAAGATTTAATATAAAAAAACCTCACAGAGAAGGAAAAAAATCATAGGAGACAATGCACTAATTTTGTTTAAGATTACATGTACATAGGGGTGGCTTATATAGCCAAAAGAGTCCGAATTTGTTAAGATTGGACTCATGATAATCCATTTGGATATTCGAGTTATCTCTAACAAACATTGTCTTAACTCAAAATCTATAATGAAATTGTCTCCGAAAAACCCCAAAGGATAAGAAAGCACTAAAAGTCCAAAAGACTAATTGAGTGAGAAATACCACTTGTACTGCGAAAGACTGGAACAGACTTATACAAACGCTTCTCATGAAGTAAAATTGAGCAAACCATCAGTAGGTCTAAACACACAGCTATCAACAAAGCAGACGAATAAATCTGGATCTTCAACGATTCATAATCCCAATAAAGTCTGAGTCTGTGCAATTGACTCCTGAAACAAATGCCAATCATGAAACGACATAAACCAAGACATTTCCTATGGCGCTCGATAGATAACGAAGAACTCATAATACAGATATTTGACATGCTCCATTTTAAACATAAAATTTGGCAAAAAATACTTATGGAAAGTGCAACTTGCACGTGAAAATTTAAGGTGGAAAGCCAATATTTCCTAGAAAGAATGAGCCGGAGCAGCTGAATAAAATTTTTGAGCTGTCTGGTATCCATGATGAGATAATCTGGCCTGGTGTCACAAAAATGCCATAGGGGCTTTTCAACGTCTAAACTCAACGTGCCTCAACTCTGTTCCTCGACTCCATATGGAAAGTTGATCCGTATTCTATCCAGTGACTATTTTAGCGCCATAATTCGCCAAAATTCATCGTTCGTACCATTCAACGTCGTACCTAGGTGTCAATCTACGTCATCTCCGTCGAAGATCTTCTGTTCCAATCGATCATTGTATTACTTCTGTTGAGGGTGGATTTTATTGCAATTTAGGCTGTTATGCCTATTATTGGCAGTATTCATGCGGGATTAATCATTAACGATTTCTTCGACGATTCATTGTCTATTACGGGTAATTGTGGCAAGAACCACGCATATAGAGTCTAATGTGGAGTTGCAGGTATTTTAACTCAATGAGTTAATTTGGGCTATGCTTCGTCGAGAAGACTTTGAAAAAAATTAACATCAGTTGAGGAGACAACTAAATTTGATGTTTTATTCACCGTTTGGATATGTTGCAATTTTGGATCGCTTGCGCGACTATTATGAAGACTTTGGCAACATTAATTCTCAGGAATTTGATGACACCCTGACGGTAGCTATCATTATACTCTTCGGACTTTTGCTGTTTAAAAGTTAAGGTTTTGCTTCAATATTAATTTGAGATGAATATTTAAAGTGCAAGAAGGGGTTTGTTTTTGCGTGGATACTCCAACGTTATCTAGTTGTCATTGCACGATATGAGGGGTCTACTACAATTTCATACTCCATTGATGACACAAGAGTTTTTCTTCGTCTTAACAGTTTTGCAGGAGCAATTTCAACCATGTCATGGAATTTAAGTAAGCAGTTTGACGTACGTGATGACTACACGTGCAAGTTGCTCTTTCAATGAGCATTGATTGCTGAATTTTATGTTCCAGGTGGAGCATGTCAAATATCCATGTTATGAGTTTTTCACTACTATCGAGCGCTATAGGTGATGTCTTGACTTATGCCGTTTGATGATTGAGTATTTGTTTCAGGAGGTCAGTTGTACAGAGTCAGCCTTTACTGGGTTTATAAATCGTTGAAGACCCAGATTTTTTTTCTGCTTTGTTGATAGTTGTGTGTTTGGACTACTAGTGGTTTGCTCAATTTTGTTTCATGAGAAGTGTTTGGATTAATTAGATTGTTTCAGTCTTTCTTACCCTTCGGGGTTTTTCAAAGATAATTTTATTATATATTTTGAGTTAAGGGGAGGTTTGTCAGAGATAATCACGGATTCCTCAACATCGAATCTTTCCATACTCGGATTCTCTATTTTGGTTGTATAAGTCACCCCTTGTACGTGAAAACTTAAACAGAAATAGTAGATTATCTCCCGTGTTTTTTTCTTCACTACTACAAAATCAGTTATCCTTGCCGCCATATCACTGCCGGTTCATCAAAAACCGGCAGTAATAATATTATCACTGCCGGTTCGGATGGAAAGCCGACAGTGACGACTTTTTTCTGATGAACCGGCAGTGATAAATCCCTTATTACTGTCGGTTCGTGTCCGAACCGGCAATAATACTATCCTCACCGCCGTTTTTAGAAGAACCGAAGCGATCTTGATATTTTTCAAAAAATCATAATTTTTCCATACGGAGTCGGATGGAGATAAAATTTACATAAAAATTGTATCTCTCGACGAGATATACAACTTTGTAGTTGACAACTTTTTCATTTGAAGTAGTTTAAATATCCAAATAATGGTATCACTGCCGGTTGGCGGTTCGTATTCCCAACCGGGAGTAATAATGCTGCCAACCATTTTTCGAAAAATCATAACTATCTCATACTTAGTCGGATTGAGATAAAATTTATATGAAATTGTAGCTCTCGACGAGATCGACAACTTTGTAGTTGACAACTTTTTCATTCGAAGTAGTTTAAATATCCAAATATTGGCATCACTGCCGGTTGGCGGTTTGTATTCCCAACCGGCAGTAATAATGCTGTCAACTATTTTTCGAAAAATCTTAACTTTTTCATACGGAGTCGGATGGAGATAAAATTTATATGAAAATTATAGCTATCGACGAGATCTACAACTTTGTAGTTGACAATCTTTCCATTTGAATTCATTTAGATATCCAAATAATCATTAAAAGTTTCAGAGACAAAGGAACAAAAGGAAAATTTATCCTATACCGGTTGAGGAATGAGTAATAGGTAAGATGGTAATGTGGTCTCGCGTGAGGCAGCAGATAATTCTCTTGTGAGGTAAGCCTTCAATGCCGATGAATAGCACTTGTTGTGTCGGTGCCGTCGTGGGATGGCCGTCCCAGGGGTCGCTCCACCCGTGACGGCTTGATTTAAAATCTTAGTGCTATGATATTACTTGTTAGAGTTAGCACGGTAAAAAAATAGACAAGATTCAATACGTGGAAAAACCTCACGGAGGAAGAAAAAAAATCATAGGAGACATCCACTAATTCTGTTCAATGTTACATATACATAGGGTGGCTTATATAGTCAAAAAAATCCAAATTTATTGGGATTGGACTCCTAATAAATTTTGGATAAAATCAACAATCCATTTGGATATTTGAATTATCTCTAACACTCATATATATTGTGTACATATACAGATCATCATCTATTATATGCCTTGCGTGAAGCCTGTGTCTTTAGCCGCCTTGCAACTTTTTTTCATTTTTGTTATCTTTTGAATGAAATTGTAAAACTAGTTTATTTGATCATAAAAATACCGATAGACGACATGTATCACTTACCACACTCTTCTATCACAGTAGGTAGTTGGCACCATAGGTCCCCTCCTACGTACCGAGCTCAGCTACCGTGACAGGTATCGCAGAGCTCAGCAAGACGGGGTACCGTAATACCCAAACTCAGTAGATACGTACTGCGGTACTCAAGCTCGATAGGAGAGGACATGTGGTGTTTGATCACCAGCTATGGTTGAGGAGTACAATATATATCACATATTGTTCAAAGGTGCTTCCATGATCAAGAAATTAACTAGATTTATAATTTTATTTAAGAGAAAACGAAAGAAAGTGTGCACGGGCCGATCAGGCCGAAACTTCTGCCTTGCACTCTTGGTCCTGCTGGCCTCGGGCCAAGACGGCAACGGTACGACGAGAGACCATGCAGCCCTGTTAATGTTTTTACCACGTACCCGTGCTGTTTTGCGTATGGCGAGAACTTTGCATTTCACGAAAAAAAAGTCAGCGACCGCCCATCGTCACCATGGTATCCTCGTTTTCTTTTTTGTTAGAAAAGAACACTATCAATCTCCTCTCTCCTCCCTCTTTCTCTCTGCACAACAATTTTGTCCGATTGGGAGCCAGCCCACAACATACAACAGCACCATGCCACCATCCCTTCTCTCTCTCGCTCTACATGTAAAGAAAAGGCAGGCAGTTTGCACAACCTTCTCTCTCATATCATCTTCCCCCCCCCCTCCCCCCCTCTCTCTCTCTCTACCTTTCTCCCACACAAAAACAAGCAAGCTCAAATCGAGCTAAATAGGCCAAGCTATCTACCTCCAAGAAACCCTTAAGGGAACACCTCTTCAGGTGTCCATCTTCTTTAGCTCTAAATTAGTTGGCCTTCTTGAGTTCCTTGTGAATTGCCAAGAAGAAGCAACTAGCTAGCAAGAGCTAACTCTAAGCTATCCCTTAGCTTGGTAGTACATAACTACGTACTAGAGAGAGAGGCAGTCATGTGTGACTACTTCTTGCAAAGGATGGAGGGCGAACAGGCCGGAGACCTCACCGACATCGTGCGAGCTGGCGGCGCTATGCCGGTTGGCGCCGCCGACCTCCCATCAACGGCTACCGAGTGGCAGCTCCCAGCCGAGCCAATTCTCTTCCCGCCACCCCAGTCGTCGTCAGACGGCGCCGGGCCGAGCGGCGACCCTTTTCCCGGCCTCCCGGAACCCTTCAGCAGCGACTACCCGTCCTCCTCTGGCGACGCTGCCGACTTCTTTGACGCCGTCCCGGACGCAATGGATGTCGGCATGGTCAAGGTCGGCTTCGTCGACGTTGCTTTCGGTGGCGGAGGAGGCGGCGGAACTGTTGATGCTGGTGGGGTGTTGGACATGCGGAAGCCTATCCTGCCGAGGGGGATGAAGATGCCGGGCGTGTCGCCGTTGTCGCCGAGAGCGATACGGTCGTACCCGCTGATGGACGGTGACACGGTGAAGCTCGGCGTGCCGATGGCCGGGCAGGCGGTTGGGCCGTGCGCGTTCGACGCCGTCGCCGGGCTGCAGATGTCTTCGCCGCGTACGGGCGGGATCAAGCGCAGGTTCGGCACCGATGGCTAGCTGTCTCAGATCTACACAATTCTTAACCAATGCATTGAAGCGACTCTTCATTAATTTCTTCATCTCGACATACATAATTAAGCATGGAGTTTCTCGTGCTGGAGGAACAGTTCAAGATTCCTAATTTAGGGGAAGTTTGCGAGTTCCTTTTCCTGCTACACCCTAGTTTTTCTCATTCTGCACCTCCCAAGAATGTAAGGATCGATGGAAGGTTTTGGGTTGCGGCAAAACCAGCAAGATCAAAGGTTTCTGCAGATAGAAATTAACTACCTAGCTAGAGGGCTAGTGGTGCGAACCTTTGGAGTTAGAAAAAAATGTATGTATAGGATTGCATATAAGCATTATACATACCAAAACTACACCTATTTCTTCAGCTTAGTTTGTCCTTCAAACCCTAGTTTTCAGTTCTCACAGGATGTTTTGAGATGGTCAAGAACAGTAATTGTTCAGACTTAAGAATGATCAAGCATCTGATTGAGTAGTTCTTAATTGTGTGGGTTGCTTGAGATTATGGTTATCTTTGATGCAGGAAGAACCAGGCAAGGAAGGTGGTGTGCATCCCAGCGCCTGCAGCAGCAGGAGGAGGAAGGACCAGTGGGGAGGTTGTTCCTTCTGATCTCTGGGCTTGGAGGAAGTATGGCCAGAAGCCTATCAAAGGCTCTCCCTACCCAAGGTATATATAACTGCACTAATCACATTAATTTCTCTCTGCACTTATATATACTACTACATATGGCTGCATATCTCTCTCCTCTTCTTCTCCATGTATATTTGCATCTGGATATGTGTGCTGTAATAATTGCGGAGACCATGTAATCATAATAAGAACAGCTCAAACTCCCATAGATTCCTCTCCTCAATCAGGAAAGACACATGGATGCCTGTTTTTTCTAGTATTGTTCTATCTGGTTAGTTGTAGAAGCACATGATGAGCTAGCTGATATAGTAGTACATCAATATTGCAATTGGCAAGTGGAGAAACTACTCCATCAAACTCTTTCATGTTTTCTTTTTCTCTGTGTTGTATTTATTACTTTGTCCTTTCAACTGCACAAAGGAATTTTTTGACATCCCCGATAATACAGTTCAAACAATGTTGAATTCATTTCAGTAGGCTCTCTCTCATACTGCCTTCCTTCAAAAAGTATTAAGGTTGATGTACTAGAAGATGTATGAGCTAAACGAATAAACGAAGCAAAGCTAATTAATTATATGGAGTTTTGCTTCATACACCATTAATTGTTTCGTTGCTTCAGGCTTTGTATGCAATTTAGTTTGCCCCATGTAAAAAAACTGAGAAGAAAAGAAATTAAACCTACCTTGCTAGATGTTGTTTCTACTTGCGAAGCTGAATCATTTTTCCATTCTTCCAAGCTAGATATAACTATGGAATTAGTAATCTTTGATTTGGACTTAAACCTATATACGTTGCATTTTTGCTGCCTTAACCGTAACCGTAATTTAAATGTTCTTATTCAGCGTGATTACGTGCACATGTTTACGATTTCTTTTGTCAGACATAGTTCACCAACACAGATTGAAACTAATTTCTTCTGTCAGGAAAAGTTTGAAATAAGTCAACCTAGCTTGGGCGTCATGTGTTATATATAGATCGATTCCTTTAATTAATATTTTCTCTGGTTACAAATTCTTACATTTTATGAATTTTCATGGTCTCCAAGATGCAACTTTATTATTTAGCTTTTATCCCAACATAATTGTAAAAAATTATAAAATATAACACTATGGAACTATTTGTATGCTTGATCTAGTAATGTTCTTTCTATGTGGCCAACCTAAATTTTAAAATGATACAATTTCCAAAGACATGCTTCCATGTCCATGGTGATTTTGAAGAAAGACGGCAGGAGCTCTGCCAAATGCATTAAGAAACAAAGACTGAATGTACAATCGGACCAAAGAGTACAAAGATGGCGGGAAGCCCACCGTTAAGCACTAGGAAGACGGGAAGTTAGAGCGAAATGCAAAGGCGAGAGAGTTTTTGCGGTTGTGCACATCCTAAACAATGTTATCGAAGACCAACTGCACCGATCTGTAGGAACTTTTGAATATCCTATTATTCCTTTCTTTCTAAAGATTCCATATAACATACATAAGAATGTCATCCACCTCTTTGCGACGTTCCTTGGCGGCGGAAAGGTGGATTACCCACCACTCCACGGTGATTTTGTGTATGTACTAGGGGTAGTACATATCTGAAATAATTTACTAAGTAGAATTTATGATCTTGGATAAATATAGTAGTATCTAAAAGTCTGAAATGTGAAAGTAACAATGCACTTTTTTTATAGAACATTACAATTAATTTCTGATAAAATTTTGTACCATGTTCAGAGGGTACTATAGATGCAGCAGCTCAAAAGGATGCTCGGCACGGAAGCAAGTCGAGCGCTGCCGGACCGACCCCAACATGCTGGTCATCACCTACACGTCGGAGCACAACCACCCGTGGCCGACGCAGCGCAACGCGCTCGCCGGCTCAATGCGGTCTCACCATGCCAAGAACAGCAGCAACAGCTCAGCAGCAGCAGCTTCCAAGAATAACTCCTCACACAACCAGCAGAGGCCAGCTGTTAAAGCAGAACCAAAGGATCAAGCCGCCGCCGCTGCCACGGCTACCACCACCGCGACGACAAGCACGACCACCACAAGCACCAGTAACACTCCTCCGATGGCTGTGAAAGAGGAGGCACTGGTGGGGTCTGAAATGGAGAAAGGCCTAGATGATACCTCAGTCACAGCAGATTATCACAGTGATCTCATGCAGCAGATGTTCAGCCAGAGCTACAGGCCGATTATACCCGAGGCCGGCCACCAAGACGACTTCTTCGCAGACCTCGCCGAGTTGGAGTCGAACCCCATGAGCCTAATCTTCTCCAAAGAGTACATGGAGAACAGGCCAGGTGGTGATCCTGACAAGGAGAAGGAAATAGCCAAGGACTTAGATCCATTCATGCTGGATTGGGCGCCTACAACTGCTGCTATTACTACTTCTGCAGGGAGCTCATTTGAGCAAGGGCAGAGAGGTTTATTACATTAATTACCTTGAAACCTGGCATGCATTTATGCATATGCAAATGCAAACAACACATTTGATCTCTAGCTAGGTAATAATGACCTTTCGGTATCTTAAAGATGATGACAAGAGCAAGAAAAGGAAAAGAAGAGGTTTTTTTTCTCTCTTTCCCCCTCTTTTAGTTGCTGTGATTCTTCTTCGTTTTCTTCTTTCTGGTGTGTTTGAGATTTTTTATGGTTTTGTTCAAGGTTTAGGTAGAGATCTAGGTGGATGAAAACATGCATAAGATATCCCCGGCGCCCGCGCATTGTTCATTGTTATCTAACCGAACATTATATTCTATATGCTTAAGAAAAGGACGGATGAAAGGAGCATATAAAGACATGTACTTCAAGATGTGACAGAAAGCTGGGGTGTGAGGAATGCTTAGCTTGCAACTGTTTTAGAGGAAGTGCACTAGATGTGACCTCAAGTAAACCTCTCTCTCTCTCTCTCTCTCTCGGCAGAATAGTGCACGTCCGGCTATGCTGAGAATCTGAAAAGTGGGAGAACAAATGCTGGCTCCTTGCTTGCATGAGAAGGGCATATGTTGGATCTGGCATGGTGCATACTTTTGTCTCCCTGCAAGAAAAATACATTTACTACCCCTGTCCCTCAGAGCATCTGTTTCCTCATCGCTATCCATCCTAAAACAACACACTCCCATTGCACATGCAAACAACAAATTCATGTGTGAATTGAAGCAAATGTTGGGTATGTATATCTAGCTCTTGTTGCCCTCTACACACACAAATGTACAGTGACATGCTAGAGCATATATACGTGTATATGTTGACACGTACTAGCTAGCTAGCTAGCTGATTGCCTCAGTCCAAACTGGTGCATATACATGCATGCATGGGATCTAGCTTTTCTGCCCGACATGAGTTAATATCTTTTCCCATCCATCCATAGTGCCGCACAAGTACATGGGGACGCCCGTTTTGAATACCTAACCCGCCAAACCTTGTTCGCAATTGATGTGTATGTGTACAACAAATGTCATGTTATTTTGGACCCGGCCGGCCGGCCTCAGCTCGCATGCTGCATGCATCGATCAATTGCCCGTAAATAGTTGACTGGACAGATCGATCGGTCATCAAACCTTTCCAGTACAAGTAAAGATGGATATATACTACGTGTTCCCTGATTCATCTTATATAGTAGTATATAGGAGCATGCACGCACATCCTGCGAGAACCGTACGTACGTGCATGTCTTGCTTCTTGGCATATATGAAGCGTCGCATGCGTGCTCATATATGCATGGGATATGTCGATATGACTTGTCGATCTGTTGTTTCCTTGTTTGAATCTGAATCACAAAGTACTCACAGATAGACACGTAAGGAGAGTAGTCCAGGGAGTTGGTCGAGCCACGACCCAGGCACAACGGCCTCCGGCCTCGACAGGCTGCGGCGGCACGGCACGATGGCACGCTGGGCCGACGTCAGACCATATCGGTATGGGTATGGGTACGATACACGCGTGCTAGAGCTAGATCGGGGGTGCCCGAGACGTGTATCTTGATCATCGATGGTGCTATGCTTGTCCATCACCGCCAATTAATAGTGCTTGGCTGTCTCCGTGGCTCTGCCCTCATCGGCTGCTGTTAGCACGGTTCCTGGCCTCAGCCGCCGCCGCTCACCTTGGCCCTTGCTGCTTAGATCTAAGCCACTTCGGCCCTGTCACCTTGGCTACCGCCTAGATCTGAGCTGCCTTGAGTGATGCCTTGGCCCCTGCCATCTCGATCGCAGCCTTGACTGCTGCCGCTTGCTTTGCACATCTCGCTCGTCTTCCCCGTTTCCGCCCTCACTGTTGCACGCTTAATTCGGTCGAGACAGTAGGCGAGGCGTGTAATGCGAGCCACGATGGCCGAGGCTTCAAATGGTTGGGAGCAAAGGAGAGATCGTGGGTGTACGGGGGAAGAAGAAGGGAGCCAAAAAAAACAAGAGAAGAAAGATAAGGGGAAAAAATAGAGGGGGGAGTGTTGCGCAGGCCTTTTCGAGCTGTGCCGACCCGATCAGACCGTGTCGTGCTACCCGATATATCTGAAATTTAGATCTGGATTAGATCTAGCATTTATGCCGTGCCAGTCTAGCTTACATCCATTTGATATCACTGTTTGGTCAGGGCCGGCCTGAGAGGTCTTGAGGAGAGTGCACAAACAATAGGATTATCGTACGTACATAAGACGACTGCCCATGCATGCACGAGATAATATACTTTCTGCAGTTATGCAGCATGCATGATACATATATCATCCCTTCGATCTCCTCCTCCGTTGTAGCAAGCATGCTCTTACTGAATCCAACACGTACATATCAAACCGGTCGAGGTGTTAATATATGTTGTACGTAACGTACATCAAACCTGCTTCAGGTCAGTGGCCACGTGACAGGCCCATCAAATATATATGAAGTGGGGAAATATCAAGTGTGTGTGCATATTTATCTGGCACGCCCATCAATATCAAACCGGCTGGGGCCAGCAGATCGTGGCCGTTCATAACAGTACTGATAGGTCGCTTTCGCTTTACGCCCTGCGGTCAAGTCAAAGAAAAGCCAGTGGACACTAAAGACCAGTCATGCTTTCTAGAATCTTTTTCTTTGGCCTGCCCTCGAATTTCTCTTTCTCTCTCTTCCTTTCGTTTTCTCAAGTCAGTCTCGCGAAAATAAATTTGTAGGAGCATGGTAGTGTGTCCTGATCAAGGCGTAATAATGCATCAGCTGTGTTTAGTACACCAAAATGATTAAAAGTTTAGTGGCATAGGTAACCCTCCATGTCATCTCTTTCGTAAAAAAATCTTCGAAAATTTTAAAATTACATTTAGTTCTTCCGTAGGCTCTTTTGCAAAAGGTTTTTGAAAATTTTAAAATTACATTTAGCCCCTCCCCTCCGAATATTTATTCAGGAAATTGAGTTCAATTCCCCGGCTCTTCGCAAAATATCCCTTTGAAAATGTGTTTAGTTCTCCTATCGTCTTTTTTGCAAAAAAAACGTGTTTTCTCAAGTTCGAGTAAAAAAACCTCATGGTTTAGAAGAATTACGTTCAATCCCGGATCATGCCTTTTTACCCAAAAAAAACTCCTGAGGTTTTGATAAATCACCCTCTCATGACGCCACACGTTCACGCGGCGTGGCGCTGCACGTACACATCTAGTATATATATATCAGATAGCTAGGCGCGCGCTTACCTCCCAGTAAGAACATATATCGGGTAATCGTTTTAAGTACTTCGGCTAGGTCGTTATTAGCTAAGTGAGATTTACGTATTTGCTTTCTCTTGTGGGAAATTAGATGTTCTTGCGGTGATTCTTCTAAACATATATCCCACAGTGTTCAATGTACTAATTAAATTAGACAAAATTGGTTAGAGTGCACTCAAATTTCATGGCGTTTGCCCTGGACACTAGTTTTTCGTGTCTTTACCAGAACACAAAGCTAAAATATGTCCGCCTTTTGCTATAGAACATTGAATCCATTATAATAATATTATTTGTTGTTTTGGGGGAAAAACGTTCATGCCCTTCTTCCTCCTTATTCCTCTCCATGTCCTCGTTCTCTCTCTCCTCCCAACACCTCCCTCTCTTTCCAGTTTTCTTCTTCCTTCTGTCATATCTAATTCGGGCCTTCGGTCCATCGGGAACATATATGGAGGCTGGCTGGCACTGGGGCCCTAGACGTACACCATGACACGTGACTGCAGCTTGAGCCACTAGCTGCAGACGACGATACGGGTGGATCTAACATCTAAGGCACCGGTTGGAGAAAATTTAAAGGAGTAGATGAGGGAGGAAGGGCTCGCAATGGCGATGAGAGAGGGAGCTAGGACCTGAGACGGACATGCCAGCAGCGGATTTTAGCAAATGAGTTGCTAGATTTAATTTTAGGATTAAGACTTAGAATCCTATAAAGAAATAGTCCTTTTCCTATTTGAATCGTTGAATCTTATTCCGATTCTTAATCATTAGGTTCGGGTATCCTGAGTTTTGTAAGCAAGAAGCAAACAACCAAGTTTGAGAAAGCACGAGAGCAAGAGAACAAAGAAAATATGCTATGTAACAGCCTCAAAATTAATAAAATAATTAAAAGTGAATTAAAAATATTTTATGTATTGTTTCTAAATTTTCTGGAATTATTGGACATTCTTTTGGCTTTTATTTAATAAAATAAAGTGAATTAAAGAATATAGTAAAATAGTAAAAGTAAAAATGCCAAGTCAACAAAAATTTAACGAAGTCATAAAAATATCTAAGGGCTCTCCACATCCAGATTAAGTCGGTGGAAGACCTGGATCAATTAAAATATAATTTAATCAAAGCAAATCATGTGAAAAGAAAATCAGGGCAAAAGGGTAAAAGAATTTTGTAGAATTCTCAGGAAGTTATCCTGAGTAAATATTTTTACCCTGACTACAAAAGTACAGTTACAATATTCTGTAAAAATATCAAAAAATTTAATGATTCATTTTATAATTTTAAAAATTCGAAAACTGTGAATAAATAAATTGGAAAATAGTAATGTCAAAGTCATTAAAAATAAAATATTAATAATTAAAATATTAAATTTTACATAAGGTGTAAAATACCATTTAAGACTCGCATAAATTTTTTTATAAAATATTATCTTCGTTTCGATCATAAATTAAATAAAAAACAGAATTAATATAAAAGCAATAGCTGCATTGTCAGAATTATTTAAAATTATACAAATAGCATAAGATGGTAAAAATTTTAATGAAATCTTGTAATTTCCTTTGAGACTCATAGTAAATTTTTTATAAAATTTTGAGTCGGTTTGACCACAGAAATCTACGTAACCATCCCGTTGTCCCGAGCCTTCACCTGAGTTCTTTTCTTCTCTCGCTGACTTGTGGACCCGGCGTGTCAGCCAGTCAAGCCGCCGACTTTACCTACCATCTGGCCCCCGCGTGTCAGCCTCCGTGCCGCGTTCTTATCCCCCTCTCTCTGTTCTCCTGTGCCGATTTGATCCTCCTCGCACCCGCGCCCAACCGACTCCAAGCCCATATAAAAGCATCGCCTGACGTCGCAGCCGACCCAGCCGTTCCCCTGTGCTCGCCATTTCGCCGCCTCTCCTGTCGTCGTCCCCAACTCTGGCAAAAACCGAGAATCGGGAAAATCAACCATTTCGTCGCTTCAACCCATTTCGCCTCAAATCATCTGAGCCATAGCCTCCTCTCGTCGTCAGGAACCTGTCCCAAGCCCCAGTTGGAGCCCTTCTTCTCCGACGAGTCGCCACGCCGCGCTTCTCCGTCCGGCGCCACATCCGCTCGGTGAGAACCCTCTCCGATACCTATTTCTTCCAATGAAAGCCAAAAATCGACTTCTTGAGACTCGCTGATGCTTGTTTTGGCGAAGATGAAGCTCAGGAAAGCCTAATTTTGTAGAATCGCCGCTCGGCCATGGCGTCGCCGCACCTTGCACGGTGGCGCACCGTCGCAGAGCTCCCGCAGCCAAACCTAGACCTCCTCCGTGTGCGCCTTAGCACGCTGAAGCCTTGGGTAGAACCCATTCCTTCTCTCCGGCGATGAGTCGTCGTCGGCGAGCTTTGCCCGCAACCGCCGCCGCACCCCGCCGGTGGAACACCCTTTCCCGATCACCTCCGGCCACCGCGAGACCTCCCCTAGATGCGCATGGACGCACTGAGTCTAGCCGTGGAACCCATTCCGGCTCTCCGGCGATGCTTCGTCGCCGCCGACCGAGGAAGCCTTCGGCCCTGCTATGAGACGCTGCCGAGTGGGACCCGAGTGTATGTCGCTTGCGCCATCCATGCCTGCGTCGCTGACTTGCGGGACCAGCCAGTCAGCCTCTCGCTGTGCCGAGTCACCGCCAAGCGAGACGATGCGCGTGCGCCAGCCGTTGCCATGTGGACCCCGGTTGTCAGCGCCTCGGCCCGGCGCAACCCGAAAAGGGAAAGCGCGTTTTCCCCGCGAAAGCGTACTTTCTATTTTCGGCATATTTCCAATTTTTGGTATTTTACAAAACCTAGAATATTCAAACTTGAATATCTTTTGAAATAACTATCCAATTTTTATGAAATAAATTTATAAATTCATATAAAATCATGTATATTCAGAATATGCAAAAATATTTTAAAATTGAATTTTATTTGAATTTTGAATTCAAATTTAAAGAAAGAGCTAGAAATATGTCATACATGAAATTTTTGCAAATATCCATCAAATTTAGTAAAATAAATTTTTTTAGACTCCTTGTAACCTCAGGAACCTGAATATTTAAAAATACTTAGTGTTTGTTATAAGAAAAATTTAAGTTATTAAATATGTGATAAAATGGTGCAATAATGATTCAAATAGATTAAATCTTTAAATTGCAAATAAAAACTATTGCAGCCACTTCTGAATTGTGAAGTTATTTTATTTGAATATTTTCATCTGATTTCCTTTTGACCCTATTGAAATTTGGTATTTGTTATGTGTTGCCATACGACGTGTAGAACCCGACGAATCCGGTATACTCGACGATCAGGAGTTCGACGTCGAGGAGAATCAACAAGACAAGCACCTCTTTGATCATATTGAGCTCAGTTTTATGAATGCTTTCATCAAATGTTTTATTGCATACTTTATTTTATTAAAAGTCTGCTATATTACGGGTATTGGTAGTTGTACATGTAGCTACATAGAACTTCCTTGATAAGTATGAAATTGTGAACCTTGATAACCCTAGAATGACATAGACATTATTGATATCAACTTGGGTCAGTTACATTTAGTGTTATGCTTAACCATGCTTAAAGCAATATAAAACTATGATATAATTAAAAATATTGGATATGACATTTTCTCATGGTCGGTACTTAACAACTCCATTCATTTTTCGCAACGCGCGGCGAGAAGACGTGCTTTGAGCTGCGCGCGTGTACGTGATGTTTGCACGCGTTCAGGTGCATGGCACGCAGTCTCTCTCATCAGTCTCTATCTCGTCGGGATTAGCGGGATCCGCGCGCTCTTCCCGCACAAGTTACATACAGGTACGTGCATGCGCGCCGCGCGCGGCAACAAGCCAACAACTCAACTCACGATTCACGAACCGTCGCAGTCGCGCGGGCGCGGTCGACATGCGCGTGCGGTTGGCGAGTAAACATCGGGACGGACGCTTCCTCTGTCGTAAGATAGGCCGCCGCTCGCGCGCGCGCGATTGAGGTGTCTGGTTGCTGATTGAGGATCGATCGGTTGGTCGACAAGATCCAATTATTAGGCGTTTAAGCAGGGCCGGCCCTGGGCCTGTGCAACAGGAGCGACGTCTAGGGCCTGCGAAAGCTAGTGCGCCCCCCCCCCCCCTCCTCTCTCTCTCTATAGCCTACGTACTAAAGAACTAAAGAAAGAAGAAATAGGCCCAATGGCACATACATACATCCAGCGCACCCTATTGTAATTAATTGTAACTAGTATAGTGCCTGTGCTAACGCTACGACGGCACTACACCCGCTTATCAATTAAATGAGAAGATAAGTATGAATACACCACTTAATAATAAAAGAGAAATTTAGAATTTTAAATGAATTTAGAAAGAAAAACGGAACTAAATGGAGGTCGAATGGGCGAAAACGGACTCCCAAAAGATTTTAAATCAAGAAAGAGAAAGAAAAAGAATTTTCGATTTTAGATTATTTTTTGTAGCTTCCACAGAGAGCACAACAGGCGTCTCTGGCTTGGCCAGCCAGGGAGGGAAGGCCGGGGTGGCCGGCGGTCGCAGATGGTCAAGACCAGTGCGGCGAGATCGTCGAGATCGGCGCTGCGAAGGAGGAGTCACTTCACACGGTGAATTTCACGGGAAAGATGACGGTGATGGCTTGGGTTACCTCCAAAATCCGACGATCTTTACAAGAGGGAGCACTTGGGGATTTACGCAATGCGATGGGGTGGAGGAGAGCTCGCCGGCTTTTATAGCCCCGAAACAAGCATATTTATGAAAACCATAATTTGGGATCAAATCAGATTGAAAGGAAATTTTGGCAATAGAGCACGAAATTTGGGGAATTAACACCGTAGATGAAAAGAGGAGATTTGGTACGGGATTGATGGAGCTTTGGAGCTTCTTTCTTGCTTTAATGGAGGAGGAAGAGAAGAAGCTTATCAGTCAGGTGCAGACTAGAAGAAGCTACACGTGAGTTGCCTTCATTTTTTTTAAATATAGAAGGATTTTTGAAAAAACTAGCACATTAGGTTAAAAAATTCTAGAAAAAATCTCAAAAAAAAATTTCGATTATTTTGTACTTAATAAAATTATTTTCAAAAAAATTTAAATTATAAATTTGCCAAGGCACGGCGGCCGTGAGGTCGCTGACCAGTAACCTCGCCGCGTCGGCAAAGCCACCGATGGCGACCGTGGAGCCATTGCAGACCTACGTTCTCTCGGCCGCGCTGCCCCATCTCCCGGTTTCCTTTTCCCAACACGTAATGTATGGTCCTTTCCTTTTCCAGGACGTTTGTTTCCTTTTCCTTGATTCCAAGACGTTTGTTTCCTTTTCCTTGTTGATCTTTGGAGGTGGGGAAGGTCTATTGTGGGCCACAGGATGATTTCGGAAAAATATGAAAAATAAATGCGCTCGCCGACCATTTGGATCCGCAAGGAAAAAAGATAAAAATTAAGCGATTGCTCGTCTACACGGTTCCGCGAGAAAAATTGAAAAAATTAAGCGACACTCACGGATCGTTGGTTCCTTAGATAAAAATAAAAACAAAAATTCAGCTCTCCGTGCTACCAAATTAGGCTCTATGGGGCTAGATCCGTAAAAAGTCTCGAGAAGGGTCATATTCGGAAAAAATACGATCACAATGCCGGACAATAAAAATTCAAGTCTTGTTTCCTTGCATGCGGATCCTCCCTGTTTATTTCCTTATTTGATTCACCCTCTTTCCAAATATGTAGTACGTACAATTTTGACCAGTAAAAAATTCAAGTCTGGTTTCCTTGCATGCGGATCCTCCTTATTTATTTCCTTGTTTAATTCGCTCTCCTTCCAAGTATGTAGGTGGGGGAGATCTGTTGTGGGCCACAGGGATGATTAGACACACTAAATAATGGCCATCGGATGTGGGTGAGTAAAACTGAGGAAAGTTCTGAGACGTTCATTTTGATGAATGCAAGTTTCTGGGGGACGTTTTGCTGGGTGCACGAATATTGGGTCATCTCTAATGAGATGCATTATTTAGGGTGGAAGTAGAAAAAATTGCTTAGGTGCATTATAAAGGGGTATAGATTAAAGCATAAATGACACAGAGAACGCATGACGTATCGATCAGATCCGATCTATATTTGGGTTTTTACTTAGCTCAAAAAACATAATTCAGTTACTTAAAGTGTTTAAAAGTATATATGGGTTTTTACTTAGCTCAAAAAACATGAAGTCATTGGATGATGTATGTCGAACTAAGAAAGTGTTGCACTAAATTTGCATATATTTTTTCTCAAAATGATTCATTTGATGTTGAGTTAGATGAACTTTTTTTCTGAATTAAGAATGCTGCAAATGACTTTACCAAATGTGCTAATGCCTGATATTGAGATTTTTTTAGTTTGTTAGAGATATAGACTATCATCTAAATATTTCAATTGCTTATCGAATCTTGTTTACTGTTCCTATGACTGTAGTATCAACTGAAAGAAGCTTTTCAAAGTTAGAATTATTGAAAAACTATTTGAGATCATCAACGTCACGTGAAAAGGTTTAATGGGCCGGCTGGCCACTTTATGTATTGAGAAGGATATGTTAGATCAGATTGATGTTGATACAATTATCAATGACTTTGCATCTAGAAATGTTAAAAGGAATTGCTTTCTATGATCATTGTATTCACAATTCTCTTGCTTGTTTGTCAGGTGATAGATGATAACTCATGGCTCTCTCTTAGCGTGCTTTGGCTAATGTAATTTTCTCCTAAATTGATTTATCCGTAGTATCATTTATCCTTTGTATTTTTGTGAGTACCAAGTCTAACGACTACTAAATTGAAATTTAGCTTTTGCAATTGAAATGAAAGGTATTGCTACATGTTTATGGTAGAACGAAGAGTATTCACTTTTGTCATAGCTTAGGGTCCCTAAAATGCTAGGAACGGCCCTACGTTTAAGCGCTAGGGCATGGCTGTTGTTTACAGTGGCGGAACTAGAAATTTTCTAATAAATGTGCTCGCGTCGTTCGCCTGAGCCTCTCGCCTAGCCCACGCTGCGCCGCCACCCACCTGAGCCGCATGCCGCCTGTCGTGCTACCGCTCGCTTGAGCCGCTTGCTGCGCCACCTGCCGCGCCGCTAGAGCAGGTCACGCCCCGGCATTGCCTGCCACGTCGCTCGCCCCACCCCGTGTTGACGCTTGCGCAGCCGCCCGCTAGAGCCACTTGTTGCCGCCGCCCTCCCGAGCCGTCGTGCCGCTCACCTGGGAGTGGCTTGCGTTCTCAAAATTTTGGGGGTGCCGGGTATGCCTGGCACCCCCTAGTTCTGCCTCTGGTGGTCGATAAATCTAGGTAATCATTAGCACGACTCAAAGTACACGCTTGCCTTGATGGAGCATAGTAGCAGCAGCATGTGAAGTGCTCTTTACCTTGTTTTCCCCCTTCAAATCTAGTCTCCTCCTGATCGAATTTATATTTCTAGCTTTCTTCACCGTGCTCGCACTTCCTTACCGTAGGAGCCGCCCGACAAGCGCAGGAGCGTATGCTCCCACTGTCGTGGGAGGCGGCTTGCCACGGCCTGCGAGCGCAGAAGGTCACCTCCCGCGCTAGAGGAGCACAAGAGTACGTTAGAGGAGGTTAGATTTGTAATTTTGATATGGAGGAGTCTATATTAGAAAAAAAAAACAGAGCAAAAGCTAGAAAAATAACCTGACACCTCAGCATGCGTGCATCCGTGTATGTCTGTCACTGGCGGAACGCCCCATTGGTGTCAGAATTAAATGGCCTCGAGAGGTAACCGCCACTGTAGCGATCTAATGATTGTACATGGCAAATTGGTAATCTTCTTTCACATAAAGAGAACGAGGAACAGTGCCAACGGTGTCGGGAAGCCCAACCCAACGAGACCGGCCTCTACCAGTGTGTTGTTGCTCTCTTTCGGCAAGAGAGAGAGAGAGAGAGATCGGCACATGATCAGAGAGCAGAGTGCGTCAAATCGCTTATTGGGCTAGTGCGGACTTTAATGGGCTTCGAAAAGACCAAATATTTTTGTCGGCCTACAATCCATTAGTCTCTAGGCAAGCGAGGAAGGCCAGGAAGTGTGCAACAGGCCCAACTGTCTCTAGTACGGCCCGCCGAGGCCACCTAAGCTGGCAGCGAGTGGCCGCGCGCGATACCCGACCGTCCACGCCGAACCTGCAGTAACCGCGCCGACCTCACCGCGTCGCGGCCGGCAACTCGTCCTCACCCTCTTCTCCCGCGCCAACCGCGCGCGCGCTCCTCTCGCGCCCGCCGCCTCCTGAAAGCCCCGAACCACACCACCACCCCCTCCTGGGTCGGTAGACTCGAGTTTTTCTCCCCAAATAATCGGGCCGTGAGCCCGTGCCATTAGAAAGGGCGCGTCTTTTGACTTCACGCGCCGCGCGCGGCTCGAGCTAGCTCGGGCGCAGAATCCTCCGCGCCGTGGCACCCTGCTACTTTTCTTCCACGTACTTGCAATGCGGCGGAGGGCAGAGCCCGGAGGAAGGAGGAGGCTGAGAACCGAACGCCTTAACTGAATCCATGCGTAGGCGGTTGCTCACGAGGCATTCGTGCAGGAAAAATATTCTGTGCCACCGGGTGTTTGTGTAGTATCTATTACATGGAGTACATCTTAAAATAAAGATATAAAATATATATTAAAACCTTAAAGAAGTGAGAAGAGAATTTAGTTGTTTCAAAGATCTGTATTTACGGTATGTTAGTTTTTCACTCTTTGGTGGGATCAGTTCCAGGTGCGAAGGAGGCGCTCAGGCAATATCGGTATAGTTTGGTGCATACCGTGTTCTGTAATGGTAAGTCGTGAATTCCACAATTTCTTGAGTAAATTTAACAAAACTATAAGTTTTTTGTATGAACTATATAATTTTTAGCTTATATTTCACAAAACTACAGATTTTAGGAGAATTTATATCGCAAAACTGCATATTTTAGAATTGACCGTTTCATCATGCATCCCTATTTCCTGTTTAAATTAGGCTTTCATATAGGTCCATACTGTTATAACTGTTATAAGAAACATACAAGTTCTCCTAAAATCTCTAATTTCTAATAGTTTATCAAGAAAAACTTGTAGTTTTGTGAAATTTACTCATTTTTTGTTAGATCAAATGAGTTCCACAATTTGATATCAGCCAGCGACACAAAATATTTTCAGGTCAAAATCTTCTATCAAATGCAACCATTGCTGATTGGTTTGCGCTCCTTCCAAGGAGTGTGACAAGAATCTTCCTTGAAAAGAAGTAATGATGAAGATAACTTGGGGACTGGGGAGTATGGGCAGTTGCTCGGTTGCTCCTGATGTAGTTCTTGCATAAACTTGTACGTGCAACTAGTGGCCAACGCAACAACTAAGTCAATCTATGGTTGATGATGATGAGTATCCTGATGTGACGACTATATGCAATCCTTTCTGAAGGGGAAAATAGGATCAAGTAATAAGCTGAGATCCTACTATAAAGCTACAGTTTTGATTAACGCTGCTTTGGCCCTACCACTTTATCTTGTGGGATGGGTCAATGTGATATGACAACAAATATTATGCAAAACTGGTGCTAAACTACACAATGCGGTGTTGCTCTTATCTAATCTTGTTCCCAGTAATTCAACGGTTCCATTATTTATATCTTTTAAGTTCTTTTGCGTATAAAAAACTCTAATTCAAGTTGAGTCTCATGCACTAACCATCCAACTTTAAAAATAAGCCTTGGAGAATGATGGCATATTTGCTCATACTCTGTGAGATGCTCTGAAGCAAATCCATCGAAACAGGCCTTTGGAACTTACGTTTGGACAATGTTTTTGTGCTCTTTGGAAATTAACAGGCAATATATCTTTTAGAAGTGATGTGACACAACCTCTTGACATACTGCCAATAAAGATTTCGCTCCCTCACTATAGTTGCCATCACACTTTTCTTTGAATGAAATATATGTAGCAGTAGCACACCTTAAATGCTGGTTCTCTTATGCCTGCATTCTCTTCTCAGGTTTTCCATTTCATCTGTTCTCAACAGACAGAAGACAGATCTATGAATACTGAGCACATGAAACAAGAGAAGTTGCAGAGGCCTTTCTTAGCTGATGATAAT
This sequence comes from Otatea glauca, assembly GCA_036346275.1. Taxonomy (NCBI): domain Eukaryota; kingdom Viridiplantae; phylum Streptophyta; class Magnoliopsida; order Poales; family Poaceae; genus Otatea; species Otatea glauca. The sequence continues at coordinate 45,348,840 of CM070714.1, forward strand.
GAGGTATGTACTTACGGCCACAGTATTAAGGTATTATCTATTATATTTCTCTGTAAATTGTGTTTTTACAACCAGTCAGAAGAAAATTAATTGCTACTCAAAGTGAAGTATCGCCCCCTCGCTTTCAATGACTGAGGAGCTTTTTATACTAGAATTTTATAATTGAATTTCTTCAAAAAAATGTTTAAGAACTTGATTACTGATTAGTGCACAAGTCTGAGAAAAACCTTGTTTTATCTTGTTCCAGGGCCCTGGCTTGATTCTGTATAGTGGCTTGCCACTGAAAGTTCAAGAACATGTAAAAAGAAGATACTGCTGCAAGCCATCAACAATCATTTTGTGTGAGGACATGATTAGTTTACAAATTTATATGGTACTTACTGAACAAGCAAAAGAAGATTGACAAAGAGGATAGCTTACTGGCTGTTGTTCCACTATGAAAATATTGAAAAAAAAAAACTAATACGCAGGATAATTTCATGAAACATTAGAAATACTGAAGGAGCAAATGGTGCTAGTTATATACTGTATCAGTTAAATCAGTTTAGGATAGAATGAAAATATTTTCATACAGTTCCTTAGTCTTCCATAACCTCTAGAATGCTTCAAGTGATGAAACTTGTATCGAACAATTCAGGCGTAACATACTTGGAAACAACTGCTTACTACGGGATCTCTGCCAATTTAGTCGTCTATCTCCACTCTGTCCTACATGGCAACAATGCTTCAAATGCCACATCTGTCAGTACTTGGGTTGGTGTTAGCTTCCTTATGACTGTATTTGGCGCTATAGTGGCTGATTCTTATTGGGGGAAGTACAAGACAATTCTAATTTCCCTCCTCATACTCGTAGTGGTAAGTTGTCTTTGGTCAGAAACTTTTCAAGTTTTTGTATTAAAAGTTTTAAACAGTAGAAATGTTGGTAGACATCAAATTACATTGATGTTACTAAGAAGAAAAAGGAACCCTCTGGGACTAATAGCAGGCTCTTTGGGGGCAGCTTCCCAGAGCTAGATTGAAAGAATTCGGAGTTAGCTTGGCTCACTGAATTCAAAAAGGTCAACTAATCGGTTGGCAAGAATCAGTTGTTAAAGCCAACGGCCATGGAATTAATCCTGGAGGTGTAGCCCCCAAAGGATTGATGGTACCTACTTGAGTTACTTTTGGCATATTTTTTGGCGTTAGGTTATTTTGAAATATGTTATTTACTGAATAAAAGAAGTTTCTATTCAGATAATATAAAACAGCATTTTTCCAATCATTACACAATATATCTTACTAGTGATGATTTTTTTGTCTTGAACACCCAACCAATTGAAGGGAATGGCCACCATTACCATGTCAGCTACCATGCCATCTTTACGGCCTCCCCCATGCGAACTGAACTCGTGCATCTCTGCAACACGCACGCAAAAGCTTGTATTCTTTTCGGGCTTATATATCTCTGCCATTGCATGTGGCGGGGTTAAGTCAACCTTGCTCACATTTGGAGCAGAACAGTTTGACAACAATAAGCAAGAAGAAAAAGATCAAGCATCTTACTTCAGCTGGTCCTATGCAATTGTCAACGTGGCTATGTTCACTGCTGGAACTGTCCTGGTGTGGACCGAGGATAGAATAAGCTGGGGACTTGGATATGGTATCTGTGCATCTTGCACTGTGGTTTCTGCTATTGGCTTTCTAATGGGAGCACCTACTTATAGAATCCTATTGCCAGAGGGCGGTCCATTGACAGGTATTTTCCAAGTGTTAACTGCTTTTGCTAGCAAGGCAAAGTTGAAAGCACCCCTGGATACTAATATACTGTACAACGAGGATGTTAATACAAAACCGCATCTGGCATATGAAAGATTGGAGCATACTGATCAATTCAGATAGTTTTTGTTGTTCCATTGGAATAACTTTCGTCATCTTGTATTGATCTTGAAATCAAATGAACCTTTCTTTCTGCCTCAGATTTTTGGACAAAGCTGCCATCATCATTGACTCCGACAAAGCAGAAAGGAACATGCCATCGAAGCTTTGCACAGTGACTGAAGTTGAGAGGCTCAAGATTCTGCTCCGCTTGCTCCCTCTATGGGCCACAACCGTGGTTCACTGTGCTGGAGACGCCCAGGTGACTACCACCTTTGTTCAACAGGGAAGTCAGATGGACACCAGGATCATAAACTCCTTCTCAGTCCCACCTGCATCTCTGGCTTCCTTCAAATTGGTCACTGTGACAGCTTGTGTCCTCCTTTACAACAAAGTTGTCGTCCCAATGGCACGTAGATACTTTAACAAGACCCAAGTGTTGACGCACTTGCAGCGCATGGGGATTGGCCATCTCTTGATGGCTGTGGGAATGGCAGTGGCTTCCTATATTGAGGCATGTAGGTTGGAAAGGGCTAGATCTGGCCTGTCCATGAACATCAGGTGGCAGCTTCCTCATTACCTAACCACTGCTGTGGCCGATTCGTTCATGAGGGCCAGCCAGCTCGAGTTCTTCTACCACCAGTCCCCGAAGTCAATGAGAAGCATGATAACAGCCTTGTTCTTCCTGTCAGTCTCTTTTGGACATTTACTGAGCTCAAAGATAATTACTCTGGTTTCAGTTTTAACTACATCAGGAGGGAAGTTGGGCTGCATCCCTGCGAACTTGAATGATGGGCACCTTGACTACTACTTCTTGGTTTTTGCTGGCATCTGCTTGACAAATTTCCTGGCATACGTTATGCTTGCTAAGAAGTACACGCCGAAGAGAGTTACTGATGATGTCCTCCTTAGCTAAAGAAATGTGTTCAGTATGAATGGTATTCTGGTCCCAGATTAAACTTCAACTTACTTAGGGTTCTGTTTCCTAAATTTGCAAGCCTGTGTGATGTTTTGGCATAAGGATGGCCTTGTGTGGTCACTTGTATAATGTATTAGGTTCCATGCCTCCGTCTTTCGGTTTCCTAGTTACTATGTAGAATGCAGTAACATATTTATATGCAACATCTTACAACTAGACTGAAATTATATTTTTCTGTTTCCTGGTGATGTACTAATTTGCTTATTTGCAACACCTTATAACTAGACTGAACTGGTGTCATCCGAAGTTGTTGAGTTGGTTACCTGCTTTAGTATTCCTTGCGTACCAGAGGAGAAGGTCATCAGGGTAGTTCAACTCTCAATTGTCCAAAATAAATTGGATCGCGGTCTCTGAGACCGATGAGGTTTGTCGTTAGTCTTCTATTGGCCAAAGAAATCAACCAAAACCTCACTAGCTTAAATGTACGTAGAAGAACAAATTTTTAGAGAAAATAGGGCCAGCAATATCGGGATAAAGAGTACCCTGGGTACTATTGGGGTACTGTAGCGGTAGTGATGGTGAACAGTAAACACAGAGAAACCAGCAGGAGTTCGCGATTAAAAAAACGTGTAACTTTTGATCAGCTGATCCAAACCCTGTGAAACTTTGTAGGCACCTTTCTATGGATGTCAGGAACCTATTCCAACCTTCAATAGCAAGGATTGACGTCAAAGTTCCGACCTTTGTTCAGTTGAAGGAATAATACACAAAAACAAGTTCAAGGACAAGAATTTAGCCCTAAGCTTGCTTGTAGGGTTTTGATGATCAAGATGATCTTAGAGAGCCTTCCACATGTTATAGCAAGAAAGAACACCCAAGAAATATCCCTCAAACAAGAAGAATCAAGATCTACCTCAAGAACTTCATTCTCAACTTAAAAACCGGTTTCTTGGAGAAGTGTGGATGATTAAGAAGAAGCTTGCTTGGATGATTGATGAGATGATCTATAGAAGATACATCTATCAATCATACATCCTTGGCAGCACAAGATCAAGCAAGAAAGAAACCACAAGAAAAGATCAAGAGCCATGCAAGAAGAATATCAAAACTTAAGGTAAAACTTAAGCAAAGAGATAATTTGTATTCAGATCATGAAGAAGATTTACAAAGCCTCTCACTTGAGGGCAAAACGCCCAAGGAGCACTCACACACCCACACAAGAATACAAAATCTTGTGAAGGCACTAATCTAGAGTTTAAAGACTTACCTCCCTTTATACCTCTCAAGGCCTTATATAGAGCAGGTAACTCTAATCCTAAACCTGGACACACAAATGGATACCATCCATATTTATATGGGCTAACCTGAAACCCAACACTCTTAACGGGTTTTCCACTCACACAAGCACGCTTCTCAAAACAGCCATTACATTGATGCCAAATCCGCTCTGCGAGCTCGAATTTGCGTCCAACACCACTTTGGCGTGACCTAAACCACTTAGGCCACCGCTGCGGTTTTCCAAACCATCTCAACTGCCGGTATTGGACAAATTATCAATTTACCCTAATAACCGGTCTTCCTTCTCCTCGAAGCATCGCCCATGCTTCAACGCTTTCCACGTGGCCCCAATGACTTTTCGCCAAGCCTTTCACACGTTCGGACTCCCCCGAACCGTCCTCGCTTGCTAACGGACCCAAGTCACCTGGCACACCACATGTCCTTAATCGCTTCACCATGGAGGCACCGGCTTCCTTGATCGTTCTAGACCTCGACTCCTCCCTGAGCCTAGTCTCGATCCATACATGAAAGTGCATCTAGGCACTTATGTTATTTTGGTGATTAATGACAAACGCACATAATGACAATCTATGTAATTAGGTAAATGCTTAACTTAGTGCTTAACAAATGACAAACCTCTAATATGATTATATTGCTATGAGATTAACATGTTATTGCCTAGTTAAGTATCAGTCTCATCTTTTAGAGAAAAATCAAGTGGGATGGTTAAGCAAAGATAAGGTATGCAATTTTGATATCTCTTCTATATTTTTTATTGCATTCCTTTTGTGCAAATGCATAGTGAACTCCAAGTAGCATGTTGATTATATATATGAACATTGGTTCATGTCATATTTATTTGTGCATATATATTCATTTGAGTTCATTATGTGCTTTGTTTTTTAGTATGCATGTATTAACTAGATTTAAACTTCATATTGCTATAGATTGACTTGGTGCATGCATGTTTTAGTTGTATATCTTCTCATGCAATTCTATTAGTGAAGTTTAATCTAGTGTTGGATCACATATTCACTCTTATTCCAAATATTATCTGCACATGTACAATTCGTGTATATTCTATCATGTGCTTCATTTAAGTAAAGTCTGTGATCCTTGCCATGATTTAATTGATTCATCATATTGGCAATTATCTCTCTAGTGCATATAGATCAATTACATATTCATTATGATGTACTTAGTGTTTCCATTTATGTTGTGCTTCTTTATATGAAACACTTGTTGTAATCAATTGTTCACAAATATCAACTTGTTTATATCTATTGAGCTTTTGGGACTAATGTCTATCATAAGTGGATTGGAAAGACTTAGGTCCCGTATGTGTATGATGACCAAGGTATCTTGTTGGATGATCGTTAAGCTGAGGTCAACAAGACGGCGGTGTCACCAAGAGTTGAAGACTAAGTCAAGATCGACTTGGCGTGGAGATCGTCAGAGAGGATGATCAAGTCAAGGTTGATAGGACGAGAGTTTCATAAGGTGAATCGAGTCGAGTTGGACAAGGCGAAGATATCATCAATTATATGGTGAAAGTCTTCATGCATCGACATTAAGAAAGAAGACGGCAAGTGACTATTTCTAGACTTATATTATCTTTGATTTAATTTGAGTCTAAGGATTTCCGTACTATTAAGAGGGATGCGATGTCGAATGACCTTTAGATGTGTCAAGTGCTCAAGTGATCCATCCTTGTGAAACTTAGAAAGAGAGTGGTGTTGGTGGTGCCGGAAAGTGAGAGTTGTAGGTCTCTCTTGGATTCTTTGTGAAATCTGTATTTATCCTTTGAGATTTGGGTAGTGAGACCTTGTTAGTTGTGTATCCCTCGTTCTTAACTTTCGGTAGAGTCCAAAATCTCTGAAATCGGAGTCCAGAGTTAAAAGTTATGCTCGTTTTCGTCGGGCTGCTCAGTGCTGTTCGGACAATCCGGAGTATCCGGTGTTAAGTCCGGACACTCCGGGTTAGCTCTCTCGGTATGATCTAATCCTTTCCAATCCGGAGTCTCCGAGGTATTTATCCGGAGTCTCCAGGTTGTGCGCAGCTGTCTCCAACGGCTAGTTTTTGGGACCTCTATTTAAAGCCCCCTTCTTCCTCACTTCAAAGAGGCTACTATCCCACTGATTTGAGGAGCTATTCTCTTGTTCTTGAGCCCCCCAAAACACCTCTTTACCTTTAGATCTAAGTGATCCCCTTGGTGAGAAGGGTTGGGAAGAGTTTGAGAAGTGAGGTGCTAGGTTGAGTGAGACTTGAGTTGATTGAGCACTTGATTTCATCTCCAAGCTTGTTCTTCGTGAGCATTTGTTACTCTTGGAGGTTGAGGACTCCTAGACGGCTAGGAGGTCGCCTACGAGCCACCGGAGCTTTGTGTGGTTGGCCGTGGGAAGCTTGTGAAGGCCGGTTCCGCCTCCGTAAGGGAAGGAATCAAAGGAGTGAAGACCGGCGAGTGCAATTGTGCAACACCGGGAGGAAGAGGGTTGAAAGAGACCCCGGCTCAAGTGTGACCGAGCCGTCTCAACGGAGACGTAGGATCCCCTCAAGGATTCGAACTTCGGGTGAAAAATCGTCGTCTCCAAATTTGCTTCTTACTTTTGCTTTAGTATTTGATTTTGAATCTTTGGAAGCCCCGATCTACTCCATTACTGTGTTTGGCTCTAGTTCTACATCATTCCCAGGTACCTGTTAGTATTTAGATCTTTTGTATTCTTTTAGGTCGTTGAAAAATTGTAGGGATTTAAAATCTCATTTCAAGGTCTCCAATCCAGAGTATCCGGACTCCTGAACCCGGACAGTCCGGACATATCGGAGTATCCGGATAAAAGTCCCGGACACTCCGGACTTAGACCCTCGGGAGATTTTATTTTGCTACAAAAATTTTTAATTCACCTATTCACCCCCCTCTAGGCGACATCCCCTGTCCTTTCAATACCGTTGCCTGCCATGTCCATCACTAGTGCTTCACGCTTCGATTCCTTATCTTCCCGGCTTGCAACCTCTTCCCGGCATCAGTTGTCTTCCGGCATCTCCTGACCGTTCTAGACCTCAGCTCTGTAGGATCAAGGATAACCGACTAGAGGAGGGTGAATAGGGGTTTTCTAAATTTTTTTGGCTCTAATTGCAATAAATAAAATTACTAAGTAAGAATAGCAATTTTCGACAATTGAACTTAAATTCTCTAGGGTTCACTAAGTGCTCCAACAATCTAAGTATAAGCAAGATATAATTCTAAGCACAAGAACAATGCACTTAAATTGCTATAAATGTAAATTGTGCACAAGAATAGAAAATTCAAACCACAAGAGAATGAGACACAAGAATTTATCCCGTGGTCTCGGAGACTTGACGGCCTCCCCTAATCCACGTTGAGGTGACTTGAACAACTTCAAGTCGGCTCCAATCACTTGAGCATTCTTCGATCATTGTTAGTTCTTCTCCACTCCGAGTAGGCAAACTCCAGCCTTCACAACTTGCCAGGGCTTCTCACAATCTCCGTCGAGAAGCTCGCCACGCACGAATGCCTCCAAGCCATCTAAGAGGCTGCAACCTCCAAGAGTAACAAGTCTTAACGCTTGCTTGAGGTCGAATCAAGTGTCTAAAGGCTCAACACTAAATGCAACACTTGAATTGCTCCCAACTCTCTCAAAATGAGAATTTAATGTACACAATGAGTTGGAGACTTTCTAGAATGCAAGTGGAGGGGTATTTATAACCCACACCAACCAAATATGGCCGTTGGCTAAAAAGATCTCCAAAATGCTCTGGGAGTCCGATCATACCGCCCTAAGGCCGGTATGACCTCTCCTCAGTAGCCAACAGTCGCTACAGTGCATTAAATGCACTGTCAGTGACCGTTGGTCACTGTGGCCGGTATGATCGGAGGGGGTCCGGTCATACCGGACTTCAAATTTGTGTAATCGGTCGAAAAACATACTCTCTGGAAAAATCAAGCCGAATTGACCACAGTCATACCGCCGACCGGTATGACTGGAAGGGGTCCAGTCATACCGGCCCCTCTGCCCCAAATGTGCCCCTTTCTGTAAAAAAACAAATTGGGGTGACTCCGGTCATACCGCCGGCCGGTATGGCCGGAGGGGGTCCGGTCATACTGGCCCCTCTGCCGCCAAATATGCTTCTTTGAAACCATTTGTTTTATCTTAAATGAAAAGTCATGCAAATGTCCAAGTGCACATGTATTGAGCCTCTAAATATTTTTCGACATCGAACAAGCAACCAACACCCCTCTTAATAGTACGACGCCTATTCTAGCAATCCGATCTTTTTCTCCAAACTCTGAGATTGGCAAAAGCTATATAAAAAAATCCTTAGATTTTATACCATAGCCATCGACGCGTTGATCTTCTTTTTCACCATTTTCATGCTTCCACGATTACCGAATTTAGGATCAACCTATTCTCAAAATACTCAGATTGAAAATGTTAGTCCATTAATCGTAATTGTCATTAATTACCAAAACCAAATCGAATTAGGGACCTAGATGCTTTCAAGCTCACCTAGCCTAGTCCTGATATCCTCTGCCTCACCATGACCGAGCTTCGAAGTCCTGCAACCACATAGACAAGCAAACCATCACATAACAGTGTTCACAACATATGCATTAATCAACACATAATGCAAACATTAAGCTCAAGATCACTAGAAAGTCGGCACTACTACCACCCAGGGCCGGTAGTACCGCAAGTCCGGTACTACCGCTCCTGGTTGGCCGGTAGTACCGCTCTGACTGAAACACCCTGAGAGTCCCCTCTCTGGAAAATAACTACCACCCCATGGTTGGTAGTGCCGCACACGCTTGACCCAGAGAAAACACCTTTTGTAAAATAATTACCACCATACCACGGGGGCATTACCCCCGCTACAATTCTGGTAGTGCCCCAACACTAACATGTTAGTGTTATGCCCTTGAGGCAATCATTTAGATGATTGTAACATGACTATGTTTATGAATAATAATATGATTATTGGTCCAATGAATGTATATCATTGTATTGATCAACAAGTATGTGACTTGATTATGAAGCTCTTTACTTAATGATGTAATTCGATAAATATCTCTGATCGGATATCATCGTATAGGACTACGATGAATAGATCAGCACATGTAGTGATCGATGATCATGCTTCATAGATCATGGGATATGGAGATATCATCTCTACATTGTGGACCATGTTGAAGAACATGGGTTAGATAGACCCGCTATGGGACATCGCGAGAATGTTTCATTCTTATGTGTCATCGTGTATCTCATACCTAGAAGATGTATGATCCTTAGACTGAGATTGTCATATTCCCTACATGTGTAATAGTTTTCCTTGGGGCTATCAAACACTACTTCCTAACCGGATAGTTATAAAGGTAGCTTTCATGTTTACTATGAAACGTGCGAGAGGAAGTGAGCAGTCAAGATGGAATTTGCCACTCCAATGAAACGGAGATATATGACAAGGCCACTCGTGTGATATGATTAAGAAAGTGCATGGCCATGCCGTGATTGAGGAGTCAATCACAACTTATTAATATATCACGGATACGAGAGATGGATTGAATCATCAAAGGATGACATGCTTCTCGCCTTGAGATCAATCTTCATATACTTGGCAAAGGGATTATTACATGAGTTCTTTTGATAGGTTCTGTTCGATTTGATCACAGTATGTTTGGGAGTTGGTATACTTTGCAAGAAGCCGCTACCAACTATTGGATTGAAAAGGAGTTTTCCGAATCCATGTCCAAACGTATGTGAACCTGCAGGGTCACACACTTAATGGGCTGGGACGCATTAATTTGGATTGGATCCGTAATTAATGAACCTCGTGGGCTTAGCATGCTGGTGGGCCCTGGTTTAGGGTTTCATCTCGTGGCTATATAAGGAGGGGAGGAGGGAGGGCGCAGGGTGTGCTTTCCACGGTTTAGGTTTGATTCACTTGAAACCCTAGCCTCCTCCTCTCGCTGCCCCTGCCGAGCGACTAGGTGCTTGCACACGACGCCGCGGCGTTCCATCTCGGGCGTGTGGACTCTGCGGTGACGCTGCTGCGGCTGCGCGTGGGAGGACGATCCACGGCAAGGCGAGGACGATCCACTACATCGACGCAACGACTGCGGCGAGGACGAACCACTACATCGACGCGCGAAGGATTCCGCAACTGCGCGTCTAGTGGTAATCTTATCTATGATCCCCTTCTTGCGAGTAGCTTTCTGGTTGCGCGGTAGTTTTTTTTTTGTGCTAGCGTAGCATACCGCGTTTCCCATCATAACAGCACCTCAAATTGCTTCAAATTCGAAATTGAATTAAATCAAATTCAATCTTGAGCACCACATGATCAAACACTATCAATAACTCATCACAATCATGAATAGACCTCCACATGGTCTTTCAGACACAAACACCTATTCCGGTGGGACACACCGATCTGAAGCTTGTCAAACATCTTAGTCAAAATGGAATACATTTTTTAGTCAAAATCAAATGCATTTTTTGGCTCATTACAAGGCAAATAGTGAGCAGATTTTTGGGAGGTTTTGGGTTTTTGTGAATTGATTGTGAACCATTTTGGTAAGAAACTAGAATATATTCAAGATGTTAGTTGTACCAACCTGCTCGCATACAAGGTTTCAAATTTTGTTTTCGGGTCACATCTCAAGGGCGGTCCCTGAAATTTCAACTAGATTTTGGAATTTTGGCCAAAATCCGGCTGAAATTAAAAAACCAAATTTGAAATCTGGTAATTTTGTGTCCAGAAAAACCAAAATTTTGACTGATTTCACTGAAATTTTGGTCATTTTCAAACTCCTGTGAAATGGTCTCCCGGGGCTAGAAAAAATTGGGGAAAATATGAAAAAATCATGCAAGCATTTATCTACATTTCCTATATGTTTGAATGCAAAATACTAAGTATTTTCATATAAAAGACCCTAAGTATTTGCACATTTCCTTTCGTTGTTCGATGGTTGCCAAAGGTTTGAAACTTTGAATTGAACTTAATTTCCTATATTCCTGCTCTGCTCTCCTAGATTCCAACATTTGGCAATTTTTAAAGAGAAGTTATCTGTATTGCTACTAGTTTTGTGGAAATATAGGTGGAGTTAGTTGGACGATTAGTAGCATTAATATTGTACTATTAGTCGTATAGATCGAGTCAAGTATGACGAATCAAAGACAAATTTTTTCAGCTAGATTTGTTTAGGCGAAATTTCTCAACTAGTTCGGCCATGCATGTGCTCTATCTTCTTTTTGTACTTCTTCTTTCCCCAAGATTTTGTACTTCCTTGTATGAAGAAGAGAAAAACAATACTTATGCGGAAATTGGATTTTCTTTCTTTTTTGGAGATGAATTGGATTTTTTAGAGAGAGAAACTATGAGAATTGGATTGTTTGCAGTAAAGTTCTTGCATTCTAAAAAGACACTCGATTCTTTCTTTCATGTGCAGTGGCCAAGCCCAAGAAAGGCGATTTTTAAATAAACCATTTTTAACTATTTGGTATAAATAAATTATATTATATTTTTTGGTACGACTAGTTTGAGGTTATTCTAAAACTAAAAAAAATTAAAGACACCCTACTAGTAGTATACTATATGTCATCTTCTCCATCCACCACCTTTTCTCATTCTATTTTCCCTACTCGCTTCCCCCACATCCCTTCCTTCCTCACTAACATAAAAATTTTAAATAGGAAGCTTCAACTCAAAATTTTCAACACAAAAATTTTTCAATAAAAAATTTCAACTTAGAAGGTTTAAACTCAACAAATTTTAAATAACAAATGTTAAATTAGAAAGTTTAAACCTGAAAATTTTCAAATTAAAAGTTTCAACTCAAAAAGTTTCACCCAAAAAGTTTTAAATTGAAAATTTCCAAATTAGAAAGCTTCAACTAAAAAAAATTTAAAAAAAAATCTTAAATCAGAAAGTTTCAACTCAAACAATTTCAAATCGAAAAGTTTCAACTCTGAAACATTTCAATTCAAAAAAATTCTGGTTTGAAATGATTCGATTCAAAAATTTTAAAGGTTGTTAAAAAATATTTCTTATTCAAAAACTTGAGGGAGAAATTTGAAAAACAAAAACTATCTTGAGTTTGAGGGGAAGGGAACAGGGGAGGAAAGGAGGATGAGGGGGATGGCGCCAAGTGTGGCAACGAGAGAGCCTTTAATCGAGAAGGAAAGTGGGGAAAGCAAGGAGTTGCTGCCACTTGTCACAATGAGAGAGTGTCCTCGCCAAAAACTTGGGAGAAAAGTTGAAATACAAAAACTATTTTGGGTTTGAGGAGAAAGGAATAGGGGAGAAAAGTGGGGTGAAAGGGATGGCACCACGTGTCATGATGAGAGCGCCTTTGAGAGGGAAGGAAAGAGGTGTTGCTGCTACTTGTCACAAGGAGAGAGTCTTTGATGGAGAAGGGAAGTGAGAAAAGGAAGGAAGTGCAGCCATTTATCACAAGGAGAGTGCCTTTGAGGGGAAAGGAAAGTAGGAGAAGGAATAAGGTACTGTCACTTGTCACAAAGGGATGGAGTCCTCACCAAATATTTGGTGAGTGTGCCATCAAATTAGAAATTCCTTTTTTTACACAAATAACCCATCATCGTTGGCCATCGCACGATTGGGCCCACTTGCACTGTTACCTAGCGATTATGGGTTTCGTCATTGTTTTGAAATGCAATAGAGGTTGCCCGCATGCCGCGTGGCTTAGTTGTGACTAGGTCGAGTGATTTGGGCATTGTTGCACAGCGAACGAATGGCATTGTGCTGTGACTTCAGTCGTGCAACCAAAACGCGACTTAGACTTCAATCGCGCGACCGAGCCGCGATTGTGGGCCTATCGCGATACAGTGCAGGCGTGCAGCTATTGAGGCCCCTATATGGACACCGCTCAGCTAATCAGTCATTCAGATCGCAAAAGAAAGGGGAGAAGAGAAGGGAGGATAAGAAAAGAGAGGAAAGGAGAGGAAAAGCGAGGAATAGACTCTACCTACATCGCTCCATCTACTCGCTTCATTTGTGGTGAGTTTGCTTCTTTCATATGGTTTATTGTTGATTTCAATAAAAACATGGTAGATTAGTGACATTAACATAGATTAGTGGTAAACACATGCTTTGTAATTGTAGATCGACATTTTTAGGGTTTATGTCGCGTGTAATGTTATAATATAGGTTATTTATTTACAAGTTTGAGTGTACAAATGCTAGGATACCCCCATTAGTAGATTGATTAGTGGAAGACATGGGCTGCTTAGGTTTAGATCCGTATGATCTAGGGATTTCCAGTTTTAGTGTATTTATAATTTTGTAATTTAATTGAACATTGGTGGTCACAATTTTTTAATTTAATTGAAATAGAGAGAGTATTTTTATATGTACAATAGGATTTGGTATTTGTTAGACTCAACGTATCACGCTTACTTAACATGCGTTCAAAATATTTTGAGTTGTGTGACAGGTATGTCAAGTCAATATTTTTTCAGAGTGTTTTACAAGTAGGGAGAAGTTCATGAGGGACCATGTGGGATTGATTTGAGCTAGTTTCCATAGACCATAATGTATCAGCCCAACCCGAATAATCTTAAAACCTAGGAGGTGTTGCATTTATTAACATGTAGCTTCTCGTGGACCCAGCATTGTATGGTATCACCGTGAGGTGCTTGTGGAGCCGTTCACCGGAAGTGGTCCATTGGGAGTTGAGGCTGATGGAGTGAACGAATTCATGGAAGACCCGGTTAGAAGCGTGCAGACATTGTGGCTATGAATAGGTGTTGTTGGTGTATGCGTGTGTGACTACACTTGGCAGTGACCATGAAGTTGGGGAGAGTAGTGTAGGTGTGCAAGTGGAAGTTGAGGAATGGTGGGACAGAGGATGATGGTGCAGATGCAGTTGTGACGGTAGACAGGTATGTCGATCCGAGTGGACAAGTGGACAAAGTGAAGGCCAGGGCTGAAGAACAAGCATTGGAAGAGGACGAGGAGAATGATGACTATTCGAATGATGATGATGATTGCATCTGTAAATGTGGTCTTCCAAGTGGCAGCGTAATGGAAAATTGTACTGTTCTTTTTTTAAAAAATCTTAACCCGATTCCTCGTGATTTTTTTATTGGAATTATGTAATTGACTTGGAGAAAAACGGTTATGGGCTGGATTGTGATGTAGTTAAGAGCAATTTTTTCTTCTTCCGTTCCAAATTAGAGCACATGGTTAAGCAAAATCAACTGTTCTCTCTGGTTCCAGGTCCCTGCCTTGATTGAACATGGATGTGGTGGCAGCGGCATGCCACTGAAAGTTCAAGAGCAACATGTAAAAAGAAGATATTGGTGCAGGCCATCTACAATCATTTTGAGTGAGAAGATAACCAAGCACTGATTCTATGTTTTCCCTTCCAATACAAGTTGCACAAATCATAAAACAAGTGAAGAGGTAAGTGATCATCATCTAACCTTCATTCATACTTTAATATTTGTACAACTTCAAAAAAGAAAAGCATAGAAGCACATCTCTAACTGTTTTAGGCTTGATTGTGTAATAATAATTTTGTTCTGAGACTAATGAACAAATTGATATGAAGATACTTTCATGTGTAATACTAGAAAAAACGAACAAAGCAAATGATGCTAGTTACTCATGATTTAATGGTCGAATATTTTGATAGCCTCATAGCTGAGGCTGCTCCATAATTTCTACTCATGCTACAAAGGAACTGAACTGATCTTGATTCTGATGTTCTAGGCATTGAATACTTGCAATTTGGAAACAACTGCTTTCTTTGGGATCTCCACCAACTTTGTTGTGTATCTCCAATCTGTCTTACGTGGCAAGTGGCAACAATGCTTCAAATGCGGCAGCTGTCAGTATTTGGATAAGTTTCCTAATGCCCGTGCCGAGTGCTGTTTTAGCTGACTTACGGGGAAAATACAGGACGTCACCTGTTTCCCTTCTCGTACTTGTGATTGTAGGCTTGCTTTGTACAATTTCTTAAGTTTTTTATAATCAATGGAGATTTTATTCTAATTTAAAATTAGAGGTTTTTTACCGTTCTTAGGATATACCAAAATTTACATTAAAGTAGCACCAAGAGGTATCAAAAATCTCCATCCTTTAATTTTTTTGTAACTCGGTACTATCTTAATGTAAATTTTGGTATCTTTTAAGGATGATAAAAAGTCTCTTAAAATTAACATAGTTTCGGTGAATTTTGCAAAAATAACCTCATGGAAGTTAATTATCCGAGGGCTAACTCCAAAGAATGTGATGATACCTACTGAAGTTACCGTGTAACATTGTTCATTTACTTATTAAAATGAACTCGTCTTCTAGGTAGTAGATCATGGATAATTCCAATCATCGTATATCTTACTTGTGAATTTTTTTGGGATAACCAACCAATCGAAGGAATTGGTTACCATCACCATATCAGCTGCCCTGCCATCGCTAAGGTCTACCCTAACTTGCGCATCTCTGCAACTCAAGAAGTTTGTCTTCATTTCTGGCTTATACATCTATACCCTTGGATGCGGTGGAGTTAAATCAACTTTGCTGGCATTCGGAGCGGACCAATTTGATGATAATTCACGGGAAAGAGAGGAGAAAGCACGCTACTTCAGTTGGTACTATGTGATTGTCAATTTAGGACATCTCACTGCTCGAACTTTGTTGGTGTGGACTGAGGAGAGAATAAGCTGGGGACTTGGATATGGTATCTGTGCATCCTGCATTGCAGTTGCTGCTGTTAGCTTTGTCATTGGAACACCGTATCAAGTTATGATGCCAGAGGGCAGTCCATTGACATGTCTTTTGCAAGTTTTAACTGCATTCTCCTGCCAGGCATACTTGAGAACACCTGTTGATGCTAGTGCATTGTACGAGGACGATGTTAATGCTTCCCCGTATCTGGCACAAGAGAGATTAGAACATACTGACAAGTTCAGGTAGCTTCCACTCGTCCATTGGAGTATCTCTTTTCTGTTCTACTTCATTAAAGAAAAACATTTGCAATAAAAACAACACAAGAAATGCTAATTGATATGTAACACCTGAAACTTTTGGGCAATTATGTTAGCCTCTGAAAGACCCATAATTTATTCATGCAGAATTGCTCTTATATCACATAATATTTTACTAAAAAATTTCCACATCCTGTTTGGATGTGAAATTTTGGCATGTGTTATGTCTAGCAAACTCCATAACGAGAATTTTGTTATACACCTAACAAACTCCTTAACATGTATCTAATGAGAAGTTTCTCTTCACCTCAGATTTTTAGACAAAGCTGCCATCATCACAGACTCAGATCAAGTAGAGGGCAACATTCCGTGGAGGCTTTGCACAGTGACTCAAGTTGAGAGGCTAAAAATATTGCCCTGCTTGCTCGCCATATGGGCCATGAATGTGGTGTACTGTGCTGGATATTCCCAGGTGAGCACCACTTTTGTTCGACAGGGGAGCCAAATGGACATCAGGATAATAAATTCCTTCTTCATACCACCTGCATCTTTGGTTTCCTTCAAATTGGTGGCAGCAACTGGCTGTGTCCTCATCTACAACAAACTTTCCATCCGAACTGCACGCAGTACTTCTTAATGACTGCGTTGATGGCTGTGGCTTCCTATAATGAGGCATGCAGGTGGGAAAGGGCTAGAGCTGGGCAGTAGATGAATATAAGGTGGCAGCTTCCTCGGTACTTAACCCTACTGTAGCGGATTCGTTCGTTAGGACCAGCGAGCTCGAGTTCTTCTATGACCAGTCCCCGGAGTCGATGAGATTATGAGAAGCATACTGTTGAAGTATAAGTGAATTGTCCACATTTCCTTATCAGCTTAAGCTTTTGGGTGAACTGGTTGGTGCATGCAACTCAATATGGTATCAGAGCCAAGAGGTCTCGAGTTTAAGACCCGATTGGCGCAATTAAAAAAAATAATTGCAATCCACTTCTATTCCACGTCTTAGACCTGAGGGAGCCTACACGTAAGTTCCTCATCAGCTTAAGCTTTTAAGCTTTTGGGTGAACTGGCTGGTACATGCAACTTAATACATACTAATAGCAATGTTCTTCCTATCAATCCCATTTGGTAATTTACTGAGCACAAATAGTCATGCTGCTTTCGGTTTTGACTACGGCAGGAGGGAAGGTGGGGTGGATTCCACCAAACTTAGATGATGGGCACCTTGACTACTACTACTACTTGGTTCTTGCAGGCATCTGCCTGATGAATTTCTCTAGCATATGTTCTGCTGGCTGTATACTACAAACCAAAGAGAGTTAGACGACAATGGCCAAACTTTTTGTTTTTTAAGTTTTGATGCTTTTATAATGTTCTGATGTAAGTATGGATATACTTGTGCCATGCACTCATGCTCCATCTGTTCCCTAAAATTATAAAGATGTATGTGCATTACTGGACAGAGACACATTCAAACATGCAGTAGGTTGTACGTTTATGGTGCATAAATTTGTGTCTGCTGAAGTTGTTAAACTCTATGTCATGCATATCAGGATAATGTCAAATTGTTCAACATAAATCAGACTAGTCTGAGATTCATTCTACTCTCATATTTTGTGCTTCTTGATGTTCTGCCTATGCCTGTTTCCGGCTACTACTCTGGTTCTCCAACTTATACACCAACTTTTTCAAGCATGATATCTTGGGTCAAAATCAAACACAGATCAGAATATTTTGGAAGGTTTCAGGTATAGTTGGGTTTTGGTAAGATAAACCTACAGAGTACAGGCATTAGTTGTACCAACCCGTTCGTGGAAGCAAGACTAGCTAGTCATCATGCTCTGCAAACAATACCAAAAATAACTAGGTAAAATTCTCTAATTGCTTCAAGCAAGCTCAAACTCAAAAGAAATTTCCCTACAGGTAAGCTGCCGATGATTGCGCTGAACAAAGGGAGACTGAGGGAAAAAATCAAGAAACTGTCAATAAACCTGGTTTGGTTTACATCTGACTGCAGAGTTGTAGTCCTCTTACAATTTTATATAGTTCCATTTTGGATTTGAAATCTCTCAACAACCACAAAACAGGAATGGTCCTGTGATCAAAATGGGAAGGTTCTCCTAAATTTGGCATGTGGATAATCTGTTCATCAGAAGAGAAGACCAGGAATCTTGCGTTGAAACCAAACAATTTTCACCTTCCAACACACTCATTATATAATTTCTTGTGGCACATGTTCTTTGTTTCCATGTAGAAGATTCTAAACGCAACTAGATTGGTAAACTTAACATGACCAAACTTTTGCAACTTCTCCATTTTTCCTTCGAGTTTGTCAGTCTGTACATATAGGATACCAGTATATCATTGCTACATGAACTCTTGACTTTTTTGTGCTTACCTACTTCGTTAATCGTCATCACAATTAACTTGATGTAAAAGGGATCTACATGCTGTTTTTATAAAGGGCGTTGAAAACAGTTCGATGCATTACAAAACTTTGTGTATCAGCTATTAAAATAAGTATTTCATGAGTTGAGCAAAATGAAATAAATTATTTCCTTCAGTGGCATCCAGCCAATGTTTTGTGAACAAATTCAGAAAGAACGCGTTACGTCTAGAAGTTTAGTACGTAACCATGTAAGCTAATTTGAAAGGGCAAAGCTTCCTTAGTTGAGAGAGAGATGAATGGATAAAGTTAATATTACCAAGGCAAGAGTGTTACAAAACGCATGGCAAAAATATAGGATAAAAAAGAAAGGTGGATTATCTTTTCTTTCTTTTCGAAAGATTGGCGAGAGCTCTGTCCTTCATTCAAGTGAAAGAGAAAAACAAAAGCATCATTATAACTTGTCGGCCTAACTCCATGGCAAGGTTGGCTGGACGGAAAGACAAACAACTGAAACACCGAAGAAGACTAAAACCTTAAGAAACCTAGGTTTAGAAAGATACGACAAACACAAACGACCACAACCCTGAAAAAAGCCATGATATACAAGAGGGAGAGCACAACTAGCACGACACTAAAGTAGATCATGTAGTAGGCAACTTTGGAGGCATGTGGATTATCTTTTCTTTCAACTAGGCCACTTTTTTCCAAATGGTATTCGATAAGATTCCGATTTCAACCCATTTGGGGCTCATACTTGTTGCAGATCTTGGTACTTGGACTTTTGAGTGTTCTTCTCCATCGATCCCCCTTCTTCATCATCGCCGACGTGTGTTCCTTGAAGCGAATGAGCGGAATCGATGTGTTCCAATTTCTAGCTTTACACCTGCTAAAACAACGACGAACAAAATATGAAGAAGATCAAACCACAAAGAGAACAAGAGACACAAGATTTAACGTGAAAAACCCTTTCGAGAAAAAACCACGGACGCTGACGGCAGAAATTCACTATTTTTATGGAGAATTGCAAACGCAGGGGACGAATCGCCCGTGCGGCTTACAAGAGGTGATATATATAGGCGGCGGTGACCTAGGTCAAAAACGATCCAAACCTCCGCTACGCTCCGGCAAAAGTTTGGCCTTCTCTCTGAATTTGGATCAACAATCAACAACACCGACCATCTAACGAAGGATGGACTAAACGGCCACTGACTAACCGTATGGATAAGCTCACATTAACCTATGAATTTTGGATCCAACTCGGGATTTTTTTTAGAATGTGTTTGCACCAAAATTCAGAATGTTTCAGGAAGAAACCCGACTTGTAACTTCAAGCGCAACTATCATCTTCCTTGTGTAGCGTCTGTAGCAGAACTTTGAACAGGAGCTAGCAATCTGGACCGTATTGAAAAGACACATTTAGGTTTTGATCTGAGGCTATCCTGGTCTGCAGATTTATTATTGGAAAAATCGAAGGAGGTTATTTAGTAGCCATAGCAGGTTTCGTTACTTTTCTTCCATAGCCGACCAATAATGACTAGTTCGAACCAAAATAGCCTGTTGGGTAGCTGTTTCCAACTTCAAATTATCAGGACATGCCATCAGATTTAGTGCGTTCAGAATTACATTGCAAGGTGATTTCCATTCAAAAAAGCATTGCAAGATATGATTCAGAGCCTAAGAACTTCACTGCGTAATTGGATTGCACGAGTCATGACGGTCTGACTAAGCTTTTCTAGATCCCCTCATGGTTTGACAGTGAGAGATCGAGTTATCCTAAATTTAAATGTGCTGGATAATCTTTTGATTTTTTTTTGAAGAAGTGTTAGCTTCTTTCTGTCTGTATGGATTTCCACAGTTCATTGATTCCTTGAGCAGTAGGTGCTGACTGGTAGGCAAACAAACACAAAATGCATGACTTCCTAGCTGGGGTCAGCAAAGTGCACACAATTCGTGTCCTTGATGAGCGCCATGCAAGTACACCGTGTAATATTCAGCACCACTTAACATTTGTCTCCTGTTAATATCTTTGTTAATTGCTATCATGGCAGAACAAATTTCTCCTTCAGGACCAGTGTAACACTCTCTTCCTCTAAAATGATAGTTTAAAAAAAAATACTACTCTCTTTAAAGCCAAAGGAAATGGAGCCCTCTTAGCCATGCCATATCATCGCCTTCGCGAGGAAGCCTTCCGAAAAATCCGAAATTACGTCTAAGTTCTCCTACTGGTTATTCTGCAAAAAGGACCCTGGTTCTGCATATTCGCGAACGGATCCTCCATCGTTTTTTTTTTGCAAAAAGGGCCACGTGGTTACGCAAATTCATTGACGGCTTCTATCCAGCATATTTTTAAAAAAAATCCCTCGAGAAAACCGAAATTACGTTGAGATCCTCCTACGTTTCTACCAATTTTTTTGGTAAAAATAATCTGAAATCAAATTTCGCACGGAGCGGTGTAGCGTAAGATCCTACCTAGCTGCTATCATGGCAGAACGAATTTTGTCTGTGAAACTGCATCCGGCTCCAGGGAGAAACAATTCTGGAACTCATTGGAAAAAAGGGGACAGGGTTCGAAAGGATCACAGCCCTCTCATATTCGACGAGAAGTTTGACCTCAAATTTCCTTTATCTATATCCTCATATCCCCTCTTATTGATACCTACCAATGGATAGCGACTTGGCTCGTCTGAATGCCAACATGTCACTGCCACAAGTTCAGTCCATACCTCCTCTCCCCGTTCCAAGTAAACCACCACGTTTCTGCAGAAAGAAAAAAAAATACATGCACTACAGTACTACACACATCCGACATGGCACGCACTCTGGCGCGGCAGTGGAGACCGGAGACTGAACGCACGAGCACCGAGCACGACGATCCTTCAGAAGGATCAAACCCTCACCCTCTTGTGTATGCTAGCTGCAGCCTGCGAGCACCTACCGCATTGAAACTTCCGGCTTGGTCAGCGAGTCGCGACCAAGTCGACATCAGTTACAACAAGTTGCTAATATGCATGTGTTGGTGGAAGCGGTGCTATTAAGTTATTGGCCACGGGATCTTGTTTGGGTAAAAACCCCGCTGTTTTGAAGCGTTCGCGCGGCAATAATAATATGATTTTACGTGCGACGGCGACCCAACAAATCCCCGTTCACCAACAACGTAGTATCGCGTGCCGCAATAGCTCGGCTATCTGCATGCGTGCGCGTGTGCGTGCGCGCTATATAAGCGGCGCGGCTGTCTCGCAGCTTGGTACCAGCGGAGCAGCAACCGACGCATGAAAAGAGCGTAGGAGCCCGGAGCTAGGGACCAGAGAGGAAGGGCTGAAGGCTAGCTCAGTGCTTCTCTTGCGCGTCGCTTGCATGCAACAACCGTCAGGTTACAGTCACAGCTCGCGGCGATCGACATGGACGCCGGCGACGCCATGGAGAGAGGCGAGCGCGCGCCGCTCCTGCCCGAGGTAAACTGACGTCGTCGATCAGCTCTATCCCATTATCTCTTCTCCCTCGCTCTGGCTCATGGAGCGTTGTCAAGTTGGTTTAGAGTGATCAGGGCTGTTTCAGCATTGATCCATTGCTGTTAGTTTATCAACAGTGTTCTGCTCATGTGAATTCCACAGTTCTCACAGGCCGAAATGGCAGGCAGGATAACGAGATGGAAATTAAAATGCTAAAAATCCGGGAGCATGCGTCTGTATTGGTGAACAAAAAACACACACACACACATTTGTGTAGTGTCATTAGATAGTTTCCGCCATCTTTTTAATCCAGATTACGCATGTTTCGTGTAGACACCGAATGCAACCTTCCTGGAGGAAGAGACAAAGAGAGGGAAGTTGAGATTACGAGGCGGGAATTGGTATCTTAGCAGCAAAATTAGACTAGGTCCAAATTAAACAAGATAGAATCGGAATATGTATATACTTCTTAAGATGATCAAATTAATCTTCCACGAACACGTACGTCAAACTCAAAGGTTTTAAACACGAGGTGTCACTCACAGAGAAGGTTCCAAGAATCGGTTGAAATCAGGAAAACACATGCATACATACCACAACCACTAATTCGTCTCGCCTTCTCCAAAAAATCTCTTTGCAAAATTAATATTAGGACCCTTTCTTTCCTTATCAGACAAACACAAGGCACTGCATGCAAATAACATCCACATCATACTTGCGTATAATATCCACAACTTTTCAACACAGAGACATTAAAATACTCAGATTCTCTTCTTGCTGCTAATTGTTTCTGCAATCTGTCTCTGTTACAGAGCCACGGGACAAAGATTCAAGAGGAGAGCCTCCAAGTGCCACTCCTCAAGGATAAGAAACTCAGCGGCAGCAAGGCGCCAGCAGTAGTTCTAGGTGAGCAGAGCTCCGAGTTCCATTTTTTTAATAAAAAAATGTACCATAAAATAATTACAAGCACAAAATGCTACCACTAGTTTTAGGATCATTTGCGAAAATAAAATTAGAAACACATGGTAATCTGCAACATGATGTGTCAATGTGAGCTTCGTGATAACTGAAGGCTGCAACTGCAACGTCCTGGTGCAGGATTCGAGTGTCTGGAGAGCACGGCTTTCAATGGCATCTCGACGAACCTGGTGGTGTACCTGGAGACCGTCCTCCATGGCAGCAACCTCGCGAGCGCGTCCAACGTCACGACCTGGTACGGGACGAGCTACCTCACCCCGATCTTCGGCGCCATCATCGCCGACACCTTCTGGGGCAACTACAACACCATCCTCGTCTCCCTCGCTGTCTACCTTCTCGGGATGATGCTGGTCACCTTCTCGGCGTTCCTGCCGACCACGGCGCTTTGCGCGGTGGGCGCGTCGTGCGGCGGTACGTCCGTGTTGGGCGCGCAGACCTTCGCGTTCATAGGGTTGTACCTCGTGGCGGTCGGGAGCGGCGGGGTGCGGTCCTCGCTGCTGCCGTTCGGGGCCGAGCAGTTCGACGACGACAGCGCGGCGGACCGGGAGGGCAAGGCGTCCTTCTTCAGCTGGTTCTACCTCTGCGTCGACTTCGGCCCGATCGTCTCCGGCGTGTTCCTCGTCTGGATCCAGCAGAACGTCAGCTGGGGCCTCGGCTTCGGCATCGCCACCGCGTGCATCGCGCTCGCCTTCGCCGCCTTCGTGCTCGCCACGCCCATGTTCAAGCGACGCATGCCGACGGGAACGCCGCTCAAGAGCATTTGCCAGGTCGTCGTCGCTGCCTGTAGGAAGATCAGCCTCAAGCAGCCCGCTGACGCTGACCTCCTCTACGAGGTCAGCGATAAGATCGACTCCCAGCCCAAGATCGCGCATACAAACGAGTTCGCGTTTCTTGACAAGGCGGCCGTCATCTCGCAGTCGGACCTGGAGGAGAGGCTGGAGGTGGCGAGCTCGTGGAAGCTCTGCACCGTGACGCAGGTGGAGGAGCTCAAGATCCTGCTGCGGCTACTGCCCATCTGGGCTACCAGCGTCATCGTGTCCGCGGCGTACACGCAGATGAATACCACCTTCATCCAGCAGGGCAGCGCCATGGACATGACCATCCTGTCGGTGCCGATACCGGCGGCGTCTTTGGGCTCCTTCGAGGTGCTCTGCGTTCTGACCTGGGTGCTCCTCTACAGCAAGGTGATCGTGCAAGCTCTGAGGGGCTTCTCCTCCGGTGGCGACGGTGAGCCGTCGCAGCTGCAGCGGATGGGTGCCGGGCGCCTCCTCATGGCTCTCGCCATGGCGGCCGCGGCGCTCGTGGAGATGAAGCGGCTGAACGGCGCGGTGCGCGGCGAGGAGATCAACATCGCGTGGCAACTGCCCCAGTACTTCTTCCTGGCCGGCGCGGAGGTGTTCTGCTACATCGCGCAGCTGGAGTTCTTCTTCGGCGAGGCACCGGACACCATGAAGAGCACGTGCACGTCGCTCGCGTTGCTCACCATCGCGCTGGGGAGCTACATGAGCTCGCTCATCTACGCTGTCGTGGAGGCTTTCACGGCGACGGCGGGCAGCCCCGGGTGGATCTCCGACGACCTCAACCAGGGCCACCTCGACTACTTCTTCTGGGCCATGGCCGCCATGTGCACGCTCAACTTCGTCGTGTACAGCGCATTCGCCAAGAACTACAAGCTCAAGACGGTGCTCTCGTGAGTCGTGATTGCTCGCCTTGCTCGCTGCTTCTCGTCAAGACTTCAAAATTCGATTACATTACATTGCACAATTGCCAATTGGTGATTGGTGAAGGGCAACTAGTAGATACACAAGAAACATAAAGTGTGGGAAGAAAATGTAGGATGTAATTCTCTCTTTTCTTTTTTCCTTAGAAAATGCTGCAGTGTAGGCCTATGGCATGGCAACAACGTTTTTTGTGTGTGTGTGTGTTGGGTGGGGGGGGGGGGGGGATTTTTGTTTACTTTCTTTCTCGCACCGTTGAAAGATTACAGGATATCATTGTCAATGTACCTTTTTTCTCTTGTACTTCAATTCAGGGAAAGAAAATTGCAAGCACACAAAAAAAACTTTGCTTGGTGCAAACACTAACCAATAGATGTGCCAAATCAAGGCTAGAATCAACGGTTGTCAGATCGAGATGTCAGGTAGGATATGATCTTTTTTTTTTATGTTTGACTGGATTGAATTGTAGATCGGACTGTAGAATTACGATTCTACCATATTTTGAAAAGTATATTTGGTCTAGAAATTGAATTGTGTTTTCAATTATGTAATTCTACGGGATTGGATTGTGTTTTCAAATATGTAAAAAATGAAGTGTAGTTTGACCCCCCTGCATGCATTTGAACAAGTCCAGCCGACAATTGACGGGCCCGACAAAATAGCTGGGCAGTGGAGTCAACAACTTGACCGGGCTCGCAGGGCTGGCCTTTTGGACCCGGAGGCTGAACCTCCCAGGGCTGGGCTTTTTGGTGAAGGCTTAACGCACGGACCTTTTCCAGCCCAATAAGACAGATTACAATAAAACCGTGTGCGCGGCCCGTGCGTAGTATTTGTTTCACGGAGGCGGGGACGGACTAGGAGCCGCGTGCTAGCTACGCCATGCCATCTCCCGATCTCAGCCGCTCGCATACACACGGACGGCTCGGATGGCATTGCCGTGTGCATATGCCTTCCCGAGAACCTTCTAGGCTCGGTACTTGTTAGCAAACGCTGCTTTAGAAGGAGGGTTCGTCGCTCTGCAGCTCTATCACAAATTCACAATTCACAACTCGGACGACTTGAAGAAGAAGAAAAGGCAACGCCCAAAAAATCGACGGAATAGTTTGGTGTTCGCGCGAAGGAAGAATTCCTGGGGATTGGTTGATCTCGGTGGGTGGATGGGGCAGGCGTTCCGCAAGCTGTTCGATGCCTTCTTTGGCACCAGCGAGATGAGGGTATGGTGATCTCTCAGTTTTTTTTTTTAAAAAAGAGCTCCCTTTTTTATGCTCTTTAAGAACTGCTTGTGATGTATCGTCTTAATTGTTTTCGTTTTGGTGATGCTTGGTTTATTAGGTTGTGATGCTTGGGCTAGATGCCGCGGGGAAGACCACCATCCTGTACAAGCTGCACATCGGGGAGGTCCTGTCGACTGTTCCTACAATTGGTAGGTTATTGATTGTTTTATTTTCTGGAGTGCTATTGATTGTTTTTATAGAAGATGATTTTTTTCTGGAGTGCTGAAATTGAAGTTATATCAAAGCTTTACCGATGTGTTAATGAGGCAAGAAAGTTGTTGATGTTGGCAACAGAGGAAGAAATCCACCAACTGTACGTCTGTAGGTGGTTATGCTAGATGGGGGTTGTGTACTTGCTTATATAAATGGGTCTGTCGTTGTGATTAGCTGAGCATTACTTGCCCTTTAGATAGCGATTCTCCTATCAGAGTCAACCAGCTTACCTGCTAATCAGATTAGCCTGAACAGACAGAGTTCTTAAAGCTTTTATGAGGTTTAATTTTAAAAAAAAATAGTTGTCTAACTTTGCCTGTACACCAACTGATGATGTTGTTTTCTTCTGTTACTACTAGGGTTCAATGTTGAGAAAGTTCAGTACAAGAACGTGATGTTTACAGTGTGGGATGTTGGTGGCCAAGAGAAGTTGAGGCCCTTGTGGAGGCATTACTTCAATAATACGGATGGCTTGGTATGTTTTGATTACTTTGTAATTAAACAACCTTGACAAATTTATATTGGTCTATAGTCATTCTGCTGAGGTATTTGTGGTTGACTTTTGAGATGAAATTTTGTTAGTTTGCGTTTGTGGAGATTTATTATACATACGTCTCATTATTTGTAATTCAAACTATCTGTAAACTTGGCAAGCTAATCTTGTGAGTAATTTTTTCACAAAAAATTTAAAGACATGTTAATATTGATACTACATTAATATGTTACAATCTTGATCTTTAATAATTAGCGATGAATTTGTTGTTTAATTCTAGAACTCATCTATCTAAATCATTTTAATATGGGTTTACCGAATAAGTGGTATATATGTTACCCCTTTTCTTTCGATTAACATGAAATTTTATGGATCTAGAGTAAAATTGGCGCCTATCAGTCATCTTATTTATTCTCATTATGTATTAGTAGACAAACATATTTAGTTCTTCAGTTCATAATTTAATTCCCTAGTTTTTGTTAAAACTGGAGAATGCTGTCCAGTTTTTCAGATACTGCCTTGTGAGCTTATAGGGAAACTTTTTGCTAAGTAGACACTTAAGGCATTACTCTTGAGCTGCTAAATTATATCTTATATTGGTTCGATTTCTTAAGTTACAACTATCATTATTGTGCGCAAAGATCGCTTTCAACACAACACATGATTTGTAGCAGATTTGCTTATAATCTGGGACTAGACCTTAGTTTCTTATTTATCACAAACTGTACAAAGCTCATCATTTCAATTATAAGCTCAGTTACCAATTATTTTTGGATTATTTTGTGTCATTTAACCCCAATGGAAGCTGTTAATTATTCAATTCTTATTGTCTAGAATCTGAATATAGTTCTTCTGGACAGCTAGATGATGCTCTTCAGTAAAACCTTATTTACTCTTCAGGACAGCTTGATGATGCTCTTCAGTAAAACCTTGATTTTTTTTAAATAATACATTTTTTAAAAGTAATTGTGACATTAATACGCGGATTAAAAAATTTGCAAAAATAATACTACATCGCCGTACCGGTTGGCGAAAATCAGGTAGTCGCCAGATGGTTCGGCGAAAATGGTATTTTCGCCAAACCGTGTGGCGAAAATAGGCTGATTGTACAATTAAGAACGTCTGACAGAGCAAACGGCCGGGACACCTTATTTTCGCTAAATGGTATGGCGAAAATAGGGTTTTCGCCAAACGGTATGACGACAACCTATTTTCGCCATACCATTTGGCGAAAATAGATGGCTTCAAAATAAATGGTGTGAAATAGTATTTTCGCCAAATGGTATGGCGAAAATAGGTTGTCGCCATACCGTTTGGCGAAAACCCTATTTTCGTCATACCATTTGGGGAAAACCCTATTTTCGCCATACCATTTGGCGAAAATAGGGTGTCCCGGCTGTTTGCTCTGTCAGACGTTCTTAGTTGCGCAATTAGCCTATTTTCGCCACACCGTTTGGCGAAAATACCATTTTCGCCGAACCATCTGGCGACTACCTGATTTTCGCCAACTGGTACGGTGACGTAGTATTATTTTTGCAATTTTTTTAATCCGCGTATTAATGTCGCAATTACTTTTAAAAAATGTATTATTTAAATTTTTTTTCGTAAAACCTTATTCTACATTGTTGTTGTCTTTCTTCCTTGAGTGATCTGTGTTAAACTTTGGAATTTTGATGTATTCGTGAATATTGAACATATCCAACTATGCTCTATAGATTATAATAGCATCTTATATAATATTTGAATGCTCTGATTTGCAGATCTACGTGGTTGATTCATTGGATAGAGAGAGAATTGGAAAAGCCAAAGCAGAGTTTCAGGTTTTATAAATTGTTATAACTGCTCATTGCCGACTTAAGTTTGCTTTGTTAATCAAGCTAATATTTGTGAGCTTTGTTGCAGGCAATAGTTAATGATCCTTTGATGCTTAACAGTATCATATTGGTATTTGCCAATAAACAAGATATGGTAAGGCAACAAAACTTGACCACTACTTTTAACGGAAATTTGCTTGGATACATATGCTTGATCTTAGTGAACATGCTTACTCCTTTGTTTAAGTTGTTACTTCCTTTTATATGAAGGTACTCCACAGCTTGCAAATATATACTTATTTTATTTATCATATACCTTGAAATTTCTTAACATCTTGTCCCACAGTTTAATATATAACTTTCTATTTCTTGCAGTAAACTTTCACTACAGCAGATCACAGTATCCCTGACAGCCAAAACTTTCATAGAAACACCAAAAACTGTCGGGTACACATTTCACCAACAGCCGGCTGTCGGGTATTACCTGTCGGGGAAGCCGTGTCGGTGATGGCTATTGTTCTGCAACAGCACTAATGCAGACACAAAACCCCGACAGTGTTAGCTATCAGTGATAGATCTTGTCGTTTGACTACACAATCAATACTAGGCCCCACTTATGATGACAGTACTGTTGAGATGTCTGTGACAGTGCTATATATATATATATATTCTTTAACCGGTGAAATAAATAATAATCTAAAAAGTCAGTATGTTTTTAAATTCAGTGTCTATATATGGTGTGTTCTTATTCAGTAGGCACGTATTATCTCATTCACACGTTTGCATCCAAGAATTTAGATCCATACATCACAGATTGAAAATGGAAAGTTAAACTTCAATAATGTAATATCTTTTGAATCAAATACAGCATATACGTAGTACATACATAATCAGACGCGTCTAACTAAACACATAGGTTAATACATGTAGACACATCACACATTTAGTCTAAGAACACCACAGATCTGGCCTCCAATGCATTCTTTTCAGTTTGCATATATACGTGGCGTGCTTCAACACCAGCCTTGGCCCTTGGGATATCGATGCCATTTCGATGCATGACCTGCTTGTTAAATTGACTGATATTTTAAAGGAAAAACTATTAGTTAGTAGAAGACATGAAAGGAGATGATCAACTTAGCATATCTTATAGATTATCATTTGCTATCCCCGATGTAGCAAACTATTGTCGTCTGTTTTCGAGGACTCGGCCATGTTCGACCACATTGACATGAACTATGCATCTGCACATGTATTGAATTTGTTGGCTTTTCTTTTCAAAAAAGAAAGATCCCCAATATGAGTTAGAGAATAGATAGACGAGGAGAGGAATAATCAAGGTAGCTTACCGCAGAGTTCTACTCCATGGGGATGATATGCGGCCATCCATGCGCCCTCTACCGACAAGTTATACTCGTCGCTGCCGGCAATCGCTGGTCTCCGACTCTCCATGGGAATGAAAAGTGGAGATGGAAGGTATGTATGCCGTGCAAGATAGGGATATTCATACCGGGATATATGCAGTACAGCAGTAGTGCATGAGAGGCGGTTAATTAGGATAAAAAATCATGGGCCTGGCTGGGAAGGAATATATTACCGAAACTTTTGGGATTTAGTTCAGCCTTTCCAAGATGTTTATCTGCTATCAATTAAATCATTTATTTGTATAAAATAGTAATAAATAGTTGCATCACTTCTGGATAAGCCTTACGTACCACATGGGCCTGACTTATGGTTATTTGCATATATGGTTATGACTAGTTCAATTTCAAAGCCTCATGTAATTTTTTTTCTTCAAAGTACTCTTTTATTTATCAAAATTGAACCATCTCCGTATATGCATGTAGATGGAAGGGGGAAAATCAAGGGATGTGAAGTAGAGGGGGAAAATAGATTTAATCCAAAACGGTGTGGCATGCAGGGCGTAGCTATCATGATTAAGCTAATTAAGAACAAAAGAATTGAAGTTCCTCTCTTTGTCGGTTTATATTCCAACAATCCTATCACGTATGTAAACAAACATCACCGACACGGCTAACATGCCTAAAGGATTCGCACCTACCGAAACCTGATCGAACAACATCTATGACATGGCTGTCAGTTGTGTTACCTTCATCGGCAACAGCACTATCAGCTAATGAACCACCAACAGCGCTATCGACCACCATTAAATTGTATGCAACAGGGCTGTTGGTATTTCATATAGCTCTCGGGGAAACTTGAAGCTGTTGCAGTGTTTGATGTCTAAGCCTTGTAAATCTTCATGTATACACCCCGGCACACATTCATATACACCAAGAGGAACCTTTCCTTCTATTTAATGTAGAATTATTTTTATCAAGATGAATAGATAATGACACATTTGAGCTGTTTACATTGTACTGATGTGGTGCTTTTGTGGAAAGTGGAAACTATGTGGCATCTCGCAATATATTATTCCCAAGATTGTAAGTTGCACCTGAATTGATTTTGTGAAATGGGATTGGCATCTTATAGATTTGCTGTCTCTTTTGTACGTTTACTCTATGATGCATCCTCTAGAACTATCTATGCTGCTCCTGTCTAACGGATCTTTTCTTGTTCTGTCAGAAAGGGGCAATGACACCAATGGAGGTGTGCGAAGGCCTTGGCCTCTATGATTTGAAGAACCGCATCTGGCACATCCAAGGCTCTTGTGCCCTCAAAGGTGATGGTCTTTATGAGGGCTTGGACTGGCTCGCAAGTACTCTGAAGGAACTGCAAGCTTCAGGTCGCCTACCCTCAGGAGGGACCTCGTTGTTCTAAGTAGCAGGCCTGCCTGTAAGATCCTTCAGCTGATACTAACAATCTTGGATCAAAGACGATTCAGAAAAAAAAAAGATCCTGATGACAAATATCTTATAATCGAATATTACATTGTCCAGGTGATATGCTTCACGGTGTTGATTCTGCTGAAGGAAAGATTGTGCATGGACCTGACCACATCAAAATTTTACCACTGCAATTTTGTCATGGGTCCCTGGGAATTGCGGACGCTCTAACTTGTGATATAGGTCTTGTTTTCCTTTGTGAGTTCAGACTTCAGGCAAGCTAACCATCGGATGCGTTTATTCGCATATGATTATGTGAGTCAACATTTATCTAGACAAATCTGGTCGCATTACATACCACTTGTGTCAGACGGTTGTACATCAGGATCGAATTTATGTCGAATCAAAGCAGATGATGGCTGAACTAGTTGGCTTGGTGCCGCACCTACCATTCTTCTCACGAACCTTACCTACAATCTGGTACACCAAATACTATACATTGTAATAAATTGAAACTATTATATTCTGGGTATGATGCTTATTAAAAAACTATTGTTGTAGCACAAATTTACAATGTGCTTATGGAGTTATCACCGCAAAGAAATTTTGCCGGCGGTCAACCAGAACTTGCCATTCGCATTATAAACTTAGGTCCAACTTATTAGACGTTGTTTAGAACTGAGGAATTTGGTAGGAATTTTGAAGTGATTGTAGTGTTTTTACTACAAAAATTCGTACAAAGTTGGATGTTCAACCAAATCAACCTTGGATCCGGACTCAAATAAACTAATTAATATTAATGCATATATAATCATATAGGTACCATTTGGAACACGTGATTTTTCCCTATTTATATAGGGAATTAACTGATTGTTGTGAGATTCTTACGTTCCAAACAATCTCTCGGTTATGTCAACCAAATGTAACATCTGCTGCACCAAAACTTTTTTTTAAAAAAAGAATTTCAATAATGTCTCAGATGGAATTTCTCTCTTCTTCTTTTTTTCTCATATGGAACAAGACCAAATAAAAAAATTGAAAAATGTCGAGGTAAGCCAGAAGACAGAGAAGCAAGTAGATGAAGAGGAGAAAAGCGCGACAGACAGCGCAACAGACAGCGCAACAGCCAACAGGAGCGAGAGGGGAGGGAGAGTCAAGAGTCAAGACTCAAGACAGAGCAATGCCGTTGGTCAGGTCTCAGACTCTCAGGTGCCCCGTGCCCCGTCCCAGCGACAGCCACACAAACCCAACACCCCCTCACGGCCTCACCTCACCCCTTCCGCTCCTCGTCGGTCGTCGCCACCAGCGCGCCGTGTGAGAATGAGATAGAAACCGCCCACTCACGCGGAGTCAGGCCGGAGCCCGGCCCCAGCGGCGACCGGACTCGCATGACGCTTTCGCGGCCGTCCACATCAGCCTCGGACACCGGGATGCTCGGCCTCCGCCTCGTGCTGCTCCCGGCGGCGGCGGCGTTGGCGCGGGGGTGGGGGGGTGCGTGCCCAACCACGTGGCGCCGCAGCTCGCGGTGGCGTGCGCTCGTGGGGGCCGGGGAGGTGATCGCGGAGGCGCGGGGCACGCCGCCGTGGCGGTTACGGCCGTGGCGATCGCCTCGGGGGCGTGCCTGTCGACCAAGGTCGACTTCCTCTGGCCTCGCTTTAACGCCCTCGCATCGAGCAGCTGCCGGGTAGAAGCTCTCTCCCTTTCTCTGAGCACACTTGGGTATTTCATTGAGTGGTTAATTGCTGAAACATAACTTTGTAGATGCTGCACTAAGCACTTAAGATCATCTAAAGACGATTCGGTGCCATGTGTGCATAATTCTATCCGAGTATGACCTCAAGCATAGCTCTATGCTTCCTTTTTTTTTTGACCGAAAGCTCTATGCTTCCATTTCATAGGTGTGATAGCTAGTACTCCCTCCCATTCACAAAAACTTGTCGGTTTGGGATAAGTGCAGTCGAACTTTTGAAACTTCAGCTATTGATATGTTTTTAAATATTTAGATTGGATGCATGAAAATCATATGTGTAGATTCTTCTTGAAACCAACTTTCATAATATTATAATTTTATTATATTTTTAAGTATATTATAATAGAAATTAGTGGTCAAAGTTGAGTTTTAGGACCGTATCGATAGCCAAAACGATAACTATTTGTGACCGGAGGGAGTAAGTTTTATTAATTGTCATTTAGACGATCTAAATCGTTATCAGAATTTTTTAAAAAAAATTGGAAGTATTTTGGTCAAATGTTTGGATAGTTGGGACTAGCACTCGAGAAAAATATGCAGTGCAGAACGTATAAGATTGTATGTAGTATAACATAGTAACTTATTATCTGGTTTGCTGCTTACTGCTTAGTTTACATTATTTTTCCTACCTCATGTTTATAATTCGGTATACATGCAGATAGTCTTGCATTTGAAGGAGTAGAGGTGACAGGATACCAGTTATTTGAGGATCCAAAGGTGTTAAAAAAGTAGAAACATTCTCAATAAATACTTGTTCGCCTGAACTTTATCATTTTTACTCTTTAGTTTGACATCTTCAATCCTGTGATACAGGTGCAGAAAGCAATTGTATTTGCAAGCACAGCCCACATTGGGCAATTTAGGAAAACAGGAGATCCATATGTTACACACTGCATACATACTGGGAAAATCTTAGCTGCCTTGGTCCCATCCACTGGAGAAAGAGTATGGGTTCTCTGTCCTTTTGTTTTCTATATGCATATTGCTTCACTTTTTTTTCTCAAAGGCTTTAATTGATGAATGCTTTTCTTCTTTCTAATCTTCCCTAATCCCATCGTTGCATTTCATGTAGTCAATAAATACTGTTGTTGCTGGCATTCTTCATGATGTTATTGATGATACAGCTGAGAACTTGAAGAGCATAGAAGAGCAGTTTGGGGATGATGTTGCTAGTTTGGTATCTGCTGTTTCAAAATTAAGCTACATAAATCAGGTGATGCATATGTTAGTAAAACATGCTATATAAGCATAGAAACAAGTCTCTGCTGATTGCTGACATTGATTGAGAAGTGCTAGCTGACTTGAACGTATAATTTTGGGTTGTGAAACATTATGGTTGAGACAAACATGAATACATGATTGTTATAACAATTTTACCGATTATTGCATAGTGTATGCTGTTATACTTAAGCAGCCTGTGGTTCATGAATGCGGTATATTGTCATATTCCCACAACTTCTAAGTTCCATTTCAGTCCATTTTTTATCCAGGTGCTGAATTATGTCAAATTGTCGACACATTGGCTTCAGGTGTCTGAATGCACCATATACATGCCAATGCCTTGTGCCCTTGCTGCATAACGTAGCTCATCCTATCCTATTGGCCTATTGAAAGAGCACCATTACTGCATTGCAGAATGCTTTTGTACCAACAGTACTTCCGTTCCCTTTGGTATGTTCGTGCTATTGTTCATTTCTATTGTCTGTGCATTGCAGCCGACGCCGATGCAAAAAAAACTCTGGTGGTAGCACTCTTACTTCAGAAGAAGTATGTTCCCTTCCTATAGTCTTTAGTGCGAAGTGATGATGTGATATTAAGCTACACTAACGGATTGTTAATGGCCTCACTATTTTCCTATGATTTTGCTTGCTAATTAAAGTGAGTTCCAACCAATGTATTGGCATGTTTTCGATAAATTTTTTGTCAGTTGCCAGAAAAGCATATAACGCTGCTCTCAGAAAGCCCAGGAATTTATTTTTCTCCTGCTGTCAGTCAGGCAAACAATTTGTGTGTTATGCTATTGGGGATTGCTGACGATCCTCATGTGGTGCTTATCAAGCTGGCAGATCGTTTGCACAATATGCGAACCATGTATATCGCTTGCACAATATGCTTTTTAATTTGAAGTATTTAATATTTCCTTAAGTGATTCAACTGTTATATGTATTGCTTATTTGTTTTCCCTTTCGACAATATCCTTGTCAATATTAGCACTATTTCCATGATATGTTTTTTGTGAGCTTCTAATGATTTTCATCAGACATTCCTGTTTCACCTTACAAGCCTAAAGCCAAAGTGCTGGAAGCGGTGATTGAAAATGAACCATATAAATACAATGGGACTTGGGATACTAAATTGGATAAGCCTGTTAGGTTTCGAGTTAAAACTAAATGGTAAATTAAAGAACTGGGTTCTAGTGTTCTTATTTTCTGTTGCTACCTGGCACAACGGAATGCAGGGGAAATTTCTTATCTCCTCGACTCTACACTAATAATAGGAAAAAGAACTGGCATAATCCGATTGACATATTCATTGGCTCATCCCTAGGCATCTAGCTTATAAACTATCTTATTCGGCTTTGTGCTCATTTTGAAATGTACTGTATTTTCCCTTAAAATCAGCAACAGTACTCTTTTTGAATCATTTATGTGCATCAACAAGATAACAAACTCCTATTCATCCATGCTTCACTTTTAGGTGCTTTACTGTACCTGCATCTGAACATGTTCTATATGTATTGAAATGCTCCTAATTTTAACTTCATGTTGCTTTCAAATAGTTATTGGATTCTGTAAATGCTGTACCTTACTAAAAGCAGTATTGCAGCTATGCTCTTCCCATTCCCAAAGCTGAAGCTGTTGCTCAAGAGACATCGTCTGTCTGGTGCTCACTTGCTTCTCGATTGGGAGTCTGGGCTTTGAAAGCTGAGCTAGAAGATTTATGCTTTTCTGTCCTTCAGGTTTTTATTCTATCGTCCATATTGGTTTCCTACAGAATGTTATTTTATGCCTTTACACTGTTTTCGATATTCTCAATGAATTTGATGTTTTTATGGCTTCATTTGAAACTTTTCAAATTTCAAGGGAAACTGTTAAATCTCATTGTTAGTAGACATTATACTTTCCTAACTTGAAACTTTCATGTACTGTTTGTTTGCATGGTACACCACTTGATGGGTTTCTCAAACATGTTGATTTGATATTTAGGAGCTATTCTGAAATGCATGCTTTGGTGCGATCAACTAGATCTTTTTTATTGTTGGACCAAAATGCTTACTTTGTACTATATAACTTTACCAAGTAGTTCGACCAACATCTAGATGCTTTGAGGAAAAGGTTTATGGAAAACTATACTTGTCCAATACCATGTTTAGTTGTCTACTAATTCATGTGTGTGTGTGTGTTTATGTAAAGCATACAAGCATATGATGTTATTTTGATCATCTACATCTCAATGCTTGTGTCTCGATCTTGTAGCTGCAATGGTGTTATCATGTAACTTTTTTGTTTTTATCAATTTACTTCGTAATACCTTTTTTACTGTGCATAACATTATATTTACTTGTTTGATATCTCTGTCAAATTCATGAAGCCCCAAGCTTTCAAGAAAATACGATCTGAACTTACTTTGATGTGGAATTCTACCAGCAAATCTAAAATTATGAGAAGGTCATCAATTACAAGTGAATTGCTTTCCTCAATGAAGGATGTGCATACAACATCCACCCATGATTTGTTTAGTTCGAACAACCAAGAAGAACCAAATATGAAGGTGAGTTCATTGTGAAATGAATAAGTTTGGGTCTTCAATGATATCCACATGCACTGAAGACTAAACATTAATTGTTGGTTGACTAACATTGACATTTTGCAATAGTTTCATTATTTTGCCTCTCGTATGCACCCTATGACGACCCGTGCAATTAGCCCAGGGTAACGACAGTAACACCGTCATTACTCTGAGATAATTACACGAATCTCGGCATAATAGCTAATCAAAATATAGAGCACACTTGATATTTTATCAGTTAGTACACCATGTTCAGAGTATTGCAGCAAAACAATAATTAGAGACTGAAATGGAAACTTTATTACAGTTCATTGCCACGCAGGCTACATATCCAGTACCATAATTATACATAAGATCCAAGTACAACAAAAGGATATTACATAGATACTAATTACACCAAAGACTGACGAAGTCGATGCACGGCTACCCATCACTCTATCCTCCTAGTAGTACTCAGTCGCCTCGTCAAACCAACCAGACGCTTGAACACCGGGGCCATTTTCTAGCAAAAGGGGGATTTAGCAAAAGTGAGTACAAAAGTACTCAGCAAGCATTATTAGCAAAACGCAATAGATGAATTTCTCTCAATTCCAGCCAAAGTCCATCTAATGATCACCTTCTCTCAAAATCCAGTTTTACAGAAATTAGGTTTTTGATTTTCTTTAAGGGTTGTCTATTTTAATTTTTGAAAATGGCTACTAGCAGTCGTATATGAGGCAGACTTAGCTTCTGTAGCCTCCAATCCAAGAGACAGGTATGAATTCATGATTTTGACCCTGTGCAGGTTTGTACCACTTTACCCATAGTGACCCCATCCAATCCTGGAGACAGGCAGACTTAGCTTCCATAATATTTATCACTAGTCCAGTATTAGATCTCCAACCCTGATAGCCAACGAGTAGTGGTGTCCTCGACTGTTCCCCACCTACCCTTAGCGTACTAGTTGTACCATGCTACCTGCATCAAGCGTGCGAGGACGCTTGATGCAGGTGACCTCCTGCTGGATCTAACTCAACTCCTGAAACTATGAAATATTAAAATTCTATGGAGCAATTAAATTATGGCGTATTTTATGGTGTCCAACCTTCCGCATTAAAATTAGCAAAGATGTGATGCTCATTTAGATTAAAATTTATTAATTGGTCACATTTTTTGGATTTACAGAGATTTTATTTCCGGCATTTTAATTTACCATCAAATTTTATTTTATGCGACTTATTAAAATCCGTGGTTGTAATTTTATTTTAGTGAGGGTATTATCTCCCATTTTTAGTTATTAAGGTAGCTATTAATTTCATGCAATTCCTTATTTAATTAACAGCGGTGATTTGCTGTATTTCTAGTTTTTCAAATTTTACGGCAGATTCTTATTTGAATTATTGCGGTTCGCGACGGTTGCAATATACCCGCGTATTTTTATTTTCTCACCTTTCCTCTCCCTTTTTTTCCACCTTTCCCCCTCCTACCTTATTTTTCTTCTCTATTTCTCTTCCCATTTTCTTTTTCTCTTTTTCTCTCTTCCTCTTCTTTTCTTCTTTTCATTTTCTTTCTTCTTCGCTCGGGTGCCTTATCCATTTCTTCCTCCCCTAGCTTCTTCTAACTTCTCTGGTCCTTCCTTTCATCTGCTCTCCTTGCCGAGCTGCTCCTATCAGACTCCGGCTAGTGCCACCTCATTCACACCGCCACCCGCCTCCTCCTCACGCTGCCTTCCCGCGCACACCGCCTCGCCTTCTCGCCCACCTCCCTACTCTCACGCCTCCGAGCCGCTCACTGCCCGCCTCTCTCGGCTCATCTTGCTGTTGCAGTTCGCTCGCCCCATCGCTGAAGCTCCTTGCGCTACAAGACGACTGTCGCCGGATCTCCCATTTCCCGCCTCGGCCCTAGGGTCGAACTCTACCTAGCTTGGGTTGGATCCGGTCTCCTCTCCCCTCTTCTTCTCCCCCAAATCTCCTCTCTACCTCTCTCTCTCTACTTCCCTTCTCATCCTCCTTCAGCTCGCCGGCTCGTCGCCGTTCCTCACACGGCTTGGCCTTAGGGCCGAGCCCTACTCAGGGCACAAGAGCAAAACCGTCTCGCCCTCTACTTTGGATGATTGAATTACTTGCTGAAACACATTAATTTCACTTTTAGTATTTGTTGATTCAAGTGGGCAGACTAGCTATTTTCTTGGTCGATGATAAGCATTATTATTATTATGAGTATTTGGAGCTGGAGGTACCGTGACGATACCCAGATGAACCCATGTACGCCGGGGAGTACATCGGTTCATTGGGGATGAACGGCGCAGCCCTCCAAATACAAACTCATACACTAAGACCAACCTTACTTTGCTATCCATCTACTGTGTAATGCTTGCTTCCTCTTCATACCAAATATTGCTAGCAGGATAAAAGATGTGGTTGTGCACCTGATGTTGAATCTGGGATGGTAGGGTTCTGAGCTATGGATGAATGGTGAGGGTGAGATTGATGTGGAGGAGCTGATGGAGAGTTGGCTCACATCTGGACCTTCTTCTTGGTCTCCTGGCCTCCTGGCTCCTCCATGGTCTTGCCTGCTCCTTTTTTTTGCTCTCGGCTAGTTCTTGCTTGGAGGCTCCTTCCTGGCCTTCCTCTTCTCCTCCCTTTGCTTCGGTTTGGGCTCTCCTCGTAAGCTTGCTCTGACTTGCTCTCTTGCTCTCGGTTTGGAGTGAGTGGAAAGGGGGAATGAATGGCTGTGCTCTCTTGTTGGGAGTGTGGCCAGGGAAATGAGGTTCTCAGTTGTGAATGAAGGAAAGGGGAATGAATGAGCTGTGCTAGCCTGGCTCTCGGTTATGGTGAAAAAAGGGGGGATGCAATGGGCTGTGCTTGCCCTTATCCTCTTTTATTGTGGTTCCTTTTTACTTTTCTACCCTTGGTCTTTTATTGGTTTACTATGGGATGCATTGCTACTATTTGTGTTTCGCTAAGGATACCTGCAATCCTACCAGGTTTGTATAAATTGCCGGATGATCGATATAAGGAATTGACGAGGTTTACTTTGGAATAAATTAAATCGCTAATTTCCTTTTGCAATCTAGATTATCTTATCCTAATTCCTCATTTACGATGCGTTAAATAGGCGGGTCCTTTCATCCTACCCCCCCCCCCCCCTTAAAAGGGATTTCATCCACGAAATCCGATTCACCTAAATGAAGGACTTCGGAATCAAATAGAATCGCACCAATAGGATGAAGAGATGGGAGACATACCCGCAACCGTGTTGGTGTCTCCTTCCACTTGCTCTGCCGAGATATAGTTTAAGCGAGCGGATTCTGCGGTCGGTTCTCCTTGTTAGATCCTTTAGAAGATATGGCACTGGGGCCTTCTTGATCGCGTCTTGTTGATGGTGCACTACTTGGCGGTCTCCCTGAAGCGTTCTGTCTGAACTGACCGATTAGAAGTGGACAATTATATCTCTTATGTCACTCCTGACCACAATGATAACAAATGCCAGGCTGCTGGAAGCAATTGTTAGCAAAATAGGGATCTCCACATTTGTAGCACTTGGCACGAATCCTGGGGGTGGGACATTAGGATGTGGATTGGATGTCTCTATCCCTTCCTGAGGTGGAGGATTTCTGTTTGGCATGGGTGGTCTAAAAAGTCTTGGCGGGTTAGGAGTAGGTGTCCCAGTGTCAAATCTCGCTTTCTTTTCTCTCTCTTCATTTAACTGGGCTTGCTCATTTTCCAAGATAATGGCCCGGTTTGCTGGATCTTGGAATTCAGTGACCAGATGGGTGGATAGGTGCATTCTTAGGTATGGGTTCATCCCTTTCCTGTAAATCTTCTTGGCATCCGAGTCTGTCTCTTCAGGGGCATTGCGAGATAATTCATTGAACTTATTAAGGTATTCTCCTACCTTTCTGTTCCCTTGAGTTAGATCACATAATTTTTTCCTCTTGATGTCCATCTCACCTAGGGGTATATAGGTGTTACGAAACTAGGAGGCGAACTCGGTCCAAGAGATAGGTTTATTAAGTTGCATGCACCAACCAGTTCACCCAAAAGCTTAAGCTGATGAGGAAAGGTGGGCAATTCACTTATACTTCAACAAGGTTGTTCTCCCGAATGAGTACGGCAGTAGTTGGTCCACCAATTCACAGCTGGGCCGGTCAATTGATATGTGGCATATTGCACTTTTTCCTCAGAGCAACCTACAGTGTGCAGCTTCTTCTCTATTTCTTGAAGCCAGTCTTCAGCTTCAAGTGGTTCTGTGGCTTTGGCAAAGGTAGGTGGTCGAGTTTGCAGGAACTCTCCTAGGGTGACTTTGGTTCTGGTTTGACGTTGGGTTTCGGGAACGAGATTAGTGAGTAAAGCCTCCATAAATTGTTTTTGGCTATCTTGAGCTTCCTTTCTAGAATTTTCTAGTAACATCAAGATTCTTTCTAATTGGTCAGGGTTCTCGGGGGTTCTAGCTGTGCTTGTGTCACTCCGGGTGGTGTGGGTTGCCTAGTCTCAAGAACATTGGGAGGGTTTAGATCTTAGGTAGGAGCAGTTTGTTGGTTGTTAGCATTTGGCGAATTAGATCTTAACCTAATGATCAGATCTTGCTTTCTAACCTCACGGTCTGACATCCTACAAACTAATCCAATTGATGCATAATTTTTAGCCAATTCTTTAACTTAGTACATGCATTAGTCTTGTCCTTCTTGATTTTAGGCAGAGTGATTTAATCAGGAATAGGTTGGACGTCTGTAATTATCAGCAGTGAATTACAAGATGAGAAGTATTATTGTACATAGAGATTATTATTGTTTTGTTTTTAAGCAAATGGAAGAAATCAGATTATCTCGCTCTCTTTCGCCACTCCATTTCAGAATTACATACACCATCTGCCTAATCATCTCGGAATAAGAACCATAAATCGTGAATTAAGAGAAACGAAAAATAAACCTGATGTTCGAGCACCAGGAACTCCCCGACATTAACGCACTCGGGTCGCCCTATATCTAAAGAAGAACATGAAGCCACGATTAAGATGCAAATAAGAAAATGATAAAAAGCTTGGTGTCTGAGCACCAAGAACTCCTCAAGATTAGCGCACTTGGGCCGCACTATATCTAAAGAAGAAAACGATAAATAAACTTGGTGTCCAAGCACCAAAAACTCCTCGAGGCCACGCGCTCGAACACGCTATGGAGCCACCTGTCCAAGCACGCCACAGACAACAGGTTCGGGTTCGTTTCCTAGTCCTTAGCTCCTATTTCTAATTACTGTAATCAGCTATTTAGATACATATACATATATACAAACACAAATATTAAATAATCTAACTTCCTATACTACAACTGATCCCTAAACAGTTACAGTATGATTATTTGACCAATCAATATCTATCCAACCTATTGTTATTTAACGAAAAAGACATAATGATAATGCAATCTAATTAATCTAACATTTTACATGTGCATGCAAACATTGAACATGATGATATGCAGTTATCAGGAATGCAGTTATAGTGTGCAGCATTGATTGAGCACACGATATCTAAACAGAGAATCATGATTAATTGATTAAATGGAACAAGTCTAGCATATGTTGGAATGAATAAAGTACTACTTAAAATGCCATCATGGATAATGAGAAGTGCAGTTAGGACTATTAGCTCTTGCAGACTAAAATGCCATCCATGTTTTGCAATTTATGATTCGAGCCCACAATTTGATAATGACACTTGTCTCAATTAAGAACTTTTAGTTATCTCTGCTTGTAACCTTTGTAAATTGTCTGCTTTATCCATATGTGCAGGCTATGGACTCCAATTGATGGGGAGTTTGATGATTATATTATCAACCCTAAGGGTAGTGGTTACCAAGTAAGAATCATCTGGCACCAAATTAAACATTACATGCATTGATAATTTGAGGTAGTACTCTCAGCAACTTTTAGCCAGTATTAATGTATTAGGATGAATTTTTCCAAAAAAATTCCAGCATTCTTAGTTTTGCACTGGCGCTGCTATGGTTGCCCAAGCTAGTATTACGTTGGTTATACCATGAACTGGCTATAGTTGAATTTTGATTTGCTTGTCAATTAGTAGAGTGCCTAGTTTACCGATTCATTTCGTCCCCTGTGCTTATATTTGCTGGTGGTTATTTTCTGTGCTAGTCACTCCATACAGCTGTTCAGGCATCTGATAGCTCCCCGCTGGAAGACCAAATTAGAACCCAGGTAGATACTTTTTTTTCCTTATGTGAATAGATGTATAACAGTCCATCCTGATACTGATGGAGGTTCTTGCCCACAGTGAATGCATGAGTGTGCAGAATATGGACTTGCTGCTCACTGGTTGTATAAGGAGAGCAAAGTTGAATACAGTAGTGGCATGAGTAACAAGATAAGCTGAAGTACATCATACCCATCAAGTTCTTCAGAAGATGAAAGTTATGTACAAGATAGTATACCCTTGAAGTATAGTTCTGTGAAAGTGGGGCATCCGGTCCTAAGAATTGAGGGTAGTCACTTACTCGCAGCTGTCATAGTCAGGTATAGCTTCGAATTCAATCATAAACAATTTTTGTTTGTTATTCTGGAGGATTGTTCTGATATCTGATTGTGTAAGTCAATATGCAGAATAGATAAAGGGGGGAAATAATTACTTGTTGCTGTAAGTTCTAGCCTCGAAGCTGTAGCTGAGCGAAGATCTTCCTTTCAGTTGAAGCGTTGGGAAGCTTATGCTAGGCTTCATAAGAAGGTTGACCTGATAGCAATTTTTTCTTGATGGATTCTGCTTGTGAGAGTGCTTATTTCTGTCTAATACCCAACCCATTTCAAGTTTCTGAGAAATGGTGGTGTGCACCAGGACATGGTGACTGGTCAACAAAACCTGGAGAAGTGCACACTATGGCAGGATGGTATATTCCATAAGGTTTGCATGGCTGAAACATTACTAGTTTTTATCACTTTGTTTCTTTGCTTGTCAGTTTTTTGTGTTCTTTATGGTTTGGTTTTGGTTTGAATGGTCTGCGTTGAGATATCATCGAAATTGGACCGTTCATGCATTTGAGGGTGGAAGAGTTGCTCGAACTGAAACTTGAGAGTGCTGATGACAAGTTAGACAGTTTCAGTCCTACTAGGTCATTTCAATTCATGGGGTTGATTATATCCTGTATGTCTTTTACAGCAAGACCAATTTGGGAGACTTTTGCTTACTTTTATTCAAATAATTGATTTGACGGAAGAGGAAGAGTACTGGATGGCTTTATCTGCCATATTTGAGGGTAAAGAAACCTCCGCTCTGACATTGGAATCGAGCAACCCTGATAAATGAACATCTGACCTTCCCTTCCTAGCTCTACTCCCCTGAGTGATCCCATCAACAATAAGGTTGGCATACTCTGGCCATATCTCATGTTTACTCTATTTTGTGAAAGGAAAGCTCCAGTAACAAATGTAATAATACAAATTTTCTTTCACAATTAAGGCTCAGAATGTACACTGTTCTCTACTTCTCTCTTCTTCTGTGTGGAAACTCTAGGTGCATAATAATACCCTTCCAAAGCAAAGACAACAACCTCAATCCTGATTGTTGCTTCAATCTCCCCCATAG
The DNA here is from genome assembly GCA_036346275.1 of Otatea glauca. Classification (NCBI taxonomy): domain Eukaryota; kingdom Viridiplantae; phylum Streptophyta; class Magnoliopsida; order Poales; family Poaceae; genus Otatea; species Otatea glauca. The sequence goes on from CM070714.1 coordinate 45,393,070, forward strand.
GTGCATTTGCTCAGAACGATGCTTCAATGGGAGGAGCAAGTTCGCCGTGGAACATCGTTAGCGGAGAAAAGTCTCGGTGCAAGGACGTGCACTGAACCAATCCTTCGTGAGGTGGCCATCATCTGCTGGCCGCATGGGAAGATAATGAGTACTGGCAGCACAGCCGCGGACGCTGCCAGAAGGATGGGCGTTGAAGGGAAGCTGCTTTGGGTCAATGGGCAACTTGTGCTGCCTCAAACCGAGCTCAAGGATGGAGATATAGTTGAAGTGAGGGTGTAGATGCGATTTCCTCTACGCATTTCTCAGGGCTATTCACCATATTTGTTCCTGGAGTTCTTACCAACTATGTAAGGATGCAAGCAAGACTGGAGAATGATAGATGTAGAAAGCCAAAGCCTCAATTGTACATTCCATTTGTCGAAAGAATCAAAGGAAGCAGGATTTAGGTACAGGAAATGACGAAGTGTTGTCTTTTGTACATAAGCGACCAGGTACCAACTGTAGGTATCCTTGTTTACAGTAGCAGTGTAAATTTCTGTAAGTAAAGCAGCAGTAACATGTATGGTCGGTGATTGACAGTTCTCTGGGAGTGCTAGTGGTTCTGTACATAATGTTGATCGTCCCATGACTCGATCACTTGAACTAGTGTCGAACTCGAACAAGACTGGGTTGTAGCATTTGACTGTACATTTGTGAATTAATACATCGTTTCTATGGAGCAATGCGAATCGTTGCGGTAACAAGTTAACAACGATGTTTTTGTACCACCAAAAAAAGGAGTGATGCGAGAACGTGAAGTACTTGCTGTGCTAAAGAAAAGATCATTGATTGCTCTCAAATAAAAAAAAAGGAGGGGACTAGACTCCGGACGTTCCACGGGAACGTTTCCATCGTACCCTCTTGAAAGCAATGCCACAAACTTCTTTAATTGCATGCAATAATTTATGGCAGCATGTGTGCAATATTGTAAAAACACACGAGGAAAGTTTTTTTTTTAAAAAAAATCACTCTCTCAATAACTTAGATTTGAGTAGCATTGAATGTCTAAATTAGTATTAGCCAACCTATTTGAAAATAATAGTGTAAATGTATTAAAAACAACAAATGCATATCTGAAAAATGATATTGCAACCTTAGAACATTTTAGAGATGTACATGCAACAATAAAAAATACCTAGTGCAACATCTCAAAATAACTTATTTCGCAATCCATTGCAGCACAAAAGGCAACAAAATAAAGACCTTTTGCTACAGGAAAGAACTCTTCTGCAACAAATAAACCTTCACCTATAACACACAAAAAATTACTAATAGATCTGATAAATACACATTGCAACAAACAAAAACATTTCTTACGACATTGGACCAAGCGAGGTGAAGAAGACGACCACGGCCTCCTCACTCTCCATCTCCATCTCCACCCCCACCTTCCCCCTCCACCTGTCCCCTTCACCTTAACCGACACACCCCAGTAGTGACGGCCACGCCGCTCCCAATGTGGTGGACGCGCTCAAGCTTTGTCAGCAACAGTGAGGCAGGCGGCATGAAGCTGGTTGAGGTAGGCAGGGTGGGCGCACTAAGCGATGACCCAGACGAGGACGTGGATGACGGCGGAAGCGGCACGACGAAGGATATGAGGTCACGCTGAGGAAGCGGCAGCGTGAGATCCGTGTGGAGCCTCGACTGCCCCTGTACGCGCGGATGCAGAGCGAGAGATAAGACATGGTCGATATGGGGCAGTATGCAGCGATCGAATGTGTGGGCGAGAAAAGGTCAAAGTGGAAAAGAAATGTCTATCGTAGGTGGATAACTGGATAAGAATTGATTGGCGGAGAATAAGCGTAGTGAGGAAGTGCTGGACGTTAAAATGGGTGTCTGATCTTGCCCTTTGTATTAGACGCACGGGGCGTAGCGATTCTGAAAAAATTCATTGATTTATTGTCCTATTCTGTGTTGCCACCGAATCCCATTCGCCCGTTCACACAGAAATATGAACTCACTTCCTAAATCCTTGTTAAAATCGATGTGGTTTTTTTTTACTCAGTAACGCAGTCAATCAAGCAACAAATATATAACTGTGGGGAGGAGACCATGCAGTTTTTTTGCCCTAAAAAAAAATCAAGCAACAAATAGATTCAAGAACATTCACCCCTTCGCTCCAAAATATTGCGTGCCTTTCCAATTTCGAACTGAATAAAAAACATACATGCCAGGGCCCCACGTGCAGTGAATCGCACACTGGAGACAATCAACGGCTGTGCGCAGCGTGTTTACTCCTTGTTAAGCGTCCCCGTGGCCCCACGTGCAGCGACACAGCGCGCTCGCCGCGACCATTACCGCCGCGACAGCTTGGCAAATCGAAAACGCTGAGTTTCTACTTCCGCGAGGCCGCCGCCGCCACGTCTATTTCCCCGGGCAACGTTCAAACATTCAAAAAGGAAGGGAATGAAAACCCTAGACGAGCGCCTCTCCCTCCCCAACGGTCAAGTTCCTCGAATCCGCTCCTATATATTCCCCTCGCCGCCCTCTTCCTCCGCATCTCAGCACTCGCTTCGCCACCCCCTAATCCGCCACACCCACCTAAATCAGGAGGTAAGAGAAGGTAGGAGACGCGAGAGATGGAGATGGAGATGGAGGCCGCGGTGGCCATGGACTTCCACGCCCTCTCGCGACGCGACCTCCAGGCTCTGTGCAAGCGCAACGGCGTCCGCGCCAACATGACCAACGTCGCCATGGCCGAGGCCCTCCAGTCCCTCCCCTCGGTAAGCTCCTCGCTTGATTCGCCCTTCCGTTTCACAGTTTTGCATGATTTGGTATGGGATTCTCGTGCGCGTTCGTGAGACAATTAGGCGTGGGGTCGTTATTGATGTGTGTGGGTATTGGTTGTGGATTAGGTGGATGGGATCGACGAGATCGGCACGACGCTCTGCCTCCCGACGCCGGGCAGGTCGGCGATGAAGTCGGCCCTGAAGTCGGCGGCGGCCGGGGAGGACCAGCAGCAGCACGGGAGCCCGCTCCCCCGAGGCCGCCGCGTGTCGGTGAAGTCGCCGGAGGCCATCCGGATGGACTTCGAGGAGGCCGAGGGCGAGATGAAGCGAGATCTCGTCAAGGAGATCGTGAGGACCCCCGGCGTGGCGCTGCGCAGCATCAGCCGCCACGCGCAGGCCACGCCCGCGCCGATCTTGACTCCAGCGGCGTCCAGCGCGCGCACAACGACGAGGAAGCCCGCGGCGCGCAAGACCGAGGTGTTGCCGACCCCGGCCACTTTGCGGAGGAGCCAGAGGACGACGGCTCAGAAGGCCGCGGCGCAGGTGGAGGAAGAGGTGTCGACGGCAAAGAGAACTACCAGGAGGTCTGCGAGATCGAAGATGATGGTTGATTTGGTCCAGGAAGAAGAGGTGGTGGCGCCACCGGAGGAGGAGAAGGTGCAGGAAGAGGAGCCAAAAGGTGAGAGAGATCTGCTTCCCTGATCAATTTGTTTGATTGTTCGATTGCTTGGAGGCAGTTTTTGATGCGAATTTTGTGATCATGCAGGTGTTGCTTCTGATGAGAAATGTGATGACCCTGAGGAGGAGGAAGCTACGAAGCTTCTGGAAGAAGGAAACAGCAAAGAGGAGGAACCAGAGCAGGATGAGGAGGGTGAGATTTTATACTGCATATGGATTTCCATAACCCTGTTTGAATTTTATGCATGCTTTGCAATTTGAAGTTGTGTGATTCGGTGTTGTTTTTGAGCAGTTATTGATGCAAATTCGTGTTTATGCAGTTGATTCTTCTGTTGCGCCGATTGAATCTGCAGTAGTTTCGGACAGGAGCTGTGATGATCCTAAGGTGGAGGAAGTGGTGGTTGTGGTGGAGGAAGAGGCCACAAAGCCCCATGAAGGTGAGATGGTTCATTTCAGTGCGTATGCGTTCTGTTAGGGTTAGAGAGATGCAAAAACGTGGAAAACCTCACGGAGGAGGAATCCTTAACTCTAACAAACTAGTTGGATATTTGAGGAAACCATATCTCTATAACACATTCCAAGATCCATCTATTTTGTTCCTTTGTCTCTAGTGATCAAGACTCTGAGTTGTGGCAATTCCAAAATTCATCCATTTGTTCCTTGAATTATCTGTAGCGATCAAGACTCTTGAGTTGTGGCATTGTAGAATCCATCCATTTGTTTACTGCTTTATCTGTAGCGATTAGGACTGAATTGAGACATTCCAAAATTCATCCATTTGTTCCTTGCTTAATCTGTAGCTTTTGAGTTTCTGAATTGTGTGCTTTTTATCCGTTGAACAGGTTTGCTAATTATGAATCATGATGCAACAGTGGCAGGAATTGGGGAAGACCAGGAGCTTGTCAGCGTTGAGAAGTCTACTCCCGTGCCAACCATGGAGGATTCACCAATCCTAGGCGTCTTGTCCAAGGCGGAAGCCACAGGACCAGTCATCGAGAAGGTAGAAGACGCCTCAGTTGGAGATGGTGGTGAGGGCTTTCGCGAATGGTCACCGGTGAAGGAGATAACTGATGAGATCAGTCGTGTCAGTGAAGACAAGGAGGCCGTCAATGAGACCACCGAGGAAGATGACCTCAATGAAAAGAAAGAAGTGGCTGCCGATGAGATGCTGCAGGCTTATATGACAGACGATGATACCAGTGAGGAAGATGATCTTGATGAAGAGACCAGTGAGGAAGATGACCTCGATGAAGAGGAGGAAGAGGCTACTGATGAAATGTCACAGGTTGATCTGACAGGCGATGAGGCCAGTTCGGAAGATGAACTTGATGAAGAGAAGGGAGGGGCTTCCGATGAGATGAAGCATGCTGACCTGACAGACGACGAGACCACTGCGGAAATTTACTCCACCTATGTGACAGAAGAAGAGAATGGTGAGACCGATGACGAGAGTGACTCCACTGAAGAGACAACCGAAGAGACCACTAAGGATGATGACTCATCTGGAGAGGAAGATGATTTCAGCGGTGATCTGCCACCGGAGTTTGACAATGCCAACAACTTCAGTGATTCTGAAAATGAGAGCGACACCACTCCTCCGTTGCCGGAGGAAATCCAAGCTGTTATTGCATCATCTGCAGCCAAGGCTACTGTGAAGTACCTGGATAACTCCGCCATCACTGAAGATCTAGGAGTATCCAGCGAGGAGGAGGTTTCTCAGCATGCTGATGCTACTGAAGAGATGATTTCCAGCACACTTGACACCATTGTGAAGTCCCTGGATGACTTCACCATCACGGAGAATCAGACGACTGAAGAGAAGAACGAGTCGGAGGCGGCGGGAGCAAAGGAGAAGAAGCAGCAGCTAAAAGCTGAGGATCTTCATGGCAAGAGCCTAAGGAAGCTTAAAGCCATGTACAAGGAGGGCCTTATTGCTGCTAAGGTAAATGAAAAATCTCTGCCGATGAACTGATGCTTTTCATCAGCTCATCTTACCTCCATTTATCTTGCTCTTGCACACCACTGACTTGTGCTCTTTATCTGACGCAGGTCGCCGCGGAAGGGAAGAGGCTGCCGCTTGCGGAGCTGGACGACAACGCCTGCGTCGACTGCTGATCGGCACAAGCGGTCGTCGTCTGGAGCTACAAAAACCGCGTATACATCTTCTGCGATGGAATATGAATAATGAGGGCGAGGGGTCAAGTTGTGAAGTGATAACTAGGCTCGTTTTTCATTTCCAAATGCAGTAGTGGAGTGAATGCACTAGTTTTCGTGTGCGGGTGAGAAGGGCATCAGGTTGTGAAACCATGGTTTCTACGACCAGCCTGCCGGTTCTTGTTGGTACTCTTCTTTCTGTTTCTTATGGTCAATTTTGTGTATGTCCCCTGGTTCTTCTACATGGGTTAATCGTAAATGGATTATAATAAATTCCAGTTCTTTTGAGTGATCTTTCACATATTTCCTCCTTGTTCATCATAGATGCTTCTGAGTGATGTACTTCATGCAAAGTTGCACTTGCACGGCAACATCTGCCAAATAGAATGTTTTTCTTACTGTTGATGCTTAATCCGCTGATTCGATTGACAATTACGCTGATTCAGTGCGCTCAAGCTTCAGCTGGTTCTTCTCAGTTTGCTCCTATTGCGAGCTACGATTGCGTAGTGGTACTCAATACAAGTTATAGAGCCAAGCATTTCAGAAGGGAGTTAAACTATAGCAGCGAATAAATCGAATTTGTCACATGTTATCATCGAACACATTGAAGTACCGCTTGAAGAGAGACGAAAAAGGAATAAGCCAGTAGCAAATTAGATCCGAGTCCGATTAATGGCCACTCAAATACATCAAACAAAACTTACAAATGAAAAGCGCCTGAAGTGCAAGCAGGTCAGTGTAAACAAAGTGACCAACGAGTCACCACCACCAATTTGATCCACACCATCCGAACGAAATTCGTATACGGTTCAGATAACAAATTCGTGTGCTGCACATTTTGAAGTCACGAATTAGAAAGATCGCCATCATAACTTCGTGAAATCATCCTTTTCTAACCAAAAACCCCCCTCCCCTCCTCGGTTTTTGCAAATTTCGCCCCCTCACAAATGCATTTATAAAATTAGCCCCGTTCCCAATAGCGTAAGCGCCGAAAGGCAACAACACGTTGTCACCTTCTACGCTCCCCTACCGAAGAATGAGCCTCTCGCGCTCCACACCTGCGGCAGCCGGCCTCCCATGCATCCCGGCCTCTTCCCACGCCCCTAGGCCATGGTAGGCTGGCTGTCGTGCTCCTCAACCACGGCATTGGCCTAGCTGCAGCGCTGGTCCAGCGTCCCCAGCTTGCTCGTGCTCCTCGGCGGGCGGGCCTCGGGCTCGATGGGGCCCGGCCGAGGCACCGCCCACGTAATGATGGAAAAATTTAGGTACTATTCATTTGGGCCCGCGTCAGCGGCGGCCAGCTGCGTTGCGCTCGCGCTTAGGCACGCAAGCGCCGCGCCGCGCCCCGTCGTCTTCCGACTCGGGTGCTCACGCCGCCGCAGCGAGCGTAAGCGCAGCCGCCTCTCGCCTCGCCCGTCGGCCGCTTTCGCCGCCGCCGCATCGCCGCCGCGCATGCTTCGGCTGCCGCCGCGCCCGCCCCCGCTTTCGGGCGCCATGCCGACACCGACACCCAAGCAACCACGCTTCTGCTCCTCCTCCGCCCGCTTCGGCGCTCCGACCCGATCTCGCGCCATGCGCCGCTTCGCCACTCGGCCGCCGCCTTCCTTGCCCGCCTTTCGGCGCCGCCGACACCGAAACCCGGCGAGCTCTTTCTCCTCCTCCTCCGCTTCGGCCTCTCCGACTTGATCTCGCGCCGCCGCCGCCGCCCTCGCCCGCCGCTCGAGTCTCCGACACACCCCGGCAATCCGGCGACCACCCGCTCCCGCCGCCGCCGCCGCTCCTCGCTCATCGCTCTTGCTCGTCGTCCCTTTCTACTCGCGCCTCGTGACTCACTTTCTTTGGCTGTTGCTCTCATCTCGCCTGAGCCGGCCGCGCTTCAATGGCCCCGCCCGCCGCCGCCACTTCACGGCCCAGTGGCTCTGCTCTGCGACTCTCATTGCCTCTGGTGAGTGATAAATGATAAAGTGTGGTGTGTGAATTGAGAAATGAGAATGGTGAATGTTTGAATAAGTAATGGTGAATGTTTGGTGATTCTTGATTGAGTAATGACCGAATGAGTAATCCGTTTTAATATTTTGATCATGCTATGCTATGAATTGTGATGCACTGATGCTAAGAATCAGTTCAATAGTGATTTTCTAGTTGTGATGAACATTTGTTACATTTGTGCGCCTAATTTACATGTGCAATTTTCTCTTTTGCGAGTTCGAGTTCTTGTTCTATTGTTGATGAAAATATGATAGTTTGGATGCACCAAACCTTCCTTAATTAGGTATTAACTTTTCTACCACTCATCTACGTTATATTGTTTTAACATATTTTATCTATTTTGTTGAAATGTTAAGCATGGAATTCAAATTAATTTTTAATTGTGTATTTGTGTAGTGTTTTTATTGTACCATGGTGTGAGTAATATTTGGCGTTAGTTATTGTCGCTAGTTTTCTACCGAGGCTTGAAAGAATCTGCTCATGCACTCGCTCCTCGGTAGCCAGTAGCTCGCTTCCGCACTCCTTGAGCGCCTCTTTCACGGTGAGAAGGAGATCAAATCTGTAAATGATTTCATGTGAGCGCTAGATTTACAGAAAAATGAGATAAAGGGCTAGAAAAGAGATGATTTCTAACTTCGTAAGCTTTCTAAAAGTTGAAATTCGGCCAGGAGACACAGGACCAACTGTCTAAACTCTCTTTTGGGCCAACTTGAGATTCTTCATTAGATGCTTGCCAACGGGGCCCATTCAACCCGAAAAGGCCCAATTGTGACGTTACTCGACGGCCGAGATGTATTGAGCTCCGAACCAATGACCAAACGGTCCAAACCCTAACCCACCACCCCCACCACCTCAGACAGTATATAAAGTCATCTCAAGGCCGCGCCAAAACCCTAGCCTCTCGAACCCCAGCCGCCGCCGCACCTTCTACTAGCCTCCGCCCAGCCGACCCGAGTTCGCAACCATGCCGCCCAAGCTCGACCCGTCCCAGGTGGTGGACGTGTACGTCCGCGTGACCGGAGGCGAGGTCGGCGCGGCGTCGTCCCTGGCCCCCAAGATCGGCCCGCTCGGTCTCTCCCCGAAGAAGATCGGAGAGGACATCGCCAAGGAGACGGCCAAGGACTGGAAGGGCCTCCGCGTCACTGTCAAGCTCACGGTACAGAACCGCCAGGCCAAGGTGTCCGTCGTCCCCTCCGCCGCCGCGCTCGTTATCAAGGCGCTCAAGGAGCCCGAGAGGGACCGCAAGAAGGTGAAGAACATCAAGCACAGCGGCAACATCAGCCTCGACGACGTCATCGAGATCGCCAGGACCATGAGGCACCGCTCCATGGCAAAGGAGATATCGGGCACCGTCAAGGAGATCCTCGGCACTTGCGTCAGCGTCGGGTGCACCGTCGACGGCAAGGACCCCAAGGATCTGCAGCAGGAGATCACAGACGGCGAGGTCGAGATCCCCTCCGCTTAAGAAGGTATAAGCAAGTTCTGGTTTCTTAATTAATTATGTGTTGCGCTGCTGCTTAGGATTAGAGAAATTTTACAGTGGATGACATAGATACTAAGTAGTGGTAGCAGAAATCAAATCTAGCCATCCATTTCTTAAGGGTATTTTAGACTTTTTCTATCATCAGATGGTATTTTAGACTTTTTCTATCATCAGATTGTATTTTAGACTTTTTCTAATTCGTTCACATTTTTGGATTCATCAAATACCTTGACTTGGTGATCTTCAGAGGTTTCTTATCCGTTTATTCGCTATTTATCATGATCACAGTACGTGTTTTACCGTAGTGGACAAATAATATGACAGATTTTTTTATCCTTTTACCACTGAATTTTACTACCAATACTACAAGCGGTTATATAATTAAATCTAAATTGATTTTAACCATTAGATTCAAAGAAATGGACGGTTTATATTGATTTTAATCCACTGTAAAAGAGCTCTTGGATTATTGGTAGCTAATGATGTTACGTTGTGCCATGTTTTTGATTGATCGCTAAAACTAATGTAGATGGTTATGCAGTGCAACTTGTCTTGTTAAATAGTAGGATAGAGTGTACTGAATTAGGTCTTGTTAAATAGTATGATTCAGTTATGGAAATCATGTTTACACTTTGTTTCTCACCTGCGTAGAGATTGTTTATACCAACCTATCGTGATTATGACAACACTCGTGATTAACCACATGCAGGTTTGGCATTGAGTCATTGAGAGGTTGTTATGTGAAGCTGATGAGGTAGTTTTTTCTATCTAGATGCTTCCTGATGCAGTTGAGAAAATGGATGTGATCTGTTCACTTGTTCTACTCTTGGTAAAGAGACTTTTTTTGTCATGCTTTAGTGGTTCCCTTGTGGGACTTTTTTTTGTCATGCTTTAATGATTACCTTGCGAAATCAATGTTATTAATGTAGCTAGAATTATATTTTCTTGTGTTTTGTTATGGCGATGTTCAGAGTTTTTTTTTGGTTATATTGTTAGTTTGTCGCCAGCATTTGCTTGGTTATCCTGATTGATTAGCACACTTGATGGCTGTTGATATGCTTCACACTGGCTTGTTTGATGAACTCCAGTAATCGAAATGCTAATCGAATTTATTTAGTTGGGTATTTGGGTTGCCTAATTAGTGATGAATCTCCTGCTGCTTTACTCTATTGCTGTTATACAAATCATCGATATGCGCTGGGCTGTTTATTGTTCCTTGACCAATTTGTTCCTACGCAACGATCGTAAAATCAAATGTGAACCAACGTTATAGGCGGATGATTCATGCTATTATCTGTAACATTGGAGAGTTTCATTCAATAAGAGTGTTCGATGTTAATAATAGTCAAATATCTTGGAGTAAGCTGCATCTGTGTAGCAAGCATCTATGCTTTACTGCCGCCCTACTGCCCTAGGCAGTTCGAAGAACTTATGCTCGTGACTTGTACAGTTGTCGCTTATCGAAGCACAGTTCTAGCTCTCTTTTCGGTGCTAATAGTTAAGTTGTCGCTTATCGAGGCACAGCTCTAGCTCTCTCATCGGTACTAATAGTTAAAATGTCTATGATTTGCAACCGAAATTCACATTCGGATGCAACGTAATACTGTAGCGTCGAGAACAACAAATCTATACATTTTATCATTAAGGTTGGGTGGTTGCACACGGAGCATTGCGAGTCACATGAACTTTTGCAGGTCACAAAAACATTGACATAAAAATTTCTAACTTGGAGCAGATCACACAAAACTAAAATAGTTTTAGTTAGTTTCAAATGAGCATTTGCATGCGGGACAGCAGTCGTGGAAGGAGTGATCATCGGCGTGGGGCCAATTGGCATCCTTGGTGAGGTGGTGCCACAGCTCCAACAATGACGCCCACCATTGACCCCTCCGCCTCCTCTCTCCAACAATGACGCCCACCATCAACGGCGGCATGAACCGCCACCCTATCCCTCTGTCTTCCTCAGTCGCTGGCCAATGGGTGGCTTCGACCTCGAATCGGCGATGGTGGCGTGGCATCGGCCAAGGCCACTCCACCACCTCACGGTGCGTTGCAACTGAGCAACAACCACTTGTACAGATGAATTAAAACAGTAGAAAAATATTTTTTGATAATTGTTTAATTCTAAAAGACTAAACATGGTAACCAAAAAGAATTTATGTAAACCAGCAGTTCACTAGACAGTATGATTCTAATCCTAACCTGCTATGTTCATCAGTTCGAAAATTGAGCAATTGTAGTATCTTAATTTAGATTTTCTTGCTGAAGTGAGATTTTCTTATTAAAGTTGTTGAGATTTTCTTGTTAGAGTTGCTGTGATACGGCTAAGCAATGAAACGAAATGGAATTGTGAACTGCTTACTGAGCGGTTTTTCCTGAATCCTGACACTCCGTTAGGCACCCTTGCTACGATTCCATGGAAAGTCCACAAATGCAATGTCCAAAATTGAAGCCACCCACGTTGTACCCAGTGTGATAAACAACCCAGCCCAGCCCACCGTAAAATGTTTTCCGTTTGCCAAGCCCAATATGCCAGCAGCCGAAACGCGGTCCACTAGAACATCGGCCTCGGCGGGGTCCTACATGCGCACCAGACGGCGAACGGGCTGTTTGGCGGCAAATTGGGCGTCAGTGTGGCAGCTGCGGCCTGTGCCCATCGCAGCCCGCCGCACGTAGCAATGCACGTAGGTGAAAACAGAATTTCCGACGGTTCTAGAGAAAGATGGAAACGAAAAAGGAAACGGAAACGGAGGAGCTATTTCCGTCAGAAATGGAAAACAGAATCGAAAATTCCGTATAATTGAAACCGGAAATTCTGTCGAAAACTTGGCCCACTTGGCCTAAAAAGGAGAATGAAGAATTTACATTTATTTTCGAATTAAAATAATTTCAAAAATACAAATGGCTTTATAAAAAATATCAAATAGAGTTCAAAAATTCCGGAAAAAATCTCAAAAATACTTTGGAATATTTTGAACCTAGGAAAATTATTTTTAGCATAATTTTGGCTTCATTGTTCATGAATAAATTAATTATATAAATCTTAAAATAGCAAAATGGTATTTATAAACTCCAAAAAAATCCAGGATAAATCTCAGAAAATCATAAATGAACATTGAACAATAATATGCTAATTTTAGAGCATTACATATTTATCGTTGGAGGAGTAAGAGAATGTCGATAATAATGATATGTAGGAGGACATGATGGTCTGATTTAGGGGACAAATAGCGAGCCTTCAACTGACAAACTTGAGAAAAAACTTTCTAGTGATACCTGTGAACATAATATTGTTCTTGTATCTGCCTTTGAGGTGGAATGAGTTACATTGAGTTACATTGTTTTTGCGGTCATGTATATTGTGATCATTTACTACGTTTTTGTGGAATTTTTTGCTTTCGTTTTCATATCCGCTCCGTTCCGTTCCGCATCCGTTTCCGTCATTATTCATTTTCGTATCCGTTTTCGAGGTTTTCATTTTCGTTCTCAGTAAAAGATGTGAAAACGGAAACGGAACGATCATGTAATAGGTTAGGGACACGTGCCTTGGTTGGACCACCTGTTGGTGTGGCTCGCCGGCCCACTCTCACCGCCACCAGCACGTACGACGTTTTCACTTATCTCAAGTGTGCTAAATAGGTGGTGTACTGATCTCGTTCGAAGGGTAAACCCACAGTTATAACTTACTAGTAAGGATCGCGTGGCTATGCCACGCCGCTATGTACTGTGTTTGGAAAACACGTCAGATGTCCAAAACGTGGATTACGTCATAATCCTGGATGGATAACGGGAGACCCAGACTAATCATATGTGTTTCCAATGAGGTTGAACAGATGTAGAGTGCAGACAATGATAGAAGTAGTAGAGTCCAGATTGATGAGTAAGCGTGGAATAGGTTGTATTAGACAGTGCTAGGTCAGAGGAGAGCAAAAGGAGTAAGATTATCTTGTTTTCTGGTTGTGTTGATAAAACACGTAATAAACAGTCGTAGGCATCTGTAAGCCTGGAGTATAACAAAATATAGTAAGCATCAGATGTCTTGCACAAAATATGTTGAGGACGCTCTTTGTCAATGTCGGAAGCCAAACGTCTTGGGTTGCTATTGGTAGTGGCATTTCTCTACGAGGAGCAGACGGTGGAATGAGTTGATATGGAGAACTGGAAGTGTAATTATAGTTGACTGCGAGAATTGTTGTACATATGAGAGACCTGTTCGGTGCTAAACAGCCCCGCCACTTGGAAACACCCTTCTCTTGACCGGTGTCTTTTCTTCGATGGTACTGGGAGCCCGAAGCGTGCTGAGAACAGTATATGTTAATCTTTTGTTGTGGGCGATTATAAGAACAAAGTGTATGTAAATGGGTATGTAGATATAACCTGATGCTGTTCTCGGAAGCAAGCAAATCGATGTCGTTAGTGCATAGCATCCGCTTGTTTACGCTTCGTAAGCAAATGTTACATAGCTTCTTTTTCGTAAGCAAAATCTTAAACAATGGGAGGACAAACTGATATCTGCATTTTAGGTCACCTGATCGTAGCAAACTTTAGCAAGTACATAGAAATAGATTTTAAAGGAAAAAAAAAGCATACACTAAGATTCGGCAAGATTTTATGATTCTTCAACTATTGAGCTAAACCAAGAGCCCTTGCTAAGTGCAAACTAATGTAGTAATCATATATGAATATAGGCTCCTGTATTGAATGAAAAAAAATTATAAGAAATAGTAAATCAAGACAAAATAACAACTTATGTTTTTTTTGTGTAAACATGATGTTTCAATGCAAGCTAGCGCAGATCAGGTTTACATCATTTAAGAGCAAAGGCACAACGAAAGTATACACCATAACAGCTACATTAGCACTTCCACAAATCTGAAATATGAATTACAATTTATTCAGGTTCTTGATGCAACTGAACATGATGTATTTTAACTAATCATTGGAAAGTAATTGTTGTTTATTGCGGTGTGCGGCTGCTGTATAAATCTTATATGATTATTATATGAATTATGGATTGTCAGTTTGAGTATGACCATGCCTAAGAAACGAACAGAGCTCTTGTCCAAATAACGCATCATATGTTGGTCTAACTACATGTGTGCTCGAATTAGTTAGCATCAAAAGGAAGTTGTTTACCTGGACGACTTCTTGGTTGACTGACAGCAATTATCCAAATCGGCTTGACGGACACACCGAGGAGGAAGCATCCAATGTAGAAAAAATGTCCTGTTGTTTATAACATCTTAGCAGCATCTTAATCAAATGCAACACAATAAATAGCAAAATGGTGTTGAAGCTTGAAGTATCTATTGCATTATTTTGGGGCATGCACTCCTTTTTTGGCAGAAGGAAATTCTTATACCAAATAGAGGAACTTAAAGTAAGTGCAAGGAGTAAGCTGTAAAAAGATAGCTACAACTCATATGCCTAATCCAAATTTGGCATATGCGAACCCTGTTTTCTGAGAAGCTGGAACAGGGCCTAAATCCCATTAACAGAAAGTGTTCAAATGTAAGTAGCTAAGGCATTCTATTTTCAGTTGGACATCGTTTCAAAGATGGAGTGAAATCATAGTGTTGAAAGGAATTATAAAATTAGGAACCAAAATCCATGAGATAGTAGCAACCTGAAATCTGCAAAGGTAAGAAAGACTCGAGCTGTTCCTGGAGAACCTGTACATTATCCAAAGGATTATCTGATGAGCTGTCTGCAAAGCTGGCCTAAGATGAATAAAAATAACAAAATAATAAGAGTGACAACAGTTGCTTCTTGAACTGAAATAAAAGCAGTAGCTGCAACTCTCGCAGAAGACAGCACCTAGTTTGGAACCATCCAATATAGAAGCATGACTCCAAAAATATTTCTGACTGTAGTGATTTACTAAGTTAAATCAAAGCAACACAAACGGCATCCTTGATTATGTGTTGTAGCGCTGCCTCACCGGTGAAGAACCGCGGGAACCTAACGGGGAACACGATGGCCTTCTACAGCTGCTGCTTGGTGCCGTTGAGTCCTGTGACTTCGCTCCACCTCACGTCCCTCTTCTCGGAGAAGATCGCCTAGCGGAGCCCAACACGGAGCTTGGCCAACGCAGAGCAGAGGCGTAGGACATAGAGGCCAATGGCCCGGAGCGAGGGCTGAGGACAACCGAACAGATCACTGGGAGGCCGCAGCGGTGCAGGAGGTCGACGGAGGTAGTGAGCTGGGGACGACCAGACGGATTGCTGGGAGGCGCGGGAGGGCGACGGAGGCAATGGGCTGGCCTTCGCAGGCAGCGGGCTGAGCCTCCAGCGGACTAAGGAATGGGGGATTAAGGAGACGGCCTAAGGGCATCTCCAACAACAGCATTTCCTAAATTTTGATCTCTATACCCTCGTATATATAGAATTTCTTAAAAAGATTCCTCCTTATATCTTTTCCCTCTCCAACAGTATTTCCTAAATCTCACTCTCTATTTTCTCCTTTCTATATTATAATGATATTTCATAACCGCCATATGAGCCACGTTTATTTTTTACCGGGAAAAATTTGATCGGTTATTTTTAATTGCGGGAATCTAAAATTTATTGTAACGGCCATCATAATGGCTATATTGTAACGGCTATATCGTCACGGCTATATTGTAACGGCTATATTTTTAGGGTATATATACATAGCCATTTGCACTTCCAAACCTTGCCCATTTCTGAATGTTCACTATCTAGCATATGTCAATGAGTCGTCAGAACTTAGTTCAGCATTTCCTCTCAGAGGACTCATCGTCGGATGACGACGATGAATCTCTTCTTACAGTAGCATATCTAGCACAGGAGCAAGATGAGTGTGTGAATGCTCGACGTCATGGGGGTTCTATTTTTTGCCATCAATACATATATCGCAACAGAGAGAAAGGGCATGCTAGGCTATACCGAGACTATTTCGTTGATCCTCTGGTCTACGGCCCAACCTTCTTTCGCCACAGGTTTACGATGAGAAATATTTTATTTCTTTGTATTTTTGGTTGAACATCTTGTCTATTGCACATTCTTCTTTTCGACGCAGGTTTAGAATGAGTCGTTATCTATTTCTTCGCATATTACATGCTATAGAAGCTCATGATGATTATTTTGTTCAAAAAAGGAATTGTGCTAAAATTCTCGGGTTATCTTCTTTACAGAAGGTAACTGCAATATTCCGGATGATAGCTTATGGAGTACCAGCAGATGCTATTGATGATTGTCTACGGATTGCAGAAAGTACTGCCATAGAGTCTTGAAAGGTTTATGTGAGTTATTATTGCCCTCTTTGGAGATGAGTATTTGAGATCTCCAAATGAGAATGATACTACTAGATTACTTACAATCGGTGAGGAAAGTGGTTTTCCTGAAATGCTAGGAAGCATAGATTGCATAAACTGGAGATGGAAAAATTGCCTTACAACATGGCAAGGATTGTATACTGGGCATGTACACAAACCAACAATAATTCTAGAAGTCGTTGCTTCACAAGATCTATGGATTTGACATGCCTTTTTTGATTTATCAGGATCTCACAATGATATTAATGTTCTTCACTGTTCCCCTCTCTTCGCAAAGCTAGCAGAAGGACAAGCGCCGAAAATGAGTTATATTATCAATGGCCCCGGTGAGCAAATGAACCAGGCTAAGCATGCTCCAGCACTCCTCAGCCACATCAGATAAAATTTCCATCCAAATATGCATACAAAAACCAGAAATGGAAGCAGTGGCGAATCCAGGATGAAAGTAGAGGTGGGGCACTTATGTCGAAGTTCTAACTCAACATAAGCATACTAATAATACATCTACCGATCTATTGCCAACCAAGTTCCAAATTCATACATATTAAATCAGGGAGACAAAAAAATCAATCAATCAATAGAATATATACTTGGGGTAATAGAATACAAAAATCAGACATTAGTTATCACAACAAAATGCATTCAGGCATGAGGCATTGCATTGGGGTTTGGGGCAATTTTTTTATACCGAGCAAAGCAATCAGTGGCGCTAGCGAATTAGTCTGGATCTGGTGTCCTCGTCCTAGCGATCAATACGAAGCTGAGAGGCTCCTCGTCCTCGGTCGATCCTCCTTGCCGATCGCCTCGGTTCCTATCTGGGCTCTGGCAATGCGTGTTCGATCGTCGGCTGGACGGAGTGAACCTCGGTTCCTCTCTGGGCTCTGGAGATGCATGTTCGGCCGTCGACTAGACGACGCTCCGAGCTAGGGATGAAAACGGATCGGATAGTTTCCGACCGATCCGGATATTTTCGGATATGGATTCTGTCGGATCGGATATTTGTCGGATAGTATCGGATCGGATACGGATACGGATTTTTTTTGTCGGATACGGATACGGATTCGGTAGCTCACTATCCGTCGGATACGGCTACGGATTCGGATAATCCGGATATTGATGGATCGGATATCCGGATGTACATATGGGCTGGGCCAAAACTACTCTTCTGGCCCAAAAATGTTTCTTAATTTCAGAATTGTTTTCTAATTTAATTAATCCATAAAGTAAGTTTCAATTATTAAAATTAGCAAACCAACTCCAAAAATTACGATTTTTTTTTGAGAAAGTTCCAGAAATAATCTAACATTTTAAAAATTATTTTCAAGATTTTATCAGATTTTAAATTTTCTCAAAAATTCAAATATTCCTATTCTTAATAGGAAAATATTTAAATAAGTAGCTAAAAATCATAAAAACTCATAAATACATAATTTATTATTTTTAACATAATTCAAAAAGAATATAAATATTGGATCATTATATATAAGTGTTATATACTTTTTCTAGAGACATGATATTTAAGTATTATCAAACTTTTAATGTGTTATGTGTTTGCCTCCATTTGTATCTTTGAGTAAAGATTACCTTCATTTTTTTGTTATGATCTACGTGTATAATGAACTAATTGTATGTGTGTGATAAACTAAGTCTTATATAATTTTATTTGCGACATGGTATCTACTTATTGTCTAAGTGAATGAAAATGCTTATATTTGTTCAATTTTCAATAACATTTTTATCAAATCAACTAGTTATGTGTTTTCGTTGACTTTTTATATACAATCTAAGGGGTTATCATGTTCCGATAAAATATTCGAAACCGTATCCGATTCGATTCGTATTCGATCCGTATCTGTATTCGATATTATCCGTATTCGTATCCGGACTATCCGTATCCGTATCCGCATCCGAGAAAAAATATGAAAACAAATATGGTAGAGCTATAATCCGTCCGTATCCGATCCGTTTTCACCCCTACTCCGAGCTGCCGATTCCTCTCCTTTGGTGATGGACGTTCCGCCCAACTCCCAACAATGCGCGTTCCGCCCAGCGCTCCAGCTGGCGATGCGCGTTCGCCTGGCGCTCCTCTGGTGATGCACGTTCCACCCAGCACTCTGAGCGGTGGATAACTCTTCTCGGGCCTCTGCCGCCTATCGGCTACCCGTCTGCCCTGACCCTGGTGCACGCCTGGCGCCCTCGACTCTGGGTCTCCGACGCTCGTCGGTGCTGGCATGCCGCGGTGAATTCTCGCGAATCGGCCACCCGCCGCATGGTCACGCCCCCCGTGTGTTTGTTGCCCGCGATCGTTCGTGCATTGGTCTGCCACCTGCGAGACTACACCAACACTGTTTATCTCTCGAACTCCTGGTGCTGCGCTACAATAAAGAATGCCGAGTATTGTACCAGATGAAAGTCCATGAGAGTAAGGGAGCACATGACTAATTTTGATGGCTCACTTGCCTGAAAGTATTGTTTTCTAGTTTTCTTCTTACATCTTACTCCCAGTTGCCAGTTCCTAAACCTGCCGATTTGCCACCATGGCGCCATGTCTCTGCTTCTTTTTTGCGTTAGGGATATTGGGGGGAGGGGGGTTCGACCGGCCGGAGGAGGGGCTGACGCCCCAACCAACCCCAATGGTGGATTCGCCCCTGAATGGAAGGGCTAATCGACAGTAGCAACCTAGAAACAAAACATGCACTCAATACCTTCAGATGTAGAACAACAAAGAGCAAACGGACTGATCACACCAAACAACAAGCTACCTACACCCATGAGTTACGGATGAAGCTACAGTTCCAACCACAAGAGGATCCGTGTATAATTAGAGCTTGTAACATTGAATTTGGGTTTGGAGCAAGCACCTCTCGAGTTCGATCAAACTGGGTTAGGATCACATCCGCGAAGCGCAGCGTCCGATCGATGTTTTCGTGAGCCATCCTCACCGCGTGCGTCCTCACCTGCACGCCTGTAGAGACGCCATGAGAACACCAGGAGAAAGCTAGGCGCGCACGAAACCTAAGAGAAGCGCAGTTGGGGCCAGGGGATTGCGCACCTAGATGGGATGCATGACAGCGTCGAGCGCGGAGAGGCGGCTATCGAAGGAGCCAAGGATGGAGACGACCGCGTCCATCGCTGACTAGCTCTTCTGCAGCGACTCCCGCAGCAGTGCCGCGCGCTGTGCCAGGCTCTCCATCTCTCACCAAACAACACCGCCGCGAGCGTGAAGACGACGAAGAGGAAGAGGACGACGATGATGCAGACTGGGTCGGGGACGGAGCGGCGACCGGGTCGAGGACGACGGGCACGATGACAATGCAGACTTCCTCCAGGGCGCTCGCCGTCTCCAAGATCCAAGCGTGTGCGGGAGGGATCGGCCGTTGGCCTCCTTCGCGATGGGGAAAGGAATAAGGAATAGAGAGAGAATCTATTTTAGGATTCTCTCTCTTATCCCTAAAAATACAGAACATGATAAAGCATCTGTTGGAGTTTCGTTTCCAGCACTGTGCGCTTCGCTTCCCTATTTTTTCCAATAAGGAATGGGGATGGGGAAGCTCTTGGAGCTGACCTAAGGGCGTGGGGATTGGGAGAAGAAACCAAGGGCAGTGCGGAGATGAGGCGGCTAAGACAGAGGGGCAGGATGATGGATGAGGGCCGATTGAACGCGCAAGAGCGGAACCCTGTAGTTTCTACAGTGTAAAGAGGACATGCGGCGCGAGAAGCGGTAAGGATTCCGTACATCACCAAGATTAATAGCTATATATAGATAAGCACTGGCCGGACCGGCAGTTTAACCGGGAAAGCCCAGTCTGTTTCGGTTTTGTTATTGGATTCGAACCATGGTCACGAGGACATGGAGAGCATGCACTGAACACTGTAGACCATGTTGGTTGTTATGTTATGTATGGAACTTGAGTGCAGGAGCGGAGCCAAGCCTTAGGCCACTCGTGCCTGGGCCCGAAGCCTAGCCTAAAATATAAATGCAAATTCAGATAGTATTATTTCATTAAACCTATCCATCTTTAGGCCGATGTTTGCACCAAAATTTTGCAGATAGGGTCAAAATCGGCAGTCTAAGATCAACAAGATACGATTGGATAACGGATCAAGATATTTGGAAACAAAACAGGTTGTTAAGGAAAGCACCCTCCAAATAGAGGCCGATACGGATTCTATTCCTAACGTGTTGTACCAGGACTCTATCGGCCAATGGCTATAAAAGAGGTCTAGAGGTGATCAGAAAAGTTGCCCAGAGCCAACCAACCAATTCGCGTCTACTTTTCATCTACTTTTCCGTCGACTAGGAGTAGTTCTTGTAATTTAGTCTTTGTAATTCGATCTCGATCAATAAAGTTGCGCATCGCCGATTGTTGATCTTCTTCAAATTACGCCCCAGGTTTGATTTATTCTGATTTTGTTGCGCATCGCCTTCTTCAGAATCGATCTGCCTTTATCCTCTGATTAGCCTTAATCGGCTAGTTGGACTTACCCTGTTACTTTGATCTTAATCGGCTTCAAGCTGATTGAGTTTAAGCTGATTGATCGTTACGATCGGCTTTGATGTAATTTTATCCTCGATTAGCCTTAATCGGCTAATTAGATCTATTCGATACTTTGATCTTGATCGGCTTCAAGTGATTGAGTCTAAGCGATTGATCCCAACGATCGGCTTCGAGTGAATTTTATATTTTTCACCTTGTCGGTTCTGAGTCAAATCGACCGCACGCTCTTGAACGGTGTTAAATGCGGTGTCTTCTTTGTCGAAACCCTACTTCAAGTTTTTGACGTCAACACACTCTTACACGCCGGTGGGACGGATGGCGACATCAAGCAAATCAATTCCACCATCCGATCTCAGCAGAAGCTATAATCGTCCCAACGATGGATGATTTAACTCGAACAACGCAAAGAAATTGAAGATCAAAAGTCGCTCTAGAAGAGATGATCTTTGAATTGCTATCGAAAACTAGATGTGGCGTCACTCAAAAGAGCGCTGCCGAGCGATCAATGCCCTTTGCAATGCAGAGGCATCACGGATGGTCCGGTAAGTTCATACCTACCGCTCAAGCCGAATTATCGGCTATGATTAATCAATCTATACATCACGCTATTGGTAAACCAATCATCGGCTCTTGTTACAACGGCTGCCGATGATTGCGAATAGTGTGAAGACAATCGCTCAAGAATTGGCATCATCGGGAGTCCGCTTGACCGATGCAAGCTCTACCAAGCTATCTGCTTTTCAATAGCGCAAAATACGCAGAGTCGTCGGCCGATCCTAAACCATCGGCTACAACTCCACTCCCACTATGATGCCGACTCAACCTACCATCATGCTACCACGAGATCCTCGGCCGAGTGGGGTAACACATTATCGCGTACAATCGATGTCGCTAAACTAAGCGTGTCGGCTACTTTGCGCGCGTCAACTCCGTTTAATATTTTCCACAATCGGTCTCACAACCGATTGAACAAATTAAACACGTACAATACCAAGAGCCGATTACGCCGTGAATCGGTCCTCATAAGGTGATAACCTACGCAGAGCCCTTTGTCCCTGTACGAGAACCACTGGCTAGGAGGTACGACGGGTATGAGCAAAACCAACAAAATCTGTCGGCTCAGTCTAACCGACAGCCCGAGTTTGCACTCGGGGGGCAGAATAGTATTCATTGGCAGAGCCCCGATATGTTGTCGGCTAACAACATTAATTGGGCTGACCAAATTTCTGCCGTGTTGGTAGATCAATTCGGCTTACAGCCAAAGGGTAGAGTCATTGGATATAGAAAGCCGTATCCGGATTATATAGATTGCATGCAATATCCACATGATTTTAAAGTTCCTGATTTTGCCAAATTTTAGAATAATTCATCCACGACCTTAGAGCACGTCGGACACTTTATCGCTTCGATGTGGCGAAGCGGCTCGGTCGACGGGTGAAAATTAGATTATTCCTTGTCTTTATCGGGAGTCGCTTTCACTTGGTTTACTAGTTTACCTCTAAATTCGGTTCATTTTGGAGCGATTTGGAAAGCCGATTCCATGAGTATTTTTCTCGTGATGCGGAACTCGGATTTGGATCTAAGTTACATCCAATGTAAGACTGGGAATCGGTAAATGATTATGTTAAGAGATTGAGAAGTAAGAAATAGGTGTTTTAGTGTTACCTGCACGATAATCGGTTGGCGATTTAGCTTTCGAGGTTGATACCCCATTAAGAGAAAAATTCGTGAGCGAAATTCACCAATTTAAGTCATCTCTTACAATGAGTATCGGCTCAAGAAAGCCGTTTCTCCGATGATAACGGCTTCAAAGATGAATTGAAGAATAACAAAGACAAGATACAATCGGCTATAGAGGATGACCAACTAAAATTTGCGGAAGAGCCGACGATGGAGTGGGCGCGATCCTTTTCCAATTAACATGGTTCATTGCTCTAAAAAGAAGGAAAAGCCGACACAAGATGCAGAGCCTAAGGATCAAATTCATATATCATCGGCTATAAAAATGACACGTCAAGCCGATGTACAATCAAATTCTGATGGCAATAAGACACTCATGATTCTTGTTGGCTCTATACAAATAAAAGCCGACCGTGAAGGAAATTTTTCTAAAACAATCACACCAAAGAGTTATCGGTGAGAGAGCATTGCCACTCGTAGCCGTCTGAAGTCGGCCCACTTTTCCCAACTACTAGCAAAATATTAAAGAAGGAATGAAAGGCCACGACGAAGTCCTCCACATCGGCGGTTAATGAATATCGCCAGCGGCCCTGAAAGAGCTCACCAACGGTGCCCTTTTGGCAATTTTGTTGGGAGAGGAGATTAGCTTTGCCATCACCAAACACATGTCCGATGCGGTATTACCCATGTCAAGGTGATAAGCAGCGATGGTCGGCTAAAGATAGAATTTCTAAGCCGACCATAAGTCAGAAACAAGACCAAGATGAAGGGTCTAACACTGCGGCTAGTATGGATATGTTAGGAAAAATATGTAAGTCGATCGAACTAAAGCCGAGATGGTGTCCTCCAGGTTTAAGCCGATCACAAAGAAGAAGACCTGAGCGGCTAAGGACCCAAGAGATGAGGGAAGCTAAACAAGAAAAACGAAGGGATAAAACTTTTAATGAGCTTCATCCGATTAAGATTGCGAGAAAAGAGTGGAAGAAAAAACCGGATTCGGCCAATGATTTTTGTTCGACGAAGCCGATCTAGTCTGGAAAATCATACCACGCGTCAGCTCGTAATAGCCGATTTGGTAAGGGATCAACGTGAGATCGTGTAGTGTGCGTCGGTTTGTCCAAGGTACTGGTTAGGTATTGATTGGCTAAAACTCAAATACGAATATACGAGTTGGCGATTCATGACTGCACGAAAGCCAAATTAACTCGATGCGATTAAAAATTTGGCTATGGTAAGAAAATATATGTTCAAGTCGATGATGAAAATTTTTGGAAGATAACATGTTATCTCTCAAAATGGGGGCATATGTTTGCACCAAAATTTGGCGATATAGGTCAAAATCGGCGATCTAAGATCAACAAGATACGATTGGATAACGGATCAAGATATTTGGAAACAAAGCAGGTTGTTAAGGAAAGCACCCTCCAAATAGAGGCCGGTACGGATTCTATTCCTAACGTGTTGTACCAGGACTCTATCGGCCAATGGCTATAAAAGAGGTCTAGAGGTGATCAGAAAAGTTGCCCAGAGCCAACCAACCAATTCGCGTCTACTTTTCATCTACTTTTCCGTCGACTAGGAGTAGTTCTTGTAATTTAGTCTTTGTAATTCGATCTCGATCAATAAAGTTGCGCATCGCCGATTGTTGATCTTCTTCAAATTACGCCCGAGTTTGATTTATTACGATTTTGTTGCGCATCGCCTTCTTGAATCGATCGCCTTTATCCTCGATTAGCCTTAATCGGCTAGTTGGACTTACCTGTTACTTTGATCTTAATCGGCTTCAAGTGATTGAGTTTAAGTCGATTGATCGTTACGATCGGCTTTGACGAAATTTTATCCTCGATTAGCCTTAATCGGCTAATTAGATCTATTCGATACTTTGATCTTGATCGGCTTCAGGTGATTGAGTCTAAGCCGATTGATCCCAACGATCGGCCGAGTGAATTTTATATTTTTCACCTTGTCGATTCTGAGTCAAATCGACCGCACGCTCTTGAACGGTGTTAAATGCGGTGTCTTCTTTGTCGAAACCCTACTTCAAGTTTTTGACGTCAACAGCCGGCCTGAGGCTTGGACCTGGACTGGCTCCGCCCTTGCTTGAGTGGTACTATGTCTAAACCAACGGTTCCCAGGTTATACTTCTTACTGATTCAAAGATCGGTCCGGTCGGTGCCTGCATGCTTCCCTAAACTAAAACCGTGTGGAGAATAATAATGCATCTCACATTCTCACCTCTCACGGCGGTGCGCTCGCGGACGTGAGCTCGAGCTAGAATCCACGCGTCGTCCCGTAGCCAGAATTAACATTTCAACCAAAGACAAACGCAAAGAGTGTACTAATCCTCCTCGGTTCTCATCGTTCTGCCAAAAGAGATTGAAAGAATTGCTTGACTCGTAGTGATAGCCTTCAACTCAATCCAAGCATAACGAAGAGCAGCACGTCGCAAGCAAACAGTTGTCTGTGTATTTCGAGATCTTAAGTTTGTAAACTTTGACTAACAATTAGTCCAACAATACATAGATTATATGATATAAAAGCAAAACCGTTAAATTCATATTTAAAAGTACTTTCCAATAGTTACGATTTTATAGCTATGAACAAAGCATTATAAAAGAAATTAACAGTCAAAATTTAACTTTAGAGACCACATCAAGTCAAACTACAACTTATAAAAATAGAAAAAAAAAATTACGGTACATTATACTGGTAATATATAGTGGGTAGTAGAAATCAGATCCAATCGTTGATTTGTTAAAAGTATTTCTACTACTCTTTGTGCGAGCCTTCGAGCAGATGATAATACTGTAGGATCGACTCTCCCCGCTAGGCATCCCTCTTGTGGGTTTAGTGGGCGGCCGATAGCCGCCCTTGGACAAATTAGCCTTCCCGTGACCTTTGGGGAGGACTCCGCCACAAGGATAAAACTTCTCATGTTTGACGTGGTCTATATCCCTTACCAGTATAATGTCGTACTGGGCGGGCGATGTTGAATACCTTCAGGATGATAGCTCACCACAACTATCTGTGCGAAAAAATCCCTGGCCCTCTCGGGGTGATCACCCTCCAAGGGATCAGGCGTTGGCCAGGGAATCAGAGTACGCCCTCGAGTTTCAAGTCCGTCTCGTCCATACCATGAGCACCAACGGAGCAGATGTCCGTTCGGCTACCCCCTCCGTAGCCAGACGGATCCCAAAGGCGAAGCAGAAGGGTGACCTTAAAAAGACACCCTAAGGCGGGAATCACGGGGAGAAGGAAGTAACAATTAGAGAGATATGGCTCCTCGAGATGAATCGGCGATCCTTGGACCTTGCGACGGAGCGAAGATTTATTCGTGTGGGCCCTGGATGACATCACAGGGGTCTCTCGCTCAACAATAAAACACCGATTGGTCATGAAGGCATGAGGCCCTGAAAGCAAAAGCCTTGTCGCTTGTATTCGAATAGGCACGAGGCCACAAAGGTGGAAGTGGCCAAGATGCTAAGGGCTGGCATTATACGGGAAGTTAAGCACCCTGAATAACTTGCCAACGAAAGCTAGCGTATGTGCATAGATTTCACCGACCTCAACAAAGTCTATCCGAAGGATGACTTCCCTCTTCCCAACATAGACTAGTTGATCAACGCCACTATGGAGTGCAAGCTAATGAGCTTCCTGAATACATACTCGAAATATCATCAAATCTCCATGGCGCCCGAAGACAAGGAGAAAACTATCTTCATTATCCCCTTTCCGCATGCCCTTCGGAAGCACCAAGAGATGGGACTAACAATTAGAAAACGACTATCATAGAAGAACTACTCTCAAATTAATTAGATGACTGAATGTCTCAGGAAGCACCAAATGCATCAGATCAGCCCCATATAACGCCTCAGCAATTAGACATAGCCACTCCGCACACAATGCACGGCACATGTCACACCACATTCTTCAGGTAGTTGATTCAGGGAATTCAGTCGTCGTCGTCCTCGAAGTCAGAATCGTCACTTAAGTCCTGCACTTCATCTTCGGAGTCGTCGATCTCAATAGCATAGTCTTTCTTCTTCCCCCTAGTTGTTGGCCTTCTCCCCGCCGGTGCAGCTGGCTCAGCAGAGCTGCCGGAGGGGGAAGTCTCAGTATCTTCGGTGCTCGTCGAAGCGCTCGCGCCTCTCTGCAGAACCGAGCCGCTCTTCTTGTGGAAGGGAGAGGCCCTCATCTTGCGCACCTTCTTCTCAGGAGAAGGAGCACTGGAGTTGCTGTCCTCTGTAGGTTTGAATATTTCCTCCATCACTTTCTGCCTCAAGGCCTTGCCCTGAGCTGGCGCCCTCTTCCTCATGACAGCCTTCGGCTTCTCAGCAGCGGGCTTTCTTCCTCTTGCTTTCTTCTCAATCTGCACTTCTTCCACGGCAAAATCTTCGTCCTCGCTATCAAGGATGGGCACTGATTCGTCCTCCTCATCAGATATCTCGGTTAAGGATGACAAGGCCTTCTTTGCTGCCCCTCTTTTGCTTGGTTCCTTCCTCCCTTTCTTTTCGTTCTGCTGTTCTTCTGTAGTCTCAGTTTCCATAGCTGCAGGTTACATCATCAGCTTAGACTTTTGAAACGGTATGCCCAGAGATGAACATTTTTGTATCACAAACACGGGATTGCACTTTGGCGTTACCAGTATGATCTGGAGAGGAGCCAAGATTATAAGCAGCCAGACGGTCTTGTAGCGTGCCTATATCGTCATCGTCATCATTCACCGGTGCACTTTCCTGTGAAATTGTTAAATTTACTTGTAAAAGCAGTAGATAAATTACGAAACACAAAAAGAAAAGGTTTTTGCTTAATGATCCCACCTTCTTAGCTGGTTTCTTCTTTTGTGCTGCTGGTTTCGCATTTGCTGCTCCATAATCTTCATCATCACTCCCAGCCGAATTTGCCTTAAAAAGTTCGATTATTTTATCAGTAAAGAGCGACAGATAATAGGTAGTCCATTTTAAGGGTTGGCACATGACTGTTCGCACCTTCCCAGCTGTTTTCTTCCGTTCCGCACGCTTTGCGACCACTGGTTCAGCAGCATTCCCTGTAATGAACGAGCGGACAATTTCAATTGCTTCAGCATCCCATTGGAAGGCAATGCGGAACATAGCAGTGTAGTGGGCACAATAGATACCTGTAGTATCACTTGCGGTACTTTCCACCTTCCGAGATTTAGCTGCAGTCTTTTTAGGCCGTCTCTTGGGTGCTGCTTTTCCGTCTGCTTCAGCCTCTCTGGCAATTCTCTTAGCTTTTCTCTCGTCCGCAGCCTCTTGATCCTTTTTATCAAGCAACTGCATCAAAATCGATTAGTGACAAGTGAAACACAAAACATTAACCGAAACACAGATGGCAGCATTGCTTACTTCCAGTTCCTTCTCAAAAGCGTCAAGGTCTCTCAACCAAAATGTTTTTGGTGGTGTTCTTCTCACTTCCTCAACATCATTATCTAATTTTTCCTTCTCCGCAATGAGCTCCCGTATCTTCTCCAGAGTCAAGGAACCAATTGCCATTGAGAGGAGATACTCATAATCACTTGCATTAACTCCTTTTGCAGCTTCAGGACTCTCTTCATTATCGTCCTCCTCTTCTGTAGCTCCTACAGCAGCTGGCTCGTCCCTCTTTTTTTTCTTTGGGAAAGCGTCAAAGCCCTTCACCTGAAGCTCCAGGAACAGCTCTGCCCTCTTCCTGTTATTGACTATGATAGTGCCCTCAACAACACAACGAATAAACCTAACTTTGTTATTAAGCTTCCTCAGCTCCAGCTCAATATTTTCCAACAATGCTTTCTGCACAACGTAAATTAGTTAATGTGGTGTTCTGCAATTATAACAACACAGAAAAGAAACAAATTAACACTTCATGTACTGAAAAAAATGAAAAGAATGTGTATTCAACAACCTTTCTTTCCTCATAGAATTTAAGCCTCAATGCAAAGAACTCTTCAAGTACTGAAAAAAAAATGGCATAAATTCAGTGACAAGATGACAAGCAGGAAAAAAGGTCTATAGCAACAAAATAGGTAGATGCTAGATACTTACTTTCCTCCGGAGTGTCATACTTTCGAATTTTACCATCCGAGTCAAACAAGTGCATGTTTGTAGTTCCAATTGTAGTAGTCATCTTGAATTTCTTCTCAAGGCCTTCTTGCTTAGCTATATTCATGTTTTCCTCGCTCAAGATGACCTCAAACTCCACATCCGCTTCATCACCATGCACCCTGATATCCTGTAAATTGATTGTGGCAGAAGAAAATAGTTTATGAGGGAAACATCAAAGCCCAAGTGAAGGAGTTCTTGTGTAATCAACTACCTCGATAAATGGTTCCTTGTCCTTCTTCTCCTTGTCCGGAGCCATAGACTCAAGAAATTCTTTGTAATCCTGAGCCCAGCGGCGGATTGGCAGCTCAGTAATTCTCAGCATAGTGTTGTTAACAGCCTCTATAATACCAGTGATGGTATATGTGACACCAGCCGCCTTTGTACTTGTCTTCTTAATAGAGCCCTGTTGGGTTGTGAATGGAAAATTTGCACAATACATCCATTAGTTTTTTATAAAAAAAAAAGCCGCATTGTTAGTGTAACATAATCAACGCATGTTACTGACCTTGAACCCCCTGTACCATGGGTCCATTGGTTCAATAGGCTCATCATTTAGCAAACGTCTCAGATTAGCGACAATGTCTCTTGGATTATAGTTTGGGATATAGGTGCTCCATCCAGTGCCAATGCCTTCACTTCCATTGACCAATACCATAGGAAGGATTGGCACATACCTGAAGAAAAGGAGGTACGTGTTAGGTACTTCCAAGGACGTGTATTACCCAGAGCATGAATCTTCCAAGAGCTAATATTACCAGGTGGGTTCAATTGACTGCCCATCTTCATTCATATAGTTAAGAAGAATGTCGTCATCCTTTGGAAAAATTAAACGAGTGATAGGTGACAATTTGGTGAAGATGTACCTAGCACTAGCAGCATCTTTGCCTCCCTGAAATGAATGCAAACACACAAAGAAGCATGACAAAATGGGTTACAAAGAACTGGGTCAATTCAAAGCGCCATATAGTACTTAGCTTTTACGTCGTTATTATCCCACCTGATGTCTGGTGCCGAATTGGCCATTGGGCTGCAAAAGGTTGATGTTATTGGAGCCAACAAAATCTTGAGCCATTCCAATAATCGTACTTGCTAGACTCTGCTCGCCATGGTGGTATGCTGAGTGTTCTGACACATAACCAGAGAACTGCGCCACCTGCAGTCAATAGAAGTAATAGTAGAAATTCAGAAATAAATTTTGATGATATCAAATACACAAATTCCAAAACTTTCAGATAGCACACCTTAGTTTCCTTAACAAAGTTCCTCTTGAACGAGCAGAACAATATCTTCCTCTGGCCTGGTTTAAGGCCATCAACCATTGAAGGTATTGACCGCTGCAGGTCAGCCATCGAGAAGAGTATCAGCTCTTTGTTGATAAAGTCACTGTACTTGATGCGTTTCTCGCGTTGGTCAAGGTAAGTTCCAGGCTGAAATTTTGTCTGCGTATTAGTTTCGATCCAGAATACCAACAAAACTATATTAAACTGAGAAGAGATGCAAGAGCTAACCTGAAAGTTGCTAAGCCAGTCTTTCCTATCAGAAATTCTTTTCTTGCTGAATGCTAATTCTATATCATTACCATCTTTGTCATCCACCCAGGCAAAATCCTTCTTGTGTCTGCCAATTTCCTTAAAGTAATCCTTGCCTTCTGTGGCTGTGCTAGTTCCCAGCCCCTGTACCATTCAGAATTCAGTTAATCTCTACTACACCAACGGTCTTTCAGCTAAATAAATCAGAGGGAAAAGCAGACCTTATAGTACTTTATAGACCAACCACTTGCATTTCCTCCTAGACTCTCTTTCCACACTTCATACTCTGGCATTGAGTAAAATGATAGAACAGATTTGTTCCTGGTATTGGTTGCCTGGACAATAAATCCAAGTATTATTATTGGTGCCAACAAGCCATTTTAAAAATATATTTAAACTGGCACAGAGCAATAACTCCTTCGAATGACAAATTTAGTATGGAACTATGAAAAACTGTTGTAACTTCAGAAAAAGATGCATCTTACAAATGAACCCCAAGAGATCCTACCTTGATAATTGGAGTGATGAACTCAACCAAGAAAGATGGAACTTTAAGGAGAGATGGCCAGAATGAGTGAATGAAGTTGATCAGCAGCCCTTTGATGTGGGAACCGTCATGGTCCTGAAATTTTATTAGTTCAAAACATGAGCGATGAAGCAACTTGTGTTTGACAAGTTGAGATAGAATTGGAGATGTTATCAGACGAACCTGATCTGTCATTATCATTAGATGGCCATATCTCAAACCTTTTGTGCTATCGTACTGCTTTCCATGCTGCAAACCAAGGATTTGCTTTATATTCTGGATCTCTGCATTATCCATTATCTGCTTATGGCTTGCTTCTCTCACATTTAATAGTTTTCCCCTGAGAGGAAACACACCATAGTGATCTCTTCCTACTACTGATATGCCAGCCATCTACAGAAAAAGAAAACTGAACTATTCAGTTTGATAGTAGAAGTATACATTGCACTCAGTAAGTTTGTATTACTCACGGCAAGAGCCTTTGCTGAATCTCCTTCAGTCAAGATCAAGGTGCACCTGTCAGAGTCCTTCCCACCAGCGTCATTTGCATCCTCAAGCTTTGGGAGGCCATAAAGTCTTGACCTCTTGCTTCCATCAGTCTTCTTTAGTTCCTTGCTTAGTTTGAAATCAGCCCAAGAAAGGAGATTGTTGACAACACCCGAGTTAGCAACTGCAATTGTAAGAAGTAAACATTAGCATTAGTGGTGCAGCCGCATTACACAAATCGAGGCTACCAAAGTGAACTCATCGCATACCCTTCTTAAGGAAATCCTCAGAAAGCTCGCACTTGGACCCAAAGCTTCCCTGACGAGTGGTCAAGGTCTCCTTGGTCTGTGAATCGAAGGCCGGGTTGTCAATGAGCGCATTAACAAAGACCCACAAATGGTTCTTCACATTATGCACTTTCATGTTAGCATTCTTGTTCTTCTTATTCACAATGGTCATCACATGGGTGGCGATTTGGTTAGTGACATAGTCAACGTGAGTTCCACCCCTTATGGTTGCAATCCTGTTTACAAAGCTGACCTGCAACGCAAATAACGTGTGAGATTCAATTGTAACAACAGCACAAGAAGGGACCTGCACAGGGACTTAACCCAAACTTACCTGCTGAAACTGCCCTTCACTTGGACTCACACACACCTCCCACCGATCATTTACCTTTTGGTAAACCCTGAAAGAAAGACAAATGTGAATGATCAGAAACGCTACCATGGGAGCTTTGGACATCACACTCAAAAACTGAAACTGATGTTTGTCTGAAACTATCATTAAACCTTGGGAGCTCATGTCCGTCCATGGAAGCGGACTGGAGATACAGGTCCACGTAATCCGAGAAGCTCTTTACTGGGACCCTCTGGCCATTTAACTCAACCTTCACAGTTTTGCCAAGAGTGCCCGCCATATCAACCACTCTCTTCCTCATGAGGGCTACGACATCATCCTCGAGATGGGTCATGTTGAATTTGGCAAGGTCAGGTTTGAAGGTGACCTTGGTCCAGTTTTCCCCCTGCTTGCACTTGGTAATTTGGGGCTCCGACTTCTTCCCCATGTTTTCAGAGAAAACCTGCACAGGTATTCAAGGAGGAACATCATGCATCCATATCCGAGAATATTCATTTGGATGGCTGTCCCTTAACAAAGTACAAGACAAATTAATCAATATTGACTGTACCATCTAAATCCTAATGGTCAGTTTAAATTAGATATTTGTGTTCACAGTAACACTTACTGACCAATGCTACGAACTACTGTTCCAAACAACATTCAGATCAGTACTACACTAAAAGGAAAAACTCTGAAGTAACTTGGTCATGTAGCAGACAAGAAATTATGGACTGGCCCTAAAAACTCTTGAACCTATCCCAAACTACCAATCTAACATTCCGGTTTCACACTTCAATACTCGAGTCACCAGATTGTTAACTATAAAGTGATCGCGACTACAAGCAATTAATTACAATCAGATGGAAATCAACAGAACTATGGATTCAAAGCCAAACACTCTAGTCTCTCATTCATGCAACAAGATCTGCCAGAATATCTCACCTGCTTGTACTTCTTCAGCCGGCCCCCATCGGCGGTCTCGATCACGAACTCTGTGGAGAAGATGTTGGTGAGCTTGGCTCCGTAGCCATTCCTCCCTCCGGTGGTCTTCTTCACGTTGTCGTTGTAGTTGCTGCTGGTGAGGAGGTGGCCGAAGATCATCTCCGGCACGTAGACGCGCTCCTCCTGGTGGACCTCGATGGGGATGCCGTTTCCGTTGTTGTAGACGGAGATGCAGCACCCGGCCGCGTCGATCTCGACCCGCAGAACGTCCATGGTGGAGTCACGCTGCTTGTTGTCGGCGGCGTTGACGAGGATCTCGTCGAAGATCTTGTAGAGGCCGGGGACGTAGGTGACGGGCCGCTGCACCATGGCTCCGCCCTCGTAGACCCAGAGCGTCTGGGTGTGCTTCTCAACCGAGCCGATGTAGGTGTCCGGCCGTAGGAGGATGTGCTCCAGCTGAGTCTTCTTCTGGTACATCTCCTCGATGGTCTTGCCGGCGCCGTCCCCCGCGGCGGAGTTGTGCGCGGAGCTGGACTGGAGCGGGTGCTTCATGGCGGCGGCCGCCATAGCGACACACTGAGGTTGTGTGCGCTAGGGTTTCGGGGTGGTGGTGGCGGAGGATTGCGAACTGGGGAATTGGGGATCTTCTGGGTTAAAAACGAATGGGAGTGCGGGGTTTTATTGAAGTGGTAGAGGGGGAGGAACGGTCGAGGGATTCGAAATTTGAATTTTGGGGTGAGGCGGGATCACGTGGTGGATAAAGGGTTAGGGAACGGAGGGTGGGAATTGCGGGAGCTCGGGATCCAGCGGCGGAAATTGAATTCGGGGGAAATCCAGCAAAGGTTTCTCCTGATGCCGCTTCAGAGTTCAGAGTAATAGTACATTGAGTAAATTTTATAAAATTATAGGGTTTTTTTACAAACTATGAGAAAACTGCATATTTTAGTTTCTATTTACAGAATTATAGATTAAGAAGAACTCGTGTCACGAAACAAACTTGCAGTTTTACGATATTTTGTAAAAAAAAAAGAGATGCTTCCATGTTTTTCTTTTTGTTAGTTGAACAAATATTAAAACATGAATAAAAGGTATACGATGATTACTTACCCATTTCGCTTGCTTTAAAATTTGTATAACTTGTATCGAAAGAAAAAGCATTAAAGCACTACTAAAAAAACTTGTAATTTTGTGAATTTACTCTTAATACATTTGTAAACGGCGGTGAGGCCTTCCTGTAAGAAGCACAAATAGAAGTGTTGAAAGAGGTAGAGCCGTAGAGGCATAACTACTTTCTAATCCCAGCCCAGGGGACATCTGGACCATGAATTAATCACTGATGAAGGGGAAATCGCGACCGTCGATCGGTCCAGCTGATCAGATGGCAGCAAGTCGTTCTTCACGGCCATTATCTACCAATCTACCGTGTTCTTGTCAAGAGATTGTGTCCAAGCTGGACAATGAAAGACGGACGCTACACTGCACTGCAGAATAGTCATTTTCTAAGATTGGCCGCCAAGTCCCCATGTCTAGCACGGCAGACCAAAGTCACGAAAGGATTCTACGTGGAAAAATAGTAACGTACTTTGTTCAACCATGCGTCGAAATGTATGTATACTTAGGTCTCGATGGAGATGTTGGAGACCAAGACTACCTCACAGCTAAGTGCTATAATCTATACCCCTTCATAATGTATCTAAGCATTCTTTTCTACGTCCACCCCAAATAATGCACCCCACTAGAGATGGTCCAACCTTCATGCACTCAGCGAAACGTCTCCAGAAACTTGCCTCCATCAAAATTAACCTCTCAAATCTTTCCTCAGCTTTACTCACCCACATCCGATGGCCATTGTTTAATGTGTGTAACTCATCCCTGTGGCTCACAACAAATCTCCTCCCACCTCCAGCATCATCTCAAGGAAAAGGAAACAGATATCCTAGAATTAAGGAAAAGGAAACAAACGTTCTACAAAAGGAAAAGACTATATATTATATGCTGGGAAAAGAAAACCAGAAGACAGGGCACTATACTAGTAATAAAATAGGTACACAAAGACTTCTACACTCTCGGTCTTCGTTCGGACCCCTAATTTGGACGACACTACAATAGGGTGGCGTTTGGTTGGGTGGATGAGAGTGGATGGGATATGGCTATCTATGGATTTAAAGTCATCCAATTGTTTGGATGGGATATGATCATCCAGTTTTTTTGAATATTCCTTGAAGATGTTGGATAGAGCCATCTCAAAAAAAGACCGGACGGGCTCATCCAGTTTGCTGCATTAAGAGGTGTACTCGGTCAAATTCAAATTTCGTCGAAGTGTACTCGGTCAAATTCAAATTTTGGTCAAATCGTTGTCGAATTTTGTCCGAAAATTCAAATTTTGATCGAAAATTCAATTTTTTTTCGAAAATTCAATTGTTTTTAAAAATTACTTTTTGTCTTAAAATTCAAATTTTAGCCAAATTTTGTCCCAAAATTCAAATTTAAGTCAAATTTTATCCAAAAAAATTAAGCTGAAATTCGAAACCTTGATTACAAATAGTCTATCAATTCTCATACATCCAACCAAATAAAAAATTGACTCATCCTATCCATTCTCATCCATCCCACCAAACAAAAAATTATCTCATTCCTATCAATTAACCAAACAACCATCTGGATAACTCCATCCTATTCAGACTGGATGGTCATATCCCATCCAAGTAACCAAACACACCCTAGAGTGATGCTCTAGCCTTATCACAAACGGTGTTACAGGCTTAATCACATGAACTGAGCCTCTAACCTATGCATGCATGTTCTTAGGGCTTTGTTTGGTTTGCTATCCTTGTAAACCAAACGATGGCCAACAAAAATTGGTTATTGTTTTATTTGCAACAAAATTTTTTAGTGTCCACGAAAATTTGGTAACTCCAATGAAATCCATATCACACAGGGGCAATGCGAGGGCGAGGTAATCACTTGCTAAAAATTTTGGTAACGCCAAAATTTAGCTTGGCTACGATTCAAATAACGTTCTTTTTTATCAATATTTTGCTTTGCCTAAGTTTTAGCTATACCAAAATTTAGGCTTAGCTCTTGCTATCAACCGAACGGTCCCCTTAGATCGCCGTCCAACCGACCGACGACATGTCCAGGAGCCAAGAGGACGTCACTGTCGCCGCGCTCGCAGCCGGCTTCCTCGTGATACTGATGCCTGCAGCGTTGTCGACAGGGAGATAGGAAGGAAGAGAGCCGAGTTGTTCAGGAGGAATGCCGGTTTGCTGCTGCAGCAGAGATTTACTGCATTCACTTCTCAAGGCATGATGGACTCACCACCAAGGATGTTCAGTGCAGAAGAACTCAAGGTAGCTACTGACAACTAAAATGAAAGTCGAATCCTTGGCAGAGGTGGACATGGCGGCATGGCGAAATGTACAAAGGCATCCTCCCAGATAAGACAGTGGTTGCCATAAATAAGTCCACAATGTTTGATGAGAGCCAGGTGGAGCAATTTGTCAATGAAATTTCTATCCTTTCACATATTGACCACCAAATGTGGTGAGGCTCTTGGGTTGCTGCCTAGAGACACAATTCCTATTGAGTTCATTCCTGATGGAACACTGTTCCAGCATATTCACATCCAAAATGAGCAGCGCTCTTTAACATGGAAAGAATGCATTAGGATAGCTGCAGAAATAGCAGAAGCCCTTTCCTATTTGTACTTTGCGCCTGCTATACCAATCATTCACAGAGACATCAAGTCAAGCAACATACTGTTAGATGAGAATTATGTGGCCAAAGTATCTGACTTTGGTGCATCAAGATCAGTTCTATTTGATCAAACTCATATAACAACTCTTGTTCAAGGAACTATTGGGTACCTTGATCCTGAGTACTTCCAACACAGCCAGCTCACAGAGAAAGTGATGTTTATAGTTTTTGAGTGGTTCTTTCAGAAATGCTGACCGGAGAGAAGCCTGTCTCCTTTGCCAGGCCGGAGGATTTGCACAACCTAGCCGTGTGTTGCCTACTTCAGGCAATAAAACCACACGTTTTGGAAGAAGCTGGAGAAGAGCAACTGTATGTTGTTGCACATCTCTCGGTTAGATGCTTAAGTCTGAAGGGCGAACAACCGACAATGAAGGAGATGGCATCAGTTTTGGATGGGCTGAGAAGGTCATTCACCATGGAAAAAACTATCAGAAGTAAAGAAGTATACTCACAAAATAAGAATGAAGAAGAGAAATACCGTCTTCATGAACCAGGAGTAGGATCACCTTCCAATCTCCACTCTTTCGAAGGAAGTAGGCAGTACAGCATGGAAGTTGAAATGCTAGCTTCTTGTCATCTTACAAGATGGTGTGCTTATTGTAAGCTTCAGAGAAAATGCATATATGTTGGTTGACGACTCACAGGCATGCTAGTAAACATTTATGGAGAAGATTTGCCAATTGCAGTAAACAATGACTTGTGGTTTTCGGCACTCCATACTCCGTAGTTATCAAAAAGAGAAAAAATAATAGTAAAACATTCCAAACTCTCAAGTATAATTTGGATGCAAATCAGCTCGTTCAAGAACAAGGTTGCCACATCAGCATATGCAGCATTTTTACTTTTAAGAAAATGGGAGTAGGAACCATCCCCTTTTCGTGTACACACACAAGTGTAAACCTTTGATTACATCAAATTTATATAAAGTAGGTACTTGTGATTAAAGAAATCATCTTTATGTGCTCTAGTATCCATCTTAAGCTGGATAGTGTAGGTTCTCAAAATTAGAAATGCATATCTAGGAATGAAGATCTTATTATTGTTCGTTTGTTGCAACTGCAGAGCTATAAGCATTATTAGATACAGGAGTGCAAAATGAACAGAGAAATATATGTTAGCTCTAACAGAGCCAATAACGACTCTACCATTGGATATCCATGGACAGCAGTAGAGTGGTATCCATGCTTTTGTTCACATCCATGTCATTGTGACACAAATTTGACTTCTTGTCTGCACAGATCTGTTCCTGATCATTCTCCTCGTCAAGAGACTGCTCATCGTTGCCAGTCAGGACCAGTTGTCGATCCCTCAGTTTTCTCAACTCCTTTTCACACTTCAAGGACAAGTGCTGCTTCATCAGCCTTCTCAGAGCTTCAAGTTCAATTGCAACTTCTACCATCCTTGGCCTCTCTTCTCCTTTAAGTCTCAAGCATTTCAAAGCCAACTGGGCAACCACATTAACATGCCTAATTCCAGCCTCCTTAACCACTGTGCAATCAACAATCTCCAACAACCGATTTTGGTTGGCAAGCATGGTGAAATGCGAGGCTAGATTTCTTCCCTCTTCTGGCCTGTGATAAGCTATAGGCTTTTCTCTTGTAAGTAGCTCAATAAGGACCACACCAAAGCTGTAGACGTCACTCTTATCTGTTAATTGGCTTGTTTGGAAGTACTCAGGGTCCAAGTACCCTAGTGTCCCTTGCACTAGGGTTGTCACATGGGTTTGATTGCAAGGAACTAGCCTTGAAGCCCCAAAGTCGGATACCTTTGCGGTGTAACTCTCATCAAGAAGTATGTTGGCTGACTTGACATCCCGGTGGATGATTGGTACCTTTGTTGCCAAATGAAGATATGAGAGTGCTGATGCAGTTTCAACCGCTATCTGTAGACGACGCTCCCACGAAATTGGTGCAGACTTGGTATTGTGAAGATGGTGAAAAAGAGCTCCATTAGATATAAATTCATACACCAATAAAGGAACCTCAGTCTCAAGACAACAGCCTAACAGTTTGACCACATTTTTGTGCTCGATTTGAGAAAGAATGACTAACTCGTTGATAAATTGTTCCATTTGACTTTCATCAACAAACTTCGACTTCTTGATGGCCAGAACTGTTTGATCAGACAATAGGCCCTTATATACAGTGCCATATCCACCTTGACCAATAATATGTTTCTCACTGAAGTTATTTGTTGCAATTTGAAGCTCGCTCGAGGTAAATATCCTTGTAGGTGCCCTCTGCGCATATATCTGTTGCTGCATAAACAAGCCTCCATTCTGCAAGAAGTATCGTTGCTTCTGCTTCGCAAGCTTCCTCTTCTTGACAAGCCAGTATGTCCAGAAACCAAGTAGGACAAGAACCACCATCAAAGCTAGAACTCCACCTGAGACGTGTTGGAAACTCTGACAAATTATTACTTCCACCCAAGCCAAGTTCACACTGAGGGAATTCATCAGAAAATAAATGATAAAAGGTTTGGGGAACTTGCCTACTGTAATATATAGAGTCTTGTCTCTGTTGCAGCCACTCCCTCCCTTCTTGCCATCGCCTGTCATGCCCATGGGGCATGTGCAGTTGAAACTACCAAACTTATTGATGCATGTGTGCGTGCAGGGGTTGCTGTTCTTGTCCATGCATTCATCAATATCTTTCACACAGATAGATCGACGAAACCGAAAATAAATCAGAACCAAGCATGCTCTTGACAGAAAACCATAAGCAGCAAATTACAAAATTCCTACCTGTACATCCTCCAAAATCTGGTGGTAGATAAGGATTCCCACTGTACCCTTGGGAGCAGTTGCAGCGGTAGCCAATTCCGTTTGGTGCATCGTAACACTGTGTGTTCTCCCTGCAAGCATATGATGAAGTGTTCCTCACCTCCTCACAGCTGCTGCCAGAGATGGACCACTCAAGCACGACCGGCCTGCTGTCACTCCGTGGATCGCTGTCCAAGTCACGGCGCGAGAACTCATACGCATCCTTGTCCACGATGAACGCCTTGCTGCATGGCTCACCGCTGCCATCCTTGGCAGAGCCGCTTAGCTGCTTCCGTATGCTCTGGAGCTCCAAGTTCACGCTCTTCGGCCCCCGCGGCATGGGCGCCTGGCAACACCCAACCCCAGAGCACGTACCGTCGACTATGCTGATGTTGGTAGCGCAGAATGACACGCAGCCGCCGCTGTACTTGCTGCCTGCCCCATGACCTCCACCGGCGTCGCCACTCAGCAGCATCGCCATCGCATCACAGCCCACAGCAGTGAACTTGTTGCGCGTCTCCGAAAACACAAACACGGTGCCCTCAAGGCTGAGGGTGTTCGCAGAAAGGCTGGACCCGTAGGAGTTGCCGCACCGCCATGCTATGGTACCGCCGAGTATGCGCAGGGAGCCGTTCGACAGCGAGATGTCGAGGACTCTGTATGTGGTGCCATTGATGGGCAGCATCGGACCTGACAGGCCACACATGATCTCAAAGCCAGGGACTGGATCTGGAGCAAGGGTGAAGTTGCCGATTATGCCGAAAGGGTGGGGGATAGAAACGTTGAAGCACGTCGCGGCGGTGGATGGCGAATAATTGGCAGAAGAAGGCAGGGGCAACCAGAGAAAGAGCAGCAATGGCAGGACAAGCAAGCGAGCCATCTCTACCACAGTCATTGGCAAGAAAAGCAACTAAGCAAGGCTTGGTGCGCTCCACTCCTATCACTAAATTACATGGTGAAGGCAAGGCTGTGGGATACGTTGTTGACTTGATCTTGACGTGCTTTGGGCAGTCCATTCCAACTTCTTCTTCAGTCAAGACACGATTTACGCACTGCACGCGGTATTTACGTTGCTGGTGGGACATGGGGCCTCATAGGAAGACTTATCGTGGAAAAGATTAGACAGCAAAGTTTTTCTTTGGGAGCCAACTAGCACCAACTTGTGCACTGAGTTGGATTATGTCACTGTCACAAACTTTGATCCTTTGATGGAAAACACTTCAACTTGTGAACGTACGACGGCACTAGAAAATTAAGCAGGGCTTCCCTAGCCTGACCAAGGCAAGGAAAACCCCAGTCTTCGCTTCTGTTACGGTGTTACCACTTACCAGTGACCTCATAAGTCACTCTATGCTACAGCAAGCATGGTGTCGCGAATCTGTCATACATGCCATGCCGACA
Organism: Otatea glauca; assembly: GCA_036346275.1. Classification (NCBI taxonomy): domain Eukaryota; kingdom Viridiplantae; phylum Streptophyta; class Magnoliopsida; order Poales; family Poaceae; genus Otatea; species Otatea glauca. The sequence goes on from CM070714.1 coordinate 45,433,741, forward strand.
AAACAGAATCAAAGGACAACAAACCAAAGAATAGAAACTAACCTCCAAAAGTAAAAAGTAAAAAAAAAAAAATCGCACCTGGTTCTGAATGACAGACGAGTCTATACATGCAACTGCTCAATATGGGCCAGGCCTAACTAATCAACTATCTGGCCCTCCCCGCCGGCTACAGCCCAGACTGCCATCCAGGTGGTCAAGGCCCACAGCTGGCCCCCCTACGACGCCGTCGCCACTCGCCACCGCGCCGTGCTCCCTCGTGCGGAGGATCTGGGCGGTGGAAACCGCGGCCTGGAGAGGAGGAGGGGGCTCGCCGGAGTTCCCCTACATGGCGGAGAGGCGAGGAGGTCAGATCCTATGCCATGTTTTGGTTTGTATTGTTTTTCCGATGAGAAAGATGGCGATTATTGGTGGGCTTTGGGCTGGCTATTCGGTTAGAATAACCCGGAGGATTCGTTGTCGATGTGCTGCTGGGTTCATTTCTGAACGAAAAGATCCGTGGTAGTCGATTAGAATGGTTTATGGCCATATGGGTCCAGTTTATGGTGTAGCACATGATTATTCACGTGAACAAGACGAATATCTTGAAATGGAAATTGAAATAGCAGATATTGGCCCAAGATAAAGAACAATCACACGCAACTAAAGTAGACACAAAAAATAATCTTTTCGCGTATAAGGGAAAATTCACAGAGAAAACTAAATTCTTAATAACATTTGGTGTAGTTGTTCTGATATATTACATCGACTTGCTACACATGCTTCTAAACATATAGTGGAATCAACTATTAATTCTCGACAATAAATAGCAGGCAGATCTGAAATATAATTGAGTGCATTGTGCATGACATCGTCAGAAAATTAACCTATCACCTATAATTGACTATATAATGATGGAGAAGTTTAGCTAACAAATACACATCCTAAAATGCCGAAGTTAGTACTTTACACGAGACAGTTATTCCAAAGCCGTTTTTACCAACTTTAGTTGCTCTTCAAAGAATGCCCCTTCATCCAGTCGTTGGCTCAACTGCAGTGTGAGGACCGAGCAGCACTCGTGATGAGAGCCTAATTTATCTCAACCTCCGGTTAGAAATATATAAGCGCTATTGATCTTTACTTGTTGTCACCACTGCCAATAAGTGATCAGCTGTTCCCAAGTTATCACGAAGCAACCATGTCAATCTGCCTCTTCACTGATGCAGCCCAAATGATTGAATGGGTTGCCTCTTCAATTAACAGAAATGTACAGGAAACTTGCAGGCCAAGGCTGGCAAACCAATGCCAACCATATTTAGCATTACAGTCGATGCCTATGATGGATCTCGCACTGCAGGACTAGACATTCTAACACGGTGAGCAACAGCTAGATGTGGCCTGCCAACTGCTTCCAATATCCTAGTGAACACAACCTTCGCGGGGATGCATGTGACTAGTGGAACCACACCCTCTGTTTTGATAAGGGAACCAAAAATGCCACCGCGTCTATGCCCCTTAGCTTGACCACCTTCTCCACGATGTCTTTTTCCAGTGGAAATGGAAGAGAGGGTTCTGACCTTCTGGTTTGACAGGCTTGCTTTATTGGAGTGCTTCTTTTGAGATTTAGACAGCGATGACCTTCTAGCATTTGAGAAGCTTTTCTTAACAACCTTAACCTGGTGATTTGAAGAAGTCAAGTATTTTCTAAAGACTGGTTTCATCTCCCAGCGTGGATATGCAAAGCCACCTTCATCATCACCATCCAATGATGCTCCTGAAGGATTAGAACGGGGAATTCTTTGCATGGCAGTCCTCCTGCCTGTACGCCAAGCAGGTGGTGTTCTACCTTCCAGACTAATATCACCACAAGAAATCAGGTGATCAGTGGAACCATCTTCAAGTATTTCAATTTGGATAGGGTGTCCAACAATTGCTTTACCATTCAGTCTACTCATTAAGGAAACAAGAGGAACATGCTCTCCCTGGTAGCTGGCCTGGACCTTCAAGTCAACATCAAACAAAATTGGGCCCATGCCACCAAGACGCGAACTGTACTTTTGGTAAAATGAAGATCCATCCCAATATGCATTCCGATTAACACGAAATATCTGATCTGCATCCCTGTTCAGGGGAGAAATCTTGGAAGAATCATTTTCGTAGTCATTAAAATAACTATAGCTTCGGCTAAGATCTCTTGTAGCCTTCAAGGATGAATGGTACGTTCTACCATAGTACAAGTTAACCTCTGAATGGCTTGTGTCCTCAAATAAATATGTTTCATCGGAATCATAATTGGGCTCCTCTTTGATTTGGTAAATACTTTGCTCAAGCAATTGCCGATTGGATGTTTGCATACTATCTTTTCTATGATTTCTACCATTTGTCTCATACAGAGATCCTTGCATGAAACCATTGGGTTTATCTAACCAGGGATTTCCATCTGTCATATCCATTGATCTCTTCGCTGCATTACGGTTATTACGTTTACCTTTCATAGGCCATTGGGAGACACCCAGATCAGAAGAACCAGCCTCTTCCTCTGATTCATTCAACAGATGCATACAATTAGAATAGGTCACCTCATCATCATCATTATCCACATGCCTGAACCTGTCAGAATCCGAAAGGAAATAAGGATCACGGGGGCGTGACTCTGGAGGAAGAATCATATTAGCACCTGCCCAAAAGACCGCCACACCAAAGGTGATCAAACAAGGCAAAATTCAAATCTCCATAGAACTAGAACACAACAATGGAAGTATAGTAATAGAATATGAGCCGCGGTAATGAAGCCTTAGCTAGAATAAAACAGAAATCAAAACAATGGCATGCTTTAGATATTTTGAAGAATTATCTACATCTTTCTGGCTATCTCTTTGTTCTTGAACCAGGCAACGCCCCGATTCCATGATTGGCAGGATTCATCTTAATATAATTAAGTTGTAAGTTCTTATATCGTCATATAAGCCAAGGAGGAAAGGCAGCACACAAGCTAATAGGAATATAGGATGCATGCAAAACAAAACAGCCATTAGAAAACATATGCACCTGCTCATTTCAGCTCTACCTTACCAATTTCAGCACAACCCCCACATAACAAAGACTTGTGAGTGATGAATTTGATAAAGAAATGCTAGTGAGATTCCAGGGTATGTTTAAGCATAAAACTTGATTATACAAGATGACTTATTTCTGCATCTTTGTAATCTATACTTCTATACTACTATAAAAAATATGAGTTGTGTTCCTTCCTACATCCCTCCATTACAGTCAATTCCATCTGATCAAGCGTATCTAATGGCTCATATTCAAAATTGTTCCAGCCTTATAAAATATTTGTCTTGTGAAATCGAAATAGACGTTCATCAACATCACCATCCAGCGGTTCTGATTAATGCTGATCCTGACTTCCCTCTAATTTGAGTAATTGATCATGACAAAAAAATACAGTAATTAAGTTCATCCTCACCCTGAACCCTGTGCACTCGAGTTGAGTTGTGCATGTACATATAAACTCCTTCTGTCCTTCACTTCATGAATGATTCAAGTGAGGATATATAGGTGGGTTTGCCACGTGGTATATAGATAGGTCAGAAACACAAGTCCAAAATGTGTTTTAAGCTAGGGAAACTAAAGTTTGAAATTTATTTTACGTGAGGGATTTGGGATTATGTTTATTACATATATGCTCCTATCATCAATGTTTTTTACGGGTCACAGCATTTGTGCAAGCCAAACATTTGTGTCACCATGTTTAAGAAAGGAAGACTAGGAGTTAGGAATTAAAAACACATTGAGTAGACTTCAGCTGCTAGCTGTACTTTTCTACGCTTATGATCTATACTTACATACCACTAAGTATGATATCAATATGAAAGGCTATCCAGTTTTTGTAGTAATTTATTATGCTGTGATTTATGTTATATTTGATTACTTCAATGCTATACTCTAAACTGTTCGGTAACATGTACTTTGGGCGATGCAAATATTATCTGCTAACATTTTTGGCAATGTAGATTCATGTATATGTGTACTAGTAAACATTGAAAAGTAGAAATATTAGCTAGGCGTACACACATACTTTCCAAAAGCTCAGCATCATATTCTGTTTCACTTTCTGAGCATTCCCTCTCTGAAGACTCAGATATGTGCTTCTCAACAAGGTCAGAAGATGTCTGTTCCGAAAAAGAACCAGGATGCTGTAGATAACTTTCAGTCTCAAAATCTGCTCCTGTAGAAGCCATTTGTACAGAAGGTAAATCACTATGATTATGAGTTTCACCAGAATCACTAGGCAGGTATACATATCTACTTCTTTTAGCCTGGTAGGTGGCAGGTGATGGATCCTTATCTCCACCAATTAAGATAGCTCCACAATCATCATTGTGCTGTGAATGATGAGGCCATTTTGCACTGGTCTGCAAAACTTGAACAAGTGGCCGGCGTCTGTCACATTTTTCAACAGATTCTTCAAAATCGCTTCCGTCTGATCTATTCTTTTTCACAGTTGTACTTTTCTCCTTGCTCTCTAAACTTGCTCCTTCCTGAATTTGTCTCGTATGGGAGAAATCGTTCAGGTGAGTAATGATAAGATTCTCAGAAGTGCCCCAACAAATATATTCTGAAAACCTCTTTGAACCAGCATGGGGAAAATACTGTTCAGTTTCTCTTTTTGTATCAGGGTAAGCAGATACATCTTTCCGTTTCTTACTCTTTTTGCTCTTGTAGCGAGTACTTCCAAGGTCTTTGCGATGTTTAGTGCAAGCTGCATTTCATGAAGAGCTGAGCTTTTATATCCAGCATACTGGCCATGAAGTTATTGCATACCATTTATGTAACAACATGAAGAAAGGTATTTCAACTCTGTCATATAAGAGGGCTTACCTGAAATGTCAGCAGGTCTGAAACATTGAGTCTGATGCTTCGTTGCAAGCTGCTTCCTCTCCAACTCAAGAGCATGAAGAATAGCATCTTCTCTCCGTGCATATTTCTCTCTTTTCTTTGCTAGAGTCCCTTGACTTTGAGTAGCCTCTGCCTTCTCAATACAAGCATCAAACTCCCCACACCTGAACGCTTTAACACGCTTTGATTTCTCAAGGTTGTACCAGTCGCTATGAATAACAAAAAGATACACAGTTGATACAAAAAGGAACAATGTGTCAGAAGCTTCAAAGTTTTAAAAAGTCTAATTACACAAGGTGATTCTGTATTCTAAGAAATGAACTGGATATTAATTCCTGAAGAAAACGGTTTAAAGGAAATAGAATTGGAAATGAAACTGTAGTAAATATTCAGCTACTATTCCAGAATATGGATTAGCAAAAGGACCAGTATAAATCTTTCAAAAAATATGCTTAACAGTAATTTGACAAAATATTACACATTACAATTTCAATTGAGTTGAAGATTGGGAAATTTGTAAAGGCCTCCTTCCCTCCCTCCTGTTTGTTTTCTACAAAGCAAACATCTCCCCATCCAACATAAAATCAAATTCTCTCTGCACAACCAACATTTGTTTGGTTTCTACAAAGAAAACACATAAAATCAAAGTTTCTCTGCAGAACCAACATACTAAACGTAGAAACAATATAGCAGCCCTAAAAATTCGTAAGCCAGGATATTGCAGATCCTTCAGGAATAAGTGGTACAAATCAATCATATTACCTTATTCTAGTTTGTTTTTTCAATCCTAGAGCCTTCATATATTAAATAATTTTCACTACGTATCTAACCACAGAATACCATGAAAACACCTTTGCAAGTTTTTCACGAAAAAGTAAACAATTAACAGTTTACAACTTACAACAATTTCACTACATATCCTATGAACAACGGCTCTAAATTTCTCTCAAAATGTATAACAACAGGGCATATAAAAAACAAACAAACTAGCACTGAGCTTAACAACAAGCATGGAACATCACAGGTCCTAGTACACCCCGTTGTTTCTTCCATCCAAGTTCCAAATAAGGAAATATCTCAGCATCCCAAAGGATCAGAAACAACAACTAATCCAAAACTTCCCAAGTCACAGTCTTTAGAACTAAAACCAAAGGCAAAGATGGGAGCGGAAACTCACACGCTGGCGTCCTCACGGCCGAGAAGCTTGACCGGCGTGCCGGATCGAGACATGATCTGCGACGGCAGCAGCTCTTCGGGCCCCAGGATCCTGCCGGGCCACCATGACCCGTTCCTCCGCCGAACCCACACGATGGCACCCGGCGAGGTATCCCCAACGCCGCAGCAACCCTCATCCCCGTCTCCTCCTCCTCCTACTCCTCTCTCCGAGCTCCCCCCCATCCTGCCCCGCCTCCCCCCACCAAGCCAAACCCCAACGGTTAACCGTGCCGCCTCACCCCGCTTCTAGAAGCTTCCCTCCCCCTCGAGATCTGCCTTCCATTCAAATCCCGGAGGGTGCCGGGCCTGCCGGCATCTAGAAGCGTCCCTCCCCCGCGCCTCTTGTTCCGCCGAGATGGCGCTGCCCTCGCCCTCGCTCCCCCTCCCGCAGCTTCTAGAAGCTTCTCTCCCAAGGCTTCTACAGAGAGCCTCCTCCTCCTCCTATTCCTCCTCCTCCTCCTCCGCAGCCGCCGCCGGCGGTAGGGCTCCGGCGGTGTCGCTAGTTAGCTGCCGGCGAGGCGATCGGCTCCGGCGCGCCTCCGGAATATTTTTTCCCTCCTCTTTCTATGAGAGAAAAGGTGGGAAGTAAAAGGCAAACAAAAAGTTTTTTTTCCTTTTGGCCTTTTTGGGGGGAGTTTTTGTTCTTGGTTTCGGGTGGTCCGGCTGCGTGTGTGAGAGAGAAGGGGAAACGGAAGGGCCGAATCGTAATCCAGGAGCGCGATGCACGCGCTGCTCCGACGGCCCTCGTCGAGGAAGCGCGAGGAGTCCATGTGCCGGATGACGTGCGAGGTGCGACCGTGCGAGGCGTCTTGCGTACGGTTTTACGGTTTTCCAGCTGGATTGTTGTCTGACTACGCCTGTGCGAATACGGGTACAATAATTATATATAGGTATGAATTTTTTTCGGTTTCTTTTTAGTGTACAAGAAGGGCGTTGTCGGGGATTGGTAGCTTCGGTACGCGAAAGTCTCCCCCGAACCCATGGCTGTGTCCCACGTGTTTGGGGGCATGCCTCCGAGCTCGAGCTCGGACTCAAACGAGCTAGAGCTCCGGCTCGGGCAGGAGGTCGGGGATCCAGCTCCGGCTAAGTGGGAGGGGCCACGTTCTCGGACCGACACCTCCGACGCCGCCACACTCCAGGCCCGAGTTCGGGGTCACGGCTTTAATACTCTCCGGACCATCCCGTTTCACTGTAACTGTCCGATTTAAAGATGTAGAAACCCTCCCCTACGTGGGAATCAGGACCAAACTTACCCCTGCGTGGAAACTAAGGCCAGTAACGTTTAACTGCTCCCGTCAGCTCTCAACTGATCCCGTCGACTCACCACGGTTGCCTGACACCGGCCTCAGGACCAAGCGGCGGAAACACTCAGAGGGCTCTGAGAGAGGCCTTGAAGAAGACAGGACGAAGGGCTGCCCCCGGGGGCATAAAAAAGGCTAGAGCAGAACTACGCTCGGGCTCCCAACTTTTGTACTGACTCACAAGAAAGGCATTGCATTCATTTTCGCCCTAAGGCAGGACTGGAGTAGAGCTGTTACTCAAATCGGGGGCTCGAATCAGTATAATCCTCGTGACCCTAGTTTCCTGTCTTCTCTCTCCGGTTCTCCCCGGCATACCCTCTCCGCGACGCGACAGCCTTTCCTCGGACGAGCACGACCTCAGGCTTCGCCCCACACACGATCCTCCATACCCCCTCACGGTCGGCGGCCTCGATCGCCGACAGACGCACACTTCACTTGTACTATACACGTCCACATAAGCACACGTTTCTACTGTACATGCTATAAAATTTTACTAAGCCTCTACGATCTTATGGAATGTGGGCATGAGCTTTCTCAAGGATCGAACCTAAGTAGGTGAGAATGAATACCCTCGCTCCTACCACTAGTCCATGTACCAATCCGTATAAACAGGCATATCTCTATGAATGATAATATATATTACTACAACAACAGCGATGATCATGTAGCTGATTTTAATATACTGTTTTTTATATCCATTGTGAGCTTATTAAGACAAAACATATTAATGTGTGACACTCGGTTGTGTCTCGATAATCAATACTCCCTCCGATCACAAATAGTTGTCGTTTTGAATATAAATATAGTCAAACTTTCAAAACTTTGACTGTCAATATCTTTTTAAATATTTAAATTAGATACATGAAAATCATACATGTAGATTTATCTCGAAAAACACTTCATAGTATTATAATTTTATTGGGTTTTACAAATATATTATAATAAAAATTAGTGATCAAACCCAGTGGCGAATCCAAGATAAAAATAAAAGATGGGCTTAAAACATTAGGTTAAATTAAGACAAACATGTTAAACAACTTGTATTGAATTCTCATCGGTTCGAGTTTTATTACTTGTAGTTCATTATTTGAGAAATACTTGTGCAACATTCGCTTGTTAAACTTTTGAAAATCTATAAACAAGTTAGCACCAATCAAACAAATAAATCAGCTATTGTCTCTTTCAACCCACTAACATATTTACAATTGGTAAAAAAAATCATGAGCAGTGCTTCAATGCTTTCCTTTCCAATACAAGTTGCACAAATCTTGTAGTAAGCGAAAGGGTAAATAATTACAATCTACCTTTCGTTTATGCTTTAATATTTCTACATCTGTCAAAAAGGAAAACATTAAAGCACCTCTCAAAAATCATATATCAGAAGAGGGGTTCACTTTTGTCTATTTGTTGTCATGGTCAGTTCACTCAGTCGGTTAGGCACTCGTCAACTCACGCTACGTCGCCTTCACAATCTGCTCATCATCGTCATAGTGGGTTGTCTGTTGCCACACACCCGTGCCCTCGTCAGCTCCCTGACATTCATTCGACGTCCTTGTTGTGCCCTTACAATCGCCAAGTCCCCACGACGTGCATCAAGTGCCCCCTATTTGATGGGCTGCTATATCCTCGCAAAGAAGAGATGTCGAGTCACCTCCCTCTCTCTCTATAGTCTCTACGTGCACCCACGGTTTAAGTCCAGTTTTGCATAAAGCTAGTGAAGAGTTACCAATTGCAAAATTAGGTATTCGACAAGCTGCGACTCATGAAGCCACATGGTCTAAAAAATAGCTCACACCTAACAAAATTTCTTCTTCCTCTAGACGTGCCTGAGTGCGTGTACATTCGCTACTGTTATGCTAAAAAAGAGCGTCACTATTAGAGAGGGTACATAGGATCTGACGATCGGAGGGTGGGCTCGAGCCCAACCGAGCCCACCCGTTGGATACGCCAATGGTTAAACCTGTGTTTTGTAGAATATATCGATGTCTAAAACGATAATTATTTGTGATCGGAGGGGGTACTAGCCAAGAAAAGTAATATTTCCTGACGTACAATAGTCAATTTAAAGATGAATTAAGAAAAGTCGTGCAAGTTTCAAAATTGTTAGTAATAGCAAGATTCCAATGTTCTCAAGAAAAGAGTGCTGAGAGGAGAGAGAAGGGTTTTAGAATCTACGATGCACATTGGATGAATGGAGAGGAGAATCTGTAAGTTCAAGCTCCAATGGTTTTGATGATTTGTTTTAAATTAATACTTAATCATTGTTTAATGATAAATCTAATCATTATGAGACTAACATGTCTTTGAGCTTTATTCTTATTTAGTCTCAATTGTGGATGGAAAATGAAAACCCAAGGTATGCACTCGTATTCACTCTATTGTCTTAATGCATACTTATGATTAAAGTTAAAAGATAAACTCTTCCATTGCCTTAGTCTAAATATGTGCATTATGCTTCCAAATCTATATATACATGAATGCACACATCTAGAGGGAGTTGATAATTTAACTTGATGTTTCAATTGTGTTGATCCATATTCTCTTGCCATATAATATAAAGGATCAAGACTTTGAAATAATTTTTTGAGTATATATAACTTATGTGGTTGTAATATACTCATGTTAATATATGATAAACTCATATGCAATCTAAGATTGATTATGTTCATATTGATTCTATGTTCAATTAGTTATATGCACATACTTAATGGAGTTTGTTCTATAGTTGATGGTCTAAATATATTGATCCTATTTCCATCACTCAAACATATATGGATCATTACTAACCATCAAATTGAGTATTTGTGTAGTTATATATACTCATGTAAATTTAAATAAAATTTAAATTGAGTTCGTTTATTTTTTAAACAAATCAAAGAATGCTTCATCATGTGTTGATGGTGTCTCTTTATTGATTAAGGACAAGCGAAAAGTTCTTGAGTATAATGAAGTATTAGTTACATCAAAGTACTCAAGACACAATTAATCATTCAAATTGATTTGGATTGTGCTCAATCGATCTTGGAGGCATCCATTATGTGTTAATGGAGTGCGGTAATGATCGAGACAACCGTGTTTGTTGGACTAACAATCTTCTATGAGTTGTGAAGTAGATTGAGTCCAAGAAGATAAAGAATCGGGAACGAGAAGTCATCATGCATTGATGAGCTTCAAGAGATGGTCCCGAAGTGAAGAGAAAGGCTAGAGAAGGTTCATCATATGTTGCTGAATTTAGTGATGTTTTAAGTATTTCTCCATGGGATTTTGGCAGCAAGGAAAGGGGGTGCTGCGTCACCTGTAGGGTGGCCCTTGCCATGTGATAAAGTCCTTTAAATTAGAGATAAGAATTACAGGAAGGCGGCTTTACTAAAGATGGAAAGGAATAGGAGGGAATGTCTGATTTTCAGCCATAAACCAAGGCTTGGCCGAACAGCCCCCCTCCCACTTCTTTTTATACCAAGGCCGACGAACTTCTGTTCTTCAGTTGTGTCGGTCGACCACTTGTAAAGACAGCTTAATCGGAATCCCATCTTTGTTATTCAGGTTGTTTTTCATCTTATTCTTGCTAGTTCTTCGATTGCTCGCAGGGATTGAACTTTGTGTTCAGGTTGACCGCGCCTTCGGCAAAGTCAATAACCATTTGGAGTTGGTTCAGCGATTGCTAAGACGCAAACGTCGTCGTGCGGTTGTAGTCGGATCGTGAGGGTCAATTCCACCAAATCGATATTTATCTACTCTCATCGAAAGATCGGAACACAACTTTACATCAACAAGAAGAAGAAGATTCGATCCTGAAGAGAAGATGATTGGATATCATAAAAGCTTCAAGTGGATCGCTAGAGGCAAAAGTATAACTAGCTAGGGCTAAGGATGTATTTCTAGTCTTTTATCGGTCTCGGTGTTTGGATGTGAGACCGGGTTGCTAGTTAGGTACCGTACTATTAAGAGGGGTTGAGTCATTTAGCTTGAGCTTCATCATGTTTTGATGAATTCAATCCGATTCACTCTAGCTCACTTTCTTGATTGTTTTTTTGCATGGAGCTAACCATTTGACATGTGTTGCGAATGGGTGAAGCTCATACATTGGATTTTTCATGAGCTAAGTATTTGCACGTGTTGCAAATAAGGGAGCTCGTGCTTGCATCTTATTGAATCTTAATTGATTTGGTTTTTGCATGAAGCTAAGTTTTGCATGTGTTGCAAAAAGAGAGAGCTCAAGCTATTTGTTTTAAAGTAGTTGCATGGAACTAGAGATTTGCGTGCGTTGCAAATAGAGAACTCATGCACTTGAGTTTGAGTTGTGGTTTGCATGGAGCTAAGATTATAATTGTTTTTTAGTGTATTTTTCTATAATTTTATTTTTAAAATGTATTGTTTAAAAAATCACTTTCTGAGAGCATAAATTATCCCACGGGTGGGTCCGAGGCTGTGGGGCCTCTTTCTCCGGAAGTGCGGAAGACTCATCCGGACATCTAAAAAGAAAGAAAGAAAAAAAGAAAACTCATCCGGAACTGAAGAAAGATAACACTGTTAAGGAACCTCGCTATCGAATAGTCCGGGGTTCCCAAACAGATCTGAAGTGGAGAACAGAGAGGGAGAAAGATGAACACACGGTATAGGAGGAACTGCGAGAGAATACTTTATTGCTTTTTGATTCCTTGTACAATGGGGGACCCCCTCCTCCTTATATAGTAGTCACCTAGGGTTTCGGCTAAGGGATCATCGTGGGCCTTCATGGGCCACGTGGTTTCCCAACACTCCCCCTTGGGCCCTTTGCCGCGAGATGCATATGCCTCATTAAAACTCCAGAAAACCCAGTGGGAAAAATACTTGGAGAAAGAGTACATAGTATACGCTTACTGCGTTGCACGAATTGCCTCATTAAAACCTTATGCAAGAAAAACTTCATGAAAACTTGCTAAGGAAAAAGAGTACAATTCACCCGAATTTCAAATTGCTAATCTTCGAGATTCATATTGGGTACTCAAACCTTATGTTTAAGATTTATGTGGGGGTATGTGAAATATCTCCCCCTGAAATCTGCACTTCTCTAAGTCTCATCATCCCAATCCCTTTTACGCACCTTTCAAAGGTAGATGCTGGGAGTGATTTAGTAAACAAATCTGCAAGATTTTCACATGATTTAGTATGCAGTATCTTGATCTCGTTCATCTTATGCAATTCGTGAGCATAGAAGAACTTGGGGTTGATGTGATTCGTGAGATTGCTCTTCACATAACCCATCTGTGCTTGAGCAACACAAGCTGCATTATCTTCATAGATGATCGTGGGAGTTTGCTCAATGTTCAAGCCACATGACTTCTGGATGTGGTGAACCATTCTTCTGAGCCATGTACATTCACAAGAGGCTTCATACAAAGCAATGATTTCCGAGTGGTTTGTCGACGTCGAGACAAAAGTCTGCTTATACGACTTTCAGGAAACCGCTGTTCCTCCACATAGGAAAACATACCCAGTTTGGGACTTGCCAGTATGCGGGTCTAATAAGTACCCAGCATCGGCGTAGCTAACCAAATTCAGTTCATTGTTTCTTTTGAAGAACAAACCGAGATCTTTGCTTCCTTGGAGGTAACGGAAGATGTCCTTGATCCTTTTCCAATGCCTTTTAGTGGGTTCTGCACTGTACGGGCTAGCAAATTCAAAGCGAACGCAATGTCCGGCCTGGTGCTATTCGTAAGGTACCTGAGCGCTCCAACTGTACTCAGATATGAAAATTCTGCTCCCAGGACTTCCTCCCCCTCTTCTCTAGGTCTGTATGGGTCTAGGTCTGCTTGGAGTGACCTTCCGACCATTGGAGTCTTTGAAAGATATGCCTTTTCAAAGCCAAATCTTTTCAACACTTTCTGCGTGTAGGATGATTGGTGTACCAAGATTCCTCCTTGTACATGCTCAAGCTGCAAGCCTAAACAAAACTTGGTTTTACCCAAATCTTTCATTTCAAACTTAGACTTCAAGTATGAGCATGCTTCTTCAATTTCTTCATCCGTCCCAATGATGTTCAAGTCATCTACATAGACGGAGATTATACAGAATCCATTCGGGGATCGTTGTATAAACACGCATGGACAATCTTCGCTGTTCATGTAGCCTTTCTTGCAGAGAAAGTCGCTCAAGCGATTGTACCACATTCTTCCTAACTGTTTTAACCCATACAGTGATTTCTCCAATTTCACACTGCATGTGTTTCTATTTGCTCTGTCTTGGTTCGGATAGGAATACCTTCCGTACTTTCATGTATATCTCCGAATCCAAGTTCCCATACAAATATCTTTGTGACAACATCCATTAGCTTCATTTTCAACTTCAAGTTGATCGCCATTGAGATCAAATATCTAAAGGTAATTCCTCCCATGATGGAGAATAGGTTTCTTCATAATCAACCCGGGACGTTGAGTGAAACCTTGAGCTAAAAGCCTTGCCTTGTACCTTACAACTTCGTTGTTTTCATTCCTCTTCCGAACAAAGACCCATTTGTGACCTACAGGGTTTATATCGGGAGGTGTGCGGCATACGGGCCCAAATACCTCTCTCTTGTTCAGAGAGACTAACTCTGCAGTGATTGCCTTCTTCCATTCTTCCCAATCTAGCCTTTTCTTGCACTCTGCGAGAGATGCAGGCTCGGGATCATGATCAATGATCGAGACAATCTTCTTTGCAAAGTATGCATTGACATTGGCTGTTATTATAAAGTTTATGGCCATTTCATCATGGGGTGCTTCATGCACTTATACTTGCTCTTCGTTGCTATTTCCTATTGCAGGGGCAAGTTCCTTTAGCTTTTCATCGCCCATGTGTGCGCACACATTTTTTCCGGTGGCTTCCTGCAGTGGAAGATTCAAGTCTGGAATTGCCTTTTCAGTTGGCATCTTTCCAGTGCCAGGTCTCAACTAGCTCTCCTTCTTTCCTTGGGGCATTTTCGTGATTGGTTGTGGTAAGTCCTCTCGCCCAGTTTTTTCTAGACGTCTCCGGGTACTTTGGGTTTGAGGAGCCATATTTTCTGTTCTTTTTCTTTGAGGCCTTTGAACAGGATGAGTGATACTTTCTGCTTTCTTTGGTATTTCCACCCTCTCTGGTGCATTTCGTGCGGGTACATGTGACTTAACCACACCCTTCAGATCACAAAAATGATCAGGCAGTTCATTTGCTAAATTCTGCAAATCAATTATTTTCTGGACTTCTTGATTTGCTTCATTAGTGCGGGGGTCGTGCGCGGGGTTACCAGTGGAATGCCATATGATTTCCCGGTATTTTTCATCCAAAGGTTGATTTCCTCCCCTTAATGACGGGAAACGATCCTCGTCAAATATAAAATCAGCGAATCGGGCTGTATGCAAGTCTCCAGTCATGTGTTTCAAATACCTGATTATGGATGCTCTCTCATAACCAACGTATATCTCAGACTTGCGGAGAGGGCTCATTGCAGTCCGCTGAGGGGGTGGTATAGGAATATATACCATACACCCAAATTTTCTGAGATTGGAGATTTTCGGGATGACCCCGTGCACCAGTTGCATATGGGAATAGATATTGTAGGCCGAAGGTCTAAAATTGATGAGAGCTGCTGCATGCAGGACTGCGTGTCCCCAACAAGTGTTGGGCAAGTTATAACTTTGCAAAAGCGGTCTGACAATGAATTTAATCCTCTTTATTAGTGCTTCAGCTAGTCCATTCTGCGTATGGACGTGCGGTACGGAGTGCTCAACTGCTATTCCTGTTGCAGTGCAATAATCATCAAATGCATTTGAATTAAATTCGCCAGCATTGTCCATTCTAATGGACTTCACGCGATGATCAGGGAAAGCATTCTTAATTCTTATGACCTGCGAGATCAGCTTTGCAAAAGCATGATTTCTTGTTGACAATAAGCATACATGCGATCATTTCGAAGAAGCATCGATGATCACCATAAAGTACCGAAACGGCCGACAAGGGTGAATTAGGCATAAATATCCCCGGATGCGTTCGGAATGCAGGATTTCACTTTGCACTTTCATGACTGAGGGTCTAGTTATTAATTTTCCGGTGGCACATGTAGGGCACACAAAATCTTCATGATTCGGGAATTTTTTAACATTAATACCATGACCTTGTGAGTTATTCACTATATTTCTCATCATTTTAAGACCAGGATGACCTAATCTACAAAGCCATAAAGAAAATAACTCAGAGCTTCTAAAGACAGTCTTCAAGGAAGTATACACTTCGGGTGCATGAATATTCGTGTAGTACAACCCAGATTTATATGAGGGGTATTTTTCTAATACCATTTTCCCACATACCGCGTGCTTCACAACGCACAAGTATTCTTTGCCATTTTTTTCATTGGTTTCTACGTGAAAATCATTAGCGCGAATGTCTTTGAAACTTAAGAGAGTGCGCGTTGATTCAGGGTACAAAAGGACTTCTTAAATTACCAAAGTTGTACCCATAGGCAATATAATTGTGGCTCTTCCTGAGCCTATTACATATGAATCGCTTCCTACGATCGTAGTAGTCTTTCCAGCGTTTTTCGTGATCAACTGGAAGTATTTGGATTATCTTAAGATGGTATTTGTTGTGCCACTATCAACAATGCATATCTCTTCTATTTGGGCACTACACGATTTCTTTTCTCACCTTTTCAATCTGTTCGCCGGTAGAGCTTCGTGCTGATAACGTGTTAAAGAACCTCGCTATCGAATAGTCCAGGGTTCCCGAACAGATCTAAAGTGAAGAACAGAGAGGGAGAAAGATGAACACACGGTATAGAGGAACTGCGAGAGAATACTTTATTGCTTTTTAATTCTTTGTACAATAGAGGACCCTCCCTCTTTCTTATATAGTAGTCGTGTATGATTTCAGCTAAAGGATCATCGTGAGTTTTCATGAACCACATAGTTTCTCAACCAACACCTTGAGAAAAAAAAGGCTTTTCCTGAAGAAAGAGGTGGCGACACTTCGCTGCCGCTGTTGGGGGGATCCAAATTGAAGCCATGCCCATCCTATCGGCTACCGTGCCGCGCCGCCCTAGTTCCTCGACCTCTACAGCGCCGCCGGTCTCGCTGGTATGGATGCAGACTGCCCGAGTTAAATTCGATTCGTAACTCCATCCCGTGCTGTAATTTTCCTCACGATCAGATTGCTTGATGAGGCGCTTCGTTCATATCTCGTGGAGACGGCCGCATGGGGGGTGTGATGGATTGGGCGAGCAAAGAAGATTGATCCCCATTAAGATGACGGGCATTGTCCAGGAGTAAGGATCTTAAGAACTTGCCCCCTTTCCTTTTCGACTAGATTTTTAAGTATGATCTCTGTGTTCGGTAGTTGATTTCTTGAATGCACGATGCTGCTGTTTTCATGGCATAAGAGGAAAGACCAAAGAAAGCTACCGTTAACGATAAAGAAGGGATTTTGTTCTATTAATGCCCATGGTGCATCGATTTGATTTTTTAACAATATTGAACTAGCAGAGCATACGCTTTACATGCAAAGAGTACCTTGCACAATTTTGTGTCTCAGTCAATTCAATCAAATACCAAACCTAAGACAAACATATGTAAGTGAAGCGGTGAATTCGTTCTGCTCTATTTTGAAATGGAATACAAATGGATAAAGTAGTGGGTGACTGCGAACGAGCCATTGCTTGGTTGGCTAGCTGCATGGTTGTGTGCGCTGCCCGCCCGGGATCGAGTCCTGGACTCGCCCGGGTGTTCGTGGGGGGCTGGGTGCAGCATGCGTGCATGTGTGCGCGTTTGTAGCCTAGCTGTTGTTTTTCTTCTATAGTGAATGCCAAAGCTCCTTCCAATTTTTTTTTTAAAATAGTAGTGGGTAACTGTTCCAGCAAATGCTAAATCAGAACATCACTCCATCCCAGCGAGACTGTTTTAAAGAGAAGGTGATGAGAAGTCATGGCATGAACTGATTCTCAAGAAATTTTGGCAGCAAACACTGAAGATAAGGCCTTTTCCAAGTCCTGCAGTCCTTTTCTAATAAGTTCGCACCTTGATAGATGCTAGCAGAATAGAGTGAATGGTACATTAGCTGAATAGCTGTTATGATGCTACGGCTAATTGAAGAGATTAATAGCGGTGTGTTGCATCTCCACAGCTTCAAGGAGCTTCTTAGCTACCGCACATGCATAAACTGAGGAGCCCTTGGATATCTGTACAATTGCAAGAGATGGAATGTTACAATGTGTGTTAATACAATATACATGGGGAAAGGATCAAATGTTGCTTTGAGTAAAGAAAATCGATAGTTACCTTTGTGTTGAACATAAATACATGGTGATCCCCAATAATTCCCCCAACAACATGGATGAGTTCAAGATGGAACTCATCTAGAACCTTTGCAGCACACAGCAAAGAGTTGGCCTTCTTCTTTTCAGTGAACTTGATGTTGATTTCGTCATCAACTATGCGGACATCGACATGGCATTCCGTTGACTTCCTTTGAACCCATGAGCTCCTTATAGCCCCATTGAGCTGATTGTCTTGATCATACCTGACTGGCTGCATCGATGAGCTTTCCCCATCATCAGCTGCATCATCATCCAACTTAAGCATCTTCCTCCTATCTTGGCCATGCCTCTTCTTGTCCACCAAAATCTTTAGTTCTTTCATTGTTCTATTGAGCTCATTGATGTATTCAATGGCATCTCCAACCACAGAAGCTCTGTCATTCTGAAGAACAGTTTTTGCAATAAATCAAAACATCACATTCATGATAAATACAAGAAACGAAAACAAGGCTAATTATGTTTATATGCGTGTGTGTAGGAAGCCTCTTTTCTACTCCCGGGAGTAGTCCCTATGCTGTATCATACAACATAGAGAGTATCTCGCACAACAGAGGGTATGTACATGTAGTATACGAGTATATAAAAATATCTAGTCTTAAGATCTATCATGACCACCTTTTCACTGTACCTAGGATAAAACATTTGCAATAGTGGAAACATAATCATCTATACTGCAGTGGGATTTGATTTGACATACCCAGAACTATAGATAGAGTTCTAGTTAGGTTACTATTCACCAATACTTCAATACCATGCTACCAATTTTGCTGATCCTTATCACATGTCAGGTGTTTTCAGACTAGCTTAGGCAAAAGGAAAAAATATATATACTTGTATACTACACATACCACCTAGAACATCTTTATTATAAAATTCAGGTTTGTTTGACCCAATAACATGTCAGTGTTAGTAATTTTGTTATGCTCTTAGAATAATATTTATGGGCTCATACTGAAATTCCATTACCTCTGGAAACCAATGAAACTTATTATAGAAAATCCATGTGATTGGTTTCTGTTAAATTGAGTTATCTGTAACTGTGAGAATTGAGAATCAATTAAAATATTTGTACTAAAAAGATGAGTTGAACAAACCTTAGTAGGATTTGGGAACAGTGATCTTAAAGCCCCATATTTCACATTTAACTGCTCCCTCCTCTCTCTTTCAGTTGCAAAGTTAGCTTTTCCCTTGCCCTTGCCAAATCCACCTCTCTCTCTTCTGCTTCCCAGTATTGGACTATCAAACTCCCTCCTGTCTGTCTCTTGGAAAATATTTCCTGCTACCCCTACGACTCCCATTGTTCCATCTCTCTCATCGTCACTGGAAAACAGCCCATAATTTTGTGGCAGTGAATGGTAGATATCCTTCAATAGATGAGATTGACTAGCATGGTAACCTAATGGTAGAGTTGGATCACTGAGCATCATCCCACTGTCATGAATTGCTACTCCCAGAAACTCATTGTTCATGTTCAAATGGTTGCCAGCATTCTGTACTGGATCACCAAAGATATATTCTGTCGAAGGAAATGTAGGAGTTGAATTGCACCTTGAGATCTGTAGAAGATTTAGGAAATCAGATGCAGCTGTGTAAGTGCCATTTGGATATGATGCAGTGTCATAGTCCTGGATTTCTTGTTCCTCTGTCATGCTATGTGGATCATCATCAATCTGGTGGCCAATGATATGATCTTGGATGTCGCCGATAGCAGGAACCCAATATGCAGTTTCTACTGGGGGCACTTCTTGTATCATGTGGCCATGTAGGTCCTGGTCCATGTCAATTCCAAGCTGATGTTGGAGATGGTTGATTGCCCGTGCAGGCTCAGAGGTGAGATTAGCTGGATTGGAGAGGTCTTGTATGAAAATGGAGGTGGCTTTGAAGTTCTGCTGCTCAATCCTTGTATTGTCGTAGATGGAAGCCTGAGAAGAATCGTGAATCAATGATCTTGCCATGAGATTAGGATCTTGGGTACCATCAAAATAGCCTCCCTCAACAATCATTTTGTCCTCTGTTACCTTCACTCAATATCTAGAAACAACATAATTTAGGAACTAATGAGACCATCAAAGAAGTATCTTAAGGCATACACTTTTTGGAAGAAAAAAAAGCAAATGCGAGAGATGAAGCTGATAAACAAAGGACACAGTAGCATGTTAGAAGTGATCAAGTGAACTAGCTTGGATCTAAAATAGAGAGCAAAATACATTGGTTGCAGCATGCATATTTAGGAAAGAGACTACTCAACTTGAATGAAATAGGGAATGAGTTGATTAGACAGAGAAGTCTACAGCTGGACTTGGTTGTTTTGGTTGTTCGTAAGGAAGCGAAGACATGGAGTTTAAGCTAGGCAATCTGGTTATCTCATGTTTTCCATGTGAAGTTGTACTAGTAAGTATATTGGATGAGACAGCAAGCCTTTTTAGCGTCCTTACGACCCAACAAACTTCCTTGCATCTTTATTTGTTCTCTAAGCCTATAAATATTAATCTTGATAGCCTGTGCTTCAACTACCTTCTTTCCAATTAATCAGAAGAATGTAGACTTAGGATAAAATCATGGTAGCGACCAAAATGTCCTCCACCTTGCTGTAAATTTTTTTTATTTTAAAAAAACATGACAAGTCCAAAATAGTTGACGAGGGAGTGCTTTAAAACCAAAAGTCAGTTCTCAGAATGGAAACAAAACAGTTTAGTTCCTTTTTTTGAGAAAAAAACATTTTTAGTTTATAAAAGGTATATACTTTGTTTTAATTTAGGATAAAGTTCAATTTAGGATTTTTATCTTGACAATAGAACTAAAAGCTGGAAGAGAAGTGAAGAGAGCAATACCAATATTATTTTTGACAGATCAAATGAGGGAAATGTTGTTCAGAAACTAGTAGCTGAAAATGTATAGAGAAGATTATGTTAAAAATTAAAAAGCCAAATGTGATTGGCATGTGAAGTCACGAAAACAATGATTATTGTCATGTAAAATTGACGGACAGATAACAGAAGGTGTCAATATCAATACCAATCATTTACTAAAAGTGTCTTTTAAACAGTCTAAGAGAGGTCAAAGCGAAGGGTTATCATTATCATTAAGAACAGCAAACGTGAAAGATGGGAAGCTCACACTCTTTGAACTTGGCATCTTTGCTGTTATTCATTTCATAGGAAGTTGGGAAATGCAAGTCATGCTTTCTCCATTCTTCCGTATTTTATGCATGTACCGGTGCAATGTGCTTTGAGGATTTAAATGTGCAACTACCTCAAAGATTGGACAATTTAAAGTTAGGCATCATCATTCATCCTGCATCTGCAGAAAATTCGCCATAGTACAAGCACATATAGTGTCAAAGAAAATATGTGCTTGTACATCGTACATTTAGGTTCATGACTTGTTGGTTGAAGTTCCTGCTCTTTTCCATATAATACTTGTACTAGGTAGAGACTATCTAACCCTCCAAAATCAGTGAATATAGGACTCAGAAGATATATTTGATGGAGCAAAATATGTGTGCTTGATTAAACCTACAGTAGAGAAGTGAACAGCCACAAACTGTTGCAATTTGAAACGCTGAATCCTGCAACCTCTCTCGAACTCATCTTCATAGGAAGACTGAGGGACTACCCTGGGTATTTGGTAACAACACTGTTATCCTGTCTTTTAATCATATGTCAACTTATCAGGATATAGGTAGCAACAGAGCACTGGTGTTCACCAAGGTTTGAAAATTCGGTTTCGGAATAAATTTCGTCCCTGGCCAGATCGCGAAATTTCGGAAATATTTCGGACGAAATTTGAATTTGAAAATTCAAATCCGGTCCATTCTGGGGGGGAGTCCGAAATTCGGCGAAAAAACCCGAAATTTCGGGCGAAATACCCGAAATTTCGGGGTTTTTTTTGCACCGGCTGAAAAGTGGTTTAAACGTTAACGAAAAATTTTGAATTTTTTTTTGGAGGTTCCTGACACATTGCTGATGTTCTCATAAAAAATTCAGCTGATTATCACATCTGAGGAATTTTAAAAAATTCGGAGAGTGGTATTGTCCTGATAAAACACTGACCGACAAGTTTGATCCGAATGGAAAATGGTACAAATCAAGTTATGAACTGTTGAAATTTTTTGTGCATTGTTATGATCCATAACTAATGTTCTCACAAAAATTTCAGCTGATTATCACATGTGAGAAATTTTAAAAAATTCGGAGAGTGGTACTGTCCTGATAGAATAATGACCGACAAGTTTGATCCGAATGGAAAATGGTACAAATCAAGTTAGAAACTGTTGAATTTTTTTTTGCATGGTTATGATGTATCTATAATGCTCTCATAAAATTTTCAAATGATGATCAAACTATATGAATTTTTAAAAATTCGAACAGTACTACTGCCCTGTTAAAAGGCTTACCGGCAAACTTGAACAAAATGAAAAATTATGTAAACCATAAATTTTTTTGAAAATTTTACAGAATGGTGATAAGGAAGTTCTTAATATCCCATAAAAATTGTGATTCATGATCACACTCCAGTGAATTTATAAAATTCTTACAAGGCACAGTACCATTTACGTTTCCAGTGAATTTATAAAATTCTTACAAGGCACAGTACCATTTATGTTCTTTTCTTTTTGATTTTTGAAATATAATATAACAAACGAAGTTCAGTGCTTACATAGATTTGATTGACCAAACAAACAAAGTTTAAATTTTTTGAAAAATTTATATAATGGTACTGAGTCAATTATTAATCTCTCACAAAAATTTTAGATCATAATCACACTCAAGAAAATTTATAAAATTCTGACAATATAACTGTCCCAATTATGTTCATTCTGTTTTTGATTTTTTAAAGATAACAAATGAAGTTAAATTATTTTGAAATTTTTTATGTATGACCCTAAACTACTAAGGATAGTACCATAAAATTTTCAGCTTATTATCAAGCTTGTACAATTTTATAAAAATATGACAGTGTTTCTGCCAAAATTTTAAAATGTTTAAAAAATTCGTTTTTTCAACAAATTTTCATATGAGATGACTTTCCTAAGGGTTATTGGACCAAATCCGGTCAAATCCGGCCCTAAAAGATTCAAAACCGGCCAAAAAACACGAAATTTCGCCGAAAAAACCGAAATTTCGGGTTACTATAGCAGTTTCAAATTTTTTTTTCGGCCGGTACTTTAGATTTCGGGGTGGTCTGAAATCCGAAATTTCGCCGAAATTTGAAACCCTGGTGTTCACCACCCTTCATGCTAGTATGATTGGCTTTGTATCTGTGAGAGAAGATCTTTGAACAGAATCATGGTTGAATTGTTTCAAGGGCAACTTTGTCATGGATTGCCTGTCAATTCTAGCCTAGTTCTTGATTCAGTGATGGTAATTAATGGAGATTAACGTTAATATCTAGTTGCATAATTGTTTTTCCCTTCTGTTGATACTGATCATACTAAATAGCCTGTTGTTTTCCCCCCTCCTAACTAGGTAGGATTCTGGAGCCCACGATTAGAGAAAATAGTGCTACATAACTTAGAAAACTTCGCAATTTTTCAAGAGATACTAAAGCTTTAAATAAGGTCTGCACTAGAAAAAGATAAGCAAAGTAAGACCAGACATGCAAGTATGTAGTTCAGGATCATGCTAAAGTGGTAGGCAGGCTGTGGCAATGTGAAATTCTGTGTATAAAGTAATATAACTACAGATCCTTTCCAATAATTCTGATCCTTTTTCCAGAGCTGTCTTACAATGACGAATTCAATGAAAACAGGCAGCAACAAGCTTCTCTGAATAGAGCAGGAAAGTGAAATTGATGCCAACCTTGTGCCAACTCGGAAGCAATGTGTTGCAACTTGCAAGTTATGGTAAGCTGAATGAATCGCCTCTCTTATTCTCTTGGTTTTGCCAGATGCCAATCCACTACTGTTAACCTCCACGGCTCTAACCTTGCAACACTTGTTTTTTTCAAGGTCATTTACCTTGTAATACCGGCACTCTCTTGTTTGGATCGAAGCGAAGCACACAGTACGGACGGGTGGATGCTTGGATGATTTAAAGGAAGATATTTCAAGGGCTGTGCCAAGGTGGACTATCCGGCGTCAGCATATAGGTATGAAATATGAATGATGGATTTGCGAATTGCTAGAAACGAACCGATTTATTGCATGGACTGATGGACATGAAGAAGAGGTTTACCGTTGTTTATGTAGGGAAGTATTTGACCTGGGAGCTATAGAGGCTTTGTAAATCCACTTGCTGGAGTAACTGGAGTTTGATCCCAGCCATTTGTTTCCAATCCAATGCTTGAAAGTTATGGTAAGGATGCCGGACCTTGTACTGTAACTGAAGAATATTTTCCTTTTGAAGACGGCAATTCTGTAGTTGACATGCCATTGCATACGCCCTTGCAATTGCAAGTTCTAAGCACGACTTTGTCGTTGGCATCGCACAGGGGCGTTGCGCGTGTTGGTTGGACATGCCACGGCGCGCGCGAGCGCAGGTAGAGGCTCGAACAGCGTTAACAATATGTTTCGACCTTGGATATCGCTCAGCCGGCGGTATCGAAATTTATGAAAAATCGAACCGCTTTGAAAGTCAAACAAATTTGAAATCTAGTCAAATCGAGGAGCAAATTTCAAACAAAATGGATGAAAACTGCTCGAAAAAAGGTGAATTTCGAGTAGTTTTCGCGAAAATCGACTACAGGTTGAAAATTTTGGGGATATAAAAAATCGGGAAAATTGCAAAAAAATATTGTAAAATTTGTAAAAAGCCATTAAAGTCCCAAAAAAATGGGGAAAATGTAAGAAATATATATATAACAAAGGTATGGAAAAACACGAAAAAAATTCCGGCATGATCTTTTCTAAATATGGAAAAATTTCGACATGACTTTTGCTATATTTTAGACAATTGCAAGTTGTAAAGTAGACATTTAGCAATAATATGTCAATAAATAATCTTTCATTTCAATACTACTCATATATCAATCCAACAAGTGCAAAAATAGTTATTCACATAACCACATATCAATACCATTCACGTATCAACACCACTTACATTTTAATACCTTTCATTTGAAGTTGTGAAGCAGGCATAGCTTCGTCGTTCTTCCATTATTACACATATGCATGTTCGATCTACATGAACAGAATGTTACTAAAAAATTGAATTGCAATAAAATGAAATATATAAATGAAACAAAATTTGGCATGACCTTTGCTATATTTTAGATAATCTGAAGTTGTAAAGTAGGCATTTAGCAATAATATGTCAACAAATAACCTTTTATTTCAATACCATTCACATATCAATCCAACAAGTGCAAAAAAAGGCATTCACATTTCGATACCTTTCATTTGAAGTTGTAAAGTAGGCATATTTTCGTTGTCCTTCCCATACAAATGCCATGTTGGACATGCATGGACGCTATGTTAGTAAAAAATTAAGTTGAAATGAAATGAAACATTACCTTTGGGGCTACACGTAGTATTGTTGCGTGTACACTTGATTAGTCATGTTGTATTCCTCGGTGGACATCAAGGCCAATCCTCGTGTAGCTAGTAACTCCGTCTTGTAATCTTGTCAGCTTTGCCTCGTCCATGAACTTGTCTTTTGCCATTGTTGGTACAACATGGCATAAAACTTAGGGTCGTACCACTCGTAGACCCATTGGGTAGGGGTTGTGCATGAACATCGGGGATGGCGTAGTCATAGCTGCCATATGAGCCATAGCTCCCTTGCGTCTCGACGATGCCATAGGAGCTAGAGCTATCATGTGGTGTGTTATGGCTGTGTCGGCGATTCTTTCCCTTCCTTACAGTAGCCGTCCTTTTTTATTGTGGAGCGGTATGGTCTCTGTCCTGTGTTGCATAAGTGAACTGCGACTCCCTTATAAATTCAACGGGACGCTGCTCTTCTGATTGGTGCGTGAGAGATATGGGGCATCGATACCAGATTCACCGTCGTCGGTGTTTGTCTTAGAGCTACTATCATTGGACTCTAGGTATGGCGGCCTCTGATGACCCCCGCTCTCAGTGGAGTCATTACTCCCTACGTAATGCGGCTCATCTGCGGGATGCTTCCTCTTTCATTTGGATGATGCTCTCCTTTTTCCTGTATCCCTTCTCGATACTGATTGGTGCTTTCTCTTCCCTGTATGAGTGACCCCGATTGTCTTATCTGCCTATCCAGGGATGCTTGCAGCCCCATTATCCTTTCTTAACACAACAGGGTGAATTGGGTCTATCACAAGCTATGATAAGAGAAGGGTGCACTCACTGTGTCCTCCTCATCAAGTAATGGGTCACCATTAGTTATGTGAAGTTATGTCCCGATCTTTCGATGAGAGCGATAACTATCGATTTGGTGGAACCGACTTTGACGATCCGACTACAACGTACGACGACGATGCGCCTTAGCAATCGCTAAATCAACTCCGGAGTGTTATTGATCTTTCCGTGGGCACGATTAACCTGAACACGAGGTTCAATTCCTGCAAGCAACCGAAGAACAAGCAAGAACAATAGTAAAAGCAATCTGAAATTGCAAATAAGAATGGAAGGCAAAATCAAGGTGGGGTTCTATTGAGGATCTTAACAAGGTGGCTGTCCAGCACAACTTGAAGAAACAAAGTTTGCACTTGGCTAAATTAATCAAACAAAACCCAAGTGTCTAAAGCGGCGGCTATTGAATATATGAGAGGGAGGGACGTGAGAGGGTCGTCCTAGGGTTGTGTGCAGCAAGGGGGGCGCACACAACTTGGGCTTGAGCCCAACACACTTACAAGGTCCGAAACAATCCAAAACAGTATTATAGTACATTATTTTAATGATTTTGGCTGATCTACGATGAATCTGGGCCTGAGATTAGATCCATTGGAAAGATCTCATTGTAAGCTTTCAATCAAGTCCAAGTTCACCCAAATCGGAGTCCGTATGAAAAAGTTATTCATATTTGAAGTTGGTGCTGTCCTAGGAGGCCGAATTGGATTCCAGAACGTGATGGATTTGATATCTTTCTCTTCTTTGCCTGTGGATGACGTGTTGGAGTTGGCACAACCAAATGTGGTCATATCCATAGTAGTGATGTCCTCATCATCCTCCCCTTCTTGAATTTGAGTCGTCCTCGACTCATGCTCATCTTTTAGCTCGTCTTGATAATCATCCACATAGCTCAACACTTCTTTCCAGCATATAAAGGCTTGATGAATACTAGCACTCTTAGATGCTTCCTCGTCTCCATGAAGGAAAGCCATCCTAGTAGATGTAGACGATGCAGAGGATGTCATGAAGTGTCGCCAAACTGATATCGCGTTGGTCATTTCCAGGACGAGCATGGTCTCATCATTCTCCCTTTCTTGAATTGGAGTCGTCCTCGACTCTATCACATTCTCCTGCAAAATGTTAGTCGCAACAAAGAGCAAAGCAACATGCATATCTTTTGTGATCAAATCAATGGCTCGTGAATCACAATCACCCAAACACTCCCTTTCTTGAAAACTATCATATAGATTATAATCGACAGTAGGGGTACTTGATATGATATTACAATTATCAAATTGATCACATTGTTGCATAGGATGTGGAGGATTCAGATCTGAACAAATGTATACTCTATGCACTTTGTACTCTCCTTTATCATTATATTTACCAACAACATGAAAAATATTTCGCGATAACCATGGCAAATCAGAATGTACAAAAATTTTCTCCTTAAAACTATCTAGATCACACAGAACCTCAAATTCAATGTAACCTAAAATATTTAAAGAAGACATCAATTTAAGCTCATCTTCTTCACTGGCAATGTGAATAACATGTTTATGTTCAGCGCAAGTGTTTAGTTCAAATATAATTGTTTCATGTTCATTCACTAGTTGTGGTGTGGATATAAGTGAAGCATTATCACACAACTCTTCTTTATCACCAGAAATAGCAACCAAATCAGCAATGGGTTCCATTAATAGTTGCTCTACGATCGCATGATTCATGGACAGTTTTGTCTCTTCAAAATAATTTTCACCATGTGTACAGTTCATACCTTTGACATTACCTTATAAATCATTCTCAGTGATTGTAGGTGCAATTTCAATTTCCAGCACTTCACATACGTATGGAGCAGCAAAGATCTCCTCTTTCTGCACATTTTCTTCTTCATCCTTCTCCCGATGGTGCTCACTTTTCTGTAAAATATTAGCTACAACAGAAGGTGCAACAATGGGCACCTCAAAAGAAGCTAAAGGCTCTTTCAAAGATTCAACAATCATGTTTTCAGCTCTACAAGTACATTTAATCAAGTCTGAAAGACAACTATATGTTTCATTAACAAGAACATCCTGAATTTCATGATTAAGTCCACGTATGAACCTAAGCTCAGTAGCTTCTTCACATTCTTGTAAACCACAACGCAACAAACAATTTTGCAAATCATGAAATTATTCTATAACAGTTTTAGAACCATGTTTTAAGCGTTGAAGTTTAGTAAGCAAATATTCAGCATCATATTCAGGAACATAATCATTTCTCATAAGTCTTTTCATGGCATTCCAAGTTTTAGGTTTTTTATCATGTCTAGATATATGCTTCCACCAATATATTGCACCTGACGTTAACACTTGAACTACGACACTAATCTTTTGGTTTTCAGATAAGTCATAATTTGTAAATTCTTTGTCTACCGCAATCTCCCAATTAATATATGTATTAGGATCGAATTTTCCACCAAAAGGAGGCAATTCAAACTTGATTTTACCTTATTCATCATCAGTTGATGAACCCGTGACGATGTGTGGTGGGGCGACCGAGGCAGCGGGTCCATGCTGGGAAGCCGGGGCAGCAATTGGAACTTGTTGTGCATGTAGTACACCATTGTTGTTGTTTAGGAGACGAGGCGGAGGACTAGAAGTTCCAGGGGTAGCAGCTGCAAGCATATCAAATCTAGACAAAATAGTAGCAAGGGTAGTGTTAGCAACTCCCTGAGCAGTCTCGATGGACCAGAGACGGTCTTCTTGCAGCGACATTCGCTCATTAGTGAGTCGTACATTGCTCTTCCTGCGTGAAGAATGATGCAGTGAACTCTTATCACCTAACATGGTTAGTAGCAAAAAGGGAAACACAAAGGTTTATGTAATTCCCTATCAACTACTAGAAAGTGGAGGAAAGTCGCTCAACTCTCTAGCCTTAACCAAGCTCTTACAAGTTCTTACCGTGCTGCAGGAGTTGTCGGCCGTTGGCGATGTCAAAAGTTCTCCCCGAGCTTGGAAAAAGCGATTGCCAAGGGACCGAACAAATGTACGAGCATAGAATATGTGAAGCTGGATAGGCTATACTTATTTCTTATACAATCTGATAATTCTAGTTATTGTAATGATAAGTAATGACCCAAACTAGAATTCATAAGTCCTAGTTGCTGATCTCAAAGATATAAGCGAATTTCAAGGCAACTCACGCGCAAAGATGATGTAACTTAATGCAACCAATAGAATGAGCTAAATAAGAAAAATTTTAGCACCAAAACTCGTGTTGCATAAGTTATGGAGAGACACTAGCTAATTGCTTCAGAAAAGGTAAAAGGGCATAAGATTGCTCACTAATTAATGCAATTGCATAATCTAAAAAATAATGAACACAAATTAGGGTTTCGCTCAATGTAGTGCGATCGACCACTATTTTTTTTCTTCTTCTTTTTTTTTTGCCTTTTGGATCTTTCTTTCTATTTTCTTTCTTTGAGCGACTTTCGGCCAACACTACTATGAACAAAGTTTTAGAATCTCTAACTTGATGTCACAAGATAGTATGATATGATAATTCACGATTATGCAATGTATCAATATGAACAGCCCTAAGTAATATCAAATAGCTAGTCTCAATTGGGATCAAAGTATTCGCAAAGGATGAATTGGTTCCCAAAGGTATATGTACTGATATTTTTTGAATTTTATGGATTGTGGATGCTACTGGACTCAACCAACTCAAAGGAACAAAGCTAGAACACGAATTGAAGCAAGATACCCAAATTCAATGTTTCTTGGGTAGCAGATTTGTCGCCTAGATTAAAGATTCAAAACGACCGAATTTAGAAGGTTCAATATGGAAAGAAATGAAGCTTATGTCCTCAGCTTTCAAAAGAGTACAAGAACATGCAATTTGGAGATCGGGTGTGAAAGTTATGGCTAAAAACAGAACACCACAGAATACCCCCAATTTAGCCTGCGAGACCGATTTCGAATCCGAATCAAATTCGGTTTGAAGGAGTCCGAATCACAAAGGACACCCAAAAACGTTTTTGTAGAGGACTCTTCAAGGATCCAGAAAAGTACAAAAACTTCTTAATCGGAGTTCAGACGTGAGAATTATGATCAAAATACCGAACCGATCTGGATTGGAAGTACAACTTGCTTCAACAACTTTGACGTCCAGATTAAACAGATTTGGCTCCAGAATTAGAGTCCATGCCCAACTAGGTTTTTGTAGAGATCGTTCCCAGGTTTTAGGAAAGTATAAAAACACTAGAATTCGAGCTCGTATAAGAAAGTTATGAACAAAACAAAGTACTGGACAGATTGCGAAAAAAGCTACGCGAAGGAAAAACGATCAACAACTAAAACAAGGACTCTAATGGATCAAAACCTAACAAAACTCACTAAAATACCAGATTGAATCTAAATGTTGAATTTTTGTGGAGTAATTTTTAATTTAGGACAAAACAAAAACTAATCTACGGTACAGAATCTCTCACCGAGAAACTTGGCACTCTGATACCACCTTATGTGAACTTGTGTCCCGATCTTTCGATGAGAGCGATAACTATCGATTTGGTGGAATCGACTTTGACGATCCGACTACAACGTACGACGACGGTGCGCCTTAGCAATCGCTAAACTAACTTCGGAGTGTTATTGATCTTGCCGTGGGCACGATCAACCTGAACACGGGGTTCAATTCCTGCAAGCAACCAAAGAACAAGTAAGAACAACAGTAAAAGCAATCTGAAATTGCAAATAAGAATAGAAGGCAAAATCAAGGTGGGGTTCTATTGAGGATCTTGACAAGGTAGCACCGGCCACTTTGGCCACGAGTGCATTTTCACTGATTTTTTGAATTTTTGCTCAAATGCGATGGCATGAAAGTATTCAAATATGCATGAAATGAGCATTTAAACATCGATAAACTTCAAAAACTTAGCCAACACCCCTCTTGATAGTACGACACCTATTCTAGCAATCTGATCTTTTCTCCAAAACTCCGAGATCGGCAAAAGCTATGAAAAGGTCCTTAATTTTATATCTTGACTATTTTGCTCGACGCGTTGATCCTCCTTTTGCTTTATTTTCATGCTCCCATGATCGCCGAACTTTGGATCAACTTATTTTCAATATTCTCAAAGAAAACATTAGTCCTTTAATAGCGATTGTCATTAATTACCAAAACCAAAACGAATTGAGGGCCTAGATGCTTTCAATCACCCATGTACTTTGAATATACACTTATCCTCGACGGGGAATCTCCAGCTGCTGCTTCTTTCCTCAGCCTCTCCTCTCTCTTGTCCGTTTTCTTATCCTTCGTCTTGTCTAGGTCATGCTGAAAGTACTCACGAACTTCCACAGGAACTTTACTACAATGGACGACACTCGTACCGCACCCTGCCAAGTGCTGCTTCAGTCAGATTGCACCTCCTCCTTTCTTCTATTTGAGACAGTGCTTGAATCGAAATCCACCACCCAACTTCTCGTCGTGCTCCCACACCACGTCGACATGGTCTACCATATGCTAATAAAAAATAATAGGAAGTAAGTATCCATGCATGCATACAACAAGAAGTAAGCTTGCTAATATTGGATAACATTAACATATTAAAATATACCATAGCAAGATAATTTATGTGCATATAAACATCGCTACTTGAACAAATAGTACCATTTTCGGGTGTCGTCCATTGCTACTAAATATACTTCAACAAATATTGCTACTAAATATAATTGAACAAATATTGTTACTAAAATATGTTGAAGTAAATATTGCTACTTGGCGTACTTGAATAAATATTGCTACTAAATATAATTGAACAAATATTGTTACTAAAATATGTTGAAGTAAATATTGCTACTTGACATACTTGAACAAATATTGCTACTAAAAATACTTGAACAAATAGTACCATTTCGGCATGATCACAATGAGAATTGCAGTAGCATTTTCCAACCAATTAAAATGCAAATACATGCATAAACAAGATATAGCTCCAAGTAGTCAACCAAAAATCGACAATACCGAGCGAAAATCGAGCACTTTTCGAAGAAAACCGACTGGATTTTGCGAAATTCGTTGCCGAGCCCAAAATTCGTTGTGACCGTCAATTTTCTCTCAAATGTTTCGGTTTTCAAAGCTTACCGCTCGAAATTCGCTCTGTCGCCAGCAGAAAGACGACGAGCGGCTACCGGATCTGAGCGAAGGCATCGCTGTCTTCGTCTCCACTTGATGGGGAATTTTTGGGTGCAATGAATGTGTCGGTTTGAGCATCGCTACTAGTTGCCAAGTGCTGGCATTCTTCGTGGGCCAGAGGCCCAGAGGCTGCTCCAGCCTATGGGCTCAAGTCTGCAGGCCAAGCTTTTTTTTTCTTTCTATTATCTACATTTTGAATGGCTCAAAAGCGTCTCCAAACTTCTTTTTTTCAAAAAAAACATTCACATTGGGGGCGTAAAGCTATTAATACTAATTTTAGGGAACTTTTAGATTTTTTTTTCAAATTTTTTGAATTTGAACTTGACCAGTAAATCGAATGGTTTTTCTTTTCGTACCAGCGCGGTACGCACAAATTTTACGAAAATCGAGCGGTTTTTGACAAAAAGTTAAACCCTGGGATTGAGATCACAATGGCTTTGCTACGTTTGTTTGTTACTGGCTTGTTACTGTCCGCACCGATCGCCAGAGATGGAGCCAGGAACTTTACATTAGACGGGCCGGTTGAAGAACGCCTAACAGGTTATCTGCTACTTTAAAGTTTGCAACTAAAAATTTCTCAATGTCCCATGGACATCTAGTCCTAGATCTACTTGTTATATTCACAGCAAGTGGTATTTTTCTTACATCACAAAGGCTAAGGGGACATTGATATCTTATTTGAAAAGGAGTATAAAAACAAAATATTACAAGCCTTGCCCTTTATTCATGTGCCTGATTATCAACCAAATAAATCCCATATTATATTGATGTCATAATAGTATAATAGTTGTGTAAGGGCTAATGGCCAATGTAAAAAAGAAAAAAAAAACTCCTTGTTGCTTCTTGGGACTAGAGAGGAAATTAAGGTATCTCATGTGCATACATACGGACATGTTTGGAATGTGGAAATTTTCGTGTTTTCTACGCAAATTGAATTGTTCCTATGAAATACATGCATTCCAATTGGCGAAAAATGTATATAGGGAAAAAAATTCCTTATGCATGTGATTATTTGACACTTAAACATCAGGGGAGCTAATGCTCATGTACTTTTGTCCGGTAGAAAATAAAAAAAATGTGAGGAGTTTAGCAGTATGGCCTATGGGTGGGCATTCGGTTCATACAGCTATGCTAGTTCGATTTTGTCGGCGTTTCGAGCACCGGCAAGTAAATTTGCAAGTCTAAGGGGCCGCGCATTCCCACTCCCTGAATGGTTAGACTCGAGAGCCCAAGGTGTATACTGGTTCGGGCCGAATATCCCTACTCCAGTTCGTTTGGTGGTGTTGTATTGCCTTAGGTGCAGACGGCTGCACAATGTTTTACAAATGAGGGAAAAGAGTTTGAGCACAAGAGTGTTCGCAAAGGCCTAGCGAGAGAGGAGATCTCTCGGTGCCCTCTCCCGAGGCTCCCGCCTCCTTTATACAACCGGAGGGGCAGTTACATGGGAAGTTGGGAGAGGCAATCGCTTGGTGATGGGTCGTCGCTGGTTTGCCCATCTTTGGGTCGGTAGCCACAGTGGCGAGGCGCTTAGTCTTTGTCTTGGAACCGGCGCACCGCCTTCGTGAACTCGACGATGGTTGGCGTTACGATGTGTAACGTTGGTACTGCCTCGGGAGGGAGCGTGCCTTCGTATTGTACGTGACTGGTTGATGGGACTGGAAGCTTGACTTCGGCAGCCATTTGTGCCATCTTGGGAAAGAGCCACCTACTCACGTACAATCACTTCGATTGACCCGTCCAGTGGGCGCGTGGTCGCCGGTGGCGAAGGCTTCGACACGCGGCCCTTGGCGGAGGTTGCCTTGGTTTGGTCGAAGTCGGGGGATCCCGATCCGCTGCGGAGGTCGGGAGCCCCGCTTGGTCGGGGATGCCTACCCCGATCGGTCGGGAATGGGCGTCCTGTGTGGCCCCGCAGGTACTTTGGTCGGTAGCGGGCTTGGAGCGGTCTGTTAGGCTTGAGCTGTGCTTGAGGCAGCCTGCTCGTCACCCTGGGCCGTTGGGGTACCCCTGGTATGAGTATTCGTCAGATTTCTTCGGTAAAAAAAATACTTCAGTTTTTCAAAATTGGTCACCAAATTAACCAAACTAAAATAAGAAATCAAAAGCTAATTAACCAATTAATTTGGACAGTTAATTGAGGGATTTCGGTATACCAAAATATTGACAGAGGAAGGATGCATTACGATCCAAAGTACACAATTAGATCGAATGGAGCAAAAAACAACCACTTCTCAATTGCCCACGCAAATTACTTCATCGCCTCATTGGATGGCAACCGGAACAGATGCATGTACTCAGGGCAGAAGACCTTGCGAATGTGTCCACGGTGGATGGCACTGACACGAGGGGACGCGGTGAGATGCAAGCAAGGGTGCAATGGTGTCAGCGGCCGTCGCCGAGGTGCGGTGGTGAGGTGACACTAGTGAAGCTATTCTGAAGTGTGGAGAGGTGGGTGCGGGGAAGCTCAAGATAGAATTAGTGGCGACGGGGAAGTGGGTTGGACTAAAGTGTGATGGGCTGGGCTTGTGGGCCTGTCCCTTGGGAAGTTGGGGTATGTAGGGCCGTCTGGTGGGTTGGTGTATGAGGATGTCGGTTTATTCGGCCCATTCAATATCTAGCATTTCAAAATCAAAATTAAAACCGAACACCGAACAAAGTGAAAATTAACTATTGTGGCTACCTACCAAATAGTATTAAAGGAGCACCTAGGCTTACCCCTTTGGTGAGGGTATACTCGGGGTCCCTTGTTACGAGGGATTGCAATGGGTAAACACAAGGATAATTAATCTTGTGTCTTTCTTCTCAATTTTCGTCTATCTCACCCCTCCCTTCCCCTTCAGTACATGAGCCCGAGGCTATTCATAGGGACCCTCCCGATAGGGGGTAAATATCCCTACAACGGTCCTAGAACCATAGGGGTCCTATGGTCCCTTCCTCCTTCGCTAGGTAGCCTTTTGGCATAGTGACCCCAGTGCGTCTTGGCTTCTATGCATATCCTACCTTGGCCATTTCTCCTTCAAAGGTACCCCTTCAAGTTCTTCAAGGGGGGTATCGAAGGGACCAGTCGCCCCTTCGGCTTACTATCGAAGCCTTACTTATACTCTCCTGGGGATAGGGGCGAGCACTCTGCTATTGACCCTTCGTATGCATGCCCTTCAACCATGGTCGAAGGGTTTTATCTTCTCGAAGTCCTTTCCTTATATGCAGGGGGTGGTGGTCAGCCCTATGACAGGAGCCCCTCGTGGTCGAGGGTTTGCTTTGCCGCAAAAATCGTGCAATATGTCTCGAAGGGTGTAGACCCCCGTCCCCTTTGACTTAGTAAAGGATCAATCTAGTGCGTCTTGAGCCATTGTCGGTTTTGGATACCTTTCATGCCTTCAAATTTTGTTTGGGTGAGAAATTGGAATTCTTGACGTTTGCGATTTTTGATCTTTGCGTCCTTTTCATTTATTTTGCTACTGATGTGTTGCGCCGCTGTCGGTCCTAGCCTGGATGTTTGATGTGCCTGAGGTGCCCAACGGCCTATAAAATAGGGTGCGTCGCTGGTCTTTGGGTTCATTTTGGCTTTCATCGCTTTTGCTTCTCGTCGTGCCGATTAGCTTTCTCACTCACACGCATCGAAAATCTCCCGTGTTTTTCATATGGTGAAGAGGGGCAAGGATGCCGCCGAGGGTGGGTCGGAGGTGGTTTACTCCGACACCCTTGGTCAGTCTGACGCGACGAATTGCTACCTCACTGCCCTCATTGTGGATGGCTGCCTTCCGAGCATGTAGGCGGTGTGGACCCCTAGTGATGCCACCTCGCCCGCCCTGCGTAGGAACAAGGCGATTGTTTTTGGTTCGTTCTTTAACACGGGGCTACGGATTCTCTCGGCGCCTCTACTTGTGGAAGTGCTGGGGATATATGGCGTGGAGTTGGCCTAGCTAATCCTGAACTCTATAGCCGCTTGAGCATGTTCGAGTGGGCTATGGGCTTGCTAGAGACCAAGGGGAGCAGGAGGCTCTTCGCCTATCTACATGATGCGAGGTGTCAACCCAAGAAGAAGAGGGGCATTGACATTGTGCTCAATTTTGGGAGTGTGAAGTTCCAGGTGAAGCCCTTGAGCCAACAGTACATGCCTGTCCTTGTCTCGAAGAACCGGTGGAAGACCGACTGGATCAAGAGGTGGCTCTATTATGTTGTCCCATTGAGATTATCCAGTTGCCTGAGGAGGTGCTGACCGGAGGCTCGGAGGCTCGGTTGACCATTCTGAAGGGCTTGACTGCACGCATGAGCATGTGGGACTTGACTGAGGAGTTCTACATGCTCTGTCTTTGTCCGTTCTCTGCAAGTTTGGAATTGCGCTTGGGGGAGCGAACTGACAGTCTCCGACCAATCTTGACCGAGGGTGCGAAAGGTGAGATTGGGATGGTTTCGCATGGCGGGTTATCGATGTTGTTTCTGATTGAGGCATTTCATGATGTCACAGTCCTAATCATAGACGAGGCGACGCGTGCAACAGAGGGGTTTCTTGGCTCATACACTTCGGAGGAGCATGCCCAGCAAGGTAACATTGTGCGCGGGGTGCGTGTGAACCAAGTGTGCATGGGTCGTAGAGTGCACCTACAGGAGTACGAGGACCATAACGAGGAGAAGAGGAGGAAGAGACCCCGAAAGGACTTGCATGAGACAGTTGCTGCGATGTCCCTACGCACCATGGCTCCTCATAGTGTAGACATTGTTCGCCCAGTTGGCGAGGTGGGCCTCGGCTGCTTAGGTGATGTTGGGGTCGTGAGGACACCACTCCTACCATGAAGCGTTGCAGCTGCATGGAGACTCTCACTTCACTCGATGGAACTTCAACACTCGAGGTGGCTGGCGCCTCCGGGGGTTGGCTAGAGGTCGACGACTTCCTGGTGGTGGACATTGCGCTAGAGTCCGGGGGATAGCACTCCTTCTCCGTGTGGTGAAGGGGCGAGCGGGCAGTCGAGATCCGCCGGAGTGCCCTTGACCCCTGGGCGTGATCAGCCAGGTGAGCGGTCGTGTATTTACGCCTTATTTGTGAGTCCATCCGATCAAGCTTGGAGGAGAAGGGGAAGGCGGGCGAGACCTCAAACGTCCTGCCAGAGTAGGATGCGAAAGGAGCGACCCTTTGCAAGGTGTGACCCGTGCGTCACTTTTGGGTTGTTGTCTTTTCTTTTGCATATTGTTTTTATATTTTTGCCTTCCCCGTGTAGTTGGTGTGTGTGGGGGGTTATCAATTTTACTTTTACTTTTTTTTATTTTGTGTGTTTGTAAAGCTCGTTAGGATGGAATGAAAATATTTTGCACTTTCATTTTTTGCTGCTTCACTTTGTGCTCCATCTCTCATGTCCGCCCCTTTCAGGGTGTGCAATCGGGCCACAAATATGGCGCGGGGTGAGGTACTGTGGCACGAACCTTGGTTCCCCGTCGAGGGGGCCAAAAGCATTGCGGCAATTGAGGCCTGTGTGGCCGCTGCAGGTTTGCTTCAATCGCGTTGTGTACCACGGGGCCAAGTGGTAGAGGTGAAGGTTGGTCTACCCGAAGGGGGACATGGCGTGCTTCGCTGCTTGTTGTTGGGCGAAGGCAGCGTATGCTTAGGGCATGTATAATAAGACCACCTCAGCTTACTTTTAGCATGCACACGTCAGTTTTATTCTATATGAAAGAGTGATAAAAGAAAGAGAAAAGGGAAGAGAGCCGGCTCTTATACAAGAGCCGGCATGACACGAGAAATAAGATAGATTAGTTATGTACAAGGGAGAAGAGATAGTTATTACATAGCATCTAGAGGCAACATTTAGAGATAGTTATTGTAAACTAGCTCTATTACTTACTCTAAATGACATAGACGAGGGATAGAGTAAATAGTGAATTTTGGTATTGTACTTGCTCTTACGGCTAGACAGACACCTTTTGTCGCGTGAAAGGTGTTTGGTAAGTTTCTAACCGTGGAGAGTTCAGAGAGTTTTAAGAACCGCAGAATTGCAGAGGGGACTAATGGTTTCTACTTTATAGTTAGTCAACCAGCAGCCGAGTTTGCAGTCAGCTAATTTACACTATACGCATTTTGTGAGCGCATCGACATTGGATTGTTGCAAGCAGCCGAGGGCACACGCTTGTACCTTCTCAAACCCCAACGCCTTGCCTGGATTATGCTCCGTTCTCACACCTCTCCACATCTTAAGAGAAGCAGAAGCATCACAAACCGGAATGAATCGAGTGGTCTTGCTCAGATCCAGTGAAGGAACTCCCGAGTCCATGTAAATTTCCTTCACCCTGCTGCAGGGACGGATCAAGAAAAATGAGTTAACGGGGGATTATTAGAATCATCTTACACCAATCTTAGTTGTGTTTATAGAATAACCTTATATATAGTGTGCGTGTGCTACTATAAATTACCGCCCCAGTCAATATATTCCGCCCATGCCCTGCTGCAATCATAGGATCAAGTGTGAGATGCAGCAACGAACTAGCGCTAGAATACGGCCCAGAAAGGTATCCGTTGCGGGCCACACCAATAAAGCCCAGCACCAGCCCGGAAGCCTGTGTGCAACGGCTATATTCTCTCTTCCTCCTCGGCGTACTAGCCGTTGCGGCCGCCCTCCCCTCCTTTCCTACAAATTCTTCTCAGGCTCTCAGCAGCCAAAGCCCACAACGCAAGCAGTGCAGTGCGTCTCTCTCCTCCCTCCTCGCCGCCTCCCCTCGTCGATCGGGGAGACGACGATTTCTCGCTTCTCCAATTAAAGCTTTCGCAGATCCCGCGCGTTTAATTATATTCATATCATCTTCGCTTGTTGATTTTTTATCGATCTAACTTGCTAATAATCCGCGTTAACTTCAGTGCTTCTTCTTTTGCTGTTTGTATTATTACTGCTGTTTTTTGTCTGTTGCTGTGTCTCTGTTGTTGCTAACCATGGATGCAGGCTCCCACTCGATCTCCTCCGAGAAGAGCCGCGCCGCGCCGCGGCCGCCGCTCCAGGAGGCCAGCTCCCGCCCCTATATGCCGTCGCTGAGCACGGCCTCGCGCAACCCGTCGGCCAAGTGCTACGTGAGTTCTTGGCTTCTTGCTCACTGGATACGCCACGTCTGTGTGCGCGCGCGCATAGGCTGTTCGACGAAATGCCTGACTGGGTGGTTGTTCATGTGCGCGCTGCAGGGCGACAGGTTCATCCCGGATAGGTCGGCGATGGACATGGACATGGCGCACTACCTGCTCACGGAACCCACGAAGGACAAGGAGAATGCGGCAGAGATGTCGGCTTCCCCGTCCAAGGAGGCGTACCGGAGGCTGCTCGCCGAGAAGCTGCTCAACAACAGGACGCGGATCCTCGCCTTCAGGAACAAGCCGCCGGAGCCCGAGAACGTCTCAGCTGCCGACACGACTTCTTCCCACCAGGCCAAGCCGGCCAAGCAGCGGCGCTACATTCCTCAGGTATGCGCATGCTGCCATCCTGTGGTTCTGCTTGCACATTGATGCAACGGGTGTTAACGGCATTGGATTGTGGTTACTGATGCGACTTAATGATGCAGTCTGCGGAGAGGACTCTGGATGCACCGGACCTTGTTGACGATTACTACCTCAACCTACTGGACTGGGGGAGCAACAACGTGCTGTCCATTGCGCTGGGCGACACGGTGTACCTGTGGGACGCTTCAAGTGGATCCACATCTGAGCTCGTGACCGTCGACGAGGACAACGGTCCCATCACCAGCGTCAGCTGGGCTCCCGATGGCCGGCACCTCGCCATCGGGCTCAACTCGTCTGACATCCAGCTCTGGGACACCAGCTCCAATCGAGTGGTGAGTACATTGCTCGGCATCCAAAAAAAAGTTGCTGTCCTAACTTGCTCGATCAGTTGTTGAATTTGATTGTTCTTTCTCTGCAGTTGAGGACTCTGAGAGGTGTGCACGAGTCAAGAGTCGGTTCACTGGCATGGAACAACAACGTCTTGACGACTGGCGGCATGGACGGTAAGATCGTGAACAATGACGTGAGGATCAGGGACCATGTCGTGCAGACATACCAGGGGCACAGCCAGGAGTTGTGCGGGCTCAAGTGGTCTGGCTCAGGACAGCAACTGGCGAGCGGGGGCAACGACAATCTTCTGCACATTTGGGATGTGTCAATGGCGTCATCCGTCCCATCTGCAGGCCGCAACCAGTGGCTGCACAGGCTCGAGGACCACATGGCTGCTGTGAAGGCGCTCGCATGGTGCCCATTCCAAAGCAACCTGCTGGCAACTGGCGGTGGCGGTAGCGATCGGTGCATCAAGTTCTGGAACACACATACCGGATCATGCCTGAACTCTGTTGATACGGGCTCACAGGTGTGCGCTCTTCTCTGGAACAAGAACGAGAGAGAGCTGCTGAGTTCACACGGATTCACGCAGAACCAACTGACGTTGTGGAAGTACCCGTCAATGGTCAAGATGGCTGAACTCACTGGCCATACCTCTCGTGTCCTTTTCATGGCTCAGGTGAATTATTCTTGCCAACTTTTACCGATACTGTCTACGTGCTAATCTGTACTTGTCTGATGGTCCTCTCATGTGGCGAAACTGCAGAGCCCTGATGGTTGCACAGTAGCATCAGCTGCTGCGGACGAGACCCTCCGGTTATGGAATGTGTTTGGAACTCCCGAAGCGCCCAAGCCTGCCAAGGCTTCCCACACTGGGATGTTCAACAGCTTCAACCATATTCGATAGGATGATGCTGCTCTATTGGATGTGGTCCTATATGCAGCTTATATTAGATTTCCTTGTATTGGTATATTTCTAGAATTCATACTTATTCCTTCCTAGTTATTGATCGAGAAGCTTTAGGGGGTAATATTTGCTCACTATTTTTATTGTGGCAATGTTCTTCCAGATGAGATCACCTTGGCTAAGCAGGCGGCGTGAAGGAGCATTACAATCCATTTCGGTATGACTCATTTCTCTGTAGTTAATACAGTTTCATAATAACCGAACCTAAATCTTAGTTGTTCTTTTCTTTGCTAGCTTTCGGAGGGAAGGTCAAAAACCAATGACAGAGAATTTGCTTCATGGACGTAGACCATCATTATTAGTCAGTAGATGCTATCTTCTGCAACGTCACGAGCACCAAGCCACCAACAGGACCTCGAAATGCAGAGCGTTATCACAGACAGGTTAACTTGCAGAGTTGGTCAACTTCAGATAAGATAGATACACTTCGCCCTGACTATGCTGCCAACTCTAGTTTCATCTTCTGTAAAGTGTATATGTACAGTGCACAAAACCTGCCTGTTAATACTGTTGGATATGCACCAAAAAGATCAGTTTTTTATTCTTTTTGGTGGAAACATCAAAAGGTCAGTTTGATGTGACAAAACAATAGTTGTAAATCAAAATATTTCTTTCGCATCTGTACATGTCATCTCTTGTTAAGTCATCCAAAATTTGAGATATGCTTCCTCAATCAAGCCCCATCCTTTTCGTTTTAACTTTCTAACCAAGTGTACCAAAGTGTGGCAATTGATCAAATGACCCTCCAATTTGGAGCTAGCAGAGATATATGACTGGGGACCCACAGAAAGAACACATGATTCCACCGCTCCCTTGTCGTGTGTTATGCGCGACGATGCCCTCCTCCCGATCGAGTGCTAGGCTCGTCGGTTTGCCACTTCCTGACCAGGAAGGAGACCGGAGAGCCAAAGCCAACCGGGTGGCGTGGTGGTAAAAGAATAGTGGAGAGCACGAGAGATTCCGTGTCCCCTCTCCTGTTCCCACGGCCGCACAGCT
Source organism: Otatea glauca (assembly GCA_036346275.1). Classification (NCBI taxonomy): domain Eukaryota; kingdom Viridiplantae; phylum Streptophyta; class Magnoliopsida; order Poales; family Poaceae; genus Otatea; species Otatea glauca. The sequence goes on from CM070714.1 coordinate 45,475,618, forward strand.
CACCCTCTGACTTGTTGCTGCACCGCCACCCAACAACCAGACTTGTCCGGCTAGCTCTCGGATCCCCTTTCCCCCTCCTCTTCAGGACACGGCCAGCGACATGTGACCACTAATAAATGAGCCGATCACACCGCATTCGTTCGTCAGTTCATGTGGAGAGTGGGTTGGCGACGACGACGAGTACCCCTCTCGGTTTTGCACCGGTGCGATGCTGCGCCCAGAAGCGGATCGATTCGGCTCGAGAAGAGAACGTTTGGTTTGATGAGGCGTCAACAAGGGCTACGAGGAACATGGAATGATGCTTGCCGATGATGGACTAGAGCGCACCAAGATTGGATTAGAGAGACGGGCATCTGCTATTTGTGACTATTGCGGGGAATATGAGGAAAGTAAGTACGTAGCAATAATGGGTGTTAAAACTCGATCAGATACTGATAATTGTTCGATGGCCAGGCCTCCTTCCCTTTAAGCATACGATTCTAATTCCAAGACTGAAACCTAAGTAGGCGATTCCCGCGCGAAAGAAGTTTACCGAAAGGAGGATAAAGTGGGAATTTTGGAACAAAGACATACGCCGGGACGCCGGGTGGGCTCCTCAAATCTATATACTCCAAGGGGAATCTTATGCTGACCGAAACATAGGAACGGCGTTCTCTCTCTTTCTCCGTGCCTGTCGCCGTTTACAATTGCGCACATCGGATTCCAGACTTGGATCGTGCACTAGTGCACACGAGATCAGTTAAATATGGACTCTGACAATTCTCTTTCAATTTCCTCTCAGCGTATACTAACTAATTGACCGTGCGACTTGCAAATCGCAGCCGCGCCATCGTTATCATAGTTTAGACTTTCGATGACGCTTTCGTCGATTACACAGCCACTTTTCTCTGACCAAGTGCTACCGCAGCTGCGGCATGCAAGCCGCATATGCCGACGTAACAAACGCCGGCCCCGGCGCGCGCTGCCCGTCGGCACCGCAGCCGTCCTCACGCTGACGTCAAATGCGCTCCGTTGTCCGTTACCGTTCCGAACGGAATGGGGGGCGAGAAAAGGAACAAGAGCAAGAGCGAAGGGAATTGGCGACGGGGGGTGGCCGGGTGGGGGCGGCGGTCGCAACCAAGTTGGCGCGAATATTCCCTCCGGCTCCGGGGCCAGGCGCATCTCCCCGTGTCTCTCTCGACCCCCACCCCTGGCCCGGCCCCACCGTCTCGATTCACCCCCTTTCTTTCACTCTCCGCCCTGGCCACTTGCTGCTGCCGGAATATTCCCACGGCGAGCTAAAGGCAGGCTGTGCGCATGCAGCTAGCTCACTGTCGAATATCGATCGAACCGTCGCGATTCGATCGACATGGAGCAGCAGCTAGCTGTTTGCGTGAGCTGTCTCTCTTCTCGATCGAGGAGCGTAAAACAAAATTCCCTCGTGTCATTGAGTTCGTCTGGTAGAGTATATGCGGTTCAACTGCTCTTGGTCTGTCTGGGGCTGTAACTGGTGGGAGTTATCGTGATCATTGACCGGTGAGGTATCATCAGCATTACCATTCTTTAGGCAAATCTAGTAAGTAATGATCGGACCAGACAAGCTTCTCTGGCCTACGACCAGAACACAGAGCAGCAGCACACATGTACACATGGCAGGACCCCCATGTCGGGGGCGCCGTCCACGTGGCGTGCCCTCCCACATGCCCCATCCCTTTCCTGTCCCGCGCGCGCCCACCGGCTCCTCCTCCACGAACAAACAACAGGCCGTACATCGCCCGATCGGACGGCCGCGCCAGCGGCCGTGGGCCGACGACGATCAAGCAGCGCCGGAGCCGGCCTGCACGCGACGCGCCTCGGTTGGCTCAGCCGCGGAGTTTGTTCGTTTGTTATGTTCCGGGGTTTTGCCCCACGGCACAACAAAGCTCCCCGAGATTCGGCGCACATATGAGTACGTGATGCACGTCGTCTTTTCTGATGCGGTGCCCTTCTTTCTCTCTCCTCTTTTCCATCCGCCACATCGGCGCCTCTTGCTCTCTTTTTCTCTAGCCACTGAGCTTTGGCTAAATTGGTCTTTTTACACGGTTCTTTTTTCATATTTAATCTCTATTCGAATGAAATTACAAATCTAATCATCTTCTCAAACGCGAAAAAAGTGAGACATCTAGTGCGATAGAAAAGTACGGCATATGTCTACCGCTACTTTTGTGATCAGTAAAAAAAAATCATATTTGCAATTTTGTTTGAATATTTTAAAAAAAAGACGAAGAGGAAAAAAAAAAGACAAAGCTTCGTCTACATATCACCCACCTCTCCTCTCCTCTCTTCTCTCTCTGTCTCTATCTCCGCCCAGCTAGCTAGCTATCGGAAGCCAATATATCACACATTCCCACCAGGAATCCAACTCTGGCTTCGCCGAAATCCTACGCTAACTCCCCGCCGCACCAGATTCGCACACCGTACCGTGCGATCGATCGAGCCGGCAAGCACGTACAGGGCCAGTCGGCCGCCGTACGTCGTGATATACCGACCGATCGCTCCATCGGCCGGAGGCAGAGATCATGTTCGAGGGGACGGAGCGGGCGGGCTACGGCGTCGGCGCGGGGGTGGTGCTGTCCCGGGACCCCAAGCCGCGGCTGCGGTGGACGCCCGACCTGCACGAGCGCTTCGTCGAGGCCGTCACCAGGCTCGGCGGGCCAGACAGTAAGTACTACCACACAACCCTACCCCGCATGCTACCTATGCTGCTGCTCTCTGTAGCATTACATGCATGTGTCCAAAGTACAAACACAGCCTAGCTAGTACGGAAGCCACCTGATCTGAAACTGATAGGGCAGTAGAAAACTCGGCTACCGCGATGGAACAGTGATGATAACACTAGCTTATTCCAGCTCCCAATCCATGTGCCCTGCTGCAAATCAGAGCATTTGTCCACCCGCTGTAAAGCCCGAAGGGACCAGGCATATGTGCACAGGAAATTAGGTTTGCAATTTGGCGGTTGAAATGTTTTTTTTAAGATCGCGATTGAAATGTTTGGAACACAAGTTTTGCACATTCCTAACTTGGATAAACTGATCATAAAGTGAAAGATGCCAAGGTGATCCATGTGTATGATCAGTTGATCACGCTCGGTGTCCCTCTGATAGCTTTCATTATCCATGTACACAACTATACGAGTAGTCATAGTCTAAAATTTTCGTTTTGGGAGTAATAATTTCGTTTTCCATTTGACTGTGCTGCGACAGAGGCCACGCCCAAGTCGGTGCTGAGACTGATGGGTATGAAAGGGCTCACCTTGTACCACCTAAAGAGTCATCTTCAGGTTTGATCAGCTCTATTAATTCTTTGCAAATTCCTTATGCTCGTATTGTTGTTTCATTATTTCATTTGCTTTACCACAGTGCTAATTCGTACTTCTTGACGATGTCTTTTGCCCTCAGAAATACAGGCTGGGAAAGCAGAACAAGAAAGATACAGGCTTGGAAACCAGCAGAGGAGGTATGCACCTTGTAAATACTAACAAGCTAGAGTGAAAAAGGATAAAGCATGACAATAATACATCGATTTTTATTTTTTTTCCCTGTTCTAAATCTCACATTCCTTTCTTCTTTTCACAGCATTTGCTGCACAAGGCATCAGTTTTTCCTCTCCAGTACCTCATAACGTTCCTTCTGCTGGAAATAACAATATGGGGTAAGTAGCAGTCACCATGCTTCCCGTCTTACGTAATTGCTTTCACTTCAGTGCATAGGTTCATGCCTAAATTCTAAGACACCGTGATGCCTGAGAAACATTCAGGACTTGAATCATAGTATGTCAAGTACTCAAGTTGAATCTAATAAGAAGTAAGAACAAACTAATTTTGATTATGCTGCGCCGATAGGAACGACCTGATGACCAGGAAGAGGCATAGGACGAACTAGCAGCATCATTTAGTCGGCAGGGCTCAAAATATGATTTAATAACCATCGATCGTACTACACTGATTTGAATATATGTAGCCTACTCTTACAGAAGAAAATACGGTGCTTAATTTATGCACAGAAAGATGTTTACTTATATTGTACTGGACTGCCAATGAATTGGAAGATGAGGTCATACGAAAGGGACTTAAATGTGTTAAGGTACTAATTTACAGGGGCTTATGAACCTCTGCATATCATGTGTTAATTAATCTGTTTAACAAAAGGAATTTTATAGTGACATCACACAAAGTACTTCCACAAAATAATCTAAAAAACAGATGATGATGATGATGATGAAGGAACACTAAATGCCGGACCAGTATTCAGGAATCGGCCTATCTCTATCACAGTATCACTAAACCGGAGCAACTAGCATTATAAATTCACCGGCCGAATTAAACTTTAATTTCGACAAAAAATTAATAAGGTTTTCTAGGTTGAATGTCATACAGTCGCTCTGTGAAGTAGTACTAATTCAAGGATTTTGTGACCATTTTTCGCATCGGTTTTCATGATTGCTTTCGGTCTGGCTAACCATTTCTTGAACATTTTGGCATGAATCAGAGAAACACCACTCGCGGATGCACTAAGGTATCAAATTGAAGTCCAAAGGAAACTGCACGAACAGCTTGAGGTAACATAGGCTTCTCTACTTCGATCCTTGCTTTCAATTTTCAAGAACACAAAATTTAACCGCTCAGTGTGTTCCTCTACATACAGGTTCAGAAGAAGCTGCAAATGCGCATTGAGGCCCAAGGGAAATACCTGCAGGCAATACTAGAGAAAGCCCAGAAAAACCTTTCTTATGATGCAAGTGGAACTGCAAACTTAGAAGCAACCAGATCGCAGCTCACAGACTTCAACCTAGCTCTTTCAGGATTCATGGACAATGCGACGCAAGTGTGTGAACAGAACAACGGACAACTGGCGAAAGCCATATCTGAAGACAACCTTAGAAATAGCAATCTAGGGTTTCAGCTCTACCATGGAGTTCAGGAGGCTGATGATGTGAAATGCACTCCAGATGAAGGCCTGCTCCTATTAGATTTGAACATCAAAGGAGGATACGATCACCTATCTTCCAGGGGCATGCGAAGTGGGATCTGAAGATCAGTCAGCACAGAAGGTAAAGGTTTCAGTAGAAGGGCGACCACAGTTTAATTTATGAGTTTCCATTGTGCTATGAGAAATTCTTTTGGCAATCCTGAGTATGCTTATTTACGGTGTTGGTCCGTGCGTATGCTAATGTAAAATTTGTGGAAAGAGGCTCTGAATAAACGTAGTTAGTGACATGCGAGATCTGAAACTCTGAATATGTATACTGTACACGTATCGACAATCTAATCGACTAAAGCAAAGCATTATGAAATATGAAGTCTTGCAACAGTCCAGGCATGTTATAGGCTCTGTCCGATTTGTAGTTAAGTTCCAGCCCTGTTTGTTTCGGCTTTTTCATTGGCCCATAACGGATAAGCCAAAAGCCAGGTGAGATGTGCTTTTTTTGGGATGAAATAACCCTTTGCCACTGGATGTCTCCAAAATTACCCACGAATGCCATCATATATAAACTCAATAATCCTTCTCCTATCTCCTCATTTCTCCTTACAATCTTAAAAGGTATTTCAAACTTTCTAGCAATAAACTACACCATTCAACCCATCAAAAAGCCAGGATACAAAGCAACATATCTTGGCTTAAAAGCAGACGGCTTAAAAGCTCGTTAAGCCAAAAAACTAGCTTTAAACCAAAAGCCAAAAAGCCTAAGCTGAAACAAACAGACCCTCAGTACCTTCTTCATATGTATGAAAGGATATCTTGTTTGTGATATCATTTTGGAGTAGGCGTATCACATCTTAGCAATCAACGGTGATTACACTTGAAAAATACGCGTTTGAATTCTGAAACACAGTGGCAGTCCTTGCTAAGAGAAGCAAGTTCTAATTCAGGGTATCTTAAGTTCTTAACCATAAGAATTCATATTCATGGTTGACCCGAGTCATTTATAGCATTCAGATGTCTGAAACAGCAGTAGATCCAGAACTGAAACGAATCACACACATCTGATGTAAAATAATCCCAAACATGAGAAGTAAACCAAAATCAGTCCCGTACAGATCAACAACGACAACGTGAAAACGAAGTAAGCACCTCGTTAATTTTCCATGATGATGCTACGCTTAAGGAGAAGTTGGAGCAAACAACTCTATCATGACGGATATCCATGCTAGAAGCCAAGCGACTGGTTTCCATAAAACAGGATGCAGTATCCTCACCAAATGCAGAAACAGTATGCCCAAGCTGACACCACTCCCAACAATTGCAGTTTACGCATGACAAGGGGCAGTTCATCGTTATTTCCTCCTAGGTATTCTCGTTTTTGTTTTTTTGTTTTTTAAAGTCCATCGCTATTTCGCTAACCGAATAGTCCTTGCGGTGACCCATAAATAGTGCCTCTCTTAGGGTTGGGAGTGAAACCACAAAGTTCTAATATATGCAGTGAGAAACATGGAGCAAACTATGATATGTGCACATTAAATTCTGAAGTTTTACTTACTAATACATTTTGTACATGAATTAGGATCACCCAGAGTGAGATTTCTCATGAAATCTTCACAACTCGTGACAAATGGGCGTTTTATTTCTGAAATGCAGAATTCAGCAGAGCACAGATCCGCCTCAATGATATTCGACTGGTGCAGGCGTCTCCTTGAGCTCCATCCCCTGGAAATGGATGTCCTGCACGCACATCAGAAGCCAAACAATTCAGAAATCACAAGCCGTACGTATATACACTTTGTTGCTTGAACCACACAAGATTTGACAGTGCCGCGTGATCTTGGAAATTAACGTACCGACGCGAAGTGGTTGACGTCGCGGTGGTGCGCCTCGTCGGCGCGCACCACAACGACGACGTCCTTGAGCGTGGCGTCGGCGGGGAGGCGCCAGTAGTCGATGGCAATGGGGGGCGCCGGGATATTCTCGATCTTGCCGGCCTGGAGGTCCTTGAAGAACTCGGTGTAGGAGTGGATGGCCTCCTCCTCGAGGTAGCCGACGATGCGGTGCGCGAACTTAGGGGAGAGGAGGTAGCCAACGAAGTAGGCGTTGAAGAAAACGCCCTGGACGGCGAGGACGAGCACGCGCTCGTACCACCTGGGCTTGGCCACCTCCATGAAAGTCATGAGGTGCATCCGCTCGTTCTCCGCCTCCTCGAGCAGCGCGCGGATCCAGCCGCCGCTGTGCTCGAAGCGGCGGAGCGAGCGCAGGTGGAGCAGCATCCCGCCCACCATGCCCGGCACCGCCGCCACCGTCTCCAGCATCATCGCCCGGCAGCCGTACCTCCTCTGCATCCAATCCAATTCGCCATGAACAAAAAGATTGATTTTTCCCTCGTTTTCTCAGAATTGGCATGCTCCTGGAAAATGGGAAAGGCAAGATGGAAATTGATGATACCTGGAAGAAGATATCGGTGGGCACGCGCAGCAGCTTGACGGTCCAGTAGGCGATTTTGTCGAGCAGCACCTTGGGCTCGTGGTGCTTCGTCAGATCAATCGTCGTGTCCGGCGTGTACGTCTCCCACGGCTGCAAAATTAACACACTAATTAAGACGCCAATTACACTAATTAAAACCCAGGCTAATAATTGCAAAAGGCGCGACCTTTTAAGCATGAGCTAGAGCTACCACTGCTACTGTACTTACCCTGAAGCAAGACCACTTCCACTCGGCGCCGTCCTTGTTCACCAGCTTGGACGGCACGATGCCCCAGTAGCTGCTCACCACGGTCTTCTTCCCCTCCTTCGCGGCCTGCGTCGCCTCCGCCTTCGCCACGGTGGTGCTTGTGCTGTTCTCCTTGGACGCGGCCGCCTCCGCCTTCGCCTCGGCGGCGGAGGTGGACAGCAGCCGCACCCACACGGCCACGCCCCCTTCTCGACCTCCGGCAAGGTGAGGCCTCGGCGCAGCCGCCGGAGAGTTCGAGCTGAACACGCGGGGGCCCAGGTGGCGGAGGAGGACGGATCCGGCAACGCGAGAGCTCATCACCGCAGAGTATTTGCTCGAGTGCTTTGTGGGTTGCTCTGCCGGTGGACTCGTGGTCGCCGCCTTGCTGACGTGCCCATTTCTTAGAAGGCTTCATTATATGAGGACTGCGGATGGATAGATGTATTGTCCAAACGTGCCGCGCCAAACGGCCGGCCGAGCCAAGATACTGTTAGCCTCATCTAAGCACGGTATGACAGACTGTAGTCCACTCTCCTGTGCCATGCTTGACCGGCACGGCGGGCCTGTCCGAGCATGATCGGATGCGGCCCGACTAGTGGTAGGCACGATCCGTTTAGACCGTTTAATTTAAAAATTAGCCGTTTTATAGTTGTTAGAGGATTAAAAATTCAAAAAAAATCTAAAAACTACGAAAAAAATCCCGAATTTTTTCCTATAAATAGGTTGCTGCCCTCCCCATTTCCACACCAACAATCTTGTATTGTGATTTATTTTTTCGTTTTGTTAGTATTTTAAATCATACTTTAGTATTAATAGCGTAATTATTTCTTGCAGTTTGCTTTATGAAGCACAGGGATTTTTCGTCTTTCCCAACTTCTGATTTCGGATTTTCACCCAAGGAACTTCTTGTATCCGATGAAGCGCAAGAAGTTGTGCCATCCTCAGGCTCTATAAGTGCTACTGCGTCAGCAAGCACTAGGGCGAAAAGAACAAGACGCAGTACATCACGAGTCTAGGAAGATTTCAAGCAGATTTTTGAGACATCAGACGGCGTTCAGAGCAGATATGTTGTTTAAATATTGTAAGCACAGATTAGCTACGAAATCTTCAGATGGAAAGGGGGCACTTGAAGAGGCATGCTGAGAGTTGTAGAAAAAAACGGGGATGGCTTTGAGACAGACGCAGCTGCAGTACAACCTCGACGATACAGTATGTACTGAGACTACAATCCTGAGGTAGCTCATGAATCTCTTTGTCGTTTAACCGCTTCTCAAGATCTTCCTTTAAACTTTGGTCAGTCAACTCGTTTGAAAACTATATTAGGACCGCTCATAATCCTAAGTTTTCTGCAGTTTCTAAACAGACAACAACTAGAGATTTGATTAAATATTATAATGATTATCACAATAAGCTAAAAGAAAATTTTAGTTCCGGTACTTTTTCTGTGTCTTTGACATTTGATATATGGAGTGGTAGAGTTAAAGAGAATTACCTTAGTGTAGTTGCTCATTATGTAAACGATGATTGGCAATTAAAAAAGAGAATTATAGGATTCAAATTAATTGATGTAGCACACACTGGTGAAAATATTGCTGATTGTATTGTAAAAGTTGTAAAAGATTTTGACCTTAGTGATAAAATTTTTGCAATAACATTAAATAATGCTTTTGCAAATACTTTTGTCATGAATATTCTTACTCCGTTTTTCAATTCATATGCTGAATCTTTCTTATTATATCAGCGTTGTGCTTGCCATATTATTAATCTTATAGTTAAATCTGGTTTAAAGAGATTAGATCAGTATCTTGAACCTTTTCGCACTGCAATATCTTACTTAAATTATTCTAATCAACGAGTAGCAAAATATAAGACTTATTGTATTACAATGAATGTGCGTCCGCATAAGTTTGGTTTGGATATACCTGTTAGATGGAACTCTACTTACTTGACGCTTAAGAATCTCATGCCATATGAGAGCACATTTTCTGTTTTTATTAACACGCACTATCGTACACGGGATGGTCAACCGCTACTCACAGAGCAACATTGGTATATTGCTAAATACTTGCTATTATTTTTAGAACTTTTTTTGAATCCATTGTTGCTTTATCTGGAGTTTATTATGCAACTTCTCATTTAATTGTGCATCATATTTTAGAAATTGCTACCCACTTAAAGAGCCACGAAAATGATAATATCTTGCATGAATCTCTTTATACTATGAAAACTAAAATTTTAAAATATTAGCAAGAAATTCCTATGTTATATGCATTTGCATTTATTTTAGATCATAGAGCAAAAGTTCGAGGATTCTCTAATGTTCTCTCATTTCTAAGTGATGCGGTAGGTACTGATTATTCTAGTTATTTTTTAAATATCCGTGCTAATTTATCTCAAGTTTATGATAAGTATGATCGGAAGTTTGCTGGAGTTCGCATGCAGCGACCTCCACCAGTACCCACAACAAGTAAGAAGAAAACCGCGTGGGGAAAGATACGGGGTGCAGGTGGCTCTTCCTCAAGGAGTTCGACTACAACAATGACAAGTACGGATACATCAAGTGGTGAGGAGCTAGTTGCCTATCTCAACAGCGACACTGTTAACTACTAAGAGCAGTAAGAAGAGGACTTTAGCATTTTGCAGTGGTGGCACGAGCACAAGATAATATATCTAGTGCTTTCCATATTAGCACGGGATGTGTTACAGTTCATTTCTCCACGGTTTCTTCGGAGTCTGCTTTCAATCTATCCGGAAGAATAATCGAGAAAAGAAGAACAAATGTGACAATTGAGATGGTGAAAATACTTCACACTGTGAAAGATTGGGAACAAGCTGATCAACGAACTCAACATACTGCAGAAAATGCTGAGCTGGCGGAGTCGTTTGAAAATCTTTATCTAGGTAATGAAGAAGAATAATTGTAATCTTCATTTTTTTATTGTATCACTTAGCTATAGGTTGTACTCTTTGCAAAGGTTTTCTTGTGTTGAGTTTTTACTTAGCAAAGTGTTTAACGAGGCAGTCAAACATCAATAAAGCTCATTATTTAATTCAAATTATTTGTCTTATTTTAGAATTTATCTTATATTTTAGTTTTTTCTTAATTTATATATATATTTTTTAAAAATTCTGCATCCGAGTTTTTATAATTATTCTTAATTTCTTCATATTTTTTCTGCATTTTTTTTATACATTTTCTAAATTTTTTTTCGGATTTTGTTAGGGCTAACGGGCCGATACAGCCTGTCGAACCCGTGTCGGCATGACACGGCCCGTTAGCCCCACGGGCCGTGCTTGGGCTGCCTCCTCGACACGTGGGCCGGCACGGCATAACCCATTTATTAGTCGAGCCGAAACAGACCGTGTTGTTTTTTAATTGGGCCGAGCCATACCAGGCTGCCCATTTGGGCACCTCTGGACATATGTTTGGAATACGGAATTTTTTTCAATTCCCTCAAAAGTTAAACTATTTTATTTGAAATAATTACAAAATTTCTGTAAAATTTCCCCATTTTAAACATGATCTAGGTGCTTTACTACGGGTTGGTTACGGGACATGATGCTATGCTAGTCTCTTCTCGTGTGAAAAGGCATAAATTTTGGAGCAATTTCTTTTGAAATAAAAATTAGAAATTGGAATAAAAAAATTTAACACCTACGAAGGATCCGGTTTGCATCCATCCACTGCCGAATCCTAAACAATCGTTAAGAGATCTCTACAGTTTAGTGTTTGAGAAAGCATCAAAAATGCGTTCCTCAGCTGTGATCGCGAATCACACGCTTACAGCTTAACATGAACCACAAGCAGTCGAGAATCGGGCCAACGGAGGTGCTTCCGATCCAATCAATTCTGCTGCACCGCGCGTGGTAGTAGTAGTACCCTGAAAAACGCTATCTCGCCCACAACCACCGCTTGGCGGGTGCACCCAGCGGCAGCAAAGCACGATAAACAAACGTGCACTTACCACCACTAGCTATGCTGCTCTACGAAACTTGCCCTCGCAAACATTGGATTCTTTTTTCGCGCCGTATGGAACCAACGGCTCGTCGGGCGGTGGGCGCGGCACGCCGATGTCCGGGAGGTCGGCGTTGACGGAGAACCTGACCCACCTCTTCTTAGCCACGAACCTCAGCGACGGCTGCAGCACGAGCCCGACGGCCACCTCGCCGAGGCTCACCAGCGCGAGCACCACCACGATCAGCGCCGTCGGGGGCACCAGCATGTTACATCGGATATCCTTAATAGTGTCTTAGTTGAAGAATGAAGAGACTAGATAGAAAGAAACTACACTAGCTCTACATTAGCTATAAATAGGAAAATCAAAGCTACACGAAGACTAAAAAGGAGAAAGAATGGATATTCTGCCATGGTCTACCATGGTTTTGGCGGAGGGAGAATAACTGAACAAAATGAAGGCTTCGGATGGAAGAAATAATGGAGAACAAGATGTTAGGGATGGAAACATGCTCATGTGGGTTTGGAAAAGAAAAGTGGCACATTTGTTTAGTTTACTGCTTTTTATTTTCACTTGTAACAGTCTAACAACAGGCAGCTATATCAAGGCAAGAAATGAATCTTCTGTGATGAATATAGATCTTTTATGCATTAGACCCTCCAACTTCAGTGATGAGATGCTATTTGAATATTTATTAGTATTATTTATTATAGAAAATAAATATATTTATTTATTTTTAGTATTATATTTAAATATAGTAGTCGAATCGCCGTATCTTCTTTTTTAAGTCTTCCGAATCGGACACCTGAATCCGAGTCGAATTCTTATTCCGATGTCCACGTCCAAGTAACACTAGGTTCTCGACCTCGCTAGAATACATACATGCTAATCGAGTTCCAGTAGTCGAGGTTCCTAAACAGTGTGTTTTGGCCCACGACAACGAGCGCCCTCGGCGCGCCTCCGCCTAGCATTAGCTACCGTACTTGAGATAGTCCAAGAAGAGAACGGGATACAGGGTGTTGTCGATGACACTAGGGGGCTCTGTTAAGCTGGAACCCTCTCTAGCCACTGGATCGTAAATATCTGTTTAGTATCCGTGCTCAATATTTGATATAGCGATAGCGAATACACACACGCTCGAGTGTAGCTGAAGGAATAAGAAGCTTTACTAGGTGGATAAGCTACTTCATGTACCTCATGGTTTGGTGGGCCATTGCTTATTAGAGACCTAATTTAGCAATTAGTAATGAGTACTTGACCGGCTAAGTGGGCTAAACAAAACAAAAAATGGACAATGTGAGCATCTCTTCTAATTTATGTTTTTTTTCAATTGTAATCGTGCAAATGGGTGGAATACAGTTGTTTGATTGATTGATGTTAATTTGTTCATAGATTTATAGAAGTTTAACAAACGAACGTTATATAAGTATGTCTCAAATAATAGAGTATTATTACTAACCCTCCAACCGATAAGAATACAACACAAGTATGTCTCAAATAATAGAGTATTATTACTAACCCTCCAACTGATAAGAATACAACACAAGCTGTTTAATATATTTATCTTAATTTAGCCTAATTCTATGAATCTACCCCCTATTTTTTTGGTAGTTCTACGAATCTACCCTCTATTTTTTTATCTAGCTTCGCCACTGGATGATGCCGCTCAGCCACTTCATCCACTGTCGGGACCCGATTCTAAGAATCTGGACCCTCTGTGTATTCTGTGCTAGTCCAAGATCACGCTAGCACACACAGCCTTTACAGGGTTGAACATCACAGACATTCACAACGATACCATAATAAATAGTGCAAACATTTATATAAACTGAATTGTACGACCTTATGATCTCCTTACATAAATCAGCCATGCAGGGCTTACATTATCAGAGTGAACAGGAAACAGCGGAAAACATATGAACTCCGTGGAAGCCCTCATCTTGCCACAGGCAACCGACTGAGTTTGCCCCCTAATTGTCCGGATCTTCAATATACTCCTCCTCCCAGGCCGGCGTAGACTCTTCCACTGATGTTGTGATTGATAGACAAGGAGGGGTGAGTACTCAAGGCACTCAACAAGTAATGCACAGAATGCGGTGCTATTACTACATGCAAGGCTTATTCCAAAGAATTGGCTTTCTTGGTTCTTTTGCATTAAACAATATTTTTAAAACTAGCATCTTATTTAGATTAAAAGCAGTGAAAATAGTTATATATAATGCTAAGTTCTTCAAATAGTTTCTCTTCAAAGATTCTCGGCACACAGCCTTAAACAGTTCATTTTTAGCACTGGCACACAGCCACCCATTTCACATTTTTATTTTTGAAGATCTAACCCTTGACTGTAATCCCCGAGCAATGCTCAGTACCGCGAGCACGGCTATTTGAATAGATTTGACACTCTGCAGAGGTTGTACACTTTACCCACAAGATACAACCGCTCACCACACAAGTGATTGCCCGTAACAAAACCTTTCAGGAACCTCTACCTCAACCAATGAACCTCTCTGGTATTACCTTCACTATTACTTCCCTCACACAGAGCCGAAGTATAGGGCAGGATTACACCGTTGGATGGGCACCAAGCCGCAGCACAGGTACGCTCCCCTACACAGATATACCCCCGTGTACTGTCACCCCGAGGTATCATAGGAAAGATATCAGAACCCTAATCAACTAGGTCTGTCCCATATCAGACATGTGATTGTACGGGTGACTCAGGTCAAAGGCTTGCAAGGTGAGGTCTTTAACTGACCAAGGCAAGACTTCCAACACTCAACAGTGGCACACAACCCATGTGGCACACAGACTCACATCACTCATCAACCCATTGCCACACAGACCCACCTGGCACAAAGCCTCTTGCCACTTGCCCTAGTCTAAATCATTTTCCACCCCGTTGATTATTGTGCAACACAAGCCAGCAATAATTCAACATTGGTACAGAACCACACAGGTCTCTAACCTTAGTCTCATCACACCACTTTCAAAATAAATTCAATATTTTATTAGTCAACATTGATTCATTTTTTGAAAGATCATTCATGACTCGTTGCAAAGCTAAGCAGCTAATCACAGTCTAGCCTCCCGTGTTGGCATCATATTAATATCCAACAAATACGGATAACCTTAGGGTGGATAATGATTTAAAAGCATACAAATAGTAATTTCAAGGTGGTGATAACAATATGGGTTGATTAACTACATACCCCAAATAAATTTAAATACATTTAAATAAATTAGCATGCATAATTTCAAAGCATAAATTACATTTTAAAATCTAGAAAAAAAATAGTCAAAGCATCACTTGCCTTCAAAGAGTTGCTGGTCTTGATCCGAAGCTTGATCTGATGTGATGAACTCTCCTTCAAAACTTTTCGGCAAATTTGCGTCTACACGTAAAAAAAATAACACATGCAATAAATAACCAAAATAGTAGACTATATAACCTCAAAAATTTAATTAAAATTCACCATTAAAAATAGCACAATTTTACAAATTTTTAGAAACTGGAATCACCTCAATCGGAGTTCAAATGCAAAAGTTATAGCCTTTCAAAGTTTTAAATAAAATATAAATTAGAAAATCCGATTTGTTTTAATTATTTTTATACGGAAAAAATTGGGATTTATGACGTCAGCACAGAAATGAAATTCGGACGAATTATTTTTATATACAAAAATATTTATGACGTCAGCGATGACGTCAGCATGACACGTGGCAGCCTCTGGTGCTGCCACGTCGCCTTGGTCTATGGATCCGATCCACGGTTCGCCTCTGGTCCAACATGGACCCGGTCCACAGAACAATGCACCTGGCCCCCACCTGATGATGTCAGCACTGACGTCACTGCTGACGTCAGGCGACTGCCTCGAGATTCGTGCACGAACACGTGTCACCATCTCAGCCATTCTTTATCTAACTGTCAGACCTCTACTACGTGGCTAAATCATGGCCATCCAAAGATCAACGGTCAGATCTTCTGACGCACGTCGCAGTGCACCGAGATACGTGCGACACGCGTCGCGCATCCAGCGGGGCTCTCAGATCAAATGGTGCAATCCCGCGCGGACTTGGCGACGCTTTGATTTCCGCACTGCCATGCGGCACACATCTGACGGTCCGTCTGAAACCAACGGCCAGATCCCGCGCACACCTGGCGACGCCTCGGCTACGCAGCGACACGCGGCGCAATCACGACGGCTCATTTGAAAACAACGACCGAGATTGGTCACGCTTCGGTCAAAGGGGACACGCGGTCGCACGCGATTCGGCAAGGGCGCGGCG
Organism: Otatea glauca; assembly: GCA_036346275.1. NCBI lineage: Eukaryota > Viridiplantae > Streptophyta > Magnoliopsida > Poales > Poaceae > Otatea > Otatea glauca. Next base: position 45,491,517 of record CM070714.1, read on the forward strand.
CAATCACCGCCGCTCGTTCAAAAATGAACGGTGCCGATTTAATCGATGAAGCGGCCAACGGCCAACGCGTGTACGCATCTCAGCCGCACAACTGTGATCGAACGGCTACGGCAAAAACTACACGACAACGCTAGATCTCTACCGCTTAGATCCGATCCAACGGTGCACGTTACCCGAGCAGTTTACTGTGCAACTGAGCGATGCGACGTTATCTCATGCGTCCAAAAACGATCCAACGGTTACGATCTAAACTAGGCTTAGAACAGAGAAGAACGACGTGGACGTACCGCAACGGTTGGATGGTAATGGAACGGTTGACGGAGCTCGGTGAAGACGACGACGACGTTGGTGAAGCAGGCTGCCGGAGCTGGGGAAGACGGCGTAGGCGACGACGCTACGGTGATCTTCCGGCGTGAAGAAGTGATCCAATCGACGCGGCTTCCTTCGGCGAACTCGGGACAGGGTCGGAGCACAGCGGAGCGGCTCGGACGATGACGAGAGGAAGCAAAAACAACGGCGGCGAGAGAAAGCAACTACGGCGAGCAACGGCGGGCGGTAGAGGGGGTCTCGGCGTGCGTGCAAAGAGTCAAAAGTAGCGTCTTGAAGTTCTCTGCAAAACCGCCGACGAAACTCATGGGCATCAATGCCCACGCATCTATGGTGATCTCGCGAGGAAGAGACGACGTGGCTCCATCCCAACCGTCCGCGTGGACTCGGTCGGACGGCTGCCAACGCTTGGCGACGCAGCGCAACGACGAGCGTTCGATCGGAATCGGACGGTGCACAGCTAGGGTTTTCAGCGTACTTTTGACTGGAGTTCTGATCCAGGGGATTGGACTATAAGTACACATTTAAGATTCACTATATCCATATCATTTTGAACAGCAAAATCTCGGGAAATAAATAAATGTGAAGCTCCAGAATCAAATAAAATAGTAGCTGGTACTGAATTTACTAGGGACTTACCCAGTACAACGTCTGTTGCATTCTGGACTTCATCTGCGGTGATGTGGTTGACTCGGCCTCGCGCGGTTGCTTGAGACGGAGTTGCTGATGATGATGCCCCGCGGTTCACAATTGGCGCTGGAGTCTTTACAGGTGTGTTCCCCAGGTTAAAACGGACTGGGGTGACACCTCCTTTCTTAGGGCAATTGTTGGCGAAATGCTCTATCTTGTTGCAGTGATAGCAACGTCTTCCCGCTGCTTGTGAGTTTCCTCCGGACTGTACCACTGACCTGGCCGGAGTTTGAACATTCTGGCCCACTGGTCGATTTGACGGCAGTGGTGCCCTATCACTACCTCTGGGCTGGAATCGGACAAATTGTTGGGGTGCTGTCCTCTGCCTCTGCTGGCCCAGACGACCTCCTTGTTGCGCCATTCTGCGCTTTCTGTTGTCATCCAACTCTCGACGCTTGTCTTCCAAAATAAGAGCCTTGTTAACCAGCTCCTGGAAGTCAGGGAATGTGTGGGTTATCAGTCCCACTTGCAGCCCTGCATTCAATCCCTTCATAAAGCGGGATTGTCTTGCTTTGTCCGTAGCTACGTACTCTGGTGCGTAGCGTGCCAACTGAGTAAACTTATTCAGGTAGTCGGCCACTGATTGGCCACCCTGCTTGAGATTCCTGAATTCCTCTTTCTTCAGATCCATGATACCCTCTGGCACATGGTATTAGCGGAAGGCTGTTGTGAACTCCTCCCATGAGATACCCTGAGGATCCTCGTGCGATGCACAGAAGTTTTCCCACCATTCTGCGACGGTTCCCTCTAATTGATGAGAGGCATAGAGTACCCTCTCATTTCCTACACATTGGGTTATGTGCAGCTTCCTTTCTATTGTCCTCAGCCAATCATTCGCTTCCAACGGATTGGCATTACCCGAGAACGTAGGTGGGCGAGTCCTCATAAACTCTGACAGTCTTGAGTAGGGGTGTGGTCCATGGTTATCCCCTTGCTGAACATTTGCAGCAGCTTGGTTGTAAATCTGTTGCATGGTTTGCATCATGGTGCTCAGTTGATGAAGGGATTGAATGCAGGGCTGCAAGTGGGACTGATCACTCACACATTCCCTGACTTCCAGAAGCTGGTTAACAAGGCTCTTATTTTGAAAGACAAGCGCCGAGAGTTGGATGACAACAGAAAGCGCAGAATGGTGCAACAAGGAGGTCGTCCGGGCCAGCAGAGGCAGAGGACATCACCCCAACAATTTGTCCGATTCCAGCCCAGAGGTGAGCGCCGAAGACACCCACAAGACGTACAGCTCCGCCGTGATCAGCGCCTCCGGATGCTCCAGACGACCGGGAGGGCCAGGAAGCCGGCGATGGAGAGGAGGGGTTCGGCCGCGCCCACGCTGTCCTCGATCCCGAACGGCCCGCCGGAGACCTCGTAGAAGATGAGGAAGATAAGCGGGACGTCGTCGATTCAGTGCTCTGGGGGTATCTGTGTGTTGGAGAAGAGAAGGCAAACAATTGTTCAACACAAGACCAGCAAAGAAGTGTGTTCTCGAAAAAAAGACCAGCAAAGAAATTTGAGTTGTACTAGTAGTTCAACAAGGGAATCTACCTTTTAAAAAAGTCTCCCCGTTCTAGAATGTGTATCATTCTAACTTTTAAAATTTGTTTTCTGTAATTTTGAGTTGACTTTTTACTATTTTTCTTTCTATACCCCTCTCCCTATTTTCAATATAATTTACTACAATGCATTAGAGTAAGACACACCAAAGATATAATAAATTTTTTTAATATAGCCTTTTGTTGATGTGCCTTAATAGAAATACAAGAATGTATAATGACGTCTATTCAGCAACAAATGGAGGGAGTAAGAATCAAATGTCAAGACCAAACCGTTAACTGGATGCGGTGAAATTAGGAGGATTGGTTAATTACCTAATGCCTAATTGCCTATAGCCTTGTTAATTGCCTAGCGTGTTCTATTAGTGTAAACGAAGAGGTAAATGGAATCAAACACTTAATTACCACAGGAAGTAATCATGAAACATGGAATTCACCGCCAGAAGCAGTTGCATAAGCCCGTAAAGTACTCTAATCTCGTACTCTCACACAGCGGCCATCATGACAAAACCCTGAAACAACAGCTAGAATTGCAATGATTGATGATGGTTACATCAGGTAGCTAAATTCTCTTCACTCTTCCATGCTTCTTTTAGGAATCAGAACACTAAGAGCATGTTTGTTTTGATGATAAATTTATCTTACTAAACCTCACCAAAATTTGGTCACCAAATTGACTACCGATGTTTTGGTCAAAGATTGGCAAGAAAACGAACTAAAGAACTAAGGGACAAAGGGATCTTACAAAAATTTGGTCAACATTACTAAAATTTGGTAAGACAAATATTGGTAACCATTGAAAGCAAACCAAACAGACTCTAAAATTTGGAATATTGCAAGGGGGATATGTACTCTGTCGCTCATAATTGCTCATCTAGGCTAGGCTGCAGTCCTGCACCTATGGCTGCCGTTGTTGCATGGACGAAGACCACCTGGCTCCTGCTCCTACCTATATATAATCTACTGGGTTGGGATTGCACGCTTCGCTGCGCCGGTTTTTTTTTTGAAAACTGACAGTCCTTTCCCAACCATATTGTAACTGACCAGGAAACAATAGCATCCACAAATTAAAACCAGTCCAGAACTGATTTTGTGAACCCATGTACGGTTAATAAGTTATATGTTGGACTAAGATGAAGGATGGTTACTCCAAGCAAACAAATAGTGTGTACCATAGCACATAAGTTCGGAAATCCAAAATACCAAGCATCCACAGGGCACTTACAAATTTTATTTGATGGCCACAATATCACAGCTCTGAATGTATTCATTGGCTGGCTCAGTATAGAAATGTTCCTCAATGAGGCTATCAACAGAAACAAGGTCACCCACAATGGTCATCATAATTTGCATCTCCTTGATGTCATATCCAACTGGAACAAGTTTGGCTGCAAAGGACGATACTTCATGTTAAAAGATGTAATAAATCAACCATAACAGAACATGTTAGCGCTTTCACACGTAGAATACTAATGAATAGCACAATCACGTACATGCACCCCAGAGTAGGCCTTCCATCTTCACACTCCTTACAGCTTCCTCAAGCTTTGTAATGTCAGTTTCATCATCCAATGGCTTGACATCGGCCTAGTTATAGATTTTTTCAGATCATATAACATAATTTCAACATTTTATTATGGAGCTAATGAGCACACATGCAGGTGAATGAGATTAAAATAAAGTAAGGGCCAAGTTAGCAATGGATTTTTTCCAGATCACACAGCAAAACTTCAGAATCTTACTCTAGGAGCTAAATGAGCACATATGCAGATCACTGAGATTAAAATACACATGTAATTAAGGTGCACACTTGACTAAAATCGCGGTTGTTTTTCCCATCGAGATTTTCAAAACACTAACTTGCGCATTCTGAGCACCAGGCCTGTACCCTCCTTTTTTGGTTCTCTTTATCTCTTTGTCACTCTCTAATTTAAGTGTAACACTGAGCAGGAAACCCCAATGAATGATAGACATACTTCCTTTCTTCTTGCCAGCAGCCTTGACAGCTGCCCCACGTTCTTCTGCCTTTCTTCTCCTCTTTTGTCTCACCGAATAGATCAACATCATCATCGTCATTGACCGCCGTTGCCTGAAATTACACCATATGCTTCACAACCTCCAAGATAGATTTTTTTTTCTTGAATGGTTTGCTTTGTTATATAGAAACTCTGATTGTACAAAGAAGCCACTATAAATTGATCGCGAATTGTGTTTCAACCATGCTAGAATCCGTAAATCAATAATATAAGTTTAGGCTTGAATACATGTTATGCATATAGCTCAAAGAGCAAGCTCTCTTTTTTATATAAAAAAGGACACATAACCCTATAAGATCCAACATTATTCACATAAATCAAATATCAGTTAGGAACTAACCAATTCTAAATAAAAAAAGGGAAAAAAAATCTAATTGCAGCTTATGAGAGGTAAAACCAGTTGCCACACTTAAGGCAATTCATAGAACTATGTAGTTTATACCTTGCTGGTAGAATCGTCGGAATCCTCGGTGCCACATTTTCGACAGTCCTCCACCACCTCTGTAACCAAACCACTAATAAATCGTTCAAAAACACTCGGCTGGCATAACAAGTACGTGTGATGAACAAAAAGGAACACACCCTTAGGGAATGCTCCTACTCCTAAACAAACTAATCAAAACAACACAGGCAAACACCACGAAAATAGGGAAGTTCCATAATCAACAACCACAACAACCACCCTGATCTACAACTGTGGACCTAAGGGCAAGCCTCAAATATACTAGTAAAATTAGATCTTCGATAGTTCGATTCGTAAAATCCCCCACCAGCCCCAGGCCCCAAATTGACTAAATCACAGTTTTGGAGTTTGTTCCAGCTTCCAAACTTGACAAAAGGGTGAATTACACACGCGGTGCTTGAAGAAGTTATCATCGGGGAATCACAAACCCACCTATCCATAGTCCGCTAATCCTAACTTTCCATTGTACTTCGAGCTTGAATCCTATCATAGCAGTTAAATGCCAGTGGACAATAGGCTCGTACCTTGGTCCTTGACGAACTCGGCGAGCGCGTTGCAGTCGTAGCAGAGGGCGAGGCCAGTGAAGCCCAGATCCTCGCACTCCCTCGGCCCTAGAGATTCCCTACCCAACCCCAAGAGCAAGGCATCTAGCGCAGATCTGACGGCACAGTGGGGCGGGGCGGGGCGGGGCGGGGCGCGGGAGTGGGAGAAAAGGCAGCAACGATAGGAACTCAAAACAGACCCAAGGAGGCAGGAGGAGCAACGAGATCGACATGTTGAGCCGATGCGCCGACGCGGCGGGCGGACATGCGGGAGTCCAAGGGAATTCCACCGGAGTGGAGGGAAGGGTCGCAGTCGAGGAATGGGGGCGAGGCAGTCAGGGTTAGGTTCAGCTCACCCGTCTCCTTCGCTTTCCCCTTCTTTTCTCCGTGTGTGCGGGAGCGAGAGAGATACGGCGCGGCACGAGTTAGGGTTTTGTTATGGAGGCGGGGATAATCGATCTGGGCCGCCATAGAGGGAGGAAGGGGAGGAGAGACGGTGGGCCGATGGCGACGCGCAGTGGAGGTTGGCACGGACAGTGGGGAGGAGCCATAGGAGGCTAGCGACACGGCGCGGAAGGCAAGGGAGCGATGCGCAAGGCTCGGACAAGGTGGAGACGGAGGCGGGGCGAAGCAAGTTGGTCCGTTCGCTTCGATTCCAGCGATCTGACGGCACTGCAAGAGCCATCGTTGGCCGCACGTAGGCAATCGGAGGGCTCCGATGCCGGAAGAGCCGCACACTTATGCGGAGTGGAGTGATTGGGAAAAAAATGGGAGCTCGTACAGGATGGCCTTAGCTCGTGGGGATTCCTTACGCTTTGAGGAAGTAAATTTTTAGGGAATTTTACAGAATATATGGAAGCTCTCTCCATCCTCAGGGAAAATATTTTCATATGAGAACTATTTCCTATCGCCATTTGGAAAGGGCAGGGATAAAAATCTCAACCGTTAAAAAAATTCAAAAACAATACCACAATTACACAACACATGAAGTATATCATCTCCAACAATTGAACATCTATTGTCATAGTCAAACAAGGATCTCATCAAAATTTCAACAAGTTTACTAGAACAGTATTCTAAATATAATTCTAAAATACATAAGTTAAACATTTTATCAAAGGGTCCATTGCTTTGATCTAGATGATGTTCTCAGCCACAACAGCAAGGAAAAAAATGACTTCAGCAGCACTTTGCAAGGAAAAAAGCACAAGTCATTGTTTGACTAAGCATTGAACAAATAGTGCTTTAGAGTAATAAAACAAATAGCATCAAACAAATATTGCTTTGTTCTGGTTGTGTTTCCCTTGTTTAATTTTAAGATAAATTGCTCTATTTTCATGCGCTGACTTAAAAGTATTTGGTTTGCTGCATAATGTTGACAGTGCACACTCCAAACTAAATTTTGTTTTCAGCTTTCCTAGTATGATTACCTAGTGATAAACAAATTGCACATATATCAGCAATTAGATGAATTGTTGGCTACCAAAGTGATAAACAAATTGTAGCATCGCATTTTTGTGCACAAACAAGAATGGGAATTAGCCAATTAGCAGCATACAATTGTTTTACCATGACAAGACAAACAAATCACAGCATAACACTAGATCCAGTTGCATTGGTATATCTTAAAACTAATCCAAAAAACAAAACCAAACATAGAAGATGAGTGGTAAGATTTGCACCTGGTAGGAAGGAGATCTCAAACCCTAGCCATGCCTCATGTGTTCCCCCACGACCCAATTCAGCTAAGGGAGGGAGCTCTGTGCCTTCCCTCTAGTTGTCGTCTCCACCGGGATCTACAGGAAGAAAAAAAGATGAGGTGGGAACCCTAGTGGGAGGAGGACTGGGTATCTAGGGGGAGGAGGAGAAGAAGAAGAGGACTTCACCGACAATATCCTGCTGCCGGAGTGGGAGGAGACGCACGACGAAGGTGGCCGTCTAGGGCCGAGGCGATCGTCGCTGGACAGGTCTTGAATCCTAAATCGCGAGGCCGACAGGGAGGCGATCGGGAGCGAGAGTGAGATGAGGGGGAGGATGGGGAGAAGTTCCCGACCAGTGCACACGATGATATTTTCCTGTGAAAACGGTAGGGATCGGGCCGGGAGATCCCCGTGACATAGGCTTCCAAATGCACATTTTATTTGGAATAGGGAAGTCCACCCTGTGGGTTTTTTTGCCCCCGGGAATGGGCCAGGATCCCGGCCGGGATTTGGGTTCCCAAACATGGCCTAAGAGATACAATATTACCAGGAGATCAGGGTTATCCTGCCGCAATAGCTTGAATGCAATGGAATTGTTTGATGAAGCAGCGGCGATGCTCAGAGAAAGGGGGAAGAGAACGGCGGCAGATGGTGCCATGCGCTCTCCGGTCGATGACACCTGTTGCTGCAGAGACGGCCATGCAGCCTGCTTCGACTACACTTGTTTCATAAACTTTATAGTATACTAGTAGTATACGATGGGTAGTAAAATTAGATCTAGACATTGATTTATTGAGAATATTCCTGCTACTATTTTACCGGATAAAGTATAAATAAATACTAAGCTAATATAATCCATTGGATAAAAAAATATAGTGGCCATAACGAATAAACAAATAATCCCAACTCTATGGTCCAAAATCCTGGTTACAATTGAGGCTTAGTTTAGAACAACTTTTGATTGTGCATATTCTGGATTATCCAAGAATCAAGTGGGTGACAGCTTCTGATTCTCTAAGAATTCAGATTCTGGATTCTCTAAGAAGCTTCTTTCACAATCAGAAGTAGATTTGTACACAAAATCAGAAGATATCACCCACCCGATTTTTGGAGAATTCAGAAATTGCACAATCAAAAGATATCCTAAGCTGGGCCTGAGCCTCTCTGGCGAGATCAATGTTCGGCCAGCCTAACAGCATGATAAGCTGGACCGATTTTGGGCCGGGTTTGGATAGGCCTAGGCTGATCCCATACGGCCGACGTATCTCATTCTTCACCTTCCGATTTTATGGTCGAATGCTACATGCACTCTACTTCTGCAGACAGAATTTCGTATGAAAAAATTGGTTCTACGGCACTCAATGATACCCACTTTAGTAAAATATTACTGAAATTTTTTGTTCACTTTAATATCACTCAAGATCCCTCTATTACCCATTTTGCCATTTCGTCCAACTCAGTCGGCTCCTAAATTTAGAAACTATCCCTCAGCGTGAAGCGTGGGAGGTGGGCTACCGCATAAGGCGCCTTCCATAGTGGAGGAGTGGACCAATTCTGTAACTATGTTCGTGAGGGAACTAAACTTGAAAAAAAAAGAGAGGAGACCATGGTTAGAAAAGGGATGACTCTTCCCAAACTATCCAAGGCCACACAGTGTGGACTGTGGACGTGTAGAAGCACCGAGCAAAAGCGAGGAGAAGAGGTCGCTTTCATTGTGATCCCAGCGTGAAGGACCCCCAAAATTAAGCACACAAGCTTGCACGATTGGACTGCAGATTGCAGAGTTCACACTGAAGCAAGAAATAGAAAAATAATTCAAACAAAAGTTGCCTTTTCTCGAGAGCAATGAGCAATCAGCCATGCAACGTGTGCACATGGACAGTGGCGCTCTCCGCTCTTTCTTTCATTTTTTTTGTTCTTGTAGCGGAGTAGTGAACTAGTACTAGTGCTAATCAAGGCCGTGTGGGACATTGGTTGCACATAAAAAAACGTCGGTTTTGACGGTCGAGCAAGATTGCAAGAGAGGCCAGCGATATAGGCGAGCGGCGAGATTGCAGGGTTGATCCCACAAAGGGCGGAAACAACGGAGTAACTAGAAATTTTCTAATGGGTGTGTTTGTGGCCCCGTGTCGTCCGTTCGAGCTATCCTCCTAGCTTGCACCGTGCCTCGCTTGCTCGAGCCGCCTGTCGCTTGCTACGTCATCGCCCGCTTGAGCCACTTGCCGCCCGCCGTGCCGCCTAAACCACTTGCCACGCCGCTCGCATGGCCCGCGCGTTGCCTCCGCATCGCGCCACAGCCGCCCGAGCCGCGATGTCGCCTCTGCGCCGCCACCCGCTTGAGCCACGTGCTGCGACACTCGCACCGCTCCCCCGTTGCCTACAGCGTAGCTCGCCCCACCCCCTCTCGAGCTGCTGCCCGCCAGAGCCACTCGCCGCTGCCACCCACCCGAACCACCACGACACCTACCGCACCGCTCGCTTGGCCCACCTGGCGCGCCCGCACCTCTCGCCTGGGAAATTTGCTGTTAGATCCGTCTCAATGCTAGATGGATTCCGACCAAAAAAAAGGATTTGAGAGCAGAAAACGAATTGGGAAAGTAAGTTTCTGTGCTAGTTACTTTACTCTACTTAGGCTAAAGCTTTGCGAATATATTACGATTCATTTTCTTCCAACCAAAATAGGCTTTAAAGTCTTCTGTCTTTTACAGTGATGAAAAAGAGTAGTAAAATGAACATGAAAATTAACTCTGCTGATTACATAACTCTAAACAGTAAGACCGCCATTATACATAACAGTAATTACTACTCTCGTTCTGAGACGTTAGGTCTCACTTAAGTCATATTTGTGTTTTGATCTCAACCCTTGAACTACTTTAACTGAAATCGGTCACCCGTTATATTCATTGCCAACTTTGCTACTGACTACAAATTTCATACCTCATCTATTTCTTCAGTTCGTATAGCTCTGACCCTGATACTTGTGTTCTCAAAATTTTAGGGATGCCAAGACATATCCGGCACCCTGATACCGCCTCTGGGTGGAAACTAGGCATCTTCCCACGTGCACATGCCAAAGGGTTTATCGGTTGTGTTATCTTCAGGAGTGCAGCATTGCAAAGCCGTTCCTATGGGCCTATGGCACTAATCAGATCAAACATGTGAGCAAACAGTGGAGTTCATGGATAGATCCGCGCCACCCCATGCCATCCAATCCCACATACCGATCGATCGCATTTGACGAGTCAAATCAAATCACAGGTTACTGTTTTATAATTTATATAGGCATTAGAGGGATTTGGGAGCACGACGAGAAACAAAAAGAGGATGGAGGAAAGCTTACGAGGGTACTATCCTACAAGGGTACTGCAAGATGTGATGACTGCCTACCGTTTCCTGACATACAAAGATAGTACTCTTCGGTTACAAATAGTTGTCGTTTTGAACATCGACACGGTCACTAAAACTCAATTTTGATTACTAATTTCTATTATAATATATTAAAAAAATCTAATAAAATTATAATATTACGAAAGCATGCTTCAAGACGAATATACGTACTCATATGATTTTTGTGCAACCAATCTAAATATTTTAAAAGATATAGATAGCTAAAGTTTTAAAAGTTTGATCGTATATATCCCAAACCGACAATTTGTTTTGAACCAGAGGGAGTACGAAGAAGCAGCTGAGATAGTCAAACACTTTAGGTTTACAACTGAAGTCCAACGCAATCTCGAGCAGTAATTTTCGATGTAACAGTACACGAGGAGAATCAGACACATTACAGGATACTACTCACTTAGATTCTTGTGAAATTAAAGAATGTAGAATCTGGGTTGCAGTTTCAGTATATCCCCCAAAGCCGATTCCGTAAGTAATAAACGTTTTGTCATTTTACCAATTCTGGCACCCCCATAATCGAAGAAATCATCGCACCTGTTCCGACAAATACAAATCCGCAGAGAACTAACCCCAATGATGGAACAAACCATACACTGACATTTCTATAATTAAGCAGGTCGACTTGTCCGTTGGAATAAAACAGCTTAAGATCACATCAAGCAATGTGATGATTGTGATTGGCTACCAACCGGGGAGAGAATGGATGAAGAGGCCGTTGTCAGCTTACTTGCTTCGAGCCCAATCCAAACGCCATCATACACTTTACTCGGCATCGCAGTGGGGACCAAATGGTGGTGCCAATGACACGGAATGTAGAGACATAATACTGATGCTGTGGGCTAGTTGTGGCTATTGAGTGCCCGGATCGCCTTTGTGCCGAGCAGGTGGTGGTAGTGTCTAAGGCTAGTCCCAGTGGTAGTATCATACGCTATAAATGATCCGTCACATAGGATTTTTTGCTGACATGGCAATCGATTAATGAAGAAAGAGAATATAGCAGTATCATGAGGATGATATTGCTTGGACTCAATATCCAACGTCTTGGATTTCGTATGATACTGCACTGGGAGCAAACCATATCATATTCATATGAAACATTTGATCACAACACATGCAACAATTAATGCACGCAAACTATCTTGGATATTGTAGTATGATACTATGCATTGGAGATGGTGTTTCTTCTCAACAGTATCACGCTCTCTATCCTACGTGGCAGTCTTAGATTTTGGAATATGATACTATACACTGGGATTAGCCTAACCTAACGCCAGGTTGGGTCCGCTAGGTCCATGAATACACTGATCCAGGAGAAGAACCGGTAACAAAGTTAAGTAGCAGTAGGATTCATAATCATCCTGTGGAAAAAAGGATCCATGTATGTAAAAATGTACTAGCAGGTAAAGGCTAGTCACATGTAGTTTATGCTTTTGCACCATGACGAATCGTATGTCAATCGGTGAAGTTGGTAACTTCCATTTGTCCGAGCTCGATGCCTGAAATCCACCAAACCAGACATGCGGTACGTAGCGGTTCCACCGCATCATTGTGTTCGCCAACCATCGCTAACTAGTACAGTGCCTGTGCTAACACTACGATGGCAGTACACCCGCTTATCAATTAAATGAGAAGGTAAGTATGAATACAACACTTAATAATAAAAGAGAAATTTAGAATTTTAAATAAATTTAGAAAGAAAAACGGAACTAAATGAAGGTCGAATAGGCGAAAACGGGCTCCCAAAAGATTTTAAATCAAGAAAATGACAGAAAAAAGAATTTTCTGATCTTAGATTATTTTTTTTGCAGCTTCCACAGATAGCACAGCGTGCTCTCTGGCTTGGCGAGCAAGGAGGAAGGCGGGGTGGCCGACTGCCGATCGCGATGGTCGGCCTTGGTGCGGCGAGATCGCCGCAAGACCGACGCCTGCTGAGGAGAGTCACGGTTGCGGTGAATTTCACGGAAAAGATGACGGTGATGGCTTGGATTACCTCCAAAATCCGGCGATCTTTACAAGAGGGAGCACTTGGGGATTTACGCAATGCGATGGGGTGGAGGAGAGCTCACGGCTTTTATAGCACCGAAACAAGCATATTTATGGAAACCATAATTTGGGATCAAATCAGATTGGGAGGAAATTTTGGCAATAGAGCACGAAATTTGGGGAATTAACACCATAGATGGAAAGAGGAGATTTGGTGCGGGATTGATGGAGCTTTGGAGCTTCTTTTTTGCTTTAATGGAGGGAGGGAAGAGAAGAAGCTTCTCTAGTTTGGGTTGCAGTTAGAAGAAGCTATAGATGAGTTGCCTTCATTTTTTTAAAATATAGAAGGATTTTTGAAAAGATAGCACATTAGGTTAAAAAATTCTAGAAAAAATCTCAAAAAAACTTTTGATTATTTTGTACTTAATAAAATTATTTTCAAAAAAATTTAAATTATAAATTTGCCGAGGCACTACGGACGCGAGGTCATTGATCAAGAACCTCGCCGCGTCGGCAAAGCCACCGGCATGGCCAGTGGAGCCATTGCGCACTGCGTTCTCCCGCCGCGCGCCCCATCTCCCGCTTCCTTTTCCAAGACGTAATGTATGGTCCTTTCCTTGATTCCGGGACGTTTGTTTCCTTTTCCTGATTCCGGGCGTTTGTTTCTTTTCCTTGATTCCGGACGTTTGTTTCCTTTTCCTTGTTGATCTTTGGAGGTGAGGAAGGTCTATTGTAGGCCACGGGATGATTTAGAAAAATATGAAAAATAAACTACGCTCGCCGACCATTTGGATCCGCAAGGAAAAAAGATAAAAATTAAATAATGCTCGTCGCTGACCGGTTTCCACGAGAAAAATTGAAAAAAATTAAGCGAGACTCACAGACGCTTGGTTCCTTAGATAAAAATAAAAACAAAAATTCAAAGCTCTCGTGCTTGTTGAAATTAGGCTCTATGGGGATAGATCCGTAAAAAAATCTCGAGAAGGGTCATATTCGGAAAAAAATACGATCACAATGCCATGACAATAAAAAATTCAAGTCTTGTTTCCTTGCATGCGGATCCTCCCTGTTTATTTCCTTGTTTGATTCACCCTCCTTCTAAATATGTAGTACGTACAATTTTAACAAGTAAAAAATTCAAATCTGGTTTCCTTGCATGCGGATCCTCCTTATTTATTTCCTTGTTTGATTCGCTCTTCTTCCAAATATGTAGGTGGGGGAGGTCTGTTGTGGGCCACAGGGATGATTAGACACACTAAATAATGACCATCGGATGTGGGTGAGTAAAACTGAGGAAAGATCTGAGACATTCATTTTGATGAATGCAAGTTTCTGAGGACGTTTTGCTGGGTGCACGAACATTGAGCTAACTCTAATGAGGTGTATTATTTAGAGTAGATATAGGAAAAATTGCTTAGGTGTATTTTAAAAGGGTACAGATTAACATGGCGCGTCACGCTCGCGCCGGAAAGTCCACCCAATTTACGAGCGCCCCATCGTTTCGATCGCTCCGAAGCGTAATTGCCAATCCATTTCCAACCAAGCCGTCCTCCAGCTCCATGGACAAGAAAAGGAGGCAGGCCAGGAAAGAATGGTGAGGAGGGTGAAAAGCCTGTAGTACCTTGCCTTCGTTGGGGCAACCCCGAAAACGAGCAGAGAGTGGTTAAAAACGGGCGAAGCGCGAGAGGCGGTGGGGTGCCGAGGAGCAGAGGGAGGAGGAGGCGACGGGTGGTTGCGGTTATAAAAAGTAACGGAGCACGTCGCGGGTAGAGACCGGAGGGAAGGCAGGCCGCGGTTCTCTCTTCTGCTTCCTCTTCTTCCCCACGTCCACGCCACCGCCGCCGCCGCGGGGCTGAGGCGGGCTGCGCGACTAGGCGATTAGGCACGCGGCCACCACGTGGGGAGCAGACGCCACCACCACCACCCTATGCTCTTAGCCCGCCTGGTAAGGTATGGTATCGATTCCATTCCGTTCCCCCACCTTCTCGCGCTGGCGTGCCGGTCCTTTGTGCGCCTTGTCGGCTTGCTTGTTCGGAGGGATTTGGTCCGGATCTGTGCCCAAGGCGCCGGATCTGAGCGGCTCGCGAGCGTTCGGTCCAAATGCAAATCTATGCGTAGGTTTGTGCTTTAGCGGTGATTACTTCGTGATGATTTATTTTTCTGGGTTATGTTGGGGATGCTTTTTTGTTGGGATTTTCGATCTGTTTTTTGGCTGATTTGGATTATATGGGAAAAAGGTCCCCTTTTTTTTCTTCCAGATGGAAAAAGGCGCTTCTTTTCTTCCGATTGATGGTAAAAATCTGTGCTTTTAGTCTGTAGCGATGTAAATTACAGTAGTATAGCAATGCAGGTAGTTCCCATTAAATTCCAACCCTAGGCAATCTTCCGAGTTTCCAGGTGTTTGTATATGTTGCATGAGTTTGATTGTCTTGCCGCACTCAAATGTTATTGCCACTAATCAGGTAGTAACATTACTTTAGACGTGCTTTTAGGGGTATAGCTTGATTATCATGCCATAGTGAATCGTTATTGGGACCAAGTGAATAACAGCATTGATGTTGATATGGTTTGTCAATGTCCAGCTCCAGCAATACTCTGCCTTGATGATAATGTAGTCCCTAGAACATATTTAATTTAGGTGCAAGAGTGCTATATATATTGGTTTTCCCAAGAAGACAATGCTTCATTACGCACATGTCAATGTTGGTCCTAGCAATATGTGGGCAGTACATTATTGTTCACGAGTAGTAGTAAAATGATTCAATAATAATCCTGCAATCAGAGTTTGCTTTGAGTTTGTATATACCCCCATATATTTTAGTATATTAAATGGTTAGTTTGTGCAAGATTTGGACATGTTGCAAAATTTCTGTTAGCTGTTATGGAGGTCGTCAAGCGTCTGCATTATGTATGATGCAAATGGTTCCAAGTGGCATCGATGTTCATGCTGAATGGAAATTATTTTAGTTCCTTTGGCATATACTGTATGAGTGTATGGTATGTACATCATGTGCAGAAGAGTAACATTTTTAGAATCTATCACAGCTTTCTGACTCAAATATGTTATTTTAGATTGCACCAGCAGTGATTTTGGGAGCTTAAAGTGTTCATCAGAGACATGGAAAAAGTGGTCTTCCGGGCATATATCCTTCCATGCAAGCTTTTTCATTCAAAAGAAACTCTTGATTGGCGTGTTTTAGCTCGTGGGGACACCCAACTCTTCTCTCTGGTGAACTACACATAGTGGTTATATGCTCCTGTATGCTCAACAACAGAAGGCTGATGCAATCTTTTCCTGAAGCCATATTTCAGTCTATGCCAAACAGCTACATGTAATACACCTACTTTGTTCTTTTCTTTTGTGTTGTATTGATTAATTTTACCATCTCATTTTTATTCCCTTTCTACCAGCACATCATCTACAGAGAAGCTTCTTTTTGAAGTCGAAATTCAAGTAGTAGATGTTGATCACATAAGCGTGGTATGCCACTTTGTTACTATTCTTTGCTGCATATATTGGCACACGGAGAATTTAAATCCTACCCTCTCTTTCTTGTAATATTCTGAATTTCCTTTCTCCTTCCCCTCTCTGCAGGGTTAATATATTTGCTGACATTCAGTCTCCATTTGTTGCTCCCTAGTTAGTTGCCATTTGTTTTGTTGTGTACCATTGGAGGTCAAGGTCTTTTTGAAGTCGAAATTCAAGTAGTAGATGTTGATCACATAAGCGTGGTATGCCACTTTGTTACTATTCTTTGCTGCATATATTGGCACACGGAGAATTTAAATCCTACCCTCTCTTTCTTGTAATATTCTGAATTTCCTTTCTCCTTCCCCTCTCTGCAGGGTTAATATATTTGCTGACATTCAGTCTCCATTTGTTGCTCCCTAGTTAGTTGCCATTTGTTTTGTTGTGTACCATTGGAGGTCAAGGCTCATCCTTGCTATATTCTGTAACTTTCTACTATGGTTGCTGTGGGATCTTCATCTTCCTGAGTGGACCAAAATCCAAGACAGCACAAGGGACTGAGGGGCCCACTGTTCAGTTGGCTGATCATATATCAGTTCTTGCTAATTGATATACAAGATATTGGTCAGTTGGAACTGGGGCAAATACATCTCTGTGTTGTTGATTCTTCTCCAGACTTTGTTGTCCTAAAGGGAAAAGCTTCTACTAGGCAGTTGGATTATCGGAATAATGGATAGGTAACTTTTGTACTTTTTTTTTGGTGAGGGTAACTTTTGCATTGACTTGCTGTTTTTAAGTTTGCCTTTGTTTTACAAAGTGTTTTATTTTTGCAGATTCAAGCTGATTAAGGAAGTTGGTGATGGGACTTTTGGGAGTGTATGGCGTGCTATAAATAAACAAAATGGTGAAGTTGTATGTATCTGGCAATAAAGAAAAATGCATCGATGTTTGACTATGAACCCTCACTGAAACAAAGAAGTTGCTGTTAAGGAATTTATATTGATTTAATGTAGGTTGCGGTTAAGAAAATGAAGAGAAAATATTATTCATTCGAGGAATGTGTGAGTCTACGTGAAGTAAAGGTACTTTAGCCCAAAGATGTACTCTCTGATGTTTTGCTACATTCTTTCAAACTGACATTTATTATCTATTGAAGTCTTTGCGCCGCATGAATCACCCTAACATCGTGAAGCTGAAGGAGGTCATAAGGGAAAATGATACATTATACTTCATAATGGAATACATGGTACTTAAGGATCTGATAGATGTCAACAGTTCAACTACCAAGTACCATGCTTTTGTTGAATCTTGACCCTTGTTCTTGTAGGACTGCAATCTCTACCAACTTATGAAAGATAGAGTCAAACCTTTCTCGGAGACAGAAGTCCGGAATTGGTGCTTTCAGATTTTTCAGGCTCTTGCTTATATGCACCAGAGGGGATATTTTCATCGTGATCTGAAACCTGGTAGGTTGTCTTGTATAGTCATCCACCCCCTCCCCTGTTTTTCTCGAATAACCAAATTATGAAAACATAGCCAAGCCTTACTCAGACATAGAAGTCCGGAATTAGGTTATTGTCGAGTTGTGTTTTTAAAATCCTTTTAGCAGTTATTCCAAATACCAGTTTTGCAATTAACTGATTTTTCTTTTCATTCACGTGGATTGTACTCTGCTGATGACTGTATTGCTATCCTATTGCAGAGAATCTGTTGGTTAGCAAAGATATCATTAAGCTAGCAGATTTTGGTCTTGCAAAAGAAGTTTCATCTGCACCACCATACACAGAATATGTCTCGACTCGCTGGTTAGAACCCCGACGACCAACACCAACACACACGCAAAAAATCCAATCTATGTTTTGTTGATCCCCATGCGTTTGAATGTCTCAGGTATCGGGCACCTGAAGTATTGCTCCAGTCATCTGTTTATAATTCTGCAGTTGGTAAGTAGTCTACTACTATTTACTTTGAGCTTGGCTAGACATACTCCAACTCATAAACAGATCTTTCTTCTTTGCCAACTTGTAGATATGTGGGCGATGGGTGCCATAATGGCTGAGCTGTTGACACTCCATCCCCTTTTCCCTGGCACGAGGTAATATTGTTTACCATATGTATGCTGTTATTATGATCGTCAGTCTCAAATCCTCGTCTCTCGTCTTGTTTTTCTTCTTCTTTGTGGTCGTTTTTATTCACTCTTGTTTTCTTATTCCACTATTTAGTGAAGCAGACGAGATTCTCAAGATTTGCAATGTTATTGGTAGCCCAGACGAGCAATCATGGCCCCAGGGATTGTCTCTTGCAGAAGCGATGAAGTATCAGTTCCCTCGGGTCAGTATTCATCTTTCTTTTTCTCTGTGGTACTTTTACTGCGATTCTCCTGATCATCTTTTTGTAAGGCATTATTGTAAATAATGCCTTTTTTCTATTTGATCTTTGATCTATGTTAAGCCTTTCTTTGATCTGTAAATTGGTAGAATCTTTTATCTGTGTTAAGCCTTTCTTGAATCCTCATCCATTCTGCCACTGTGTCATTTTATTCCCTTCTCCTAGTAATGCTGCCGAGTATGAATTTTGTTCCTATTCTTTCCCTCTTCTCAATAGCATACTGAAGTTACTTCACTTTGGATGCCTTGTTATATCTGCTTTGCCACCTTTTTTTCACGTTACTGGTGCCTTCTGCAATGCCCAATTTAAACTAGGTTTGAAATAAAACAAGTCAACATCTCATTGGACTTGGTTTATGACTTTGACATAGATTGCCCGTGATATCATGCATTGTGAATGCACATGAGTAATGGCTCAATGCGTAATCTAATCTTGACCTGGTCTTTATCAATGCAGGTCAGAGGCAATCATCTGTCAGAAATAATGACATCAGCTAGTAGTGAGGCGATTGACCTTATTTTGGTAAGTTCTACAGTTCTTTTGTTCCAGATGGCATATCCTAAAAAGTCATTGGATTTTTCGATTATCTTTGTTTCCCACATCTTGTAGTCTCTATGTTCATGGGATCCTTGCAAGAGACCAAAGGCTACAGAAGTTCTCCAGCATACCTTCTTTAAGGTAAACCAATTCTTTCTACGATGAGGTGTTATTTATGTCTCTGTTCTGGAGGATGATAAGTTTTCTCCTTGCCATTCATTAGGCTTGTACATATGTTCCACCTTCTGTCCGGCCAAAAGCTGCACGGCTCCCCAAAACACCTCCATGTGGTTAGTTTGCACACTGTTTCGCCTCATAGCCTTTTCATTCTTGATACCCTTGTTTTATGTGTGCTCGACCCATTTGTTTCAGTTGGAGTAAAAGGAGTTTCGGAGCATAACATTGCTCGAAGATTTTCTACTGGAACTCTATCCACAACTAAACCTCCTAGCAACACATCTGTGAAATCAAATGGCTTATCTAAGACTGGTAATATATTTTATCTGTTTTCTTGAATGCCCATAATTACTTAGCATTACAAACTTTATATTGATTATATTTTTCCACCTTCCAGGTGTACAAAGAAAACTTCAAATGGATCGTCGGGCACCACAGAGGAGTACAAGATCCACAGAAAATAACAACAAACTAAACACTAGTCGAGTACCGGCAAGGAATAGCCCAGGTAAGCTTCTTGTGAAGAGTTGCTTTGTCCAAATCCCTACCTCAAATTTGTGGTTTGACTGAAGATTTTCTTTTCTTTTACTGGAGCTATAGGGAACCCTATACTAAGGCATTCACGCAGTTTACCTGAAACTGGCCGGGGAACAATGCACAAGGTTTCAACTATCACCGAGAAGCTTTCTCATATGTCTGTGACCTCTCGAACGCGCGCTACTGTGAAGCCCCCCGCCCCATTGTTGAAGGCTGGGCATGGCAAATTAGACTTCCTCGGAAAGTCAGATGATATCCCCCCAGCAAAGAGGTTGACAAGAAAATTGGTCAGCTAAAGGAGTGTATAGTGTGAAAATTGGTCAGCTACGGAGCTACAACCCTGTCCGCTGAAGAGGATAGCGCTGCGAGTGTTTTGCCTGTTGATGGCTGTGCGGATTGTTGCCTCCCTAGTTTGCTTCATTCAAGTGCCACAGTAGAATAAGTTGCAAATTGCATTTGTAAGTGCTCGAGCTTGGTGAGTGCTGACCTTTCCCTCCACTGGGGTGTGGATCTGCCTTTGCCCAAAGTTTGTCCCATGTTTGAATAATACAGGAGTGTGCTATTGATTTGATTTGTCATTCAGTTTTTTCTCGCAGCATTTATGTTTGAAACGGTTTCCTTCTAACAATTGACAAGCCCTCTATATGGGAGGATATTTGGCTTTGCTTGTACAGTTTGTGAGGTTTTGGAGGGCATTTAGCAGTTATGTCTTTGTTGGCTCGCTGGCAAATACGTTCAATCTCTTATCATTTATGTCTGCTGGAATCTTCGGAAAGAAACAGAAGAACATTCCAACATGGCTCGCTACGGTCACAACAAGTCGTCTAACTTATTCAACAGATCTCTCTTAGGACGATGGTTATAAGCGCAAACTAATTCCTAACCCTATAGTTTCTATGTTTTGGTTGTTGTTGCACTAATTTATCTATCTGTTAATCCTACTCTGATTTATGCCGGGTGGTCGTTGTCCCTATGAGATGACCTATTCTCTTGTATCAAACTGACTTATTTTCTTTTTCTCCTTAATTTGATTGGCAAAACTCTTGCCTCCCCTTCACAAAAAAAGGGTATGCCTATGCATCATTCAAAAAATTTGACTAATTTTATCCTACAAAATCATTCGTTTTTCAAAATGTTGGATCAAATCTGGATCTAGATCCAGCAGCTAATTTTTTTTAAATAATACACAATTTTTTTTTACAAAACTAATAAGCCAAAAAAAATAACAGAAGTAGGCCACTGTCACCATTCAGAATGGCGAGTTAATGATGTGGGTGTCGTGTTGGATCTTTGTCACCATTTTGATTGGCAGAGTTCTCAGTCACACTGGCAACATGGAGGGAAGGAGGGTATTTGTGTGTTGTATGTTCTACGTGGTAAAGCAGGTTGGATTGTGTTGTCATAACCATCGTTGTTCTCGGAACTGGTAAAGTCATTGCATGTTTAATATTCGAAAACAACGGAATGAATGAAAGATATCATTTCATAATAAACGAGAGGATTACATGGCGCATACAGTTTGGTTTGGTGCCCATGTTCGCGTTGGTCGTTTGGATGGTACAAATGGCAGCACAGAGCAACCACAATTATGGACAAAAGTACGATACAAGTGCGCCTTTTAAGTGCGAGATGGACTACGTTTTTTAGGCGGAGGACGTTAAGGCTCGAATGGGTAACTATACGGCACCCACAGGGAGTGTTGATCGTCAGGATAGTATGGACAGGGCTGCTGGTCATGGTAGTGGCAAGCACAACTGTAGCTGGTATTGCCGCAGCAGCAATAAGTGTGGTAGTCGCTGCCGAGGTGGACGACGCGTGGAACGACGTCCTCCTCCCTGGGCCTCCTGCACAACGTCAGCTCGACGATGTGTCAAGACTTCGCGATCACCCGGTCCACCATCCTTGTGTTAAGTTAGGTTCAATAAGTAAATAATTTCTGTGTTAAATTATTGTTTCGAATTTATGGCTTCGTCAGACAGACAAGATAAGACACTGCCCACTTTCACAGAGCAAAGTGACAACACATTGACCATTGCTTTGTCAGTTTGATTTAACAATGTGCAGCGAATTGTTGGCACCATTTTTCTCGCCGAATCTTTGCTTTGGCTTCATAAGTAGGCCTTCATGCCATCATCTTCAGAATATCCTCTTCCTCATCCCATCTCTTCTCTCCTCTAGTTCGGTGAAGGGCATGTCTCAAACGTCGAGCTCGGGGAATCGGAGGGCCCTTGTGCTTGCCGCTGTTAGGCGAGTGGATTGCCCTAACTGCTGTGTGCAAGCTAATGTGTTCTACGCCAACACTGAGGGAAATAGTGGGCGGGTATTTTACAAATGTCCTTTTTTCTCTGTAAGTACAAATTGAGTTCGGATTCTTCTAGTTTTGACGATTATTTTGCAGCTCGAGTTGTCTATTTGTACATATCTCTCCTTTCTTTTCGTTGCCTCAATGCCTGTTGACATGGTAACGTAGGCTAGAGGATGTCAATATTTCCAGTGGGCAAACACCATGGATAGAGCGTTGGAGCGCGTTGGAACCATGGTAGGGCAGATGATGCAGCCTGGCTTGGAGTAGAGGATGGACCCTGCGCTGGAGCAGAGGCTGAACATACTGTTGCTGAAGATGGACCGTATTTTAGATCATATCAAGTGGTTTGAGAAGATTTTGTGTGTGGGTATCATTGTTGTACTTTATGCTATATTTGCGCAGTAGTTAGTTTGCTGCAAAGGAGACTAAGTTGGTTACGTATTCCATTTCAAGTGATATATGAACCATGTATCCAGTTGATGTTTATGTCTCCCTTCATGTTATTTAACGAATATGTGGTACTATCCATTTCATGTTTTTGTTTGCCGTCATGCAGCTTAAAACACACAGTGCATCGATAAAGCCTCCGGTTGATAAAGTCTCACATATTGTAATACACAAGTCAACAGTCCTGCTAACAACGAACTTGCCAAGATTCCGTGGATGATCAACTACTTTCTTAAAGCTAAACACACTCAATTCATGCCTAGTTTGTCACCCATGTCAAGCATATTTGCGAATTGACAAATTTATCGCTTTCATTCGAACTCAGTTTGTCAGCACAATTTGACATCACGCTGCCTGACCAGTGAAGTGACCACACACAGGCCAGCGCTTTGTCAGCCAAACTTGACAACACGCTTCCTGAGCTTTCTCAGAGCGAAGTGACAACACACTGGTGTAACACCTCATTTTTTGGTTTAAAAGAATATTTTAATGTCATTTATGCATTTTCTAAATTTTGTGAATTTTTGGAATTTATTTGGAATTTTTGTCATTTTTTAATTATGATCAATATGAAAAGTATTTGAATATTTGAAAAGTTTAAATAAAGTTTTTTCAAAAATATTTTATTTGAGTTCCTAAAGTCAAAGATTTTTAAGAATTTTTTTGATATTTTACTATTTTATATGAGTTATTCAATTTTCTGGAATTAAAATAAAAGAAAAGGCTTTTGAATAGTATTGGGTTGAAGCCCTGTGTGGGTCTATGCGGCCCAATCCGCCGTTGTGGCCTAGCCGCGCAAAACCCTAGATCGGTGTCTGTTCATTCTTGATCAAGCGACAGATGGCGATTGCGGTACCCTAATGGGTGTCGGCGTCGGAAAGGTTGGATCGGACGGTTGAGGCTGCACCACGTCGCAGAGTTTAGGAGCTAGCCGATTAGTGACGCGTGGAGGGCCAGGATATTGCCGCATTAAGCCGCTATCATCTTTGTCTCCGACACGAGTTCGCCGCCTCGTTGGTCTAGGTCTCCGGTTTGAGCACGGAGGCCGAGGCTTTAAAAGCCAAGGTACCCCGTCCGAGGTTCGCCAGTTCTCGCCGCACGTTTTGACCCAAGATCCGAAGCCTAGTTCGCCATCGCGTGGTCGTAGTTTCTCGCTGGAGTTTGTTGCTATGCCGCCGCGTTATTCTGTCGTTTTTGGCATCGTTGAAGCCCCTCCGCCGCATTCAAGTGCAGATTTGAAGTCGCCGTGTCACGCTGCACCAGATCTGCAGATTCATGAAGCTGATCCGTCGCTGTTTTGCCGCGTCCAAGGTCATCTTCCCCAAGTCCGGAGAGTGCGCCGTCGTCGCACTGCCATCTCCCTTGCTGTAACCGCCGTTGTCCCATCTAACACTGAGGGGTTTATCTACATTTTTATTCCGCTACAGTTTAATTTGTTATTCATAGTTTAGCCTTGCGAGGCATATTTATGTAAGGTTGACCATAAGGTTAGTCATCAGGTTAATAATTAATATATGAAGTACTTTATTTTGTTTCCACTGTGTATGATTGTGATATTCATCTATATTGATCCTGTGTGCACTAGCGTGATCCTGGACTAGTGCGGTATACATATAGGGTCCGGATTTGCATATTTGGGTCCCGATAATTGGCTACTACTTTGTCAGCCCAATATGTCAACACGTTGCCCCCGCTTTCTCAAAGCGAAGTGACAACACACTAGCTACTGCTTTGTCAATCTAATATGACAACACGCTGCCCCCGTTTTCTCATAGCGAAGTGACAAAAAACTGGCTATTGCTTTGTTAGACCGATTTGATAATACACTGCCACCCGCTTTCTTAAATCGAAGTGAGGACACGCTACCCCCCACCGCACCAGCCCTGCATCGACTACACACTTCCTATAAAACAACCAGCCACCCAGATAACACTTCTTCACAAGCCCAATCTCCACCGTGGACACTCCATCTGTGTCGGCGCCACACCCAACACTCCCCTACAACGTCGGGGTTGCCGATGTCTAGCTATGCGGATCTTCTTCGCAACCGGAGGAGGTATCTTGAGAAGGCGGCATCCTACCCTGATTGGTCTTGCAAGGATGCACCTGTGCCCCCGAAGTTTCCTTGGCCAAACTGCGACTTTGGTCATCCGGCATGGATCAAGCAGTCCGAGCTTGTAGACACCGCCAGTCGAGCTTTCTACAGGTGCAGCAAGATCCTTGTAAGTTAACGACAAGCAGTTACATTCCGTAATGCATGTTGTCTTTCCTCGAGCTCTAACTTTATCCACGTATAATCCCAAGAACACATAAGATAATTATTCTTCCAGTGGATCAATAGGCCACACAAGTACGATATGACATTCTACGGCATTCTACGGAAAGGAACACTGGATGAACTATCCTACAGCGCCCGAGTGATACAAACGTTGGAAGCCTGAGCCTCAGACTGAGGAAGGCAAACCAAAGCCACCACGCTACTGCCCTAACGAAGCGCACTTCTGGAAGGCACAGGAGGAGCTTGAGGCGCATCGGAAGAACATGAAGGAGATAGCCGATGAGAAATACTGTAACATCCTAAATTTTTTCTTTTTAATAATTTAATATGTTATTTGTGCAATTTATGGATTTTTTGAATTTTTTGGATTTTATTGGATTTTATTTGAATTTATTTAATATTAAGTATATTGGTCTTTTGTGAAAACTATTTTATTTTTAAGAAAGTCAAAATAAAGTTCTGTTAATAATATTTTATTTAAGTTTGAAATGTCTTAAAGTATTTTTGAGATTTTTTTGAAATTTTTATGGTATTTTTATCGCCTTAAAATGTATTAATTTAATTATCAAATTTGTTTTAATTCAAAAAAGCGAGAAAGTCTATAACAGTTGATTGGTCGAAAGCCTATTACTGTGCGTTTAGCCTAGTTCTGTGTGGTTCGTCGGCCCATCTTCTAGACCACAGAATCATAGCTGTAAGATGAGGCTCCGACGGCCATTTTCTAGTCAAAACTCTAACCATCTTGGGCCATTGGATCCAGCAAGTGCGGCCAGGATCGATCGTATCGATTCGGGACTCAAGTAGATCATGGCCATTAGTTTGTTGTGAGCGGATAGGATCGAGCCACGTTAGGGTGGATCTCGACCGTTGATCGGCAAATGGACGGCTTTCGATCATCGTTTCAGCGAAGGACTCGGAGCGACGCCGCCGTGTACACTACAGACTCCTCCGCCGCGTCTGTTTGGTTTCACGGGCTTTACGCGGACGTCGAGGGCTTTAAAAGCCTCATTAGTACCTCCCCGAGGATCATCGTGTTCTTGCACATCTATTCATCGATTTGGTTTCATCGGAATCGTCGTTGGTTGCGCCCAGGAGCTCGCCGGAGTAGGAAGACCAAGACCCATAGATTTTCACGAGATTCTTCCATCGTCAAGCTTCATTTCGCAACGTTAACTCTAGATCTGGGATCCTTGTGTTGTGCCACAGCAGATCTGTACCCTTTGGTCGCCGGGCACTGTTGTTGCGCCGCGTTAAGATCATTGTCTTCACTTCCGGTAAGGAACCGCCGCCGCCGTGACATCATTGCTCCCAATAGCTCCTGATCGTTCAATCTATGTATGTGGTTGTGATTACACCGCGTGGGTGTTACCGGGGCTCACCACGTGTCCGCACCCTTGCCAGCTGTTGCGACCGATCCAAGCCGTTCGATTCAAGGTAGGCGGCTGAAAGTTCCAGCTCCATAAGTTTGGTTTTGGTGGTAATGATAAATCTAATATTGAGACTAACTCTTTTGATAATTATAATATTGATTAGTCTCAATTGTTAATTAATGACAAATCCTTTTATGAGACTAACTCTTTTGTTGAGCTTAACTCTTATTAGTCTCTTTGGGATGAAATGAAAAAAATATCGAAGTCTCATGAAAAAGAAAAATGGAAATCCAAAAGGTATGTATACAATACAACTTTATTATTTCTAGATACATTCTTTGGATTCAAGATAAAGGTGAACTCCACTATTGTTTTAACCTTAAGATGTGCATTTTGTTTCCGACTTTATATATACATGAATACACACATTTAGGGAGAGTTCATACTTTACCTTGATGTTTCAATAGTATTGATCTAATCCATCTTTATATATCAAGGATCATTACTTTGAAACAATCCCTTGAGTATATTTAACTTGTGTAGTTGTAGTATAATCATGGTAATATAGGATAAACTCCAAAGCAATCAAAAATTAAATATGTGCATATTGATTC
Source organism: Otatea glauca (assembly GCA_036346275.1). Taxonomy (NCBI): domain Eukaryota; kingdom Viridiplantae; phylum Streptophyta; class Magnoliopsida; order Poales; family Poaceae; genus Otatea; species Otatea glauca. Next base: position 45,518,332 of record CM070714.1, read on the forward strand.
AAGTTCAATTATTTGTATGCACACACTTAATGGAGTTTATTCTATAATTAATAGCCTCAAGAGTATTGATCCCTTTCCACCACTCCATATAAATTGGATCATTACTTTTAGATTCCATCAAAATGAGTATATGAAACTTGTGTAGTTAATATATATTCATGATAATTTAAATTGTATTCGGTTGCCATTCAATCAACAAAGAACTAATCATGTGTTGATGGTTCACATTGTTGATCCTAAGGCAATTGAAAGTTCTTGAGTATATGAAGCATTAGTTGTATTAGTATACTCAAGATACAATTAATCTTTCAATCAATTGTCTTTGGGTTGTGGTCAATCATCAAAAGAAAAGATCAAAGGATCTTGAAGCATCCATTATGTGTTAATGGAGTGCATTGATGATTGAAACAACCATGTGTTTTGGACTAACACTTTCAATAAGTTTGAAATAGGTTAAACCCAAGGTTGAGATTGATAAACGGGACAAGTACGTCATCATATGCTGATGAGCGTCAAGAGAGGATCCCGAAGCTAAGACAAGGGGAGTTTATCATGAGTTGATGAACAAGATGAAGATCCTGACTTGGAGAGAAGATGATCGATTATCATGAAAGCTCCAAGTGGTTGCGAGAGGCAAAGGTATAACTAGCTAGGGCTAAGGATGTGTTATTAGTTTTTTACCGGTCTCGGTGTTTGGATGGGAGACCGGGTTGCTATTTAGGTGTCGTACTTTAAGAGGGGTCGAGTCTTATAGCTTGAGCTTCATCATGTGTTGATGAACTCAATCCGGTTCACTCTAACTCACTCTCTTGATTGGTTCTTGTATGAGCTAAGTATTTGCATGTGTTGCAAATAAGGGAGCTCATGCTTGCCCTTATTGAATCTTGATTTGGTTTTTGCATAGAGCTATGGATTTGCATGTGTTGTAAAAGGGAGTAGCTTATGCAAGTTGGTTTAAGTGGTTGTTTGTATAAAGCTACATATTTGCATGTGTAGCAAATAGAGAGCTCATGCATCGGAGTCTTAGCTTGTGACTTGATCATGTGTTGATCATCACAAATGCTAAGATAGGTTTATGCTTTGTGTTTGCAAAATATGGTTTAATTGAATCTTATCTTGAAGCATATGAATAGCGTTTGCAAATGTATTTGCAAATTGGTTTGATCATGTGTTGATCATCACATTGCTCAAAGATATAATCTTGATTGCTCTTGTTTACAAGATTTATATTAGCAAATGTGTTTTGCAAAATATTGGTGTTCATGCATTTGACATCGGAGCATGTGATTAGAATTTGCAAATGTGTTTTGTAAAATTGTTTTGATCATGAGTTGATCATTACATGGCTCAATATTTTATCTTATTGACTCTCTAGATTGTAGTCACGCTCTTCATCAAGTCTATGTGAGGGATTTCGAGAAATCAGATTTTAAACTTGAATGACTATATTAGAGTCTGTGTTTTTGTTATATTTAAAAATATATATGGTTGCTTAAATCTTTAAAATGGGTGGAGATTGTAGCCCTCGTGATAAGCTTCGCATAGAGTCCAAGATCACCTAAATCGGAGTTCGAAGTAAAAAATTATGAGCGTTTTGGTGGCAGAGGGGGCGGTACGACCAAACCCCCTCCGATCATACCACCGGGAGCACTTCGGCCTGAAAATTCCAGAGAATGGGTATTTTGGCCAAAAGGAAATTTTTAGGGTCTGGTATGACCGTACCCCCTCCGGTATGACCGAATTTTTTGAGTAACTACTAGTTTTTACTAGCAATTGGACCAGAGGCTGGTTATACCGGCCCTAGGGCGGTATGACCTAGTTTTCTGGGAATTTTTGCCAATTTGCCCCCCAACGGCTAGTTTTTCTTGTAGAGACCATATAAGAAGCCTTGGGGGCTGGCATTTGGTTGTTGCTATGATTTTGGAGAGTTCATTGCCCTTTGTGGTTGAGTTGTGCATGTGTTGCACTCTCTAATTCGGTTTTTTGAGTTAAGAGTGAGCTCTAATTGCATGTGTTGCAATTAGGAGAGGATTGAGAGCCTCTTGTGCTTGTGTTGCACTTGAGGGGAGCCTTGTGCATGTGTTGCACTCGGTGATCACTTTTGTATATGTGTTGTACTTAGTGGAGCTCAAGTTGGAGGGTTTGACTTGCTACTCTTGGTGTTTACCGACACCTAGACGGCGTGTGGAGGCGTCGTGCGCGGTGACCTTCTTAAGGAGATTGTGAGAATGCCCGGCAAAGTTGTGAAGGTTGGAGCTCACCTACCCTGAAGGGGAAAGAGCTACCACTTGTAAATTCGAGGCGTGTGCTCAATTCGTGGAGCCGGCCCAAAGTGTTTTGGGCTTGCCTCAACGTGGATTAGGAGAAATCGGCAAGTCTCCGAACACCACAGTAAAATATCGGTGTGTCTCTTGTGATTTGCATTCTATTCTTATTATTTATACTCACGCAATTTATATTCATAGAATTGATTGATTGATTGCTTATATTTAGGATTGCAAATTGTTGTCAGAGACATAAATAGTTAGTGCACTTAGTGAGCCTAGTTGACTTAGGCTTAATTGTCAAAACCTTAGTTTATCGTTTCCGCATTGATTTTTGTTTAGGTTTTGACATAGGGATAAATAGAGCGTGTATTTAGTGAGAAGAATTTTTAAAACCGCCTATTCACCCCCTCTAGTTGGCATCCTCGATCTTAGAGCGGCTTAGATCGTGCCCCCACCGAGACCAATCGTGGATCGACGTGTGTTGCACGGGAACCGAAGCGGTGTGGACCGAGTTCACGGTGAACCGACCTAGATCTGGTGGACTCAGTCTATGCGTCGTGCCACATGTTGCGCTCTGATTAGTTCGGGCCAGGGATGATGTTAGCCGATGCAATAAATTGATTTTCCAGTATAAAAATAATTCGGGATATTTCTGATTCTTGGTATTTTCTTTATTTTTAAATCTTTCGAGAGCCCGTTCTCCCTCATACGAGCTTCAATTGAGGCGATTCAAGTTTCTAAAAATTTGTAAAATTGAGATCATATTTGATTTTTGGAGTTTTCTCTCTCTATTTTGATATTTATTTGATATTCTCTCTTGTTACGTGTAGACGTCGAAGTGCTCGCATCGTCTGAGCAAGAACAAGAGCTTTTCTAAGGCAAGTTATGCTTTGAACTTGTTGAACCCAATTTAAAAAATTGCTATGTTATTTTACTTTATGCATGATATTTTATGTGTATAACTGTTTCAAATTAGATTGGGATTTAATTAATCTGTCCAACTGAGCTATACCCTACCTTGTAATTTGTATTTCATAATAAACTATCACCCTAGATGGGTTCATTACTAGTTGGGTAATATTAAAATCAACATGGGTTGGTTAGACCACGTATATCACATGTCTCTTGAGATACCAAAAGTTAATCTTGACTAATGGAATATGATTATGAATTGGTGTGTCAGGTGTTGTCACACAATGATGTTGAGTTGTAGTGACGAGGATGTCACACAACGATGTTGACTTGTTGATAGCACGTGATGCTTGGTAATCAACTGGAGTGGTAATCATTTAGATTAGGGCAAGTGGCAGGGGGCAGTGTGCCAAGGCGGGCTAGAAGGGTAGAGGGTATGTGAAAGTCTTGCCCTAGTCATTTTAAGGACTTAACCTTGCAAGTCTTTGACCTGAGTTAAACATACAATCACATGTCTGAAATGGGACGGACCTAACTGATTAATTTGTAATTTCTTAGCTTTGGTACTACCAGTGGTGGTGTGAGGTTCGCCTTTGTATGAACTCATATGACGCAAGAGTAGGGCCTTGAGTGTGGTAATCAATCCCTTCAATGTTGAAACCTTAACGAGTAATACTGGGTTAAGACAGAACATTGTAAAGGCTTTATGGTTTTTCTGCCGACACACCAAAGAAAGTGTGTTAATAGCTTGGCAACATGAGATGATCATGTCATGTGGGTAAAGCGCATAACCTCTGGAGAGTGCAAAACATATTCGGATAGCCGTGCTCACGATATTGAGTAATGCTCGGGAATTACAGTCAAGGGTTAGAATTTATGAAACAAAAACTTGGTTGGGATGGTAGGTTGCCATTGGAAAGTTGGAAACTTTATTTAGGGCAGAATGCCATGTTTACTTGAGAAATGCTGAAAGTTACTATTTACTGTTATTTGTTTTGCTATTTTTTCAATCTACTTATTGTATTCTTTTATAAAGGCTACTTATTGCAAAATAACCATGTTAGTCATTCCTTTGGAATAAGTCTTGCATAAGTTATATTAGAATTGCATTCCGCGCACAACTTGTTGAGTGCTTTAAGTACTCACCCTTGCCAAATAACAACATCAATAGTTGAAGAGTCTACACATGTTCTGGAGGAGAAATACCAGGAGGATGCGAGTGTTTAGGGTGCAGCCTTGTCAGTTGCCTGTGGTAAACTGATGGGTCATCTACGTTTTTCTTTCTGTTGCTACGTCTTAGTTTTATATTCTTAATCTAGCCCTGCGTGGCTTAATCATGTAAGTTGACCATAAGGTCGTACAATTAATTATAATTAATATATGAAGTCTTTTATTATGTTTTCGCTGTGTATGATTGTGGTATTCATCTATGTTGAACCCGTGAGCACTAGCGCGATATTCATAGAGGGTCCGAATTTGCATATTCGGGTCCCGACAGAGGTTGTACCAGAGACATACTGACTGTAGAACTTGGACCTACATAGTCTGATTGTCTCCTAGGTGTGTCCAAAATTATTTTCTAAAGAAAAAAAATTAAATTTGATTAATAAGAAACTCTTAACTATTCTTATTCTCTACATCGTGCCTTTGCTGAATTCTTTGTTTTCTTACTACCGTTTCGAGTGGAGGACTTAACCAAATTTCTTTTAATAGATGAGGATGGCTCATACCTACGGCGAGCGTGAGGGAGGTTATGCTGCAGAGCTGTGGAGAGTTTTGCAGGTTTTGGGAGGCTTTGTTCGACCACTATACCGAGGGAGCTATTGGGTGGTCAATGGTGTGGAGCGATGATTCATTTGCAAGATTCTTATTTGTGCTCGAGAGGATGAGAATACTAGCAAGCCAATCAACATCATTGTGAGGAGAGCCACCTTCGAGATTGGGATTCAAGAGTCTTCACATCTTGCCTTGCGATGGATCTGCCAGGACTACGCTCGTGAGTTGGAGGACACGATCTTCAGGCTACACCCAACTGGACGTGCTTCTCAACGCCAGTAGATTGACGAAGAGAAAGATGCTACTGTTGTGCACCTGGCCCAGTTTGCTGATGCCCAGGAGGATCATATGATGGATACAACCCAAGAGTTGAAGCAAGTGTGTAGAAGCTTTGAGGGTTGCCGAGGAGGAGCTTCACGAGATCTGCATCGGAGCTACTGAGTGGATTATGGAGCTTGAGGAGGCCTTGTATGGTGGCGATCAGGCTATCCAGGAGTAGGGTGAGGAGGAAGAAGAAGACCCCGAGGGGCTTGTGATGGAGCCCACGGAGCGTGATATCCATGTGGACATGGAGGTGCTAGTCGCTGGTCATCAGGATAGGTTTGCACCCATGCCGGCCCACCCGCCGATGTATGCACGAGAGAGCCTCAGCCTGGGTGGTTGGATGAGTGATAGAGTTAGCTTTTAGTTGAGACTCTTGTTTGAGTCGCATTTGTTTAAGTTGTTAGTACCATCCTAGTAGTCGTTAGTTGGTGAGTTTAGATTGGTTTTGATCTTTTATGATTGTTGAATGTGCTTATACTAAGTTATTAATAAAGTTTTCTTAAGTTGTTGGGTTAAACCTGTTACCCCTTACAATAGGATTCTTGGATCTTACCTATGCTATTTCTCCTTTTCCCTAACCTTGTGAAGCAATCAACATATGGTGAATACTCATGGAAACAATGGAGCTTCAGGAAGTGGGAATCAACACAATGACAATCCAAATGATGGGGGCAGTACCTCAACCTTCACCGCCAGTGGATATGCAGAACTTGAGGGGCATTTCTAGATACTCAGACTCAACTAATGTAAACGATGATACAACAAATGCAGAGTATGACAACTTAAGCTGCAACTAACAACAAAAATGCTGAACTAGTCACCAGTCCAATTGGTGATTGCTAACATGGCTGTGAGCTGACGCATTTATGACCAATTGAAACGACGACTGACTTACTGTCGCCAACTGGAATGGCGACAGAAATATAATCACCATTTTGATTGGTGACTTGGGGTGGGCATTTTTAAACCGAAACCGAATTACCGAACCGAACCGAATTAACCAATTATTTCGGTTTTCGGTTCGGTTTTTATTTTGGTATAATTTGTTTTTCGGTGTTCGGTTCGGTTTTTCACTTCCAAAAATTGAAATATCCGAATAACCTATGTACAATACCACTTTTATAATGTTCTTCCTAAAGCCACTAATTAATTCTCATGTTCTAATACATTTATGCATATGTTTGGTATATTCATATGCTCTATTATGCTTATATTGTAATGACTTATGAATATTATGTGAGTTTATCCATATTCTATGTTGCGATATGAGAAGGACTAAACCTAATTTACCTAGTTTTTATTCATGTTTCGGTTAACCGAAAAACCGAATTAAACGAACTGAAATATATCGGTTAATATGGTTCGGTTTTTTATTTTGGTTCGAGAAATTCGGTTGTGAGTTTTCAAAAACCGAATTATTTTAAAACTGAAAAAACCGAATGCCCACCCCTCGGTGATGTGAACTCATCGCTTGATCAATGTAACAATGATGGCCTACTGTAATTTTTCTTTTCGTCTTATTATTTTTATAATTTTTTATTTTTCGTGTATTATTTTTTAAAAAATTCTCTAACAAGTCATGCTTCTCTCATCTTTTACATTAAACCAGTCAGTAAAACTACCCAACCCAGCTCTACCCTGCCACTGTCACCTCCCGATCGTAGCCCCACTGCCATCGACATGTTGCTGCTCCCCCCCCCCCCCGACGCTACCGCCTGCTTCCTCATCTCGTGCCGTTGCTACCATCGGCCCCCATCTCCCTAGTCCTGTCCTTCTTCCCTGTCTTCTAATATTCTCTTGATTTTGTTATCCCCGTTGACCTCCACCTCCCCTCCTAAGCCCATGGATAGTAGTGTTCCCACTGCCTCGCCTCCCCACTGTCAATCCTCCTGCCGCCCTGATCTCTCTCTAAATCTAGGCCCCGATGAATCACAAACCCTAACCTTAGAGAAGCTCGCCAGAGCCTTGACGGAGATGGAGATGGGCGGGCCCATGAATTGTGATGCAAATCAAAAGGTTATAAATTTGACTAATATCCAAACAAATTAATTCGACAGATTTCTAACAATTCCGAAAAAAAAGAAAAAGAAAAAAACTTGCACACATTGCCTGATTTTGAAATGAGAATTTTCTGGAGTTCTTTTTTGCTGTTCTTATTAGTACGAGAGTTGAAACAGCTTGCAAGATCGACCTAGTGCAGAAGCAGCTGTGTCATGCCGTTGATCAGCTCTTCCATGGATTTGTGCCCTCAACCAGGGCAAAATACTGGCATAAGTCTGTGATAGAAGAGGCACATGAATACATGATAAAAACAAACAAATAGAACACTTTGTTCATCAAGATACAAACCGAAGACATTTGTAAGAGTAAATAAGTTTACACAGAGAAGCAAGCAGCCTGAGCCTGCTGCTTCTCAAACGAAAGCGCCCCTCTATGTCCACCCTGTAAAAACTAGCAGCACTAACAGTAGTGTCACACTATCACCTCACTCTAAACCTATTTCTCCCGGCGTGTTAGTTTCTGTCCAACGCGTGCAGTGCACATACATGAGCCCACTTCTCTTCTACAGATACTGCGCATGTATTCGGTCTCGGTTCTGCTCCCACCACACCTTGGCCCGCTCCTCGCCGAACCTCTCCCGGCTGCAACAACACAAGAACGCAGTTAATTCACATGAGCACGAGGAATTTCAGAATCATTAGCTGGTGCTTTGTCCAAGTATGTAAGGATTAGGTGTCAAGTATAAGTAGTAGTGTAGTGAGCAGCGAGCGTGCCTGAAGCGGACGCGGCGGAGCTCGCGAGTGCCGTCGCCGAGCTCGCGGATTGTGATGCACACGCCCTGCTCGTCCTGCTCGACCCACTCCGTGGTCTCCAGGTCGCTCGCGTTGCTGATGGACACGGAGGCCTCGTCCACGGACGAAGTGGTTGCGCGCGACGGGTCGAAGATCGCCGGGGCGCCGGCTCCCGCGGACATGGCCGCGCCCGCCGCAGAGTTGAGGAGGTTGAAGTGGTGCGCCCACACGTGGTCGGAAGGATCCGGCACGGCCGTGGACGGGTAGGACGTCGATCGGGCCGTGGACGCCGTCGCCGTCGGCACCGCCTTGCACGACGTGGTCCTGGTGATCCGCTGCTGCTCTCTGCTCGCCGACGGCGGCAGTATCACCGGGCTCTCCCTCGTCGAGCCGGCGCGGGAGTAGAACGACTCTCTCTGCATGCATCCCACGATCCCAAATGGTGGTCAGCAACGAAAAAACAAACACGTCATCCCGCGTGAAGAATCCGCACGGATGATATGAACTCCGGTTCACCGTCGAGACGGCGGCCGGAGACGGACCTGCATGGCGTCGTCGACAGAGGACGTCGGCGTCGAGAGGCCCTGCTGCCGGCTGAAAGTCTGCACGTTGTACAGCTCCACGACGCGGTCGTAGTTCTCCCCCCACCACCTCTGCGCCTCCCACTTGTTAAACATCTCCCGGCTACATGTGCACCCACACACATGCCCATGCACGCGTTGCTTCGTTAGATCATCACTCGATCGGAAAACGCGATACCGTGCACGTCCATTTCTCGAAAAAAAACGATCGATACGAACCTGAACCGAATGCGCTTCAGGTCGTTGCCGCCGCCGCCCGGGATAGAGACGAAGGTGATCTGCACGCCGGGCTCCACTTGCGCTGTCCACTTCCGCGGCACGCGGTCCTCCTCCAGGACGACGACCTCCTCGTCGTCGTCCTCCCCCCCGATGCTCGGTATCCAGCTCGCGCTTGGGCTCCTAACGTGAGGCTGGAAGCTGCGGTTGATCTTGCCCATGTCCCACGTTGACGAGGCGGTCAGCGCGCCCACGCCCGCCGTTGTTCTCATGTAAGTGTAGGCCTCGCCGGCCCCGTCGGACGTGAAGCCCGAGTCGTCGATGATGCCCGGGTACGCGGCGAGGCGGCTGGAGCGGTGGAAGCGATTGCGCCTGAACGACGGGCTCCCGGCGGGCTTGTACTGCTTGCCGGAGCCGGAGAATTTGAGCACCATATCCTTCAGCTGAAAGCACATTTGTACCAGCTCCCTCAGTCAGATTAACCAGTGTAACATTCACCATACCAAAACATGATGTTGTGACATGAACTAACTAGCATATATCTGACAAAAACACATTAGCCTCGCTCAATTAGCACCAAAAGTATAAACGAAAGAAACACCACATTTGCCGGTTAGTAGTTGAATATTCGGATAAAATTCTTTCGAAAATCAAAGTGGCCGCACCGGTTTTAATCTGTCTCTACTTTGATGTCATCGCAATTACCTTTTCAGTATAGAATACGTGTGAATTTCTTTCGGAAGAGCACGAAAACACGCCTGAACAATCAAGCCTACGCGACAATACAGTGTTTAGTTAAGGATTCAATGATAACAACAGATGGTTGATGATTGATACCGCTGTGATTACGGCCTAACAAAGCATGACAGGACGCATTTTGTGACTTCAAATTAGATGCCTAGCGCAGAAGGCTACGGAGCACGAAAGAAATCTGGACAACCGCACCAAGGTTTTTGTCCGGTGCAAGGGACAAACCACCACCCCCTGAAAGCAACATCGCAGCTGGTGCCGACCAAAATAACGCCGGAGGGAATCAACCCACAAACGCATGTGATGTGTGCTTATACACAACACGTGTGTAAAAGAAGGCAAAGGCAAAGGCAAAGGCAAAGCGTGCAGGAGGAAGAGAACGGGCGCTCGAGTCTCAGTGACGAGGCGTGTTATGATAATGCAGAGATGGCGCAGCATGGGGCCTCGGCCTAACCCCCAAGCCGAGCCAGCCCATGTTTCTTTTTAGACGACCAAGGAATGTGCCATACGACCTACTACGGCCCACCTTTATTCTTTGCGTGAGCAGGAACACATCTTGGAGTCCTCTAAAAATTTTAAGAAACATCTTGGACTGAAAGAGTAAAGCCCGGGTTAAATCAACCAAAGAATGTCTTTCCAGGAGGAAAAGATCACATTGGCAGCTAGGTTGGTGGTCTCTTCTTTGGAGCAAAGAGGATGGATGAACTGTGGCAAGTGAGAGAAAAGGTAGGGGAATGGGGGGAACAAAAGTGACAAAATCGAATCACATTGTGCTGCGCAGAGTCCAAACCCCAAAGCTCGGGGGTGGGGATCCATGCAAGAAAAGCGGCACCACATCTACTCATAAGTCATATTCCCGTGGGCCTTGACCAACTTTAGCAAGGAATGTTTAAAAATATGGGTGCACTGTCATTCTTCCTGTACTTCCATACAAGAGTACTAGTACTAGACTAATTAGACACCGGTAAAATAAATAAAAAAGACGATGCATGCATCTGTTGTACTCCTGTGCTCCCTTTGTGCCCTTTCAAATGTCAAGAAATGATGAATTGACTGATCAATGCACCTGATAGTACGCGGTACTCGGTGCCCAAAGGACCAGGAGGAAAATGCAGCTTAAGCCAACCATATAAGACAATGTGAGCTGGTTCTTAGTTTGTATATATCTTTGATTTATGTGTAACAGAGAGAAAAGAGAAGAGAGAAAAAAGATAGCTCTTATTTAGTAGCCAGCTTTGCATAGAAGCATAGATAAATTATTTACGAATAAAAGAGAAAAGATAGTTATTACACAACATATAGAGACAAACATTAGAGACAATTGTTATACAAACTAGTTTTTAAGTTACTATTAAACCAGTAATTGACTTTACTATTATACTTGTCCTAGGAAGACCCGTATCTATATCAGTGTCGCAACTCGCAATATGTATATGGACAAATGAACTAGTACTACACAACATACCTGTGAGGAGAGAGACTTGCCGGCATTTTTGCCGGTGGGCGTCGTGGCAGCACGGGAGCCGTCCTCCCCACCGTCCTTGGCCGAACACGCGATGCATGCTAGCATTTTGTACGCTCACCACTCAATCCTCCGCTGCTTAAATCATTGCATCGAAGAGTAAAGCATTAGCATCGATCAGATCTCCCAATCTCAAGTGACAAGGAAAAAAACGAAACCACATTCATGCAACTCAAATCCAGTGGGCAATTAAAGAAGCTTCAATGCAGTGACCAACATGTGTAAGAGTTTGCATGGAACATTTCGACGTCAGGCCGTACATGGCACCAGGTCGCAAAAGGAAAAAAAAGGCACAGGAGCACGGGCATGCAGAACACAAGCGAGGCATGCATGCAACGCGACGCGGCCTAACCAGCAGCAGCTAGGCGATCCAACGCGGCCGCCATCAATTCCGAGCCATGACAACGCCGCTCTGATAGTCTGATACTCTGATGCATGCCACGGCCTCTGGGTTCACCGCAGGCTTTGGCCTTCCGTAAAATCAATACGCAGACAGCAACCACTCGATCGTCACTAAACACCGTACGGGCGAACAGTGCCGATAGATAGAGGCGTAGAGCCCACGCGCGCGCGAGGGGGCATGCGCCGCCCGCCTGGACCGTGGCGCTAGCTAGCTCCATGTCGCAGTCGCAGGCAGGGCACTGTCACTATGCCATGTTTGTCTCATCGAGCTCGCTCTAGCCATAATAGCTAGGAGCTAGCAGTAGTAGGGGCACTATGGAGCAAGGAGCCAAGTCAGTGCCGGGGCGTAGGCTGCTTTATATGGTGCAGAGAGCTACGGCGAAGTAGGTGGATAGCTAGACTGATTGATGCATGTATGGATGGAGCTAGAGCGAAAAGTAGAGTGTTCATTTAATATTTTCTTTAAAAATGTTCGTACGAAATAAAATGTCAGGTGTGAAAAAAAATATTACACGACGTATTCAAAAAAATGGACAGCAATCACGTCTGATTCCTATTATCACCCAATTTATTTATATGTGCTACTCATTGGAGTGGCAGGCAAGTGAGTACAGTGTGCATGAGGATTGGACCAGAGAAGGTTCTGATAGCTCTCATGTGTACGTGTATCACTATCATCGCTGTCTAAAGGCCAGAGAGGGTGAAGAGAGCGTGAAGACAAGAAGAAGCAATAAACAGCAACAATAACGAACAGTGGCACAAAGCCAAGATAACTTGAAACTTGGAACCAACTGATTCTATTTCTGTGGTATGTGGGTCCCTGCTCCTCTGTCTGCTTGAGAACCTATGAGGCGAGCAGGAGCCATATGATGGATGCACATATTGCCTGGATAAGCCCATGCGGCCCTTTCAGGCCCAGGGCCTCCAGGAAGTTTTCTTAATCACTGAGAGTGGGACCCGCTAAAAAATGAAACCCAAATTACACGCTCTTCTACTGTCCAGCATCCCCAACAAACAACGTCACTCAGCTTCTAAAAAAATGCCACTCAGATATTAACACTACGTATTTTTTTACCAGCAGTAAGGAGCAACTAGTCAGTAATCACTAATCGACCCGAATGATGCGAAGTGAAGTACAACTTACTGGTTAGCAAGCACCCATCAGCTATTGTGCTCTGACCCTGCAAATTTGCCAATCACAGCAATGCTTCTGACGACGCAGCAACAGTGGTATCTCCTCGCTACTGCTCCTCACGCCGAAATGGTCTGAAGAACAGGTGCAGAGAAGAAGGGAAAGATTACGTGACGCAAGTGGGCGACTAAATGCGAAGGTTCGCTGTGCAAATTAACAAAGGCTGCCTCAATAAAGAAACAAGCGAGTAATCATTGCTAGGAGAGGGTGTCCACGACACAGAAAAAGGCAACAGTGGGAAACAATGGGATTGCCCCCTCGAAATGGACCCAGGAAAGGTTGGAGATCTTAATGATCGACATCGCAACGGACTCAAAGATGTGGAGACCCCAAAAAAAAGAAAAGGCAAAGCAGCAAATGAATAACAATAAACAGAGGGAAAACGAAGCCCAAATGCTAAGCAAAGAATAAGATCTCCTCGTGAGAAATGAGAAGTAGTAGCATAACATCGATCTCCATTACCTTCTCCGTCTTGTGCGTCTTCTTCTTGGCTGCTGCCTCCACTCAGGTGAAAGAAACGTCTCGATGAGGAGGAAGTAGATACTTGAAGGCGGCGCCGCGGCGGCAGAGGGGCAGATCCCGCGGAAACAACACCGTACAGCAGAGGGCTATCAACTGCCGCCTTTTGCAAGGTAGAAACCAGCAGCTAACAACCAGCGACGCGAACGGAAACAAGACGAGGAGGAGATTTTCCTTTCCCTTTTTTCGCTAGAGAAGCGGACGACCGAGGACGGAGAGAGAGAGAGAGAGAGAGAGAGGGGGAGGAGCAGGAGCAGGACAGGACTGGAACGGGATCCCGGATTCGCTCCCGGACGTCTGATCCGCCCTCGAAATCGAGCGAAAGCCGCGGCAAAAGCACGCCACGCACACGCCGACCGAGCCGTCTGCGCGAACTTATATAGGGGCGCGCCCAGGGGAGGTCGTTCGGGCCCACGCGATCGGGGCCGTCCGTGTCGCCCGCCTGGCCAGCCGCGACCGCAGGGATGCGCGGCGCGCCCGGCCCCACCAAACGGATTTGGGTCGGACTAACCGTGACGTACTACGCACCACCGTCCCGTCTGGGTACACGAAATTTAAGTGGCGCAGCTGCGGCACGAAGATTCGGTAGACGGCCAGCCTCGGCGTGCGGGCTGAAGCTGTAATTCGTGCTGGGCCACGCGCGTGCGCGAGGCCATGCCCTGCAGACTGCAGTGTGCAGCCGTGTGCCTATCGGGAGGGGGTCTCACTCTCACCGAGGTGGCGCATCGGCGTCATCCTCTCGGCCGTTCGCCCGACGCGGCGGATGCACCCGTGCTAAGTGTGATTTTGACGCCATTAGGGGCGCGGAACTGAAGGGTGCTTCGCCGCGAGCAACACAAGGACGGTGGCGTCTCGGGTGTTACGTCGACCATGCCGTGCGCGAGACGGATCACTTCGGACGAACCGTGTGGGTGCCCGGAGGTGGCAATCTCATTGTTGCCGACTGATGTTTGTTGCTGGAGCACTCGGTTCTCAACGTTTTTTTTATGTGCAGACTCGACCGGTGCTTAATAGCGCGCGATTTACTTGGTATTGATCGGGTGGAATTTGGCTTGATTTGGATTCGACCAGGCCAGTACGTCAGCGGATAAAATCAGAACGCATTGCACGGTCCCTGTCACTACTAGTCATCAATGAATGATTCGCCGGTGTAGCTCGATGTATTTTTCTTCTTTTATATTAAATGGTAGAACTTTTGTCCTTAATTAAAAATAAATAAATGAATGATAGTTGGGGAACATGCACGTCAGCAAATGTTTTGAGCTGCGTTATCCCAATGTCAAAGAAGATGATGCGATAGCACAGTTGCCATAAAAGAGGCTTCTTACACATTTGCCATAAAAAAGACTTCTTGAAGTGGAATGTCCCACCGTAAGAAAAGAAAAGGAACGAAGGAAAGGAAGAAAGAAAAGAGACACCTTAGATCGATAAAAATCAGCTATTCATGCAAGCTCCAGCCTCAGGTACGGGCTCTTCTTGTGCATCAGTGCATGCATTCTGACAGTAGAGCAGGTTAACAAAATCAAAAATTTAATTTTCGAACGATTTTTTATTTTTGAAAATTTGTAAAAAAATCGAGCAAAAATCGGTAGAAATCGAAGAAGTTTGAATTTAAAATTTTTGAACTCGGTAGTCAAACAACGACGAAAAAAATCGAGCCATTTTTTCTTTTTTCAACACACCGAAGGAAAAACGAAAAAAAATCAAAAATTTAAAATCCAAATTAATCTATAAAACACACCAGAGAAATTTAAGCAATTTTTGAAATCATTTAGTGTTTCTAAAAATAAAAAACAACA
The DNA here is from genome assembly GCA_036346275.1 of Otatea glauca. Classification (NCBI taxonomy): domain Eukaryota; kingdom Viridiplantae; phylum Streptophyta; class Magnoliopsida; order Poales; family Poaceae; genus Otatea; species Otatea glauca. Next base: position 45,533,384 of record CM070714.1, read on the forward strand.
ATTAATGAAAAGGAACATAGACACTTTCAGATTTTTATAATAATTTACAAGATTTATTATATTCTGAAATTTCAATGTAAACATAATTAGTGCCCAAGGATCATGTACTAAAAGTTTTAGAAATATTAGACTTCATTTAGTGCCCATACACAATCAAAAACAGAAGAGCATATACAATGACAGTAGCACTTTCAGAATTTTTAAAAAATATACAGGTCTGATCATCATCTAAAAATTTTACAACTTATTAGCATTACCTTAGAACATCACACAAAAATGTTAAGAAATATTAGACTTCATTTAGTGCCTCTAAAGAATCAAAAACGAAAGAGCATATATTCTGACAGTATCACTGTCAAAATTTTTAACAAATTCACAGGTTTGTGAATCATCTAAAAATTTTATAGCATCATTAGCATTATCTCATGACCTCACATAATTTTTTTTTAAAAAAATCAACACTTTTTGATAAAATTTTTCAAACTTTTAATTTTTTTTAATTTACAACGGGTTTGTCGGCGTTTCGAGCGCCGGCAAGTAAATTTGTAAGTCTAAGGGGCTGCGCGTTCCCGCTCCCTGAATGGTTAGACCCTGGAGTCCAAGATGTATACTGGTTCGGGCCGAAGGTCCCTACTCCAGTTCGTGCGTTGGTGTTGTATTCACTGGGGTGCGGATGACTGCACCGAGTTTTTTTACAAGCGAGAGGTGGAGCCTCAACACTAGAATGATCTAAACTTAGCTCTCAGAAGGAGAAGAAAAAGAAGAAGAGGAAGAAGAGGAAAAAGCTCTCTTGTAGCTCTTACTCGCTGCCCTGTTAGGAGGTTCCTGCCTCCTTTTATTCAAGATCTGAAGGGGCGGGTTACATCGAGAATTGGCGAAGTGCAGGCGAGCTACTTCTAGGGCTTCGATCTTGCCCGCCGTCTGGCCAATCGTTCCGCCGACTGGTCGCTTGCTCCGCCGACTGGTCGCCGCCTGCTGAGCCTATGCTGGGTCGGTGGTCTAGCTGGTCAGAGCGGTTAGGTAATCCTCCGGGAAGTGGCGTAGCTGCTCTCTGTGATCCATGTGGGTGCTGTCGTAGTCGCGTGTGACGTTGGAGTTGCCTCGGGAGAGCGTGTCCTTGCACCGTGGGTGGTGGTGATGGGACGGAGACGTGGCTTCAGCAGCTATCAAAGCTGTCTTGGGAAGGACCACCGCCTCGCTCGATCTTGAATGACCGTTCGTGGGGCACGTGGCCTTAGGTTGACACGGGGCTCCGATCGCGCACGCTGCCCTCGGCGGGATTATCATGGTTCGGTCGGGCCGGGATCCCGTCCCGCTGCGGGGGTCGGGAACCTGCCGAAGTCGGTCGGGGATCCGTCCCGCTGGGGGTCGGGAACCTCGCTGAGTCGGACTCGGGGATCCCGTCCCCGGCGGGGTCGGGAACCTCTTGAAGTCTGAGTCGGGACCGGTCGGGAATGGTCTCCTGAATGGTCTCGTAGGCATTTGGGTAGCGGTAGGGGACGGCTGTTTAGGCTGGGGCCGTATTCGAGGCCGCTTTGCTTGCTGCGCCAGGCTTTGCTTGTTGCAATTGGGCGTTGGTGCACCTGCTTTATGAGTATTCGCCAAGAGCCCCGAACCTCCAATCGAGTTCGGCAGACTCGGTTGGGGGTTGAGCTTGACTGGATCCGTTCAACTAGGTGGGCCAACGGGGCCTACCAGTTTTTGCCGGGCGTGCCCCCAACGCATCCGACGTCTGCCCGGGATTACGTTCCTGAGGTATGCGAACCGCCAGGAGCCTCTTAATTGCTTCGTTCTGCGCGCGCGCACGGCTAGGTGTGTTTTTGCTCGTTCGTCTTCTTGACCGCCGGGTTCGGTGGCGGGCGCCGTTTTCTGCTGGCGGCATTTATTCTGAGTCGTTTGATCTTCCTTGAATGGGTATATAAAGGCGCCACGGGTTGCTCGGCGCGAGACTCTTAGACGAGAATCCTTTCCTTCTTGAAATGTGTTCAAGACACCCTTTAGTCTTGATTTGGTGATGACATCGTGGTGGAAGAGGAAGACCCTTTGAGCGAGCTTTGGGTTGAGTATGATCGGCGATAGCGAACTCCCAAAGAGAAAGAAGTAGCTCGCGACGTTGCTTTGCCGTTGACGCGCTACTTGAGCGATCCGAGGCTTGGAGTGGCAAGGGGCCCTCCTAGAGGCAATGGCGCGAGGCGCCGATTGCGATAGGCGCGGCGCGTCGATGTCGGAACGAGCAGCGGCGGCATGCCATTCCGCGGTGTGGCTTCACCTTGACGATCGGGCAAGGGCCTACCGGAGTCATCTCCAACGACCTCAGTCCACCGACCCCAAGGTCATCCGTCGGCGAGCAAGGGCCTACCATCGGCGTTATCGTAGGGAGTTTTAGGAGTGCAGGTGTAGATAGAGAGTCTTGCGTGTGCCTCATGTAAAGTGGTGTAAAGTTTTGAGCTCACGGCTTTTAATGAAATCCTTTTTTCCTCTCTATGAATGACTTCATGAAGGAGTTAGCTTTGCTTGTTACTCGCTTTGATCATTTCGGCGCTAGAAAGTTCGACGATCGGTTTCGAGTGGTCGGACGTGCGAACTCGCGGTTTGTTCCTCAAGAAATCTTCCTTTGCGCTCGTTTGGCGCCGTAGCTAATCGGTGCCTTGGTCGGCAAGGATGAGCGGATGCCTTCTAAGTTTTAGTGCCCGAGTGCCTTGGTGGCAAGGGCGGCCGGATGCCTCCGCGAGGTTCCGGTGTCCGAGTGCTCGTTAACGTCGTGGCCGGGCCGCCTTAGTCGGCAGGGCGGCCGGATGCCTCCGCGAGGTTCCGATGTCCGAGTGCCTTGGTCGGCAGGGACGGCCGGATGCCTCGCGAGGTTCCGGTGTCCGAGTGCCTTGGTCGGCAGGACGGCCGGATGCCTCCGCGAGGTTCCGGTGTCCGAGTGCTCGTTAACGTCGTAGCTAGACGCCGCCTTAGTCGGCAGGGCGGCCGGATGCCTCCGCGAGGTTCCGGTGTCCGAGTGCCTTGGTCGGCAGGACGGCCGGATGCCTCCGCGAGGTTCCGGTGTCCGAGTGCTCGCTTAACGTCGTAGCTAGACGCCGCCTTAGTCGGCAAGGACGGCCGGATGCCTCCGCGAGGTTCCGGTGTCCGAGTGCCTTGGTCGGCAAGACGGCCGGATGCCCCGCGAGGTTCCGGTGTCCGAGTGCTCGTTTAACGTCGTAGCTAGACGCCGCCTTAGTCGGCAAGGACGGCCGGATGCCTCCGCGAGGTTCCGATGTCCGAGTGCCTTGGTCGGCAGGACGACCGGATGCCCCGCAAGGTTCCGGTGTCCGAGTGCTCGTTTAACGTCGTAGCCGGACGAGGGTATCCATCCCGAGTCCCCGTCCGTGAGGAAAGCTGCGAGAGGAGTAGCCGCCGTCTATCCCACAAGTTTACCCCATCCGCAGTGTGGGACTGGAGGGTGGCGGCGCGCGTTTACTGCGTTGGTTTGAACACCGTGCTCTTGGAGCTAGTAACGGTAGTCCGAGTGGGTCTGGGAGGTCCGCCCAAGGGGACCCTTCCGAGCGGACGGTCCCAGTAGGGTGTCCTGGCCTGCGTGGGGCGACCCATAAGAAACCTTTCTTTACTCAATCCGTATGGACCACGGGTCGTCGGTGACCCGAGCACACCGGTGGTGTCGCTCATCGATGAGCTCCCGGAGAGTGTGAAGTATGGTCTCGAACGCAGTAGAGGTGGTGGGTCGTCGGCCGACCCAACCGGGGACCCACCGTGGGGCTCACCTCGTGCCCTCGCTCAAGTTTATTGGGCGGCCCTACGCCCATCCGGTGGGTTAGGCCTTTTGAACCCACACTTTGGTGGGCCTGGCGCAAGCCACAAAGCTTTGCCATCTTGGGACGCGGCCCAATGGGCCTCGCGCGCGGAACAACCGTCCCGCCAAAAGGCGGAGACCAAGAGGTAACGGACACGCTGTTCGGGCGGCGTCTTTATGACTCTGCAACTTTGACGCGAGTGATTAAATGCGAGTGGAATTGGAAATCGGGAGTTACCGGGCGGCGTGGCGAGGCGAGGCGGGCGCGACGATTCGTTCGAGGCGTCCGTTCGGTCGGCGTCCGCTCGCCTCCTATAAGTGCGTTGTTGGGGTGCCTCGGGTAGCCACGCTTTCGCCTTCTTCGTCTCCGTCCTAAAGCAAGAAAAAGCGCCAGAGAGCGAGAAGGAAACCTCGGCCTCTCTTCTTCTCACCTTTCCGTTGCTTCCCGCCAAGATGTCGTGGGCCGAGTGCTCACGACAGAGAGTCGCGCTTCGGCCTAGTGAAGAAGGGCTTCCTCCCGCGCAGGCACCTCTGGTGGAGAGTGCCGATCGGGCCGTTATCCGGCCGCAGAGCGACGAGTTGTGGTCCCGCCTCGTTTTTGAGCGCGGCTTCGCCTGCCGCTCCACCCTTTCTTCCAGGGCTTCTTTTCCATTACAAGGTGGAGGTGCACCACCTCAACCCTAACGGGTCCTTCACATCGCCATTTTCATTACCCCGCGCGAGGCCTTCTTAGGGATTGAGCGCATTGGGCGCCGTGTGGCGCACTTCTTCGGCGAGGCTTTGGAAAGGCAGTAGTCGACGCGACGCGCCCATGGGCGGCTGGCCCTCCGGCTTGAGCGGGCGGAGCTCGAGTACTTGGACATCAAGCTGCCGTCCTCTAACAAGGGATGGCGCTCGAATGGATCTATGTCCGAACGTTGAAAACAGCGCCCGAGGCTTTTACGGGCGAGCTCCTGTCGCAGCGGAGCAATGGACCGGGGCGCCGAGAAGAGGAGAAGAACAAGGTGGCCACGATCGTGGAGGAGATCGGGGCTCGAGGAAACGGGTGGCCGGGATGTTGTCGTGCGCCTTCATGAGGATGCGCGTGCGACCCCTCGCCGCTCGAGCCGCACCCCATGTTCGATATGAGGGCCATCCGACCGGGCAAGGATGGAGGTGGCGAGTTGGCGCGTCCCGAGGTGGAGGCCGGGTGGCGGCGATTATCGGAGGAAGCGCCACGGTGGCGCGGCGCCACCCGGCCTTTCGTCGGCTCATCCCCAAATCTGGTGAGTTTGTGGGATTTTTCTTTCTGCTTCTTTCTTCTTCGCTCTTAGCGTCTGACCTGATCGGTCGTTTTGTATCCTCTAGGGGCTCGCAGGCATGTCCTCCCGGGCACCGCTCCCGGGGGAGAAAGAAGCGAGGGCGGCCTCTCGGGCGAAGACCGCCGAGGCCGATTCCCGCAAAAGGCAGAAGGAGGAGAGGAGGAAGAAGAAGCGAAAGGAGCGCGCGGCAAGGCACGCGCGCGGCGAGGACGTATCGGAGTCCACCGCGGTGGGGACGACTTCTACTGATAGTGGGGAGCTTCCCGACTACAGCGCATCCCTTCCCGACCCTCCGGTGAGTGGTGGCTCGAGTTGGCCCGACAATGAGCCCGCGGCGCGATCCCTCAGCGAAGAAGCGTCTGCGGCGCAGCTTGTCGACGCGCCCCGACTGGTGGTAGCTTCGGGGAAGCGGCCAGCCGACCTGCCCCTTGGTGGGGGGCCGACGAAGAGAGCGCGCGCCGCGCGACTCGCTCCGCCGATAAGTATTTCTTCCTTCTGCTGGAACATTTTTGTAGCAAAGTCGCTCGGCGACTTTTAAATATCGTGGCGTCGCGGCGCCTACACGGGCGTGGCGGTGGGGCGTGCGCGACCACTTCTCAAGTGGCGGTCACGGCGGCTCGGTGGTACCGTCGGTCGGCGCCTATGGAGCACGCGATCAGGACGCGCCTCCTTTGAGGAGGGAAAGATCGAGGCCGGCGAGGAGCTCCGCCGCCGCCGGGGACGCCGCCCGACGCGAGGGTCTTCCCGAGGAGGGGACGGCGACGCCACCGCCATGCATCGGTCGCGAAGGGCGGGCGCTGTGGAAGAGGTGGAGCGACCGCCGACCCACCGGCGGTGCCGGTCGAGATAGTCTTTGCCGAGGGGTCGGCGGTAGCGCCGCGCCGGCACGGCCGGGCGGCGCCGATGCCGAGGCGTCCGACCCCCTGCCCCAAGGGCTCCGAGGGCCGACTTCATCGCCCAGCCATGGCGCTGCAGTGGGCGCCGCTCCTCCGGCGAGCGGCGAAGGTCTGCTGCCGGATGTGGCCCGTGGCCGGATCCATGGACCCGGCCGAGGAGCGAGAGTGGCGCCCTTGGCCGGCGCCACGGTTGCGGAGGAGGAGATAGGGCTGATCCATAAGGGTCGACCCTAGCCTTAGAGTCTTCAAACAGGCGCCGGAGGTGATGGTCGGGGATTCAACTCGTAAGTTTGGTAAGGCGAGCGAAGGAGTCGTGCTGTAACTCTCGATATGTACGCGGTTGTGAAATGTCCGTGTTGTGCGAAGATTTGCGGGCCCGTTCGAAGCGCCAGTCGGGCTCGCCGTCGCTTCGGATGCTCGTGGTGGCCGCATGGAAGAAAGTGGTCGGTGCGGCTTGAGTTTAAATCTTGCCCAAGAGGCTTTGAACATTGGGCGGACGGAGGCGAAAGAACTCCGCCTAGGTGGAGGAGGCCTCAAAGGCCCTTTACGACGAGCGCCTGGGGCCGAGGCCTTGAGGCAAGGGTGGTGGAGCTTGAATCCTCCTGGCGGAGGTCACCGAGGCCAAGGGCGCCGCCGTCACCGGCGAGGTGGCACAAGCGAAGCGACCCATCTGCGGTCGGAGCGGGATCGAGCCCGGAGGGCGCCGAACAAGCTCGGTCGAGCGGAGATCTGACGGAAGGAGCTGGCTTCCTTGAGGACGTCCTACGAGAGTCTCAGAGGGGAGGTCGGCAGCCTGATCGACTCTGCGGCTGGTAAGTATCTCAACTCCTCCATTGATTTCTTTGGTTGGGGTAACCGTAGAGGAGACTCATCCGAGGCGTCGAAAACTCACGAGGTGCGAGAAAAACCGAAGTCGCCATGGAGGCTCGGAATGCGGCGGCGGAGACCCGCGACGTGGCGATCGCGGCCAGGGACGAGGCTCTGGCGGCGCTGAGGGTCTCCGAGGATGGTAGGGCCGAGATGGGCGCCGAACTGGAAGCCCTTCGGAGGGCCGGCCAGGAGGTCTGCGCCCAAGTCTTGGGCACAGGGGCAGGCCCGAGCGCACTTGCCCCTGCGCTGGCCCGAGTGCCGGGGCTTGTGGAGGCGGCTGTGATTGCGGGCGCGACAGACTGGAGCTTCGTCGCGACTGGTCAACACCGTCTCGCACTATGACGGTGCTCGACCTCGCGGTGGTGAGTAAGCGGCATCGCCGAGACCGGACCGACGACGAGGTCGGCAGGTTCGAGCTCGTGTCGAGCCGCATGCTCGGAGATCGCCACCACGCCCCGCTTTGAGGTCGCCTTCAAGATGCAGTCCTCCTCCTCGTGCGGTCGGCCACCGTGAAGAAGAGGAAGAAAGAAGTTAGCCCCCCTTTTTTTTTTCTTTTCTTGCAAAGACTGTTGTGTAAACGATCGTAAGTAATTGTAAGCTCCGGTTTGCCTCTTTGCTCTCCTTTGCGTTTGGGTTTGACCGACCATAGCCTCAAGGACCACGGGTCGCTTATGCGTAGGTCGGGTCAATTTGAGAGGGCGAAGAGGATAGGAGTCTTGTTTATCACGGTGATTCTGCGCACTCATGGGGTTCGGAGTGTTCCGATCGGCCAAGGGTTTTCCACTCGGGCACTTCCTTCTTCCGCAAAGTGCTACTTAGCAACCATAGCCGCCGGGCGAGGCCGTGGCGCTTCGGGTCGAGAGGGTTACCGCTCGGGATAGACTCTGTGACTAGTCGGGTCACCGACCCACATGAGTACGTGAGTTAGCCGAGTTCGTGTGGGGAAGATTGTTCCCAATCGACCGTAAGGTCATCCCACTCGGTGCTTCCTTCTTCCGCGAGTGCTCTTTGGGCAACCATAGCCGGTGGGCGTGGCCGTAGCACTCGGTCGAGAGGGTTCTGCTCGGATAGACCTCGTGGTGGTGGGTCACCGACCATACAGACACCATCCGGAGCGGCTGAGCGGGCGCCACGAGGCACCCCGAGTCGTCCACGTGGCGACCGGTGCTCGGTTGGGAGAAAGGTAAAGACTTATACCAGAAAAAGAAAAGAGCTTAAGGATAGAATCGCCTTAACTTTTCAATGTTCCGCATTAGGAGGATCGACCATCGGCGTCCTTGAGTCGAAAGGTGCGGTCGGAGAACTTCCACGACGGTGAAAGGACCCTCCCTGGGAGCGTCGGCTTGTGCTTATCTTTGGTTATGCGGACCGTCGCAGAACCAAGTCGCCCGGTGAAGGATCGATCCTCGAACTTGGCGGGCCGTGGTAGCGCGCAGGCTTGTTGATATCCGCCGACCGCAGGGCGGCCACGCCGCGCGCCTCGTCGGTGGTCGATGGCGTCTTGTTGCGGCGAGCCCCGAGCCTCATCGAAGGCTTGCAATCTCGGGAGCCGTATTCGGTCGATGGGCAAAATGGCTTCGGTAGCGAACACCATAAAGAAGGGTGTGAACCCGGCCGCCGGTCGGCGTGGTCCGCAACTCAGAGGATCGGAGGGCGGCTCGGCTACCCAGCGCCTGCGAAATGCTTGAGCCGATCAAGATCCGCGCTTGAGTCTGGCCGTTAGTCCGCGGATGGGCTCTCGCGCCAATCGACACGGATGTTGAAGTCGTCCACGAACTCGAAAATTCCTTCCCGTGAACTGTGTTCCGCTGTCGGTGATGATGGAGTTTGGGACTCCAAACCTAAAAACGATGTCGCGGAAGAAGATGGCGCTTGTACCGCGTGGCGCTCACGACCGGCTTGGCCTCTATCCACTTGGTGAACTTATCTACCGCGACGAGCGGTGGGTGAAGCCCCGGCGCTTTCTGAAGGTCCACCAAATCGAGTCCCAAGGCGGCAAAGGCCACGTGATGGGGATCGTCTCAGTAAAGCAAATTTGGCGGATCGTCTCACGAGCAAAGAATCGCATCCTTCGCAGTGCGTCGATATGCTCGGCGTCGACCACGGTTGGCGGAGAAACCTTGTCGAAAGGCCTTTCCCACAAGAGATCGGGTGCTGCGTGGTAACCGCAGACTCACTGTGTATGTCGTCAAATTGGTTTTTTCCTTGGTCGGTCAAGATACATTTTTGGAGGACCCTGAGGGACTCCTTTGTAGAGGTCCAGGCGATCGGATTTAAAGATTTTGCCCACCGGCGAGGCGCCGGCCTCGGTCGGGTCGGGGAAGTGACCCGTCCGTCAAGCGGTCGATGTAGGGCCTCCTCGATCGGACTCAAGTGCTAGCACACCGCGGCGAATCCGCCAAGTCTCACGCCCGACCGCGCGTGGTCGGGGTGACCGTCTTTGGATTGGTCGGTGGCCGCCACCCGCCGAGTCCACCGACGATGGGCGCAGGAGGTCGGAGACGAAGATCCCGGGCGGGACAGGCTCTCTGCTGGAGGCAAGATTGGCCAGGTGATCGGCCTCGCCATTGTAGCGTCGGTAGCTATGGTGAAGCTCGAAACCCTTGAACCGCTCCTCGAGCCGGCGTACTTCTCGACGATGCGCGGCCATGCGGCGTCTCGGGGCTCGCGACCTTCATGACTTGGTCGACGACAAGCTTGGAGTCTCCGTGGACGTAGCCGGCGGGCACCGAGGTCGGCAATGATCCGGAGACCGTTGGCGAGCCTCGTGACTCGGCAATGTTGTTGGTCGCGTCGAAGAGCAACCTAATGGCGTATTGAAGCCTGTTCCCGAGCGGGGAGATGATGACGACTCCCGCGCCCGCGCCATTCTTGGTGTAAGACCCGTCGAAGTACATTGTCCAGTACTCGGGGTCTTCGACCACTGGTGGTGCCTGGGCTTCGGTCCACTCGGCGACGAAGTCGGCCAGAGCCTGCGACTTGATCGCCGTCCGAGGGACGTATATTATGCCATGGCCGCTAAGCTCGGCGCCCATTTGGCTATCCTTCCCGAGGCATCGCGATTGTGGATGATCTCGCCTAGTGGGGCGTGGTCACCACGGTGATGGCGTCTTGTCGAGTAGTGAGCGAGTTTCCTCTTTGCGATGAGCACCGCGTGAGTAACTTCGCACTGTGGTACCGAGTCTTGGACTCGGAAAGTACCTCACTGATGAAGTAGACCGGCCGTTGTACCTTGAGCTCACGGCCTTCTTCCGCTCGCTCCACCACGAGGGCCGCGCTGACGACTTGGGTAGTGGCAGCGATGTAGAGGAGCAGCGTTCACACGTGCCGGGCGACGGGGATCGAGGCGAGGACAGAAGGCCTTCAAGCGGGTGAGGGCCTCCGAGCCTCGGTGTCCAAGCGAAGTGGTCGGATTTCTTGAGCGGCTGTAGAGCGGCATTCGCGTTCGCGAGGCGAGACACGAAAGCGGCTCAAAGCCGCCAGCACCGCTTAGCCTCTGGACCCCTTTGAGGTTCTTGACCGGGCCCATCCTGCGATCGCCGAGATCTTCTCTGATTGGCCTCGATGTCTCGCTCGAGACGATGAAGCCTAAGAGCTTTCCTTTGGGGACCCGAAGACGCACTTCTGGGGTTGAGCTTTATGCGAAACCGTCGAAGGTTCGCGAAAGTCTCTTCTAGGTCGGCGATAAGGTCGTCGACCTTCCCGGTCTTTACGACAATATCGCCGACATACGCCTCAACGTTGCGGCCGATCGGTCATTGAAGCACGTTTGCATACATCGCCGGTATGTAGCGCCCGCGTTCTTGGTAGAAGGGCATTGTGACATAGCGAGCGAGCCGAACGGAGTGATGAAGGAAGTCGCGAGTGGTCGGACTCCTTTAGCGCAATCGGTGGTAGCCCGAGTAGGCATCCGAAAGGAAAGAGACTCGCACCCAAATGTGGAGTCGATGACTTGGTCGATGCGAGGTAAGGGAATGGGTCCTTGGGACATGCTTTGTTGAGACTCGTATAGTCAACACACATTCTCCATTGCCCGTTCTTCTTTTTACAAGTCTGAGGTTGGCTAGCCACTCGGGTGGCTCACCTCTTTACAAACCCCGCCGCCAAGAGTTTGGCGATCTCCTCCCTATAACCTGCGCCTTTCCTCGTCGGCGGCGCGGCGTTGGCGACCGGCTTTGAGCACGGTCGGACGCTCAAGGAGTGCTCGGCGACCTCCTTTGGAATGCCGGCATGTCGGAGGACCTCCATGCGAAGACATCTTTGTTAGTGCGGAGGAAGTCGACGAGCGCGCTTTCCTATTTGGCGGGGCGTGGTCTTGGTCGGATCACGAGGATCGACCGTGACCTCCTTCGTGTCCTCGGCGGATTTGAAGGATCCCGCCGATTTCTTTGGATTCGTGGGCGGACTCGGCGCTTCCTCCCGAGCTTGTTGAGTTGCGCAGAGGCAACGACCGCCGAGGCGAGCACGCAGCATTACGCTCGCAGATTGAAGGCAGCCGGAAAGACGATGCCGCGTAATGACTCCATGCGGTCCGGCATCTTGACTTGAGGTAGGCGTGGCGGGGATCGCCATGAACTTGGCGTAGCATGGCCTCCCGAGATGGCGTGGTAGGCGCCGGGAAATCCACGACCTCGAAGGTGAGGGTCTCGGTGCGGAAGTTTCCGGCTCCCGAAGGTGGCGGGCGGTCGACCGCCGGCGGATGGGCTTGTCGGCGGGATGACGCCATGGAAAGGTGCCTTGCTTGGCGGAGGCTTGAGCGCGGACCCCATAGCGTCGAACGTCTCAACGTAGAGGATGTTAAGGCCGCCGCTTCGCCCATCGGCACCTTCGTGAGGCGCCGTTCGACGACGGGGTGACCACCACGGTACCTCCGGTGTGGGGACGCGATCGGGTGATCGGTCGATTAAAGGTGATCGGAACTCCGACCACCGAAGATATTGGGGACGCCCGCGCGACGGTGTGGACCTCGCGATAGCGAGCTTGAGCCGACGCTTGTCGGCGTAGCAAGCCGGTCCTCGAAGATCATGAGGCGGCCGTCGGGCTCGGGAACTCGTCGTCGCCTTCTTCTCCGCCGTTCAGCGGGGCGCGGCGAGCTTCTTTCCTTTGCTTGCGGCGTGGTGGGGCGCTAGAAAGATAGCGCCTCGACTTCGCAGATCCGGTACTTGTGCTTGACGGAGAACCCATGGTTCGCATGGGCGTCCATCAATTTCTCGAAGTGGTTGGCGCGACGGCCGGCGCTGCTTTGCTGCCGCGAGGCGGTCGACCGTGGCGACCACTTGGGTCTCACGGATCGCTTCCCGTGCCGCCTGTTTGTCGGCGGTCGAGGAGACCCGGTTTGGGCGCCGGGCTCTGCTGGGCCTTTCCTCCTTCAAAATAGCCCCTACGGCCTCCTCGCGGGGCGTGGTTGATGGCGATGTCGAGGAGCTCCTTGGTGGTCCCGGGCTTGAGGCGGCCACCTTGTGCACCAAGGCCTTGCGGGAGTGCCGTAGATGAAGGCTCCCACGACATCGGCGTCGGAGATGTCGGGAGCTCGTTGCTGGCGGGAAAACCTCGGATGTAGTCGGAGAGTCTCCCGGCCGCCGCTTGCAGCCTTCGTGTCCCAGAGTTACTGTGGCGCTTATAAGTGCCCCGAAGTTACCGACGAAGAGATTCTTCAAGTCGGCCCAGCCTGACAGCTTTGAGGCGGTACTCGAGCCGAGCTCGAGCCGAGTCCGCGAGGTAGATGGGGAGGTCTTGGATGATGAAGAGATCATCCGTCGCTCCCCGGCCGACGCGAGCCGGTAATCTTCGAGCGGACACAGGTTGGTGGCCCCTGTACTTGGCAATGTTGGTAGGCGCCAGACCGGGCGGAAATCCGCTGGCGGATCCTTGGCAAAAAGCCCGTGGTCCGGGACCATCGGGGCTCGGGGCGCGCGATAGTGGCGCCACCATCCGCAACACGTGAGTGGCGGCGTCCTCCGCCATCTTTCTACGCCTCCGAGGGTGGCGCGGATGTCGAGGCATTACCGAGGCGCCGCGCACCGGGTGCGTGAGGCCCGGGTGGTTCATGGTGGGTGCGGTCTTGGCCGCACCCGGGCTCACAAGCGCAGACGGGGCCCGATGGCGGAAGTAGCGCCGGTGTGGTAGGAGCCGGAGGCTCAGATGTCTTCGCGACGGCCGCGCCCACCACCCCCGAAGGTTACTCGTATGTAGCTCGCCTCGGGTTTGCGGGCTCGGAAGGCCTCGGCAAGATTGCGGCCGCGACCACGTTTTGGCTTGCGTGAGGAAAAAGCGGGGCGCTGATTCTCCCCCAACTTGTGGTGCTCTTGGCGCGCGCGCGTCGCGTCGCCCGCCCTTGACTTGCTCGGGCTCGGCTCGCCCCGCCTGTGTTGGCTCGGGCGGTCGAGCTCGACCTTCGCTCCTCGGCTCTCGCGTTGCCGTTGGAGCTCGGGCGGCGAGCTGAAGGCTCGTTCGCGCCTTACCGGTATTCCCCCTCCGTGCCTCGGTCGCCGGACGGGACCGTCGTAGCCGCGGTGGCTACGGCCGTCGGCAGGCTCGCCACGTTGCACTCGCGAGTGCCGCTGCTGGCGGATACTCGTGTCGGAGCTGGAGCCGTGGTGGAAGAGTCTTCCAAAGAACTCGTGGACGGAGGTTGGCATGTAGCCACCATAGCTACAAGTCGTGAGCAAAGGGAGGTGACGGATCTCCTGCGCAGCCGGAGGGGCTTTCGCCAAAGGAGGTATAGCGCTCCTCGTGTTCCGGCTTTGGGGCCGCGGGGCGCTCAAGCGGAGTGGGACGGCCGCCGGAGATGGTGTCGAGTGCTCTCGCAGCGCCGCCCTCCGTGGCGGCGGGGATGAGCGTGAGCTCTCCTCCGAGGTGACGGTGAAGCCGAGGAGCCGGCGGATCTCGCTCCCGAACACGATCATGCCGTCGTTGGAGAAGAATGCCATCAAGGAGACGAATGGGAATCGGAGATCTTTCTTGAAGACGCGAAGCCCCTACAGCGCGCCAACCGCCGGCGTTTGAGCCGGCAAGTAAATTTGTAAGTCTAAGGGCTGCGCGTTCCGCTCCTAAATGGTTAGACCACGAGTCCAAGATGTATCTTGGTTCGGGCCAAGGTCCCTACTCCAGTTCGTGCGTTGGTGTTGTATTCATCAAAAGCGGATGATCGCACTGAGTTTTTTTACAAGCGAGAGGTGGAGCTTCAACACTAGAATGATCTAAACTTAGCTCTCGGAAGGAGAAGAAAAGAAGAAGAGGAAGAAGAGGAAAAGCTCTCTTGTAGCTCTTACTCATTGCCTGTTAGGAGGTTCTGCCTCCTTTTATTCAAGATCTGAAGGGCAGGTTACATCGAGAATTGGCGAAGTGTCGCGAGCTACTTCTAGGGCTTGATCTTGCCCAGCCGTCGCGCCAATCGCTCCGCCGATCGTCGCTTGCTCGCCGACCGGTCGCGCGCTGCGAGCCTATCTTTGGGTCGGTGGTCTAGCCGGTCGAGCGGTTAGGTAATCCTCCGGGAAGTGGCGAGCTGCTCTCGTGATCCATGTGGGTGCCGTCGTAGTCGCGTGTGACGTTGGAGTTGCCTCGGGAGAGCGTGTCCTTGCACCGTGGGTGGCCGGTGATGGGACAGAGACGGGCTTCAGCAGCTATCAAACTGTCTTGGGAAGGACCACCGCCTCGCTCGATCACTTGAATGACCGTTCGTGGGGCACGTGGCCTTAGGTTGACACGGACTCCGATCGCGCGCACGCGCCCCTCGGCGGGATTATCATGGTTCGGTCGGGCCGGGGATCCGATCTGCTGCGGGTCGGGAACCTCGCTGAAGTCGAGTCGCGGGATCCGCCCGCTTGCGGTCGGGAACCTGCCGAGTCGGAGTCGGGGATCCGTCCCCGCTGGGGTCGGGAACCCTCTTTGAGTCGGAGTCGGGACCGGTCGGGAATGGTCTCCCTGAATGGTCTCGTAGGCATTTGGGTAGCAGGCCGGGGACGGCCTGTTTAGGCTGGGGCCGTATTCGAGGCCGCCTGCTTGCTGCTCTGGGCTTTGCTTGTTGCAATTGGGCCGTTGGTGCACCCCTGTTTTATGAGTACTCGTCAGGGTTCCAAGCGGTTTTTATTACCGAACCGTTTTGATAAAAGCGAAAATCACGATTTTTATCGAAAATCATGGTTTTTATGAACCTGGCGCAGAATCCAACTCCCGGGAGCTGACAAGTCCGATCCGTTCGAACGGTCTTGAGTCTGATCGAAGTCAAACTCTTGAATTCCCACTTAAATGCCTGACTCTATCTAGTGATCTTTCGTGTCAGAAAGAAGTAGAAATAGGAAGCACTAGTACACAATCGTAAAGCCATCCACTGCCACTGGGTGGTGCCATGGTGAAAACCCGGTGCTAGAAGAGGAGGGCAGAACTAGCAACCATTCACACGCTGCAAGACACGGTGCCAACGTGGAAATACATGGCACCGGATCTAGCACATGCACTGGTGCCAGCCAATAAACAATGCCGTCGATGAAGAAGGCCACCACTGCATCGCCATGGATGGAGAAGACCACTGCCGTGCTATGGGTAGGGGACACTAGGAGCTCGATCCACACCGAATTAAGAATGAATTGAGGATGATGACATTGGATCTAGAGCGGATGGTGACGATGGTGCTAGAGCGTGCAGTGGCGGCGCTGGAGTGGGCAGTGGCGACCGAAACGAGTGGTGGTGAGACATGGAGAGAGGAGATGAGGATGGAGAAGGAAGACCTTTTTACTTTACTTAAAGTACACAGTGGTCACTAGAGAGAGAAGAGGTGGTGCTAAACACTATAGGAAAAAATAGTTCTAGCGTCTATGTGACATGACGATGAAATGGCAAATCTAACAACTCTCGTGTTGTGGATGGACTAAGTATTCCTTTTGGACTCTATTGCCATTGCCACATCTATAGTAGTAAATTCTTGCTAGGAACTTCCTATCTGATAGGAAGTTGCGTTATGATACTTATGTAGCAATCCACACAAGACTGCTCCTAGCTTTTATCCGCTTCCTTCCCATTCACGGTTCAAGCGGGGGCATAAAAACGATGCCTTTACCAGTACGGCAGCACTCGATTAATAAAGGCATGTTTGGTAGAGCTCCAGATCCCAGCTTCACCTGAGATCTGAAACTTGTAGACTAAAATAAAGTGAATTAAATTTATATTTTTGGTCTAAAATTTGAATAGATGATTCATCTAAACACTCTTAATATACTTACAGATCCAGCTCCACGGATCTGGTGGAGCTAGGAATACTCAGCTTCATCAGATCCGTGATCCACAGATTTAGTGAAGCTGGAGCCCTACCAAACACACCATAAGTTTGATCTCCGCATAGTTTCTCAAGAGCCTTTGCAAAAAGAGGGAAACGATGAAGTAGTAGGTTGAATCATAGTTTCTTGAGAAGACAAAAAAAGAGGTTACCATGTGATCGAGGGGCGAGTAGGCGACACCGTAGTCACTTGACACTCGACCTACCGGTTCAAATATTGTACCATGGGATACCATTTCAAAGAAATTTCTTCAAATTATACCACTCTAAAAATTGTTTATATACACAATATAATTACTTCTCATTTCCTCTTTTTTTAAACTCATTTTGTAGCTTTAGACCCGTGGAAAATAACCCTTTTGCCCCCTGTCAGATCCACCTTTTTTTCCCTAACAGTTGATTTCTACCTGCACGCCAACTTCATACAGCAACTCTAATTTGACTAGCATATGTATTTTCTTTGTGTTTTTTTTTCTTTTACCAATAACAAGTCAAATAATAAATATCAAAATAGATTTAAAAACATTCGTTCTGTTAAGGAAGAAACATGCAGAATTTATCTGAAGATTTTCTGTAGAAGTAGAGGATGGATGGATAGTTTTTGGACGGTCAAATCGTTTAGCGAAGTCCACGAGTACTGCGGACTCATTCATCATGTAGTGAGTAGCCACAAAAGTCCTACATGAGAAAGTGAATCTCCTGTTGAAACAACCCAGAGTTTTAGTGATTGCAAATGAGATCATCAACATAAATTAATCACACATAATTAAATTGCTCCACAAATCAATCACCAACTTTATTTATGATCAAATGGCATACAAGGGTGTAATTACAATGTGCATTGAAAATAAAATTATATCAAAAGGAAGATTACAAAAAAAAAATTCAAATTTCTTAAAATCTACAGCTTCTCTTGATCTTTGACATTGATTCACTGAAAAATAGATATTCACACATATACATAATCATAAGACAAAAAAATTAGAAATTAAAATTTTAGGAATGCCGTCAAACCCGTATGAGAAGGTATCGCTCGCTGAGATACCTGATCGTCCGAAGCCAGTCGGCACTTCTTGTTGCCTAGGATTTCATTATCTGACATTAAACAAACCTATTTTTATTGGGTAACCATAGCCATACCTGCATAATACCCAAAAATATCACATAGCAAAAAGTAAGTCCTGCTGGTAGAAGATAGGACACCTTCAGTAAAAGGGGAGAGGATGGAACCTCCCCAGGCATCACTTCCCAAAACCGAGTAAGCTACCAATGTTAAAAGAGCCCTAACCGAACAACCCTTCTGATCCAAGCCATTTCCCTCACACAAGCACATAGCCGCAAAGCCAAAGCAAGCCTCTAGGAAGCACAAAGCCCCCCCAACAAAGCAAGCCCCTAGGAGCATTTCTCAAACACCAGGAGGCAAGCACACAAAGCCCCCAAGCCAAGACCAACAGGAGCGAACAAGCTCCTCTCCAAGACCAAAGGTAACATCAAGTCAAACTACCATGGAAATAAGGAGTAAGAAACCAGGGAAGCCAGGAGCAAGGCCACTACAGCCGCCAAGCCAAGGTCAAGCCGAAGCAAGAAAAGGAGGCCAACTAGCCAACAGAAGGAACGAGGACCTGGCCAAATCAACATCTACCCCAAGCCCCGACACATCATAGCACGAACCATCTCAAGCCGAACCTCATCCTCATACCACATTCATGCATTTTTACTAATTTTAGAAGCACATAGTATCTAGAGGAAGCAAAGAGCATAGACAATGGGAAGTACCCTAAGCCTAAGAGGGATGAGCGCAGCAGGGGTGACGACGTGCATGCCCAAGAACCTTACTCATACTCCCCGGCGCACGGAAGGTTATAGGTATCGCTGCGGCACCTGCAAAACCCAAGCATATGGCTGTAAAAACTAGCTCGAGCTCGGCTCGGTCTAGGCTCAGTTTGAGCTCCAAACGAGCCAAACTCGAGCTTGATCTCGAGCTCGTGAGCTTTACTGAGCTGAGCTCGAATAGCTTGTGAGTCTACTAAATTTATAAATTATTTATTAAATATTATTATATATTAACTTTTATCGAGCTGAGCTCGAGCTCGAGCATCTTTTATTGTTAAAACATAATCCATATTGAATTGTTTATTATTACCGAGCTTACTCGACCCTAGCTTGAGCCTGGGTTCGGGCTCGGACCCTAACTCGATCTCGGCTTGAGCCTGAACTGAGCTCGAGCCTGGGAGCCCAAACTCGCTCGAGTTCAGCTCATTTATAGGCCTACCCGAGTATGATAACCCTTGTATAATTGTCAGCCAAATCAAAATAATGCATACATCATGTAGCATCACATAGCACAAATAGTATGAATCAACACAACAAAATGAGAAAAAGCTGCAAATCAAGAGCTAGGAGGAGAGCGTCGGGGTGGCCTAGGAACTCTCGTCGCAGAAGGGAAGAGCCAGCATAGGTGGCTCAGTGGGGGTGGAGGAAATTGTCAGGGCCAAAGCCAATGCAGGGGAGCCAGAGAAGAGGAGGTCGGTGGCGCAGTCGAGGCAGGGCACAGCGGTGGCCAAGAGAGGTGACCGGGTCGAGCCGAACTCGCAGAGAAGAAGGAGGCTGGGCAGAGGCCCAATGGAGGAGGCGACCAAGCGGGAGAGGTCGCAAGAGGAGAGGTGGCCGACAAAGCGAGGATTAGAGATCGGAAGCCGGCTGGGAGAGGGGCCAAGGCGGCGGCACCAGTGCGAGGAGTCGGCGATTGGATCAACTAGGAGCAAGAGAAGGAGAAAGAGAGGATAAGGTGGCCAGGTGAGAAAAGAAAAAGGAGAAGAAAAGAGAAGACAAGAAAAGTGTCGGTGTTTCGAGCACCGGCGAGTTAATTTTTTAGTCAAGGGGCTGCGCGTTGCCTCTCCTTGAATGGTTAGACTCAGGGAGCCCAAGATGTATATTGGTTCGGGCCGAATGTCCCTACTCCAGTTCGTGTGGTGGTGCTATATTGCTTCGGGTGCAGATGACTACGCGGTGTTTACAAGCGAGAGCTAAGAAAATGAGAAAAGGATGGTTCAATCCCTCTCCCGGAGGACCCTGCCTCCCTTTATATAGTCGGAGGGGGCAGGTTACATGGGAAGTTGGGAGAGGAAATGATGAGGTGCCCTAGGCTAGGAGTCCTGGCTCCTGGTCTTGGCGATTTGACCGGTCGTCCATTTACCTCACGCCGGGTCGGTGGACTCATCGAGTGGTGTAGTTTTTCGTGTAGTCAAGGAATGGCGCTCCTACCCTCCTGTACGCCTGTCAGATGCTGACGCCATAATGCGTGGCTCCGGTCTGCCTCGGGAGGGAGCGTATCCCCACACTGTGCATGACTGGATGATGAGACTGGAGCCTTGACTTTGGCGACCTCCTGGCTACCTTGGGAAGGAGCCACTTGCCCTCATACGGTCACTCCGTGCTGTCGTGTTCGTGGGGCAGGTGACCAACGGCCCACGGCGGCATGGCATTCGGTCCTTGGCGGAGATTGCCTCGGCTTGGTCGGAGCTCACGGGGAGTCCGACCTATGGCGAGGGTCGGACGCCCCCTAGTTGGTTTGATCGGGGTCGAGTGTCTTTCGTGGCCCAGCGGGGGCCTTTGGCCAGAGCCAGTCTTGGGGCAACTCGTTCGTCATTCCGGGCTGCTGGGGGTACCCGTGGTAAGAGTATTCGTCAGTAGCCCCCGAGCCCGCGAGCGAGTTCGTTAGATACGGTCGGGGGTTTAGCTTGGTTGGTAAAATCCGACCGAGTGCGGCGATCGGACTTGGTCAGCCGACCCGACCGACTGTCGGCGGGTGCGCCGGCGCGATCCGGCGGTGGAGCCCGGCGGTCGGAGAGACGGTCGGGGGGGTACCTCTGCTGGCACAGGCCTTGAATTACTTCGTTGCGCGCGTCGTGCGCGGTTTTGACAACCCTTGACCATACGCCTTCTTGGCCGCTTCGAAATCTGGTGAGGGCCGCTTCGTCTTCCGCGTCTGTATTTATTCGGGACCGTTTGGCTTCCCCTCTTCTGAGTATATAAGGATATCACTGCTTGCTTGAACGATTATCCCCAACTCAGAACCTTTCCTCGCAACCTCCGATGGCTTTGCCATTAATCTTTGAATTCGACGCTCCACCGGCGCCCAAGGAGGAGGAGGACCCTCTAGCCGCGCTCTGGGCCGAGTACGACCAGGCGTTGGCCGAAGTTGCGGAGGAGGAGGCCGTTGCCCGCGATATCGCCGCCGTCGACGCGCTGCTCGAGGTGGTTCCGAAGCTCTTCGAGGCGAGGAGCGCCCTCATTGAAGCAGTAGGTCGCGCGCGCCGGGCGTAGTCGTTAGGTTCTTACGTAGCATTATGTAACGTTCGAACCTGGTGGCTTATAATAAAATTTCCCTTTTGGTCTCAGCATCTGTCTGTGTGATGAGTTTGTTTAGGCGCTTTTCCCAACTGACCTTGCCCTCGAGGATCGGCAGTCGGTAAATGGGCGTTTCTCTTGAGCACGGACACTCAGATGCTTCACGCGGACGCCCTGATGCCTCTCAGGAGGTTCCGGTGTCCGAGTCATTATATTAAAAAAATGAAAACTTATTGCTTGGCCGCTCTTGCAGAATTTTAGACTTTCCACCAGTTGTTGGGCCATCCAGTGTTGCATACTGCGGGTTTAATTCAACTCAGACCAACTGCACATTATAAAATTTCCCTATTGCAGATAGTGCATGGAAAAGAATTAAGTATTTCCCATCTGCGAAAAATTGGTTGTGCTGTATACATGCCAATCTCTCCACCACAGCGTACCACTATGGGACCTTACAGGAAGTTGAGGATCTATGTAGGTTATGAGTCTCCGTCAAATATTAAACACCTATAGCCTACAACAGGGGATCTGTTCACAGCTCGGTACGTTGATTGTACTAAGGATTTTTTTCGATATTAGGGGGAGATAAGTACCACATTAGAGAATGCTGAATCCTTATATCCACGCACTACAGTAACCGAACTTGAAGTTTGGAGGATAATAAATCTGCAATAAATAAGCTTATAATCTGCCAAATGCCTTCATTGTTCATAAGGGAGTGAAAAGATCTCATATACCTGCAGTATATGCACTAGAAAGAGTGGAAATACCCTAGAAGGATATTGAACCCACTCTTGACCCTCATGATAAAAAAGGGGGAGGTCTCCAAGTGCACATTACTCAATTCCGCGGAGACGTCTGCAGAAGTAGAGAACCGAACAAATGAGAACACTACCCATAACAGTGGAAGAAACTCAACCTGATATTGAGAAAATCCCTGAAGTGAGCCATCTTGGAGATGGTAACATCTCTGAAGTGATCCATCCTGAAGATGATAGTCCCAGCGTATATTTGCGCGCACAATCCCACGTTGGGAAATCAGAACACCCAGACTCCATCGTTGTGGGAAATCACGAGGAGCTGGAAGAAATTTATAAAGAGATATCCCTGAAGTGATGCAGGAGAATTGTATAAAAGAAAGACTACAATTGTCGACATATAATTGCCTCTAAAATTGCTAAAGCTGGATCCAGAACAAAAGTCCATGACAGAGTGCCACAATCGTTCATATCGGGTCAAATGAAAAGAAGCAATTGAGGCAGCGCTCGCTTATTAAAAGGAAATCTTTGGTCCCGTTGACCAAACATATTTTAAAGTAATCCATGTAGGATCAAATGGGTTTTTCATCCGGAAGAGAAATGAAATACCCAGGTGGTGAGATATAAAGCGAGGCTTGTAGCACAAGGGTTCACGCAGAGACCCGGCATCGATTACGATGAAATATATTCTCCTGTAAAGAGTGGTATAACGTTCTGAAATTTAATATTAATGGCAATAAGCTTAAACTTATTAATGCAGTTGATGGATGAAGTGACCTCATATATATAGGTCACTGAATACAGATATTTACATAAGAATCACTGAAGGAGTTACAATTTTGAATCCTAATAATCGCAACATGTATAGCATCAAACTGAAGAGATCGCTATACGGATTAAAACAGTCAGGGAGAATGTGGTATAATCGACTTAGTGAGTTTCTCCTGAAGAAGGAATATTACCCCTGTGTGTTCATAAAGAAATCTCATAATGGATTCTGTATCATCTCAGTTTTATATAGATGATCTGAATATCATCAGAATCACAAAGGAGATAAAGGGAGCAAATGCTTACCTAACGTCGGAGTTTTGAGATGAAAGATTTGGTTAAAACCAAATATTGCTTAAGCTTGCAGCTAGAACATTTTCCCAGAAGGAATTTTTTGTACACCAGTCTTCTATACCAAGAAGGTATTGAAAAGGTTTAATATGGATAAACCGTATCTATTAAAAACCCCTATGGTCGTTAGATTCCTTGAAGTGGATAAAGATACTCTTTCAGACCAAGGATGGAAAATGAGAAAGTCTTAGGACCTGAAGTCCCATACTAATGTATCTTGCAAATTGCACAAGGCCTGATATTGCATTCGCAGTAAATTTACTAGCAAGACACAGTACAACTCCAACTAGAAGACATTGGGCTGGTGTCAAGACTTTACTCAGATACCTCCAAGGTACTCAAGATCTTGGATTATTTTTCCAGAAGAACCAAGACTTAGCTATGGTGGGATGTATGGATGTTGGCTATCTGTCTGATCCCCGCAGTGTCAAATCTAAGACTAGTTTTGTGCTTCTCTGCGGTGGTACAGCCGTTTTCTTGGCGGTCTTATATACAGACCTTGGTAACTACTTCTACCAACCACTCAGAGATTATAGCTTTGTATGAAGCCTTACGTGAATGTGTTTGGCTGAGACGTGTGATTAACCATATCCAGAAGTCATGTGATCTTAACACCGTCGATACCCCCACAATATTCATGAAGATAATATTGCCTGTGTTGCACAAATGCAAATGGATTATGTGAAAAGCAATATCACAAAGCATATTGTTCCTATGTTTTTCTATCCTCACGAACTCCAGAAGAACGGTGAGGTAAAGATTTTGCAAACTAAGTCATGTGAACATCTTTCAAATTTATTCACAAAGTACTTGCCAAAATCTACATTTCGAAGATGTGTTAACGGTTTTGGTATGAGACGACTTAGACATATGCAAAGTTCAGAGGAGTAAATCCCTGAACCATAACCCTTTGCATGATCCTGAAGGTCATATTTTAAATCCTCAAGATTACAAGTTGTACTCGTTTTTCCTTAGTGAGTTTTCCTGAATTTTTCTCATATGAAGGTTTTTAACGAGGCAACTAGTGTAACATGGAGTGCGAGTGCAATGTACTCTTTTCTCCATCCCTTTTTTTCCATTGGGTTTTAGGAGGAGTTTTTAACGAGACATGTGCATTACGCGATATTCGCCCAAAGGGGAGTGTTATGAGATAAGATATTCTTAACCGTATTCGGTTGGACTCTATCTCCTATATGTGAGCGAATCCGAATCTATCTTTTGCTATCTTCTACTATCTTCTACTATATATTGGGCACCCCCTTATACAAAAGTCAATCTAATAAAAACGAGAGAACTTTGCTCCTTACTTGTGTGTGCTCCAGTTCTTGTTCTTATAATTTCGTTGATGTGTGGTTGATTGATCGTGGGTGAATGACTATGTTTTACAACACTCTTCACTAGGATTCGAACCAATAGCCTCAGGAAGTCAGGATAAGTTTGAAATAACAGAACCATTATTGGAATTTTTAAAAATTCTTCAGGCTTGATAATCATCTGAAATTTTTATGAGAACATCAGTGATGCATCAAGACCATTCACAAAAATTTTCTAAAGTGGTTTGAAATATTTTCCATTCAGTTGAAATTTGCAGGTCAGCCTTTAGTAGCATTGTCCGATTTTTTTTAAAATTCCTCATGTATGATCATCATTTGAAAATTTTATGGGAATATTATGGATGTGTCCAGACCATCCACAAAAAATTCTAACGTGGTTTGCACCATTTTTCGTTCGGTTGAAATTTGTAGGTTAGCCTTTTATTAGGACAATAGCACCGTTAGAATTTTTAAAAATTCCTCCAGCTTGATCATCAGCTGAAATTTTTAGGGAATATTAGCGATATGTCAGGACCATAAATAAATTCAAATTTTTTTGATATCGTTTGAACTATTTCTCGTTCAGTTGAAATTTACCGAGATTTCGGTAATTTCGGACTAAATTTCATATTTTTGGCCGAAATTCGGGAATCTCGGTCCAAAAAAATCCAGATTTGAATTTTGCTTTTTAAATTTCATCTGAATTTCGTTCAAAATAACGAGATTTCACCGAAATTTAGGATTTCAGAGGACGATAAGATATGAACTGAAAATAAAATTTGGAGCCTTGGGTGTATCCGGAGATGACACTACACCATTGTTTAGCATGTACTCTCAAGCCCATAGTCATGATACATTTCCCGTTCTTTCTCCACATGTTTTGCCGTTAATCACCAGTGTAAAGGCAATCATTAGGTCTTTGCTTTGTGATTGAGACGATTAGAAGAAGCAAAGTACTGGTTTGGAACAAGCTAGCACTCTCTCCGTTGATAAATATAAGGCGTATTTTGATTTGGCATAAGAATTAAGATTGTGGTAAAATTGAGAAAGATATGAGAGGAAATGACTTACATATCACTCTTAATTGTGTTGAAAGATGAGAGAGAATACTTTATATAGATGGCAATGAATAAATACATATAATTGAGAGAGAATAAATAGGGATATAGATAAAAAGGCTCGTTAAATTTACATACATATATTATATTTCTCAAAAAAAGAAGTACTAGCAAGGAGCAAATGGAACTGTTTCATCTGCAGCGATCTCCAGACCCAGCCCAAACAATGGGAAGTTTCTGATCCCAAGGCGCATCACATCTCGCAAAGGAGATTGCCGAGCGCCTTCTTTTTGGAGTAATTTTCTTGGACGCAGAAAAAAGAACAAGCCGGCGCGAATTTTGATGCTCGGGGCAACGGCGCAGTGAGTTATTTATACCCGTGTGCATCCATCTGCGCACACGCATCCCCACGGAGGCGGTCAAAGTGGCATGGCACATCGAGCACGTCAGTGCTGTACGGAACGGGCAGCCTTACGTGAGACGCCGGCTATTCTTCCTTTTTTTACGCCTACTTGGGTTCCACTGGCGTCCGGATCAGCCGGAGCAACTAGCAAGTTCATTGATTGTGTTTTTATACCAGATAAGCAACCGCGGCGTGTCACACAGCGAACGCCGCTCTCTACGTGAGGAAATCGAGAAAACGCGCGATATTCGGCGTCCTCTCACGAAGGATCTATGATTTCGCTAAAACGAAAGGTCCTTTTCGGGAAAAATGGTAGATGAGCCACCGTGGGGCGCCACACTTTGACCGTCGCTACGCACGTAAAAAAACGTCAAAAAGAACATAAACGCATGCATTTCCCTTTTTTTCCCGCAAGAGGAGCAAGACGAATTTTCTTCCTGGAAAAGGACCTAAACGCGAGGATCTAAAACGCATAAAGGATCTAAGCGCAACTTGCTTTGTCTTTAAAAAAAAAGACCAGGTCGTATTTTTTTTCCGAAAAAGGATCTAAACCTAATTTTCTTTTTCCGAAAAAGGATCTCAACGCGACGCTTAAAAACGCATAAAGGACATAAGCACAATATTGTTTTTCCTTTTCCAAAAAGGATCTATCCGTATTTTTTTCCCTGAAAAGGACCTATTCGTAATTTTTTTCACGAAAAAGGATCCGAAAGCAAAAAAAATCGCGGCTCGACTCGAGCCGCGAGCCGAGCCGGCTCAAACGTGTGTGGTGGTCGGAATTCCACCAACATTAGTAGAGGTATGATTTGAAGCCATGGCATACGTGGCTTATTTGTGCATTTTTTTAAAAAATAGCTTCTCTTTAAAATTATTTTTAGATTTGGCTTTAAAATTATTTTTAGATTTGGCTTTCTACTTGCCAGAGCTAGCGTAGAGATTTTCACCCTTCCCTATCTCGACTTTCCATGTAGCCTGCCCCCTCCGACTATATAAAGGGAGGCAGGGTCTTCTAGAACGGGGCACTCTCTTGGACGGTCTCTCAGGCTTCCTTTCTCTTAGCCTTTACGAACAGACAGCACGCGTTCTCGTGCTCGAGATCCTAACTCCCGCTTGTAAACATTGTGCAGTCTTATGCACCTAAAGCAATACAATAAACACCACGCGAACTGGAGTAAGGACATTCAGCCCGAACCAGTATACATCCTGAGCCTTTAGGTCTAACCATTCAAGGAGAAGGAGCGCGCGGCCCTTTAGACTTACAAATTTACTTGCCGGTGACTCGAAACCACGACACTACTCTACCACAATAGTCATAAAAGACTATATGTATCATGTGTCACATCTATAGAGCTCGACTGGTCGTCTGCGTCTCGACAACTCAAGCAACCACGGATGAAAAGGGTCGCCCACCACGGCAGCTTTCATTCACCGCTCGACAGCCGCCTACTATAACATCCTAGAAATTTTGTCTTTTAAAATAACAATAATAATAATGAATAAATTAAAAATATTATTTTATT
Organism: Otatea glauca; assembly: GCA_036346275.1. NCBI lineage: Eukaryota > Viridiplantae > Streptophyta > Magnoliopsida > Poales > Poaceae > Otatea > Otatea glauca. The sequence goes on from CM070714.1 coordinate 45,560,036, forward strand.
AGCCAAGAGAACTTCTGGTAATAATTCAATTTTCTGGATTTTTAATAATTAATTATGAATTTTGTGGGTTTCAAAAAGGCTTTCACAATTTTAACAAAACTAAAAGTAATTTTTGTGTAAAAATAAAAACAAATTTAAAATAGTTTTCTTAAGTTCAAAATGAATCAAGTAATTTTGTGAACTTTTCATAAATTGCAGAATCAAATTTTCCATTTTCTAAGAGGATTTTTTTGGATTTTATCAATTATTTAAAATAAAATAATATATTAACATATTGGAAATAATTTTTGTAAGCTTAAAATGTCCTATTTCAACTCTCTGAATTTTTCTAGAATTCTAGTGTCACTCTAGTATTTTTTATTATTAAAAAGAGTTTTCAATATTTAAAAATTAATTAATGTGTAAAAATAACAGTATAATATTATGTATTAATATTTTAATCGTACTTTAATTAATGAAGCCAGTATTTCTTGAATTCCCCAATTTATGACAATTTATTGCTATTTTTGCGAATTTAATATGATATTTATCTAAATTTCCAGTAGAAAATAATTGCTTTCATAAATTAATTAATTAGCGAACTGTTTAAATTCACCCAACCGGATCTGCTTCCCTCTGGCCCCATATGTTAGCTATAGTGGACCCAAACAGCCCGGTCCGCATTAAAATTCCACCCGGTTCAACTCAAATAATTTCGGGTGAACACGTCACTATCCCAACCATTGCTTCGGTGAGTGTTTTCTGGCAATCTATAACTCCGATTTCCATATAAATTGGAACACATGTTCCTCCTCTAATTACCCACACGACACAACTTGCATTTTTGCAATCCACCCTCTGGATCTCCCTATGCAAGCCATTCGTTTTGAGCTTCAATGAACTTTCGACGAGCTCTCTTGACCACTCCCGACCTCCATTAGGCCTCAAATTATTGCTAGATCTTCCTCTCAGTGACCTCTACCATGTGTAAACTCAAATTTCACAAATTCCCACCAGATCGCCGGCGGCAACACTTTCTTCTCCAAGTCCGGTGAAAGGTTTAATTTTTGGAATTGCATCATTCAAAAGGTCTGATCTCCTTCGTTCTAAGTCCTATTGAACTCATTTTTCTTCATAAATTTATATAAAATCATAATATACCTATGTATGCTAGTTTTATATTTTATTTTAATTTAGTTATGTTCAAACGTATAGATTTCGAAGTGCCGAAAGTGTACCAAATCGACGACCCAGATCTATAGTGCTTCGTGTAAGGCAAGTTAGTCCCTTGATCATGTTGATCCCAGATTTTTGAACTATATTTTTGATGAGGATTAAAAGTCTGTCACTTATTTAGGCCCTCAATTATTCGTGACTATACTGTATTAATGGATCTATAATACATAAATCCTATAATATATAGAACGAAGCCTACCCTTATCCGAACGATTAAGTCTACAACCAACTTAGTCAAGGTGGTCAATAACTTTGTTTCACATTGGTCATCCCCGACCAGTGAACTGGTCGGGGACAAGCGGTTATCTCCGCACATGTCTTCGTGAGGATAGTTGTCTTACAGATGTACATAACTACTTAGAAGTTATCTCTGGAAAATACACCCTTTGATTAGAAGGGACAAGCGGTTATCTCCGCACATGTCTTCGTGAGGATAGTTGTCTTACAGATGTACATAACTACTTAGAAGTTATCTCTGGAAAATACACCCTTTGATTAGAATGCACCGTTTGGCGGGAAGACACCTCTCAGTTACACGACGCCCCTATGGAGAACAACTGTCACCTCTTCAACTGATATAAATAGGTGGCCGATCCATACTATTAGAGGAATTAGAGGCATCGTCAACTTACAATCATAATCAACACGCATCATCTAGTCTGATTCACAATCATTCTGTAATATGTATACTCTATTGAGCCGCTTTGCTAATAAAGAAGTAATCCCCATATACTGTTTTCCTCACCTTGTTTACTAGGGGCTCACGATCATATTTTCGTAAGTTCGATTAAGGGACCCTATGTCTTGAACATCGATAATTTTGATTTAAATTACTGTATGCATAATTTTATCAGTGAAAATTAATCCCAAATTTAGATGATTAGTTACGCCCAATTTGTTTAAACCACGTTTGAACTTGGATATCAATGCCATAGAAACCTTAGAAAATTGCTTAGAATTGAAAGTAAGTCTTTTATGGGAATTTGAGCCAAATAAATAATTATATTGAAATGAAACCATTCCTTAGTATTGGTATGCCATGGAATGATGGAAAAAGTTATATTGTTTAAAAAATGAAAATATGGTTTAGACCGGGCTAGAATGGTTGTCAAATGGGTACAGTGAAGCACGAGAGTTGGGATTGTTGAAAGTCTTGCCTAGTCAGTTAAGGAACGGTCTGTGTTTCGCTGAATGTAAAGCCTTACCGTGCTTCTACAAGTCTGAAATGGGACAGACCTGGCTTTCCGTATTGAAACATACCATAGACAGTTGTGCCATTTGGATGAAAATGGTATGAGCGTGAAGCTGCCATTCAGTGCAAGGGGGGCCTTCTGACTAGGGTGAACTTTTCAGCGGTAGAACCTTAGCGAGCATGACTACCTGGATTGAGATATATAGGGGTCTTGTCGTGATTTTCTCTGCCACCCATCAAAGGAAATATGTATTTGGCAAAAAGAGATAATCATGTTTTGTGGGTAAAGTAGTACACTTCTGCAGAGTTAAAACTAATCGATTAGCCATGCCCGCGTTCATGGGCATACTGAGGTAGCCATTAACAGACTAGACTTTGACATTTAAAAAATGATTTTAAAAAAGTGGTTTATAAGTGGAGAGAGTCTACATGGGACAATTTGGGATGAAACTCCGGGATGGATCCCGTGTGGAAAATGGATTTAAAAACTCAGTATTACTATATCAATTACGCCTTAGAAATTACTTACTGTATTTAAAATTTTGCTTTATGCTCAAACTAACCCTATTATGACTTCCTTTGTTAATCCTTTCATTAATACCGCATTTAATGTGTGACTTACGAGTATTTTTTTCTTACCTTGCATTACCTATTGTTTTTAGAGGAGGAGCTCTACATCACCAATGAGAATCTCGATGACTAGGCCGCTGCACCAGTCGATTGCCTGTGGCAGATTTGCTAGGTCCTACTACTTTTTTTGCTTTCTGCTACTATATTTTTTAGTTGGTCTGCGAGCCATTAATATTGTAAAACTCTGATAATTAAATGAATAAAAGTTTCGGATGATATGTTGTGGTATCTACTTTGTTTACTGTGTGTACTAGCTTTTCCAAGGCTAGTACAGTATACACAAAGAATATGAAAAGTGTTTTTTCGAGATCCGACATCTACCGAGGAACGTCTATTCGAAAGGTCTCTATCGAGGAGTAGTTGCTCACAATCGGTTACTTGAGTGATTAAATAAGCAAAAGTGATTAATTAGCAATTTAATCGAGTGATTACTTAAGTAAGTGTGATTGATTACTGAATTTGAATAGTAACTTTCTGCCAAGGAAGGGAGCTTGATAGGAACCAACCGCTGTCCCGCAACGCGGTAGCCCACAGGGGCTAGTGACCTGTTGAGTACGTGACGCTAGTGCATTGCCCTGGGGCTCATTGTCGTACCAAAGTATGGTAGATGACAAGTGTCCGTAGGCGTTACTTTCGCGGTCGAACAGGATGGCAAAATCTACAAATGATTTCGAAGGGGAACTAAATTTGAAAAATAACGTAGGTAATAGGGCCAGATATTCCATGGCCTCCTTATCGCCCTACCCCCGCGCAGATTGTGTTCTTATCTTTTGTTGAGTGCATTTAAAATCACAATCAAGGTTTGAAATTTCATTTTCGGTCGACATGTCGGGGTGGCTGAAATCCAAAATTTTGGTGAAATTTCGATATTTCAAACGAAATCTGTTCAAAATTCAAATCCGGTTTTTTAAGCTAACAAAATTGAAATTTCGGTCAAAATCATCGAAATTTCGGCGAAATTGGACGAAATTTTGGTACGTGTGCATGGCTGGGGTACGGCCACCAAATTTGCGCACGGCGTGGGGGAGGACGGCGCGGGGAGGGCAGTGTGGATCTAGGCACGGGGATGGACGATGCAAAGGAGGATGGCGTGGGGGAGGATCCAGATGGCTCGGTCGCCGGAGGATGGCCCTTGTGCACGGGCACCGGATATGGACGGCGGGAGGATCGAACAATGGATATGGATGGTGGGAGACGAGGGAGATGGCATGACCGTAGGTGAGGACGGCACGGCGAGGATGGCGTGACGGGAAGCGCGAGGACGCCACGAGGAGGAGCGTGAGGATGGCGCGGCGGGGAGCGCTCGGAGGCTCGGTGAGGACGACGCGGTGAGGATGAGCGCGAGTGGGAGTGTTCGGATGGGGAGTGTGAGGACGGTGCGAGGCCACATGGAGGAAGAGGGGTGGCGGCGCATGGAGGAAGAGGGGCGGCGCCGCATGGAGGAAGAGGGATGGTGGCACGGGTGCGGAGTGGGGCGGCGGACCGTGGAGAAATAGGGCCGATGGCACGGGCGAGGCTACGGCGCTGGGCAAGAGTGCGGTGCCGCTTGACATGGGGAGAGGAGGGCGGCGGATCTGGCGGGGAGAAGGAGGGCGACGGAACAAAAAAAATCAAACACGGTTGAATACATGAATGTGTGTCGGTCCAAAAAAATGTTGGGGAGGCTAGAGTTCGATGCCCCGACCTCACGCAAGTGGAACGGGTGCTTTACCAAGTGAGCCAACATTGCTTTGTTGAATTATTGCATACAATTGTCTTATGAGCATTTCGGCCAGGATTTTCAATCTTGTCAGCTGCTGAAATCCGAGATTTCACGAGATGTTGCCAAGATTTTGAGCCATGATCACGATCGTCGTGCATGTCTGTATAAATCCTAGGCTGAAGTTTGCTGAAGTCGATGCATGAGAATATTTTTTTGCTACTCGCGGTTTCATTCCAGCTATCTTTAATTACTCCATTTCACAAATGAAGAATGTTCAAGTGTAGGGAACCATTTTTTGATGGGTGAGTGTCCTTTCAGTAGGAATTTTACGAGATGGTAAAGTTATCTCTAGCCTTCGTCTTTTAGGCGTATGCTAAGGAAGTTTGCATGCATCTCCCTCGTAATGGAAAAAATGCTAAGTACAGGGAATTTTGCACCGCTGAACCAACCGGCTGCATGTGCAAGAGATACGTGCGTGAGCGTGTCTACAGTCTTTGCCCCAAAGCTCTAGCTCGATTGGTTATCTACTGGTCAGAGCCGCGCACTACATTGCGCTGCCGGCTAAATTTCGGTAAAACGCTCCGATGGCAAATCTAACCTCAATAGCCGAAGCCACTTTTCCTTTATCGAAACACTAAAAAATCAAAGGAAAATCAAAATAATACAAATTTTTGAGTTTTCAGGGGATCATTTTGCATAAACGGAGAATGAGAACAAGTTTTCAAGGAACAATGAGACTTTTTTTTTGCAAAATAGCGGCCAAGAATTCTTCACAAAATTTTCGAAACCAGAGGGCTTTCTCGCAAAATACCGGCATGAGGTTTTTCGGGAAAAAAACGTGGCGTGGACTCTTAGCTCCCGCGGATTCCATACGGCATAAGGATATTATATATATAAGTATATATACTAAATAATAATAATAATAATATGCCAACAAGTCTTGCCCTCCAGTTCAGGCGAATGTTGTTGCCCACTGCTTTTGCTGTTGCGCGCTCGGTTTATCATGTCCGCCGGCCATGCACGAAACCGCCGAACGTTTGATTTTTCCTCCTCCCGGAAGTTCGTCCTTGCGTCTTTATCGTCGTGGCCCCGTGCCTCTTCCATCCTAACGTTAAGCTGCGTGAACAGCACAGAACCGGAAGAAAACGACTAGACGTCAAGATTTCCCTGGCGCAGCGGACAAATCGAGGTTTTCTTGAAAAAGTAGGAGCAAATCTTTCACGAAAGGAGAAGAAAGACAAAGGATGGCTGGCTATCTTGGAGTCTTGGACTAAAGCCGGGTCAGTGCGACAGCGTGGGCGCAAGGAATGTGATCACGTTGGGTACGTGCAGCCTTTGGGAAAAGGCCACTCGAGCCTAGTTTGTTCTGCCGCCGCCGCTGCTGCATTGATCATTTGGTCGAGCTCCCAATCGACGAGAGTCCCTAGTAAGTGGCTAGCTAGCTGCTTCGAGTCCAAGAAAGGGGTATAGTGGAAGCAAAGCGGCTGTGCTGTCCACCGGAAAGCAGCCCATCTCGACCCAGCGCAGCAGAGCAAAAAAGCCATGGACCACTTGATCGTCGCCGTAATGACTAATGACAATTGACAAGGACCAAAGGCATGCTTTAGCATCGTCTTTTAACTCTGCAACTGCTAACTGTTGATTTGATTGGACTGTCAGAGTAATTGTGTAAATTACTGTGTAAATGACTTGGGTGTGTGTTTCTATCACCAGCAAAGGTTAACATCATCGGACTGGTGCAAAGTCAAATTTATGTAATGTAACAATTATGTTATGATCTCCCTGCGGTACACCAAAGGAAGTGTTGCTAATAGCTTGCGTAAAGAGTTAATCATTTATTGTGGATAAAGCTGTACATCTCTGCAGAAATGTAAAACTAATCGATTAGCCGCACCCGCGGTCATGAGTATTTGGTAACGTCATCATATAGTTAGAAGTTTTGGTATTTTCTCAATGGTTTGGATTGGAGACATTTGTTGGAAAGTGTTTGTTTCAGATTAATGCCACGTATTGACAATGGGCGATTCGATGCTCATATCATGGAAGACTGTGAGTTATTACTTATGCTTTACTTACTTGTTAATTTCTTATCAGTCAAATTTGCTTTTACAAATTCTATTTGCGAACTACAACATGATTTACAAATTCAATTTCGCTTTATGCAAATTAACCATAGAGCCTCCTTTGACTTGGCCTGCATTTCTGCATTTTACAAATACCACCTTAAGTATTGCTGAGTACGAAAGTACTCAAACTTGCTTAATATATTGTTTTAGGTGGAAAAGGAAACAAGGCTCTGAAGATTACCTTTCATCGCAGGATACGGGAACTTTAATAGAGCAATCTTTCTAGAGATTATGCTTTGTCAGTTGACTGAGGGTTGGATGGGCACACTATAAGACTTTTTGCTTCTTCCTGCTGATATATACTCTGAATTGTAAGAATACATTGTATAAATGGCTTCCGCTTTAATAACATGATGTATGGTTGTGATTTCTATCGTTGTAAATGTGCGTACTAGTACTGTATGCACATAGACTCTCATTTTAACATTTTATGCAAAAATAGGGTTCGTTACAACACACATTTGGAAAACAAAAAGGGCATGTTCTTTGTGTAGTTCGCACTTTGCACACATTTGCAAAAGAAATCACATGGGCTTGTCATCACTTGTTGTTATACTCCCTCCGGTCATAAATAGTTGTTGTTTTTGGACATCGATACGGTCTCTCAAACACAACTTTGTCTACTAATTTATATTATAATATATTTATAAAATCTAATAAAATTATAATATTATGAAATTACTTTTCGAGACAAATCTACAAATATGATTTTCATGTCTCTAAGTTAAATATTTAAAAATATATTGATGGTCAAAGTTTTAAAATTTTGACTGCACCTATGTCCAAAACGATAATTATTTATGATTGGAGGGAGTAGATTTATTGTTTGCTAGATAATTTTTCACCCTACTTAGCTTTTTTTTTAAGAAAAATAGTCCTCATAGGAGCCTAAAACTCTGGCATTATCTGGGAAGAGTTAACACAACAGATGAGTAGAGTTCCTTAAAGTTTACATAAAAGATCCTGGTCATTAGAAACAAAAATTGCACAGAAGTCCTTGCATCCTCTATTTCCAGCTGCAATGGTGCCTAATTTGGCTAGAGGGAGGTGTTGGCTTGATGCCCGCCGTGTGACTACTATAGGAGGGAGGCGTTGGCTTCTAGCCTGTCATGTTACCACCACCAGAGGGGTGCGTTGGCTAATAGCCCGCTGAGCTACCACCAGCCAGTTGAGGGCACCGTCTCTTCATGGGTGTTCGCCGTGGAGGTTGAAGAAAGCCATGAGAAGACTAGACAACGTCGATGGAACCATGCCATCGCAAAAGAATTTGGCATGGAAACGTGGAAGCAGGAGAAATGGTCTTCTTGGTCGTGAAAAGTAGACCAATAATGAAGCCAATGACAAATATAAAATATAATTTGGTTGGGATACTAGGGCATCTTATGATCAAATCAAGTTGTATTCTGTGTTCTCCAAATCATCCACTATGTTGCTTCTTGAGAAAATTCCTTATTTGCCACTGAAAGTTGGCAAGATACCTAAAATGCCATCGTAAAACTGTTCCTCCCTTTAAGACCACTAGATATCAACTTTCATCCATTTTTTGCCACTCCTGTCAGTCGTCGTTAGCTCAATGTCGCGGGAACCCAAAAAACTTATCAGATTTGTTACAAAATTCCCATCTTACCCCATGCGAGTTGTCGCCGTACGGGACCACACGTTAGGTCAAAACAGAGACAATAGGGAGGAGTCAGCCACATTCGAGTGAGTCTCCATGAACTGAAACCCTAGACTCCGCACCGCCCCCTAATCCCACTAGATTTGAAGCTTGAGTCCCCCCAAATGGAGCACTAAGGGATGAATGTCATGTCTTAAGCAGCAAATAGGAGCACAAGTGATATTTGAACGCCGAAGGGAGGAGGCAAGGAAGAGGGAAGACGGCAATAGCGGACCCAATGCCATCTCCTACGAAATCTTAGGTTCCTGCAGGATATGTGCTCTAAAACCCTTGAATGTTCCTTATTTTTGTTAAAGTTCTCTCTCTGTTTAGACTTGCCATAAGGATGCGTTCAAATATAGATTTGGTAGGTCCTAAATATGTTAATATTGTGTTAGTCAGCAGGATAGACCCTCGAACAACATATTTGCTAAAAAATCAGATATGCTACACATGGGGAATAGACTAGGCATGAATTCAGTTACTTTAGCTTCAAGAAAGTAGTGGACTCATTCACAATTGACTTCAATAAATTAGTTCATGAACTTCAGGTGAAGTACCCATGGGGGCGAAACCAAACTATAAAAATATACTACGTTGATGTTGCCACAAAAAAAATTCATTCCTGTAAGTTCTGACCAGGATTTAGAGTCAATTTTTGACAAGTTTATTGTTAGAAAGACTATTGAGATGTGTATCACAATATGTGATCCAGATGATAGTTTTGCTATTGTCAAATCACTACTGGCAGTACCTATTTGTGAAAGCACTCTTTGCAATATTGATGTACCATGCACTCTTTCCCTTCCAGTCCTATGTCAGGCAGGTCCCAACCAGCCTAGTAGTAGAACACAACATACCGAGGTTAATGCAAGTACTGATTCTCACGATGACACATACTTAGCAATCCTATTACCAGCTAATGAACATGTTGGTGTGGATGAAGAGGGTATGTACATAGATGATAGTGACATAGAGAAGGGCAATGGCGCTATTGTTGTAGTTGGTAATGACCATGATTATATGCCTGAGGTTGGTGAGGAGGAGAAGGATGACCGGGTTACAAAGGATATTATGCCAGATGCCATTCCTGAGGTAGTTTATGATAGAGATGACCCTCCAATGTTGGTAGGCAACATATATGCAAATATTGAATAATCTAGGTTGGCTTTAGCTCAGCGTGCAATTAAACATGAATTTGAATACAACACTGAGAAGAGTGGACTCAGGAAGAGTGAGAGTTGAGTGTGCTGCTGAAGGGTGTAAATGGAGAATTCATGCTTCCACCATGGAGGACAAAGTAACAATTCAGGTAACTACTATGTAGAATTACAAAATGTTGAAAGCATCCCTTTGGTTTGTTGTAATTAGTTGATACATTATTCTTGTTTATGTCATATGGCTGGTCAAGAAGAATCCTTTTAGCCATGTTTATTCAAGTACAAGGAGTGAGAAAGTAAGACCTTCAAGCAGGAAGTGGATATGTGATAAGGTGACAATGGTTGAGGGAGGATGCTGGAGTTGGACCAAAGGAACTGCAAATAAAAATACATGATAATTGCAAAGTCTTTGTGGATTACAAGACAGTGTTTTTGGTAAAGAACTTGTACTTTCAAATCTGTATGGTAGTTGGGAAGATAGTTTTGACCGGTTGTTCAATTTCATGGCAGAAATTAGGAGGTCAAGCCCTGCCAGTTTTGTAGTGATTGATCATCACATATTCAATGAGAAAGTCAGGTTTAAGAGACTCTTCCTTGCTCCAAAACCCTATATTGATGGTTTTTTTGGCAGGGTGCAAGTCCTACTTGGCTATTGATAGTACTTTCATCAATGGCAAGTTCAAGGGTCAGCTAGCAACTGCATGTGTTGTGGATGGCGATAACTGGATGTGTCCAATTGCCTTTGGGATGATCGACTCAGAGTCACATGATAATTAGCTCTGGTTCTTGGAGAGGTTGGGAGATGCCATTGGAACTCCAGAAAGGCTAGCTATATGCACTGATGCAGGCAAAGGAATAGATGGTGCTGTTCAACAAGCATTTGGCTATGTAGAGCACATGAAGTGTATGCTGCATTTGGTCACTAACTTTAGAAAGAGGTTTCATGGAAATGTCTTTAACGACCACCTTTAGCCAGCTACATATGCATGGATGTAACATCCAAATTTTTGGCTTAAAATGATATTTTATTGTCATTTATGCATTTTCTGAATTTTTGGGAATTTTCTGGATCATATATTTTTTGTATTTTTGAAATATGGCCAGTTTAGAAATTAATTAAATATTTGGAAAGTGTAACTAAACTTTTGCCAAAAATATTTTATTTGAATTCCAAATATATTAAAATATTTTTAGGATTTTTTCTAGAATTTTTCTGATATTTGTATTACCTTATTTGTATTTTTCTAATTACTAGAATTATTTTAAATCAAAAAGGTTTTGGAAAATAAAACAACAGTATCAGGACGGGCCCAATATTGTGCTAGCCAGGAGCGGCCCACTTCATCCGTGCGGCCCGGTCCGGAGTGGAAAGTTGATCGAGATCGAACAGTTGGTGAGGTATTAGGGTTAGCCGAAAACCCTAACACATCTTAACAATCGGATCAGATTGGGGCGACGCTTGGGATTCTACCGCGTAGTCCTTGCGCGTGCACCGTTTGATCGACACCACGTGTGCGGTGGCGATTTTGTTGTTCTCTGATCGTGTTTGTCCCGAACTCTGTCTCCGCGCCGCCGCCGTGTTCGTGAGGTCTCCAGGCCACACACGAAAGCCAAGGCGTCTATTTAAGGGCTGGGACATCGTGCCGTGTTCCCCGTGTCATGCCGCATCGGTTTCCCTAGCTAGCGTTGCCTGAGCCATAGTCATCGTCGCATGAGAGCTCGACGTAGTTCATCGAGGCACCGTCGTTCATTTTCGCAAGATTTCGTTGCCGTGGAGCCTCATCCGTTGCTATCAAGATCGAATTCGAGACCCTGAATTGAGACGCTCCAGATATGTTGCTTCTTGTCGCCGGAGGATCGCCGCATTGTCGTGCGCTAGGTCGTCGTCTCCAGCTCCGATGAGGACCTCGTCGTCTCGCGTTGCCGACCTTCATTTCTATTCTTCACCGTCCGATCTGCAGCTAGCATCCACGATCGTGACGCGTGTCACGATGTTTGCTGGCTGCTTGTCCGAGTCGTCGATTAGCTTCGCCATCGACCGTGACCGCTGGATCTCCCACGTGTCAACCATCGCGTCGTGCCGGATCTGCCACGTGTCAGCCATCGCGTCGCACCGCATGTGCATGCTGGCGTCAGCCTAACGTCATCGTTTGCATCAGCAGGTTCACAGAACAGTGCCAAGGGTCCATGGTGAACCGTTAGTATTCATGGACCATGTCCATGTGCCGACCACGTGTCAGCGCATGATTGGCCCGGTTCTGTGCTGACGCAATATTAGGGTTTTTCAATGTAAAAGTAATTCGGGAAATTACAGATTTATTGATTTTCTTTATTTTTAAATCTTTGAAGAGTTCGCTCTTCCTCATACGAGCTCCAATTGTGGTGATTCAAATTTTTAAAAATTTGTAAAATTGAGATCTATTTAATGTTGAATTTTATTCGATTTTTTGAGTTCGCTTACTCTCTAATTTTAATATTTATTGTCACTCTTTCTAAACGGGGGCAAAATGAGGGCTGAAATATTATGGCGCATGATCTTTGGGTGATTAGACGGCCGGCTGTTCGATTTCGCGTTTGTCTAGGTTGTCAAATCGGCTGCGCCATTTTTGAGGAATTTTATGCCTGCTGCGTGAGACGCTGCCAAGCAGGCCCCAGAACGAAGTTTCCGTACGCCCTAAAGCCTGTTCTGAACTCCGTCATTAGCATCGGTGCTTCGCTTTCTCTCCGTCCGAGTCGACCATGCATGCGTGCTTCAAAAGACTAGAACGTCTACTCTCGTCGCTGCAGGTGTGGACCTCTCGGTAGCGGATGCGTTGATCAACGCAACGGACCGGCTGGCCGTTAGCTGCTTCGTATGGCAATTACCTGAATTCCCCATGGAATGGACTTCAGGATTTAGAGCCATAATGAAGTAACAATCTGCCGATTCTGCACAGGACAAAGGAACTAATGCCGGATCAAATGTTATAGATATATATGCAGTTTAGTTTAATCCGTGCTATTAGGGTTAGAGCTCTAATAGCACTTAGGGCTCTGATATTCTTGTTAGGATTAGCACAATAAAATAACTAGAGACAAAGATTTAATGCGGAAAAACCCTTGCGGGAAATAATCACTGGAAAACAATCTACAGTAATACTTCAATGATTACAAGTATATGAGGTTGACTTATATAATCAAAAGAGATAGAAGTAAAAGATACGGTAGTTAAAGATATTTGAGTTATCTCGGACACGTGCAGAATGTAATTGATTTCAAAATTAAAGCCAGATTATCGTTTGCGCAAAACAACATTCTTTGTGCCTATATATAGCTTTTCCATCTGCAGAGTGCAGACAGCTCCCTGACAAGTGGTAACTATCATGGACATTGGACATTTGGACAAGAGCATGTGCTCCCAGCTTTGATTTGATGCAAGTTGTTTGAGGTCAGCAAACACATCCTCAGGTAGCGCACAGAGGAACACCTGAAAAATTAACTGACGTATGTCACGAATCACAGGCTCACAGTAGTATGCCGGTGTATGAAAGTATACAGGAGAAGTACAGCACTGATAGGTCTACCTGACCGGAAAAGCGAGACAACATCTACAGCTCAATAATACAGCTGACGCAGTACAGGCTACAGAGTATCGTGCTGAAACGAGGCCGAACAGGACGCATCTGCCAGGAAAGCAGGTAATGTCTGGCGTGGCGCAACCGCCCAAGTTGCTGGGCTGTGTTCTAGTTACTATTTGATTGTCCACTCACATAAGCGATTAAGCCCATGAATTTATCATCGGCCGAATTCCAAGCAGGGTCGGCCTTGCCCAGATAGTCCCGACTCTGTGAGAAAAATCGAGGATATGTAATTCCCCTTCGTTTTATGATTTTCTCCATGTCCTCGTAGGCCCATGGGATTCAGAACTTTTAGGATTAATTGAACTTTTGATGCGGTAGTAGGGGCAGGACAAAAGAATGAGAAATTATGGACGAATTTCCTAGTTATTACGTATCCTGTATTTTTTTGGAAAACCACACTTTATATTTAAAACTTCATTTTTCAGACGGTCTCTCTCAGAAGGGTTTTCCCATGGAAAACTAAGTCAATGGACTGGGTCAAAAAAACAAGGCTGATCGATTGCGCTGGCCTCTTTCTTGTTATTTCCTTCTTTTCGAAGAAAGAAGGGAATATATGTTTAACGTTATAAAAAAAGATTTCGGACATTCTATCCGAGCGCTAATTTTGTATGCTTTCTACTGTTGAAAAATCACGTAACCCAATGAAAACCCACGATAGCCCCTTAACCGAAACTCTAGGCAACCGTTATATAAGAAGGAGGGGTCCCCCAATGTACAAGCAATCAGAAATCAATAAAGAATTGTGTCGCCGTTCTCCCTAGATCTGTGTCTCACTTTCTCTCTCTGTTCTCCACTTCAGATCTATTCGGGAACCCCGGACTATTCGATAGCGAGGTTCCTTAACACATTATCAGCACGAAGCTCTACCGGCGAACAGATTAAAAAGGTGAGAAAAGGTGGGATTCGACGATTAAATCTAATCGCTCTTGTTTCTATGCATGTATCTATCCTATGCATCGTGCATCGCTTTCGCCTCGTGGCACGGTTATAGATGGCTCAAGCAACAAGAGAAGCGTGTTTATCGCTCATGCACGAAAAAAGGAAAAAGAAAATTGTCATTGCCGACTTGCGCACCGGCGCGCCGACGCCAAGCCCGAAGGGAAGCCGCTGCCATGGGCCCTCTCCCTTCGGGCCTGGAAATCGAGGGGGATATTTGCGGTCCGATTCAGCCCTTGTCAGGGCCGTTTTGATACTTTATGGTGCTCATCGATGCTTCCTCGAAATGGTCGCACGTATGCTTATTGTCAACAAGAAACCATGCTTTTGCAAAGCTGATCTCGTAGATCATAAGAATTAAGAATGCTTTCCCTGATCATCGCGTGAAGTCCATTAGAATGGACAATGCCGGAGAATTTACTTCAAAGGCATTTGATGATTATTGCACGGCAACAGGGATAGCAGTTGAACACTCCGTACCGCACGTCCATACGCAGAATGGACTAGCAGAATCACTAATAAAGATGATTAAATTCATTGCCAGACCGCTTTTGCAGAGTTGTAACTTGCCCAACACTTGTTGGGGACACGCAGTCCTACACGTAGCAGCTCTCATCAATTTCAGACCTTCGGCCTACAACATCCATTCTCCTATGCAGCTTGTGCACGGGATCATCCCGAAAATCCCCCACCTCAAGAAATTTGGGTGTATTGTAACAGCCTCAAAAATCATAAAATAAAGAAAAATGAAATAAAAATATTTTGTGTATTATTTTCGAAATTTCTGAATTTCCTGGATTTTCTGAATATTCTTTTGGCTTTTCTTTAATGCAAAAATGTGAAATGAAGAATATAGTAAATAGAAAATGGTAAAAAGTAAAAATGTTAATTCAACAAAAATTTACCAAAGTTTCTAAAAATATCTGAGGGCTCTCCTCAGCTTGCTTAAGTCGGTGGGTAAGCTGAATTTATAAAAATAACAATTAATCAAAAGATAATCATGAGTAAATATCTCAGGGTAAAATGGTAAAACAATTTGGTAAAAATATCTGTAGATCATCCTGACCCAAAATTTTTATCTTGCCGACATCAAAACAGTATCAACCTCCTGTAAAAATATTAAGAATTTACTAAATTATTTTATAATTTTAAAAATTCGAAAACAGTCAATAAATAATCTGGAAAACAGTAATGTCAGAATTTTCAAAAATTAAATAATAATAATTAAAATCTGTAATTTTTTACAGAAGGTGTAGAATGTCATTTTAAATCATCATAAAAAGTTTTGTAAAATAATAACTTCATTTAAATCGCAAATTAAAATAAAAACAGAATAGGCAATGCAGTAACTGTTGCAATGTCAGAATTTTATAAAAATCATCATGCATCATAAAATGTCGAAAATTTTTCAGAAGGCTGGTAATATCCTTGCCGACCTATGGTAAAAATTTCATAATTTTTCGTGCCCGTTTGAACGTTGAAATTTCCATTGAAATCCCGCTCGGTCGTGAGGCTTCTCCGAGTTCTTTTTCGCTCACGACATGTGGGCCCGGGCTGTCGTGAGACACCTCAGCCAACAGCCGCTGCCAGCTCGCCCCACGCGCAGCGACCCAACGGCGCCTTCTTCTCCTCTCTCCGCCGCTCTCTCCAACACGACGCGCGCTCTCTTTTTTTCTCTTCACCGCAAGAAACCGCCTTTCTCTCCCTATATAAACCCTTCGTATGCGTTTGCACCGACCTAGCCGTGCCCCTCGCAAACCCATTCCGCGCTGCTTTGGTCGTCTTCTCCGACGACAAAAAACCACAAAGAGGTCAAAACTCGCAATCCTCCGCCTCACCCATTCCAATCCAATTCCTTCTACCAAGCATCCTAGAGCCTCCAGAACTTATCCCGAGCCCCTACCGAAACCCATTCTTCCCGGCAAGCTCCTTCGCCGTGTTCTTCTTCCGCCGCCACCGCACACGGTGAGACCTCTATTCCGCCGCCATTCTTTGAACTAAACCCATAAACGGGATCCTCAAGTCCACCGATGCTTTTGGTAGTGATCTTCAAGCTCGGGAAGGTCTCGCTTTGCGAGAACGCCGGTGAGCCGTGAGCTCCGCCGCTTCTCTCGGCAGGCGAGCCGCCTCCGCCATCTCTCGGCCAAGCGCCACCACCCAAAGATGCGCACAAGTGTCTGAGCATGAATCCGAACCCATTCCGTGATTCCGGCCGCAGCCGCCCGGCGAGCTCGTCTTGCCGCGGCCCCGCTCTGGTCACCGCTGCGGCCCAAACTGTCACCACGTCTACTGAGTCAGGCCACGACATGCGACCACCGCACTGTCACCAGCAGCGCGGCAGTAGTCACATGGCTCACATACTACCATGCCACAGAGAACAGATCGGCCGCGACCGATGGGCTGGCTTGTCGTCGCCTCAAGCGCTGTTCGCCTGAAATGGAAAGCGCTTTTCGCGCGAAAGCGTACTTTCCATTTTTGACAATCTTCTGATTTTTAGTATTTAATCAAAACCTAGATATTCATTTAGCCATATCTTTCAAATCATTTAACCAAATTTGATGAAATAAAATTCTAAATTCATCTAAAATCCAGTAGATTCAGAATATGCAAAAATATTTCAGAATTGAATTTTATTTGAAATTGAATTTAAATTCAAAGTAAAGGTTAGAAATATGCCATTCATGGAAATTTTGCAAATAACCTCCAAAATTAGTAAAATAAATTTTATTAGAATCCTTGTAATCTCAGGAACTAGAATCTGTAAAAATACTTAGGTGTGTTGTAAGAAAAATCTAAGTTATAAAATAAGTAGAAAATAATGCAATAATGGTTTAAATAGATCAAATCTTTAAATTGCAAAAGAAAACAAATAACTCATGTAACCATTCCTGAAATTATGAAATTATTTTATTTGAATATTTCCATCTGATTTCTTTTTGGCCTTATTGAAATTTGGTATTTATTCTATGTCGCCTTACGACGTGTAGAACCCGATTTAACCCGGTACATTCGACGACCGTGAGTTCAAGTCGAGGAAAATCAGCAAGGCAAGCAAACCCCTTTGATCATATTGATCCCAGTTTTATAAATGTTTTCATTAAGTGTTTTATCGCATACTTTATTTTATTAAAGTCTGCTATATTTCTGTAATGGTAATTGTACCAAGAGACTTATAGAACTTCCTTGATAAGTAGGAAATTGAAAACCTTGAAAACCCTAGATTAGCTTAGACAATATTTAATGTCAATCTGGTTACTCACATTTAGTGAAATGCTTAGCCAAAGCTAAATGAGTTAAAACGTGAAATGATTAAAGACTTTGGATATAACATTTAAATGGGTATGACCATTTTTGTGGTTGGTATTTGGTTGGAAAATGAAAATAAAACTATGATTTAGATGCGGGCAATTATTGGCAATAGCCGTGTGTGCATGTTTTGCACGTAGAATAGGGTGGAGATTATTGCCCGTGTCGGATTAAGGACCGAACTATGAGTTGTTTTCGTGCCAAGAAAATTCATACAACCACAAGTGCCGGTATGGGACAGCTCTAACTTATTAAGTTGTTTAAAACTAGCTTTGCACTTGGAAGG
Organism: Otatea glauca; assembly: GCA_036346275.1. Classification (NCBI taxonomy): domain Eukaryota; kingdom Viridiplantae; phylum Streptophyta; class Magnoliopsida; order Poales; family Poaceae; genus Otatea; species Otatea glauca. Next base: position 45,577,866 of record CM070714.1, read on the forward strand.
CCGGAGTAGTACGAGCTGTTTCTTAATGAATTGCTCGACGGACGCCCACACCGAGGTGATCATGGATTAAACGTCTACCAATATAACGATGTACGCCATATTGTGGGTAGTTCCATCATTTCTATGCTCGAGTTCTTACTCCACAAAATGGGTTTGTCGCCATCGTCTTTGGTGCAAAGTTAGGTTTAAATAATGTAAAAGTTATAACATGACTCTCTGCGGCACACCAAAGGCAAGGTGTGCAAATATCGATTGCTCAAAGAGTCACCATGTCTTGTGGGAAAGTCAGATACCTCTGCAGAGTGTAAAACTAATCGATTAGCGCGTCATGATCATGGACACTTGTAAAGTCATCACATAGTTAGTTGTTTTGCTTATTTTCCTAAAAGTGGTTTCTACCACGTGTTGGTCATTTCATTGTGTGCGGAAAGAAATGATTTTAAGTATGATCAAGATACCCAAACATTCGTAATTTATTGATGCTTACATTCTATCACTTTTAATATTAAATTGCTTTTATTTAAATTTCATTTTGCAATCTAATATTCTCGTATTTACATTTCAAACCACTTTGTGCAAATTAACCTTAATAGCCTTTCTTTGAAATGGCTCGCATGTATTTTAGGTCTTGCATAAGTCTTATGCGAGTACGTAAGTACTCAACTTGCCGTTGTTGATATTTTTAGGTGAAGAAACAGATTTCCAAGCGAATCTTACGTTGATGCAGGATACGGGAATTTAACGATGACTATTTCTAAGGATTTTCCTTGTCGATTGCTGTGGGACAATGGGTTAAAAGGCACACTACAGTGATGTTGTCTCCATCGCAGCTTTACTTTTGGTATTGTAAAATAATATGTAATCTTACTCACTGTGTAATAAAGTTTGTGTATGACTGTGATAACAATTTGTATTTGTGCGCATTTAGCTATCGATCATGGGACTAGTATCAGATGCACATGGTATCCATTTTTGGTATTGATTTATCAAAAATGGGGGCCTCACATGTATGGTATATGTTCCTATTCCACCCCCTCACCGGACTACAATGGGCCCTCTCCGCAAGTCTGGGATATACGTTGGTTATGAGAGTGCATCCATAATCAGGTATTTGGAACCCATGACTGGAGACTTGCATACAACCCGATTCGCTGATTGCATTTTTGACTAGGATTTTTTCCTGTCGTTAGGGGGAGGAAATCAACCTTTGGATGAAAAATACCGAGAAATCATATGGCATTCCACTAGGATCCCCGCACATGACCCCCGCACTAATGAAGCAAATCAAGAAGTCCAGAAGATAATTGATTTGCAGAATTTAGCAAATGAACTGCCTGATCATTTTTGTGATCTGAAGGACGTGGTTAAGTCGCATGTACCCGCAAGAAATGCACCAAAGAGGGTGAAAATACCAAAGAAAATAGAAGGTATCCCTCATCCTGTTCAGAAGCCTCAAAGAAAAAGAACAGAAAATCTGGCTCCTCAAACCCAAAGTACCCGGAGACGTCTGGAGAAAATTGGGCGAGAAGACTTACCACAACCAATCACGAAAATACCCCAAGAAAAGAAGGGGAGCCAGTTGAGACTTAGCACTGGAAAGAAGCCAACGAAAAAGGCAATTTTAGACTTGAATCTTCCACTGCAGGAAGCCGCCGAAAATAATGTGTGCGCACACATAGGCGATGAAAAGCTAAAGAAACTTGCTCCTGCGATGGGAAATAGCAGCGAAGAGCAAGTAGAAGTGCATGAAGCACCCCATGATTAAATGGCCATAAACTTTGTAATAATAGAAGAATCCCTGAATAGAGTAACAACCAATATCGATGCATACTTTGCAAAGAAGATTGCCTCGATCATTGATCATGATCCCGAGCCTGCATCTCTCGCAGAGTGTAAGAAAAGGCTAGATTGGGAAGAATGGAAGAAGACAATCACTGCAGAGTTAGTCTCTCTGAACAAGAGAGAGGTGTTTGCTCAGATGCCGCACACCTCCCCATATAAACCCCAGAGGTCACAAATGGGTCTTTGTTCTGAAGAGGAATGAAAACAACGAAGTTGTAAGGTACAAGGCAAGGCTTATAGCTCAAGGTTTCACTCAACGTCCTGGAGTTGATTATGAAGAAACCTATTCTCCTGTCATGGGAGGAATTACCTTTAGATATTTGATCTCAATGGTAGTCAACTTGAAGTTGAGAATGAAGCTAATGGATGTTGTCACAGCATATTTGTATGAAAACTTGGATTCGGAGATATACATGAAGGTACCGGAAGGTATTCCTATCCCGAACCAAGACGGAGCAAATAGAAACATGTACAGTGTGAAATTAGAGAAATCACTGTATGGGCTAAAACAGTCAGGAAGAATGTGGTACAATCGCTTGAGTGACTTCCTCTTTAAGAAAGGCTACCCAAACAGCGAAGATTATCCATGCGTGTTTATACAGCGATCCCCGAATGGATTCTGTATAATCTCCGTCTATGTAGATGACTTGAACATCATTGGGACGGATGAAGAGATCGAACAGGCATGCTCATACTTGAAGTCTGAGTTTGAAATGAAAGATTTGGGTAAAACCAAGTTTTGTTTAGGCTTGCAGCTTGAGCATGTCCAAGGAGGAATCTTGGTACACCAATCATCCTACACACAGAAAGTGTTGGAAAGATTTAGCTTTGAAAAGGAATATCCTGCAAAGACTCCAATGGTCGGAAAATCACTCCAAGCAGACCTAGACCAATACAGACCTAGAGAAGAGGGGGAGGAAGTCCCGGGAGCAGAATTCCCATATCCGAGTGCGCTTGAGCGCCATGTACCTTGCGAATAGCACTGCATCGAACATTGCGTCACTGTGAATTTGCTAGCTCGACAAAGGCGTAACCCACCAAAAGGCATTGGAAAGGGATCAAGGACATCTTCCGCTACCTCCAAGAAAGCAAAGATCTCGGTTTTTTCTTCATAAGAAGCAATGAACTGAATTTGGTTGGCTACGCCGATGTTGGGTACTTATCGACCGCATACGGCAAGTCCCAAACGGCTATGTTTTTCTATGTGGAGGAACAAAGCGCTTCTAGAAGTCGCCTAAGGCACCCTAGTCTCGACGTCGACAAACCACTCGGAAATCATTGCTTTGTATGAAGCATCTCGTGAATGTGCATGGCTCAGAAGAATGGTTCACCACATCCAGAAGTCATGTGGCTTGAACATTGAGCAAACTCCCACGATCATCTATGAAGATAATGCAGCTTGTGTTGCTCAAGCACAGATGGGTTATGTGAAGAGCAATCTCACGAAGCATATCAACCCCAAGTTCTTCTATGCTCACGAATTACATAAGATGAACGAGATCAAGATATTGCATACTAAGTCATGTGAAAATCCTGCAGATTTGTTCACTAAATCACTCCCAGCATCTACCTTTGAAAGGTGCGTAAAAGGGATTGGGATGATGAGACTTAGAGAAGTGCAGATTTCAGGGGGAGATATTTCATATACTCCCACATAAATCTTGAACATGAGGTTTGAGTACCCAACATGAATCTCGAAGATTAGCAATTGAAGTTTGGGTGAATTGTACTCTTTTCCCTTAGCAAGTTTTTCATGAAGTTTTCTTGCATAAGGTTTTAATGAGGCAATTCGTGCAACACAGAAAGCGTATGCTATGTACTCTTTCTCCAAATATTTTTCCCACTGGGTTTTTCTGGAGTTTTAATAAAGCATATGCATCTCGCGGCAAAGGGCCCAAGGGGGAGTGTTGAGAAACCACGGGCCCAATGAAAGCACATGATGGCCCCTTAGCCGAAACCCTAGGCGACCGCTATATAAGGAGGAGGGGTCCCCCCCAATGTACAAGCAATCAGAAATCAATAAAGAATTGTGTCGCTGTTCTCCCTAGATCTGTGTCTCTCTTTCTCTCTCTGTTCTCCACTTCAGATCTGTTCGGGAACCCCGGACTCTTCGATAGCGAGGTTCCTTAACATCTACCACTGTTCGATGCCCATCAACAGATGGCCGACCACCCCCATCCGCTTCTCTCCCTCTCCTTAACTCTTTTCCGCAGAACGCTCACAACTGAGCAAAAGAGATGCATGGATGATGATTAGTAGTTGAATCTACTGGAGGAGGTTGTGACTTTGCCGCATAAGGAACCTGAGGCTTGGAGCTTGGTTCCCAAGGTGGCGCTACCAGAGGTAGTGGAGCTCGAGCTTGCAGAGGACATGACACATGTTACCAAAGCTTGCAGAGCTTACTAAAATCGAGCATTCATAATAAAGCAACTTCATATTAGAAACCAAGCAATCCAACACCATGATAGATCACATAAGAACTCTGACGCAACATTAGCAAACGTCGATTGCAAAATCACCAAATACCGAATGCAACAAAATAATTCTTATGTTGCAAGATATAACCGATGCAACAAAAAAAATTCTTGTTGTATCAAAGGGAGAAGACATTTGCAGCAAATAGTAACTTTGGTTGCAACAATCCATTTAAACGAGATATGCCAGTCCGCAACATTCACAGAAAACATCGCTACATCTTAAAACACATGACACAACAAAAAAAACATTTACTTGCAACAAACAATCAACTCACTTACCTCGGTCTCATCGGCAATGGTGACACGCTTACCCTCGAGACCTCGAATGTCACTGTAGGCTTGCTGTGACCCACCTCCACTCCTACACTTAACTGGTGCCTGGTCTCCACCCCTCGTGATGCCTCGTCACCAGCCATCCACTCACTTGGTCTCCCCACCACCTCTGGCCTCAGCTTCGCCAGATGAGGCGAGCTCCAATCGCTCCTTGCAACAAGAGACCTCTGCACGAGCTTCGATTACAGAAGACCTCATCAAAGCGCAAGTGATGGCAAAGCTTAGGATATCATGGCTAAAGCAAGAGTAGAGCAACTCATCGGTGATGAAAGCTACTCAACCAAAACCAATGAGGAGAGAGAGACAGATGGATGGATGGAGCGCTCTCGACAGTGAATAGATAAGGTTTGAGGTGACTGGTTGTTGAAACATAGTAGAAGTGGTTAGTAGTTGGGACTTGGGAAGCGATAGAAGTATGATCTTAATCAATTCTGAAAAAAAGAGCATCTTCTACTGCATCGTGGTCTAGTACACCACAAGCCAATAGCGATGCAGAAAGTGTCTGTCACAAACCTTTGAGATCACAGCAGGATCAGTTCTTCTGTGCCACGAATCTCTTCAACCGTACCAACAATAAAAGCCGGCGTTAAGGTGAGAATAGATGAGCCGATGTGAACGTGGTTCATGCGACACACATGCACGCGGGTCATTTCGCCGTTCTTGCACCAATCAGGCCATCACAAGGGGCAGGCTCCGTACGGAGTGACCTTGCTCCCTTTGAATTGAAATGAGTCTATGACACTTCCTAGTATCGCTGGATCTCACTTTAATTATCTCCCCTTTCCTTACCGGCTAAGGCCCTAGCGTAGAACCAAATCCAACTTCTTGCGTGAGAAAAGGGCATAAAAACACGGGGGAAAACATTCTAGCACTATATAGCACGAATGCGCGATCGATTTGGGGACCGTGCTTTCGAGTCATCAGCACCCAAAAATGCAGACAAGATAACTCACGGGCAACCCAACAACTGCAGCGCAACAAAAACCAATCCTAGGCTCCTGGCACGGCTGATCTGTTAATTTTGCCGGAAGATGCGAAACAATGGTGGCCGGTCGGCTAGCCAACTCCCTCCGGCCTTTTACTTAAAGCGGCCTCGTCCTTTCGCCCCAAACGGCCGTAGTCACATGCACCGCCAACGTCCACATGCCGCATACGCATTGCCCCCGACGTGCAAAGCGGCCGGCCGCACGGCACGTCCAAAAGCCACCAAACCGTACGAAGCAAGCCTTTGCCGATCTCCACCAAGTACGCTCGCACGCGCTTCCCCGCCAAATAAACCCCGCACGACGCGTCGGCGTCGCCCACCCCGGCCGCGCGCGTCCGGCAACGCTTAGCTCGCGCACCACCGCACCAGCCTGTCCGTCGACCAACTTTGGAAACCCTGTGCAGACCCAACCCAACCGGCTGGTCACCGACTGACCGGTACTACTAACACTGTTATTATCGCTCCCTTTCCTAAACTCCCAAGCTTTTTTTCTCTTTCCATCCATCATATATATGTATCAAACTTAGAAATAGCAATTTTACTTGATTACCCGTATTCCCGCAGGTAAAAACTCTAATAGAGGTCGGTATGTTCCTTTTTTGTTACCCGCGGGTATGTTTATAGGGTCAAACTTTACTTGACAAACAAACGGGTACAGATATGGAGGAACTCCACCCGTACTCGTTCCACCCGATTATCCGCCACCTTCTACTGACACTAGTATAGTACCCATGCTAACGCTACGACGGCAGTACACCCGCTTATCAATTAAATTAGAAGATAAGTATGAATATAACACTTAATAATAAATAATCACGGTGCTCGTATGCGAGTATAAAAATGAAGATATAACACTCAATAATATTTTTCGCTAAATATTTCCCTATGCTCTTAAGACTTGTTCTTATGTCTTGAGGGATGTTTTGTGCGCACTCATTCCACTTGTATTTCAGTATTTCAATTAAGAAACACTTCCTGAGGATAGGTGAATCCTGTAAGTACATTGTAGAGCATCATCAATATAGCCAATTGATTATTGCATAATGTGTGTATATATATATATATATATAACGCAAAAATATCAAAACATACGTAGAACTGTAAATCTAGGTAGTGGCATATGGGATCCCTGAAATACATGGTTTCATCGCTATGCAGCATGCGCACTCGCATTAAAGCAATCAATGTTCACGTGTTTTCGCCATCAAGTATTTCTTGGAGTTTCTCACAGTTATGCTTATAGGGTAAGGTTTTGAGTTTCGCACCAATTCTTTCCTGTAAAAGATGCTTTGTGTTAGATATTAACACTAATCAGCTTAACACGTACAAAAGAGTAGCTATGTGTATGAAGGCACGAAAAAAATAGTAGAAATAATAAGAATCACATACCCCAAAGCATCTCCGTTAGTTATAGACATGATATAGCCACAAATCGCATTGGCCGTCTCTTTAAAGCTAACACAATTCACTTGAGTGTTGATGATGTCATAAAATATTTTTCAGAAAAGAATCTCATTTTTTCTGCTGACAAATTGGCCTCGGGGTGGGTGGATCGGGTTCACGAGCCAGCCCGGGTGCACCGTGCACCCGGCGCACGGCTGGCTTGGACCCGAGACGGGGCGGCGCGTTCGAGCAAGCGCGGCGGTACGCCGGAGCTAGGCGACGGCGCGATGGGGCGAAGGCGGTGGCGCCGGAGGAAGCTGGACAGCGATTCACGACCGAAAAAAGGGCAGCACGGTCGGAGTTTTTACCTCGCAAAAAATGACGAAACGAAGACAAAACAACTTAGGAGAAGTGGCAAAATAGAACGAGGGATGAGTTGCGCACCCGGTGCTCCCATTTATAGAGCGGGAGGAGGACGCGAAAGCGCAATCGCAGAGAAAATGGTGGTGGCGAAAATGGGAAAGCGTGATTTTGCTCGACTTGAGGATTAAGGCCATGAATGGCAAGAGGATGGCGACAGGATCCCGCCGAAAAATTGTAAAGTTTTTATGCACAAATCACTAATTTTGAAGCTTCAAAATCGGTTTTCATAGAGGAAAGAGAGAAGGTTTCTTCTCGGTTTGGTCTGGAGGTGGAAGAAAGGGCTGATTGGTGGGTCTGGTCCCACTTGTCGCTTGGACTTATATTTATTTATTTTGAGTTGAGAACAAAGTGTGTTAGTAAAAATAGTAAAAAGGTTTTAAAAATCTTGAAAATTTTCTCAAAAATGATTTGGAATATTTGGTACCAAATAAAATTATGTTTGGAATTTTTAAAAGCAAAAATTTCCCGTAGAAATTCTTTTTATTAAAATTAAAAATGCGAAAAGGCCTTTACAAAATCCATAAAAATCAGCAAAATTACAAGAAAATTCTAAACAATAATTAAACCAAAAATATGCTAATTTCTAGGATGTTAAAGAATTTCACGTCGCCGCACCACCAATCCGCTGAAAGGCACGCACCTTTGCTGTGATGAGCAATCACAAGAAAACATTTGTCGCGCCAGGTGTGCAGGAATATTCCTCATGCCATGGGACATGAAACACTTTCCCTTTATTTACTATATATCTAGCAAGCTTAATATATATGACTACATATACATGACACAAGAGATACATGAAATATCTTCTTTCCTTTTCTCAGCACGTATTGTATGGTAGCTTCCTTTTTCAGGACGTTTCGTTTCCTTTTCCTTGATGATGCTGGAGGTGCGGGGAGATCTTTTGTGGGACACAGGGATGAGTTAGACACATTAAACAATGGCCATCGGATGTGGGTGAGTAAAGCTGAGAAAAGATCTGAGAGGTTAATTTTGATGAAGGCAAGTTTCTGGGGACGTTTCGCTGGGTGCATAAAGGTTGAGCCATCTCTAGTGGGGTGCATTATTTGGGGTGGACGTAGAAAAGAATGATTAGGTGCATTATAAAGGGGTATAGATATGGGCTAGAATAGACGCCTAGTTGGCCCCCTGATCTTCAATTTGTAGTACCTCATATTAGTAATTGTTGAACTTGAGCATCTATGTGTTATTTGTCTGCATGTGTTATTTTAATTCTTATTCTCATGTAAATTTGAAATTTTGAATAATTGATAATCATTCTTCAATTAACAGAATATAGCTGATTCCCATAATTTCATCAAAAGGATTGTATTAGTACCATAGTTTATTAGCTCCTAGTGCCATTTAGTTGGAAGGATTATTAATGACGGCGGGTAATTGGGTATACCCGTAGGTATTAGGTACCCATAGGCGGTAGGTACGGACGAGATTCTTCGTCTACGACTATTTACAGGTATATCCGTAGAGAAGATTTTGACTAACGAGTATGAATATAGGCAAGTACTCTCCGTACCTGTCGTACTCGATTGACATCCCTAATCATACTATCATGTCCTCGTTCGTCTCAACACTCGCAAGGCGATCATAAAGTGAGCGCGGGATCGGACTTCGGAGGAGGTGGAGCCCATAACACGCGGTGGGCAAATTTAAAGGTGCCTAGCTTGTTTGTTAAAAGGATGGCGTGGGGAACTGGGGTAACGAACATTACTTGTCACGGGCTCCAGGTGACAAAGCGGCGGATCCTGCTGCCTGATCATGTTTGGGAAAAAGGAGCCAAGGGGCATCTCGTCTGTGTACTGCTAGTTGGCTCATTCGGGGACGAGGAATTCTCTACCTGCAACTGCAAGCAAGCCCCCACTTACGGAAAGGAAATGGTTAGGAGGACAATGGCACGATAGAGCTTTCATGGAGGACTAGCGTCACGTTGGTTGGTGCACTATTTACTGATTAAGAATTATATTGCAAGCAGGCCTCAACATGCAAGATGTAATTGATTAATAGCGCACATAAGATTTGAACAGACGTCTAGGAAAACGATGTCATGCCCCTCCATCCACAGGAGGCGACTATGGGGTCGATCGGTTTGATACAAATCTGCCACGGCGAAGACTGATAAATTACAGAAGCATATAGTGTGTTTTACTTCTACTGCACGGTGGGGGCGAGGGCCACAGGAACTCAGAACACACAAGCAACCAAACCAGTACTTGGCAGTTGTGGCACACAGGCAGCAGAATAATCCATACAACATTCAGTCACCTGCAGAGAGCGGACGGCTTTTTCATCAGTAATCTTAACAGATTGCGGGCATAAACTGACATTCACGCGTATGTTTGGGGTAACATACCGTTAGGCGACCGGGAGCTGGCAACGGAGAAGTCAGAGGACGCCATCGGTATGGAAATGGACAGTTGGGTGGCTGAGAATGAGGCAAGGTTAGCATTCTCATCAGCCAGGTCCGACCAGGAGTCCCTTGCCTTTGGCCACTCATCAAAGAAGGGCCGCAGGGTCTGGTTCTCCTGCTTCACAGAGTCGACGCTGCCAAAGTCGCTCCCGAAGAAGGAAAGTGGCTGAGGCTCGACCTTTCGAAGCGAGTTCACAGTGTTCTGACCCAGGTCACTCAGTGCTCCAAGCTGAGGGTAGCTCAGAAGGGGGAATGAAGAGTTTTGAGATGGAAGCAGGCGCCATGGGTTTTCAATAGACGTGTTGATAGCTTCTGTAATGAGCTGGCTGTGCTCATCCCCCAAAGATGTTATTCCATAAGCAGCATACCTGAATTTCATAAGGTACAGTCAACACCACAAAATTAGTCCGGAATACGCATAAAAGAACAATGAATATGAGGACACGAATAAATTATTAGCAATCCTTTAAGTTAATATTCCTCGGTCTGTAGATCAACATGTTCTATTGAACAATGCAAACTTTTTATGACAATGCCTAGTGCACTTTTATAAGGATGAAAGGACAGAAGAATCTTTAACACAACATAAGGTACAGTTGTACAGAGCTAGTACTCCAAAAATGTAAGGTTTTGAGAATGGAATGAATCGTTGTGTCTGTCGAGAGAAGATATAGGTGCACTTTTAATTTATTCTGAATGCTATGATAGGGTCCTAAACACTATCATAGCATTCAGAATAAATTGAAAGTACTATTTTCATGCACTTTTCATTTAGTTATTCAATCACCCCACACAGATACAAAACATATTTAACATGATTGCATTGTAAGCAAACGGAGAATCATGCCTAAAGTATTCATGTATAGTACAATTTGTCATTACCGGTAAATCATGACACAAGAAACACTATGCATTTTCAGTAAAAACATAAACATTTTCGTCAATAATAAATATCAAAGAACCATGCACACCTACAGCTCAGTAGTACATAAATAACAGTTGGTAGCAATAAAAAAAGAAAAGAAACGACCACAAACAGGAAGGTGACCAAATTAATTGAGAAGCTAAACAGAATTGACACAATCAAGCATGACAGAATTGTGCATTCGGCAAAGTGAATAAGCAGGTAAGGTTACAATAAGAGATTCAGTGAAGCTAAATCAAAGGACTTGCAGTGATAGAAAGGAAACATTAGTATGGGTGAAAATAGAGGGGCTTCCAGCATCATGCTGGCCACTTCAGATGTTTCAGGGATAGTGGTAACCGGTAAGAGGCCTTCAGAGACAAAGTAGTTTACAGGAGCCAAATTATTGTCTGCATCCCTGAAGAGGAGTCAACAGAAACAACTGGACTCTGTAGAAGAATAAAGAAGTGGAGTAAATGCCAAGGGAGGCCAGGATCAGCAAGCAGCAGGCACTAGCACTGCGAGCACAGGACACAAATATGTAGTATCATCTTTATGGACAGTACGTGTTTCGAACTTAGCCTGCGCCAAAGCCAAGTAAGAGCCTGCACCGCAGTTGCACCTGAGCAGAAATCTCTCATAGAGACTGTCCCTGTCATCTGGGACTAAAAACTGATCCCAGAAAGTATGGGCAGGGCAAAGAAGCAGCGCTCTAAAGGCCTAAGCACAAACATAATTTGCTGCAGTGCGGAGAGTAAAGCTTCGGTAATATATCACGCATAATGCGTGTGGCAGCAGCAAAGCACTGGGCTTGCACTACTGGTTTGATTGCCATTGATGCAAAAGAAAATGGGACACAGTAATTAAACGATCACAAATAAATAGGCATCTCTGCACTGCATCCATCTGACACCAATCAGTTAGAAGCATAACACTGTTAAACAAACAATATGGCATTGGAGAAAAGGAGATGAACAGTCACCTGAGATCTTTGCCTGTTCCACCACCAACAGCTGCGTAAGTGGCAGCATTGTCCATGTGCAGCTGAGAAGACCCCAGCGCCGAGGCGAAGGAGCTGGACATGTTGGTGCCCCCGCCTCCACCACCACCATTGCTACCGGCAATGGCTGGGTAAAGGGAATGGTTCTGGAAGTTGCTGCAGTTGGTGGCAGCGGCGGCGAGGGGCGGCGCGACGGAGGCGGCCGCCGTGGTGAGCGGTTGGGACTGGGGGACGAGCTGCGTTTCCACAGGCTTTCTTGAACGGTGTCGGCCGCGGTGCATGTGGCGCTCGCAGTACTTGGAGTCTGGGGCGGCCTCCTTGGAGCACCGCCACTTCTTGCCGTCCGTACGCCGGCACCGGCCCGGCTCGGGATCCAACTTCTTGCCAAAGTACGACCCATACACAACTGCACAAAACGCACGGAGCAGATCAACCACAGTGCTATCCATTTATGCGTTTGTTGGTATCTATTTGTATGCATTTGGGCGAAGCAGTTTCCAAATGGATTCGTATTTGGCACTGGACACATCCAATGCACATGAAAGGTAAAGTTGCCTATTCTTAGCAATCGCACAAAACCGGTGAGCTAGGGAGGAGCTGCCACATTCAATGGATTGCCTGCTTGCAACGTAACCATTTATTAAATCCCAAAATGAAAACAAAGAAAATGTCTAATCAGCCACGGACACACTAATAAGCAAGCCTCTGGGTTGGACACGGGCAAGTCCCGTATGGAATCAAATACAAAAATGAAGGGTAAGCCCTCTTTCAAATCATGTGCTAAATCTAGAAGAGAGCATGAGTTTGGATTAAAAAAATGCAGACTTTTCGGTACCAAATCCGGGGATAGCATGAAACACACGCGCGCGCTTCTTGAGTCGCTCATCCCGGATTAACAAATGACCGGAAGCAATTAACAAATGGAGGCAAAGTACACCTGATCAGAATAAACAAAGAAGCCGAGCGCTAAACAAGCATCCCAAAACAATGCCAAAGAAGCGGAAGGAGACGTACGGGCGGTGTGGTTGTAGAAGCGGGCTGCGAGGGAGTCGATGCCACGGCGGATGGGAAGCACGAGATCCGGCGGGACGGGCACGCCGGCCACCAGGTACTTGTATATGAGCGCCTGCTGCTCCAGCTCCTCGTACTGCGCCGGCGTGAACGGCGCCGGCCTCGCCGCCCACCTCCCGTTCATATGGGCCTCCTCCCCCGCCCCGCCGCCTCCATTACCCCTGCACCCGCACACACATGTCGCAACGTCACATACAAAGCAACAAATCGCAAGAACCAAAGCAACCCAAACGGGGCCAAGAACCGAGTGAAATGGATACACAATGGGTGGTCGGTCGCTTACGCGGAGAGCGGGGAGGAACGGCAGAAGGGGAGGAGGGAGGCAGTGGCGGCTGCGGGGGAGGAGCGGTGGTCGGCTGCCGGGGAAAGAGAGGCATACGGCATCGCCATCTCTTTCTGGAGCTCTCTCTCTCTCTCTCTCTCTCTCTCGCACGCACACACAAAGACACAAGTCGCCGCTGCTACCCCCGGCCGTCCGCTCTCTTTAATGAGCTTCCCCGAGGGCTGGGCTCTTAATGTGCTTTGCTTCGCTTGTGCGCGCGCCTTTATTGCCCGCTTTGTCTCTCTCTGCGTCGCTGTCCGCCTCGGCTGAGCCTGTGCTGTGTGTGTCTGCGCGCGAGGAGGAGGCGAGCTCAACTGCTCAGGATGAGGACGAGCCCTACACGGGACGGGGGCTCCGACCCAGCTAGATGACAAACACCTGCATCTCCTCCTGTCGCTCTAGCGTAGTGGTACAAGTAGCAGTACTACTCTCACAAAATTTACAAGTTATATTTCTGTTGATACGACTAAAAGATATTTAAAAAATTTAAATTATTTTTAATTATTATCACTAAATATTATAGTAGAGAATATAAAGTAAAGATGGATATTTATTAAGAATATATATAAATATCACACTAATTTTATATTAAAATACAAAATATATTCGATATTTTTTATAAGATTATTAAAAAATAAGCCTTATAAATTTGATCGGAATATGAGTATCTCTGGGCTTATTAGGCTGAAAAGCAGCTATAGCTTTTTATAAAAAATCGTTTGACAAATAGCTAATTTCCCTTAACAATAAACTGGAAAAACAGGTCTAACCTAGCTTTCGGCTTTTACTAGTTATATATGCCTTTTAACTTATGCTAAAAACCACTTAAAAGCGAGCTGTTTGAGAGAGCTTATTGGCTTTTCGAAAGCTGTCATCTGTCTTCACGTCCAACTTTCTTTTGTTTCCTATGCTACTAGGGGCGAATCTACAGTGCATAGACCGGGTCAAATGATACAGACACTCTTCAAATTAACACACATAGTTAATTTAGTATATAAATATATAATTTTTCTATTATAAGTTATGCTATAAGTTCACAATGACTCAACACCGAAGACCTTTTTCCTCAGCTCCGCCCTGTATGCTGCTTTGTTTGTTTTGTTTTGTTTTTTTTCTTGCGAGGGGGAATGGATGTGGATGCACACTGTAGCGAGCGTGGGAAGAGAGAGAGGGAGAGGTGAGGGAGACTGTGGATTTGGGCTGTGTCTGTGTTGCGGTTACCAAGGCCGAAGTTTAAAGGCCAAGAGAGGGAGCGGGGAAGACTTTTGCGTTGCTTTTCGTCCTGCCATTTTTACTCTACTTGCTTCCGGCCTTCCTCTTCTTACAACTGTTTTTTGTTTTGTTCTGAGCCAATGCGATTTGCTTGCCACTAGGTTTTTGAGTTCCATTAATGGGGTCATGTTTGGAAAACATAGAAATGACCAAAACACATGGACGTAGCTACGAAAAAGAGGACAGCAAAAGGCAGAAGAGTTTTCAGAAAAACTTACTTCTAACGTAGGGGAGAAAACATAAGAATAAGAATATGTGACACCATGTGGCCAAAAAATGTGCTCGTAACTTAGCCCCACGCGGGACAGACTTTGCTCAAAAGGATTAACCAAGTATGTATTACATGGTAGTGGTTGGGGTTACCGAATCCTCTTGTAGTGGGCGCATTCGATCGGTGTCTTGCTACATGTAGGAAAGTTTACCAAGGATTCTCAGCTTCCTCCAGGATCATATGTCCCGGAAAAGAATCTCCGTTCCAAAGGGCAAGAAAGGAAAAAAATAAATAGTTACTGAAAATTCTGAAATTCATTCGAAAGTTCTGCGATCCAAACCGAAATACTTGTGTTCGGAGGTCGTACTACCCTGTCTTATCATGGATCGTCGATGCTCAGTGTGTTTTCACGGATGCCCCAAGATAGCATCTGCATAGGGTGGGTTTATCGGAAGCTCACTGCTGAATTCTACAGATCAGGATAGCCATACGCCCATACCACGAATTTTTTTTGTAAAGAAAATTTACAGAAATAATATGCGAAAAATAAAAATTACAGTTTTACCCCCTGTCGCGCAACGAAATGGCGAGAATCTCTTGGTCGCTTGTTGAAACGGAGATGAACTTCTTGTCGCCAGTTGAAACGGCGATTGAGTCTTTGTCGCTATTTCACGTGGAGATAGAGAAAAAAGAAAATTTTTAAAATAATATATTTTTTATTTAAGTTGCAAAAATATACCTTAATCTAAAAATATTGGAAAACTATACCTCTATCGCTATATGGTTGGGCGACAATAGCGCAAAACGCAGAAAAAGCTGAGTGAAATAAAAGGGTGACAAGCCTCTGTTGGCAAACCAAATAAATTCTAAAAAGCATGAAATAATTTTTGGAGAAATTAAATTTATGAGGAACATTTTTGCACTGATTTAATTCGAAAATTCGTTGTAACTTGTGAGCGTTAATTATTAAAAGTCAGTGTTATTTTGACAGTTGCTAGAATTTTAGAGTTGAAATCAGGGTTCAATAAATTCAAAAAAAATTATATTTGTTAGTAATAATATATAAGTTAAATAAGCACATGAACAAGCTGCCACAAGTAGCGAAATCGGGCCGACAAGGCTGAAAGCGGTGCGAGGTAATCGACAAATACGTAAGTTAACAAAGCAAAAGATGATATATGGAAACCACTTTGAAAGGCATCCATGACCAATTCTATCTCTTCTGCATGAAATAAACTATTTCACAAGAATAACGTACAGTACAATAAGGATAGCCACACACACAATCTTCTCCATCCACTTGATATGATCTAAAATGCGCTCCATCTTGAACATCAGCATGTTCAGCCTCTGCTCGAGTATAGGGTCCATCCTCTCCTGCATAGAAGGCTGCAACATCTGTGATACTATGGTGGTAGGACGCTCCATGGAGGTGTCCATGGTGTCCGCCCGTTGAAAATATTGGCATCCTATAGCCTACGTGATGAGGTGAACATACTTTAAGGCCTTTCAAATAAAGGAGATCTCTTTGAACAACTACACAACCCGAACAGAAAAAAAATCTTGTTTACGGGAAGGAATCAAACTAACTTTTCACTTATAGAGAAAAAAGGGTATCTGTAGAATACCCGTCCATTATTTTCCACGGTATTGGCGTAGAACACATTAGCTTACACATGACAATTATGACAATCGATCTGACTTGCAGTGGCAAGGGCACGAGCTCTCCAATTTCTCGAGCTAGCCGTTTGAGACAAGGCCTTTGAACACAAGGAATGGGATTAGGACGAGGATATGAGGAAGCGAAGTTGGCATAAAGCATTTCATGGCCCTTTCGTTCCTCCGGACCAAGTGTGGATGGTCTGTGGGTAACACTTCTAGCGCTACTGGGGCCTCCTCTGTGCTAGGCATTGCCCTCTTCGCTGCCTCCATTGTATGCCTTGATGTCAGCTTATCCAACTTCTTCCACAGTGCATCGAACTTTCTTTGTTGATTCTGATCGCATAACCTTTTAAAAAGCTTCGTAAGCTCCTTGTTCTTGAACCGCTTGTAGAAGTTGGTATCCATGTGTCGTTTGCACCACCTACTTCGTAGATCAGGCCATGGATGTGTTTCTTCTTCACCTTTCTGCAACTGCACGACCGCCTTCAACAGCCCGGGATGCTGATCGTGTATAATGCACACTCTAGGCCGCTGATCCACGACGTCGGCTTTCACGTTCCTTAGAAATCAGAGATAGCTTTATGTGTTCTCACCATCCACGAATGCAAGCGCTACAGGAAGAACCTAGTTGTTGCCATCTACTCCTATGGCTGTCAATATCTGACCTTTATACTTTTCAGTCAAGAATGTCCCGTCCATACATAACAATGGACGGCAATGTCTGAACGCGTTGACGCAAGCACCGAAAGTAAAGAATACCCGCTTGAGTACCATCTTCCCAGGAAAGCGCTGCGAGTGCTGCTCACAATTATCGATATAAGTTCCAGCATTCCTTTCCTTCATCACCTCAAACATACCTAATAGGTTCTGATACGAGTCTTCGTACAAACTAAACCTTGTTTTCAGTGCCTTCTACTTCGCTCTCCATGCCTTCGCATAGCTTATCGTGTACTGGAACCTCTGCTCTATTGCAAGTATGATGGCACGTGGCTCTAAATCCAGGTTGCCCACAATATCCCCATACATTGCATTCGTAATAAAGCTTGAAGATAGGTTTCTATGCAATTGGGCAGACTCCGTCAGTACACATATGTGTGGGACGACTATAGAACACTTCCAAATGATATCCCACTTAGTCTGGTATGCATACACACACCATGGGTAACCCTCCATCTGGCATCTAACATCATACACCTGATCTAACTTCGTAACCTTAAAGATTCTAGGAAGCGATACTACCCATGCTGTTACTGCTTCTTAAAACTCAAACTTATTCTTGTAAATCGCACCTTGTCTCACCTCATTCCGATCGGACTGCCATACGAAGTGTTCACCCTCGTTGACCACTAACTTATCAAACTGACTTTCACCCCACTCTGCAGGAAAATGCTCTTCATCGTCTTCGCCGTTACTCAAAACCTCGTATTCGTGGTTCTCTGCCTCCATCGCTTGAACCAACGATTCAATATATTTTCTCTTGTCTGCCACACCCATTGGTACCTGCATATCTAGCATTGGAACATCAAATTCCTCGCCTTGCACACCCTCATGACTCGAACTAACATCCTGTCTCACTAAGTATTCTCCGGTTCGGCTGCTCTCCCCAACTTCCTCTAGTTCATCACCAACAACCTCCTCCTGTATGGCCGACATTTGATTTCTGAAATGCTTGCGCCAACAACACTAATGGCCAACATCTCTTAGTCGCCAATCTTACATACGAGCTCCAAGACTTCGGCCCCTTCAGTTCCACTAACTCCCAGTACGTGCAATCTCGTCTCCGACACCCTACTCCGTGCAGTTTGAGATCATGCAATTCACAATCCAGTGAGAACATGTGGTACAACCATCTCTTAACCATGCCCCATGAATGTTCCCCAACACGTGACAATCCAGCCACGATACTTGGAAAATGACTAAATTCCACTCGTTGTGCACCCATGTGCGGAACCCCTTCTCCGTAGTGTATTTTAAATTGTACTTGTTCATCCATACCTATCAACCATTTCAGAAATTTGTTAATATGTGCACAACAACATAACACCAACATCTTTCAAATTCTCAACCTATCCATACTTCTAGACTTACATACCATGACGACGTACTCTACACTACTTCAAACAACTACTGCAACCATACCAACATTATTTTTTTCAAGTAAATAGTATCTTGCATAATCTCGCAGTTTTTTTATATCCATAACTATTGTTACTCTATACAACAAATAATTTACATACCTAAATAATCCTACGCCAACTCATCAATGTAAAAAAAACTATTGCCTGACTGCAAACCTAATTACTAACAGAATAATTTGATCTTTAAGTCATATGCTAAATTAATTATTGCTACTCTACAACACTAATTACTTACAATCCTAATTAATCCGATCTCTATATCGTATATATAAATCCTACAAAACTAATTACATATCAATCTATTTAATCTGGTTACTAAATTGCATTACTAAATTTAAATTTAAATCTAAATTATTCGTACAAATTTTACCTACAATGACGAATCTTCTTTTTCCTTCCCCTTTTTTTCTTCCTCTCCCCCTCTCCCTCCCCCCCCCCCCTCTTCCTCTTCCTCCTCCTCCTCTCCTCTCCTCTCCCCTTATTTTTCTCTAGCGGCTCTCCTCTCTTTTTTCTCCGTGGCTCGGTGTTTTTTTTTGGCCTCGATTGAATGAGAGGCCGAAGGCCAGGGGGTGCTTTTTACTCTCTATTTCATCTGGCGACTGATCTCAGTCACTAGTTCAAATAGCGACATCTCGGTACTTTTTAAAAAAAATTGGTATATTATTTCTGTAAATTTTCGTTAAAAAAATATTATTTTAAAAAAATCCCCATACCACAGGTACAGCGTAGTCCTGAAAATGTTGAGTTTGGCTCATTAATGGGTGAAAAGACCAGCCAGACAAGTGATACCCCCTGCTCTCAAGTCTCTATATGGACAGTTAATGCTCTAGCTTGCACAAAAGTAATGCAGTAAACTGTCATCTTGGTCAAAGGGTATCTGTTAGACTGTTACTACGACCTCTTCTGAGTTCTGACAACAGTTCGTTTGATTTTCTTCAGTGTGATAGATTGTTATAGCAGTATTGTCGCGGCAGTGGCAAGTCACATGCCAAAATAAGTAGTCGTTACTCTTAACTGGCTTGACTCCGCTGCTTGCTTACGAGACCGTGCCATACTGCCATGTACCAGCAGCTGAGCCGCGACGTCATGCTGAATCGGCTCTGCAATTGCTCCGAGCGGCGAACCTGCACCGCGCGCATCCACTCTTAACCGAATCCATTTCGAAGTTAACGTAGTGAGCACCTGCATATATGAGTTAGCTCCTCGTGTGCATTTGTCTCCTCCGCTTCGAAGTTATGTGCCACCGTATTACATAGTCATTATCTTTTTCTAAAAAACATATGTTCACAAAAAAGTTTTTTTTCTACTATCCAGTACTTTAACCCGCAGAGCAATACGTCATCATTGCGAACTACAGAACATGATTAAAGAAACCATCAGGCCAACAACTCCCAGATCGAGTTGAATTTTGCACAATGTTACGTACCAAGACCTCGCCACTCGTCAGTGCCAGCTTTAGCGAGCAAAGAAACAAGAGAAGCAGCCACTTATCAATATGGTACAAGTACCGATCGGTACCGCTGGTTGTACTATTTTACCATTTAAAGTAATATAAAATAGTTCTATGTACTGTATCGAACTCAATACTGGTCAATACATGTTATATAATCTCGATATCAGCTATATCGTTTTTGATACCATATAATATCAAGCATAACGATAGAATTGACAATAACATCTATTAATTATATATTATATTTGATACTGTTATTATGTATTTGCAGTAATATTATAAGTTAAATTTAGTGTATATATGATTAAACATTTATATATTTATAAATATATATTATTATATGAAATCTAAGGCAGCACGCAATATACCGTTTCAAAAGATAATCATATAGACTTCGTTACGATATATATTGACAATTTTGGAAGCAGCAACCCCCTGCGTGGGCCCATGCATGCATGCGTGAAACCCAGATTCACCCAGGTAACTTTCGTGCAGATGGGAGAGGAAAGAAAAGCACAATATGCAAAGAAACAAAAGGTTCTACTAGCTAGCTTGTGCTCGCACCTGGCAGGCAAGGTATCCATGGGAATCTTATGGATGAAGGGAAAAGTACAGTAGCGAGCGCCGAGGGGAAGGGGAGTAGTAAATGGTGTAGGGGCCGGCCGACCGGCACGCACGACCACCTTGGTCTGCATGCATGCGACTGCATCAAACTAAGCTCCTGTGCACTTTTGTTGGGCTACAACTTAAATACTTGCACTTTAATCGTTAGATCAAAAGCAGTCCAGATCTTTTGAGAATATTTTTAAAAAAATATCACACCGATTTTTCACTATAACAATGCGTTATAGTATGTATTGTTGGAAGATCCGAATTGTTTATCGACTCGATCGAATAACGTTGATCATCGAAAACTGTACTTCTCCCTTAACGAGAAGATGCAGTCCCTGCAAATATATGATATCATGCAAACTCTACCTAAGGTGAACTCTAATCAACGTACTCATGCAGCTACATGTACACTGAAAAAAAACTTGGGTCTTACTGCGTACATATGCGCGACTTCCGTGTACATCCCAAGCTAAGTCGTTACTTCGTATATGGCCTCACTAGACGAATGCCCGTGCTTTCTTACAGATAAAAATAACATTACACAATACGCTAATTTATTATAGTTAAGTTTAGCTTATGTCATGCTCTCGGTTCCGCTGTAATACCTGGTCAAGTTCCGTCTCAACCTACACCATGTCACTGCTGTCGAGTTTAGTTTTCACAACGTCCTTAGTTTCGGCATCGTTGTTTGTATTATACCTCTACTGCACACTAGGAGGTTGTTGTGATAAGTATTACATTTTTTAGTAGTTAATTTGTTTATTATAGGGTAATATTTTGTTTTTTTGTTAGAGAACTTTTAGGGGCAGAAGATGGTTTTCTAGAGAGGTGGGTAGAGGTTGGGAAGGTAATGAGCATATCATTCACCACCACTTGGTTGTTTTAAAGAAGATATATGGTTCAATAAAGCTTCAATGCCTATCTTGATATAAAAAAACAAGTAACGTATATACGCAGTAGATGATCAAGAGAAATTTTATAGTGCATTATGCGGGTAATATATGATGAGTAATATAAATTAGATCTTAATTTATTTAGAGTATTTCTACTACTCTACTATTGAAGAAAGTATAAATAAATATTAGCTAATATATCTATTGAATCGAAAAAAATAAAAGATCTATATTAAATTTAGAGTACATAAAAAAATCTCAAGTTATACGACTGAAATTCACTAGCATGAATGCACTCCGTTTGACTAGCACAAAGCGTGGTCAAGAAAAGTGATAGCTAGGGGAGATCAAAAGGCCAAAAAGTGAAGTGACAATGCTAACTTAGCCAAGACGTCACATGAGTTACGTATACGCATGATTGAAATCTACCAGCCAAGGCTCGCAGGCAGTGGTGGTGGGATTGGGATTCAAGTGCCTTTTTGAGAGCAGTTCAGGTCCGGCTTCTGCTATGATGGCATGCCTAAAAGAATTTTTTTTACTGTTTTAGCTCATTTGAATAAGTTTTTCGCGAGAATAGTCAGCAATCTCGATTATTCGTGTAACTGCCCCCCGGCGTGACAAATTCATGGGCGAGAGGCGTTGTAGCGGCCTCCGCGGGCTGCTCTGCCTGGTGCAGCGGCCTGGAGGCGTTGCAAGTCGACGCAGCGCCTCCCTGGTGCGGCCCGGCACTGAGATTTTTTTTTAAATGTTTGCAATATTCCCAATATTTCTTAATTAACAACATTGCTAGCTCAAAAATTTGAATTTTTTTTACTGTAGTATCTCTTTGCGTATAATTGTTTTTCAGAAATAGCCATGGTCGTGACGAAATTCCGGAAGTAGCCCTCTGCGCCAAATCTCAGCGGACGAGAAACGCTGGAAATTTTTTTACGTAGTTCCTGCGGTTCGAAATCGCTGATAATTTTTTTAAATTTTTGCCTTGCAGGGAAATTGTTGTCTAATTATCAGAGGACGGGGAGAGCTAGAAATCGCAGATTTCCAGTGGTCGCAGAGCGCAAGAATTTTTGTTTGTGCGAAAATAAAACAACGGGATGGGTGCGCTGGAAATGGGGGATTTCCAGCGGTCTCGTACCGCTGGATTCAGCCCATTTCCAGTGGTAGGGGACCGATGGGAAGGGACGGTTTTTTTCCCCTTCAGCCGACGTTATTTTTCCAAAAAATAGACGATATCGCGATAAAGTTGCAAAAATAGGAAACAACAGGCAATTTCATTTTGTTAGACAAAAAAAATTATTTTCAGTCAATTGAAGCCGCGTGCGAGTTATATAAACATGAATGAACCTTTTTGCACTGATTTTATTCGAAAACTCGGTGCAACTTATGAGCATTCATTATTAAAAGTCAATGTTATTGTGACAGTCGTTAGCATTTTAGAGTCAAACCAGGGTTCAACAAATTCACAAAATTTCATATTTGTTAGTTATAATTTAGGTAGTATTTTACAAAATTATTGTCAGTTACTTTTTTTTGATTTTTTTTTTCAACTTTCGTTGTTCCTTATTCTCTTTCGGTGTGCGACAAATTTGATGACAAATCATAGTAAAACATTGAATAAAACCCGACATTCCCAGTAGTAAAAAAATCGCCTAGATACTGCAATATCAGCCCAAAAAATGATAATTTAAGATCATATATGGCGGGACAATATACAAGGGCTAGCACATGAACAGCACGAATTTTTTTAAAATAATTCACGTTTTAGTTACTTTACAAAAATAAATATATAAAAAAAGAAAGAAATAGACCTCTGTGTTAACGTGCAGATAGAAAAAATGGAGAGAAATATCAGTAAAAACATATGCGAGTACAACCTAGCTAGTGCGAATCCAAAATCAAAATAGAGCGTGGGCTAAAAAAAACTATGATAAACTGAGACAAACATACCAAATATAATCTTGTGCAATTTAAACTCATATAAATAAAAGAGAAATGGCCACGGTGACTCATCTACTGTTTTTTTTTCGAAAAGGACCTTTCGTTTTAGCGAGATCACACATCCTTCGTGAGAGGACCCCGAATATCGCGTGTTTTCTCGATTTTCTCGTGTGAGGAGCGGCGGTCGCGGCGTGGCACGCCGCGGTCGCTTATCTAGTTCTTTTTGATAGGAGAGGATTACGGGTGATCAAAAGATTAGTACCGGTTTCTACTCAGAGAGTTAAATCATCAACCAAGACATTCCCAGCAGGTATCACCACCTGCAATTACTAGATATCAGAACCTTGGAAATATATAAAAAGACAAGCAAACTCATGTGATACTCCTCAATGCATGCTACTACCTTAACACCTGAAAATTCTATATGGTTTGCTTCACTGATGTAATTTCCAACAGAAGAATTGTGATTCAACGAACTATCACGAACCCTAGACAGCTCGCGTACGTGAAACATCTAGTAACTCACGAATCCGGTATACATAGCCACTGTAAAATTACAGTGGAAGTCCATTGGCATCACAAGAATGCCGGCAAAAATTCAGAACTCAAAGACAATAGCAAGTCATCAATTGCTATTTACACATATTCAGCAAGTCAGCAAGTTCCTACAGTACTCCCACCGTTACACACTCGATTACTCCGTTACTTAAGGCGCTACTAGTACTCGGCAGCTTGGCTCCTGTTGAGAGTAATTTTGTGCATGAAGTCCAGTTTCGGTTGAAGTCAGGAGTTCAGGTTGTTTGGTCTTGTGTTTTCTATTTCGGTTCTGTTTCTCAGGATTCGGTATTACCAGGTGAAGGTAAGAAGAGACCTTAAACGTGTTTTGCTGAGTCTGTTAGTTTGAAGTCTGCAGAGTCTTTGTCGGATAAGATACAGTAGTTTCTTTCGGCCTAAGATTTAAAGTCTGAGTTAGAGTCCAATTGGTTTATTCAATCCGGATTGATATCTGTAACTGAATTCAGTTTATGTTTTTGTAATCTCTAACTATATAAGCAATAGAGAAGAAAACCAGAAAAGCTGCGGGGAGGTTTTGCAGCACCAATACTCTGAACAAGTTCATTGCTTTGTCGTTAGTTGATTTTCCTGTTGTGCGCTAGTTTTTCTGTCTTGCAGAGAGTCGAGCCAGAAGACAAAGCAGCGCAAGGAAGTAGTTCAACTTCACCCGTGCTGTATTCTGGCAACGCAGTACAGTAGTCCGACAATACGAGGTATTGTTCAGGCTACTTCAGAGAAGAAATCAGACAACTTGCAAGGAGCTTGTTCCAATAGCTCCTCCCCGCTCAGAAGGTCAGACCACCTCACTCCCAGATGTCCCTCCTCAGTCCTTCCCTCCACGGCGCCCATCCCAGTACCTCCTCACCTCGCGGCTGCGCCTCTCCCGTCTAGCCTCCAGCCCTCCATAGCGGTGCCCTAGTAAGCTCTCTATTTAGTTGCCAATTTGGGGGTTTGGGGATAGTTGATTACGGATTGGATCTGCCATATGTGGGAATGTTAAATGTTAGTGCATGATTGAGCCTTGTGGAATTGGGCAAAGGGCAAAAGTCCACTTTTTCTTTCTTCCTTTATTTCTTCTTACTTTGTATCTTCTTCCTCACCGTCACCACGTCTTAGGCCCAGGGGCAGCAGTCACCGACCGTCGGTGGGGCTCGGGGGTGTTCCGGCGCCAGCTTAGAGGCCAGCTGAAGAGGATTAAAAAACCTATCTTCCATTTGGACCCTCAATGGATAAAAACCATACTCTATTAATAGGTCCACAAAAGCTCATAATTTAGAATGAAGCATGCACTTATTCGGACGGTCAAGCCCCCGACCAGTCCAGTCAAAGCAGTCCATAGCATTGCTTCACACTGGTCGTCCCCGACCAGTGAAATAACCATCTCGACCAGAGAACATGTCAAGGACAAGCGGTTATCCCTGCACATATCTTCGTGCGGATAGATGCGTACAACTACCTAGAAGTTATCCCTAGAAATGACATCATTTGGCGAGAAGACACCGTTTGACGGGAAGACACCCATCGGTTTCACGACACTTTTTGGAGATCAACTCCCGCCTTTTCAACTGATATAAATAGGGGCCAATTCATATTGTTTAGGATATTGGCGAATGGCATTCGTAACCACAATATGGAACATTGGCAATTAGTATTCGCAATCAGGATATATAATTGTAATCATTTTGTAATCCGTATACTCTGTGGAGCCGCTTGGTTAATAAAGAAGAATTCCCTATATATCGTTTTCCTCATCTTGTATACTAGAAGCCCACAATCATATTTTCATAAGCTCGATTAAGGGACCATAGGTCTTAGATACCGACAGTAGGCTCCAGCCTGATGGAGCCCCCTTTTGGATTCACCCCTGAACGTAGCGAGCCCCTTTTGGATTCACCCCTGGACGTAGCTAGCAGCGTGCTACACAGTTCTGGTCTGGCTTTTGCTAACACTTCATGCTACTGCAATATCAGCCCAAAAAATGATACTTTAAGATCATGCATGACAGGACAATATATAAGGGGTTAGCATCTGCACATCACTATTTTTTTAAATAATCCATTTTTTAATTATTTTAAATAACCGTTCATTTATAGAGAGAAAAAACAGAGAGAAATATTTGATATATTGATGGAGCCTCTATCACCATTTAAAATTGTGAAATGATGATATGGTGTCCAGCTAGCTAGAATCCTTTTCGCCAATACGAATGCCGAGAGGTTCTCTGTCGCCATTCCAATGGACGACATCAATTTGTAGCCATTCCAAAAGCCAACAAGCTTCTATTGCTAATTGAAATGACGACAGGAGCATGTATGCAAAAAAAAAACTACCAAGTAGTCCTTATGATTTTTGAGGAAGAAACACTGATATTAGCTATCTGTTGAAATAAATTAATATTTCTCCCTTAGGGAATGAGAGAAAAATCAAGCCTTTTCTGTCGCTTAACCAAGAAATTTATTGTATGCCTGTAATAAGGTGAAGAGATGTTTCTTGTTTGAACAAACCGAACGAAGACGGACATAGCATTTTGTAATATAGGTGCGAATTACATGGTGCGTAGAGTCCAGTTCGGTGCCTATCTTCGCTTTGCTACCTCTACGATACAAATGACGACAAGGACAACCATGAACATAAGCTACAACAAAGCTACATGTGCGCATTTTGGGATTGAAAATACTGGGGGATGGAAAAGAAGTCATACTTGCTGTCATACCCCCTATCAAATAGGATCCATCAGTGCTTTCCCCTTCGATTTTCTAATGGTCTAAGCGTTGCCTTCCTTTCAATTACTCCGTAGACATCCACCTAAAACTGATTTTAAGGGTCGTCCTTAGGCTTCTGCTGGACTTGAGCCGTAGCAGCTTGCTCCTTCAGCTTCTTTTGCGGGGCCAAAAACTCATAGCGGGGTTTTCAGGAAATTCAGGACGTTAGGTCAACGTCTTTCCTTTGTCTACCCCGGTCTAAGGTGAAGGTTTCCAACAGGTGAAAGATTTCAGGCGCAATTGGGTGGTTCAGCCCAATTTTTCGCTCGATGAACGCTCTGTTGTACTTATCTGGCTCATCGATCTATTGGAAGAAGAACCACTTATCGAAATGGTGGGATTATGCATGGATGAAGTTAGAGGTATGAAAAACGTAACATGCATTGTGAAATATACATATGTGATATTGACTTACACGGATGTCTGCATAGTGTAGAAAGTCAGGCTGGCAGTGTAAGTATTGTAGGCTCACATTGACTCTAGCTGTAGGTTGTTTAGTGGTATCAGCATATAAAAGTCACCAAAGGTCGTTACTTCGGCATGGACTGAACGGTGAGAGAAAAGACACATGTTTTTTTCAAGGGTGTGTTTGGTTGGTGGGATGGGATTGAATAGGATGGATGGTTCTGTACCATTTGGTTCTATTATATTGGATGATTAGAATGGTTAAGCATTTATAGAGAATATTTCTCAAATTTGTATCCTACCATCCCGAATGGGATGGTTCAATTCAAGCAACCAAACACATGGATTTTTTTGAACTATCTCATGCATGTATCACTTGGTACAAGCAACCAAACACACCCTAAGACAGGGTTTGAAATTTTATTTTCGGTTCACATCTCGGAGGTGGGCGAAATACGACCAAAATTCAAATTTGAAATCCGGAATTTTTGAAATTTTGTCCTAAATTGTCGAAATCCCGGCAAAATTCAACCGAGTGAAAATAGTCTTAACAATGTTAGAAAAGTTTGAATTTTTTTGTGGAGGGTTCTAACACATAATTAATGTTCCCATAGAATTTTATATGATGATCAAGCTTGAGTAATTTTTAAAAATACTGAAAGCGTTACTGTCCTGATAAAAGGCTGACCAATAAATTTTGATCAAATGAAAATGGTTCAAACTATGTTATAAAATTTTGAAAAAAAAATTTAGATGGTATTGACGCATAAATAATATTCTAATAAAATTTTAAGATGATGATCAAAGGTGAGGAATTTTAAAAAATTTGGACATGCTACTGTCCTTTTAAAAGGCTGACCGATAAATTTCAACCGAATAAATAATAGTTCAAACCATGTTATAAAATTATGAAAATATTTTTTTGTGGTAAAATCGTGAGATGTGGGGATTACCTTGTCATGTGATTCCTACACGAAATCCCACTCAAAAATAGAGGGATTTGAGTTGGTTTGGAGGGGGAAGGAGGAGGCTATTGGGAGCTAATCGGCCTTGCCTTTGGGCCCTAGCATGACTGGCCCCCTCATAGTTTCAGTCTGCGTGATAATATACGAGAAATCTATGCCACGATGCTCGTGAGGGATAATGATACATCCACACCATCAGTGCCAACGCTTAGGAATTATATCTCCATGTTAGATCCGCATCCACTCTTGAAAGTTCGGCACCGAGGCAAAAAAAAAAACCTTAAGTCCCAATTCGACACATTCGCGCTAGCATTGTTGGCATAGATCTCTGACAGGTTACGTGTTGCTAGCAAAGACAGATTCTCAACGCTATTACCGTTGATGCGGAGATGTTTAACTTACGCGCCATTCGCGATAGTGCAGAGAAAAGGTGTTTTGGGGGTATTTTGGGAATTAAAATAAAATGCCATAATAGGAAAAGAGAGTTCTTTACCAAAGACAACCGCGAGGTTCTACTACTGCTTTAGAGAGACCGATGCCTTTATACATTGTGCAATGGACACAAAAAATGTACCTATCTATTCCCTCCAATCACAAATAGTTATCGTTTTGGACATAGATACAATCAAACTTTCAAAAATTTAACTGTCAATATCTTTTAAAATAATTAAATTAAATACATGAAAATCATAGGTATAGATTTCACTCGAAAAAGTACCTTCATAATATTATAATTTATTGAATTTTATAAATATATTATAATAAAAATTAATAATTAAAGTTGTATTTTGAAGACAAGGTAAATGTTCGAAATGATAATTATATGTGATAAACGGTAGTATATACGAGTACAACATTGAAAGTGTGTTTCGCAAGAATAACAGATTAGAATCAGGATATTGTTGCGATGTGACTTTGTGACAGAGCCTAGAGAGTGACCATACAATCCAACGGACGTGTCAGTGGCCACTAATGGCCTCCAACGACTTTACTTTTTTTCTCAGAGGAAAGAGAGGAGGGGGTTTTGGTTCATTTGATGTCCAGCTGTTCCCAGTCCTCAGTCCTCACCACCTGGTAGGGCCTCTGCCCACTCGGTGACAAGACAACGACATGTCAACCCTATACTTACCCTACCCCAGCCGGACAGCACCACCTAGCTATCGGGGCACTCTAGACTAGAGTAACTAGATGGAGTAATAAGTGTACTTGGGAAGTGCTCACTGCTGTTCCGTTAAGCCGCGAGATCATTTATGAAGGGATCATGCCATTTATCCGTGGAGAGGACTGGACCTGTAAGAAACTTTACACGGTAAGGGCACATAGTAGATGTACATCTTACTGTTTTGCGAAAGAAGTTGTGCTAACTAGAGTATATGCCAATGAAGTTTGGGAGCAATGACCACAGCTGTCCTGGTAAAATCGACAGCAAGTGAAAACGTGCATTCAACCCTACCAATCATGCATAGTGGCATATCACTTTCTAGTATAACAACAATGTCAAGAACAACCAATCCATTTCCCAAACCGAAGTGGGGAAGCACCACAGGTTGGAAACCAATCGGTAGTCCCATCCATCAAGATCACCTCTCCCTTTCCTCAGCATGGCTAGCTTAGCAAGCCTAGCTTGAGGACTGCAGCTAGCCGGCAACGGCCGGGGGCCACTAACGTGCCTCAAAGGCCATGGACGCATGATGGAGCTGTAGCACTAAGCTGTCTGTGTTGGTTGGCGTCGCGCTGTTGCGCCTGCTCTGCTCCTCGGTAGGTGGTACGTCTACTGAATACTAATAGTAGGCTGCTTCTCGTTAGGACCTGAGACGAGTGCGTACGATGATTCACTCTCGATTCAAGTCGATTGCCGGGTTGCATGCCACCGATCGGGGTACGCTGTTGGAGATGCGCCGACGAACTTGCCCTCGCGCGTCGAGACACTTGTGCGAGTTAGCTCCGCTAGCTCGCTTGACATGAAAGCGCTGAACATGCATGTGGCTGGCGCGCGACACATCACGATTCACGCGTACGCACGTATAATTGCTTTGCATTGCATTACGCAAGCGTGTATCGTGTCGCGACGCGAGCAAGAGTTGTCTGCTTGCTACTGTTCGCGGACCACCGGGCGCGTAGTGCGTGTGATGCCATGATGTGCGGCTGTAGTACAGCGCACGACGTGCTCATTTGCTCCCAGCACGTACGTATGTACCGTCAAGTTGTCGTCAATCGCCGTTCCGAAAATGGGATACGGAGTGTTTTTCCCGTGCGCTGCCGCGGGATCGACATGCGCCTTAAACCGGCCTTGGCTTCACATAAGAATGTCGATTCGGTCCGTTTAGTCGGCCTATCTAGCTATCTTAGTTGGGCCTGAAGAAGCCTATTAGTTTGCTTGTGTAAAACGGGACCCCAGCGAAGGAGTTGTAGGCTTATGCTAGCACCTTGTTGAGGTGGGCTTTTGTTTCAAACTGGCTTCAGGCGAACCAAACGATGCTCCAGCATCCCAGCACCAGACGACACAGAGGAAAAGCTGTTAATTCCAGTGCTACCCATGGCAGAAAAGGAGAACGAACTCTTTTCATAACTGAAGCAAGGCATCATAATTCACAAGTAGCAGAGACGAATCTATTCCAAGGTAGGCCAGCAGAAACTGCGAATGCTCTGTGTGTATTGCATTGCACCAAAAATACTACCCTCTGCATCTGCCGTATACAATACTGATTTCTCGCGTGAAAGATATCAATACAGAGTATTCGTCGAAGCACGTACTCCGGATATAAGACAGTATAGCTCACTGAAGAAAAATACTCTCAAGTTGTTTGGTATGTAAGTATGTAACATCCTATGACCCCTCAAGTCAAGTACACCACAATGTACAATCACATGGCAGAAATAATAAATACATAAATGATATTGAGCTGCACTCGAAGCGATCCAATATTTCCTCCTTTTTTTTCACTGCTTGCCTATTCGGGCATCCTGCAGGAGTAGTATGCCTACAGAGAAGATTGAGAGGAGCAAAAGAATCGACACTTTCCCCACCGCGTTCCCGATCTGCGGAACTTGCTTGCCGGCGTTCTTGGTCATGACGGCGAACAATGGCGCCACCAAGAAACCAACTGCGGCTTTGTTCGCAAGGACGGCACGCTGGTCTTTCGTTATCCAGTCCATGATCAGCTCGCGGAACTCCTCGACGTTTATTCCTTCGACATCTGTCGATTGAAACAGCTGCATTTGATTGTCAAACAGTAATCGTTCACGAGTGAGGTTTATCCCAAGAAGCGTTTCATAAGAACAGAATTATGAACAATCGTGCATGCACAACGAATTCTCACTTCGAGTGCAGAATTTCAGTCGATCGGAGCTAAATAATGTAGCGGGAGCGTTGTGGTTCTCACCTGTGGGCCATGAGGGTGGCGAGAGTTAGTCCCAATGCTTTCTTATCCATTTCGTCGCACTCATCAAACATGTCAGATATAACTCAAATACCTCAACTTTTCATATCTTTTAATTTTATCCAAATAAATTGTTAGACCAAATCTAATACTAATCGGATTATTTAGGCTATTTAAGTTACAACTCTATACATGTAATTCTAGAATCATCGTAGTGGATTGTATCCCGTAGTTTTTTCAGCAAGTGTTTTTTCACATTAAATTTTATCTTCAGTTATGTTGTCGTGCTTTTAATCCTAACAAGTAGTATCAAAGTCTAGGTATCTAAATCAATCCACTGCCCCGGAGAAGGAGACTCATGGAGGCGGCCATCGCACGGTCGTCCACCTCAGGCCACATCTCAGCCGCTCGCCGGCCTTCACCACCGGCCTGTGCCCCTTCGATTCCCAACGGCCCAACGTCGCCAACTCCGCTTCGTCCGACGCCTCGACCGCCCTACGCATCCGGGCCGCCCCTCTCCTCCGGCCGCCAAACTCGAAGTCTCCTGGTTGGCGCTCACCAACGTGCGCCGTCTTCCTCGGCCGGATCCGCACCGGCCGTCGTGCAGCCTCCACGGCCGCACGCATCGGCTTCTGCAATCTGAGCGACGCATCGGCTTCTGCAATCTCTGCGACACCGGCGCATGCACGTGCCGGCCCTTCTCCTTCGGCGCTTCCTCGGCTCGGGTCTTCCAATACTACGACCAGCCCCGCCCGTTCGGCGGCCACCCACCGCTTCGGGCCGCATCCGCTGGCATCTTCCTAGGCCGCCTTCACTGCTCCGTGCATCGGCCAGACACCATCGGCGCGCACCGCGGCCGCCGCTCCTCCGCTTCGACCGATACCATCGCACCATGCGCCCTCCGCACATTGGCTCGACCGCCCTGCCTTCGACGCGTCCCTCCAAGTGACCGTCGCTTGGCTGCCTGGTCACCGCCAGCCACTTGGCCCCGGCCCCCGCTCCCAAGCCATCGGCCGCTCCGTGCGCCGACGTAGCCACTCCTGGCCTGCCGGTGCCGCCACCTCTCGACCACCGCGTCGATCCGAGCTCCTCCGGCCACGAACGACTCCAAGTCCAACTCACCCGAGAGCAAAAATAGAAAGCTATTAAAGCTATCCGGACTTCAAACCGATCTGAAAGCTCGATTTAATTTGATTTTTTTTAGTTCCATTGGCTCCGGCTTCAGAACAGCTTCAGCTTTTTCGCTCGGCTTTTCAACGCAGCTTCTCGGCTCCAGCTTCTTGATTTTAGCTTTAGCTTCCGATTTTCTTCATATTTTGCTACGCGCTCCCTTAAGTGTACCAGAAATTGCTATGCGCACCCGAAACATACCATGATGTTTTTTTTTTCAGAATCTACCGTATAGTTTTGATCTGCAATTTTTCTCCACCATGTCATCTACTAATTTGATATTGAGAATTTCGATGGCAAGATCAATTTCTCTATATGGCAGATTCAAAATGAGAGATGTTCTCAGTGGACGTAAGGAAAGCATTACTATTTACCCCGGCGACTGTTTCAGTGCCAAATAGTGAGATTTCTTTGCAACGCTAAAAAAGGTGGTAAATTCAGGCTTTTGGCTTTTATGACTGATATTATTGGCGGGATCTCATGCACAAATTTAGGTCATCATGCCTATTATTGGTGGTTTCTTTTGCAATTTAGGTTTTTAGGCATATTATTGGCGAATTTCACTTCAATTCATGCAGGATTTATCATTGACGATTTATTCGACGTTTCATTCTCGATTTTCTTTGACGTTTCATCGTCTACTTTGGAGAAGAAAAAAATTATAATGTCAGCTGAGAAGACAACTGAATTTAGTGTTTCATCATGTTAATTTGAATTTGGTGTTTCATCACCATTATTTTGGTATTTTTTCACCGTTTGAATACATTGCTATTTTGGATCGCTTGCACAACTATTATGGAGGTTTTGGCAACGTTAATTTGGAATTTGATGACACCCTGATGGTAGCATTATACTCTTCGGTGTTTTTCTAGTGAAGGTTTTTGCTCCAATATTAGTTTGAGATGAAGTATTGAAGTGCTAGAAGGAGCTTTCTTTTAAGTGGATACTACAACGTTATTTTGTTATCTTTGCTCAATATGAAGGGTTTACTGCAATTTATACCGCATTGATAGAATAAGAATTTTCTTCATCTTGACATTTTTACAGGAGCAGTTTCAACCATGTCATGAATTTTCAGTAGGTAGTTTGATGTACGTGATGACTACACGTGAAAGTTGCTCTTACAATGAGTGTTGTTTGTCGAATTTTATGTTCTAGATGGAGCATATAAAAAATCCATGCTATGTGTTCTTCGCTATCTACCCACCACCATAGGTGATCTTAGCATATGCCGCTTGATGATTGACCGTTTGTTTTAGGAGGTCAGTTGCACAGGCTTAAACTTTACTTGGGTTATGAATTATTGAAGATCCAATTTTCTTCGTCTGCTTTGTTATAGTTGTGTGTTTGAATTGACTGTTCCAGTCTCTCTCGACCTACTGGTGGTTTGTTGAATCTTGCTTCATGAGAAGCTTTTGGATAAGACTGTTCTAGTTTTTATCTTTTGTACTACAAGTGATTGGATTGACTGTTCCAATCTTACTTGTTTAGTAGTTCTTTGGAATTTTAACGCACTTGTATTCATGGTGTTCAATTACCCTTGGGTTTTTTCAAAAAAAATTTATTATGGATTTTGAGTTAATGGGAGGTTTGTTAGAGATAACTCAAATTTCTCAACTTTCCATATTTTTTGGTTTTATACAAATAAGTTGTTAGTCCAAGTCTACTACTATTCGGACTCTTTTGGCTATTTAAGCCACACCCTTGTATATGTAATTTTTGAACCATTATAATGAATTGTTTCCCATGGTTTTTTTTCTGTAAGGGTTTTTTCACGTTAAATCTTGTCTCCAATTATTTTACCGTGCTTCCAACTCTAACAAAATAGTTTGTCACACACACATAATACACACACACATATGGGGCACCATGATCTAAAATGGGTATTTTGCCTATGTATTTTTATGCAATTTTTTTTCGAAATTTTTAGGATATTGAGTTTAACCAGTTTACTAACTAGTTCAAACAAATTTGAACTAAAATTCAAACTAGAGTTTCCATTTTTTTATGATAATTTGATTGTAGGTATGTGTTGATTTTATATATAAATCAGCAAAGCATGTGATCTAAATTTGTTCAAAATTTTGAATTCGAGTATATTTTTTCAAAGGTATGTGTTTCATTTGAATTGTTATAGATTGGTATATACCCTAAAACTGAAAGTTTTAAAAAATATACCCGAATTTGACTTAAATTCATGCATTTAAAATTATAGTGCTCATGCCCCATGGTACCCTATTTCGCCATCACACACACACATATATGTATGAATTACAAAATAAATTTTTTCAATAAAAATGTGCATTAGGAAGGATTGGTCGACGAAATATGAATCGGAGACTGAATCTTGATATACCTCAGAACAATACATACTTGTTACCACGAGATGTATTGGCCGCTACGGATCATTTCATTGGAATGAAATTTGGAACGGGTATACTTGACGATGGCGATATATGAATGAAAAATAAACGTATTCGTTCGGTTGAGGATCTATTACAAGATCTATATATATATATATATATATATATATATATATATATATATATATATATATATATATATGAAGCCAAAATGGAGCACCATGGTGCCTAGGCACCATGATTTCAAATGCTTGAATTTAAGCTATATTCGAGTATATATTTCAAAATTCCAGTTTTAGTGTATATACCCATCTATAACAATTCAAATGAAACACATACCTTTGAAAAAAATATATTTGAATTCAAATATTTTGAACGAGTTTGGATCACATGCTTTGTTGATACATATACATATATATATATATATATATATATATATATATATATATATATATATATATATATATATATATATATATATATATATATATATATATATATATATGTTAGTAAACTGTTAAACTCAGCATCCTAAAAATTTCGCATAAAAATACATAGAGAACATATTCTTTTTAGATCATGGTGTCTAGGCACCATGATACCCTAGGTACATACATACATACATACATACATACATATCCAGTGAAACCCACGTGTACAAGTTTTGAAAAATTATCATATATAGGGGAGGTGAGATTCTACAATTTTGAAAAATTTGAAGCCCAAACTCAATTGCATTTGGAAGATATGAAAAAGACAAATTCAACCTAAATAGTGATTTTCACTGTTTAGCACTATTTATTTCGTTGTTTGTCTTTTTCATATCTTTCAAATGCGATTGATTTTGGTCTTCAAATTTTGCAGTATTGTAGAAGCTCACCTCCTCTACGTATGGTAATTCTTTAAGAATTTTTCAAAACTTGTAAACTGGATTTCACGGAGTTTTTAAGGTAAGTATGGTTTTCACTGAATATATATATATAAACAGATTTGTGGGCATACGCTATATATGAAGTCACGAAAATGAAACATCTTATATCCTTTTAAACATGACATGATGATTGTTAATAGTGACCTGTATGAAAGAAAACAGCAGCATGATCTCCAAAGAACAAGGAAAGAAAACGGCAATAACATGTCGCAAGCTATATAGCTACCGTCAGGATCCATGACGCGACGGAACAATTGTGCCATCCTGTCCTCGCTTCCGCGAAGACAAGTTGGGAGATGGATGGAGAGTAGGGAAGGAGGTTTCAGAAATCAGCGGCACTGATTACATAAGAGCCGCGAAATTTTGGGGATTTTGATTTTTTTAATCAGAAGGACATAGTTTCATATAAAAAAACTGAGCAAACAGTTAAAGTACAAATACCGCACTCAAAACACAAGGAGACCGACAACCAAGACCCCCGTTAAAATCTCTCCAAAGTAAACCAACAAAATTACTTCTCTCCATTAACTAAAGCATTGAAGTAGACTGAAAGAGACTTCAACTCGACTAGGATGCCACCATCCTTTTGAAATTCAAAAGTCATATCATCTTCTCCAGTCATATTACTCCTAGCTCCAGTGGAAAAGGAGCATGAATCTTCTCCCCCGGATTTAAGCAAAACTCCTCTATCTTGATCATCATTTCCTTCTTGTACAAAGGACGCTAATCTCTCAGCGAGATAGATATCCTTCTCCAAACAGTTTTTACATTTGACCAACACTGAAATTGAAAAATCATGTTATTCATACTATTCCACAAACTCCAAAGAATAGCAGCACAAATAGTATTCAAAACAGCATTTTTAGAGTTACTTAGCCAAAAACGAGCCACAGATTCGTAGTTATGCCCAATATTTAAATAAAAAACCATTAACTATACTACGGCCCTGTTTGTTTCGGCTTAGGCTTTTTGACTTTTGGCTTAAAGTTAGCTTTTTGGTTTAATGAGCTTTTAAGCCAAGATATGATGTTTGGCATCCTGGCTTTTTGATGGGTTGGATAGTGTAGCTTATTGCTATAAAGTTTGAAATACCTTTTAAGGTTGTAAGGACTTTTCTTATGTACTAATTTATCTAATACAAATGTTTCATATTTTTTTCACCGAATGTCGTATTGAAAAATATAGATTAATCTTGAGATCAAACTTTATTCTGAGCATAATTATTTATCAACTTGAAACTCTTACTATATAGCAATTTTGAACTCTTCTCAGACTGAAAATAGTATAACAATTCTAAACTCTCGTCAAACTAAATAAAAACATATACCGAGGGGCTCGATGAGGCGGATTCGATCGCCTCTTGCCGCGCCAGATCCGGTGGCCTCCACCCGCCTCCACCCACGCCACGCCGGATTTGACCGCCTCCTGCCATGCTAAGGTCGGATCAATTCAGCTCCACCTGCGCTACGCCCGAACCCTGTAGCCTCCCGCTGCTCCAAGCTCGGGTTCGACAGCCTCAACCCACGCCGCGCTGGATCCGGGTCGGTGGAGGAGGAGGGAGGCTGGGGACAGCGGAGGAGGGAGGAGGTCACGGATGGCAAAGACCGGAGCGGCGAAGGGAGAAGACATGTCGTACAGGGGAGCGCGAGAAGACGAGGAGAAATGAGGAGATGAGAGAAGGATTCTTGAGTTTATGTATGATGGTATTTGGTGGGTAATTTTGAAGACTTTCAGTGGCAAAGGGTTATTTCATCCTAAAAAAGCCCAAAAAAGCACCTCTTACCTGGCTTTTGGTTTATAGTTATATGGAGGTTTTTGGCTTTTTTTTTAAGCCCGACTTAAAAGTCAATCGTTTGTTTCGGCTTTGGCTTTTCTTCTTTTAAGCCAGTGAAAAAGCCGAAACAAACAGGGCCTACAAACATTCTTGGCTACAACACATTCAAAGAAGAGATGGTTGACATATTCATTCTCATCACAAAAACTACAAATAACTCCTTTATTAATACCTCTTTTAAACAAATTATCTCTAGTCATAATCTTGTTATGGGATAAAAGCCAAAGAAAAAGATGAATCTTAGGAGGAACAATTAAACTCCAGATGGCAGGTATAAAAACAGGAATCACACCTCTAAAATTAATAATGGCATAAAGAGATTTGACCGAATTAACACCATTACTGTTATATTGCTAAATAAGAGTATCCTCATCATCAGTAAACCTAATGCTATTAACCACCTCCACTAATTCAAACCATTTAACTATCATATTTTTCAAAAAAGTTCTTCAAAAAGTACATCTAATATCGTAACCATCCCAAATCTCAGCAATGGTACGACCTTTTTCTTTAACTAAAACATACAAATCCTAAAATTGAATAGACAAACAGGAAGATCCAAACCAGATATCTTCCCAAAACCTAATCTTTGTCCCATTGCCCACAATCCACTTATAACCAAATTTAATAGCTCTCGCAACCCACATGATTTCTTTCCAAAAAACAGAAGTATGCTCCTGATCACAGGCTAAAATATTAGGATTCTCGGTATTATACTTAGACTTGATCAAATTTATCCACTGTTTGTTCTCATTAGCACAAAACCTTCTAATCCAAGATGATAAGAGGCACAAATTAAGGTCCCTAAGATTAGGAACCCCAAGGCCACCATAATCCTTCTCTATACAAATCAAATGCCAATTAGCGAAGTGAAGTTTACCATGACCTTCAAAATCATTCTAAAAGCAATTTGCCATGTGTGAGTTGATAAGGTCAAGAGCCCACTTAGGAAACTTAAAAAACGACAAGAGATACAGGGGGATGCCGGCTAAACAAGCTTTGATAAGGACTAACCGACCACGGTTGGAAAGTAATTTTCCCCTTCAACCTGCAATTCTTTTCAAGATCTTATCAATTAAAGGTTGAAAATCTTCCCTTTTAATTTTATCATAATGCAAAGGGATACCAAGATACTTAATGGGGAAAGACCCTATTTTACAACAAAATATATTAGCATATCTTTCAGACTCACTCCTTTCACAGCCAATAGGAATTAGCTCACTTTTATGAAAATTTATTCTCATACCAGACATTTGTTCAAAACAGGTTAAAAACCATTTTAGATGAACATCAGACCTCTCATTTTTCTCAAGAAACAAAAGGGTATCATCAGCATATTGCAAACAAGTAATACTTCCAGGACAGAAATCGTCACACAAACCCCTTAACAAGCCATTGGAAGCAGCTTTTTGGATAATTCTAATAAAAACATCAGCCACCAAATTTAATAGGATAGGAGATAAAAAAATCTCCTTGTCTCAAACATTTGCTAGTCTGAAAGAATTTACTTTCCACGTTATTATCTTGACCCCCACAGAGCCTTTTTGTAAAACAATATAGATCCACAAAATCCATTTCTTCCCAAAACCCCTTTTAACTAAAATATCAAGTAAAAAACTCTAATTAACCTTATCATAAGATTTATCATAATCAAGCTTGATCACCAGGCCAACATCCTTGCTCTGGTGAACTTTGTGAATAATCTCATGGGCAATTACCATATTTTCTAAAATATATCTATTTTTTATAAAGACAATTTGATTATGAGAAATGATTCTACTACAAATAGGACCAATCCTATTAGTAAGAACCTTAGTAATGATTTTGCAACTACAATTTAACAAGCTAATGGGTCTAAAATTCTTAATATTTCTAGCATTATTTTCTTTGGGAACCAGCAATATCATAGCAAAATTAAGCCAAAAACGTCAAGATCATTTCTTTCCAAATCCCTAAAAAGGTCCATTAAATCGTCTTTAATATAACCCAAAACTTTTGATAAAACATAAAAGGGAGACCATCAGGGCCAGGAGCCCCATCAGAATAAGAATAAAAAACAGCTCTCTTGACCTCGTAGCTTCTAAACACTTATTCTCCTCATCAGAAACCATATCTTCTAAGCTAAAAAATTTCTCCCCTATATTAACATTAAGTTTAGCTTCAAAACCAAATAAGGATTTATAGTAATCACAAGCAATCTTAAACATAACATCGGTATCATGAGTCGGCCCGTCAGGCCCATCTAAAACAGAAATAACATTCTTTCTTCTTCTTTGATTAGCAACAGCATAAAAGTAACGAGTATTTCTATCACCTTCTTTCTCATCTCTGTCCCTAGCCCTGGCTTTAGTTTCTTCAATGGCCCAAAAACCCTTCAACTCTTTTTTAATGTTCAACAATCTATTCTTCTCACAATTAGAGAGATTTCTAGATTCAGATAATATATCAATCTCATCAAATTCCTTTAATAATAAATTTTTCCTTCTCTTAGATTCAGAACCAACATTAATATTCCAGCTTCTAGTGACTTCTAAAATTCCTAACCTTACATTGTCATTTATCAAGAGCATTTTCTCCCTAACAGGGATGTTCCAAGCTTTATGAGCAATATTATTAAAATCTTTATTTAAAAGCCAACACTTCTTAAATTTATAACTAGTTTTCTTATAAGGAACATCATCCCCCGAATCCCACCAAATCCCACCGAATAGGGGGATGATTTGATGCGGCATTTGCTTTTCAAAAAATCATAAGGGCAAGTACAATAGCAAAGCCAAGCACTGACTAATAGTAAGCTAAAAGCCAGTTTGTACAATAACTGTCTCTAAATGTTATTTCTAGATGTTGTGCAATAACTATATTTTCTCTCTTGTACATAAATGATCTACCTATACTCCCGTGCAAAGCTGGCTACTAAATAAGAGTCAACTCTCTTCTCTCTCCTCTTTTCTCACTCCTCCACATAGACCAAAGCTGATGTGTACAGACTCAGAGACAGCTGACATGGTCTTATTATACATACTCGTGGGCTCTGACTCTGAGGCGCACAGCACACTTCTTTACTTCTCCAGTAATCTGACATTCAGAACAATTTTCTCCTCAACTCTGTAAAGAAACAAAAAAAAGGGAAAAAAAATCAAATTAAAAGGATCGATTAATTATAACACGAAGTCTTATCAATCGGGCTCTTACGTCCTAATCATCGACCGTGACAAAGCACGGCAAAATGGTCTGTGCATTGTGCTACGGTCAATGACAGCAAATATATGCGTAAATGGTCTGTGAAGGCGGAAATTAAGCTACTAAAGCTGACGTCGGAAGGTGCAAGATGCCCGAGAGAGAGAGAATCATGTCTAGCTAGGTTCGTGCCCGTGTCCGTGCCGAACCATTTGGTCATCTTTATTTTACGTGCGCACGCACGGCCGAGAAAAGCACCGGAAGCTAGTTCGTTTTCCACTTCCTCGTTGCTTACACGAGTAACACGACACGCCGTAGTAGCAAATCGTAACTGGCGAGTAGTATTCCGGGAAACCGACCGGCCGGAGGAAAACGCCGAACGAACAATCGCGACCGAGGGACGGTTCGGCAACATTCACACGCAGAGGCGGAGTCACCTTCCGGACAGAGTGGCTGGCTGCCCCAATAACGTGAAGTATACAGTCTAGTCGCTGTCAGATATTGTAAAAACCATTTTTTCTCGCACAAGCTCTTGTTTGTAGTTAGAATTGTCTAAATTACTAAAATTTTCTAACTCCACCACTGTCGATAGAGAAAAAATTAGTAAATTAGCTACGGTGCCGTGCCGTACTGCTGCACTGCGCGCAGCCACGGCCTCATTCAGAATCGCCATCACCAGCTCTCACCATACCTCAACACGAGCCAACCGAAGGAGCTCGAGCAGCCGGTGCAGCTAGCTAGCGAAGCTCGCCACCACACGTATCGTCGTCACGCCACGGCCGGGAGGATAATCTTCGACTTAAAAAGTAGACACCAGAAAAAAGAAGCAGGCTGCTAGCTAAGTAGCTAAAGACAAACTAAGATGAGAACTATGTCAGGTAGTAAATAATAATAATAATAATTTATATTATACCACTTTAAAATCGATAATTTATAAAATACAAGTCGTTATCTCAATAATATATAGCTTCTAGATATATATGTCATCGAGAAAGTGCAAACGAATAAAATAATATAGTATAGATTATAAAAAAAAAATGATAGATGCCATCCGGCAAAAGAGCCATCATGTATTACGGAGCCAGTTTGGCTAATGTGTCGCTGAAGACAATGTGAGCGGAACCACGGGGGATAATAGGCTCCATACGACTGAATTTTTTTTTGTTTAATATTTTTTTTTTATTTTTTTCAAAACTATGCGTCCGAAAAAAAAAATTACGGAAATGCCCCCCGTCGCCCGTGTATGGGGCGATCGTCTCATACACGGGCGATTTCTGCCTCCGCCGTCTACTCCAAACGGCGCCGGTTGGTGAGCTCTCGCCGCCAGAGACAGGACTGACCAGCATATTTTTTTAGTTTTGTTTTCTAATGACTATATGTTTTTTTAATATAAACCCCATAACTTTTGATAGGAGTGTCCAAATTAAATGAAACTTGTTTCTAAATTTAAATTTTAGAATGAAGAATTAGAGTGTGAAATAAAAATTCATGTGTTGTTTGCAGAAAAATATTTTTATTTGAGTTCGAATGCTAGGCTCTAACTGTGGATTGTGAAGGAATTATAATGTGTGTTGATCCATAATTCATGAAATAAATAGAATAAGTTACTACAACCTTATGCACTTCATTTTTGCAAAAATATCTAAATATGATTGCATTTTGAATCAAAGATGGCTAGTTTAAACCCTTTATAACATTCATTGTTTAAGCAGTTAGAATAATGTCGAACGACCTCAAAACTTGATGAACCAGCTTTGTTGCATTCTTGGGCTTGCATAGGTTACAATTATGTAAAAATATTTAGATGTCACTTTAGGTCGCACTATTTTATTGTTGTCCTAACATGCAATCGGAAACATCAAAATGGCCGTATCTTTCAAACGATGGTAAAACTCGATGAAATCAAATCGTAACTTAAAATGCTATAACCTATCTCGATGGAGAAAATAACATCATTTGGGACAACTGGAGCAAGATAGGACATATACGAGCCCTCCTGACAAAGGAGCATACTCTTGAAGGTTGGGTCGACTCTTTATTACGACTTAAAACTAAAAGGAGTACCACGAACAAAGAAAACCAAAGTTAACACCAGACGCTCATCGAGTGCTTCGAGGCCACTTCCCATTCGCCCATGCCTCGTGGGCTTCTGCACGGCGCGCCTCTCTCGCTTCTCTCTCTCGGCCTCCTTCTCCTCCGCTTCTTCAGACATGCCTCCTCGCGCGCGGCATCGCGTTGTTCTTGAAACCGCCGTGAATTCATCCTGCCGGCTGGCTTGGTCAAGCCGTTGGTCCTCGGGGTTGATCTCGATCAAACCATCGCCAAATTCACACAATGGCGGAGGTGATCGCATGAAACGTAAATTAGCAAAGTTTCATTCAAAATATTATGTAACCCCGCACGATTGTTACCATGCGGCGATCCTTCAGCTCTTCTCCCATGGATCGAAGCGTGGTTGCGCACTTCCAATACCTCCTCTTCCAAGTTGAAATTTCCCAAGAGGACAAGCTCGCAAAGATCTCCGCACATACACATGGGTGCTCTGACTCCACGAGGTAGGAAGAGATCTTGGTACGCTAAATTCATGGGCATGCACTTGCTTCTTCATTTGCCTTCCCTTACCCTTTGCACTTGCACGCCTCGGCATTTTCGATTGATGCTCACCTCTATTCTTTCTCCCGCTATTCTTTGCGAGACCGCTTGTGAGAACGAATGTTATAAAGGGCAGATATCGCCCGGGTATGGAGCGATCGACTCATATTTGGGCGATCGCCTCACATTAGGGCGATCGCCCCTACTAGAGGCAATAGGTGCACCAAACGTTGGTGTGTTGTCACGCCGTGGCATAGGCAAGCAATGCATAAATGATTTGAACAATTTATAGTGATAACGCCGTCATGTTACTAACTCGGGAGTTATACAATGTGTTCGAACGTAAAGCCATTACAAAATACATCCGCATAACAAGTCAATCACGCCACGCTTCCTAATCGGCCCGTGGGGTAGGTGAGTGGCGACGGCGACGGACGACCCTCTAGGCCGGCCACGCGGCGCAGCGTAGAGTAGTCGCGACGGCGAGGCCAAGTCCTCGTGGCGCACCCGAGAGCCGAGAGGGTCGAGGTAGTCGGTCGAAAGGTACTCCTCCGTGTCGAACTCGTCGTCGAAAGGGTCGCCGAAACCACCACAGGTCTCTGCTGGGCGCGGGACGACGAGGAGCCTCCGCAGCCCACTACCCCACCGCTGCGCGTGGGCGTAGCGAGGAACCGGGTAGGGGCGAGACGCGGAAGGAGCCTCCCACCACCGCCCCACCGCTGCTGCGTGGGAGCGTAGCGAGGAACCGACGGGTAGGGCGAGACGCGAAGGAGCCTCGTCGACCACCGCCCCTACACCGCGCGGGGCGTGACGGCACCGGGGTAGGGCGAGGTGTCGGGCGAAGTGGCGTGGTGTCTTTGCGTCCGCCGACGCTCTCGCGCCCTCGGCAGTGGCTGCGAGCCAACCGCCTCACCGCATCGAGGACCCGACCCCAAGCCGTCTCGAACTCGGCGGTGGTCACCAGATGCCCCCTTTAGGCGCGTCAACATGGACACAGCCTCCACCTCAATCTCCGCTAAGAGCCGAGTCCGCATGTAACGCCGATTGGTATTACGTAAGTTACATGAAAAGACGCGTGCCCATGTAGGTTCGATTGCGACACTTACCGAGGCGTTGTCCCTCCGGGACATCTGTGAAGAACGCGTGTCCGCTACCGATACTCGCCAGGCGACGTCTGATCTTGGTGTGTACCCCACCCCGAGGCGAGTCGCGCGGGCGAACCACTCCATGTACCGATCGTACATGTCA
Source organism: Otatea glauca (assembly GCA_036346275.1). Classification (NCBI taxonomy): domain Eukaryota; kingdom Viridiplantae; phylum Streptophyta; class Magnoliopsida; order Poales; family Poaceae; genus Otatea; species Otatea glauca. The sequence goes on from CM070714.1 coordinate 45,622,586, forward strand.
TGGTCGACGGCCGGGTCTCGGCGACCTCTCGCCGAGCGCGGCGTCCCACCGCAAGGCCCATGGTCGCATACGGCGCGTGAACCGAGAGCCCACCGCAAAGACCCATCCGGTCATCCCGCAATGCAAAAACAGTAAGTACACACCACATTAATTTCGCAAAGATGCGGAGTAGTAGGATCGGGGCAAGTACATGTGAGCGCCACGCGCGACAACGTGACGAGGCGGCAAAGGAAAGGATCGAACAGCCGAATCGCCGCAAAGACTCGGTCGGGAGTACTCTCGACACAAAGGTCAAAGACGAGCACCTTACGAGTGAGCCAAAGGCCTCATCTCGCGTGCAAAGCACGGAGACCCCGTGAGGTGCTTGGGCGTGACGCCGTGCGCGGTGTATGGCGCCCACCGCACGCCCTCGCTCATGGAGGCGGTCCGAACTCCCGAACGAACTCCCGATAGGACCTCCTCACTGTCGGTGCGCAAACCTCCGCCGCGAGGAAATAAGAAATGGCGAAGGTTATTCAAGTGCGTTAGTGGGGAAAAAGATACGAGGGAGCATACCTGTCGTCGGACCCAGTAGTGGCCCATGGTGGGCCAGTCCACCGGGTCATCTCCGTAAAGCTTCTCGGGGTACGGTGTCGTGTCAACAACAAGCCTGCCGACGGAGAAGCGCTCCCAAGACCACAACCGAGGAGTAGGACGCAACCCGACATCGCCGTGTCGTGCTCGCTGAGACGGCGGCCGCATGCACTCAGACGCCGCCGCAAGCACACCGAGGCCCACGACCACCGCATCACCGCTTACAAGGGGAGTTAGACGTGCTCGCCGAGACGAGATTGAACCGAGTGTGTTACCTCATCCACCGGTGTCGACGATGTCTTTGGCGACTCGATCAAGTGGCGGTCCACCGTGTTCCGTGGGAGGACGGAACATCACCCAACCGAACAACAACGGAGGTATGCTCCAAGTGGCGGGCCACGTCCGCCTCCTCCGCGTCGGGTGGAGAAGCCGAGCTGCAGCTGTTCGCAACAAACATTATCAAGAACTTGGCGCTTCTATTTTAATTCTCAAAGAAAGAGGTACTCACCGTGGAATCGGCAACACGCCATCGTCGGTCGTGGCGCCAGGCCTCCTGGGGGTGCCCGGGTGCCGCGCACTCGACGAAACGCGCGGACAACTCGGCGTGCACGTGATTTGAGGCGTCGTGCGGCACGCATCGGACCCGCATGGGAGGCCTAAGAGGTACGACACGCCCCGCAGCGCCGGAGCCATCTCTCCCGCACGAAGGTGGAACGTGTGCGCCTCCGGTCTCCACCGGTCCACGAGCGCGCCGCCAGGACCGGTCGCATACGAACCGCGGACCTCCTTGCCCGCTAACGGCGCCACCGCTCCACCATCCTACAAAGAGGAAGTAAGCCACCGCCGCAACCCGCATGTAGTGCAATGCGTCGTTAGAATTGCATTCACGTGGTAACGCGTACGTAAAGAGTGCAAGCGTCGCAGCTACCGTGGAACCCGGCGTGGGTCGATCGCGGCGCCTCCCGGGCACCCGAGATCGGCGGTTCTAGCTCTCGGTTCTCCTCTCGGAGTACCTAGACCGGTGGTCGATCGACGGCCACGCCCAGCACTCGAGGCAAGGTCGCGCCATCGTGGCTCATTATAAAGCAAATACAACAGATTTACAAGAATTACATGTGCACACAAAATGAAATGCGAAATAACGAATTGTACCATACTCAACAAACAATACAACCGAAGTGCGGAGAGCAAAAACTCAGATTGCAAACATACGAAAGACAAAGACATGTTCGACGAGGCACACAACGCCGAATTACATTATCCTCGTAGGTACTAATCGAACATCTGAGAATTACATGATGCGAACAACAACTTACTAGTACATTGAAAATTACATCGAACATTACAACGCATATTACAACTTACCGGTCCATTGAAAAATACAAGATGGGAACAACATGGAAAGTTACATTATCCGCGGTTGCGACGCGCCTCAGACTCGTCCATATCGTTCCGAATGCGCCTTGTCCTTCGACGCCCGACCTTCATCTTCAACATTCGGATGTCCTGCACCCATCGATGGTCCGGAGAGGGGTGTTGTGAACGATCCATCCACTCGGTACCGTACACCTCATGATGCCACGTGTTGAGAACGCCCGCTTGTAGTAGTACGGGAGATGAACGGACGATGTGGATTGATGCGCCTCGGCGGTCTGCGGCAATGACGTGCGAGCACGGTAAGTGTAGCAGCGTGGTTTCGGCAGAGCACTCGCAATCACCGCCGAGTATGCATGATGGAAGTCCTCTCGGTGGCACCCTGCGACTTCGGCCACCGCAGTTGCACGTGGTATCTCCGCTCCACGCCACTCTCGTTGTAACCCGATGTGTCCGCGCTTTCTTGTTTTCTTGGACATGTAGGTAGACACAACAGCTTGAGTACGACGATCGATTGTCCGACATACATGCCGTGGAGGTCTTGTATCGCTCAATGAAATATCTCTGTCCCTAATAAGACACCTCAACTATACCCACCAAAGGGAAGGCATCCGTGCCTTTCATTACCCAGCTTGTAAATCTCCGCCAGTTCGTTGTCATGATCCCATAACGCGAGCCGCCTCGCCGTGCGTAAGGGATCATTTGTCCAAAGGCTCATGTCGATCCAATCGGTGAAACTCTTTATGCCGGTACCCGCCTCGCCGGATGTTTGAGGGTCCGCAGCCGCATATAAGGTCGTGGGGTCCTCTCCTTGCTCATGGTACACCATCGGGTTCCTTGATGAACTAGCGGTACCTCTGGGATCCATTGATTGCTTCTTCGTTAGTTCGCCCAACGCCTTCCAAAGCGCTGAACTTCCTCCGCTGGTTCTGCTTGCACAGCGCTTGAACATGTTCATAAGCTCCTTGTTCCCGAATCGACGGAAAAATTGGCACCCATGTGCCTCATGCACCACCGCTCCTCGATCCGCCACTTTGTCGCTCCCACGACGGCGACCTTGTTGCATATCCACGATCGCTCTTAGCAGCCTCGCATGTCGGCCATGGATGACACAAACATCGTGCCCGCCGAGAACAATTGCCGCCTTCACTCTTTCAAGGAACCAGCATCACTTCTCCGTGTTTTCCTCCACGAATGCCAACGCAACCGGTAGAACTCGTTGTTGGCATCCACCGCGATCGCAGCTTAGAATCGCCCTTGTACTTCCCGTGAGGAATGTGCCGCCCATGCAAAGGACCGGCGACAGCGTTTAACGCATTTATGCATGCGCCTGTGGCGAAGAATGCACGCAATACCCACTTCCCGCACGCACCACCCGCAGGAACTTCGCAAGGTCGATGGATGTACCGGGGTTCCTTTGTGCGATTGCCACGAGCAAGTGGGAATATTCTCGCATTTAAACCTCGTGACGCCCCGAACCGTATTTCCAGAGCTGTCCTTTTGCTCTCCATGCCTTTATGTAGCTAATCTTGTATCAAACCTCTCCTCCACGGCCGTGATAATAGATCGAGGTCGCAGATGGGGATTGTCCACGATCCGACCATAAAACACATTTGCCACCCAAGTGGACGATGATTATGTGTCCCCGCTCCGCTTCTTCCAGCTCAGCTATGCTCCATCACTATGGAGCATTTCCGAGAGTCCGCCCACTTCCCGGTATGCATGCACCCGCCATGGGCACGAATCAACTACGACTTCACGTCGTAGTCCTTCTTGGCCGGACTTCACAACCCCGAATTGCCGCCGAGACATTGCCCAAGATTTCACCGCATCCATCACAGCCTCCTTGTCTTTATATATGGCCCTCGTCACCTCGCTCTCACGATACTCCCATGCATCAATGTTCCTTCATTCATCGTTAGGTCTTCGAAATTGTAATTGGTCCACGCACTGTGGATAGGCACCTCGGGCGTTGTCCTCCTCGCCGAGTGCTCACCATCGTGACTTCCTCATCCGCACGGTCCTCCTCTTCCATCAGTCAACAATGTCCTCCACCTCCTCCCCTCGCCGGCCACCTCGCGCCTCCACCTGCCTCCTCCCCCCCTGGCCCCTTCGCCACCGCCAGCCTCGTGCTCCTCGCCTCCGGCTCCTCGCCGCCTTCCTCTTCGCATCCTTCTACATTTGATGTCCCTCCGTCCGTAATGTCCACCCCGACATCACGAACTTGCGACACCGATGGAGCTACCGGTAGCATCAGACAACAACATGAGCGCCAACCCCGCCTACTAAAAACCAACATAACTCCTCCATGTTGACGCCGAGTTAATAGGAATCAACTCTCCGTAAAAACGGTCTTGTGCTCGGCTCACTACCGCTCGACCGCAACCAACACTCGGGCATCCAAACCAACATCCGAGACATCCACTCCAACAAACCTCAGATGTCCTATCGCCGGGCTCGCATATGCCCAGTGCACGACTCTTGAAAATGATGATAGATCCACCCCATCCGCCCCCTGTGCTATCTCCCCATCTCCATAAAATATTTGGAAATACAATTTCTCCGACATGCTGCAACGTCCGACGGAAAAATATTACTCTAAAATACAATCTACAAAACGTACATTGACCGTACTACAAAATACGACTATAAATAAGTGATTTTGACTACAAATAAGTAATCAAAATGACTACCATATGGCCTAACATTATATTTGTGCCACATTACATTAACCCTACCAAATTAAAATTGTAAATATTGTCTACTTTTTTCACTGTATTCACTTTCTATATAATCGAGTACTATACAACTCAAATCTCTAAAACTAAATACTACATTAAAGTTATAAACGCTATTCGAGAAATTTATAAACAACACTATGAGAGAAATTCTAAACATTGCACAATCCTAAATTTTCTAAACACTAAAATAAATTTCTAATACTACAATAAATTTGTAACGTACTAAATACTATAAAATCCTCAAAATTCTAAAACTAAATACACCCCATCCGCCCGTGCTATCTCCCCATCTCCATAAAATATTTGAAATACAATTTCTCCGACATGTCGCAACGTCCGACTTTAAAAATATTACTCTAAAATACAATCTACAAAACGTACATTGATCGTGACTACAAAATTATTTACATCTGGCTAATACATTATTTACGTAATAAAATTAGTAATACACAACCCTAATAAATTAAATTTCTAAATATTGCCTATAGTTTCTAACTAACTAAATTTCTACATACAAAATACTACATTAAATTTGCATATACTTTGAAATACTACATTAAGTTTCTAAATACTACATAATGCATTAAGTGATCGCTACATTAAAATTCACGAGAGCTATACAATTTTAAAATTTCTAAACACTACGCAATCCTAAAATTTCTAAATACTACAACAAAGTCCTAAATATTAAATGATATTTTAATTACGCAACCTATAAAATAATTCCTACAATTATCTCTAAAAAATTCTTACAGATAACTATAAAAAATCGAAATTTACCTTTTTTCTTTTTTCTTCTCTTCTCTTTCTTTCTTTCTTTCTTTCTTCTTTCTCTCGCTTTGCTTCATCGCGCTTCACTCGGCTGGAAGGAGGCGCTGGCAATAAATACTTCGTCGCCTCAGTATGGGCGATCGTCCATCAGGGGCGATAGGGGGCCCACCATCGCCGCCGTTAGCGCTTAGCGCTGGACCGTGGCGAGCACCGATCGCCGTGTATGGCGATCGCCCATACACGGGCGACGGGGGGGCATTTCCGTATTTTTTTTTTCGGACGCATAGTTTTGAAAAAAAGAAAAAAAATATTAAATAAAAAAAATTCCCATACGACTCGTGTACCGGACTGCCGTTATTGGGCCCAGATTTTGTTAACAGATCTGTGTCATCGTTCGTACGTGTTCGCCTCTCTACCTCACCCTCCCACCCTTCGCGGCTTCGCCGTTCCGATTTCCCCGTAGTTTTTCGCCTGGCAGACCGCGATTTGCGAAGGGCTCTGTGTCCCCATCTTGTACTATTTTCTTTTCTTTCATGCCGGAAGAAGTTTCCTATAACACTTCAAATTTTAGTCAAAAGTCTATTCACCATCTTGTACTATAAAATCGGATATAACTCTCAAACTGTACAATCCAATTCAAATAATATTCTAACCCGATTTCTTATAGTAGTTTTATCCGTGTGGCTTAATGAGTAGGGGCGGAGCCAGGCCTGGCAAGTGCCCCGAGGCTCAAGGCCCAGCTGGCTCCGCTCCTGTTAATGAGTGAGCGGTTTGTCATGTAGGATAACACGCTAGTTAAGTTAGATCAATAATAAGTAGACCCCACACAAGATTCTTCCCAACCGAGCTTCTGTCGGCGTTTCGAGCACCGGCGAGTGAATTTTTAAGTTTAAAGGGTCGCGCGCTCCCTCTCCTTGAATGGTTAGACTCAGGAGTCCAAGACGATATCGTTCTGACCAACGCCCTATTCCGCCAGTGTGGTCGTGCTTATATTACAGCGGTGCGATAATCGCATCGCTTTTACAAGCGGGAGCTGAGAACTCGAAAACGTGAGAGCAAGAAAACCTATTCGTGAAGATCGAGAGCCGGGAGTCCGTCGCCCCTCCTAGAGGATCCTGCCTCCCTTTATATAGCCAGAGGGGGTAGGTTACATAGGAAGTTGGGAGAGGAAAGGGCGAGGTGATCTATGCTAGGAGTTCTGGTCCTTCGTCTTGTCGTTTGGACAGCGTGTGTTTCCTTCCACGCCAGGTAGGTGGACTCACTGAGCAGAGCAGTTGGCCGTTTCACCGGGAAACAGCGCACCTGCTCTCTGCAAGCCTGTCAGGCGCTGACGTTGCCTTGGGAGGGAGTGCGTCCTCATGCCGTGCGCGTCTAGATGATGAGATCGAAGCTTGACTTTGGCAATCTCCTTACCATCTCGGGAAGGAGCCACCTGCCCTCGCATAGTCACTCTGTGCTATCGTATCCGTAGGGCACGTGGCTAACGGCCGGTGGAGGCCCGACACTTGGCCCTTGCGGAGATCGCCTCAGCTTGGTCGGAGATCGTGGAGTCCGACTGGGCCTGACGCCTCATCGGTCGTGGACTAGCTTGGGCAGCTCGTTAGGTCGGGGTCGATCGTCCTTAGTGGCCCCGTGGGGCCTTTGTTCGGAGTCGGTCTTGGGGCGGCCCGTTCGTTACTCCAGGCCGTTGGGGTACCCATGGTACGAGTATTCGCCAAGAGCTCCTCAACCCCGAGCGAGTTCGTTAGATACTGGTCGGGGTTTAGCTGGTCGGCGAACATGGTTGAGTGTGGCAACCAGACTTGGTCGGCCGATCCGACCTAGCTCGCTGGTTCCACTGGTGTGTTGAGCGCATCCGCACCGCCGAGGATCTGGCAGGTAGCTCTGCCGCCGGAAGCCTTTAATTGCTTCGTTGCGTGCGTCGCGCATGATTTGGCATGTCTTGACCATACGTCTTTCCGGCCATTTCGGAATCCGACGAAGGACGTTTCGTCTTTCCGCGTTTGCATTTACTAGGAGTCGTTTGGCCTTCCTTCATTCGGGTATATAAGGACATCACCGCTCGCTTGAACGGTTGTCCCCAGCCTAGAATCCTCCTTCGCAACCTTTTGATGGCTTCGTCGCATCTGCCGGTCTTTAGCTTCGGTGTTGACAATGAGGTGAAGGAGGAAGATCCCTGGCTCGAGTACTGGGCAAACTACGACCGGGTGATGGCCGGGCGTAGACCTTAGGTTCTTTCATAGCATTATGTAATGATCGAACCGAGGGGTCTATAATAAAAATTTCTTCTTTCTTTTCGATCGCTGCATCTATGTGATGACTTCGTTTTAGGCGATTTCCCAAACTACTCGAGCCCCCGAGGGTCAGTAATTGGTACGCGACCGTTTCTCTTAAGCGCGGGCATCCTGATGCAGACGACCAGATGCCTCTCGGGAGGTTCTGTTGTCCTAGTGCTCGTTTAACGTCGTAGCTAGATGTGCCTTGGTCGGCGCGGTCGACCAGATGCCTCTCGGGAGGTTCCGGCGTCCGAGTGCTCGTTTAACGTCGTAGCTGGACGTGCCTTGGTCAGCGTGGTCGACCAAACGCCTCTCGGGAGGTTTCGGTGTCCGAGTGCTCGTTTTACGTCGTAGCTGGACGTGCCTTGGTCGGCGCAGACGACCAGACGCCTCTCGGGAGGTTTCGGCGTCCGAATGCTTGTTTTACGTTGTAGCTGGACGTGCCTTGGTCGGCGCGGACGACCAGACGCCTCTCGGGTGGTTCCGACGTCTGAGTGCTCATTTTACGTCGTAGCTGGATGTGCCTTGGTCGGCGCGGACGACCAGATGCCTCTCGGGATGTTCCGACGTCCGAATGCTCGTTTTACGTCGTAGCTGGACGTGCCTTGGTCGGCGCGGACGACCAGATGCCTCTCGGGAGGTTTCGCGTCGAGTGCTCATTTTACGTCGTAGAGGGCGTGCCTTGGTGGCGCAGACGACGGATGCCTCGGGAGGTTCCGCGTCCGAGTGCTCGTTTAACGTCGTAGCTGGACGTGTGCTCGTTTTACGTCATAGCTGGACGTGCCTTGGTCAGCGCGGACGACCAGATGCCTCTAGGGAGGTTCCGGTGTCCGAGTGCTCGTTTTACGTCGTAGCTGGACGTGCCTTGGTCGGCGCGGATGACCAGATGCCTCTCGGGAAGTTCCGGCGTCCGATTCTCGCTTACGTCGTAGCTGGGCGTGTGCTCGCTTTACGTCAGAGCCGGGCGTGCCTTGGTCGCGCCGAGCGACCAGATGCCTCTCGGGAGGTTCCGGTGTCTGAGTTCTCGTTTTACGTCGTAGCTAAACGTGCCTTGGTCGGCGCGGACGACCAGATGCCTCTCGGGAGGTTCCGACGTCCGAATGCTCATTTTACGTCGTAGCTGGACATAGGGCGTCCATCTCGAGTCCCCATCGGGAGAGGGTAGCTGCGAGAGGAGTGGCCGCTGTCTATCCCACGTATACGCCCCGTCCGCAGGTGTGGGACCTGGAGGGGGTGAGCGAACGCGCGTTTACCTGCGTCGGTTTGAACGTCGTGCTCGTGGAGCTAATAACGGGTGATCCGAGTGGGACCTGGAGATCCCTCCCAAGGGGGACATTTCCAAGCGGACGATCCCAGCGTAGGGTGTCCGGCCCACTGGGGGCGACCCTTGAGAAACCTTTCTTTACTCGATCCCGTGTCGGACTCCGGGCCGTCCGCCGACCCAGAGTACAGCTGGTTGTCACCCATCGATGGGTTCCGCGGGAGAGCATGAAGTATGGTCTCGAACACGAGTTAAGGCGATTGGGTCGTCCGCCGACCCAACTAGAGGCCCACTGGGGGCTCACCTTGTCCTCGCCCCTTGCTCAATTTTTTGCTGGGGCGGCTTGAGTCCACTTGGTGGATCGTGCCTTTGGAGTTCGACTGGGCCCTAGGCGCGAGCTATCGAGCTCTTTTTCCACTTTGGGGGCCACAGCGGCCCAGCGGGCCTCTCGCACACGTCTCGTAGCAGCCGACCCGGCCCGAAGGCAGAGACCAAGAGGCCATAGGGTGCGCTGCTCGAAACGATGTCTTTGCGCCTCCTGCAGTCCTATCAGACTTAAATGCATAGAGAGGAATTGGAAATCATTGCAGTTACCAGGGGCCTGGCGTGGCAGCCGAGGGCGTGCGATGCTTCTCCCGAGGAGGTGTCTGTTCGACTGGTGCCTGCTCGGCTCGACGCCTATTCGGCTCCTATAAATCCGACGCGGGGACGCTTGTGCAGGTCACTTGCCTTTGCTTTCCTCGCCTTCCTGTCTTTGCCTGCGACAAGAGAAAACCAGAGCGAGGGAGCCGGAGAAGAGAGATCCCCACCTTCCCCTTTTCTCACCTTTTCGTTGTTTTGCCTCGGAGATGTCGTGGCCAGAGTGCTCTGCTCGGCCTAGCTGCACGCTTGGCCTGGAGAAGAAGGGGTTCCTCCCCCCGCGGGATGTCTCCAAGTGGAATGTGCCGACGGGGGTCGCCGTCCTTCACGGGGCGACGAAATCGTGGTGCCCGCCATTCTTGAGCGGGTTTGGACTCGCCGCACCCATTTGTCCGAGGGCTGCTGCATTATTACGAGGTGGAGGTGCACCATCTCAACCCCAATGGTGTGCTCCATATAGCAGTCTTTATCGCGTTGTGCGATGCTTTCCTGGGGATCGATCCCCATTGGGCGCTTTGGAGGAATTTCTTTCACGCTCGACTAAGGAAGGACAAGCCGACGGATGCCCCGGCGCCCATGGGCGGTGTGGCCTTCCAGCTGTGCGGTAGCCGCGCATCGGACTACATTGACGTGAAGCTGCCGTCATCAAACCGGGGCTGGCACTCCGAGTGGTTCTATGTTCGGAACCTGGGAGGAAGTGCCCCGGTCTTCACCGGCCGTCTTCCCGAGGCGGGGCTCCAGTGGACTTGGGGCGCCGAACGGAAGGAGAGGAATAAGGTGACCGAGATCATCGACCGGATCAAGGCCCAGCGAGAGCGAGGTCTGACCGGCGACGTCGTCGTACGCGTATTCATGAACATGCGCGTGCAACCCCTTATGGACAGGATCCGTCCCATGTTCCAATATGAGGGCCAGTCTGATCCCATGAGGATGGCAAGACCAGAGCTTTCCGCGTCGGAGGTGGAGGCTCACGTGTCCGCTGTTACGGGTGGCAGCACCTCCGAGGCGGCGGGCGGCCACCCCGAGCCGTTCTCGGTGCGCAATCTTTCGGACCTGGTAACCCGAGCAGATCTGTTCCCTTCCTCTTTTTCATTTTCGGCCCTTCGCACTTGGTCTGACTAGTATCTCCATGATTTTCAGGGGCTCGCCGGGATGGTCTCCCTGGTATTGCTGCCGGGGGAGAAGGAGCTGAGGGCCGCAGTCCGCGCGGACTCCACGCAGCGCGAATCCGAGCGCAAAAGGCAGAAGGAGGAGAGGAGGAGGGAGAATAAGAAAGAGTGCGTGGCGAGGACCACGCGTGGCGAGGAGGTCTCCGACACGACCGCCGTTGAATCGGCCGGTCTGAGGTCAACCTCCAGCGATAGTGGTGGCGGTGATGACCCATACCGCGGGCTGGAGCTCGGGCCGTCGACTGGCGGTGGTCCGGACGAGTGTCCATGCGGACGCCGCCGCAAATCACGCCTCGGCGAGAGGCATCCTCGGGAAGCGGAGGCGGTCGCCTCCGCGAGGGAGGTCGGCGAAGAGGCGCGGTTGCCCGCACGCCGCCGGCACTGTAAGTACTCTCCCATCCCCGAGTCGCATTGTAGTAGAGTAGTTCGAGTAGCTTTTGACCGACCGCTGTGTACACTGTGTCTTACACGAGCGGCCGAGCGCGGCGGTGCGCCGGTGAGCCCCGGAGGGTCGGCGTCGTCCGCGCACCGGCGGGGCCGAGGAGACGCGAGGCGAGCCGGAACTACGGCGGGCGGCGCCATGGCGGAGCGAAGCGACAGGTCGAGGCATCGCGGCGGCGCTGAGTCGCCAATGAGCCGACATCGCGATGGCGTGCCGTGGCCGAGCCCGAGTCGCGGGAGGTCCGACGACCCTCGAAGTCGGGCCTCGCCCGAGATCGAGGGTGTGAAAGAGCTCCGCCGCTTATCGCCGGGAGGCCGTCGGCTGCACGGTCCGGCTCTGAGGTGATCCTACCGCCGCGCTCGGAGCCTGTCGGCGGAGTGTCCCAGCGTCGGGCGATCGTCCCGAGACGCGGGAGGTGCCGATGACCCCTCCAGGGACAGTCGCGGGCCGCCGAGTCGGCTCGGCGCTCGCGCCTTTGTTGGCATGGTGGGAAGATCCGCCATGCGAGGCCGTCTCCGCGACAGACGACCCGACAATGTGCGGGAGGTGGGAGTCTTTCGAGAAAGTGCTCGGGGTCGGTGAGATGGGCCGATCCACAAGGGTTGGCTCGCCTCGACTCCTCCAAAAAGGTCTTGGGCGCTATCGGGGGAATCATCCCGATCGTGCGGTGTCAACAAACTCCCATCTTTGCCGCTTTGATGAGTTTTGCGGTGAACTTAACCGGCGTTCGTGTTTCGCAGTAGCTTGTGGGCTCGTTCGAGGGCGGTCCGAAGCTTCGACGCCTTCGGGCCAAAGGGCGGCCGTCGAGGTGAAGCGCGATCGTCTGCGCCCCAAGCTGCGCGAAGCTCTGGGGGCGTTGGCCCGCGAGCGGGAGGAGGCGGGGAAGGTCCGCCAGGAGCTGAGCCAGGTCGCCGGGGTCTTGCACGATGTGCGTCGGTCAGACCAATCCTTGAAGGCGAGGGTAGCTAAGCTCGAGTCCCTCCTGGCGGGATCCAACGGCGCCAAGGATGCTGCCGTCGCCGTGGAGGAGACCGCGCGGTCGGAAGCATCCCGCCTCAAGGCGAAGCGACGGCCCGTATGGCGCCGAACAAGCGCTGTTCGAGCGGACGCCGCTCGGAAGGAGGCTTTAGTGAGGGCGCCGCAGAGGCGGACCAGAGGAGCTCCACGCTCTGCGACTCACTCCCGGTGGTAAGTAACCCAACTCTTGTAGTCAACTTCGCGATCGCGGCACGCGAGGTGTGCTCGCTTGACGCAGTTTTTGGTCTGCAGTACTGCAGAAGATCTTTAGCGACGCCGTGGAGGTGCGGAGGTCGGCGGTGGAGGAGCGCGATGTGGCGGTCGTGGTGCGTGACGTGGCCTTGACGTCGAAGTAGCTGACGACCGTCCGAGAGGCCGACCGGGATGTTTGCGACCGAGTGCTCGAAACCGTGCCAGGCCGAGCTCGCTCGCCACCGAGTTAGCCCGCGTGCCCGAGCACGTCAATAGCTTGGTGAGCGAGGGCGTCGTGCTTGGAGCCTACTCAGCGCTCGTTTGCACCATCTCTCATTTTGATGGTATCAACCTCGCCACGGTCAGCAGCGGGATTGCTGGGAATCGGACTGAGGAGGAGAGCGACAGGTTCGAGCTCCAAGTCGAACCGTACGCCCGGGTGATTGCTGACCGGATACCGCCCAGAGCATCCTCCATCGAGAATAGGAGGAAAGTTAGAAAACTTAACATATTTTTCTTTCTTTTTGTGATGTAAGAAACATTAGTATGTAATAAACTGAAGTTGGCAAATTCCAATCTGTCTCTTGTACTTTCCTGTTGTGATGAACGCTTGGCGACCATAGCTCTAGAAACCGCGAGGGTTGGTCAAGCGTAGGTCAGGGCGTTACCATTTACAAGGGAAGCGTGAAGAGGACGAACTCGGCTCTGAAGCATTCATGCGCACTTGCTCGGACAGAGTGTTCCCGACAGGCCAAGGGTCGCCCGTGTGGCAATTCCTTCTTTATAAGCGCTACTTAGCAACCGAGGCGTGGCGAGGCCGTAGCACTTGGGTCGAGAGGGTTACCGCTTAGGAGGAATCTCGTAGTTGGTCGGGTCACCGACCCGCAGGAGCGCGTGAATCGGCCGTGTGCTCGCGGGAAAGGAGTGTTCTGGATCGACCAAGGATTGCTCGTGTGGGCACTTCCTTCTTCCACAAAGCGCTACTTAGCAACCGTACGTGGGGCGTGGGCCGTAGTACTCGGTCGAGAGGTTACCGCTTTAGGAGGACCCCGTGGTCGGTCCGGGTCACCTACCGCGTGCTGCCGTCGGCTGAAGCGACCACGCGGGTGTGCCGACCGGTGGCCCCCGAGCGTCGCGTGGCGACCGGGTACTCGGTAGAAGGGTAAAAAAGAGCGAGGGACAAGAAAGAGTTTTAGGGATAGAATCGCATTAACTTTTCTATGTTCCATGCGTTGGAGACGACGTTGCCATCCGTGTCCTTGAGTCGGAAGGTGCCGTGTCGGAGAACCTCCACGACGGTGAAGGGTCCTTCCCACGGCGGTGAGAGCTTGTGTCTGTCTTGGCTGGACTGAACCTAGCGCAGGACCAGGTCGCCCACGTTGAAGGACCGGCCTCGGACCTGATGGCTGTGGTAGCGTCGTAGAGCTTGCTGGTACTTGGCCGATCGCAGAATGGCTACGTCATGCGCCTCGTCGAGCTGATCGATGGCGTCTTGTTGTGAGACGAGCCCCCGTGCCTCGTCAAAGGCTTGTAGTCTCGGGGCGCCGTATTCTAGGTCTGTCGGCAAGATGGCTTCAGCACCGAACACCATGAAGAATGGTGTAAACCCGGTCGCCCGGGTTGGTGTAGTCCGTAGGCTCCAGAGGACGGAGGGTAACCCATCGTCCCGCGAATTTCTTCAGTCGACTGAAGATTCGCGGCTTGAGCCCTTGGAGATTCATGCCGTTTGTCCGCTCGACCTGGCCGTTGGTCCGCGAATGAGCCATAGCTGCCCAATCGACGCGGATGCTGAAGTCGTCGCAGAACTCGAGGAATTCCTTCCCCGTGAACTACGTGCCGTTATCGGTGATGATGGAGTTCGGGACTCCGAACCGGAAAACGATGTCGCGGAAGAAGGTGGCCGCCTGCGCCGATGTGATGCTGGCGACCGGCTTGGCCTCTATCCACTTGGTGAACTTGTCCACCGCGACAAGGAGGTGGGTAAAGCCCCCGGGCACCTTTTTGAAGGGCCCGATCAGATCGAGTTCCCAGACCGCGAGTGGCCAAGCGATGGGGATCGTCTGTATGGCCTGCGCCGGAAGGTGCATTTGCCGGGTGAAGAATTGGCATCCCTCGCAGGTACGGACGATTTGCTCGGCGTCGGACATGGCGGTCGGCCAGTAGAAGCCTTGCCGGAAGGCTTTTCCTACTAGGGACCGGGGTGCGGCGTGGTGACCACAGACACCGCCATGGATATCGAGCAGCAGCTATCTCCCTTGGTCGACCAGAACGCATTTTTGGAGGACTCTAGAGGGACTCCTTTTGTAGAGGTCTTCTCCGACCAGGACAAAAGACTTCGCCCAACGAGCGAGGCGCCGTGCCTCGGTCGAGTCGGTGGGGAGCGATCCATCAGTCAGTCGGTTGACGAAGGGCTTCCTCCAATCGGAATCGGTCAACAACACGTCGCGGCCCGACCCGAGCGACTCTACGTCCGACCGCTGGGCGGTCGGAGTGGTCATATCGGACAAGTCGGACGGTCGCTCGGTAGCCGAGTCCAATTGGACGGATGGTTGTCGAAGATCGCAAACGAAAATCCCAGGTGGGACCAGACCTCTTTCGGAGGCAAGGTTTGCTAGGTAGTCGGCCTCACCATTGTAGCGTCTGTAACTATGGTGAAGCTCGAACCCCTTGAACCTTTCCTCGAGCTTGCGCACTTCCCGACAGTACGCGGCCATGCGGACATCTCGGGGCTCGGCGGCCTTCATGACTTGGTCGATGACAAGCTTGGAGTCTCCGTGAACGTAGAGTCGGCGAGCACCGAGGTCGGCAGTGATCCAGAGACCGTTGACGAGGGCCTCGTACTCGGCGACATTGTTGGTCGCATCGAAGAGCAGCCGAATGGCGTACTGGAGCTTGTTTCCGAGCGGGGAGACGATGACGACTCTCGCACCCACGTCGTTTTTGGTGTAGGACCCATCGAAGTACATTGTCCAGTACTCGGGGTCTTCAAGCGCCGGTGGAGCTCCTCGTGCTCCTCGCGCTGTTGTTGGAGCTCGGTGCGGCGAGCTTGGGTGCGTTCAGCGCGCTCACGCTGATATTCCTCTTCCTGCGCTCTGGTGCGCCATGTTGCACTCGTGGGAGTGCGGCCCGCCGGCAACGCGCTCCGTGTTGGAGCTGGAGTCGTGGCTAGAGGAGTCCTCCAGCAAGTCGTGGACGGAGGCCGGCATATAGCCGGCCATTGCCACGAGGCGCGAGCCCACGGGAGGTGACATAGTCACCGCTCGAGCTCACGGTGTCGTTGCGAGAGGCGCGCAGGCTTGGTGGGTTCCGGCTTCGAGATTCGCATGGGAGCCTCGAGTCGGAGGTTGCAGAGATCGCCGGAGATGGAGTCCAGGTTCTCAGCGGATGCCTGGTCTCGAAAGGTGGCGGGGACGAGCATGAGCTCTCCCGTCGAAGTGGCGACGAAGTCGAGGGAGCCGAAGCGGATCCAGCTCCTTGATGCGGAGACATTGTCGCGGGTGGAGGAAGCCATCAAGGAAGCGAATGGGAATCTTAGAGATGACGATGAGGACGCGCAAAGGCCCCTACCTGGTGCGCCAACTGTCGGCGTTTGAGCACCGGCGAGTGAATTTTAAGTCTCAAGGGTCGCGCGCCCTCTCCTTGAATGGTTAGACTCGAGTCCAAGGCGATATCTTGGTTCGGCCAACGTCCCTACTCGATTCGTGTGGTGGTGCTTATTTTATCGCGGTGCGTATGACTATCTGCTTTTACAAGCGGGAGCCGAGCTCAAAACGTGAGAGCAAGAAAACCTATTCGTGAAGATCGAGAGCCGGAGTCCGTCGCCTCCCGGAGGATCCCCTCCTTTATATAGCCGGAGGCGCAGTTACATGGGAAGTTGGGAGAGGAAAGGGCGAGGTGATCTATGCTAGTAGCTCTGGTCCTTCGTCTTGTCATTTGGACAGCGTGTGCTTCCTTCCACGCCGGGTAGGTGGACTCACTGAGCAGAGCAGTTCGCCGTTTCACTGGGAAACAGCGCACCTGCTCTCTGCAAGCCTGTCAGGCGCTGACGTTGCCTTGGGAGGGAGCGTGTCCTCATACCGTGCGCGTCTGGACGATGAGATCGGAGCTTGACTTTGGCAATCTCCTTACCACCTCGGGAAGGAGCCACCTGCCCTCGCACAGTCGCTCTGTGCAATCGTATCCGTAGGGCACGTGGCTAACGGCCGGTGGAGGCCCGACACTTGGCCCTTGGCGGAGATCGCCTCAGCTTGGTCGGAGATCGTGGGAGTCCGACCTGCGGGGGTCGGACGCCCTATCGGGTCGGGGACGAGCTTGGGTAGCTCGTTAGGTCGGGGTCGATCGTCCTTCGTGGCCCCGTGGGGCCTTTGGTCGGAGTCGGTCTTGGGGCGGCCGTTCGTTACTCCGGGCCATTGGGGTACCCATGGTACGAGTACTCGTGAGCTTCCAATCATGCTTTTATAGTTGTCGGCTCATTTAACTCTCCTCTATTTCAATTTGGAAGAGAATTCCATGTAAACCCCACCTGTCATTCGCCTAAACATGCTCAGCGTGTTATCCTACATAACACAATCGTTCACTCATCACGTCACGCGGGCAATACCACTATACGAAACCGAGTCAGTATGTTATTTGAATCGGATTGTAAAGTTCGGAAGGCCAAATATTGGGTTTCATAGTTTGAGATGTTGGACGGACTTTCGAATAAAGTTTAAGGTGGTTTATATACTTTTCACTTTCATTTTTGGCTTCCTTTTTAACAAAATTGCAAATTTAGGTTCATTCTCGATCACAAAAGCAACAGCAGACGACACTATCATCTACCGCGCTACCCTACCATAGCAGATTGCCAGCATCACAGCGGCTTTGTCCATCGCGGTAGCTTCCTGACAAACGCGACAAGTGGTGGGCCCCACCTTCATGCCGAGCTCAAGCATTCGGTACCTTGTCGTTCCAAGCTTGAGTACTACGGTAACTCGGGTGTCATGGTAGATGTGGTGTCGACAACCTATCGCGGTAGAAAAACATGGTAGGTGACATGTATCGTTTGTCGGTATTTTCATGATCGGGAAAAGGGTTAGATTTGTAATTTTATTCAAAAATAACTAAAGACGAAAAAGTATGAAAGTAGGCTAAATAAGCCAAAGCTTGGTGATTTGCTAACCATTGCACCTCACACAAGCCATGTTTGGTTGGGCTTTTTCTGTAAGCTTACAATCAAAAAAGCTAAAGTCAAAACAAATGGCTGAATTTTTAGCTGAGCTTTTGAAAAAAAAACTAAACCTCCATATAATTATAAGAAAAAAGCCAAGTTAGACATACTTTTTTTGAGCTTTTGCGGGATAAAAATACCCTTTATCACTAAAAATTGGCTTTAAGCCATGAATAAAAAAAGAGAGACTGAACTAGACAAACATGACATGAGTGAGCAACGCATTGCACTCCCAGCTAGGGATGAAAACGGAAACATAAGTCTTTTTTTAGAAACAGAAACGAAAAATATCGGTATGGAAACGAAAACGGAAACAAAAATTCCATCTAAATGAAACCAGAAATTTCCATTAGAAACTTGGCCCACTTGGTCAAAAAAAAAAGGAGAAAAGAGAATTTACATTTATTTTCGAATTAAAATAATTTTAGAAATACAAATGACTTTATATAAAATATCAAATAGAGTTAAAAAGTTTTGGAAAAATTCTCAAAAATACTTTAGAATATTTTGAACCTAGAAAAATTATTTATAGCATAATTTTGGTTTTAATTTTTATGAATAAACTAATTTTATAAATATGAAAATAGCAAAACAGCATTTATAAACTCTAGAAAATCAAGGATAAATCTGAGAAATTCATAAATAAACATTAAACAATAATATGCAAATTTTAGGGTGTTACACCTTTATAGTTGGAGGAGCAAGAGGATGTTGATGATAATGATATAGAGGAGGACATTATAGTCTGATCTGGAGGGAAAATAGCGAGCCTTTAGCTGACAAATTTGAGAAAAAACTTTCTAGTGATACCGGTGAACATAATATTGTTCTTGTGTCCGTCTTGGAGATGGAATGAGTTACATTATTTTTGCGGTCATCTATATTATGATCATGTACTATATTCTTGTAGAATTTTTCACTTTCATTTCCGTATCCGCTCCGTTCTGTTCTATATCCGTTTTCGCATCTGTTTCTGAAATTTTCAATTTCGTTTTTATTACCGTAAAAAATATGGAAACGAAAACAAAACTACTATTTTACGACTGTTTCCGTTACGTTTTCATTCTTACTCCCAGCAACACTACTAGTATATTGCCTGTGCTAACGCTACGACGGCAGTACACCCGCTTATCAATTAAATGAGAAGATAAGTATGAATACAACACTTAATAATAAAAGAGAAATTTAGAATTTTAAATGAATTTAGAAAGAAAAACGGAACTAAATGGAGGTCGAATGGGCAAAAACGGGCTCCTAAAAGATTTTAAATCAAGAATGAGAAAGAAAAAAAGAATTTTCTGATTTTAAATTATTTTTTTTGCAGCTTCCACAGAGAGACAACAGGTTTCTCTTGGCTTGGCCAGCGCAAGGGAGGAAGGCAAGGGTGACCGGCGGTCGCGATGGTCGGCAGTGCGGCGAGATTGCCAAACCGGCTCATGTGAGGAGTCACGGTTGCGGTGAATTTCACGGGAAAGATGACGGTGATGGCTTGGTTACCTCAAAATCCGCGATCTTTACAAGAGGGAGCACTTGGGATTTACGCAATGCGATGTGGTGGAGGAGAGCTCACGACTTTTATAACCCGAAACAAGCATATTTATGAAAATCATAATTTGGGATCAAATCAGATTGGGAGGAAATTTTGGCAATAGAGCACGAAATTTGGGAATTAACACCATAGATGGAAAGAGGAGATTTGGTGCGGGATTGATGGAGCTTTGGAGCTTCTTTCTTGCTTTAATGGAGGAGGGAAGAGAAGAAGCTTCTCCTGGTCTCACTAGAAGAAGTTACAAGTGAGTTGCCTTCATTTTTTAAATGTAAAAGGATTTTTGAAAAGATAGCACATTAGGTTAAAATTTCTAGAAAAATTCTCAAAAAACTTTCGATTATTTTGTACTTAATAAAATTATTTTCAAAAAATTAAATTATAAATTTGTCGAGAACACGGCGTGTGCAGAGGTCGTTGACCAACAACCTCGCCGCGTCGGCAAAGCCACCGATGACGGCACCGTGGAGTCATTGCAGGACCTGCGTTCTCCCGCCATGTGCCCCATCTCGGCTTTCATTTTCCCAAAGACGTAATGTATGGTCCTTTCCTTTTCGGGACGTTTGTTTCCTTTTCCTTGATTCCAAGACGTTTGTTTCCTTTTCCTTGTTGATGTTGGAGGTGAGGAAGGTCTTGTGGGCCACGAGGATGATATCGGAAAAATATGAAAAATAAATCGCGCTCGTCGACCATTTGGATCCGCAAGGAAAAAAGATAAAATTAAACAATTGTTTCGCCGGCCGTTCCGCGAGAAAAATTGAAAAAATAAGCAAGACTCCTGCACCGCTGGTTCCTTAGATAAAAATAAAAACAAAAATTCGGCTCTCCGTGCGGCAAATTAGGCTCTATGGGGCTAGATCCGTAAAAAGTCTCGAGAAGGGTCATATTCGGAAAAATACGATCACAATGCCAGACAATAAAAATTCAAGTCTTGTTTCCTTGCATGCGATCCTCCTGCTTATTCCTTGTTTGATTCACCTCCTTCCAAATATGTAGCACGTACAATTTTGATCAAAAAAATTCAAGTCTGGTCTCCTTGCATGCGGATCCTCCTTATTTATTTCCTTGTTTGATTCGCTCTCCTTCCAAATATGTAGGTGGGGGAGGTCTGTTGTGGGCCATAGGGATGATTAGACACACCAAATAATAGCCATCAGATGTGGGTGAGTAAAACTGAGGAAAGATCTGAGACGTTCATTTTGATGAATGCAAGTTTCTGGGGACGTTTTGCTGGGTGCATGAATATTGGACCATCTCTAATGAATTGCATTATTTAAGGTGGACGTAGGAAAAATTGCTTAGATGCATTATAAAAGGGTATAGATTCACTCGGTTAATAAAAAATCCCCCACTGGCTGGCAGGTTCAGGAGGCTCCAGCTGCAAAATGTCCTACGCCGCGCTGCTCCATTCACTCTTCTCCACCCCCACGAGCCCGCGCCCGAGCCGCCGCCACCGCGCTTCGGCCTCGCCGCACAGTGGCCCGCGTTTCCGTCTCCGCCGGCCGCCGCTCTCTGTCCGGGCGATGGCATCGTCGACCGCGGCGCAGGCGCCCCCGGGGCTGAAGGAGGGCATAGCGGGGCTCTACGACGAGTCGTCCGGGCTGTGGGAGAGCATCTGGGGCGACCATATGCACCACGGCTTCTACGACTCCGGCGAGACCGCCTCCATGTCCGACCACCGCCGCGCCCAGATCCGCATGATCGAGGAGGCCCTCGCTTTCGCCGCCGTCACGGGTACGTACATCCAGATCTACGTTTGCATCCATCCTTCGAGCTATCTGATTGGCTGAAGTGCTGAACCACCCGGCCAATCGTTAATTGCTACGCTCTAATTAGTGACGTGATTCTGCATCCTTTTTTGGTTGTGTGGTTGTTTCTGTTCTGCCCGCCTCTCCACTCACGAACACAACATAACACAACATCTAGAATCTTAGTAAGTTAGTACTGCCCCAAAAATAGTTTGCACTTTGGTTATATTTTGTTCTATTCCTCCGCTTGATTGCACTACCATACTGTAGCCACAGTAGCTATGTCCTCTGCAGTACTACCATGCGTAGATAGTACACCGTACCCACCCTTTGTTGATTTGCTCTGTCCATGGTCAGTCCTTTTAGAAGACCGCAGAATCTGTGCAGCTGTGCTAAGATTTAAAAATCATTTCGCGTTCGGTATAATTGGTGCTGGATGGTGACTTGTTTTATAATTGGTGCTAGAACGTGACTTGTTTTAATAGATTGCCTGTCTTTCAAAACTTCCTTTCATACGTGGGAGTAAGTACAAAACAAGTCACTAACACCAACTATAAGAGACGGAAAAGGATTTTCAAATCTTAGTGAAGACAATTTAGAAAACCAAAAGCAAAAAAATCTACCCAAATAAAAAAATAATGTTCTAAAAATATTGTAAGCAAGGGAATGCCTACTATATAGCACTTTTTTTTAGAAACATAGGGTTTTGCCACCCCGGTTCCATTTTATTAGAGAAATTTTAGATGCATTATACTGGTAGGATATAATATGTAGTAGAAATCAGATCTAACTATTGATTTATTAAGAGTATTTCTACCTCTTACGGATTTCTCAAACAAGTCTAAGATAGCTTATGGCATCACCATGCCTATTACATAACAGAACATTTTCGCTCAATAATCATCATTACATCCACAAATTCTAGGTCTTGACATGCTTTCTATTCTTCATTTTCCTTAGCTTATTTGTCTAGTTCTTCACACCAGGGTTTCAAAAACCGGCGAAAACCACGGTTTTCGACCTTACCGCTGCGGTTCGAGATCCAAAACCGCTCGGTAAACCGGTTTAATTAAAAAAAATTTATGCGTTGAAAACCGCGGTTTTCAACGCTCGCAAAAACGTTTTTAAGGAACATTCAATTAGTCGGTTGGTTTTCGGTGAAAAACCGCGGTTTTCAATTTTTTTATTTCTTAACACCCTTCGATTTCTGACGGTTTTCGAACGGTTTTTGTGGTTTTCGAAACACAAATTTTGAACCGGTTTTTCAAAAACGATTTTTGAAACCCTGCTTCACACACAGTCAGCCATGCCTTTTCTTTTGGTTCACCAATCATCTCCATGTCAGTCTCAGGCACTCTCTCATCTTGGCTTCCAAAGTTCCAATTGACAAATGAAGTAGTCCATCAGCTGCTTTTTTGTACTCTGGCAAAGAATCCTCCAGCTTCTCAGCGTCGAAGCAACCCTCCACCAGATAACCTGCATACCAACCCATTTCTGAAAACACATTTCATTCCTCTCTTTCCAAATACTCCAAAGAGTAGCAGTTGTTATCATATTCGTAACAGTATGACTCACATAACAAATCCACCACCTTGAAACAGAATCAAAGTCATGACCAAACTGACAATCTAGCATTTCAAAGATGTTGACCCACAGGTTTTGGCTACCACACTAAAAAATGTGCATGGCTATGTTCGAACGATTAAAGGTATTAATCGATCGATCTTGTTAGTCTACTTCAGAGAATCAAGAAAATCAGTTTAACAGTGCAACGATGACACACCTTAACCTTGAGTTAAACCATGATATCAAATTGACAAAGGGACCGACATGTATTCATTGAAGGTTTGTCGAATAAATGACATTAATGCAATTTGGGTAGTCGTTATGTTCTGCTAGGAGCCGCTTGCAACTAATGAATTGAAAAAGGAGTTTTTCGATTTATTGCTAACATAGTATGAACCTAAAGGGTCACACACTAGAATAGGCTTAAGACAGATTTATGAAATCTTTTCTTATGACATGCGTGCCAATGTGATTGAACATGTTATCTGATTGTTTACAAAAGAATTGCGAAATCACGTGCAGAAATGCGATTTTCTGTGCAAAACACTGTACCATGGCGTTAGGTACTGTAGCAACCCGACATATGGTGGTGTGCTGTAGCAACCGACTAATGAACAGTGCCAGGTGTTGCTACTGTAGCACACACGGCGAAAATCGGCGCAGCAGTGTTGGAACACTATAGCAACCGGCATATGAACGTCGACAGTGTTCGATTACCGTAGCAAACAACTCACAAACAGTACATGTGTCGGTTACTGTAGCACTAAACTTTGTTGCAGTGTTTGGCTATAAATTCGGGTTCCAGGTTCAAAAATTTAATAAAAATTTGAGAGAAAAAATAAAAGAAGGTGAAAAAGTTTCACCTAAACCAGATAAAAAGTCATAAGAGTTGTATTGCACGGTACTAATATACTGCATACAGTGTCGTTCGCCTGTTCGTGTGGATACCTAAACGTCGTGGCTGCTACTACCACGAAGATTCGACGTATCCATTTCCGCTGGTATGTCCAAAAGTTGAAGTTATGAGCTTCACCGAGAGCTTTTGCAAAAGCTTTGTATTTGCGCTCCTAGGACCACGGTATACATTTATTGATTTTGATATTTTCGAAATAATGGTTCTAATGCATGCGATCGGTTCAAGCAGGGGATAAATTTTTGAAATTTACTAGATTTTTCCCATCTCGATTTCCCAACAATAACAACTGTGGGAACTGCAAATTGCTTTCCTTTAGATGAAGTAACAAGTGTAGCCATAATATGGTAGTGCTACCAACCGGAGGAATATAAAAAAATTATATTATTAAACCGATTTTAAAAGGAGCTTCCACATCCTCTATAAGAGTTCCACATTATCGGATAAAAAAGTGAAAGATCTAAACCGTCTATTTTAGTGGGTCCTGATTATAACGATGTATATTAATCTGTTACAGTTTTATAAGAAATACAACTATATTTCTGTTCATAAGTATTAAAGTTTTATACTTTTATCTTGAATCTAATTCTACTTACTCAACATACAACTCTATCTTTAAACATTAAAATATAGATTTTAGTATTTAGTCGCATGATCACACAGGTGATTCAGCTTTTTATCATCTTGCTAAAACAATGTTAAAGTAGCTTTCACGTTCGTGCTGAGAGGCTAGAACTCTTAATTGAAGATAAAAGAGATATACAAACTTATTTTGGTGTGTCTAGATTATAATGGTGCAGATTAATCAGATATTAGATTTGTTACAATTGTATAAGATATACAACTATATATTTAGTCATAAGTATTAGAGTTGTATAACAACAAATACGATTTTATTTTCAATTGTACTGTAATATCACTGTACGGTAAATTCAGCTAGTTCAAAATAATATAAAGAGGGTTAAAGGAGTGTTGCTTTTTTCCAAATAAAAAAACGTTAAAGGACTGTTCCTTTTTTTCAAATAAAAAACCTTTCTCCCAAGTAGTATCATGTATCAACAGAGGTAGCAGCACCTCATTCCACATAAGCAGAACTTGGCCTTTGCCATCTTGTATGAAGAAGCTTGATCTGTAGTACTAGTGTAGAGTGCATGCTGTTACTAATAGTTCGCTTCCACGAATGCCTGTGCTTGCAGACGATCCGGCAAAGAAACCAAAAAGGATTGTCGATGTTGGATGCGGTATTGGTGGTAGCTCGAGATACTTGGCGAACAAATACGGAACACAATGCTACGGCATCACGTTGAGCCCTGTGCAAGCTCAAAGAGGAAATGCTCTCGCAGCGGCTCAGGGTTTGGCGGACAAGGTGCATATTACTGCTTCTCTTGGGAGTTCATTTGGGATTAGCTAGTCACAGTTTTTCAATTTCCAGTCTTTGACAACATCAGCCTCTACGTAGTTGAGGTCTGGTTTTGCCTTGGAGTGACGGCATATACTTTGAGCAGGTTTCTTTCCAAGTTGCTGATGCTTTGGAGCAACCTTTTCCTGATGGGCAGTTTGATCTTGTCTGGTCTATGGAGAGTGGTGAGCACATGCCGGACAAACGGAAGGTAACATCTGTTTATTCCTTTAAGAAAAGGCAGTATGGCTTACTGCACAAACTTTCAAGATTAGCTATAAAGTATTCTAATGGCATGGGTTGCCATGCATCTGTTTCAAATGACATCATATGTTTGTCAGTGGTTAAAATAAAGAGAACATGGGAGAAGACTTCAGTTTGGGAAAACAACAAGATGAACTAGAAATATAAAAGTGAGGCAATGGGCTATGGGTAGCAAAGATTGGATAGACAAAAGATTGGATCGCAACCTTCAAGAAAATTTATATTTGGATTCTTCTCTCTCAGTTATACTAGCATTCCTACTACACTAGTGAACTTCTGTATTTTCCGTGAATTCTTACTGACTTTTGCATGCAGTTTGTAAGTGAGGTGGCACGCGTCGCAGCTCCTGGAGCGACAATAATCATTGTGACCTGGTGTCATAGGGATCTCGCTCCGTCCGAAGACTCACTGAAACCTGATGAGCTGAATCTCTTGAAAAGGATATGCGATGCATATTACCTCCCGGATTGGTGCTCGCCTTCTGACTATGTCAAGATTGCCAAGTCATTGTCTCTTGAGGTAATTTTTTTTCCATATTCTGAATTAATTTGAGTGATTCGACCTAACTTGCATGCAAATCTACCTGAATATCAGCTGTAGCTCGATATGCTCGATGCAACTACTTGCGGTCCTCCATGATCTCACAAAAGACTCTTCTTCTGTTGTGAGATGTCAGGATATCAGGACAGCTGATTGGTCGGAGAACGTGGCTCCATTTTGGCCTGCTGTCATACAGTCAGCACTGACATGGAAGGGCCTCACTTCTCTGCTACGAAGTGGTATGCACCCTTCTCATCCTGTTTCTCTTTACTGCTCATCAACTGCACCGAACTGAGCTGATTGGGGCTTTAACTTGGGACTGCCTTGTCTTAATTTGAAGGATGGAAGACGATAAAGGGGGCACTGGTGATGCCGCTGATGATTCAAGGCTACAAGAGAGGTCTCATCAAGTTCACCATCATCACCTGTCGCAAACCCCAAGCAGCATAGAAGGAAACACTCCAACCGCATCACGTGATTCACGTTCAACAATGCTGATGCTCACGAGTTAAAGAGGAACCCATGCATGTGATTGTGATTCTGTATATTCGAAAAGACCCAGTACACTGTTGCCTTGCAATGCATAATGTCGTACTAGTTTTAAATGTGCGCGTCAATACGTCGAGAAATTCTCAGCTCGGACAAACGCTGCCAGTTCTGTCGGTCCATGTGGAGGTAAGCTCTTGATCTGTGACGAGTATTCGACACTTCGGCTTGATTGGATTTGGATTTGGAGTTGGAAGTTTGTTTTTGAAAAACGATTAGAAGTTGCCTTGGACTAGACCGGGTCATCCTTGTGAGGCGGACGATCCGAGTCGATCGGACCATTGAGGATGTATTATCTCTATAGAGAGGATGTTTTTTTGTGCTTTAAAAATTTACATAGATTATCCGAGTCAGTCCATACCATTGAGGCAGATGATCCGGATTAAGGCATACCATTGGGCCGTATTATCTCTCCAGAGAGTGTTTTTTGTGCTACACAGAAATGGATGATCTGGATCAACCCATACCATCGAGGCGGATGATCTAGGTTGAGGTGTACCGTTTTGGAATGTTTGGTTGATCCGATGGCCATGGAGCCTTAACATCTTTTGTAGAAAACTTTAAGATAAATCTATTGGTGAGATTTTTAGGGCAGCTATGAGTTGTTTATAACGAGATTTTGCTATGTGAAAGTTATGTGCATATGGAGCAAAGTTGAATAGGTTGATGGCTCTAGGATGTGAGTGTTAGTGCATATGTGTTGTATGATGTGTTTATGGATTGACTTGGGTCAAGTTGAAATAAACTTATGCCTAAAAATGGTTTGCTTGGTCTATAGTTGTGGAGGTGGCTTAGAGCCAACTATGATCAACGCTGAGGAGCATCGAGACTTGGTTGGAGAATCAAGATCCAGAACGGGTATGGATGCCAGGTGAAGTAGTTGGACTCAAGCAAGGTACAATATGGACGATGGCCATAGAAGGCACATGTGGTCAAGGTCAAGCAGGACATGTGGTACGTCAAGTGACTTGGGCTTGTTTGCAAGTGATGATTGTTCGGTGGCATTCGAACGTGTGAGAGGCTTGATCGGAAGTTATTGGGGTCACATGAAAGGTGAAGAAACATGACGATGCTTCGGGATTAAGGAATAAGGAAGAGCTGGTTGAGGGGCAATGTGGTCATTTGCCTAAAACTAGAAAATTGATTGGTTTGCAAAACGTGGCGGTGGCCTAAGTGGATTAGATCAAGAAAACTTCCTGTAATGCAGTACTTTATGAATTCGGGCTTTTGGAGCCAAGAATGAAGATGCCGCTTAGAAAAGCATGTGCGAGTGTGTTGAGTGAAAAAAAACCCAGTTGTGTTATGTGTATTGTGTTAACCGGCTCCCACGTGTGTTTAGTGGATATAATCCACTTTGTCACTATGTGTAGGGTTTCTTGTGTGGCTCTACTACTATAAGGAGAGTTGGAGTTTGAGAGAGTGGGGTGTGTGCACTTAAGCCTCAAAGAGAGAAATTAGGTTTTTGGGGAGAGAGTTAGGCTCCGCCCTTTTGGATTTTGTCCTCCAAGTGGAGTGGTTATAACCATTTGTCTCCAAGTGGTAATAGAAGATCAATCTCGTTCCTCTATGTCTTATTTGTGTTCTTGTTGATTTTCTTGTCCTCTTGGTGATCTTTGGTTTCTCTTTGCTCTAATGTGACTCAAGCTTAGTTTAAGCTTGCTAGATCCCGTAGAAATCTATCTAGGATGATCTTTGAGATTTAGATCTCATGAGCTTGAGTAGATATTGATTTATCTCTTTTGTCTCATTCTAGAGCACTTCTCCCTAAAGTAGATAAATGTTGGAACTTTGACAACAATTATTGAAAGTGTTGGTTGGAATAGGTTCTTGATATACTAAGAAAGTTGTGTTTTAAATTTTAAGTTATTTGGAGCCACGGTTTGAAAGTTGTGTTTGTTTTGATCTCGAGTTGTGTTGCTATTTTTCGTTGCATTGATCCGGATCATCCGTCTCAAGGAGGATTATCTAACTCAAGTTTATCTGCAGCTCGTTCTAGCTTTTGGTTTGTGTGTTTTGTGGCTGCTTCCGTTGTTCAAAGGTTTGATCTTCGTAGCTCCTCCTAGCTATTATGTGAAAGATTGACTAATACATAAGAGTAAAGATTTTTGAAGGCATTCACGCTTGTAAATACCGTAACTGATCCTATACAGGACCCTTCGGGACAGCTTTTGATTGTGTAGATCTAGATTGTAGTCAGCTATCTAGAGAAGGGGCTGTCTGAAGATTTTACTGGCCGGAGAATCTGGTCGTTCGGCAATCCTGCTTGTTTGTGCTAATTGTTGATTGGCGTCGACAACGACGAGCGGACGAGAATGGCAGAGGGGCCTCGGGCTGGCGGCGTAAGCCCTCGGACCTGTGGCGACTCGTGAGGAGGCGGAACCTGCAGAATCTGAGTTAGAATCCACAGTGTTACAAAATGCACGACAGAAATATCGAATCAAAGGAACGGGGTACAGGTATTTTATGTGAAAAATCTTTGCGGGAAAAAACCACGAGAGCACAAAGAAAATTTCATTATACGAGGAGATGTTTACAATGAGTTTTTTTTCTTACTCTAGGCTATAGGGTTATTTGCGGGAAAAATCACGAGAGCACAAAGGCAATTTCATCTCCGAATCCGTCGTCATCATCCGCTCCCTCTTATGTACCCTTGTTGGGGGTGGAGGGAGGCTGGTATCCGTAGAGATCGGCGATGAGGTCCTTCAAATCCATGGGCTTTGTCCTGTTGGAGGAGGCGGATGGCGCCCACTGCTGCGTCGTGGCCGTCGGCGGTGGCTCGGTCGGCCCTTCCTCTTCCTGCCCATCCTCCTTGTCGTCGGCGCTGAATAGGGAGAGGGGAGCGGGTCCCGCGGCTTCTGCCAGGCGAAGGACTTGGCCGTCGGAGGCGCGGTGGGCCTCGATTCATCCGGGCTGGGTCCGAGGGGGCTCGCCACGAAGTCGCCCCAGTCATTATCGAAGGCGGCGGGCTTGGGAGCGGGAGGTGGAGGTTGGGGCGCGGGCAAGGTGAGGAGAGGAGGCTGCAAAGACGCGGGTGGAGAAACCAGCGAGAAGAAGGGGCCGTGTCCCTGCGGTCATGCAAAGCAACGCTGCCGTTGCGGCTTGCCGGATAGCGAGCGATAGCGAGCGGAGAGAGAATCGCCAAATGTAGCGATTCTCTCTCCGCTCGCTAAATTTAGCGATTGAAATAGCGAGTCTGTTGGAGAGCGAAAAAGAATTTGGTTAGCTAAAAAATACAGATAGCAAGTGGAGTAGAGTGTTTGCCGAAGATGCTCTTAGGTAGGTAATATTGCTTTTGTGCTACAGTAGCCATGTGTTGTTTGCTACAGTTACTGGTCACTTCTTTTCTCTGTCGTGGAGCTTTCCTCTTGATGTCTTGATGGTACTTGGCGCTGCTGCTGCTTCGGAATTGGTGTGCAGCTGTTGCACGCGTTGCTGAATTCTTTTTTCACCGCTTTCCTTGCTCCGGGCGGAGAGAATCGCTGGAAGCTGCAGCCCGCACGTCCCTGAGACGTTCTTTTCTACGATCGGATACATCTGATGCTTTTACTACCTTTGCCTCGGATTCGACGAAAAACATTGAGACGCCGAGGAAGCTGATCGACGATTTTTTTTTTCTTGCCGAACAGCCGTCGTTGCTTCTGTATTCACGTCTCTCATCGCTTTCTTCTTGGTACACTTTTTTTTTACGAGATGGATGTGATCGCTGCTTCTCCAGGCGCACGTCAAGGACTCCTTTTAACTCCTCCCGCACGTTGCGTCCTACTGTTTTTCTTGCGCCGCGCGTCTTCTGCCGCAGGAGGGTGACGTCTTCTTGCTCTGCCCGCATGCTTCGCGTGTTCTGCTTCGACTTGGGATCGAACACTTCGGATTCGCAATCGACTTCGGAATTTTGGTACAACATCAGAACTTTGTCTCGGATTCGACGGAGCAACAACACGGGAGTCACTGGACACGATGCGCTCGATGCTACGCCTTTGTATGTCGCTTGGATGCCATGCGGGTGCCGCAACGTCCTCTATATTGATTCCTTACTCTCATACCACTCGTTACAAATCAGATAGCAGAAATATCGGATCAAAAGGACCGGAGAAAAAGATTTTACATAGAAAATCCCTTGCGGAAAAAAATCACGGGAGCACAAAGCACTATGATGGTTTTGATTTTGTGTACAAATCAGCTTCTGATTATGAGAGAAGTTATCCAAAATCCTCGTGTTCGACAAACAATTCGCCTTTTCTTTTAAACAAAAGTAGCCCCAAACGGGGCCACATTCTCAGCTGGATCACGCTCAACGTGCCAAGCTGCCGATGGCTGCTCCTTGCGTGCGCGCTATGCCAATGGCAAGGTGAGCAGCGGCCGGTGCAACTCGGGAGGCCGTGCCGTGCCTTAACCAAGTTGGCACGAGTGGCACCAACGCCACAGCGCGTCTGCTGACCCACCATGCAACTCGTGGTGCTCCGACCCAGACGCTGCCGACCTGCCGTGTTAACAGCACAGGTCAGATACTCACCTAGCACTTCACAGGAGCGGTACAAAGGAATGAGCACCACACGCGAGGCACAAATGTGGAAATCGTAGTCACAAAATGTTTGGACCCTTGCAGTATGAAAGCATCATGCTTCTCAATTCTCCAGCTCTTCCCTTCCAACGATGATCACTGGCCTTAGTCGAGAGCTTGTTTAAGAAATCAAGATAGCAAATACACTTTCTTTCTGAATAAAGGATACTAAGAGGGATCGTGGTAGAGCTTAGACCAATGCAGTTTTCACATTGAATTTTTTTTTCAACATTTGAACAAAGAAGGCCATTAAATCAAATCAAGCACGCTTATTGTATGGTTCATACATGTCTGCCAATAAAACTGCCGCAGCTTATTGCAAAGGTTCATGTCTAAAACTGACATCTTTTGAACAAACGAACAGGTGACACAAAATGCGAGGCCAAATCTCGGCTTCATTAGACTGCAAGTCTTCAAAGTTTTCAGTTCTTCACAGTGCTCACATGCCCAAGAGACATCTGGATCACGTCAGGGGAGACATTCGCAGCCTGCTGCTTTAGTTGCTCAATTTTCGTATTGGTTTCTTCATCAAGGCGTTTGACATTTGCACCGGAATCCCCGCTACTCTGAAAAAAAGAAGACGACGGGTTAGAACCAATAGCTCCTCTAATGTATACTTCTATATAAACAGGACAGAATTGCCGGCCGGTCAGGGGTGCCACATCGGTGTTTCTTGCGAAAAGGTCCTCCGGATATATGGAAATTAGGGATGAAAACAGAACAAAAACGGTCGGTAAATGGTCATTCCGTTTCCACATCTTTTACCGGTAACGGAAACGGAATCGGAAACCTCGGAAACGGATACAAAAACGAATAATGATCGAAACAGATGCAGAACGGAACGGAGCGGATATGGAAACGAAAGTGGAAAATTCCACAAGAACGTAATACATGATCACAATATGCATGATCACAAAAACAATGTAACTCATTCCATCACAAAAGTGGATATAAGAATAATGTTATGTTCACCGATATCACTAGAAAGTTTTTTCTCAAGTTTATCAGTTGAAGGCTCGCTATTTGTCCCCCAGATCAAACCATCATATCCTTCTAAATATCATTATCATCAACATCCTCTTGCTCCTCCAACTAAAAAGATGTAATGCCCTGAAATTTGCATATTATTGTTCAATGTTCATTTATGATTTTCTGAGATTTATCCTGGATTTTCTGGAGTTTATAAATGTCATTTTACTATTTTTTCGATTTATATAATTAATTTATTCATGAAAAATGAAGCCAAAAATATGCTAAAAATAATTTTCCTAGGTTCAAAATGTTCCAAAGTACTTTTGAGATTTTTTTTCGGAATTTTTGAACTCTAGTAGATATTTTCTATAAAGCCATTTGTATTTCTGAAATTATTTTAATTCGAAAATAAATGTAAATTCTCCATTCTCCTTTTTGGGCCAAATGGTCCAAGTTTTTGACGGAATTTCCGGTTTCACTTATACGGAATCTTCGATTCCGTTTCCGTTTCCGACGGAAATAGCTCTTCCGTTTCCGTTTCCGTTTCCGTACCGACATTTTCCGTTTCCGTTTCCGAAAAAAGCTTCCTTTTTTGTTTTTCTCCGGAACGTCGAAAATTCTGTTTCCGTTTTCACCCCATATAAAATCCGTATAGGTACTCTGGTTAGTTCTTAGCAGAGCGCTGTCCAGTGGAGCGTCTGGTCACCGTTCGGTTTCGATTCGCGCTGACGTTCGTCCCTTTCCGTTTGGTCACCCGTTCTCGTCTGTTTCTTTGCCTTCGCTGCTCTGTCGACGATTGATAACACCTCATCGTTTTTTGGAACTGTTGTTTCTCGCTGCTTCGAGTTCCATTTCTATGCTTTCGCCGCGCTACGGACACCCTCTCGTGCGTGCGCGCTGTGGCGGGAGCCTATGCGCAGTTAGCTCGCCTCGCCCACTCCGCTCGTGGTCCTTGTCCCGAGGCGACTTATTCTTGTTCGCTTTGCCCATTTCGCTCTAGATTCTCCCCCCACCCCACCCCCAACCCAACACGACCTCTTCTTGTGCGTATCGCCGGCTCCATCCTTCTGTGCGTCAGCGCTTCACTTCCAGGGAAAGGGGCTTCGTTTTCTGTTTATTCGAGCGGCACTCTTCTGTTGCTCCCGTCATTCCCCATCTGGTTTGGGTCGCGGCCCGTGTTGATTTCGCCCGCAGTCGACCTGTCCCGGTTTCGGTAACCGGCCCGGTCTTGCGCGGTCGATTGCCTATGGTTTTCCTACCTCAGTTGCTCTCCATCCTGCCATCTTGATCCTGCTTTGATGTTCGGCGTTCGTTTTGTTGTGCTTTTTGTGGTTCCGTTATTCCCCAACCTAGAGTCATGATCGTGGTTTGATGTTTGTTCTTGTTTTATTATGGTTCATCGATCCTACTTCGCTTGCTGACACGGCCTTGCCCGGTCCCTGGTCCCCTGCTGCGTCGACCTCGGTTGTTCCGTCTTGGATTGTTTTTTGAGAGGTGCTTCAATGTTTTTCTTTTTTACAGTTGTACAAATATTAAAGCATGAATGAAGGGTAGATGGAGATTACTTACCCCTTCGCCTGCTTTAAGATTTGTACAACTTATATTTAAAGGAAAAGCATTTAAGCACTCCTCTTGTTTTTTTACTTCGTCTTTGTTGTTTTTCCCCTTCTCCCATTTCGTCATCGTTTTATTACTACTGATGATTTGTTCTGTGTAGGACTGGCCCTGATCTTTGTTCTTGCTGCTCCTTTGTGCCACGCCGTTCCCGCTGCGCTTCCCTGGTCTGCGTTGCTCGGCCCCTACTCTCGCGTTGCGGCGCATTCGGGTTCTCCGGCGCTGATTCTTTTGTGCTTCGCCTCCTCTCCTATTGTTTCCTCCCTGCTTTATTTTTGCTGTCGTTTTCCTGTGTGGCGAGGGGCTTCTACATTCATTACTAATTTTGTTGTTTCCGTGCAGGTTTTTGTTGCCTGTTTGGGCGGGCTCCATCGTGTGCCGAGGCTAGGCCTCCATTGCTGCCGTCCAAAGGTGATGTTCCGTCGTTCTCTCCATTGCTGCCGTCCGAAGGTGATGTTCTGTCGTTCTGATATTGACTTTGTTGTGTTAGACTAAATAATATATGGTTGTTTCTTTGTGTGTATCATCCGATCTTTTATCTGATGTTTGTTCTTATTTTGTTGTGGTTCATCGATCCTGTTGTGCCTGCCGACACGCCCTCGCTCGGTCCCTAGCCCCCTACTGCATCAGCCTCGGTTGTTCCAGCTTGGATTGTTTTTTGCTTTGTCTTTGTTGTTTTCCCCCTTCACTTGTTTCTTCGTAATTTTATTTCTACTATCGATTTGTTCTGTGTAGGGCTGGTCCTACTCTTTGTTCTTGATGCCCCTCTATGCCGCGCCTTTCCCGCTGCACTTCGCTGGTCTGCATCGCCCGCCCTCTGCTCTTGCGCCGCGGCGCGTTCGGTTGCTCCGGCGCTAGTTCTTTTGTGCTTCGTCTCCTCTCCTATTGTTTCCTCGTTGCTTTATTTTTGTTGTCGTTTTCCTGTGTGCCGAGGGCCTTCTACTTTCGTTATTGATTTTACTGTTTTCGTGCAGGTTTCCGTTCTCCGGTTGGGCGAGCTCCAGCGTGTGCCAAGGGTATGCCCCCGTTACTGCCGTCTGAAGGTGATGTTCCGTTGTTCTTATATTGACTTTGTTGTGTTAGACTAAATACTAAATGGTTGTTTCTTTGTGCGCATCAGCCGATCTTTTATCTGTATATGCCTGCTTTGTGCTATGCTATTTGTGGTTCTATGCGGCAAAGCTATTGTTTGGTACACATTTATGCTGTTGGATCAGCCGATCATATTACCATGCACAGTGCTTATGGTAGACATACTTCGTTCCTCGTTATTATTGTCGTGTTCCTGCTCTGTTATTTTTGGGTCATCTTTATCTTTATTTCTATGGGGTAGATGATCGTCGTTTGCCTGCGACGGCCAGTCATGTTGTGCTGTTGTAGATTCTCCCTGCGTCATCTCAAATGCCACCCTTACCCATTCCTGCGTCGTTTTTAGGTATGCCCTCTTCGTTGACGATGTCATCTGTTTTCTATCTAACCCATGCTCTTTGACCATCGCAGCGTACAGCTCCAATTTGTACAGTGTTTCGCACCTCGTGCTCTCGTCGTGAAACGATTTTCATGCTATCCCTCAGTTCCTGCTCAATCTGTGATCGATATTTTTCCTATCCTGCGAGACTGACTACAGTTATGCCCTCCTCAAATTTACCTGGTCTATGTGTACGTTGTCCTGTTCTTATTAGGTACACTTTCTTTGTTGCATAATCTGTTTGTAGCAGGATTGGGCCTTCGCTCTGAGGTTGACCCGTGTTCCAGTTGCCAACCGTCTGGTTCTGGTTCTATATCTCAGCACAGAGGTCTATTAAGTCAGTACTCCTCTCGTGCCCTGTTGAATTCCTTATTCCCTTAAGTATCCGTCTTTTCGTAATTTTGTTGTCCTCTTATTATGTTTGCTTTTAGGAGATCATTTCTGTCTGTCTGTATCATCAGTTGTTTCTCGTGGGAATAGAGCTAAAAGACATACTGTTAATGTTTCTAGGATGCTTATGAAGCGAGGTTGTTCTTTCTGCCTTTCCCCATAGCGTGACATTTCCATGATGCCCTTATGTTCTATCTAAGGTGTTTTTGTGTATTCCTGATTTCTTTTTCCGATACGTTCGATAGGGTATATTCCACGTGGCCCTTCTACCTCCGCTCCATGCTCTCTGCCTACAGAATATGTTGCTTTGTTAAAAGGAAACCTTTCCGCTTTTCATAATTCTCTTGTTTCTATTGTCTTTTGCTATGTTGTTTAGCTCAATTGGAACCACCTTTGCTAATGCATAAGTCATACTTGCTGCGGTTTCCATGTAGCTACTTATGAGGGCCGATCGTATTATGGTGACCCTGACTATACACGCAGTAAGTGTGCTGCAGTGTTTTGGTACGAAGAGAGATCATGTAGTCCGAGTTTGTATACACAAAAACATATTGTTTATAACCTGTGTTGCCGTGGAGGGAAGGTCTCTTTGCCTCCACATAAGATGTTCCCTCCTCTATTATGGAACCTTATCTATTTACTGGAGGTCCTAGATGTGCGATTTTTATATGGATGATAAGACAATATAATTCTCTTTTTTGCTTTTGCCTCCCTTGGCGTAAAAATCGATAGAAGTCTTAATACTGGTGATGGGTCTTATGTGTTTCGAATTAATGGTGTAGAGCATCACCTTCGAATTAATGGTGTAGAGCATCACCGTATTGGTTCTCTCCTGCCTACCACCGGTCACTGTCCTGAGTTTTCCCAGCTATATGTTTACGATACACCGAATGAGCTACAAAATCGTATAAATATCTTTGATTTGTATGGCCTTAGCGGAGAGCAACCTGATCTAGCTATTGTATCTTCGCTCATCTGTATGCTGGATTGTTACAACCCTATTGTCCAGCAGTTCAGGCTTGTCTGCTTTGGTGGTCGGTAATTTCTCTATGCCAACTTGCAGGTTTGATGTTATTTTTCAAGCACGATCTGGTCAGTTTAGTCACATCTCATCGGTCCATCCTGCTCTTATGGCTTTACAATCTTTGTTGCTCTTCCCTTATGGTGACAAGGGATTCCATCTGGGTATCAAGTTGAGAGAGGTTGATGGTCAGTGCCTAAGCAAGCGTGAAGATGTTTCCATGTTGGAGTTTTATTGCTACGAATGCCATTACCGTATCGGTAAGTCGAATCCATACACATGTTGCGGGAGACTTTCAGATCAACTTGATGTTAATGCATATTCATGTGTTGAAGCAAGTCGCTTATATTTTCTTTTCTTCAATCAGGATAGGCTTAGATATGAAACTTATTAGGGTATATCAGATGTTGTTTGTAGAGGAAACAATGTAGGCAGGTATGTTGGTATAAAAACTGTGTTGCCAGCTAGCTTTACTGGTGGAAAAAGATATATAATTTAGAATTATCATGACTCCATTGCGATTTGCCGAGCTTATGGTGCGCCACAGTTATTTATTACTTTTACATGTAATGCTAAGTGGTCGGAGATAACTGAGGCGATCCGCTTTGAGCCAGGCCAGAAAGCACATGACCGTCCTGATATGATTACGTGTGTGTATCACATGAAGTTGAGTGAATTCATAGTTGATATTAAAGATGGGACCGCGTTTGGGCCTATACGTGCTGGTCGAACTCTTCTATTGTTTTCTTTCCCATTTATATTGTTCATGTTTTTCTCATAGCTTAGATTTATGTTTCCTTTCTTTGTCTCTCACAGTTGTATATATTGTGGAGTTCCAGAAGAGGGGTCTCCATCATGCCCATATACTTGTGCAGCTATCCATCCAAGATAGAGATTTTTCACCTTCTTTCGTCGATAGATTTATTTCTGATGAATTGTCTGACATAACCACTAATCCATTGGGTTTCGCTTTTGTGGAGCAATTCATGATCCACAGTCCGCATGGTGATCTTAATCCTAGATGCCCTTGTATGAAAAATGGCTGTTGCTCGAAGAGATATCCCAAATCATTTCATTCTGAAACATCAATTGATCGTGACGGGTTTCCTGTTGGCTCGTTGAATGATCCTAGCCTACCAGGACTAGGTCCTTCAATTCAATTTAGGAATCACAACATGTACCTAGCACTATCAACGCTTCTTTTGTTAATATATGTGGTAGTTGAAGAAATAATTATCCGTCATCTCTCATACTCACCACTAGCTAGGAGATAAAATGGCACGATGGGTGGTGAGGATGTGTAAGATTGAGCGTAAGGTCCGTTTGAATTGCGTGATTTTTTTCCTTGTTTTGTACAGAAATTATGTGATATTTTTGCATTCTAAATAGGACCAAAGATAAAGAGATTAGGAGGATAGTTGTCAACCCACAAAGCATGGTGATAATCTTGTGGTACCGCATATTCTTTCCCAGATGTTATACTTGCGCTTCAATGTTGCATCGGCGCGTAACTATAGTTGGATTCGAGAAAAACTGCAAGTTCTCTCCTTCCATTGAGAAAACTTCAGAGGAGGTGTGGAGGCATCGTGAAGAGGGTGTAGGTGCGGGAGTTTTGAATCACACATTTCATGTTGACCGAGTACAACATCAACATACAACGGTTTGACATGATAGTCGATTGAAGGAAGGCATTTGCTTTTGCGGTTGCTAACACACGAAAAACTTCTTTTCAAATGATAATCTAGCACGACATAGTTCATCTGTCAAAAGCCCGCTCCAACCAACATGGACCGCCTCCTGGTCGCGGACTCTCGTCACTCGCCGGTCAGATCTGTCGTTCCCGCCGGTCTGCCCACCCAACCAAAGCCTCGTATCCGACACGCGCGAGCTGGCAACTCCAACGCCTCCGCGGTGGAATGCGTTCTCGAAGCCTCAGGCCTTGGTTTAACTTGCCCTTTAATTTTTTTTACAAATTTAGCTTTTATAGAAATAAAATTATAAAAATAGTCTCTTGTTTGAATGCAGAAGCAGCGACATGTGACACTTGTGCTAACGTGTCACCGACCGTTGTTTTCATAGTCAGGTAAAGGATTATTTTTGTAATTTTATTCATACGGGCTAATTTTGTAAAAAAAAATATCACCCTTCGCTGCGCCTATGGGTAAAAAAAAAACTTAGTTTTACAAATTTATTTATACATGACTATATTTGAAAAAAAAATACGTGCCAAGGGTCTTAAAAATAAGCTAAAATGATTCCAAAAGTCCAGGCGAGTGTGCTCGTTTCTACTGTCGCCGTATCAGATCTGACCCCCTCGCAACCCCCGCCCGGTCCACTCCGACGGCCGCTCCGCCGCATTAAACCCCACCGCCTCGATCCCCTCCCCACTCCACCACACCACCCACAAGCTCCAGCGCTGCTCGTTCCCTAGCGACCGGCCGAGCTCGCCATGGCCACCGCGCTCCTCCTCCTCCTGGTCCCGCCCGTCGGTCTCCTCGCGGCGCTCGCCTTTCTGGCGCGCCCCCGCGCCGCGCGGATCCCACTCAGGGGCCGCCACGTCCTCATCACCGGCGGGTCCAGCGGCATCGGGCTCGCCATGGCCACGGCCGCCGCGCGGGAGGGCGCGCGGGTCTCCATCCTGGCACGCAACGCCGCGCGCCTCGAGGGCGCGCGCGGCGCCATCCGGGACGCCACGGGGCAGGAGGTCGGGGTCCACGCGGCCGACGTGCGGGACGCCGCCGCCGTGGCGCGCGCGCTCGAGGAGGCCGGGCCCGTCGACGTCCTCGTCTGCAACCACGGCGTCTTCGTGCCGCAGGAGCTGGAGAAACAGGACATGGAGGAGGTCAAGTGGATGGTGGACATCAACCTCATGGGCACCTTCCACCTTGTCAAGGCCGCGCTTCCCGCCATGAAGGCACGCACCCGCGAGACGCGCCTCCCGGCCTCCATCGCAATCATGTCCTCGCAGGCTGGCCAGGTAGACACTACAAGCAATTCTTCGCTGCTTTGTCCAACTTGTAGCTAAAATGTTTGATGTAATATTGCATGATGAGATGATTCTTTGTTGATGTCTTTGATGCAGGTTGGTGTTTATGGGTACACCGCGTACTCTGCAAGCAAGTTTGCGCTACGTGGATTGGGGGAGGCGCTGCAGCATGAGGTCATTGCAGACAATATTCATGTCTCGTTGATCTTCCCTCCAGACACGGAGACACCTGGTTTCGCTGAGGGTATGTGTGGATCGTAGATACTTTTTGGCCTTGTTTGGGTTGCCCGTTCCCGGCCAGGATCCGTGTGGATGGGCCGGGATTTTAAGCCCTTAAGTGATCGCTGAACTAGCCAACCAAGTTTCTTACTATTTCCTTTCCAGTTTGCAACGAGCCAATGGTGCTTGATGCTAAAAGTAATTAGATGGTTTACATCTCCGAATATTATTGGTTTGATAACGAGATATACTATTGAGTAATTGAGTTGTCTTTTTCAATTTGATACTCAAACTTTCAATTTGAGTATTATGTAGCGATAAAAATATCATGTGCCACACAGATCAACACAGCTGAAACTACTTGATTAGTTATACTTACCTGTAAAGCAGTGATGTCAGAATCATGAACTGTACATATTTGGATAAAGACACTTCATGGCTATTTAAGTTCCTCATTTGGTTCATTGGTTACATGTTTCCGATTATCATCCTTGCAAGCTGCACTGGTACAAATGGGCAAGAATCTACCTCTTATTTTTTATTACCTTTTGTAAGATCATGTGTGTACATTTCATAATTCTTACCTGCCTTCTAGTTCTGAAGGCGCTCTAATTTTACCATCAACGGCACTAGAACTTGTCTAATATGATTGAGATATTCCATGCTGGACCAATGGAGCAGCCATGTGCCTTAGCCTTGTAGTTCAGTACCAATTCTTCCCTCGCAAAAAAAAAAAAAATCAGTACCAATTCCTAGAGCAAAACTTTACATCTTGTGTACTTAGCCTGTTCTTTTATTGGTTGCAGAGCATAAAAGGAGGCCAGAGTTGACCAATATCATAGCAGGATCATCTGGTGGAATGAAGGCTCACGATGTTGCCAAGAAGGCTTTGGACGGCATCAGATCTGGAAAGTTTATTGTCCCCTGCAATTTTGAGGGAGCAATGTTAGCTGTAGCCACTTCTGGTCTATCCCCGCAGAGTTCCCCGCTAATGGCATTCCTAGAGGTGGTCGGTGCTGGACTTATGCGGTTTGCAGCAATTTGTTTCCAGTGGAATTGGTTCTCTACCATAGAAAACTGGTATGCCAGGAACAAGAAGCATGCGTGAAAGCACAAACCAAACCTGGGATCCTTGATTTTTCACAAGTTACAATGTACAACCAATAAATCACCTTATTAGTAGCACCTGAACTGAATGTACCGTGGTATGTATGCAGATATGTTGCAGGCTCTTTTCCCCTTTTTTTCATGCTCTACTTTGGGATCATGCATACAATGTGGACTTCTTTCCTTTTTTCAGCAACAAAATACAATATGGCACTAGCAATTTGGTTGGTGATTTGACCTAGTAGAAGAGAGAGGTGCTGTTGTGCAAACCCCTGTTTTGTTGTCATCGCTATACTTCAGATGAATGTACTAGACAGAGTCGAGTTCTCTTCTAGCTATATTTTTTGTTTCTTCTGTTAGATTTTGGTAAGTGTACTAGTTGGGACAATAACACAACATCAGTGCGGATTTTTTTAGTGCTATTTAAGTTCCGAAAACAGAAAGGGTCACTTAAGCATAAATCACATTTTTATTTATTAGATCAACATCCAATCATATAACATATATATCTCTTTGTTGAGAAATATAGAGCTTATTTTGATTTTGCACGAAGATTAAGGAGGTGATGAAATTGAGAAAAGTATATAAGAAAAATTACTTAGATACCCTTCATAGTTGTCTTGAAAAGATGAGTTATAATACTTTGGATGAATGAATCAATGCATAGGATAGAGAGAAAACAAATAAGGGTATATATGGATTCATTCATCCTAATGAGATGTCTCTACTGTCCAATATGGACGTCACCACTACTCTAGCATGCTCTTCTAGCCACTCATCGACATCACCACTACTCTAGCATACTCCTAATGAGATGCCTCTATCACTCTCCTCTTTATGTCTCGTCCCCACGTGGCGTTGACCAAGGCGGGCACAAGCACCGTTGCTGTTGTAGACTTATAGCCACGATAAGTTTGATGAAACTTGCTGGTACTTCTTGAAATGTTTTATGAGACTTGTTAAAACTCGTCAAAACTGTTGAAATTTGATAAAACCTGTTGAAACTTCTGGATTGAAATTTCATTAAATCTTGTAACTTGCTAATATCTCTTGAAAAAAATTAGGGTTGAAACTTCTTGAAGCTCTTTTGTTGAAACTTATTAAAACTTGAGTTCGAAAATATGAAACTGGTTGCAACTTGATCTTGAATTTCGCAGAAACTTAAAGACTTTTCAAGTATTTTAATGGAACTTCTCGAAATTCGATAAAACCTTGCTAGACCTTTACAGCGGTATGTTCTGTAGCCACCTTCACTCATAAATAGCAAATCCGTTTTCTTTTCCAGCGCGTTTATAAAGATCTGCCGTTCCCGCTCGGCTGCCCGCTAAATCGAGTCTCTTGTACTCCATCCGAGACGCGCCAGACGGGAACTCCCAGCACTCCGCGTTTCCAACCCTCCAGAAGTCATGGCGAGTGTACTCCCTCGGTTGAACTGTCGCCATCCACCCCTCCTCCTCTTGCCCCCATCGCTCGCACGTCCGGCCAGGTCCATTCCGAGGCCGCCGCTTCGCCCCTTTAAAACCCACTAGCTGCATTCCCCCAACTCTCACCACCCAGAAACACTAGTGCTGCTCGTGCCTTGCGACCCACTGACCTCGCCATGGCCGCCGCGCTCCTCCTCCTGGTCCCGTCCGTCGGTCTCCTCGCCGCTCGGATCCCGCTCAGGGGTCGCCACGTCCTCTTCACCGGCGGGTCCAGCGGCATCGGGCTCGCCATGGCCACGGCAGCCACGAGGGAGGGCGCGCGGGTCTCCATCCTGGCACGCAACGCCGCGCCCCTCGAGGGCGAGCGCGCCGCCATCCGGGACGCCACGGGGCAGGAGGTCGGGGTACACGCGGCCGACGCGCGGGACGCCGCCGCTGTGGCGCGCACTGTCAGGAACCAGTAGAGAATCCGAAGAAAACCAATAGAAATCTGAAAGAATAAACACAAGAATTAAGAAAACGGAACAGATCAGGAAGATAGAGATGCTTCCATTGATACGAAAGGTAGAACATAACAAACTGAGAGTATCAATCTTTCCGTGCCTTCCAAAGATATCTGCTTTTATACTGCAGTCTCCCGACAAAACCAAATAACT
Source organism: Otatea glauca (assembly GCA_036346275.1). Classification (NCBI taxonomy): domain Eukaryota; kingdom Viridiplantae; phylum Streptophyta; class Magnoliopsida; order Poales; family Poaceae; genus Otatea; species Otatea glauca. The sequence continues at coordinate 45,665,187 of CM070714.1, forward strand.
AGGGTAATCAGTACAGTAATCGACAAGGGTTAAATGGTAACAGTAAAGAGCAAATTCAACCACAGTCGTGAGATCTAATCCTAACTTCATCTTCAAATCTTGTCCCGATCTTCATAAGCTTCTTTGATGTCTTCTAAACCGCCCGATGTCACTTACTGAAAAGGGTATCAATTGATCCTAGTTGTCCACTATCTGAGGGGCTGTTTAGAGGTTGTGCTTCAGTTTTGAGCTAAAAGTTCCTCCAAACAGTATGGTTCAAAGCAGTTAGAAAACTAAGGGCTTGTTTGGTAAAGCTCCAGATCCCAGCTTCACCTGAGATCTGAAACTTGTAGGCTAAAATAAAGTGAATTAGGTTTATATTTTTGTCTAAAATTTGAAAAGATGATCCATCTAAACACTCTTAATATACTCACAGATCCAGCTCTACGGATCTGTTGGAGCTAGGAATACCCAGCTCCACCAGATCCACGGATCTGGTGGAGCACCAGATCCACGGATCTGGTGGAGCTGGAGCTCTACCAAACACACCCTAAGTTACAGCAGAAGCGCTCCTAAAAGTTGCAGCTGCTGGGGAGAAGCTTTTCAGCTGTGGCTTCGCTTGACCACCTCTCACCTCACTCGCTCCGCTTTCCCGACCTCCGCCACTCCGCCTCATCGCCTCCATGTCACCTCCCCACTTGGACGCCGCTGTATTTCGCTATGTTGCTATCTCCCCGCTCGGTTGACCCCTAAAAGCTACAGCTGCAGCAGTTAATTTGTCAAACAGCATAACAAGAAAAGCTACAGTCACCAGCTACAGCTATTTACAGCTTAACAAATCAAAAGCAGTTTTTCAACTCAACTGTAGCTTCTCCGAACAGGTCCCCAATAAATCCTCTGAATTGAATTGTCTAACTGAACAACCTCTCCTGACACGCACGCTCGAGGAGGCTGGGCCCGTTGACGTCCTCGTCTGCAACCACGGGGTGTTCGTGGCGCAGGAGCTTGAGAAGCAGATGGAGGAGGTCAAGTGGACGGTGGACATCAACCTCATTGGCACCGTCCACCTCGTCAAGGCGGAGCTCCCCGCCATGAAGGCACGCACACGCGAGACGCGCCTCCCGGCCTTTGTCGCAATCATGTCCTCGCAGGCCGGCCCACTGTGCAGCTGAAGTGTTTAATGATGTAATGCTGTATGACGGGGAGATGAATTTCTAGTGACATCTCTGCTTCAGGTTGGTGTTTATGCGTACCCTGCGCACTCCGCGAGCAAGTTTGCGCTACGTGGATTGGGGGAGCCTCTGCAGCATGAGATCATTGCGGACTATTTTTATGTCTCGTTGATCTTCCCGCCCGAAACGGAGACACCGGGTTTCGCCGAGCGTATGTGTGGATCTATCTTTTAAACTGATCGCTGACCTATCAAACCGTTGTAAAATGATGATGTCCGTCTGTAGATTAAACGTAATGTATCATCAAATAATAAGAATAATAATGGGAAGCATATATAATATATATATAGTGATAAAACTTTCTCTCTTTACTAGATTGATTTTCGAGATGTGTTTCCATGCTTTTTTTAGTAGTTGCATAAATATTAAAGCATAAATGAAAGATGGTGATTACTTACCCCTTCGTTTGCTTCAAGATTTGTGCAATTTGTATTGAGAGAGAAAGTATTGAAGCACTGCTCTTGATTCTCTTGTACAAAGAGGTGTTATATTTATAGAGGAAGCCAACAAAAGATAGATTTGGATTCGACTAAAAAAATTACTACATAACTTTAACAAAAATGGTCTTTCAGACTTGATCATCCTGCAAAAAAATTATGTAGTGATGAAAATATTGCGTATCACACTTCAAGGGTCAATACCAGGGTTAACCATATCAAAATCACAGGGAAAAAATTGAACATGGTTCGGTACCGATAATAGTCGATTATCGACCGATTTTTGGTAGATATCGAATGGATTTCGAATTCAAAGTGGTTTGAATTCTTAGTCAAAACAGCACCAGTAAGACGCAATTATCGACCGATATTGCTCGATTATCGAGCGGTTCGAGGCGACTATTGATCGGTGTTGGAAGAAAATCGGCAGAGTGAAGTGGAAAAAAATTGCAGAAAATTGCGAAAAATTGTGAAAAATTGGGGAAATTGCAAAAAAAATTCGGCATGACCTTTAATGTATTTTAGACAATCTCAAATTGTAAAGTAAGTATGCAGCAATAATATATCAACAAAATGACATTTCATTTCAATACCATTTACAACTCAAAGGTCCAACAAGTTCACATTTCAATACCATAGCATATAACATTTGAAATCAATATTTCTCACCGAAAATGAATGTTCGCACTTGGCATAGCTTCGTCGTCCTTCCATTGTCGCACATATCCTCAAAAACATCTCATAAATTCGGTGTTTTGAAGAAAAAATTGATGTCATATATCACAAAGCTATTAATTCTAATTTTAGAGATTTTTTGGATAATTTTTTTTTCAGATTTCACAATTCTTTTAATTTAAATTTGATTTTGAATGGTATACCGAACGGTATGTAATTTCGTAATGCCTCGATATGCGCGATAATCTTTCGATTATCATCGATAATTTCAACCCTGGTCAATACAATCGAAACTACTTGATCAATTATATTTTCCTCTAAAGTAGTATCGTATAAATCATGGTAAAACATATGTAAATGGAACCTCGCTACGATTTAACTTCCTCATTCGGCTCATTCATTGGTTACATGTTCCTGAGTATTACTCTTGCAAGCCGCACTAGTACAAATGAAAAATAAAAATAAAACCTACTTCTGATTTTTTTTGTTTGCATTTGTAAGTTCCCGCCTGCACATTTTTGTAGTTGTTTTCACCCCTTCAGTTCTGGAGGAGCGCTAATTTCTCCATCAACGACAATACAACTTGTCAAATATGATTGAGATATTCCATGCTGGACCAATGGAGCATCCATGTGCATTATTCTTGTAGTTAATTCAGTACCAGTACATAGATGAAAGATGAAACGACTTGTGTACCTATTAGCCTATTCTTCTACTGGTTTCTGACATAAAAGGAGGCCAGAATTGACCAATATCATAGCAGAATCATCTGGTCCAATGAAGGCTGATGATATTGCTAAGAAGGCTTTAGACGGCATCAAATCCGGGAAGTTTATTGTCCCCTGCAATTTCCAGGGAGCAATGATGGCTGTAGTCACTGCTGGTCTGTCTCCACAGAGTTCCCGCTAATTGCATTCCTGGAGGTGATCGGTGCTGGACTCGCAATTCGCAGCAATTTGTTTCCTGTGGAATTGGTTCTCTACTATAGAGAACTGGGTCTGGTATGCAAGAACAAGAAGCATGAGCGAAAGCACAATCCAAACCTGTGTTCCTTGATTTTCATAAGAGTTGCAATTTACAACCAAAATAAATTACCTTATTAGTAGCACCTGAACTGAATGTGCCGTGGTATGTATGCAGAATTGCAGATAAGCTGCAGTCTCTTTCTCTCCCCTATCCCTCTTCTACTTTGGTATCAGTGTATCACGTGTACAATGTAGATTTCTCTCCTCTTTTCAGTAACAAAATGCAATACGGCAATAATAATTTGGGTTAATGATTTGACCTATTAGAAGAGAGAGCTGCTCTTGTGCAAACCCTTGTTTTGTTGTCATCTCTATTTCTGCCGAATCCTACCTCTATTAAAGTTAGTAGAATTCCGACCACTACAGCGCTTTGATTCGGCTCGGCTCGCGAGGTGAGCCGCAAAAAAAAATTGCGCTTAGGTCATTCTTCAAAAAAAATTACAGATAGATCCTTTTTGGGAAAAAAAATGTTACGTTTAAGTCCTTTTTTGAGAAAAAATTATATTACATTTATGTCCTTTAGGCCTTTTTAAGTATTACGTTTAGATCCTATTTTGTCCTTATCTAGAAAAAAACAGCGTTTAGATCCTTTTTATGTCCTTTTCCGGAAAAAGAAACCCGTTTAGATCGTTTTTGCTCTTTTTTACGTGCGAAGTGGCGGTCGCGACGTGGTTCGCCACGGTAGCTAAGATATATTTATATCCTTTCAACTGTTCCGCCGAATAAATGCGAAAAAAATACGTTTGTATCCTTTCAACCATTTCGCGTGTCTTCTCGATTTGCTCGCGTAGGGAGCGGCGGTCGCGCGTTTTCTCGATTTGCTCGTGTGGGTAGTGACGGTCGCGACGTGGCATGCCGCGGTCGCTTACCTAGCATGTTGGACAGAAAGTTGAGTTCTCTTCAAGCTATATTTTTATTTCTTTTTTAGATTTTGGTACTGTACAATAACGGTGCGGATTTTTTTAGTGCCGTTTCTGTAAGAATTTTTTTTTGCAGATTTTGGGGGGTTCGATATGAAGCGTCAAAATGGACGTTGACGGACGAGATTGCACGGACTTGCCTGACCAAATCCAGGCAGCCTGCGGAAACGATTAGGCCGCTACTCGGTCGCAGGCCGCAGCGGTGACTGATTGGTGATTGAGAATGAGATAGAAGCAGCGAAGCTTGCGGTGCTCGCCGTCGATTCCTCCATGGCTTCCACCTCTTCCTGCGCCACTCCATCTCCGTATCTACGATGCCATCTCGCCGTATCCCTCCCCTTCGCTTCCCCTCCTCCCGTCCTCCGCTTCGCCGTCCCTCAGCTTCTCACCCGCCGCCTCGCCATATCCCCGCCAGGAATCCCAGCGGTAGCGTCAGCACCGGAGTCCCTAGTCCTGGAGTCTGACGACGAGGACGAGGAAGAGGGGGACGAGGCGGGGCTGTTCGAGGGCAAGTCATGGGCGGCGGCCGACGAGAGGGACGCGGTGAGGTCGCCGGAGCTGGATGTGCCCGAGCTGGAGGAGCTGCCCGAGCAGTGGCGCCGCTCCAGGATCGCCTGGCTCTGCAAGGAGCTCCCCGCCTACAAGCACTCCACCTTCACCCGCATCCTCAACGCCCAGCGCAAGTGGCTCACCCAGGACGACGCCACCTACATCGCCGTCCACTGCCTCCGCATCCGCAATAACGACGCCGCCTTCAGGGTCAGTACCCCCGCACTCGCACCTCCCTCCCATAACCTGTTCGACCAATTGCCTCTGTATACATACGTGCATACGGTTCTTGCTCATGAACTGTTCGACGAATTGCCTTAGCTGTAAAGACTCATTAGGTAAAGACTCATTAGGTTGATAGATGAATGATTTGTTTATTTCTCTGGTTGTTTTCAGGTGTATAGCTGGATGGTGCGGCAGCACTGGTACCGCTTCAACTTCGCGCTAGCAACGAGGGTGGCGGATTGTCTCGGGAGGGAAGGCAAGGTTGAGAAATGCCAGGAGGTGTTTGAGGCGATGGTCAAGCAGGGCCGTGTGCCTGCCGAGTCCACCTTCCACATATTGACCGTTGCATATCTCAGTGTACCCGGGGGGCGTTGTCTTCAGGAGGCGTGCACTATCTACAACCAGATGATACAGATGGGCGGCTACAATCCTCGCCTCAGCCTTCACAACTCCTTGTTCCGCTCACTTGTGAGTAAGACGGGAGGGACTGCGAAGCACAACCTCAGGCAGGCTGAGTTTGTCTACCACAATCTGGTCACCACCAATCTTGAGGTGCACAAGGATGTTTATGCTGGGCTCATCTGGCTTCACAGCTATCAAGATGTCATCGATAGAGAAAGGATCATAGCTCTTAGGAAGGAGATGAAGCGAGCTGGGTTTGATGAGTGTGTTGATGTGCTGGTGTCGGTGATGAGGGCCTTCTCCAAGGAAGGGAATGTTGAAGGAACAGAGGCAACATGGCATAAGGTTCTTGAGAGTGGTTCTGAGCCTCCTGCTCAGGCTTATGTCTGCCTAATGGAGGCTTATGCACGAACCGGCAAGCCAATGAAATCCCTGGATATATTCAAAGAAATGAAGGAACAGATTATACCACCAAATGTTGCATCCTATCATAAGATAATTGAGATAATGGCAAATGCTCAGGAGATAGATATCTCAGAACAACTTATGGATGAATTTGCTGAGAGCCATATAAAGCATCTGATGCCAGCCTTTCTTGATTTGATGTACATGTACTTGGATCTGGATATGCATGAGAAACTAGAACAAACATTCTCAAAATGCCTTGCCAGGTGCCGTCCAAATAGAATCCTGTGCATCATTTATCTGGAATCACTGGTAAGGGTTGGAAATGTCAAGAAGGCCGAGGAAGTGTTTGGTGAAATGCATAATAATGGGACGATAGGTACTAATGCGAAATCTTGTAACATCATGCTAAGAGGTTATCTTTCCGCAGAAGACTATCAGAAAGCTGAAAAGGTTTATGATATGATGAGTAAAAAGAATTATGATGTACATGCGGACTCTTTGGAAAAACTTCAAAGCGGTCTCCTTCTTAGCAAGAAAGTTGTCAAGCCGAAACCTGCGACTATAAAATTGGATCAAGAACAGCGTGAGATTTTGATTGGTTTGCTTCTAGGAGGCACACAAATAGAATCTTATGCACAGAGAGGTGTTCATATTGTCCACTTTAAGTTCCAGGAAGATTCCAATGCTCATTCAGTTTTAAGGGTGCACATTCACGAACGTTTCTTTGAATTGCTCCCTTCAGCAAGCAGATCATTCGATGATGAGAACAAGATACCTTACCAGTTTTCAACCATACCTCATTCACATTTCAGTTTCTTCGCAGATCAGTTCTTTCTGAAAGGTCAGCCTATTCTCCCAAAGCTTGTCCATAGGTGGCTGTCTCCACGTGTTCTAGCATACTGGTTCATGTTTGGAGGCTTCAAACTCTCATCAGGTGATATTGTTCTTAAGCTCAGTGGTGGAAATAGTGAGGGTGTCGAGAGAATTGTGAACTCTTTGCATTCACATTCCTTAACAAGTAGAGTGAAGAGGAAAGGGAGATTCTTTTGGATAGGTTTTCATGGGAGCAATGCTGATTCTTTCTGGAAAATAATAGAACCTTATGTGTTGGACAGTTTCGTGGGTTCTACAACACAAGAAAGTAGCAGCATGGATTCTGGTGATGACCAGGATACTGATACCGATTCTGATGATGATATTCGTAGGTATGGTACTGAAAGTGACGAGTGAAAACAATGTTCAGGGAGTAGTTTATTACAATCTGAAAGTACACCAAAGGAGCAAAAGCCTACACAATTTATCAGAATTTTGTAGTGTATATGTTTGCTTTTTTATGCACACTTTACCCAGATTGATCAACATACCTATCTGGCCATCAGCATGATAGACTTGTACACTGGACACTAGAGAGTCCTAGGCAGAAAGATTGATAAGGACCTGATATATTCGCAGGCTACTCATCCTTTGTAGCTGTACATGAGATTGTGTATTTGACGAGCTATTTCCTTTTCCAACTTATTTTGTCACGGCGAAACGTTTCTAGGAGTTTCGCTACCCCACCCCAGAACGTAAACTGACATACTGAGAAGGGCCAGAAGGTTAACAGCCTAACACCCAAGTTTGTTTCAAGGGGGTTTTCCTTTTCAGCCCTGTCGGATGCCCCTTCACTTTTGGATTCCATTATTTGCAGCAGAATATATCACAGCATATGACATCTCAGTTAGCCAGTACATGTGTGCGCATCCTAACATCCTAAGAAGGCTTAACATTCCTTACAGATTCACATATCCTCACCTACACATAAGCGTTACCAGTGGCGTTGTTTCCATGTAATGGTAAGTAAACAAACAAATAATTCCTACCAAACCTAACACAAATGTCATAATCTACCCTAGTGTCTCATTGAATAACGCTCCTTCCCTACAAATCATCTTGTAAGAGCCTATTCAACAGGGTAGTTAGAAGCGCGTCCCTCCTCTCTGCCCTCGCCTCTTCCCTGATTCTCCTCTGCTCCTCGCGCTCCATCCACACCTGCTCCAGCATCAGCCTCTCCCGCTCCAGCATCTGCATCGACTGCCGCCACTGCTGCTCAAAGACCAGCCGTTCCTGCGCCTGCCTCTCCATCGCTTCCTGCCGCTGCACGTCCAGCCGATTCTGCTGCTCCAGGAAATCCCGCAGCAGGCCACGGATGGCGGCCGACGTGCCTCTCGTCCTCGGCTTTTGCGCTGCCTTCATCTTTCTGCTTCGTGGGCGCTGCTCGTCGTCGTCGTCGGTTTCCTGATCGTGACCGGACGACTCGGCCGGTCTCTTGAGCTTCTCTTTAGCAGGAGCACCGGTGCGTCCTGCTGGTTCAGAGCCCTGCCGTTGCATGGTTCTGGCGCGTTCTGCGAAGACGGCGTGGAGCTCTTCGAAGGAGAAGCATGTGCCGTTTTCTTGGACAGATACTTCTTTCCCCTGATAAAAATATCGCGCTGGTTACAAGACAATCATAGAATACATTAACAACTCACATTACGATTTACGACTCTCAAGCTGTTAGAGTTAGAAGCACGATAAAATAACTAAAAATAAGATTTAACATAAAAAAATTCATACGAGAAAAAACCACGAAAAACAACCTACTATAATAGTTTAAAGATTATATATATATAGATGTGTAGATTAAATAACCAAAGGAGTCCGACATGGACTAACAATCTATTTATATAAAACTAAAAGATACAATGGGTTGATATATTGAGTTATCTCTGACACAAGCAAAACAAGACGGTAAAGATGTTTCAGTAAAATTGAATACTTGGATGAAGAGGGGATGGCCGATCCTGTAGCGGTCGACGAGGTTCATCCACTTGCACTTGCGCTGGTCGGGGGTGCGGCGTCGCGATCGCTTCCCACGGCAGCTTGGGAGGCGATGAGCTCGCCCGTATGCTGCGCGCTCCGCTGCGACACCCTCTCCTCCCGCACGCCGCGCAGCATCAGCTTTAGAAGGGCAGGTGGTGCCAGTTCATAGAGGAAACGCGTACGTGTTGGTGAGTGTGGATGGAGACAGGCATTGGGATGCGTCCGTACGGTCAGCCGCCGATGGTTTTTCGCGTCCCCCTCGCTTGACGCTTCTCGATCTTCATTCACACCGTCCGCCCGGGCTGGTGTGAAATGTGAATTGCCTTGCTCCTGTCCAGTCCACACTGGCGACGCCACGTCATCCTGACGGGCTTCCAACCCGGAGACCCAAACCCAACCACCCCATGGTGATAGCTTGACGCATCGAAGCTTGTAATCCCACGAGAAATCGCGTAGTTCTTCAGCTGCAGTTTGTAAAATTGACCGTCCCTCTTTCTCTTCCACGGCACGGGCCGTCGGGCACCCGTACGCTTCGCACGACACGCGTGACCTGGACCAGCATCCATCACCGCTGTTGTCAATCAGAACGCGCCGCCCGACCGTTCTTGGGAATTACCCCCGTCCCAAACAAGACTCTCGGCTCGCAGGATAATGTAAACATCGACCGGTCACGTTGGTCTTTGTCCGATTTCTGCTGGTGGCACATGCCTGGTACTGGTATTACAGAGCAGCTGAATTCTGCAGAGGCATCGCGCGCTTTCTGCAGCCAGCCTCAGCCTCGACCCGACCCGTGAAGCCATCCGAATCCCAAAGTAACCCAAGCTTTGCCGCCCTCAAGCAGGGGCGGAACCGCGAAGCAACAACGGCGCGCGGTGTGGCCACGGCAACCGCGGCGTGCCCCGTGTTCCGTCGTTGGATCGGCATTGACCTGCACGATTCGCGTTCGGCCGTGCCAATTTGGTATTTTGTATCAGTTGGGCCCGGTACTATTGCCCTCTTGGAAATTTGCTTCTCGGCCGCGGCTACAGCCATGATGTCTCCCTCCGTCCGTTTTCAGATTTCGCTCTCTTTGGGAAAGCCGAGCTGAATTCCACAGTAGACGAGCCGTAACAAGTGCTACAATTCATACAAGTCCAGGAACCGCACGGGCCACTCCACATGATCCAAACCCAGAGAGAAAAATATTACGGACACCAGGAGACATTCGGTTCCTCTAAAAAAAAAAAGAAAAAACATCAGACATTCGGTGAGACATCAATCGCCTCCAGCTAAATGCCAAGAATGGGTTACTTTATTCTTACCCGACGAGACATACAGTATCTATCGTGTCGAGTACCATCGCATTATAGAATGCAGTACTATAGTCGAATGGCACTGTTTGTCGTCTTGAGAGTTGAGATGCATGTGACAACGGATACCGTAGCAGAGGACAGGCCATGCATCACAGGACCAGTGCCGATCAAAACGCCGCCGCGCGACCTCTTCCGCATGTACAATCCAAGATGCACCTTATACATAACGCTATGTATAACTCACTGTATACAAGTATCTTGCGTTGTACATATGGTTAAATTATCTGTTAATTAGATATATTTTATACATAGACACCTCTTTAAGTATCAGTGAAACATAGATATAAGCACCTCTCCAAGCAGTCGTATTATACATGTTCTAACAAAAGCTCCAAGTTAAGCTATGCCTAACAGAGGTATTATCTTACTTCAATGTGCCAAACAGAGGTCCTAGAAAATTATTTCCAAACTAGTCTATTGGCAGAAAGGGCTAAACAAACCGCTAGTCCCTCCCTCCTTTTCCAGCATTCTCCTGCACAAATTGCGCTCCCATTCCATAACTCCCTCCGTTATTCAGACTTTTTAAGATGATCAAATCTTCTTCTTTCATTAGTTCACTTATTGTTCTTGGATGGTATATTACTCTATTTCACAGTAATAAACTAGTCATGTGCCCATGTGTTGCAACGAAAACTCAATTTGCGACAAAAAATTTATTTGCAAAGAACACTAACTTTAGTTATGTTTCAATAGTAGGAAAAGTTTGTTCCTCTGAAGAGATTTGACTATCAGGCTAAATCATCTTCCATCTCAACCGTTCATGTTAGATCCAACGAATAAGTACTCTGAAGGAAAACGAAGGATCGGCACCAACTCTTAATTAGAATTAATAGAGAGATATCAATCCTTACCATTGAAGGAGGAGAAAGTTATCTCCTGCAGGAAATCTTCTTGTTTTTTGCACGCAACATTTCTTTTCTCTTTTCTTCCTACGTGTGTCTTTACTACCGACCGGCTTGTCCTCCTAGAGATGAGAGTAGGTGCCCTCTAATAGGAAGTAGATGAAAGCAGAATGCAGCGTACGCAAGCGGATGGAAGTTAGGTCTCCCCGACATCTTCATGATTGGCACGTGATTTGGTTGCATGATTCTTTCCTTTTAATCTATGCATTTCCATATATGATGAGATAGAGTTCTCGTATTATGGGATATGGTGAGTATATCCTTCTCTCCATGCAGGACATGATGAGAAAATCCTTCTATTTATAAGATATATGAATAACATCCTTCCTTAATCTATGCATTTCCAGATATGATGAGATAGAGTTCCCGTATTATGGGATATGGTGAGTATATCCTTCTATCCATGCAGGACATGATGAGAAAATCCTCTATTTATAAGATATATGAATAACATCCTTTCATAGTCATAGTAAGAACATGTGAATAGAGATATGCTAAAATAATATTTTCTATTCAAAAAAAGATATGATAAAATCCTTCCATCTAAGATATGATTAAATTCTCTTCTATCTCAACCGTTCATGTCAAATCCACCGAATCAGATACTCTAGAAGAGAACAGACCACTGCCAACAACTCCTTATTAGAAGTAATAGAGATAATACTGGGAATGATGAATGGTAGGGATATGTAAAGAAAAAACAGTTAAAAGTTATCTCAAAATTGTAGAATGATATGTATTTAGAAACATAATTTAAAAGCTAGAATGACATGTATTCAAAAAGTGAGTGGAGTATTTGCTTTGTTCGGCACTTTTGCAAAGTGAAAATGAGCCCAACCCGAATGGCTCTATCTACGTGCAATTTTTTTACTCCCCATCATTCAACTAGGTAGAGTTGCGCGCTTCGCCGTACCGTGCGTTTTTTTTCGTTCGTGGGTTCTTTTTTTAAAAAAACTAGTAGGAGGACCTCGATGTAATTTCAGTTTTCTCATGAGTTTTTGGAACATAGGTTGGCTAGAAGCCGTCGGTGAATTTACGGAACCACGGGTCTTTTTGAAAAAAAAAACTGGTGAAGGACCTGACAGCAAATCTACGTAACCACGAGTGTTTAAAAAAAAATCGTGGAAAGAACTATACGCAATTTCGGAAATTGTAAAGGTGTTTCGGCAAAAAAAAAAAAATTTACATGGTGTTGCTCTACGCGCGATTTCTTCCAAGCTTAAGAGTTAGTATAATTTGTTAAGGAACCTCGCTATCGAATAGTCCGGGGTTCCCGAACAGATCTGAAGTGGAGAACAGAAAGAGAGAGAGACACGTGTTTAGGGAGAGCGAAAGCGGAAATTCTTTATTGCTAATGAATTACAGGTACATGGGGACCCCCTCCTCCTTTATAGCGCTCTCTAGGGTTTCGGCATTAGGGACCACATGGGCCTTGGTGGGCTTCGGGGTTTCTCAACACTCCCTTGGGCCCTTTGTCTTGCGAGATGCATATGCCTCATTAAAACTCCAGAAAAACCCAGTGGGAAAAATACTTGGAGAAAGAGTACATAGCATACGCTTTACAATGTTGCACGAATTGCCTCGTTAAAACCTTATGCAAGAAAACTTCATGAAAAACTTGCTAAGGAAAAAGAGTACAATTCTCCCAACTTCAATTGCTAATCTTGAGATTCATGTTGGGTATTCATAATTCATCTTGAGATTTATGTGGGAGTATGTGAAATATCTCCCCACGAAATCTGCACTTCTCTAAGTCTCATCATCCCAATTCCTTTCACGCACCTTTCAAAGGTAGATCTTTGGGAGTGATTTAGTGAACAAATCTGCAAGATTTTCACATGACTTAGTATGCAATATCTTGATCTCGTTCATCTTATGCAATTCGTGAGCATAGAAGAACTTGGGGTTGATATGCTTCGTGAGATTGCTCTTCACATAACCCATCGTGCTTGGGCAACACAAGTGCATTATCTTCATAAATTATCGTGGAGTTTGCTCAATGTTCAAACCACATGACTTACGGATGTGGTGAACCATTCTTCCGAGCCATGCACATTCACGAGATGCTTCATACAAAGCGATGATTTCGAGTGGTTTGTCGACGTCGAGACAAGAGTGCGCTTAGACGACTTCCAAGAAATTGCTGTTCCTCCACATAGGAAAACATAGCGGTTTGGGACTTGCCGGTATCTGCGGTCGATAAATACCGACATCGGCATAGCCAACCAAATTCAATTCATTATTTCTTCTAAAGAATGGCCGAGGTCTTTGCTTCCTTGGAGGTAACGGAAGATGTCCTTGATCCCTTTCCAATGCCTTTTGGTGGGTTACGCCTGCATCGAGCTAGCAAATTCACAGTGACGCAATGTCCGGTCTAGTGCTATTCGCAAGGTATATGAGTGCTCAATTGCACTCAAATATGGGAATTCTGCTCCCGGACTTCCTCCCCTCTTCTCTGGTCTGCAGATGGGTCTAGGTGCTTGGAGTGACCTTGAGCCATTGGAGTCTTTGCGGATATGATTTTTCAAAGCTAAATCTTTCCAACACTTTCTGCGTGTAGGTTGATTGGTGTACCAAGATTCCTCCTTGGACATGTTCAAGCTGCAAGCCTAAACAAAACTTGGTTTTACCCAAATCTTTCATTTCAAACTCAGACTTCAAGTATGAGCATGCCTCTTCAATTTCTTCATCCGTCCCAATGATGTTCAAGTCATCTACATAGACGGAGATTATACAGAATCAATTCGTGGATCGCTGTATAAACACACATGGACAATCTTCGTTGTTTGTGTAGCCTTTCTTGCAGAGAAAGTCACTCAAACGATTGTACCACATTCTTCTGATCGCTTGACCCATACAAGTGATTTCTCCAATTTCACACTGCAGGTTTCTATTTGCTCCATCTTGGTTGGGATAGGAATTCCTTCCTACTTTCATGTATATCTCCGAATCCAAGTTTCCATCTGGTATCTTTGTGACAACATCCATTAGCTTCATTCTCAACTTCAAGTTGATGCCATTGAGATCAAATATCTAAAGGTAATTCCTCCCATGACCGGAGAATAGGTTTCTTCATAATCAACTCCGGGACGTTGAGTAAAACCTTGAGCTACAAGCCTTGCTTTGTACCTTACAACCGTTGTTTTCATTTCTCTTAGAACAAAGACCCATTTGTGACCTCACGGGGTTTACATGGGGAGGTGTGCGGCATCTGAGCCCAAACACCTCTCTCTTGTTCGGAGAGACTAACTCTGCGATGATTGCCTTTTCCATTCTTCCCAATCTAGCCTTTTCTTGCACTCTGCGAGATGCGGGCTCGGGATCATGATCAATGATCGAGGCAATCTTCTTTGAAGTATGCATCAACGTTGGTGTTGCTCTATTCAGGATTCTCCTGTTATTACAAAGTTTATGGCCATTTCTTCATGGGTGCTTCATGCACTTCTACTTGCTCTTCTCTGCTTTTCCCTATCGCGAAGCAAGTTCCTTTAGCTTTTCATCGCCTATGTGTGCGCACACATTATTTCCGGGCTTCTGCGTGGAAGATTCAAGTCCGGAATTGCCTTTCTGTTGGCTTCTTTCCGGTGCAGTCTCAACTGGCTCCCCTTCTTTCCTTGGGGCATTTTCGTGATTGGTTGTGGTAAGTCCTCTCGCTTGATTTTCTCAGACGTCTCCGGGTACTTTGGGTTTGAGGAGCAGTTGCTGCTCTTTTCCTTTGAGGCCTCTGAGCAGGTTGAGGATACCTTCTATTTTCTTTGGTATTTCCACCCTCTCTGGTGCATTCCTTGCGGGTACATGCGACTTAACCACGCCCTTCAGATCACAAAAATGATCAGGCAGTTCATTTGCTAAATTCTGCAAATCAATTATCTTCTGGACTTCTTGATTTGCTTCATTAGTGCGGGTCATGTGCGGGATCGGTGGAATGCCATATGATTTCCGGCATTTTTCATCCAAAGGTTGATTTCCTCCCTAATGACGGAAGCGATCCTCGTCAAAGATGCAATCAGCGAACCGGGCTGTATGCAAATCTCCAGTCATGGGTTCCAAATACCTGATTATGGATGCACTTTCATAACCAACGTATATCCCAGACTTGCGGAGAGGGCCCATTGCGATCATTGAGGGTGGTATAGGTACATATACCATACACCCAAATTTTCTAAGATGGGAGATCTTGGGATGATCTCGTGCACAAGCCGCATAGGAGAATGGATGTTGTAGGCCGACGGTCTAAAATTGATAAGAGCTGCTGCGTGCAGATCGCGTGTCCCCAACAAGTGTTGGGCAAGTTACAACTCTGCAAAAGTGGTGCGGCAATGAACTTAATCCTCTTTATTAGTGCTTACGCTAGTCCATTCTGCGTATGGACGTGCGGTCTGAGTGCTCAATCGCTATCCCCATTCTTTGTGCAATAATCATCAAATGCCTTTGAAGTAAATTCTCGGCATTGTCCATTCTAATGGACTTCACGCGATGATCGGGAAAGCATTCTTAATTCTTATGATCTGCGAGATCGACTTTGCAAAAGCATGGTTTCTTGTTGACAACAAGCATACATGCGACCATTTCGAGGAAGCATCGATGAGCACCATAAAGTATCGAAGCGGCCACGACGGGGCTGAATCGGACCACAAATATCCCCGGATGCGTTCGGAATGCAGGATTTCACTTTGCACTTTCATGACAGAGGTCTAGTTATTAATTTCCGGTGGCACATGCAGGCACACAAAATCTTCATGATTCGGAAATTCTTAACATTAATGCCATGACCTTGTGAGTTGTTCACTATATTTCTCATCATTCTAAGACCAGATGACCTAATCTACCATGCCATAAAGAAAATAATTGAGCTTCTAAAAGCAGTCTTCAAGGAAGTATACACTTGGTGCATGAATATTCGTGTAGTACAACCCGATTCATATGAGGGACATTTTTCTAATACCATTTTCCACATACCGCGTGCTTCACAATGCACAAATATTCTTTGCCATTTTCTTCATTGGTTTCTACGTGAAAACCGTTGGCGCGGATGTCTTTAAAGCTTAAGAGAGTGCGAGTTGATTCGGGTACAAAAGGGCTTCTTTAATTACCAAAGTTGTACCCATAGGCAATATAATAGTGGCTCTTCCTGAGCCAATTACATATGAGTCGCTTCCTGCGATCGTAGTAATCTTTCCAGCGTTCTTCGTGATCGACTGGAAATACTTAGACTCTCTTAAGATGGTATTTGTTGTGCCACTATCAACAATGCATATCTCTTCCATTTAGGCGCTACGATTTCTAGATAAAAGAAATAATATAATTCTAATCAGACAGAGGCAAAACAATCCAAATATTACTTGCAAAATTGAAGAATACTGGAATAAAGAATAAATTGCGTATTTATTCATGAAAGAAGTATGCTCTTCTAGAGCTTACAAGCCTTTATTCAAAGAAAATGCTAACAACCAAAAACTAAAAGAAATGCATTAAACAGAATCTGTAAAATATGCATTAATTTCTGCTTCTATATCATCTGCAGAAGTTTTCTCTTCATTTGCTATAATCATGGCTGCAGCATCGATGTCCAGGCTATTCTGTGAGGATGAGGCAAGTGAGGTGTCTACATCCATGACATCATCTTCACCGATGTTGGCGAAGTGCGCCTCTGCGGGGGCGTTTTCCTTTGCCTTCTTCTTAGCTTGATATGCGTTGATCGCTTCTTTGGATTCTCGACATATCTTCGACCAATGTCCCCAAGTGCCACACTTGAAGCACGTCTGGTTCTGCTGTCCATACGGCTTGGCGTGCGTCTTTTCTTTGTCAACCCTCTTCACGGGGCTTTGGACTTTCCTTTGGCACAGGGTCTCTCTTTTCCACCCTGTTTGCCCTTCTTTCTATGAGTGGGCTTTCTCACCTTGTAGCTGTTGGCATTGACTTGATGCGATGCCTCGTCGGTGGGCTGCGAGACATAGTTCTTGCGTAGAACATCGTCTTGCGATTCCGCAACTTGCATTACATCGATCAGTTCGCTATACTCCTTGTATGCGTCCTGACGATAGCTGCGTGCACTCTGGATAGCATTAGGGTGGAAGGTGGAGAGAGTTTTCTCAATCTTCTCTTCATCAGTGATCTTCTTGCCACATAGAAAGATTGGTACAAATTACATGCAAGGCGGTTGTACTCGACCATTTGATACAAGTCTCGCAAACCTCGGCGTACCCAATCTTGCGTGCTTGGGGCAAGATGGTGTACTTGAGCTTTTCGAACCGCTTAAGTGCGGTCCAAAGCTCAAGTGCACTCTCCTCGACCATATATTCATTCTTTAGAGTGGTGAGAGGTGGTGCTGAGAAAATGCGAGCTTGATCGTTACGCTCGGTGGTAGGTTTTGCGTCTGCGAGGACCCTAGACCAATCACGAGCGGAGCTTCTTGCCCCAAGAACAATCTTTACGTCCGATGCCCAAGTGAGGTAGTTACGACCGTGCGGGCCGTTCTTCAAACTCACGGTTCACAATGCGGACATCTGCATGATTTCAAAATTCTGGTTTAGATTACTGCGTGTAATCTGATAGAAAATGGTTGCGAAAAGCATAAATTTCAGAAAATTAAATACATGTGCATTGCATTATATAAAATAAAGCAAAAGATTCAAAAAAAACATAAAGAAAAAAAACAGAGAAATAAAGCAAGAAAATTTGAAAAACAGAGCCAAATAAATCTTCTTGATTTTCTGGCAATTTTTTCAATTTTTCTGCAATTTTTCGCAATTTTTTCGTTTTTTCTTTTCTTTTTCTTCTTTCTTTTCCTTTTTTTTTTCTTTCTTCTCCTCCCGGCCGAGAGGCCTGCACTTGGCCCACTTGGCTGTTTGGCTGACCATAGTCGTCTGCTAGGGTTTCCCTCAGCCGCCATCGCTTTCCTTTTTTTTTTCTTGCGCCCCTTTTCTTTCCTGGCATTCGCGTTTTTCTTTCCTTTTGCGCACACTTGCAACCGGCGTGGCAGCAGAGCAAGCCGGGCCGGGCGTGCGGCAGCGTGGTCTGGGCGAGGAACCCGGCGGCGGCCGGCGGCCATGCGGCGCTTCTTCTGCGGCGGCGGCGTAGAGTCTGGCGCGCGGCCGCGCATAAGCGAGCTTCGCCGGCGGCCTCCTCGGCGCGCGGTGCGCGCGGCGGTGGTGCGACGGTCGGGCGGCGTCGGCGCGGCCGGCCGGGCCGAGTCGCGTGCTTCTCGCCGCGAGTAGTTTCGGTCCAAGGTCCGCGTGGCAGGCGACGGCAGCGCGAGCTCGGGTGATTCGATCGCGAAGTCGGACCGAAGCGGCGTTCACGGGCGGCGGCGGCGATCCTGCCGAGGCCGACGAGGGCTTCTTTGCGGGACGCAATCCGAGGCAACGGCGTGCGTGGCTCGCGGCGCTGGCGAAGGCGGCGCGGGCGGCGACGCAGCTGCGTCTTGCGCCCACGGATCTGTGGCGGCGGCTGCGTGCGGCCGCAGCGTCACGGCTGCGTCTTGGGAAGGTCGGCGACGGCGTCGGTGGGGTGCGCGAGCGATGGGCCGAGGACCGAGGCTGCGCTTGCGCGCGGCCGAAGCGCGACGGCGGCCGTCTCAGCGCGGCCGGGCGGTGGTGGCGCGGTGGCTATGGGCGCGGCAGCGCTCGGCGTCGCGTGTCGGCCGGTGTCGGTCTGCGGCGGCGGCCGTGCTCAACCAGTGGTCTTGGCGCCGTGCGCGGTGGATCGCGAGCCGGTCGTGGTGCTACGAGGTCGAGCCGTGCTCGGCGGGTCTTGGCGGTGGTGGCGCGCGGCAACCGTGCACGTGTAGGCGCATAAACCGAGAAGATGTATTCCCTTTTTCGTGTCTTTGTGGCTTCTTGCCACGTAGCTTCATCTGATTCTTAGTGTAACCGTGCCACATGACGAAAAAAAGATCGTAGGGTAGAAGCATAAAGCGACAAGCGTTTAGATTCAATTGTCAAATTCCCCACCTTTCTCACCTTTCAATCGAACTCGGTGAAGCTTCGTCGATAACGTGTTAAGGAACCTCGCTTGTCGAATAGTCCGGGGTTCCCGAACAGATCTGAAGTGGAGAACGAAAGAGAGAGACACGTGTTTAGGGAGAGCGGCGGAAATTCTTTATTGCTAATGAATTCTGTGTACATGGGGGGACCCCCCTCCTCCTTTTATAGCGCTCTCTAGGGTTTCGGCATTAGGGACCACATGGGCCTTCGGTGGGCTTCAGGGTTTCTCAACATAATTCACCACCCCAACATATACTCTGTCCTTTTTTTCCGGCTTGAACTTTAAATTAACTCAACAAAAATTTAGAGGTACAAACCAGAGTTAGAGCACTAGGGGGACTTTCAACTCAACAAGATACACCCTCCGATTAAGTTTATTTTTTCTTATATATAGATAAGGAGATATAAAAAATAATTAGACTATCTCTAATTATAATCTTTAAGTATTATATTTAACACAAGCATGTAAAAAATATCAAGAAAATATAAATATTTATTAGATGTATAAAAGAACATACACTAATTTATATTAAAATATAAAATACATCATATATTTACGACTAAACCTATTAAAAACATGGGTTTTAATAAACATCACCCGGATATTTTCTTAGCAAAAAAACATCCAAATTTTGGAACGTTGGATCTACGGTGAGATCCGTAAGACGTGAAGGAAGTGAGATTGTGTTTTGATGGATGATTTGATACTTTCATCTAAAGTTTTAAAATTTAGATGTTTGTAAGAAACAAAACATGCTGTGAAATCATGTGCTGAAAAATTGGCTTAGTAATGAAATTGGCATTGCAAAGTGTTGTGCTCATGGCATGTGTGGTGCTTTGGCATGTGCTATTTCAGATGTTTTACTTGATATGCTTGTGATAGCATGGTAATGGTTTTGCTTTATGCAATGCACTCGTGTGAGTGGTTGCATGGATTGATGTTGAGTCAAGTCGTGGACTTGTGCTCGGAGTTGTTTCTTGTTTACTCATGCGCAGTGTTGCTTGAGGCGAACGTGGTCGATGACGGGACCGAACTAGGTTCATGGAGGCGAGGTTCGGGACTAGGTTCGAGGAGGAACCGAGGTCTTAGTGGTCAAGGATGTCATGCGGGACGTTCGGGCTGAAGAACGGTGCACATAGAGGTCGGTTAGTCACGCGAGTCGGCGGTGGGCGTCCGCGTGCGATTATAATTGATTAGGGCGGTTGCATGTATTGGGCTATGTTGGGCGGATGGATATGCATGCGAACTGTTGCTCATTATAAATAGGAGAGGTCGCTCTGTTTAGATGAGAGAGTAAGTTATTAGGTCATACTCTTTTGTTGGAATCTTAATCGATTAGATAAAAGAAATAAAATCAATTCCTCGCAGCTGCATCAATCCGGCGAACCAAAATCATACTGCTACAGTACCGCGGGATCTACAGTGTATTCTTGAGCTACTGTTCACGCGCGGATTACTGTTCATGCGGGTTTGTTTGTCCGTTTTCGTCTTTATAGATTGATTCATTGTCTCTCTTGATTCAACAAGTTTAATCTTGATTTGATCCATCCAAAACCTTTCTAGGGTATCAATTTAGAGTTCCTGAAAGTTTCGTTGGTTAATCTTTTGTAGATTGTGATTAATCACGAAATTAGGGTTTGGTCAATTCTCGTCATAATCTGTCACAGCATACTTGCGAGGTTAATAACTTTTGATCCGTAGGTCCGATCGAGTTGATTCCTTTTTGACTAGATTCGTATTGGAATCTGGTTTCTACAGTTCAAATTGCAGGTCAATCCGACGGTTGGATCTCCAGAAATTAGCGATTTACCGAATGCATCTAACTCTGTTTTGTTGAATACGAAGCAATTATTTGAGTCCGAATTGTGGTGAAGTTTTAGTAGATCAAAAATTTGATTTTAGCTTACGCGCAATCATTCACCCCCCTCTGATTGCTAGATTAGTATATTTCGATCCTACACATGCGGATGAAGGTTAGACACTAAAAAAATACCCTATACTTAGGAAAGGAGTATACTGCTTAGGAAAGGAGTATACTGTTTTACTCTAGCATCTTCCCCGTCCCCACAGCATATACCTTTAACCATGTGGAGTACAGTACAGCATTACCTCCAGGCTCCCGGCTCCGGCATAGATGGCAGGTATTGATGACAGAATCCTCGTGTACGCGCACACTCAGTGCATAGCAAAGGACACGAAGAAACCAAAAGAAAAGGACGTAAAAGACGCGTCCCGGCGTGGAAAACAAACGGGGGCCGGCACGCCAGACGCGGTGGGGAAAAGAGCAAGGGAAGCCGAGAGCTCGGATTGGAAAGCTCGAAGCTTTTGCGCTGTTTGTTAGGATTCCGCCCCAGTCCTCATAAGTAGCTGCACGGAAGGAACACTGGAATGCTGTATTAGATCGAGACGACGGCTTCCAGGTTCGTTTCCGTGTCTCTTACCATGGTTGGTTCAGCGTTTCTTGGGTATGTGCTTCTGCAAGCCGTTTCCACTGTCTCTTCTCTTTGCTTGCTCCTCGTCAGGATGGCAAATGGAAAGCTCTATCTCTGGTACCCTGCCTTTGTCTGCGCGCTGGCATTTCTCGAAGTGGACGGCTATTTTGTGGACATTACTTACGTAAAAAGCGCTGTGGCCAAAGGAGCAGGTGAATACAGCAGCTTCTCACTATATCTGTTTATGCTGTGATAAATTACTGATTCCTCCTTTTCTTTTTCCTCGGTGTATAGTAGCTCGTATGCTGACAAGCGTTTGATGTGTCTGTGATGTAGTATGTTTGGACGGAAGCCCCCCGGCTTACCATCTGGCCCGAGGTTTTGGCTCCGGGGTGAATAGCTGGTTGGTTCATTTTGAGGTCAGTTGGAATGAGAGAAACTAGTAATTCACTTGTGCTACCGGAGCCTGGAATGCTAGGCAATGTTCAGTTCAATTCTTTATGCGAATGGTAGGGAGGAGGATGGTGCAGCAATGTGACGACCTGCCTGGAGCGTAAGCACACTCGGTTAGGTTCATCCAAGGAGATGGCAAACAAGATTGCTTTCTCTGGAATCTTGAGCGACACCCCAGATTACAACCCAGGTACTGAATTTCAGCAGCTGGTTGAGGGAGAAAGATGTTTTGTGCTGTATTTCCATAGTTATTTAGCAATTCAGGTTTCAGACTGCCTAGGTTCCATGTGAATTCATATGCTTAATGTCTGTGCAATCATCAAAACCAGACTTTTACAATTGGAACAAGGTCAAAGTTCGGTACTGTGACGGCTCGTCTTTCACCGGTGATGTGGAAGAAGTGGATACTGTGAGCCCATTAGTCATTGCTTTCTTGATTTTCTGCTATTGCGGTTACGGTTGTAAGATACGTGTGCTGCTCCTGCATTAATATCTTCTTTAATTTGTCCATTCGGATAGACGACAAATCTACACTACAGAGGTGCAAGGGTATGGCAAGCTGTTATGGAGGACCTGCTTGCCAAAGGAATGAGCAAAGCCGAAAATGTACGCGCTCTTATGAGTAATAATGTTTGACAAGTAAAAGGGTTTCCAAGACTAACGAAATTGTGGCAGGCTTTAATTTCGGGCTGTTCTGCTGGTGGTTTAACCTCCATACTACACTGTGACAGATTTCATGACCTTCTGCCAGTGGATGCCAAAGTTAAATGCCTTTCCGATGCCGGTTTCTTCATCAATGAGTAAGAAAACACTAGTACTAGAAGCCAGTTCGCAGAAAAAGAAAACCATGCTGTGTGCTTTTGCAGCTTTGAAGATATACTAGCCATTGCAATATATAGAACAAAGTACATTGTCTTCCTGAATATTGAGTTGCTTGTCTAACACCTCCCATCTTTGTGATGACAGGAAGGATATTGCTGGAGTGGAGTACATTGCTGCCTTTTTCAATGATGTAGTTACAACACATGTATGCACATTTGATTGCTCTTTCTACCTGATTATATGGGTATACCTATAACTCTGTCATGATATGATAATCAAGGACTTATGACTAAAACAAACACTACCCTAATACCAAAGAAACTTGAGTTCAACTAGGATTCAACAGGATGAGCTAAATAGGCATACATAAAAAAAAATCTTCATTTTGCAAAAATGCATTTCACCTATATTTCTGTTGTTTTCTCCTATACCTGATTACATTGTGTACAAATGCCTTAGGGGTCAGCGAAGAATTTACCATCTTTGTGCACTTCCAAGTTGCCTCCAGGCATGGTAAGATGTAATTGCAAGCCGAGTACAGTGCAAATCTAGAGAGCAGATCACACTTCCTAACAAAAACATGTTGCTTGGATGCAGTGCTTTTTTCCTCAGAATGAGGTGAAACAGATTCACACGCCTCTGTTCATCCTCAATGCAGCATATGATTCATGGCAGGTTATCATCTGATGGAGGGAACTGTTATCAATCCTTTTGGTGTTTCCCTTGGATAAATATGCTTGGTACTGGCATCTGTTTAGGCATTAATCTAGTTTCCATGTGCTGCAGGTCAGGAACATTTTGGTGCCAGGAGTTGCAGACCCTCATGGTAAATGGCACAGCTGTAAGGATGATATAAACGAGTGTTCTGCGACCCAACTTCAGATCTTGCAGGGTAGGTGCTACTGTGTTTCCCTGACAGTTCAGCTATCAACCAATTTAACTATCCAATCTTGAATATGTGATGCACTGGTGCGATCACAGGATTCAGGAATGAATTTTTAAAAGCACTGGAGGAACAAGGGAACTCTTCCACCAGAGGGTTGTTCATAAACTCATGCTTCGTGCACTGCCAGTCCGAGACGCAGGAGCTATGGTTTACATCTGACTCACCCTTGCTCGGAAACAAAGTAATACACCCGTACACCCTCAGTTTTATTTACATCAAAATTCAAAATTAAACCAAGTTCGTACAGCTAGAGTCTGGAGGCCGTCTGATGTTGATCTGACTAGGTCTTTTCTCTCTTGTGTAGACAATAGCAAATGCAGTTGGAGACTGGTTCTACGACCGCAGTACGTTTCAGAAGATCGACTGCCCTTTCCCTTGCGATTCAACCTGCCATAACCGAATCTGCGAGGACTCCTCAGAAGCATAGCAATTACAGCAGCCTCACTTCGTACTACCATTCATCACATTGTTATATTTGACACACCACTGTTGCTCGCTATAGGGCAATGGGTGGGCAACCATTAATTTTCAGGAATAAGTGTAGGTGCTAGCTTCTAATAACTCAGCTGGTGCCTGCAGTCTGGATGCAGCTTCCATTCCAACACTAGTTACATACTTAGAGTACAGTGGTATTCGGTGTTTCCAAAGTTCCATTGCCATGTCGTGATCGTTTTCCTGTATTTTGCATTCGGTATCCACGAGATCCACATTGAATATTGACAGAAATTGACAAGGTAACATTTCCATTTCTTTTTCAAAAGAATGTTCCTTTTGATGCGAGAATTGCCGATTTTACCGAAGTGAGGTGGAGTGGATTATTTTACTCAGAAGAGATGGTTTAACAGATCAGCCTCTGCTGTTTCCATATTCCTGTGCGGCTCTCGATTACGATTAGTCTGGTGTACCTTGTTTTTTCTCTCCAAATCTGATCTTTCCACGCACGCATTTACAAATTTGATCATCTTCCTCACGTGGAAGACGCGTGAGGTGATACATATCCACTGCTATGCTTGAGAGCATGAAAGCTCTCTGCCGCGCCTGGCAAGCACGAAGCTTGTCGGCACCAAGGTAGCACGCGTGAGCGTGTAAGTAGGCGGTCAACCAAGGGAGCGCACGGGCGAGCGCCACCTCTTTGCAGCTGCCAGGTAGCGTGGAAACTCCCCTGCCATGGTGAGCCATGTTGCTCCTACGCTTGTGCGGACTGTCACGGTACTGGCAAACTTTTGTACTCTCTAGGTACAGCAATGAACATGTGTTATCTAGCGTGCCTTCCACGGTGTGGAGGAGGCTAAATTTGTAAATACGTGCACAGAGAAGGGGGCTAGTCTTGTGGCCTCCTACAGTCTCCTAAACAGTGCGTGCCAAACTACCTGCATGTAGCGTAGGATGGCAAAGGGGCTATTTCTAAGACTGGCAAAAAAGCTCGTTAGGACTCGAATAAAAAATACTTCGATTGTAGTTGTTAATAGATTTAAAATTGAAATGAGTTCATTTCGAGAGAAAAAAAGTTAACGAGGCTTGGCTGGACAATGGCTTGTTAGCTCAAATTTGAAATAACCACTTAAATGATAAATAAAATAATTTTATGCTAAACTATGTTAATTTCGAAAGAAACTAGATAATAATACATTAATCTCGATAGCCATCAAGCCTATTCCACGTGAGAATACATGCCATCCTCGTTCCCTTTTAAGCCATGGGGGCAATTTATTTCTCTTCTTCGTCCCCATCGGGGATTTGGTTGGGAACAGACCTTAATAAGAACTTAAATTCTAATGCCACTAAGAATATTTCACCAATTTATCATGTAGCCACGGAGAAATATGTAAATTTAGTACATAAGATGGTATAATAATAGTAAATGAGTTGTATACTATAAATTATACAAAAACTATATTATGCTAGAAATAAAATATTAATATTTTAGACATGTAGTTGTATCTATAGGAGTGTTTACTGGTGAATAGTGGAGAACGAGGAGAGCATTCCCGTCCTCGTTCTCGTATAAAGTCATAGGATAAAATTTGCCTTTACCTATCCTATAATATAAAAATTTTCCACGGGTTGCGAGTGAACGGGGCATGTTGCCATCCCTACGTAGAAGTATTAATCTAATTTGGATTACCTGAACCAGGTGTGACCCTCGACGGCAAGTCCGCAGCATCAGACAACAAACAGTGCACCAGAAGTTGCCGTACGCCAGATAGTCAACACAAAAGATGTATTGCTTGTTCCGTATTTACCCTTCATAGCGTCCGTCATCCGCGGGTTGCGCCCCTGGCCCTGATACCCCATATAGCCATACCCCTACCTCTCTTCGCTCAGCGCCACCACAAACCGCCTGCCTAGCCACACCACGTGTCGTCTCCATTGTGCGACGGTGATTCTGCCGAACAACGCCACCCTTGTCTTGCACCGTTGCACCTAGAAGTGGGCGTCGTGCCGGCCCGGCCCGGCCCGGCCGGCACGAGCTCATCGTGCTTCGTGCCTGAACCGTGTCGGGCCGCGACGACCTGTCGTGTCCGTCATGCCGTGCTGTGTCGGCCCGACTCGCCTTTGGCGAGCCCAGGCAAGGCCCATTTGCGCTTCGTGCCTGCTTCGTGCCGTGCCGGCCCAAGCCTAACCCATTTGCACTATTGCAACGAGAGAAAAGGAGTCGAAGACGCATAGAATTGAGGCAGTGAATGCAAATATTATGAGAAAAAGAACTAAAATTTATTTATTATTGAACAGTTACATAGAGCGAGGGGATGTGCTCAACACGGGCGAGAGAGGGGGCAATAGGCGAGAAAGAGAGTGAGCGAGACAGACAAGAGAGATTGAGAGGGAGATTGAGATAGACTGGTGAGAGAGAGAGCAGCTTCTTGCACCGTCTCTCAATCTCTCTCAACTCTCTCTCTCCCGTTTTGTCTGTCTCTCTCAGATGTCGGCGATAGGGGTGACGTTCATGCTACTGGGTGCATCAATGGCGGTCATGCTTTGTGAGTCAGTGATCTTCATACTAGGCTTCTTCCTCATACCATAGGTCATCAGGCCCGATACGACCCATTCTACAGTGTCGTGTCAGGCCGTGCCGCCCATCGTACCCGATTCTCGAGCCCGGCATGACCCGTGCTACAGTGTCGTGCCGGGTCGTGTTTCGTGCCGGACCGTAACGTCGTGTCTCGAACTGGCCTAAAAGAGCCCGGCCCGAGCGCCCACATCTAATTGCACCTCTGCCACGCGCAAGAGGCGCTACTTTCGCATAGCAGGAGGGTGGTGCACTGGCGGCGAGGCCACCGCCTATGCTTAGAGATGTGCTTAGCAAATAAAAGCTGATTTTTCTTCAACAGTAGATACGATACTTCTATTGTAGTATTGATACTTAATTAGACACTAGTGCTTAACAGATGATTATATACAACTATATCTAATAAATAAGGAAAAGTCTATTTCACTCTCTAAATAATTAGGGTACATCTACACTACCCTATAAATTACAAGACCGGTTAAGGACATGTACAATAATATGATGTCAGTTGTCTATATGCTTTGCCACGTAAGATTTTTGTTAACATGGGGGAGAGAGAAAGAGGAGAGAGTGTAACTGTTTCTTCATTAAGAGACGACCATAAAAGCAGTATAAAACATGAATATATGAATTATTATCTATAACAAACACTTTTTCATGTTATAATTAAATGTTTTTGGGCCTCATGGAGATAACTTTAAAATATTACTAGTTAAGTGCCCGTGCGTTGCTACGAAAATTCTCAAACATAACCTTATTAAGAAAAGTTTTTCAAAGTAACAGCCAAGTTGGTTGATGAGAAAGACATGTATAAAGCGAACTTGTTACCTACTTAAGAGTGCTCAAATTATTAGTTAATCATTCATGCTAGTATAATTTTAAAAAGCCTCAACATGATAGTACAACGTCAACTTTAAAGAATTTAGTCTTTTTTCTTTTTTTTTCTCCTCCCCTTTTGTCTCGAGTGCAGTCTTCTGCACCTTGTAACTTTAAATTTTGTTTTATATCCTCATAATTTAATCACAACTTTAACTGTCTTAAAAAAAGAGAGAAGGAGCCA
Organism: Otatea glauca; assembly: GCA_036346275.1. NCBI lineage: Eukaryota > Viridiplantae > Streptophyta > Magnoliopsida > Poales > Poaceae > Otatea > Otatea glauca. The sequence continues at coordinate 45,692,843 of CM070714.1, forward strand.
TGGCCATGGCCTACTTCCATATCGTTTCTTGCGTCCCCTTGAATCTTTTGTATTGTTTCTTTCTCTCTTTTTCTTGTGTGTGTATGAGCCTTCCTCTCCTCTTTCTCTTCGTGCGTCTCTTCATATATCCTCTATGATAGAGATGAAGGTGGCCTTTTATAGGTGGAGAAGAGGGCAGTCAGGCGTGTGAGTGTTCAGCCTCTATGATACGGTGCATTGTGATCTCCAGAATTGGCACGTAATTTGATTATGAAATTCTTACCTTTTAATCTCTGCATTTCCATCCGAATGAGATACAATGAAATATGATTTTCATGTTATGGGATATGGTGAGTATGTCATTCCATCCAAGCTAGATATGATGAGGAAACTCTTTCATTTATAAGAGATATGAATAAAATCTTTCTATTTTAAGGAGATGTGATCAGTATTATTTTCATAAAATAGAGGGAATCTGGATCGGGTGGGGGCGGATTGAGCGAACAGAAGGAAAGGCTGAGCGAATAGAAGGAAAGACTGAGCGAGAAGGAAAGTTTGAGCGAACAGAAGGAAAGAGGGGTGGCGGCAGGCTGAGCGAATAGAAGGAAAGAGAGGGTATGGAGAACGAACCGCTGCCACCAAATCGTAATTAGAAGTAGTAGAGATCTATTGTAAGAGTTGACTTTAGTTTTATCTTTAGATGATATAAAGAATTATATAGATAATAACCGCCTTTACTATTGTACATGTTCAAAATAAGGTCGTTTGAATTGGCCGTTTTGTGATAGCCGATTTTCAAAAAATAGTTTTAACATGCTTTTAGGAAAACTCAATTTGGATAAATAAAAGAATTTTCGAATAAAAAAAACTGGTTTCCTGTAAACCCGGCTTTCCGAGTTTTCACAAAATCGAGTCGATGTAGTTTTTCACAAAAACAGTTCTGGTATACTCGATCTAAACATGCCAACAAATCGTAATTTTCTTGCTCGCGCGCATGTCTGTAGCCATGCCAGCAGGGAGAATAGGGAGGAGGAGGCTCGGAGGTTGCCGGAGCTGCCAAGCCTACGGAGCACGGAGCCCGCCACGTTGCTCTCCACAGCTGTCCCGCCGTCACACCCGCTAGCCTGGCATTGCCGCAGTCCCCAGTCGCCCGCCGCTGCCGTATTCGCTCGTCGCTGCTACCGCATCCGCCTCTCCCGGCTGCAACACGGTCGGCTCGGCATAGAGCTAACTTTCGGCGGCGGTGAATCAATCGGCATCGTGCTCCACACGGAGAGGGAGGAATCGACGCTCGCTCTAGCACGTCGTGGCTCTAGCTCCCCCAAGTTGGCGCCGTTACGCCTCGCTCGTGGACACCGTCACCGCTGGGGAGCCTAGGAATGGTAATGAATGGAGATTGGAGAGAGAGAGAGAGAGCAGGGGATCGATGTGCTCATTGCTCATGACGCGTGGAGAGAGAATAGAGGGAAAACTTTGCTTTTCTTTTTCTCGATATTTTTTTTGTCGAATCAACCACACAAGCAGCAGCAACTATACATGTCAATTACTGTACGCTCCTACCACGGCACCCCTCTAGCGGCAGCTGCCATGCAGCCGGAGCTCGACAGCACAACTGCTGCTGCCCATCGGTAGAGTAACAGTAGAGTGGACTACTGACGGAAAGGTGTTGTACTGATGTGTTGGATTGGTGACCGACCAACACTAGAGTGGACGACTCATAGCTGAGTGGAGGGGATGATGTATTGGAAAGTTGGTAGATCGAACGGGTAATGTATACTATATATTAAAGTGGAGAGACTTGGGAGCCCCTCACATGCGCCACCTCATCATTGTCGCAAGGAGGTCCTTTGGAAATTTCAAAATTGCATTTAGGTCCTCCTGCCAGTTTTTAACAGAAAAGATCAGAAAAATATGAAATTACGTTTAGATCCCTACGCGAAAAAACCGAAATTGTGATTAGGTCCATAAAAAATGAAAATACGTTTATTTTCTCTCAAAAACAAAAAAACACATAAATCTGAAATTACATTTAGATCCCAACGCGGAAAAAACCGAAATTGTGATTAGGTCCATAAAAAATAAAAATACGTTTATTTTCTCCCAAAAATAAAAAAACACAGATTCACCGATGGTTTATAGTGGTCCACAGATTCGCCGGCGGGTCCTAGCGATCTATTTTTTTTAAAAAAAATAAGAAAATTGGGATTACGCCTAGCGGTTCTAAGCAAAATGGATCTGAAAAAAACCGAAATTACAATTAGGTACGTAAAAAACGAAAATACATTTATTTTCTCCCAAAAACAAAAAACACAGATTCGCCGACGGTTTATAGCAGTCTACGGATTCAACGACCTCACATGCGCCACCTCAGCATTGTCGCAAGAAGGTCCTCTGGAAATTTCAAAATTGCATTTAGGTCCTCCTGCCGGTTTTTATCAGAAAAGACCAGAAAAATCTGAAATTACGTTTAGGTCCCTACGCGAAAAAACCAAAATTGTGATTAGGTCCATAAAAAATGAAAATATGTTTATTTTCTCCCAAAAACAAAAAAACATAGAAATCTGAAATTACGTTTAGATCCCAACGCGAAAAAAACCAAAATTGTGATTAGGTCCATAAAAAATGAAAATACGTTTATTTTCTCCCAAAAACAAAAAAACACAGATTCGCCGATGGTTTATAGCGGTCCACAGATTCGCCGACGGGTCCTAGCGATCCATTTTTTTAAAAAACAAGAAAATCGGGATTACGTCTAGCAGTTCTTAGCAAAATGGACCTGGAAAAATCCGAAATTACGATTAGGTACGTAAAAAACGAAAATACATTTATTTTCTCCCAAAAACAAAAAACACAGATTCACCGACGGTTTATAGCAGTCCACGGATTCGACGACGGGTCCTAGCGATCAATTTTTTTAAAAAAACAAGAAAACCGGAATTATCCTAGCGATCCTTTTAAAAAAACAAAAAAACCGGAATTACGCAGGAAAACGAATTCCGCGCGGCGCGGCGTCACGCGACCGAATTTTCCAAAATTCGCGTGACACATCGTCAAACGACGAGATTTCTCACGACGCAGCGTAGCGCGTGACCCTAGCTAGTTGATGCAATGGTTGGAAGCAATCATGGTAAAACAAAACTGACGCATGCTAAAAATTTCATTTTATCAAATATCTCAACAAAACACTTTATCGATGAAAACACGTTTTAGTTTTTCTGACCCAAACAATGTAATCTACGAGCGAATAACAACTTGAAATATGTTTTCGTAGGATGGGCTAGCAGCAGCAAGGGCTTTGGTTCTCATCCATCCGGTTATACTTAGATATCTCTAACAACATTTTCTAAATCTAGATCCCTATATCTCTATACAGAATTCTCTAAAAAGATTTCTTCTTTATATCTCTTCCCTCTCTAACAGTATTCTCCAAATCCCACTCTCTATTTTCTACCTCCTATATTATAATGATATTTCATAACCGTCATATAAGCCACGTTTATTTTTTACCGAGAAAAATTTGAACGGCTATTTTTAATTACGGAAATTTAAAATTTGAAATTTATTCTAATGACCAACGTAACGGCTATATTGTAACCGTTGAGGAAATTATTCCACAGACAGTGAGCCATTTGACTGTTAATAGCATTGATAGCCCACTGAGGAAATTTAATCATCGATATAAGATAAATAGGAATGCTCGCTAAACAATACTTAATAAGAACTAAACGACCCCATAGGAAAGTAATCTACCCCTCCAACTTGCAACTCTAAAATCGCCTTGTCTAAAATAGGTTGAATATCTTCTTTTCTCTACTTGCTAAAATGAAGGGGAACTCCAAGATATATACTTCAAGGGAAGCTCCCCACCTTGCAGCCTAATGTTTGAGCCATGCGATTAACATCACAAATATTCACATTAATTGGAACCAATTCACACTTATGAAAATTAATTCTCATGCCTGAAATTTGCTCAAAACAAGACAAGATCCACTTCAGGTTTTTTGTTTTTTCTAGATCATTTTTCAAAAACAGCAGGGTGTCATCTGCATATTGAACACTAATTACCCCACCAGGTTTGAATTTATCAAGCAGACCAGAAATGATCAGCCTTATTAAGCATTCAGAGATCAATGCAAAGTCACATTCATTCATACGAGTTTAGCAATTTTTTGTAGGGCTGCAAGTACGAGCCTCCAAGTATGAATGGCACCCCATTTAAGACAAAAAGTACTTGTAAATTTCCATTTGGGAACAACTGTTTTTACAATACTAGAACATAGCATCTTGGTTCATCCAATTTAAAGGCTACCACACAAAACAAAAATCTACTTAATCACATCATTGCCTCTCAAACCCCATCCAATGATCCAATTTTACACATCAAATAACAATGCTGTGACTAAAAGGCTAAAACATCTGGATTGCCACAAAAGAACCCTCACCTAGCATGCGGTACTTGGCGCGGGTGGCCTCGTTGGCGGCGCCGTCCCCGACAATCCGCTCGGCCGCTACCTCCAGCCACGACGGGCCGATCGTTGCCCACTCAGCGACTAGGAGCTCCCTCACCCGCTCCTCCGCCGTGGCCTGGTCACCCCACAGCCCCCTCAGCACGATCTGCGAGAACGTGTTCGCGACGACAGCCTCTAACTGGTCCGCCACAGCAGCCGCCGCATCGGAGGCGAGCGTGCGGTCCCCGCCCTCGAGGGACGGAGCGGGTTGAGGACGTTGAGGACCACTGCGATGCAGACCGGGTCGAGGGCGAAGTCGCGTGGGCCTCTTCGCGCGCGGGAAAGAGCGGCGACTGGGTTGACGACGACAGGGACGACGGCGATGCAGACCGGGTCGAGGGCAAAGTCATGTGGGCCTCTTTGTGCGCGGAATGGAGCGGCGCTGGGACAGAACGGCGAACCAGCGGCTCACCTCCCCGATGCTCCAAGCGGGCGCGGGAGGGACCGGTCGTTGGCCTCCTTCGCGATGGGAATGAAATGAGGAAGGGAGAAAGAATCCTGAGATTTCGGAATTCTTTCTCCTAACCCTAAAAATGAGGAACGCGATGGAGAATCTGTTGGAGGATACACAGTATCGCTGCTTACTCAAAATTTCGGGTAGGGAATAACATCAGTGAGCTTTTGGAGCTGCTCTTAGAACTGACACGGTATGTTGCATTTACGTTCAATGGGAAAATAGGTGTCCTCTTTCGTGAGGCTGTTGAAGCATTTGTAAAATTCCTACCATATGTAGTAAACCTATATATGTTTGTGTGCGTGAGTTGTGAGTGTAGTGCACGTTCTCCATGTACTCTCTAAAAAATTGATTTTCGTAAATATCCTACTAAAATCTGTTTTATAAAAAACTTATTCTAATACTTGTGATCCAAACAACCACTTAGACCTTGTTTAAAACCTAAAATCCTAACCCGCTCATATAAATTGATCTATATTTCAAACTAACGTCCGGGCTCATCTATGTCTTAAGAGTGGTTTTAAAGACGGTTTTGCAAGGGTGGTAGGGGACATATCACATACCTGGCCATGATTCGGTAGATGAAATTAAAAAATCACATTACAAATATGGTCCGCATGTCATTTGAATACCATTCCAACCCCCCTCCCCCCCGGGGCGTTGTTCGCCTCTCTCTCTCTCCCTCCAACCGCGCGTTCTCCGGACGCGCTGGGGTCCTTGAGCCGCTTGCCCGCTTCATAACGACCACCGTGCCGTCGGCCAGCCGCCCTCGGTAGTCGGTACACATTCCCGCACCCGCGGGTTGAAGCCATCTAAAACCACCATTATCGAGGATGCTAAGAACGGAGGGCCCCGAGAGGCACTGGTGCCGACCCTTCTGCCTCAAAAGAAAACAGGCGAAGAGCAGCCCGAAGGAGGCTGCTTTCTTCCTCAAGCCATTTCTCCCTACCTCTCTCCCCCTCCTCGCTGCGGAACGCCGCTTTCTTTCTTGGAGCTGGCGGAGCACCGGAACCCGATCTCTCTCCCCGGTGGGAATCCGGCCACTCTAGCCGCGTCATATTTTGCTCCCGACATCCAGCTCATCCATCCTGTTTATTTCTTCACCCCTCCTGCAACCGAGCCAAAACGTGCCTTCCTTTTCGTCTCCGGCCGAGGTCTTCACCGCGCCATTGCCGCCGCTCCATTGATCCCTGCCTCGTTTACCTGCCGCCGGAGCATCGCAACACCGTGTTCTACCTCCCCCTGAACTCCCTTCGAGCTGCTGTGCACCCAAGCGCCCCCATCACAGTCGCCTCCCTTCTCTGTGCCGCCCGCTCGTCGCCAGTTCTCATCAAGCGGCCGTCGCCCCCGACATCAAGTCCGGCGAGCTCGTTTACCTCCCCTCAACCCGTTTTATCCATTCCCAGGGCGTCACCCTCTTTGCTTTTATCGCCGGTGTGAGAGCACCCCGCTGCTCTGATTTCTTCGTCTGGTTCGAATGGAGGTAGAAGAAGACTGTATGTTCTCTCTCTTTGTGTGCGACTTGCTTATGGGCCTCACTACATGAAATAATCTTATGAAGTCATCGCCATGTCATTCGCCGCGCTGACGAAACTGCCTCTAAAACCGTCTCAACTCTCAAGGGTGTTTAAACGTTTTTTATATTTCAAAGACGGTTTTGCAATTTAGAGGTCAATTAGACGCATCCTAATAGTTTAGAGGATCAAATAAACTCATTTTTATGAATAAATAATATATGTATCTAACCACCTGTAGAACAAAAGAGATGTTAGTATTGAAGTAAGAGATTTGTTTCTATGTTTTTTTAAGTTGCATAAATATTAAAGTATCAATGAAAGGTAATGAAAGGTAGATGATGATTACTTACACTTTCGCTTGTTTCAAGATTTATGCAACTTATATTGAGAGGAAAAGTATGAAAACAAAGTAAATATCTTTTATATAGGTGCTTGATATAAGTTTACTCTTTTTTAAAAGACTCGTTGATACTAGTATAGTGCCTATGCTAACGCTACGACGGCAGTACCCCACTTATCAATTAAATGAGAAGATAAGTATAAATACAACACTTAATAATAAAAGAGAAATTTAGAATTTTAAATGAATTTAGAAAGAAAAACGAAACTAAAGGGAGGTCGAATGGGCGAAAACGGGCTCCCAAAAGATTTTAAATCAAGAAAGAGAAAGAAAAAAGAATTTTCTGATTTTAGATTATTATTTTTTTGCAGCTTCCACATAGAGCACAGCGTGCTCTCTGGGCTTGGCCAGCGCAAGGGGGAGGGAAGGCCAGGGGTGGCCGGCCGATCGCAGTGGGTCGGCATTGGTGCGGCGAGATCGCCAGATCGGCGCGCATGGGGAGGAGTCACGTTGCGGTGAATTTCACGGAAAGATGACGGTGATGGCTTGGGTTACCTCCAAAATCCGGCGATCTTTACAAGAGGGAGCACTTGGAGATTTACGCAATGCGATGGGGTGGAGAAGAGCTCGCCGGCTTTTATAGCCCGAAACAAGCATATTTATGGAAACCATAGTTTGGGATCAAATCAGATTGGGAGGAAATTTTGGCAATAGAGCACGAAATTTGGGGAATTAACACCATAGATGGAAAGAGGAGATTTGGTGCGGGATTGATGGAGCTTTGAAGCTTCTTTCTTGCTTTAATGGAGAGAGAGAAGAGAAGAAGCTTCTCTGGTCTGGGCTGCAGCTAGAAGAAGCTACAGATGAGTTGCCTTCATTTTTTTTAAATATAGAAGGATTTTTGAAAATATAGCACATTAGGTTAAAAAATTGTAGAAAAATTCTCAAAAAAACTTTCGATTATTTTATACTTAATAAAATTATTTTCAAAAAAATAAATTATAAATTTGCCGAGAGAGCGGCCCGCGAGGTCGTGACCAAAGAACCTCGCCGTGTCGGCAAAGCCACCGATGGCGACCGTGGAGCCATTGCAGACCTGCATTCTCCCGGCCGCACCGCCTTATCTCCCGGTTTCCTTTTCCCAGCACGTAATATATGGTCCTTTCCTTTTCCAGGACGTTTGTTTCCTTTTCCTTGATTCCAAGACGTTTGTTTCCTTTTCCTTGTTGATGCTGGAGGTGAGGGGAGGTCTGTTGTGGGTCACAGGGATGATTTTGGAAAAATATGAAAACATAAATTGCGCTCGCCGACCGCTGGATCCGCAAGGAAAAAAAAGATAAAAATTAAATGATGCTTTCACGGCCACGGTTCCGCGAGAAAAAATTGAAAAAAATTAAGCAGCACTCACAGACAGTTGGTTCCTTAGGTAAAAAATAAAAACAAAAATTCAACGCTCTCCGTGCGTTAAAATTAGGCTCTATGGGGCTAGATCCGTAAAAAAGTCTCGAGATGAGTCATATTCGGAAAAAAAATACGATCACAATGCCAGGACAATAAAAAATTCAAGTCTTGTTTCCTTGTATGTGGATCCTCCCTGTTTATTTCTTTGTTTGATTCACCCTCCTTCCAAATATGTAGTACGTACAATTTTGGCCAGTAAAAAATTCAAGTCTGGTTTCCTTACATGCGGATCCTCCTTATTTATTTCTTTGTTTGATTCGCTCTCCTTCCAAATATGTAGGTGAGGGAGGTCTGTTGTGGGCCACATGGATGATTAGACACACTAAATAATGACCATCGGATGTGGGTGAGTAAAACTGAGGAAAAATCTTAGACGTTCATTTTGATGAATGCAAGTTTCTAGGGACGTTTTGCTGGATACACGAACATTAGACCATCTCTAATGAGGTGCATTATTTAAGATGGACGTAAAAAAAATTACTTACGTGCATTATAAAAGGGTATAGAAGCATCTCGCATTGTACTATTACGTATTAGACCCCTGCAGCCCACTTTTCAGGCTCTAGTTGACAATATGGGGCCCGCACAGCGAGTTTAGAATGGGCATGAAAGAAAAAGACCCCAAAAAACCGTCTTTTGGGCAGACGAAATTGGCACTCCTCTAAAAAAAGATGAAATTGACACAGCCTAAAATACTTCATTTTTCTAAAAAAAATGACACGACAAATCACATGACTACAGACGGTCTGACATCATGTTCGTGGCAAAATAAGAAGAGGGTATCAAGCCCCGTGAGCCATTACTCAGAGAGTCAATATCACAATACCCGTGCCAAGGAGCATACTTCTCACACGGAAAAAGATGGCGTTATTTTTCTTTTTTTAGAAGGGAAAACAAGGCATTCCAAGTGGGGCGCACAGCTGCTTTTCCCACGGTCTTTGCAGGTAAAATCCTCCACTCCATACATAACAAAGAACAAAGAATGCTATAATTATAGCCCATACCATTTAATTTTATGAACCGGAGTATCTCGAGGGAACAACAATTGGAGGAATGCAGCAAATCGCAAAATCAACAGCACGAGCAATGCAACCAATAATTGCAAATACAAACAACTTATGCCATCAATTGGATGGCATTCCTCCATATCCAGGACCAGGACTAAAAGATCCTCCCAAAATCCTTTCTTGCAAAGGAAGATGGCAGTCCGCTTGTTGCAAAAGAGTGACCAGCCCTTCCTCCTGCACAACAATGATTTATTTTCATCAGTATTATGCTTGAAAGACATACTTGTACACAAGTCTCTTTCTGCAATGCAAAATGCATGCCAATTGGAGCAGTGACATAAATAATAGAAATAACTTTTAAACTAGAATAGGGGTAACAAAAGTAAGGTGTTTCTTGAAAAGAATATCCAATTACAAAGTAAACTGATCAATAGACCATCAGTCAGTATCTCATGTACTGTCACACAAAACCATATATTTGAGTATATTATTAAATGATATTTGTTAACAATTCAATCAATTATGTCTGCTGCAATATCCCTACACTTAAAAATTAATAGCAAGACTACAAGATATTGCAAGTTTGCAACAATGAGATCAGTTAAGATTGGACTAGAATAATATACTTGCCTAATATTAGACACAGAAAAGGAGGGACTGCAAATGGCAGGAATATAATAGCCATGGAAATGTCAACAGCTATATCAACATCAATAAAACAAAACATAAGTGTATAGCAGTGTGGAAACATTACCCCAAGGCACATCACCCATGGTAGCAGGTGGAGGTTCTGCCATGCTATAATTAGGCCAGACAGACTGACCGTTGTGGTGACTCCCCATTGGGCATATATAGCTGGAAGTCGTGTGGTTGTACCGCTGAAATGGTTGTCCATGACGACTTGGGAAATTTCGCTGAGAATAATTTGCATGGTTGTAGCAATCATAGGCGATATGACCAATAGAATGGCTACTCTCTCCAAGAGATGAGGCATGAAATAGGTGGTCACTTCTACAGCAAAAAAACATGAACAATAATCGGTGAATGCATTTTACAGTGGTGCAGCATTATCCAGAAAGTAAAAAAAAAAACTTCACCCGTGGTACCAATTATCTTTAATTGGCTGACAAATAAAAAGAAGAAGCATAAAATTGTTGGGGTACATGAAATGCATTAAACCCAACGGTATCAGATAAACTAGAGCACAAAAGGTGTTTCCAAGTATGGATATTCACACACAACACAATCAACAAAACCATCTGAAGGATAGTGGGATGTGCAAGGTAAATGTGCATGTGTATACTCTCTGGGAGCATGCTGTCTAAAATAAAGAGACTGGACAAATCATATTCTTACATTCATACGTGAAGCATTAATCCTATTTGTTTTGGTGATAGTTTCTTACAATTTCCTCAGTTATAAGTGGAGCTTGTGGAAAAATGGTGAAGGCGTGCAAGGTGTGATGAAATGAAACAGAAACCAGCAGCACAACACAAGGTGAAAAACGTGAATTATGCATTTTCCTATTGATGTGGCAAACTATATAAATGCGGCACTATGTAACATCTAAAGGAAACCAATGCATCCCCAACCGTTGTTGGTCGGAAGCAATCTATCAGATGAGGTGTATTTCTACTGTCTCATCACATCAAGAAAACCCTACAATACCTTTGATTCATGGAGAAAGGGTTTGAGTTTGCAATAGCATGGCTTTGGATATGGACCAATCTGCTAGATCGGACCATTTGACCACTTGCATCTCTCAGGTGAAGACTGCTTAACTCAGCTGACAGTGAATTATCCTCTTGCAGGAGTGACTCATCGCTGCACATCAAAACAGAATGACAAAGTTAATTTACAGGCTACATTACAAATAAGCAACTTTAATATGAATCATTACCTATAGTTGGGATCCCAATCAGCTGGATCTGGTATCGATGAAGTGGAGGCCAATGCATCTGCTGACGCATCAGAGTGCAAAGGGGGGAAATCATTGTAACGGGATGGTGGAAAAGAACCATGACTAGAAGAATGGTCTGCAGATAAACCACTGCCGATGCCTATTTGCGGCCTCCAATTAAAATGACCAGAATTAGGGAGTGCACCATGTGGGTAGCCAGAATGTCCTCGAGCATGGGCATCAAAGTGACTAGCACTGCCGCATTCTCCATGATGTCCCTGGATTGGCTGGGATGCATATTCATGTGGTGGCATTGACATAGGTGGGTGACCCAGATTCCTTCTTCTATTGTATTGGCCTACCGCAGCAGCTTTTCCCAAGGAAGAGCCATGACTGCCCCTTGCAGGAGAAGTGGAACCATACTTTCCAGTAGCAGTAGTTGGGATTTGCATCTGGGAATTTGGTGGAGTAAATTGTGATGGACTGGCCCCAAGAGACATAGGCCCCAGACCCCCAGGACTTAATCGAATGCCACCACCATGAGAGGGGTGAGGTCTTCGTCTAATATCTGGACTAGATCCTAGAAATGATCCTCCAGTTTGTGAATGTAAATTCAATCCAGGACCTAGCGGTGAATGATACATGTTGATATTGTTGACATCGTAGCTTCCGTAGCTGCTTGCAAGACCTACATTATCATTAAAGCTACCGTGGCTACCGAAACTGCCACAGCTGCTTCCATATGAAAAAGGCATCTTTGGTGGAAAAGCATTATTAAATGGTAGGCATCTGTTAATGCTTCCAACCTAGAACAGTTATAAACAATATATTATGAGAATATCTTACAACTTGTCAACTTAATAGAAGTATAAGAGAACATACTTACAACCTGAGGGGAAAGGCCAGCAGCTAGCCAGTGACCTCCACCAGGATTGTGATCAACTGCTGCAGCACGTCCAACAGGCTAGAACATAAAAGGCATAAGTGCTTGACTCATAAACTAGAACTACATGAAAAAGGCAGTTCTTAGGGTCCAAATATTTCATGGGTTTTCCCCGGACATTCTGGTATTACCCATTATGAAGTCTAAAGGTGTAAAAAACATAAAATGCAACACATTTTTCAAGATTCGTGGGAAGAAACACTGTTGCATGCATGTGTATTTATCATGAGAAAAGGAGATATCTAAAAGTGTCCATCCAGTGGATGAGCCCACGGCAGCGAAGACAAAGTTAATTGCTATGGCTAATGGTGGTTTCACATCACCAGTAAACGAGAAGAAAATATACAGTAAGTTGTCTGGAAAAAGACCATACTTACAATTCTTGGGGTCTCCTGGACAGGTTCATAAGGACCAGTGAAGGCTTCGCCAGTTATGAATGGATGATGTGAAGCCTGAAATAGGTTTTCATGGTCGTCAGGTACTTCCATTGATTCTTTAAGATAAATAGTGCCCATAGAAGATCAAGTTAAATGTTTTTTCTAAATCCTAAGTACCAAACTGCATGTCTTAAGATCTTTTTAACTGTTGCTATGCAAGTATACCCAACAAAATCCAGACATGAGGGTTCATGTAACTTTCCAGTTCACAATCAGAAGAGTAAAGCAAAATCAAAATCTAACGCTATCCTCAGTGAATACCTGAAATGGTGACCACCGCTTATTAGGATCAAACTCAACAAGTCCTCTCAAGAAATCAACCAATGCTAAGCAATCTGCTTTTTCTGTTTCTGCATCAAAATTGAAAGAAGTGAGATTATATTGTTGAACTTTAAAGTTCATCATAAGGACTATGATGCTATCATTCAAGAAACTATCGCTCATCTATGCAATAAATTCAAGTGCTTCATAATTAAAGCACTGTACATTTTGCATGATTCCAGTACATGCCAGGATTAGTAGTCTATAATCCAACTTCTCATTTAATGATGTATCAACTGCAACACGAAATATGGATAACAGTAAAGGGAACTGTTAACTATGTTTATCATTTTCCAGAAGGTACTGAACCCAAATCATCGACATTGCATCCAATGGTGGAAAGAATACAGCTTGTGAAACGCCTAGCTGGTTGTGGTACTCATCATATAACCAGTATTTGTTTGTGTGCATTACAACTTACAAGCTCCTCATCCAATCCACATTAGCGTGTACTTCACTAATAAATATACACACCAGCTTGAGGACTGAAGCAAACAGCTCCGCAACAGTAAATAATTCTCCATACCAAGTGACTTTCAGGTCACCCCTTACAACAGAGTAACAAAGGTAAATACTTTTAGGAGTTAGGAGACCATGCAAGATTATGCATGCTTAAGGCAGCCACTAGGTAATCAAATTATTAAATGAACCACAAATATAGCGATAAAGAAAAGCTAACCACTTGATGTTCAAATAATATTAAATGAACCACAAATATAGCGATGAAGAAAAACTAAATACTGGGACCTTATTGAACCTTAGAAAAACATGATTGTGGTAGAACTTCAACTACCCCAAATTTCATAAACAGGGGCAAAGCCCACATAGCTCCATCCTTAAACAGAAGTGTCACAGAACAAACCTGGCAAATTATCCTCATTCAAATTCTTCCAAGGGTATGTAAATATGAGTCTGTCAAGCCTTCCACGAGGGAAATACCATCTCCCTACTTTTGGCTTTTTGGACTCCCTCTGTGTTGCAGGATGCAAATAGGGTATAAATAATATAGAAAATGTACAAGACAGGACATAAAAGGAGCCTTTAGAATAACATCAAGTAAAAACCACCAAAACTTACTGCTTCAACCTCCTCTTCAGTTAATATTCTGTATGCGCTGCCAAGACCATCCTGTGCTTCATTACCAGGATAAATACTTCCAACATGTTTAAAAAATCTCCCAGTGTTTTTAGCCTCCCGTAGCAGATCATCTGGTGGTTGTCCACTGTACATTGTTGAATTTCCATAAAGCAACCATTTTAGCATTGCTAAAAAATTCTTAACTAAAGCGAAAGAGCTCAAACAGTCACCACCTAATCCAGTATAAGCAATTCACCTGCAAACTGCTGACTGAAATATGAATAAACAAGAGATAAAGTTTTCAATAAGTACTTACCCGAGAATCTCAATCATACGACAAAGGACATCGTATTCTGATGCTCCAGGAAATAAAGGTAACCCTATATACAGTTCAGCAACTATGCAGCCAAATGACCACATATCAATGGCAGTAGTATATCTAGCACTTGTTAAGCGTACAAACCCACAAAAGCTGCACGTCCTAATGACGTGTTAACATAAACTTAACAAAGCAGAACAAATTATGTATTATAAGATGTTCGTGTGACTATTGTTTAGCATATGCCAGTAGAGATGTCACATAGGATACGGATAACCAAGAAGTACTTCCGGAGATCTGTAATAACGGCTCTGGAAAAGGAAAAGATAGAAGCTTGAGTTCAAAACAACCCAAATTACTAGAACATGAATTTCAGACTGATGAGTGAGTTCAAAGAAAACCTGAATATATGAGTAAATGGTTTTACCCTCCATGCACGCTGATCCAAAATCAATTACTTTAACTCCAGCTGCTGTTTTTACACTGCAAAGGTCATCTCATAATCATCAAACTAGAGCATGAATGACATTCATAACATATAAAAGGTCAACAAAGAAAGCGCTTATGTTGACAGGAAGAAACTCACTTTGGAGTTATGAGGATATTTTCTGGTTTTAGATCACAATGAATAACGCCAGCATCTTTCATGACAACCAATGCATCCAATATCTGAAAAGAAGAAAGCATAGATAACATGGTAACAAGTACATATAAAATTCATGCAACACATGAAAATGACACGTCACCTGTCTTGAGAAAGTTCGGACATATTTCAGTTGCAAACCTCTTAAGTTGTTCCTTCTCAACAGTTCATACCTATAAAAGTGGGAATTTTACCACATGAATCAAAACTAGCACAGGGGACAGTTATATTATTGAAGGCAAGATGACGAAAGTTATCTTACAGGTTATGACCAAGCATTTCAAATGCTATACACAAATGATTTTGGCATAGAAAAAAATCCAGCATCCGGACAATGTGGTGTTGATCATCAGGATCAAATTTCACATTTAGCTGCAAGTATATGTAATCACAGTTGTGATGTCAATTTTTATATACACCTAGCCAAATAAGTAAATGCTAGGTAGACTACGATACCATGCTCAACAGTGAAACCTCCATGATAGCCTGCTGATAAAAGGCAGGCTGGTTTTTTATGACCTTCACTGCAACGTAACTGTTGGTTTCTGCATTCCAGCATTTAGCAACCTGTCCAAAGGTACCTTGGCCAAGAATTTCTTTGACAATGTACCTAATTACCAAAAATAACAAAATAAGCAGAGTATAATCTAATGCTGCCCATAGTTTAACAACCTGAACCCTGAAATGAAAAAATGTGGGGAAAAAGTTGAATTGGATAGCTTTATCAGAAAAGGTCCACAGATTGAAAGAAGAAACCAAAAATTGTGCCAGTACTTTGGATCTATTTATTCGTCCCATACTTTGGTTTCTTAATTCACATTAATAATTTTCCTTCAAAGTATGCCTACATAATTCTAACTTTTAATATACAAATCAACTTTGTGTAGAAGTGAAATGTAAGCAGAGTCATTAAGAAACCATCAAGAAACAAAAAATGTTAAAGGTGGTACGTGGGAAAACAAGTTAGAGAAGAAAACTAACCTCCGGTCTGACTTTTTATTAACCAATTCCAAGTTGACATACAAGATGAGGTCGGAATTTGCATTATCAAGGCCATCATTGTGAACTGAAACTGCAGGATTGGTGAGAAAGCGCTTGGGGTTTAGTGACTCTGAGTACTTAAACTCGGGATTGCATTTTTCAAAAGTTTGGACGATGTCTGTGGTTAATCTTGCAACGAACTGCAGAAATAAATAGCTGTAATTCAGAGTGGAACATCACAGGTATATGAACATGATGTGTGTATCATACACAAGAACAATGGTAACAATATGAATTATAGATGCCCCCTCATCTCTTTGCAACTGGAGAGCAGCAACAAGGTTGAACGATGTTCTCATATCATGGCATTCCCCGTTGGATGGTATAAGCAGGGTTATGTTGTCTAAGGATCCATAACAATTTAAAGAACATTTTCAACTAAACAACAAGTAGGACCTATGTGTACTAGTGATGGATTGGAATAGCAAGTCAGGCAAACAAAGCTAGTATATACCCAAGTCAACACTGCAAACGAATGTTGCAGAAAACATGGAGGCACTTAGTGGTTGGTAATGCTGACAGCAGTCACAAACGAAGTTGCATCCGAAGAATCAAAAGACAATTTAAGTAAATCCACTACTCCCACTGGTCAAACCATAGATGCTTGAACCGTGAGTGCAAGGAACGAGAATAAAAATGGTAGCAGCAACGGTGTTGATTCGAATAATTCAAGCCACCAAAGTTTAAGCTATATTGGTTTCTTAACAGCACTTCATTCTATTTACATTCCAGCTACGTTACCGTGTGCGAATTGCCATAGACAATTCAGCACGGTGAGGTCGTACAGCAGCTGCAGAAAGCAAGCATCAAGCAAGCATCTCTTGTTCGCCCCGTGAGAGGAGAAGGTGTAGGAAACGTACAGGTCTCTTCCTGACGGCGCGGAGGTTGCTTGAGCGGGTAGCAACCCCCTTGCCTCGGGGAGACGACGACTCCTCCGCCCGGTCCCCCGCCGTCTCAGCGAACGAACGGAACGCCGTGAATTCGCTCGGAGCCCACGGCGGGCTCGCCGCGTCCTCCCCCCTCCCAGACTCCTTCATACGCCTCACGCAACCACCTCCCAGCACGCAGGCGCCGGCGCCCGCGGAGATCAAGTGCCCACCACCACCTCAGCCCACTCCACTGCACCTCCAGCTCCTGTCGGGATCACGGCAAGGCAGTCTGAAGCAGTAGTAGCAACAGCAGCAGCTAAGCGGCCGCCGGCGGAGTTCAGCTGCATCCTAGGCGGCGGCCATCGCCCAATGCTCCTCCGGCCCGCGGGCCCAGCCAATCCGATCTCCCCCGCGGGGATTCCGAGGCGAAGAAAACAGCTCGGAGCCGGGTGGATTGGGCGGGAAGGGTTTTGGGGAGAGGACGAGGAGAGCGGGTTGCTCTCTGTCGCCGGAATTTCGGGGGCGGAGGCGAGGGATAGGTGGTGGTCGTGGAGTGGGGAATTTGGAGGGGGGCGGCGAGTCCCAATCCCTTCCTCCCTCTCTCTCTTCTCTTTTCTTCCTTTCCTTCGTCGTCTCCGTCACCTCCCTCCCTCTCGGTTTTTTTCGTTTGCTTTACTTAGTGTGTTTAATACCTTCAACTAATCCTAGAAGGATTCCTGCCTCCACATGCATTTGAGCCGTTGGAGAGCCAGCCCGGCTCACGGCTCGAGCCGAGCGGGCAAAAAAAATTACATTCGGATCCTTTTTCGTGAAAAAAATACGTTTAGATCCTTTCAGAGAAAAAAATTACGATCAAGTCCTTTTTTTTTTGAAGAAAAATATATATTACGTTCATACCCTTTTAGCGTTTTTTTGGCGTAGCGCTCGGGTCCTTCTTCGGAAAATCGAAATTACGTTTAGGTCCTTTTTTAGAGAAAAAAGGCGTTAGGTCCTTTCTCTAGAAACAAAAAACTATGCACTACATTTAGGTCTTTTTGCTTTCTTTCTTGTGTTACGTTCAGGTCCTTATTTGGAAAAAAAAATTACGATTCGGTCCTTTTTTTTGGAAAAACGCTTATGTCCTTTTCCCGTTTTTTGCATTAAGCAGATGTTGTCTCGATTTTTTCGCGTGACGAGCGACGATCGTGGCATGGCATGCCGCGGTCACTTACCTAGTATATACTAGATGGAGCTAGGCGCGGCGTAAACCACAAATAGTGTTGGCCAGATGAGGCGTGCCAAACGGCCAGCCCGAGGATCGGCACTGTAGACACGGTACTGTAGCTACTATAAGCACGGCAAAATCTAACTGTAAACTGCTGTCGGCATGGCCTGGTAGTAGAGATGGCAATAGACTCCAATCCCCGTTTTCCTGCGGAGAATTCCACTATTAGGGGACAGGGGAAATCTCCTCCCGCGGGGGGTTTATCGGGAAAAATGTTGCCTCCGTCGGGGATCACAGGGACGGGGATATTTCATCGTTCCTCGTCCCCGATTCTCGTCCCTATCCTCGCGTTATCACTAATAGGTGGGATCAAATGATTATTCTCAAAAGAAAAAAGAATATATGTGAGGTCATTATTAATAAACATGCTAAATATGAATTACCCTAGTGATTCATTCAAGTAGCATGTGATCTTTTATATAGTATTTTCGAGGATTAGTCCCCGTCGAGGCCCCAAAAACCCGTTAGGAATCAGGAACGGGGGAGAATTAAGCCCCGTGTACGGGGTCAGGGATGGGGAAGTTTTGCTTATCGGGGATCATGGATGGGAGGGCGCTCCCCGTGGGAATTTTCCCGTTGCCATCCCTACCTGGTAGTTCGTGCTGTGTTTGGCCAGCACCTCAGCTCGGCGGGTCAGCACGGCACGGCACGGGTACGGTCTGACACGGCCCGTTTAGTCCGTTTGTTCGAAAAATAGTCTTTTTAGTCGTTGTAGGCTTGAAAAAAATCTCAAAATTTTCAAAATTTTCCCTATAAATAGGGTAGCAGCTCTCCTCATTTCCCCACTAGCAAACTTGCAATCTCTTATCTGCATTCTCTTGTGAAAATTCTCTTGCTCTTGGTGATAATTTGGTAAAATTCAAAATAGTTTTGCCAAAAATCCGAAATCTAGTTCCTGGCTTTTGTCAAAAGAATCAAGGTAAGAATAATGATTTAATTTTTTATTTTTCTTATTATTTTAAATTAGATTAAAGTGCTAATAGCGTAATTATTTCTTGCAGTTTTCTTTATGGAGCACCAGGTTTTTGCGTCCTTCTCAGCTTCTGATTTCGGGATTTCACCCGAGGAGTTTCTTGCATCCTATCAAGCTGAAGAAGTTGCAATACCTGTATCATTCTTAGGTTCTACAAGTGCTACTGCGTCGGCAAGCACTAGGGCAAAAAGATCAAGACACAGTACATGGGAATCTAGGAAGAGCATATTTTCAAGACATTAGACGATGTTCAGAGCAGATATGATATTTATAAATATTGTAAGCATAAATTAACTGTGAAATCTTTAGGTAGAACGGGGCATTTGAAGAGACATGCTAAGGGTAGGAGGAGAAAAGCGGGGGTGACTTTGAGACAGACTCAGCTGTAGTACAACTCCGACGTTACGGTATGTCACTGGGACTACAATCTCGAAGTAGCTCGTGAATCTCTTTTTAGTTTAATTATTTCTCAAGATCTACTTTTAAATTTTGATGAGTTACCAGCATTTAAAAATTATATTAGGATCGCTCATAATCCTAGGTTTTTTGTAGTTTCTAGAAGGACAACAACTAGAGATCTGATTAAATACTATAATAATTGTCGTAGTAAGCTAAAAGAGCTCTTTAATACCTGTATTTTTTCTGTGTCTTTGAATCAGACATATGGAGTGGTAGGGCTAAAGAGGATTACCTTAGTGTAGTTGCTCATTATTTAAACAATGACTAGCAACTAGAGAAGAGAATTATATGATTCAAATTAATTGATGTACCATACACCGGTGAGAATATAGCTTATTGTGTTGTAAAAGTTGTAAAGATTTTGACCTCACAGATAAAATTTCTGCAATAACATTAGATAGTGCTGCAGCAAACACTTCTGTAATGACCATTCTTACTCCACTTTTTAATTCGTACGCAGAATCTTTCTTATTACATCAGCGTTGTGCTTGTCATAATATTAATCTTATAGTTAAATATGGTTTGAAGAGATTAGACCAATACCTTGAACATTTTCGCACTGTAATATCTTTCTTAAATAATTCTAATCCACAAGTAACAGCATATAAGACTTATTGTATTGCAATGGAGATACATCCACGTAAGGTTGGTTCGGATATACTTGTTAGATGGAACTCTACTTACTTGATGCTTAAGTCACTCATACCCTATAAGAGCATATTTTCTGTTTTTATTAATACGCAGTATCGTAGCCAGGATGGTCAACTGCTACTCACAGAGCTACATTGGTATGTTGCTGAATACTTGTTGTTATTTGTGAAACTTTTTTATGATTCCACTGTTGCTTTATATGGAGTTTATCACTCAACCTCTCCTTTAACTATACATCATATTCTAGAAATTACTACCCACTTAAGGAACCACGAAAATGATAATATTTTGCGTGAATCTGTTTATGTTATGAAAACTAAATTTTTGAAATATTGTAAGAAATTCCTATGTTATATGTATTTGTATTTATTTTAGATCCTAGAGCAAAAGTTCGAGGATTTGCTAATGTTCTCTTACCTCTAAGTGATGCATTGGGTATTGATTATTCTAGTTATTTCAAATGCCTGTGCTAACTTATCTCAAGTTTATGCTAAGTACGATCAGAAGTTTACTGGAGTTCACATGCAGTGACCTCCACCAGCACCCACAACTGGTAAGAAGAAAATTGAGTGGGGAAAATATGAGGTGCATATGGCTCTTCCTCAAGGAGTTCGACTATAACAACGTCAAGCGCGGACACAACAACAAGTGGTGGAGAGCAAGCTGTCAACTATCAAGAGCAGCAAGAGGAGGACTTAAGCATTTTGCAGTGGTGGCACGAGCACAAAATAATAAATCTGGTGCTTTCCATATTAGCACGGGATGTGTTAACAATTTCTATCTCCACGGTTTCTTCGGAGTCTGCTTTCAGTCTATCCGGAAGAATAATCGAGAAGAGAAGAACAAATCTGACAAGTGAGATAGTGAAAATAGTTCTCACTGTGAAAGATTAGGAACAAGGTAATCAACGAGCTCAACACACTACAGAAAATATTGAGCTGTCGACGATGTTTGAAAATCTTCATCTAGATATTCAGGAAGAATAATTGTAATCTTCACTTTTTTATGTATCACTGAGCTATATGTTATACTCTTTTTTTGCCAAGGTTTTCTCATGTTGAGTTTTTACTTGACAAAGTTTTTAACGAGACAACCAAACATTAAAAAAGCTCATTATTTAATTCTAATTATATGTCTCCTTTTATAATTTTATTTTATATTTTTTTCTAGTTTACATAGGTTTTTAAATGTTTTTCTACATTCCTTTCAATTTTTCTAATTATACTAGATTTTTTTAAGGCTTGGATTGATGCATTACAAGTTATGGTTAAAATTTTCCATCCATAGGCGCTAATGTCCATTTATGACTATGCTTCAAGATATATTCACATCATCATATGATACTCAAAGTTGAACTCTGCCCGTGAGATAAATAAGTGAAGAGCAGGTTGATGCAAGCAATAGAAAAATTGATTGGCTCGAAGTTGGATAAATGCATTACAGGATATAGAATGGTTGAGTCTTCTAAATGGATAGTCACTAGAGTTTATCTAAGCTTCAATATATATTCACGTCATCACACGATGCTTATAGTTAAATTATGCACATTGTCCACAACAAAAGTAAGTACATGACTAGTGGATGCAAAGCAATATAAAGACTGATGGATTGGATTAATGCATTACAAGATATGGTGGTTGAGTATTCCTAATCAATAGTCACTAATGACCATTGATGATTACGCTTCAAAATACATTCACCAATACATAAATAATTAAATGATACTCAAAGTTATACTCTACATGAAACCCAATACATAAATAATTAAATGATTGGTGGATTCAAGCAATAGAAAGATTGATGGGTTGGAAATTAAGTTAGTGCTTTACAATATATAGAATTATTAAGTTTTCCCAATCGATAGTTGCTAATGTCCACTGTTACCTACACTTCAAGCTATATTCATGTCATCATACCGTAATCAAAGTTGAACTCTGTATGCCACCCATGACACAATACATAAAGGATGAGTGAATGCAAGCGATAGCAAGATTGATGGGTTGGAAGTTGTATTAATGTATTACAATATATAGAATGGTTGGGTCTTTACAATCGATAGTTGCTAATGTCCGGTGTGACTGTTTCACGATATATTTTTGTCGTCACACCATACTTAAAGTTGAATTATGCATGTTGCCCATGATATAAATACATAAACAACAAGTGAATACAAGAAACATAAAGTTCTGAGGGTTGAACTTATGAGCTATAGTTCCACCCTCTAGATAGACGGACAATAAAGGTCATAGTTTTATATTTGATGGTTGTGCTCCAAGATACATTCACTTCATGTAGTACTCGGAGACGGTCCTAAGGGATTCCCCAAGTAAACGACAAGTCAATAAATGTAGGAATAGGAAGTATGTGTTGTGATTATAGCATACAGAATGGTTAGATCTTCTTGATAGATCATCAAAAGTATATTAACTTTAGATTTGTAGGTGTGCTCCATGTTCTATCCACTCGGTACTTAGATATGGATTCTAGAGCAACACACGGTATGGATAAGCACAGGCAACTAAAAACAAATGAATTGGATAAATAGAGATCCATATACAAAATTGGTTGATGTATAGATACTTCTTAAGATCCGTTTAAAAATGTGGTAATTTTTCTGCATTTGTGTAGAATTAAATCATTTCCTATAAAAACCTTTCGTTCGAATTAGACCTAAAGCAGTTGAACAACCTACAGAAATCCATACATGGATTAGCATAAAAATGGGTTAGTGAATTGTTATAAGGTGTAGAATAGGTTATGAACTTATGATTGGAGGGTAATCAAATTCCTTAATTTCACGACACTGAAAATCGAACTTATGAGGTACACACTCTATCCGTTCATATGCAGGTATGCTAAGAGATATCTAGTTTTGTTTTGATTCAGTGCGTTCATTCCATGGTTTCAGTGGCGAAGACAAGATTAAAATGGACGAGGGGCTTAGGTCGATATCATAGATTGAGACACATAGGTCAACGTCGTCATGACCTGCACTAACACCGTCATCCTCACGCACAAGCTCACTACCTGTCGGCGGTGGCGTGCATAGGACAAAACTTTATCCGGAACAAGCTTAGATGTGGCTAATTGTCGCAAACAAGTTGGTTTTTGCATCATGCATGCAAGTTCACGATCGCAGTAATTTTAGACTAAAATCAATCTTAAAATTAGATAGACAAAGGAATCAAATTCCTTCTCTTAATTCAACTCACTGTTTCTTAGTCTGATAGTCCTTCCATTCATTCATTCATTCATTCATTCATTCATAATCAAATTTAGTACATAGAAATGTCATTTTGCAATGAAATTTGACATATAAATTTCACAGTATCATTCTCTCAAATTACACATACAACTCCCCCCTCTCTCACAAAATATATTCTGGCTAGTGATACTGAAATCAGAACTAAAAGGATTAGCCAGAGAGGTGGTGGGTTACCGGCACCGAAGCATGGGCTCGAGCCCATTGAATTCCACCGAGGGGCTACGCCCTAACATGGTTTGAACCTCGATCTAACAAAAATTCATACTCCTATACCACTAAGAATCATACAGAGTACGGAAGCCAATCATGATTCATGACATGAACATCGCTTCTCAGAAGAGATCGTTAGCCTTAGCCGCACATGCACTAGAGCGAGGAAATCTGTAAGGCAGGCACGTAAACACCACTAGGTTCGGATCCTGGATCCAACGGACGAGAGTGCGTGCGGTTTCCAGGGGATGGGGCCAGCCCCCACCCCCGGGCATAGTTCAAAATCCATGCAAAAATTTGGAAATTTCGTCTAAGATTTCAGATTTTGATCGGATACGAGATTCAAAATCCTGGTTGGAAAAAAATTCAAATTACTACAATATTTTAGAAATTTCGGCGACAATATTTTGACTTGTGAGGACCGGATTTGGGTCAATACCTTTAAGAATGTCATGCTACATGAAAATTTGATGAAAAAAATGAATTTTTTAGACGTTTTATAAAAATAGCAAAAATATTATCAGATTTTTATGAAATTGTACAAGCTTGATCATACTCTTAACAATTTATGGTGCCATATTTAGCAGTCAAGGATCATACAGAAATTTTTTCAAAAAAAATATAACTTCATTTGTTATATTTAAAAATTCAAAAATTGAATGAACATAACTGAGATATTAACTGTGTCAGAATTTTATAAATTTGATTGAGTGTGATCATGATCCAAAATTTTTAGGAGATCTTAATAATTACCTCAGAACTCTACAATAAAATTTTCAATAATTTTAAACTTGTTTTGGTTGCTCAATCAAATCTATAGAAGAAATATATGTAGCACTGTAAGGCTTTTATCAGGACAGTACCACTGTCACAATTTTTGAAAATTTCTCAAGCTTGACCATCATATAAAAATTTATGATAACATTAGTGATGCATCAGGAGCATCCACAAAAAAAAATTAAAATTGTTTAACGTGGTTTGAACCATTTTTCATTCGGTTCAAATTTGTCGGTCAGCCTTTAGTAGCTCTGTCTGAATTTTTGAAAATTCCTCAAGTTTGATCATTATCTAAAAATTTTACGAGAACATTATTGATGTGTCAGGACCATCCACAAAAAAAAATTCTAACATGGTTTGCACCATTTTTCATTTGGTTGAAATTTGCTGGTGTAGTACTGTCAAAATTTTTAAAAATTCCTTAGGCTTGATTATCATTTGAAATTTTAATAGAAACATTAGTGATATGTCAAGACCATCCACAAAAGATTTCAATTTTTTTTACATCGTTTCAACCATTTTTCGGTCGGTTGAATTTCGCCGAGATTTCGGTTCAAAAATTCCGGATTTTAAATTTGCTTTTTAAATTTTGATCGAATTTAATCCAAAATTTTAGATTTCACCTACCTCCAAGATATGAACCAAAAACAAAATTTCAAACCCTACCCCACCCCTCCGGCGTGTGGATCTCTCTCGACGTCGGGACCGGCCGGAGCAGGAGGTGCCGAGGCGGGCGTCCAAACAGTATCCCACGGGCCCGCATGTCATCGAATGGCGCCACTCCCCAACGGCGTTCTCCCGCGAAACTGTCTAGTTGGAGTTAGAGCTGGCGGATGGGCGGCCGGCCAAGACGCAAGACGCAACGGCCTTGGCCAGGCGAGGCACGCCCCATCTAGGCACGGCGTCGTCGTGCGTGCGTGCGCGCCCGCCTATGGGCCGAGGTCGAGGCCGAACACGGCACGCGGGGAATGGGCCGTCTTGCGTCTTGCCCGGCACGAATAGGCACGGTGGGCCTCGGGCCGCCCACCAGCCCGTGTGCAAAAAAAAAGAAAAAAATAGGAGAAAAATAGGAAAAAATAGGGGGAAAATAGGAAAAAATAGGGGAAAAATTAGGAGAAATTATAAAAAATAAGGAAAAATATGTAGAGTTAGAAAATAGCATAAAAATGACGTACAATAAATTGAGACAAAAAAATATAGAACATGTAACAAAGAGCTTTATTAATGTTTGGATGGTTGCCTCGTTAAAAACTTTGCCAAGTAAAAACTCATCTAGAGAAAACCTTGACAAAGAAAAGAGTACAACTAAAGCTCTAAGCCTCTAATACATACTAAGTGGTAGATGGAGGGTCTTCGTCATTGTCGAGGTAGAGATTTTCGAAGGCTTCCTCTAGTTCTTGGTTTTCAATGAATGTTGAGTTCTTGTATCAGTGTTCAGTCTTTGATAGTCATGAGCATCTCCACCATATCACTTGATAGGCTTGTTCTTCTCTCCTCCAATATTCTCACGGAGAGATCAAGGCGACTTCGGAGGAAACCGTCGAGATCGAAGCAGTTAACACATCTTGAGCTAATATGGATAGCACGGGATATGTTAGCTTGTGCTCATGCCACCATTGAACAATATTGAAGACATCGTCTCCTTCTTGTTGGTAATCCAACGTGTCGCTGTCCATATAGGCAGATAGTTCCCCAGAGGAGACTTGTTGGATGCGGCTTGTATCACCACCTGTCGTAGAACCTGTACCTGAAGAAGAAGAAGAACCCCAGATTTTGCCCCACGCGGTCTTTTTCTTACCCGCGATAGGTACAGGAGGTCGTTGCAAACGAACTCCTTGATGCTTTTGTTCGTACTTGTTGTAAACTTCGGTTAGTTTAGTACGAACAGTAGTAAAATAAATTGAATAATATTCCCCTGGAACATCACCTAAAAGGGAGAGGACGTTACCAAATCCTCTAAGTTTTGCTCTAGGATCTAAAATAAAGGCGAAGGCATATAGAAGTGGAATTTCTTTCCAATATTTCAAATATTTGGATTTCATTGCGATGACAGAATCTCTTAAAATCATGTCATTTTCGTTGTTCTTAAAATCGGTAGCCATATCTAAGATATGATGCACAATTAGAGAAGATGTGGGTTCATAAACAGTGGATAAAGCAACTGTGGAGTCATAAAAAACTTCAAGAAACTGAAGTAACTTTGATGCAACATATCAATGTTCTTCAGATAATAAATCACGTTGAGGGTGATGTGTTTGAATGAAAACCTCAAATGTGCTCTTATATGGTAGAATGTTCTTAAGCATTAAGTAAGTAGAATTCCATCTTATTGGTATATCTAAACCAAATATTCTTGGATGTACGCCCATTACAATGTAAAAATTCTTATAAGATGCTATTCTAGCATTAGAATGATTCATAAAAGAAATTGCCAAACGGAAAGGTGCAATGTAACGTTCTAACGGGGCAAGTCCACTTTTAACTATAAGGTTAATAATATGACAGGCACAACGTTGATGAAGCAAAATGATTCAAAGATAAGTACCAAATATTGGAGTGAGAATATTCATTGCGAGGTATTTGCGAGGCATTATCTAAAGTTATAGCAAAATCTTATCACCGAGACCAAAGTCCTCCACCACCCTAATAATATTCTCAAGCAATATTCTCTCCAAATGTGCGACATCAATTAGTTTGAAACCTATAATTCTTTTTCTAGTTGCCGTTTTGGTTGACATAATGAGCAACTACGCTAATATAATCTTGCTTAGCCCTACCACTCCATATGTCCAAGTCAAAGATACGGAAAATGTGCAAGTCTTGAACATGTTTTTAAATTTTCACGACAACTATTGTAATACTTAACTACATCTCTACTAGTTGTCTGCTCAGATACTTTACTAAATTTTGGATTATGTGCACGCTTAATGTAATTTTCAAAATCAGACTCTCGCCAAAGTTTAAAGGTAAATCTGTGATGCAATTAAGCGTACAAGAGATTGCCTAGCTACATCGCCACTATATTCTAGTTATTCTGGACCGAACCGTCCGGTTGTCCGAACAATCCGGTTCTATATTAGTTGTGTCTGTCTCATAGTTGCTCCTATTTTCGCATTGCAACTTTCAATATGCCTATGCAAGTGTCCTGCACTTCAGAGATTTTGCAGATAAAACATGATGACATTGTTTACAAACAAAGAACTCTTACCTCTTTTCCTTTCGTATCTGTTCTCGCTTGCTTGTCGAAAAAATCCCAAACTCTCGATGTCTGCCTCGCTCTCTTCGATCCAGTGGATGTCGAGCCAGAAGCACTCATGGTCATGGAGCCTGATGGTTCTTCTTGTACATGATGTTCTTCAGGTGCTTCTGTTTCGGATACGGCGGACAAATCTTGGAAGGATTCAAGGTCCTCCGGAGCGATCCCGAAATCGGAGATGGGGAAATGATCCATGCAAAAAGCTGCAAATTGAATATTTCGAATATTAGTAAAAATAATAAAAACAATACAATTAGCAAAATTCACTATGACAAACCTCTTGTGTTACCGAAAGCTCGAGTTTGAATTTCTCCGAAATTTTAGCAAAATTTCTCCGAATTTTGCTAAATAACTACAAACAGTATCACAATTTTCACAAGATGATCAATAGAGAAGATGATGAGTGAATGGGTGCTGTATGAGGAGAGGGGTCCTCCCTATTTATAGGAAAAAATTCAGGATTTTTTGCCCATTTTTTCAATTTTTTATCAATTTTTTAACCCCTAACGGCTATAAAACGGTCAGAAAATTCGAAAATTTGGACCGCGTCTGCCGCCGCCAAGACGGCCAGCGCTAACGATCTGCACGGCGGCGGTACGGTCGGCGCGCCGCCCACCGTGCTCGTGCCCGCCCGCCTCTCCCCTCGGCCCACCGTGCCCGCCTCTCCCCCTCGTGCCGTGCGTTCGGGCGGCCGTGTTTTGGCCCACCGCGCTCGGGCCACCGGTCCTCACCATGCCGTGCCGGCCATGGGCGGCGCCTCCGCCAAGCACGGCCCACGGACTCGTGCCGTGCCGTGCCGTGCCGTGGGCCGTGAGCGGCCCGGCCGGGCCCGGCCTATATGACCAGCTCTAGTTGGAGTGTATCGAGGAGAGAAGAATCTGCCTTGCCTGCCATCCTGTCATCCTTTAGTTCCTCGCTTCAATCATCTACTCATCGTATAAACACACGCTTCTCTGTGTGTGCAGCGTGCAACCTCGTTTTACGTTTTCTTTTTTCCTTGCTTGCACCTGCACATCGTCACTGCATGCAGTTTATTTCATTTCATTAGATGATACGAGGAAGATGCCTTTTGAAGTTTGGATTACTACGCACAACTACATGTCACAGAACTGTCAGTCGGTAGAGGCCGATCACAGTCATTCCATTGGAAATTTCTCCAGTGTTGAGATAGTAGATGCAGCGAAAATTCTCCCTGCTATTAACACAACTAGAAACCTATACGCGGCGTTCTACGTCACGGGCACCGCTCTCCACTCGAGCAAATCGAGAAAACGCGCGATCGACGCTCCACAAACGAGTAAATCGAGAAAACGCGCGAAAAGGACCTAAAAAAAGATTTTATGTTTTCCGCAAAAGTGCTTAAATGTAATGCTAGAAAAACGCAACAAGGACTTAAATACGATGTATTTTTTTTTAAAAAAAAGGGACCCGGATTTTTTTTGTCCCGAAAAAGACCTAATCGTAAAAACGCAACAAGATCCTAAATGCGATGTATATTTCTTTAAAAAAAAGGGACTCGAAAGGTTTTTTTTTGTCCCGAAAAAGGACCCGAGCGTAAGCCTTAAAAACGCATAAAGGATCTAGACGTAATATGTATTCTTTTTTCGGAAAAAAGATCTAACTGTAAAAAAATTTTCGAGAAAAAGATCTATATGTAATTTTTTTTTCAGAAAAGAACTTAGATGTAAATTTTTTTCGACCGGCTCGGCTCGAGCCGCGAGCCGAGCCGGCTTGCTCCACAGCTCAAAGCAACCGGAACCTTGCAGGCTTTAGTAGAAGGTTATATTAAATAGTCTGACTTAATGACCAGCGAAACCGCAGCATGTGAAATAGGACTAGCAGCAATTGACACGTCGTTTTGATCGTTGGAGAGGATGCCATGATAAAAACCAGTCATCGACAACTCATGGGCTCATCCGGCCAAACTGTACACTATAACACACACGAGTCGATCTATACCTTTTTATAATGCATCTAAGCATTCTTTTCTACGTCCACCATAAATAATGCACCTCACTAGAGATGGCCCAACCTTCATGCACCCAGCGAAACGTCTCCAGAAACTTGTCTCCATCAAAATTAACCTCTCGGATCTTTCCTCAGCTTTTCTCATCCACATCCGATGGCCATTGTTTAATGTGTCTAACTCATCCATGTGGCCCACACAGATCTCCCCCCACCTTCAGCATCATCTCAAGGAAAAGGAAACAAATATCCTGGAATTAAGGAAAAGGAAATAAACGTTCTAGAAAAGGAAAAGACCATATATTACGTGCTGAGAAAAGGAAACCGAAAGACAGGGTACTATACTAGTGATAATAAATTCTACTCGTAGAACTCATTAACGCCATGGAGCAGTAGCGCACCAACGTTGTGTCCCAATCTGATGGAGAAATACTACTTTTTCTAAAGTTGGAAGGAATCTCGGCACCAGGCCGGTTTGAGCCAGCTTGGCTCACCAAAAAAAAATTACGTTTAGATCCTGTTTCAGAAAAAAAAACGTTTAGATCATTTTAACCATTTTTACCGAAAAGTAGAACCCTAAATAAATAAATAAAAAATTTGTGATTCCGTTTAGATTGTGTAGATTGTTTTTACCGTCTTCTGCGAAAAAGACATTTCATTTCAGCGAAATCGCGTATCTTTTATGAGAGGACCCTAAATAGATGTAAAAAAATACAAATACGTTTATATACTTTCGATTTGCTCGCGTGAGGAGTGACGGTCGCGCTTTTACTCGATTTGCTCGAGTGAGAGCGACGGTCACAACGTGACATGCCGCCGCAGTGACTCATCTAGTGTCATGCAACCTTGCCAGGACGGCAAAGCGCGCGCGGCAGTCAGCCAACAAGCAGCAAAGGTTGCCCGTTTGCACTGCCACTGCCTCGCGCTGCCGCGCCGGCGATTTCCCGCGGGAAATAGGGAGATTCGCGAGCGCCGGCCCGTACGTGGAAAGGCCTTGGTCGCTTTCTTTTTCTCAATGCTGAAATAGCTTCAGAGTCCAGACGACGGGCACAGTCTCGTCTGCAGCCTCCTGCTCCCATTCCAGTCCAAATCAGACTTCAGAACTTACACGTTCCCTTAGTGGTGTTTGAATTAAGGATATTTTATTGTAATATTTTAAAATCTAATTTAAATTTAAACTAAATATTAAAATCTTTCAAAAAAATTACTACACATCCAAATACGACGCAAGTCCTTTTCTAAAGGACCTCACACGTCTGGTCCCGGACTTCCAGAGCGAGAGGTGTCACCGTGAACCCGTCCAGTATGGTAGTGTTTAGACTTTTTATCTTAAAACTATTTTTTTTCTTAAACAGCTTATAAATAGTCTGTTTTTAAGCCACTGTTTGGTACTCTGCATTTTGTTTGGATTGGGTTATTAGCTTCAGTGATGAGTATCTAAAATATTATTTTGCAAATGAGCTCAGAAGAGTTTTTATATCATCTGTTCTGAATTTTTCTTATACAAGAATACACGCAATTTCCATCAACACACAACAATTGCAGTATCTTACAGAATTTTGAGACCAATTTGAACTTGAACCTGTGACCATTTTCCACGAACACAAACAATACGTGAAATACAAATTTTGCAATTATTATGAATTATGCGGTCATATATTTTGCTAAACATTAAGTGTCCATTATCCATTGCTGTATACCACAAGCATCTATGACCAGGGTTAACAAAACCGAATTTCGAAATTCGCGGTACGAAAACCGCAAAAACCGCTCGGAAAACCGCCTAAAAACCGTCAAAAACCGAAGGGTTAGTAAATCAAATTTTTCTGAAAAATTCCAAAAAAATTAGAAAAACCGCTCGGTTTTTTCGAAAAACCGCTGCCAACCGGATGTTCGTCGCAAAACGGTTTTTGTGAGCGGTTTTTTACGAAAACCGCGGTTTTTGGCGAAAAAACGCGGTTTTTGACGAAAAACCGAGCGCATAATTTTTTTCAAAATTTTTAAATTTTTAAATTTGTTTTTTTGAATGGACCGGTTTACCGCGGTTTTCGTCGGTTTTGTGAACCCTGTCCATGACAGATCAAACAAGTTTGTATTCAACCACAGAGTGACCATTTATCATTTAAGAACGGATCTTTTCTGAAGTTTGTAAACCAAACCAGATCACAGGAGAGCTACATCAATTTTCATAATGGGACAAGCATAAGCGAAATTATGAGCAAAATCGTACGCAGAGTAACTAATATCTCCCATTCATGATCATAATTCAGAAAGGAGAGAGAAAATGGGGAAAAAAAGATTATCTATCCTGATCTACACCTAGCTGGACTGAACCGAACCATCTTTTCTTGCATTGGATAACATATGCATACACCATTTATTTGATTCAGCTCATATGCTCCTCGATCAAATCCAACGTTATTCTGTAAGACCGATTTGCGTATGTTATAAATTGTATGCTAAGCGTAGAGGATCAAAAGAAACCGGAGAAGCAAATTTAACGTGAAAATTTTTGTGAAAAAAAACCACGGATGTATGAAGACATAGTTTACTATATTAAAAGAGATTACAAGCACCAAAAACTTTGGCACGTCTAAATTGTGTGACTACAGGGGTACATATATAGGTAAGTGAAAAGGAGTCCCCAAGGGAGAAGGAAACCAAATCGAAATCGGATACGCCGGGTGTTGCCACATCTGACACAACTCGGCGCCACGTCTAGCATAGTATCCGACACTAACACGATGACGAATTGGGATCACTCTTTAACAATCTCCACATTGAGACGAATTCGCTCCTGTATTCGAAATACAAAAATATCCTCAAAGTAAGTCTTCATCATCAGACCTTGTACCTCAAAAGTCCATCGAACTAATTTTCAACAAGACTGAAAAGTCTTATCCAAACGCTTCTCACCAAACAAAATTGAGCAAATCACTAGTAGGTTCAAATAGATTGCTATCAACAAAGTAGATGAATAAATCTAGGTTTTCGACAATGCATAGCCCTAGCATGGTCAGAGTTTGTGCAATTAAGCTCCTAATCCAAATGCTCAATCACCAAAATGGTATAAGCCAAGACATCATCTGTGGCGCTGGATAGATAGCAAAGAACTCATCTCATGAAATCTGTATTCTCCACCTGAAACACAAAACTCGGCAAAGAATGCTCATTGGAAGAGCAACTTGCATATGTAGCAATCACATATGTCAAACTGCCGGCTAAATAAGTGAATTCCACGACATGGTTGAAACTACTCCTGTAATGTAAAACTGTCTACATGAAAGGAATTCAACATGTTGTCAATGGAGTAAAAACTACGGTAGATCCCTCATATCAAGCTGCGACAACAGGCGAAATGTTGCAGTATCCACGCAAAAAAAAATTCCTTCTTGCATTTAAATCCTTCATCTCAAGCTGAATTATAACAAAACATTCACTTTCAAGCAGCAAAACTTCGAAGAGTATCATGTTAGCTATGATCAAGGGGTGTCATCAAACTTCTGAAATTGAATGGTGCTAAAGCCTCCATAATAGTCGTGCAACTGACATGTCCAAAGACTAATTGAAATACCAAATTCACTTGTCCCCACAATTGAAATCGTTTTTCTTTTTTTTTTTCCAAAGTCTCCTCGATCAAGCATAGACCAAATTGTCTTGACAAACTGCAACTTTGCATTAGACTCCTCGTCTACAAATCCTACCACATTAACCCATAGAATATGATGGATCGTCAAAGAAATCACCACCAATTAATCACACATGAATGCCGCCAATAACAGGCACTCCGGTTTGAATTGCAATGAATTCCACCTCCAACAAAAACATGTATATCCGACGACACAACTTTTTGATGAAAGACGATGATCAACTGAGGCAGAAGATTATCGACGGAGATTGCGTAGTACAACATCCAACGCATGACATCGAGCGACGTGAGCAATGGTGCTAGTGAAATTGGCGTTGGAATAGTCACCGAAGTAAAGCGTGAGTCGACACTTAGTATGGTACGGGTAGCTCCAAGTTAAAGTCGAGACGCGGAATGAAGTCGAGACTAGCTGAAATCCCTAAGCTGAGCCATTGAAAATCGCTGAGTTGGAGTTGACATGGTACACTTATTTGTGTAAGTGAAGCAATGGACACATCAAGAAGAAGCAACCAGATATTGAGGCCCTGTTTAGGGGTTTTAAATCAGCTTTAACTTCTGAAAAGCTAACAAGCTCTCCAAACAACTCAACTTTTAAGTGGTTTTTGGCATAATTTAGAAGTCATATAAAAAAGCTGAAAGTTGAGTTGGACCTACTTTTGCAGTTTATTGCTAAGAAAAATTAGTTATTTATTAAACGATCTCTTATAAAAAGCTACAGCTACTTTTCAGCTCAGAAAACCAAAAAACAGTTTTTTTAGAAAAACTACAGCTCCTCCAAACAGATCCTAAGTGTTGCGCCGATGTTGCTAGACGCCGTATAGATGACACGTTGGTGCCACCTGATGACCGTCCCGAGAGTCGCCTCCTCTCAATGGAACATGGAGCTCTCATACCACTTTCTATAAATCGCATGGCAAAAGTAGACGACCAAGAGAACAGGAGAAGCAAATTTAAAGTGAGAATCCCTTGACAAGAAAATACATATGTACAAAAGCAAAATCACTGTACAAGAAGAAATTATAGACACATCAAACTTCGATGCTTCTAAACTGTGCAAATACAGAGATACATCCATACATATATTCCGAACGAAGAAATAAACCGAATTAGAGTCAAATAGGACCATTGCCACATCTGACACGATTCGGTGCATGCACCTCTCGACATCACGTCTGATGCAGTATCTGACACGAACACAACAACTAATTTGGTTCACGATTTTTTTAAATAATATATTTTTAAATACTTTTACAAAAATAAAATCTTGAAAAAATTACAAAAATATACTCATGTCGCTAATTCAATAGGTGACAGAAGATTTGTCGCCAAATGAATTAGCGACACGCCTCAGCCTCATCGATCAAACGAATCCATAATAAAATAATCCGTCGGTCAATTCAATCCACCATAAAACAAACTTTTGTCTCCAATAACTCTGTTTTCAATTGAAATAGTGATATAGTTATATTTTTGTATTTTTTTGGTATTACTTTTGAAATCATTTTTTAAAAAAAAATTTGGATCACACTTTAACAACATACAACAAGAACACCACTGTGAATCTGTGATTCCCACGTGCAGCACAGCCACAACTAGGAAAAAGATCAGATAAAACTAAAATTATTCCCATCTGCACGGCCACGACCACAAGAACATAACTGTGATTCTCATGTCCATTGTTGCAGCAAAATTATTGAATCAGATGCTAACAGAACGCAACCATTTTGTCGAGAAAAATCCTCATCTAATTAACAACGGTTGCTTCTAATTCTATCACACAGAGATCTCAAATCTGAACCAATTAACACCCCATCAGCATCAATCATTCGGAGATCTGAAATCCGAATTAGTTAACAACCAATTAACAGCAATGTAGCAAGAACAACAGCCGGTACGATGCTGGTCGGGGAGAGGTGATGATCGCCTGCCGTGAGTCCTCTCCCCTCCTGGCGGCGGCGAGGTCATAAGGGATGAGGAGATTGGGGGCGGCGGTAGCGGAACGACAGCAGCGCCGAGGAGCTTGGGGCGATGGATGTAGGTCGTGGACGGCAGAGCTGACGCACAGGGAGGACGGCGGTGTAGGGAGACAGGGACGCCGGCGAGGGGGCAAGTAGAGTTTGGTGGCACGAACCCTTGCGGCACTCATAGTTCAAAATCCTCACCAAAATTTGGAAATCTGGTTTGAGATTTCGGATTTCGGCCTAGGACGAGATTCAAAATCCCGATCGGATAAAAAAAACTAAAAAGAATTAAATTACTATAGTAATTTCATAAATTTCAAAAAAATTCACCGAAATCTCAGGTATTTTGATCGGATTTTGACTTTTGAGGACCGGATTTAGGTCAATAACCTATAAGAATATCATCTTCCATAAAAATTTGTTGAAAAATCGAAATTTTGAGACGTTTTATAACGGCCTATTTGTTTTTGCTTTTGATTCTAGATTCTAGCCTCAAAAACAGAATAAAAACAAACAGCACGATTCTAGTAATCAATTCTCACAATCCAGCCCACCCATATACACTAGAATCCACAATCCACATCATATGTGCTTTTGGATTCTAGTTTTAAGAGAATCAACTTCTCTACAACCACAATCTTAATCAATTTTTAGAGAATCCAAAGCAAAAACAAACATGCCCTAAAAATAGCAGAAATATTGTCAGATTTTTATAAAATTGCACAAGCTTGATCATGCTCTGAAAAATTTATGGTACCATCTCTCGCAGTCTAGGATCATACAAAAAAATCCAAAAGAATTTAACTTCATTTGTTATATTTAAAAATTCAAAAATTGCATGAACATAACTGAGACAGTAACCGTGTTAGAATTTTATAAATTCGCTTGAGTGTGATCATGATCCAAATTTTTTATGAGAGCTTAAGCATTGTCTCTGCACCCTTCTCTAAAAGTTTCAAAAATTGTAAACTTATTTCGTTTGTTAAATCAAATTTATGGAAGTAACACATGTAGCACCGTAAAGATTTTAGGATTAATTGATAAAATGCCCTCACTTACATATGTCGTTGATAAAATGTCTCGTGATGTCTCACCAACATGTGGGTCCTAGAGCCACATGTAAGTGAGATAAACAGGTTATTTTATCAATTGCACCAAGTAAAATGGGGTATATGATCAATTCCCCTGAGATTTTATCAGGACAGTAGCACTGTCACAATTTTTGAAAATTCCTCAAGATTGATCATTATATGAAAATTTTATGGGAATATTAATGATGCATCAAGACCATCCACAAAAAATTTATAATGTGATTTGAACCATTTTTCATTCTATTGAAAATTCCTTAGGTTTGATCATTATTTGAAATTTTTATGAGAAAATTATTGATGCGTTAGAACCATCCACAAAAAATTTCAAAATTTTCCAACGTGGTTTGAATAATTTTTCATTCGGTTGAAATTTACCGTACTATCAGAATTTATAAAAATTTCTCAGTCTTGATCATCATCTGAAATTTTTGTGGCAACATTAGTGATGTGTCAGGACCATAAAAAAAATCCAAACTTTTTAACATCGCAAAATTCAACCGAGTGAAAAATTGTCAAAACGATGTTAATTTTTTTTTGTGGACGGTCCTGACACATCACTAATGAAATTTCGTTTCTAAAATTTTGGATTTCAAATTTGTTTTTTGAATTTTGATCAAATTTCGTCCGAAATTCCAAGATCTCGCCAAAATTTTGGATTCCTCTCGCCTCTGAGGTGTGCGAAATTTCAAACCCTAACGACGCTAGAGATGAGAGTAAGCTTGGTCAGGAGGCGAGGGAGGAGAAATAAGGGTTTTTGAATTTTGAAGTTTATATTCGATGACATTGGTGGATAATTTCATAGCAACTTCAGTGGTGTAATCTAACCCTCAAAAACAAAACAAAACAAAAACACCCCTGGAGAAGACTGTCTTTTAGCTTAAAGCAACTACAATAACAAAGCGATTTAAAGGTTGTCTAGAGTAAGCAATAAAGATAGTTTGTACAATAACCACCTCTATAGGTGGTCTCTAAGGAAATACTAAAGCATTTAATTTTGACAATCAACACTAACTTCATCTTTATAGCTATTGACAAAACACTAGTTTCAACGCTAAGAGCCGTTCGCTCTGGCTCCAACACCAACTTTTAGCCAGTGATAGCATCTATGTTCCTATGCGATACTTGCTACTAAATAAAACCAGCTCTCTTATCTCTTCTCTTTTCTCACTCTTCCATATAAGATAAAACTGATGTATACATAATAAGAGTAAGCTAAGATAGTCTTTTTTTTTTTTTTTATACACTCTTATACTTACCAGATAACTTAGTCTTTTCCAAATGTTCCGTTAAAAAGACACCCATATTTAAGCTCTAGTACTCTCGTCTGTACGACACACACACGCTTGCTGCTTACATTTGTGTTGTGCTCACAGCTAGGCATCAACTGGTACCAGTTGGGCAAACCAACCAAGAAGATCACGTTGCTTTGTCGATGCAATAGCAGCATTTAGATCGCGATCGGCAAGATTCGGCCAATGCAGCTGTTACAATACACCATCAGCTCGTCCCAAAATACAGTACACTATTAGAAAGGTAAACTTGTGTAGCCGGCACGCAGCCCTGCATCACCCTGTACAGTACCCCCACTGCCAAAAACTTCACAGCATCGTCGTTACGAACACCCTGTCCTCACCACCGTAGCTGCTTCACCCCTTTCTTCTTCATAACAGTGTCGAAGCGCCCGTCGACCATGCTGATCTGGTCCATGAGGGACCGTCGGATGTGGCCAGGTGGCGTCTCGGTGATGCCCGCCAGGTACACATCGGATGAGAGGTCGAACTTCAGAGTGGCCATGGGAGTGTTGGGCTTCTTGATCAGGTCATCCTCTAGCAGAATCTCCGCTACCCGCAACAATATGCTGAATGCTACCCCAACAAGAACCCTTGAGTAGGCCTCCACAATGGCATGCCCCACGTCCTGCATACAGTAGTTGTTTCAGACAATACAAAATTCAGTAGAGTCAAAACATATTGAGAGTTTCATAAGGATCCATTTAAGGCT
Source organism: Otatea glauca (assembly GCA_036346275.1). Classification (NCBI taxonomy): domain Eukaryota; kingdom Viridiplantae; phylum Streptophyta; class Magnoliopsida; order Poales; family Poaceae; genus Otatea; species Otatea glauca. The sequence continues at coordinate 45,731,181 of CM070714.1, forward strand.
ATGAAGATATATTGCACGGTTGCTATGTGATGGCAAACTTACCACGTTGTATTGGACCTTTACAACATCTATAAAAGTTGGAGGGAGGTTGGGGAATCTGAATTTCAGAAGCTGCATGAGAGTTTCAACCCTTTCTATGCACGCGGACATCTTCTCGAGTTCTGATGAATTATCCTTCATGAAATTCCAGGTATGCCGTCCTGGGGACCTCTTGCTTCTTTCCTCTAAGATCCTTTGATTCCAGGCAAACACCGCACCCTCCAACCGGTTCATAGTCTCAAGCACACTATGCTCAGTTTTTAAACTGAGAGAAAGGAAGATTTCCTCTATAGGAATGTACTCCGTGGTTATAGCATGGTACAAGTCTTCACCCAAGCTAGCTCTGCCGGACTGCAAAGTTCAGTCAAATATGGTAAGTCTATTAAATACGAGCATCAAGTACAGGGAAAAACGAAGCATGCAGCTCACAGGAAGATTGTCACAAGGCACTAACAAATGAGTAAATCGAATTGGTACTTGCCTTTGGAAGGGCATCCATAACTGCTGTGGGAATAGGCATTTGAAGCAGGACTTGCTCATTGATGGATTTTGCAGCTTTAAGGATTTGATGAACGAGCTTAGCCTGAAAAACAAGTCTTTTTCTCTGAAATTGAGATAGCCCTAGCGCAGGGACACGAGGGGATGGGAGCCACCACTTTTTAGTCTGCCTTGGATCATTATTTTTGCCCCGGCCATCAGCCCGGCTGCCACTCTCCACGTACCAATACTCTGTGTCCACCATTGAGTCCAGCACTTCCTGCATATTTTGTTGCATACTCCATTAGTGAATCCATACTATGGCATTGCATAATTAAGAGAAACGATATTATATGCACAATTACTGAAATATACAACAACAAAAAAACTGAACAGAGATGATAACTCTGTTACAAATGCATAATAAGAGAAACGATATTATATCATATGCACAATAACTGAAATATACAACAAAAAAAACTGAACAGAGATGATAACTCTGTTAGAAATGCATATACATTTACTAACAAGAGTGACACAGTGACAACATACAATGAGCATGGAATCAAGCTTCTGAAGAGCGGGAAGGTTCACATGAACATCTGAACGAGCCTTTGGAGTCATAATCTGAATGAAGCAATTGAACACAAGAATCTGAGATGTTTGTACTTCTCAACAAACAGTTATGGAAATGAAGATAACTTAATTAAATGGCTCATTACCTCTAACATGCATCCATCTGCTCCATTTTGCTTTGTAGGAACCAGCTCGACCATGTAAGTTGTAGGATAAAGCAACCAGTCCATTTCCTTCCGCCACCTGATCTTTTTCTCTTCACACAGTGGTTCCAGCTTCCACAGTTCTCCAAAAATAGTGGCTGTCATGGCACACAGTCATTTTAGACATGATGGTGGTACATAAGGAAACTACAATGGGCAACAAACATAGTTTGCTGGTAAATGGTAAAGTATATATACCTGAGAGATTGGTTATGGCATTAGACAAGGCCAGAGCAGCACAAACGCCTCTGGCTCCTCCTGAAACATCATCACCAAGAAGTAGCTTTGCAAACTTTTCCCTCATGGTTTCAATATCTGAAGCACTCAAGGTATATGTGATTGTATTCTTCCCTTTGACAGGAAGTAGATGGACAGCACTGAGTGTATCCAACTCATAAAGTGAATGCTCCTCCTGCTTACTCAATGAAAGGCACTGGGAGGTGAAGGAAGAACCATATACATCTTTACCAGAGGAGCAAGTTGAGACTTCATCGTCAAGGGAATCAGTGGCAACACAACCATCTGCCCTAGTTGTTGCACTAACGCCACTGTCATCGTCGTAGGAGGAATTGTTGAGAATGCAGCTCTCAAGGCCATTGTATGTCACCACCCCTACATCAGTAAGTATTTTCTTCAGTTTATTCATTCCATGATGAACAGCTCAAAAAGATCATTCAGAAAATATGCTATATATGTATGGTCAGATACGATGGCGCCTGAGCTTAGGACATTGCAAAGGATAAACTAGAAAAGGCTGTACAGTAGCCCATTTACAGATTACAGCCATGGGACTTTTTGGTTCACCAAGCTTATGCATACATGTAAATGTGCTTCATTAGAACAACAATTTATGAAAGCTATTGCAGTTCCAAGTGGTTTAAAGAGGAGCTCCAATTAACCAAAGAAGTACACAGCAGCAATTATGCATTGTATTCTGTAAGGTGGTGATTAAATTTTATTCATGGTTTGACTAGAATGACAATATAAATAGGCCATTGCACATGCTTTGCTGCTGAGATGCGTAAGTACCCACCATTTCCATGTGAACTTCCTAGGTGTATATAGGAATCTCACGCATCACTATAATACTCCCTCCAATCACAAAAGAAATGTTTTTGGCTTTTCAAAGTCAACAAGATGCTTGTTTGACCACTAAATTCTCTTACTTTATATTCAAAAAAGTTGTAAAAGTGCAATATTATGAAAGTATTTTTTATGACAAATTCATTCATCATTTTCCTACATCTAAACCATACATTTTAAATAATATGTTTGGTAAAAAATTAAGAGTGTTTGACTGCACGCATTCTAGGACATCACTCTTTTGTGATTGGAGGAAGTAGTACAGAGTGACACCTATAACACATCCCTCTGCCACAATGGATAAGGTGCTAACTCATTCAACTTGTTTATAATTGTAGACCTGAAAATATAATTTGTCATACCACAAAATTAGCTCAGATTAAATCACCCTTCAATTCTAGTATCATCACAAAAGAAGCAACAGGAAAAAAAACACAACTTCCACTAAAAAACTAAGGCCCCGTTTGGAACACGGGATTTTCCTCCGAATCCTGCGGGAATCGAACTATCCTGCAAAATTACTATGAAATTGGTACGATCCAAACGGTCCCTAAAACAAACAAACAAACAATTCTTATGGCAAATGACCAGACCTAGTCCATATGGTAACATACTACCAGGGAGACTTCATATGCTCGATTCTAGACACTGCCAGGTTTTCAAAACTTTATTACTCCGGATTAACTTCCATCCCTGAATACTTCGTCTTTGAGCCCAGATACTCACATTTCCCCTTAGGACAAGAAAAACAGCAATGCTCCATCTATCTGGTATCTACACACCCAAGCAGTCTGCGTGCAAAAAACGACGGTGCTCTGTCACGAGAGGTACCATGCTCAGCAGACGCCCACATAGCACAGGAACATCATGCGGTCGTTAGGTGCGAGTAAGCCCTATTCCTGTTCCTCGCTATTCCTCTCCCGGTCTCCCCCTCTCTGCGCAGCTTGTAAAAAGCAGTTCTTTTGCCCCAAAGTCAATGAGATTATGAGGGCACAAATATGCCGCACTAGCCCCTGATGAAAGAAAGTAACCGGGCCCCACACAACACAAGCCGCTCTACTGTATAAATAGCTTTATAGGAAGCTATAGAAATAACAAAAGATCAAAAGGTGGCCCAAAAAAAACTTCATGGGTTTGTTGATCCGATCCAGGGAGAGACAAACGGAAAGGCGAACACAAGCTTCGGTGATTCAATGGAAAAAAATGATTTGACGTACAGTGAGTTACTGAGTTGTACTGAAAGGAGTATTAGAGTATTAGTATTGACTGCAGCAGTTGAGCAGTAGAACAGCAGGGTGAGGCGTGAATGCGGCCGGCGCCGGCCGTATCCTTATCAGTCAGATCGCGGAAGCCACAACTGGCTGCTCCCTTTTACTCTTCAAGTTTTCTAATCTTTCGTTACCCCCATTTACTCCCACGTTCCCAACCCCTGCGCGGAGGCCAAGCAAGCACGCAGGGATGCCTACGAACAGTTGCCTTTGGCCGTGATCTCTCAGTCGCTCCGAATCTACCACGAACGCTGTGGCTCCATCACTCTATCCATCTAGCTACTAGCTAGTAGTAACTCCTACTCTTATCACTAAACATTTTCTTTGGTGCTTTCTATTCCCTTCCAGATCGGATGGGTTTTGAACTTTTGATTCGAACATGTGAGTTGTAAAGAAGAGTTGGCCAGCTCCTAATTTTGGCCAGATTTGGGTCTCTGGATGCAGCAAGATGTCCGGGGTTTGCAGGTGCCAGCAGCATCCAACAACAAACAACTACTGGTGCATGTACCAACTGCTAAACCACGGGAGAAATGGCAACCAAAGTAAGAATAAACACTGCATAACTAAACAATGCTGTAGCAGCAGGCACAGGACCGGACCAAGAACACTGTCAGAATAAATAATAACATAGACTTTTTACCATGCTTGGAGTAGCAAGCTATCCATTAGAGCTCTTTTACCGTAAGTTTATTTTTTCGATCCTATGTATTAGATTATCTAATATTTATTTATACTTCCTCCCGTAGTTAAGTAGTAGAAATACCTTTAACAAATCAGTAGCTAGATCTGATTTCTACTACCCACTAAATACTATTAGTATATCTCATTGTAAAATTTCTTGTCCATTAAAGGTAAAAAAAATTAAAGGATAGAGGTAGGAAGAGATACCAAGAGTAGTAATTTGATGATACTCGTGGTATCTTCTGGTAAAAACTTTCGTAATAATAACTTGAAACGAAAATGGCAGGGGGAAGGGGGGAGAGATCTTATGCTTACTGTCCGGCTCCTGATCCATGTCGATGCTGAAGTCCTGCGGGCGCCGCCGGCAGCACGCCAGCGTCTTCATCCTCGTCCTCTCCCTCTTCCTCTCCTAATCCTCTCCACGAACGCACCGTCACCAGCAGCAGCAGCAGCAGCAACTGAAACCCCGCAACATCACGATTTGGATGAGAAGGTTACGACGCAGACCATAACATATCTCTTACAATAAATGCTTCTGCTAGCTCAAAGATACTACTACTGCTCGCAATAATCACGGGGAGGCGTACACGGCGATGATTGGAGGCGACGCGAGCGGCGAAGGAAAAGAAAAAAGAGATGGGGGTTTCTGCTTGCACGGCCAAAAAAATTGATCTCTTTTCTTCTCCTCTCCCCTTTTAATCTGTTTACCGCGACGAACCACCACACAGCCACAAGTAGCGCTGGCAAAAAAAAAAAAAAAGCTCGTAAGAGCTCGAATAAAAAAAAATTCAAAATTAAAATAAGATAATATCGAGCCAAAAAAAAAGTTAATGAGATCCGACTCGATAGTTGCTAGTTAGCTCGAATTTGATGTAATCACTTAAATAGTATATAAAATGATTTTATATCAACTATGTTAATTTTAAAAGAAACTCGATAATAGCTGCAACGCGCCTTTTCAGATGCTAATGATTGACCTATCAAGGCAAAAGGCAAAAGCAGGGGAGGAGCTAATCCGGCTATTAGATACGGCTAACAATGCCTCAGTGAGGCGATTAGATTACTCCGCTAAACTGGGTTAGACTAATCCGCTCGTCCGGACTGGAATTTATGGGCCTACTACTACTACGGCTGCTACTGGGCGGTGACCCTGACCGCTCAGGGACTCGGTGGTCAAGGCCGCGCGGCCGTGCAGTGCGGTGCGGAGGCGTTTGAACTTCGAATTTTGAACTGGACGGTGGGAGGAGGAGGGAAGGAACAGGGCATGGACGTAGGCTTTCGTTGGGTTGGGATTGGGCGCTTTTAGTGCGCTGTGGCTTTGCCGCTTTCCCAAAGGGAGAAGCAGAAAGTGATGACCTCCTCCTGAAAATGATGGGGGCCAAGGTGAAGCACTCAAAAGTCTGAAACTGCGAGATGAAAAGCGCGGGGATTGTTCCTTCTTTCCTTTCACAAAGCTTTGATGCAGCGTCGATGACGACGACCTCGCAAGGACGCCGTTTGCTAAGCTGAGACCTGAGAGTGAGAGCTCACTGGTCTACTCTACGCTGGATGGCGCCGGGGCACTTTTCTGCCAGGGAAATGCGTCTCGCTTTCCCTTTCGATTTTGGTTGGCGGTCAGAAAGGAGATGGAACGAGCAGGAGGGCTAGGGTCTGGAGGAGAAAGGATGGTGAGGGTTCGAGCGCGAATCGCGCCGGCATTTCACATTTCAGGGGGATTAAGTTCTTTGAGAAATGTAGAGGGGAGAAGAGCGGTATTACCTCTGCGCCGCCGGAGCCAAGAAGTCAGCGGCCGGAGCGCTCCGAGATGGATCTACGGCGAAGGAAGGAAGACGCAAATCAGAGTGAAGAGAGCCTCAGCGACGGAGCAAATGAAATCACCAGACAAAACAAAATGGAGATAAAGATGGCCATGGGCTTACCACTGTACTAGCAAGTGACTATCGAGAGGGGCCAGAGGCAGACGCTTGAGCGTGAGCACATGGGAGGAGCAGAGGAGAGGCAGAGAAGAGAACAGAAGAATGGGAGAGACCGAGAGTGTTTGTATGTGAACGGAGAGGGGGCTGGAACCGTTTGTCCTACACTCCTACTATGTCAAGTAATAAATGCTGCAGGGAAGGGAAGAACAGAAAGCAATTTAGGGTGAACCAAGGAGAAACGCATGTGAGCGTGGATAAAATACTCTATACCGCACCATCAACGGCCTCCCTGAGATTATATAATATCGGCGAAACGGGACACCGTAGTTTTAAATACGTGAAGAAGTTAAATTCAGATTTTTTTTTTTTGAAACTTTCAGTTTTATGGTACATATCTATCTATAACAATTCAAATGAAACAAATACTTTTAAAAAAAATACTCAAATTCAAATATTTAAACGAATTTAGATCACATGCATTCCTGATTTATATATATAATCAGCACATACCTACAATCAAAACTATCATAAAAAAAAAGAAAATCTAGTTTGAATTTCCCCTATGTATCTGCATGAGATTTTTTTTAAAAAAAAATAGGATGTTCAGTTTAACCAGTTTACTAACTAGTTAAATTAAAACAAGTTTCCTTTTTTAAAGATAGTTTGATTGCAAGTATGTGCTCATTTTATATATAAATCAGCAAAGTATGTGATCTAAATTTGTTCAAATCTTTGAATTCGAGTATATTTTTTCAAAGATATGTATTTTTATTTGAATTGGTATAGATAGGCATTCTGGGCTTGAATTCACACACTTAAAATTATAGTGCCAAGGCCCCATGGTGTGTGTATATATACCACAAAAACAGCGTCGCGCTCCCCTACCATGACAATAGCACACATCTCGATAGGTGGGGCGGGCCCACCACGATAGAAGATGTCGTGGTCCCGAGCACGGTAGGATCGATAGGCAATAGCAACATAGCAGGACCTGCTGCGATCCCCTAGTGTGGTAGGACCTGCTGCGACCTCGTACCACGGTAGACATATGGGATCCACACCTACCACGCATATTGTGGCACATTTCGTGGTCGAGATGGCTACCGTGCTACCAGCGAGTTGCCATGGTAAGAGAGCACGACAAGCAACACGTGTCGTTTGCCACTACTTTCGCAATCGAAGAAAAGCTAGACTTGTAATTTTGTTCACGTAAGGCCAAATCTAAAAAGAGAAATATGCTAGGGGGCTAAATACTCAAAAAAAAATCTGGTTTTGTATGGATCTACACTACACGCACAGAAGCACACGGCATCCAATGCTGCTTCACCTCCCACTCCATCCCCCTGAGGCCCTGACACCGCATTTTGTCATTGTCTCAGTTACTACTACTCAAATTTAGCCCCTATGCTTCCTTCCCTGACCGATCGTTTCATGCATTTCTTTTTACTAGTGACCCTTTCCAAGACGGGCGAGCCCAAACGGGCTAGACTTCTGGTCCTAGATCGAGGATATCCGAGATTTAGGTAGATACATTCCCACGTGTACATGTTCTCATGTCCAGCGTTATCACGGTCAAAATCAGACTCGGTGTGAGCTGGTCCGGTTTTGAGTCGAGTCGAAAGCGTGCTTACCAACCACGCATTTTTAATGGACAGCGTGTTTTTGGTATTGAGGACATGCACGCGTATGTATGTGATGCGTAAGTATACTGTGTGTTCGTTGTGTACGTTCGCCTCGTAATCTCAAAAAAAAAAGACTTTCAAAAAAAATTCAGACTCGGTGCAATTGAAACTACTTGTCCATTCTCGTGGCATGGACAGTATGGACTCATGGAGTACTAGATTGCTGTGCGTGCCATGGACATCCTGGCTGGCTGAATAGCTCTACCGAGTACTGAACGTACTGGTAGAAAAACCAGGGGCATTGATGAGCCCAGAAGAATGGAAGGGAGCTAGAAACAAAGCAATCAGCAGACTCGCATCGAGCAAATTAACATGCATGCAAAGTTTTTGGTCCCCCCAACAACCCAAGCGCATTTTCACGGAGTGAGCGACTGCGAGAATCAAGCGCATATTGCTTCTCGGGCCCATACAGATTTACAGTCAAAGACACAATCGCGTGGATATTAGTTAGAGGGAATGAGTGCCCGAGTCGCTGGGAAGGGTGTGACCACCGCACGCAAACCACTAGCCTACTACCGGTCCTTTCGTCCCTCCCAACACCACTGTGGCTAAATGCATGTGCGGTTCATCAAAACTCGAAAGCTAGAAGAGTCGCGTAGCGTAGTAGTGCCCTGAAAGCCCCACCATTCTTCGGACGAATCGAAATGATAACTAGTCAGTTAACGCTTTCAGCCAATGAATCTGTTGCGTATGGCTCACATATGCAAAAGAGAAGACTGTGCCCGGTAAACACAGTTTGCATAGGGTCACGAAATATTGTTGGCTAGGGATGCATGTGTAAAGCCCATGTGATAGGGATTAGGTATTTGAGTTGGACCCTGTAGCTGGGGTCTAAATATATATCACCGGACCCTTGTAACCTTAATTGAAAAAAAGAAACTCTCCGTACGGACGAAGCTGTCACGATTTGGCTCCCAAGGACGTAAGCAGGGGCGAATCCAACGGATAAGCTCCATTAGGCTTGAGCCTACCTTCCGTCGAAGCCGTAACCCCCATCCCATTGCAGCGGCAGTCGGCGACCATGTCCATGGATGCGAGCTGCGAGCTGCGTCCGAAGCAAAGGGAGGAAGAGATTATAAAATGAACCTTTTCTCAGGAATCGACCCACAACCACTAGTTCACAAGGTCCAGCAATAAACTAGTCCTCACATTCGTTCCTCCCCACCAGATCTAGACGCAATTGAATGGAGGATGGGAGTATGCACTTGAGTGGCGGGAGATGGCGGGTCGGCGGCAAGGCCAGGCGGATGGAAGAAGGCAAGGATCACCTCAGGGTTGAGTTCGTCGAAGAATGATTCACAGCGCCGCAATGTGGAGCAACCACTGCTCAATTTCATCGCGTGGCCGCCCTCGCTAGCTCGATGCATGGCCAAATTTGAGGTCGCTAGACGCCAAAGAAGCTGAGAGATGGTGTTGATTGATTTGCTAGGTGCATGGATTTGATGACTTCTTTTCTTCTTACTTTCCTTTTTTTCGTCCTTTTGGTCTGGGATGGATAATGGATTGGTGGATGGGCATCTAGATAGGTGTAACTGTAAGCACTTCGGTTTGATGTTGCAATGCTATATATGCAAAAGAATTCACGTCTATTGAGTTATTGTTTAAGTATAAAGTAATTTGTCAAAGCCTAATCTCATTTTAGTCTTTTGATGCACCGATTAGTAACGAAACAACAAATTCTCAGCCTAATAATGCGAAATTCATCCGATAGGCACACAATTTCCTTAGGCAGACAGTTTTTATATACTAACTGCTAATCGTTAGTGAGATGCCTTCATTTTATTTCTTTTTTCTTTGCTATTTATATATGAATTTAGATTGCATAAGAGTACAAGACTATGTTTATCTGAATTTAGCTTTACTTCTTTGAGCCCACCCTCTAATTTCATCCTAGATTCACCACTGGACATAAGCTTTGCCGAACTTCGTTAACAAATCCTTATGTCTCTTGTGTGCTTGTTTTGCTTATGAGATCTTGTTCATCGTGCTAGGGTTGTTGCTAGTTCCAACAATTGTTATCAGGGCCCTATTGAGATAATGGCACCAGGTGCTCGGTTTGAACCAGTGAAGTTCAATGGAATAGGAAACTTCGGGTTGTGGCAGACAGGGGTGAAGCATGTGTTGGCGCAACATAGATGTTCCAAGATGCTGCGCGAAGCAAAGTCAAATGTGATGGAGGACGACAATTAGTAGAAGTTGAAGAAGCAGGCAGTCACAATCATACAGATGTGTCTTTCAGATCAAGTCATGTATTATGTGATGGATACTACCTTGCTAAAAAAATCTAGGACAAGTTACATACTCAGTTTATGTCCAAATCACTAACCAACAAGATATATCTAAAGCAAAAGCTATATAGTTTGAAGATGTACGAAGGTTCTGATCTTGAACAACATGTCAACACCTTCAACCAGGTGAACACCGATCTAGGGCGTCTAGAGGTGAAGATTGAGGATGACGACAAGGCTATAATTTGGTTATGTTCATTGCCACCTTCTTATGATCACTTAGTCACCACTTCAACGTACACGAAAGATACTACCAAGATTGATGACATTATAGCGGCTTTGTTGGCACATAATCAACGAAGGCAAAACACATAAAAGAGTTCTCATAGTGATAGTTTGTATGCAAAAGCGATCATGAAAGGAAGCAAGAAGAGGAGAAAATCCAAATCAAAGTCAAGAAGCATAAAGAATATAGAGTGCTACAATTGTAAGGAGATGAGCATATGAAGAGACATTGTCCGAAGCTGAAAGAACAAATTGGTGGGAAGCATGATGAGAAGACTATCAATGTACCTCGGAAATATTACTCAAACAACAGTGATGCAGATGTTCTCTTAATTTCAAACAGACGACTGAAAAATGCATGGATTCATGATTCGAGGTGTTCGTATCACATCACGCCTAACAAGGAGTAGTTCACTTTATACAGGTTAGGTAATTTCGGTTATGTTTACCTTAGTGATGATACTTGCTATAGTATTGTTGGGATAGCTGAAGTTAAAATTAAGATGAATTATGATATTGTTAGAAAAATGTGTGATATTAGGCACATTCCAAGGTTGAAAAATAATCTAATTTCTTTAGGCATTTTACATGATAGTGGACTCACTTATAAAGTTGATAAGGATAAGGGAACCATGAAAATTTGTAAAGGTGAATTGATTGTGATGAAGGGGAGAGGGATTGCTGAAAATATTTACATATTGCTAAGAAGCATTGTTGTAGGTGCAGTCAATTTAGTTTAGTCACATGATGACAATGCAAAACTTTGGCACATGTAGCTTGACCATTTCAGCGTTCGCGGGGTGACGGAATTGCATAAGAGAAACCTATTGGTGGGAATTAAAAGTTTTGAGTTTGATTTCTGTGAAGTTTGTGGTCTCGAAAAACGGTATAAGGTTGACTTCTAAAGTGCAAACATGAAACTGAAGGCATTCTTGATTATATACACTCATATGTGGGGCCTACTAGAAAATTATCAATGGGTAGAGCTCACTACTTTGTTACTTTTTATTGATGATTTTTTCACAAGTTTTGGGTGTATTTCATGAAGCAGAAATCACATATTTTTACTGATTTCAAGATGTGAAAACTAACATGGAAAATCAAATAGGCAAAGAGGTAAAGTATTTGAGGTCTATTAATGGTACTATATTGATTCACGGTTTAAGAAAAATTGTAAGGAGCAAGGGATTCAACACATTACACAGTATGCAAGACACTACAACAAAACGGAAAGGGTAGTTCTTGCATTAGTAGCTAGATGAGATTTGCATTTCGAACAGATAAACCTGAAAAGGTGTTTTAGCATGGCGATCTTGGTAAGCAAATCTACATGGAGTAGCCAGACGGGTTCACTAAACCAAAAAATCAACACCTTATTTTCAAGCTCAAGAATTCATTGTATGGGTTAAAACAGTCACCAATGCAATTGTACAACCATTTTGACTACTATATGTTGAAGATTGGCTATAGGCGATGTATGACTATTGTGTTATGTTCGACGCTTTGAAGATGGTTCATTTATTTTATGTTATTGTATGTTGATGATACACTAATTGATGCAAAGCACATGGGTGATGTAGTTGGTCAAAGGGTTTGCTAAGTCAGGAATTTGATATGAAAGACATAGGGGCAGCAAAGAAAATATTAGGCATGGAAATACATATGTCTGAAGCTCAAGGAAACTGTGGTTATCTCAGCAGGAGTATGTTGAGAAGGTTTTGGAACCGTTTGGTATGAGCAAGGCAAAACCAATAAAATACTCTATTAGTATAGCACTTTAAACTTTTTTTTGAATTTTGTCCTATAACAGACAAGGAAATTAAAGAGATGGTGAATGTTCCTTATGCTAGTGCAATCAGCTCCTTAATGTATGCAATGTTTTGCACAAAACCAGATTTGGCGCATGTTGTAAGTCAAGTCAGCAAATTTATGGCTAAATTAGGGAAACAACAATGGGAGGCAGTCAGGTGTATATTCAGGTACTTGAGAGGTACAGTAAGCATGGTATTGTTTTTGACATACAGTGAGGTAATCCTTTGTTTGTTGGATATGTGAATTTGGACTATGATGATGATTTGGATTAGGGGTGCAATCGGCTCGGATTCGGTCGAATATCACTTTTTTGTATCCTAAACCATATTTTTTATCGAATTCGGAATTGAATACGGATAGTACCAGATATGAATACGGCACGGATAATATCGGTCACGGATTCGAAGCGAATACGGAGCAGAATCGATACGGTACCGGATATTTTTTGTCGGATATCACACGAGAATAGATACCGCATATAGCACACATCATAATGATTATTTACCCCTTTTTTGTTGGAATGCAACCCAACAACAGCCAAACAAATAGGCAAACGTGTCCTTTCCTCCAGGAAACAAATCCTCCTCTCCTTTCCCTTTCCCATTACCTTTCTAGTCTCTTCTTCCCAACCTAAACCCCCTCAAACCCTTCTCTCTCCCCTCTCTCTCCACCAAGAAGAGGAAGAAGGCGCTTCCGACTTCCAATAAGAGGTAGAGAGAGAGGAGGTTCCAAGATTCTACCTGCATTGCGCTCTTGATTTGAGCGGCAGGCCCTCTCCCCGCAATGGATCAGGATGATGATGACCGCGCGGTGTCGAGCCTCGCGGCGACGCAGCGCTTGCTACGAGCAGGCGTGGAGAAGTAGCGAGCGCTGGGCCACGCGCTGGCACTCACGGGGCCCTGGCTCGAGGAGATCCAGGTGACGCTGTCAGCGCTCGAGGCCGCCGTTTGCCCGATCCGCGAGCCGAGCTCATCGCGATGGGGCTGCAGATCGACCGCGCCGTTGGGCCCACCGCGGCCGTCCTCAAGATTTTCAATGCCGTGCATGGCCTCGAGCTGCCGCTCCTCGCAGGGACGTCGCCATGGGGGACCTCCCTGACTACCTCGCCGTGCTCGGGGGGCTCAAGGAGGCCCTGCGGTTTCTATCAGACAACTGCGACCTCGCCGCCTAGTGGCTCGCAGACATCATCGAGTTCCTCGACGACCGCGATCGCACCGACCTCGGCATCACCCTTGACGAGCGCAAGCCGGCCAACGGATGGGAGGAGCCGCTGAACCATGTGGAGGCGGAGCGGCAGCGACGGGAGAAGCTGAACCAGCGATTCTAGTTATACAGTTATACCAGTTAGGATCGGATATCCGAATAACTTTTACCGGATATATCCGAAAAAAGTTTCAGAATATACCGATCCGATGGATAGTGATATCCCGAATCCGAATTCGAAATAAAGTATCCGAATCCGACACCGAATCCGAAAACTATCCGAATTTTTTTTCCCAATCTGATCCGAACACATCCGGTCGGTTGGTCAAAAATTATTCGATCCGATTGCACCCCTAATTTGGATAATAGGAGGTCTACTAAGGGTATGTTTTTATCCTAGGTAGAAAGTTTATTTGTTGGAAGTCATCAATTCAGCTTATTGTTGCATTGTCTACAACTAAGGCGGAGTACATAGCTATGGTTGAAGCTGTAAAGGAAGTGTTATGGCTTGCAGGGCTAGTAAAGGAACTGGGTATTAAACAAGGTGGAGTTCAGGTGCTTTGGTGATAGTCAGAGTGAATTTATTTGGGCAAGAATCACGTGTCATGCTAGGATGTAGCACATTCATGCAAGGTATCACAGGACCAGAGAATTGATTAACTATGAAGAGATTGATTTGATGGAGGTGCACACTGATAATAATGTTGCGAATATGTCGACTAAGTCTGTCACCGCTAACAAGTTTGAGCATTGCCTTAACTTGTTAGGAGTCACGATGCTGAGCAAGAAAGTAACCCCCGGTCCACAGGTGCGTGAGGAGTATCAAGGTGTTTCCTTTATTATTCAAAGTGGTGTGTTTACAAAGGTAGAGATGTATGTTCTTCAAGATGGTGTGCTCGCCAAGATAAAGATTTGTTGTGTATGGCTCATACATGCAAAAGAGGGAGCTGTGTCCGAAAAGCTAGGTGTTCGAGTCAGACCATGTAACTGGGGTATGAATATATACCGTCAACCTCTTGTAACCCTAATCGTGAAAAGAAACTCCTCGTACAGACGAAGCTACTACAATTCAACTCCTAGGGACATAGGCTTTGCCAAACCAGGGTATAAATATATACCATCGACCTCTTGTAACCCTAATCGCAAAAAGAAACTTATCATACGGACGGAGCTACTACAATTTAGCTCCTAGGGATGTAGGCTTTGCCAAACCTCGTTAACAAATCCTTATGTCTCTTATGTGCTTGTTTTATTTGTGAGATCGTGTTCCTCATGCTAGGGCTAGCTCGGTTCAAACAGAGTCGGTAACAAAGGCAGAGTAAAAAAAAATCTTAAAGCATTGTTGTAATCTGTAGATGTGTTTTAGTAAAGAACATTCCCTACAATTTCAAAAGATAGGGTAGAAGCAGCGATGGAGCTAGCTCCTGGGCATGGCAGGTGCCTGCCCGGGCTCACTGGCGTCGACTAATATAGGATATCATCCTTTGGTAACCACAAGCAAGAGCATCAGGTTTTGATGATCATACTGCAGAGACACAATCCCGATGGCTTGAGCTTAGATGTGCACCATTCATATCCCATTGGTGCAAAGAGATCAAACATCGCTGCTCGATATCCGTGCTCTTCCCTAGTAAGAACAACGACTTACCATCATGTATCCCGAGAAAAAAACGAGTGATAGAACTACCAGTAAGCGGCACTAGAATCTTCTGCCAAGAATTATCTGCTGAGTTGAAAATCGTTAGAGACCTTTGGTTCTTCCACTCGACGCAAAAGAGCTTTTTGCCTAGAACAGCATGAGCTATAACCATTACACAACCATTCTTGACCTCACCCCAGGCATGGTTATTAGTATTGCAGTGGCGGAAGGGAGGCTCGCCTGCGTCATGGCCCACCTCCTGCCTGGGACAACGGCCGACGGCTGGCGAGGAGTAGCATCGCTAACCAAAGCAGTAGGCTATCGCTGTAGTCGCGATCGCGGAGGATCTTCGACAATCTGTGGGTCGTGAAGCTGCCCAGCGTGGTCGTCAGCAAGAGCTCGGACACGTCCGAGAGCTCATAGAGCCCACGGTCGTCTGCCAAGCTGAGATCATCTAGGCTCTCTATTTATATCAATTATGCTTATCATGAAGGTTTTGGTATTGATGACTAAAAAGGATACTCAGTGAAAACCGACAACAGTCAGATTTGATGATCAAGGCTAAGGTGTTTTTGTAGCTTTTGGCTTGGGAGTTGATTCAAGCTATAGAGATAAAATCACCGTACTATTAAGAGGGATTATACATAAGAAATAATCTTGGTTCATATGCAAAATCACTAAGATTACTTGGAGCATAGGACTTTTCATATTTCTCACTCAAAAATCCACAGATTTATCTACCTAAGCCAAAACAATTCTCTCTGTACCAAACTTCATTTTACACCGGCGCTCAAAGATCCTAAGTTCAAATTCTAACCGAGCGTACACCATGTACGCCGGATTGATATTTTCGGTCTGGCGCTGAAAATTTCCTTCTCCGAGTGTTACGCCGGACCAACTTTTTCAGTCCGACGTTAAGAATTCTTCTTTGATTCTTTTCAAGTATAAATATTTTCATCGGATCAATCTGAATTCTTTCTTAAAATTAGCCCGACATAAGTTATATTTTCACTCTAAATAAAATTCTAGTCTGTGTTAAAATGTATTTTAACCAGAAATATAAAGTCTGATGCAGACCAGAATTCTATGTGGACGCTGGACCAACTTTTTCGGCCCGACGCAAACTTGTTTCACACTGATAAAACCAGCCGTTTTTCCCATGTACGATGGACCAATTTTTTCGATCCGGCGCAACTATCTGCTGGTACTCAAAAGAAACATATCATGTGTACGCCGGACCAGCTTTTTCGGTCTGGCGCAAGCATTGTCTTGCTGATATCAAAATCAAACAATATACATGTACGACGGACCAATATTTTCGGTCCGGCACAAATGGGTCACTCGGAGTACAATTATGCTTCTCCAATCCTATGTACCCTGGACCAAAAATTTCGGTCCGACGTATGTATATATTTTGACTTATGACTCATATACCTCAAAATTCTTATAAAAAGAGCAGCAGTTGACCTACCCCATCTATCCTACCAACCCCCAACAGGCAAATGGTAGGTGTAACGGTTATCTCTGTTCAGGATCTATATATAGAATGCCTGGGGTCACAAACAAAAAGAGCTTTTGCACTTACGCATCCTTGAAATCCTGAACATCTTTGACATCGTTCAAATCATATACAACTCTTTGATCTTAGAATTTCTGAGCTTTATTCCATCAAAGAGTTTTGAGCTTCAACTCAGAAAATCACAAACATTCATTTTGAACATTTAGAGTACTTACTCCAAGCTAAGTTTAGTTTGCATCTAGCTACTGAACCAAGAGACAGGGCTTGTGGATAGTCTATTACTCTTGGAACTAGCTGTTCTTAGATGGTTGGAGAAGTTGTTGGTGCGACCTATCCAACAAAGATTGTGGAAGGCCACTATTACTGTGAAAGGTTGAGACTCACCTCACTGGAGTAGTGAAAGAGTCAAGATAGTGAAAAACCAAAAGCTATTAAGATTGGCTGTTTGGTGGAGCAATACCTCTGAGGAAGTGCTCTAACGGGGACGTAGGAGTGATCTCT
This sequence comes from Otatea glauca, assembly GCA_036346275.1. Classification (NCBI taxonomy): domain Eukaryota; kingdom Viridiplantae; phylum Streptophyta; class Magnoliopsida; order Poales; family Poaceae; genus Otatea; species Otatea glauca. The sequence goes on from CM070714.1 coordinate 45,748,293, forward strand.
GAACCTCGGTGGAAAATCATTGAGTTCTCCTGTTTTTGTTTATCATTGCTTATTATTCCCTTATTATTTCTCATTCGAAATTCCCTTCCTTACAAAGTTTTTTGAACAAATGTTGTGTTGGACTTTTATACTAATTGCTTGCGCTTCTATTTTTGAGAAAAGTTTTTCATAATAATTAAAAAGTTTTAAAGTTGGCTATTCACCCCCCTCTAGGCCAACTTGGTCCTTACACAAGCCGCCGGAGTCCAAGTCGTCCAGCTTTTCATCGAGGAATCGGCTAGCCGCAAATGTTAAAGTACTACAAGAACTGGAAATGCATTTGGTGATGTTTTCAGCTTAAAGTTTCCTCTCCCTGCCCCTCCGCTCGCGCCTTCCCCCGCTGCGGCGGCGACGTCGTTGCCAGTCTCGAACAACTACCGTCGTGTCCACGGCGATGTGCCGTTGGAGGCCCCGGAGTGGCGCGCGGCGACGGACGAGTCTGGTAAAGAGTTCGTCGACATCCTCTACGAGCTTGCCTAGGCTCCCAAATTTTCCTAGCTCCGCCACTGGGCAAAAGCACCTTCCTCCAAGATGTATGTACAAATGAATGAGCAGTAATCCATGCATCGCATCCCTCCAAAAAAATATGCTTCAAATCGACCAAAGCCAGCACACCTCCGGAAGGAATTCTTTGCTTAGCTGGTCTTTGTACGTTTTTTACAAATCTAGCACCCATCCATATGTATGTATTTACAAATTTGGCTCTCTCCTCCGTTACGAAAGGCTCGGCAAGCGATACCTGTCCCATACCGCTCCTAAGGAGCACGGGCGGAAGGTAGCCAGCGCTACATAAGGGCAAGGGACCACGGGAGGAGGGCGCTGCCGCACTTTGGTAGCGTGAGAGGCCTTGCCAAGCTGTGGCAGGTGGGGCTCGGGCATGCTAGTGTGCACCCTCCTCTCATACTACCGGAGCGTGGCAGCACCCTTTTCCTGTGCTCTAACGTCGCTCCTGCGGTCCCTCGCTCTTCCATAGCGACGACCATCTTTTGCGCTCCTTGGACGCATCAACTGACATATGTCACCTACCTTGTCTTTTACGATAAAATAGCGGGTCAAATTTCTAAATATACATACGGAAGAGGCTAGATTTGAAAAAAAAAAACCAAACGTGGCCCCGATTTTCTGTTACATGCAGTTACGCTACGCGTATCGTAATAATGATCACCGGCCTCAAGCATGTTAGCCTGCATGTAATCAGCGACATTAAGATTGGCAACCTACCTCGTAAAGCCTCCAAGATGCTAGCACAGTGAATGAACTCGCAACGTACAATACATCGATTTTCACGTCGCGTGCGAACCACCTTTGATGAGAGGGCAAGCATAAGCATCGCCGCATGAGTGTAGGCAGGGTTCACAAAACGGTTTAAAAAAATCATTCGAAAATCAGAAATATCGAGTCAAAAATTATCAGAATTGAAGAGTTAAGAAATAAAAAAATTTAATTTTTTTTAAAAAAACGAAAACATATTGGTTTTCTTGAAAAACCGATTGACCAATTGAATATTTTTTTAGCCGATTTTTGAGCGATTTTCGTTCGATTTTATTGAAAATCGTGTGGTTTTCGACCGATTTACGTTGTATAAATTTTTTCAAAATTTTGATTTTCCGCTTGGTTTGAAATGCCGAATCGGCTCAACAAGCTTGATTTTCGTAAAATTCAACTAATTTTCGTCAGTTTTGCAGCATGTAGCACGTACGAGCACCAGTGCGTCCAAGCTGGTGCTCTGGCCGCGCTGTCCAATATGTATATTGGAGAGGACACATGCAATGCAACGGTGTCTGCTTCTGTTTCTCGCGGTTGAAACCTTAGCTTAGGTCCATATTGGGACCAGAACTTTACCGCGGCGTACGAGCGCTTCCAGGATCGCCTAAGATCGAGCGAGAGGACGAGGCGACGAGCACGTACGATCAGACGTCATTAAGACGGTGACGACATTTAGGACAACGATGACAATCCAGCCTCAGGAACGGAGAATGGGATAGACGACTGATCAGACCAACAAACACACGGCTAAACAATGATGGTTTCTTGTTAGACGTGGCGGGTACATTTATTTGGAGACAGAGGCGGGCGATTATGATCTGTTTTGTCTGGTTGCATGGAGCAGGCAACAAACTGCCAATCCCTATATATATGTTCCTCGAAATGGCGCCCGGTGTCTTTTTCGTTTTACGTAGACTAGTAGATCATCATCACCGTCACAGAGAAATCTGCAATAGACAAAAGAAATTGGCCAAATTTAGGGCCTGTTTTTTTTTTTGGATTTTCTAAAAGCTGATTCTAGATTGTGGTGACAGAGAAGTTGATTCTCTAAAGCACATATAAAATGGGTTATGGATAGTGTATATAGGTGAGTTGAATTATGAGAATCAATTCATATAATCGGACTGTTTATTTTTTATTCTACTCTCAAAACCAGAGTTCAAAAGCAAAAGCAAAAATAAATAGGTCCTTAGTCGACGAGGCATAAAAATCGTGGCGAAAAAACGGGCAATTGCGTGGTGGTAGTAGTACATCAAGTGTCCGGAAATAAAACGGGGCCAAGACGACGGCGAACTAACCCAACTATTTCCCTGCTTTACTCTTCAGTCATCACGCAATCATTCGCTCATACGCCTATTCCAATCATTTGCTGGGCGCCGGCGGTGGCTGTTCCGGTGCTCTTTTGTCAGCGCTGCACGCGGGCGCGCCACCGCCCGGCCGGACCGAGCGTGGCGCAGGACGACTCTCCGCGGAGAACGGGCTTGGGCCACCGCCGCGCGGGTCACCACCATACGTCCATACCTTCTTCTTCTTTTTTTTTTCTTTTTTTTTTTAGAAGAAATCACACGTCCACACCTTCGGCGCCTGCTCGCCGCACAGGGCCAGTACAATTTTGGAAGAATCCTCAAATTGGGCCAGTCCAATTGACAGTAGATTCGTTTCTGTTCCTCGGAAATTTGAGAGAATACCGGTAATTTCTTCGCAATATGCTGACCGCTCTCTCAAATATTGCCCCTTCCGCGCCTAGTTGGATAATTTCTGGCCTTTTGCTTATATAAAACAATTTTCAGGCCAGCTTTTCAAGACGACGGAAAGCAAGTTTAAGACTGAAGAATCACTGCTTTGTGTTATTCAATGGAAATGCTTACAGAATGTCAAGTTTCTCACTCAAGCAAACCAACCTTCAAAGGAGCAAAAAGCATCAATGTTCACTCAAGGCAAGCCATGACAAAAAGAGACTCACGCATTACATCAGAACATGCACACACAATTCACAAAACCTAAAAGAAACAAAAAAAAACTTCTACAATTCTGTCGTGGACAGTTTTCGGCACACAGGGAGAAGCTTAGATAAAGGCCCTCCATAGATGCAGATTAATCTTCCATATATTACTTGGCGAAATCTCAACTCCTCGGAATGCACCACTAAGACTCTAAATGTTCTTGTCTCAACTCTCAAGTTGCCAAAACTATTATCACGATAAGCAACACAACTCCAAAGATCACCAGAAGCAAGCAAAGCTGCACACAAAATGATTTGTTACAATAGAGAAATAACTAGAACAACGTAGCTTCAGCAATTTGTATTAGTCTGAACATACCAGGGATGAATTTGATTTCTGAGTGTTGGACGCTTTCACAATTTCTGTCTTGGCCTCTTTGGTCGCTGCTGCAGAATTATCAATGTTGGTATCGATTTCCTCTGTAACAAAAGATGTACACGTTAGCTAGGAAGCCAAAGTACAGGACTATGTAAAATGCAATGTAAAACTTGCCAATTATAACTCCTTGGGCATGCACGAGTGTAGCAAGATCCTTAAACACTTCATGTACTTCACCAATCTGCTGTTGGATTTCTTGGATGGCCTGCTCCCTTTCCTCGATGATAGCCTCATTGAAAACAATTTCATTATCCAATTGCAGCACCTCTTGCCTGCAGAGTAACACGACAGATCATTGGAATTTAGTTTTCAGTACAAAGTCTTGCATGACATAATTCAACACCAAGTGTGTAATCAGATGCAGCTTTTATCTTTGCTCCATTCTCATCAAAGATAGTTGTTGCTAGTCTAAAATATGCCTCTATCTATCTCTAATGCAGCAAAGCTCTCAATTCATATGGCAATCCACTTGTGCAAACTAGCAAGATTGCAGCCAAGATAGTTACCACACAATCTGGACTCACTCGAAAGAATGCATGAGCAGTGTTCTAGAATTTAGCCATGACCCATGAGGACCCTCAAAAAGATAAAAAAGGATGCAGGGCAGGTACAATTCATGAAGCAATGTACTGCATATAAGACAAATGAAATACTAGACAAAGTGCCAGTATATTCTTTTTATGGTTTTTGAAAAGTTCCTAGTCCCAGCTAGTAAAAGCTGTGATTCAATATAAAAGGGGGAAAAGGAATGCAACTCGCATAGTTGAATATTTTCTGATGTGAAAAGCGAAAACATATTGCTAACTGCTAAACAACTAAAGCTGACTTCCACCAGGCACCATACAATACCAAATTGTAAAGTTGAAAGAAAAAAAGAAAAATGAACCATGACAACACTGACCTCTTTGATTCTGCAAGCAGCGCACGTTGCTCAGGCATTATGCCAGAATCAGCACTTCTATCATCTGTAGTATAGCTGCATCACAACAACCACAACAACATTCAGGGGTATTAGAAGTTATAACATAACCGGGTCAAATCTGCACAACTAACAGCTTGAGTTCTCAGAGAAACTGTGTAACTAACTGAAGTGATCAAGTAAATTACAAGTAAAAAGTACAGTTATTACAATGAAAAAGAAAAGACTATGCACCTATTTAGATTAGTTAACTGGGAGGTTTCTTCAATGTAACACAATAAGCATTGAGCATTTTCTCCACACACACACACCGAAAGGAAGAAGAGTTGCTCTACTGAAATTCTACAGACAAGCATAGACAATAACTGCTTGATTATATATGCAAAGCTAGATCACCTAGTCAGAGAAAATGTGTCAATATAAGCCACGCAGCATCCTTGGAGGAGGTAGTAGCATGAGGAATGGTTTGTGTTGAACATTGTGGCAAAGAATTCTCAAGTTATAGTTGAATGAAGTAATAGTGTTCTCAGTGGTCTGGCCTGGTCAGAATGGTTCACATTCACAACAGAATCCGATTATTCCAAATTTGACCTCGCTCTTTTCTCCAATAATGGAACAAAGTAATTGATCATCTGGTAAATACTAGCAATCTGTAATTATTAGAATTTATATGTATCCCAGTAATGCATAAACTGTGCATCTAATTTAACTTGTTAATGTGGGTATTTATGTGTATAGCATTTTAAACTGAAGCCCTGTGCCCCTGTCATGATAAGATGACGAAACACAGCTGATAAAACTCAGGATAAATTTATTTAAGCGTGAACAAACATTACTTTGGCTGAGCATTCTGGGGAACAACGGTCTTATATGCCATCTCCCTCTGAATCGCAAGATTCTGAAGTTTCCTGAACTCCTCCATCGTCGCTGCAAAATCTTTGGCAAGCTTCATGTCAGCTATCCTCTTGTCTGCCTGCACATAAAACCTTAATTCCTTAGCACCATGACAGCTAGAACACTCATAAGCCGAGGGTTGCAAACACGTATAGTTGGAAACAATCATGACTGACATTCGTCTTCACTAAATTTATTCTTTTGAACAGCCACATCCATACAAAATATTGGCATTGATCTATAAGAAGGGGCTAGAAAGGTAATGAATTACTACTGACACTAGTTTCGATGCTCTTGTCTGCTTCAGCAGCTCTCCTGAGCTTATCTTTCGCATCCTTTGCCAATTGAAGAACGTTATTACTAGTCTTTTGCCTGTGAGGAAACCATCGTATTAGAGAACAACGTAGTTTGTTCTTTCAAGGGAAAAAAAAGGGCACAAAGTACTTCAGAAAGTGACACCAGTGTGAGGTAGATAGCATGGTGGCAAGGCATGAGCTTCCGATCCTACCAATTAAAGCACAAACTAATTGCCCCTAACTTGAATTGGGCAAAATTGTTCCAATAACTAGCTCATGATGCATGTACGGGTGTATGGTACGTGCAAGCGAATAACACGAAGGCGAGGGAAAAGGGGAGGTGAGGAGAGACATGTGATCACGAAGGGTGGGGGTGTCCTTGGGCGTGCCGAGCGAGTTGAGGAGGCGGCGGTAGGAGGCCACCGCGGTGGTGATCTGGAAGACGAGCGCGCGCGTGGCATCGGGGCCCCTGGCCTTCCTGGGCGCCCGCAGCGCCCCGGACTCCAGATCCGCGAAGCTCATCGCCGATCCCCCGACCTCCCCTCAATCACGCCGGTAACCGCAGAGCCGCGCAGCGAAGGTGGAGGCGGCGGTCGGACGGCGCGTGGTGGAATACACTAGAGCAGAGTCGCCATAGCCACCGGCCACGCAGGAGTAGTTTATTCCATGGATCGGATCGGGCGCTGTCGCTACGGGCGGAGATGGACGGGACACCACCACGAGATGGCACGAACAGGCGCCGCGGGCTGGATCCACGCCCAGAATTTGGGAGTAGTGCCTGGAATCAGCCGCCGCACGGTCGCACTCGCACCCCAACGGGTTACATTGGGTTGGGTTGGCCCAGCAGAACCCGGCGGCAAAGCAGGCCGGGCCAAAATGCCGAAGGTCCAGACAGAATTATTTGCCGAATTTTTATTTTAAATAATATAATTTTTTATTCAAATTGCAAAAATATACGTACATCTCAAAAAATTACAAAAATATACTTTTGTCGTCCGTATATGGGGCGTGCTACTCTGAACGCGCGATATTTTCTCTGTCTGCGGTCAATTCCTAAAGAAAATCATAAATTTTTCATATGATGTCGGATGGAGATAAACTTTATATGAAAATTGTAGCTCTCGACGGGATCTACAACTTTTGTATACAAATTTTTCCAATTTAAATCCATTTAGATGGTCAAAAATAGGATAGAATGTTCAGATCTAAAAACAGATCTATTTTTAGATCTGAAACTTCTATCCTATTTTTGGCTATCTAAATGGATTCAAATGAAAAAAAAAATTTATATACAAAAGTTGTAGATCCCGTCGAGGGCTACAATTTTCATATAAAGTTCATCTCCATCCGATATCATATGAAAAAGTTATGATTTTTTTTAGGAACTGACCGTAGACAGAGGAAATATCGCGCGTTGAAAGCCGCACCGATCGCCCGCGACAAAAGTATATTTTTGTAATTTTTTGAGATCGACGTATATTTTTGCAATTTGAATAAAAAATTGTATTATTTAAAATAAAAATTCATTGGATTTTATCTTTCTTCTTCAGTTTTAGTTCTTGCTGTCTCAAAGAGAAATTTTACTGTATATTATGATAGCAGTATATGATACGTAGTAAAAGTTAGATGTAGTGATTGATTTGTTAAGAGTATTCTTACTGCTTTAATAATGAAAAAAGTATAAATAAATACTAGCAAATTCGATTTATTAAATCAAAAATAATGAACGATTCATATTAAATTTAGTGTACGATAAAAGAGCTCGTCGGGAAGCTTTGCTGTCAGTCGTAACTATAGTTAAGCAACGACATAGCGGTAACCTGGTAGTTTGGAGTCCTTCTTACTCACCCAGAAGTTACAATTTTTAAAACTAGTGTAGGCAATTAATTAATAACTGATATAAAGATGAAGAATGGACGGTAATTTTGTCCTTTGTAGTAATTTTGTTTTCCATTTCCTTCTGCAAATTGTTTGCACGGATGTGGCATAAAGGATCAAGATTCCATACGCGCCAGAAAGAATCCCAGAAAGGACGTCACAAGCCGAGTAGATAGAGTAGTTTACAAATGCTTTGCTTCGCCGAACAAGCCTCAAACTTGCGTAAACTTTTGGTACAGGGTTTCTTAAAAAAAAGTTATATCAGGATTTGCCGAGACGTGTCGCGGTATGATTCCACCATCTTAAAATCATGAAATAGACCGCCGCTACGGCGACCAAACGCAGGCGGAGACAACTTAAATAAACCTGCAGCCTCGCCGGAATCCTCCGGATGAACAAGGCTTTCAACGGTTCAATCAACCTAGTGCATGATTGGCGTCGAATATTCAACCGGTTCTCCGGTCAAATCTCGGACTGTGTATGTGTTGCAAATACAAGTATATACAACGACAGGCGGCGGACCACGCTTTTGCTGATGGGCTACTGATGCTGGTAGGGATAAGTTGTCCATGTCGGACTGCATCGTTCGCTTACATGGCTGCCTGCACGATTAAACAGTCAAAGATTACAGGCTACGCTCCATGTAAGCATGAATGCATGATCCATCACCACCGTCTTCCTCCCAAGTCATTGTCAATTTGTCACGCTCGTGGTGTGACGGTTTGCCTTTTTCTTCTTTTTATGTATTCTCGTTCTTCGACGCATGAGTCGGATTCGCGGTGTATAACTCTATTTACACGCTGCGTGAACATGAGAGCTTTGGGTCACCCCAACCAAGAGGATAGTACTATCGTGGAATGCAATCTGTCGTGGGATTGCTCAACTCCTTAGGCTGAGCGCCAAGGTCGTTAAAGGTCTTAGCACAAGCCTATAAAATGGGATGCTCAAATTTCTTAGGCTTCTATGTACTCCCTCCGTTGATAAATATAAGGCGTATTTTGACTTTACACAAGGATTAAGGTTGTGGTGAAATTGAGAAAGACATGAGAGGAAATGACTTACATATCCCTCTTAATTGCCTTGGAAGATGAGAGATAATGAATAAATGCATATGGTTGAGAGAGAATAAATAGGAGTATGAGTGGAAAAGCTCATTAAATCTACATGCACGTCTTATATTTTCAACAAGATCATTCAAACTATAGACCTTATATTTATCAACGGAGGGAGTACATATAATGGGCACTAGTGTTGGCCTAAGACTAGTATAACGTGTATATATGTGAATATACTTTTTTTACCCTTGCTACTTTGTAACTATTACAGGAATTTATAGGAATTAGCTATCCCATCTCTATATATATAATAAGAAGGCCTAAGGAGCATAGCAGGGGCTATCGGATTCTTTTTAGCTAACTAGATCTCTAGCTTTTCTCTCTCAAGTGGCACATGCCATTTTGCTCTTAAGTCTCCAAATTAGAAATGGTATCCCGTACCCACTGTTTAGCATATTTGCTACAAACACCATCAGTCTGCAATTCTGCATGCAACTAACCAAAAAGGCCAGCATACTTACGGAAGCTTACCTTGCACATAAATGAGCAGCAAACGAAGCAGTTGCACTGGTAGAGCAAATCTTAAACTCAATGAAATCCCTGTTCAGCCCTCCGTATTACGCTTTGGATCAACAGTCGAAGCACCGGGAAACTACAGTAGTAACAACACTATTGGATAACTTTCCGTTCGTGGGTCGGTGAGCTAGGCTTGCGTAACCATTCCGCAGTCCGCACTGTATACGATTCCAATCCTCGCGCGCTTCAAGTGCTCAAATTGACGGCACGGCCGAGATCAGAAAGCGGGGAAAATGCAACCGTAAAGCAGATCGAGTCACGCATTCAGTTGTGGATGGGCGGCGGCTGAGAGCAGAAACGGCTAGATTCGGATGGGTCATTGGAACTTGGAAGGAGGCCACTTCGCCACACTTGCCGCTGGGCCACCACCCACACTTCGGCGAACAGCCGAGCGAGTCCGATGAGGCGGCTGGACGCACGCTGGGGCAACCACCGTAGGGCAGAGGACTGAGCATGGGCTCTCGTCACACATTTTGTACTTTTAGGGCAAGTACAATAGCAAAATCAACTACCGGTTAATAATAAGCTAAAAGCCAGTTTATACAATATATGTCTCTAAATGTTGTCTCTAGATGTTGTGTAATAATTATCTTTTCTCTCTTATACATAAATAATCTACTTATGCTCCCGTGCAAAACTGGCTACTAAATAAGAGCCATCTCTCTTCTCTTTCCTCTTTTCTCACTTCTCCACATAGACCAAAGCTGATGTGTACAGGTTAAAAGCCAGCTAACATGACCTTATTGTACATGCCCTTATACTATTTCTAGTATTACGTGTATTACTAATCTAATTTTTAAAATTACTATTTGTACGCAGTTTTGAGTTTTTAGAATGCATCATTCATTATTAGGATATCATTTTTAATTATTTGCTATTTTAACTTTATTACTCATCGATTTATGTTTCAATTTAAATTGCACATGATATTTAAATATGTTTTTGCTGTGCTTGCTCTAATAATAGTTTCACACTATCACCCTTCATTTTTATCAAATGTACGCCACTGCGCTGGGTCCAGCTCAAATGGCCGGGAAGGTCCATTCCGCCACCCCCAACGTCCCCATCGCCGCTGCCTCCAGCGAACGCAAAAACAACGGCAGGAAAGGAGTTGAAAGGCGCGCGGCACGACAGGGAAAGGAGAGGAGGCGCGATTCCTCGCAATTCTGCCCTCACGCCCCGGTCTCTCTCATGTTCTTTTTCTCCACTCGGCACGCACAAGCAGCACAGCACCGGTCATTAACTCATGTGTTTCCCGGCCCATTTGGGTGTGCCGATCATGACACGGCAGGTTCAAGTTGAATTATTAGGTAGTAGTGTCTAGTGCAGGGTGATTAGGATTAGCCACGATGGTGGATCTTGATTCTTTCCTTGCAGGCTTTCCTAGCCTTCACCTTCCCCAAGCAGGGCCTACCCGGTTGACCAAACCAAACCGCCAACCGGTCAATTCGTCGATTCAACGAACATAGGATCAGGGCCTCTCCTTTCACCAGCTCCCTCCTCGTCCCCCCCTTCTATTATGCGCGCATGAAATAGCTACACTGGTCTGTTGAGTGGACGGTGCCATGTGATTTGTTTAGCATCCATCCAGTCTCTCTTCCCTGATGTTTCTGAGTATTATCTTCCACATCCACCAACCCTCGTTGGTTCAATTCAAAGCACCCATTTAGTCTCTCCGGTGACCTGTTCGCGGAATTCCTTCATTTATATGCACAGGTAGACGAGATAGATGTGTAGTTGACACGAACTATTGTGCTTGTACTCCCAAGAAGCAAAGCGAGACAGGTCACAGGAGTAGAGGAGAGTTAGTCGAATTAGGTGGCCAGAGATAAAAAGGCATTTCAGATTTCAGCTCAGGCTCAGCTCGAGAGAGAAAATGGAGAAGGGGAGCAAGGGGTTGTCCTGCCGGGCCGCCATCTGCGGCATCGTCGTCCTGCTCACCGCCACCGCCTTCTCCTGCTCCCTCGCTGCTGAATTCCACAAAGTCAAGGTACCCCTCCGTCCTCCTCGCCTTGCAATCGGCAAGAAACCCCGGTTCCCGGATCTGAATCGCCTGTCGGTGGCGCAGGAGAAGGACATGAAGCTGGACGGCAGCCTCTGCTCCCTGCCCAAGAGCTCCGCTTTCGAATTGGGCGTCGCGGCCATCGCCTTCCTGTCCGTCGCGCAGCTCGTCGGCACCACCGCGGCGGCGACCAGCATGTTCGCCTCCAAGTCCAACAAGTCCGCCACCGCAAGAGGCCGCGTCACGTCCGTTGCCTTCCTGGTCCTCTCATGGTACGTATAATATGACCATGGCGAGCGGCAAATACGTATATAAATACGCACATCTCCTGTGCGAGCGACTAATTTGTTGACGAGACCATGGCGTCGGTTGCGCAGGGTGAGCTTCGCGCTGGCCGTCATCCTCCTGGCGACCGCCGCGAGCATGAACCACGGGCAGCGCTACGGCCGGGGGTGGATCGACGGCGACTGCTACGTCACCAAGAACGGCGTGTTCGGCGGCGGCGCCGCGCTGGTCGTCGTCACGGCGCTCCTCATCCTCGGCCTGACCTTCGCCACCAAATCTGCGGCGGCCACGATGGCCGCACCGACGTCATGCACCGCAGCTGCCTGCACAACCACAATTCGTCTCGACGCGGCAACAACCGCGGACGCGGAACAACCGGGCGGGCGATCCAAGCAATGATGCAGGCCGCGTCGCGCCGGACCGGACACGGGGACGGGACGGGACAGACCAACCGGAGCGAGATTGACGGTACGCTGCGCTGTTTGTCCCGCAAAGGCCAGTCCGCGTGGGGCATCTTCGTAGGCTTGGAAAGGCAACGGAAAGAGAGGCGAGCGGCCGGGGCCGGATGGACGATCGATATACCGGTAAATTAGGTATTTAGCTGGGTACATACATACATTATTGACACGACCGTGCAAATTGTAAATGACACCAGATCGATTCAAGTTAAAAACAAAAGATGACACATAATTTACAAAGGTTTGTGGTATTATTATTGTGTAGTGCGATCTTGTGTGCGCCAACCTTTCTTGGTAACATGTACTCTTTCTTTGGATACTCTTGTTGCTTTGTACTGGCAAGGAGTCTGTAATCTGGACTCTGACTCTGTACAGACAGAATGATGAGAATGTAAAAGAGCACTTTTGAACCGTGTACCTGGACTAAGCCATACTTGTGACTTGTGAGTTGTAACCTTCATTCTACCCATAAATCTCAATTTCTTAGTGATCAGTGAAAGGCTGACAATAACCAGACAGGAATTCCAAGAGGATAAGAAGACCAAAGAAGGCAAGAATCCGTAAAACCAACTCATAGCACCATTTCTATGATTCGCAATGAGAAGGATAAGGATAAGGTGCGAAAGAACGGTGAACGGTCAATTCTTCCTCAAGTTTAGATCTCTTCAAAAAGAGCGTATCCTCGGAAGGGGACAGTTTAGGAAGAAATGCGCCAATTGCCAAGTCAGTCAGAAGCAGACGCTTCCCAGGTCCAACAAAGCGGGCGAACAATGCAACGCAGAAAAAATCCAAGACAACTCGTTACACTTAGGGTGTGTTTGGTTGAGTGAACAAGGATAAACGGGATGGGATGATACAGGATGGATGGGATAATCCTGGATAAGATGGTACGGAGAGGGTGTTTGGTTGTCTGAATGGAATGATATATGATTTTGTTTGGTTGCTTGGATGGAATGGTACGAGATGATGTTTGGTTGGATGGATGAGGTTAGTATGGTAAACTTTATCACTAGTGGTACGGGATGGTACAGGATGGTTCAACCAATTTGGAGGTACGAGATGGTACAACATATTTGAGGAATATTACTAGAATCTGTACCACTCCGTTCCGTACAAGATGGTTTCATACACTCAACCAAACGCATATATCAAAATCTATTCTATATCATTCCATCCCGTTCATCCTCGTTCACCTAACCAAACACACTCTTACATGCCATTGCCCCAACAAGGTAATGGAATCAAAAGTTTATGGTACTTCCATCATGGAACATTATCCATGGGCCTGCTGGAAACAAACGGAAAACGTGGTACAGGTTGTTGTCTGGTGCAGTACGTGTTTCCTTCCGCGTTGGTGGCGTCAGCACTCAGCCGCAGGCGCCTTGCCTTTGACGGCTAGATTTTGTGAGGCAGGGTTTACCTTACTGAATTGCTTTGGAAAATTGGTGTTGGGTCGGTAGCGATTTCGTCGAAAATCGCCATAAATCAAGGGTTTTGAAATCAAAATTTTTGAATTTTTTTTAAAAAAACGAAAATCGATTGGTTACCAAAAATTGGCCAACCAATTGAATTTTTTTGCGGCCGGTTTTTTGAGCAATTTTTGTTGATTTTCGACCGGTTTATATCCTATAAATTTCTTCCTATTTTTTGAATTTTTAAAATTAAACCGATTTTTAATTTCGAATCAGCTCGATAAGGTTGGTTTTCACCGTAACCGAGCGATTACCGATGATATTTCAATCCATGGAGAGAGGCCTCTCACTGTGTAACAGAAGTCCAAGTGCCCAACAGTGAAATTTTAAAGCTAAAGGCAGAGGCAATTGTGGCTTGAAAGTGGAAAAGGCCTCTGCATCTGAGCTCACGGCCCAATTCGCTACTTTCTAGCCGTGAGCGGATAAGACCATGCTTAGTTTCACGGCCACACGGGCGAGCCTCAAAGCCCCCTCGTCTAGCCCATTATAATTGGATGGGGCCGACGAAACTCCAGTATTTTACCGGCCATACAACAAATTTTAACGGCCCACCTTCCAGAAACCCTGTAACGGAGCAATTCCTTATATGTTGCTGAAAGTTTATCTTACCCCTTATGTGTCACTCATTGTCTCACTGATATGTGGGCTCATATATCAGTAACACGTTCAAACGTTTTCCCAAAATTCCGGTGACATATAAGGAATTTATGCAAACTATAATGTTTAGCCCACGTGACATACAGTGGCATGGGCCGGCTCACGACCCATCAGGCCTTAGATGGTGACATTTCTCTCTTGTTTCAGATGATGGTCCATGACATTTCACCCTTCTCCCCTTAAATGTAGCATCTCCTTCACTATCGCAATATCGAGAATCTCTATGTTACTGTAGTGCTCTAATCAATTGGTCATTAAATCTAAACATGAAGTTCATAGTCCTTTTCTCAAGAATCTCGATATGTATTGATGCATCATAGATCATTACACCGCTATGAGAAATTGAGAATCAAACTCGTGACATCCCCTGACGAGTCATGACAATGCGGTTTCTAAACTACCGAGATATCACACGGTTCTCGTGCAAAGCTTTCTGAAAATGTATGAAAACATAGTTCCTCAACTAAAGCCGAAAAGAGACTAGCTTATCAATCTTCCTGGTGATCTGTAGTCGCCTTTTGGTGTGTTTTGATACCTCGATCGGCGACTGTCAGACAGACACACAAAAGTGCGCTGTAAAGCACTAGTGGAGCGAAGCCGTAGTTTATGATGACTGTGATCTCAAAATCACAAGGCACCTTTATGTCATTTGAACCCCTTAAACTAATGCTAAGCCAGCTGCAATTTTGTTTCTGGGTGCTCAACGTGTTTTTCTTTTAAGTGAAAGTAAAAGTTCAGCTCAACCGAACTGGTCGATCGACTTGGCAACGTAAGTGCACGAATTAAAAAGTACGACAATAGAAAGTACTGGCACGTTAGCTTTGATCTTTGCTCCCTGACAGTATCTTCCTCGAGCAATTGCATGGATGCACATATCTTAAATTATGACGTCTGACGATTATGCTGTAGTGGTTTCTGATAAGGGAGGTATCCGAAAATTAAGAAGGACAATTCAATGGAGTTTAATATGTCATTGAGGATTCTAAATGAAAGAAAAGTGGAGTAGATGGCGCGATGATCTGCACTGTGCCTGAAGTCTAACTGGCTTAGCACAGCCACAGCAGCATATATCCTCACTTTTGCCTCAGCCAAAATAACGAAAGACTTGATTGCTTAACTAGGCAGAGTTGAGTGCTTGCCGGACATGGAGAAGGAAAAGGAGAGCAGAACAAGGATGACCTGTCATCAAAGGCGGTGGCATATACTATTCCCTAATGAGTTTTGAGACCAGCAGCTGTATCCCAATCTAACCAGATTGCCACTAAAGAATTGTATGATTGCAAAGCTATCCTGTTCCAATCGCTGGACCTTTTCGCCTTTTGGATATCATTCTGGAGTAAAATACAACGTGGGAAGCAAACAAGGAAGGAGGCAGCACCTGTAAGGAAGCATAAATCATACTAATAGTGATGAGATGAGAGTACGTAGCTAGCAGCTAGCAGGCTGAGCTAGAAAGAGTTGGGAGGGAAGGGAAGGGCAGTCAGGGGGGATCAACGTGGTGAGCAGGCAGACAAAAGAGTACAACTGTAGGTTCAGTGCACGGCGAGAGTCTCCACCCGAGTGACAGTGGAGCAAAGCAACGCCCGAAAAGGCAACCGAAAAAAAAGAGGAGGATCCCGGGGCGAGACGGAAAGCAAAAGCGACGGCACGGCACACGCGTAGGTGTAGATTAGTGGTATTGGAATTGGGACGGCCGAGCAGGTTGCGACAACGGAACAACCAACACGACAGCGGCAGGAAACCAGAGCTGTTTCCGTCTTTCAGTTTCAGCCTTGTTTACGTGGTTTTTGCGTGCGCTAAGCAAATCAAATCAATCATCCACTCACTCGCTCGGTGGTTTCTTTCATCGTGCGTTCCTTGAACCCGCCCGCGCTGGGTTCGTTCTTTGCTCATGCACGCGTGCGCTGCCAGCCCGCGAGGTTAGTTTAATTAAAGCTATTTACTATAGTACACTAAATTTAATACATATTGTTTATTTTTTATTTAATAGGTCAGAATAGTTAGGCCACTCTTAATGTATGATTTCTATAGTCATATTAAAAATATCTACATTATCAATAAATAGTATTAAATATTACCTCTGCAACCCTTTGTATTTTAGTATAAATACATAGAGAATATCAAATAAATATCATACAAGATATATAAGGTCATCTCAGCTTACTCTTAACATGTCCACATCAGTTTTGTCCTATGTGGTAGAGTGAGAAAAGAGGAGTGAAAAGGGAATTAATTCTTATTTAGTAGTAAGCATTGCACGAAAATATAGATAGATTAGTTATGTATAAGAGAGAAGAGATAGTTATTGCACAGCATCTAGAGCCAACCTTTAGAGATAGCTACTCCTGTATAAGCTTACTTTAGTACTTACTTCTAGATGACATGAATGAGAGATGGAGTAAATAGTAGACTTTATTATTGTACTTGCTGTAATGTAATTGGATACAACCCTCCTCTTCTCAATGCATGTTTTTGTTGTATCTTGCTTTGGTTTGTGTGCCCAAGGTGCTTCTCATGCAAGAAATGATTTCTATCTCTCTCTTCTTTAATCTTTTCTCCACATAAAAATTAATCCTACATGGTATGTTGAAGAAATTGCTGACTAGAGCATTAGGAGTGCCCTTGGTATTCTCTCTGTCCAAGTTTACAAGGTATATTTTTTCTTGACACATTAACCACGAAGATATTCAAAATAACTAGATTATTCCAAATTATTATCACTAAGCACTATATTCAATACATACAAGTAGAGAATGTGAAGTAAAGGTGGATATTTATTAGAGGTATATAAGGAACATCACACTAATTTTATATTAAAATGTGAAATACGCGATATATTTACGAACAAAATCATTCAAAAATAAGCCTTACAAATTTAAGCGGAGGGAATATTTATCTATCCTTCTATTGATAATAGAGCAGTAGAAATACCCATAACAATCAATGGGCTACAACTAATTTCTGCTGACTAAATACTGTAAGTGTAATGCACACTTTAATTAAACTGCGCGCGTCGCTGCCTCTCGCGGTCTCGTGCTGTTGCCCTCTCGCCCAGTTCCGGTTTCTCTCTGCTTCGCTCGCGCGCGGGGACGCGGTCGCGGTCTCGGCGCGCGCACAAGTGGCGCGCCCGCCCGCCCGGCGCCGGATACCGGCACGGCGCGACGCGTGAAAAAGTCAGCCGTCGCGCTCTCGCTCGCTGCGCGCGGATGGGGATGGCAACAAAAGCGCATGCGCACGTCGGGTTAAACCATCAACAACAACAACAAAAAACTACCACCCATACGCTAGGCTGTTTTCTTGACCGAGCTAGCCGATGATGTGCGTGGCGTCATTTTCTGGTGATCAGATGTGAGAAGAGCTTTGCGGCAAGTGAAGACTGACGGATGGATGGAACCTTTTTGGTTTGCCCATGCTGCCGCAGTTTACAGTTGGTCACTCTTGGACCCTTGGTCCTTTCAAACGTACATGTTCACTGTGTAGGAGTGGAAGTTCGAAAAATAATAATGCAAACGCAATTGTTTTCTGGTCACTGTATACGAGAGTGAACCGGGTTATGTGCTTTTCTGCTCGGATCAGAATGGAGCTAGTGCGCTACATTTCGCGAAACCGACAGAAAACGACCAAGAACAATTGCCTTGGTGGAAGAAAAGAAGGATAGAGCGGAATTTTGCAAAATCTAGTGATTTGGAAACCCTGATTGTACCCTGTTCATTCTTCTGAATTTGGATTGTGTTTGTGCGCATATCATCAATCAGAGTCTAAGCTTCCTAGTCGGCACGGCTCGAATGCTGGCATTGGGTCAACTACGTTTTCTCACATCATGACTTTGGAGAACCGGGACGAAGGATTGATTCAAGGTCCTGTATAAAAACAACCAAGTAATTATCACCGTGTATAGTCGGCATTGAACTTGAGTACGAAAGAGATCAGGCCAAGAATTCTGTTTGAGATCGGAGCCAGATCATTATTATGTCACCAAAATACCAAATCATTATTCTTGGGACCAGATCATATTGTTGACAGTAATACAAAATGGACCCAAAAAAATCAAAGAACATTATCACATTGCAGTTCTTAAAGCTCAACTTAGAAGTGTCTGAAATTACCCATCTCTTGCAGCTTTCGCAAAATTGTCATATATTTCATATTACTCGTCCATACATAAGAATTTAGGAAAGCCATAAGCTTCTGACACAACTGGTGTCTAGTCCAACCGTAGTTTAGTACCCATGTCTAATGGCTAAAGGTTACGGTTCAAGTCCTACTATTACATGTTAAACTGATTTATTTAAGAATTTCCATAATCAAATTTATTCACTTTGTTACCTTATTTAATGATTGATTGTGGGTTAATCTATGCTATCTATTATATTATTAAAGTAGAGGCAAAACAAGCCCCCACGTTCGTTTTCAAGACTAAAAATTTTCACATTATTCGAAGAAAAAAGATAAAGATATACATCATTTATCATGGTGGGTCCATATTACAATGGGATTAAAAGAAAAAGTGTATGTCAAGTACAATCCAATCAATAACTGAAATTCGGAATAAAAAATAAAATAAAATGAGGAATTTGATTTCCTAAGTAAAATCCCTAAATAAAAACAAATCAGAACAAAATTAAAGAAACATTAGCAATTGGATTTGTTATGAATTCCAACAAAATAACTGAAATTTGGGATAAAAAATAAAATAAAAATAGAAATTTGATTTCGATACAAATTCCAAAGTAAAACATCTAAATAACTGTAAATCAAAATAAAAATGAGCAATTGGATTTGTATATGAATTCCAACCAAAAAGTTGAAATTCGAAATAGAAAAGAAAAGAAAATTTGCAATTTGATTTCCATACAATTTCAAAGTAAAATCCTTAAATAACAAAAATTCAAAATACATTAAATAAAATGGTATACGAGTGAGCATGACGGGTATCCCTGGTAGGGATCAATGATGGTGGCATGTGCATGCGTGTTTGATGTTGCAACGGTCAGCTTTGCTTCAGCTTTGGGCTAAAAGCTCCCCCAAACAGCATGCCTGCAAAGCAGCTGGGAAGCTAAGCCATAGCACAAACACCCCTAAAAGCTGCAGCTGCTGAGGAGGAGCTTTTCAGCTGTGGCTTCACTTGAACTCCTCCTAACTCGCTCACTCCGCCTTCCCAACCTTTGCCACCCGCCTCGTCGCCTCCACGTCACCTCCTCACTCGGATGCCGCTGTACTTCACTATGTTACTACCTTCCATTTCGATTAGCCCTCAAAGCTACAATGCAGTGACGGTTGCCAAACAAATAATAAGAAAAGCCACACCGCCACTACAATGCTTCTGACCAAAGAATCAAAAGCGACTTTTAGCCCAGCCACAGCTCCCCCAAACAGGCCCTTATGTGGTGGAATGAGTAGCAGCTAAGAAATTGTATTGAAATGGTAACAACTAAGAGGGATCGATCAAGAATTGTACGTGATATTGTACGTTGAAGTAAAAAAAGTTATAGTGGCAAGAAGAGATGGTAGACAAGGTTTGGTGGGGTAGCCGGCGTATGAGGGATTGTAAGTTCAAGGTGATCTCCCATGCTGCATCGGTGTGCGCATGAGTAATATACTCTAATACTATATAAATTAATACGATAACTTACCATACATAAAATCAATTTATTGCTTTGAGATTAAATGAGGTACCTGTGCATACATATATTTTAGAAAAGAGTAACTAATGGAGGAGAATAGAGGCATCCAACTACATGATTCATGCATGATGAAGAGTGCTTACATTTTTAAGAACATTAACAAAAGGTATGCTCAATGATTTTCTTCCATCAAACTCATATATCAATTACATTATTCATGATATATTTTTCCTTAAACTTCTATTGTCATTTTCAACGTTGTAAGCATATCCTCAAACATCTAAATTATATCATTTGATACTAAATTTTTTGAAACAAATCAGGCCACGCAAATGTGCGAGATTCCTAATATAACGGTGGACACAAACTATAATAACTAGTATAGTGCATGTGCTAACGCTACGACGGCAGTACCCCAATTATCAATTAAATGAGAAGATAAGTATGAATACAACACTTAATAATAAAAGAGAAATTTATAATTTTAAATGAATTTAGAAAGAAAAACGAAACTAAATGGAGGTCGAATGGGCGAAAACGGGCTCCCAAAAGATTTTAAATCAAGAAAGAGAAAGAGAAAAGAATTTTCTGATTTTAGATTATTTTTTTTGCAGCTTCCACAGAGAGCACAGCGTGCTCTCTCTGGCTTGGCCAACAGAAGGGAGGAGAGGGCTGGGGTGGCCGGCCGGTCGCAGTGGGTCGGCACTGGTGCGGCGAGATCGTCGGCATCGGCGCCTGCGTGGGAGGAGTCACTGTTGCAGTGAATTTCGTCGGGAAAGATGACGGTGATGGCTTGGGTTACCTCCAAAATCCGGAGATCTTTACAAGAGGGAGCACTTGGAGATTTACGCAATGCGATGGGGTGGAGAAGAGCTCGCCGACTTTTATTGCCCCGAAACAAGCATATTTATGGAAACCATAATTTGAGATCAAATCAGATTGGGAGGAAATTTTGGCAATAGAGCACGAAATTTGGGGAATTAACACCATAGATGGAAAGAGGAGATTTGGTGCGAGATTGATGGAGCTTTAGAGCTTCTTTCTTGCTTTAATGGAGGGAGGGAAGAGAAGAAGCTTCTGTCTGCAGGCTACAACTAGAAGAAGCTACAAAGAGTTGCCTTCATTTTTTAAATATAGAAGGATTTTTGAAAAGATAGCACATTAGGTTAAAAATTCTAGAAAAATTCTCAAAAAACTTTCGATTATTTTGTACTTAATAAAATTATTTTCAAAAAATTAAATTATAAATTTGCCGAGGCATCATGTCATGAGGTCGCCGACCAAAGAACCTTGCTGCGTCGGCAAAGCCACCGATGGCGACCGTGGAGCCATTGCAGACCTGCGTTCTCCCGACCGCGCTACCCCATCTCCCGGTTTCCTTTTCCCAGCACGTAATGTATGGTCTTTTTCTTTTCCAGGACGTTTGTTTCCTTTTCCTTGTTGATGTTGGAGGTGAGGGAAGGTCTGTTGTGGGCCACAGGGATGATTTCGGAAAAATAAACCGCGCACCATCTTTGGATCCGTAAGGAAAAAGATAAAATTAAATAAAGTGCTTTCATTGGCCGGTTCCGCGAGAAAAATTAAAAAAATAAGCAAGACTCACGACATATTGGTTCCTTAGGTAAAAAATAAAAACAAAAATTCAACGCTCTTCGTGCACTGAAATTAGGCTCTATGGGGCTAGATCCGTAAAAAAGTTTCGAGAAGGGTCATATTCGGAAAAAAAATACGATCACAATGCCAGGACAATAAAAAATTCAAGTATTATTTCCTTGTATGTGGATCCTCCCTGTTTATTTCCTTGTTTGATTCACCCTCCTTCCAAATATGTAGTACGTACAATTTTGGCCAGTAAAAAATTTAAGTCTGGTTTCGTTGCATGCGGATCCTCCTTATTTATTTCTTTGTTTGATTTGCTCTCTTTCCAAATATGTAGGTGGGGGAGGTCTGTTGTGGGCCACAGGAATGATTAGACACACTAAATAATGGCTATCGGATGTGGGTGAGTAAAATTGAGGAAAGATCTGAGACGTTCATTTTGATGAATGCAAGTTTCTGGAGACGTTTTGTTGGGTGCACGAATATTAGACCATCTCTAATGAGGTGCATTATTTAGGGTGAACGTAGGAAAAATTGTTTAAGTGCATTATAAAGAGGTATAGATAATACTCCTACAGTCGGCTAGCTTGTCCGCCGATAACTGGGTCAACCACGACCTTGACATATACGCATGACTTTGGCGACGGGAGACTAACTGATTTAGAGTCATATACAACAACAACCAAGCAATTATCGCCACATATGGTCGGCATTTGGCCGTGCTCGATCGGTAGGGACGACGGAATCATGCATACTACACCACTAGCACGTGAGGGCGTACGGGGCACTATACGCCGATATGGCCAGCTCCATCAGTTGCTGCCGTTCGTACGGCGAATAATGCGTGGGTACTAAGGTGTCCCTACTTATACCGATGTAGTGTGTTATCGTTAAAAACGACGTAGAGTTTATCAGTCATAATATACCAAACAAACGCTGTATTTAGAGCGTGTCGATCGATTTAACTCTACAATCGGTAAAGAAAAATTTAAAATTCGCTCAAAGTCAATCTCATAGGGCGATCGGTTTAGATCTAATCAGTTGAAAGCCGATCAAATCAAAGGCGAGGGGTAAATCTAATTAGCCGATTAAGGCTAATCAGAGGGTAAAAGTAGATTGACTCTGAAATATGCGATGTGCAACAAAATTAGAGTAAATCGAACCTGAGGACGTAATCGACGAAGATCAACAATCGGCGATACGCAACTTTATTGATCAAAATTGGATTACAGAGCCTCTAAATTACAAGAACTACTCCTAATCAATAGAAAAGTAGATGAAAGTATAATGCAGTCGGGTTGATTTGATTATATTGTTCTTTTTGTCTATCCACATCTATCTTTTATACCTATCGGTCGATCGACTCCTATTACAACACGTTATAAAATATGATCCGTATCGACCCTAATCCGGCCGATTTTTGCTTTAAGAATCTCCACCATTATCAAATATCATCAAATCTTCCAAATTATACATTGCTTATATCTCGATGACTCAAAACTACCGATTTTAAACGCATCTACCGAATCTTGATGCAAACAATAGTTTGTGCATGGTCTGCACCCTGCACTCGTCAATTCGTCATGGCATCAGACCGGGCAGCAGGCTAGGCATATCAATCAATCATGCACTGATGCACGTACTTGGCCAGGTGTATGATATAAACGTGGCAGATCACTTAGTAGATCGATCTGCATCTGCAAGTACATCTGAATCATGCATGTGGTTGACCCGCCCTGCTGATTTCGGCACGCATGTAGGCTACGTACATGGATGGGCAAGATATGTGTGGCCGGGGCAGGATGCCAAGCCGGGTGTTCCGCCGGCGAGCACGGGGACACGCCCGGGCACGAGGAGGGACCAGGATCACCAGACCCAGGCTCTCTCAATTTGTATGCGCCCAACCAACTCATGCATGCAACCGGCCCCGACCGGCCGGCCGGGCAGCCTCCAGATCCAGAGTTTTTTTTACTGTTCTAACCGATTTGTTCTATTTTTTTTAATAAATAGTCGTTGATCCGAGAAAATCACAGAAATAGCCTATAAACAGTGAAATCATGCAGATGTAGAGCGCAAGAAATATTTTTAATGGATTTTCAGTGGTTCCGGTCCGCAGCACAATTTTTTTATTTTTCCGATCACCGAAACAGTTTTTTTATTTTCCAATGGACGCGAGGCGCGGAATTTTTTGAAAAAATATTCAGCGGTCTCCCACCGCTGGATTCAGTGATTTCCAGCGGTTGGGGACCGCTGGATTCGCCCAGATTTTTTTTTCTTTTTTTTGCTATCCATTTTTCTTGTTTTCCGTCACAGAGATAGTAGAGAATGATATCCAACGACCGTGGCGCGAAGTCTTTGAACTGGATAAAAATTTTCGACGGCAAAATATTTCAGAGCTCTAGGACTCTGAATGGGAAAAAACGTGCAAAAAATTTAAGCACATTGATTCTGCTGGAAAGAAGTTAAAAAATATTTTACGGCGGATGCCATCGACTGCGAATTTTTTAGTGTAGTAGCCCTCTGCATATATTTTTTTTCGAAAATAGCTATGGTCACGACAAAATTCCGAAAATAGCTATGGGTTCCCTGGGAGCCTCCATCGACGGGGCATTGCGCTGCCCCCCCCCCCCCCGAGCCGCTACTCCCGCCATGGCGCCGCACCTTGCCACTGACAAGCCATGCCGTGCAGCCGAGTCATCGCGCCCACCTCCCGCGCCACTCCGCCTCTCCCCTCCCGTGCCACTCCGGCTCCCGCAGATGCTTTGCCTCTCCCCTCCCGCGCCGCTCCGCCTCTCACGGCCTCCCTCCTCCCACGGTCGTTCAGCTTCTCGAACTCGCTCGCCTCCCGAGCTGCTCCGCCCCCGCACTTGCTAGCCTCCCGCGCCGCTCTGCCTCCCACGGCCTCCCTCCTCTCGCGGTAGCTCGCCTCCCGCACCGCACCGTGTCCGCCTCGGCGGGTGAGGGGAGGAGGGAGGTTGGCCGGGGCTAGTGAGGGGAGGAGGGAGGTCTCATGTAAGCCGCTGTGCGCGTCGGCGAGCGGGATGAGGTGGCGACGAGCCGGACAAGGGGCGAGGGTGTGCCGCCAGGGGGAGAAGAGGGCGGTAGGTGCGTTGCCTGGTGGGGAGAAGAGGGCGAGGACGCGTCGCCTGGAGCCCTGGACCGATAATCGGGTCAAATGTAGAAAAGAAAAGAAGGGGAGGAAGAAAAAGAAAAGAGGGGAGAAAAGAAAAAGAGAAAATAAAGAGGAGGAAAAGGGGAAAAGAAGAAGAAGAAAAAGAAAAGTTTAAAAAAATTCAATTTGAGTAAATAAAATATTCCTTTTTTTAGGCAAATTAAACCCATTAATTGAGTTTTATCGGGATTGGATTAAATCTGTTATACTGATAAATGTAGATACCAATTTTGCAATTTATTATTCAAAGGTAGTCATCTATATTCTCTCTAAGATCCTAGTTCGACAACCACTTTTTTGGGAAATGGAAAAGAGGGGTAATGGAAAATGAGAAAATAAAATAAAATTATAAAATTCAAGTAATTAGGTAAAATTATGGTCGATTAAATATCTGGGATACTCGAAATGAGAACTAGTTGCGGTGTTTGAGGGCGTGCTTGCTTGTGCCATAGAGGGGAAGAATAATGTTGCACCACCGACTCTCTATGTCACTCTCCCTCACTCTAACTCTCTATGTCACACTCTCTCTGGCTCACTCCTACTCTCTCAGTCCCTCTCTCCTTCCGACTCTCTATGTCACTCTCTTTAGCTCACTCTCACTCTCTCAGTCCCTCTATCTCCCTCCGACTCTCCGTGTCACTCTCTCTGGCTCACTCTCACTCTCTCAGTCCCTCTATCCCCCTCCGACTCTATATGTCACTCTCTCTGGTTCACTCTCACTCTCTCAATCCCTCTCTCTCCCTCTCCTCAATCAGCATCACGCCTAGCTCTCTCTACTCCTATCACTACTCGCTCGCTCATCGCTCTCTCTCTCGTCGTGGTAGTCTCTTCTTTGTTTTTCTTGCTAGTTGTACCGCACTATTACCTATGTCATGGTATCCTCTCCTTTGTTTTTCTCGCAAGTTGTGTCGCACTATCACTCACTTCATGGTAGCCTCTCCTTTGTCTTTCTCGTTACGCCACCATCCTCTGTCTCCCCCGACACCACTCTCCTCGCCATCCTCTTATCCTCCTTCCCCATCAACCCTGTCAATCACCATAGATGCCCACTCTCTCAATCCAACTCCGGTGACCCCATCGACCGATACTATTTTCCTCTCGTCAGAATAGTGCAAGTGGACCGGATCTGGACCGGCACAGCACGACACAAAGCACAATTCAACCACGAAATATGATAGATCCGTGCCGGGCTAGCATGGCCCGGCACGACGCCTACCTCTAGATACGATATCGAGAGCCAGAGATCCTGTGGCTGTGCACTCGAAGTCCGTAAGTTGGCCGGGTACTGTGCACGGTCACGAGGCTCGGCCGTTCAACTCCTCTTAAATGGGTTAGGTTTTAATTAAACTAGCAAAAGCCAAATTAAGAAGCATGAGACGTGCTTTTGTAGTTTATTTCTGACTCTGGTAAAAAGCTACAACTCCCTGGGTAGGCCTAACATGCATGATGCTTACGGCAGTTCAGATGGAATAATTAGCTATGCCTGGCTTAATGTTGACTGTATGCCAAGTTAATTCACAAGGCGATGTATTTGGTTTGTTTTTTTGTGATTTCTGTACCTCAGCCGACTAAGGACGCATTCAAGTCGTAAGTGATAGTCATGTAGATAATCCCATTTTGTTTCCTGTTTTTTTTTTTTTATCTAAACTGAAATAGGATTGCCAGCATATATGGGAGATGTAGACATGAATGAAAGTCGCTGTGTATATATGTATATATGCCCAATCAAAGCTCAGTGGAACAAAGATTCGAGATATCCAGGGGACCTTTGGATCGTCTCATGCAGGCAAATATAACGGCACTAACTGACACGTAACGACTAGCTTGCTCATCCATCAACAGGTACCTTTCCATGGTATTGAGTAGACCTGTTCGAAGATCCGATCACAGATATCTACCGAGCTTAGGGCTGGGGCTGACCTGCATTCGGAGTCTAGTGCCGACATTACGGGCGCCAACTTAACCACTGCTACTGCTGGGTTAAAAGAGCTCTCTGTTCAGTTTCTCTTAACAGCTAGGTCACTACATGCAAATTACATATAGTTAGTCTAGCTTAAATGTATAAATTAAACTGCTACGTTTTGACTTCGATCGGTTTGTTAATTTCTGGTTCGAGTTACAATAACCAGTTCAAGGGTTTAAAAACCAGGAGAAACAAACCGGTGGGCTCCTCGTTTGCCCGGAAAGGAGAATAAGGGAGATAAACGGAACAATTTTTTTTAGGATTAATTGTCTTGTCCCGTCACCAAAGAGTAGCGCTTTAAATTGCCGGATCTTGATTGCCCAATTAAAATGGGCACACCTTTAATGTGCAAGTGTTTGAATTGTTGCTTATTATTCCTCATTTTCTCTTTAGCGAAATTTGCTGAAATTTGACTCACAGCATGCATGCATGTCAGCAACCCCCATTGTCACCAACTAACTTCCTGCTCCCAGCAATACTTCGCGGCAGGACCAAAGCCCAAAGGACCTCGATCACACGTCGAGATTCGAGCGTCTCGTACTCTCCTCCGCACATAGCTGGTGAGAGATCTACTTACCCGTTCAAAAATACGAGGGGTTATAGTTTAAATGATTTTATTTAGAAATATAAGATTTGTATATAGATTTAATGAGTTTTTTTTTACTATATCTCTATTTATTCTCTCTCAACTACATACATTTATCCATTACCACCATACACAAACTATTATCTCTCATCTTTCAAGACAATTAAGTGAGGTATCCAAGTCATTTTCACCCATATTTTTCTCAATTTCATCTTAACCTTAATCTTTGTACAAAGGCAAAATACATCGTATATTTTTAAAGAGTAAGTATTGCGCTTTTCCTTCCGTCAGGCACCAGGCTTCTCTGGCCCAACCCGACCCATCGTTGATCTTTTGCATGCATGCATGCGCTCACTGTTGGAAACCACAATGATCGATCCGCTGTTCCACTCACCGTTTCGTGGGAAGAAAAATCGTTCAAAAAAGAAAACTAGGGAACAACTATAGCGTTTGAGGTAGTACAATAGTGCTACATCGCTACCCTCTTTATTCTTACTCCCTTCGCTTCTCATGCGCTTCCTTTTCCTCATCTATCTCCTCCTCGCCTGACTCTCCGGCCTCCTTCAATGTTGTCATTGTCGTGCCAACTTCTTCTCTTTTTTGTTCCTCGATGTTTTCCTCTACCGTCGGCCCTGCCCCAATGGCACGGCACGTCTCTCAAGCAGCTCCCGACGCCACCCTCTACACCTTTGTCGCCCGTCGTGCCAATCCTGCCACCATGTGCTGTAGCGACGTCTCGCTGCC
The DNA here is from genome assembly GCA_036346275.1 of Otatea glauca. Lineage (NCBI taxonomy): Eukaryota > Viridiplantae > Streptophyta > Magnoliopsida > Poales > Poaceae > Otatea > Otatea glauca. Next base: position 45,776,159 of record CM070714.1, read on the forward strand.
TTGCCGCACCACCTACACTCTTCACCCGCCGTCGTCCAAGCTCCGCCCAACCTAATTACAATGTTGTCATCATGGTGGGACCCACCGCCCTCTTACAAACTTGCGGCCAGCAGCACCTCGCCGCACCACCACCTACCATCAAGCTACCGCCCCCTCCCTCTACAGCCAAGAGGGCATGGTGAATCATTATCATAACCGATGAACTCTAAACCTAATTAAACCCTTGCCGACAGTAGACGCCGTCATCGAAGAAGGAAGCTTTGTCACTAGAGAAGAAAGGTGGTGCACCAAGAAGAGAGGAGAGGTCGTGCGTGAGCTGGGGAGGAGTTCCGCAGGAGGAGGGGTTGTGCACGGAGGCGCACCTAAACGTGCGATAAACCAAACATCGCTGACTCTATGTGATATATATTTTTTTCCTTTAAAGTAAAAATCCTATACCTTATCGCGCCTAGGCATGCGAAAGATTTCCTTAAAAAAAACTTTTCCACTTAGGCGCTCACAGTTAGGTGACCGCAGCTCGCGCTCCGGCCGACCACGTCGCAGGCGCCGAGTGGTCGATCGACAGGCTTGTCAGATGCTATGGTCCATCGCATGCAGTCCCACCCGCCGCCAGGGCGACTTCGACGATGCCACGCGTGCCGGTCGTCTTGATTGATCGTACTAGTTTATCGCTGGCCCGATGGACACGCGCGACATCACAAAGGGCTGGTTCGGTGCGCGTACATTTGCAAACTCCCATCGATCGATGATTAATTGCCCAAACTACTATCAACGAGCAAATCCGTTGCGCCGATCGAAACGTGCCAAAAGGGAAGGAGACGTACCGCTGCATGCCCCGGGACGGCATGCAATGGATCGGAACTGGCCAGAACCATGCACCAGTTCACACCGTCCGCAGTAGCTCATGCGCGCGGTGGCTGGCGGCGCGGCAGATCGATCTGCAGTCAAGTCGGATTGGAGGGGCAGATAGACATGCGCGCGACGGGAACGCCCGTACCTAAACAGCTTGCGCAATCATTGAAGACACGTATGTCCTGCGGCCACTGTAGCGTGCCCCGCGCGCGCGTCCGTCCGGCGCCGCTCCGCGCGCTACCTAGCTCGCTCCGGCTCTGATATTTTCCTCCCTACCAACCGGGTGGGCTACCCCTGCCTGCGACTGCGACGACCGACGCGCGCGACAATGAGCAAGCAGCAGATGTACGGCTCCGAGGACCGTTACGTCTGCCCCATCCAAACTGAGGGCTCAATGGTTCAAAACGGTATCATGCATGCACGAATGCCTGATCGATGTCTCGTCCAAGACAAACACCGAAACTCAGCGCCGTCTTGACTCTTGAGAACAGCTCAGTGGTTGTGACTGCCTCCAGCGGCACGCCCAGTGTAATAAAAAAAAACGGCATAAAGTACGTTAAATGAACAGTGTATTTCCGCGCTTCAAATATCATGGACTATAGATTATGTCATTAGTATACGTAGAAGACACGCCCATATAGAAACATCACACACTTTGTGATACATGAGTGTGATGTTCGGGAATTATGCGTGTCCGGCTTGTACTAAAAAAATACAGCGCCGTCTCGTCAGGGCAAACGCTGCACACAAGTGTCCGTACGAAATGGCCAGAGGCAATTTGACAAGTCCAACAGGGGGAACGGGGGGTCAGAGACGACGGGTGGCATATATACGGACAACAACCAGCGATTCAACCTATCGATCGATCAATCGCCCGGTTGATTGGTTTGCAGGGTGGCTAGCTAGCTACCAACCTCTGCAGGCAAGAGGCGATCGACTGCACGCTGCCGTCCTGGCACCCTTGACGCTTATTTAGATCGCACGTAGCCGCGCGCTAGCAAGCTAGCTCGCGCACCGACCGATGATGCATGTGGCTCGCGACCGCTACGTGCGCACACACAGCGCGCGCGTCTGGTTTACGTTGCAGCTACCTACAAGCGTGCCCCGGGCGGCGGTGTGCCACCCACCTACGTTCCCCGGCATGAAGCGGTCACCTGTAGATATGCCCATTACGCTACATATATTCAACCTTGTAGCTAGCTCCATCTTCGGTCGTGCATATCCTAAAGCAAATGGCATGCTATGGCATGCATATGTAACTAGGATACTACCACGCCCCTTTCGGCCTCCAAGAATCTATCCGAATCGTACACTCATGCTGTGCTTCCACCACTTTCAGATCAAAATTATGTTGCTCCCTGTTAGCGTCGAAAAATATGACGAAGGATTGATCGGCTATAATACATATAAACATCGAGTTTAAGTTGGTTCGTGGCGTGTTAGCCGATTTGATCTTTCAATCGGCAAGATAAATAGGTGCAAACCGTTATAATCTGCTTAAACTAAGTTAAATAAGCGTCTCAGCTGATTAGATGGTACGATCGGCTAGATGGATCTAAACGACTATTACAGTCGATTAGACGATAGGTAAAGGTATGTTTTCCCCCGAAAAAGGCGATGCGCAACAAGATCGGTATGAAAACAAACATGGGATAACTGGCGTAATTGAAGATGACCAACATTCGGCGGTGCACAACTTTATCGATCAAAATCGAATTATAGAGAAGATTCTAAGTTACAAAAGCTACTCCTAATTGATAGAAAGTAAATGAAAAGTAGATACGAGTAGAATAACTGGCTTTAGGCATATTTTCTTATCACCTCTAGATCTCTTATATAACACTTAGGCCGTTCGTATCCTCCTCTAGTTCTTGCAAACACATGATTTGTATTGGCCTTAACTTTCAAAAGATTAACTTCTCTTGGAGCCGATATCGGCTAAGACTATCCATGTTTAACCTTATCTTCCTAAATCGGCTACATCTACTAAATCTTGGTGTCAACAATATCACTTAGGCTCAACTTCCGGGAGATAAATTACTCTGAGCCGATATCGACTAAGACTCTCCATATTAAACTTCATATCGGTTATAATTCCAATTGTAACTTATTTTTTTCCTTTTTAACCGATATCGGCTAAAAATATCTAATTTCATCTTTGACCTAACAAATCAGTTATGCCTTGCCAAATTAAGGTGCTAACATATGCCTCCTATTTTGGGAGATAACATGTTATCTTTCAAAAATCTTCTTCATTGGTTTGAACATATATTTTCTTATCATAGCTAAAATTTAACTGCATTGAGTTAATTTGGCTTTCAGATCGGTAATCGGCCAACTCGTATATTCGTAGTTGATAGTAACAATTTGAGTTTTAGCCAATCAAGATCCAACTAGTACCTTGGGTGATACATTTTCAAGTATTTACTATTAATTGCTTTAGGGAATACCACACCGTCTAATGTTTCCAAAATATAGGAGTTAACTTGGACAAACCGATGCACACTATATGATCCCACGTTGATCACTTACCAAATCGGCTATCTCTCGAGCCGATGGATGGTATGGTTTTCTAGACTAGATCGGCTTCGTGGAACTAAAATCATCGGCTGAATCTGTTTTTTTCTTACTCCACCCTTTTCTCGCAACTTTAATCGGATAAAGCTCATTAAAAGTTTTGTCCCTTTGTTTTTCTTGTTCAGCTTCCTAGTCTCTTGGGTCCTTAGTCTTTGAAGCCTTCTTCTTTGTGATCGGTTTAAACCCGGAGGACACCATCTCAGCTCTGGTTCGATCGACTGCTTTGGTTCGATCGACTTACATATTTTCCCTACCAGATCCATACTTGTCGGAGAGCTAGACTCCTCATACTGGTCTTGTTTCTGACTTATGATCGGCTTAGAAATCCTTTATTGGACCGATCTTAAACCAGACTCATCTTGATCTTGTTTTTGACTTACGGTCAACTTAGAAATTCTATCTTTAGCCGACCATCGCTGCTTGTTACCTTGATATGGGTAATGCTGCATCATACATGTGTTTGGTGACGGCAAAGCTAATCCCCTCTCCCAGCAAAATTGCCAAAAAGGACACCACTAGTGAGCTCTTTCAAGGCCGCTTGGGCGATATTCATTAACTGGCCGATTTGGAGGACTTCGTCGTGGCCTTTCATTCCACCTTTCATATTTTGCCAATAGTTATGAAAAAGTGGGCTTCGACTTTTGTATCAGCTTATGTAGTGGCAATGCTCTCAGCCTTATAACTCTTTGGCGTGATTATTCTTAAAGTTTTCCCTTCACAGTCGGCTTTTATTTGTATAGAGCCAACATTAATCATGAGTGTCTTATTGCCATTAGAATTTGATTGTACATCGGCTTAACGTGTCATTTTTGTAGCCGATGATATATGAATTTGATCCTTAGGCTCTGCATCTTGTGTCGCCTTTTCCTTCTTTTCAAAACAATGGACCATGTTAATTGGAAAATGATTAGCGTCCAGCTCCATCGTCGGCTCTTCTGCAAACTTTAATTGGTCATCCTCTATAGCCGATTGTATCTTATTTTTGTTATTCCTGAATTCATGTTTGAAGCCCTTATTATCGGAGAAAAGGCTTTCTTGAGCTGATACTCGTTGCAGGAGATAGCTTAAATTGGTGAATTCTTGCCCGCAATTTTTGTTGAAGTATATTTAGTAGTAATATTTGTTCAATTATATTTAGTAGCAATATTTGTTAAAGTATATTTAGTAGCAATATTTGTTGAATTATACTCAGCAACAATGGAATGCATTGAAATGTAAATGGTATTGATATGTGAATAGCTATTTTGCACTTGTTGGATTGATATGTGAGTAGTATTCATTTGTTGACATATTATTGCTAAATGCCTACTTTACAAATTGTAATTGCCTAAAATATAGCAAAGGTCATGTGGAATTTTTTTCATATTTAGGAAAGTTCATGATGGATTTTTTTTCATGTTTTCCATACTTTTTTATGTATATTTCTTACATTTTCCCCAATTTTTGGGTCTTCAATGGATTTTTACGAATTTTATAATTTTTTTTGCAATTTAACGTTTTTAATTTTTCCCATTTTGTTTGAAATACGATCGCCGGTTTGACCAGATTTTAAATTCGTTTGACTTTCCAAATAGTTCGATTTTGAGCGAATTTCGAACGGTTTTTCGCGGTTTTCGATACCGTCGGGTCGTCAAAATCCGAGTTTCAAATGGTATTGTTAACCCTGGTTGCTTCTTCATCCGTGGGATCTAACCTGACTACCACGACAAATATTCCTGGCAGATAAATTTTTTTAGCTATAAAGATTGACTAGCTAGGGTCGTGCGCTATGCTACGCAGTGCGAAATTTGGTCCAACGGTTATTTCTGAAAAAAGATAGCCATGGTCGTGCAGTACACTGCGCCCAGGGTTTAAAATGACGACGAAAACCGATCGTGCCGAGCCGATTTAGCAATTAAAACGTTCGGAAAACCGATCAGATGAATAGTAAATTTAAAAAATTTGAATAAATTTAGCAAACAGTGCCAAAAAAAATTGAATTTTTTTTGTACAGTCCTGAGGCAATCCTAATGATTATGTAAAATTTTTAGATTATTATAAGATATGTACATTTTTTAAAAATTCCGACAGTGATACTGTCACATTATATGCTCTTCAGTTTTTTATTTTCTAGGGGCACAAAATGAAGTCTAATATTTCTTAAAAAAATTTTGTGATGTTATAACGTAATTAAAATGATTATGTAAAATTTTCAGATGATGATAAGATATGTGTATTTTTTAAAAATTCTGAAAGTGTTATTATCATTGTATATGCTATTATGTTTTTGATTTTATATAAGTACTAAATGAAGTCTAATATTTCTTAAAATTTTAGTAAATGATCCTTTGGAACTTATTATGTTTAAATTAAAATTTCAGAATATAAAAATTATTTTAATTATTTATAAAAATCTAACAATGTCTTTGTTCCTTTTCATTAATTTCTGTTTTGGATTTTTTAGAAGTAACAAATGATTTTAAAAATTGTTTAAATTCATCTGAGGTGTTTTATAGATTAATTGGGATTTTTTGTAATTTTTTTTACAAAAAATTCAATTTTTTCAATTTTCTTGCATATACACGTGAAAAAAAACGTGAAAAAATTGTTTAAATTCAATTTTTTCATATTTTTCAATTTTCTTGATTTTAAAAAACGTGAAAAAATGGGCCGCTAGGAGTCGTCGTCAAATATGCGAAATCGTGGGCTCTTTTTTTTGCGTAATTTATGTTTTCTCGTTTTATTAAAAAAATAGGTTGATAGGAGCCGTCGGCGAATCTATGGAACCACGGGCTCATTTTTAGGGAAAAACCGCGGAGGGACCTAAACGAAATTTTGGTTTTTTTAGGTCCATTATGCTAAAAACCGATTTCGAGTTCTTTTTGTGTAATTTTGGTTTTTCTTGAGGGTTTTTTAAAAAAATTGGGTTGCTAAGAGCCGTCAGCGAATCTGTGAAACGCGGGCTCATTTTTTTTTTGGGCGCGCGTGCGCACGACGGAACGCATGCGTAATGCATCATTTCTATGCAAGAAAACATCCTATCAAATCGCACAGCCATTTTAGTAAGGTGTTTATTTTTATAGAGTTTGGTTTGACTTTGTCGTTCTTTAAAATTGAAATTTGACAATAAATTTTTTTAATACTTTGTTCATAGCTATAAAATCATAATGATAAAAAAATGCTTTTAAATACGAATTTAAGTATATTGTTATGAATAACCCTTGTTAGAGTTAGAACCTTCGGTTCTGATACCACTTGAGTTGCATGCACTAGCAGATTCACCAAAAAACTTAACTAATGAGGAAAGGTGGGCAATTTACTTCCTTTCACGTGTAGACTCTCTCAGGCCTAGGACATAGAATATAAGTATGCTGCAATTATTTTTTTTAATTGCGTCGACCGGATCTTGAACTCAAAACCTCTTGGCTCTGATACCATATTATGAATAACATTTGTTAGGGTTAGAACATTAGGCTCTGATACCACTTGAGTTGCATGCATCAGCCAGTTCTTCCAAAAGCTTAAGCTAATGAGGAAAAATGAGCAATTCATTTTTACTTTAATAGATATTACTTTTGTGTGGTACCTAATTGTTGATCAAAGTTTACGAATTTAAAATCTCAGAATGCTTTGACGTCTTACGAAAATAAACAGAGGAAGGATTTCACAGCAACATAATGCCAAAAAATGGTGAAGTCCCATTTGTTCTCTTACGTGAAGCATTCGCCCCTTTTCTGAATTCTGGTATTTTTTTCTAGTTAGTACATACCTGCAGCCTGTTGGTAGCTTGGGCGGGCGAACTGATAATAACGTCATAATTGAAATAAACAACTGTCGTCTGCTATCTCCCAGCAGTATGGCGCGCGCAACATCTAGAAGGTCATAGCCACAGCGATGGCTAAAGAAGAATAGGTTGAGTATACGTTTATGTTGTAAGGTATTCAAAAGATATGTGAATTCAGAATTCCTCCTTTTCATGATATAATATATAAAGCCCCTTTACCTTTGATCTTAGCAACGAAAGAAAATACGTAGTAGGATTAATAATGCACACAAATGATGGATGCTTGCCACTTGTCCTTTTGCTTGCATGGAGTTAGAAAGAGATCAGGAAGGAGAGGGGTAGGGATATAAAAAATGCTTGACTCAATTCCAACTCAGACTCGCTTAACCTAAACTCCAGCTTAAGAGATCAAGCTGTTCGAATTCGACTCGTTTACGTAGTGAAGAGGGTACCATCCAAGAACACGTTACAAGAGAGCAAGGCAGATATTTTGTTAGTAATTTCGACAGTAGACTACTACTGCTACACTTCCTCGGCATACATCCCCAGAAAAATTCAAGACTAAGATTGAATTTGGATCAGAAGAAAAAAAAAGGTCTAGCTGTGTTGCACAAAATCGGATAAATTGAATTACACCATCACAGCTGTCCCATTTCATTCAAAGGTCAGCTCATCTGACTGCACATGCCTTTTTAATTTCTGATTGGAATGTTAACCTACTACTAACATCCTATTTTTCCGCATCATCTAAAGAAAAAAACGTCATACTTTTCTGCATCTAAAGAAAAAACATCCTAGTTTTTTGCTGGACATTCCAAAAGGGAGAGAGAAAAAAATTATATATTTTTTGTCAAAAAATAAAGATGCAGAGCTGCATGCTTACGACCATTTCAATGACGGAACTAACGATCAGTTGAACACTTGTCATTCCCATCATAAAACAGGTTCAGCATTTCAGCATGCGCGCATTCGTACTTACCGGCTGCATCAGCCGGTCAGTGATACCGGCAAGCCGTCTCAATTACTGTCTACTCCGATAATCGCATAGGTTATGACTCGATGACTCCTCAACATAGTCTTTAGACGGACTGAAGAAAAGAAACTGGCCCAATCAGTAGGTATGTTTGCCAACAAAAAATGCTGGAAATAAACACCAACTAAGCGGAGGGAGGGGACGGGGTAGTAGCTAGCTGAAGCTGATGCAGTGGCCAGGCCACGAGGATGGGATTCAGATAAGCAGAGCAAGCTGCCAAATAGAGCAGCATTATAGGAGTGGCGCTGTGGCAGGACAGAGCGAAGGTAGCAGGAGAGCGTGTACAGTAGCTACTGGTGTGGTGTGGAGGCGGGCGGAACTGAAGGGGAGAGGTGAGCTGGAGGCTGGAGAGGGGGTCCCTCGCGCGCTGGGTGGCCAAGCTGTATCTTATTCTTGCCCTCCTCAAGGACTGGTTAATTGATTAAGTAATCCGCCTTGCTTTTCTTTTTTATTTTCCGAGTGAATTGTGCAATGATTCGTTCTCTCTCTCTGACACCACACATCTCTCCTCATCTGGATTCTGGAGTAGCGCGTAGTGGGAGTGGTAGATATTTGGGGGCCAAGCCCAAGACGGAGAGGCGAGAGCGGAGGGGAGCCTAACTGCCAATCTATAAATAGCCTAACCTCCCTCGCCTTTCCCTCCACACCCAGCACCACCGCGCATCTCCTCCTCCTCCTCTGCGATTAGCAAACCGAAGCAAGCGATGGGTGCTTTCCTCCTCTTCCTCTGCCTGCTCGCGCCTTTCATCCTCGCTTGCGCCGTCCGCGGCAGGAGACGGCCCTCACCGTCGGCCCGCGGCGGCCGGGGCAGCCTGCCGCTGCCGCCGGGATCGATGGGCTGGCCGTACGTCGGCGAGACGTTCCAGCTCTACTCGTCCAAGAACCCGAACGTGTTCTTCGCCAGGAAGCGGAACAAGTACGGGCCTATCTTCAAGACGAACATCCTGGGCTGCCCCTGCGTGATGGTGTCGAGCCCGGAGGCGGCGCGGTTCGTGCTGGTGACGCAGGCGCACCTCTTCAAGCCCACCTTCCCGGCGAGCAAGGAGCGGATGCTGGGGCCCCAGGCCATCTTCTTCCAGCAGGGGGACTACCACGCCCACCTCCGCCGCCTCGTCTCCCGCGCCTTCTCCCCCGAGGCCATCCGCGCCTCCGTCCCCGCCATCGAGGCCATCGCCCTCCGCTCCCTCGGATCCTGGGATGGCCGCTTCGTCAACACCTTCCAAGAGATGAAGACCGTGAGTTCTTCCTCATCCTCCTTTGCCTCTTCCTCTGCTCTGCTCTCTTCTGTTCCATATGCTTCGACTGTTGTGCTGATCGGTTTGTTGACGTCATGGCAGTACGCGCTGAACGTGGCATTGCTGTCCATCTTCGGGGATGAGGAGATGCGCTACATGGAGGAGCTGAAGCAGTGCTACCTGACGCTGGAGAAGGGGTACAACTCGCTGCCGGTGAACCTGCCGGGCACGCTGTTCCACAAGGCTATGAAGGCCCGGAAGCAGCTGGGCGCCATTGTGGCCCACATCATCTCGGCCCGGCGCGAGCGGCAGCGAGGGAGCGACCTCCTGGGCTCCTTCATGGACGGCCGCGAGGCCCTCACCGACGCCCAGATCGCCGACAACGTCATCGGCGTCATCTTCGCCGCCCGCGACACCACCGCCAGCGTCCTCACCTGGATGGTCAAGTTCCTCGGCGACCACCCCTCCGTCCTCAAAGCCGTCACCGTAAGCACCCATTAATCGATCCATCTTAGACCTCCCAGCCCGCTTCTAACACTCAACAGCAGCCACTGACCCATCGATTGGATCGAACTGACCGAAACAGGAGGAGCAGGAGGAGATCGCGAGGGAGAAGGAGTCGTCGGGGGAGCCGCTGTCGTGGGCGGACACGAGGCGGATGCGAATGACGAGCCGGGTGATCCAGGAGACCATGCGGGTGGCGTCCATCCTCTCCTTCACCTTCCGGGAGGCCGTGGAGGACGTTGAGTACCAAGGTGAGCAGAGGAGGCATCATCACATCCCTGTGTCCGTTTCGTCGTCCGTGGCAGCGCCGTCCCTTTCTGGACAGCAGCTCGCTGCTGCGAATGAACTGGACGGAATGGACGCGTCCCTAACCGAAAAAGAAAAGAAAAGAAAAGAGAGACGCTACTCCTCGAATAGACTAACTCAGCTCGACTCCTCGGTCGCTTCGTGCAGGGTACCTGATCCCCAAGGGCTGGAAAGTGCTTCCCCTGTTCCGCAACATCCACCACAACCCCGACCACTTCCCCTGCCCGGACAAGTTCGACCCTTCCCGATTCGAGGTCAGCATCAGAACTCCACCCAAAAACTAGAACTACTTCCCTTTCCGGTGTGTGCGCGGCTGCCGCTGTCCGTGGTTTGTTAGCAGTGGCTGATTGGGTTCGGTTTCGTGTGTCTGGCCGCAGGTGGCGCCCAAGCCCAACACGTTCATGCCGTTCGGGAACGGGACCCACTCGTGCCCCGGCAACGAGCTCGCCAAGCTGGAGATGCTCGTCCTCTTCCACCACCTCGCCACCAAGTACAGGTGGTCCACCTCCAAGTCCGAGAGCGGCGTGCAGTTCGGCCCCTTCGCTCTGCCGCTCAACGGCCTGCCCATGAGCTTCACCCGCAAGGCCGACGACTGAGACGTACGCTGCGCCTAGTACAGTCGCTGCAGATCAAGAACGACGGCAGCGGGTAACAACCCGCGGTATACGCGAAACCGCGGCTGGAACTCACTTCCATCCGTTTTCGCGGCGGTCGCCATCGCGGGGGACACCTGTAGGCGCCGCAGTGGGAGCAGGAGACCGATCGGTGGATAGATGCCGTACTAGCACAGATCATCAGAGTCCTTGTACAGATTCTTCAGCTTGGACTATGACGGGCAAGAGAATGTGAGGGGAAAAAAAAACCAAAAGACTACGTAGACATTTAAGCTAGGAACGCCACAAAGAAGTGGCGATCAAATGTAAAACATTTTCCTTTTAATTTTTGTCAACACCTATAGGAGAGAGAAGAGAAATGAGACGAGAAAAAAAAGAGCGAAAGAACCCTTATTGGAATGTAAGCTAGCTAGGTTGCCTGCCTGAAAGCAGCTGGCAGCTAGGCTGAATAGACGACCGACGGATTGATTGATCCATCGATCGCAAGAATCAAAAGTGAAGAACGTCGTGATCCTGCAGCTAAGGCCAAGGGAGAGCGATTTCTTTGTATTGTTTCGTCCAACGCAAGAGAAAATGACCTTCTTAAAGAAAAGAATTGAATTGTCTACACATGCACATACAATTAGTACTCTTTCTCGATCGCTGTTGGGTGTCTCGCGATTAAGCAAGAAATATTCTCGGTCGCCTCATGTGTGTATCAGTGCATGCTTTGTAGAAACAAAGTCCGCACTACATCTCCATAAACAAAAATCAGTTGTACTTTTGGATAGGATGCTCCTGCCTGGGTCAAACTCAAGAAACCATCGTGCATATTGTGGGGTCGAGATCGATGCACTTGGAACTGAGCCACAGCCTTACCTCTCTAGGGCCTAGCTCTTCAGGGCCCTGGCCGAGCTCTAGCTCCAATTTTAGGGCTCTATAAGCTATTTTTGGAAGAAGCGGGTTCTAGGAGAATCTCAGAGTCCCAAGAAAAATTGGTATGCATGACCTAAATTTCAGCTACAAAACAACCCAATACACATTGATGGTTTTAGTCCTTAAAAGATTTGTTATTATTTCCTCCTTCGATTTAATTAAGTCGCTGGTGTATTTTGAGATTCAAACTTTGTAATGTTTGATTAGCAATTAACCCAATAATACATAGGTTTAGTATAACAAATGTGTTACCGTTAGGTTCATGCTCGAAAGTTCTTTTATATGATGATGATTTTTTAGTTGTTAACACAGTATAGTAATAGAAATTAACTGACAAAGTTCAATTTTGAAGAGTAAGATAACGATGATGACCAAAGTGAGCAGCATCGGCTCCCATCGGTAGTGGCAACACTTGTCGAGTGGTTGTGACGTGTTTGGGCTAGCGGTGTGGCTAATTGGGCAACGACGCAATGGATTGGATCAGCAATGTAGCGCGACATAATCCAACGGTGGCGTGGTGAGGATTTATTTTTTAAATAATATATTTTTTAAATAATTATATAAAAATACACCTCTATCGCTATTTCCATTTCAAATGTCGACTGTGCTTGTCGCTATTTGAAACGATGATAGAAGCACAATCGTTGTTTCAAATGGTGACAGAGGTTGTTTAGTCGTGAATTGAATTGACTGACAGATTATTTTATCGTGTATTCACTTGGATGACAAGGCTGAGGCTTCTGTTACCATTTGAATTGGTAACAGAACCATGTTGTCAATTCAAATGGCAATAGAGGTATATTTTTGTAAAATTTTGTTTCGGCGTATTATTTTTTAAAAATTATTAAAAAAAATTTGGTACGGTGAATGATGACGAGGGTAAGAAAGTAATTTCTCTTTTTATTTCCTACTTTTCCGGAGCTAGCGAAGCTATTCGCTATTGGCTTCGATTTCTTTCTATAAACTACTCTAGTTTCGAGATGCTCCCAAAAAAGCTGACCTCTAGAGCTCGATCGTTTGGCCAATGGCCAGGCATCTTGGGCTTCTCCCTAGAAACCTAGAACTGGAGCCCTTCCAAACTACATTAATTTTCTTGCAACAAAAAATATCAATGCAGTTGGATTGGATGATCCCTCTGTCTCCATCGGATTTCCCACCAAATCAAATTAAACTGGTCCTGACATTTTTTGTCGGGGTGAACTGCTACTTCCGTTTTTTCTACTCATTATTTTGGAAATTAGCACGATCTCCAATAAATATTTTTAACTATTATTATTTTTAGTTATATGTAAGTACAAATCATTAAATGTAATAACATAACAGTATTTTTAAGACCAATCTAGTGATATCGTAGTCAAATTTTTAAAAATTTGATTGCACGTATTCTAAATTGACATCAAACAACTTAACGAGGGATTGACTTTTTTAAGATGGAACCGAAAACTTTACTTAAATTGAGAGAAGCCGACGCATGCAGCTGCTCCCGTGTACCACTAGTACGTAAGGTACCGAGGAGAGATAGGCCAAAGGAAAGCGAAGTTTCGTGGAAGCAGAGGCAGCCAGGTAGTCACCTCTCCTCTAATGGCGAGACAGATGGAATCCTATACTCTGCCAATTATTCAGCCAGTCGGGCAGGCAGTCACGAGCCGGCATTATTCAGAGCCGACGGACGCGTGAACGAACAGAGCCAATTAGTGCCAGACAGGAGGCGAGCAGCTGCGTGCGATCGAGCGCGCGCACGGCGTTTTTTAAAATCCCCTGCGTGCGTCCACCGGTGATCCATCTGGATATGCTATAGTATACTATCAGCATTGTCTCCGACTTTCAGTGCTCGTGCGAGACTGAATCATGCAGTGATGGTCTTGCTGCTGATTGGCCTCTCGATTCTGCTGATCTCTTCTCACCCCAGTGTCCCCATCCATTCTCGGGGTTGACTCGTAGCTTAGCTTAGCTTGGCTAGTGCACTGCTTGTCAACGCATGCATGTATACTTGTCATACATCACCCACGGTCACATGTGTTGAGAGCTGTTAGCACCTAAATTTGGTAAGGCATAACCGATTTGTTAGGTTAAAGATGAAATTAGATATTTCTAGCTGATATCGGTTTAAAAGGAAAAAGATAAGTTACAATTGGAATTATAGCCAATATGGAGTTCAATATGGAGAGTCTTAGCCGATATCGGCTCAAAGAGTAATTTATCTCCCAGAAATTGGGGTCGATACGCATTGTGGATCTTGAGTCGGAGAAGGATACGATCAGCTTAAGAGATATTGTTGACACCAAGATTTAGCAGATGTAGCCGATTTAAGAAGATAAGGTTAAACGGATACGATCAGCTTAAGTGATATTGTTGACACCAAGATTTAGCAGATGTAGCCTATTTAGGAAGATAAGGTTAAACACGGATAGTCTTAGCCGATATCGGCTCAGAGAGAAGTTAATCTTTTGGAAGTTGAGGCCGATACGAACCATGTGTTTGTAAGAATTGGAGGAGGATACGATCGACCTAAATGCTATATAAGAGGCCTAGAGGTGATAAGAAAAAGGTGCACAGAGCTAATCAATCAACTCGCATCTACTTTTTATTTACTTTCTGTCAACTAGGAGGAGCTTTCGTAACTTAGAATCTTCTCTGTAATTCGATTTTTATCAATAAAGCTGTACCGCCGATTGTTGGTCACCTTCAATTACGCTATCAGGTTTGATCTTTTTTCGATTTTGCTGCGCATCGTCTTCTTCGGAGAAGATTTACCTTTATCCTCTGATTAACCTTAATCGGTTAATTAGACTTATCGTCACTCTCGATTTGATCGTATTTTGGCTGATTAGATCTAAGCCGATTGTTATATTCTCCTTACCAATTGCAGGATCAAATCGGTTGACACGCCTTGATCAACTGAGCCCAGCGTTCGTCAGGTGTGTTGTGACCGATAAACTCCACTTCAAGTTTTTGAAGTCAACAAGAGCTTCTTTGCAATCAATGCTGTACTACTATTATATGGAAAACTTGAGTGTCCATACGAAGAAAATGAAGCAGGGAGAGAGACCACACGAAGGGAGGGAGAATTGTAGTAGCTCCTGTCTTATGTACTGGTGAAATCAAAGCACGTGGCAATGTATGACTTTTGGATGATGGCTCACCTCTTTGCGTCGCTTGAAAATTAAGTCGTAAAAGCTCATCTTTCACTGTGATATTGTAATATGAACTATTGCGACCCGGCCCCATTTGTGTTAACTACCACATAAACAATCTCTTTGAGAGTTATTTCTTGCATGTCGATCTATATACAAAAGGCAAATCGTCAAATTGAATCTAAATATCATTCTAATGAATTCTCGCAATTGATGTGTATAAGAACTTATAAAGTCCACATGAATAAAAGGATGGGGAAGAGAAACAACATGGAAAAGGAAGAAGAAAGAATTGTAGCTCTTGCCCTACCCTAGGTACTGGTTAAATCAAAATATGTGGCACGGTATGACTTGTTGGATGATGGCTCACCTAATTGTGTCACGTGATAATTACAAGTCAGAAAAGCTCATCTTTCACAGAGATATTGTAATAAGAACTATCGTGATCCGTCCCCTTTTATTCTAACTAGCTCGAAACCAATCCCTTTGAGAGTTATTTCTTGCCTGTCGATCTATATACAAAAGACAAACTAGTCAAATTGAATCTAAGTATCATCCTAATGAAGTCTCGCAATTAATGTGTATAAGAACTTAAAAAGTCCACATGAAGAAAATGACGAGGAAGACAGATCACACGAAGGTATGAAGAAAGAATTGTAGCTCTTGCCCTAGGTGCTGGTTAAATCAAAATATGTGTCACGGTTGACTTCTTGGATGATGGCTCATCTAATTGTGTCACGTGAAATTACAAGTCAGAAAAGCTCATCTTTCACTGAGATGTTGTAATAAGAACTATTGTGAGTGACCCGTACCCTTTTGCTTTAACTAGCACATCGCCAATTTCTTTGAGAGTTATTTCTTGCCCGTCGATCTATATACAAAAGAAAAATCGTCAAATTTAATCTAAATATCATACTAATAAAGTCTTGCAATTAATGTGTATAAGAATTTATAAAGTCCACATGAAGAAAAGGATGAGGAAGAGACGACACGAAGATAACAAAAAGGAGGAAGGAAAAATTGTAGCTCTTGCCCTAGATACCGGTTAAATCAAAATATGCGGCACAGTATGACTTCTTCGATGATGGCTCAACTAATTGTGTCACGTGAAATTGCATATAATGAAATTTAGAATAAATTTCACAAAACTACATGTTTCCTCTATAAATTATAAGAAAACTACCTATTTTAGCTCCTATTTTATAAAACTATAGATTTTAGGATAACTTATATTCGTGAACTGCATGTTTTAGAATTATCCATTTTTTGTAACAGGTCTGACAGTATGGACCCACATAGCAGTCTCGTGCATGAGTGAAACAGGAAATAGGGGTACGTGGGGATGTCATGTGGGCCCATATTATCAGACCTGTTACAGGAACTGATCAATTATAAAACGTGTAGTTTTGTTACACAAGTTCTCATAAAATTTGTAGTTTTGTAAAATAAGAGCTAAAACATATAATTTTCTGATAGTTTGTACAAAAAACTTGTAGTTTTGTAAATTATACTCTAAAATTTAACATTTGATTGATATATTGCTTGTAAATACCATCATGTCCATCTCCTTTTTTGTTTTGACGAACACAAACTCAACCATTTTAGGAGGTATTTATTGTTTGTTGATATCTCTACAAAAGGAAAACCTTTAAACCAAATCTATTATATAACTAATCCCCTCGTCGCAAGAAGAAGAAGAAGAAGAAGAAGAAGAAAGAAAGAAATAGTCCCCTAAGGCGTCATGGTTATTTGGGTTCTAATAAAGTTTTTGGAAAACAATGATACATAGGTTCTATTGAATTTGATAATAGTTAAAGTATTATTTTGTTTTTCATTGATTTGTGTAATTGAAATGAAAAATATAGCAAAACCAACTTCTCACATAACTTTAAGAGTGAGTTCTACGAACAAGAGATCTACAAAATCAAGGTTTTCTTCCAAAATACTTTGGAAAAAATTAAAGAAATGCTATCTCTAAATTAGTCTGTTTTAACTTTCAACACTAAGTTGCATTGTTGGCACCAGAACTCTCTCTATCTTGTCTCTCTCTTCTACTTCTTCTTCTCCTCTTTTTTTTTTTTGGCAGTACACACGAGTTTTGTTTTTGCCGACCTTTTCTATGGGCTTTCATAGGACATAGAGATCAATCAAATTCTTTGGACTTCCCTTGGAAGGATGATGTGATGATAAGAAGGGCCACACATCAAGTTTAATATAAGTGGTTTTGTCATCTCGTGACATGATATTTTGTCGTGTCAACAACTTCATTTTTAAGAGAATTGACATTGCAAATTTTATCAAAACAAAATTCAAGGAGCAACGTGGTCAAGTTGGGAAGTTAGGTCTCAATGAGCTAGCATGCATATATCATACCTATAAACAATGAGTTGACTCTAGCATATATAATTAATATTCTAGCTCCAGCTTTTCTTGTGGTGTTTTGAACTCCGATAGAGTTGAATCCCGTTTCTCTGTACGACTGCCGGCTGTGTGAAATTAACGTTGCCTCTAAAATACAATTTTCAACTCTGTATTATATTCATAATGTAAGATGTATTTTGATTGGACACATATATTAAGAAAGTTTTAAGATTGAGAAAGACACAAAAAAGAATAACTAAATTACCCTTCTATTAAAGACTTTGGAATTATAAAAGAGACTACTTTGTGTGGTAAGCCATGTATAATACTTGGGAAATAGAAGAAAATAAATAGGAGCAAAAGAGATAAAATAGAATTAAAGATCTATGAACGCTTTATAATTTTCAACAAGAATGCAAACTAAATAGATCTAATAAAAATCAAGAGAGGCACTAATTTCTATCCACGTTTGGTTTTTCTGCAAGCAAAGTCCACAAGACCGCTACATCTATCGCATACATCTATACAACTTTATGCATTATACAGTTGTTCATTACTGTGGCTAGCTTGCTGGTTGTGAAAGAAACAGGACGACCCATACGTCTACCTTAGATCGATCGTTTCCATTAAAAATTTATCTGAAAAGCCATGTCAATAGCGTCCTCGTGCATGCATGCATGGACTCGATCCATCCCTGGCTTGTGCCTGCTGGGCGACGATTTCCACTTGTTTTTTATATATTTTTTTCGCATGTGGTGGAGAATACGCAACGTAGAGTACAATCGTATTTTTTTATGACCATTGGAGCATCAAGCCATTGGAGTCAAACTTAACTGTTTCTTTGACCTGCATTTATTTTGGGCTGGAATTTTGCGCTTGATTAATTGCGGAGCTAGGTCAACTCTACTTGTGCAAGCCTAATGAATGTCAATATGGGTCGGTTTTTTCCTTAACTTTGAAAAAAGAAGTCCTTCAGAGCTGTGTGGAAAATTATAACATGATATTCCGAAACAGCGAATTCTCACATAACAATAATAAACAGTCTTTACTCTTTAACTATCAGGTTAATTACAACATGATATCAGTCAACTTGTATATATATATACTGTTGCAAGTACTAGTATATATCTTTTCTTCGAACACATACTCTAAAGCATACAAAACTAAGTGATCCAAAATTGAGGAACAATAATAACTGACTACTAGTTTGACTTAGCATTGAAAAGATGGGATAGATTATACAGTGGGACACTGTTAGTTTGGCAATAAGCAGGACAAGTGGCATATTATGATCTAATTGCTTCCATAAGTTTCCTAGACGCCCCACGGATAGATACATTGCTTAGCTCAATTGTTCGTGGATACGACTATTTTGAGATTAACATCAAACTAACAAATTTAAGGATATCTTTCTAGGATGTCATATGTCATCTTCTCTATCCACTTCCCGCTACCCTTTTTCCTGCTCATCTCTCCCACCCCCTTCTTCCCACTCCAACACAAAAAATTAAAATTTAAAATTTGAACTTTAAAAAATTTAAATAGGAAGCTTCAAATCGAAAAAATTCAACTCAAAAAATAAAATTGAAAAAATTGAAAATTTTCAAATCAGAAAGTTTCCACTCGGAAAATTTCAACTTGAAAAATTTCAATTAAAAAATTTTCAAATCGAAAAAGTAAGTCAAAAAACTTTCGATTCAAAAGATTTCGGCTTGAAAAGTTTTGTTTCGAAAAGTTTTGATTTAAAATTCAAGTCAAAAAAATTTCAACAAAAACATTTCAAATCGGAAAGTTTTAACTCGAAAAGAATTTAATCAAAAAATTTCAAATTAGAAAGTTTTGACTCGAAAAAAGGTTTAAATCAAAAAGTTTTAGCTCTGAAAACATTCAATTCAAAAACTTTCGGATCGAAAAGTTTCTATTCAACAAACTTTCAGTTCAAAAACTTCGCTTAAAAATCTTTCGAAAGTGGTTAAAAAATATTGGTTTCCAAAAATTTGAGGAGAAAATTTGAAATGCAAAAACTATTTTGGGTTAGAAGGGAAAGGAACGGAGGGCAAAAGGGGGAAGAAGGAAGTGATGCCACTTGTCAGAAGGAGAGCTTTTGAGGGAGGAGGAAAATGAGGGGAATAAAGGAGGTGATGCCACTTGTCACAAGGAGAGAGACTTTGAGGCGGGATGCTACCACTTGTCACAAGGAGAAGGTGCTCTCACCAAATCTTTGGTGAGGGTGACCTTAAATTAGCAATTCCCAAATAGAGTACCGAAAATGAAGTATAAGCTCGTTTCAAAAATCGAGCCCACTTTCTGAATCAGAAAAGGCCTTGAAAAACTTAGGGAGTGACTAGAATCCGACGTAGGTCCTCTCCACCGTCGGATTTCGCTTAAAGACGTAAATCTTTTCCCTTCGATCTATGCAACAAAAAATATGTGGCACAACAATTTGTTACCAAGCTTCAACAAAAACCTCTCTTTAATGCAACAAACACAAAAGCACACCTAAAAATGCTAACAAATAAGAATTACCAATGCAACAATAGAGACAAATACTCCAACAAAATATATATTACCGTTCCATCAAATGTACAAATCACTAACAATTGTTGCGACATTTTGGAGAAAGTAATGCAACATCCATAGAAAACTTATACAACAATTCGACTTAATTGCTGCAACAATCGAGATGAGCTCGAATGAGAAAGATAAGGAGGTCAGACATGCTAGCGACCACGATAGCAGAAGCTGATCTGGGGCCTTGCCTTTGCACTTGACCCCTATAAGCCATACCACAACGTCGTCACCGGTCTTCTGCACGTCATCCATCGCCCCCGCCTTTCCCTGGCCTTGGCCCAGCCAAACCCAGCGAGTTGCAGCCGCTTTTCGGAAGGGAAGACCTCTACACAAGCTTTGGCTAAGGCCGACAACCTCGAGCGCGAGTGGCGGCGAGCTTTGACCGACGTTGGTGGCGGAGCTTGTGATGCTGGGGAAATAGTCGGAGCGAAGCAGGGTCAGAGCATGCTGGCAGCAGCTTGGTCGAAGCTTGTTGGTTCGATGGGTTGAGGCCTTCGTGTACTGTCTGCAAAGAGAGATAGAGATGCATAGGAAGTCTACTAGGGAGAAAATGAGCGGATGAGACGAGTCGAATAAGGCGTATGTTTCTTTCACCAAGGAGGACGGTAGTAAGCGTACGAACGTTCCCTTCGTAATCAAACGTCGTAACTGTATCAATTTCGAAAAACTTAACCAATGGACGGACGACCTATTAAGGCCACAGGCCGAAGCACGATCAGGCCACTGAAGTAATCTGCAAACTTGCGCCACAACCCAGCCCAGTTACCACTGTAGCGAGACAACAGCAAAGCAGCGCAGCGCGGCCTGCCCGTTTCGGCTAATTATAGCGGCCCGCCCGTGCCTTGTGTAGAATTTGTGAAAAAGTGGTTTTAGACCTTGTGCCGAGAGAGTTGCTTCCTCTGCTTCTTTGACCTCAGAAAAGTTCCCTTCGCCGAATTTACATGCATGCGATCAACATGCAGCCAAGACGATCAGCACAACGAACAGGCATGGTGATTTAGTTTGCACCGGCAATCGGCATACATGCACAGCTAGCTATATACTAGTAGTGCGGTACATATGAAATTTAAGCTAGGTATCGCACATGCATGATCTCTTGCAAATTCCCTCGTTTTCTTCAAGATTTACGCAGCTGTTCAGCAACTGTGGTTCATGCAGGGTTTCGGATTTCGTTTTCGGATAAAATACCGTCGTGGGCCGGATACCGAGATTTCGGCGAAATTCGGTAATTTCGGAGAAATCTCGTCCAGAATTTCAAATTTAAAATTTGAATCCGGCTTGTTTGAAACCGAGAAATAGCGAAATTCGGCGAATTGGGCGAAATTTCGGGCGAAATTGCCGAAATTTCGGGTTTTTGCACTCGCGAAAAAGTGGTCCAAACGTTAACGAAAAATTTTGAAATTTTTTGGAGGTTCCTGACACATTGATGATGTTCTCATAAAAATTTCATCTGATTATCACATCTGAGGAATTTTAAAAATTCAGAGAGTGGTACTGTCCTGATTAAACACCGACCGACAAATTTGATCCGAACGAAAAATGGTACAAATCAAGTTATAAACTGCTCAAATTTTTTTGAAGAG
This sequence comes from Otatea glauca, assembly GCA_036346275.1. Lineage (NCBI taxonomy): Eukaryota > Viridiplantae > Streptophyta > Magnoliopsida > Poales > Poaceae > Otatea > Otatea glauca. The sequence goes on from CM070714.1 coordinate 45,797,607, forward strand.
TCATTACACATTTATTATGTTTCCATAAAAATTTCAGATTATTATGAAGTGTGTGTAATTTTAAAAATTCAAACATTAGAACTGTCCGGATAAAACGTGACCGGTAATTTTGAACCGAATGCAAAATGGTTCAAACCATGGTAAAACATTTGAATTTTTTTTCATGGTTATGATGTATCTATAATGCTCTCATAAAATTTTCAGATGATGATCAAACTGTATGAATTTTTAAAAATTCTAACAAGACTACTTGGTCTCATCGCCTGTTAAAACCTGCTCACGCCGGACCACTTGAAGTAGTCCGGCGCAAAAAGCTCGTTCACGCCGGACTACTTCCAAGTGGTCCGCGTGAACTGACTTTTTATCCTATTTCGATTTTTATTTTTAAAACATAACAAATGATGTTAAAATATTTTCATAAATTTTATGTATTATCCTACATATCTTATGATACTCCCATAAATTTTTCATAGCATGAAAATGCATTCTCAATTTTTAAAATTCAGAGAGTGTTTCTAAATGCCAAAAAGTCTAAAAATAAACTTTTTCAAACATTATCATTGAAGATCACTTCACGAGAACTTATTGATATAATTCCGGTCGATCCGCCAAAAATTCAAATTCTGTTTAAAATTCAAATCTCGGCGCTTTTGCGAAATCTCACTAAAAATAAAAATTCAGCGGTTTTATCTGTAGCAATTTCAATTTTTTCCGGATTTTCCCATCCGCAAGAATAGCTGTTCACGCCGACCACTTGAAGTAGTCCGTATAAAGGTCGTTCACGCCGACTACTTCCAAGTGGTCCGGCGTGAACTGACTTTTTATCCTATTTCGATTTTTATTTTTAAAACATAACAAATGATGTTAAAATATTTTCATAAATTTTATGTATTATCCTACATATCTTATGATACTCCCATAAATTTTTCATAGCATGAAAATGCATTCTCAATTTTTTAAAATTCAGAGAGTGTTTACACTAAGTGCCAAAAGTCTAAAAAATAAACTTTTTCGAAACATTATCATTGAAGATCACTTCCTGAGAACTTATTGATATAATTCCGGTCAGATCCGCCCAAAAAAATTCAAAATCCGGTTTAAAATTCCGAAATCTCGCCGAAATCTCGCCGAAAAAATAAAAAAATCCGAAATATACTGTAGCAATTTCAAATTTTTTTCGGATTTTTACATCCGGCCGGTCTATGCAAACTCGCTGGGGTCCGAAATCCGAGATTTCGGCGAGATTTCGCCGAATTTCGGCGGTTTTTGTAACCTTGGGTTCATGGCTGCCGCAGCAGCCACGCCACGGTGAAGCCTTTCAGTGGCCGTACTGACGTCTTCATGAACGACTGCGTCCGCCGTGTCCTCATGTCGTAGATGCTGCAATAGACCGGCACCCTCTTCCGGTACCGTGATTCTAAACTTTCGTTGTTGATCTGTGCTTTACAAGATAAGGACCCTCTTTTTGCATACTTTGTCCATCTGCTCAATATGTATTGAGGTGGCAAGACCATAATGTTGTTGTAGTTAAATACTCGTAGAATATGCTTGCATAAATACCTACATGATTCAGGAAGTATTGTTTATGATAAAATCAATGATGTTTACAGTAGAGGATGAGCTGCTATATAAATACGTACCTGCGCAAGTATACATTTGGCAAGAACATGATGAATTCATACTCTCTGAATCAAATACCACCTTAGCTCCATCCTCATTGTCATCACAAGTTGTTACGCTATAAGTGCTGGTTGTTCCATCGTATTGTATCACTGTGCATATCAGAGGAAATTGGTTTTTAAATTCCTCCTCAAAATCATAAAAAAGATTCCTCGTATAAAGTTTCAACGGCAGTCCTCAGCATTGGAAAACTAGACACATAGGGATCTCGATTTGTATGGCATGACTTATAGTCCTCATACGATTCCTTTCGACGAAGACGTGCAATGCATTTATCATATTCTACTAACAACTCTGAAAGTGAGAGTTTCCGACAGAAAGTTTTCTTGAAAACAATATTCATACCTTCACTCCTCTATGTTGATGTCATGTCAGCACAAAAAGAATCACGACGGTGCATAGTAGCCTATTTCTCACGAAGTAAATATAGATTTTGTATCTATGAATTATCTTAAAGACCGTAAACAACTCCTACCATTTCCTATTAAAATGTGTCACTGATCTTTTTCCATATACACAACTTTAAAATCTGAGAGAATCTGAGGATGGTTAGCAATAACATGACTAAGATGTTTAGCAGCATTTTGGTAGATATGCCACAGACAAAGGCGATGACTTGTGCTTGGAAATACTATCCTAATTGCCTTTGCCATTGCTGCACATTGGTCAGTGAAAATTGTATGAGGTTGCTTGCCAGACATTGCTTTTAAAAAGGTATTGAAGAGCCACAAGAATGATTCAGCACTTTCGTCAAATAATAACGCAGCTCCAAAGACTATAGTTTGCTTGTGATGGTTAGTTCCAAGGATTAGAACAAACGGCATTTCGCACTTGTTTGTCTGAAATGTGGTGTCAACTGACAAAACATCGCCAAAGCAAGCATAATCCATGATAGATTGATCATCTGTCCAAAAGAAATTAGCTATTTTGCCGCCCTCCTTATCTAGCTGAACAACATAAAAAACGAGGGATCTTGAATTTGTTTGTTCTCTAAGTAGTTTAATAAGGTTTGTGAATCATTAGCTTCCAAGTACTTTTTACGCTGACGACCGATATAATTATTGCAATCTATTGGCAGGAAAGGTATGTTCTGGTCTCCACCACACCATTATTGAAAGAAATCATATATCTTAGATGACCTAATCCCAGCTTCACGGATTTTGTTAATCATGTGTCGGTCAGCCTCTAAAATACGACGTTGTGACCTAAGCATGTGTGACTTATCGGGACTAATAAGGGTTTGATTATGATTAAGTTGAACTTTCCGCACAAACCAAATGCCATCTCTAGAAATGGTGAATCGAACAAAAACCTTGCAATGTGATCTTGTTGAAGCACGCTCATTATTTGTTTCATGTGTTGGGTGAGTAGTTTTTTGGCCTTCATTGCTTCAAACTAGATACTTGGCATATAAAGTTTTATCTGGTCTTGATTTTGCATGGAACTTCCGTATACTGAAACCAGTATTCCGAGCATATACATTGTAGATGTTGTATGCATCTTCTTCTGATTTAAAGGTCATGCCCACCTTTGGGACACTTTCAGAGGTAGCACTTTGATCATCTACCTACAGTAAATACAGATGAAAAATCAGTGTATGGTTAGGAAAAGATACTACTACATAATTAGTGTAGCTGAGCTTGACATCTATGTATAAATATCACAAACAAGATAAATGTTAAGCAAAACTCTATTCTTCTGCATTATGATCACCGATATGTAGTTCTCTATGTTTGATAGAATTAACAAGATACAATGTGTGTGTTGTGCTTCCACACATATCGATACCTTTCTACACAAATATTATAAAATTGTTCTCCAAAAGATCTGCATCCATATCATCTCTCTAAATACGACTATGTAATATAGGGGAGATATTAAGTACATCTTTCACCTCATAATGCAGTGGAGTGCTATCTTTATTTGTGCAATCATCAGGCTTGTCATCATCAGAACTGAACTCAACGGTAGCCTCGTTGTTCGTGAGATCTTGATCCATATTTGACAGATGGAATCGACCCGCCGGCTGGCCGCTGAAAATATGTTCCTTTCAATTCCGGCTGGCGCCGTTCTGTTCCCTTGAAGCGTTCTCTCGTTGCAAGGGGAAGGGGATTAGCCCTAATAAAATTGCAAGGGTGGGTGTTTAAGGTGGGGTGTTTCAAGATTCGTGCTTGCCATGTGTCCCAATTTAAAGATGGGTGCTATGGATGCTATATAGCATAGGGTGCTAGAGAATTTACATGGCTTTAATTCCGATCTGAACTCGGAATGCAACCTTTACGGTTCAAACTCGGACTGCTGAGCGTAAGCAGGGAAAGTAGTTAGATTTTTTCATCTGATTAACAAATTCTCCCTTATTCATATTCGGATTTGCATAAAATATGAATACAAATATGGTATGGACTTTTGCAATCTGGAATGTTATTCTATCAGCACTATTCGTATTTGAATTTTGTATAACAATATATATATATATATATATATATATATATTTTGGGAGATGCTTCTATGCATCATTATTTAAAAGTTGCACAAAAAAATAAAGTATGAATGGATGGTAAATAGTGATTACTTGTTCCTTCGTTTGCTTTAAGGTTTGTGCAACTTGTATTAGAAGGGTAATTATAGAAGCACTATTCATACATATTTTATTACATCATGCCTAAACAGAGTGTTTATAGTTTAATATGAATTCATGTTTTTATTTAGAATGATTAAGTATGCTATATGTGGGAATAAATATCATAAATATCTTGCCATTAGATAAGTCATATGGATATTCAAATCCGACCAAATTGAGTAGGTGTTCAATTTGTATTCGTATTTGTTACGGCATTTAGTTTGCATTTATATTCGAGAATATTAAAATTTATCTTCATATTTGCTCAAAAAAATACGAGTAGACCACCAGTTGGTTCCTGTTCGGTCCGTTGACACCTGTTGACGCTAAAAACTTGAAGTAGGGTTCTTGGTCGCAGCACCCCGGACGAACACTTGGTTCAAGAGCGTGCCAACCGATTTGACTCTGTAATCGGTAAGGAAAGTATGAAATTCACTCAAAGCCGATTTCGTGAGATAATCAGCTTAAATTTAACCAGCTGCAAGCCGATTAAGTCGAAGGTAACAATAGGTTTAATTAGCCGATTAAGGCTAATCGAAGGGTAAATGTAGATCGATTCTGAAGAAGGCGATGCACACCAAAATCAGAACAAATCAAACCTAGGCGTAATTGATGGAGACCAATAATAGGCGATGCGCAACTTTATTGATTAAGATCGAATTATAAGAGGACTAAATTACAATAGCTACTCCTAGTCGACGGGAAAAAAAAGAGAATAGTGTAAATGTGGATTTGATTGTGTTGTTCTTCTCGTAGCTCGCCCTTGTTCTCCTTTTATACCCATCAGCCAATTAAGTCCGGTTACAATACGTTACGAAGCCTGATCCGTATCAATCTTGATTTTTCCTTAACAACCAACTCAGTTTCCAATTTTTATCCAGATAGGACTCTGAACGTATCCTTTTGACTATGAACTGCCGATTTTAACCACACCTATCATTTTCTGGTGCAAACATATGCCCCCTATTTTTGGGATATAACTTGTTATTTACCAAAATTTTTGCTTATTAGCTTTTGTTTCATCGGCTAATCGCCAACCCTCATATGGTAATTGCCGCCTTTATTGCGCCGTAATTCCCTGACATGCACATAGTGCATTTTAACTGTTCGCGTCCTTTGAGATCCATTTCTCGCCGCTTCAAGTTTTTCATCGTGCTACAAATATGTGGCCCCCACACAGTCATTTTCAGCGCGCAAGCTCTCGAGTTGTCTATAATTGACTTCTTATCTTCAGTCATCAAGTCCTTCAGAGTTCACCATCTTCTGTTTTCGATCAGCTTCCTGTCAAGATCACTTGAATGGATCCTTCTCAGGTATTCATCCCAATTCCAAATAGCAATGACCAATTTTATCTAGGCCCGGTAGGAAATCTAAATGCCGATTCGGTTATCAATGAAGAAATTCCTCGCCTTTCTTTATCGGCTGCTAGATACAATATAGAGGGTTGGAGTAAAAGCTTCAGAGCTTGGCCGACAACGCTTAAGGGATGAAAATCTTGGTATACCCTTGTAGCAGCTCAAAAAAGGGGTATATGGGAAAGAATGGGCATAGCCGAATGTCTCCCTCTCTCTTTAGCCGATCCAGAGGCCAATGAGCCCTTAGTGGCCACGGCTTACTATTTCTGGTCGGACATTTTTAATGCGTTCGTGTTCCGCACCAGCCCCATCGGCTCAACTCTTTTGGATGTAGTCTAATTGTGCTACCTGAGACCAGATGGAGAACAAATATCGGCTTACAGTGCCAAGCCTAGATACAAACTTAAAGTCTAAAGGTGAGGGATGGGCTAAGTACATCATCAACAAGAGTAAAGTGCATGGACCAGTATCGGATGAAGAGCACGTTGCATTCCTCAATCTCTGGTTAGATCGGTTTTTATTCTGTGGTGCCTCTCTGGGGCCAACCCAAGTATATCAGACCATAGCAGAGCGACCAGTAGAAGGTCATCGGCTAGCCCTTGGAAAAATGTTGTTAGGGGCAGTTTACCAGATGATGCATATAATAAGGTATCGGATTTTTACTGGTTTCACAAAGCTCATCGTTGGTAATGTTAGAGGACCGCTCTGGTTTATTCAGATCTAGCTGCATTATTTATTTAGTCGATCATTTGAGTTGAGCCCATCTGAAGATACAACATTCCCTCGTGAAGACACTCCAGAGGGTGCAATACACCAATTTAGAGCCAGCCGATCTTATGGAGAGAGATTTATGATGTGCTCTGGGAATGGGACAAAAGTGACACCTATCGGTTCAAAAAAGTATTTAACATTCTTCTTACAGCTCGATAGCAATGAGTTCAATCAAAATGACTTCTTCAGTTACACAAATACAGCCGATTTTTTATGGCCTTCTTTTCTTCACCTAGATGTCGATCGTGCTCTAATGCCACAAGAGTCTTTGGATTTATTTAAACTTTTCATTTCGCCAAGTATATTACACGTTGGCCTTCATACAAGAAATCGGACTTTTCAGCCTTCATATGAATTCTATTGCCCATCAATTTATGCTAGGCAATTAGGCTTTGGCCAAATTATTCCAAGCTTACCACTTCTCGATCAGCTTCGGCCAAGAGCCAGAGTTCACAATGCAGCCGCAGCAAATATCGTCCTTGAGATAGCTGACGATCTTCAGATTGAAAATTTGCCACATTTCATATTGAATACGCGTCGGGCATAACACTTTTCTTCTTGGTGGTCAGCAATTGCAGAAGCGCTTTACTCCGAGAAGACAACATCGGTCATTGTTAATGAATTTTTTCCAAATTTACCCAAGCCGACAGTAGATACTAATAGCAATTCAAGTGAGACTAATTCTGCGGGATATACTAATAAAAGCCTCGTAGATATTACCGGCGAAGTATCGGCTTGAATGATCTCCTTTACCTCCTGATTTCTGTTTTGCTAGATACATTTCACTAATCATCTTTTGCTCCTATCTTGCAGACCAAGGCTGCTGGCAAAAAACCTATTCCTGACCAATTGGGCAGCGGCCATCAACAAGGCAAGAGACCACATCAATCGACTAGCCTTACGGGGTATACTTCAGGTACCCTAGGCATCTAGAGTCCGTCGCTATCAGATATGGAGAAAAAACAACAACCTAGTAAGTATACCACGATTGACTGACATCCTTTCCATATCCCTTATGGTAACTAATTCACAGCCGATTATTACTTCAGAAAAGAAGACAAAGTACACCAAAGCTCCTGCTAAAAGGGGCCCGAAACCCAAAGAACAAAGCAGCGAGAGTTCCCCACGTGCGTCAGCTACTGCAGAGGTACGTCATTTCTTTCCTAGGCTTCATAATGAAGACTTTTATGTTATCAGTTCTAATCTTTTTAAAACCATTTTGTACAGCCAACCCTATCGATGCAAGTGGCAAATATTTTAGCCGATTTGCCCGATGCTCCTATGGGAGCTTCAATTCCTTCTCCTCGGTCGACACCACCATCCCCAACAGTCGTTGTAGTCACAGAGTCTTCTGACCCAACAGATTTATTGGGCTTCTCTTTGGCCGATCTCAATGACCCAGAGATCATGGCCACGGATGATTATGACGCAGAAATCAGAAGAATCCTGGAGGCATCTAAATAAGCGTCGGCTGTAGTAACCTTAGCACCAGGAATGCAAGAACGCCTTGATAACTTTTTCAACCTGGTGATGAAGCCTCAATCGGAGATTCTTGCCAACAATCAGCCGATTCGAGATGCTATGGCGACTGTTCAAGCTGATTTACCTCCGGAGGTAATGGAGGCGCTATTAAATGTCTGTCATTTGGACGAGAAGAAGGCACAAGTGGAGGCGGCCCAAGCAAGAATCACCCGGCATGAAGCCCAAGAAGCCAATCAGAAGCTCCTAGATGAGCTGGTTGCCGATGCCAAGGCAAAGAAACAAAAATTTGACGCCGATGCTCAGTTGCTGAAGATCATCAAGGAATCCATCTCGAAGCTTGAGGCGACTAAGAAATTTCTCCTGGAAGAATTGACCAAGACTGAAAAGCAACTCCTAGAAAGTCAACAAACCATGGAGAAGACTTCATCGGCAATCAAGGAGCAAAAATTTGGTATCGCCATGGCCGTGGTAAATGTGAAGAAACAATCGACTAAGGTGACCCCTGTGCTAGGAAATGCCAAAGAAGATCAACGCATAGTCGACGAGGTGCAAGATATTATTGCCAATGCTGTAGGTGCTTTGTCGGCTTTAGGCGCAAGACTTCACGGCTCTGGCCTTCAATGTTAATCTCATGATGAAAAATTTGTTGGATGCTCGGCTTTTGGGACAATACTTCTGTAACACTTTAACTTTTATAATCGGTTGTTTAACCGATTTTATGCTTATCTTGTCATGTAATTCATTTCCTTTTAGCCAATTAACCGCAGTGAGTTAACTTGGCTTTTCAGAACGATACCCCCTCTTAGCCGACTAAGCTCTAACTCAGACGCTAGGATAGTATCTCTTCAAGTATTTCCCATTAATCGCTTTAGGCAAAACAATTCCTTCTAACGTCTCGAGTGTGTATGAATTTCCATCGACTAGCCGATTAATCTTATACGGTCCTTCCCACATGGATGACCATTTCTCAAATCGGTTATCTCTAGAACCAACAGGTAGTATGGTTTTCCAAACTAAATCGGCTTCACCAAAAGACTTAGGCACCACCTTTTTATTATACGCCCTCGAAACTCTTATCTTATTCTTCTTAAGCCGATCCAGTGTAGACAAGCGTAATTCTGCTAATTCATCCAAGTTATCAATCATTAGATCGTTGTAATCTCTAGCTAAGAAACCATTTTGTCTAGCTACTCTCATAGAATTAATGTTAATCTCCACGGGTAAAACAGCTTCTTGGCCAAATACTAACTGATAAGGCAAAAGCTTTGTTGCTCCGTGATAGGCTAACCGATACACCCATAGTGACTCCGATAACGTTGAGTGCCAATTCCTTAGTTTTTCATCGATTTTCCTTTTAATTATTTTAATCAACGTTTCATTAGATAACTCGGCTTGTCCATTAGCCTGAGCATAATATGGAGATGAATTTAGCATCTTGATCCCCAGGCTCTTCACGTAATTCTAAAATTCATTGAACATAAACACGGTACCTTGATCGATCGTGGTCGTTTGTGGTATTCCAAACCAATGGACAATGTGTTCATTAACAAACCCGATAGCTTCAACACTCGTAACTTTTTTGAGGGGTATTGCCTTTGCTTGAAGCAGAAAATATTTGGCCGATTACATCTATTCCCCACCCTCTGAACAGCCATGGCTTGATAATCGGATGCAAAGCCAATGCCGGTGCTAGCTGCACGTTGCCAAATTTTTGACAAGTCTGACACCCTTTGTAATATCGGAAGCAATCTTCCAACATTGTCGGCCAAAAATACCATGTTCGTCTAAGTATCCACTTCATCTTATGAGCCGATTGATGAGATCCGCAGATACTTTCATGCGCTTCACCCATTGCCACATGCGCCTCTTCGGCTCCAAGGCATCTCAGCAGCAAACCTTCTAATGTTCAATAGTACAAAATCTCATCTAAGACTACGTACTTCAATGCCTACTGCCTAACTTTGTGTTCTGTTGGCTTAGATGGGTCAATTAGATAATCTCTTATCCGTGTTCTCCAGTCGATGGCATCGGCACACATGACAGCTTTGCCCACTAGCTCAGTCATCTGATACCGGCTTAAGTCCTTGTACCCTGATGCCTGCTAAGTCAGTGCATTGGCTCTATCGTTCAACTCTCGAGGAATATGACCGATAGAAAATGAGGTAAACGAGCCAATTGTTTTGAAGCACTGTTCTAAATATTTGAGTAATACTTCATCACGGCATTGGTACTCACCCTTTGCTTGCTGCACGATCAACATAGAGTCGTCGTATACCTCAACAATGTCTACTCCGGTATTTTCCAATAGTTATAATCCTTTGAGTAATGCTTCGTACTCGGATTGGTTGTTAGAGCATCGGCTATTCAACTGAAATGCGAACTCAAAACTGTGACCTTTGGGTGAGATGAGTACGATACCAATACCATCACCTTCTCGACACACCGACCCATCAAAAAATAGCTGCCACGGGGCAACAGGAACTAGGTTGGCGGTGGTATCATGTCTTGTCATAAAATCGGCTATAACTTGTCCTTTAACTGCCTTAGCCGATTCATATGATAGGTTGAACTCTATTAAGGCATAAGCCCATTTACCAAGTTGACCTCATAAAATCGGAGCTGATAATATATATTTTATAACATTGGTTTTGCAAACCACCTTACAAGCCGATGCTAAAATATAATGCATTAGCTTTGTATAGGAAAAATATAGAGATATGCATAACTTTTCGACAAAAGGGTACCTGATCTTAGTATCTAGTAGGCATCGGCTCAAATAAAAGATTACTCTTTCCTTACTATCGACTTCCTGTGCCAAAACGGCTCCGATAGTTTCTTCTTCAGTCGATACATATAGCTTGAAAGGAACCCCTTTCCGTGGCGCGGTCAGAACTGGAGGATTGGCCAGGCACTCCTTGATATCATCAAAAGCCTTTTGCTGATTAACTCCCCAAACAAACTCTTAATTATCCTTCAACTTCAGCAGACGGGTGAACATACGAATCCGACCAGAAAGATTTGAAATAATTCGTCGAAGATAATTAGTTTTTCCAATAAGCTTTTGCAACTCGTTCTTGCAGGTCGGTGGCTTTGTTTTGGCTATAGCTTTGACCCTTTCTTGATTAACTTCGATTCCCTTTTCATGGACCATAAAGCCCAAGAATTGCCCAGCCAACACGCCAAACGCACACTTGAGATGATTCATTTTCAAATCATATAATCTTATATTTTGGAAGACCTTTTCCAAATCTATCATTCCTTTTACTGATTGAATTATGCATATAAGATGGTGATATGAATTAATGATTGCGGGTAATATGGTCTATGATGAATTTCTAAGGGTGATGCATGGGTTGGACGGTGCCACGACGATACACTTAATCTATCATGCGCCAGGGAGCATGGGTAGATTATTGGGGACGCACGACGCAACCCCCCGCTACATTAGCCTACTGAGACCGCAAATTTTTACTTTTGATTTTAGTCTCTACTTTTATTATTGCTATTACTAAACCTATGTTGATGCTACTACTGCTCCTATATTGAGGCTACTGGTTACAAGTGGGGGTTACCTTTGGTGAGGTGATGGAGAATGCAAATGTGAAATGAGGTGCTGGTAGATGATGAAAAGGTGGTTGTTTCCTTGCCCTTGCTCCTTTGTTTAGACCTTCCTCTGCTTATGTGCTTGTGCTCCTGATGGTTGCTCTTGGTGATGTGCTTTGCTTGGGAGCTTGATCTCCTGGCTCCTGGGGTTTGTGATCTTGAGGGCTTCCTTTGTTCCTGATGGCTCTGTGATGGTCTTGCCTCTTGGTTATGCTTTCTAGCTTTGGGATGGCTTGCGTGGCGGCCTTGCTTTATGGGGTGGTGCTCCCTGGAAATTTGGCTTGGATGGCTTGGTCTGGATTTGTTTAGGGGTGACTGGCCTTATGGCCGAAGGCTCTGGAGGCTTGGCTGAGGAAAAATCCTGGCTGGGGCTCTGTATTTGGATTGAGCTGCTGTCCCTAAAGCACGGTGGGTTTATGCATATCCATTTCTACCGTGGGCTTTTACTGCTTTACCGTAAAAAATTGCTTCTCTACCGCGCGATATTTCTTTTTAATATACGTGTCCATGAAATGATTTACAGGTTTGTTTATTGCCGAATGATAAAACCCTGTTTTCGTGAGAGGTGCCGATTTGGCACCGGACGAATCTGGTACCTTAGTGGGCGATACCATATCATACAGGTCTGACGGCAATTTTATTTTTAATTCTGTTATTCATTTTAATTTGTGGATTTTCATTCTTATATGTATGCAAAGCTAATATGCAGGCCTGACAATTGAAGATCGGAAGAGCACGGATGATCAGAATTAGAATACTTGTAATTTTTATTTTTGAGATGTAATTAAGCATTCATGCATTTTTGTAATTTGAAATGTAATTAATTATTTATGTAATTGCGATCTGGATTGTAATTAAAGTTTGAATTTTGTAATTTATTCCAATGTATTCGGTTTGTAATAATTGAATTATATGATTCAATTTTTTTAATTAATTTAATTAAGCGTCTCATTTTAATTTGATGATCTCATTTGCAATGTTAAGTAACCGGGTTACTTCGATAACAGAGGAAGATCAAAAGAGATACAGAGCAGAGTTGATTGGTAGCATCATCCTGCAGTTTTGGTCAGATTTTTGTTCGTAGATGAACGCGTGCACACAACACCACCAGTACATGGCAAGAATCCGAGGATATGCATGATCTCACAGGCTCACAATACGTACACTTTTTTTATTTAGTGTCTAGCCTTCATCCGGATATTTTGTTTCTTACAAACATCCAAATTTTAGACTTTTAGATCAAAGTATCAAATCATCCATCAAAACACAACCCCACCTTCCTTCACGTCTTACGGATCTCATCGCAGATCCAATGCTCCAAAATTTAGATGTTTTTTTGCTAAGAAAATATCCGGGTGATGCCAATGAGATCTGTAAGACGTGAAGGAAGGTAAGATTGTGTTTTGATGGATGATTTGATACTTTGATCTAAAGGTCTAAAATTTGGATGTTTGTCCGACTGAAGTCTAGACACTCCCTAACAGAAATACCGAATAAACAGCAGCAACCGTGCTCGCCTTCCAAACAGACTAAAACAATGCTCCTTCCAAACAGACTAAAACTTAATAGAAAGACCCTCACTTTTTATTTATTTATTTATTTGTTCTCGAAAAACAGGCTAAAACTGAAGTCTAGGAAGTAAGAATTGAACACCTCTGAAGCAACCAATCAAGTATCACCTATGATAATATCTGAAACAATCGGCGTACTCCTCCAGAAATAATGCAATGTGATAGACATTATCGGAATTGGAGGACCACAGGCAGGTTTTGGAAAAGATAGGCAGGCAACTGTTGCTGTAGCTTGATTGCATGCATGGGAAGCGATCGAATGGAGATGATGGCGGAGCCGGGCAACGTCAGCGTCACGCCCATCGCCTGCCATCTCCCTCAGAACTCATGCGCCAGTGGAAGGAATCCACTCATACGGATGAGTCGCTCGTGCGTGGCCCTTGCTTCCACTCAATCCAAACGCTATCATTCACGCACACAACGCATCAGATCAAAGCAAGCGTACATATGAACATATCGCAGTAAGCTTCTTTTGTTGGCGGCTGTGGTAAAATCGGCAGGAATAAGCTGGAAATTGAACTCACTTCAATGGTGTCTTACCATCGCCAGCAGAGGGAGATAAGGGTAGTTCAGGAGACAGCAACAGCAGCGACGGCGATGCGACAAAATGTCTGTGTATGTTGGTGTGTGCTATCTGAATCACCTAATGACCTGTGGTCCGTAAGCATCACTGCTGCTCGCCCTGGGCTGCGAATGGTTGTAAAAATCCTGATGCTGCATGGATGTTTTGTTGACAAATAGTATGAAATATGAGATTCAATTAATCACCGGTGCTCATTTCAGGCTATTTCGGAGCTCAGAATCGGGCCCAGATGGTATTGGTGTCAAGTGTCAGCGAGGGAGCGAGTCAGTGTATTACTACTTACTCCGGACATTTATGCTAAGAGAGGTGATTTTTCGTATCACCGTTTGAAAATTGTACAAATATTAAAGCATAACTAAATAGTGGATATTGATTATTTATCCATTTCCTTATTTCAGGATTTGTACCACTTATATTGGGAATGTGATGCAGAGAAGCACTACTCGTATGCCAATTATATCCCTGCATTGTTTAGCTGCCATGTAGAGTTTTCTTTTTAAACTAGGCCAAGATAGAGTTGATCTGCTTTCTCTAGACGGTTGAGCTGGTTGGCATGAGATGAGCGAAACGAGCAAATTCGTGAGAAAATTTCAGTAGGACCGAGTACCGGCTTGCAAAATTCATCTATGTAACAGTGCAACAGGTCATGGAACGGAGATGCATGTGTTTGCTTTATTTTTTGACTCGTGGAGATGGAGGGGACCGCGCGTGGTGGGCACTGAGCAGTGAGCACCCAACAAGTAGGGCCTCTTTGGCAAGATGGATAAAATGGGCCATCTAAGGGGCGTTTGAAATATAGGAATTTCACATAAAATTTTGTAGGACAAAGAAAAAATTGGATCTCTCTTTAGTTTGAGAATTCTTACGTACGAAGCCTAATTTATATGAGCAAGAACTAACGTGCTTGCGAGCCTCGAGAATTAGACAACAGTAATACAGTCGAAAAATCCGAGACGTCGGACTTGTTATCTCCAGGATCCATCGACTACACACATACCAAACGACCAAAAGATGCGTAAACAGCATTCCAACGTGATAATAACTAGAGGTGTGCATTGTATCGTGTCGGACATGGTATGGCATGGATAACTGTCAAAAGAAAAAACATGGAAGCACCTTTCAAAGATGTATCATGTTGTCACAGCCCTAAACCATACTGTGCTGCCACAGCCCGGTCGACCCACCGTGCCGTGCCGTGCCGTGTCGGTCTGGCACGTCTTCGGCTAGCTCAGACATAGCCTATTTGCGATTCGTGCCAGTCTAGGTCCGGCCCATTTACACTATTGCAACGAGAGAAAAGGAGCCGGAGACGCATAGAGCTAATTAAGACAGTGTACACAGATATTAGGGAAAAAGAACTAAATTGTATTCATTCTTGAACAGATACATAATTACTGCCTCGTTAAAAATCTTACACCCAGTGTGGGGGTACCCCAGTGCGGAGTGGCTCAGTGTGCGTGGTCGGTGTCAGTGAGCATGTACTCTCCGGTCTCCATTTTCCACTTTTTAGCATCTTCATTGTATCCCCTTTCTCTGCATGTGAGGACCGCAAAAGGTGTCGGTTGTAGAGTGAGCCACAACATAGCACAATATCGCGGCAGAGCGCCCTGTCGCGTGTCATGCCTGCTTCGGACCCATTGGGCCTATTTCGTGCCGTGCTAGCCTAAGCACGGTTCATGCAGACGTGTCGTGCTGCTCATCATGCCCGACCGTGAGACCCGGCATTGCCCTGTCATTTGTGCCGAACCGGTCTGACCCATGCGCATACGTGTCGTGCTATGTTTCAGCCGTGCCATACCTGTTGTGCCATGGGCCGGCCCAAAAAAAGCCTGGCCTAATACCCAGGTTTAATAATAACACGCCAATTGAGACTATATGGCCTTTAATCCAGTGCCACGAGATCCCCAGGGCGAGGGGCCAGGGTTCACAATATCGAAATTGAAATTTTCGAACAATTTTTCATTTTCAATTATCAGCAAAAATTGGTCGAAAATCACTAGAAACCGAAGAGTTAAGAAATCAAATTTTTTTGAAAAACTTTAAAAAATCGAAAATCGACCGGTTTTTAGGGTAATCGAACGATTTTGATCGAAAATCGACCGGCCAATTGAATGTTTCTTAGAGTTGATTTTTTGAGCGATTTTCGCTCGATTTTCATCAATTATCGACCAGTTTACGTCGCATAAATGTTTTAAAAATTTTAAATTTTTTTAATTAGACCGGTTTACCGACCGGTTTCAAATACCGAGCCGGCTCGATACGGCCGATAATCGCGATATTCGAGCGATTATCGATGATATTTTGAACCTGTCAGCCATTTGGCCTCAGCTGAGTGGCTGGCAATCCTGTCAGAAAAATTTTCCGTGTGATTCAGTGGTGCAAAGTAATATTATCACCCTGTCACTGTGACGTTGTCTTCCAGCCATGTCTTTGGCAATATCTTTCACTTTCAGTACACAAGCCCGTTCCATGCACATGGTCGGTTCCAGCTTATGTATTCAACTCTGAAAGCTCCATATATATACGATCGAAACAAAAGTACGGAAAAGTAGACACACGAAATGCACATGCCTATGATACATGTTCATTCTTGTGTTATTGTAGGGAATGCTCTTCGGTTGGTTTACCCCCAGGGTAGGTTTAGAAAGCACATTGCTGTCATGTGGAGATTCAGAAAACAACAAAATATAGGTAAGTTGCAGTTGCATTATTGCACATGAAAGAGTAGTACAAGAAAGTCCATTCACGTAGGCGAAGATGGTTTCATGCTTGTTTTCCCAAGACAAGACTATACGTAAGTTCATCAAATTAATTATATGATGTGAAGTTGCAACACCGTTAAAATTCAACAGCCATGACAAGGGAAAGACAGGACTGGATACTCACGTGATACGAAATCAAATGAGTAATCTCTTTTAATCTGGATAATGTGACATGTAGTTGAAATTTCCCAATGAAATTCAACAGCCACAAAAAGGCAAAGATATCAAGATAATAATAATGGGACACAAGATCAAATATTTTTTTGGAAGACGGCATCGAATAATTAATCCCTTTGTAATAATGTTGATAATGTGACACGTAGCTCAAAGCCTGCAATTTCAAAATGTATTTTTTTCAACTCAATTCTGAATTGTCAATTTACTATACATGTCTGTACTGGGGTATCCTTGTCGACGGTATTTGAATTTACAGGAGCAGGAGCATCGTACCAGGCAAGCAACAGGTTAGAGATGCCCAGGACAGTTGAAGTCTTCCTGTTGCTGGTCAATCCTTTGCATCATAAATTCAAAAATGCAGGACCCACTAGCCTCCAGTTAAGTTCAACAGCAGATCGATTGGTCATGCATCATGTCAACCACACCTTGCCAAGCTCTTCCATGTCTATCCACGAATCACTGTTTGTATCCTCTTCACAGATAGATAATCGGACGGGCCTTGTGGTTTCTCAGCCTTCAGTTTTTTGTGTGTGTATATATACAGCCTTTAGCTCTTTGCATATATACATGCACAGATGGGCATATGTATGATTTCACAAAAAGAGTAATTTTTGGTGAATGCTAACTGATGGACGGGAGAGTGGGTTGATTGAAGCCAAGGCCAGAAACCCCATCTAAGGAACCAGGAGCAACATGTTTCACTTGCCCGTACAGCCTGATATGACGAAGGAGCCTGGCTAGGAAGGTGCTGTGACAAATAGTAGAGGTATCACATACCACAGTGACATGCCGGCATGCCCTTGTAATAGCCACATTCATGCGCCTGCTGTCGCCCAGGAACCCTACAGCTCCCAGTGGATTTGACCGAACCTGGAAGCAAACAGAAAAATACATATCCCTGGAAGTAGGTTAAAAATTCATGGGGTTGGAAGTGGAGGACGAAATGATCATTTTCTGATCGGTGCTGCCCTTGTAAATGTCATTTGCTTCAGTATTGTATTTGCGCGACATATCAATCAGAAAGATAGTAGGTATGCTACTGTGCTTACCATTGATATGACCACTGCATCTGCCTCCCTCCCCTGAAAGCTGTCTATGGTTGAAACCTCAACCCCAGACAGCCCTGGATATTCTTCTAACCTCTCTCTTAACAATTGCACTTGAGCAATGTAGGGCGACTGAACGACTATTGCACTTGGACACACTCCTGCAATCATGATTTTGATATGCCTATAAGTTCAAGAATCTAATCATAATGTGTGTAAAATTAACTAAACTGAATAAGGATAAGAGTACTTAAAAATACCATAAAAATATTGATGTGGTATTCAATTAAAGAGGTAAAATATATGTAAATACCACAATGCACAAGATTGAGAACATGTTGTGTAACTATATCTGCTTCTCCGTCATTATAAAATGAGCCTGTGCCAGCAGGGTCTAAATACTCCTTGCAGCCAATGTTTAGGGTTCCATATGGCATTCGGGTATCAAGTAAGAGCAGTGGGCACCGTGTTATCCAAGTAGCCTGAAATCAAAAGGTACGATTTAGATCAAACTTACAAAGTAGCAATACAAAAGAAGATCATATAGATGCATTCATGGCCAAAAATCCTAAACACAGAATGCGCAAATTTGAAACGAATAGGCACAACAATTAGAAGAAGGCATTATGGGTTGGTCCCAGATGTAGTTCAGATCCTACCATCTGTTTCACATATAACTTGAACACTCCAAGTAAACAATTACCCCCAACATCTAAATGCAATATATAAAATTAACCCAATCTCATTTTGAGTGTTGGGTTGGAAACTAGCTGGTGGATCAGCATAATCCTTCGAATATGGGAAAGTGAACTCCAGGCTATCCCAATCTGCTTTCTACCCATGGATCTGGTGAAAAGAGATCTCATCATGACTCCGTATGGCTGGATCATCCATCATGAAAAGTGTGGTTCCAATCTGTAAGATTTGGTGACTGGATGGATATGACCAAATTTTCAACAGGGACAATGGATGGATATGGCCAAATTTTCTTGGAAGTTGGAAATGTAGCATAAAATTGAATTAAAAACCGTGCATGAGCCTATTTGAATAAAATAATATCATGATTCTTCTCTCAAATAAATATCATGATTCTTACCCTCCAATGTTGTGTAGCCACACAATGTCCCGAAAGGGTCTCCGCCAGGGTGATCCATTATCCCCCATACTATTTAACATCATTGTGGATATGTTGGTTGTTATCTTAAAATGTGCTAAAAAGGGTGGGATGATAAGTGGTGTGATACCTCATCTAGTAAATGAGGAGTTATCCATCCTTCAGTATGCAGATGACACCATCTTATTTATGAAACATGATTTAGAACAAGCCAAAAATATGAAATTATTACTATGTGCATTTGAACAACTTTCTGGTCTCAAAATCAACTTCCACAAAAGCGAACTCTTTTGTTTTTGTGTTGTTAAGGATTACGAGGCTCAATATACCTAGCTATTTGGTTGTGGGTTGGACAGTTTTCCCTTCAGATACCTTGGTATACCAACTCATTATAGAAAACTGAGGATTAGTGAGTGGAAAAGGGTAGAAGAAAGATTTGAAAAACGCTTGAGTAGTTGGAAGGGTAGGCATTTGTCAACTGGAGGCCGATTAGTCCTCCTAAATTCTGTGCTTACCAGCTTATCTATGTTTATGCTATCTTTTTTTGAGATACTACGTGGGGTGCTAAAAAGGTTGGATTATTACAGATCCAGATTTTTCTGGCAAATTGATAAACATAAAAAAGTATAGGCTAGCTAAGTGGAATATCTTATGCCGACCCAAAGATCAAGGTGGCATGGGCATTCAAGATCTTGGTGTCAAAAACATATATTTACTTAACAAATGACTTTTCAAACTGTTAAATGAAGATGGTGTATGGCAAACTCTCATCAGAAGAAAATATCTGGGGAATAAATCTTTTCTCATGTAAAAAGCGAGCCAAGGGACTCATTTCTAGGCTGGCCTAATGAAAATCAAACATCAGTTCTTTGGATTTGGCTCTTTTCACCTTCGGGGTGGGTCTCAAATACGCTTTTGGCAAGATGTATGGCTTGAAAACACCCCCCTCAGTGTGCAATACCCACGACTTTTTAATATTGTTCGGAAAAAACATGCTACCGTAGCTGAAGTAATGTGCTCTATCCCACTTAATGTGTCTTTTCGTAGGGCCATTACGGGACACAATTTACTAGCCTAGCATGACATTGTTGTAAAGATTGCTAATGTGCAATTATCACCAGAACGAGATATTTTTCGATGGAATCTTCATCAGAATGGACAGTTTTCTGTTCGGTCGATGTATACAGCCTTAGTGCATCAAAATGTCCCAGTTATAAACCAAAAATTGTGGAAGCTTAAGGTGCCATTGAAAATTAAGATTTTTCTCTGGTACCTTCGTCATGGGGTGATATTGACAAAAGATAACCCCAGTAAAAGAAATTGAAACGGTAGTAAAACATGTAGTTTTTGTAACAATGAGGAAACTATACAACACCTATTTTTTGACTGTCAGTTTGCTCGTTTTGCATGGCAGGTCATACAAGCGGCTTCTAATCTACAACCTCCTAGTAGCATGACTCATATGTTTGAGAGTTGGTTAATGGAGTTGGGGAAGGATTTAAGAGCTCTCATTTTGGTCGGGGCTGCCGCGTTGTGTTGGTCCATTTAGATATGTCGAAATAATGTGGTTTTTGATGGAAAAAAAATTCAAATCCTTTGCAGGTTATCTTCATGTGCTCCAACTGGTTGCGCTTGTGGTCTGTGTTGCAGCGTCTCGAGGCTCAGGAGGCGATGCTGTTGGCATGCAGATCGCTGAAGATTGTGGTCAGGGACCTCTTCAGCAAATTTGGGTGGAGGTTTAGTAACAGGCTGTGTGCGGATTGAGACTTCATATTTCATGTTTTATGCTTATGATGGCATGTTGCAACTTTTGGCAGTATTTGGTTTTATTTTATGGACAGTATTTCTGTTGTAACGTTGTAATAAATGATTGGCTGTGTGCATCTCATGATGCAGAGGCCGGGAGTTATAAACTTCCATTATCTAAAAAAAAGGTAGGTCTTTTTCTAATCCCCAGAATAGATTTGTACCTATATATCGTTGTGGATTTTGTTCCTTTGGGGAATGTTTTTCCAAAATTGCCAAACACAGCTTGAAGAGAGAAATAAGTTTGATAAAAACCGTCTATACCTGTAACCCTTATCTTGAATAGGTGCAAGCACTAAGCACAAGAAAAAAAGGAATGAAGTAGGTAAATTATCTCAGGAAACACATGTTCACATGATATTGTTAGACAACAACGTTTAAAATGCCAATGACGCATCTGAAATGTGCTGCAATTGAAATAAGCATCAGAAAATGCTTAAAGAAACCGCGGTGGGAAAAAAAGACTCTTCTAAGTTCTAATAGTTCTGTTCCAGACAAATCTAGTAAAGCAATTTAAGAAATCTACTTTTTCGAAACTCGCCATACTCCTAAATGCAGTCTAAATTATCTACAACTACTGTCTAGACAAAAGTTAGTCTTAAAAAGGTAGTGAGCAGATGGGTTAGAAAAGGGTTAAAGACCAAATGGAATGGGATTCAGATCCCCTGAAACAACGGGGGTAAATTCATTCAGTGGAGTCCAACATTATAATTTAGATCCAATGCTAAGTGGAGTTCATGAATTTTTAAATAAAAGATTGCCCACATGGTAGTCAGGTTTGATCTTGAGCACTGAATCAGAAACCAACAGACATGATCATACAGACTTGACAACTGAAACTGAAAGCATGTATATATATACCTTCACAACTGGAGAGTCAGCAAGAAGATGCGAAGCAACTGATCGAGAAGATTTGAGCAACCCGTGATACATCTCTTTAGATGCCCAACTGGCTATTGAATCATGCATTCTATGCTGGACTGTCAGTGTTGTAGTCAGTAATCCATCATGCAATGATGAAGCCCTTTCCAACAAAGATTGACCAAGCCCGCCATCCAAGGCCTTTCTCGACAATATTACAGGTGCAAGCTGGCAATGATCACCAGCAAGAATACAACGCTTGCCCTGCAATATGGGAATCCAGCAAGAGGGCTCAATCGCTTGCCCTGCTTCATCTATAATCACCAAGTCAAAGTAACCAGGTCCCCTGATAAGTGGATCGGCTGCCCCCGTGTTAGTAGAAAGCACAACCTGAGCATCAGAGAGCACTTCCCTGATTGTTTCCTTCTCCTTCTTTTCGAGATCCCTTCCAAGTTGCTTCAGCAGTTGACGGATGCCAGCAGCTAAAGAGTCGTCCTCTATGCAAAGCCTCAGGTCCTTTCGTAAGTCGGTTCTCTTTCTCTCAAGCTCCTTCCTAAACTGACCAAGCCTTCCATTCACAATCTCTGCCAAGGACTTTGAAGCAACAGATGGTGATATCCGAGCAGGGTTGCCAACTCGCACGATGTTCAAGCCAGTACTTGACAACCTTTCAACCATGTTATCGACTGCTGCATTGCTTGGAGCTGTCACAAGGACATTCTCACCCTGTCGGACAGCACGTACAACGAGCTCTGTGAGCAAGACAGTCTTGCCCGTGCCAGGAGGTCCCTGGATAATTAGAACAGGCCTCTTCTTGTTCAAACCTAATGAGAGAGCCCTTAGCTGGGAGGCATCAAATGCATACCTCTCTGATAGCCTCGGATCAGGTAAACTCGATTCGCCCCAGTCAGTTAGGCGATTCTGCTCCATCTTCAACACATCTTTGCAGTCCCCGAACAGAGTGGCTACCACGCCAATGGAAGCATTACTTTTCTGTAATCCGTTCCTTTGAAGAAGCATCAATGCTTCAAGATTGCGCTGCCAATTAAAATACTTGGATGAATTAGATGAACTTCTCAATCATGTTGTAAGCTAGGAATGATATTGTCATAGAAGGAATGGGAATTCCCCAGTTCACTGTTCTTTCTTAAAGCTGGAATTTCCTTTGTTCTGGTTTTGTCCATTTATTACTACTCTAATATAGGATATATACCAGAAATAGAACATGGTTGCAGATCATCAAAGGGAAATATTATGGTTAAATAATTACGTAATAGCCAGAAGCTACAGTTGCTCCTGGCAAAGTTGAAGGCCAACATACCATCATCTATTACAATAAGATTCATATCATATCACTGTCAAGTTTCAAAGAATCTTCATTCCTGTGACAAGATTTAATGTAGTTCATGTGCAGAATTAGAATACCTCATAAGTAAGTGCATCAGCCAATCCCTGTATCCGGTCAATGCGCACGCTTTTCCCAAATAGCCTGGAGAATGTAGGATCACCATGGCGGGATTCCAGAGCCACAGTTATGCTGCAACCATCCGCCCCGAGATTATAAACCAATCCTTGCATGCAAGAAGTGGCTCCCTCGCCACGGCTGTTGCATGTTCTCACACAAACCATGTCCCCAGGAGATAGTGTGGTCGGAGGCAGCTTGTGTCCACCTTCAATTCTGAATAGAACCAAATGTAGGCCTCCCAACCCTACATGCATGGCGATTTGGAATAAAAGCAAGCAGTGTCTTATTCAATTTTCCAAAGTAACTGTCCATGAAATCTGAACATACATAGAAAAGAAAGTAGCCAAGTTTTTCTCTCTCACCAGTTGAGCTGCTGATTACATTCAAGTTGCAAATGGTATCACACTGCTCCTGCTGAGCCTGCCCATGGCTCACCAAGTATTCAACTGGCTTGGGTGGCTCAGAATTGTCGTCGAGCATAGGTGTGGCATTCAGCTCCTCCTGTGTAAACTCCAGCTCCACATCTCGCTCGATGCGCAGCAAGTCTGACATATGCCTCACAAAGTCTTCAATTCTGTCCTGCATCAGTCTCACCTTGTTGAGGCTTACGCCGATGCTACTGTGCACAGCTTTAGGTCGTGGTGCTGTCCTGCGCACAGCCGCTCGGTGCTGCACAGAATTGGCTATTTCTTTTAAAAGCTTCCATGACTGTGTGGAGCGCCAGTCGGAGATGAGCCCCTGGTTCTGGCAACTCAGCAGGACATCGCGGAGCTCACGCTGGAAATGGTCGAAGAGGGTGGGGTAGTGTATGCAGGCCTTGAGGCATAGTGCCTCCAGACCCTTTGGCATGGGGATGGCTGAGAGGTAAGGTTGTGCCTGGATCACAAACCCAAGCTTGCCTTCTGCTGATCCCCAATCGAGAGTCAATGTTGTTGCGTTGAGTTCCGCCATGTCGCCCTGCAGCTCAGCCGAAGCGAATTTGGATGCCATGGACCGCATGCCCTGCCTTAACCACTCCACCACACACCGGCCGAGCTCCTTCCTCCCCAGTGGATCACCGTTCTGGTACAGCGTCCCCACCCTTATGGAGGCCTCCTCCATCGACGGCACGCACCCCTCCTTTTCTTGCTCTTCCTCAACCTTCCTCCTCATCCGCGTCCTCTTCGTCCGGCCATTGTTATCGACAGGTCGGGACGCCTGCTTGCTGGGAACCGATGGCACAGCTCGTACACGCCTTTGCCTGAAAGAAGAGATATCCGGCGACCTTGACTGTGACGACGACGGACCAGCCGCAAATAACGTGATCCTTCTCTTGCTCGGGGGCTTCGCCGCGGCGCAGGAGGAGAACAAGAACCTACACGAGAGGAGATCAAGAGACATCGCTGCTCGCCCCCACACGGCCCCAGCTGCCGGCAGAGGCAGTCGCGCAGGTAGCCGGGGGAGGAGGCGAGCGCGGGAAGGAAGCAAGAAACGAACCAACGACCGACTGGCGCCTCAACTAGGCAGGTGAATCCTTCCAAGCCAGTTGATATTTTTCGCGATCCCATGGCTCGAGAGCGGCGCGCGGTAACCGGTGGCGCAGGTCGCGGCTACGTTAGCGTCCATAAACACCTACACAGTAAGTAAAGTGCCGTCTCCCGCTTTGGTTCCGCGCGGCTGGCGCGCGGTCGTGCGCCCACGTCGTCTCCCCGCTGGCGGCGCGCCGTTTCCTTGGTCCCAAATGCCCCTGGTAGCGTCCATCAGACGTTCTTGCTCTCCGACCAACACTTCGCCCCGCGATTCCCGTGTCCACGCAGACGCCGGCGCGGCCAGATGCTGCGCGGATGCAGATTCACTGATTCAGTTGCAAGCTTCTTAAGATAAGAGATCCAAAATTCGAAGAAGCGTCCATGAATTGCTACCGACCACAATAAAAAGACGCAAGAATCGCGAGGATGGATGGCCAGTTTTTCCTCGCAGGCGTCACAACGAACATCTTACCGGCATCACGGTCGGGGGTGCAAACGACATTCGTTGCTTCCCGCGCTATCTGAACTTGCGACGAGGGCACGTTTAGGTAGGCTGCTGCTCCGAGGCTCAGCACCGTCCGCGACGCGCTCCGAGGAGTTTTTGGGAGGCGGCCACGGCGGTCCGGGGTGCCCGACTGCAGCTGCTGCTGAGCCGCGCTCCAGTTGCCCGCGAAGCTTCGGTCTATTTGTCACCGTGCACATTTTTTTATCCTTCCAGTGAAATTGTAAATATAGCTCCTCTCAACCGCGGAAGCATCAGTAAATGACAATCGTGCTCCTCTGCTGTGCTGCAGATGGTCAACACCACAGATGTTCTTCTGCTAAACTCGACGCTACCTATAATTCCACGGTCGATAAAAGGCTAGATTTACAATTTCATTCAAGAGAAGACTAAAAATAAAATAAAAAATATGTAAAAGTAGTGTCTGTTTGGTTTGCTTCCAATAGTTACACATGCTTTTACAAAAATTTGGTACTATTGACCAAATTTGCGAACATTTAATTTGCTACTAAATTTTAGCAAGATTCTCTTCTTTCATGGTTCTTTAGTTTGTTTTCTTGCCAATCCTTAGCTAAAAAAATTGGTAGACAATTTCATGATCAAATTTTGGTAAGGTTTAGTGAGGCAAATTTGTTGCCATAAAATCATCTACCATCGCCTAAAACCACAGTTTTATTAGCTATGTATTACTTCATAACATAAACAGATATTACACAATATACATCACACTCTAACGCTTTGTTTGATGATTTTTTTTTTCTCAATTCCTATTGAAAAATGGCCAATCTCTCTCTATAGCTAGCCCTTGTGAACGCCAAACCCGAGCCCTAAATAGCCATTGCTGCCGTTGGAGAAGAGAACCTATCAAGGACGGCGATCGAGTTGGATACGCGCACGAATCGTAATGCAAATCGCAAGGTTAAAAATTTGAAAACTTTGCACAGAAAAAAATCATACGCGTGATATATAGCAATTTCGTAGAAAAATTCCTACATAAGAAATTAGGAATGGCCACGTGATACACTCATACACCTCCAGATCGGCAAAGCTGATCTTGGCACGAACACAGTCACCAACCTATCATCCTTGGAGCCGGAGGCCGAGCCGAGTGCCCGAGTCTGTCTTCTCCCCTCCCCTCCCCTCCCCAACCGCTCCTCCAACAATTTCACATTTTCCTATGCCACCAAACCACCAACGAGGAGGCATCAAACTCGAGTTTCCTCCCAAATCCCCTCTTCTCAAACCCTCAAGATGCTATCCTCCATTAGCACCGCTTCTCCCGCCTTCCCTCGCTGGCGGCCAGCACCCCAAGAACCATGCTCTTGTCGCCTCCAACCCCGTGGCCGCGCGTCGAGCAGCCCGTCCGCCTGAATCGACTCCTGGAGTGCGAGGGTCGGTTCTTGCCGCCCCGTAGGCGGCCGAGAACACCGCGGCTTGGCGTGTGCATGGCGGAGATGGCCAGGGTCGGGAGCGGGTCCTAGCGGGAGGTCGGGGTTTCTGGGAGGGGGATGCGATCCTGGGAGATGAGAAGCTGCCCGGCCCGAGGCGGGAGGCGGCGGCCGGGTTGGCGCTCGTCGAGGTAGCACTGAATCGGATGGTTAGTGCTTGTTGGTATGCAAGTATGCAACTATATACGGATGTTCTTGATAAGTTTAGTTGTGAGTAGAGCTGTCTATCAAGCTTAACCAGATATTGTCGAGCTTTTTTCGAAATTCATATAGTTCGACGTAAAATCATTTTCATTATCATGTAAAGGGTTATTTCAAATTCGAGCTAACAAGTCACTATCGAGCCGAGTCTCGTTAACTTTCTTTTTTTCACTCGAAATAGACTCCTTCCAATTTGAACTATTGTAATCGAAGCAATTTTAATTCGAACGCTAACAAGCTTTTTTGCCAGTCCTTGTCGTGAGTTGCGACTCCAATGTGTATCCTAGTGGCTACAAGCTTGGTATATTTTGTGCTTCTTAGTTCAAAAAACATGAGCTTAGCTATAGACTTGTAGTTTTAGATGGTCCGCCTCTGTTAATGCCATTCAAGTGAGCTCTCATGCTTGAAACTTGCATTCCAAGCTGAACAAAAAAGTTGATGTAAACATTTAGCTTACCAAAAGGCACTAAAGCAAGCACCAGGATATTCTTATTTGATGTGTAAGAAATATCCATTGCTTTAGTATATCATCGTAGATGTCTAGGTGCAATATACTGTCATGAGCTAGACCGTTTTCATACAGGCGTTCAGTTTTCGTTAAATATGGAATCTATCCATATGTAATGCCTGATTTTGTACAGTTATATCTGCGAAGTTTTGAGATAAATTTAGAATGTTATAGCTTTCTACTGAAGTGTAATTGACCATTATATTTGAAATGACCTTTTCACTCAAACTTGAGCTAAACTTTGTGTTATCAACTTGGACCTCTGGACTTTGTACTGAAATTTTTATATTGTGTGCCGGAGTAAATGGCTGGTGGCTGGTTCTTTTGCTTTTGCAGCTATCTGGAAGCATGATTCCGAAATTATGTGGGCTTTGATAGTTTGATGAGTGCTGCTGTGAACACACTGCTCTCATCGGTTCTTAAACAGATGTTCAGCCATGAAAAGCCTGCCCTGGTTTTACTATCTGATCTTGGAGTGCCATCATCCCATGCGCAATCCATTTTCTATGCCGAAATGTTTCTAGTTCTTTCATGTAAGCACTTTCAAGTATACTTCAATTATGAGACAATATGTCAGTATACCCTCCTGCCAACATTAAAAGCATAAATTCTGGTTATAGCTCCTTAGTTGTTTTCAATGTAATTAATGTTTGGTAGGGTATGCAAGCTAGTACAATTAAACTCAATTAACTGTTGGATTTCCTTTTTTGTTAAATTCTATTGTTTTGCTATATGGCTTTTCTATTCCATTAAGCGAAATGAATACTAAATTAGACATATTATGTTTATTTTGTGCTCTAGATTTTTAGGACAAAGAAATTTAAGAGAAAGAAACTTATCACTGTAAAACATCCGGGTATAACAGTACCGCCATGTACATTAGCAATCAAATACCAGCTTCTCCAGTGAAATGGAATGAGTGACTTCTTATGTGGCACCTTTGCAATGCAGTGTTCTACTGGTTTGGGACAATTTTTCTGGCGATGATCCTTGGTGCTGCAACTCTAGCATTGGCCTCCTATCTAGTAAGAATTCTATCTGACCAAGTAAATTTCGTCATGTCATAGTTACTCAATTGGGGAGCGTTTCCTGGCAAACTTTTACTTACATCTTTAGTCATCTTTGTGGTAGAAGCACCATACTTTTTTTGAGAGCAGAAGCACCATACTTTTTTCATTAGGTTGTAATTTCAAGTTCTTCACTCAGTGCAATCTAACTATAATCCTACTTATGTGCAGTCGTGGTTACGAGTGTCGCAACGTCTCCATATTAGGGGTGAAAATGGGCCGGATATTACCGATCCGGATTTGGACCCGGTCAGGACCAGATTTGGGGTGGAATTTAGATATCCGGTCGGATCCGAGACTGGATCTGGATACCAGATCGGATTGGGACAGGACCCGAATATCGGATAATGAACCTATTCGGATATCCGGATGAAACCTGGTACCTGGCCTAGCCCATAGACAGTCGGACTCTCCGCCCAGCGCCTCCTGGCCATCCTCAAGTCCCGGCCGGCCAGCTCTCTCGCCCCCACCCCCCGACGGTATCTCCCTTGGCCAGCGGCCAGGCTCCTAGCTCCCCCGTACAGCGCTCCTCCGGTGGTGTCTCCCCCAGCCGCGTCTCCGCCGTGGTCTACCGCACCGTCAGGCCCCGCGTCTTCGCCCAGATCCCCTTACCGTGTTCATCTATCCGCAGCTTCCAAGCTTTCGGGAGGATTCGAAAGAGAAGGGAAAGGCAAGAGCAGCGTGCGAGACTGCAAATATGGAGAATGAATTCCAGGTGTGAGAAACTCTCTTTTCCTAATCCTTTTTCCTGCTCCTGTTTCTGTATTAAGTGTTGAGGAATTGCTGCGTCAAGAAAGTTATCTTGTTTCTGGGCATGTTTCGTCAAGGTTCTATTGATCTTGATTGCCTCGATTGAAGAATTGGGTAGGAATAGCCGAATAGGCGAAAGATGTCCGTATGAATGAGCACAGACAGATGTGAGAGGGGATTTCTACCCCCAAAAATTGAGATGGCTGCTACAGATAATAATAGATTCGAGGGTGGAGACCATACATGTGACACTTCAGATTAGATTAGATATATCCTTTTCAGTTAATTGATTTGATGATTCAGACTTCAGAGCATGCCGAAGGTTGGAGCTTGGAATATGTGGCATGAGAGTTGCTCTTCAGTCTTCAACTCGTTGTTCTCGTGTTGTTGGAGTTTAGTAACCCTAAAGATAAAACATACAGAAACGGTAAAACCTTAAGTAAATTTAAAGTTTGGAGTAAAACAGTTGTAGATAATCATAATTTTAATGGTATGAAGTATGAACATCAATTCTAATAATCTGTGTTTATCAGTTTGCACTATCACCATCCATATCCAGATCACCCCCCTTTGTTTCCTTCAGTAGTTTTCCTCGATACTAATTAAATGTATGAGGACCCTTCAAGTTTGTTGTCACTTGGCTTACTTGATGTAGTCTTATACAACTAAAATCTATACGGATACGGGTTTTGCCAACAAAAATTATATCCACTAGTTGTAGAACATTTTTTGTTTTGGCTACTTACTGACACTGTTCCGTGTTTCCATGTTGATTGACAAGGTTAAAATGCTAAGCAAGAAGTGGTGGAGAAGGAGCTAGGATATGGGGAAGGTCAGCTCCTTCATAAGCTTTGCAAGGTAACTCACATGGCCTTAATTCCCATATGACAGTATCTCTTCAATACATTTATTCATGTGGTTTGATTCAACATATATTACTTTATGTATGCGTGTATTATCCATATATCTTTATCCGTTCTCGATCCGAATCCGTCACATATCCGTCCCGTGTCTGTATCCCGCGTAACCCGGATTCGTATCCGTATTTGGCTAGCCTATATCCGATTCCGAATCCGGGAGAAGAAATATGGGTCAAGATACGGGAAGAGCAATATCCACCCGTATCCGGCCCATTTTCACCCCTACTCCATACCCTGAACCAGATTCCTGTGGGCAGTACTGTAGGATGAGCCTTCGGTGCTCTATCGCTTTTGCTCTGGCATTTGCTCGTGCAGGAAGCATTCGCTTCTTCACTGGGGTCCGAATTATAGTCATCCTTGGTTCAGTAGTATTTTTTGTCGGCTTTGTCATCTACATCATTCGTCACTTACTCACTGGCTCAAGGATGAATAGCGATGCATAGAGCTGCAATTGGAGATTGATTAGAGACTAAAGTTAACTGGCCACGTAAGATTTTCTATGGATTTTGTGATATGGTTACACTAGAAATTATTTGGAAGGGAAACTCGCAAGAAGCCTAGTGAACAGACAGCAACTTCAGTTGCAACCTGGCATTTTTGCTTTTCCTTTACCACTGCAATATTAGTTACAGCATCGGTTCATGTAAGTAATTATGTGATATGCTCTTCTTTCCATCCTGTTACAATTTTCTTTTTTATCCTTTTTCACGGATTTTCTTTTTCAGATTAATGCTTTGTTGCTTCCATGCTAATCTGAAAACAAGATGGGGAAAAAAAGAAATGAATATTGTTGTGCCTCAAAAAAGCTGTGACGTGCGATACATGTAAGATCTAATTCATTTAGTCAGGTATCCTGAAGAAAGTTCTTTACAAAGCTGTGAAGTGACGCGTGAGATATCTCTTTGATGTACCTAGACTAAAAACTAGCATCACCTACCCAATTGCCCATTTCATCGTCACTTGAAAGAGCAAGAACAATATTAGGAGATTGCTTTTATGCATCATTATTTGAAAGCTGTACAAATATTAAAATATGAATCAAAGATGAATAATGATTACTTATCCTTCTACTTGCTTCAAGATTTGTGTGCAAATGGTATTTAAAGGATGATGCATAAAAACACTACTCAATATCAAGGGATTGGATGTGCCATACAGTGTTTTTCTGACGAAGGAATATCACGGTGAAACACAGAAACAGCAAAATTTCCATCTTAGTTCCACAACACAACAAAGAAGACCAGACCAAAACTGCGATTAACACAATCAACTTCACTTGAGTTGGGCATGGATTACTACTCATATCCACATTCCTCGTATTATTTGCTCAACCAACTATGAAAAGAGAGGATTTACGGTAAGGGAATGGAGCCAATCCTAAACGGAGATGGCCCATTCGCCATTTTTACAGAGGAAGCGGCAAATGAGCATTTGTAGTGATCACAGCCGATCACCAAAACAGAGAACTTATACAACCTTTTTCCTCTAGGAAGTATAGTTAGAGCTTGTTAGGAGTTGTGAAAGGCGGGGAAGCTTCATCTTCATCTAGCTCTAATCGCTGTTGGTGCTATTCGAGTCTGTACTGGCCTGGGGCTGCGCTGCAGGTAGGTAGGACCAGGCAATGGCCGCTGCGCCAAGGGTGACTGCAAGCCCAACTGAACCCCAGAACCACTTCTGTCTATTCTTACGCTTGTTCCGTTGTTGCCTGGACATCTCTGCAAGACATACCAAAAAGGACTTCATGGATCAATCTACAGCGCATGCTCATTTGCAATCTTCTATTGAATGTTTCTGATACAAAGAAGCCAATAGCAAGATGGTCAAATATCAAGACAACTATAAACATATTTCATGTTAGTTTGAATTTAGACATTTCACACCTGATAGCCAGAAGACATGATTTTTCTGCACAGATAACATGGAAGTCTGTAATTTTTTTTTTATCCTGGTACTGAATATGTTATTGTACTTCTATGCAATAAGCATATGGTCATACTAGATTAAGGTTGACACCAGTAAAGCATATCGTCTCGCAAATAATATATCTTCAGAGAAAAATGTAATAATTGCAAAGACAAGCGTATCAAGTTCAGCATGAGTACCGATAGCTTCTTGGTTTCTTTGCGACATCTCCCTGTTTGCAGCTTCATAGTACTGGACCCTATCTGATAGCCTTGCAATCTCAAAGTTCTTTGCTGCAATCACAGTTTCCATCTCTGATTCAACTTCTGCACGAGCAAATCCCCGTGCAATAGCAGCAGCTACAAGTTGTGAAACAGTTATTTGCTGGCACAACTCCGCTCCAGGATCGATACCTGAATCATCAGTCTTCTCAGCTACACTTGGAGATGGAAGTGTCAAGGCAACAAGTGATAGGTGATAACTCAACTTCTTCCACTCCTCCTGCCAGTTCTCAAGTGATTCCTCAGCTTGTTTCCTCCTCTCAATTTCCATCAACAGACTTAACCTCATTTCACGGAGGTCGTCATCAATGCATCGCGAAGATCGAGTTGCACCATCACTGGATATTTCTACATCATGAAAACAGAAGCATTGCCACTAGTCAGTAAATAAAACAAGCATCCGAAATTTGTTTATGGATAAAGGGAGGGCAGAGATGATCTCTTCACTAAGACACTAACAGAATGAAACTGAGCAATTAGCAAAAATCTTGATGCAGCATGGTACAAGACTACTACAATTATACAACATTAAACACGTCTTTGAGATATCACTGTGAAAACAATTAGCTCATAACCATAGTAATTAGTTAGCACAATGCAATAGATGATTGGTTCACATGGTTCAATAATAAAAGATAAGATTACAATCAACCAAAAAAAAGGATGAGTAGATGACAAATTGACAATAAGGCCTCTCTAAATATCAGAAGCCTTAAGATCATGCCTGATAGGAGCACAAAGTGATCGTACTTCGAAGTTCAAACAAAAGAAGAGATTACACACAATAAACCTACAATCCTACATAGCCTGCAATTACCTCATATCATAAAGTTTAGGAACCAAGTCAGCACCTGAAACCTAGGAATGCCCATCTAACTAAACTAAGCTGTGAGGACCAAGGGAGCAAATAACATGTCCCTTAAAACTGTAGAACAGAACTGACCTACTAGAAAGTCAGTAATATGTCACATACTGAACTGCTATGATAAATTCCATTTTGAAGTACAGTATGATAAATTCCATTTTGAAGTACAGAGTAGTCCTATGGAGAACATGGCTAACCTCATATACTGGGAAATTAAACCATAGATCAGGATATTCCATTCTATGGAGTTTATTCTTTGCTCCGCTAGTTATGTTTCACTCTCCCAATATTTTTTAGTGATAAACTATACTATGGGCCTTCAGGACCAGTGCAACCAGAGATCAGTTCAAATAAAGATGCAAAGCATATTACACTAATTAATCGGTCGTCTTCGATATTATTGTAACAATCTAAGATATCCAAACAAAGAGCCTATCCAGATATAAAAACAAATAAGAAAAACGCAGCATTACTACAAACTGATTAGTACCTTCGAATGCGTCATAAAATTCTGCACCAGGTGTGCCAACAGACGTCCCAAGAGGGGAACTGGGCTTCCACCACCGCTCATGCCCACCAGCATCCTCAGCCTCAGAGTTACTAGCCACACTCAATGAGTCCTGAAGCTCAAAGAAGGCATCATTCTCGCCATTTCTTGGTGTTCCATCATTGACAGGTCTTCCAACATTGACAGGCCTCACTAACGCATCAAGACTTCCATGCTGAAACTCAAACTCAGGCTGATTCTGCTCATCTTCGCCAAAAACAGTGCCCTTGCCCTTATGGAGCATTTCATTCTGCCTGTCCAAGGTATCCTCCGCACCATCGTCATCTACAGCCACACCATTGCTCTCTTGCTGAAACGCAAACTCAGGCTCATGCACTTCCAAGGCTTCACTCCTTTTCGGCAAAGCAGGGAGCCTCGGCCGGCTGCCCTCACTCCCAACATCCCCCTGGGAAAGTGTCTTGACCAGGCAGGGCCCCCGCCGTTTATGGTTGATGAGGTACGGCGACCAGGTTCCGGGGAAAGACGAAGGCGAGTCCGGCAGTGGCGTGCTCTCAGGCGTGGTGTAGAGCGCCGGCAACGTGTGCCCCCTGGCAGGAGCCGCCGGCACAGGTATCGGCTTCTCGGTGGCCTTCTGCTGCGACAGCGGAGGCGCCGGCGGCGGCTTGGAAACAAGCTTCTGGGTCTGTGTAGGCGACCCGGTCTCCAGGAAGGGGTCCAGCACGTAGTGCGTGATGGTCGGCATGGGGATGCAGTTGCCGGAATCGGAGGGGAATCACCGGAGATTGCACCTTCCCGGCATCAACGAGGCCCTGAATCGCAATTGACAAAATCAAGGGGGTTAGGATGGACCAAAATCCTTATTCGTTTTTTAGAGAGAAGAGATAGACCACCAAGATTAGGAGATTGCGATCCAAATTATTCGGAAACATCCCCAACGGAACACGTAGGCACCCTATCCTTCGAAAGAGATGGAAGCGTAAGATGCCAACGAAAAGCAGCTCAAATCATCCAGGAAAAAAAAGTGGAGAAACGCACAATATTCCTCCACCTAACAAATTTACA
Source organism: Otatea glauca (assembly GCA_036346275.1). Taxonomy (NCBI): domain Eukaryota; kingdom Viridiplantae; phylum Streptophyta; class Magnoliopsida; order Poales; family Poaceae; genus Otatea; species Otatea glauca. The sequence continues at coordinate 45,832,025 of CM070714.1, forward strand.
AGAATCACCGAGAAGGAATCGCGCAAACGAACGAACACCAGAATCAGACGGCACCCAAATCGAACAGTTCCATTTCAGAATTTTGACCAAAAACCCCGACCAAATCCGCCACGCAAAAAACAAATCCACCTCCGGATCAGGCGAGATACCATCCCCAAAGCCGGCAGCTCGAATCGAAGTCCTCGTCCGGGAACAAGATTCCCCATCACCACCCAAACACGGCCGGCGAAAAAGAATTTTTCGGAAATAGTCACCTGCCTCCGGCCGGGGGCGCGCCTCCACCTCGCGCTGGGTCCGAGGAAACCCTAGCCAGCTCCTCCGCCTCTCGAGGGATGCGCACGGCGTTGGCCTCCTTTTCCAAGGCCACCGCAGCTCGCCCGCGTTTCGAATTTATTGTACGGGCCGCGGGGGGCAACATAAGCGGCGCGTGACGTACCAGCCACAGCCAGCCCAGAAGAAACCACACAAGCCTCAGGAAACCCAATAAAATACTTGCTCGCGGAGAAGGAAAAGAGAGAGGGTGCACGCCGCGATTTTTATTCGGGGATTTTACTGCTTGCAAAACACGAAAGAAAAAGACAGAAAAGGCTGCCGCCTAGCACCCAATCCCTTGCGTTGCGTACCCACCACGGCGCGGGGCCTCGGCGTCAGCCGCTGTCGGATGCGCCACGCCACGCGGGGAAAAAAAGTATCATCACATGATTCGGATTATTCGTTGTCACCGTCTAATAATTTTAAAGCAGCTTTGTTTGAATGAGTGGTAATTTTTAAAATATTTTAAAATTTAATTTAAATTTGAACTAGATTCTAAAATATTCTAATGAAATACTCCACCTTTTATCTAAACATAGGTGAGATTGTTTAAGTTGCAATCCTAACGCAAGAAACCCTTCCGCCTGTGCGGCGACTCCTCTATTCTTGGAAGGGAAGAAAGGGCCGGGGTGGGTGGGTGGGTGCTCGTACGGGCGCGTAAAAGGAAAAGGATGAGGCGGTCGGATCGGGGTCAGGTGCGGACGGAGGAAGTCTCGCGATTTCGCGCAGATTTTGTGTCTGGTCTGGTGGGCGCGCGGCCGCGGTGCTTGGGTGCCTCGGTTGGGTTGGGTTGGGTTGGGTTGGGCTGGTCTGGGCTGGGCTGGGAACGGAACGATGGACGGACGGCGCAGGGCAGGGGTTTGGTTGTTGGATCTGGCTCCCGCGCACGCACCGCACCGCGTGGGCGAGCTCGGCTGACCACCTGACGCACGCAGCGGCCTGGACAGCGTGGATGGATGGGTTGCCTTTCCTTTCTCGTGTGGAAGGAAGGAAACATCTCGCGTCTTTCTGGACAAGTCTTGGGCCTTCCCGCTGTTTTCCTGCCGCTGATGATGCAACGGACGACGTAACGAGGGTTTTGTTTACTTGTAGAGCAGTGATTGAATGTTTTTCCGTCTAATATAAGTTATATAAATTTTAAAGTAAGTGAAAGGGTGATTAATCATCATCTATCATTCATTCATACTTTAATATTTATGTAACTATAAAAAGAAAAGCACGTAAACACCTCTCTTATCCGAGAAGATGATTTCCCTCCTAATATAAGTTGTACAAATTTTAAAGCAAGTGAAATGTTAAGTAATCATCATCTACCTTTCATTTCATACTTTAATATTTGTACAACTGTAAAAAAAAAAAAAGCATATAAACACCTCTCTTATCCGAGAAGATGAAAGATTGTGTGTGGGCTTCTTGTTCAGCAAGTATTTACTCGGATAGATGCCATACCTTCGAAAGAAAGAAAGGCGTGCGCGGTCTTGAATAACACGACGGATTTATTGGTTGCCGAGTTACAGGTTCATGACATCTTTCAGATTCTTAGTTCCCGCGCTAATTGTTCTTTCTCGCCAAGCTAAATTGCTTATCTTATCCTGATAAAAAATCGCTTTATTTTAAGGGAATGATAGGGAAATTGCTTATTCCTTGTCGTAAACCTTTTTTTAAGGGAAAAAAAATCCCTTTTTTACAGCGCCGAAGTGAGGCCCTCCCCCCGGCTCTCATGGCGCCTTATCCATTATTAAAACAAGCAATTAGTGAGCCACCAGGGCTCAATCCGGCAATAGCAAGACCTGTACATAGGGATGAAAACGGTACAGAAACGGTCGGTAAATAGTTGTTCCGTTTCTATTTTCATATTTTTTACCGGTAACGGAAACGAAATCGAAAACCCCGGAAACGGATACAGAAACGGATAGTGACGGAAACGGAAACGGAAGCGGAATGGAACGGAACTGATACGGAAACGGAAAATTTCACAAGAATATAGTACATGATCTATCCAAAATTTCAAACATACCAACTTTGAATGGTATTGTAGTTACATAGAACATCTTAATAACATTAGCCAATATTGACTCATTGAGCATGGTATGAATAAGAACATGTAAACATTGTTTACCTCAAAACCAGCCAACACATCATAGTATAATAGCAAATATAGATAGTTTCACATCATAATATAATAGCAAAGACACGTAGTTTCACATCATAACATAATAGCAAAGACATGTAGTTCCACATCATAACATAATAGCAAAGACACATAGTTTCACATCATACCATAATAGCAAACACATATAGTTTTAAATCGTTAAAACTTAGTTTTTTCTCAAGCTATCTGTCCCCCATATCAATCCATCATATTCTCCTCCATATCAGTACCATCGACATCATCTTGCTCCTCCAACTACAAAGACAAGCACGAAACAATAGTAATGTTTTTTATAAGACAAATAGAAGCACATTAAATTGAATTTTACTTGATTTGCACGATATGGTTTGTAAGTTAGATAAAAAAAGGCAAATCGTTGCTATCGAGCTTGCAAAATATCGCTCAAGGCTATCCACAACCAACTCAGTCATGATAGATGCAATGGTACCACCTAAATGATTAGTACAAACTGATTAGACTTAAATATTTTCACATTATGAACAAACTATTGAAACAAAATAAAAGGTCACCTTTTGATGATGCGGTCCAATCTTTAATACAAATTAAAGTTTGCATAATCTCAGGATCTAGACGGCTGCGAAATGGGTCAACAACCCGTCCACTAGCACTGAATACTGACTCCGAAGCAACTGTTGATACTTGAATAGATAACACATCACGAGCAAGCTGGGATGGAATAAGGAGCTCAACTTGCTTGACCTTTCATCATGACAAGATATCGATATGCTTGTCTTTTATAGATGTTAAAGGTTGCTCCAGGTACACTTTCAACTCATTTTTGCTAACATGATCTGTTTCACTAATGCTATGCAAGAACATATCAAGCTCATCATCTCGTCGAGGGCTACAATTTCATATAAATTTTATCTCCATCCGACTCCGTATGAAAAAGTTATGATTTTCGAAAAATGGTTGATAGCATTATTACTGCCGGTTGGTAATACGAACCACCAACCGGCAGTGATACCATTATTTGGATATCTAAATTACTTCAAAGGAAAAAGTTGTCAACTACAAAGTTGTATATATCATCGAGAGCTACAGTTTTTATATAAATTTTATCTCCATCCAACATCGTATGAAAAAGTTATGATTTTTCAAAAAATGATTGATAGCATTATTACCGCCAGTTGGTAATACGAACCGCCAACCGGCAGTGATACCATTATTTGGTTATCTAAATTACTTCAAATGAAAAAACTCAACTACAAAGTTGTATATCTCGTCGAGATCTATAATTTTCATATAAATTTTATCTACATCCGACTCCGTATGAAAAAGTTATGATTTTTCGAAAATATCAGCACTGTCAGTTTGTGTCGTCCGTTATCACTGTCGGTTCTTGTTCCGAACCGACAGTAATAAGGGATTTATCACTGTCAGTTCTTCTAAAAAAACGACATTGATAGTATTATTGTCGGGTTTTTTCGAACCGACAGTAATAAGGGATTTATCACTGCCGGTTCATCAGAAAAAGTCATTACTGCCGATTTTCCATCCGAGCCGACAGTGATAATATTATTACTGTCAGTTTTTGATGAAACGGCAGTGATATGGCGGCAAGGATCACTAATTCTGTAGTAGTGCCTAATTCCTTACTAATCCTAATAGTAGTAGATCTAATTCAGGTATAGACGGTGATTGTCTGTAATACACCTTCACATCATTAGAATATGTACAGTGGTACATGCTAGTTATCTGTAAGCCTATGGTTTATATTGTGTGTACCATTATATATATAATATATGAAATGTATGAGAGACCACTACACATAACTATATAAACTATTCATTGTATAAGTTATCTTTAATTCTATTTATAGATGATATGGATGTGTTTTATAGACAACCACAATCTATACACTTACATATCCTTATAAACAGCAAAAGACAACTCATATAATGAATAGTCTATATAAGTTAACTATACAATGATATACATAGCAAAAAACAGTCTGTAAGAACATTCCAATTCTTTCAAGCTTTGTTTCTATTAAGCAAAACAAGAGTTTTTTTTGTTAAAAAATCCACAACGATACTACCAAACAAGTCTATTTTAATGAAGATTATAATATTCCTAAATTCTATGGACTCTCTCAATCTAGACGATTTGCCAGAAAATAACTATTATTTTTTTAAGTTCCTTGTTATTTCATGTTAGCCGCCATGGTGAATTTGGTAGACACGCTACTCAGTGCTCAAGCATCTCGGTTCGAGTCCGAGTGGCGGCATTCTCGAAAAAGAATACAATAGATTAGAAAATAGATTCAATTCGAAATTTCCAATTTTGTAACGGGACCTTCTCCTTATGCTATTTGTAACTTTAGAACATATACTAACTCATATCTCTTTCTCAACCATTTCAATTGTGATTACGATTCATTTGATAGCAGATAATATCTTTCTTTGTTCTCTAAATCATCTAAAATTTTATGTGATGTAAGTTTAGAGAGTAGAGAGAGAGAGACAGTGGATATTAGAGATGGCAAAGCAGGCGCCGTAAGACGTCATGGCGGCTTAAACGCGACTTGTAAGCGAGCCGTGCGTCGTTTACCACTTCTTGGGTGGCGACCGAGCATGACCGTTGGCCTCTCGGCGGCCGTCTTGGCGGTCCTTCAAATGAACCAAGCGGACGGGTCGGCCGAGAGCCTGCTTAGCGTTAGAAAATTTGAAAAAAAATCAGAAAAATAGACAAAGTATGAAAAAATGCAAAAAAAATATGAAAAAAATTCAAAAAATGGGAGAAATTTAGAATAATTAGAAAAACTCAAAGGATGTACAAAAACTTTTTAAATATATATATAAATTAAGAAAAAGCTAAAATACGAGATAAATTCTAAAATAAGACAAATAATTCGAAATAAATAATGAGCTTTATTGATGTTTGGCTGCCTCGTTAAAAACTTTGCTAAGTAAAAACTCAACACGAGAAAACCTTGGCAAAGAAAAAAGAGTACGGCCTATAGCTGAGTGATACAAGAAAAAAGTGAAGATTACAATTATTCTTCCTGATTATCTAGATAAAGATTTTCGAACGTCTCCGCCAACTCAGCATTTTCTGCAGTATGTTGAGCTCGTTGATCAGCTTGTTTCCAATCTTTCACTGTGAGAAGTATTTCCACCATCTCACTTGTCAGATTTGTTCTTCTCTCCTCGATTATTCTTCCGGATAGACTGAAAGCTGATGTGCACTAGGGTTGTCTCGATCTTCTGATGAGAACGATACGATGAATCACAAGATCAGCAACCAAACAATCGCAACGTCACCACGTGAGGCGAGCAACCGAATCAAAGACCCGATCGATCCTTGTACCTGTTGCGACCAAGAACATGCAAGAACAAGGTGATAGCAATTTCAATCCAATAATCTCAAGGAAACAAGAGTGAGGTTATGTTTCTCAACTCGGGTGGTCTAGTCGACACATGCAAGATTGAGAAGGGACGCACACGGGGTCTACCAAAACACAACAAAACCTAAAAAAATGAAGAACAGGGGTGAGAACGCAATATAAAGGGGTACCCACACAAAGGGGGAGCCCAAGAGGGGTACGACAGCCAGGAGAGGGGCACCGGCCAAAGGAGGGGTGGAACCCTAAGAGTACATGGGCCTTGGTCCCAAAAGAAAGGTGGCGCAACATCTGGAATTTCTGTCCCGTGAGATTGTCCTGTGATTTCCCTTCGCTCCAGGAGGAATTTGGCCTCGGGATCAGATCCATTGGAAAGGTTATCTCGATACCTTTCAAACGAGTTGTCGAACGTAGAAAATGAAGTTCGGATGTGGCCGTGGCGTCCGTTTGAAGTACTGCTGCTCCTGGATGGCCGAACCGGACTCGACGACGAATTGGGCTTTATCTTGGGCCTTCCTTGGCGCGTGGGCTGTCCTCGGTGGATGTTCTTGACGTGCTGGTCCAGTAAAGGTGGATGGAAAGGACTTGCTTCGGATTAAGCCCTCCGACGTCGTGAAGCGAAGTAGCGAAGCGAAGCAATGACGGTCGGGGTGAAGTAGCGGTCGTAGAGGAAGAAGGGGCAGCGGTTGTATCCTTGGTTGGGATGTCCTCATCAAAAGCAGACTCCGAAAAAACCGTAGAGACAAGAACTGTTAACACATCCCGTGCTAGTATGGAAAGCACCGGATATGTTATCTTGTGCTCGTGCCACCACTGCAAAATGCTGAAGTCCTCCTCTTGCTTCTCTTGGTAGTTGACAGTGTTGCTGTTGAGATAGGCAGCTAACTCCCCACCACTTGATGTGTGTGCACTAGTCGTTGATGTAGTCGAACTCCTTGAGGAAGAGCCACCTGTACCCCATATTTTTCTCCACGCGATTTTCTTCTTACCTGTTGTGGGTGCTGGTGGAGGTCGCTGTATGCGAACTCCAGCAAACTTCCGATCGTACTTACCATAAACTTGAGATAAGTTAGCACGGACAATTGAAAAATAACTAGAATAATCAGTACCTACCGCATCACTTAGAAGTGAGAGAACATTAGAGAATCCCCGAATTTTAGCTCTAGGATCTAAAATAAATGCAAATGCATATAACGTAGGAATTTCTTGTCAATATTTTAAAATTTTAGTTTTCATAGCATAAACAACTTCACGCAAGACATTATCATTTTCGTGGCTCTTTAAGTGGGTAGCAATTTCTAAAATATGATGCACAATTAAAGGAGAGGTTGCGTAATAAACTCCAGATAAAGCAACAGTAGATTCAAAAAAGTTCTAATAATGATAGCAAGTATTTAACAATATACCAATGTTGCTCTATGAGTACCGACTGACCATCCCGTGTACGACAGTGCATGTTAATAAAAACAGAAAATGTGCTCTCATATGGTATTAGATTCTTAAGTATCAAGTAAGTAGAGTTCCATCTAACAGGCATATCCGGACCAAACTTACGCGGACGCACATGCATTGCAATACAATAAGTCTTACATACTGCTACTCGTTGATTAGAATAATTTAAGTAAGATATTGCAATGCGAAAAGGTTCAATATACTGATCTAACCTCTTCAAACCAGATTTAACTATAAGATTAATAATATGGCAAGCACAACGCTGATGTAATAAGAAAGATTCAGCATAAGAATTGAAAAGCAGAGTAAGAATGTTTATGGCAGAAGTATTTGCAGAAGCATTATCTAATGTTATTGCAAAAATCTTATCACTAAGACCAAAATCTTTCACAACTTTTACAGTATAATCAGCAATATTTTCACCAGTATGTGCTACATCAATTAATTTGAATCATATAATTCTCTTTTCTAATTGCTAATCATCGTTTACATAATGAGCAACTACACTAAGGTAATCCTCTTTAGCTCTACCACTCCATATATCAAATGTTAAAGATACAGAAAAAGTATAGGTACTAAATTTTTCTTTTAGGTTATTGCGATAATTATTATAATATTTAATCAAATCTCTAGTTGTTGTCTGTCTAGAAACTGCAGAAAACCTAGGATTATGAGCGGTTCTAATATAGCTTTCAAACGCAGCTGACTCACCAAAGTTTAAAGGAAGATCTTGAGAAGCGATTAAACGACAAAGAGATTCACGAGCTACCTCAGGATTGTAGTCGATTCGTCACGCATCAGTCGGGGTTATCTGCGATTGCATCATCTCAAAGCCATCCCGTTTTTTTCTACAATTTGTCGGCATGCCTCTTCAAGTGTCCAGTTCCACCTGAAGATTTCGCAGTTAATTTATGCTTACAATATTTACAAACAGCATACCTGATCTGGACGTCGTTTGATGTCTAAAAAATCTGGTCGAAATCTTCCCAGACTCCCGATATACTGCATCTTGTTCTTTTCGCCCCGGTGCTTGCCGACGCAGTAGCACTTGTAGAGCCTGAGGATGGCACAGATCCTGCAGCTTCTTGGGCATACGATGCAAGAAGCTCCTCGGGTGAAATACTGAAATCAGAAGCTGGGAACGACGGAAAATCCACGGGCTCTATAAAGCAAACTACAAGAAATAATGACGCTACTAATACTAAAATATGATTTAAAATACTAATAAAAAAATCACAATGATCACCTTGATTTCTTGACAGAAGCCGAATACCGAATTTCGGATTTTTGACAAAACTATTTTTAATTTTGCCAAATTACCACTAAGAGCAAAAGAATTTCCACAAGAGAATGAGTAGAAGAGAATGCAAGATTGCTGGTGTGGAAATGGGGAGGGGGCAGCCACCTATTTATAGAAAAAAAATTCGGGATTTTTTTTGAATATTTTCGGATTTTTTTTTGAATTTTTTAAGTCCGCAACAGCTATAAAAGACTATTTTTTTAAACGGACTAAACAGGTCATGCCGTGCCGTGCCACACCGCTGGCCTAAGCACGGCACGGGCTGTTGGGTCGTACCGGCACGACCCGTTTACCTTTAAACCGTGCCTTGTTCGGACCGGATGCGCAGTGCCGTACGTCGTGCCAGCCCGTTTGGCCATCAATATTCAATAGTGGATATGTTGCATTTTACATGCCCTAGCTAGCCCCCCTACAATCACCGGCATGTATCCGGTATCCGGTATCCGAGTTTCCACTCACCCACCCATCCCTCCCTCCACTTCAGCGTCCCAATCACACGCTCAGTGGCTCACCGCGATGGCAGCGGCGGCGATCTCCGGCGGCCCCCTAGTGCTCTCCTCCCCCACCTCCTCCCGCCGTCTCCGGCAGCCTCTCTCCCTCCCTCCGCCCACGGCGCGACCAATCGCCACACCTTCCTCTCGTGCCCTCCGCGGGGTCGTGGCCGCCGCGGTGTCCAGCCCCGCCGTGGCCTCCTCCGCGGGGAAAGATGGTTAGGGCTTCTAACGCCGCATTGAAGTATTTTTTTTTCGATTGTGGTGCGATTTAGGACAGTAAAATATGAATGGTTTTTTTAGTTCTTTTTTTAGATGCCATTGTTGTGTGTATCCTCACTTCCTCAGGAGCTAGTAACCGATAGTGCTCCAGATTTGCTGTCTCAGGTGGGTTTTGAATTAGAATTAAAGGGTGGTGCAAAACGTTGACAGAACTATGATGCATCGTCAGCTATGGCGAGTTTCGGGCGATCATTTTCCTTTTTATGTGCCTACAGGATGAGCAATGATCTGCCGTGAGATTCCATATCGAGAGACCACACTGAATTTATGGGTGATCAAGAAAGAATAGGACTGAATATTATTGTTTGACAATGGAAAACAAAGCTTGCCTTTTTCCCTGACCTCCTCGTCACTGTGATATTTAGCTTAATTGGATTTTGTTTCTCATCACCATTGAGCTAGAAGTAAATGTACAACCAGTCTAGCTTTGTTTAAATTTAGAGTGTGATCAACTGAAACTATGATCTATAATTTAACTGTTTTGGGCATTCACCACTGAATGTGTAAATTTCTTTATTAACTGTTAGTCATTTCTTGCAGCCAAACAGGTTCCTAAGGATTTTCTTCATATTAATGATTTTGACAAGGATACAATCATGAAGATCCTTAATCGGGCGATTGAGGTGAAGGCAATGATAAAGTCAGGAGACAGGAGCTTCCAACCGTTCAAAGGGAGGTCAATGGCAATGATCTTTGCCAAACCATCGATGAGGACCCGTGTTTCATTTGAGACAGGATTCTTTTTGCTTGGTGGGCATGCCATTTATTTGGGCCCTGATGATATCCAGATGGGCAAGCGTGAGGAGACTCGTGATGTCGCTCGAGTACTTTCTGGCTATAATGACATCATAATGGCCAGGGTTTTTGCTCACCAGGTATGATCATGAGTTAGATGATTATGAATTTTATGTTTGACCTGTTTACCAGCATAACCTGAATGTACACATATTCTGAATCAAATTCCTACTTATTCAATCTGTCTGCTCCATGCTGCTTAATGATTACGATCAAGAAAAAAAATCTCATTACTTCCTAACATAGTTACCGGATTCGCTATAAACCCCTGCAAATCGCGAACCAGATTTGTCGAACCCTAACTGGTTTAGGGTATATGGTTCATGTTTGCAGTGGAAATTGGAAGAAAAACCCGTACCGCGACTCGGACAAACCGCGTTTCTAGTAACTATGTTGCCTGACATCTCACATGATTTTGGCAGGATATTTTGGACTTGGCAGAATATGCATCAGTGCCTGTCATAAATGGCCTCACGGACTATAACCACCCATGCCAGATAATGGCCGATGCACTTACTATGCTTGAACACATTGGTCATATCGAAAACACTAAGGTAGGTCATTCGGAGCGCCCTTAAAGTAACAACATATGATTGTTTTGTTATACTGCAATCAACTCTCATTTTCTTTTATTTTTATGCAGGTTGTCTATGTTGGAGATGGTAACAATATTGTGCACTCATGGCTTCTATTGGCTGCTGTACTTCCTTTAAACTTTGTATGTGCTTGTCCTAAGGGCTTTGAGCCAGATGCTAAGGCTGTGGAGATCGCCAGGAGTGCTGGGATCAGTAAGATTGAAATAACAAATGATCCCAAGGAAGCAGTTAAGGGAGCAGATGTTGTGTATACAGATGTTTGGGCCAGCATGGGCCAAAAGGAGGAAGCTGAATATAGAAAACAAGTATTCCAAGGCTTCACGGTTGGTCTACGTCTTGTTTTACACTATAATTTCAATCTGTGCACATGTCATCTACACTTTGATACCTATTATTTCTCATTATTTTTTTGTTAGATGCTAATTACATCTACTTGGAAAGGTCCACATGGCAATTTACTAGAAACCAAAGAACCTGTTTTTTTATATTCTGACTTTTACAAGATTCAGTAATAATACTATAATTAAGCTCATAATAATTCATTATGATGCCCTGGTAATAATGAAAACTGAAAGCGTACTAGTGTCAGAATACTTGCTTAGTATGTCTTGTTTTCTAGTGTTTCTTAGTAGTCTACACATGGGATGGCCCTAAGCTAATACTCCTGTGATTCTTTGTTCTTGCAGGTGGATGAAGCCCTGATGGAGATGGCTGGCCCAAAAGCCTTCCTTATGCATTGTTTGCCTGCGGAGAGAGGGGTGGAGGTGACAGACGGTGTTGTTGAGGCTCACAACTCAATCGTATTCCCACAGGCAGAGAACAGAATGCACGCTCAGAATGCAATCATGCTTCATGTGCTTGGGGCATGATTTCCCTGTTGCATGCCAGTGTTACAACGATGTTAAAATCTGAAGAGCGTTGCTGAAGAATTGAGGTTCTTTTGGTTTTCGCACTGTAATCCTAGAGTTTTCTTTGGAGGCGTGAGGTCAAAGATTTTGGAACATCTCAATGTATTCAGATGCTTTGCATTGTCTAATAACTGTAGTATTTTGTACTTCGGAGGCAGCATATAGCGCTGTGACAGGTTGGTAGTCCTGAATAAATAGCGCACTTTTATTATCCATTTCCATGTTGTGTCAAGTGTCGACTCCCAGTCTTGTTCAGAGCTGGAATGCTGGATGTTTTCTCTTCAGCCATACTTGAAACTTTTTCGCTGGCTCATTCATGCGTCGATCAAGAAAAGTAGTTCTGCGCGAGAAAGTTCGAATGGCGCTATCTGAATCAAACAATCTTCACCGCATTGTTTGAGCTACACGGGCTTCTATATCTCCGGTGGCAATACAACGAGCTAGCCATGAGAGCGATGCGAGCCTCTGAAGCCGAGCAGCAACCGCGGCTGCAACCATGGATAGTGGCTGAGGATGCTCACAAAAAGGCTCATCTGCGTCTGTTACAGCCAACTAGCCCAGCGACATTACAGACAACACAGTATTACAGCATAGCTCCTGGCAAACAAACATACCAACAACAACACAACAATATAGATAGATAATAAGCTCAACGGGCACGTAGGAATCAGGCAACCAAGCAAGCGCACGACGCAACAACCGATCCGATCCAACTAGGGGGGAGAGAGAGAGAGAGAGAAATCCCTCACCGGAGTTGATCAAAAGATCTCACACTGGAGAGGCGAAGTTTTGATCTCGGACAGGAGAGGCGAAGCGAAGAGGAGGCTGCTGTCCTGTACAGACTCGACTCTGGATGTGCTATTTCCGATCGGTCCAGTCCTTTTTGGCGATGCGAAGATGATGGATTGGTAAAGCAGCGCTCGGGGCCAGGTCACCCTTATGATATACACTTATAAATATATATTTTTATATTAAATTCGAAACGATATAGACTGATACTAGATTGTATCATTCAAATAACAAAATAGGTGTAACTTTTGATACGGTATCAACAATTGTGATCGGCACACCAGCGTGTGCTTGTGGTAAGTTGGCAAATGCATTGCTCGGCCGGCCTAGGTCGCAACCCACTGGAGCAGCGCGGCCGACAGAAATGCAGCCGATGTACGCGTTAACCCATTTCCCTCCATAATTTGTTCCGTTCGAAGCCTCGGTCTATTCGCTGTCGCCACTAGCCGTCTTCGCCTAGCAGGTAGCACGCCCACGTTCACAAGCCACCAGGTTAACAAAGGGCACATCAACATTCTTGAATTCGGTGTTGGCGTCAAAAGATGTGATGAAAGATCTGTCAGCTTTAACACACAAAGAACACCGGGTTTAGAGGGTTCAGGGCGTGCCAACCGATTTGATCTTGCAATCGGTAAGATGGATGAAAAAATATGCTCAAAGACAATCGACAAAGATCTAAATAGCCAAAAAACTGATCAAATCTAAGATAACAGTAAATCTAAATAGTCGATCAGAGCTGAATAGATGGTAGATAAATGTAGACTTTCCCAAAGAAGGCGATGCGCAATAAAACCGGAGAAAATCAAATTTGATTGGTGTAATCGATGAAGATCAATAATCGGCGATGCACAACTTTATTAATAAAAATCGGATTAAAAAAAGATTCTAAATTACAAAGCTACTCCTAATTGACAAGAAAATAAAAGAGTAATTGCGAATTTATTTGGTTCGTTGTGTTGTCATCTTTGGCTATCTTTTATAGCGCACCGACCGATCGTATCTCTCTCCGATACACTTTGTCAACCACGATCCGTATCGACCTTTACTCGAACAGAATCTCTAAGTTTAGATCAATATCAGTTATAATTTTATCTTTAATTTTTCCTTCCTTATCCGATATCGATCAAAATATCTCGCCAAATTCTGGTACAGACAGCAACACAAATACCCCCTTCATTAATTGGCATCAACGCACAGACTACGAATTATACATTTCCTGTATAGAAACTTATTCCCTGTGTTTTTACATTTCGAAGTATAGTCGGTTCGTCTGATCTTTCCTATGACCAAATGCACAAGGATGTATGTCGCATAGACTAACTGCACAACAAACTGTAATTCCAGAATAAAAAAAAAAGCTCAACAAACTGATTTTATGTCGGCTTTGTTTTGGTTTCCACACTTTCGAAATATAGACCACAGTCTCCATGACTGAGCACAGAGACATCCTTTCTACCACAAGGTCCACAACTGAACCACACTGCAAACATGTTCTCTTTGGTTATTCCATCATTGCACCATCGCAGGAAATCTTAGGCTGATGGTCATGAACTGACAAGGTCTTCCGGTGGATGCTTATGAATTTGGCAACAAATTCTGCAAAAAGAGAGAAAAGAAAAAGAAAAAGGAAAAAGACAAGCGTTAACTTTAAGGGCTGTCAGCAATCTACAGTGCTATTGGCCAAAGAACTCACAGAAATACAATGACAAGATATAATTTTGGACTGTTTTAGCTATCAAGATTATTCATGAAGACTGTGAAAATGGTATGAAAAACTATTCAGATGACACTATGCAATTCTAGAAAGAAAGATGTGGTGCCCTTTCAACATGAAATGGCGTAATACTGTAGTAGTATTCTAGAAAATGGAACAGCTCAATAGAAAATGATTTTTCAAGTAACTATAATTATTCTATGCAATATTGGAATACTGAACAAGGATGACAGATATTGGAATATAGAACAAATGGAAAACTACCTTCCAATTTCAGCAGTGCACTTGCACCAACTGGCAATCTCTTATCCTGAAATTCATTATTTTCATACATGGTTATTGTAGCTCATTGGGGAAGTGAATGTAAAACAGAAACATGGTAGAGCAAACTCACATAGTAGGCATGCCAATAATAAACTTCCCTCTTTATGCTAGCATGAATTCCCTTCAGAAACAGCTCTACAAGCTTCTGCAAAAGATTCAAAGTGAAGTTTATTTGCATGGTTATGTCTGTGAAGATAGTAACATCCTTGAAGTTAAATTTACATAATCCATAAAAAGAAACTTTTTGTTTGTTACTTTGCTTTGCATAAATTACCTGGAGTATTAGTTTAGGAGGAACAAATTCAACCAAGAGTTTTTGGAGCTTGCCTCGTGCCAAAAATAACCTACATAATACTTTCATCTGTTATGCGAATAGATTTGCAACATGTGATCACACAATTCAATATCGTTTTTCTGTTTTTGATGCACTAAATGACTGATCAAAGTCGACACAATTTACAAAGTGAAAAGTTGGTTGTGGTAAAAGTACAGTGATCGCTCACAACCAATGAAAGTCAGAAAGGACAATGAAAACTTCAATGACTAAATTTTCCTGATTCAAGTGCCGAACCTTTTAGGAGAGGGATCATCTAAAATTTCTGCTGCGAGTTCCTGCAGAACATCCTCCCATCCTAGCGGTATAGCTTGTCCATCAATGAAGGGGTAACTGATGAAAGGGAAACGGGAATGAAAAGCAGATAATAGACTTATGATATAAATCCAAAGGATGTTATGAACCCTTCATAAAAGATAAATACTGCAGTCGTACTTGTTGGCTTTGCATGCCTCCAAAGCCAATATCGCCTCCCTCATGCTCTGCTTAGATTGACTTGCGATGGTAGAAGCAAAACTTTCAGGAAGATCAAACCTCTCTTTTTTTGATATGTAAGTAAGAATCTCCAAAATCTGACGATTTTTTTATATGTTAGTCAATGGTGCTAACAAAATAATGAAGTTAAATGCGATGCATATAAAAAGCAAAAGCTTTCCCATTCCTCATATTATGAAGATTGGGTCATCTATAAATAGTATAGATCATGTCAAGTGAAAGTACAGCGTTTGTGTTGAACAAGTTATTTCACGTGATTTTGAATTCAGAACTTAGCTAGTTCATACAAACTTAACGTGTACTGCAACGGCTGGATTTATGTCAAAGAGACATATGTAACATTGGACACACATCCATAACCGTGTTTTGAGCAACAGAACAGAAAACTCACCTCACGTGTATTAGGCACACCAATGGTAATAACCTTGAAACGACTCGTTATAAAATCAAGAAGATTGGACTCATCCTGGCAAGTCATTATTATCTTGCATGCATCAGAGGAGGAATCAATTATCCATTTTATCAAACATTGATTATTCTCGCTGACTTTGTCGACATCATAGAGAACAATTACTGGAATCAACAAATAATCATGTTAGGAAGATTTCAAATGAAATGGCATTTCAAGTAATAACTTTGCAGAGGATGAATTATACCTTTAAAGTTGTTTCTCAGAGCTGGCTCAGTGGTTTTACGCTTACTTGCCATTTCATTCGCTAGAGCCATCAAAGCATATCTAGCATTCTTGGATTGAGACTTCATATTGAGTTCCACATGGTGATCACTTGATGACAATGGAACAAAAATGGGCACAGATGCAGATCCCTACCAAAATCAGGGAAACCTGTGCTCACTCATGTGGTACTTTTTAAAAATATACATAATGATGGAAAAACCTTTTCCTGTCAACTAAGTACATACCATATTGTACAATAGGTAGATAGTAGTGCACAGGTATACACTATGCAGTATGCACATGTTTAAATGTTAATTGATGAATTTCTGTTTTTACTTGGCTCCAAAGTTGTTGGGATGAAATTGATGTTGCAAATTTCAATTTTCTAATTACAGTAAAGAAAACATATACTAATAAGAAATCAAATAAGTAACCTGCCACAGAGACAGGTTAGATAGAGACTACAAACATCAACATTACAGTCCCTCTGAAATTACCAAATTTCTTTAGAATGATGAACAATACAAGATACGAGCTACAAACCAGAGACATCCATGGCCTTCAAACGGCATCGCGACATGAAATTGTACACATAATCTTAACATTTTACTGAGTTCATTTGAGAAGTAATATAAGTTTGGCTGAATATTTGTAATGGTCCTAGTATTTACCTATTATTTTGCTAAAACGATGATTAGCTACCAATCCAAAATACTAGAAACTAAGTAAAGTTATTTCTTCTTTCATTAATGATACTAGACATTTTATATTGTCTATTAACCAGAAAGTAATGATTACTTTATGCAAACTAGAAAGGACAACGATTCCTATTAGCCTTACTGCAGCATTAAAATGTATTCGAGTTCTATAGAGCATTTTGAATCCTGTGATGTCCATCCCAAATGTAAAGTACTCTAGAATGCATAGAATAATTAGATGATTTGTAGTAGGACAGAACTAACCTGGCCATTGCAGCTCTTCAAATAGTGAGATACCTGTAAAACAACAAGAAATACTTAATGCAATCTGTATTGAGTATATATTAACAGGGCTTGTCATTTTCAGTGTTTTAGTTTGTACATTTTGAGAGGAATCACCAAAGATCTCAGTGAGTACAGCTCTACATAATGATCTCTTTCCTGATCCAGGAGGCCCTTTGAAAATGATATGAGGGCAAAACTCAGGGGAAACCTGTCACAGCAGGGCACTAGCATTTAGAAAGCTGGAGTACTGGGATGACAATTTGCAGAACAGCATGGCCATGCAATTTCAAGTAGATCCATACTCAAAAGCAATTTCTGGAACTAATATAATTGGAAGGTATACAATGAACTAGCATAACTTGAATATATTGACTGAAAATTTTGGAACCATAAATATACCATAAAGACTTCAGTTGAGAAATTAGCCCCAAAAAATTCTTGTTTAATGCTAAGGTTACAACAAGAATAATAAATTATAATAGATAAAAATTTGTTTGCTTAGGAAAGAGCTCGAAGAGGTTACCAATTGTTTAAGCTGCTGAACTTGCTCCCTGTGACAAGTAAATCCACTCAAAGTTCGTGGACAATATTTATCAGCCCAGAAAAGTCTAATCTTCTCTACAACAAGTGCCTTCTGAATAAAACTCGATTCGGATTCATCAGTAGTCTTGCAGTTTGGCGATTTTGATTTACGGCATGACTTGCCAGACACACATGGAAGCCAAGCATCATTTTGCACCTTTTGCATGTTGGAGGTGAATTTCATGACGCCTCCAACTAGTTTACCAGTGAAATCGCTGAACTTTCCACTGTCCCCACTAAATCTGCCACTGTTAAACTGGCTACTCAAAGTGGTCCCACTGCTTATTCGGGAGTGCCGACCAGTAACATAGCTGGAGTTTGTATTTGTTTGTGAAAGACCTGTCCGGGCTGAAACCAACTGTGATGTCTGGCCCAACTTACTGCTGTTTTCTTGAGTAACAGCACCATCACTATCATCATGGGCATTTGAATTCGAGGTAAATAATTTCTCAATATTGTTATGCTTTATTGATGTTTTCTCAAGTGGAGCCCTACAATCACGGGAGAAGAAGATGTCACCTGTAGGAATTGACTCTGTGCTTGTATATGCATACTCATTATATCTGGAATTAGGCCTCTTGCCATTTGCAATCAACTCATTGATCTCCTGGGAACAATTTTGTGCATGTGAACCCACTTTTGTAGGATCAGCTGAGTCTCTTTCTGCCTGTGTTGAGACAGGACTAGTGCCAGGGAATGCAGGAACTCTAACAGGATGTTTCTTCTCATGTGGTCGTAGTTTCGGTGTAGAAATTGACCGGTTACGGGAAATATTCTCCTTGATTGATGATCGACTAAAGCTTTCGATAGAAGACCGAAATCTGGGAGGTGTTCGGTTGCTCTTCTTGCGTGATTCGTTCTTTCCACCAGCGTACGGAGAAGTTTGGCGTCTTTGTTCTGTGACCCTGGAAGGAGTGTGATTGTTTCTCAAGTCTGAAGTTTTCTCATCGGGATACTCTCTTGTACGGTTAGGAGATGTGTTTTGCCTTCTATCACCAACTTGGGGATTCCTACCAGGATCTTTAGTTAGCTGAGTCCTCTCTGATGTCAATACTGCATCATTCCAAGGGCTTTCATGCCACTCAGTTTCTGTGTCCGAAGGTTCATAGCCACTTTTGTGCCTTGTGGAAGGATCATTGCGAGAATGCCTATTGTGCCCTGAGTTGCTCTCTGCAGCTAGCATACTTGATTACTCAAATTTCAAAGTTCCTGTGGTTCAGAAAATTTACAATCTTGTAATACCAACAGAATAAAGTAAAAAGAGTTAGAAAAAAATCCAAATTCAAAATGCCAACATTAGTTAAATTATTAAAATGAACCAAGATTCATTATGGCCTAGCTTGCAGCTCAAACAAATCCAATTCACTTTTGTTTCATCTTCTATATAATAATACCATAGCAATAGTTAGTTCACAATGCAATTAACTAATACAATGGTAAGTCACTCTGCTAAATAATTTGGCTTGACAGCAATCCAGCACAACTTGTACGATAAAAAAACAATATTAGATTCATATGTAAAACATAAACTTACTGCATAGTGCAAGTTTAAACTGAGCTAACATGAACCCAGGTTCATTTTATTCAGACTCCACAGACCACAGTCAATTCAGTAATATGGTGTTGCACAGATTTTACTCATCCCTTGATTCTTCATGTAGATATATTCCCAGATAAGTCCATTCCCTAAAATGCAGGTGGTGGGATTTGAAACATAGTATTCATCAGGAAAAGCTAATAATTGGACTGCCAACAGTTGAAAGAAGGATAAAGCAAGGATATGCGAATTATTTTGTGTTTAGGTTGGAACTTTGTAGTAAACGACCTACTACTTTCTAAGATTGGATGCAACTCTATTATCAGCACAAATATAAATGTTAACAACTTAATGTATATGTATAAGGTAGGATTATTGAATTGGATGAAGATATTGGATAAGCACATACCTTAGTTCGTGAGATTTAACCATACAGAACATAAAGTATCTAGAATCAAATATCTCACTGACAACTTTTCACTGACCTCATGCCATCTCGTTCTTAAGACGTAGCAGTTTTCAGACAAAGGAAATGTGAATGCAAATTCTGAATCAAATAACTGAACAGATCAAAGATGAATCAGGAAAGTTGTTACCTGCTGAAGGACCAAGAGCAGTATGATATTCTTCCAACATCCACAGTTGGAAGGCCAAAAGGAGGACAAAAGATCTATAAAGAGACAAATAAGAGGAAAAAGACAAGGAACACAGATTTCCTTGGCTGTGTTGGCATTCTTGTTCTCTTCTTCCGCTCCACCAAAGAGAGAAGAAACCAAAGCAGAAGAGAGGAAGCAGCCACTCTTCTCCATTCCCTAGGCTGCTTATTCTAAAAATCATCATCTATTCCTAGGAACATTAAACATGTCCCTAAAAGGATCCAGCATATGTAGGACCCAGAGCTGTAGAATATTGCATTATGGCTCCCATATGACATAATATTGATGTTGATCCTTTCTCAACATTTTTTGCATTCTGTGGATCTTACTGACTTGATAAGCAGAGTATGAAATATCTGCTAAATCATCACAAACTTTCAATTGTACGTAATTTATTTGTGGGGTGGAGTATGGGTCTTTTACTGATTTACACGTGCAAAAAATCATATCGTGCAAGATCAAATTTTATCGCATCATCAGCACATTCTAGAGTAGATTTGATACCAACAGAGTTTTGTTCGCTGATTAGTAACTTTCGGTAAAGACTTACATTAGTTGCCAACTTGAAGAAGCGAATTGAGTTCGGTGATGGGAAAAAAGACAAAACCAAGAATGTTTGGAGGAACTTTTGGAATTCTCATTAATCTCCAATAACTAGACTATCACTGATTACAAATCAGGCCAACTGATGTTCATGATGTTGAATTACTTATTAGTTACTGATGATGAGAGATATACTTTTTTATGGGAACAGTAGGGGACAGCCCTACTAAAAATAATTATATTACTAAATATATAATACAAATACATGCAAAAGAATCCACACGATTCAAAGAACATGGTCACATGCCAAAAGCTAACAGTGATGCTTTACAAGATTAGCAAAAAGGATCAGTAAGAAATAGACTAAGAGCCAGTTAATTAAAAGACAACAGAAAACGAATAAGAACATCTCTTTTTTTCGTAGAATATGCAGGAGTACTGCATATCATTTGCATTAGATAGAATAACATCTGAATTAACTGAGCATACAGAACACGATTCATATGCATCACTTTCCACTTCTTTCAAAATTCCATTTGAAACAAAGGGTTGCTTATGAGCAAGATACAAATCAAGCAAATCTTCTAAACTAGTGTATCCAAATACTCATTCACTGTGGTATAAATTACATGAGGATACAGCTGAGTTCCTTCAATTCTCGAGTCAATTTCAAAATATGTGTGGTCACCCTTAACAAATGCTGAATATATAAATACTAAATCCATCTTCAAGGGAAATGGTGCATCTGCAAATTAAAAAAAATAGAATAAGATACATAACAAATACAATTATACAAGAATAGCAACAGGGAAGGCTTCACAATTTTTTTACTATTTCTTCAGCCAAATTCTATTTACGAAGTACTTATAAACATAGCAGCACACTTCTACTTCCTGGTCAAACATATAGGTCCACATTTACAACTATTTATGTGAAGGTGCAGAAAAACAAAATGTCAGGGCTTGAACTTGTAGAATAAGATGAAAGTAAAATTATTAAGAATCTCAGATCAAGAAACTGAATCAGAAACTTTCTCAAACTTGGATTGTGACTTAATTTGGAAGGAATAGCCCTGATAACAGGGCTCTTACAAAAAACAACAGAAAAATTCCACTCAAGAGGTATTTGAAAAAACTGATAGATCAAGGAAACATGGAACCTAGATCACTTTTAACTTACCATCAATGTTTTTAAGGAGTTGCTCTTCTGTTATATATATCTTCTTTAGGCATTTATTTATTTTTGTCTCCCAGAAGCCAACCAATTCATTCATTGAGTAGACATTTCCCGGAGGTCTCAGATACAATGTCTTGTTTAATGTCCTCGGGTCCTCTATGGTACATATTGTAAATTTAGCTACATCACTCTCTTTAACAAAGACACCTGCAGTGACAAATTCTTCCTTGAGGGGGAAAACACCACATTTCAGGAATCATATAGCAGATTGGAAGAAGTAATATCACCAGACCTTTAGTGTTTCCTCCACCAAATATCTTAACTTCATCTCTTGGAGGAGCATCTAGACCCGGCTGCACCAGTGAAGGAAGCAAGTAGCGCATGAAGAAGTTGCAGCAGATGTAGGTGTGTGGAATACCTTCACTCTCTATTAAGCGGCGAATTTCAGCTTTCTTACCATAGAAGCCATGGTCCATGTCACAAGTTTGAACCTTTGTGGGATCAAGTCCGAATTCCGCCGGAATAAATCTCTGCATGAACTCACTGTGAAGTCAGAAGCAATGCTTCATTTTTTTTTTCATAATGCAAGGATTGCCACCATAAAAATTCTGGTGCACAAAATCGAAAAATAAACAAATGTCCAAAATGAACCTCCTTAAAAAATGTTGTGAAAAACTAACATCTTAGCTAACGGTACCACCATAGAGTGACCTCCTATCGGGTAACACCTCTTAGGCTGCGGAGGTTTTTTTTTAGAATCAAGCAGGAACTTAGTTTCATTCATCGGTGTTTAAGGAGTTACAATCAAATTGAATACAACTCCTAAGACACTCTGGAGTGTTTATAAGCCACACACCGGCTACATGCAAGACTAAGCTGCTGAGCACACACATGAGCCACAAAATTTGCTTCTCTAGGCACATACCTCATCACAAAGTCCTGCGTACAAGCACTTAGGCTGTGGAGGTTGTACAGCCCACATGAGTAGAGGTAGCTATGGATAAGTGAAATAAAAAACTCAGAAGTCAGAAGAAGGCTATCAAAGGAGGGAGATTTTTCAAACGAAATATGTTTGTTTAGACTTATTTTGTTTTCATGACTATTTGACAGCTCTCATCTTTTGCGGGAATTACCCTTCCAGTTTTTCTAATGATCAAGTAGGATTTAGTCCAACCAGCACAACACCAGATTTCATTTCACTCCATTTAACACATATTATGGCATTTCTGCCAGTGGATGTTTCCAGCTTCTAATCATTTATTTTCGATTAAACCTTTAACATCACGTGATTCTCAGCCTCATGTAGCAAAAGTAACCAATTAACGCAATTAACTAGAGATTCATCGTGACTAGTGGGCTCACCTTCACGCACCCAGCTTCCTTGATAACCCGAATCAGAGCCTTCTGCTCAAGCGCTTGCTTCGTGGGCACCGCGCAGATGACAACATCCACCTTTCGCACAGCTTCGAGCAAGCTCGGGTAATCTTCCAGCGAACCCTAAACCACACGGAAGACATTGGCACGCTGAACAGGCAGAACGCAGGTTTTGGCAAAGAAGACTACGGAAAGGACTCAGGATGACGCGCATTTACCTTGAGGAGCGTGGCGCCGGCGCCGGCGAGCGGCTTGAGTGGCGCGGAGTCGGGGAGGGCGAGGTGGTGAGGGCGGACGAGCGCGAAGGTGGGGTGGCCGGCGGCGACGCTAGCCCGCACGAGGCTGCCGCCGAAGCGGCCGGTGGCGCCGACCACTAGAACCCTGCTCCTCGTCGCCTCCTCGGACATCACCGGCGCCGCCGCTCGACCAAGATCCAGGTGGGTGCGGCAAGAACAACGAACTGAACCGTAGCCCCTCACCAGGTCAGATCGAAACAAACATTAGAGCGCCGTTGATTGGTTCTGATTCACATGGTAATCGGTAATCGGACGGCTCCGAGGTTCCGACTCCCAACGGGGTATGACATATATTTGTTAGACTTTAGGATGAACTAATACATGAACCATCGTAAACAATTAGCCTAAAACATGATCACAAGGTAATAAAATGCGGAACATTAGACGTTAGATTAAACTGACTGACCCGGTGAAGAAGCATATGCCATTAGGGTTCTTTCTGTCGGAGAGGGCTGCTCCAATGCGCGATGAAGAAAGGAGCCGGATGAAGACAACGCCGTGATTCTCACGGCGGTGGTCATCGGATCTTCGGTAGCCTCACGCCAAAACCCTAGATCGGATGGGTGTGTCGGGAAGAATCAACTTGAAGGCAAATCGTTCAAAATCAAGTGCCAGTTTCTTCCCTTTTTATTATGGCGTTGGCTAACGGGACCGATTCCAAAATATTTTGGCAGGCTCCTGATCAGAGCGCATGAATTGTGAAAACAACCCCTGAATTTTGGTCTTTCCATTCTAGTTTTCGGTCTTTCCATTTTAACCGAAGATCATAACTAACATTCTCCCACTTGATCGAAGGCTAATTTCATAAGTCCATACTTAACAGAACAGTACACCAAGATAAAGTATTACAACGATTAATTTAAGCACCGCTGCAACCCCAGTATCTATAGTTCATCGTTCTATCTTGATAGGATAATTACTTATTCTTAACGGGAGTTGGTTTTATACTTATGGTCCTTTTGTGCAGTTTGTTTTCATTTGTCATCATGTGCACATCGAAAACAGTGAAAACAAATTTTGTAATTTCCAGAGTCGAAATTTTGAGATCTCAATGTCCCAAGTATAAATTTGTCAATAAATCTTATACCGGCACTAATTTTGAGACGAGCCTTTAACTGGGAATCATTAAACTAAACATGATGCATAAACTTATATATATTAAACATGATACTTAATTCTTATAGGCTGAACATCAATAATTAAATTCTGGATTATATCTTTCACAACGTCATGTGTTTGGCAGCACCACTTGACAAGTTGTTACTCGAAGCAAAAATTGCACTCTTACATAATAAATTCCGGGATAGAAACTTAAGCCAAGAATAAATTTTCTTATTCTTAAACCACAACAGCCTATTGTGAATTTCTCATTATCTAATAGCCTTATGACATGCCACAAGTCTGCTTGCATCATTAATGATGCCTTAAATTTAGAGCCATTCCACAATATAGCTCTTCCTGCAAGGTTGAAGATTTGACTTGATGTGGATTTTTTAGTATCAACACACCTTGCATAATCAGTGTCTGAATAACCCGCAACTTTATGATTATCAGACTTCTTATATGTGAGCATATAATCATTAGCACTTTGTCTATGATGCAAAGTTGTCTTTAGTAGTTTTCCAGTAGTTCAGTCCTGGATTAATATTTGCCAAGTATCCCGGTAACAAACGTTAAATAAGGGCGCATACAAACTTAAGTGTACATAATGTGCATGACAGCGGAAAGTAAGAAAAATATATGTTGCCCTTAATAATCGGAGTAAACTCCCTTAATATTGGACCTATCTTGGTGAATCTTAATAGTCAAACATGAGAGATATCACCAAGACAATCTTAGTTCCCAGAAGAGAAAGAAAATATTTAGGTCTTAAACATTAATTTCCCTATTGCAGATAGTCAACAAGACATCGTCTATTAAACAATTAAGTCCATATAAACAGCTAAGAGGTTAAATTTACTCCCACTGGTCTTAAGGTTAAAACTTAAGATATCTTTATGTGAGGCTCGCATTAATCATAAACTCTAGAATCAACTGGAGGTGAGATTTTTAGAGACAAAGATTGCTATTCTCTCGGACTATCGGCATTAGAACATAAGCACGATTGTCGTTAAGTATAGTTTACCTTGCCTCAGAGCTCCCACTAGAATCAACATTTCTATAAACTCAGTGGTTTACAAACTCAATGGTACTCTTTATCTGGATGGAAGCTTGAAAATCCCACGTATATAAGTATCTTAATTTTCCCAGAGTGTAGGATATTGATATTAATTATCTTTAATCCTTCCATCCATTAAACTTATTGACAAGGAGAGTATCTTTAATAGAGTAAGAAATTTGTTCATGGGGTTTATGTCTCACATAATGAAGCTTTTCTTTTCTCAATGAGACATTCCATTCTCCCCCTCGAAATGTGGTACAAGCGTCAATGCCACAATTTCGATGAATTCTCATAAATATTTCACTTTTGGTGAAGCCAATAGAGTTAGTAACATAACTAATGCCCCCCAAATAATTTATTAGAGTGTAAGCAAATTACTTTTCATAATGGGAACATAAATTACATTATTAGGATGGAGGATGAAAACATAACTTAGTACTGATGGAAAACTTCCAACAGCTTCAACATTAGCCTCCTATTTATTCTCTAAAGCTTCGCTTTAAAACTTTCATAGTCTTGAGGTAATATTGGCAGTATAAACGTAATATTCTATCTTAGCATTTAGCCAACTTCCTTTATGAATGCACACATTCATGGGTACAATCATAGTTCACTTCTCATTCTTCATTCTCTTTTATTGTTGTTACATTCTTTATGAATGACGTAACGGAGTGAATTAGAAAGGCTCCAATATATACATATATATATATATATATATATTTATGTCCTAGCTCAATGACTTTGAGCTCTCTTATGATCAGTATACTGGCAAGAACTTTTGAGGGGTTTCATAATGCTTTTTCATTATTGCCAGATAGTCATAATTTAACTGAAGGATTGCTCCTAGAGATTCTAAATTTTATGATCAAAAGGAACATTTGCTTAAATTGCTCCCACTAGTCATCAGAATATTGAATTCTTATCAATGTATAAGTTATTAGATGCTTCTTCTAATGGGAGCCAATCATCAATATTATGTTTGTGTGCGTAATCAATAACCTCAAGAATAATATGCTAATAAATTACTCTATTTCTCATCAGGGTACTAGAAAACAGCCGAAGAAGTTATAGCTGAATTGATAATAGGGATATAACACTGATCATTACTTAATATCCACAAGAATGTGAATGATTGTCTGTCATGAAATTAACCCTTCACTGATTAGATTAATAACATGCTAATGACAAAACTTAACAATTCCAATTCGCTTCACCATTTGAAGAACTTAACTTGGGAAAGAATCGGTCCATCTTCGCATCACCTTTTGGCGAAAACGAAGAATAACTAGATTCACTAATGGAGATGGCAAATGATCACAAACAACGTTGGTCGATGTAACCATGTGCCATTAAGCGTAATTCTTAAATCAACATGAAATCTCTAACTAAAACTTCTCGTTGGTCCCATTTTGATTAGAGAAGCTATGGGAATGACACATGACTATAATCAACTTTGGTCAGAATATAACCGTGTGTCACAACATAATCCCAAAACATGACTTCAGTTCCAAACCGTATCACCTTTGGATATATAACGAAAAATAACTTAATCTATGGGAATAGTACACAATCGCAAACAACTTTGGTCAGAATGCAATTATGGCCACAACATAATCCCAAAACTTCATTAAATCTCTAACTAAGACTTCTCGTTGGTTCCATCTTAATTAGAGATATCTTAATTATAATGAAGTCTTTATCATATAAATGCTTAAAAAAGACTCAATAACTTAATTAACATGAGAATTAATTAAATGTCACATGACCTTTAAAAGACGTTGGTCATTATATAGTCATGAAGCATTTAATTAATCATAATCACATTGTCTCAAAATAGAATACATTAATAAGAGACAAAATTAATCATATTATCAAAATTACTGAGCATTTAGACACCAAGTACTTATTTGCGGAAGCGTAAACAATTAATAATTAATGAGCAGTAGATTAAATGCTAATTGAAAATAAGGGGAAAAAACTTAAGCTCATAATTTAGGGCATAAGAAATTGTAATATATATGAAAATATAAACAACTCTGGTAGAAACATAATACTTAACTAATCCCACCTTAACTTATTCATGGAATGCACTAAAGTATTATTTGTGGCCTATCTGAGAAAATATCCATAAATCAGCTTAAACTTATGCCCAAAGATGGGCTCATAAATAATGCATGGCTTAGGATCTAAAACATTTCATTAGTGAACAATAAATTTTGACAATTCATGATTATAAACAACTTTAGTCGAAATACAACCATGAAAAGTTAATACTTAAGTATGTTAATGTTCCAAAACTTGGTTATAGTCCCAAATCAAAATTTTTCATTGGTTCTATTTTGATTTGAGACAAACTTAATCATAATAGGCCAGAAAATATTAACTAAATTTGTGCATTCCTCAATTATCATAATTTCATCACTTAGGACAACTAAACATTAACCCAAAGGTGTATAAAATGATGCATTATTACTAGACAATTGACATTAACTATTACAGTGCACAAAGAAGGACAACATTAGTCATAAGAAAATGCACTGAAATTAATTAAAGCCCAAAAAATTAACCATGAAATTAGTCATAACATCAATGCCTAGGAAATAAATATTAAACAATAATCTCTAATCAAAACATCCCGTTAGTTCCATTTTGATTAGAGATGATACTCAGAAATAATCATCACATAAAAATTTAATTGCCACATTAAATGATATGCCCAAAAATAAATCGTAAAATTAATCATAACATGAATGCCCAGAAAAATAATAATTAAATAGTGCTTATTGTTGAAGTAAATGGGCTAACTATTCATTTCAACTAACCAAAAACAATTAAACTTCATCCCAAAATGCAGCGCCCGGTAGAAACACAACGTGGCCTCAATCTGCTGACGTTAAACGAATGGCGGCCCGCCTGGCAACGCGGCCCACTCAACGCTCGTGGCCCAGCCTGGAGCGGAAACGACGGCCCGCGTGAAGCGAAGCGGCCGACGCGCGATCTGGCGATGGCGGCGCCTCGCGCGGCATGCGGCGGCGGTAGCGTGATGCGGCGCGCGGTGGCGACGCGGCGCGCGTCGGTCGCTGATCTAAAACGGACGGCTCGGATTCACTTTGGGGTGGAACAAAACGGCGCGGCTGAAAACCCTAAGCCATTCGGCTTCCTCGCCCCGAAAAATCCGCAACCAAGGCGGCGACATGAGCGAGCGAGAGAGCGCGAAGGCGGAGCGGCGGCGACGGCGCGCACACGAGGTGGAGTGAGGGCACGCGCGGCTCCGACGAAGCGGGAGATCAAGCCGAGGCGAGAGACTAGCCGACGCGGCCTGCGGGGAAAGCTAAGACCCGCGACGGCAAGCGCAAGCGCGGCGATGGCGACAACGCCCGGAGGACAGCGATGCGCACGAAGCGGCCAACAACGACCACGAACGGGCGAGGAAATCACCGAACTAGGTAAACCCGAAACCCCTTCTTAGATCATAAGGTTTTTCTTGATTGGATCTGGGATTTTGGGGAAAAAGATTATTGGGGTTCGGGATTTTGGGCACTAAGGGTTCGAATCTATTCTTTTTCCCTTCTCAATACTAATCCGAGCCAAAGCCGACAAGAACAAGGCCAAAACCGAAACACTAAAAATCTAAAACTCGGGCTTAAGGGATCATGATTTAGACTAGATGGCTCTGATACCAAATGCTAGACTTTAGGATAAACTAATACATGAACCATCATGAACAACTAGCCTAAAACATGATCACAAGGTAATAAAATGCGGAACATTAGACGTTAGATTAAACTGACTGATCCGGTGAAGAAGCGTATGCCATTAGGGTTCTTTCTGTCGGAGAGGGCTGCTCCAATGCGCGATGAAGAAAGAAGGGAGCCGGATGAAGACAACGCTGTGATTCTCACGGCGGTGGTCATCGGATCTTCGGTAGCCTCACGCCAAAACCCTAGATCGGATGGGTGTGTCGGGAAGAATCAACTTGAAGGCAAATCGCTCAAAATCAAGTGCCGGTTTCTTCCCTTTTTATTATGGCGTTGGCTAACGGGACCGATTCAAAAATATTTTGGCAGGCTCCCGATCAGAGCGCATGAATTGTGGAAACAACTCTTGAATTTTGGTCTTTCCATTCTAGTTTTCGGTCTTTCCATTTTAACCGAAGATCATAACTAACAATATTGACTAATTGACATGTGAACTGCAAAGAGCCGCGTTTCTTTGAGATTTCCCCCTGTTCGAAATGAATGCACGACTTCCGTCCCAAAGTGGAAAATGCCTGTGTATAATTAAGTTGACAAATTTGAGAAGGGAAACTGGATTCAGATACTCAAAAAATTGCTATGCATAGGCAAGCAACACCGTAGGAAGAAATGGCAAAAAAAAGAAGCTCTCTTCTCAACTATGAAAGCTTCGACAAGCGATACGTGCCACCTGCTATGTTTCCGCATCGAAGAAGGCTATTTTTGTAATTACGCTCAGAAGGAGACCAGATTTAAAAAAAAAATATCAGAAGGCTAGAAAAGCGATGAATTTGCCAGCCACTGGAGTAGCCCTACTTCGATGTCTCCTCGTACGAGCATCGGGTAGTTGCTGCCCTCTAGGATGAACATGAATGTGTTGGGAAACCACAGGCCTGTTTGGGGGACTGGGCTTTGGCTGTTGGTCTGAACCCCCCCCAAACGGGGTTGTGCTTCGGTTGCTAGGCGAAACCATAGCCGAAGCCCCCATTAAAGACGCAGCGAGCGGGGAGACGTTTAATCTGGACTAAGCAATTCTATCATCCCATGCTACACTACTGGTTATCACCAAATAAAATAACTAATATCATCTAGGGTGACAATGGTTCGACGTGATTAATGCTAATGAGGGTATAACAATTCTGAAATTTAACTAGACCAAAAAGTAAGCATGCATAATTTAAAATAATATAAGCATTTTATAAATTTAGGATCAACATAGTCAAGTAAGACTTGCCTTCGCTGTACGCTACTGGTTCTACCTTCAACTGTTGATTTGGTTGAGTTTCGACAATGTCGTCTACATGCGAACGCAAAATGAGAATAAATAAATAAAAGAAAAACAAACAAAATTCAAAAAATAAAAATAATGGTACTGGAAGATAGAGCTTGAATTTAGAAATTTGAATAACTGGATTTGAAGCTCGAACGAAGGAGAACGACCTCTCGGAAGTGACTCGGATAAAAAATCAGAGAAATTGAAAAGGGGTGACATGTGGCATGATCCGATTGGTTGGAATTTTTGAGATTTTCGGAAAAATAGGAAAAAGAAATGAATTTCGGCTTACACATGGGCCCACCGCGTCATAGATTCGGTGTATGGTGGATCAGATTCACCGAGAATAGAAAAAGTTGACGTAGCAAACCACGCTTACGTGGACACCACGCAGCGGCTTAGGGAGGACGTGACAGCCGACGTGGCTGCCACGCGGCGAATGGCGCGGCACGGGTGCTAGAGCCAAGGTGACGCCGAACTGGCAGGACACAGGGAGATGCAGCGCAGACGTGGCGTCGAGGTGGGATGATGCGTGGCGCCACGCAGCGACGCATCAGCGCATAGGCGAAGTGGCTCGGGGTCTCGCCAGCGCAGTAGCGACGCGGCCATCGAAGTGGGAGAATAAGGTACGGTCGGGCGCAAAAACGCGACGTTTCGAGCTCGGGTTTGGGGCAAAAGAGAGCGGACGACGCGGGGAACCCGGCGGTGCAAGCGAAGGCAACCAGAGCTCACCGGCAGCGCAGATCGAGAGCATAGAACTTCCACGCCACGACGGTGGAGTCCTTCGGCTAGGGTTTGCGCTAAGGGACGAAATTGAGTGGCGATTCTCGGGAAAAGAGAGAGATACGGGTGCGGCATTTTATATAGGCGTCGAAGCCAGGGAGTTCGGTCCAGATTCAGCGCGAACGCCCGAGATAATTGCGGCGACGGGTGCGCGGGTTCGGCGGCACTGGAGTTCGGCGCGGAGACGATGGGGCCAGTCTCTGATAGGCGGGACCCAGTGGTCAGCGGCACGGGGAGAGGTGGATCAGGCCACGCGAAGGAGCGACGAACCTACGCAGGGAATTGGGCAAGGCCGAGGGAAAGGCTAGGCCGGGGACAGCGGAATAGGAGTGGGCCTCGGGGAACGCGGCCCATGTGATATTTGAGAATTACAAAGGTTTTTCTTATTAGAAAATTCCATAAAATGCAAAAAGGCCAAAATAAATAGCGAATAATTGTAGAAAAATTCCAGAAAATTCTCTAAAATACTTTTAAACATTTAGAACCAAATAAATTAATATGAATCCGTTTCAACTTTTAATATGATTCAATTTTATTTGCTTGCACTAAAAAGGAATTTTTATTTCACTAAAATTTTAAAAAGGGCTCAAATTTGAAATGTTACAGCTTGTTTTGAGACACATGATGATATTCATGTCTACACTCTACACCATAGCCGGTGCTGTCTAGCACATAAAAACGGGTTTGCACTTTGCACTGCTGACAGTTAAAAGGGTTCAAATCCGTAAATGAAAGTTGCTCCATCTTTGTTACAAACTTCAATCTATACCCTCTTTATAATGCACCTAAGCAATTTTTACTACGTCCACCCTAAATAATGCACCTCATTAGAGATGGTTCAATGTTCTTGCATCCAACAAAACGTCCCCAGAAACTTGCATTCATCAAAATGAACGTCTCAGATCTTTCCTCAGTTTTACTCACCCACATCCGATGACCATTATTTTGTGTGTCTAATCATCCCTGTGGCCCACAACAGACCTCCCCCACCTACATATTTGGAAGGAGAGTGAATCAAACAAGGAAATAAATAAGGAGGATCTGCATGCAAGGAAACCAGACTTAAATTTTTTACTAGCCAAAATTGTACGTACTACATATTTGGAAGGAGGATGAATCAAACAAGGAAATAAACAGCGAGGATCCGCATGCATGAAAACAAGACTTGAATTTTTTATTGTCCTGGCGTTGTGGTCGTATTTTTTTTCCGAATATGACCCTTCTCGAGACTTTTTTACGAATCTAGCCTCATAGAGCCTAATTTCAGCGCACGAAGAGTGCTGAATTTTTGTTTTTATTTTTTATCTATGGAACCAACGGTCTGCGAGTGCTGCTTAATTTTTTTCAATTTTTTCTCGCGGAACCGGTAGAAAGCGAAACCTTTTTTAATTTTATCTTTTTCCTTACGGATCCAAATGGTCAATGGCGCGATTTATTTTTCCAAATTTTTTCGAAATCTTCCCTGTGGCCCACAACAGACCTTCCCTCACCTCTAACATCAACAAGGAAAAGGAAACAAACGTTCTAGAAAAGGAAAGGACCATACATTACATGTTGGGAAAAGGAAACCGGGAGATGGGGCAGCGCGGCCGGGAGAACGCAGGTCTGCAATGTATCCACGGTCGTCATCGGTGGCTTTGCCGACGTGGCGAGGTTCTGGTCAGCGACCTCGCGGCCGCCGTGACTCAGCAAATTTATAATTTATTTTTTTTGAAAATAATTTTATTAAGTACAAAATAATCGAAAGTTTTTTTGAGAATTTTTTAACCTAATGTGCTATCTTTTAAAAAATCCTTCTATATTTAAAAAAATGAAGGCAACTCACCTGTAGCTTCTTCTAGTGCAGGCCAGACAGAAGAAGCTTCTTCTCTTCCTCCTCCATTAAAGTAAGAAAGAAGCTCCAAATCTCCATCAATCCCGCACCAAATCTCCTCTTTCCATCTATGGTGTTAATTCCCCAAATTTCGTGCTCTATTGCCAAAATTTCCTCCTAATCTGATTTGATCCCAAATTATGGTTTCCATAAATATGCTTGTTTCGGGGCTATAAAAGCCGTGAGCTCTCCTCCACCCCATCGTATTGCGTAAATCTCCAAGTGCTCCCTCTTGTAAAGATCGCGGATTTTGGAGGTAACCCAAGCCATCACCGTCATCTTTCGTGAAATTCACTGCAACTGTGACTCCTCCCATGCAGCGCCGGTCTGCGCGATCTCGCCGCACGATCTGCGACCCCACTGCGACCGTGGCCACCCTGGCCTTTCCTGCCCCTTGCGCTGGCCAAGCCCAGAGAGCACGCTGTATTCTCTGTGGAAGCTGCAAAAAAAATAATCTAAAACCAGAAAAATCTTTTTTCTTTCTCTTTCTTGATTTAAAATCTTTTGGGAGCCCGTTTTCGCCCATTCGACCTCCATTTAGTTCCGTTTTTCTTTCTAAATTCATTTAAAATTCTAAATTTCTCTTTTATTATTAAGTGTTGTATTCATACTTATCTTCTCATTTAATTGATAAGCGGGTGTACTGCCGTCATAGTGTTAGCAGAGGCACTATACTAGTTTATCAAAGATACGTAAAACAGAAAGACATCAATTTTGTGTGCTACTAATGACAGTACTAAATGTCTCCAGCTTTAGAGTAGTACACCTAAGTTTCTTTGAACTAGATAATAGTAACTTCAACACAATAGCATATGGAATGATGGTTAAGTATTGCTGTTAGAATTTTTTTTTTACAAATTTAAGTTTGAGACCTTCAGGAAAAAAATTCCATGAAACATACGAAAGAGGCGTATAAGAAGACATGCCAAGGCCTTCTTCCCATTGCTTTGATGGACTGCGCCCCGTTGGTGGTTTTGAGCATTTTGATTTGGAATAAACAAAGTCATAGTGATCAGATGTCCTGTTTCACTGAGTTATATTGACCCTCCTATCTTTCAATGTTTCGCTCTAATCAAACAACTGGAAGCACGTAGAGAAGTATCACTTCGTAGTTTCTCAACGAAAAAATATTGTTTATCAACAATTTTTTTGTTCTTTTGTTTTGCAAAGTAAAAACAATCCAAAAATCATTATTATGGTTTCTGGGTATTTAGGTACTAAGCATTTTATTATAATAATAAAGAAGAAAATTGGATCAAATCCAACGCAAATAGAATGAATTGAGATTAAAAAAAAATCTTAGTAGTGGAGAGGCAGATTGTTGCTTGGTTTAGAAAATTGCACAGTTTGAAACAACCCCAGTCCTGGTGGATCCTAAATAAAATAACCGTACAGTTCTTGAAGTCAACCAGAATCTGCAAGCTAATGCATAAAGGTAAATTCTTGTATGTAGAGAGGCATTGTTGTTTATTGTTTCAGTGAATGTTAAATGGTCAAAATATGGTTTCATTTAGAGAACCAGCGCTGCCTGTAAGCGGGTAAGTTCTAGAGAAGGAAACAAAATCAAATCGATCTTTTGAGCTAAAAACATCTTATTTTCATCTCATCATCCTTAGTTTTCCTCCGATTCATGTGTAACCCTCTTATTCGTTTTACACAAAAACAAGAACCGAGAATCACACGGCTTGTAGACTGGGCTCCGCCGGTTTGGCGGCGGCATCTAGGTAGGGATGGCAACGGGGAAAATCCCCGCGGGGAGCGTCCTCCGATCCCCGATCTCCGATAAGCAAAATTTCCCCGCCCCGTCTCTGTCCCTGTACACGGGGCTTAATTCTCCCCGTCCCCGATCCCGACGGGTTTGCGGGGCCCCAACGGGGACTAATCCCCGAAAATGCTATATAAAATATTATATGCTACATGAATGAATTACTAGAGTAATGGAGCATGTGTGGTTGAAGTGTGTGTAAATCACTAAAGTAATTCATATTTAGCATATTTATTAATAATAACCTCACATATATATTTTTTCTTTTGAGAATGATCATTTACTTTCACCTATTAGTGATAACACGGGGACGGGGATCGGGGACGGGGAACGGTGGAACGTCTCCGTCCCTGCGATCCCCGACAGGGGCAATATTTTCCCCGATAAGCCCCCCACGGGGAGAGATTTCCCCCCGTCCCCGTCCCCTAATAGAGGAATTCCCCACGGGGAAACGGGGATCGGGGCCATTGCCATCCCTACCTCTAGGGACGTGAGCCACTCGAACAGCGCCTTGTTGACCTGCTCCGGCGACTCGTCGTGCGGGCAGTGGCCGGCTTGCAGGTTGACGACGGCCTGTTCGGGTAGAAATCCTTGATCCGCGCGGCCTTGGTCGGCCCGACCCACGGGTCTAGGTCCCCCCACAGCATAGCAGTGAGCACGACATCTTGCTCAGCAGCTTGTCCAGCGTGTACCGGCAGGCTCACAAAATCGATATTACGATTGTGGAAGGATTTTTTATTTTTGATTATCGGTAAAATTTGGTAAAAACTGAAGAAGTTTAAATTCAAAAATTTTGAACTCGGCGGTCAAACAATGATGAAAAAAATTGAAAACTGAGCGATTTTCACCGATTTTCGAGTGATTTTTCAATTTTCAGCACTCCGAAGGAAAACTAGAAAGAGAAAGTCTACCAAACAGTATATCGTTTGGACGGTATACCATTTTGCCGCCTATGAAACCTTCTCTGAAACCTGTGAAACCTGTTATACCATTGGAATTGATTCTAACGGTATAGGGTTCAGTAATAGCACTCAACTAGAAAACATTGCAAAAAATCCCAATTAATCTACAAAACACCTCAGAGAAATTTCAACAATTTTTTAATTCAATTAGTGCTTCTAGAAAATCAAAAATATCAATTAATGAAAAGAAATAGAGACACGGTTAGTTTTTTATAAAAATTTACAAGCTTAATCATGCTTTTAAATTTTAATGGTACCATAAAGAGTTATCAAGGATCATGTATTAAATTTTTCAGAAATATTAGATTTCATTTATTGCCCCTAGAAAATAAAAGACAGAAGAGCATATACAAAGACAGTAGCATTGTTAGTATTGTAAAAAAATACACAAGTCTTATCATCATCTGAAAATTTTACATCATCATTATCATTTCCTTTAGACCTCTCACAAAAATTTGTAGAAATATTAGACTTCATTTAGTGCCCCTAGAAAATAAAAAACAGAATAGTATATAGAAAGACAATAGCACTTTCAGAATTTGTAAAAAATACACAGATCTGATAATTATTTGAAAATTTTATAGCATCATTAGCATTGCCTCAGGAGTCAGGACCTCACAAAAAAATTCAAAAAAATTTAACACTTTTTTATAAACTTTTTCAAATTTTTCGGAATTTTTGAATTTTCATTTTAATTCCACCGGTTTACTAAGTGGTTTCAGATACCGAGCCGGTCCGATACACTCAATAATTACGATATTAGAGTGATTATCGATGATATTGTGAACCTGATAATGGCTCTGATTCGACATGAAACGTAACATGAGCCTGCACAGATCGGCTCAATCACATCAAGGGTTAACCATGCATACTTGAGCACAATGGTCAGACCATCTCACATTCGCACCCTGTAGTACACCTCGTCACCTCCCTAGCGCTGGGGTCCGCCGCCGGCGCCGTGATGGAGTCGATGAGGTAGTCGTCGACGTTGCTGGGATCTATGTACACCTGCATGCAGATGCAGCAATGAATTGACGATGAACACACTGTGAGTAACATGACAGCACGAGTTAGGTTAGATAAAATTTGTTAGCTCAACATGTAATCCAAGTTTCTATATAAGTTGGAATAAATAGAAAACGCCGTGGTGCCATTGCGGCAAAAGAGAAGAACTCTACCCGTACGCAAAGCTAGATTAGAACATCTCCCAGGCGTTCGTGAAGCCACCCTGCACACGGTGCATGAACACAAGCGGCTCGAGGCCGGCTGCGAGATCGTGCAGCTCGTCCGGCCGCAGCGCGGCGACCGTGCCGAAGCCGACGAACGCCACGACGCAACGGAGCGTGGCGGTCGAGCCACCGTGCGGGTCGGCTGGCGAGCTCAGCGGCATGGACGCGGAGGTAGGGGCCGAGGGGAGAGCGCGTAGTTCCAACATACACACGTGAGAGTTACGACGATGCCTCGCAGGCTCGCATGTTTCAACAAGATCCGAGCAGGTCTATGGCGAACACCTTGTACTTCTTGGCCAACTCGGGGATTTTGTACCCGAGCTCAGAGAAGCATCAAATCAACACGTGTCACCGCCCGCTAAATGCTCTGTATCTATATATGCACGGAAACGCCCTTTTATGAATAGTTGCATGAAACCTAGATACTAACTATATTAAAGTTGGAGGGGTTCCAGCCCCTCCACCTTATCACAATTCACGCATAAGATCTCCGTAAATTTAAAATTATGTTTACGTCGTTCTACCGATTACTTCGCTAACTATATTAAAGGTGGAGGGGTTCTAGCCCAGAAAGCCCCTCCACCTCATCACTTCGCGTAAAAGGTCTTCATAAATTTTAAAATTATGTTTAGATCCTTCTAATTACTTCGCTAACTATATTAAAGGTGGAGGGGTTCTGGCCTAGGAAACCCCTCGACCTCATCACTTCACGCAAAAGGTCTTCGTAAGTTTTAAAATTATGTTTAGGTCTTTCTACCGATTACTTCGCGAAAAAGCCCTTTGTAAGTTTTAAAATTACATTTAGGTCCTTCTATCGGTTCTTTTGCAAAAAGGTCCTTTGAAAATTCCCAAAATTCTTTTAGATCCCTCCAGATATTCCAAAAAATGCTTTTACCATAACCCCCTCCACCTCATCACTTCGTGATAAAGCCCTTCGTAAGTTTTAAAATTGCGTTTAGGTCCTTCTGCTACTCTTTTGCAAAAGAAAAAACTTCGAAAATATGTTTAGGGCCTCCGACCGCCTATTTTGAAAAAAAACTATGGTTCCGCAAGTTCAAGTCAATCTTCTTCTAGAGCCCTTTTGAAGGAAAAAAAACTCGTGGTTTTAGAAAATTTCATACAGGCCCGAACTACACCCTTTTGCAAAAAGAGTACTCAATGTTCCTGTTGACGTCAAAAACTTGATGTAGGGTTTTTGACAGCAGCACACCGACGAACACCTGATTCAAGAGCGTGCCAGTCGATTTGACCTGTAACCGACAAGGTAAAAATATAAAATTTACTCAAAAGCCGATCGTAACGACCAATCGGCATAGACTCAATCAGCTTGAAGCCGATTAAGATCAAAGTAACAGGGTAAGTCTAATTAGCCGATTAAGGCTAATCAGAGGATAAAGGTAGATCGATTCTGAAGAAGGCGATGCGCAACAAAATCAGAACAAATCAAACCTGGGGTGTAATTGACGAAGATCAACAATCAGCGATGCGCAACTTTATTGATCAAGATCGATTACAGAGACTAAATTAAAAAAGCTACTCCTAGTCGACAGGAAGGAAGAAGGTAAAAGCTGGTTGATTGTATTGTGTTGTTTTTTTCACAGCTTGCTCTAGTCCTTCTTTTATACCCTTCGGCCGATCGTGTCTGACTACAACACGTTTCAAGTTTTGATCCGTATCGGCCTTATCTCGGACAGTTATTTCCTTAAAGATCTTGTCGTTACCAAAATATCTTCAAACCTTTTCATCCTGTCCGTTAATTTCGTATCTTTGACTTTATTGCCGATTTTGACCAGACTTGCCACATTTTGGTGCAAACATATGCCCCCCATTTTTGAGAGTTGACTTGTCATCTGTCAAAAATCGCAATTTTATCGGCTAACTGTTGAACTTCGCTCAATAACTGCTACTTTATTCGCGTCGTAATTCTCTGACATGCGGGTAGTGCGTTTTTACTACTCGCGCCTTTTGAGATTCACTTCCCGCCGCTTCAAATTTTCACCATGCTATAAAATGCGGCCCCCACTTCAGTCATTCTTCACGCGCACAAGCTCTCGATTTGTCAGCAATCGGCTTAAGCTTCCTATTTGAAGTACTTCTGAGGCAATCCTTTGGCTTATCCATCTTTCTTCATCGGCTGCAATGGACCCTAGCCAGGTACTTATTCCGATCCCGCACAACAATGACCAATACTTTTTGGGTCCTTTGGGAAATCTAGATGTCCATACCGTAACAAACCAAGAAATCCCTCGTTTACCTCTGTCGGCTGCTGGTCACAATATAGAAGGTTGGAACGAAAGTTTCAGAGCCTGGCCGACAACTCTCAAAGGATGGAGGAATTGGTTTATCAGGATAGCAACCCAAAAGAGGAGTGAATGGGAGAGAATGGGCATAGCCGAGTGTATTCCACTTTCTTTAGCCGACCCAGAAGCCAACGAGCCCTTGGTGGCCATGGCCTGTTATTTTTGGTCGAACTGTTTTAATGCCTTCTTGTTCCGTACCGGTCCCATCGGCCCAACTCTTTTAGATGTTGCTCAATTGTGCTGTCTTCGGCCAGATGAAGAACAAGTATCGGCTTTTAGCGGAAAACCAAAATATAAACTTATCCGATCTAAGGGGGAAGGTTGGGCCAAATATATTGGAAATAATAACAAGATTAATGGCCCAGTATCGGACGAAGAGCATGTCGCCTTTCTGAATCTTTAGCTAGACCATTTTTTGTTCTGTGGAGCATCTCTTGGACCAACTCAGGTTTATCAAGTGATAGCAGAGCAACTTGTTGAAGGCCGTCGGCTAGCTCTAGGAAAAATCTTCTTGGGTCTTTGTGTATCGGATGCTTTACATAATAAGGAGTCGGCTTTATACTGGTTTTGGGAAATTCACCGTCGGTAATGTAGGTGGTCCGATGTGGTTCATACAAATATGGCTATACTGCTTATTCAGTCGTCCTTTTAATTTGGATTCAGCCGATGAGACTCCTTTTCCAAGGGATGACATACTAGAGGGGGCACCTATCCAATTTAGAGAATGCCGATCTTTTGGTGAGAGGTTTATGATGTGCTCCAGTAATGAGACAAGGATTTCTCCCGATAGCTGCAGAAGATTCTTGTCTTTCTTTTTGCAATTGGATACCGAAGATTTCAAGCGAAGAAGACTTCTTGATTATGGTGCTACAGCCGATTTTTCTTGGCCTTCATTTCTTCACCTGGAATCCGATAGTTCTTTGATGCCTCAGGAGACTTTGGATTTATATAGAATTTTCATTTCTCCGTGCATTTTTCATATCGGCCTTCATACTAGGAATCGCACATTCCAACCTTCATACGAGTTTTACCATCCTTCAGTTTATGCAAGACAGCTTGGTTTCGGCCAGGTAATTCCAAGTTTGCCGCTTCTAGATCGGCTTCAACCTAGAGCCAGGGTTCGCAATGCCACATCAGCGAGGTTAGTTTTGGAATTAGCCGATGAGCTTCATCTTCGCAGTCTCCCCCACTTCCACCTGAACGCTCGCCGAGCAGGAGGTTTCACAACATGGTGGTCGGCTATTGCTGAGTGCCTGTACATGGAGAAGATTCCGTTGCTTATAATCAAGGAATTCTTTCCAAATCTGCCAGAGCCATCCTTAGTGTCTAACAGCGATTCTAGCAGTGAAGCTAGCTCATCGAGTTACACTAACACGAGTTTAGTAGATAAGGTATCGGCTTGAATAATCTTGTCTTGCACATCGGTCTTTCACCAGATGCATTTTCTAATCACTTTTTACTACGCGTATTGCAGGCTAAGGATGTCGACAAAAAGCCCATCTCTGGTCAATCGGGAAATAGCCAAGGCAAAAGGTCACATCAATTGACTGGCCTGACGGGTTATACCTCTGGTACTCTAGGGGTCCACAGTCCATCTTTATCGAACATTGAGAAAAAACAACCAAGTATAAACACAATCGACTAATAGTATCTTTTTGACCGAACTAACCTTTAGTCGATCTTTATTTTCAGAAAAAAGAAGACAAAGTACACCAAGGCTCCAGCGAAAAAAGGACCCAAGCCCCAGGAGCAAAGCGGCGAGAGTTCGCCACATGCGTCGGCCACTGACAAGGTAGATTATTTATACTTCTTTGCTAACATGTCCTTCAGTACGTCGGCTTACCTTGCATTTCTTATTTCAGCTGACGCAATCGGTTCAAGCTGTGAAGACTCTGGCTGATCTTCCGAAAATTTCTTCTACACCGCTTTCTTCGCCACGGCCGATGTCAACTGCTCCAATCGCTGACCTGCCTGAGCTCTCCGACCCGACAAATCTATTGGGTTTCTCTTTGGCTGATCTTGATGACCCAGAGATCATGGCCGCCGATGATTATGATGCAGAAATTAGGAGGATCCTTGAAGTGTCCAAAGAGGCATCGGTTGCCGTCACTTCTACTCCGGGCATTAAGGAGCGTCTTGATAAGTTTTTTGACTTAGTGATGCGGCCCCAATCGGAGATCTTAGCTAATAATCAACCGATCAGAGATGCAATGGCTGCTGTTGAAGCCGACATTCCTCTGGAAGCAATGCAAGCTCTCCTCAATGTGTGCCACTTGGATGATAGAAAGACTGAAGTGGAGGCGGCACAAGACCGAATTCGACGTCGTGAAGCTCAAGAAGCCGATCAGAAGCTCTTTGATGAATTGGTCGCTGATGCCAGGGCAAAAAAACGTAAGTTTGATACCGGTGCTCAGCAGCTTAAATCGACCAAAGAGTCCCTTTCCAAGTTAGAAAAAACAAAGAAACTTCTTTTGGAAGAGTTGGCCAAGCTTGAAAAGCAAATCGGAGAAGGCCAACAGATCTTGGAGAAAACTGCTTTGGAGATGAAAGAGCAAAAGCTGAGCATTGCCGCGGCCATTGACAGTGTGACTAAGCAATTGGTCAAGGTAAAGCCAGTGCCCGGGAATGCCAAGGATGATGATCGCCTTCTTAATGAAATCCAAGAGACCATCGCAAAAGCAGCGGGTGCTCTATCGGCTCTGGGAGCGACTCTCCCCGGATCGAGCATTCAGTATTAGCTTCTTGAGATGTAAAACTATATTGGCCGCTTTTTTTCAGAAACACTTGCTTGAACACTTTGTAATTTTGCTATACTTGTAATCGGCTGTTTAACCGATTTAATTTCACTTTTCGGAAGTTTTAGTCTGCAATCTCTTTTAGCCGAATAACAGCATCGTGTTAACTTGGCTTTTGAACGATTTTTTTAATCGGCTAGGCTCCAATCCAAACGCTAGGATAGTATTTCTTCAAATACTTCCCGTTAATAGCTTTGGGTAATACATATCCTTCCAACGTTTCTAGTACGTACAAATTTCCGCCGACAAGCCGATTAACTTTGTATGGTCCTTCCCACGTAGGCGACCATTTTCCGAATCAGTTATCTTTCGAACCAATAGGTAAAATCGTTTTCCATACTAAATCGGTTTGATCAAAAGATTTAGGCACGACCTTTTTATTGTACGCTTTCGCCACCCTGATTTTATTCTTCTTAAGCCGATCAAGCGTAGACAAACGTAATTCTGCCAATTCATCCAAATTGTCGATCATCAAATTGTTATAATCTTGAGCCGACAAACCGTTCTGTCTGGCTACTCGTATAGATTCAATGTTGATCTCCACGGGTAGAACGGCTTCTTGACCATACACCAGCTGGTAAGGTGAAAGTTTTGTCGCTCCGTGATAAGCTAGCCGATATGCCCAAAGCGACTCCGGTAGAGTTGAATGCCAATTCCTCGGCTTTTCATCGATCTTTCTTTTGATCAGTTTAATCAGCGTTTTGTTGGACGATTCGGCTTGTCTGTTAGCCTTAGCGTAGTATGGGGATGAATTCAATAGTTTAATCCCCAGACTTGTTGCGTAAGCCTAAAACTCATTGGACATAAAAACCGTGCCTTGATCGGTTATAATTGTTTGCGGTATTCCAAACCGATGAACAATATGTTCATTAACAAAACCGATGGCTTCAACGATGGTACTTTCTTAAGTGGAATAGCTTCGACCCACTTTGAGAAATAATCGATTCGCGCCAAAATAAACTTGTGGCCTTTACTCGATGCAGAAATATTTGGCGATTATATCTATTCCTAACCTCTAAACGGCCATGGCTTGATAATTGGGTGCAAAGCCGATCTTTGGTGCTAATTGTACATTGCCAAATTTACGCAAGTTTGACAACCTTTGTAGTATTTAAAACAATCTTCTAACATTGTCGGCCAAAAGTAACTTTGTCCGTCTAAGCATCCATTTCATCTTATGGGCGATTGATGAGAACGCAAATGCCTTCATGTACTTCACCCATTGCCACTCGCGCTTCCTCGGTCCCAAGACATCTTAATAGCAATCCTTCCATCGTCCGATAGTACAACGTATCGTCCATAACAATGTACTTCAAAGCTTGTTGCCTAATTTTGCGTTCTGTCGGCTCAGATGGATCGATCAGGTATTTCTTTATCTGCGTCCTCCAATCCGCGACATCCACACACATAACGGCTTTATCTATTAGCTCAGTCACTTAATATCGATCGAGGTCTTTGTATCCTGATGCCTGTTGAGCCAAGACATTAGCTCTATCGTTCAACTCTCTAGGGACGTGACCGATAGAAAATGACGTAAACGAGCTGATGATCTCTATACATTGCTCCAAGTATTTTAGCAGTATCTCGTCTCGACATTGGTATTCTCCCTTGATTTGCTGTATAATTAGCATAGAATCCCCGTATGCCTCAACCGTACTTGCTCCAATATTTTCCAAAAACTGCAAACCTTTGAGTAATGCTTCATACTCTGCCTGATTATTTGAGCATCGGCTATTTAGCCGAAATGCGAACTCGAAGTTATGCCCTTTAGGTGATATGAGAACTATACCGATTCCATAGCCTTCTCTGCACACAGACCCGTCAAAAAACAATTGTCAAGGGGCAACGAATACTAAATCAGTAGTAGTATCATGTCCTGTTATAAAATCGGCTAATACCTGCCCTTTGATTGCTTTGGCCGATTCATAGGACAGGTCGAACTCAACCAAGGCATAAGCCCATTTGCCAAGTCGACCTCGCAGGATTGGAGCTGATAACATATATTTTATAACATCGGCTTTACAGATTACTTTACAAGCCGATGCTAAAATGTAATGTCTTAGCTTTGTACATGAGAAGTATAAAGACAAGCATAATTTTTCAATGAAAGGGTACCTGACTTCAGCATCAATAAGGCGTCAGCTTAAATAAAAGATAACACTTTCCTTTCCATCAACTTCTTGTGCTAAAACAGACCCAATAGTCTCCTTCTCAGCCGATATATATAGCTTGAATGGAATCCCCTTTTGTGGCGCGGCCAAAACCGGAGGATTAGCTAAATATTTCTTCATGTCGTCAAACGCCTTTTGCTGATCGGCTCCCCATACAAACTCTTGATTATCCTTTAATTTCAACAGTGGGGTAAATGCGCGGATCCGTCTGAAGAGATTTGAGATGAACCTTCGGAGATAATTAATTTTGCCGATTAACTTCTGTAACTCATTTTTGCATGTCGGGGGTATTGTATCGACTATGGCTTTGACCCTTGTTTGATTGACTTCAATCCCCCTCTCATGCACCATAAAACCTAAAAGCATCCGGTGACCGACACACAACGCACATTTGAAAGGATTCATCTTCAAGCCATGCGATCCTATGTTCTGAAAAACTCTTTCTAGATCGGCCAAATGCTGCAAGTCCTCTGCAGATTTTACCACGACATCATCAATGTATATTTCAACGATGTGGCCGATTAGATCGTGAAAAATTAGATTCATGGCTCGCTGATATGTTGCTCCAGCGTTCT
Source organism: Otatea glauca (assembly GCA_036346275.1). Taxonomy (NCBI): domain Eukaryota; kingdom Viridiplantae; phylum Streptophyta; class Magnoliopsida; order Poales; family Poaceae; genus Otatea; species Otatea glauca. The sequence continues at coordinate 45,876,780 of CM070714.1, forward strand.
TTAATCCGAAGGTCATAACCGTCCACTCGAATAACCCTATTGCACGGGACATCCGAAAGTTTTTTTTGGTATATCGACCGCCATGAATATCTGATTGTATCCGGCATTCCCGTTCAGAAAACTTATGATCTTATTCCCCGACGCAGCATCGATAAGCATATCGGCTATAGGCATCGGGTATTCATCTTTTGGTGTCGCTTTGTTCAAATCTCTAAAGTCGACACATACTCGCAGTTTTCCATTTTTCTTCATAACTGAAACAATGTTGGAAACCCACTCCGCATATCGACAAGGTCTTTTAAATTTAGCCTCCAACAATCACTCTATCTCTTCTTTTATGATTTTATACATAGCCGGATTAAAACGCCTAGGTTACTGTTTAAACGGCCTATAACCTTGTTTAATGGGTAGCCGATGTTCTACCAATTGTCGGCTTAAACCAGGCATTTCGTAATATTCCCAAGCAAAGCAATCTTTATATTTTCTAAGAATTTCGATCGATTTTTCCTTATATCTTACATCTAAATTTGCGCTAACAAAAGTTAATCTTTTTCTATCGCCACTACCTATATCAACTTCTTCAAGCAGATCGGTGGACGTAAAGCCATGACCCAACTTTTAATCTTCTTGAAAGTATTCTATAGCTTCATAGCTATCCGTTGTTTGCCGATAGCTTTGCATTTTATCTTGTAATGCCTTCACTGTTTTTCTTGTCCCCATCGGCGTAGCACTTCGTTTGCTCGATCAAATGTGCCTGGCTTGACACTGATCGGCATGAGTCTTGTCTTGCTTACGCAGATGAAATCGCAATCTTCCAACGTTTTTCCCGATATACACCCTGCTTCTTCATGTTGCCAATTCGCATCAGAACTGGCCATAGCAATGTGAGCCGATGTGTCGGCCGTGACAATTTTAAATTCTTCCCTGTTCCATTGAACAAGCGCTTGATGCATAGTTGAAGGGATACATCAGTTGGCGTGAATCCAATCTCTTCCTAACAGAACGCTGTAATTTCCTTTGGCGTCAATAACAAAAAATGCGGTCGGCAAAGTTTTACTGCCGACGGTTAGTTCTGTAACCATGACGCCTTTGGCTTCTGTGGGATCGCCTGTGAAGTCGTTTAAAACCATATTAGTTTTAATCAAATCTTCATCGGACTTACCCAATTTCTTGCAAGTCGTGTAAGGCATCAAATTTACTGTGGCTCCGCCATCTACCAGCATCCTTGATATCGGCTTTCCATTTATATATCCTTTCAGATATAATGGTTTTAAATACCGATGATCATCTCTGGGTTTCTCAAAGATTGCGTTTTGGACTCCCGAACAAGATTGGGCAAAAGTTTCTTTAGCCGATTCAGTTTTGATTTTGAATTCGGCTGGCAATGTGAACACCATGTTGATATCCATTGGTGGTGTATCGTCCCTAATCATAGGAGAATCTAGATCATCTGCCGATTCGAAATCTTCTTCAGCTTGTTCTTTTTTCCTCCATTCTTTCTTGACAATTTTGACCGGACGAAGCTCATTGAAAGTTTCGTCCCTCTGTCTTTCTGCGTCGGCTTCCCGAATCTCTTGAGTCCTTAGCCTCTGAAGTTGTCGGCGTTGCGATCGGCTAAGGCCAGACGGACACCATCTAGGCTTAGGCTCTACTGGTTTTCTTATCTTGCCGACGAGATTATCTTGGTCAATATTTGACCTCCGTACTTCGACTTGGTTTGGTTCTAGCTTTGGTTCAGATATCCTTTCATGAATAGGCCTTCTGAAACCTTCGTTGGAACCCCGGATCGGCCCAGACAGCCTATCTTTAGCCGATTGCCTTGGTCAATCGTCGCGAGGGTAATGTTCCATCGGGCACGTATATGAGGATGGCAGTGCTACTCCCCTTTCCCAATAAAACTGCCAAAAAGGACATCTTCTATGGGCCCTTTCCACGTTTTCAGTGTGATATAAATTATCCGACCGGCGAGCAGGATATTGCGGTCGGCTATTCATCCTTTCATATTTATCCATCAGTTGTGAAAAAGTTGGTCCCGGCCTTTTGGCCGATTGCTTTGATGGCGATTTTTCAGCTTTGTACCATTTACCCACCCGAGGATTACCCTTGGGTTTAATGGTCCTCGAATTTTTTCCTTCGTGATCGGCTTCTATTTGTAGTGAGCCGATCGTAATTTTTAGCGTTTGACCAGCGTCTGAATTCGGCTGAATATTGACCTGTCGATCCTTCTTTGGTTCATCATGTATCGGCTTCTTCCCTTTAGCCGAGCATTGAACCATGTTGATTGGAAATGGATCAGCATCAACTTGCATAGTCATTTCGTCGAAAATTTTAGCCGATCGTCCTCAATAGCCGATTGGATCTGTTGACGAAAAATATTGCGATCATTAGTATTGTGAGAAAAGAATGGTGCCACTTGCAATACTGCGTTTCTTGATCTCGTCGGTAGATGGTATAATATGTCCCTCGCAATCAGTATTATCTTTTCTTGTAATAATAGATCAAAAATACGATCACATTTGAAAACATCAAAGGCATATTTAACTTCCGACTTATTTCTAATCGGCTTTAGCCAAGAACAGACTAAGGACTTTTTAGATCTCTTCACCCATTCAGCTATATTTATTTCTGCTTCATCGTCTTCTGAAGAATCACTAGGACAATATTCGACCATATTAACTTTGGCCTTGTCTTTCTCCTTATTATTATTGTTCTTGAATCTATCTTTAAACGCTTTACTATCAGGGAATCGGCTTTCTTGAGCCGATACACGATGAAGCAAGTGACTCGGATCGTAATTCTTGCCCTCCAAACTTCTCCTAAGCGGAGGAATCAACCCTTGAAACGCCAAATCGGCAAGTTGATTATCGGGCAAAGTGACGCTAAAACATCGATTCCTAGTTTCCTAAACCTTTTAATGTAATCGATTATCGATTCCCAAATTTTTGACTGAATGAGCTTAGATCGAAATCCACGAGCTCAAAACGCCCGAAAAGAAGTATTCGTGAAATCGGCTTTCCAAATCGTTCCATAAGTGGACCGAATTCGGAGGTAAACAGGTAAACCAGGTAAAAGCTGCTCCGGACAATGACAATGTGAACAATCTTATTTTTAGTTCATCGGACTGAGCCGCTTCGCCGCATTGAGCGATAAAACGTTCGATGTGTTCCAACGTCGTAGTCGAATCATCACCAGAGAATTTCGCAAAGTCTGGTACTCTGAAATTATGAGGGTACGGCATACGATCTATGTAATCAGGATACAGCTTTCTATAGCCGATAACCTTTTCCTTAGGCTGTATGCCGAACTGGTCACGTAAAACAGCGGAAATCTGATGTGCCTAATTTAAATTATCGGCCATTGGCATAGCAGGCCCTTGATAATGTTGGTCATAGTTGGCAGCCTGCCCCCCGAGTGCAAACTCGGGTTGCCAATTATGCTGTATTGTCGGCACACGACCATACTGATCATGCCGATTATGCCTGACTTGAGGTTCCGGCACTGGGACAAACTGCTCTGAGTATGTCACTACCCTATGTTGACCTGGGTTTCTAAGCATGGTAGGATCTTGAGAGAATCTCTCGAAGCCAATCGGCTGTGGAACCGATTGGGGAAAAGCATAGAACGGAGCCGACGGCGGCAGATTTATCGATGCGTCTAACTTGGCGGCATCGGTGTAGGAATGGTAATGGCTTACCCCACTTGACCGAGGATCTCTAGGCAATATTACGGTCGCCTGAGTAGGCATCATTGTAGGGGGTGAGGTTATAGCCGATGGTTTAGGATCGGCTATTGAGCTCTGCGTATTTTGTGCTACTGAAAAAACAGGATAATTAGGCAGAGCTTGTAATGGGTCAAGCAGACTTCCTGACGAGGCTAACTCCTGGGCTATGGATTTAACGCTATTTGCTATCATCGGCTTGAGCGTTGTCACGAGAGTCGATGATTGATTTATTAGGGCGTGGTGCATGGTCGATTAATCATAGCCGATAACTTCGGCAGGCGGCGAATATCGGCTTATCGGTTCTGTGACACCCGCATCTCCCAGGGCGTTAATCGTCGGCAGGGCGGATTTCTGAGTGACGCCACATCTGGTTTTCTGATAACAGCTTAGCATCATCTCCTCCAACGCAGTCTTCCGAGCCCCTATTTCCTGACTTGTTCTGCGGTCAAATCGTCTATTGTTGGGACGATTATGGCTTCTGCGTTCAGATCTGATGGTGGAATCGACTTTTCTGATGAAGACATTGGTCCCACTGGGTGTGCCAAGAGTGTGTTGACGTTAAAAACTTGATGTAGGGTTTACGGAAGACACCGAGCGAACACGAGTTCAAGAGCGTGCGGTCGATTTGACTCAGAATCAAAGGTAAAAATATAAAATTTACTCAAAAGCCGATTGTAACGATAAATCGGCTTAGACTCAATCAGCTTGAAGCCGATTAAGATCAAAGTAACAGGGTAAGTCTAATTAGCCGATTAAAGCTAATCAGAGGATAAAGGTAGATCAATTCTGAAGAAGGCGATGCGCAACAAAATCAGAACAAATCAAACCTGGGGTGTAATTGACGAAGATCAACAATCGGCGATGCGCAACTTTATTGATCAAGATCGATTACAGAGACTAAATTACAAAAGCTACTCCTATTCGACAGGAAGGAATAAGGTAAAAGCTGGTTGATTGTATTGTGTTATTTTTTTCGCAGCTTACTCTAGTCCTTCTTTTATACCCTTCGGCCGATCATGTTCGACTACAACACGTTTCAAGTTTTGATCCGTATCGGCCTTATCTCGGACAGTTATTTCCTTAAAGATCTTGTCGTTACCAAAATATCTTCAAACATTTTCATCATGTCCGTTAATTCCGTATCTTTGACTTTATTGCCGATTTTGACCAAACTTGCCAAATTTTGGTGCAAACAGTTCCGGAAAATTACGCCTAGCCCCGGGATGAAATTTGACCGGCACGACACTACTTGGTTCGTGAAGCAAAGCCGGAGGCTTCTCTATCCAATGCTTCGATTCACGTAGCGTTACCCTCACGCGGCGTGGCGCCGCGTGTCCGCATCTAGTTTACATTAAGATAATACCAAGATCCAAAAGTTAGTACCTCCATTCTTTAAATTTTTTTATACCTCTTAGCACTATTTCAATATAAATTTTGATACCGACTAAGAACGGTAAAAAATGTAGTCCTAACAATGCGCACATATTTTGGTCCAGAAGTCAACTAGTCCTTACAGTCCCCAATTGGGGGCAACTGGTGATGTCTTCTTGGCAAACAAAGGACTCTTACCTCCAATGGAACGCAGACGCGCCGAACCCGTGTATGAGCAGTTGAGCACGATGGGCTGTTCGGCGCTTTGCTCGACATAATGTATCCTGCGGCCGCTCCATGTCCAGAAACTGTACCCATACATCCGAAGTCTTCGATCCGTGATTGGTACGTACCTTGAGCAGAGCCGTTAGAGGAGGAGAGCAGCGAGCAGCAGACGGAGAGCGTGATCCCCTTGGCCACCAAGTCCCTCCTCTGCATCATCACAAACTTGCCTCCTACCAAGAAGCGAAAGAATCACAAAGTGAGAGCCCCATCCATCCATGTACGTATGACAATGTACGAGTTAAGTAAAGAACAGACCGGGCTACTTTGCCGTAACCAACCGCTGAGGCCGCCAACCTGCCGGGAACCGACGCCGGAGCGGCAGCCGCAGGTGGTCCGGAGAGCGGCCACGGACGCGACGGACATTGGCAGAGCAGCTGCCGTGGCCAAGGATTCCGGAGAAGAAGAGAGGGAGCTGGGTGATTCGTGGGGGCAAACGGAACTGGGAGCAGCTTACTTGTAGGTTTGCGCTTGCGTTTGTGTGGGTGGCGGGTGATCGGGCAGCCGTGGCAGCGTTCGGGCCAGAAGTTTCAAGGGGAGAGACAGAGACTGATCGATGGAGGCGACTCGCTAACTTAGATAGGCCCACGAGCAGAGAGAGCACGGCCTGTGCAGGCTGCGACGAAATATTTCTCCCTGCGATTGGTATGTGTTTTCGTTTCCTTTGCTCTAAAATGCTAATCCAATGTATGTTTCGTTTGTCATCGTACTTTCGTGTTTCGTCTACTAAAAGTTAGTAGAGTTTTTGCCATACTCAGGACCTGTTTGTTAGAGCTTCAGATCCCAGCTTCATCTGAGATCTGAAACTTGTAGGCTAAAATAAAGTGAGTTAACTTTATATTTTTGGTCTAAAATTTAAAAAGATGATCTATCTAAACACTCTTAATGTACTCACAGCTCCAGCTCTACGAATCTGGTGGAGCTAGGAATACCTAACTCCACCAGATCCACGAATCTAGTGGAGCTGGAGCCCTACCAAACACACCCTTAGAAGGTTACATAAGATATCACTAAATTGTTCTTAAATTTTTTACTAGCTATGTTTCAGAATACATGTTATTCTAACTTTCAAATTTTATTTTTGAATACATGTCATTCTACAATTTCGAGACAACTTTTAAGTATTTTTTCCTTTGCATACCCCTACCATTCATTATTCTCAATGCTATTTATTTCTGTGGAATATAGCAACACACCATCCAAGAGCAATAAATTAGCTAATAAATAAGGATAGTTTGGTTGTTTCTATACGTGTTTTGGTTAAAGTGTAAAAATCATAAAACATCATTTATTCAGAAACGGAGAGAGTACATCTCCACTTTTACGCTTTTAGCAGTAGCTTAATATATATTTTGATATCTTTAAAAGATACTAAAAAGTCTCAAAAGTTAAGTACCGTTGTGCATTCCTGGACAGGTTTTGCGCACTTGTTTCTTTTTAGAAATGAACACGCAGGAGAGGTTTGGTAAATTTCTTCCGATCTTGTCTAACTTGTACAAGTAAAATGGTTACGTAAAATATGACTTTTATCATCATGGGCAGGTTTTAAGATATACGTTAAGCTAGTACCAAAAAATATAAAAAAAATTTAAGGATGAAGTTATCGAGAGATATAAAAGTTTAAAAGCAATTTAAGAGATGGTACAAACTCTAACATAAAAGAAGTCATTGCTTATCTAAATCTATGCTTCTTTTTATTTTTTTGAAAATCTAGCCCCGGATATGCATTTGCAAAACCAGCCCTCTCTTTCTCACCGTGATAGGCAAGACGTGTCCCCTGTCATACTTGGAGAGCGCGAAAGCTGGTGGAGCTCGGTTGACTGTGAGAGCAGTGTGGTTCACTACGGCAGGATAGCTTTCGTGCTACTCGGAGCTCTTGCCGTGCTCAATCACCCTATCGTGGCGTTGACCTGCTTCCGCGCTCCCCGGACGCGATAATGGACATGTGTCGTTTGTCACGTCTTTCATGGTAAAAGAGCTGACCAATTTAAAGTGCGGAGTGGCTAGATTTGTAAAAAGAGATACAGGGGACAGATAAGCGAAAAACTCAATATAAAATGCACATGGTTTGGTTCGTGACGGAATGTGGTAGTAATCAAGTTACTCCCTATACAACCATTAACTTTGAAAAAAAAAACAGGCACTACGAGTTCAGAATCTCCTGACGTTGTGCTCGTGCCTCGTGGTCATGATTCGTTCGCAGCTGGGGCTTGAAAAAAGAGGGGAACTAAGCGCGAAACGCGAAGCCGCTGCTTCATTAGTTTATGCATCGGCATGCATGCCATGGACATGGACCTCCGAGCGCACGTCGATTAGCCTCATTTCAAAACGAATTCTACGTACTCCATTTGCATTGCAGCGGGAATTCACAGCAAGGCAAACCGGGTCCAACTACTGACCGGGGGGGGGGGGGGGGCAAGAGTACATCCGGGCCAACCTGTCAGCCACGGTGATGGCATTATAGAGATAGTAAGTACTCACTCCCATCACAAATAAATGTATGAGCAATCCTTCGATACTTTTCCTCTCAATATTGTACTAATCTTAAATCAAGCGAAGAGGTAAGTAATCACTATCTACTCTTCATTCATATTTTAATATCGGTGCAACTGCCAAAAAAAATATAGAATCACCTCTCTAAATGTATTTTGGACATTACATGGTCTCTAAAGCGGAGCTTTAACAACTATAATATATTTAGATCATCCAATAAATATTTTTTGAGGCAAATTTATATATGTGATTTTCACGTATTCAATCTAAATATTTAAAAAGATATCGATAACTAAAATTTTTAAAATTTTGTTGCACGTATTCAAAAGTCAAAACAATATGACTCGGTAGAAATCAAATCTGACACTTGATATCTCTACCGGGATATTATTGACTTTGTGTCTAAACCTAATATTACCGCCATCACGTGACGTTCTCGCGCCGCCTCTCCGGCGCGCCTCCGCTCCTCCAGCTTGGCCCAGCCGTTGGCACACCGCCGTGGCCTACGACGAGTACAGCGTGGAGCCTCGCGGAGAAGAGCTCGCTCCTCCTCAAGTCCAACCCCGTCCACAGGAAGGCCCCATCTCTTCCAGACCTCATTGTGAAAGCCCTATCACAACCTCTTCACACTACTACAAAATCAGTTATCCTTGCCGTCATATCACTGCCAGTTCATCAAAAACCGGCAGTAATAATATTATCACTGTCGGTTCGAATGGAAAACCGGCAGTAATGGCTTTTCTCTGATGAACCGGCAGTGATAAATCCCTTATCACTGTCGGTTCGTGTTCGAACCGGCAGTAATACTATCACTGCCGGTTTTTAGAAAAACCGACAGTACTGATATTTTTCGAAAAATCATAACTTTTTCATACGGAGTTGGATGAACATAAAATTTATATGAAAATTGTAGCTCTCGACGAGATCTACAACTTTGTAGTTGACAACTTTTTCATTTGAAGTAGTTTAAATATCCAAACAATGGTATCACTGCCGGTTGACGATTCGTATTCCCAACCGGCAGTAATAATGCTAGTATGCTACCAACCATTTTTCGAAAAATCATAACTTTTTCATACGGAGTCGGATGGAGATAAAATTTATATGAAAATTGTAGCTCTCGACGAGATCTACAACTTTGTAGTTGACAACCTTTTCATTTGAAATAGTTTAAATATCCAAATAATGGTATCACTGTCGGTTCGTGTTCGAACCGGCAGTAATACTATCGCTAACCGACAGTGCTGATATTTTTCAAAAAATCATAACTTTTTTCATACGGAGTCGGATGGAGATAAAATTTATACGAAAATTGTAGCTCTCGACGAGATCTACAACTTTGTAGTTGACAACTTTTTCATTTGAAATAGTTTAAATATCCAAATAATGATATCACTACCGGTTGGCGATTCGTATTCTCAACCGACAGTAATAATGCTATCAACTATTTTTCGAAAATCATAACTTTTTCATACGAAGTCTGATGGAGATAAAATTTATATGAAAATTGTAGCTCTCGACGAGATCTACAACTTTGTAGTTGACAATCTTTCTATTTGATTTCATCTAGATATCCAAATAATCACTAAAAGTTTCAGAGATAAAGGAACAAAAGGAAAACATATCCTATATTGGTTGAGAATGAGTGATAGGTGAGATGGGCGAGGCAGCATGTCGCGAGTTCAAGTCCTAGCAACCGCACGCGCGCGTATATTTCGCGCGAAAATTGCGTGACTTGTGACGTGCGGTCATGCGTAGAATACGGGATAGTCGGTCCGAATGCAAATAATTTGTTTTTTTTATTTTACCGAGTGATTTACGGACCGGACTAAACATCGATCAGAGGGTGTGATTAAAGTACGGCAACTTTCTCTTCGAAGGATAAAGTACGGCAACTTGGTTGTCTGCGTCGTACTAAAGAGGAATTTGGTGGTCATCATCGTGAGCTAAATCAAACATCGATCTCAAATCTATACCTTTTTATAATGCACCTAAGCAATTTTTTCTACGTCCACCCTAAATAATGCACCTCATTAGAGATGGCTCAATGTTCGTGCACCCAGCAAAACGTCCCCAGAAACTTGCATTCATCGAAATGAACGTCTCAGATCTTTCCTCAGTATTACTCACCCACATCCGATGACCGTTGTTTAATGTGTCTAACTCATTCATTCATATGGCCCACAACAGGAGAGCCCACACATACTAGTATAGTGCCCTGTCTTCCGGTTTCCTTTTCCCAGCACGTAATATATGGTCTTTTCCTTTTCCTTAATTCCAAGATATTTGTTTCCTTTTCCTTGAGATGATGCTGGAGGTGGAGGGAGATCTGTTGTGGGCCATAGAGATGAGTTAGACACATTAAACAATGGCCATCAGATGTGGGTGAGTAAAGTTGAGGAAAGATTTGAGAGGTTAATTTTGATGGAGGCAAGTTTCTGGGGACGTTTCGCTGGGTGCATGAAGGTTAGGTCATCTCTAGTGGGGTGCATTATTTGAGGTGGACGTAGAAAAGAATGCTTAGGTGCATTATAAAAGGGTATAGATATATTTCAATTGAACTATATATATGGAATTTATGTTGCAAATCTAAACTCATTTGATTTCGATTCAATATTTACCATACCAGTCAGTACCATGAATCGCGCGCTTAATTTTCTTCCATTCATGCATGTGCACCACATCTTATACAAGGCGCTCACGTACCGCCGCCATAATATTATTTAGCGAAAAATATTATATAAGGAATGTGTGTATGAAATACAATTATCGTGTGATAAATATAAGGAATAAGTTCATTTTAGAACTTATTCCTAAATACATTATCTATAACCCTTTATAATGCATGTAAACATTCTTTTCTTTGTCCACCCCAAATAGTGCATCCCACTAGAGATGGCTCAACATTCTGCACCCAGCGAAACGTCACCAGAAACTTGCCTCCATCAAAATTAACCTCTCAGATCTTTCCTCAGTTTTACTCACCCACATCCGATGGCTATTATTTAGTGTGTCTAATCATCCCTGTGGCCCACAACAGACCTCCCCCACCTACATATTTGGAAGGAGAGCGAATCAAAAAAGGAAATAAATAAGGAGAATCCGCATGCAAGGAAACCAGACTTCAATTTTTTACTGGCCAAAATTGTACGTACTACATATTTGGAAGGAGGGTGAATCAAACAAGGAAATAAACAGGGAGGATCTGCATGCAAGGGAGCATGACTTGAATTTTTTATTGTCCTGGCATTGTGATCGTATTTTTTTTCGAATATGACCCTTCTCGAGACTTTTTTACGGATCTAGCTCCATAGAGCCTAATTTGTCAGACGAGAGCGCTGAATTTTTGTTTTTATTTTTATCTAAGGAACCAACGATGCAGTGAGTCTTTGCTTAATTTTTTCAATTTTTCTCGCGGAACCGGTGGCGGCGAAACCTTTATTTAATTTTTATCTTTTTCCTTGCGGATCCAAAGATCGTGAGCGCGATTTATTTTTCCATATTTTTCCAAAATCATCCCTGTGTCCCACAACAGACCTTCCCTCACCTCCAACATCAACAAGGAAAAGGAAACAAACGTCCTGGAATCAAGGAAAAGGAAACAAACGTCTTGGAAAAGGAAAAGACCATACATTACGTTCTGGGAAAAGGAAACCGGGAGATGGGGCAGTGCGGCCGGGAGAACGTAGGTCTGCAATGGCTCCACGGTCGTCATCGGTGGCTTCGCCGACACGACGAGGTTACTGGTCAGCGACCTCGCGGCCGCCGTGCCTCGGCAAATTTATAATTTAAACTTTTTTGAAAATGATTTTATTTAGTACAAAATAATCGAAAGTTTTTTGAGAATTTTCTAGAATTTTTAACCTAATGTGCTATCTTTTCAAAAATCCTTCTATATTTTAAAAAATGAAGGCAACTCACCTGTAGCTTCTTCTAGTCAAATTGCACTGAAGAAGCTTCTTCTCTTCCCTCCTCCATTAAAGCAAGAAAGAAGCTCCAAAGCTCCATCAATCCCGCACAAAATCTCCTCTTTCCATCTATGGTGTTAATTCCTAAATTTCGTGCTCTATTGCCAAAATTTCCTCCCAACTGATTTGATCCCAAATTATGGTTTCCATAAATATGCTTGTTTCGGGGCTATAAAGCCGTGAGCTCTCCTCCACCTCATCGCATTGCGTAAATCCCCAAGTGCTCCTCTTGTAAAGATCGTCGGATTTTGGAGGTAACCAAGCCATCATCATTATCTTTCCGTGAAATTCACCGTGAATCGTGACTCCTCCCCACAGCGCCGGTCTGCGTGATCTGCCGACCCATCTGCGACCGCCGACCACCCCTAGCCTTCCTCCTCATGCCGCCAAGCCAGAGAGCACGTGTGTGCGCTTTGTGGAAGCTACAAAAAAAATCTAAAATCAGAAAATTCTTTTTTCTTTCTCTTTCTTGATTTAAAATCTTTTGGAAGCCCGTTTTCGCCCATTTGACCTCCATTTAGTTCCATTTTTCTTTCTAAATTCATTTAAAATTCTAAATTTCTCTTTTATTATTAAGTGTTTTATTCATACTTATCTTCTCATTTAATTGATAAGCGGTTGTACTGCCGTCGTAGCGTTAGCATAGGCACTATACTAGTTGCAATGGAATTAATTAAGGTGCCGAAGGTCCTCACTTAATTTGGCCCACTGCTAAATGGATTAACTCCTCATGATTAATCATCGCTAAATTAGGTAAATCGTCCCATCAACTGCGAGCTAAGGACATCGAATATTAATTAATACGGCTTTTGTTGTAGATCTTGAAGCAGGTGAAGCTGTACTCCGTTATTCGATCGAGAAGTGCAACTCAATCTCTCATGTATCTTTATCGCCGTAAGAATGGCCGTCTATGGATCAATATACGCTATATTATGCATTGTCACACTTAGGTAAGTTTGTTTTCTATTATCACCTGTGTGGTAGCTGTCTGAACATGCTTTAAGTGTTGCAGGGCAGGGTTTACAATTTCGTTTCGAGTTTGGAAATCGCTACTTGCTCGGCACCGATTTTTCGCGAAAACCGACCGAAATTCGGTAAAAACCGGTCGGTTTACGAAAGTCAAACATATGGTCAAACTGATTAAAAAAAATCAAAAACCGGTCGAAAAGGTCGAAATCCGGTCGATTTTTGTCGAACCGCTCGGTTTTCGTCAAAACCCGACGACAGAAGGAAAATTTATGATATTTGAAAAAATTACAATAAATCCCAATTAATCTATAAAACACCTCAGAGAAATTTAATAAATTTTTGAAATCATTTGTTACTTCTAAAAAATCCAAAACATAAATTAATGAAAAGGAACAAAGACATTGTCAGATTTTTATAAATATTAAAAAAAAAATTATATTCTTAAATTTTAATGTAACCATAAAAATTTCCAAAGGATCATGTACTAAAATTTTAAGAAATATTAGACTTCATTTAGTACTTATATAAAATCAAAAACAGAATAGCATATAAATGATAATAGCACTTTCGGAATTTTTGAAAAATACACATATCTGATCATCATCTGAAAATTTTACATAATCATTTTAATTACGTTATAACATCACAAAAAAGTTTAAGAAATATTAGACTTCATTTTGAGCTCCTAGAAAATAAAAAACTGAAGAGCATATATTGTGACAGTATCACTGTCAGAATTTTTAAAAAATGTATGTATTTGATAATAATCTTAAAATTTTACATAATCATTAGGATTGCCTCAGGACCGTGTAAAAAAAAATTCAAAATTTTTGACACTTTTTGATATATTTCTTCAAATTTTTTAAAATTATTGTTCATCTAGCCGGTTTTCCGAATGGTTTTAATTGCCGAACCGGCTCGGCACGGTCGGTTTTCGGTTTTCGTCGGCATTTTAAACCCTGGTTGCATGCGTGAAACTAAACGCAAACGTGATTAAGCAAGGAGGCGAAATGATGCCGACTGATGGGATATCAAGAACAGTACAAGTCAGGATGCGAGCGACAGAAACACATACACAAGAGTAATGGCTGTCAGGGGACGAAGATAATGAGAAGGGAAGAGGTCACCAAAAGGGAAAAGGCCAGCAGCATGTAATGTGATCTGAAATTAAGCATTCGATGGTTCTAGGGGATTTGATGCTTTGATGTGTTCCTTTTCTCTGACAGTAATTCATGTATGTTTCTAATGTGTTGTTATGATATAGAAATTCCATGGCTCGTGTAACATCCATTTGATGTTCCATCTTTTGGAAATGGTGCTTGTATATAATCCATTTTACCACTTTATAAAAATTTGAAGTTTTCAAAGTTAAACTCCACGCTTTCTTGATGAACTGTGACGAGTAAAAATTAAGGTCTTCATTGGAGAAACCGGAAATAATCGCTCGTTTTTTAGGGACTTTTTTGTGAAAATCTGCTAATTGAAACTGTGTTCCCCGAATTCCAGAACAACTACCATCACCGAAAAATTCTAGATGAAAATGTTCACGTGGTGCCAGCCTCTCATGTACCTTGGTCGGTCAAAAAGGGCAAGAAAAAACAAGCTCGCGTTGCACAGGCCATGATTGAGAACCTCATGAGTCATGATGTGAAAACCCCAAAATATATTTTGAGATCATGGAACATGATGGATTTCGTCAAAAAATGACGGTAACTGGGGTCCTTTGGCGAACTTTCCTGTTCATACTGCCCCTGCAGTTGTCCAGTCGATGATTAGATTAACACCAGCACCATATACTACTACTTATCATTGTTTTTTAAAAACATTTTCACAGAGATGATGCCTGAACATGGAGAGTTGGCCCCCCCGGCGTCCAGACGGAGGCATGATACAATTGGAAATGGTGTAGGTGTGATCTCCACGCCCATGAACTGAATGTCTTCCAATCTCTTCTCAGCCATGCATGTTGATGCCTTAAATGCATGGCAAGCGATGCAATGATCGATGCCAATGTGCCAATGGGAACTAACAAGCTGTCACCCTCATGAAGGGTGCAAGTATATATCTGCCATCATGTGAAGGATCATTGTTGCTGATCATTTGATTTTGTGCAGTGTAGAAGAAAACCCCTCTTGTATTGACCATTCCCATTGTTTATTTGCCATAAATCCGAGAGAGTTTGGTCACATGGAGCTTGCTCAATCTATGCAGTCATGACTAGTGCTACAGCAGAATTTATTATGATTTAAGAAGAATTTTTGTAGGAGCAAAAGTTATTTTATGGGCAGGATAGTTTCACTGGACCTCCTCCCATTTTTTTTATAAATAAATTCGTTGAACATAGCTATATCCAAAGTTCCAGGGACTTGAACCACCAAGACTGTCAAGCATGCATGGGTTCATGGATTTGTTGTTGTGTGGAAGTGCTAGGACGTTTCTTTGTCCAGGATATATTCCACAAGCTGAGGAGGTAATTTACTAGAGCACTCCAAGTTTGGAAATTTGTAATGCACTTTAAGGCCATATATGCCTTTGCTAAGTGCCAACCCGCAAGTTCCTGTTCCTTTCTCTGAAACTTACCCACCACCAACTTATGATGCATGCTTTTTCAGTGAAAGAGGAGTATTTGTACACTTCCCATAGAAGACAAATGCCGAGACACCTGTGTCTGTGATCACTGTGCAATCAGCCTATACTTTTCAGTATACTTTGGAATCTACATAATTTCCTTCCTAACGGGGAGGGAACTAGTTTCCACAACATAAACTGGCAAGCTCCGATCCCCTAAAATGAATCCCTTGACACCTTTTCATTCCTTGTTTTTTTGGCCATTTGAAAATTTTGTTTTTGCCACTAGTTATTTTGCACTTTTGGTTTTTGCCTACCTTTTGCATAATTGGTACCTTGCCATTGGATGGAAAAATCTCTTTGGAAAACATCATTCTGACAAGGTCAGTATCCGCTGACTGAGTGGAAAGAACTCCTTTTGTCCTTCCAACTATGTTGAATTTTCAATCAAATGCCATCGAGGAGGGACCTTCACCGCTGGTCATGCCGCCTCCGCTGTAGAGATTTACTTCAATGCGGATGGGATGTGGATCATGTGGGATTGCCTTATCGGATTACAATATAGAGATAATTTTGGGAAGAAAGGGGGCGGCAATTCTGGAATTTTGATAAAAAGTAATCTAATAGTGACAAAATTCAAAGAAGTTTATGATTGTAATGTCATCGAACCATTTTGGCAAAAAGCAATGGTAAAAGACAAAACGGTAAAATAACTTATGGCAAAAACCGAAATTTTCCTCTCGTCATCCATGCAATATTTCTACCATAAAGTGCCTTTACCATGTACTAACTTGGCCAGCAACCTCACAGAGCAACTCAACAGCAAAAGGTCAGAACAACCACCGGTAGAGTGGTAGTTGTGTATACCAGGTTTACATTATTGTTTCGATCTAGAAAATCGCTCTCCGGTCGGTACCGATTTTCGTCAAAAATTGAATGGTTTCGAAATTAAATTTTTTGAAAAAAATTCGAAAGAAAATTCGAGTTTCACTGATAATTGACAGATCGATTGTGTTCTTCTCACGGTCAATTTTTTTAGCGATTTTTCGTCGATTTTGTCGATAATCGCTCGATTTTCACTGATTTTCGACCGGTTTACAAAACATAATTTTTTCTAAATTTTTAAATTGATCGATTTATTGAGCGATTTTAAAAATCGAACTGTAACGATAATGACAAAAATCGTAAAAATCGACTGATTTTCGTCGTTAGTGTGAACCTGGTGTATACTCCATGTTCTTTGATAGGAAATAGGATTCGTCTTGGGCAGTTGAGTTTCGGCCCTTTCGGGAGTAGCAAATAGTAGTACCGTACTGGAGAAATAAACGCCTTGGAAAGTGAAAACTCAGTGAGAGAGAGAGAGAGAGAGAAAACTAAACAGCTGCCCCCACCGTGCATAAAAAAATCGCCTCCGCGTTTTTTTTTCCAATCCTTTTTATCCTCTGCCTAATACAAACTCTCAGTCTCAGACACACAAACACACAGAATTCGCAGGAGCTGCGGTGGAGAGGGAGAGGGAGAGGGAGAGGGAGAGGGAGAGAGCGCATAAAGGCACTGGAGAGGTTGGATGGTGCAAAGAAATCGATTGCTTATAGGGAGGCTGGGAGGGTGACTCTGTGATCTGGTACTCTTGGGGGAAAGGAGCTGGGGAAAATCCCATGGAAGCGGTGAAGAAATGGGGGAAGAAGAGGCTCCTTGATGTTCTTGAGCCGAAATATTTTATCTTTTGAGCTGCGGAAGCTGGAAAATTTTGGATCTTGAAGCCACAAAGTGAAAAGCCTCGAGTTTTCTTGTGTCCTATTGCTGCATTGCCTCCTCCCTCCAGATCCAGGCTGCCGTGCTGGGAAAAATTGGATCTTTGCTCGCCATCTTCTCGAGTCCGCCCAAAATTTGTGTTCTTGAGGTGTTCCTGCTATCCCCGTGCTTCAAATCTTTACAGAAAGTCCATTTTTTTTAGTTGGGGGTAGATGTGGGACAGTGGGAGTGATGTCGACTACTTTATGAGCTGTCTCCTGCCATTTTTAGGGTAGATTCGTGAGTAATGGCGGATCTTGCCATGGAGCAGTAGGGGGCCCTTTCAGCGAGGGCGAAAGGAACGGGCTGTAGGTTGCAATGTCTCTGAAGAGCATTGTGCGGGAGTTGAGGGACGGCATCGGGAGCATGTCGAGGCGCGCTGGCGGCTCCGACGGCCGTGCCGGCCACGGCCACGGCCGCGGGGGATCGCGGCTTTCGTGGCCCGGCCTGTGGCCGGAGCAGCAGCAGCGGCGGCAGGGCCAGGAGACGCAGCAGCAGGGGCGGTGGGCGAACCTGCCGCCGGAGCTGCTGTTGGACGTGATACAGAGGGTGGAGGCCAGCGAGGTGATGTGGCCGGCGCGGCGCCATGTCGTGGCGTGCGCCGCCGTCTGCCGCTCGTGGCGCGAGGTCACCAAGGAGGTGGTGAAGACGCTCGAGGAGTGCGGCAGGATCACCTTTCCCATCTCCCTCAAACAGGTATCTGATATCTCCCGCCCGCCTACCCACATCAATGCCTTCTGCCATCATGATTTGTTTGCTCATTAAGACGTGAGAATTTGGATGCTTGGTGGTTTGGCGCAGCCGGGGCCTCGGGAGCATCCGGTGCAGTGCTTTGTGAGGAGGGACAGGGCGACGTCCACCTATCTCCTCTACCTGGGGCTCAGCCCATGTAAGTTAATCATGTTCTGTTGACGGAAGATATGGTTTAGCATTCTTGTTCGAATGCCATTTATCATCAGTTCATCTGCATCAAGATGTATTGTTTCAGTCATAGCTTTCTTGTTCTAGTACCATTTGCAAGAATGAAA
The DNA here is from genome assembly GCA_036346275.1 of Otatea glauca. Lineage (NCBI taxonomy): Eukaryota > Viridiplantae > Streptophyta > Magnoliopsida > Poales > Poaceae > Otatea > Otatea glauca. Next base: position 45,894,974 of record CM070714.1, read on the forward strand.
TCCCAGAATAAGCTGTAAGCTGTTCCCTTACGACTTACGGCTTCGCATCCTTGTATGCAAGGGAAATCAGTTCCATGATTAATTCTTCTTTAGTGGAATCTTGTGTCATAAACTCATAATGAGATTGCATCGAAGATACATGGTTCAGGTTAGGGGAATGACATTCTGGCTCAGTTATTTTATATGTATCACAATTTTTTCTTCTTTACACAAGATCATCCATATTGCACTACACACATTGATAGTTTGTTTCTCCTGCCCGTCTGTTCTGTACAATTGTACATGATGCAACATACGGAACAATAAAAAACAACTAAACAAAGAGATTTTTTCACCGCCATAGCTGAACAATTGCTAGTCCAGATTGAGAAAGAAGCCAACTGTAACTAGAATTAGCTCGGAGCATCATTTATAGACTATTGTAGCACACCTGTCTTACTACATTAAACCTGGGTTCCTTGTAGCACAGCAATCGTAGCAGGACCGAAAACTGAATACAGCCGTTGAACGTGCGGTGCATTAATTTTTACCGGAATAGGCTAGAGACTCTGTGCAGACTATCCATGGTATGCATGCCTTTTTTTGCATATGCCCTATCCACTCTAGATGCATAAATATCTACACCCTGCCTCCCTAATCAACCAGGATGTCGTGCAGTCCACAATAAATTTGGTATGCCGTTGAGTATGATGCATTCAGAATGGTTAAGCACCACATCTCCTGTTTAAAATTTGCACATTTATGGAAATTTAAAACAGAGAGCTTATACTACAGATTATATGTGCTCAATTAATGTCGACCACCACAGCGCTAACTGTTTTCTGTTTATACATACAGCTCTGCATGGGGAAAACGACAAGCTTTTGCTTGCAGCCCGCAAGATCAGATGCACGACCAGGACTTCTTTTGTGATCTCGCTCGTCTCCGATGATTTCTCTCATTCTAGTAGCACCTACGTTGGCAAACTGAAGTAAGCCTCGTTCTTATTGACTTACGTTATTTGGTGTGTCAGTAATCTCACTAAATCTCTACTTTGTCTTAGTGAGCTCACTGGAATTTTATTTCCTTGAATCCAGACCAAACTTCCTTGGCACAAAGTTCACAATCTTTGACAGCCAACCTCCTTGTGATGCTGCGGTTTTGCGGAACAACCGACCAAGCAAAAGACATTTCAAGCAAGTATCACCAAGGTTGCCGCTAGGCAATTACAACGTTGGTACCATCGCATATGAGCTCACTGTCCTACGCAATCGAGGACCAAGGAGAATGCAATGTACCATGCACTCAATACCAGCCTTGTGTATTCAAGAAGGTGGAAAGGCCCCAACCCCTACTGGCATGATCCACTCACTTGATGAACAAGTGTCCACCTTATTAACTAGCAAAGGAAAGGAACAATCCATAGAATTTTCGTCAACAAGCCTGAGCGCTGCTTTGTCTGGACCGGTTTGTACTAATGAAGTTCCTCTGGTTTTGAAGAACAAAGCTCCACGCTGGCATGAGCAGCTGCAGTGCTGGTGCCTCAACTTCCGAGGGCGTGTCACCGTAGCGTCAGTCAAGAACTTCCAGCTTGTTGCCTCTCTTGATCCTTCCCTTGGTATCCCTGCGGCCGAGCAGGAGAAAGTCATCCTCCAGTTTGGGAAAATCGGGAAGGATATATTTACAATGGATTACAGGTACCCACTCTCGGCGTTCCAGGCATTTGCCATCTGCCTGACTAGCTTTGACACCAAACCAGCCTGCGAATAACCTAAGATGGTATCAACTGGGTCTTGTTTCTATTTAGCTCAGACAGTATCTACTCCCGCGGATGTTGTAAATTGTCAATCTTGCTATGTGGGACGCTGCCTGGGGAAAATGGTAGTTTTGTCAGAACAAGGTGGGCAATGACATCTGTATCTTGGCAAATCCCAGGAAGATTTGAGTGGCCTGCTGTAATCAACTGCTATGTATTATGGTTATTGGAATGTTTAGCGGTGAAATATCACTGCCTTATGGATAATATGGACATTGCTCATCTTGTCTTCTCTCCTTTGAAATGCCTCATGTTATGGTTGGCAAGCCCTTCATTCTTTTCTCCTGCAGCTGTTTCACGCTAGCTAGCGAGGTTAACGATTGTGCTGCCCATTTCCATGTCCTAAGATCCTATTCGTGCTTACCATTCCTATTTCACCTTCTGATACAAAAGGGATACAATTTATAGGGTTTATGTTGAATCTGCTAAACAAGCTATTGTAAAAGATTGCTGAAAAGGAAGGTTGCATCTATTCTTTCCTAGTGGCTAGTGCCAACCTCCAATCATCATCAGGATCAGTATTGTGGCATGCGGCGCATGAGTTGCTTCCGAATGTTCTGAGCATCCTGACGATCTCAGTAATCGCTTGCGTACATGGTCTCCGATATCCGAGAGGAGGAACTGAGATCACTTTGGGCATCCACTGTACTGGAGGCGGGTACGCAATGACGATGCCGATGGCCGGAAAGCAGCGGTGCTCCGGCGACCGGCGGCGGCGGGGCACGCTGGGCGACTGTCGACTGAGATGAGCCGGTTTTGCTGGTCCCAGCGAAGACGTCCCCTCGGGTTCCTCTCCGCCGTCCGATTAAATTTCCGCGGTCCAGATAAAGGATGGTGGTAGGTGGACGACGGTAGTTCGGGCCCCTCGAGTTTGGGTTTCGCACAAACGGAGGGGCCCATGTCAGCCCACCCGCATTTGGATGGCGAATAAAATCACGACCCAACTCAGACCACATGAATTTGGAGGCTCTCAGATGGGGCCGCATCGGCCCATTTTGGTTCGCGGGAAATGAATGGGTCTGGGCTTGGGGAGGTAGGCCTGGTCTGCGTGTGCTGTGTTTTGTGGAACTTTTATTTTAAATAATACAATTTTTTATTCAAATTACAAAAATATACGTCAATCTCAAAAAATTACAAAAATATACTTTCATGGGACGATCGCCTGTATATGGGGCGATCGCCCCATACACGGGCGATCAGTGCGGTTTTCAACGCGCGATATTTCCTCTGTTTGCGGTCAGTTCTTAAAAAAAATCATAATTTTTTCATATGATGTCGGATGGAGATGAACTTTATATAAAAATTGTAGCTCTCGATGGGATCTACAACTTTTGTATACATATTTTTTTCATTTGAATCCATTTAGATAGCCAAAAACAGGATAGAAGTTTCAGATCTAAAAATAGATTTGTTTTTAGATCTGAACATTCTATCCCATATTTTACTATCTAAATGGATTCAAATTGAAAAAGTTTGTATACAAAAGTTGTAGATCCCATCGAGAGCTACAATTTTCATATAAAGTTCATATCTATCCGACATCATATGAAAAAGTTATGATTTTTTTTAAGAACTAACCGTAAACAGAGGAAATATCGCACGTTGAAAGCCGCACTGATCGCCCGTGTATGGGGCGATCGCCCCATATTCGGGCGATCGCCCTATATACGGGCGACAAAAGTATATTTTTGTAATTTTTTAAGATGAACGTATATTTTTGCAATTTGAATAAAAAATTATATTATTTAAAATAAAAATTCGTGTTTTGTGCATCGCGTCTGTGCATCTTGCACTTGATGACCGTGTATCTAGGAGCACTGGTCCACGTCGTGACACCGACTGAGTATAGGTGAAAATATGTCGGAAGAATCGGATGCAGGTTAATTGGATATAGATATGGAAGTTATTTGAGATACGGACATGATACGGATATGTGATAGATTTGAGTCGAAAATAGATAAAGATGTATAGATAATACACGCATATATAAAGTAATATAACTTGAATTAAAACCATACGAGTACATAACCATAGTAACAAGTTATATATCAATCGAACCCAATAGACGTCATAGAAAGAATATGTTATTTGAGGATCAATAGAGCCAACTAATTATCAATATAAATGGGCTGTCTTAGAAAAAATGTGATGAAAATGGCTAGACCTTGTTGATATTCGAATAGGAAAAATCTGGATATTTGGATCATGTCCTGTATTTACCGGATATTAGTTGCTCCAAATCCGGATTCAAGTATCCGGATCCCGTTCTAGATTTGGCCAGATAGTCAACTCCAGTCCCGAATCCAATCCTGAATTAGGCGGGTAATATCCGGACCGTTTTCACCCCTACGACTGACAGCATTTTCAACGCTCCTATGTTAACAATTTTTTTAACATGTCATCTATAATTAATGCTTACATGGAAAGAAGATGGAGAGAGAGGATAAGGCTGTTTGGGATTTTTCACCAACTTAAAAGCCAGAATGTCAAAGCTGAAACAAACAAAAAGCTTTTCAGCCGGGCTTAAAAAAAGCCTAAAATCTCTGTATAACTATAAGCCAAAAACCAATCAGGTGGGATTTTTTTTTGGCTTTTGCGGATTAGAAATAAGCATTTACCATTGAAGTTCTCAAATATTTACCCACCGAATGCCATCGCGTGTAAACTCCGAAATCCCTCCCCACCGTCTCCTCATTTATCCTCCTCCTCCCTCTCTCCCCCGTGCGACATGGATCCCTCGGCCTGATCCGTCCCTGGCCTCCTCCCTCCTCTGCCTTCCCTTGACCTCGCTCCCTCATCCGTCTTCCCCGGCAAGATCCGAGCTTGCGGGGGTGGAGGCGGTCAGATCAGGCATGGCGCAGAGTGGCCGGACCCGAGCATGGAGTGGCGGGAGGCAGTAGGAGGCCACCGAATCTGGCACAGCAGGAGGCGGCCGGATTTGGCATGGGTGGAGCGGCGGGAGTTTGGATCCGGCATGGAGCAATTTTGGCTATGTTTTTGTTTAGGAATTTGATGAGGTTATCTGCATGATGATCTTCTTTAAGGTTGTTATTTTTGGTTCTCTATGGTTATGCGCAAAATCTGGAATGCCTGAAGGTCAAGTTTACTGGTTGTCTCTCAAAACAAAGCTTAAAATGTTCATTGTTTTCCCCTATCTTCTATGCTGTAGTTTGAGATTTTGAGCTCATCAACCAGGATATAAATGAAAAGCTATGGTTGTTGCACATGAACCATTTGTATAATCGTAAATAGAATTTAAAAACTTTTGTGACAACTGTAGAAATGAACATTATCTCTACTAGGACAGAATACAATATTATCATTTTCTTAGGTAGTTTTGCTTCCTTTGTTCCTTCACAGTTGTTGACTTGTTCATGCACTCGCATTTCTTCCGTTTTCTTCCAACTCTCCTGCTTCCTGTAATCACAACTACAGTGGCAATGGTTTCGCGCATCAACAGTACAGAGGCATAGTTGAGCACTTGAGCTGATCTTGCCACACTTTTGCACAACACAGTATATATCTCCTTTAATTTTTTTTCTTCCTGAAGAAGCACACTCCATAGGCCATGGCTAGCAAGCGAGGAACAGTTTCTCGAGAAAAAGAAATTAGGTTTCGGTAGGCATTCGGATTGAGTGAAAGATGATGGATGGATGATTAACAACCATTGTAATTTTGGCTTTTGTTTTGTTTTGCAATTTAATCAAAGATGATTGTTTGTATGAACAATTATAATGGTTGTATGAATTGCGAATTTTGAAATTTTGTTCTAATGATTGCTATGTATTCATCGATATCATGTCTACTCAAATCCGAAATTATGCAATAAGGGTATTATAGATATTTTGTGCTCCACAACAATAAGCTAACCTAATAAAAGTCAGTCTCCCAAACAGGTTGGCTTGGCTTAAAAACAGATAACTTTTAAACTGTTTAAGCCAAAAAATTGGTTTTAAGCTATAGGCCAAAAACCTAAGCCGAAACAAACATGGCCTAAAGAATAAAAGGTATAAGCTATTTCTTAAATGAGAAACACCTTATGCACACAAATCGAAGGATGATACAACAGAAACATGCATTGGAAATATGAGGGTTGTATTAAACTACATTATATGCCTTGCAAGATATTTATTTGATATTCTCAATGTATTTATGTTAATATACAAAGGATTGGAGGGGTAGCATCTAGTACTATTTATTAATGATGTGGATGTTTTTAGATATAATTGTAGAAACCGTGTGTTAGGTTATTCCTTATTTCTGCTCCCTCCGTCTAAGTTTATAAAATTTATTTTTTGAATGGTCTTATCTATAAATATAAGGTTTGTATGTAGATTTAATGAGACCTTTCCTTCTATACCCTTATTTATACTTTCTCAACCATATGCATTTATTCATTATCACCCGCATAAAGTATTATCTCTCATCTTCCTAAGACAATTAAGTAGGGGTATATAAATTATTTTCTCTTATATCTTTCTTAATTTCATCGTATTCTTAATCTTTATACAAAATTAAAATACATCTTATATTTTTTGACAGAGGGAATACTACGCTAGCAATCTAGCATGCACAAATCACGGGAATGAAATTCATGTCGTCACAGGGTAAGAAAAGATCGCTGCACCAACCCAGCCTTCTGCAGAGGCTCCTGGTCCTGACTGCTACACTAGTCCACGCACATGTATTTTCTAACCCTGATTACTCATTTCAAGGGAGACGTGTCACATCTTAGTAATCTAAGCACTTTGCGATTAGTCCGTGGTAACCTAATCCCTTTAACTCGTAGAAAAAACACAGAAACCAGGCAATTAATGCATCTTCTACTACTAGTAATCTAGTACTGTATACTAACACTAGCACAAAATATATTAGAATTGCCTTTCTTATTTGATCACGATTTTGGGAATACTCAAACAAGGAACAGAGTCACACTTAGGGTATGTATAAATAGTGTGATATTAGCCATATATAAATTTTGTTAAGTAGGATTATTTTTGCTTATACGGTGGAGAGAAGTAAAAAAAAGAGTGTAGTATTATAGGAGTTATTACCTATAATAAACACTTTTTTATACTATAATTAAAATGATCATATGATCTTATAAAAAAACTTAAGTGACACTACTGTGGAAGTTTTTAGGTTTTATCTTTAGATAATATAGAGAAGTATATATAGGCAATAGTCTCTACCATTATACATACTTTTGTATGGACTGAGTGTATAGATAATATTCGTCTCCACTGTTAGGCCATCTCCAACAGCGTCTGCATCCCATTCCCTACCGGAGAAAATAAGCAAGCGCGAAGCATAGTAACGAGAAAACTCGCTCCAACAGATGCCTCAACGCAATCCCGATTTTTAGGGTTGGGAGAGAGAGTCCTGAAATCTCAGGATTCTCTCTCCCTTCCTCATTCCCTTCCCCATCGCGAGCGACGGCAACCGCCAGTCCCTCTCACGCCCGGTTGGAGCTGGACGAGGCAAGCCGTCGGTCCGCCCTGTGTCCCGCACGCGAAGAGGCCGACGCGACTTCGCCGTCGACCCAGTCTGAATCACCGCCGTCCCCGTCGTCCTCGACTCAGTCGCCGCTCCGTCTCGCGCGGAAGAGGCCCACGAGACTTCGCCCTCGACCCGGTCTGCATCGTCGGCGTCCCCGTCGTCCTCGACTAGGTCGTCGCTCCGTCCCACGCCCTTGACCCGGTCAGTGTCACCATCTTCCACTTCGACCAGATCCGCAAGGTATGAACCCTAAGTACTTACGAATCTGCGGTATGAAGTCGATGTTGCGACGAATCTGCTCTTGGAACCGCGGCTGGTCTCAAGTCTCTTGTTGAACTCGTAATCTGGCAAATCCTAGCGGTTGTGCTTCAATTTTGGCTGTGATCTGAATGATACTTCTTCGGTTGCAGAACATGCTCCGGTCTCATCTCCTTGCAGATTATAAATCTGTCATAAGTGCCATAGATTTTAATCACCTAGAGTCCCTTTTGTTTGGTATTTTTCTTAAGAGGGTGCTCCATCTAGTCATGCTTGTAGATATGCAGGATCTGAGTTTAGCTGATTTCGTAGGTTGAGATGGAATTCAACAATAAAAATCTCCATACTTGTCTTGAAAGATCTCTAATTTAATGGTTCCCTTTGTAACGCTGAAGGTTCAGTGTTTTGTTTCCTAAGTTGAGTTTGGCTAAAATCTAAATACTTCATGTAGTCCCTTTTGTTTCGTAGGTTCAGGGTTGAGTTTAGCTGAAGGTTGAAATCAACATCTATTGCCTGATTTAGCTATCTGAATTCTGAAATAAGATAACCATTTTGTTTTTTATACATACTAAAAGTGCCCAATCCATCAGCAAATGCAGCCACAGTGCATCACTCAAAAGACCAATAATTGAAGGAGCTTCATTTGGGAGTGATAGCATGCATTTAATTACTACCACTGGCATGATTGTCCGAGAGAGCACACATACTGAACTACCATCATCAGATGATGGTGAAGAGCGCAGGAGGGTGCCCCTCTCTTGCTTATTTTTCTCAATAAACCTGAGATACCGTTCTTCGGTAGGTACAGATTCTTTGCAGCTTGTAGCAGGTGTTCTCTTCCCAATATTAGGTGTGTTCATCTCCAGTTCCATAAATTCGTTCTACGAGCCACCACATCAACTCCAGAAAGATTCCCGGTTCTGGACATTGATGTATGTAGCATCAGGAGTTGTTTGACTTAATAGGTTGATCTCTGTTGCGATTATCTTAGCTGTTGGTACTAGCCATGTCAAGATCATTGTGTCGATTTAGTTGATCTCTGTTTATACATACTAATTGGATTGTTCTTGAATGGCAAGTCAGATCATATATGTACAACAGCATGCTATGTTAAAGAAGTAGCAAGCAGTTTAAGTTATACATGTAAGCTATGTTTAGTTTTCCTTTTAGCTAGCCTAGTCTTAATGTCCAAACTTATACCAGTATATGTGCTGTGGTCTGTGACCTAGTGTTTTAGCTAGCCTAGTTTAAGTTATACATGTAAGCTATGTTCAGTTTTATCAGTAAGAATAGTGATAGTAGTAGCAAGTGTGTTTTTTGATAATGATGGATGTTGTTCGTGATAATCAGTTTTTTGATAATGATGGATGCTACTGTAATAATTTACTAGCTATTGTAATCATTTACTATCTGGTCAAGTGGTTTAGAACTCAGGGCAGCATGACTAATTTACACACCCTGAATAGCTCCTCTTTCTTCAGCCGCATACAAAACAATAGAAGAAGCCTACATGCAAATTATAGACAGATAAGGAGAAAGAGGGTCCCCTTACATGCAACCTAGGACTGTCCAGAATTTAGAAGTGTTGAATTATGTGTCAATACTCATTAAGTGTTCTGCTATTATGTGCGGTAGAGAAGTCCTTTCACTAATCATTACACACTTGTAATACATGTAGATGGACAAGGATCAGGAGAAACTCAGTAAAGGCTTGGCATGGACAGTAAAACAAATAGAGTGCATCACATCTGACCTTGTAATGTTTTTTCTTAATTTTAGAAATTTTTTGTTGGCAGAAGGGAAATTATGGATGGCTTCTATATTAACCTGTTGAATAAGGGAGGGGATGCATTCAATTGGGATGGTTCTGAAACTTCTCCACAGGAAAGCCCAATTGGTTCGCAACTATCTCCAGTACATACGGATAGTCCCCAAATTAGACCAAACAACAGAAGATCAAAAAAAAGATTCTGAGAAAGAGGATAATTTGTTGGTGTCCGCATGGCTTAATGTTAGTATCGATGCCATACAAGGGAACCAACAATCCCGTGCTACTTACTGGAGGAGAATACATGACTACTTCCATCAGAACAAGACTTTTACCTCAGATCGTTCACAGGCTTCGCTTACACATCGATGGTCTGTTATTCAAGAAGCTGTGAACAAGTTTTGTGGGTGTCATGATCGAGTTGAGCGTCGAAATCAAAGCGGGTTAACTGAGCAGGACAAGGTTGGTGTATAATCTATATAACTTTCCTATTTGTAGATAGTTTGCTTATATTGTTGTTTGTGTGGTTGTATAGATTATACAAGCTAAAACTTTGTACCATGAGGAAAAAGGGCGATCATTTGCGTTCTTCCATTGCTGGAATCTTTTGCAACACCATCCTAAGTGGTGTTCTCGGTTATCTCAGAAGAAGCAAAAGACATCAAGTAGTGCAAGTCCGGGATCTTCCAGTCCTGTTAGCTCCAATGCAATTCATGTTGATGACGTTCATCCTAGTTCAGAAAATGATCACCTAAGTAGACCAATTGGACATAAGGCAGCGAAAGAACGATTAAGTCGAGGAAAAGAAGTTGCTCCAATAGTAAATCTTTGTATGGAGTCGTTAGAAAATTTTAGAAAGGAAAAGAGGGAGCTTGAGTTTATGAAAGAGAAGAAAAAAGATAAGCGATATGAACGACTGTATGCACAAGAACAAGTGAAGATTGAGCAAGAGAAAGAGAGGCTTGAATTAATGAAAAATGAACTTGAATTTAAGAAAATGGTGGAGGAGGAGAGAATTATGGGCATTGATCTAAGTCGCTGCACTGAGTCACAAAAACAGTACTACATGAGTTTGCAGAGCGACATAATAGCTAGAAGATGTAATAGGTCAAGTTGAACCAATGTTGTTTCTTTTGCTTGAAGTCATTCAGTTTGTCCCTCAGTCTTTAGGTTATGGATTGTTAACTATGAATTATTGTGAGTTTGTGATATTTTGATGACTATGTCTGCTACATCTTTTTGTGATGTATAAACTACCATGTGTAATTCTGAATGCTTACATACGCTGCTAGGTATATTTCATCTCTAGATGAAATCCTTTTTAATAAACTCATGGAATGCCTACATACCTTATTGATTGAGCTCTACTGTGGTTCGCTCCAGTCAAAAAAACAGAATTAGGTTATTGTTTCACACCGTCATAATTGCACATTTATGTTTCTGTTTGGACTCCCAAAGTTATTGTGTAATTTTTGTGGAACAATTGTACAGATGATGCTAAACATACAAAAACTTTCATGCTGTGAAAGGATTAAAACATTCAGGTATGTGTCTCCTCGTGACATTACTAATGTATCAAGAAATCTGATTGGAGTTCAAGCGTCGGTTTTCTTTCATAGTGCTAAATGACAGTTTTTCACAGCATAGCCATGTTAGGAAGTTTTCCAGTTAACCATGGTCATGCTGTGATTGATGATTATCTACCAGCTTATCTTTCTGCCTAAAGGTTTCCTGACATTGTGGAGCAGTACTTGTTTAATATATTCCATAGGCAGTTACTGAACTAGGACATGTTCCTGACTCCTGAGGTTCTTTTGCGAGCTGTCCAAGCTCCCATTAGAACTCCAAGGCAGCTCCATTAAAGATTTGAAGAGCATACTTGGTGATGAAAATGAGGTTTCATGTGCTATGGTTTCCAATGGATTTGTAGAAGCATTCCTCGAATTCTTGATAAATGATAGTGGTAGCTACAGTGTGCAAGATAAGAGAGCTGGATTTCAGCTTTTTCTTGCTGTTCTATCGAATGGCAGGTAAGAGCACTTGCTGTGATCTTTCATCTGATGCTGATGTAAAATCTTACCTAATTTCTCTGGGAATAGTCTCAAAGCTGCCTCCCATTTTTACTGAAGGAAGCTTCGCTGAGTGTTGCTTGAAGATTTTGCGAAACTGATTGATGTCTTGGTTCCATTGCAGAATAACTGGATACAGGAAGCCCTAAAGAACGAGAGCATGCAGTGGTTATCCTTTTGTCAATATGTTCTCATAGTACTGAGGATTGTTTACTCGTAATGGAGGGTGTAATCCCTCCCTTGTGGGCTTGTCAGTTAATGGAATTGATGAGGCAAAAAGTTGTTCAGTCCACCATCCACGTTTTACCATGCTTGCAGCTGCCAACTGCTTGTGTACTGCTAAATAATAGACTCCCCCTGTGTTGTATTTTCTAGCTGCTAAAAGAGTACCTAGAGTATTTTTGGTAGAAATATTTAGTGTTCAAGATTATGGACCTAAACTTAAAGTGCAGCTTCTTTATTTATGTTGTATATCCTGAAAGTTCATGTTCTTAAAATTCCTAGTGCTCTCCCTCACATCGCAGATATTAGTGTTGTAAAGGGTACTTACTATTGAAAATATTATATTCAGTAGGTCACGGAGTCACAAACTTCTTCATTTAAAGACTCCCATTACAACACATATAAAATATAAACTAGTACATAATTAAAACACTACTAAATTACACCCCTTCATAACGTTGCCATAAGTGCTCCACTAGATCGTCCTGAAGCTGGTGGTGAGTTTCCCTATTCCGAATGGAACGATGAGTTTGAATAAACTCAAAGAGTTCAGGTGTATGTGCATGTGATACTGAAACTGTTTCTCCCATTCCTTCGTAATTGTAGTCAAGTGGTCCTCCGTCCCGCTCATCTTCAACTATCATGTTATGCATGATGACACATGCTGTCATGATATCTCTTAGTGTTTGTTGATCCCAGAAACGTGCTGGACCTCGAACAATTGCAAAACAAGATTGCAGAACTCCAAAGGCTCGTTCCACATCTTTCCTAGCTGCCTCTTGAGCTTGGGCGAAATACTTCTTCTTATTCCCTTGGGGAGCTGGTTTTGTCTTCACAAATGTTGCCCATACAAAATATATCCTATCTGCAAGGTAGTACCCTATTGTGTAATTGTGACCATTGATAGTATAACTCACTTCCGGCGCTTGTCCTTCTGCTAGTTTTGCGAAGAGAGGGGAACGGTGAAGAACATTAATATCATTGTGAGATCCTGGTAAACCAAAAAACGTATGCCAAATCCATAGATCTTGTGAAGCAACGGCTTCTAGAATTATTATTGGCTTGTGTGCATGCCCAGTATACAATCCTTGCCATGCTGTAGGGAAATTTTTCCACCTCCAGTGCATGCAATCTATGCTTCCAAGCATTCCAGGAAAACCTCTTTCCTCACCGATTGCAAGTAATCTAGCAGTATCATTCTCATTTGGAGATCTCAAATACTCGTCTCCAAAGAGGACAATGATAGCTCGCACAAACCTTTTAAGACTCTCTATGGCAGTACTTTCTGCAATCCGTAGACAATCATCAATAGCATCTACTGGTACTCCATAAGCTATCATCCGGAATGTTGCAGTTACCTTCTATAAAGAAGATAACCCGAGATTGCAGCACAATTCCTTTTTTGAACAAAATAATCATCATGGGCTTCTATAGCATACAATATGCGAAGAAATAGATAACGACTCATTCTAAACCTGCGCCGAAAAGAAGAATGAGTCATACACAAGATGATCAACCAAAAATGCAAACAATTAAAATATTTCTCATCGTAAACCTGCGGCGAAAGAAGGTTGGGCCATTGACGAATACTCATACAAGGGGTACCCCAGCGGCCTAGGATGACAAGCAGGCTGCGTCAAGCCCAGCTATGACCCAACGAGCCGCCCCTGGGCCCAGCTCTTACCAAGGGACCTGCGGGGCCACAAAAGGACGCTCGTCCCCGATCAAATCAAGGCAAGCGATCCCGATCAAGTGGGACACCGGCCCCCGTCATAGGTCGGGCTCCCCCGAGCCCCGACCAAGCTGAGGCAACCTTCGCCGAGGGCCACGTGCCCCACGGACAGGATCGTTCGAAGCGACCGTGCAGGGCAGGTGGCCCCTTCCCGAGGCAGCATGAGGGTTGCCCAAGTCAAAACTCCGATCCCATCGCCCGATCACACGGCACGGGCTCCTCCCGAGGCGGCGCGAGGCCACGCCCGCAACGCCAAGATCCGACAGTTCCCGAGGCGGTGCGCCGCTTCAAGGAAACGGCGAGTGCTCGCCTACCAAACCCGGTGTGGGCAAAGACGACGACGACCACCACCAAGACAAGAGACTAGGGCTCTAGCGTAGGGTCCCATCGCCCTTCCTTCTCCCAATTCCCAATGTAACCTCGCCTTCCGATCAGTATAAAGGAAGGCGGGTCTCTCCTCTTCAAAGGGGCGGGAGGAAGGTCTTGGCGAGCAGACAACAAAAACACTCTTGTGTTCAAGCCTCACCCTCACTTGTAATCGCCAGGCAAATGCGCACCAAAAGCAATACAACATCGCCACACGAATCGAGTAGGGACATTCGCCCGAACCAAGATACACCTTGGACTTTTGAGTCTAACCATTCGTGGAGAGGGACGCGTGGCCCCTTAGACTTACAAATTTACTTGCCGGTGCTCGAAACGCCGACAGTTGGCGCGCCAGGTAGGGGCCTTCGCGCGTCTTCATCGACATCTCCGGATTCCCGCCTGTCTCCCTGATGGCTTTCTTCACCCACGACGGCGTGTCTGCGTCGAGGAGCCAGATCCGTTTCGGCTCCCTCGACTTCATCGCCACCTCGGCGAGAGAGCTCGCGCTCATTCCCGTCACCTCTGAGGACCGGGCGCCCGCTAGGAGCCTGGACTCCGTTTCTGGCGACTTCGCCAGCCTTCGGCTTTGGGCCCCCCTACAGGCCCCAAGGCCGGAGCTCCGCGAGAGCCTCGCCCTCCCTGGGAGCGGCACCCGCGAACTCAGGATGATGACTGCATCACCTCCCGTAGGCTCACAACTCGTGGCAATGGCCGGCTATATGCCGACCTCTGTTCACGACCTGCTGGAAGACTCTTTCAGCCACGATTCCAGCTCCGACATGGAGCACGCTGCCCGCAGACGGCACTCTCTCGAGTGCAACATGGCGGGCACGGTCAACCTGACCGTAACCCCCGCGGCTACGGGAGCCCTCATCCAGCGCACCAGGGCGCAGGAAGAGGAATATCATCACGGCCGCGCTGGGCGCGCCCAAGCCCGCCGCGCCGAGCTTCAACAGCAGAGCGACGAGCTGGAGGCCTGAAGGGCCGAGCTCGACGAGCTCCAGGCCAACCTGGAGCAAGATCAGCCCGAGCCCCCGCTTGTGCTCGGTGGTGCATGCGGACGAGCACGTCAGGTACACCACCGGCTGGTGGAGGAGTCTGATGGCCCTCGGTTCTTCCCCCACGCAAGCCAAAACGTGGCCGCAGCTGCTATGCTGCTCCGTGGCCTTCCTGAGCCGGCCGACCCAGAGGCTAAGGCCACGCACTGAACCTCCGGGGTTGGTGGAGCGTCTTGCATTGCAAGACATGCAGCCTCCGGCTCATCACTCGGGCGCCACCTCCGGCCGCCGGACCCGCACCACTGCTCAGAGCCGGATGGGTCCGACAAAGGTGACGGCGCACCACGAACAACCCCAGGCCTCACGCGCTCCGGTGCGCCAGCGCCTCGGCAACGACTTTGACGTCCGTGCCACCCTCGAGGCACGGAGGAAAGTGGTGGACGAAGCGGCCCGGTCGCAGGTCGTAGATAGCAGCCGCCGCGACGACCGCAGCCCCAGTCCCAATGACCCAGGGCCACGGGCTTTCTGTCAGGGGATCCGCCATGCGGATTTCCCTGCCAGATTCAGGGCACCTACCAACATAGCCAAATACACTGGGGCCACGAACCCCGGTGTCTGGCTGGAAGATTACCGGCTCGCATGCCGGGCGGGAGGAGCTGCGGATGAGCTCTTCATCATCCAATACCTCCCCATCTATCTCGCGGACTCGGCTCGAGCCTGGCTCGAGTACCTGCCCGCAAAGACCATCAGGAACTGGGCCGACTTGAAGAGCCTCTTCGTCGGCAACTTCCAGGGCACTTACAAGCGCCACGGAAACTCCTGGGACCTGAAGAGCTGCAAGCAACAGCCGGGGGAAACCCTCCGGGATTACATCCGGCGCTTCTCCCGTCAGTGCAATGAGCTGCCCGACATCTCTGACGCCGATGTCGTGGGGGCGTTCATCTACGGCACCTCCTGCAAGGCCTTGGTGCACAAACTGGGCTGCGTTAAGCCCAGAACTACCAATAAGTTTCTGGACATCGCCACCAACCACGCCTCCGGCGAGGAGGCTGTGGGGGCCATTTTCGAAGGAGGAAAGGCCAAGCAAGAGCCTGGCCCCCGAGCCGGGTTCCCTTCCGACCGCTCCGACAAGTGGAAGCGGCACGAGAAACAGGTCCGCGAGGTCCAGGTGGTTGCGACCGTCGATCGCCTTGCCAAGCAGCAGGCGCGCCCGACCGTCGCGCCCGACCATTTCGAGAAGCTGATGGATAGCTCGTGTCCACACCACGGGTTCCCCGTCAAGCACAAGTACCGGGACTGCGAGGTCCTGAGACGCTTCCTCTCCGACACCCCCACGACGCCACAGGTCAAAGGAAAGAAGCAAGCCCCGGCCCCACGGGCCGAGGAGAAAAGGACGGACGCCGAGTTCCCTGAACCCGACGACTGCCTCATGATCTTTGGCGGACCGGCGTGCTACGTCGACAAGCGCCAGCTTAAGCTCGCCTTCCGCGAAGTCCACACCGCAACTCTAACCGTCCCCCAATTCCTTCGGTGGTCGGAGTCCCCGATCACTTTCGATCGGACTGACCACCCCGACCACGTCCCGCAGCCCGGGAGATATCCATTGGTGGTCGACCCCATCGTGGAGAAGAAGCGCCTCACGAAGGTGCTTATGGATGGCGACAGCGGTCTCAACATCCTTTATGTTGAGACACTCGACGCCATGGGGATCCCCCGCTCGAGTCTCCGACCGAGCAAGGCGCCTTTCTACGGTGTCATCCCAGGCCAGCAGGCCCACCCGCTCGGGCAGATCGATCTGCCTGTCACCTTTGGAGGACCGGAAAATTTCCGCACCGAGACCCTCACCTTTGAGGTCGTGGATTTCCCCGGATCCTACCACGCCATCCTGGGGAGGCCGTGCTATGCCAAGTTCATGGCGGTCCTCAGCTATACCTACCTCAAGCTGAAGATGCCTGGCCCGCGAGGAGTCATCACCGTGGCCTCGTCTTTCCAGCTTGCTTACAACTGCGAGCGAAGCAGTTGCGAGCTAGTGTCGGCGGTCATCACCTCCGTCGAGCTCGCCGACCTCCGGAGGGAAGCCTCCGAGTCCGCCCCCGAATCCAGCAAGTCGGGGGCAGGATCCTTCAAGTCCGCCGAGGATACGAAGAAGGTCACGGTCGATCCCGAGGATCTGACCAAGACCGTGCGGGTCGGATCCACGCTCCCCGCCAAATAGGAAAGCGCGCTCGTCGACTTCCTCTGCGTCAACAACGACGTCTTCGCATGGAGATCCTCCGACATGCCAGGAATCCCGAGGAAGGTCGCCGAGCACTCCTTGAGCATCCGACCAGGCTTGAGGCCAATCGCCCAACGCTTACGCCGCTTCGACGAAGAGAAGCGCAGAATCATAGGGGAGGAGATCGCCAAGCTTTTGGCTGCAGGGTTTGTAAAAGAAGTGCGTCACCCCGAGTGGTTCGCCAACCCTGTACTTGTAAAAAAGAAGAATAGGCAATGGAGAATGTGCGTTGATTACACAAGTCTGAACAAGGCATGTCCTAAGGACCCGTTCCCCTTGCCCCGCATCGACCAAGTCGTTGACTCCACTGCAGGGTGCGAAACCCTGTCTTTTCTGGATGCCTACTCGGGCTATCACCAGATAGCGATGAAGGGGTCCGACCAACCCGCAACTTCTTTCATTACCCCTTTTGGCTCCTTTTGCTACGTAACAATGCCGTTTGGTCTGAAAAACACGGGTGCTACATACCAGCGCTGCATGCAAACGTGTTTCAACGACCAGATCGATCGTAACATCGAAGCATACGTCGACGACATCGTCGTGAAAACTAGGAAGGCCGACGACCTCATCGCCGACCTAGGAGAAACCTTTGCGAACCTCCGGCGGTTCCGCCTAAAGCTCAACCCCGACAAGTGCGTCTTCGGGGTTCCCAAGGGAAAGCTTCTTAGCTTCATCGTCTCCGAGCATGGCATCGAGGCCAATCAGGAGAAGATCTCGACGATCACAAGGATGGGCCCGATCGGCAACCTAACGGGAGTCCAAAAGCTGACAGGATGCCTTGCGGCCTTGAGCCGTTTCGTGTCTCGTCTCGGTGAGCGCGGGATGCCGCTCTACAGGCTGCTCAAGAAATCCGACCACTTCAGCTGGACCCAGGAGGCTCAGGAGGCCCTCACCCGCTTGAAGGCCTTCCTGACCTCACCTCCAGTCCTGGTCGCCCCGGCACCAGGCGAACCGCTGCTCCTCTACATCGCCGCCACGACCCAAGTCGTCAGTGCGGCCCTTGTGGTGGAACGGGCGGAAGAAGGCCGTGAGCTCAAGGTACAACGACCAGTCTACTTCATCAGCGAGGTGCTTTTCGAGTCCAAGGCTCTGTACCCGCAGGTGCAGAAGCTGCTCTACGTGGTGCTCATCGCAAAGAGGAAGCTGGTCCATTACTTCGACCAGCACCCCGTCACTGTGGTGACCACTTTGCTACTCGGCGAGATCATCCACAATCGCGACGCCTCAGGAAGGATAGCCAAGTGGGCACTCGAGCTCAACGGTCACGACATATCGTACGTTCCCCGAACGACGATCAAGTCGCAGGCCCTGGCCGACTTCGTCGCCGAGTGGACCGAAGCTCAGGCGCCACCGGCGCTCGAAGACCCCGAATACTGGACGATGTACTTCGACGGGTCCTACACCAAGAACGGCGGCGCGGAGTCGCCATCGCCTCCCGCGACGGAACAAGCTCCAGATGCCATTTGGTCATTGCTCGACGCGACCAACAACGTCGCCGAGTACGAGGCTCTCGTCAACGGCCTCCGGATCGCTGCCGACCTCGGCGCTCGCCGACCTCGGCGCTCGCCGACTCTACGTCCACGGAGACTCCAAGCTTGTCGTCGACCAAGTCATGAAGGCTGCGGAGCCCCGAGATGCCCGCATGGCCGCGTACTGTCGAGAAGTACGCATGCTCGAAGAACGGTTCAAAGGTTTCGAGCTTCATCATAGCTACAGACGCTACAACGGTGAGGCCGACTACCTGGCCAATCTCGCCTCCAGCAGAGGGTCAGTCCCGCCTGGGATTTTCGTCCGCCGTTACGTTGACCGTTAGAATAAATTTCAAATTTTAACAACATAGCCGTTACGTTGACCGTTAGAATAAATTTCAGCCGATCAAAATTTTCCTAGTAAAAAAACATGGCTCATATGACGGTTATGAAATATCATTATAATATATGAGAGAGAAAATAGGGAGTGAGATATAAGGAATACTGTTGAAGAGGAAAGAGATATAGGGAAGCAATCTTTTTAGAGAATTCTGTATACGAGGATATAGGAATATAGATTTAGAGAACACTCTTGGCCTTACATAGTAGACTCTTATGCAAAACCGAGTATATAGTTTTATTGTACATGCTCTCGTGCGAAACCCCAAGAATTAATGCATCCAGCGAGCCTGCGACACAAACAAACGTACTCTTCGACGTCTTCGTCCGTCGGCGCGGTTAGATTGTTTGGGAGGAGGGAGGGGGCAGATCGATGGAGACGGTGGAGGAGTACAGCTGGAGGGAGGTGCTGCTGCCGCACCTCATCCCGGTGGTGCTGGACCCGCCGCCGGATCTCGAGCGGGAGACGGGCGAGCGCCGCCGGGGGCGGGACCTCCTCGTCGCCGTCGACTTCGGGCCCAACTCCAACTCCAAGCACGCCTTCGACTGGGCGCTCGCGCACTTCGCCCGCATCGCCGACACCCTCCACCTTGTCCACACCGTCTCCAGTTGAGTAGCCCATCTCATCGCCTCGCCTCCAAAACCTAGCTTTCTATTTATCTGCGTTAATCAGCATCGCGGAGATTTTAAATCATGTCCTAGCCTGGTTATTGATTGTTTGAGCAAATTAACAACTCGAATTGTTAAGTATGGATTAATTAATATATTTGTCTCCCATTTGGCGGCTTGTTCGTGTACTTCACCCAATTATTTATCGTCATACTACATACATTTGTGAGTAGTGGATGTGATAGTATTTGCCCAGCCAGTAAGCCTATATAATTAATGGGGGTATCTAGGGAGAATCTGAGGTTTTTTTTCTTCTAAATAGCACTCAAATTCTGAGCCTTCCGATCTATGTCCAATGGATGAAATCAATTTGCCTCCTCTTCTCCCATTTGAGTACTATTTTATCAAGGAGTAATCAATTTTTTAGGTATTGGATGAGGAGCATTATTCTTTTATGCATGGCCTTTTTACATCAATTATGTACTAGTTTAACACAAATTAAATTATGTAAAAACGGTGTGACAATTTGTAAAATGAAAACATTATTCATTTATGCATGGCCTTTTTTACATCAATTATATACTAGTTTTACACAAATTAAATTATGTAAAAAATAATGTGACAATTTGTAAAAAAAAGGAACAAAACAAACTATAAAGGAACACAACAAACAAAAATGTGAATCACCAAGTCAGATATTGACAGTCAAAATGATGAAGCACAACATGGATCACAAAGCAATATCTAATAGACAAAAAAAAATTGAGTGCTCACAAACCAAAAAAACACTCGAGTGCTATTTAGCAATTCCCATAATTTTCTGTAGGTCAGCTAACTGTGACACAAGCTGCCATCACCATGTTGTGTTCTTGTTTGCTGTTAGATGAGCTTATGCGGACTCTGTCCGAACACAGTACATTATACAAGTTCTATGCTGGTCCTAGTAATGGACTTCGAACAATCCACAAGGGAACACAATCTACATTCTACAAGCGTATGGTACTATTTTTGGAAGAAAATCTACAAGCGTGTAATGTTGTGTGATTGTGTCAGAGGAAGTAAAAATAATAATGTCTTATGCCTGAAGTCATCGAACGGAATAGTAGTGCTGGGGGTACCATCACGGTGAATACACCAGTCCCTATCAGTTTAAATCTTTATGGAAAAACAAAGATCAATTGGCCAATCTAGTCATTGTACTCATATTACCATCACGGGGAGTTACAACTAGGAAGATTGTGGGTTTATATTCTGGCCACGATGGGCTGATTTTGCTATAGATTGATGGAAAAGACAGGATACTATAACAGAGCCAGTTCAAGTCCTGAATAATCTAGGGGCATTTAGTCATAATTTGAATATATTTTTGTGAGCATCTGAATTGTATAAGATGAACAGGCAGAGGATTAGTCGAAATTTTTACTTATTGAAACACATTTCCCTTTCAAATTTTGTGGTCAACTGAAAATGGGGCTGAATGTGATGATCAATTTGTGTAGGTGTGCATAATGATCTGGTATATGAGAAAAGCCGGGAACTAATGGAGGATTTAGCCGTTGAGGCATTCAAGACGTTACTGGTATGCTCTTTTCCTTTTGTGCATCTAATTATGTTGTTGAGGAAAGAAGCACTTTATGTTGGCCTTTATGTAAAAGGCTCATTTGCATTACTCTGTTATTGAGTTGTAAGCTAGAAACACAATGCTATGATGATTCTATGGACGCCTTTTTGTGAAAACTATGTAGTCTCTTTCTTGTGTAATGTGTATATCTGTGAAATCCTATGTTTTGTTTCTTTTCCATATTTTCCACAAGGGATTGATACATGTGCCTTTAATTGGGAATTTTACAAGGTCCATACCAAGGCACGAATTGTTGAAGGGGATGCTGGAAAGGTTATTTGCCGAGAAGAAGAGCGACTGAAGCCAGCAGCAGTCATTCTTGGCACACGTGGTAGAGGCCTTATTCAGAGTTATCTGACTCTTAAACCGCAGTTCAATTCCAACTGGCAAATTAGATAATCTCAGGACCTGATAAATTAGCTTTGTAGTTCATGGTATTGACCAACTTTTGTAAGTAGCAAATTTTCTGGTCATTTGAAGTCATAATTCTACTGTTATCTCATCAAGATAAGATTTTGCATATCATGGGCACTCATGTCATCCAAAGTCCCTTTTTTTTCTTTCTGTACAATCTACATATCTTCTTTGGAATGTTGTCGTAATTACGTTCCTGCACTGCAGGTCATACTTATATCTTTTGTGAACCCAAATGTTCACTCACTAAATTCACCATCTAAAAGCACTCATAAGGGACTTCAGAGTACTAAAAACGTATATTTCCAATTCTAATTGCATACCATCATTAGAAGCACCCGCTGACATTAATGGAAAAGATATCTCGATGCTATGGAATGGTTGATTGGCCTTTGCTTGGAACAATCTAGCAAGTATTCTTGTAATGAGCACCACTAGTGGTATTGTTGGTAAGAATTATTGTACTATTTGAAGAAAAAGATCTTGCAAAAACTGGCAACTAAATCTTGCAAGTTTTTTCCTTCTTGTGTAAAGCAACTCTATAAGTGCTCATAATTGTAGTTCTGGATCTTCTACTTTTCAAGTTTGCTATGAAATGCCAAGTGCTCAGCCCATGTTCGAATTCAATGATTCAAGAATACAGGCCTGATTTACCAGTAAAGCAACAACATATTGCCTTCTTACGAGTTATGGTGATGTGTGCTTCAACTAATGCATGAAAAAGAGCATTGACTAGAATGCCCTTTGAGAGAATATGTGATAATTTCGTGAGTTGGTCTGAAATTACAACAAGACCTTGAAACTAGTGCAAATTGCTTTAAAAAATGTTCTTTATTGTTTGTCTCTTTCTACCTTTTGATGCATAGTCATATTTTGTTGCTGCACATAAGTTGGCATTTCCGAGTCCATAACCCCAAATCTAAGTTTGCCTTTCTACTGTAGTGTGTTGCAGGGAAGTGTCAGTGAATATTGCTTCCACAACTGTAAAGCAGCACCAATTATCATTGTCCCAGGCAAAGGTCAGTTCAAGTTCTTCACTCTTACATTGTTCATGAACATTTCATGAAATAAAGACTGTTACCAGGCAAAGGTCAGTTCAAGTTCTTCACTCTTACATTATCACGTGTATTTCTGTATGTCCACATTGACATGCAACGTGATGGATGTGGATAAGTTCAAGAAGAATCTACTTATGTTCAATCACAAGGAAATAGTTTTGCCGTTTTCCACGAGTCTGCCTCACGTTAAATAAGAGTCGTTTCTGATCTTCCATAGAGCAAATCTGTGTAAAGGACTTATTTTCTTTGGAATTGTACTTATGCTGATGAGTCAGAATAAGAGAGTAATATGATGTTTCCTGATGGACAAATATCTGCATGATAAACAACGTTTTTTTTTTGTCCTAGTTTTTTTATTGAGTCACCATGAGAGTAAAATATCATATATTGTTGCCTTTTCATTACAAAACACATTTGATAATACAAAAAGAAATTAAATTTATTAGTACTCGTGAAAAATCCTGAAACAAGATAAGGTAGTTTGCTCTAGTGGATCTGAATGCACTTATCTTGTTTCGAAGTTATTGTCAGTGTATACTGTGCAGACTTTTTTTTTAACTTTCAGTACAAGTAAGATTGACTCTGTCTTTGCAGAAGCTGGTGAACAGTCTGTGCTTTAAAGGGGGGAAGATTAGTTGGAGACAGTGGTGCATTGGTACGATGTCGTGCTTTTAGTTTGATGAGATATAATATTGTATATTATTGTTATATATTTGTAGTGGGAAAATGTTGTAAGTGGCTAAGTGCTTTGTCTGTAATCTGTGTTAGATAGTATCTTTGTTACCTTACATACGAGATTGCTAGTTGCCTTGTATAGTTCTTGTCTTATATAGGCTTTCCTTCTATATCCTCTTGTACGTGTATATATACTAGCCCTTTGGCCTCATGTTGATTACAAGTGCTATTCATAACATGGTATCAAAGCCAAGTTAGTGTTAGGGTTTTCTTACGGGCGTTGCACTTGCGCTCTCCCGAGCTCCCCTCCAGTTTTTTTTCTTTGCCGGTTCATCCTCCTAGATTGTTCCTCGGTCGATCAGCCTCTGCACCGCTCGGCCACCCGCGTCGCGCCTCGGCTTCGTCGTCGCCGAGCACGGCCTCCTCGTCGCCTGTCGACGACCGTCGCTTCTGCCCGTCCGACGCCGCTCGTCCTCCAGGTCGACCGTCGTGCGGGCTCACTCCCGCGCCTTGACTCCATCGGCGCCCTCGCGCCGCGTGTTTCACCCCCCAGCTCGGCGCTGATCGTTGGCTCGTCTTCCCCGTGCACCCGTCGTAGTTGGCCTTCGCTTCGCCCGACGCTACTCTCGGACGCTGCCGACGCCTCGCCCAGGCCTCCAGTCGGCTTCTATCCTCCGGTATCTTCCGTGCGCCCCGGATCATCTGCGTCGTCGCCTCATTTGCGCCGGCTGCTGCCTTCGGCTCCTGGTTTTCCTCTCGCTGCCGCCCGTGACGCCATTGCCGACCTGGGCGCCGCCACCTGTAACGCCGTCGCTGACCTGCCGCCGTCGCTCGTGAAGCCAACCCAGCCGCAGGCCTCCTCTGCTTGGATCCCTTTGCTCGGCTATTCTCAGGTGTGATCGAATCGGACTTTAAATCAGTTTAAGTCCGGTCCGGTCAAAACGTTTTGAGTCCGGTTAAAAAAAAATGTCATCATCTGCAAGTTCTTCTTCGGGCACCGTTTCTGTTCCTCGCTGCCCGATTATCTTTGATGGCCTCAATTATCGTAACTGGGTTCTTCATATGTGCCTTCACATGCGAGGGCAGCGTCTATGGGAGTTTCTTACTGGCGAGCTATCATTTCCGCCTCGTCCTGCTCCCCCTGACATGCCTGTTATTCCTAAGGAGGTCAGGTCTTCTTTGCAATGTAAGGCCTCCGATGACTATGCTGATGCTGTGGAGTCTTTTCAGACTCAATTTACTGCATACAAGATATGGCTTGATGAGGATGCTCGTGCATCCGCTATTCGTTGCTAGTATGGAAGTGCATCTCACGGCGATATTGTTGGTTTGTCTTCAAAGATTGATGATGGGCACATCTTCGCGACCGCTATGAGCCTCATCGGTGATTCTTTGTACCTTCTCATTGTCACGACAGAGCGATCGTTACTGGCGAGGTGATTCTACCGTGGATGAGTTCTATGCTCAACTATCCTCGGTATGGTGTCAGCTTGATTCTCTTGGACCGAAGGTTTGTCAGACTCTGTCGGTCGCCGGTGTCAAGACTCTCACTTGGACCTTCGTCGCATCTACGACTTCCTGACCAGTCTTCGGGCCGAATTTGAGCAGATTCGTGCTCAGCTGCTTGCTCGTCATCCTCGTGTGACCTTGTTGGAGGCTCTTGCAGCTATTTGTACTGAGGAGACTCGTCTTCGTGGTGCGGGCCTGCTTGTATCTCCTTCAGTCCTGGCAGTGACTCGTGCTACTCCTCCATCAGTGGCGCCTACTTCAGCATCGACTACTAGGGGTGCAGGGCTTCACTGCACCTACTGCAACAAGGATGGGCATGTGGAGCAGTTTTGTTATCGGAAGAAAAAGGATCTTGCTCGTCGCAATGGCGTCCTCCTAAGGGCACTGGACTCCTAGGTGTCTCTCCTCAACAGGCTTCTGCTGGTTCTGACCCCCACTCAGGAGATTCTTATGCTGCTACGTCGCATGGCTACTTCTGCACCGTCAGGTTCTGCTGGTTCTGCTACTCAGTCTTCCAATGAGAAACCACCTTCCTCCTCATCAGGTATCACACCATGGATTCTTGACTCTGGAGCTTCTTTTCATATGACATTTGATCCAACGAATCTCCATTCCATTAGTTCTCTTGCTGCTCCTATCACTGTACAAACTGCAGATGGTACCTCTCTTTCTGTTGCAGGACGAGGCACTCTTTTGTCTTCCTCCTTTCATGTTCCTGCTGTTTCTCATGTTCCTAAACTCACCATGCAGCTTATATCCGCTAGCCACCACCGATCATGGCGTCGTGTTATCCTTGACTCGACTCTTGCTGTGTTCGTGGATCGCAGGATGTGGTCTCGGTTGGTATTGGCCTCGCCGCCGTGACTCTCGGCGCCTTTGGGAGCTTGATCGCTTTGTCTTCCTTCCGCTGCCCCGCCAGCCTCTCGCCTCTCCTCCGCTGCTTCGCCTCCGTTGCATCTTCTACTGGGTCGTTTGCTCAGTGGCATCACCGTTTAGGGCATCTTTGTGGGTCACGTCTGTCTTCTTTAATTCGTCGTGATCTTTTAGGATCTATCTCTGGTGATACCTCTTTAGATTGTGCGGATTGTAAGCTTGGTAAATAGCTACAACTCCCCTATCCTTCCGTGAGTCTGTATCCCAGCGTCCCTTTGATCTTGTTCATTCTGATGTTTGGGGTCCGGCTCCTTTTGTTTCAAAAGGAGGCCATAAATATTATATTCTTTTTATAGATGATTTCTCTCGCCACACTTGGATATACTTTATGTCTTCTTGTAGCGAGGCCTTGTCCATCTATAAGAATTTTGCCACTATGATCCGTACTCAGTTTGACTCTCCCATTCGAGTTCTTCGTGCTGACTCAGCAGGGGAATATCTGTCCGACGCCCTTCGTGCTTTTCTTGCTACGCAGGGCACTCTTTCTCAGTTTTCCTGTCTTAGTGCTCATGCTCAGAATGGTGTGGCTGAGCGCAAGCATCGCCATCTTCTTGAGACAGCTCGTGCTCTTTTACTTGCTTTCGCTGTTCCACCTCATTTCTGGGCTGAGGCTGTTTCCACTGCCACTTACTTGATTAATATTCAGCCTTCTTCTGCTCTTAAGGGTGGGATTCCGGTGGAGCGTCTTTGTGGCATGCTTCCTGATTACTCTAGTCTTCGTCTTTTTGGGTGTGTGTGCTATGTCCTCCTTGCACCTCGTGAACGCACCAAGCTGATCGCTCAGTCTGTTGAGTGCGTTTTTTTGGGCTATAGTGCTGAGCATAAGGGATATCGTTGTTGGGATCCTGTTGACCGACGGATGCGGATTTCTCGGGATGTTACTTTTGATGAGTCTCGTCCCTTGTACCCTCGTCCTTCTTCCACTCCAGCATCTCTTGTCCAGCCACTTTCTTTCCTTACTTTTCCTGATACTCCTGTTGCCACTTTTCCTTCTCCACAGTTGGTGTCTCCTTCTTCGCCAGCCTCTCCACAAGAGTCTTCACATTCCGTGCCTCCTCCAGAAGTTTCTTCTGATATTGTTCCTTCGTTTCCTCTCTACTACACTCGTCGTCCGCGAGTTGAGGATTCCTCTGATGTCTCCTGTTGAGTCACTTTTTTCTGGACCTCATCGCTACGCTCTTCGTGATCATCAGTCTATTCGGCCTTCTGAGCGCCTTGGTTTTGCTGGTGCTGTTTTTGCCGAGCCGACTTCTTACCGTGATGCTGTTGTTCATCAGGAATGGCAGCTTGCGATGGCAGAGGAGATTGCTGCCCTTGAGCGCACTGGCATGTGGGATCTTGTGCCCCTTCCTCCACGTGTCCGTTCCATTACATGCAAGTGGGTCTATAAGGTTAAGACTCGCTCTGATGGTTCTCTTGAGCGCTATAAGGCTCGTCTAGTAGCACGTGGTTTTCAGCAGGAGCATGATCGTGATTATGATGAGACTTTTGCTTCGGTGGCTCATATGACCACTGTTCGCACTCTTCTTGTGGTGGCGTCTGTTCGTCAGTGGTCTCTCTCTCAGCTTGATGTCAAGAATGCCTTTCTTAATGGTGAGCTACGTGAGGAGGTTTTTATGCAGCCACCACCGGGGTATTCTGTTCCTGAGGGCATGGTTTGTCGCCTTCGTCGCTCTCTTTATGGCCTCAAGCAAGCCCCTCGTGCCTGGTTTGAGCGTTTTTCTTCTGTGGTCACTGCTGCTGGCTTTTCTGCTAGTACTCATGATCCTGCGCTCTTTGTTCACACTTCACCTCGTGGACGGACTCTTCTTCTTCTCTATGTTGATGACATGATCATTACTGGCGATGATACTCAGTATATTGCCTTTGTGAAGGCACGTCTCAGTGAGCAGTTTCTCATGTCTGATCTGGGTCCTCTTCGCTACTTTCTGCGGATTGAAGTCTCTTCTACACCTAAGGGTTTCTTTCTATCTCAAGAGAAGTATATTCAGGATCTTCTTGATCGTGCTTCTCTCACTGATCAGCGCACCGCTGAGACTCCTATGGAGCTCAATGTTCACCTTCGACCTACTGACGGTGAACCTCTTGAGGATCCTACTCGCTATCGTCATCTTGTTGGGAGTCTTGTTTACCTTGGTATCACTCGTCCTGACATTTCCTATCCAGTTCATATCTTGAGTCAGTTCGTTTCTGCTCCCACTCAGCTCCACTATAGTCATCTTCTTCGTGTTCTACGATATCTTCGTGGAACTATCTCTCGCCGTCTTTTCTTTCCTCGATCCAGCTCCCTCCAGCTTCAGACATACTCCGATGCTACTTGGGCTAGTGATCCCTCCGATCGCCGGTCTATTTCTGCTTATTGTGTTTTTCTTGGTGGTTCTCTCATTACTTGGAAGACTAAGAAGCAGATAGCGCTTTCCAAAGGTTCGAGGCCGAAAGGTGAGTTGCACGGCCCTTTTGATGAGAGAGGTTACTTGGCTACGGTGGCTACTTGAGGATTTTGGTGTTTCGCTTCTACACCAACTCCTCTTTATCCGACAAGACAAAGTGCTATTAGCATTGCTCGAGATCCAGTGAAGCATGAGCTCACCAAGCATATTGGCGTTGATGCTTCCTACATGCGAACACAGGTACAGGATCAGGTTGTGGCTTTTCAGTATGTGCCTTCAGAGCTTCAGTTAGCAGATTTCTTCACAAAGACACAAACTAGAGCTCAACACAGCTTTTATCTCTCCAAACTCAGTGTTGTTGATCCACCATGAGTTTGAGGGGGGGTGTTAGATAGTATCTTTGTTACCTTATATACGAAATTGCTAGTTGCCTTGTATAGAGACTATTTGCCTTGTATAGTTATTGTCTTATATAGGCTTTCTTTCTATATCCTCTTGTATGTGTATGTATACTGGCCCTTTGACCTCATGTTGAATACAAATGCTATTCATAACAATCTGAACCCCTTGGTATAGCTCGGTAGTGAAGAATGATAGATTGTTTAGAAATTGGTAGACTAGCAAGACAAAAATATTACACACAAATGTACTTGTATTGCCATTGCTGACAAAATACGGCATTAGTACAGTTGCTATGAATAAAGAATCTTAAGCCACAAATATTGCCGTGGTGTAAAACTCCAGGAATAAGGATTAATTCTTCTTATATTTCCATTTTGAGGTTGTCTAGCAAACAATCACCTGCAGGGGAAAGTAGCAGCTGGATTCAATGGCTTGTTATGAAGTTAAATACAAAATAGACTCTTAACACTGCATCACAGGAGCAGCGGCATAGTTTATTCATGTCTCAATGTGTTCATTGCATATGCTACCTGTGCTTGATAACTATAGCAATACATCTTTCAGTTTACCCAAGTTTGCACAAATTAAGCAATTATTGTTCGAGGTGCTCATTTTGCTAGAATTCTTCAATCGGCTGTCAATTTAACAACCTTGTATGGTAATTACTCTAGTCTGAACTATAAACCTGTTCTTATTTCCCCTGAAGTAACTAGTATTTGTGTTCTTTCACTCGAGGGTCTGCACAAAGTAACCAGCAAGCTTGGCCTCACAGAGTCAGTTACTCACTTTGTACTGACTGAAACTGTGCATCAAATCCACTGATCAAATTCTGAGATTCAATGTTCCAAGCAGCAGCTCCATTCAACTGCAACAACATACAGAAAAACCCCTTAAGTTCAGAAATGACATTTACTAGAACCACACCCTGTCAAGGAAGACTGATTTCCCGCCACCTACGTTGAGGCATGACTCGATCGGCGTGGCGGCCGACATCGGCCCGCTCGGCGCCGGTGTGTACGGGTTGTTGAGGACCATCTCCAGCCCAAAGCCTGGGGAGTCAGCTGCTGGTTGCATCTGCTGCATGGGGCTCATCTGAAGGCAGGACTGCTCCAACTGCCCAATTGGCAGTGTCATAGCAGACAGAGCTGCAGGGTTGCATGCCTGGTTTTGCTGCCTACCGAAGAGGTCCTCCACAATATTGAAGTTCACCACCGGATTTGAAGCAGCGATCTTCATGGACAAGAACTGCAAGATCAACAACAGCAAACCTTCCATGAGCATTAAAAGAAGCAGAGGAGCAGAAGCGGGGCTGCATGCAGGAGCTGCAGTGCAGTGGTGGTGACTACTGGTTGCTGCCTACCTCGACTTGCTTTTGCAGGGACTGCACGTAGTTGATGATCTCGTCAAGCATGCCTGCCTTGCCGGTGACCTTGTTGCACCCGGGCACCAGCTCCTGCAGGTACCTCATCCTCTCGCTGATCCTCTCCCTCCTCACCTGCGCATTCATTCATTTTGTCATGCCATTGGTTCTCGCAACAAGAACATACACAAGCTTATGCACATCATATATACATGTCCATTGATTCAGAGCTTCAAGTACCCGTTCGGCGAGGCTGTGGCTGTCCGTGGCCTGGCCACGGCGGGCTCTGACGTGGATGTAGTCGGTGTTCTGGCCGGTGGTCACCGTCAATGCCGCCGTCGCTCGGGAATCCTTCTTCTTGGCGCCTGGCTTTGGTCTCTCCTGCTTGCCTTTCCCTACCCCTGCTACAATCCGATCAAGATCGCACAGCTGCTGCTTCCCTCTTGGTCTCTTGCAGACGCTGCTGCTGTCACCCTAACAAAGTTTTAGCCGGGCACACACATGTCAGCCAACGACACCTCTGAACTTGCAGCAGTATCGCACATCTCACACACGGGCTTGCACCGTGCATACATAAATCCCTCACCTTTGTGTCGAGATAGGCGTCCGGTCTTTTCTTCCTGGAGCCGCCACCACCGCCGCTGCAGGAGAAGGAGTTGCTGGTCTCCTGCGCCGGCGCCACACCCGGTGGGGCACCGAAGCCCGTGTAGCACACGCTGCTCAGGTCCGGCCACTCCTGGAGGTAGCCGAACGCGCCGCACATTGCGCGGTACTTGTCATCGTCGACTATCACGTCGTCGAGCAGTTCCTGGCAGAGGCTCTCGATGGTTTCCTGCTGAGCCCTCTGCGACGACGGCGGGTGGTGCGAAACGTCGCCACCGCATTGCGCCATTAGAAGTTTCTTCAGAGATCAAGAATCAAGATCGAGGCCTAAGAAGAAGGGAGGATTAGTTTGGGGCAAAGTTTGGTTGATTCCTCCTGGTGTAGATATAGGTGTGTGTCTCTTTGACGATAAGCAACAAGGCAGTATAGCGTAGGGGGGGTTCTTGGGCTTGAAGTTTGCGTGTCCCTTTCTTTCCCTCCTCTTTTGTGCTTCCTGAATTTTTTTCCTAATCCATATATATAGAGAGAACGATAGGTGGATAGGAGCCTTTGTGTAATCGTACTTCTGTTATGAGATTGGATTTGGCCCTTTAGGTGTGATCATGTGAGGTAGGGTTGGATAAAGTAGGGTGGGTCCTTGTGTTTCAGCTGGCATATGCATTGGCTAATAGACCCTCCAGTGACCCACAAATTGGGAATTGGGTTGTTTCCTTCGTCTTCCCCCCTTTAGAAAAAAAAATACATAATTCATTGTCGATCGATATCAGGTGTGAGGTAGATGCGGTTATAATGTGAAAAATAACAAAGGTCGTTTAAGTGATTGGATATTAGAATTCGGAAACGAACGCTCCAAAACAAATTGGATGAGACCTTTAGAATTTCTCATGAGATGACTAACCATCCCAATTTCCGTCCCAGTTAAGATGAAGGGAAAGGGTGAAAGGTACAATCATACATAGGAAATTTGCAACATAGAAGTTTCATAGGAATTTTGCAAGAAACAGTGTGATTCACACGGGCAACACCGTAGGTTTACGGGATGATTCTTACTATATCGCTCCATTCGTTGGCACTTCAAAAAAAAAATGCTACCCACATGTCATTGAGACAAGTGGTATTTTCTGAAGCACCAACCTTTGAAATGGTATAGTATGACTTATCTCTAGATTTATAGGCAGATCATGCTATTCCCAAGTTTCAACAGGGTCTCACAGATATATTGCTCAAAGCCTTCTCTTTTCTGAGAAATGGTATAGAGGGCAAGTACAATAGCAAAGCTAACTACTGGCTAATAGTAAGCTAAAAGCTAGCTTGTACAATAACTGTCTCTAAATGTTGTCTCTAGATATTGTGCAATAACTATCTTTTCTCTCTTGTACATAAATGATCTACCTATACTCCCGTATAAAGTTGGCTACTAAATAAGAGCCAGCTCTCTTCTCTTTCCTCTTTTCTCACTCCTCCACATAAACCAAAGCTGATGTGTACAGACTAAGAACCAGCTGATATAATCTTATTGTACATGCCCATGGTTATCTGTGCATCCACTGAAATGAGAGGTGGCTTCTGAGCTTTTGCTGAGGCTATAAGAGGACGACTGGGGAGGTGACTACGGTTGCTCCAATAACCGCATGGACAGCTCTATCTTCTCTGCACTGGCCCGCCCCCACCACACCATGCCTGCCACGTGTACATTCCATTAAGAAATGAGATCGCCGGATTAATGATAACAACCCGTTGGCCATGACTGTTGGACTAGCTTGTACTTTGCGTCTTAGTTAATACAATGGGCGGTACACCTGCACATCGGCCGGCTTGATTTGTTCAGTGATCAGTAATGATTAGTAGAATTTGGAAGCATTCTACTCCATTACGTGTTGCCTTGCCCGTTATTGAAGCAGAAAATTGAGGGACATTATTAATTTCAGTAAATGAAATTGGTTTCTTTAGAAGCAGTGGTATGTCACTATGTATGATGCTAGATAAAATTTGCAATAGTTTAGTGGTTGTTCTATGGAAGTAATGGTACATTACATGCATGCATGAGGCTGTTTTAAATTAAGCTTGGACTACTACTGTTGTTTTTGCGGCTAGAATACAATTAACTTTGACCTGGATGAATTTTACGTCTGATATATGTGTGAAATTGTTAGTGGTCTGAACTTTTAATGAGTTCCTGTATTGCAATCTTTTTGAAGAAACAAGTACTCCAAAATGGTTGATGTATATTACAACTATTTAAACATCATGTCAATATGCATCATATCAATGATATCTTGTTTTCATAAGTCTGCAACCCAATTAGTTGGCATGCAATAGTTCTTCCGTTCGTTTAAAGTTTACATTTATGACGATGCTATTTGAATCTTGACTCCTGATTAGCAAAGCTGTAAGAATTACAATTTCATGCAAATTTTAGAGACAAGCCATTTATGTTCTTATAGGTTCTGAAGCTCTTAGGGTAGGTTATTTGCTGTCTCCGTTTGGTCGAACAGCTCCACCTACAGTTTCAGCTAGCTGGATCTCAACCTTAGTTTTAGGTGCAATCGTACAAACTTAATTTGAGCATCTCTTAGAATCAAGGTTTCAAATATCATCGAAAATCGCTCAAAAATTGCGATTTTTGATCATATCGAGCCGGCTCGATAAACTGATCTAATTTTTTTTAAAAATAAAACATTGGGACATTTTATGCAACATAAACTAGTCTAAAATCGCTCAAGAATTGACAAAATAACTCGAAAATGGGTTTTGAATTGTTTTGCTTAGTTTGCCGATTTTTCGAAGAAAACTAGTCGAAAATCGCTTGAAAATCGGTAAAATCGGTCGATTTTTGAATTTTTTTTTTTACCGCCAAGTTCAAAGAGATTGACTTCGAAATCAATCTGTTTTTACTGAAAATTGGTGCCGAACGGTGGGCAATTTTTGACCTCGAAACAATATTGTAATCCCTGCCTAGAATAATCAAATGCTGAGTTGTGATTCTTTTTCTAAGTGAGGACAATCGACCAATGTAATCACCTTAAAGCTCACAGCCCAAATGTGACTGGATTCAACCCTGGAAAATCACGTAGAAAATCACAAAAATAAATCCATACAAACAACCCACCCCACATGTAATTGTAGGTAATAAATTCTGGTCATCACCCAGAGAGGCAGAACCAAGATTCCACGCCATTAAAATATGCAACAGTTGAAGTGGAATTGTAGTTTTGTAGATGCATGTCAACCCCCTCAATCTCATTCATCAGAGATTTTTCTATATCTTGTGGTACACCTGAATCAGGAAAGGAACATCAAGAAGTATGAAACGCGCATTTATCGGTTTCTTTCACCGTAGGATCGACTCAAGCTAAGGTCCCCAACAAATGTATTATCAATAGCTGATATCACCCCGCACCAACAGACCGGCTTAGCTGCCCTTTTCCTGAGAACCAAGCACTGCATAGCTCAGTTGGCTAAGGAGCTTGTCGTTGCTCTTGCCTGCCCATGTAACATGACTCCAGTCGAACGCTCGTGCTCACCGATAAGTAATAAAATGGTACACGCACGTACTAGTAATAAAATAGTACACGCATGTACTAGTAATAAAATAGGTACACGTACGTGCGCGTTCAACGGAAATTACTTTGCGTCCCTCTTAAAAAAATTACTCTTTTCCTTTTTAAAAAAGAAAAAAAAAACAAGAGGACCAATCGATCCTACCTAGTGATGAGAAAGCAGACACCTGCGCCGACGTGGCAGCAGCATGTGCGCGGCCAGCGTCAGCACAGGCCGAGAACTCGAGAGCGCCACGGCCATGCAGTAACCGCGACTACATGCTCGCTAGCTAGCTAGCTAGCTATAGCCTATAGCCCCCCGTACGTGTATGTATGCATGCCCATGCCATGATCACATGTCACCAACCTGTACTTCAAAATTTGCTTGCCCCGGATCGATGGAGCCTTCCATTCTGTTCTCTTCTCTTCTCTTCTCGTGGGCATGCAGATGCAGATCGATGCAGTCAAGTCAAGCAGGACCGAGGGGAGATGTGCGAGTGTGCAAGTATCCAACTTTGATCCTGTATCGCAGCTCGATCGGCAGATGCATGGGACGGACTGTTAAGAGCTGCCACTACGGTGTGGGGGTCTGTGGCTTGTCTTCTGTTTGTCGCTGCCGGCGGTAGGCACGGCAGAGGGGATCTCTGCCGATGCTGCCAACAGGGGCCTGAAAACCACCCCTGAGCAGACAACCCACATGCCGCCGTGGGATCCATAGCTCACTGGCCGTAGTCCACGTGGCATCCTCTCCTCACAGACAGATGGTGGAAACTAGATGCCTTTTTTTTTTTTGACAAAGGGCGGAACCCTCCGATTTCTATTATTAGAAAGTAGAAACTAAGATTTTAGTACTACCAGCAGATTAAAAAAGAAAAGAAAATACCGAGATTCCACACAGGGTACTTAGGGTCTGTTTGTTTTTGCTTTTGATTCTGGATTCTGGCCTCAAAAGCAGAATAAAAAACAAACAGCCCGATTCTAGAAATCGATTCTCACAATCCAACCCACCCATATACACTAGAATCCACAGTTCACTTCATATGTGTTTTTGGAGAATCAGCTTCTCTACAACCACAATTCAGAATCAGCTTTAAGAGAATCCAAAGCAAAAACAAACAGACCCTCGGTAAGAGAGTAGCAATAGTGACTGTAGTTTCCTCCAGTATCTAAGCTACATATTAGCCCTCCAGTTCCAAACATCACGCCAGATTCTATCAGCAAAATAGAAAAGTACGAATCCATGAACAGAAACTCTCAGCTGGCAAAAGAAAATATGCTCTCTCTTAAGATTTTCCACGGACATATTTTTCATGATCTGAACACAGAAATGGACTCCATGCTCCAGCAATCCTTGCCACGCGTGGATTCTAGCCTTTATCGGAATTGAAGACCTCGATCGCCACCTATTCCAGTACCCTTGCTCCCCTGCAAAGCGCCTCTCTGATTAATTGCTTCCTTTTTCTGCAATAGTGACCAATGATTCAACCAATATACTGTTAGAAAAAACTAAAGATAAGGGATTAGATGGCAGCTTATGTTCAAAACATGCAGTATTTCTCGCTTTCCAGATTGCCCATAAGCCATAACACAGTTGCCACACCACCACCAACAACAAGCCTTTTCGATTGCCCATTAAATTGATTCAACCACGTATTGAACAAGTGATCATCTGGACTTCTGGAGAGGGAGGGAGGGAGAAAGAGGACAGAATGCTTAGCAATAGCATGCATAGAAAGGTGAATGCATCAAGCGGTCCTAGTATAAGTTTGCACGATTGTACTTAAATATGAGTTTACGTAGACTGTTTATATTTGTACGAAGAATCAAAGATACTATGTACAAGGATTTTTTTTTATTTAAGAAAAAAAAGGTGATTTTTAATGGCACATGGAAGAACTAATTGGAGTAGTAAGAAGATGGCTCCACCATCAATTGTTTGTTGCGTCTTCAGTCACCAACTCTTGTTAGGCTGTCACCCAAAAGTGACCAAAGATGTGGAATTTCCATCACAGATCCAGCCCTATCCTTTCCCCAGACTTTGATTGAAACAGACCGGATTACTGCACAAGTGGTTACTTCTCAGATCCTCATCGTCCCCTGTTTAACGATGCGCCTCACCATACATTCATTATTACGGGCACAGAAACTTTTGATCTGATGCAACCTCGACTTGGCAACAAATCAACCTTAGCTTTACTTTTATCTGACTCTGATGAATCTAAGTGGCCATAAGTCAGAAACCAAGTGGCGTTACATTTTAGTGGATTTTCAGCTCACATACCAAGCTCTTTACAAGTTCACATTATGTCGTGTAAAAGAACTTACAAAAAGGCAAACTAAAAACCTGGTCTAAAAAAAAGCGAACTAAAAGCCGGTGTGATGTAGAACAGCAAAATCGTACGCATGTTATGCAAGCGAGGCGCCAGTATTTAGGATTGATCATGCACCTGATACGACCTAGAACAATGAAACTCTTCACGGAGCCTCTCTCCCCCATTTATTGGCATCGGCCCCTAATCCCCCAACGATCTACCTGGTTAATGATCTATGCTTGAATTTACTCAAGGAGAGTAGAGGTGAAGTCCCAGAAACTTTAGACCTTGATTAGGATGTTTATTTTAGTCGATATCTATATAGATGGATCGAGATTTTAGCCATGAATAGACCTCCAAACAAGACTTTAGAGTAATCATAAGGGGCAGCAGCATCTGGTCTTTATCAAGTTTGTTGGCTTCCAAACTAGGGCCCCAGTGAAGAGTAGCTATCTGCCATATATTCTTTCGGGTGGTACTCTCCTCTCCTGGCCGATGTGTCTTTTGGCCGGCCCCTCCATAGCTGTGAAGATAAGGGCAATATTAACAATGGTGTCTCATCTACAGTCTTTTAAGATCTTGAAAGGTGTGCTATTAAAAGTTACAGATAAATCTTAATAGGATTAGGGTTCCTATTTTTTTAATTAGGATTTTTACTTTCCTTTGAATGAGTACTAAGGTGTTTATATAAACCTATATTGGTGGATATAGAGAATCTAAGCAACCAAGGAACAAGTCAAGCAAAATGAACTCATCCAAAGTAGAGGTACACGAGAGGATTAGAGGCTAGGCTATTCTTTAGCACTTTGAGAGGGTTGTGAGAGTGGCAATTCTTTGTACTCTTTTAAGGTTATACTTAAAGAATTTGCGATCAAATTCGCTAATTTTTTTTTCCTTCGTCGTGGTTACTTTAACATTGTTATTTTGATTCTCTCTATGAGATTTATTTTCTTCGCTCTTAAGACTGTGCACGCTTATATCATATCTCACAGAACTCTGATCAAGTCTAAAGGTTCAAAGCGTAACAAGTGTAACACAGTTGGACAACTATCGAAACAGGATTTCCAGCTTCTGAAAAGGAAGACATACAGGTTCCAAGGCGTCCAAATTGGCATTTCAGTTCAAATAGTCTTCATAGGGTCCGTCCATATGCGGCGACAGAACCAACAGGGGCCCGCTAGCTCCTGTCATGCTCACCAGGTAACCATCAAGAAAAATCTGAAAATGAATATTTTTTTTCAAAAAAACTAACTACGTTAAAGGTATACTATTTTTGCCGCCGATGAAACCTCTAAAACCTGCTATGAAATTTCTGAAACCTGCTCTGAAACCTGTGAAACCTGCTATACCATTGGAATCAATTCCAACGGTATAGGGTTCAGTAGTAGCGCTCTATTTTTTTTAGGGTTTGAAAGATGAATATTTTTTGAAAGGAACGGGAGAAACTCTGCCATGTATTAAAAAAATTAATTAAAAAAAGCTAGTAAAGAAAACAGCACCGATCTGAGACAAATACAGCTTGACAATAATCTTTACGACCTTTTGAGAGAAGCTGAACTGCCCCATGAAGAAACTGCTGCGAACCTTTCGAGGAATACCACCAACATGACGCATGAAAACAAGAAAGAGGAGGAACTGAAAGATGAATATGAGTTCTTACGAATGTACTTTCATTTCGTGGTGCCGTAATTGGTGCTCGTTTTTAGAATTTGCAATGCAGAATACACCCGAAACGAACTCTGATGGAATTTCCAAGAGATTTAAATTTTAAGCTCTTCAGTATACCCGATGGTTAGACAAGGGTGTTGAATTAGCTTAGGGAAAAACTGTATTGTACAAGTTGCGCTAATCTTGAAGTAATCAAAGGAGTAAGTAATCACTATCTATCCGTCATTCATACTTTAATATTTATGTAACTTTAAAAAAATAGATAGAAACCCTTTTCTTGTTAGTCCTTTTATGGTTTGTTCAAACCCTTTTCTTCATTTGATTGTCATTTGCTAAGTATTTTTTTATGAGTCTCTTGATGACAACATTTTGGTTGTAACTTTGTAATAAACGATTGGCTGTGTGTATCTCAAGATACAGAGGCCAGAAGGTTAATATACTCTTCCATTATCTAAAAATCTATTCTCTTTTTTTTTATGATATTACAATATTCCTTCAATTACAGTATATTTTACTAGAATATTTTTGGCAAAACTGTTTATTTTCCTGTTGTAAATTTTTAAATGACTGTTATTGACCTAACTTTGCAGTGAAGAAATGCAAAATATGTAATAATCAAATGCAATATTCCTGTAGTCTGTATCCAGCACGTTGACGATCAATTTGGTTCTCTTGAATACCAGGATTTTCTAGTTCCCAATCAAACGTTACATGCTACTTATTGATTTCTGGAGGTTTGATCCTACGATCTCTCCATTGACTATGGCTTTCCACAGAGATACTGGGTTAGACTTCCTCCGAAAGGAAATACTCCCTCCGTCTAATCTTACGGTACATATCTTCATCTAGTACATAGATCAATGAGATATTAAAAATTACTAAACCACATCTAATTATTATATCTAAACACTATATTCAATACATGCATATAGAGTATATAAAGTAAATCTAGATATTTATTAAGGGTATAAAGGGAACATTACACTAATTTGTATTGGAACATGAAATACGTCTTATATTTATGGACAAGACCATTAAAAATACATATAAATTTAGATGGAGGGAGTATTAATTAAAGGTATGAACAATGTAAGTATTTACAGAGAGGTATCTATGTGAATAAACAATTGATGAGATCTAAGCTATAAAGCGTCTCCTTCGTTGTAAGGGCTAGAAATTCCCATATTAATCCTTAAAAATAAAAAAATTGAAATTCTCTTACTAACCGAGAGTTTAAGAGAAGAATTTGTACCACTTATTTTAGTGTGCCTAGATTATAATGGTGTGGATTAATCGTATTTTGATATCACAACCGTTACAATTGTATAGAAAAACAATTATATTTTCCATATGCGTTTGAGTTGTAACACAAATATAATATTTGCAATATCGAGCCGTGCTGAACAATTTCTCCAGTTAAAGTCATTTTCAATGGTGCATATCCTTGGCTTGGGTCACCACGTTTCCACAAACAAATTTGCAGAGCATTTCATTTTCATTCCCACAAATATAAATCAAATCACGGTGTCGGCACAACTATTCGCTGCACAGTGTCCTCTCATCAGGGCTGCGTGTGCCACTAAAAATCTTATCCTGCACCACCCCAACACCGCCCGTCGATCTTCTTAACCTTGCATTTTACTTGACCAAAGTCCTCGTCAAGACAGAACATGTCGCCACTTACACCTCCATTAGGAGGAGCTAAGCCTAAGCACCTCCCTGATTGACAGAAGCAACCAGTCACGTCATCTTTCGCAGCTGCCACCATTGCTTGGTCCTTGTCGCTCGCTCAGACGCTCACTCGCAGCCTCGGAGGGGCAAGCACGAAAGCAAGCGTGTTTGCTGCGCACTCAGCAACAAAAGGGATGCTTGGGCACGGTGCACTGAACTTGGGCAGGGAGAGAGAGAGAGAGAGAGACTACCACTAGAGAAGAGGAGGCAGATATATAGCACAATAGCAACCAAACCATTCTGGAATTTATCTATCTATCCATCAGGCAGCGAGGCTAAGGATTAGCTACAATGGCCGTCACTGACTGAGACCGACAGCGTTCTGCGCTACAGCTATCAAGGGGCAGCCAGCCGGGAGAGCGAGAAATTATTGCAGAATCTTGACACATAGCCGGGCAGATCAGTAAAGGCAGAGTTAAAGCCTGCGTTGTTGTGATCCACTCTGAACTCTGCATAGAGGCTCAAAGTTTCAGCTTAAACAGGCAGAGAGCAAACTAGTGTGAAATGTAAGGTTAGAGCAGTGTCTGGACATACATGACAGTACTTAACATTGATGAAACCGGGCACTAATCTGCGTACTATGCAGTTAAGACACAGTAGAACAGAGGTATTGAGATACTGTACTGCACTGAGCAGCTGGGTGATTCCATTGCACCTTGACAAGGCAGGATGTACACCGGAGAGATTGATCCAGACAGTCAGGCAGGCAGTCAAGCCGCATAGGCGAGTGACACGAGGTCGACAAACAGCGAAAAGGCGGTGTTTCAGAACATGTATGGAGACCATGCTTGATTACCGTTATCTACTGCTTGTAACTTCTTCCTTCCCCTGGTGCCAAAGATGAAGGTGATGACATGATCATGGTGATGCCTTTTCACTGAAGGAAGACATAAGCTCCCAAATGATCATGT
Organism: Otatea glauca; assembly: GCA_036346275.1. Lineage (NCBI taxonomy): Eukaryota > Viridiplantae > Streptophyta > Magnoliopsida > Poales > Poaceae > Otatea > Otatea glauca. The sequence goes on from CM070714.1 coordinate 45,935,559, forward strand.
ACACTGCACCTGAACAGGCAGAGGAAGAAGGCATACATCCAATGCACAATGGTCTGAAAGTTGCCGAATTGGACTAGATGTAGCCACCATGTGACCATAGCATCAATGAGGAGTGTGCTCCCCTCCTTGTCATGAAATGAGACTGAAAAGGAATATTCAGGAAGGAAGTTGGAATGAAATCAGATTGACAACTCCCGCAACATACATGCACATACCAGGTTCAGAATGCGAATGTGTTCGCGCGTCTCAACTCTGAACCGCTGGGGAATGGAGAGAGAGACGGTGATGGTGTAGCTAGGTTCCATGCATCGAATTCCGACAAGAAATGATCAGTGGACGAACGTACAGTCGAACTGAGGTCCCGATCTGGAGTTATTGAGCTACACCTGGATGTACTACTGCCTAAGCCATCATGATGAGTGAAACTGACTTAACTCTTGATTTCCAGCGATCGTGCAACGCAAAAAGAACAAATACTCAACTCTTTCAAGCACTGTCTAAAGATAAGTTTAGAGCATCTGTGCATTCAACAATTGGTAACAAGAATGGAAAATGTGGACTTCAAAAGGGATTGTATGATTGCATCTTATATGGTGGTGATGCTACCAATTTTTTAAGAGTACAACAGAACAGCTCCAGCTGACCGATGGCAACTTGTTTCTATCTGGAACAGCATTAAAAAAAATTGAAAATACCTAAGGACATGCTCGAGATGACAAATAAATGGTGAGTTCTTTGAACTTCTAAACTACTACTACAACAAAACACGTGAAGAGCAAATGTCCACTCAAAATTACAGTGATCAGTAATAGACTTGTAAGACCATGGGCCAAATCAGCTACTATCACATATCCATAAAAAGAACAAAAATACTTCCAATAAAAGGATGAACTACTTGTTCTGGTTTGTTAAGATAAGATAAACAGAAACTTCTTTTCAGGCTTTCCAGCTACCATGGAACAGCAGAAAACAGAAGGGCAAACTTTTTGCCAAAAAAATATTAACTATATCTACTGCATTTACTTTTTACATACAGCAAGATGCACAACAACTGCTACTCAAACTCTACTGAAATACGTGAGGATGAAAAATATCATCTCATCAAGCATTTCATTTGGGCAATACAACTGCTATTATCTATACAAAAAACGGTTAGCGTCGTAACATGTACAAGGACTAGCAACTCAATCGACCTTTGCCAATTTTCAAAACAGTGTAAGTGACCGAGGTTTTGAGAAAATGTTCAACTTTCTTTGGAAAAAACGAGATGACTTTGATATTGGCTGCTTGCGAATTGAGCTGTCAGGAGGATCCTCTACCACATCTGTGGAAGCCACTTCTTGTGAACATGAGTTACTAAACTGGTTGCTTTGCCTCAGATCCCTGAGAAGATGAAGTAGCTTGACTGAACAACTTTTTGCCTCATCAATTCCATTAACTGACAAGTCCACAAGGGCAGGGATTACACCCTCCTTCATTACAAGTAAACAATCCTCAGTACTATGAGAACATATTGACAAAAGGATAACCACTGCATGCTCTCGTTCTTTAGGGCTTCCTGTATCCAGATATTCTGCAATGGAACCAAGACATCGATCAGTTCTGGTAATAAGCACTCTGGCTTCTTCCATATCACACAAGTTTCGCAAAATCTTCAAGCAACACTCAGCGAAGCTTCCTTCAGTAAAAATGGGAGGCAGCTTTGAGACTATTCCCAGAGAAATCAGGTAAGATTTTACATCAGCATCAGATGAAAGATCACAGATAATCTTTAAGGAAAGGTCAAGGCCCTTGGTATCTTCAGATGCCAATATTTTGAACACTGGAGTAACAACAGAGGCCATCAGATGGGATTGCCGACAACTCGGGTGTCGAACCAGTTCATGCAGTACCAACAAAGCTTCAATTTTTAGCTCAGAGTCAAGAAAGGATGTAATCGAACAGAGTGCTGCTTCATCCACGGGTAGAATCTTAGTCCTACATGTCAGAGAAAAATGTCTTTGAGAATGTTCCCATGGGGCCTTAGGTATGAATAAAACTAATTACCCAAGAGCAACCAACTAGTAGAATAGATATACTTAGTAGAGCAGGAAGATAGTAAGTCTAACCCTACTTTGCCCTTTTATGATAAAAGTGGAAAAGCATATATGGTACTGGAGTCCCAATTTAAAATTAATGACAGAATGATGCGGATTTATCAGGCAAAGTGCTCTTACCTGCTATTCGATAGAAAAGCAAGAAAAAGCTGAAATCCAGCTCTCTGAGCTTGCATACTGTAGCTACCACTATCATTTATCAAGAATTCGAGGAATGCTTCTACAAATCCATTGGAAACCATAGCACATGAAACCTCATTTTCATCACCAAGTATGCTCTTCAAATCTTTAATGGAGCTGCCTTGGTGTTCTAATGGGAGCTTGGACAGCTCGCAAAAGAACCTCAGGAACATGTCCTGGTTGAAGTTGTGGAATGACAGATACTTCTGATAGTCTGCATTCCAAGAGAGCTGAGAGAAACTATCTTTCGGATCCTCCATATCCCTCACATGGGATGAATCTGAGACATAACTGGCATCAGATAGCGCAACAGATGAATTGCTGTTATTAATTACAAAATCCCTGGCATTCCCAGCAATGAGAGGTACTGAAACATTGTGCAAACTTGACACAGAGTGACCATGCAATTGCTCCGGCAAGTAACTGTAAGCATTTTTGCTGGGTGGAAGAAAATCGGAGATCGCGGAACCATGCTCCTTGCACCAACTGCAAATGAGATCCCTCATGCAAGTATTTGGAATCATCGAGAAGTTCTCGAGCTTTATCTGTGTCCTGGGACAAGTGTCATATCCCTCACTGAACCATTTCTCAATACACTCTCTTTCATAAGTCTGTCCAGATGTTATTATCACAGGATCATGCATTAGCTTTGTTGATATTGGGCAACAGAACTCTGCAGGTGGTGTGGCTGCTCCAGAAATACTACTCTGATCCTCATATCTCTGAAAGTCTGTGGGTGTATAGCATTTCCAAGGAGTACTAGCATCGCTAGCAAAACTTAAGCTAGGAGTCAAAGACTGATTTTCAGCTTGCAAATTTTCATTCTGCTCACCGGTGTCTGGTTTGATGTTCTTTCCATATTTTTTAATAAGATACAGAAATAACTTAAGGACCCCCTCCTTTTTTGGATCTGTACCACTAATCTTATCGAACAGTTTCTTGATTGCTCTTCTTTCAATTAAAATAGCTTTAGGAGATGTCAGGTTTAACTTTGAAGCTGCCAGCAGGAATGTCTCAAGTTCAAGTTCTTCAGTTACATCAGACTGTCGAAGCATCTCTAAAATGGCTTTCCCAGCCTCTTCTTCCATTGGATCAACAACGAACTTTACATCCCCAAGATCATTATGGACTTCAGCAATCTGTGTTAAATAGCAATGTAGTAAACAACCAAGCAAAGGGAAGTAGTAGTGAATATGCTATCGTAGTAATACATGAAATTATAGGATAAAGCAATATGCATAGGCCCACAGAGCAACTGCAAGTTAAAAGAAGCATATTCTGATTGATTTGCCATTTACTGCATGTACAGATGTGCTTCTAGAAAACTATTTCAAGTTAAATTACACTATTTTAAAGAACTAGTTTTGGAGAACCTAAAAAAGAACAGTTTATTTGTGGCCATGGAAGATGAAATTGAAGTCCAAGAAACTAGAGGTATTTTAGTGGTACTTTGTTTTATAGGTTATAAGAAAACCATGTACAACTTGTGCGCATGAGAGAAGCTGATCATTTTCTTCTGTAATCTATACATAGTAGCACAAATTGAGTTTGTGATACCGACAAAATAGAGAGTAAAACATCAAACCAAATCGACTAACCTGATTAGCTAATGCTGGTGGGACCATATTCTGAATCAGGAACAAGCTTCGCCTAAGTGAGTCTCTGATCCTTTCACACCGAGATACAATTGCTTCTCCAGTAATAGCCTGAAAAATAAATACCAAAAACCATAAAATAATCACACAAAAAAAAGTCAGGAAATCAGCAATAAATGTATCATATTAGAATATTAAGTTTCCCATCAACAAAGGAATAACATACCAAGTAGAGCTTACTACATTCGATGCAGTGCTGAATTATGAGTTTCCCTTTCTCAACTATATTGTATAGGTTGCACAATTCCTGTATACCCGCTTTACATCCTGGTCGAGCTGCCTCAATTGATGGAAGAATGGAGGAGATTTTATCTAACATCATTGTCAGCTTGCTGCACATTGAGCTGTGAACCTAACAAAGCAAAACAATTGAACAATAAACATAAAAGATAATAGGTACAAGAAGATGAAATGGAAACGGCAAATATGAATGACACTCAATACACATCCAGCAAAATAGGTCTAAGTAAGCTAGAAAGAACCATGTTGAGCTTGACGATTTAGGTCCTGTTGTGTATGGCTCATATATGCAAGGTGAAAGGGGCTGCGTCCTGAAAGTGGAGTGTCACTTTCCGGACACAGACCTACAAGGTGGGGACGCAGTTGTATGGGGTTTATGAAATATTGTGGGCTAGGGGTGAAGCCCCCGGCGGTACGGGCTACGGTCCGACTCGAACATGCAACCTAGGTATAAATATATACTGCCGACCCGTTGTAATCCTAAACATGAAAAGAAAGAAACGCCTCATATGGAAGTGTTTGCCGAACCTCGTAAACAAATGTCCGTGTCTCTTGTGTGCTTGCTGTCATTGTACTCTCATGCTAGGGCTGCCGCCGGTTCCAACAGGTCCACATCACTAGATCACGTGCCTAAGCCTATTACTTATTCTAAATATTCCAAGCAAAATGGGCAACTATTTTTTATTGTCAGGTTTACATACAATACAATGTGAGGATTTGTTCTTTTCCCTTTATATGGAGATTTTTAGCTCAACTTTTGTAATAAGTAATAACTTCAATGGTTTACTTGTCTTAAACTTAGCAATTAGCATGGCTAACCACGATAGACAGGGCAAAAATTGGGATCATGAAAAAGAACATGATCGTCTGACCAAATGCAAAGAGGGTTTCTACTTGCATGATAGTGGCATACAACCACACACTTGCATGATAGTGGCATACAACCACACACTACATGTTTGAATAAAAAGTAAAATGGTAGTAAAAAAGGAGGGGCAATTCAGTATTCCACCTTTGGGTAAGAATTACTCTGAGATGATCCCATGTTCTCCATCCAGGACGAATGACTGCGAATCTTAATCTCAAGGGTCTTGAACTGTTCAACACACAAGATAATAATGTGAAGGAAAGGCTGGGAAATAAGTCGGGGGAAATCCAACCATATCATGGCAATGAAGGAATGTTAAGTTGTTAAGATCGGATCAAATCCAAGTGCATACGATAAATGCATGATTAACAAGCTGTAAAGGATAGAATAGTTCAGTCAAACACAATATCTAATCTCAAGTGATATAATGGTTCATTGCATCAAGGGTAAGTCAATTGCTTTTTCTTTCATATGAGCTATTCATCGTATGAATTTTGTAAAAACTTCATCCTTATCAATGTTATTTGTTTTTAACCTTAGCTAAACAAAACAGCAAATCACATTTGGATATTTCAGAAAGTGTTCATCTCGGTAATGGTTCTAGCAACTAGTACTATTATAAATTTGCATGGTGCATGTGCTGTAGTCAACTATCAAATCAATCTCACCTTACAGGGTCAACTGCTACCTAAATAACATATATGAACAATGGCTAATCCCCAATAGACCAAGATACAGCCTTTGCAAACGAAGAAGCTACAGTCCCATGCCATGCCAACTCCCAATTTCCCAGCATAGTCAAAGGTCAATTAATTGGTCAACATACTGCTTGTTGTTCTTTCTAACATGAAGGTGTTTAAATAGATCAAAGAAACGTGATACTTTTCAGTTGAACTCCCACCGTAGGTGAAAGTTAACTAATTGGTCAACAAATCGTCTTTTATTCTTTCAATTGACATTGGATAAAATTTAAAATGGTGTTTTTCAGTTGATTATATAATCACTATAATAATTCCTCTCATTAAGGCAAGACGTATGTGGTCATTTGTACTTTCTAGACTCTTGTATTGACACAAGAAGAGCATTAAGCATTTGTCTTTTTTTTTGTTTTAACAGAATAATTCTTCCTAAAGCCTATTGGACCATTTCATTTCCCCCTATACGATTCGTTGTTGTAGAAATAAATCATAGGATAAGACAAAGGACAAACAAAGAAGTTATATTATAAGTTTCTAACTCAGTAGTCTGACTTCACATTGGACCAACTGTATCGATGCGTACTTCAACTACGCACTCCTCAGTCCTCACAAACTTGCAGTCGTATCAACATCCAACCAAGCATACCTACATCTTGCCAAGTGCTAAGCGTGCTGCAGGAAAAATTCAATACAGAAGCACGATAATTATTCTAGTTTACAGGGTCCTCCGATCAATTGCTGTTGTCTAACTATTATGTATGATATTATTGCATCATGCCTAGATAACAGAATACTACACCATGAGGCATAAACCCCGACCTAACCGACTATTCATACAAAGGGGAGAGAACAGTACAAAATTAGACTTTTTTGGTATTAAGGTGTGGACCTAAAAGGTGCAAACCAAAACAAAAAATGAAGGTGAGGGTTTTGGTCCCGGGAAAGAACAGGACAAGAGTAAGCAAACAATTAATAACTCGATAAAACTACAAATCACACAATAGTAGTGTTTGTTGTTCACGGAAATGATTATCCTAAATATTATTAAGAGGGGGGAAAGGCAGCAGAGGATAGACAGGGTTCCAATCAAGCATCAATTGTAGTGGCATAAACAGAACAAACGTGAAAGGAAGGAAGGCGACCAACCAGCTCGTCGAGGGCTTCCTGCGAGATGATTTCCCTGCACTTGTTGGAGGAATCGAGCTAGAGAGAATCTAAAGCCCAACCGAGGCACGCAGAGAAAGAAAAGGACCTCCTTTTCTTGCCCCTTGAACAGAAACAAGAAAGACAGTTCTCCTGCACTCTCACAAGAAGAACCAATCAAAGATGAGACCCACCCACTGATCCACCTCTATCCCAGCGATAACAGGAGAAAGGAAAGCGCAGAGGAGGAAGAGAAACCAACCTCTCGAAAGAGATTCTTGCGTCCGCAGCGCAAGAAGAATCCCTCCCTCTTGGCTCACTGAAGCATGGCTCGGTGGCTCCTTTCAGGATCAGAACGCAAGGAGCAATCGAGGAAGGCAGGCTACTGGCTTTCTTTCTCGGACCAGCCTCGAGGCGGGATAAAGATGGCGCAGCGAGAGAGCGAAGGAGGGGCGAGAGAGAGAATGGAATCGTGGAAATGATGAGAGATGGGTACACCACCACCGGTACACACACTTGCTCTATTATCCCTTTCGGGTTCGTGTCTAAATTTTCTCCTCCTTCCCGGTCGTCGCCTCCGCTTTAAGCGGTTTGCGGGGCCCACCCGCCATGGCTCCACCTCCTCCTTCTCTCTCTCTCCTATCTCCATCGTCTTTGGTAGATAGAGAAAGAGATGGTGGATTGTTTGCGGGCGATTGACAACGATTTTTGTGGCTGCGGGCGGACACCACCTTCCACGATGATGGCGCGCGGGGCATGCATCCCGAATGCGAGCGCGACGCGGCTCCGCTCCACGGCGGTTGGCCACCCACCCCTGCCCGCTCCGAAGCATGCGCTGCATGCCGCGGCTACCTGATTTCAGGGCATTAGGTGTGTCTATGCATTTACTATTTAAAAATTATATAAGTATTAAAACATGAACGAAGGGAACAGTTATCACTTAACTCTTAGTTTGCTTCATAATGCACATTATATTAGGAGGATGGTGCATATAAACATTACTCGCTAGTGCAAGTAAGGCAAGACCCTGTTTGTTCTGCTTCAGTTTAAAGCCACCAAAAGTTTAAACTTGTTCAGACATAATATGTTTAGCAGGCTTTTATGAAAGTTCAATCCAGCTTAGCTTGGCTTTGACCGTATTTAGGGTGCTAAGCTTTAGTTAAAGCTATCGGAGGTCTCAGTTCTTGCAAACTGGGTGTGGTTTTTTGGACTTGTCAGAGAAGCTTAACCACACATTATACTATGGAGTTGAAGCCCCGCGTTACTGGCTTCTCAGGGAAGGAAGTTGACTTCATCCTAAAAAGAGCTAAATACTTTTGTGTATATAAGGATAAGGGGGTTGATCCTTTGATGAGTTGAAAATACCACTTCTTCGTAGAGAGGGTGTCAAGCTTTCAATAGTCTTAAACTGAACTTAAAGCTTGCAAACATAGCATGAGAAGTTGGAATCACCTTTGCCAGCTTCTATGAGAAGCTAAGACCACCTGAACAGGGCAAGAATGTTGTGCGACAAACTCCACACGACAATAGCAAATTCATTAGTAGTGGAGAGCACGAGCTATGAAACCTTGCGTCTCGATTCGATCATCATCATTCACGAATCATGCCTTGTGAATGATAGAGCACACAGACCAGCGAATGGCGATTAATTGATTCGAGACGCAGGTGATCAACAAACTGACACCCATGCAACGCAACAGGGGCAGAGCAAGTTGGCGGTTGCTCTCATGGAACAAAAAGATGCTCTTGTTCCTTCAGAAAGAAAGAAAGAAAGAAAGAAAGAAAGAAAGAAAAAAGAAACAAACGATCATTGGATGCTATCGGGCTTTCGGCTCCACACCAAGCAAACGCGCTAGCTGCTTTATGCAAAGGCGATCGATGATGCGAGCGTTGCTCGCCGAGGGCGATTGACGCCATGGCGAGAGAAGGTGGCCGGCTGTAACATCTCGAATAGCTCAGGCCGTCCACCCAATGCAACCAACACTACCGTCTTCGCTTTGGCGTTGGCCAACACGACGGGTCCACCTGCCCAGACGTGCCGGTGGAGCGAATCTCTCTGATTGCTCCGTTTCGATCGACCTCCTTCCGTGCTCCTCTGCAACCACCACGTCTGGAGGTTGTGAGGAAAAGAAGAAGCCGGTAAACAAACTAACTTAACCATCGTTTCATGAAAAGCTTTTGTAAGATGCGCAGTGAAATTTGTGCCTTTGTGGAGCGTGGTTTGGGTTCTAGATGTGGCCGCGCAATTGGCTAGGCGGATGTGTGTCACTTGTAAACGTCTGAGGCCCTGATGAGATTGTGATCATTGCATTTGTACAGCACATTGATACTCTGATCATGCAACTTGCAATATGGTCGCGTAAGAACAACGATTGCTTCGAGACGAACATTGGCTGGCTGGTGGGCACGAGCACACGTACGACGGTTGACTTCATGTACACTCAACAATCAGGCAGTACTGGATGTGCACATGAGCCTATCTGGACATTCATCCTGTGGGCATCACGTCCGTATCTCTGTATCAAACACGAACTGAGAGGCAGCCATCCGTCGCAGTCGAGTCCTTGGCACGTGAACACGACCGTGCAGGAAAAGACTAAGAAAAAGACCGCGGCACCCATGCCGTTGCCAATTGCCATGCGCGAGCGGCACCGTGGCAACACGGCTTCGAACCCCAAATCCGCAGTTATTGCTCTCGCGCGCGGCCGGCCGGGCGGCCCATGCGGCGACTCGAACGATCGAGGATCGACGACGTGCGCGGCGCCACACCACGTTCGAGACATAATACTCTCCGTCTTGTCATGGCGCTGCCTGTTTACTTTGATCCGATCAAGGCGCACGTACGGGCCGGCGGTGCCGGTGCGTGAGTGCGTCGCTGTTGTGTATGCGTTTGGCGCGTATATTAGCGACGAATAATCCACGATCGAGGACGCAGAGAAACGTACGCCGCCGCGGAGCCGATCGAGTTGCCAGTTCAAAGTTCAAACCGCTGACCTCATCGGGAACCGGCAGGTGTAGACAGCGTCGTCGTTGTGTTGTGCCCGGGTAATTGACCTGCTGCCTGCTCAGTGCGTCATTCTTCCCGCGGGTCAGACCGCCAGAGTCAGAAAAAAAGATTCTGCTACTATTTTAGTACACTGCGATTTGTCCATATACGCTAGCTCGCCGATCACCCAGTCGTCGGTTCAATAGATTTTGTGAAATAATCTTTTGCGCTAACGTAGCTACGACGTACGCACAGCTAGCCTATCCGAATATCTGATACACTGCAGGTCTCCTTTATCATGGATGCACAGGTACAGCCGGGGCCAGGCAGTATATATGCAGGCACAGTCCACGGCTACGCACGTGAACGCGACCGTACGTGACTGTGCCATGCACGGACATGGAGCAATACGAAAAAAAGGCCGCGACATGCTGCACCTCGCGTTCGTCTGTCCCCGCCGGCCAGCCGGCCGCTCGCGCGGCTTCAATCCGAAGCTGTTGCTCGGCCATTCGGCCGGCCAGCCCACGCTCACGCACGAGCATGTACGACGACTCCAACGAGAGACTCTCGTATTCGTTTCACCTTTAATTACCCCCGTTGTCCCCGTTCCGTGGTGTTCACTTTTATACACGTTAAGTTCGATATGACGAGGAAACGTACGTTCGCGCGGGCGCTGTACGTGAGTCGCGCGCTGGTTGTGTACATTTGGCACATAGCGGCATAGCTCGACGTGGTCAGACAAGAAGCGTCATAAGGGAGAGTTTTATCATTACGAGAGATATTACCACTAAATTATTCTTAAACTGTTAACAGTTAGTATGTCTATCCTTTAAAAGTTTAGTAGTGCTAGTTCAATAAATAGCTTAATACCTCATAAGTACGTAGCTCATTAAATCGCGCTTCCCCCACTGCTCAGGCCTCGCTTCCTCCGCATCCTCCACCGCCGTCCCCCGCATCCTCTCGCCTACCTCGCCGCCTCTCGCTCACACGCAGCCCGTCACCCTCTAACCTCTCGCCGCCTCTTGACTCCCCCGCCATCCTCGCCATCCTCCGCCTCCCCCTGGCCTCTCCCCAACAGGCGACGGCGTGGCACAGCATGGCAACGGCACGGTGGGCATGCGCGGAACAACGACAACACAGCGTAACACGGTGACGGCGACACAACGGCTACAGCACGGCAACAACGATGCGATGCACGACGTGGGCGCTGGTGCAGTGCCCTCCCCTTCCACCTCCGACGGTCTGGCCAGGTATGACTCCCCTTCCCCCTCCGGCGGTCTGGCACAACGCCCTCCCCTTCCCCTGCGCCGCAGGCCCTACCGCATGCCGCGGGGTGTGCCGTGCTGTGTCTAGCATGCGGGCACTATTGCGGTCATATCGGCCCGAGCACGACCCACCTCCCCATGCCATGTCGAGCAGCCCATCATACCCCAGGCCCGACATGGCCTGTTTGCAAGCAGGACGGCCAAGACATAGGTCGAGCTAGGCCAACCATGCCTCGTGCCAGCCCGAAAAGACCCGACCTAGTACCAGCTCTACTCATAAGGATGTTAAAAGTCCCAAAAAAAAAAAACATAGTTGTGTTCAAACTTCGTCGTCGCGTTCGTTTAACTCGGTGATTGACCCGCACGCATACGTCGTCCTTCCGGGTCAGATCACCGGAGTCAGAAAAGTGCAATATTTTAGCACTGTCAGGAGATACGTCGTGGAACTTTATATATCGTCATATATATGCAGCAGTTGCATAGTACGAATTTGCAGTAGTGGAAAAGTGAATTTTCTTGACCGGGAAATGTTTTCGGTGGTGAAAGTGAACATCGGAGAATGGTCCCTACCTTAAAGCTGGGTTAATTAGTTAAGTAAGAAAGGTATATGTAGAAATCTTTTGATTAGTGATCAGAACACGGTGAAGAGCTATAGCCTATAGCGAGTAGTCTCTTTTTAGGATCCAAATTCCAAAATCGAGAGCAAAAGCAAGGAGGATATATACATAATACAGTGACATGCATGTTTGCGAACTGTTCAAACATGAGTACATATGCATGACCGCTTCTTGATTTGAAGGCAGACAGTATAGGTGAGTGGAGCGCATGCAACGAACGATGTTACGCATGGGTTAATTATCATCTCTTTCAGTGATTCCCACCGATGATGATTAGCATACTAAAGCATAATGGAATGCAGTTTTCGTAGACTCTTTCTGAAAACAAGACAAAATGGTTTAGAGGCATTATACTGTAGTATATGATGAGTGGTATAAATCAGATTTAACAATTGGTTTATTGAGAGTATTTTAGCTGCTTTACTGTCAGAGAAAGTATAAATAAATAATTACTAATCTGATCCATTAAATTAAAAAATAATAAACCAACTACGTTGAATTTAATGTACGGTAGAGAGCTCATCATTTAATTTGACCGTTGGATCAGTCTGGTTCGTACTTGTCCAATATTAGGCAAAAGTATTTTCCTATTCTCTCTATAGATATTCTGTCAGCTTAGAACAATCGATCTGACCTAAAAGGAAGCAAAGATGTGTATATATGCTTAGACTGTTCCATTGTACTGCAAAACGATCAGAAGCCATGGACTCCAAGGTCTGCATCACACACCATGCATGCACCGCAATGTAGAGGAAATCGAGCTCAAGTAGTCAGACTCAGGTCTGCGTCTCTGAAGTTTTCTTTACAAGAAACACCAACCGATAAGCTCACGGTCGGAAAATAAGGATATATATATGAGCCCGACCGAGTAGAGCGGAGCCAGAAAAGCCCACGCGTATATGATGCATTCAACTAGTACCATTCTAGGATATTATTACTTACTCCTGCTAGCTATATATATACACACTTAGAGTAGCTCTATCATGTACCAGCACCGACGTTTTTTCTTTGTTTTTTTTGTACAAGTTGATCGAAGTTTCCCCGTCTCAATGAAAAGGAAATTAAAGGTTGACGAACCGAGCTTTCGACGATAGATAAGCCTTCCGGAGATGACCGAACCGAACGATGCCGAATTTGGCCACCGTCAATGGCGCTCGATGTTGAGGCTACGAAACCAAACACAACAGTAGAGGTGAGCGGTTTCAGGAGTCCCAGTGGACTGTCGAAGCCTAAAAGACTAGAGAAACTGGTGAAACGACAAAAGCTCTTGGTTTTTTTACAAGTGTGTGAGGGTACTGGGTTGCATCCACCCTCGACCTTCCGTCACCAAGCTGGGCCTCACAGTCACAAGTTGCCAAACGCTACTGTTGTACACTCGGAGAAAAAAAAATTCTTGCAGTATTCTTTGCAAAAACTAGACTAAATTTTATTCTCTCTTTTAATATATACCATGAGTCTTTATTCTAAAATAGACGTTATATATACTATGGCGGTGCCATAGAAAATTTAATTTTTTTCCTACAATCCGTGTTGTGGGCTGTTCCGCGCCCACTGCTTGGCTGGGTTTGGTGCACTGGACCGGGTGCATCTAATCGCCCCTGCCCTTGATCCGATAGCTTGCGGATGGGTCCCTTGGCCTTCTTGGCAAGAACGCTTAAGGTGGATGCCTCTCACGACGCAATGCCAATCTCATATTCGCTATGTCGTAGAAACTACCACCTTTTGTTAAAAAAAAAACTACCACGTTACCGGCTGTGGCTACTCTAGTTTTTTTTAAAGAAAATTCCTCTGGTACTCAATGAATAATGTACATAAGTCACAATTTGAAGATTGTAGACCAATAACATGACACCCAGTGGTGGACTATGACATAAATTTAGGGGTTACTGAATCACCCTCCAAGTTATAATCTTCTGATCAACTTCCATAGCAACAGCGTAGTGGCACTCCACGGTGGGAAAGGGATACCTATGGTGTGGTCGGGGATAGGGGGTACCCTAGCCCCCTCTGACCCTCTACACGGTCCACCCCTGATGACACCGTAAGTCCTTGGATCGATGAACATGCTGAACTTCTTTTATCTTTCCTGTCATCGACTTTGCAACGGTGCCTTGATTATTGATAAGCACGGCAGCGAGAAGTAGACAAGCGCGACAGTGAGATTGCTGATGATCTCCATTGATTGTAGGAGCTACACTTTAGTAACGGTGTTGTTCGTCGAAAGAAAATCAGAGATGATTTATTTACACCCATCTTGACTCAGTGTCAATTTCTAATATAGGTGTCACCATCATCCTCTTGGTGAGTTGGTCTATATAACCTATCATGGATAATAAAATCTAGCTAAGAACTCGTTGAAGAAGAACAAAACTAGAAAAAATAATCTAGAAAGAAAAACATAAGAGAAACTAAATACATATGAAGTTATTTATGAAAAACCATCGAGCCTCTTGTCCACTTAACGTTGGCAAAAATGGTGAAGAAGAGGGGAGAAGGACCGGCTGCTCCCTCTGTTCTTGATTCGTCGTTAGGACATGTACAATAGTGTAATATCAGCTATTTATATGCTTTGCCACATAAGATTTTTACTGATATAGAGAAGAGAGGAGGAGGAGGAGAGAAAGAGTATAGCTGTCTCTTCATGAAGAGATGACCATATAGATAGCATAAAAAGACTATTGTATAAGTTATTATGTACTCCCTCCGTTGATAAATATAAGGCCTATAGTTTGAATGGTCTTGTTGAAAAATATAAAACGTGCATGTAGATTTAATGAGTCTTTCTATATATACCCTTATTTATTCTCTCTCAACTACATGCATTTATTCATTACCACCTACACAAAGTATTATCTCTCATCTTCCAAGACAATTAAGAGGGATATGTAAGTCATTTCCTCTCATGTTTTCCTCAATTTTACCACAACCTTAATTTTTATGCCAAGTCGAAATACGCCTTATATTTATCAACGGAGGGAGTATAATAAATACTTTTTTAATGTAATAATTAAAGATTGTATGCTATCATAGAGACAATCTTAAAATATCATCTATTGTAGAAGTTGTCTTTAGTTCTGTCTTTAGATGATATAGAGAAATATATAGACAACAACCGTCTCTACTACTGTACATGCTCAACTGCGCCAATTTGCCGTTCGGCCAGGCCGGCTAGGCTCGGTCCATGCGGTGTTGGTCTGCTAGCCCAGGTGGGATGGATGTTGTCCAAGCCATCGTCCATTAGCATATACAACAGTAGAGACTACTGTTGTCTGTATATCCTTCCATGTCATCTAGAGATAAAACTAAAAATAATTTCTATAATAGATGACACATTTATACTGTCTATGCGGTCGTATGTCCCGAAAGACTTCAGTGTGGCGTGGCTGTTCCGACAGGCATGAAGGACAATTGCTATATATGCATATATGTACAAGAGATCATGCATGTGGCCCATATCTAGCTTAAATTTCACATGTGCTATATAGTGCTAGTATACTCGCCCGTTTAACTGTGCATGTATGCCAATTGCTGATGCGAACTAAATCACCGTGCTTCATAGCTGTGTTGATCACTTGATCGTCTTGCCTGTTGATGGCACGCACGCACGCACGCAAATTCGGCGAGTCTCACAGAAAAATCGCAAACAAAATTTAAAGGCAAAACGAACCACTATATTTTAATATTTTTGTTCTTTTTTAATTGTTATTTTATATATCAACACGCTCTTTAATACACAACCTTTGACTATTATGTTTTATAATTATATGTTAGTAAAAATATTTAAAATATAATTATACGAAAGTATTTTTGATAGCAAATCTAGCTAGCAATATTATTTTCATATGATAAATCAAAATACTTTTGCGTATAATAGCAGTCAAAATATTGAAACATTAATATATTCTAAAATACTCCCTCCGTTGATAAATATAAGGCGTATTTTGCCTTGGCACAAAGATTAAGGTTATAGTGAGATTGAGGAAAATACGAGAGGAAATAACTTACATACCCCCTCTTAATTGTCTTGGAAGATGAGAGATAATACTTTGTGTAGGTGGTAATGAATAAATACATATGGTTGAGAGAGAATAAATAAGAGTATATGTGGAAAGACTCATTAAATCTACATGCACGCTTTATATTTTTCAACAAGATCATTTAAACTATAGGCCTTATATTTATCAACAGAGGGAGTAGTATCTAAAAAAGGACGAAGAGATTTTAAAGTAACATGTTGTTGAGTGACGACGGTTCATCTGCCTATCACGCTTACTCTTAACTCTTTACTAGTTAAGTGCCCGTGCGTTGCTACGAAAATTCTCAAACACAACCTTATTAAGAAAAGTCTTTCAAAGCAATTTTCAAGTTGGTTGATGAGAAAGACATATATGAAGCGAACTTGTTAGCTACTTAAGAGTGCTTCAAATTATCAATTAATCATTCATGCTAGTATAATTTTAAAAGGCCTCAACATGATAGTACAATGGCAATTTTAAAAAATTTGATCTTTTTTCTTTTTTTTTTCTCCTCTCCTTTTGTCTCGAGTGTAGTCTTCTACATCTTGTATCTTTAAATTTTGTTTTCTATCATCATAATTTAATCACAGCTTTAGCTATCTTAAAAAAGAGAGAGAAGGAGCCATGGTCATAGCCTCCTTCCATATCGTTTCTTGCGCCATCTTGAATCCTTTGTATTGCTTTTCTCTCTCTTTCTCCTATGTGTATGAGCTTTCCTCTCCTGTCTCTTCCTGCGTCTCTTCGTATGTCCTCTATGATGGAGATGAAGGTGGCCTTTTATAGGTGGAGGAGAGGACAGCCAGGCGTGTGAGTGCTCAGCCTCTATGATACGGTGCCTTGTGATCTCCGGGATTGGCACGTGATTTGATTATGCAATTCTTGCCTTTTAATCTCTGCATTTCCATCCGAATGAGATACAATGAAATAGGATTTTCATGTTACGGGATATGGTGAGTATGTCATTCCATCCAAGCGGGATACGATGAGGAAACTCTTTCATTTATAAGAGATATGAATAAAATCCTTCCATTTTAAGGAGATGTGATCAGTAATATTTTCATAAAATAGAGAGAATCCGGATCGGGTGGGGGACGGGTTGAGCGAACAAAAGGAAAAGGGGTGGGGGCGGGCTGAGCGAATAGAAGGAAAGAGAGGGTATGGAGAACGGACCGCCGCCACCAAGTCGTAATTAGAAGTAGTATATAGATCACTCGTAGCACAGATATGTGCCCCTACAAAATCCCGTTCCGTTCATGCTCCTCCCCCTCGTCCCACCTATTCCGGTGTGCTACCGTTAGGGTTTCAAGATTGGGTGAAATTTGGTCCTTTCGTGGATCCCGAAATACATTTAATTATCTCAAGTATATTTTGGTGGGTTCATTTAATTTTTTTTATCTAAAAAAATCAAATTTCAGCCAATTTTTTTCAAAAGAAGACAAAATTTTGGACAACATTTTGTCCCAAAATTCATTGATTTTTGTGGGTGCCGATTTTTTTTTTAAAACGAAATTGAAAACCTTGGCCGCCATCCTTGGCAAAAACTTTGGCCCGCACACCCTTCCACCTCCCGCTCTCTCCTAAAAAAAAGGGGTGATACTAGCAATCGGACGTTCGATTACTGTTTATTTCCTCGGACGCGTCGTGCAACATTTTTTTCCCATGCATGCAACATTTTTTTTCAACGTCTGCAACATTTTATTTTGCGCGAACATTTCTACTGTTATCGAAGAAAAATGTTGCACACGTAGAAAGAAAATGTTTCACACGTGGAAAAAATATATTGCAAGCATCCGAAAAAAACGGACGTCTGCAAACAAGTCATTCCGGAAAAAAAAAATCAAGTCCAACAAACAAGCCCTAAAATTCCCAAAACCATCATAGCTGCCGTCTCTCCTTCCTCTTATTTGACTTGCCTTCGGCCGGGGCGATGTGGTAGTGGTAGCCGCCATTCCAACTCCACACCCCAGCCAGTGATGCCTTCACCATCGATGAAGGCAACATCTTCAAGGCACTCGGTGAAACCGCATAGCCCATCATGGACGGTCGACCTCTCCACCACCATCTAATACACCAGGTCAGGTTCAATGTCTCCACGCAAGTCATGTAATTAATCAACCTAGTTTCGTCCGTGATTGATATTGTCTCTGTGATTACCAAATGAAATGGGGTTTATGAGGTCGAGGACGAGTGCCTCTGGAAATATTGGCGAGCTCGAGGAAGGAGGATGCAATTTGGAACCAGTACGAGTTCTTGGTGCAGTACATGGGCGCCAGGCGCTCTTCTCTATTTCACTCTGCGTTTCTGACTCACGATCTACTTATAATTTCCCGCGGTTAGAGTATCAAGTTAGCAGTCCGTACGACCGTAGAGTGCAGACTACAGAGAGGGGAAGATCGCATATTCTAGGTCGATCTGTCAGGGTGGACGAATTCTTTTATAGTCGAGAGAGATTAATATTCGGGATTAGATATCCCTCTTGCCACCTAGAAAAAATAGTATGTAATGAGCCGGTATGTATAAGCTCATATCTGGTACTTGGCACAGTTAATAGCTAGTCTACTGAGCGCTACATACGTACATCCTTTTTTTTTTTTTTTTTGCTCAATAACGCATGAACCACTCCTGCCTTGACCACTTGTTGTTCCCCACTTCCCCAGTGTGACAATGACCACCATTTTTTAGGGCAGTCTTGCTCATTAGCTTACAAGTGCTTCTTCTCCATAGGCAACCCATCCTCGTTCTTCCTTCACTCCTTGGGCCGGTGGTTCTCAAATTGAAGCCCCCAAATTGTGTTTTTTTTTTTCGAACTCGGAGCTTCTAACTCGAACAGGAACCGGCCCATCTTGTTTTCTTCCTCACGCTTCGCCACTGGTACCGGGAAAAGGGAACCTTGCTATTGCAGGTTTGCAGCATCTGACATAAGGACACGGAGCTCTCACTCGTTCCTGCGGACGACTGTACACCCAGTGAACTTGGCTGTGTCCATCCCTCGTGTGAATCGATCGGTGCTGTACAGCTACAGTACTACACATATGGGAGACGTTTTATCCTCTCTTAGAGGTACCAAAATCTATATTGAGATAGTATCTATCAAGAGGTAATAAGAATTTAAAAGGTGAAGGTACAACTTTTGTTACCTCTTAATACTCCTTTAATATAAATTTTGGTACTTTCCAATAAGATGTCTTTTACCATACACACTAATTACTTTGAACCATCCATACTTTTCAACCCAATGGATCACATTAGCTAGGGTTCGGTTATACTACACCATGTACCTCATTCCCAAGGGGTAAAATTGTAATTGAATTGATTTTATCCAAGAAGCCGATCTTAGCGTCGCAACCCTTATAAATATGTTCGACCTAAACTTGCAAGTCTATAGCCAGCAATCAGCTGATCCGGGGCGATCACAAGAAAAGAAGTCATCGGTGAAAATCGCTGCATGCATGAGTATAAAAAATTGAGAACTCATCCTACATTATAAAAAATTGAGAACTCATCCTACATCGGAGCAACTAATTCGCAAGCAAATTGATCTAGTTTTTAGGCCTTAGCAAGTGGCAGTCATGAAGATCAATCATATATGATGTATTTATACACAAAATTGTCCTAGTTATACTTGATAAGGACTATTCGATCTCTGTTCACTTGTATGTGCCAAGGCGTTGGGCAGCAACGTCATGCCATGGTAATTGGTGTCACGGATTCAAATGGAAGAACGAAGAAGCCTGCAACAGGAATAGATTGATCCTTTTCGGTTGATACCCCCGAAATTTCAGTTGTTGTTTAATGCGTTTTATAGTTTGTACATGGATCTATTTTTCTTTATTTTAGCTATAACTTTTTATTGGTAGCTTCGATTCATGAACGATTTTTACCAGTGGCTTATTGACGACGAGAGGAACAACATGATACAGGTCTCGCTAATAAACACCGTATAAATCAGATTTTACTACCAAATTGAAAATCAATTTACTACTGTAAGATAGTAATAAGGATATATGTAGTAAAATCTTACAATGTATTAAGTAATTTAGTGTTTATTTGGTAGTAAAATCAGTATACAGATAGAAGTAGCTAGCTCACGGACGCATGCATATCCATCGGCCAAACTTGCGGTTCATGTGATATATAATATATTAGAGTAGTTCACATGGTTCATGAGAAATTACCGCTTGTAAGAACGATGCAACAGTTCAGACAAGGTCGAACGGTTTGGATTTAATACGAATGCTAACGTGATCGATGTAATGTGTAGTATATAGTGTCTTCGTGCATATTACTCCATATATATATTGACCTCGATGAGTATTGTGTAGTATACTTGTTCCATGCGTGTATTGTGTAGAGTAAGTGAGCATTGATCCGTACACATAATGGTGTACAGTGCACTGCCCATGAGCTGTGATCTCTAGCTATGCAATATAGTAAAATCTATCACCGGATTAATAGTAGTTCAAGTCATTTTGCTGTTCGGTGATAGATTTTACTATATATATATATAGAGAGAGAGAAAGATTTTGTTATTATGCAGAGAGTTCAGTAGTAAAATCTTACAATATATAAATTTTACTATCCGTGTATGACTATATATATGTGTGTGTGTCCGTACTAGCTCGATCGTGTATATCCTTACACGTACTTATATATATGGGAAAGAAGTTTTCGTACGCTATTGGTTAGGATTAGCAAACATGATAGTAGTAACTAGGTAAGTGACCGCGGCGTGCCACGCCGCGATCGACGCTCGCCACGCGAAAAAATCGAGACAACGTGCGCCTGCCGCTTCCCACGCGAGTAAATCAAGGAAAGACGCGACATAAGGTTTTGTTTTCCCGGAAAAGGACCTAAACGTAGTGCCAAAAAAACGCTAAAGAACCTAAACGTATCACCTGCTTAATGCTAAAAAACGGGAAAAAGACATAAGCGTTTTTCTCAAAAAAAAAAGGATCAAATCGTATTTTTTTTCCAAATAAGGACCTGAACGTAACACAAGAAAGAAAGCAAAAAGACCTAAACGTAGCGCATAGTTTTTGTTTCTAGAGAAAGGGCCTAACGGATTTTTTTTCTTGAAAAAGGGTCTAAACGTAATTTCGATTTTCCAAAGAAGAACCCGAGCGCTGCGCCTAAAAACACTAAAAAAGCATGAACGTAATATATATTCTTTTTCAAAAAAAGGACCTGATCGTAATTTTCTTTTCTGAAAAAGGCCTAAACATAATTTTTTTTCACAAAAAAGAACCCGAACATAATTTTTTACCCCGGCTCGACTCGAACCGAGCCAGTTTGCTCCCGGCTCAAAGCAAAGAGGAGGCGGGAACTCTTCTAGCTTTAGTAGAGGGGATGATGCGCCACGCATCAAAAGTCAGACGTAAGCTTCGTCATTCGTACTGCTACCTGCCTGGATTCCCTCCCGACGGTGCAGAACCATATTCTATTTGGCCAAAAGAAGCGCCATGGCGATCGGACGTACGACTGGAGGTAAGGATCTTCAACAGGTGCTGTAGAGGATGATCACGCTGGAATTTCGACGAGTTGCGTGATCCGTCGGCCGGAAATCGCGCATGTGCCGCCGTGCGTGTAGCCCTCGATTGTCTCGACCACGTCGCGCCGATGACCGTCCCCGGTAATTAAGCCAATCAGTTGAAATGCGCCGTGCATCAAAAGTCAGATGTAACCTTCGTCACTTGTACACCATACACCTTCACATACTCATACCGCTAAGGCTTCCCATCCTTCGATTCAACGTAGTAATACAGTGCACAATGTTCAGCTTGTCTGCTAGTAGTAAAATGTATGTATATGACAAGTAAAATCTATTTATACGGGTAGTAAAATCTATATGTTGTAAGATTTTGCTACTTCATAGACTCTACAGGTTTCTAAACCATTTGGTATGAGATTCTGTGCATTAGTAAAATCTTACAACATATTTAGTAATTTAGTGTTTTTTGGTAGTAAAATCTCATTCGCAAAATGTTTAATGGCGAGACTTATATCATTATGTTGTTCTCGTCGTCAGTAAACTACCGGTGAAAATTGTTCACGAATCGGAGCTACAAATAAAAAATTATAGCTAAAATAAATAAAAAAAGATTCATGTATATAAACCAGGGAATGTATTTACTAGTGGTTAATCACGGAACTCATTGTCTTAGTCAACAAATGACGTGAATGTTTCACTAATTAGTGGATACGCGTGTTCGGTTGGACTCCATTGACTGTCTGGCGCGTATAATATACTATTCTACATGCAGCTGTAGAATAGTATATATGTGTGTGCACCCACGCACGTGTTAAGTGGAACAAGATGTTCCTACGTTCTGGGGTTGTAGAGCCTTCAATTACTTCCTTAACGTATGTAGTGGATACGTGCGTCTGTGTGTGAGTGTGATGTATGTGAGTTATATGTGTCCATCTTATACTTAAAAAAAAGAGTAAATGCATGTTCATACTCAAACTAGCAATATTCGTAGGCACGAAGATCTAGTGTGTATTTGACATGGTGCGAGTGAGACTGTCATTTTTTTATTATAAAATAAAATAAAAATGATAGCATATCTTGTGTTTGCTATAGTATCAAAATCAGCACAGTATTTTTGAATTGTATTTTCGAAAGACCAGATCCATCGCTTTTTAATCCAACGGTGCACGTACAACTGTAAGACTGCATTGAATCTCTCTCCGTGTATTTGATATGATGTGAGAGTGTGCATCGTTTTTTTATTTTATAATGAAAAATGAAAACATATATTGTGCTTCTGATTCTTGTTTGAATTATCTTCTTTCATTTTGAGCTGTGGAATCCACCTTCTCCACTTAATGTGTGAAATTTTATAATTTTTCTGGAGAGTTATGTGTAAAACGTGTTTAAGTGAGGAGATAGGATTCCACTTAGATCTTTAAGTTCAATCTAATGTTCCTATTTACCTACTTTAATGATTTCACTATATATCTACTTTCATCGTATACTTCCTCGTACATGTATGAACCAATCTCAAATACTAGTTGACATGCGGGCCCGCGTGTTGCTGCCGGTGTAAGAAAGCGTCGAGACAGACAGGAATTTTAACAAGAGAGGAAATCTTTTTTCAGAAAAACCTAAAAAAACAAAAAGTACTGCTTTTCTTTTTTAAAACATTCTTAAAAAAACGTACATGTATGAACCAATCTCAAATACTAGTTGACATGCGGGCCCGCGTGTTGCTGCCGGTGTAAGAAAGCGTCGAGACAGACAGGAACTTTAACAAGAGAGGAAATCTTTTTCAGAAAAATCTAAAAAAACAAAAAAGTACTGCTTTTCTTTTTTAAAATGTTCTTAAAAAAATTGGGGGAAAAAACAATAAAAAATGCTGTACCACGGTAGCTTATATAGAAAGCGCTCGTCCGGACTTGAACTCAAACCCTCTCCCTACCAAACGGATGCTTTAACGAACTGAACCAGGAAATCTATCATGGTTTGATTCACTTGTCACCTTTGTAGTTTCTTTAGATAGCTACTATAGATAAGCACATTAAAAAATACAGCGTTTAGCGCAATGTGGCGGGGGTGGAAAGCATGCCGTACTTCTTTAAGATTATATAGTAGTTAGATAGATTTTGGGAGTTTCTTTTGCGATGTACCGGAGGTGGCGGCCGCAGCACATCCTGTCCCTCCATTTCCATTGGACGGTTGTGATCCACTCGGACCATCGGAGCACAGGAGGCCTCCGTCGCACGATATGTCCTCGTCTCGCCGCCGCATCGCACTTCTCTTGCGCCTCTCAAGTCTCAACCTCTCCGGAGTCTGGACTCTGGACCCCCTTCCCTCCACTCCACCTCTTCAAATGCAGAGCGCGCGTCCAGCGAGAGGTGCAAGGCGTCCTCGCAGCCGATGTAGATTTCCGTCGGCCGTCCGAGGTAACCGCGAGGTGAGGATACGATACTCCGCCCCCCAACGTTCCTACGCGCGTAGGCTAGGTGTTTGCTTGTATGCCTCTGAGAGGAGAAAGGCACTGACGGTCAGGTTCACAAAACTGTTTTTGAAAAATCGGTTCGAAAACCGAATTTCGAAAATCGAAAAAATCGAGTCGAAAATCGTCAGAAATCGAAGAGTCAAGAAATCAAAAAATTTGAAAAAAATCGAAAGCTGGTCGAAATTCTCAGAAAACCGCTCGAAAACCGACAAACCAAGTGAATGTTCCTTACAACCGATTTTTTTAGTGATTTTCGCTCGATTTCATCGAAAATCGAGCGGGTTTCACCGATTATCGACCGGTTTACGTGGCATAAATATTTTCAAATTTTTTGAATTCGAATTTGAATCGGATTGGTTTTGCGCTCGGTTTTTAATGCCGAACCGGCTCGGCAGGCTCGGTTTTCGCGAAATTCGGCTGGTTTTCATCGGCTTTGCAAACCCTGCTGGGGGTAGGGTGGGGTGGGGTGGCATTCTGAGTTGGAGATCCTTGTGTTTAGCAGAAATAATTGGGCTGCGTTTAGCAGAAATGTTTCTATTGCCTTTTGTGAGGTGGCGTTATCACGTAAACCCCTAGAATGTCTCATGAAGCGAATTCGACGCGTATACGACGTTCCCATGTTGGCTTTCCAATGCCTTGACTGTAACCTTTTTGCATGAGCTCACTGGATCAGTTGTGTTGGGCAGAATTGATGTAATGGACAAACGCACAGCGTTGCGTTTATCTAAGTGGATCATAACAATTTTTATGGATTATTATCATGTTCCTGATAAAAGGCATATATTGCAAATGTTCCTACGTTCATTTCAGTAACTTCAATCTTAGTATTAGCGTAGCGTTGTAAACATGCCATCTGTATAATTATTACTCTGTAAAAGTGTACTGCTAGTTCTATTTGTGGTCTGGACCTTGAATTTTTTTACACTTAAGTACACAAGACTGTAATATTATGCGCATCGATCCTCTAAACAGTTAAATTCGTTTTCTTGTGTCATTCTTGTCCATTTCTTAATTTTGCCGTTGTCATGAACATACGTGCCAATTGGCTGTCTACAAAAAACTGGACCACTTATTCTGTTAGCAGAAGGAACATCTGAGCTCCAAGATCAGCTAGATCTTATTCTATTTACTTCATCACCTCCTCTCACAGTGGGTTTATCATATCTTATCTAGGTGTCATTCTTTGGCTCCTATGCCACAGATCCATTATCAGCTACCTTTTCCTGTGGGGTTCCCTACTTTTCAGAAAGTGCACATCTGTGTTGAGAATCCAATCTTTCAGATGCTATATTGATTATTCTTTTATCCTTATGACATCACCATCACATAATTCCATACTCATTTGTAGATAAATACATATTTAAACCAGAGAAATCTAGCTCTTGCGTTCTTTTCAGAGTGTCAGAAGATTAGGAGATCAGCATATACCATTCTTCCTAATAAGATCTTGCACACATCCTTCTTTTTGCATGGGCCAGCATGCTTAAGGACATAGGTTAGACAATTAGACGTCTGTTTTAAACTAAAATCATTGCTGCCATGTAGCACTTACATTTGTGTGATTGTGGATTTTGCTGTTTTGGTGCATTTAATTTTGACTGTTTGTTTCATCTTTTATACAGTTTTTCTCCATCCATCACATACCATGGCAGGCTGATAGTGTAGTGAATCTTGGATTTGCCAGTCAGCATAAATTCCATTAAGATATAGATTCGAAGACTGTCACGGTTCTCTCCTACTTTTATAAAAAGGGCAAAATAATTGAAAGCAAATACCTTCCTTTGAAGACTGAAAAGAGGAAATCCAGTGCCACACCTTTGCCTGGTACGGGTGTGAGATGATAAAGATTCAAATAAATATTTTGAGTCCAATCTTGTTTAAGTACCGTGTTTATAAAAGTAGATTCGTTGCCAAGAGAGCATCATATTACTTGACAGCAGATTTGTGTATTCCAAGTTGGTTGAGAATCCTATCGACTTCCATGGTGGTGGTCTTTCACATCATCTCGAATCCACCCGCCCACACCTTAGGATGTTGAGAACTTGAACTACCACGTGGGAAATCCGCATATGTGCAAGAGCCTTTAGAATCTCTCGTTAGAAGCTTCCAATGTGTGCCAAGTCAATTGTGTGGATGCTGGCCAAGATGTATGTGTAGTAGTGCTATGCTCTTAATTGAATCAAGTCATGAGGACTAAGATGGGACAACTATACAATTTTTTGACAATAAATTATTACTTTGTAAATGTTAAGTGCCTTCTTGAGGCATCTTTTCGTCATGTTGTTTTAGTAGATAGGAAACATAAGAAGGCAAGGGAACAGTGCTTCCACCCACTATCAATGGATAAATACTCAGTAGTCTGTAGTTGTCATGTTGATACAAAATGGCCATTATGTCTTCATTTTGTCGTTACTGTCTCTATGCTCTTTATTTGCTTTCTATTAAGTTCAATAGTGGGTGCTGGTTGACAGGCTACATTCTGACCTTGCATTGTCCAACACTACAGGAATTGCTTCTGTGCATCTTTTTGTATCAACTTGAGGCAAGCTTAAAGCCAGAAGCATTTTTTAATCTTCATTGTTCAGATAAAACTTTTGGAACAATGCAGGTTTGAGGAAGTTATCCCATTTGATATAATAAAGTTCAAGCCAGCAAGGTAACTTCACTGTAATTGTCTACAAAACTTCAACCAAATGTTGGTGCTAACTTACACTGAATAATCATGTTATCATGCAAACTTGTTAAGAACTTCTGAGACACTTGAATGGTTTACACCTTTTAAAAAATCATGATATTTTCTTTCTTCTAAAATTTTGATAAGATGTGGTGTAAGAGACAGTCATTTGTTGAATCACTGATCTTAAGAATATAAGGTAGGTCCTATTCTTGTTGTCTTTCGGATAGACATTTGCATTTATGCTCTGAAAAGTTGGAAGTCATAGTATGTCCAGTTTCCTAGAAGGCTATCGGCCTAGAATTTCACATTCTTTTAGGACTTTTTTTCCTTGAATAAAAAACAAAAGGAGATCTAACGATAGCTTTACTTTAGTCGGGATTGAAGAATGACTTTGTTATTCTGAAATATATGACCTTTATAAATACTCTGCAAATTCATTTGTGTAGCTTACAGTTGAAATGCTCTTGAAGAAATCAGTCTTTTTTTTAAAGTTCCTGAAATGGAGCCACTGGAAGGTTTATACGAATACCAATAATTGATGGAAATTCAATGCAAAGTTATAAAAGGAGCGGATTGTTGTTATAATAATTGGGTATTACATTATCCTACAGGATTACTAGAAAAATAAAGTTCCTTTACCTTAGGCTGTTTGGATCCTGATTTGGATAAGATCTAATTTTCTGACCTTTTTTGCTCTTTAGAAAGTTGGAGGTTTGTACTTTGTAGTACCCTGACAAATCACCAATCATTTTCCCATGAAAATTGAACGTGTAACTTTCACGTAATAAGAAGCTATCTCATGAATCCCAAATCTAATTATGTCAATTCATTATACACCGGATATTATTAATCATTTTGGAATTGGAAGAAACCTGTAAAAACATTTGAATCAAGCGACTGTTTTTAATACAGTTTCTGACTACGGACACTTGACTGAATAATATGTCCAACTTGTCATCATTACACTCAAAGTGGACACTGGACAGATAGTAGGGATTGGTTTGGATTTTGTCCAATTTGTTCGACCACAGGTCAGTTGTTAATATATTCCATTTTGCGTGCCATTCTTCTCTGCCCATTGGAATCCATATACTGTTACAGATTAGTTGAATAGAAATATGGAGGGGATAATTACTGCTATCCTTTCTGACCCAACAAAGGCTCCTTTCTCCTGAATAAGATAAAGGCCAAATAGGCTTATATGTGCATTAATTCCTACTAAATTGTGCAGCATCTCCATTAAAGAGTTCTGATGAAGATGCAGAGCTAATAGTGAAGTCTGGCCCACTACATATGGTTTGCAGAAATGAATCTGCTCTTCTCTTGTCCTTTTGAGTGTAAAGGTTCTAATACTACCCAAAAAAAAGAGTACAATATATATGCATGCATAGACTGGTTAGGCCTTACACATAACAAATCCCATCATTAGCTTGTGATAGAAAAATCTTTGAAGATATCTCTTTCAGAGAGGAGGATGTCAACACAAATTGCTAGTTATTAGTGTTGCCTTGGAGGTGCAATAGTCAGGGCTTCTGTTCCAAAAATGGTCTGCTTCTCATAATCATTGCTACAATTTTTGGTGCAAACTGTATGTGGTTTATATAGCCAATCAATTGACTGGATATCAGTACGGGACAACACCTTTACACAAAATATTCTTCAAGTTGGTAGTATCAGTAAGGATGCTGGCATGCTGCTATCCTGCTGGTTACAAACCACAAGAGGGGGGAGTGGAGACAAAAAGAGATGAAAGGGGTCTCATCCGCCCCAGAAAACCTGAGGTGTAATGTGTAACTCCTCTCGACAACTTCAATACACACCAAATTAATGAAACAATGACCTCTCTTGCTCTTTCCCTTGTGGCTCCCTTCTATAAAAGCTTGTCAACTCATTGCCTACTGCTAATACAATACACCCCCACCATTACTGGGTATTATTCGCTGCTCCCTCTATATAAATAGCAGCTCTGCACTCACTCATTGTTCCGTAGAAACACAAGCAGCCGTAAGTAGTAGCCATTACTAGTCCCTTGGCCTTTCTTGAAGTATTTCTTCTTGCTGAGGAAGTAGCAAAAGGAAAAAGAAAGGAGAATGAGTTCATCCTGGACAGCAAAGCAGAACAAGCTGTTTGAGAGGGCACTGGCGACGTATGACAAGGATACACCAGACCGCTGGCAGAATGTGGCACGATTTTGCTATTATGCAGATAGTTCAGTAGTAAAATCTTAAGATATATAAATTTTACTATCCGTGTATGTCTATATATATACATATGTGTGTGTGTCAGTACTAGCTCGATCGTGTATATCCTTACACGTACTTATATATATGGGAAGAAGTTTTCGTACGCTACTGGTTAGGATTAGCAAACATGATAGTAGTAACTAGGTAAGTGACCGCGACGTGCCACGCCGCGATCGACGAAATCACGCGAAAAATTGAGACAACGTGCGCCTGCCGCTTCCCACGCGAATAAATCAAGGAAAGACGCGACGTAAGGTTTTGTTTTCCCGGAAAAGGACCTAAACGTAGTGCAAAAAAAAACGCTAAAGAACCTAAACATATCACCTGCTTAATGCTAAAAAACGGGAAAAGGACATAAGCGTTTTTCTCAAAAAAAAGAGATCAAATCGTTTTTTTTTTCCAAATAAGGACCTGAACGTAACACAAGAAAGAAAACAAAAGGACCTAAACGTAGCGCATAGTTTTTGGATCCTGATTTGGATAAGATCTAATTTTCTGACCTTTTTTGCTCTTTAGAAAATTGGAGGTTTGTACTTTGTAGTACCCTGACAAATCACCAATCATTTTCCCATGAAAATTGAACGTGTAACTTTTCACGTAATAAGAAGCTATCTCATGAATCCCAAATCTAATTATGTCAATTCATTATACACCGGATCTTATTAATCATTTTGGAATTGGAAGAAACCTGTAAAAACATTTGAATGAAGCGACTGTTTTTAATACAGTTTCTGACTACGGACACTTGACTGAATAATATGTCCAACTTGTCATCATTACACTCAAAGTGGACACTGGACAGATAGTAGGGATTGGTTTGGATTTTGTCCAATTTGTTCGACCACAGGTCAGTTGTTAATATATTCCGTTTTGCGTGCCATTCTTCTCTGCCCATTGGAATCCATATACTGTTACAGATTAGTTGAATAGGAATATGGAGGGATAATTACTGCTATCCTTTCTGACCCAACAAAGGCTCCTTTCTCCTGAATAAGATAAAGGCCAAATAGGCTTATATGTGCATTAATTCCTACTAAATTGTGCAGCATCTCCATTAAAGAGTTCTGATGAAGATGCAGAGCTAATAGTGAAGTCTGGCCCACTACATATGGTTTGCAGAAATGAATCTGCTCTTCTCTTGTCCTTTTGAGTGTAAAGGTTCTAATACTACCCAAAAAAAAGAGTACAATATATATGCATGCATAGACTGGTTAGGCCTTACACATAACAAATCCCATCATTAGCTTGTGATAGAAAAATCTTTGAAGATATCTCTTTCAGAGAGGAGGATGTCAACACAAATTGCTAGTTATTAGTGTT
This sequence comes from Otatea glauca, assembly GCA_036346275.1. Classification (NCBI taxonomy): domain Eukaryota; kingdom Viridiplantae; phylum Streptophyta; class Magnoliopsida; order Poales; family Poaceae; genus Otatea; species Otatea glauca. The sequence continues at coordinate 45,965,521 of CM070714.1, forward strand.
GCCTTGGAGGTGCAATAGTCAGGGCTTCTGTTCCAAAAATGGTCTGCTTCTCATAATCATTGCTACAATTTTTGGTGCAAACTGTATGTGGTTTATATAGCCAATCAATTGACTGGATATCAGTACGGGACAACACCTTTACACAAAATATTCTTCAAGTTGGTAGTATCAGTAAGGATGCTGGCATGCTGCTATCCTGCTGGTTACAAACCACAAGAGGGGAGTGGAGACAAAAGAGATGAAAGGGGTCTCATCCGCCCCAGAAAACCTGAGGTGTAATGTGTAACTCCTCTCGACAACTTCAATACACACCAAATTAATGAAACAATGACCTCTCTTGCTCTTTCCCTTGTGGCTCCCTTCTATAAAAGCTTGTCAACTCATTGCCTACTGCTAATACAATACACCCCCACCATTACTGGGTATTATTCGCTGCTCCCTCTATATAAATAGCAGCTCTGCACTCACTCATTGTTCCGTAGAAACACAAGCAGCCGTAAGTAGTAGCCATTACTAGTCCCTTGGCCTTTCTTGAAGTATTTCTTCTTGCTGAGGAAGTAGCAAAAGGAAAAAGAAAGGAGAATGAGTTCATCCTGGACAGCAAAGCAGAACAAGCTGTTTGAGAGGGCACTGGCGACGTATGACAAGGATACACCAGACCGCTGGCAGAATGTGGCACGATTTTGCTATTATGCAGATAGTTCAGTAGTAAAATCTTAAGATATATAAATTTTACTATCCGTGTATGTCTATATATATACATATGTGTGTGTGTCAGTACTAGCTCGATCGTGTATATCCTTACACGTACTTATATATATGGGAAGAAGTTTTCGTACGCTACTGGTTAGGATTAGCAAACATGATAGTAGTAACTAGGTAAGTGACCGCGACGTGCCACGCCGCGATCGACGCTCGTCACGCGAAAAAATTGAGACAACGTGCGCCTGCCGCTTCCCACGCGAATAAATCAAGGAAAGACGCGACGTAAGGTTTTGTTTTCCCGGAAAAGGACCTAAACGTAGTGCAAAAAAAAACGCTAAAGAACCTAAACATATCACCTGCTTAATGCTAAAAAACGGGAAAAGGACATAAGCGTTTTTCTCAAAAAAAAGAGATCAAATCGTTTTTTTTTTCCAAATAAGGACCTGAACGTAACACAAGAAAGAAAACAAAAGGACCTAAACGTAGCGCATAGTTTTTGGATCCTGATTTGGATAAGATCTAATTTTCTGACCTTTTTTGCTCTTTAGAAAATTGGAGGTTTGTACTTTGTAGTACCCTGACAAATCACCAATCATTTTCCCATGAAAATTGAACGTGTAACTTTTCACGTAATAAGAAGCTATCTCATGAATCCCAAATCTAATTATGTCAATTCATTATACACTGGATCTTATTAATCATTTTGGAATTGGAAGAAACCTGTAAAAACATTTGAATGAAGCGACTGTTTTTAATACAGTTTCTGACTACGGACACTTGACTGAATAATATGTCCAACTTGTCATCATTACACTCAAAGTGGACACTGGACAGATAGTAGGGATTGGTTTGGATTTTGTCCAATTTGTTCGACCACAGGTCAGTTGTTAATATATTCCGTTTTGCGTGCCATTCTTCTCTGCCCATTGGAATCCATATACTGTTACAGATTAGTTGAATAGAAATATGGAGGGGATAATTACTGCTATCCTTTCTGACCCAACAAAGGCTCCTTTCTCCTGAATAAGATAAAGGCCAAATAGGCTTATATGTGCATTAATTCCTACTAAATTGTGCAGCATCTCCATTAAAGAGTTCTGATGAAGATGCAGAGCTAATAGTGAAGTCTGGCCCACTACATATGGTTTGCAGAAATGAATCTGCTCTTCTCTTGTCCTTTTGAGTGTAAAGGTTCTAATACTACCCAAAAAAAAGAGTACAATATATATGCATGCATAGACTGGTTAGGCCTTACACATAACAAATCCCATCATTAGCTTGTGATAGAAAAATCTTTGAAGATATCTCTTTCAGAGAGGAGGATGTCAACACAAATTGCTAGTTATTAGTGTTGCCTTGGAGGTGCAATAGTCAGGGCTTCTGTTCCAGAAATGGTCTGCTTCACATAATCATTGCTACAATTTTTGGTGCAAACTGTATGTGGTTTATATAGCCAATCAATTGACTGGATATCAGTACGGGACAACACCTTTACACAAAATATTCTTCAAGTTGGTAGTATCAGTAAGGATGCTGGCATGCTGCTATCCTGCTGGTTACAAACCACAAGAGGGGGGAGTGGAGACAAAAAGAGATGAAAGGGGTCTCATCCGCCCCAGAAAACCTGAGGTGTAACGTGTAACTCCTCTCGACAACTTCAATACACACCAAATTAATGAAACAATGACCTCTCTTGCTCTTTCCCTTGTGGCTCCCTCCTATAAAAGCTTGTCAACTCATTGCCTACTGCTAATACAATACACCCCCACCATTACTGGGTATTATTCGCTGCTCCCTCTATATAAATAGCAGCGCTGCACTCACTCATTGTTCCGTAGAAACACAAGCAGCCGTAAGTTGTAGCCATTACTAGTCCCTTGGCCTTTCTTGAAGTATTTCTTCTTGCTGAGGAAGTAGCAAAAGGAAAAAAGAAAGGAGAATGAGTTCATCCTGGACAGCAAAGCAGAACAAGCTGTTTGAGAGGGCACTGGCGACGTATGACAAGGATACACCAGACCGCTGGCAGAATGTGGCACGAGCAGTCGGTGGTGGAAAGTCAGCTGACGAGGTGAAGAGGCACTATGAAGAGTTGCTGAAGGACCTGCAGCACATTGAGTCAGCAGGAGGTAGTCAAGGATCCCACTACGGCAGCTCCAGCGCTAGCAGCAGCAACAGCAACTCTTGGGGCAGTGCCAATGAGGACCAGAGGTAGTTAAGTAGTCCATTACTCTCTCCATGACTGTTCCATATATGCATCATCTTGTTGTACGTCCTATTCTTATGCTGTTATACACTGTAGTCTTGGGTATTGGGTATATGTTCAAGAACTGTGTTGTTTTTTCTGGACGCAGTCACGTGAGTTGGAAGCTTTTGTTCGTTTGATGGTTTCTAACTTTCTATATTCCGTTTTCCACCTAGATTATCTTTTCCCCTTTAATCCGCGACATGCCTTTTATAGCTTGTTCCTTCTGTTATGCTCCCTTTGCTCACTTTCCAGTGTGTGTGTGGGCCCAGCCTTGATTATCCTTATCATGTGTTTTCCAAAAGGTAAGTCAAAACCGTTGTTCTGAGGATTTTGCTGGAGTTGACTTATTTCCTGAATATTTTACCCATGTGATTTGTTTGCTATTTAGATATTCTTGGCAAAATAAGAAATTGACTGGCTCTGCAAATTGTCCTTTTTCTGAACTTATCAACATAACAGCTGCCGTGTTCCATCTCATGATAAAATGTTTTTTTAGCATGTGGGCCTTGTTTATAAGGTGTATGTTCACATTCCAAATAGTGATACAACTTTTTGGTCTTTCTACCTGTTTTATGCTCTGTGTTGATTGAGACTTCATTTCAACGAGAAAAGTCCCATTTGTTCCTTTTTATTTACTCTCCCTTATTTAGTTGCCACCACTTGCTTTGTTTGGCAACATGCAAATTCAACTAAATGGAGGATACACCAGAAATAATCAGTATGTCAAAATTTCAGACGCAGACAACATCACCTGTCCATGATCTAATTTTTGTAGATTACTACGGCCAGTCGCCACTATCTGATCCAATTTAGTTTCAATTTAAGATTTCATTATATTGGGAAAGATATGGAGAAACTCTAGTGCTCCTAGTTAATTGTTAATCTCTAAACATGACCTGATCACTTAACTATTTGTAGTAGAACAGATAAATCCATTCCCCTGAAAAGAGAAATAAGTCTGAGACTCTGGCCTACATAATATAGTCTTGTAATCTAGCATTTGCTGGTCTGGAAATTATTTTGTGCAAGTGGGCAACTCGTATTCTTGCCATTAGTCTGTTTGTGCTGCTGCTGCACAGTGTGCTTTTAAAATTGTATATTCAAATCATGTGGCTGTGGCAAATAGGCAGGATTAGGACACCAGCAATGGTGTTCTTTTCTGGAAGTTGCCTTTGCATCCCTCCCAAAAGAGAGGAAGGCCCCATGCCTATTACTCCTTGCACAGTGGTAAGCAACCGTGCATATTTTACTGAAGGTTTGCAGGCAATTAAATACAGAACCCCACCACCTTAAAGTTTTTCGCCTTTATGATGAATATAAAGCATTTTCTTAATAGTGGGCATTTTGTTGTCTTGAATGAAAAAGACTACCAGCTTTAGCTTCCTCTTGTTTTTATTTGTGCTAATGGATAACGGTATTGCGTAACTGCGTTGTGGTTTCTTGTTCCAGGAGAAGGCACCTCAAACCAAAGTGAACGTGATCTTGGAAGAGCCGGTCTTTAGAGCCTAAAGCAGCACGCCTTCCAGCAAGACTGAAGCATTGTCGACTCTCTCTGAAGAAGTTATCCGTGCTACTTCGTTTGATTTTATGCGTGTTGTCGTGTGCTTGTATATGTCACCTTGAGATTTGGTATAGAAACAAAACTAGTAGTACTCAGCAGTAGTCAATAATACTAGAAGAGCTATGGCTGGTTTGGTGTATTCATCTATGTGATGTGATATGGCCAAATGGGGCATATTATCTGATGCAATATCTATGGTTGCTATGTGCTCGTTGTCACTTGTTCCAAGCTTTTCATTTTGTGCCATATCTATGATGCTGAATTGTCGGAGCACAATGCATCTCTGTTGTCTCAAAGTAAAAAATGAAAAAGAGAAGCGTTTTCTTCACTGAGCTTGGAGTTTATTAGTCTGACTACTATTTCCTGCTTCTGCAGGCTGGATTTGGTCGCTAACCAAATTCAATCCAGGCCTTTCTGACGTACCAAATTTGGATGTACATACTCAACAGTCATATGATAAGGAGAATTGGTCATGTTGGATTGGTGATTAGGCCATGAACTGTGCAGGGTGGTCCCTAAGCATGTAAGCGGCAGTTGCAAAGATCTACGTGATCCATCGAGCACTAGCTATGAGCCATTGAAGATGCGTCAAACTCGATCGATCCTTGTATGCTAGCTAGTGCCCAGCGAGAAGAACAACTCGATGATCATCAGTGTAAGAGGCATGTAAGCAAAACATCAGATCCTAATGAAGGTAAAGATCATGACAGCAAAAGCTTGCATATGACACTTGTCCAAGACGGTTGCCATGTCATTGTTGATCAGGTAGAGAGAGAGAGAGAGAGAGAGAGAGAGAGAGCTTTGGTGAGTGGACCAGGACCAATGCACTACAACGAAAGATCACCAGGTAGTCGTCTCAGGCTCTCAGCGGCTAAGATCGCATAAGGAATCTGTAGTGACTGAATGGATCATATCCACAGTTACAGTCTTTGGCTGGCATTCGGGCTCCACATTCTAGCCAGACTGCGACTTTACCTGCCGACTGTAGACTGGCCTGGCATAGATAGTCCAAAGGGTCTCTGAAATCTGAATACGAAGTACTCTGGCGTATACAGTTCACACTCATAACATCCATGATTGATGAATAACGATAAATTACAGATGCTATCTTAAGGGCATTTAAAAAAAAAGAATTTTGAGCTACGCAACTTTGTTCTGACTAAAACGCCTTAGAGTCAAGAATTTGTTTTAGGATTTTTCTTACAAAATTCATAATACAGCTATCTATAAGGCTGTATAAAAGTCACTTCATCAGTATAACCGATTAGGTCCAATTTGCAACAAACATAACATACGTGATTGAGTTGGCCTGCTGGCTAGGCTTAGCCAAATTGGGTCAGGTCAAGTCAGCCACAGCCACAAACTCCTTGTTTCTTTTCCTCTAAAAAAAAGAATGTGGTTTTTGTACATGCCGGTACATACACACCATCAAATGTGTCTGAGATAAGCGTTAAGACACACAGTTACAATGTTCCTTTCATCCTTTGTAAAAGGGTGAGAGTCTACTTCCTAAGATAATGCATGCACCTGTGCTTTTGTATTTTTGCGAAAAAAATAAACTTCTTGTTTCTTGCAGGCTAACATGTCGAATCGAGCCAGCTTAGCCCTAAGACTAACCTAGGTCGGGCAAAGTTTGTTGCACTACGCCCTAATTTTCTCAAGTGTAGACATAAATAAATAATAAAAACGAGTTTGTTCTAAAAAAGATGTATATATAAAAATAAGAATAGATTGCCATAGATGCCCTCCAATTTTGTACTACTTCGCCACTTCCATCTTGCACTTTAATTCGAGCATACAACATATGCTTGATTGTGACACTTAGATCCATCTCTCGTAGTTAAGTAATGGAAAGAATGGGTACGCGGAATAGCAATTATAGGCTTTTTTTTTTCAATTTTTTACCTTTAAGGGATTGTTCGGAATGCAGGAATTCAATAGAAAATTTGTATGAGATAGTATAAACCATACAGATATTTCGAAATTTCCAAACCGGGCCTAAATGGCTAAAATCACAATATAAAGGGTGATAGGGGAAACAAAACAATGGTGAAAAAGAGAAGGAAACGACTAGGAATCGAACATCCAATGATAAACTTCTCATTGTACGCATCAGCGCAACATCACTAAACAATATGTACAATAAAATACGAAAAAAGTGCAATATCAAAAAAATGGGGAAACTATAAAAATTCTCACTAAAAATTGGATGAAAGCAACAAGTATAGAACTGAGGGTTTAAAACTAGTTCAGATATCTGAATCAAACAAATTCGTGGTATTACAATGTTGCAAAATTTTAAAAAATTATGGCAACATTGAAAGATAATTGTGAGACAACTAATTCATTCTGGTGCAAGAAAAAAATTTAGAAGTGAAATAATTAGTTCATATGTTTGTAACAAAATTTTTTTGCTCTTGATGCAACAAACACAAAAATGATAAACAAAATTATGTAACAAATTTGAATTAATGGGGCCACAAATGCAAAGATGTATTGCAATAAAAATTATAACTTGTTGCAATAACAAAGAAACCATTGAACATCTGTAACATTTGAAGTTTCATGTCGCAACATTCGAAACCAATTGTTGCCATAACTCGACTTACCGATGTTATCATTTTGAAATGGGCATAGAAGAAGAAGGGAACGAGGCCGGCCTACACCACTCAGCGGTGTCTGCACGACGTCGAGACCATTTGACGCCACGTCGCAGTTGTAAGAACGGATGTTGTTGCAATAGTCGGTGACGCTACTACCGTGGGGCTCTTGACCACGCTGCCACCCAAGTGGGGCAGCTGGTCGGTGAGGATCTTGAGGAATAGCTTCTCAACGGCGGCGAGCAGCGTGGTGTGCTCGGGTAGCACTCGAACTTCTTATCGACGTCCTCGACCATGAGCATGCGGTTGATCTACCCAGCACGATATCTGAGAACGTATCCAACTCGTCTAGCTATGGATCTCTCTCACCATTAGCTAGCCTCCAGTAACGTTGGGAACGGACGACAAGTCTGTGCTCGATGACAGTGGATTATGGCTGAACATCATAGCACTCGTGGTCGTGGAAGAGAGAAAGAGATAATGGGAATAGGATAGACAGCTCCTGCGGATAAGAATGAGTGGACTGTGCAATACAGATACAGAGTCTATTGGACCGTCGGATCTTTTTTCCGTCGCATCGGACGTCTCCTCGGTAGCATTGTCGAACAGGGAGAGAGAGAGAGAGACGTTTGAAGGATTCGCGGGAGACAGGTTGATTTGGAGGCAAGTCGTCAGCGAACCTGTTTATCGTACAGCTAGCTAGCTTCTGAGCCAAAAACCGAACGCCCCGAAACAGACACTCGAACCCTAGAACGCAGCCATGGACTCAGGGGGCGGAGGGGGAGCGCACAAGGCCGCGTCGGGCTCCGCACCCTCGGCGCCGCCGCCGGCAAACCCCACGGCGATGCTCTCGGCCCTGATGAGCAAGCGCGCCAAGCTCCAGGAGGAGCTCCGCTCCATCGAGCGCCAGGTTAGGTCACTTGAGGCTCTTATATTTGTTAGGGTTTGTATCCGCGGGCGCGGTTCTTGTTCCAAAGATGCGATCTTTCTTCCTTTGGGAATCTCGCGCTGCCGTTGCTTAAGATGTGAAACTCCGCTCCACTTCATGTGTTTTGAGACGGTTGGGAGATTGCAGAATTCGAGTCGTAGACATCTGTGGAAACCTGAATTTATCTTAATGCCTCAAGAACAATAGAAATCTGAATAATAGACTTCACAACCAATACGTTGGAGTTGGACCACTCAATGTTAATCCACGGTGTGAACGGTGGGCTCAATTTGGTGGAGGCCCTATTGCAGCGAATTGAAATGTGCGATTGAGTTAAATTAGGGAGGGAGGGACGGAGAAAACAATTTGTCGGTTTGGTTAAATGTGCGATTGAGTTAAATGTGGCAAGATTACTGCTTCATTATATGATTGGCCAAATTGGGCAGTGTGCTTGACTCCCGGCATACTGATTGGTCTAAAATGGGGTGATATGAAACACTTGATGCTCTGAATAGTTAGTTAACAATAATCCTCTGTTTTGTTCATCAAGTCACAATTTTGCATTTAATTACTTTGTCTTTTTCAGAAATCAATCACATTATATTAGCTACTTCCACTTATATGACGACCGAGAACTTTTTAAGCTGTATGCATTATACCCTCTCTTTGGGTACTCTGAAGCGTTCCAGCGTTACAGAAAATGGTCCAAATTTGTGGTACTAATATTGAATCTTGGACTCTCAGTATTGTGTCCAAAATAATTAAATCAGATGAAACAGTTGTCTTAGCAGAAAGGAAAGGGTTTCTAATAAAAAAAAAGGAATTATTGGTCTTATTTCAACTATTTCATTCAATTCAATCCAGCTGGCAAAGCACATTGCCTGGTAGCATCAATTAAATAAATTTTACCAAAAGTGTTCTGTAATCCTAGGCACAGCACAAGATCTGTAGTATCAATAAGCATCTAGTCAAATCTATTGGTGATTTTAAGGGAAACCACTATAGCTGAAAAGCATCAAACCATGTCGAAATACTTATAAAATTTCTTGTTATGATGCCCTCTTTTCTGTTATTACATAATTATTACATAAGTAATAGCTAGATGTGCAACTATCTTTAACAGATGAGGGAAAATATTATTTACTGACTGGCTTTGGTCTAATGTTGAAACAAGCAGAGAAGTTTTACAGCCCATTCTTTCGGTATTATTGTTACCATTATTTTGCATCGTACAACTTATGGTAATGTCTATATGCTACCAGGTTTATGATATGGAGACCACCTACCTACAAGAGTGTAATCAATTTGGAAGCGTGCTAAAGGGTTTCGAATCATTTTTGTCATCGTCAAAAAACACTGCTAAGTAAGAGACCTCATATTTTGTTATTTCGTTTTTGAATTTTGAATAAACTGGTGCAGTCTTCTCTATTTTGTGAACTCCGTTCATTTATTCTTCTTCTGATTCTTTTTTGATATTACACTCATTGATTACTATTTGTAATTTTCTGAACCCAATTCTCAGAATAAGGCTTTTTAATGGTCAAGATGTCACCTCCTTTTGAATTTTATACCCTGGCCACTGATCACATAATTTAACTAATATTTTATTACAAAATATGAAATGCTAGATGTACGTTAAGAGATTTATCATCCAGAAGAAAATATACTTTATGCTAGTGTTACGTCATGTTACACCAGTTTCTTTCCCTGTTGTGTGAGTACTTTATAACCAGCATCAGCATGAGAGCTTTGTATTTATGAAATCTGTTCTGGCCTTATGACAATCATTGGCTATTGAGATTATGGTCTGGGGTCATTATTCTGCACAAGCAACACACCTTACCTTTACTTTTTTGCTCTGTTTAAGCAATTCAGATGATAAATATTCACATAGAATTATTCATGATGGATTCTGCTTGATTTATTTCAGCCTCAAGCGCTCCAGAAAATTTCAGGCCGATGAGAGGCTGTTCTCTTTGTCATCAGTTACCTCTCCGGCGGTACGAGCAGTAGTTCCCAACACCACCAACCCCACTACACCACCCACAACACTCACACACACACATTTTGCTTTGTTTTGATTTTTCTTCCCTTATCTCTCTCCCCCATACTGCAGAATTTGCTAATGTGTACTACGAATCTTTTTCCTTTGCATTTGTAGGTCGACGAACATTTGACTGTAAGAGATGGTAAGCTTTCTTTGTTTTTTAATTTAAGTTGAAATCAGCAACAGCTAAGATATTGAGTTCAATTCAATGCTTGTCCCATCCTGGTAGAGGGAAGAGAGTATGGATCAGGCCGCTCAAAGGGCGCAAGCACTCCTACAAATGGGCAGTAAGTGTTCAGATAATTTTTGCAGCTATTTTCGACCAATCTTTATGAACTTTACTAATATCTACACAGTGAAGAAAGTTTATCTTAAGGTTTTGAGTAAAAACTGATGTGCATGGGGAAGTTGTTTAGCATAACTGCCATGTCATGATTCCTCATGTATTTTGACAGAGGAAAACCAAGGAAGGGAGGGCGTCCTGGAGGGAGAGACGGCAAGAGAATACGACCATCTAATGATCCAGACCTGGACGATGAAGATGACTTCTAAGTTCTAACTCCACATGTTGTAGGCCTACTGCAGCGCTTTAACTTTTGTTAGCGTCTAGTTGCATATGATTCTTGATGTATTGCTTTCATTTCTTTTGCAATCCAAGGCCGCTGAGGTACCACCTTCTGCCTTGGGGCGCCCTGCTCGTTTGCTATGCGTGTTTTTGTAATTTCATCCTCTCCCTTTTCTCCCCTTCGTCCGTTTTGTAATATAGGTTAGTAGCAGGTTAATTAGATTGTGAAAATTTCAGTAAACTTTATTCTCAGGCAGCGACTTGGTTCTGGATTTCAATGTGGCTAGGATGACCCGGTCGGGGAACAAGATTGACTTGTAATCCTGGCAGGCTGAATCATATTTTCACATCCCAACATGAGGTTCGGAAGGAAAGATCTGTTCGTTTCTTCATCTCAATTCTGGCCTCCCTTCTCGGCAATTCCATTCCGCAGGAATCCAGGTTGTAACAGCATTATCTCAGGGAGGCATAACCAAACAGCCATTAATCAGCCAATACATAACAAATGAAGGAAGGCTGCCGGCTGGACGGGGTACTGTTGGGATTATTTGTTCGCCGCACATTGTTCCCGCTACGCACCCCATACAGCAGGTTTGGACAGTGATCAGCAAGATTCAAATAAGCGTGAGAGGTCCTGAAAATGTCTGCCAGTTGTGCAAAAGAGGTTCCAGCGTACCAACATGAAAATAGAGCCAGATTTCGCTTGTAGAAGAGGAGAAAAGGGAGATTCTCGGAGGCCGTCGGAGCAAGCCTACAGATGTTCTGTCGTGGGTTCTATTTGATGGCCACATCCCCTATGATAAAGAAGCTGTTACCGACTCTCACCAACAGGGACATGGAAAAGATGACGATGTCGTCGGTGATGATCAGCTTTTGATCATCTCTTTTTCTTTCCAATTGTGGCTTGTTGTTAATCCGCGAAATTCACGACTTCTATCTCCTCTTTTTGTGAAGCTACTGGTCTATCTTTTTCTTCTCCCCTTTAATGCATTGGCAGAGCTTCTACCCCATTTCAAAAAAAAAAAAAAAATCACATCCATGTTTCTGTTGCAATCCTGTTGTTGTCTGTCTGCTGCTGCTGAATCTGCTTGCCACATGAAACGATTCATACGATCTTCAGTTAAGTAGCAGTAACACGCGCTGTCTAGCACCTCTACGACACCGCCCCGTGGATCGGGAGGGCCGTGCTACCGTCGCCGCCGCCGCGCGGCTCGTGCAATGCTTGGCTGCGGCGGCATCGGGCCATCAGCCGCGGACGACCGCGTGCGAGGGAGCCGGCGGCTCTGGCTGTATATCGCCGCGTCGGCGCCTCGGCCGGTCTTGATGCACTGGCGCACGCCGCATCACCGCCTACCTCGCGTCGCGGCACGGGCCACGGCCACCCACCGTTGCCGGCTGCAAACGATCCTAGGCCCCGAGGAGCTTGATGGGCCGCACCCGCCTAACCGAGGATTCGCTGCAGAGGCCCAACCCAGATTCTAATACCCTCTCTTGGAACGAAAGAAAGGCGAGGATTCTAGTACTCTCCGATCCGTAACTCCACTCCTCTCGCTTCGCCTCCAACCGCCGCTTCGCCAAAACCCCTCGAAAACCCTGCTCTCCATGCGCCGCCTCCGCTCGCCGGCGACGGCGTCCGCCGCCATCGCCGCCGCGGTAGCGGCGGCGGCATCGCTGGCCGACGTCGCCTACGCCGACGGCGTCTCCCTCTTCCGCCGCCAGTCCGCCCCTCCTCCTCCTCCCCCCGCCGCCGGCACCGGGGGCCCCGCCCCGGAGCCCGCCCCCGCCGCCGCGTCCAGCTCCAACGCGTTCGACCCCGAGTCTCTGGAGCGCGGGGCCAGTGCGCTGCGGAAGATCAACAGCTCGCCGTTCGCCAAGCAGGCAAGGTGTTTGCTCTTTTGCCCTAACCAGGATCGCCCATCCTGACGCCCTTCTTGTCATCTTGTGGTTGTTTGTTTGTTTGGCTCCAGCTGTTTGATCTGATGCGGAAGCAGGAGGAGACGCGCCTCTCGGAGGTGGCTGCCGAGAAGGTCCAGTTCGCCATCAACCAGATGCTCAGGGCAATCGTGAGTTATTAATTCCTTTTTGCCTTCTTTGATGCAAAATAGTGTTCAATATGGAAGTCGGGACATGCCCGGTGCCAGAAGATTTGTTTGGTAACGCACTCCAATGCTAAACTACTGGAGTTGAATTTACCTAACGGCTAATTTGTCGAGCTTTTCCTTGCTTGGGTGTGTGAGCTCATGACTTTTCTAGAATCAATCAAGAGCGTCATACTTTATCACCATTAATCTGCTTAATAAAGCATACCTGTTACCAGTCTCACCTCAAAACATTGTAGGCTTGAAGATATCCTAGTGGTGGGCGTGTAAATGATTTACCTCTGCTTTGATCTTTGTGAATAGCAAGGACTGCAAATTTAAAACTTCGTGGCAATACAAATGGAAAACGTGTTAACATAAAAAGTGGAACTTTTGTTTTCTGTGAGATTTTTTTTTCCATCTGTGCATCTAACTATTATGATGCTTTGGTATATTGATTGCTTTCACTGTTAATCCTTAATATCTGATCTACAGGAGAGGATACAGAAGGCAGGTGAGGAATACAGAAATGATTTAGAACTACAAGCAAAGACGGAGGCACAAAAGTTACGCTATGATGATGAATTAGCTAGGAAAAGGATGCAGGTATAGAAGTTTTTCCCCTGTAACCACCTTCTTAAATGCTTGTATCTATACGCTTGTTGGTGCTTTTAATTGTGGTGCCTTGGATGACAAGTTTAAAAGCAACACATGATTTAATGAAGCACCTATTTTGACAGGCAGAACGTGAAGCCCAGAGGCGACAAGATGCTGAACTTGTGAAGATGCAAGAGGCGTCTGCCATAAGAAAAGAAGAAGCTAGGCGTGCCACAGAACAGAAGATTTTAGAAGAAATGCTGCGGACTGAGAAAGAAAAGGCTAAAATAGACCTCGAAACAGCCAAAGCTAAAGCTCTAGCGGAAGCCGAAGCTCGTGCTCATGAAGCAAGGCTGTCAGAAGATTACAACAGAAGAATGCTTTTGGAACGCATGAGTGGCGAAAGAGACAAGTGGCTTGCTGCAATAAATACAACTTTTTCGCATATCGAAGGTTTTTATGCCTCTTGCTAGTAGTAATTCTTCTGATGCTAATCTGCCAATCCTTTATTTTACTAAATTATTGTCAGTTACTCATTGAAAAAATTCATCTCTATTTTGGCCAGTCATGTCATTTTCAAGCATTTGATCAGCATCCTTATGTTGAATGTTTCTTCACACTTAAATGAGTAGGATTCTGCTTAACTTTCATGCCTTGTTTCTGTATTCTAGCATTCTATGTTTTTTATTAACTTCACAAAACTGCTGGGTGTTGGCATTTTTAGCTGGGATTCTTCCCCCTCGTGTACCTATTGGGTGCATACAATCATTTAAAATGTCTTCAAGTGAATTTACATACTTTTACTATAGGAGGCATTATGGTTTCATGTCAAAACTAATACATCATACTGTGTGAGACCACATCTGGTCTTTCTATGCTAAACTCTGTCCCATCTTTTGATGAACCAAAATTATTGTTTAGCCTTTCTTATTTGTGTATGTGCTTTGAATTTCAGATATGGACTAGCTTCGGTTTTTTAATGGAAAACATTTATATGAGAATCATGGAAATTGTCAATTTATCAGTAATTTTGATATTATTTTCTGATGTGAAATTGCAGGTGGGTTTAGAATGCTGTTGACCGATAGGAGTAAACTACTGATGGGTATTGGAGGAGTTACTGCACTGGCTGCTGGAGTTTATACTACTAGGTTTGTATGGATATCATACTGAAACCGCAACACAGAAACTGTATCTTATCCCAAACAGTAATAGAAACATATGATGGTTTTATTTGCTTTACATTCAGGGAAGGAGCCAGGGTTATGTGGGGTTACATCAATAGAATCTTGGGTCAACCTTCACTGATCCGTGAATCATCAATGCCGAAGTTTCCATTGTCAGGATTTAAGGCTTTTAAACCTAGGTCAGCATCTCTGTCAGGAGGGGCAGGCTTTGAGAATGTTATTCTTCACCCTTCACTCAAGCGGAGGATTGAACATCTTGCGCGAGCAACTGCAAATACAAAGTCTCATGATGCACCATTCCGAAACATGTTGTTCTATGGACCTCCTGGAACCGGGAAAACTTTAGTAGCTAGGGAGATGGCTCGCAAATCTGTAAGTTTTCAATGGATATAATTTCTATTGCACCATCCTTAGGTAGTCTTTCGCCAAGAATCTTTTTTGATTGGTGGAACTATCAAGTATTTTCTAAACCCAGACTATATATATTATATAAATTTTTTTATTATAAATATATGCTTTGAGACTGAATCTAAAGTTTGTAATTGTGTACTGTTTATCCTTGATTTTCATGTTGACCATTTTATGGTTGAAAATGGTACGGTTTAATAAGAGTAATATTGGTCAAAGTTCCCTTGTCAAACACTATTAGCTGTTGACTTTTGACAAGGGGGATCTTTTCTTTTTGAGAGTGGACTAGTGGTAACTAGGTACTCAATTTGACATTGAAGATGTTTAATTAATTAATGTATGAAGATGCTTTCTGGTATCTATTAATACTCACACCGTTGTACCCTCCATGACAGGGTCTGGATTACGCCATGATGACAGGAGGAGATGTTGCACCCCTAGGATCAGAGGCTGTTACGAAGATCCATCAGATATTTGACTGGGCTAAGAAGTCCAAAAAAGGCATGCTGCTTTTCATTGATGAGGCTGATGCATTCTTGTGCGAGTAAGTTTGGAACTTGACATTCAATCATTGTCTGACTGCTAGTGAATTTTCCAATTAACTAAAAATGTAAATGAGCTGATTTTGGGCGCGTTTCCTTGTTTCTCAAGCTTTGATTGAAGTAATTTTGAGCCTAAAGTGAATTCAAACTCTCCTTACCAGGTCTTTGAACTGTTGATTTTAATGAAAGCTTTTTTTTAGCCCAGCTTAGTGAGAACCCAAACAACTTGCTTAAAATTGTAATTTTATCTGTTTTAGATGGTAGGTGTGTAATAACATCAATACAAGTTCCATCTATCTCCCTCAGTCTCTTGTTTTTCATTTCAATTTACTAGGCGTAACAGTACCCATATGAGCGAAGCTCAGCGGAGTGCTCTCAATGCACTCCTTTTTCGAACCGGTGACCAGTCGAGGGATATCGTCCTTGTGCTTGCAACAAACCGACCTGGTGATCTTGATGCTGCTATTACTGACCGCATTGATGAAGTTATTGAGTTCCCACTACCTGGGGAGGAGGAGCGGTTTCAGCTGCTCAAGTTATACTTGAACCACTATATGCTTAAGGAAGATGGCAAAGGCTCTTCTTGGGGCTCACTGTTGAAGCAGCAGCAGCAGAAGAAGATACATGTTAAGGACATAACTGATGATCTGCTCAGGGAGGCTGCACGGAAGATCAATGGCTTCTCTGGCAGAGAGATTGCTAAGCTGGTGGCCAGTGTGCAAGCTGCTGTTTACGGCCGTCCTGACTGTATATTGGATCCCCAATTGTTTACGGAGATAGTTGAATACAAAGTGGCTGAGCATCACCAGCGCATCAAGCTTGCTTCTGAGGCTACAACTTGAGCAATGTTGTAGATTTTTCTGAGAGCCAGTTTTTCAGATCGACTGTCTTCATTTGTTCTGTGGTGAGGTATGTTATGAGTTTTAATTGCGTGCCACTGACTTCAATAGTCGATATTTCGAATTACATTGGAGACAGAATCTTGTATGCCATTGTTTTTTTCCCCGGTCAATTTTGCTCGATGTGCTTGCCTATAGCAAATTTAGCCTGAGTTGTTGCCCGACTGACAGGCAAATAGAACTTTCTGACTGGAAGTAGTTAAGCCAAATAGCCAATTATCTAGGTTTGCTCTCTGTTTTTTTAGTCCCATGAGCCCGTTGTCTCTCTGTCGCTCAGTGATGAAGCTAGAAAACTTTCATACATACAGGTCATATGGTAGAAATAAATGATAGCATGTGCTAAATGCTAGATGAACAAACACTTGGCCAAATTCTTTTGATTCCTTCCTGCCCCGTTTTTCCCCCACTGATTAACATGGATGAATCGTGTGTACAAATAGGAAGTACATGTAGCATACGGGGGCCATGTCCCCGCTCTTGGTAATATCCGTACGCTTGTTTATGCTAAAACGAAAAGTTCATAATTTGGGGTTAATGGTTAAACTTTACCAGTTGACCTGCAAGGCGTCCGTGTACGGATTGACGAGAACTTACCTCTGCCTCGCAACTCATTTCCAGTCTCTCCACTGAAACCATCTTGTTTTCAGGTTTCCATTGCACCGACTTCTCATCACACACTCGGAACAATGTGCATCTCAAATTCAGAAGAGGAAGTGTAGTTACTCCAGATTAACAGTGGAAAAACAGAAACTTGGGCAACATAGGTTCTCTCGAGCTGATAATTGTATTTTGAGCAGCGCTTCAATGCTTTCCCTTCTAATACAAGTTGCACAAATCTTGAAGCAAGCGAAGGGGTAAGTAATCTCCATCTACCCTTTATTCATGCTTTAATATTTGTGCAACAGTAAAAAAGAAAAGCATTGAAGCACCTCTCTTGTATTTTATTTCCTTCATAGCCAGAAGAAACTGAAAAGAAACAAAAACTACAGAGCAAAGAACACAACAGTGTCAGCACAGTATTGTCCCCCCAGTATCAATGATAGTTCATATTAATGATGTAGTTTCCGATCAAATAAATAAGCTTGGTCTCTCACTGTCACACATCTTTATGAACATACTATTGCTCTGAAATCTCTCGTTTGAAACCATCAAAACTGAACTATAGCAAAGTACACAATGCTTGCAGATTTCGGGGTCATATTTATTAGTTTCATCAGTTTGTTGTCATGGCCGTTACTGCTGACATAATAATAAAGCGAGACCTTCAGAAGCTCTCCCACTACGCTCTCCCACTACATCAAATTTGAAGTTCTAAGTGTTATCTGAATGACCGCATAACATATTATTTTCATGCAGCAGCTATCATACCATATCCCGTAAAATTCGAGCATATATTTGTGCAAAAATGCAACCCGTGATCAATCTATTTTTCACTTTTAAGAGAGACTTGAAACATATCATGTAAGATACTCCCCAATCCCCATTCAGGACTACTATATAGAAACAACAATATAGATAATCATGTTGGTGACATAAAACAAATAATGAGATGAAATGCCATTACCGATGCACAACTTTTTCCTTACCACATCAAATGCATAGTTGAATAATGTCTCCAATCCAATCCTTCAATTGCCGACATATACATATCATCATTCACTTTGCATTGCCATCCATCAAACATACACAAACACTCGAACACAGGGCTGCTCTCTTTGATCAGTTTCTGACACAACAGTCCACTCTCACATGCACCGGCTTCTGGCCGATGTCCAACAGCCCAACACCAGCAAAGAAAGAAAGGAAGAAAGAAAGAAACACAGCTTTGGCAGGAAGGCTAGAAGCAGCACAAACAAACAAAAAAGGCTGGAAAATCCCTTAAGAAAGGGGATTATCAGCAAGCAGGAGAGAAGGCCCCACCCCATCAGGACAGAAAGCTAGCACAGAAGCTTAGAAGGCAGAAACAAACCCTCATTAATGACCCACTAATGGTACTTTGCACATCAAATGGCAAAACCTCATTAATGACCCCCTAATGGTACTTTGCACACCAAATGGCAAAAACCCCCATGCCTAAGTACATTCCCAGCAAATGGGCCCCTCACCAATACCAAACCCGCAATGCATGCAGCATTGCAAGCACAATACACCCTGCCAAAAGGAATCCAACAAAGCCCAAAAGGCGAAGTCAAAAGCAAGGAGTGCCCAAGCCAAGAGTGCATTGGCATTGCATCAACGAATGCAACTGCAACTCTGTAACAACATACATACAAACACAGCCGCGCATGCACCAGCAGAGAGAGAGAGAGAGAGAGAGAGAGGAGAGAAGGAGGGAGGGAGAGAGAAGCCCTAAACTGTAAGTAGGCATAAGCAGGAAGCATTTGGCTCTCATCATGCTAACCTAATCATGTTTATCAAAGAAAGCGAGGAGGAAGAAGGATGCATGCCTCAGATTACCTCGCATTACTACTCCCTCAGTAACTTCTGCTGCATGAGTTAACACTTAACAACAAGGAGGTTACTGAAATTACACAGGAGAAAAGAAAAAGGCTAAAGAAAAGCTAATGACTAATGCATCCTCTCGCATTCTACTGCTGCTACTCACTCATGCATCATTCTGCTGCTGCTGATGGTGTTGCGGTGGGTGGTGGTGATGGTGAGGAGAGTCATGGTGGAGTGGTGGTGTCGGCTGCAAGGGCGGGGGTGGGGTCTTGGCGAGGTGCTTGTTGTTGTGCATCCACACCTTGAGGACGCGGCGGGAGACGCCGACCTGGGCGCAGAAGGCGTCGACGGCGGCGGTGTCGGGCTTGTGAATGCGCCACCCCACGCGGTGCGCGAACTCCCGCATGCGCTCCTTCTGCTCCTCGGTGAACTTGGTCCGGAACCGCTTCTTGCTCGGAGCCGGCGGCGCCGAGGCCGACGCCACGGCCGCCTGCGCGTGAGGCGGAGGGGGCGGCGGTGGGCGAAACTCCTCGCTCGAGGACTCGCCCAGCGCGGCGGGGGCGGACGACGGGGACGCCGGGACGGGCGGGCGCTTCTGCATGTGCGGCGGGGCCAGGAGCAGCGGTATGAGCCGGGAGAAGTTGGCGCCGGTGGGGGTCGCCGTTGGGGATACCGCCGCAGCGGCGACGGCAGCGGGGGAAGGCGAGGGAGATACGACCACCGCCTCGCGGCGATGGAAGCTACGGTGGCATCCGCAGGCGGCGCATGCCAGCGCTGCGGCCCCATCGCCGGTGGACGACATGAACTCGCCGCAGCCGTCGAGCACGTGCGCGCCCAGCCGCGCCGCATGGTTCCGCAGGCATTCTCTGTACCTCCATGCCGACGCCTCCACGGCGCCACCACCACCAGTGACGAGGGCAAGCGTAGAGGCCGGGGGAGGCGTGGCACCTCCACCAAGAACGCCATTTCTGGTCGGTTCTTGATGGCGTTGGAGCTGGTTCTGGTGTTGGTGCTGGTGCTGGGCCTCCCCAGGTGCCTCCACAGTCCTCTCCCTCTCCCTCTCCGCTCTTCTCAGATGGAGGTGGCGGTGCCGTGCCACGAAGGCGGGGGGCAGCGGCGGGGGGGAGACGAGGGAGGAGTTGGGAGGCAAGAGAGGCCTCGAGAAGGCTGCAGATTCCACCAAGGTGGGCGGGGAGGAAGCAGACGAGCCAAGAACTTGGGCGTGCAGCTGCTGCGGAGCACCTGTGGCCGCCGCCGCCGCGTAGTGGTGGCCTTTGATCTCTTCATCTACTTCCTCCTCCTCATCGTCTTCCTCCTCTTCCTCCTCCTCCTCCTCATCCTCCTCCTCCTCCTCCACATGTGATGATCTCTTGTACTCCATGGGCTTGGCTAGGTTGGGAGCTTGGGGTTTGGTGGGTGTTATTAGGATGGTTCCTTGTTGCACTTCTTTTTGGGAGGGGGTTGTGGGGTTGTGTTCCAAGTTCCAACTTATAGTTCTAGGTTTGAGGTAGAAGTAGGAGGGGTAACAGTGGCTTGGTGTTGGCCTCAAGGGGGGAATAGGCAAGGAGAGGAATTGCTTGTCTAGCTAGGTAACAAAGTGAGGATGGTAATACGGTTGGTTATTGATACTAATAACAATAGCAATGACAATAATAATATATATGGAATAAAGTGGGGAGTGTTTCCTTGAGAGAGAACTAGCTAGCTATCTTGTATATCTATCCATGCCCCGTCTATGCATCCCAAAAGAAAGAAGGCCAAGCAGAGGAGGGAGAAAGAAGAGAAGAGAGCATGAGCAAGGAGGAGAGGGAGAGGTGACAGGAGAGGGAAGCTAGGATGGGCTTGTTTCAAGGAGTCTACAGTCTACCCTACCCCAGAACGGAGAAGGTTATTTGAGGTGGTGAGAGATGGAAGAAGCCTATGCCCACCGACAGGGCCGTGTTTCACCCCCTCCCACACTTGCACTATATGGCCTACTGCAACGCCACTCTACCGTCTCCTCCACCTCCTCGACAACCATGTCCTCCTCCACCTCCGAAAGCCAGTCCGGATTTGATCCGTTCGCCGTAGTTTTTTCGGATTTAGCTCCCATCCGTTAGTTTTAGCAGATTTGGCACCCTCTCAGCCGCGGCTACGGAGGCAAGCGATATCTGTTGTGATCCGGTACCGTGGAAGTTTCGTGGCAACACAGCATCAAGCGGTATCATGACTGGTGACCTGCCGCGCTATCACACCGCAGTAGGATCTGCTGCTACGCTGTCGAACCGCGGCAAGTCATCTACTGTGCTATCCGATCGCAACAGCTTGTCCTGCCACTTTACATGACCGCAACAGGCTATCTTTCCATGCGTATGCTTGCTGCCGTAGTGACGCCAACCTTCTATATTACTATACCGCAGCAGAAGACGCTTAACGTCTATGTTTCTCTCGCGGTGATCGAGAAGGAGAACAAAAGCGCAGATAGTACGATGGGGGCGACCGTAAACGCCAAGGCTTCTCACCTCCATTGGCATTTTCTCTCTCTTACCCTAGCTTGGTTCCCTTAATTGCACCACGCTCCAATTTTACTTTGCAGTGACCTACCACACTAGCCATAAGTGCTGTAGTGCGTTACCACCATTGACTCTCAAGTACATCCATGTCTCCTACTCGTAAGCCTTGCACTTGTGCTGCATTTACACCGGCTGCATATGAACTGGAGTACCACGAAGGTGGTAAAATATGAGTATATATGGGAATCACCTGCTCAAGTATATTCTCTAAACCTACGACCACAATACTTATAAAAGATGGTTGATAGACAATACTTAGAGTTAAGCACAGTTGATACAGAATAATATCTATGTCCATACGTATCGAAGAAGTATTGGTGGTGTCTGATATCGGTAGTGACTTCTCAGAGTATCGGTGCATCGTAGTTCAAATGTATATCACTTTGCTAGCTCAAGAAAATAAGAAAGAAGAACAATGTAGATATCAAAGGCATGTTTTATTAACTATTTTTACATCATATATTTTATACACACCACACGGATGAATGGTTAGCACCTAGGGCTGTAAACGAGCCGAGCTCGGGCGAGCCAGGCCCTCCAGGCTCAGGCTTAAGCCGAGCTCAAGCTCGGATTCGAGCCTCGACTCAGGCTTGAATTCGGCTCGATCCAAGCTCGAGTAGGCTCGAGCTCGGCTCGAGTAAGCTTAGTAAGCTCGGTAATTCTGATAAGCTCGGTAGGCTCGGTAACAAGCTCGATTAAGCTTGGCTCGAGGAAGCTTGGTAACAAACTCGAGAAAGCTCGATTTAAAGAAGCTCAGTTCAGACTCGAGTAGCCTCGCGAACCATTCGAGCTCGACTCGATTAAGCTTGCGAGCTCGAACTCGAGCTCGTTCGGAGCTCGAGCCAAACTCGAATCGAGCCTCTCACGAGCCGAGCTCGAGTAACTCGCGAGCCTCGAGCTTTTTTTTACCATCCTATTAGCACCACAACAAAATTTCACTTGCCTAATTGCATCGCCTTACGAAGTGCATATATCGACAGAGTGCCTGCGTGTAGCTGCATGAAACTATTTCCGATCGAACAGGGTTGATGCGACATTCTGATTTTTGACATTTCCTGTTCAATTAAATCACGAGCATCCGAAATGATAATTACGTGTTGGAGACGTACCCAAGGTTAACAAAATCTACAAAAATCGACCGTGTCGAGCTGGTTCGAAATCCTAAACCGATCGGTAAACCAGTTAAATTTAAAAAAATAATAAAAAATATATCACGTAAACCGGTCGAAAATCAGTGAAAATCGAGCGAGACCTCAAGAAAAGTTCAATTCACCCGTCGATTTTCGTTGAAAACCGATCGATTTACAATTTTTTTGAATTTTTTTCTCAAACCGTTTAATTTTGAAACTCTTCGGTTTTAAATAATTTTCGTTCAATTTTTGCGATAGATCAATACCAACGGATCTCCTAGTGCAAAACGATTTTGTTAAACCTGGACATACCACCTAAACCCCCAACCTCGCTAGCCGAGCCAGTTCCGAGTTTGATCCTCCGTTTCCATGGCACGAAGACGTTGGCAGGGGGCAGTCCAGTCCAGTCCAGCAGACGTTCGTCTCACCCCAACACACAGGGGCAAAATGGTCACGGGGGGATGGGCAGCTTTGGGAATTGAGAACGCTGGGGCCCTTTCACAAACACCATCGTCAGGCCACTCTAATTGGTGTGCCATGGTCTGCCACTACCATTGATGCCCCCCCCCCCCCCTCTCTCTCTCTCCTATTCTTTCTCTCACCCTCCAGAAATGAAATGCAACGCAATTATGCAGGTTCTTGCCGTGCATCCATCACCAACTGGTGCAGCATGCTGTTCCTAGCAGCAACTCGTGTGCGGAGGGGGCCTTGAGCCTTCGCCCGGTGCCTTCTCTGTTTCACACGCGCGCCCAAGGAGGGGGGAGAAAGAGAGCTCGTAGTAGAAGAAGGGAAGTGTCTTGTTGGCACGTACTCCTACTGGTATCTCACATTGGCATGCGTGTGTTGTGCACAACAGCTGTCCTCCAACGCGGACTGGCTGCCAAAAAAACGCTTGCCTCTACGCTGGCATGCTGATGCTCTTATCTCCAGCATTTGCTATGGCTACCTCACACTCACAGGGATATGGATACGTGTATATATAGAAAACAAGACTTATCCAGGGCCGTTGCGATTTGCGAAGGTTCCTCTTGTTTTAATACAATCAACTACTACTTCCTCCACCGTTTCAGGGCTATTCTAGACTCGTATATTTTTATCGAGGCACATATATAAAATCATGTATTACTTTTTTAAATTATATCTATAGATGATGTGTCTTACTTTAGCCTATATTAGTAAACGATATTGATAATAGATAAAGAGGATATAGAAGAAAAAATGATAAAAAAATTATCTCGAAATTGTTGAATGACATATTTAGAAATAAAATTTTGAAAGCTAGAATGACGTGTATTTGAAAACGGAGGGAATAGTCTAATAGTATTGTGTTTGCTTCATCGATATACATAGATAGAGCCGAAGGGCTATATAAATGTCTTCCCACGTATGCTTATTGCTAGAAATTGCTTGTCGACGTGTTGACATACTCTATCTCCAGCAATTATCTGGGGTTGCCTCACAGGGATAGATGCATATCTATAGAAACCAAGTTTGTTCTCAGGTAAGTGTGAAGACTGAAGAGTCTGAAGACTTCTTTTTTATTAGTGCAATAAAAGTCTTATGTTATCTTACCTACATGCTCACATGCATCTATCTCCAATATTTATTAGGGTTTGTGTCATAAGAACGAATACATCCATGTCCAAACCGATTTGGATACGCACGGGCATTCCTAATCCTAAAAGTCTGGGTCTCTAGCTTCTTCTCAAGTTCGATTTAGAATTTATTCAAGTCCCCTTCAATCTCAGCACATTGTAAGCAACTTTTTATGACTTAACTAGTAAGTCCTTAATAAGTTCAGCACACTTGACATTTACAGCTTTATTGTTAAGTTTTAGTTGCCTATAGCCCTCACATGAGCTGACTGAGTCATTAGAAGCATGCATTTTAAGTTCATTATTTCTAGCAGATAGCTTCCTAAGGTGAGTGCTCATGTCATCAATTTTATACAATAGTTTTGGGCAATTTTCACAAGATGCGCTAGTGTGAGCATAAAGAAAACTAGCATCTACATGAATAGTATCAATAGGACTAGTGCTAGCATTCTTCAACCTAAGACCCTCAAGCTCAGAAAGCATACT
The DNA here is from genome assembly GCA_036346275.1 of Otatea glauca. Taxonomy (NCBI): domain Eukaryota; kingdom Viridiplantae; phylum Streptophyta; class Magnoliopsida; order Poales; family Poaceae; genus Otatea; species Otatea glauca. Next base: position 45,990,088 of record CM070714.1, read on the forward strand.
ATCATGCATGGTCCTTAGGTTCTCAAGCTCCATAAGCAAAGCATTGCAAAGAATACAGTCATCAGAGTCTCGGGAGGAACAAGATCTAAGTGAAGCTAACTCCCGAGATAAGATACCTACTTCCTTCTCTAACTCCGTACACCTATCTCTAGCTCTAGCATGAAATTTTCTTAACTTACAGAAAGCATCGTTGAGCTGGTCGTAAGAGGGTACCTCGTCCGAGCCACTGTAGAGCTCGGAGTCGCTGATGTCGTTGGTGTAGGCCATGAAACACATCTTGGTGAAGTCGTCACCGCCTTTGCTCTTCTCTTGCGGATCATCCTCGCCCTCGTCACTCCATGTCTTCGTGTCGAAGAGGCTGATATCACCGAGTGCAGCTAGGACGCGATGGAAGAGCTTCTTGTTCTTCGAGAAGTTGCGATACTTCTTCTCACGTATTAGGTCGTGAGCTAGAGGCTTCTTGTTGCGCTTCTTATCGGTGTAGTCATTATTTCCCAAACTGCTAAAGTCGTTCTTGCCTTTCTTCAGCTTGGGGCAGTTCGCACTGAATGTGGTTAGGACCACCACACTCGAAACAGGTGATCGTGCCACCTCTCTTCTTCTCCCTCACCCTTTTGTATGCATGATAAAATTTACGAGCTAAAAGAGCAAGCTTACTTTCTGAAAAAAAATTTAGCTGTTCATTGCTTAGCTCGCAAAGGGCATAAATGGAGAATCCAATGGGATCAGTGACTAATGCTATCGACTGCAACTTCGTCTTACGAGAGATGACATCGATCTCATGAGTCTTAAGTAGGGAATAAAGCCTGTCAAGAATCAGAGTTGATAAGTCTGTAGTGTCCTTGATAGTGGTTACCTTCATCTCCCAAACCCAAAGATCGAGTGCGGTCAAGAAGTGTCGAACGTTCTCTGAGTCAGAGTATGTGCAACCAACTGCACAGAGATTATTCAAAATCTTTGTGAAATGTCCAAAACACTCATTAAGGGTCTCACCAGCGTGCTGTTCAAATTTATTGTAACCACGCTTGTATTGATCATGTCTCACCGTCTTGATCTGGAAGGTGCTCTCATGGTAAGTATCGAGGATCACCCAAATTTGGTGAGAAGATCATAGGTGAGAGATCCTGTCGTACTCATTACGACTAAGGCCCTATATGAGGATGTTACTTGCCTTATAATTTGCCTCAACGACAGCCATATTGCTGGCTGTAACGTTTTTATCGGTAGGAACCTCATACGGGAGCTTCACCTTCCGCCAAATCAGAAAGCTCTAGGCAGTGATGTACGACTCTATTCTTGATTTCCAAAAAGAAAAATTAAGTCCAGAAAAAATCGAAGGCTTAGTGGAATACTTGTCCATCGCCAAAGATCTCGAGATCGGTCAAGATCTAAAGAGAGCAAAATCGGACTCTGATACGAATTGAATGACCAAAATAGCGATCAGATGGGGGTGAATGATCACATATAAAATTTTCCCCTAAAAATCAAACCACCAAGAGATCATATCGAATGACTGTACAATCTAAACAGGTGGTTGGATGAACAATACCCCCCACTAGGAGGTCGGATGAACAGTGCTTAGATACTAAAGAAAACTGCACTGGTAAGATGAATAGTAAACAACAAAGTGTTCGGATGAACAGTAAAACTGCGCTGGTCGGATGATCGGTACTGTGAATTGGTCAACAGCATTGTTCGGATGAATAGTGTTTGGATGAACAGTACAACCCCTGCGCTGGCCAGATGAACAGCATTGTGAACTGGTCAATGTCACTGGCTGGATAAACAATGTTCAAGGTGAACAATGTTAGGCGAATAGTGCTTCGATGAACAGTATCCGTGTGAATGGTAAAAAACACAACGATCTCATAAAACAAGAATCGATGTAACTTTTAATCGGCTAATCCAAAACCCGTGAAACTTTGTGTGCACCTTCTTATAGATGACAGATCTATTCCAACCTTCAATCGCAAGGATTGACGTCACAGTTCCGACTTTCTTCTAGTTTAATGAATGTTGCACCAAAATTAGGTTAAACACAAAAACTTCACCCTTAGCTTGCTTGTGGGGAATTGATGATCAAGATGATCTTAGATGACCTCTCACATATCACAGCAAATAAGAACACCAATGATTAGGATATAACCCTTCAAACAAACAAGAATACAATTTTCAAGAATCTTTCTTCTTTCAAGCACAAAGATCGATTTCTTGCAAAAACTGAAAAGAAGAGGTTGTAGATTGTCTAGATGATTAGGATATAATCTGAAGAAGAGTCATCCATTAATCATTCATCCTTGACATAAAATCCACAAGCATTTAGGAGGGGAGGCAAATCCAAATCCAGTTCGTCACTTATACATGTGCTAACCCGCAACCCTACATCATAACGGGTTTTATCCACACACGCTAATTTAACCACTATTCCATCCGTAAACCCTTGATCCAACAATCCTCCTTCGCTAGTATGTCTTAAATTAGCATCTCATCTATCCACTTGTCCTCTTAGCTTGCAGCCACTCATAGCCTCAATCATCCTTCGGTGAGATCTTGATTGTCTGGACCTCAGCTCTTCTAGCCTAGTCTCGATCTTCTCCGTCTCACCATGACCTAGCTTTGAAGTCCTCTAACCATCATAGACAAGGGAAACAATCCACATAACATTGCTCAAAATGATATGCAATAAGTAATCAACTGAACAATCACACATCTAAGGATCCCACCTTAGCTAACAACCAGTCAAGTCTATGATCACTTAAAGCTCTGATCAGTCAAGGCTCCGACCAACCAAGCCTCTGATCAGTCAAGGCTCTAACCACTTACTGGTACAACGACCTCTCAACTCAAATTGCTCAATCTAAAGCAAATCAACCTCAAACGTGAGGACCACAAGCTCAAAAATAATCAATTACTCATCACAAACATAGGTAGACCTCCACATGGTCTTTCACCTATATGCTCACATGCATCTATCTCCAATATTTATTAGGGTTTGTGTCACAAGAACGAATGCAACCATGTCCAAACCAAATTGTTATAAGATGGTTTTCAAGGCTTCTCTTATTTAAGTGCAATTAAGTAAAAGACTTGCGTTCAGGCTGCTTTTATACATAGATAGAGTTGTATACTGTACAAATGCCTTCTTGCGTGGGCTCGGTGCCTAAAAAAAATCTTTTTTGTATGCCTGCATACATCTATCTCCAATATAGAGTATTTATAAAGGATTGAGTCACAAGAATGGATACACGCATGTGTAGAATGTAAAAGTTGTTCTAAAATGGTTGTGGGGGCTTCTCTTGTTTGAATTCGATTAACTAAAAAAATTATGTCCAGTTCACTTCCATACGTAGCTGTGAAGTTATAGAGTATACATGCTAACATGCATCTATCTCCAGCATTGATAGGGGTTGTGTGGCATGCGTGGATGCATGTAAAGAAACAAAAAAAAAATCAGTAATGGTTGTGGAGGTTGAGTCAAGGATCCAAATTTCATTTTCGGTTTAAATTTCGCTCCCCTCCAAAATCCAAAATTTTGGTGAAATATCGTTATTTCGGACGAAATTCAAAAAGCAAAATTCAAATCAGGATTTCTTGGACCGAAATTTTGGGCGAAATTGACAAAATTTCGACAAATTTCAACTGAACAAAAAATGATTCAAACGATGTAGAAATTTTTTAAAATTTGTTTTGGAGTTTCCTGACACATCAATGATGTTCTCATAAATATTTAAGATGATTATAAAGTCTGAGGAATTTTTAAAAATTCGAACATTGTTACTGTCCTGATAAAACACTGATCAACAAGTTTGAACTGAATCAAAAATGGTTCAAACCACGTTAGAAAATTTTGAATTTTTTTGTGCATGGTTATTATGCATCACTAATGTTATAATAGAATTTTCAGATGATTATAAAGAATCATGAATTTGTAAAAATTCTAACAGTGCTATTGTCCTGTTAAAAGCCTTACCGGCAAACTTGAACAAAATAAAAAATGGCTCAAACCACGTTATAAATTTTTGATTTTTTTTGTATGGTACTGATGTAACATTAATGTTTCTATAAAATTCTATATGATTATCATGCTTAAATAATATTTAAAAATTCTGACAGTGCTACGCCCTGATAAAAGCCTAATGATCAATACATAGATTTGCTTTAGCAATCAAAAAAGGTTTAGAATTTTTTAAAATTTTACAGAAGGGTGATAAGAAAATTATAAACATCTCATAAAAATTTTAAATCATGATCACACACCAGTGAATTTATAAAATTCCTACAAGACACTGTACCATTTATGTTGTTTCTCTTTTTGGTTTTTGAAATATAACAAATGAAGTTCAATGCTTACATAGATTTGATTGACAAAACAAAAAAGTTTCAATTTTTTGAAAATTTTATATAATTGTACTGAGGCAATTCTTAAGCTCTCATAAAAATTTTGGATCATGATCACACTCGAGAAAATTTATAAAATTCTGACAAGGTTACTGTCCCAATTAATTTTATTCTGTTTTTGATTTTTTAAAGATAACAAATGAAGTTCAATTATTTTTAAAAATTTTATGTATGATCCTACACTACTAAAAACAGTACCATAAAATTTTCAGATTATTATCAAGCTTGTAAAATTTTATAAACATCTGACAGCGTTTCTACCAAAATTTTAAAATGTCTCAAAAATTCAGTTTTTCAACAAATTTTCAAAGAAGATGACATTCTTAAGCATTATTAGACCAAATCCAGCCATAAAAGTTTAAAAACAAATCAAAATCGTGAAATCCCGGTCGGTTTGGGCGAAATTTCGCCGAAAAAACAAAATTACTGTAACAATTTCAATTTTTTTGATTTTTTTTATCTGGCCGATAATTTGGATTTCGTGGTGGCCCAAAATCCAATATTTTGGGAAAATTTCTAACCTTTGGTTGAGTGCAATTATCTAAAAATTTTATGTCCAGTTCACTTTCATGCGTAGATGGAGTCAAAGGCTATACAAATGTCTTCCTTCGGACCTACACGGACTCACAGCTAAAAAATGCTTACCTACATGATGACACATGCATCTATCTCCAGGGTTGTTAGAGGCTGCATCACAAGGATGGATGCATGTGAAGAAACCAAAATTGTTCAAATATGGTTGTGGTCTTGTGGAGGCTTCTCTTGGTTGAGTGCAATAAACTAAGTCTATGTCTAGTTCACTTGCATACATACATGGAGTCGTAACCTATACAAATGCCTTCCAACATCAGCTCGACGCTGAAACAAATATGCTTACCTACATGCTGACATGCATTTATCTCCGGCATTTGTTAGGTATTACTCCCTCCTTTTTTAATGTCGTTTTAGCCTTCTATACATAGAATAGTGCGCTACTTAATACTTAGACTTGTGACATCTTTTCCCCTCTTGATTGCAGTCATGTCTTTAACTAATCTCACACAAATTTAATGCACCAACATTAAATCCTAGTGCTAACCACCAATGTGTGGGAAACAACAGAGTTGAATAGAGAGATAATACTTACTCCGTTTCTGAATAGATGTTATTCTATGTTTTTATAGTTTCATCAAGACACATCTATAAAAGACTGTATTATTCCTTTTCATTATGTCCTTAATGTTGTGTCTTACTCTAATATATGGTAGTAAATGATATTAAAAATAGTTAAGGAGAAGGATATAGAAGGAAAAAAAGATAAAAGTTACATCAAAATTATAGAATGACATGTTTTAAGGAATTTAGGGGATATTCATGACTGATACTTTTAACAGGAGCATCCCGGGGAAAAAGTACTTAGAAAAGTATAGAAGTCTTATGCTTGGTTCACTTGTATACTTAGGTGGAGTTTGACTTTGTACATGGGCTTACTGGGAAAAAAATTGCTTGCCTACACGCTGATATGCATCTATCTCTAGCATTTGTTTGGGATGCGTCACAGGAATAGATGCAACTTTGTAGAAACTAAAATTGTTCTAAGGTGGTTGTGGAGGCTTCTCTTGTTTTAGTGATTTTTACTAAATGTTATTGTCGAATATCTAAATATGGGGTATGAGTACATGCAGGATACGTGAAGAATATGTTCTAACGACATATAAAAACTCCGGATATCACAGGCCCTATTCTATGGGATAAGATATACGCGGAGAAGGTAATTCTATATTAGGAAGGACTCGATCACTTTCCCGTGATGAGGAAAACGACTCGAGCATGCCTGGTATCCAGGAAATTTTGGATATGCTGCGAAGATCGACACGACAATGGACTTCTCATCAACTACGATCTGGTATCCTAAACCGACCACAACTCAACTTGAAGCAAGGCATCCCCAACTATATAAGGCTAGGGGTAGGTATCCTCAGGAGAGGGGAGAGGAGAGAAGATTTTTGAAGAGAGCTTTCAGAAGACGTAGAGCAACCAGGAGCCGACGGACCACGCTTCGTCAACCTCTAGCCATAGTTTAGTCATTCTTTAGATCCAATCTTCATTGTAATTAGGGCTAGACAACTCACTCTGTACTCGATACACCAAATTCATACATCATCCGCACATGGCGTAGGGTATTACTCCATCCAGGGGCTCGAACTTATATACATCGTGTGTCACTGTCTTTGTGCTCTGACATCGAAGGTACCCGTGATCATGTTTATTGTCGAATTCTAACATTCGACAGTTGGCGCGCCAGGTAGGGGCCTTCAACTGTTTTTGCAAATCAAGCATGTCTTCAGTGCGTGCTCGCATCGGATTCTCCGTTGACAACTCCGACGATAATTTTCGCTCGATCACAGTCATCGACCAAGCACCCGCGGTTGGATCTGAGATCGCCTTCGGAACTTTCCAAAGCAGTCAAGGTGGGTGTCGACCTTAACCCCAAATAGGAACTCGAACTCGTCACTTTTCTTCAAGCAAACCATGATGTGTTTCTATGGTAACCGTCCGACATGCCTGGAGTCCCCAATAAGGTGATCGAGCATCGACTAGCTGTGAAACTAAGCACCAGACCTCTGGTGCAGAAGCAGCGTAGATTTGAGGAAGACAGAAAGCAGGCCATACAAGAGGAAGTCGGTAAACTCCCGAAAGCTGGCTTCATTCGAGAAGTCTGTCACCCAACGTGGTTGGCGAACCCTGTCCTCGTCAAGAAATCCAACGGCAAGTGCAAGATGTGTGTCGACTACACCGATCTCAACAAGGCTTGCCCTAAAGACCCTTTCCTCTTCCTCGCATCGACCAAATAGTGGACTCTACTGCGGGCTATGACCTGCTAAATTTTCTAGATGCCTACTTGGGGTATCACCAAATTAGCATGTCCGCAATGGATGAGAAAAAAACTGCTTTCACTACTCCCTTCGGTGTATTCTATTATATTAAGATGCCTTTTGGTTTGAAGTGTGCTGGTGCTACGTATCAACGCTGTATCCAAAACTGTTTAAAACCCCAAATCGGGCGAAATGTGGAAGCGTATGTCAATGATATCGTAGTCAATTCGAAAACCGAGAACACTTTAATCAGCGACCTCGAGGAGACATTCGTCAACCTCAGAAAGTATCGCATGATGCTTAACCATGAGAAATGTACGTTCGGTGTTCCGTCCGGCAAGCTTCTCGGTTTCCTGGTGTCCAGTCGAGGCATCGAGGCCAACCCGCGTAAAATTGAGGCTATCGACCAAATGCGTTCTCCGCGGATGCTGAGGGAAGTGCAAAAGCTCACGGGTTGCATCGCAACCCTTAGTCGATTCATCTCTCGGATGGGCGAACGAGGGCTGCCCTTCTTCAAATTACTCAAGAGGCAGGACACGTTCGAGTGGACCAAGGAGGCAGAAGAAGTTTTTTCGGGATTTAAAAAGGTACTTATCATCTCCGTCGGTTTTAACCTCGCCTAACGAAAAGGAAGATCTCTTTTTGTACATTGCAGCTACCCCTCAAGCAGTAAGCACAGTCCTGGTGGTCGAGCGGGATTGCCCTGAGAAAAAGGCCAAGGTCCAGAAGCCGGTGTACTACATAATCGAGGTCTTGCATGACGCCAAGCTACGATACCCTCAAGTGCAGAAGATGCTGTACACCGTCCTGATGACTTCCCAAAAGCTGCGACACTACCAGGCACACAAGATTACGACATGATGACGTATCTGCTCAAGGAGGTAATACGCAACCGAGAGGCGATAGGGCGAATTGCACAGTGGGCGGTCGAACTCGACGAGTTCGAGGTCGATTCCGCGCCACGAACCAGCATCAAGTCAGGAGCATTGGCAGACTTCATCGCGAAATGGACGCACGTCAAAGAAAAAGAGCACAAGACAGTTGATGACCACTGGACTATATTCTTCGATGTGTCGCTCACACTTCAGGGCTCGGGGTCTGGCATCGTGCTCAAATCCTCGACAGGTGAGGAGCTTAACTATGTTATCCAACTTGATTTTCAAGCCTCAAATAATGTTGCAGAATACGAAGGACTGGTTAACGGGCTCCGTATAGCTACGTCACTTGGGATCAAAGGACTACTCGTGAAAGGGGACTCATAGCTAGTCGTGAACTAAGTACAGAAGGAGTACTAGTGCTCGAATGACAACATGGTGGTATATCTAAGCGAGGTTCGCAAGCTAGAGCACAAGTTCGAAGGGCTCGAGGTAAGGCATATCAGGTGAAGTGAGTCCGAAAATCTTTCGACTCAAGAAATTGTCAGTTCAAAAAGTTTTGATTGAAGGAACTTTCAGTTTGAAAATGTTTAGAAAAATACTTCTTATTCAAAAGCTTGGGGGAATTGGAAAACAATTTTTTTTGAGTTTGAGGGGAAGGGAATGGGGGAGTAACGTGGGATGAAGGGAATGTCGCCAATTGTCACGATGAGAGTGCCTCTAAGGGGAAAGGAAGGTGGTGCCGCCATATGTCACAACAATAAGAAAAATTTCAATATAGGAGATTTCAATTTGGGAACTTTTAACTCGGGAAGTATCAAATAAGAAAAATTTCAACAAAACAAAAATTTTCAAAACTTTAAGTTTGAAAATATCTAATTCAAAAATTTATAGTTTGAAAACTTTTAGGTTAAAAATTTTGATTTGAAAAGGCTTTCGGTTCGAAACGTTTCGACTCAAAACTTTCGGTTCGACAAGTTTCAACCCAAAAGACTTTCGGTTCGAAACTTTCGACCCAAAAAACTTTCGGTTGAAAAACTTTCAAATCGGTAAACTCTTGGTTGGAAAGTTTCGGTTCAATAAACATTTTGTTCAAAATTTTCAAATCAAGAATTTTTGAAAATTGTTAAGAAAATACTTTCTATTAACAAACTTGACAGAAATTTTGAAAACAAAAACTTTTTTGAGTTTGAAAGGAAGAGAATTGGGAAGAAAACTGGAATGAAGGATATACCACGAAGTGTCGCAATCAGAGAACCTTTAAGGAGAAAGGAAGTAGGGGAAGAAAGTAGATACCACCACATGTCACAATGGGAGGTCGTCCTCAACAAAGATTTGATGAGGGCACCCTTAAATTAGCGATTCTGTTCCAATGGTTATTTTGCTTACTTGATGCAGTGAACTTTTGAAATAAAACTAAGACAACCAAACACCCTAGAATCTTGTAATGACAAGGATGGAAAAAAGGAAGAATTACAAACTTTTGAATAGGATATTAGAAGTTTCAACCGAGAAAAAAAATGTTATAAAAGAAAACATTTCAAACTTTCAAATATCACTTAGTCAAGGCAAAGTTATGAACTTTCAATTCATTTAGGGTTTAAAAGAAATTTCACCTATGCACATTGAAGTTGACGAGGATTGAAAGTTTATTACTCATTTGGGCACTCAACTATCCGTGGCTATACTCTATTTTAATGGGCCTACAGTGCATAAAGCCCATAATATATAGAACGAAGCACACCTTTATCCGAACAGTTAAGTATTCGACAAGTTCAGTCAATATGGTCAATGACTTTGCTTCATACTGGTCGTCTCTGACCAATGAAATAGTCACTTCAATCAGTGAACTAGTCAGGAACAAGCGGTTATCCCTGCACATGTCTCCGTGCAGACAGTTGTCTGACAGATATGCATAACTACTCAGAAGGTATCTCTCAAAAAATCACCCTTTGACGAGAAGATACCATTTGGCTGGAAGACATCTTTCGGTTAAACGACGCCCCTACAGAGAATAACTGTCACATCTTCAACCGATATAAATAGGGGGCCAATCCGTGTTCTTGGAAACATTTGGCATTAGCAACTTACAATCATTCCGATTCACAATCATTTTGTAATCTTTATACTCTGTTGGAGCCACTTGGCTAATAACGAAGCAATCCCCATACACTATTTTCCTCATTTTGTACGCTAGGAGCCCACAATTATATTTTTGTAAGTTCGATTAAGGTACCCTAGGTCTTGGACATCGACAAAAGTCACTCCACATCATTGAAAAAAATTGGGTGTGGCCATGAAAATAACATTATGGATGATCAAGTGCCTCGTGTTGTATAGGGAGGGAGATGGCAGCTCACCAGCATGGCTGGGACATCATGCAGCGGTGTTAAGGAGCAAGGAAAACATGTTATGAGGTAGAAAGAATGTAAGATAGAGAAAAAAGATGAAGGTAGATCAATTCACATGTGTCGTTGACTGTGACCATTGATGGCCTGAGTGTGGCTCATTGGCCATCGGGACACTTGTCATGGTGGTCGAATCGTTGGCTGATTATGTTGGATTCGGCAATGGTAGCTTTATTCAGGCGCCTAGGGTTTCAGTGGGTCAAGGAAGGAGGCGGTCAATAAATATGAATGAAGTGAGTAAGAGATACCGGCAATATGGATTGACCACTAGAGAGGGAAGCTATGGGAAGTAGCCGAATCAGAAGAAAGGAAGATGAAGAGGAGGGGGGACGCTTGGGAAATTGAAGAAAAGAAAGGAAAGTAGTGGCTTTTTTTCTATACTTTAATATTATAATAGATTGATCTAACATTTATGATGGGGGAGTGGAATTGAAAGGTGTATGACAATATGCCCAGTGAAAGCATGGATGCCCGCAAAATAGCTTTCTTGTTGAGTTTCGTCAAAATATATGCCTTGTAGGCTTATATATGAAGGTGATTGTATGATTCCCACAGTAGCCTAAACAGATGCTACTTTACAAATGGACAACCAATAACTAGCATGTATTACATTATAGCATAGCAAATTAGCTGGAGAAATCTATCATGCAGATATTGATCACATTTATAGGGTAACCAAATGCAACGTAGTATTGTGTAATGTGCTACACTTTTTGTCGCAAAAAAGGTACACTGTGTTTTCTTTGAAGAATATGCTACACTTTTTAATCATGCAAGTTAACATGAAAAAGTTAACCAGTCCAATTGTGTGGTAGCCAATTAAACAAACTCCTTAGTCAACTGGTAGAAATGAGGATTTGGATATCTCCTCGCTACAGGGGTTTGAATGAGAAAAGGTGTTTCATATATAGTGTTTTTTAATTCGCTTTAGTTTTTAAACCTATTATCATTAGAAAAATGTGGTATGTCATATTCAGTTGGACTACGGATCTACTTACCATTTGCAAGCTAGCTCATGCAGCATGTCTGCGAGACGTCACAAATAGCCCACCTAGAACTGAGCTTAGCTTGGTTGCCGAGCTTGCCATCGGGCAGTTGGCCCTAGTTGAGCTTGCATGCTCATCCAGTACATACACATATACGTATTCAACGAAAAAGGGTTCCTTAACGTGTGTAAGGATGTGTACGTGTATGTTATATGAGTATAATATATATGGGTTATGCCTGGTATTATAAAAAACAGCCCGCTCCAGGGTTAGTAAATGAAACCTAACCTCTTAACTAAATCAGTGCATAATCGTCCTTGACATTGACGCCTGAAATTTATCCAATTATTGGCGTTATAATTGTGTTATGATTGCATTTAGCACGATTTAGTATACATTAAATACGTGTGCTCAACGAACACAGCTTTGTCCCAAAACGTGGCTCACCGCGGCGGCCACGTGGCTGGACCGGCCATTAAATTCTGCGCCTCACAGACAGAAGCCCGGATCCACTGTGCCATTGTTCAGTTTTGGTCAACAGGCAGCAGCATGTGTGGACCGTTTTGTGGTACATGGACCATTATTCTGAACCATCAGAGGGCCGGCACACGGCTCACATAAAAGTAGATGGAAAATCAAAGCGTATGCGGCCGTTTTTTTTCCCAAAAGTTTTGAATTTCATGTCAGACTCAAAAGCCGCAGTTCGATAATTTATAGAGCATTGCGGAGTACTGGCTACAGTGAAAAATTTACAAAATATTTTTTTAACAGTGCTTTGGACGATACGAGTCCTTACTTTTTGATCCATCGGTTCACGTGTAACTGCCAAAGTTTTTGACTAGTACATAGAATTGAAAAACAATATGACATAACACGGTGACTATGAAAGATTGAGGTGTACAAATTAAAATTTGCTCCTTCCTTTTGCGTTGTCTACTTGATTATTTGTTTAACAAAAACTCTTCACATTATATCACAGACTTGATTTTGGTCAACCCCACGTGTACTCATTTGCCAACATGCATCAGGAGGTCGAAGGTTCTCAACCTGTAAACACCTTTGTTAGTGGATTTACTTATACCCTCTTCCAAAAGCAACATGCATGTCTTTGCATACGGATTTAAAGATGAATAGACCTGAGAATCCGATTCTATACGATAAGCTGAGGTAGCTATAGCTCTGATCTTTCTGGACGAACTTTCTTCTCCTGATCAAATACGCTGCTTTAGTACTTGCCGGCAGAGGCAGATCGCGCCCATTTGTACATGTACTAGATGCTCTACACGTACGCTATACAATGCGGAAGAACAATAGAGGGATACAATATAGACCCTCTTCGTGTTAGTAATGTTACTCTCAAATTTGGAGGAATGTAGCTGAGTATTTATGGAGCTCTTTCGACCAATTCAAAGTTTATTTTTAAAAAAATCCTTTGCATGTGGAGGAAATATATGTGTTCAAGGGTAAAGGAAGCAGGTGATCATGAGAATTATATATGCGATACGCTCTCCTAATTCCAAAGTAAGCCATGTTTGGAATCCCCTGAAGCAGTGGCAGAACTTGGAAGAAAATACAGATATGGCTGATGGAACATTATATATTTAGATAATTTAGGAAGAGAGGATTGGGTGTATTATATTAGTATTTAAAGCTAGCTAAAACGAAGCTTTAGGAGGCGGCCATGTCCCCCTTTAGCCCTAGAGAAGCTTAATTTTCTCAAGGGAGGTGGGTCATGGTCTCCTTTGGCCCTAGAGAAGCTCCACCCCTGAAAAGTGCATACAGATTAAAAACAATTTGATCTCAGTCTAGTAGTGAGGGAGCTGCTACGCAAATTAATTTTATCTTCTTCTATGAACCAAGAGTATTCATGCAAATTATCCATACTACATCTTGCATGATTAATCTCATAATCTAGCAATTGTTTCTTTTTCCCAAGAGGTCAGGAATCCTCATCTTACAGCAATTTGAGAAAAAAAAGGTGCCTTTTTGCAAAATGACACCCATATAAAACCCTTTAATTGATCCCTTAACCCATCTGTTGCATCTAGTACTACACATAAGTGTCTCACCGACCAACCACCTACTACATCCGAAGTTTCTTCGTCACAATAGTAGTACACGGAGAAGAAATAATTGAGGGGGCTAGGAGCCTAGGACTAGGAAGGAATAAAGACATGCTGCAATGGCAACAAGTTAGCCCTGCCCATGCTCATGCATGCGGCACATGTAGCCCTGAAGTCTTGAACCCATTTTGGAAGGCAATGTAAGCTGCCATTGCACAATTGCACCCTGTCCTCTGTTGGAGGGGGTGGTTGTTGCTGGGCTTTCCCCTTTTCAGCACACAATGCAAAGAAATGCTTGGCTTTGAAGAATTGCTAGGTATCCTATTCCTAGGTGAGTATAGTTTGGAACAGAAAGCAATGCTGATCAGCACCTAAAGATCTTTATAAGAAAGGTAATCCAAATAAGCATGCCAGGGGTGCTTGCTGAAAGTGATAGTTGTCCATCTTTTTTATATGTAGCTAGATGCTATGCATTTGCTGCATTATAGCTATATCAAGCGTGTTTATTTCATGGCATACCGATTTGTTTGACTAACCCCACACATACTAACTATAAACAGTCCTATTTAGGCTATGAAAAACTAGTGAGAGTATGAAACAACGGTGATTCTAAGCTCGTTGTCCATGGTGCTTATTTGCATACATAGCTCGTTTTCTAACAGCATCTCGTTATATATGTACGTAGCACGCATGTTGTCAACAATAGAAAGGTATGATCTTTAACAGAAGGCAACATCTGGAGTTTTTTTTATAACAGAAAGAGTGCAGTCGAGGATAACTACTCCCTCCAGTCACAAATAGTTATCGTTTTGGATATTAACATGGTCCCTGAAACTCAACTTTGATCACTAATTTCTTTTTAAATAGAAAATTCAATAAAATTGTAATATTACGGAAGTACAGTTCGAGATAAATCTACCCATATGATTTTCATGCATCTAATCTAAAAATTTTAAAAATATCAATAGCTAAAATTTTAAAAGTTTGACTGTACATATTCTAAATTGACACGTTTTTGTGAACACATTGAGTAAAACACAAACGGGAAAGGAGAAGAAATTTTCTCCTGCTAGCTCAAAGTTACGGAACATGAATGCACAGACGCTTGAGTCTAGACTCTAGGACCCATTTAACCACGTCATCGATCTATGCTTTTATGATCAAAGCTCGTTGTCGTAGCTAGCTAGTGTTCGTACGTGTTCAAAATTCCTTCTTCTTTTGATTGAATTGATGGTGCCACATGGATTTATTAACAGCATAAAACCCCATGTTTTTTGGAGTCAAAAGAGTTTGAACAACTACTCGATCGATCCACGGCAACACAAGAATTTAGCAGCACAAACCGCATGCAAACACAAGGACCACGTAACCCCTTTAATTCGTCGATCGGACGATGCAAATCGTGTGAGCTCATGCATGGCCATACTCGCAGCAGTGCACATTGATTCCACGACGAAAGTCAAAGATCAAGAGAACCGCGCGCACCAGATATGTACGGCACAGTGCCTCCCTGATGCATGATAAATCAAGATATATAGTAATAACTGTCTCTCATCGATTAATACTTGACATGTACCGTTTAAGTACGTACAATGACTCCAATTTAACTTCTGCTTGCTCGTCTATCACTTCAGCTGGATCGATAATGGAAGTACACGCAGCGCCTTACACAGCATGAATTAATCACTTAGAGAAAAAACAAATCGACAGAGGGGCGAGAGTTGATAATGGAAGTTTGTTTTTTAGAAGTTTCTACGACTTACGCTCCGATAGCGTAGACTGTAAAAAGGACGAGATGAGACGATCGAGCCCAGCGCACGTACTCTACCGCGTGCTTCTGGGCCCTCGGCGCGTGCGCTCCCTCCCATCGGCCGTGCCGAAGCCCGAGCGGCTTAAACGGTGGCCGAATCATACGTGACGAGAACATGCCCCGGCCGTGTCGCGAGTAGTGACGCCTACTTCCCCACCAGTGGCCACCGCGCCCGGCGCGGTCCCGTCGGCGCGCGAAATCATCACTTTCCTGTCATTTGTTATCAAATCTAGCGTCTTCGTAAAATTATGTCTAGTTGTCATTCCTCGGAGAGCGTGGCAACCAAGCTGTCGCGGATAGAGAGCGGGAGGTTTCTTCATGGTAGAGAAGTGCGAAATATGACATATATCATTTTCCTCTACTTTTGCGGTTAGAAATAGAAAAATTATATAAATATATTCACGACTATACTAAATTTGAAAAAAAAAGAAAGAAAAAAAGAGCGTCTCGAAAAGGCATGAATTCTCCCGCGCGCGAGCGAGATGCGTCGAAACGGCGAAGAGACGGGGGCCGTGCCACGCACACAAGGTTTAAAATTTCGGCGAAATTCGCCGAAATTTCGGATTTCGGACCACCCCGAAATCTCAAGTACCGGCCGGAAATTTTTTTTAAAAAATCTGAAATTGCCACAGTAAAATCCAAAATTTCGTTTTTTTCCCGAAATTTCGTGTTTTTTGCCGGTTTTGAAAGTTTTAGGGCCGGATTTGGTCCAATAACCCTTAGGAAAGTCATCTCCTATGAAAATTTGTTGAAAAACCTAATTTTTTAAACATTTTAAAATTTTGCGTAAACATCACAAATTTTTATAAAATTGTACAAGCATGATAATAATCTGAAAATTTTATGGTACTATCCTTAGTAGATTAGAATCATACATAAAAAGTTTCAAAATAATCTAACTTCATTTGTTATCTTTAAAAAAATCAAAAAACAGAATGAACATAATTGGGACAGTTATATTGTCAGAATTTTATAAAAAATTTTGAGTGTGATTATGATCTAATTTTTTTTAGAGATTAATAATTGACTCAGTAACATTATATAAATTTTTCAAAAAATTTCAATATTTTTTGTTTGATCAATCAAATCTATGTAAGCATTGAACTTCGTTTGTTATATTATATTTTAAAAATAAAAAAGAAAAGAACATAAATGGTACTGTGCCTTGTAAGAATTTTATAAATTCACTGGAGTGTGATCATGAATCACAATTTTTATGGGATATTAAGAACTTCCTTATCACCATTCTTTAAAATTTTCAAAAAAAATTATGATTTACATAATTTTTCATTTTGTTCAAGTTTGCCGGTAAGTCTTTTAACATGGCAGTAGTACTGTTCAAATTTTTTAAAATTCATACAGTTTGATCATCATCTAAAATTTTATGAGAGAATTATAGATACATCATAACCATGCATAAAAAATTTCAACAGTTTCTAACTTCATTTGTATCATTTTCCATTCGGATCAAACTTGTTTGGCGTTGTTCTATCAGATGACGTCACTCTACGAATTTTTAAAAATTCCTCACATGTGATAATCAGCTAAAAATTTTATGAGAACATTATTTATGGATCATAACCATGCACAAAAAATTTCAACAGTTTATAACTTGATTTGTACCATTACATTCCGATCAAACTTGTCGGTCAGTGTTTTATCAGGACAGTACCACTCTTCGAATTTTTAAAAATTCCTCAGATGTGATCATCAGCTGAAATTTTTGTGAGAACATCAGCATTGTGCCAGGAACCTCTAAAAAAAATATCAAAATTTTTCGATAACGTTTAGACCACTTTTCAGCCAGTGCAAAAAACCCGAAAATTCGGAAATTTCACCCGAAATTTCGGGTTTTTTCGCCGAGTTTCGGGTTTTTTCCCGGATTAGACAGGATTTGAATTTTCAAATTCAAATTTTATCCGAAATTTCACCGAAATTTCGTTATACGGCCCGGGGCGAAATTTATTCCGAAACCGAAATTTGAAATCTTGCACGCACACAGGCCCAACCCACAACCAAAATCTCGGATCCGGCCGCGCGACGCAGCGTCTCCCCGGGCTCCCGCTCACGCAGACGCAGCGGCCGGCCACATTTATCACATCGCTTGAGCCGCACAGGGCGTGTTGGCGTACACACACATGGATGGGAGTATGGGACTACGTACACCGCGTGTGGTCCAGCCGAGCCAAGCGGCCTGAAGAAATCAGCGTTGCGTTGCGTCGCATCGTGCATAGTATTTGACTTGGCCATAAAGAGGGTCGCCGGTCGCGTACTTTTACGACAAGCTGTTGATTCCTCTCGGGCACATATGGGGCTGCGGAATTATGGGCCGTGCCTAAGGATGCTAACGGGTCAAAATTCAGCATGGATATGATCCAAACTTAATATTTTTTCATAGATCTATATATAGTCTAGATCTTGATTTACATTTTTACCTAAATAAATTATTGTTTATTTGATGAGTTGATAGTTTACGGTGCAATATTTAGTGATAAAACTAGATCTATCATTGTATCTCACTGAAAACATAGGTTAAAAGTTAAAATTTAAAATATACTAGTAAAGTATGTAGAAAAAAAAACCATTAGTGCTAAAGCAATATCAAGTGGTTTACTTGGCTAGTGGTGAGAGATTTAGTAGAAAAATATAAGATCCAAGCATGGTCCAATTTGATCTAGATTTGATCAAATAGCTATAGATCCAAAATAAGTCCAATCCATTTATAGTTTTGAACCAAGCTAATCCAAAAACCTGAACCAATTCAAACCCTTTAACATCCCTAGCCGTGGCGTGTCGACCCGAACCGACCATGGGTGTGCTTGCGGCGAGGTCCGGTTTGGGATGCAAACAGCGACGCAGCAGCGCGCATTTGGAAAACTTGCCCCGCCCAGACCAACATCGGATGCTCCAACCTAGTGCCGCACTGTTTGCTGGTACCACCCGCGCGTCGTACCCCCACGACTCATTCTGATTGGTAAGGCGTCCGGTTTGTCCCCGTGCTAGTCCACTCCCGAGCTCCTAAGTTTGTCAGGCAATAAGGAATTCTTTTGAGAAGAAAATAGTTCTACCGCGCTAGTTGGACTTGAACCCACATGTCAGTCATGTTTGTGAATATGTACTGAGGAATTCTTCAATTCTGCCAGCAATACTTGCTTTTAAGTAACATCAAAACAACAACGGTCAACAACAGGAACAGATATAAACAAGATCACGCCATATCAACTCATCAATTATCTGCAGGATATAGTCCTGTAACCTGATAGCTTTCCATGGTCCTTCTCCAGGCAAATTGTCTGTCTGTCTGTCTGTCTGTCTATGACGATGTGCCACGCGCATACATAGATAGAGTGCTTGAAATCTTGTTTTTATCGAATGAATTAGTTGGTTCGTTCTTCTTGCTGGGAGTTGACGTACGCGAGGAACCTCTGGAGCTGGCGGTTGTACGCGCACGGCCGCTCGACGTGAAGCAGATGGCCGGCCTTCGGGATGCCGTGCAGGAAGCAGTTGTCGCCCAGCTGCCTGCAGCAGGTTTCAGTGAGTTGCTCGTAGAGGTTTTTCGATGCATGACTCTGTGTTATGTTAATTCAACAATTTGTTTGATTGAACCGAAAGTTTGAAACACATGTAGTACGGTTTCGAGGTGGATGTTCGTGCGTGCTGGAATGGTTGCATTTATGAAGCTTTCACCGCCCAAACGATAGTGACTGAAGATGGTATCGGCTAGTGGGGAAGGACAGAGAGAGAGATGCTTACTCTTCCATCATCTTGGCGAGCTCTATGTCGAAAATGTTGTCCTCCTCGCCCCAGATCAGCACTATTTTCTGCAACCACGGCAGCAATTCCAATTTTTTTTAGAAGAGAACAATTATATATGGATAACACAAAACCAGGTTGTCAAGGGGGTAAAAGGTGGCCTTAGTTTGCCCAAGAAGGTGGCCCAAGTCAGATTAGAGCCCATAATGAGCATCAGCCAGCAAACGCTGCATGGGCCATGGATCTGACAATTTTGGGCCGTCAACTCAAATGGAGCTACTTGTCAATAGTAGTTGGACTTTCCTTAAAAAAAAAGTAGTTGGACTAATTGCACTAAACAAGCAACTCGATTATAGTAACATTCTGAAGAAAAAGATACCATGCGCACATCGGTTCAGATGATTTTGACAGCCAAAAAAAAGTTGTAGATTGTAACGATTGTCATTTGAACAATTGTAATTTTTGAAGGTTTGCAAGGCCCCTTGGATGAGCAAATTTTGACACATATATAAACTGTGATGATGACATATTTGCATTCTGCCAGTCACTCACATTAGTCAACTGTGCTATGTTCAGGTGTGCCACTTGCATACCTCTTAAGAGGTTGGTGAACGAATTAAGTAGCTGTTGGTTGGTTTGACTTAACAAGGATACCACTTACCTGTTGAAATGTGGGGATCTTGGCATCCATGTTACTGGTTATCAGCCCCTGCAACAGCTCCATCCGCTCCTTCCTATTGCTGAACATCGCCTACTCATCACCAAAACAACACATAAATATGTGTCAACTAACCAGCCAAACCCCAATCAACACTGCATTCCTAAGAAAAACACTAGTCCAACCATGACTAAAGCAATATTACTAGTCAAAAATAAAACAAAGAAACTTCTATCCTAATTCCTAAGTCCAAACAAAAAATTGGAAAAGATAAAATTAGTTATTGATTAAGCAAGAAAAGAAGTATGTACCACTAGTGTGTAGTGTGCTGTACTAATTTGGATATGCGTGCTTGCTTACCTTGAGGTAGTCCTTATAGAACCTGTCAGGGAAACCACATATTCTTGTACATGGAGACGGAGAGCAGCGCCTTGAGCCCCTTGATCGTCTCCGGCATAAGCAGCTCCACCGACGACCCCGCCTCGAGCCTCGCCATTGTCTTCCTGTTCACCGCGTCCGTCATGGCCACCACAGACCCGGACACGGCCAGCGACCGCACCAGCTCCGGCCGCGCCTCCGCCAGCTTGAACACCACCATGCCCCCGTAGCTGAACCCGACCACGTCGCACCGCGCCACGCCGAGCCTCGCGAGCGCCGTCGCCACGCACTCCGCCTGGAACTCCGGCGACCGGTCGGGGCTCGCCGTGGCCGACTTGCCGAAGAAGAGCAGGTCCGGGATGTAGAGGTTGTAGCGCGACACGAGCACGCCGAAGTTGAACTGCCACGTGACGATGCCCTCGGCGGCGAAGCCGTGGATGAGGACAACGTTGGGCTTGGACTCGGGGTTCCTCCTCCCCCTCCTTCCGGACCTCTTGGCGGCGGTGTCGCGGGCGCTGGGTTCTATCGGGTTGATGGTGGTTCCTTTCTTGCTGACGTGGTGCTTGGGGGCCCAGACGTGCATGGTGTGGTGCCCGGCTCGAGCTCGACGTCGAAGGGGCGGAGCCCGGCCATCCTCATCAGCCGCTTCAGTAGCGGCTTCTGTGCCTCGATGAAGTTCACCATCTTCTTGGCTAGCTGTTATTGGCTTCTTGCTACCTACGTGTAGTGTGCTAGTGTGTGTAGTGTACGTTATATCTCGTGTTCGAGATGGGCTAATTGTATTAATAGAGGAGCAGAGGGAACAGGGGCGGCCGGAAGGTGAGGTGTGCTCCGTGCTCGTATGGGCTGCCTGCGCTTGCAACGAGGGGCGGTGTAACGGCCGGTGAAGTCGACGGGCCGGAGGACAGGTAGGGTTTGGGTGGCGAGGGACCCACCGGCAGCCAGATAGAGAGAGAGAGAGAGAGGCATGGGGACAACCGGACAAGAGCGTGCGGGAGGCGGGTAGCTTGGATTGTTGCAACTTGTTTTATGTGGTAGTATCGCCGCACTGAAAGACAGTGACAATTCTCAACAGGGAAAAGAGAATGGAAGGATCTCCTTCATGCAACTACTATTTCATCTCTTGTTACGTCAAACGATATGCGAAGTAAGTTGGATAAATTTAAAATTGAAACTAGAGGTGCTTTCATTTTTTTTAAAAAAATTACACAAATATTAAAGTATGAATGAAAGGTAAATAGTGATTACTTACCCTTTCATTTGTTTAAAGATTTATGCAACTTATATTAACTGAAAAAGCATGGTAACATAGCTCATTTGAAACAAGGGTGAGCATTTATGAATATAGCTCATCTACAAATCATCTGCTGCAAGTTCTATGGAATAAATGGAAATTCACCTTCCCATCTGAGACTGCCAAGGATGTAACTTTAGTTACTTTGTGGGAAGTTACTCCTTTTGAAATGTAGTAGTTTTCGTAAAATTCAGCAATTTAATTTCGGTGTAAACAGACGACCCACTGCAGAGGACAAATCGCAGCTCATACTGAGATTAGAGGAAAAAAGAGTGTGTACTGTAAATTGCATGTTAGACTCCTACAATTTAACTATTCAGAGTTCAGACTGTCCTTCAGGTAATAGCATTGGCTACTTACTGCAGTGTTTTTCAAGGAAGACTATGGTGACATTTGCAAAATTATGGATCTCAGGTAGGAAAGGAGGGCTCTTGAGATTTCATAACAGCATTTCACTTCATTAAACAATATATGATGGGATTTGTATGTTTGTTTACATTTGAAACAAAGATTACACATTCATACAGGTTATACAGGATTTCCTCAAGATCTTCCTCTTCCATCAGCACGACATGAGATCCCGCGAGACTGTCACTGTAGGCAACTAGGCACAGCAGATGGTTAACAAGCAAATCAAATAAGCCGCTCTCAAATTCACCACCTGCGGCGCTTCCTGCCGTACCAATAACCAAATGCAGCAATTGACGCAGCTGCAATAACACCAGCCGTTGCGTACAATGCATAAGTAGGCTTTTCACTAAGAGTACGCCCACTGTCAGGTGAGTCCTTCTGGCTTTCCTGAATGGCAAACGTCAGACCTTTTTTCTCAAGTTCAGCCATGTTTGTGACCTTAGCTTTATGCCGAACAGCAATTGATAACGCCTTGTACTCTTCTCGGCTTCCACCTTCAAGAAATGCACCCCTAATCTGGCTTTTATCGACCCAATATGCACCAAACCTCGGGCTGCTGCTTGAGAAGTCTCCAAAGTGAACTACTTCTCCAACATTATCCCCGTAGAACTGCCAGGATAATGTGAAGACTCTGGAGTAGAAGAATGGCAGGTAATCAACGTCCCTAGTTTTGGAAGGCTCCAAGATGGCTGCAACAGCATGTTTAGCAGTTCTGCGAGCTGAGTCAACATGCTCAAGCCGTCGGACATCACCATCAAAAAGCTTGATAGGGAATGCGGCAGCATCACCAACAGCATACACAGAGCTGTCGCTTGTTTGCATTTGTCCATTTACCTTTATCCCACCTTGCTCCATCAACAGCTGACCTTCGAAAAGGCTTGTGTTTGCACGGATGCCAATACCAACCACAACCATGTCAGCTGAAAGGTGTTTACCATCTTTCAGGATTACAGCAGTCACCTGTGCATACATGGTAACATTTTTATTTTCACTGTCATTGTCAACCAATAAAGGCAGTAACTCACAGTTCTGATATCGTTGGAGGATTCAAATTGACAGGATAGGGGAAGTGCACTGTAAAATAGTAGAGCTAATAGTGGTTTGGACATAATGCATTCAATAACAAAGCAAAATAACAGGAATAGTCGAAGCTTGTTAAGCTCATCATATTCAATGCTGCCACAGTATGCTATTGGAAAACCAAGCCAATTTTTCTCCAGGGTTACCTTATCTCCGATCAAAGCCGGCGATGCCAAGACATGACAAACTAGGTACCTCATCCCTATTACATATAGTTTGGGTCCAGGCAAATCGAAGCTAATATTGGACAAGATTAAGGCCTATGCTAAAACATATATGATTTAAACAATTCTCCCACAAAAGGGAAAACCCAATTAGTTTACTGCCAGTTATCAGTGGAAACTGGCCAGAATTTTTACTTTTTTTTTTATCGAGATGACTTTTAGGTGGCTGAGTTTGTCTGTTACTTCAACAGTTATCCATAATTCCTACCCTTCTAACCCCTACCAGCTACCTGAATTTGACTGCCAGGAAACAAAATTCTTGGCATTGACTGGGAGTATAAGGCAATGAGTTTTTTTGTAATTTGTTAGTACAATGTAAAATTGCTAGCCATCTACTGCAAAGCACTGCCAGTTTCATGGGATGGAAACTCACCTTCCCTGTCGAGTCTTTTTCAAAGGATTTCAGCACAGTTCCTTTTATAAATGTAACTCCTTTTGAAGTGTAGTAGTTTTCATAATATTCTGCAATTTTTTGTGTAAACAGGCGAGCCACTGCAGAACAAATCAAGGTCATATTTAGATGAGTAGGAGAGGTCTTTACAGCATATCTGGGGAGTCCTAATACAAATAGTTCAAATAGTTCTTCTAGAGATGTAACATCTACTACTTACTGCAGTGGTTTTCAGGGAAGACCATGGATACTTTTATCTTATTAACAACCAATGCAGCTGCACATTCCATTCCTATGTAGCCACCACCAATGACAACAGCAGTTCCACCAGAACATGATTTCATCACGTTCACTAACTTATCCGCATCGTCAAGATTACGTAAATAGCATATGTTCTCAGCATCTGAGCCACTTATTCCAAATTCTTCCAGCATCAAAGCCTAAGTTATTTACAGAGATACAATTTAAGAAGACAAACGATTCAAATACAATATCCCAGATCAGTTTTTTTTTTAAAAAAGAAAGCAACAATTTTTGAAAAACAAGAGAAGATGGACTAAAAGAGGTATAAATAGATCCAATACCCGAGCACCTGTCGCAACGATAAGAGTCTTATAGCTGATAGTTTCTCCAGCAGCTGTAAGCAATGTCTTTCGCCTCACATCAGCATTTATCACTTTTGTTCCAAGAACAAGTTCAATACCTAGTCAAGTAAATTCACAGTTAGTAGATAGAATACACCATTTCCACATAGGCACACACACACGAAAGACGAGAACAGTAACTGGATGATAACGCCATCTTTATAACTGAATCAAAGAACAGACAAAAATTCATTGCATAAACCCATCTAATAAGTTGCATAGATTTTTACCAGATTATATGTTTACTTGGAAATTTAATCAACTATCACAATTGCCAATATGTAATACATAAGATGAAAGATAGAATCCAGTAGAAAACCTTAAAAGAAACCTACCATGTTCTTTGTACCATTTTGTTGTCAATAGTTCATCACTATCACCAACACAAGTATGAAATCCTGGAAGATGAGCGGCACCTGTAAATAGAACAGGGATTAATAAACAGCTAGCAAGATTAACAATCTGAGTTTCAAATGCTGGAAGACAAGACACATCTGCAAATACCATGGTAACCGGTAAGCATGGTTATCACGACGCCCCAGCGAGGCGAGTCGCCTCCGGAGCGCCTGGACGCCTAGGCAAGGATTAGGCGACCAAAAAAAGTCTATTAATATCAGTATTTCTCTCAATCTCAGCCCATTCAACGGCCCAGCCAAACCGGCCCAGCTGAGCAGCCCACCCCCTCTCTCTCTCTTTCAGCCCAGCCGAGCCGGCCCAGCCCCCCCTCTCTCTCCCTCTCTCCCTCTCCCGGACTCTCCGCATGTGAGCCGCCGCCCCTCCACTCCCTCTCTCCCCCCCCGATCCGTTCGGCGCCGCTCCCCCCTCCCCCCGAGCGCCGCCTTCCCCTCCTCCCCCCGAGCACCACCTGGATCCGGCGACTCCCCTCCTTAGGCCGCCGTCTGTCCGGATCTACTCGAGAGAAGCGGCAACACAGAGGAGCCGGCGGTGGAGGCGACGCAGAGCAGGCAGGCGGTGGAGGTGGCGGCGCCGCGGCGAGCTCCTTCCGTTCGGCCGCTGCTCCCTCCCCGAGCGCCGCTTTCTCCCGCGCCTCCTTTCCGGCCAGCAAAGTGGCGGCCGCCGATGGATCGGACGCCTAGGCGGTGACTAGGCGTCACCTAGGCGACGCCATGATAACCATGCTGGTAAGCAAACATGTTACCAGTAGCATCACGAAATTAATCACATGCTAGAATATTTTGAAAGTAAACGGAGTAAAGCTTATTTTCCCTTCGTCATCTATTTTTCGTTCACTAGAAGTAATTATTGGGTTAAATTGAAACAAAGATTGTATGGTCTATTTTGACCCCAGTTTTCCCTCAATTCGATTTATTTCTATCATGCAACTTCACATTCTAGCCCTTAAATAGGGCTGCATAGCACTTGCATGCATCTGGTGTGTCTGTGCTCCATTCTACTAATATCTTGAGACCTCACATAGGAGATCAGTGTAGGAAAAAGCAAGTAGACATACTGTTGCAGACAGTGGTCCTACACAGGGAAAAAGAACAAATACACGGTAAACAGGATTTGCTTGTTTCCCTGCTGTCGTGCAAGCCATTACAAACAACAACAACAATCAAACCTTTTGTCCCAAACAAGTTGGGGTAAGTTAGGAAAGAAACCCAATCAAAGTCAACAAAACCCTTAAACTTTCGATCTTGGGTCATGATTCTGGTACATAGATCGCTAACTTTTATGTACTCCTATTCAACGCCAAATCTTTGGAAGCATTCCAATCTCTCAAATCTCTTTTAACTGCTTCTTACCACATCAATCTTGATCGACCTCTGCATCTTCTTATGTTTTCGAGATGACTTAAAATTCCACTACACACTGGTACCTTAGGAGGCCTCCGTTGGAGACGTCCAAACCATCTCAGACTATTTTGAAGAAGCTTTTCTTCAATTGGTGTTACCACAACCCTACCATCATTGCAGATTCAATCATACTTTGTATGACCACAGATCCACCGTAACATCCGTATCTCTGCTACACTCATCTTCTGTACATGTTATCTTTTTGTCACCAAACATTTCACTCCATACAATGTCGCAGGTCTAATTACCGTCCTATACAACTTACCTTTTAACTTTTGAGGGACTTTTCTATCACATAAGACACTCGATGCTTGGCACCGTTTCAATCACACCGCTCGTATCCTATGGCTCACATTTTCATCAATTTCACCGTCAATATGTAGCATCGATCCCAAATATCCAAAAGTTTCCTTCCTGGGCACTATTTTTCCATCCAGACTAATATCTCCACCACTGCCATAGCACCGCTGAAAACGCACCTCATATACTCAGTTTTAGTCCTAGTAAGTCTAAAACCCTTTGATTCTAAAGTCTTCCTCCACAACTCAAGTTTTCTATCAACACGTACCATATTCTCATCAATTAGCACCACATCATCAGCAAAAAGCACACAACAAGGAATCTCTCCTTGTATGCCTCGCGTGACTCCATACATCGCTAGGGCAAAAATATAGGGGCTCAATGATGACCCTTGATGTAGTCCTATCTTCATAGGAAAGTCACTGTTATAACTATCACATGTTCTGACATTAGTCTCAACATCGTCATACCTATCCTTAATTAAGGTAATGTACTTTGTTGGGACTTTTTTCTTTTCAAGCGATCGTCACATGACCTTTCTTGGCACTTTGTCATAAGCTTTCTCTAAGTCGATAAACACCATTGAGCAAGATAAAAAATAAACGATGTAATATGGATTTGTGGGGGTTAAGTTGGATAGAAAGTAGAAAGGCACAAAGACAGCCATCCATTGATCCACCGGTATGGGGGTCAAAAGTAAATATCTACCTTACCATCTGCGTCTATCAATGTGTTACATAAAACTAGGCTTTAACAAACATGTAAAGAGAACTGGTTTTTTAGTGACAGAAGAGAGGTATTTCAATTTTTTAAAACATTCAAAAGGAGCAACATTAATCTTCACCAAAACTATTTTTAGTGAAAGAAAAATGTCTCACATTATTTCACTGTTGTGTCTACATATATTTAGGGTTTTCGAATACACACAAGTGTACCAGCAGAATGCTAGGTGGGTTAACGAAACTCAAAAGTGTGTGAAATGCACCTTCTGGGAGTAAATAGCCTTTGCTTAATGCAGGACGTTCATAAGGAGCAACCTGGCAAAACATACAATAGAAATTATCACCAGAGAAATAAGTGTTCAACAATAGAATCATAGCGCATGCAACTACGCGATAATTTTGAATTATGCTCCACAAGCC
Organism: Otatea glauca; assembly: GCA_036346275.1. Lineage (NCBI taxonomy): Eukaryota > Viridiplantae > Streptophyta > Magnoliopsida > Poales > Poaceae > Otatea > Otatea glauca. The sequence continues at coordinate 46,017,575 of CM070714.1, forward strand.
AAAAACTTTCTTATCCATGCTTTCTAGATAAAGGTCCACATGTACACAAACATTCTTTTTCCTTCGTATTTGTCCCCTCTGTTTGCCCCCAAAAAATCAGCGGACACGCACCTTCCGCGAAAAAAAAAATCATTTCTAGTCTGGAAAGAATATTTTTCAGGCACTGCTTCAGTAACTATTCGCCCAGTGACGAATGATCATATGATCTACTTTTCCTTCCCTCTGAATCTAAAGGCCACAAAGGGAAAATGTGACATTCCTTTCTTGCTCCTTGATGGAAACTCAATGAGCTTGAACTTAATTAGACTCAAAAATGCAATCTTGGAACATACATTTATTCCTTGGAGATATAATAGAGGATCCAATCCAGAAGAGGGAAGATTTTGCCATTACTAGCTCACTGATCAATTTTCCATTAGCAGACTGCAGACTAATCCATGACTCCATAGATAGCATCCCGCTTGGCCCATGACAACCTTTTTCTCCCCTACTTAAGTCGGAAAAAAAAATTACTAGCATTCTCGGCACAGCTCAAGCAACCAAAACAATTCCTAGCACAGTTAAAAGTACACCAAAACAAGCAATTCCAAACATTGCCGGCGAAGCTCTACCCACCAATCAGCGAATCGATCAGTAAGGGATGTGAATACTCAAGAAGAGCAAATACGGAAGAAAAACAAGGAACTCAGGAAGCAGTAAGGAAGCGCGTACGGCCTCTTCGGAGATGATGCAGAGCTCGCCGCGGGAGTAGCCGCCGCGGCGGGCGAACTCGAGCGCGGCGTAGCCCGCGGCCACGCCGCCGCCGAGGATCACGTACACGAACGCGCGCCCCATCCGGTCCACGTCCTTAGATGCGGGCCATGGCTAGGCAGCCACAGCTCTCTCTGACCTCCCCGGCTTGTGCGAGTCGTATGGGGTAGGGGTGGAGGTGGGGGAGATGATGCTTCGCCTGAGGGGCCCAGTCCAGTCGGTGTTATCTTCCCCTCGCGGTCAAGGAAGAATGGGTGACGTCGGGCTTGATTAACGTGGAGGGTGGAATTTCTTGGTGTTTTATTTGGGGTTTTTCTTCGTTGTGGATGGATAATCTGTCGAAGGAATATGTTTGTGTGTTGGAGCAGGAATGGGGACTTGTTTTGGAGAGCTTTGGCACTTCATTTGTTTGATTTTAATGCGAAAAAAAAGGAATTTTCTATGTATAAGGCCCGTTTGGAATACATAAATTTCATTGAAATTTGATAAGAAACAGTTCAATTTTCGTAACAAACCGAAAAATATCATGCATTTCAAAAGGAACCGAAGGTGACTAGTTTTTTTTCTTGAATGTAAACAACATCTTTTATCATTTGGATCAATGTGAAATTAGACGTCACACAAATCTCTATGCAATTCCACGGTTACAAATTTTGATTTACATTTAAGAAAATGGAATGATAGGAAGCATATGTCCATACTATCGTATGAGCTTCATACATTCCATTGCCCACGTGTTCGCTCAGATGGCCCACAGTCCATCCACTATTTAGATTTTGTGGCGACGAGGGAGAAAAAAAATCAGATGATCTTATCCCCAGGCTGCTAACTACTTGTTCGTTACTATCATTCACAATTAGGGACGGCAACGGGGAAAATTCACGTGGGGAGCACCCTCCCATCCCCGATCCCCGATAAACAAAAATTCTCCGTCCCCGTCCCCGATCTCGTACACGGGGCTTAATTCTGTTGACTTAATCTCGTTGCATGGTGCTTAACAAATTAATTGGCTCGTTTATTTACTTGCTTTGTTCAGGTTGTGGGCTACCCTGTGTGGAAAGCTCATGATCAGTCTTATCAGTCTTAGCTGGTTTCGGGTGTGGTTGAGCAGGTCTTCCGTGGACTTGGGATGGCACGGACAAAGCGGAATCACCTGCATGTAGCTCCACTATCTTGTAACCGTTCTTGTTAAGATCCTTCCTTAGTTGAATAAGAAAAGAACGAGAAAAGCTGCAGTTAGTTGAGCGGCGCAAAACGTTTTTCCGTCCCTGCTCTGTTTTGCTTTGTTCCCTTCTCTCTGAACTTTGTCTGACGAAATTCAGTGCGCTATTCATTTCCCCGCAAAGACCGAATCTCAAGTTTTTCCTCACGGTAGTCATTGTTTCCAACATTTGGTATCAGAGCCAAATTAATCATTCCGGTTGATCATGTCTGTGCGGGAGCGAGTAGCTGGAGTCTCGAGGACTCCGCCACGGCAAGGGCGTGGCCGGTCACCATCGCCGGTGTGGGGACAGCGACGGCCACGGCCCCGTGATGCACCAGGCCGCGACGTCGTCGTTGAGCGAGTCAAGGAGGCCGGTGTGCAGATTCGGTACCCCACGCTCACGCGTACGAATTACGCGGAGTGGGCGATGCTGATGAGGGTGAACATGCAGGCGCAAGGAGTTTGGGAGGCAATTGAGCCCGGTGGAGCTGAGTACCGCGTCGACCGTATGGCTCTCGCAGCCATTCTGCAGGCTGTTCCTCCGGAGATGTTGGTGATGCTTGCGGCGAAGGACTCCGCGGAGGAGGCGTGGAATGCGGTGAAGGCCATGCGGATGGGGGTGGAGCGTGCGCGCAAGGCAAAGGCGCAAACGCTGCGCCGGGACTTCGAACTGATCCGTATGAAGGAAGGTGAGTTCGTTGATGATTTTGCCATAAGGCTCACAGGCCTCGTCGGCAATCTTGCGGCCCTCGGCGACCCAGTCGAGGAGGACAAGGTCGTAAAGAAATTCCTGCGGGTGGTGACGCCGAGATTGACGCAAGTCGCTATCGCCATCGAGTCCACCGTTGATCTGTCAACACTCACGGTGGAGGAGCTCACCGGCCGCCTGCGCTCAGCCGAGGAGCGATATGGATTGGGCGAGTCTGGTGAGCTTGGTGGTAAACTGCTCCTGACAGAGGAGGAGTGGAAGACTCGCATGAAGCGTCAAAGCCAGGAGGGCTCGTCGTCGTCAAAAGGCTGGGGCAGCGACAAGCAAAAGCCTACGGGTGCGAAGCCAGACTCGCCGAATAAGGACGGCAAGAGCGCGATGGGAGGCAGGGATAAGTCGAGGATCAAATGCTACAACTGTGGTATTTTTGGTCATTTTGCGAAGGAATGTCGCAAACCCAAAAGGGAGCGCAAGGAGCAAGCCCATGTGAGCCAAGCACAAGAGGAGGAGCCGACTCTGTTGTTCGCTCAGGTGTGTGCTTTGACTGAAGTTGAGAAGAAACAAGATGAAGCCATCTTTCTGAATGATGAGCAAGTCCAAGTGAATCTGGGGCAGACAAAGATTTCGCCTGATGACCCATGGTTCTTGGACACGGGGGCAACTAATCATATGTCAGGTTGCAAAGAGTGTTTCACTGAGCTTGACAGCAGGATACAAGGCTCGGTCAGGTTTGGGGATGGATCGGTAGTAGACATTGAGGGGCGTGGCACAATTATGTTTACCTGCCTTACTGGTGAACATCGCGCACTGCCTAATGTCTATTATATACCTCGGCTGTGTTCCAATATTGTGAGCATTGGGCAGCTTGAGGAAGCAGGCTACTCATTACATGTTGAAAGTGGTCTGATGCTGATCCGTGATGAAGATGGTCAGTTGCTAGCCAAAGTAAAACGATCTGAGAATCGCCTGTACCAGCTGCACCTGAAAATGGCTCATCCTGTTTGTTTGGCAGCAAAGAGCAGTGAGCTAGCATGGCTTTGGCATGCACGGTTTGGCCATCTAAATTTTGGTTCCCTGAAGAAACTGGTTCAAGAAGAATTAGTGCATGGGCTGCCACGGATTGAGCACCCAGATCAGCTTTGTGATGGCTGTTTGGTGGGGAAGCAACGAAGAACTGTGTTTCCAGGAGAAGCGAAGTATCGTGCTGAAGGTCTTCTTGATCTAGTGCATGGTGATTTATGTGGTCCAATTACTCCTGAGACTCCTGGGAGAAAGAAGTACTTCATGCTCCTAGTTGATGATCTTAGCCGTTTCATGTGGCTGAAACTGCTAAGCTCTAAAGACGAAGCTCCGACGGCCATCAAGCAATTTCAAGCTTCGGTGGAGGTAGAAACGGGCAGGAAGCTGAGGGTTCTCCGGACAGACCGAGGAGGCGAGTTCACATCAGTTGAATTTGGGAAATATTGTGCTGATCAGGGGGTGCAGAGGCAGCTCACGGCGCCCTATTCGCCGCAGCAAAATGGTGTGGTAGAACGCCGAAATCAGACTGTGATTGGGATGGCGAGAAACTTGCTCAAGTCCAAAGGAATGCCGGGTAAATTTTGGGGTGAGGCAGTCACGACAGCCGTGTATATCCTCAATCGGTCTCCGACCCGCAGCGTTGAAGGTAAGACCCCTTACGAGGCCTGGTTTGGAAAGAAACCAAGTGTGGTGTATTTCCGTACGTTTGGGTGCATAGCTCATGTCCAGGTGGTGCGCCCAAATTTGAAGAAGCTAGATGATCGCAGCGTCAAGATGGTGTTCATTGGGTATGAACCTGGTTCCAAAGCCTATCGTCTGTATGACCCAGTTGGAAAGCGAGTGCAAGTGTCAAGAGATGTGGTGTTCGATGAAGAAGCTAGTTGGGACTGGAGCTCACAAGGTTGGAGTGGCACTGTGGAGGAAGATGATCCGCAAGATGTATTCACAGTGCAGTTTGCACATCCTGTGAACACAAGCACAATCCCAAACACTCCTGCAGTTGAGTTTGTTACACCACCTGAGACTAGTTCTCAACCAAGTGAAGAAGCCCCACGACGGTATCGCAAGGTACAAAATTGTCTTGACACGAGCAGTCCACTAATTGATTATCAATACAGTGGATTGTGTCTTTTGGGAGTTGAAGAACCTTCTAGCTATCTGGAGGCAAAGCAAGAAGCTTGTTGGAGGCAAGCAATGCAAGAGGAGTACAGTTCCATTGAGAACAATGGGACTTGGGAATTAGTTAATGCCCCAGCTGATTTGAAACCCATTGGTTTAAAGTGGGTATACAAGATAAAGAGGGATCCTTCAGGCCAGATTGTGAAGCACAAGGCTAGGCTTGTTGCCAAGGGGTATGTGCAGCAACAAGGTATAGATTTTGATGAGGTCTTTTCTCCAGTGGCTCGACCAGAGACAGGTCACGCTTCTTCGCCGCACTAGCAGCTCATGAGGGATGGGAGGTTCATCACATGGATGTGAAATCTGCGTTTCTCAACGGAGAGCTGGAAGAAGAGGTGTACGTAGTACAACCACCTGGTTTTGTGGATGAGGAGCAGCCACATAAGGTCTGGAGGTTGAAGAAGGCTTTGTATGGGCTGCGGCAAGCGCCGAGGGCATGGAATTCAAAACTGGACAGTAGTTTGCAGTCACTCGGTTTCAGCAGGAGCCAAACTGAACATGCTGTTTATAGAAGAGGGAATGGACAGTCATGCCTTCTTGTAGGAGTTTATGTAGATGATCTTGTCATTACTGGAATCAGCCCATGTGAGATTGAAAAATTTAAATGGGACATGAAGAAGTTATTCAGCATGACAGATTTGGGGCTGCTAAGTTACTATCTAGGAATGGAGGTAAAGCAAAGTTCAGAGGGCATTCTGCTCACCCAAACAGCATATGCAAAAAGGATATTGGAGAAGTGTGGAATGTCTGAGTGTAATCCTTGCTTAGTGCCCATGGATGCACGCATGAAGCTGAGCAAAATCAGTAAGGAGCCGCCTGTAGATGCTACTCTGTACCGGAGTATTGTTGGAAGTCTAAGATACTTGGTGAATACTAGGCCTGACCTTGCTTACTCAGTCGGCTATGTGAGTCGTTTTATGGAAACACCTACCACTGAACATTTTTCAGCTGTGAAGCATGTACTCAGATACATTGCAGGGAGTGTGAACCTTGGATGTGAGTACAGGAGAAGAAAAGATGAACCACTCTTACTTGGCTATAGTGACAGTGATATGGCCGGAGATGTGGATGATCGGAAAAGCACTACCGGTGTGTTGTATAAATTCGGTAGTAGCTTGATCAGTTGGCAGTCTGTGAAACAAAAAGTGGTGGCGTTATCTTCCTGTGAAGCTGAATTCATTGCTGGTACAACAGCAGCCTGCCAAGGTATCTGGCTTGGCCGGTTAATTGGAGAAATGCTTGAGAAATCACCGTTAAAGTCAGTGCTGAAGATCGACAACAAGTCAGCAATCTCGTTGTGCAAAAACCCGGTGATGCATGATAGAAGTAAGCACATCGACACTCGTTTTCATTTCATTAGAGAGTGTGTTGAGAACCGGAGCATAGCCGTCGAACACATCAGGACAGAAGAACAACTGGCTGACATTTTGACGAAGCCATTGGGGCATGTCAAATTCCTGGAGATGAGAGAAAAGATTGGGATGGTTGATGTCAGCCGGATGCAACAAGATTAGGGGGCGATTTGTTGACTTAATCTCGTTGCATGGTGCTTAACAAATTAATTAGCTCGTTTATTTACTTGCTTTGTTCAGGTTGTGGGCTACCCTGTGTGGAAAGCTCATGATCAGTCTTATCAGTCTTAGCTGGTTTCGGGTGTGGTTGAGCCGGTCTTCCGCGGACGTGGGATGGCACGGACAAAGCGGAATCACCTGCATGTAGCTCCACTATCTTGTAACCGTTCTTGTTAAGATCCTTCCTTAGTTGAATAAGAAAAGAACGAGAAAAGCTGCAGTTAGTTGAGCGGCGCAAAACGTTTTTCCGTCCCTGCTCTGTTTTGCTTTGTTCCCTTCTCTCTGAACTTTGTCTGACGAAATTCAGTGCGCTATTCACTGTCTGGCAAAGACCGAATCTCTGAAGTTTTTCCTCACAGAGCTGGGCTGTTTTCCAACAAATTCTCCCTCGTCCCCGATCCCCAACGGGTTTGCAGGGCCCTGACGGGGACTAATCCCCGAAAATGCTATATAAAATATCACATGCTACATGAATAAATCACTAGATTAATGGTGCATGTGTGATTAAGTGTGAGTGAATCACGAGAGTAATTTATATTTAGCATGCTTATTAATAACGACCTCACATATATTAATAACACGGGGACGGGGACGGGGAACGATGGAACGTCCCCGTCCCTGCGATCCCCGACGGAGACAATATTTTTCCAGATAAACCCCCCGCGGGGCGAGATTTCCCTCGTCCCCGTCCCCTAATAGGGGAATTCCCCGCGGGGAAATGGGGATCGGGGCCATTGCCATCCCTATTCACAACCACCCATTCACACGAACTTGCTCATGTCTCTCTCAGTCCTCATGCCCAACGAAAGCCGCTTCCATCACCGACAAGCTGCTTCGCCGCCGACTATTGGTCAGAGCTCATAACCACTCGCGCTTGATGAGAACATCCGCCGCAACCGGAGTTCATGTGGAGGTTTTCCCATGCAAGTATCTCGCCGGATCTAGCAATGTAGAGCCCAAGGAAGGTGAGGATGTGGATGATGAGCAAGGCCCACGATAAAAGGCAGTATTATGGGGAAGAGGCATCGTCGTGTTAGTCGCGTTGCTCCCTCCTCAACACCAGACCTTCATTGTCGCCCGCATGCCATCCTTCTTCCAGTAGGCTTGTTGTGGGTATCCCTTTAGACTGTTGCAACACCCTTTATCAATTGCTACACTCAGTATATGATTTTGTTGTAACATGTCCTCTCAAAATCTTTTCCTGCTTAGATATTCACAACTACTCGCTCTTGAACATATTTACACACCTACAATAAATTTTTCCTGCTTAGATATTCACAACTTTGCTAAATATCAACTAGAAATGATATATAATCTCCACGAGTAAGATATAAGTATGATTCATATGAATCTATGGCAAGAGAAAATTGCTAATATTCATGCGATTTTCTGCAAGAAACCCCATTTTCTTATGTATATATCTTACGTCTGAAGTTAAACTTGACTATAAATTCTACTTACAAAATCAGCCACATGCCCACATCATCATTTCGTTAATCTTACTTCTAAACGGGGCCTAAATTGCACATTTGTTTTGTGAAATGTGATAAAATTTCGAAAGAACCCCAGGCTCCCAGTAAGAAGACGTGAATAACCCTGTCGAATTCACCCGTGCGCTCTGCGCCCTCTACGCGCCTCACCCGTGCGCTCTGCGCCCTCTACGCGCCCCATCTACATGCGAGGTCGGCAACAGCTCCAGAAGCTTCTAGAAGGCGCCGCTGACTCCTCCACTCCTCTCGACGCGGCCCGCCTCCACGCCCACCTCCTCCGCTCGGGCCAACTCCACTCCTCCCACCACCTCACCTCTCACGTCCTTGCGTCCTACCCGCCCCGCCTCGCCCGCGGCCTGTTCGACGAAATCCCCGACCCGACCCCGCGCCTCGCCAATGCGCTCCTCCGCGCCCACGTCCGCGCGCGCCAGTGGCGCGCAGCGCTTCTCCTCCTTCCGCGCCTCCGCACGCGCCCGGACGCCTTCACCTTGCCGCTCCTGCTCAAGGCATGCGCCATGCTCTCCTCCCTCGCCCACGGCCGCGCAGTGCACGCGCTCGCCGTCCGCTCCCGCGCCGCGTCCGCCGACGCATTCGTCGCCGCCGCGCTCGTGCAGATGTACGCGAAGTGCGGGGACATGGTTGGTTCGGTGAACGCGTACGGCGCGTTCGAGAGACCGGACGTCGTGCTCCGGACGTCCGTGGTGGCAGGATACGAGCAGAACGGGCTGGCTGAGGAGGCACTGGAGTTCTTTGCATGCAACGTGGTTGGCCAGGGAGTCACGCCGAGTCCAGTCACGCTTGTGAGCGTGATCTCGGCGGCAGCACAGTTGGGGGATGTCCGGAACGGGCAGGCGTGCCATGCTTTTGTTGTCAGGAATGGCTTTGAGTATAAGTTAGCTCTGGTGAATGCTGTCCTTGGGTTTTACATGAGGATTGGCGCGGTACAAGCAGCAAGGAGGTTGTTTGAGGGAATGCCAGAGAGAGATGTCGTCACATGGAGCTGTTTGGTCGCTGGATATGTGCAATCTGGAGAAACCTGTGAAGCATTGGGGGTTTATAAGAAGATGGTTGAGGTAGGAATGGAGCCCAATTCGGTGACTGTAGTGAGTGTTGCGCACGCTTGTGCACTTGCTCTTGACGTCGAGGAAGGTAAGAGGGTGCATGACATTGCTGTCAAGATAGGGTGTGAGCTTGAGATGGCTGTTGCAACTGCACTGGTTGATATGTACATGAAATGTTCATGTCATGAGGAGGCAATGCGCCTCTTTTGTCAGATGCCAAAGAAAGATGCAGTGGCTTGGGCTGCGGTCATTAGTGGCCTTACCCAAAATGGTCTCCCTGATGAGTCTCTGCGAATGTTCAAATGCATGTTGTTGGATGGTCCTGTTCCTGATGCGGTCACTATGGTGAAGGCACTTGCTGCATGCTCAGAATCTGGTGTTACATGCCAAGCTCTTTGTCTCCATGGCTATCTGGTTAACGCTGGTTTCTGTAATAAGGTGTTTGTGGCAGCTGCACTTGTGGATTTGTATTCAAAATGTGGAAACTTGGATAGTGCTATCAAGATATTTGAAAGTGCCATCGAGAAGGATGTTGTGCTATGGAGCTCAATGATCGCAGGTTATGGAATCCATGGCCTTGGGCAGGAAGCTGTTGGCTTGTACCAAAGGATGGCTGCCTCATCGGTTAAACCTAATAGTGTGACATTTGTATCAGTGTTATCAGCATGCAGTCACTCCGGCCTTGTCCAGGATGGGAGGCGCATTTATGAAAGTATGACTCAAGTTTATGGAGTGATGCCAAATGCAAAGCATCAAAGTGTCATGGTTGATCTCCTTGGCCGGGCCGGTGAACTGCAAGAGGCCATGAGGGTCGTTCATGAAATGGATGGGAGAGCTGTTGCTCATACTTGGTGTGCCTTGCTTGCTGCCTGCAGAACACAACACAACACAGAGATGGGTGAAGTAGTAGCTAACACACTGCTCAAGCTGGATCCTAACTATGTTGGCTACTACAATCTCTTAACCAATATATACGCATTTGATGAAAAGTGGGACAGTGTAAAGGAGACTAGGGACATAATCAGAGATAGAGGTCTGAATAAGGTGCCAGGTTACAGTGCAGTTGAGGTCAATAATTTAGTGCACACATTCATTGCTGGGGAGAGATCACACCGAGATTGGGAGAAGATTTCTACATTGCTCTGGGAGTTGTCACGAAAGTTGAGAGGCGAGGATTGTTTCGTTCAATTAGACACTTAGTGTTTGAAGATTTCTGCTCTTCTCTGAATTGAAGAATAGTCCTTGAATGCACCTCACTTGATGGCAGATTTCTAGAAGAAAAGTGTTGAAGAAAACAGCATGTGCAAAGTGAAAATTCATCTTATAACAAAAAACTTGCAATAATTTTCAGTTTGCAAAGTGCAGAAACTTCAAGAAGAGTATAGTCATATTTCGGTTAAAAATCAATTATGTATGTTTTGCAACTTTCTTAACTTACTGATCATAGTTGTCACGACGGTCCGGCTAGGCGTGACGAGCCCAGGGCGCCTGGACACCTAGGCGCCTAGGTGGTTGTCTAGGTGATAATTGGACGACGAGCAGCAATAAGCAAGCATCAGTAGCAGGCTAGCAAGCAGCAGCATCAAGCATCAGCAGTGGCGGCAGCGGCAGAGCAGCGACATCGGCAACAAGCGGCAAAGCAGCAGCAGCAAAGTAGCGGCAGAGCGGTAGCGGCGGCGGTGATAGAAGCTTGGGGATCTGGTGGGCGAAGGCTGTTGTTCTCTGGATCTGGAGGCTACTGATGCACCAGCACCACTAATGCTGCTGCTAGTGGTCAAGAGGCGGCGGAGGCCTCCACCAGATCTGGAAGGGGTGTTGGGACGGGGGATCCGGAAGGAGGACCAGAGGGGGATCCGGAAGGAGGATCAGCACCTGAGGTCCGGAGCTAGCGGCGCTGGCGGTGGAGGCGGTGGAGGCGGCAGCGGTCCGGCGGAGGTGCGGAGCTCCCTGGTAACCTCTCAGTGCCCGCCTCACTCCTTTCGCTGTGACGCCCAGTCGTCCGCCGCAACGCCCAGATGACAAGGCGTCTAGGCGGCCGCCGTGATAACTATGTTACTGATGATCAGAGCAGGACAAAGTTTTATTATTAAAGAAGGTTATTGACACAATGACAGCACGGTGTCTTGAACTAAGTAACTAACTACTGGGTTTTGTAGGCAGATGCATATTGGAAAATGCTTTTGCTCAGGTCTGAACCTATATGTGAACGATTAGATGTCTCTGAGGTCCCCATTGACTATTTGGTTGTTCTAAGCTCCAACGCTTTTGCAGAGCAAATTCATCTGCAGTTCTCAGCAAGACAGCACCTTGTACATCCTGATCAACGCAACTTTAAGAAAGTTGATTGATCTGTTTTCTTGTTTTATGTAGGGCAATATGCCACATATGCTGATACAATTCCAAACTATTGCTTACCTCTTGTTCCTACTATGTTCGATCTGCAGGCTGCAACGAGCAGGTACTGAAATCAGTTATGAATTTCCTGTTGTTGCATTATTTGTTTGTTCTGATAAGTGCGGTCAAGAATAGCATTATGTGATTGAATTAACTTTTCTATAAATCGTCTAAGAACCCCATGGTCTTTGTGAAATACAACAGCATTATTTTGCATCCGTTGTCTTTTGTAGCAATTATTGTATCACTCTCAACACTCAGATGGATTTAGTAGTGTCCCAACAAAGGTGGAACATCACTAGTACTGTATCTCATTTCGATGTGGAACTGTTACAATGTTTGCATCTAGTTGGCCTGGTTCATGCTTTGCTTTATGCCGCATACTGTCTCAGTCTCACTAGTAAGTTTGCCTGCACAGCCACATGCCTGATCATATGATATCTTCACTTAGCTGATTTTTATTCGAGTCACGAATACACTTTTCTGGCTGTTTTGATTATTTTCAACCATGCAGCCAAAAAGGATGCCCTTATCATACTTCATAGGAATCCTGTCAGCATCAATAAACTGTTGCACCTAGAATCCGACCTATAAAACACACAGTAAAAAATTTAGGATTGCCAATTTTATGTGTATATAGATTATGGTTAAACTTTTTTGCAGTTAATAAATGCCAGACATGATACATGTTGGCTCGTATGAAGTGCTCCAGATATTGATCACTTTCAAATTTGCATGCTACGGTTTGCAGGTACACCAGACAAACAAAAAATTCCAGGTATAATACTGTACTGAAGCGAAGCCGCAAACATTTCAAGGGACAACGGGACTAGTGAACTAGGGGAGGAGGAGGATGGCTTCATATAATCTTCTTGATGTTCACTTTAGGCAGGTCTCGGAGTATGGAGCGAACAATACCATGGGCCCCCTCACCTACTTGCCTGCTCTGATGCTGCATTCAGCAGTTCTGATGTTTCAAGGAAGTTGATACTGAGAAATTTTTTTCTTCACATCAAACTGCCAGGCGTGTTATAGTCTTCACGATGAGTCATTTTTTCGTTGGCACATAGTGAATAATAAACCGGTTTCCAGAACGCTTGGCTTCTGAGTTCCTCAGAAAGTCAGAAGCTACATTCATCGGTACCAGTTACATCGTGTCAATCTAGCAGGACTACTGGACATATTTGGAGTCGGCCGGGTTAATTGGTCGGAGGAACAAGCTTCTCTTTTCAACCGACTCTTGTGGGGCTTAGCCTTCTAGACCCCATCAAATCATCTAGTGAACTGAATTCTCTCTTTATGACGGAAATGTTTCAGGCCTTTATTTCAATCTGGCAAATTTTATACCTCTTCGGCATGGTAAACTTGATCAGTGTGTCAAACTATTCGTGTATCACAGCCAAATTGTGGTAGTGAGCTGATTTGTATAGACGTCACTTTTAACTTCTGAACTTCTTTTCGACTTAGTTACTCATTAGATCACACCGCGATGAAATTACAAAATTGCTATGCATCATGCGCGTGTTTTTTTTTTTCAAATCATTCGAATTTTTGACCTTACAATTTGCATCAAGACTCAGGCACTTTACCACCCCCCTCTCTTTCTCTGACAAGACTTCGGCGAGTTAGTCTCTTCTAGTGGTGGTCAGTTAGGGCAGGGTTTTGTCATATTAGGGTTCAGGTTCACCAAAGGCCTACCATAGAGGGAGGCCAGGGCGGAGAGGACCAGTGGTGGGTGGCGGGTTGGTGAGGCGGTGGTGGCGCTGCTTGCTGCAGTTTGAAGGAGGGCGGTGGACAACGTAGGCAGCAAGACCGACGAGCATTAGAAGGCGGTGGGCGGCAGAGATTGGGAAGAACGACGACACAGGGGAGATCGAGGCGGACAATGGCGAGAGGGAGGCGTGCGATGGCAGCCACAGAGGAGGAGGCGATAGTGGCTAGTGAAGGGCTCGCCAGAGGGCCGCGCACGTTGGAAGCGATGTCGATGAGGCAGCAGGACGGTGGCTCGTCGGGTGGAGGCCAGGTGGGTGGCGGCCCTCGGGAGGGAGAGGGTAGTAGGGTTAAGGGCTTTTGGGTGGAGTCTATTGATTGTTGGATGCCCATCCGACGGCCAGAAATTTTGAATGATTTGCTCGATTGGTAGCCATAACCATGAAATTCCTATCGGTAAATTGCTTCAGTTCGAAAAAAAATACATACTATACTACTACGTACTGTGATATTATTAATATTAATGCATCATGCATCTGAACATCTGAACCAAAATTCTTGTAGTAAATCTTAGGTAGCAACAACTAGCCACAACTCAATTGATCGAACCCCAACAATGTTTGAAGTTGAGCAACAACAGAACATTATATCGTCCAGTACTGAATTATAAAAGCTGCAAGCATCGATCCAAACAAACGATGAAAAGAAAAGAAACAAGAGAGATCATGCATGAAATGAAATAGAAAACAACAAGAGAAGCCAAGCACTTCTACGTATTCATACTTGTTAATGCTATTAGCAAACCACTAATGAAAGACATGGGGCGTCCACATGTCTTTCATATGCTTCGCCTGATCGCCTCAGATGGCGGCCGAGGAGCCATGGTGATGGTGGGTGCCGCCGATCATGCCGCTCCACAGGCCCAGCCCGCTCAGCGAGCTGATGGAGCTCTCCGGAGCCACGCGGCTAGCCTCGCCGCACCACTCGAGCGACAGCAGCCTTTCCGCCGCCGGCTTCACCTCCACAGCGTCATGCTCCGCTCGCGTCGCACCGAACGGCAGCGCCAGGTGCTCGCCCAGGCCGGCCGCGTACCGGAGCGCGTTCAGCGCATGGCACTCCGCGCCGGCAATGCCCATCATGCCGGCCCCCGCGAAGTGCGCCTCGGAGTTCGCGCTCTCCAACGCGGCGGCAGCAGCTCCACCGGAGCCCGCGAGGATGGAGTCGTACTTCCAGTCAAAGAGGCCGAGACCGCAGAGCGGGTCGGCAGCGGCGGCGGGCGGCGGCAGCTGCACCCCTGAGAAGGACAAGCGGAGGCCGGTCTCCATGTGCCGGCCGTGGAGCGGCGGCGGGACGACAGCCGCGGCCGTGGGCTTCTTGCTCACGCTGGCTCGCTTGTTCTTGCGGCAGCCGCCGCCGACGGGGACGTTGCGGAGCAAGCCGCCCTTGGTCCAGTAGCGGCGGCACGTCTTGCAAAAGTAGCGCGGCTGCGAGAGGCTGTAGTTGTTGTAGTAGCAGAACTTGGTGTGCGTCGACTCGCACCGCGGGCACTTGAGCGGCTGGTCGTGATGCGGGCGCAGCCGCCGGTCCGCCGCCGCCTGCATCGGCCGCGGGCACGCGATCAGCTCAGCAGACGACGACGACGACCCCGTCCCGGGTTCCTCGGGGACGATGCCCTGAAAGCACGAGAACACGTTGTCCTAATGTGATTTGTAATCATCAGCCGTGACAGAATGGAAGCCTCGGAATGCGTGAAAGGTTTTTGGCTGGTGCATGGTCCCATTCATGTTGGAAGCTGATCAAGGGTTTCTCAAAGCTTAAAGTACGAAGACAAAGATATATATAGCTTATGATGGAAGCATCAAGTAGATTAAAGCTAGTTTAGATCTGGGTTTGATCCTGTGGTTGACTATACTTTTAGGCTCCTATTGATCACTTGCTCTATGGTACTCAGCTGGCTGCGTGTTCTTCTTTATTTGCTTAATTAGTTGCACGTTTCATCACATGCTAAAGTTGCATTAAATACATATCTATAGGTTTGGTGAATCATGAGGGGCCAACTGTACTTGTCTTGATCTCTTAATCATGTTTCATGCATTTCATATGATGACATATGGCACACTATATCTGTAGTGACTAGTGAGATAAGAATGGTCGCATTGTGCTGTTCGTAACCCTAGCATGCATCTGCGTGAGCTTAATATGACAAACATGCGAAAGACAATGCATACTAAGGTAAAATCCCCTTGAATAAACATAACTGAACTCAATATTGACTGTACAGCTTATTTTGCTGTTCCTGCATATTACACCCTCCGGTCACAAAAGAGTATCATTTTTGCTGGTTATATGCAATCAAAATTTCTAAACTTTGACTATTGATATCTTTTTCGATGTTTAGATGGAACACATGAAAATTGTATATATATATTTATCTAAAAAAAACCTTCATAAAAGTCTAATTTTTTTAGGTTTTATAAATATATTATAATAGAAATCAGTGGTTAAAGTTACATTTTGGGACCAAGTCCATCGATCTTCAGAACAAGATATATTCTTTTGTGATTGGAGGGATTAACATTTTTCTAAACAGATCCATCCTTTGGAGGCCTTGTCCTAAAGTTAAAGTAAAACAGACCAGATGATCAAACTGTACTATTTTGAATCTCTTTATCTTGCTGTTGCTTTTTCTTGCAATATCTGTGTCTATGATCCAGATCATTCACTTTATATTGTTTCTTAAAATGGACATTAATGTCTGCTTGTATACTCGCTTTTGCCATATGCTTTTGCTAGTTTTCCTTCTAGAGTTTCTGTGTGTAACATGGACAGGACAAGGGTTTCAAAAACACGTCATGAACTCGTGATTTGCATTAAGGAATACCTATCTATGGTCCAAAACTGAAACCTCTAGATGATGTTTAATTAGTTGTTTACATATACCCATGCATGAGTGCCACACATGGAACACACTTTCCATGGACATGATATGCATCTATCCTACAGTAAATTAGGTAAAGTTCATGTAGATTATTCTTCCAAACAAACAAGGGGCGCCGCCTCTCATTAAAGTGATGGCTAACAGTTGTACTCGTAAAAACAGATATCATAAAAACAGCAGTAACATCTTTGTGAAACAAACATAAAAACGAAAGCAAAACTCCGGAAACGGGGCAAAAGAGTAACAAGATGGACTAAATATATCTTCGTTAAAACAACATGAACTAGACAAAAAAAATGGAAAAAAATAGTCAAACAGAGAACTCTATATATATGCACTACTACTAATCTGAGAAACACCAATTAAAAGAAATTAATTCCATATGCTCATAAGATCAACACCAGAAATCTCTTCAATTTCACCAGTTATTGGTGGAATCAAGTACAGGGATCATGCCTAAATATCTACAATCTAATCACCAGTGTCAAATAGGGATATCAGTGCAGATCTAAGACTTTCTCCCCGATCAATCAGTCTTTAATCTAGGTGCAAAATACTACAAAGAGAAGCTTTAATTTGTTTCTGCCTATCTAGCTAAGTCAATTAATTACAACTTTTCGTTACGAACAAGCTAGCTTGCTACCGACGGTAATCATATATTACAGATGACAAACATAGTGGTTAAATATCTTCAATAAGCTAGCTAGCTACGCATCAGCATATGTGAACACGATCAGGAAGTAAGTATAGTTTTGTTTTCTGAGAACATGAAGAGACAACAAATTAAGATGAGAGAGATTCGTGCAGCAGATGATCAGCGTATATGCGCATGCATGAGATGCAAAAATATATAAGTGCTTTCGATGATCATCATATAGTATGTACATACCTTGAGCCAGTCGGAGTCCATGCAGATATGCATCGGAGGTGATCCTGGCATCATCGATCGACCGACCGCTGGCTAGCTAGCCTCTCAATTAACCAAGGCACCGAAACCTAACACCATCGACTGCTATTGTGTTTCTGCCAAAGTAAAGAACTAAAGATCGAGCAATAAAACCTATATATAGATACACCTGAAAACTACTCCATATATTATCACACTGCAAGCATGCCTTCTCTTCTTGCCGTCGTTGTTGGCTTGTCGACGAATTAAAGGGTAATTAGGATAGGCAGATTAAGACCGATCGATGTAGATAGCTAGCAAGCTTAGGAAGAACAAAGAGAGATCAAGAAGGAGTAAAGTTCAATGGAGATAGGAGGAGGAGAAGCTAAGCTAAGGGAGAAGAAAGGAAGGAGAAGTTGATGATGGTGGTACTGGTGGTTGGTGAGAGATGTGAACGAGAGAGATGTGAATAAGAAGGGAGGGAAAAGTTGCATGGCCCAAAGGAGAGAGAGAGGAGGACGAGCGACTGGTACTCGTACTAACGGCGTGCCAGGCGCTCGGAGCGCGGTGGTGCATGCACGCAGGTTGCTGTGGCACGGGTGGCGCGGCTACGCTGTCGGGAGAGTAGCAGTAGGAGTACGTATCCGTGTGGAGACATGGCGGAGGAGAAGACGGCCTCGTCGACTTCTCCAATCTCCACCGGTGGTGGGATCGGTGCATGCCTGCATGGGGCCTAGCTACTCGGCTCGGCTTCGCATCCCGAGGCGTGTGAGCTTGTCGGCGGCCTTTGGCTTAGTACAGCTAGCCCCTCTGCGTACGCGCGCGTTGCTTTGGGTGGGTGGTCCAATGTATGTATGCAGCATGGCTGCTAGCTAGCTGCGTGTTTCCAAGGCGAAATACGGCGTGAATACGCTGATCATCAGATACATATGCGCAGTAAATTTTGCCATTTGTTGGGGGTAGTTGTTTGTTTAAGGAAGTGCGGTTAAAGCTTGAAAGGCGTTAAAGGAATGGAATGCGACTGGCGCTCCAGCTCTGCTTGGCCGAGCTGAGCGGAGCGGAGCCAAGACTTCGGTCAAATGTTGCACGTACACGCTGTACTTGTGTGCGGTAAACTTCCCTATGTTTTTTAATGTTTATCTATGACCGCGAGTACTTTTTTTAATATAGAAAGAAGTTCATATAACACCTCGAATTTTGATGGAAATTTCAACACCTCCAACTATAAAACTAGTAGTTATTTTACTTTCAAATTTTGCAATCCGATTCAAGCAACACCTGATCTGGTTTCGCATAGCAATATTGCACATACGGATATGTGAGTAGTTTTGCTAAGTAAGATGGCATGTTGACTAAGTTAGGTCAATGCCAAGTGGGGTTCGCATCTGCTTCTCTCCCGCCAAGTTCTCAATCAGGCTTTCATGTCTGTCGCCCCCTATAGCTCTTCCCTCTCTATTTTAATTTGGAAGAGAAGCGCATGTGTGAGCTTCACTTGTCATTCATCTAAACTTATCCTAACATATCATCTTACGTGGCAAAACCTCCCACTTATCACACCCAATGTTCTAAATAGCTAGCTATAATTGTGCTATAGCTTTTTTGGATGTACTCTAAACGCGAAGCTACATGACAATGCTCCTTTATATTAGCTACAAGCGCTATAGCTAGCGATAGCTCCGCTATTTGACGTAGCTTACAGCTAGCAACAACTCCGCTAGCTATTTGACATAACTTGTAGCTAGCGATAGCTCCACTATCCTACATAGATATCCATGGGTCAAAATATTGGACCTATTTTGAAATTTAACATTACTAAAAGGCCTAAATACATCTCTTATAATATTGAACTATGATAAAACCTAGTAAAAGAATTCATCTCACCCTTTTACCATAATCCAACATCCATATTTATTGTTGATTAAGTACTATTGTTAAGAAATTATGATATAGTTATCATTTTATGGTCTTTTGAACATATACTAGTATGTTTGTTAATTCCAGTCTTAACTCCTATTCTTCCTATAAAAGTATTATTACCTTCTAAAGTACGATGTTTTAATGATTTGTTTAGAAGTGACTTATATTATATACATATTTATTTTTAAAAATTATTTTAATATTGAAAACACGATGAAGGTTAGCTTCCACGATAGCTACTATAGCTTTTTTAGGACCTTGACGCGAAACCGCGAAAATCGCGATTTAAAACCTTGATCACACCACATAGGTAATACCATTATGCGAAATCAGGTCAGGGTGTTATTTGAACCGGATTGTAAAGTTCGGGAAGTCAAATGTATGGTTTTATTATTCGGGGTGCCAGACAGACTTTTGAGTAAAGTATAGTGTATTATATGGACTTTTTCCTTTAATATATTTGTTCCTTGAGAAAATTAAGAGTGTAGTTATTGTAATAAAAAATAACCCTACATACTCTATTAATGATTTACAGGAGGTTAAGTTTTGGTAGTATGCTTTTTAATAGAGTATGTAGGGTTATTTTTTATTAAAATTTTCTTATATTTATTATTTTTTTCTATACATATGGTGATTTTTGAACAAATATTGTGAAACAAAGGTAGTATTGTTTTACGGTCGCTAGCTATATATGGCAAAAAAAAAATCTGAAATTATCTTAGCGCGTTCTCTTGATTAGAGGATATTATCTAAATTTTAATATGTGCCATGTGGTTCAGCTTTATGTCCATGTTATAGTGCATAAAGTGTTTTGATTTTGTCGATAGTTGGATAAAAGAAATGAGGTTTTGTTCATCAGGTACACTGGAATTTCGAAGGATGTGTGCCTTTTTGCCTTATTTGGAACGAAAAAAAAGGTCATAGAAAACAGGTTAATAAAAAAACCTAGTCATACTGCTTTATTTGGTGTACATCTGTTCTCTGAAATAGTACTTCGATTATTGTTGGTATACACTTCCGTGTGACATTTCAAATTACACTAATACAGGGGCTTACATGTAAACTACTTCATTTGTTCCTAACAGATATTACCTCCTCCGTCTAAGTTTATAAGAATTATTTTTTAAATGATCTTGTCTACAAATACAGAGTGTACTTCATATTCCAATGTAAAATTAGTGTGATGATCCCTAATAAATATCCATCTTTACCTCATATTCTCTACATACATGTATTGAATGTAGTGTTTAGTGATAATAATTAGGAGTAATCTAGTCATTTTCAATACTTTTTTGATCTATGTGTCAAAAAGAAATACATCTTATAAACTTGGATGGAGGGAGTACTATTTTAGATATTGCACTTCCATCAAGTTGCATAACAAAAAGGCTACCTTACCCATCTTCATTAGATCACATATTATTCTTTGAATATTGTGTCTTACGTTAGTACATGTTAGCAAATAGCATTGGTAATAGCTAAAACGAAGAGGTATACGAGGGAAAAAAAATGGGTAAAAAGTCATATCAAAATTGTAAAATAACATGTATCTAGAAACAAGATTTAAAAACTAGAATGACATATAGTAATCGTAAACGAAAGGGAGTAGTAATTAACTATGGATGATACACTAAAAAAGAAGAATCCTTAACAACACTGAAAAGAGTTAACAGAGCAACGTGGCATGTAATGCGTGGCCATGACGACACCAGAGCCACGTGGAATATTTTGGTCCTCGTGAAAAAGGGACGATGAGAAAACCGAAAGCTTACTCCAATTGGGACCCCCATGCTTTGTTCTTCCTGACTCGATCGAGCCATCTCCTCTTTCTTCTTCGTATTTTTTCTGCAGCTTCTTAAAATATACGTACAAAATTTTAGTCGAAAGGTACCCTGTTGACAAAGACAGTACTCCAAAGATGAGTACTCGTACCTCTCTCTCTCTCTTATCTCCCCTAGCATCTCACTTTGATTTGTTTTTAACCACCTCCCTAGTGCTGTTAAAAGTAAACCAAACATGATGAAAAAAAGTAACCAGGTACTTATATTTGTAAATCAATTTACAGAAGTAGAAAACGTTGAATGCAAGTGTTTAGTTTAAGACCAATATGGGATCCTCCAAATAAACAACAAAATGATCCAATCGGCCAATGTACTGTTGTTGATGTAAGGGTTACAAACTTACAACAACAACGTAATCTAGTTTATGTTAGTGAGTACTTACTTTCAATTGTTAGCCTGTATATATGCACTAAATTCTAGCCTATTTAAATTTGAGCGAACGTGAAAAATCCATAAATCAACCTAAATTAGGTATAACTCCAACTAGCACACGAAACCTACATGTTACCGACGGTTTTTTTTCACCGCACCACGAAGTAGAGTCAATAATCTACTAAACAAAATCCAGAGCACTAAAAAAAATAAAGGCACTCCACCCTCCAGTTCAGGCATTAATATTGTTTTGACACTAGCAGTAATTTTTCTTGGTAGAGTACGGCGATACAGATTCCTAGTCTACGTATGCGCGGATGGTTGGAATTTTTTCTGGGGTCGTTCAAAAGCATGTTTTTTCGGGGGTTGAAAGGCATGTGATAGCAAAGAAGAGACAAAGATAGCAGAGGCGAAGCATCTCTCTGTCTTTTGCACCCTTTCTTTCCAGATTCAAAATATGTTTCCTTTGCTTTTCCAAGCTCGCCACCCGCAAGCAAAGTATCTATTCTGATTCCCCGTCATCCTCTGTGGCTTTGCTTGTGTGCGTATGTCAGGCTTGGTGCCAGTCACTTGAATTGTGTTTACCACACATCCAACTGCTTGCCTTGCTTGCTTGCACCTGATGTGATCGGTGAAGTAATCACTTTTCTGTTATTCCTAGAGAGGTGTTTTCATGCTTTTCTTTTTAACAGTTGCATAAATATTAAAACATAAATGAATGGTAGATGATGATTATTTACCCCTTCGCTTGTTACAAGATTTTATGCAACTTGTATTAGGAGGGAAAGCATTGAAGCACTGCTCTTATTCCTATCTCCTTTTTTACAAATTTAACTCTCTCTCTCAACAAAATTGTAAATCTAGCCCCTTCTCCACCGTCGAACGTGCCTTCTGTGCTCCCCGGCTACGGGAGGCCGCCCCCGCTCTCGTCGGCCACGGCAGGCCTTCACTCCTACACTCCCCAACGCCTTAGTGGGGGAGGGGCTGTATTTGCAATTCTGCTCGGAGGGGGGCTAGATTTGCAAAAAAAAAAAAACGGAGAGGGGTTAGAAAAGTGATCACTTCGTGATGTACTGGTTGTTGATTTTGATGTCAATTACGAATTCACGTGTCGTAAATAGCTATAAAAAATACTTGTAATTTTTTGAACGTTTTGCAAGTATCCGTTGACAAATAAGTTTAACGCATAGAGAACAATCGACAAACAAGTTTGGCAGACTCTTTCTCCTATAGCAAATGATCTTGTCTAATACTCTACTATGTGACTAGAATGCTTCTACTATGTGACTAGAATGCTGATAGCGCGAGTTGAAAAAGTGGTGATTGATTGTTATCAAATGTCAATCGCTCATGTAACGACATAGATCAGCCCAAATCGATCAATTACATGTGGATCAGCTGTAAAATTCCATAACGATCAACAAACCACACGCTTTGAACAGACTGCCAGCCGTGTCGTCCTTGGCTCCTTGCATATCCCCATCCCATTACGATTTATGATTGTTAACTCCCGAGTACAAATATATGCCGCCGCCGCCGCCGTCTAATTCCTTTGTTCTGCGGCACGCATGGCTTCAGATGCGAGTAAACAATCGGAAATTATCTCCGTGAGAGATCTCCACTCTTATCAGAATATATTTGGAGACGACTTTTGCGTGAGAAAAAATTGTGTTGGAGATGGGACACTCCGCCTCTGGAAATGGACCAAGTTAGCGCGTGATAATGCTTTGGCTGAGCTTCTCCGATGGACTGTCGTTAGTAAGTACTGAAACAACCGTGATTTATTAAGTTAAATAAAGTCATTAACATAATTTATTTGATAATAATCAAAATAAAATTAAGCAACAAAGATTAACTGTACATTTTAATTATTACAAATTTGTATAGCGGAATGAATTACATTACACAAGAATTTAATTATAAATTAAAATACAAATTACATGAATAATTAATTACATCGCAAAAAATGTTACAAGATTTCTAAAATCTACTCTTGTGCTGATCATCTTTGATAGCCCTGCATGTCAGTATGATTGCATCAATAAAATAAATGCAATAAATTAAAAAGGCAAGAAAATTTAAAAAGTAGAGTTGCCGTCAGACCCGTATGAGATAGTATCGCTCACTGGTATACCAGATTCGCCTGGCATCAAATCGGCACCTCTCACGAAAATAGGGTTTCATCACTAGGTATTTAACAAACTTGTAAATTCATTCGTAGACACGCGAATAGTGGAAATATCGCGTAGTAGAAAAATAAATTCACCGTAAAAAGGTAAAAACCTTCACAGTTGAACAAAATAGACTTGTGTTCACTGTGCATTAGGACAGCAAAACTAAATACAGAGCCCCAGCCGAGTCTCTCCAATCAAGTCTTCCAAATGAATCCTCCAACCGAAGTCATATATTCAAAGTCTCAGAGCATAAGGAGCATAGCCCCAAAGACACCACTCGACCAAGCATTAGTCAAGCCTCCAGAACAAGCCACACAAGGTCACAAACACCTCAAGTCTTTAGGAAGACAGAGAGAGAGGAGCAACCCTAGGAGTCAGAAGGTCTGGAGGAGCAAGGCAGCCACCTCTGCATCACCACCACCAGCAAAATCCATACACCACCATCACTACATTTTTATTCACCACCCCAGGTAACCATTCATTCTTTAACCCCCAATAGTAGACATATGCATAGCAATAGCAAAAATCAACTAGAAGCTAAGACAATAGCAATCCTAGTGGTCTCAGTTAGTCGATGCTGCGGGGATTACGTCGAGCATGCCCAGTAACCCACGTATGCTCCCCGACGCACGGTAGATTAAAGGGTGGCATCACGGTACCGTCCAAAATCCATGCATCAAACTTAAGATCATCGCAGACCGAATATTACCATTTAACATCACAGCACATAATACAATAAAACAAAAATCAGTAGTGAATCGCAGTGAGCCCAGGGTGTGCCAAACCCTAGCGTGGCTCACAGGAATCGGCCAGGGAGTAGGAGCAACCAAAGAGGGAGCAGTCGCCCTGGAGAGGGAGCGGTTGGGAGGCCACGCGCCGGCTAGAGGAGGCAGTGGTATGAGGACTTCGGTCCAGGCGGCCTGGAGGCCAAAGTGAAGCTGCCAAGGAACTGCGTCCGTGGCGTGCGCGCGAGGCCTAGCGGCCCAGGGCAGAGTGGAGCCGAGGGGAAGGAGCCCCGGGGGCCGGCGGTCCAGGTAAGGTGCGGTCTCGGGGGCAGAGGCCAAAGCGGGCGACGCGGGCGCGCATGCGCCCGAGGGGGGCCAGGAGCGCAGGCGTGAGGAGGGTGGGGAGATGCCTGAGGGAGGGAGGAGCCAGAGGCGATGGGGCCGACAGGGCCAGAGAGGCGGCCATGGCACCGACTTGTGAGTGGGGAGGAAAAAGAGAAGAGACCAGGAGCTGGCCGAATGGATAAGGACGAAGAAAAGAAAGAAATTAAAAAAATAGGAAAATGGGTAAATTTCGAAAACGTGTAAAAATAAATAATTAATCAAAGAAAATAATAAAAACATAATATTTACGCTAGTAATCGCGTAAAATAGCTACAATTAATGATTTATCGAAAAAAAGAGAAAAAATATGTATTTTTAGTAATTCAGATAGAATAGCAATCAATTTGTATTTGCGCGTGATTCAAAATAAGTTGAATCAATTAAAACCTGTAATTTTAGTCGATCAAATTTTCAATCAAAGCGTGATGAAAGAAAATTATATAAAACCTTAAAAAGCGCAACAAAGATTTTATACATCTTAAAATATTAAGAAATAGGGGTTGACCACCTTAAAATATGTAAAAACTTATTGGCCACTAAGATACGACATTTATGTAATTTCAAAAATTAAGTCCAATCAGTCCGCAGATCCGCTGTACCAATCGGGTAAAGACGATTATTTTTACCAAAATTCAGGCAAGCATTCTTTGATCAGATTTGAATTAAATTTTAGCAAATTTATTTGGAATATATGTGATATCATTAATGCATGAAAAAATATTGTTTAAAGAAACACCTAAATCGGATTGTTCGGAAGAAATGAGTATTGATGAACTGCCGATGCAGTATGTGAAGTTTGAAAATATTGAATTGACGGATAAAGTCGGTGTGGTATATATATGAGGTAGGTAGAAGGTTTCATGTTTGAGCATTGTCGGAGGGGCTCTCTACATAGGTTATGATATAAGAATTAAACAACTACATTCGGGCAATGAGCCGTATTAAAAAGTATCAACCATAGTGTGTGAAAATGACCAGAGAAGGTTGTCTTATGAAGGTAATTGATTTCCATATTGAGTAAGAGTAGATAACTAAGAGATGTGTGAAACTAGGATATGCCAGAGGCCCAGTGAGGGACACATTTGATAACCAGTGTTGGTTATTGTGCGCTATATTTAAATGTCATGCGATGAGTAACTCCGATTTTGAGAAGGAGTTCAAACTGGCCACCCTATGTAATAGTACCACCGATTTCGAGAAGGAGTACAACTAGTAGGTGGTCAGGGTTACAGATCTAATACCTAAGTAGTGATAAACATTTTGAGTTCCTGACTGAGGTTGGATTCACTATGGGTAAAAGGGTATAAAACCTACGCATGGTTAAAAGTCGTGAATTCATGCATGTCTCCGGGATTAGAGGCTACAGAAGCTATGTCTGCCTTATATACGAGTGCTAGTAGCATTTTAATAATTTGAAATAAAAAACACAAATCTTCTAACAAAACCTATTTTCAGTAAAAGTATTTGAGGAAAGGATTTTCGAGATGGTTTTGGAAAGGAAAATTCATATGATGCATTTTGTTATTAACGATTGCTGAGTAACAATTGTACCCACCCTTATATAAAATCCCTTTTTGCTTAGAAGCTGAACCCGATGGATTCATCGAGAAGGAGTGGTTGGAGAATCATCTACAGGATCAGGATGACGAGGCGACAGAGAACTACCCGGAAGACTGGGTGGAGTAGTAGTCCTTATGACAATAATCATCGTTTACTAGGGTATAATTATATTACTATTTATACGTAAGCAGTGATCTAGTTCAAATGCTATGTATGTGGAGTGTGCGTCCTCACTTGTACGTACTTAAAAGAATGTTGAACCCATTATATTTGATCCAGCGGACAGCTAGGGGTCATTGACTAGTCAACCCTGACTCAACCTAGGCACTGTGCATGAAGAGCCATGCGCCCCCATAGCACAATGGTGTAGCCTGAATCCTGATAAGTGAAACTAGATGAGCGAGCGTGTCACGTCGCGATTAGCGCCCTCACGAGAGTAAATCGAGAAAACGCGCGAAACGGCTGAAAGTGTATAAACGTAATGTGAGGCCCCTATTTTTGATAATAAATATCAAAAATGGATACCATGTGCATACAGTACCATTCCCATGATCAGTAGCTGGTACGCACAAAATACAAATTGATATCACAGTCATACACAAACTTTATTACACAGTGGAAGTAAGATTACATATTATTTTTACAATACCAAAAGTAAAACTGCAGTGGAGACAACTTCTTGTAGTATGCCTTTTAACCCATTGTTCCACAGGCAACTGACAAGGGAAAAGTCCTTAGATAAATTCATCGTTAAATTCCCCGTACCCTGCATCAACGTACGAACCATCGGGGAAATCTGATTCTTCACCTAAAAACATCAACATGGGCAAGTTGAATACTTACGTACTCGCAAGACTTATGCCAATCCTAAAATACATGCAGGACATTCCAATGGAAGGTTATTAAGGTTAAATTTTGCGTAAAGCCAGTTTGAAACGGTAAATACAGAATAATAGATTGCAAAACAGAATTTTAGTAAAAGCAATTTAATACTGAAAGTGATAGAATGTAAGCATAAATAATTCACAAAAGCTTGAGTATAATGACCATATTCAAAACCAATTTCCACCGACACACAATGGAAATTTCTAACACATGGTAGAAACCATATTTTATGAAAATAAGCAAAACTGCTAACTATGTGATGACTTTACCAAGTGTCCATGACCGCGGACGCGGCTAATCGATTAGTTTTACACTCTGCAGAGGTATACAGCTTTTCCCACAAGACATAACTGACTCTTTGAGTAATCGATATTTGCACACTTCCTTTGGTGTGCCGCAGAGAGTCATGTTATAACTGTTACATTATTTAATCCTAACTTTGCACCAGCACGGTGACGATAAATCCATTCTGTGGCGTAAGAACTCAAAGCATAGAAATGATGGAACTACCCACAGTATGGCGTACACCGTTATATTGGTAGACGTTTAATCCATGATCACCTCGGTGTGGACGTCCCGTCGAGCAATTCATTAAGAAACAGCTCGTACTACTCCGGCCTTCTAAGTGCAAAGCTAGTTTTAAACAACTTAATAAGTTAGAGCTATCCCATACCAGCACCTGTGGTTGTATGATTATTCTTAGCCTAAAAAACAACCCATAGTTCGGTCCTTAACTCGACACGGGCAATAATCTCCACCCTACACTACGTGCAAAGACATGCACACCCGGCTATTGCCAATAATTGCCCGCATCTAAACCATAGTTTTATTTTCATTTTTCCAACCAAAGTACCAACCACAAAAATGGTCATACCCATTTAAATGTCATATCCAACATTTTTAGTCATATCTAAGTCTTATGTTTATTCGAGCATGGCTAAGCATGACAATAACTGTGAGTAACCCAGATTGACATTAAATAATGTCTAAGCTATTCTAGGGTTTTCAAGGTTCACAATTTTCTACTTATCAAGGAAGTTTCATAATTCTACTGGTACATCTACCATTACCCAAATTATAGTAGACTTTAATAAAATAAAGTATGCAATAAAACATTTAATGAAAACATTTATAAAACTGGAATCAATATGGTCAAGGGGATTGCTTGCCTTGTTGAGTATCCTCGACTTCGAACTCCTGGTCGTCGAATACACCGGGTTCGTCGGATTCTACACGTCGTATGACGACATATAAGAAATACCAAATTTCAATAAGGCCAAAAAGAAATCAGATAGAAATATTCAAATAAAATAATTTCACAAATTCAGGAATGTTTGCAATCATTATTTGTTCTCATTTGCAATTTAAAGATTTAATCTATTTAAACCATTATTGCATTATTTACAACACATTTAATAACATAAATTTTTCTTATAACAAACCCTAAGTATTTTTACATATTCTGGTTCCTGATATTACAAGGATTCTAATAAAATTTATTTTACTAAATTTGGAGGCTATTTGCAAAATTTTCATATATGACATATTTCTAACCTTTCTTTTAAATTTAAATTTGAATTTCAAATAAAATTTAATTCTGAAATATTTTTGCATATTATGAATCTACAGTATTTTATATGAATTTATAAATTTATTTCATTAAATTTGGTTAAGTGATTCAAAAGTTATGGCTAAATGAATATCTAGGTTTTTGAATAAATACTGAAAAATCAGAAAACTGCCGAAAATGGAAAATACGCTTTCACTGCAAAACGCTTTCCATTTCGTGAATCGCACCGAGGCGCCGACAAGCGGGTACATGTCAAGATCAGCTAGCTGCCAGACGCGGCCGACACGCTGGCGGCGCGCGCGCGAGTTGGTTGATCGGGGGCGACGGCAGATGACTCACGCATGCGCAAGAGACGATACCGGGACTCGTTCGTCGATGGCGCGGCACGAGCCCAGCGCAAGCGATCGACCCAGCGCCCACATGGCGATGGTTGGCGCTACGCATGATGAGACCGACAAGTCGGCCATTGGTCGGCCGACGATCTCGGCGCTTTGGCGCGGCGGCCGACAGATGGGCCCGCTGGCGTGACCAGCAGCAGGATCGCGGCTTCGGCTTCGCCGACGGCAAACCATCATCGCGGCGGCGGAATGGGTTCCACCAGAGGCACCAGCGGACCAAGGCGCATCTTTGGGTGGCGGCGCGGTGACCGGAGGTGGCCGGGAAGGTGGTCGGCACCGGCGAGGGGCGGCGAAACTCACGGCCAGCCGGCGAACCTGCAAACTAAGCTGTCCCGAGCTTGAAGATCACCACTGCAAGCATCAGTGAGCCTCAAGGATTCCATTTCTGGCTTTGATTCGAAGAATGGATGGCGGAGGGAGGTTCTCACCGTGCGCGGTGGCGACGGAAGAAGAACATGGCGGAGGAGCTCACCGGGGAAGAAAGAACTTCGGCCGGGGCTCGAGATAGACTCCTGGAGGTGCTAGGAAGCTCTAGCTTGGAGGGATTGGACTGGATTTGAGTGGAGAGCGAGTGCAGTTTCCTTCCTTCGGGTTTTTGCGTTGCGGAGAGGGCGACCAAAGCAACGAAAACGGTTTCAAGGGAGCTAGCTGGGTCGGTTCTTGCGAATGTATGAGGGGTTTTATAAGGGCTTAGAGCGGTTGGGGCGGCGCGCGCGAAAGACCGAGAGGTCTGCGTCGCGAAGCGCACGAAGGAAGAAGAAGGCGCGGGTGAGAGGCTGCCACGCGGGGGCCAGATGGCAGCAGCTGTCGGCTGGGATGGCTCACTGACAGCCCGGGCCCACACGTCAGCGAGAGTGGGAAAGGAACTCTGCCGAAGACTCAAGACCGAACGGGGTAGAAATGGGGATTTCGAGGTTCAAACCGACTCTAAAATTTATAAAATTTTTACCAGCAGTCGGCAAGATAATTAACATGCTCCAGTAAAATGTTCGATATTTTATGATGCATGCAGATTTTTAGAAAAATCTGACAATGCAACAGTTGCTGCATTGCCCATTCGGTTTTCTTTTTAATTTTCGATTTAAATGATGTTAATATTTTACAAAACTTTTTATGATGTTTGAAATGATATTCTACACCTTATTTAAAAATTCCAGATTTTAATTATTAATATTTATTTTTTAAAAATTCTAACATTACTGTTTTTCCAATTTATTTATTCACTGTTTTTGAATTTTTAAAATTATAAAATGAATTATTAAATTCGTGATATTTTTACTGGAGGCTGGTACTATTTTGATGTCAGCAGGATAAAAATATTGGGTCAGGATAACTTCCATATATTTTTACCAAATTATTTTACCATTTTACCCTGAGATATTTGCACATGATTCACTTTAATTAAATATTATTTTTATTAATCCAGCTCTTCCACGGACTTAAGCAAGTTGTGGAGAGCCCTCAGATTTTTATAGTGACTTTGGTAAATTTTTATTGATTTGGTATTTTTACTTTTTACCTTTTTCCATTTATGATATTCTTTATTTCATTTTCTTGCATTAAGGAAAAGCCAAAAGAATATTCAATAAAACCAGAAATTTCAGAAATAATATACAAAAGATTTTTAATTCATTTTTCTTTATTTTATAATTTTTTAGGCTATTACACGTAATTACACTATTTTTTCATTTATTTGGGGTCCTTTCATGAAGGATCCACGATTTCGTGGAACAGTTTTTTTCATTTATTTTGAGGTCCTTTCAGAAGGATTCACGATTTTACCGCACCGGAAGGCCCTTTTCATAACAAACAGCCGAAAGGACTTAAACTTAATTACGCTTTTTCCAAAGGGCTTTCGAGAGAGGCTGACACGTGGGGTAGCTGGCTAGCCGGGAACCTTGCAAGAAATAGGATAGGTATTATGAGCAAGCAGCACATAGTAGGTTAGATTAGACCACCGTAGCTACAATAATACAAGACCATGGCGTGCAAAGCAGAGGATCATAAAAGCAAGTATAATAACAAAGTCTACTACTTACTTCATCTTTTATCTATGTTATCTAAAGTAAGTAATAAAGTCAATTTATATAATAACCGTTTTAAAGGTTGTCTTTAGAGAAACACAGCATTTAATTTGAGCATTCAACACTAACTTCATTTTTGTTGCTATTGGCAAAACATTAACTTCAAAACTAACAGTAATTCGCGTCGACTCCAACACCGGCTTTTAGCCAACGATAGCACATATTTTCTCGTATGATGCTGACGAATACTAATAAAAAGGATACCCCAACAGCCCGAAGCGACGAGCCAGCGGCCTCAAGCATATCTCCACCAGCAGTAGCGCGCGCCGCCGCCGACCGAATCGCTGCGAGACCACGCCAAGGCATCCGCTCCCGACCGGCCAGGAAGCGAATCCGACTGCATACGCGCTCCCGACCCCTCTTGGCGGGCGGGATCTCCGACTCCAACCAAACCAAGGTGACGAACGCCGAGTGCGCGCGTCGTCCTCACCGCCTACCGCCACGCACTCGAATAAGGTCAATCGAGCGACTATACAAGGGCGGTGGCTCCTTCCCAAGAAGATCCGTGATCAGAAGACAAAGCTTCCACCCCATCAACCCGACCACGTCTGACGAGCGCACGCTCCTCCCGAGGCAGCACCAACGCCACGCACCTCGACGTCGGCGATTCGCAAGGATCACAGAGGGCAAGTACGCTACTTCCCGGGAAATACCTAACCTCCCTGACCACCAAGGCTACCAACCCGGCATGGGCAAGACGGGTGGCGACCAGTCCACAGGACGAAGGACCGGAGCTCTAGCGTAGGTCACCTCGCTTTTCCTCCTAACTCTCGATGTAACCTGCCCCTTCCTTCTGTATAAAAGGAGGCAGGGCTAAACGATTCAGGGGGGCAACGAGCAAGAACAAGAAAGGAGAGAGCGCTATCAAACCCATCTCGCTAAGCCATTGGCATTCTCGCTTGTAAAACTTTGTGCATCATCCGTACTCAAGAGTAATACAACACCACCACACACGAATCGGGTAGGGACCTTCACCAACCAAGATACATCTTGGACTCACGAGTCTAACCATTCAGTGGAGTGGAACGCGCGACCCCTAGACTTACAAATTTACTTGCCGGCCCCGAAAACGCCGACAGTTGGCGCGCTAGGTAGGGGACTTCGCGCGTCTTCATCACCATCTCCGGATTCCGTTTATCTCCCTGATGGCATCCACCCACTGCGACGGCATGACTGCGCCGGGGAACCGGATCCGCTTCGGCTCCCTCGACTTCGCCGTCACCCCGACGGGAGGGCTCACGCTCGTCCCCGCCGTCTCCGGAAGACAGGCGCCCGCTGAGAGCTTGGGCGTCCTCTCCGGCGACTTCGCTAAGCTCCGGCTTGGGGCGCCCCTGCAGGCCCCGAAGCCGGAACCCGAGGAGTGCTCCGCCGCGGTCGGCGAAAACTCCCGTAGGCCCGGGCGGGTGACCATGTCACCCCCCGTAGGCTCGCGATCGTGGCGATGGTGGCTACCGCCGCCTCCATCCACGAGTCGCCGGAAGACTCTTCCGACGCGACTCGATTCCGACACGGAGTACCACGCGCGAGCGGCACTCGCGAGTGCAACATGGCGGCACCGTCGATTGCCCGCAGCCCTCGTGGCGCGGGACCTCTGTCCGACGCGCTCTCAGCGCAGGAGGAGGAGTGCCAGCACGGCAGCGCATCTTGCTCACCACTCGGACCGCCGCTGAGCTCCAACAACAGCAAAGAGTTGGAGGAACGAAGGATCGAGCTCGACCGGCCTGAGCCAACTGGAGCGGGAGGGCTCGAGGCCCGCATGTGCTGGCGACGCGCGCGCGACGCGGCGCCAGCACACCCCAAAGAAGCGGAAGGGTCCGACGGTCCTCACTTCTTCCCCACGCCCCAAAGCGTGGCGCGCGCCGCAATGCCGCCGAGGCCTCCCGAGCCGACCGACCCGGAGGCCAAGGCCACCTACCAAAACCTCCGGTGGTAGAGCACGCGTCGCGTCAAGACATGCACGCCTCGCTCCTATCGCTCGGAGCCACCTCCGCCACCGGGCCAGACACAGGCGCGGCCGGATGGGTCCGGCACAGCG
Organism: Otatea glauca; assembly: GCA_036346275.1. Lineage (NCBI taxonomy): Eukaryota > Viridiplantae > Streptophyta > Magnoliopsida > Poales > Poaceae > Otatea > Otatea glauca. The sequence goes on from CM070714.1 coordinate 46,050,432, forward strand.
CCGCCGCACCGCGAGCCACAACAGCCTCGCGTGCCCGGTCGCGCTAACGCCTCGATGATGCCTCGACATTCGCGCTACCCTTGAGGCGCGGAGAAAGATGGCGGAAGAGGCCGCCACTCACGGGTTGCGGCGGCGGCACCACCATCGCGGCCGAGCCCCGACGGTCTGGACACGGGCGTTTCGCTGGATCCGCCAGCGGACTTCCCCCGATTCCGAGCGCCTACCAACATTGCCAAATACACGGGGCCACAAACCCGGTGTGTCGGCTCAAGATTACCGGCTCGCATGCGGGCGGGAGGAGCTACGGATGACCTCTTCATCATCCAATACCTTCCCATCTACCTCGCAGACTCGGCCCGAGCACGGCTCGAGTACTTGCCGCCAAAACCATCGTGGATGGACCGACTTGAAGGCCCTCTTCGTCGGCAACTTCGTGGCACTTACAAGCGCCTCGAAACTCCGACTGAAGGGCGCAAGCAGCGACGGAAACCTCCGGACTACATCCGGCGGTTTTCCGCCCGATCAACGAGCTCCCGACATCTCCGACGCCGATGTCGTGGGAGCATTCATCTACGGCACCTCCGCAAGGCCTTGGTGCACAAGTCGGGCCGCCTCAAGCCCAGACCACCAAGGAGCTCCTCGACATCGCCATCAACCACGCCTCGCGAGGAGGCCATGGGGCTATTTTCGAAGGAGGAAAGGCCCAGCAGAGCCCGGCGTCAAACCGGGTCTCCTTCCGACCGCCGACAAACAGGCGGCATGGGAAGCAGATCCGTGAGACCAGTGGTCGCCACGGCCGATCGCTCGCCAGCGGCAGGCGCGGCACGACCGTCGCCCGACCACTTCGAGAAATTGATGGACGGCCCATGCCCAACCATGGGTTCTCCGTCAAGCACAAGTACCGGGACTGCGAAGTCCTGAGGCGCTATCTCTCTAGCGTCCCCACCACGCCGCGAAGCAAAGGAAAGAAGCCCGCCGTGGCCCCGCGAACGGCGGAGAAGAAGGCAGACGACGAGTTCCCCGAGCCCGACGGCTGCCTCATGATCTTCGGAGGACCGGCTTGCTACGCCGACAAGCGTCGGCTCAAGCTCGCTTACCGCGAGGTCCACATCGTCGCGCCGGGCGTCCCCCAATATCTTCGGTGGTCGGAGTTCCCGATCACCTTTGATCGGACCGATCACCCCGATCGCGTCCCACAGCCGGGGAGGTACCCGCTGGTGGTCAGCCCCGTCGTCGGAACGAAGCGCCTCACGAAGGTGCTCATGGACGGAGGCAGCGGCCTCAACATCCTCTACGTCGAGACGCTCGACGCTATGGGGATCCCGCGCTCCACCCTCCGACCTAGCAAGGCGCCCTTCCATGCCGTCATCCCGGGCCAGCAAGCCCATCCGCTCGGGCAGGTCGACCTGCCCGTCACCTTCGGGGAGCCGGGAAACTTCCGCACCGAGACCCTCACCTTCGAGGTCGTGGATTTCCGGCGCCTACCACGCCATCTCGGGAGGCCATGCTACGCCAAGTTCATGGCGATCCCGCCTCGCCTACCTCAAGCTGAAGATGCCCGGACCGCATGGAGTCATTACTGCGGCATCGTCTTTCCAGCTTGCCTTCAACTGCGAGCGCGGCAGCTGCGAGCTCGCCTCGGCGGTCGTTGCCTCTACGGAACTCAACAAGCTCAGGAGGAAGCGCGAGTCCGTCCCTGAATCCAGCAAATCAGGGGCGGGATCCTTCAAATCCGCCGAGGACACGAAGGAGGTCACGGTCGATCCCTGTGATCCGACCAAGACCGTGCGGGTCGGAGCCACGCTCCCCGCCAAATAGGAAAGCGCGCTCGTCGACTTCCTCCGCACTAACAAAGATGTCTTCGCATGGAGGTCCTCCGACATGCCGGCATTCAAAGGAGGTCGCCGAGCACTCCTTGAGCGTCCGACCGTGCTCAAAGCCGGTCGCCCAACGCCGCGCCGCTTCGGCGAGGAAAGCGCGAGGTTATAGGAGGAGATCGCCAAACTCTTGGCGGCGGGGTTCAGAAAGAGGTGCGCCACCACGAGTGGCTAGCCAACCTCAGACTTGTAAAAAGAAGAACGGGCAATGGAGAATGTGTGTTGACTATCGAGTCTCAACAAAGCATGTCCCAGGACCCATTCCCTTACCTCGCATCGACCAAGTCATCGACTCCACGGCTGGTGCGAGTCTCTTTCCTTCGGATGCCTACTCGGGCTACCACCAGATTGCGCTAAAGGAGTCCGACCACCGCGACTTCCTTCATCACTCCGTTCGGCTCGTTCGCTATGTCACAATGCCCTTCGGCTGAAGAACGCGGGCGCTACATACCAGCGATGTATGCAAACGTGCTTCAATGACCGGATCGGCCGCAGCGTTGAGGCGTATGTCGACGATATTGTCGTAAAGACCGGGAAGGTCGACGACCTTATCGCCGACCTAGAAGAGACTTTCGCGAACCTTCGACGGTTTCGCATAAAGCTCAACCAGAAGCGCGCTTGGGGTCCCCAAAGGAAAGCTCTTAGGCTTCATCGTCTCGGCGAGGCATCGAGGCCAATCAGAGAAGATCTCGGCGATCGCAAGGATGGGCCCGGTCGGAACCTCAAAGGGGTCCAGAGGTGGACGGGTGCACAGCGGCTTTGAGCCGCTTCGTGTCTCGCCTCGAACGCGAATGCCGCTCTGGTGCTCGCTCAAGAAATCCGACCGCTTGGTTGGACACGAGGCTCGGGAGGCCCTCACCCGCTTGAAGGCCTTCTGTCCTCGCCTCCGATCTGATCGCCCGGCACCGGGTGAACCGCTGCTCCTCTACATCACGCCACTACCCAAGTCGTCGTGCGGCCCTCGTGGTGGAGCGGCGGAAGAAGGCCGTGAGCTCAAGGTACAACGGCGGTCTACTTCATCGATGAGGTACTTTCCGAGTCCAAGACTCGATACCCACAGTGCGAAGTTACTCTACGCGTGCTCATCGCAAAGAGGAAACTCGTTCACTACTTCGATCGTACGCCATCACTGTGGTGACCACGTCCCCACTAGGCGAGATCATCCACAATCGCGATGCCTCAGGAAGGATAGCCAAATGGGCGCTCGAGCTTAGCGGCCATGGCATAATATACGTCCCTCGGACGGCGATCAAGTCGCGAGCTCGCCGACGACCGTCGCCGAGTGGGCCAAGCCGAGCACCACGGTGGTCGAAGACCCGTCTTCGGACAATGTACTTCGGCGGGTCTTACACCAAGAATGGCGCGGCGCGGAGTCGCCCTCATCTCCCCACTCGGGAGCAGCTGTCGCCATTAGGTTGCTCTTCGACACGACCAACAACATTGCCGAGCACGAGGCTCGTCAACGGTCTCCGGATCGCTGCCGACCTCGGTGCCCGCCGGCTCTACGTCCACGGGGACTCCAAGCTTGTCGTCGACCAAGTCATGAAGGCTGCGGAGCCCCGAGACGCCCGCATGGCCGCGTCTTGTCGAAATGCGCGGCTCGAGGAGCGGTTCAAGGGTTTCGAGCTTCACCATAGCTACCGACGCTACAATGGCGAGGCCGATCACCGCCAATCTTGCCTCCAGAGAGCTGTCCCGCCGGGATCTTCATCTCCGACCTCCTGCGGCCTTGTCGGTGGACTCGGCGGTGGCGGCCACCCGACCAATCGGCCGACGGCCGCCCGGCCGACGCGCGGTCGGCGTAGACTTGGCGGATCGCCCGTGGTGTGCTAGCACTTGAGTCCGACGAGGAGGCCCTACATCGACCGTTTGTGGACGGGTCACTTCCCCGACCGACCGAGGCCGGCGCCCTCCCGCGGGCAAAATCTTTCGTCTGATCGGCTGACCTCTACAAAGGAGTCCCTCCGGTCCTCCAAAAATGTATCTTGACCGACCAAGGAAAACAATTCTTTGGACGACATACATACGGAGCTCGCGGTCACCACGCAAAGACCCGATCTCTTGTGGGAAGGCCTTTCGACAAGGTTTCTCTTGCCAACCGTGTGTCGGGCGCCGAGCATATCGTGCGCGACCGCGAAGGATGCGATTTTGCTCGGCGAGACGCATCCGCCACCCAAGCTTTACTGACGATCCCCATCCGTGGCCTTTTGCCGTCTGGGACTCGATTTGGTCGAACCTTTCAGAAAGCGCCGGGGCTTCACCCACCGCTCGTCGCGGTAGATAAGTTCACCAAGTGGATAGAGGCCAAGCCGGTCGTGGCGCCACGTCGGTACAAGCGGCCATCTTCTTCCGCGACATCGTTTTTAGGTTTGGAGTCCCAAACTCCATCATCACCGACAACGGAACACGCTTCACGGGAAGGAATTTCTCGAGTTCTGTGGCGACTTCAACATCCGTGTCGATTGGGCGCGATGAGCCCATCCACGGACTAACGGCGGTCGGCGCGCTAACGGCATGATCCTTCAAGGACTCAAGCGCGGATCTTCGATCGGCTCAAGCATTTCGCGGGCGCTGGGTAGCCTAGCGCCTCCGTCCTCTGAGTCTGCGGACCACGCCGACCGGCGACCGGTTCACACCCTTCTTTATGGTGTTCGCCTGGCCGTTTTGCCCATCGACACGGAATACGGCTCCCGAGATTGCAAGCTTCGATGAGGCTCGGGGCTCGCCTGCAACAAGACGCCATCGACCACCGACGAGGCGGCGGCGTGGCCGTCTGCGGTCGGCGGATATCAACAAGCCTGCGCCGCTACCACGGCCGCCAAGTTCGAGGACGATCCTTCGTACCGGCGACTTGGTTCTGCGTCGGTCGGACAACCAAAGATAAGCACAAGTGGCGCCGCACAGGAGAAGTCCTTTCACCGTCGTGGAAGTTCTCCGACACGCACCTTCGACTCAGGACGCCGATGGTCGATCCTCCTAATGCCCGAACATTGAAAAGTTAAGGCGATTCTATCCCTAAGCTCTTTTCTTTTTCTGGTATAAGTCTTTACCTTCCTCCCAACCGAGCACACGGTCGCCACGCGGCGACTCGGGGCTGCCCGTGGCGCCCGTTCGAGCCGCTCCGGATGGTGTCATGCGGTCGGTGACCCGGCCAACCACGAGGTCTATCCCGGCGGTAACCCTCTCGACCCGAGTGCTCGGCCCACGCCCGGTAGGCTATGGTTGCCCAAAGAGCACTCCGCGGAAGAAGGAAGCACTGAGTGGGATGACCTTCGGTCGATCGGGAACTATCTTCCCCACACGAACTCGGCTAACTCACGTACTCATGTGGGTCGGTGACCCGACTAGTCACGAGTCTATCCCGGCGGTAACCCTCTCGACCCGAAAGCTCGGCCTCGCCCGGCTATGGTTGCTAAGTAGCACTTTGGAAGAAGGAAGTGCCCGAGTGGAAAAACCCTTGGCCGATCGGGAACACTCCGAACCCCATGAGTGCGGCGTAACTACCGCATAAACAAGACTCCTATCCTCTTGGCCCTCTCAAATTGACCCGACCTCACGCATAAGCGACCCGTGGTCCTTGAGGCTATGGTCGGTCAAACCCAAACGCAAAGGAGAGCAAAGAGGCAAACCGAGCTTACAATTACTTACGATCGTTTACACAGTCTTTGCAAAAAAAAAAAGGGGCTAACTTCTTTCTTCCTCTTCTTCCTGGTGGCCGACCGGCACGGAGGAGGAGGACCTGGCATCTTGGAAGGCGACCTCGGGCGGGACGTGGCTGGCGATCTCCCGAGCATGCGGCTCGACCTGGAGCTCGAACCTGTCGACCTCGTCGTCGGTCCGGTTCCCGGCGATGCCGCTACTCACCACTGCGAGGTCGATACCGTCATAGTGCGAGGCGGTGTTGACGGTCGCGACGGCTCTCGGTACGCGCCCGCAATCACACCGCCTCCACAAGCCCCGCACTCGGGCGTAGCGAGGGCAAGTGCGCTCGGGCTGCCCTGTGCCCAAGACTTGGCGCGAGACCTCTGGCCGGCCCGAAGGGCTTCGATTCGGCGCCCATCTCGGCCCTACCATCCTCGGAGACCCTCGGCGCCGCGAGCCTTGTCCACGCCGCGATCGCCACGTCGCGGTCTCCGCCGCGCATTCCGAGCCTCCATGGCGGCGCTCGAGTTTTTCTCGCACCTCTGCGAGTTTTGGCGTCTCGGATGAGTCTCTCTGCGGGTTACCCCAACCAAAGAAATCAATGGAGGAGTTGAGATACTTACGATCGCGAGTCGATCAGGCTGCCGACTTCCCCTCTGAGACTCTCGTAGGACGTCCTCAAGGAAGCCAGCTCCTTCCGAACAGTCTCCTGCTCGGACCGAGCTTGTTCGGCGTCCTCCCGGGCCTGATCCCGCTCCGACCGCAGATGGGTCGCTTCTGCTTGTGCCACCCCCTCAGCGGTGACGGCGGCGTCCTTGGCCTCGGTGACCTCCGCCAGGGAGGATTCAAGCTCCACCACCCTTGCCCTCAAGGCCTCGGCCCCAAGGCGCTCGTCGTAAGGGCCTTTGAGGCCTCCTCCACCCTAGGCGGAGTTTTTCGCCTCCGTCCGCCCAATGTTCAAAGCCTCTTGGGCAAGACGAAACTCAAGCCGCAGCCGACCACTTTCTTCCACTGCGGCCGCCCGCTGAGCATCCGAGCGACGAAGGAGCCCGGCCTGGCGCTCGGAACGGGCCCGCAAATGCTGCACAACACAGACATTTCGTCAAATCTGGCAGAAGCATATCGAGAGTTACAAAGTACGACTCCTTCGCTCAGCTTACCAAACTTACGGGTTGAATCCCCCCGACCATCACCTCCAGCCTGCTGGAAGACTCTAAGGCTAGGGTCAGACCCTTATGGATCAGCCCTATCTCCTCCTCATAGCAACGTGGCGCCTGCCGAAGGCGCCCACTCGCTCCTCACCGGGTCCATGGATCCCGGCCACGGGCCACATCCGCAGCGGACCTTCGCTGTCTGCTCGGAGGAGCGCGCCGACCGAGCGCCATGGCGGGGCGATGAAGTCCTCGAGCCCTCGGGGCCCCCTTAGGGGGGTCGGACGCCTCGGCATCGGCGCCCGCCCGACCGGCGCGTCGCCCGCGCTTCTTCGGTCGGGCGCAATGGCGGCGGCGCCGCCGTCCCTCCTCCAGGAAGACCCTCGCGTCGGCCGGCGGCCCGGGCGAAGCGTGGAGCTCTTCGCGGCCTCGATCTCCCTCCTCAAAGGAGGCGCGTCCTGATCGCGTGCTCCATAGCGCCGACTGACGGTACCACGAGCGCGCGTGACCGCCACTTGAGAAGTGGTCGCGGCACGCCCCACCGTCCACGCCCGTGTAGGCGCTGCACGTCACGATATTTAAAAAGTCGCCGGCGGCTTTGCTACAAAAAATATTCCAGCAGAAGGAAGAAATACTTCGGCGGAGGCGAGTCGCGGCTGCGCGCTCTCTTCGTCGGCCCCCACCAAGGGGCGGTCGGTGGCCGCTTCCGGCTACCACCGGTCGAGGCGTCGACAAGCTGCGGCGCTTGATGTCGCCCTCTCGCTGAGGGACCGCGGCCGCGGGGCCTGCTGTCGGGCCAACTCTCGAGCCACCACTTACCGGAGGGTCGGGAAGGAATGCGCTGTAGTCGGGGAAGCTCTCCCCACTATCAGTAGAAGTTGTCCCCACGGCGGTGGTCTCTGACACATCCTCGCCGCGCGCGCGCTTCGCCGCGCGTTCCTTACTTTTCTTCCTCCTCCTTTCCTCCTTCCGCTTCTTGCGGGAGGAGTCAGCCTCTGCCGTCCTCGCCCGGGCGGCCGCCCGCGCTTCCTTATCCCCCGGGAGCGGCGCCTGGGAAGACATCCCCATGAGCCCCTGAGAGGATGCAGGAATGTCGGTCAAGTGTGAAGGACAAAGAAAAGAGAAGCAGAAAGGAATTTCACCGGCTTACCAGATTCGGCGAAAAAGCCGCCGAGAATGGCTCCGGGTGGCCATCCGCGGCCACAGTGGCGCTTCCGCCCGTAACGGCCGCCACCCGAGCCTCCACCTCAGACGCGGCCAGCTCGGGTTCGGCCATCCTCGCCCGGTCGGACGGCCCCGCATACCGGAACAGGGGGTGCGGCCTGTGCACAAGTGGTTGCGCGCGATCCCCATAAAGCGCGCACAACCACGTCCCGGTGAGCCCCGCCTCCTTTGAGCCCCGATCGCTCCACGATCGGGCCGGCTTGTTCTTCTCCTCTTTTGGCGCCCGGTTCCACCGTTCCTCCGCCATGGGAAGCTCTCCGGTGAAACGAGGGGCGCCACACCGACGTTCGAGCGTAGAGCCATTCGAACGCCACCCTTGTTAGACGAGGGCGCTTTACCTCCAGTACTCCGTGCTCGACCGGGAAGGCCGAGGGCGAGCCACCAGAGGCGCCGCGGCCCGACGGCTTTGTCCTTCCGAGCCTTGCTCGGAAGAAGTGCCTCCACAACGCCCAGGTCGGCTCGATCCCCAAGAAGGCCGCGACAGCGTGATGAAGATGGCGATGTGGAGGACCCCATTGGGGTTGAGATGGTGCACCTCCACCTTGTAATGAAACAACGACCCGGACGAACGGGTGCAGCGGCAGGCCAAAGCCGCGCTCGAAGAACGAGGCGGGCACCACGATCTCGTCGCCCCGCGGCGCGGGGGTGGTAGCCCCGGTCGGCACCCTCCAGCCGGAAAGGTCCTGCGGCATGAGGAAGCCCTTCTTCACCAAGCCGAGCGCACGGCTGTCTTGGCGCGAGCACTCCGGCCACGACATCTTCACAGGGGAGACGACTGGAAGGTGAGAAAGAAAGGCTGGGGTTTTCTTTCCTTAGCTCTCTGGTGCTCTTCTTGTTTCAGAGGCAGAGACAGAGAGGGCAAGAAAGCGTGACCACTCGAAAGCACCCAACGGGCGTATTTATAGAGGACGAACGAACGCCGGCCAAGCAGGCGCCCCGTCAAGCGAAGCGTCGCGACCACCCTCGTCTGTCGCGCCAGCCTGGTAACTCCCAGTTTCCAATACCACTCCGCTTTTAATCCCTGTCTTGTCAGGCGTCAAGGGCCATAAAGACGCCGCCCCCGAACAACGTGTCCCGTAACCTCTCGGTCTCCGCCTTTAGGCCGCAGTTGCTCGGGCGCGAGAAGCCCATCGGGCGCGCGGCCCCAAGACGGCAAAAGCTTTGTGGCTTGCGCCAGGGGCCCAGCGAGGAGCTGTGGGTTCAAAAAGGCCTACCCCACCAGATGGGTATAAAGCCGCCCCAGCAAAACTTGAGCAAGGGGCAGGTATGAGGTGAGCCCCACGGTGGGCCCTCGGTTAGGTCGGTGACGGCCTAATCACCTCTACTCGCGTCCGAGACCATACTTCACACTCTCCCGGAGCTCATCAATGAGCGACGGCCCACCGTGCTCTCGGTGGCGGACGACCTAGAGTCCATACTGGATTGAGTAGAAAAGGTTTTTATGGGTCGCCCACAAGCAGGCGGGACACCCTACTGGGACCGTCCGCTCGGAAGGGTCCCCTTGGCGGACCTCCCAGACCCACTCGGACTACCCGCTATTAGCTCCACGAGCACGGCGTTCAAACCAACGCAGTGTAGCGCGCGCTCATCCCTCCAGTCCCACACTGCGGATGGGGTATACATGTGGGATAGACGGCGCCATTCCTCTCGCAGCTACCCTCGCCCGACGAGGACTCGAGAAGGATGCCCCACGTCCACCACGACGGTAACGAGCACTCACGCCCGGCTACGACGGTGGCGAGCACTCACGTCCAGCTACGACGGTGGCGAGCACTCACGTCTAGCTACGACGTTAAACGAGCACTCGGACACCCGAACCTCACAGAGGCATCCGGTCGTCCTGCCGACCAAGGCACTCGGACACCAGAACCTCACAGAGGCATCCGGTCGTCCCTGCCGACCAAGGCACTCGGACACCGTAACCTCACGAGGCATCCGGTCGTCCGGCCGACCAAGGCACTCGACACCGAACCTCACGAGGCATCCGGTCGTCCCTGCCGACCAAGGCACTCGGACATCCGAACCTCACAGGCATCCGGTCGTCCCGCCACCAAGGCACCGTCTAGCTACGACGTTAAGCGAGCACTCGGACACCGAACCTCACGAGGCATCCGGCCGCCCCGCCACCAAGGCACTCGGACATCCGAACCTCACAGAGGCATCCGGTCGTCCTGCCGACCAAGGCACTCGTCTGCTCTGACGTTAAGCGAGCACTCGGACACCGAACCTCACAGAGGCATCCGGTCCGTCCCGCCACCAAGGCACTCGGACATCCGAACCTCACAGAGGCATCCGGCCGTCCCTGCCGACCAAGGCAGCTGTCTAGCTACGACGTTAAGCGAGCACTCGGACACCGAACCTCACAGAGGCATCCGGTCGTCCCGCCGACCAAGGCACTCGGACATCCGAACCTCACAGAGGCATCCGGCCGTCCCGCCGACCAAGGCACCGTTTAGCTACGACGTTAAGCGAGCACTCGGACACCGAACCTCACAGAGGCATCCGGTCGCCCTGCCGACCAAGGCACTCGGACATCCGAACCTCACAGAGGCATCCGGTCGTCCTCGCCGACCAAGGCACCGTCTAGCTACGACGTTAAGCGAGCACTCGGACACCAACCTCACAGAGGCATCCGATCGTCCCGCCGACCAAGGCACTCGGACATCCGAACCTCACAGAGGCATCCGGTCGTCCCTCGCCACCAAGGCACTTTGTCTAGCTACGACGTTAAGCGAGCACTCGGACATCCGAACCTCACAGAGGCATCCGGTCGTCCTGCCACCAAGGCACTCGTCTAGCTACGACGTTAAGCGAGCACTCGGACACCCGAACCTCACAGAGGCATCCGGTGCGTCCTTGCCGACCAAGGCACCGCATCTAGCTACGACGTTAAGCGAGCACTCGGACACCGAACCTCACGAGAGGCATCCGGTCGTCCGGCCGACCAAGGCACTCGGACACGAGAACCTCACAGGGCATCCGGCCGTCCCGCCGACCAAGGCACTCGGACATCCGAACCTCACGAGGCATCCGGTCGTCCCCGCCGACCAAGGCACCGTCTAGCTACGACGTTAAGCGAGCACTCGGACACCCGAACCTCACAGAGGCATCCGGTCGTCCCGCCACCAAGGCACTCGGACACCGAACCTCACAGAGGCATCCGGCCGCCCTGCCACCAAGGCACTCGGACATCCGAACCTCACAGAGGCATCCGGCCGTCCTCGCCGACCAAGGCACCGTCTAGCTACGACGTTAAGCGAGCACTCGGACACCCGAACCTCACGGAGGCATCCGGTCGTCCCGCCACCAAGGCACTCGGACACGAGAACCTCACAGAGGCATCCGGCCGCCCCGCCACCAAGGCACTCGGACATCCGAACCTCACAGAGGCATCCGGCCGTCCTGCCGACCAAGGCACTGTCTAGCTACGACGTTAAAGCGAGCACTCGGACACCGAACCTCACAGAGGCATCCGGCCGCCCCGCCACCAAGGCACTCGGACATCCGAACCTCACAGAGGCATCCGGTCGTCCCTGCCACCAAGGCACCGTCTAGCTACGACGTTAAGCGAGCACTCGGACATCCGAACCTCACGAGGCATCCGGTCGTCCCGCCGACCAAGGCACCGTCTAGCTACGACGTTAAGCGAGCACTCGGACACCGAACCTCACAGAGGCATCCGGTCGTCCTTGCCGACCAAGGCACCGTTTAGCTACGACGTTAAGCGAGCACTCGGACACCCGAACCTCACAGAGGCATCCGGTCGCCTACATCGACCAAGGCACCGCCCACAACGATTAAAATTAAAGCAAACTCATCGCAAAGACATTTTCATAAAGAAAAAGAAAATTTCATTATAGGCCATGAGCTCAAACTTTACACAACTTTACACACAAGATGCCGATGATACAAGAGTGGCCACGCCGCACCACGCAGCGGACTCTACCCACGCCTAGAACCTATCAAACATCCGTGCGGCATCGGTGGCACCGACGGCATCTTGGTAGGCCCTTGCTCGGTCGACGGATACCCGCCACGGCCGCTGCAACACGCCGATGCCTCTGCTGCCGTTCACGACATCGACGCGGCCGCGACTAACTACGGCGGCGCCTTGCGCCATCGCCTCGAAGGGCCCCCCACCACCTCGAGCCTCGAACGGCCTCGGCAATACGTCAACGAATGCGTCGCGGGTGCGGCTTCTTTCTCCCGAGCTCGCCATCGCTCGTCGAACTCAGCCCAAAGCTCGGCCAGAGGATCTTCTTCTTCCACCGTGACGCCATCGCCGGCTAAAGACTAGAGGATGTCTCAAGCCATTTGAAAGAACAAAAGAAAAAGCTCGTCCCTTCAAGCAAGCTACAGCGCATGATATATATATCCGGACGAAGGGAGGCTAAGCGTCTCGAGTAAATGCGGTGCCGAAAACGAAGCATCCTTCACCGTAAACCCGAGGCGATCAAGAAGACGAGCGGCGCGGCGGCGCGTAAACTATGCTCGGCATGCGCAACGAGGCAAGTAAAGCCCGGCGGTTCAAATGCCCCGGCCAAACTCGGACAGTATCGGATCCAACGGCACACCGACGGAAATCGCTTAACCGGATCGGTGGACCGACCTACGGGCCCGCCACCACTTTCGTCCAAGTTCAACCCCAACCGAATCTGCCAAAAATCGCTTGGGAGTTCGGGGCTCTTGACGAATACTAATAAAAGGATACCCCAACACCCGGCGACGAGCCACGACCTCAAGCATATCTCCACCAACAGCCGCGCCCGCCCGACGCCGACCGAATCGCTGCGAGATCACAAGGCATCCGCTCCCGACCGCCAGGAAGCGAATCCGACCAGATGGCGCCCGACCCCCTCTTGGCGGGCGGGATCTCCGACTCCAACCAAACCAAGGTGACGAACGCCGAGTGCCGCGTGTCGTCCTCACCGCCTACCGCCACGCACTTCGAATAAGGTCAATCGGGCGACTATACAAGGCGGTGGCTCCTTCCCAAGAAGATCCGTGATCGTAGAAGACAAAGCTTCCACCCCATCAACGATCCACGTCGGACGAGCGCACGCTTCCTCCCGAGGCGGCACCAACGCCACGCACTCGGCGTCGGCGTTCGCAAGGATCACAGAGGGCAAGTACGCTACTTCCCGAAATACCTAACCTCCCCGACCACCAAGGCTACCAACCCAAAGATGGGCAAGACGGGTGGCGACCATCCACGGGACGAAGGACCGAGCTCCTAGCGTAGGTCACCTCGCTTCCTCCTAACTCGATGTAACCCGCCCTTCCTTCAGATAAAAGGAGGCGGGGCTAAACGATTCAGGGGGCAACGAGCAAGAACAAGAAAGGAGAGAGCGCTATCAAACCCATCTCGCTAAGCCATTGGCATTCTCGCTTGTAAAACTTTGTGCAGTCATCTGTACCAAGAGTAATACAACACCACCACACACGAACCGGAGTAGGGACCTTCACCAACCAAGATACATCTTGGACTCACGAGTCTAACCATTCAGGGAGTGGAACGCGCGACCCCCTAGACTTACAAATTTACTTGCCGGCGCTCCCGAAAACGCCGACAGATGCTGACTACTAAATAAGAGCCAGTTCTCTCATCTCTCTCCTTTTTTCTCACTCTTTCACATAGGACAAAATTGATGTGTACATGCTAATAACAAGCTGAGGTGACCTTATTTTACATGCCCTAAACAGTACTCCCTCCGTTCAGAACTATAAGGCTTATAGTTTGAATGATATTGTTCAGAAATATAAAATTTGCATGTAGATTTAATAAAGCTTTTTCTACTGTACCCTTATTTATTCTCTCTCAACTACATGCATTTATTCATTACCACCACACACAAAATATTATCTCTCATCTTCCAAGATAATTAAGTGGAGTATCTAAGTCATTTTCACTCATATCTTTCTCAATTTCACTCCAACCTTAATTTTTATGTAAAGTCAAAATACACCTTGTATTTTTAAACCATGGAATATAATACAGTCAGACAACACACCACACCACTAACCAACCTTTCGGTTCTCCTGGTGCTCGGTGCGTGCGCGCGTCCCCAAGCTAAGCTACCGTGCCTTCGCGACACGCCTCGCACTGGAAGGTGAGGCCACGCGCGCGGCGCGTACGTGCTGGTCCGGGCCGGAGCCTAGCGGCTACTGTGTCGGCAGGCAGCGGCAACGCCCGTGAAAAACCCGCGCCCGCGCGGCGGCGGACGTTTCGTGCTGCGGGCGGCGTATTATCTCGCGCGGCACCCGTACGTGAAGACGTGCCGCGGGCGCGCGCGCGAAGGCGTGAAACAACGGGTGCCTGCCGGCCTGCCGGGTGGACAGTAGAACCGCGCTTGGCCAACACTTTTCCACGCGCCGGCGTGACGCGTGTCGGCACGGCACACGCTAGCCTAGCCGCCGTCACGGTTGCTCGCAGGTCTCATTTCGCTCGACCGGAAGGTGCCCGTCTGCCAGATTCGTGTGCTAGCTAGCCTCCGTCCGATGTCCTGGAGTCTCCGTTCTCCATATCAAGTCTGTACCATCATCACAGGTCTAGTAGCATCGTCACCGCGACCGGTGATGTGTCGATGGACAGTCACGTTACTGCTAGCCCAAACCCACACGGGCTTAACGAGCCGGCCCGGCACGGGGGGCAGGTTGGTCGGGAGTCACCTCTGCCTCATCGTGAGCAAATTAATTGAGGCGTATGTGCCGGTGGTCGGTGGTTCACCTGGTGCTCTGGTGTGCTCATGTGCCGCGCCGCGTCGCGTCGTGATCAAACGGGTGCACACGTGTTGCATCTCGTTCAGATTTTGTCCACCAAAAGACCAAACCCCCCGTGCGCCAGCCGAGACGGACACAGCAACAGCCATCGATCAGGTTGGTTGCGAGTCGCTGATCGGCAGGTCGTTTCACATCTTTGACCAGAGCATGCGTGTGTCGATCGAACGCATCACGTTTTTCAGCACATGATATGATTAACAATCTCGGCTCCAATTCTGATCTGTGTATGCTGCCAATGCCATACCTCTCTCGTATCTCTCTCATAGTGCCACTTTTAAGTTCTTTTGCCCGAGAATCATCTAATCCAGGCGCGTAATCCGTTGAAGAAAACAACAATATACGACTCAAATCTCAGTCCTTACGCATAGGAGAAAAACGGCATGCGTCTCAACATCTCTATCTTATGCATTAGGATTAAAATCTCGCTGAAATTTCACGAGTTCTCACCAAGATCTCGCTTACCAAAGATGGACGAGTTTTGAAATGCCGTCCGGAGTAAAAAAAAAATAATCGCTACAGTTATCTCGACGGAATCTCGGGGTTCTGACCGGATTTGACCGGAAATTGATCAATAACCCTTAAGAAAGTCATCTCCTATGAAAATTTGTTGAAAAAACGATTTTTTGAGACATTTTTTAAGAACTGCAGAAAAATTATCGGATTTTTATAAAATTTTATGTGCTTTATCATGATTTGAAAATTTTATGGTATCATCCTAAGAAGCGTAGAATAATACATAAAATTTTTCAAAATAATTGAACTTCATTTGTTATCATTAAAAAATCAGAAACAGAATGAACATGATTGGGACAGTAAAATTTTAGAATTTTATAAATTTGGTCGAGTGTGATCATGATCCAAATTTTTTTTGAGAGCTTAATAATTTATTCAGTAACATTATTTAAAATTTTCAAAAAATTTCAATTTTTTTTGTTTGCACAGTCAAATCTATATATGCATTGAACTTCATTTGTTATATTGATCATCAGACTTTTATCAGGATGTAGAACTGTCATAATTTTTGGAACTTTTTGAAGCTTTATAATCATATTAAAAATTTATAGAAATATTAATGATGCATCAGGAACATCCACAAAAAATTTCAAAATTTTATAACGTAATTTGTACCATTTTTCATTTGGTTGAAGTTTGCGAGTATGGCTTTTATGAGGACAGTAGCACTGTCCGAATTTTTAAAAATTCATGAAGCTTGATAATCATCTAAAAATTTTATTAGAAAATTAGTGGTGCATTATAACCATTCAAAAAAATTCAAAATTTTCTAACGAGGTTTGTTTTATTTTTCATTCGATTCAAACTTATCGATCAGCGTTTTATCAGGATAATTGCAATGTTTGAATTTTTAAAAATTCATCTGATTTTATAATTATCTGAATTCTTTTTAGAATATCACTGATGTGTCAGGAAGCTCCACTAAAAATTTCAAAAAAAATTGACGTCGTTTGAGCCCTTTTTCGCTTGGTGCAATTTTGGTGAGATCTCGGTTTTCTCGATAGAAAAAAAATCGAAATTCAAATTCTGTTTTTACATTTCGTCTAGAATTTATTTAAATGATGAGATTTTGTTCTTCGGCCACGGATGATATTTAGAGTGAGAAACGAGATTTCAATCCTTATGCATTACTCCGTAGAAACGACAAATCACTTCTTAATACTACGCCCAAAAGAAATGCCGCGCTCCTAGGAATCCGAGTAAGGTGTTTTTTTTGCGAAAAACCCCTCAGCGAATTCCAAAATCACGAACAGGTCCTTCCACGGTTATTTTTCAAAAAAAAAACCATGGTTCCGCAAATTCGACACGGGACGCCGGTTCTTTAAACCCAAAAGATTTAAATTGCTAACTGGTCCTTCCACCGGTTATTTTGCAAAAAATAAACCGTGATTCCGCAAATTCAACCCATGTGTCGGTTCTTTAAACCCAAAAGATTTAAAATTAAGTTTAGGTCCTCCCGAGCGTCGGTTCTTTAAATTTGAAAGATTTAAAATTATATTTAGGTCCAGATATTTTGCAAAAAAATCAGTGGTTCCGTAAGTTTGACACGGATGTAAGTTCTTTAATCCAAAATATTTAAAATTATATTGAAGTCCTTCTACCATGTTTCACGGGGAGAAGAACGAGACACGCAACCGCCGCAGGTCAGGTTCTTGGTGTCCAGATCAAATCTGCACAAATATGTAGAAAGAATCTATCAGCAGTGGATGGCGAACGCGATTTCAAACAGTACAAGTAAGGGTAATTTGTCGTCGTCCTAATCCGATCGCAATCCATGCCTGGCATCTCGAGCTGGCTGGCTCCCAGTCACCATCTCCGACAAAGCGTGCGGTCTGTGTTGAATTCAAGCTCTAACCTGCCTGGTTTCTGTCTCTCCAAGTTTACCCCTCTCTTTCTGCCCCATCTGAGCAACGCCGGTTTCTGCAGCTGCTTCTTTACTAAAAAATGTGTACTACTCCATCGTTTGGAACGTGCGATTCTCGAAAGAATTCTGAAATATTTAAACATTTTCCTGTAAAATTTGTATGAAATTTATATGTAATTCCTACGAGATTGTGTTACAATGTTTCTGAGCCAACTGAATTTCTGATTATGCGAGTGACTGTTCGATCATGCTGCCAGTATCCCCAATGATGTCTTCTTCTGTCAGAAACGTTTGACACCATAAGCTCTGGTTGCAATCGACCTGGCCTGACCGAGGAGAGGAAAATATCGTACTCTGATAGAGTTTTTTCGTCCTCAGTGTCGAGTTTGCCGTCCGGTTCTCGTGTGGTGTGGCAAGTTCATGGTGGCTTTTCAGCTAGCTAATTGAGACTAGACAAGTAGGCCAGACGGAGGAGATTTTGCATGAGATCTTCGCTGATGGAAGCGTTGAAAATCTACATATATCCAGGAAGTCTTAACTGAAAGCAGAGCAGGCCCCGCCAATGCAAAACATTTTACGACAAGAATTGCATACGCATATGTTCGAGTAATCGAGTTGCAACCTTTATGATGATTAATTGTAAAGCAAAACATCCATATCAAACTGCTCAACTACTATAGGCTTAACAGTGGGTCACAGCTGGTGTCGATGAACTAAAGCTAAACGGCCACTAGAAGCTCGTAGCCGATTGCTGCTAACTTATGCCCTGAAACCACTCAAATAGATCATGAAATCACTTGTATAGCACCGGGTTCACAGTATCGACATCACAATAATTGAACGGTTTTTTATTTTCGAAAATCAGTAAAAACCGATCGAAAATCGGTAGAAACCGAAGAAGTTCAAATTCAAAAAAATTGAACTCAGCGGTCAAACAACGGCGAAAAAAAATATTAAAAACCGAGCATTTTTTCCGATTTTCACCCATTTTTGACCAATTTTGTTTGATTTTCAGCACGCCGAAGGAAAATTAAAAAAATTCAAGAAAAAATTGAAAGAAAAAATCCCAACTAATCTACAAAACGCCTCAAAGAAATTTCAACAATTTTTGAATTCATTTAGTGCATCTAGAAAATAAAAACAACAATTAATGAAAAGGAACAGAGACACTATCATATTTTTTTATAAAAATTTACAAGATTGATCATTGTTGCGTCAAAAAATATGATGAATGATTGGTCAGCTCAAACACACGAGAACGTCTGGGTTCAATGAGGTTCGAGACGTGCCAATTGATTTGATCTTGCAATTGGCAAGATAGATAGAAAAATATACGCTCAAAGCCGGTATAATATCTCAATCGGTAAAGATCTAAACAACTATAAAAAGCTGATCAAATCAAGAGTAATTGTAAGTCTAAACAGTCTATTAGGGATTCTTATACAGTTGGTAAAGGTATATTTTTTCGAAGAAGGCGATGTGCAATAAGATCGAAGAAAACCAAACTTGGCGTAATCGAGAAAGATCAACAATCGGTGATGCACAACTTTATTGTTCAAAATCAGTTACAAGGAAGATTCTAAATTACAAAGCTACTTCTAGTTGATAGGAAAGTAAATAAAAAATAGATACAAGTTGTTTGATTGGTTGAGGTTGTTTTGTTTTGGTCGCCATTTATTCCTTTTTATAGTGCATCGGCCTATCGTATTTTTCTCCAATGCGTTGCCAACTATGACCCGTATCAGCCTTTGCACAGATGCAATTCTACCTTTGAATCAATATCGGTCATAATTCTATCCTTAACTTAACTTTTCCTTTTTGCCGATATCATCAAAAAGCATCCTTTTTATGTTAAGCCTGACAAATTGGTCATATCTTGCCAAATTCTGGTGCGAACAATCATGTTCTTAAATTTTAATAGTACCATAAATAGTTCCCAATGATCATGTATTAAAATTTTCAGAAATATTATACTTCATTTAGTGCCCCAAGAAAATCAAAATCAGAAGAGCATATACAAAGATAGTAGCACTATCAGATTTTTTTAAAATATGCGTGCCTGATAATCATGTGAAAATTTTACATAATCATTATCCTTGCCTCTGGACCTCACAAAATTTTTTTTCATAAATATTAGACTTCATTTACTGCCCTAGAAAATAAAAAACAAAATAGTATATACAAAGACAGTGCCTCAGGACCTCACACAAAAATTTCAAAAAAAAATTAACACTTGGAAAAAATTTCCATTTTTTTGAATTTGCATTTGAATTCCACCAATTTACCGAGCAGTTTTAGATACTGAGTCAACTCGATACACTTGATAATCGTGTTATTTGAGCGATTGTAGCCCCATAACACCTTGCACCTTCTGAAGTTCTTATTGGATTTGTTGGTCTTGTTGTTAGGCTGAAAAATACTTTTTTTTTAACGAATGACAGAAGCTCTGCATTAAAAGGAAGGAATCACATGGAATACGACATCAGGAGCATTAAAAGGCCTAAAAATATTTTAGGGGCTGAAAAATACTTGGGAGCAGTAATTGTCATCGACCCATTAGTCCATTACCACCTTATGCTTAAGAGGGCCGGACTAAGAACAGTACACGCCCAGTGGGCCAGAGGGGATTTGACCCTTTTGACGCCTTGACATACAAACGAATATCCAAAGCCAGGTTAACACTAAGGGCCTGTTTGGTACGGCTCCAGTCCCATCAGATTCATGGATCTGGTGGAGTTGGGTATTTCTAGCTTTACAGATCCGTGAAGTTGGATCTGTGGGTATATCAAGAGTGTTTAGGTAGGTCATTTTATTTAATTTTAGACTAAAAATATAAACTTAATTCTATTTACTTTAGCCTACAAGATTCAGATCTGAGGTGGAGCCAGAATCTGGAGCTCTACCAAACAGGGCCTAAGAACAGTAACAGACGTTCCCTGCAGTGATTTATCGGAAAGTTTTGACTTTCATGAGATACACATTATGCAGCGCAAGGATATCAGGAGCATACCATACATCTCAAATAGAAGAATGTCTATAGCCGTCTGATCGGTGCCTTAAATCAATTTCATTGATCTGCTCTGCATCTTTACCGAAGCTGGCAAATTCAGACGCACCAATCTCGCTCTCAAGAAAAAACAAACAAAAGAAAGATCAGACGCTCGAAAATCTCACCTCGCACGATCAGATGGCTGACATGTTGATAGCCTCGTATGCAAAGGTCTCAATTCTTTTCTGAGAGTTCACAACTCACAAGGGAAAAGACTGATACTTTGTGAAAGATCCTTCTAGTCAAGAATATTAGTTAGGCCCTTTTGGAATGCACGAATTCTACAAGAATTTCGTAGAAAATCCTACATGATACATCAAATGAGAGTATATATTCCTTTTTCTACGAAAGCCCCCATAAAATTCATGTGATCTGAATGGAGTCTTCGATTTTGCAAGAACTCGCGTACAGTCTGCCATAATCTCATTACGTAAGCTGATAGAACAACAAGAACAAGCAGGACCTGGAGTCCTAGAGAAGAGTACCATCGCATTAGTCAGTTTGTCTGGTCACCAGCAACAATAAGTCTGCGACCCTAAAGAAATAGTACCATCGCGCCACCATCCATTTCAGGCTTTGGTACTCCACCGGCCTACCTTCCATGCAAAGGCCCATGAAATGGCAATGGAGAGGCCTGGTACAAAGCATTTTGTAGCTAGTTGTACTAAACAATACGAACTCCCCGTACTCTCCCATTATTGCTCTGTGGGGCCCCCTGAAATGTACCCCGATAGGTGAGCCCACATGGCAGTTCGTAACAAATTTTTTTTTGACGAGTTCGTAACAATTTGTACGCAATGCTCCAGTTTGTGAATCAGAGGGATTGGCTCCGCTAGACGCCGTTGTCGGAGCCACTTGTAGCCAAACTCCTGACGCTTGTGTGAGGTGACAACACGGGCATGGATTTCGACACCTGGGACCTGGCAGGAAGAATCTCTCGAGTGCGGCGGACAGCTCGGCCGAGCAAAGCAGCGGCAACGCGGCGTGACGCGACCAAATCGTGTCCTACAGGATGGAGCATCATGCCACAGGGCGCTGGTCGCCGAAATGGAAGCACTTTTTTAGGCCTGCAGGGTTCAGTCCAGGTCCTCTACGGCTCTACCATCCATCCACCGGGCATCCATTTCGTTTATAATCTGAAAATTGCACGGTTTATTAGTCTCTTCTGCGGTAAATTTTTATCTGGAGCTTGCTCGAATTCATTGAAAATTGGATTCGAGACAGATGGCCTGTTTTGAGACAGGCCTTGTTTGTTTTCTGTTGACAAAGGCATAACCTCGGTTTCCACTTCTTGGAGCAATCCTTGCGAGGCCCGGTTCTCATTCGTTCAATCAATCGGCTAAAGACAGTTTCTGAAAAGTCAATAAACCTCCTCCCCTCTAAACAGCTCAGCTTTTAAACGATTTTTAGTATAAATTAGAAGCCATATATAACCAGCAAAAACTAAAAGCTGAAAGCTAGATTAAACCTGCTTTTACAACTTATTGCTGAGAAAAATTAACTATTTATCAAATAAACTATCACAAAAAGTTACAGCTATTTTTGAGCCCAAAAAACCCAAAAACTTGATATAAGATAGAAGTCATATATAACTTAGCAAAAGCCAAAGCAAGGTGGGAAATACTTTTGCAATTCATTATTGAGAGAAATTAACTGTTTGTCAAACAATCTCTCATAAAAAAAACTACAACTACTTTTTAACTTAGAAAACTAAAAAATAATTTTTTAAAAAAACTACAACTCGCCTGAACAAACCCTGAGTGCATCTCAACAATGTATGATAGCTAGTTTCACGTTGCTACATACCTTTTTTAGACTACTTGCATACATCTCCAAGCAAAGTCAACCAACATCGCTGCTACATACGTTAGAGGTGTAGGTATAATAATCGTGCTCGCACACGTACTTCATCTTTACCAGTTCCATCAAGATCCTGCACCGGGCATTTCCAGGCCGGATTCGGGTCGTGAAAACATATCACGGAAAGAGCAACCCTATGATGAACAGGACCCCAAGATGTCACATCAGGGAATATGAAGGGGCCGCGGGAGGAGGCAATGGCACTGCCGCACTGGGCACTGGCATTGGCATGCCCAAGAAAGGTGACTAGTCAAGTGGGCGCTCATTCCTCTTTGCCCCACAATCTGCTAAAGCGGGAGGGGAAAACAATCAAAGAAGCCAAAGCGATGTGATGTCCCCTGCTGCTACGGTTGCTTTGATCCAATGCAACGTCCAAAAGCAAAAGCAAAGCGCAGGACAGGGAGAGACCAGGCTGCTGCTGCCGCTGCATGTCCGAGACGTTATTCCAAGCTCGCATTGAGCTACTCCAAAGAGATCCCAAGGCGCTCGCCTTTCTCGCGGTCCGATGCGTTCAAAGATCTCTGCGAGAGAGAAAAAAAAGATGGGCAACATCATCATATCGGCACTTGGCTTGTAAACACGAAAAGGAATTGTTCAATTCGAATCCAAGCCTTTAGCTCCGCCATAAAAGGACCACACAGGAAACACTTCATCACAAGCCATTTTCTCAAGAGACACAGAGAAGCTATTAGTCCAGTTTGCAAGAGCTGAGCCTGAAGAGGCAGAGAGAAATAATGGCTTCTTTACCTCAGTCCATGGATTATTACCCTACCAACTCCATAATGCACGCGCAGCCGGCCACCACGTCCAAGGGCTCCTTCGGGCCGGCCTTCGCCGTGCTCGCCGTGATCTCCTTCCTAGCCGTCGCCGCCTGCTTTGTCGGGCGGCTGTGCAGCCGCTGGCTCTCCAAGAATAAGTCGTCGGCCGAGCAGCAATTCTACGGCTTCAACGGGGCCAGCGGCGACCTGGAGAAGGGCTTCGAGGTCAAGTACCCGACGATGAAGCCCATGGCGAGCTCCCGCGCGATGATACACGACATCGAGGATGGCTTCGAGATCAAGTTCGCGCCGGGGAAACCTGCAGCATGGAAGAACGACAGCAAGGCTGACAACAAAGGGCATCGGCATCAGCATCAGCAACCCCAGCCTGGCGCGCCGAAAAACTACGCCATGCCGAAGGAGTACGCAGGTTTCAGATACCCTGCGAATGGTGTGGTCAGGCAAGGGCAAATAAGGGGTGGAAGTGGAACATTCGTTTCCGCAAAGCCTAGTACATGATTATCAGAGTAGCTTATGTTCACAACTTGATGTATCTCATTTGGTACAATCTCTCTCATCATCCATCGGCAATAGCGTTCTCATCTTCACTCTAGCTAGATTTGGGGCGCGCTCTGCGAAGTCTGTACTAGGTCCAGGCACTTCCATATTGTATTTTGTACATTAACCCATTTAAGCAGTGAAGAATATTTCATTCTCAAGTATTATGACATGAAAGCGTCAATCATCAACAGGGTCCTGCGGAGCTTCATTGGCCTTCCGTTTGATGGTGATGACGGGACAATCAGCATGCTTGACGCAGAACTCGCTCACTGTGCCCACGAAAACCCTACAAGTGACAACACCAAGCATTCAATATAAAATTTCACTTGATGTTTCCACGGGAATGAACCATGATATAATTCAGCAATAAAAATAATTTGCACAGCATGGATAATATATGGTGCACAAGGAAATCAAATCCGTCCAAGCATATTTTGAGTAAATGTACACTTGGCAAGGAAAAAAAATCTAAGTTGCATAGTAAAAACTTTATGCTCACATAGGAAGGGATCAAGCTAAAGAATATAACTGAATATATAGATATTTTTCTCAGTGTGGCCTGGATGCAGGTGATGGTCTGATTCATAAACCGCTCAACCGAGTTTTGGTAGAAAAGTTTCTCATTCACAAACAAATGATAGAAAATAACATGCACGGCATATTACATCCTTCAAAAAGAACAAATTTTGATTTAACAAATGTTCTGGGAAGATAAAACTCTCATAACTATAGATGCAAACATATCACGCATATGACATCACTCCATGTGAAAACTTCATACTATCCATGGCAATTTCATACTCCCTCAGAAGTATAAGGTCTATAGTTTGAAAGGTCTTGTTGATAAATATAATACTTGCAGCCTATTTATTTTCTCTCTATCGTATGCATTTATTCATTACCACCCACACAAAGTATTCTTACTCATCTTTCCAAGACAATTATCTAAGCCATTTTATCACATATTTTCTCAATTTCACTACCTCCTTAATCCTTGTGAAAAGTCAAAACAATCCTTGTGAAAAGTCAAAATAATCCTTGTGAAAAGTCAAAATACGTCATACATTTCTCAACAGAGGGAGTGCCATCCATGTGAAAACTAACAATCAAATAACCAAGTAAATAAAGATTTTCACACCAGTCCTATAAAGCGTTGCAGAGAAACAATGCATCACGGAATTACAATAGATCCCAGTTATCCCCTCATTTGGAAGAAAAGCAATGACATGGCAAGCATTTTTAATCATTCATACTTGGAGTTTTGCCTCTTGCCACTCACCACACCAGTATTCAGTACTAACCCTACACAAAGTATTCTTTGAACTATATCAACCGAATTATAGCCAAATAACTCAATAGCCTAGAGCAATTTAGCAAACACGTAGATGAAAGTTGTCTCTGAATTACAGGACTAGTTCTCCATTGATAGACCACTACATCATAAGCAGGAGATATGATTAGTTCTACACGTGTAGGCCACAAAATCACCAAGTCTTTCTATCAGTAGTAAACTATTCTAAAGTAATACTCCCTCGGGTCACAAAAGTAAGTCGTTTTGGGTTATGTGTAGTCAAACATTGTTTAGTTTGGTTATCAATATCTTTTTTAATATTTAGATTAGACACATCAAAATGATACGTGTAGATTTGTCTCGAAAAGTACCTTCAAATATTACAATTTTATCAGGTTATATATATACACACACAATAGAAATTTGTTGTCAGAGTTGCATTTTGAGGACCATGTCGATGTCCAAAATGACTTTCTTTCGTGATTGGAGGGAGAACTAAAAGAGTGTTTATCATTAGGGTTAGTCCATAGGCTTTTTCACAATAGGCATGCTCTACTGCTGCTTGATTTATAAGTCAACATCTTGTCTAAGGTGCACAAATATCAAAAACTCCTTTTCATAATTATAAAGACACAAGCAGACGCATGCGCACAAGAATAAAAATAAACTTGCATCCTGCATTCACTATTCACTTGGAAAGTTGAGAAAACTGACTATTCATGAGATGATTTGAGCATCAACATAACCAAAAAGAAAAATAACAGGATCATACCAATGGGCAAAGGCCATAATTATACTTCACTAGAAGCTGGATGGGCAAAGCAAATAAATAAAAAGGACTTCAAGACTTTGTTTTTTTTCTGTTCATTTGGTACCCCTTTTCCGTTTTCAAAATGACAGTCAGGAAAATCTTATTTAAATGCTTGCCGATTATTTTGGATTTAAAAATCTGTGAAGGTTAGCAGTTTTCTATTATAAAAAAGGAGGAAATAAGGAACATATCTTTTTTTAGTTACAGCAGCAAATAGAATCATGCCAATCAATGTCAAGAGTTCAGGAGCATCAGATTTATTCTAGTATGTTCAGATTTGAGTTCAAGTATAGCAAAACAAGCTAAGCATTCCAATTTTCAAATCCTAATGTGCTTATCTACAATAACCATGCTAAGTCAATTCCAAAGATCCAATGTTAACTTTGCTTGAGATGTTAACAGATATCCTTCAGCTAATCAACAAGGTGTTCAACAGAATTTTGAGGGCAGAAAACTGTAGATCTTTTTTCCTTGTTTTGTAAGACAGCTTTTGGTTCTCCAATTGCTCTAATTCAAAGTTCCTTTGTTACTACCCTCTTTTTTAGATCTACATCATAACTATATAAGCAAAACTAACAAGTTCAAGATGAAAGGATTGAGATTCTATACATGCATCTGAAGAGTACTGTTTAAATACTTATCGCAAAAAGAAAGGATATTTGTACAAAGCATTTGGAAAAAGAAATACAGTGGTTCAACTAATCTTAAAATTATGTACAACTTGCAAGAAAATTAGCAAGATGTTATTTGTTGTGTTTGGCATGTGAGTAACGGTAGGTATGTCTTGCTTTAGAATATAGCAACATTTTCCTCCCACTATACTAAGGTAACAGACAAAAAAAGAAGAAGAGGAAAGTCAATATCCTGAAAATACTACTAGTAACCACTAACTACCACTAAATACAGCGAAATCAATTGTTCAAACCATAGTTACCGGATTTGCTGTAAACCCCCCGCGAATTGCGAACCAGATTCGTCGAACCCGAACCAGTTTAGGGTGCGGGGTTCGTGTTTGCAGTGGAAATTGGAAGAAAAAGTGGCGAACCCGAATCACGTATCGCAACCCGGACAAACCACATTTCTGGCAACTATGGTTCAAACACCTCTAGCAAAAACACATTTCTTGCACAATCCAGCCCATTTTTTGCAAAGTAAAGAGTACATAATAATATATCTTAGTTTAGATGAGGTGCAACCTAGCTGATGAACTGTCTTATCAAACATATACATAACCATATTAATACGCAATGAAGATTACTTACATACCCTTTCACATAAAATGCTATACAAGCTAAAGCACCAATGATTTGACATATATTACCTCTGAAATGGACCAAGGCCCCTACTTCCCACAACTAGAAGATCAGGCTGGACTCTCTTCACCTCGCTGCAGATAACCTCCTTTGGATCCCCTTGTTTAATCCATGCTTCACACCTTATCTGCAACATAATTAGACAAAAGGCAAACCATTAGACACAAAAATTGGCAGATGATGCCGATTGGAGCCTGAAATACTGAATGGAAGAAAAACACTAAATTGTTCAATTACCCCCGATTGATGGCACTGGTTCACGAAGTACTCAAGCAAGTGAAGCCCTCTTATCTTGTCTCTCTGCTTCATTCTCTGGAAGTCCGCCGGTGATGCATAAATACTGTCCATATCATCAAATCCTTTTGATTGACAACAAAAACAAAACACACAGTTTATCAGGTAGACACAAAAATAATGATCCAAAGATCCAAATATTTAAGCAAGCACTCAGTATTTGCTTGTTGCACAGAAAGATTAGCTGGGAAACAAATGCTACGTGCAAGTGTATGTTCCAAGAGTCTTGGAGTTCAAAATTTGAAACTCTACAAAAAGTTAGCTAAGTTCATGATGCAAGTCATTTACTGATCAGAGCTGAATATCCACGCAAAATGAGCCCTGTGTCTGACAGCACGTCTCAAGGCAGGACTTCTATAGCAAACAATTTGTTTGGCCGAACCAAATTTCTATATCAGTTATACTGTATTGTAACATAAAATACTAGTATAGACTGAACAAGTTTGCTGGGCAGATCACTTAAAGGCAAGGAACTATTTCACCTGGCACAACAGCAGTGACAAAAGAAAGGGTAAATACAAGAAGGAAAAGCAATTTAGGCCTTAAGAGAAGTGCTCCCTAAGCTTTCGTGGTCATCCTCTATTGAATTTCAGGTCTTGACCGAAGTGTCTTTTGTTCCAAGAATCATGATAAACAAAAGCAGAATTCAGGTAAAATCACTTGAAAGCACAGAAACTATTTCATCTCGTACACTAGTTCAGATGGTATATCAAAAAGGGCAGGGAAAAACACGCCAAGTTTCTAAACAACTGACAGGGTTGTCTGATGAGGGCATCAACCCGAAGGATGCGACCACTGCCATTGCTTCCTCTCCGATTGCGCTATCTTCATCGCCTACACTCGACGCTGCGACATCTTCATCGCAAAAGGGCCTTAATCCAGAAGCTCAGCCTTTCAAGCCCACGACAAAAAAAACAGCGCCTCAAGCACACATGCCAAGGACAGCTCACGCGCCAAGGAAGACTCGTATGGAAACCCAAGATGCCAAAAAACCCGATTCGGCCATCCAGCAGCACGCCAACTTCAAATGGGCGTAACTCGGGCTCCCAGACTCCGTTTTCAGCGTGTAACCACCCGTTGGAAAGCTTAGGAGATAAGCTTTCCAATAGATCCAGCCTCACCTTCCAATTCGCTCCAAATAGACGGGAAAACGCATAACAATATCATAGGCCAAATCTGTCAGGTGCTGCGTCACCGTATATTTGGGCCCGTGGCCTATGTATGGTAAGGGTTTTGTGGCGGCCGACCCTATTTTGGACGCCTCAAGTCTGGTCTCCACCCTATATAATGCCCCTGCTGTCATACATTGAGGGGAGGTTTTGTTGTGTTTTGGTAGACCCCGTGTGCGTCCCTCCTCAATCTTGCGTGTGTCGACTAGACCACCCGAGTTGAGAAACAGAACCTCACCCTTGTTTCTTTGAAATTATTGGATTGAAATTGCTATCACCTTGTTCTTGCATGTTCTTGGTTGCAGCAGGTACAAGGATCGATCGGGTCTTTGATTCGGTTGATCGCCTCGTGTGATAACGTTGCGATTGTTTGGTTGCTGATCTTGTGGTTATTAGCCAATCCATCTACTCTGTACTACACCAAATCATCGTATCGTTCTCATCAGAAGATCGAGACAACCTCAGTGCACATCACTGTCAATCTCAAAATGGGCTAAATAGGATATTACAAGGAATAGGTAGGTACTAAGAGCCAAATGTTGCTGCAACAGCAGCATTTCTTCAAACACCAGAAACAAGTAAAGAGTTACTAAAGATAATGCTTGGCAGCAGAAACAGAGCAAAGTAGCGGCAGATAATGTTTCAAAGAAAAAGCGTAGGAGTAAGCTCACCCAAGCGAGTCAACAACATGCGATTTAGTCACAAAATGATGATCTAAAGGAAACTGAGATAAAAGCCTGTGATAAGAGCACTATTCTGTCAAAGGATGCAAGATATGCAGAGATAGCAGAGTCAATAGCACATCAACACCTTCCCATGATAAACAACACCCTATTTGCAGGAGCTATACTTGCAGTATCATAGAGCATTGTCCTAGTATAGTGGCAATGATACAAATTATGAAGTCAAAGAAGCATAAGATCAGACACGAGAAGTTGGTAAAACATGAAATTCCATATTCAGACGCATTTTGTCAAGTTTCATCTGTACGCAAAAAAAGAGTTAACAAAAAAACCACCAGTGTGTATAGGATGAACACACTCGCATCAATCAAATGGCATTTTCTTTTAAACTATGCAGTATCCTTTCTGTTCAAAAATAAACTATGCAGTACCCCTGCATATATTTGTTAAGATTACACGAGAGAAAAATTCTACAATCTACATCTACACAACTTACTAAACACTGGTATCCAAAAAGAGCGAAAGGCCAAAAACTACATGACCGGTACATTATGACGGGCGGCCATTTGGCTGAGAAACACACCATGGAACAAGCCTTTGAAGAAGAGGCATTCGATACACCCACCAAAGCTTCTTTTTTTAAAAAACAAAATTGGCCAGGAGCTCTGACATCCACTAAAGAAGAAGCAACAACAGTTGAGCTACAAGCGCATACACACAAGCACTCACCCACACACACGCACTCACCCACGCACTGCACTCGACTCAGGCGTGCCCGCGTTCAAGTGGGTGGGTTGGCCAAGCGAAGCTCGCGCCAACCATCTGAGCCGAGGCTCAGTCGCCCCACCAAAGCTTCTGATCGTGGTGTTGGTAGTGCTACACTTAATTCAGATGCCCCACCACCTACCAACAAGGCAAACAACCACCACCACCTAGCATGGGTAGCCTACTTCCATAGTACATAACATTGGCTAATCCTGAAACAGAACAAGGTCCACACAAAGCACCTTATCAAAGAATACTATATATGAAGCCAAAATAGGATGCTGTGAACGGAGCCAATGGCCGAATGCATCAGAAGCATGTAATGACGGATTCATACTAATACTACACTGGTCGCAACAGTTGACAGATTCGTGTACATAAACAGCACACGATTGCAGAAACGACAGCATCAATCAATAAAAGGAAACTACCACGCATTTCATCGAACACCATTAGGGCGTGCTACCAACAACTACGCCATGCTCGAAGAAGATCTACCACCCACATCGCGACATCCCATACTAAG
Organism: Otatea glauca; assembly: GCA_036346275.1. Classification (NCBI taxonomy): domain Eukaryota; kingdom Viridiplantae; phylum Streptophyta; class Magnoliopsida; order Poales; family Poaceae; genus Otatea; species Otatea glauca. The sequence goes on from CM070714.1 coordinate 46,080,563, forward strand.
GCGATACCTATGCCACCATGCGCGAGCAGGGAGAACCGACGCAAATCATCGAGCACCTCAAGTACGCAGAGAGGGAAGCAAGCGGGCCACACTCACCACACACATGGGCATTCCGCCGAAGGAACGAGCGGGGGAGCGAGAGCACACGTACCGTCCTCGTCGGGGACCTGGACGTGGAGGAAGAGGAGGTGGAAGCCGCCGGTGTTGGAGCGAACGAGCTTGGAGAGCGTCCAGTCGAAGGCGGCGCGGCAGCTGATGGAGGGGTGCGGGTACCCCTTGAGCGACGACTCGTTCACCGCCATCATCACCCGCGTCGGCGCCGACGAATCCGCCATCGCGCACGCCTCGCTCTGCCTGCTGCCTTCCCCGGCCAGAAGGAGAGGAGTTTTGGGGGAAATTTTGTGGAGAGGACAAAAGGCAGGCTGTACGCTTTCTTTCTTTATATCGGCCATATGAGGAAATGATTTTCGCTCATTTTGCTACGTCTACACGTGCCCAACTGTTCAAAGCCCTAAAGCCTCTCAATTTTTGAGTGTGTCCACGACGAGTCGTTACAATAGAGTAGTAAATTAATAATTTAATAGAATTATTAATCATTTACTATTGTATTTTTCCTCACTTTTTGCTTCTTTTTCCACATCTTTACTATCATGAATTTATGATCTATTTGAAGCATAGAAATTTTATAGAAAAATAGTTCAACTCGTGTAGGAAAAAAATCTTTTTTAAAAAAACAAGGCCTTAGTATAGGCAAATAGTGTGGCGTATTTCAACTGTATTGGAATTTCTTTCAAGCTATTGTATACCAATTCTAGGTTGAATCCATTTACAGAGCATGTCGCGATTACAATGCAATCTTGATTGTTCTAATTGGTCAATGGCCATTGGTAAAAGAAATGGTCCACCTTATATCAAAGGTTCTTTTGCAAAACACTATTATTTTGTAAGCCTAAGGATATTTAGTTGGAAAAACTTTTTATGAAATATTTATTTTATTATAGTTTCATAAATCTAGTATAATTGAAGTTTTACAATTGTGTTTTTACCCAATACTGCATGTGTTTCAAAATGACTTCGTGATAAAAAATTTGCAATCCAATATGACATGAAGTTTGAAAGAAAATTGTTGCATACTCACAAGGAACTCGAAAATAACATTAATTAATCTTACAAAATAACATTACAAATAAAATAAACTTTAACAGATACGAAGAACTCCGATTTATCGGAAAGAAAGTGTACTCATCGATTATTGATTTTTTAAAGGCATTAGATAAAATATATCATCAGGAATACTACCTGTTTGGTACATTTTGGTGGGCGGGAAGCATTATCTGCTTCAATTAATAATCTATCGATTGCTATTGAGTATTGATCACCCTCTGGTACTTTCCAGACGCCTTGTACGGGACTGCACGGCCAACGTGGAAAGAAGCGAGGCCGTCGCTGACGCGGTCTAGTGGGCCCGCGGGTACACGTCAGTCGTGATCTACGTAAGGACGGCTTCCTGCTTACACGTAGGGCCTCCCTGCTCCACATGCACTGGTCCATAGTGGGTGAGTCATCTGTGAATCTATTCAGATCGTGGAGAAACGAACCTGTTTTTGTTTGTTTCTCGCATCCTGTCAAAGCATGAATTATGATGCGTTCTGATTAGAGTAGGACTCGATAACTTGTTTTGTTTCTCTGGGGCCTTGGGTCAAGAGATCCATAATTGGTTGTGAAAAGGGTTAAGAGACTGGGTGTTTCGAACCATGAAATTTCATAGAATTTTACATGGAACTATATAATTCCCGTGACATTCTTGTCAAATTTTCAGTCTTTCGAACGAAGCCTAAGACTGGATCATATCTTACAACAAAATCGATTTTTTAAATAATACGGAAAAAAATCACAGAAGTAAACATCTATCGCCAACACATACTTTTATAGCTTTTCAACTTCAGTTTTTGACTTTTACTAGTTATATATGGCTTTTAGCTTATATAAAAACCGTTAAAAAGCTGAGTTGTTTAGAGGCTTATTGGGTTTTCAGAAGCTGAAGCTGACTTTAAGACACCCTAAACAAGCACTACATGTGTCCTACACACATTAGAATCCATGCAATATAACGTCCCAATCACGTGAGAGACTGGAGTCACACAAAAGCAACGAATTTGGGGGATAATTGAAGAGGTTGTAGGGATGGCAATCAGACTCGCGGGTCGTGCACCCGATGGGTTCGAATTCGAGTATGAATTTTTACTCGTGGGTTCTGCAAGTCGGGTACCCGTGAGGGTTCGGGTCGGGTATAAACTGCTACCCATGGATATCCGTCGGGTACTCGAACTCCTACCCAGCTATCCTTAATTTCCCCAATTCCCTCAATTCCTGACCCAATTGTATGGTTAATCGGTTTGTGTCTTTGGATATTTGGATTTCAACAGCTGAATTAGGGTTGTGATATAAATCATTTAATGTGATTTGTGACTTATTGACTGTATGGTTGTACTATATATATTGCTTGTATAATAGTTGCTGACTTGCTCTTTATTAAATGTGATTTGTGATTGTATAGTTGTGATTTTTATGTGATTTGTGACTGTATGGTTGCTCTTTATTGAATGTGATATGCATCATAGTTGCTGTATTAAAGATATTGTAGTATTACACAAACCCGTCGGGTACCCGCCGGATTTGGGTATAATTTCTTACTCGATAGGGTATTTGGGTTTGGGTCGGGTTTTCTGTCTGATCGGGTTTTATAAAACCCGCACCTGATCCGACGCGTTGCCATCCCTAAGAGGTTGGGTGAGAAAATAGAGGAATGGGATAAGAAAGCCATAAGGCAAGATGATGAAATTTAGGTCTTGTTTGGGAGTTTAAAGTCAGCTTCAGTTTTTGAAAAATCAGTAAACTCTCCAAACATGTTAGCTTTTAAGCAGCTTTAGGCATAAGACAGAAACCACAAATAACTGCATAAGACAGAAACCACAAATAACTAGTAAAAGTCAAAAACCAATTCAAGAATAAAACATACTTTTACCGCTTATTACTGAGAAAATTAACTATATACCATCTGCCATGCTTTTCGGTCTAAAAGATAAAATACAGTTTTTCACGAAAGCTAGGTTCCTTGAGTGTAGGCCTTAGACTTCATACATCTGATCGATCCAACTGAGTACATGGTTCCCCTTTTCAACCCAAACACACGACAGACACTGCTCTGTGGGCCTCTGGTCACACAGCTCACACTGACCCACTCGTCAGCTTCAACTTCCGTTGGGTATAGCCCTTGTGACACACTACACACTGGAATGCCATCAGCAAAATTTGCAACAACAGCATATCTCGAAATCTTTGTTTCTATTTCAATAGTATTCTCATGCAGAACTAGTTGTTGCTCAGCTATCGGCTTAGTACCCAAGATGAATGAACTTTGAGCAGTGAGCAAGGAGTCACAAACGTGCTATTACAGCCAAGTAGCAAATGACAGCTTGCTACATGAATTTGTAGCTGTCCGAAAGCTTGTTGACAGCGTAACTTGCATTGGTAGCATAATGACATCTCTGCTAAACAAAGTTGTACTGAATAGCAGGTTGCTGCTTGCCTGAGCTACTGTTTGTTTTCACTGATTAGCTGAATCGCCACCTTGATAACAAAACTAGCACATGAAACCAAGCCAATGTCCCACTGACCTGACATCGCATAGAACACCACTTCACCTTCTTTTCTGACAATACAAGAAGGCCAATGAATGAGTTCCACCAAAGGCGCTGCGGCCATCAAATGAAAAAGTAGAAGCATAACATTTGTAGCAAGTAGCACAATCAACAGAACTGCACAGAATGCCCTTGTGCTTTCAAAGTGAAGCTGCTGGACAACAGGATCACAAGGCCTTTTCAAAACAACTATTCTCCTTGACTGAATGGGATCAGTTGAATTCACATAATCACTTTGCTCAAACGGTATCGCCCAGCTCATGGTGCAGATCACTTTGTCAAACAGCTTCTCAGCTTTAATTGGTGCAGCCACCACCAGAGGTATCATCACCTTCTTTCCACAGCGATTGCTCGTTGATCTTACTCTCCATCACACCAACCTTTAGGGGCATTTCATCAAACATCTTGGATGCACTGGATTGCTCCCCTTAACTTGCACGAGCGGGGTGGTGCCGGCAAGTGAAGAGGTGGTCACGACCATGGAGGAGATCGCAAGCGTGACCGAAGCCGCAGCTGAGTGGACGCAGCCGTTTGCAAGCCGGCGTCGTGGTTGGGGCTCGTCGCCGAACACCTAGTGGGCGTTGCGGTACTGAGGTTACTGGTCATGCTCAGGTGCTGCAGGCCAACGATGTGCTTCTCCTTAAGCGACGGTAGCGCTCCCACCGCCTGCTTGCTCCTCTCCTGTCATGTCGGCCTTGTGAGGCATTTCCTCGAACACTTGCGATGCACTAGCCCCATCAGGAACTCGAGGCTCCAGGTGAGCGCTACCCACCCCACACACTCTGATGTCCGGTTGTTCAACTTCTTCTTCCTCCTCCTCCTATATCCGAGCCAATACCACTGCACGAGTGACACTCGACGGCGATTGCTACTGCACTACCGCTCGGATGTCTTCACGCAAGCCCGAGACAAACTGGCCCGCGAAAAACTTGATATCTTAATTGGTGTTGAAGGCCAGCAGCTGGTAGTTTGGTACATACCCGCCTCGAACGCCGCCTTGCACTCGGCCACGGACCCCGTCTTCTTCAGCCCTAGCAACGAGCACGTCTGCCTGTAGTACTCGCCCATGGTGTCACCTTGTGCTCCTCCTCCACAGATCAAACCGCAGGTGGGGATCACGGTGCCAAGATGAACACCAACCCTTCTCTCGGAATCACAGATCTGAACGAGAGGAGGCGAAATTCGTGGGCTGCGATACCGAATTGTAACGTCCCGATCGCGCGAGAGGCCGGAATCGCACAAAAGCACTGAATTTGTCGATAATTGAAGAGGTTGGGTGAGAAAATAGAGGAGGATGAGAAAGCCAGAGAGCAAGCACAGCTTGAACTAACCTTCGTGAGACTTTTTTTTTTTCAAATTTGATCTCCTCACACCCACAAATACCGTACACACAGGAAGCGCGAGTATTTAGAAATGCAGGTACAGGGAGCACGGCATTGCCGTGACATGACACGACACGTAACAATACTGTGTCTTCACTTAGCGACATTTCAATTTTTTTTAAAAGAAATGCTATGTGCTGTAGCATGCATTGCTGTAGTATCTGTTGGGAAACCCTAATGGCCCATGAAAGTCTATGCTGGTCCTTTAATCCTAAACCCTAGGAGAGCGCTATAAAAGGAGGAGGGGGTCCCCCTATGTACCAGAAATCATTAGCAATAAAGAATTTCCGCTATTACTCTCCCTAAACACGTGTCTCTCTCTCTGTTCTCCAATTTAGATCTGTTCGGGAACCCCGGACTATTCGATAGCGAGGTTCCTTAACACGTTATCAGCACGAAGCTCTACCGGAGATCAGAATTGAAAAGGTGAGAAGAGGTGAGAATCAGTGATTGTTTCTAATCGCTGTTGATCAGTGGCGAATCTAGGATTTAAACCTAGGGTATGCCGATCAAATAATAATTCAGTAAACGATTTAAAATTTATTGAGCAATTCGGTATACAAGTAAAAAAATAATTAAAAGCAAGATGATATATTTAAAAGAAGCTTATATACCTATAATATTACTTCTTTTGGTTCGGTCTACGCCTTCTAATGGCCATAAAACTCTTTATTATATCATCTTCTTCCACTTTGAAGAAAATATCTCGCTCAATGTTGCAGTTTGTGACGGGGGAGGAGATGAAGCAACAACAGCCTTCTTTGCTGCATGTTTCTGAAAATGAGATGCAATGTCTCCGTTCCTCTTCATAATTTAAAAACCTTGCAAATAAAATACGTCCATTGAGTGGTTAAAATACTAACTAAGATAAACAATAAATAAAGGTATAATATGTCAGCTATCTATAGTAGGAGTCGAATAAAGTATATGTGTAGGATCGAAATATACTAAACTAGCAATCAGAGCGGGGTGAATGATTACGCGGAAGCTAAAATAAAATTTTTTATCTATAAAAAATTCACCCCAATTCAGACTCAAATAATTGCTTCGTATTCAACAAAACAAAGTAGATGTGTTCGGTAAATCATGAATTCTTAGAGATCCAACCGTTGGATTGACCTGAAATTTGAACAGAATAAACTAGATTCCAATACTCATCTAATAAAAAAGAATTAGCACGATCGAACCTACGGATCAAAAGTTATAAATCCTACAAGGTTATTGTAACAAATTATGACGAGAATCATATATGGGTTGAGCCAAATCTACAGGGTATGCCGCGGCCCACCCGGCATACCCTGTAGATCCGCCCCTGCTGTTGATCCTATGCATGCATCTACCCTACGTATCGGGTTCTTTGTGTTCAACGCATGGCAAGAAGCTAAGCGACACGGTTTCTGATAAATGGTTTCTTGCTCATCCGTCGCAGAAAAAAAATCGCCGTCGTCTTGGTCCTTGCGCTCAAAGACGCCGTCATCACCTCGGTCTTGGCGTCGCGACGCGCGCCGCTCGGCTCGGCAGATGTACCGCCACGCCGGCCCGACGTTGTTTACGACAGCTGCCATCGGCCGCCGCCGCCACGGCAGCCGCGCGCTCGATCGCTGCGTGCGCCGCCACGCGGCCGGCGCGCGACGGCTGACGTCGACCGGCCACGCGCTCGGCCCCGCGCCCACGCGCACACGGCCGCACCCTCGCCATCGCCGGCCACCGCAATCGAACCGCCGCCGCGCCACGACGCGCCGCCGCCGCCTCGGTCCGCCGCCGCGTGAAGGCCGCCCGAGGCTCGGCCATCGCCACAAGATCGAGCATCGCGCCGCAGCACGGCGCCACAACACGGATCGCCGGCCCTTGCCTTGCCCCACCAGCCTCCACCGGCGCTCCTTCTTCAACGCGTCTCGGTCCCCGTCCTCGAAGACGGCCCGAAACTCACGGACGCCGTCTCGGCCTTCCCGAGTGAGCGTCGCCCCGCCGGCTAGAAGCCGCCGCGCCGCGCCGCTTGCCGCCTCTCCTCCGCCAAGCGCCACCACCCGCCCCGATCTCCGACCTCATCCTCGGCTAGAAGCCGCTCTGCTGCTGCGGGTCCGGCGCCGCGCACGCTCGGCTAGCTCGCCGCCGCGCCTCGGTGCCGCCATCGCAATACGCGTGTGGAGGAGGAGGCGCGTGGCACTGAAGGCAAGGAGGCACGGCGGACGGGGAGGCGGCGCGGGCGAGTGGAAAAAGGGGCACGACGAACGGGGAAAACGGCACGTGGCGTGGGAAAAATGGGCGGCGGCAAAGGTGAAGAAGGCACGGGCGAACCCTACCCCACGGCGCAGGCCGGGGCACGGCCCAAAGGCCGTTCGGCTAGGAAGAGATGGCAAGGCCCAGCGGGCCGGTTCGGCCGGAAGGAAAGAAGAAAAAAGAAAAAGAAAAGAAAGAAAGGTGAAAGAAAAGGAAAAAAGAGAGAGAAAAATTGCAGAAAATTTTGAAAAATTGCCAGAAAATCAAGAAGATTTATTTGGCTCTGTTTTAATTTTTTTCTTGCTTTATTTCTCTGTTTTTATGAATATTCTTTATTTCTCTGTTTTAATTTTTTTCTTGCTTTATTTCTCTGTTTTTATGAAAAATTGCCAGAAAATCAAGAAGCGTATGAATTTATTTTTTCTGCACTTTATGTTTTTGCAACCATTTTCTATCAGATTACACGCAGTAATCTAAACCAGAATTTTGAAATCATGCAAATGTCTGGTATTGTGAATCGTGAGTTTGAAGAACTGCCCCCGCACGGTCAGAACTACCTCACTTGGGCATCGGACATAAAGATTGTTCTTGGGGGCAAGAAGCTCCATTCAGCGATTGGTCTAGGGTCCTCGCAGGACGCAAAACCTCTCACGAAAGCGTAACGATCAAGCTCGCATTTTCTCGTGCACCACCTCTCACCACTCAAGAATGAATATATGGTGAAGAGAGTGCACTTGAGCTTTGGACCGCACTTGAGCGGTTCGAAAAGCTCAAGTACACCATCTTGCCCCAAGCACGCAAGATTGGGTACGCCGAGGTTTGCGACTTGAGCGATGGTCGAGTACACCGCGCCTTGCACGCAATTTGTATCAATCTCTCTATGTGACAAGAAGATCACCGATGAAGAAAAGATTGAGAAAACTCTCTCTACCTTCCACCCTAATGCTATCCAGAGTGCACGCAGCTATCGTCAGGACGCATACAAGGAGTATAGCGAACTGATTGATGTAATGCAAGTTGCGGAATCGCAAGACGATGTTCTACGCAAGAACTATGTCTCGCAGCCACTTGGACGAGGCACTGGCACAGAAGTCAATACAAATAGCTACAAGGTGAGAAAGCCCACTCATAGAAAGAAGGGCAAGCAGGGTGGAAAAGAGAGACCCCAGGCCAAAGGAAAGTCCAAAGCCCCTGTGAAGAGGGATGACAAAGAAAAGACGCACGCCAAGCCGTATGGACAGCAGAACCAAACGTGTTTCAAGTGTGGCACTTGGGGACATTGGTCGAAGATATGTCGAGAATCCAAAGAAGTGATCAACGCATATCAGGCTAAAAGAAAGGCAAAGGAAAACGCCCCCGCAGAAGCACACTTCGCCAACATCGGTGATGATGATGTCATGGATGTAGATACCCCACTTGCCTCATCCTCACAGAATAGCCTAGACATCGATGCTGCAACCATTATTATGGCAAATGAAGAGAAAACTTCTGCCGATGACATAGAAGCAGAAATTAATGCATATTTTACAGATTCTGTTTAATGCATTTCTTTTAGATTATGGTTGTTAGCATTTTTTTTCTTTAAATAATGAATTGTAAGCTCTAGAAGAGCATACTTCTTTCATGAATAAATACGCAATTTATTCTTTATTCCAGTATTCTTCAATTTTGCAAGTAATATTTGGATTGTTTTGCATCTATCTGATTAGAATTATATTTCTTTTATCTAGAAATCGTGTAGCGCCCAAAATAGAAGAGATATGCATTGTTGATAGTGGCACAACAAATACCATCTTAAGAGAGTTTAAGTATTTCAAGTCGATCACGAAGAACGCTGAAAAGATTATTACGATCGCAGGAAGCGACTCATATGTAATCGGCTCAGGAAGAGCCACAATTATATTGCCTATGGGTACAACTTTGGTAATTGAAGAAGCCCTTTTGTACCCTGAATCAACGCGCACTCTCTTAAGCTTTAAAGACATCCGCGCCAGTGGTTTTCACGTAGAAACCAATGAAGAAAATGGCAAAGAATACTTGTGCATTGTGAAGCACGCGGTATGCGGAAAAATGGTATTAGAAAAATGTCCCTCATATGAATCTGGGTTGTACTACATGAATATTCATGCACCCGAAGTGTATACTTCCTTGAAGACTGCTTTTAGAAGCTCGAGTTATTTTCTTTATGGCATGGTAGATTAGGTCATCCCGGTCTTAGAATGATGAGGAATATAGTGAACAACTCACGTGGTCATGGCATTAATGTTAAAAATTTCCGAATAATGAAGATTTTGTGTGCCCTGCATGTGCCACCGGAAATTAATAACTAGAACCTCTGTCATGAAAGTGCAAAGTGAAATCCTCGCATTCTGGAACGCATCCGGGGATATTTGCGGTCCGATTCACCCCTGTCGGGGCCGTTCGATACTTTATGGTGCTCATCGATGCTTCCTCGAAATGGTCGCATGTATGCTTGTTGTCAACAAGAAACCATGCTTTTGCAAAGTGATCTCGCAGATCATAAGAATTAAGAATGTTTTCCCGATCATCGCGTGAAGTCCATTAGAATGGACAATGCCGAGAATTTACTTCAAAGGCATTTGATGATTATTGCACAAAGAACGAGAGATAGCGATTGAGCACTCCATCGCACGTCCATAGCAGAATGGACTAGCGAAGCACTAATAAAGAGGATTAAATTCATTGCGGACCGCTTTTGTAGAGTTGTAACTTGCCCAACACTTGTTGGGGACACGCATCTGCGCACGCAAAGAAGACTTATCAATTTCAAACCATCGGCCTACAACATCCATTCTCCTATGCAACTTGTGCACGGATCATCCCAAAGATCTCCCATCTTAGAAAATTTGGGTGTATGGTATATGTACCTATACCACCCTCATGATCGCAATGGGCCCTCTCCGCAAGTCCGGGATATACGTTGGTTATGAGAGTGCATCCATAATCGTGTATTTGGAACCCATGATTGAGACTTGCATACTGACCCGATTCATTGATTGCATCTTTGACGAGGATCATTTCCGTCATTAGGGAGAAATCAACCTTTGGATGAAAATGCCGAGAAATCATATGGCATTCCACCGATCCCGCACATGACCCCGAACTAATGAAGCAAATCAAGAAGTCCGAAGATAATTGATTTGCGAATTTAGCAAAAGAACCGCCTGATCATTTTTGTGATCTCAAGAGCGCGTTAAGTCGCATGTACCCGCAAGGAATGCACGAGAGGGTGGAAATACCAAAGAAAATAGAAGGTATTCCTCAACCTGCTCGAGAGGCCTCAAAGAAAAAAGCGAAATTTGGCTCCTCAAACCCAAAGTACCGGAGACGTCTGAGAAAATCAAGCGAGAGGACTTACCACCACCAATAACGAAAATGCCCCAAGGAAAGAAGGGAGCAGTTGAGACTGCACCGGAAAGAAGCCAACAGAAAGGCAATTCCAGACTTGAATCTTCCATTTGAAGGAAGCCACGGAAATAATGTGTGCACACATAGGCGATGAAAAGCTAAAGGAACTTGCTCTGTGATAGGGAATAGCAGATGAAGAACAAGTAGAAGTGCATGAAGCACCCCATGAAGAAATGGCCATAAACTTTGTAATAATAGGAGAATCCTCGAATAGAGCAACAACCAACGTTGATGCATACTTTGCAAAGAAGATTGCCTCGATCATTGATCATGATCCCGAGCTCGCATCTCGCAGAGTGCAAGAAAAGGCTAGATTGGGAAGAATGGAAAAGGCAATCATCTGCGAGTTAGTCTCTCCGAACAAGAGAGAGGTGTTTGGGCCGTATGCCGCACACCTCCCCATATAAACCCCGTAGGTCACAAATGGGTCTTTGTTCTAAGAGGAATGAAAACAACGGTTGTAAGGTACAAAGCAAGGCTTGTAGCTCAAGGTTTCACTCAACGTCCGGAGTTGATTATGAAGAAACCTATTCTCCGGTCATGGGAGGAATTACCTTTAGATATTTGATCTCAATGGCGATCAACTTGAAGTTGAGAATGAAGCTAATGGATGTTGTCACAAAGATACCAGATGGAAACTTGGATTCGGAGATATACATAAAAGTACCTAAGGAATTCCTATCCCAACCAAGACGGAGCAAATAGAAACACATGCAGTGTGAAATTGGAGAAATCACCGTATGGGTCAAGCGATCCGGAAGAATGTGGTACAATCGCTGAGTGACTTTCTCTGCAAGAAAGGCTACACAAACAATAAGATTGTCCATGTGTGTTTATACAAATGATCCCGAATGGATTCTCGATAATCTCCGTCTATGTAGATGACTTGAACATCATTGGGACGGATGAAGAAATTGAAGAAGCGTGCTCATACTTGAAGTCCGAGTTTGAAATGAAGGATTTAGGTAAAACCAAGTTTTGTTTAGGCTTGCAGCTTGGACATGTCCAAGGAGGAATCTTGGTACATCAATCAACCTACACGCAGAAAGTGTTGGAAAGATTTGGATTTGAAAAAGCATATCCTGCAAATACTCCAATGGTGGAAGGTCACTCCAAGCGCACCTAGACCCATACGCACCTAGAGAAGAGGGAGGAAGTCACGGGAGCAGAATTCCCATATCTCGAGTGCGCTTGGAGCGCTCATGTACCTTGCGAATAGCACTAGGCCTGACATTGCGTTATTGTAAATTTGCTAGCTCGATGCGAAGGCGAACCCACCAAAAGGCATTGGAAAGGGATCAAGGACATCTTCCGTTACCTCCAAGGAAGCAAAGAACTCGATCTATTTTTTAGAAGAAACAATGAATTGAATTTGGTTGGCTATGCCGATCTTTGGTATTTATCGACCCACACACCGCAAGTCCCAAACGGCTATGTTTTCCTATGTGGAGGAACGACAATTTCTTGGAAGTCGTCTAGCGCACTCTTGTCTCGACGTCGACAAACCACTCGAAAATCATCGCTTTGTATGAAGCATCTCGTGAATGTGCATGGCTCGGAAGAATGGTTCACCACATCCGTAAGTCATGTGGTTTGAACATTGAGCAAACTCCCACGATAATTTATGAAGATAATGCGACTTGTGTTGCCCAAGCACAAATGGGTTATGTGAAGAGCAATCTCACGAAGCATATCAACCCCAAGTTCTTCTATGCTCACGAATTGCATAAGATGAACGAGATCAAGATATTGCATACTAAGTCATGTGAAAATCTTGCGATTTGTTCACTAAATCACTCCCAAATCTACCTTTGAAAGGTGCGTGAAAGGAATTGGGATGATGAGACTTAGAAGTGCAGATTTGTGGGAGATATTTCACATACTCCCACATGAATCTCGAAGATGAATTATGAATACCCGACATGAATCTTGAAGATTAGCAATTGAAGTTGGGAGAATTGTACTCTTTTCCTTAGCAAGTTTTTCATGAAGTTTTCTTGCATAAGGTTTTAACGAGGCAATTCGTGCAACATAGTAAGCGTATGCTATGTACTCTTTCTCCAAGTATTTTTCCTTTGGGTTTTACGGAGTTTTAATGAGGCATATGCATCTCATGCAAATGGCCCAAGGGGGAGTGTTGGGAAACCCTAATGGCCCATGAAGGCCCATGCTGGTCCCTTAAGCCTAAACCCTAGGAGAGCGCTATAAAAGGAGGAGGGGGTCCCCCCTATGTACCAGAAATCATTAGCAATAAAGAATTTCCGCTATTGCTCTCCCTAAACACGTCTCTCTCTCTCTGTTCTCCAATTCAGATCTGTTCGGGAACCCCGGACTATTCGATAGCGAGGTTCCTTAACAGTATCGTGGCACCTTAGCACGGTTTTTTTTTTCGATCCGCTGAGTAGCCGTGGTATTTATCGTCGATGATGCATGGGATCAGTTAATTACGCTATATGGTTACACGACATTCAGTTTTTCGCTACGTGTCACTTCGGGGTTATTTTCGCTCTATTCGTGCGCGGAATTTGTATTTTTCATAGTCTATGTGCGAAGGATTTGTATTTTCGCGCTCCCCGTGCGCGGGATTTGCGAGTCAGGGACTATATTTGAAAAAAAAGTTGTACGGATGCTATTTCTGGAAAAAAAAAATTTGGGACTACAACATTTAAAGTTTTATTTTTTTTCCGAACTAGCCCCGTTTTTTTTTTCAAATATGGCTACCTGTCCGTAAATCCCACAGAAATAACCACGAGGCGACACGTGGTGAAAAACTGAATATTGCGCAACTTTAGAGTAGAATTACCTAATGCCGCGTGCCACCGACGATAAATACCGCTCCTCTACTGAGCGGAATCAAAATAATAATAATAAAAAAGACCACGCTACAATTACATTGTACTATAGCAATGCAGCGCTACCGTACCACGATATTTTTTTTAATTTCGAAATGTTGCGGAGTTAAGGAGCAGCATTACCACGTGTCGCGTCGTGACAATGCCACGCTCCACATACGTTGCATATCTAAGTACCGTGCCGTCCGTATGTAGTATTTACGAGTCAGGGTTAAATTTGTAAACAAAATCGATCTGATGTCAATTTTGAAAAGGAATAAATTTTTAGGACTACAACGGTGGAGAGTTCGCACAGCTCACACTCTGTCCCCACTCGTCAGCTTCAACTTCCACGTGTGACGTGTGACATCGACTCCAATGCATATCTGATCAACCCGGACGCAGCTCACGCTCTCCCTCCCCCGCCCCCTTCCCAGCTCCTCCATCCTCACCGCGCTGCCTTCTCCTCCCTCCCCACGCCGCTCTCTTCCAAAACCTCTACCCGCGCGAGCCCTACGCGTCTCCTTCCAGCGCATCCTCCGACCCTCCGGGAATCTCGGTAAGCTTTGGTTTGAGTTTCGCTTCCCCAGACATAATTCTTGGCTAATCTCTGTGGTTCCATCCAATTCTGTCGCGAGTTCTTGCCTATATTGCTTGCGAGTTTGGTTAGTAGTAGTTTACCAATCTGTGATTGTTGAGTTAGTCATTTAGCAGATAATTCATGTGGAAGGCATCGCCTCCAGTAGTAAGGTCCATGTCCTGTTTGTTGTATGTAACTTTTCTCTTGATAGAGTTTAGTTGCACAAGTAGGGCCATTGAGGAATCCTGCCATGCCAATGGTGTGACTTCCATCTACAGTTACTTTATGTTCTTTGTGCTGGTAAATGGACATTCTTTCGGTGTGTTATTAGGATTCTTGATAATTAAGGTTCTGGATTGTAGGTTACATTGTTATCTTGAAGATTGCTCTTGAATGGAGCGGAGCGATTCTATGGCTGACTCACCAAGGAAGCGAAATGGCCTTCTGCGAGACCAGGTCCAGCTGGTGAAAAGGAAGGACACAAACCGCTATGAAATCGTCCCCTTTCCCAAGCCATTGTCTTTTGAGAAAGGCTTCTTTGTTATGATCCGCGCTTGCCAGCTTCTGGTGCAGCACAACGAAGGGATGATATTTGTGGGAGTTGCCGGCCCCTCTGGGGCTGGAAAGACAGTGTTTACTGAGAAGGTGCTTAATTTCATGCCTAGTGTTGCTGTCATATCAATGGACAACTACAATGATGCAAGTCGCATAGTTGACGGCAATTTTGATGGTAACCCCTATGCTCCAAGCACTTTGCATCTTGTGTTATCATTAACTAATTTGGATTGCTACTTCCTTCACAATAGGAAGATTTCTGTAATAAGCAATAAGAGAGAATTGACATTACATTCCTCTACACATGCTCTTATAGTTCTTTCTTGCAACTGCACACCTGTGCACTGATAATAACATAATTATTGCATATGCTTAATGATACAATGGAAGTATTAGTGAGTTTTATTGTTAGAAGCTGTATTCATTGAGGCAGCAGTGATGCTAACTAGAGGAATTGATGTTTGTACTTTGTAATGTTTGGTCAGATCCACGTCTAACAGACTCTGACACACTGTTGGAAAATATTCATGGTCTGAAGGAAGGTCGGTCAGTTCAGGTTCCAATATATGATTTCAAGATGAGCTGCCGGACTGGATACAGGTAAAACTTTCTTGCATAATCATTGCCACCTTACAGTATTAGAAACTTAGGTTCACGTTTCATCATGATCTTATCTGCTCTAATATTATTTTTTCTTATGGCCAACAGAACAGTTGATGTCCCTAGCTCCCGTATTGTTATTATTGAAGGTATCTATGCATTGAGTGAAAAGCTACGGCCAATATTGGACTTGCGTGTTTCTGTCACTGGTGGTGTTCATTTTGACCTGGTAAAGAGGGTCCTAAGGGACATACAGCGAGCTGGCCAGGAGCCTGAGGAAATAATTCATCAGATCTCAGAAACGGTTGCTTGAACCTTTTGACTTGACTCTATATATGCTTTTTCCTTGAGATTTCCCCCCCTATAATAGTGCAGAACAGAAAATCCATCAGCAGTTTCATTGTTTATATTTGCATGTATAGTACCTCTGTCAGCCATCCATGCAGTTTAACAAGATGAAATATGGTATTTTCAGGTTTATCCAATGTACAAGGCTTTCATTGAGCCAGATTTGCAGACAGCACATATAAGAATTATAAACAAGTTCAACCCTTTCTTAGGGTTCCAAAATCCTATGTACATTCTGAAGGTAAGCCTAACTTAATTATGTTCCTTTTGTTGTCATCCATGCCCTGGTAATCTTACTGTTTTCTGATGGCAAGATGGCTGATTGTTGCATTTTTCACCAATAGGATAACTATAATACCAAATAGTTTTCTTATGATTTATCAAGATGACCTGACTCTTCAATGTCTACACTTGCAGTCACCAAGGTCTCTAACACCCGATCAAATCAAAGCTGTTCTTGGTGAAGATCAAACAGAAAGCAATGAAGAAACTTATGATATATATCTACTTCCACCAGGTGAAGATCCAGAAGCATGCCAATCTTATTTGAGAATGCGGAATAGGGAAGGGAAATATAATCTGATGTTTGAGGTACAAGTATTGCATTTTAAGGTCCATTTTATATGCATCCACACTTTCTTAGTCACTGCCTTTTATTCGATACATGTAGGTTCTAGGATGCTTCACCTTGCTAGAATATTCAAACTTTCACCACAGTAGCACCTGTTTGTTTATAAGATTAATTATAGTGATCATAAGAAAAAAAAAGGAAAGACCAGCCAAGTCATAACTGTACTTCGCTTTCTTAACTTGGTTCATTTGCTCAGTCTTCTTTGAAGATCTATGGGGATCTCTACCATGGTAATTAGCGTGGATATACCCTATTTTACCTTTGTTTGTTCTTACTATCCTATTCTATATGCACTAAACAAATCCTTGTCATCGGCCTTGGTGTTCATTGTTCACTAACTGGCTTGTGTTATTGGTAATTTGAAGGAGTGGGTGACCGATAATCCTTTTGTCATATCACCAAGGATTACTTTTGAAGTTAGTGTACGTCTTCTTGGTGGTTTGATGGCATTGGGGTATACTATAGCAGCTATACTGAAGAGAAGCAGTCGTGTATTTTCTGATGGCAAGGCAACTGTTAAAATTGACTGGCTGGAGCAACTTAACCGAAGGTATATTCAGGTGAGCATCATCTTTGCTGTTTGATTTCTGCAGTTTCTGCCGATATGATCTGTTTTTGGGTGCATCTTGATTACTAGCCAATTCATTGTCGATTATTCTTTGTAGCCCAACAACTTGTTAAGAAATGCAAAAATTCTTACCTTGCTTCTTTATTAAGGTACAAGGAAGAGATAGGCTTTATGTGAAATTTGTAGGGGAGCAGTTTGGTTTGGACGGTTCCTATATTCCACGCACATATATTGAACAAATTCAGCTGGAGAAACTGATGAACGATGTTATGGTATGTGCTTATCTAATTGTATATTATATTGTATATTGTTCACCTTAATGCTAGTTGTATTGCTTAGTTTTGGGATGGTATCTAACAAGGTGATGTGCAGGCATTACCAGATGATTTGAAGACAAAGCTCAGCATTGATGATGAGCTGGTTTCAAGTCCAAAAGAAGCTCTTTCCCGGGCTTCTGCTGATAGGAGAAACAAACTTCTGAAAAGGTTTCTTCATGTCATCTCTGTTACTAATTTAATCTCCTAGTGATTTGTTGAAACCCTGGAATCTGAATGAAGTCAACTGACTTTCTCTTGTTAAAATTTTATCTCCAGTGGTCTATCTCATTCATATTCGACACATGGAGATAAAAATATTGTGAAATTGAGTAAACTGACAGAAACCAACAGAAGGTTTGGTGGTTGGAGAGCCCCTGAACCTCCGGCGATTAACCAGGTGACCATTCTAGGATAGAGTTATAACTATCTGAACATTTAAAACTTTTGCTGTGCTGATATTTGACATACATAAACACTGATGTGCAAATTCTTCATATTTGCCACTTCTCGTGTTGATAGGGTGCAATCACCCAGCTGTCAGAGCAGATATCAACGTTGAATGAGAGGATGGATGAGTTTACCTCTCGAGTTGAAAAACTCAACTCAAAATTTGCAATGAAGAAAGCTTCAACCAGTCAGCAAAATTTAGTTCTTCCAAGTGAAAGTTATAATGGTTCTGCACCTACAAATCTCTTTGTTTCTCAGTTGGGCAATGGTACCCTAATACCTCATTCGTCATCATCAAACCAACTTTCAAAAGAGTCCCTGCTGATGGAAGAGGTATTTTACTATTATTACTATCTTATACCCTAGAACTTAGGCACAGTTGTCTGCAGAAAGGCCGATAGTACTTTTCTCTCCAAAAAGAATTTCTGAAGTATTAGAATCACTGCCCTAAAGCAATAACCAGATTCGGTCATCAGATTCAAAATCTCATCAGCAGTAGAAATTTAGTGATTTAAACCAAAATATTCTCTTAATCCATTAGATTGGTGGAAGATGCGTTGCATTTACTGTTTTGCAGCTACACTTTTTCAGAAGTTTGTTGGCAACTAGATGTAAAATTATTGTCAAAATTGCAGAAATCAGTGTATTTAGTTAACTCAGAATTCAAATCCATAAATTTGGACTAAAGCGCTAATTGGTGGGACTTCAGCTATGGGTTACTGCTATTCGAGGAAAAATAACACAAGATCATTGTTGTTGTGGGTTGACTCAAATCAAATAGAGAAACAGGGAGGCAGATCTAACTTAAGTTTATCTATTCCAAATAAATAAGAAGAAAATCAGCTAATATAGTACAGAACTATAGATAGTGACATAAAATAGTCAGCAACAACAATGTTGTAACAGTAGATCCATGGATGTTGGATCGGGTGTAGACTGCAAATTGCACATACTTTATGAGCTTACTTGCTATTTGCATTGTATCATACAGTGTTGTGATATCACAATTCACACACCAATTGACAAGGTCCCAACTCCCAAGATTTGAACTGACTAAACAACTAACTGAAAGCTATATGCACCTTTTGTGACAGTCAGCTGAATTGCAAGGTGAATGATCCCAATATTTTTGGCTTCAGCAAAATTCTTGCCTATGTGATTTGAATAATTTCTCATTGCTCAAAAGGCTTCTTCTACATGACAGGAGTATGGAAATTTTGAGTGGCATATGATTTTATATTTTAGATATTGCACTGTATAATGTCTAGAACCAATGAATTTATACTCTTTGACTTGTTTTAATTTTGTTGGTATACATAACGTCTAACCCCTTGTTTTTTGGTTATTATGGTAAAGTTGAATGTAAAAATACTTAATACATGAGTGCTGGCTATGCTATTTATTCCTTTGTTCTTAATGTAACACATTCTTTCGTACAAATCTTGGCATTTTATTTTATTGGATGATTTATTTCCTATGCAGATTATGATCATATCAAGAGGCCAACGCCAAGTAATACATCAGCTTGACAATCTGACCAACCTGCTTCATGAACATTTGATCTTGACCCGCCAAGGAAATGCCATGAGCACGAATAGAATCCTGGATATCGACATGGCCATCTGTCCACTTATTATCCTGACAATTGGCAGTGTCGGATATCTCATGTTCCGTAGCCTCAACCGGAGCTGACCAAACTGAATCCGGCAAAGCATGTTGCTGTCAAGTTCAGCCAAGAACAAGAGGAGGCCAACCGTCTCAACTGATCTTCAGTACCCCAGAGCCCCAAACTCCAAACTGATGTTTTCCTGCAAGCTATAGACGGTCCTCACGGGATCAAATCACATGATGGGGACCATATCTCCAATGGATTATAAATTTCAAGATAGATAAACTCATATACCAGCGCAAGCAACAGAGTAGTCGATATTCGTCGGAGTTACTCCGGTCTCCGGAGGCATACACTGTCTGTAATGGATACTGTAATGTCCCTAGTATCAATAAATTTTGGAGATGCCAGTAATCCTGACGTAATGCCAACAAATTCCTGGAAATCATAGGCAAATTTTACTGAAAATTGCGGTTGTCTGTCAGCTCACCTGTGAGCAATGATCCAATCTCGTAGTGTACTACTGCACCATGCTTCTCCTTGCCTGGGCAAGGTGGTTTCTCTCTTTCTTCTTTTCTTCTGACTAGTTAAATACCTGTAACACAGATAAAAAGAAACGTACTACCCTACCACTTCAAGCAGCTGACAATTTTTCTTCTGAAACGAGTCACCACAAAGTTGCTTGTGAGTTGTCACGATTAATACATCACAAATTGCTTAAAAAAAAAGAGCAGTGCTTCAATGCTTTCCCTCCAAATACAAGTTGCATAAATCTTGAAGCAAACGAAGGGGTAAGTAATCATCATCTACTTTTTATTCATGCTTTAATATTTGTGCAACTATAAAAAAAAGAAACATGGAAGCACCTCTCAAAAAATAATCTTTCGTCCATCGCCAAAAAAGAAGAATTTCACCCCCGCTAGGAAACCGGCCCGCGACTGCGAGGACTTGGGCACGTGCCCACCGCGCTGCGTCATCACAAGTTCACAACTCTTACGATTCCACCTGGTTTTGGGCTGGCCCACGGTGAAATCCAGGTAGTCCACTCACCCTTTCGCTTGCCTGTGGCTTCCGCCTTCTACTCCCTCCATGGCTCCATCTCATTTTAGGTCTTGTTTTGCTAAGCTAAAATACCAGTCTATCCACGTCGATGGCTACGGTTTTAGTTTAAATTCTCGATCTATCCACGTAGACCTTAGTTAAAAATAGTTCTTCTAATTATGGTCTTATAAGATGTATTTTCTTTTGTCACATAGACAAGTAGATATTGAAAATGATTAGATTATTCCTAATTATTGTCCCTAAGTATTATATTGAATGTATGCGTATAGAGAATTCGAGTAAAGCTACATATATAAAAAAGATATAAAAATAATATCGCACTAATTTATATTAAAATATAAAATTCACACTATATTTATGGACTGAGGGAGTAATAGGCCTCAACCGCAACAACTTCTCTTCTAGCCACCCCCTTCTTCTCGGGGAAGAGATCCAATGTAGTCCCTCTATAACTGCAACTTTAACAGTTACACATGGATTGTTGATCAAAAAATGATGCCCTAGATCTTTCGAATACTATAGCAAAATGTTGTGCTGATTTTCTATTGTAGCTGAACTATAACAAGATGCTATAGCTTAGCACTGTTGGGTGATTCGAATAGTTCATTGCCTTGATCCAACGGTTTTGGATTAGTGACGGCCAAACGGGCTGTCCAGCACAGCACGACCCATTTAACTCACGACACGGCCCATTTAGACATGGCCCACCAAAACATAGCTAGCCAGTGGGCTATGCTGTGCCAGCCCATGTGCCGAGGCCACGGTCCAAGCATGGCCTAGGTAGCTCTCGCGCCGTGCGAAGGCCGGCCCGTTTAGCATAAAAAATTTTAAAAAAAAGTTTAAAAAAAAGTTAGAAAAATTGGTGACAAATGGTTTGTGACGAATACTAATAACAGGGGTACCCCAACGGCCCGAAGCGACGAGCCAGCGGCCTCAAGCATATCTCCAGCCCAACAGGCCGCGCCCGGCCCGCCACCGACCGAATCGCCTGCGAGACCACACAAGACATCCGCTCCCGACCGGCCAGGGAAGCGAATCCGACCGACAGCGCCCCGACTTCTTGGCGGGCGGGATCTCCGACCGACCGGACAAGCGCTCCGACCCCTTGGCGGGCATGATCTCCGACTCGACCGAACCAAAGTGACAGACGCCGAGGGCCGCGTGTCGGGGCCCTAATCAGCCTACCGCCACGTACCTCGCGAACAAGGTCAATCGGAGTGATGAAAGGACAGGGGATGTCGCCTAGAGGGGGGGTGAATAGGCGAATTAAAAACTTTATAGCTAAATGCAATGGAATAAAAATATTGCAACTAAATAAAATCTCCGAGTGTCTGAATAATCCGAGTGTCCGGTTATTCAATCCGGATACTCGGATAGTCCGGATCGTCCGGTATTCAATCCGGATACTCGGATAGTCCAATCGAGGACTTAACCCGGAGTGTCCGGGGTATTCAATCCGGATACTCCGGATTATCCGGACTGTCCGGGTTCAGGGATTCGGATACTCCGGATTGAGGATCTTGAAGAGAGATTTTAAATCCCTGCAATTTTTCAACAATCTACTTGAACACAAAAGATCTTAATGATGTCAGGTACATGGGGATGATGAAGATCTAGAGCCAAACACAACAATAGAGTAGATCGGGCAATTTCAAGATTCAAAATCAAATGCTAAAGCAAGAGAAAGAAGCAAACTTGAGACGATGATTTTTCACCCGAGTTCGGATCCTTGAGGGATCCTACGTCTCCGTTGAGGCGGCTCGGTCACACTTGAGCCGGGTCTCTTTCAACCCTCTTCCTCCCTGTTGCACAAATGCACTCGCGGTCTTCACTCCTTTGATTCCTTCCTTACGGAGGCGGAACCGCCTTCATAAACTTCCCACGGCCAACCACACAAAGCTCCGGTGGCTCGTGGCGCGACCTCCTAGCCGTCTAGGAGTCCTCAACCTCCAAGAGTAACAAATGCTCACGAAGAACAAACTTGGAGATGAAATCAAGTGCTCAATCAACTCAAATCTCACTCCCAAACTCTTCCCAACCCTTCTCACAAGGGGATCACTTAGATCTAAGGGTAAAGCTCCTCAAAGCCCCCACACAGCTCCTCAAAAACCTCTCCAAAAGCCTCACCAAAAGCTCACTCAAAAAGAGGGAGGAAGGGCTATATATAGAACTCCCAAAAACTAGCCGTTGGGGCGGTGCGCACAATCCGAGACTCGGATTTCAATCCGGATACTCGGATTGACTGAGAAAATGCTAACAGAGAGACTCAACCCGAGAGTCCGGATGAATATCCGGATACTCGGATGATCCGAATAGTCCGACTAACTCCGGATAGTCCGAATCAAGACTGAGCACTCGACTAAAACGAGCATAACTTTTGACTCGGACTCGATTTCAGAGATTTTGGACTCTCCCAAAAGCTAAGAACGAGGGCTACACAAATAACAAGGTCTCACTACCCAAAACTCAAAGGATAACCACAGATTTCACAAAGAAATCAAGAGAGACCTACAACCCTCACTTTCCCAAGACTACCAACACCACTCTCTTTCTAAGATTCACAAGGATGGATCACTTGAGCACTTGACACATCTAAAAGTCATTCGACATCGCATCCCTCTTAATAGTACGGCAATCCTTAGACTCAAATTAAATCAAAGATAATATAAGTCTAGAACTAGTCACTTGCCGTCTTCTTTCTTGATGTCGATGCATGAAGACCTTCACCATATAATTGATGACATCTTCGCCTTGTCCAACTCGACTCGATTCACCTCATGAGACTCTCGTCCTATCAACCTTGACTTGATCATCCTCTCGACGATCTCCACGCCAAGTTGCTCTTGACTTAGTCCTCGACTCTTGGTGACACCGCCGTCTTGTTGACCTCGGCTTAATGATCATCCTCCAAGATACCTTGGTCATCATACACAGACGGGACCTAATTCTTTCCAAACTACTCATGAAAGACATTAGTCCCAAAAGCTCAATAGATATGAATAAGTTGATATTTGTGAGCAGTTGATTTCAACAAGTGTTTCATATAAAGAAGCACAACACAAAATAGAAACACTTGACATAAGAAATGTTCTCTACTAAGTGCATCACGATGAATATGTAATTGATCTATATGCACTTAGAGAGATAATTGCCAATGTGATGAATCAATTAAATCATGGCAAGGATCACAAACTTTACTTAAATAAAGCACATGATAGAATATACACGAATTGTACATGTGCAAATAATATTTGGAGTAAGAGTAAATATGTGATCCAACACTAGATAACCTTCACTAAGAGAATTGCATGAGAAGATATACAAATAAAACATGCATGCACCAAGTCAATCTATAGCAATATGAAGTTTAACTCTAGTTAATACATGCATACCATAATGAACTCAAATGAATATATATGCACAAATAAATATGACATGAACCAATGTGCATATATAAAATCAACATGCTACTTGGAGTTCACTATGCATTTGCACGAAAGGAATGCAATAACAAATATAGAATAGATACCAAAATTGCATACCTTATCTTTGCTTAACCTTCCTATTTGATTTTCCTCTAAATAGATGAGACTGATACTCAACTAGGCAATAACAAGTTAGTCTCATAGCAATATAATCATATTAGAGGTTTGTCATTTGCTAAGCACTAAGTTAAGCATTTACTTAATTTACATAGATTGTCATTATGAGTGTTTGTCATTAATCACCAAAATAACATTCATTAATCACCAAAATAACATAAGTGCCTAGATGCACTTTCAATCTCCCCCTTTTTGGTGATTTATGACAAACCTATTATCAATTGCACCAAATGACAATATTAAGATATTTTAGCATTAAAACAAGCATAAAGATACAATAAGAGATCATACTTACAAGTCATCCCTTTTGTCAATCGATTAGGGACAATTGATAAATCCATAAATTCTCCCTTTTGTCATTAATCCCAAAAGGTGCTTAAAAGATTCTTATTGTTTATTCAATAAAATCTGTTCTCCCCTTGATTGCACACTCAATAAAAAGATTAGGAGAAAAAAAGATAAGGAGCTAGTAATATGACAATAATATTAAGCTCCCCCTAAATCTAGGCAAGATATGATACCAATTATTTTCAAGATTTAGGTAATAGATTTTTCTAGTTATACCAAATTAAAGAAGTCATGATTCTTAGGATATAAGTGATGCTTAAACATGACACACGAATATGATTTCACATATCCTTTAAACATCAAGATCATATAGCAAATTTATAATTTAAGCACATGCTTATGATCAAATCAAATTCTAACAATCAAGATCATATAAAGAAGATTGCACAATAAGGAATTGCTTATATGATCACAAGATGTATACAAGATCATGAATCAAGGTTGTATAAGTAAGATGCACTTTCATGATCAAGAATTTCATAAACTTATCAAGGGCATACCTCTTTGCAATGTGTCACCCATATGTACCTTTTAGTTCTTGATAATGCCAATGCAAGTTAGATGACACTTCAAAACAATTTAGGATTAGAGGATACCTCTTGAAAGATACCAATTAATCATATCAATTGAAAAATACAACACCATTTAGAATAACACAATTTAGCATAATGGTGTGCACAGACATTATTGAATATGGTCAGAAAAGAAACACGTCCCTTTGTCGATTCTTGTCCACCGCATGTTCGAATTGGTCATGATCACCGCGCCCGGTCTTAGATCCCTCGTACTATGGAGCTCCTCTCCATTTCCTTCATCCCACCGTCGAAGATGACCCCTTTTCCAATACCTTGAACATCAATAGACAAGCACACGATTTTCGGAACAAATATCTTTTAATTTGACCCAAGTTAGTTTGATAATGTCTAAGTACAACATGCATGATATATATGATATACAAGACAATACTCTTTGCATGCAATTTAAAACAATTCAAGATATCAATTGAAGATTTTATTACACCACTTTATAATGAAAATATTTGAAACTCATTCAAATTTGATCTTGACATCCACTTGTAAGAGAGACAATGAGTAAAACACATTCAACCTCACTTTTGAGCTTACAAGGGAAATTTTCTCTTTTCCATAATAAACTCGAAGTTATGCAAGAGAGAAAACATTTTGAGGCTAAGATACAATTAAATCCAATTTCCAGAATAACTTAGCCAAAAGATGCACTTTCATTGGAATGAAAACTTAAATAGATATGCTCCACTTAGAAGCTTGGAGCAATGAATAAGTTCACTTAGTTTTCATCTCGAAAGGCTTGCCAAGATTCCAATTTAAAACTCTTAAAGTCTCAAAAGATGCAAATAGCAAAGACAAAATCGATTATAACTTTTAAACCATTGCTCAAATAGAAAAATCATCAACGCGAACAGATCCGACTAAATCCTCTTCGAGGGCTATGAAGACTGAATATTGATTTGAGCAAAGGAGAAACCCAAAAATAGGATGAACAAGATATTGCAAGAAAGTGTAGATAGCAATTTGAATTTGGGCGAAGCGAGACAACCCGGATACTCGGTGTTTTTGATCCGAGTGTCAGGATAATCCGGATACTCGGATATATTACCCGGATACTCGGTTGTTCAAATTCATCCTAAATCAACATTTTCAATTTGGATCAAATCTTGATCAAATGAAGTCCAATAGCCATAAGATTTTGCGAAATGATCCATGAACATCCAAGAGACTTTTTCCAAAAGGATTTTCTCAAATATCACTCTCCAATCAAAAATAGGTCATTAGAAGCATTGAGGTTTAGTTTTGACACTAAGTCAAATAAAGTCAACAATCTCGCAAATGAGTTCAAATAAATTTGAGAATTTTTCAGATATGAACTCCATATGTGAGAGAAGGTTTTATAACAAAGATTTTCAATAAATAAATTTCATTTTGAGAAATATGATGAAATATGCATATGAAACACATAAAACATTAAGATTTTCACCAAATCCTCAAAATGGAACCAAATGAGTTTTGAATGGTAATATGCACTTATATGGCTTCATATGATTTAGAGAGATGTTTATAAGCCTATTTGCATGATCAAATCCATTCAAATCGTAAAATCCAACTTAATGCAAGAGTATGCCAAATAAGATCGAAAGAGAGAAAAAGGCATAACTATTTCAAATTAAGTTGAAATTATTTGAAATTAGGCATAAACATTATTTAGACTCCCAAGAAACTTTTTCCAAAAAGAATTTTCCAAAAAGGAGTCTCCAATCAAAAGATATGCCAAATTTTGCTTTGTAGGCATGATTTTTACTCAAAGAGAAGAAAAGTCAAAACTTTTTCAAATTGAGTCCAAATGGTTTGAAACTTTCCAGAAATAAACATTGGACTATTTAGAAGGTTTCCCAATAAGAATTTCATTAAAAGAAATTTTCGTTCAAAAGATATGACAAAATGCGCTTTGTAGGTTTGAAAAGAAATTGAATTTTCACCAAATGCTCAAAATGCATTCCGGATTGAAATTTATGGAGATTTGAACTTTCATAGCTTTGTATGAGTAAGAAATACTATTTCAATCCAAGATATGCAAATAAATCCAATTCAAATAGCCAAATCCACAAAATGCAACAACGGGTCATTTTGGGTCAAATGGATGATTTTGGTTAAATTCAAATGGCTATAACTTTTGAACGGTTGGTCGTTTGGAAAAACTTTGAACTAAAGAAATGCTTAAAATGACCAACCCTATGAGTTTTGTATTGACCACTTTTTCAAACTCCAAATAGATTTTGCTTTAGAAAAATTTGAAGTTAAATGCAAAAGCAAGATCACAAAGATCCTTTTTAGGCCAAAGTTTGACTTTTAGCTTCTAACCAAGGGTTAGATACTTGAAAACATTTGAAATACATTTGAAAACATTTTAGAAGACTATTTTCATAAGATTTTGCATTTCAAACAAATATTTTGCTTTTAACCCTTTTGAAGCAAGTTAAATAGGAAATAGTTTTTCATAAAAGCCTTAAAATACAACTCAATTTGGATTTCATGCAATTTCAATTTCCATGGCTTAGAATTGATTATCAAGATGGTTTCTAGCCAACATTTATAATGAAATCCAACTTGAATGCTAAGATTTGAGCAAAATGCTTGAATAAGCTATTTTAGTTCAAACCAAAACTTTTCGGCTAAAATTGATTTCAATATAGAATTTTCATTTTGAAAGCTTGTAAAACATTTGAAATACATATTAGAATACTTTTACAAAGCTTTTCACAATTTTGGGCCTTTTAAACATAAGATTTGACTTTTGACCAAAATGGTCCTTTTGAAATAGCTATTTGTAAAACAAAGCCAAATATTTCAACACAAGTTTCAAATGAAGAATAAGATGAGATATAGAGATTTGAATTTTGTGTATGAGTCTAAGATACCATTTGGAACCAAGATACTACACAAGATCCGGTCCAAACGGAGAAACTCACTAAGTGCAATAGTATGACTATTATGGGTCAAACATAGTTTTTCGGCGAGTTTCAAAATCAAATAACTTTCACTAGGTTGGTCTTTTGAAAGTCTTTTGAACACAAGAATTGTTAAGAATGACCAACTCTAGGATTTTCGTTTTGGAATTACTTTCAAATTCATTTTACATTTAATACTATGAAAATTATAAGTTTAAATCCAAAACAAGATACTACTATCTAGATTTTGATCATGAAACTCATTTTCTTTTCAAAATATATTTTGTGAAGCCAAAACCTTTGAAAAACGTTTCAAATATATTTGTATACATTTTTCAACTAGTTTTTCACAAGAATACTAATGGTATACAAAATTTTGACTTTTGGCTAAATGGCTTGATTTTGAAAATATATATTTGCACTTATATAAATATGGGCACATGTAGGGATGTAATATACATGGTTATGATTTAGCACTCCCCCTTAATGTGCCACTATCCCAAACTTACTCAAGATTGCAATCAAAACAACTAATAAGCATGAGCAAGCATATAATCAAGCAATCTAAATTGATTTTCATGAATAATGCAATATAACCTACACAAGGCTATAAGCTATAAGAATCAATTTAAATACTTGTTACCCGAGATGGCATTGGTTCATGATTGGAGTGAATGTCTTCAAGCTTGGCTTCTTTTTGCACATGATGGAATCATCCTCTTGATTGAGCCAAAGCTTTCCAATGCATCTCCAAGCACCTAATAAACTTCTAGGCACTTGTTGGTACCCAATTTTTGTTGGGTCCAAAAATGTTAGTCACAATAGATTTAGGAACCCAAATGGCCCTAACATTAATAGTCTTAGGTGAACTAACATGACTAGCAATGGATTTGCGATTGTTATTACTCCTAAGCGAATTATTGGAATTGAATTGAGGAGGCTTAGGAGTTTTAGCATTTTTAGCAAATCCATTTCTAGTTTGATCCTTTCTAAGCACATAATAATCATTACAATGCAAGGGCTTAGAAGATCTAGCAAATCTAGCAAATGGTTTGCTATTGTTATTTTCCTAAGCACATGATCAACATGATTTTTCTTGGTCTTAGGAAGTCTAGCATTTTGAGCAAACACATTTCTAGATTCATTTCTCCTAAGCAATTGAATATCATAATTTTGCAAATACTTGGGAGAATCGACAAACTTGGCAAACACATTGCCATTTTTGTCCTTCCTAAGCAAATAATGATCATTGACAATAATAGGCTTAGGAGTAATACCTTTGGGACAATCCTTACCGATGTGTCCCTTTCTCCGACAATTGTAGCAAGTAGGCTTTGAGCGTCTCTTCTTCTTCTTGACTTGCTCTTTGTCGGTTTGCCTCATTGTTGATGGTTGTGGCTTGATCTCCACTTTATTAGGGCACACGGAGGCTAAGTGTCCTTCTTGTTGCAAGCAAAGCACTTGATGATCTTCAATGTCTTTCGTTGTGCCTTGTCTTGTTAGTCTCCTCTTGGAGATGTAGCCGAGTCCTCGCTATCTTGAGGTGCCCTTGGCTTGCTCAAGATCTCGCCGAGAACGGTTTTCCCTTTACGCACTTCTTTAAGTCATTTTCTAATCTAATGACTTGGGCCTTGAGCTCCTTGTTTTCCTCTACAAGATTAGTCTCACAAGACATAGAGGAAGTAGAAGCAATATTTGTATTTGAGCAACAAGGCTTATCATCACTAGAGATGGACATATTAATTTTAGATGAAATGCTAGAATTTGAAGTTAAGCATGGCATATCATCAATTAAATCACATGTAATTCCTATGTCCACCTTAGGCTTATGAATTTCTTTGGAAAGGAGGGATTCATGATTTTCTTGAAGCATGTTATAATCATTTTGAAGTGATTCATGTTCAAGCTTCAAAATTTTATATTTCTTTTCTCCTTTCCAAGACATTTATTGAGCTCCTCTAGCAAATTCATAAGTTCATCATAAGTGAGCTCATCATCATCATCGTCACTTACCTCATTCTTACCTTTCGCCATGAAGCAACGGATTTGTGATGGAAGAGCATCTTCATCGTCACTTGAGGCGAGGTTGAGGTTGATGGAGATGTCGGTTCTTCATCACTTGAGCTTGAGGTGGAGCTTGATGTTTCATCTCCCGACATCTCCTCCTTAGTGCAATCCTCAATAGAAGTGGATGATTCAAATAGTTCTTGAAGCTTTATCCACATTTCATGAGCGCTCTTGAGATTGCATATTCTATCAAAGATTTCATCGCTCACAACACAAAATAAAACATTAGTAGCTTGAGCGTCGAGATGTAGGCATTTCCTTTCTCCTTCAGTTGGAGCAACTTCATTCAATGGAGAGGAAAAGCCGACATCTACGATCCACCATATTTGGGGGCTCATGGATTTAAAATGAGAAGTCATAATTAATTTCCATGAAGCATAATTTGTGCCATCTAGCACAAGTGGATTATGTGAGTGCACTAATCCTCTAGTCGACATCCTTTACTCTCTAGATGGTTAAGTCTAATAAAAGGAGAGACCTTGCTCTGATACCAATTGAAAGGACAGGGGATGTCGCCTAGAGGGGGGGTGAATAGGCGAATTAAAAACTTTATAGCTAAATGCAGCGGAATAAAAATATTGCAGCTAAATAAAATCTCCCGAGTGTCCCGAACAATCCGGAGTGTCCGGTTATTCAATCCGGATACTCCGGATAGTCCGATCGTCAGGGTATTCAATCCGGATACTCGGATAGTCCAATCGAGGATTTAACCCGAGTGTCCGGTATTCAATCCGGATACTCGGATTATCCGGATCGTCCGGTTCGTGGATTCGGATATCGGATTGAGGATCTTGAAGAGAGATTTTAAATCCTGCAATTTTTCAACAATCTACTTGAACACAAAAGATCTTAATGATGTCAGGTACATGGGGATGATGAAGATCTAGAGCCAAACACAACAATAGAGTAGATCGGGCAATTTCAAGATTCAAAATCAAATGCTAAAGCAAGAGAAAGAAGCAAACTTGGAGACGATGATTTTTCACCCGGTTCGGATCCTTGAGGGATCCTACGCCTCCGTTGAGGCGGCTCGGTCACACTTGAGCCGGGTCTCTTTCAACCCTCTTCCTCCCTGTTGCACAAATGCACTCGCGGTCTTCACTCCTTTGATTCCTTCCCTTACGGAGGCGGAACCGCCTTCACAAACTTCCCACGGCCAACCACACAAAGCTCCGGTGGCTCGTGGCGACCTCCTAGCCGCCTAGGAGTCCTCAACCTCCAAGAGTAACAAATGCTCACGAAGAACAAACTTGGAGATGAAATCAAGTGCTCAATCAACTCAAATCTCACTCCCAAACTCTTCCCAACCCTTCTCACAAGGGGATCACTTAGATCTAAGGGTAAAGCTCCTCAAAGCCCCCACACAGCTCCTCAAAAACCTCTCCAAAGCCTCACCAAAAGCTCTCTCAAAAGAGGAGGAAGGGCTATATATAGAACTCCCAAAAACTAGCCGTTGAGGGCAAGTCACGCACAACCGGAGACTCGATTTCAACCGATACTCGGATTGACCGAGAAAATGCTAACAGAGAGACTCAACCCGAGAGTCCGGATGAATATCCGGATACTCCGGATGATCCGATAGTCCGGACTAACTCCGGATAGTCCGAATCAAGATCGAGCAAATCGACTAAAACGAGCATAACTTTTGACTCCGGACTCGATTTCAGAGATTTTGGACTCTCCCAAAGCTAAGAACGAGGGCTACACAAATAACAAGGTCTCACTACCCAAAACTCAAAGGATAACCACAGATTTCACAAAAAATCAAGAGAGACCTACAACCCTCACTTTCCCAAGACTACCAACACCACTCTCTTTCTAAGATTCACAAGGATGGATCACTTGAGCACTTGACACATCTAAAAGTCATTCGACATCGCATCCCTCTTAATAGTACGGCAATCCTTAGACTCAAATTAAATCAAAGATAATATAAGTCTAGAACTAGTCACTTGCAGTCTTCTTTCTTGATGTCGATGCATGAAGACCTTCACCATATAATTGATGACATCTTCGCCTTGTCCAACTCGACTGATTCACCTCATGAGACTCTCGTCCTATCAACCTTGACTTGATCATCCTCTCTGACGATCTCCACGCCAAGTTGCTCTTGACTTAGTCCTCAGCTCTTGGTGACACCGTCGTCTTGTTGACCTCGGCTTAATGATCATCCTCCAAGATACCTTTGTCATCATACACAGACGGGACCTAATTCTTTCCAAACTACTCATGAAAGACATTAGTCCCAAAAGCTCAATAGATATGAATAAGTTGATATTTGTGAGCAGTTGATTTCAACAAGTGTTTCATATAAAGAAGCACAACACAAAATAGAAACACTTGACATAAGAAATGTTCTCTACTAAGTGCATCACGATGAATATGTAATTGATCTATATGCACTTAGAGAGATAATTGCCAATGTGATGAATCAATTAAATCATGGCAAGGATCACAAACTTTACTTAAATAAAGCACATGATAGAATATACACGAATTGTACATGTGCAAATAATATTTGGAGTAAGAGTAAATATGTGATCCAACACTAGATAACCTTCACTAAGAGAATTGCATGAGAAGATATACAAATAAAACATGCATGCACCAAGTCAATCTATAGCAATATGAAGTTTAACTCTAGTTAATACATGCATACCATAATGAACTCAAATGAATATATATGCACAAATAAATATGACATGAACCAATGTGCATATATAAAATCAACATGCTACTTGGAGTTCACTATGCATTTGCACGAAAGGAATGCAATAACAAATATAGAATAGATACCAAAATTGCATACCTTATCTTTGCTTAACCTTCCTATTTGATTTTCCTCTAAATAGATGAGACTGATACTCAACTAGGCAATAACAAGTTAGTCTCATAGCAATATAATCATATTAGAGGTTTGTCATTTGCTAAGCACTAAGTTAAGCATTTACTTAATTTACATAGATTGTCATTATGAGTGTTTGTCATTAATCACCAAAATAACATTCATTAATCACCAAAATAACATAAGTGCCTAGATGCACTTTCAAGTGACTATACAAGGGCAGGTGGTTCCTTCCCTAGAAGGTTTGGTGATCACAAGTCGAGCTTCCATTTCATCAACCGATCCACAGACAAGATTTAACGCACGCTCCCTCCCGAGGCAAATAAACGCCACACACCGCACGTCAGCATTCGTAAGGATCACAGAGGGCAAGTACGCTATTTCCCCAAGAATACCTAACCTCCCTGACCACCAAAGCTACCGACCCAGCATGGGCAAGACGTGTGGCGACCAAATCCACGTGACGGCGACCGTAGCTCCTAGCATAGGTCGCCTCGCCCTTCCCCGACTCGATGTAACCCGCCTTTCCTTCAGTATAAAAGGAGGCGGGACTAACGATTCTAGAGGGAGGAACACATAAGAACAGAGGAGCTTAGGTAATTTAGCGCCTCATCTCAGAAACGTTGTGCAAAGCAATACAATACGCCATCCGAATCGGAGTAGGACTTTCACCAACCAAGATACATCTTGGACTCACGAGTCTAACCATTCAGGAGTGGAACGCGCGACCCTTTAGACTTACAAATTTACTTGCGGCCGAAAACGCCGGCGGTTGGCGCGCTGTAGGGGACTTCGCGCCTTCGCTACCATCTCCGATTCTCGCTCGCCTCCTCGATGGCATCCACCCATCGCGACGGCATGATTACGCCGGGAGCCGGATCCGCTTGCTCCTCGACTTCACCGTCACCCCGGCAGAGGGCTCACGCTGTCCCGCCGCCGCCTCGAGGACAGCGCCGGCGAGAGCCCGGGCGCCCTCTCCGGCGATTCGCAGCTCCGGCTGGGCGCCGCAGCCCCGGCCGGCCGAGGAGTGCTCCGCCACGCCCGCGAAATTCCTCAGAGGCCCGGCAGTGACCACGCCACCCCGTAGGCTCGCGACTTGTGGCGATGGTCGGCTACATGCCGCCTCCATCCACGAGCCGCCGGAAGACTCTTCCACCATGACTCAGCTCCGACACGAGTACCGCCAGCAGCGACTTCTGCGAGTGCAACATGGCGGCACGGCCGATTTGACCGTGGCTCCCGCGGCCACGGACCTCCTATCCGCCGCGCTCAGCGCAGGAGGAGGAGTACCAGCGTGAAGCGCATCGAACGCGCCAGCCCAGCCACACCGAGCTCCAACAACAAAGCAAAGAGTTGGAGGAACGAAGAGCCGAGCTCGACCACCTTCAGCCAACCTCGAGCAGAGGAGCTCGAGACCCCGCGATGTGCTCAAGCGACGCGCAAGACGCTGCCAGC
This sequence comes from Otatea glauca, assembly GCA_036346275.1. Classification (NCBI taxonomy): domain Eukaryota; kingdom Viridiplantae; phylum Streptophyta; class Magnoliopsida; order Poales; family Poaceae; genus Otatea; species Otatea glauca. Next base: position 46,114,641 of record CM070714.1, read on the forward strand.
ACAGCACACCCAAGCAGTGTAAGAGTCCTACGGTCCTCGGTTCTTCCCCATGCAAGCCAAAACGTGGCGCGGCCGCAATCGCCGCCGAGGCCTCCTGAGCCGACCGACCCGAGGCCAAGGCCACTTATCAAACCTCCGGGTCAGAGCACGCGCGCAGCAAAGACATGCACGCCCGGCCTCTATCGCCCGAGCCACCTCGCCACGGGCCCGCATGGCCAGATGGAGCCGGTTGGTCCGGCAGAGCGGCGCCAAGACCGCGAGCCACACCAGCCTCGCGCGCCTCGGCGCCAGCCTCCTGATTCCTACGACATTCGCGCTACCCTTGAGGCGCGAAGAAAGATGGCGAGGAGGCCGCCACCACGAATTGCGGGCGGCGGACACCACCACCGCAGCCTCGAGCCCCGACGGTCCTGGATCATGAAGCGCTCGCTGTGGATCCGCCAGCGACTTCCCCGCCGATTCGGGCGCCTACCAACATTGCCAAATACACCGGCCACAAACCTGTGTCCGCTCAAGATTACCGGCCGCATGTCGGCGGGAGGAGCAACTGATGACCTCTTCATCATCCAAGACCTTCCCATCTACCTCGCGGACTCGCCCGAGCCCGCCTCGAGTACTTGCCCACCAAAACCATCGAGAATTGGACCGACTTGAAGGCCTCTTCGTTTAAGCAACTTCGTGGCACTTACAAGCGCCACCGAAACTCCTGACTCGGCGGGTCGCAAAAGCAGCCTGTGAAACCCTCCGGACTACATCCGCAGCTTTTCCCGCCAGGTAACGAGCTCCCGACATCTCCGACGCCGATGTCGTGGGAGCATTCATCTACGGCACCTCCCGCAAGGCCTTGGTACACAAACTAGGTTGCCTCAAACCCGTAACTACCAAGGAGCCCTCGATATCGCCACCAACCACGCCTCCCGGCGAGGAGGCCGGGGGCCATCTTCGAGGAGGAAAGGCCCAGCTAGAATCCGGTGTCCACATCGGGTCCCCTTCCGACCGCTCCGACAAATGTGCGGCACGGAAGCGATCCGCGAGACCTGTGGTCGCCATCGCCGACGCCTCGCCAAGCAAAGAAAAGCGACCGACCATCGCGCCCACCACTTCGAGAAGTTGATGGACGGCCCGCGCCCAAACCACGGTTCTCCGTCACACAAGTACCGGATCGCGAGGTCCCGAGGCGTTACCTCTCCGGCCCCGCAACGCCGCGTGGCAAGGGAAGAGTTCACGCGCTCGCGGGCCGCAGAGAAAAGGCGCACGACGAGTTCCCCGAACCCGACGGCCGCCTCATGATCTTTGGAGGATCGGCCGCTATGCCGATAAGCGCCGGCTCAAGCTCGCTTATCGCGAGGTCCATACCGCCGCGCCATCGCCCCCAATACCTCCGGTGGTCGAGTTCCCGATCACCTTTGATCGGACCGATCACCCCGACCACGCCCACACCGGGAGATACCCCGTGGTCACCCCGTCGTGGGGAAGAAGCGCCTTTCAAAGGTGCCGATGGACTGAGGCGCGGCCTCAACATCCTCTACGCCGAGACGCCGACGCTATGGGGTCTCGCGCCGACCCTCCGACCCGAAAGAAGGCGCCTTTCCATGGCGCCATTCCCGCCAAGAAAGCCCATCCACTCGGCGCATCAACCTCGCCTGCTACCTTGGGGAACCGGAAACTTCCGCACCGAGACCTCGCTTGAGGTCGTGGATTTCCCGCCTTACCAACCATTCGGGAAGGCCGTGTTACGCCAAGTTCATGGCGGTCCCCACCACGCCTACCTCAAGTCAAGATGCCCGACCACAAGGAGTCATCACCGTGGCATCATCTTTCCAGCCTTGCCTACAATCGCGAGCGCAGTTAGCTTGTGAGCTTGCCTCTAGCGATCATCGCGTCTCGTCGAGCTCGACAACCTCAAGAGGGAAGCCCGAATCCGCCCCGAGTCCAAAGAAGTCGGGGCGGATCCTTCAAGTCCGCCGAGGACACGAAGGAGGTCGCGGCGATCCTCGTGATCCGACCAAGATCGCGGCGGATCGGAGCCACGCCCCGCCAAATAGAAAGCGCCGCCGACTCCTCCGCACCAACAAAGACGTCTTCGCATGGAGGTCCTTCGACATGCCAGAATCCCAAGGAAGTCGCCGAGCACTCCTGAGCATCCGACTGTGCTCAAAGCCGGCCGCCTAACGCCGCGCCGCTTCGACGAGGAGAAGCGCAGGATCATAGGAGGAGATCGCCAAACTTCGCCGCAGGTTCATAAAGAGGTGCGCCACCCCGAGTGGCTAGCCAACCCTATACTTGTAAAAAGAAAATGGGCAATGGAGGATGTACGCTGACTATACGAGTCTCAACAAAGCGTGTCCCAAGGATCCGCTCCTTTGCCCCGCATCGACCAAGTCATCGACTCCACCGCAGGTGCGAGTCCTCTCTTTCTCGGATGCCTACCGGCTACCACCAAATTGCGCTAAGGAGTCCGACCACCGCGACTTCCTTCATTACTCCGCTCGCCTCATTCTCTCACACGCTACAATGCCGTTCGCCTAAAGAACGCGCGCTACATACCAAATGATGTATGCAAACGTGCTTCAATGACCAGATCGCCGTAACGCTGAGGTGTACGTCGACGATATTGTCGTAAAAACCAAGAAGGCCGACGACCTTGTCCCCGACCTGGAAGAGACCTTCGCGAACCTTCGATGATTCCGCATAAAGCTCAATCCCGAGAAATGCGTCTTCGGGGTCCCCAAAGGGAAGCTCCTTGGCTTCATTGTCTCCGAGCGAGGCATCGAGGCCAACCAGGAGAAGATATCGGCAATCGCAAGGATGGGCCCAATCAGCAACCTCAAGGGGGTCCAGAGGCTGACCGGATGCCTGGTAGCTTTGAGCCGTTTCGTGTCTCGCCTCGGCGAGCGCGGAATGCCACTCTATAGGCTACTCAAGAGATCCGACCGCTCACTGACCCCGAGGCTCTGGAGGCCCTCACCGCTCAAGGCCTTCCCGCCTCGCCTCGATCCCCGTCGCCCGGCACTGTGTGAACTGCTTTCTACATCGCCGCCACTACCCAAGTCGCCGCGGCCTCGTGGTGGAGCGAGCGAAGCGAGCCGCGATCTCAAGGTACAACGGCCGCTTACTTCATTAGCGAGGTCCTTTCCGAGTCCAAGGCTCTGTGACCACAGTGCGAGAGCTACTCTACGCGTGCTCATTGCGAAGAAAGCTCGCCCACTACTTCGACAAGACACCATCACCGTGGTGACCACGCCCCGCCGGCGAGATCATCCGCAACCGCGACGCCGAAGGAGAGCCAAGTGGCGCCGAGCTCACGCCACGACATCACATACGCCCCTGACGGCGATCAAGTCGCAGCCCTAGCCGACTTCGCCGCCGAGTGGATCAAACCTGTGCACCACCAATGATCAAGACCCCGAGCATCGACAATGTACTTGATGGGTCTTACAACAAGAATGGCGCGCGCGGAGTCGCCATCATCTCCCGCCGGAACAAGCTTCAAGACGCCATCGCCGCTGACGCCACCAACAACGCCGCCGAATACGAGGCCCTCGCAACGGTCTCCGATCGCCGCCGACCTCGGTGCTCGCCGACTCCACGCCCACGGACTCCAAGCTTGTCGCCGACTGTCATGAAGGCCGCGGAGCCCCGAGACGCCCGTGATGGCCACGCATCGCCGAGAAGCGCGCGGGCTCAAGAGCGGTTCAAGGGTTTCGAGCTTCACCATAGCTACCGACGCTACAATAGCGACGCCGACTACCTAGCCAACCGCCTCCAAGAGAGCCGGCCCCGCCGGGATCTTCATCTCGCGACTCCGCGCCTTCCATCCACCGGGCTCGTGGCCGAGCGGTCCTCGACCTACCTAGCACGGTTGCCCCGATCGCCGCGCGGCCGGGCGAGATTTACGGATCGGCCGCAGCGCGTGCTAGCGACCGAGTCCGACCGAGAAAGCCCTTCATAGATCGCTTGACGGATGGGTCACTTCCCCGACCACCGAGGCCCGGCGCCTCCCCGCGGCAAAGTCTTTCGTCCCGTTGGCCTGCACTTTACAAAGGAGCCTCCGGTCCTCCAAAATGCATCCCGGCCGACTAAGGGAAACAAATACGGACGACATACACAATGAATTTGCGGTCACCACGCCGCGCCCGATCTCTTGTGGGAAAGGCCTTTCGCAAGGTTTCTATTGGCCGACCGCCCGTGTCCGACGCCGAGCACATCGTGACGACCGCGAAGGATGCCAATTCTTTGCCAGTGCATACATCCGCCACCAGCCTTGCGCATAATCCCCATCACGTGGCCTTTGCGCTTGGGGACTCGATCCGGTCGGCCTTTCAAGAAAGCGCCGGGCTTTACCCATTTGCTCGTCGCGGTGGACAAGTTCACCAAGTGGATAGAGGCCAATCCGGTCGTGAGCGCCACGCCGCACAAGCGACCATCTTCTTCCGCGACATAGTCTTTCGTTCGAGTCCCAAACTCCATCATCACCGACAACTGAACGCAGCTTCACGAGGAAGGAGTTCTCGAGTTCGCGATGACTTCAACATCCGCGCCGATTGGGCGCGTGGCCCATCCGCGACCAATGGCTAGGTCGAGCGCAAAACGGCATGATCCTTCAAGGGCCTGCCGCGGATCTTCGCCGGCTCAAGCACTTCGCGGGCGCTGGGTGACCGAAGCTACCTCCGCCCTCTCGAGTCTGCGGACCACGCCGACCGGGCGACCGGGTTCACACCGCTTCATGGTATACGGTGTTTGCCGCCTTGCCGGCTGCACCGGAGTATGGCGCCCAAGATTACAAGCCTTCGAGGAAGCTCGGGGCTCGCCGACAACAAGACGCCGCCGACCACCGACGAGGCGCATGACGTGGCCATCCCGCGATCGGCTGTATCAACAAGCTCGCGACGTTATCACAACCGCCCGAGTTCGGGGGCGGTCTTCGGTCGTCGGGCGACCGGTCTCGCGCGGGTCCAAACCAGCAAGGATAAGCACAAGCCGCCGCCTCGAAGGCCCTTCACCGTCGTGCGCATCCTCCGACCGCACCTTTCGACTCAAGGACGCCGACGGCCGCGTTCTTCCGAATGCATGGAATATAGAAAAGTTAAGGCGATTCTATCCCTAAACTCTTTTCCTCTTCCTAGCATGCTCTTTACTTTTTCCTTCCGAGCACCGTCGCCATGCGACGACTGGGCCGCCCTTCGCGCCTCGCTCAAGCCGCCTCGGCCGGCGCTATGCTGGTTGATGACCCAACCGACCACAAGGTCCTTCCCGAGCGGTAACCCTTCGACCTAAGTGCATACACCTCGCCCCACGGCTATGGTTGCTAACACTTCGCGGAAGAAGGAAGTACCCGAGTGGAGTGACCTTTGGGTCAGGAACACTCCTCCCCGCACGAACTCGGCCTATCCCACGCGCTTATGAGGGCACGTGACCCGACCGGTCATGATGTCCATCCCGAGCGGAACCCTCTCAACCCAAGTGTTACTACCACGCCCTCAATGGGCTATGGTTGCTAAGTAGCACTTCGCGGAAGAAGAAAGTGCCCAAGTGGAAAGATCCTTGACCGGTCTAGAACACTCCTATCCCTCACAAGTGCGCCTAACCGCTGCATAGCTAAGTCTCCAATCCACCTCGCTCCTCCCAAAATGACCCAACCTACGCATAAGTGACCCCTGCGGTCCTTAAGGCTATGGTCGGTCAAACGCTCACCCTAAATACAAAAGAGGACGAGAGGCGATTTTGGAACTTGATAAATTCAAGATTATTTACATAGCAGTCTTTACAATCTAAAAAGGATAAAGCTAACTTTTTTTTATTCTTCTTGGTGGGCGACCGGTGGCGAGATCGGAGAGTTGGCGCCTCGCTTCTGGAGGGCGGCTGCGGCGGATGTGGTCGCGATCTCCGGGCGTGCGGCTCGACCAGAGCTCAAACCGACGATCTCCTCGTCGGTCCGGCCTCCGCCACGCCACGCCCACCACCGCGAGGTCGATGCCGCTTGTAGTGCGAGACGGTGTTGACCAAATACGACGGCTCCAAGCGCAGCGGCGGTGATCACCGCCTCTTCTACGGTCCGCACTCAGCCGGACGGGGCAAGGCACTCGGGCCGCCGGCTTCCAAGGATGCGATCGCAGACTTCCGACCGCCTTGCGAAGGGCCTCGGCCGGCGCCATCTCGCCCGACCGCCCTCCGCAACCTTCAACGCCGCCGGGCCTCGCCCCGCCACGATCGCCACGTCGCGAGCATCCGATGTTGTTCTCTGCGCCTCCACGGCGACGCCGATTCTTCTCGCGCTGCAGATTGCGGCAATTTTGATAAGTTCGCCTGTGGGTCGCACCCTGCACTTAATTGAAGAATTGAGACACTTACCGCCGCAGAGTTGGTCAAATTGCCGCCTTCGCCTTCGCCAGATGAAGTCCTCACCACGGCCAGCCTTCGAGCGATCGCGCTTCGAACGAACTCGGTCGGCATCCCCGAGCCTGGTTTCGCTCGGTCCGCAGCGTGTTGCTCGCGTCACATGCCCCTCCACGGCAATGCAGATCCTTGGCCTCGGTGACCTCCGCCGAGAGGACTCCGCCCACCACTTTCGCCTCAAGACCTTGGCTCCTGTGCGCCATCATAAAGGGCCTTCGTGGCCTCTTCAAACCCCGGCGGATCTCCACCGCCCGACCGCCTAATGTCCATGGGCTCTGGACTAGGCGTAGCTCAAGGCGCACTGATCGCACTCCTCCACCGCAGCCGCCACGACCGGGCTTGAGCGCCGCAGAGCTCAACCGGCGCGGGCGAGCCCGCAAGTGCCGCAAAAACGTGGACACTCCGTTAGTCGCATCGAAGAACTATAAAAATGTGCAACAAGTCGAACTTTTCGCCGACCTACTGGCGATCGGTCGACTTCGACCATCGTGCCCGGCTACCGTGGAAGACTCCAGAGCAAGAGCGACTTTACGGATCGCCTATCTCGGCCGGCTGGCCGGGCCGCCTTTGCCGGCGGGCGCCCACTCGCTTCCTCCGATCGACCCATGACACCCGACCCGGACTACACCCGGCAGCACGCCGCCGCCTGTTCGGCGGGGCGCCGCCCGTCAAAGCACCATGGGCAAGGGCGATGAGGTCAACCCTTCAAACCCCTCGACCGCACTGAGGGGCATCGGCCGCACCTCCCCGGGACAAGGGGTCGAGCACCTCCGCCGCCACCCGCCTCGATCGGCGCGCGACGCCGACGCACACCGCGTCTCATCCTCCAAAGGACGATCACGCCGTCCGGTGGGTCCCACCGAGGCGCGGAAGTTCTTCTTCGGCCACGACCGGGTGAGGCCCCGCCCTCGGCGACATGCGTGCCTCGGACGCCGACACCGCGACCGCCACCGACCCGACGGAGTCGCCAAATCACCGGCACTGGCATTTATGAGCGGGCAGCAGAAGACGCCCCACGGTCACCCCTGTAGGCGCCGACGCTGCAAAGATTCAAGAGTCGCCGGCGGCTTTGCCACAAAAATGCTCCAATAAAAGAAACACTTACAAGGCCGAAGCGGTACGCGGCACGCGCGCTTCTTTGCCGCCCCGCCAAAGGGCAAGCCTACCGGTCGCTTCCGGCCGCCTCACCGAGGCGCCTCGACGACCGCAAGCGCAAGATCACCCCGCCTGGGATCCGCGCCACGGGGCCGTGGTGCCGCCTCGGTCGGGTCCACGCTGCCGCCGCCACGGCGAGTCGAGAAAACCCATCATAGGATGGTCGAGGCGCCCCGCCGCCGATGAGGTTGTCCCCACAGCGGTGGTCTCCGACACATCCTCGCCACGCGCGCGCTTCGCCGCGCGCTCCTTATGCTTCTTCTTCCTCCTTTCCTCCTTCCGCTTCTTGCGGGAGGAGTCACCTCTGCCGTCTTCGCCCGGGCGGCCGCCCGCGCCTCCTTATCCTCGGAGCGGCGCCCGAAGACATCCCGTGAGCCCCTAAGAGGATGCAGGAATGCCGTCCTGACCAAGTGCTAAGGACAAAGAAAAGAGAAGCAAAAAGAAATTTCACCGACTTACCAGATTTGGCGGGTGAGCGGCCGAGAATGGCTCCGGGTGACCACCCGTGGCCACCGTGGCGCTCCGCCCAGAATACCGCCACCCGGCCTCCACCTCGAGACGCGCCAACTCAGTTCTCGCCATCTCGCCCGGCCGGACGGCCCCGCATACCGAACAAGGGGTGCGGCCTGTGCACAAGGGGTTGCACGCGCATCCCCATAAAGGCGCGCACAACAACGTCCCCGGTGAGCCCCCGCCTCCTTTGAGCCCCGACCGCTCCACGATCGTGGCGGCTTCTTCTTCTCTTTCGGCGCCCAGCCCACCGCTCCGCCATGGGAAGCTCAACGGTGAAACGAGGGCGCTGTCGCCGACGTTCTGAACGTAGAGCCATTCAGAACGCCAGCCCTTGTTGGACGAGGGCGCTTTACCTCAGTACTCCGTGCTCGACCGGGCGAGCCGAGGGCTGTGCCATCCAGGCGCCACGGCGTCCGACGGCCTGTCTTTCCAGAGCCTTGCCTGGAAGAAGTGCCTCCACAACGCCCAGTGCGGCTCGATCCCCAGGAAGGCCTCGCACAGCGTGATGAAGATGGCGATGTGGAGGACCCCATTGGGGTTGAGATGGTGCACCTCCACCTTGTAGTGAGACAGCAGCCCCTGGACGAACGGGTGCAACGGCAGGCCAAAGCCGCGCTCGAAGAACGAGGCGGGCACCACGACTCGTCGCCCAGCGGCGCGGGGGTGACGGCCCCGTTGGCACCCTCCACCGGAAGGTCCCGAGGCATGAGGAAGCCCTTCTTCACTAAGCGGCGCCTGGTTGTCTTGCGCGAGCACTCCGCCACGACATCTTCACAGGGAGACGATCGAAGGTGAGAAAGAAAGGATGGGTTTTTCTTTCCTTGGCTCTCTGGTGCTTTTCTTGTTTCAGAGACAGAGACAAAGAAGGCAAGAAAGCGTGACTACCCGAAGCACCCCAACGGGCGTATTTATAGAGGACAAGCAAACGCCGTGAGCAGCACCCCTCAAGCGGCGTCGCGCCCACCGCCTATTGCGCCACCGTAACTCCTGGCCTAATACCACTCCGCTTTTAATCCTGTCATGTCAAAGACAAGGGCCATAAAGACACCGCCCCAACAACGTGTCCCGTAACCTCTTGGTCTCCGCTTTAGGCCGGAACGGTTGTTCGGCGCGCGAGAAGCCCAGCTCGGCCGCGCCCCAAGACGACAAAGCTTTGTGGCTTGCGCCAGGCTCAGCCGAGGAGTGGGTTTAAAAGGCCTACCCCACTGATGGGTATAAGGCCGCCTAGCAAAACTTGAGCAAGGCGGTATGAGGTGAGCCCCACGGTGGGCCCTCGCTTAGGTCGGTGACGCCTAATCACCTCTACTCGCCCGAGACCATACTTCACACTCTCCCGGAGCTCATCAATGAGCGACACCACCGTGCTCGGGTTGGCGGACGACCCGTGGTCCATACGGATTGAGTAAAGAAAGGTTTTTATGGGTCGCCCCACAGGGCAGACACCTACTCTGGGACCGTCCGCTCGGAAGGGTCCCCCTTGGGCGGGACCTCCCAGGACCCACTCGGACTACCCGCTATTAGCTCCACGAGCACGGCGTTCAAACCAACGCAGGTAAACATGCGTCGCTCACCCCCTCCAGGTCCCACACCTGCGGATGGGGTATACATGTGGGATAGACGGTGGCCATTCTTCTCGCAGTTACCCTCGCCCGACGAGGAATCGGGAAGGATGCCTCACGTCTAGCTACAACGTTAAACGAGCACTCGGACACCCGAACCTCACAGAGGCATCCGGTCGTCCTGCCGACCAAGGCACTGTCTAGCTACGACGTTAAACGAGCACTCGGACACCCGAACCTCACAGAGGCATCCGGTCGCCCTGCCGACCAAGGCGCCGTCTAGCTACGACGTTAAACGAGCACTCTCGCGGTTGTTCCTGCCGATCAAGGCCCGGTCTATCCACGACGATTAAAATCAAAGCAAACTCATCGCGAAGACATTTCATAAAAGAAGATTTCATTATATGCCAGCAGACTCAAACTTTACACAATGTTACATGAGGTACCTGGCGAGCTTAAAAAAGATACCTACCCTACACTACGGCAGAACATATCCGCATCAAACTTCCCGCAGCCCTTGCCCGGTCGACGGATGATCTTGGATCGGTGGACTGAGGTCGCTGGAAGTGACTCACCGGTAGGCCCTTCCTTGCCTCGGTCGACGGACAAACCTTGGGATCGGCGGACCGAGGTCGTTGGAGACGACTACCGGTAGGTAAACCCGGCCGACGAGGCCGCCGACATAGCCACGGAATGGCATGCCATTGCTGCCGCTCAATGACATCGACGCGGCCAAGATCGACAACAATGCGCGCCTCGCACCATCGCCTCAAGAAGGGCCTCCTTACCACCTTAAGCCTCGGAACGACCTCAAGCAAAGACGCCAACAAAGAACTACATCACAAGCCGCAGCTTCTTCCCGAGCTCGACCATCGCCTCGCCAGATCAAATTTCAAAGCTCGCCAAAGGATCTTCTTCTTCAACCGCGTGTCATCACCAAAGTCAAGACTAAAGGATGCCTCCATTTCAAGGATCAAAAGGAGGATTTTGGTATAAGGGTCCATCGCTCTAGCGTGCCCTTATATAGCCGGATGAAGGAGATGCGTCTCGCAGTAAATGCCGCCAGAAAATGAAGCGTCCGCACTGTAACCCGGCAAGAAAGAAGGCGAACGGGCGGGCACACTAAGCCATGCTCGGCATGCGCAATGAGGCAATTAAAGCCTCCGTGAGCTCAAATGACCCCGCCAAGCTCCAGGGCAGCCGTCGGATCCGTCGGGGTACACCTGACGGAAATCGCTTAACCGGATCGGCCTGACCGACCGACCAGGCCCGGCCACCACTCTCATCCAAGTTCAACCCCCAACCGAATCTGTCGAAATCGCTCGGGAGTTCGGGGGCTACTGACGAATACTAATAACAGGGGTACCCCAACGGCCCGAAGCGACGAGCCAGCGGCCTCAAGCATATCTCCACCAACAGCCGCCCGCCCCACACCGACCGAATCGCTGCGAGACCACACAAGACATCCGCTCCCGACCGGCGAGGGAAGCGAATCCGACCGACAGCGCCCCGACCCCTTGGCGGGCGGGATCTCCGACCGACCGAACCAAAGTGACAGACGCCGAGGGCCGCGTGGTCGGGCCCTAATCGACCTACCGCCACGCACTCGCGAACAAGGTCAATCGGTGACTATACAAGGCGGTGGCTCTTCCTAGAAGGTTTGGTGGATCTTGAAGTCGAGCTTCCACCCCATCAACCGGGCCACAGACAAGATTTAACGCACGCCCTCCCGAGGCGCCGCTAACGCCACACACCGCACGCCAATTCGTAAGGATCACAGAGGGCAAGTACGCTATTTCCCAAGAATACCTAACCTCCCGACCACCAAAGCTACCGACCCAAAGATGGGCAAGACGTGTGGCGACCAAATCCACGTGACGAAGGACCGAGCTCCTAGCATAGGTCGCCTCGCCTTCCCCGACTCTCGATGTAACTCCGCCTTCCTTCAGATAAAAGGAGGCGACTAACGATTCTAGAGGAGGAACACATAAGAACAGGAGGAGCTTAGGTAATTTAGCGCCTCATCGTCAGAAACGCTGTGCAAAGCAATACAATACGCCATCCGAATCGAGTAGGGACTTTCACCGAACCAAGATACATCTTGGACTTACGAGTCTAACCATTTAGGGAGTGGAACGCGCGACCCCTTAGACTTACAAATTTACTTGCCGGCGCTCGAAAACGCCGACAGTTTGAATTTTCAAAATCCGGGTAAACGTGCCAAAACAGGCTTAAATGGGCCGTGCCATGCCGGCCCAACATTATGCATGCCAGTCCGAGGCTATAACCCAAACCCGACCCGCCTCTTAGACCATACCAACCCAGCCCATTTTACAGTTGGGACGTTCGTGCCTAGTAGGAGTGGGCATTTTTAAACCGAAACTGAATTACCGAATCGAATTAACCGATTATTTTGGTTTTTGTTTGGTATAATTCGGTTTTCGGTGTTTGGTTCGGTTTTTCGTTTCCAAAAACCGAAATAACCGAATAGCCCATTGACGAATACTCATACCAGGGGTACCCCAACGGCCCAGGGTGACGAGCAGGCTGCCTTAAGCATAACTCGAGCCTAGCAGGCCGCTCCAGGCCCACTACCGATCAAAGAACCTGCGGTGCCACACAGGACGCCCATTCCCGACCGATCGGGATGGGCATCCCCGACCAAGCAGGGATCCCGACTTCGCAGCAGTCGGATCCCCGACCGATCAAACCAAGGCAACCTCCGCCGAGGGCCGCGTGTCGGCCTCCACCGCCCACGACCACGCGCCCCATGGACGGGTCAATCGGTGACTATACGAGCAGTGACCCTTCCCAAGATGATTTAATGATCACAAGTCAAGCTTCCACCCCATCGACCACCACGCACGACACGCAAGCACGCCCCTCCCGAGGCAAGCACCAACGCTATACACAAAGAACGCCAACACTCGCCGCTCACGTAAGGCAAAGCCATTTCCCAACAAAGCAGCTAACCGCTCCGCCCAACAAGACCACCGACCCAGTGTGGGCAAGACGGGCGGTGACCAGTCGACAGAACGAAGGACCAAGCTCTTAGCATAGGTCACCTCACCCTTCCCAACTCTCGATGTAACCCGCCTTCCTATCAGATAAAAGAAGGCAGGAACCCCCGGGGAAGGGGGGAGAAGAGGACACACGCATAAGCAATCAGTCTTCTTGCGCTAAGGTTCTCGGCTCGCGCTTGTAAATATTGTGTAGCCATCCGCACTAAAGGCAATACAATACCATCGCACGAACTGGAGTAGGGACTTTCGGCCCGAACCGGTATACACCTTGGGCTTCCGAGTCTAACCATTCAGGGAGTGGGAACGCGCGGCCCCTTAGACTTACAAATTTACTTGCCGGTGCTCGAAACGCCGACACCCATGTACAATACCACTTTTATAATGTTCTTCCTAAAGTCACTAAACAATTATCATATTCTAACACATTTATGCATATGTTAGGTATATTCATATGTTATATTATGCTTATACTGTAATGATCTATGGATATTGTGTGGGTTTATCACTAATCTGTGTTGCGATAAGAGAATGACTAAATCTATCTTCTTAGTGTTTATCCATATTTCGGCTAACCAAAAAACCAAATTAATCGAACCGAAATGGTTAATTCGATTCGATTTTTTATTTTGGTCTGAGAAATTCGGTAGCCAGTTTCCAAAAACCAAATTATTTTAAAACCAAAAAACCGAACTGATTAGATCGAAAAAACTGAATTCCCACCCCTAGTTTGGACCGATTGCGACATCATTAGCCACAGCGCTATGGTTGTCACGGTCCTCTCTAGGGGTGGGCATTTTTAAATCGAAATCGAATTACCGAACCGAATCGAATTAACCGATTATTTCGGTTTTTGTTTTGGTTTTTATTTTGGTATAATTCTGTTTTAGGTTCAGTTTTTCGCTTCCAAAAACCGAAATAACCCATGTACAATACCACTTTTATAATGCTCTTCCTAAAGCACTAAACAATTTTCATGTTCTAACACATTTATGCATATGTTTGGTATATTCATATGTTCTATTATACTTATACTGTAATGACCTATGAATATTGTGTTGGTTTATCCCTACTCTATGTTGTGATATGAGAAGGACTAAATCTAATCTACCTAACGTTTATTCATATTTCGGTTAACCGAAAAACCGAATTAACCATACCAAAATATTTCGATTAATTCGGTTCGATTTTTTATTTTTGTTCGAGAAATTCAGTAGCCAGTTTTAAAAAACCGAATCAATTAAACCGAAAAAAAAACAAATGCCCACCCCTTGTGCCTAGCATATACCGTGTCCATAGTCCCGTCCCGTGTCATGGGCTGGCCCAGGTGGCACGCCCATCCAGCCATCTCTAGTTTGGAACTCTGGATGGATGAAGAGTTGTAGACCTACTAGGGATGGCAATCAGGTGGGTACCTTCGGGTACGACTACCGCCCACCCAAACCCGAAACCCGAAATCATGCCGTCCATCCAAACGCACTAGACTTATCAGGCACAGATCTGTGCACATACCCAAACCCGATGGGTACCCGATATCCAATGAGTACCCATGGGTAGCAGGCTATGCTGAAAACAAAGAGTTAACATGGGCTATAGGTGACCAATGATGCTCCAGTTTATTTCATTTAATCAGCACATCATGATAGCCTATAGGTGACCAATGATACTACAAGTTCAAGTGAATACATATAAGATATTTGATGGCAAAAGCTACACCATTCCATAATGTTTTCATAGAAACAAATGTGTTTTCGTAGATATTGTATTTGGTTTCGATGAACTAAGATGATAAGCATTAGAGTAAAATGTGGGACAGTGATATGTAAGCTCATTCAATGACTAAGATAAGATAGGAAACTTAATTGATCTGCATTTAACTCAGTCATATAGCATACACTCAACACTTACGACTACGGTGATAGCAGAGATGTCAACACATAATAGAGCATTGTCTAAAAGAAAGAGCATGATATATGCACAACAAATTCAGAGTATGATATGTGCAAAATAAATTCAGAGTATGATATATGCTCAACAAGTTTCTGAACATAGTATTGCCTTTTCTCTACTACTTCTAATTTGGAGTTAGTGGCGGTCCGTTCTCCACCCCCAACCCACCTCTATAAAAACAACTACCACAGAAAAAACGGACCGACCAAAAAAAACAATGCTTCTTTTTCGCTCCGCCCGACCACCTCTTCCTCCTCACACCACCCGCGACAAAAGAAATTTGACGGAGATGGGCGCTGCTGCCGTGGCCTTGCTCGCCGTCGCATGCCTCCTTGATCTCTCGTGCTGCGCGCGGGCTCCTCGAGGTTACCGCCGCGGCGGAGGAGGAGAAGGCGGGGACGCGGAGGAGGAGGACCAATAGCAGCCCGACTTCTTGGATCGAACTTCCCGACATCTGGGACCCGTCTCCGCACTCCGCGGTGCGGCTGCCTCCTCTGCGAGGCACCGGAGGTGAGTGGAGCTTACGGGCTTGCTATTCTTTGGTTAACTTTTGTGCTTTTGTAATTGGGAGAAATAGATGTTTGATCTTGTAGCAAAATTTTTGTTATTGCTTAACCTTTATGTTTCTTAACAATTTATTTTTCATAGCAACGCATGGGCACTAAACTAGTAAAGCCTTATGTATGTCTCAGCCTCTCATTTAGGTAGTTATATTTTCAATTTTTTAATATATATCTTATAAAAAGTGGGGTCCACATGTAATAGGATTTTTGGTTCGATCCGTTCGATCTGTTTCTAGAATTATAGGGTTTTTGGTTGTTGATCTGACCTGTGGCATTGTGGATGCGCGTGTGTGTATGTGTGTGTAGGCATCGAGTGCCAGGCGAACCAGGCGAACGCCACCAGCGAGGAGTGCACCGTCGCTTGGGGTATAATACACATCACCTTACCTCGCTTCTCCTTTTTTCCCCTTTCTGCTATATAATTCTGCAATACGGTGGCGGTAGTTGTGATTGTTAATATTATGGTTGTTTGATGTGCTGTGGTGGTAGTAGAGTATAGCTGTTCAATTTGGTGATGATCGTGGTGTCAATTTCGGTGTGCTTTTTGGTACCCATGATAGATTATTTAGTAGGAGTTGCTTATTGTGGGAAGGGTTTTATTAGGGGTTTCACCTGTGGAGCATTCGATTACACTTTTGGAGAGTGTTTCATGCTATTTGTTGATGATGGTTTTGGTTGCCACTCTTACGTTGTAATGGAATTTTTGGTAGGTTTATGCTGCTATTAGTATTAATTTACATGATATAAGGCCATGTTTGCTCAACATTGCTTATCTGCTGTGATTATAGCATTGTTAATGCGAGATACACAACCTATGTGGCGTTGGGGTTCCTTGAGGGGGGTTTACTTGGTGTGTCTGGGAGGGGCTTTACTTATTTGGAACTAGTATGTTTGCAGCATTGCTTAGTTTCGGTTGCATTATGTTGGAGGTGTGTTGTTTATTTGGAAACACAACTTTGTTTGGCTTCAATCTTTTAGTTTAACTTTGTTTGACTTCAATCTCTTAGTTTTATTGAGGTAAAGTTACAGGTGCTGCTTATGTATCAAGGTGTTATTCCGCACTCTGCTACAACAATGACCTCGTGTTGGACAGCATTTTTCGCTTGATAGTGATTTGTCAGCGTCCTTTCGTAACATTATTTATCTGCTGTTTGGGATATTTAACAGTCTAGTACTTTTCTAATATCGCTTTTAGCATATTGCTTTTCTATTTTTAATTGTGAGGTTGGGATATTGGTGAATTTGTTTGGCTTATATGCTCTGGTGATTGCACTCATAGTTTAACCAGTGTCCGCCTGAATTATTTGGTCACCATGTGATTTTGTAATGCCATCTCTGCTATCATTGAAGCTGGCAATTTCAAAATTGTTTGTGCAGTCTCAATTCATTCATTATGGATGCTTTGGAGTTTTAAGAGGGTGCACATTTTCTTTAGGAAGGGCAATGTCATCTGTTTCAACTTATCATCATTTATTATGCTTTCTGCTATCTGTACTTATTCTGGTTGTAAGCATATCATCATATGCTATAGATGTCTGCAGGACAATTATGTATAGTTATTAATGTATTTGGAGGTGGATACTGGTTGTCATGCTTTAGTTATTTGTAGGGTACAATCAATTTAGACAAATCAGGCCATGTTTGGTTTAATCTGTGCTCATAACTACAACTTAGTACTACAATAGCGTAGTTAGAGCACACTCTATATTAGATTGTCCTTGGTCTATTGTCTAAGTTTGTGGTACACTATGAAAAGATAGTTTTGCGCATGTTGTCTGCTATTAGAGAGCATTTATTGATCTCAAATGGAAAGAAAGTAAAGTGCACTTATGGCGAGATAGCTGAATGATTTGTCCTGAGTTAACCATATATCATTATTCACTTCTAGTTAATCCTTGAGTAATTACGGGGCATTTGGTTTGAACCATTTGAACTTTGAAGGAATAGAGGTTAGAATGTGGATTGGTGGCTGTGACTTCGCAGCTCCCATGTTTGGCATGGGGAATTGAGTGGAAATTTGTGGCAAAGTACCAATTCCCACAAACTAAAACCATTTTAGAGGATGAGAATCAGGTGTGAGGGGGAATTGATGGGAAGTGAATTCTTGTATTATTCCATTTGGAACTAAATGACACCTTAGAGTAGGATATGTGACTTAATCTTTATTATTTTTTTGTAAAAAAGCCTGTTAATTTTTGAACTGCACCAACTTCAATTAGGATGTGTATTTTAGATCGTAAGTCATTAATGTCGAGAATATTGCATGTTTGTATGAGATCCTTAGTTGATAAGATAGTTTATGGATCTTTCACAAGTGTAATGAGCCTCAATCTATTACGTTTTAATGAATCAGGTTCTGCAGTTTTTGGCTACTTGACTAACCGTACATCTGACAACTTCTTGCTCGTTTAGGCTTTGTACACTTGCCGCAATATGTCTCGATGATAGTTTCCCTCAAGGAAGTTCTGTAGCCAAACATTATGTGCATTTATTTATATTAGTGGCCTCTCCTGACTCATGTTTCTCTCCTGGAAGATTATCACAGTGATTATATTTTCTAATGATTCCTTGGACTGGCTTGTTCTGATTTGTGTCTGCATTAATTTATGCATTTCAATTTGCAAAGAACTATGAGGTCTAAGGAATTGCAAAAACTGACTTCATAATCTGCATGCATTTTTCAGGAGTTTGTAACCATGCATTACACTTCCACTGCATCAGACGTTGGCTCTCAAGACCCGTCAAGTGTTGCCCTCTAGGTTGGTAGCCCTGGCAGTCTGCACCAGGATCAATGTACTTGTTACTTGTGCCTATTCACTTTTATGACGTTCTAATTTGACATTGCAGACAGCAGCGAGTGGGAATTCCAGAAGTATGGTCGCATATGCGGCTTGGGGGCGAAGTTTACTTCGCGGTTCTCGTACTTCAATACTAGTACTAGTGAAAACTGATGGTTAAGAATAGGCAAGGGATGGTTAGTTACTGTTTCTGAGGCAGTGTTGAAATCTTGGCGGTCAGGGTGAGATTCTAAATCTCGGCGGGATAATATTTTTTTAAATTAGGGTTGCTACAGTAGTTTTGGTCAATCTCGGTAAGATTTTGACTTTTTGAGCTGTTTTCATGTTTTTATACCGGATTTGCCACCAATTTTGGCGAGATTTTGGCTTTTTTTTGACCGGTTTTCTTGTTTCTGTACCGTATTTGGCACCAATTTTTTTATAGAGAATTGTATGACTTTTACGAGGAATACATGTGAAAAAGTTTGCAAAAAAATACATATACAAATTATGTAATTCTAACCTTAAACACTAACACGGATTTCGGCCTTAAATGGTGTATTTGGGTCTAAACCCTAACTTGGATTTTGGCTTTAAATAATGTATTTTTGGTCTAAACCTTAACTTGAATTTCGGCCATAAATGAAGTATTTCAGTCTAAACTCTAACTTGGATTTCAGTCTTAAACAGTGTATTTCGGTCTAAATCCTAAATCTAACTTGGAAATTTTATGTGCAAATACTTAGTATTTTGTATTCAAACAGATAGAAAATGTAGATACATGCTTGCATGATTTTTTCCCCATTTTTTTATAGTCTCGGGAGACTATTTCACAAAGGTTTGAAAATCACCGAAATTTCAGTGATTTCATAAAAAATTCGATTTAGGTTCCTGAAAAATTCCAGACTTCAAATTTGGTTTTGAATTTCGGTCGGAATTTTGAAATCTCACCGAAATTTTAGATTTCGTCTACTTTGAGATGTGATTCGAAAAAGATTTGAAACCTTGTTCTGAGGCTTAATTTTGGTTTAGACCATATGTATCTTTGTCCAGCAAATACTCTCAAAGTTGTCGAGAGATCTCTATTTTGCGTAAATTAAGTGTGAATTTGGAGGTCGTCCGCACCTGTGTTACTCCAGCTTGTGTCTGCATGTGATATCCATACCCCTTTATAATGCACCTAAGCATTCTTTTTCACGTCCATCCCCAAATAATGCACCCCACTAGAGATGGCCCAACCTTCATGCACCCAGCAAAACGTCTGTAGGATCAAGGATAACCGACTAGAGGGGGGTGAATAGGAGGTTTCTAAAATTTCTTAACCCAATTTTGAAAATACAAATAACACTACCAAATTAAGATACGAGTATGAAGAACAAACTAGAGTTTCTAGCAAATCTTAAGATGTTATGACACAACAAATGAGGCCAATATATTTATGAGCACAAATACTATGAAGAGATGGTATTAATCAAATGGATTTCCAACAAACAAGAATACCAAGCACAATAAAATAGGAGACAAGGAATTTTAACCCGTGATCTCGGAGACTTCCCGGTCTCCCCTACTCCACGTTGAGGTGACTTGATCCACGTCAAGCCGGCTCCACTCGCTTGAGCCTTCCTCGATCACTAAGGTAGTTCTTCCCCGCTCCGGGTAGGCGAACTCCGGCCTTCACAACTTGCCGGGGCTTCTCACAATCTCCGTTGAGAAGCTCACCGCGCACGATCGCCACCAAACCGTCTAGGAGGCGGGAACCTCCAAGAGTAATAAACCTTGACGCTAGCTTGAGGTCGAATGTCGGTGTCTAAAGGCTCAAAACACTAAATGCAACACCAAATTTGCTTCTCACACTCACAAATGGAAATTGAATGCACACAAGAGTGGAGAACACTTGCTAGAGCTCAAATATTATCAATGAGGACCAAGAGTTACTCTAGAATGCAGGTGGGGAGGTATTTATAGCCTCCACCAAACTTTCTAGCCGTTGGAGCTCGAATCTGCAGAAAATCTGTTTTTCCGGTGCTACCGCCCATGTAGGACCGGTAGCACCGGGCTCTGCTTCAACAGCTAGAACAGTGCATTTAATGCACTTGCCAGAGACCGTTACATGAGGTCCGGTGCTACCGCCCAACTAGGGCCGGTAGCACCGGGCTCTATTTCTTTTTCGTTCAACAGAAACACACCTCTCTGGAAATATAGCACCGGGTTGAAGTCCGGTGCTACCGAGGGTCCGGTAGCACCGAGCCACCATGCGCGGTAGCACCGAGCTTCCAAAAGTTCAAGAAAAGGTGCTTCTCTGGAATTTTTATACCGGGTAAGGTCCGGTGCTACCGATAGTCCGATAGCACCGGGCTACAATGGGCGGTAGCACCGGGTCATAAACTCGCCCAAAAATCCTTCTCTGGAATTTTTACACCGGGCTGTTGAGCCGGTGCTACCGCCACCCGTAGCAGCATGCTACGCCATAAGCGGTAGCACCGGGATTCCAGATACTTAAAATAAATCAGGGTATTTCAAAGATGGAACTTGTCTAATATTGAGCAACTTATATGAATATGCATTTGAGCCTTTAAACCCTAATTGACATCAAGATAATCATCAAGATCCCTCTTAATAGTACGGTCCTAAATCTAATAAACCGATCTTTCTTCCAAACTTCAAGATCGTTAAAGGACTAAAAAGAAAGCCTTATATATATAAAAAAAACTTTAACATAATCTTGACACATGCTTGATCTGCTTGAGCTTTCCTTGGTATTTCCATGATCATTCTTTTTGGAGTTTACCTACTTACAATATCCTCAACAAAAACATTAGATCATATAGCAACGTTGTCATTAATTATCAAAACCAAAACATATCGGGTGTCTAGATGCTTTCAATCTCCCCCTTTTTGGTAATTGATGACAACCCATAGTGATAGTTAAAATTGTTTTTAGGTGAACAAAAGGAAATTTTTGTTTCAAGAGATTAGGAACCAAATTGCCTTTCGAAGCAGGAAGGGGGTATCAACCATGATATATATTATTAAGAAATACTCCCCCTAAAAATGTGCGTGCTAATTTTAAGTAGATGGTTCGTTTATTTACACAAAATTTTGACAGAGTTTTGTTTAATAATTTGAGCCCGAGGATAAATAAATGAGGATATAATCAATATATTACAAATATTAACCATGACAAGTTCAAAACAAACACATAGTATCAAGTTTACAAATTTATCCAGAAGGCATCACATAGCAACAAAGGTATCAACCAAAACATAAAACATAAGATTCTAGAATGTCTTCAGTTCAACAAAGGTATCAACCAAAACATAAAACATAAGATTCTAGAATGTCTTCAGTTCACTTTCACTTCTCCCCCTTTGGCATCAAATACCAAAAGAAAAACTCAAGGGGCTGAAGGAGCAGGAGGAAGCGAAGTAGATGGAGGTGCACGAGATCCTAACGATAGACAACAGGAAGAAAAGAGCGAAGCTCTGAGATCGAAGTGTCCACTGAGTCTAGCCGCCCTTGAACCTCCTCAACCATCTGCCGTGTTTGAGCCTGAGCCTCCTCCATCCTAGCAAACCCACTCATCATGTCAGTTCTCATGCTAGCCAGGCCGCTCATGAGGTCACTCCTCAGACTGTCAAGGAATTGATCATGCTGAGCTGGAGGAATTTCTGAGTCAACTGGGATCTCCTGAGTCTGTGGCTGATGAGAGGATGACTGACCTCTCTGAGAGATTGCCTGAGGTGCTGCCTCGCGAGGTTTGTAAGGCTTGTGGACACCGCCACATCCTCCTCTAAAGCCAACCACTCTCTTTATTATCATCATAATGAATGGAGCAAAGTAGATTCTTTTACCTTTGTCACAGCCAGAAGAAGCCATCTCTCTTATCATGAAATCCACTACATCAAACTTATGCTTGTTCATGATTTTGCTCATAATATTCCAGGCATACCCTCTGATTTCATCATAATTCCCGCTCTTGGGATGAATGGTTACTCTGACTATTCTGTTTATTAAACTAGCAGACGGAAGAAGATGCGCCATTTTTCCTGGACGCTTGACTGAAGCTGAAGGATCATAAAAATCAAATTTCCTGGCGAGAGGAATCACTCTGTCACTGTGCACTCTGGGATACCCACTGTGGTGAATGCCCCAAGCTTCCTCAATTTCATTCTTGGTGACTGTGTGCACTGCGGCATCTGTCATCCAAGTAATGCTCTCATATGATTCAGACACATGCAATGTAGCATAAAATTGTCTTATTAGATCTTCATTGTAGTCACACTGCTTGCTCACAAAGTCAGACAAGCCTGCCCCATGGAACAATTCTGGCACTCCCACAAACAAAGGAATTTTTCTGATATGATCCCAATTAATCCACTTATGATCGCAAAATTCCTTTTCTTTGTAAATCTCATAAAAGACTTTCTCTGAAATAAGGTTCGAATTTATCCTCGCAAGGCAGTCCTAGGCAATGATATTGATTTGTTGTTCTCAAGGAGAAATATGTGTCACCTTTGATTGTCTTCAAATTTGCCAAGGATCAAGTCATCAAGATTTTCTTCTTCTTGGTTTCTTCTCCACTGAGATTTATCTATATCCATAGAGTCACTAGCTTCTTGATCTCGACACATGTTGTTTGCCCTTGGACTTCTTGGAGTTGTCACCAGTCTCTTGTCTAACCTTCATCGAACTTCTCGATGTCTTGAAGCTATTGGAACATCATCTTGGCTGTTGAATCTTGAGAGGGGAGTGAAGAAGGAGCTCACCCTCGGTTTGCAATGATTTTAATGTAAGACCCGAGCCACGAGTCTTAGGCATGATTGCTAGATACAAAGAGATATTCAAGGATTAAGATCAAGGATATGCCCTGAAGCTTAAAGTTTTGTAAAGAAACAAAAATTGTAAGCGCTTGTCGCAAATCCGGCATACTACGCTTATGCAAAACCTAGAGCACCTGACGAAGATGTGCTATCACACGAGACCGTAGCACCGGTTAGATGTAGGTTAGGGCAAGTATGTCCAAAATTTATGATTTTGACATGTTTGATTTAGGAAATTTCAAGTAATAGAATGCATATCCTTCATCAAACACGTTTCAACCACAAATTTCAACAAACTCCTACACATTTTGCTATTTTCTCACAAAACCCTAAGAAGTAATGAAAAAGATGCTAGGGCATGAAAAATTGATGATTTTTGAACAAAAGATGGTACCTTTGATGGAGGATCAAGTGAGGAACAAAATGGTTGAAGGAATCTTGATTTCTTGGATGAGATTGAAGGATTTTCTGGGAATTTCAAGTGGAAGAGAGAGGAGAGAGAGAGAGAGAGTGTGGTGCGAAGGATATGGAGAACGACGGTTGCACCAAGCACTGACTTAACCCCGAACCCGATAAATCCGGTGCTACATGGATTTTCCGGTTAGACGTATCCCGTGCTACCGCTCTTGTATGGCGGTGCTACGGAAAGCATAAAGCAGAGATAAAGATTCAAAGAATTCAATGTTTTCAATACAACTTCAATATGTATTTTGTAAGATATAATTGAATCCAAATTTTATAGATTTTCAAGATCTATATTTTAATTAAGATTTAACCCTTATTACATATTTTGATAATTTAAGGTGTGAGAATCATATGAAGGAACTCCTCTTCAACAAGTGCTCTATTAAAAGTTTGTAAGATCTTCAACAAAACAACTAAAGGAATAACCAATCAATCTTCAAGCAAGATTCAAGAAAACTCAAACCACATTAGAGATGTCTATGACATTTAATTCATTCCTCAATTTACAAAACCGAGCTTCATCTAAAGGCTTGGTTAAGATATCCGCTAATTGATCTTCGGTTCTAATGTGACTAATTACTATATCTCCTTTACTAACATGATCTCTCAAGAAATGATGACGGATTTCTATATGTTTAGTTCTTGAGTGTTGGACCGGGTTGTTGGCTATCTTAACGGCACTTTCGTTATCACATAAAAGAGGCACATTTTTAAAATTTATTCCATAATCCATTAAAGTTTGCCTCATCCATAATAATTGAGCACAACAACTACCGGCGGATATGTATTCGGCTTCGGCGGTGGATAGAGCTACGGAATTTTATTTCTTTGAGAACCAAGAAATAAGGGATCTACCTAGAAATTGACAATTTTCGGAGGTGCTTTTTCTATCCACTTTGCAACCCGCATAATCCGAGTCCGAATATCCAATTAAATCAAAATTAGCACCTTTGGGATACCATAACCCTATATTTGAGGAATGCTTTAAATATCTTAGAATTCTCTTAACGGCTATTAAATGACATTCTTTAGGGGAAGCTTGAAAGCGAGCACACATGCATACACTAAACATAATATCGGGCCTAGATGCTGTGAGATAAAGTAGACTACCAATCATAGAGCGATAAAGTTTTGAGTCTACCGGTTTACCTTCCTTATTTAGATCAAGATGCCCATTTGAAGCCATTGAGTCTTGATGGGCTTCGAGTCTTCCATGCCAAATCTCTTTAGCACGTCTTTCACATATTTGGTTTGACTCACGAAGGTCCCATTCTTGAGTTGCTTGATTTGAAGTCCAAGGAAGAAACTTAATTCTCCTATCATTGACATCTCAAATTCCCTGGACATCATGTCACCAAATTCTTTGCAAAAGTCTTCATTAGTAGAGCCAAATATAATGTCATCAACATAGATTTGACATACAAAGAATTCTTCATCAATGATTTTTGTAAAAAGTGTTGTATCAACCTTCCCAATTTTAAACCCTTTGAAAAGTAGAAAATCTCTAAGTCGCTCATACCATGCTCTAGGAGCTTGTTTGAGACCGTATAGCGCTTTAGAGAGTTTGTAAACATGGTTAGGATATTTAGGGCTTTCAAAACCGGGTGGTTGTTCAACAAAAACCAATTCGGAAATTTCTCTATTTAGAAAAGCACTTTTTACATCCATTTGAAATAATTTAATATCAAAGCAAGATGCAAAAGCAAGAAGAATTCTAATGGCTTCTAATCTAGCCACGGGAGCAAAGGTTTCACCAAAGTCCAAACCTTCAATTTGAGAAAAACCTTGAGCTACTAACCGGGCCTTATTTCTAACCACAATACCATTTTCACCTTGCTTGTTTCAGAAAACCCATTTTGTGCCTATTACATTGTGATCCTTGGGTCTTTCCACTAAGGTCCAAACATCATTTCGGGCAAAGTTATTTAGTTCTTCATGCATTGAATTTACCCAATCCGGATCATCTATAGCTTCATCTATATGAGTAGGTTCGATAGAGGATACAAAGGAATAATGTTTGCAAAACGAAGCAACACGAGATCGAGTTTGAACACCCTTACTAACATCACCCAATATTTGATCTATTGGATGATCTTTGGAGAGCCCATGATGAATTCTTTGAGGTAGAGCTTGTGTTGATTGATCATTCTCCTTTTCATCCACATCAATAGGTTGAACTTGGCTTGATGGAGCGGAAGTAGTGGGTTCAACTTTAGTGGATGAGGGTGGATCTTGTTTATCCTCCTTTGGTTTTATGTCTCCAAGTGTCATGTTCTTCATTGCTTCTCTTAGACCTTCTTCACCTACATCATTCAAATTTTCTTGCTCTTCTTGAGAGCCATTAGTTTCATCAAACTCAACATCACAAGTTTCTTCCACAAAACCTTTATTTTTGTTGAATACACGATAAACTTTGCTATTTGAGGAGTATCCAAGCAAGAAACCTTCATCACAACGACTTTGGAATTTTGAAAGTCGAACACCCTTTTTCAAGATATAGCATTTACAACCAAAAACTCGAAAATAAGAAATATTTGGTCTTCTTCCAATAAGAAGCTCATAAGAGGTCTTTTTCAAGAGACGATGCAAATAAAGCCTATTAGTTGCATGGCAAGCGGTATTAATGGCTTCCGCCCAAAAACTATCGGAGGTGCCATATTCATCTAGCATAGTTCTTGCCATTTCAATTAATGTTCGATTTTTCCGTTCCACAACTCCATTTTGCTCCGGAGTGTAAGTAGCGTAAAGTTCGTGCTTTATTCCAAATTCATCACAATAATCTTCAATTCTTGTATTTTTGAACTCGGAACCATTGTCACTACGAATCTTCTTAATTTTAAAATCAAATTCATTTTGAGCCCTTTTTGCAAAGTTTTTAAAGATACCGGAGGTTTCGGATTTATCATCTAAAAAGAAAACCCACGTATATCTTGAAAAATCATCAACAATGACTAAGCAATAAGAATTTCCTCCAATGCTCTTATAGGTTGTTGGGCCAAACAAATCCATATGTAAGAGCTCTAATGGTCTAGATGTGGACATGATACTCTTTGACGGATGAGAGCTAGCTACTTGTTTTCCGGCTTGACAAGCACTACAAAGTCTATTTTTCTCAAACTTCACATCTTCCAAGCCCACAACTAAATCATTTTTGAAAAGCTTTTTGAGTTGGATCATCCCAACATGAGCTAGTCTTCTATGCCATAACCATCCTAGGGATATTTTTGCAATTAAACAAGTTTGAAGGCATGACTCATTTGAGGTGAAATCGACCAAATACAAATTTCCAAATCTAAAACCTTTGAATACCAAAGAATTATCATTTTCTTTAGAAATCTCTACACCATTTTTAGAAAACATGCAAGTAAGACCTAGATCACAAATTTGAGCAACCGATAACAAATTAAAATTTAAGGTTTCTACCAAGGAAACATTTGAAATAGAAAGATCATTTGAGATAGCAATTTTGCCTAAACCCAATACCTTTCCTTTACTATTGTCACCAAAAGTGATCTTGTCGTTTTGCCCATTTCCTACTTCAAAGGTGGTGAACATCTTCCGTCACGGTCATATGTTGAGTGCATCCACTATCCAACACCCAATGCCGTCCTCCGGTCTTGTAGTTCACCTACAAAAGAGAATCAAGTTCTTTTAGGTACCCAAATTTGTTTGGGTCCTTGGAGGTTAGTAACCAAGGCTTTGGGCACCCAAATGGCATTCTTTTTACGACCAAGTATGGGAGTACCAACAAATTTAGCAATTATTTTACCAAAGCTATCTTTCTTAAGCACATAGCAAGAGTCATAAATATTACTCTTAGTTGTTTTAACTAAGAGGCAATTAATTGATAGATGCCCTATCTCATGACATTTGTAACAAAACTTCCCGTTTGATTTAACAAAGTGAGGAGCTTTGCTATTAATCTTTTTGCCCTTCTTAGGAATATATCCTAGTCCTTCTTTATTATAGGAGCATCTTTGACCATTCAAGATTTTATTTAAAGTGTCTTTGCCTTTAAAACATCTATCAAGACTTTTGCTAAGTTTGTTTACTTGTTCCTTAAGTTCATTATTTTCTACTACTAGGTTTTCATGACATGAAGAAGAACTAGAGCATGACATTGATGGCGTATCAATTAAATCATCACAAGAAGTAGATGTGCTAATTTTGATATACTATATGAATCAATTTCTAAGCAAGATACATCATTAATAATTTTGCAACTAATTCCTATATCATTTTGAGATTTTGAATGATCTTTAGCAAGAAGAGTCTCATGAGCTTCCTTTAGCTCCTCATAAGAGTCCTTGAGAGAGAGATATTCTTTTCTCAAGGCCTTATGTTTGGACTTTTCTTTTCCAAGATACTCATTCAAATCCTCAAGCATATCCATTAATTCATCATATGAGGGTTCATCAACATTTGAGATTACCTTAAAATCTCCTTTAGCCATAAGGCACAAGGGAGTGTTTAGAGGAGATGAAGTCTCATCAATAGCAATGCCGGCAAGACCCTTCTTCTTTGGAGATGTGTCGTCTTCGGAAGAGTCAGAATCCGAATATTCTTCCTCGGAGTTCCATTCTCCAATGTGAGCCTCGCCTTTGCTATCCTTGTTCAACTTCTTGAAGAGCTTCTTCTTCCCATGAAAGAATTTCTTCTTTGAAGGGGACTTGTCTTTGTCGTCCCTTTTCTTTGGACATTTTGAGGCAATATGTCCCTTTTCATCACACTCATAGCACCGAATGTTTGCATATCGGTTGGTGCTAGAGTATTGTCCCTTCTTGAATTTTCGGGGACCACTTCCACTTGAGCGCCTCTTCATGAATTTTCTCATTCTTCTTACGAGAAGGGCCATTTCCTCCTCGGTATCTTCATCATCATCGGAGTCATTAAGCATTTCATCACTTGACTCCACCTTTGCCTTGAAGGCGATGTTCTTCTTCTTCGAAGAGCTTTGCTCCAAAAGCTCTTCCTTGTCCTTCTTGTAAAGCTCGTTGGTTATGAGATTTCCAAGAAGTCCCGTTGGCGTCATTCTTGGCAACTCCGGTAAGTTGAGAAACAACGTCACCAAAGTCTCATATTTTTTCCGGAAGAGCCCTAAGCATCTTACGAACAATGTCAAAATCGGTTAGTGATGCTCCAAGGCCCTTGAGCTCATTTACTATGTTGTTCAATCGTGAATACATCTCATTGATGTTTTCATGAGGCAACATAATAAAACTCTCGTATTTGATTCGAAGCATATGTAAATTGGCTTCCTTGACCGAGGATGTCCCCTCATGAATTTCCGAGAGGGTCGTCCAAATCTCATGAGCGGTTTCAAGATTGCTCACTCGATTGAACTCATCCGCGTTCAAGGCTCCAAAAAGAGCATTCATAGCTTGAGCATTAAGATGAGTGTTTCGCTCCTCTTGGTCATTTGTGAGTGTGAGATTAACCCCCAGAGTGAAACCCTCAACTACAATTCTCCATATGCTTGGACTCATGGCCTTAAGATAAACGGTCATACGAATTTTCCAATAAGCATAATTTGTACCATCAAAAAATGGCGCCTTGCCTATCGACACCCCGTCGCTAGCCATCCTTATTCTCTAGGCGGTGAAGCCCCAAAAGAGAGTCCAAGCTCTGATACCACTTGTAGGATCAAGGATAACCGACTAGAGGGGAGGTGAATAGGAGGTTTCTAAAATTTCTTAACCCAATTTTGAAAATACAAATAACACTACCAAATTAAGATACGAGTATGAAGAACAAACTAGAGTTTCTAGCAAATCTTAAGATGTTATGACACAACAAATGAGGCCAATATATTTATGAGCACAAATACTATGAAGAGATGGTATTAATCAAATGGATTTCCAACAAACAAGAATACCAAGCACAATAAAATAGGAGACAAGGAATTTTAACCCGTGGTCTCGGAGACTTCCCGGTCTCCCCTACTCCACGTTGAGGTGACTTGATCCACGTCAAGCCGGCTCCACTCGCTTGAGCCTTCCTCGATCACTAAGGTAGTTCTTCCCGCTCCGGTAGGCGAACTCGGCCTTCACAACTTGCCGGGCTTCTCACAATCTCCGTTGAGAAGCTCACGCGCACGATCGCCACCAAGCCGTCTAGGAGGCAGGAACATCCAAGAGTAATAAACCTTGACGCTAGCTTGAGGTCGAATGTCGGTGTCTAAAGGCTCAAAACACTAAATGCAACACCAAATTTGCTTCTCACACTCACAAATGGAAATTGAATGCACACAAGAGTGGAGAACACTTGCTAGAGCTCAAATATTATCAATGAGGACCAAGAGTTACTCTAGAATGCGGTGGGAGGTATTTATAGCCTCCACCAAACTTTCTAGCCGTTGGAGCTCGAATCTGCAGAAAATCTGTTTTTCGGTGCTACGCCCATGTAGGACCCAGTAGCACCGGCTCGCTTCAACGGCTAGAACAAAGGTATTTAATGCACTTGCCAGAGACCGTTACATGAGGTCCGGTGCTACCGCCCAACTAGGGCCG
Source organism: Otatea glauca (assembly GCA_036346275.1). Classification (NCBI taxonomy): domain Eukaryota; kingdom Viridiplantae; phylum Streptophyta; class Magnoliopsida; order Poales; family Poaceae; genus Otatea; species Otatea glauca. The sequence continues at coordinate 46,144,368 of CM070714.1, forward strand.
GTAGCACCGGGCTCTATTTCTTTTTCGTTCAACAGAAACACACCTCTCTGGAAATATAGCACTGGGTTGAAGTCCGGTGCTACCGAGGGTCCGGTAGCACCGAGCCACCATGCGCGGTAGCACCGGGCTTCCAAAAGTTCAAGAAAAGGTGCTTCTCTGGAATTTTTATACCGGGTAAGGTCCGGTGCTACCGATAGTCCGATAGCACCGGGCTACAATGGGCGGTAGCACCGGGTCATAAACTCGCCCAAAAATCCTTCTCTGGAATTTTTACACGGTCATTGAGCGGTGCTACGCCACCCATTAGCACCGCATTTGCCATAAGCGGTAGCACCGGGATTCCAGATACTTAAAATAAATCAGGGTATTTCAAAGATGGAACTTGTCTAATATTGAGCAACTTATATGAATATGCATTTGAGCCTTTAAACCCTAATTGACATCAAGATAATCATCAAGATCCCTCTTAATAGTACGGCCCTAAATCTAATAAACCGATTTTTCTTCCAAACTCCAAGATCATTAAAGGACTAAAAAGAAAGCCTTATATATATAAAAAAAAACTTTAACATAATCTTGACACATGCTTGATTTGCTTGGGCTTTCCTTGGTATTTTCATGATCATTCTTTTTGGAGTTTACCTACTTACAATATCCTCAACAAAAACATTAGATCATATAGCAACGTTGTCGTTAATTATCAAAACCAAAACATATCGGGTACCTAGATGCTTTCAACGTCCCCCAAAAACTTGCCTCCATCAAAATTAACCTCTCAGATCTTTCCTCAGCTTTACTCACCCACATCCGATGGCCATTGTTTAATGTTTCTAACTCATCCCTGTGGCCCACAACAGATCTCCCCCCACCTCCAGCATCATCTCGAGGAAAATGAAACAAATATCCTGGAATTAAGGAAAAGGAAACAAACGTTCTAGAAAAGGAAAAGACTATATATTACATGCTGGGAAAAAGAAACCGAAAGACAGTGCACTAAACTAGTTTCTAGGGGTAGAAGCTTTACACAAGAAAGGAGAGATGCTGTCATGCCTTTAATCTTCTCGTATTCCTCAAAAAGAAAAGTTAATTTCCAATGAAAATGTACCATTCTCATCATAAGTTGAAAATCTCTAATCTCAGTTTTGAAGAAGTGCCCCAAAAAAATTTAACCTCAGCTTCACGAAACTAATCGTTTGTGATTGCTTGCTTGCACTTACTGTGCGGTGTGCATCGATGAATTCTGCATGACTCTTGATCGCTCGTTCTACGACTCACCACGTTAGATTGTTTAATGATCAAACAGCTGGTACCGTCTCGCTGGCGATTCGCGTTTGCAATTAATAAGCTTACAGGATCAGATGAGCTGTAGTATAATTTTATATCATCTGAAAAAGATTATAATTGTGCATAGTAATATATACTGTGACAGGGCAACCGGCCAAACAAGCCTCACACATCAGCTGCAAAAGCAGTACTCACTTCCACAAGCACAGTGAAGAGCTCTGAACACTGAACAAGTAGTAACCAATGATAAGCCTTTGTAACTTTACAACAATCAATCAGAACATCTCATATCTCTAGATTCTTAAAGCACTCCTATTCTCATTTACCCCTCTCACCACATCTGAATAAACCAATTGGCAATTGATACACCTTCTTAGCATCATACTTGCATGTTGCATCAGATTTTTCCTTTCAAAGCAGCAATTCATGCTGCAACTGTACTTCTCTTCGTGACCGTATATGGGTTGGTCTCGAGCAGATTTTCCAGGGATTTCGCCTTCCTGCTTCTCACCCGGCCAGCCTCCTTCAGTAGCTCTGCAAGCCTCCGCTTCTCGTCATCGACATCTGGATTTGCTGTACCCAGCTTCTCTTCACGCATACCAACAACATATTCCAAGATCTCAATGGCCCCATCCAGTCTGGTTAACAAAGAATGCAGATACATCAACTGATATATTCTGAGACAAAAACCTTTTTGCATTGGCAAGCATGCTGATGGGAACTAATTTTTCTTTAGATTTTAGTTTTGGAAAGCATCTCAGAATGATAGGAATTGTCGCTGTAGAAATCTGATATAGCATTCTAGCCAGCTAAACAAGAAGCCAGCTGTATTGTTAGTTCAGAACTTGCATCATAATTAGAAAGAATACTAAAAAGCTGACAGTCCACATGTCTTACAAAGTAGCATGAAGCTTCCACACCAACAATAGAAAAAAAAACAAATGGAAAAGATAAAGCAAGAGGATAAAGTATTTGCAATCCTTCTTTTACAGAGCAGCCAGCTACAATCAACTAAAAATGGTTATAAGATGGTCCTACTTCAATTAAATTGATCCAACTTTATAGCAATCAATATCTGCTCAATTCAATTTGAGTTGCAAAAAGCTGCATAAAGAAACTAATCATGTGCCAAGCTGGAAGATGATAAACACCAACAAGAAAGACTAAAGGATTGCCATTTATGAGTGCCTTTACCCTACATATCCCCTACTATCTCCAGGGCATCAAGATTCAAGAGCACTAACAAACGGAAATTGATATATTGTGTGAATTGTCACATGGACCAGTTATCAATGATCTAGTTAAGACCAACCATAATGATTGTCATAATTGACTTAGCAGTAAATCATGGGGAATAGGAAAGATGAGGTTGTACAAGGAAACACTTCACTTTTATAAATGTTCAGAAAAAGAAAAGGTTATCTAGGGCCTTGACGGCTGGCAATAATGAGAAGTCCAAACCTATGGGTTATTGGCCAGATGAGAAGTTAACAGATAGTTTGCCAAAGCACAATATATGCTGCAAGACGTGGTAAAGATACGTACTTGCAGCTCGTGATGTATAGGACCTATTTTGCAGTAGCCAGTAAGAACTAACTTGATGCAGGAATCAGTAGGGAGCTTACCTTCCCATTGCATCATAAGTTCCAGCAAGATTGCTGTATACTCCTAAAGTATCTGGATGATATGGCCCATATTCTTGCTCCAGAACGGTTCTAGCTTCCTCGAACAGTTCTGCGGCTTCATTGATGGAGTATCTTTGGACACATGCCAGCCCCATCTGGTTCAGAGCAACACCGAAGAAGGCAGACTTTTTCTCGCCACATGTGCGGAGCTTTGCAATCGCACTCTTGAAGGAGTCGTACGCCTCTCCATAATTCCCCAAAATATAGTGCAACACGCCAATCTGAGCTTCAATTCCAGCAATTGTGCTCTGTTGACCAGCAGAATTGTTGTACATCTTTAAGGCCTTCTGGAGTAACTTCAGTGCTTGCTCATTCTCATTCATGGTCTCGTATATGGCTGAAACATCAGTTAATCCAGTGGCAATTTCTTCAAGAGAAGTACCCGGAATAGGTTTCTGATAAATCCTAAGGGCATTTTCACAGTATGACTTCGACTCCCTCAGCTTCCCTGTCTTGTTGTACAGATCTGCAAGCCGCAGAAAAACAGAAGCCACAGTTGCATGATTCTCCCCTTTGCTAGTCTTGAATACTGTAAGAGCTTTCTGGTAAGCAAACACAGCCTCATCATACCGACCCAAGGAGAGATAAATGTCACCAATGCTGCAATCCACTGAGGCCACCTCAGTCTCCTGGCCATTGGCCACCATGGCCATGCTAGCCATCACTAGATGCTCTAAGGCAGCTTCATGGTCACCCTTTGTGTCACAAATAAGACCCATCAGCCTCCTATCAGCCGTTTCTTCTAGTGAAGCCGGCTCACCGTTTTCCCTGTGGATGTCAAGAGCCATCTGGCACAATCTTTGTGCTTCATCTAGTTGTAATGCCTGCACATGAGCCTCAGCCAAGTACCGGCAAGTCTCTCCAACCCTTGGATCCTGCTCCCCCAATGTTTGCTTCTGAATCTCGAGCCCCGCAGCATACCATTGCAGTGAGAGTGCAGTCTGACCTAGCATCCCATATGTGTCCCCCAATTGCATGCAACCAGAAAACTTTGCAAGAGCATGCTCCTGGCCTTCCTCAATAACAGGGATTTCGAGGGAGCGCTGTAGCACAGGTACAGCCTCTTCGTACCTTCCCAAGTTGCAGTAGATTGCTGCCACAACATGCAAACTCATCACCAAGTTCAAGCTTGGTTTTCCACCTGTGCACCTCTCGAATGATTTGGTGGCACGGAGAGCGTATTTCAGTGCCCGCCGTGGATTATCAGAGGCAATCAAGTCTCTTGCATGCTTAAGAAGAAATGGACCAAGGTCTGGGTTATCGAGCCCAGCATCTTCTGTTCCATTCTGTGGATTGGCACTAGCTTTCCGGCGACGGCCAACTCGGCTTCCGGGTTTGCTGACCTCACTCTCGCCATCCTCAAGGAATGCCTTGCCATTAGGGCCAACGGAGGCATCAGATTCAAGCTGTGATTTTGCAGCCTTTTTCGACTTCTTGGATGAATTAGAAGACTGTGTCTTGACAGGGGTCCCATTCCCAACAGTAGTCACCGCATTGGCAACACTCCCACTCTCTTCCTCCTCCTCAATCACCTTCATGGCCTCCATCTCCCCAGCAACAAGGTGGCGAAGCTCCGAGTCAATCCTCGACTCCTCCCCGTCCGACCCGAAGCTCTCGCGTGATGGGGACCCACCCTCACTTGAGCTCTCCATTTCACACACATTGTTGTAGAGCTGCTCAATCGAGGGCTCCCCAGCACCAGAACTCTCAACATGCATCTCAAGTGCCTCACTTTGCATGCTTGCCATCATGGTTGAGGCAACAGGCGACCTTGGCGTGGACAAATTATCCTTGTTTTGAGAGGAATTCACCTCATTCGACGCCTCCTCTGTAACAACTCCATCCACTATAATTCCAGGCATCTTGGGGGACAATTAGGCCAAGGGTTTTTTTTTTTTCCCACCTTTTGCTCCCAAGAACAGAAACAGATGAACAACCGCTCCAGAATACCTAGCAAGAAACTGAACAAAATCAATTAAGCTAAGATGTAAATGCTACAAAATCGAACGCGCAAGGATCAATTAATGAAAAGTCCAACATCGGCTAATTGGAAAGCTATTAATGCCGGACTAACAAACTGATTTAACTGCAACTCAAGAAACAACCACTGGACAAGTAAAGAAACATCAGATCAGGTTTCTTCACCTAATGGAACGAATTGACCAAATGAATAGCAACAAAATTGCAACTTTTCGGCAGCAAATGCATCAGGAACGGGACAGATCGCAACAATCCAAGACTGCAACCTAGAATGGCAACAACAGGAGGCAAACACCGCCAGATCTATGAAAAGGTGCCACCTCTCCGCCACCCATTGCTCTATTCCTCAAATGGGCACACATTAAATTCTGACCAGATCTCACCCCAACCCAATTCACCCAGATAACCCCCACTAAAACAGCACAATCGAACAAGAAAACAAGCAATCCTTAGGAAAAGAAATGATTCTGGCAAGTTTCAATCGAACCTCCAGACACGATTACAATAGAAAACATCTAACTAAATTGCCGAACTGTGGATGAAAACAACATAATTCACGGACATTTCAAGTAGCCGGCAATTCGAAGGGAGAGAAAAGGGTGCATGAACTGTACCTAAAACCAGGCAAGAAGATACGGCAGGACGCCTCAAGAAGCGCACCAAGAAACGGTCCTGACAGGGGGGGAATGGAACAGTTTCTGGGAGAATGAGAGGGTAAGAACTCGTGCAGTACCTCAAAAGGCAGCCATTTGTGGGGGGTGAAATAAAGCTTCCGAGCTTTTCCAATGTCTCTCTTCCTCTCCTCTCGATTTGCAGGAAGGAGAGAGAGAAGGGGAAGGGAAGGACGAGGCTAATTAACCCGGTATTTATTTGCGTTCCGTGGCTCGTGACTGGGCTGTACTACCAGTACTAGCAGCAGTATTTCTTAATCATCCATGGGTAATTAGCTCCTTATGATTAGATTAGTGGGAATTGAGGGGATGGTGCCCGTCCTTTGATACGGGCGAGGGAAACTTCGGGAGCTCTTTTACGGTGGATTAAAATTAATATAAGCCGTCTATTTCTTTGAATATAATGGTTAAGATCAATTTAGATCTAGTTATACTATCACATATAGTATTGGTAGTAAAATTGAAAGAGGGATAAAAGGGTAAAAAATTTCGTCATACTATCCGTCCTCTACCGTAAAACACGTCCTGTGATCCCGATGAATGACGGATGAATGGATAAGAAGTCTTTGAAGATCAACAGGTATTCGGTGAATCCAAAACTGTAAACGAATTAGAAAAAATCTAAAATACCCCTGATGAATGGATAGAAAAAGTCTAAAATACCCTTGAGAATGGATGGTTAGATTTAATTCCTACTACCACTACTTACTACCTATGTAATCCACTGTAAAAATTCTCAACTTCGGGGATTTCAGGTTATATTGTGTGCAGTGGCGGATTCAGAACATAAATTTAGAGGGTGCTAAATCAGCCTCTAAACTTCAATCTTCTGATCAGCTTTCATAACAACGACGTAGTGGTGCCCTACGGTAGGAAGAGGATGCTAGTGGGGTATCCATAGTGTAGTCGGGGGTAGGGAGTACCTTAGCCTCTCTGACTCCTGATCGGTTTGCGTGTGTCTCAAAATTGTCGGTCATACTCATGTACGTAGTTCTGTTTACATTGCATTAGCTAATTATGCAAAAAGATGAGATGAAAAGGCTACCTTGTAATCCTAACTGTCCCAGGTTACTAAAGTTAACTCTTCTACGGAGGAGTTGCTCGAGCGATTATTAAGGCCCTTGCATTGGCAAATTTTTCAGGAAACATCTTTCGTAGAATTCCTATGAAATTTACGTGTTCCAAATAGGGTTTTAAGTTTTTATAGAAACATGAGGAAATTTATATATTCCAAACATGGCCACGTTAATCTTACAAAGACATTAAAGTTCTCAAACGAGTTTTATGTCAGAAAGTCACGCTCCAAAATGGGCCTTAGATTTTACAGGAATAGGAGGAAATTCTTACGAAGGGGACCTGTTTAATGCTACGAAAATTTTGACGTTCACATGAGAATTGTTGACTTTTTTATGGCAGGGACTCCGTAGGTCACACTTGAATTCCATACATGGGACGGTTCACAGATATGGCTCACCAACCAGCTTATGGCTCTATTTTAGAAGGCTTTAAGTCATCTTTAGTTTCTATAAAAGCTAGTAAATCATTTTAAATAGTTTTGCTTTTAAGCGATTTTTGTATAAACTAGAAGTTATATATAACTAGCAAAAGTCAAAAGCTGAAAGTTAGGCTGAATCTGTTTTTGCAGTTTATTACTAAGAGAAATTAACTATTTATCAAATGATCTCTTATAAAAAAACTATATCTATTTTTTAGCTTAAAAAACTAAAAAACAGTACTCTACTACTTCTAATTTAGAGTTGGTGACGATCCGTTCTCCACCCCCAACCCACCTCTATAAAAACAACCACCGAAGAAAAAACGGACCAACAAAAAAAAACAATGCTTCTTTTTCGCTCCGTCCAACCACCTCTTCCTCCTCACGCCACCCGCAACAAAAGAGATTTGACGGAGATGGGCGACGCCGTCGTGGCCTTGCTCGCCGCCACTCTACGCCGCATGCCTCCTTGATCTCTCGTGCTGCGTGCAGGCTCCTCGAGGCGCCGCGGCAGAGGAGGAGAAGGCGAGGACGCGGAGGAGGAGGACCAGTAGCAGCCCGACTTCTTGGACCGGACTTCCCGACATCTGGGACCCGTCCCCGCACTCCGCGGTGCGGCCGCCTCCTCTGCGAGGTACTGGAGGTAAGCGGGGCTTACGGGCTTGCTAATCTTTGGTTAACTTTTGTGCTTTTGTAATTGAGAGAAATAGATGTTTGATCTTGTAGCAAAATTTTCGTTATTGCTTAACTTTTATGTTTCGTTAACAATTTATTTTTCGTAGTAACGCATGGGCACTGAACTAGTTTCAGGAAAAGTTACTATTCACCCAAACAGACCTTACGCCTCTTCCAGCTGCAGCCTCTGAACTCTGAAGTCTGAACATGTGGGCCTCCAACCTCGCAGAGGATTATTCATGTCCTGTGAAGCATAACGCACCCTGTTTTCCCGGTGCCTCAACAAACATATCAGGAAGCATCAACGATCGATATCATCTGTGGTCCTGTTAAATGTTCACCATGGACCTGGGTGTTGCTCCTAAAATTAGCTCTGTGTGTGTGTTTCTATTGGAAAATACAGGTTACATACATGGTTGGCGAACTGAACAAGTCCTTGTGCTTGCGCTGTTTTGCATACAATTTCTCGTTAGATTGGACGTCCCATCCACTGATCAAATATCCATCACGTTGTAAGTTAACTGGCTGCTTTCGTTGGAATTAAAAGGAAGACGGGAACCAGAGAGACAAGGAGATGACAAGGAAAGAATATGCTGGTGCTATGCTAGCTAGAGGAGGATGAGGAGTCAAGTGCACCCCTCTTGCTATCAATGGTGGGGACCAGAAAAGAGAACAGCTTCCTTCCATTGTTTACAACTCAGTGTCACGCCCATTAATTTGTTTCAAGGACCTTTTGTGAACTAATCCGCCGTTGAAGAGTTCAGAACATTCATCAATCGAAGTTGGATATTCTAAAACACCATGCTGTTACACGAAACATCACTCTGTTTTGCAGCGCATTAGGTAGCATACAATATAGTTTAATCCTGTGTATGATTCCAAGATCTTTTTGGAGAGCTGTTTTGATAACCTTTCCTCTTTCTCCTTTTGTTTTCCTCTTGAAAGGGGTGAAAGGGTTTCTTTTCTTTGTTGCTCCTTGGTTGTTAGTAGGAGAAAAAGGGCAGGCCAGAGTGGACGATCGGTTGGCAAGAAAGCGATGGAAGGGCAGAAACGAAGGTTGTCATGTTGCACTTAACAAACAGGCATAAAACAATGAATTAGTTGTAGGAGTAGGAAGACAGAATGGAGGCTTCAGGGTAGGCGAGACTTGCTGGTCACCGGCCGGCCGGCGAGCTAGCTTTGCTTGGCTGGATGGATTCCCCTGAACTAACACATCTGATAGTCTTATCTGCACCGCGTCGAGGTGGACAATTTTATTGCCATTCTAATGGAGCTTTGTGATAGCTAGCTCCATGGTGGCTGGTCAATGCTGCGATTAAAACTTAAAAATGGGCCAATTAAGTACTTAACGTTTACTACACAGTCACACACAGTATGCAAATATGCAACGCTGTTCTGTAGTCTGTACTGGTAGGCGGTGTTGATAATTTATCAAGCGCCGCTGGCTCGTGACAACGGTATGATGCATTGACTGATTTATTAACACTGTACCGGGGAAAAGAAATACTTCCTTTTTGCCACTCTAATATTATTATTTCAGCTGTCTCTTACTTTTACCTTATCAATAAAATCCTACCTGGATAAGTTGAAGGAAGAGAACATGCAATCACACAAACCAATCATATATTGATGGAGTTTAAGGAGGAAAATGTGATAAAAATAATATAAAATAGTTAGATGAATGATTTTTATAGATAAATTACTGGAGATGTTATCTTTAGCGTTGTCTTTAGATAAGTTAGAATATTTAGAGATAATCTTAAAACAGACGACTGTACATGTCCCGAGGGCACAAAAGAAAACAACCGGTAGGCTCAGTTGACCCGTCATTATGTCACCGAACAGCACACGGGGTTCTAAAAAAAAAAGGGTGATACTAGCAATCGGACGTCCGATTACTATTCATTTCCTCGAACGCGTCATGCAACATTTTTTTCCACGCATGTAACATTTTTTTCAACGTCTGTAATATTTTGTTTCACACGAACATTTCTACTGTTATCGAAGAAAAATGTTGTACACGTAGGAAGAAAATGTTTTACACATGAAAAAAATATTGCAAACGTTTGGAAAAAACGGAAGTCCGAACACAAGTCGTTCAAAAAAAATCGGGCACCGGAACAACGTTTTCAGAACAAGATGGACACGGCGCGAGGGATCCATTAGTTTCATCCATGAATCACGATATTCTAGTTAGGTGGATCGTGAGGAACCGGGCTTGGGAGCTCGGCCGCGGTGCGGGCCATCACGGGGCTTTCGTGGAGCCGCGCATTCCGGCAGGCAGGGGGTCCGAGCAATGCTGGGCTGTTTATTTGGGCACAACACGTCGCTTGAGGCAGAAAAGTTATGGTACGAAGGAGCATTGCCGTGATGGGCCTGACCGTTGGCGATAGGACGAATTTTTCTGCCTCTGTCGCCGTTTACAGAAAAAATAATAACTACTATATTATAGCGCCTAGGATTGCTGGCTTCCGACCGCGTCCACGTCGCCTCTTTGCACGCACAGCCCTCCGGACCAGGGTTCACGAAACCGTTTCGCGGGCGGTTTTCACGGAGTCGGTGGTACCGGTTTTCGCAGTAAACCGCTCGAAAACCGTGAAAAACCGAACGGTTTGCAAATTTGAAAATTTTGAAATTTGGTCAAATGAGATCGCGAAAACCGCGGTTTTTGACGAAAAACCGCTCGGTTTTCACGAAAAACCGAGCGGTTTTTTGAGAAAACCGCCAAAAACCGTCCGAGGTTGGAAAATTGGGGAAAAATCGAAAAAATTTGGGGAAAATGCAAAAAAATATTGTAAAATTTGTAGAAATACAGGGAAGGTTAAAATTGAGTAAAAATATAATAAATATATAAATAAGGTATGTGAAAACGTGAAAAATTCCAGAATGGTCTCTTCTAAATTTGGAAAAAAATCGATATGGCCTTTGCTATATTTTAGAGAATTAGAAGTTGTAAGTTATGTATTTAGCAATAATATATCAATAAATAATCTTTCATTGCAATACTACAATCACATAAGTGCAAAATCAGCATTTACATAACTACAAAGCAAAATCATTTGCAATTTCACTACCATTTACTTATCAACACCATTTACATTATAATGCATTTAAATTGAAGTTGTGGAGTAGGCATAAGCATAGCTTCGTCACTCTTCCATTGTCGCAAAAATGACATGTTCGACCTACATGAACGGAACATCGAAATCCGATGACAGAAGAAAAAATAGTTAAAATATAAGAACAAATTGAAAAAATTGCAAACAAAAATTTAAAATGTAAAAAAATCCCAATTAATCTATAAAACACCTAAGATAAATTTTTACAATTTTTTAAATCATTTATTTTTTTCTAAAAAATCTAAAACAGAAATTAATGAAAAGGAACAAATACACTGTCAGATTTTTATAAATAGTAAAATGATTTATTATATTCTAAAATTTTACTAAAAATATAAATAATTCCAAAGGATCATGTAATAAAATTTTCATAAATATTATACTTCATTTATTTCCCAAATAAAATCAAAAACAGAAGAGCATATACAATGATAATAGCACTTTCAGAATTTTTAAAAAATACACATATCTGATCTTCATCTAAAAATTTTACATAATCATTTTGATGACGTTATAACATCAAAAAAAAAGTTTAAGAAATATTAGACTTCATTTTGTGCCCCTAGAAAATAAAAAACTGAAGAGCATATATTGTGATAGTATCACTGTCAGAATTTTTAAAAAATTTACATATCTGATAATAATCTGAAAATTTTACAGAATCATTAGGATTACCTCAGGAACGTACAAAAAAAATTTCAAATTTTTTGACACTTTTTGCTAAATTTCTTCAAATTTTTTGAATTTTCTGTTCGTCTGGCCGGTTTTTCGAACGGTTTTAATTACCGAACCGGCTCGGTATGACCGGTTTTCGCGAAAACCGAGTGGTTTTCGACGGTTTTTTGAATCCTGCTCCGGACAAAGCCGTATCGCATCTGGCTCCTTCGTGCCTCCGCACCGTTCTGTCCTCGCGTGCCGTTCCGTTTGTCTCCGCACCGAACCCGTCCAGCTCGTAGCGCCCTCCTGGCCGTCGGCCGTTGCGATGGCGCTTCGCGGGGCCTGGATTCACGCCACGGGCTACATCTGCGCGTCTCGAATGTTCCGCCCCCCTTTTCCCTTTCGTCTCTGTCGCCCCTCCATCGGAGCTCCCAAAATCCCGACGCCTGCCTCGGCTGCTCCGTCCGCTTTCATCTGGGAGCTCTCTCGTCTCCCTGGGTGTCTCCGTCGTGCCCCGCGCTCGCTTCACTAGGTCGCGCTTCGGCCGCAGCCCCTTCATTTCGTCCCCAGAGGTGCGGCGCCGCCTCGCGTTCGCCTCTATCGTGTCCCTGTGCTCACCTCTGGGAGCCCTCCCCACTTCCCTGCCTCCTCGCGTTCCTTTTCTTCTCCCGGAATTTCTCCCCCGTCCCCCCCACCTCTTTCGTGTCTCGCATTGCTCTTCTGACTCGTTTTTGTTCTTCCGTTGCAGCTTAGGGTTCACCGCGTCGGCCTTGCGTCTCATCGCCTGTTTGGGCTCCACCGTCTGTTTCCCCCCGCCGTTTTCCCCTTGTCCCTTCGTTTTCCTTTGTATCTGTGGTTGCTTTCTTCACTCGCTTTTGTTGTTCTATTGCAGGTTAGCCTTCATTGTGCCAGCCCCGCGGTTCATCGCGTCTTTAGGGTGGCCGGCCTGGGATTACCGTGCGTAGGCGGATTGTGTTCCGTGCTCCTGGGCTAGGGATTCCTCTGTCGTTTAACGTTACGGGTGAGTGTTCCTTCTCCTCTCTCATTTAGCGCTGCGGGTACGTGTTCCTTGTATGTGCTGCTTCGCTCCTGGCGATTTTCTTCTGCTTAGGAGCTACTCGTCTGATATTATATAGTCTATGTTATGGCTATGTTACGCTTTAGTAAATTTGGTATTGACATGCCTCGGTGTCGGCCCTGCTTAGTCATTGCTTACATGTTTTTTTATTGTTTTACGCCTCTGGATCGTTTTCCTGTGGATACCAAGATGTGAACCTTATTTTGTCAAGATGACATTCGCATAGCAGACCATACCTTACATATTTTTTGTGTTGTCTTGTGCCTATGAATCGTTTTCCTACGGATACCAGCATGTGCGCCTTATTTCGTCAGGATGAGATTCACATAACAGGCGATGTAATAGGGTCTTTGTTTTGGGATCGGAATGCTAGAGGGTTCATGTAGTTTGTAAACTTTTGTCCCTTCTTCTTTTTGTTCGCCTCATTGCCTTGCTGCTTCCGTCCTAGTTGTTTCCTGCCGTCGTTAGTCTCCCAGATAGCATGCCTTGCTGGGATAATCTACGGTGCCGTTGTTGTTTACCGTATTTCCTTCGGTTCATATGTTCTTTGCATTCCGTTATGTGAAACCGGTGGTTAGGGTAACATGTTCGCCATCCCCTTTTTTGTGGTTACCGTAGTCTATGCTTCCATGGATGTCCCTGTCAACGCGCTTGCTCTGCCGTTGGTGCCCCCTGAGCCGTCTGCGCCATCGGCCTTACGCATTTCGGAGTCCTCTGAAGGTACGCCCCATGCATCCTTATTGTTGCGTGTTTTCTTCTTCGCCCGTAGCCTCCTCTTCGTCGGTTGGCCAACAGCGTACAGCCAGGATGGCGTCGTCCGGTGCGGCATGCGTTCTAGCCGTGGAGCTCTCCTGTGAGTTCTTTCCCCTTTACCCCTCTCCATCTTCTTGTTCGGTCTATTTGGGGTTTAGTTTCTTTGAAATGGGAAGCATGATGGTTGATTTAGGGAGCTCTTTCCCTCTCACAGCGTAGCCTCTGGCTTCATGCCTCTCCCCCTCTCGGTATTTTGTTGTATTACTGAGCATTTCAGATTTGCTCTTCCAATTTTGCAATTCATCTGATCAGAGGCACGGTTTAAGCTTCAGATAACTATGGTGCAAAAGTGTTCCAACTTGATCATCATGTTTTTGTTAAAATGTGCAGAAACAAAACACCTAATCAGTGTCCATTTTTATCTTATAAGTTATATCTCCTCATTTCTATATCTTAGTATTTTGTTGTCGCTAGCTACTGATAGATTAATCTGAAATCTTACATGCCTAGCTATCTATATTATGCAGAAATTTATAAGTGGGTTGACATCTTATAGGTTATATCTCCTCATTTCTGTATCTTAGTATTTTGTTATCGCTAGCCACTGATAGATTAAATCTGAAATCTTACATGCTAAGCTATCTATATATGCAGAAATTTATAAGTGGGTTGACATCAACTACCTTTGTGTTACTGTCTAAATTGGTCCCATAATTATGAAATATATCCTTAGTTTTTATAGCCATTCACTGACTTAGAGCTAGATTGTTCTGGAATGCATTGCACCCAAACCATACTATTATTGGCTATGTTGTTTGTGGCTTTATCTCTTCTTCCTCGGTTTGTTTGTCATAACTGATACTTATCTTATGAAGTTTGGTTACATCTGTTGAGAAGAGGCAGCTGCTTTTTTACTAGCAAACTCAGATCTTTTAGTCGTTGTTTTGGTTATAGATTCTCCATGTGCAGCCAATAGGAGGATAGTCCTATCAGGTTCCACTTTGAAACCTCCGTTGTGATTTCACAAGCCAAATACGCCCATTGAAACCTTACAGTTTAAATCATATGTTCTGCTATTGTCAGTGGTAGAGTTGAAAGAGTAGAACTCAATTTTCTGGATCATGTTTTGCTAGTATAGATTCGAAGCTAAAAATTATTACCAATTCGATAATAAACGGCCTTCTAGATTCCAATAGGCAGCTTTTAATAGATGTTATGTAATTAGCCAGATAATTATGTATTAAGGGAAACAAATTGTTAGAAAATGCGTTGAGCAAAATTTTTTTTGTCCATGTCATGATTTTGCTGCTGTTATTTCTATAATTTCGTAGCATTTGTCTTTGTAAACTAATCTAACTAAATTCGAGGGGCTAGAGAAAATTGTTATCTTGAGCTATAGCGATTTTGGGTGGCTGCCACAATTTCTAGGGAACTATGTGGTTTTGCTACACTCAAGCTTTAGGTTTGGTTTGTTCGGTACATCATGATTCACCTTATATTGTTTTGAGATTTTATGCATACACCATATATGCTGACATGTTTTAGATAAAATCAGTTGACATTTTTAGGTAATTGAGATGGATTCAGCTGCATTATGTTGAGGTCCTCCTACCTTTTTTGATTTAAAAAAACTCTTGGTCCAAATTTTGCGCGGCGCGGCATAGCGCGCTACCTTGCCTAGTAAAAAATAATTACATAAATATATCTCTGTCACCGGTTCGATTATCTTCAAATGAATTAGGAGCAGAGAGATATTTATGTAATTATTTTTAAGTATTTTGTGTAATTCAACGCTCATTGAATTGGCGACAATAATTCTATCGTCAATTATATTGACGATATGATTTCTGTTGCTAATTCATTTGGTCGAAAAAAGTAGCCAAATGGACCTATCAGATAAATGAATCAACGACAATTGGATCTATCATTCAAATGAATCAGTGATAAAACTGTTGGATAAATAAAATTACGTTGTCAATTCATTTGGTTACAGACTTATATCGCCAAATGAATTGCCAACGGCGATAAGCTGATGAGAAACTTTAGTCGCCAAATGAATCGATGACAGAGCTTCGATCGCTAAATTAATTGACGTCAATAATATATTATGTAATTATTTTTTGGGTATATTTTTCTGTAGTTTTATTTAAAAATATATTATTTTAAAAGTTCACGATACCGATTACTTGGTACTATTTGGATAGATGCGGGTTGCTGTTGTTGTAGGATATTTCCTTGGACCCAACTCAGGAAGGAAACCTAGCCCATATATCTTATCTTGATGCCTACCTCCCCATCTCTCTCTCACCTAGCCAAGTTGGCAAACTCTTCGTTACCATTAGGGATGGCAATTAGACAGACGGATATAGGCAGTACTCGTTTATACTCATACTCGCCACCTAAAATCTCCCTCACGGATATACTCATGAATGGTGACGGACGAAGAACCTCGCCTATACTCGTCGCCCACTGGTATACCTATTTACCCATCACAATCAACAATCTTTCCAACCAAAGAGCGCTGAGAGCTAATAGGGCTATGGTACTTACTGATACAATCCTTTTAATAAAAGCCACATTATGTGAATTGAAAAATGATTATCAATTATTCAAAATTTCAAATGCACAAGTAGGGGGCAGGGAAACGATCGAGGCGCCGGGCTAGTAGGTGGAGATGGTGAGTCGGGACTCAGAAGTGAGCACGTGGCAGGAGGAGATTAGAGAGCGAGCAGGCGGCAGGAAGGAGGCGATTAGCGATTAGGGCGACAGAAAGATATTAGGGATCTAGGGCTTACTGAGCGCCAGTTGTGGACTACATATCAGTAGAAGGTGACAAGTAATCTGACAGAACGGGTATGAGTGGAGTCCCATATACATACTGTTTGCTCGGGCAAAGTTTGACCCTATAAATATATCTATAGGCAAGAAAAGAGAAACATACACCCCTCTATTAAGGATTTTACCACGGATAATCGTGTAAGATCGCCGTCCCTTCCCGCTGCGGATCCATCGTGTGCGTCATCTCTCCAGATCCGCTACATCGTCCTGCCCCCGCCGACGTTGCGCAGCCTGCTGCGCCCACCACCGTCGCCGCTACCGCGGTGTCTCGTCGAGGAGGGAAATTCTCTTCCGTCTCCCTTCTCATCTGGGACCGGTTCCATTCAGCTTATTTTGGGATTTGAATTGTTGGACGCACACGTAAATCTATGGATCTTAGCTCTCAAACGCCTTAAGAATACTAGTCCTAATAGAGTAGTTGGGAGGGTCCTATGGGTGCATAAATTCCTAGGGGATTTTCGTTCTACCGTTCAAGTTTTTCCTATACATTGAAACAGACCGTTAGGGTTTTTATGGGGCTGATGGTTAATGGTGCTGACACCCGTACAACAATGTCCGTGCTTTTGTGCCAGTTTTGCACATTTAACCAAACCCACAATTCCTGATGTGATTTTGTTGTAGTTGTTTCGTGGAAATCATGGGACTCGAATTCCACGCATATAATTCTTGCGAACTTTTATTTCTTTGGCGGAGTTCAAAATGTGGCTTGATGATTTATTTGTGCTTGTTATTGAAAGGAACCCGACATATCTTGGTATAAGTCTCAGTATTAGCGTCTTGTATGTAGTCTTGAATTCCTTTATGGTCAAGAAGTTATTTATTATATCTATTGCCAACTGCTCCAGTGCAATTCCTTATTCTGTTTCTTATTTTTTAGCATCTAAATGGCTGATTGGTAAAGCAAGTTTTTGTTCAGTGCAAATTCTCAATGTTTTATGGACAAGATATCAGCATGGTGAATCAAAAGGAACTACAAGTCTTTATGCATGGTTAGTACAGTAGTCCCTTCACATTCGTTACACTAAACATTATCTTCCATTTTTGCATCATTTTTATGTTTAAACTGCGGCTCTGTTAGATGACTTAGATGTGAGGACCCCCCCTAATCCCAATTAAGCCAAGCATCATATATGCATAATTAGCTCTTAAGCATAATCATCATGTTAGGCATAAGCATGGATTAAGCTAATGATAATCATGTGCATAAGCATGCATGCTGCATGAAGGCAGTAAAAGTAAAGCGGTAAAGAAGTGGAATGGTAAAAGGTAAAAGGGTGAGGGTAAAATGGTAAGTAGAAGTGTAGTAAAAGCTGAGAGCAAGCTGCAGCCAGCACATTCCAGTGCATCAGCATGTAACCAAAGCATCATATCTGTGTGCATGCATAGCCAAGGAAAGGACCAGCATACCCTTTTGGTTACAAGAGGGAAGCTAAGGGTAAAAGGGTAAATTCAGGTAGCAGTAAAGAGATAAGGTTGCCAGCTAGCCAACAGAGCATTCACTTCCTTTTTCCCATCCTCACAGCTGAGAGCTAGCAGTAGAGTCATTCCCCATTCCAAGCCATCGCAAGAGCACACAAGGGCGCAGCTAAGGTGCAGCCCCTTTTTCCCATTTCTCAGCCAAGCCATCAGAAGGGAAGAAAAGAAGCAGCCAAGAGGCACAAGATCATCATCAGTGCTCATAGCCAACCAAGCACTGAAAGCAAACCCATTTCCAACACCATAGCCGATAGCTCCAAGGAGCAAGAGCAAACAATCCAGGAGGCAGCAAGGAGGAGAAGGAGCAGCCGAGTCAAGAGGAGAAGCAGGAAGAACTCGGTCACTCCACTGCCTCCATCATCACAAAACCGAAACCATTCAGGAGCTCAAGTAAGTGGTAGAAGTAGCAGTAAAGTAAAGTAAGTAGTAGTAGAAGAAATAGCAGATTAGTAGAGTGAATCCCCGAAAAGCAAATGTAGCAAAGTGCAAGAGGTAGTAGCAGTAGGGGGAGTAGCAACTCGGCCAGGAGCTAGGCTCGGCCATGGGGAAAGCTGCAGTCAGCCGTGTAGCAATAGAAGAAGGGAGGAGGAAGAGAAGCCGACAGGTGAGGTGGCTGTTCAGCAGCAGTAGGGAGAAGGAGAGCCCGATTGAGAGGGAGACCGAGTAGTACTAGACCAGTAGAGAAGATGGCCAAGGAAGCTTCAGGAAGGCAACCGAGAGAGATAAGGCAGAGGGAGGAAAAGTCCCATTCGGCCATGTGGTCCAAAGCCAAATGGCTTTGGCTATATAGTGTCAGTACAACCCAAATGAGCCAAAAGCCAAGGCCTTTGGCCAGAGAGCATTAGAGCCGGCCAAATGGATTAAAGACAACAAGGCTTTGGCCAAAATGAGTAGTAGACAGAAGGCAAGTGAATGACCAGAGGAGGAAAATGAGAATAAGAATAAGAATGGCAGTGAGAAAATAGAAAATGGATCATATATATGCATACATTTCATCATGACATCAGTAATCGCATTAGGAGTATAAAGGGAAATCTAGTAGGAAAATAAAGCATGGCATGTAACAAAGGAATATCTATTTCAGTTAATGGTAAAATTGATTAAATGGGATATTGGACATTGCAACTCATATTTAATTAATTGCTATAGATTAATGTGTTACGGCTTTCAGGACCAGAACAAAATCCCCAGGTCATCCAAAACCCTTTTTCGAGCGAGGTCGAACCTTCCGAGTTTCTTCCAGGCAAGAAATCCTTGATCATGTTTTATTAAATGCTTTTACTGCTTTTATGTAATTACCTGTATCATCACTGCACGGGAAATCTTATTTTCAAATAAAAAGGGTTAAATTGGATTTGGTTGGTAAAGTGGGTTGATGTTTGGAAATTGGGTTGAAGGATGGATAGTTGAAATTGGTGGTGGATTGGTATGTCTAGTTAATGGATGGGATGGCGTGTGTTAATATGGCTGGTAGAGGATGCCAATGGAAAGGATGTAGGCCGGTGGGGTCCTCTGCATAGGCTATAATATAAGGTCTAAACAACTAACACTTGGGCAATGAGCCGTAAAACCAGTACTAACCATAGTGTGTGAAATCGGCCAGAAAAGGTTGTCCTATGAAGGTATTAGAATTTCCACATTGGGTAAGTATAGATAATTAGGAGTGAGAAGCTGGGTATGCCGGGAGTCCCAGTGAAGGACACAGAGGGAGAAGCTGGGTATGCCACGGGTTCCAGTGAAGGACACAGAAGTGAGAAGCTGGGAACGCCGCGGATACCGGTGAAGGACTCAGAAAATTAGCTGCGGTTGATTCTTTCAGGCTATATGTGGTATAAGGCCTTGGGTTGAGTATCAGTGCTGCTGCGGTAGCATGATACAACTGTATCTTTGAGTTGGGAGACAGCCTGGATAGGTGTTCCCAACTCAAGTGCAGGGCTGGAGATCTAATACCGGACTAGTGATAAACGTTCTGGGGCATCTCTTGTGGGTGTCACTATGGGTAAAGTGGTACGAACCTGCGCAGGGTCAAATCATGAATTCATGCCTGTCTCCTGGATTGGAGGCTACGGAAGCTAAGCCTGTCTCATATACAAGAGTTAGTAGTCATTTTGTAAGATCTAAAATAAACCACCTTTAAAACTAAAACTTAATTTATGTAAAGGTGTATTTTGGGGGAATGCTTACTAGCTGGATGGATTTGGATTAGACTGGGAAAGGAAATCATCTATTGCATTTTTATTTTATTTTATTAATGCTTGCTGAGTACCTTTGTACTCACTCTTGCTAAATCCCCCTTTTCTAGAGTTTGGCTCCGGTGCTCAAGCGTCTGGTTGGTTTGACGAGGCGGCTGAGTTCTATCAGGAGGGCTAGAAGGGATGAGAAGCCGTGCTTTGGCTTCGGCAGTCTTTTGGTGTAATTAGTGTCTATTTAATATCCTTTTGTTGTTCTGGGATCTTATGTAAAGGTTAATGTATTGGACATATAGCCCTGCGTGGCTTGGTTTGTAATATATTTACATTCAGCCTCTAATTATTGTTTTGTTGCAACACTCTGAACACGGTGTAGTAACTGATAAAGTATCGGGTTGTCCGATATTTTGTTAGCTACTATGCCGAGATTCGCGTAATTAACTCAGGAGTAATGGCAGTGTAACTGTCGTTACCCGGGGCTAATTATGCGGGTCGTCACATTAGATCTAATCAAGTTTGTTTCATTTTGTTTGTTCTGCCATACATATGTTTTCCTCTGAAGCATTGTACACACTCCTAAACAGCAGCTTTTGTTTCTAGGTATTGAATAAGTGACGAGTTTTTATGGACTTAAAGCCGGTAGAGGTTTTTTTAGCTGCACTATTTTTAGAAGCCCTGCCAGTCCAATGGAGATGCCCTGCCTTCTCCAGACAAGAAAATGACAGAAGAACAAGCCAAAGGGGATGACAATGTTGGTGCAGAAAGTAAGGAAGCCGGGACAGAGAATGACACATCTGTCTCACCTAAAAACATGGATATGGATCAGCCGGGACGAAGGTGGAGAATTGGATACAGGAAATGTTGGAGAAGTAGAAGATCATGCCGTGGCACTTTAGGTAAAGGTACTATCATGCCGTGGCACTTTAGGTAAAGGTACACTTTGTTTATTTTTATTCCATGGCTGTGAATTATATTTATCATATAATGTTGTGAGACCTTTACATCCAATTTTCCCCTTCTTTTCTAAGTTTCAATTTTGAGATGATATAAGGAAGTAACCTTTCCAGTTTCAGTTTCTAGAGATAAAATTTTTGCTACATTAAATTTTTAGAGGTTTACTTGTGCAATTAATAAGAACACCATGTGTGGAGGTGATAAAGTTCTTAGTTTCTTTAGGAATTTCTAAGCACAGATTTAGTTGTGGCTAATGCTCAATGACTAAATGCTATGCACTGGAAGAGTCCATGCAAAGTCTTTGAAACTTCACAAACTTTTACTTTCTGAATATTCCTGTAAAAAGCAAAAAAGATAGATGGAGGCATAGAGCTTCCTTGCATATCTGGCCACGATGAAGCTTCCAATAATGCTTTTCTGTCATAATTCACCTAAGATACTTTAAAGAATACGGTTTCTGATTTTGGAATTCTATATGGTCAAGGTTGGAACTTATAAAATAAGAACTAGCCTTGAAACAGTAGAATGCGAAATCTTAACCATTGAATGGAAGTTAAGAGTCTGGGCGTCTCATGGTCGGCACCAAAAGGCACCGATGTCTATTACATTTGCACCACCTAAATCTGATCCCGTGATTGAGATTTGAGCTTCCATTCTCAAGGCATTTCTTTTCCTAGCATAATTTTGTTAGTATGATCTCTATATATCATACACAACTGGTGTCTATTTATGACTTTGACTAGGTTTTGTGATATAGAAGTGTACTTTGATTTTTTTGAAAAAGAGTACAATTATTCTGCCCTATTTACTTAATTTCATTCAGTTAAATCATTGTATCATTCAAGTTAACAATGGGGTTTCCAGAAATTGAAATGACTATCTGTGATCTGCATATGAATTTGTATATTGCGAAAATATGGTCATGTGTGAGGAAAACTATATATTTACTTGCAAAACAAAAGGAAATTTGTTCACTGAGCTATTCAGAATATCAACAATAGACCCTAAGCTTAATTATTTGCCTAGCACTATGTTCATAATTTTTGTTACTTTTTTGCATGCTAATTGCTCTCATTGTCTCTAATGGCTCCTCTCTATGCTTTCATTTCCCTTTTTCACTTGAAAACAGTGGAGAGGCAAATGGCAAACAGGAATTCGATGCTGTAGAGTGGACTGTCCTTTATCTACACTAAAGGCCAAACCAACACATCACATGAAGAGCAGTATCGTTGTTTTCTTCCAGCGAACAAGAACTTATTCCTGGGTAGTCCTATTGATGAATATCCTGTGCAACTCGTGAGTGGAACTCATCGCAAATGGCGAAAGCTGGGGAAGGATTTGAGTATTCTTCGACAATTCATTATGCAGAAACTTGCTATCTCAATGCTAATTTTAGTGACGAGCTTCACACAGAGGTCTGCTCTTTCTTTTACACATTTTAATAGGCCATAATTGAGAATGCTCGGAAAGGCCACAACTTGGAAAGAATTTGCTCTGGAAGCATCGTGCTGTAAAGATTAACACTGATCTAGGGAAGATTCTTGTCAAACTTTGAAATGTAAATCCAAGGATCCTATTTTATATGTATATTTTATGGAGCCCGTCAATTTTCTCCTAGCAAGTTTGATGTCTCTTATTCTATTTTTCAGAGTTATATTTCTTTAATGCAAATAGTTTAGCATTTGTTTCCTCACTTTTACTTATTACATTATGGAAATTTCTCCTTGGTGATTGTGATATTTACCTTTATCACCTTATGTGTTTGTAGAATTAAGAGAAATCGTGTGTATCCTATGCGATCCCACAACCTTTATTTATAGTAAGGATTACAACCGTAATAAACTCATACTCTATTTCTAACTTTCTAATTTATCTCCGATTTAATCGGATTCAATTCGAGCTCTATCCCAACACCTCCCATCAAGATGTGCTAACAATATCAATCATGACTATCTTGTTACATATTGTAGTGCCTTTGCCAGGACCTAACCCTTTAGTGAAGCAATTAGCCATCTATTCACTAAACTTACATATTCCGGCTTCAGTATTCGGTCATCAAACTTTTCTTTGATAATGAACCTATCAATTTCAACATGCTTGGTACGATCATGCTGTACCAGATTGTTAACAATGTTGATTATAGATTTATTGTCACAATACAATATCAAAGGACCACTCATCATCACCCGAAGTTTAGACAATAGACCATTTATCCAGATCATCTTTCAAGCTTAACACCATTGCTCTATATTTTGCCTTTGCGGTAGACCGATCCACTTCTTACTCCTCCATGACACAAGGTTACTACCCACAAAGATGCAATATCCAGATGTAAACCTCATATCATCTAATATTGCTCACCCAATTAACATCATAATATCCTTTCACATTCAAATGTTGATTCTTCTTGAACCAAAGCCCTTTCCCAAGGCTATTCTTCAAATATCTTAAGATCTGAAAAACATCATCCATGTGTCCCGTTCTAGGATCATGCATATATCGATTTACCACACTCACTGCATATGAAACATCTGGTCTTGTATGGCATAAATAGATGAGACACTCAACCTGTCTTTGATAAGCCTTCTTGTCAATTGGATCACTAGACTCAACACAAAGTTTGTGATTCCTGTCAATAGATGAAGAAATAGGGCGATACCCAAGCATACCTATCTCCGCTAAAAGATCAAGGACATACTTCCTTCGAGAGAGAACTATCTCTTTTGGAGACCATGCGATTTCAATTCCAAAGAAGTGTCGAAGAGGTCCAAGATCCTTCATCTCAAATGTTTTTCCTAGTCTCTCTTATAGACACTTGATTTCTTCACTGTCATTTCTAGTTAATCACAACATCAACAACATAGACTGTTAATATGGTAATATGCGATCCTCTATCTTGTAAAACAATGTATGATCCCCATTGCACTGGGAATAGCCCATGCCACAAACTGCATATCTGAATCTGTCAAACCATGCTCGTAGAGACTTCAAGTCATATAGAGACTTTTAAGCTTACACACCTTTCCGATGGTCTGCTTGTTCTCAAAGCTAGGAGGTATCTTCATATATACCTCCTCTTGTAAACCTCCACGAAGAAATGCATTCTTCACATCCAACTAATTAAGATGCCACCCAAAATTAATAGCACAAGAAATTAAAGCTCTTAATATGCTCATCTTCGCTACTGGTGCAAAAGTCTCATCATAGACTATCACATACATCAGACTATAACCTTTTGCAACTAACCTCGCCTTGTATCTATCCACTTTGTTTTCGGGAGTTTGTTTCATCATAAAGACCCATTTACATCCCACTTCTTTCTTTTTTACTGGAAGTGGAACAAGATCCCACGTCTTGCTAAAGTGCACCAAGCTCCTTTTTCATGACATCCTTCCATTTATGATACTACTTAGCAACCCACCAAACCTTTGGACCAAGCACTGTCTAGAGAGATGCAACGAATGCTTTATATGCAGGAGAGATATAGGAATATGAGATGAAATTTGTAATGTCATGCTCAAAGCCATACCATGAAGAAGGCTTTCCAACATTAACTCTTATTGCCCTATATTGTGCAAAAGGTAAGTCTAAATGAGAGGAATCAGAAGAAACATTACCACTTTCCCTAAGGGGAGATAAGGAACTTGATTGACAACAGACTTGAGGAGAGATTCCTCTACTACTTCTGGTAGAACTTGCTCATCTAACAGCACAGGTGCCGACGACGTTGGTTGTTTCTCCCCTTGTCTCCGAAAGCGTCTTCTCTTATACAACCTTTAATTCTTCTGGGTCTGTCGCATCTCTTATATATTTTTTATTTGGACTAGGAGAGGGACACGGAATTGTCCCTACAACAACTTCTTCCCCGCAGTTATCACTCCTACTCTCCTTGTACTCCCCCTCTCGACTATCACCCTCAGTGATAGGAGAGAATTGCTCTGAGAATTGATCGAGATCACCACTACTCGTATAGTATGGCTCAAACTCCTGAAAAGTTGCATCCATATTTACGAACAGTTTTCTTTCTGTTGGGTTCCAGCACATATATCCCTTTTGAGTATATGAATATCGTTTGAAGACTCACTTCACAACATGAGGATCTATTTTGCCAATAGTCGGCCAATGATCCCGCACAAAACACACGCAACCAAACACCTTAGGGGGACCTTGAATTATCGTTGACCCAAAAGAAGTTCAGTGGGAGACTTCATCCTAAGCATTTGAGACGGCATGTGATTGATAAAATATGCAACCATTATCACCGCCTCATTCTAGAATCTCTTAGGTACATTCATCCAAAACATAAGTGGATGTGCTACCTCCAACAAATATCAATTCTTCCTCTCAGCTACTTAATTCTGAGGCGGGATTCCCAGACAATTGGTTTGATGAAGTATCCTATTCTCTGAGAAATATGCTACAAACTCCTTGTTTACATACTCAGCTCCATTGTTTGTTCGAAGAATTCAAACATTCACATCAAACTGAGTTGCCACTAACCTCACCATACTGCTGACGCAGTGTGGTGAAACGACCGTCACACTCTACTAGGGCATTGTTCATGCCCTCACAATACATCGCATCCGCTACCATCATATAATTACTGGTAACCCTTCGGGCTGAGGTGTCTGAAGTCTCACTGGTACTAACTGGGCAAGGTTACAGAGGTGGTGGGTGACTAGGAGCACTAGGTGTGAACACAGATAAGGGAGCAAAAGAGGTGTAAGCATATGACGCATAAACTGAGCTCGGAGGGCCATAAGGGCCTTCCTAGTTGTATCCTATAGAGCTAAGAAATAATCCGTGCTGAAGCAAGGGGTGGTGCACTCTGTGTAGAAACTGGGCTGAAGTGCTAGCCCAGAAACTGCTACCCCAACCTTAGAGGTAGACCCAATGGTGTACACCTCCAGAAAATAATCCATGTTCCCTCTGCCTAGCTCCTGCACCATCTGTGTAAGCAGCACTACATGCTGCACCTGAACGTGCGAGATCGGAAGGATCAAGCGATACATCCTGCAAAAAGGTTCTAATTAGTAACTAGTAATCTAATTTAAGAAATTAACTAGACAATAAGTAATATAACAGCTAAAATTTTGAGAAGTTGAGAATTATTATAGTCTTAGTGCAATATAGCCAGAAAGTCAGATTTCCTTATATTCCTATCAGTCTCTACTTATATTTTAGCGTGGTTCTCGTAACCATTGCTCTGATACCATCTGTGACGACCCATATAATTAGCCCAGGGTCAGTAGCACTGTCATTACCCTAAGGTAATTACACAGATCTCGGCACAGTCGCTAGCAAAACATCGGGGGACCCGATGCTTTATCAGCTACTATGTTGTGTTTAGAGTGTTACAACAGAACAATAATTAGACACTGAATAAAATATATTCAATTCAAGCCACGCAGGGCTATATGTCCATTACATCAATATATAGTTAATCTCGATACAGCAAAAGATAACACAACTAGCTATATTACCCTAAATACCTCCTATACTGATAATAAGGTCTATAAAAGCTCCTAGCCCTCCTGGTAGTAGTCGGAGAAGTAGTAGCCCACGGATGGATCCTCCTGCTGATCCTGGTACTGGTCCTAAGAATAGGCCTCATCCCAGACCTCATAAGTCGATCCATCTGACTCACCGTCTAGAAAAAGGGGAATTACAAGAGTGAGTACAGAGTACTCAGCAAGCATTAGATAACAAGATGCAATATGAGTTTTTCTCTCTAATCTAGCCAATTCCTTCCCTCAAATTTCATTTTTACAGCAATTAGGTTTTTGGTTTTCTTTAAAGGTTGGATATTTTAAGTTTTGAAATCAACTACTAGCACTTGTATATGAGACAGACTTAGCCTCTATAGCCTCCAATCCAGGAGATAGGCTTGAATTTAAGATTTTAACCCTACGCAGGTTCGTACCACTTTACCCATAACAGCACCATCCTGTGAGGCCCTAGAATATTTTTCACTAATTCGGCATTAGATCTCCCACTCTGTACTCGTGCGGGGACCCTTTCCTAGGCCATCCCACAACTCGAAGCTATAATTGTACTCCGACTACCTCTAGCAGTACTGTACCTGGTGACTCTCGACGGTACACCTCTGGGCTTCAAATATACCGCCCATACATTGGCACTGTCCACATGGGTCATACCGGCATTTTCCAGCTCGACGCCCTTTATACTTACCCATTGAGGAGATCACAATACCTTCATGGGACAACCTTTTCTGGCAGCGATTTATCTTGCTATGGTTGATACTAAAATACGGCTCATGTCCGAGTGTAGTTGGTTGACCTTATATTATAGCCTATGTAGAGATCCCCACCAGCACGGGCATCCTCCCACCTTCTTTCCTGACGCCCTCTACCCACCATAATTATCACTAATATCATATCCACAACTCCATTCGTGGACAAACTAAATATCATTTCCAACCATTTCCAAAACCACATCACCATCTCATCATCTCATTCATAGCACCTTTTCCATCCAATCCGATTCAATATTTCCAATTGCCAAAATAAGGTTTTTAATGTAGTGGTGATATGCTTAGCCATACAAAAGCATTGAAAAGCATTTAATTAAAGATGCTCAACAATCTTGCCTGGTATAAAATTTGAAGGTTCGACCTCTCCCGAAGATTGGATCTGGTTGGCAGGAAGGTTCAGGTCAGGCCCTGAAAGCATAAAGAATTAACTAGGCACTTGTTGGGAATCATTTATTTTGGCGTCCAACCAATTTTTTTGATCTGCTATACAAATTTTTCTTGGCACAATTTATTAATATAAGTTGTCGATTTTTACGCGATTCGCAAATTGATTAACTAAATCAAAGCGGTACGCGGCACCGATTTATTTTTCTATCTCTCTTTTTCTCTTTTCTTTCCTCTCTTCCCTATTTCTCCTTATCTTTTTCCTTCTTCTCTTCTTTTCTTTCTTTTCCTCTATTCTTCCTACTTCTCTTTTCCTCTGCCTTTCCTTTTCTTGGCTCTGGCCGATCTGGTCGACAGCCTCTCGGCCTCTTCTCTTGGTTCTACCGCTCGGTCTCTTGCCCCCTTCATTTCTTCTAGCCTGGGCCGAGCCGCTCTCCCCTGCTCCTCACTCACGGCCGACCACTACTCCTGCGACTCCTCTCTGCCTTTCCCTCCAGCCGAGCTTCCCTCTACGCCTCTTCCTTGCCTCTGGCGTCGGTTCTACCCTGCCGACTATTCTCTCCATCTCCTGCGGCTCGGCGTTGGCCGAACTCCACCTGCTCGGGCCTTAGCCTTGCTCCGACCTGCTCCAGCCGCCGCTGCCTTGGCCGAGGGCACACAGCTCTGGCCGCACGTCGGTGCACTGACTTGGAGCTTCATTCGGCCTGCAGCCCAGCCAACCCTAAACCAGCCCGCACTTGCTCTACTCCTTCTCTGTTGTGCACTAGCTCAACTAATGCTATCTAGGGTTCCCTACTACCCATCTCATCTTTGATGATTTTTGCTTTGCATGTTTTATTGATTATTGCTTTGGAATATTGGGGGCCTATGATGATTCACGGTTGGATGCTTTGGATGATGGCGGTGAGTGACGACACTGACTTGATCCACACGTCGGGGGATTGTAGGATGAAGTCAGGACGCTCTCATGGCCCCTACGGTTACCCAAACCACTGAGACAACTAGGGACTAGCCCGATCTATCAGCTACCCTACCCCATTGGTTAACTATTGCCCCAATCTACCACTTGTGCATACTACATTGCACTGTTACTACTGCCATTGCTACTGTAGATATGCACCTGATGGTTTGGTTGGGTGATGGAGCTAGCTGGAGGTTGGGGGAGCTGTTGCCCTTAGCCTTCTTTTGGGCTTGTTTGGCTTCTAGACTACCTCCTCTTCTTTTGGAGGCTCCTACCCTTCTCTTCTGATGGCCTTCTCTTCTTCTTAATTCTGGATGGCCTTCTCTTCTTTTGCTGGTTCCCTTCTTACTTTGGCTGGTGCTGATGTTCTTTTCGGTTCTTGGCTATCTTAGTTTGTGTGTGAGAGAGAGAGACAGAAGTGAATGGGCTGGTTGTGAATGGCCTCTCGGCTATGAATGGCTGGCTTTATTTACTTTACGGCATGCCCTTTTACCTGTCTCGCCCTTGGGCTTTTACTGCACCCTATTGGTTGTAAGGGCATTATGGTCATTGCTCCCTCTTTTTACTAACGGTACCCGCAACCGTACCAAGTAAGATACTAAACGCCGAATGATGAAACCCGGACTAACGAGAGGTGTCGGTCTAACCCCCGGACAGGATAGGTACCTCGATGAGCGATACCATCACTGCGGGACTGACGGCGCTTCTCTAAACCTTACATTTAATTATCTTGCCTAATTGCTTTTATTGATTTATTTACTGCTTTATGATTTTAATTAAACCTAATAACCCCCGGGTTATCACAATCTAACTCAAACTCTCAAAAGATGAATGTACCAAACAACGATGATGCAGCAAAACTTCCTCCTCAACTCCTCTTGTAGGCATGGCCAATGTTATATCCACCTGATCAACATAACACAATTCATTACACCTGATTCTAGTCGTGATTCTCTTTCCAAGTCTCTTATCTTGAAACAGACAAAAGTCCTCATCAAATAAGACAGTGCATTTGAATTTGTCGATGATGGAACTAACTGAAATAAGATTAACCGAAAAGGATGGGACATGCAAGAGAGATGATGAAGCAATGGGTGAGGTGCACTATATAGATCCTACCCGCTGAATGAGCTGAGAGGTCCCATCAACTATCTGAACAGTTTTAGAGTGTGTATATGGAATGTACGATGCAAATACCCGAAGAGAATCTGTGACATGATTAGATGTACCTGAATCTATGATCCAATAAATATGAGGATAATTATATATGGATGCAAGTGCATGTGCCTGAGTACCTTCGCCCATGTGGGCATAGTTGGCAATGTTACCAAAGGAGGTGGTAGGTGTTGTCGTAGAATCTCGAGGACTCTAATGCTTTACCCTTTTGCCGTTGTTCCCACTACGTAGTCTGCTTGCTTGTCAGAGTAATAGACACGCTTTCTTCTGTCATAGACATCTTGGCTCTAGGACCACCCCTGCCTCAGTCTCCATGATCTCCACCTCGAACTCCATGACCCCGATCTCCTCCTCTGCCTCCACGTCCACCATGATCCCCACATCGGCCTCCACTGTACCATGGGAGAGGATACGCACGACTTAGATGTTCTCTTACTCCACAAGTTGTAGCACTTCCTATCATGAGCTACAACATAAGCAGTTTTTACTGAGTTGTTACTTCACATCACTTGTAGTCAAACTTCCTCTTGCACCATAGTTGAAATTGCTTCCTCCATAGTAGGTAGATTCACCAAATGAAACATAGCAGCTCCCCTATTCTCAAACTCTGGGTTCAACCCCTTTAGGAAGTGTGTCACTCGTCTACGTTGCAGCCACAATTTGTCAACCTCAACATCACTAGCGTGTGTCAATTGCAGTGGATCATAATGATCAAAGTCTGCTCATAGCTGCTACAATTCACTAGTATACTCCTAGATGATCTTCTCTTCCTGTTTTGGGGCCTTCACCTTGCCCTGAACCTCCACCATTATCATCACATTGTCACCTTACAATACATGTTACTCAATGTCTTTCATATCTCCACTGCATTCTGCATCGTCTCCACCATCCGAAGAATGGATGGAGATATCAAAGTTAGCAACCAAGCCACCACTACAGAGTTAGTGGTGCTTCATATCCTCTAATCCATGCTTGCCTTGTCTATAGACTCGACACAAGTCTCCTGCAGGTAGTGCTCCACCCCATTCGTCCTCATAATTAAACGTGCCATTCAAGTCGAACTCAAGTAATTCTTGCTCCCTTTCAACTTCACATCATTTGGCATTAACTCCAACTTTAGTTCGGTCAATCTTGTAATAGCCCTCGGACCAATCATACCTGTCGCCAAAAGATCACGTAATATGCTTTTCATATCGCCTTGTGTGGCTAGTGAGGAAGTTAACTTGACAATCGCTCTCCTCTCTACAGCCGCCTTCATTGCAGTGTTCCCATCCTGCTTCACTACAGTCTCAATTTCTTCTGGAGTCATCTTGTCCGATCAAAATGGAGCAATACCGATCACAAAACTATGCTGCGCATATCTCCACGATCACGATAATACTTTAAGCATCAAAGCCAACGCAAGAATCAAACTAGCACCTGTGATACATATAAAAATAAAAACAAGCTAGAAAAAATATATTTTTTTCATTTTTTTCCTTTTTCTTTTCTTTTTCCTTTTTCTGCTTTACTGGGCTGACTTTTTTCCCTCCTCCTTCACCTGGCCAGACCTGCGTCGTCTTCCTTGGGAGATCGACCCAGCGGTGCGGCAGCATGCCTGCGCCTCCGACCCGAGCGGCGCGGCGAAGACAGTGCGGCTTCCTTCCTCCCGAGCGGCGACACGGCGCGGCCAAACCCAAGTGGCGGTGGTGGAGCGGTGGACCGGAGCAGATCGATGGGGGCGTGGCGGATTGGAACGGATTGGGGACGGCGACGGCAAATCGGATCAGAGGTATGGCTCTGATACCATGTAGAATTCAGAGAAATCGTTTGTATCCTATTGGATCCCACACCCTTTATTTATAGCGAGGATTACAACCGGCCGAAATTTTGTTTTTTTTGGTGAAATTTTGTTATTTTTTACCCTTTTTTGCTGTTTTATGACAGGATTTGACTGGATTTGGTCCAATAACCCTTAAGAAAGTCATATTCTATGAAAATTTGTTGAAAAAACGAATTTTTGAGATATTTTAAAATTTCGACAGAAACATTGTCAGATTTTTATAATATTGTACAAGCTTGATAATGATCAAAAAAAATTATGGTACTATATTTAGTAGTGTAGGATCATATTAATTTTTTTTCAAAATAATTAAACTTTATTTGTTATCTTTAAAAAATCAAAAATCGAATGAACATAATTGGGATAGTAACCTTGTCAAAATTTTATAAATTTTCTCGAGTGTGATCATGATCCAAAATTTTTATGAGAGCTTAATAATTTCCACAGTACTATTATATAAAATTCTCAAAAATTTTAAACTTTTTTGTTTTTTCAATCAAATCTATGTAATCATTGAACTTCATTTGTTATATTTCAAAAACCAAAAAGAGAAAGAACATAAATGGTACAGTGCCTTGTAAGAATTTTATAAATTCACTGGAGTGTGATCATGATTCAAAATCTTTATGAGATCTTAAGCATTTTCTTATCACTCTTCTGTAAAATTTTGAAAAATTCTAAACCTTTTTTGATTGCTAAAGGAAATCTATGTGTTGATCATCAAGCTTTTATCAGGACATAGCACTGCCAGAATTTTTAAAAATTATTTAAGTATGATCATTATCTAACAATTTTATAGAAACAGTAATGTTACATCAGGACCATCTACAAAATTTTCTAACATGGTTTGAATCATTTTTCATTTTGTTCAAGTGTGCCGGTAAAGCTTTTAACAGGACATTAGCGCTGTTCGAATTTTTAAAATTCATGAATCTTGATAATCATTTGAAAATTTTATGAGAACATTATTGATGCATAATAACCATTCACAAAAAAATTCAAAAATTTCTAACGTGGTTTGAACTATTTTTCATTCGGTTCAAACTTGCAGTCAGCGTTTTATTAGGACAGTAGCAATGTTCGAATTTTTTAAAAATTCCTCAGACTTGATAATCATTTGAAATTTTTATGGAAACATCACTTATGTCAAGAACCTCCATAAAAAATCGACATCATTTGAGCCATTTTTCGCTCAGTTGAAAATTGCCGAAATTTCGGGATTTTTGCATGAAATTTCGGTCCAAAAAAATCTGGATTTGAATTTTGCTTTTTGAATTTAGTCTGGATTTCGGAAGGGAGCGAAATTTACACCGAAAATGAAATTTGGATCTTTGCTCTGAACTCATTCAGTTAGACCACGACTTTATTAGTCGTCCATAAACCTATCCATCACAGGAAAACCCAAGAAGATTAACTCATGTTAGCTTAATTAACAGTTTGAACACCTCTCTAATACCACTACGAATAAGCAATGTGGCTGTTTGGTAGATTTTGTGTCTAAAAGGACAATAACTTGCAAAGAAAAAATATCCCTTTCACACGCTGTCGCTGAGTGCTGTGGCTCTCGTGTATCTCTGGCTATGGTCTCACTGATTGCATGTCGGGGAAAAGGCAAATCTTTAAGGGAAGGTAAGCCCAAACAGAGCATTCGGACTTGGAAACGCGCCGCCGGACAGCGGGCCCGTCCCACAATGCAAATCGCACCAGATGAAACCCGAGGCGCGTGCGCGAAGCACCGATGTGACGGGCCGACGGGACAAGCCAACTGCCGCGCGATCTCCCAAACACTCCCCACCTGCGTGTCATCGCGTGGCGGACTCCCCGTCTCGCACCGTGCAAACGTCCGGAGCAGCGGATCCTACGGTGCCCCGCCACGGATCACTGCCCAACCCCTATCCCTTCCTGTCTAGTTTAGAACTGTTCACCCCGAATGACCCTTTATATTCATATTCATGACTGTTTGACTTATATAGTCAAACTTTGTTATACTTTGCTACACATTAAGTTGATAAGTCTGAGTGAGTTAGGTGTTTATTTGGCTTATAAGCATATCTATAGCAATATTTTTTTCTTACCATCCAAATCCCACACGTTATTGACTCAAAAAAAATATGGTAAAATATATTTTTCTAGCAAAAATGTGGCTTTAATTTTGATAACAACCTTAAACAAGTTTGGTAAAGAAAAACTATAGCAAAACATAGCAACCTCAGTATATGAACCAAATAGACCTTTAATTTTTTATAAATTTGGCTCTCATGCGACAAAAATTATAAAAATAGCTCACTCACTTGTCTCTGCTACGCTATACAACCGCGATAGGATACTGCTACCGGCTTACGCGGTAGGGAAGTGCTGCTACCAGCTCCTGCCACAACGTGGCAGCCGTGTTACCATGTCGCGGCAGTGCTACAACAGATCCTACCACTGTTACATAGCACATTTGGGACAAGTCTGTCTCAATAAGTAGGTTATTTTTACAATTTTTATCACACGGGACTAAATTTGCACAAATTAAAGTCTACATCAATTTCGTTGAACAATTCTCCGGTCACCCTGTGGCGATCGATCGGCAGCCTCTCACGGTCTCACCGATGTACAGTGTCTCCTCGTCGCGGCGCGCGGGCCCAGCTGCTGGCTGTGACAAACGTGCGCGTGATTCCGCCCAGATGCACCCGCTCGGCGGTGCCTCCAGGAGCGGGGAACTGGGAACGCGCCTTGGGTTTTACACGGCTCCTGCGCTAGCTGCACGGCCGCGCGCGCGCTATATAGGAGCCAGCTCCGAGTTGATTCCCAGCCCAAGCAACTCGCTCGCAGCTGCAGGCCTGCAGCAGTAGTGTGCTATTCCAGTTCAGCTCACGAGCACAACCGGTTTTCCTCTTTAGTCAGCGTTAATTTGTGTCATCCATGGCAATGAGGAGGGCGGCACGGCAGGCGATCCGGGCCTTGGAGCCGCACGTTCTCCGCAATGGATCGGCGACTAGGAGCCTTCATGTATGTAAGGTTTTCCTAGTGACGCCTTGTTGTGATTAGAAAAGGCACTAATTTTGTAGTAGGAGCATTCGGATATATCACACTGATGATTGCTGTGTGTTGCTCTGCTTCGTTTTCCAGGCGTCTCCGAGCAGCAAGAAGATCGTCGGCGTGTTCTACATGGGCGGCGAGTACGCCGAGCGGAACCCCAACTTCGTCGGCTGCGTAGAGCACGGACTCGGCATCCGCGGCTGGCTCGAGTCGCTGGGCCACCAGTACATCGTCACCGACGACAAGGACGGCTCAAACTGTGGTGACCATCCTCCCAATCACTCCAACTACTTGCCACTTAGCACGAGCCATTCCATGATCTATCCGTTAGTTACTACGTAGCACTAATCATACCGTCGCGTTGCATTCTTGGCGCGCTCAGAGCTGGAGAAGCACATCGCGGACGCGCACGTGCTCATCACCACGCCGTTCCACCCGGCGTACGTGACCGCGGAGCGGATCAAGCGCGCCAAGAACCTGGAGCTGCTCCTCACGGCGGGGATCGGCTCCGACCACATCGAGCTGCCGGCGGCCGCGGCCGCTGGGCTGACTGTCGCCGAGGTCACCGGCAGCAACACAGTCTCGGTGGCCGAGGACCAGCTCATGCGCATCCTCGTCCTCATGCGCAACTTCCTGCCCGGCCACCACCAGGCCATCAACGGGGAGTGGAACGTCGCCGGCATCGCGTACCGGGCATACGACCTGGAGGGGAAGACGGTGGGCACCGTGGGCGCCGGCCGGATCGGGCGGCTGCTGCTCCAGCGCCTCAAGCCGTTCAACTGCAACCTGCTCTACCACGACAGGCTCCGGATCGACCCGGCGTTGGAGAAGGAGCTCGGCGCCGAGTTTGAGGAGGAGCTCGACGCCATGCTGCCCAAGTGCGACGTCGTGGTGCTCAACATGCCCCTCACCGAGAAGACAAAGTAAGTTTCGAGACTGGCGCGAGTTAGTGGATGATCTCGTCGAGTTCTTGATATACATTTACATATGTACCAGATGTCCCATTGTTCTGTCCTTCTGATTGCTTCTTCTTCTTTTGCTTTCAGAGGCATGTTCAACAAGGAAAGGATCGCGAGGATGAAGAAAGGCGTGATCGTCGTGAACAACGCTCGAGGAGCGATCATGGATACGCAGGCAGTGGTAGATGCTTGCGACAGTGGGCACATTGCTGGTATATTTCTGGGCTGCTCAATTCATTCATTTTATTAATTCTGTCAAGATACATGTTTCCATGCCCAAGATACTCAAATTAAACTCTCCTATTCTGATCAGGATACGGCGGCGACGTGTGGTACCCGCAGCCGGCGCCCAAGGACCACCCATGGCGGTACATGCCGAACAACGCCATGACCCCTCACAGCTCCGGCACGACCATTGATGGCCAGGTCAGTTGCACAGCATGCTCTGCTTCTAAGGCTATGTAACTATGTTCCATGGCTACATGTACTGACTGCAAACACATTCGTGGCAAACAATTAACTGGTGCAGCTGAGGTACGCGGCCGGGGTGAAGGACATGCTGGAGAGGTACTTCAAGGGCCAGGACTTCCCCGCGCAGAACTACATCGTCAAGGAAGGCAAGCTCGCCAGCCAGTACCAGTGAGCATCTATCAACTTATGAAGTCGCAGGCTCGCGGCTGCACGTGGTGGTGGTGGGTGGGGGCAACTGTTGCTGCGTCGGCATTCTCTGAGTTTATGTACCAGTTACCAGAAATAAAATTGAGATGCATGCTGCCTAGTCGAGTTGTCATCGTGGAAGCCGTGAATAAAAAACTTGCCGTCAGCTTCCTTCCCTGTATTTGGTTGAAGCATCCTAAAAGTTGATTCGCCTGCCCAAAGGTAGTTTGAACTTTGTAGAGTTCTGCTCTTTGTGATGTTGCAAGGACACAATAACCTTGCAAAAAGTATGATAAGATAAGTTTACGGTAATGGGGTCTTTATCTTCCCAAAGAATTTTCAATTTTCTCATTAACAACCAAACAAGCACGTAAATGTATAACAAGTAAAAAAACCAGGCAATACCTACCGGGAATTCAAATTCTACAAAATCTTAATCCAAAAAAATGATAAAAAGTTAAGTCAATGAATCCGAGAAAAGTAGACTTACACCAGTAGTTAAACATAAAAATCTTATTGAAAACTAATTGACGCTAGTTGGTTTGAACTCTGAAGAATGCACTTCACTGATGTTGGAGTGATGCAATCTCTACTTGATAGACCGCATCTGGTGTACCACAAGCTTAGCCACGGGTAAATACAAAGCCCTTCAGTGCTTCCGTCAAAGTAATGGTGTGCAAACGCTCACAGTTCAAGTGCTTTGAGGCCTTTCATTAGTGCATCAGTGTGCTCAGGCTTTCCAACTGAAATACGAATATACCCCTTCAACTCCTTCTTGTCATAGTGGCGGATCATCACACCCATCTTCGCAAGGTCTTCCTGAAAATATTTTGTTACAAACTTATGTGAATGATGTAGGTGATATTGTTTTGTTTCAATTATTCATAACTCGTAAACATTTTCGAAATGTGAATAGCAATGATCTTAAATACAGATAACCAATCTTCAAGTTCCAGTTCTGACATTTTGTCATCTCAAACAATTACAATGAAAGTGGCTATAATATCTCAACGAAATAGGACAGAAACTTGGAACATACAATAATAAGCAAAGCAAACCTTCATTTTCTTTGCATCCTTTCCTGATGTAACCTCACAGAGAATGAAGTTAGAATGACTGGGGAATGGTTTCAGGAACGGTATTACTTTGAGAAGATTATACAGCCTCTCCGTCTCTTGTACTAGCAGATTTTTCACACTCTTTGAAAATGCAAAATCCAACAGACGCAGAGAGTTAGCCAAAGTCAAATTGTCAAAAGGATGTTATGTTTAACTTATCTTTGTAAAAGAGATACCTCTAAATAGGCTGAGTTCTGCAAGGCAGCACATGCTGAAACTTCTGCTGCCACAGAAACATTATAAGGCTGCTTGGCCCGCCATAAATACTCAATAATGCTTAGAGGAAATGCTCCATAATCACACGAAGCCCAGCTAAATCTGCATCATAAATAACTTGTAGACACTCCTTTCCCTTTTTGTTCATATTAAAAAAATGTCTTCAATTAGTTTGCTCAAACATAGTCATTCAGTAATAAAAAATCACCACGGTGCAGCTTAAATGAGTTAACAACAGAAGTATATTTGATAATTGTCTTAAAAGTTTGTTTGCTCCTTAGCAATGTCTAGACATCACACAATAATGTGCAACAAAAAAGACAAACTTATCCAAGGACAAATGGAATCCAAAAACAAGTAACAAATCGGTGATTACCATGCAATGTCATGAGAAGAAGAGTAAGTTGAGTTCATCTCATAGTACTAAGCTTTTGGATTCTTCAGAACAGATGACCTTTGTATGTCAGCTAAAAAAAGAACACAAGTGACAGACCTGCTCATTTGCTAAATGTTCGAAGAACAATCAAATTATCATGCTTTTTAACCCATGCCATCCTTGATTGAAGGCTTGAAAACTCAATATATGCTTCATCCAGCACTACAAGTATCGGAAGATCAAGGATCTTCAAAAGATCCTCATCATTGATTACACTGGTAAATAGAATTAAAGTAACTCAGTAAGATACGGCCATCTGGACAACACACACACAGAATAACCCCATTCTTCTGTGAGAAAGATATACCTGCCATCTGGATTATTTGGAGATGTCAGAAATATGCATTTTGGCTTTTCATGTTCAACTACTTTGACAATCTGTGCAATGTCTAGGGAAAAATCGGGAAGTCTTGGAACTACATTAAAGAATAGCGAATTGCATACCAAATCAGGATCAGAAGAAGCGTGGACCAAATCAACAAATCACAGATGATTCAACGAATAAAATTACAATTGGAGAAAGAACTAGCTACCCTTGCTCACAAGTGCACCATTGACTGAAGCATAAAACTCATACATTGTAAAAGTTGGAGGGCAATCTACAATTTTGTCACCTGATTCAAGTACACATCTGCATTTGCACCATTTATGAAATAGATGACCAGTCAACTTTGAGATGCTCTTAACCAAAAAAGAGGTACGAAATGAGCTACACTCTAACCTCATAATTAAATCAATTAGTTCATCTGCACCGCATCCAGCAAGTATGTACTCAGATTCAAGACCAGAATCTTCAGCAAGAGCAGCACGCAAGCGGCGGCTCTGTTTGAAGGATACCAAAGATTCAAAGATTAGGTTTTTCTTTCTTTTTTTTTCTAAGGTAATAAATTCAAAGTTCCAAAATTCAAGCGAAGAGACTTAGTTCCAAAATTCAAGCGAAGAGACTTATTTTTTCCCAAAGATTAGATTCATAGTTTAAGATCTCCATTGACAGTTGAGGAGGAGGTCGTAGTTAACGATTAAAATCTCACTGAAATTTCGCGAGATCTCGCTTACCGGAGTGGACGAGTTTTGAAATGCCGGTTGCAGTAAAAAAATTCAAAAAAACTTAAATTGCTACAGTAATCTCGGAAATCTCGCGAGGTTTCGCCCTATCTCGCTGAGATCTCGGCGTTTTTAGCTATTTTTTGACCGGAAATTGATCAATAACCATTAAGAAAGTCATCTCCTATGAAAATTTGTTGAAAAACCGAATTTTTGAGATATTTTTAAAAAACTATAGAAACAGTGTTGGATTTTTATAAATTTGTAAATGTTTTATCATGATGTGAAAAATTTATGGTACCATCCTTAGAAGGTAGTATCATATATAAAAATTTTCAAAATAATTAAACTTTATTTGTTATCTTAAAAAAATGAAAAACCAAATGAAAATAATTGGGATAGTAACCTTGTCAGAATTTTATAAATTTTCTCGAGTGTGATCCAAAATTTTTATGAGAGATTAATAATTGCCTCAGTACCATTCTATAAAATTTTCAAAAAATTTAAACTTTTTTGTTTGCTCAATCAAATCTATGTATGCATTGAACTTCATTTGTTATATTTCAAAAATCAAAAACACAAAGAACATAAATGATGCAATGCAATTATAAGAATTTTATAAATTCACTAGTGTGGGATCATGATTCAAAAAATTTATGATATATTAATAATTTCCTTATAACCCTTCTGCAAAATTTTCAAAAAATTTAAACCTTTTTTATTATTAAAGCAAATATATTTATTGATCATCAGACTTTTATCAGGACATAGCACTGTCAGAATTTTTGGAACTTCTTAAAGCTTTATCATTATATGAAAATTTTATCAAAACATTAATGATACATCATCAAAATCCACAAAAATTTTCAAAAAATTCTAACGTGGGTCTTACCATTTTTCATTTGATTGAAGTTTGCCGGTATGGCTTTTATCATGACAGTAGCACTGTCCGAATTTTTAAAAATTCATGAAGCTTGATCATCATTTAAAAATTTTATGAGCATATTAATGATGCATCATAACCATGCACAAAAAAGTTCAAAATTTTCTAACGTGGTTTGTTTCATTTTTCATTCAGTTCAAACTTACCGGTCAGCGTTTTATTAGGACAGTTGCAATGTTTGAATTTTTTAAAATTCCTCATATTTTATAATCATTTTAATTTTTTATGAGAACATCATTGATGTGTCAAGAACCTCCAAAAACAATTTCAAAATTTTTTGATATCGTTTTTCTCGGTAGAAATTTTTTTACCAAGATCTCGGTTTTTTCGGTAGAAAAAATTCCGAATTTGAATTTTTGTTTTTGTGGTTCGTCCAAAATTTATCTAAAATTTATAAATCTCGTCGAGATTTCGTTCTCCGGCCACATCTCAGATTTCAAGTGAAACGAGATTTCAGTCCTCGGTCGTAGTTACCTACTTACTAGTTCACCTCTTCGCTATCTAAGCTGCCGATCGTTCGTTGGTTATATGTGTACTTTTAAGCATGAGATGTGTACTCGTGTAACACCTGTGTTACGAGCTAAAGTGAACTCTATGTTTAGGCTTAATCTATGGATGGTGGGTTGTACTGGGCAGTGTGTGAGAGGTATAAAAGGAAGACGTATATCATATAAGAAGGCATTGATCAAATGAATTGAAAAAACCAGCATTTCTCCTTCTGTTTCTTCTTCCTCGAGCCTTCAACTACCTCTGTGAATTTGTCTTATGTCACAGCGAACCTCACCGGTGGCCCCCGAATATTTACCTAATTCAAGAGTATGAGATCTCACGTCTCGTCGACGGCCGAGAAACGTGACATCAAGCTAGCCATGCATGCAATCGCGATCGCCAATCGCTTCTTTCTGTCAACTTTCGTGCCCAAGTCGTCATACGCTTGTTGTGTACTTGTGTGTTCCTATGGAGCTAAGCTAGCCAGACGTCCGGCCGAAGCCTGCGATCGCGGCTCTTTTAGCGCGGGGAGGATCATTGCGGCGTGTTTGTTTTCACTGATTTGGAGTCGTATATACTTCTCGTCCTGTGGAGCTAACAGGCGTGAAACCATTGATCGATAGCCCAGCGCGTGACGTGATCCAATCATTGCTCTGTGTGCAGTTTGTCACTTGTCAGGATCCTCCCGGTAGATTGACTGAAACCGACCGCAGCAACGCTGCAACGGTGTGCAGGACGAAACGTACCAGAGGGATTAGTACGCCTTACAACGGCGTTTAGGATATAGCATTTGAATTCATCTTGGAATACATTCAAACAAATCCAGATTTAACAGCACAAGGTGATTACAGAACAGGTTCCTTAAGAAATCAAGATCATTCCTAGTCTGGAGAGTTTGGACGGTAGTGTTTTGTGTACGTCTAAATCATGGTTTCTTTCTGCGGTGAATTAACCACAGTTCTTCAGGTTTATTCCTTTGATAGTTGTACGGTTGTACCATGATATGTACATCGAGAATTAGTGCACTAACCAAATGATGCAACTATTCTGAATAAAAATCATTGCCTAGATCCTCATTTAGACACTGCCGTGCACAACGCTTGAATTAAACTGCCGTGCCTAATCACACACTCTCTCTAAAGCTACAGCTAACCTCAAGCCTGCATACATTTGATCCTCTCCAGACGCTGGGTCTCCCTGCTCCGGCCGGCCCCAGAAGCTCCCGAACCAGAAGAGCCCTTCTTGCTCTACGAGCGCCTCCCACATGCCGCCGTCGTCGACGGCGAGGCATCTCCCTTTCCAATCATCGCCGCTGTCGCTACACTCGCCTCCAATCCCGAATGCACCTTCAAAATCTTCGTCCAATAGCCCCTCCAGCTTCATGCCTGAGACCGCGCGGCCTCTCTTTGCGGCTCTTCTTTGGGGCCACCTCCTCAGGATGACCCTCTTGGACTTGACGACCGCCTTCTTGGGCAGCTTGACGAAGAGGAACACGGTGACCTGCAGCACCAGGCACGGGCAGCAGCAGCACACCACCAGGCAGTCCATGGCCACCAGGCCAGTCTCTGCCGCACACGACGACATCGATGGTGGACGGAGAATGCGGGAGGCAGAGGCAACGGAGAAGAGGGAGGAGGAGGAGAGCTTAGCTAGAGCTAAGCCTAACTGCATAGTCTGCATGGCTTGCTTGCAAAAGTGAGATAGTAGTTTAGGTCGCTTGAGTTGGTCAAGTGATTTGATGGATCGATTTCGTTGATTCTTTCAAGCCAACTCACCCCCTTAATAGGCGACTAGCTAGGTGTTTCTTGTACTGCATTAAGGCATGCACGAAAGCAACGCACGCGTCAGGGCAACCACACATATTTTGCGAATAAATCACATGCCGTTATGAGCGTTTGTGTTAATCAATTAGTTAGCCGATCACAAGTACAGACATATCGTGAAATAAAAAGAATGCAGTTTCACATCTCTTCTTGGACTAGTAGAATAGCTGCAAATGGCAAAGAGCAAGCATACAAGATGAGAAATTTGAGGTTTGCGGATTGCGTGGATAAGATTCTCTTGAGTATAAGGTTTCAGTTAGCAAGGAGCACAATTTAACAAAAGAGTAGTATGGCATGATGAAATCTAAACATCCTTTTCATGTGTGCTTCCCGAGTTAGATTGAGCCGCTAGATATGGCTAGTCCTATCAAAATCTCCACATCTCATGGGAAAATGCAGAGAGATCTCTTGTCAACAAATCATTTTCACATATCTTACTGCATTCGAGGAAGAGAGAGAGAGAGAGAGAGAGAGAGAGAGAGAGACAGACAGAGAGCACTTCCAGAGAACAATTCGCATAATCCAACAACTTGAAAATTAAAAACTTTAAATGACCTCCCTTCATGTTTTTGGTGCATGTTTTTTTAGTAGCAGAGAAATGAACATAAAATTATTCAGCAGGCTTCGAGCCCACAAGACAAAATAAAACAGAGTGCCCTTCTCTTCTAAAGGTAAGCTTTTATTTCAAGGCCAGATCAAAGTAGTAGCCATGAGGAAACCTTCAGCAGCTCAGCCACTGCATTCTGGTGTTGCTTTTGATCTCCAAAAAAACAGTTAGATATCAAGGGGTTGCCTCAAGAACGTCTCCATCTGCTTTGCCCTAGTCTTGATCGACATATCAAACACCTTCTGCCCGAATTCAATCACTAGTCCTCCCATGATGCTGTAGTCAATCTGCAGAGAAAGCACAATTGAGGAGAAATTCTTTTAACAGGCTACGAACACAACTCGTCGATCAACTACCTTCTGTTCAACCAAGATAGTTTTATTTTTCCCAAGGATATCTTGCAAGGTCTCCTTAAGTTCTTTCTCCTCCTTTTCAGGAAGTGGCTAACAGCAGAAAACAGAGAAGTCAGCAAGCAAAATCACCGGATCATACATGCTCAAGGGAACATAATAGAAGCTGCAGTAAGTATGCATCCACCCACTGGCAAACTGAGGTAAACAAGCTTCAAAAAATTCTAATAGACAATTCTTCCACATTTAGTATAAGTCAAGGTGGAATAAATGAACAACAGTTTGGGTGATTATCAATGCAATGATTCTGGCTACCAGATGTTGTATATGAATTTCAAGATAAGCCTGTCGAGTTGGTTGACTCTAACAGAGCTTGTAATTTAAAAAGGAATATGCACAACAAGTGGTGCCACATTATTTAACACACTTTTCAACACTTTGCACTAAGTCTCCCAAAAAAACATATTTGCACTAGAAAACTTACTACTACCAATAATGATTGTTTAGGATTAATTTAATAACTTCAAGGAAATGAATTTCAGTTAATGCACAGTAATATTTCAAATATTACCTGCAGATACACATTTTCACAAACAAAAGGCTTCTTTTCACCTCTATGGGCTATGGCTAATGTAATTCAGTTTTTAGCTTAAAAGAAATAGATTGTGGCTCAAAAGACAGAACATAGCAACGAAAACACCAACAGAAAACAAGGAAGACAACAAAGGCTTCAAAAATTCATATACAAAAAAGTTAACCATCAACTGATCATTTCATATTGTTATTCAATCAAGCCAAACATAATTGTACATGCATGCATCAAACATCTCTTTTGACATGTGGAAGGGAACTGAGCAATTCTACCAGCATCCTACTTGTGGATCAACCACACTGTATTCTTGGTAGCAAGAGAAAAGGTGTTATAGAATCTACTTACAACAACTGTCCTGACAACGACCTTCACCTCCCCCTTATGTGCCATGGTCAAATCAACAAATCTCTCCGCAATGCGTTCAATATATCTCAGTCTGCCATTGTCCGCCAGCACAGCTTCATAGACACACAAAATTAGGAGCTAAAAAAACCTCATAATTACAGACTAAATTCTATGCATATTATCAGTGACACGCTGAGGGCCTACAAACAACCTTCTAGGACGAATACTTTGTTTAGCTGGTTAACTAACATTTTAAAAATACTATTGCACATGGCAAATTATGATAGCAGATCAAGCCTACAAAAGCTATTGCTTTGCATTGAAAGTATCACAAAGGTAGACAGAAAATGCCATTGGAACCAAAAGCACTGAAAATGATCCGATGCATTTGAGTTGGTCCTCAGTACTGC
Source organism: Otatea glauca (assembly GCA_036346275.1). Lineage (NCBI taxonomy): Eukaryota > Viridiplantae > Streptophyta > Magnoliopsida > Poales > Poaceae > Otatea > Otatea glauca. Next base: position 46,188,852 of record CM070714.1, read on the forward strand.
ATATGCTGCAAAAAAAGCTACCTCTCTAAGACTCTTAACAAACTTGGCTTCTCTTGAGTGTAATGAAGTGATTATAAGCACCGATAATAACCTTCATTAGACATGGAATGAGTGGATGGGAAGCATACCCAAGAAATTCTTTGTGATATCCGAAAAACCAGCTTCGGCGAATATTTCAGTTATAGCCTTCACCCTGGTTTCTTTTGGCACTGACAAGTCCTTTATGAATTGAGAAAACACTGGGCTCTTCTTGGATGACTCCACAACATCACGAATCTCAGATTCAACTTTGTCCAACACATTTGCTTTGGCTGCTGAAAGGAACAGTGCACTGGCATAGTTTCCTGTGCCACCATAAAGAGCTTCTGGAACCTATTGTGGCAGAATGAAAACAGCTCATAAGATTACAAGGAGCATCTAAGGACAAAACAAGCACAGCTCAAGCTGCCAACTAACCTATAAATTGGAGTGGAGAAGTACTAATCCAGGATAGGTACAAATTATGTAGAGATACAAGATCAAGAAAATACAGCAAGCAATGCCATGGGATTCTTTTGTCATGCAATTACTATAGCAAGCAAATACAGGTAAATGAGATATGAACAATGTTTCCTTCGCTGAAGCAGCAGATAAATGTGTTGGGTACAGTGAACCAGTGATCCACACTTCGGATATGAATATGAACACAATCCGTGATAGCCGCAAGTGTAATTACATTCAATAGAAAATCAAACAGTATCCAACACTAGTACATCATTAGATTTCCCAACAATAGAGCACTCATGGCCATAGCCCCGCATTCAAAAAAAGAAGGCATTGATATGTTTCCTCAAGCAGGATAACAGAAACAACTGCACGATTCTCATGTTCCCAACAATGGGTTGATCAGAGTAGTCAATCATCACTCACGACGAACATAAATATAAAAGGGTCTCAAACAACATATGCACACCACGAGAAATGCAGTAATCCAACGAAATGCTTGATTTCAGCGTTACCTTGATCTGCTTCGCGGCGGGCTTATCCACCTGCGACGCGAATCCCCTTGTGCCCTGCGCCATAACCAACACGTCTAAACCACACACAATAACCAAAATAAAAATCACACGGGAAAAGGATTCAGACAGACGAGAAATTAGAATCCCATGGAAAAATACTGAAAATATCAGGAGCGTAGGACAGACCTAGATCGGCTAAGGAATTCAGCAGAAGCATCGAAATCGAAAGAAAAAAAGGGGAGCGGAGGGGAGAACGGGGGATGAAGCCGGGACCTGGGCGACGGCCGCGGATTCGGTGGCCGCGAGGTGGGCGCGGAGGAGGGGGAGGCCGGATCTGAGGTGCCGCGCCGCCATTCCGGTTCCTTTGGCTCGTTCTGCGGTGGTGGAGAGCGAGACCCTGGGGTGCGGTGCGCGCAGCAGGAGGAGATCGGGGTGGGGAGGAGGATGCTTGGTCTCGTAGAACGCGAGGAAAAGATTGAGGCGATGCGCGAGAGACAGGGGAGCCGAGGCAGGGCAAGGGCAACAACAACCGTCGCACAGATGGCCAGATGGGCCGTGCCACCTGCGCCGGCCCGTTGTACGACACTGTAGGTACGGCCCAGCCCAACTGTAAAAGGACCAGGTCAGCATGGCCTTAGGGTGGGCTATGTTTGGGTCATAGCCTTGGTTAGGTGTGCTGACACGACACGGTACACACAGTATTGGGTCGGCATGGAATGGCCTATTTAGGTCCTTTGTGGCCTGTTTGGCATGTTTAACATGGCCCGGTCCATTTATGCCCGTTTTAGTTAGTTTATTCGAATTTTGGAAATTCTAACCGTTTGTAGCTATTTTTTTCTAACTATTTTTTCGAATTTTTCTGATTTTTTTAATTTTTGGCGCCAAAATGATCGAGCCGAAACAGTATAGCCTCGACATGTGGACCGACACAGCACAGTCTATTGGCTAGCCGTGCTTTGGCAGGTCATGCATAAATAGGCCTCGTCGTGCCGGACGGCCCGTTCGACCATCGCTAATCACACTTTTGAGAGGCCCAACAATGGACATCTTGTTAGGCTGTTATAGGCCATTTTGGCCCAGTTTCACGCCCTGATGGGCCTTTGTCAAGGTTGTCTCCATAATTGCATGAGCTACCGGCCAATACCATGCCGGGCTATTCACCATTTCAAAGAGAAAACTAACACGGCTCAACTGCCAGAATTTTAATCACAGCGATAGCATAAAGCAGCAACGGGCGAGGATGAAAGAAAGTGGATACTCTTGTTGGGAAACCCTAATGGCCCATGAAGGCCTATGCTGGTCCCTTAAGACTAAACCCTAGGAGAGCGCTATAAAAGGAGGAGGGGGTCCCCCCTATGTACCAGAAATCATTAGCAATAAAGAATTTCCGCTGTTGCTCTCTCTAAACACGTGTCTCTCTCTCATTCTGTTCTCCAATTCAGATCTGTTCGGGAACCCCGGACTATTCGATAGCGAGGTTCCTTAACACGTTATCAGCACGAAGCTCTACCGGAGATCAGAATTGAAAAGGTGAGAAAGGTAGGATTTTGGCAATTGAATCTAGACGTTTGTCGTTTCTATGCTTGCATCTATCCTACCCATCTTGTACCGCTTTCGTCACGTAGCACGAAGCTACACGGCGATCGCTCGAAGACTACTAGCACGAAGCTACAGTACATGGTTTTTACTGTTCATCACAGAAAAAAAAACATGCGTCTCGGTTCGCGCAAAGACGCCGCTTGAAGCCCGCCAACCGCCGCCGTCTAAGACCCGTCGCGCGTCGACGCAACGCCCATTGCGCAGCGCTTCGCCAAGCGCGCTGCGCCGCAGAGCCTCCGGCTCGGTTCTTCCGTCGCCCCGGTATTTCGCCGCCGCAGACGCAAAGACGCGGGCTGGTTACCCCGCTTGCGCTTTGAAGCGCCGCCACGCCGCCGCGCGTCGCCGCCGCAGACCGCCGAGCATGAAGCTCGACCTCGGCCGCGTCGCCGCGTCGCGCGCCGCTTCCCGCCGCCGTCGGCCTTGCCGCCCGGCGCGCACGCTCGGCCTAAGTCTGGCCGCCTCGGCCGCCTTGGCACCTCCGGCCAGCCGCCGCGCCGCGCGCGGCGCCGCGCTAAGCGGCGGCGGCGCTCTTGACGACGCTCAAAGATGTGGTGGCGGTGGCGCGCGCGCGACCCGGCGGCGTTAGTCGCCGGCGCCACCCGGTCCGACTTCGGCCCGGCCGACGCCGCCGCCGCCTCCTCACGCTCCGTTGTCGCCGCCACGGGTTCGGCTCGAGCGCCAGCCGCCCGCCCGTCGATCCGGCCGTAGCTCGCTTTGACGTCGCGCGCCGCCGCCCCCGCAGACGCGCACCGCTTAGCCCGCTCGGCAAACCCGCCCATGACCGCTGGGAGCCCTCCGCCGCGCCGCCACCACCGGCCATCGCCCAAACGCGTCGCGCTTCACTCGTCGCGAATGAATGGCGGCTAGGTGGAACCTAAGCAGCCGGGCGTATTTGGGCGCGTAATAGGCGTATGATGGGCTGAAGGCCCAAAAGGCCAGAGGAAGAGAAGAAAAAAAAAAGAGGCGGCCCAAATGGTGATTAATTTGGAAGAAAAGAAAAGGAAAAAAAGAAAAGAAGAAAAAGAAAGAAAAAGAAAAGAAAAAAAGAGAAAATTGCAGAAAATTTTGAAAAATTGCCAGAAAATCAAGAAGATTTATTTGGCTCTGTTTTTAATTTTTCTTGCTTTATTTCTCTGTTCTTATGAATATTCTTTATGAATTTTGAATCCTTTGCTTTATTTTATAATGCAATGCATATGATTTATTTCTTCTGCACCTTTATGCTTTTTGCAACCATTTTCTATCAGATTACACGCAGTAATCTAAACCAGAATTTTGAAATCATGCAGATGTCTGGCATTGTGAATCGTGAGTTTGAAGAACTGGCCCCGCACGGTCAGAACTACCTCACTTGGGCATCGGACGTAAAGATCGTCCTTGGGGGCAAGAAGCTCCGCTCCGCGATTGGTCTAGGGTCCTCGCAGGACGCAAAACCTACCGCTGAGCAGAACGATCAAGCCTGCATTTTCTCGAGCACCACCTCTCACCCACTCAAGAATGAATATATGGTGAGGAGAGTGCACTTGAGCTTTGGATTGCACTTGAGCGGTTCGAAAAGCTCAAGTACACCATCTTGCCCAAGCACGCAAAGATTGGATGCGCTGAGGTTTGCGGACTTGAGCGATGGCGAGTACAATTATGCCTTGCACAGAATTTGTACCAATCTCTCTCTATGTAGCAAGAAGATCACTGATGAAGAGAAGATTGAGAAAACTCTCTCTACCTTCCATCCTAATGCTATCCAGAGTGCACGCAGCTATCGTCAGGACGCATACAAGGAGTATAGCGAACTGATTGATGTAATGTAAGTTGCGGAATCACAAGACGATGTTCTACGCAAGAACTATGTCTCGCAGCCACCTGGACGAGGCACTGGCACAGAAGTCAATGCCAACAGCTACAAGGTGAGAAAGCCCACTCATAGAAAGAAGGGCAAGTAGGGTGGAAAGGAGAGGCCCCAGGCCAAAGGAAAGTCCAAAACCCCTGTGAAGAGGGATGACAAAGAAAAGACGCACGCCAAGCCGTATGGACAGCAGAACCAAACGTGCTTCAAGTGTGGCACCTGGGGACATTGGTCGAAGATATGTCGAGAATCCAAGGAAGCGATCAACGCATATCAGGCTAAGAAGAAGGCAAAGGAAAACACCCCTGCAGAGGCGCACTTCGCCAACATCGGTGATGATGATGTCATGGATGTAGACACCCCACTTGCCTCATCCTCACAGAATAGCCTGGACATTGATGCTGCAGCCATTATTATAGCAAACAAAGAGAAAACTTCTTCCGATGACATAGAAGCAGAAATTAATGCATATTTTACAGATTATGTTTAATGCATTTTTTTAAGATTATGGTTGTTAGCTTTTTCTTTTGAATAATGAATTGTAAGCTCTAGAAGAGCATACTTCTTTCATGAATAAATACGCAATTTATTCTTTATTCCAGTATTCTTCAATTTTGCAAGTAATATTTGGATTGTTTTTGCCTCTATCTGATTAGAATTATATTTCTTTTATCTAGAAATCGTGTAGCGCCCAAATGGAAGAGATATGCATTGTTGATAGTGGCACAACAAATACCATCTTAAGAGAGTCTAAGTATTTCCAGTCGATCACGAAGAACGCTGGAAAGATTACTACGATCGCAGGAAGCGACTCATATGTAATCGGCTCAGGAAGAGCCACTATTATATTGCCTATGGGTACAACTTTGGTAATTGAAGAAGCCCTTTTGTACCCCGAATCAACGCGCACTCTCTTAAGCTTTAAAGACATCCGCGCCAATGGTTTTCACGTAGAAACCAATGAAGAAAATGGCAAAGAATACTTGTGCATTGTGAAGCACGCGGTATGTGGAAAAATGGTATTAGAAAAATGTCCCTCATATGAATCTGGGTTGTACTACACGAATATTCATGCACCCGAAGTGTATACTTCCTTAAGACTGTTTTTAGAAGCTCTGAGTTATTTTCTTTATGGCATGGTAGATTAGGTCATCCTGGTCTTAGAATGATGAGAAATATAGTGAACAACTCACAGGGTCATGGCATTAATGTTAAAAATTTCCCGAATCATGAAGATTTTGTGTGCCCTGCATGTGCCACCGGGAAATTAATAACTAGACCCTCTGTCATGAAAGTGCAAAGTGAAATCCCTGCATTCCTGGAACGTATCCAGAGGGATATTTCCGGTCCGATTCAACCCCTGTCAGGGCCGTTTCGATACTTTATGGTTCTCATCGATGCTTCCTCGAAATGGTCGCATGTATGCTTGTTGTCAACAAGAAACCATGCTTTTGCAAAGTCGATCTCGCAGATCATAAGAATTAAGAATGCTTTCCCGATCATCGCGTGAAGTCCATTAGAATGGACAATGCCAAGAATTTACTTCAAAGGCATTTGATGATTATTGCACAAAGAACAGGGATAGCGATTGAGCACTCCGTCATCGCACGTCCATACGCAGAATGGACTAGCGAAGCACTAATAAAGAGGATTAAATTCATTGCGGACCGCTTTGCGAGTTGTAACTTGTCCAACACTTGTTGGGGACACGCAGTCCTGCACGCAGCAGCACTTATCAATTTCAGATCATCGGCCTACAACATCCATTCTCCTATGCAGCTTGTGCACGGGATCATCCCGAAGATCTCCCATCTTAGAAAATTTGGGTGTATGGTATATGTACCTATACCACCCTCTCACGATCGCAATGGGCCCTCTCCGCAAGTCCGGGATATCGTTGGTTATGAGAGTGCATCCATAATCAAGTATTTGGAACCCATGATCGGAGACTTGCATACTGACCGGTTCACGATTGCATCTTTGACGAGGATCGTTTCCGTCATTAGGGAGGAAATCAACCTTTGGATGAAAAATGCCGGAAATCATATGGCATTCCACCGATCCCGCACATCACCCCAAGACTAATGAAGCAAATCAATAAGTCCGAAGATAATTGATTTGCGAATTTAGCAAATGAACTGCTGATCATTTTGTGATCCGAAGGGCATGGTTAAGTCGCATGTACCCGCAAGGAATGCTCCAGAGAGGTGGAAATACCAAAGAAAATAGAAGGTATCCCTCAACCTGCTGAGGCCTCAAAGAAAAGAACAGAAACCGGCTCCTCAAACCCAAAGTACCGGAGGCGTGCGGAAAAGCTGGCGAGTGGACTTACCACAACCAATCACGAAAATGCCCCAAGGAAAGAAGGGGAGCCAGTTGAGACCTGGCACTGAAAAGAAACCAACAGGAAAGGCAATTCCAGACTTGAATCTTCCACTGCAGGAAGCCACCGGAAATAATGTGTGCGCACACATAGGTGATGAAAAGCTAAAGGAACTTGCTCTTGCGATAGGAAAAAGCAGTGAAGAGCAAGTAGAAGTGCATGAAGCACCCCATGAAGAAATGGCCATAAACTTTGTAATAACAGGAGAATCCCTGAATAGAGCAACAGCCAACATTGATGCATACTTTGCAAAGAAGATTGCCTCGATCATTGATCATGATCTTGAGCCTGCATCTCTCGCAGAGTGCAAGAAAAGGCTAGATTGGGAAGAATGGAAAAAGGCAATCACTGCAGAGTTAGTCTCTCTGAACAAGAGAGAGGTGTTTGGGCAGATACCGCACACCTCCCCATATAAACCCCGTGAGGTCACAAATGGGTCTTTGTTCTAAGAGGAATGAAAACAACGGTTGTAAGGTACAAAGCAAGGCTTGTAGCTCAAGGTTTCACTCAACGTCCTGGAGTTGATTATGAAGAAACCTATTCTCCGGTCATGGGAGGAATTACCTTTAGATATTTGATCTCAATGGCAGTCAACTTGAAGTTGAGAATGAATCTAATGGATGTTGTCCCATCATATTTGTATGGAAACTTGGATTCGGAGATATACATGAAAGTACCTAAGGAATCCTATCCCAACCAAGACGGAGCAAATAGAAACACATGCAGTGTGAAATTGGAGAAATCACTGTATGGGTGAAGCGATCGGAAGGATGTGGTACAATCGCTGAGTGACTTTCTCTGCAAGAAAGGCTACACAAGCAATGAAGATTGTCCATGTGTGTTTATACAACGATCCCGAATGGATTCTCAGATAATCTCCGTCTATGTAGATGACTTGAACATCATTGGGACGGATGAAGAAATTGAAGGGCATGCTCATACTTGAAGTCCGAGTTTGAAATGAAAGATTTGGGTAAAACCAAGTTTTGTTTAGGCTTGCGGCTTGAACATGTCCAAGGAGGAATCTTGGTACATCAATCAACCTACACGCAGAAAGTGTTGGAAAGGTTTGGATTTGAAAAGCATATCCTGCAAAGACTCCAATGGTCAAGGTCACTCCAAGCGCACCTAGACCCATACTGCACCTAGAGAAGAGGGGAGAAAGTCCTGGGAGCAGAATTTCCAAATCTGAGTGCAGTTGGAGCGCTCATGTACCTTGCGAATAGCACTAGGTCGGACATTGCGTTCGCTGTGAATTTTCTAGCCCGATACAGTGCAGAACCCACCAAAAGGTATTGGAAAGAGATCAAGGACATCTTCCGTTACCTCCAAGGAAGCAAAGATCTTGGTCTGTTTTTCAGAAGAAACAATGAATTGAATTTGGTTGGCTATGCCGATGCTGGGTATTTATCAGATCCGCATACTGGCAAGTCCCAAACTGGCTATGTTTTCCTATGTGGAGGAACAACAATTTCTTGGAAGTCGTCTAAACAGACTCTTGTCTCGACGTCGACAAACCACTCGGAAATCATTGCTTTGTATGAAGCATCTCGTGAATGTGCATGGCTCAGAAGAATGGTTCACCACATCCAGAAGTCATGTGGCTTGAACATTGAGCAAACTCCCACGATAATTTATGAAGATAATGCGACTTGTGTTGCCCAAGCACGGATGGGTTATGTGAAGAGCAATCTCACGAAGCATATCAACCCCAAGTTCTTCTATGCTCACGAATTGCATAAGATGAACGAGATCAAGATATTGCATACTAAGTCATGTGAAAACCTTGCGATTTGTTCACTAAATCACTCGCAAAGATCTACCTTTGAAAGGTGCGTGAAAGGAATTGGGATGATGAGACTTAGAGAAGTGCAGATTTCGGGGAGATATTTCACATACTCCCACATGAATCTCGAGCATGAATTATGAATACCCAACATGAATCTCGAAGATTAGCAATTGAAGTTGGGAGAATTGTACTCTTTTTCTTAGCAAGTTTTTTATGAAGTTTTTCTTGCATAAGGTTTTTAACGAGGCAATTCGTGCAACATAGTAAGCGTATGCTATGTACTCTTTCTCCAAGTATTTTTTCCACTGGGTTTTTCTGGAGTTTTAATGAGGCATATGCATCTCGCGGCAAAGGGCCCAAGGGGGAGTGTTGGGAAACCCTAATGGCCCATGAAGGCCCATGCTGGTCCTTTAAGCCTAAACCCTAAGAGAGCGCTATAAAAGGAGGAGGGGGGTCCCCCCTATGTAACAGAAATCATTAGCAATAAAGAATTTACGCTGTTGCTCTCTCTAAACACGTGTCTCTCTCTCATTCTGTTCTCCAATTCAGATCTGTTCGGGAACTCCGGACTATTCGATAGCGAGGTTCCTTAACAACTCTCTCCGTCCTGCAATAGAAGTCTAAAGCTCTTTATACGTACATATGAAAGAAACACTAAATATAATAAAATAATAAGTGCCATTTGATCGTACGTATCCCTGTTAAATAGTATATTACAACTACTCACCCATTTTTCTGTAATTAAAGAAGGGATATATATAGTAAAAATATTACAATAACTCTCCGCAATGATACATTGTGAAATAAAGCTTCACAAGAATGGGGATTTATATCGCGTCATAGATGAGTATATAATGGCACTTGGTGTGGCGAGAGAAACATAGAGGACATATTGCATAAAGCGGGTATATAATTTCACTTCTGATCCTCCTGGCGGGACGGAGCCATCAATCGGGCGAGCCTGGGCGGTCGTGCGAGGTGCCTCGCCGGCCGAACACCCTTCTGCCATGGCCGCATTGGGGCTCTGCTCTCTCTAGGAGGAAGAAGGCGCGTGTGCTCAGCCTGACGTATGGCGAGATGGGTCGCTGCTTCGGCCCACCAAGGCCCAAGACACAATGCCCACACCAACTACTCTCTCTCTCCCAGACACAAACCAGCGACCAAGCCCTAGCTCGCGTCTGGAGGCGGCGCGCGAGTGCTCGATGGCACAGCCCGGCTAGGGGGTGGTGAGCCGGCGGACAGGGGCGGCGCGGCGCAGCGACAAGCCAGCAGCAAGCAGGCTGAGGCGCGGAGGAGGCGGCGGGCGATGAACGGCCGTCCGAAGGCGAGCGTTGACATGGATCGAGTCGAGAAGGGGAAAGGTCCAAAATCTCACCAAAATTTCACCATATTTTGCCGAGATCTCTGTTTTCGGACGTGAACGAGATTTAAAATACAGCCCGGAATGAAAAAATTCAAAAAAAAATTAAATTGCTACCGTAATCTCGAAAATCTCTCCATTTTTGACCGAAATCTGGTGTTTGACCATCAAATTTGACCGAAAATTGATCAATAACCCTTAAGAAAATCATCTTATATGAAAATTTGTTAAAAAACCGAATTTTTTAGACATTTTTTAAAAACTTCAAAAACACTGTTAGATTTTTATAAAATTGTACGTGCTTTATCTTGATCTGAAAAATTTACGGTACCATCCTAAGAAGTGTAGCATCATACAAAAAAAAATTAAAAATAATTTAACTTCATTTGTTATCTTCAAAAAATCAAAAACCGAATGAACATAATTAGGACAGTTATATAAAATTTAAAAAAAATCAAATTTTTTTGGTTGCTCAATAAAATATATGTATGTATCGAACTTCATTTGTTATATTTCAAAAATAAAAAACAGAAAGAACATAAATGGTACACTGTAATTGTAAGAATTTTATAAATTCACTGGAATGTGATAATGATTCAAAATGTTTATGAGATCTTAAGAATTTTCTTATAACCTTTATACAAAATTTTCAAAAAAATTAAATATTTTTTGGTTGCTAAAGCAAATCTATGTATTGATCATTAAGTTGTTACGAGGACTTAGCGCTCTCAGAATTTTTGGAATTTCTTGAAGCTTGATCATTATATGAAAAATTTATAGACACATTGATGATAAATTAGGACCATCCAAAAAAATTCAAAATTTTCTAATATGATTTGTACTATTTTTCATTTGGTTGAAGTTTGCCGGTAAATCTTTTATCAGCACAGTAGCACTGTCCGAATTTTTAAAAATTCATGAAGTTTGATCACCATCTAAAAATTTTATGAGAATATTAGTGATGCATCAAAACCATGCACAAAAAAATTCAAAATTTTATAACATGGTTTGTTTCTTTTTTTCATTCGGTTCAAACTTGTTGGTCAGTGTTTTATCAGGATAATAGCAATGTTTAAATTTTTAAAAATTTCTCAGATCTGATAATCATATGAAATTTTTATAGGAACATCACTGATGTGTCAGGAACCTACAAAAATTTTTTAAAATTTTTTGACTTCGTTTGATCCATTTTTCACTCGGTGCAATTTTACCAAGATCTCGGCAAAACCGGCGAAATTTCGGTTTTCTCGGTAGAAAAAAAGCGAATTTGAATTTTTGTTTTTTTATTTCATCCTAAATTTATCTGAAATTTTTAAATCTCACCGAGATTTCGTTCTTCGGTCATGAACGAAATTTAGAGCGAAACCGAGATTTTAAACCTGCAGAGGGTATGACGCCACGGCGGCAGCCAGGGGCGCGGCTTCGATCTGGCGAGCGGAGCAGTCGAGCAGGTGTGGTGTGGGCTTGCGTTCAGCAGAATCTCTCTTGGTGTGGTTTGTGTCCAATTTGGCTGTTTCGTTGATTGTTCGTGATTTAAATGCTGGAATTTTAAATTTTAAACTATGCCTGATGCAGACTATCTGTTCGAAGATAATGCTTACATAGATTACCAATAGGCAATAGCTCTAGTCTGTACATGTGATGATTGCGATAGAAGGTCAAAGTCTGTACATGATAATTGGTATAGAAGGTCAAGTCTGTACATGGCGCAGCGCATTGTGGCGGAATTGGGGGCGCATCGTCAAGTGATGTGGCGGTGTCGAGTGTCGACGCAATTTTGCGGTGCGAATGGGGGTTAGGGATTGATCCATGCCCATGCCGCCCTAGGTAAGATTTAGTTCGGCATCCGCCGCTGCTCTAGCCTTTTGATTGTACAGACCTGATGGAAAGTTTGTTTGAAGCATATGCCGCATGGAATATTGTGGTGGATGTAAACTTCTTTGGAGGCTGAGGACTGAAGATTATGTTCCTTCGTTGCAAGAGAAATAGGTAAACAAAAGGTTGGTATTCCCTCGGTTACTGAATATATGTCGTTTTAAATTTAAATTTTGTTTCTAATTGCATGTTTGTCGGCGTTTCGAGCACCGGCAAGTAAATTTGTAAGTCTAAGGGGCCGCACGTTCCCACTCCCTGAATGGTTAGACTCGGAAGCCCAAGATGTATACTGGTTCGGGCCAAATGTCCCTACTCCAGTTCGTGTGGTGGTATTGTATTGCCTTTAGGGCGGATGGTTACATAATGTTTACAAGAGCGAGCTAAGAGCCTTAGTGCAAGAATGCTGATTGCTTGTGCGTGTGTCTCCTCTCTCTCTTTCCCCGGGGGTTCCTGCCTCCCTTTATACAACTGGAAGGGGCAGGTTACATCGAGAGTTGGGGAAGGGCGAGATGACCTATGCTAAGAGCTTCGGTCCTTCGTTCTGTCGACTGGTCACCGCTCGTCTTGCCCACGCTGGGTCGGTAGTCTTGTTGGGCAGAGCGGTTAGTGCTTCGTTGGAAAATGGCGCACCTGCCTTCTGTGAGCCTGACGAGTGTTGACGTGGCTGTGTATAACGTTGGTGTTGCCTCGGGAGGGAGCGTGCTTTCGTGTCGTACGTGATTGGTCGATGGGACTGGAAGCTTGACTTCAGCAGCTATTAAAGCGTCTTGGGAAGAGGCCACCTGCTCTCGTACAGTCACTTCGATTGACCCCGTCCGTGGGGCACGTGGCTGTGGGCCGGTGGAGACTTCGACACGCGGCCCTTGTCGGAGGTTGCCTTGGTTCGATCGGAGTCGGGGGATCCGACCCGCTGCGGAGGTCGGGAGCCCTGCTTGGTCGGAGTCGGGGGATCCCGTCCCGCTGCGGAGGTCGGGAGCCCTGCTTGGTCGGGGATGCCTACCCCGATCGGTCGGGAATGGGCGTCCTGTGTGGCCCCGTAGGTACTTTGATCGGTAGTGGGCCTGGAGCAGCCTGTTAGGCTCGGGTTATGCTTGAGGCAGCCTGCTCGTCACTCCGGGCCGTTGGGGTACCCCTGTTATAAGTATTCGTCAATGTTATTCTATAAATTTGACGTGATTTTCTTATAAATTTTTTTACTTAACTACTTCTCTCTTTTAGCTATTTACAATGTTATTTATCGCCATGGACTAGATAGAGTTAGACCCAACCTAAAGATATCATTGCTAAAAAAAAAGGCTATTACAGACGATTCGAAAACATCATCGCAGACGGTTTTTTGAACCATCTGTAGCATGTGTTAATGATAATACGACACATATCATAGACAGTTTTCCTACCGACGGTGAAAATACATATTACAGACAACGGTTTTTAAATAGAACCGTCTATGATATGTTTTTTTCCCTAACTCTCTTAGCAGAACTTCTATGATTAGTATTTGTTTTTTTTAATTTATTCTCCTTAGATATTTCTACAATGACATTTACAAGGCACAACCAGTTATAGATTTTGCAATTGAATATTAAAACATCCTAGATGTATAGAGGCAATAGCTTGTCTGATTCGGATGGTCTTAAAATATGAACATTCGTAACACTTTTATCCTCTTTTTATTCTAATGTTGATGGATTACAAGGTAAAATCCAATTCCATTTATAATTCGTCCTGAAAGTTGTTATTTTTTTATTTATCTTTCACTTCATCATCATTCCGAATGAGAATACTATAGACAGTCTATTTTCACTCTAGTCTTATGCAGGAACAGGACCAGAGTGATCCTATTCCTATACAAGACCAGTGTGAAAATAGGTTGCTCATGGTATTCTCATTCGGGGATGAGGATGAAGTAAAAGTGATAAATCAGAGCATGACAACTTTCAAGACGAACTGTGGATGGAATTGAATTTTGCCTTAGAATCCATCAACATTAGAATAAGAAAGATGGTAAATGTGCTACAAATGTTCATATTTTAAAACCATACTCATCAGACAAGTTGTTGCCTCAATACATGTAGGATGTTTTGATATTAAATTGCAAAATCTATAGCTGGTTGTGTCTTGTAAATGTCTTTGCAGAAATATCTAAAGAGAAGAAAATTTCGAACAACAGATACTAATCATAGAAGTTCTGCCAGAAGAGTTAAGAAAAAAACATATCACATACCTCCAGTACACCAGGGTCATGTAATCAAAATTAAACTAGACAATTAACAAGCAAATAATGCATTGAACTCTTACCTTTTTAAATTATGCACCATCAAAATCAGATTATGAATAGTCTCTAAGTGTTCTTCTAGTGTATAGGTATCCAGCAATCATAATCATAGCAAACTAACCATTCATGGATTAAGGATAATGTCAAGTGACAATACATTAATAAGCTATGATACCATAAATATCAACTAGCATATGTTGAGAATCAATATTATTTGATATATCAACACAAGAAAACCTTATGGCTTTTCTATATCTACCATCATATGTGCCATAGCTTCCGCAACAGAGGATTTTCGATTCAACCTGAAGTTCCACAACTTTGGCACAATGCTCATTTGTTTGACACTAATAACCGATTGATTTCTAGTCATATCTCTTTATTCTTACAAAAGCGATCATGTTGATGTGAAAAGGGTGTCTTTGTATATTATCAATAACTATGCCTAATTAAATACTAGAAACCTTTATATTACCTCTATAAGCTCAGCTTTGGCTTCTTCTAGCTCTGTATTCGCCCTGCGGTCCTTAATGATGAGTACCATGTTAAGAGATTGAATATCTTGTAATTTATCATCTATGTCTTTCAGTTTGTCTTTTATCTCATAAATCTTTTCGGTTAACTCAGATTTTTCCTTCAGTTGTTCTATCTCCACCTCGATTTTTTGTTTTGCATCCAACAGCTTTTCCATATCGTCTATTTTACCAAATCAGGTATCAATTGATTTAGATCAGAAACATATAGGAATAAAGAGAGCACCCAGCTGAAATAAACATATACTATGAGAGGGAAGCAGTTCATCTATCAGACATAGTGCTGTATTTGAATGTTTTAACTAGCGTAGATCTATCAGGCATATGTTTCTCAACGTAACTGACAACAAAGGAATATACGCAATATAACAGAAAACTATCATATCAACAAGAAGTGGTATATGATCTAAGTTTTGCTTGCCATTGGGATTACTTTACACAACATGTACTTAAGTAATGATATGTAATACAAAAGAGTTGGACCTCTTAAGTGGCAGACCCATGGGTTCTACGAAAAAAAGAGAATCCAGCACAATGTTAGCTAAGGAACCACAAATTGTTTACACAAAAATATATGTTGACATAGCCTTCACATGATCACATCCAACAACGGATGATTCTATGTGCAGCACGCATTTGAATTAATAGGCCACAGAATTTTATGTGCAGGCATTAAAACAACCATGTCGACGTAGTCTTCACATCCAACAACAAATGGTTATATGAGTCGCGTGCACCAGAAATAACAGACCTCAAAATTCATATTCAGACATTTGTAAGACCTGCAATAACATGTTCTAAAGTTAGGAGTCTGGAGTTACACTATTGTATCTAACTTATTTCACCTATGCACCTCGAGGACTTTAATCTCCTGAATATAACTTACATGCATAACCTGACAAAATCTTAACACACACTAGCCTCCAATACATGCATAGACATACACACATTAGCCTCATCAAGGTCAAATCACCACCAAGATATTGAAATCTTCATTCAACCCCAATCCTATCAATGAATACTAAGATTTCAATAATGTCTTGACAAAACCCCCCATATAAGTCTAGTGTCCAGTAGTTTTAGGGTTCGGTGGTGCTTGCTCACCGAGGGGGAGATCTCCACGGAGGAGGTCGCTGACGGGGAGGTCGCTGCGAGGGAGGATACCGAGAGGGAGGACGTCGACGAGGAGGTTGTTGCGTGGGAGGATGCCGAGGGGGAGGACGCCGACGGGGAGGTCGCGCGAGGGAGGACGCCAAGTGGTGCGGCCGAACGGACGAGGAAGGAGGCGAACGGTTTTCATTTTCGTTTGGCTGAGTAGTGCGGCGAGCACAAAATCTAGAACAATATATATACTTAGGGAGTGTTACCGCATACGATTCTATTGAAAAGCATATGTGATAATCTAATATCACAGACTATTATATTTAAAAACCGTCAGTAATGACTCCTATTCACATCACTGACGGTCTATGATTATATATAACACAGACGGTTTTTCAAAACCATCTGTAATAAGATGTCTAATATAAGTCTATTTGTAATATTGTACAGTCTTAGATGTGCCTTGAGTAATACAGTCTTATATGTGTCTTTGGTGGAAGAACAAACTCATACCAAACATGGAAAAGGTATCTACGGTCCGTTTTTCTACATGTTTTCTCACATTCTTTCCCCCTTTTCTTCTGCATCCGAATGTTCAGGTGTGTCAGTGTGTGCATCTTCCCTCCTTTTCCACGGATTACGCAATATAGCATGGAGATGACTACCAACCATCGCACTTTGCACCCTTTCCATGTTGCTCTCCACTCGATCCACACAAAAGCCAACCTTGCACATTTTCCCCTTCCTTTTCCCTGAACTTTACTGCACCTAACCTCTGATACTTTGACACGTCACTGAGTCGCAACTCGCAAAGCAACTGACGCTTTCGCCGAAACCTCTTATTGCCTTCCTTTCCCACCCCATGCTCATCCTGCGTGCACAGCCTCCTCCGCGAGCCCACTCAGCTGCGCACCACTCACCACTCACCACTGCTCTATCACTTCCTCTGAATGCAAGAATGGCAGCCACCATGCCGTCGATGCCGTCTCCGACGACGTTCACGCCCGTGCAGCCGGACTACCAGGGTTCCTCGGCCACAGGCGCGGGAGTGGGCGCCGTGTCTCAGCACAGCTCGGGGGGCTCCATCGGTACGTTCTTCGCCGTGCTCGCGGCGGTCCTGGTGCTGACCCTGTTGTCCTGCATCTTCGGCCGGGTGTTCGCGGAGCAGGCCGAGGGGCCCGACGAGCGGTACGACTGCGGAAGGCTGGGGCGCCGGTGGTGCTGGTGGGGGGCGCCTCGCCGGATCGTCAGGCGAGAGGCGAAGCCTGCGCTGCCCGTGGGGGAGGTACCTGCTGCATTGCCACCACCGGAGCCATGAAGAGTTAAAGTTGCTGCTCAGGTTCGTGCCTGGCTTTTCTCGGTTTTCCTTCCAAGTTCCAATTAGCACAGCAGTCTGATGGAATGAAACGATAAAAAGCTTATTTGCACGTCAGTGTAGTAGATAGTAGTAGTATATGTTTTTTGAATCCTTCTGTCATCTTCATGTTACTGAGGATATATTTTTAGATTTCAGTCTTCATTCCTTTGTACTCCGATTAATTACAACGATATGGTACTTTCGGTGATCAACACTTCTGTTGAACTGAAGAGAGTTACTAGCAAGTAGCTACTGTTGCATCCATCACCAGTTGTTCGTTTGCACCGCAGAAATCAAACTCGTGGGCAAGTTACCTTTTCTTTTCTCTTTTATTCTCCTGATCTTATCAGTCTGAATCTTCGAACTGGTGTGAAGATTTAGTAGACCCTCATTTACAGAACCACAGCATTAGTGATTGACAACTCGAAAGGCACCGGTGGCTCTTCTTCGTTGTGATCAACCCATTACATTTCAGACCAATTGTGCCGGAATGTTAGGTATGCATGGTTTGGTGGTCACAGTAAAGAATGTTCTCCTACCCTACCCACACCCACCACATGGATGCCAGAATTGTTCATGTATTACCACTACTACCAACCAACTATACGACCATCTCTTGCCAATCTTCCATGTTGCCAAGTGCCAACCATCTGTTTCAATCATCACCCCGGAGCTACGCTCTTTCTCTGTTACTTCTGCGCGTACGAAAACCTCAGAAATGGGATGTGTAACTATCGAATCAATAGAAAAAATCCAGGTTAAGCAGAGGACAATTGAAACTGACTTGACAACTACTAGAGCAGAGCGGCAAGGACCCCATTTTTGGAACAAAAGGAAGCCGAAGCTCGATCGGCAGGCAGCTGAGAAAAGGACAAGATAATCCCGGCGAAGATCGAGTCGGCGATGAGTTAGATCTGATGGGATTCGTGCCGTACGAGGTCTCTCGATATGAACGTGTTTTAACCTAGCTAACCACGGACGCGTGCAGTATGATCGTCGCTAGGGGAGTCGGTACGTATGACGCGCGAGCGCCTGGCTCGGCTAATGCGCAGCACGGCATGTCGCATGATAATAGCAGTAGCAATGCTCAATGGCAGTGCAGGTGTATGGTGAGGAGACTGGAGCTTGCGATTGCACCAATGCGCTATAACTCCTAGAACGACTCAAACCGAAGATGTAAACTGTAAACACGCTACGGCCCCGTCCATACCTGCCGAGGCGGGCGCGCACGCACGCCAAGTTCGTCCCTTCCCGACGCGTCGCTGGCTCACCTCCTGTCCTTCGTCGGACTACCGGGAGCTGAAGGAGGACGTAAACATGCTGCAGACCGTGCGTGCGGGCTCACTGGCCAGAAATGTTCAATTATTTAGCATCTTTATTTATTTTGCAAAAATAGCTCCTCTTGTAGGGAAAAAAACTGTAAAAAATAGTCTCCCGCCGAGCTACAAACCACAGAAAGTGACTTTTCGCGCTTCTGTACTACAGAAATTGCTTTCCACGCTATAGCACCGCGGAAGGTACTACAGTACTATGTCACTGTAGCATGAAGCCTCTCCTTTCCGCTGTTCTGCACCGCAGAAGGCCCAAGTGTCGCTCTTTGGTCTTTCTGCGATAGGGAAGATGGGCTATTTTTGATTTTTTTTTTGAGATAGAACTATTTCTGCAAAAAAAAAAAAAGAGGAGCAGGCAAATAGGTGATGAATTCCACTGGCCACCGGCAACATTCAGTGTAGAGGGACGTGTACAAAACATTCAGTGAAAATTCAATGATTAGATACAGTACACATACATCATCTATATAGAGAATTAATAGATATGACAAGTTAAGACGGGTGGGCTATGTAGACAACCGTTTCCTCAATTAAGTATGTGCTGTCTTCGAAAGAGCCCGTGGTGAGTCCTGAATTCACCCTCATCTTCTTCAATTAGTTCAACCCACAAGTCAAATACCACGGCAGGAATGATTATTTTCTTTAGCCATTGATCAAATTATTATCCTTAAACTGGAGCACCGAATAATGTAAAAAAAGCAACAATTATCCAAGAGCAAGAGCGCCGAAAGAAACATAATAAACACAAGGTAAAATAGAACTCTGTTCTTTCAAAGAGCAAAAGACAAATGCCTATTGCTATTTTGAGGACAACAATATTTTTCTTTTGAAGCAAGCAACATATCAAATTCCAAAAAAAGGAAAAGAAATATGGATCAACATGACAGCAAGGCATAATATTTATTAAGTTGTGCATGGCTTAAATTTATTCTGTAAAATGACAACCCAATCTTAATTCCCTCAATTATACAAAAGAGAATAAATATATCCTACATGTGACAATATTCTGTTTGATCTTCTCATTTGGCAGGGGCCACTAATAATTGAATAATCAGCTGGAAGTATATAGGTGTTCAAGAAAGAAGAAGGCACTAACCAGTTGTTGAACTTTCTTACATAATTTTTAGGAAATGAGTTGTATAGACTATAGAGTTTTACAGTACTGTAAGGTCATCCCACTCTATAAATTTTGAAAGGGAGATTAGAAAGCTAGCAGCAGATCAATAAATGCAAAAGAAACCAGCATAAAGAGAGAGATAAAAGGTAAAATCTTCTTGCTCAATGTATCTAATTCTCTTCGTAGCTATACATCTATTCTTGTGGCAATCTATATGAGGAGAAAAATCAAGACATCGTTCTATTAGCTCTGAGACCGCAGTCTAACCCCAATGGAATAAGCAAAATGAATGGAGCCAAGGAAAACAAGCCAGCTAGAGAGTTATTGAAGGAAGAAAAGATTCTAACACCATTTCAAAAGAAATGGCACCATATATCCCCTGGACATATTATGAACAAGTGACAAATCAAAACAAGAAGAGGCACCGTTATATATATCTCTCTCGTAGATGTAGTATAGCTGCAACAAAATTGCAATAAACTAATGGTATTGACACTATATCAGAACACACTATAAGATCACTTAATTTCAGACAATAGCACAAAAAAAATGGGAAATAGTACCACAAACCTCCTTGAGCTAGTGCGCATATGCCTAGCAGAAAGATCAGACAGACCACGAGAAATTCATTCCAATTGGCAGAAAGACCGGACTAAACAAAAACAAGGGGACAAAGTCATTTGTCACCTTAAGTAATGAATATATACGCAATAAACTCTAATAACATGCGTTGATCTTGTTCATTTAAATATGTTGCCGGTTAACGATCAATTGCTGCTCGTTAACCAATCAATTATGATTCCTGAATTGACAGTTGTTGACAAAACAATGAAACAACGAAAAATAGAGTTCCTAGAAAAAACTTGAACCTTAAATTCCAGCGAAACCGCATCTATAGAAGAGGTTCTTCCTCAAAAACCATGGCTTTTCCAATTATGGAAAAGGCTTGAGCTGTCGGGGTTACTGGGCAATGGCTTCCCCACACAATGAATTTTTGACTGCCCCAGTGAACTCAATGAGTCCCTATCTGTCCGACTACTGTATTCTGTTTTTCACAACATTGCTCCCTACAGGCACGGTAGCGGTCAAGATACGCGATCAGGGCGCTGGATCAGCGAAGGACCGAAGCCCACTTTTCTGATGTCCTAAACACATGTGCTATTTAGAATCCTGCCCGTCGGGTTATTTATCGAAGGTTACAATAAAAACAGACATGTCGCATACCTGATTTCGTATATCAAATCAGGAATAATATTTACTTTCTGTGACACGGTCAAATATTTCCTACAAATGTTGTGATCGTCCAAAACAGGCCATTTCAAAAACAAACTAGTTGTAGCTATATGTTAAAAAGAAGCCACTCCCTTCAATCACAAATAGTTGTTGTTTTGGATATGTGTAGTCAAACTTTTAAAACTTTGGCCGACAATATCTTTTAAAATATTTAAATTGGATACATAAAAATCATATATGTAGATTTTTCTCGAAAAGTACTTTCATAATATTATAATTTTATTAGGTTTTATAAATATATTATAATAGAAATTAGTGATCAAAGCCATGTTTTAAAGACCGTGTTGATTTCCAAAATGATAACTATTTATGACTGGAGAGAATATAATGAGAACATGCCTGTCGGCGTTTCGAGCACCGGCAAGTAAATTTGTAAGTCTAAGGGGTCGCGCGTTCCTCTCCCTGAATGGTTAGACTCAAAAGTCCAAGATGTATCTTGGTTCGGCGTAAGATCCCTACTCCGATTCGTGTGGTGGCGCTGTATTCTATTATGCACAGATGACTGCACAAGGTTTACAAGCAAGAGTGCCAATGACTTAGTCGGATGGGTTCGATGGCGCTCTCTCTCTCTTCTTCGCCCTCCTCTTTCTACGGGAGCTCCTGCCTCCTTTTATACGAAAGGAAGGGGCATGTTACATCGGGAATTGGGAGAGGACAAGACGACCTACACTAGGAGCTTCGGTCCTTCGTTCTGTTGACTGATCAGCGCTCGATCTTACCCATGCTGGGTCGGTAGCTTAGCTGGTCAGGGCGGTTAGGTATTTCTCCGGGAAACGGCGTACCTGCCCTCTGCGAACCTTACGGGTGTTGACGTCGCTGCGCCTGACGTGGGCGCTGCCTCGGGAGAGAGCGTGTCTTCGTACTGTATGTGACCGGTGATGGGGTGGGGCGTGACTTCGGTCAGTCATTTAAACCTTCTGGGGAAGGAGCCGCCTGCCCTTGTATAGTCACTTTGATTGACCCCGTTCGTGGGGTACGTGGCGGTCGTTTGGTAGAGGCTGCGACACGTGACCCTCGGCAGGAGTGATCTTGGCACGATCGGAGTCAGGGGATTCCGACCTACTGCGAGGGTCGGGAGCCCTGTTTGGTCGGAGCCGGGGGGCCGTCTCACTGAGGAGGTCGGGAGCTTGGCTCGATCGGAGACACTTCCCTTGGTTGGTCGGGAAGGGAAGTCCCGTGTGGCTTTGCAGGTACGTAGGTCGGTAGTGGGCTGGAAACGGCCTGTTGGGTTTGAGCTGTGCTTGAGGCCGCTGGTTGGTCACCTTGGGCTGTTGGGGTACCCCTGTTATTAGTATTCGTCAGTGCCATTAGGCCCGTTTTAAACACGTAATTAGAAATTACACAAGGATCAATTCAATTCACATAAAAATAAGAAAAAAAATCTCTTTCTATAAAATACCTATTACATCGATCATTGGATCTCCTTACTTGCATGTATCAGCACGCCTCGCATTCATGGGATGTAAATTCCTACATTTTTATACAAGTGATCCACACTAAACGCAATTCCGGAGTAAGTCACGTCATCACAAAATTCATATGGCGTTGGATTAAACTTTGACAGCACAGATTTGCCTCAAATCAACGTGATTTCAGGCATCGTATGCTTAGAAGCAAGTATCAGTGAGTGACATCAACTGGCTACAGTAAGAAACCTTTGTAGTTTCATTCTCTGCCCTTTTCATTGGTTTGCCACTAACGAGAGGCTCCTCTCACTCGTCCTACTTAAATCCTTGCCATTTGTATGCCTTTCAAAACCCTTTCTTCCTCGCTGGTATGCAAGGATTCAAATTTCGTTTTCGGATAAAATCTCGCCTGGGACTAAAATCCGAAATTTCGTCGAAATCTCGGTATTTCGGACAAATCTCGGCCGAAATTCAAAAAATAAAATTCAAATTCGGTCCATTTTCAATAAAAAAAACCGAATTTCGGCCGGTTGACCCAAAATTTGGAGAGAAATAGCAAAAATTTTGGTAGTTTTGCACTGGCCAAAAAGTAAGTCAAACAATGACGATTTTTTTTAAAAAAATTCTGGAAAGTCTCGACACATCAATGATATTCCCATGAAAATTTTTAGATGATTATAAAATTTGAGGAATTTTTAAAAATTCAAACATTACTACTATTCTGATAAAACGCTGATAGGCAAGTTTGAACCAAATAAAAGTTGGAACAAACGAGGTTAGAAAATTTTGAATTTTTTTGTATAGTCCTGACACATCCATAATATTCTAATAAAATTTTCAGAAGATGATAAAACCTCATGAAGTTTTAAAAATTCAAACAGTGTTACTGTCCTGTTATAAGCCTTACTAGCAAACTTAAACAAAATGAAAAATAGTTCAAACTACGTTATAAAATTTTAAATTTTTTTGTGGATGGTCCTAATATATCATTAATATTTTAATAAATTTTTATATGATGATCAAGCTTCAAGAATGTTCAAAAATTCTGACAGTGCTACGTCCTGATAAAAACCTGATGATCAATACATAGATTTGTTTTAGCAATAAAAAAAGGTTTATAATTTTTGAAAAATTTTACAGAAGGGTGCTAAGGAAATTATTAAGATCTCATAAAAATTTTGAATTATGATCACGCTCTAATGAATTTATAAAATTCTTACAAAGCACAGTACCATTTATGTTCTTTTTTTATTTTTTTTAAAACAAATGAAGTTCAATACTTACATAGATTTGATTGAGCAAACAAAAAAATTGATTTTTTTTTTAAATTTTATAGAATGGTACTAAGGCAATTCTTAAGCTTTTATAAAAATTTATATCATAATCACACTTAGCAAATTTATAAAATTCTGACAAGATTATTGTCACAATTATGTTCATTCTATTTTTTATTTTTAAAGATGACAAATGAAGTTAAATTAATTTTAAATTTTTATGTATGATCCTACACTACTAAAAATAGTACCATAAATTTTTAAGATCATTATCAAGCTTGTAAAATTTTATAAAAATCTAATAGAATTTCTGCCAAAATTTTAAAATATCTTAAAAATTCAGTTTTTCAACAAATTTTCATAGAAGATGACTTTCTTAAGGGTTATTGGACCAAATCTGGCCATAAAACAGCAAAATCCGGTTTGGGCGAAATCGCCCCGAAAAAACAAAATTTTGGCGGTTATTGTAGCAATTTCAATTTTTTTATCTGGTTAGTAGTTTGGATTTCATGGTGGCCCGAAATCCAAAATTTCGGCAAAAATGTATCCCTGTATGTCTTTTCATGATCTCGTGTGTCTTCCCTCTGATCTCTTTTCACTCTCCTTCCACTCACATCATGATATGTCTTCTTCCAATGTCATTTATGTCCCAGACTAGCCTCTCATAACATCAACTGAGATTCACCGTCGTTATTACGACCGCAAGTTTAGCGGTAGTAGTATCAACAGTTGGATAAAAAGCGATGATTCAGATTTTCTATAGCATTATTCGCCATCCACGGTAGCAACATTTTTACTGCAGCACTGTTATGTGATCCAAACCCTTGTTACTTCGATAAAAACAGTGATGTCGATCGATAATTTGAGTCCCAGTTTCAACTGCACAAGACTAAATGAAACCTTTTTATCACATCGCTGTGCTGTCTTGTTGCAGTGTTTCGTCCTCTGTAGCCTAAGAATTAAGAAAATCAATATGATTTATGCATGCTACGAGGTACGGCCTTCTTTTGACTAGTAAGAACACACTGAGGGTATATTTAGGGGAATTGTAGTTTTACTGAAAAACTGTTTTTTCGCTTTCTGAGTTGAAAAACGGTTATAGCTTTTTATAAGAGACCTCTAATAAATAGCTAATTTCTCTCAGCAATAAGTTGTAAAAATATGTTCAACTCAGCTTTTAGCTTTTGGTTTTTGTTAGTAATATATGGTTTTGGCTTATATTAAAACCCGTTTAAAATCTGAGCTGTTTGGGAGGATTTACTGGCTTTTCAGAAGTTAAATCTGGCTTTAAGCCCCCAAACAAGGCTTAAAGTCGTCTGTATTGCACGGAGCGTGTTGTACCGGCTCTGAGTAAGAAAACCAAGTGTCCGGATCAGCCGTTGCTCTCGAAGAGTTTACTGTTACAACTCTGTAGAAATATTTTTTAAAAAAATTAGCCTCCGACGAATTTCTTTTTGCAAAAGTAGCCCCTAGCCTGGCAAAAACCGCGCATCCCAAGCGCGGCTCACCCAGTGCAACAAATTGGGGGCGTGCAATGCCCCAGTCCGACACGTGGCACCACAAAAAAATGCATGCAACGGACTGGAAGCGTTGCATGCTACATTAATTTTTGGTTTTTTTTGCTGTGAGAGGGTAGTTATGAAACAAAATAAAATTTAAATTTATTAGATTTTATAAATGCATTATAATAGAAAAAATTACACGACGGTTAGTTCTGAAAAAATAATTCGGAATAGAAGCGCTGTATGCAGTATGCTACAATGATTTTTGTTATTTTTGCTGTGAGAGGATAGTTATGAAAAAAATAAAATTTAAATTTATTAGGTTTTATAAATACATTATAATAGAAAAAAAATTACACGACGATTAGTTCTAAAAAATCGCACGTCGTACTATAAATATTTGAAAGACTCATATTCTATAAAGGGGTATAATATAACATAATATATTTGAGGAGACTAGTTATGAAAAAAATATATTTTAATTTTATTAGATTTTATAAATACGTTATAATATAAAAAAATTTGCATAGCGGTTAGTTCTGAAAAAATCGCACGTCACACCACAAAAATTTTGGGGACCCATATTCTATAGAGGGTCAGGTGCATAATATAACACAATATATTTGAGAAAGCTAGTTCTGGAAAAAATACATTATAATTTTTTATATTTTATAAATGAATTATAATAAAAAATTACACGACAGATAGTTATGAAAAAATAATTCTAGAGTAATTCTAAAAAAATAATTCTACGAGGATCCATAAGTATTTTGGGTCCTCAAAATATTATAGGTTTTATAAGTTAATTTTGATTTTTTTATTAGGTTTTATAAGTATTTTGAGTTCTCAAAATATTTGTGGTAGGACTTGCGATTTTCAGAACAAATCGACGTACGTTTTTTTCAGAACTAATCGTCGTGTAAAATTTTTTCTATTATAATGTATTTATAAAATCTAATAATTTTTTTTCATAACTACTTTCTCACAGCAAAAAAAAAGCGAAAATTACTGTAGCATGCGAAGCTTCCGGTCCGCTGTATTTTTTTTTTGCGTTTTTCGTTTTTTTTTGTTTTGCGGTGCTACGTGTCGGACTGGAGGTATTGCAGCGCCCCCAGTTCGCTGCACTAAGTGAGCCGCGGCTTGAAGATGCGATTTTCGCTAGGTCAAAAGCTACTTTTGCAAAAAAAAAAAAAAAAAAAAGCCGAAGACTAAATTTTTTTAAAAATATTTCTACATAGCTATAACAGTAAACTCTTCGTTGCTCTTACTCGTTGGTTCGTTCACCGGCTCAGTCCCCTCCCCGCTCGCACACGGCAGGCACACACTCGGAGTAGCCGCTGAAGCAGTCGCGGAGGAGACGCAGTGACGCGCACACACCAACCAAACACTAGTCAGCACGGAGCTCATCCCAAGTAGACAAACGTCACTCTTTGTCTCCCCCACCCTGCTCTCTCTCTCTCCCCACCCCTCCTCCCTTCGCTCACGACACAGGTCGCGCAAGCGCACGGAGAAGAATCGAATCGAAGCCCGAGAGGTAAAAAGGCCGTACCTAGGGTTTCGCTCGCCGGTGGGGAGCCCATCGTCGCCGCCGCGGCCGGAGTCGCCGGAGGCGGCCCCTCCGCTGAGGTAACCGTCCTCTTGCTCCGCCCTCCTCCATGCTGCTGCTCTACTACAGCTCTAGCTAGGGTTTTTGCGCCGAAATTCGGGGGTTTTGTCGGTGGGGTTTTCCGGATCTGGCGGGACTGGGGGACAATTGGGGCGCTCCTCGCAGGAATTGCGGGCTCCGGGGGCGCCGCATTGGCGGGGTTGGTGGAACTGGGGGGCGCCTCCTGTGCTTGGCGCTTCCGCGTGGTGCTACATGGTGCCAATTTCTGAAGAGATTTTTCTGGCATCTCTGGAGGTATGTGGGGGAATGGTTGAGGTTTAAGAGGGCTTTTAGGTCGCGATGGCTGTTCGACCTCTCCCTGGGGGGAGCCTGGGAATGATGCTGCTTGCTGAGGCTGCGTTGGCGTGGTGTGATTTGGTGGCCGTTTTGGAGGGTTTGTAGCAAACGGCTTGGTGAAATTTAGTTTGTTTCTACATTCTATGATACACTGGGTGTAGAGATTGGGCAGGTTTGGATGGGGAGGATTGGGTTTGTCCTGACTCCTGTCATTTCATTGTGGATGGTCTGGTATCCAACGCACGGAGCCTGCTGTTTTTGATTTGGCTGTGGATAGGGTGGTTTATTTATGCCAGTGCTTTTGGGGGGCAGTGGTTGGATTTGGTGCGTTTCGTTTGTAATCTCCTGATCTTCGAAGCTTCAAGATATATAGTTCTACTTTTGTGTGCTGGGACTCCATTATTGCTGAAGATAAATGATGCATCGAGTGATATTAATTGTTCTTGTAGTTTAGTTCTTGGTGATTTAGGCTTAAATGATCTTATTTTGGTAAATTTTCTGTGGTCATGGAAAATTTTTGGTTCGAATATTGAACTGGAGGTGCTTCAATAAATTTTAGGGAGTGAGTCTTGGTTGGGGTTATTAGGGAGATTCGGTGTAGAAATTAAATTTAGTAGTCTGTGGGCTGGTGCTTACTGATCAGCTTGTTGGTTCTGTGATCCTGTATTCATAATGTTTGGGGGAATTGGGGGTACTTTGGTCTTTCATTTCTCGAAGTTAATCTTGTAGTGTTGTTCACATAAAGACTGAAATTGGGCTTAGTCTTTACCCAGTTGAGGCTCACAAATGATCTTTCATACTTTTCATTGGAGTTCTTGTGGGTCCATAGCGGTGGTGATTAAGGTGCAATATTCTCTTGGAATGAACATCTTTTTTTGGTATGTTAGTTGTTAGATAACGGACTTCGCTAAGATTGGATTGAATTATGGTTTTTTTTTCCATTCTTGATGCTTTTCTGGTTTGGTAATGAGGCCCCAAAGTCATGTCCATATCGGGACTTTGAGGCTATGATGTTGCGTTTGGTAATTATACAACACCCGATGCAATGAATATGGTAACTGGTCTAGCGTAGGCCATTATGGCTAGTAAAAAATATTACCATATGGTTTGGGCTTCTAAGAGTGTCTTCTTCTAGTGGATAGTAAACACCGACCTGTATAATTGAGTGACAATATTTTTGGTCATATAATTATTGGACATTTGGACTTAATGACTTATTATGTTATACTTTTTTAGCAGGTTTCTTTGAGCTTGTACCCATGATTTCAGCTTTCAGAAGGTGATTGCAGAGGGGGAGGATGGACAAGGAGGAACACCGCATGATTGTTTTGGTATGCAGCATTTGCGCGTTCCTCTTTGCTGTCCTTGGCCCTCTCAGCTTTTGGGTCCTATGGGCTGTGAATTGGAGACCATGGAGGTTATATAGGTACGCTGGAGATTGAGTATGCTAATCTTTTATTAGCATCTAGCATTTGTATGTTCCTTAATTGGGCTTAGCCAATATCCTGCTGTGTTTATTGCTTATTGTGGACTATATTGTTTCCTATTGAAATTGTACGCGTTTTTTCCTTATACAATTGAATATCATGATTGATTTAATGTTCAATGCACCAGCCTCATCAAATTCATCATTGGTAAAGCAGAAAACCTTTTTTTTCTCTCATATTGTTTCTACTGTAAATGTTACCTTTTTTGCTTTCTAATAGTTCTGTGCACGAGGTCCATTTTTGTAGCAGTATGCTAGTAGTAGATTGGTTGCTGCATTTGTAGAAATTTCAACCAATAAAATGCATTTTGCTCATACTGCATATTCAGACAGCAAAGTAAGTAGGGCCAGTATCAGTAACACACTAACACATGAAATTATTTATTTTCGCATTAACACTTTCTGGTTACTTTAAGCCTGCTGTTCATTTATGGCATATGATTTTGTAGTCCTGTCTGATTTTGTGTTTATTAGAAGTAGTGGTCTGGCAAATATGCATCTTTATTTATGCTCATAGGTTCTCTCATTTGCATTTGTCTCATTTACCTGTTAACCTTTTCCACTTTATTTTGTTATTCAGTTGGATATATGCAAGGAAATGGCCAGCATATGCGCAAGGACCTCAACTAAGCACACTGTGCAGCTTTTTGACTCTTTTTGCATGGCTTGTCGTCATTTCCCCTGTAACAGTTCTGATAATATGGGGAACCATCCTTATTGCTCTTCTGGAAAGGAACATAATTGGTTTAGCCGTTATGATGGTTGGCATAGCTTTGCTGCTGTCATTCTACTCCATAATGCTCTGGTGGAGAACACAATGGCAAAGCTCAAGTATGTTTTCTATGCTTTGTCTTGATTTTATAACTTAGCATTTAGTTCTCTAGAATCTTATTTCCATATGTAACCCATGGGTCATGGATTGATTGAATTTGATACTCTGATAAGTGGTTTTTGTCTATGATTTTTCTGCTATTCTTGAAATCTACTTTGACCATTCGTATTATCTTCTATTGATTGTGATCATCCTGTCATTCTCTCAGGGTGATGCTTTTCGAGCAGATGTATTTAACTCTTTTCTTTGGCAGATTATAGTTTATGTATTTTGTCCTTAATGTGTATCTTGCTAGTGAAATGTATTAGTCCATGTCATACAAACTTCTGACTTGATTCGAGTAGTAATGAAACTACAGGAAGACGCTGTCTGCCTGCCCTTTCTTTTTCTGAGGTGTCATCTTGTGTGCACATGAATGCTCTTGAAATCTTTTTATGAGACTTCTGGGGGGCATGACCTTTCTCTCTCTAGAACACAGAATAAACCCTACTGACTCCTTGCTGTAAACATTAAATGTTACTTGACCCCATAAATTTGACATGATGTTCTGTGTCAAATTTGTGTGAAGATGTTCCTGATGTTAGCCATATAAAAAATCCTTGAGGCAGGGCATGGTCAGTCTCATTAGAAAATCAAAATACCAAAGAAATTGTTGCAAAACATGTTCAGTGACATAAAAGATGGTCAAATTGATTTGTTAGATTACGTAACCAAATGTAAGGATAAAATATTAAGACATACATAAAGGGTGAAGTTTTAAAGTCCTGCAGGGTTTCAAATGTTATCAGCAGTTTCCTCTAAAAAAGAGTTGTCAGCAGAATGCGTTTTTGCAGGATTTTCAGTAGTTGCTCCAACGCTTTCTTCACTTTGTTTTGTATGCTCTGTTTCTTTTAAATTGGTTCACTCTATTATCTCTTTGTTCTTTAATGAGCTGACATGCTGGTTCTTTATTGATCTCGATATTAACAAATGGATTATTTGGTGTAGAGGCTGTTGCTTATCTTCTCCTCCTGGCAGTAGGTCTACTGTGTTCCTACGAATTTTGTGCTGTTTATGTTACGGCTGGTGCTAGTGCTTCTGAGCTCAATTCCCCATCTGGGTTCTTTTTGGGGGTATCTGCAATATCATTGGCCATCAATATGCTCTTTATATGTAAAATACTGTTTAATGGTAAAGCTATTCTTCTTCACTTTTAGTTGAGAATCTCTTATAATTCGTTAATACGGAAATTCAGGAACTTCAGTTTTTCGTACATTTGATGTACAGGACGTGGATTTGATGTTGATGAATACGTGCGGAGGTCATACAAGTATGCATATTCTGATTGTGTTGAAGTGGCCCCTGTGTCATGCTCACCTGATCCTCCAGACCCTAGCGAGTTATACATGACAAAATCCAGCAGGTGAGCCCACTTTTTTTACCATTATTAAATATACAGGATCACTCAAATATCTGTCTAATTTGACTGTGCTGCCAACTTAAATAAGTTCTATGTTGTTGCTTTGGATAATCTATCTTTTCTTGTAATTTTGATAAGATGTTCATTCCTTGAAAATGCAGGGTCTTGCATCTAGGGCTTCTCTATCTTTGCTCACTGGTTGTGCTTGTTGTCTATTCCATCTCGTATGGTCTGACCTCAAAAGAAGCACGTTGGTTGGGTGCTTTAACTTCAGTTGCAGTAGTGATCCTTGGTAATGTTTTTTCATTGTACCATTGGTGGTTGTACTCTGTGTCTTGTTCTTTGACATCTTATTTTCTTTTGCACAGACTGGAATTTGGGTTTGTGTTCATTTAGGTTTGAACTTCTTAAAAGTCGGACACTAGCATTATTTGTGGCTGGAACATCAAGGGTTTTTCTTATATGCTTTGGGGTGGATTACTGGTTTGTATTCATCTTTGTGCTTTTATAGTTGGAGCATATTTAAGAACTAGTACATTTTCCTATTTGCTAATTAAGGTGTTACATTAGGTACCTTGGACATTGCATCAGTTATGCTTTTGTAGCATCTGTGCTTTTAGCTGCTGCTGTCTCTTGCTGGCTTTCTATTTCAAACCCCTCAGTTGCAAGGATAGATGCACTAAGAAGTACGGTGATAAAGCTGCGAGAAGGATTTCGAAGAAAGGGACAAAATGGTTCTTCAAATTCATCTGAAGGTTGTGGATCTAGTGTGAAGCGTAGTAGTGGTAGTGTTGAAGCAGGTCAACATGGCAATGCAACTGATTCTATGTACAGAAGCAATTCACAAAGCGATGGTGTCAATTGGAACAATGCTCCTTTTGATCGATCCAATAGTTGTCAAGAAGGCCGGAGCTCTGACAAGAACATAGATAGTGGACGTGCAAGTTTAGCCCATCGCAGTAATTCTTGCCTTTCTGCTGTCCAAGACTCTGAAACTGCCATAGTTTCGGCAGATAGGCATGGGGATCCCACTGCTTCACTTGTTGTTTGTTCTAGCAGTGGTTTGGAAAATCAAGGCTGCGAATCTAGTGGATCAGCTACTGCCTTGGGTAATCAGCAACTATTGGATTTAAACTTGGCTACAATTTTTCAGGACGGACTGAATGACCCAAGGATCACATCTATGCTAAAAAGGAATGGTGGACTTGGAGATGTAGAACTGGCTAATCTTCTTCAGGATAAAGGCCTAGATCCAAATTTTTCCTACATGTTGAAAGATAAGGTTATGGATCCACGGATTTTAGCTTTGCTACAGAGAAGCAGCTTAGATGCAGACAGAGAGCATCAAGATGATGTAGATGCTACTGCTACTGATTCAGATAGACTGGATACAACTATTGCAAACCAGATCTCTCTGTCAGAAGAACTAAGGAGAAGTGGGCTAGAAAATTGGCTGAATCTTTCAAGGCTGATATTCCATCAAATAGCTGGTACTCCAATACGAGCCTTTGTTGTTTTTACCCTAATATTCATCATAGAGACAGTTACTGTCTCTGTCCGTCAACCGGAGCCCATAAAAGTGATAAATGCAACACATAAACAGGTATTTTTTGTTGCAGAGGCACTGTAATACCTTTGAAAGGTTTATTTCAATTTTGATTTTTTTTATTAAGAGTGTGATTGCTTTTCCTTAAATTGGCAGTTTGAGTTTGGTTTCTCGATACTGCTTCTATCACCAGTTGTCTGCTCCATCATGGCATTCATTTGGTCCTTGCGTGCGGAAGAGATGATGATGACATCCAAACCCCGGAAGGTGATATAGAACAATAGAGAATTTTTCGTTGTTTTCCAATGATTGTGCCATGTCAGGACAAATTTGTCATATTAATACAAGATTAATTTTTGTACCCTATCAGAACAAGTGCTTTGTATTGCTTCTGTTTGAACATTTACTGTGAGCCAAATGCTATGTAATGCAAAATGAATACGATGCTAGTGGCAAATTGAAAAATTCTTATTGTACAAGAATTTAGTAATACCTTTACGTTTGTGTGCCTTTAAGATAACCGTGAGTATCTTTACTAGACATGTTTCAGTGCATCTAACTCTTGTCTGTACTATCTGTTTTGATGTGTCATGTGTGCTTTATATTGCATTGAATATGCTGTTATATTTCTTCAAATATTACTGGATTCTCAGCTAAAATGAATTGCCTTTCTTTTCCCCATCTTCAGTATGGTTTCATTGCGTGGCTGCTCAGTTCATGTGTTGGTTTACTTCTCTCGTTCTTGAGGTACGCTGCTTAATATTTGAAACATCAGTTACTAGTACTATTATAATTTTAACTATATGTGACTATTAATTAGTTTTCCATCCCTGTTTTGTTGCCTTGTTTATTTGACTAAAGATTTTCACAAGGGCATAAAATGAAATATGAACAGCATGCTATTGATAGTCATAACCATTTGTCTGTATTTTTGTGTATGCTTTTAAATTCTAATATCGTATTGTATTTTACTATTTTATATATTCTTTGCATAGCTTTTTATTGCAACCCCATCTGGTTTATGTACAGGAGAATCATGTTTACATGAGACTTATTATATATATATATTTTTGAAACTTATAGGACTTGTTATGTTTGTGGAATGGATTGATGTGTTTACTAGTGAAAACGTGATTATGTGTCATTCTTCAGTTGGCAACTGAAGGGACCTATCTATTTAGATTCTTAAAGTTAATTTCAGCAGTGGGTACAGATCACAATACAGCTAGTTACCTGTTACATGTTCAGTTCATTTTAGGTGGCATGGGACTTGTTCAAAACTGGCTCTTTACATAAAATTATACTTTTAAGGTGCTTTGTCCTCAAGTATGTTAGGAAAATAGGGAGTCAACTGTTGTATTCCAAGTGCCCAATGGCCTAATATATAGAGTTACAAGAGCACACGTCTCGAGGGAAAGGCAATACGGAACTAAACACTAGACTAGCACACATATACCCTTAACAAAGTCTAATGATGATGTCGCTGCTGTAGGTTTTGGCTTGTCTTAGTCTCGCAGACTGGTTTATGATAGTTTCACTTCCTAATTGATCAATTAATTTTTATTTTTGGAAACATGTACAAGATTTAAAGCTTTAGGTTGATGCTATTTTTAGCTGGGCAATGTGCGCTGGCTATACATATTCAAATCATCTTCTGTCTATACCTGTTTTACATATGATTTCTGTAGCAATTGGATGTCTACAATCAATTTATACATTTAATCTGTGAGATGTATCATGTTTTTGGTCTGAAAATTACCTATGCAAATCTGCAGCAAGTCATCAGTTATATTGGGCTTGTCTCTCACGGTCCCACTCATGGTGGCTTGCCTCTCATTTGCTATTCCTATATGGATGCGTAATGGCTACTGTTTCTGGATTCCGGGAGGGGAGCTTGATAGTCGTGAAAATATTCGTCAAACTCCAGGGAAGAAAGAGGTTTGTAAATCAGTTCTTTGTAAAGTTAGCAATAGGCATCCTTTATCACTTTCGGTATACTTAAATACTAATTCTAAGATACTCCAATGCGATATGGTTGAAAAAACTTCATTAGAGCCCTTTAATGTTCTGTATACCCTTTTCCATATGTAAAAGTAGTATATGCACAAATTGTGCTATAAAAAGTGTGACTTTGATGAAATTTTTCATGGAACTCACTTTGGAGTATCTTAGATTCATTATTAGAGTATGCTCAAAAGGATAAAGAGGTATACTTTTCTTGTTTAAATGGTATATGAGAAGTGGAAGTACGTACTCCTAGGAGTATGTAATCAATATGTGCAGTTTTCATCTATATAAGTTCTTTGCATAGTTATAAGGTACGCTGAACTTTGACACAGTCTCGTATGTCAACAATACCATTAGCAAGAGCCAAGAGCTGGATGGATACCTGAACGTGTTTACTGGAAATCGGTTTTCTCCATATTGTGATCGTCTTATCAGCACGAGTGCACCATGTTTTGTAGCATGCCCAAATATGAACATTTTTTTGGTCCCAATTTTATACATATTTATGTTTATTCCACTTTTCTAATATTATTATAGATAGTTTGGAATGCATTTCAACCTTCCAGCAATGGCCAATTGGCCATTAAAATTATGTCAGGGTGCTCATCATTGATCTTTTGTTGTCAGCGGGCTCTCTTTGCGATCAGCATAATTGTTTTCACTGCATCTGTTATTGGCCTTGGTGCAATAGTATCAGCGAAGCCTTTGGATGCTTTAGGCTACAAGGGATGGAATGCTGATAAAAATAGTTTCTATTCTCCCTATGCAACGTCGATGTATCTTGGATGGGCATTATCTTCAACAATTGCTGTGCTTGCCACTGGGGTGATACCTATTGTTGCTTGGTTTGCCACATACCGATTTTCTCCTTCATCAGCTATATGTGTTGGCCTTTTTGCAAGTACGTCCTAGCTGATCTTTTCTCAAAGTTCTCATTGGATATTGAACGGAACCACCTTGCACTTTCAGATAACTGACTCCTGAGTTATGACTTTCTGCAGCTGTTCTTGTATCCTTTTGCAGTGCGTCCTATTGGGGAGTGGTAAATTCACGAGAGGACGGGGTTCCTCTGAAGGCTGATTTCCTGGCAGCCTTACTTCCCTTACTTTGTATTCCTGCAATGTTTTCACTGTTCACCGGACTGTACAAATGGTATAAAGATCATCTTCAGCATTTTTCATTTCCACTCGAATTTCTGCTCTGCTGAGATGAAATTGCAAATGATTTCAGGAAGGATGATGATTGGAAGATCTCTCGTGGAGTTTACATTTTTATTGGCATGGGAATGATGCTATTGCTCGGTGCAATATCAGCAGTAATTGTCACAATTAGACCTTGGACTGTAAGTAAAGTTTTTGTGACCCTGATATTTAAAATAGCTTCATATTAATATCAATTCATTTGGGTTATAACAGAGTATAATTGACCTGCCATGTTTATACAGGTTGGAGTTGCATGCCTCCTAGTCATCCTGTTCCTTTTATTTGCTATTGGGGTCATTCACTACTGGACATCTAACAACTTCTATTTAACAAGGACACAGATGCTACTTGTTTGTTCCCTTGCTTTTCTCCTCGCGTTGGCTGCCTTCCTGATGGGTTTATTTCACAGTGAATGCTGCTCTTTCTCTGTCTTTCAACCTGTTTTCAATATTTTTATCGGTTTGAGGTACTGTTGTCATATATCACATACACGTAACTTGAATTAGCTTACGATTTTTGCAGAGAAGCCTTTTGTTGGAGCATCTATAGGTTATTTCTCATTTCTATTTCTTCTCACGGGAAGGGCATTGACTGTAAGTTTGATATATGTTGAGATAACTGTTAGCTATCAGATGCTACATTTGACGTTTGCTGATTATCTTGTAGCACTGAACTAATGTACCTTTCGCAGGTCCTTCTATCGCCACCAATTGTTGTGTATTCACCAAGGGTATTACCTGTATATGTTTATGATGCTCATGCAGACTCTGCTAAAAATGTTAGGTATGGAAATGGCCTTTCCAATTCTACCTATTCACATATCTTTCTTGTGTTCAGGATTGGTCATAATTTCTTTGTTTCTGTTCTATCCTATCCAAAAAGTGCTTTTGTCAGCTGAGAAAATACACTAACATCATTCTCTTTACAGCTATGCCTTCCTTATCTTGTATGGGATTGCATTGGCAACTGAAGTTTGGGGTGTTATTGCTAGCCTGATAATGAATCCTCCATTTGTTGGGGCTGCTATTTCTGCTATTACTCTTGTAATTGCCTTCAGCTTTGCTGCTTCTCGACCATGCCTGACTCTTAAGGTTGGTCCTTTTGTGCAGCTAAAATCAGCAGGCTTTATTCAAGTGGACATTCTTTGTTCTTGCTCCCTTTCTCATCTGTAGATTACTTGAAATAATCTTTTTGATATTTGAATCAGATGATGGAGGATGCCGTTCATTTTCTCAGCAAGGATACAGTCGTGCAAGCAATGTCACGGTCTGCTAACAAAGTAAGCCTATTGTATATTATTTGTATTAAAGTAATCAACAAATCCCTTCTTTTAAAATTGGTTAATGTAGTTTTTCTGTGCATACTTCTGTTAAATCAGTTTTGGTACATTAATGTTTCTGAGTTGGCATCATATTTAAACCTATTTCAGCAGCACTTCATTTGTAGGCAGTATTATTGTTCGAAATCAAAATATTTTTAGTTAATCCACCAATTTCCAGGATCTGTTCATAACAATGAAATTACTATAACAATATGATATTTCTTGTTTCTATATTGTTGATAGT
This sequence comes from Otatea glauca, assembly GCA_036346275.1. Classification (NCBI taxonomy): domain Eukaryota; kingdom Viridiplantae; phylum Streptophyta; class Magnoliopsida; order Poales; family Poaceae; genus Otatea; species Otatea glauca. Next base: position 46,225,867 of record CM070714.1, read on the forward strand.
ATGTTTGGTGTGTAACGCAGACAAGAAATGCTATATCTGGGACTTACTCAGCGCCTCAGAGGTCTGCAAGTTCTGCTGCTCTTTTGGTTGGAGATCCTGCTATTACATTGGATAGGGCTGGGAACTTTGTGCTTCCTAGGGCTGATGTTATGAAGCTGAGAGATCGTTTGAGAAATGAAGAAATCACCGCAGGATCTTTCTTTTGTGGAGTAAAAAATTGTTTAATGATTTGCCCTGGGTACCCGGCAGATGTCGATTATCGCAGGAATATGTGTGCCCATGCACGGATTTTGGCTTTAGAAGAAGCAATTGATACTGAATGGGTGTATATGTGGGACAAATTTGGCGGTTATTTGCTTCTGTTGCTTGGCTTGACTGCCAAAGCTGAACAAATACAGGTATAAACTTGGTTCCTTTGTCATTCTTGTCTTCCCCCCCGATTCATTAGCATTGTTAATGCTTTGTATTCCTATTTTGTTTCAGGATGAAGTTCGTCTTAGACTTTTTCTGGACAGCATAGGTCTTTCTGACTTAAGTGCCAAAGAAATTAAGAAATGGATGCCTGAAGATCGGAGGCAATTTGAACTCATTCAAGAAAGGTAATTTTATAGTGTTTTTTAATTATACGATGGTTTTATGTAGAGCTCCCTGAAAGTCGTGGGCTCATTATCTCAATTTTGCTCTTATTTGTGTCTGTAGCTACATAAGGGAAAAAGAAATGGAAGAGGAGGTCTTGATGCAAAGGCGAGAGGAAGAAGGGAAGGGAAGGGAAAGAAGGAAGGCATTGTTGGAGAAAGAGGAACGTAAATGGAAGGAGCTTGAAATGTCACTGCTGTCTTCTATTCCTGATGCTGGAAGCAGGGATGCTGCAGCCATGGCGGCAGCTGTCAGAGCTGTGGGTGGTGACTCTGCTCTGGAAGATTCTTTTGCAAGGGATAGGGTCTCGTCAATAGCTCGTCACATACGAAAGGCACAATTGGCTCGGCGAGCAGAGCAGGTTCTGTTCCCATAGTACTTATATTCTGTCAACTTCTAAAGCACAGCTTCCACAATTATATAGCTGAAAAATGTACTTTTTGAGTGCATGAATTGGGCATAGCCATCCTTTCTGAGTTTATTGTCTGTTTTATGGTTCACCTTGAGGCTGGTTACCTGGCCACATCAATTTCATGGAGCAATTTAAGTTACATAATCAAAGCCTGGAAAGTTTTCTTTTGTTTCTAACTCCAGTAGCACATGTTATATGCACATTTCCTATAGCTACTGTTCTCGCTGATACTATTTAGATCTCTGACATTGTTATGAACTGTCGAACAGACTGGCATTCCAGGCACTGTATGTGTACTTGATGATGAACCAAGGAGTACTGGCCGCCATTGTGGAGAGCTTGACTTGTGTATTTGTCAAAGTCAAAAAGTTAGCCTCTCCATTGCAGTAATGGTTCAACCGGTATCTGGTCCTGTCTGTCTTTTTGGAACTGAATTCCAAAAGAAGGTTTGCTGGGCAATATTGGTGGCAGGGTCGGAACAGGGAATGGAAGCTGGACAAGTTGGCCTTCGATTGGTGACTAAGGGCGAAAGGATGACTACTGTTGCTAAAGAATGGAATATTGGTGCATCTAGTATTGCAGATGGCAGGTACCAGCTGTTCACAACTGTTGTATTTTGTAACGAAAGGAAAAAGGCAATCAAAAGCAGCTAACCTGTTCAGCTTTTCCTTGTCACTGCAGTGCCTGATGAACATTTGCTATCTGTTACTCTGTTGCTTATTTCTATGGTTTTTCTTGTATTTTGTATATAAAGGATGTTTTTGATGAACAAGTGTCAATACTGACAATTTTTTGCGTTCAGATCTGTTCACTTCTGCTACATCAGTGGCTGGTCCTATATGGCGTTGCTTTAATTAGTTATTTAAAAATGAAAACAGTAGGGGAGAGCCCTATTGAAAAGCTTTTGTTCAATTTTGATGTAAGTTCTTCCCCCTTTTTTCTTTTACTGTGAATATCTGATAGTTGCCAATGTGCATTTGCAGGTGGCATCTTGTCACTGTGACTATAGATGCCGACCTAGGTGAAGCAACTTCTTTCATAGATGGGGTTTATGATGGATATCAGAATGGGTTGCCATTGCCTAGAAATAATGGCATTTGGGAACCTGGGACAGATATTTGGGTTGGTGCTAGGCCACCCACAGACTTGGATGCCTTTGGTAGGTCAGACAGCGAAGGTTCAGACTCAAAGATGCAGATCATGGATGCTTTCTTATGGGGAAGATGCCTGACTGAAGATGAGGTTGCTATATTACATACAGCCATGTGTCCTGCTGAGTATGGCTTGTTTGACCTTACAGCTGAAGATGCTTGGCATGGAAGTTATTCTGCAAGGGTAGGTTCTTGCTTCTATCAAGCAATTTCTTATTTCTAACTATTTGTGATGTCATGAATTTGAAGTAATATGAAACTATAAATGTGATTTTCTTATTTACTGTGTTGTCATTCAGGTAGATGACTGGGAAAGTGAAGAAGCAAATTTTGAGCTATATGATCAAGAGGATGTTGAATGGGATGGGCAATACTCAAGTGGTAGGAAACGTCCGGTGCGTGATGCAGTAGCTATTGACATTGATTCCTTTTCTAGAAGACCACGGAAACCAAGGTTTGAGACACGAGAGGATGTCAACCAGCGTATGCTGTCTGTCGGAACGGCTGTCAGGGAAGCTCTTATAGCAAAAGGAGAGAAGACTTTTACTGATCAAGAGTTTCCTCCAGATGATCGATCTTTATTTGTAGATCCAATGAATCCTCCTCTAAAATTGCAGGTACTCTACAGTCTACATGCATATCTCTAGCACTTGTGCACTAAGTATTGGTTAAGTCTTTGCCATTGATCTCTTTTTATGAGTTTAGGTTGTTTCTGAGTGGATGAGGCCTTCTGACATAGCTAAGGAGATATCGATCAGTTATGAGCCATGCTTGTTTTCTGGTTCTGTGAATTCCTCGGACGTGTGTCAGGTATATTGTGTTTGCTTTGTGCTGGTCTGGTATATTTCTTTGTAGTGGGAATTCGAGTAAAACATTTTAATCCATGATTTCGTATTATTAGTTGAAGTAATATCCAATTTGCCCAACTGTTCTTTTCAGGGTCGGTTGGGAGACTGTTGGTTCTTGAGTGCAGTTGCAGTTTTAACGGAGATTTCCCGTATATCTGAAGTCATAATCACTCCTGAGTACAATGAAGAAGGGATTTACACTGTCAGATTCTGCATTCAGGTATTCAATGATCTGAACCATGTGCTTAATAAATATCCATTCACTTGGGTTGTTCTTTTGTAGTACATAATGGTAGACCACAATTTTTTGATGAGATTTTACATTTGTACTCAGGAGTGCTTTTACAATTTGTTTGTGCTTTTACTATAGTCCATTATGGACCATTTGATCTATATAGTACATATACATATATGTTAACATATTTGTGTATTAGATACAGTTTGGGTTTGGTCCCACATAGTTTCCGTATATCTTTTACATGTATATGCTGACCAATTGGTCCACAACGTAGATTATTGGTGTCTCCTAAATCTAAGAATGTTAATAAATAGCAAACAATTTTTTAATGCCTCATTATCATATCACAAATACCCTGCTGCCCATATTACATGCAGTGCATGATGCACTGCATTTATTACATATAAAAGATGTGAAAATAATTCATCAGTGTTCTGCTACCAATGTAGTATATGCCTGCGAAATTCCACGATCAAACTCCAACAGTAGTTGAGAGGACTAAAAGGAAGATACATAGTGCACATGAAGACTGAAGAGTGCATGCAACTTATTTTCTCTAGGGCCTATGCATTGTTTTCCATCAACTCTAAAAAATTGTCTTCGTCTCATCTTGTGAACAACAGAGCTTATGCAATATTTTCGACCAATTTGACTCTTTGAGTTTATATTTCATTATATTTTCACCAGGGTGAGTGGGTGGCCGTGGTTGTTGATGATTGGATCCCCTGCGAGTCTCCCGGGAAACCAGCATTTGCTACTAGCAGAAAACAAAATGAGCTCTGGGTATCCATTCTTGAGAAAGCCTATGCAAAACTTCATGGCTCTTATGAGGCGTTGGAAGGTGGGCTTGTGCAAGACGCTCTAGTGGACCTCACAGGAGGGGCTGGCGAAGAGATTGATATGCGGAGCCCCCAAGCGCAGATTGATCTTGCTAGTGGAAGATTGTGGTCTCAGTTGTTGCATTTTAAACAAGAAGGTTTTCTTCTTGGTGCTGGAAGTCCTTCTGGCTCTGATGCTCATATTTCATCAAGTGGCATTGTTCAGGGACATGCTTACTCAATTTTGCAGGTTTGTTCTCATTTGTGTGTGAGCTTCTGGGCCTCTGGCAAATAGTCAGTTCTCTGTTCCTTTTATGCTAGACACATTTATACTGTATTTTCAGGTAAGAGAAGTTGATGGCCACAAGCTTGTCCAAATTAGAAATCCATGGGCAAATGAAGTTGAATGGAATGGACCATGGTCGGACTCGTCACAAGAGTGGACTGAACGAATAAAGCATAAGCTCAAGCATGTTCCACAGGTACTTAAGTACTTGTCTCCTTGCTATCAGTTTACCTGGGTAGATGGTATTGCACTACCTGTGGTAAGAAAGAAACATGCTTGTATGACTTTATCAAACTAAATAGATGATTAGATTCCACCATACACAGGATTATCATCGAAGTTTTTTTATCTTGATGGCACAAACAGTATTTTTTTAGTAAGATATAATTGCTTCACACCATTTTTACTAGCTCCTCTCTTTGCCTAAGCTTTCAAGTGACCACGCTACAGTTTAATTTAAAAACAGTATGTGGAAATTGCATAGTGTCAATTGCCACCCCTGCAATTTTGGGTTGCAAGTTAATGCATTGCACCAAAAGGAAACAAAATATAGCTCCAATTTCATTTTCATTTACGCTCTGACTCTTCCCCCCTTATCTGTCATTCTTTCTTATTGCAGTCGAAGAATGGGGTATTCTGGATGTCTTGGCAAGATTTTCAGATTCACTTTCGGTCAATATATGTTTGTCGTGTTTATCCACCCGAGATGCGCTACTCTGTCCATGGGCAATGGCGTGGCTATAGTGCAGGTGGTTGCCAAGATTACGACTCATGGCATCAAAATCCTCAGTATCGGCTTAGAGTAACAGGACGTGATGCTTTATATCCTGTTCATGTGTTTATTACTCTTACACAGGTATGTGCCAACGTGCATGTTAATGTAAAAATTAGAGAGCACTTTGATGTTGATCTGAAAAAACTTCTGCTTGTCAGGGTGTTGGTTTCTCTAGAAAGACACATGGTTTCAGTAACTACCAATCTAGTCATGATTCTTCGATGTTTTACATTGGAATGAGGATACTCAAGACACGGGGCTGTCGTGCTGCTTACAATATCTATATGCATGAATCAGTGGGTGGAACAGATTACGTTAACTCAAGAGAAATATCATGTGAATTGGTCTTGGAGCCTTATCCGAAAGGATACACAATTGTGCCAACAACCATCCATCCCGGGGAGGAAGCACCTTTTGTTTTGTCAGTTTTTACAAAAGCACCAATCAAACTAGAAGCTGTTTAATGTAAGATTGAGATTCCATGTTTTTGCTGTTGGTTGCTGCTGGCCCAGGCTCCTTGGGGTCCTAGTGATGCAGAGTCTAGCTGTGGATTCAAGAGGAACAGAAAATGGTATGTATCTGATTCTTGCCCATTGTCTAGGATGTTCCCTGTTTCCTATTTGCCTTGTCCAAAAGGATCTACTGTTAGCCTCCTATGGTGGGGTCTAATGCTACAGTGTGCCACTGTGCTCCAAACTGCAAACAGCCTGTCATGTGCAGCTACATGCTCATGCATTAATTCAGATGCAAAATGAAGGATTTGAGCTAACTCACCTTACAACCATTTCAGGATATTTGATATAGGAATACACCTGTAGCTGGGAGTTATGATGTAGCAGCTCTGCTCTTCGACCTGAATATGCTGGAATTCATCAGGCCTTGCTACATGCAAGTACATAAGCTTGATTGCTTCGTAGAGCTGATAGACAATGCAATGCTTCTTTTGCTAAAAATATATGGAGAGAAGGCAATGTTTGCAGTCAGCAGATTGCATGGTGTTCATGCATCAGATTCATGACCCTTTGATCACCGTGCATGTGCTGGATGAGAAGAATTGTGGCTGTTTTCTGGTCCATGCTTGTAGATAGTGGTGGCAGCTAACATTTAGACCTAGTAGCCCCATCCTGTGTATAGGTATCCCATGTTCCCTGTACATACTATAGAGTTAGATGAGTTAACCTTGTGCCCATCGTTCCTATAAGCGCGTAGAGATTTGCGCAGCTTGGAAATAGTACCATTTTAGCAAGCTGCAGTTTTGCTGATCCAAACTTGAAGTAGAAGGCCATAGTTGTCTTCAGTGATTGACCTGTATGTAATTGAAATATGATCTCATTCAATGGAAGCTATTTTTTGGTACCCTGTGAAGCTGCCTTTGGTAACATTGGATATCTTGCCGTGCTGTTCTGCTATGCTGAAATATTGTGTACGTGATTCAGGCATTGTGCATGATGCTGTCGGTGAAGTAAGACAGTTGATGCGGGCATATGCAGGTAGTACGGTACTAGCATACTCCCTATATTAAACTTCGGTAGGTTCTGGCTCCCGCTGCTGGTCCATGTCGCCCGCGCCTCCCCCTCGCTGGCAGACTTAGAATTGGGTGGTTCTGAATTTGGATGAAGGAAATAATTTCAGACAAGGAACGGTGCAGATCTGTTGATACCTTTTCGGTTATGTGCATCCAAGGGTCCAGGAGAGAGGACTGAGGATTATGAAGTTGGAAGGGCCACGATTACACCATAGCGCTTGAGCAGGATCTAGCGTCAGGGATTGATATGAGTAATCACTATTTAGCGTTAAGAAAGGGAGTAGTTTACTATTCGCTGTACTCTTCTTTTACATTCTGTAAGTCTGCTGCTGTAATGGGTAATTTCTGGAGTTTTTAAGGGATGGCAATTGTAAGATGAATCTATCGAAGAAATGAATTCTGGATAGTTCCTGCTTTCCTCTTGTTCTCTGTCGTCTCCTCTTTGCTTTTCCATTTGATTTTTCTTACTTTAATCCGTTCCTAAATCTTCAATTCAGTCGGACCCCAGTGGATCCTGACATTTTGGTATCAGAGCCACAGAAATCCTTGGCCAGGTCTTGAAATTTAGGTTCTGTGAAACTCCCTGATCTCGATCAAGACGTTTTCTGACCAGGAAGAGTAGGTTGGAGAGGATCCATGAGTTCTCTCTGTAAAATCCCTAGTTAGGCCGAAAGTGACAAGGCAAGGAACCGTTGGGGAAGAATCAGAGTCTCAATTGGCAGCAGGAGTTGGGGAAATCAAGGGAAAGATAGCAGAGATGAATCAACAGAATCTGGAGATGGGGGAAAGTGTTAAACAGATGCAGATTCAGATGCAAAAGCAAATGAGGCTTACATGGAAATGTTGATGGCTAAGGAAAGTTATGGAGGACAGCAGGCAGGGGGCTCGGCGCCAATACTCAACGAAGGGGAAGGAACCCACTTAGGGCAAGAACACGGTGGATCACCAATCATTGCAGATTAATTGATTGGGACAGCTGTGAGTGGGTATTCTTATGCACCACAGGGATCGTGTGCAGGGCTAGGGAATTTTTCTATCACTTCAGCGGCAGCCCTACATAGCCACTCCAACAGCAACAGTGATGCCCCCAATACCAACATATCATAGCAGTACAGCTCCTGTTCAATTGGGCTCAGGACATCCATTAATGTCAGTAATTCCTGCACAAACCACTGGACCAATTCCTCAATTCGCTAATGGAAATACGTTTGCACCTCAATATGTGACAGCTACTACCACTTATGTACCTCCTTATGGTCTTGGACAACACACTTATTCAGGATATGGACATATGAGACCACATATGCATTGGGGTCAACATTGGATTAGGCCTCCAGAGATGCAATATGCAGCACAACCTTCTTGGCTATTTAATCACAGTAGGGAAAGAAATCAATATGCCCAATCTTTTAGTAAGACTAAGTTGGAATTTCCAAAGTTTGAAGGAGACAATCCTGAGGCATGGATCAGGAAGGCTGAAAAATACTTTGAATTGGCAAAACACCATTGGAACATAGAGTTTCTGTTGCTGAAGTATACTTAATGGGAAGAGCTGATCAATGGATAAGTAGCAATAGTATTGATACTAATAGTTTGACTTGGCCGCAATTTTGTAATATGATCTGTAAGAGATTTGCTGCAGAGAACAAGGTAGACATTGCAGACACATTCTGAGGATTACAGCAGTTAGGATCATTTAATGCATATATCGATAAGTTTGAAGAGGTTATGTCTCTAGTGAAAAGGAATAATCCAATGCTTAGAGAAGGGTATTTTCTGGATTTCTTTGTGTCAGAACTGAAGGACTACATCAAGGTACCTCTAAAATCTTTAGATCCGAAGACATTGGCGGATGCCTATGTACATGCTAGAAACTATTAAAGTACGCCACTGTATAAGAAATCGGCCAATTGGGCTATTACTATGGGGACAAAAGGAAACTATCAAGGAAGTAGTATGACTAGAAGCAATGTTGCTGGGAAAAGCCTTAAAAACTCAAGCCCTGGAGCTAATAAATGGAACAATGGGAAGTGTTTTAAGTGTCAAGAACCCTGGTCCTAGGACACAATAGTGTGTGTAAGTTTAAGAAGACCATTCACTTGATTACCATGGAAGATGATGAGGAGGAGGAGGAACTTGCAGAGGCTAACTATAGTGGTTTTTTTGGAAAAAGGATAAGCAGCACTGTTTTCTTCAATCCTTGCCCTGATGATGGATATGTTGTGATTTTTGTGCCATTTCCTAGGAGAATACTGCCTGTTAGTATCTCTTCTTATTAGTCATTATGTCGTTTAAAATTTTAGTATCGTTTTTTAGCTTGCTCTAAACCATTTCTCCACTTTCCATACAAAGCAATAGCCTGCTCATGTGGATTACATCACTCAGTGAATTTTTGAAAAAGGATAAACAACACTGGTTTCTTCAATCCTGCCCCGATGATAGATACGTTGGGATTTCTGTGCCATTTCCTGCTCCGTATATTAAACCTGGAAGGATTCTGGCCCAGGCGTGCCGTCCACGTAACCTGTGCTCTCCTCATCGCACGACGCATGCCCCGCGCGAGCCTTGCTCGCTCCGCTCCGCTTGCCCGCCTAGCTGGTAGCGTGCACCCTCCCACGTGACCTATCAACCTCGTGCGGCGTCGCGTCCTTGCACGAGTGGCGCCACATCTAGTTACCATTACGGAGGGATGATGGTGCAATGACGAAGGGTGATTCTATGTTTTCTTAACCAAAAGGGTATGACTATTTTGAGCTAACAAATTTTAGGACACCTTCCTAAGATGCCATATGTCATCTTCTCCATCCACTTCCTCCTTCCCTTTTCGCTACTCACTTGTCCCACTCCCCTTTATCCCTCTCTAACACAAAATTTCAAAATTAGAACATTTAAACTTTAAAAATTATAAATAGGAAGTTTCAACTCAAAAAAATTCAACTCAAAATTTTAAACTAAAAAAATAAATTGAAAAATTTCAAATAAGACAGTTTCAACTCGAAAAGCTTCAGATTAGAAAGTTTCAACTTGAAATGTTTCAAATCGAAAAAGTTTCAACTCGGAAAGTCTCAACACAAAAAGTTTTAAATCGAAAATTTTCAAATAAAAAAAGTTTCAACACGTAAAGTTTCAAATAAAAAAGCTTTCAACTCAGAAAACTTTCAATTCAAAAGCTTTTGGTTCGAAAAGTTTCGATTTAAAATTCAACTCGAAAATTTTTCAAATTGGAAAGTTCCAAATCGAAAAAAAATTCAAATTAGAAAGTTTCAACTTGAAAAAATTTAAACCAAAAAGTTTCAACTCTGAAAATATTCAATTTTAAAACTTCCTGATCGAAAAGTTTCTATTTACTCAATTTGATGCATTTACTCAAGCTGGATGGCATGGTTTAAGTAGTTCCATGCTAATGCAATTCCAGGAATGAAGGCGGAGTGTCCGTACTTCACAGGTATGAAACGATTGTAGGTTTGTAAGTTACATTTCTTGTCATGATTGTACTAACTTGTTACGCCCGCTGTGGACAGATGCACTCAAGATAGCGCAGAAGCTAGGCCCAGGGATTCGTTGACACGGGGTCACGAGATCGATGGAAAGTACCTCAACGAGAACAAGCAGAAGATTGTCCAGTACCTTCGGAAGTTCAGGGATGACTGGGCTACATTTGGTGCAACGGTCATGTGTGACGTCTAGACTAGGCCTACTCAGTAGAGCATCATACTGCAATAGGGTCATGCTCTTCCATATGACTGTTGATGCCACAGGTATAACATTTCCATGTACATTCCTAAAAGTCTTTATTCTTGCATACTAGAAATGTACTTACTAACTTCTGGCATCTACATTCACATGCAAGATCCAGGAGCACAAGTACCTGCTATGCGAGATAACGAAAGTCATGGGTAAGGAAATTGGGGCAGAGCACGTCATGAAAGTGGTTACTGACAACGCGACCAACTTCAAGAAAGCGTGCCAGTTGTTACGAGTGCAGTACCCACGGATTATATGGTAGTCGTGCTTGGCACACACTATGAACCTTATGCTGAAAGACGTGTACGACGTCCCACATATCAAACGGATTGCTAGAGAGGCGAAGAGGATTTGCCACTTCTTGTACAATGACAAGAATCTGCATGCACGGATTGGGCAACACATAGGTGGAGAATTGGTGAGGCCAAATGCCACTAGGTTTGGCCTCACCTTCATTTTCCTAGACAGCTTCTTCAAAAAAAGGAGAAGTTCTAGTAATGGATGACCTATCTGGACTGGACAGATAGTAGGTGGGCTGGGATAGGCGAGGACAAGTTTGCTTATAACCACCTTGTCGACAGGGGTTTTTGGGACTTTTTGGAGTGGTGCGTCTTGGCTATAGAACCCTTGTACAATATGTTAGGGTTCGCGGATCAAGACAAGTTGCCAACGATAAGTGGTATCATGATGCGGTACTGTATGTGAGGACTGAGTACAACCATCACTTGCGTGAGCACGGAGAGCAGTACAGGATATTCGTGCAAGTCATGGAAAAGAGATTTGTCGAAATAAGGGATATCACATTCGTGCAAGCAGGTTGGTAAAATTAATATGTTCGTTTCTGATGTACTGACTATACAATGTTCATTTTTGTTGTGGTAGCTATACAATGATTTATCCATCGTAGCCTCCGTGCTCAACCTACAGTCTTAGTTTAAGTATAACATATGTAGCACTCCGGTGTTCATGGGAGCGCTCTTCACTGCCCTTGGTATTTTAGCTGATGACGACGGTAGCACGGTGTTGGCCTTACGGGAAGCTAATGTTTACCATCTTAGGAAGGGACGGTTTGTCACCCATCTCGAGCAAAGCAGCGCCGCCGATCCCCACATGACGGCTGGTACTTAACTAATATCATGTATTGTTGTTGTACACTAACTGACGTACTTTTCTTTTTGGTGTTGTCTGCAGCACAATGGTGGATGCGTTTGGGAATAAGACGCCAGCGTTGCAAAAGTATGCCTTGAGGTTGGTGTAGTAGTGCGCATCGTCCAGCGGTTGCGATCAAAATTAGAGCACATTTGCCTTAGTGCACACGCAGCTAAGGAACCAATTAAGTTATGCAAAACTCCAGCAGCTCGTGTTTGTGCATTACAATCTTCGACTTCATCTATGGGACTACAAATCTACCCGCCAGGTCCAGTACGCTGACCCATTGGACGCCTCATTGAGGATGCGATGCATCTAGGTAGCGATCCTATTACAGAATGGTTCGATTCTTCTAAGTCTACTTAACAAGGACAGTGGGTACGACCCGTCCCTCCCAGCAAGATTCATGGTTAACAGCATCCCGTTGTAAGAGCTGAACATGGCCACATGTAACATGGAATTATATTTTGTTCTACTTGGTTAGCATGTATGTCGAAATCTCACTATGGTGTTAGTATTATTTTCAACTGATCGTAGGTGGAAAGAGCCTACCAGATTGGGCCAAGTTCTTTATCGGCAACACCCACACAGGAAAGAGGAAGCGTGATACCAATGAGGATGACGAAATGCTACAGGGTGCTTTAAGTGGATTGGCAAAGTTGTCGGCCAACCAGCATACTAAAGGAAAAGGAAAGACCTAAAGCGATGATAAGCCGGATGTGGGCAGCGACGACGATACAAACACACCCCCGAGATGGTGTCTACCCGTAGTAGCTCGTCAATAGACTCTGGAGGAGACGATTCCGCTACTCCCTCCGACCCCGTACATAGACACCGTCACTGGCAGGAAAGCAATAGGGGGAAGTGCCCTGAGTAAGGGCTCGCAGAGGTAGACCCGTAGTACGTGGAAGGGCAAGACTAGCGGTGGGGTGGGAGGCAGGCAGGATAGCCACGGGATGACATGAGTTCGTCGTGGTCTATCAGTCAGTCTTCGAGCCATTGGGGCTTCCCCAGTGTGCACCCAGGGTACCCCATGTTAGGGTATGGCTCGATGCACTACAGAGGGGATCAAAGTGGGTACAGTCATAGATAGTCACGATGGATCGAACATGTCGTCATTATTTGAATTCGACTACATTGATCCTTATGCAGATCTGTACACACGACACACGTATGTCAGGAATCTATACCAATCAAAGGATCCGGGAACCTAGATGGCACATTATGAACATTGGAAGTCCGCATGGCTACTGAGGGACATGAGTTAGGAAGAGTACAAGCAACAGCACGAGAGAAAGCGTCATGAGATAATTGTCGATAATACAGAGGTGCAGTTTTCACCATACGTGTACTACTACTCGTAGGTACGTCAACGCACAGTTGTCCATGCTTTACATGTTCGTACCCCTTCTTTAATTATTTCTCTTTTTGCAAAATATATTCATAGTTTATAGTTCATACTCATTCTTTAATTATGCCCCTTGCAGTTGGTTCGGGCCAAGCAGTGCGTTCTGGCGTCATCCAAGCTTTCACAAGTAGTTCTCTCGTTTATTAACCACCCTTGCATGGTCATATACTCATAGATATGGTGAATATGCTCATGTATGGTCATATATGCGGTGTATATGCTCTTGTATGCTCATATATGTGGTGAATTATCATATGTCTCAATTTTATTTCATTTATATCATTTGCGATGACATTATATATTGATTGTTTCCAATTGTAACTCTCATAATCCGAATATCAGTCGAAATGCTGTCTAAATTTGTAAGTTTACGGTCTTTTATGTCAAAAGATTTAATATATTGCATTCAAATAGATAGCACTGCCAGAATTATTTAAAGTTTATAAGACTTGATTATTATCTAAAAATTTTATGGTAATATTATTGATGCGTCAGACCATCCACAAAATTTTTTAAAATTTTCTAACATGATTTGTTCTATTTTTCATTCGGTTCAAATTTATCGGTCGGCCTTTTATCATGACAGTACCACTGTTAGAATTCTTAAAAATTCTTTAAGCTTGATCATCATCTGAATTTTTTGTGGGAACACTAGTCATGTGTCAGGACTATCCACAAAAAAAACTAACGTGTTTTGAACTATTTAACAATATTTTTTTGTATTTGGTCTAAAATTTATCTGAAATTCTAAAATCTCAATAAAATTTTGGATCTTAGTAACTCCGAAAACGGGATTTAAAATCCTGCAGAACTAAATACAAGAAACGAAAGACGTACTCCGTACTAGGTGATAGCAGAAAAGCACCAGTACACACTTCCTGCGGTGCTCGCCTTTACGCCAATCTGGCAGGTAATCCCACCACCATAATCTGGCGTCGCCGAAGTAGGTGATGATTACGATACTTTTTTATTTTTAACGTTCTTGGTCCTATTTAGTTAACGTAGTAAGGGATATAAAAAAGTGTTCGGGTAAACATCACTCGGTTGTTTTCTTAACAAAAAAATATTCAAATTTTGGAACATTGGATCTACGTTGAGATCCGTAAGACGTGAAGGGAGGTGAGATTGTATTTTGATGGATGGTTTGATACTTTGATCTAAAGGTCTAAAATTTGGATGTTTGTAAGAAACAAAACATCCGGATGAAGGCTAGACACTAAAAAATAAATATACCAACTTTTTATACTCTTTTAATAACATCTTAATATAAATTTTGATACCTTATAAAAATATTAGAAAGTCTCCATGATTATTTATGCCCGTCGCTCCCTGCGCCAATACTATCAGGCATGCATTTCCATCCAACCACGGCTACAGACCGCTACGTGACCATAGTTCTAGCCTACTAATACTCCTGCAAGCAACTGTTTCTAACTTGACTTTTTATGATCTCCGAGAGATATCAAAATTTACAATAAAGTAGTATCAAGGTATACAAAAAAATTTGTAGGATAGAGGTATCAATTTATACTACCTCAAGCAACCGACCATTCAAAGTCTATTAACTCCGCTCCTCATAGTACATAGCAGTTTCTTGTTGCTACAGTACTTTCCGTATTGCTATCACTGTTATCGAATTGGTAGATAGGTGGATTTTGACCCGTCGAATACGGACCTGCATAAAGACCTGAAGGTGAAGTACGAGAGCCATCAGTCACTAACAAAGTGTGAAGAATAATCTTGCACATCATAAACAGGTGACAAAAGGCACAAGGCAGGAGCAATGATCAGTGCAATGCTACACTACTACAACCAGTCCACTGCTACTACAGCCAGTAGCATTGATGTCACCGGCCTGTCAGTGTCACCCATGAGACGGCGACACACCCCGTGCCCTCTCCCGTCTGCCGCCGCTCGTCCATCTCGTCTCGCGGACGGCCGCCCGTCCGGTAGGCCACCACCGGGCAACGACATACCTTTCCTCGCATTGCATTGCATCGCATCAGTCTCGCTCTCGTGCCGGTAGTTATGCCGCGCGCCGGGCGCCCCACCTGCTCCCCAGCGAGCGCGCCGCTGCCCGGCCGCTTTGCCGAAAGCGCGTGCACCACCCGGCCGAGTGCGAACCACCTTAAAGCATGCGACTTCGCCACTGAAAACCCATCAAATGCTCAGGCCCGCCGCGCGGCCACAAATTATTAACATCACGCGCGCACGCAGGGCGGGACAGAACTTGGTAGCCATCATGGCAAGAGCCTTCCGCGCAGCCTCCCCGCTGCCTCTCCCCTCCAGCTCCAGAAGCACCACCGGCGCCGTTGCGAACGGCGGCGGGGGCGGCAACTTCCCGTGGCTGATCAAGAAGCGCTCGAGCAAGGCGCCGCAGCAAGGGAGTAAGCCAACCGGCCAAGAAGCGGAGAAGGGAGAGGGAGCCCAGGAGGCGGGAACGGCCGTTCGGTTCTCCGCGCCGTCGTCGTCCACCGAGGAGCAGTCCTCGTCCTCGTCGAGAAAGCGCGCGGACGCGCTGGCGCGGCTGCGGTCGGCGTTCCTGGCGGCGATCACGCACCGTCGCCGGCGCCGGCAGCTCGGGTCGTGCGTGACGGGCACCATCTTCGGGCGGCGGCGCGGAAGCGTGCACGTGGCGCTGCAGACGGACCCGCGCTCGGCGCCCGTGCTGCTGGTGGAGATGGCCGCCTACTCCACCGGCGCGCTCGTCAGGGAGATGTCCTCGGGCCTCGTGCGCCTCGCGCTCGAATGCGAGAAGCCGCCACTCAACGCAGGTACATACCACTATACCACCCATACATACACCGAGATTTACTCCATTTGCATGTGCGCGAGTGAGATTAACACAGCGAGAAATCTAACCATCGGACACACGCACGCGCAGGCGAGAAGCGGCGGGCGCTGCTCGAGGAGCCGACGTGGCACACGTACTGCAACGGGCGCAAGTGCGGCTACGCAGTGCGGCGAGAGTGCGGCGCCGACGAGTGGGTGGTGCTGGGCGCGGTCGAACCGGTGTCCGTCGGCGCCGGCGTGCTCCCGGACGACGGCAGCTCCAGCGCTGGCGCGGCGGAGGGGGACCTGATGTACATGCGCGCCAGGTTCGAGCGGGTGGTGGGGTCGAGGGACTCGGAGGCGTTCTACATGATGAACCCCGACGGCAGCGGCGGCCCTGAGCTCAGCATCTACCTGCTCAGAGTCTGACGATCTATCGAGCCAAAGAAACATTTCCTGTTAACTTGTACGTACCAGTATGCATGCATGCATAGTTTGGCTCTTTGGGCTTGTGTTTCATTCTTTCTTGGGTTTCATGTAATTTGCAGGCCTCGGTGTATGTACAATATTACAGATGATCACATACGTGCTTAATATATCAATTTGGTAATTAAATTCGGTGCATTGGGCGCGTATATATATGAAAAATGGTTTCATATTCCTCGGAGTAAACCCACTCTAAGTATATCGTTTAAATGATATGGTTACACTTCTTTATTTTTTTTGAGCATACTCTAATACTGATTATAAGATACTTCAAAATGAGTTCTATAAAAAATTTCATCGTGACCCACTCTTTATAGCTAATTTATATATATACTCCTTTTACGTATGGAAAAGTTCGTCGCGCGCATACATGATCCACTCTTTATATATATATATATATATGTGCGCTGAAGATCAATGTCTCTGCCAATCTCATTTGCTACAAAGTTTATCTATCTGATGGTTGAGGGCTGTTCATGGTTAACTCGCCTCTGTTTTATGCACTCACACATTCCATTATTCCACTAAACTGATTACTGACGGTTAGCTATAACGTGTTGGTCAGTAATTTTCCGCTGCGAATCGCTGGCGACTCTCGATTATTTTGCTGTGGAAAAACGTATCATTACAGAGTATCTTAGAGCAAGTGTATGATGGGGAATTACTTACAATTAAGAAATGTACAATCTGAGTCAGAAGCAAGAAACTCTGAACTGCCTTCTCTCTCTTTTTCTTCGTCTATCATTTATTTATGTTTTAATATTTTTACAACTATAAAAAAAAAGTATAGAAGCACATCTTCATTTCTTTTCTTTTGAACTAGATCTAGTAATTACTCTTTTGTATTGCTCCTAAACTGTGAATTGTGATAACAAAGCAAATCAGATGGTAGGATACATCGCTTTTTCCCCATCTTTTTGTGGGCGCAGCTAGAGACAAGTTTATTCACTGAAAGATATTAACCAACAATAAATTATGGAGATTTTCATGTACCAAACCTAACGCATGGAACCTTTAATTAGAATCTTCCCGTTCCTGAATGATGATTAATATGAAGACACTATCTATATGCTATTCTTTTGTCCTTGTTTATCTTTATCATTATCAGACCTCACTAAGTATTGCAAATGATGATCAGCACGGCTTAATCTGGGACGACATAGTAACAAAATTACATCAATGATGTCGAAAAATTTTGCTGGTTGCAAAGACATGTACCTGAAGCCTCTTTTATGAAGACCAATATTTTACAACTATTCAAGACCACAGTCTTCTCTAAAAATGAAAAATCTATTCAAGAATCAAGACCATGGGACCTGAACAATTTTTTTATCCTAAAGCCAGACACAACTGAAAGTGACCTCAGCATTTTATATTCCCAAATCCCAAGTAATAAACCCACTTATTAATTCTTCATCATTAGGGGTTAAGAATGGAACTATCCTTTCTCTCACTTTTCTCGTTTCTTTTAGGAATAAGTCTATTTTACACCTCTAAACTATGAAAAAAGTTCAAATAGCCCCCCAAACTATAAAACTATTTATTTAACACCCTCAATTATTAATACCAGAGCAAATCACACCCTAGGGCGGTTTTCATTGGCTGTTTTGGATCTCCTATATATAATTAAGGCAAAAATTGATTTTTTTTGTATGATCCTAAGCCAATACTTATACTCTCATAAAAAATTTAGATTATGATCACACTTTTACAATTTTATAAAATTCTGACAATGTCACTATCTCAATTACGGGTTTTATGAATTTGATTTTTATGAGAAATCAAACTATGTTCAATTCTCGTTTGGGAATTTTATGTTTGCTCCTAGGGCTTTAAATATGACATCATAAAATTTTCAGATTATGATCAAACCTGTACGGTTTTATAAAGATTTGACAATGTTATTACTGTTTTTAACTTGCTGCTATTTTTTATTTTTTGAATGCATTAAATGTTTTTAAATTTCCCTGAGACTTTTTAAGAACATTATGGAGGTGGATTAGTATTTAATTAAATTCTCTCTAAATTTTATTCTTGCATGATATTGAACTTCAAATGTTACAAATCAAAGATTCAACAAATAAAAGCTTTGATTTGTAATCACTGAAGTTCAAAATCATATAAGAATAAAGTTTAGAGAAAAATTAATTAAACCCTAATCTACTTCTAAAATTTTACCAAAAAGTATCATGGAAATTTTAAAGTATTTAATACATTTACAAAATAAAAATAGCAGTAATTTAAAAACAACAATAACAATTTCAAATTTTTATAAAAATGTACACATTTGATCATCATCTAAAATTTTTATGGTACCATATTTAAACATCTAGAATCATACAAAAAAAATTTCAAATAAATTGAACATAATTTGGTATCTCAGAAAAATCAAAATAAAAAACTCTTAATTGAGACAGTGACCCTGTTAAAATTTTATAAAATTATACAAGTGTGATCATGATCTAAAATTTTTATGAGAGTATAAATATTACTTTAGGATCACACAAAAATTTTTTAAAAAATTCTGAATTACATTTTGCCTTAATTATATATAGAAGATGCAAAATAGCAAAAAAAAACCGCACTAGGGTGTGATTTCATTCTGTATTGATAGTTGATGGTGGTAAATAACAGGTTTTATAGTTTGAGGAGTTATTTGGACTTTTTTTATAGTTCAGGAGTGTAAAATAGACTCATTGTTTCTTTTACTGCCACTTTTCTTTCATCCATTGATCCATTGACTCATTGTTTCTCTTGTTGGCTGGGCAAAAGCATGGACCAGGTGGGCCACACATGGCAGAAAGACGGTGGACCAGGTATGGCTAGTGTGAGCGCATGGCATTGGCATGACCCAAGGGAATGTCGTGAGGACGCCCAGGTTGTTAGTTGGGCCATGGAGAGATCAACCGGATCTTTTAAATCAGTGTTCTAAATAGCTAGTTATAGCTACGTTTTTTTGCCTCAAACATAAAGCTATGAATTAATGTTTCGCTACATTAGTTATAAGCACTATAGCTAGCAAATAGTTCTGCTATTTGATATATCTTGTAGCTAGCAATAGCTCCACTATCCTACATAAATACTATGTGCTAAAATCTTAGATCTATTTTGAAATCCAACATTACTAAAAGATCCTAACGCATCTATTATAAGCCTGAATTATGAGAAAACTTAGTACAATATCTCATCTCGCCCTTTTTAAATAATTCAACATTTATATTATTTAATGATTAATTACTTGTTGTTAAAAATATGAGAGGTGTTTCAATGCTTTTTTTAGACAGTTGCACAAATATTAAAGCATGAATGAATAGTAGATGGTGATTACTTACCCTTTCGCTTGCTTCAACATTTGTGCAACTTGTATTGAGAGGGAAAGCATTGAAGCACTGCTCTAAAAATACTAGCTAACATAGATGTTGTAGTTTTTTTTGGGACCTTGCCGTGAATTTGAGAAAATTGTGATTTAAAATCGTTATTGAATGCATGTTATTTTAGCTTTTAATTTTTGTTTCTAAATACATATCATTGTATAATTTTAAGGTTTTTTTTTCTGTACTCACCACTTTAGCTATTTTCAATGACATTTAATAGTATAGACTAAACAAAGACACACCATTCAAAAAATATAATGAAGAGAGATACAAGAACCTAAGATGACAACTATTCAGGAAGCAAGTAAGTATTACTAGCTAACCTAACGAAGCCCAATTGGTCAGGCGCTAACGGACGGCCGAGATGCTCCGCGCTCGTATGACCATTGCCGGCGTAAAGCTGTCGCTTGCACGCTACTCCGTGCTGCTTAGTTTTTCCCCGGCTGCGGTGGGCCCCACTGTCGTATCGTGTGGGGCGCTGATGAGCTGGGGAAGGAAGAGGAAGACTGATGGATAGGGCGATGGATGAGCGGCCGCGCACGCTGTCGGATTGGGAAATTGGCGATTTCTCACGGTTGGAATTGTGTTTTTTTTTTTCCGGCTAGTCTAAGCTCATGGTCTGGATGGTTGATTTTTCGAGTGGATGGTCTGTGTGTATGCAAGCGGTCGCTACTAGTAATTCGAATTGAAGCTTAAGTGCAAGCACGCATCTAAACCTAGATACGTTTTCCTTTCTCGGGAAGAAAAGGCTGCGACATGACATGTATCTACAAATGAACGGATGTGTACAAAAGGTCATGTGTGACACTTCAGAATTCAGAGATCACAGCATAACATGATGGCCGACCGTTTTAGCGTTGGAGCTTCTAATCACCATGCATATCATCAGGGTAGGCCTCGCGTCGCAGTCTAGCCGCAGGTCGGAGACAAGTGCTACTAAGCTAGTATCAGTAGCCACTAATTAATCGCACGACTTGTAGCTCTTTTCAGAAGTGGAATTTCGCACATGCCAGAACATTATAGCTCGCCGTCCAATCTTGCCTCGAGATTCCACATACAAAGTTGATAATATTCCATTATTCCCACCCAGTTTCATTCATGATCTCTTTCGTCACCGTTCGCTTTGTGTTCTAATCCCTTCCATATTTCTTGTGTGGAGCTACCGTTATGCAGTAAAAGAAAGGAAAAAAAGAACTCATTTTCAATGTCCAGTTGTATTAAATCAATAGATCATTCTGTACATGCAAGTACTACACACGACTTACTTGAGTACACTAATATGGTTCTTGAAGTGAAAGGGCTGCCAATTCTGCTCTTAAGGGAAAAAAAGAGTAGGCAATTCAGAATACATGGGCCAAAAGATGCATGCATAATTAGTACTAGTTACCTTTTAGTGCAAGTTGTACTAGTATAGTACTAGTATGACATCGCCGTTATTCAGAAATTAGTAGTCAGTTACGAGCCTGTGCACGATTGCACGGCACCTTAGTCCTCAGATTAAGGGCTTCCTTGGAATGTGCAGCTCCCTCTCTTATCCACAGTTTTAATACTACTACTAACTAATACCATTTGCAGATCTTGTTGATTAAATCAGCTAGTTGTCTTCCGAGATGGAAGCTCACAAGCAAACCTAGCAGTATTATTTTCTGAACAGCATGGCGCGTCGACATCGCAACACATTCAGAATTTTGCAGTACTTCATTCTCTGAACGAGCTCCGCATATCTGCTCATCTGACGACGGCGACAAGGAAAAGAGAAGATAGCCATCGTTCACCGGACGATGACAAGAGGCAGGCATGAAATCTTGTCGTTTCGTCGCTTTTCTAAATGCCATTGTAATAAGCAAAGTTTAGAACAAGCAAACGAAGTTTCCTCATTTTTTAAGAAAGGAAAAAAGGAGCTTGCAAAAGACTACAAGAGGGAGGAGGGTTGTTTGATAAGGTTTCGTCCTGATTTACCATGACAAGAGAAGAAAGAATGTTTTGTGGGCCCAAGGGATGTAATCTTAGCCGGGTACTATATGTGCTTTGATTGCTTGTTGGGGCTCATGGATGGATGGATAGTTACTGTGTAGTCCCTTGGACAGACCAAGGGATCCAACCTAAGATCCCATTTTGTTCCCAAAGGGCACCCATTGCTCGTGGTCGTGGCCTCGTGGGCCTAGTATTGTTCACGAGTTTAGGTGGAAACTGCATTCATGAAACTGAGTAGCGTTGGTTAGTAGTAGCAAGTAGCAACACGTGTATGATCTTTCGTCATTACTAGGGCAAAAGAGCCGGGTTCGAAGCAAAATTGTACTAAGTGCGACCGGTGGTAGCATCTGGCACGCTCTACACTTGTGAGTAGACTTGTGCAAATATTTCCCCACATTTTGGTCTTATCAAAGATAGGAGGAGAACATATAACGCAGAAGCACAATCTGGTGCAAACGTGCAAGATTTTCTGGTCTAAGCACCAAATCAACATTCAAAGACTCCGAAAAATGTTCGGCTATATAGAAAACAGTTCAGAGTGATTACGCCAATACGTGCCATCCCAATGCTTCAGTATGTGTGAATCGTCATGCTTCCCAATAGGTTCGTGAATCGTCATTGCGATGTTCTTTTCGAGCCGCATTTCGCGACCAAATTTATTTTGCTCTTGCGCTAGTTAAATGACCGTATTACAGTACGTCGTTGTCCAGACTCCAGACTAAACTACAGCATAGAACCAGCGCAATCCAATGACCCTTGACAACACTATCGGTTTTTTTTTTTACAAACCCAGCAATATTCGTACTGTTGTTCATTCAGCGTGAAGATTGACCGGACTCCTGCCAGTTGAACACCAGTGAATGGTTAGGTGACAGAAACAGGCAGCGAAGCAAAACAAGGCGTCTCAGGGAGAATCCATTTTCGTTAAGTAAAAGCAGAGTATTGTCAACTATAGGTTCATCGAGAGTTAAGTTACATATATACAACAGTAAGATTCCATCATTCTTCCACAGGTATAAACTTGGAACTGATCACATTTATGACACATCGACATACCCAGCACAGAACGGAAAACCAATACAACGCTTTCTGAAGATATTTTCTGCAAGATGACAGCGGATATCTCACAAGACCTCATCTTGCTGTACATACAGACCGCCATCGGTCTCGATAGGCATAGAAGGCGGGGTTCCAGGCGGAATGCAAGCAGCTCCGTTATCACCTGCTACAGAGCACAATGCCTCGGCATCCTGAAGAGCCCGGTCAAGATTTATCTGACCACTGAGCTCATTGATGAACTTGAGAAGGGTGTCGAAGTCCATCCGCTCCCAAATTATCCGCTTGCGGTACCTTTTCAAGATTGCCACGCACAAGTACAGGTGGAAGTGTTCTGACAAATAATGGGTCCACAAAACTTCCCACAAGACCATGATCTGATCAAAACTGAACTCCCTGCGATCCATAAGAAATTGGGGCGACTTAGAATTTAGAAAAAAGCAGGTGACTGCTAGCCACATTCTCTTCAATTATAAGCAATTTGCTTGGGAGTTCACTAAATAAATTGATTTCTTGTGCAACTCATCTTTGTCAACCAAAAAGATTCTTTTAGACGACAAAAAATATTTTAAAAAGAATAGGAAACTGATAATAGAAAACAGTTCACGGTTCCTCTTCTAGGCCAGTTGCCACTGATAGGCTAGGAAACAACTTTATCGGAGACCAACTAAACAAAAATCAAGTACACCGTACACTAAACTGCCAAACGACTAAGCCAGGTCTTTACTCAGCTAGGGCTTAGTCAAAAGTTCGCTGGTTTCAATTGAGCACGGGTAAAACCTAGGAAGTTTTTCCCTAAACGAAGCAAGCTTCAAAACTCTCAAATTAACTAACACGATGATTGATCGCTGTTGATTAATGCTTTGCCAGGTAAGAAGGCTGATAAGAGTAATAGGAAGGTACTGACCTACTGACCGTACCAACCAAGAAAGCTTTACCAGATATAAGCAGCAATTGACAGAGAGGTACTGTAATACGGTCAACTTTTTAGAAGCAAGATATGGCTTCATTTTCTAGAGAAACTTTGAAAGACTTTATATTTCCTTAGAAGCCAACAATTTAAGCAATGGAAAAAACTTCATTAATTCATTATTGAGATTTCATTATAATTAATCAATTATATACAACATAAGCAGCTCAGGGAACCTAGAACATAGTGCTAAAAGTTAAAGATGGAAGCTTAACTGATTTGTGACACATGCATAACAAATGGCACCTCAGATAAATTCAAGTGTGTAAGATGCAAAACAAGTACAGCTTAAAAAGAAAAAGAAAAATATTACCTTTTGAATTGTATAAGAACCCAACGAAAACAGAAGAAATAGTTTAAGCAATCGTTCTGCCTAAAATAGTTATGCAATGGAGGATCAAGAAGCTCCACAAGCTATGAGGTACATAGAAAAATTCACACAAAATTAGTATTGCATTCATAAAAATTAAAAATTAATAGATTCCTACAACAAGTTAATGTGAGCACTAAGCTTAACGGCATTCATCAAAGATAGTGGTATAATGAAAAGTCATACCATGGGATTAGAAGACAATACCATGGGATTGATGATGACAATTAATAAAAGAAAAAAATATATAATGCAACAACATCTTACAATGGTTAAGAGCTTTAAAGCCTTCCAAGGATATAGAGCTCCTTGGCATTTTAATAACAAAAAAAATATGAATGCTCAAAATCAAAGGAAAAGGAACCGAGCTGACCATATAGAATAACAAAGACACAATCGATAGATATGCCTAAAGCAAAGTGGTTTCTCATTATTTGCACTACATATGCCAACTAAACAAAATTCGATTGAGTACTAATATTGACTCCTAACTGGAATCTCTATCACATAACAACAAAACTGGAAAAAGAGCAACATAATACCGCTTAACTGCTAAGCACTTAGCATGATGAATGGAGAGTCCAGACATACCTTGGATAATGCAAGAAGTTGAGCATGCATGCCGTTCTGATCGCGATTAAAATTGGCTCCTAGTCGTTCCATCAAAGAAGCAAAGCACCAAAATGATTCGGATTCATCTTCCATGACATAAAGTATAGGTGCCAAAAAATCACTCATTCCCTGGAAGACGGAACACCATATATTGTAGTATAGTTCCATCAAGACAATGGACAAAAATAGTGTGGACGCCATTAAAAGAAGAAAAATCTATGTAAGGGTTAGTGTTTAGCTTTTGCATCCCAAATGATCAGTCAAGCAAATTGTATGAATAACAAGTTAATAAAAGCAAGGCTTAATGGGTTAGTGTCAACTACCAAACAGCCAATGTACCAATGTGAACCTGCTGCATGAGTCAACCCAGCAGAAATATACACAAATGTCCAAGAAAATTCCACACTTGCAGGTGTGAACATCTCCTAGGATAGCATGTCTCTTTAAATACTAATACTGATAGATTTAAAACTAGAAGTATCTAAACGAATGAATATCTGTCAGGGCCTTAATAATTCAGTATGGGTCTCTGATGCTTTTTACTAAACAAGCATGAGAATGAAGCATATCTTCAAGCATCATCCCCCCAAAAAAGGTAATTTATGATAAGTAGTAGAAAACAGCTTGCGGACA
Source organism: Otatea glauca (assembly GCA_036346275.1). Classification (NCBI taxonomy): domain Eukaryota; kingdom Viridiplantae; phylum Streptophyta; class Magnoliopsida; order Poales; family Poaceae; genus Otatea; species Otatea glauca. Next base: position 46,251,104 of record CM070714.1, read on the forward strand.
CTATGTTTTTCACTCAAATGACAAACAGCTTTAATATTACATGATGATGGAGGATAGCAGACGAAGGGCAATATGTAAGACGCACACTTACCTGACAATATCCAAGGTCAAAATTATAGAAGGAATATGTCAATAGGATGTCACGCAGAATTACAACATTTTGATTGTCATCTCCTTCGTAGTAGGGAACAGATCTATCTGTTCTCACCTTAGTAGGAAAAAATACAGCATCAACGTGTAAGCTAAAATTATATAATGCAGAATTACAAACAGGAAGTAGCCAGTAGAAAGAAAAAGAGGAAATTTATTCATACCACATCTTTGTCAATAAGGCCTTTTCTTTCCCTAAACTTGGTGAACCTTTTAGCCTGTGTAGCTGAGATACTCTGCACATGGTATAAGCAGAATCATGATTACTTATGTAAAATGAAGAGTGGTGTATGTCCTAATGTTAAAGCGTTGTTATGATAAAAAAATAAAATAAAAACAAAGGAGCTGAATATGCTTTAACGAACAATAGTGGTGTGCCGAGTGCTATTAATGCAAACCGGAATATGCTTTAAAAGAACTAGTCAATGGAGAATATCATGGCCAGCAACTTTGCCCAAAGGTTAATATCCAACCATTTTCCTACTACTGTCAACCAGAAATGCCTCACAGATGGGGGGCTGCTATAATCCTAAGTGAGCACTACGTGTTTAGTCTTCCTCAGAAGTCAGCACTTTGTGTCTTGTCTTCTTCAGAAGCCAGAACTGTCAACTCTGTAACTTGCCATCAAGTTATCACATATGGTAGATTTATTTCACAAAACACCTGCCAAAACAAAACATACTGACAAGTGACAATCTCTATGGTTCTGGAAACTCAAGCTCTACATTGTGGGCGGCAACTGTGTCCAAAGACATCTAGCTGCTGATGAAAAAGCTCAAATGACCCGAGAAAATGCAATGTGTTCATTGATACCCAAATCCCCAAAAAATATGACTTAGGCCCAATTCGTTTCAGCTTTTGGATTATGGGAGAAGCTGCTTCTGATTGTGGGAGAATCGGGCTGGGCCGATAGCGACTTCTAGGTTCCGGACCGGGCCGGCGAGAATCAGCAAGAATCAAGTTTCAACCGGATTCTGATTCTATATAGAGGGTAGCTTCTGATTGTAGGATAAGCTATCCAGAATCCTCCAGTTTGACAAACAATCCGCTTTTTTTTAAGCAGAAGCTGTGCAGAACAGGGCCTTAGTTTCCATCTTACAAAAAGTCCATTCAGAGTTAAAACAAAACCATATGACAAAAACTAAATCATATAATACCTAAAATGTAGTGCAAGGGAATACGTCCCGCCCAGCATTAGTAACTTATGCAGGAAAAAAACAGCCTCAGGCACACTGAATTGCAGAACAGTGAACTTATAAACCTTGACTAACCTTCCACTGGTATTTTAAGGCTTCATATTCTTCTCGTTTTGTGGCAGCAAGGTAGTCCCTCTCAGCATATGTTGAATCATATTCATGATACCCCAACAAGAATTTCCAGACCTACATGTTCAATATCAGAATATATGTACAAGAATTCCACACTGAGTGATTATAGTAAATCAGTGGTTAAGTATAAAAACCTCTTTTCTCAGAACATGATCAACTCCCCCATAGAAAACCTTTTTTCTCAGTGCCTTTGAATCCATAACTCTACCTTCAGGATCTAAGAAAGCTCTCCACTGTCCAAAGATATTTCCAACAAACATAAGAAGATTTCAGAGAGAAAAAATGGTACTGACAAGCGACAACATGATCAATACAGGAATAATTGCTCAATGGTTGGTGATAAAGATCCATGAAATTAAGAACACGATATTCAGTACAAACCCACACAGTTCTTAATGGCTGAAAAAATTCAGACTAGCTTTTGGTAAAGCCAATCTTTTTAACTAATGGAAAAAAAAGTATCCAGCACTATGAGGCTCAGCTTGCGACATGATCAGATATTTAGGGTTTGCACTGGATAAAAGGGATAATGTCCCCATGAAACTATCTATTTATGCCTTCAGAAACCGTACTGTTCATAACTTCATATGAAAGGTTTAGGTATCTGATCCTAATGTTAGTTCGCTTGCCAGGAAAAGCATGGTTTAAAACTTACGGGGCAACAGGCCCAAATTCACAGCAGAACTTATTAATGGCTCCTTTGAAATCCAAGTCACAAGTTAAAACCAAAGTTGTACCTGAGGGTGCCTAGAGTCTGAGCTTGAGACTAGGTGAATCTGGGGAAATGTATATGTCCAGCATAAGTATCACAGGTCTCAAGATTGAAAAGGAATTTGGTTGTCCTGATGGTCATAGTACTTTATGCTAACAAACACACCAGAAACCTAATGTTGGACCCGTCTCATTGTGAAGTTACATAAGTGATGTATTATGTGGACTTGGTTACGGATCTAACAATAATTAGTATTGTTATGTTAACAAAATAACTGCAGCATGGACTTTAAGCATCATCAGTCAATTGGACTAAGGAAACATATAGATGGTGAAATAAAGTACTCAAAAAAATATATCAAACATTGGGAAATTGATACCTCTTCAACTCTTAATGGGCGGTCTCTTTGTTTTCCCCACACTAGAGGTAAATGATCAGACTGCCAAAAGAGAAGGGAAACTGGTGTTACACAATAAAAGTACGCACAGTTTATAATAATGGAAGGTTAAGCAGGTTAAAGCTTTTAACAGCATCAGAGGCCAGACGACAACTGGTGATCCTAATTGCTGAACTAAAATTAGTTCCAAATTTGAATTAAATATCACGTTAAAATTAAAAGGTGTGTGTCCACAACTAGTAAGTAACTGCTTCAAGAAGTTGTAGTTTAGTGCCACAATTTGTAGCCTTGAAAGATATGTTACCTCTATCGAAGCTGAGGGCAAAGAAGCCTTCTCTGGTGTTATTTGCTGATCTTTGTACTTATCAGTTGCTCTATTGTCCAAAACATGTTCTTGTTGTTGCCGTCCATAAGCACGAGCACCACTACTGTGGTTTTCCCTAAAGAGGTTTGATGTGGTATCTCGGGCAAACTTTGTAACCAATGAGAATTTCTCCAAAACTTGAATTGAAAGATCACGACCTGGATCATTCGATTTGTGCTTTTGCTTTGAACCATATTCGGACATGCTAGAAGATGCCCTAAGTTTGGCATCATTCCCATGTCTGGCTTCATCAACTGAACCAGTGTAACTGAGTGAATTCTGTCTCGACATGGCATTTGCCACAGAGGCAACCCCTGGAAGCTCCAGAGATGACAGGCTTTTCTACAAGGCATCGAAAGAAATGGATTAAGGATTAAGGTGCATAGTATTTAACCAATGTAAAACTTAACTGAAAGATTGGACTCCAAACTTAACAGACTCAAAAGGTGGCTGCAGTGGAAGAAAGGAAGAAGATTACAAAATTTCCTATCGAGAACACAGTGGTCTTTTTTAGTATTATAGAGTAAACTACCAACAGAAGAACATAACTCCAAAATATCAGTTGAAAATGGTTTGTTGGTACAAGAAACTATAGTAGGATAACACACCTGAAGAGGATCTTGAAAGTCGTTGACAAGAAATACATTAGGATCGTCATCCGACCTTAAAACAGAGGAGAGAACATTTGGACCACATATGCAAGGAAAAAAAAGATTCTTCCACAAACATTGCATGAAGTAAAAACTTAAAAGAGTATTTGTATTTGCGATTTTTTTATCATGGTGGTCAGAAGCTTTAATATTTCACAACTTAATTACTTTTCAATAGGCTGAGTTGATGCTAAAGATTCACAATTAAACTCTCCTAGATAGGTTGCAAAGTCAACAGATAAATTATCTCCTTGAATGTAGGTTCATATGGTATTAAGATATATTATTATCCTATCCAATTAAAGGAAAACAAAACATCCATTGAGAAATTGTAGTTACGCATATACTTGCTAGCCTTATCGTATGGATGATTTGCCCATAGGCCATAAAGACATTTCTCAGTTACTTTTAGTCCAAACATCTTTCTTTTTCTGTTTCTTAGGATGAGCAATTTAGGCATTAATAAACAAAACAATGAAACAACAAGATCAGGTATTTAGAACCACTGAGTAAAAAAGGAAACCTGATAATGAAGACATGTTGCTTTAGTGTTGCAAACAATTCACGAATTCCACCATTGTAGAAATAAAATGGAGGAAATGCAAGGCCTGCAAAAGTTACCAGGTTAGTTAAATAAAGGTGATCCCACTTTTTCCAATTTTTCTGTCAGTGCGTTTATTCAATGATTTTATTTGGCTGGCAGAAAAACAAATGCTATGTGTCAACAAGATAGTACCTGAAAGCTAATCTGATCACCATGAATATACAAATCATGCGGAGTTACATACTAACTACAAGAGAAGACAAATAACTAGAACAACATTTCACCTGACGATAGAACAATGATTATGTACTCCAATCCAAATGTCGGGGTGTGCCTACGGATGAAGCGTACATCACTTAAAGGCAAGGCCTTGATAGTGTACAGATTTCTATCTGCATAGAATCAGGCAGGTAAGACAGAACCAAGCATCATCACTGTTGTGCTTCAATTGCCAAATATCGTTGTAACTAAAGAAGCAAACTATATTTTCCTACATTTTTCTATTTCCACGGTTGCTGAACTGGTTGAGAAAGAATCAACTCCTTCATTTGGCTCCCAACTCTGTTACACAGATTGAATGAGACATCAGCAAAAGCAGAAGAAAAATTAAGCAACTTGGGAGTAGCACGCATCACCAACAAAGCTATATTCAGGTACCAACTTGAAATAATCATCTAGATGTTCAATATTGCATTTCTCCAAGCCTGATTTCACATATACAGCAAAAAAATATAGAATGGAAACAGCAAGCAGAAATAGTAGCATGCTATGGATCATTAGCACAGATAATAAGCAAAGATAAAGTACGAACCAACCAACATGTAGTCTATGTAGTAACGCCATTGTCCATTGGCCACCCTAGCAGTGGTATCTTGTATGGTGACAGTTTGCTTGCTATATGAGTTCTATAACATGCTCTAGTCCTACCATATATGTATTAACAGCCAAACCACTCGTGTAGATATGTATAACCTTACCAGGAACAAAGAGCACTGCTGCAAGTACAGGCGCAGCTTCCCGCTGATCCGGCCAGAGCCATACTGCGTCGGGTGGATGGTCACACGCTCCTTCTCGTACACCACATCCACCCTCGCCGCCTCGCCTGACCCTTTGTCCGCCAAATCGCCCCGCATCGCCTTCGATCACCAGACAAATATCAGTTCAATCCAAAGGGGGGGAACATAGACTATGTACATCGCCGTAACATGCACACCACAACGAACCCACCTAACATGCACACCACAACGAACCCAACTAAATTCCAGAGAGAGAGAGAGAGCAACAGCTGCAGAATCGATTACGCGAGGAACAAGAGCACTCCCCAAAATAACAGAAAGTATCTGGTGCTGAAACAACAAACGGGGGTAAAGCAACCCCAAATCCGCCCCCAAACGAAATCAGCGACCCAATCGAACATTTCGTGCCCCGCAAATCGCGCTGGGGAGCAAGCAAAGGAATCATCGGATAGACGGGCGGGCGGATCGGGCGCGTACGGAGTGGTTGGAGGCGGCGGCGGCGGCGTAGTCGGAGTCGTCAGAGAGGTCGTGGAGGTCCGGCGAGCGCGGGGACCCCGCCTCGGCTGCTGCTGCCGCTTCCCCACGCATCGACGACGAGGATTCGGCTTCTGATCTCGGGTTTTGGCCCCTCGTAATAATGGATCGGATCGATTCTTTCTTTATAGTCGCCTTGCCCAGCCCGTCTCTCTGTGCCTCCCGGCAAACTGTGGCATAGGATATGAGACGAACGGCAGTTGAGGCTTGACTGTTTAGTTTTGATTGGTGAAAATACTTATGCATTTTTATTTATTATTTTTTGCAACATATGATTGTATGGTAGAAGGACGAAAACTCATGGCTCTACAATTCATAGAATCATTTTTACTTGCCACTATATTGAAAGGCGATGTAACGATTTCCACCAATGGATTTGTGCTGCCATGTGCTATACCACTGCGCCAATAGAAAGTAAACACATGCGCAACCACGGGAAACAAATCGAAACGAAAAGAACAGATTGGCTGTGCCTTAGACACAAAGGCAAAAGAGACCAGCATCAGCATATGGGAATTTCTTAGCCGCGTGAACCTGAAGGACCGGCTATCGCACGGGAGCACAAGTCCCCAATCCAAACCCGAGGCCCATACGGAACGCAAACCAATTCTCAGCTTCTCAGGCAAAACACTGAGGCGGCCTATTCCACAAAAATAACTTTCCACACAGCGCAAGGCAACTGGGAGTTCAGAACTCTCAATACACAGGCTATAGCAAAAACTTCGTCCACATCAAAAAAAAAAAAAATCTGCTGCTATCATTTTCCATGATTGGCCTTTTAACCCCCAATTCAAGAAACACATAGGCATACAAGACATTCAAAACAGGAAAATGTTTCCCGCGTTGACAAATGCCACAATACACTGTAAGGTCAACCAAGTAATCTGAACCTGGAACAACAATTACAAACCTCAACTGACTGTTACAGGCATCACTGCCATCGTACATCTCATCAGCTACTTCTGTGAGCGCCATCAAGCTATGTCTACTACAAATATATTTCGATTACAGGAGAGGACGTAATTAAGTGGAAAACCTACTAGCACATCATCACCAAGCACACACCCTAAAGTTCCAAGAATGGCATATCATGAATTGAAAACAGAAACGCTAGAAACAACCTATTCAGCAGCCTCTGCAATTGTCATGTAGTGAAGAAAGACCATAGCTTTTTCCCAATTGATTGGTTCCGCCTCTCCGAATTGTCGTCATCCTCATCATCCTGTTCAGCCCCAAGCTCACTTCCAGATGGTGTCATAGGCAATGCATCTTTACCATCCACGATATCACCATCCTCGCCAGTGTCCTCCGCAGGAGGATGGGCATCACCAGCTTCTTCGATCTAACATGAAGGGCAAGGTTCCAGTTAGCTCTGGTCCTGTATATGTGCGACACACAATACAAAAAAAGCATGCACGCAACCCAAAAAGACATGCATCCAAGATAATGAAAGGCTTTCAAAGAAAGGGAGTAAAGTCCTCGGTATCACATCATTGATACACGATAGCACAGAAAGTAGAAGGGTCTTACCTGGGAAAACTCTTGCAATTGGGACGCACCATCAGCTGATTCTGAGGCCCTCTTGCTCTCAGCAGCAGGTTCCTCAACCTTTGAGGTTCCTTCTGTGTCATCAGCAGGAGTTTCTACCGTCTGCTTACTTCCTGTCTTCGCAGCTTTCTTTTTGTGGGTTTGAGCTGCTGCCGCCGCATTTGCACTTTTCCACAATACAAAGAGAAAACATTGATTTACTAAACAATTCAGTAAACAGAAGGGAAGACAACCAAGAGTAGAAATGAACAAGGGATAAATACAGAAAATTACACTGTAGTGCGCCTTAAATTGTAGCGCTTTTCTCCTGGGGCTTGTGTCACTGGGCCAGCTCTTTGCCGCCTCTTGCGACGCTGCCCTCCAAGTGAAACACTTTCAGAATGTGCTTCACTGTCTTCTTCATCTTGCTCACTAATTGTGGCTCCAGCAAAGCGCCGCTTCCGTGTACCACCCACAGCAACCGGATCTCCCTGAACATCATTCTTTTCCTCAAAATTCTCACCAAGTATTCCTTTAGCATCTTCAACTACTGCACGAACAGATTGCGTTCTTTTCACACCCCCTCTTGTTCTACCCTTCCTGCTTTGTCGTCCTTCCTTTGATGTTTCAGGCTGCAAATCTACTTCAGGGGGGACTGCAGTCTCCTTTCCATTTTGGTCGACAGAGGGAATAGTTGTGTCAACAGCCATGTCATTGATGCCATCAAATGACTGAGTTCCATGAACATCTACACAGTTATCTGCTACTCCAACAGAAGACTCCATCTGGACATCATCTGCTATGTCATGCCTTTCAGATTCTTCATTCTCTCTTGCTCCACGATCAGATGGGAGATCCTCAGCATCAAAAGAATCATTTGCTACCTGATAGACAGGAGTTGGTTCATAATCTTCATCACTCTGTGATGCTTCCTCTAGTCTTGCACCAAAATTTATGTTTTTCTCTGCTTGCTGTTCTGACGACTGCTCAGCCTTTTTCCCAGGAGAAAACTTGAAAAGCCTTGAACACTTCTGCAACAATGATAAAGGACCACCTGAATTGACAAGTGTTCCTGTCTCTTGAGCTAAGGCATCAGTGTTCGGGGAACAATCATCTCCCTCAACAGCCAAACTTGGGTACTCGATATCAGTGTTGTCTTTAAGATCTAGAACATCTAAGCCCTCAAAAACAGAAACCCCACAGCTTTTGCACACCTTGTACTTTTCAAACATATCAATGAGATTATTCCTGTCCCTGTTGTATGCTTCTCGACGAACTTTCAGACTGTTGCTGAGCGCATGAAGACTATCAATGTCTCTTCTAATATCCGCCTTGTCTGTTTCCAGTTTTTGCCTGTCCTCCACAAGAACTTCTCTTTCCCCCTGCAGCTGTTGCTTCTCCAATATTATCTTCTGAATCTTGGACTCATTCAAATCGATTGCATGTCCTAGTTTATTTTCTACAAAATCCATTTTCTTATTTAACTCATTCTCCTTCTCTTCCAGTTCCCTCTCTTTATTTGCTTGTTTCTTCTCCACCTCCATCTCCAGTTCATGCCGATGGAGCTGCAAATTACGCTGAAGATCAGCATGTTCTCTCTTCAGCAATTCCTCAATCTCCATGCGCTGGTGTTGTATATCATCCATCAAAGCTTTTTCCTTGAGTGCAAGGTTCTCCCGCTGCTCCTTGTATTTTGCATCCATTTCATCACCTGTATCCTTCAACCTCTTTTCTTCATTGTCACGCCATCTTTCTAGATTCATCCTTTCATTATTGAGCTTCCTGGCCTCCTCTTCTAGGCGAGCTCTTTTTACATCAAGCTGCTCCCATTCTTCTTCAAATTTCTGCCGCTGCTTCCTCAAATCTTCAGTTTCCTCGGAGAGAGAGTTACTTCGCATTCTGTATTCATCTATCTCCTTCTTCAGTTGTGCAGTCAGCGTGCTATGCTCCCGCCTCTCTTCCTCTGTAACTTTCAAATTGCTTTGCTCTTCTAATATTTTATCCTTTTCAGCTTCTATTGTGGCTTTCATATTTTCAAGATCCAATTTGTACATCTCAGCCTGCTTTCTTTCATGGTCCATTTGCAGTTTTTCTTCCAACAGCTTTTTCTTATCATCTTTCAGTGATTCCTCCCACTTCTTCAGATCTTTCAATTTGGTATCAAGATCATTCTGCCGTTCTTCCAATTTTTTCTTGCTTTCATTTAATGCTTGCTCGCTTTTAGAAAGTTTATCCTCCGAAGACCTGACATCTTTTTCCCTCAGCACCAAATCAGCTTCTCTCAGTTTAATCTTTTCATCAAATGATTTCCTCTCTCTCTCCAGTTCTAATTCAAAATCTCGTCTTTTGGATTCAAGTTTCGCCTTATGATCCTCAAGAAGCTTCTGAAGACCCACCTGAAACAGAATTGATTGAAGATATCAGATAACTGAAGAAAATGCATGTAACGAAGTACACGAAACAAAATGCAAATATTCTGAAGATTGATGTTTATATTATTGAACATTTGTAGCTCACAAATAAGAAATGCTATAAGGAATAGCATAGCCTGACATCTATACGAAAAGCATGGTGGCTGGAAAGTGCTAAGGATAACTCAAGATAGTGGCCAACATTATCAAGTTGAACCACACTTGGTTGGAAAGTGGCATTGCACATAAGAAAACTAAGAGATATAGAACTATAAGTTGCTAAGCATTAAGCAACTCTATATTCTAAAAAAATACGGGAAAAATCTACACCACATAAGATTACAGAAATATCAAGGGAACAAAAAAGACCAAAGCTACATGTTTATTATGCAATCAACTTTACATCTTTACCACAGGGTACCTATGCTAGACCAAAGCACATGACCGCACCAATATAACAATGACATCAAGTGTATCCATTTATCGATAATGGCCAAAATGAAGAAAACATAACCCATTAGTCCATTACACTTACCTTTTCTTTTGCAGTAGCTTTTTCTTCCCTCTCAGCTAATATTTTCTCCCTTTCTTCCAATGTCCTGCGCTTTGAATCAAAATCCTGCAATAGAATAATTAAACAACACAGATATTTTTATTTAACTATCAACTCATTATAAATCTGAAATGGGAAGAAAAGAAAAGGCAGTAACTGATCACTGAGTTACCTTTTCTTGTGCATGTAATTCATTTAGCCTTTTGTTAATATCATCCTCTTTGATTTTCAAACTAATTTTAGTGGACTCCACTGTCTTTTTAGCCTCATCCAGCTCCTCCTGTTTTATCTTGAAAAGCTTGTCATTCTCGTTTGCTCTCTCCTCTCGATCATTTACGGATCTCTGCAAATCAACAAGTCTGTTTTGACTTTCTTTAAGCTTTTTCTCCCAATCCTGCAGAGATTCCTCCTGCTCCTTCAGTTGCTTCTCTCGTGCCTTCCGCCTAGACATGCCAAAACAATTAATCACAACATAGTCACTTGGATAACACAATATAAAGTAGAGAAAGAAGAAAATGGATGTAGCCACTTGGATAGCACAATATAAAGTAGAGAAAGAAGAAAATGGATGAAGTTGTCATACTCAGTCTCAAAATATAGCTTCTCCTTCTCCAACCTACGTTGACGAGCTTCTGCCTCCTCTAAATCCCGGTCAGCTTGTGACTTCTTACGGTTTGCCTCTGCAAGCTTCGCATCTGCAGCATGGAGCTTTCCCTCGATCTCCAAGGATTTTTCCTCCAAACTAGCCTCAAGAGATTGAGCATCAGTTATCTTTTTCTCAGACATAAATTTAACCTCAGCTATCTCTGCACGAATTTCACGTAGTGCCTTTTCAAGCTGCAAATTCAAACAAAAACAAGCGGTAAGGACTACAGAATGAAGCATTTAGGTAATAATCAAAAGGCTTGGTTTCAAGCAAGAGCGCAGATATGACAATTTGAGTAAGAAAGCAAGTGCAGCATAATGCCAGGTTCAACAATACTTTTACTTAACGTAAACATAATGTTGGTAACTTTGCAGATGCAGTCTGCCAGTCTGTAAAAACTGCTGGTAGGGAAACCTATTCCCCAGCAATCATTCTACCATCTCACTTTGACTATTAGAGGTCATATTCAAAATTAAGATATCAAGTAACACAAGCAAGAATGTAAGTTTAGAAGATTTGAACAACTTTGAAGAATCACATATTACACCCTCCGGTTCACAAAAACTCGTCGGTTTGGGATACGTGCAGTTAAACTTTTGAAACTTTAGCTATCTATATCTTTTTAAATATTTAGATTGGATGCATGAAAATCATGTGTAGATTCGTTTCAAAACGTACTTCCATAATATTATAATTTTATTGGATTTTTTTAATATATTACATTAGAAATTAGTGGTCGAAGTTGAGTTTTGGGGACCGTGTCAATGTCCAAAACTACAACTATTTGTGACCGGAGGGAGCATATACAATATGATATAAAATAATCTATTTAATCCTAAATCCACCACTACTAACAGTATTACTAGATCAGAATAATACTGGTACACAACAAGAATAAGAAATTATGAGGGACACCAACATACATCAGCTACGCATTGTTTCTCAACACCCAGTGCTTTTCGCATGCTTTCTTCCCGTCTTCCATATTCTGATATAGCATTCAAATGTGCAGCTTGTTCCCTCTTTAAAATCTCCTCTTTCTGTGTCAACGCATGGCTGACTTCATCAAGTTTGGCTGCCCACTCTTTTTTCTCAATCAAGAGCAGGCCCATATTATACTGATATTCATGTAACTGCAGACATATACAAGAGAACACAGGTAAATAACTATAACCATTATGGGTATGATCAAACTATAAAAGGGAACGTTAAAATGCCTAGATAGTAAATAAACTTTAATGAAGGAAAATAAGAAATTGGAAGCAAAATCTAAATTACACGAAGTGCATGACATGACAAATAAAAGTTACATGTAAGACCGTAAGATCTTTGCATAAGTATTTGCATGTCTATTATTTTAAAATGACATAGGCAACACCTATTACAGTTCTTTCTAGAATAGAGAACCCAAAAGTTACAATTTTCAAATCATTGACCACTAATATGATTGAAAAAGTTTGAAGGGTATGAGAATAGTCAATCTAGCCCTCTCAGTAGTGCTTTGTTTGACATAGCCTGGCGAAAAAGGTGTGACAAAACGATTTCTTCCTTGGGCCACATGCAAATTGGATTTCTTTAAGAAACAAATTTGTTTAATCAATAGTAATGCTGCAATAGTTCTGATTCCCAAATTTTCCTCACGCTAATAAAAATTGTTACCAAATCCAATTTTTCAAATGCTTTCTGGATTAAAATGAAGACTCGGAGGCCTACTGGTTTAAATGCTAACATGTGATGAAAAAATAGTGCATATTGCAATAGTTAACCCTACCAGAGTCCTAGTTCAAAATCACGGGAATAAACATGAGTACAGAAACATGTTCACAAATTAGATTCAGAAGTTGTATCAACTGAACAAAAAAGTAAATATTTGGCCAAACCTCTTGCTCGAGTTCAGCAACCCTCTGCGAGGTTCCTTTCCCCTTGCCGAGGGGCGCCGACGCGGCCGGAGGGCCACCACCGCTCCGCTGGTTTGCGGGAGTCGGCGTCGACCAACCGGTCCACCCCTTCCCCTGTGGAGTAAACATCACGGCTTCTTGCTCCCAATTCCTTCACGGCGTATCCAATAAACGAGGCGCCTCTCCCTCCCTGCAATTCCACAAACCAAAAGAAGCACACAAATCACCAACAAAGCTCGCTCCGACAAAACCCTAATCACCAATGAAACCCTAATTATCAAGAAACGCCAGCAAATCCGCCCTCTGAACCGCAAGAAAAGACCGGCATTACCAAGAAGCCCCCCGCTGAAAGCTCCCTAATTTGAAACCCCCCCGAACAGAAACCCTCGAAATCCCAAGAAACCCAAGAAACAGGCTGCGAAAAAACGAACGGATCTGCGAGGAGGGTTCTCACCGGGAGGTGCCCGGCTCGCTCCCGGCGGCCGGACGTGGCGCGGTGGTGCGGGGGGGAGGCTTGGCGCTCGGGGGCTCTCAGGGGTCGGGTGGGTTGGGTCGGGCTTGGGGTTGGGGGTTGATGGGTTGGTGCGTCGTGCGGCTGCGGCCAGATTGGGGAAAGGTTGGGGGAGAGAGAAAGGAAGGAGAGGAGGGGGAGCGGGGGTGCTGCCGTAAATTCACGCGGTCTGGCTAAAAAGCGGTGCTCGGGAGCGTGCGGTGCAGCGAATGACCACGATGCCCTCCTGATTTGGGCTTTCGATGATGTAATCATTTGAGTACTACACAGGGTTAAAAAAAAGAAATTATAAATATCGAGTCGAAAATCATTTAAAAATCGAAAAAATTCGAAATCAAATTTTTTGAAAAAAAGATTAAAAAAAAATCAGATTTCACACATAATCGTTCGATAATCCTCGATAATCGACCGACCACGTGAACTTCTTCGGCGGTCGATTTTTTGAGTGATTTTCGCTCGATGTTCAGCGATTATCGCGATATTTACGTTGCATAATTTTTTCTGATTTTTTTTAATTTAACCGGTTTATCGACCGGTATTAGATACCGTACCAGCTCGATATGATCAATAATCACGATATTCAAGCGATTATCGACTTCCAAACCCTGGTTAGGCCTAGACTTCTCCGGTTGGACTATTATTTGACGAAACTAGTATTAGGTTTAATGTTAGTGGATAGCTGATAGGCCGAGGGAGGGACTAAAGCTTTTTATATCGATACGGGTTAAAAACACAATTTTAATTACTAATTTTTGTTATAATGTGTTTTAAATTTTTTAATAAAATTATAATGGTTTTATAATAATATCATGAAACTTTTTTCGAGACAAACCTAAACATATGATATTTATGTACTCAATCAAAAATATTTTTAAAAGATATTGATATGTGAAGTTTAAAAGTTTGACTGCATGTATGCTCAATAAATATTTTTTGATAATCGGAGGGAGTATAATCCGTATTAAGGGAACTTTATCATTCATTTATTCTTAATATAGTGTTTATGACAAATAAACTTTAGGCCAATACGCAAAGCCTAAGAGTGCAACAAAATTTTATGTTCCAAATAGCGGTATGAATAGGGGTTTTTTGTTCTTTTACAAAAGAAGGCAGTTTGAAATTCATTTTTTTAGTGGGACTAGTCGACCAAAGGCCAAAAGGCATTAACCCGTAAAGAGGTCGCGTGACAATGTCTTAGTAAGGGGTGAAAATGAGTTTCTGGTAGCAAGTGCTGAGAAATGCATAACTTTAAACATGGGTTCCATACCCGGTTCTCCGGTACTGGTAACAAGAGAATAACCAACTTACAAACCGACCAGGCTACCAACTCAATTTGACAAATTATCACAAAGTACTCCTGTACTATCATAGCAGCCATTGCCTTTGTTTCAAATGATTCTATGCATCGATATTGTATTTTACTGATTTAATGCTGACAAACGTTATAGTCAGGGGGGAAATACTTGCGGTATTTTCCAGTGGTATTACCTACGATGTTTACCCAACAGTTCGATCAACCCCAAATGCAATAGCAGAGCGGCAACCAAATGCCAATAAGCAAGTGCAATGACTTACGACATGCTTGGTCTATTATGCCCCAAGTGTGACCACACTAAATTATGCCGGTGTCACAATCCTAGGTACCCAACTCAAACCACCATATAATTTAGAAAAGATGTTGATAAAAGCATGAAACATTGATTTAATTCCGATATAATTGGAAAAATATGTTCGATATGCAAGAGAATTCAGAGGAAGTCTTGCATGTTTTGACTTTAACTGCCAAATCAATTTATGTTCCCTAAGTAGTAAAATATTGATGTGTGGGTTCAGAACCCTCTATCAAACTTATAGAAAAAATAATACAGGGAACAATAACAAACCTAGAGACTTTATTACTGTGAAAAAATGTTTTACAATGAGTATGAATGAAATCGGTATATGTTTGGAGGCCCGTAAATACCCTAATTTATATCTCAGAGATGATAGCTAATTCTATAATAGGTGTATGCTGCCTTCACATCGATAACTTCATTGTGTTTTGAACAGTTGTGTCCCTGTTAGAATCATCACTAGCTGCTCTCATGTGTTTAATTAAACAACCACCTAGTAAATCGTCATGTTTCCGACCAATTACCCTCTGTTCTAAGGAGTGTATGCTTACTGATGGGAAGGTTGGTTATTATTCCTAGCCGATCGTCAATTGGTTATATTAAATAAAGGAATAAAGCATCTTTTTCTTTCTTTAGTTAGAAATATAACCAGATTGAGCCCTTCTAAAGTACTAGATAGACCTTAGCTAAATATGCCTAAATAAAATTATATTTAAATTTTTGTCAGGCTGAAAATGCTTATCTGGTTCATAGAACATGAGCATAGTAGCAGCGGGAGCGCTACTAGCGTGTACACAAGCACGAGCCTGATCCCACCACGAAGCGATGATGCAGCTGCGGATGCTTCCTGGAAGCGAGGGTAGTATCGTAAAACCGCACGGCGATATTGCGTCGTGGCCGGGACTAATCGGGATGGGGGTTTCGAATATTCGCGGTATGCGTAATGCTACGGAACCATAGTAAATGCACCCGCCTCTCCGCGCCATCTCTCTCCGACCTGTGGACCACCGGGAGGTTGGCAGACGTGTCATCGCCCAATCAATGGCCACATGCGCTTTACAGCGTGGTGTGCCAAGGCGCCAGGGTGTCGGGAATGTCTCGGAGAGGCTGGCTATGGAGGGTGCACGCATAGCCTATGACGCATCATTTCTCTTCTTCGTTTATTCTTCTTTAAAACTCCCAGCTTGTCAATCTTCTCTATTTTCTACTAATCCCACTTAGCAAGTTAGCATCTTTCTGGTTCCTTCGACGGATATAAAAGCTCTTTATTTTCAAAAAATATATATAATTCATCCTATGACGAAAAATTCTAAATTAGGACTGACACCAAGATAAAATGAGCGAAAGAGCTCTTACAAGAGGTGCAATACTAAAAAAAAAAAGTGGATGCTAATTTTTATGTAAGCAGGGGACAACCCAAAAAATGAATAACCAAATTTGGTAACTAACTAAGGACCTGTTTGTTTTTGCTTGGAATCTCTAAAAACTGATTCTGGATTGTGGTGGTAGAGAAGTCGATTCTCCAAAAGCTGGAATCCAAAAGCACATATGAAGTGGATTGTAAATTCTAGTGTATATAGGTAGACTGGATTGTGAGAACCGTTTCTTAGAATCAAGTTGTTTGTTTTTTATTCTGCTTTTAGGGCTAGAATCCAAAATCAAAAATAAAAATAAACAGGCTCTAGAATGCTACATGTTGATGTATGAGTTTAATGGTTGCTACATACTGATTTGGGCACTACTCTACACAAAGTTACACCGATTTTAAGAATAGTATGGTGCTAACAACTACAGTATTCCTCAACGCTAAAACCCAATGGTTTGAATTATAACACAAACAAAACAAACTTGCACTTTGGAATAAAAAAAGAGATTTTGGTTGGACTATTGAGTGCAGCGCATGGCAAACCTCAGGAAGGCCCAATGACAGAAGCTTTGTCTCTCTTAGTTGGCCAACTAGCTGTTGCAAAGCTAGCGCAAGGCAAGAGAAAGGATCCTCCTCCCATGGAGATCTCGTGATAACAATTATAAATTCTGGTGCATAAAAAAAAGGAGCCTTTTAGACCTGTACGACAGCACAAACTTCTAGTGAAACAAGCTGTCTAAAAAAGCAGAGAAAGCCTTCTTTTTAAGAGAGAAAGAAAAAAAAGCAGATAAAATCTTTAAGACGTGATTTTGTTTACAAGATTTTCAAGTGGAAAATAGAAAAAGAAAAACTGAGTAGGAATAGCACTTGTCTGCCACTCTTTGTTATGTCACGGTAGGAGGTATAGTTCATAGTAGACACACTTATTCCTCTTCTTTTTGGCTTTACTTCAGCTTGATGACGACGGCTTGAGAGGTGAGACGGGTCTCGTGCATGTTAACAAAACCGCGGTAAATCGTTCGGTTTTCGACCGTACCGCTCCAGTTCGAAAACAGAAACC
The DNA here is from genome assembly GCA_036346275.1 of Otatea glauca. Lineage (NCBI taxonomy): Eukaryota > Viridiplantae > Streptophyta > Magnoliopsida > Poales > Poaceae > Otatea > Otatea glauca. Next base: position 46,268,384 of record CM070714.1, read on the forward strand.
GAGTGGTTTACCGGTGAAAATTTAAAAAATTCAAAAAAATTGAAAAATTTTATGCGATGAAAACCGTTCGAAAACCGTTGAAAACCCCACGGTTTTCGCAAAAAACCGCTCGAAAAACCATTTTTCAAGAACGTTCAATTGGTCGGCTGGTTTTTCGCGAAAAACCGAGCGGTTTTTGTCAAAAACCGCGGTTTTCGCGAATAGATTTGACCAAAATTCGAATTTTTGATTTTACAAACCGTTCGGTTTTTCGCGGTTTTCGAGCGGTTTCTTGCGAAAACCGCTACCGCCGGGTTAGCGGGTTTCGGCTTCGAAACGAAATTGTGAACTCTGGTTCCATGTGCTATATTACACAGCTATGCATAGCCTCATATGGATTTCAGCGCTCAAAGAAGGAAGAAGGTTTTGAGCTGGGACTCGCTGATACCTTGATCCACGGTAATGCTATTATTTGTTCTCTCTAAAGAGTAGTTATCGGTTTAGATATCGTTCTCTAAAACACAGTTTTAATAAATAAATTTTATTTAAAGTATTTATAAAATCTAATAAAATTATAATATTATAAAAGTATTTTTCAAGACATATCTACAAGTAAGATTTTTATGTATCTAATTTAAATATTTAAAACGATATTAATAATCAAATTCTAAAAGTTTAACGGAACCTATGTTCAATATAATCATCCCTATACTATAAGTTGCAGAATTGCTGCCTCCTGGGCGTTTCGAGCCGGGAGGGGCTCGACTCGAGCTCGCGGCTCGAGCCGAGCCGGCCAAATTTTGTTCGCATCCGGGTCCTTTTCAAAAAAAATTTACGAATAGGTCCTTTTTTTTAAAAAAACGATTGGATACTTTCCCCGAAAAAGATTACATATTACGTCCATGCCCTTTTAGCGTTTTTAGGAATAGCGCTCAGGTCCTTTTCATGAAAATCGAAATTACATTTAGGTTCTTTTTGTAAGAAAAAAAATTCTTATTCCCGAAAAAAAGTATGCATCGTATTCATGTCATTTTTCCGCTTTTCTAGCATTACGTTCAAACCATTTTGCGAAAAATAAAGTCTTAATTTTAGATCCTTTTCGCGCGTTTTCTCAATTTACTCGTGCGTGGAGCGTCAATCACGAGTTTTTTCGATTTTCTAGCGTGGAAAGCAGCGCCCGCAGCGTGGCACGCAGCGTATAAATTTCTAGTAACTATCTACGATCGGTTGGAATATTACATGACGAGAAGACACTACGCTATAGTACTTCAGTGCAAAATATCAAGTTCGTATACACGTTTCCAGCAATTTCATGCGTTGGGCGAAATGTAAAACACATTTTCTAGTACTAATACAGCTATGTATGGCGATCATGTGGTACAGTATTAGTACCGGCCGCTTACTAGTTACGCATGCACGTGCACGATTCACCTTTTTACCACACTTCCTTCCAATGCACCCTTAAAAATCCAAGGGCAAAATTATCCTCAGGGAGAAGGGTGCGTGTCTTTTTTGACGGGAAGCCGTTTTCTTTTTCTCCCTCCTGTAAACTGAAGTGTACTTGTTGGTCTCTCCTTCCTGCTCTTAACCCCTTTTCAGTATTTAACCCACTCGAGAAAAGGGGGAGAGGTACACTTGCCGTTTTGGATCCAATGACAGCACGGGCCTTACGACAGGCGTACCCAACCCATCTTACACACGATGGCGTAGTAGCCGATCTACACTTTCGAGAGAGATGACTCGCCACGCGAACCATTTTCTCACTCCCCCGAAGTAATGAACCACTAACGCATGCATGGCATTGGGGTAGTACGATTCCAAGCAGCCCTGGATCCCACAGCCACTGGGCTTTTTCCTTCCGTGCCTGACCGAGTGAATGGAGCAGTCTGACGTAGTCATGTGTGTCAGTGTGTGTGACACAGACACACCGGCCCAAAACCCACAGTGCCACTGCAGGGAGACGATAATTTTTTGGTTTTTCTGGTCCCCGGGGAACGTTATTTTTTTAAATATAATCTACCAAAATCATTTACAAATTTACCTCCTCGCGAGTCATTTTCCGCTTTTGGAGAGCTCAGCAGGAATCCCACGCTCCCTTTGCGCTCGGAGAGTTTGGCAGGAATCTCGCGCTCTCTTTCCGCGGCGCAAATCAATCCACTAATTAATCACTTAATTAAAATCGCAAATTTATCAAAATCACTAATTAATCTCCCGTCCTTCAGTTGAGGAAGGAGCCTCCCGATCAATTCTACGGCAGCCAAGCGTGAAAAGAGCCTCCCGATCAATTCCATGGTAATCAAGCGCGGAAGGTGATTGTCGATTTCTTCCACGCTAACTGAGCACGGAACTTGACTGTCGAGCTCCCTAGCGTGGCATGCGATACGAAGAGGTTAGTTTTGCAATTCAAACGAAAAAAACTAAATTTGTCATAAATAAATTTTAGAGGCCAGAGAAACGATGTCGTCTCCCGAGGACGGCGGGTACGAGGATTGGAAATAGATAGTGCAGGGTAGAATCCAATTATACAAGGCGTTTAGCTTCAACCTCGTGTGCAATCCTAATGGATAGGGCCTCGTTGCAACTTGCAAGTGCCATTGCCTATGAGAGCTAGGGCTGTAGTGCACTGACCCTTGCTTCGTTATCGCGCTTTCATTGTTCATTGCAGCACACTCCTTTATCCCCCCGAGCTATCATTGCCTCGTTGGTTCTTTCTAGCGAAAGCTTAGGGTCTGTTTGGTTTATAGCCAAACTTTGTCATATTTTGCTACGCCTCAAGTTAGATAAGTTTAACCGAGTTAAACCTCCGTTTGGTTCTTAGCCACACCTGTGGCAAGATTCCTTCTTGCCATCCAGGTCCCACGTGTCATTAACTTAAAAAAATGTGGCAAAATTCATTTTCCTAGCCAAAGTGTGGCTTCAATTTTGATAACCTAACCTTAGACAAGTTTGACAAAAAAACTATAGCTAAACATGACAATCTTACGGTTAGTATGTAGGTGCCATATGAAAGCTAGGGTCTCACTTAAACTACTCTAAAAGAAGGCTTAAATCTGTTTACTTACTATAATTGTGACTGTTGCAATCTAGCTCTTGTAGCTAGAATACGAGGAACTCCAAAAGAAAAACTATGTAATAATAGCGATCAAGCAACAGGCCATATTACAGTAGGCTCACCTCCATCCTACTTCTGTTGCTGTTTTTTAAAGGAAAATACTTCTGTTTCTGTTCATCTGGTTTTGTGGCATTTTAGTATCATGCATTTAGTCTACTCATATGAGGTAAAAACATGAAAGATCATGTGGAGGTCTATCCAGGTTTGTGATGAGTTATTAACAATGTTTAAGCACGTGATGCTCAAGTTTGAGTTTATTTTGAATTATATTTTGAATTTGAAGCAATTTGAGGTGCTGTTAGGTCAAGGGTGGCACTACCGGCCTGAGTTGGCGGTTGTGCCGGCCCTGCAGAGCTACCGGTCTTGGGAGCGGTAGTCTTTTTCCAGAGAGGGGTCTCTCAGGTGTTTCTAGAGCAAGCGGTACTGTCGGCCATCTAGGTAGTTATCTTTTAGAGAGGGTCTCACCGAGAATTTTAGAGACAACGGCACTACCGGGTACCTGGGAGTGGTAATACCGGTGGTGGGGTATTACCGGTCCCAGATGGGCGGTAGTGGTGACTTTACTGCGGAGTTTGAGTTTCATGTTTGCATTAATTGTTGATTAATGCATATTACCGTGAACAGTGCTATGTGGTGAGACTATGATTAGGCTAGGAGAGCTGAAATCCACAACGGTCAAGGGACACCGGAAAATGATTGGGGGCGGGAAGTGGTTGCAAGCTGGGAAGACAAAGAACCGGAGCGTGAAGCGTTGGTGATGGACATAGAGGGCAACTGCATAGACCGAGACTAGGCTTGGGGGGAGTCGATGTCCAGAACAATCAAGGAAACCGATGTCGTTACGATGAAGCTGAAAAAGACACGTGGTGGTCAAATGAATTGGGTCCGTTTGCAAGCGAGGACAGTTCGTGGGAGTCCGAACACGTGAGAAGCTTGGCGGCAAGTCATTGGGGCCACGTAGAAAGCGCGAAGCATGGCGATGCTTTGAGGAGAAGGAAGACCGATCATTGGGGCAATTTGGTAATTTATCCAATACCGACGGTCGAGGATGTTTGGAAAACCGCAACGTTGACTTAAGTGGTTTAGGTCACATCAAAGTGGTGTTGGACGCAAATTCAGGCTCACGGAACGGATTTAACATCAATATAATGACCGCTTTGAGAAGCGTGCTTATGTGAATGAAAAACCCGTTAAAAGTGTTGGGTTTCGGGTTAGCCTATATAAGAAGTGGATGATATCCACTTTAGTGTCCAGGTTTCTTTTTTGCTTGACCTTGTGCTGCTAAGGATAAACGATTGATAGATGTATCCTCTGCAGACCATCTCCCAATCATCTAGACAAGCCTCTTCTTGATCATTCAAGTTTCTTTAAGGAACCGATTTGTGGGTTAAGAATAAAGATTTTAAGGTAGTTTTTGATCTTGGTCATTTGAGAGCAATATCTTTGAGATTCTTGCATGTTGTGACATGTGGAAGACCATCTAGGTCCGTCTTGATCATCAAATCCCTACGAGCAGGCTCAGGACAAAATTTTTGTTTTTAATCCGGTTTTGGTGCAACCTTTGGTAAATTCGAAAAAGATCGAAACTTTGACGTCAATCCTTGCGGTTGAAGGTTGGACTAGGCTTCTGACACCCATATGAAGATGCATACAAAGTTTCGTGGGTTTTCGATCAGCCGATCAAAAGATACACCGTTTTTCGTTTTTAAAACCGTGATAATTTAATGTTCATATACCTATTTTTATTACGGACTATATACAATCAAACGCCTTATTTATCCTCTCAATCATGTAGCTCTTGATGCAGCATTACTCTGCGCACGCCAGTTAGGCAGTTTATACTATTACCTATCCGTTTTACATTTAAGGTTACACTACACTTGTTTACTACTCCATCTTCCCATGACATTACAGTCAGCTGTCTCCTAGTATCGAGCTTGGGACAGCTCTAGTACGTAGTTGGGCACAGAACAATGGTTGTTCTTAGTTGCATGTAAGTGGAAGTACTAATATACTTACTTGCCGAAAGTCGAGGTTACGATTAACTTAAGCATTGTGCACTGGGCCCGGAGAACCGCATAATCAGATTCAGATAGGACTACCTGCTCTGCTCCATTTCTTCCTGCAGTCAAAGTGCTCTGGAAATGATTGTTTGCATGGGGGCACAACCAATAATTGATATATATTTTTTCAATAGGAATTTGTCCCCAATACAGCTGGAAAAGACACCAGCTAGTAGATGATCCAGAACTATTGAGCTGCGATTCCTGGTTAAGTTAGGGCTTGCATTAATGCCTGTTTAGTTGCATGTACGTGGAATTACTACTCTGGAAGTTCGAAGTGCTCACGAAATGATCGCAGTGTATACGAATATCCTGTCTACTCGATGAATCAACAGATGGAATCTACGTATGAAGTGATGGTTTGTTCCTCGAGCCCAGATTGCAATACGAAACTGTTAGAAATGAGGCTCAAGTGGTCCATTTATCTCTAATGCCAAAGCTACAAATAATAGTACCATATTGTTAGTTGAGAGAGGAGAATACCAATTTAAAAGGGAGAGCTCCCACCATATCTTGTAATGAGACTTATGGAGGGTGAGGAGCTGGCTAAAGTCACATGCGCGCGCGCGTATTTCGCGAATTACCGCGTGTTTTTCCCGCGTGACTTCCTGGTACGTTTAAACCCTTTTTAAATTTTTGGTTTCTCTCTATTATTAGTGAATTAATTCGGTCATTTACTGAGAATTGAAACAGCTATGACAATGGCGCCAGCTTTCTAATAAAATCACAATTGAATGACCGCGATTACTAGCATTTAATGGTGATCATTCATCGTGCGAGGCTTAAAATGCGAGACGCCCGCATGGATGGGAGCCTTTTGATTTTTGGACTCTGATACTCGTGTTCATCCACGGTGATCTGTGTTGTGTTTTCGTGCTGTGCTTGTTCTTCACCGACCTTCCTCTCGGCGTGCACCGCGAGGCAAGGAGAGCGGGATCTCGAACCGTTGTTACGAGAGAACCCGCACGAGACGGCAATAAGGTTTCGGCAACAGAATCGCGCGACCGCTCGAGCTCTTCATCCTGCGATCCACGACGTCGACTACTTCCTCTACGGCCAGGTCGCTACTGCGCTGCTTCATTTTTCGTCATCAAGCCCATCGTAAAAATTCTCCTATTTGTTTCTCGGTGGATCGATCTCTTTACAGAAATATGTGGTGTCTTCTATCTTGCCTGTTGTATCTAATCATTTTGGGAATTAGCTTATTTTTCAAATCTAAAACACAAATAATACCTAGTTTTTCAACAGAAACTTCATAAAGATATTTCTCCTAACGAAACTGAAGTTGTCACCGAGGCCTTGTGCCTCTTGGAAGAGACCCGTATGGCGAATTGTCCAGACTGCCTATTAGGCTATACTCTATGATGAGTATTTACGTTTTTCATGAGACATTTTTCTGGTACTTCTGCTTTCTTAAGAGCTCTGTCAAGCCCTTGATGATTAATTACCTAATACTGCAAGATGAAGTTGCATTTGCTATAGAACTTCATCCTCTGATGTTCATGTACTGGACCAGTACATCAATACAATTACGATTACAGTCAATTTTGACCTCAGGTATGTAGTATAAATAGTGGTGTAAGTAATTTTGACTTTTCTTCTGTACTCAATATACTATTACTTATATATTATGTGCTTAATTATGGGAAAATAGACTCTCTAGTGAACTATCAGAAGATTCAGGACGCTATCCTGATTGGCTCAGAAGCCTCATAATCCACTTCGTGGGCACCAAGAAGATCACAATGGACGACAAGAGCTTCACACTTTAATGAGAAAGGTTGTTAAATATTAATGCACGTGGATCAAATTAATGGCAAATGGTTACGTTGATAAAGAAACAATGGCAAATAACAATTCTTATCTTAAAGCCCCAGATCAAGTATGCTATTCTAGGTAGTATAACAGTAAGAGTTCTTAAGTTAGGCGAGTAAAAATAACCTTCATGCGGAGTCAGCTGTAAGATAAACGACAGCTTAAACCCACCATCAACAATTGAAAATGAAAGAACTGTCATTGGCCGTCAATTATTGACGCAGTGCATTAAATGCATCCGGGGAGCACACGAATGGAACTCTGAAGTCTGAACTCTCCAACGGTCACTGGAGTGCGCCGCGTCTTTTTCCATTGCTCAAGGGAATCGGAAGTCTAGGACTCTCCAGTAGCAATTGGATTATTAATCCTTTTCGATCCATTTAGTTTGAGTTTTGGAGTTTTGGACATGTACAATAGTTTATATTTAAAGATTGTTTCTAAGGACTTCAACTCAATTAGAGATAACATCTTCTATAGTTCAATTAATTGGCTCAAACGCACGCGAACACCAGCTTCAATTTGGGTACGGGCGTGCCAACCGATTTGATCCTGCAATCGGTAAAATTATGATCTAAAAAACTATTTTAGCCAATTAGATTACACGTAACGATAAGTCTAAACAACTTATTACGACCGATCAAATGGTTTGATAAAGGTAGATTTTTTTGAAAAAGACGAGCGCAACAAGATCGGAAAAAAACAAACCTGGGTAAATTGGCGTAATTGAAGATGATCAACAATCGGCGATGTACAACTTTATTGATCAGAAACGAATTACATAAAGATTCTAAATTTAAGAAACTACCCTAGTCGACAGAAAATAAGTAAAAATAGATGCGAGCTGTTTGATTGCGTTAGTTGTTTTTTGGCTCGCCTCAAGTCCACTTTTTATAATGCGTTGGTCGATTGTATCCTTCTTCGATCCGTAGCAAGCCATGAACCGTATCGGCCTTCATCTTTTGAAGATAAAAACTCCTTATTTGAACCGATATCGGCTAGATATCCAAATTTAACTTAGCCTTACAAATCGATCATATATTTCCAAATTTTGGTGCTAACAGTATTGGCTTCAATTTTCGAAATACAAACTCATCCTTGAAGCGATATCAATTAGTCCTTTATCCATACTAGAGCTATATCCATATCTAGACTCTATTTCCTAAATCGGCTACTGACGAGGATTGAAAAGCCTATCTTCTATTTGGGCCCTCAATGGATAAAAACCATACTCTATTAATGGACCCCACAAAAAGGCGATAATTTAGAATGAAGCCTATGCTTATTCGAACGATCAAGCCTCTGACCAGCCAGTCAAAGCAGTCTATAGTATTGCTTCACACTGGTCGTCCTTGACCAGTGAAATAGCCATCTCGATCAAAGAACTGGTCGGGGATAAGAGATTATCCTTACATGTCTCCATGCGGACATTTATCTGACAAATGTGCACAACTACCTGAAAGTTACCCCTAAAAAGGCATCCTTTTGTGATAAGATACCGTTTGGTAGGAACCTCTCGGTTCCACGACACTTTTTGGAGATCAACTGCCGCCTCTTCAACTGATATAAATAGGGGGGCCTATCCATGCTGTTAGGCAGATTCGCAACCAGAATAAGCAATTGAGATAGCACTACTACAAAAGGAGTCATATTAGACTCCTCATCACTGACTGTTTTTTATAAAAACCATCTGCAATGAGTGTTGGGCATATAACAGACGATTTTTGGTTAAAACCGTCTATGATGTGGGAGAACATCACAGACGATTTTTGACTAAAATCGTATATGATGAGGGGAATATCACAGACGGTTTTAACCAAAAACCGTCTATGATGTTCATTTCTAGTAAATAAGAACAAAGCCTCGACCTCCTCTGTATTTTTAGGGTTTCCCGAGCTATTTTTGAGGTGGTTGTAATTGAGAGGCGATCTGGTGGAAAGAGACCCTAGATTTGGAGGTGTGATTGTAGATCCTTCTATTCTAGGTCATCTAAGGTTAGTAATTGGTTCAAATTTGCATTATATTTAAGATCTAGCTTGGTAAAGAGGGAAATAAAGATGATTTCTAGTTCTAGCTTGGTGTAGATACATTTGTTCTCTGTGATGTAAAGTAGTGATTGTTTCTAATTGTATTATACTCAATATGTAGATAGTTACTTAAAGGAAGGTGATCTAGGCTTAATAGCATTATATTCAAGGTATATACATGTAGCTTGGTAAAGAGGGAATTGAAGATGGTTTTGATATAGCTTGTTGTAGATCCATTTGTTCTTTTTGGTCTAAAGTAGTAATTGATTCTAATTGCATTATACTCAAGATGTAGCTAGGTATGAAAAGAGAGAATTGAAGATGCTGAGTTTAAATGTAGCTTACATATGTTTATATATCCATTCGTTCTGTGTGATGTAAGGAGCTATATAAGTTAATCGGCAAGTTTAAATATAGCATATGTGTGCTTCTGAACTCCTATTGTGCTTAATTCATTATTTAATATGTACTGTTACATACGTAGCGTAGATGGACCGAAGCTAAATGTACTCTGAGAACCGTGCGAGCGCCAAGTACATTAATGGTGTCTCCGCTTTTAGAAGAGCTGCAGAGGAAGATATGTTGAACAAGGGGGTGAAATTTATGCCTCGTTCATGCATTGACTGCGACAATCTGTGGATGTTTCGAAACCCAGCGCAGATCGAAGCACACTTGATTCTACGAGGTTTTAAAAGGGGTATACATGTTAGACCAGTCATGGTGAAGAGCAGATTATGCAGGAAGCAAGTAGTACTAACATCGTCAACGAAGTCAACGATACTCCGGATGATATCGACTGTGGTTTCGATCATGATAGGTTTCACGATGATAATCTGGATTAGATACTACAGGATGCAGAAGGGAACTATGATGAGTAGGAGTATGTAAAATTACAGGGCTTGAAGGATGACTTGGAGAAACCTTTGTTCTCGGACTGTAAGTCCAAATACACAAGGTTGTCATCCTTGTTGGAACTGCTGAAATTAAAGGCAAGCAACGGTTAGTCCGACAAGAGTTTCGCGGCGCTGTTAGGTCTGTTAGTGGATATGCTTCCGGAGGGAAACGAGTTGCAAACGACTACCTATAAAGCCAAGAAGGTTCTTTGTCCCTTGGGAATGGAAGTAGAAAGAATACATGCCTGTCCGAACGACTGTATCCTCTACCGCAAGAGTACGCAAACTTGCATGTATGTCCGGTGTGAAACGTATCCCAGTACAAGCGTAAAGATAGCTCAAATGACGACGATGAGGGCATCGAGGTGAAGAAAGGACCTCCTGCTAAGGTGGCGTGCTATCTGCCTGTAATTCTCAGTTTGAAGCGTTTGTTTGCGAACCCAAAAGGGGCAAAACTGCTTCAGTGGCACTCGAATGAGCATAAGAACAATGGAATGATAAGGCACCTTGCAGATTCCACCCAGTGAAGAAATATCGATAGGAGGTTTTAAAAATTCACAGCGGATCCGAGGAATATAAGGTTCGGATTGAGTACGGACGGAATGAATCCTTTCGACAACATAAGCAGTTGTCATAGCACTTCGTCCGTGAATCTCTGTATCTACAACATTCCTCCTTGGTTGTCTATGAAACGAAAGTACATTTTTCTATCTATACTTATCCAAGGCCTGAAGCAATCTGGGAACGATATTGAAGTGTACCTAGCACCATTGGTGGAAGATTTAAACACACTGTGAACTCCTGGGGTATAGGTGTGGGATGCTCACAAACGAGAGTACTTTACTTTGCACTGCCTGTTATTCTGCACCATAAATGGTTATCCTGCCTTTGCTAACCTGTCGGAGCAGAGTACAAAAGGAGCCAAAGCATGCACTCACTACTTGAATGATACCGAGAGTGTGTGGCTGAATCACTCGTGCAAAACCGTGTACATGCATCACCATAGGTTCCTTCGGAGGAATCACCTATACCGCAAGATGAAGAAACAATTCGACGGAACGACCGAAGATGGTTTAGCTCCAAAGCCTTTAAGCGGGACAGACATTCATGATATGGTCAAGAACTTGGATGTTGTGCTTAGAAAGGGACGTAAATCGAGGACCAGTGAGAAGAGCATGTGGAAGAAGATATCAATATTTTGGGACCTATCTTATTGTTAGCACCAAGAAGTTTAGCACTGCATCGACATTATGCACGTAGAGAAGAATGTCTGTGATAGATTGATTGGTCTCTTACTAAACATTAAGAGCAAAACAAAGAACGATATCAACGCACGGCTTGACTTAGTCGATATGGGCATCAGACCTGAGTTAGCACCGAAAGAGACTGATAAAAGCCGAACGTACTGCGAACCTGCTTGTTACACTTTGTCCAAGGCTGAGAGAATTGAACTGTGTCAGCGCTTGCATGGTGTGAAAGTTCCGTTCGGTTACTCCTCCAACATGAAGAGACTTGTTTCGATGCAAGATTTGAGTTTAACCGGCATGAAGTCTCATGATTGCCATGTGCTTATGACACATGCTCTTTGTGGCAATTAGAAGTATCTTACCGAGCTAGGTCCGGGAGACAATCACAAGGCTATATTATTTATTTAACACAATTGCTCAGAAGTTCATCGATCCCGAAGGACTAGATGCTCTGCAGGCCGAGGTGGTAATGACTATATGTAATCTTGAGATGTATTTCCCTCCGTCGTTTTTCGATATCATAGTCCATCTCATTGTTCACCTTGTGAGGGAGATAAAGATTAGAGGGCCCATGTTCCTACGTAGCATGTACCCGTTCGAGAGGTACATGGGAATTCTCAAGTCTTACGTACAGAATCTATATCGACCGGAGGGTAGCATTATCGAAGGTTATACAACTGAAGAGGTCGTCGAATTCTGCGTGGATTACATGGCTCAGGTCAAGTCGATAGGTGTGCCTCGATCCCGCCATGAGGGGAGGCTCCAGAGTATCGAGACCATCGGAAGGAAAGCAATTACATCTGATCCAACTGCGTGCGCTAAAGCCCATTTCACGGTTTTGCAATGCATGGCTGTTGTGGCCCTGTATATCGACGAGCACAAGAATTGGCTACGGCAAGAGAATCCATCACGGCAGGAGTCCTGGATCATCAGATAGTTGAAGGAGCGATGACCCATCACTAGAAGCTCGGCCGGAGATACGTTGACATGATTGGCAAAAGGACTAGTATTTACGGTTGTAACATGGAAATGATACGACTTAAATGGGTACACATTTTACACGAGAGATCAGGACATGAAGAGTACAAACCAGAATAACGGTGTTCGTATAGATGCGCTGAATACCGCTGGGTTGACGAGGAGCTCGTACTATAGGTTCATTGAGGAAATTTGGGAACTCGACTATATACTATTCAAGATTCCTTTATTTCGGTGTTATTGGGTTCACCTACAACACGTGAAGGTTGACAAGTACGGTGTCACTACTGTGGACCTTGAACATGTCAAATAACAAGACGAACCATTTGTTCTCGTAACTAAGTTGTTCAAGTCTTCTATGTAACCGACCCATCCAACAAGAAGTGCCACGTGGTTCTTTAGTAAAAAAAGAAGGATTGTAGGAGTCGAGAATGTGGTAGATGAGGAAGAATACAATCAGTTTGACGAGTTTCCTTCTATTAAGTACTGGCGTCATGGTCTAGGAAGAACAACATGAGGAAGATAGCTACACACGTGTCGATCATCACGAAGGGCTATTTTTTATACAAAAGAATATGCAAGTGGTGTTGTAATAAGCTTGTCATGTTTATTTCAAGTGTTCCTGTATTATAATTAATGAAATGTATTTATTGCAATGATAAAACTACTTAAAAGAACAGGCCTAAAAAACAGGCTTTAAAAAAACTAATTTATAAAAAACTGGCAACAAAATTTTAAGTTGACGAAAAAATTAACTTAGGTAAAATAATCAACTTGAAGATAAATGTAGAAATTAACTTGAGTTAAAAAATTAATTGGATAGTACATGCACATTCTAACATTAGCAATAATTACTGGAGAATTTTTTTTACTTAGGTAAACAAATTAACTTTAGGAAAAATAGAAGAAATTAAAAAAAACACATCCTAGATGGTTATAATATTAAACCGTTTGTGATTCTACTCGTCACAGATGGTTCTAATATTTAACCGTCTGAGATGTATCGGTGCTGCAAAAAAAATCGCCCTCCCAGCAATTCGAACCCGAGACCTCACGCCCACGCCGCCAAGCCGTTTGCCAACTAAGCTAAGTACCACTTGTGAAACTGTACACGCATTTATTATATGAGCCAGGTTGCATCACAGACGGTTCAAACTTTGAACCATCTCGGATGAGTCCTCCTTACCCGCAACCCCTTTGCCCTCGCCACTGCACTACCCCGCACTTGCCATTTGCCTCTGCACTGCCCCGCACTCGCACCCTCACCACCCTCTTTCCATTGCCCTTTGCCCGCGCCTCCATCCGCCCCACCTCCGTCTGCCCCCTCCCAAACCCTAGTCCCCCTCGTAAACCCTAGCCGTCGTCCGCCCCACCTCCGCCCGCACCTCCCTCTGGCTGCCTCCCCCTCGGCGTCACCCCCGGCCGACCTTCCCCAGTGTCTTCGCCCGTGCCTCCCCCTCGGTGTTGATGCCCCACCTCCGCCCGCACCTCCCTCCGGTCGCCTCCCCCTCGGCGTCACCCCTGGCGGGCCTTCCCCCGGCGCCTCCACCCGCGCCTCCCCCCATTGCCTCTGATTCACAGTTGTTCTGAACACCATAAGTATGTCTCTGCCGCGCACTGTTGTTCTGAGCACTTTTTTGTATAGATTTAATTTACATGCTAATTAAGGTGTGTGGTATTTGGAATATTTTAAAAAAAAAATAGTGTGCATGGAATGGATCTCAATAAGTAGACAGTAAGCTAGAACAACTCTTGGTAAACATGTATCAAGTTTGTCAAGTTTATTGTGTGCTTGGGTGCATAAAAGTGAGAAATGTGCATCAAGTTTATTGTTTGCTTGGGTGAATCTGTTGGTTCACTGATAGTACTAATGTAATTTATGAATTATGTTATGGTGCTTATATCTGCTTTTGTTCTATTTATTTTATTCTTCCTGTCCCGAGTCTTAACTGAAGTCTGGACTCTGGAGGTCAATTGTTATGCTCATACAGATTTTCAATTCGAATAACATTGATTGTGTTTATATTCATTACAAGAACCTCGTATACGAATCATCTTATCCAACCAGCTTTGTCTGTTCGTAATAAAACACTGTATGGATCTATTAAAAAAAGCATATAACTTTATATCAATTCTTTGACACTAGACAAGGCATAAACTAAGCACAAATACATAGCATAGCAGATTAGCATTATGTCTATCAGTGAAGGGGTTACTTCATTTCTTTCTCATAACAAAGTGATTCATTCATTTGCTATACTTGTTGATTTGTACTATATAATGCAGCTTGAAGTTAGGTTGAATGACCATGGCGACATACCTATGTAAGTTTTACTGGGTTCTATTCGTAATTATACCAAGACAGAATTGGGTAATTTACCTTGATTCTAAAAAGGGCGACACCCACGACTTGACGCCTATCAGAAATTTACTCAACACGTCGTTCGGTGTCTACAAAGTTTGTGGAGGTCCACATAGGAAGAACCCAACGATGCTGAAACATATTTATAAGTTTTCGGTATCCGCTAGTGCAATAATCATTCACAGTCCATAATAATAAATTCGGAACTAATTAACCTATTATATTTTGACAGTGCCACCAGCAGCCAAAGGGCACTAACCTATGTGGATTCTATATTTGTCACAACATGGAACTCCTCATTAGTTCAAAGAAGACCAATGTCATAGAGGTTTGTCAATTTTGCAACAATTGTTTCCACCTACAAATTTATATACATGCAAGACTTTACTCTTCCCATCGACAAGCTTGGCACAATGCGATGAATCTGCGTTAGAACAGGTTGACCTATTAGGTATTCGAGGACAACTCTATGACCTCTTGATGTGTGAGGTCATTAATTCAAAAGACGAATGCCACTCAAGGCTCGCCTGATGAGTTGTGAATTTGTTAGATACCATTTGGATTAATTTTGAACCTTGCGCTGTGAATTTCTAAGTTGTAGTTCTGAATTCAATTGGTTTTTATATATGTGAGTTGATTTCTAAAATAGATGCGTTGTACATTGTAATGTGTGATCAGAGTTGATTTCTAAAATGGATGCGTTGTATGTTCATATGAGATCGGAGCTCATTTCTAAAATGTATGTCATAATAATGATGGTGATGCCCTGTACTGTCTTTTGTTTCAGAGGGCATGGATAGCATTTTCTGAGGCTAGCCAATAAATCAAAATTTAGTAAAAAAATAGAAAATCAACATCCCAGACGATTCCAAACTGGAACCATCTGTGATGAGCCCCACATCACAGACGGTTCCGTCCGGGATGAGTTTTTTCACTAACGGTTGCAAAATTGTCTGTGATGACCTATTGTCATCACTAACACGTTGATACAAACAGTTCAACCGTCTGTGATGTGGTTTGTGAACCGTCTGTAATATGGGGTTGTGCAGTAGTGTAGGCAATTGTAATCGTAATTCTCAAATTCTGTAAATTTGTGTACTCTGTTGAGTCGCTTGACTAATAAAGAAGCAATCCCCATATATCATTTCTACAATCTTGTTTACTATGAGTCCGCAATCATATTTTCATAAGCTCGATTAAGAAACCCCAGGTCTTGAACATCGACAGCTACTCTGGCTAAATTCTGGTGCTAACAAGTTCATAACTAAAATAATTCCTCTAACTACTCCCTCCGGTCACATATAGTTACCGTTTTAGACGTTGACACTGTATCCAAAACACATCTTTGACCACTAATTTCTATTATAATATATTTATAAAACCCAATAAAATTATAATATTACGAAAGTTCTTTTTGAGACAAATCTACACATATGATTTTCACGTATCCAATTTAAATATTTAAAAATATATTGACCGTTAAAGTTTCAAAAGTTTGACTGTAACTATGTCCAAAATAAAAACTATTTGTGACTGGAGAGAGTATTTTATATTATTTTTATCACACTTTCTCCCTCACACCCTATTATTATTTACGTTGGTTTATATAATCAGGTTATCTCTTGCATAAGAGACAATATATTCTATATCCTCACATCGTCTCTTTTCTACGTAGAATTTTACTGATATGATATAGCTAAGTGACAGCCGAAAATAGTTGAAGATGCCTTTATTAATTTATTCAGGCAAACTTTTTAAGTCTAGTTTCTCTCCATGGGACTGCACAACAGCAAGATCGGCGTTCGTTTTGTCGACTGGGCCCGCGGGCATTATTACGATTGAGTTGTATATGTTTCAGTGCATGTCATGTGTCACTCACTATACACAACTACGATGACTTTTTGATTAGTCCATGCACATTACCGATCTGCCGTTCTGCCGACCTTGCAGAAAACTTCGAACTTAAATCAAAGAGTAAATAATGGAAAATTGGTAGCCCATGCATCTAACTATGACACTATTCGTGCCGACTTTTTCTTCCTTTATTTTTTGAAGACTGAGGAATTAAATGATTATTTTGTTCTAATTTATGAGGGTTCTTCTCTTATGTTCATTTCACCAGCTAGTTTTGTCGCATCAAAAAATGAAACTCCCAGTAGCAGAATATTAGCCGACTAATTAGACACACCTACTAGCTTCTTAAATGAGCGCCAAACAAGCTCGCCCCACTAGCTAATGAAGTTAGCTGACTTTACAAAGCTTCTTAAGAGATCATTCATGAGTGGCAGCTAAAGTGATTATGCATATATTACCGTGCGCATGCATGAGAGCGCAGCATGTCGTTTCATGTTCTTGTGATCTCCACTGTGTGCATGCTGAGAGAACTGAATAATTAATTATTTGCACAAGTGTTAGATTCCGCACGGGGCATCCATGCAGTCAATTTACTCAAATACGAGCAGTGCTCCAGAACTAGCAACAGCGGAGAGCCGGAGATAATGAATTGTTTCCAGCTAAGCTAGGTACTTGAAATGCTAGCTAGGAGAGTCTAGGACAAGATGGAGTACTTCTATACTTGAATGCTTCGAATAGTTGACATTTCGGGCAATGAACTATCTAACCTATGCTTCAAGAACTAATTGTAATCCTATCTCAACTGCAAATCGTACTTGAATTAGTTTGAACAGGTGTCATTTCGGGCAATGAAGTATACAACCTATGCTTCACATACAATTCTAAATCATATCTCAAGTACAAATCCAGCATGTTACCAGCGTTTTCTCCAATAAAATAAGCATGTATACGTTCCCAAGTTTCGCATTCAATCGATCTACAGCTCCATCCGCCACAAGCCATGAATAATATCCTTCGCTTCAGTCACCGTGTTCCTTACCAACGTACGGCTCAATGCCCTGGTTTAAGGCAAAACAAGTACTCGAAGTAGTACTAGTGCAAAGCAGAACATGTCATGCCCTAATTATCAACTCTAGTACCCCATATATACTCCACTAACATACTATGGCCGCTAATATTCTCCGTTAATTTGGATCAAATAATACATCAGTCCGGACATCGATCGATCGCTAGCTACTACTATTACCTGACCGCCCGATCAACGGATCCGACGGTGTGCACACTTGGTGAACAATGCAGCTCGCGCGTGCGTGCGTAGTCCGATCCATTCTCAAAATGTCAGCGATGCACACGTGTGCAAACAGAGCACGCTCGGCTCAACGCATTCCACACGTACGCTCGGTTAAGTTAGCAAAACCGCTTACGAATTTTGTCACTCTTGGCTCTCCTTTCCAGCAGCGTTTTTCTTTTTCTAATTTTTCGGTGCCATCGCAAAATGATCAGAATCCTAGATGAGGTGAACGAATAGTAGAGTAACTTAAATCGGATCGATCTAGCTTGCTACCGTGGTACTGCACCCAGCTGAAATCGGTAAGATTATGTAAGCGAGAGGTTAGTTGCTCAGGGAGTTAAAAGCAAGTTGCCCCCTCATTAATGAACCCCACATGCGTGGATTAGTTTGGTAGCCTGCATGCAGGTTTGCACGTACGTACGCCATTAATTGCCTAATCCTCCCACATTAGCTAGGGATTTGTCAAGTTGACCACCAAAGGGGGTACACACGTTCGCAAGGGGCTCCAATGTTGTGAAGTGGGAGTACTCCCACCAACCTGGGCAGCAGTAGTAAAATGTCATCGTAATTGCTAATCTGAGAACACTTTCATAATCTTTGGTGAGTAAGTAACCTGTGTCGTCGTGACATACAGTAGCACCTCCTTCCTTCACTTCTCTTCTCTCTCAAAGTTTCTCTTGTCCCAAAACTTAGCGGCATTCCCTCCATTCTATTTGATTCCCCCATTCCCTTCCCCTCGATCTAAAAAAAAATTGTTTTCAAAGTTTCCTTTAAATTTTTGAATTAGAAGTTTTTAAATCATTTTTGAAAGTTTTAAAATAAAAAAATTTCAAACCAAAAGTTTCTTAAGTCAAAATTTTTCGAACCGAAAGTTTTCAAGCTAAAACTTTTCGAACTGATTTTTTTTTCAAATCGAAAGTTTTGAACTAATTTTTTTAATTGAAAGTTTTCAAACGAAAATTTTTTAATCAAAAGTTATCTAACCAAAAGTTTTAAAATTTCCCGTTCTATAATTTTCCCATTTGAAAATTTTCTCGTGGAAATCTCTTGAGTTGAAATTTTACTAGTAGAAAGTTCTTGGTTTGGATCTTCTCGGGTTGAAATTTTCCCAGTTGAATGCTACTCGAGTTGAAAGTTTCTAAGTAGAAAATTACTTGGTTCAAATTTTTTTGAGAGATTCAAAATTTTCCGAGTTAAAAATTTCCGATTTGAAATTTCCAGAGTTGAAATTCTGCTAGTTATTTTTTTCAAATTAAAATTTTTCAAGTTGAATTTTTCGATTTGAAAATTCCTGTTTAGAATTTCGTGATTTGAAATATTTGTGTTAGAGAGAAAGGAAATAGGGGTGGGGACTGGGAAGTAGGGATGGCAATCGGGAGGGTATTACCTTCGGGTACCACCGCCTCATGGCCTGAACCCGAACTCGAACAAAGTGTCGTCCACCCGAACCCACTAAGCTTTACGGGCATGGATTTGTACCTACATCCGAACTCGATGGGTACCCGATACCCAATGGATATCCATAGGCAGGCAAACAACAAACTGAGAGCTAACATCGCACTCTGTGTCACTTCAACCGTCCTATTATTTATCTGTTTTGTAAAAGGTTAACAACATTATGCCCATTGTCTTCACTATGAAGTTCAACATTTACAAGCCCACAGCTTCATAAATAGAATTTTTTTTCCAGAACAATGTATATTAAAGCTAATCATCTTCCAGGTTTCAGCCAAAATCCACAGCATCACATTGTTTAGCTAAAAATCCTGTTAGTGTAAAAATATTTTAGACCTGATATCCAATTCATGTCTAATATGTAAAACAATTTGATGGTCCATAAATATAATGAATATCATGTCTTAAATCCAAAATATATATGGGGGATAAAATAGTGGTGCAAGTTAACAGGTTCAGAATGCCATATACTCAAAATAAGCACTTGCAATAAAAGTTGATTTCAACAACTCACCGTGAAGCCCTTGTGGAGACAAGTCCTCCAGCATTGCCCCGCACTCTTTAACAAACCCCACTGCTACCTGTCAGACAAGAAACATACGCACATACTTCAGAAATGACAAAATAAGTTCTTCACAATATGAGAAGTACATAAGAACCAAGCAATGCACCTCATCAACACTATCATCAGTTGGATTCTCAAGAAGTTCTGTAAGAAGCTCCAGCGCCACGAGCTCATGCGCGGCTACCTGATTAACCAAGTGTGCTATGAACTTGGTTGCTGCAAGCAATTGGGGCTGCAATCAACAAGAGCTTGCAGCGGTCATCAGGGGAGGTTCCCGACTCCGAGCTGGGCTCTGGCGGCAATTTTGGCGGCTGTCACAGTCCTAGTCGCGGTCGCGCTTGTGCGGCGATCGTCCCTCTCGCCGTTAGAAGCCCTAGGGCTCCTCCTCCGGCGATTGACCTCCTTGTCATCGGAAACCCTAGAGCGCCTCCTCCG
Source organism: Otatea glauca (assembly GCA_036346275.1). Lineage (NCBI taxonomy): Eukaryota > Viridiplantae > Streptophyta > Magnoliopsida > Poales > Poaceae > Otatea > Otatea glauca. Next base: position 46,288,457 of record CM070714.1, read on the forward strand.
GCGGTCACCATCCTCTTCCCCATCAGATACCCTAGTGCGCCGGGGAGGGCGGTCCTCATCCCTGCTAGACTTAGGGAGTTCGTTGCCTTCGAAGAGCTTGCAGTGGTGACGGCGGTCGCGGTCGCGGTCGGGCGGGGAAGCCCTAGATCTGCAGCGGCGGTCGGAGGAGGGCGAGTGGGACGAGGACACGCGTGGCTTGTGGTGGTGGTCGCGGCAGCGCGAGGAGTCGTCGCAGTGGCGGCGACGGGCGAGACGGAGGCGGCCATCGGGCAAAGGGTTTGTGGTGCTCGAAAATCTGAAGGCATGAGAGAGAGGGAAAAGATGGGTGCGGCGACTCGCGGCTGGAATGGAGAGGGCCCGTGATAGGGTTAAGGGAATAAGGGGGGAGCGGTCGGGCTGAGTGGGCCAGACTGGGCCAAATGGACCGACTTGGCTGAGAAAAAGAGGAAACCCACGGGGCCAAACAAATTTAAGAGGAAACCCCCATTGGGTACAAATTGGTATCTACGCCTATCTTATGACCTTATCGGTTATTCAAACCCGAAAACCCGTTGGTTTGAAGTGCTATCCGTGCCCACTCTTATTGGATCGGGTACCCAAACCCATGGGTAAAACTGCCATTCCTACTGAGAAGTGAGCAGGGAAAAAGGAAGGGAGAAGCATGGAGGTGAATGGAGAAGAAGATACATGACATTTTAGGAGGGTGTATTTAGTTTTTTTTAGTTTGAGAGTAACCTTAAACAAATCAATTTGAATGTTTTGCAAACGATTTGAAAGTTTGAAGATCTCGATTTGAATGTCAGAGGGGACGGGGGGAAGCACCGGTGAATGAGCTTGACCATTGAGATGAGGAAGCGGGGTCGACCGTGAGCGCGCGTTGCTGGCCTGCAACGTGGCGCAACGAGAGGTGGCGTCCGGTGGGAATGCACGCAGCCACACGCTCCCAGGAGTCATTTCTAACTCTAGATTTTGAGTAACCTACCAGCAGTAGCTAAGTATATGTACTTAACCAACTGGACAAGCACCAAGTTGCACCAACTAAAGGAACACCTTAATAAGCTTGGGCTACGTACTACTCTCAGATTTTGATCTGCTGCAGCCAGCACCAATTGCATGATTGGACAACTACAGTAAATGGCAAATCGAGGATGGCATGTGCTTGTGTGACAAGTACTCGATCCAAATTAAACCAGCACAGAATTGGATGGAGTCTGAATCAATCCGTACGTGATGAATCAATGGATAGATCCAAACCAACAGAGTCCCAATAATCCTAGCCATGAGCAGATTGATCTCACTCTCCACACGTCGACGTGCATGCACGCTAGCTATTCCTTGGCTGACAGTTAAAGGGTGGCTAGTTCAACTTGCGATTATATATCCTAGTCTTCCTAGAGAGATCGACCCCGTGTGTGTGTGAGAGGATGCTATCAACAGCATTAATGACATGCATTGATGTGGAGAAGAGTATAGTCGTCATAGCTCACAAGACAAGTGCATTAATCACATAGCGTGTACGTGCACTTAAAAAACAAGGGAACATCGAGTTTCTCATCTCACGGACAAGCGAAGCACAAGCAGAGCATTGCCCCCGGCACTTGATTTGCCAGCATCAAAGCCTGGGATTAACGGTATCCGAAGCATCTTGTCCCGCTAATTTTCAATGTCATCGAGGATACTAATCTGATATGCTAGGTTGCTAACATTCCATGGGCCCGACAAGTTGCAAGGAAGTCGATCGTTAGACAGGCGCGCGGTACCCTCCAATCGAAAATCGACGCTCAAGATGATCATAAGAAGTTCGGAGGTTCTAAACGCTTGAGATTCCAACCTCCCTCGTTGTCAACTTACTATTTTCGATTCGATTTCAAACCAACCAATCCACCTTTAAGAGTAAGTACAATAACAAAACTAGCTGATTACTCCATCTCTCATTCATGTCATCTAGAGTAAGCACTAAAACTAGTTTGTACAATAGCTATCTCTAAATGTTGGCTCTAGATGCCATGCATTAACTATCTCTTCTCTCTTATACATAAACTCTCTTCTATCTTCTCTTTTCTCACTCTTTCACATAGGACAAAGTTAATGTGGATATGCTAAAAGTAATCTAAGGTGACTTTATTGTATATACCCTAACAATTCCGAAGGTTTATGAATTCATTCATTCAAAAGTGCCAAGTGAGGGCGCGCAAAAAAAATCATTTCACAAGTGGTATTAAATGTCAATTTCCCCGTGTATAATTGTTCGATAACAATGTATCTCTCTTTCCCCCCAAGTAGTACAATACCAATAAGCTGAGTGTTTGCACGGTACAGATGCTTCATTGTTGAGAGGTGGATCAAAACCATGGCTCACTTGCACCTTGTTTACTAACATCACATTATCACCATTGTCATCTAACCGTAGAGACCATAAAACAACTAGAGGCCACTTCTAAACAGTAAAGAACAATTAGCATCTCATGGCACAAGTTGGGTAGTTTGGGCTTAGAGCTAATGCTCCTACTGTACGGAGTACTACCAGTCTACCAGTGCCTTGCACGAGTTGGTGGTCCAAGGCCGCAAACAATAGAAGGCGCGGCAAAGCGGCATGAGCAAAGCTGCTGTATGGCATGGCCACGTGAGGAGAGAGCAGCCCAGAATCTTGAGACGTGGGAGCGCCCGACGGCCGCGCCGCGCCTTCTGCTCCCTGCCTCCCCTGCTCATGAACTCTTGCACCGCTTTACAATACGTTTTTTTTACGTATAACGCAAAGAGATATTAAAAATGATTATTATCTTTCATCATTATATTCAATGTATATATGTAGACAATATTAAGTAAATTTGGATGTTTATTAGAGATATAAACGGAACATCATACTAATTTTTATATTGAAACATGAAATACACCTATATTCGTAGACAAGAATATTAACTAAAAGAAATATGGATGGTGGACTTAGGAAGTGTTTGGCACAGCTTTAGCTCCACCAAAATCCGTAGAGTTGGTGAAGCAGGGTATTTCTAGTTCCAGAAAGTTATGGAGCTAGGGCTGTGGGCACATTAAGAGTGTTTAGGTGGATCATCTTGTTTACATTTTAGATTAAAAATATAAACTTAATTCACTTTATTTAAATCTACAAGCTTTAGATTTAATGTGGAATTGGAATCTGGAGTTCTGACAAACAGGATCTTAGATAGACTGATGCCTATATCGTTTCAGGCCCGATTGCCCGAGACCCGCGAGTTTAGGCTCCGGAAACAGAGGAGTGGACACAACTTCGGCAAGGATCGGCAGCTCGATCACCTAGCTACCTTGAGCATTTAATGCGGCTGCGTTTTTTTTAGTATAATCCTCCCCACGCTCAATGTTTATACCGGGCACCGGCATGTTTAATCCCCTTACACCCATGTGGTGATGTGGGTCGGGCGCGCCGGCGTGTGTATATAAGGCGGCGCATGGCGGGAAGGCAGCACACCTCACCACCCCCGCAACCGTCTGCTGGCAACTAAGAGTACAGAGCTAGCTGCTTCTCTCGTGCCAACCAACCTAGGCAGCCAGATACGTGCAGCGGCAGAGGTGTTTGTGACATGGCGTTAGTGAGGGAGCCAATGGTGTACGACGGCTTCGACGCCGGGGAGGCGTCCGAGTTTGACGCCCTCGGCTATGGACACAACGCGCTCCTCGACGTTGACGCGGCGGCGCTGTTGGGGGGCTACGTCAACACCGAGCCGGCCGGCGCCTGCAGCGCGAACTGGGCGGGTGCAGGGGCGTCCGTGCTCGCGTTCGACCGCGCCGCGCAAGGCCACGGTGCCGTCCAGGCGGCGGCTGTGGAGGAAGAGGAGTGCGACGTGTGGATCGACGCCATGGACCACAGCTACGGCGCCGCGGCGACGCACCAGGCGACGCCGGCCATAGGATTTGACGCAGCCTTGGGCTGCTTCAGCCTAACGGAGAGAGCCGGCGGCGGGGGGCAGCCATTCGGGCTGCTATTCCCAAGCACTTCGAGAGTCTCACCCGACGCGGTGGCACCGGCGCGCGGCTCGCAGAAGCGGCCCCACGTGGTGCGTACAAACAGTACAATTCTGCTAAACTCCTCGGCCAAATTCACGAGCCGTTTCGCTTTGGATTCGTGTGTCTCACCAGAGTTAACCACTAGTGCGCGCACGCGTACGCGCAGGGTGCGGAGCCGCAAGCCATCAGTCCTACAAAGAAGCAGTGCGGCGTGAGCAAGAAGACGAGCAAGGCCAAGTCGGCGCCCACCACCCCACCCAAGGACCCGCAAAGCCTCGCCGCAAAGGTAACTTCGGTGCCAAAATCACAGTTTTATCCACTGCAGTCCTCGAATTCCTTGCGTTGCTTCGGTGGACTGAACCGAACCGTTCTTCTCGGCCTGTGCGGCAGAACCGGCGCGAGAGGATCAGCGAGCGGCTGCGGATTCTGCAGGAGCTCGTACCCAACGGCACCAAGGTCGACCTGGTCACCATGCTCGAGAAGGCCATCAGCTACGTCAAGTTCCTCCAGTTGCAAGTCAAGGTACGTGTGTCAGTGTATGCATGCATGCTTAGCTAATTCAGAGAACACATGGAACTAGTAATTCCAACTGTACGTGTGAGTAATGAATGTATTGCAGGTTCTTGCGACGGACGAGTTCTGGCCGGCGCAAGGGGGTAAGGCGCCGGAGATCTCCCAAGTGAAAGAGGCGCTCGACGCCATTTTGTCGTCGTCGCAGAGGGGACAATTGAACTAGCTAGAAGAAAGCACTTAGCAGCTCTGCAAACATATAAGGATATGATAGAAATCAATAACGAAACACCTCGTTCGAAGGTAAATAATGAGGAATATGCATACGTACATCTTTTTGTTTTCTCAACTGATCATTAGCAATATGTACCTTTTTTAGGGGAGCTACCTGATGTAGAAGAGAGGTTTAACATTTTGTTAATCCTTGTATTTCTGTTCTTGTGTACTAGTACTATTACCACGAGCCACCCCTTTTCTTCAAATTATACTCACGTAAGTTATTAAGATCAAGGCATGTAACGGTTAATTATTAATCAACTTGCACTGCTTGAGACAGACGAACATCTTGTATGGCGATGGGCACTATCCCGTCATGCCATTTTCCTTTATTCTTTTTTTTTGAGAGGGACATGCATGGCCATGGTTGTCACACAGGTTGCCCAAGTATGCAAAGAGAGATGAACTAGGCCTAGTTCCGTGCCATATATCAAAATAACCTTTTAAACAGTCTAGTAGAAGATATCGTTGATCTTACAATATGTCAACGCATATATGAACATACCAACGCATATACAAAAGGAGGTGAAACTGTTCATATTTTAAAGACGATCCTGATCAAATAAACTGTTGCCTCGATGCATCTAGAATGTTTAGATATTCAATTACAAAATCTATAATTAGTTGTTGACGAGGGTTAAAAGACTGTTACTTATTTGGGCCCTCAATCATTTGTGACTATACTCTGTTAACAGGCTGCAATACATAAAGCCCATAATATATAGAACAAAGCTCATCCTTATCCGAACGGTTAGGTCTCCGATTAGTTCAGTCAAGATGGTAAAAACTTTGCTTCACACAGGTCGTTACCGACCAGTGAACTTGTCGGGGACAAGCAGTTACCCCTGCACATGTCTCTGTGCGGAGACTTATCTGACAAGTATACATAACCAACCGAAAGTTATCTCTAAAAAAAGCACCCTTTGACGAGAAGACACCGCTTGACGGGAAGACACCTCTCGACTACACGACACCCTTTTGGAGAACAACTGTCGCCTCTTCAACCAAGATGAATAGGGGCCGATCCACGCTGTTAAGGGCATCTGGAATCTAATCTAATCAGGCAGTGCATAGAAGATTTGATTTAGAATAGACATTCTGAAAGTAGCCATTCTGTAATCTGTATACTCTGTAATGAATAGGCCTGGGCATTCGGTTTTTTCGGTTTTTAAAAATTTCGGTTTTTGAGATCTGAAAACCGAACCGAAACCGAATAGACGTAGAAACCGAACCGAATTAACCGAACTAATTCGGTTCGGTTAATTCGGTTTTTCGGTTAACCGAATTTTGAACCAGCACATCACACATCAAAAGACAGAAATATATTCACTTCACAAGCTTCTAGGCTGACAGCAATGAGAAGCAACTAAGAAGCAATGGCAAGGCACCAAGCAATGACAAAATACAATGTCCAGCACATCACACATGCAATGAAAAAATATAATGTCAAGCAATGACAGAATACAATGTCAAGCAATGAATGCAAACCCGACCATTTTTCTGATCGTGGAGATGGAATTCACCATCATATAAAAAATTTCTGTTTGTGGAGATGGAATTCACCATCATATAAAAAATTAAAGGATGAAAATTTGGCCTTATTTATCTTTTCATTATGCCTACGGTTCGCGAGGTGCACCAGATAAAACTTCTTCTTATTAATCCTACTTGCACATTTCTTCACAGCAGGAAGCACACATAACAAACAAGCATGATAATTAAAATGAAAGTTTAGAAGGGTGAGAGGGGCATTCACTTAGCTTGTGGGATTCGCTCGGTGAAGAGGTAGGAGCCGTCGGTGTAGTCGTCATCAAGGCGGTGGAGGCCGGTTCCCTGCCTCGGAGTCGATGCCGTCGCGGCGGTTGAGACCGACCAATCAAGACGCCGACCGGGTGACGGGGCACATCTGGAGGAAGAGAGCGTGAGAAGAAGAGAGAGAGCAAGAAAGCTAGGGGTGTTGGTCGGAAGAAGTAAGGGGGAGAAGAATACTTAGCTCGATACGTGGAGGATTCAGTGAGGAGCCACTGGAGAAGAAGCCCGCGGCGGCGTCCACCACCGGATCTGGCTGATCCGGGCGACGACGGGCTCGATCGAGGCACGGCAGTGGAGAGGAGAAGGAGGTGGCCACTGGTTCGCGAGGTGGCTGTGGCTGGTGCTGCTGGTTTGCGACTCGCGAGGACCAAGGGGAATCACCGAGGACCGAGCTGGGACTTCGGGAGTCCGGGAGGACTGGCACCATCGCCGCAACCCGCAGAATCGCGAGGTGGCGAGGGGAACTAGGGCTTGGGGAATTGGGGCACTGTCGCTGAATCACCGAATCGCGAGGTGGGGATTGGGGGAATGCCGAATGGGTAACGAACAACTGAATGAGGGAACTAGCGAAGGATTGAATTGGGCCCTGGGCCGTGCCCCATGCGAGTCTACGAGCGAGAGCGAGATGGATCGGTAAATACGGTTTTTCGGTTTCTTCAATACAAAAACCGAACCGAATACCGAAAATCGAATACATCTGAAATAAAAACCGAACCGAAAACCGAAAAAACCAAAATTTTCGGTTAAATCGGTTCGGTTCGGATTTTCGGTTTCGGTTTAAAAGTGCCCACCCCTAGTAATGAAAGGATCAAGTTGGCCTAGAGTGGGGTGAATAGGCAACTTTATAAACTTTTAAGTATTAAGAAAAACTTTTCTCAATATAAACTTAGCAACAGAAAATAATTAGAATAGGGAATCAGCACAACTTAGATGCAGAAGAACTTGAATGAAAACTGACAATAAGATGAATACGCAAAGATAAACCAATATCAGGACAACTCGAGGATTTTTCACCGAGGTTCAGAGACCAATCTCCTACGTCCCCGTTAGAGCACTTCTTCAGGAGTATTGCTCCACCAAATAGCCAATTTCAATGGCTTTTGGTCTTTCACTAGCTTGACTCTTCCACTACTCCGGTGAGGTGAGTCTCAACCTTTCACAGCAATGGTAGCCTTCCACAATCCCTTTTGGATAGGTCGCACCAACAACTTCTCCAACCGTCTAGGAACAGCTAGTTCCAAGAGTAATAGACTATCCACAAGTCCTGTCTCTTGGTTCAGTAGCTAGATGCAAACTAGACTCAGCTTGGAGCAAGAACTCTAAATGTTCAGGATGAGTATTTGTGGTTTCTGAGTTGAAGCTCAAACTCTTTGATGGAATGAAACTCAGAAATGCTAAAGATCAAAGAGTTGTAAATGGTTTTAAAGATATCAACGTTGTTTAGAATGTCAAAGATGTGTATGTGCAAAGTTCTTATTTTTTTGTGAACTCAAGCACTGTATATATAGGGCTTGAACATAAATAACCGTTGTACCTGCCATTTGCCCGTTGGGGGTGGCAGGATGGATGAGACAGGTCAACTATGGAGTCACGGGCTGCCTCTTTTATAAGTATTTTAAGGTGTATGAGACATACCGGACTGATATGATGAAACATATTCACACGCTGGACTGAAAATGTTAGTCCGGGGTACACAAGATTGGAGAAGTATTATTGTACCCAGTGTAACTCATTTGCGCCGGACCGACAAAATCGGTCCGTCGTATACATGTACTGGTAAAAGTAAGTTTGTGCAAGACCGACAAAATTGGTTCGGTGTACACATGCTTTGTTCCATTTGGATACCAGCAAAATAATGTTTGCGCCGGACCGAAAAAATTGGTCTGGTGAAGAAGGAAAAAACTGCTGGTTTTACCAGAGAGAATCATATTTGTGCCGGACCGAAAAATTTGGTCCGGCGTACACTTAGAATTTGGTCCACAACAAACGGCATGTTCTCGGTTAAGATTTGAGTAAAGGAATTCTTAACGTCGGACTAGAAATGATGGTCCGGAGTGAAAAATAACATACGCCTGACTTGAAAATAAGGATGAATTCAGATTGGTCCGCCGTGAACGGTGTAAGCTTGGTTGAAATGAATCAGGAGAGAGCTCTTTGCGCCGGACTGAGAAAATCGGTCCGACGTATATGGAGTGCGCTCGGTTAGAACTTGAAACTTGATTTTTTTCAGTGCCGGACTAAACAAAGTTGGGCCGAAAAAGAACTCCTTTTGGCTGGATTTTTGAATGAGAGTTATGAAATGTCCTATGCTCCAAGTAATCTTAGTGATTTTTGCATATGAACCAAGATTATTACTTTTGTATAATCCCTCTTAATATTACGATTATTCTAGCTATATGGCTTGAATCAACTCCCAAGCCAAAACTAAAAATAAACACCTTAGCCTTGTTCTTCAAATATAGCTGTTGTCAGCTTATACTAAGAATGCTTCTTAATCATCAACACCAAAACCTACATAATAAGCATAACTGACAAAAATAGAGGGGCATAGATGCTCTCATGTAAGAGCCGCTTGACTAATAAAGGAGCAATCCCCATTCTCCTTATCTTATTTACTAGGAGCCCACGATCACATTTTTGTAAGTTTGATTAAGGGACCCCAGGACTTGGACATCGACAGTTGTCCCTTGTAAATGTCATTGTAGAAAAGAATTTTTTAACAATAAATACTAATCATGAAATTTCTACTAAGAGAGAAAGAAAAAACTTTTGGATCACAGAGTTTTCAATTCACGACAAATTTTCTATCCATCTTTTGTGTAGTAGAATATTCCTATGACAAAATTTTGGTTTCAACAAGCAAGACACTATTAATTAATTGGATTCAAGATGAAGAAATATTAAGGATAATTTCAGGTGATAGTACATTGAGAAGATATGATATCGCAAATATCAACCAAAAGATATTGAGAAACAAAGATATGTTATCACAAATATCAACAAGTAGATATTGAGAGACAATATTATTTGATAGATCAAGACAAAAAGACCTTAGGGCTTTTCCATGTCTGCCATCATATGTGCCATTGCTTTCGCAACATAGGTTTTTTGGTTCTCCCTGAAGTTCCACAGCTCCGGCACAGTGCTTATTTGTTTGACATCAATAACTGATTAACTTTCAGTCATATCTCTTAATCCCTACAAAAGCATCGTGTTGTTGTGAAAATGGTGTCTTGGTATATTATCAGTAAACACGTCGAATTAAATAGTAAAAACCTTTATATTACCTCTATAAGCTCAGCTTTAGCTTCTTCCAGCTCTGTATTGGCTCCGCGCTCCTTAATGACGAGTACCTTGTTAAGAAATTCAATATCTTACGATTTATCATATGTCTTTCACTTTTTGTTTCATCTCATAAATATTTTTTGTTAACTCAGAATCTTCTGCACTTCTGTTCTACTCCATTACATCACACTTTCCCTTCAGTTGTTCTATCTCTACCTCAAGTTTTTTTTATCATCCAACAACCTTTCCGTGTCGTATATCTTATTTGTAGGCTCCATTTTATGCGTACAATTTGTAGTTACTGGGACATAAATAAATATACGATGAATCACGACAGATGTAGCAATGGCTATGGTTTTATTTTCTTACATCCTTGCGCCTAATTTTTTGGGATGCTTTCTATAATTAGATTACTATTTGTAAATTGAATAATTTCGAATGAACATTCAAATTAATCTCTTTTTCAATAAGAAGTTAAACATCTACATTCAACATCAAGGTGAGGTTTTAATGTTGTAATAAACTTAGTCCTCTAATCATGCATGGATGCTACATGAAGGTAGTGTTTAATTTCTAGGCCAGATCGAAAAGGGGTAAGTTAATAGACTAAGCATGTTCCACATTTCATTCTTTCATTCCATTTGAGCAGACAAAGCAATTGACCTAGCTTGTCAAAGCAAATCAAATCATACAACTACACAACAAAATCACAAATAGAGAAATAATCAAATAACATATATAGACTTAAGATATTTTTATATATGTACAAAATTTGTGCTGCACAAAGTGACAAGGGAACTACTTACATTCCAGTTCCCTTACAAACTGCATATGGACTCTATCCAATAGCAATGCATCGAGTATTTGGTAGGTTACGTTATGCTACGTGTGTTCATGGACTGATACACCTTGAGGTTTTAATGTTGCTCAACCAACATCTTGCTATAGATTCAACATCATGAACAATTACATTATGTCAAATTTTAGAACTAGAAGCCCAAACAATCTTAGCAACAATACAATCAAAGAATAAATGATGAATAATGTCCAAACCATATGATCGAGGGCTCGAGGAGGAGGCGATGAGCTCGTGGAAGGAGGCGACGATGTACTCGAGGAGGAGACACGCGATGAGTTCAGGAAGGAGGCCGAGGTCGGTGAAAGAGATTTCGTTTGAGTGAGGAATACGGCGGGCACAAACCCTAAAACAATATATATAGTAGGAAAGTGTTATCATAGACGGTTCGATTAAAAAACCGTCTGTGATCAACTAATTTCACAGACGGTTTGTACCACTAACCGTCTATGACATTAGTTTATCACATATAGTTCTTAGCAAATCCTGTAACTTTGATGGTCGTACTAACAAAAATGTCTGTGATTAGCTTTAATACAGATAATTTTTTAAAACCGTTTGTGATGAAACATTTTATATAGGTCTTTCTAAAGTAGTGACCATGTACCATCCCCCTCAACAACCTTAGAGGCAGACTGATTGTCTCGCCCATCAACCTAGGAAAATGGAATGAAATCTGAGCGAAATTTCGCGAGATCTCAGATTTCAGTCAAGGAATAGATAAAAAATTCCGGTCGGATAAAAAATTTGAAAAAAAAAATCAAATTGCGATAGTAATTTGGAAAATTTTGGCGAGATTTCGCCAAATCTCACCGAAATCTTGTGTTGTTTGACTGAATTTTGACCTTTTGTTACCGAATTTGGCCCAATAACCCTTAATAAAGTCATATTCCTTGAAAAATTGTTGAAAAATAAAATTTTTGAGATGTTTTATAATTTCAGCAGAAACACTGTCAGATTTTTATAAAATTGTACAAGATTGATCATACTCTAAAAAATTTATGGTACTATATTTATCAGTGTAGAATCATACATAAAAAATTTAAAAATAATTTAACTGCATTTGTTATCTTTAAAAAATTAAAAACTGAATAAACTTATTTGAGACAGTAACATTGTCAAAATTTTATAAATTTTCTAGAGTGTGATCATGATCCTAAATTTTTATGAGATCTTAATAATTTCCAAAGAAACCTTATCTAAAATTTTAAAAATTTCAAACTTTTTTTCTCAATCAAACCTATGGATGCATTGAACTTCATTTGTTATCTTTCACAAATAAAAAACACAAGGAACACAAATGGTATAGTACCGTTTTAGGAATTTTATAAATTCACTGGTGTGTGAATATGATCTAAAATTTTTATGAGAGCTTAATAATTTCCTTGGAACTCTTCTATAAAAGTTTCAAAATTTTTAACATTTTTTGGGTTTCTCAATCAAATCTATCTATGGATCATGAAGCTTTTATGAGGATAGTAGTACTATTACAACTTTTTAAAATTCCTCGGACTTGATCATCATATTTAAATTTTATGATAACATTAATGATGCTTCAAGATCATACATAAAAATTTCCAAAAATTTCTAATATGGTTTGGACCATTTTTCATTCGGTTGAAATTTGCTAGTCAGCCTTCAGTAGTACTGTCCTAATTTTTTAAAATTCCTCAGGTTTGATCATCATTTGAAAAAATTATGAGAATATTATTGATGCATCAGGACCATCCAAAAAAATTGTAAAAATTTTATAACTTGGTTTTGATTTGGTTGAAATTTTGTCGGTCATCCTTTTATCAGGACAGTAGTACTTTCAAAAATATTAAAAATTCCTCAAGCTTGATCATCAGCTGAATTTTTTATGCAAAAATTAGTGATGTGTCAGGACCATCCACAATAAATTTCAAAAAAAATTAACATCGTTTCGACTATTTTTTGCTTGGTTGAATTTTGCCGATATTTCGGTATTTCTCAGCGAAATTTCGGTTCAAAAATTCCGGATTTCAAATTTTCTTTTTGGTTTTTGATCTGATTTCGTCCGAAATTCTGAGATTTCGCCAAATATTCAGATTTTACCCGTCTCTGAGATGTGAACCGAAAACGAAATTTGAAACCTGGCTAGGAGCACCTGGGCTTTGTCTCTCACGTTTCGCAACGGGTCGATCACCACCCCATCTCATAGCACATTCGGTATAAATACACAGCTCACTCTTGCCAGTGTTCCTTGAGATGCAGTCTTCAGTTCAGTCACCGTTCTATGCCATGAAGAACGAGCCAACATAAACCTACGAACTTCTTTTCTGAGAATATTGTTCTCACTTTCCAGCTCAAAATGAACCCCATGATTCATATTATCGATCTCAACTCATCACAGGCTGCATGTGTGTAGAAGTATAAGTGAACCGCTCATTTTTCCTTGTTAGATTAAATTTTTAGATGAACTAACTGGTGCATGTAACTCAACATAGTATAAGAGATAAAAGATCTTGAATTCAAGATTCAGTTAATACAATTAAAAAAATAATTACAGTCCACTTCGTTGCTACATGGAACTCAATAATGTGCCTAACAGCCAAACCAGCAATACGGTATATATCTTCAGACAGAGTCGTCACTAACCCGGCTGCACATAACCGTTTACTCCATGCCGTCACTGCAACGATTTTGGCCCATCAAGGCCTTCCTTACCTCAATAGGCATCATGAGTGTACACTAACATGCACCTGTGTCTGTGTGTGCATATGTGAGACGACTGAAATATGCGTCCTCTAAATTCTCTCAAAGAAAAAAAAGCAAAACGGAAATAATTAAACCCGTCATCAAAGACGTGTTATTAGCTCCATAGTTTCCTCTACCTGAGCGCTGTCATGGTGCTGCGTACACAGACTACTGGTTTCAGAATTGTTACGCAGTGACAGGGTTCCAAATCGAGGCAAAATTTCGGAAATCTTGGTTGAGATTCTAGGGGATGAAATTTGAAATCATGGCGGAACAAGCAAATTTTCAAATTGCTACAGTAATCTAAAAAAAATAAAAAATTGAACCGAAATTATCACAAATTCAACGGTTTCGATATTTTTAGGACCATATTTCGCTCTAATTTTTTGTGTGGAGAATTGTAATGCCTTTTATGAGGAATACATATGAAAATTTTGCAAAAAAATATATATACAAATTAAAATACTTCAAAAAATTGTTCTTTCCTGGGCTAGAAGGAAAAGAGTTTGAGGAGTGGTTGTTGCATTGTCTACATACTTGGCAAAAGAGATATTTCCTAAGCAGATTGAAGTTTTTCAAGAAAGTAGCTCAAGCGATTCTAGCAGCACACCATTTCAGGCTAGTCTCTCATGGGTCATGGCTTAACCTTGTTGACCTGATGATATCTTTTGACAAGAGCATTCAAGATTTGATCTCGAGGACAGGACTGCTAGTTTCAGTGAAGGATGATTACTAGGATTCAAGGAATGCTTGAGTATGGATCAGATGATTACAAGTCTCCAGCAATTACCGGTGCTGTTCAACAGGGCTTGTCTTTGCTAATTGATCGTGCTAGGACTATTCCAAGCACTACACTTAGGGCAGAATGGTGTGAGGATGTGTTCTTTCTTGAGATGGAAAATCTACATGTAGGTGGTGCTAGTGGGTGTGACGAATACTTATAACAGGGGTACCCTAACGGTCCAAGGTGACCAGCCAGCGGTCTCAAGCACAGCTCAAACCCAACAGGCCGTTTTCAGCCCACTACCGATCGAAGCACCTGCAAAGCCACACGGGACTTCCCTTCCCGACCGACCAAGGGGAATATCTCCGACCGAGCTAAGCTCCCGACCTCCTCAGCGAGACGGCCCCCCGGCTCCGACCAAGCAGGGCTCCCGACCCTCGCAGCAGGTCGGAATCCCCTGACTCCGATCGTGCCAAGACCACCCCCGCCAAGGGCCGCGTGTCGAAGCCTCTACCAGACGACCGCCACGTACCCTACGAACGGGTCAATCAAAGTGACTATACAAGGGCGGTGGCTCCTTCCCGGAGGGTTTAAATGATCGACCAAGTCATGCTTCCATCCCATCACCGGTCGCATACAAGATGCGAAGACACGCCTCCCGAGGCAAGACCCACGTCCAGCGCAAAGAACGCCAACACCGTAAGGTTCGCGAGAGGCGTACGCTATTTCCCGGAGAAATACCTAACCACCCTGATCAACTAAGCTACCGACCCAGCATAGGCAAGACTGAGCGATGATCAGTCAGCAGAACGAAGGACCGAAGCTCCTAGTGTAGGTCGTCTCGTCCTCTCCCCAATTCCCGATGTAACCTGCCCCTTCCTTTCGTATAAAAGGAGGCAGGAACTCTCGTAGAAAAGGGAGGAGAGAACAGAGAGAGCGCCATCAAACCCATCTCGCTAAGTCATTGGCACTCTCGCTTGTAAACCTTGTGCAGTCATCTGTGCTAAAGAAAATACAACGCCACCACACGAACTGGAGTAGGGATCTTCTGCCCGAACCAGTATACATCTTGGACTTCTGAGTCTAACCATTCAGGGAGTGGAACGCGCGACCCCTTAGACTTACAAATTTACTTGCCGGTGCTCGAAACGCCGACAGGGTGTATCTTCCATCAAGAAATAAATAACTGAGAGCGTTCAGAGTGGAATGGGTTGACAATATTTTTAAATTTTTTTTTATAAGCAATCAAACAAACGAGCACACTCTAAATTATGAACGGGAAATAAAGATTACAAAAATTGAAAAGAAAGAAACTCAAACTGCACGAAGAACGAACGACGAAAACGGGTACCGAACTTCGGAGGCCGTTTTGAGGCCCTAAATGATGTTTTGGCCGTTTTAAAGACAGGTGCATGAAAACTACTTCCTGAACTCAGATTCAGCCAAACGGAGAGCAAATACTTAGTATTTTGCATTAAAACATATAGAAAATGTAGATAAATACTTGCATTATTTTTTCATATTTTTTCCCAATTTTTTTCTAGTCTCGGGAGCAAGGTTGAAAACATCGGCCTTAAATGTATTTCGGCCTAAACCATAACTTAGGAATTTTATGTACAAATACTTAGTATTTTGGATTCAAACAGATAGGAAATGTAGATAAATGCTTGCATGATTTTTTTATATATTTTTTCTAGCCTTGGAAGACCATTTCATAACCGATTGATTTTCGGCCGAAATTTCACTTTTCCTGGTTTCAAATTTACCATTTGAATTTCGTCAGAAATTCTAAAATCTCACCAAAATTTTGAATTTTGGCTACCCAAGATGTGATCGGACGAAGTGTTCTGTGACATACAGGCCCTGCTAAGAAGCTCAACGCCGCGAGCAAGGAGGCGAGTAAGGTCAAGTCGGTGCCCACCGCGCACCCAAGGACCCGCAACGCCTCGCGGCGAAGGTAACTTCGGTGCCAAAATTGCGGTTTTTCCCACTGCCAATGCGCGAATTCTTTGCGTTGCTTCTGTGGACTGAACCGAACCGTTCTTCTCGGCCTGTGCGGCAGAACCGGCACGAGAGGATCAGCGAGCGGCTGCTGATCCTGCTGGAGCTCGTGCCCAACGGCACCAAGGTCGACCTGATCACCATGCTCGAGAAGGCCATCAGCTACGCCAAGTTCCTCCAGTTGCAAGTCAAGGTACCACATGCATGATGCATGCTTGTAGTTAATTTAGAGAACATGGTTTCGTTCACTATGTGAATTGAATGTGCAATTGAGCTAGTAATTATAACCGTGTCGCTAACGAATACAGGTTCTTGACTTATCGCCACCGACGAGTTCTGGCGGTCTGACCGGCGGAAGGGGGGCAAGGCGCCGGAGATCTCCCAAGTGAAGGAGGCGTTTGACGCAATCTTGTCGTCGTCGCAGTGGGGGCAATTGAACTATAAGGATATGACAGAAATTACTATCAATAAGGAATCACCTCGTTCGAAGATAAATAAGGTTGGCACAAGCATACGTACTTCGTTTTCTCTTTCTCAACTGATCACTAGCACTACTAGATGCGCAGGCACGGTGCACGTCACGCCAGCCCACGGGAAAATTCTCAGTGTTTTTGATCTTTCAGGGGTTTTTTTCAAAAAAGATCTTCTCAGCGGTTTTCTTGTAAAAAAAATGGGCTAATATGTAATTTTAGAAAGCGCTTCGTATTTTTGTGGACTCTGTAAAAAATAAACAGATATGAGTTTTCTCTTATAATTTTGTAGGGGATATCTACAGTGAAAAAATGAAATTTCGGAAGTACTAGGGACCAGGAAAAAAAATACGGACTAAAATGTATTCTTGGAAAGCTCATCATAATTTTTGGAGGGTCTGTAAGCAAAAGAATAATAATTTTGGTAGCTGTAGGGTCTCCATATAAAAAATAGACTAATACGTAATTTTGAAGATACTCAGGGTCTTTTTCGCAAAAAAGGAAGGGGCAAGGGTCCTTTTCGCAAAAAAAAACGGCCACGCGTCGTCCGGCCCCCACAGCGCGCGCTGGAAGCGAGGCTCGAACCCTCGATCTGGCAACGCGGGCGACGAGCTTTACCGCTGCTAAAAGTGCATCTAGGCCTCTTAAGAAGTTTTGGTGATAGATGGCAACACAATTGAAGAACTAATGTCTAAATGAGAATTTGTGCAGAGTTTGAGGCAATATCATCCTAGAAAAAGCAAATTGAAGATTTTAGAAGAGTTTAAAATTTGTAAAGACGGCATCAAGACTTGTTGTAAAGTTTTCTATTTTTATTTGAGTCTAAGGATAGCCATACTATTAAGAGGGATACAACGAGAAATCACTTTTAGGATATACGTGTGCTCAAGGATGAAAATTGTATTACATAAAAACTCTAAACACTTCTTCTTGGTCAGAATGCACACTTCTGGCCAAATGGGCCAACCCGGAGTATCCGGACTTTTGTCCGGACTCTCCGGGTTGAGACTCTCGGTTGCAGCCCTGGATAGTCCAGAGTATCCGGACATTTGGTCCGGACACTCCGGGTTAATTAGTCCGGAGTCTCCATGTTTTTATCCGGAGTCTCCGGGTTAGCTGTCTCGGTATGTTCTAAATCTTCCCAATCCAGAGTCTCCGGGTTGAGCGCAGCTCACCCCCAACGGCTGGATTTTAGAATACCTATATAAGCCATCACTCTCCACTTAACTGGGGGCTCCATTAATTTCGCTTGCTCATTCAAAAAACACTCATTCTCTCTCTTGAGCCAAAATCCCCTTTCTCTATTTGAAGCTTTTGATAGATTTGACTTTTTTGGGAGAAAAGAGTGGATTTGAGTAACTAGTTCTTGCATCTTTCATTCTTGAGCACATGTTTCATCCTCCAAGATGATTTCGCGAGGTATTCGTTACTCTTGGAGTTTGAAGGACTCCTAGACGGCAAGGAGTCACCGGGAGCTTTCAAATCTTGGTTTGGTAAGCCCCGGAAGTTTGTGAAGGCAAGTCTCACCTCCGAAAAGAAAGAAGCAAGAAGTGAAGACCGGCGAGTGCTTTGTGCAACACCGGGAGGATAGTGGTCAAGAGGGACCTAGGCTTTGTGCCTCCTCAACGGAGACGTAGGATTCCCTTCAAGAATCCGAACTTCGGGTAAAAATCTTTATCTTCGTGCTCTTGGTTGTGTTCTTGCTTGAGTTTGTTTTGGTAGACCTTTGGAAGTCCCGAACTACTCTCTTGTTGTTTGTGGCTCCAGATCTACTATACCCTTAGGTACCTGACAACATTAAGATCGTTTGTATTCAAGTAGATTGTCGAAATATTGCAGGGATTTAAAATCTCTCTTCGAGATCCTCAATTCGGAGTTTCGGACTTCAACCCGAGAGTCGGATAATCCGGAGTATCCGGGTTATATACCCCGGACATTCCGGGTTGAGACACTTGGGAGATTTTATTTTATCTGCAAATTTTTATCCGCCTATTCACCCCCCTCTAGGCTACATCTCAGGTATTTTCAGCTGCGCTACGCATCGCTTTGCGTATAAGACAACAGAATATTTACTTTAACCAAACAACCGAATTAGCCACGCAGGCGGCGTGGCTCAACGCTGAGCCAGCCGTACGCACGAGCGAGCGGTGCACTGTTTGCGCGTGCAACGTGGCACGAGGACGCGTGACGTGGGCGCAGCGAGAGGCCGTGAAATCTTCCAGCTTTAATATTGGTATCATATACCTTTTTAAGGGGAATTAGACAATTAGCACTACGTAACGTGCCTGATGAAGAAGAGAGAGGTTTAACATCTTGTTAATCCCCGTATTTGTTATTTGTTTAGTACTATTTTACACATATACACCGTATATTAAAGACTATAGGTTTGGCGGCCTCTCGCTGTGTCCAAAATTTCTCTGTTCCGAACATTTCCTGGCCGCGTCGCGCGCTAGTAAGGCTGCAAGTGAGAGTACTTGTTGGCTCAGGCGCTCAGCCCTTCCAGTAGACCTCCTCGTGCGGCCCAAATTATCCTTCTCTCCTCGCTCAGCACAATTGTTCTCATCCCTGACCCAACTCGAACTGAACTCATTCACCGGCAAGCTAGCTAGACAGCGAGACGGCGTGGTGGCGGAGAGCTTCGTCGCCGCCCAATTTCCCGCTCGCTCTCCGGCCTCTTGCCTCACACCCTTTCCACGACCCCCCTCCTCGCTTCGCCTAGCCGTTTCCTTCTTCTCGCCGTCATCGCCGTCACCCGGCATGGCTCGCAGATGGAGATGGAAGGACTCAAGGTCAAGGATTCAAATCTCGCCGAAATTTCGCGAGATCTCGGTTTTTGCATGTGGATAATTTTTGAAATGCTGGGCGAAGTAGAAAAAAATTAAATTGCTACAGTGATCTTAGAAATCTTGACGAGATCTCGCCATTTTTGATCGGAATTTGAGGTTTGATGACTGGATTTGACCGAAAATTGATCAATAATCCTTAAGAAAGTCATCTACTATGAAAATTTGTTGAAAAACCGAATTTTTGAGGTATTTTTTAAAAACTTCAAAAATACTATCAGATTTTTATAAAATTGTACGTGCTTTATCATGATATAAAAAATTTATGGGTACTATCATAAGAAGTGTAGGATCGTACATAAAATTTTTAAAAATAATTGAACTTCATTTGTTATCTTTAAAAAATTAAAAACAGAGTGAACATAATTGGGACAGTAACATTGTCATAATTTTATAAATTTTCTCGAGTGTGATCATGATCCAAAATTTTTATGAGATATTAATAATTGACTCAGTACCATTCTTTAAAATTTTCAAAAAATAACTTCTTTTGTTTGCTCAATCAAATCTATGTATGCATTTAACTTCATCTGTTATATTTCAAAAATAAAAAAATAAAAAGAACATAAATGGTACACTGTACTTGTAAGAACTTTATAAATTCACCGGGGTGTGATCATGATTCAAGATTTTTATGAGATCTTAAGCATTTCCTTAAAACCCTTACACAAAATTTTCAAAAAATTTAAATATTTTTTTATTTTTAAAGCAAATCTATGTATTGATCATTAGGCTTTTATGAGGATGTTACACTGTCAGAATTTTTGAAACTTTTTAAAGCTTAATCATCATATGAAAATTTTATAAAAACATTGATGATACATTAGGACCATCCACAAAAATTTTCAAAATTTTCTAACATGGTTTGTACCATTTTTCATTTGGTTGAATTTTGCCAGTAAAGCTTTTATCAGGACAATAGCACTTTTCGAATTTTTAAAAATTCATGAAGCTTGATCATCAACTTAAAATTTTATGGGAACATTAGTGATGCATCATAACCATGAAAAAAAATTCAAATTTATTTAGCGTGGTTTGTTTCATTTTTTCATTCGGCTCAAACTTGTCGATCAGCGTTTTATTAGGATAGTAACAATGTTTGAATTTTTAAAAATTACTCATATTTGTTAATAATATGAAATTTTTATGGGAATATCATTGATGTACCAGGAATCTTCGCAAAAAAATTCAAAAAATTTTGACGTCGTTTTAGCTGTTTTTCGGGCCGTTCAAATTTGCCGAGATCTCGACAATTCCGCCCGAGATCTCGAAAATCCTGCCTCAAAACAAACCGGATTTGAAATTCTGTTTTTCTAGGTCGTCCGAAATTTGTTCGAAATTTTTAAATCTCGCTGAGAACCCATTTCAATCCTTGTTCAAGGTCAGTAAGCCTTAATAATTGTTTTCATTGTACGAATTATCCTAAAAGTCTTGTACGTGAAGTGAGATAACCCTTACGTATCTTCTATCTTTCAAAACAAGGCCACGACTGCATGCAATTGAATTTCAGCGAAGGATATTGGGGTCGGGATAGTAAAAATTTGCAGTGGCAAATAAGAAATTGCTCTAATAAAATAAAGACTTAAATCAACAAAAATCGACAAGGGCTTTTATTGCACATATATAAGTGACGGGTCGAGTGGTTCAGATAGACTAAATATAATTTTAGGGGCTTGATTGTACAAACTAAGAGACCTGTAACGCAATTTGGTCCATGCATTTATATTACTTTCATTTAGCATAACTAACTGGGACAGCTCGGTGTGTGGGCATCATAATTTAAAATAGGCATATACCTTAGATATCATGTGTGAAAAATTTTAGAATTTTTTGGATGTCAGGCTTAACAAGTTTACTAACTAGTTCAAACAAACTTGGCATGAAATTCAAACTAGAGTTGTCTTTTTTGATAGTTTGATTGTAGGTATGTGCTGATTTTATATAAAAATCAACAGACCATGTGATAAAAAATCGTTGCAAAACTTTGAATTCGAGTATATTTTTCCAAATGTATGCATTTAATTTGAATTATTATAGATAGGTATATACCTTAAAATTAAAATATTTGAAAAATAAACCCAAATTTGAATTAAATTCACGTAATTGATATCATGATGCTTGGGCACGATGGTGGTCTCGTTTCGGCGTCCCTTTTATTTATACACATATACACATAAATCTGCGCGGGAGCGCGCTGTCAGAATTTCTTTTTGCCCTCACCATCAGGCATCAGCGCTCTTCGTCTTCTCAACCTCAGTGGGATCCGATTCACGTCAATCCCAGATGATTTCTTTGCGGGCCTTGCCATGGTGGAAGTAACTAGATAAGCGAATGCGACGTGTCACGTCGTGATCGTCGCTCTCTACGCGAGTAAATCGAGAAAATACGCGAAACGGTTGAAACGATATAAACGTATTCGCGTTTTTTTCGCATTTATTCGGGGTCCTCTCACGAAGGATCTACGATTTCACGTAAACGAAAGGTCATTTTCGTAAAAAACGGAAAAAAATATCTAAACGCAATTAAACCCCTTTTTTTTGTATCTATATGGGGAAAACGATCTAAACGTTATTACACTTTTTTTGCATTTATTTGGGGTTCTCCTCTTCAAAAAAATAATCAGAAAAATCTAAACATAATTCTTTTTTCTAAGGAGTTTTTTGTGAATTAGCTCGGCTTGCAGCTCGAGTCGGCTCAAGCTACGAGCTGAGCCGCGGCTCAAAACGTTCACAGGCCGTGTTTTTTCAAATTATAATAGAGGTATTATTATTTCCCTGTACAACAACCCGCTGCTTTTCACGTGGCACCTCTCGGATGCGTCTTTCCTATGCGCGTGCAGCCTCAACAACACAACGGCGAGGAGTACCAATCTGGTCGGGCTCCCGCCCTGCCATCCTCACCGACTTCTTTGCTAAGGGAGGGGCATGTCACAACTTACAAGCAGGTAGCAGCATCCAAGTTGCTATATAACGTTTGGAATTTAGAGGCCACACAAATCAAACAATTATACGCAATTTATATACTCAGATATTGCACAGAAAATGGGGAGCCAATGCTTTTTTATGAGTTCATAGACTAGGGATGTATATCTATCCTTCAAACACACGCATGGAATTTATATAAGAAACAAGTCCCATCTTGTCTCCACAACTTCTCGCAAAGTTCAAATTTCACTCTCAACTATGCAACCATTCAACTTTTTTTTTTTGAACAGCAGCAACCATTCGACTTTCACCCCTCAACTGTTAAAACCGATGAAAATCACCTCCCCGTCCTAAATTACCTAGTTTTTGGTTGACGTGATACCTACCTGTATCGCTAACATGACGTCCATGTGGATGGTATCATTGAGTCAGCAAATAATACAAATGGATGGATCCACATGAACAGAGATAGAAAGCACAGAGCAGGTGACCGCGAGACTCCGTGGCTAGCGAGCCAAGCCTAGTCTAGCTCTTGAGCACAGCGGGAGGGGGGGGAGGTGGCGATATGATGACAGACGACTCGTCAACAGTGGTGATGATAAGCCGGGTGGTGTGACTCATGCGTTTTGCTCATCGCCCTCAACACCTTCATGTACCGCACACAGCCGCTCTTGATCTCGAACCCAGAACCTTTGCAGTTGTGCTCGTTGTTGGATGATGCATGGCGTCCGTGTTGCGAGAGGAGGGGCCGGGGGGCGTTGTGCAGTTGACGATAGGCTGGTGGCGGCAAGGACAGCGATAAGGAGATTTCTTTTTTTCAGAATTCTGTACCTTGAATTGGTGCCCGAACCGAAGAAGAATCGCACGATTATTACGCTGGCGTTCTTTCATCACCTAGTGCAACTATGTGTCAGCTCAACTACTAGGGTTTGGAAGCTCAACTCGTTTGTTCTGCATCTTCTGTTCGGCCTCCCAAAAATTAGAGGCAGCTTCAGCTTGTCAAATAGGAGTACTAATACTCCTGCTCCCTCACAGCAAACCGTTCTAAATTGAGAAGGTACTCGTGGGGATGTCTGAAATTTCAGTATGCCTTTAAACTTTATACGGTTAAACTCTCAACTTCCGAGTCTTCGGTTCCGCTTTTTTACTCCGCGCGACCTGCATGGACCATGAGGATTTGATCCCCTTGCTTGCCCAACCCGCTGCATGGTGCTTAGTAAAATATGCTTGCTTCAGATGCAACATGCAAGGCATAAAATAATTAAACCCGTGATAAGCGACGTGTTATGAGCTCCTTAATTTTCTATGCGAGCACTGTCATCGACGTACGACCATCGTTCTAAAATTGTTACACAGTCGCTGACATACAGATGTCATCAGGTAGATATTTATTCAGGCCCATGTGTCAGCGAGACGACAACGCATCCGCATCGCTGTTGCAGGGAGCACCTGCTCCGTTCCGGTTTTTCTACCCGGAGGCCCGGCCGAGCCAGCCGGCAAAAGGCGAGGCCAAACGCTTACCGTTCCTTAGTTTTCTTACGGTATAGGAACTGTCACGGGGAGGAGGCTCCGTGGACCGTGGTGGGTGATCATGGTGATGAGGAGGGGAGCGATGGGCGTGGAGTGCTTTGCAGCACGTCGGAGTTGAGGAAGCACTACGAGCAGCTGGTTGGGGTGGCGAGGGGGTGGCCATGGTCCCCGCGACTGGAGACTATCAATGAGCGGAAGGGGCGGAGGGTGGTGGACGTCGTGAGCCCCTGGAGGCTGTCGCTAGTGAGGTTGCTGGGGATGGACAAGTGAGTCAGCTAGATAAGAAGCCAGCCGTGTATATGCATTATGCATGCAGGCAAATACATATAAGCGCTACAAACCAACAATTACCTTCTCTTTGAAAATTGAATTGCTGCTAATACTACTGTTGTTTGGCTATACATACAGCCAAACATAATCAGGTTTCTTGAGATTCAAGATCAAACCTAATGAAACTTAGCCATAAACCTTGTGAAACTTTTAGAAACCTGAAACTAAATTATGTTCATGGAACACTATGAAACATAATGAAATTTATCTGTGAAATATCATGAAACTTATTCATGAAACGCCATGAAACATATCTGCGAACCTCTTGTAAGAAAACTAAATTATGTCGATAGAAAACTATAAAACCTGATGAAATTTATCTATAAAACATCATAAAACTTATCTGTGAAACACCATAAAACCTAATAAAACTTAGCCACGAACCTCGTGAAACTTTTGGTAACCTGAAATTAAATTATGTTGATGGAACACTATAAAACCTAATGAAACTTATCCATGAAACGTTATGAAACATATATGTGAACCTCTAGGTGTTTCATGATGTTTCATGGATGAGTTTCGTTAGGTTTAATAGTTTTCCATCAACATAATTTAGTTTCTTTAGCTCTTAGTAGCTTTCACGATCAAGTTTCAATAGATTTTCATTCAATTTTTTACTAGATTTCATGATAAAGTTTTACATGGTTTCGTGAGTTTCGGGAAGTTATGGCTATGTTATATGATGTTTTCGGATATGTTTCATGATTAAGTTTTATCAGGTTTCTTGATATTCAAGAGGTGCATATATATGTTTTATGACGTTTCACAGATAAGTTTCATGATATTTCACAAATAAGTTTCATTAGGTTTCATAGTGTTACATGAAACTCACTTGAATTTTTTGAAAATTATGTGAAACTTGCCTTTCATATTTTGTATTTAATCATTTTTATGAAACCTGCTTTAATTTTTTTTTAAAACTCTACTGAAACCTGACAAAACTCGCTGAAACATTGGATAAAATGTTCAACTTTCTTCAAACCTTATTAAATTTCTTGGAACTCGCTCGAATTTTTGTGCAGTTCTAATGAAACCTGCATTCAATTTTCTCACGAAAGCAAACTAATTATTCTTATCAAGATTCCATTTAGTGATCGTACATGAAACTTAAAATGTCTAAAAGCTCTATGCCTTAGCAATAGCTTAGTAGTGTTTCTCAGTTGATCTTGGAACTTCTCAAAGATTGCATGTAAGTATAGAAACGGACAGAAGCTCCTCCATCAGGTATTTCAACCGTCGTGTGGAAATCGAGTGGCGCTACATGTAGAAACGGACAGTACGTGTAGAAATCGAGTGGCGCTACAGCTAGATACTATATCATCGATAAGCAGCTCGATGGTATAGCATGGTGTAGCCGCGTCCATACAAAGTGATGAGGTGATCTGAGTCAGTGGCGTAGCAACCAGACAGGCTCCATCGGGGTTAAGCCCATCCTTCACTGATAACTGTAACCTTGTGTTAGATATTTTTAGAGCAGTGCTTCAATGCTTTCCCTCCTAATACAAGTTGCATAAATCTTGAAGCAAGCGAAAGGGTAAGTAATCTCCATCTACCCTTCATTCATGCTTTAATATTTGTGCAACTGTAAAAAAGAAAAGTATTGAAGCACCTCTCATATTTTTATTGTATTTCTTTCGTTCTTTTTTTCTCTTCAATTCATATATAAATTTAGATTGTATAATACTATATTTACATATAAATTTGGATCGCACAAATTGCTATATTTGTCTCAATTTTATTCAGCTTGCCTCGGTTTTTGTAATTTTTTAGCTTAGTTCTTCTAAACCATCCTCTATTTTCATCCTGCTTGGCTACTGGGTTTGACTATCTGACACAAGGCTACAATCGTACAAATCCCTACGCCGATGAGGTGGCGTCCAAGGCTCCCCAGTTCGGACATACACACCACCACCGTATGCTGCGCAGTGCTCTCTCCAATAATTCCCATGGTAGCTTCGTTTGTCAAAAGGAACAAAGTACACTCCCATTCCTCTACTTCCCAATCGTTATAGCTGACAAGCCTTTACCCTGCTTTCAGCGCCCCTAGTTCACACATGCACGTCTCAAACATGCCAGGAAAAGATAATGTGTTTGGTGTTCTATTGCACATCAGCCCCGCTTGATAGCGCCAAATTGCGTGTGTGGACATGTGAGAAGTATTGAACTGATATGGATCCCTATCACAAACGAGTGCACCATTATATTATAAAGCCGAATCAATTTAAGTAAGAATAGTCACTAGTTAGTTGGAATTGATTAAGAAAACAATGGACAAGAACAAAAGCCAAGAACTAAGAGACTTATGCAGGTAACCACTGCCGTCCCATGTCAAAGAAGCTATGCCTCCACTCGGAATATAAAAGGGGTTCCTTTGATGTTATGGCCCTTGCATGGTCAAACACCGTATTTGGCAATCCTGAAAGGACAAACATGAAATATTGGCAGGGAACCTTTGAAAATTAATTCATTCAGCAGCCATCAACGCCCCCTCCCTCTCCATCCCCATGCCTGCAGCTGCATATCCATCTTATTCTCCTCACCAAGCTGTACATATATGCCCTGTACACATTTGTGCCGGCACAACAGTAGCAGTAACGAATCTCCAGATTAAGGCTGGCTAGCTACAAGTCTACAACACCTCTCCAACAACCCCATAGCAACAAGAGATACATTCCTATAAAGCGCTGTGATTCTCAGGGCTCCAAGATGGAGCAGCACCGGGAAGAAGAACACACGGTTGGATTGCCGTACCGCTTTCGACATCGCCGTTTGATGGATACAGCACCTGCAAGTGATCCAGGTACGTACATCCAATTCTTGCTTGTTGCAGATATGTCGATGTTCTTCGGTTAAGGAAGGTGATTTGACTTGTTGTGGGGTGTTCTTGCACCAGGACATTCAGGCTCCAATGGGATGCCTATAATGGTCTCCATCCTGGTGGTAGTCATCGTCTGCAGTCTTCTCTACTGTGTGTACTGCTGGAGATGGAGGAAGCGCAACGGTGAGCTCTAAATAGTACTACATGCTGCAATTGATACATTAGTAATTGTATAGTTGTCGTACCAGTTGGTGTGATGTTCGTACTAGCTTAGAACATTTCTTGGTTATTGCAGCTATCAGGAGGGCTCACATAGAGAGCCTGAGGCCACTGTCCAACTCGGACTTGCCTCTCATGGACCTGTCCTCCATCCATGCGGCCACCAACAATTTCTCCAAGGAGAACAAGCTCGGCGAAGGCGGTTTCGGACCCGTTTATAGAGTAAGAACAGTCTCAAATGTTAGTTTAGTTCCAGTAATACTGTTCTTGGGCATCTCAGTAGTGCGTTGGTTTTGGTCGTCTCGCCTATGTTTTGGTGGTCTTCGCGGTGTTTTCAGTGTGTGCCAAAGGAGTGTCCAGGTTTGGAGCTCTCTTCGTTGTTGGTGTTCTTATTGTTGGGATGGTTGTTGGTCCTTTCTCTGTAATTTCTCTCCGAAGGTTCTGCTACTGTTTCTCTTCTACTTAAATGAATGGCAGAGCTCTTACCCTTAGTTTAAAAAAAACTACTGTTCTTGGGCATGAAATTGCATTGACTAAACTTCGGTTCTTGGATATATATGCTCAGGGTGTTCTGGGGGGTGGCGCGGAGATCGCCGTGAAGCGGCTGTCGGCGAGGTCTCGGCAGGGCGCGGCGGAGTTCCGAAACGAGGTTGAGCTGATCGCCAAGCTGCAGCACAGGAACCTGGTGAGGCTGTTGGGCTGCTGCGTGGAGAGGGATGAGAAGATGCTCATCTACGAGTACCTCCCCAATAGAAGCCTTGATGCCTTCCTCTTCGGTTAGTTCATTTGCTTTCCTCTTTAGTTAATTTCTTCGTGCAATTGTCGTGTGAAATTGTGTATCTGGAGTCACAGAACACGCAAATGGTTGAGATAGGTTTGATTGGTATTGCAGAAGTGTGCACAGATTGTTTTGTTTTGGTTAATGGTTGGCGAGAGGCCAGTACACATGGGGCATGCACATGGTTCAACCAATTTCTAACTCTTGGGTTCTGAAATCTGCTTAGTTTACTGTTTGCGAGTCAATTAGAATCAAGCTATTAGATCGATGCAAAATAGGTCAATGGTAAGCTAAGTAGCATGTAAAGTCGTGTAGCATCCATGTGCTTCATGCGTGCAACCTCGACCGGAGTTCTAAATGGTTCAAATTAACTGATCTGACTGGTTTCTGTTCGATCCAAAAATTCTGAAACCGGAAATTGAAGCTATCATGATAACTCGATCCAATTATGTGCCATCAGATACTAGAAAGAGTGCTCAACTGGACTGGAAGATGAGGCAGAGCATCATCCTGGGGATCGCTCGTGGCCTGCTTTACCTCCATGAGGACTCTTGTCTTAAGGTCATCCATAGGGACCTCAAGGCGAGCAACGTGCTCCTCGACAACAAGATGAACCCTAAGATCTCCGATTTCGGCATGGCCAAGATTTTCGAAGAGGAGGGCAACGAAGTTAACACCGGGCACGTCGTAGGAACATAGTAAGTGTAATGCAACAATCACTTTCTCATGACTCATCTAGTACAAAATTCACCGGTCGCGTAATTCGAGTAGGAGCTAACCTGAAGTTTAAAATGCAGCGGATACATGGCACCAGAATACGCGATGGAGGGCGTTTTCTCGGTGAAGTCAGACGTGTTCAGCTTCGGAGTTCTAGTACTAGAGATCCTAAGCGGGCAGCGAAACGGCGCAATGTACCTTCAGGAGCACCAGCAAACCATGATCCAAGATGTAAAATCCTTCCTAAAATCCATTCTCCTAAATCACTCACAAATGCAGGTTTTTTTTCTCTCCTAACAATTGCACTCTTAACTTATATATGATGGTACATACTACAGGCATGGAAGCTGTGGAACGAGGACAAGGCAGCGGAGTTGATGGACCCGTCGCTCGCCGGCTCGTACTCGAAAGACGAGGCGTGGCGGTGCTACCACGCCGGCCTGCTCTGCGTGCAGGAGAACCCCGAGATCCGACCGACCATGTCCAATGTTGTGCTCATGCTGATCAGCGACCAGATGCAGCTGCCGGCGCCCGCTCAGCCGCCGCTGTTCGCGAGGCTGCAGAAGGTATCGGCGTCGGAGTTCTCGTTGGCGATGAAGACTGAAACGACCAAGACGCAGTCCGTCAACGACGTGTCCATCTCCATGATCGAGCCACGATAAAGTTGTTTCCTCTCTCTCTCTCACACAGGAGTTTTTGATAAGTTAGTGGTGACGGGTGAGATGTCCACACACGATGATGGGGAGGTCGCAAGAAAAATAATTGCATCGACGTAAGAAATCCATGGGGGATTAGGCAAGATTGTTTTATTCTTTCGGCAAGAGCAACGAGCCAACGAGCACTCTGTAAGCACTATTTCAGTAATATCTCGCGATCTGTGACTGCACAGGGAAAAAACAGCTTTTGCGTCTGTAAAATTTTGCTCCATGGCATATTCAGCAAGAAGATGCTTTGAAATTACAAAAGGAAAGGATCTCATTCTGATGTAAAGATGAAGATCTCCCCTTTGTGAACTGCCAATGGGACCTTTGGTTGTTGCTTCTGAAAGAAACAGAGACCTGAAAAAACGGGACCGAAAAGGGAGTATCCGGTGCCGACTTGGCCTTGTTTTCTCACAAGGTCAGAGAAATTTCACAAGCATCCAAGCACGCGCATCATCACAGCCTGCATGTACCACTCCTTGTTGAGCTAACTTCACATCTAACGACCTCATGACGCCATTGTCGCGACACATACCCACCCACTCCAACTAGCCGCCTATATATCCATATAAGAACAATATATATTGCAAGATATCCCCGTCATCATCTCTCCAACGCAAGCGGCTAACAGCGACCGGAGTCATCAGCGCCATCATTTGCTCTGACTTGCAGGATCGTCTAGACATATGTCTCGTCCATGAGAGCTTTCGCCTGGCATGTTGCTGGTTGTCCGGTCGGATGGTGACGCCACGAGAAGGACTCGCATGTTCTGTTCTTATAATACGCCTAGCTAACATTTGATCTCCCCTATATAGCATCCGGCCGTCCATGACTTTGCGTTAAATTCAGACCAATCCAATCCAGGAGCGGCGGAGAAAGAGGAGCATGCAGAAACAGAGAAACATATAAAGCGATTGAACAATTAAACTGAGCGGTGTGAGAACGTCAAGAACAGTTTGGTTGGCCGTACACCCACCCAGCTAAGCTAGTGTGGTGATGATCCAATGTATGTGTAGTATATGCACTTGCGGATCACACGATCTTTCTTTTGGCTTGAGTGGCTTGGCAGGGTAACCACATGATTTTGTTGGCTGAAATCTACCGGGGCTGTGTGTGTGGTTGGGCGATCGAGGGGTGCCGCGATTGACGGACGCTGCTGCACTGATGCTTCTATTTTTCTATTCTCACGTGGTTCCGACGATTTCTTCTCCTCCTCCTTTCCGGAGGCCGGAAAAGAAAAGTACTTTTTCCACGGCGCAAGGTTGGATGGTGCTTCGATTCGTCTGCAGCGCCAAGCAATCAGAACGCACCACGATATCGCGAGTCCACGGCTCGTCGTAGGCTCGTAGCCAATCTAATAGCAGCTCGGCCCAGCTTGCCTGAACCCAGTCCCACTTGGGCCGGCTCTAGGCTCAAGCCTGGTCATAAATATGGCTTCGGCCCTATTTCGCTCCGGTCTAGTCTACTCTAATACTCTGAGCACGTCCCTGCCATTCTGCTCAGGGCTCTTAGAACCGTCCCCAATGTTTTTTTCTCTTTTATTAGTTGAAAATTCGTGTTTTTGATACAGATAAAAAGATATTATATTATTCTCAACAGATTAAGTTAATATTGTCGAGATCATCTTACACGGCCCGTGGCCACGACTCCGCTCCGTGTTTGGTCGCGTCGCATCTCCGCGCCTGCTATTTTTTTAGAGAATGGAATGTAGAATTGTTTGTTGGTAGAATGTTTTTTTCTGTTTTTGTTAGAGATTTTTTTATGAAAGTGTAAAAGTAGTTGGGAGCGAAGACCATTACTACATATTAACTTCTTTCTAAGTTGTAAAGATTTTCAATGAGACCATCTCCCTTGTTACTGTAAACTGAAGTTAAAGAGGAGAGTGAGGATTTTACAATGGATTCTATATATTGTAATAGCGAATCCTTGAGTCAATTCAATTATATGAACCGATATCCAATGCCATAGAGGGAGGGAGATGTTGCCATTGTCACCCCGGCCTCGCGGCCGTCGCACAGCCTAGCCGTTGTTGCTGGGAGCTGTTGGAACTTGCTGGAAATGGAAGGGAATTTTACGATTTAATTCAGAGTTAAAATCAAATAACTAATTTTTTTATTGTTTATGCTGAATTTATGTTCATTTTCATTATTATTTAATTTAATTTTGTATATCAGTTTTATATTAGAATTCTGACGAATACTCATACCAGGGATCCCCCAACGACCCAGGATGGCAAACATGCCGCGTCCGCGTCAAGCCCAGCTCCGACCTGACAAGCCGTCCCCGGGCCCAACTCCACCAAGGGACATGCGGGGCCACAAAAGGACGCTCGTCCCCGACCAAATCAAGGCAAACGATCCCGACCAAGTGGAACGCCGACCAAATCACAGTGGGCTCTCCCGAGCCCCACCAAGCTAAGGCAACCTACACCAAGGGCCATGTGTCGCCTCCGCCGATCAAGGCCACGTGCCCCACGGACAGATCGTTCAAGTGACCGTGCGAGGCAGGTGGCCCCTTCCCAAGGCAGCACAAGGGTTGCCCAAGTCAAAACTCCAGTCCCATCGCCCAGTCATACGAAGTATGGGGACGCGCTCTCTCCCGAGGCAGCGCCAGGGCTGCGCTTCGCAACATCAGCACCCGACAGGTTCCCAGAGGGCAGGTGCGCTGTTTCCCAATGAAACGGCGAACTGCTCTGCTCAGCAAGCCTACCAAACCCGATGTGGACGAGGCCGAACGGCGACCAATCACCAAGGCGAAGGACTAGGGCTCCTAGTCTAGGTTTCTCCTTCCTTCCTTCCTTCTCCCAATTCTCGATGTAACCTGCCCCTCCCGCCTATATAAAGGGGGGTAGGGCCCTCCGGAAAAAGGGACTTAGAGAACACACGGGGACAACAAGAAACACTCTTGTGTTCAAGTCCTCAGCCCTCACTTGTAATCGCTGTGCAGTCGTCTGCACCAAAAGCAATACAACATCGCCACACGAATTGGAGTAGGGACATTCGGCCCGAACCAATATACACTTTGGACTTTTAAGTCTAATCATTCAGGGAGTGGGAACGCGTGGCCCCTTAGACTTACAAATTTACTTGCCGGTGCTCGAAACGCCGACAAATTCGTATACCAATCCAACTACTAATTTTTATTCAGAATTTCTGCTATATAATATTTTGATATTATATATCCTAAGAGAGAATATATTTACTCTGTTTCCCAATACTTATCACATATGATCGAAATTTTCTTACCCAAATACTTACATTGCAAAATAGTAAACGTAACATAACACAATATTTTCTATTTGTATCATCTCTAATTTCGTTATTGCAATACTTGTCCTTTTCTTTCGGTGCACATCACAATGCATATACCCGGTATAGCCAAGTGAATACCGATCGATGTATTACTCTCTTAATCTCTTCATTCCGTGGAGGTCCACCAAATAAAGAGTCATAATGGTTTCTTTTTTCTGAGAATTTTTAGTATATTTTATATAATTATTAGCGACTGTAAAATACATATTATTGACTTTTATTAAGTACTACATCCGTTCTTGAATAGAAGATATTTTAGGATTTTATATTTCAACCAATGCATATGTCGAAATCACCGAACCGTCATCTTTCATTAACTCACTTGTTGCTCTAGGATGGTATGTATTACTCTAATATATAGTGGTAAATAGCCTTGGGAATAATGAATAGTTGGGGTATGCAAAGGAAAAAAATGGTTAAAAGTTACCTCAAAATTGTAAAATGATATGTATTTAGGAACAAAATTTGAAAACTAGAATAACATGTATTCAGGAATGGAGGACGAACCCAAACTATAACAGCGTAGATTAAAAGAAAAAGTTCATACCAAACATAATAAAAATAATAGAAATTCATAATAAAAAAAATTAGACATTAGTCCATAGATTGCTGAGCTACAACCATGGAATGATGACCACGATGGAATATTGACGGGGAAGTGTGCTCCCCTCCGCCGACTAATTGGAGAACGTAGATGGTTTTCTCAAAGTTTGGATGTACTGATTGATTTTGGTGACTTTCTTTCTTTCTTTCTTTTGCGTGCTCATGAATTTACTTTTGAATGCTGATCCCTTTCAGAGTGTTGTAGTACAATTCTTCAAAAATAAAGAAATTAGTCATGAACGTTTATGTAAAATGTTTAGGTTGTAGGCTCTTAAGTATACATGTATACACAATATACTTGCTCTTGGGATTTTCGAAATGTTCAAGACAATAACCATAAGCAAAAATAATCCTCCCACTTATGCCATTTGTCATGTTAATTTGGAAGAATGCGTCTAAAGACCAGCATGCATATGCCGGAAGTCTTCCGCCGGTGCTCCTCGCCACCACCGCCGGCATCCTTCGCTGCCTCACGAGGGAAGCAGGCACCGACGATGCCAAGATCTACAGCACCGCAAGCTCAATCAACGGCGCCGTCTGCGTGATGGCGTTCCTGAAGATCTACTCCGTCAACCTGATGGTCCAAGGCAACGACGAGCGCTAGCTACATCGTCAAGCCTCGTGCTCCGAGCCGTTCGAGATCCCCCTGCCCTGGGCGTCCACAGCAAGGATTGAAATCTTGTTTCATTCTAAATATCGTTCGTGGTCGGAGAATGAAATCTCGATGAGATCTCATCATTTCAAATAAATTTCAAACGAAATGTAAAAACAGAATTTGAATTCCAATTTTTTTTCTACCGAGAAAACCGAGATCTCAGCAAGATTTGCCGAGATCTCGGTAAAATTACTGACGAATACTAATAACAGGGATACCCCAACAGCCCGGAGCGACGAGCCAGCGGCCTCAAGCATATCTCCACCAACAGCCGCGCCGCCCGCCACCGACCGAATCGCTGCGAGACCGCACAAGACATCCGCTCCGATCGTCGAGGAAGCGATCCGACGACAGCGCTCCGACCCCTCTTAGCGGGCGGATCTCCCGACTCGACCGGACAGCGCCCCGACCCTCTTGGCGGGCGGATCTCCGACCCGACCGACAGCCCCGACCCTCTTGGCGGGCGGGATCCCCGACTCAACCGAACCAAGGTGGCGGACGCCGAGGGCGCGTGTCGTCCTCATCGCCTACCGCCACGCACTTCCGAATGAGGTCAATCGAGTGACTATACAAGGCGGTGGCTCCTTCCCAAGAAGATCCGTGATCGCAGAAACAAAGCTTCCAATTTCATCAACCGATCCACGTGACAAGATGAGCGCACGCTCCTCCCGAGCAAAGACTAACGCCACGCACCGCGACGCCAAGATTCGCAAGGATCACATAGGGCAAGTACGCTATTTCCGGGAATACCTAACCTCCCGACCACCAAGGCTACCAACCCAAGATGGGCAAGACGGTGGCGACTCACCCACGGACGAAGGACCGAGCTCTAACATAGGTCACCTCGCTCTTCCTCCCAACTCTCGATGTAACCCGCCCTTCCTTCAGATAAAAGGAGGCGGGACTAAACGATTCAAGAAGAGGACACATAAGAACACGAGGAGACTAAGTCATTTAGGGGCCTCGTCAGAAAAACATAGTGCAAAAAGCAATACAATACGCCATCTGAATCGAGTAGGGACTTTCACCAACCAAGATACATCTTGGACTCACGAGTCTAACCATTCAGGAGTGGAACGCGACGACCCCTAGACTTACAAATTTACTTGCCGCGCCCAAAAACGCCGCGGTTGGCGCGCTGTAGGGGCTTCGCGCGTCTTCGTCACCATCTCCGGATTCCGCTTATCTCCCGATGGCATCCACCCATCGCGACGGCATGATCGCACCGGGAACCGGATCCGCTTGCTCCTCGACCGCCACACCCGACGGGAGGGCTCACGCCGCGCCGCGCGCCTCGGAGGACAGCGCCCGAGAGCTTGTGTGTCCTCTCCGCGACTTCGCTAAGCTCCGGTTTGGGCGCCCTGCAGCCTCGGCCGAACCCGAGGAGTGCTCGCCACGGTCGGCGAAAACTCCGAGGCCCGGCAGTGACCATGTCACCCCGTAGGCTCGCGATCGGTGGCGATGGTCGGCTACCGCCGCCTCCATCCACGAGCTCTTTGGAAGACTCTTCCGCCATGACTCGGCTCCGACACGGAGTACCACGCGCAGCGGCACTCGCGAGTGCAACATGGCGGCACCGCCGATTGCCCGTGGCCCTCGCGGCTGCGGGCCTCCTATCCGGCGACTCAGCGCAGGAGGAGGAGTACCAACAGCAGCGTCATCAACGCGCTTCAGACCCGCCGCGCCGAGCTCAACAACAACAAGAAAGAGTTGGAGGAACGGCGACTAAGCTCGACCGGCCTGTGCCAACCCGGAGCAAGAGGTGCTCGAGGCCCAGATGTGCTGGCGGCAGCACGCAAGCGTCGAGCACACCTCCAGCGGCGGAAGGGTCCGACGGTCCTCACTTCTTCCCCACGCCACCAAAACGTGGTCGCGCCGCAATGCCGCCGAGGCCTCCCGAGCCGACCGACCGGAGGCCAAGGCCACTTACCAAAACCTCCGGGTCGGTAGAGCACGCGCCGCAGCAAAGACATGCACGCCTCCGCCCTATCGCTCTGAGCCACCTCGCCACGGGCCCGCATCACCGACTGGCCGGTTGGGTCCGACAGCAGCGCCGCCAAGACCGCGAGCCACACCAGGCCTCGCGCACCCCGGTGCGCCAACACCTCGGTGAAGCCTACGACATTCGCGCTACCCTTGAGGCGAAGGAAGATGGCGGTCGAGGCCGCCACTCACGGGTTGCGGGCGGCGGGCACCACCACCGCAGCCGAGCCCCGACGGTCTGGGATCGCGAGCGTTCGCTAGGGATCCGCCAGACGGACTTCCTGCGCCAGATTCGGCGCCTACCAACATTGCCAAATACACCGGGCCACAAACCTAGGTGTCCGCTCAAGATTACCGGCCGCATGCGGGCGGAGGAGCAACGGATGACCTTTTCATCATCCAATACCTTCCCATCTACCTCGCAGACTCGCCCGAGCCCGGCTCGAGTACTTGCCGCCAAAACCATCGAGAATGGACCGACTTGAAGGCCCTCTTCGTCGGCAACTTCGAGGCACTTACAAGCGCCACGAAACTCCTGACTGACTGAAGCAAACAAGCAGACTGTGGAAACCTTCGACTACATCCGGTGGTTTTCCGCCAAGGTTACGAAGCTCCCGACATCTCCGACGCCGATGTCGTGGGAGCATTCATCTACGGCACCTCTCGCAAGGCCTTGGTACACAAACTAGGTCGCCTCAAGCCCGAACTACCAAGGAGCTCCTCGATATCGCCACCAACCACGCCCCGGCGAGGAGGCCGGGGGCCATCTTCGAGGAGGAAAGGCCCAGCGAACCCGGCGTCCCGCCGGGTCCCTTCCGACCGCCCGACAAACTAAGCGGCGCGGAAGCGATCCGCGAGACCTGTGGTCGCCACCGCCGACCGCCTCGCCAGCGGCGAGTGCGACCGACCGTCGCGCCGACCACTTCGAGAAGTTGATGGATGGCCCGTGCCCAAACCACGGGTTCTCCGTCAAGCACAAGCACCGGATCGCGAGGTCCCGAGGCGTTACCTCTCCAAAGATCCCCGCAACGCCGCGTGGGAAGGAAAGAGTTCGCTGCGCCCCGCGGTCGCAGAGAAAAAGGCGACGACGAGTTCCCGAACCCGACGGCCGCCTCATGATCTTTGGAGGACCGGCCGCTATGCCGATGCGCCGGCTCAAGCTCGCTTATCGCGAGGTCCATACCGCCGCGCCATGCGCCCCCAATACCTCCGGTGGTCGGAGTTCCGATCACCTATGATCGGACCGACCACCCGACCACGCCCACACCGGGAGATACCCCGTGGTCGGCCGTCGTGGGAAGAAGCGCCTTTCAAAGGTGCTTATGGACGAGGCGGCGCCTCAACATCCTCTACATCGAGACGCCGACGCTATGGGGATCCCGCGCTCAACCCTCCGACCCAAGAAGGCGCCTTCCATGGCGCTATTCCCGCCAAGAGCCCATCCACTCGGGCGGATCGACCGCCTGCTACCTTTGGGGAACCGAAACTTCCGCACCAAACCCTCGCTTTTGAGGTCGTGGATTTCCCGGTTCTTACCATGCCATCTGGGAAGGCCATGTTACGCCAAGTTCATGGCGGTCCCACCACACCTACCTCAAGCCGAAGATGCGGGCCACGGGAGTCATCACCGTGGCATCGTCTTTCCAGCTTGCCTACAATCGCGAGCGCAGTTAGCCAGAGCTTGCCTCGGCGATCATCGCGTCTGCCGAGCTCGACAACCTCGTGAGGAAGCCTCCGAATCCGCCCGAGTCCAAGAAGTCGGGGCGGGATCCTTCAAGTCCGCCGAGGACACGAAGGAGGTCGCGGTCGATCCTCGTGATCCGACCAAGACCGTGCGGATCGAAGCCACGCCCCGCCAAATAGGAAGCGCGCCGTCGACTCCTCCGCACCAACAAAGACGCTCTTCGCATGGAGGTCCTCCGACATGCCGGAATCCTGGGAAGTCGCCGAGCACTCCTTGAGCATCCGACCGTGCTCAAAGCCGGCCGCCTAACGCTAACGCCGCTTCGCTTCGAGGAGAAGCGCAGGATCATAGGGAGGAGATCGCCAAACTTCGGCCGCAGGTTCGTAAAGAGGTGCGCCACCCCGAGTGGCTAGCCAACCTCAGACTTGTAAAAAGAAAATGGGCAATGGAGGATGTGCGTTGACTATACGAGTCTCAACAAAGCATGTCCCAAGGATCCGCTCCTTTGCCCCGCGATCGACCAAGTCATCGACTCCACCGCAGGTGCGAGTCCTCTCTTTCTCGGATGCCTACTCGGGCTACCACCGATTGCGCTAAGGAGTCCGACCACCGCGACTTCCTTCATCATCCCGTCCGCCATTCGCTACGCTACGATGCCGCTCGCCTAAAGAACGCGGCGCTACATACCAATGTATGCAAACGTGCTTCAATAACCGATCGGCCGTAACGCTGAGGTGTACGTCGACGATATTGTCGTAAAACCAAGAAGGCCGACGACCTTGTCCCCGACCGAAGAGACCTTTGCGAACCTTCGACGATTCCGCATAAAGCTCAATCTCGAAATGCGTTTTGGGGTCCCCAAAGGAAGCTCCTTGGCTTCATTGTCTCCGAGCGAGGCATCGAGGCCAACCAGAGAAGATATTAGCAATCGCAAGGATGGGCCCAATCAAGAACCTCAAGGGGTCCAGAGGTCGACCGGATGCCTAGCGACTTTGAGCCGCTTTCGTGTCTCGCCTCGAGCGCGAATGCCACTCTACTGAGCTACTCAAGAGATCCGACCGCTTTAGCCGGACCTAGAAGCTCAGAGGCCCTCACCGCTGAAGGCCTTCCCGCCTCGCCTCGATCTGATCGCCCGGCACTGTGGAGCCGCTGTTTCTCTACATCGCCGCCACTACCCAAGTCGCCGCCGGCCCTCGTGGTGGAGCGAGCGGAAGAAGGCCGCGAACTTAAGGTACAACGCCGCTTTACTTCATTAGCGAGGTCTTTTCCGAGTCCAAGACTCGCACCCACAGTGCGAAGCTACTCTCGCGGTGCTCATTGCGAAGAGAAAGCTCGCCCACTACTTCGACAAGACAACATCACCGTGGTGACCACGCCCCGTTAGGCGAGATCGTCCGCAACCGCGACGCCGGGAAGGATAGCCAAGTGGGCACTCGAGCTCGCCGCCACGACATCACATACGCCCCTGACGGCGATCAAATCGCAGTTCTAGCCGACTTCGCCGAGTGGACCGAAACCTGTGCACCACCGGTGATCGAAGACCCCGTCATCGACAATGTACTTCGATGGGTCTTACAACAAGAATGGCGCGGCGCCGGAGTTGTCATCATCTCCCCACTTGGGAACAAGCTCCAAGACACCATCAGCCGCTGACGCCACCAACAACGCGTGTCGAGCACGAGGCCCTCGTCAACGGTCTCCGGATCGCCGCCGACCTCGGTGCTCGCCGACTTACGTCCACGGGACTCCAAGCTTGTCGTCGACCAAGTCATGAAGGCCGCGGAGCCCCGAGACGCCCGTATGGCCGCGTCTTCGTCGAGAAGTGCGCGGCTCGGTGTGGTTCAAGGGCTTCGCTTCACCATAGCTACCGACGCTACAATAGCGACGCCGACCACCGCCAACTGCCTCCAGCAGAGCCGGTCCCGCCGGATCTTCGTCTGCGACCTCCTGCGCCTTCCATCCACCGGGCCCGGTGGCGAACGGTCCCCGACCTACCTAGACGGTCGCCCGGCCGCGCGCGGCCGGGCGACTTGGCCGGTCGAGCGCGGCGGCTAGCAACCGAGTCCGACCGAGAAAGCCATTCATAGATCGTTTGACTGACGGGTCGCTTCCTCCCGACCGACCGAGGCCGGCGCCGCGCCGAAAGCAAAGTCTTTCGTCTGGTCGGTCCGCACCTTTACAAAAGGAGCCTCCGGTCCTCCAAAAGTGCATTCGCCGACCAAGGAAAACAATCTGGCGGACGACATACACAATGAATTTGCGGTCCACCACGCTGCGCCCGATCTCGGTGGGAAAGGCCTTTCTGAAGGTTTCTATTGGCCGACCGCCGTGTCCGACGCAGAGCACATCGCACGCACCGCGAATGATGCCAATTCTTTGCCAGCAGACATCTGCGCCACCAGCCTTGCGCATAATCCCTATCACGTGGCCTTTGCGCTTTGGAGGCTCGATCCGGTCTGCCTTTCAAGAAAGCGCCGGGCTTTACCCATTTGCTCGTCGCGGTGGACAAGTTCACCAAGTGGATAGAGGCTGCCGGTCGTAAGCGCCACGCCGGCACAAGCGCCATCTTCTTCCGCGACATAGTCTTTCGATTCGAGTCCCAAACTCCATCATCACCGACAACTAACGCAGTTCACGGGAAGGAATTCCTCGAGTTCGGCGATGACTTCAACATCCGCGCCGATTGGGCGCGCCGTGGCCCATCCGCGGACCAACGGCCGTGTCGAGCGCCGCAAACGGCATGATCCTTCAAGGGCTCTGCCGCGGATCTTCGCCGGCTCAAGCACTTCATGGGCGCCAGGCGACCGAGCTACCCTCCGCCCTCGAGTCTACGGACCACGCCGATCCGGCGACCGGTTCACACCGCTCTTCATGGTATACGGTCTTTGGCCGCCTTGCCGACTGCACCGGAGTATGGCGCCCCAAGACTGCAAGCCTTCGAGGAGGCTCGGGGGCTCGCCGCACAACAAGACTCCGTCGACCAGATTGACGAGGCGCATGACGTGGCCGTCCTGCGATCGGCCAGGTATCAACAAGCTCTGCGACGTTATCACAGCCGCTAGGTTCGAGGGCGGTCTTTCGATCGGGCGACCGGTCTGCGTCGGGTCCGCATCAGCAAGGATAAGCACAAGTCGCCGCCTCGAAGGCCCCTTCACCGTCGTGCAGATCCTCCGGCCTGGCACCTTTCGGCCAAGGACACCGACGGCGATCCTTCCAAATGCATGGAATATAGAAAAGTTAAGGCGATTCTATCCCTAAACTCTTTTCCTCTTCCTAGCATGCTCTTTACTTTCTTCCTTCCGAGCACCGTCGCCATGCGACGACTGGGTCGCCGCCTTCGCGCCCCGCTCAAGCTGCTCCCGGCCGGCGCTTGCGGGTTGATGACCCAACCGACCACAAGGTCCTTCCCGAGCAGAACCCTTCGACCCAAGTGCTATACCTTACGCCCAAATGGCTATGATTGCTAACACTTTGCGGAAGAAGGAAGTACCCGAGTAGAGTGACCTTTGGGTCGGCAGGAACACTCCTCCCCGCACGAACTCACTGCCTCACGCGCTTATGAGGGTACGTGACCCGACCGTCATGATGTCTATCCCGCGCAGAACCCTCTCAACCCAAGTGTTACGACCTCGCCCAACGGCTATGGTTGCTAAGTAGCACTTCGCGAAGAAGGAAGTGCCCGAGTGGAAAGATCCTGGCCGGTCTAGAACACTCCTATCCTCACAAGTGCGCCTAACCACGATAGCCAAGTCTCCAATCCACCTCGCTCCTCCCAAACGACCGACCTACGCATAAGTGACCCCGTGGTCCTTAAGGCTATGGTCGCCAAACGCCATCCTAAATACGAAAAAGGACGAGGGACGATTCGAACTTGATAAATTCAAGATTGTTTAAATAGCGGTCTTTACAATCTAAAAGGATAAAGCTAACTATATTTTTATTCTTCTTGGCGCGGCCGATGGCGAGACGGAGAGTTGGTCGCCTCGCTTCCTCGGAGGGCGGCTGCGCAGAGATGCGGTGGGCGATCTCCGGGCGTGGGCTCGACCAGAGCTCGAACCGGTCGATCTCCTCATCGATCCGGCTCCACCACGCCACGCCCACCACCGCGAGGTCGATGCCGTCGTGAGTACGAGATGGTGTTGACCACGCACGACGGCTCCAAGCGCAGCCGGTGACCACCGCCTCTTCTACGGTCCGCACTTGG
The DNA here is from genome assembly GCA_036346275.1 of Otatea glauca. Taxonomy (NCBI): domain Eukaryota; kingdom Viridiplantae; phylum Streptophyta; class Magnoliopsida; order Poales; family Poaceae; genus Otatea; species Otatea glauca. Next base: position 46,330,408 of record CM070714.1, read on the forward strand.
GCCAAGACGGGGCAGGGCACTGCGGGCCCGCCGGCCCAAGGATGCGGTCGCAGACTTCCCGACCGCCTTGCGGAGGCCTCTGGTTCGGCACTCATCTCGCCCGACCGCCCTCCGCAACCTCAACGCCGCCGGCCTCGCCCCGCCACGATCGCCACGTCGCGAGCATCCGGCCGTTCTTCGCGCCTCCACGGCAACGCCAGATTCTTCGCGCTCGCAGATGCGGAGATTTTGGATAAGTTCGCCTGTGGTCGCACCCTCCAAACTTAATTGAAGAATTGAGACACTTACCGCCGCAGAGTTGGTCGATTGCGACTTCCGACTTCGCGCCAGATGAAGTCTTCACTCGGCGATTCCTTCAGAGCGATCGCGCTCCGGGCGAACTTCGGACAGGCCCCCCGAGCCTTGTTTCGCTCGGTCCGCAGCGTGTTGCTGCGCGTCTGCGTGGTCCCCTCGCGGCAACAACGGCATCCTTGGCCTCGGTGACCTTCGCCGGGAGGACTCGATTCCGCCACTTTCGCCTCAAGGCCTTGGCTCCAGGCGCCATCATAAAGGGCCTTTGTGGCCTCTTCAAATCCTGGCGGATCTCCGCCGCCCGACCACCTAATGCCTGTGGCCTCTGGCTAGGCGCAGCTTCGGCGCAACCGATCAGCATTCTCCGCCGCAGCCGCGCCACGATCGCTTCTGAGCGCCGCAGAGCTCAACTCGGGCGCCGGCGAGCTCGCAGTGTCGCAAAACGTGGACACCCGTTAGTCGCACGGAAGAACTATAAAAATGTGCAACCATCGAACTTTTGGTGACCTACTCGGCGATCGGGCCGGACTTCGACCATCGATCGGTATACCGTGGAAGACTTCAGAGCAAGAGCGGACCTTCACGGATCGCCTATCTCTTGCCCGGCGTCGGCGCTTTTGCCGGGGCGGCCCACTCGCTCTCCTCACCGACCCATGACGCCCGACCGGGATTACACCCGGCGCACCTCGCCGCCTGCTCGCGGCGGACGCCGCCGTCCAAAGCACTATGGGCAAGGGTGACGAGGTCAACCTTCAGAAACCCCTCGGCGACCTGCGCCGAGGAGCATCGGCCGGCACCTCCCCACGACGAGGGTCGAGCACCTCCGCTGCGGCCCGCCACGATCGGGCGCGATCACCGCGGCGCCATTGTCTCATCCTCCAAACGACGATCACGTCGTCCGGTGGGTCTCCCCGAGGCGGCGGAAGTTCTTCTTCGCCACGACCTCCGGTGAGGCCCCGCCCTCAAGGCGATCGCCCTCGGACGCCGACGCCGCGACCTCCACTGACCCGATCGGGGTCACCGGAATCACCGGCGCCGTTACTTGCGGAGCCGATGCGGCACGCCCCACGGTCACCCCAAGATAGGCGCCGACGCTGCAAAGATTCAAGAGTCACTCGGCGGCTTTGACAAAAGAAAAATGCTCCAATAAAAAGAATACACTTACAAGGCCGAGCGGGTGCGTGGCACGCGCGCCCTCTTTGCCGGCCCCCCGCCAAGGGGCAAGTCGGCTGGTCGCTTCCCGGCCACCTCCACCGAGACGCTGCGACGATCATGAAGCGCAAGATCACCCCCGCACGGGGATCCGTGGCCACGGGCCCGTGGACGCCGCCTCGGCCGAGTCCGCGCCGGGCCGCCGCCATCAGCGTCGTGAAAACCCACCATAGGGGTGGCCGAGGCGCCCCGCCATTGTCGATGGAGGTTGTCCCCACGGCGGTGGTCTCCGACACATCTCGCCGCCTTGGCTGGCGCGCACGTTCCTTATGCTTCTTCCTCCTCCTTTCCTCCTTCCGCTTCTTGCGGGAGGAGTCAGCCTCTGCCGTCTTCGCCCGGGCGGCCGCCTGCGCTTCCTTATCCCCCGGGAGCGGCGCCAGGGAAGATATCCCCATGAGCCCCTAAGAGGATGTAGGAATGTCGGTCAAGTGCTAAGGACAAAGAAAAGAGAAGCAGAAAGGAATTTCACCAGCTTACCAGATTTGGCGGAAAAGCCGCCGAGAATGGCTCCGGGTGGCCATCCGCGCCACCGTGGCGCTCGCCAGAACGGCCGCCACCCGGCCTCCACCTCGAGCGCGCCCACTGGGTTCGCCATCTTCGCCCGGCCGGACGGCCCGCAGACGAGCGAGGTGCGGCTCAGGCACAAGGGGTTGCACGCATCCCCATAAAGGCGCGCACAACCACGCCCCGGTGAGCCCCGCCTTTGAGCCCCGATGCTTCCACGATCGGGCGGCTTTGTTCTTCTCCTCTTCTCGGCGCCCGGTTCCACCGCCTCCACCATGGGAAGCTCGCCCGGTGAAACGAGGGCGCTGCCGCCGACGTTTTGAACGTAGAGCCATTCGGAACGCCAGCCCTTGTTGGACGAGGGCAGTTTTACCTCCAGGTACTCCGTGCTTCGATCGGGCGAAGCCGGAGGCGAGCCACCAGGCGCCACGGCGTCCGACGGCCTGTCTTTCCAGAGCCTTGCCTGGAAGAAGTGCCTCCACAACGCCCAGTGCGGCTCGATCCCCAGGAAGGCCTCGCACAGCGTGATGAAGATGGCGATTTCGAGGACCCCATTGGGGTTGAGATGGTGCACCTCCACCTTGTAGTGAGACAAAGGCCCGGACGAACGGGTGCAATGGCAGCCAAAGCCGCGCCAAGAACGAGGCGGGCACCACGATCTCGCCGCCGCGGCGCTGGGTGGCGGCCCTGGCCGGCACCTCCACCGGAAAGGTCTGCGGCATGAGGAAGCCCTTCTTCACCAAGCCGAAGACGCTGTCTTCTTGCGAAGCACTCCGCCACGACATCTTCACAGGGAGACGATCGAAGGTGAGAAAGAAAGGTGGGTTTTCTTTCCTTAGCTCTCTGGTGCTTTTCTTGTTTCGCAGGCGAGACAGAGAAGGCAAGAAAGCGTGACCACCCAAAGCACCCAACGGGCGATTTATAGAGGACGAGCGAACGCCGCCAAGCGAGCACCCGTCAAGCAAAGCGTCGCGTCCACCCTCGCTGTTGCGCCCACTGCCGAACGGTTGCTCGGGCGCGCGCAGAAGCCCATCACATGCTGCGCCCCAAGACTAGAAAGCTTTGTGGCTTGCGCCAGGCCCAATGAGGAGTCAGGTTCAAAAGGCCTACCCCACCAGATGGGTATAAGGCCGCCCAAAGAAAACTTGAGCAAGGGGCGGTATGAGGTGAGCCCCACTGGGCCCTCGGTTAGGTCGGTGACGGCCTAATCACCTCTACTCGCGTCCGAGACCATACTTCACACTCTCCCGGAGCTCATCAATGAGCGACACCCCGGTGTGCTGGGTCGGCGGACGACCCGAGTCCATACGGATTGAGTAGAAAAGGTTTTTATGGGTCGCCCCACGCCAGGCTGTGACACCCTACTGGGACCGTCGCTCGGAAGGGTCCCCTTGGCGGACCTCCCAGACCCACTCGGACTACCCGCTATTAGCTCCACGAGCACGGCGCTCAAACCAACGCAGTAAACGCGCGCCGCCATCCCTCCAGTCCCACACCGCGGATGGGGTATACATGTGGGATAGACGGTGGCCATTCCTCTCGTAGCTACCCTCGCCCGACGAGGACTCGAGAAGGATGCCCCACGCCCGGCCACGACGGTAAACGAGCACTCACGCCCGGCTACGACGGTAAACGAGCACTCACGCCCGGCTACGGCAGAACGAGCACTCACGCCTAGCTACGACGTTAAACGAGCACTCGGACACCCGAACCTCACAGAGGCATCCGGCCGTCCCGCCACCAAGGCGATCGGACACCAACCTCACAGAGGCATCCGGTCGTCCCGCCGACCAAGGCGATCGGACACCAACCTCTCGAGGCATCCGGCCGTCCTGCCGACCAAGGCATCGTTTAGCTACGACGGTAACGAGCACTCACGTCTAGCTACGACGTTAAACGAGCACTCGGACACCAACCTCACAGAGGCATCCGGCCGCCCCGCCGACCAAGGCACTCGGACACCGAACCTCACAGAGGCATCCGGCCGTCCCGCCACCAAGGCGATCGGACACCAACCTCACAGAGGTATCCGGCCGTCCCGCCGACCAAGGCACTCGGACACCCGAACCTCACAGAGGCATCCGGCCGCCCCGCCGACCAAGGCACTCCGACACCCGAACCTCACAGAGGCATCCGGCCGTCCCCGCCACCAAGGCACTCGGACACCGAACCTCACAGAGGCATCCGGCCGTCCCGCCGACCAAGGCGCCGGACACCAACCCCTCAGAGGCATCCGGCCGTCCCGCCACCAAGGCACTCGGACACCGTAACCTCACAGAGCCATCCGGCGTCCCGCCGACCAAGGCGCTGGACACCGAACCTCACAGGCATCCGGCCGTCCCGCCGACCAAGGCGATCGGACACCAACCTCTCGAGGCATCCGGCCGTCCCTGCCACCAAGGCACTATCTAGCTACGACGTTAAACGAGCACTCGGACACCAACCTCACAGAGGCATCCGGTCCGTCCCGCCGACCAAGGCGCTGGACACCGAACCTCACAGAGGCATCCGGCCGTCCCGCCACCAAGGCACTCGGACACCAACCTCACAGAGGCATCCGGTCGCCCCGCCACCAAGGCACTCGGACACCCGAACCTCACAGAGGCATCCGGCCGCCCCGCCGACCAAGGCGATCGGACACCAACCTCACAGAGGCATCCGGCCGTCCCCGCCGACCAAGGCGCTCGGACACCAACCTCACAGAGGCATCCGGCCGTCCCGCCGACCAAGGCACTTTCGGACACCAACCTCACAGAGGCATCCGGCCGTCCCGCCGACCAAGGCGATCGGACACCAACCTCACAAAGGCATCCGGTCGTCCCCGCCGACCAAGGCGATCGGACACCAACCTCTCAGAGGCATCCGATCGTCCTCGCCGACCAAGGCACTTTTTAGCTACGACGGTGAACGAGCACTCACGCCTAGCTACGACGTTAAGCGAGCACTCGGACACCCGAACCTCACAGAGGCATCCGGCCGCCCCGCCACCAAGTCACTCGGACACCGAACCTCACAGAGGCATCCGGCCGTCCCGCCGACCAAGGCGATCGGACACCGAACCCCTCGAGAGGCATCCGGTCGTCCTGCCACCAAGGCACTCGGACACCGAACCTCACAGAGGCATCCGGCCGTCCCGCCACCAAGGCGATCGGACACCAACCTCACAGAGGCATCCGGTCGTCCTGCCCGACCAAGGCGATCGGACACCAACCTCTCGAGGCATCCGGTCGTCCCGCCACCAAGGCAATCGTCTAGCTACGACGTTAAGCGAGCACTCGGACACCCAACCTCACAGAGGTATCCGGCCGCCTGCCACCAAGGCGCCGCCCACAACGATTAAAATTCAAGCAAACTCATCGCAAGACATTTTCATAAAGAAAAAGAAAATTTCATTATAGGCCAACAGCTCGGACTTTACACACATGCAAGACGACAGATACAAGAGTGGCCACGCTGCACCACGGCAGACTCTACCCGCGCTAGAACCTATCAAACATCCGTGCGGCATCGGTGGCACCGACGGGCATCTTTGGTAGGCCCTTGCACGGTCGACGGACACCGCCGCGCCGCTGGCGTAACACGCCGATGCTTCACGCTGCTCAGCGACATCGACGCGGCCGCACTAACTACGGTCGGTGCCCTTGCGCCATCGCCTCGAAGGGCCCCCTTACCACCTCGAGCCTCGAACGGCCTCGAGCAACACGTCAACGAAGCGGCGTCACGGGCTGCGCTTCTTCCTCCTAAGCTCGGCCATCGCTGGTCGAACTCACCAAAGCTCGCCAGAGGATCTTCTTCTTCCACCACGACGCCATCGCCAAGCTAAAGACTAGAGGGTGTCTCAAGCCATTTGAAAGAATGTAAGAAAGAGCTCTCATCCCTTCAAGCAAGCTACAGCACATATATATATATATATCCCATTTAAGGAGGCTAAGCGTCTCAAGAGTAAATGCGGTGCCGGAAGACGGCGCCCTTCACTGTAACCCGGCGATCAAGAAGACTAGCAAAGTAGGCGCGCCAAACTATACTCGGCATGCGCAACGAGGCGAGTAAAGCCTCGGCGGTTCAAATGCCCCGCCAAACTCCAGGCGCTCGTCGAGATCCAACAAGGCACACTCGACGGAAATCGCTAACCGGATCGGGCGGACCGACCGACTAGGCCCGCCACCACTTTCGTCCAAGTTCAACCCCAACCGACCTGCCAAATCGCCGGAGTTCGGGGCTACTCGACGAATACTAATAACAGGGATACCCCAACAGCCCGGAGCGACGAGCCAGCGGCCTCAAGCATATCTCCAGCCCAACAGGCCGCGCCCGGCCCGCCACCGACCGAATCGCCTGCGAGACCGCACAAGACATCCGCTCCCGACCGGCCAGGGGAAGCGAATCCGACCGACACGGCGCCCGACCCCTCTTGGCGGGCGGGATCTCCGACTCGACCGGACAGCGCCCCGACCCTCTTGACGGGCGGGATCTCCGACTCGACCGGACGGCGCCCCGACCCTCTTGGCGGGGCGGGATCCCCCGACTCCAACCGAACCAAGGTGGCGGACGCCGAGGGCCGCGTGTCGAGTCCTCATCGGCCTACCGCCACGCACTTCCGAATGAGGTCAATCGAGTGACTATACAAGGCGGTGGCTCCTTCCCAAGAAGATCCGTGACTGCAGAAGACAAAGCTTCCACCCCATCAACCGATCACGACAAGATGAGCGCGCACGCTCCTCCCGAGGCAAAGACTAACGCCACGCGATCGCGACGTCGGATTCGCAAGGGTCACAGAGGGCAAGTACGCTATTTCCGGAATACCTAACCTCCCCGACCACCAAGGCTACCAACCCAAAGATGGGCAAGACGGTGGCGACTACCTGTGACGAAGGACCGAGCTCTAACATAGGTCACCTCGCTCTTCCTCCCAACTCGATGTAACCTGCCTTCCTTCAGATAAAAGGAGGCAGGACTAAACGATTCAAGAAGAGGACACATAAGAACACGAGGAGACTAAGTCATTTAGGGGCCTCGTCTGTAAAAACATAGTGCAAAAAGCAATACAATACGGCCATCTGAACTGGAGTAGGGACTTTCAGCCCGAACCAGTATACATCTTGGACTCACGAGTCTAACCATTCAGGGAGTGGAACGCGCGACCCCCTAGACTTACAAATTTACTTGCCGGCGCTCGAAAACACCGACAATTACACTGAGCAAAAAATAGCTCAAATGATGTCTAAAAATTTTGAATTGTTTTGTGGAAATTCACAACACATCAATGATATTCTCATAAAAAATTCAAATGAGTATCAAATCTGAGGAATTTTTAAAAATTTAAACATTGCAACTGTCCTGATAAAACGCTGATCGGTAAGTTTGAACCGAATGAAAAATAAAACAAACCACGTTAGAAAATTTTGAATTTTTTTGTACATTGTTATGATGCATCACTAATGTTTTCATAAAATTTTCAGATGATTATCAAGCTTCATGAATTTTTAAAAATTCAGAAAGTGTTACTGTCCTGATAAAATCCGTACTGGCAAACTTCAACCAAATAAAAACTGGTACAAACCAAGTTAGAAAATTTTGAAAAGTTTTGTGGATGTTACTGATATATCATTAATGTTTATATAAAATTTTCATATGATGATAAAGCTTCAAAAAGTTCCAAAAATTCTGATAGTACTACGTCCTGATAAAAACTCGATGATCAATACATAGATTTGCTTTAATAATAAAAAAAGGTTTAAATTTTTTAAATTTTTTTAAGAAAGATTATAAGGAAATTATTAAGATCTCATAAAAATTTTGAATCATGATCACACTCTAGTGAATTTATAAAATTCTTACAATTGCACTGTACCATTTATGTTCTTTCTGTTTTTGATTTTTGAAATATAACAAATGAAGTTCAATGCATTTATGTAAAAGCAAGTCTAGCCTAGCTTTTAACTTTTATTAGTTATATATAGCTTTTGGCTTATATCAAAAACCGCTTAAAATCTAAGCTGTTTGAGAGGGCTTAGTGATTCTTTTTTCAGAAGATGAAGTTAGCTTTAAACCTCTCAAATAGGGCCTACTACATCCATCCATCGTCCTGTCCATCCGTCCGTCTAGCTTGAAACGCCAGGGCATGCTGCGCCCATGACCGACAGCCGCCGCAGGTGCCACGCACAAAATTAGGGCTTGTTTGGGGGCTGTGGCTGGGCTGAAAAGCTATTTTTGGTTTGCTGAGTTGAAAAGCTGCTTGTCTGGCGGTTGTGGCTTTTCTTGAGAGACCGTTTGATAAACTGGTTGTGGTTTTTATTGAGCACTGTCTAAATCTCCCCAAAACTTCCCCAATCCTCCCCGATCGGTCGGGGCAGAGGCAAGCTCGGTCGAGGCGGAGGGCGGAGCGAGGTCGACCGGGGCGGAGGGCGGAGGCAGCGAGGACGGAGCTCGATCGGATGGAGTGCGAAGGGAGGTCGGCCGGCGGGCGGGCGACGCGAGGAGGGCGGAGGCGAGCTCGATGCGGGCGGAGGCAAGCTCGGTCAGGCGGGGGGGGCGGCGACGCGGAGGGCGAGGACGACGACCTGGGCGAGAAGGCGGGCGAGGGGGCATAGCCGAAGCTGGGGGAGAGGCGCTGCAGCTTCGAGAGGACTTTTGGGGGTGGATGTGCTTCGAAGCGGCTGTGACAGTCGGCTGTTTGGGGAGCTACGGCTCAAAGTCGAAGCACAGCCGCAGCCCAGCCCCCTAAAAAGGCCCTTAATAAACCGAAGCGTGACGTGGCTCGCGTTGCTTTTAAGGCGAGCTTACCTTGGCTAATAAAGAAGTAATCCCCATATATTATTTCTATCATCTTGTTTACTAGGAGCCCACGATCATATTTTCATAAACTCAATTAAGAGATCCTAGATCTTGAATATTGTTAGAAATGTAGGCAATACAATGCGACAAAATAAGGATTAGGAGAAAATCACCTAGAATTGACTGTGAACAATGGATAGCTTGACTCTTTGAGGAGAACACAGGGCGGAGGGCTTGACGTCTCGAAACTCAAGCTCTCACAGCATCTCACCCTCGACTCGTCTCATCCACAAGAGAAAGGTAGAGAGGGAAAGGAGGCTGTTCTTGATAGCCAATAGAGTTTATCACTTTTTAACTTTTTTGGTTGTAGACCGTCACGGACGGTAGTGCACTGTCTTGTTGTGCTAGGGAGGGAAGGAATACAGGCTGCTAACTTGAACGTCTCGGGGAAGAAATTGTAGGCTAAAATTTTCGTTATATATAGAGAAGTTTTCCACAACTAGTTGACCCATGTCTAAGGCCCAATTCCGCCCTTGAGTGGAACCGCGTAAGACTGGAAGGTGATGTGGTTTACAATTTTAGAGTTTTATTATTCTTAGAAGCTACTATACGGCATCACTAAATTATTTTTAAATTTTTGTATCTCTTGATATATTTATCCTTTAATCTTTTAATATTAGATTAATGTATATTTTAAAAAAATCTTTTACAATTTACAACAACAGTGAACACTTTTGCTTACTGCTTCCTGCGGCAGGCTCCAGTGATTCCATGCTCTACGTATGTCCCCTTCGGTTATCATCTGGGGTGAGAGATGTTCACTTATTTGGCTCCCTTTTTATTTTTATTTTAAAAATAACTCTCTATCGATTTTTTTTGCAAAAGTAGTTCTCTACTCAGCGGAAAGCACCTACCGTGCTACCGTACCGCGAAAGGCCCTCCCACGCACAACACGGCAGCTTCCGCGCACGGCACGTCTTTCCACACCTCCACAGTGGGGCACCCTTGCTTTCCGTACCTATAGTCCACGACAAGTTGCCAGCTCCCGCGCTCGGTGCGCGCCCGCTTCCTATGGTCCCTTGGTACGGCTTCTCGAGCTCCCGCGGTTCTCTAGCGCGGAAGGTGCCAAGTGTCGCCCGCTGGTCATTTCGTAGAGGGGAAGAGAGCTAGTTTTGCAAAAAAAAAAAAGAAAATCGAGAGGGAATCATTTTCACAAAAAAAAGTGAAGGAGGGGGCGACAAGTGAACAATTCTTATGATGACGCGTTCTATTGTTCTCTCGTGTGCTCTCTTCTTTGAAAACATTCGCATTGTAAACTTGGATACACCTTGCCAAAAATCAAATGAGTAATTGACGTAAACATTCGCTTTATCAACTAGTATTATCACCAAATGAGAGATGTTCTGTACTACTAACTTTGAGCCCCTATTGGTGTAGCATGTAGGCTGCTCGTATAATGCACGCACTGAAAACAAACGCATGTAGCTCCACAGTCTACACCACTTTTCGAATATCCACAAACCACAAGGCTAGTAGGCTACGAGCTGATATGCCTCACAAAGCAAAACAAAAGCCATGACAAAAAAGGGCAAAGATTCTCCCACATGAGCAAAATTAGACTTACAGTGACACACAATTGCGCTAAAACAGTGTGTTTGAAGTGCGATGCAAAAGAACAGCAAAGGAAACGCTAAATAAAAATCAAGTAGCTGGCTAAGCTGAAATGAGAAGTCACTTAACATAATGAACATGAGGCACATACGGTTATACACAGTTGGTGGGGTTTGACCACTCAACCTATAGTCCTGTACATGCAGTATATAGATATTAATTTTGTGCTAAACCATGTTTGACAAATTAAAGAAAAAGAAAGAATTACTTCTCTGTAAATGCTCAAATAAGCCATAGATGAAATTAAGAAGCTTTGCAAAAGGCTGCGGCTGCCGGCTGGTTTTGGCCTATGGAAGGCCATTATAATAAGAGCCATTCCATCATGCATTCTCTGGCCCCAGAAACAGCAAAGCACAAAGCATTCTCTCATCATACCATCCATGTAGCACTCCTCCTATCCCTGATCAGTCGGCCACTCCCGCACTCTCAAACCAACCAAAAAAACTACCACGAGCGCGCGCGCGCGCGCGACGAGAGCGAGAGATGCCTCCATTTCACCGCTGTCTCCACCTCTGCGTGGCCGCCTCCCACCTCCTAATGCTGTGCTCGCCAGTCCACCGCGCGGCCGCGGCTAGCTCGTCGGCATTGCCGGACCCCGCGCCGCTCGACCCGGCCCTGATCTTCCCCTCGGCCACCCCGGCGCAGCCCGGCGCGGCTACGATCCCGGCGTTCCCGGAGCAGTCGGAAGCCACGGCCGGGACCTCCTCCACGTGCCCGCTCGCCCCCTCCCCGCCGCTCCTCCCGGCCGTGCTGTCTTCCTGCAACGCCGGGGGAGCGCTGCCCCCGAGGCTGCGATGCTGCCCTGCGCTGGCCGCGTGGCTGTTCGCCGCCTACGCGCCCACCGCGCTCGCACAAAGGCTCGCGAGATCGGCGGCTGCGGCTGCCGTGGACATGCCGGTGCCGCCGGACGACTCGGAGGCGTGCACGGGCGCGGCGGACAGCGCGCTGCGGGCGGAAGGGCGGCGCTGCCGCGCCGCCGGGGCCAACGGGACGTGCGACGTGGCGTTCTGCTACTGCGGGTGAGGCTGAGGAGGTTGACGTGCGGATCCCAGCCGGCGGACGGCGGCCAGTGGACCCCGACGGACGCGGCGGCGAGGAGGCTGGAGAGAGACTGCGCGCGGCCGGGCGTCCCCGGCTGCTCCAAGTGCCTCCGTGCTCTTACCACGGTGAGATTAACTGAAAACTAATTAAACACGAACATTTAACGATGCACGCTTCTGTGTTCTGTGAAATACTCCATTCATTAGCTGATTTACTCATTTCCAGCTCCAGTTCAGATTGGCAGTCAGTGTCCTTGTCTCCTTGAAATCTAGCAAACGCATGCAGTGCTGTAGTGTAGAGCTCGGTCCACAAGCAACTTGAGTATATGTATTTCATCAAATAGCCATGTAGGCATAGCGGTACGCATGGCTGCATGGTGCATTCTCCATGCGCTTTTGCTTGTTGGATATGCTTTTGAGAGAGACATGGCGTTGAGTGGAAGTCATGGACAGCCACTACAACCACGGTGGTACCGTCTGTTGGTCTATAGGCTTTGGTGTGCCCTAGTCGATGGCATTATTGAGTGCGAGTGGCCGGAAATGATGAGATCTGAAATCCAGGCCTGTTGGGTAGGGCCTGGGGAATGATTTTAGCAGAACATGCATCCATCCCCCTGCTGCCCCTTTGATTGCCTTAGCATTTGGGCCCGAAATTTAACTCGATCGTCCTTCTCTCCTATAAAGAGTCTCAGTGCCAATAGAAAGACCGAATCATTTGCTCTGTGGACTGTGCCGTTCTCAGGACGTACTTCTCTACGTTGCTGCTTTATTAACAACCGAGTCGAATGCCCAGAAATCTTCAGCGTGCACGTGGAGACTAGTACTGCTTCCAAGGGCATCTTGAGTGTCGTAAGTCGTAACATATTTGGCACGTATGAAGCCATGTGTGCCAGCCAACAGTAGCGAGCGCAAGTTGAGCGAGTACGAGTCACGAACGAGTTCAGGCTCCGTTCTGTCACCGTTCTGCGTTCGTAACTTCGACGACGTCTGTAAGCGTAAGGTAAATTTCATGGTTTTACTTGGTTGTTGTCCGCTGTGGATTAACATCCATCATGCAACTTGTAGAGGCCCATATTTTTTTATCAAAACTAACTATAAGTAAATGCCAATTAACTGCACATTTTGGATATCCGAGTCTCAGACTCCCAGTTCATGTCTGATGCGAGTCTTGATGCAGATAAAGGCCGGATCCGGCGGTGCCGGGGCGGCAGCCGGGAAGCAGGCCGGCGGCGGGTCGAGCGAACTAGACTGCCAGCTCATGGGGCTCATGTGGCTGCTGCAGCGCAATGCCACGCGCTACGGCGCCGCTTCCACGGCTGTGATCCAGGCCCTGATGGTCGCGGACGAGGCGTCCGCCGCTGGCGTCGCGGCGGCGGCTGGGCCGGCCGCGTGCTCGCTCCCTGTGGACAACATGCCCCTCCCGGCCGAGTACGCACAGTTCAATAAGGCTAGCAGCACGTCTGGCATTTACCGTTTCCACCCGTTCCTGCTTGCCATTATCAGCGCTGTCTACTCGCTGTAAGCTGTAGCGCTGGTGATTGAATTTAATTGTTACATTGTCTATTCGCTTGCACCCGGTTACTTCTGTTCTGTATGACATGGTACGTACAGTGGGAACTGAGGACTAGTGCTATATAACAAATCCCATAATTTATTAGTACCATAACATTCTTCTTTGCCTCAAGAAAATAACTTGCCTATTGCTTTGAGAAAACCAATCAGATCTTCAACTGTCCGTCTGTCCCAACACGCCTCAAAGAGACTATATTGGATATAAACATGACATTGCCGTCTTGAGGGAGTGTTGGTGTGTTCACTGGAATTATGGAGTTAATTATATAGAGACTAAAATGTAATGGTGATAAAGAGAGGAATAGAGTGAAGGGATCCAGATGATTCGACCCCCAAAAATCTCCCCTCTCATGACCCCTTCTCTCTCACCCTAGTTTCCAAATCCTCAGTTTGATCAATAGGAGTTATAGTTTTCGGGTCTTTCTTAGCTGCTTCCCATTGGGTTTGCTTGGTGCTGATGATGAGCAATTGGAAGAAAGGAAGTGTTGGGATGTGATGAACGCTATTAATTCCGTTAGCATATCAATGGAATCCCATTTTACCGTTCGAAAAAAAAAGTATGTGATTTGCTACAATTTGGTTGTTGTCACTTACTCCCTTCAGTCAAAAATAGTTGTCGTTTTAGACATAGATACAGTTAAATTTTCGAAACTTTGACTATCAATATCTTTTTAAAATATTTAAATTGGATACATGAAAATCATATGGGTAGATTTGTTTTGAATAGTATTTTCATAGTATTATAATTTTATTGGGTTTTATAAGTATATTATAATATAAATTAGTGGTCAAAGCTGTATTTTAGAGACCATGACGATGTCCACAATAACAACTATTTGTGACCGGAAAGAGTATTAGCTATAACCTCCTATTTTACCACGCATAAGTAACGAGTTTTGTTTTGTCTATTTCATCTGTTCCCGCATCTCAGACCTACTACATATACTAGACATGTTTCCGTTGGAATCGATTTTTTGTTTCTTTTGCCAAAGTTCTCTGGCTATATAATGTTGTATTTCTTCAATTTTTTGGTGCATGGTAACCTTGTTCACACAGGCAATGCACAGAGACTTACAAATGATGCTCTGTAGCTTTTGCTAATCACAACTTTTTTCTGGTGCTTGGACGATGTTAACTACTAGCTAGGGATCAGATCTATAGTTCATAAATAAAGCGGGAAGTTCTTTGTTTGCCATGTATATGATGTTTTATCACGATCGTTGGAGCGAGAAATTTTACGGTGTATAACTATTGATTTGTGAAGGATATTCTTACTACCTTACTATCGGAGAAGTTATAAATAAATACTAGCTAATCTGATCGCTAGATAAAAAGAATGAACGATCAATATTGAATTTAGTGTATCATAAGTAAAAGAGCTCTTCCTTGAAGTCTAACGATGACTCTACCTAATGATGCCTGATTTTTCATTTGTGCAGTTGTCTGCTTGATGTTGCTTTTCATCAACAATACGCGAACTAATCTTTACTTTCCGCAAATAGTGAACATACTCTGAAATATGTATGGATCCAGTAGTGCGGAGCCAGAAAATTTTAGGAGTCTGGGTAAACGTGACTACGGACCATAAGCATAAATATATATATATATATATATATATATATATATATATATATATATATATATATATATATATATATATATATATATATATATATATATATATATATATATATATATATAGGAAGCCTTTCCAGTACTCGAGTACATACTCCTACATCTAATATACCACTTAAATGAATGCTTTATACACCTTTATCACTTTCGGTATACTCCAATAATAATTCTAATATACTCCAATGCAACATGGTTGAAAAAAATTCATCAGAGCACTTTGTTTTTTTTGCTATATACCCTTTTCCATATGTAAAACGAATATATAAACAAATTATGCTATAAATGGTGGACTTTAACGAATTTTTTCATAGAACACACTTTGGAGTATCTTATAATTAGTATTAGAGTATACTCAAAAGGATAAAGAGGTATAACAACATCATTTAAACGGTATACTAGAGGTGGGAGTACGTACACCCAGGAGTATGGAATCATTTTCCTATATATATATATATATATATATCACAAGCAAAATTAAGAACTGCAACAAGTTTTTTACTAAAAGCATAGTCCAATACTCATCTGAACATTCATGAATAAAAACAAAGAAACATGTGACAAGTACCTCATTACGAAACTATGAACGCTTCGATAATTCATTAACAAAGATCCAACCACACACCAAAAGAGACTCTACAAGATAAAAAACGCTGATTAGTGCATCAAGTAATATAAAAAACAAATTCATATTGAAGTATTGAATTAGTGCAACACGTACCACTAATGTGCTAATCACATCTAGTACGAGGCAAATTCATTTTTCGAGTCTTCATGCTTTGGAATCGTCGCATAATGGTAACATCATTAAGTGATTTAAATATGTCTCGCTCGATATAGCAAACCATCAATTTATTGAACCAATCATCATTAATCTTGTTGCACAATTTAGACTTGATAATTCTCATTGCTGAAAAAGCTCTTTCAACAGATGCCGTTGACACCAGCAATAACAATGCCAACTCAATTAGTTTGTAAACCAATGGGAAAACCATATGTTTTCCAGTTTCAACCATCTTTGTAGCCAAACTTGCAAGATCTTTAAAAGTAGCAAAGGCACCATACCTTCTCACATGAAGAATATAAGTTTCAAGTTGGTCTCTTATTGTTGCACGATCACCATCAGAGAAATCTGAATTATAATTTTTAGCAAATCGGGCAAGCTTGTCAGTGTCAAACTTGGAGAAAGAGTTCTTTGGATCAAGACATAAGAAGCATACTAGTATCTCTGTAGTTACTTCTCTAAACCGATGATTCATCACGACACATATTTGCTCAATAACTACAAAGAAAAGTTCGGCACGGTAATGATAAAGGTTAGAGATAGTATACCCTTCATGTCTTGAACGATCTCTAACTGGTATTTCATTATGCATATTTGGCGCTGGATTAGCTTTAGAAATACAAAATTGTTGGACCACATCAAAGAATTCCTCCTAACCACTATCTCTCATGATGGCTAACCAAGCTTTGACATCATGAATTAATTACATGGCATGAACAATATTTATATCTTTTCTTTGCAATACATGTGAAAGCTCATTTGTGATAGCAAACAACCTTAACATAAGCTTTAGAATAAAAGCGAATTTAAAGCACTCCATTTTTTCAATCAAACCCGTCGCTTGAGACGGTCCACGACCATCTTCATGGACCATACCAAGCACCTCTATCACCAAGTCCCACATTTTATCCAAGCGAATCAAAGTTGTATGATGTGAACCCCATCTAGTATCCCCGGGCCTAGCAAGATTGGTTTCTTGATGCAAGCCTCTTTCCATAAATATCTCACCACCCTCAAGCCTATTCAAAATACTTTTATGATAGCTTTCTTTCAGTGCATCCCTTCTTTTGTAAGATGCAATTGTTGTGGTCACAATCAAGGAGACATACTCAAAAAATCATAAATAGATGAACAACAACTAGCGACGGAAACAACCACTAATTGCAATTGGTGGGCAAAGCAGTGGACATAGAAAGCATATGGGTTTTCATCTAAAATCTGTTTCGCCATTAAATTCACCTCTCATATTTGAAGCTCCATCATATCCTTACCCTCTTAGCCTAGAAATGGATAGATTGTACTTATCAAGAAGACCAACCAAAGCTCTCTTTAGTGCATTGAATGTAATATCAGTGACAAGTTTTAAAGCAAGAAATCGTTCCACAACCTTCCCTTCATCATTCACATAACTACACAAAAATTGTTATACGGTTAAATGGGGCAACAATAGAGTAATGGATAAATAAAATAATGAATCAATCACTAGTTTACTAACCTCAACATTACCGTCATTTGCTCTTTCACTGATATATCACGCGACTCATCGATAAGCACGGAGAACTGTCTATCACCAATCTCTCCCATAATCACCTCGATGATTTCTTGTGCACAACATCTTGCAAGATCCTTTTGAATTTCAGAGGAAGTCATCTTGCAATTTAATCCGCCACGGTCAAAAGCACTTCTCACATTTTCATTCTCTTATCTTTGTACCAATCTATCATCTCTAAAAAGTTTCCCTTTTTAAGGAAGTAGAAGATTCGTCATGGCCATGAAAAGCCATGCCTTGAGCAATGAGAAATCTTGATCACTGTAGAGAAGAATTTAATCGAATTTTATATAACCATTCAACTTCCTAAGTTGCACTGGATAACTTACCTGACACACTTTGTCTTTGATTTTTGAAATCATCACAATGTTTGACGCACCTGTTATGAGCACTATTTACACCACTAACATGCTCAGGCAATGATTTATATGCATGTTTACAGTCACTAAACCCTATTTTATTGAACACATCAAAACTAAAGTGTTATGCCCTTCCTGGTTACTTAAAGAGGAAGCAATAGAAGCAATATGCCGCATCTCGAGACTTGCTATATTCTTATGATACCATGCTTATGAAAAGACTCTTTTACAATTTCCAAATTGTTTGCAAGGAAAATTCACAATAGGTTGTGTTGGTCCTTTCTGTATGTATGCCCTCCTAACTTGGTCTTGAATTTCAGGGTACTCATCTATTTGTTTCCTAAAAGCAGGATCACTTACGATTTCATCCAAATTAAACACACGAACATCGTTAGTATTACTTGGTTGTGGTGGTGGATCTTGATCTTGCGCTTGCTGTTACAGTTGAGCTAAACTTGTATTTCCATGACTATCACTTGCAAGGCTTCTCCTATCAACTAAAAACCTCCTCATTTATGCAATTTCACAAATCAAATAACAAATGTTTAGCTCTTATCATTTATCAACATTGCATAATAGATAATACACTAAAATATTCTATTTCAAAACCATTTGTATAAGAGAGCTAGCATAATTATTCTACTTCAAAAATCAAAATAGTAGTTAACTTCATTGTTTTATACCCTCAGCTAGTCAGCTCGGTGGCTCACTATCTCTATACTTCACCAGTTCACCTCAGACTCAGGCTCAGAATCTCAAATCCTCAACAGTCAAGACTCAACTCTCAGTCTCTACCACGATACCACCTCCAGTCGGCATTCTCCACTTCTCCAACGCCTTCCCAGACCAGACCGAGCGGCCCGAGCCCCTTCCCACTGGCCACCACGACTGTGCGCTGCCTTCTCCGTGCCTCTTCTTTGCGTGACCAAGCCACGCGCCACCTGCTCTGCCCAGTGTCGCCTCACGCCTGGTCGCCCCGATGCCCCGTGCATCTGCTCCACACCTCCACCGCCTCCGGTGCCCCTTGCTGACCTGCTCCACCGGCTCGAGGTACGGATGCCCAATTGGGTTTGGGGATTTCCTGATTTGGGGGATTAGGGGTCGGGGAGATCGGGAGACCAAAGGGAGGAGGCAGAAGATTTGGGGATTTAGGGCAGGGATCTCAGATTCTCATATCTACAATAATTTGGATTGTGGGCTTTGCTAATTTGGATCGTTGGCTTGCATATCCAGTGCGACGGCCCACTCGAAATGTTGACCTTGCCCAGGAGGAGACCACGACCGGCATGAATCCATGGCGCTATGGCCAGCCGGACGATGTACTGTTCATTGCTGGTGAGCCCGGGCAGGCGCCCGCCCTGCCCGGGAGCTGCCTCCGCCACTGGATCCAAGTCTGTTTTGATGGGTTATAGTAAATACGCAAGATTTAATTGAGCAAAAAAGAGCCCGCAGTGAATCTGCTACAGATCGAGTTGATCAGATTCTTCAAGGAAATTGACTTCACAGACATTTCTGCGAAGTTTCCATTCATAAAAATTGGTGATTCATCGTCTGTCAAACTATATATGATGATTATGCTAGCATGAAGCACAAAGAAAACCTCACAAATATATTGTAACTGGACACTGTTGCGCCGAAAAATGTGACGCCGGATCTGTCGGCTCAAACACACGAGAACGTCGGGTTCAAGATGTTCAAGACGTGCCAGCCGATTTGACCCTACAATCGATAAAATAGATGAAAAAATATGCTCAAAGCCGATCTAGTGTGGCAATCGACAAAAATCTAAACAGCTACGCTAAGCTGGTTAGATCAGAAGATAACGATAAGTCTAAACGGTCGATTAGGGCTGATTAGATGGTAGATAAAGGTAAACTTTCTCGAAAAAAGCGATGCATAATAAGATCAGAGAAAATCAAACCTGACATAATCGAAGATGATCAACAATCGATGATGCACAACTTTATTTATCAAGATCGAATTACAAAGAGAATTCTAAGTTACAGAACTACTTCTGATTGACGAAAGTCAACATAAAGTAAATGCGAGTTGTTTGGTTGATTGTGGTTCTTCTTCTCTTGCTTGCCCTTGACTATCTTTTATATTACATCGGCCGATCTTATCGATATCTCATGCGTTGTCGACCACGATCTGTATCGGTCTTTGTACTGATAAATCCTATCTTTGAATCAATATTTGTCATTATTTTATCTTTTAACTTAACTTTTCTTTTCTTAACTGATATCGGTAAAAAATATCTCTTTTATTCTTAGCCTGACAAATTGATTATACCTTGCTAAATTCCGATGCTACAGACACCAAATAATCTACCAAACTCATAAGAAAAATTAAGATAAGCAAACTTCAATTTTTCCAACGGGGGACCAGCAGCCCAGAAGGCTAGTGAAAATTAACCCTGTGGTTGCCGCCGTACGGGTAGCCGGCCGGCTGCGGGGCGTAGTGATGCGGATGCGAAGTCGACAACGTCGTCCCCCAGCTGTGCCGCGGGTATCCCGCCGGCGGCAGGGCGTACTGCGGCGGCGGCAGACGCGTCATCTTCATGTGAGTGTTTTATCTTTTTCAACCCTATAACTAATTTTAAATTTTTCTGTTTTTACTATATGCTTTATGTTGCTTCAATTTATTTGGTAGTTCAAAATTTATTATTTTTAAACGCTTTTGTTTACACTAGCAACATCAATTTTATGGTACAAAACCTGTTGAAGAAATTAGAGGAAAAGGAGGTATGTTGCTTCAATTGCAGTTTAAAAGGAGATATTGTTTTTTTAGTTTCCCCTATAGCAGTTTCGTAAAATTAAGTCATTTTCCTCTCTTTTTTCCACAAGGACAAGTAGCTAGCGTTCTTGTAAAATCTGATAGGTTATGCGATGACACCCAGACCATTTCATGACTTAGGCAAAGCCCTTGCTAATGAATATGAAGACAAGGGAGGTATGGAGAGGCATATTAGTGATAACTTTGTCATGGTTCTTTTAACTGGCATTTTGATTTCTACCTTTCCTGTTTTGTATTATTCTTATTTGTTTTTCAGGTCCTTCAACTGCACGCAACATGCAACATGAGGAATCTTCTTCTAGCATAGAAAAGCACACCTATTGATCATGGATAATGTGTTCTTTTTTCATTTGCTCGTATGTACTTTGTAGTTGTTTTTTATTGATATTTGATTAACAAATGCTACTTTCTATTAAAATTTTGATAATACTTTCCTATTGTTTTTCTAGGTGACATTGTTTGCACACCACAAAACATGTCGGGTCCTTGTTTGCAACAACCAATAAGTACGCATTTCCCTCTGTTTTTTTTATTCTTTTTTTTTTGCAACAACCAATAAGTAAGCATTATTGTCTGTAGCCTGTCTTTCTTGAGCAGTGCTTTTATATTTTCACTCCCAATACAAGTTGCTTATATAAGTTTGTATTTCTCCCTATGCAAAAACCTACAACGTGGGATCTTCTTGCACTCGCAGAGCAAGATTGTAATTCTCCGGTCAAAAGCAACAACCGAGCACATAGGGTAGATGATATTAATGCAGATTTGCAGAACTCGTCATCCTCGGAAGATTTTAAAGATATTGACCCCTCTATTGTTGGGCAAGGTAAGCAAACTGAGGTGTAATTTCTATCAACAAGGTAAGCTTATAATGTTTTTTCCCCATTTTTTTTTATCTCTGTTATTTTTCTCTTTGTTATCTTATCTGTGTTAAATATGTGTAGATCCTAGTTATCAACATTGATTCTGAAGATCAAACTCCTATTTCTGCTGCTGTCTCCGCTCGCAGAGTCATTGATTTGGTACGTTTTGATAATATCTTCTAGTGTATTTTTCAGTTCAACCAAATTGTCATGTTCATAGATAGTTTAGTATATGATTAATCAAACACACAGCCTACTATGTTTTTGATATCCATCTTTGCGTTGTTATTTTTGCAACATGCAGTCTGACATTGTAGTTTTATCTGATGACAAGTAAAAACAATAATCTCCCCGTGCATTCAGCTTTGCAATTCATTTGTACAATGAAAAGAATTACCAATCCAACCCTAGTGGTAGTACATATGTATGTTAAAGATTATTTTAAAGCACTGGTTAGGGCACTACGGTTTTTCAGCAAGTGGAAATATGCATGACTTGGAAAATTTTAAAAACAAAAGTAAGAGACAGGCAAAGTGTAAGTTTATTAATAACAATATTGAGATTTTTTTCTACTGATTATACTATACTTTTTTAAGCAAATATACTAGCTTATTTCTGGTGACGGAGATTACTGCTTGATCCATGTTCTAAATGCATGTGCCACATTTTTTCGATGCTTAGTTGCAAGTCAAGTTGATGCCTGATTTTTTATACGGGCCTGTTCTCGCTTTCTTGCAATCATAAGCAGCCCACAAAATAGTCGGATGGGAAAATATAAGCCCACAAAAAAATCGCATACAAAACACTACAAAACTCAACCCGATGGTCCAAAACTTGAGTACCCCTAACAAAATAGATATGTCCTTCCGAAATTTGCTTTAAAAAGATATCCTTTATTAAAAAAAATCTCCTTGCTCTTGTCCCCTAGACCCTACTCACTCGCCCACTACCCACATGGGCACACCATACCCCACGCCCCCGACCGACGATGATGCTGCTCTCCTGCAGTGCTGGTGCCTTTAGCCTGAGGCCTCCGTTCGCGTCCACGAGGGCTTCTTGCCGCTGCCGCCTCCAGCTAGTTTTGGGAAACTAGCACCCGTCCTCTGAGGCGTTAGATTCTCTATCGTAAATCCTAGAGCGGTGAGCACCCTTACGGGCTACTGGATACTTCCATGGCTTCTAGTCCTCTATCCTATAAACGCTGCGCAGCTGCGCTCCTCTGCTTCGCCACTCTCCGCTTCTTCCCTCAATCTCACTCTCTGCTTCTTCCCCCAATCTCCAGTTTTTGTTTTTTTAAGTGATAACATGTGCAATAAAAATTTACGACATTCAATAATTACTGTATTTATATTGACAATTCTAATCAAAAGTATTTTCATAACATTGTTATTTTTAACATGAAGATACATTATGTCATTTCAAATAGAATTTAGAGGGATTAACACGCTAAGTATTTAGACGACTCAACTAGCATCCTACGGTTAAAAAATAATACACTTTATTTTAGCACAGATCTATTATAAGTCACTCTTTTTTAAAGTTGATATCTAGCAATTACACTCTCCTCTTTTACTATGCCCCCAAACGAGAAATGAGTTATTTGCTTTATATATAGACTAGATTCATCACCATACATATAATCTAGTTTGTTTTAAGAAAAAATATCTAAAGCGCACGTAGATATTTCTAAGTATTTATAAATTTTAAAATAGGATAATCTAGATCCTTTTTATGAAATTATCACTCTTTAGATTCTAGAGGAACTAGTTGGGTGCATACACCTTGTAGGGAATATCGTTGCTTTTTTCGTTCTACAATATAAGTTTAAGCTCATCATACACACAGACGAAGGAGGAACTAAATCTAAAAAATGTTACTGAACCATGCTTACCCCTATTTAGTGGTGTACTACAACCAGCTATCCACCTTTTCATCATTAAAGCAGACGCACAAAGTGGAAATACTGCATATAAAAGATATGTAAGATGTGTATTACTTTCTCAAGCTCTTAATGCAATGATATAAAATTTTGATATTGTTGTATCCAGATGTGTGCTTATATATGTTTCTATAAACTTATGCGCTAGACCCTAATATATAGTAAACAAAGATTGGAAACCTAATTATCTGCTTACATTAACTATATGATGTTTGTTTATTCTATAGAGTAGTGAGGAGAATTATTCAATCTCCACAGTTTTAACAATTATTGTGCAAAGAAGTATATAGATAGAATTGTACGGTTAGATGTTACTCTATTTGATAAAAAAGATATTACTATATAATTTAAATAGAATTGTTAAATAATATTCAACTAAAGATCTTAGAAAATAAATCAAATTCCTTACTATTGGATTTGCACATATTTTGTGCTTAGGCCGATAAGACTTTCAACTTGTTCGCCGGTTTGATAGAACTAGGGTTCAAGTTCGCCCGATTTATGGTTTGACTTGTTCGACGGTCTGATAGGGCTAGTGTTCAAGTTCACCTGATTTAGGATTTGGGTTCACTAGAATCTCCAACAATAGAGGGATGCGGCAAAGTGGCGACGGCCCCGCTAGCCGCGTGTATGTAAGAGGAGGACAAAAGGTGTTAAAAGGACGGGAGACAATCATGAGTGGTACGTTAGGTCTTAGGAAGGCGGCATATGGTTGAGATGACAGATCAAGTGAAAGTTCAAGCTCCATTAATATGATTTTTGTGTTAATAACAAATCTAATACTGAGACTAACTCTTTTGATAATCATAATATTGATTAGTCTCAATTGTTAATTAAATGACAATCTTTATACGAGATTAACTCTTTTGTTTAGTATATCTTTGATTAGTTTCATCTAACTGAAAAATGAAAAACCCAAGATATGCACTCGTATTCATTTTATGATATCTTATTGTATACTTAGGACTCAAGTTAAAGGATGAACTCTTTCATCGCTTATACATTAAAAGAATGTGCGTTATGTTTTCAACTTCATCCATATTATACGAATGCACATATCTAGGGGAGTTCACAATTTAACTTGATATTTCAATAGTATTGACCCATGTCCTCTTGCCAAACAACATATAGGATCAAAGTTTTGAAGCAATCCTTTGAGTATATATAACTTGTGTAGTTGTAGTATACTCATGTTAATATAGGATATACTCAAATGCTATCCAAAATTGATTATGTGCATATTGATTCCAAGTTCAATTATTTATATGCACATATTTAATGAAGTTTATTCTATTATCGATGGTATTAAGAGTATTGATTCCTTTCCATCACTCCAACATAATTTAGATTATTACTTAGTAACCATCAAAATGAGTATATAAAACTTGTGTAGTTAATATATATTCATGTCAATTTAAATGAAATTTCATTTAAATTGAGTTCGGTTGCCTTTCAATCAATCAAAAAATACTTCATCATGTGTTGATGGTGTTTCTTCGTTGGTTAAAGACAAGCGAAAAGTTCTTAAGTATAATGAAGTATTAGTTGCATCAAAGTACTCAAGGCACCTTTAAATCATTCAAATTGATTAGGGTTGTACTCAATCGATCATGGAAGCATCCATTATGTGTTAATGGAGTGCAATTGATGATTGAGACAACCGTGTTTATTGGATTAACAATCTTCCATGAGTTGTAAAGTAGGTTGAGTCCAAGAAAATGAAGAATCGAGAAGAAGAAGTCATCATGTGTTGATGAGCTTCAAGGATGAATCCCGAAGTGAAGTGAAGCTAGAGAAGGCTCATCATGTGTTGATGAACTAGAAAAAAGGACCCGGTTTGGAGAGAAGATGATGAAAATCATAAAAGCTCTAAGTGGATGTGCTAGAGGCAAAGGTATAACTAGCTAGGGCTAAGGATGTGTTCATAGTATTTTACCGGTCCCGATATTTGGATAGGAAACCGGGTTGCTAGTTAGGTGCCGTACTATTAAGAGAGGTCGAGTCATTTAGTTTGAACTTCATCATGTGTTGATGAACTCAATCCGGTTCACTCTAGCTCACTCTCTTATTTGGTTTTTTCATGAGCTAAGTATTTGTATGTGTTGCAAATAAGGGAGCTCATACTTGCTTCTTATTGAATTTTAATCGATTTGGTTTTTACATAGCGGTATGGATTTGCATGTGTTGCAAAAGAGAGATAGCTCATGTAATTTGGCTTATGTGATTTTTGCATCAAGCTAAGTTTTGCATGTGTTGCAAAAGGTGAAGAGCTCAGGCATGGGTGTTTTAACTTGTGATTTGATAATGTAGTGATCATCACAAGGTTAAGTAAAGTTTATACTTTGTATTTGCAAAATGTGTTTTTGCAAAATGATGATTTGTTATTTGCAAATAAGCTAGAGGTTATGGGTTTCGATCCTAAAGCATGTGTTGGCATTTGCAAATGTATTTTGCAATTGTGTCAGGATCATGTGTTGATCCTTACATGGCTAGAGGATTTATCTCATAGGTTCTCGGTTTATTTACAAATATGTTTTGCAAAATTATTTTGATCATGAGTTGATTATTATATGGCTCAAGATTTGATCTTATTAACTCTCGCTAGCTTGTAGTCATGCCCTTGATCAAGTCTATGTGAGGGATTTCGAAAAATCAGATTTTAGACTTGAATGACTACATTGGAGTTTTTGTTTTGATGATATTTAAAAATATATATGGTTGCTTAAATCTAAAAAATGGGTGGAGATTGTATCCCTCTTGATAAGCTTCACATAGAGCCCAATATCACCTAAATCGGAGTTCGAAGTAAAAAGTTATGACCATTTTTCTTGCTAAAACAGTGGTACTATCGTGATTTACAGTGGTAGTACCGATTTTCGGTACTACTGACTTTTACATGGTGGTAGTACCGCTCCAGAAAGCCGGTAGTTATTTTCCAGAGCTGTGTTTTTGAGTTTTTAGGGCGAAAAATATCGGTAGTACCGGGGTACTGTAGCAACAGCTATTTTCAGTGCTTTTAAAGCCCAGAACTATCCGTTACAATTGAGGCCGATACTACCGGGATTTACATGGCGGCAGTACCGAAAATTGCATGCTTTTTTCCGATTTTGTCTCCAAACGATTAGTTTCTTTGAGGGGTATTATAAGAGGCCAAATAGGAAGGATTTTGCTGTTGCTCTAGCACCCATTTGAGGTATTTTTGTGAGAGCAAAACCCCAAGAGCTCATAGAGCCATATTTGAGTGATTTGAGAAGAAATTGATTTATAGTTTCTTGTGTAGAATCTCTTTGGTGTTGATTTGTATTTTCTTGAGCTAGTGTGAGCCACTCCTCTATATTGTGCATGTGTTGCACTTTTTGAGCAAGGAGAGAAACCTCTAGTTGCATGTGTTGCATCTAGAGACGGATTGAGCATCCTTGTGCATGTTGCACTTGGTGAGGATCAAGCAAGATGTTTGACTTGTTACTCTTGGTGTTTGCCGATACCTAGACGGTGTGTGGAGGCGTCGTGCACGGTGACCTTCTCAAAGAGATTGTGAGAAGGCCGGCAAAGTTGTGAATGTCGGAGCTTGCATGCCCGGAGGGGGAAAGAGCTATCACTAGTGGAATCGAGGCGGGTGCTCAATTCGTGGAGCCGATCCAAAGTGGTTTGGGCTTGCCCCAATATAGATTAGGGGAAACCGACAAGTCTTCGAACACCACGGTAAAAAGTATTGTGTTTGTTTGTGTTTGCAAGTCTTTATTTATATTCAAGCAATTTATGTTTATAGAATTGATTGATTGATTGCTTATATTTAGGACTGCAAATTGTTGTTAGAGATATAATTAGTTAGTGCATATAGTGAGTCTAATTGATTTAGGCTTTAATTTGTCAAAACTTTAGTTTAGCGTTTCCGCATCTATTATCATTTAAGTTTTTTTTTTCAAAGAGAAAATTTTTAAAACCGCCTATTCACCCCCCTCTAGTTGGCATCCCCGATCTTACATCAAGTGGCAGAGAGTAAGAATGACAATTTCCTCTGTGAGACGGGGCCGTGGGGAAATTCCTATGGGGGTAGGGGCTGGCAAGGGAGGGGGTTGATTTCCTTACGCAGGGAAATAGGGCTTGGCCTCCGCTACACTAGTGGGGTGGGGAGTCGATTAAAATTATAAATGCATTATTTTATTTATAAATCTATTCTTTTCTTATACATTGGGACTAAAACTTATCTATAAGTTCAGAGAATTTTTTATTTTTTGAAGTTACATTTAAAAAAATACAAAATATTTATAAATTAATAAATAAAGTCACATTATTATTAAAAACGTAATTAAACATATTGTTTAATCCCTTGGATATCCCTATAGGTTGCCCCCAATTAAGGACAGGGTGTCGGTGTTTCGAGCACTGGCGAGTGAATTTTTAGTCAAGGGGCCGCGCGTTCCCTCTCCTTGAATGGTTAGACTCAGGGAGCCCAAGATGTATACTGGTTCGGGCCGAATGTCCCTACTCCAGTTCGTGTGGTGGTGTTATATTGCTTTGGGCGCAGATGACTACACGGTGTTTACAAGCGAGAGCTAAGAAAACGAGAAGAAGATGGTTCGATCGATCGATTCCCCCCTCTTCCCGGAGGACCCTGCCTCCCTTTATATAGTCGGAGGGGGCAGGTTACATGGAAAGTTGAGAGAGGAAAGGATGAGGTGTCCTACGCTAGGAGTCCTGGCTCTTGGTCTTGGCGATCTGTCCGGCGTCCACTTACCCCACGCCGGGTAGGTGGACTCATCGAGTGGCGTAGTTTTCCATGTAGGCAGGGAATGGCGCTCCTACCCTCCTGTGCTCCTGTCAGATGCTGACGCCATAATGCATTGCTCCGGTGCTGCCTCGGGAGGGAGCGTGTCCCCACACTGTGCATGACTGGGTGATGAGACTGGAGCTTTGATTTTGGCGACCTCCTCGCTACCTTGGGAAGGAGCCACCTGCCCTTGTGCGGTCTTTCTGAGCTGTCATGTCCGTGGGGCAGGTGGCCAACGGCCCACGGCGGCCTGGCACTCAGCCTATGGCGGAGACCGCCTCGGCTTGGTCAGAACCTGCGGGGACCGTCTCGGCTTGGTCGGAGCCTGTGGGGAGTCCGACCCATGGCGGAGGTCGGACGTCTCCTGGTTGGTTTGGTCGGGGACGAGTGTCCTTCGTGGCCCAGCGGGGGCCATTGGCTAGAGCCGGGCTCGGGGCAGGCCGTTCGTCGTTCCGGGCCGCTGGGGTACCCGTGGCACGAGTACTCGTCACAGGGTGACGTCCACCACCCCCTTGAGAGGCCTAGCAAGGGTGTACGGGACTACTCTAACGTGGGGCGCGCGGGGTGTGGGAGCTTCTTCTAGTTCCTCCACATGTGTTACCGCAAAGTGGGGGTGTTTTATAGGTTGGGGGTAGAAGTGGTGGTGACTGATTAGAATTGCTATGGTTTATGGTTATAATGAAAATGAGTAGAAGCAAGTAAGAAGGTTCGATATAAATTTAATGTTAGAATTTTGAGCAATTGACGACTAGTCATTCTTTTTATTTTATTTAATTAGAGAAGTATTTTTTGTATGAAAAAATCACACTAAGCCTTGGTATGATTAAACCCTATCGTCATCTTCGTTTCTTCCCCTTCCATTGTATTCTTCCCGTCCATGTTGGGAGGAGCCGCTTCGCGTCCATACTCAGACGATACCCACCGCTTCGCCCTCCCAAAACGAGCTACCGAGACGTTCTCCGCCTCTTCTCTTCGTTCCCACCGTTGGCGTCCCCCTTCCTTCGTTTCCACCGTTCTCCAGATCACCCCCTCCCCATTCTCCGGTGGCCGGCGCTGTGAGCTCCAGCCGAAGATCCCCCGTCAACATCCACGTTGGGGAGCATCCAAATCTTCCTTTCTACTCCAATCCGTGCAGTTTGTTGCGTGCTGGAGTACTAATATCAGTTTATTTTCCAAAAATTTTGGGGGTTCAACTGAACCCCCATGCCCCACGTTAGGTCCGCCCCTCCACTTCAGGGTAGCAGTGAGAATCATCTAGTGAGGGCGATCTCTTTAGAGTTTCGGAGGGGACGCTCTAAAAGGATCGTTTCCAAAATGAGGTATTTGTTTTGTAGAGATTTTAGTATTTTGTTTCTACCTTTCCCGCTAATTTGTGCCTGCGCCATGTCATGACTAGCGAGTAGCGACCAGTGATGGGGGAAATTAACTGTATTTTTTGGGTTACAGGTTTAGTAACACTCTCTGTTCTAAGCTCTTCCGGTGGTGTTCGCGTGAGAATCACACGTCCGTGCAGAAGCTGTTGGAGGTGGATGGCATGTCGGAGCGATCAAAGCTCCTGAATAAAGTATGCGCTTTGTGACCATTTGGTTTCTGTCACTTGTTAGTTATAAGTTGTAACCTCCGATTTTGCCACGCATAAGTAATGAGATTGGTTTTGTCTATTTCATCTGTTCTGCATCTCAATCCTACTATACTTACTATCCAAGCTTGGATCTCGATAGTTTCTGTTGGAATTGAAAAAATGTTTCCATTTTCCAAGTTCTCATACTAATGTTGTATGTTTCCAAATTTTTGCTGCGTGGCAACTTTTTTCACAATGGCAATACACATACTTTCAAATGACACTGTGTAGCTTTTGCTAATCACATTTTTTTGGTGCTTGGAAGATGTTAACTACTAGAGATCTGATCAATAATTCAGAAAAAGAAAAATGCGATAAGTTCTTTGTTTGCCATGTGTACGATGTTTTATTATGATCGTTGGAGCTTTCCCTGAAGTCTATACGATTACTCTACTTAATAATGCCTGATTTTTTATTTGCGCAGTTGTCTGCTTGATGTTGCTTTTCACTAACAATACACAATCTATTATTATTCATCTTTACTTTCGGCAAATAGTAAACATACTCTGAAATATGTATGGTTGCAGGTGTCTGTTTTGATGGGTTATAGTAATACCCAAGATTTAATTGAGCAAGAAAGAGCCCGCAAAGAATCTGCTACAGAGCTGATCAGTGTCTTCGAAGAAATTGACTTCCCAGAAATTTCTGCAAAGTTTCCATGCATAAAAATTGGCGATTCATCACCTATTGAACTATATGATGATTCTACTAGCATGAAGTACAAAGAAACTGTACTTTCTGAAAACCTCACAAAGTTTGTCCGAGAGTCTGGTGGAAATTTGGAGACAGCGTATGAATTTACTGACAACTGTCATCCATTTGGTCCATCCCTCACAAATGTAGATCATCTGTCAATCAGTGAAGAGAGTTCTCTCATGACACAGCATATTTCTCATGAACCGGCAGTTGATAGGGAGGCTTGTCCAGAGGCATTGGCTGATGCTACAATTACCGATGGTAGTTTCTTGGACAAAAGTATAAGGTGTTTGCCTGGAACAACTAGTAGGCAGTATCGCCAGCTAGAGGATGGTGGTTTCCATACGGTACCAGCAGTAGAGTCACTTCATTCCGTGTTGTCTTTTGATTTTGATAAATTCTTCACATGTAATTTATTTCTTCGTTATAGGTCCGCAAATTATTGCAGCATTTTCCCCGGACCTACGCAGATCTACAAAATCCTCAAGGTTTAATAGAAGATGGACAGTACATCATGTTATTTGGGGCTGTTGTATCTTCCAGGTAATTGAATATTTACAAATATGAGTACGAGGTTTGCTGTTGGCTTTTTCGAACTGAAGCCACATGAGAACTTTCCTGATTTGACTCCACGGTATCTGTTTTAATGTCCCTTTTATTGTTAATATTGTAGAATATTAATCCATTAGTGGTTACCGATTAAATTTTCTAATTCTTTTGGAAAAAAATTGAACTAATATGGCATGTAGCATTTTATCTCTTGGATGCAGCCATTTATAGCTATAGATAACACAGTTAAATGACTCTAGGACCAAACTCAACACTTGGTGACACAGCCATACAAATCATACAGAAGGGGCAGAAAGTTTAGGGATAAGGAATGGGTGATTGATTCATCTCTTTTAGACCTAAAACTTGCTACAAATTTTTCGGAAGTCTGTAGGTCAAATAGTTATAAATGAGGCAACAAAAAGAAAAGTTGGCAACAAGTTTATAAAATAAACTTGAATATTATGGGCAATTGGGCAAACAACAATTTTTTTTTCTGGAAAACAGTTGACACTATTCTAATTTTAGAAAATTCATGGGAATATTGCACCTCCTGGGATCATTTGGATACGGCCTTGCCAACACAAAGTTAATATTTCGATTAGTCTTGCTCCCAACCCCTGATCTTTATCTTGTTCATTGAAGTTGGTCTAATGATTCTCTTATCACTATCTCTAATTAAAATTCCCAGCAATATTGTGGGCTCATTTGACTGCTGTGACAAGGCAGTGATTCAGTGCTATGGTACATTTTTTCAAAAATTCCCCCATGGCCTTGGTCTTGCTCAGGTGGTGTTCAGTCTATTGCGGTACAATTTTGGAAGGGGTTAAAATGTTGAATTGTTGTGGATGCTGTGTACAGCAAGCAAATTCAGTTTATGTGTGTGGGTCAAATGGATAGGATAGAAATTATTATTTTAAATAAGAATTGCTTCATAATGTTGCTGATTACTGAGAAAATGTAAAAACACTAGAAGAGTCCCATCAATTTTCAATTATGCAGTACCAAAAAAACAAAAAGAAAAAGGAAAAAGAAAAACAGCATTCCATTTTATTCTGAAATTCCCGCTGCTCCTGTATACTAAGATATCTTTAGATAGTTTTGGTTATATTCTAATCTTATTGGTTTTATAATCTCTTTTGTGGCTGTCATTTTCTTTCATGGCGAAAGCAGTACATCATTATTGATTTTTTCTATGCCGTCTTATAAATACTGTATCTGTTTTCTCAGGGGAATCAGGATTAAGTATACTTTAGGTTTTCTTGAGGTTGTTGTTGGTTGTTCAATAATTAAGATTGACTCAAGCTCTTCAGTTAAGAGTTGTAACTCTGAAGCCGAGCAAAAGAAGATGATTCATTTGCACCTCAAGAAATTTTTCAGTGGCACACGTTTCTCTTCTCAATCTTTTCTTAATTGTATATCATCCAAGTACAGAGAGGGGGATCTTGTTTATGTCAGTGGTAAGGTTGGTGAATTAAATTATTTTTCTCTGTTACTTGCTACTTGTTGATCCTTTCTACTGGTGCTTCCTGAATCCTGATGCATGTCTTCAGGATGGTCCTTTTGTTCTTTCGTTCTAATATTTGTTTGGTAATGCGACGATACAAAATGACAGTAACCATAAAAAATCATTTACTCTTTGTGTAAGTACACTGCACTTGTAAGAAGGTATAAAGTAGTTCTATTGTGCAGATATTGTCTCTAATGTGTGTAAGGGACATAATTAATGGCCTATATATGATGAATAATCTTAGCACTAATTCTGTGTGTGCAGATCAAGAAGGCACTTGCTAATGACCATTATGAGTTGAGGGAGTACACTATTGACATGCTTGAAGAAGCGGAGCAACAAAGCACCCTGCTTGACAGGAAACCATATCCTATATACCCATCAAAATCGGGATTGAAACCAAGTTTTCTGGGCCACTCCATCTCTAGGTCAGTGCATGCCTTGAGTGTTTTTCTAGGTTCTAAATGAACAGTGGGCCCTAAGTGATGTTCATCTAAGTCTACAATTATATTCTTCATCAAATGTATGTTGAAACTTTTGGTTCTGTATCCCCAAAATATGATTCAGTCAAATTTATAAATTGGCTGAAATGGAAAAGGGGAAATATCGTGATGGACTGATGTTTGTGTTTATGATAAGTTGCTTCTTGATTAAAATGAAAATAACTTGATATATTCAGGTGAGTTACTTAAATTATGTTGACACTTTAAGGGGTGACTCCAAAACGTAAATAGTGAACCACCTTACCTTATATGAAATGCTTTTAGTTACACATTATTTTGTTCCATTTGGCTATGTAAGAATTTGCAATTGTGCACAGGGCCTTGAAGATGCTGACTCCAGACATTGATCCTATGCCTACCAAGGTTCTCGTTGACTTCAACTTGCCAAACCTCTTTGATGTAAGCAACACCACTAATTATACTTAATAAACGTTACTCTTGTTGCACCAGCTACAATCGGAACCTAGAGATCAAACTTCTCATTATTTTTGGATATTGTGTTAAGTGTTAACCATCCCTGTGCGCTGATCTCTTCAACAACTGGAGGTCATACCAGACATGTTCAGCAACTCACTATTAACTAATACAAGGCAGGTCCCTTTTTTCAATCTCCAGATTTGGAGCATTTAGTAAAAAAATTGTGGAAGAAAGAACAACTGCTTGATTCCAAGCAACAACTGATATAGCTGTATTTTATCTGTTCGAACTTATATTGTATTGTATTTTGTGTCATCTTTCTGCCCTCCTAAATGCTGTCTTCAATGTCATTTTGGTTAATTTTAGGCTTACATGGGGATTCACAAACCTAAGAATCGGGATGAAGCTGATTTTGCTCGGAGAAGGCTTATATTTGACGATTTCTTTTACCTCCAGGTATCATTATATATTCCTGACATATACTTAGTAGTAGCATTATATGATTCAGTAAATCACCTCGCCCAGATGACCTTTTTTAGTACCACTGTAGATAATGGCTTCTTTTGCTAAAAAAGAGGTTGTTTCCAGCACTTTTGCTTCACGAAACAATTAATTGTAATCAAGATTTTTATCCTACTGTGGTGGCACCTCTGCAAGAGCTTGCTATACCTAGAAATTTCAGTATCATTTTGTATACTTATCAGTAAGCAACTTGTTGGAGGAAGTTTGATATTTTTGGTTTGATTATGTTGATATGATAAATCATGGATATTAATATTTTTTCTGGATTGTAACGTTTTAGCGAATGTCATGCACTCATGCCCACATTTCTTCAAATCCAGTATTATTGTTCATCATATCTTGTTTTTTTACTGTGCAAATGAACATGTGCCATTACAACAACATTTGTTATTATTACCCTGAAAGAAAAAATATTTGTTATTATTTCAGTTGGGAAGACTATTTCATATGCTTGAAGCAGTTGGTACACGGATTGAGAAGGAAGAATTATTATTGAAGTGTAAAAATCATGAGCTAAATACTGTTGGTGTCGACGTGTGGTCTCCGCTTGCAAAGAAATTGTTGAAGGCTCTTCCTTATTCACTTACTCCTAGTCAATTAAATGCTGTTAAAGAGATTATATGGGATCTCAGAAGACCAGTTCCTATGAACAGACTCTTGCAAGTAATTATTGTTTGCACTTTTCTTGGTTTGTTAACTAAACTAGTTTCTGGACTTGTTTATCAGTGAGTTGCTTGATGCTCCTATATACTCAACTTTAATATGTATTTTTAGTTTCAGTATCGTTATTTTAAAGGGTTTGTTTGGAGTAGTTGGACAAACATGTTTGAGTTGAAGTATATTCTGCCATACATTCCCATTTCCCACTTTACCTTGTTATGGTTAAAATGCCAAGTACAATATTACTGGGTTGTCCTTTTAAAAATTCCAAATGCAATATTACAGAATGCCATTATTTAAAAAAAGTCCATATTTTATCAATTGAGGGATCTCTTAGAATTTAGTATACACTATATAAATTTGTTAATTCAAATTTACTGGAGCTTATATGAATACTGCTAAAAACTTACAAGTGATTGTGATTGTGATTGTTTGTGACTTGTGACAGGGTGATGTTGGTTGTGGGAAGACCATAGTTGCTTTCTTGGCATGTATGGAGGTTGTTGGCTCAGGATTTCAGGTATGATACTACTTCAGATTAACATTATTCCCTTGTTTACTTTTATATCAAAGGATTTCATCACTGAAATCCAGGTTGCTGAGGCATATTAGATGCTTGATCCAAATAGGAGCTATGAGAAAACAGACTATCATCGTCCTTGTGGCCCTTTCTTCATCCATGGGATATTAGTATAATGTATTCACCTTGTAAATTTCTTTCTAGGCTGCTTTCATGGTTCCAACAGAGGTACTTGCTGTCCAGCATTATGAACACCTAACTTCATTGCTGGAGAAGTTTGATGGAGATGAATGCAAACCAAACATTGCCTTACTAACTGGTTCAAGTTCCACCAGGGAATCAAGGATAATTCGAAATGCAGGCTACTCTCCCTACACCCTTTCAAGTTTCCATATGCATATTTTTGTACCTTTATGCGTTATTGTTATTCCATGACAGGGTCTCAAGTCTGGAGAAATAGCAATGGTCATTGGAACACACAGCTTAATAGCTGATAAAACTGAATTTTCAGCCTTACGTATCTCTGTTATAGATGAACAGCAGCGATTTGGTGTCGTTCAAAGAGGAAGGTTTAATAGTAAGGTAATTTGCTGAGCATTTGCTATTCACATTGATACTAACCATACATGTCTTTTTTGAATGTTACTTTGTTCCAAAACTGACACACAATCTGTAAACTTTGTTGGTGGACTTTGAAGGGAACTTGCCGATTAAGAAGGAAATGTTCATTTATATTTTATTGTATGCTTTCATTTGTCCAAAGGAAATTTCTGTTGCTGATTACTACCTCCGTTCCAAAATAGGTGTCCTATAATACATTCTATCAACCTTTAAAACTTCAATCACTAATGTACGTAAAAGTAGTTGGATTTGTTACGTGAAAATGATATTAGTAGATTTGTCATCGAAGGTACTTGCATACCATTATATTTTAATAATTTTTGCTAACGTATAATTAGAAAAAGTAATGGTCAAAGGTATGTATTGGACTATTGGAGACCTCATCGATGTCCGAAACAACAAGTAAAAGATACGGAGGTAGTAGTTACTTTTATGTTTGATATGAAAACATCATTGGTTGATTTGTGCCTTTTTATTTTTCATTTCAAATTTAACAACATTAACATTTGTTTGTTAAACCAAATTATTGCAACTCGTTACAGCTATATACTCCGTCTTCGAAGTTGAGTGATGAAAGTACAAGCCCAGACGAGTCTGCTGATTCTGAAACATTTATGGCTCCCCATGTTCTTGCTATGTCAGCTACTCCAATTCCAAGAACGTTGGCCCTTGCCTTGTATGGGGATATGTCCCTTACTCAGGTATGCTATTGAAGATACATTGAGTTTTCTAGGTAATTTCTTCTGGCTAAACACATAAGAAATTAGATGTCATTGTAAACACAGGGCACAGGGTCCAAAATAAACACAACACGGGACTAATTCTAGCCGAATACAATTATATTATTAACAATTGGTAATGCACTCTGTCCTCGGCTCCTCACCCAGGGCCTGCTACTTCAAAAGTTCACAAATTTGATTTGGAAGCACATAGCACAAAAGTTGGTTTCTTGCATCTAGTATCTTTCATTTTTCACAGATATTTCAAATCTTTACAATTGGTACCCAATTTGCTTATAGATCACGGACTTGCCTCCAGGAAGGCAACCCATAGAAACTCTTGCTCTTGAAGGAAATGATGCTGGGTTTGAAACTGTATTCCAGGTGATGACATAACTTCACTGTTTATTTTCGCTGTTGGATTTAGAGCTTTTTTTTTTGCCTTTCTGTCCTAGTTCGCATGTAGATGTAGTGAGCTCAGTTTTTTTTCTTATGTTTTATTTGGTCTTATGGCTTGCAGATGATGAGGGATGAGCTGATCGATGGGGGCAAGGTGTACCTTGTGTATCCCATCATAGAAGAATCAGAGCAGTTACCACAACTTCATGCTGCAAAAGATGATTTTGATTCCATGAAACAAAAATTCGAAGGTTATCCCTGTGGGCTGTTGCATGGCCGCATGAGGAGCGATGAGAAGGATGAAGCTCTTAGCAGTTTTAGATCTGGAGAAACACGTATTCTCCTCTCAACACAAGTGATTGAGATCGGAGTCGATGTTCCTGATGCTTCTATGATGATTGTCATGAAC
Source organism: Otatea glauca (assembly GCA_036346275.1). Classification (NCBI taxonomy): domain Eukaryota; kingdom Viridiplantae; phylum Streptophyta; class Magnoliopsida; order Poales; family Poaceae; genus Otatea; species Otatea glauca. The sequence continues at coordinate 46,367,308 of CM070714.1, forward strand.
GCCGAGAGATTTGGAATTGCCCAACTGCACCAGTTAAGAGGGCGGGTTGGTCGTGGCCAAAGGAAATCCAGATGTGTGTTCCTGTCTTCCACTTCTAGCTCTCTGCCAAGGTTGAAGGTGCTTGAAAAGTCATCCGATGGATTCTACCTAGCTAATGCCGACCTGCTGCTGCGTGGCCCTGGAAACCTACTTGGCAAGAAACAGTCAGGGCATCTTCCAGAATTTCCGATAGCTAGACTGGAGATTGATGGGAGTATTCTACAAGAAGCCCATCTTGCTGCACTAGTAAGTTCTTTCCATAGACCTTCTCCTATTCCCATTATTCAGACAAATCTTGTAGTAACTTGTTTGTGACAATGCAGAACGTTTTGAGAACAAGCAACGACCTAACACTGTATCCACGGCTGAAAGTGGAGCTCAGCATGAGGCAACCATTGTGCATTCTGGGAGATTGACGAGTGCCATTCACTGAACAGATAATGCAGCGCGAAAGACAGGGAAAACGTGGTGAAATCCTCGTAGTGCTACTCATTTGGGGGCAACGCTGACATGACCAAACCGTTGCCAAATGCTGTTAAGATTGTAAATTATGGGTAATAATGAAACAAGTACTTTTGGAGCAAGCTATTTTTTTGGGGAAAAAAATTGCAGCCTACCTAAGGTCGAAATGTTAAAATTCCTACGCTTTTACATATTTGATTTTTGTAACAGTACCTGAAATGGAAGTACTCGGTAAATATGTTCTTCTGACCGGCGTATCAAACAATACAAATAACCGCAGTCCATATTGCCAAGCTTACCGCCATGCCTAACTTACTGCAAGGTTGACCGTTGATAGTCCGTACTCAGTGACGTCTCTGGGAGGCGAGGTGACGTGTCATCACTCGAGTCTTCCACGAGGGCATGTTTGCGTTGGCCGCACGACGCATGGCCGACTTGTCAGTCAGAGTGAAGGGACCCATTTGGGTAGCCGGCGCATTAAAAAAAGGCAGAGTCTTCTCGTCACCTCTGGCGCTTCCAACGCACCACTCTCACCACGACATGCCATGTGGATACTTTTCCACGTGGCCTCTATTCATTGGACAGGTGACTCAATTCTTGCCGTTCCTGCCCCGTTCTGTTTCTGAATATTTTACATATGAACCCTTTGAGTGTTTACATATATATCAAACTGACCACTATAGTAGAACTCTCCTGCAATAGCAAGGCTGTAATAGGGAATCCAAAAGCCTCCCAGGGTGGCTAACACAAACATTTCCAAATGCAGTAGAAAAACAAGAACAAATTGGAATTGGAAATATTAGCACGCCCTCTCCTCCCTCCCGTCGAGACCCGAGATCGTTCTCCCCTGCTCTCCTCTTCCACCGCGTGCTCCATCCACACCCCCTCCCCCGCTCCAGATCTCCAAACTCTAACCCCCCCCCCCCCCCCCTGCATGCTATTCTACTGAATGCTCGCCATGGCGCTGCCTCGCACATCGCGTCTAGTCCTCCTCGCCCTCGTCGCGGCGGCCGTCGCCGTGCCGCCGGCGAGCGCGGCAGTGGCGAGCATCGACCTGGGGTCGGAGTGGTTCAAGGTCGCGGTCGTGCACCTCGCCCCGGGCCGCGCGCCGATCGCCGTCGCCATCAACGAGATGTCGAAGCGCAAGTCCCCCGCACTCGCCGCGCTCGCCGACGGCAACCGCCTCGCCGGCGAGGAGGCGGCCGGCATCGCCGCGCGCCACCCGCACAAGGTGTTCGCCCGCGCGCGCGACCTCCTCGCCAAGCCCTTCCCGTACGTGCAGTCCGTCGCGCAGTCGCTCTTCCTCCCATACGACCTCGTCCCAGACGCGCGCGGCGCCGCCGCGGTTCGCGCTGACGACGGGCAGGTCTACACCGTCGAGGAGATAGTTGCGATCGTGCTCCACTACGCCGCCGGGCTCGCCGAGGCGCACGTGGGGGTGCCTGTGCGGGACGCGGTGGTCGCCGTGCCGCCCTATTTCGGGCAGGCCGAACGCCGGGCGCTGATGCAGGCGGCGCAGCTCGGCGGGGTCAACGTGCTCGCGCTCATCAACGAGCACGCAGGGGCGGCGCTGCAGTACGGGATCGACAAGGACTTCTCGAATGGTTCGCGGCATGTCATCTTCTACGACATGGGCTCAGGTAGCACCTACGCCGCGCTCGTGTACTACTCGGCTTACAATGCTAAGGAGTTCGGGAAGACAGTTTCCGTCAACCAGTTCCAGGTATAATAATCTCCCGTCAGGTCCTGTAGCTGTTCAATTGTGCTTCTCTCATATGCCTGCTTGTTAAGATCTTTGAAAAAGTATGTTTAGATTTCACATGCCTAAGAGAGAGTAGATCTGAAAAAAATATATGAAATTTTGAGCGGCTATCTTTAGGAGATAACTGCACAACGTGCTGCTAACGCTTTTAGCTAATTATCTGCAGGTTAAGGATGTTAGATGGAACTCCAAACTAGGAGGCCTCGAAATGGAAATGCGTCTGGTCAACTATTTTGCCGATCAATTTAATAACCAGCTCGGTAATGGAGTTGACATCCGTCAGTCTCCCAAGGGAATGGCTAAATTAAAGAAGCAAGTTAAGCGCACCAAAGAAATTCTTAGTGCAAATACCGCTGCTCCAATTTCAGTTGAATCTCTATATAACGACCTTGATTTCAGGTGCATCCTTGCTCTATCTTACACAGTATAGACACATAACCTTCGGTCACAAAATACAGATGATAATATATAAACTCAAGATAGATGAAAATGTACCCAACATTGTCAAATTTGCTGTCCAATCTAATGTGTTGACTTAAATCAATCCTCAACAAATGATTTTTGTTAAAGCAGTGCCTATTTCAGTTCAGCAAGTTCTCTCCTAGAAATGAACCTACTATGTCTGGAGTAGCATGGATGATAGACCCTATTGTCTCTTATTTGCCAAATGACCTGACCTGTGTTGGATTGAAGTTGTTATCTTTGTTCAATTTGAAATTTTGAAGTAATGCAATCTCATCCGTACCTCATTGTTCTGTAATGGTTGAGTTTTTGCCCAGCTCATACTTTCAGCTTTTCTTTGTTTCCTTCTCAGTGTAGTGTGAACTTTTAGCCTTAACTCTTAAATATAAATGGTGATCAGGATAGCTTTCATGATTCTACCTGTTGAGCTAATGCATTCTATTTGTTACAGGAGCACCATAACACGTGAGAAATTTGAAGAGCTTTGTGAAGATTTATGGGAGCAAGCTCTAACTCCAGTTAAAGAAGTGCTCGCACATTCTGGCATGAAGATTGATGATATCTATGCTGTAGAGCTAATAGGAGGAGCTACTCGGGTACCAAAATTGCAGGTGATTAAATTTAGTTATCATTTTAGACTTCTACCTGACTTTGCATTGAGTGCTGTAATGAGAACTTTTTCCATGCACCTCTTCATGAACCCCTTCGAGAAGTAACAACAAATATAACAAGTGCCACCACCACCACCAAGCCTTTTGTCCTAAACAAGTTGGGGGTAGGCTAGGAATGAAACCCAATCAAAGTCAATAAAATCGATAAACCTTCGATCTTAGGTCATAGTTCCGGTAAGATCGAATGATTAGGGGTTTTATTGACTTTGATTGGATTTAATTCCTAGCCTACCCCCAATTTGTTTGGGACAAAAGGCTTGGTTGGTGGTGGTGGCACTTTCAATATTTGTTGTCACTTCTCAAAGGGGTTTTAAACCACTGTTAGTCACACATAGGACTTTATTTTACTTCCAAAATAGAGTTGCATGCCTTATCTAATTCACCATTAGTGAGTGCTTTAGTGCAGTGTTTATCATCTGCCACAATTTAGCTCATTGAGTGCATTTGTATTCTCCTGGTACAGGCCAAGCTGCAGGAATTCCTGGGACAGAGTGAGCTCGATAAGCATCTTGATGCTGATGAAGCAATTGTTCTGGGTGCCTCACTGCATGCTGCTAACTTAAGTGATGGAATTAAGTTAAACCGTAAGCTGGGGATGAGTGATGGATCTACTTATGGTTTCGTGCTTGAAATAGATGGACCAGATTATGTCAAAGATGAGAGTATTGATCAAGTACTGGTGCCGAGGATGAAGAAAATGCCAGTAAAGGTTAGCAAATTCGTTTTTCTTTTGCCTTATGGAGTTGTAGCCTTTTAGGTGAACTTTTCTTACTATATTTGAAAAAAAAAATCTAAACTGACATGCTATTTGTTTCTTATGTACAGATGTTCAGATCCATCAGACATACGAAGGACTTCGATGTCTCTCTCAACTATGACAAAGCTTATGAACTGCCTCCAGGTGTTTCATTGCACAAGTTTGCGGACTATTCCTTATCAGGCCTGACAGATGCCAGTGTAAAGTAAGCAAACATAGTACTCCCCCTTGTTTTTGTAGTCCCTAACTCCTGCTCACAATCAATTGCCTGGACATAATATACCCTTATCTGTGAACTGATTTTCATTGGGAATATCTAATGTGAGGTTACAATACATATGGTCATGCCGATTAAACTCATTTGAAAAAGGATCTCCCTTCTGACAGATTAATTGATGTCGACTATTGCTTCCCTAATGCTATTGTTATCATGTTATATATTGTTAGACAGTATCCTATATTGTCTTGTATAGAGATTACTAATATCCTGTATTGTTTTGTATAGAGATTGCTAGTATCATGTATTGCCTTGTATAGATATTGCCTTATATAGGCTTTTATTTTGTACCCTCATCTACATATATATATTCTGATCTATGGGCCTCATGATTACTACAAATGCTATTCATAACATATATATCCACTATATGTTTGATTTCACCGCATGAATTTAACCATGTGCTTTTTTAACCAGGTACGCAAGCCGCAATTTATCTGCACCAATCAAAGCAAATTTACATTTTTCTTTGAGTAGAAGTGGAATTATTGCTCTTGATAGGGCAGAAGCAGTGATTGAGATAACTGAATGGGTTGAAGTTCCAAAGAAGAATTTGACACTAGAGAGTAATGCGACCAATCAGAATTTGTCTTCTGAAGCAGGAACAGCTAACAGTACAACAGATAGCAAGGAGAATTCGAGTTCTGACACTGATACAAATAACCCCAGCACGCCCACAGATAAGAGTAATATTCAAGATACTATTACCGAGAAGGTGCTCAAGAAAAGAACATTTAGGGTTCCATTGAAGGTAAAAATAGAGTTGTTCTACAATCTGATCCTAATATTGAGAGGATAGAGAGCATAGCTTTAATTATACATTTTTACTTGAATATAGGTCGTGGAAAAAACGGCTGGTGCTGGATCGATTCTTTCAAAGGAGTTGTATTCTGAAGCAAAAAGTAGGTTAGAGGTACTCAATAAGAAGGATGCAGAACGGAGGAGAACTGCTGAACTGAAAAATAACCTAGAGTCTTACATATACTCTATGAAAGAGAAGGTACTTTTGCTTCTGCCTTTATTCTTTAAGCTTTGTGGGAAACGTGTAAAGAAGTGCAGTTGTTAGCTTGCTGTGAACATTGATGTGAATGTCTCACGCATTCTGCTAATGGGATCTTATAGAGTTGGATGATCCCTCTTGTTTCCTCATATAATATAATAATATGAAAACTGAGGGTGTTGTTTTTCGCTGAACTTTAGCTGTACACTGATAAGTCTCCATATCTACATAAACTTGGAAAAATGCAGCAAAGTTTGATCATTTTCTATCACAGGGATTATGTCCCATGCCTTATTTATTTATTGACTGTTGTGTGTGCTGCCATTTGACACATCACAGCTGGAAGAAGGCAAAGATATTTTGACTGTCTCAACTGAACAGGAGAGGGAATCTTTTACAAAGGAACTTAATAAGGTCAGTTTGAATAATTGGTCTTGCTGTAGGTCTCCTTTGTCTAGGATGTCTCATGCTGAAGTTCTTGTATGGCAATTGCAGGTTCAGGATTGGTTGTATATGGACGGTGAAGAGGCTCAAGCAAACGAATTTAAAGAACGCCTTGATCAACTTAAGGCCATTGGCGACCCAATTATTTTCAGGTAATTAATTGTTTATCCATTCAAGTTCATATAGGTCAATGATTGATATTGTTTCTTTTCTTTACTATCCAGATTGGGTGAGTTAAAAGCCCGACCAGCGGCTTGTGAAAATGCTCGATTGTACCTTGCTGAGCTGCAAAAGGTATCCAGACAGAAAATTTAATAACTATTTTTCTAACTATATTAGTTTATGTTGTTTGACCCAATGCACTTGAAGAGTTACTTGTTTGTATAAGAACAAGAAAATTCATTTATTTTTACACTTAAATGTGCTTGTTTTCAAAAAGGGAAAAGTGTCAGCATTCATTTCCAAGGTCATTGCTGGAGAAGCATAGTATAACAATAGAAACATTTCCTCTCCTTGAACTTTTACTCCCTGTATTTTTTAAAATTCCTGAATTCTCAAAGATGTTACTGTGCTGAAATATTCCAAGATGCAGATCATGCCAATATGCAGTTGTGCACAATTCTTACATGCTTGTCTTATATTGCAAACAGATTCCTTGATAAAAAAAATGAAGTTCAGGGCACATGAATTCTAAATCTACGAAGTAGACATTCACTTTTCCTTTTATTTTTTCTGTATTATATGTGCTCAAGTTCATGGTTGCTGTGTTACTCTATTCTCACTTTTTTGGGTCTTCTTGCAGATTGTTAAGAACTGGGAGAATAACAAACCATGGCTTCCAAAAAACAGAATAGATGAGGTACACTAATGAGCTTAATGAAGTTTGAATAATTCATTTTGCTGATTATGTGCAATGCTGATTTTATTTGTTGTGTGTAATGCTATCTGGGTCTAGGTCGTAAGTAAAGCTGAGAAAGTAAAAACTTGGTTGGAGGAGAAGGAAGCCCTGCAGAAAAGGTAGGCCCATTTTTAGAGGCAACAAACTTTCTAATTACTCCCTCTATTTCGCAATATTAGTCCGACGCCCATACCTAGGAGGCAGAAAGTTTAAGTAATATTTAATGGAGTTGGATCATACTTCTCCCATTAGATAGATATAGTACTATACAAAATAGGGACAAGTACGATCTAATTCTATTAAATATTACTTACATAACGTGCCTCCATGGTACTCTCGACAGACTAATATTGTGAAATAGAGGGAGTACCTTGTAAGTGGCTAACTCCCATTGGTCATATTGCAGTACCCCTGTCTGCAGCCCACCTGCTTTTACATCTGAAGAAGTCTATGAGAAAGTTCTGGACCTACAAGATAAGGTTAGGAAATTCCTACTAACATCCTAGAACAATAGGCACAACTTTCAGCAGATTCTCAATACAACGGGAATTCTATTGGTGTGCAGGTCTCTAGTGTCAATAGGATTCCTAAACCAAACCCCAAGATTGAGAAGAAACCTCCAAAGGATGAATCTGCTGACAAGGAGAAAACCGCCTCTTCAGAATTTGCATCCAACGAGACTGAATCCACTGGAACGTCATCGGAATCAGATGCCCCGGGAGAGGATCAAACTGCATCACCCAAGACTAACGATTCAGAACCAGAATCTCACGACGAGTTGTGATTATTAAAATCAACTTTGAAACACCCCGTAGGACTGGTTTGAAAGATATACTCCGAGAAGACAGCTTGTAGTTTTGTCAGAGAGGCTAAATTTTGGTTGCTCAATTTTTCACAATTTTGTTTGACGACCAAAAGATGAGGCTGTGTAGGATTTCAAGGCAGACTTCAGGACATACTAGATGCTATAGGGCCGACAAGAATTTGATCCATAGTTTCTGATCTCTGTAGAGCAGTATGGTGTGTCTATGGAATGCTTGTCAACATAGTGCTATAGTTTCTCTGGACGCTGGAATTGTGTTGTTGTATTGAACTCATTTATTTCTGATATGACAGATACAATAGGGATTTTACGTGAACTATCAATGTACCTGTGTTCGAATGATTTTGTGTACGTGTGCAATATATTTCTCCATTTTAACGAATGACGCTCAACACAGCAACATTTGAATTACCGGTATACGAACGTGAATACAGAGATACAAAGGGGGTATTTTGCTGAATATGACAAGGCTTCAATGCATCCGGCGCCCAGGATTCACAACATTTTGCCCATTTGCAGCCTCCGCGCCTGGGTTCTCGAGTTGAACGGCCGCCCCCGCAAAGGATTGAAAAACTGGCGAAATTTCGAAAATCTCGGCTGAGATTTTGGGTTTCGACCAGGACGAGATCTAAAATCTCGAACGGCTAAAAAACTTTGGAAAAAAAATAAATTGTTACAATAATCTCGAAAATTTCATCTTTTTGACTTTTTTTTACCAGATTTGGTCCAATAACCCTTATAAAGTCATCTTCCATGAAAAATTGTTGAAAAACCGATTTTTTGAGATGTTTTATAATTTCGGCGAAAACACAGTCAGATTTTTATAAAATTGTACAAGCTTGATCATGATCTGAAAAATTTATAGTACTATTTTTAAGTAGTGTATGATCATACATAAAAAATTTCAAAATAATTGATTTATTTGTTATCTTTAAAAAATCAAAAACATAATGAACATAACTGAGAGAGTAACACTGTCATAATTTTATAAATTTGCTCGAGTGTGATCATGATCCAAAATTTTTACGAGAGCTTAAGAATTACCTCAGTACTATTCACTAAAATTTTCAAAAATTTTAATTTTTTTTGTTTACTCAATCAAATCTATGTAAGCATTGAAATTCATTTTTATATTTCAAAAATTAAAAACAGAAAGAACATAAATGGCATAGTGCCCTTGTAAAAGTTTTATAAATTCACTGGATTGTGATCATGACTCAAAAATTCTATGAGAGCTTAAGCATTTCCTTAACATCCTTCTGAAAATTTTTCAAAAATCCTAAACATTTTTTTATTGCTAAAGCAAATCTATTTATTAATCATCAGGCTTTTATAAGAATATTATTAATGCATAAGAACTATCCAAAAAAAATTCAAAATTTTATAACGTGATTTGTTTTATATTTCATTCGGTTCAAATTTACCGGTCAGTTTTTATCAGGACAGTACCAGTGTCAGAATTTTTAGAAATTCCTCAAGCTTGACAATCATCTGAAATTTTTATGAGAACATTAGTGATGTGTCAGGATCATGCAAAAAAATAAAAAAAATTGACATCGTTTGAACCATTTTTAGTTTGGTTCAAATTTGCCGAGATTTCGGCAATTATGGACAAAATTTCAGAAATTTCGCCAAAATCTCAGTTCAAAAAAATTCCGGATTTGAATTTTTATTTTTGTATTTCATTTGGAATTTGTCTGAAATTTCAAGATCTCGGTGAAATTTCATATTCCAACCACCTCCAAGATTTCAACCGGAAACAGATTTTAAACCTTAGCGGCAACCCATGCAGAGTAGGAGCCTGGCGCGCCACCATTCCTCCGCAGCTGTGTGCCGATGGTATGAAGCCTCAGACAAAACGAAAAAGCATTATACCATTACATGCCTGCAGCTGATGTTACAGCAGGGATCAACGGCTCAACCTCTTCGGTGCGTAAAATACACGGGCACAAGCTCTAGTACATCAACAACATCTAGAGTTCTAGGCTATCAACAGGCCCGGCCGAGGAGTGTAACTGGCGAGTCGCCGTGCATCAGAACAAGGTTATGGTTGTTCTTGGTCGTCCTCTCGGCTTGCAGAAAGAAGCATCTCGAGTATTACGCCCCATGATGCGAGAAGTAGGTGCAAAGAATCACCTCCTCTTCTTTTACTTTAACTTCTTTCCTGTCGAGGTAACCCAGTTATTACCTTCTCAACTTTGCTGTTACTTAGATCCAAAGCATGCAAAATGCATAACTCGGATTCTCGGTGTAGCAATGATCTATACTTATTTGAATCAGATGTGTTTCGGGTAAAATGCAAGCTGCAAATACAGAGGCATGAGAAACACCCCCCCCCCCCCCCTTTTTTTTGCACATTTCATAGTTGGACGTTTGTCACATTTCATACTTCTGAACATTAGTCTCCAAACCTAATAGCAGTATCTTAAGTACTAACCTGGACAACAGTACACTGTTAAATGTTCAGTTCTTTTCCTAAGTTCTGCCTGCGTTCCTAAAATAATTAGGCAGTTCTTGCTGCCGTGTGGGACCTCATCAAATTTCTCTGCATAGATTCTAAACGAAAACTACATACTACATAGATTCCAAAGTATGGTTGGTTACTAATGGGTTGGTAATAGTCTGTCCCTCAGCACTACGCTACTACTTTTAGTAGGGCATAGAAACATTTCCCCCATTTTTGAGTATTAGAGGTGAGAGTCGTGTCGTGCTGGGCCGCTCAGCACGGGCCCATCAGGTAGCGTGGCAGAACCATGCTGTGCCGCCACGGCCCGCTCGGCCCACCGTGCTATGCCGGCCTGGTTCGCCTTTAGCGAGCCTAGGCATGGCCTGTTTGCAATTCGCATTGCTTCGTGCCGTGTCAGTCTAAGTCCGACCCATTTGCACTACTGTGACGAGAGGAAATAAGCTGGAGACGCACAGAGCTGAGGCAGTGGACACAAATATTGGGGGAAAAAGAACTAAAATTTATTCATTTTTGAACAGGTACAGAGTTACTGCCTCGTTAAAAACCTTACACCCAGTGTGGGGTACCCAGTGCGGAGCGGCTCGCGTGCTCAGTGTCAGTGAGCACGCACTCTCCAATCTCCATTCTCCACCTTTTAGCATCTCCATTGTCTCCCCTTTCTCCGCATGTGAGGACCGCAAAAGACGCCGGCTGTAGAGCGAGCCACAACATAACGTAATGTCACGACAGAGCGCTCTGCCGTGTGCCATGCTGTGCCAGCCCAAGCATGGCCCATGCAAGCGTGCCGTGCCGTGTTGCCCATCGTACCCAACCGCGAGACCCGGCACAGCCCTGTCATTCATACCGTGCCTGTCATGCCACGGGCCGGCCCAAAAAAAACTCGGCCCAATGCTCAAGTCTAGTGAGTATTGATTCATGATGTTTTCTTTTGTCAAATAAAAATCTCCATTCTACAGAGCAAAACTAATCTAGCATTATAGCTACAGGCCTACAACAGAATGACTCTTGAAACAGAAAAATGCGTTCACAGAATGAAGCTGGGAAGGAAAATACAGAAATGAATTACAAGAAGCATACCATGGTGGGTAAATGTGAATTATGTTTCCTGCTACAAGATCCATGTTGTCACATATCTTGGGACTGAAGATAATGGTCCTCTTAATGCTGCTGTCATCCATGTCACAATCTGTTGAGACTTTGCTTGTAATGGGAAACTGCAGGATAATTTTTGGTCTCAATAACAAAAAGAAAAGAATTCTAAAGGTAACACAATATTGTCATCTTAAATGTTTGAGCACCACATAGTTGGCAAGTGGCAACCAATCCCCATGAGGAAATTTATCCAACAGGCATCGCTTTTGCATACAGCACACGACATTATCTATTTTCTTGGAAATATTTGCTCAACTTAGTAGTATGAAAAGCAAAATGTTAATTTAAGACCATTGCTGCAAAAGATCAAATACATGAAAGCAAATAAGAGTTTTTGAAAGATGAACCACAGACATTACTCTTTTCCTTGAACAAGCAGTGGCAGACTGTTAGCTTTCCTTCCAAGGACCTCGACAAAATTTGAACAGTAACTCCCGAATCACCTAGAAATACGAAGAGTTGCTACTTCAGCAATATGTGGATACGCACTGATGAAGCCTATTTATGAACATATAAGTAGTAACAACTGCTACTACTAGCATAACCATACAAGTTCACAATAGCTAATTAAGGACCACCTAAATAATCCTGCTCTCTGTTATACTGTCTTAAGAACTCAGCGTGCCTATCTTTTTCCATTTGAATAATCTGTTGCATCCTTCCATAATAACCAGCTCTGCAACAGAGTAAACAAATAAAATAAGCAGAACATCCAGAGATATTTGAACGGTCATTTGGAAAAGAATTATCAGTGTTATCATACCCAGTTGATCTCATGGGAAGTGCAGTACCCTCCATGTTTGCTGCATTAAAAGCTTCTTGGAATAGGTCAGCCATAGTTTTCCCCTTCACATCTTTGTTCACTAAAGTCAAGTGGTTTTGAACAATGTCCTATTGCAGGAGAAAAGTATCATGTTGAATAGGCCAACTGAGCAATTACTAATAACAGTGGTTATGTTAACAACATACTTCCTCCTCGCTAGATGTTTCACCAATTACATGCTCCAAGGGATCTTCACCGTCAAGATTCCTCTGACCTAAAAGAGCCAGTATTTTCTTCCCAGAAGTAGGAACTTTCGGCTTCCCTTCCTTAGCTCTGGTGTGTTGGTGCAACTGCACAGAAATATTCAGAGACACTAATTGTTGTCTAAGAACTCCAAATAATAAAACAGCACCAAAAACCACACACCGAAAATGGTGTCCCAACAGAAGATCCACTTCTATCCCGTAGATCTTCAAGAAGTTCAGCAACTGAAATATTTGCCTTCTTGAATGGATAGGCAAACTCTGAGGGCAAATCTTCAGTTTCTTCGTTGATATTTTCCAACAGCTCAGCCATCATAGTTCGTGAAGCTTTAGTTGGTGGCCTTCCTGATGAAACTTCTTGCTCTCCAATGTATGACTTTTCAGTCTTTACATCTAACACAACAGAATTGGATCCACGTATTGAGAATCTGAGCCTGTTCTCACCTTTGTTCCCTGAATCAGTGGAGAAAAAGATAACAATTCATATAGAATATTCACCAGGAAAAGTTATTGAAGAAAGCATTTACAAATTAAAGTCCTCTTTTGTTCATAAGAAAGATCAGAATCTACATGATCCGTATAACAGGAGATGCAGTGATATATTTAAGGAAAAGTGAGATACAGCAACATACTTTTGCTTGTTCCAGCAGATAGGAATGAGACACTAAGAGGATCTTTATGCACATAGGCTAACTCATCAGCTTCTTCCAGAACTTCATCCCAGACAGCTGATTCATGCTGGTCCACCATTCTGTTATCCTTCTCTCTTTGTTTTGAAGCAGCACAAGCTAATGAGAGTCTTGTTGGTGCAACAATATCCTGTTGATATACAATGAAAGATGAGGACACATGTTCAGCAAGCATTCATATGCTACTACAAGTGGAAAGTTGTAAATATTAATCAACCATGTGAGAAGATGTCGGATAGGTTTGCTAGCAACAGACTAACAAAGAAGGGAAAGATATAGTTGTGCATCTTAGAAAGTGATCAATGTTCAAAGAAATAAGGAATTTGGAAAGTTTCATTGAAAACATGAGCGCATGACATGCAACAATGTTAATGAAATTTGTCGGGCAAGCAATCAAGAACATATGAAATATCAAAGCCTATAGTATAGCTCAGTGTCAGCATGAGGCAGCACCTCATCAGATATTGCATCCTCAACTGAATCAGAGGCGTGAGCAGAGTGTTGCTCAGATTGATGGTGTGTGCTATGATCATCACGGAATCCTTCCATTCCAATGCCGTAACTAGGTCCGGAGCTCCCCAAAGTCCTGGATCAAATGCACATGCATCCTGTCACATAAAGATTGTTAAGCATCTAGGGAAATTATGTGAACAATTGGAACAAAAATTTGGAAAATATGCAGACACCACAGAACGGCTGAAGTGAACAGCCAGGGGCGAACTTAACGTGGGGCATGGAGGTTCAGTTGAACCCCTAAAAATTTGGAAAATAAACAGTACCCGCACCAGGGGCAGACCTAACGTGGGGGCACGGGGTTCAACTCCCTAAAAATTTGGAAAATAAACAGTACCCGCACCAGGGGCAGACCTAACGTGGGGGCATGGGGGTTCAGTTGAACCCCCAAATTTTTTGGAAAATAAACTGCTATTAGTACTTCAGCACGCAACAAACTGCATGGATTGGGGTAGAAAGAAAGATTTGGATGATACCCCATGAGGATGTTGACAGGGGATCTCCGGCTGGAGCTCACAGCGCCGGCCACCGGAGAAGGAGGAGGGCGAGATATGGAGAACGGTGGAAACAAAGAAAGGGGAGGAGAAGAGCTCACTGCACCGGCTGCCGAAGAAGGGGGAGGGGGGACATCCGCCAGAGAAGGGGGAAGCGAACGGTGGGAACGAAGTATGGGTGGCAATCGGGTGGGTACCTCCGGGTACGACTATCCCAAACCCGAACCCGAACCTAGGCCGCCCTCTCGAACCCAATAGGCTTTTTGGGCACAGATCTGTGCCCACGCCCGAACCCGATGGATACCCGAAACACAATGGGTACCCATGGGTAGAAGTACATTGGGTGGTAAACAACCAGGCCAGGGACTTCAGAAGCCAAGCATAGGTCACTTACCAATAAGACCATTGCACTTGATCCACTGATCTCACATCTTGCTATAAATAGCCCCAGCTTCCTTGAATGTAAAATGTGATGATTGTACTGTAAGAATTATTTGGATTAAGAACATCATACATCTGTGCTTTTTGATGTGTAGTTTTCCATCCTCATTTTGATTTGGCTTCGGATGTACAGAACCAACATGGTTTCCTAGTCACTTCAAAATATTACTGTTTCAAATGCTGGTGTTTAATTAGATTGAATTAGTTTGAAAAGTTTGTTTTTGTTGCAGAGAGAAGTTGTTATTGAGGTTTTTTACAAGAAGCATGTTGATAAATTGGTTGATGTAATAGCATCATCTTGCCCTTCAAAGAGCATTGTCCAATCAACATCTTATTTAACAAAACACACATGCATGATGCATATTAGAAGCTGCCATCATCAGATAAGGGATAAAACACGAATACACAAAGCACCTAAAAATAATTATACTCTGACCTAATGCAGAAACACAAATTCAATTGGTAGGACATTTACTTCCATATTATTCAATATCCTAAATAATTTCAGCTTCCTGTTTATCTAGACAATGGATGTCATTGCATAAAATCATAGTCGATTAAAAAACAAAGAGTAGCATCTTCCTGTCCATTGTTGAGAATGAAATAAAGGAATCAAAGTTACAGAGAACAAAAAATGATATGCAGATTAATTTTTTTTCTAAAAGCGGCCTGTAGTTACACTGTATATAAAATAACACTATGAAAATATAACTACAATCAAATAGATATTCAGAGCAGGTTAATAAACCCGTCAAAGCCTTGAAACATATTACCTCCAATCCAAAATTGATGTTGTTTTAGCAAGTTAGTTTTGGTTTGCAGATACTTGTCATTTTGGTTTTTCTAGGCAGCATTGTCCACCAAATGCCCATATTAATTGCTTGTTTATCCAATCCAAAATTGATGTTGTTCTATCTGAAATGAATGTGGGTTCACAACCTAATGCAGGAAGACAGGAACTCATCCCCAGCGCTTGATGCCAAATTCTAAAGCCAACCCCTTGTTCAGTCTCAATATCTTCGCTGAAATCAACCTAATGCATGAACTCTACATCGATTTCTTCCAAAGTTTCAATATGAACTTTCAAATCAACCAGATCTCTGCTCAGTCTCAGAGGGGGGGATGCGCCGTTACCTTCGGGCTCGGAGGAGGGCTGCTGCCGTGCTGCAGGTGAGGAGAGCGGAGGCTGGAGGGCGCGCTTTGGGGTGGACTCCAGCCGTCCGGCGACGAGGCGTAGGGGAAGCCGGGGGAACTGGGCGTCTCGGCGTCTCCACGTCTGGGCGGGGCGTAGGGCGGTAGGGGGAGCCCGGAGGAATGAGGGGGGGCCGAGGGGTGGGGTTGCGGCGGTCGGCCGTGCGCAGGACGACTGGAGGACAGGAGGAGGCAGGAGCCAACTAGCCGAGGCTGACGAACGGGAGAATGGGAGGGTGGCGGCGCCGGCAGTCGGTCGGGCGCAAGAGGCCAGGAGCTACGCAGGCGTGGCGTGGAGAGGTGCTGGGCGGCCCGGCACGCCACTGCCCGATTAAAAAATGGTACTGCCAATTTCGGCCCGAATAATAAACTGATAGTGCCGTATCGGCTCACATGTTGAGGAGACAATCTAAACATAGCTTGCGGGACTAACGGGCTATGTCGATCTGTTAACGTCAAAAGGATTCAAAAAAATTCGAAAATTTTTAGAGAAATAGAAAAAGAAAGAAAAAATGCAGAAAAAATATCCTAACTGTGCCGGGCCGAACCGGGCTGTGCCACTGTGCCGACCCAAGCACGGCACAGGTGAGTGGGTCGTGCCAGCACGGCCCATTTATGGCTGGGCCGTACCGTGCTCGGGCCAGGCTAATAGTGTCGTGCCTCGGGCTGCCCCGTTTGGACATCTCTAGCGTGGGGGATTGGGATTTGGGGCCGATGGGCAATGGCCCATGGGCTGATGGGGTATGTGGCTATGTGCAGGCACAGGATGCTGATGGCAGGAGAAATCGAGAAATGACTTGAGTTACATGATTATTTGTGTCTCTAAAAAGTAGGGTTCGCGTGTCATAGGATACTCATGTGTACAAATTGGCATTTACGTCCATCCTATGATCTTATCGGATACCCAAACCTAAAAACCCGTAGGTCTGAAGTGCTACCCGTTCCCGATTTTATCGGGTCGGATACCCGCGGGTACCCAAACTCTTGGGTAAAACTGCCATCCCTAGAACGAAGTGAAGAGGCAGAGAACGTCTCGGTAGCTCGGCTTTTTTAAGGTACAAGGAAGGAAGGACGCTGGTTCAATAACATTTTTTTTAAGATTTAGCTACTCCTCCTGCGTCTATGACGAGCTTAAAAGAATAGAAACAATAGGGATATTCCCCCCCAAGGTGTATGCATCCAACTAGTTCCTAAAGAGATAATTTCATAAAAAGGTTCTAGATTATTCAATTATAAATTTTATAAATACTTAGAAATATCTACATGTTTTAGATATTTTTTCTTAAAACAAACTAGATTATATCTATGGTGATGAATCTAGTCTATATATAAAGCAAATAACTCATTTCTCGTAATGCTAGGATTGGGCATAATAAAAGAGGAGAGTGTAATTGCTAGATATCAGCTTTAAAAAAGAGTGACTTGTAATAGATCTGTGCTAAAATAAAGTGTGTTATTTTTTAACCGTAGGGTTCTAGTTGAGACGCCTAAATACTTAGCGTGTTAATCCCGCTAAATTCTATTTTAAATGACATCACAGATTTTTGTGGAAAATAATAATTTTATGAAAATAATTTTGATTAGAATTGTCAATCTGGATCACTATAAATACAGTAATTGTTGAATGTTATAATTTTTTATTGCACATGTTCTAAAATGTCACTTAAAAAGAACGAAGAGAGTATTTAGCTATATTCAAAAGATATTATAATGTTTTATTTTGAACATCCATTAGTAAAGTTATGTGTCCGCCACTAACCTGCACCTTGGATGGTACCTGCAAAAAATTATGTTCGCCTGCTGCTATGTTGCATTTTTACCCCACTGAATGAAAGAGAGCTCAATTGTGAGGAGGAACCAGGAGATGAATGGATTAGTAGTAGCTCAATGCACACAAAGGACATGAAGCATAGCTAATGCACAAAAACAAGTGCAAGTGAATGGGTTAAATTCTTTGATGAATATCAAATCGTCAATTAGGTATATCCATGGCACTTCCATATGTTCCATTGCTTTCCCCATTGATCATGAAAGTATGGATGTAATTCTCTGAGGAGAGAAGCGAGGGAGCAGGGAGCTCTTATCTACAGGCCAGAGGCACGAGCGGCGCTTGGAGAGTGGCGGAGGGGCGAGAAGGTGAGAGGGATGGAGAGTGGTAGGTATCTCTAAGTTAGGAAACTTTAGGTGTTAGCGTAAGTGCACTTAAATCTTCCTGTAGATGTACCAAAGCTGTAATCTTGGAATAGTATTTACCCTTTTTTTTTTTAAGAAGGTGAATAAAGAACATTGGAGTTCTGAATTCTATTTCACAGGCATTTCCTTTGATAGTTAATGAGTTTATATCTAGATTCTAACACCACTGTGACACTTTACACCCATACAAAAACTATTATTTCACTGCCCAGAGGACTCAAATCTTAGCTTCCCATCAATGTACTTCTACGCATACATACTTGATAGGCACATTGAACTCCCCATGGGCATAACATGGCTAGAGTACAGAGGTGTGTTCGAACTTCGAAGACACCTAGTAGGCGAAGAGAGGCTCAGTCGTATAGTCAGACGAAGAGAGTTGGCTGGTTTGTATCAGTTAGGCCTTGTTTGGGTGGCCTTATGATGTGAGCGTGCAAGACCTTGAGACGACATAGTTGTTAGTGTGGTGGTTGGAGGTCGACCGAAGCAGTACAGCTTCGTGCTGGTTTGAATGTAGTAGAGAGCAGGCCAACAAATCTTACTTATTTTGATTTCGAAAATAGAAACAACGCCAACTTAATGCCACACATACTTAACTGTTGAGTGTTAATTAATTTTCCTTTCATTTCGTATTCTTGAAAATTACTGCGGGGTGGGGCATATTAAGCTGCATCAATCAGTACTAAGGATTGTAAGTTTGTAACACTTTTCAAGTCCAGATTGCTTCAGATTTTGAAATGTTCAAATTGAAGAAACCCACTATCAAAGCTGTCGCAGTGACACACTAAATATCAGTATCAGTCTTTGTTAACGCGGTCACCATTTGTAGCCCCTGGAATTACATTACCGCTTTGATGTTATCGTGCCCAATATTGACAGGTGACACATTACCAGTAGTTACTCCATTGCACATCGGTTCGTTCTTGTCAACCAAGCAAAAACGTGGTAAAAATACATTAGAAAGTATTTGATGCACATCCCCGGTGCACTTCTTGAGTTGCTACATGCCGTTCCCAGGTGAAACTTAATAGTAAAAATTGCATTTTTGTCACTTGTATTACAAATCTAACTACAGTTAACTTCTAGCTTACTGACACTGATGATCCTTACCAGTCACCAGGATGCCAAGTCCAAAACCATACCGTATCCATTCGGGAAAAGAGAGAATCCAAACTCAAAAGAAATACTAAAATTTCTACAGAAGGTCATGGGACAAAAAGATGCATCCAAACATGTTAGGAGATTGAACTCCAGTTACCAAATCATTCTTACCTGATATTACATTGTACACCTACTTTTCATAAACTGCATTACCCACATTTGGAAATACTACATGCGCAAGCTTCCTATAGTTGCAGGTAGAAAGTCACCATGAAGCCGTTACTGAAGAGAAGTTTTCTCTCCTGTTTAACCCATATAAGAGAGCTCAAAAAATTTAGTGTGCCTTCCATTTTCTAAGCAGGTGATCGTGGATGGTTCCTTTGTTAACCTTCATCAGACTCTGCTTCAGCTTTGACAGTGTTGATGAGCTCAACTTGATACCCCGATCGATCATGTCCTCCGCATACTTGCAAGCCTCAGGCAACCTCTCATCCTTCAGCTTTGATACAAGCATGTTACCGCTCTCCTGCAACTGTAGCAAGCCATTCGCCACCATGCAGTTCCACACCTTGATCCCCGTCTCCCAATCACGTGTATCCAAGAACATGCGAAGTGCAAGTGAACAATTTTCCTCATTCGGCCAAAACTCATTCTTGACCATCTCGCTAAATATTGCCGATGCCTCCCGGAGCTTCCTCCCCTTCAGCAAGAACTGGAGGGCCACATTGTATGTGTATGCGTCGGGAAACACTCCATAGAAGGTCATATCATCAAGGTATTCCACAATCACCTCAGCATGCCCAATAGTGCCCTGCAGCATGATCATTGTGTTGTACATTTCCTTATCTGGGATGAGCCCCCGACGTCCCACAAAGTCATTCCAAAGCACGACTGCACCGTGCAATTCGCGCGCCTCAAGATGTGCAGCTAGTGCCGCACAGAAGAACTTCTCCCCCGGCGAACACCTGTGCCGGCGAAGGACAGCCAGATAATCCATCGCCTCCAATAGCGCCGTGGAAGAGCCACTTGAAACTAGTGTAGTAAGGAAAGAGTCATACGCAGGCACATTGGCAGGATCCAAGCCGATAGCGCTCACCATTTCGTCGAACACCTCGCGTGCAACGCTAGGGTCGGCGGCAGCCTCGCAACCCTCGAGTAGGATGGCGTAGGAATCAGCGTCGGGGCGAGTGCCGGCCTCGGCGCGCGCCACGGGGATCGCGGCGCGGGCGTCGTCGAGGCGGGAGGCGCGGCAGAGCGCGGAGAGGAGGGAATTCAGGGCGGCCGTGTCGCGCTCCATGCTGTAGAGCGGCATCTCCACGAACGCCTTGAGAGGGGAGCTGGCGGGGTTGGCCGCCAGGGAGGAAAACACGGAGGCGAAGGTGGCGAGGGAGAGCAGGCCCTGGCATCGCATTAAGGAGACGGTGTCCCACATGATCTCGAAGAGGCCGTTCTTACCGAGGAGGTCGACGACGAGGTTCCAGGAGTAGGGGGAGTGCTGGTGGCGAAGGTGGCGATGGCCCGCCCAGCGGAAGAAGGTCACGGCTGCTTGTGGGTGCGCGTAGGAGAAGCGGAGCACCTGCTCTACGTCGGAGCTGGTGACACGGACGTCGGCGTCGTCGAGCGCGGCCTCGACGTCGGAGGTGGAGGAGGCCAGGATCTCACACAGGAGACGGGTCTTGGGGGACAAATCGGGCGCGTCCTTGTATGTGGGGAACGTCGGGGCGGACGGCTCGCGGGCGCGCTTCGCGGCCGGGCGGACGGCCGCGTCGGATAGCCGCTTTGGCCGGTGGTCGGACATCACTGCGGCCGGTTTGGGTACCGCCGCGCCGGGGACTCCGGGGGTGGTTGGAATATGGGGGAGGTCAGAGGTGGCCAAGGTAGGGTTTAGCCCTATCGTTCCTAACCTTATAAACTGCTACAGTGAGAGAGACCAAGGCCGAGCCGAAACCACCGAAATCCCAAGCGAATAGCGAGGGAAGCAACAGGGACGGCGGATGGCGGCCTCCTTGGTCGTCTCGGGCCTCTCGGCAAGCCAAGCCCTCTCCGTTGTCCACCGGGGAGACCGTAGGCGTCGTCTGGTCATCGCCAATTCCGCCGGTGCCGGCACTCCTCCGAAGCTGGTGGCCTTCCTCGGCAAGGGCGGCTCCGGCAAGACCACCGCGGCCGCCGTCGCCGCTCAGGTAACGACTTTCTTTCTCCCGTGCTTGTCTTCGTCATTATGTTGATGGAAAAATTGCTGGTGTGAGCTCGCTCCTGCTCCGGTAACAGCTAAAACTGGACTTCAATGTAGATACTAATTACCGTAGCAGATGGCTTGGCTATGATTTAGCAGCTCGGCTACTCCAAGCACTGAACTGAGTACATTGTATTATGCGAGTAGATGAGACTACACATCGCGGTCATATTAGCTAATGGTGTTTCTATTGGGTTATATAAATCATCTCCAATTCTCCCCACTATGTTAGTTCATGAAAGTATTGCCTTTAAAATTGTTTTCTCCACGTTGTAGTATTATGCAAGTGAAGGTCTGAAGACATGCCTGGTTATACAGTCCCAAGATCTGACCGCGGAGCAATTGATGGGCTGTAAGATTGGGAACTCGCCGATTGAGTGTGCTGCTAATCTTTCGACCATAAAGCTGGAGACCAGTAAAGTAAGATACTTTCTTGAAGTGATCTCTTTATATTGCAGATATTAATAGCATCAGACACTGGAAAATGTCTTGATGCTGGATAATGTTTTCTGATTAAATCACAGATACTACTTGAACCACTTGATCGGTTGAAGAAAGTAGATGCCCAGATCAATTTTACTCAAGGGGTCCTTGAGGGGGTAGGTGATTAACTTTGCTATAATATGAGTTATGGGAGATGATGATAAAGCAATCATTTGGGTTTCTGTTTTTCATAGGATAGATTGTAGGAGAGGAGCTTGGAATTTTACCCGGAATGGATTCAATCTGTTCAGTGTTGGCTCTTCAGAAGCTGCTTAACTTCTTTTCAGCTGGAAGGAATAGTTCACAAGGGGAATTTGATGTGGTAGTGTATGACTGCAACAATACAGAGGAAATTCTACGGCTGATAGGTGCTACTGAGAGGGCAAGGTATAGATTCTCCTTGCTTGGCCTTAACCTTAATTCACTCAGGACTCTAAATTTAATGTTGGTGCTACACAAAAGACAGATCTTACTTGAGGTATGGGAGGGACCTAGCAGAGAAGACTGACATAGGAAGACTGGCTTCTCCATCATTACTGAAACTAATATATGATGCTGCAAGGCCAAATGGTAGAACTAGTGAAGGAAGAATAAGTACAGAGATATGGAATGAAATCGAACAACTTCTTGAGGTAAACATCCTGATTTAAAGTTGTTTTTTGTTACCCAGTGCATACATGTTCTACTATTAGCTAAATAAAAGGTTAAGCTGCTAAATTTTGTAGAGAATCTCGCTTTGGTTTGCCGATCCCTCCAAACTTGCATGCTTCCTCATCATGGACCCAAGGGAATCAATCTCTGTGTCCTCTGCATTACGATACTGGGGGTGCACCATTCAAGCTGGCGCACAAATATGTGGAGCGTTTGGTTATACTGAAGACCTTTCTGAAATGCATCAAGAAGTTGCTGAGAAATTCTTGCCATTGTCTTTCTCATTTCTGCCGTTTCTACCAATTGATTCTTCTGCAGATTGGGGCAGAGTACTAAATTCATTGAGCCAAAATACAAAGGAGATATTGAGGAATACAAGCAAGCGGGTGTATGCTTCAGTTAGTTTTGATTCTGTGCAGAAATCGGTAACCCTTTTCATGCCAGGCTTTGATAAGTCTGAAATCAAACTATACCAAGTAAGACTATTAATCTCTCTTTATTGCCTTGATTTTATATACTAATCAAAACTAATTGTGTCAAGTATATTTCTAGTTAGTTTACTTCTCCAGAGATCATGCTGTCTTTGATATAAACATACATGATTTTCCTGAGTCTTTTGTAACCACAAAGGTAGAACCCCCCCAAAACGATGACAAAAATGCCGAACCAAACCCTCAACTTGAAAATTATGACTTGGGTCCTGACCTACCTGATAATGTTCAAAAGGATGCTAAGTTAGTTTAAAGCTAACAGCAATACCACTTCCACATAAGTAACCATGTCAACTTTTGGTACGAAGTGCATCAATACCACTTCCACATAAGTAACCATGTCAACTTTTGGTACGAAGTGCATCATTCCCTAGGAGGTGACATCAAACAAGCACTAATCATTGGCACTAAATCAATGGAAGGGCCCAATCGAATAATTCCAGATAGTTTTCAGTATCAAAACAACTTTTATGCACTTTCAGTTTTTTTTCGTCCTTGCAAACATCCAACCTTTCCTTATTGTGGTATACCTAGGAGGAATTAGGTATCAATTTTAATTAAGAGGAAATAGGCATCTAAATCCGAGCAGAAGAGGACTCGAACCTAGGTAGTGGGAGTGTACACCCACCTCTCCCACCAATTGAGCTATGCTCTGTTCCTCCAACCTTTCCTTTTCAGTTCCCGAAATCCAATGTGTTGATATCAAAACTGAAGTATTTCTTCCTGGCTACTGCTGATGCTGCCATCTGGCTGTCTGCTTGTCCATAGAAGCCATCAGAAAATTTCAAATGAGTCTGGCATGGACAAACCAAAACTAGGTTGGAGAAGTACTCTACTTCATGTCAAAAGTAGCGAGTTATTTGTGATTTATGGTCAATGACCAAGATGATCTAAAACATATCTCCAAGTTGTTACCCTCTTGTATCCTATCTTCATGTTTGAACAATTCATACATAGTCACCTAAGGTGTTAGCAAACAGTAAGCAAGACACTTTTTCAGCTTTTTGCAAGACTAATGATCAGTGATTTAATTGGGTATGATTGTTTGTCAATGCCGAGAATATATTGACTTGTCCTTTTGTCTGAAATGCAGTATAGAGGTGGATCAGAACTACTGGTCGAAGCCGGCGATCAGAGGCGCGTTGTAAAGTTGCCACCTGCGATGCAGGGGAAGGTCGGGGGCGCCAAGTTCGTTGACAGGAACCTTATCGTTAGCATCCGGTAGAGTTCAGAAGACCGGCTGAGCGAACCAAACCGGTAGAGAATGAGCATTTTAAGCCCGATTTGGACCGATTCCTGCTGATCTTGGTAATAGTTGTTTTGTGGTTTGTTGTAAACACAGTGAGATTTGACACTGACCTTATAAAACAGTAGTAATCGATAGTACTAATAATTTTTCAAATTTCGCAAGTGAGCAAAGAATGACGGCCTTTTTGATCCGAACTGTTGATTGACTGATCATTGTCTTCAGTTGCATGCTTATTGTTACAGCCTGCGTGAACCATCAGAGCCGTTGATAGCTCGGATCTTTTGACAAAGCCACGCCCCACTGACCACTTTGCCTTGTTTGGGAGATTTATTTTCAATAGAGATCTGTATGGGTAAATTGTGAATTTAAATTAAAATTCCAATCCAAGATGGACCGGAATTGTAGCTCAGCTAGACTAAGGACCTGTTTGGAGGGGCTTTAAGCCAGCTTTAACTTCTGAAAAACCAACAATCCCTTCCAAACAGCTTAACTTTTAAGCGGCTTTTAGTATAATCTATATATAATTAGCAAAATATGAAAGCTGGGTTGAATCTGATTTTACAGTTTATTGCTGAAAAAAATTAACTATTTATCAAACGATCTATTATAAAAAAAGCTACCCGTTTTTTAGCCCAAAAAAACTAAAAAAAACAGCTCCCGCACTCCCTCGCGCGCCATCTCTGCGACGACTTCCGCATCCGGAGAGAACTAGACGGAGAAAAATAACAAAGCCACTGCACGTATTCTCGATCATCCTCCTGACCCTGTGCTGGCATCTATAAAACGAACGCTCGTGCATGCAAGCTACAAGTCGTAGTAAATCTGCAACTCACTTGCCACTATACAGCAGTGAATCAGACGCGCACGTACGGTTAAAAGAACAGCATGTCTTCGGCGCTCTCTCGCATGCTGCTTGAAGTTCTTCTCCGGCGCCGCCGGCGTCGGCCGCTCACGGCCGCCGATGGACTGGAAGGAAACGCCGGACGCGCATGTGTTCAAGATGGACCTCCCGGGGCTGCCCAAGGAGCAGGTGGCCGTCGAGGTGGTGGACGGCCTGATCCTGCGCGTCCGTGGCGGCAAACAGGAGGACGTCAAGGACGACGGCGCAGCCGAGGAGGGGAAGGCCGGCGAGGAGGACGGCGACGCCGTGAGGTGGCATTGCAGGGAGAGGGCCGCCGGCGTGGGGAGGCGCGCGTTCGTGACACAGTTCCGGCTGCCGGAGGACGCGGCCGCGCCGCCGCGGATGAGGTGAGGGCGGGCATGGCGGATGGCGTGCTCAGGGTGACCGTGCCCAAGCGGAAGGGCGGCGGCAGCACGGCAAGGCAGCGGGCGACAAGCCCGTGTGCTACAGGTTGTGGCCGTGACATGCCACCGCGAGACGTGTGAGTCGCACGAGTCGTTCTGTACATGTGTGCTTGGTTTCGTCTTGGAAAGTTGGTTTCGTGCATGCGTGCCACTGTAAATACGTCAATTTGTGTGCTTGTACGGTTGTTCTTGTGCTTGCGGTAGTGAACTGAACTGAACCTCTTGTGCTAGCTTGTGACCTGTTGTATTAATTGCTTCCTTTGCAGCAGGCATGTACAGTGTGGTATATATTAGCTGTCTCTAAGTCTATACCAATAGGATTTTAGATGATATAGAGGAGAGAAGTGACGAGGATTAAAAACCTCACTTATTTGAACCCTCAATTATTCGTGATTATACTCTGTTAATGGGCCTATAATACATAAAACCTATTATATATAGAACAAATTCCACCCTTGTCCGAATGGTTAAGTATTCGACCAGTTCAATCAAGGTGGTCAAAAAATTTGCTTCACAATGGTCGTCTCTGATCAACGAAATAGTCACCCCGACACTGGACAGGGATAAGCGGTTACCCTCGCACATGTCTCCGTACGAAGATTTATCTAACATGTATACATAACCACCCAGAAGATATCTCTATAAAAGGCACTATTTGGCGAGAAGACAACATTTGGTAGGAAGACATCTCCCGATTACACGACGCCCCTTTGGAGAACAATTGTTACCTCTTCAACCAATATAAATAGGAGGCCAATCCATGCTGTTGAAGGCATATAGAATCTGATCTAATTAGGCATCTAGAATTTGATCTAATCAGGCATCGTATAGAAGATCTAAATCAAAACCAGAATAGGCAGTAGACATCTGAAAGCATCCATTCTGTAATTTGTATACTCTGTAGAGTTGCTTTGCTAATAAAAAAGTAATCCCCATATACTATTTTCCTCATCTTATTTACTAGGTGCCCACGATTATATTTTCATAAGTTCGATTAAGAGACTTCAGGTCTTGAACATCGACAAGAAGGATAAAAAAGAAAGATGTTATCTACTGTTTAACATAAAGTTTTATAGACGACTTTATATTGTGTGTATCATTGTAAAGACAATTTATTAATTATATAAGAAATCATTTCAGACAACCATATAGACAATCCATTATATGTGTTATCTTTAGTCTTATCTATAGATAACAATGTATCCCACACAACCGTCGTGTATACCACTAGACATGTCCTAATTTAGCATGTGATTTGAGTTTTTTTTTAGATCTGAACGCATCGTGCCTTAGCCTTGATAATTTTGGAGGCGGAAGGCGTGAATGTTAGGTAGCAGCTGCTCATTTAACGTTGTTCTTCAATAGCTTTCCATTTCCCTCTCCTGCTCCTGACGTCTCGTCCGCGGCCTGGGAGCCTCAGCAGGCAAAAATTGGGCTGCCCGTCCGCCGTACTGGGGCGTGACAGTGAGAAGGTTGGTGATGACGCGATGCGAGATCCTTCACGGTGGTGGCGCCATCCTTTTCCCTGGCCGGAATTAGTTGCTCCATTGGTGTAACATTATCCGACCTCAACACTCGCCATATAACCACTGTTCACAGTTCAATATGTGCTGTTGAGCTTAACTGTGATGTCAATGCCTACTCGTGAAAAAACATAGCTGCAGGCATCACAAAAGTATGCGGTTTTTTCTTAAGAGAGAAAGAGAATGACGGATTTCTTGAAAAATACTAGCAATCAGGCAGCATAGCATAATCATTTTTTACTTGGCTGCAATTAAAATTTATTTTGCTCTCAGAAAATTTTAGTTGTAGTTGAACCGTGTCGGGAAAAAGTTATGCTGGTATGCTAATAATTTCGGGTCTCAGATGTTGGACAGGTTGCTTGAGCCTGTTGAAGCACAACAAACATTCCGAACGCATAATGGTTAGTTCCATCCGAGCGAATTGCTATGTCAAGTGTCAACCAACTCTTCCAGCTTAAGACTCTCTTTTTGGAAGAAGAAGAAGGAAACTTAAGCTGTCCTTCGATTTGGTCAGGTCAGTCTATAGCAACTTGGGATCTATTATATTATTAAAACATAGAAAAGAAGCTAACACGTTTGCTTTTAAAGCTAAAAATTACAACATTAATAGGGGAAAAAAACTATACCATTGATTGTGGTGGATTTAGATTACAAAGTGCATATTAATTACATATATATTAAAAATGTTATGGTTATGTAAGGAATACAAAATGTTAAAAATTAGCACTGTAAATTTGTAATACAAGTCTATTTTCAAATATGTATGTCTCATATTATCTAGTCGTGTAGTATAGATGTATTATATTATCTACCCATGCATCTTTTCTCCGTACAAAAAGATTTGTTCATGTACAGGAGAGGACCCCCTAAAAAAGTACAGGGAGAGGAGGCGAACTTGTTCTTTTGTGACTGATCAGCGTACAAACATGAGTTTTGAGTCGGTATCAGGGCTATACACTTCGACGACACTGAACCTAAAACTCGATATAACTTGTGCTACTGAAAAGGACAAACAGTCACCAATCAGCCACGGTTTTATCCTTGTCAACTCTCATGCCCTCTAGGTGCCGCAAAATAATAGTAGAAAGCAATAAGATTGCCATAAAAATTCATCCTCCCTGCTACTCCTTCCGGTTCCGGCCATAAGTTGATAGAGCTTACATGCGGAAGAACGCAAGCAAACCAAGCGATCCAATCCATTCAAGCAAGAAACTGTAAAAGAGGCGCCAAGCCGCCAACTTCTGGAGAACGTACAGCAAGCTAAGCTTCGATAAACTCTGTTACATGGTACTCACTACTCACGCCAAAGGAGAAAAATAAAATAAAATCAAAGACCTATTATTACGAACGAAATAAAAGGAGAAGAAAATAAAATTAGAGCAGCGAAGAAAACCATCTAATATACACTAGTGAAACAGAGGATGGCGCCATGGCTTCAAAAGTTGAGCGAAGTGCTCTGCAAGAAGAGGCGCTCTCTAGTATCCTCCGGCGTTGGCGGCGAGCTTGACGGACGCCGGCAGCGGGCTGCGCAGGGGCGAGCGTGGCGGGGGCGGCTGCGCGAGGCGGCGCCCCTCGGCGTCGTAGTATATGACCCCGGAGAAGTCCAGCGGCTTGCACCGCTCCCCCATCAGCATCTCCTTCCTCCACAGCCCGTCCTCCGCCTCAAAGCTCCCCTCCGCCGCCCCCGCCTTCCTCCTCCCCTTCGACTTGGACGACGACGACGACGACGAGAGCGCCTTCTTGATGCCGCCGCCCCCGAGGAACGGCACGATGGCGCGCGACGAGAAGGACGCCGCGAGCCCCGGACGCGGCCGCAGGTGCAGCCGCCGCACCGCCCGCGAGAGCCGCCGCCCGCACGTGCCCATCAGCGCCGCCACCGCCTGCGCAAGGCTCACGCCCATCGGCCTCGACCTCGATTCTGCCTTCTTGGTCCCTTTCCTTCCTTCCTTTTGCTCCGTTTTCGGATGGCTTCTCTCGTGCGCTCCTGCGTTGCTGCGCCCGCCGTTTCGCGGGTATTTGTAGCGCCGAGCCGGTGGGCAAGTCAAACAAGCCGGTCGGGACGGTTGGATTAATGAAGTTAATTAATTAGTCATCCCTCTAACAAGCCTGATTAATGCGATTAGTTGTTTCTGATTTGATTAATTTTGTCCACTAATGATGGCTGGGTGACCATACATAGGTGGCGAGATGAGATCACCGGTCTCAGAGTGGATTTGCGCCTGAAATACACGTACTTGTCAGCGTACTAATGATGCGATGATGATGGACTGTGTTTGTGGGTGACAAGATTACAAGTCATAGGTGGCCGTTTTGTAGGTGCGTGCTGTTGCCAGTTGAATTAAATTAAGCCGAACCCGTGTAACTTTGTTGATTGAAAGCTCGGAAATCAACAGTTGAAATTAAGAGAGAAATAAACTGCTGATTCTGGCTATGTATTCCAAAGATGGAAGGAGCATTAAAACAGATGGCTTATACAAAATCTATTATATATATATATATATATATATATATATATATATATATATATATATATATGAAGCCTTTTTCCAGATTCCTGAGTACATACTCCTACCTCTAATATACCACTTAGATGAATATTTTATACTCCTTTATCACTTTCGGTATACTCCAATAATAATTCTAAGATACTCCAATGCGACATGGTTGAAAAAATTTCATCAGAGCCCTTAATTTTTTTTTGCTACATACCCTTTTCCATATGTAAAAGGAATATATAAACAAATTATGCTATAAAAGGTGGACTTTAATAAATTTTTTCATGGAACTCACTTTGGAGTATCTTATAATCAATATTAGAGTATACTCAAAATGATAAAGAGGTGTAACAACATCATTTAAACGGTATACTGGAGGTGGGAGTACGTACATCCAGGAGTATGGAATCATTTTCCTATATATATATATATGTATATGTATATATATATATATGTATATATATATATATATAGTATAATTACCTAAGACACCATGATGCGTAGGCACTATGATCCAAAACGAGTATTTCTCCTATGTATCACATGCAAAAAGCTTTGAAATTTTTAGGAAGTTGATTTGACGCCGGAATGGGGGTATCATGGAGTCTAGACACCATGATTTAAAATACATGAACTCAAGCCATATTCGGGTATTTTAAAAAAAAAACTTTAGTTTTAGGGTATATATCTATCTATAGCAATTCAAATGAAACATATACCTTTGAAAAAATATATTCGAATTCAAAGATTTTGAACGAATTTAGATCGCATGTTTTGCTGATTTATATATAAAATCAGCACATACCTACAATCAAATTATCCTTAAAAAGAAAACTCTAGTTTGAATTTCAGTTCAAATTTGTTTGAACTAGTTAGTAACCTAGTTAAACTCAACATCATAAAATTTTCAAAAAAAATTGCATGCAATACATAGGGGAATATTACCCGTTTTAGATCATGGTACCCAAGTAATTATAATATATATACACATACCCAAAATGGTAACGTGACAGGCGCTTCCATGTAGGCAGTAAGAAATTCCCAAATATACTCCATACGTATTAGTGTATGTATAGGTGTACTGTATGTCATCATATATCGTACTAGACCTTCCATTGTAGCTGTCCATACAAAAATACCCATAGTATCAATTGCCAACTATACTTTACATAACTCCAGTCAACTATGGAGTCGGTGAAGTCGAATAATCGGATCAATATACAATTGACGGCCTATTGGAACCAATAAAAAAAACAGTAGGCGGACACCAATTGTTACCTCGATACATCAAGCCAACGTTGATTAAGAATCACTGACCAAGGTAGCGTGCTACGCTGCGTCGTGTGAAATTTAGTTCGACGATTATTTTCGAGAAAAAAGGCATGCAGACCTCAATGTAATTTCGGTTTTTTTCTCAGGATTTTTTTCAAAAATGCGCTAGCTAGGAGTCAACGTTTAATTTGCGGCACCACGGGTGCTCTTTGTGCGGTGTGAAAATTACGGAACCACTAATCTGTTTTGCAAAATTACCTGTGAAAGTACTTAAACGTAATTTTGCAATTTGCGGAGGCTTTTTTTTTTTTGCAAAAGAAGGCTTGACACGTGGGAGTCCCGGTTGCGTCCCAATCTCTTCCGCTTTAATAGATAAGTTATTTGCAATTTGCGGAGGCTTTTTTTTAATAGATAAATTATTAGATGGAAAGAAAATCATGAGCAAGCGAAAGTTGATCGTGACAGTCATGTACCTATATTTTCTTCTCATGTACAGACGGTGATGCACCTGACCATCTCTTTCTGCATAAACAATGCACAATACATACTAATCCAACATTGCGGATACACGTTGGGTCTTCCTCTCGTGTTAAATGAGATCTACCTACCAACACAGATTTTTGACGCCGTGGATCGATTGATCTTGCTTTCGATCTCCTGGACGCTAGATGTGTTGCTCGGGCACTGGATGTGCGTGACCGGGGCGGAAAGCGTGGTGTACGTAAAGCCTAGTTGTGTTGCAATGGCGTTGCGTTGCCTGCCTCTGCGAGTGCGCCACATAGCGGGGGCACAGATGCTCATCGTCTGCTGTCCATTTCGAACCCAGAAAGCTGCATGCCGACATGAGTACATGGTGTAGATGGTGGAGGAATGATCTAGTCCACTAACGCTCAAAGGATTCACATCGATCTGACATTTTTTCCCTTCTTCGTGGACTTTGAGGTCAGCTTTGTGAGTGTTGCGTAGGCAAGTCCAAGCATCATTTCGTGTTAAATACCGTGTCTCGTATGTAAATTTTTAGGATTAGGAAAGAGATGCTAGATGAATCTTAATATGATTAGAAATTTTTAATAGGATTAGAATTCATAATCTTAATAGGAGAAGGATTTCTATTTGTTTTGGAGAAAAACTAGGAAGACTATATAAACTTAAGGGTGGTTGTGAAAAATCCAAAACAACTAGGAAACCACAAACCAACTCATCTAGAGTAAGAGATGCATGAGAGAATTAGAGGTTAGGTTATTTTTTAGCACTATATTGTTGTATAGAGTAAGGATCGAATGTCCTAAAAGATTTGAGAGATTGCAAGAAAGCAATAATCCCTTATACTCTTTTAAGGTTGTGCTTAAAAAATTCACGGTCGGCTTCGCCAAATATTTTCTCCCTTGTCGTGGTTGCTTCAATGTCGTTATTTTGGTTCTTTCTACGAGATTTGTCTGTTTCGTTATTTAGACTGTGCACACTCGTGCCGTATCTCACAAAACTTTGATATGATCTGGAGGCTGTTGCGCATAAGAAGGAGTAACAGAGTATAACAAGTGGTATCAGAACCAAGGCGGGATTAATCAGATTTGTGATAAAGTCGATAAAGTGTTAGGTGGCACAAAATCAAGATCGATGTCGACGATGTGGAATCGAATAGAGAAATTTGATGGCGGAGTAAATTTCAATGTATAGCAATGTGTGGTGAAGGATGTTCTTGTTCAGCAAGAGTTAGTGGCTGCTCTTGAAGGGGATAAACCAGAAAAGACATCCGCTGAAGACTGGAAGGTGCTGGAGCAGAAGACTGTCAGTACAATCCGTCTATGTCTCTCAAATGAGGTAAAATACTTGATAATCAAGGAGAATTCATTGAAGAGATTATGAAAGGATTTAGAAGAATTATATATAGCAAAGTCGCTGATAAACCGGTAGGTGCTGAAGCGACAACTGTACATGTTATGCATAGAGAAAGGTACACGGTTCGTTGACCATCTTAATGTCTTCAACAAATTTATCACATAGCTTAATGTCTTCAACAAATTTATCACATAGCTGATTAGTGTGGATGAGAAAATTAAAGAGAATGATAAAGTCATTATACTGGCATCATCTCTACCACCATCATGGGGGCAACTAGTGATGAATATTCTCGTCGGTAAAAACACTCTCAACTTCAACGAAGCAGTTGCCTATCTATTGGAGCAGAGTCCTTAAAAAAGTCATCCGAATTTTCATCCTCAGGTGATAAGTACTGGCTGCAGTAGGTGTTGCAGATAAAAGCAAGAGTTACAAAAAGAAGAAGGGTAAGAGCAAGGGCACACGTGTATACTATCTGTGCGACGAAAATGGTCATATGATAAAGGACTATCTAAATTTGAAGCAAATGAAGGGTGCATGCTCAATAGCGGTAGAAAAAGATGATTCAAACGTACTTGTTGTCAGTCAACCAGATACTTCTCATAGATGGATATTAGATTCAGGTTGTTACTTCTTTATATGTTCAATGAGGAAGATGTTTGACGCAGGATCTCTACGCTTGGCACATGAAGGCTGATTGCAAGGAGTATGCAATTACTGAGGTAGAAACAGTTACATTGGAGATATATGATAGAGCACAGACGTGTCCAAACGGGTGGCACAGCATGGCCCAGCCTGTTTACCGGACGGCACGACCCGTTTAGGCCCGGCTAATAAACAGGCTGTGTCGTACTGACCCATGTACCGGGTCCTCGACCCAAGCACAGCTCGGTGGCCTCATGGGACGTGCCATGCCGGCATGTGGCCTCGCGGCCGAGGCAGGCACGTTTGCCCGTTTGGCGCCAAAAAAAATCAAAAAAAAATTGAAAAATTGTAGAAGTTTAAAAAAATGCAGAAAAAATCTAGAATAATTAAGAAAACTCAAAAGAATGTAGATTTTTTTAAAAAAGTATACACGGGCCTAAACGAACCGTGCCGTGCCGGGTACCGACCTAAGCACGACCCGGCCAGATGGGCTATGTTGGCCATGCCCGTTCACGGGCCATGCCGTGTCTGGGCTGTGCTAACAGTGGTGGGTGGCACGACCCATTTGGCCATCTCTAATAGAGCACATTACACATTAACAGAAGTTCGGTATGTTACCTGCATAAAAAAGAATCTAATATCTGTCAGGTCGCTTGAACTCGAATGTTATGAGATATCAATTCGAGGTGGAGTCATGCGATTTACTTGCAAAGGGCGGGTGATTATGAAAAGTATCTGAAGCAATGAGGGATATCGATTGATGGGCAAACCTAAAGGAAGGGCAACCAATAGGAGGTCTAAAAAAATCCTGATCAGGAGAAGAAAACCGTATCGTCAACGATAAGTAATTATATCTCAACTGCAGTTATGTATGAAACTGCAAAAGACGGTTGCAAGATCCAGCAGGCGCAAAAACAAAGATGCAAGCTGTTGAAAGAAGGAAGACGTGGACTAACCACACAGTACCAATGAGCAGGTGGAGCTCAGAGGTAGTACAAACCTATGGTATAGAGGGCTGTAGGAACACGAGTTGTAGTTAACCAAATTACACAAACAAAGTGATCTCAGGTAGAGGGTTCGGAAGGTTAAGCCTAAACACCAATGCACACATTACGGCGATGTGCATAAGCCCATGTGGTGGGGGTACTCCTAAAGGTGGGAAGAAGAAAAAATACAGAGCTAACTTGGTGCGAGTTCTTGAAAGGGCATGGTAACTTCAATAGATAAGAGTCAATGTGAAGATTGTTAAATATGGTAACTCATATCTAAACTGAATTTGGAAAGGTGTACTAGATGAATCCTAATAGGATTAGAAATTTCTAATCCTAATAGGAGAATGATTCCTATTTACTTTGGAGGAGAACTAGAGAGGCTATATAAACCTAGAGGGTGATCATGAGAATCCAAAGCAACTAAGAAGCCACAAGTCAACTCATCCAGAGTAAGAGGTGCATGGGAGAATTAGAGACTAGGTTATTCTTTAGTACTAAATTCTTGTATAGGGTAAGGATCTAAAGGTCCTAAAAAGTTTGAAAGGTTGTGAGAGAGCAACAATCACTTGTACTATTTTGAGGTTATGCTTAAAGAATTTATGATCGGCTTTGTCAAATCTTTCTTTCTCATTGTGGTTGCTTCAACGCTATTATTTTGGTTTTCTCTACGAGATTCATCTACTTCATTTTTGAGACCGTGCACGCTCATGTCTTATCTTACGAAAAATATTGATCCGATCTGAAAGCTGCTGCGCATGAAAAGGATATCACAGTGTACTATTTCGGCTGATTTTACAGGTTGAATCGACAGTCAGCTGTGCTTCCATTCACTACTTCAGGTCCCAGGTTTTTTGGGAATGTGTACATCGCATTCGCATCTAGCCGGCCTCAAATCGGCTTGAAATTGATTGCACCAGTTTATCTAAGCAAGTGATTCGTGCGCATGCCGCGCACTAGTTGTGCAGTATTAATGTCATTACCTCATAGTACTACCCTTAGGCTGATGAGTGGTGACAGAGTGACAGCACTGTGGCTTTCCCTTCGCCAATTCCACTTGCCTGAAGTGTGGTGTTTATCTTGTTCTGAACTTGTTGCACTTGCACTAGCACCCCCTGACCACGAAGGCGGGAGGCACGAGAATAAAAGATCTTCTTTTTATTTCAGAAACAATAAAAGATCTTCTTGCTTCACCTCCATCCTCTTTCATGCATTTATGTTCTGATCTATTCCATGGACCATTTGAACAATAGTCATTTCCAGGCTGAGCCTGAATGTGTTTGCACGCTGAAACAATTGATGTGTGTGATTGCACTGTTGCAGTGGCACTTTGGACAGCATTGATCAACTTTGGAAATCATGTGTGCTAGTATGTATTTCAGTTGTTTTTCTGAAGTTCTTTGAATCGTTTGCTATGTAGTGACAAGTAAATTTCCACGGTGCTTGGAAGGTACTAGCACTTCAAAAATATCAATCGTTGACTAGCTAAAGGGTAACTTAGGTATATGGATTTTTTAAACAATATTATACTCCTTTCGTTCAGAAATATAATATTTATTTTGTCTTTGTACAAAGATTAAAGTTACGGTGAAATTGAGAAATGTATGAGAAAAAATGACTTAAATGCCCCATTTAATTGTTTTGGAAGATGAAAGATAATACTTTGTGTGTATGGTAATAAATAAATGCACATAGTTGAGAGGGAATAAATAAAGGTACAGTAGGAAAATCCTCATTAAATCTACATGTGAAAGTGCATCTAGGCACTTATGTTATTTTGGTGATTAATGAATGTTATTTTGGTGATTAATGAATGTTATTTTGGTGATTAATGACAAACACTCATAATGACAATCTATGTAAATTAAGTAAATGCTTAACTTAGTGCTTAGCAAATGACAAACCTCTAATATGATTATATTGCTATGAGACTAACTTGTTATTGCCTAGTTGAGTATCAGTCTCATCTATTTAGAGGAAAATCAAATAGGAAGGTTAAGCAAAGATAAGGTATGCAATTTTGGTATCTATTCTATATTTGTTATTGCATTCCTTTTGTGCAAATGCATAGTGAACTCCAAGTAGCATGTTGATTATATATATGCACATTGGTTCATGTCATATTTATTTGTGCATATATATTCATTTGAGTTTATTATAGTATGCATGTATTAACTAGAGTTAAACTTCATATTGCTATAGATTGACTTGGTGCATGCATGTTTTATTTGTATATCTTCTCATGCAATTCTCTTAGTGAAGTTTATCTAGTGTTGGATCACATATTTACTCCTACTCCAAATATTATTTGCACATGTACAATTCGTGTATATTCTATCATGTGCTTTATTTAAGTAAAGTCTGTGATCCTTGCCATGATTTAATTGATTCATCCTATTGGCAATTATATATCTCTCTAGTGCATATAGATCAATTACATATTCATCATGATGTACTTAGTAGAGAACATTTCTTATGTCAGGTGTTTCCATTTATATTGTGCTTCTTTATATGAAACACTTGTTGTAATCAACTGCTCACAAATATCAACTTATTCATATCCATTGAGTTTTTGGGACTAATGTCTTTCATGAGTAGTTTGGAAAGTATTAGGTCCCGTCTGTGTATGATGACCAAGGTATCTTGGAGGATGATCATTAAGCCGAGGTCAACAAGACGGCGGTGTCACCAAGAGCTGAGGACTAAGTCAAGAGCAACTTGGCGTGGAGATCGTCAGAGAGGATGATCAAGTCAAGGTTGATAGGACGAGAGTCTCATGAGGTGAATCAAGTCGAGTTGGACAAGGCGAAGATGTCATCAATTATGTGGTGAAGGTCTTCATGCATCGACATCAAGAAAGAAGACGGCAAGTGACTAGTTCTAGACTTATATTATCTTTGATTTAATTTGAGTCTAAGGATTGCCGTACTATTAAGAGGGATGCGATGTCGAATGACTTTTAGATGTGTCAAGTGCTCAAGTGATCCATCCTTGTGAATCTTAGAAAGAGAGTGGTGTTGGTACTGTCGGAAAGTGAGGGCTGTAGGTCTCTCTTGATTTCTTTGTGAAATCTGTGGTTATCCTTTGAGTTTTGGATAGTGAGACCTTGTTATTTGTGTAGCCCTCGTTCTTAGCTTTCGGGAGAGTCCAAAATCTCTGAAATCGGAGTCCGGAGTCAAAAGTTATGCTCGTTTTCGTCGAGCTGCTCAGTGCTATTCGGACTATCCGGAGTTAGTCCGGAGTATCTGGATATCCGGAGTATCCGGATATTCATCCGACTCTCGGGTTGAGTCTCTCTGTTAGCCTTTCTCGGTCAATCCGAGTATCGGTTGAAATCCGAGTCTCCGGATTGTGCGAGTTGCCCCAACGGCTAGTTTTTTGGGAGGTCTATTTATAGCCCTTCCTCCTCTTTGAGAGAGCTTTTGGTGAGGCTTTTGGAGTGGATTTTGAGGGGCTGTGTGGGGGCTTTGAGAGAGCTTTTACCCTTAGATCTAAGTGATCCCCTTGTGAGAAGGGTTGGGAAGAGTTTGTTGAGTGAGATTTGAGTTGATTGAGCACTTGATTTCATCTCCAAGCTTGTTCTTCGTGAGCATTTGTTACTCTTGGAGGTTGAGGACTCCTAGACGGCTAGGAGGTCGCCTACGAGCCACCGGAGCTTTGTGTGGTTGGCCGTGGGAAGTTTGTGAAGGCAGTTCGCCTCCGTAAGGGAAGGAATCAAAGGAGTGAAGACCGACGAGTGCATTTGTGCAACACCGGGAGGAAGAGGGTTGAAAGAGACCCCGGCTCAAGTGTGACCGAGCCGCCTCAACGGAGACGTAGGATCCCCTCAAGGATCCGAACTTCGGGTGAAAAATCTTTGTCTCCAAGTTTGCTTCTTACTCTTGCTTTAGTATTTGGTTTTGAATCTTTGGGAGCCCCGATCTACTCTTTTGTTGTGTTTGGCTCCAGATCTTCTATACTCTAGGTACCTGACATCATTAAGATCTTTTGTGTTCAAGTAGATTGTTGAAAAATTGCAGGGATTTAAAATCTCTCTTCGAGATCCTCAATCCGGAGTATCCGAATCCCTGAACCCGGACAGTCGGATAATCCGAGTATCCGGATTGAATACCGGACACTCGGGTTAGGACCCTCGGATCGGACTATCCGAGTATCCGGATTGAATATCCGGACACTCCGGATTGTTCAGACACTCGGAGATTTTATTTAGCGCAATATTTTTATTCCATTGCATTTAAGCTATAAAGTTTTTAATTCGCCTATTCACCCCCTCTAGGCGACATCCCTGTCCTTTCAATTGGTATCGAGCAAGGTCTCTCTTTATTAGACTTAACCGTCTAGAGAGTAAAGGATGTCGACTAGAGGATTAGAACACTCACATAATCCACTTGTGCTAGATGGCACAAACTATGCTTCATGGAAATTAATTATGACTTCTCATTTTAAATCCATGAGCCCCAAATATGGTGGATCGTAGATGTCGGTTTTCCTCTCCATTGAATGAAGTTGCTCCAACTGAAGGAGAAAGGAAATGCCTACATCTCGACGCTCAAGCTACTAATGTTTTATTTTGTGTTGTGAGCGATGAAATTTTTGATAGAATATGCAATCTCAAGAGCGCTCATGAAATGTGGATAAAGCTTCAAGAACTATTTGAATCATCCACTTCTATTGAGGATTGCATTAAGGAAGAGATGTCGGGAGATGAAACATCAAGCTCCACCTCAAGCTCAAGTGATGAAGAACCGACATCTCCATCAACCTCAACCTCCGCCTCAAGTGACGATGAAGATGCTCTTCCATCACAAATCCGTTGCTTCATGGCGAAAGGTAAGAATGAGGTAAGTGATGATAATGACGATGATGAGCTCTCTTATAATGAACTTATGAATTTGCTTGAGGAGCTCAATAAATGTCTTGGAAAGGAGAAAAAGAAATATAAAATTTTGAAGCTTGAACATGAATCACTTGAAATGATTATAATATGCTTCAAGAAAATCATGAATCCCTCCTTTCCAAAGAAATTCATAAGCCTAAGGTGGATATAGGAATCTCATGTGATTTAATTGATGAAATGTCTTGCTTAAATGTTAATCCTAATATTTCATCAAAATTTGACATATCCACCTCTTGCAATGATTTACCTTGTTGCTCAAATTCAAATGTTTCCACTTCCTCTATGCATATTGAGACTAATCTTGTAGAGGAAAACAATGAGCTCAAGGCCAAAGTCATTAGATTAGAAAATGACTTGAAGAAGTGCATCAAGGAAAAGCCGTTCTCGACGAGATCTTGAGCAAGCCAAGGGCACCTCAAGATAAGCGAGGACTCGGCTACATCTCCAAGAGGGAAACTAACAAGACAAGGCACAACGAAAGACATTCGAAGATCATCAAGTGCTTTGCTTGCAACAAGAAGGGACACTTCGCCTCCGTGTGCCCTAATAAAGTGGAGATCAAGCCACAACCATCAACAATGAGGCAAACCGACAAAGAGCAAGTCAAGAAGAAGAAGAGACGCTCAAAGCCTACTTGCTACAATTGTCGGAAAAAGGGACACATCGGTAAGGATTGTCCCAAAGGTATCATCCCTAAGCCTATTATTGTCAATGATCATTATTTGCTTAGGAAGGACAAAAATGGCAATGTGTTTGCCAAGTTTGTCGATTCTCCCAAGTATTTGCAAAATTATGATATTCAATTGCTTAGGAGAGATGAATCTAGAAATGTGTTTGCTCAAAATGCTAGACTTCCTAAGACAAAGAAAAATCATGTTGATCATGTGCTTAGGAAAAATAACAATAGCAAACCATTTGCTAGATTTGCTAGATCCTCTAAGCCAATGCATAATTTCAATTATCATATGCTTAGAAGAGATCAAACTAGAAAT
This sequence comes from Otatea glauca, assembly GCA_036346275.1. Classification (NCBI taxonomy): domain Eukaryota; kingdom Viridiplantae; phylum Streptophyta; class Magnoliopsida; order Poales; family Poaceae; genus Otatea; species Otatea glauca. Next base: position 46,407,234 of record CM070714.1, read on the forward strand.
GGTTTTGCAAAATATCATTGCCCTCCTAAGCCTTTTCATAAAAATACCAATCATTTGCCTAGGAGGAATAATTATTGCAAACCTATTTCTAATTATGTTAGTCAATTCAATAATATCCAAATTAGGACCATTTGGGTTCCAAAATCTATTGTGACTAACATTGTTGGACCCAACAAGGATTGGGTACCAAAAACCGCCTAAAAGATTTTTAGGCAATATGAGATGGATTGGACGTTTGGCTTCTTCAAAAGGGAAGATGACTTAATCATTTGCAAAATGGAGCCAAGCATGAGGATGATCACTCCAATCATGAACCAATGCCATCTTGGGTAACAAGTATTTAAATTGATTCTTATAGCTTATAGCCTTGTGTAGGTTATATTGCATTATTCATGAAAATCAATTTAGATTGCTTGATTATATGCTTGCTCATGCTTATTAGTTGTTCTGATTGCAATCTTGAGTAAGTTTGGGATTGTGGCACATTAAGGGGGAGTGATAAATCATAACCATGTATATTACATCCCTACATGTGCCCATATTTATATAAGTGCAAATATATATTTTCAAAATCAAGCCATTTAGCCAAAAGTCAAAATTTTGTATACCATTAGTATTCTTGTGAAAAACTAGTTGCAAAATGTATACAAATATATTTGAAATGTTTTTCAAAGGTTTTGGCTTCACAAAATCCATTTTGAAAAGAAAATGAGTTTCATGATCAAAATCTAGATAGTAGTATCTTGTTTTGGATTTAAACTTATAATTTTCATAGTATTAAATGTAAAATGAATTTGAAAGTAATTCCAAAACGAAAATCCTAGAGTTGGTCATTCTTAACAATTCTTGTGTTCAAAAGACTTTCAAAAGACCAACCTAGTGAAAGTTATTTGATTTTGAAATTACTAAAAACTATATTTGACCCATAATTGTCATACTATTGCACTTAGTGAGTTTCTCCGTTTGGACCGGATCTTGTGTAGTATCTTGGTTCAAAATGGTATCTTAGACTCATACACAAAATTCAAATCTCAATATCTCATCTTATTCTTCATTTGAATCTTGTGTTGAAATATTTGGCTTTGTTTTACAAATAGCTATTTCAAAAGGACCATTTTGGTCAAAAGTCAAATCTTATGTTTAAAAGGCCCAAAATTGTGAAAAGCTTTGTAAAAGTATTCTAATATGTATTTCAAATGTTTTACAAGCTTTCAAAATGAAAATTCTATATTGAAATCAAAATTGGTCAAAATTCTTGATTTGAACTAAAATAGCTTATTTAAGCATATTGCTCAAATCTTAGCATTCAAGTTGGATTTCATTATAAATGTTGGCTAGAAACCATCTTGATAATCAATTCTAAGCCATGGAAATTGAAATTGCATGAAATCCAAATTGAGTTGTATTTTAAGGCTTTTTATGAAAAACTATTTCCTATTTTAACTTGCTTCAAAAAAGGGTTAAAAGCAAAATATTTGTTTGAAATGCAAAATCTTATGAAAATAGTCTTCTAAAATGTTTTCAAATGCATTTCAAATGTTTTCAAGTATCTAACCCTTGGCTAGAAGCTAAAAGTCAAACTTTGGCCTAAAAGGATCTTTGTGATCTTGCTTTTGCATTTAACTTCAAATTTTTCTAAAGCAATATCTATTTGGAGTTTGAAAAAGTGGTCAATACAAAACTCATAAGGTTGATCATTTTAAGCATTTCTTTAGTTCAAAGTTTTTCCAAACGACCAACCGTTCAAAAGTTATAGCCACTTGAATTTGGCCAAAATCATCCATTTGACCCAAAATGACCCGTTATTGCATTTTGTGGATTTCGCTATTTGAATTGGATTTCTTTGTATATCTTGGATTGAAATAGTATTTCTAACTCATACAAAGCTATGAAAGTTCAAATCTCCATAAATTTCAATCCGGAATGCATTTTGAGCATTTGGTGAAAATTCAATTTCTTTTCAAACCTTCAAAGCGCACTTTGTCATATATTTTGAACGAAAATTCCTTTTAATGAAATTCTTTTTGGGAAACCTTATAAATAGTCCAATGTTTGTTTCTGGAAAGTTTCAAATCATTTGGACTCAATTTGAAAAAGTTTTGACTTTTCTTCTCTTTGAGCAAAGATCATGCCTACAAAGCAAAATTTGGCATATCTTTTTTTTGGAGACTCCTTTTTGGAAAATTCTTTTTGGAAAAGTTTCTTGGGAGTCTAAAGAATATTTATGCAAAATTTAAAATAATTTCAACTTAATTTGAAATAGTTATGCCTTTTTCTCTCTTTCGATCTTATTTGGCATACTCTTGCATTAAGTTGGATTTTACGATTTGAATGGATTTGATTATGCAAATAGGCTTATAAACATCTCTCTAAATCATATGAAGCCATATAATTGCATATTACCATTCAAAACTCATTTGGTTCTATTTTGAGGATTTGGTGAAAATCTTAATCTTTTATGTGTTTCATATGCAAATTTCACCACATTTCTCAAAGTAAAATTTATTTATTGAAAATCTTTGTTAGAAAACCTTCTCTCACATATGGAGTTCATATCTGAAAAATTCTCAAATTTATTTGAACTCATTTGCGAGATTGTTGACTTTATTTGACTTAGTGTCAAAACTAAACCTCCAATGCTTCTTTTGATCTAATTTTTTATTGGAGGGTGATATTTGAGAAAATCCTTTTGGAAAAAGTCTCTTGGATGTTCATGGATCATTTCTGCAAAATCTTATGGCTATTGGACTTCATTTGATCAAGATTTGATCCAAATTCAAAATGTTGATTTAGGATGAAGTTTGAACAACCCGAGTATCCGGGTAATATATCCGAGTATCCGGATTATCCGGACACTCGGATCAAAAACACCGAGTATCCGGTTGTACTTTCGCCCAAATTCTGAAATTGCTATCTACACTTTCTTGCAATATCTTGTTCATCCTATTTTTGGGGTTTCTCCTTTGCTCAAATCAATATTCAGTCTTCATAACCCTCGAAGAGGATTTCGAGTCGGATCTGTTCCGCGTTGATGATTTTTGTATTTGAGCAATGGTTTAAAAGTTATAATCGATTTTGTGCTGCTATTTGCGTCTGTTGAGACTTTAAGAGTTTTAAATTGGAATCTTGGCAAGCCTTTCGAGATGAAAACTAAGTGAACTTATTCATTGCTCCAAGCTTCTAAGTGGAGCATATCTATTTAAGTTTTCATTCCAATGAAAGTGCATCTTTTGGCTAAGTTATTCTGGAAATTGGATTTAATTGTATCTTAGCCTCAAAATGTTTTCTCTCTTGCATAACTTCGAGTTTATTATGGAAAAGAGAAAATTTCCCTTGTAAGCTCAAAAGTGAGGTTGAATGTGTTTTACTCATTGTCTCTCTTACAAGTGGATGTCAAGATCAAATTTGAATGAGTTTCAAATATTTTCATTATAAAGTGGTGTAATAAAATCTTCAATTGATATCTTGAATTGTTTTAAATTGCATGCAAAGAGTATTGTCTTGTATATCATATATATCATGCATGTTGTACTTAGACATTATCAAACTAACTTGGGTCAAATTAAAAGATATTTGTTCCCGGAAATCGTGTGCTTGTCTATTGATGTTCAAGGTATTGGAAAAGGGGTCATCTTCGACGGTGGGATGAAGGAAATGGAGAGGAGCTCCATAGTACGAGGATCTAAGACCGGCGCGGTGATCATGACCAATTCGAACATGCGGTGGACAAGAATCGACAAAAGGACGTGTTTCTTTTCTGACCATATTCAATAATGTCTGTGCACACCATTATGCTAAATTGTGTTATTCTAAATGGTGTTGTATTTTTCAATTGATATGATTAATTGGTATCTTTCAAGAGGTATCCTCTAATCCTAAATTGTTTTGAAGTGTCATCTAACTTGCATTCGGCATTATCAAGAACTAAAAGGTACATATGGGTGACACATTGCAAAGAGGTATGCCCTTGATAAGTTTATGAAATTCTTGATCATGAAAGTGCATCTTACTTATACAACCTTGATTCATGATCTTGTATACATCTTGTGATCATATAAGCAATTCCTTCTTGTGTAATCTTCTTTATATGATCTTGATTGTTAGAATTTGATTTGATCATAAGCATGTGCTTAAATTATAAATTTGCTATATGATCTTGATGGTTAAAGAATATGTGAAATCATATTCGTGTGTCATGTTTAAGCATCACTTATACCCTAAGAATCATGACTTCTTTAATTTGGTATAACTAGAAAAATCTATTACCTAAATCTTGGAAATAATTGGTATCATATCTTGCCTAGATTTAGGGGGAGCTTAATATTATTGTCCTATTACTAGCTCCTTATTTTTATTTTATTTTCTCCCTAATCTTTATATTGAGTGTGCAATCAAGGAGGAGAACAACTTTTATTGAATAAACAATAAGAATCTTTTAAGCACCTTTTTGGGATTAATGACAAAAGGGGGAGAATTTATGGATTTATCAATTGTCCCCTAATCGATTGACAAAAAGGGATGTTTTGTAAGTATGATCTCTTATTGTATCTTTATGCTTGTTTTAATGCTAAATATCTTAATATTGTCATTTGGTGCAATTGATAATAGGTTTGTCATAAATCACCAAAAAGGGGGAGATTGAAAGTGCATCTAGGCACTTATGTTATTTTGGTGATTAATGAATGTTATTTTGGTGATTAATGACAAACACTCATAATGACAATCTATGTAAATTAAGTAAATGCTTAACTTAGTGCTTAGCAAATGACAAACCTCTAATATGATTATATTGCTATGAGACTAACTTGTTATTGCCTAGTTGAGTATCAGTCTCATCTATTTAGAGGAAAATCAAATAGGAAGGTTAAGCAAAGATAAGGTATGCAATTTTGGTATCTATTCTATATTTGTTATTGCATTCCTTTTGTGCAAATGCATAGTGAACTCCAAGTAGCATGTTGATTATATATATGCACATTGGTTCATGTCATATTTATTTGTGCATATATATTCATTTGAGTTCATTATAGTATGCATGTATTAACTAGAGTTAAACTTCATATTGCTATAGATTGACTTGGTGCATGCATGTTTTATTTGTATATCTTCTCATGCAATTCTCTTAGTGAAGTTTATCTAGTGTTGGATCACATATTTACTCCTACTCCAAATATTATTTGCACATGTACAATTCGTGTATATTCTATCATGTGCTTTATTTAAGTAAAGTCTGTGATCCTTGCCATGATTTAATTGATTCATCCTATTGGCAATTATATATCTCTCTAGTGCATATAGATCAATTACATATTCATCATGATGTACTTAGTAGAGAACATTTCTTATGTCAAGTGTTTCCATTTATATTGTGCTTCTTTATATGAAACACTTGTTGTAATCAACTGCTCACAAATATCAACTTATTCATATCCATTGAGTTTTTGGGACTAATGTCTTTCATGAGTAGTTTGGAAAGTATTAGGTCCCGTCGTGTATGATGACCAAGGTATCTTGGAGGATGATCATTAAGCCGAGGTCAACAAGACGGCGGTGTCACCAAGAGCCGAGGACTAAGTCAAGAGCAACTTGGCGTGGAGATCGTCGAGAGGATGATCAAGTCAAGGTTGATAGGACGAGAGTCTCATGAGGTGAATCAAGTCGAGTTGGACAAGGCGAAGATGTCATCAATTATATGGTGAAGGTCTTCATGCATCGACATCAAGAAAGAAGACTGCAAGTGACTAGTTCTAGACTTATATTATCTTTGATTTAATTTGAGTCTAAGGATTGCCGTACTATTAAGAGGGATGCGATGTCGAATGACTTTTAGATGTGTCAAGTGCTCAAGTGATCCATCCTTGTGAATCTTAGAAAGAGAGTGGTGTTGGTACTGCTTGAAAGTGAGGGTTGTAGGTCTCTCTTGATTTCTTTGTGAAATCTGTGGTTATCCTTTGAGTTTTGGATAGTGAGACCTTGTTATTTGTGTAGCCCTCGTTCTTAGCTTTGGGAGAGTCCAAAATCTCTGAAATCGAGTCCGAGTCAAAAGTTATGCTCGTTTTAGTCGAGTCTGCTCGGCTATTCGGACTATCCGGAGTTAGTCCGAGTATCCGGATATCCGAGTATCCGGATATTCATCCGACTCTCCGGGTTGAGTCTCTCTGTTAGCCTTTCACCAATCCGAGTATCCGGATTGAAATCCGAGTCTCCGGATTGTGCAGAGTTGCCCCAACGGCTAGTTTTTGGGAGGTCTATTTATAGCCCTTCCTCCTCTTTTGAGAGAGCTTTTGGTGAGGCTTTTGGAGTGGATTTTGAGGGGCGTGTGGGGGCTTTGAGAGAGCTTTTACCCTTAGATCTAAGTGATCCCCTTGTGAGAAGGGTTGGGAAGAGTTTGTTGAGTGAGATTTGAGTTGATTGAGCACTTGATTTCATCTCCAAGCTTGTTCTTCGTGAGCATTTGTTACTCTTGGAGGTTGAGGACTCCTAGACGGCTAGGAGGTCGCCTCGAGCCACCGGAGCTTTGTGTGGTTGGCCGTGGGAAGTTTGTGAAGGCAGGTTCCGCCTCCGTAAGGGAAGGAATCAAAGGAGTGAAGACCGCGAGTGCATTTGTGCAACACCGGGAGGAAGAGGGTTGAAAGAGACCCGGCTCAAGTGTGACCGAGCCGCCTCAACGGAGACGTAGGATCCTCAAGGATCCGAACTTGGTGAAAAATCTTTGTCTCCAAGTTTGCTTCTTACTCTTGCTTTAGTATTTGGTTTTGAATCTTTGGGAGCCCGATCTACTCTTTTGTTGTGTTTGGCTCCGGATCTTCTATACCCTCGTGTACGACATCATTAAGATCTTTTGTGTTCAAGTAGATTGTTGAAAAATTGCGGGATTTAAAATCTCTTCGAGATCCTCAATCCGAGTATCCGAATCCTCAACCCGGACAGTCCGGATAATCCGGAGTATCCGGATTGAATACCCCGGACACTCCGGGTTAGGACCCTCGGGATCGGACTATCCGGAGTATCCGGATTGAATATCCGGACACTCCGGATTGTTCAGGACACTCGGGAGATTTTATTTAGCTGCAATATTTTTATTCCGCTGCATTTAAGTTACAAAGTTTTAATTCGCCTATTCACCCCCCCTCTAGGCGACATCCCCTGTCCTTTCAACATGCAAACCTTATATTTCTTAATAAGGACATTCAAACTATATGCCTTATATTTCTGATTAGGAGGAGTAGTTGATAAATACTTCCTCTATTCATAAATACTAGTATAGTGTCCTGTTTTTCAGTTTTCTTTTCCCAACACGTAATATATGGTCTTTTCCTTTTCTAGAACGTTTGTTTCCTTTTCCTTAATTTCAGGATATTTGTTTCCTTTTCCTTGAGATGATGCTGGAGGTGGGGGGAGATCTGTTGTGAGCCACAGGGATGAGTTAGACACATTAAACAATGACCATCGGATGTGGGTGAGTAAAGCTGAGGAAAGATCTGAGAGGTTAATTTTGATGGAGGCAAGTTTCTGGGAACGTTTCGCTGGGTGCATGAAGGTTGGGCTATCTCTAGTGGAGTGCATTATTTGGGGTGGACGTAGAAAAGAATATTTAGGTGCATTATAAAGGGGTATAGATTCATAAATATAAGGCGTATCTTGAGATTAAGGTTGTGGTAAAATTAAAAAAGAAAGAAAGAAATTGGCTTATATACCTCACATAATTGTCTTAAAGATGAGAGATAATATTTTGTGTGAGTGATAACGAATAAATACGAGAGAATAAATAGGAGTATAGTAGAAAAAATCATCATTAAATATACATATAAATCTTATATTTCTAAATAAGATCATTTAAATTATACTAGTATAGTGTCTGTGCTAACGCTACGACAGCAGTACACCCGTTTATCAATTAAATGAGAAGATAAGTATGAATACAACACTTAATAATAAAATAGAAATTTAGAATTTTAAATGAATTTAGAAAGAAAAACGGAACTAAATGGAGGTCGAATGGGCGAAAACGGGCTCCCAAAAGATTTTAAATCAAGAAAGAGAAATAAAAAAGAATTTTCTGATTTTAGATTATTTTTTTTGCAGCTTCCACAGAAAGAAAATGGGCGAATGGGCTTGGCCAACAGCAGGGGAGAGGAAGGCCGGGGTGGCCTGGTCGGTCATGATGGGTCGGCAGTGCAGGCGGCGAGATCGCCGACACCGGCGCTTGCGAGGGGGGAGTCACGATTGCGGTGAATTTCGCCGGGAAAGATGACGGTGATGGCTTGGGTTACCTCCAAAATCCGGCGATCTTTACAAGAGGGGGCACTTGGGGATTTACGCAATGCGATGGGGTGGATGAGAGCTCGTCGGCTTTTATAGCCCGAAACAAGCATATTTATGGAAACTATAATTTGGGATCAAATCAGATTGGGAGAAAATTTTGGCAATAGAGCACGAAATTTGGGGAATTAACACTATAGATGGAAAGAGGAGATTTGGTGCAAGATTGATGGAGCTTTGGAGCTTCTTTCTTGCTTTAATGGAGGGAGGAAAGAGAAGAAGCTTCTCTAGTCTGGGCTGCAGCTAGAAGAAGGTACAAGTGAGTTGCCTTCATTTTTTTAAAATATAGAAGGATTTTTGAAAAGATAGCACATTAGGTTAAAAAATTCTAGAAAAATTCTCAAAAAAACTTTCGATTATTTTGTACTTAACAAAATTATTTTCAAAAAAAATTAAATTATAAATTTGCCGAGTCACGGCGACCGCGAGGTCGCTGACCAGCAACCTCGTCGCGTCGGCAAAGCCACCGATGGCGACCGTGGAGCCATTGCACACTGCGTTCTCCCGCCATGGCCGCCCATCTCCGGTTTCCTTTTCCCAAAGACGTAATGTATGGTCCTTTCCTTTTCCGGACGTTTGTTTCCTTTTCCTTGATTCTAAGACGTTTGTTTCCTTTTCTTTGTTGATCTTTGGGCGTGAGGAGAGGTCTTGTGGGCCCACGGGATGATTTCGGAAAAATATGAAAAATAAATCTGCGCTCACGATCACCGGATCCGCAAGGAAAAAAGATAAAAATTAAATAATGCTCGCCAATCACCGGTTCCGTGAGAAAAATTGAAAAAATTAAGCAAAGACTCACAGGCATCGTTGGTTCCTTAGATAAAAACACAAACAAAAATTCAACGCTCTCCGTCTGGCAAAATTAGGCTCTATGGGGCTAAATCCGTAAAAAAGTCTCGAAAAGGGTCATATTCGGAAAAAAATACGATCACAATGCCAGGACAATAAAAAATTCAAGTCTTGTTCCTTGCATGTGGATCCTCCCTGTTTATTTCCTTGTTTGATTCATCCTCCTTCCAAATATGTAGTACGTACAATTTTGGCCAGTAGAAAATTCAAGTCTGGTTTCCTTGCATGCGGATCCTCCTTATTTATTTTCTTGTTTGATTCGCTCTCCTTCCAAATATGTAGGTGGGGGAGGTCTGTTGTGGGCCACAGGGATGATTAGACACACTAAATAATGGCCATCGGATGTGGGTGAGTAAAACTGAGGAAAGATCTGAGACGTTCATTTTGATGAATGCAAGTTTCTGGGGACGTTTTGCTGGGTGCATGAACATTGAGCCATCTCTAATGAGGTGCATTATTTAGGGTGGACGTAAGAAAAATTGCTTAGATGCATTATAAAGGGGTATAGATGTTTTATATTTAGAACGGAAATATTAACTAATCTAAAATCTAAATCGTCAAAAGCACTTGATCATGATGGTTGCCCAGATCTTTAATTGCACCTCCTCCCTTTAATTCTGCCATTAAGTGGCCCATTCCTTTTCGGTTGATCGGTATGCTTAACTTGTCTTCTCCTCCCTTTTAATTCTGACATTGACAACCACAATTAAATCAATCACAAGAAACATTGGAGAGGCCTTACAGAGTTCATGTCATTTTAACCTTGTAAATTACTGAATTACTATGTAAATATGTAATATACTAATCGATGTCACTGCAATGCTACGGCGTTCATGTCATTTTAACCCTGTAAATTACTGAATTACTATGTAAATATGTAATATAATAATCGATGTCACTGCAATGCTATGACGCCGTTGCCTTCTGCTGCCATTGGCATCGCCATCAATCAACTACTCCTTTTGGTTATCGCTGTCAAAAACGCTAAGCACTAGGCTTCCAGCAATGTTTCATGGTTTCTTTGTAGTTGCAAATGCGAATACAACAATAATTACGTGTAAATGTTGAAAAAAACTATGTACTTCACATTCAGTTACATAGTTTAATATCAATTACCTATATTCTCCACAAATAATGACAATCCAATTCAGTTACTTTGTACTGATCCCTCCGTCCAAGTTTATAAGGTATATTTTTTGAATGGTTTGTTTATAAACATAGAGCGTATTTTATATTTCAATACAAAATTAGTGTCAATTTCCCTATATACATCTAATAAATATCCATCTTTACTTCATATTCTCTATATGCGTACATTAAATATAGTGCTTAGTGATAATAATTTGGGATAATCTAATCATTTTCAATATTTTTTTAGTCTATGTGCTAAAAAAATGTCTTATAAACTTGGACAGACGTATACTCAATCTGCAACCTCGAAACCTAGCTTCGTCCATGGCTAGCAGCGTTAATTATTTTGAAGTATGGTTTGGTTGAAACAAAAAGATAAACGCTAGGATTTGGTAGTTTGAAACCAGAAGGATGTGTTACCTTATATAACTTCTCTTTCCAAGCTTACGTGTGTACGAAATTACGTATGTAGCCTCTAACTCTATCTTGAAGTTAATATCTACACAATTTAAGTACCTTTCAATAGGTACCTTTGATTATAGATTATCAGATGGCAACGCATGAACGGTTGCCATAACGTCCAAGTCCCGTGGCATACAAGCACCGTAAAAAGTTTCAACATTATGAGGAATGTAATTCAACCTGGTACAGATACTAATGTAACCATCTTGCATGAATTAGGAATAAGTAAGGTGATCGATCAATATCCGGGACTTATTTCTAACATTGTTTTCGGAATTAAGGTGTGTGTCAACTCTATCCTAGCCTCTAGACGTTAGGTACCAGGAAGCATAGGGCCAGGATGTACCGGACACAGTACGCGAACATAAATTTGAAAAACAGTTCACATAGATCAAGAAATTACCTCTAATTATTATCACTAAACACTATATCTAATATATGCACATAAAAAATATAAAATCAAGATGGATATATATTAGGGGTATAGTGGAAACATTATACTAATTTTACATTAGAATATGAAATACGTCATATATTTATAGGCAAAACTATTAAAAAATACGTCTTATAAACTTGGATGGAAGGGGTAATTAAGTTGTCCACAAGAGACAAAATAATTAAACTAGTACTCCCTCTGTTCAGAAATATAAGACGTATTTTGATTTTGCACAAGAATTAATGTTGTGATGAAATTAAAAAAGATATGAGAAAAATTGTCTTAGAAGTAAAGACATAATATTTTGTGTGGGTGGTAATGAATAAATGCACATGATTGAGAGAGAATAAATAGAGGTATAGTAGGAAAAAACCATTAAATCTACATACAAGCTTTATATTACTAAATAAAAATATTTAAACTAGAGATCTTGTATTTCTAAACGGAGGGAATATAACCAATAGATTGTTCGGTTGAATTCAAATGAGCATGCAATCAAATATTTTTGTATATAGGGCCTGTTTGTTTTAGCTTTCGATTTTGTATTCTAGCCCCAAAAGCAGAATAAAAAACAAAACAGCCCGATTCTAGAATTCGATTCTCACAATACATCCCACCCATATACACTAGAATACAATCCATTTTATATGTGTTTTTGAATTTCAGCTTTTAGATAATCAACTACTCTACAACTAAAATCCAGAATCAACCTTTTGAGAATCCCGCTAAAACAAATAGGCCCATAGTGTTGCTGCTGTTGAGAAATTCTTATATGCTGTCACAGTCAGTGCAAGTCGCCAATGTGTGTGTGTGTGCAACGGCCGAGTTCGGTGCAAATTTGTGTTTCCCCCCTTTGGTTTTGATCCAAGTCATTATTTAGAGGGTGGCCGGAAAAGTAAGAATCTTTACAATAGAGATGCTATTGTTCATGTGTGATATTGCTAGATTCTTTTTTGCCTTGATGGTAAGAGGAGTTGATCAATTCAGCTGCGCAAGGTTTTCTTGTTAATTGTCTCCCGCGTGATTGTAACCCCAATAATGAGTAACGAACATTGAACTTCTTTTTCGAAAAAAAAAGCGCGAGATCCTGGGGTTAAATCACGCAAAATCCAGAAATGAGTAACCCACACTAGGGGGCAGAGCAAAAAAAAAGTTATTGGAGTCACCAAGACACATTGAGGTCAATATGAGCGTGAATTAGTAATGATAATTTGTAATACCATTATGAGCATAAACTTTCTTCACGTGTTAAGCTAGATGGCATTGGGGTCACTTGACCCCATTCCTTGTAGACTGCCACACAATGTTTTGTTTAGCCCATACAACTTCATTAGTTCAATGCACACACACAAAAAAAAATCCTGGCTGGGAATTCTAGAAGCTCCCTTCTAACGTGCACTGACTATTTCCTTTGAAGCAGTCATATGAAAAGTTAGCAAATCGAATATATGCTTTGACCTGTGGCTAAAAAATGAGAGGCCAAGCCCCATCCCTTTCGGTTCACTTCCAAGTTCCGACCTGAATCTTATTCTGCTTTGCGCGGACGTGCTCCGTGTGTCTGATCACATTCGCGCGCGACCGATCCCTGCCGTTCACAACGTTCCAACGTATCCATTAAGACAAGTGTTTTCATACCTTTTTTTTTAATAGTTCCACATATATTAAAACATAAATAAAAGATATATTGTGATTACTTATCCCTTCGTTTGCTTCAAGATTTATGCAACTTGTATTGAGAGAACAAACATTAAAACACTCTCATCGATTAATCTGATTGGTATTATAGCGTCGAAGGAAACCTCGAAACGCAGGTGCAGGCATGTAGGCCTTTCCAAAATCTTGATACGCCGACTCCACTTGCAAGCACGCAGATAGATAGCATCCTAGCCGACCGTGCGGCATAGGGTATTACATATGGCACCAGATTCAACCGTGATTACACGTGCGGGTTAGGGGCGCGAGCATATAACGTATAGCATGATTTGGATTGGGGCGTTATAGTTGGTACCAGAGTCGACCCTCGCGGTTATATGTGCGGTATACTCCACGTGTAGGCATAGATAGTGGACACATGGTGTAGCATATTGTTTGCACCCAAATTTGGCAGGTACAGTCAAAATCGGCAGGGTGTAATCAGCAAATCGTGACCAGCACGCGGTATGGAAAGATTTAAAGATATTTGGTTACGGTAAAGATTATGAGGAAAGACCGTCCGAATTAAGGCCAATACGGATTGCGTTCTGCAACGTGCTGTAATAAGACTCGATCGGCCGATAGGTATAAAAGATAGACAAAGGCAGACGGAAAGAAGACACACAATCAAATCAACAAGTCTGCATTATACTTTCATCTATTTTTCTATCGACTAAGAGTAGTTCTTGTAATTTATAAGCTTTGTAATCCGATCTTAATTAATAAAGTTGTGTATCGCCGATTATGATCTTCATTGGTTACACCCTCAGGTCAGATTTTCTCCGATCTTGTTGCGTATCGCCTCCTTCTGGGTTGATCTACCTTTACCTTCTGATTAGTCTTCATCGGCTAATTAGGCTTACCGTTATCTTCTATTTGATCAGCTTTTGGCTCATTGGGTCTAAGCTAGTCGCTTCCCGGGATCGGCTTTGAGCTTATTTTATATTTTCCTTAACAATTATAGGTCAAATCGATTGGCACGTTCTGAACCAGATATTCGTCTGGTGTGTTGTGGTTGAAAAATACTACTTCAAGTTTTCAATGCCAACACATATGTACCTCCTCGTTGGATCGTTTTAAGAGTGGGTATATGTGAGACATAGCCCAATTGAGATTGAACCCAAATGAGATCTATATAGGGTTTGAGTGACCCTTTGAAAGTGGATGTGTGTAAGACCCGGTCCAATTGAGATTGAGTCCAAGTAAGATCCATATAATTTATGATTTGAGGGTGAGTGAATGTGAGACCCGGCCCAATTAAGATTGAGCCTAAATAAGATTCATATAGTTTATGAGTGCAAGAGTTGGAAAGATACTCCCGCATTACTTGTTGAGGGTAAGATAGTAGCATGTAAACCTAGGTATCAAATACATTTCAATCTCTGGTTTAACCCTTTTACGAGAAACAAAAACGAAAATGTAGGTATGATTGGTGCAAGCGCATAATTTATATACTGTTTAAGTTCAGATCTGAGCCGAACCTAAGCCGATTTGAACCTAGCGCGTTACAACCACTCGGATAGTCAGATGAAAGCCGATTCTGATTGCTATTATCTAACTTCTAGCTAGACTTAGCGATCAAATTGGCCAGACGCCGCGATTTGATTTTCCCTGGCCATATGCTCGCTCTGTGAAGTCAATGGTGTCAAACTGTCAATTCGACTCATCTATGGCCGAGTCAATTCTTGGTTCACCGATTGTAAGGCCTCGGATTGTCCCGAGTCAGGCCGTTTTGTTAACTTGAGGGGGGCCACTAGTCTTTGGGTCAGCAAGGCCCAAAGCACAAGTAACATAATCAAAGCATTTTCTTAGGCCGATTTGTGACAGCCGGAGGAGGATGTACATTCTGCAAAATTGTGTCGTGCGCAAGCTGCACCATGGTCAAATAGCATCCGTTACAAAAATTAAACACATAACGAATACAGATCTTACAAAAAAACTAAATTTTCCTACGTCTCTTCTAATACATATACATATATCTTTATTCTAAAAATAATATTATAGATGCTACGTGTGACGCCCCCACTTCGCCTGACCAGGCCAGGACCCGTGGAAAAATCATAGAGCAGAGTGCGTCAGGATCAGGCTAAGGAAAACAACACATGCACGGATAGAAATTTCCACTGAATAGTACTCGGGAATTATTCTTAAAGTGCATATAGTACTGTCTTATGTCAGGCTACGGTGTTTCTACACCGCCCGCCTAATATTACAATATTATTCTAGATGCCTCCCTCCTGAGGGTAGATTTATTCCGCCAGGTCTTGGTCACCAGCCCCCTCATATTCATATCCCTCCACAGCAATATCGGTATCATCATAAAATTCACCTTCTATCTCATCTGGTTGGGTGCACTCAACATGCTCTGAAAAACAATAGAGAAAGCAAGACTGAGTACACCAGTACTCAGCAAGCCGCGGAACCTTTATGCATGGGTATAAAATATACTTTTCGGCCACCAAGCCGCTACTCCAAAGTAGTACTTTATCCAAAGTACCCTTTTACCCATTTGTTAAAAAGTGTCAAGCTTTAACTTTTAAATCTAATGGCAGCCAAACAACGTGGGGTCTTACATCCTGTGTTAGAGGAAAACCCACACGACGTACTTCCAAACCCGGAAGCTAGGAGCGATATCACATTTAACTCTGATCAGAGGTGTACTGCTTTGCCCATAGCATCACTTTGGTTTATTGTCACAGTGCGCTTCCTTAGGCACACTAATAAACCAAGGAAACAGAACGTTTGGCCAACCGTACACTAACCTCTGCCATACCGCCTCGCCTCACCAAAGGCACGCGGGTCGAGACTCCTCCCCCGATGTCTCACCCTAGGGTGACTGCTCTCATCTAGCACAGTCACCTTTCTCACCTTGGCAGAGTCAGCTACTTGTCGGTTACTTTGTTCAGCCCGTCCCATACCGGGTCTATGGTCAGCACGGCTTGCGCCGATTTTGTGGTAAGTGCCAGTTTGGTTTGTCCTTAAATGATACTCTATGTGGAGGAGCCCTGACTTTCATAGCAACCCAACCGGGGTTGCTCATACCCTGAGCTCTTCCACCCGCCATTTACTCCATAACCTCACCAAGGTTATGGTTCTAACACTGGATCTAGTCGATCCAGTTAGTGTGATTTAATTTCTTTTAGAAATTAGCTTTTGAGATGAATGCAAGAGTTTCAAACAACCCAAGTCACAAAAGCAGTTCACAGAACATGATCGAAGGGCGACTTGCCTGGATGAGTGATCACAGAGTTGTCCACAGTATGAAGTGGCTCTAGCTGTCCTCTGTTGTTATTGTGGAGATTTCCTAATAAGAGTATTAAGCTTTTAATATTTATATTCCTCAAATTGGGTTTAAATCCTAATGCAAGATTTCTAACAAGCGATTTGTAAAACAATTTACTAATGCCTGTATTTTGGGATCAGTGACTTTTCCTTCGATTTATCTATATATGAATGCATAGTAGTTGGATCTTTAACTTAATTCGTAAAAGAGAAAACAAGAAATAGATTGTGGATTTGCTTCCTATTATTTTTCTTGATCTGCTTTTCTTAGTCCGTATATGCATTGGTTCGGATCTGACATAAGTTATTTTATTTCATATTTATTTATTTATCTATTTATTTTATTATCATTTTTTAGATTATAAATATTTTTTTCACGCCCAAAAAATCGCCCAAACGGCCGCGACACACTCAACCCTAACCCTACCTCTATTCCTCTAATCCCTACCCTCTTTTCTTCCCATCCTGCCGACACACCGCCTCTCCCGCCTAATCCTCCCTCGCTCTCCACTCCCTCACGCCGCCCTTCGGGTTCCTGCCAGACGCCACCGCCGGCCGCCGTTTCCCCTGCGCACCGACACTTCCGCCCACGCCACCGCTCCCTCTCTCTCAATCCCGGGCGACGCCTCCCTCACCCGCGACGCCACCCGAGCTCCATCGCCTCCCTCTCGGCGCCGCTCCGAGCGCCGCCTCCCTCTCTCTATCTCGCTCGACCACTGCACCTGCACCGCCCCCCTCTTCCTCTTCCTCTTGCTTTCTTCTCCCCGCCTCTCCCTCGCGCAAGCCGCGGTCGCCTGGCCCTTCCCCACACCCGGCGGCCTTCTCCGGTGCCGACGCCCGCACTCCTCACTCAAGGTAAGAGACCACCCTAAACCCTCCCTTTTCTACCCCTTCTTCTCACCCTCTTCTCTATTTGCCCTCGGTCGCCGCCGAGCCCGACCAGCCCCCAGCGAGGAGAAGGTCCATGGCCAGGGGCCCGCACCCGAGGTGGCGCTGCAGCCACCCGCACTGGCCACCACTTCTCCCTCGGCTAGGAGCTCGGCGCCCACAATCTAAGTTCTAACTCCGATTCTTGCCAGAACCAAAAATTGTTCACTTCTTTTTGTGATTTGAATGACATGAGAATGATAAACATCATGGTGGTTGGGAACATTGGTGAATGCCGGTTTATCTGTGATTTAACCTCTTCTCATGATTGCTTATCATTGTTTTATTCCTCGAGTTCTTGGTGGTATTGTGTTACTGTGATCCATGTATGTATTTGTAGTTATGAGTAAGCGAGGAAAGAAAGAGTTTGGGACACATATGCTCTGAAATATGCTAGTCGAATTCTTGTCTTAATATAGATTTACCCTGGGTTGTCAAAATAAAATGCATGCTAAATTGTTCTAGGAAGTGCGGGTGTAGGCTTGGGTTATGCATTCTTATTTAGCATTGTTTTGATCCTTTAAATGAGCTCTGAGTAGCAATGCCTTAGTATGGTTTTATTAAATCAAAACACATGTGTTCACAGAGGTTAACAGATAGCGATTTTCCTTTGGTTGAAACAGTAGGGCTTACATTCTTATTACTTAAGCACATGAGAAGACCCTATTTAACAGAGAGAGTTCAACTTAGATTTTAATGCTAAAAGGTGCTCCAGTTAAACTTTCTTTTCTGTCTACCATAAATACAAATAATGATTCTTTTGAGGATGAGATGAAGGAAAAGAACATGCTACTGAATTCTTGCTAAAGCATAAGATAGAGTAGGGTTGTTTTCAGTCATGAACATTCTGATAATTAAGTACCTTTCCTCCTTTATTAAGATGTACATATGCTTTGATGTAAAATACCTCTTTAGATCTCTCAACACGATTTATAAAAATGCACAAATATATAAATGGATTAGGCCTTACTGGTTCGGTTCTTAAGTAGGAAGCATGGGATAAGAACTAGACACTTGAAGTTCAAACAGAAACACAAGATTTTAGAAATTAGAATCATTTGACTAAACCTTAACTTCATTCTAAGCGGACTATCTAGAAGCTTAAAGAGGACTAGAAACATGCATGCTGTACATGCCAAAAGCTCTGGATCCTTTAGTTGCTCGAATATTTTGATCATAGAGTTGGTGTTCTTTCAATGACTTAGCTTACATGTAAGCATGAGGTTTCTAGTTCTCTTGCTCTGGACTTGATATTACCAAGACCTCCTACTTTGGATTCAAAACTTGACCTAGGTGGGTTTAATTGAGTCATTAACAGCTACCAACTTTTTGGATGCATCGGACAAGAAAACAAAAAGATAGCCTACTAAAGACTAGAACACGATAAATGCAGAGATGATAGTGGAAGATGGTGAAGGGAAAATGGAGGTGGCCTTGATCGCTTTACTCCTCCACGGCTGCTATCTCCTTGACAGAGGTGGACCAGCAAGGACAAAAGTTCTCACAGTGGATGAAGGTAGGTGTATGCATAAAAGCTTCTAGGGTGTACTGGCTGGTTCTATTTATACTGCTAGTTTTTATTGCTTTGAAGTAGCTGAAAACCACCCTCCTTTGCAGGAAAACTGTGGGCTAGCTATGGCATGCATGCAGCCAAGGTCCTGCCATTTGGCAAACAGTATGGGCAAAAGAGCAGCTAAATTGCAGTGGAGAGATGGGCGGAGGCCGCTTGTACGAGAGAAAATGAAATGACAGATAGAGGGTCGGTTTGGCTGGGTGGGAGGGAGAAAGTGAAGAGTGAAAACTTGTAAAATCTGGGAGACTGAGAGTGATGATTGAGGACTGGCTTGAAGAGAAGGAATGTAATTTTTTTTTCTTTGATGAAGCTAAACTGTAAATTGCCTGCTTGAGCTCATCTGAATGTACAGAATTCGGTTGTAAATTGATGTGAGGATGAATTTTGTTTAACTTGTATATACTCTTTGATGATTTGCAAGAGAAAGGTTAAAGGTGTAAATATGCATGATTATGGGTTCATTACCAAGCTGCTGGGATAAATATCCATTGAATGATTGACTTTCTTATGAGATGAGACTAATTAAAACTAGAGAGGCACTAAGGATATGCACAAACTTAGTTTTTCCGAGACTTTTGGTGTCCTTGAGATATTTAACTTTGCAACTTAGATTACTGAAGCTTTAAGTTGAATTAGTGTATAACTGGATGGAGGGCACAGTGAAAATGACTAAGGTAGATTTTTGGGTAGGTTTTTACAGCCTTCCCTCCTTTGGTATCATTCTATCCCGGACACATGAAGGCTGAAGACTGCAGAATGCACATTCACCACAATTTGGAGTATATATATATATATATATATATATATATATATATATATATATATATATATATATATATATATATATATATATATATATACATACCAGTTCCTTTCATATCATTCTATCCCAGACACACGAAGACTAAAGACCGCAGAATGCACATTCACCACAATTTGGAGAACTCCTTAGTCCCTAATTCCTATACTTCCTTTTGCAGCAGTGCGATCAAATAATCCAATCATTTAGCCTTCTTGCACATAATATGTGGCGACTGGTGTCACCTGATATGATGATTTCCTACAGATATTCGTCCCATAGAAGGAAAATGAGGCCATCTTCCTACAGCTGCTACGATTTCTGAAAATTTTATACAGCAGTTTTGTTCGAGGTATCAGTAAAAAAAAGAGAAATTCTATAGTGCATTTTCCTGATAGTACGTAGTAAAAATCAAATCTAATCACTGATTTGTTTAGGGTATTCTTACCACTCTGCTATTGGAGGAAGTATAAAAAAACACTAGTTAATCTAATTCATTAGATAAAAAAATAAACGATCCATATTGAATTCAGTGTAATATAAAAAGCTAAAAAAAAATGCACTCTAAAGTGAAATATGCTCATCTGAAAACGCATAAAAGGTAAAAAGAAAAAGAGATGTCTAGGCCTCCAGGGCATAATGGTCGTTATTGAGCAGAGAAAAGATTGATCATGAGTCAATGGGATACGTTTTTGCTTTTGTCAATGCGTTCTCACTCACAAACATCGCATGACTGTTAATCTTCATCCCTCTTCAGTAGCCAACTTTTTTTTTTTTTTGCCTAATCTCTCACTTTTGCAAGAAAACACGCGAAAAGAACAGAGAGCACGATACGAGCCGAAAAGCACGACGAATGTTCATCGCATCATATCAGGCGAACAGAACCATTCCCCTTCCTTATCCACAATACCTACAAGAAGAACCAGATTCGTCCTAGCTCGAATTTGCCAAGAACGAATGAAACGGCACATCACACGAATCTTATTCCTCCGGCCCACTCATACGATCGCGCAGGCATTGGGGTTCTCCTCGCTGAAGATGGTGGTGAGCCTGTTGCCGTCGGTGGCGATGCTGTAGATCTCCTCGCGCACCGGTGTCGGGTAGCTGTTGCGGTACTCCCCGGAGAAGTACTCGTGCCGCCTCGGTGTCGCCTCCCACCTCGTCAGCGGCGACGGCGCGTACCGGAGGTACCCCTGCGGCTGCGGGGCCGAGGCCGGGGACGGGCCGTGGCCGTGACCCGGCGCGTAGCTGTTGTCGTTCGGGCTCGGCGCGTGCTGCTGCTGCGGTGGCGGTGGCTCGGGGAACCGGACGCGGTCCGGCTTCTTGTTTTTGCCTCGTTTCGGCTGTTTCGGCTCGGCCGGTGGCGCGGACTGCACGGGCGCGGCCGGCTCGGGTTGGGGTTGCGGCGGTTGGTGGTCGGGCTCGTGTTGGAGCGGTGGTGTTTGGGATTGGAGCTGCGGCTCTGGGCCATGTTGCGGTGGAGGTTCTGGTGGTGGTGGTATCACGTACACGGAGTTGGTGCCGCTGAAGTTTACAGTGCGCGCCACCGGCGGCGTGTAGTGTGTCTCTGTGGGTGGGCCGGGCAGGTAGGCCATGGCGTAGTCCATCCTCTCTTCCCTCCGTCTGTCGCGCCCTGCATGTAGTCACAACTCGAAAATCTTAGGCTCTTAGCTGTGGTAGAAAAACTTCGCAGTTTTGAGATTGATTGGTGATAATTGGCAGTTTTAACACAAGCCTGGTCTTACGTATCATCTACGCGTGAGATTAGTCGATCATAGCTAGTAGCAAAATTAAACTCATTTGTAGCAACCGAGCATATGCTGAACACAACACAGAACATTACTGCTGATTGACGACATCCGCGAGCCATGCAACACCGAGGGCTATCGATCATTATCAGAAGGGCAGAAGCAAAAACAAGGCGAGCAAAGAGCTATTTTCGTGTACGTACCGTTGCATTTTCCGAGCGCTTTCGATGCAATCTTGCCCAGGAGATAGCAACCCATATCATGCGAGCTCCTTCAGTTCGCGGCGACGAAATGGAAGGAACGGGCCTTTTAAAGAGGAATACTTGTTGAGCAGTGCTTCAATACTTTCCCTCCTAATACAAGTTGCACAAATCTTGAAGTAAGCGAAGGGGTAAGTAGTCTCCATCTACCCTTCATTAATGCTTTAATATTTGTGCAACTGTAGAAAAGAAAAGCATTGAAGCACCTCTCATACTTGTTTGGTTGGTGCTAGTGCCACCCTGCTGGGAAGAGGAAATCCAACGACACTGAGCTCCTACATAAGAAATCGTCTCTTTTATAGGCCCATGTGTGTGTGTGTTTTTTTTTTTTTTGCAAATCTAACTTTTTTCAACACAATTACAAAAACAGGCACATCCCCAAACACTAAAGCACCGGTCACATACCATGGTCCTGCACTGCGGAAGTGTCTGACGGTGCTTCCACGATCAGAGATAGAACTATTTTTGCAATTACATTCAGAAGAAGCTAAATTTTAAAAAATTAAAATAAAATTAGAAAAGTGATTATTTCCCTATTAGACGCTTCTTTTTTTTCCCTCGAGGAAGGCATCGACTCAAGAGGCACAACGCGTATAAAAGGGTGGCCCTCGTTTTCGTGGATAAGTCCGAGCTAACAAGTGGTGGCGGAATATATTCCTCCCAAGACATGCGTTTCGGCGAGAGGAAAACGCCTACCTTCTGATAAGTAAAGGCGTTTCCATGGTTTACATTTGTCATACATTGCACAAAAGGGCCATGGTGAGTTTGCGCGGATAAACTTCGACTGCTGCTCTGCTTGCGTGTTGACTTACCTGAATTTAGACACGAGCAAACAGTGCCCGGTTGCCTGTGATCTAATGATATCTTAACGCGCAATGGCGCATATTGCCTACCTAGCTTCAACCAGGAAAGATTAGCCGCCTTTTTCGCTTAAAAGAGAATTGCAAATGTTCTCGTCTTTTCTTATGCGAGAAAGTGGCTTTGGTTATGCTCAGGGATTTGAGAAACGAATTTAATCGAGGACGCGTAATTATTCATTTCGCCGTGACAAACTCGAAGCACGTAAACTTGACTATGCTGCATGCCCTCTGTCCTCGGGAGAGTATCGTGCAGCCCAGGCGCCCAGCTATGCTCTACTCATGCGCTGGTGATGAACAACTACAATGGTGACGCGAGCCGAAAATCTCAAAGCAAAATTTCGATACAGGAGCAATAATTGACAAATGCAGTATAAGTTCACACAATGAAGCCATTGAGATTACTTGAAACTTAAACGCCACGTGCCACGTCGCGGACGCCGCTCTCCACGTGAGCAAATCGAGAAAACGCGCGATTGACGTTCCATACACGAGTAAATCAAGAAAACGCGCGAAAAGGACCTAAAAAGAATATTGTGTTTTCCGCAAATGGCTTAAACGTAATGCTAGAAAAACGCAAAAAAGGATCTAAATGCAATGTATATTTTTTTCCCCAAAAAAAAAAGTACCTGAACTTTTTTTTTCGAAAGGACCTAATCGTAATTCCGTTTTTTGGTAAAAGGACCCGAGCGCAATGCTTAAAAACGCATAAAGGACCTAGATGTAATATATATTCTTTTTTCGGAAAAATGACCCAACCGTACCTTTTTTCCGGGAAAAGGACCTAGTTGTAATTTTTTTTCGGGAAAAAGACCTAGTTGTAATTTTTGCTCCCGACTCAAAGCAAGGAGAAGGCAGGAACTCTTTAGACTTTAGTAGAAGGTCGCGCTGAGCCGGCTTGCTCCCAGCTCAAAGCAAGGAGGAGGCAGGAACTCTTCAGACTTTAGTAGAAGGTATTATTCTAAGCAGTTCGTGACACCTGAAAAACATATCCAATCCTCCTAAAAAAATATTTGTGCTGACGGTGCTCCCACTTCTCAAAAAATAGTGTAAATAGTCATGAATAATTCTAACAAAAATTGAGTAAGTTTTGAAACTGCAAGTTTTTATAAACTATCATAATACTACATGTTTTAACCCCTATTTCACAAAACTACAGATTTTAGAAGAATTTGCATCACAAAACTACATGTTTTAGAATTGACTGTTTCTTACAGTAGATCAGACAGTATGAACCCATATGACAGCCTTACGCGCACTCATTTCTCGTTTCACTCGTGTATGAGACTACCATGTGAGCTCACTGTCAAACCCATTACAAAAATGATCAATTCTAAAACATGTAGTTCTTTGATACAAGTTCTAAAATCTGTAGTTTTTGTAAAACAGAAGCTAAAACATGTAGTTTTGTGATAGTTTGTACAAAAAAACTTGTAGTTTTATAAAATCTACTTGATGTTTGTTAGAAAAAACAGTAGGTTTTAAATTCAAATAGACAGCCCTCCCAACAATCCTCCCGATAAGTTTTGTGTATCTAAAACCTTTAGTTTTCTGTTAATTTATACAAAAAATTTTGTAGTTTTGCGAAATTTACTTAA
This sequence comes from Otatea glauca, assembly GCA_036346275.1. Lineage (NCBI taxonomy): Eukaryota > Viridiplantae > Streptophyta > Magnoliopsida > Poales > Poaceae > Otatea > Otatea glauca. The sequence continues at coordinate 46,431,170 of CM070714.1, forward strand.
TTTTTTTTTTCATAAATCGGGTACGATGTAATCTATTATCCCACAAATTTTAAATATAAATTCAACCCATACAGTTATAAACAAAAAAAGACAAATATCAGTGAAAAGTAGTTTTTATCTTTTCATTTTCATTTTGGATTTTCTTTTTAGTAGAGTTTGTATTTATTTTTTTTGTTTCTCAATGTGTAGATTGAATTCATATTTAAAATTTTGTGTAATGATATACATAATAAATGATATACTATATTATGTCCCATCTACGCATATTTTTTTGAAATCTTTTTATAACCATCTGAACCATTTTCCAAGGAGGGCCAGCTACCGCACGAAAGTATTGGGAGCACAGGAAACCTTCTCGTAACAGCTGCTAGCCTGCTAGTGTGCCACTAATCTCTGACGCTTCCTTAAGCAATCAAGTTGATATCAGAAAATAGCGAAATAATGTGAAATGGTGAAATACATTACAGTGTCAAGATAAATTCGCAGTGTGGTATAAAAAAAAGATAACGCGGTGTATTGTGAACAAAGCACAAGCCTGGAACTGTAAAATCGACGGAGAATAATTGGACCGTGCGACCTAGCTCGGTCCAGGAATTGGATGGCTCGATGTCTGTTGCATGGTAACCCAAACTGTGTACTTGACGCAGAAAAAATATTGGAATGAGAGCTAGAAAGCTAAGGATTTATTATTTCTACAAAAATGTAGCAATAAATATACAAAAGGCACATATCGCAGTCCAATTATCCACAGGCAATGAATCCATATATTTTCTATGAAATACTATAACCTTCAAGCACCCTATCCTAATGCCCAGTTTCCTCACCTCCATGCTTAGCCTCCCTAGAGAAGGCCCGCTGAAAGCATGGAGAGCTAATATCACAACACAGCAGAATACATCACGCTGCAGTTGGTTGCAACGCTTTTATCGTTCTCCTCTGCCATGTGGCTGTCTCTGGTTCAAACCTGAGTTCCCAGGTTGGCCAGTAGTGAAGGTCCTGTTTCAAAGTAAGCACGCGAGGTTTTCCATTCAAATGGACGGTCCTCACCCTAACAAATTCACCATCTTCCAATCCCTGAGAAAAAGGTTAGTTTAACCGTATTAATTCAAATAAATGGCGTATGAACCTAGTAATTAAAAGACTGTACCATACCAAAGGAAGACTGCTATTGACAATGCATACCTTCACCACTTGTATAAAGGTTTCCAGATCTGGAGTTGGTTGCCCATTAACTTCTAGTATCCACTGGAGAGCATAGAGACCGTATCTATGTACGGGACTTCCATGACACCATCTGCATAAAATCCTTGCTGCTCATTCCTCATTCCCAATTGGTATCTTAAATGTGCTTACGACTGCGAATCTAGCATCTATATAATCATGTAGATAATAGATTCTAGTCACCCTGCCTTGTTAACCATATAGGAAAGAGAGATACAACGGATACAGACCAGATGTGGGCTTGAACTTCTATACAACAAGATTTAGATGAAACAGTATCAATATGACTTTGCAACAGTGGCTGGCAAGAGATGGTGGCACTGAGAAATCACAATCCGTTGTTTTCTATAGAGATGGACTTGTTAAGCATGCCAACAGAGGGAAATGGCATCCATTGACCAATCCAGGATATCTGTTACTTGGTTTACATATTTGTCTAACAGATCTACAGTTCCTACACAGTGCACTCTTGTATTGATGGCTGCATCAGCCTTCAGGTTCGAAATATATCTATTATATTATTAAAACAATAGAAAAAGAAGCCACCACGATCGCCCTTAAGGTCTAGAAATTACCACGTTAATCGGTGAAAAAAGAGAGATCTAGCAGGTCCAGATTATTAGGGTGGAGGTCAATCAGATATACATAAGAGCTACTACAGTTGAATAAGGAATACAATTGTATTTCCAATCACATACATTAGCGCTGTCTAACAAATACAGCTCTATTTTCAAATACAACTATGTGTTGTAGTATCTAGCCACGTAATTGCACGGGGAATTCGGCTTAGTTCCATTGGAAGTCAGAAACAACCAGTGACCAGAATGACTTGCAAACAGCATATCAGAACAACTGAAAAACAGCCTATCTCTCGAGAATTTTTACTGGCAACTCTAAATCTCTAGTAGCTACAGGCCTACAGTGCTAATTTAAGATTTCTTTTGAAGGGTGTGCCAATTTAAGATTAAAGCTGAAGCTCCTTAATCATAAGAGATGGTTCTAATATTTGCATATACAAATTTGTAAAGGATAGCATGTCTCTCACCTAGCAACATAAACTCCATGACCTTCCTCGGGCAAAAAACCAAGTGCACGCACTGCTGAGTGAGGATCCTGAATTATGCATCCACACCAATTCAACATCCGTGTTGTACCACTGCCATCTCTTACATCTGTTCCAACAATAAGGTTGATTTCTTTTCCCTGCTTGAATGTTGAAACAGTTATGCTATTGACAAATATTTAGATTCACACCATCTTTTGTTAAAAAAGAAGTTCATTTCTTATATACTATGCTCACCTGGCGGAATATTGTCATGCTAAGCTCTCTATCTGAACCGAGGGACTGGTCCAACTTTTGGCAAGCAATCTCAATGTCAAGGAAGCATGTAATTGGCTCCTTATTTATGGCAAGAATCATATCTCCCTGTTCTAGAAGATTTTCTGCTTTCGATCCAGCTAAACAACCTTTGACCCGCAAGACTTGTCTTCGCACAGGGTCCTTCTTAGCAAGACCCTGCAAGGATAATCATATTGAATAATAAATATTTCATGTATCCAAACACTGAGTATTGGACACGAGTCCAAAAGGAACAAATGGCCAATCAAGTGAGGTGCTCTTTCTTACAAACTCCCCTGCATTTATCTGTCAGTGAACACCTCAAGTGAATGGCATTACATTTCTCCACAATAAAATATTTTGCATTGACATAAGCACATAAACATTCATGTTTGTCAGATCAAGCAGACCAACTTCAGACAATATTAAAAGAAAGACCGATCAAATTACCTGCACCCAGCTATCGCTCAATCCATAACTTCTAGCCTTTGAGAGCAAAGTTGGATAAAGTTCCACCTCCAGAAGTCTGACAAATGGCATTGGCCTCCTAACTCCGTTGATAAGATGAAATGGTCCAGGAGTACCAGAGATTATCTTCTCAAGGACTTGACTTATTGCATATATTGGTATACCTCTAACAAACTGATGGTCCTCTGAACTGCTACAACCATATTTGAGCTGGAGAAAATAATTAATGAAGTTACACACCAATTAGTACAACATTATTTACAAGCATTAGATGTAGATGTTATGGCTCATAATGGCAGGTAAAAACTAAAAGGAATTCATCAGCTTTAGTTTTAAAAAACATGTAAAGTAATTTAGGGCTTTTACATGTAATGAATATATTTTTCTTCTATTGCTCATTTACTTGATGTTGGAGATATCAAGCAGATAACCTTGCGTGTAAGCCGCCGTTTTGTTCTTTTCTTTTTTTCTTTTGAATAAATGTTCCAGGGAACATGCAAGCATCATTACTTAGGAAACAGACTAAACTGAACAACAACGCAAACTAACCTGGGTGGAAAAGCTTGCCCATAATGCTTGAACTCTTCCTTGCTCATCAGTCAATATACCCGAAAATGAACTACCAAAATCTAGAATAAACAATTTTCAATATAGTTAATCCGAAAACTCAAGACATAAGATAATAGGTTAGTTGAAATGTTTGTAGAAAGTACCAGTATCGAGCTCAATGACCTCCATATTTATTGCACGATATCGCGGGCAGTCAGCTGACCCAATATTAACAGCTGTGCAAGGATTAGTTATGATTGATTTCCTTGATGTAGCTTGTAAGCTTCTACTTAGCCCAACTAGGTAGACAGAATCTCCTCGACGCAAGGCAGGTTCTACATATATCCAAAATTAATGAATTTCTTAAAAAAATTGTAAGTGGATTGCTTGGTCAAAAATATTACACCGAATGGAAAAACAAAAATTCAGTGCCTGTTTTTTTCTTTTTAATGGTGACATAATTAAGCTTATTAATACAACAAAAGTGAAATATAACTAAACAAGTATATCCAATAACATTGGTTTAATTGATGTCTAGATTTCAATATGCATCCAAGTTAAGTGCTGGTCTTTACAATCGTGATGCCTTGTTAGGTAACCCAAAAAGGTGAAAACAAATCAGTATAAAAGGATCATAATTCATAAGTAACCAATAAAAACTGAAAAAATAATAATAAGATAAAAAATATGTTCGGTGTTTGGTAAAGCAACAGTCTGATAAAGTTATTCATCACTAACCATATTACTTAAGACTTTATGCAATTTAATTTTTCTTTATTTGACCAAGCAATTTAGTTTTTGGAAATAGATGAAAGCAATTTAAAAGAAAACAAACCAGGAAGAAGCTTAGCAGCCCGGACAACAGATGCTCCAGCTCCTAGGGCAGAAGGGTCATAGACAACCAATGCAAAATTGTGGACAGGATGCAGAAAAACAACCTGAAAACCAAAATGTGGAAGCTACTATTTAGTTGAAATTCTTTATGCCTTACCATTTATAATCAACAAAGGGGGCAAATTCATACTTCTCCAGGTATTTCAATGGGATATGCAGCAAAAGAAAGCATTATATCAGAGATAGACACAGCGACTGTATTCCTATCCACAGCAACCAGACCCAGACAGTCAGAATGATGTATGATCACACCAGTTCCAAAGAAATGTTGAGAATGCACTCCATCAAGCATGCATACTGGCGGCACATGCACCTACAAAAAAGCAGACATACGAGTAAGACGGTTTTGAATAAGAAGCACCAAAAGCTATCAGCTCAAACCAACAAGTGCAGGTTACATTGCACTGTAATACACGTAGATTCAATCAATAGCAAGAGTACAACATTCACCACTCCAAAGGTAAAGGGCAGGAAGAATAGCTAAGAACGTAAAAGGGATTATACATCATAAGGAAAATGAATCTTGAGGAAAAACAACAGGATATTTGTACAGGTAGTACATCTTTGTCATATAGGTATGGACGGCTTGCATGAAATCAGAACTCAGAAGGTATCTTCAGTTTACTATCAATATGCTCAGGTTATTTGCTGAATTTCTAAAGAAGATGAAGCCAACTGTTCTGACTATTGATACCATTACATGCACAGAGAGTAGGGGGGATGAAGCCACAAGTAAACTTCAAAGACAATAAATAAACAATTGATGTAAACCACACATTTCTCAGAAAAATTATCATCATCAAAGGTGTAATAAATAAAATAAGACAAGGAAATAATCCTAATTTTGATAAAACCAAGGTATCCATGCTTAATATGTGCAACAAAAAAAGAACTGCATGTAAAACTCCAAGTTGGAATGCAAAATCAATTTCAGCAGAAGGAAGAATCAAAATAAGAAGCACTGACAAGTCCAAGTCATTACTGAAAAGTTTTTAATTGTGAAATGAAACATTAGTCTCTTTTGGAGGGTTGAGCTTCTACTGGAATCCTGAGGATATACTTCTCGGAAAAACTAGGTGAGGACGACTTAAACCTCTCAATAGTCAACACACATGCAGATTATGATTATGGTAAATTTAGGCCTAAACATTACCATTCGGCCCACATAATCAAATTAGAGGACAATATACTAAGGCGCATGGGCATATCTGGTCTAACTTAATCTTCAGCATAACACAAAAGGTCTAATAAGTGAAGTTTGTTTTATCATTTGCCGACAGCTTTTACAACATGATTCACAAGCAAGCTTATGCAGAGCTTCTAGCCCAGAAACCATATATGCTGGCTTACAGAATAGTCTAGTACTATAGGTCTATAACCTGGCCCTGAAAAAGTTAAACTGATCCAAACCATGACTATATTGAAAGTTCCTTCGAAAATCAAACAATAGATATTGCTCACCTCAAACATTACAAGAGCTGGTTCAATTACTTGTTCTGCCAATGATGCATTACTTGATACTGTTCGAGCAAGGTCAGAGCCTTCCACACTGGAAGGATGCCTCAAAGAACCACCTTTTATGTCATCTAAATCTCCACAAGATGATACAGTTCCCTCAACAGTTATCTCCTCATCCACCCGCCGCCTTTTTTTCTCGACGAGAGAATCTTCACTGGAGTGGGATCCGTCTACGACAATCTCATCATCAGTTTGCATTTTGATGCATCCATCAGCCAAATTCTCAGACTCATGGTGGCACTTAAGATCCATAGGACTAGATTCAGCCAAGGATAAAACAGAATTTGAGTTTGCATCCATATGGCCACCAAGGTGAGCTGATGCTATAAATGCATATTCCAGTGGTATAGCTGATTTTGCAGTCCACAAGCCAGTTGCATCATTTCGAGTATATAATTGAGGAGGAGCATACCACTCGTGCTGATCAATTGTCACCAGTACAGACTAGACACATAAATAAGACGAACGCTTAGTTGTAAAAAAGAAAACTCAATATTTACTACGATGCACAGGAGCAATATGCCATCATGTATCATGATGAATCTGCTAAGGAACATTTTCCTACCTTGTTCCGATAACGGTCAGTGTATTTTACATATTCAAGAGGCACTCGTGCTCCCCTAGACAATTTTGAAATAACTGAAATAAGGTCACCTAAATGTGCAATATCCTCTCCGGCAAACTTTTTAATAATGGCATGGCGTGGAACAGATGCCCGAGATAGCATGTACCTGAAGTGCATGGTGTTGAATAAGTCGTAGAAAAAGGTAAGATTGTTTTGATATCGATCAAACATATTTTAGATAACAGCTAACTAACAGGTGGGGAAAATCACTAAAGGTAAGGCTCCTACAAGAAGCTTGAAAAGGAAAAAATAAGGCCATAGAAAATCTGTAAGTAGAAAACTGTAAAGACATGAGGAACAAATAAACATTAGGAATATTCTGATCTGTTAGTTCTACTTGGCAAAAATGACACATAGTTGGAGTTCAAATGCAAGACAATTCTACTAGTTATTCCAAAGGGATTTATCGCATGACTTAAAACTGATAAGACTGGCTAGAATCACAGCTATATGTTGATGTTCTTTCAGGAAATGGAACATCAGCTGTTAAGGTTAGATGTCTTACCCTGCCTCAGCAACATAGACGAGACCACATTTGAACCGGAAGTTTCTAGCCTGAAAGACATTATAAACAAGATTAGTAACATTTTGAAACTTCAATCAATACTGTAACATTATACATTTATGTTATTAAATGTAAGTTCGAATAGGAAAGAAGATGTAATGTGATCATCAGCTCAATGAATATCAATTATTTAGCACATAAGACCACAGTGGCAACAGTAATATTTCTAGCAAAAAGTAAAACATTAATCCATTTGACTGAAGTAACATAATAGGGATCTACAGATGTAATAGGGCAGAGAGCTCAGGATTTCCACTAATGAAAGCGCAGCTAGTCTATAAAGTAAACAGATCTGCAATTAAAAACATAGAATAACATTTTGTTCTAGTTGTTTGGTTTAAGTTATGTACAAATGATGATTCCACAGACTAATTAAATGTAAAAAATGCTCTGACTACATGGGAACAAGGAATACGCCTGTCATTGACTCACTGTCCAGATTTTCATTTGCATAAAGATTTTCTTGGAGGCAGCATAGAAACAAATACATATTATTTCCTTGAGAAGAGGCAGGAAGAGCATCAGCTCGGAAAAGAACAATGAAACGACAGGTAACTTACCTGCTGGTATGAAAGTGGATGGATGACAGCACCGCTAACTTCCAAGAAATGATTTGGAGTAATAGAGTGCAAGTCCTCAACCTGAAGAGTCAAAATGTTATGATGTGACATGCTGATTTTATAATAGAAAAAGTAGAGTCGCAAACATTCTATTATGCGATAGAACTACAGGAGTAATACATATATACTGTTCTCTACTAAAAAGATTAAATAAGATGTGTCAAAATTGCAAACTACCTCCAGCTTTACTGTTAAAGGAGTTCCACCTCTTTCAATCTGTAAATCTATCTCCCTACCAACGCTGTCATCAAGTAAAGTCTCCATTGTGAGAAACTGTGTTACAACCTGCGATTAGTTTGTTAATTACAAGCATCCTTGAGTCAGAAATCTATGTGGTACGACAAATTAAAATAGCACAAAAAATGCATTCAAAATAAAACATTGTTAGCAATAAGCAACTAAGGTTCATCGTTAAAGGTTTTGCCTGTTGGTCTGAAAACTAACAAAAAAATATTGATGGCATGTGTAAATGTACCATTTAAAAAATGCGTAGCTTTAGAAAAAGAAATTTTGGTTGGTGCCCAGGGGAAACATTGCCTCCTTCATAAGCTACTTAAAATACATATTCCGTATACATTAAACTATTGAAGCTCCATAGCTTTCAGAACCAGAGTTTTGGAATTTGATAACTAGAAAACTACTTTTCATACAACAGCAGCCAAGGATATTCTTTTCTGCAAACATGAGTGCAAGTTCTAAAATATTCACAGCTGATACTTCCAACATCAAATTTATACAGGTGCACGAACAGCAGAACTTTGAAAGGCCATCACTAAACACCCATAGAAACCTTATTGATGACAATAGTGCTAATGGTAATTTGCAGTAGTACAATCAATGAAGTCACAGGACATCAGGATCGAAAGAAGAAAAAGAAAGGTAAAATGTCATCTTCCTTGAGATTGGGTATTATAATGAAATCGAGAAATTGGTTTAATGTGTCTCGGCAGACAGTTGTATCCAAATTTCAAAGGATATAGTGCACAGTCTGACAGGTTCCAAATAAATGATATAGCCTTGATTCTTATGTGGTATTTGCGGGTCTGTTACATTGTCAGTGTGATGTACGCTAGTACATCGGGAGGGTAAACATCTGTCGGAGAGAGGTCAGACGGCGACGACTTGAAGTAGAACAACGCTAGGTGAGGAGGGCTCCATTGTTACCGGGACTCGCAAGTCCAATTTTTTTTTCTTTTTGCTACGTCGACATGCATCCCCGCATCGACATGCATCAGACTCTTATCTGGCGAATCCAAGTGGCTGACTAAGAGAAGAAAGACGCTGCAGCTTACCTGGTTTGAAGGGGGAGGGTGAGGGAAGAAGATGCAAAAGAAGAACATCTAGGAGACTAAGGGCTGGGGAGTGGGGAGGTGATGCGACTTGGAGGTTGGAGGAGGCATTGAGAGAAAACTCTCATGGTCCTGCTGTCATGGAAGAAGAGGTGGAGAAATGCTACTTTCCCATGGATGTGTAAACAGGAAGACCAAGAGAGAGAGGGAGGAGGGCAGAGAGAGGCGTTGTAGCCTGCACCTTTTGTGTAGTTTATTATTATGTTTTCCTTTTCTTTGTTCGGGAATAAGGAGTGGAGACTAGAGAACACAACCTTTATAGTGAGATCCTTTGTGCCTACAACCGGATGCAATGCTAGTTATGCTACAAGAGTTGGATCCTTCGTACACAAAGAAAGATCATTTGAGCGTCGTACTACTAAGTGATACTCATATATATTTCAGACTTTGAGGTGTTTTAACCCCGAATTTATGTTTTAATTCAGAATACTAATATTATTTACTTATTAAAAATATAATTAATGTATTTTTAAATATAAAATTAATTCATATTAGACAAATCCTCGAATCCTATTTTTCTAGTTTGTCAAATTGGGCACCCAAATCTGAGTCAGATTCCGACACCCGTGTCAGTGTCTAAGTAACATTGGATGGCTCCGATATCAGGAGGAATATGAATAGATCTAGGTCTAGGGAAAGACCACAGCAAGACTTCAGGGGCTAGGAACTTGTTTATTCATCTTTGCTTCATTAAGGAAGATACAATGTTATAATCCCTTTTATAGGGATGACTTGACTTGATCCGAATAAATCCCCTTTTATAGGGATGACTTGACTTGATCCGAATAAATCCAATCCCTAACCGAACAATACCAGCGGTGAACGGGCGATGAACAGTAATTGCTGTCCATGACAGTCAGCCCGTATGCTATAGCTGAGATTTTATTGAAAGCAAAGTGAACAGCAAGTTTGTGACATGCATGAAAGGTGACAGCCTACTTTTTACTTAGAAATTAACCTGGACACAACATGGCCACTGAAATGACATAGCAATGAGTTACTGACATACTGTTAGCATAACAATGACACGTTAGATTATACTTAAAACAGATAATATTATCTTTTTCAACCAATGGTCTATACCGTAGATTTGTTTGTGTTTTGATATTTTTGGAAAAAGAACGCATCACCATGCCTGTATCACGCCAGCTATATTAACTTCAGTTTTTAGTATTAGGTGTACAGAAACATTGAATATAAGTTTTTGCTACTTTATTGCTACTGTAACTGAAGTTAACATGCTGCATAGTGGAGTATCAAATATAGCAACCCATTAGAAAGCAATACTTAATTATTTACCTCCCCATTCATGCGAACTAGAACGTCACCAGGTTCCAAACATTTGTGAGCGGGCCCTTCTGGCACCTGCAAGGACAGAGCTCTCCAGTTTCAGAAATCACAAGACATAGAATAGCATAATACAAGTAGCAAGCTACGTGACAAAATAAGATACATGCTTAGAAATGTGAGAACTTAGAAACAAAAAATACCACAGAATCAACAACCAGCATTCCAGTCTCGCCTGCTGGAGAAACAAGTCGTACCATCTGTACAAAAACAAATAGCAAGTTGCAGTTCTTAATCATAGAGAATGGAGGTTGATATTCAAAAGTATATTCCCATGGAAAAACAAAATCTAGATTTTTCTCCAGATAAACAACGGCTGGAAGTAGAACAAATAACAATCACAAATTACCAGTAACAAGCCATATCTAGCAAGTACAGATCAACATACATTCATACAACACAACCAAATTGAACTTCACTATAATGATAGATTACCAATGCTGTCCATTTAACTTAAAAGCGAGGTTGAAAAGAAAAAACTTTCTAGTCAATTAGCAAACTACCAACGATAAGAACATACCTGCTCTGTTTCATTCCTGAGTCCAAGACGTCGAGTTTCTTCAAATCCTTTGTGTTGAAAGGTCACCTTTCAGAAGGACAAAAAATAGATAAGGGGTAATCTGAGGTACAGACTCCAGGGGAAAGTAAAGAAACAGAAAAAGAACAAAACGAAATTGCAACAAACAACAAGATTAATGGCATTTGTTAACTCAAGTGTTCTTTTCTTCGACGGATTATGCATGTTGTGATGGTTTCAAGTAGTGTTTTAAATAGCACGCTATAGCACTGATATAGCGTTCAAGGGGTACAAACGGCTGCACAACAGCTGCTGTTGCGCCTCATACAATCATGGCGCCGTAGCGGTCCCTGACTGCTATGGCCGCCGTAGTGTGCACCAGCACTTAAGTCCAAATACTTTTCAGGATTTCATACTACCAATTTGCTGCATGTTATAGACATTTTACACTTTGAATCCTTGCCCCCCAACACTTAACACAAGCATAATAACAAGTCATCATTAATACAAAGATAATTTATTTTACTTCGAAATTGATTGGTTAGCTTCATATTCTTGCAAATATAACCAAGCACACCGACTATATTGCTGCTATCCACTATAAAAGCACTTCGCCACTATGCTGCCACTACACACTACTTAGAACACTGGTTTCAAATTTTGAACAGAAACCATTAGCATAGCCAATTTAGGTATTGAGCACACAAGTAACAGGTAAGATGCACCACTCCAGTACTCCTGCAGTAGCAATATTGATTGTGCGCAATTTATTGCATTCTTCACAAGACAACTTTGTTGAGAAGCAAAAGTTGGAAAAAAAAATTAGACCACTGAAAACCTAGCTTCCTTTCCATGTGCCATGCGCTTGTGATTCTGAGCTATTTGACACTGCACTAACATACAAACTAGATTTTTGTGGACCCATTCCACCCTCATGTTCTCCAACATAAACTATAAGCAAAGAGGCCAGAAGGCAATTCTTTATACTCTAGAAATTCTTCAAGGTCAAATGCATGCAGATTTAACAGATTATAAAGATTACTTGTTCACCATAGTCTTAAGTAGCTCTCCAAAACAGAAACACCGAAACAACAATAGCATCTAATAAAACAATGGGATCATCAGACAGCATGCACACCTGAAGTGTACCACGAGGAATATAAACAGATTCTGCCTTGCTACCAAATGCATCCCAACTATCACGTATCAGATTGAGTGCCCTAACAACCTGGAAACAGTTTAGACAAACAATGTTAACAAACATAAGAGTGTCACAGACAATGAACCTTAAATAGCAATAATGTTCCTGTTTCTATGATCTCAGATGTTAGACAATGTCAAACTCGTGTATGTTCTTTATACTTCTATTCTTCTTCTTTCGTTGTGTCAAGTGAATAGGACACGACTCACTGTACACTAAGAAAGACATTATTAAGGAGAATGCTGCACTCTCGTGCATTTATCTGAAATGAAATTTTATGTAAGCCAACTAATCTAGTATAGATGTTGGTCTAATTACATATGGGTGTTTTTCTACTGCCTTGTATCATTTCAACTAGAAGTATACTTTTCTTATGATTAATACGTTATCTCATACTGTCAGATCATCTCATATGGCATGAGGTAGTAATGGATTAATGTTCACTATCTCATATAGCATGAGGTAGTAATGTATTAATGTTCATTTATAAACAACTTACACGTGCTAATGGAAGAAAGAAGGCAGAAGCACTGGAAGATTTGCTTCCAGCATTCAGGGCAACAGCTCTTCCTTGGCAATCAACAACTGGAGAACCACTAGAACCACCTTTAGTACCAGATGCAGCCTAAAGAAACAAATGATTACATTAGTTAGGACCACTGGCAACAAGACAGTCAATGAATGACCTCTATTACATTAAAGCAATAGAAGATTATACTCGTTATCAGCAGACCAAATCACCAAACATCATTTTAGATGCATGAACATCACCGATTTGAACTAATTATATATGTATGTAATACTCAGCAGCTGAAGAATAGTACCTGCATGTAGAATGTGTTGAAGTCATTGTACCCATCCCTGTCAAGAAATTATAAAAACAAAGGTTAGAATATATGCGGCAATACACAATGCAATGATCCTATATATTATCTACAAGCTTGGGGTGGCTAGCTGCTCCATTTGGACAGATAGAGAATACGAATTAAGAAATATTTTCCATCCAGTTTGGTAAATTGAAAAGGCTTGTAAAAGAAATGAAGAGAAAGGTTATATCTGCTTGTATCTTCACTTCTCGAGAGTAAATAGAAGTGAACTATAGCATGTAAACTATCACCATTATGCTTTGTTGCCTTTTAAGTTTAGTAACCAACAGGTGAGACAGTTTTCTCTTGTCTATTTTTCTCCTTTATCTATGTCTAACTGTAGAGCAAGGGGATGTCATGAGAAAACAAATAGTACTAATATAATAAACCCTTATCATAAGGACTTGGTCATGTAAAAAAGAAGACATACTTCTTGTAGTAAGGTGCTTCTCTATCAAGTCGAGCGAGTGTTCCCGCCAAAATTGAAACCTGCATCCAGTGAAGATGAATCACAAAATATTGCAATATGTAACATAATTTATTGGACAACTTTCAACAGTTATTATCCTCGTATGTATACTTGTAAAGGATGAACATCGTATCTAGGTATACAAATGTACTGGACAACTTTCAACAGTTATTATCCTTGTATGTATCCTAGTAAAGGATGAACATCATATCTAGGTCTACAAATGTGTGTTCGTGCGCGTTGTACATGACTTATTATGGCCCTTTTGGCCCATGGAATAGACAAGAGTTTATCCCAACATTGTATCAGAATACATGGCTCTCTCCCTCCAACCTAAACCTAGCAGAAAACCTACTGTTCACCACTGCCGCCGCCTAAGCGCCGCTGCTTTCCTCCTCTTCTCCTCTCTACCCAAGCTCACCACAACTCAGATTGAGGCTGATGTTGCCTGGATTGAGATCTGTCGAGCTCCACCGCCTGATTCAAGGTCATCGTCGCCCGGATCGACACCACTAAGCTTGTTTCCGCTTTATTCGAGGCCAACGCCACCGGATTGATGCCGCCACTGTCTGGATTGAGCTCCGCTCGGGCTTGCTCTACTCTAAGCCCAGCTTTGCTCCATCTGATTTGAGGGCGCCGCCACCAGATTGACGTCGTCGCCACTTCGCCCGAGCTTGCTTTGCTCCAAGCCCGGCTCTACTTTGTCAGTGGTGTTGTTGCTGCTGGCTTCTCGCTTCGAGCCCAATTCTACTCAGTCGGTGGTAGTGTTGCTATTGCGTATTAGCTTCTGTTCCTACTGTAGCAAGAGGGACATAGCTTCTGCTCTACTCTGTTGTTTTAAGCCAAGCTCAACTCCATATGGTTCTAGTGACTCTGTTTCCGCTCGTCCTTTTGATTTGATTCACTCTAACGTATGAGGGTTCGGCTCCTTCAGTTTCAAAAGAGGGTTATCAATACCATGTGATCTTCATTGATGATTACTCACACCAAACTTGGATTTTTTACATGTCTCCTTGTAACCAGGTCCCTTCTATTTATCAATCTTTTGCTACTATGGTTCGTACTCAGTTTGATTCAGTCATTCATGTCTTTCGTGTTAATTCTACTAGTGAGTACCCATCTACTTTTCGTCGGTTTCTTTCAACGCAAGGCACTCCTCCTCAGTAGACCTGTCCTAGTGCTCACGCTCAGAACAGTGTTTCTAGGTGCAAGCATCATCAACTTCTTGAGACTTCCCGCGTTCTGATGCTGGCCTCTTCTGTTCCACCTCATTTATGGGTTGAGGCCGTTTCTATCACTGCCTACCTCTTCAACCTATAGCCCTCCACAGCTCTTTTGGGTTCTACTCCTATTGAACATCTCAACTGTAGGTCTCCTTAGTACAGTCACCTTCGCGCTTTTGGCTGAATCTGCTTTGCTCTTCCACCACGTGAGTGCAAAAAGCTGACTGCTCAATCAATTGAGTGTGTTTTCCTTGGCTACAGTGTTGAGCACAAGGGTTACCGCTACTATTGACCTTGTTGCTCGTCAAATGCGCAATTTGCGTGATGTCACCTTCAATGAGTCCTAGCCTTACTATCCTCGTGACACCACTTCCAGTTCTGACTCTCTTGTTTAGTCAATCTCATTTCTGACTTTTCCTAATTCTCAGCTCTTCACTCCGTTAGTTTTGCTTCCGTCTCCACCACCACCTCCGCTGATTTCACCTTTGGCTCCTTCCCCTCTGACTCCCCTTGCTTCCCCACTGGAGGATCCCACCAGCTCTTTTGTTGAGGTTTCCCCCTTTCCATTCCACTACACTCGTCGTCCCCATTCTGATACTTCTCCATCAACTCTGTCACCCTCTACATCTACTTCGTCTTTGATGGGTCATGCTCAAGTGCCTCGTTCTCCCTCCTTTTTGGTCCAGCTCCAGCATCTCCTTCGAGGTATGCTCTTCGTGATCGGAGTGCGATTCCGCGTCCTGATCGCTATGGCTTTGCAGCTTCTGCTACTTCTCTTACTGAGCCTACCTCTTCTCATGATGTTGAATATCATCCTGAGTGGTAGCTCGCTATGGCTAATGACATTGTTGCTTTAGTGCTTACTAGCACTTGGGACCTTGCTGCCCTTCCTGCTTGTGTTTCTCCTATCACGTTCAAGTAGGTCTATAAGATCAAGACTCATTCTGATGGTACCATTGAGCGCTACAAGGCGCATCTCGTTGCACGTGGTTTTCAGCAAGAGTATGGGCATGACTACGATGAAATTTTTGCCCTTGTTGCTCATATGACCACTATTCACACTCTTGTTGACATTGCCTCTATTCGGCGATGGACTCACAGCTTGATGTTAAAAATGCCTTTCTCAATGATGGCCTGTGAGAAGTCTACATGCACCCACCTCCTGGGTATTTTGTTCCCGACGGTCAGGTTTGTCGCCTCCGTCATCTCTATGGGCTCAAACAAGCCCCTCGTGCTTGGCTTGAAGGTTTCACTTTTGTTGTCACTGCTATCGGCTTCTCTGCCAGTGATCATGACCCTGCTCTCTTTGTTCACACCTCTTCTTGTGGTCGAACTCTTCTTCCCTATGTAAACGATATGCTCCTCATTGGAGATGGCCCAAGGTATATTGACTTTGTTAAGACACATGTCAGCGAGCAAGTCCAAATGTCTGATTTGGGTCATCTTCACTACTTCCTTGGGATTGAATCCGTCTCTACACCTGATGGCTAGTACCTCTCCCAGCAAAAGTATATCCATGATCTTCTTGATCGTGCTTATCTCACTGATCAGCGCACAACAGACACTCCTATGGAGCTTCACCTTCAGCTTCGTCCTACTGACACATGGTACCCCTCTCGAGGATCCCACTCGCTATCACCGCCTTATTGGGAGCTTGGTTTACCTTGGTGTCACTCGTCCTGACATCTCTCATGTTGTTCACATTCTTAGTCAGTCTGTTTCTGCTCCTACCTTGCTCCACTACAGTCACCTCCTTCGAGTTCTGTGATATCTTCGTGGGACCATCACTTGGTGCCTTTTCTTCCCTCGCTCCATCTCCTTACAGCTTCAGGCGTACTCTAATGCGACCTAGGCCAGTGATCCTTCTAATCATCAATCCCTATATGTTTTTTGTGTCTTGGCTCTTCCTTGGTTGCCTGGAAGACTAAGAAGCAGACTGTAATTCCCGTTCGAGTGCTGAGGCTGAGATGAGAGCTTTGGCACCTGTGACAACTGAGATCAGCTGGCCATGGTGGCTCCTTGAGGACTTGGTGCTTCGATTTCTGCACCGACTACGTTACTGTCAGACAGCATTGGTGCGATCAGCATTACTCGAGATCTAGTGAAGCATGAGCCCACCAAGCACATTAGGGTTGATGCTTCCTACATGAGGTCGTAGGTGCAACAACAGGTTGTCGCTCTTCAGTATGTGTCTTGAGAGCTTTAGCTAGCTGACTCCCTCACGAAGGAGCGGACTAGGGCTCAGCATAGCTTCTACCTCCAAACTCAATGTTGTTGATCCACCATGAGTTTTAGGGGGATGTTAGATGTACATGTATATATATGTATTAGTCATGTGTATAGGGTGTTTTCTGCTATTTGTTCATGCCTTGTACATGACTTACTATGGCCCATTTGGCCCATGGAATAGGCAAAAGTTCATTCCAACAACTAGAAATCCACATCCAGCATGTCATATAGGACACGTCGCAATCTGAATTATGACACTTAAATAGACTTTGTTTCAACATTAAAGTAAAACAATTTGTTTCGATGTCATTTTCTAGCATGTCATGCCAAATATTTTGATCTACATCTTTTCCGGCATGTGTCTAGTGTTTGGGTGCCAGCGGTTGAATAGGTGGCCTTGGATCAACGAATATTCACAGCTACCGGGTTAACAATACCGCGATGATCGACCGTATCGAGTCAGCATTTGAAACCGGTTGGTAAACTGGTCCAATTAAAAAAATCGACAAAATTAATGCGACGAAAACCAGTAGAAAATCGACGAAAATCACTCAAAAATCAACCGCAAAAAAAAGTTCAACTGGTCAGTCGATTTTCGAAAGACAAAAATGCAAAAAATTTGATTTCGAAACCCTTCGGTTTTTGATGATTTTCGACGAAAATCGCTACCGGGCTAGGGACGATTTCCGAGGTCGTTTTGGTAATGTGAACCCTACTTAAGGCACATAAAAAGCTGGTGTATGTGTCGTTTATTTGCTTACATGCCAAACTCTCACAGGCACCTCATCACATTCACACCACATAATAAGATGATTAATAGCAGCAAGGAGAAATGGAGAATCAGATAGTCAATTCCTAAAAAAAAATCGGCAAGGAAGCACAGAGAGATGCTTAGCGAAAGAGATCGTTCTCTTGCTGAGATGTCAAAATGTATCGTTTGACTAAAGAGGTTTCAAGGAACTGTAGGGTATATGGAACGTTTTGCTTTATCAGGCCTAAATTTTTCAAGTGCAAAAGATTTGTTTCACAGGGCAGCAAAAGAAGAAACGAAGGCTCGGTAGTAAGCTGTAGAACAAGAGCCTTGTGTTGCATTTCACATTATGGGATAGCTCACAACATCAACTCGGCAAGAAATTGAGCAAGCTTTTATGGAAACCTTTTCGCCGCTGTCATTGCCAACAACGCGTATTTCTAGCCCAACAGATGCCGCTTCGGGCGCTAGTGGGATCTCATCATACTTAAGGAACTTGATAGCACCTGGATCATAGCGAAAAAAACCAAAATCATGTACCTGTTTCGAGGAGGGAAAAATTTTGATTAACAATACGCCATTAGCACAGGGAAAGCAAAATAAAACAAAACTGAATGGAATCAAATAGAAGAAACACTCACAGGATCTCTGTACAGTGGGTACACAGGGATCTCCTCCCTGTTCACAAACATCGCCTCCGCGACCACAGGCCCTACGACCACAACCAAAACAGCAACACACCGGTCATTCACAAATCGCATGTGCACACGACGAGGAGACGCCGGGATCCGCGGGCAGGTTGTTCCTACCGGGCTTGACAACGTGGCGGTTGGTGAGAATGATGCCGCGGGACTTGTCGACGACGAAGCCGGTGGCGTAGCTGGCGCCGGCGACCTCGGTGTCGAAGGCGCGCGGCGCGGTGGTGCGGAGGACGATGACGGAGGGCACCACGAGGGAGAGCGCGCGGCGCCAGTCCTCCGCCGTGGCGGTGGACTCGATCTCCATCGCCAGCTCCCCACCCGCCTCCTCCTTCCCGGGACTCTCCATTGGCGGCCGCGATCTGGCTGGCTCCGGCGGGCTCGGCTCGAGCGCTCTCCGGCTGCCGCTAGGGTTTTGAGCTCTCCGTGCGACCTAAGCTTCGATTCGGATGAGGATTTTTATCATCACGCGGGCGATGGGACGAGATCAGCGGGGAGGGCAACTGGTAAATGCGTATGTGGAGTTTGGACTTTGGAGTCTGATGCTATCGTCGCACGAGATTTTCGTAGGGGAAGACCACCAAAGTCACGCTCCCGGTGGGCGTTAACGAACTGGTATTTTTGCTCTCTGAGTCGCCCGATTTGTTTGTGCAGTGGTTGTGGGCCTGTGAAAGTGGGCTGAATTGTTTGGGCCGTTCTGACCCAGGCCATTAGAGTCCAGTTTTCTAAGCATGGGCTGGGCCTAGAATTTCTCAGGCCCCTGTTTTATTAAGTATCCAAACCTAAAGGCTAAAGGTAAGTTTGAACGTATGAATTTTACAGCGAACGGTATATTTTTTGTATGATTCATATGAAACGTGTGTGTTCGCCTAATACATTAGTCGTGATGCTCTCAATAAAAGGAAGGTTAGTGGCCCGATTTTGTTTCTTAAGCCCATGCGTAAACCCAGGCTCAAGCAGGCCTGTGGTTTGAAGCCCTATTTGGAATGTAGGAGTTTCACACGAATTTTATTGGTACCAATGCAATTACTCCGAACTCCTGTCGGATTCTATTCGAAACTTGTTTTGCACGGGTGTGGACCAGAGCAGCTGTTAATGGGACAAGATATACCCGGTGCGTAAAGCAAATCTAACGTGTGGGCACATGGAGCCATCACGCGTCATTATTTAGCTTGTCTCTTGTTCCTCCCCCTACTCCTTTCGCTCACTTTTATAATTATAACATTTATTTTTTAAATGATCTTATTTATAAATATAAGACTTGCATATAGATTTAATAAAGTATTTCCTTCTATACCCCTATTTATTCTCTCTCAATCATATGCATTTATTTATTATCACCCACACAAAATATATCTTTCATCTCCAAGACAATTAAGTAGGGAGCATTTAATTCATTTTCTTTCATACATTTCTAAATTTCAATGTAACCTTAATTCTTACGTAAAATCAAAATACGTCTTATAAAATCTTATAAAAATGAAGGAAGAGAGTAACTCTTTGAGTTTCAGGCCGTCACTCCTATCGTAGATGAGAAGTTGGAATCATCCCCAATGCCTGGCCCATCTCGGCATACACGACACCGGAATTTTTTTTTCTTTAATATTTATTTTTATTCTTTTTTTCAAAACTATGCGTCCGAATGAAAATTTTGCAAAATTATACGCCCGTCGCCCGTGTATGGGGCTATCGCCCCATACACGGGTGATTTCGCCCCTGGCTAACGGCTAAGTGGGGGCAAAATGGTACTTTGGCGCCTATCGCCCCCTACATGGGCGATCGCCCTATGTAGGGGCGACCAGCTCCTGTAAAATGGCTGCCTCCATTCGGCCGAAGCGAGCGCGAAAGCCAAGCGAGCGAGGCAGAAAGAAGAAAGAAGAGAAGAAAGGAAGAAAGAAAGAGAGAAGAGAAAAAAAAGGAAAAAAAAGGGTAAATTTCTGATTTTTTTTGTATAGTTAGCTGTAAGAATTTTTTTAGAGATAATTGTAGGAATTATTTTATAGGTTGCGTAATTAAAGTATCATTTAATATTTAGGACTTTGTTGTAGTATTTAGAAATTTTAGGATTGCGTAGTGATTAGAAATTTTAGAATTGTATAGTTCTCGTGAAATTTAATGTAGCAGTTACTTAATGTAGTATCTAGTATTTAGAAACTTAATATAGTATTTCAGTATATGCAAATTTAATGTAGTATTTTGTATGTAGAAATTTAGTTCAGTAGAAACTATAGGCAATATTTACAAATTTAATTTATTAGGGTTGTGTATACCTAATTTTATTACGTAAATAATGTATTAGGCAATGTAAATAATTTTGTAGTACGATCAATGTACGTTTTGTAGATTGTATTTTAGAGTAATATTTTTCCGTCGGACGTTGCAGCATGTCAGAGAAATTGTATTTCCAAATATTTTATGGAGATGGGGAGATAGCACAGGGGGCGGATGGAGTGGATCTATCATCATTTTCAAGAGTCGTACGGGGCATATGTAGACCGAGCGATAGGACATACATGGGTTTGTTGGAGTGGATGTCTCGGATGTTCAGTTTGGATGCCCAGAGTGTTCGGTTGCGGGTCAGAGCAGTAGTGAGCTGAGCGCAAGACCGCTTTTATGGAAAGTTGATTCCTATTAACTCGACATCAACATGGAGGAGTTATGTTGGTTTTGCCGTAGAACGGGGTTGGCCGCTCATGTTGTTGGTACAGTGCTACCCGGTAGCTCCATCGGTGTCGCAAGTTCGTGATGTTGGGGTGGACATTACGGGGGAGGGGACGTCAAATGTAGAAGGATGCGAAGAGGAAGGCGGCGAGGAGCACGGAGACGAGGAGCACGAGACTGGCGGTGGCGAAGGGACCGGGGTGGCAGAGGAGACAGCGGTGAAGGCGCGAGGGGTGACCGACGAGGGGGAGGAGGTGGAGGACAGGAGGCCCACACCAACGGTGGCCGACAGCAGCCGTTAGCCAGGGGCGAAATCGCCCGTGTATGGGGCGATTGCCCCATACACGGGCGCGGGCGTATAATTTTGCAAAATTTTCATTCGAACGCATAGTTTTGAAAAAAAGAATAAAAATAAATATTAAAGAAAAAAAAATTCCACGACACCGTATACTCTTTTCTAAATGGAGTACATTTCATTGTAACATGTAAATTTTATTCCTATCATTCTACAGTTTTGAGATCAGCTTTTAACTATTTTTTCTTTTGCAAGGTCTTACTATTAATTATTTCTTATATTATTTATTACTGTAGATTAGAATAACACATTATCCAAAAACAATAAATTATAACAATTTGTTCATTTCTACATGTATCTTATTTAAAGTGCAAAATTCTAAAACATGCTATATTCAGAGACAGGAGTAATTGATTTTATTCTACGTAGGTTGGCCCCCGGGAACACCGCCAACCCACATGATCCCAAAGCCAACAAACCACATGCACTGCACTTGCACAAAACGCCATGTTTCAGGCCGTCACTCTCACTCCTGTCTTCCTGACATGGTGAAACGTGCTGTTACTCACTTCCGTTACCAGTGATCAGTTGCCAAGCTTTGGAATACAAAAGCGAAGTATCCAATCCAAATTCACTTTGCATGTAAACCCCGGAGGGATAAGAAAGAATCTAGTAAAAGCCAACATAATCAGTCTACACAGATCCATAAACAGAAGTGGGGATAAGCAGAAAAGTAAGAGAGGAAAATACGGAAACAGCAGTGCCCTCGTAGTCTGTACTCTGTAAAGAAGAGCATGCCAAGAAAGACCAAAACTTCACACCAATTGGACCACCCCTAAGAGACTCTTCCCTCTGCTTATCTCGGCCAAATGCTGTGGCACACAATCGCAGAAGAGTGAGTTGGACTGGGTTCGACATGAAACCAGGCATCCTAGAGAATATCAGATGTATATGTACCAGCAGCTTTCAGTTGCTATGTATGAATTGATCCGATGGTTTCCTTCTCAAAGCGCTTGATCTCTCCTGCCACACGCTTCATGTTATCATCGTATACATAAGGGATCCCCTCAAACATAAACTTACTGCCATTGACCGGTAGCGGCACGAATTCCCGACAAGGCTCTCCCATGACATTGATGGAGTTGTGGTAGTGATAGTATCTGATCAGGCTTTCTGTTTTGTGGGTTGTCCTCCCATAGAGATTTTGTGACATGTGCACGCCAGCGGAGTATGCGTTTTGGGCCTGGATCGCGTATTTGCGATCTCGCCGAACTCTGGTGATTGAGTTACGAAAAACAAGCTTCTCAAACCCCCACTCCCTGCATATCAAGGGAACAAATAAGATGTTTTAGCATGAAGCCGTAAAGCTCCAACCAAATAATCTACAAACCAATCAACATCAAATTGTTCTCGTGCAAAATGTACATAGAAAATATCTAGCACAATTGCACAAAATTTTGACTTTATGAATAGAGCTATCTTCCTAAAGAACTTAAACTAGCTCTATCAGCCCACCTATTTTTTGCAAAAGTTGTGCAAGAGGCACTTGCTAGGGGCACATTTTTGTTCTCATAATTAATGAATCTTCAAAATTTTCATTGTTGTAGCATTTTCCGAATTGTAATACAAAACACGGCAAAATATCTTGTTATGGTCAAGTGCCATCCAGAGATATTGTGGTCTGTGGGCAATGACCTTTGTTTATTGAAATCTAATGATTCTTTACTTAGATTTTTAGCTCAATTGTGAAAGTTGAAGAACGGAAAAAGGGTTAATCTCATGTTGTCATTGAGGACTCAATTTGACCAAGGAAATCTAACCAAGCTTACATCAAGGTTGAAATCAAACAGCCCATTGACCAGTTAATCAACAGATTGCGTAAACAAGTAACCGCTGACTTTCTTAACTGCTTTGAGAATGTCTGTTTGATTAATCACACATTGCACGTTCTATCGACAAACACCGACATATTAGGGAATGCTACCAAACCTGAATGCGTTGTTTTCCTGATGCATACAGCTGAATTTAGGACGCGTCGCCGCAGACATGGCAATTCTCAATATAAAATGGAAGTAGGTACAGAATAAGGAAACCAATATTAGCACATACGAGGAAACGGAAACACAGACCTTGTGTAACCCTTGATTGGATCCTGCACGCAGAGCTTGCTGGACATGGGGTTCTGCTGGATGGTGAACTGCGTGTACCCCGAGAGCTTGCTGAGCACCTGGTCCAGCGTCTGCCCATTGGGCAGGTAAATGTACTCGTCGACGTCGAAGAAGAAGGTCCAATTGGCGGCGTGGCGGTACCGGTGCAGGCAGTCGTTCACCACCAAGAACTGGTTGTAGTAGTACCCGTCGTACTCGGCCTGCGACCGGATGTCCTGCACAGTGAGCCGGCCAGCCTTCACCCACGGATCCAGCACCGCCCTCACCTCCGGGCTGACGCCGCCGGCGTCGTGGAACACGAAGTGCGACCTGGGCCCGAAGAAATGCGCGTGGTACGCCATCCACTCGCGCATGCGGCTGGCGCTGAGGTTGCCGTACATCGACGAGCCACAGTAGAGGTAGTCGTACTGGAACGGCGGGCTGAAGAGGGACTCGTCGTAGGACCCCGGCGCCTCCTCGAGCGCGACGAAGCGCTCGTAGCGCCGGGAGGTGGTGGAGTAGTAGGCGTGGACGAGCAGCTTGCCGCCGGCGTTATTGGCGTTGGGGTTGGAGGGAAAGGTGCAGTTGACGACGACGACGGTGTAGACGCGGCCGTAGCCCCAGTCCGGGAGCATCTTGTACGCCTTGGTCCGTACGGGGCGCGGCGACGGGTCACCGGCGCTGGGGTTGGGCAGCCACTCGCACTTGAAGTAGGGGGTGCCGAACACGTGGGTGGGCTTGGATGCCAGCCCCACGACGGCGAAGGTCCGCAGCCCGCCCCGGTAAGCGCCCATCTGCACGAAGAGCGCCGCTGCGCTTCCGTACGGCCGGAGCACCCGCTTGTTCGAGTCCACCAGCATCGCCACCCTAGCCAGACGCACGGGGACAGATCTAGTGGCGGCAGCAGCGGTGGTGGTTGCAGAAGTCGCGGCCGGTGGGTTCGTGGCTGTGTCGGTGGTGACGTTGGAAGAGGGAAGCTCGGTGCTTGTGGCCGCTGCGGTTGTGGCGAGGAGGGAGCAGGGGGCGGCGGAGGCGGAGGAGCGGGCCGCGATGAGGAAGGAGCCGTAGGGCTGGAGCTGCCACAATGCGACGAACAGCGTCAGGAAGGCGAGCGAGGCCACGAACGATTTGATGTCCACGCACGGGATGGCAAACGCTCCGCCGCCACCCACGTCTTTCCCCCCGTTGTTCTTCATGGTTAGCCGAAGCTCTCCGGCCGGCAACACCTCCCCTCCTCCGCTGCTGCGGTTCTGACTGTTGCGCTAGCTGGTGCCTGGTGCCAGCCGAACTGTGCCGCGCTTTTATTCTCTCTTCTCGCTATCTGTCTCGGGAACCGGCACCGGCTCGCAAAATGGGCAAAGCGCGAGACAGATCGGTGGATGGAAAAGACGGAAGGTGTGGACTGTGGAGAATTTGGAACTTGGAAGGTGACGAAGGGGAGGGGAATGGCTGGGGAAGGTGCGATGAGGGGGGAGTGGGGTGGCACGGTGGCGGTGGTCGGAGGATGCTTCTGGATATGGGTGGAAATCTGAGTTAAATTCTTATTTTTATGAGTTTTTTTTAAATTGGTATAGTTTGATTCAATATCATTTTATTTATAATTTTAAATTATTTTTAGAATCGAACCAGCGAGCCGAGCCGAGTCAGAAGAAATGAGGGAGGAGGGGGTGGCACGGTGGCGTTGGTGGGAGGATACGGCTGAAAATCGAGTTAAATTCTTTTTTTTGAGTTTTTTTTTCGAAATTGATATAGTTTGATTCAATATCATTTTATTTATAGTTTGAAATTATTTTTAGAATCGAGCTAGCTAGCCGAGCCGAGTCAGAAGAACTAAGGGGGGAGGGGGTGGCACCGCGGCGTTGGTGGGAGGATGCTTCTGGATTTGGGTGGAAATCGAGTTAAATTCTTTTTTTTGAGTTTTTTTTCAAAATTGATATAATTTGATTCAATATTATTTTATTTATAGTTTAAAATTATTTTTAGAATCGAGCCAGCGAGCCAAATCAAGTTAAAAGAAATTAACTCATTTCAATATTTCACTAATCAACGAGTGTGAGCCAAATGAATCCACCAACAATATTTTTTTTCCGGCCTACTTCTGGAGTCCGGACGCGCGCGGAACGATGATGGGGCCGCACCGCGAAGCAAAGGTCAAGGCTGGTTAGCCTAGTTGGCGTCCGAGTTACGGCTCCGGCCTCGCAAGGCTGGTGGGTTGATTTGATTACTCCGCGCGGTCCGTAGCACAACTCAACACGGCAAAGCGCGTTCGGCCCCCACCAATGGGAGTGGTATCCTCAGCCATCCGATCTATGAGTAACGCTTCCGATCCGGATGCTGTTTGCCGCAGGACCTTTTACTGTTTATTGATGCGGCTCCCGCGTTTACGCACTCGTTTCACTGCAGTTGCCAGACTTAAATTGGTTAACGGCAGAAGATAAGCTTCGGTTAGTAGCCGTAGTGGTAAAAAACCTAGAAGAAACGAACAACAAAGGCAAGCGTGTGGGAACGGACGTCCAGCTGCGTACAAGCAACAGCGGCTCGGGCTGGCCTCGGCTCCATGCCTTGAAGACGAGCAGTAGGACGCAGGGATTCGTTTCCAGCGAGAGTTTGAAGAAACGAGTTTACATGGTGATTACGTAACCACCGATCTTCTAGAAAGGCCATGGGTTCCTCTGCACATGGTTTGTTTAGTCCATCAGCTCTCCCTCCAAGGATGCGCGTCGTGTATCGGCGACACCACCGTTATATAAAAAAACGACAATCCAACTCTTTTCAAATTTTAACTGTACCGATTTTCTACCTGATTCGGACTGAACAACAAGCTTATAGCCAGTATTAGCCACAGCGCATCGCAGCGCTTCGATCACACAATAAACAAACAATTCACTCGTGACAACTGGTACCACGAAAGCTAACCCAACGTGTCACGCGATATACTGGCAGGTTCCTAATATTTACGTCTTTTTCTGCTTAAATGACATGACACTAGCTAGAGTCATTCGTTCTCCCGGTCTTCCTCGCTGGCACGCCGGCCGTGCTCTTGTTCCTGCACCTGTACCATGCACGAAGCACAGGTCATCCCCATCAAGGCTACCTTTACAACCGAGGGGTCCTCATCATCTCGACCTTTTTCTTTTCTACAGGACGACTAATACTTGTAGAGGAGTGCTTCAATGCTTTTCCTCCTAATACAAGTTGCACAAATTTTAAAGCAAGCGAAGGGGTAAGTAATCTCCATCTACCCTTCATTCATGCTTTAATATTTGTGCAACTGTAAAAAAGAAAAGCATTGAAGCACCTCTCATACTTGTATTGAATATCTTTATACCATTCTCAGGGCCTGTTTTTTCCTATGTATTTTGAATTCTGACAAAAAAACTGAATTAAAAATAAACAGTCTGATTCTAGAAATCGATTCTCATAATTCAGTCTACCCATATACACTAGAATCCACAATCCACTTCATATGTGTTTCTGTGGATTCTGATGAATACAAATATGAGAATGCCACTGAAAGTTCTAGGTAATTACCCACCAAATACCATCCCATAATCCAGAATCAGCTTCTCTATAGCCACAATCCAGAGTCACCTTTTGAAGAATACACAGTAAAAACAAACAAACCCTTAATTGAGTATTCTAGACGCCAGCTTTTCGTGTGGCTGTGCTCAACCGCAACACAACAGGTGCTTAAATTGTCCTTAAACTGTCGAGCGGCCTATTTGGGACAGCTTCAGCTTCGACTTCTCCCCTTTAGAAGCCGAAAGCTGTTTCAAACGGCTAGCTTTTCTGCAGCTAGAAGTCAAAAACCTGCAGTCTATTTGTACTAGGAGAAGTTGAAAGCTAAAAACTGGTTTGTGGCAGCTTTTCACAATTTCGGTGGGTTGGGATTCTGACTTGCCACTAGAATTGAAAAAAATACCCCCTCCTACCAAGTACAAAATCTCGATCAGCATCTCTCATACCTAAAAGCTATACTAAAAGACAAACTGTCAAACACCGAACCTTTTCAGCCCAGCTGTTTAGATATACAGTCTTTCAGCTATACAGCCCAATCAAAAACTGACTTTCAGAAAAGCTACGCCCATACCAACCGGGGCTTATGTTTAATACGGTGCTTCTCCGGACGCTTGGCATGAAAAGTCGTCCATCCCTGTCACGGTGTCCAGTGGATCATGCAGAACTGTGAGATGAGCTGCTTGGATAGAAGTTCGGCGCATGGACGGAGTCAGTTATGCACAGAAGTTGAGATTTAGTTCAGACATTTGCATCGCAGATTTTGATTTTTAAATAGATGTTTTATGGTATGACATTGTTTCTCTCTTTTTAAGTATCTATCTAAGTATTTTTGCATTGAGCATGACCTACGATTAAGAGAAGTCAGTTTGTGTTAGGGGAGGTAATTCTGGCATAAAAAGGACCTCGTGCTTGTAAACAATGGGCTCCTAGTATAGTTCGACCTAACCTCTGCTTTCGCGTGTAGGCTGCATCTGCAGCAGTAATCGGATCGAATTGCCCCAGATGACGGCAATCAACTCGCTTTGCGTCCTTCATGTCTTTGTGTTCATATGCAGCACGTCAGCACCACCTTACTTCGAAATCACATGACAAATATCCAAAAGGATTTCCTAAACCTTATAATGTGCTACTAGCGTTAGCCTGTTTAATCTCCACAGAGAGAGACAGAGAGAGAGATTTGTATTTCTTTTCATAGTTCATTTGATGCGCCAGACAAGTGCTTTTTCCTGTGTGTTTTGCAGAACAACCAGCTATATATATGGTCATATTTGTTTGGGTGGAAGGAGGTTTGAGCTCAGCGGTAGGTCTAAGAAACGATACTGTAGTTCGACGTCCATGTCAACGCAGACGTACGATCCAATGAAAGCATATATTCGAGGAATCTAACTTTGCAACTAGAATGTCATCGTCCTTTGTTGGTCAAGGAAGGCCAGAAAAGAGGGCAGAGTATGCCCGTGACAGAGTCGGAACAAACTTATTACTTTGCTTATTTTGGTACAGATAATATACTCTGAAGCACAAATCCTCTGTATTGTCTATTAGCAATCTACCAACCTGTGAGGCTCTGAACCTGAGGTTCTGTTGGCTCGAGTAAGAGTGAAGCAATCACTTTTCTAGCCACGTAATCTAGGGATGTTTTGAGTATCTAAATGCTATATTATTTTCGATAAATTTTGCCAAAATCTAAGGATGTTTAACTTTTGAGGACCGGATTTGGGTCAATAACCCTTAATAATGTCATCTTCTATGAAAATTTGTTGAAAAACCGAATTTTTTAGACCTTTTATAAAAATAGCAGAAATACTTTCAAATTTTTATAAAATTTTACAAGTTTCATCATACTCTAAAAATTTTATGGTACCAAATTTGGCAGCCTAGGATGATACATAAAAATTTTCAGAAGAATTTAACTTTATCTGTTATATTTAAAAATTCAAAAATAGAATGAACATAACTCAAGCGGTAATAGTGTAAGAAATTAATAAATTCACTCGAGTGTGATCATGATCCAAAATTTTTAGGAGAGCTTAATAATTGCCTCAGAACCCTTCTATAAAAGTTTCAAAAATTGTAAACATTTTTTGATTGCTTAATCAAATATATGGAAGCAATACATGTAGCACTGTAAGGCTTTTATCAGGACAGTAGAATTATCACATATTAGTGATGCATTAGTACCATCCACAAAAAATTTCAAAAATTTGTAATGTGGTTTGAACCATTTTTCATTTGGTTGAATTTTGTCGGTCAGCCTTCAGTAGCAATCTCTAAATTTTTTAAAATTTCTTAGACTTAATCGTTATCTGAAATTTTTTATGATAACATTATTGATGTATCATGACCATCCATATTTTTTTTAAAAAAATTATAACTTAATTTTTAATATTTTCCATTAAGTTGAAAATTGTCAGTCATCTTTTTATCAGTATAGTAGCACTGTCAGAATTTAAAAAAAAAATCCAAAGGCTTGATCATGATATGATTTTTTTTTTAGAATATTAGTGATGTGTCAGAACCCTCCAAAAAAATTCAAAAAAATAACATCGTTTTGACCATTTTTGTTTGGTTGAATTTCGTCGATATTTCGGCAATTTCAGCCAAAATTTTTGTATTTTTGCCGAAATTCGGTTCAAAAATTCTGGATCTCAAATTTGCCTTTTGAATTTTTATCAAATTTCATCCGAAAATTCTAAGATTTCGCTGAAATTTTAGATTTCATCCACCTCTGAGATGTTTCAAAGCTTGGACAGGACGATGAGATCCTGAGTTCTTGACTGCTTTTACAGAGGAAGTTTTGTGCTGGTATGTTTTCGTCCAACGCTACTGAATGAACTACCAGAGTGATTGAGAATAGAGACCCGCCGAACTAGGATATCCTTCAAATCAAAACCAGCAATACCTGTTGCAGATGACAAATCAAAGAGAAGCAGCACACATTTTGTGTAGGAAAGAAAATTTTGGTGACCCTATTACTCTGAGGTAATTACACTGATCTCATCATTTTAGCTAATAAAATATCGGGAGCACCCGACACTTTATCAGTTAATACACCGTGTTCAGATTGTTGCGGCAAAACAATATTTAGGGATTGAAATGGATACTTATTACATCTATTGCCACGTAAGGCTACAAATCTAGTACACATTTAACCATACATAAATCTAAAGTACCACAGAAATTAATATACATAAATATTAAATACCTAGTGGATTGACGGGAGCTCCCATATAGTCCACTACTCCACCTAGTCCTCCGGGTAGTCTTCCTTGTAATCCTGACCTTGTTAGTACTCCTTACCCTCTACCCAACTCATATATATATGTCGCCGGCTCAATCGTTGTATGAGCCATCCCAAGCACCTCAATAATCATTGTCTCACCAGTTCACAATTAAACCATTTTTCCAACAGCTTTCGATTTAGGTTTTGCTTAAAAAGAGATTTTTCAATGCATCGATGATATCACATATAACCAAATATATTTGATTAAAATTATTCAAATATGATCAAGAAATACTTGCCTAAAATTGAACAAATAATCATCCTCACACGGATTTTGAAGGTGACCTCCTCCTTGATTTAACTCGCTTCGTGAAATTTTGAGATATTACAATTCAAATTGATATTAAATTATGGCGGGTTTTATGGCATCCAACTATTCTCTGACTTAACTTAGTTTCTAAATATTTTATGCAGTGCACTTTATTTTGCGCGATGGTTAAAAATTTTGGAGTCATGATTACTCAATTTGTCATATGGTTTTCTTGTTTTTAATTATTGCGGCTATGATCAGTGTTATTGAGCTGATTATCTATTTATCTGAGCTGATTATCTATTTATCTGATGGCATCCATCTCCTTCCTTTTGTTTTATTTTATTTCTTAATATTAATGAGGTCATTATTATTTTTGTGGGTTTAACATTAGCGGGGTCATTTTATCCCCCCCATATCTATCCATTTCTTCTCATTTCCCCTCACGCCTCCTTTTCTCTGCCTCTATGGCGTCGGAACCCCCACTCAGTCTCCCGGCACGCCGGCGCCCCTCTGGCGCAGGACCTCCTCCCCACATGCCCAAGGCCCGCTTGGCCTCCTCCTCCACGGTTGCCACCCCTTCTATCCCCAATTTTCTACTGATCTCTATTATTTTTGTTATGCAAGATTACATGGTTTCAATGTTGAGTTTGCGAGTTGGTTGATGATGATTCATGGGTTGAATGCTCGGGTTTGGCGGTGCTGCGACGATACTTATGATCTCCCGTACGTCGGGAGCACGTGGGGTTATCGGGCACGCACGGCATCGCCCCTGTGGCTGCCATCCCCCCGAGACCACTGGGTAATCTCTGTACTATCTATCTACTGTCTATTCTGGTTCTCTACTACAGGTGCGCTATGTCGCTAGCATTGGTCGATAGATGAATGGGATTACCTGGAATGTGAAAATGGTGGGGATGGGATGATGCTAGATGGTAAGATCGGTGGTGGGGTTGATGGCGAGGTGGCCGTGCTCATGACTTCCTTGCTCTGGTCTTGGCTTTGGCCTTGCTCCTGATGGCTTGGTTGCGTTTTGTGGCTTCGGGAGAATGGACTAAGGGGCTCTAGCTTCCTACCCTTTTAAATTATGCTATCTTTACCTTTTTACCATATAGAAGTTTATCTTTTTTCTGCGTTATATTTTAGCATTATTCTTGTATAGCTATGATTACCCGACGAAAATAGGTTCACTCTGCACATGTCCACATCACAGATGGTTCATAAAATACATTACAGACGGTTTTGTGAACCGTCTGTACCGAAGTGTCAGTGATGACAATCGGTCATCACAGACGGTTTTGCAACCGTCACTGAAAAAACTCATCACAGACGTTCCAGTTTGCAACCGTCTGTGATGTTGATTTTTTATTTTTTATTAAATTTTAATTTATTGGCTAGCCTTAGGAAATGCTAGCCATGCCCTTTGAAACAAAACACAAAATACCGAGCATCACCAGCATTATGACATACATTTCAGAAATGAGCTCCAATCACATATCAACATATAGCGCATCGATTTTAGAAATCAATTCTGATCGCACGTTATAACGTAGAGCGCATCCATTTAAGAAATCAACTCACATATATATAAATCAATTCAATTGAGAACTACAACTCATAAATTCACAGCATAAGGTTCATAAATTAATGAAAACAGTATCTAACAAATTTGACATGACTTGGATGCCCAAATTTTGGTTAAGTCTCTAAATGTGCCGTGACTTGGATAGCCCAAATTTAACTAAATCTCCAAATTAGCCATGACTTGAATGCTCCAAATGTGCCCCTCATCACAGACGGTTTTAGCCAAAAACCGTCTGTGATAAGAGAGGGCTAAAACCGTATGTGATGTTCCCCTCATCTCAGACAGTTTTAGTCAAAAAGTCGTTTGTGATGTGCCCGAGAGCTATCACTGACTGTTTTTGAGAAAAAAAAAATTCGTCTATAATGATACCTCATTACAGACGATTTTTGAAAACTGTCAGTGATGAGGGGTCTAATATGTGTCCTTTTGTAGTAGTGGTTTGTGTACTGCCGGATGATGAACTTTTTTTAGCAAGAGGTGTCGACTGGTCTCAGACGGTCTGATATCTCGATGAATGCTCACTACTCGTATAAGGGTCTGACAACACTCAATTTATCTTTAAATTTCCTATTGTTTAGATTCCATTTATATTTATGATGACCAACAATTTCTGGGATTCGTCGAAGGTCGTTCGGAACTTTATTTATAGATCATATGTAAACCTTTTCTTGCATTCATCTGTTGTTTAAATATGTTGTATAGATACTATTTTGATGTATGAAATTCTATTTCCTTGTGTTGGCTTGATGATTAATGGAAATGATAATTACTTTTATTATATGGTTTAATTAAGTGTGTTATTATTAAATTTATGATCTTGCTAATCTTTCCAGTTGTTTCAAAAATCACGACGACCCTCATGCAATTGAAGGAGTGACTACCAGTACAAGAAGCGAATCTATGATGTATCACCAACCATCGTTTGAGCGTCCAGTTCCAAAGAAGAAGTGATAGCCATCGTTTGTCTTCAAGTAGGGAGGAGCTGAGAGGCATTAGCTGTCATGAAAAGGGCTCGAACGCATGTTAATGCTACGTGGAACCAGCCCGATGCGCGGATTGTGAGTTGCGAGTTGCGACACGGTCGGTCAGAGAGGCGCTTTGGTCGCCCATGATTTGAACCAACGAGGAGGTCCAGCTAATCACAGCCGAAGCAAGGTGACCTTGGTTAGTCAAGGACTCAAGGTATGCATTAAGCCTGTTTAAAAAATACAAAAGATTTCTATGGTTCCATTTGGAATATTAGAATTTTGTATAATTTTTATTCAGAAAATTTATATAAAACAATTTAATTCAAGGTTTGCATTAATTATGTTTAAAAAAATACGAAAGATTTTTAAGATCACATTTGGAACACAATAATTCTGCAAAAAGTTATTAGAAATTTCATATAGAAAATTTGAATTTCATACAAACTGAGGAAAATTCATACGTTTCGAACAAACATCTGAATAAACTGTTTTCTATGGAGTAAGATTTTACGAGATTCATAGGTTGCAAATCATACCTCACCTATACTTTGCAGAATCCACGCGCTCACATGCGTTTGAGCCGTTGGAGAGCCGGCTCGGCTTGCGGCTCGAGCCGAACCGGCTAAAATTTTTTACACCCGGGTCCTTTTTCTTAAAAAAAAATTACGGATCAGTCTTTTTGGAAAAAAATTACGATCGGATCCTTTTCCCGAAAAAAATATATATTACGTCTATGCTCTTTTAGCGTTTTTAGGAGTAGCGCTTGGGTCTTTTTAGGAAAATCGAAATTACGTTTAGGTCCATTTTGTAAAAAAAACATGTCTTTTTTTTTGAAAAAAATATTCATTGCATTTATGTCATTTTTACGCTTTTCTAGTATTACGTTTAAGCCCTTTTTGCGAAAAATACAGGCTTATTTTTAGATCCTTTTCGCGCATTTTCTCGATTTACTCGTGTATGGAGCGTCAATCGCGCGTTTTTCGATTTTCTCGTATGAAGAGCGGTGTCTGCAGCGTATCACGCCGCGTATAAATTTCTATTAGATCCCTGTTAGAACACGGGAAGGGAACAGGCAACGCCTCTGCAGGTGGACTGTAGGCACTAGGCAGGCGCACATGAAGGGAGGTGGCATATGCGTGTGCTCCGCCGGGAACGGTTACTGGCAGCGGTTGGCGTATTCGCGGCACGTGATGACCTGTTCCGCCGCTTCCGCGTCCCGATAGGTGCCTTCTCACGTCCAATTTTCTCCCGTTGGCCCGTCTTTCTCCTGGCTTTGCGTGCTGCAAAGTGCAAACGTGGCCGTACTCATTGGGCAACCTCGCGTCGGGCTTCGTGCCAGTTGACCCAGTGTCCCAGTTTGTGGCCTTGTGGTGCCAGCAGCCTAAGACACTGGTCCTTACATGATCGAGAGGACATAAAACGATACACTTAAAAAGGTGAGAACGGGTCAGACTCCGGCTTATACTGTTCTTTCTGAATTTAAACTTAATTTTTTTATCGGATTTAGAACATGATACGGATACGAATTCAGGTTATTCGGGATACAGATACGAGACAGATATGTCACAGATTCGGATCGAAAATGGATAAAAATTTATAAATAATACATATATATATATAAAATAATATATGTTGAATCAAACCGTATGAGCACATGATCATAATAGCAAGTTGTATCAACCAAAATAATTAAATAATTAACAAATAGTTCAGTGGATCCCTACCAAACTAGCACTAAATGATCATCCAGATATTAAGCCAGGACTATCGCAGAACGCAGATCAAGCTCATGCGAAAAATATTAATCAAGATCTAAACAACAGGCAACATTCAGACCGTATCAGAATGTTTTTTTTTAATTTTTGGCCACGAGCTCTGACATCTGATAACTGCAACTACTCCTGGCACAATGTAGTTGTTTCACTTTGCAGTTTACACACACCAGTCACTGATTACTTGCATTATCCTAATACATTATCACAAACCAAAATTCTAACACTACATTTCCAATCGCACATCATATAAATGTTACTATTGTTGAGGAGGTATGTCACCCCCGCACGTCAGCCCGTCACGTCTTGCTGTTCTACAGTGAACTAAAATACATGCTTATATATTTGTCATGTATAGAATTTCACAACACAGGCTTAGCTCAGTTGGCCTAGAGCTTGCCGTTTGGCTGGCAGGTCCCGGTTCGGATCCTTTGGGCGCAGTCACTGTAGCAGCTACAATGTATTTTTGTGTGAAAAAGAGAAGGTAGTAAACTTCGCTGATTTTATTGAACTGTTAAATCATGTCATAAATTTTTGAAACTTTTTAGGATGGTCCTCAAAACATGCCTAACCTACCATAAAAAACCTCGGATCATGATCAAACCTGTGCGATTTTTAAAAATTCAATCAATGCTGCTAATGCGTTTAAAATAACTTCGTTGATTTAATTGAGCTACTAAATTTGTAGTTTCTTGAAGAATTTTGGGGAGGATCTTGAGAGCATGCCTACGCTACCGTAAAAATTCCAAATCATGACCAAGTTTTTGCGATTTTAAAAACATTCTGACAATACTACCGACACACTTTGTAACATTCCAGAAATTCTAAACAGTGAAAATGTACGGATGAAGTTAGAGAAATGAATATGCTTGAGTTGCTCTAGGTGTTACGCATTTTATTGGGATTTTCCTGGAGTTTTCTTGTGTGAAAAATGGAAAGTGAGAATTTGGGAAGATGGTAAAAAGTAAGAGGAATTATTAAGTGACTCTAGCTTAGTATTTTACTGAGACCAATAAACAAATTTTCCTTGCGAAAGAAATAGTTCTTAGAATTATCCTTTGACTAGAAACAGTAAGCCAAAAGTTTAAATGAAAAATAGTCGACGTCAAGGTAAAGCTAAGAAAATTTCTATAGTTCCCTGACTGTATAAAACATCAATGGTAAAATTTTTATAATTTAATAAGCTGGTTTAAGCCTTTTAAAAATTCGAATGCAGAGAGTCCACAAAATAGGGAAAACGACTGTAAGAATAGTTATAAAATAAGTGCTCACTATTTTGGCTTGAAAATTTTATGGTAATCTATTTAGAAGGATCTGAACCCTTCTAAAAAGTTTCAAAAATAAATATTGAAATATTAACCTTTAATTAAATCAAAATCCGAAATTAAGATCTAGGGCAAGGCACAGTGTCAGAATTTTAGTAAATCATCTGGAGGGTTTTTTTATCTCAAAATTTTACAAGAGATGTATGACTCCCAGAAATTTTGGTTCAAAATTTTGGTAAAATTTTGACTGAGGATGATGCTTGAACTAATGCAAATCCGGAGAATTCTTGTCCAGTCCCATCACATTAATCGTTTCATTTCACTCACAAGTGGGCCTGGCTTCTATTGAAGCTTGTCGTGCTGGCGAGGCTGAGGCGAAATCACAGGTCACTGCCAGCGGGAACCGGTCCCATTTGTCAGCCTCAACTCACGCCGTTCTTCTCCCATTTCTTCTCCCGGCCGAGGCGAGGAGATGACGCCTCCGTCCTTCGCCGTCCGACCGCAACAACTCCCGTCCGGACGCGATCACCGTCGTCCACGTCGCGCGCCGTCTCTCCCGCCCCTGTGCTTGATCGTCCTCTGTCGCGTCGCGTTGGAGAAGAGGCCGCGCCGCTTCATCGCGTGAGCACAGCGGCGAGCGACCGAGACCGTGCGCTCGAGTTTAGCCGCAAGTGCTCTTTCTTAGGCCTTAAGCCTTCTACTCGCGTCGCAGCGCCCCCACGCACTTCACTTTTGCCCTTTCGAGAACCGAGAGCCTCGCGTGAGTCTTCTTCCCCAGTTCTTCCGCAAGAACCGAAAAGAGGGGATCTCAGCAATTCGGTTAATCCGTCTCTATTTCTTCAAATTAGTTCCATCCCGAGCATCCTTAGCTCCATCAGGTTGTTGATCAACCGTCGTTTTGGTTTTTCTTTGATCGCAGCACCGCCGTCCTTCTTGTTCCCGGCTGGCGCACAGTGGCAGCGTGTTTCGGACCATCTCCGACCCAGCTATCTGGTGAGTCTGAATCCCCTCGTACCACTGTAGCTCACCCAACCCTAGCTCGTCGAAAAACGGTCGTTAGTCGAGCTTTCGCCCGCTCGGTCATGGCACCGCCGCACCCCTACGGTGACGACCTTCCTCCCGACCTTCGTCCGTCGAATTGGTGCCACCCCTTGGTTCGCCTTGACGTGCTGAAGGTGTTGGTGGAACCCATTCAGCCGCGGTGGAGCTGGTTCGTCGGCGGCGAGCAAGAAACCGAGGAGCCCTGTCCTCTGTCGTTGACCGGTGGGTCCTGGTTGTCAGCGGGTCAGCGTGTTTGAACGCGTCTGCGTGCGCGGAAGAAGACGCTTTCCAGCAGTGAAAGCGTATTCTGACGTTTTAGTAGTTTTCACAAAAACCGAATAGATTCAAATATTAATAACTTTTAAACTATAGCTCCAAATTCAATGAAACCAATTTCTAAATTCGTATAAAATTCTGTCGATTCATAATATCCAAAAATGAATTAAAGATGACTACTGTGCAATTTTAGGAAATATAAGGAGACACTTAGGTATGAGTAAGGCTATTTAATAAAAAAAATTCAGATAAAGTTTAAATAGAATTAGATAAGTTTTATGGAACCCTTGGTTATAAGTACTCGAAATGTGTAAGAATAATTTCAGATCACTTTGTTAAGCGCCATATTCAAATAGAATGAAATATATTAATGTGTAAAAAGGATAAATGAGTGAAACACATATAAATTGAAGTTTATATGGATAAAACTTAAGTTGAGAAATCATGTACCAGTATAAGCTCCATTGTGTAAAAATGTTTACGAAAAAGTATGAGTGATGCCTTTCCAATGAAGAAAAATAGTAGCTATAATGGAAACATAGGTGTAATCTGCTCTGATTAGGTTCAAAATAATTCAAAATTCTGTTTTAAAGTGTTTACAAGACTATGCCCTGATATTAGTAAGAAAATGGATAAAAGTTGGTGAATGATCTGGTTGCAAATGAATGTGGAAGTTGAGATGCTAAAGAGTTGTAGTTGTGATCATTTAGACCTTTTCATCAATAGGTAAAATAGGTTGCCTAAATGAGAAAGAGTGTAAAACTGGAATAGGAACACTCCACATAGTACGTTCTATTAGGTTCTAAAGAAATTAAGCTATTTTGTTAGAGTTTGTATATTAAACAAGTTAGTGAAATAAGCCTAACTGTTATAGTTTTCAAGATAATTGAAATACTTAGCAGTTTCAGCAGCTTGTAAAGTAGCTCATCTAAGTGAGAGTTTTAGAGAGGATAATATTGAAATGATCACTAAAGTTTGTACTACTAGGTTATGTGAAAATATTTCATTTACGAACTGCTTATCATCTAAGTCTTCTTAGCGTAATAACCCTAAGCGCTATTAGTTCGTCACCCCTCTTTTGGCCGATTTCCTGTTATATAACTTTAGTGCCATATAAGTCTTTTTAGCAGTGAATTTCAAGTCTCGTCTAGCCCTAAAAATTTAGGGAAAACCATTAGAGTTGTTAACCAAAGTATGTTCTAGCTTATTTAGGATTCGAACCTTTATTTCATTAAGCGTTGCACATAAATTTTAGCAGTAAAATAACCCTAAATGTCATGATTTTGGGTGTTCACTTCTTGTAGTGAGAAGGCAGAGAGCTATGTTCTTCTAATGCTGCTCTTTCATGTCACCTTCTAAAGAAGCTAATGAACTAATGTTCCTAATCTAAATAATAATTGTATCTTAATTTCGAAATTTAATTAGAAATAATTCTTTTAGAGCAACCCCTGTCTTGGTGTAATTTTGTGTTTATATTTGCTGTCTGTTTTCTTTTTGCCCATTTGGAGTTTACTGATTGTCGGGGTTTTGAGTCACCGGCAAGTAAATTTATAAGTCTAAGGGGCCGCGCGCTCCCTCTCCTTGAATAGTTAGACCTAAAGGCCCAGAATGTATACTGGTTTGGGCTGAATATCCCTACTCCAGTTCGTGTGGTGTTTATCGTATTGCTTTAGGTGCAGAAGACTGCACAGTGTTTACAAGCGGGAGCTGGGGGCTCAAACGTGAGAACGTAAACAGCCTATTCGTTGATGGATCTAGAGAAGAGGGCGAGAGAGACTGTTTGTTCGTCCGTCCCCCCTCCAGAAGACCCTGCCTCCCTTTATATAGTCGGAGGGGGCAGGTTACATGGAATGTCGGGAGAGGGAAGGATGAAGGCATCCATGCTAAGAGTTCTGAAGCTCGATCTTGGTGGTTGGTCGACCTCCTCTTCTGCCCATACCGGGTTGGTGGGCTCATCGAGTAGATCAGTTTGCTACTTCATTGGGAAACAGCGCACCTGCCTTCTGCGGGCCTGACGGGCGCTGACGTCATATTGCGTCTTTGGTGCTGCCTCGGGAGGGAGTGTATCTTCATACTGTGTGTGACTGGACGATGAGACTGGAGTCTTGACTTTAGCAACCTTCGTGTTGTCTTGGGAAGGAGCCACTTGCCCCCGCACGGTCACTTCGAGCGGTCATGTCCGTAGACCACGTGACCGATGGTCGGCGGAGGTCTGACACTTGGCCCTTGGTGGAGATTGCCTCAGCTTTGTTGGAGCCGGTAGGGAGTCCGACCTGTGGCGGCAGTCGGACGCCCCGTTAGGTCGGGGACGACCTTGGAGCAGCTCGTTAGGTCGGGGTCGAGTGTCCTTTGTGGACCCGTGAGGCCTTTGGTCGGAGCCGGGCATGAGACGACCCGTTTGTTACTCCGGACCGCTGGGGTACCCATTGTATGAGTACTCGTCACTGATGTTCTTGTTTTTCCCCTCGTTCTCTCGACGTGTAGACGCTGACGTCCTCGAGGAGGAAGACGACTCTGTCGCAGATCCAGAGTTTGTACCAGACAGTGAGCTGCAAGGCAAGCAACCCCTTGAGCATGTTGAGCCTGATAATTTACCTACCTTATGTTGTTTTTGTCTATGTATGATGCATCTGGATAATTATCCATAGAAGTGCTAATTTGGGTTGGAACTGTAGTTAATCCTGTACAATATGGTTTACCTTAATCTGTATGGACATGTGAACCTTGTTGTCGGCGTTTCGAGCGCCGGCAAGTAAATTTGTAAGTCTAAGGGGCTGCGCGTTCGCCTCCTGAATGGTTAGACCGAGTCCAAGATGTATACCGTTCGGGCCAAGGTCCCTACTCCGATCAGGCGTTGGTGTTGTATTCATCAAAAGTGGATGATCGCACCGAGTTTTTTTTACAAGCGAGAGGTGGAGCCTCAACACTAGAATGATCTAAACTTAGCTCTCGGAAGGAGAAGAAAAAGAAGAAGAGGAAGAAGAGGAAAAGCTCTCTTGTAGCTCTTACTTGCCGCCTGTTAGGAGGTTCCCGCCTCCTTTTATTCAAGACGAAGGCGAGTTACATCGAGAATTGGCGAAGTGCCAGCGAGCTACTTCTAGGGCTTCGTCTTGCCCGCCGTCTGCCAATCGCTCGCCGATCGGTCGCTGCTCCGCCGATCGTCGCCGCTGCGAGCCTATCTTTGGGTCGGTGGTCTAGCCGGTCGAGCGGTTAGGTAATCCTCCGGGAAGTGGCGAGCCGCTCTCGTGATCCATGTGGGTGCTTTGTTGTAGTCGCGTGTGACGTTGGAGTTGCCTCGGGAGAGCGTGTCCTTGCACCGTGTGGGTGGTGGTCGATGGGACAGAGACGTGGCTTCAGCAGCTATCAAATCGTCTTGGGAAGGGACCACCGCCCTCGCTCGATCCACTAATGACCGTTCGTGGGGCACGTGGCCTTAGGTTGACACGGACTCCGCGCGCGACGCGCCCCCTCGGGGATTATCATGGTTCGGTCGGAGCGGGGATCCCGTCCCGCCGCGGGGTCGGGAACCTCGCTGAAGTCGGTCGCGGGATCCGATCCGCCGCGGGTCGGGAACCTCGCTGAAGTCGGTCGGGGATCCGTCCTCACGCGGGGTCGGGAACCTCGCGAAGTCGGTCGGGACCGTCGGGAATGGTCTCCCGAATGGTCTCAGGCATTTGGGTAGCGGTAGGGGCGGCTGTTTAGGCTGGGCCGATTCGAGGCCGCCGCTTGCTCGCTCTGGGCTTTGCTTGTTGCAATTGGGCCGTTGGTGCACCCTCGCTTTATGAGTATTCGCCAAGAGCCCTCAACCTCCAATCGAGTTCGGCAGACTCGGTTGGGGTTGAGCTTGATGGATCCGTTCAACTAGGTGGGCCAACGGGCCTACCGCTTTTGCCGGGCGTGCCCTCAACGCATCCGACGCCTGCCGGGATTACGCTCGAGGTATGCGAACCGCCGAGCCTCTTAATTGCCGTTGTGCGCGCGCGCACGGCTAGGTGTGTTTTTGCTCGTTCGTCTTCTTGACCGCCGGGTTCGGTGGCGGGCGCCGTTTCTCTCGCGGCATTTATTCTGAGTCGCTTGATCTTCCTTCGAATGGGTATATAAGGCGCCACGGGTTGCTCGAGCGCAGACTCTTAGACGAGAATCCTTTCCTTCTTGAAATGTGTTCAAGACACCCTTTAGTCTTCGCCGTGATGACATCGTGGTGGAAGAGGAAGACCCTTTGAACGAGCTTTGGGTTGAGTATGATCAGCGATAGCCGAACTCCCAAAGAGAGAAAAAGTAGCTCGCGACGTTGTTGCCGTTGACGCGCTTACTTGAGCGATCCGAGGCTTGGAGTGGCAAGGGGCCCTCCTAGAGGCAATGGCGCGAGGCGCCGATTGCGATAGGCGCGGCCGCGTCGATGTCATTGAATCCAGCGGCGGCATGCCATTCCGCCACCGTGGCTTCACCTTGACGACCGGGCAAGGGCCTACCAAAGAGTCATCTCCAACGACCTCAGTCCACCGACCCCAAGTGTGTCCGTCGGCCGAGCAAGGGCCTACCGTCGGCGTTGTCGTAGGGAGTTTTAGGAGTCCGGTGTAGATAGAGAGTCTTGCGTGTGCCTCATGTAAAGTAGTGTAAAGTTTTGAGCTCACGGCTTTTAATGAAATCCCTTTTTTCTCTCTATGAATGACTTCATGAAGGAGTTAGCTTTGCTTGTTCTCGCTTTGATCACTCGGCGCTAGAAAGTTCGGCGATCGGTTTCGAGTGGTCGGACGTGCGAACTCGCGATGCTGCTCTCAAGAAATCTTCCTTGCGCTGCTTTGTGCCGTAGCTAGTCGGTGCCTTGGTCGCAAGCGATGAGCGGATGCCTTGGAAGTTTTAGTGCCCGAATGCCTTGGTCGGCAGGACGGCCGGATGCCTCCGCGAGGTTCCGGTGTCCGAGTGCTCGCTTAACGTCGTGGCCGGACGCCGCCTTAGTCGGCAAGGGACGGCCGGATGCCTCCGCGAGGTTCCGGTGTCCGAGTGCTCGCTTAACGTCGTAGCTAGACGCCGCTTAGTCGGCAAGGACGACCGGATGCCTTCGCGAGGTTCCGGTGTCCGAGTGCCTTGGTCGGCAGGCGACGACCGGATGCCTCCGCGAGGTTCCGGTGTCCGAGTGCTCGCTTAACGTCGTAGCTAGACGCTTTAGTCGGCAAGGACGGCCGGATGCCTCCGCGAGGTTCCGGTGTCCGAGTGCCTTGGTCGGGAAGGACGACCGGATGCCTCCGCGAGGTTCCGGTGTTCGAGTGCTCGCTTAACGCCGTAGCTAGACGCCGCATTAGTCGGCAGGACGGCCGGATGCCTCCGCGAGGTTCCGGTGTCCGAGTGCCTTGGTCGGCAAGGACGGCCGGATGCCTCCGCGAGGTTCCGTGTCCGAGTGCTCGCTTAACGTCGTAGCTAGACGCCGCTTAGTCGGCAGGGCGGCCGGATGCCTCCGCGAGGTTCCGGTGTCCGAGTGCTCGTTAACGTCGTAGCTAGACGCGCCTTAGTCGGCAAGGCGATCGGATGCCTCGCGAGGTTCCGGTGTCCGAGTGCCTTGGTCGGCAAGGACGGCCGGATGCCTCCGCGAGGTTCGGTGTCCGAGTGCTCGCTTAACGTCGTGGCCGGACCGCCTTAGTCGGCAAGGCGGCCGGATGCCTCCGCGAGGTTCCGGTGTCCGAGTGCTCGCTTAACGTCGTAGCTAGACGCCGCCTTAGTCGGCAAGGACGCCGGATGCCTCCGCGAGGTTCTCGTGTCCGAGTGCCTTGTCGGCAAGGACGACCGGATGCCTCCGCGAGGTTCCGGTGTCCGAGTGCCTTGGTCGGCAAGGACGACCGGATGCCTCCGCGAGGTTCCGGTGTCCGAGTGCTCTTTTAACGTCGTAGCTAGACGCTGCCTTAGTCGGCAGGACGACCGGATGCCTCCACGAGGTTCCGGTGTCCGAGTGCCTTGGTCGGCAAGGACGACCGGATGCCTCCGCGAGGTTCCGGTGTCCGAGTGCCTTGGTCGGCAAGGACGACCGGATGCCTCCGCGAGGTTCCGGTGTCCGAGTGCTCGTTAACGTCGTAGCTAGACGCCGCCTTAGTCGGCAGGGCGATCGGATGCCTCCGCGAGGTTCCGGTGTCCGAGTGCCTTGGTCGGCAGGGACGCCGGATGCCTCCGCGAGGTTCCGGTGTCCGAGTGCTCGCTTAACGTCGTAGGCCGGACGCCGCCTTAGTCGGCAAGGACGGCCGGATGCCTCCGCGAGGTTCCGGTGTCCGAGTGC
Organism: Otatea glauca; assembly: GCA_036346275.1. Classification (NCBI taxonomy): domain Eukaryota; kingdom Viridiplantae; phylum Streptophyta; class Magnoliopsida; order Poales; family Poaceae; genus Otatea; species Otatea glauca. The sequence goes on from CM070714.1 coordinate 46,474,943, forward strand.
TCGTTAACGTCGTAGCTAGACGCCGCCTTAGTCGGCAAGGACGGCCGGATGCCTCGCGAGGTTCCGGTGTCCGAGTGCCTTGGTCGGCAAGGGCGGCCGGATGCCTCCGCGAGGTTCCGGTGTCCGAGTGCCTTGGTCGGCAAGGACGGCCGGATGCCTCCGCGAGGTTCCGGTGTCCGAGTGCTCGCTTAACGTCGTGGCCGGACGCGGGTATCCATCCCGAGTCCCCGTCCGGCGAGGAAGCTACGAGAGAGTAGCTGCCGTCTATCCTACAAGTTTACCCCATCCGCGGTGTGGGACTGGAGGGGTGAGCGACGCGCTTTACTGCGTTGGTTTGAACGCCGTGCTCTTGGAGCTAGTAACGGTAGTCCGAGTGGGTCTGGGAGGTCCGCCAGGGGGACCTTCCGAGCGGACGGTCCCGAGTAGGGTGTCTGGCCTGCACGGGGCGACCCATAAGAAACCTTTCTTTACTCAATCCGTATGGACCACAGGTCGTCACCACCCGAGCACACCGGGTGTCGCCATCGATGAGCTCCGGGAGAGTGTGAAGTATGGTCTCGACGCGAGTAGAGGTGGTGGTCGTCGGCCGACCCAACCGGGACCCACCGTGGGGCTCACCTCGCACTTGCCCTCGCTCAAGTTTATTTGGGCGCCTACGCCCATCCGGTGGGTTAGGCCTTTTGAACCCACGACTTTGGTGGGCCTGGCGCAAGCCACAAAGCTTTGCCATCTTGGGACCGCAGCGCCCAATGGGCCTCTCGCGCCGGAACAACCGTCCCGCCAAAAGGCGAGACCAAGAGGTAACGGACACGCTGCTCGGCGGCGTCTTTATGACTCTGCAACCCGACGCGACGAGATTAAATGCGAGTGGAATTGGAAATCGGAGTTACCGGGCGGCGTGATGAGCGAGGCGGGACGCGACGATTCGCTCGAGGAGTCGTTCGGTCGGCGTCGCTTCGCCTCCTATAAGTACGTTGTTGGGGTGCCTCGGGTAGCCACGCCGCCTTCTTCGTCTCCGTCCCTAAAGCAAGAAAAACGCCAGAGAGCCGAGAAGGAAACCTCGGCCCTCTTCTTCTCACCTTTCCGCCGCTTCGCCGAAGATGTCGTGGACGGAGTGCTCGCGACAGAGAGTCGCGCTTCGCCTAGTGAAGAAGGGCTTCTCGAGGACGCCCTACGAGAGTCTCGGAGGAGGGTCGGCACTGATCGACTCTGCGATCGTAAGTATCTCAACTCCTCCATTGATTTCTTTGGTTGGGGTAACCCGTAGAGGAGACTCATCCGAGACGCCAAAACTCGCAGAGGTGCAGAAAAACACGAAGTCGCCATGGAGGCTCGGAATGCGCGCGGAGACCCATGACGTGGCGATCGCGCCCGTGGACGAGGCTCTGCGCGCGAGGGTCTCCGAGGATGGTAGGCCGAGATGGGCGCCAATCGAAGCCCTTCGGAGGGCGGCCAGAGGTCTGCGCCAAGTCTTGGGCACAGGGGCGGCCCGAGCGCACTTGCCTCGCTACCGCCCGAAAGTCTGGGGCTTGTGGAGGCGGTGTGATTGCGGGCGCAAAGATCGAGCTTCGTCCGACCGGTCAACACCGCCTCGCACTATGACGATGATCGACCTCGCAGATGGTGAGTAAGCGGCATCGCCGGAACCGACCGACGACGAGGTCGGCGTGTTCGAGCTCGTGTCGAAGTCGCATGCTCGGAGATCGCCACCACGCCCCGCCCGAGGTCGCCTTCAAGATGCCAGTCCTCCTCCTCCGTGCGGGCCGGCCACCGGAAGAAGAGGAAGAAAGAAGTTAGCCCCCTTTTTTTTTTCTTGCAAAGATGTTGTGTAAACGATCGTAGTAATTGTAAGCTCGGTTTGCCTCTTTGCTCTCCTTTGCGTTTGGGTTTGACCGACCATAGCCTCAAGGACCACGGGTCGCTTATGCGTAGGTCGGGTCAATTTGAGAGGCCAAGAGGATAGGAGTCTTGTTTATCATGTGAGTTACTGCGCACTCATGGGGGTTCGGAGTGTTCCGATCGGCCAAGGGTTTTTCCACTCGGGCACTTCCTTCTTCCGCAGTGCTACTTAGCAACCATAGCCGGGGCGAGGCCGTGCGCCGGGTCGAGAGGGTTACTGCTCGGGATAGACTCTGTGACTAGTCGGGTCACCGACCCACATGAGTACGTGAGTTAGCCGAGTTCGTGTGGGAAGATTATTCCCAATCGACTGAAGGTCATCCCACTCAGTGCTTCCTTCTTCCGCGGAGTGCTCTTTGGCAACCATAGCCGGTGGGGCGTGGCCGTAGCACTGGGTCGAGAGGGTTACCGCCGGGATAGACCTCGTGGTCGGTGGGTCACCGACCACGCACGACACCATCCGGAGCGGCACGAACGGGGCGCCACGGGCAGCCCCCGAGTCGTCTCGTGGCGACCAGGTGCTCGGTTGGGAGAAAGGTAAAGACTTATACCAGAAAAAGAAAAGAGCTTAGGGATAGAATCGCCTTAACTTTTCAATGTTCCAGGCATTAGGGAGGATGCGACCATCGGCGTCCTTGAGTCGAAAGGTGCGGTCGGAGAACTTCCACGACGGTGAAAGGACCCTCCAGGGGCGCCGACTTGTGCTTATCTTTGGTTGTCCGACCGACGCAGAACCAAGTCGCCAATACCAAGGATCGCCCTCGAACTTGGCGGCCGTGGTAGCGGCGCAGGCTTGTTGATATCCGCCGACCGCAGACGGCCACGTCGCGCGCCGCCGAAATGGGTCGATGGCGTCTTGTTGCAGGCGAGCCCCGAGCCTCATCGAAGGCTTGCAATCTCGGGAGCCGTATTCGGTCGATGGGCAAAATGGCTTCGCGAAACACCATAAAGAAGGGTGTGAACCCGGCCGCCGCCGGTCGGCGTGGTCCGCAGACTCCGAGGACGGAGGCGCTCGGCTACCCAAATACCGCGAAATGCTTGAGCCGATCAAGATCCGCGGCTTGAGTCCTTGAAGGATCATGCCGTTAGTGCGCCGACACGCCGTTAGTCCGCGGATAGGCTATCACGCCAATCGACACGGATGTTGAAGTCGCCACAGAACTCGAAAATTCCTTCCCGTGAACTGTGTTCCGTTGTCGGTGATGATGGGTTTGGGACTCCAAACCTAAAAACGATGTCGCGGAAGAAGATGGCCGCTTGTGCCGACGTGGCGCTCACGACCGGCTTGGCCTCTATCCACTTGGTGAACTTATCTACCGCGACGGCGGTGGGTGAAGCCCGGGCGCTTTCTGAAGGCCCGACCAAATCGAGTCCCAGCACGGCAAAGGCCACGTGATGGGGATCGTCAGTAAGCTTGGGTTTGGCGGATGCGTCTGCGAGCAAAGAACTGCATCCTTCGCAGTGCGTCACGATATGCTCGGCGTCGACACAACGGTTGGCGATGAAACCTTGTCGAAAGGCCTTTCCCACAAGAGATCGGGTGTCGCGTGGTGACCGCAGACTCCGCTGTATGTCGTCCAAAGCAATTGCTTTCCTTGGTCGGTCAAGATACATTTTGGAGGACCGGAGGGACTCCTTTGTAGAGGTCCAGGCCGATCAGACGAAAGATTTTGCCACGGGCGAGGCGCGGCCCTCGGTCGGGTCGGGAAGTGACCCGTCCACAAGCGGTCGATGTAGGGCCTCCTCGATCGGACTCAAGTGCTAGCACACCGCGGCGAATCGGCCAAGTCTCACGCTCGATCCGCTGGCGTCGGTCGGGTGGCCGTCTTTGGATTGGTCGGGTGGCCGCCACCGCCGAGTCCACCGACGATGGGCCGCAGGAGGTCGAGACGAAGATCCCGCGGGACGGGCTCTCTGGGAGGCAAGATTGGCGGTGATCGGCCTCGCCATTGTAGCGTCGGTAGCTATGGTGAAGCTCGAAACCCTTGAACCGCTCCTCGAGCCGGCGTACTTCTCGACGATGACGCGGCCATGCGGGCGTCTCGGGCCCGCACCTTCATGACTTGGTCGACGACAAGCTTGGAGTCCCCGTGGACGAGCCGGCGGGCACCGAGGTCGGCAGCGATCCGGAGACCGTTGGCGAGCCTCGTGCTCGGCAATGTTGTTGGTCGCGTCGAAGAGCAACCTAATGGCGTATTGAAGCTCGTTCGGCGGGAGATGATGACGACTCCGCGCCGCGCCATTCTTGGTGTAAGACCCGTCAAGTACATTGTCCATGACGGGGTCTTCGACCATCGGCGGTGCACAGGCTTGGTCCACTCGGCGACGGTCGGCGAACTCGCGACTTGATCGCCGTCAGGGCGTATATTATGCCATGGCCGCTAAGCTCGGCGCCCATTTGGCTATCCTTCACGAGGCATCGCGATTGTGGATGATCTCGTCTAGTGGGGCGTGGTCACCACAGTGATGGCGTCTTGATCGAAGTAGTGAACGAGTTTCCTCTTTGCGATGAGCACCGCGTAGAGTAACTTCGCACTGTGGTACCGAGTCTTGGACTCGGAAAGTACCTCATCGATGAAGTAGACCGCCGTTGTACCTTGAGCTCACGGCCTTCTTCCACTCGCTCCACCACGAGGGCCGCGACGACTTGGGTAGTGGCAATGTAGAGGAGCGGTTCACCGGTGCCAGGCGACCAGATCGAGGCGAGGACAGAAGGCCTTCAAGCGGGTGAGGGCCTCCGAGCCTCGGTGTCCAAGCCCAAGCGGTCGGATTTCTTGAGCACCAGAGCGGCATTCGCGTTACGAGGCGAGACACGAACGGCTCAAAGCCGCCAGCACCGGTCGACCTCTGGACCCTTTGAGGTTCTTGATCGGGCCCATCCTTGCGATCGCCGAGATCTTCTCCGATTGGCCTCGATGCCTCGCTCGAGAGCGATGAAGCCTAAGAGCTTTCCTTTGGGGACCCGAAGACGCGCACTTCTGGGTTGAGCTTTATGCGAAACCGTCGAAGGTTCGCGAAAGTCTCTTCTAGGTCGGCGATAAGGTCGTCAGCCTTCCTGGTCTTTACGACAATATCGTCGACATACGCCTCAACGTTGCGGCCGATCTGGTCATTGAAGCACGTTTGCATACATCGCTGGTATGTAGCGCCCGTTCTTCAGTAGAAGGGCATTGTGACATAGCAGAATGAGCCGAACGGAGTGATGAAGGAAGTCACGAGCTGGTCGGACTCCTTTAACGCAATCTGGTGGTAGCCCGAGTAGGCATCCAGAAAGGAAAGAGACTCGCACCAGCCAGTGGAGTCGATGACTTGGTCGATGCGAGTAAGGAATGGGTCCTTGGGACATGCTTTGTTGAGACTCGTATAGTCAACACACATTCTCCATTGCCCGTTCTTCTTTTACAAGTCTGAGGTTGGCTAGCCACTCGGGTGGCGCACCTCTTTACAAACCCCGCCGCCAAGAGTTTGGCGATCTCCTCCTATAACCTGCGCCTTTCCTCGTCGGCGGCGCGGCGTTGGCGGCGAACTTTGAGCCCGGTCGGACGCTCAAGGAGTGCTCACGACCTCCTTTGGAATGCCCGGCATGTCGGAGGACCTCCATGCGAAGACATCTTTGTTAGTGCGGAGGAAGTCGACGAGCGCGCTTTCCTATTTGGCGGGGCGTGGCTTCGACCAAGACGGTCTTGGTCGAATCACGAGGATCGACCGTGACCTCCTTCGTGTCCTCGGCGGATTTGAAGGATCCCGCCCGATTTCTTGGATTCGGGGGCGGACTCGGCTTCCCTCCCGAGCTTGTTGAGTTCGCGAGAGCAACGATCGCCGAGGCGAGCTCGCACCGCCGCGCTCGCGATTGAAGGCAAAATGGAAAGACGATGCCGCGGTAATGACTCCATGCGGTCCGGCATCTTCACTTGAGGTAGGCGTGGCGGGATCGCCATGAACTTGGCGTAGCATGGCCTCCCAGGATGGCGTGGTAGGCGCCGGGAAATCCACGACCTCGAAGGTGAGGGTCTCGGTGCGGAAGTTTCCGGCTCTCGAAGGTGACGGCGGTCGACCGCCGGCGGATGGGCTTGTTGGCCCGGGATGACGCCATGGAAAGGTGCCTTGCTTGGCCGGAGGCTTGAGCGCGGGACCCCCATAGCGTCGAACGTCTCAACGTAGAGGATGTTAAGGCCGCTGCCCGTCCATCAGCACCTTCGTGAGGCGCCGTTCGACGACGGTGACCACCACGGTACCTCCCTACCGTGGGGCGCGATCGGGGTGATCGGTCCGATCAAAGGTGATCGGGAACTCCGACCACCGAAGATATTGGGGACGCCGTGCGGCGGTGTGGACCTCGCGATAGCGAGCTTGAGCCGACGCTTGTCGGCGTAGCAAGGCCTCCGAAGATCATGAGGCGTACCGTCGGGCTCGGGAACTCGTCGTCGCCTTCTTCTCGCCGCTTCAGCGGGCCGCGGCGAGCTTCTTTCCTTTGCCAGCGGCGTGGTGGGGGCGCTAGAAAGATAGCGCCTCAGGACTTCGCAGTCCCGGTACTTGTGCTTGACGGAGAACCCATGGTTCGGGCATGGGCCGTCCATCAATTTCTCGAAGTGGTCGGGCGCGACGGTCGGCCGCGCCTGCTGCTTGGCAGGGCGGTCGACCGTGGCGACCACTTGGGTCTCACGGATCTGCTTCCCGTGCCGCTTCCGTTTGTCGAAGCGGTCGGAAGGAGACCCGGTTTGGACGCCGGGCTCCTGCTGGGCCTTTCCTCCTTCGAAAATAGCCCCTACGGCCTCCTCGCCGGAGGCGTGGTTGGTGGCGATGTCGAGGAGCTCCTTGGTGGTCCTGGGCTTGAGGCAGCCCAGCTTGTGCACCAAGGCCTTGCAGGAGGTGCCGTAGATGAAGGCTCCCACGACATCGGCGTCGGAGATGTCGGGGAGCTCGTTGCACTGGCGGGAAAACCTCCGGATGTAGTCCCGGAGAGTCTCCCCGGGCTGCTGCTTGCAGCCTTTCGTGTCCCAGGAGTTACTGTGGCGCTTATAAGTGCCACGGAAGTTACCGACGAAGAGATTCTTCAAGTCACCAGTTCGACGCTTTTGGAGGCGGTACTCGAGCCGAGCTCGGCCGAGTCCGCGAGTAGATGGGGAGGTACCGATGATGAAGAGATCATCCGTCGCTCCCCCACCCGACGCTGAGGCCGTAATCTTGAGCCGACACACAGGTTGGTGGCCCCGGTGTACTTGGCAATGTTGGTAGGCGCCGGAATCGGGCGGGAAATCCGCTGGCGGATCCCCAGGCAAAAGCCCGTGGTCGGGACCATCGTGGCTCGGCCTGCGTAGTGGCGCTCACCATCCGCAACACGTGAGTGGCGGCGTCCTCGCCATCTTTCTTCGCGCCGAGGGTGGCGCGGATGTCGTAGGCATTACCGAGGCGCCGCGCACCGGGTGCGTGAGGCTGGGGTGGTTCATGGTGGGCGCGGTCTTGGCGCGCACCCCGCCGCCATGTGGCGCAGAGCGATGGCGGGCGGAAGTAGCGCCGGTGTGGTAGGGCCGGAGGCTCGCATGTCTTTGCGGCCGCGCGCTCCACCACCGGGTTCTGTAGGTAGCTCGGCCTCGGGTTTGCGGGCTCGGAAGGCCTCGAGCGGCGATTGCGGCCGCGGCCACGTTTTGGCTTGCGTGAGGAAAAACTGGGGCGCCGGATTACGCCCCCAACTTGTGGTGCTCTTGGCGCTTGCGCGCCCGTCTGCGTCGCCCAAAGACTTGCGCGGGCTCGGGCTCGTCTGCTCGAGTTGGCACGGCCGGTCGGCTTCGAGCTTCGCTCCTCGGCTCTCAGCGTTGCCGTTGGAGCTCACGGGCGAGCTCGAGCTTTGGGCGTTCAGCCAGCCTTCATGCTGTATTCCCCTCACGTGCCTCGGTCGCCGGACGGGGACCGTCGTAGCCGCGGTGGCTACGGCCAAATCGGCCAGGCCGCCACGTTGCACTCGCGAGAGTCACCGCTGGGCGGGATACTCCGTGTCGGAGCTGGGCCGTGGTGGAAGAGTCTTCCAAAGAACTCGTGGACGGAGGTTGGCATGTAGCCACCATAGCTACAAGTCGTGGCGGCGGGAGGTGACGGATCTCTGCGCGAGTTCGGAGGGCTTCGCCAAAGGAGGTATAGCGCTCCTCGGTTCGGCTTTAGGGCCGCGGGCGCTCAAGCCGGAGTGGGGCGGCTGCCGGAGATGGTGTCGAGGCTCCCGCGCAGCGCCGCCCCGGGCGGCGGGGATGGCGTGAGCTCTCCTCCGAGGTGACGGTGAAGCCGAGGCCGCCGGCGGATCGGCTCCCGAACACGCATCATGCCGTCGTTGGAGAAGAATGCCATCAAGGAGACGAATGGGAATCCGGAGATGCTTTGCCAAGGCGCGTGAAGCCCCTACCGCGCGCCAACCGCCGGCGTTTGGCGTAAGCAAGTAAATTTGTAAGTCTAAGGGCTTGCGCGTTCCGCTCACTGAATGGTTAGACCACAGAGTCCAAGATGTATCTTGGTTGGGCGAAGGTCCTACTCGATTCGTGCGTTGGTGTTGTATTCATCAAAAGTGCGGATGATCGCACCGAGTTTTTTTACAAGCGAGAGGTGGAGCCTCAACACTAGAATGATCTAAACTTAGCTCTCGGAAGGAGAAGAAAAGAAGAAGAGGAAGAAGAGGAAAAAGCTCTCTTGTAGCTCTTACTCACGCTCATTAGGAGGTTCCCGCCTCCTTTTATTCAATATGAAGGGCAGGTTACATCGAGAATTGGCGAAGTGCCGGGCGAGCTACTTCTAGGGCTTCGCCTTGCCCGCTGCTCGCCAATCGTTCGCCGATCGGTCGCTTGCTCGCTGGCCGTCGCCGCTTCTTGAGCCTATCTTTGGGTCGGTGGTCTAGCCGGGTCGAGCGGTTAGGTAATCCTCCGAAGTGGCGTGGCTGCTCTCGTGATCCATGTGGGTCTTTGTCGTAGTCGCGTGTGGCGTTGGGTTGCCTCGGGAGAGCGTGTCCTTACCTTGTGGGTGGTGGTGATGGGACAGAGACGTGGCTTCAGCAGCCTATCAAACCGTCTTGGGAAGGGACCACCGCCTCGCTCGATCACTAATGACCGTTCGTGGGGCACGTGGCCTTAGGTTGACACGGGACTCCGATCGCGCGACGCGCCTCGGCGGGGATTATCATGGTTCGGTCGGAGTGGGGATCCGTCTGCTGCGGGGTCGGGAACCTCGCTGAAGTCGGTCGCGGGATCCGTCCGCCGCGGGTCGGGAACCTCGCCGAGTCGGTCGGGGATCCCGTCCCGCCGCGGGGTCGGGAACCTCTTTGAGTCTGAGTCGGGGCCGGTCGGGAATGGTCTCCTGAATGGTCTCGTAGGCATTTGGGTAGCAGGTCGGGGCGGCTGTTTAGGCTGGGCCGTATTCGAGGCCGCCTGCTTGCTGCTCTGGGCTTTGCTTGTTGCAATTGGGCCGTTGGTGCACCCCTGTTTTATGAGTATTCGTCACTTGTAAACCTTAGTTTGAACTAGACATACTCAATGTCATTTTGGGTATAACCGCTAGCATAATATTCCTGCTTAAGCTACTCGTTTTGTGTTTACAGTCTTTTCAACCAATGTATGGTCCTTTTTGGGAAATGATCTGGTAGTTTGCTATAAAACCCCCAAATAAAACTATGCTTTGACGCGGGTGATTACTGGCAATAGCCAGTTGTGCAAAGGGAATTGCACGTAGTATAGGGTGGAGTATCGCCCGTGTCGGATTAAGTACCGAGCAAATGGGATGTTGTAGATCCATGTTTTCGTACAACCACGAGGGCTGGTATAGGACAGTCTTAGCCTATTAAGTTGTTTAGATGTGGCTTTGCATCTAAGGCGGGAGTTAGCACAGGCATTCTGATCAGGTCTGCTTGTAGGGGTTTCTACATACCAATGCAACGGTGTACGCCTTGCCTTGGATAGAGACGTGGTGTTGGGTGTGACAAATGTGGATCCATGACTTGGGTGAGTGTCTCTGTTTTCAGGGCAAGGGCCAACGTCCCGGACTGGTGTAAAGCCACGTCTAGATAATATAACAGCTCTGTATAATCTCCTTGCCGGCACACCAAAGGAAGTGTATCGAATGGCCTAGCATAAAGGTTGATCATTCCTTGTGGATAAAGTTGTACACCTCTGCAGAGTGAAAAATCTAATCAATTAGCCGCGCCCACGGTAATGGGCACTTGGGGAAAATCCTCCCAATGCTAAAGTCTTTTAGTCTTTTCTTAAAACTGGATTTTGGTTTGGAAACTGTTTTGCAACCAACTTTTTGTGTCAAAGGATCAACACCGAGGACCTTTGCAGTCGGGTAGACTGGGTTGAAAATCTGGTATAATTGCTTAACATATTGTTTCTGAATTGCTTTTATTAAAATGCGATGTTGCAATCTAGCATACTTATACAATTTTTATTGCTTTTGTGCAACTGCAAAATAACCATAGCCTGTTTATTGTTTAGCCTGCATATTTAATTAATTGCATCTGTGAACCACTATAAGACTTGCTGAGTACCAATGTACTCAATCTTGCATCTGCTGTCTCAGAGGACAAAGACTGCGATCTGCTAGACAACGTTCTTTTCCAGGCAGGTCTCGGGGGTTTCGACGATGGCCTCTTCTAGGGTGCCTAGTCAGTTGCCTGGGGGTTTAGTGGGCAACCACAAGGCTGTTTGGAGTTGTTCGACTCTCTTTTGTTTCCGCTGTTAAATTTCTGAATTGTAATAAACTCTGTATAAATAATACTAGTATGTATGTCTTTTTGTTTGTTTGCGAGTATGGTTATGATATAAATGTTGTAAACATGTGAGTGCTAGCTACTAATCCAGGGAATAGCACAGTAATCACATGGAGGTTCCTGTTTATCAGAACGGGGTCTCACACACTTAAAGCGAGTTCTCTGATTTTATTGAGCTACTGACTTTTTAAATTCTTTAAATTTTGTTAGAAGGGTCTTAAGAGCATGTCTGAGCTACCAAAAAAATCGAATCATGATCAAGCTTTTGCAATTTTTAAAATTTACGACTATTTGATTTCTTTTTTTAGGTGTTCCCAGAAAAGATTTCATTCCTGTGTTAGAATCTTTGACTGTGTCGGCGATTCCTTACACCCGCAACGACATGCGGGCTAGTTGTGCCCTACTTTCAGCATATAAGCAAGGAAATGCACACTTACTTCGCCAGCGGTTCTCGATCCTTCCGTATCATCTTATCCAAATTGTCGTAAGGAAACACTAAATTCTGCAGGCTCGCTGCCTTGATCCATTTCGATGGCACCTTCTTCCCGATCAGCACGAACATCCGCTCCTACGTTGGCCCAGGGGATTCCCTGGGTACCTTTGCAAGAAGAACTCGCAAAACGCGAGCTCGAGCTGGCCCAGAAACCACATCTCGCAGTTTGTGATCAACATCAGATAATCAATCTCGATCCGCCCTTAGCCCAATCTCAAAAGCCGAACAAATGAAAGCGAAGGACACCTCAGGCCTTGCCTCCATCAGTGCGTATTGCTCCCACATCCACATCGGCGGCGGCGAGCGCCGACGCACCGCAGACGCCGACTAAGTCCACTCTCCTAGGCCGCATTGGGGTTTGGACGCGGCTGTCCCTCCGCCTCCACGCACTCTTCCTCCCGGTACCCTGCCTCCTTCTCAAGGCCCTCGAGGTCGCTGGCGATAGCCACATCTGACTCCCCATCCCCATCTCCCTACTCCTGATCTCCACCACCACCTCGTCCAGGGTTTCCCCTTTCCTCGTCGGCCTCGTCGCAGGCCTCGTGCTCAACATCCTCTCCGTCGACCTTGCCAAGCTCATCATCCGTTGCCCGCGCCCGGCCTACAACGCCACGAACATGTACATCGTCGCCGCCGCAGGGGGGTGGGAGGCGAGAGCCACAGATCAGATTAGGGATTTGTCGGCGTTTCGAGCACCGGCAAGTAAATTTGTAAGACTAAGGGGCTGCGCGTTCCCACTCCCTGAATGGTTAGACTCGAGAGCCCAAGGTGTATACTGGTTCGGGCCGAATGTCCCTACTCCAGTTCGTTTGGTGGTATTGTATTGCCTTAGGTGCGAACGGCTGCACAACGTTTTACAAATGAGGAAAAAGAGTTTGAGCACGAGAGTGTTCGCAAAAGCCTAGCGAGAAGAGGAGATCTCTCCGGTTGTCCCTCTCCAGAGGCTCCGCCTCCTTTATACAACCGGAGGGCAGTTACATGGGAAGTTGGGAGAGGCAATCGCCTCGGTGATGGGTCGTCGCCGGTTTGCCCACGCTGGATCGGTCGCCACGTGGTGGTCGAGGCGGTTAGCCTTCTTCGGAATCGGCGCACTCGCTTCGTGAATCGACGATGGTTGATGTTGCGGTCGCGTAACGTTGGTACCGCCTCGGGAGGAGCGTGCCTTCGTATTGTACGTGGTCGTTGATGGGACCGAAGCTTGACTTCGCCGCCATTTATACCATCTTGGGAAAGAGCCACCTACTTAGCATAATCACTTGATTGACCCGTCGTAGAGCACGTGGTCGCCACCGGCGAAGGCTTCGACACGCGGCCCTTGCGAGGTTGCCTTGGATTGGTCGCGATCGGGGATCCCGACCATTGCGCGCGAGGTCGGAAGCCCCGCTTGTCGGTCGGGGACCACGACCCGCGCGGAGGTCGGGAGCCCCGCCAGTGGGATGCCTACCTCGATCGGTCGAGAATGGGCGCCCTGTGTGGCCCCGCAGGTACTTTGGTCGGTAGCGGGCCCGGAGCGGCTTGTTAGGCTTGAGCTATGTTTGAGGCGACCGCCGTCACCTGGTAGTTAGGGGTACCCCGTATGAGTATTCATCGGGACTCGGCGGTCAATGGCGGCACCGGGATTTAGAGGTCTTGAGGAGGGGCTTGAGCAGATCTGAGACGCCCAGACACGGATAGGGACAGTCCAGACCGTCTACGGGCTGGGCCAGGTCCCAGGTCTCATTTAGTCATCTGAATATCTGAATGGTCTATTATACGATATCCGGTTCTCGATCTATATTTTTCGAATAATGCATACTCTGAATTCGATATGGTATCCGGATTCAATTATCTGGATTCGGTCCTGGATCCGATCTGATATCTAAAATCCATCCCAAATTCGGTCCTGACCAGATCCGAATTGGACGGATAAAATCCGGCCCATTTTCACCCCTAGATACACTGGTGACTGTGTTTCTTAGAATTAATGTCGGTTACTGCTACTAGTACGAAGGTTACAAATTTCATTTTGAGACCACGTCTCGGGGTTTAAGAATTCTGATTAAAATTCAAAAACTAATTTTCAAATTCAATATTTTGGTGCCCGATAAAATTGAAATTTCGACCGAAATGATCGAAATTTCGGTCCTTTCAACCCCTGTGAAATGATCTCACGAGGCTAGAAAAAATTAAAAAATATAAAAAATCATACAAGTATTTATCTATATTTTTTATCTGCTTGCATGCAAAAATATGTAGTAGCTTGTCCCCCACCCCTCCTCCCAAAATAGTCACGTCTAATCAATTTTAGAGAAATAAGTGCCACGGCTGGCGCGGCCGCGCGGGAGGCACTTGTAGTCGTAGACAGTAGACACATGAATCTTCGGTGTACGATATGAAGCGAGATCATCATGAGCTATTGCAGATGCCACTCTCCAAAGCATGGCTCACTGCTGCAGCACCCCCAGGCCCCAGCTAAAAAGGTCACTGACTCACTGCTGCAGATGCTTTTTTTTTCTTTTCCTTTTCTTTTAATTTTGTTTTGTCAATGTCCAAAGCTCATCAGTGATCAGTCACGTGAGTAACCATTCTTTCTCTCTCACACGCATGAATACATCATGGCAAACAGTACAGCACCAGTTGACCTCACGCACCAACCGTGCGCGGAAACGTCCCGTCGCCCTAGCTCCCGCGTGTTTAGGCGCTCGTGCGCTGCCCGGTTGCGGCAACGTGCTGGGTCTGACTGGCATTCGCGCTCGGTCGGACAGTCGCGTTGGCCGGATCCTTCCGCGCTGTACCCACCGGGTCATCTATATTTGGACGTGAGACTATTTTCGTAAAACTAATCAAATGGTGTTATTTTTGCCTAAAAAAACAACAACGGAGCTACTACAGTAAAAGCTTCACCATACCACTTTTTTTTTTTTGCAAAATTTTCACATGTATTAATCAAATAAGATATTACAATTCGTCACAAAAAAAATTAGTGCTAAATCTAGTCCTACAAACATGAAAATGAGTCGAATTTGTGATCATCTAGGTCAAAAAGCCCGAAATCTCACGGAAATACATCGCAATCTCACCGAAAAAATCCGAAATCCCCAAAATTTTGATATATCCAATCCATCCTAAAAATTGTATTTAACATGAATTGTAGTTAACATATTTGCATAATGTAAGTTAGAGTTTATGGTTTATGGTTAGGTTCAGGTTAGGGTTTATGATTACATAATTTGTATATGTAATTTTCTACAAAATTTTCATATGTATTCCTTAGAAAAGTCATTATAATTCATCACAAAAAAATTGATGCTAAATTCGGTCATACATGAAAATCGATTGAATTTATGATCATTTCGGTAAAAAAACCCCTAAAATCTCACAAAAAAATATCGAAATCTCTATAACAATTTGATTTTTTTTTTTTAAAAATTCTCGTCAAGGTTTGGAATCTTGGCCTCTGTTGAAAGTTGAAATTTTGGCTGAGATTTTTGAAATCTTTAGCAAGATTTTGAACCCTGAGTCCCTGACTAGTAATACTGGCTACATCGTCATCAGGTCCGTTGAGCTTGAAGCCCACCTACTTGTTGTAGATGCAGATTTGCGACATAGAAGCAATGTTGGGCTTCAGTCCTGCAGTTTATCTGGATCAAAGAGTTCTGGGTAGAGCAAGAAAGAGACGAGGCCCGTTGAGGTTAGGCCCAGGTAGGTCCATTCATGGAGCTTACACTGACTCAAGAAAAAACGTACCCGTCCGGAGGCAGGATGCGGCATACCAGCGTCGCTCTCGGCCTTGGAGGTAAATTGGGCTTTAGCCCCGTGACAAGTTCCTTTCTCTTCATTTTTTCAGATTGTTCTGCCAGAGGAGAGGAACAACAGCAGGCAGCCGCCCAAAATGAATGAAGTCAGCAAGATCGGAGTCAACATTCCGCTACCACATCTTACGGCCCAGTTGAAGTTGATTTGCAACATTGCATGTCACGGAACGGATGCTCCTCGTGTGTGCACACTTGATTAGTGCGGCAAACCAAACACAAGTTTTTCAAGCGGCTATTTATATACAGCTTCGGAACTGGGCAGCAAAGGCAAAAGGCAATCAACGAACACTGCAGACAAAAGTTGTCTACTACCTAGCACTACTTACTGAACGCAGGAAATGAAAAGCTTTCTAATAATGCAAACACCATGCGCAATGCACATTTTTTACTTCTTATTTTGTTTGCCAGTTTGCCACTTCGTTGTCAGTTGTGACCAACTCCACGGTCTGGTCTTGTGAATGCGACGGTTAAACCTGATCGGCCTTGATCCCACGTGAGCCATTGACTCGTCCCGCTCAGCCAGCTCTCGCCTCACACACTGGACACGTCCCTCTCCGCCACGTCGTGCTCTCTGCTGACCTGGTAGTTCTGGGTCCACCCCGACGACGACGCGTAGTACGACGACAACGGGGTCAACACCGTGCTGGTGACCCCGCTGCACGACGTCGGCACCTCGCCGTCCTCGCCCCCGCGCACGACGGGCTGCGCGGGCCACATGAACACCGGCTTCGACGGTGGCACGTCCGGCGGCCGGGTGGAGCGCGTGAGGACCTGCAGGATGGCCTGCGTCCTCGGCCGCTCCCCGGGGTTCGGGTGGCTGCACGCGAGGCCCAGCAGCAGGAGTCGCTCGGCGTCGCCCTCGACGAACTCGCCCGTGAGCCTCGGGTCGACGGCCTCGAGGATGCGGCCCGCGCCGTGGTACTTCCACACCGCCTCCAGCAGCTGGCTGCACCCGACGGGGTTGTTGCAGGAGATGCGGCGGCCGCAAACGATCTCCAGGACGACGGCGCCGAGCCCGAACACGTCCGACTCCCTTGTCGCCCTGCCGGTGTGGAAGCACTCCGGCGCGATGTAGCCCAGCGTCCCCGGGACGCCGATCTTGTCGGTGTAGGAGGTCTTGTCGGACTCGAGGGCGCGGGCGAGGCCGAAGTCGCCGAGGCGGGCGTTGAAGGCGGAGTCCAGCATGATGTTGGACGGCTTGATGTCGCGGTGGATCACCATCTGGTCGTACTCGTGGTGGAGGTAGTTCAGGGCGGACGCGACGCCGGCGACGACGTTGTAGCGCTGCTCCCAGTTGAGGATCGGAACGTCGGGGCCGCCGAAGAGATGCCTGTCCAGGCTGCCGTTAGGCATGAAGTCGTACACCAGCAGTAAAACACCATTTTGGTGGCACCAACCTGCAAATGTGTCGTCCAATTTTTTCACTACTTGCTTGATCATAATTTTTCAAGAACACGTAGAAAATCCGCGTGTCATTACGAAATATCAAAAACAAATAGTGAATCGAATTAGTTTTCCATCAACCCGGCTGTTCAAAAGTCAGAGATGAGTGTTTGTCCGGTAAGTACAAATTTTTTTCTCCTAGAACCAGTTGATCAAGAGAAAACGAGGTCAGATTTTGCATTATCAAAATGTTACTCGCGTGAGAGCCGAGCTTTGCTCGGTTGGTGGGACGGTGGGAGCGCGTGGAGCATGCTCTCAAGCCGTCCGCATTCGAGAATGCTCGGGCACTCGCTAGCCGAGGGAGTGGGCTTGTGTGTGTGTTTATAGCTCAGTTGATGTCTTTCTTTAATGAAATGCTAGAGCTTTTGACTATTTTTTTTAAAATGTCAACTTGCGCAATATTATACTGCTCACGATTCAATCATGATCGCGAATCCCAAATCATATAAGCAAAACCTTCACTACTACGAGACGAAGTCCTGGTTTAATTTTGTATTTTAGGTGCCAACTGGCGTGGTCAACTTTTAAATAGTCTTTCCCCCAAATGCCTACGTGGTGTAATTAGCACGAAATTCTATACTGCTTTCTTGATAGATTATTGCAAGTAGTATCGCTCTCGCATCGTTATCCTCTGATTGGGGCCTATGAAAAATTACGTACTATTGTCTATTTATAGACGGCATTTGACATTTCCAACCAATGATCTAAATAACGGTAAACGGTTAATGAATAATCAACCCTTTTTTAAGAGATCTTGTAAATGGTTTTACTTTTTAAAATTTCGTGAAATATATACATATGCAGTAACAAAATAAGTATCTAATTCATCTTCTTTCATATATACAAAATATAACTACTAGGTTATCAACGATTGTCCGCAGCGGTAATAAAGAAAAAAGATGATATAATTTGAATGTAATTAAATAATTATAATTGAATGAATGAACAACTCAAGTGGCAAAGAAAAGCAAAGCTATCATTTATCTCATATATATATATATATATATATATATATATATATATATATATATATATATATATATATATATATATATATATATATATATATATATATATATATAATGTTCTATATCATATGGCATCTTATAACTTTATTCAAATAAACGGCTTGCTAAAATGAGCCTATAAAACGTTAATAGCCGTTAAACAAAATAAACGACTCGATAAAACAGACAAACCTTAAAATATTAATAAACGTATCGGGTAAGAAACCTTTACCGTTTTAACGGTCGTTTACTAGGCATTAACGACCCTTAATTAGAACACTGTTTCCGACAGCCTGGAAGATTTCATTTTCACGTAACCATCCAAGAAAATTGTTGTTGAGCATGTAATAAGAACTGACATAACTGTGACAACTTGGATAACTGTGACCCTTAATCACGGCTTCACGAGTGCTAAATGTAAAGGTAATAAACCACAACAAGAAAAAAAAATTTAAATGATGTCCCGTGTTAGTGTTACGATTTTGAGTGGCTTTTCGCAATGATGTTCTTGACGAAATAGTTCTGAATCAAGGACACCTCCCAAAAAAAGAAATAAAAGAAAAAGAAAAGAAGCTTCTCCCACATGAAAAACTGCAGAAGATCAAAGCCAATCGGCAGTGTATCAGGCCGGCCCCAATGTCCTACTCGGCTATTCTTAATCAGAACAACTAAACCAAATCGAAACAACATTAAAACTAGATCGAGCTAAGAATGAACACTGTGAATGGATCAGAGCACGAAGCTAAAACAGATTACAGAAAATTAAGAGCTAGAGCTGAGCAAGAAAGATGCGAAATGAGCAGAGGAAGTAATTCCTTACCGACGAGCTTGACGAGATTGCGGTGCCGGAGGCGGTTGATGATGCTGAGCTCGGCGAGGAAGTCCTCCTGCCCCTTGGTGTTGGCCCCCGAGAACTGCTTCACGGCCACCTCCATGCTCCGGCCATGTTCCCCGAGCACGGTGGCGCGGTACACGACGCCGTACCCGCCCTGCCCCAGCTTCATCTTCTCGTCGAAGTTGTTGGTCCCTTTCCTCAGCTCCTTGTAGTCGAACTCCTTGGGCACCCCCGGGATGCTCCTCAGATCGATGGTGGTGTTGAACACCGAGTTCGGGTCGTCCCCGACCCTCTTCCTCTTCTTCCTGATGTACAGGCCAGCGAACAGCCCGAGCGCCAGGGCGGCGGCGCACGGCACACCTACCTTCACCCCGAGCTTCCAGACGGACAGCGCCTTCTTGGCGGTGCTGCTGCCGTCTTGGAGCCTCTCCACCGTCATGTTCCACATAAGCACGCAATTGAGCTGGTAGTGCCCGCCGGTGGATGCCGAGAAGCCGAAGTAAGCCTTCTTGCCGAGGAGGATAGTTGAGAGGTCCAGCGACGCGTTGAGCACGGCGGTGGTCGGCTTGGAGAGCCCGTCCGCGGCCATGTACACCCTCACGTACCGCGACGTTCCGTTGTAGTCGATCCAGACCATGTAATTGCCGTTGTTGTTGCTGGTGTCATTGGGCGCGAGTTGGATGCCGAAGGGGGTGAGGGAGTTGGCGTAGGGTGAGTTCACGCCGTTGACGTCGAGCCCGACGTGGTTATCGTCGGGGTCGTAGGGCTGCTTCACCGTGTCCAGCTCCACGGCCGCGAACCCGTTGGTGGCGTTGCCGTCGGTGGAAGCGTTGGTCAGGCCAAGGTAGCCGCCGTCGCTGCCGGGAGGCGGGTCGACGTCGCCGCTGGACGCGACGACGAACGCGAAGCCTTCCCCCGGGACGCTGCTGTTCACCCGGAACAGGTTGACCTTGAACACGGTGAAGAAGGAGGCGACGTACTTGTTGCTGCTGTTGGAGCTGGATGAGTTGGTCTCCCAGAGCGTGAAAGGGGAGGAGAAGAAGACGCGGCCGGTCTGGTTCACGAGGTAGATACTGGCGTTGTTGATGCTGTCCGGGGTGATCTGCAGCGCTTTTTGGTTGACGTTGGAGTTGCTCGAGAACGTCAGGTTGGCGGGGAGCTGCAGCAGGGTCTTGTCGAACCCGGGGAAGGAGAAGGTTGTGAACTCCCTGCCATTGACGGTGCTGGTGAAGGTGGTGGACTGGGCGCGCACGGGCGGGAGGAATAAGCAGACGGAGATGGACAACAGAAGCAGGAGGAGGGCAAGGTTGGTGGTGGCGCTGTGGCGACGGCGGGAAGGTCCCATAGGTCGTTTGACAGGGGAGCAGCCAGGAACAGAGGAGGTTGCGAATTGCGATGGGTGGAGAAAGGGTGGGAGCTGTCCGACGTTCAAGGGGCCTTGTAATTTTACAAGGGACTTCCTCCCTCCTCCGGTTTGTAGTTTGTGTAACTGTTCCTCACATCTGGTTCTCTGTTTGCAAAACTCTGTGACATTCCTAGTGCTGCACATAATCTGTAACGAGTAGTTGACCAGCGAGAACGTATCCTGTGCTATGGAACACATGTTCTCACTCATAAAAAATAGTGTAAATGGTCATGAAAAATACCGCCACAAAATCGACAACATTGACACAAAATCAATCTATCGTGCCACAAAATTTCATATCTTAATTCGTTCTATACATTGAGAAATATAAAAAGGCGAATTTTGCAGAAAAGATAAAAAGGAAAAGGATAAAGCTGCCACTCACTGAAATTTATCCTTTTGTTTCTTCCGATATACATTACATTTTGAATTGAGTTTTTGTAGGATACTTGTCTATATCGTACTCTATCTAACCAAAAAATTTCGGAATTTTTATATGATCATTTGCACTATTTTTTTATGAGTGGGAGAATGTGTAATACCATAGTGTTGGAAGCACTGCATATTCTCTCGTTGACTAGCCTCCACTATTTCACCTCTTACAGGGTCACGCAGAAGATGTCCCATGAAACAGGAACCCATCAAAAGCAAAATTGGCAGGCCTGTTTGTTGCTCAGCCTGTTCCACAGGGCTCACGCGATTCAGATATCCCAAGCAAAGTTTACAAGTCGATTTCTCAAATAAAATAAACAACAAAATAAAAATCCCCTGATCCCTCAAACAAATCCTAAGCAAAGCACACAGGAAGAAAAACAGGAGCTTGCACAAGAAAAAGGCGAATACCTGCAGGCGAATGGTTATTATCTTCACAATAAAAAATTCGATCCAGGATAGATTAGATGGTGACATGGTGTGCTGGTCTGGCTTCGGTGATGTTTTTGTTTCCATGCGGAAGAGATGACCTAGTTCTTGCTTATTCTTAATCCTCCAGTCATTCGTCGAATTTTCATCGCTAACCGGCCCCTGCCTTGCGCTTTCGCCCATCCTCGGTCGAACTCTTCTGCTCAGTGCTCACCTCTTTCTCTTTCTCAAATCTCAACGCGAAAGCAGGGTTTGCTCCACAAGAAAGCAATGGCTGGCCACTGAGATCTCTCGCATACTTGTTTCTACATACTGCACTAACACACATGATCTGATTACGTATAAGCCTTCCAGTCCAGTATTAATTCTATCACGTCATGTATATAGGACGAGATGACAAGACCAAAGGTAGCTTCCGAGTTCTGATGCGATGGATTACCTGAAAAGCGTCTGGATTGGGAAGATTCCTCCGCAGGACCCTTCTGCGAAGCCTGTAGCACAGGCATTTTCTCGCGAGGTTACTTTCACCCAGAGACGAGGTACCTTTCATTGGCTTGGGCGGCAAATCCTGCGTCAGCAAACTATATTAAAAATTGCAAATCCAACGTAGCTTATGACGGAAGCATATCCATTTTTCTAAGCTTTCGTGACGTTTCTTTCGTAGCATGCCACAACAGTATAGAAGGCACTGTCACAGTATTTTTACATACACTGTGTTTACTCTGCAGTTTATCAATTTTACTATCCACTCAACAATTTTAGAGCAACACCAGAAAATTTAGATTGGAGATGCATCATTAACGTTTAGCAATATAGTATTACACAAAGTCACAAACAACAATTGTCAGTTGTTGATAAAGTACTCATTGATAACAATTCATTAGTTTTTAATCTTGGTACAACTGTTTATACAATATGCAAAAGTTTATATGAAGCCAAAATGTATTTATCACATATTTCTGAAGTGATAACAAATCGTAACCTTGATAAATAAATTATATAAATATATAATTGCTTAGTAGTATCATTTATTCTAGCAAAAAAAAACCCCGTAAACCATCTTTTACTGTATTGATGCTTAATATGTAAGTATTGATGGTCGTATAGCATGAATTTTCATATAAAACACCCAATATTGGTCTTGATTCAATGCGCTCATTGTGATGATCACAACCACATAAATGAATGAATATTCAAAGACTTTGTTTTCTAGTTGCAAGCCGAAAAAGTTTATATAAGTGATAAAAGAACAAAATATTTTATCTATCAATTGTACGGTGTCACATGGGCTGGTAGCAGTGGCGGAACTAGAAATTTTTTTATAGGAGTGCATACTTCACACGTATAACTCTATAGTCTTATACAATAATTTTGTACCATTATAAATCTAACATATAAATTTGAAATTTACTAAAAGTATAATACAAATAATTCTAAAGTCTTAAAAATCCCAAACTACTGAAATCGAAACCAATTCAATCAACAAATTTAACCTATTGAAGAGGTGAAATTTTAGCGTTCCTCAAAATTTTGGGGGTGCCGGGTACACCCCCCTAGTTCCGCCCATGGCTGGTAGCTAAGTTGAGAAAAAATGTTAGTAACCTTGAGGCATGGAATGTAATTGTTACCTAAGTCCTTTAAGTATTATCAAATTACATTGTAATCTCTACTAGCAAGGGTATATCTAGAATTTTTAAAAATTTTGGAGGCCAGTCGCCCAGGCACAGACAAGCTACTATATACAGGGCGTGAAGACAATGGATAGAACTTGTATGAGCACATGAATTTGGCTGTATAAAGATTTGAGCAGTTACCTCTTAGAAACAGTGACATTGACTAAATCCATAAGAACACTACACATTCAGCTAGTTAAGGCAGTAAGGTTGTTGTTGGGGACAAGCACATACCCCGATTCATGAAACCCAGACAAGATACACTAGGTTAAGTGAAGTGAGCACATACCTTGGAAGTTGGAACATAAACAGAATACATGAATAACCATGCTCCATGGGTAAGGTAGATACACAACCTTTTCAAAGCACTGAGTTTAAAATGCTTGTCACTTGGAACCTTATTCT
Organism: Otatea glauca; assembly: GCA_036346275.1. Lineage (NCBI taxonomy): Eukaryota > Viridiplantae > Streptophyta > Magnoliopsida > Poales > Poaceae > Otatea > Otatea glauca. The sequence goes on from CM070714.1 coordinate 46,497,498, forward strand.
ATTTCAGATTATCCAAGGATCATTTAAGTATTAGCCAGAATTTAAGGAGGCTTCTCGTTCTCTAATACCACTTGCTTCTCTCAGAAATTGCTTCGCTTCTCCTGCAGTACAGACAGAAAAGGACAATTTAAAAGTCTAGCATGTGTCATAACAATTCAATGACAACTCAGACTGGCATCGACCGGTTTATCAAATTGGTGTACTTGTGCCTTCGACTCTAAATACCAACAGACAGGTTCCTTTTAATTAATATCAGGATTGATCACTAACATCAGGAAGACTTGGTATAGTCCTACTATGTTAGACCAGAATGATATGCTCTGTCATTTAGACGAATAACCATGATATAGTTGACAGGTACATTTACTGATATCAAGGAAGATTGATTACTGAACCTCCTAGAATATCCAGCAATTGTACTTCTTTTCTTTAGAGTGAATGTACAATGTCCAAATAACCAATTGACACTACACAAATAGATGATTTCTATTAGAATAGGAGCCAACAGCTTTCGTTGTGAATCCAACACTTTTGTCTCACTTCACAACCTTAGCATGAGTCATATTTTAACAAATCACCGTACACTAAAAATTGAATCAACTAAAGTTTTAATGACCTGATGACTTGCAGTCAGCCAATATCACCTTCTTGAAAGTAGGGACTGAATTCCACAAGGTTGCAGATTTAATTTTGCATATTAAAATAAAACTATCTTTCCATGTAGAGACAACACCACATTGCTCACTTTGCATTTTTAACATAAGAAGCAACATTATGTCTGCTCCGATTCAGCCAATTTTGCTCACTGCAGGATGAGATCAATTCTGGAAAGCTTCCACTTAAGTTTCTGGGAAATTCTGCTATGAACTTATCAACAACTAGGAGAACCGATTCAGCAAGTAAGACATATTTAATCACGTTGTTTCTGTAATAATGAGGTGCTTACACAGCAAGTGGTTCATTAAGCTTATCGCTGAGCAAGTGTCTCAGTCATATAGTATTTTTAGCATCTTAGAATAAAAATATAAATTTTCAGTAATCCCATCACTATTAAATCTGTTCATTTCAAGCAAAATCACAGCAGTAGTAGCAGACACTTATTTATTGAAAAAAGTTAACAGAACAATAAAATGGAAGAGGTACATGAGTTAAATATGTGTAATAGATCACCAGACTGCTCCTTTGGATTGTCTGATGGCTTGCTATCAAGCTAACTATAAGAGGATAAATCATACAGTAGATTATGGGTGTTCCATGGCACAACGGTATCAGGAGTAAATATGAAAAAAAACATGCGATTGTAGATGTTGAGTTTGAGTGTGATATGAATTCGTTTCCTATTTTATTTCAAATCTACTCATACTTGGGGTCTGTTATGTACCATTATAAATATGTTTATATAGTTTATAAGAAGTGCAAGAGTCTCACTGTAAATATCTTCTCATATAGTGATATTGTCTTTGTGCGCCCGTGGTTTTTTTCCTGAAAGGGTTTTCCACGTTAAATCCCTGTCTCCTGTTTCTTTGATCCTATATTTTTAACATTTGTTTTGTAAGAAGTGGTATCAAAGCTCTGGGTTCCAAACTAAGCCGCTGCCCTCGGGAGAAGGGGACTCCCTGGGGCGACACCTGCATGGCATCCAAATGACTCTAGGGCGGCCTACCACGAGGCATCATCAAGACAATCAAGGGTGGCCATCACACGACGTCTACACAAGTATCCACATTGAGGATTTCTGGCGATTCTGCTGGAAGCCAACATCTATTGCTATATGCGCAACTCAAATATACCTAGAGATTTATTAGCCTCAACTCAGGCGATTTTGACTCGCCACAATTCCGTTCTATGACTCGACTCTATACTGAGTGTTGACCCATGCTTTACCCCGAAGACTGTTCTAATGCCAATTTCGCCAACATCATCGCCCGCGCCGCCTAGCGTCATGCCTAGGCGCAATCTACACCATCTCTATCGACAATTTTCTACCACAGTCGATCGTCGTATTGTTTCTATTGGAGGTGGATTTCATTGCAATTTAGGCTATTGTGCCTATTATTGACGGCATCCATGCGGGATTAATCATTAGTGATTTATTCGACGATCCGTCATCTACTACGGGTTACTACAACAAAATCTGCATATATAGAGTTTAAGGTGGAGTTGCAGGCTTTCAACACAATAGGTTAATTTGGGTTACGATTGATCGAGGAGACTTAAAAAAATGTCAGTTGAGGAGATAATTGAATTTGGTATTCAATCACCGTTTGGATATGTTGCAATTTTAGATCGCTTGTGCGACAATTCTGAAGTCTTTGGCAACTATAATTCTCAGGAATTTGATAACATCCTGATGGTAGCTAGCACTGTACTCTTCGAAGTTTTACTGTCTAAAAGTGAAAGTTTTGCTCCAATATCAGTTTGAGATGAAAGATTAAAGTGCAAGAAGGAGTTTGCTTCTGCGTGAATACTACAACATTGTCCAGTTGTTATTGCTCGATATGAGGGGTCTACTGCAATTTATATTACATTGACAGCACGAGAGTTCCTTTCATCTTGCTAGTTTTGCAAGAGCAGTTTCAAACATGTTATGGAATTTAATTACATTCAAAAGTCGACAGTTTGAAGTACGTGACAGTCACACGTGCAAATTGCTCTCTAGTGAGCATTGTTCGCTGAATTTTGTGTTCCAGGTGGAGCATATGAAATATACATGATAAGAGTTATTTGCTATCCATCAAGCACCACAAGTAATGTTTTGGCTTATGAGAAGCGTTTTAGGTAAGACTGTTCCAGTCTTTCTTATTCAGAGTAATCCTTTGGACTTTCGGCGCACAAGGTATTCATGATGATTTGTTTCGAGGAGGTTCGCGTTATATTTTGGCTGCAAGAGGAATTCGTCTCAAGGTTGACACGAATTCGTTTCCTATTCTATCTCAAATCTATTCCTACACGAAGTCTGTTATATACCAATATAAATATGTCTTTATAGTTCATAGGAAGAGCAAGAGCGTCATTGTAAACATATCCTGATATGATGATATAGCTTTTGTGTGTCTGTGTTTTTTTTTCCCCGAAAGGGTTTTCCACGTTAAATTCTTATCTCTAGTTTCTTTGATCATATATTTTTGCCGTGTGTTTTGTAACAGTAGATTATAATAGGATTATTTTTGCCGTGTGTTTTGACCATACCTAATGTCCCATTTAATAGAAAAGGTAGCCATCATCAACTCCTATTGAAACAGAAAATAGCCATGTTGCACTGTACGTCACCCAATGTTTCATAAATAAACAACTAGCAGTTGGTGTCCAGCAACCACTAAAGAAGCTATGCTGATTTTATAAAGTTGATGTCAATTTGTAGTTAAACGCGCCCAAATAGTTGAACAAATCAGCCCGCAAAGCGCAAGTCAATAATGCTACTTGCGACCGAACAATGCAAAACTATGATAGGCAGTGCTCTGCTACTAAGCATTGCCTCCAGATGTTATATGCCCGCGTGAGATTTATGATCTGGTGTCAGAGCTCGGCCGGTACGCGCAGACATCGATTGTCATATGCTGGCGGAAAGTGAAACCTGGCATGTAAATAATCGTTTATTCAAGAGGGAGGGCACTCAGGGCAGAAATGAGAAACCTGATGCTGTGAGAAGCCATTGGAGTTTGGAAGCCCCGGTCATGGCACGATCCCCGGTGAGGCAATTGATCGAACATCGGAGGGGCATTGAACAATGCAGTCGGCGATGTGAGATGTTCGTGGACGTAACAGCCTCCACGGAGTCACGGAGATCAATGGAACTAGAAACAACCGGAAGCACGCGAGCAGTGGGCGGCAGAGGCTATTAGGGCAGTAGTACCGCGTGCCTGATCAAAAAACAACGCAGCTGAAAACTAGATCAAGAGTGACGACCACCAAATCCGCGGAGGTGGAAGCGATGATCTGATGCGTGCGGTCCGCCGACCCAACCTTCCACCCCGATAGGCCTTTTCAGAATCATCGGCCTACAAATGGCCGAAAAGGTTCGACGCTTCTCACGGTTACAATTTCAGGCTTTGGGGTGCGACTGTTGTTCGGTGGCTGCTGCCTTTATGGCCGGAAATGTTGCTGGACTTTTTGGTCCATACTTGGGGTGATATACGATAGGAAGCTGAGTAGATAAGGTCGGAATTCTTTCGGCCCTACGCTTGGTTGCTTTTTCTTGGTGTTTGTGTTTTGATCTGTCTCCAACGGCATTGGGCAGGCAATCGCTTGGTTTCGTCCCGGTGGGCTTGTAGGGCACACGTACTACGAACATCAGGGATGGAGCCACTTCAGGTCTAAACCTCATGCCGATCTAGGCTGGCCTAAAGATTCTTGACCTGCCATTTGAAGTTAGTAGAGGTGTTGCATAGACATTTTGGGCCAGGCCTCGGGCCCAGGTCCGAGTGGCCTGAGGCCTGGCTTCGCCCTTGACAAACATCAGGCGAATCTTTAGCAGATTTGATCCTTTATTTTTTTATATAGTTCATTTTAAAAAATATTTTAAAATAGTCTCTCTCCATGCTAAGTACGGTAACCCCGCCGTACTATAACCATGGTACTGTAGCATGTGAAATCCGATTTCCACAAAACGGGGACGCGGGAATGGGAATTGCCGCGGAATGGGGCGCATGGAAAATCAGTGGTCACGGGATTCAATGCAATTGCCGCAGAATAGAAGTGTGAAAATACATTTTCCACGTAATGGGGGCGCGACATTTGGATTTTCTGCGGCTTAGACGCGTGACAATTGGATTTAACGCGGTGTGGAAGATCTGCAAATTCCGCGCTCTCCTACACGGAATGGGGCTATTTCCTAAAAAAAATATTCCTAAGGGCTAGTTTTGTAAAAAGTTTTTAAGAAATTGAACAGTGAACTGTCACATAAGCTACAGTGTTCTGCGGCTCATCCCAAGCTCGGCGCTGTAGGCGCGCGTGCTATTATTGTAGCGTAGTGTGTCACTGCGGAGGCTACTCCACCTCGCTCATGAGATTTGTAACCGATCCACGTCCATTGGCGTTGCAATTGTTACGTGCAGTGAAACTCTCGATCTTTACACTAGTCTCAGAGCATGTACAATAATATATATCAGTTGTTTATAAGACTATGTCATGTAAGATTTTAGGTGACGTGAAGAAGAGAGAAGGAGGAGAGAGAAAGCTGCTGTCTACTATTTAATAGACGATCTTATATACAGTTTTATATTTTATGTACCATTATATAGACAGTCTGTTAATTGAATGCGAGACAATTATAGACAACTATATAGACGATCTATTGTATGAGTTATTTTTAATACTGTCTATAGATAATATGGTTATATATTACAGATAGCTATCGTCTATACTATTGTCCATACCCTTATAAGTGAAGTGGATTAGAGTAGCAACTGTATGTGAGCCTTGCTTGTTGTTTCTTTCCGAACGACAAGAAAATATAATTGATCTTGTACATTGGAGCCTTAGTGCTAGCTAGCTGGTGCCTAGCCAAGGATTCAATTTTTGTTTTCAGATAAAATACCGCTCAGACCGGAATTCAAAATTTTGGTGAAATTTGGGTATTTCGGATAAATCTCGTCCGAAATTCAAAAATCAAAATTCAAATCCGGTTCGTTTTGTAACGAGAAAAAACAAAATTCGCCGAAAATAGCGAAATTTTCGGCGAAATACCTGAAATTTCGGACCTTTTGCAACGAAAAAAAGTGGGTCAAACGATATCGAAAAATTTTGAAATTTTTTTGGACAGTCTTGACACATTTATTATATTTCCATAAAAAATTCAGATTATTCTGAAGTCTTTGGAATTTTTAAAAATTCTAATATTGCTACTGTCCTGATAAAACGCTGACTCGTAATTCTGAACCGAATGCAAAATGGTTCAAACCACGTTATAAAACTTTGAATTTTTTTTGCATGGTTATTATGCATTACTAATGTTCTCATAAAATTTTCAAATGATGATCAAGCATCATAAATTTTGAAAAATTCGAACAGTACTACTGCCCTGTTAAAAGGCTTACCGACAAATTTGAACAAAATGAAAAATTATCTAAACCAATTTAAATTTTTTTTACAATTTTTGTGGATGGTCCTAATGTAACATTAGTATTTCTGTAAAATTTTTAGATGATGATAATTCTTAAATATTTTTTAAAAATTCCGACAGTGTTACGTCTTGATAAAAGCCTCATGATCAATACATAGAATTGCTTTAGCAATAAAAAAATGTTTAAATTTTTTGAAAATTTCACATAAGGGTTATAAGGAAATTCTTAATATCTCACAAAAATTTTGAGTCATTATCACACACTAGTGAATTTATAAAATTCTTACAAGGCACAATACTATTTATGTTCTTTCTCTTTTTGATTTTTGAAATATAATATAACAAACGAAGTTCAATGCTTACATAGATTTGATTGACCAAACAAATAAAGTTTAATTTTTTAAAAAAATTTATATAATGGTACTGAGTCAATTATTAATCTCTCAAAAAAAATTTAGATCATAATCACACACAAGAAAATTTATAAAATTCTGACAATGTAACTATCCCAATTATGTTCATTCTATCTTTGATTTTTTAAAGATAACAAATCAAGTTAAATTATTTTTTAATTTTTTATGTATTATCCTACACTACTAAAGATATTACCATAAAATTTTCACCTCATTATCAAGCTTTTGCAATTTCATAAAAATCTGGCAGTGTTTCTACCAAAATTTTAAAATGTCTCAAAAATTCGGTTTTCAACAAATTTTCATAGTAGATGACTTTCCTAAGGGTTATTGGACCAAATCTGGTCAAATCCATCCCTAAAAGTTTCAAAATCGGCCAAAAAACATGAAATTTCCGATTACTGTAGCAATTTCAAAAAAATTTAATTTTTTTTCGGCCGGTACTTTAGATTTCGGGGGTGGTACGAAATTCGACGAGATTTGGAACCCCCTACTCCCTTCTCAAAAGTCAAAATCACTGTCAAATACTCGAGCCTTAGGCCCTAAACCATTCAACTTCGGGTCTGATTAGGGGAGCTGTAGCTTTTATGAAAAACAGTTTTTTGGTTTTTTAAGCTGAAAAGTGGATGTAGATTTTTATAAGAAATCGTGCTTTTGATTTTTTTAGTTATATGTGTTTTTTTTTTTGCTTATATCGAAAACCCTGGCTTTTAACTCCACAAACAGAGCCTTGATTTCGTAGTCCCATCTCTTGCCCGCGAAAACACGTGGTGCTTTTGCTTCGCACTAACAAGCGTTTAACCAACCGAGCAAAAGGCACGCGACTTGCACGGCGCCCGTGGCACCAGCACCACACGTGCCCCATTCACTTACGCGTGTCTCGCCCTTTTCTCAGAGAGAGAGAGAGAGTGAGTCACACGGCCGGGGGGCGCGTGCGCCGTGCGGTCGCCGGTCGTAGGTGAACGGCCACGGGACGCGCGGTCGTGCCGAATTGCTAGATTCCGGCGCAGCGCCTGGGGAAGCAGCTGGACGCCTGGACGCGAGGCATCTCGGCTTACAAAATTCGTACGTCGCGCTCGGCTGCGTGCGGGCCACGCTCGCAGCACGGACGCACCGCCACCATTTCTTCCCGTCTGGCCGTCTCGCCACACCTAACCCCCTCCCACCCTCGGGACAACTCCGATCGCGCGAGCGGCTAGGCAGAGGTAGGTACGGACGGTGCGCACCCGCGTCCTGTGGCAGTGTGGCTCGTTTATAACCTCCAGTTTATTGATTTGAGTAATCCTAATTGACTTAGCGTCGGATTTGGCAAGCGCTAGAGAATTCTAGAACGGATGTGGATGGAGATCGATCGAGCAAGTTCGTTGAGCTGATCGAATATACACGGGGGCGCCACTGCAGCAGCATCTCACGAAAATATTTGGTTTGGTCAGGACAAAGTACACCAGCTGGGCATCAGCGTATCTGCTGCACACATCGCTGCATCACGATCCAGTTTCAGTTCTTGGGAGGCAAACGAATCAAACTGTCTGCAACTGGGTGCAGCACCGCAGGTGCAGACAAACACGCTCCAGTTTCTAAGCGCGCATCCACATCCTCATACACCGTGTGCCGAGGGATTTCCTGACAAATCCCTTATGCTAGTACTTGTTAATTGAGCTTAACTAGTCAGCCAAGCTCCTGCCAACTCGCTAGCAGCACTATTTTAACCTACTCATTTGACTACACATGAACAAAAATGAACTATTCAATACGTGATGCAGTTACGTAGAGTTCTTGCCGGTGCGTACAAGCCACAGTTAAGCAGGGCGCACGCATACATGTTTACTAGTACTACTGTCTACGTACTCTACTGTCCGGTACCGGTTGGTCGATGACCCAACCAATTACGCGGAAGGAGACGGCATATTGGCAGTGGCAGTGCAAACACCACCCGTTTCACATTTTACAAAGACACGTCATTGTCCCTGGCTTTTGCTTGTCCGTAATGGCTTCCCCCCAGCATCCCATCGCATTAGCCCCTTAAGCTAATCCTGTCATGTCCCGGAATCCCCCGTCACTCTCACTAAAGGCCCGATTCAAACCTACCTTCCTGCCTTGTTCCTTGGCCCCGACCGCGCCATATATACACACCCACCCGCGCCCACTTGACCTACACCTGCATCAGGCACAGCTCACACAAACCAGGAGGACAAACGCACAAGCACACGTATCCGCATACACTACACACAAAGGCACAAAGCTGTGTGAGGCAAGGCAGATTAAGCAGCTAGCTAGGGAAGATGAGTTCCTCGTCACAGGAGAGCTATGTGAGGCTCGGCCGGCGATGGCGGCGGGCGAGGGGGTTCCGGCTGTGCCCGAGGAACCGGTTCTCCGTGCGGCGGCTGCGGGCCAAGCTGCTTACGTTCCTGGGCCTCGTCGGCCGGTACGTGCGCCTGCTCGTGAGGAGGCTGTCCGCTAGCGGCAGCTGCCCCCGGAACAGCAGCAGAAGAGTCCTCGTGGGGGGGAAAGGGTGCCGGCCGGCGGTTGGGGGGGCGAACAAGGCGCCGCGGAGGGCGGCGTCGTTCATGCGGTCCAACTCGTTCTACGCGCAGGCGATCGCCGAGTGCCTCGAGTTCATCAAGCGGAACTCCGTGCCGGTCGAGGAGTACGGCAGCGCCGTCAGCACCGGGAGATAGACGTTAGAGGCTCCATTTGGAACGTGGACAAAATAGTTACAAAATTAATGTGTTCCAAAAATGGAGTCTAAAGATGTGAAGCTAGTGTAGCACTGATATATACACGTAAACACGGATCGATGTAACAGGGTGTGAAATTTGAGTTGCATATGTTGAATTTTTTGGTATATACGTAATTCCTTGGCGACCGATACTACCCTCTTCTAATTGCCGTGCTTAATCCTATGTTAGAGTAGACCTTTTGTGTGTGGTTTTATTTTTCACCGAACCACCATTAAGGTCTAAGGGAATTAATTTGATAGAATAGAAAAAGACGGAACAAGAATAATCGATGAATATTCAAAGACGTATTGTTTAAAGTGCAAAGGAGATACGATCGATGCTAGTGTTATTTCTTTGTTCTTGTCGTGGATGTGTGTGTAGTCCTTTTTTCTTTTGTTGAAAGCGAGTGATGATGATAGTGATCGAGTGTGACGATACTTCTGTTTTGTGCCGAGCAATGGGGTGGTTTCCCACCAATCTCAGAAACAATTAACAAGTCTGACCTAACAGAGCTTTGTGTCATACCAGTTACTCTGTGGTCTCAGCTGCTTCTCAACCAGTGGCTAGCGAGTGTTGTGGATAATGCGGGTTTATCTTTGCTCTTTGGTCTCGGCTACTCTGTCTCAGTGAAAGCGCTAGGTCACCAATTACGTTGTGTTTCTCGTTGTTATGAAGTGCAATGTACCATCTAGCAAACTTTATAATATGCGACATTGGGCTCTCATGTTTGCTAAAAAAAATAGTAGTGTTAAATGCATGGTAAAAATGCACAACTGGTCCCCTCCCGACGGGGAAAGCCCATTTGTAATATCCCGGGAAATTCAAAAATAGGTAAAATAAAACTTTTAATTGGAATTATGATTTTAATCTGAATTTATATGTTATCAATGTTTTTCTTGAATTTTTTTCCTTAAGAATATCATTTGTATTGCTAAGTTTTTCCCTTCCAAATAGTAAAACCAAAAACTACACGATGAAAAATCAAGAGAAAATCTACATAAATACTAAATCACCTCCAGAGAAACCCATACAAATCTCAAAGTAATTTGAACACATTTATTGCCAAGTTAAATCTAAAACAGTACCTAAGACTATGAATAGAAGTAATGTCAGAGTTGTTTAAAAACATATAAGCAAGATTATCCTATAATATTTTTATGGTGTCATATTAATAATCATAGGAACCAACATAAAAATTTTCAGAGCAATGTGAAAGCATTTAACACTGAAAAGAAATGAAAAACAACAGCCAAGACTAAAAACAGTACCCTTGTCAGAATTAATTAAAATTGTACGAACGTTATATCCTCCTGAAAATTTTATCAAATTATTTAAATAATTAAAATATACTATATAAATTTTTTCAAAAATAAATAATCTTATGTGATGCATTTAGAAAATCAAAAACAAAAAATACAAATAACTCAACAGAACAATGTCAGAATTTTATGAAAACATCTAGAATTGATAATCATTTGGAAATTTAATGGTAGCATATTTAAGAAATTAGGATCATATATAAAAATTACAAAATAAACTGAACAAAAAATTAAACCTCAGAAAAATAAAAATATTAAAACATGAAACTGTAACAGCATGCTTGTCAGAATTTTGTAAAATCAGGCATGTAAGATCATGCTTTGAAATTTCTACAACAGGATTAATATTGCCTCTAGATCATACATGAAAATTTTCAAAAAAATTTACTAGGAATGGACACTCAATTAAATGTATAAACCCTATATATCCTGTCCAATATGGAAAACTCCTGTGCTTTTTTCTCATTTCATTGACATATGGGGCCATCACCTGCCTTGGCGCACCTGGCAGTGGCCCACTGGCCAAGCCCTTACTGCCCTGTCTCTTCCTCAGCCGGGCGTTGTCTCACTCTCACCTTTGCCCAATTGCTTCCTCAGCAAGACATAGACGGCCAAGTCACCGCCACGGCAAGCTATTCCGGTCAAAATTCCGCAAACCAACACCTTGCGCCGCCATTGCTATCTCTGGCCTCCTCCTCTCACAGCACCACATCATCCTTCTGTGCCGACCACCATCCTGTGCTGCTGGTCAAATCTCAAAGTTCTGCCAACCTAGCGTCGTATCTAGCCAAAGGAACACCATACCCTGCCACACCCGTTGCACTGCCGCGAGCCCGCGACAAGACCTTTCCCCATGCCCTGCGCCAGCCCTTATCTCGTGAAACTCGCGCCACCGCCCACGGCCAAGCTGCCGTTCAAACTCTATGCCTACCGCCTTCATCATCTATTTAAGCCGGTCCAAGGCCTCCCTCCGGCACCGAAATACTTTGCCTGTTTCCCCCTTTGCCTTCCCTCCGGCATTCAAGCCCCAATTTGGGTTCCATCACCTCCAGCCCAACCCTAGCCACATTCCCCACAGCAAGCCAAACATCGGCCAACTTCGTGATTGGTGCACCGTTTTTCAATCAACCTCACAGGGAGCATCATTATCTACCTGTGAGCACTTCCTCTACTCAATTGAGACCTTCCCTTACCGTCGAGCTCCGCCACCGTGCGCCACCCTGTACCACCACCGCCCACTGCTGACTGGCTACCACCATCCACTTCTAGCACCGAAAATCGCACAGGAAGAATCGTAGTGAGCTGCTGCACCTTCAACCCTGTCCTACTTCGGTCGAAGAATCTCCTAACGTCGGGTCACCTGTTGCCTTGGAGCCGCCGCTGCCTAGCGCTGTCCGGTCGCCACCGCCTAGCGCCGTCCGGCCGCTACCATCGACCACCGCAGTTCCAGATTTCGCCTCCTATGATGTCAGCATAACCCGGGTGATCCATTTTGGGCATCGCATCCTTTGACCTGCACTAGCCTCACCGCCGACCGTGCTCGCCAGAGCCACCACCCATGAAGTAGACGTGTGTGCCCCTCTGTTCTGTATTCTTTCCTCTGCTCTGTTTCTTTCTCTGTCTTGTGGCCCCGGGTTCAACAGTGTTAGTAATTAGTAGCCTCTTTTGGCCTTTGACTTCATGACAGGTGGGCCAGCCTCTTATGGTCATCATTAGCTGGTTAATCTAGGGCCCAAAGGTAGAGGGTCTTACCCTTGACTATTTCAATCTCCAAATAAAAAATGTCAGGAGTTTAAATAACCTTGATTAGTTTAATCTCTAAATTCATATCTCAAAATATTAAGTTAAGGAAACCTTAATCAGTTCAAATAATCTCTACCTCTATTATGTCCTTATGCATGAATGTCCTATGGAAACTCTCAGTTTGCAAATTTAAAATGATGTTTTGATAGTAAGAGAATGTCATGTAGGACCCTTAGTCATCATTCATCAAACTGAGATACTCTCTTTTCCTTTTTCTAGAATTTCCAAACCTAAGCCCATTTAAACCTTTATAACTTCTTCATATTAAGTCCATTTTGTGTCAAATAAAATTTTAAATTCATCTAAAACAATGTAGTTTTAGAATATGCAAAAACGGTTAATTTTTGCATCTCTGTGAAAAATATTTGATTTTAATTATGAATCAACCAAGAATAGTTACTATTTGAACCATGTAAACCCTAACTCTTAAAAAGATGAAATAAATTTCCAAAAACTTTTGAGACCATAATTATCTCATTTATGCAAAAAAAAATGTTTAGATTTGGTCATGAATTGAACTAAGTTTGTGAATAAGATACCTTCCAATGCGTTAAATATTCCAACAGTAGTAGAAGTAACATTTGGTTTATAAAAATAACGAAATAAATTACTGAAAATCACTAGAGCCACAATAACTCAGATTTTCAAAAATATTTAATGTTCAACTTAGTTTGAATAAAGTTTATAAATAACTAGTTGCTATGCACATAAGAATAGTATATGAACAAAATATCACAAATAAATGCTAATACAAATGAAACCAAATCCTATGCTATGTAAATATGATAATCTCCATATTCATACAAAAATAGATAATTTTTTACCTTTGTTAATAAATCTAAAATTCAAATTTGAATGAAATATAGAATATGTTCTGTTAAAAACTTTTGCAAATTAACTTTAAAATGGTTGAAACAAATTTCTAAATATTTCAGAGATCATGAGCACCTCATTTATGCAAATAAATCTGAAATTTGTCTCAGTTTGTATCAAATTTTAAATAGGGCAAGTATTCATTATATGCAATATTCAAACAATTGTAACTAGTAAAAATAAATTCAAAATTTGGTGAAAATAAATTATAAACCTTGTAAAAATCATAAATCCTTTGTTTATAGAAAAACAATTAATATTTGACTTAGATGAGTTAAAGTTCATAAATGATTTTGTTTCCTATACATACATACATACATACATACATACATACATACATACATACATACATACATACATACATACATACATACATACATACATACATACATACATACATACATACATACATACATACATACATACATACATACATACACACACACGTATATGTACGTATATATATACATATACATACGTATATACACACATACGTATTATATATATATACACGTATATATTAATATATACGTATGTGTGTGCGTGTAACAGCCTCAAAAATTATAAAATAAAGAAAAATGAATTAAAAATATTTTGTGTATTATTTCTGAAATTTCTGAAATTTCCGGTTTTATTGAATATTCTTTTGGCTTTTCCTTAATGCAAGAAAGTGAAATAAAGAATATAATAAATGGAAAAAGGTAAAAAGTAAAAATACCAAAACAACAAAAATTTACCAAAATCACCATAAATATCTGAGGGCTCTCCACAGCTTGCTTAAGTCGGTGGGAGAGCTGGATTAATAAAAATAATATTTAATTAAAGTGAATCATGTGCAAATATCTCAGGGTAAAATGGTAAAAATAATTTGGTAAAAATATATGGAAGTTATCCTGACCCAATATTTTTATTTTGCGGACATAAACACAGTATCAACCTCCAGTAAAAATATCAAGAATTTACCAATTCATTTTATAAATTTAAAAAATCAAAAACAGTGAATAAATAAATTGGAAAACAGTAATGTCAGAATTATTAAAAATAAAATATTGATAATTAAAATCTGAAATTTTTAAATAACGTGTATAATATGATTTCAGACCTTGATAAAAAGTTTTATAGAATTATCACTTCATTTATATCACAAATTAAAAGAAAAACCGAACGGGCAGAACAGCAACCGCTTTGTTATCAGATTTTTCTAAAAATCTACATGAAGCCTAAAATTGTGAAAATTTCACAGGAGCCTTTTAATTGTGTTTCCTACCTATGTTAAAAATTTTATAAAATTTTAATTCGGTTTGTCTATCGAAATATCCGTTTTCATCCCGTTCTGTACTGAGCCTTCGCCAGACTTCTTTTCTTGCTCTCGCTGACGTGTGGGTCCGGTCTGTCAGTGAGCCAACACAGCCGACAGCCGCTGCCATCTGGCCCCCGCGTGTCAGCCTCCCTCTCGCGTTCTTCTTCTCCTCACTGCCTCTCTCGCCGACGCCAGCGCAGACCGTCTCGGTCTTTCTCGCGCCTGCGCCCGAACCGCCTCTCCCGCACCATATAAAAGGCACCCCTCTCGTCGCAGCCGACCTAGCCACCGCCCTGTGCAGCCATTCCGCCGTTGCTTTGGTCATCCTCTCCAATTCCGACGAAAACCCGAAAGAGGGCAAAACTCCAAATCTTCTGCCATAAACCATTTCGCCCCAATTCCTTCAACCCGAAGCTTCCTTGAGCCTCCAGAACCCGTCCGAGCCTCGTACAAGCTCTTTCTTCCCGGCGAGCTCCTCGCCAGATTCTTCCTCCGTCACACCGCAAGACGGTGGCGCCTTCCTCCTTCATTCATTCTTCAAAACAATTGATGAAATCGGTTCCTTGAGTCGTGCAGGTGCTCATCTGGGTGAAAATGAAGCTCGGATAGCTCTAGTTTTGCATCGCCGCCGCCGCCCTCGCACGGTGGCGTGCCGCTGCAGAACCCCTCAGGCCACCGCGCCGCCACCAACGTGTCCGCACGGATGCCCTGAACCTCAGGGTGGAACCCATTCCACCCCGGAGGGCCTGCTCCGCCGTCGCGAAGCCGTCGGAGCCGCCGCCGCACCTCGCCGGTGGAAACCCCCTTTCCGGCCACCTCAGACCTCCGCGAGACCGTCCACGACCACGCGAGTCTGATGATGCTCGAGCGGAATCCATTCCGCCGCCCGGCACGGATCGTCGCCGGCGAGCTCGGATGAGCCGCTACTGCTCTGGTCACCGCTGCGCGGGCGGCTAGTCGATCGCACCGCTTCGTGCCGATCGCTGCGCGTGGACCCAGCCGCCGATCGCGTCTTATTGTCTTTGCGCCGTGACATCACGGACCCGCTTTGTCGACGCAGCGGGCCCGCGTGTCGATCGCGTTAACGCGTCGCCGACCATCGACCAATGGGCCCGGCCTGTCAACGCCTTAGCGCGGTTCCGCCCGAAAAGGGAAAGCGCATTTTTCCCACGAAAGCGCACTTTCCATTTTCGACAGTTTTCTGATTTTCAGTATTTATTCAATACCTAGATATTCAAATAGCTATAACTTTTGAATCACTTAGCCAAATCTGATGAAATAAATTTATAAATTCATATAAAATCAAGTAGATTTAGAATATACAATAATACTTCAGAATTGAATTTTGTTTTAATTTCAAATTTAAATTCAAAAAAAAGTTAACAATATGTCATTCATGAAAATTTTGCAAATGACCTCCAAATTTAGTAAAATAAATTTTGTTAGAATCCTTGTAGTCCCAGGAACCATAATCTGTGAAAATACTTAGGGTTTGTTATAAGAAAAATTTAAGTTACTAAATGAGTGGTAAATAATGCAATAATGGTTTAAATAGATTAAATCTTTAAATTGCAAATGAGAACAAATAAAGCTTGCAACCATTTCTGAATTTGTGAAGTTATTTTATTTGAATATTTCCATCTAATTTCTTTTTGGCTCTATTGAAATTTGGTATTTGTTATATGTTGTCAGCGTCTGACGTGTAGAACCCGATTTAATCCAGTACATTCGACGACCGAGAGTTTGAAGTCGAGGATAGTCAACAAGGCAAGCAAACCCTTTGATCATATTGAACCCAGTTTTATAAATGTTTTCATTAAATGTTTTACTGCATACTTTATTTTATTAAAGTCTGCTATATTTCGGGTAATGGTAGTTGTACCAGTAGACTTATGGAACTTCCTTGATAAGTAGAAAACTGTGAACCTTGAAAACCCTAGAATAGCTTAGACATTATTTAATGTCAATCTGGGTTACTTACAGTTAGTGACATGCTTAGCCAAGCTTAAATAAACATAAAACTGTGACATACCTAAAGACTTTGGTTACGACATTCAAATGAGTATGATCATTTTTGTGGTTGGTATTTTGGTTGGAAAATGAAAATAAAACTATGGTTTAGATGCGGACAATTATTGGCAATAGCCGGTTGTGCATGTCTTGCACGTAGTGTAGGGTGGAGATTATTGCCCGTATCGAGTTAAGGACCGAACTATAGGTTGTTTTCAGGCTAAGAATAATCATACAACCACAAGTGCTGGTATGGGACAGCTCTAACTTATTAAGTTGTTTAAAACTAGCTTTGCACTTGGAAGGCCGGAGTAGTACGAGCTGTTTCTTAATGAATTGCTTGACGGGACGTCCACACCGAGGTGATCATGGATTAAACGTCTACCAATATAACGGTGTACGCGTCATCGTGGGTAGTTCCATCATTTCTATGCTCGAGTTCTTACGCCACGAATGGGTTTATCGTCGCCGTCTTTGGTGCAAAGTTAGGTTTGAATAATGTATGATTATAACATGACTCTCGGCACACCAAAGGAAGTGTGCAAATATCGATTGCTCAAAGAGTCACCATGTCTTGTGGAGAAAGTCAGTATACCTCTGCAGAGTGTAAAACTAATCGATTAGCCGCGTCCGCGGTCATGGACACTTGGTAAAGTCATCACATAGTTAGCAGTTTTGCTTATTTCATAAAATATGGTTTCTACCATGTGTTAGAAACTTCCATTGTGTGTCGATGGAAATTGGTTTTGAATATGGTCGTTATACTCAAGCTTTTGTGAATTATTTATGCTTACATTCTATCACTTTCAGTATTAAATTGCTTTTACTAAATTTCTGTTTTGCAATCTATTATTCTGTATTTACCGTTCAAACTGGCTTTATGCAAAATTTAACCTTAATAGCCTTCCATTGGAATGACCTGCATGCATTTTAGGATTTGTATAAGTCTTGCGAGTACGTAAGTACTCAACTTGCCCATGTTGATGTTTTTAGGTGAAGAATCGATTTCCCGATGATTAAATGCGTTGATGTAGGGTACGGGGAACTTAATGATGAATTTATCTAAGGATTTTTCCCTTGTCAGTTGCCTGTGGAACAATGGGTTAAAAGGCATACTACAAGAAGTTGTCTCCACTGCAGTTTTACTTTTGGTATTGTAAAAATAATATGAAATCTTACTTCCGCTATGTAATAAAGTTTGTGTATGACTGTGATATCAATTTGTATTTTGTGCGTACTAGCTCGATCATGGGACTAGTCTCAGTATGCACATGGTATCCATTTTGGTATTTATTATCAAAAATGGGGCCTTAAGTTGGTATCGAGCCATCTTGTTGTAGGAAACCTTAGGTAGTCTGGGAATAATAAAAACTTAAAATTTGACATTAGGACCTAAACAAACTAAAATATTGAATTAGGACATTTTACCTGTGTATTCTTCATATGCATGAAACTTCTCTTTTGATTATGCGTATATCTGTTAATAACTCTTTTCTGTTTTTAAATTTCTGCTAGAATCTTTTCTTCCAAAAATGGCTTTACTGTCTTACATTTGATCAGGAATGCTAATTCCTTGTTAAATGTGCAGATGGGCGGATACACCCCATGTTATACTTCCACTAATAAGGAGGATTCTGGCATGGCGGGATTTCTTGCTCGTTTGCTAGAGTTCGCCCATTTTCCCGAAAATCCACACGATATAGTATTCCACGCGGCAGTTAGTTCTGTCTCCGTGGAATACATAGCTAGGGTGGATATCCCTACCCGAGATGAGGACAGTGAAGAGTTTTTGTCTTTTGAGGGTCCCGGATCTTCCCTCATGATGGCCATAAATGAAGCCGCCTATACGGCCGTTGTCAGTTTGCGCCACACCTTACCTGAACTGGCAGTGGTATATAGGAGGATTCCATCCCGGCCACCAGGTGGGGAGAACAGTTATATGGAAGCCAGTGGGTTACAAAATCCAACTCTACGTAACCTAGTGGAATTCATAAATACCTCGACCAATGTGCCGTCGAGCAATAATCGAAATCTGAGGCGCATCGTCGCATAGCATTCCTAGAGAATGCCATTGCTCCCTGTGTTGCCAGAGGTATTGTCCCTCGCTCAGTTCTAGGACAAGTCCCTCAGACGCCCACGCCCGACGACACCCAAGTACCACCTGTGTGTCGCCAAAGCGAGATGTCGATGATAGGAGTCGCCTAGATTGCCGAGCATCCAGGTAGACCCCCGTAGTTTTCCTCCGCGGCGTCCTCAGAGGCCGCAGGAGCATCGCTATCAGGAGATTCTTTTTCCTCCCGACGCCGAGAGTTCTAGTCGTAGGGATAGTAATAGTCCATGAGTAGATTAGGTGATGAGTAGAAAATGAGTAGGGCTAGAGAAAGTTTTTGTTTTGCCCTTTTATGTAGTAGCGTCCAAAAATAAATGTTATGTTTTGTTGTGAATATTATAAAGTTGAAATAAAGTTCTTGTTAATATGGTTTTGTGTGCTTTTGGTTCCTACTCGTAAATATTTAACTTTCAGTTAATATTTTTATGATGTTGTGATCCTTAATAATAATAATCAACTCATGAATAATGTTGAAACATGTTTCTAAAACAAATAGTAACAACTGAGATTAAAATTAAAATAGATCTTATCTATTAATTCATTAATAATCTTGTTCTAGATGCCTGCTACCCGATCGTTGGATGAGATTCTGGGGAGTGAGGAAACCCAGGAAACTCACCCGCAGCGAGTGACTTCGGCCACTCCAGCCCAGCCTAATCCAGTCCATCCGATGGCAGTCCGAGGATCTTCGTCGCGTCGTCCAAGCCGTCGAGATTCTCCGCCCCCGCAAGTCCAAGAAGAAGAAGTTCCGGAAGGGCAGTTGCCAGGACCCCCGACCATGGTTCAGGTGCTTGCGATGATAGAACAGGGTCGCCAGACGAATACCCTGTTGCTCCAACAGTTGGTCCAAAACACGACCAACCTTGGTGCCGCAAGTGCTAGGCCAGGGTTTGGCGAATCATCCCATCAGTCTAAGTTGGGAGAATTCCTGAAGACCCGGCCTCCAACCTTTTCTTCTTCATCAGATCCCCTGGACGCTGATGATTGGCTACGATCTATTGGAAGCAAGTTGACCATTGCTCAATGCAATGATCATGAGAAGGTTCTATATGCATCGTACCAACTCCAGGGAGCCGTTGCAGTTTGGTGGGAAAATTTTCAAGCGGCAAGGCCCCAAGGTCAAGAGATTTCTTGGGATGTTTTCAGAGAAGCCTTTAGGAAGACGCATATTCCTTCGAGCCTGGTGAATTTAAAAAGACGGGAATTCCTTGATCTGCGTCAAGGAAATATGTCTGTGATGGAGTATCTTCACCGTTTTAATTACCTTGCTCGCTATGCGTCGTCAGAAGTTAGTTCAGAAGCCCGAAGAATCGAGCATTTTCGGGACAATCTGAACAATGAAGTAAAGCATCTTCTGGCCATTCACGACTTTCATGACTTTCAAACGCTCGTAGACAAAGCTATAATAGCTGAGCATAGTTCACGGGACGTGATGGAGAGTCGTAAGAGGAAGTGGATGGCGCGGAAAGCAGCCAGTCCGAGTTTGTCGAGGCCGCGCGTTGGTCAGCCGACCAATGTTCGACCTCCTCCGCCTCGTCCGCAGCAGCAGAGGCGTCAAGTTCAGGTTCCTCGGCCCCAGCAGCCCTCTGTTCGTCCCTAGAGCAGCAATGAAGGGAGGACTTCTGGAGTTCAGAATCAAGCTGCCGGTGTGACCTGTTATCATTGTAAAGAGCGTGGGCATTATGCAAATGCCTGCCCTAAAAGAGGTCAAGCGTCGGGGCAGCAGTCGTCGCAGGGAGTCCAGAGATCCCCAGGTCGACCCTCAGGAGCTGGGAATTCTCAAGTTTCTAAGCCTGCGGTAGCTCTTAATCGCAGTGCGAGTAGCGGTCGTCTTCATCATGTGACCGCTGAAGAAGCAAGCGAAGCGCCAGATGTGGTACTGGGTATGTTTCCTGTGCACTCGGTACATACTTTGGTATTGTTTGATTCTGGAGCATCACACTCTTTTATTTCTAAGAAATTCGCCGATCAGAATAACTTAGAAATTGATCTTCTTTATGCCAAAATGATAATCTATTCCTCTGGTTGAGTCATGAATTCAATTAAATTTTGTCCTAGGATTAGCATTGAAATTAATGGAGTCATGTTTCATGCTGATCTTATCCTTATAGAAACCTCAGGGTTAGAAATAATCCTTGGTATGGATTGGTTGTCTAAGTTCAAAGGATGCATAGACTGTGCCAATCGATCCATTTCTTTGGTTAGCCCTGAAGGAATTCCACTTCATTTCTCTTCCATTCAAAGTTCTTCAAATTCTCAAGCTTCTCTTTGTTCAGCCATAGTAAAAGATCTAATCCAGATTCTAATTGTCTCCGAGTTCCCTGATGTTTTTCCAGAAGAATTGCCAGGCCTGCCTCCAGATAGGGATATTGAGTTTGTCATAAACCTTGTTCCTGGAACAGCGCCAATATCCAAGCGTCCTTATGTATGCCCCCTGATGAGTTAGTCGAACTAAAGAATCAAATTCAAGAGCAATTAAGAAAAGACTTTATTCGACCTAGCTCTTCTCCTTGGGGTAGTCCAGTTCTTTTTGTGCCTAAAAAGGACGGTGGAATACGCATGTGCGTGGACTATCGCGCTTTGAATGATGTCACAATTAAGAACAAATATCCTTTGCCTCGTATCGATGATCTGTTCGATCAATTAACCGGTGCTCAAATCTTTTCAAAAATTGATTTAAGACATGGGTACTATCAATTGAAGATTAGACCAGAAGATATTCCTAAGACCGCTTTTACCACTCGTTACGGTTTATATGAATATACCGTAATGTCTTTCGGACTTACAAATGCTCCTGCTAATTTCATGTGCCTCATGAATAAAGTCTTCATGGAGTACTTGGATAAGTTCGTGGTGGTATTCATTGATGATATTCTCGTCTATTCCAAATCCGAAGAAGATCATGCGCAACATTTGCGCATGGTGCTAAAAAGCTTCGAGAGCATAAGCTTTATGCCAAATTTGAAAAATGCGAATTTTGGTTAAAAGAAATTGCTTTCCTTGGTCATATTCTTTCCAAAGGTGGTATTTCCGTTGATCCCAGTAAAGTCAAAGCTGTTCTAGACTGGGAAGCCCCTCAGTCCGTTCCGAAAGTTCGAAGTTTTCTCGGTTTAGCGGGATTTTATCGCCGCTTTATCGAGAACTTTTCAAAAATCACTCGTCCCTTGACCCAGCTTCTCAAGAAAGAAAAGAAGTTTGAGTGGACACCTGAATGTGAAGAAAGCTTTCAGGAGTTAAAGGAAAGGTTAACAACAGCACCTGTGCTGATGTTACCCGATGTCCACAAAAGTTTTGATGTTTATTGTGATGCTTCCAAGAATGGGCTTGGGTGTGTGCTTATGCAAGAAGGAAAAGTCGTACCTTACGCCTCTCATCAGTTGCGACCCCATGAGTTCAATTATCCGACTCATGATCTGGAATTAGCTGCGGTGGTGCACGCTCTAAAAATTTGGCGTCATTACTTGATTGGAAACAAATGCAGTGTATTCACAGATCATAAGAGTCTGAAATATTTCTTTACCCAGCCTGATCTAAATTTAAGACAACGAAGATGGCTAGAGTTGATAAAAGATTACGACCTTAGCATTCAATACCATCCTGGTAAAGCCAATGTCGTAGCAGATGCTCTGAGTCGAAAGCTTCATTGTCTTTCTGTTTCATCTTTGACCGATCAATCCGATCTGGTAAAAGAATTCCAAAGGCTTAATCTGGGAATTGTCGAAAAAGGTTATTTGGCCGCACTAGAGGTGCAACCAACCCTTAAGTCCCAAATTAAAGCTGCTCAGCTCAAAGATGAAGCAATCATCAAAATCTGTGAAGAGTTAAAGCAAGGAAAGGACTCCAAATTCCATGAAAGTTCAGATGAAGTGCTTATGTTCGAAAATCGAATATATGTTCCCGATGATCCGGAATTGAAAGAGTTGATCCTTAAAGAAGCCCATGAGTCTCCCCTCTCAATTCATCCTGGAAGTACAAAGATGTATCAAGACCTCCGACGGGATTTCTGGTGGCCCGGTTTGAAAAGAGATGTTGCTGCATATGTCGCAATCTGTGATGTATGCACATGGTATCCATTTTTGGTATTTATTATCAAAAATGGGGGCCTTACAGTGCGTATATACATATGTATGTATGTATGTACGTACGTACGTACATATACACATACATATATGTATACAAACATACATACATATATGTGTAGGAATACACATACATACATACATACATACATACATACATACATACATACATACATACATACATACATACATACATACATATATTTATGTATGTATGTTTATATATACATAGATACATACATTCATACATACATACATACATACATACATACATACATACATACATACATACATACATACATACATACATACATACATACATACAGGCAAATTCGGCTAAATAGTGAATTTTCAGTGTGTAGCGCTTTGTCAATTTCGTATCTTTCAAATGCCATTGAGTTTGGTCTAAAAATTTTACAAAGTTGTGCAAGCTCATCTCCACTACGTATGGTAATTTTTTTGAGAATTTTGAAAAATGATACATATGATTTTCATGTATTTTACACGATAAAGGTGGTTTACACAAGATATAGTAACAACTTGTGTAATAGGTAGTAATATATTATTTTCTAGATAGTAAAAAGTATCATATATTGTGTAAATTATTTCTACCTTGTAAAATTATATGTACAAGTTTTCAAAGATTCTCAAAAAATTACCATAAGTAGGGGAGGTGAGATTCTACGTCCCTCTAAAATTTGAAGACCAGAATCAATATTATATGATAGATATGAAATTGACAAGCACTAATCAGTGTAAATTTGTCATTTTAATCTCCTTCAAATGCGATTGTGTTTGGTCTTAAAATTTTATAGGGTTGTAGAAGCTCACATCCTCTACGTATAGTAATGTTTTGAGAATTTTTCATAACATGTACATATGGTTTTCATGAACTTTACACGATAAAGGTGGTGTACTGCCAAATGACTGATCTGTGTTGTATTTTACTACTGAACGGACACTTAAAATTTTTATGAATGGTTCTCAATTGATTTTATCATCTATTACAGCAACGTTTACGATTGTCTACATAATATTTTACTACAAGAGTGACAAACAGAGCTAAATTCTTGTTCTGATAAATCACTTCATTCGGTTTAGTAACATATGTGTAATAACTAGTAACATATTGTTTTCAGGATAGTAAAAAGCAAAATATCTTGGGTAAACCATTATTATCGTGTAAAATTCATGAAAATAATATGTGCAAGTTTTCAAAAAATTCTCAAAAAATTACTATAGGTAGGGGAGGTGACATTCTAGATCCCTGAAAAATTTGAAGACCAATGATATGACAAGCACTAATCAGTGTTGAATAGTATATTTGTCATTTTCATATTTTTCAAATGCGACTGAGTTTGGTATTCAAATTTTACAGGACTATATAAGCTCACATCCCCTACGTATGGTAATTTTCTGGGAATTTTTCTGAACATATACATATAGTTTTCACGGACTTTACACGATAATGGTGGTTTACTATCAAATGACTGATCTGTGTAGGATTTTTCAATTATACTGTATGATAGTAATTAATTTCTAGTTGTAGATGTAGTAATTTCATATCGTAAAAATAGTTATTTCTGTTACCAGTCAGCAAAATCATTGTTTAATATTGAGACTTATATCATTTTATTCCTCTCGTCGTCAGTAGCTAAAATAAAGAAGAAACAGATTCATATACAAACTACAAAACTTGTTAACTTGTTGGGTTGACCACGTATCTGATTCAATAGTAATTGCATCTATTGTGCTATAATAAAATATATTCGTGATTTAATGTCTAATGACTTTGTATCTCTACTAAAACCGATTGTGATGACGAAAAAGAACCGATTATGATGTACATTCCTATAGTAATGTACTAAATTTCTACCAATCAGTGCGGTGTGCTTTGCATGCGCTTCTCTGACCAGAGCGCAGAAAAGGTATTCTACGCTTAAAAGTAGAATAGCGCTACCATATATATGTATATGTTTATGTATATACCTTCTACTCCAGGGTGTAGTTACTCCTATCTCTGAAATACCACCTAAACGAACTTGAAATACTACTTTATCACTTTGGATACACTCATATGCTAATTATAAGATATTTCAATGTGAACCACATGAAAAAATTACAAGGGAGTACGTATTTTTTAGCATATTTTACAAATACCTTTATATAAGGATGTAAAAAGGAGTATGTCTAAAAAAATATACATACCGCCGCTGACAAAATGTAAATACCACCTAGCGAGTCTTATATACACGTACATACCCTCCGTTATGCGAGATACTCCCTACATTGAGAGATACGACATGGGGAGTAACTATTCCCGGGAGTAGAAAAGAGGCTACATACAGGCATACATACATGCACACACACACACACGCATACACACACGCACGCACAGATATTACCATATGTGAAAACTCCGTGAAACCCAAATGTACAAGTTTTCATATCTTTCAAATACGATTGAGTTTGGTCTTCAAATTTTGCAGGATTGTAGAAGCTCACCTCCCCTACGTATGGTAATTTTTTGAGAATTTTTCAAAACTTGTACACGTGGGTTTCACAGAGTTTTCACAGTAAAGGTGGTTTTCACTAGATACATATACATATACATATACATATACATATACATATACATATACATATACATATACATATACATATACATATACATATACATATACATATACATATACATATACATATACATATACATATACATATTTGAATATGAATAGCTTTCACAAATAAAAGCTAAAATGTGCAAAACCAGTTTCAAAACACTTCTAAGGTTAAGACCTTCTAATGTTAACAAAATGATTGCATGTATATGTAAGTTGCATTAGCAAACCTAAAAAGAAATCTAACTTTTATAACATAAAAATTTAAAATACATAAGATTAGAAAGTGAATACAATATCATAATATAAACACCAATACTAATAGTACCAGCTTAAAAATATTCCCAGGGTCAAGACCGTCATATTCTGCAAAAATGGTTCTACTTAAACATGCTTTGCATCTGAATCCTATTAAAAGCCTGACCCTGTATAATATAAACCCTAAAATTCATAACTCAAACAAATGAACTTAAAGCAATATTTAAAATGTTTTTATCACCAGAACCTTCTATTTTGATTTATCTTTGAACTCAATGTCAATTGACTTCTTTTTGCCTAATAAATTTTAGGATTTGGATGAAACATTATATTCATTGTTGAAATAACTTATATGACATTAAGGTTTCTGATGACCATGCCACTTAAGGGTATTGGGCTAGTAGGATTCAGATGCAAAGAAAGTTGTAATAAGAATATTTTTTTGGATTATGGTAGTATATATTTTAAATAGCATTACTAGGCAAATATGGATAATACTTGCATTTAGACGAGATATTTTACAGGTTGCTGAAAAGGCTTAAGTGTTTCTAAATCCTACGCGACAAAGGTTCAATTTTAGTTTTTAGTTTGCGACTGCACCTTATAAGATTATTTAACTATTTTTCTAGAATTAGTAGGGGATGACCCTAAGAGTGTTTTAAAGTTAGTTCTGTGATATTTTGCTTTTATCCGAGATATTTTTCATATAAGTGAATATTAAGATCTAATATGCACTTAATCCAAATCTGCACAAACATGAGATATTCTAGCATAAACAGGGGTATTATTGTTTTATTAAAGGCCTAAGAATTAGTTTACCATTATTTGAATTTGTATACTTTAAGTATATTTATTTTAATTTCTATGCATTAGAAAATAATCTATTTTCAAATTTAATTCAGACTAGATTCAATTCTAAAAGTTTTTGCATATCTAGGTATATTACTAACTTTTAAACATATAGAAACTGGTTTGACATGAATTTAATTCTTTTTGCAAAAAAAATTCATATTTGAATATTCAATTCATTGGAAACAGCTTACTTTAGAAAATGATGTAGATCAAGTCAAAATCTAAATACTTTTGCATATTTAGGTTCCTGAGGATTTAAGGTTTCTAACAAAATTGGTTTCATTCAAATTGGAGTTCATTTGCAAAATTTCCATATATGACATATTATAGATCCCTTTCTTGAAAATTAAATTTATAATTTCAACAGAGTTAATTTTCAAAATATTTTTTCATATTCTGAACATACATGATTTATCATGAATTTATAAATTTACTTCATTTCATTTGGAGCTGAAATGCAAAAGTTATAAGCATTAAAATGTTCTAGGGTTTGAAAATACTAAAAATCAGAAAAATAGCCAAAAAGGGAAAGTGCGCTTTAGGATTTAGAATGCGCTTTCCTTTTCTGGTCACATTGGGCTGAGGTGCTGACAACCGGGCCCATATGGCAGCGAGACTGCGAGCGTAAGTGACCGACACGCGGGCCCTCGAGAGCTGCGCAGCTCGAGCAACTGACCGGCGGGGCCCGCTCGGCAGTGATACTGACCGGTTTCTGAGAATGACACCTATGGCCTGCTTGACAAAGGCTCGGTCCAGCTCAGAGACTGCCTGGTCGATCCCACTACGCAGCGGCAGAAAACAAGGCGCAAGGCTTTCCGGCTTGCCGGTGGTGAACCACGGCGGAAGAGATGGAATGGGTTCCACCGTAAGCTTCAGCACATGATTTCGCGCACGAGGGTGGTCTTCTTGGCGGCCGGCGATATGGGAAAATGGCGCGCCGCGGTGGTCCTGCGGTGGCCACCATGGCCGGCGAGCAAAGCTCAAGTTTTACGGCGATTTGATGGAAATTAAGGTTAGAACGTGCATCACCGTGCTATAGAGCTCCCATTTTGCCACTTATTCAAAGAAATGAGTATTAGAGAAGGGCGCTCACCGTGCGCGGTGTCGGCGGTGGAAGATGTGTAGTTGCGGTGACTCGCCAGGGAAGAGAGGCTTCAGGTGAGGGTGGATTTGAGCTCTAGGTGCTATGAGGGAGCTCAGGGTTAAAATACGTGGGAGATTGTTCACCAGAGAGTTTAAGTTGGTGTTTTCCCCTTTCTCTGGTTTTTCGCCAGCTTTGAGGAAGAAAAAGGGCGGTCTGGTGTTCTAGCTCTGAAGGAATTGGCTATAGAGGAGTTTGCGGTTGAGAGGTACGCTGAGAAGTGTGGTGTTCTAGATGAGGCTTTGCAAGACTTATATAGATGATTTCAAGTCGGTTTAGTGCAAGCACTGAGTTGCAGCTGGTCAGGATAGCGCGTGGGCTTTCTCGACTACTCTCTGGCGCAGGTGAGGTAACACCATCTGAGGTTGCATTGGCATGGCAGGGTGACGTGCAGGCGACCTCGGATTGCGAGTTGCGGCGCCGATCAAAGACGACGACAAGGAAAGAGGCGGTGCGGCCTATCGTCTCTGCGCGAGAGAGAGAGAGCAGAGTGGAAGAAGAAGGATGGAGAAGAGAAACCGGATGGCTGACTGGTGGGGTAATCCTAGCGGTTAAGGAAGTCTGTACTGCACAGCTAGGATCGCTGGGCCCACATGGCAGTGAAAGAAAAGGGCAACTCTACCGAAATTTTTGGATAGCACGTGATCTTTCACTCGATTAAATCATCAAACCGACTCAATATTTTATGAAGATTTTTATGTAGGTCGAAAAGATAAGGATAAGAGTCCATTAAAATTTTCAGATAAAATATCTTGGTATAAAGTATATTAAAATTTTGACAATGCATGATATCCATTTCTGCATATTCTAATTTTTATTTAATTAAGGACCAAAATAGGGTTACTATTTTATGAAACTTTTTATGAAGATTTAAAATGGAAAATTTCTCTTCTGTAAAATTTTAATATTTTCATTTTAGATATTTAAATTATGAAAATTCTGACATTGCTATTTTTAGAGTTATTTACTTTCTGTTTTTGAATTTTTAAAGAATTTAAATATAAGTTTTAATTTTTGATATTTTGACCTGAGGTAGATAAGGATCTTATGTCAGTTTGGTAAAAATCTTGGCTTCAGATAAGCCAAGATCAAGATCATAAATCTATCTCATAATTGTCATACCTTATCTTAATTTTATTATACTCAGATTATCTAAATATCATGATTATGGTTGTGGGCCATGCTGGAGTGCTCTGATATTTTAGTAAGATAATTTCAGATTTTTTTTGTATTTTACTTTTATCTTTTCACTTTTACCATTTTAACATTTCAATATATTTGACTTTTCTTTTAAAGCAAAAACTCAAGAAAACCAATAATTCAGAAAACTCAGAAAATTAAAATTGAAATTAAATTTCACACCTCAAATTCATTTTTATAGTTTGTTTGTTTTGGAAGAAATAGTTTTAATGTTGAAATCTTTCTTTTCTTAAGATTAAAATGCAAGAGAATGAGGAAAAGATATCGTTTAAAATCAAAATCCTGACTTCAATTGAAATTTTTATTAAATTCCATTTTTAAATTTCAAACTTTTCATTTTTCCTATTTTTGAATTTTTTGGGATGTTAAAGTTTATACCTTATTATTTGCTTGAGGGTTTGTATGGGCATACCACAAGGCTTTTGAATTTCTACTGCAATTTATTCTGTCTTGTAAGACATTATTGTTTAATAGCTTCCGCTTTATATGTATAATATTGTGTATACATATGTTACCAATGTTGAAAATGTGCGTACTAGTCACTGATCATGTGACTAGTATTGTATACATATGAGACCTTTTGTAAAAATAAGGTGATGAGGATTAAAAGTCTGCTGTTTATTTGGGCCCTCAATTGTTGGTGACCACACTCTATTAATAGACCTCCAATAAATAGAGCCCATAATATAGAACGAAGCCACCCTTATTTAAATGGTTAAGTCTCCAGCCAGTTCAGTCAAGACGGTCAATAACTTTGCTTCACACTGATCGTCTCCGACTAGTGAAATAGTCATCCCAACCAGTGAACTGGTGAGGACAAGCAGTTATCTTCACATATGTCTTCGTGCGGATAGTTGTCTGATAGGTACGCACAACTATCTGGAAGTTAGCTCTGGAAAAGGCACCATTTGGCGAGAAAACACTCTTTGGCGGGAAGACACATCTTGATTACATGATGTCTCTTCACAGAACAACTGTCGCATTTTCTTTCGATATAAATAGGGAGCCGCTTTGCATTATCAAGGCATGAGCATTTGGTCATAGATAGAAACTCTATAAACTTTGTACTCTGTTAAGCTGTTTGGCTAATAAAGAAGCAATTCCCATATACGTATTCTATCATCTTGTTTGTTAGGAGCCTACAATCATATTTTCATAAGCTCGGTTAAGAAACCTTAAATCTTAAACATCGACAGAAGGGTGGTCACACCATTGCCGTAAGTCCATTGCCGGGGACCTGAGTCAAGGCCACTGGTAACAGAGAAGCCCATTGCCGTAAGTCCTATCGTGGATTCGCTATGAGAAATCTATGAATGCGCCAAGAGGATCATCTTGTTTATTCTAGTTCGTTTGCAAAGTCCTATCTGAATTCTGAAAAGCTCCGTGAACAAAAAGGAGTGGGGAGTCGGCAGCATGTTCCTGTGCGTGATACCAACTTTAGCGAAATGCTCTAAATCAGAGGACCAACATTACAATGAAAGCTCCTTGGAGAAGTCCACCAATTATTTGACATGAACCACACCACTGAATATTATATATCCTTGATGCTTGGTTGCCTAGTGAAAATAGGGAATAAGGTCAGTATCCTTCACGTAGAATGGGGCCAATATCTACTATGTACAAAACTTTTCCATGTCGATTTACCAGGAGTTTATGTTTCACCAAAAAAATTCATGTTGGTTGATCCATGCTCAACATGCTAGTACATATAAGTAGGGGTGGGCACTTTTAGACCGAAATCGAAAAACCGAACCAAATTAACTGATTATTTCGGGTTTTTTGGTTTTTATCTTGGCACTATTCGGTTTGCGGTTCGATTTTGTAATTTCAGAAACCGAAAAAACCGATTTACCGAATCTCGGTCGGTCGGTTCCCATATGGGCCATCAGGCCATTTCCTCGCATCGCAGTACCGACTCCCGACTCCCGCAGGCCGCAGGCCCGCAGCCAACCCTAGTTCACTCGTTCCCCAAATCCAAATCTCCGATCGCCGTCACGGCCGGACTCCAACCCTAGTTGCTAGTTCCTCTTCCCCTCATGAACTAGCGGGTAGCGCCGTAGCGGCGGCGACGGCGCGGGCCCTCCTGGGCTCCCGCCTCCCGGTCCCAGAGTCCCGGTCTCCCGGATCGGCGGTTCCCCTCCCAGCGCAGCAACCCCTACCTCCACGCGCCGATTCGTCCGATCCGGGCGCGGGGGGCACTGCTCGGCGGCCAGATCTCGCGCGGCGGCGCGTGGATCTGGGCTTTCTAGAAGTGGCGGTGGCCGGACGGTGGGGATATGTCGCTCTCGGGGATGCGGGGGCTGTCGGTCTTCATCAACGATGTACGCAACTACAACAAGGAGCAGGAGTGCCTCCGCGTTGACAAGGAGCCCGGCAACATCCGCACGTGCTTAAAAAATGAGAAGGTCACGCTTATCTCTTCTCCCCTCCCCTACATTCTTCCGCGTTGCTGCCGACGCCGGCGCCTACCGCCAACGCCGCCTCCCTCGGTGCCTCCTCCCTCAATGAAAAAGTATATTGCTAAACATGTGCCAGAGTACATCATAAATTATGTGCTTATCTTGATGGAATTTAGGTTGCTTGGTTCACTGGACCTGAGAGCATTAGCTAGCTTGGTTCACTGGCATTATCTTGGTTCAGAGAATTTCGGTTAACCGAATTAACCGAACCGATTTGGTTCGGTTTTTTAACCCAGTTCAGTTATCAGATTCCAAAAACCGAATTTTTTAAAAACCGAAAAAACCAAATTAATTGAATGCCCACCCCTACATATAAGCTGAACCCTTTTTCTCGTGCTAGTAGTTTCAGAATTTTGATTCAAAAGCTCTGTCCCTATTGCAAGGATTCTGATGCCTTCTGACAGGATCATTTATAGGGAATTGGCCTTTAGTACCTTCTTGTAATGACCCCCATTTTCACATATATGCAAAAATGGAAATCTCATGTGCAAACAGTACTAGTCCCATGATCAGTAGCTAGTACGCACATTTACAACAATTGGAATCACAACCATACATCATATTATTAAGGCGGAAGCTAATTTACACAATAATCTTACAATTGAGTATAGCGAAAGAAGCAATAGTCTCGTAGTGTGCCCATCAATCCCTCGAACAACCGACAAGGCATAATCCTAGAAATTCATCGTCAATATCCGAATCCTGCGACAATTATGTTTCAATCGAGCTAATCGATTCTTCACCTAAAAATAATAAATTAAGCAAGGGTGAGTACTTTCGTACTCATAAGACTTTTGCAAAGCCTATGATATATGCAAGCCATTTCAAAGGAAAGGCTAGTGCGGTTAGTTTGCATAAAGTGATTTGAAATATAAATCTGAGAATAGTAGATTGCAAAGCGGAATTTAAGAAAAAGCAATTTAATCTGAAAGTAACAGAATGTAAACATAAATAAATCTCATGTACAGGGTATCCCGACCATATCCACAAAACCAGTTCTCATCGACACCCGATGAGAATTCACCAACACACAGTAGAAACCGCATTTTATGAAAATAACAAAGCGCTAACTATGTGATGACTTTACCAAGTTCCCAAACCGCTGTGCGGCTAATCGATTAGTTTTACACTCTGCAGAGGTGTACATCTTTACCCACAAGTTATGACATTTTCCTTTTGCGCATGGTTCACGCACCTTTGGCGTAGTGGCGGAATGTTCATGACGAAAACCTTTACATTACCTAGGTTAACTTTGCACCACTCGGGACGTTAAACCCATACTATGGCGGAAGAACTCGAGCATAGAAATGATAGAACTTCCCAGTACGGCGTACACGGTGTATCGGTAACGTTTGATCCATGATCACCTCGGTGTGGGCGTCCCTTCGAGCAATTCATTAAGAAACAACTCGTCTTGCTCCGACCTTCAAAGTGCGAGTTAAACTAGATAAATTAATCGGTTTAAGGCTGTCCCATACCAGCACTTGTGGTTGTACGGTAATTCTTGGCCTGAAAACAACCCATAGTTCGGTCCTTAATCCGACACGGGCAATAATCTCCACCCTACACTACGTGCAAAGACATGCACTCCCGGCTATTGCCAATAATTGCCCGCATCTAAACCATAGTTTTAATTTTATTTTCCAATAAAACACCAACCATAAAAATGGTCATACCCAACAAATGTCATATCCAACATTTTTAATCATGTCACAGTTTTAGGTTGCTTTAAGCATGGCTAAGCTTGACACTAAGTGTGACTAACCCAAATTGACATCAATTATTGTCTACGCTATTCTAGGGTTATCAAGGTTCACAATTTCATATTTATCAAGGAAGTTCTATGTAGCTACTGGTACAACTATCAATACCCGTCACATAGCAGACTTTAATAAAATAAAGTATGCAGTAAAACATTTAATGAAAACATTTATAAAACTGGGATCAATATAATCAAAAGGGGTGCTTGCTTTGCTTATTTATTGCTTACGACGAAGACGAAGCCACGGCTGATGGAGGCAACGACGGAGGAAAGGACGTCGGATTCTACACGTCGTTCAATCGGAAATATATAGCAAATGTCCAACTTTAATAAGGAAAACAGGAATGTTTTGGGGTTTGAATGATTTCAAGATATTATGATTTAGATAATTATACAAACATATTGTTAATGTCTTATGATAAAGAAAGCATGGTTTCTTTGATAGATTATCTATTCTTGATTTACGAATTATAGATGCTAAAATTATTTGGATTAATAAGATTTAACACATTAGACAATTGAGCTGGAAACTATAAAGGAATAACACTTAATCCTTTTTAATTGATTTTGCATAATAAGCGGTTTCGAACATATTAGATCTGATAAGTTAAATTACCAATTATACATTAGTGGTTTTTGAGAAGGTTCTGGTGATACAAATTACATATTTGTCTATTATTTCAAAGTTTGCTTATTCATTTAATTGAGTCCATGAAGCATAATACTTAAGATTATTTGGCTATTAGGACTTATATGCAAAATATGATGAAACAAGATTATTTCTTCAGAATATGATAGTCTATACTTTGAAGAACATTTCTAAGTTAATTTCATACATTTTTAGGTTACCAGGACTTTGTTTTATCAAATTTGAATTTAGTTTGTGAAAGATACACTATTTGGATCATATAAGTATTGAAACTACAATTATTTGGTTAAGTGTTTGTTACGACTTTATTGCAATGATTCTTGCTGGATAACATAATTTGATTACATTAGATATTTAGAATCTAGTTCCTTATCATGATCATGCTTTTCATTAACTCTACATGAATACATTTTTCTACATATACAAGGCTTATGTTTTTGATGTAATTCAAACTTATGCATATATGATATTTCATTTCAAACCTTTCAATGGTGGCTAATTACTCATTCTAATTTTAATTTATGCCTTTTATACACCTATTGAATAATGTGCATATACATATATCTATTGCTACGGATTATTATGTGCACTTATTCATATATACACCTTTTTCATTTGAATAGCTTACTATTTATGAATCAAGTCTAAATCAAGTTCATGTCTTAATTATTTCAACATCACAAGGTATCCTACTGTCATTCAAGTATTTAGAAATCAACTTGACTTGTTTTAGATTTCTTTTGTACAGCCTATGTATTTTTGAATATCTATATCATTGAGAACAACTTCTAATGGAAATGATTCAAACAAAGTTAGAATTTAAATATTTTTATATATTTGAGTTGCTGGTAACATAAGGAATCCATTAAAATTGGTTTCATTCAATTCTAAGTTCTTTTGCAACATTTTCATATCTAGCACATCTCTAGGCCTTCTATTCAAATTTGAATTTCAAATTTACCCAGAGATTATTTTCAAAATATTATTGCATATTATGAAGGTAATGAATTTATCATGAATTTATAAATTTATTTCATTCAATTTGGATTTATGCTTCAAAAGATATGAGCAAAAGAATGTATTCGGTTTAAGAAAATACAGAAAATGGAAAATTTACCAAAAGCGGAAGGTGCGCTTTTCTCCATGGAAATCGCTTTACGCTTACGGCTTGCAGGTGAACCCACTGACACGAGGGTCCCGCATGGCAGAGACACAAAACAGGGACATCGGTTTTGAGCTTGCCGGCGGCGAGGTTTAGCCGGAGAAGACGAATCGGTAGCCCAGCTAGTTTCAGGGCAGCCATGCGCATGCAAGGGATGAGTCGGCGTGACCGGAGGTGGCTGGAATCGGCCCACCACCGTGAAGGGGCGGTGGCGGTCATGACTGAAGCTTGCCGGCGACGAATCGCCACCGGAGGGGAGGAATGAGTTACACCTAGAGACTCAGCATGTTTGCGCGCACATGGGGGTAGCAACGCTTCGGTCGGAGATGGCCTAGGTCGTCGCGCCACCGTGAGAGGGGCGGCGGTGCCATGGCCGGCGGTAAGAAGTTCGGTGCTGAGGTGATTATAATGGAAAATAAGATTCGGATGAGCATCGACAGAACCTAGTGATCTCATTTTTAGGTTCAAACAAGAAGAAGAGGCACCAGAGTGAGTTCTCACCATGCATGGACGACGGCGGCAGAAAGAAGTCGGCGTGCGGCTTGCCGGAGAAGAAAAGGTGGTGGCCGAGTGTTGGAATGATCTCACGGTGTCAAGGCAAAGCTGAAGGCGAAGTATTCTGAGGAGGAATGGTTTGTGGTGTTCGAATTGGCGATTTTCTCCTTTTACTGCTTCTACCGGCGCCAGAGAAGAAAAGAGGAGATGCGGCGAAGGGAGGCGAGTGGGAGAGAAAATGGTTTCTTGCTGTGATATGCGGTGTTTATATGCAGCGGCGGAGTTGGTTTGGCGTGAGTGAAAGGCAAGAGGAAAGGCGGTGGGCTCAGTTTGGTTAGGCTAGTGAGATAGAAGAAGAGAAATGATCGGAGAAGAATCTTGGTGACAAAGTGGGGCAACTCGGTGAAATTGAGCAGTAATATGGCAAGGATTGAAGTTTCACTGAGCCAAGGTTGGCTTTTATAGTTGGCAAGTAGGCAACCAGAGAAATGGTGGTTTGGCTGCTTGGGCTTGGCGTCGTGAGGAAGAACAGCCTGGAGAGAATGAGCTGCTGACATGTGGGCCCAAATGCAAAGAGAAGACAATTTCAATTTTGATTCTTCAGGACAGCACGTGATCCTTCCATTAATTAAGCTAGCAAACCGACTCACTATTTTATGAGGATTTTGGTAGATGTCGTAAATGAATCGATAAGGGTCTGGAAAAATTTTCAGTTAAAAATGATGAGTAAAAATATTTCTAAAAATCTGACAATTCATAACTGTCATTTTCTGCCTATTCTGATTTATATTTAATTTAAGATCAAAATAAGATTATTATTTTATGAAACTTTTTCACAAGATTCTAAATGACATTATTTAAATTATATAAAATTTTAAGATTTTTAAATTTTAAATTTATTTTTAATAATTCTGACATTGAACTTTTCAGCTTTCCTCATGGTCTGTTTATGAATTTATAAAATTATTAAACGATGAGATAAATTCTTGATATTTTTACCAGACATAGATACGATAAGCATGTCGGCATGGTTAAATTTTTAACTCTGGTTAAGGTCGACAGAATTCTGGAGAAATCTTGTAAGGTCAGTTCAGAGTATCTAGATAGGGTCATTTTTGTCTTTTTACTTTATTTAGTTATTCCAGATCAGTGCAAGTTGTATAATCATGATTCTAGATAGATCTGAGATTTATATGATATTTTTACATATTTTATTGATTTTGTATTTTTATCTTTTTACTTTTACCATTTTACCATTTCAATTTATGAGACTTTTTTTTTTTTAAAACAAAAACTCAAGAAAATCAATAATTCAGAAAACTCAGAAATTAAAATTCAAATTAAAGGTTACATCTCAAACTTATTTTTATATTTTGTTTGTTTTGGAAGAAATAGTTTTAGTGAAGGAAATATTCCTTTTCTTTAAGATTAGAATGCAAGAAGAGAAGTAAAGATATTGTTTAAAATAAAAATCTCAATTCCAATTGAAATTCTTATTCAATTCTATTTTTAAATTTAAAATTTTTATTTTTCATATTTTTGAATTTTACGGGATGTTACACTTCTTCTGAACATATGTGGCAAACTTCTAATTCGGTATATATACGGTGTGTGGCTGCTTTAGACGCGGAGCACTAACTGCAGGAGGTCGGTGCGCAGGAGGGCGAGGCCGATTGACTATCTAAGGATGAAGCAACGACCACCAGGCCATCTAGAAGTCCATTATTGTCGGTGCTGAAAGCTACACTATGAGCGTTGTGCCACGGGTTGCCCTTTACTCGTGATTGTTTCTATCGGATTTTATGCTGATTACTAGCGCCATATTGTTCTTCGCGTCATTAGGTCCCAGAACTTGTATTGATGTTCTGGGAATTGATTCGTGTTTACGTTGAAGAACTCGTATTGTTTTCAGATATCTACACTGCTAGCTTTGCCTGGTATGATTATGTTGGCATGCATGTTCTAGCACCGACTGTGTGTTCTGGACTCATCACAATCAATTAATGTCTAGGTTTTTTTAGGTGCATGATGGAAGTTCTCCTTGTTTACACATTTCTTTCTTCTTTTTTTCTATGCGAGAGGAAGGTGGAAGTTGGAGAAAGGAGTAGCGTGTTTTCATTCTTCACAGAAGGCCATGTCCGTAATTACCGGCCGGCAACAGCCCATAGTACGCCACTCCGCCTTGCGGTACCTCCCCGCTCATTATTGTCTCGGCTCCCTCCGGCCAGGCAAAATCGCGGCCCGGCTAATACCGGGAACCCCTCGAATGCGCGGTGCGGTCAATTCCGTCTTGGCCTTTAGCGCTCGCTCGACAAGCTGCCCAGAATCTAACCAACCCGGCTACCTGAAATCCCTGATTTGCGTGATTGCGTCCCGCGGCACGCCGGCCGACATAGCCCCATACTGCGCCTTAGCTTAGTCGTTATACTTCCAGCTAGACGTTCTACGGCCTGTAAATATGCGCTGCTGAGTTCGACATGCTTCCGGCCCTTTCATTCTAAGACGATCAATGACCCTCGTCATGCACGCACAACAGGATTTAAAAGAGTCCAGAGTTCCAGGTATGGGTTTCGCTTCGACAAACATATATCATGGGAATATTAGACCCCACAAAAAATCCTTGCAATTTGTCCGGTCACCGAGTGAATATGCTTCAGCAGTTCGCGGTACATACACAACTACAGAATCAGTTATCCTTGTCGTCATATCACTGTCGGTTCATCAAAAACCGGCAGTAATAATATTATCACTGCCGGTTCAGATGAAAAACCGGTAGTAACGGCTTTTTTCTGATGAACCAGCAGTGATAAATTCCTTATTACTACCGGGCAGTAATACTATCACTGCCGATTTTTAGAAGAACCAATAGTACTGATATTTTTCGAAAAATCTTAACTTTTTCATACGAAGTCGGATGGAGATAAAATTTATATAAAAATTGTATCTCTCGACGAGACCTACAACTTTGTAGTTGACAAATTTTATATTTGAAGTAGTTTAAATATCCAAATAATGGTATCACTGCCGGTTGGCGGTTCGTATTCCCAACTGGCAGTAATAATGCTATCAACCATTTTTCGAAAAATCATAACTATTTCATAAGGAGTCGGATGGAGATAAAATTTATATGACAATTGTAGCTCTCGACGAGATCTACAACTTTGTAGTTGACAACTTTTTCATTTGAAGTAGATTAAATATCCAAATAATGGTATCACTGCCGGTTGGTGGTTCGTATTCCCAACCGGCAGTAATAATGTTGTCAACCATTTTTCGAAAAATCATAACTATTTCATACGGAGCCGGATGGAGATAAAATTTATATGAAAAGTGTAGCTCTCGACGAGATATACAACTTTGTAGTGGACAACTTTTTCATTTGAAGTAGTTTAAATATCCAAATATTGGTATCACTGGCGGTTGGCGGTTCGTATTCCCAACTGACAGTAATAATGTTGTCAACCATTTTTCGAAAAATCCTAACTTTTTCATACAGAGTCGGATGGAGATAAAATTTATACGAACATTGTAGCTCTCGACGAGATCTACAACTTTGTAGTTGACAATCTTTCAATTTGAATTCATTTAGATATCCAAATAATCATTAAAAGTTTCAGAGACAAAGGAACAAAAGGAAAATATATCCTATACTGGTTGAGAATTGAGTGATAGGTGAGATGGTAAGGTGGTCTCGCGTGAGGCAGCAGATCGCGAGTTCGAGTCCTAGCAACCGCACGCACGCGAAAATCGCGTGACTTGTGACTTGCGAATACGGGGTAGTCGGTCTGGATGCGAATAATTTTTTTTACCGAGTGATTTATGAACCGGACTATCACTACCGGTTCGCATGCAAACCAGACTATCACTGCCGACCAATTACTGCCGGTTCCAAAATCCGACAGTGATGCCAGTTTGGAACCGACAGTGATATAGTGTTCTGTAGTAGTGATATTGCATGCATACATATTTTTAATTGTCAGAATATGTATATGTATGTAAGTACTTTCACCTTGCATATACCGTTTAAACAAAAAACTTATCTCTTTTATCTTTTTTTTCATGTGTAAAATGAGTACATACACAAATTATGTATAAAAAGTGGACTTCGATGAAATTTTTCATAGAACCCACTTTGAAGTATCCTATAATCATTATTAGAGTATACTCAAAAGGATAAAGATATATAAATTATTTTGTTTAAGCAGTATATGAGAAGTGGGAGTACGTACTCCCAAAAGCATGAAACCATTTTTTAGATCTAGATCACACAAGACTCAAAATTTGAGTGCTATATATTTAGCAATAAAACAGTCAGAATCTCCCTAGACGCCCCCAATACACACACATTCTCTTCCAAGTCTTTTTTACCTGCATCGATTCTTTAACTCAAATCATCAAAAACCAGGAAACACAGCATATAACACTTGATTTGAATGTGATTAGACAAAATCAACGGTTGAGGCCATCTAGTTAAATAGTGATGACATAATTCATTGGAACATCAGATAGACAACCAAGCATGCAAGCTCTTAGCTTCACATTGCTGGTCAAACGTTTACACAGCAGCAAGCCAGCAATATTCCAATATCGTGTGATGGGAGATTATATCAGGTGCAATTATAAATTTGTATTTTGTACTAATCATGTTTTAAACAACATAGCCTGACTGAAACCATCAACAATCCCCAAAACCATCCTGTAATCTAAGACTCATCGAACAAAACGAAAATAAAAGGCACTGGTGAACCAACAAACCAGAAATACATGCAATGCACGAGTCACACATAGTAATATCATTCTCATTTTTTTATATAGGTAAATTACAGTGAAATTCTCAATCCAACAATTAATTGTATCAGCGAGCAATGCTGACATGCGTATATATATATAGTCTGTGGCTCTTTGCCATTACTTGCACATTAATTATTTATTTCTCTAGTTAGCACAAGAAAATATTCTGGGCTGGATCCGACCACAAAAACTCTAAAGTTGTATTGATATTTCATGTTTAATCTCACTTTTTGACCTATAGATAACAGCAAATATAGTTTCCCATTGCAGCAAGCAGTTTTATTCCCACGATAACCAAGAAGATCAAACAAGATTTTAATGTAGACGACAGAACGTAGCCAACTGCTAGTACTTAATTAGCTACCCCCGATCGAAACTTTCCTCCTGCAGCATGCATATTTCCTTGTATAAGTTTATAAGTCATATTTCTTTTTGACACGTAGATCATAAAAATCTTGAATAAAGGTGTAGTTAAACTTTTAAAACTTGGACTGTCAATATCTTGTTAAATATTTAAATTGGATATATGAAAATCAGACGTATAGATTTGTCTCGAAAAGTACTTTCATAATTTTATAATTTTATTAGACTTTATAAATATATTATAATAAAAACTAATAGTCAAAAATAATGTTTTAAAGATAATGTTATGTCTAAAACTACTGCTATTTGTGACTCGAGCGGTAAAGTTTTCTTCCAGCAGTACAATCGCAGCAACGCCTCGTTTTGAATGCAGTGGGCCCAGAACGGCTGAACAACATTTACATCTGAAGTGTGCCGGACATGTTGGGAGAGAGAGAGAGACTTGACCTAAAAAAGGTGGTGGCCTGGCATCTCCAAGGAAAAAAGTTGCGAAGCCCTGAGCAAGTTCCCAAAGCTGAAGGCCTTCCCTCCCCACAAATTATGCAAAAGTGAAAGCTTCCTCATCCTTTTCCCATTAAGGGACTGAAGCAAACAGAGCCCCTTTCCAGAATTGTACTTGGAGAATGCAAGATGCAGTAAAGTACTAGCAGATGGTGAGAATCTTGCCGTGTCAATTTGGGTTTCGGCATCTTATGGTCAGTTTCCCCTACTGCAGGCTCAATAAATGATACAGTAGAATCACTGACTCACTGCCACACCTTTTTTTCCTCTAACCCCAGCTAGCCATAGTCTTCTGGCTCTACATATAATCAGACACGCATAATTTGAAGTAATGAAAAGGCCAAATTGACTGAAACAGTGAAGGTATCAGCGCTCCAGAAGCCATTAAGAACTGCAGCTGAAACAAATAGACAGAGGGACATAAGGCTTTTGGAGCCATCCTAAACCTCTGCAGCCAAAACTAAGTCCTAGTAGTACTATCCTGTGGCAGTGTGGCTCTTCATAGGAAGAAAAATTGAATGCGCCGAGGCAGGCTACTCCTCCCTCCTTTTCACAAATAATTATTATTTTGAATATTAATACTATCTTTAAAACATAGCTTTTATCACTAATTTATATTATAGTATGTTTATAAACCCAATAAAATTATAATATTATAAAAGTAATTTTCGAAACAATTCTATGCATATAATTTTCATGTATCCAATTTAAACATTTAGAAAGATAGATATTGATGGTTTACCTACATCTATATCCAAAACAAAATCTAGGAAAACACAGTATTCCAAACACATGCTTTAGACCCAGCTAGGGCTTGAAAATTTGACCAGACCGAGAACCATTCAAAAATTGACCGTAAGACATCCAATACCAAGAAATTGTGTGTGAATTGTGAAACTGTGAAAGTGACCATGAATCTTTAGAGTTTTGGTGTTGCACAGGTACAGCGGTGGAAAAGAAGGGTAGCAAAAGTTTCAAGAAATTAACATCATTCTACACCAAGATACAACCAGAATAGAATAGCACATTACAAATGAAAAAGGGAGAAGGAAAAAAACTTACTGTTACAGGAAAAACTAAACATTGGATCTCACTGACCTTAAATTTATTCCGAGCTTGATCTTGCATGAATGCATCTCTAGCTTCTTCTTGCCCCTTAAAAAATCGCATTCCTCCCTGAACATATTAAATCTCATGACTTCCAATAAATCTTCGCCATGTATTCCCAATCTTTGCAACGTATGCATGCATGATGAATTAATACGTGTACAACACCGATATCAAAGGTCTCTCCAATGAACAATCCAGCATGCATCTTGTAATTAATTAAGCTCCACAATCTAGCAGATCTCACTATTGGATGACAAGAGATTCTGCTCCATTTGAAACTTTTGTGATATCTTCGTCATCAGAATGTGAATTGAATTGCAAGACGTGGATCAGAAGGGTGGCCTGACACCGCCACCGCCACCCCATCCTCCAAAGTTGTCTCCGGGTAGCTGGTAACACCCCACATTGCCGGCAAGGTTATAGAGCGACATACCTCCAGGGCCGCCAGCGTCGCCTCCGGTCACACTAGAGGACTGTGATGCTGCCGGCTGCTGCCCTTGGGGCGCAGCTGACTGTTCCACTTGATCTTGCGCTGCCGTTCCTGCGGCAGCCGCGATTGCCTCCTCTTCCTCCCTCTCCAGCGGCAGCCGCTCGTACACGGCGTTCGCGAACGAAGCGGCCATCAGGACGACGGGCCCCGCGGCTACCAGTGGGGGCATCACGCTCCCGCCGATCACCTGACCCTGCCCACCCGAGAGGAACACGGTGAGGCCGCTTGCGCCGGGGGGCGCGGGTGGCGGCAGAACCGTGCCGGTGAGAGAAAGGATCTCGAACCGGCCCCGCAGGGTGGCCACCAAGCTTCCCGGGGGTGACGCCCCCGGCTGCCGTAGTGCCACGTTGACAACGGCGCCACCACCGCTCAGCACGCAGACACCGCGGCCACGGCGGCGCGCGTACTCGGTGACGCAGTCGATCACGTCCGTGCCGGCGGCGATCTCAAGGACGTGGGAGTGCAGCGCATTGGGGCTGTCGCGCGTCACGATGATGGGAGGCTTGGGCTTGTTCTTGGACCCTGGCGGACGCCCTCGCGGCCGCCGCGTCGGTCCGCCCGATCCGCCGCCGCCGATGACCTCAGCCGGTACCATGGCCGACGACGACGGTTGATCAGTGCCGACGCCGCTTCCACTTCCTCCTGCCTCTGCCTCGCCCACTGGGTTCTTATCGGGTGACAACTTGGTGTGCTCCATCTTGACGTGGGAGGTGGGCGACAGCGGTGATGGCTGCTGCGGGCGGAGCAGGTGGTGGAAGTAGCGTGAGCTGCCAGCGCCGGCGCCGCCCCCACCAGTGTCCATCCCGGCCATGGCCGTGTCATCTGGCCGCTCCCACCACTTGCCGGCCGCCAGCTTCGCGGTCGATCGGTCTCCCTTCTCGCCTTGTTACTCCGCTTCAGCCTTCAGTGCTTCACCCCCACCGCGACTACAACTGCCTGGACACACCGAGCATTTGCCCCTTATAAAGCAGCTTAATTTGCATGCCACAGTGCAGCTCAACCACGAAAACAAAACCAAACAGCGAGCAGCAACACAAAGCAAAGCAAAGCAAAACAAAACAAAATGGGAGATCTTTTCCGTGAGCTTTTCTACCCCCACGGCGTCTTCAACTTGACGACTTACCTACACGGCACGGTATGTAGCTAGTAATGAATTAATGATGCACTAACTGGTAAAGCTCGCCCTTGTTCCTTACCTCAAGCACAAGCTTCCCCTCGACGAAGGCGCTGCTGCAGAAGCCTCGCTTCACCGACTG
This sequence comes from Otatea glauca, assembly GCA_036346275.1. NCBI lineage: Eukaryota > Viridiplantae > Streptophyta > Magnoliopsida > Poales > Poaceae > Otatea > Otatea glauca. Next base: position 46,541,296 of record CM070714.1, read on the forward strand.
CATGCGGTGTGCTGCTTGCTGGAGCAACCTGCCCGGCAGCCGCGGCGCGGTCGTCAGCAAGCAAGGGGAGGTGGAGGGGCAGGGGGATGCTCTATTTATAAGCACAGACGCAGGAGACGGGATCCAGAAGAGCATGGACGTGGCGGCGCGCGGCGGCGGCTGGTACACGGGAAGAGAGGTAGGAGGAGATGGGAGGGAGCGGCGAATTAAAGGCAGGCAGCGCGAGGAAGGGGACGGCAAGGCATGGAATATTGGGATGGCGCTGCTGATAAGGTCCGCCTCTCTCGTCTCTCTCCCCAGTCTCTCTCTACTACACCTCCGGCTCCGGTCGATTCCAATCCCCCACCCACCAACTCCGTTTTTACTCTGGTCTGGTCTGGGAGCTGAAAGGGCAGCGTAGTGTGTGTAGGACAGGGCGAGGCGCGGGGGCCGGGGGCAAAGGAAACAAACCAAAGGCCCGCGCGCGGGGCAAAGCACCGAGCCGTGGACTAATTTGTCGCGTTAGTTGAACAGAAAGACGCCGAGACCGACCGGCCCGATGGACGGACGCGCGCCGAGAGCGAGCGTGCGCGGACGGACACGTACGTGCCGCGCTGCACCCTTCGCAGGACGTTTTGTTTGTTAATTGCAGTGCATAGGCATAGCAGCATGCAGACGCTGCAGCACGCGCAGCCGTGCCGCGTGCCGACGTCAATTCTCACGTACTCCAGTATATGGCTGCAGGTCCGTCAGGCGGCCACTGGACGACAGGCAGACAGGGCAGCAAATTAAGGTTTTAATATACTGCATGTACAAGTGTTAAATAAAGGGCGTTTTACCGTGCTAGCTGGTGATTTTATACGTCTGCGCAAGTACAAGAAAGCTGCATAAGTTAAGACGACTTTGTACCAGGTAAACCTACGAGTTTTATTTAGCCTGTCTATATGATTTAAAATGGAATTGCAGGCTTTGCAGCTGGATGATGCGTCAGGGGCATATCCGCGGGAGTTACCAAGCAACTCCATCCGGTGGAGTTGTAATTTGAATCATTTATTTTCTCTAAAGACTCAAATTATACCACTTTCACCTTCACCCGATCGAAAATAAATGGTTGAGATTACAATTCCACCCGGTCGAGTTACTTTTGTAACTCTACGGGATCTGCATCCGATGCATCAAGGTACTACTTGTGTAAAATAGGTTTACGGACCTAAAACGAAAATATAGTAGTGTTTATGGGTTAAGCTAATGATCCGCGAAAAAACTAATTCTAACTCTAGGTAAATTGGTACAACTAAAATTTTATGAATTGCGTCATACTAAATACAAAAACCGACAAGCAATCGGTGACAAGGCCATTGCAATCTTGCACACCTTTAGATCCCACATGTACATCTCATCTCTTGAGCCGGCGTAATGATTTTTTCCTATAATGAAGTAGCTAGCTTACAAATTTGTTGTAGATGTTAATTATTGCTTCCAGCTGGCACAATTAGTGTCATTTGGACATAGGTGTAGTCAAAATTTCGAAACCTTGACTGTTAATATCTTTTTAAATATTTAAATTGGATATAGAAAAATCATATACGTGGATTTATCTCGAAAAGTAACTTCGTAATATTATAATTTTATTAGATTTTATAAATATATTTAAGTAGAAAATAGAGGTCAAAGATATGTTTCTAGACCGTGTCGTGTCTAAAACGACAACTATCTGTGATCGGAGAGAGTACGTCCATAAGTATTTCATCAAACAACATAAGGACGCACTACTTAGGAATTTTAAGATAGCTAACAAAGAAAGCATACTTTAATATTAAATTATAACAAAATAATACCAAACAAGAAGATAAAAATTATATTAATTCATAATGAAACAAGAAAGTAACATACAAACGTTAGTGTGGGTGGTCAACCGTAGAAACTGGAGCCCACCTTAGCCCGCTAGGTCCGCCCCAGTTTCAGGTTAAGCCTTTTGCCTCGATGATCCTAACATATATAAGTATTTTGTACACCAAGCATGGTAGTATGACTTGTGCCCTACATGCAGGGTGTGTGTGGTGAGGGGTCCCATCCGAGACAGGAAAATTAAACAAGGGAGTAAAGTAGAGTTTTGCGATTTGTGATCAAGTTTTTCTCGGTGGACAAGGATAATCTTTGGCGCTTTGCTCAAGTGTTATTTTTTTAGATTACGTGTCATTATCATTTGACGCATGTGAGAGCAAACAAATTTGAATGACCACCCTGATTGGTTGAATCTAGTGGTGGGCACATGGGTCGTGCCTCGGTGGGACGGCCGAACCTGCGAGGCACGCAGTGCGGTCAAAGTCCGGCCCGCGCGTTAGAGGTCGTCTGCGTCTTGCGGTCCGTTCTTGTAGGTCGGGCGTCGCCGTTAAAAATCGAAACACGACGGGCGAGACGCGACACAGACGCCCGTTTGGGTCGTGCCCGTGCTGGTCCGGCACAGAGGCGGCCGCAAGCGCACGCGGCGCTGCCGACGCTGCACGCCGCCCGCCAGCCACGTCGGGCCGCGCGGCATAGCCATGGCCGGCGGGCGCGCGCTGCAGACGCCACGCCGCTGCGCGCGCCGCGCAGCGCGTGATGGGAGGAGAGGAGGGCCTCGGCCGGCGGGAGAGAGGCGGGCCGGCCGGCAGGCCGGCGGGCGAGGCGGCCGTGGCGAAGGGCTGCCGGAGGAGGAGGAGGCGGCGCGCGGGAGGTCGGAGGAGAGGAGCGGTGGCGATCGCGGGGGCGGAGGAGAGGAGAGGCGCGTCGGAGGAGAGAGGAGCGGCAGCGCGGGAGGCCGGAGGGAGAGAGCGCGTCGGAGGGAGAGGGGCGGCGGCGGCGGGGAGGCCAGAGGGGGGAGAGAGGCACGTCGGAGGGGAGAGAGAGGCGTGCGGGAGCGGGCGAGAGGGCGAGGCGCCGAGCGGGGATGTGCGACGGCACGCGAGCCGACAGAGAAAAGCAGGAGAGAGAGAGGGGCGTGGGCGCGTGGCCCGCGTGGGAGAGAGAAAAGCGGGAGAGAGAGGGGCGTGGGAGAGAGAGAGGGGCGTGGGAGAGAGAAAAGCGGGAGAGAGAGCTGTTTTTTTTACCGTAGGTGAAAGAATGATGTGAATTTGATTGAGCGGTGTCACTCAAAAAACAAAACAAAATGATTCGATGCTCTGTTTGTGCATACATGCAACCGCAGATTTTGAATGGATGCTCACACTGGAGGGAATCACGGGAAGAAAATCACGCGCCTGATGTATTTGAAGTTTTGAACGCGAGAGAGACAGCGATGTGATTGATCGATCCCATCCCGCCCTGTCATATTCGTCCCGCTTTTCAATTTTGGTCATGAGCGAGCGCGCAATTTCCATCCCGCTCTCTCTAAAGCAATTTTGAACGGACATACTCACACTTGAGGGAATCACGCGACAGCAGAACAACGGTAATTTCGCTGGACACACCATAAATACAGGGGATGGCTTGCATTTTCTCTGCACAACTCTCAACTCTCTTGCGCTCTCTCTTGCCCATTTTTTGCTCAGGCGCTCAACACATTCTGCGCATCTCACTATATTTGCTTGCATTTTTTTGCTCTCTCGTTGTGAAATAAAATGTTTCGCAAAAGCAAAATTAGGAGAGCACGCCCGCGCTCTCCTAGTCCCCCTCGTCAGAATCAAGAGATCGATCCACGCCAACTCTCCCCCAGCATGGGAGACTACGGCATGGATGATCGTCATCTGGACGGCACGCACGGCATCGAGGATGCCTCATACACTCCGGATGCACGAGCTCGGATGCGCTACCTCGGTGCATGCGGAGACGGCGTCGGTATCCACACCGAACACACGGCCGACATATCCATGCGACCAACACGGGCATCCATAGCCGTGATCGGCGCGTGGTGCGGCAACATATGGATAGAACCGTCGAAGCTGTTGCGGACATGAGGTAGTGTATCTTTGTTTGCAAATCTTGTCAATCTAAACTATCTGCGTGCATGTGGTGGTACAGGTCATCTAAAGAGACACGCGGAGAATTGCTTGAGGAAGATATCGGTAGAGCGGAGGCGGGCGGCGTCTGGACACATCTCAACTTCAACACCGACGGTTCGGTAAGCACATGGGTATACAATGCCGACGTAGCTAGAGAAGAAATTGCACGTTACATAGTTACGGAGGATCTTCCGCTTAGAACGGGTGAGAGCTCTAATTTTGAGAGAATGGTGCAATGTGGTTTTTGCCCGCAATACCAACATGTTAGTAGAAGAACAACTACACGTGATGTTTGTAAAATATTTACAACTAAACTAGAAATATTAAAACAGACCTTTATGACGCTTAGTTTTTCATTCGCATTAACATCTGATATATGGACTTACCCTCACCAAAGAGCAGCATATATTAGTGTTGTTGCGCACTACCTAGATGACGAGTACGTACTAAACAAAAGAGTTATAGGGTTTAGACCAATCTCGGAGTCACACACCGGACATGCTATCGCTACCCGTATACTTGAGGTTGTTAATGACTTTAAAATAGAAAGTAGAATTGTTTCCATTACTCTTGACAATGCATCAGCTAACACAACGACTATGGATCATCTCTCACCGCGCCTGGAGACTTATATTGGAGGTTTTGTACTCCACCAGAGGTGCGTATGCCATATTATTAATCTCATTGTACAGACAGATTTGCATGTAATGAAACCTACTTTGGAGGGCATACGTAGTGCTATCGATTTTATTACTAATTCACCTGTAAAGTTTGCCCAGTTCTTAGAGTACTGCAAGGCCAATAATATGAAACCAAGAAGATTCAACCTAGATATGAAGGTTAGATGGAACTCAACTTATACTATCTTTGCATCGGTCACGAAGACTACGAGCACATTATCACTATCTTCGTCAACTGCAATAATGGTGAGGTATTGGTTACTGACGCGGATTGGATAATTGCTAGTCATTTTCGTAATTTATTTAAAAAAATTTACGACACAACTAAAAAATTATCCGGTGTGTACTACCCAACTTTTTGCTTAGTCATCGAGTGGTTTTGGCTTATTGCTAAGGCTTTTAAAGAAAATAGAGATAATTATGTTTTACGTTCCATTATAGAACCAATGGAGCAAAAAAATTTAAAATATTTTCAAGCTTTTCCACATTTGTATTGTTTTGCTGTCATTTTGGATCCTCGGAGAAAATTTTCTGACTTGCAGGGCGCCTTCGAGGGAATAGGTGAGGCATTCGATCTTGATTTCTTCAAGGCCTATACTCATGTTTATAACGAGTTTTTCAGAGTTTTCGACAAATACTACGAGAAGTTTGGCACCAGAAGTGAAGCACGAAGATCTACCTCAACAACGCAACAAGCACGAGACGGGTCGATCGCTTCAAACATGTGGAAGAAGCTGAAAAGCAAATCATCTGGTTCATCTTCCGAAACACCGAGCAGGCCGCAATGGAATCCACGGGTAGAGATCAACCACTACCTCGACACGCCTTTCATGGAGTCCAAGCTTGACATGGACGAGGAAAATCAACTTAACTTGCTTTTGTGGTGGAAGAATAACCAACGTATTTACCCCGTGCTATCCCATTTCGCACGGGATGTACTTCTGATTCCGGTGTCCACTTGTCTCGTCGGAATCCACTTTCGGTTTGGTGGGGAGGATACTTGAGCCAAGGAGGTCATCTCTCACACTGAGATGGTTGAGGCAATTACATGCCTCAAAGGCGGGGCGTGCATATGAGAGGACACAACATCGGCCGGAGGATCGGGGAGATCACGAGCAGCATGTAGCCGACTTTGACAATCTCGACCTCGGGTAGTACGTGTATATAAATGTAGTTCTTGTACTCTTTTCCTTACAGGTTACCCACCGGGGGTGTAAGGTTTTAACGAGGCGATAACTTTGTACATGTTCAAGATTTAATAAAATTTACTTTTTTCCCCCAATATTTGTGTCAATTGCTAGCAATACTGATATCCACACAGGATGTTTCTTTCGCTTGCTTTCATTTAGTCATTGCTTTGCGTGCACATTTCTTCTTGTCATTTATTTACTTACTTTGCTAATTTCTCCAGAGATACGCAAGAGAACGAATGCGTGTTCGCGAATAATGATTTAATTAATTGGCACAATGCATGGCCCCACTTTATTTTGGATGATCTAAGCGAATGCGTGGCGGACAAGGGTCCTGTGCAGCACTGTAGCAAGTTAATGTAGCAAACAATACTAATCAATTTACTGTAGCAAGACTGTTTTATTAATCCGAACCGTCGATTCGCTCGATCCAATGGTTAGATGCCCAGCAACTGGAAACTTGGCAGTCACTGTGACTGCCAAGGATCTCTGTGCATGCGTGTTGCTCGATTGTAGATTTACATATTTCTTTAATCAATGTGGCTATACATTCGCTGCACCGTAGCATCGCGTACGCACGCTACTACAAGCAAATTTGGGTCATTTCCTCTCGTCGCAATAGTGTAAATGGACCGGGTCTAGGCCGGCACGGCACGAAGTAGGCACGAAGCGTAAATGGGCCGTGCTTGGGCTCGCCGGCGAAGCCGAGCAGCTACGGCGGCACGACGGGCGGGCGGCGCGGGCGCGGCGCAGTTCGACCCGAAGCATGATAGGCCGTCTTGGGCAGGCCGATCTGACACGACGCCCACCTCTAGTTGAATCTCGAGTCGCAGTATAGTATAATATAGTGCTTGAATTGCGAATAATGAGGTTGCGACAAATTAGGGTGAAGACGCGTGAAATAGTGTATGCCAATGCAAGCTTCAGAAACACACACAAAAAAAATTGTAATGATAGACTTCCCGGGGTCTTTTTCCCCCTCTTTTACTTTAACCGGCGGAATTATGTTTTGTCAAAGATGACTAACACCCACCACCTTTTGACAGCGGTAATATAAAATTTGACTCAAAATGCAGACGTAGATCTGTTGTGGTTGCTTAGCAAGTGTACCTGGTTCGACTACGTTATGTGATCATAATCGACACTTCGAGTACATGTGGTGAAGAAATTCTTTCATCACTAGCTTAATTTCCAGTCAAGTATTCAACTTGACAGTGATCCACAACTGCAACCTCCCCGTACGAGGGATTTGCACCTTCTGCCATCATGAAAGTCATACGATGGAGTATACAGTAGTACAGTGACATGTTACTGAAAATAATCTCTAGGTTGACTTAGTTAAACTTTAATTTGGTCCAAAGTACGTAGTTCATGAATACATATAGAAATTCGGAAGCTCGTTGGAAAATGTAAGAGAGGTGCTTTTATGTTTTTTCTAAAAGTTATATAAATATTAAAACATGAATGAAAGATAAATGATGATTAATTACCTATTCACTTGATTTAAAATTTATGCAACTTATATTAAGAAGAGAAATATGAAAGCACTGTTTAAAATGTAAATAGCAGATACGAACCCCGATATAATTAATTCCACAACCGACGCCGAGGCGCTAATTAAACACGTACTCCGTTGGTACGAGTGGATCAAGTACCGTCACGTGCGGTCAAGGGGCCAGTCAAGTCAAGAATGGGTGGCTACCAGCCATACAGCTGTCAGACACGTGGCGGTGGCGGGACAAAGGTGCGCCCGCGCGCTTGCTCTTCCTTCACGAGAGGTGGGCACTCGACCGAGCTCTTCGGGCGGCGGCGGCGCGTTATGGTCGTGCGAAGTCGACTTCGATGCGAAGTGGGTCGTCTTTGGGCCGACGCGATCTTGTGTGCGACGTCTTGGCTTCGAGAATCAAACACGATGGCGGCCACGCGATCTTGTAGAATGGGCCATCTTGGGCCATGAACAGGTATGAGGAAGAAGTCTAGCATGAAAGGTCATTGACTCACAGAGCATAACCGTCATGAATGCACTCAGTAGCATGAACGTGTCCCCTATTATCGACACCTGAGAGAGACGGACAAAACAGGAGAGAGAGCTGAGAGAGATTTAGCTCTCAATCTGTCTCAGCTCTCTCTCTCTCACCAGTCTATCTCAATCTCTTTCGTCTGTCTCGCTCACTCTCTTTCTCGCCCATTGCCCCCTCTCTTGCCCGTGTTAAGCACATCCCCATCGTTCTATGTAACTGTTCAGGAATAAATAAATTTTAGTTCTTTTCTCGTAATATTTGCATTCACCGTCTAAATTCTATGTGTCTCCGGTTCCTTTCCTCTCGTTGAAATAGTGCAAATGGTTCGGTGCGGGTCGGCACGCGGCACGCGAGCCTGGCGCAAATGGGCGTGCACAGGCTCGCCGAAAGCAAGCCGGTACGCGCGGCGGCTGCAACCGCAAGACGGCGGCACGACGGCCGTCGCGGCCGGCACGCGGTTCGAGCAACCGGCACGATAGGCCCGTCTTGCGGGCGGTCCGACGCAAGACGACGCCCACGATCACGGCCACACGCTAGAGCCACAGTTAAGCCCATCTCGATCGCCTGACCTCCCCCATCATCACCAGCTTCATCAGAACTGGAAGTCGAGGACTTTCGGACGGAACGTGGTCAAACGACTCAAACCTCACCACCTCCACCCCGTCTCGCATGCGGATGCTCCTGTCTTTCTGTTAGAGCAAGTATAATAACAAAGTTTACTACTTACTTCAGTTCTCATTTATATCTCTAGGGTAAGTAATAGAGTCAATTTACATAATAACTATCTTTAAAGGCTGTCTCTAGCTAGATGCTGTGCAATAACTATCTCTTCTATCTTGTATATATAACTAATATATCTTGTTTTCCATGCCATACTGACTCTTTTCTTATTCTTTCACATAGAATAAGGTTGATGTGTATAGAATAATTAAGAGTAAGCTAAAATAGCCTGTTGTACATACCGTTATCCTTGCCTCTCCCATTCCTCCTGCAATGCAAGCTAGCTGTAACGCTATACCTATCAACCTACTGGTATTCCTCCACTTGGAATCTCTCTCTCTATCTCTCACCCTCTCTCCCTCTCATATCGATCGATCATCGATCCCTGGCTTGCACGGCATGCATGCATGTCGATCGTCTCTCCCCCGTCGATCCCATCCCATGCCCCCATGTTCCATTCTATCCCTGCTGCATGCATGGCCTCTGTTGCAACGCGATGGATGCACACCACGCACATCATATCTCTGTATGCATGCGCGTTCCTTTTCTTTTCTTTTTTTTTTTCCCTTTCGCGCTCTGTTCTGTACACAGTAGCTGCACTCACAGTGATCAAGGAACAGTGCGCGCGCGCGCGAGGTGTCCAGGGCATCCTCTCCTGCCGCTCATCTATGCCGGTAGTACTCCGCGCGCTAATTAAGTCCAGGGCGCACAGAGTTAATGCATGCAAACCATCGGGCGCACACACAGCAAAGTCAAAATACGCATAGCGACGTCTCGATTGTTTTGTGTTCTACTTACTGGTTGTTTATTGCTGTTTGGGTGGGTGAGTTGAAATCAAAACATTATCTTGCCTCCTTTGCAGTGATTTTATTTGTCTAGCCAGATCCAAAGCATGCTTGACCTCATGCCCTTGATTTCTACTGGCATTAAAGTATGAGAACTTGTAATTCAATGGTTTGAATGGAGTATCCAGGAGTACAGAACATCAGAACAAACGAGAGCTAGATAGAGGGCAAAGGGATTGGAGTACGTACATGCTTGAAAATGGGGCGGACAAAAGCGTAGGAACGATCTGATTATCTGAACATAGTGGGATGTACAATAGTATTGAGCAGTTGTGCAAAAGAGTACTACTATATTAAAGCTACTGCCGGTGGCCCGGTGTTGGTTTCTGCGACTAAACCCAATTTTTTATGTGTTCAAACTTATGATTAACTTATCTAGGGGAGTATAATATAATTGGAGGCGAGCTAGATGGCCGGGCCAACTCGGCTACACTTGTAAGCGATCTGATGTGACGCCTTGCGTGCATGGCGACAAAACTGCCTCACATGTCATGACCTAATTCTTCTCACTGTTCTTCTACATGCTTTTGCTTTATTATTATTTCTTCGTCGTTTGTTAGGTCAAGTACGCCGCACAGGTGTAAACAATGAAACAATATATATATGTAAGATCATTTGTACACACGCAGATGTTTGATGGGCTTGGATACATGCGTATATGTATAAATTAGAGTTTCTTTTTTTAATGTAAATCTGATGAAAATTACAAACAAAAAACAGTATGTGATGGCGATAGCAGTTACTAGAATGCAAGCCCAATGGGTTAGTTACAAGTCAACTATTTCGATGGATAGTAAACGCATGACTTCTAGATAGTTGATTGGCATGAGTCTTACCTTGTTTCGAGACGTGCATATGCGCCTCCAAATCTCCAATTTAAAAGTGACTTCGATTCAGATGTTCAACCATGTATCCTTCAAAGATTTGTATATGCTAGCTAGCTCGCTTTCCGTGATTATCAAGTCACATGAAGTACATTAATGATACAAGATATCAAGTACTAATAACAAGTACACAATGATAACATTCTAGTTTATACTAGAATACAGCTTTACTAACTAATGAAGAGAAAACTACAGTCCATTTAACAATTAGGTAGGCCAGCCCTATGTTGGATACTACTCCTATATGAGTAGGCTAGCTCGGCGATCTCTAGTCATGCCTTTACGGTGTGTAACACTAAAATTCGGAAAGACTAATGTAATAATGTATCGAAGAATAATATTACCATAATGGAGCGCACGCAACTGCAAGGGACGTACTTATTATTAAATATCTCACTGTAAATTAGTATTACTCAAAGTCACAAAAAAAACTACTAAATGCTCATCGGAGCTGAACCACGTATCGCGAGGAAAAGGCCCCAAAGGGTGGCTAAATAGATGCTGGCATGCATGCATGCAGTGATTAACAACTCAAGCATGCATGCATGTGGCAAAGGGCACCTTTCTTACTACAATATGATGATGCACAGAACTGATTAATCAGTCCAGAGAGAGATGTCCTTTTGCCTCGATCCAAACCGTTTCAAAAGTTGTACTACTTACTTATGTTTCTTCGAACGAATGATTAATCGATCGATTGCTTTCTCAACAGACAATACAAGCATGGCATGAACAGCTAGAATAGTGTAATTATGTTGTAATGCACAAACTAGGTCAAGTATATAGTTTCAATACATAGAAGCTTGGACAGCTGAAATATTAAACTCAACTTGCTAATTCAGGCACCCCAATTAATACTAGTATAGTGTCTTATTTTTCGGTTTCCTTTTCTCAGCACGTAATATATGATTTTTTCCTTTTCTAGAATGTTTGTTTCCTTTTCCTTAATTCCAGGATATTTGTTTCCTTTTCCTTGAGATGATCTTTGGAGGTGGGGAAATCATTGTGAGTCACGGGGATGAGTTAGACACATTAAACAATGGCCATCGGATGTGGGTGAGTAAAGGCGAGGAAAGATCGAGAGGTTAATTTTGATGGAGGCAAGTTTACGGGACGTTTATTTGGGTGAATGAAGGTTGAGTCATCTCTAGTGGGGTGCATTATTTGGGGTGGACGTAGAAAAGAATGCTTAGGTGCATTATAAAGGGGTATAGATTCCAATGTGCAGATAGAGAGAACCTAGATACTACTCCCTCCGCCCAGCAAGCTCACCGTACGCACAGATCAGCAATACATTGAATTTAAGAAAATATTAATGCCATTGGATCATGCATACTCCTATTAAATGATATATTGTAATTACTCATCTATTTTTCAACATTAAAGTAGAGGTATATGGCGAAAATATTAATATACACACTTTAATCTCTAAATAGATTTATATTATATGACAATGCTTCTAAAAATGAAGACTTATAATGGAGGACGTAGAGAGTACTACTCCGAATCGTCCAAATCTGCATCCCAATTTGAACATACATTTTTTTTACCTAATTTGGGATAGTCCTCTTAATTAGGTCGTGCTTTGCGACAAAAATCCTAGTGAATCATTCTTTACAGCCTGTTTGCCGCACTGTTCTTAAAGCAGAAGATTAATTAACCGGTGTACTGCTAGCTGCATGCCTGGCTAGTACCAATTTTATTAATTATTTGATTAAAGGAAAAAGTCCTATCTATGGTTCCTCAACTTTCAGTTTATCTAATTTTCGTCCTTTATATACAAAACCAGATAGAATATATCCGTCCTCGATTGTTAAAACTAGAGCAAATCACATCCAAAGCTGGTGTTACGGGTGGTTTTAGATGACATAGCGTCCTAATTGACAAATGAGCAAAATTATAGGGCTCAGCTGCCATCCGCATTTTTCTCTTCTCTTCCTTTTCTTCCTCGTCTTCTCTTTCTTCGTAATATTCTTCCTCCTTCAGCTTCGAGCCCTCCTCCTGCAGCTTCTTCCTGTTTTCTTCATCTCTAATCCTCCTATATCTCTTCCTCCTCTCCCCACGAACCTCCATCACTACTGCTTGACCACGGCAGCCATTTGTTGCCCATCGTCTTATTTGTCACGCCGACCAAATCTACAAGGCAGTGGAAGGTGGCTTTCTCACTCCCTACCTCATGACTCGACCACAGTCGCTACCCTTGCTCCTACCTACTATCTCGATCGATGTCCCATCACCACCATCGCCACATTCGCTCATGAGAGAGAAGAGGGACACCTTGGGATGTCAGAGCTTGCGGGTAGGAGGTGAAGTCAGGGATCTAAGGCGTCGAGGCACGTAAGCAGTGAGCTTCGATTGGGGCGGCGGCGCTAGTAGTCATGATGAGCTCGGATTGGACTGAGACGTTAGGCATGGCAACCTCCGCGGTGAGCTTCGATTGGGGCGGCGACGTTGGCCACAGCGAGCTCGGATTTGGGGCTGCGGCGCTGGCCACAGAGTTCGGATTGGACTGAAGGCACTGGTCACGGCGAGCGAGGAGGAAAGCAATGGAGGATCTCCACGTTGACGATGGGGAGGCTACTGGAGGCGTGAAAGGAAGCAGCGGGGCGGGGGGAAGCCACCGGAGGCGAAAAGGGAAGCAGAGGAGGGCCTCCACGGCGGTGGCGGCGGCGGCGGAGGCCACCGGCCGATCTGCTTCCGCTTGGGGGAACTTGGAAACAATGTGCCGTGAAGTGTGTGACGCTGCTGCGTCCGATGTGGACGCTAAGTTGGACAAAACGGGCTTTATTGGATCCGAGATGTACTCCAGATGGGTTAAAATCACGATCAAACAAGCGGAGTGATAAGATTTGTTTGATATTAAGAGGAGGGATAAGATTTGTTTGATATTAAGAGGGGTAATATGTTCTACCCAATTTTGTAAATGAAAGACGAAAACTAAACGAACAAAAGAACTGAGGACCACAAATAGACTTCCTTCTTATTAAAATGTCAAGAAAGGCTGCTATGACGCCGGTTAGACAGAAAGGCACTTAACAAAATAATCCTTCCTCGAAAAGGCAAAACTCATAGTTTTCCCTCATATTTTTCCTCAACATCCGATTCCTTCCGTACGTGCATCAGCGCATGCATGCACGCCGAATATATTGCAGATCGAACCATGCGAAGGCTAGCAAATACATATATACATCATGGGCTCGATCATTTTGGGGGAAGAGCACTATATCTATTCTGGGAATTACTTCCCGTTAAAAGGACAAGGTATCACAGTGACTATTGTCACAAAATTTCCGGCTTTAACCACAGGAGAATCTGAATTTAAGGACCGAATTAAATGTACTGGGCAGCTGATTAGCTCGACCGAAGGGACAGGCGAGGCGAGCGATATAATCAAAACACTGGCCTTAATCATGCATAGCGAAGCTAGCTACTCCTACGGTCCTACCTAGCAACTAGCATTCGGTGGGCGGCCGGCTAATTAAAAATTAAGGGCGGGCTAGAGACTGATTAAAGTAACGTGCATGCAAGTGGGGAGGTGCTAGAGCGATTAGATTAATTAGATTAGAGCTTGGATTAAGATAATCCATGCGGCGCGCTGTCTCATCTCGGGCCATGTGCTAGCTCCCGTGCTTGTCGCGTTGCTTGCCCTCGCTCCGCCCGATCCATCCATGGCGCCGTAGCTAGCTAGCTGATGATAATATTTTCCGTTAAGCCGTCTGACTTTAGCGCTTGATTATTAATGACCCTCCCTTAAGCAGTCTCGCATCAATCACGTTCTTCGATGGGACTCGAAAGGAAATGATGCGCCCAGTTGCCACCAGCCGGTCTTAATCTGTGATGACCTAATCCGGGCTAGATGCACGCACCCTACAATCAATTAGGAAGATATGCGCGCTACGCTGCGCCGTTTATGAGATTATTGGTTTAGCGAAGATAAAGAAGTAAAGTTTGGGAATGAATAGGGCATAAAGTAGTTTGGGAATCACACACAACATAGATAACCAGCTGATAATAAATCTATAATTGAATCACATGAAATTTACCAGCTTCAAACCCATATGGAAAAATAGACCCAATGTCGAACCATAAACACACAAGGCTGCAGCTAATGCGAAGGTGATATAAAGCGAAATACAAATTACGTTGAACTTTTTCATTCAGTCACAAGTAACCTGAAATGCAAATAGTGAAGCCTGGGCTCATGAACTGATGACCGGGAGTGCAGCACCTTAAAATGACATAGATGCACTGAACTTCTTTCTATGTACAAAATGGTAGGAGCTTTACTTTTTGACATCCAAGCCAAACCGAGAAAACGACCATAAAACACATAAAGGAAATAGATTAACATCCCTATCTAACTGAAGGTATATACATCAATATCTTGTCCCGCCATTTTGTTCCTCATTCATTTTTTATTTGAAAGGTCAACTAAAGGCATCCTCATAAGGCCATTGCATTATCTGACATAACTTGTCCTATCAAATAGATAAATGATAGGGAAACCTGAAAAATAAAAGCAAGGCGTTAGGCAATACAAATTTCAAGAATTTTGGTTAGTTTCGGTGATAAAAACCTGAAAAAAAGAAAGGTTGGGCTCGCACCATCCTTATTAAAAGGTCAATGATATAATATAAGTTTCATGAAATTTTGGCTAGTTTCGGTGACATCAGCAGGACACCGCAATGGGAAATTGAGTAGATGTATATAGGCAGCGTTGCATTAGTAAGCGTAGCATGCAAAAGGAACACGGAACACCTGAGATTAATCCGAGTACATTTGATGCAAAAAAAACTTGCTAGAAATCGCATCAATTGGTCTTTAGGTATAGGCTATCATGCAAAAAGATAACCTGTGCTGCTGCAGTACCAGGTGCGTACTCACCGTGATAGCAACAGTGAGGACGACTGGTAGCTCTCTCAAAACATTAGGAAACCAAGTTCAAGACAAAGCTGCCAATTTACCTAAGTAGGGTAAGTACTAAAAATGAGGCTGCTGTGCCAAGCACAAGTACACAATCTATATAGCATCTATAACATAGAAACAACCTGGTGCACGAAATTATAAACATCTAAATAAAACCAAAACTGTATAGATAGTAGAAAAGGCTCACAACCCAGACCAGTTGGTATTTAACAAAATTCTCCTTTGATCCCACTGGAAGAAGAGATCTCTGAAAATAGCAAAGAAAGGGGAAAATTTTCACCTTGATACAACTCTTCAAATGTCAATTGATTATCCTAATAGCATGTCCGTCAGACAGCAAGCATGGATGCTTAGTACCCTCTTGTGTGTTCACTGAAACACCCAAAACATCTTCTTATTCCCTGCAGTAACTACTACACCATGGCAGGCTAGACCTAAAAGATTTTCAGCCTTCACTCTTGCAAGCCATAATAAGAAATCAGCACCACAAGCAAATAAGGCATAAAATACTAAATAAGTTATATTATATGTCCTATTATGTAGAACAACAAATATCTTTTCAGTTTTCACGATGATGTAAGCAAACAATTCTCAGCCATGTATCATGCTTCTATAGCTTACACTAGTATTCTTGACATACTAATCTAACCAGCAGTAAATATGGCTAGTATTGTACTCCTATACTCCATTATTACTAAAACATTGCCCATCAGATGATCCGTCGCTGTGGGAAAAAACTATACTCTCTGCGTAAAAACAAAAATTAGTGGACTATGCAACGAGAACACTAAGGATCGAATAAACTACTGAAAGTGCATAGATACAACATGTAGCTGCAATAGGCAAGAAGGCTTGTACCTGACTAATATTCAAAAATTAACATGCGACTGCCAAGTCAAGCAGAATTGAACTTGATTTATGAAGAACAACCCAGATGCCAAGAATAACTATCGGAACAAACCCATATGCTAATTTGCTGAGAACAAAGAAAAGCACTATAATCACACAGCTCAGAAACACTTAGTCGGTGCCCAAAATGAACGATCCATAGGGTACTTCTCCTACTGCATCCATATGAAATAATAAAAAATATAATCAAATTCTAGCGCATCGTATTGCTAGGCATAAAAATCAGTAAAGAAATCACCAAACTAATGCAATCGCACTTGATGATGAGACAGCGAGGAAAAAATGCGCAGTAGAAAGAACCTGAAGAGCCAGAAGATCGGCGGCAGTCTTGCTCTGGGATGGTTGCGGCGGACCAGTGACGCTGCAGCTATGCCCTCCCTAGTCGCTTGATATATTTTTGCCTAAGAGAGGACAAAGAAGTGAGCGGCAAACTAACAAAGAAAGAGAGAAATATATAGATAGATGGAGGAGGAAAGAGTCCACCGGTGGTCCGCGAGGACGGGATGCTAGATCGTGATGCGTGAGGCGGATCGATGGGAACTGCGAGGTCTAGGGCAAGATTAGCCAAGGTTTAGTGCAATATTAATCACAGGAGAGGGGAATGGGGAGAGCAAGAGAGGAGGCGGGGGCAAAGGTGATGCAAGGCGGTGGCATGAGCAAGGGAATGCGGGCTCGAGGAAGAGGAGCGGCGGGGCGATGGAATCTTCCCCACGACGGAGCGCCGCCTTCCTCTGCTTTCTGGCGGCGGCGAGATCAGCCTCTCTGTCGCCTTCCCCACGGGCTGCACATTGATGGCGCCAGCAGCAGGGTGGAGAGGGATGGCCACGGGGGCAACGACAGCGGTTCGGAAGGCAGCAGGCAGCGGCGGTGATCTCCAGGAAGAAGACCCTGGGGGACGGACGGAGCGGAGGAAGGGCGGAGCTCGCGAGGTTGGGAAGGCACAGACAAACGACGGTGGCCTCGAGGTCTCTGGAAGGAGCGAGTCCACGAGGCTTTATCAGCCATCGCGACGTGGGTGCGATCGATTGGCGGAGAAACAGCTGGCCGAACAGCACCGCGTGGACGGACGGATTTGCTCGAACCGACAAGATGAACGGCCTGGATAACGTGGACCCGCACGTAAATACGAAAAAACGAGGGACATTTTCGCGCAAAATGCTGAGGTGGGTTGCCTGAGAGCTCGCCAATTCTTTCCCCTATAAGGAAAGGTATACATGGGCACATTGTTAAGTGGATTTTTTTAAAAAATACAATTTTTATTCTTTTTTACAAAAATAATACGCCGATTTTTTTTTAAAAAATACACCTTAATGGCAACAGGGTTTTATCACCAATTCAAATGGCGACAAAAGCTTCAGTTTTGTCTACTAAATAAATCTATGATAAAATAATCTATCGGTCAATTCAATTTGCGACAGAATAAAAATCTGTCACCAATTCAAATGGTGACAGAAGCTCGGTCGATAATTCATTTTTGTAAAAAAAAATTCACGCGTATTATTTTTTATAAAATTATTAAAAAAATATTATTTTAAAAAAGAATTCTTGGCAAGTGCTTGCTCCCATTGTATCTTTCCCGGTCGTTTCATGAAATTATGTCTCCCATTAATTTGAGATCTCCTGATTTAGAACTAGCACTACGTATCTCCATCTGAAGAAATGGGTGCCATTTCAGCAAATTAGTTTTTATTTCCAGGTAGTTGATACTTTTTTCTTCGTGCAATATTTTTACATCAAATGTCTTTATTGAATTCTGATTGAGTTCTACCACAAAGAAAAAGAGAAAACAAAGGCATTTAACATATACAGAGAGAGCGCTAAACCGCGACGTCCAAGTCAGAGAGGGGAGTGCATATATAATTGCTGGGAGCATCTTTAATTAATCATACTCCTATACTTTATAGTCTGATTAATCATTACATAACTAGGATTCAGCCCGCGCCTTGCTGCGGAAGTTTGATCACCTTTTGTTAATTAAGAGAAATCTGTCGGTATCAAAATGATTGAAAAGTGCTATTTAGAAGTTTGTGGTAGAGCAAGTATATACTCCGTCCGTTCTTAATACATATCATTATAATTTTCAAATTTGGTTTTTAAATACATGTTATTATACAATTTCGAGATATTAGGGATGACAATTAAACCCGCGGATTTGGGTACCCGCGGGTTCGGCACCCGATCGGGTCGGGTTCGGATTCTAATTTTTACCTGTGGGTTCTTCGGGTCGGGTATCCGAGATGAGTTCGGGTTCTAATTTTTACCCGCGGGTACCCATAGGATATCCGAAATACCGCATATACCTGTCGGGTTCCGAGTACCCGCCGGGTTTGGAGTCGGGTTTCGGGTACCCGTCGGGTTCGACTTGGGTTTTCTGGTTCGGGTTTCTTGTCGGGTCTGATTTTGCAAAACCCATACCCAATCCAACCTATTACCACCAATATGCACAAACCCGTCGGTACCCGCCGGGTTCAGGTTCGGGTATAATTTTTTACCCGATAGGGTATTCGGGTTCGAATCGGGTTTTTTGTCGAGTCGGATTTTGTCAAACCCGCACCTGATCCGACCCGTTGCCATCCCTACTAGGTACTATATTGGTGTGGTACATTTTCAGATATACTTGCTTCATTGGATAGGTAATTGAACAGCTGGTTAATTTATCGTGACGTGGCATTCGATCTACTGTCTCATTGTTTGCACTTTGCAATCAATTTTAGTATAGAGAAAAGATAAGCATGTGATGAACTGATGATGCAGTATTAAAGGCGAAGCCGGGGGACACTTGTCGATCAGCAGAGGAACAGTCGGTTGCACAATTAGCGACCTGCATGGTGAAACGTGGGAAGGGAAGGCGGCCAGGGGAAGGGCCACGCCCACACGTGGGAGGCGGCCCCGTGAACAGGAACGGTGGTGTGCTAGGAGCCTAGGAAGCCTGAGCGTTCAGCGCTGGTTTATTGCAGAAGTGGCCCAATAGCACACTAACTTATACTTTCGGTGGTTTAGTAGAGTGATAAGACGATCTGTCGTCATCAGATAACGCAGCAGGTTACTTATCGCGTAGCTTCTATCTCTTATTATTGTATTTATATGAATCACTCGTGGTACCAGACCGTAGCAGCAGACAATCGATGTAGCTGTGGTTGAGAGGAAACCAAATCAATAAAAACAAACTGAAAATGTTAAATATGGAAAAAAACATGATGGGAAGAAGGTCATCGGCACGCTAGGAGTTCGGCCGATTGTGGGAGTAGCGCATGGTCATCGTGGCAGGGCTCTTTCCGCTCTACCCAATTGTGGTAGTGCTGCCATGTGCGCTACCGTAGCTCCTCTTACGCTCGCTCGCCCTGCTGCTGCACTGGTTATTTTCTATGCTTTTCGAACACGATATGAGATAGATGTTGTCTACGGTGGGAGAGAACAAAATTCAAGAATGCATACTCAGAAGATTAGATTTAAAAAGAAAGATAAAAGCTAGATAAGCTGATATTTCTAGCGCAGCTAGCCGTGCAGGTGCGCCGTGTGCGGAGGGAGATGTCACATCGAATCTTTGGTGCCGCGGTGGGCCGTGGGCCAGCGGGCGCGAGGCGGGGCGGGGCGGGCCGCGCGGCCACGTGACGGTGCCGGCGATTGCACCCTCGCGTGGTCACTCGTGCCGTCGCGTCAACTGATTGTTGCTTCGCTGCCGCGCTGAGCGCTTTGGAGGTTCTTGCTCGGGCGAACACCGCTGTCGCATTAGAGGACCAACAGGTGTGCCCTGGCATGGACAAACAGGGGCAAGAGTAAGGAGGAACTGGTATCGTCGATGCGTCACGTAGGTGTGTCCTGGTACTAGTTTTGTTACTTCTGTACTGCTACGATGGTTTGGACTTCTCTGGAGATTGGGGGAGTGGACAGGGTTTAAAATTTTATTTTCGGTTCACACTTTGAGGATGCGTGAAATACGAAATTTTAACGTAATCTTAGAATTTTGGATAAAATCTGATCAAAATTCAAAGAACAAATTTGAAATACGAAAATTTTGAAACGAAATTTCGGCTGAAATTGCCAAAATCTCAGTAAAATTCAACTGAGCGAAAAATAGTCGAAAAGATGTTAAATTTTTTTGAGATGATAATTAAGCCTGAGGAATTTTCAAAAGTTCAAAGAGTGCATTGTCCTGATAAAAGGCTAATCGACAAATTTTAACCGAATGAAAAATGATTCAAACCATGTTAGAATTTTTTTGTGAATGATCCTGAAGCATCACTAATACTCCAATAAAATTTTAGATGATGATCAAGTCTGACGAATTTTACAAAATTTTGACAGTACTATTGTTTCGATAACTGTCTGGTTGAGTACATGTATTGCTTCTATAGATTTAATTGAGCAACCAAAAAAA
The DNA here is from genome assembly GCA_036346275.1 of Otatea glauca. Lineage (NCBI taxonomy): Eukaryota > Viridiplantae > Streptophyta > Magnoliopsida > Poales > Poaceae > Otatea > Otatea glauca. Next base: position 46,561,808 of record CM070714.1, read on the forward strand.
GTTTAGAATTTTTGAAACTTTTAGAGAAAGGTTTTAAAGCAATGATTAAACTCTCATAAAAATTTGGATCATGATCACACTCGAGCGAATTTATAAAATTCAGATAAGGTTACTGTCTCATTTATGTTCCTTAAGTTTTTTATTTTTTAAAGATAACAAATGAAGTTAAATTCTTTTGAAATTTTTTATGTATGATTCTAGACTGTTAAATATGGTATCATAAATTTTTCATAGTATGTTCAAGCTTGTACATTTTTATAAAAATCTGATAGTACTTCTGTTATTTTTATAAAACGTCTCAAAATTCAGTTTTTAAAATATTTTCATAGAAGATGACATTCTTAAGGGGTATCGACCCAAATCCGGTCTTAAAAAAAAGGTAAAAATCTGATCAAAATTAACAAGATTTTGATGAAATTTACCAAAAATCTTTGAAATTACTGTACCATTTTATTTTTTTTTATTTGATCGGGATTTGGAATCTGATGACCGAAATCCAAAATCTCAGCCAAAAATTCTTAAATTTCGTCAGGATTTTGGACCTCGGAGTGGAGAGCTTCTGGACGAACGGATTCGCTAATCTCGCTTTCGGATGACTGCTGCTTGCCACTTCGCCAGTGTTGGTGAAATTTGTGTATATTTGGCCCGGCTCTCCTGGGCTCCAGTATGCGGCGAGCTAGCTTTTTGGGGGACCGTGAGTGGCGGTGCGAATCATAGCCGAGGCCCATAGGTGATTTGCAGAACGAGCAACTGCTCATTTCGTTTGCTCTTCAAATCGAAGAAAGGATCGGCATGAAAGCTTTACTCGCACGGAGATTTCATAAAACATGACTCGGTTTTATTTATTTATTTATTTATTCGGCCTCCTATGTCTTTAGAAAGCGAGGTGCTCTCGTAGTTTTAAGAAGACGAAGAATTCAAGTTGTTCGTGGTGCTGCGTAAGAACCACAGAAAGTGCCGTAATTGAGCTCGACAGAAATTTTCTCACCGATATCTGTGAACTGAAGGAACCAGAGCACATTTGGCCTTTTGAAATCCGTATGCCGATTGCCGAAGGAATTGGTGCATATTTTGACTTGTCTGAGAAAGCAAGTGATTTGAGAACAAATACTCAATTGCCAAAAAAAATCTTGTAATTTGAACTATTACTATTGTACACATCGATATGTACATCAATGCCCTCGAATTTTTAACATTATCTAGAAAAAACATACCACAGTGGCTAAAATAATGTGCTTTGTCTCACTTAATGTGTCTTTTCGTAGGGTTATTACAGGACACAATTTACTTGCCTGGCATGAGATTGTTACAAAGATGGCTGGTGTGCAATTATCACCAAAACGAGATATTTTTTGATAGAATCTCCATCAGAATAGACAGTTTTCTGTTCAGTCGATACAATCTTAGTGCATCAAAATGTCCCAGTTACAAATCGGCAATTGTGGAAGCTTAAGATGCCATTAAAAATTAAGATTTTTCTCTAGTACCTTCATCGGGCGGTGATATTGACAGAAGATAACTTTATTAAAAGAAATTTGAATGCTAACAAAAAAATATTATTTTTGTAATAATGAGAAAACTATACGACACCTCTTTTTTGACTGCCAGTTTGCTCGTTTTGTATGGCGTGCCATACAAGTGGCTTCTAATCTGCAACCTCCTAGTAGCATGACTCATATGTTTGGGAGCTGGTTAATGGGGTTGGGATTGTGTTGATTCATTTGGCTATGTCGAAATAATGTGGTTTTTTATGGGGAAAAAAATCCCAAATCCTTTATAGGTTATCTTTATTTGCTCCAACTGGTTGCGCTCGTGGTCTGTGTTCCAACGTCTAGAGGCTCGAGAGATGATGCTATCGGCATGTAGATCGCTGGAGATTGTGGTCAGGGATCTCTTCAGTAGATGTGGGTAGAGATGGAGTAACACATTGTGTACGAATTGAGACTTCTTGTTTTATGTTTATTATAACATGTTACAACTTTTGACCGTGTTTTCTATAACATTGTAATAAACGATAGACTATGTATATCTCTGGATAAGAAACGGAGTTATAAACTTTCATTATAAGAAAAAACAGAACTAGCATTCGAAAGATACAGAATCGCGGATAGAGGGTGCCGGAAAAGCAGAACAAGGAGAGCAGCAAAATGAACAACAATACTCAACTTTTCCTGTTGTGAACAAAATAAATAAGTTACTATACTGCACAAAACGAAGAGAAAACATCAAAGACAAGTTAATCTGACCTGCTACTGTCAGCTATCCAAAAGAAAAGGAAAAATATTTAAAATGTCAAAGAAGAAAAATAGAAAAACATAAATATTTAGAGGGTCACACAAACAAAATTACAGCAGAAGCTGCACGATAGGTTAGGTGCTTTCTTCACTCATTATACTAAACAACACAGGTTGCATTTGATACCTGCGCAATCCCAAGGAAAAACCTAAAGACTCGCTCGCTTGATCAGCACTATGTACAAGCAGTCTCCACTCTGCTCATTTGCTTGTCGACAAGCTCACTGTTGGGCAATTCTCCTGTCTAATATGGTCAGCAGTGGAAGGATCCAAAGGGCTACTCCAGAAGCAGCCTTAGCAACACCTTTACTTGATCGGTTGTACTTCATGTGGCTCTTCACAAGCTTTTTAGCAGCAAGAGCAGCAAGGAGAGAGAGCTCGCCAGCTACAATGGTAGCCAAAAGCCTAGCATTTGCCCCGGGTGAGTCATGATATGAACCCTTCACACCAAGCAGGTACAAACAAGCGGCCTGTGATGCAAGACTAGTGCCACCGCCGATTGTACCTACCTGAGAAAGATAAATTGAACCCATTTAACAAGGACAGATTGCTAAGACAATAAAGTTTTGACGAAAGATATCGTACCGCCTTCATGGTTGAATTGCAGATTATAAAGAACAGAACATCAAATGATTCAACAAGATCTCTAGGTTAGAGATTTTATCGTTCCAATGAAGACTACAGATAACAGACTATTCTATAATCTACGTAGAGCAAATAATTCATCCCAGTAGCAATGGGAATTGTCACGCGGAGGCAGCTCCCGGCCCCCGGGCAGCACGAACGTCTGCCCGGGCTCACCGGCGACGCACCATTCTGGAACAATGCTTCTATTGCTCATCGAGTTTGTACTTTCTGTGTTGGGAATCACTGGAAGCCTAGCAGCACGGACCATCCCAACGAACAAGCATCGTCTTGCCACGATAGAAAAAAAAGATGAGGCTTGCTGTTTTATCAACGGAAGAAAGTCCACCAAACCAAAAGACCGATTGGACGGGCTAGGAACATGTGAGATCAGCTTTTGTTGCGTAGCCAGCCATTGCCGATCTCCTGTAGCCATCCGCTGGATCCTGGCCTGTGGCAATGAATAATGCAGTTACAATATTGCTTTCATGGGCATTAAAATCCCCCAAGAGCTCCAGCTACAGCTGATCCAGCAGGATTTTTGATGACGTTATGCTCGACGAGTTTTTCAACAGTGGCCTTAAGAACACTCTGAACAACTCCTCCTTTAATTGTAGCCTCACAGACAACAGATTTCCCACGACCTTGTATTCAGTTTACAGCAGTAGGCTTCTTGCAACTACCAGGACAAAAAAAAAGGTTTTGATAAACATCACCCGGATGTTTTCTTAGCAAAAAAACATCCAAATTTTGGAGTATTGGATCTGCGGTGATATCTGTAAGACGTGAAGGGAGGTGGGATTGTGTTTTAATGGATGGTTTGATACTTTGATTCAAAGGTCTAAAATTTGGATGTTTGTAAGAAACAAAACATCCGGATGATGGCTAGAGACTCCCCCAAAAAAAATCATTGTGACAGTAGATACCATGGCCCCAGTGCTAGTGCTGAATTTGTCCACCATAATATATCTCAGTAAATAAGATCACAACAGGCTTGCTCTGAGTTGAATGAAAATTAGCAGATTCATTGCTTTTCTGTAATCATAGCAGTTTGTATTTTAAACTTGAGGTATAGAAGCTAACAGGCGATGATTGGATAGACAAATTAAAATCCATTGAACAAAATAGTCCAGTGATAACAATTTGCTCAGATTGCAGCAGCACCAGAAGAGGAAAAGAATATATCTTGAATGCATCTATAAGACACTTCTGTCAACTGGCCATGCCTAACATTTCTAGTAAGAAATTCAGAATATAAATGCTTTAGTTATCTGCTAAAAGGATTCATTAGCTTCTAGAGGAAGAATGCAAAATTAGCGGCAGTTTACCATAACAGAGGAAAGAGTTGAAACCAGATATGCTGATGATATCTATGTCAGGGAAGTCATCCTGCATTTAGCCCAAGACATTCTCAACACCTTTTGACACCATGTTCATTCCCATAGCATCTCCAGTACTACAGGTAAACCTCATGTAAAGGTTCCTCCCAGCTAGTGCACACTGAATACTTTGAAGCCTACCAAATCTGCTGGACCTGTGGGGACGAAACAATTTGAGAGTTACTTCTAACTGCTACAGAATTGTACCATTATATGGAAATTTTCGATTTCATCAAGAAAGAAAAGCAATGAAACATACAAAATATCGGATGTAGAGAACACTGTAAAATAAGTAAGTTGATTGATTTTCTCCACGGAAAATTCCCCTCATAAAGTATGCGTATAACACATGCAGAACTAAATGTCTGATATGGAATACAAGGAGGATAACAAACTTAGAAAATTATTGAACGCAATTGCATAAAGAGTAAAAGCTGCTTCGTTTCACAACCATTAGTACCAAATCAACAAACATCGTACAGCGACCACAGTGCCATCTGAAGAGGGGCTGTGTCATGCTATACCCACACCATAGATTAGAACATGGAACCAAAAATGCACAGCTTGAAAAACAAATGCGAGCAACAAATTCATATTATAATCCCGGAATGGTCATCGTTACAATATATACTTTGGTAAAGAGCAAGTGCCAACCCACGCGGCCATGACATATTCATATGAGCAGATAGTTATACCTGTCTAGGACAATCAGGGTTACTAGAATTTAAAGATAACAGCTCGGGCGAGAGCTATAAAAACACTAGACTTGGAACTGTGATGGAATAAGTCTTGTACTTGGGTCTTTGTTGTACTTAGTCTTCGTTTAGCTTTTAGGACAGCATCTTAACAGCTTTTAGGACAGCATCTTAGACTAGCATCTAGGTATATGCTTGGCTGCCTTGGCCAGCTATAAATATGTAACCCCAACCCTTTAGGTTGGCATGGCATTGTGTGAGAAATAAACTAGAAAAAATTGCCCCAGCTCCTAGTGTCATCCTCTCTCGATGAGAGTAAGAGTTCCGCTACTCATATTTGGTATCAGAGCTTGGTTGTCCTGCAACCTAAACATCTCCTGCTCATCACCTTCCCACATCTCTCCAGGTCCTCGGTAGCGGCAAGAACACCGATCGTTCTTTGCTCATCCCTCCTCTCTTGCACGCAGACGAGCGAGGTTAAATGCGGCAAGCCTCTTCCCACGCAATGCCCCTCACTAGCACGCCATGTCCGAAGAACAGTCTCAGCGCTCGGTCGCCTTGAGTGCGCGGCACCGGTAGGAGGCCGAGGTAGCCGCGGCAGAGGAACACAAGCGAGCGGCGGCTACGCGCAGCGGCAATGCGGCGAGGGCGGCAAAGGCAAGCGGCAAAGCTAGCGGCAACAGCAAGGCGGAGGTAGAAGCGGCGGCGGTAGATGCGGCGCGTCGCGGCAGAAGAGCTCGAGGCTCTGCGGCGATAGCGCCAGCAGCTCCATTCCTACCAACGACGAGCTCGGTGGCGAGGAGGCGCGAGCGAGCAGCGCGATGGGCGGCCGCGCATCCCCATGGGCGCGGTGGCGGCGATCGAAGACGAGACGCGAGCCGGCGGCGCCCGGCGAGGCGCGGCGGCGACACCGACGGCGCGGATGCGCGGCGGTGCTCCGGCGGCGGCAAGCGGGCGGCGGAGATCGCGGCCTTCTGCGGCGCGACTCTCCCTCCCCGGATCGGTACCATGGTCATCGCGGGATCCAAGCCGTTGTCAGGGACATCGGTCCCGGCGGTGGGTGGCCTACCCTCACCAGATCAACTACGTCGAATGGGCCGCGGTGATGAGGGTACGGCTCCAGGTGCGACATATGTGGGAGGCAGTTCAGTACGGCGACGTCGACTACTACGAGGATCGATGGGCGCTGGATGCCCTCATTGCTGCAGTCCCGCCCGAGATGCAGTTCTCGCTTTCCCAGAAGCGAACTGCCAAGGAGGCCTGGGATGCCATTGCTGCGGCACGCATCGGCAGCGACCGCGCCCGCAAGACCACCGCTGCGAGCGCCGCGCAGGAGTGGGAGAACCTGGCCTTCAAGCCAGGTGAGGACGTTGACGACTTTGCTCTCCGTCTCAACACTCTGCTGCAGAAGATGGTGCAGTTTGGCGACGACACCTACAACGAGGAGAGAGCCGTCGAGAAGCTCTTCCGTTGCATCCCCGAGAAGTACAAACAGATCGCTCGCTCGATAGAGTCTCTCCTGGACCTCTCCACGATGTCGATCGAGGAGGCGATAGGTCGTCTCAAGGTCGTCGACAATGACGAGCCACGGTCTCTCTCGGGGCCGTTTACCATCGGCGGGAAGCTACATCTCACTCGGGAGCAGTGGGAGGCTGCCAGGGTGACGGGAAGAAGGGGGAGTCCTTCCCCTCGACAGGCGACCGCCAGCGCGGCAAACCGCGCAAGGCGCGCGAGCGCCGGGCGGGCACGAGGACGTCGCGAGGTGGCGCCCGCAGAGGCACCTGGGCAGCGCCGCCGGCAACGGCCGACACAAGGCGGCGCCGCCACAAGCGTGGCAAGCAGCCATTGGGCGGGAGTGTCGGCGACCACGGCGGTCGGGCCCACGTCGCCGCAGTGGAGGAGGAGGAGCCGGCTCGCTCTGGCACACGCAAGCATCGAATCGCCTCCGGTGGCATCGGCGCGGCGGCTCTCCTCCACCTTGATGAGCCGAGCGCACGCCTTCCTTGGTGACGGCTCGGAAATGACAAAGCGGCGGGTGGTGCCTCGACACGGTGCCACCCATCACATGACCGGTCGGCGGAGTTCTTCACCGAGCTTGACTCCAACGTCCGAGGCTCGTCAAGTTTGGGGCGCCTCGGCGTGGAAATCAAGGCGTCGGCTCCGTCATCTTCACCGCCGAGTCCGGTGAGCACAGTACGCTCATCGGAGTCTACTACATCCCGCGTTGAGGAACTCTATCATCGACTGGGGCGGATGGATGAGAACGGTTCGGCGTGGAGGTCAGGGCGGAGTCATGAGGATTTGGGATCGCCATCGTCGCCTTCTTGCCAAGGTAACCGAGGCACCAATCGACTCTATATCCTCAACGTGCGGGTTGCACAACCCCTCGCCTTCTTTGCTCGTCGGGGCGACGGCGTGGCGATGGCACGAGCGCCGGGCATCTTCACCGAGGCCTTGAAGCGGCTCGGTGCCATGAAGATGGTCGAGGCTGCCGTGCCTCGACCACGCGGAGCAGTTCTGCGACGTCTGCGTATTGACGAAGCAGAGGCGGCTCCCCTTTCCCCAGCACTCGAGCTTCCGAGCCAAGGAGCGGCTCGAGCTCGTGCACGGGGACTTGTGTGGCCCGGTGACACCGGCCACACCAGGAGGACGACGCTACTTCCTGCTGCTCGTCGACGACCTCTCCCGCTACATGTGGGTGATGGTCCTCGGCAGCAAGGAGAGGCGTGAACGCCATCGGTAGCGCGTGAAGGCTGCTGCGGAGGCGAGTCGACCGCAAGGCTGCAGCGTCTTTAGCACCGACAACGGCAGCGAATTCACGGCAGCTGAATTCGCGTCGTACTGCGCGGATGAGGGTGTTCAGCGCCACTACTCCGCGCCATACAGCCCGCAGCAGAGCGACGTCATCGAGCGGCGCAACCAGACGGTTGTGGGGATGGCTCGGGCCCTCCTCAAGCAGCGGGGAATGCCAGCTGTCTTCTGGGGGGAGGCGGTGGTGACAGCCGTCTACATCCTCAACCGCTCGCCCACCAAGGCTCTCAACGGCAAGACGCTATACGAAGCTTGGCATGGGCGCAAGCCGGCAGTCTCCCACCTACGGGTCTTCGGTTGCCTCGTGTTTGCCAAAGAGCTTGGCCATATCGGCAAGCTTGACGACAGGAGCACTCCGGGGGTGTTCATCGGCTACGCGGAGGGCTCGAAGGCCTACCGCATTCTTGACCCAGGGACACGGCATGTGCGCACGGCGCGCGACGTAGTGTTCAACGAAGGGCGAGGATGGGCATGGGACAAGCGGTGGCCGACGACTCGACTCGGCGTACAACGACTTCAGCGTCGAGTCGCCCACTTCAAGGAAGGCGGGGAGTAGGCTGCTCCTCTTCACCGAGCACGCCTACCCGATCCCGAGTCTCCACCGACTCAATCCCACGCACTCCGGCCCGACGATCACACCTCCGGCACGACCACTCCGACACGGCTTGAGTCGGGCACGGCCGTGGAGTTCGCTACTCCGCTCTCCCACGACGAGGCGCGCGATCGGCGCGCACCACGACGGCGAGCTGTTGCGGTATCGTACGATGGAGGACCTTCTCGAGACCGGCCGGTCGGGGGTGGCGCCTCACGATTTGGAGGTGCGGTTGCACCTTGCGTCGGCGACGACGCGAGCCTCGGTCTTTCGCGGAGGCGAAAGACACACGGCTGGCGTCTTGCGATGCGATCGGAGATGGGCGCGGTTGAGAGGAACCGCGCACAGGAGCTCGTGACCTCCTCGTGGTCACCGCGCGATTACCCTTAAGTGGGTATTCAAGCTGAAGAGGGATGAAGCCGGCGCCATCATCAAGCACAAGGCTCGCTTGGTGGCACGCGGTTTCATGCGGCGGGAGGAATCGACCGACGATGCCTTCGCCCGTGTACGGATGGAATCCGTCGACTCCTCCTCTGCCGACCGCCGGGAAGGTGGCGTGTTCATCACATGGACGTCAAGTCGGCGTTTCTTAATGGCGATTTAAAGGAGGAGGTCTACGTGCACCAGCCGCCGGGATTTACGATTCCCGGCAAGGAGGGAAAGGTGTTGCGCTTGCGCAAGGCCCTCTATGGCTTGAGGCGAGCAGAGGCGTGGAATGCCAAGTTGGATTCCACGCTCAAGGGAATGGGCTTGGACAAAGCCCGCGAGAGCGGCCGATCTCCGCGGGCGAGCGTGCGGAAATGCCCTGTTAGTAGGTGTCTACGTCGACGACTTGGTGATCACCGGCACCAAGGATGTGGAAGTGGCAGCGTTCAAGGAAGAGATGAAAGCCATCTTCGGATGAGTGACACAGGGCCTCTCTCCTTCTACACGGGATCGAGGTGCACCGGGGAGACTCGGGATCACGCCGACGAGACGACCCTCGCCAAGCGCGTCATTGAGTGGTTGGGCTCACCGACGCAACCCGGCTCTCACCCGATGGAGGAGAGGTGGCCGAGTTGCGACAAAGACGACGGAGGAGGTGGGCGCTTCTGCGATGTCGGCGTCTTGTGGGAAGCCTTCGCTACCTCGCCCACACACGGTGGACTGACATTCTCCGTCGGCTCGTTAGTCGGTTCATGCAGCGCCCGACGACGGAACACCAGCAGGCTGTGAAGAGGATCATCCACTATGTTGCGGGGACTCTCGACCACGGTCTCTACTACCCGAGGTGCCCTGGGAAGGCACACCTTGTCGGGTCTGACGGCGACCATCTTTGGCGACATCGACACCAGCAAAAGCACGAGCGGGATTCTCTTCTTCCTCGGCAAGAGCCTCGTTAGCTGGCAGTCGGTCAAGCAGCAGGTGGTGGCCCTGTCCAGTTGCGAGGCCGAGTACATAGCGGCCTCCACCGCTTCGACTCAGCGCTCGGCTTGCTAGGCGCTTGGTGATCTCCTCGGCGAGAGATCTTTGGGCGGTCGAACTCGAGTGGACGATAAAGTCCGCTCTGCCCCGCAAAGAACCCGTTTTCCATGAGCGAGCAAGCACATCCGGTAAGGTATCACTTCATCCGAGGCTGCTTGGAGGAAGGGAGCATCAAGGCGAGCTACATCAACACCAAAGACCAACTTGCGGACTGCTCACCAAGCCTCTTGGGAGGATCAAGTTCCTTGAGCTCTGTTCGAACAGGATGGTCCAAGCTGTCTCACAAGGCGACGCACAAGACTTAGGGGAGAATGATGGAATAAGTCTTGTACTTGGGTCTTTGTTGTACTTGGTCTTCGTTTAGCTTTTAGGACAGCATCTTAACAGCTTTTAGGACAGCATCTTAGACTAGCATCTTAGACTAACATCTTAGACTAGCATCTAGGTATATGCTTGGCTACCTTGGCCAGCTATAAATATGTAACCCCAACCCCTTAGGTTGGCATGGCATTGTGTGAGAAATAAACTAGAAAAAATTGCTCTAGCTCCTAGTGTCATCCTCTCTCGATGAGAGTAAGAGTTACGCTACTCACAAACTGGAGGCACAATACTACAATACACTCCAATGTTTGGGGGATGGGAGAGCAAAGTGGTGGCACGCTTAGAAGGGTCATAGCTATTTCATGGTAGTGAAATGATGTATTTCCAAGTGAAGTGCATAAATTATTACACGCGTACTTTTGGGTGCTCAATGATAAAACTAGTTAGAATTCTACGCGTAGCCGTGGACGGCTAGGGAATTAGGCCGGCCTACACTAGTATTCCCATCCCCGGTGTGCTTGATCCATCATAGGCAAGCATATAGCACAGATGCGACCTATAGCACCCTCAACCAATGTTGCTTGCGCTACTTCTTTCAACACAATCTAATCCCTTGCCAACCATACCATCGTGTAAATCACAATTCACAACCATCTAACAATGAAACGAGGACTGAGCGTAGCTCTGTTGGCAGAGGCACCGGCGTGCACCCATCTCGTCCGTGTTCGACTTCGTCTAAGTGCACACTTATCAAAAATTAAAAACGTACACACACATGTGCACGTTAAGTGGGACAGCACATTCCCGCGGTCTAGAGGTAACGTTTCTCTAAATTAATTTCTTAGTGTGTAAGGGATGCACATGCTTGTGGGCGTGTGGTACGGAAGTGTATTGTGCATTGGCTGTGTACGTCCGACTTGTCCCCTTCAAAAACAAAATAATAAAATCAATACGCACGAAGTAATTGCTACATGATAGAATGTGCAACAGTATTTTGTTGGAGTAAATCGGTATAGTAACAAATCCTATTCGAAGCGTCTACTACTACAAAAAAGACTATATTAGACGTCTTATCACAGACAGTTTTCAAAAATCGTATGTGTTAAATCTAATCACAGACGGTTTTAGAAACGTGACCGTCAAAGTTTACTGGTTTCGGTAAGAACCATATGTGATAATTCACAGACGATTTTTATCTACAAACCGTCTGTGATATCATAGATATCCCAGACGGTTATCTCCCCTTAGGCACTATAAGTAGCACCCTCACCCTCTCGGCTTCTCACCGTAACTTGCTAACACCCTCGCCCTCGCCCCTCGTCTTCTCCCCTGTACTCACTATAAGTAGCACCCTCGTCCTCACTAGTGCCCTCGCCCCCTCGGCTTGTCCCCCATACTCGCCTTACCCCACTGATTTTGCCCCCGTTGCTGCGTACCCCACCTACCCCCGCCCGTTGATCTCCCTCACTACGCGCCTCAACAGTACTACCCCTACGAGCCTCCCCATGATGGGTTGTCGCCAGCGTCCCAGGCAACGGCCACTACCGTAAGTTCGCAAGAGAATCACAAGAAAGCTCTCATTTTTACCGTCGCACTTGCATGCTTTTGATATAATTCGGATGATCGGATCGGATTGCTTCGCGCAGGTGGGGACGGTGGTGGTGGAACGCGACTGTGTGGCTGTGGCGCTGGCGCAGTATACGGAGGAGTTCAGCGTACGAAGCCTATTTCTTGGCTCGATATCCTTCCAATGGTTTCGAAGGTGATTTCATTACTTCAGTAGAATATTCCATGTAGCTTTCCATTGAGTTAATTGCATGATTTAGGTTGGAATTTTGGGCAACATGTGAGATTTATGTATTTAGTGGTTGTAGACTTGTGGTTGATATGGAGATCAGAATTCTTTCTCAAGCAATATAATCATATAGTGTTGGTTCTTAGTTACAGCTAATACAAACATGCGCTGTGAACCATGCTCAATGCCTTGCTGCACTCTTAGGATAATACTTATTTTTTGCAATACAAAGATGCACAGTACACCTATTGAGAAATATTCAAACTTGCTCTTAAAACCATGATAGCAAAAATTATCCTTATATTTTGCATGTATTCTTTAGAGACACAATTATATAAAGATGAAATTCAAGTTTTGAAAACTAATACCGATACATCACTGTCCAACTGATATTTCGATATACATGTGTTATATGTGACTTCTGGCATTTGTACTTTAATAGGCCGCTCCCTAGGTTTATACTGATGGGTAACTCTATTGCTAGTTATTTGTTTGCCTACTCTAAAAGCGTATGATCTTTGGTATCCTTGCCTTTGATAATTTGATGCTGTCAAACATATTACATGAGATTAGAAAAATATACATGAATTAGATTTATTTTATGGGCAAAATGACATAAAAGATTTGTCATAGGTAATATAGATACTAATCATTGCCTGAACATAGCAATAGGGATCTAATAGCTTCAAAAGAACATAGCAAATGCAACAAAGAGCAACATCACACTTGTTCAATTTTTTTTTGGTGGAAGGAATGGTAGTTAGTAGCTTATGGATCTAGAACCGAATGTGAATGTGGTATGCTTGATATAATGTTAAAGCAGACGGTTCGTACCATAAGTTAAAAAGAAGATGTCGTCCCCTCATTCTTTGTCACCGAACGAATCTGATGCACCGACGATAGGAAAACTGAGGTGTGGTCCAAGAGGAGTAAATAAAAGGCCTCAGGTCTGACCTGCATACAAGGATGTGTTGGATGCTTCTCAAAGCAACAATACTTCATGGGAGTTGATGAAGGTAATAACACTGTAATTACTTTATGCATTTTATTGCTCAGGTGATCATGTAAGCACTATTTTAACTAGTTTATTGTATTCTTGTAACTTTAGATAAAATTTGGCTATAAAAATGATACAAAAGACCGAAAAGTTATCCTATTTTGAATGACTGCTCTTGTTCCAAGAAGTTTTGCAATGAAAAGGCTGCTATTGCAGTACAAGACTGCCTGAGGAGAGTTATGTTAGAGGATTGTGCTACTGATTTCTGCATTAAGTATGTATCCATAAATTAACACTATCAATAGTAGAGTTACCTTCATTCATTGTTTGTGTCTTGTTATAAAATTATCGAGGGGCTTCTTCGGGTTCGACTTCATGGGTTGTAGTGGCATATGTGTAGAGATACTTGGGCTGTGATGTAATTTATGAATTGTAGTGGCATATATGTCAATTGTGAATTCGTGAATTTGTCAATTGTGCATTCAATTGGTTAATATATCTGAGTTGATTTATGCTTTGATGTAATCTGCTTGTAAATGTTGAAATAGTCAGAACATGGTTAATATATCTGAGTTGATTTGTGCTGTGATGTAATATTCTTGTAAATGTTGAAATAGTCAGAGCATAAACATTTTTTGGTCCCGACTAATATCACAAACAGTTGGTAGTTTCAACTATCTGTGATATACAATTATCATAGACGATTCTTTACTAGAACCGTCTATGTGAGTCATATCACAGACGGTTCTTTACTGGAACCGTTTATGATAGGTGAACCGTCTGTGATGTACCTTTCTTTTCACTAACACATGTTTATAGACAATTCACTAAACCGTATATGATAGCCTTTTATATAGTAGTTGTCGTTCTAGTGGATGCGATGGTTGTGAAGTAATTACGCGGCATTGCAGCCAAGGTTTCAAATTCCATTTTCGGATCACATCTCGGGTCGGTCGAAATCCAAAATTTCAGTTGAAATCTGGCCAAAACTCAAAAACCAAATTTGAAATCCGGCAATTTCTGGTCCGGGAAAACCGAAATTGACTGAAATTTCGGTCATTTTTAAACTCCTATCATATGGTCTGTCAAGGCTAGAAAAAATATAAAAAAATCATGCAAGTATTTATCTACATTTCCTATGTGTTTGAATGCATTTGGTAGTGATATCTGCATCTGGTCATAGCTTGTTGCAATGGTGCCTCACAGTTCTTCCTTTTCCTAGGTCTGTGCATACAAAGATGGAAAGGTCATAATAGATACTGCTGGTATGTTAGGGAAATACGATCCACGGCCTGTTCAACCTGATTCTCTCTTTCCAGTTTTCTCGGTGACAAAGGGTATCACTGCTGTGATGGTACATTGGCTTGTTGACAAAGGGTGAGTGGTTAATTTTAATACTAAGTTTTTTTAACGTGCTAGTCTAAATCTGTTTTCAGTCCATCAAGTTACACTGTATTATATGATTCTTAATGCTATATGCAAGGTTTTGCTCATCCTCATCAAGTATGAGGTTGTTGACTGTTGAAAAATCATAAAGTTTATTGATATTATGTATGTTTGATGCGCTTAAAAAGTGCTCTGAGCTTCTAGTTTATGCGTTCTAGCATCTAATTCTTTTATGAAGCAGCTGCTTTGAATCTCTGCCACTTGTGCGTGATGGTATTTAGGGAACATTGAGCATCTTTTTCCTGCTAGCTTACGCATTTTGTATGCTTTGTCTGGCCCACTTAGTGGCAGCATGCTGTGATCTTTCAGGAAGTTAAAGTATGAGGAAACAGTTGCCAATATAAAGGTACCGCAACTTCTTCACTGCTGTTATTTCATGAGAGATGAGACTTGGTGTTTCTTGGGACTAAACTGTATCTCATTTGTTACTTCATAATAAAGGTCCACCATTTTCTGAATCATACATCTGGTTTGCACAATGCATTGGGAGATGTGTGGTGAAAATCATTTTTAGTATTCTGTCGTACAAAATTAATTCTTTAAGCATTCCGGCAAAAAAAACTTTGAGCAAATATTAGATGCAATTTCGATGTAAAACCCAATTGGAAAAGTAGAAGGAATAAGTATCTAATTCATTGCCCATAAGATCATCTGTGCATTCTATAGATTAATTAAACACGTTCAATACGTACAGTGAGATGGTTGGATTCCTCACACTGAAATGCAGTTTGTTCCCTCTAAAAAAATGCACTTTTGTCTCTGATTTTGGACATTCACAATCTGCTACCTAAATTGAAGTCTTATTCGAAGGGGAAATACATTTTTAAAATAATAGAGCCATGGTTTGTATTGCTTTGCAACAGTGAAGACAACCTTTACAGTTATGCGTTTCTTTAAAAATCTAAAAATGCACTAATGCCCTGGTGTTGACAAATAAATGAAGTCCACGAACAGTTCATTGTTGCACCGCATGAGCTGTTCGAGAGGTACAAATCCAAAACTGGATATCCCAATCTCCATCTAAGAGTTCTATGATGGTTGTTCCTTCCAACCATAGGAACTCACGAGGTGGCATAGTTGTCACGACGGTCCTGCTAGCACGGTGAGCTCAGAGCGTGGCGATGATTAGACGATGAAAATAATAAGTAATACTTTATATGATTAGACAAAGTTAAGAGCTATGGTTTATGCATATATATCAGACAAAAGGAAAAGAGAAGATGTATAGGTCATTACCACACTCAACCCACTATCTCACTCAAGCCGAACAGCCTATGTAAGCACCACTAGGGGTTGGCATTCGATTTTTTCGATCTAATTAGTTCGGTTTTAAAATAATTTGATTTTCGGAAACCGGCTACCGAATTTCTCGAACCAAAATGAAAAACCGAATCGAATTAACTGAAATATTTCTGTTCGGTTAATTCGGTTAACCAAAATATGAGTAAACACTAGGTATATTCGATTTGGTCATTTTCATGTCGCAACACAGAGTAGAGATAAACACACACAATATTCATAGGTTATTACAGTATAACCACAACAGAACATATGAACATACCACACATATATATAAAGATGTTAGAACATAATAATTGTTTGGTGGTTTTAGGAAAAACATTATAAAAATGGTTTTGTACCTGAGCTATTCGGTTATTTCAATTTCTGGAAGCAAAAATCCAAACCGAACACCGAATTATACCAAAATAAAACCAAAAATCAAAAACCGAAATAATCGATTAATTCGGTTCCGTAATTCCAGTTTAAAAATGCCCACCCCTCTGGTGCCCTAGTACCACAAGGCCGAGAGGGAGGCGGCTCATCACCTCCTCCGCAGAGGCGCGACGGCATGCCACCAACCACCTCGGTGTTGTGCACCGATCGCCCCTGCTTCGTCGCTTCCTTGCCCCTCGCCGCCCAAGCTCCGAGGGGCCTGCTCGGTCATAGTCCGAGGCCAAGGGGGCTATCCCTCGCTTCCTTTATCGTCGACGGCCTCTCGCCGGCCGCTACCTTCGTTCTAATCGTGGCGAGTTGCCTTGACGTTCCCCTCCGATCGTCACGACGTCGCTGTGACAACTCTGCAAGGTGGGCTAAGGGAATAAAATGGCTACGCTGCCATGCATGCCCATCGATTCAATCCCTGAGTGGCATTCAAGCTGGAGTGTGTTCGATTCCAGAGCCGCCATTGGAATTCGGTAGCTTCAAATATGTTACCCCAAGTCCCAACAGCAGCTCAGTAAGACGGCAACTTATTATGACTGACATGACTTGTATTGTACCCTGGTAGTCTGGAGAACAGAACACCTTGGAGGTAAACTTGTACATTTATTTACTCACGAGGCACTCACAGCAGTATCAGGAATTCAGGATCCAGGATATCAGGCATTGAGGCCTGCATAAGAAAGGGAATTTACTTGTACTCATTCGTTAGTTCAAACGGGAGTAGCAGAAAGGGTTAAAACTTGACCGATGGTACGTCTTCATCCCACCGGAAAGCTTTTGACGATCCCTGGCCACAAGTAAAGCAACATAATGAAATCTCGTACAATTTTCCAATTTGCGGACCCGACGAACGTACAAGTTACAATGGTAGAACAGCTGCTGGTTCAAGAGCACTAAGCATCCACATTGTGCAGGCGACACACTCTTTTCCTGAATCCCCAGTTCACTCAATACACATTAATTGACAGCACAGCTCAATTGTATCAACAGTACATGTTTTAATAATCCCAAATTTTGAAAAACCCGGATGAGACCCCACATCATGGGACTCATCCAACATTTTAGTACAACATGGCTCCGTTCTCGGAACTACCGAGCACAGAGCACTGCAGAAGTCAACTAAAACTTCTGGGACATGCAAAACAATAGTTTTGGTACCGATACCAATCACCACATATAAGAATACCTCGATCTGAGACCAGTTGGGTAACGACGCGGAGCAGCTCCGATTACCAGTTGGGATACAGATGCGGGACCATCTCCAACTACCATTTGGGTAAAACATGCAGGGTAAGCTCCGAGTGAAGCACCACAATTAGGTTCTCTCCATAGAATTAACTCCAAAGGCTGGTGAAGAGTACGAACCACAGGCATAGATCACGATGATGACAACAGACACAAGACTGACTATATTGTTGGGCTTGTGTACGACTCCAACTTTGGGACATAATCAACCGCACACTAACTCGATGATTCTTCAAATGAATAATCGCCATCATGACTAATCCCCTCCATTCCAGCATCCGTTACCTCTCCATGAGCTACCAGATACAGGATCAATAGTGCTGTATCTAACGCTTCACGCTCCTCCAATGAGCACAGTCCCATCAGAACATAGGATTTAAAACAAGCAAAACTGACAAGAGCAACCGTTGCTCTTGGGTCATTGCCCCATCCATCGGGACAACTTCATGATTTCCAGGTACATCTGCTGACCATGACAAGGACAACCTGCAGAAGTTTCATCATAAAGAATATCCATCAGTAACAACCAAAATGCAGCTTTTTAAGAATGAACTAGCTCTGCATGTGCATAGAGTTAGAGAGAAGCAAAGACAGATAATTTTTAACAGGCTGGATTCTTTAAATTAATGGTGTTTTTCCCTTAAGGGACTGTACCATACTTTGTACATAAACCTTTTATTAATTTTAATTTACATACGGTAGGGGCCTCCCCAACCGTTTCCTGTCTAAATTTTTTTTGCAGGAACAGAGTCCATGTCGACAAAACGAAAGTGTACATGACAATAACCGTGGTATAAAGAAACAGACATGCATGAGCGCGTATGCACGCTCCAATCGGCCTAGGATGTTCCACATTCAAGAGACCATCCTCTATATGAAAAATACAGAAAGAAACCATTCTCAAATGTGTATTTAGAAACGTTATGACAGACCAAGTAGACAGAAAGAACACCATGAAATATAGTCCTACAGTTCTGCTGGACAATTTTTTCCATTTTAGTGGAAAGTGGAAACAGATTCATACAAGCAAACTGATTGGTTAAGATTCAGTTGGATCTTTAGCCTGTATCTTTAAGAGTACTGGGAATGCCATCAATGTAATTATCAATCATCCAAATAAATCTGATATGGAAAATAAAGAATGGATTTGCTGGTTTGGTATCAAGCAATTGTTTCAAGTAAATTGATTTTGGAAAGGCATTACCAGCCTGATTTCCTATGAAAGACTTGTTGGAGCATTTTTAGCAGATGTTCAAAAACTTACTGAAATTAAGGAGTACAGCAATGAGTATATGAGAAAAGCACATGCAAATTAACATCAGAGTGTGCCACTTCTGTCTAGTTACAAACGAATGGTACCTCCATTGTATGTATTGAAACCAGGTGCATCTGAAGGACAGGAGACCAATACAGTAAGATTGGTACCTTACGAATACAAGGATGATTTTCTCAATACAGTAAGATTGGTACCTTATGATTTATTAATGCAAGGTTGATTTCTCAATACGTTAAGATTGGTAGCTCAGGAATGCGATGATTTCTCAATACGGTAAGATTTGTACCTTATGAATGCAAGGATGATTTCTTGCCAGGTAAGAACGAGTGCTGCAAATACAGCAGCACTGCTCTTTTAGTCCTGTTGTGATCTAAAGGTACCTGTTAGGAACCAAAAACTCTAGTGTCAGTTATCACCACGCAGTCAACAAGCAAAGAAGATAACAATAACCCAGACAAAGCAAACCTCAAGGTACAAATGTTTGGGTGCATAGTTCAGCTGGCTCTTTGGTCTGAACCACTAGCTTGTGCAAACTGAGGTGAGTGGACTGGGAGGACTAAGTGTGGATGGGTGGGAACCGGTGCTGCTACAAAAGCCAAGTAATGCAGAATTATTCACAAAGGGGAAAACACTTCAATAGAACATTAGAAAATATGTGGGAGGACAAATGGACAATTATATTCATGTTAGCACAATAATTTCAGGGTTGAAAGAACATCTTGTTTAGTGAATGTAGTTACTTGCAGTCTTGCAGAGCCATATGAAAACTTCAATTAAATTACCAAGCACCAGCTGCTGGTGTGCGGATTGTTAAAAGGAGTCTCAAGAAGCTGATGTAATATGCTTGAGAACCAATTTGACAATTAAAATCCATTAGAACATGTAGTGGCATCATGGAAACCTAAGCGAGAGAAGTATAGAGATGCAACACCACAAAGATCTTCCTACACCAAGCATTCTTATGTTCTTTAAACTTACTGGAGAATTCAATGTAGTTCAATTACTGCAAAGTACATTACTACAAAGAACTGCCTGTTACCTCTGCTGACTGAAATACTTACTGATCTCATTTGTCATGTTAGTCAAACTTAAAATTTGTGAACAACTATTAGTGAAAGATTTATAAAACAGTTATATGGCCATAAAAATAAAATGACACAAAATATAGGCAAGTACAGCTACTGTGTTGATCTGAACAAAACATACTCAAGCTAAATGAAACTCGTGATGGTTAACATGAGTATGTCACTGTCATGTCCGGGCGTTACGGCCTTACATACACTAGGCGTCGTCGGGCACGGGATGTGCGACGCAGTGAAGCAGCGACACGCGCACAGTGGTAGCGTGAAATCACGACAAGTGGCTAAGATGGAAAGTAGAGATAGCTTTCTATTATTAGTAAAATGGAAAGTAGAGATAGCTTTCCATTTATTAGTATTTCCTTCCTTTTATTAGTCCTAAATTAGGGGGCTGCTGGCCCTTTCTATTTATTAGTATTTCCTTCCTTTTATTAGTTCCTAAATTAGGGGGCTGCTGGCCATATATTCTGGTAACCACACAGGAAGTGGGGCAAGCAAGAAAACTATTTCCTAATCTCTTCTTCTTCCTCAAGCTGCGGTAGAGGGTCTAACCTCACGGAGAAGGCGGACGGCGGCTACGAGTTACGTGGCGAGGTCCGGCGATCAAGGCCTGGCGCCCTTGGCAACCTGGTATCACGATCCCGGCGATCCTCGCCTACTCGAATCCCTTCGTCATCACCAGCCGCCGGCCCTTCATCACCGCGCTCCGCCACTTCCTGCGCCGCGCCTGCCATGGGGGACGACCTCAAGACCACCGTCGAGAACCTCGCCAAGGCCGTACAAGCCCTCCAAGCCACCGCCGAGGCCAACGCCAAGGCAATCCAAGCCTTGTCCACCGATCAGTCGTCATCCGCAGGCCACCGCCAACCGACTGGCGAGCACCACAACGATCGCCGCCAGAGTTCGGAAGATGGATTTCCTCGCTACGATGGCAAGTCTGACCGGCTGATCTTCCTCAACCGTTGTGAGTCCTATTTCCATCAACAATGAACCATGGCGGAGGAGAAGGTCTGGATGGCCTCCTACAACCTCGAGGACGTGGCCCAGCTGTGGTACATCCACCGCGGGAGGACGAAGAACACCGCTACTGGGCCGCTTCAAGGACCTCCTCAACTTGCGGTTTGGGCCGCCCCTCCGCGCGGCGCCGTTGTTTGAGCTCGCCGAGTGCCGGCGATCGGGGACCGTGGAAGAGTACTCGAACCGCTTCCAGGCCCTCCTTCCTCGCGCGGGTCGACTTGATGAGCTCCAGCGCGTCCAGCTGTACACCGGCGGTCTGCTTCCGCCGCTGAGCCACGCGGTCCGCATCCACAACCCGGAGACGCTCGCGGCGGCGATGAGCCTGGCGCGCCAGGTTGAATTGATGGAGTTCGACAGTGGCGCGGCTCGGCTCGTTGCGCCCGCGCGATCTTCTCCGGCTCGGCGCCACGCCCGGCCTCGCCGCGTCCTCGGCCTTCGCGCTCCGGCGCCCTCCGGTGGCGTTGCCCGGCCAGCGTGGCAACCAGAGCGGTGACCCCGTGGACGAGCGGGCGGCGTCGTCTTGGGCTCTGTTTTAACTGTGACGAAAAATACTCTCGTGGCCACAACAGATTTTGCAGGCGCATTTTCTTCGTTGACGGGGTGGAGATCGATGACAACGATGACGCCGCGGCCGGGGCTGACAACGAGGCACCTTGCTTCTCTCTGCAGGCCCTGGCCGGGGTGCCCATGGCGGACACCATGCGGATCATTTGTGGCGCTGGGGCCACATCCCTCGTCGCGCTCCTCGATTCCGACAGCACGCACAACTTCATCTCGGAGGAGGCGGCGTGGCGCTCCGGCTTGCCGCTACGACAGCGGCCCCGTCTCACGCCATGGTCGCCAATGGCGGCGGATCACCGCGCGGCGTCATCCGCGACGCGCCCCTCCTCATCGCTGGTGCCCTGTTCCCGGCGGACCTCTTCGTTATGCCACTGGCCGGGTACGACGTCGTCCTCGGCACCAAGTGGCTCGGCGCGCGGGGACCCATCGTCTGGGACCTCGCCCGTCGGCGCATGTCGTTCGGCCACGAGGCCACACCGTCTGGCGGCAAGCGTCTTGTCGCCGCTAGCGCCGCGCCCTCTGAGCAACGGTAGCCGTGGCCGCGACGCGCTCCTCGGCGGTGTTGGCGCTTTCGCGACATCTTTCTTGAGCCGACCGGTCTACCACGGCCGGGTCATGACCACCGCATCATCCTCAAGCCCGATGCTTCCCGGTGGCGATCGCCGTCTGAGTACCCGTCGCCCACAAGAACGAACTCGGCGGCGGTGTGCCGCCATGATCAGCGAGGCATCGTCCGCCGTAGCGACTCCGTTCTCTTCGCGGTCCTCCTCGTCAAAACCGGACGGGTCGTGGCGATTCTGCATGGATTACCGCGCCACGAATCGCTCACCGTCAAGGCGCTTTTCCTATTCCGGTGGTCGACGAGCTCCTCGGCGAGCTCCACGGCGTAACTTCTTCACCAAGCTCGACTTACGGTCGGGTTACCATCAAGTGCGGATCGCGCCCAAGGATGTGCACAAGACCGCGTTCCGTACTCATGATGGCCTGTACGAGTTCTGGTGATGGCGTTCGGCCTCTGCAACGCTCCGGCCACATTCCAGGCGCTCATGAACGATGTTCTCCGCCCGTTCCTCCGCCGGTTTGTTCTCGTCTTCTTTGATGACATTTTAATTTACAGCACGACATGGGCCGACCACCTGCGCCACCTCCGCGCCGTCTTCTCCGAGCTTCGGCACCATCAACTCTTCGTCAAGCGCACCAAGTGTGCTTTCGGTGCCATCTCGGTCGCGTACCTCGGCCACGTCATCTCCGCGGCAGGCGTCGCCATGGATCCGGCCAAGGTGCAGGCCATCCATGAGTGGCCGGCTCCACGGTCAGCTCGGGCGGTCCGGGGTTTCCTCGGCTTGGCGGGGTACTATCGCAAGTTCGTCCACAATTACGGGACCATCGCAGCGCCCCTGACTGCCCTTCTTAAGAAGGATGGTTTCGAGTGGTCCGAAGCGGCGACCGCGGCCTTCGACGCCCTCAAGGCGGCCGTCTCCTCCGCACCGATCCTTGCCATGCCGGACTTCACCAAGCCATTCATCGTCGAATGTGGCGCCGTCACACGGCCGGCGCGTCCTCGTCGGGACGGCCACCCGGTGGCGTTCTTGACGGCCGTGGCGCCACGCCACGCCATCTCGCCGCTATGGCGCGAGCTCATCGGCCTTGTCAAGCCGTCCGCAATTGGCGGCCGTACCTCTGGGGCGTCGCTTCCTCGTCAAGACCGATCACTCTGACTTGAAGTACCGCTTTCGATCGGCGCCTCGCGACGATCCTCAACATCATTGGGTGGGCAAGCTTACGGCTTCGACTTCACCGTCGAGTACAAGGCGAGGCGGCGAACGTGGTGGCCGACGCGCTCTCCGCCGCGACACACCGGAGGAAGGGACCGTCTTGGTCTGTCGACCCAGCCGACTTCATTGCGCGTCTTCGGCAAGCCTGACTCACGACCGACCCCGCCGCCATCCATGATGAAGTGCGCGGGCTCCGTGGGGCTCCATGGGCGGTGGTCGACGGCATGGTGCGATCTGCGAGCCGCCTCTACATCTCGCTGCGTCCTCCCTCCCGCAAGAGATCCCGAGGGCCGTGCATGAAGAGGGCCATGAAGGGTGCGTGCGCTCTCCACCGGCTCGTAGCGATTTTCATTTCCACAACATGAAGCGGGTAGTCCAAGACTTTGTTCGCGAGTGTGTCACGTGCAGCGCTACAAGTCGAGCACTGCATCCTGCCGGTCTCCTTCTCCTCTGCCCGATCTGCGCAGGTGTGTGGTCGGACATCGCCATCGACTTCATCGAGGCGCCGCGTCTTGAGGGCAAGTCGGTCATCCTCGCGTGGTCGGCCGGTTCAAAGAATATTCCACTTCATCCCGCTCGCTCACCCGTACTCGCCGAGTCCGTCGCCCAAGCTTTCTTCGCCGACATCATCCGTCTTCATGGGTGCCGCGATCCATTGTGTCGAGCCGCGACCCGATCTTCACGTCGACCTTCCGCGCGAGCTTATGCGCTTAGTGGGTACCAAGTTACACATGACGATCGCCTTCCACCCGCATCGGATGGGCGATCCGGCGGCTAACGAGCCATCATCATGTACCTTGACGCCTCGCGGCGATCGGCCGCGTCAGCGCGCGATGGCTCCCATGGGCGGAGTTCGTCTTCAATACGGCGTACCAAACCTCGCCTCGGAACACCCCGTTCCGGGTCGTCTACGGGCGCGACCCACCAACCATCCGCTCCTATGAGCCGGGGGACACACGGGTGGCGGCCGTTGCCAAGAACATGGAAGAACGCCAGGAATTCCTCGCAGACATCCGCGCTCGTCTCGAGCAAGCCCAGGCGGTTCAGAAGCATCACTACGACAAGGCCCATCGCGATGTTTCGTACAAAGTCGATGATTGGGTGCTGCTCCGACTTCGTCAGCGCCCGGTTGCGTCGCTGCTCCTGGCCTCCTCCGGCAAGCTTAAGCCGCGCTACTTCGGGCCCTACCGCATCACCGAGATGATCAACGAGGTTCTTTGTCCGCCTCGCTCTCCCACGTCGAGCTCGCCGCACGGCGTGTTCCATGTCGGCCTCTGAAGAAGTTCCATGGCGCTCCGCCACGGCCCCGCCGCCACTCCGCCGGCCCACCACGGCGCCATTGCCCCAGAGCCGAACGCTTGTTGTCCGTCGGCCGCGTCGCTCGTGGAGTCCAGCAGTCTGGTCGATGGAAGGTCGATCCTCGCGTCGGCCACAGGAAGATGTCGAGCCGTTCGCGTCGGTATCCAAGATTTCACCGAGGACGAGCCGCCTCTCGAGAGGAGAGATGTCATGTCCGGCGTTACGGCCTTACATACACTAGGCGTCGTCGGGCACGGATGTGCGACGCAATGCAATGCACGCACGCACGCACAATGCAAGCGTGAAATCACGACAAGTGGCTAAGATGGAAAGTAGAGATAGCTTTCTATTATTAGTAAAATGGAAAGTAGAGATAGCTTTCCATTTATTAGTATTCCTTCCTTTTATTAGTCCTAAATTAGGGGCTTGCGGCCCTTTCTATTTATTAGTATTTCCTTCCTTTTATTAGTTCCTAAATTAGGGGCTCTTGGCCATATATTCAGTAACCACACAGAAGTGGGGCAAGCAAGAAAACTATTTCCTAATCTCTTCTTCTTCCTCGAAGCTGCGGTAGAGGGTCTAACCTCACCGGAGAAGGCGGACGGCGACTACGAGTTACGTGGCGAGTCCGGCCGATCAAGGGCTGGCCCTTGCGGTCACATTGCATGGGAACTTAAAAAACACCACAGATGCACAATCACTGAACAGATAAGTGATAAAACAATTTCCAGCTTACTTGAAAGGCTCCAACCATATCATGTTTTTCTTTAGAAAGACAAGAAGGCCTACTAAATTCTGAAAAATGTGCAATGGACAAGACTTACCAACTAAAAAGGGAGCCTGAATGGTGGGCCGAGGTGTCGACGATGTATTGTTAAAGTTCGATCCGGTGATCTGCACAAATTGATTTCCTGGCACATTGTAACCATGTACTGCCACATAACCATTGCCCCCGCCAGAAATGGATGGGCTCAATTGGCTAAATGGTTGGTTAGCAGTATTTGCTGCGGTTGAGACTCCATAAATTGGAACATATTGCTGACCAATATATGGGTTTAATGTACCCTACAAAAAGACCTTTTGTCAGAATCGCTTGATGCTTTGTACAACTCTATGTTGTGCGATAACATAAAAGTTAATATTTTTCACACTTGAACCTGTGGATAGATGTATTCGGTCCCATATGTAGTGTAACTGCAAACAGAAGAAAATAAACTGAATGCGCTTCTTATTGGCTTCCAAACAGCGACATTATGCTCCATCAACACAACTGAATTTGATTGTTTGACCATTTTCAAAAGTGGGGGAGAAAAGGGTGGGATGGGTATGCCAAAGGGAGACAGCATGTGTACAAGCTACACTAACTAGATAGCATAATATTTACTGTCACCAAAAGTATAGCTCATGAGAAGGGGAAAGTTAGCAGCATTGTCAGAGTACACAATGGAAGAACAAAACCTGGACATGGCAATAGGCAAATATACCAAAAGTAGACTATATTCCAGTAAGAAAAAGTATATTCTATAGGACATTCAACATTTATCAGGACAAATAGAAAAATATATCCATATATATCGTGAACCCCAATAACCAAAGTTCTCACTTCTCTTTAATTCTTACATATCAAGAAAGTTGTCATTCTTTTATCTAGTAAACCTCTAGTTATAACAACTTGGGTTTCTTCACAATTGTACAACATCGAAGGAAGAAGAGCTAATCCAGCTGTGTTTACTAGTCAAATTAAATGCATTCCATCATATTTCCATACCAAAGTGATAAATGGGGAAGAAGGGAATAGGCAAAAGCTAGAGAAAATATCTTTAAAAATGTTGGTGGCATTGCAATTCCACAGTTCAGATATGTTTCTCTAATCAAGTAAATTTCAAAAGAAGTTTTTTTTCTATTGTACGAAAAGTTGAGGCAAATGCATACTAGATTGGAATGTAGTTAATGTTTGCAATGCAAGGGCCTACAAAATATAAAATACGAACAAGTTCAATTCAACAGTTATGAACAAGCTGCCTAAGAACAGCTTGAAGGTCATAAATAGGTCATCTAAGAACAAGATTGAAGTACTAAATAAGCTGTCTTTCATGCCAGTCAATTAGCATCAGTGATACTTCATCAAAAAATTGAATTTCCTTTAAACTTTTGCTATAAAGAAGTTGGTTGGAAAAGTTAATGAGTCATAATATGAAATAGATCATCTTACCTGTACTGTGGAACAGGGAATCCTTGGTAGTACCCAAGTGGAAGTGGTCGGTGCTGACCATAACCCCCAACGTAAATGCCACTTGGAACTGAACCACCAAAGTTGGACCCGGCTGATCTTGGCCGCCCTATAGAGAATGCGTGTTTTCAGAACAAATGCATATAGAAAGAACACTGTTATCACCACATGAGTATTCCCATGAATTGATTAAGAAGGTAGCCAGGCTCTTTCCTTCTGATTTCCACAGTTGCCTTACTTAATGAAGGACAAGTGGGGATGAATGGAATTCCAGATTAACCGTCATGGTAAAACTGATTGATTCAGTTTGCGGAATATAACACTATTATACTAAGACTCCAGTGTATTAACTTGTTGGAATGCAGCCTTTAGAGCTTAGACACAGTGATCTCCAAATGCGCTTACAGGTTAGTGCAAAGAGGTTTTAGAGGAGAATAATACAGAGGGTCACGGGAGGCTCTGCGCGGCCTAGCGACGCCAGGTTACAATTGGCCCGCCTGCCATCGATCAAAGGCGTAGGGTCCTCGCAGGCCTTCCTCGCCGACTCGGGGTCGCGGAATGTCACCTACGAACATGTAACTCGTAAGCCAAGTAGCCAACACTGCTCCAGCGCTTCCATGGAAGCAGAAACAACAGCAGTGAACCAATGGAGGAGCGAGCACTGACGAAGCCATAGCCCTTGGAGCGACCGGAGTGCCGGTCGGTGATGACAACGGCCTCAAGGATGTCCCCGAAGCGCTCGTAGAAGCGGCGGAGCCTGTCGCTGGTGGTCTCCCAGGCAAGGCCCCCGACAAAGACTTTGGTGTGGGTGGTGTCCCCGAAGGGCGAGGCGAGCAGGTGCAGCCCCGACCTGGAGCTCGACGCCGAGGCCGACCCCGCGTGCTGCTGCTGCTGTTGCAGAGCCATCGGACAAGGAGTGGAGACTAGAGAAGCGGGCGGATCGCTGCATTCGAGACGGGAATTGGAGGGTATCTCCGCTCGC
Source organism: Otatea glauca (assembly GCA_036346275.1). Taxonomy (NCBI): domain Eukaryota; kingdom Viridiplantae; phylum Streptophyta; class Magnoliopsida; order Poales; family Poaceae; genus Otatea; species Otatea glauca. The sequence continues at coordinate 46,589,412 of CM070714.1, forward strand.
CGCGACCCCCCTCCCTCGAGCGCCGCGCGAGGGGGTTTGGAAGGAGGCGGAAGTGGAGAGAATCGGGGGTGGAATGGAAGAAAAAGGTAGGGGAAGGCGGCGGTGGACGACGACGAGGGGAAAGGGAGAATATGATTGGGGCCGGGTTTTCGCATTCGTCTCGCGCCACCTGCTACGGGAATCCAACTCATTTGCCAGCCAAGACCAAGACCAGGGTACACATTTTTGATTTGGAGTCGTTTTTAACCCCGTGGTTTTGAAAACAGCAAACAAATCGAACGGTACGAAAATCTAAATTATTTTAAAATTTAATCAAATCGGCGAGCCAAAACCGAGGTTGATTGGAAAAATAGAGAAAACTGTAAAAAAATTGCAAAAACAAATATCGTAAAATTTTTAAAAACCCAATGAACGCTAAAAATAGTAAAAATATAATAAATATATAAAAATATATGCAAAAACACGAAAACAATTCCGATATGATCTCTCCTAAATATGAAAAAATTTCGACATAACCTTTGCTATATTTTAGACAGTTGAAAGTTGTAAATTAGGCATTTAGTAATAATATGTCAACGAATAATCTTTCATTGCAATACTACTCACATATCAATCACATAAGTGCAAAAATAGGCATTTAGCAATAATATGTCAACAAATAATCTTTTATTTCAATACTACTCACATATCAATCCAACAAGTGCAAAAATAGGCATTCACATAATGACATATCAACACCATTCACATATCAATACCTTACAGAAATTGCTTGTGTAAATAATTTGCAAGAAATTACTTGTGTCAAATTGACGTTGTACAACAAAATAAGTACAGAATATAACTAGTGGTACAAAATACAACTTCCATAATAAAGTTTTGGTAGTTCATGCATGCATACAACAAGAAGTAAGCTTTTCAATATTGGATAACATTAACATGTTAAAATATACCATACCAAGATAATTTATGTGCATACAAACATCGCTACTTGAACAAATATTACTATTTTCGAGTGTCGTCCATTGCTACTAAATATACTTCAACAAATATTGTTACTAAATATAATTCAAAAAATATTGTTACTAAATATAATTGAACAAATATTGGTACTAAATATATTTCAACAAATATTGCTACTAAATATACTTCAATAAATATTGTTGCTTGACATAATTGAACAAATATTGCTACTTGCCATACTTCAACAAATAGTGCTACTTGACATACTTGAACAAATATTACTACTAAATATAATTGAAAAAAATATTGTTACTAAAATATGTTTAAGTAAATATTGCTACTTGGCATACTTGAATAAATATTGCTACTAAATATAATTGAACAAATATTGTTACTAAAATATGTTGAAGTAAATATTGCTACTTGACATACTTGAACAAATATTGCTACTAACAACACTTCTAATTTCTTTCTCTTTTTTTTGCCTTTTCTATTTTCAAGATTTTGATTGGCTCAAAAACGTCTCTAAACTTCGTTTTTTTAAAAAAAAATCATACAAGAGGTCATAAAGCAATTTGTACTAATTTTAGAGATTTTTTGGATATTTTTTCCCAAAATTTTCAAATTTTTTGAATTTGAATTTGAATTCCACCGATAAATCGTTCAGTTTCTGTTCTCGAACCGGAGAGGTATAGTCGAAAACCGAGCGGTTTATCGCGGTTTTGTTAACCCTGGACCAGACACAACATTATTTTTGTGAAGAATCCCTTTGAATTTTCGAGTGAAAGCCGTGGTAATTGCGAAAGGGATTAAGGGAGTGGCAGTGGTTTAGGAGATGAGACTTGAAATGAAATCTCAGTGTCTGTGCTTAAATATATACATCTTATATTCTTAGTTTATGGTTGCATTAAACATCAATTATCAAGAGATTGAATGTATACGTGTTTTATCATTTGTGCCTGAGAGCCTAGTATTGCTATGGATTTTGTATCAATTACTTTGGTGATAATAGGATACTAATAAAATGTTAACTTGTACGCAGACGATAGCTAATTCTATGCTAGACAATCAAAATGCAAGGTTTTTCTTCCAAGTTGTTGGTCAACTCCGAGCACATTTTTGTTGTGTGATCTTTAACATTCCAACAATTGTAGACAAATAAATGGCAAATATATACTAACATAACTGTATATAACTTTATGTATTAAACTATTTTTATGCATAATTACACTATTTTCATGTGGTGCCTCCGTCAACTTTTTTTTTCTTTTTCCGGAGTGTAAATCACTGTGTAGTTTTAGTACTACATCCATTTTTAATAGCATTCTAGAATATTGTACTCTTACCGAGTCACATGTACTGAAGATTGCATTACACCTCTTTGTTAGATCACTTATTGTTTTTATATGGTATATTTTACTCTAATCTAAAGTATTAAATGGTATTGAAAATAGTTAGAGAAGAAGGACATACAAGAAAAAAAAAGTTAAAAAGTCACCTCAAAATTGTAAAATACAATATATTTAGGAACAAATTTTTAAAAGTAAAATAACATATAATCAGGAACAAAAAGAAGAAATTTGTTACTCTTCTCTCTCCCAACAAGGTGTCATTGCTTTTCAGTGCTGGAGTTTCCGTTTGCCATTAATACTCTTGTTACTTTCTTTTTCCAACTCCTAGAGAAAACATACTCTTATCGGTTTAGACAAAATTCCTTATTTGCTACTGAAAGTTGACCAGGTCACTAAATTATTATCGCGAAACTGCTCTTCCTTTCATTGCCATCGGATCTCAATTTTCATCCCGTTTTTGTCACCCCGTCACTTTGTTATGAGTCAACTATCATTTGCAACTTTGATCTTGTCGAAAAAATTTAGAAAATGCCGGTCCTTCTGTGAGGACCCCCCTGATCCCATTTAAGCCAAGCATCATTATGTATAATAGAGCATGATCATTATAATTAAGCATGAGCATGGATTAATTAAGCAAATGCATAATCATGTGCATGGGCATATAGAAGCATTCATACCTGCATGGCTGTGACAGTAAGGTAGTAAAGCAGTAAAGGAGTGAAGTGGTAAAGAGTAATATGGTAAAAGGTGAAAGCACAGTGAAGTCAATGGCAGTCAGGAGGTTCACCTCCCCTCTCCCATTCCCAAAACCGAGGCACAGCCTTCCATCCTTTTCTTTCGGCCAAAAGTCAGCAAAGGCAGCGAGGTGCAACCCCTTGCTCCTCTCAAAACCGAGAGAATAGCAGAGGTCCAGTCCCCTGCCATTACCAACACCAAGGCCACACAAGCGCAACTCCCATTCCCAGCCAAAGGCAAGAGTAAACAACTACATTCCTTAAGCCAAATCGAGAGCTCACAAGAGGGAGAGTTGGCCAAGCAACCGAACTAGAGAAGAAGGCAGCAAGAGCAAGAAGGAGAAGCTAGGAGGGCAGACCAAGAAGAGAAGGAGGCCAGTCCCCCTCAGCCACTTCAACCGCAACTCCTCAAGCTCACAGCACAATCTCAACTCCAAAACCAAACCCTCATCCAGCAAGAGTTCAAGTAGTAGAGAACAGTAGTATAGCAAGTAGAGGTAAAATCATTAAATCCAATAGACTAGCTAGAGGATCGAGTTGGTCTCAATAGAGTGAACTCTGGCAGCCCGCGAGGAAGCGTCCTAGCCAAACCAGTGTCGTCATCCCCGCCCACCAACCTAGAACTCAACCCCAATATCATCATATACCTCTTACCTTTGAATCCCATCATCAAATGGACTCACCTCAGAAGCATATCTGTAGGCAGTAGAGCAAAAACACCAAAAAGCACAAGTAGTAGAGAGTAGGAGAGTCGGCATGGAGGAGAGCCACTTGGCCAAGAATGGCCAAGGAGAGCTCTATCCGGCCGAGTAGCAGGAGAAGAAGGGGCGAGGAGTAGGGGCGAGGCCAGGCTCAGCTGCGGGCGGCCGAGCCGAGGCTGAGTTCATCCATGCGGCGGCCGGGTGTAAGGTCGAGGATGTCGACTAGAGGGGGTGAATAGGTGGTACTAAAATTTCTTCTCTAATTTATTACAAACGCCTAAGAACCCTTATGACAAAACCTTAACAATAAATAATGCGAAAGCGATAAACTAAGTGACGAATACTAATAACAGGGGTACCCCAACAGCCCGAAGCGACGAGCCAGCGGCCTCAAGCATATCTCCAGCCCAACAGGCCGCGCCCGGCCCGCCACCGACCGAATCGCCTGCGAGACCGCACAAGACATCCGCTCCCGACCGGCCAGGGGAAGCGAATCCGACCGGACAGCGCTCCCGACCCTCTTGGCGGGGCGGGATCTCCCGACTCCGACCGGACAGCGCTCCCGACCCTCTTGGCGGGGCGGGATCTCCCGACTCCAACCGAACCAGGGTGACGGACGCCGAGGGCCGCGTGTCAGGTCCTCATCGGCCTACCGCCACGTACCCCCCGAATGAGGTCAATCGGAGTGACTATACAAGGGCAGGTGGCTCCTTCCCAAGAAGATCTGGTGACTGCAGAAGACAAAGCTTCCAGCCCCATCAACCGATCCACGTCTGATCTGAACGCACGCTCCCTCCCGAGGCAGCACCAACGTCACGCACCGCAACGTCAGCATTCGCAAGGGTCACAGAGGGCAAGTACGCTATTTCCCGGGGAATACCTAACCTCCCTGACCACCAAGGCTACCAACCCAGCATGGGCAAGACGGGTGGCGACCAGTCCACAGGACGAAGGACCGGAGCTCCTAACATAGGTCACCTCGCTCTTCCCCCCAACTCTCGATGTAACTCGCCTTCCTTCAGTATAAAGGAGGCGGGACTAAACGATTCAAAGGGGGAGATAAGAACACGAGGAGACTAAGTCATTTAGGAGCCTCGTCAGTAAACATAATGCAAAAGCAATACAATCGCCATCCGAATCGGGTAGGGACTTTCGGCCGAACCAAGTATACATCTTGGACTCACGAGTCTAACCATTCAGGGAGTGGAACGCGCGACCCCTTAGACTTACAAATTTACTTGCCGGCGCTCGAAAACGCCGACACTAAGGTTTTGACAATTAAGGCCTAAATCAACTAGGCTTACTAAGTGCACTAACTAATTATGTCTCTAACAATAATTTGCAGTCCTATAGACAATCAAGCAATCAATAAATTTAATACTATGAATATAAATTGCTTGAATGTAAATTAGCACAAAGAAGCAAACCACAAGGAGACATAATACATTTTACCATGGTATTCGGAGACTTGTCGGTCTCCTCAAGTCCACGTCGAGGCAAGCCCAAACCACTTTGGACCGGCTCGGTGACCTTCCTTGCAGGAGCTTGTGAAAGGCACCAGGAGGTTTGTGAAGTTTTGAAGTCCACCTATTCGGAGTGGAGAATGACTACCACGAGTGGATGATTTAATTCCTCGCGTGGTCTCAAGTCAGAGCTAGACTTGTGAGAGTACTCTAACAAGGAGTAGGAGAGATCGTCGAATATCCGAGACCTCAATAAAAAAAGGTTTTTGTCCCTCGTCACTTTTACGTATCCGCACTTACATTATTGTATTTTAATTCTGAGCTCATTTGGATTGCGTAGAGTTGAAACTAAGCTGCAAAACTTCATTAGAAATACTAAGCACTTAGGTTAGACTTGTAAAGGTTAAATTTTTAAGTTAGCCTTTGAGAAAAAAATCCCAATTCATCTCACTTTCGGGCATAAACTTCAGTTGTGATTGATTAATTAAATATTAATTCTTCCTTGGCCAAAAATATACGGTTAAATCTTGTTCGCATGGCCATTTGTTTGTCATACATATCCTAACTCGATCAGGCCACAAACATATAATATTATCTGCAACTAGCATATTTACCCGCTCAACTGTACGTCTAGATATTATGATATTATGATACAATTGTCTTTGATATACAACTCTATTTCTAATGATTGAAATACAATTGTATTTGTTATATAACTCTATTTATATATAATTAATCTGCACCGTTATAATCTGACCTTACCAAAATAAGTGGTGGAGACCCTTTCTTTGATATACAACTCTACTTCCAATGATTGAAATACAATTGTATTTATTATATATGAATAATCTGCACCGTTATAATCTGGCCCCACCAAAATAAGTGGCGGAGATCTTTCTCTTTTTCTTTCGATTAATGTGAGAATTTCTAGAATTTAGGATTATTATGGGATTTTCTAGCACTTAAAACGAATGAGGTGCTTAAATATCACCGGTTGTTTTTAGATATATAGATAAAACAAATCTAGAAATTTAACGCAAAGGTTGTTTTAGCTAGTTTATAGCTTGGTTTTTACTCGTGATCACTATTTAAATTGTATATTAGGACAGCGCACAGAAATGTTCTAAGAAACGAAAAATAAGGTGTAGTGACAAGATTTTACATCTCATGAACAAGAAATAACCTGTACCGACCTTTGCATAAAAAAATTCGTACCGTATTAGTATGATCTTCCTTTCAATTTACGGCGCCAATGAGTAGAATATACAAGCTAGGTAGTACTAACCAAGCTATCATCTATATAACTCATTATTCTTGGGGAGGTACGGTAGGCAGCGAACAAGAACAATTATTGTTACAATATTTGTTTTAAAAAAAATTGACAAGAAAATAGAGTTTTTTTAAAAAAAATTATATGTTTTTAAGATATTAAAAACTTTTTGGATGTTTTTTTGTTTTTAAGGTATTCTTGAATTTTGTTTTTTTTAAATGTAATTTTGAAAAATATTTTATCTCTCTGTTAAAATCTCTATCTGTCTCAGTAATTCTTTTTACTTGCAGCAACGCAGAGGTCCGTTACGTATCTAACTTACTAAGTAAACAAAGGAAAGAAATTAAGGAGAGTAACACGAGAATTCTACCCTGGCGTCTGTGTAGTGTAGGCACATGCATAAGTTGGTCCTCCTAGTATGAGATAATAAGAAGGTAGTATTAGCAGTACGTGGTCCTAATGCTAATAAGTGCATATATCACATATTTTATTGTCTGTACATGCATACTCGTGTGCGAGCAGGTGAGAGCGTATGTGTCTGATAAAGAGACAGTGGGCTTGTACATGTGTGCAGCGTAAAGAGAAAGATAGGCGTACTATTTAGAACTACTGTTGCGATTACGGAATTGATAGAATGGGTGAGTTTGATACCATCGGACGCATTCAACTTCTACAGTTTTATCTTGTCTTCCTAGGTTGCAAGCCTCTTCCTTCCTACTTCATCTAGCTCTTTCTCTCGCACGTCTTCTCCTTTGTTACCCTAATACCTTCATAAAAACCACTCTTATCATGTTTACTTCATAAAAATTACATGTACAAATTTTAAAAAATTCTCAAAAAATTACTATACGTAGGGGAGATGAGCTTTTATAACCCTGTAAAATTTGAAAGATCAAACTCAATCGTATTTAAAAGCTATGAAGTTGACAAGCAGTGAGATGAATAATGCCAAACAGTAAAAAAATCATTATTTAGACTGAGTTTGTCTTTTTCATATATTTCAAATATGATTAAGTTTAGACTCAAATTTCACATGATTATAGAAGCTCACCTTCTCTATACATAGTAATTTTTTTAAAACTTATTTATATAAGTTTTATAGAACTTACACGATATAATTGGTTTACACCGGATACCTAGCCGTGCCTAACCACCCGCGAAGCCAAGACAAGCAGCGCGGCACTCGGCAAGGGCGCGGGCAGCAAGCCAGGCCTGTAGAATGGCTCCGTTCCACCGCGCGAGCACAGCCGCGCAGCTCGGTCCCGCCGCGCGCGCGGAGCCACCAGCTTTTGACGAGCGTGCTAGCAAAATTGCTCGTTATACGGAGGAATCGCACTGTCGCACGTACCGTTTTGCTAATTCCACGACTCTGTCCGTCGCGTTGCACGAGCGCGCTAGCTAAAATTAACCGTTCGGTTTTACAAAGAATAGCGCGTACCGTTATGTTAAATTCCTCCAAGAATGGTCGTCGCCTCATGCTAGCTAGTAGCGTGCACACATCTAACTGAAGGCGATCGGCGTCGAGTCGACAGGTCAGGCGCGCTCGCTCCGTAGGAAGCCAATCCTATACTGCCAAGGTGAAACATGCATGCAAACTAATAGTGGTTTATTGACCTTTTTTTCTCTCCTCAATTCACACTACATATTCCAAAAGGCATGCGGGCACGTAGAAAAGCGTAGCTTTGAGTGGGCTTGGTCAAGGCAACAGAGCTGTGCAAGTCCCTTTATTTTGAAGGTGTATACTTTTTTTTTCTTTTGAAAAACTGAGAGAGGAGAGGTGCTTTTATGTTTTTCTTTTTGACAGTTATACAAATATTAAAATATGAATGAACGGTAGGTAGTGATTATTTATCTTTTCGCTTGCTTCAAAATTTATGCAACTTGTATTGAAAGGGAAAGCATTGAAGCCCTGCTCAAATTTCATCCTCACGTTATCTAATTTTCATTTCTCATCTACAAAATCAGATAGATTCCGTCCTCTAACTTGCAAAATCATTATAAATCACATCCTAAATTGATTTTGTGGGTGATTTTGGATGACAAGACCACCACATTGTCAATTTTACCAATTCATCTGCCATGTTAGCAGTCTGACCTCACATTTCAGTCCCCCTTCTCTCACTTCTCTCTCTCTCCTCTCTTACACTCTTCCTCCACTTCTCTAGTTCTCTCCCAGCTCTGGCCTCTTCTTGCCTTACCTCGTCACCAGCGGCGACGGAGGGGATTGACGGCGTCGACGAGTAGGTGAAGAGGGCCGACGGTGGACGAGGAGGGGGTGGCCGCCATTGGATTCAGTCACGCTGCCGCCAGCAACCCTTGGTCGCTACGCCGCCGATCCTACACGCCAAGTGCTTTCGTTATGCCAATCTTTCCCCGCCGCTGCTATGCCACTCTACGCTGGCCGCTGCCTTTGTCGTCATTAGAAGCGTGTACCGGAGGCCAGATCTGGTCGGCGCACGCACATGATGATGGAGGTCGGCCATGAGTACACAAGATGGCCGAAATCGATTTGAACGCCAAATCCTATTGTTAGAATCGATGGGGACCTAGTATATATCCGAAGACCAGAGGTGAGGGAGACGCTGGATCTGGCCATCACCGCCATTGTACATATCGTCCTCACGATCCCCTCCTCTCTCTTACTCGCTGCCGGCCTCTGGCTATGCATGTTGGAGGTGCACATTGCCAGCCGTTGGAGATGGCGATGAAGTGGCACGAGCTTGAGGCGAGGAGCGCAGGTGATGCAGCGATTGAGGTAGGGCTGATAAGTGGGGTTAAGAATTAAGATGATGATGTGGCAGCCAATGCAGTGAAAACAGCCTAAGAAACCAACCTAGTGTCGTGATTTGCACAATTAAACCCTTATCACATCCAAATCAGTGGCCACCACACAGTTAACACAGTTCGGAACTTGGTCCATCTAGAGCATCATAGCACCCCGGTCCAGCGTGTGGCTCCGTAGCTTTCCAGTTCATGAGAAACTCGATTAACGAAGGGTTGAGTAATTATCATCTACCATTCATTCATACTTTAATATTTGTGTAACTGTCAAAAGGAAAAACATGAAAGCACCGCTCAACATAAAATTCCAATGAACAGGAAATAAACAAGAACTTAATCTCCTAGAAAAGAACTCCATTCACTACTACACAAATGCTCATCACAAATGGTTTTGTGAATCGTCTGTAAACATGTGTCAACGATAAGAAAAATACATCATAGATGGTTCCTAAACCGTCAGTGAAAATTAACATCAAATACGGTTCTAAAGTAACCGTCTGTGATATCTAACACTATCAGAGACGGTTCTAAATAGTTATTATTTAAAATCGTCTCCGATGATGTGGACATCAGATAATGGTCACAACGGGATAACTACCGTATAGAGGAAATGCACTGCTACGTATCCATTAGAAACCGTGGTTCAATTATCTAAGCTCAAGCATCTAATGGCGTCCAATTTTTTTGTGTGAAATTAATCCATTTAGTACTAGATATCCTTCCTGTTGTGTTTATTCTGTATTTACTGTCACCTAAATTGAATGTGGCTATGACAGAGCCACTTACCTTTTGCAGAGCAGCAATGCTGATTCATTCTGTGACAGAATATTGACCAAAACAAACATGAACATCAAATGACCAATATTTGCCATCAGTATTATTGAGCAATTTTGGAAACTCAGACAAGCAGAAACATGTGAACTGATCGACCAAGCAGGAATTATTTGACGTATTATGGGAACATCTCCGGTTCAACTTAACCCCCAACAATCTAAGCTCTATTGACAAGAATACATGTTTTGCCAATTCATACATTTGAGGCTCAAAACCGAGAGACGGAGTCCCCTATGTCGTCTTAAAATCCGCCTTGCTCTTGTCTGCGCTGAAGCCTTGCCTCAATTGACCCTATTGACACTTTTGCAAATCTGATCTTTCTGCGTATATAATTACAAAAATAACCACTTCTTTGACCGCAGAAGCATATGTTACCTATCGTATCTATGTACCATAAAAGGGTCCTGAACCCGCGGGAGACAAGCCGACCACGGTAGCAGGTAGATGACCCACTATGGCAAGCTTACTACCACGCTAACCAGGCTCGACAACTAGGTGCCAAGCACCTTATGCTCGGCATCGTCCTCCTACACCTATGTCCTGGCTCAGCAGCACCCTCCTGTCGCGATATACGGGCACAACAGGTGACACTTTTCGCGGTTGAGAGTGGGGTCATTTTAGCAAAAACAAATTCACGTGGAAAGGGGGCTAAAAAAGGCTTCGGCTTCGTCTGCGCCTCCTGTCTTGATTATAGCATGTGCAACTCCACACCGTGCAGCTGCGTCGGCATCGCCCACCGCCGAGCGCAAATTAAATTGTCACATGCTTCCAAGAAGCAGTAGCGCCCACAGCACCTCTCCACACAACCAACGAGGTCAATTTTAGTGGATTCCGATTAGGGATGAAAACGTAAACGGAATTTTCGACTGTTCCGGAGATAAACGGAAACAAAAGCCTTTTTTCGGAAACGAAAACGGAAAATATCGGTACAGAAACAGAAACGGGAGAGCCATTTCCGACGCAAACGAAAATGGAAATTCCGTATAAATGAAACCTAAAATTCCGTCGAAAACTTAGCCCACTTGGCCCAAAAAGGAGAATGTTGAATTAAAATAATTTTAGAAATGCAAATGGTTTTATAGAAAATATCAAATAGAGTTCAAAAATTCCAAAAAAAATTCTCAAAAATACTTTGGAACATTTTTAACTTAGGAAAATTATTTCTAGCGTAATTTTGGTTTTATTTTTCACGAATAAATTAATTTTATAAATCTAAAAATAGCAAAACGGCATTTATAAACTCCAGAAAATCCAGGATAAATCTCAGAAAATCATAAATAAAATTAAACAATAATATGCAAATTTTAGGACATTACACCTTTATAGTTGAAGGAGTAAGAAGATATCAATGATAATGATATGGAGGAGGACATGATGGTCTGATCTGAAGGACAAATAGCGAGCCTTCAGCTGATAAACTTTGGAAAAAACTTCCTAGTGATACCAGTGAACATAATATTATTCTTGTGTCCGGCTTAGAGGTAAAATGAGTTACATTGTTTTTGCGGTCACATATATTGTGAATTATGATCATGTACTATGTTCTTATGAAAATTTTCACTTTTGTTTCTGTATCCACTCCGTTCCTTCCACATCCATTTCTGTATCCATTTCCGGGGTTTCTAATTTCGTTTCCATTACCAGTAAAAAATGTGGAAACATAACGACAATTTACCGACCGTTTTCATTCTGTTTTCATCCCTAATTCTGACAGATTAAAGCTAATGGAAGAGAAAGTGATATGCAGGTAGCGATCACGACCGACAGCCCTTTCATTCCTCTGCGGTCGTACGCGTTGCGGCATACCATATTCTGAGATGGAGAAACCCTTAAGGCCTTGTTTGAGAAGGCCATTCCCGGTTGGGATCCTGTGGATGGGCCAAGATCCCAACTAGAAATAGGCTTCCCAAAGAAAGTCTGAATGCAGTTTTTTCGAAAAGACATAGGGTATTTGGATTAGAGGTATTTCATTTGAATGTTTTAGGATCTAATTTAAATTTAAACTAAATCCTAAAATCTATTAAAAAATTACTATTTATCCAAACAGACCGGTAATCTGTTTCTTGCCTAGAAAATTTTACACCCCGTGGACATGTTGTGGCACATGACACCACAACCGGTTAACAATCACACGGTAGGCGCGTATCAAAATTTGGTTTATTAATTGATCACAACCGGCAGTTTGAACAATTATTCTAGTTCAAACTCATTAACAACAAACTCTCGTACACTATCAGAGCCAAAAATGACCCAAAAAAATCTCGAAAACTACGAAAGAATAAACCGTGGGATTGCAAGATCACTGTTTAACCCCAACAGTCATATGGAACAAAATAGAACCAGGAAACACGTGGACTCTACGCCACACCATGATTGGTTCTAGAGTGCTGGTGTCTGGCCAGCGGAAGACGAAGACATGATAGCCAGTGTCTCCGTCACAGAAGACATAGCACTCAGCGCCGCTTTGAGAACATCCTGCGAGCACCCAGGCTTCACCATGCTTTTCACCTGCATGACATACACGAATTAAACACCACGCAGAAACTTGTTGTCAACGAGGGATTCTGAGGGTTTACAAATCTGTCAATTCGTGGGGTCATGAGAACTACCTTCTCCAAGTATTCCTGCAATTTCTTGATCCTGCCCATGTAGTCTTGATCCTCAACGCACAGTGAAATGGGCTTCGAATCAGCACCTGGCCCTTCGAATTGGAGTGGTCCAGGGTTTCTGTAGATGTCTTCCAGCAAGAAGCTGGAAGAATTCTGCCTCAACAGCCTGTAAAACACAAGTCCGTTATTGCTAATGAGATTACATGTCTTCTTTACTGTAGTACTAGAAAGATCCATTCAAACAACAGACAATGGCAAGTGTCCAAAGCGGCAGAGTTTAGTTAAATATCATAATACATGACACTTTTTTGTTCAAATAATATAGCATGATCAACACATTTCACGTACTCGAATGCTTTTCCTTTCAAGTCGACGCTAGCCATATGCAATGCTGGCTTCCCAATTTGTGTGGCTGCAGGACCACGTGACCATCGCTTCACGGTCATCATAGACTGATCACAGGAAAACAGTTGTGGGTTATGTATTCCCTTCATACCCATCCTACATTAGTCGGAAATGGACTGATTCACATGTACAACAAATTCTGTAGTGGCATAATGACACAAATCTTACCGAAATAGGAGCGGCACCACATCGCCACTTGTTCACGGGACTTTTAAGATTTGTCACAGTGGCCATGTAACCGTTCAAACCAGCAGCTAAGATGTGATAACACACATGACCCAGCACCTGAAACCAACAAATACAAGATAAATCAACAGAAATCAATATGCTATGTCAAAATAGTAAGATGAGCTGGAACTTACATAGGCATAATCACAGTCGAACTTTGAAGGCAGTGCACCCCTAGCTTGGTAGCCAAAAAAGTGACAGATTGCATTGAACTTCTTTCCTTTGTAAGTGCCTTCCTTCTGAAAAGTAGCCAAGAATATTATGAACCGATAGAACTATTGCTTACTCTACAAGTAGATTTTGAGACATCCATATGTGGCTCTCAATTAAACTGGCAGTTACAGGGTCCACACAAAACATACCAAACGTCTGTTCATTTCAGTCTCAACTAATTGAGCTAGAAGCTTTTCAGTTTCAATCTGCACAGATATACATGTAGAGGTGCAATCAAAAACATTAAAATAAAACAGATCAGTGTTATTCACCAATAATTGACAGGTTTCATGTGCAACTGTGCCTGAGAAAGTTGAGCTGAGTCATCAGATTCAGGATGGAGAAGCAGCTGCATCAGAAAAACAACAATGTTGAAGCAACAGACACTTGATGTGAGTTATGAATTTCCGAGAATTAACAAATGAGAAAATACACACCTGCTTCCTAATAAATGGAGGCAAAAACTCAAATAGTGCAGATGCCCAAGGTGAAAGCTGAGAAGAGATATTCTCTATGGAAACACCTTTACCATGGAGGCCATGGATTTCCTATGATCAAGTAGCTCCATTAGTAAAGATGTAAATGAAATAATGAATAGTCATAGGACACATAAAAACTTACCTGAAGCAAAGCATATAGTTCAGGAATATTCTCCACAAGGCCCTCAGGAATAAGTACAACCCCATGATACTTGTCTGTGGAAAATATACTCAAAATCCATAAATTATCAGGGAAAATATTAGGACACATGAGCATTTCACCATCATAGGCAAAAAAAAAAGCCCCTACCTTTTTCGGCTCTCGCCTGAACTGCATCACATATCTGCTTTGTAATATCAAAAATTGTGAGTTTTGATGCAGCAACCTCCTCCCCTAGGATAACCTGAGCATATGATACAAGTTCAAAAAAAATGTAAGCAGATTTTGTGACCCAGGTCAACAGGCAGGTACAAGTGAAAAGCAAAAGTCGAAACCATATTTGGATGCGATTGAAGAGCACACTCCAATGCCACATGAGAAGCCTTCCGTCCCATCAGACGAATAAAATAGTAATACTGCCAGAAAGAATACAGCCACAAGGCAGAAGAAATTTAATTCAGTAATTTGAATTTGTAAACAGAGTAAGTTCAGAAGGCCTTGTGGGAAAACTAGGCCTATCTAATAACGATACTGAGAAAAATACTGAACATACTTCATCTGAGCAACAAAAAAGAAAAAGAGAAGCATAGGAAGATCTCTCCAACTCCAAGTCACATATAGTTGTCATCTGGTCCTAAGCTATGCTAATTTAGACTTGCACAAACTAGCATAGCGTCTGGAGCAAATATGTTGCAGTGCTGGATGCTGAACGAGCACTAGCATCCTTGAATGCCTAGGCCAAGCTTGTGTACACCCTATATGTGGACCTCTCGTGTAGGCTAAAAGTAGAAGGTGAATCGCCAACAAGAACCTATCCTGTTCTATTTTTGTTAGTTCCTTCTGTATTGAGACTCAAAGAGTGTCCATGCAGATCTTCCTTTGGTTCCTTTTCATTTGAATATCAGAAATTCTTTAATGCCAAGTCAATTACATGCATTTCTTGTCTCATGGCATTTAGCAAGACCAAGAAAGGTATCGACAATACGTAAATTTTTACCATACAACTAAGAAAGTACATTAGAATAAACAAGATGCAGTTTAAGATGCCATCTATCATATGTTATATTACCTTCTCAGCAGACAAAGCATCAGTGCAGACATTGCTTATAAGTTGCGAGTTCACCTGTTAGAACAATAAATAAGTTCAAGGAGCCATTATAAATTGCAAAATGATAAATAAATATATACTACAAAATAACATGACAATAGATTGATGACAATTTGCAAGTTGAGAAAACAGTAGCATAACTCAAAAGGTAATTTCACAAGCGCAACCTCAATATAACAAATCAACTTTTCATAATAGGTAAATAATGCTCTGTAAAGAGATAAGGAAAGCATCGTGAACTACAGGCATGGTAAAGGAAGTTCCAGCATAGTAATGTGAATTCAACAGTCCCTACCTTGCATATGGTATCGAAACCAACAGTTGTCTCAACAAACTGGTTCTTAAGATCTCCATTCAAAGTTACAGGAACACCTACAACCTGTTTGATAATGATTGTGTCAGGTCATTAACAGACAAGGAAAGATACAAACTTTGCACTGGGCACAGGGGATCCAGAATTACGGTGCAGTTAAACAAACCAAAAATATTCAATATACCTTTGTTGCACACTTTGCCTCAGCAAAAGTCTCAGCAAGTTGAGCAGCATCCGTATTTGATGTGACACCTTCAAAACAAACAGCAATTTAGGATTATAGCAAATGTATAATGTACTTCAATCTTAGTAGATTAATGTCACATAGCATACCTCCAATGGTTACCAGAGCATCCAACTTCAAAGCCTGGCAACTAGCCATTGCACCATTGACCTGCTCTGTTGTTCTAATTTGATCCTTTGTCCGACCAAGCATATCATAACCACCTTGGTTTTTGTAGGAAGAAAGAACTTCCTTGGTGATCTCCAAAGTTTTCTGTGCAAGAAGACCATCGGTTCCTCCTATTTCAACAAAAATATATATGTAAAAAGTATTTACATAATTTTAATGTGTTGAACAAATTTCCAAATATCAGCTCTGTGCAGGCAAACAGGCATGCAAGGACAGGGCCACAAGAGGGCCTCCAGGGTCCAGGCCCCCAGGGCACAGGACTCTCACCAAAGTTTTGTTGTGTATCTGTTTTATATTTGTAATCTCTTTTATTTTGAGGTAATAGACATAAGAAAGGCAAGTTATGTGTGCGAGATCTTGTAGAAAATCATGCTGCTACTGGTTTTACTAAAATTTTCCTACGAAATACCTGCATGTTGCGAATTTGCGCACAGTAAAGTTTGGTTAGAAACCTTCATATCTCGCTACATTTATGTTTAAAGCATACAATGATGCATTTATGCTATGTTAGGTTGACTGTAATAATAAGTAGTCAAACAATGAAAGCAAAACAAAGTAGAAACATATTAATTAAATCTAAATCATTGGTGACTACAACGAAAACACTACTATGCCTAGTGCGCTCCGTTGCTTGTAAAACTGTTAAAGCACAAGCTGGACATCAGAAAGCCATACAAAGCCCATTTGGAAATAATAAGTGGAAATGCAGGTGATTGAATGTTCCTGGCACCTGCAAAAGATCAAATTACTCACCGAGAAAACCAATAAGTTTGCTGTTTGGGTTGTGAGCCTTGATAGCCTCATGGAGTCCCCAAATGACATTGTGGCCACCTGGGGACTGCCTTCCACAGAAGACAACACCAACCCTGCATCCAAAACAAAACAATCAGATGTTTTTCTCTCTGGCATTCTCTTCTGTATTCTCTTAATCTTCCCAATTTTCTCATAAGAATCCCTACCAACACTAATGCAATCATGGGGAGAACAATGCTCTCTACAGCACATTTCTTATCACCATGATGATTGTGCAAGGTGAAAATTTCTGCATGCAGAAACGTAAGGGTGCATATAGAAAATACCTGACGACAGGGTGCTCTGATATGATGGTAGCATCAGGGACATTAGCCGTCTTTCTAAGGAAATGAGCCAGGGGCTGCCCATAGGTGTGGAGGAAGACGTGGCTGATCACATGAGCGCCTGCAGGATCGGCAGCAATCGCCGCATCACCATATTCCACCCTCACAGTAGTGCCCTGGTTCACATAAAGTGAGGAGATTCAACGCGTACCCAAGAAAATCTTTCCACAAAAAAAACCATGAATTCGTCTCATCCAGGCATCAGTATACCCGGACAGGAGAAAGGCTAATTAGATAGCGATTACCGAGTCAACCAAAACGTATCCAGGGCCCGTGAAAACTAACCGAAAAAGTCCATGATTGCTACAGAAGAATCAATCATTTTACTCCCAGTTGCAACGTTCCACTACAACCCATAATAAAACAGCAACAGGACGACACCAAAACATGAAATCGAGCTTTTTAAAATCCCCCTGCGTGCGGCTCCCCGCAAGTCAGACACGCCGACCGATCTATACTAGCGGACACAACTAGCACTTGGCAGGCGACGTCCACTGCGACTCAGATCCAGTCTCGCCAACCGAAAGCGACGGCCTCGTCGATCAGTGACAGCTGATACACCTATGGCCAAACCCCGGAAAAAACAAATCGGGAGCAGGTGAACCGTAAACCCAAGCGCCGAGAAGGACGATCCGGCCGCAGAACAGCGCAGGATCTGGCGCCGCGCGGGTCGCCAGGCCGCAGATCTGGGCCGGGAAGCCTCAGAGGAACGCAATGACACACGCACGGGAGGCAGCAGCGGCAATAGGAGGATACGGACCTGGAGGCAGGGGGGCAGCTCGGGCTGGTAGAGCGCGCGCTTCTTCTGCACCTCCGAGAGCTCGCGCGGCACGCCGTAGTCGGAATCCATCGCCGGCTAAGCGCTACTGCCCCCGCTTCTACCGCACTCTCGTCGCCGGCGCTAGCTTCGATTCGTTTTGTTGGTGGTGGTGGCTCAGTCTCACTGGGGTGGGGGAGATGCGGCGGGTGCGGAAGAGGTTTTTATACCGGAGGCGGCCCCTGCGACCCCTCGCGCACGCCAATGCGCTCTCGCCTCGCGTGACGTCCCGTGGTCCTCGTTTCCGAGCTGCCTCCCCGGCATTCCACGATATCACATCCGCGCCCCTGGATCGGGGCCACCGGATCAGGGTTTGAAAATCAAAATTCGGCTCGAGATCGAGATTTGGAACCGGTCGTAAACCTGTTTAATTTAAATTTCTATTAAAAAATTTCGGAAAATTTAGTATATTTTTTGACATTTGTCATGAATTTTAAAAAAACTAATTTGAGAGACGTTTTTTTGAGTAAATCCGAATATATACCATAGAAAAGAAAAACTTTCATGTATATAGATCGTATAAATTCTAATTGTACTTTTTAGATTCAATAATATATTTTTTTGGTTTATGGTATTGACCTGGGATGTTTTTACGAAATCAAAATTATGTCTTTATTTCTAAAAAATGAAAAGGGATAAAATAGCTGGGTTATTTTTTTAATATAAATACAGTACCAAATGTGATGAAAGAATCGGTTGTTATTAATACTATAAAGTGGTCATTAATACTCAACAATATCAAGCGTAGCAGTGACCAAAAAGTGGTTATTAATATTAGAAAAGTGGTCGTTGTTTCTTTATAATTAATGATAGCAAGCTATCCCGTTGTTTAAAAAATTTGTACCTGGTCGTTAGTACTGTTAACCGTGGAGCCTTTAAAGATGGCTAACAACCATAATTCTGTGGTTGTTAGTGACTTTTAATGACTATATCTAGCGTCGTTAATAATTGTTTTACTAGTAGTTCTAATCATTTATTGAATATCCTTGATTGTCCTACAAATGCCCTAATATTTTATCATGTCATCACAAAAAATAGTATTTTAGTATAAGAGGTCATTGTTTTGAGTTCTCACATTACTTTTACTTGAATATCCAGCATTTTTTTCTACTTTTTCTTGATTTTTTTTCCAATTACTGCTGAGAATGCCAATTTTCGATTTAAACCAGTCAAAAATCGGTAAAAATTGATGAAAAATTGGTAAAAAACAGTGGAAAATCGGTAAAACCGATAGGTTTTCGATTCATTTCAGCCGCTATTTGACCGCCGAGTTAAAAAAAATGACTTTAAATTTTATTCAGTTTCTACCAATTTTCAACTGATTTTTGACAAAAATCCATACCAACACGATTTTCGTGCTTGGTTCGATAACGTAAACCCTGCACCGAATTCGCGTACGATTTTTGAATTTGCGTCATTGCGCGCGTATTGAGCTTGCCGCACTTCCGCAGACTGCAAAAAACCACGAACCGGATTCAACCCTTTTTTTTTGCTGATTTGCGTGTTCGTACTTCGTACAACGATTAGTAGCTGTGTTTGAAACTTAAAGGTGCAAAATTATACACTGGTAAGTAGAAACAAATAAGTTAACATCAATATTTTAACGCAAAGGCAATGCAGTCCAGAGCATGTTGAGGTTTTATCACCAATACCCCCAACAAATAGCTTGCTAAAAAGTAAGTATTTTTAGTTCATACAATGATACAATCCACTAAAATGAGGAATCGATGTATGCACAGAAATTTCGCTTCAGGACGAGTTTCCCAGGAACGCATTTATAAACATAGAAAAAAAAAGAATAAATATTGTAAAGAAACTAATCCTTCATTTAGCCTACTTCCAGCTTTGTCCCCCGTCTCTCTCCCTCCCTCTCAAAAAAAAAAGGGAAAACGACTCATAGAAAAGGTCCAAGTATGAACCAGCTAATTTATGTCTACTAGAGAAAAGATCGCAACGCCGGCTATGGATGGCAGCAAAGTTCTGGTACGGCAGCTTGACACCACGCGTCTGCTCAAACCCTACTTCTGCCACAAAATTGTCTTAGAGCCTGCATAACAAACAGAAGATGCGACATCAAAACACAAGTTTTAGTGTTCAAAGCAAGGAATGGCTAAGGTCGCCAATGCACGAACCTAGAAATATCCAGAAATACCACTGGTACAGTTGTGCTGCACTGCAGCCAAAGGAAATTGAAGTGAACAGAAGCTGTATCTACATATCAGCATGCCCAAATGGTGCACGCACAAATAGCTGACCGTGAAGCGTGACAACGGCTGATGTTTGATGAGGATCAATCCTCAATGGCAAATCGATAACCTGAGGCAGAGTGATCAATTCCTGTTAAATACTTAAATTAATGGGAGTCCCCAAATGTGTATGTGTTAGTATTCAAACAGCTGGGATCACCTTCTTGAATGGAGTGATGCCCCAAGGATTATCAGGCTGCTCCGGGTCCCCAGTTATAACCAGACGTCCAGCAGGATCTGACTGAACATGCACCTGCACCATTTAGAACAAAAACTAAAAGTTATCTGACAAACTCTCTTGTTTGTGTCACACATATCTCCGATTTTAAATCAGGCCTTCAGCATGAAAGGATCAATGAAAGTGTTTGAAGTGAGACCTTCAGCATGAATAAGCAAGCTTTCTCACCTCTTCACGTAGAAGCCCAGGAACAAGCGCATAGATTTCAAAGCAATCTTTCTGCAAGAAAGTATTAACCAAATGAAGCAACTTCAGCTCAATTCCAAACGGAACTTCTAGCTAAACCAGCTCTTAATTATTTTGAGATTCCAGATTATCACTTCACAATATTGCTGTACTCTGTAATACTTGTGCACCACCATGTGATTAAACGAAATAATACTGGTGAAACTTACAGTCTGACGCACATTAATCTTCACCCAATCAGCAGGTTCTCCAACATCAATGACCATAGAATCTTCCCTGAAATTGAGCACTCCATTACATACAAGAACAGGTACCACATCCGAATATATGGATTCTTCTGCCGAGCTCAATTCTTCCTATTATATAGCATAATAACGTATTCGGCGACCAAGTCCTCTTCATCTAACATATCATCCACTGAGAGTCTGATACTAAACATAACCGAGAGGATAGAAGCCTTAACTGCGACTTGTTTACTTTTGTACGGGACACCTTGAGAGCACTCTCTGGACTAGATGCTTTCTTCCTCTTGAGTACCCCTAAATGTGTCAGGAATAATACATGAGAAAAAATAGCATATGCATTAGTGAAAGAAAACTTGTAAAGCATACCAAAGCCTTTTAGGTTCTTATCACGACTTGAAAGAGGAAGTGAATCTTTGTCCTGTACAAATGTAAACATATTTACATGAAAGTAGTAGGTAACAAAAGATGCATGCAAATAAAAGGCCGAATTTTTTACCTTTAAAATGTGATCCCCATAAATGTCATTGGCAAGGAGACGGTGTGCATGCCAACGCTGCATAGCATGCGCTGCAGCATCCCTTCTGACCCTGGCAGAAGATGAATAATTCATACCTATCTGCAAAACAGTAAACAAAATCGTCGAACTAACTAACGTCAGCGGCTTGCAGCCAGCAATACTTCAATAGCAAAACACTTTCAGCAACCTTAGCAAATAGATTGATAGAATTAATCTTGTAATTGGGAAAGTTTGGTTTAGAAAATGTTGAGTCTGTTAAGATTAGGAGTTCGGATTGCTATCCAAGTTAGCATTTAATTTCTAGTATAAATAGCAATGAAAAACTAGAAAACGCGGAGCAGTTGCGAAGGCCAACAAAAAAATTCATAGCTGTTCCAATAATTGGTATCAGAGCCTAAAGATTTCGGATCAACCCGCTACCCCCGGGAGGAGACTCCCGGAGGCGGCACCAAAGGAAACAGTCAGCGACTTCGGCACGGCGTGGATGCAGGGCGTCCAATTGACGGACGCGGCGACGCAGTCGACGGCGTTCCAAGGCACCGTCGGGTACATGATATCAAAATTCGCGTACATGAGGACTGTGTCACCAAAGGTGGACGTGTTCAGCTTCAGGTTCCTCATGATGGAGCTGTTCACCAAGCGAAGGCCGACCGGGACGATCAAGGAGAGCGATGTGCCACTAACACTGCAACAGCTCATCAACAACGCGCTCTCCAGGGGCCTCGAGGACGTCCTCGACGTCCTGGACCCTCACATGAAGGTTGCCAACGAGAACGACTTGTCCACGGTGGCGGGCGTGCTGAGCTTGGCCTTATCATGCGCCACGTTCGAGCCGATGGAGCGGCCTGACATGAACGGCGTTCTGTCCTCACTAGTGAAGATGATCTAGGTCCGTGCAGCACAGAAAAGTCCCAAAGACGTGCGGGCCGTGCGGCACAGGAAGACAGAGAAGCAACATTGCAAACGCCATCTCGACTAGTTGAGTTCGGTGCATGCATGCAGGTGCTTGTGTCTTTGGACATGAAGCATTGCGCTTGTCTTTGTTCCATGAAAGCAAGAAAAACAACTAGAAATCAGTGCATGTTTGATGCACTCGACAGCAAGAAGCGAAAGAACAGAAGAAAAGGCCACACGTTCTCGTATTAGTTGCATCCATAAGATACAGTGTGATCATGTGAGTTCTTGTGCGAGTTGTGTCCACAAGATAAACATGTGTGAGTTCCTTCAGAGATGTTGTGCGCATCAGAAGAGACCATACTGCACGTGAAGATCAAAAGGAAACCGCTACGTGTGCTATGTCGAGTTTGTCAAAGTTGACTCCGGGGCGTTGAAGAGATGTGTTCGCCGTCCAAAGTCAAGTTCGTCGAAGAAAGAGTCCAAGATGTTGAGGAGTTGTGGTCGTCGTTCTAGATGTGTGTGCGCATGAGTTCTTGCAGGTGCATCCAATCTCTCTCTTGGGTAAGCTCTAATGCGAGTTTGCGTCGCCGTCAAGTTGCATTACCGGTGAAAAGACAATTGAAGCTGAAGTGAAAGGTCGTAATCGTCGGCGAGGTGCGTCATCGGTGGTATGGCCAGTAAGAAGAAGGTGAAACTCTTTGGAGATGCGTTCACCATCCTGTGTCGAGTATGAGTTGGGCAAATCGTAGTTGAGACCGATTGCCTTAATAAGTTATAGTTGTGTTCCAAGATTAAGGGGGTGATTGATAGAATTAATCTTGTAATTAGAAAAGTTTGTTTTGGGAAAGTTTGGTTTGGAAAGTGTTGAGTCTGTTTAGATTAGGAGTTCGGATTGCTATCCAAGTTAGCATATAATTTCTAGTATAAATAGCAATGAAAAACTAGAAAAGGTTGAGCAGTTGCGAAGGCCAACAAAAAAATTCCTAGCCATTCCAACATAGCTCCCATCTTAAATTATTGTGTCTATAATTCTATTTCGATAAAATCTAGATCCATGACTAACATTCAGTTTTCAGAAAGAAGCAGGGCAACATTTCAGTGACTTATAAATTCCCTTGGTCCTTCTAAATATAGCCTGACCCGCAAGGTTTCACTTTTCGTCGAAAACCGTTCGAAATTTGCTCGTACCGCTCCGGTTCGGAAAAGGATTTCGTTCGGTTTACCGCTCAAGTTCAAATACAAATTCAAAAAAATCGGGAAATTTGAAAAAAAAAATTATCCAAAAGTTCACTAAAATTAGTATTAATAGCTTTATGACCTCTGGTGTGAATATTTTTTGAAAAAAACGAAGTTTGGAGACGTGTTTGAGTCATTCAAAATGTAGATAATAGAAAAGCAAAAAAAAAACCTGGCCTGCAGGCTTGAGCCCATAGGCCAGAGCCTCCTCTGGGCCTCTGGTCCACCCCGACCCACGAAGAACGGCAGCACATGGCAACTAGTAGTGATGCTTTCGACATCCATTCATTGCATCCCGAGAATTCCCCATCTCTGGAGACGACGAAGGCGACGCGTCCGCTTAGATCCGACAGCCGCCCGCCGTCTTTCCGCCAGCAACAGAGCGAATTTCGAGCGGTGAGCTTCAAAATCCGACACATTTGAGCGAAAATTGACGGCCACAGCGAATTTAGAGCTCGACAACGAATTTCGCGAAATCCAGTCGATTTTCGTCGAAATGTGCTCGATTTTTTGTTGAGTACTTGGAGCTATCTCTTGTTTATGCATGTATTTGCATTTTAATCGGTTGGAAAATGTTATTGCAATGCTCACTGTGGTCATGCCGAAAATAGTACTATTTGTTGAAGTAACAATATTTGTTCAAGTATTTTTAGTAGCAATATTTATTCAAGTATGTCAAGTAGCAATATTTACTTCAACATATTTTAGTAGCAATATTTGTTCAAGTATATTTAGTAGCAATATTTGTTCAATTATATTTAGTAGCAATATTTATTCAATTATATTTAGTAGCAATATTTGTTGAAATATATTCAGTAGTAATGGATGACACCTGAAAATGGTACTATTGTTCAAGTAGCAATATTTGTATGTACAGAAATTATCTTGCTATTGTATATTTTAATATGTTAAATGTTATCCAATATTGACAAACTTACTTCTTGTTGAATGCATGCATGAACTACAAAAACTTTAGTATGGAAGTTGCACTCTGTACTATTAGTTATATTCTATACTTATTTTGTTCTACAACCTGCAGTTTGACACAAGCAATTTCTTGCAAATTATTTACACAAGCAATTTATGTATGTAAATTGCATGCATACTTACCTCTTATTGTTTTCTATTAGCTTATGGCAGACCATGTCGACGTTGTGTGGGAGCACAGCGAGAAGTTGGGTGGTAGATTTCGATGCAAACACTGTCTCAAAGAGAAGAAAGGAAGCGGTGTATGTTTAATTTCATTGCAACTCAATTTTTTACTAACATTCCGTTCATGTAGGTCGAACATGGCATGTGTGTGACAATAGAAGGACGACGAAGCTATGCCTACTTCACAACTTCAAATGAAAGGTATTGAAATATAAATGGTGTTGATATGTGAATGATATTGGTATGTGATTATGTGAATGCCTATTTTTGCACTTGTTGGATTGATATGTGAGTAGTATTGAAATGAAAGATTATTTTTTGACATATTATTGCTAAATGTCTACTTTACAACTTACAATTGTCTAAAATATAGCAAAGGTCATGTCAAATTTTATTCGTATTTAGGAAAGATCATGCCAGAATTTTTTTCGTGTTTTCCATATTTTTTTTATATATTTCTTACATTTTTCCTATTTTTTGGGCCTTTAATGGCTTTTTTACAAAATTTACAACATTTTTTGCAATTTTTCCCGATTTTTTTACATTTTTTTCCAATTTTTCAAACTATCACCGATTTTCGAGAAAACCGATCGAAATTCGCCTCTTTTCCAGCGGTTTTTGACCTTTTTGTTCTAATTTCGCTCCGCGGTTTGATCAAACTTCAAATTCGTTTACTTTCGAAACCGTTCAGTTTTCCGCGAATTTCGTTCGGTTTTTCGCAAATTTCAATACCGCCGGCTCGTTAAAATCCGAGGTCAAAACGGTATTGTTAACCCTGCTGACCCGTCCTTAATTTTCAGTTACATTGTGTAAACATCACATCTTTCGTTTCTACATGACTCCAATGAAAGTGCATATTGTGTCAGTAGTAACACCTAGCAACAAATAAACAGATAATGTTTTGTTCATATTATATTTAAACAGATAAGATGGAGCCAATTAAATTATACAGAAGCGTACTAAACTAGAAAGTGAATTAAAAAAATTGAGAGTAGTTGAAACTGCACAATCAAAACAATTACCTTGCGGTCAGTACCACCAGGCTGTGGTAAAGCAGATAATGGTATTTGAAGCTGACCAGTTCGAACTTTGTGCTTTTCATACTCAAGAAGCGCCTGTTATTGAAAAACAACAGTTAACAGACCAAGAAAACTAATGCATAACTATAAAATGGAAATCCATAAGCTTCAAGCAGTGTATTTTTTTTACTATATTCCATCTGAAATCTGATCAGATAGCATCTAAAGCAACTACAACAGTTTCCCTCAAATAAAAAGAAGCAAGTACAATAGTTATACTTGTTTAGTTCTTACAGACTTACACTATTAAGAACATTAAATATCATTCCTTACACAAAATGAAGCGAGATTCTCTGGCATTGAATGGCTTCAAATTTATACACTAACTATTGCAATGTCTTCACTTTAGCTCCATATTTACATTTGTAAGAACCATCTTAAATTCTAATAGTATAACTTTTTACAGTAAAATTGAGAATGCCTATAATACCCGTTTATGGAAGACCTGCTTTTCAGCTACACTAGTACTAAGCCTTCCCAAAAATACTACAAAATCAACGAAATGCTGTAGCAAATGTTTCACCTTCTCATAGAAAATTCGAAATGACCAAGAAACAGTAGTGCAGGTCCTGCAAAAGAATATAGCAATAGGACAACAACAATCAGCTGGCATAAAAAGGTTACATCTTAATCCACAAACTCGCTTAACATGAATTGCGAAAAGAGAAGCTTACTTTGGTGGCCTGAAGGTCTCTCCAACTTGACGCCATAGTTTACAAACCGTTACCTGAATTAATCCAGTGGCAGAGCATGAGACCAATACAAGAGGAGGTCAATTTTCTTATGCCAGTCAACAAGTAAACCATGAAAACTAGCACTAATTAAAGGTATGCTCTTTTTTTCTTCAGATTATTAAAATCAGAAAATATGTCTTCGTACCTGTAAACTTAGCTGTGATTTCACCTTTTATATGAATTAGCAAACTACTAGCAAGAAAATTATCTTCCATATTGTATACATGGCCTTGTCTTTATGATCTTCAAACTAGAAAATACACATTCAACAGTACCTCGACCAGAAATTGGTGTCACTTTGTCATACATGGGAAGAAAGGAGATCAGGAGGTAAGAGTGGATCTACGGGTGCATCATGAAGATGAATGAAGTGAACTATTGTAGTGTTCTGGAATCTAAATAGGTCAGTACTATATAGAAAGTATATATAATATTTTAGTACTAACAAAAAAAATTGAGAAAGGGGAGACCGGAGCCCTCTTTGGCCCCAACAGCGCTCCGCCAGTAGAATAATCAACATTCAACTGGAATAAATACCCAATGTTCACCAATAACAACAACAACCAGGTCTTTTATCCTAAATAAGTTAGGGTAGGCTAGTAATGAAACCCAATCAAAGTCAAAAGACCTAAAAACCTTCCATCTTAAGTCATGGTTCTGATACGTGAATCACTAACTTCCATACACTCCATCCAACGCTAACTCTTTGAGTACATTCCAATCTCTCGAGTCTCTTTTAACTGCTTCTTCCCATATCAGTCTCGGTCGACCTCTACCTCTTCTTATGTTCACAACAAAAAAAACAAATTCTACAATAGGAAGAAGAGCCGTGGATTGTGTAATGCGATCGTGCATAAAAGTGCAATCTCCTTAATTAGTTATCACCAGTGTGCTACTTGCTCGTGATTTCAGACGTTGGAGGAACAGGTGTATTTAACGCTACAGAAAATTTCACTCAGTACTCAGTTATCATGAGCGTGTGACGGTGTGCGTGGAAAGGAAATTAGTCATACCTGCTCATGGCCTCCCAGGTGGGCAACCTGCCTCCACAACCTGGATTCCACAGAGCAGCACGCATCATCAGGTACGTTTAGATGAGAAGAGATGGTACTCGACTCGAGGAGCACAGAGAAACGAGAAGTATAGGAAGATGCGCACTTGAGGCAGTTGAGGCCCTTGCCGTAGAACTTGGGCGGCTTGAACTCGAGGTTGTGCTCCCTGTGGAAGCGCTCCAGCTCGGCCATAAACACCGCCTGCTCCTCCTCCGTCCCGGAGTCGTCGCCGTCGAGGAAAGGGTCCGGCTCCACCGGCTGGCTGGCGCACTGCGCCATCCCGGTCGAGCTGTCGCCCTCCGCCCTCGGCGACGCATCGGGGGTGGAGTCGTCATCATCTTCCTCCTCCTCCTCGTCCTCGCCGTCCCCCTCGTCGCCGTCCTGGATCATGGCGTCCTCGCCGTTCGTCTCCACCCTCGCGCCCACGGTCTCCTCCCCGTCGTTGCCCCCGGCGTCGGGAGGCGAGCGCTCCCCGCTCGCGCCAGCATTGAGCTCCGCTCGATCCGGGGAGCCCGTGCCCGCGCCCTCGCCGTCACTATTCGGTTCGGAGGACGGGGGCGTATTGCCGCCCCGCGCAGCCTTCTCGTCGGCCACGGGCACAGCCTCCTTCTCAGCTTGCGGCCCGGGGTGATGCGCCTCCTCGCCGCTGGCTTCCTCGGCGAGCCGGAGGTCGCGGTCGGAACCGGCGCCGCCCCTCGCGTCGCTCATCGCGACGGGAGGAGAAGAGGGGGGGAGAGCGAACGGGCGGCTGCTATTTTCGCGGTTTGCACCGAGGCGAGAGGGGGAGAGGAGAGAGAGAGGGGGGGAGGGAGGGAAGGGGTGAGTCGGGGGGTGGAGAGAGGTGGCGACTGGCACGGAAAGGAAAGGAGAGGGATGGATCTCCACGGCTTGCGAAGGAGGGAGGGGAGAGATTTACCTCACCGCCTCGCGCCCGCGGGCGGGCCCGCCTAGCCTGGAGCCCTGGACGGGCAAGCCCGTCCTACTGGCCACCGCCGCAAGACGGCATATGTCGTGGGCACTCCTTGCTCACGCGCCCGTGGCCCGTCAGTGCTTCATTTCTTTGTGGGCTAGGCCCGTCATTGTTTCTAGTCCTACAAGTGGCCAAGCCTTTGTATTTTCCTTTTGTTTTGCCTCTCTTGGCAAGGGGATGACTGACTACAAACTACTTATATACAAATTTCTTATTTAAAAAACTATGTATACAAAATGTTTATCAATTCTCTCCTTCGATCTGATAAAACTCATTACAGGTAAAGAAAATCCATCTATGAACTCATTAAAGAACAACAAACTAAAACAATTTAATATAGGGAAAAAATTAAAGAGATAATATGGGAGTAGAGGGGGGTAAAAAAGCCAATGACGGATCGACGGAGCAGCGGTCCGTGGCAGCAATTCATTCTCTCACCCTAGCGGCTAAGCCTTACAGTTGAACAATAAGGCACTAGAGTAAAGGAGATGGCGGCCGAAAAGCACTGATGTTTTTTAAGAGAGTAAAATAGTATGTAGAAGTTTGTCCGATGCAATGCAAAAATATCGACTATTTTGGACTATAAATTTTGGGAGAATTAATTATTTACCCCGTTTTAATTGGTGCAATTGATCGTTTGCCTCGTGATGTCTTATTGACATGTGGCAAGTAAATAAGGGCAAATCATCGATTATTCCACAAATTTTCTATCAGACCTTCATGCGTGCATAGTTCATCCAATTGGGTGAATTGTTTTTTTTTCATCTATTTGTATCATCTTATACGTCAACCAAACAAACCTTCTAAAAAAACTGTTTGTATAGCTCATCTCACCAGAATCAAACTGGGTTGAATTTAAGCAAGTACCTGACAAATTCTTGGGCCTCGTTTGGATCGTAGGAATTGTTTTGTCGAATTTCTGAGAGAATTGAACTATTTCTTTACATCTCTGCCAAATTCCTTCAGCTTCCGTCTAAACGAGTTTTGACTATTTCACCCAAGCACTTTTCTGAAATCTACACGAAGGCCCTCCAAACTTCACAAAGAAAACACCCAAAGTATGCTAGTTATTACATCACTCAGATCGGTTCGTGCTTCACTCACCCCCGCGTTCCTCCCAAACGCACCGAAGCCTTTCGTCCGGTAGGCTCGCCGCGGCCGCAGGATCTCGGCGGCGCTCAGCTCCCAGCAGCCGCCCCTGAACACTCTTGCCCTCCCGGACTTCACCAAGGCCTCCATCCTCGCCCGCAGTACCAAGACCCGTGACTAGAGGTGGGCACTTGGGCCAGTTTTTTTGGGTTGGTCCGAGGCACGGCGAGCACGATCCAGTTCAAAGTTTGACCCGACACGAAGTGGACTGTGCCGACACAACATCAGTAGTGCAGTGTGCGACCGAGAACCGCACGATGGACCAGACAAACCAAGACAATCTTGAAGACGAGCGTGTGCGGGCGAGATAACCTGTGGCACTAGAAAGAAGCCTAACATGAAGGTTACCGACCCGCAGAGTATGAGCGTCATGGACGCACCCAGCAGTATAGACGTCACCCCTGCCGTCGACACCTGAGAAAGACGAGCAAAAGAGGAGAGAGAGCTAAGAGAGATTAAGAGATGGTACAAGAAGGTACTCTCTCACTCGTCTTTCTCAATCTCCTTCAACTCTCTCTCTCACCTGTCTCTCTCAATCTCTCCCTCTTTCGCCCGTCTCTCTCAATATCTCTTGCGTGTCTCACTCACTCTTTTTCTTGCCCATTGCCCCCTCTCTTGCTCATGTTCAACACATCCCACTCGCTCTCTATAACTATTCAAGAATAAATAAATTTTAGTTCTTTTTTCATAATATTTGTGTCCACTACCTTAACTCCATGCGTCTCCGGCTCCTTTCTTCTCGTCGCAATAGTGCAAATGAGTCGAGCTTGGACAAGCACGGTACAAAAGCAGGCACGAAGCGCAAATGGACCATGCCTGGGCTCACCAAAGATGAGTCGGGCCGACACGACATAGCACGGCAGGCCGTCGCGGCCCGACACGGTTGAAAGCATCGAGGCCCCTAAATTGTTTTGGTTTTGGTAATTAATGACAATCGCGCTTATAGGACTAACAATGTTTCTCTAAGTGTGATTGAAGACAAGTTGGATCTAGCTAAGAAAAATAATGAAGTGTGAACATAAGGCTAAAAGAAGACCAGTATGTCCAGCTAAAGAGAAGAGGTATAAATTTAAGGGTTTTTCATAGTCTTTTTGTCGATCTCGGAGTTTGGAAGAAAAGATCGGATTATTAGGATAGATGCCGTACTATTAAGAGGGATTTGATCAGTAGGTTGATGTGTGCTCAGTGAAAATGGCTCAATCAATATTCAAAATTGATGTTTTTAAATTGAGACAAAAAGAAATGAGTGTTTTTACCTTTGGCCAGCCTAGATCGGCACTACCGACCATGGTAGTGCGGTACTGCCGCTCAGGTCGGCAGTACAGGCCGAAGGCCCGGTACTTATTTTACAGAAAGGGGTGTTTTTCTATCAAAGTGCAGCCGGCACTACCGACCATCTGAGGGTGGTACTGTCGCTTAATCGGCGATCACACCCTAGAAATGATAGTCTTTCCGAAGAAGGTTGTTTCGAGGCTAGGTCGTGGCAAGACTACCGACCTCTTGCGGCGGATCGCTGCCTCGGCAAGCCTACCGGCCTAGCATGGGCGGTAGTGCCGACTAGAGCTGTCCAAACGGGCGCGCGACGCACGCAAGACGCCCATTTAAAATGGGCACGGCGCTTAGGCCCGACCAGAACAAAGCAGTAGTGCGCTGCTACCACGCTGCGAACCTCCGGCCCGAGCACGGCTGTTTGAGCCTCGGGCCGTGCAATCTTGCGATCCGGTCTTCAGCGGGCCAAGCGGGCGGGTCGGCCCGATAGCCCGCTTAGCCCAGAAATTAGAAAAATTAGAAAAATAGATAAAGTATGGTAAAAATATGAAAAAAAGCAGAAAAATGGGAAAATTTAGAATAATTAGAAAAACTCGAATGATGAATAAAAACTTTTAAATATATATATAAATTAAGAAAAAGCTAAAATACAAGATAAATTCTAAAATAAGACAAATAATTTGAATTAAATAATGAGCTTTATTGATGTTTGATCCTCGTTAAAAACTTTGCCAAGTAAAAACTCAACACGAGAAAACCTTGGCAAAGAAAAAGAGTACTACCTATAGCTCGGTGAAACAATAAAAAGTGAAGATTACAATTATTCCTCCTCATTATCTAGATAAAGATTTTCAACGTCTCCACTTGACTCAAGATTTTCTGCGGATGTTGAGCTCGTTGATCGCTTGTTCCCAATCTTTCACAAAGGAGAAGTATTTCCACCATCTCACTAGTCGACTTGTTCTTCTCTCCTCGATTATTCTTCCTGATAGATCAAAGCGGACTCAAGAAACCGTGGAGACAGAACTGATAACACATCCGTGCTAGTATGGAAAGCACCGGATATGTTATCTTGTGCTCGTGCCACCACTGCAAAATGTTGAAGTCCTCCTCCTCCTTCTCTTGGTAGTTGACATTATCATTGTTGAGATAGGCACTAGCTCCCACCACTTGATGTGTCCGCACTTGTCGTTGATGTAGTTGAACTCCTTGAGGAAGAGCCACTGCACCCCATATCTTTCCCCGCAGCTTTCTTCTTACTTTGTACTCTTTGCCGTGGAGGTCACGCATGCGAACTCCAAAGAAACTTCCGATCGTACTTATCATAAACTTGATTAAGTTAGCACAGACGGTTGAAAAATAACTAGAATAATCAAGACCTACCGCATCACTTAGAAGTGAGAGAACATTATCAATCCCGAATTTTAGCTCTAGGATCTAAAATAAATGCAAATGCATATAACATAGGAATTTCTTCCCAATATTTTAAAATTTTAGTTTTCATAGCATAAACACTTCCCACAATATATTATCATTTTCGTGGCTCTTTAAGTGGGTAGCAATTTCTAAAATATGATGCACAATTAAAGGAGAGGTTGAATAATAAACTCGGATAAAGCAACAAAGGGAATCAAAAAAGTTCTAAAATGAAAGCAAGTATTTAGCAACATACCAATGTTATACTGTGAGTACCTGTTGACCATCCCGTATATAAAGGCGTGTTAATAAAAAGAAAATATGCTCTCATATGGTATGACATTCTTAAGCATCAAGTAAGTAGAGTTCCATCTAACAGCATATCCAAACCAAACTTACGCGGACGTACATTCATTGCAATACAATAAGTTTTATATGTCGCTACTCGTTGATTAGAATGAGTTAAGAAAGATATTGCGATGCGAAAGGTTCAATATACCGATTTAACCTCTTTAAACCAGATTTAACTATAAGATTAATAATATGGCAAGCACAACGATGTAATAAGAAAGATTCAAATATGAATTGAAAAGCGGAGTAAGTATGTTCATGGCGTAAGTATTTGCGAAGCATTATCTAATGTTATTGCAAAAATCTTATCATTAAGTCCAAAATCTTTCACAACTTTTACAATACAATCAAGCAATATTTTCACCAAGATGTGCTACATCAATTAATTTGAATCCTATAATTCTCTTTTCTAGTTGCCAATCATTGTTTACATAATGAGCAACTACACTAAGGTAATCCTCTTTAGCTCTACCACTCCATATATCAGATGTCAAAGACACAGAAAAAGTACAGGTACTAAATTTTTCTTTTAGCTTATTGCGATAATTATTATAATATTTAATCAAATCTCTAGTTGTTGTCTGTCTAGAAACTGCAGAAAATCTAGGATTATGAGCGGTCCTAATAAAGTTTTCAAACGCAACTGACTCACCAAAGTTTAAAGGAAGATCTTGAGAAGCGATTAAACGACAAAGAGATTCACGAGCTACCTCAGGATTGTAGTCCCGATTCGTCGCACTGCATCACTGCATCGTCGGGGTTGTACTGCAGATGCGTCTGCCTCGAAGCCATTCCTGCTTTTTTTCTACAGCTGTCAGCATGCCTCTTCAAGTGCCCCGTTCCACTTGAAGATTTCGCAGTTAATTTATGCTTGCAATATTTACAAACAGCATACCTGATTTGGACGTCGTTTGATATCTCAAAAATCTGGTCGAAATCTTCCCAGACTCCCGATGTACTGCGTCTTGCTCTTTTCGCCCCGGTGCTTGTCGACGCAGTAGCACTTGTAGAGCTGAAGATGGCACGCTCCCCCGCAGCTTCTTCGGCATATGATGCAAGAAGCTCATCGGGTGAAATACCGAAATCAGAAGCTGGGAACGACGGAAAATCCCCGGGCTCCATAAAGCAAACTACAAGAAATAATGACGCTATTAATACTAAAATATGATTTAAAATACTAACAAAATAAAATAATAAATCACAATTATCACCTTGATTTCTTGACGAAGCCGAATTTCGGATTTTTGACAAAACTATTTTTAATTTTGCCAAATTACCACTAAGAGCAAAAGAATTTCCACAAGAGAATGATTAGAAGAGAATGCAAGGTTGCTGGTGTAGAAATGAGGAGGGGGCAGCCACCTATTTATAGGAAAAAATTCAGGATTTTTCTAAATTTTTTCTAATTTTTTATGAATTTTTTAAATCTGCAACGGCTATAAACGGCTATTTTTTTTAAACGGGCCTAAACGTGCCTAAACGGGCGGACCGTGCGTCTTGGGCCGGGCCGCTGCGGTCGGGCCGGCCCGCCAGAACGCGCGCCGTCGCGTCTTGCCCGCGCGCTCTCCTCCCAAGCCCAAGCACGGCACGGTGAGTTGGCGCGTCTTGACTACCCATTTAGCTACCGGTCGTGCCCACGAGAACGGCCCCGTGTCGGCCCATTTGGCCCGGCCCGTTTGGACAGGTCTAGTGCCGACCTCAGGGCAACGGCTAGTGTGTCAGCGCATTTAATGTCTACAGTCGATCGTTGAACCTAAGGCCGGCAGTACCGGCCCCAGATGGGCGGTAGTGCCGGCCACCCTGAATTTTTCAGGGGTTTGGTAGCAACGGCTAGCACATTTGATGAGGGCTATAAATACACCCCCATATGCAGCATTCTTGCCAAGAAAAACTCCTATTTGCATATTCTTGAGCTCTAGTGTATTTCTTATCTACTCAATTGCATTAAATCCACTCTTGAGGAGTAGTTGAGTTACATTCAAGTGAGAACATTGATTGAGCCATTTAACACTTGATTCACCTCAAGCAAACATCAAAGTTTATTACTCTTGGAGGTTGCCGCCTCCTAGACTACTTGGAGGCGTGTGGCATCGGTGATCTTCTCAACGAAGCTTGTAAGAAGGCCCGATCGATTGTGAAGGCAAGGAGCTCGCCTAACCGGAGTGGTGAAGAGCTACCACGAGTGATCGAGGAAGGCTCAAGCGAGTGGAGCCGACTTGAAGTGGCTCAAGTCATCTCAACGTGGAGTAGGGGAGACCGGCAAGTCTCCAAGACCACGGGATAAAATCCTTGTCATTCGTTCTCTTGTGATTTGCCTTCATCATTCTTGTGCTAAATTTCATATTCTAGCAAAATTGAGTAGATTGTTTGTGCCTAGAATTATTTATTGTACTACTTGAATTGCTATAGTGATTTAGATATCCCTAGATATCATATTATAAATTTGCAATTATTGCTTCTCTCCTTAGTGATTTTGTTAATCGCAAATTAGAATTTAAAAATCTTAGAAACCTCCTATTCACCCCCCCTCTAGTCGGTTATCCTTGATCCTACAACGGTTCAGGCACGAAGCACGATAAACCTACGCCGGACCAGGCCGGCACGATGCTCACCTCTACCCGTGACCCACTCGCGCCGCCACAGCCCCCGCGGGGATCCTCAAGAAGGACTGGCTCCTCAAGCACCAAACCCGAGTGCTCGCCGCCGTTGACACTCTATTTTGGGCCGATCAGGTCTCCGGCAATCCCTCCCAGTGGCTATAGGTCTGCTTTGATCTCGAGAACCTCAGGTACCTTCCTATCATCTTTTGCATTATATCCCAAACTAACATGTGCAGTATTAGAATTCTAGTTATCAGTGATATAATGCAAATACCTTTTCATATCTAGGGAATTAAGGAACACTGGGAGGAATCATGCGGTGTAATAGCGGCTAGTATAGAACAAGTTGAATTCACAAATGCCATGACATGTTCTTCTATTTGTTCAGCCCTTGGGTTGGGATGGACATCTTGTGTGATGACATAGACCGTGCACTCTTCAGCGCAAGCACTACCATACTACTGGGGGATAGCAGGATAGCTAGGTTCTGATCGTCCCTGTGGATCAATGGAGCCTCACCAAAGGATATTGCACCAACGTGCTTTCGGTTGGTACGGAAAAGGGGGAATCGGTGCATGATGAACTCCGAACCGGATCTTGGCTAAAGCCGTTATGGGCTATCACGACGACAACACAACTCGACGATTTCTTTCACTTATGGGAGCCCATCCAACAGGTCCAACTGCACCCAGACACTCCCGACGATATTGTCTGGAAATAGACGATGAATGAACAATACACAGTAGGGTCTGCATACAGGGTGCAATCCAGGGATCCGTTCCAAATCACAATTACCATATGATTTTGGAGGCCAATGCGGAGAACAAATGCAAATTCTTCACGTGACTCTTTATCCAGGACAAAATTCTCACTGCGAACAGGTTGACAGTCAGAGGCTGGCCAAATAACATCTACTGCCCTCTCTGTGGCTCTCGTCCGAAAATGGCTACGTATCTCCTGTTCCATTGCCCTTTCTCGAGACAGATTTGGAGGAGGGTCTTCCTCCTCCTAGACTATCAGCCCCCGATCCCACACACAATGTTGAATGCTTCCCAATGGTGGGAGCTAGTGCGACAACAAACGCCGAGGCGCTCGTGCAATCGTGTCGACGGACTTTTGATATACACGTTCTGGAATATTTGGAAAGAAAGAAATGCAAGAATCTTCAACAACCATTATCATCCCCTGCAGGCGGTTTTCAACCACATTGCGCAGGATGTCAACAGCCGAAAGATGGCATTGTAACTTGTTTCCATGGCTACTGTTCATTAGACAAGACGGTACACGTGGTGTAACTATAGAGGTACATAATCATCTCGTGCCTTAGTCCTTCCTGTTTGCTTTCCACCATTGTTCTCCATTGCTGTACAAATTTCGGACTATTGTCTTCGCTCTCTCTTAAATAAAAGGCAGAGCTCCTACCAATCTTTAAAAAAAATCAGGGAAGAAACACAAAATTAGTGGTGATCCTGGTACAGGCTCAAGCCAGTGGTAAGTATCGTCTTGAGCACATGTAGTAATATCTTTTATCTCTAAACCAATAGTTAGCACTTCAACAAACTATTTGCAGCGCTTAGCTAAACAATGTGAAACCACATTAAAAAAAGTATTTTATATATGCCTCTGCCTATGCTGTACGGCATGGAAATTGAGGACATGGGCATTCTCATAACAGAGCCTTGTGCTTGTTTGATGTTTGTCTATTCAAACCTCCAATCAACCTATGGCCAGTGGCATGCCAATTATTTTGAAGGTTTAAGCAGATACCTGATGATATCTAGCAGATGAACTGAGTAAGGACGTTACAATTGCCCTAAGAAAATGTGCGGAGATTGATTCTAAGCACCTGGCTGTGTTGGTCGAGAACGATGAAACATAATGGAACAAATCTCTGAGCAAGTCAATTTCTGAAACTTTTATTTTTCAGTGATTTCACTGTTCCATTTTTGCAAAATAATCTTTTGCCACTTTTTTTTGTTTTATGGTACTTTCCTTGGAGGTATGTGGGAATGTGTATATGTGATGTTCCATATTAGCAGATTGAAGAGCATTTTTGCTGAGTTATGTTCTACATACTACAAGGAGGAAGGATAAAGGATAAATGCTCGCATTGAGAAGAGGAACTTCTCTTCCATTGAGCTGGGCATCCGCTACTGCTTCAAGGGACAAGGATCAGGTGCAGTTCTTACTGTGAGTCTGTGACTGCAATGTAAGCAGTAGCACCTCATCTGGCCATCCAAGAAGCAATCAATGCCTAGGATTAGCTGGTCGCCTTTTCCATCTTTATATTTTTTTCTCAGCTCTTCACTACTCCAAGAGATTATCAACTACACTTAATATTCTACCTTTCATACACACGTAAAAAGGAAATACAGTAGTATAATCGATTTCAAAAAATAATTGAGGTCTAGTTTCCCCTCAAACTGATTGTTTGACATCCATTGCAATACAAAAGAGTATATAATAAGTTTCTACTAGGCTAATCTATGTATAAAATTTTGCACTATCCAAAAGTTGATTCATCAACTGTGTTGCTAGAACTACCACCCATCAAATTATTCGAAGGGATGATGATTACTGGCATCTTGAACACCATCATAAGTCTGAAAAAAAGACACTAGCATAATCATATTAAGCGTTAGCATTTTGTTCTAGCATTGAACTACGATGTCAGCTTACCATAAGAAGTTGGGCATAACTATTAATCGCTCCATATTCTTGATATTCTTCTGCACTAATTCCCCAATTTTTCTCCTGCACTACTTGAGTTTCTATCACTTGGCTTCCATCTTCTTCTTGCTGCATAATAGAATTAGCAAAAAATAGTTGAATAGTTTACAACTAAATGGCTAGTAACCAACAATATTTAGTAGTTAACATACCGCAGGGACATGGTTCTCAAAGACAGATTGATTTTGTTTGTTCTTCTTTGTCTCGTGGAATTTATCAATCCAACTTGTTTGACGTTTTGATCCACCCTTCCAGTTCTCCTTTTTCTTTAGACCAATTACATGTGCCAAATTCTTAGGTAAGTGGAGTGGTGCTTGGACATTATATTTTTCAACAAAAACATTAGGAGTTTTTCTGATCTTTTCTTCAACCTGTTTACCAATGCTATGAAGTGCTTCTTCCACTAGCATGTAACATTCTTCAAAATCAGCCGCTCGAGAAGCCAATAGAAGGGATTTCTGGTAGAGATATTTGTATCTAAGTGTAGCATCTAACTTGGGATCTTCCACTGCATCCCTCCCATACATGTCTTTGATAATTCCTAACTTTGCTCGTCAGGTCCAACGCTTCAAAATATATCTTTCAGGCAATAACTTAATGTTCACCAAATCAAGAGCTTTCAATGCATGGCGACATAATAAACCAATTATCTCGAATAGTCGACAACTACATGAGACAATCTGATCACAAGGATTAACAGTAACATTGCGCTCTTCTTTGGTTGTAAAAGCCTCATCAAGAGCTCCAATTGCAATGATCAATTCATTAGTTCCATTTGAACCCTTTGTATAGGCTGCCATGGATTTTTTATATTCACCTTGGAAGACTCCAAATATGGCAGGTGTGTAAAGCTTACTTGCTTGTATCAACATAGGTGTTATCATCATGATCCTTGGTAATTTCTTCCTGGATTCATATTCGGCTTGTAACTCCTTCTCTCTCTTTTCTTTGATAACATGATCCACACGCTTAAGGAACCTAATGATGTCAAGATCTGATTTCAGATGGTCTTTCAGTGCATTATTTAAGCTTTCACTTAATTGTGTACTTCGTATCCCTAGTGTTAAAACATCTAGCATGTAGCACTTAGCCCACTTTTCTTTTAATTTGTAGATGTTGTCCAACCAAGTCATTTTATGTACTTTGCTTCTCATGATATCAAATACTTCTTCAAAGTCTTCCTTTTCCTCATACTCATACATGCAAGCACTAAAATCTGTTAGGATACTTGAACCTTCTATCTTCTTATGAGAACTCAAATGCTTTATTGCATTTTGTAATATGTGCCAAGTACATAAACTATGCCATGCACTAGTAAATACCTCGCACATGGCCTTTCCCATTGCAATATCTTGATCTTTAAAAATTGTTCGAGGTTGCTTTTGATTATGGGTTGACAAAAATGCATTGAACAACCACTTGAATGACTCAAAAGTTTCATCATACATCAAAGCTGCACCAAAAACCATAGTCTCTCTAAAATGGTTGAAGCCAACAAACATACCGAATGGTCTATATTCTCTGTTTGTCTCAAATGTAGTGTCAAAAGTGATGACATCACCAAAGTGAGCATAGTCAACAATCATCTTTGCATCTGCCCAAAATATATTTGCTATTAGTTCTTCACAAACCAATTGCACCGCATACTGAAATGAGGGATTCTCCACGACTTTATCTTGAAAATACTTCAATAAACTTCCTGCCTCACCATAAAGCAAGTCCCTTTGGCGCCTAGTCCGCAAATAATTCTTATGATCACGATGGGTGTATCCAAGGTTAGCTGATCCACCAACATATCGACCAAGAAACTCATGTGCAACTTTAGGTGCAATACCATAATCATAAGCGACCTCAATTTTAACAGCTTGATGTTTAGAAATATTCCTCTGTGATGGCATCTACTGGAAGTTGCTAATCCATCAAGATTGCTAGTGTTCGTGTAACTCTTACGAACATCAAAACCCATACGACCACCATATGTGACCCAAAAATCCCAAGCTTTTTCTAAATTGCTAAATGTCATGCCAATTTGAGGCATCCAACAAGGAGGAGCATCCATTCTGTTACAAGATAGGTGAAGCTAAAATTTTCAAGAATGGTA
The DNA here is from genome assembly GCA_036346275.1 of Otatea glauca. Lineage (NCBI taxonomy): Eukaryota > Viridiplantae > Streptophyta > Magnoliopsida > Poales > Poaceae > Otatea > Otatea glauca. The sequence continues at coordinate 46,629,555 of CM070714.1, forward strand.
ACAACACACGAAATTCAACAAAAAGTGCTCTTGAAGGTAGAAATAAAATATTGAAATTAATAACGAATTATAGTACCTGTCTAGATTTTTCTCTATTGTCCTCTCCCTAGTCATGACTCAGTGTCACTGAATTAGGAGGGAGAAGGAGAGAGAAGAAGAGGAACACCTTGGATGGCCTTGAAGGTAGAAGAACTGGTGGTGGGAGCCTGGGAGGGAAATGGCGCTAAATCCTGATTGTTTTTCCCTCCAAAAGGCCCTGTTAGAATCACGAGGGAAGACAAAGGGAGGAAAAGGGCAGGCTTGTAAATCCTAGACGTTGTTGCCTTGTTGGATGGCTAGATCAAATGCTAATGCCAAAGTTGCAGTAATAGTATAAATTGCACCTGATCCGTGTCATGCTTCAAGGTAAGAACCTCTCTCTCGTCCAATCTAGTGTTGTCAATCATTATGCGGAGTTTAGACGGGATTGGCTAGAAGCATTAAGGTTCTATGAGGAAGGATTTCATGTTTTGCGTGAGGTGTGATCACTTCCCTATTCCTTAACGGACATAAACTTCTCAAGATTGCTAATTACGTAAATCAACAATTGGCATACTAAATTCTCTCAGAAGTAAAAAGAAAAAGAAAAGTATGGCTATTATTCATCCAAACATTGAACGTATTTGCAACATTGCATATGAAGATAATCTCCCTTGTGCAAGTGTTATTTGGAAAGGCTTAATATTACAAAATAAAGTGGAAGGGTTATGTCTCTCAGCCAAGGATTCAAATTTCGTTTTCGGATAAAATATCGCCCTGGACCGAAATCCGAAATTTCACAGAAATTCAGATATTTCGGACAAATCTCGTTCGAAATTCCAAAAAAAATCAAATCCGGTCGTTTTCTACCGAGAAAAACGAAATTTCGCCAAAAAATCCCAAAAATTTGGTATATTTGCACCGGCTGAAAAGTGGGTCAAACAATGACAAAAAATTTTAAATTTTTTTTGGAGGTTTCTGACACATCAATTATGTTCCCATAAAAATTTCATATGATTATCACATTTGAGGAATTTTAAAAAATTCAAACATTGCTACTGTCCTGATAAAACGCTGACCGAGAAGTTTGAACCAATTGAAAAATGGTACAACCCATGTTATAAAATTTTGAATTTTTTTTGAATGGTTATGATCCATCATTAATGTTCTCATAAAATTTTCAGATGATGATCAAGCTTCATGAATTTTTAAAAATTCGGACAGTGCAACTAAAGGCTGACCGATAAATTTGAACTGCATGAAAAATTGATCAAACCATTTTAGAACATTTTAAAAAAATTTATGGATAGTCTTGATGCATCACTAATGTTACCATAAAATTTTCAAATGATGATCAAACATTAAAAAATTTATAAAATTCCGACAATCTTACTACCTCATTTATGCTAATTCTGTTTTTTATTTTTAAAAGATAACAAATGAAGTTAAAATATTTTATAAATTTCCTATTTGATCCTAGACTTCTTGAGATAGTACCATAAATTTTTCATAGCATTATAAAGCATATTCAATTTTATAAAATTCCAACAGTGTTTCTGCCAAAATTTTAAAATATCTCAAAAAAATAAGTTTTCGACAAATTATCATCAAATATCACTTTCTTATGGGTTATTGATGTAATTGAAGTCAAATCCGGCCATAAAAAACAAAAATCCGGAATTGTTTCATAAAATTCCGCCCGATTTGACCGAAATTTTGCAAAGAAAATTAAATTACTGTAGCATTTCAGTTTTTTTTTTAAAAAAAAAATTCCCGTCCGGTAGTTTAGATTGGGGGGCCTGAAATTCGAAAATTCGCCGAAATTTGTATCCCTGCTCTCAGCGGAAGGGTTTTGTTCCTTGTTCAGCTTCTTTTGGTTCCCCCATAATTCCCTTGTTTCTATAAACTTTGTTAAATCTGATTGGCCCTCTTTTGCTACATACCCGTATAGTCGCATATCCATTTCTTTTTTTCCTTTCATTGGGAACGCCTATTTCTAAAATATTTTAAGGCACCGTTTACTGAAACAACCAGCAGTTCAGGCTGACTTTGAACGGATTGAGACGTCGCGCAACTGACACGACGGCGTGCAGGTGGCTGCGGCGCGCTTCACGATGCTCGCCGTCTTGGCGGCGGCGTGCTCCATGCCGAATCACGCTAAGGCAATTGTCTATAGAAAATCAAAATTCGCCGTAGACCTCCTTACTTTGCTTTGTCGATAAAGCCGACACCTATCCCGTCAGAACAGCGTTCGCCTCCTCCCACGCCGTTCTTTTTTGGGTTCCCCTCGCGCCGACCCGGTCGCTCAACCTGCCCCCGCCGCCGCCCGCCGGGACGAGATGGAGGTTGCCGCAAAGCAGCAGAAGACGAAGAAGCAGATAAACCTCTTCTACTGCTCCGAGTGCGAGGAGCTCGCCCTCAAGGTCGCCGCCAGCTCCGACGCCATCCAGCTCCAGTCCATCAACTGGAGGTACGGTGCCCTGTCCTCCTCCTCGTCCTTCGCCGATTTTGCGACGCCGTCTGATTCCCCCAACTTCCATGATACCACCAGGAGCTTCGACGACGGGTTCCCGAACCTGTTCATCAACAACGCGCACGACATCCGGGGGCAGCACGTCGCGTTCCTGGCGTCGTTCAGCTCGCCGGCGGTCATCTTCGAGCAGATGTCCGTCATCTTCGCTTTGCCCAAGCTCTTCATCGCCTCCTTCACGCTCGTGCTGCCCTTCTTCCCCACGGGCTCCTTCGAGCGCGTCGAGGAGGAGGGCGACGTCGCCACCGCCTTCACGCTCGCGCGAATCCTGTCCATGATCCCCAAGTCCCGGGGCGGGCCGACCAGCGTCGTCATCTACGACATCCACGCGCTCCAGGAGAGGTTCTACTTCGGCGACGACGTCCTACCATGCTTCGAGACCGGGATACCGCTCCTGCTGCAGCGCCTCCGTCAGCTCCCCGACGCAGACAATGTGAGCCGCTGCCCTCCTAATTTCTATTATTGTCTAGTGAATCCGTATTGCTGGTGCTCTGACTCCTTGTGTGTTGGCGCAGATCACCATTGCCTTTCCGGATGATGGGGCGTGGAAGCGGTTCCACAAGCAATTGCTCCACTTTCCAATGGTCAGCCTGTTCTGTTTGAATGATTGGATATGTTTAACTCGAATTCCTTTTAGTTTGTGTTACAAAGAGGGGGACTATGCATGTGGTTGTGGAATTGCCCAAGTTTAGTTTTTTTCGGTTGAAAGACTCAAGTTTTCACGGTGAGCTGTTTGATTATATAGGTTGTCTGTGCAAAGGTTCGTGAAGGTGACAAGAGGATAGTTCGACTTAAGGAAGGGAACCCCGAAGGGCGGCATGTTGTTATTGTTGATGATTTAGTGCAATCTGGGGGAACTCTTAGAGAATGCCAGGTATTGACATATTGCTCAATTGCCTTTTGATTGCTTTGTCGTGATACTAAAAGTTAATGCTTCTATGACTTAGCCTTTACTTATGTTGGATTTTCTTACTTGCGCATCAACGGGAAATGAATCCTCTGCCATTCCATTGCGATGGAAGAGGGGTACAATTTCGTGCCATCATTTGATTTCTAGTTTGTCCGACCAAAATAAAATGTAATGCCTTCCACAATGTACGTTCGATCTGCATTCACTTTTGGCAGTATTGCCAGCAGGCTGAAGTCCTGTAAAATGGAAAGAAACATTAACTGTATTCCCTTGTCAAACCTGGTCCTAACAAGAGCCCGTGACATGTGAATTTTCACTCTGTGCGGCGACTTGCTATTTGTTCACACAATTGAATTGACATAAAGTGTTAGATGATGCATTTCATGGACTTCTGACGCATATGCTGCCTTCTGTTGCTTTTCTCATGAATATTTCTGTTTTATCCAATTGTGTTTCGCAGAAAGTTCTGGCTGCTCATGGTGCCGCAAAAGTTAGCGCCTATGTAACTCATGCTGTGTTCCCCAAGCAGTCGTATGAACGCTTCATGCCAACTAATTCTGGTAATTGGTGGCTTCTCCTCGTTCCCTATTTTTCAGCTATGCAAACTTCTAGTTGCTCATTGGTTTTCCCCCTCACAGCTGGACCGGGCGACCAGTTTGCTTATTTCTGGATCACGGACTCCTGCCCTCAAACAGTGAAAGCCATCAGCCAACGTCCTCCATTTGAGGTGTTGAGCCTTGCTGGCTCGATTGCTGATGCTCTTCAGATATGAACTTGTACTGGGAGATGGGTTGCTCCCGTTTTGCCTATATGTAAGAGTTCATTTCCAGCTCCTGCAAAATAAATAACTGTAACACCCTGAAAGTTGGAAGCAGGCACCCTGCATATATTATATGCAGGTCCAATCAAACCATTCCACGTGCCCTATTAATTGAATCATAAATTAGGAATTAACGGTAATTTTGATTAAGCAGATTCCATCCTTTAGCTTTCTCCTCAGGCTACCGTCTCTCACCCATTTTCGACAATATATAGGCCTTCGATTGAAAAGATAGAAACTTTTTTCTCCCTCACTTTGTATCTCTTTCTCGCACAAGTAGCCAGCCAGAACTTTAGGAAGAGAACATGCAAATCTTCTTCTTCTTCTTCTTTTTTTGGGTAATTCCAATGCTTGCTGAGACCTCACCGGAGTCCTTCGTCGAACGAAGTCGTGTAATATTGCATCAAGGGATCGTAAGTCTGGGCGGCGGAGTTTTAACAGACTAATAGGTAGGATTACATTACAGTTAAGCTTATTTCGTTAAGCAATACTTCGGCTTGTTAGGCTTAATTAGTAGAGCACGTGCCATAGTCTGAATGGGCCTGCATATAATATATGCAAGGGCACCCTGCACAGGAGCCGGACTCTAAAAGTTGATGTTATAAGATAAAGGAAATAATCTTCCTAATATTTTTTCCCTTACAAAGAAAGCCAATATTCCTAAGGCCTTGTTTGTTTAGGACTTTTCTTTAACTTAAAAGCCAAAGCCTAAACAAATTACTGTATTTTTAACTGTTTTTTTTTTCAAAATTCATAAGTCTCCATATAATTAGAAGCTAAAATCCATCATAGAGTTGCATTTTTGTCTTATTGAGGGTTGATTTTAGACAATGCTACTAAAATTATGGTGAATTTACTATCTTTACCATGTACAAAAGCTAACTATTTTTAAGCTGTTAAAGCCAAAATGATGGCTTTAAGCTAAAGCCAAAACAGGAAGCCTAATGACATCCGAATATGAATGTAAATTAAAAGAAATAAAAGGAAAAGAGGACAATTGGTTGAGTCTAGGGCTGGCTATCTTCCTTCGAAATCCACATAATTTGATATAAAATCATTTTATTTATCATTTAAATGGTTATTTTAAATTCGAGCTAACAAGCCACTATTGAACCGAGCCCAATTAACATTTTTTCGCTCCAAATGAGCTTACTTAAATTTTGAACTTATTAACTAACGAGTTTTTTTATCTGCCCTCAAACCAGTCTTGGCCCATGCGTCCAGACTGTAGCATATATGGGTGGCCGCCGGCCCTAGCTTTATCCGGTAGAACACCAGTGATTGAATCTCCTAATTTTTTGCACTAGTGTTATTGTTAAGAATATCTATTCGTCTTGTTGTTCTACACTACGTAACCCTGAAAGTACCTATTTAGCTACTTTTCTTTTCATTTATTTGAACTCTGAGAGATCAAAGCTTAATGCTTACAAGTTATACATAAAATGCACTCGATGTTCCATTAGTTATGTTTACATTCAGTAAATACTTACAACCTTTAACAAGTCCAGTATTAAGACTTTTCTTTCTTAATATAAGTGTCCCCTTAGATTTTGTTGGTTTGAAATGGTTGTGATATGGAGCATGTTGATTATACTTTAAAATAAACATTGCATTGCCTTATCGAGAAACTACTTGTTTTGCAGGATTGCCTTTTAGTACTTTTGAATTTATGATCGCCCCCCTATTTCGAAGTTTTAACTATGCAGTTCCTCCAGTTACACTGGATAACTCGGTTGCCCTCGCCATTTCAAGATTTTTTTGGTCATATCTACACTATTCTATCCATGGCTAGATAGTAAATGGATTCCTCAGCCTCTTATTCTTCCCGCCTAAGTATACCAGGTCAGCCGGCCTGTTTGTCAACTTTTAATGAGTTTACCTAGTGCAGTCCGTTAAGGAAAATTATTTTGATTTACATTCTTGTAAGGTGTACATAGTACATACCATGATAGGAATTTTCGCTACTATTCTCATGTTATGGCAACTGGCGATGAGCCAGGGATAAAAAGATCTAAATCTTTTGCTATAAGTTTGAATCTTCGGACTAATATAATGCTACGACATGACAATGCATATGTATTATATTAGTTATGGCTATTTCATGACTTCATCATTATTTTTAAAACTAGTCATTCTCAAGGGATCTCTCTACTGACGTACTTATGCTTGACTAGGAAGTTAGACTTGCAATAATATTTGTATTGATGGATGGGAATAAACAAGATGCCAATCCCATAGTCCAAAGAGGTGGATCATATACTTATGTTGGTAGTTCATTGTGACAGGTGGGTATTACACACTACTTTTCATTTTTGAAAGCTAGAGAAGAACTTGGTTATGCACCTATGGTGAGCCCTCGGGAAGGCTTGGTTGCAACTATCTCCTACTGTCAGGAACAGAAGAGGAAAGAATTGGATGGCCCGACCATATTTGTTTGGTTGCCTGTAACAATTGGGATGTTGGTTGTGTTTTCTGATGCTTGCCTTCCTCTGCTCGACATCCATTTATTTGTTTTCCGATAGATGTTGGCAATTCGGCTAGTCTTTGCTGTAGCATATGCGTTTCATGCTGGTGAAGCTTGTTGGGATTAATCTTGGGCTAACCACCCAACTAACGAAATCCGAAAATTAGGGGATGAGATCCCATCTCTAGCGCTTTGATCGGGGGCGCAACCGGAAGATGGTTGTGATTCCAGGTCGTGCGGTGCGCTTATAAAAGGAGAGGAGAAGCTAGCTTTTGTGATCATCTCTAAGAAAAACACAAAAGACTAATCTCCTGACATATTCAAAAAGCTAAGAAACGATCCTTAATGCGCACCGGATCGGCCTGAAGATCATCTACCGACGGCTTCGTCCTTCTACGTCACCTTCGGCGATCGCTGCTTCCACCTCTCCATCACCGCCGATCCATTTCCAATGGCTTCACTGAACGGTATATCTTCTTCCGCATTTGGTGTTCAAGTATTGGCTATTGATTAATGTTGTTTAATGGCTTAAGAACCCTAAGTTTTAACTAACATTTGGTATCAGAGCGACCAATAGCTTTTCTTGAACCGATTAATTCATATGACCTTGATTCGGTTAGGTGGTGATTAACTCCAGATTTATGTGTTTTTGGTTTCGGTTTAAGCATTAAGAAGGAGATGAGTTTCAGAAAAACCTAAGAACCAAAATCCCTAATTGAATCTTGATGAACCCGAACCCTAATCCCCAAATCAAGCAAAACCTAATGTCTAAAGAAGGGGTTTCGGGCTTACCTTTTGCGCTCGCCGGCATCTGCTTGCGCTCGGTCCGTCGCCGCTTCTAAGCGCCGTTAGCGCCTTTAGCCGCGTCGGGTCTTGGCGCGCTTCTTGTGCGTCTTGGCGAGGCCGCGCGCTTTAGCCCGCCGGCCGCCTCGCCTCCGTTTGTCGGAGCCCGCGAGGCCTCCGCTCCACCGCGTGTGCTCGCCATCGCCTCGCCTCCGCTTCACCGCCTTTGCGCGCGCCGCTTTCTCGCTCGCTTCGCTGCGCTGCGTGGTTTTCGGGAGACAGGCGAATGGATTAGGTTTTCCCTTCGCGCGGTTTTGTTGCGGCTTGACTCATCTCGAGCCGTCCGCTCGGATCCGTCGGCCGACGCCTCGCCTCCCGCGGTCGTCGCCGTTTTCAGCGCGGCCGTCGCCTCGCTTCTCTCACTTAGCGCCGCTGCTTCGCGCGCTGGCCGCCGCTTTTTTCCTCCGCGTGGGCCACCGCTTCACAAGCGCTCGGGCCGACGGTTCGCGTCAGTGCCTTGGGCGCGCGTGCGTCGCTCGGCCGCTGCTGCGTCGGTTTCTTGGGCCCGCATTTCTTCGGGCCGCACAGAGACAAGGTCTGCGTGTGTTTCTTTGGGCATGATGCTTTGGGCCGTTATGTTTAAGCTTTTGGGCTTCTTTATTTTACAGCATTTTCTTATGTATTTAAATGCTGCTTTCTTTTATGAATTGATGTTTGGGGTATTTTGTCCGAAAATTAGACTTTTGTGGGATTAATTTAATTTACAGCATTTTCTCAGAATTTAAATGTTGTTTATTCTTTTAATATGATGATTGGACTGTTTTAAGAGTGTAAATTGCTGGATAAAATATTTAATTAAGTTATCTCTAATTAAGATGGAACCAACGAGAAATCTTGATTAGAGATTTAATAATGTTTTGGGATTAATTTTATGATCATGATTATATTCTGACTAAAGTTGATTATATTCATGAGTCATACCCATTTAAATTAAAAGTTAAGTTCTTTTTCATATTCTCGCTTACGGTGATTATGAATTAGAACTGCATTAGCATATTATTAACTGCACCAACGTAGGGTTAATTTTGTGCCGACATTAAATTGCTTACTAATATTTGTATATATTTTATTCAGCTATGACCTCTACAAACATTGCGATACCTTAAATAGCATGGAACGACTTTACGTAATAATTTCCCCGGAAAGAAAAAGCGCCATAACTCTTGGGATAATGGATTTGGACCTTGCACTCAGTGAGGTCGCTCCCACTCTCCTCTCTGATGTTGAGAACTTCTCTGAGTTAAAGAAGTCCTATGAAACTGCAGCAGAGAAATGGGAGCGGTCTAACCGCATGTCCTTGATGATAATGAAGAGCACAATATCAGTAGGAATTAGGGGAGCAATTCCCGACTCCGAAGATGTTAAGATGTATCTGGCTTCAGTGGAGGAGCAATTCAAAGGCTCCTCAAAAGTCTATGCCAGTACATTAATCATGAAAATGCTCACTTCCAAGTATGAGGGACAGGGCAGTGTTAGGGAGCATATCATGATGATGACTGATATGGCTTCCAAGCTTAAAGGAATGAACATGGCTATTTCAGAAGGTTTTTTGGTTCATTTCATAATGACTTCTTTACCTTATGAGTTTGGTCCTTTTAAGATCAATTACAATACTCAAAAGGAGAAGTGGACCATGAGCGAATTAATTGCCATGTGCGTTCAGGAGGAGGAAAGACTGAAGGTCGATAAGAAGGACGTTGTCCACCTTGTTGGCAATAAGAAGAGAAAGTTTCAGGGAGACCATAAGTCCAAGAAGAAACTCAATTTCTCTCCCAAAACTGAGTCAAATAAGGTGGAGCATAAAGGAAAAACTCCTGCAACACCCTCTTCATCCAACATTAAGGTCGTATGTCGCTTCAGAAAGATGGGCATATTCAAAAAATTGCCTGTGTTTTCAAGTGGCTCATGAAGAAGGGTAATGATGAAATTACCTTTATTGAGGAATCTCTTTATGCTGATTTTTCTCCTAATTCTTGGTGGATTGACTCAGGTGCCTCTATACATGTTTCAAATTCTTTACAGGGATTCCTTTCCGTGAAGACGCTAAGAAAGGGAGCGAAGCCTTAGAGTCGCTAATGGGAGGAGGTGAAGTTGAAGCCATTGGGACCTTACCATTAGTATTAGAAAATGGCTTTGTACTTCATCTAAATAATGTTCTTTATGTTCCTAGTTTAAAAAGGAACCTTATTTCAGTTTCTTTATTAGATGATGAAGGTTTTCTTTGTAAGTTTGGGAACGACCAATGCATAATAAAGTTTAAATCTAATGATGTTGGTCTTGCTATCAAACGAGACAAGCTTTATGTTCTTTCCTTAAAGAATCGCTTTGTGTTAATGAATGTATGTGATGGCACAAATAAGCGTAAAAGAATTGATGATGAGACTTCATCGAAATTGTGGCACTGTCGCTTAGGCCACATTTCGAAGGGGAGAATGGAACGTCTCATTAAGGAAGAGATACTCCACCCGCTTGATTTCTCAGACTCAGACCCCTGCATAGATTACATTAAAGGTAAATACGTAAAACAAATTAAGAAAGGGGCTACCTGAAGCACATGGATATTATAATTAATCCACACTGATATTTGTGGGCCTTTTCCTGTGACATCAGTGGATGGTTTTGATTCTTTCATTACATTCACTGATGATTACTCCCGTTATGGATATATTTTCCCATTCGTGATCGGTGCAGATCGCTCGATAAATTTAAAATATTCAAGGTGAAATAGAAAATCAAACAATCTAAAGATTAAAGTAGTGCGATCAGATCGAGGAGGAGAATATTATGGTAGACACGCTCCTTATGGACAAATTCCTGGTCCCTTTGCAAGATATCTTCAAGAAAATGGCATAATAGCTCAATACTCAACTCCTGGTGAATCTCAGCAAAATGGTGTAGCTGAAAGAAGAAATCGCACACTTATGGATATGGTGAGAAGCATGCTCAGCTATTCCAGTTTACCAGTAACCTTATGGATGGAAGCATTAAAAACAGCTGCCCACATACTTAATCGGGTTCCTAGCAAATCAGTCCCTAAGACACCTTATGAAATCTGGACTGCCAGAAAACCGAGCTTAAAATACTTACGAGTGTGGGGCTGTCCTGCTGAAGCTAAAGTCTTTAACCTTCCAAGTGACTATGTCGTATACATGAATGAAGATGTTAACGATATAGGGAAAGTGGATGATCCCATCTCATTTAAAGAAGCCATGAGTAATAAGGATTCAGACAAATGGCTCGAGGCCATGGAAGATGAATTGAAATCTATGAGCATTAATGATGTCTGGGATTTAGTAGACATACCTGATGGAATCAAAGTAATAGGCTGTAAGTGGGTCTATAAAACTAAGCATGACTCCAAGGAGACGTCGAAGATTCAAAGCTAGGCTTGTAGCCAAAGGTTTTACAGAGAGAGGGATTGACTATGTTGATACCTTCTCTCCTGTGTCTAAGAAAGACTCATTAAGAATTGTCATGGCACTTGTCGCTCATTATGATTTGGAGCTACATCAGATGGATGTAAAAACTGCATTCCTTAACGGTGACTTGCATGAAAATGTATACATGGCTCAACCGGAAGGTTTTGTTGTGGAAGGCAAGGAACAAATGGGATGTTACCTTAAGAAATCCATCTATGGACTAAAACAAGCGTCCAGACAATGGTACTTTAAGTTTGATGAAGTGATTAGAAAATTTGGCTTTAAAGAAAATGAGGTGGATAATTGTATCTACAATAAGACTAAAGAGAGCAAATTTATTATTCTAGTGCTCTATGTGGATGATATCTTATTGGCTAGCAGCGATAGGAATATGCTGTATGAAACCAAGAGATTTCTATCCTCTAATTTTGACATGAAGGATCTTGGTGATGCTTCTTATGTTCTGGGCATAGAAATACACCGAAACAGGTCCAAAGGTGTATTAGGCTTATCACAAAGGTCATACATTGACAAAGTGCTTAAGAGATATAATATGCATAACTGTTCTGCTACGCCTGCCCCAATTGTTAAGGGTGATAAGTTTGGTTTATTCCAAAGTCCAAGGAATCAATTAGAAATTGATCAAATGAAGTCGATTCCTTATGCTTCAAATTGGTGTCGGAAGCATTATGTATGCTCAAGTATGTACTCATACGACTTAGCATTCAGAATCGGATGCTTGGTAGATATCAATCTAATCCGTGTTTGGACCATTGGAGAGTCATAAGAAAGTCTTGCGTTATTTGCGGGGCACTAAGAACTACATGCTCACATATAAGAAGTCTGATGACCTTGAGGTTATGGGTTATTCAGACACTGACTTCGCAGGATGTGTTGACTCTAAGAAATCCACGTCAGGTTATGTCTTCACTCTTGCGGGAGGAGCCATTTCGTGGAAAAGCTCCAAACAAACCCTTACGGCATCTTCAACGATGCAAGGTGAGTTTGTGGCATGTTATGAGGCTACGGGACGGTGTATGGCTTAAGAATTTTATTCCGGACTAATGGTGGTTGTGACATATCAAAACCACTTACGATATTCTGCGATAATTTAGCCGCAGTTTTCTATTCGAGTAACAACAAGTCAAGTGGTGTTGCCAAGCATATTGACATTAAGTATCATGTTGTGAAAGATAGAATCCAGGATCAAACTATTAATGTTAAGCATATAAGCACTAAGTCTATGCTTGCGGATCCACTCACTAAAGGCTTACCACCCAGTATCTTTCGAGAACATGTTGCTAGCATGGGTTTATTGGAAAGCCTATGATTCTGAGTTAATTATGATAAGGATTGAAATCGATCCGGAAAATAAAGGACCATAAGAAAACAAACCAACTCCGTTAAGTTTAAGTGGCTATCCTATCGAGATGGAATAGTGTACTATAGATGATGGGGTTTTCAAGAGCATTAATTGATCAGAACGCATTATCTTGGTGTCTTTATTTGTTGAGTGTGGACTTATGTTAGCCTTACGATTAAGTGGGAGAATGTTGGGATTAATCTTGGGCTAACCACCCAACTAACGAAATCCGAAAATTAGGGGATGAGATCCCATCTCTAGCGCTTTGATCGGGGGCGCAACCGGCAGATGGTTGTGATCCCAGGTCGTGCGGTGCGCTTATAAAAGGAGAGGAGAAGCTAGCTTTTGTGATCATCTCTAAGAAAAACACAAAAGACTAATCTCCTAACATATTCAAAAAGCTAAGAAACAATCCTTAATGCGCACCGGATCGGCCTGAAGATCATCTACCGACGGCTTCGTCCTTCTATGTCACCTTCGGCGATCGCTGCTTCCACCTCTCCATCACCGCCGATCCATTTCCAATGGCTTCACCGAACGGTATATCTTCTTCCGCATTTGGTGTTCAAGTATTGGCTATTGATTAATGTTTTTTAATGGCTTAAGAACCCTAAGTTTTAACTAACAAAGCTGTGTATGCCTGGTTCTTGGCAAAAAAAAGGTTGACCCAAGGAATGCTACAGGTTGGTTTTGGCAAACGTTTGCCCTGGGGATCTTTTCTCTCCGATATCTGCTTAAGAGAGCGAGAGAGTAAATTTGTGTTGTACCTCACATAATCTGGAAATTCCGTTTAAAAAAACACTCTGGAAATTCTGTAAGGGTGGTTTCTTAGCCAAAATACCTCAGAAGATGGTTCTTTACTGTTGTAAAACTCCCATTATGAGGCTTATGTAATACAGAAAAACTACGGAACGGTAAACCGTTACCTGCCTCGTCGACGGGATAGATTTCAAGCATTGGATTGGCATGCATCCTAAAGCTGCTTCCAACTAAACTGCATCTATTCCTTGTTACTCCACTCCTCTGCCACTTCCAGGCTTCTGTTCATGGTGATTCCGCATTACTCCACTCCTCTACCTCTCCACTTAGGGTTCAATTCTAGAATAGCAGCGACCAACAAGCGATTGCAGTGGCCGCCGGTCCATGGTGAGGGCACTGCGAACAGTGTGCGAATGTGGTGAGTTGGCAACACAAGCTGGGGGCATGAAGAACAGCGAGCGGTGGTTACGCTATGATTTGTGATTTTACCATGCTACTCTGATTTTTAGCAGGAGATTTTTGTTTCTACTAGGCATAATAGAGCCCGTCTGATTCTCAATACGCTATGAATTGCTAGCACTACATGCATCGCATAACAGAGCTCGCCTGATAAGTTTTCCAAGGTTTCATGAGTCCACGGCTAAGTTTCACAATGTTTCACAGATAAGTTTCATAAGGTTTCATGAAATAGGTTTCACGATATTTCATGAGTTACAATAGGTTCAAGTATCATAACTTTTCATAGATAAGTTTCATGACGTTCTACGAAAGTTTCATTAATATGTTTCATGAGGTTTCATCACATAGTTTCACGTTTACGTTTACACTTTCATTACGTATTGATAGTGTATACTGTTAGATCTAAATATCAACATTAGCTAGTCTAAAACATGATCACCAAAACATTAATACGGAAATTAAACATTAGATTAAACTGACCCGGTGAAGAGGAAGTGACCATTAGGATTCGGTTTGTAGCACTTGAATGTCGGTGTAGGGCGTCGGCAAAGAGGTCACCAATGCGCAGTGAAGAAGAAGGGGGCACCGTGTTCTTCACGGTGATGGTAAGAGTCTTCATTAGCCTCAGTGCCAAACCCACGGATCGGATGGGTGTTTCGGGAGTAAGCCAACTCGTGATGGATTGATAGATTTTTCTGATCGGCTTTCCCTCTTAATATAGCGCTGGCTAATGGGACCAAAACCAAACAAAAAATGCTGAGATTGCTCCCGATCAGAGCGCGTTATGGTGGGTCTAGCCCAAATTTTCGGATCTAGCCCAAAATTTTAGGATCTGGCAATTAAGCCGAGATCACAACCAACATTCTCCCACTTGATCGAAGGCTAATTTCATAAGTCCATACTTAACAGAACAACATACCAAGATAAAGTATTACAGCGATTAATTTAAGCACCGCTACAACCCCAGTATCTATAGTGCATCACTCTATCTTGATAGGATAATTACTTATTCTTAACGGGAGTTGGTTTTATACTTATGGTCCTTTTGTGCAGTTTTGTCTTCATTTGTCATCATGTGCACATTGAAAGGAGTGAAAACAAACTTCGTAATTTCCAGAGTCGAAATTTTGAGATCTCAATTTATCCTGTATATAGGTCATCAATAAGTCTTATGCTGGCACTAACTTTTAGACAAGCCTTTAACAGGGAATCATTAACCTAAACATGATGCATAAACTTATATATTAAACATGGTACTTAAATCTTATAGGCTGAACATCAATAATTCGATTCTGGATTATATCTTTCACAACGTCATGTGTTTGGCAAAACCACTTGACATGTTGTTACTCGAAGCAAAAATTGCACTCTTACATAATAAATTTCGGGATAGAAACTTAAGCCAAAAATAAATTCTCTTATTCTTAAACCACAACAGCCTATTGTGGATTTCTCATTATCTAATAGCCTTATGATATGCCACAAGTCTTCTTGCATCATTAATAATGCCTTAAATTTAGAGCCATTCCACAATATAGCTCTTTCTGCAAGGTTGAAGATTTGACTTGATGTGGATTTCTTAGTATCAACACACCTTGCATAACCAGTGTCTGAATAACCCATAACTTTACGATTATCAGACTTCTTATATGTGAGCATGTAATCATTAGCACTTTGCCTATGATGCAAAGTTGTCTTTAGTAGTCTTCGATGGTTCATTCTGGATTAATATTTGCCAAGTATCCGGTAACAAGCGTTAAATAAGGACGATACAAACTTAATTATACATAATGTTCATGACAAGCGTAAGAAAAACTTTTGTCGCCCTTAATAATCGGAGTAAACTCCCTTAATATTGGACCTATCTTGGTGAATCTTAATAGTCAAAACATGAGAGACATCACCAAGACAATCTTAATTCTCATAAGGAAATATTTGGGTCTTAAACATTAATGTCCCTATTGGTGAAAGTCAACAAGACATCGCCTATATAAACGATTAAGATGGTCAAATTTACTCCACTGGTCTTAAGGTTAAAACTTAAGGTATCTTTATGTGAAGCTCGCATTATTCATAAACTCCAGAATCAACTGGAGGTGGAACTTTTAGAGACAAAGGATTGCTATTCTCTCGGACTATCGTCATTGGAACATAAGCACGATTGTCGTCAAGTATAGTTTACCTTGCCTCAGAGCTCCCACTAGAATCAATATTTCTATAACCTCAGTGGTTTACAAACTCAGTGGTACCCTTTAGTCTGGATGGAATCTTTGACAATATCCCACGTATATAAGTGTCTTAATTTTCCCAGAGTGTAAGATATTAATATTAATTATTTAAATCTTTCCATCCATTAAACTTATTGAGAAGAAGAGTATCTTTAATAGAGTAAGAAATTTGTTCATGAGGTTTATGTCTCACGTAATGAAGCTTTTCTTTTCTCAATGAGACGTCTCATTCTCCCCCTCGAAATGTGGTACAAGCGTAAATGCCACAATTTCGATGAACTCTCATAAATATTTCACTCTTGGTGAAGCCAATAGAGTTAGCAACATACTTAATCCTCCCAAATAATTTAGAAGAGTGTAAGCAAATTACTTTTCATAATGGGAACATAAATTTCATTATTAGGATGGAGGGTGAAAATATAACTTAGTATTGATGCAGAACTTCCAACAGCTTCAACATTAACCTCCTATTCATTCTCTAAGGCTCCATTTTAAAACTTTCATAGTCTTAAGGTGATGTTGGCAACATAAACGTAGTCTCTTAGTATTTAGCCAACTTTCTTTATGAATGCACACATTCATAGGCACAATCATAGTTCACTTCTCATTCTTCATTATTGTTGTTACATTCTTTATGAATGACGTAATGAAGTGAATTAGAAAGGCTCTAATATTTATATATATATTTATGTCCTAGCTCAATGACTTTGAGCTCTCTTATGATCAGTATACTAGAAAGAACTTTTGAGGAGCTTCATAATGCTTTTTCATTATTGCCAGATAGTCATAATTTAACTAAATGATTGCTCCTCTAGATCCTAAATTTTATGATCAAAAAGGGACATTTGCTTAAATTGCTCCCACTAGTCATCAAAATATTGAATTCTTATCAATGTCTAAGTTATTAGATGCTTCTTCTAATGGGAGCCAATCATCAACATTATGTTTGTGCGCGTAATCAATAACCTCAAGAATAATATGCTAATAAATTACTCTTTCTTATTAAGGTACTAGAAACAACCGAAGAACTTATGGCTGAATTGATAATAGGGATATAACACTGATCATTACTTGATATCCACAAGAATGTGAATGATGGTCTGTCATGAAATTAACCCTACGCTGATCAGATTAATAACATGCCAATGACAAAGCTTAACAATTCTAATCCGCTTCACCGTTGGCAAAAAAGAAGAAGAACTTAACTTGAGGAAAGAATCAGCAATTCATCTTCGCACAACCCTTTTGGTAGAAAATGAAGAATAACTAGATTCACTAATGGAGATGGCAAATGATCACAAACAACGCTGGTCAGTATGTAACCATGAGCCATTAAACGTAATTCTTAAATCAACATGAAATCTCTAACCAAAACTTCTCGTTGGTTCCATTTTGATTAGAGAAGCTATGGGAATGACACATGACTACAATCAACTTTGGTCAGAATATAACCGTGTGTCACAACATAATCCCAAAACATAACTTCAGTTCCAAACCGTATCACCTTTGGGTACATAACTGAAAATAACTTAATCTATGGGAATGGCACACAATTGCAAACAACTTTGGTCAGAATGCAATTATGGCCACAACATAATCCCGAAACTTCATTAAATCTCTAACCAAGACTTCTCGTTGGTTCCATCTTAATTAGAGATATCTTAATTATAATGTAGTCTTTATCATATAAATGCTTGAAAAGACTCAATAACTTAATTAACATGAGAACTAATTAAATATCACATGACCCATAAAAGACGTTGGTCAGTATATAGTCATGAAGCATTTAATTAATCATAATCACATTGTCTCAAAACAGAATACATTAATAAGAGACAAAATTAACCACATGATCAAAATTACTGAGCATTAGACATTAAGTACTTAATTGCGAAAGCGTAAACAATTAATAATTAATGAGTAGTAAATTAAATGCTAAATTGAAAATAAGGGAAAAACTTAAACTCATAATTTAGGGCATAAGAAATTGTATCATATGTGAAAATATAAACAACTCAGGTAGAAACATAATGCTTAATTAATCCCATCTTAGCTTATTTCCGGAATGCACTAAAACGTTATTTGTGGCCTATCTGAGAAAATATCCATAAACCAGCTTAAACTTATACCCAAAGATGGGCTCATAAATAATGCATGGCTTAGGATCTAAAACATTTCATCAGTGGGCAATAAATTTTTGACAATTCATGATTATAAACAACTTTGGTCGAAATATAACCATGAGAAGTCAACACTTAAGTATATTAATATCCAAAATTTGGTTATAGTCCCAAATCAAAATTTTTCGTTGGTTCTATTTTGATTTGAGACAAACTTAATCATAATAGACCAGAAAATATTAACTAAATTTGTGCATTCCTCAATTATCATGATTGCATCACTTAGGGCGACTAAACATTAACCAAAATGTGTATAAAATAATGCATTATTCCTGGGCAATTGATATTAATTTTGCAGTGCATAAAGAAGAACAACATTAATCATCGTGAAAAAGCACCAAATTAACTAAAGCCCAAAAATTAATCATGAATTTAATCATAACATGAATGCCGAAATAAATATTAAACAATAATCTCTAATTAAAATTTTCCATTGATTCCATTTTAATTAAAGATAATGCTAAGAAATAATCATCACATAGAAAATTTAATTACCACATTAAATAATATGCCCAGGAAATAAGTATTTAAACAATACCTATTGCTGAAAATAAATAAGACTGAAAGTAATCATAAAAAAAATTTGACTAAATATCAGAAAAGGTCGAAAGCAACTCATGACTGAGGCCCACACGAGACCGCGGCCCAAGAAACAGCAATCGGACCGGCCCAGCCGAGGCGCAGTCCGAGCTGGTCCAACAAAACGCAGCCCGGCCCATGCGCACGGAGACGCGGCCCAGCCGTCGGTGCGCATGAGGCGAGGCGTCACCCGCCGCGTCGCGAGGAGTCGGCCGCGCGCGAGCGGCGTCGCTGGCGCGCGGACGAAGCGGCGGCCGATGGATGCGAAGGGACGGCCAAGATCTCGCGCGTGCCGGAACAAAAGGCGAGGCGGTGAAGAACCCTAACCCTAATCCCCATTCGACTCCCTGAAAAATCGCGCAGCGGCGATGACCGAGCGAGCGGGCGCGAAGGCAGAGTGGCGGCGACGCACGTGCGACGAACTGATGCCGCGCGGACTCCGGCGAGGCAAGAACTCGGTCGCGCGACTTCGCGCCGGCTGCGGCGATGTCGCGCGGAGCGGCGAGAAAGGAGACAAGCCGATGTGGCGCGGCGAAGCTAAGGTCCGCGGGCGACGACGGCAACCACTACATCGGCGTCGGCGAAGACGACCGTGCGAGGTAAGCTCCAAAGCCCCTCTTGAATCATTAGGATTTCATGATTGATTTGGGATTTTGGGGACGAATTTGGGGAAAAGGGTTTCGGATTTGCTCTTAATCCCTCCTTCTTAATGCTAATCGAGCCAAAAGAACTCCGAACCAACTCTTAACCGATGAACACAAGGCCAAAACCGAGACTAATCTGGCTTAATAGGATCAAGATTAGACTAGCACTGCTGTGATACCAAATGTTAGATCTAAATATCAACATTAGCTAGTCTAAAACATGATCACCAAAACATTAATACGGAAATTAAACATTAGATTAAACTGACCCGGTGAAGAGGAAGTGACCATTAGGATTCGGTTTGTAGCACTTGAATGTCGGTGTAGGGCGTCGGCAAAGAGGTCACCAATGCGCAGTGAAGAAGAAGGGGGCACCGTGTTCTTCACGGTGATGGTAAGAGTCTTCATTAGCCTCGATGCAAACCCACGGATCGGATGGGTGTTTGAGAGTAAGCCAACTCGTGATGGATTGATAGATTTTTACAATCTGGCTTTCCCTCTTAATATAAGCGGCTAATGGGACCAAAACCAAACAAAAATGCCGAGATTGCTCCGATCGAGCGCGTTATGGTGGGTCTAGCCCAAATTTTCGGATCTAGCCCAAAATTTTAGGATCTGGCAATTAAGCCGAGATCACAACCAACATATACGACTATGTTTCAATAGGTTTTATGTTTTAGGGCTAAGTTTCACATATAAGTTTCATGAGGTTTCATAATGTTTCATCCAGATATACGAACTCTGTTAAACACGCTTGATTTTTTGAATATTTGACAAATCTCATGAAACTCATATGAAACTGGTTTTTTTCATTTGTTTTTCCTTAGAACTCGTGAAACTTTGAAGTTAGCCTCTTGAAACTCAGTTAAAATTATTTTTGAATTTCGTTTTAAAACAAGTTTCAGATTTGAAACTTGACGAAACTTGTAGTTTCATATTAGAAACTCATTGAATTTTATTGAGACATACTGAAATATTTATAAAATCTATTTGGAACTCTTTTGAAACCTAATGAAACCTAACGAAACATACGAAACTAAAACGTATGAAACTTATAAGTACACTACGAAACCTGGTGAAACTCAATTGTGAAACAACATGAAATCTAGTTGCGAAATTTAACTATAAAACTTAGCTATGAAACTTAGTTGTGAAACATGCTATACCGTTGAAATCAATTCCACTAGTGTCCACTAGTACCACTCTATGTAATAACATTCGAGATGCGGTGTGGGCAGAGCCAGCGACGGACTTCTCCGAGGGTATCCTGCAATGTTTTACATGAAGTTCGCATGGCAGCAAACCAAAGTTTGTAGCACATAGTCGACTTGTATTTTTGACTCCCAAGTATATATCAGATGGCACTTGTTTTGAGAGCTTGCAACAAGTCATTGTTAGGCCAAATGCGGCCATTCATCCACCACATATTTGGAGGCTTTCACCGAGCTAGTATATACTTTGACCTGTATAATAATCGGGAGCTAGACACAGCACGTTTTCCTTGCGTGCCAAATTGCCAATACATCAGGAAAGTCTGTGCAGAATGGAAATATATCTGTCAAGCTGCGGTATTTTGCCATGCAGCTACCACCAACCTCTGAACTGGAAATTCTGGAACAGGCAACGTTACAGCCTGGTGACCGAGTGACGACAGATAGAGTTAAACTGCTGCCATAAAAGAGAGAGAGAGAGCTGTAGTCGTGCCCTTCCACACGGCTGATTCTTCTACCTACCTCGCAACAACCAACCTTGCCCTTCATTGAATAAAAGTTGGTGTCGGCGAGAGGAAGCAAACGATAAAGAAGAGAATAGGTGAGGGCCGAGTGTTCTATCAGATTAGGACTTGTGAACTGCAGCTCTGTACATCAGCCGAACAAACTGCCGAGTTGTGGCCTGTGCTCTTCTTCCAAATCACATTTTCCCTGGACCAGCAGCAACTCCAGGTGCTTCCCTCGAATTCCAACTTTTTCGGGGTCGAATTGCACGTTACCGCATGGAAGCATGGAACACATGGTGTAAGCCTGTAAGATCCTCTGGTTTGGCAAGAAATGTGCAGAAACATTGAACAAAACATTTCAGCTTGCGTTTGTACTTGTACGCGTGGAACCAAAGCAGATGATTACAGGTGAAAAATGGAGGTAGTGAAGTGTACGCATGAAATTTCAGTTTTTCATTGTCTGAATGATGTTAGTGAAGGTACATTGGCATACATGCGTTGCATAAAGTCCGGTGCTGAAAAGGCCTACCTTAAAGTGTGTGTGACTGTGAGTACCCAAAAGATGACAAACAGTTTCGGTAGGAAGCAGGAACATTGTTTCATGGGCCACCTGACTGCCATTTGGATGATTCCTCCCCATGTTCTCATGTGGATCGTTTTGCTTTTGGTGAGCCTGCAGTTGCCTAGTATCCATTTATTTGAGAAAATGCTAATCAAACACAGACACTAGAGAGAGCTACCGGAGACATTGCACCCTCATGAAACAAAGAAGATCAGTGCTTCTGTGCATCACTCTCCGAGCACAAGTTGCTAATACCTCAAAGAAGCAGGAGAACACAAACCTACGATCTAAATTGTGCAATCGGAGTCGGAGTGAACGTTCAGGTTTGATCCTAGGACGCTAGCAACGCTAATTTTCATAGCATCGACCCAACGAACATAGTCTTCTACCACATTAAGGACTTGTTTGGGTTGGCCAGGGGTCGACGCATTGTTGTGACAACAGTCAGAGATGGGCAAACAGGACGCGCACTTGGTGGATGTCAAAGACAGCACGCAGGTCATGTAGTATAGGCACACCGCACCGGCAGCTGACACCCATCATTTGCCAACACGGCTCCAGTATATCTGAGCTGCCTGACTGAAAAAAAAAGGCAGCAAAATGTTGAGTTCACATCGCCTCCCTTTAACATGTTTACAAAACTTTCAACTACACACTTCATGGCCCCCTCATGCATGAATAAAACCAGCCTGTCCGAACACAGCTGCGAGACAAACATAGCGCCATCACATACGCATTCTACGGCTTCCTGTGTCCTTGCCAAGAGCAAGAAGAGGAGGGAAAGAGATCTGGAGGGGAGAGAAGAAGAAGAAGAAGGCCATTGCACTTGACCTTCTCCTCCTCCTCCTCCTCTTCTCTTCTTTCTCTCTCTATCTTGCTTGCTTGGTTAGAGTCAAGGGTGCCATGGCCACCATCCTGGAGAACATCCAGAAGGCGAGGTTCTTGCCGACCAGGCCGCTCAAAGACGAGCTGCCCACCTTCCAGGGCGGCGGCGGCGGCAAGGAGAGCCACCTCATGGGCTTGAGGAAGAGGCTGTCCTCCTTCTCCGGCAAGATCCAGCCCATCTCCTCCGCCTCGGCCGAGTGGGCGTTCCGGCGGTCCCAGTCGGCACCGTCGCTCGGCGCGTTCTCCAGCGGCCTGCTGAAGCGGTGGTGGGATTGGGGCGTGGGTTGGCTGATGTCCAAGAAACCGGGCTTCGCCAGCGACCTCGAGATGAACGAGGAGGAGGTGGCCGCCCTCGGCCGCCAGAGCAGGGGCAGCTGGGGCCACATCGTCTACAAGATGCGCTCCGGCGTCCGGCGGCTCGTCGTGTCGCACTCGCTGCCGACAACGCAGAATAACTCGCTGCCGACGACGCAGCAGGTCCAGCAGTGCAAACCGGCGAGTTTCGCCTACACGCAGAGCTTCCATAATGGGCACGTAATGGCACATTAAGAGCATCGCAGCTGTTCTTTGGTGGAACAGCAAGACTAAGAGATGGTCTCCATGATTGAGATCCATCCAAATGGAGATGACGAGATGCTCAAGATGAAGATTCAGGTTTCAGGTGAGATCGATGATGAAAGATGCAAGACAACTATATGTGGAAATTTAGCTTGGATGAAATTGTAGTTTACCATTCTGTTTTTGTGTAGATCTAGTGTACGTCAGCATAGAGGTCAAGCGTACGTTTGTTCTTTCTATTCTTTTGGGTTCGTTGGACAATGTAAATGTTTGGTTGATTCCTTATGCTTTTGCCTCCTGCAGTAAATAAAGTCAATGCAATATCGTGCTCGTCTGTTCCGAGATGCCTTTCAGACTTTCAGTCCAGATCTGATTTATCATTCCAATTGCTACCAGATAACATCCGCCATTTATCAGTACATGCATTTGCTAATGGTTTAAAGCTAACAATAATTTCATAGAATGGAAATGCTCTGTTAGACTGTCATTGTATCAGGAAAGGAGAAAATTCATGCCAAGTCTGCATCAATTCTTGATATGTTCGGCGTACATTCTTGGCCTTATTGTATACACGCGCGCAACATTTTGGTGCATTGCCTTCTGGAGAAGTTGGCTGCCTCTCCTAGCACTACGGTGCCGTCTTGGAGCCCGAGGCGAAGTGCATCGCTGCCGCCGTCGTTGAGGCCGAGACCGGTGAGCTGGTCGTTTGGGTAGTAAAGGTTTTTTTGTTGCAACGAGTGATTTGAGATGTTGGGATTATGTTTTTCTAAATATTGTGTGAACAAATTCATAAATTGGTACTCTTTCTTCAAAAGATTCTCTCTATGTTGCAACATTTTATGCTAATTGTTGCACACATGAAATCAAAATGTTTCATAACCTAGTCTTAAATGTTGCACTTCTAAGTTCCAAAGTAAAATGCTTTGTTGCAAAACTGGTGTTTTTTGTTGCTTTCTACCGGATGTGATGTTGCGCTTAGGTGTTTGATTTGTTACACATGCAACGAGTGAAGAAACATGTGTCCCTAACTTTTTTGTTGCAGGGGATGTATTATTTTGTTGCGCATGGTGCTTTTTCATTGCATCGGGTTCGGGTGCTTTGTTGTTGCGCCTATCAAAGAGACATCTGACGACGAATGTTAGCTCTTGTTATGAACATTCGATGGCCAAAACACTGTCCGGTGCTAACGGGCGGGCGCTAGTAGCTTCCATTAGGCAAGACGTCGAATGGAACACCGAATTTTTTTTTCTTTAATATTTTCTTTTAATCTTTTTTTCAAAACTAGGCGTCAGGGCAAAAATTTTGCAGAATTGGGCGTCGGTCGCCCGTATATGGGGCGATCGTCCCATATACGGGCGATTAGTGCCCGCGATTTTTCCTCCGTCTGCGATCAATTTCTAAAAAAGTCATAACTTTTTCATATGATGTCGGATGGAGATGAATTTTATATGAAAATTGTAGCTCTCGACGGGATCTACAACTTTTGTATACAAACTTTTTCAATTTGAATCCATTTAGATGGTTAAAAATGGGATAGAATGTTCAGATCTAAAAACAGATCTATTTTTAGATCTGAACATTCTATCCCATTTTTTACTATCTAAATGGATTCAAATGAAAAAAAATTATATACAAAAGTTGTAGATCCCGTCAAGATCTACAATTTTAATATAAAGTTTATCTCTATCCGACATCATATGAAATGGTTATGATTTTTTTTAGAAGTTGACTGTAGACAGAGGAAAAATCGTGCGTTCAAAACCGCACTAATCGCTCGTATGTGAGGCGATCGCCCGTATATGGGGCGATCGCCCCCATATACGGGCGACCGGCGCTTGATTCTGCAATTTTTTTGTCCTGACGCCTAGTTTTGAAGAAAATATTAAAAAAATATTAAAGAAAAAAAATTCATGGAACACCTAACCCAAAACTCTCTTTTCTTCCAAATTCCAATCTTATTTGGCCCATGGAATAGACGGGCCAACTACTCCAATCTCTTGGGCTTCGAAGCCCAGATGCTAGGAATCTTCTATACGCAGGCCCAGCCCACGGGCACTGGGAGGCGGGCGCCAATCCGGTAGCGGCCACCCAAGTCAGCAAAGCCACGCCTTCGCCTTTTGCTTTCTTCCTCGCCTTTCCCTTTCGTGTGGTGCTCCGAGCCTCCGACAGTCCGAGCAAGACAAAGCTTTCCACACCCAAACACAAAACCCCCAAACACCAAGCGCGCAGGCGCACACACACATCACAGTCAGACACCACCCACCCATCCATCCCCATCGCAATTCACGCGCCTCGAGCAGCCATGGCGAAAGGAGGAGGAGCAGGAGGAGGGCAGCGCGAGGGCAACGCCCTGAAGACAGCGGTGGTCGTCACCGGCGGGCTCGTCCTCGCCTGGATCACCGTGGAGGCCGCCTTCAAGCCCTTCCTCGACCGCCTCCGCGCCGCCATCACCCGCTCCAGCGACCCCGCCCGCGACCCCGACGAGGAGCTCCCCCCCGCGCCCGCCGCAGCCGCAGCCGAGCCGTCCGCGCCGCCGCTCCCGGCCGAGGAGGACGAGGAGTGCGAGAAGAAGAAGGGCGAGGGCAAGGAGGTCGAGCTGGAGGAGAAGGGGGAGGGGGCTGTGGACGCCAAGGCCGAGTGAAGGAGGCGGCGCCCCCGCACCGTCTGCTTCCGCTTCTGAATAGTGTGCTGTAAATCTGTTCTATGATTTTGGAGCTTGCCATGGATGATGCAATGTTCGAATTCTAGCTTCAGTATCTGCATCTTTAGTACTCATCTCAGCTTACCTGTGTGTTTGCATTAGTTTTTTTACCATTTATTTTATACATGTCCTTGATGTGATGCTATATGTCTGTGTGCGCTTTTCATTTCCCTGTAAGCTGCTTGCTTATGCTATTGATAAGAAAATGTTAGTGTAACATATGGGCTCTTAAGATCTTGAAGCTGAAGGTGCTTTGTTGAACCATCCGATATGCTAGCATAAAACGATTGCCCAATTCCCAATATTACTTCCTATATATATTACCTGATCTGGTATATCTATTTGGTGAGGAAGACAATTGACATTTTGAGTATCAAGTGTTGCCAGTTATATGCCTTGAAAAGTTGCATCATTGTTTTTTATCCTGTCGTTCATGTGGTGGGAGATATGGACACAATGTTATGTTGAAAGGTGATTCATAGGATGATAAAGCTACTTGATTAAGTAACAGGATTGAAGCTTAAGTTTTTGTTGCAAGTTTGCTACTAGGAACGTTTGCAACAGTGACATCCTCCGCTTCAGATTTGTACGGGGCCTATAAGTAACTTATAGTAAATTTCCATCTGTAGCTTTTTTTAGAGTATCTGTAGCTTTCAAGACCCGGTCTTTCCTTATGTTAGTGTTATCCCTTTCAAGCTCAATGCTATTGCATACGCCTTGAGTTTGAGGGATGTTAAGTGCAGTAGTGTAATAGCATGTGTATATTAGGGGTATATGTGGTATTGTAGGGGTACTCTAGAGTTGTGTCTATGCCCTTTGGGCTCTTGCAATGCATCCAATTTAGTTGTGTCTTCCTCATAACTTCACGTGCTGGAGCTCGATATAGGAGATTGTATATCTAGTTGCTTCGTTGTTCACTTGTTTACTGATTACAGACTTGCTGTTGACTTGTTATACTACTAAACTGAATATTAGTGATCATTGTTAACGTTGTAATGGAAACTGATCATTGCTACTCTATATCTTTCGAGTGACTTGTTTTATTCTTGTCATGCCTGATGATTGCATCCATGCTTGCTCTAGTATTACCATTAGAAGCCTACGTATATCATGTCTTACAGAACGGCACGTTAGTATGCCATTCTGATGCTTTTAAAATTTGTGCTTATTAACCGAAAAAGCTTACTGACGACCCAAATCTGTTCTGAAGTTGACAATGTTTATTCTTTATATTTTGTTGTATAGGGGTATTCTGTTGTTCATTCTGATGAATGCTTGACTATTTCTGCTACTTTGCACGCAATGGCTGAAAGTTTGGATGGTTCAGGTGACCTTTGAATTCAATCCTAATAATTTTGGAGTACATATGCATATGTACAGTGTCGTGAATGCTTAATATATTGCAAGCAGTCTTACTAGGTAAGCGTAGAACATACTTCTCTGAATCAGAGAGAACAATGTTATTCACGGTATCAAAGCTCACGGAGAAGCGATGGCTCCGATGCGTGGGATCAAGGTGTACTGTGATGTTGGCTTTTGGTGGTAGAACCGTAGAATTACGCTGTTAGAAAGATGTATTATGAACCTAAATCTGCATGGTCTAAGGACCAGGACAAGAAAGACTCTGTATGGTTTTGTTTGTTTACTACTTTAAAAGAAGGTAGTGGTGATGGTTCATATGTCTCTTCTCCCTCTTAAAATAAAAGTGATGATAGGCAGCTCTGTGGAACCACACCCTCGTGCGATTTCTCTCCTCTCCCTATTCCCAAGTGAACTCGAAACAAATTCCGTTCTTATCCTGCATAGCCACACATCCCTGCTCTCTCCCTTGCAAGATCCTCATGCAAGGCAGTCCATAGTCATACGCATGAAACAGAGAGCAGGGGCAGACTAGAGGAAGGCAGAGCAGAGAAAAAAAGAGGAGCTAGTGTGAGGCTCTGAGGGCGACGGCCTGGGAGGTGGTGTTGGGAGACCAAAATGGGTTGCTTGGAGGGAGCGGGTTCTAAGGGATGCAATGTTACGGCTCGGGCAGTACAGAGGCGGGTTGGTGGTGGTGCATGGTGGACGGCAGTGGGGAAGAAAAGGGGTTGCAGTGCTAGAGGAGACAAGGGGAGAAAAGGAGGTGAGCATAGGCATAAGGGGAGTTGGAGAAGCTCGCCAAAGCAGGCGGTAGATGCCAAGGAGAGCCGACTCGGCATGGCAACAGTGAATCAAGGCGGCGGTCTAAGGTGAAGGAATGCTGTAATTATAAGTCGGGCAAGGAAGAGGATGATATAGAGATGCTTTAGGTGGGAGGAACCGAATCGGAGCTTACCGGGAGAGGAATGACGGTAGTTACAGCCAGTTTTGGCCAGAAGAAAGGAAGATGACGGCGTTTGATGCTCCTGTGGATGAAAGGAAAAATTGATTGAGGGATTTTGCTTTTGATATTGTGGAGCACGATGTGATGCAGATGGGTTTAGGAGAGCTCACCTAGTTCAGCGAGCTGTGTGTAAGTTTAATCACCGTTAAATTGGTTTTGGTGGTTAATGAAAAATCTAAATGTGAGACTAACTCCTTTGTTGAGTATGATATTGATTAGTCTCATTTGGATGGAAAGATGGAAATATCTGAGGTATACATCCGATGTCATATTATTATATCTTGTTGCATTCCTTTGATTCAAAATATATGGTGAACTCAACAAAAGTTTTAATTTGAATATGTATATTGTTTTCAATTCATATATATGTATGCACACATTTAGGAAGAGTTCATTCAATATCTTGAGGTTTCACTAGTATTGATCCCTTTCTTTTTTTTCTCATATATATCGAGGATATTTACTTTAAAATACATCCTTTGAGTATACGAAGCTTTTGTACTTGTAATATACTTATGTTGATTTAAATTCAATTATGTGCAATTGGGTTGTTATCAATCACCAAAGAGGGAGATTAAAATATATAAGCCCTCCATTATGTGTTAATGGTGTGCTTTGGTGATTAGTAACAACCGGATGTGTTAGACTAATATTTTCTATGAGTTGGTGATATATATTAAGTCCAATGATGATGAAGACTCTGGATGATATCATGTGTTGATGGTCATCAAGTAAAGATTCGGAATGAAAAATGTCATCATATTTTGATGAGCATCAAGATAAGATCTCGAAGTGAAGGTAGTTCATTATGTGTTGATAAACAAAACAAGGACCCGGACTTGAAAAGAAGATGATCATCATCAAGTGAAAGCTCCTAGTGGATGCGCAAGGCAAAGGTATAACTAACGTAGGCTAAGGATGTATTCCTAGTGTTTTACCGGTCTCGGTGTTTGGTTGGAAGACCGGATTACTAATGTAGGTTGCTATACTATTAAGAGGGATCTTGTCTAGTAGTTTTAGTCTCATCATGTGTTAATACCTCAATCCTGCTTGCTTTAACTCTCCGTAGCATGGTGCTATTATTTGTGAATATGTTTTGCAAATAGTTGAAGCTTATGCACTTACTCTTTGTAGCATGTGACTAAAGTTTGCAAATATATTTTGTAACTTGTTGATGTTCATGAATTGATCATTTCTAGACTCTTTCTAGCAAGTAGTCAAGCTCTTGATCAAGTCTATATTAGAGATTTCGAGAAATTAGATTTTAGACTTGTATGGCTATACTAGAGTTTTAGTGTTTCATGAAAATAGCTAAGATTTCTTAGATCTTGAAAATGGATTAACATTGTAACCCTCTAGATTAGCTTTCTACAGATTCCAGGATCACCTAAATCAGACTTCAAATAAAAAGTTACAATCCATCTTAGGTTGTGCTGTGAGTTTGTTCGAATTTGGTGATTAGGGATGTTTGAAATGAGAATTAGGAATGTCCAAATTTAAGTTTAGGATATTTTGACAAAACATGTTTTTGGAGCTGATTTGGATTATAGGATTTGGAATGTCCAAATTTTATAATAGGAATGTTCGAATTTGATTTTAAGACATTTTGACAGTACATGTGTTTTGTAGCCAATTTGGATTATATGATTCGGAATGTCCGAATTAGTGAATTCAGAATATCCTAATTTGTCTTCTACAATGGCTAGATGATACATGGACTTGTGACCATTGAGAATATCCGATTCTAATTAGGAATGTCCAAATTGGATAATTAGGAATGTCCAAATTTGTATTTTTTTTGATAATTTTGTTTCAAACGGCTAGTTTCTTTGAGGGGTTATAAAAGAGGACGGGTATGGAGGTTTTTGCAACTGCTCTCACACTCATTTGAGGCATACATTTTAGAGCAAAGTCTTGAGAGCTTAAAGTACAATACTTGAGAGATTTGAGAGACATTTGAGCTAGAGTTTCTTGTATGAAATATTTTGCCATTTCATTTCACTTTCTTGAGATAGTGTGAGCTTCTTCTCTCAATTGTGCATGTGTTGCACCTTGTGATCAAGGGGAAAGGTAGTTGCATATATTGTCTCTAGAGATGGATTGAGTATCCACTTGTGCATGTGTTACACTTGGAGAGGGTCAAGCAAGAGGCTTGGCTTATTACTCTTGGTATTTGCTGACACCTGGACGGCGTGGAGGCATCGTGGTCTGATAATCTTCTCAAGAAGCTTGTGAGAAGGCTCGATGTGTTGTGAAAGTTGGAGCTCACCTACCCAGAGAGGGAAAGAGCTACCTCTAGTAAATTCGATGAGTTTGTCTTAATTTGTGAAGCCGATCCAATTTGTTTTGGCTTACCTCAACGTGGACTAAGTTTCACCGGTAAATCTCCGAACACTACGATAAAAAGATCGTGTTTCATATTTTAGTTTGCATCTTTTGGCTCATTTACATTCTTGCAATTTACATTCCTAGAATTGAATTGCATACTTGTCATCATATGATTGCAAACTTTGATCTAGACTTAGGTTGTTGGTGCACTTAGTGAGACTATTTGATTTAGGCCTTAATTGAGAAAAATAGTTTTGATTCATGCTTCCACATATAAAATCAGTTTTGGCCAAAGCGAATTTTAAACCTGCCTATTCACCCCTCTTTAGTCAGCCTCCTCGACCTTATAAGTGGTATTAGAGTTTGGTCCCTCATTTTATTAGGTTTCACCGTCTAGAGAGAAAGAATGACAACTATTGATATAGTGTAACCCGGTGAGACGCCTCTATTTGATGGCACAAATTATACTCATTGAAAAATTTGCACGTCATGTTATCTTCAGGTTATGAGTCCAAAAATAAGGCAGATTATAGATGTAGGCTTTTATCCTCCAATGGATTATCTTGCTCCAACAAATGAGGAAAAATGCTTGCATCTCGACGCTCAAGCAATTAATGCTTTATTTAGTGCTTTGAGTGTACATGTGTTCAATCATGTATGCAATCTCAAGAGCGTCCGTGAAATGTGGACACAACTTCAAGATAATTATGAAATGTCCACCTCAGCCAAGGATGATTGTTTTGAAGAATGGATGTCAGGCAAAGAAACGTCAACTTCTATCCCCAAATATGAGGAGCCTACAAACCCATCCATATCAACTCATTGCTTTATGGATAAAGGTAATGAAAATATTAATAATGATGATGAGCCTATATATGATAAGTTGATAGATATGCTTGAGGAGCTTAATGAGTATCTTGGAAAGGAGAAGTCTAAGTTTAAATTTTTGAAGAAGGAGCATAACTCTCTTCAAAATAATTATGATGTGCTAAAGGATAAGCATGAGTCTCTTCTTCTCACAGAACTCACTAAGCCCAAGGTAAACATAGGCATTACATGTTATTTATTAGATGATATGCCCTAGATAGTTTCTAGCCCTTACGTTGCATCTAAGATTAGCGTGCCCATCTATTGTGCTGACTTGCTAAATATTCCTTATAGATCAAATGTAGATGCTTTTACTTTCTCTATGCTATGTGAGACTAACCTTGTAGAGGATAACAAAGAGCTCAAGGCCCAAATCACTAAGTTGAGTAATGAATTTGAGAATTGCTATAAAGGGAAGGCCTCTCTTGATGAGATCTTGAGCAAACAAATAAACTTGATGTAGGATCAAGGATAACCGACTAGAGGGGGGGTGAATAGGAGGTTTCTAAATTTTTCAACACAAATTAGAAATAACAAATGACACTACGAAATTGAGATACAAATATGCGGAACACACTAATGTCTCTAGCAATTTCTTAAGATGCTATGTCAATACAAGTGAAGCAAATATACTTGTGAGCACAAAGACTAAGAAGAGTATGGTATTAATGAAATGGAATCTCAACAATCAAGAATACCAAACACAAACAAATAGGAGATAAGGAATTTAATCCGTGGTCTCGGAGACTTGCCGGTCTCCCCTACTCCACGTTGAGGTGACTTGAACCACATCAAGCCGGCTCCACTCGCTTGAGCCTTCCTCGATCACTAAGGTAGTTCTTCCCCGCTCCGGGTAGGTGAACTCCGGCCTTCACAACTCGTCGGGGCTTCTCACAATCTCCGTTGAGAAGCTCACCGCGCACGATCGCCACCAAGCCGTCTAGGAGGCGGCAACCTCCAAGAGTAATAAACCTTGATGCTAGCTTGAGGTCGAATGTCGGTGTCTAAAGGCTCAAACACTAAATACAACACTCAATCTTGCTTCTCACACTCATAAATGGAAATTGAATGCACACAAGAGTGGAGAACACTTGCTAGAGCTCAAATATCATCAATGAGGGCCAAGAGTTACTCTAGAATGCAGGTGGGGAGGTATTTATAACCTCCACCAAACTTTCTAGCCGTTGGAGCCCAAAATCTGCAAAAATCTGGCGGTAGCACTGGGCTCCACTTCAACGGCTAGAACAATGTATTTAATGCACTTGCCAGAGACCGTTACAGGGGGTCCGGTGCTATCGCCCAACTAGGGCCGGTAGCACCGGGTTCCACTTCATTTTCTTTCTTCGAAAAGAGACCTCTCTGGAATTATAGCACCGGGTTTAGGACCGGTGCTACCGTAGATCCGGTAGCACCGGGATACTGTGGGCGGTAGCACCGGGCTACCAAATGCCTAAAAAGGTGCTTCTCTGGAATTTTCACACCGGGCTGATGTCCGGTGCTACCGATAGTCCGGTAGCACCGGCCCACAATGGGCGGTAGCACCGGGCTACCAAAAATACCCAAAACACACTCCTCTGTGATTTTCACACCGGGCTGAAATCCGGTGCTACCGATAGTCCGGTAGCACCGGGCTGCCATGGGCGGTAGCACCGAGCTACCAAACGCCCAAAAAGCTCTTCTCTGGATTTTTCACACCGCCCTATTGACTCGGTGCTACCGTGCATCCGGTAGCACCGCGCTGCCATAGGCGGTAGCACCGGGTTTCCAGGGATTTGATTTGTTTCAAAGGATTTTCAAAGTTGGAACTTATTTATCATTAAGCAACCATTTGAATATGCATTTTGAGCCTTTAAACCCTAAATGACATCAAGATAAGCGTCAAGATCCCTCTTAATAGTACGGCCCTAAATCTAGTAAACCGATCTTTCTTCCAAACTCCAAGATCGTCAAAAGACTAGAAAAGAGCCTTACAAATTTACCTTTTCACGATCTTGACATATTGCCGATTGGTTTGAACCTTCCTTGATATTTCCATGGTCATCAATCTTGGAATTGACTTTCTTTCAATATTCTCAAGAAAAGTATTAGATCATATAACAAAGTTGTCATTAATTATCAAAACCAAAACATACTGGGTGCCTAGATGCTTTCACTTGCATGATAAGAGAGAGGTTGGCTTCATCTCTAAGAATAAGAATAACTAGACAAGGCACAACGCAAGATACTTGAAGAACATCAAGTGCTTTAGATGCAATGAAAAAGTGACACTTTGCCTCGGTGTGCCCTAACAAAGTAAAGGACAAGACAAGACAAGATCGTCAAGAAAGAAGCAAACATGCAAGGTACAAGATAAGAAGATAAGACATGAAAGTAAAAGCCCGACTTTACTACAATTGTCAGAAAAAGAGACATATTGGTAAAGAATGTCCCATGAGTAAATCTCCTATGCTTATTGTATATAATGATAATTATTTGCTTAGCTTTGATAGAAATGACAAAGTGTTTGCTAGATGTGTTAGTTCACCTAAAACTATTGCTAGTGTCATTTAGGTGCCAAAATCTTCTCTGACTAACATCCATGGACCCAACCGAGTTTGAGTACCAAAAAGTGCTTAAAAGTTTAATAGCTACTTGGAGAGGCTTTGGAGAATTGGCTCACTCATGAAGAGGTGAACTCCACCATGTGCAAAAATTGAACCAAGCATAAGGATGATCATTTCACATCATGAATCAATGCTATGGCTGGCATGCGTGACATGGGAGGGTCAATGGCTGTGAGAGCAGGTCGTCAGGGTGGCCGTAGGATGTGAACGATGTCGATGGGATGGTAGCGTGGCTGCAATGGTGCAAGGATATCCGTGAGGCGGGCACAAGGCAGGGGCATGGCCACAGGGGGTGGCACTCGTGCGATTAGTGCGTGAACGAGAGCGAGTGCAGGGACCTAGGGAGGAAGGAAGCGGGGTGTGCAAGCACGAGTGGGCGGGAAGGAGGGGGAGGAGAAATAGGCCTGCACCTAGGAGAAAAGAAAAGAGAAAAAGGAGAAGGATATAAGAAGATGGGTTGAGCCAAGTCAGGTTTCAGCCGAGTGCGGAGGCGGAGCTGAGGGCATGGACCGGGCAAGTCGATCATGATGTTGTCGTCACACAATTTGTTTGGAGTTCGCTCACCTGGCTGCTGACTGAAACCAGCTAGAAAATTGGAGGGAAATCCCTCGCCTAACAAATTCATAGCAGACTATATCTCTTCTTCTATGATTTTATGCGAATGACCACCTCTTCATCATGCATGATCGCCATAGTCGAGAGAGGCAGCAACGAGTAGCCATGGCTAGCGAGGCGCACATGGCAGGCAACGTGGTGCCGTGGTGGAGTGGGGTGTGCTCAGCTTGGCCGAGCGACCCGGTCGGCTGGGCACTGCCTGATCAGCACCATTTCAAGGCACGCTGGCACCTGTGGATCGGCGTAGGAGATGTGCATCAGGCAGTGACTAGGCCCTACTCGGAAATTTGTGGGTTTGATTTGTTTTTGCTTGGTGTTTGGTTCTTGATTTATGCCATGATCGCTTGTTTGAGTCCAGTAAGGAAGGTCTATTTTGGCATACGTTTGGTAATGGAGACAGTGTGGCGGTGTGGCCATTCTTGCCATACTAGCCGCTGCAGTGATATATGAGAGGATCATCCTTTTCTTCTAATTTTCCTCCTAATCTTTCCCTCCACTGTTATTTTTTTCGTTCATGAATCAATTTCCGCTCTTGGCATTTGGCATAAGAGATAAAAGTGTAACCATTGTTCTGCTCATGCAATTTATTTGGTCATTCATTTAATTTGAAATTTGCATGTGAAGCCGGTGCGACGCTGTTGATGCTGACAGCTGTTTTATTGCCGCAATATATGAATGTAGTTCCCTTTTCAGAAAGAATTATCATTGTTGTGTTCCATGAAAATGAGCAAATAAATTGATTCCAATCATTCTTGTTGTTTTTTGTGTTGATTCTTTCTGTCAAAGTTGTGACAAATTTCCTTCACACGGAATTGTCATTCTGGGCCGAGGCTTGCTCCAGTACAGTCCTGCCCATACCATCCTCCGCGACGCCGCTGGTTGGCTACGTTTTTTTTAAAGACTGTTACGCTTGCTTTGTTGGCTTGTTCCAAATCGTTGGGTTTTCTTCTAGAACGTGTCTCTTCGTAGTTCAGTTCATTGCTGGCATGAACAGGAAAGGCACGGCAGTCGGCAGCTGATTTAACTAAGCAGAGAGACGTACACGGTACACCTCTTCATTTGACAATCGCGAAAACGAGCGCGTTGCTTGCTACTCGTACCTCAAAACTGCAAGAGCCGTGCCTTCCCAGCCGACGGCCGCTTTAATTGGTTTCTTCCGACCAAACAAAGTGTGGCTGCGGAAATGTCCCAAATATACAGGTGCAATTCAAGTCCCTAAAGATATGCCTTCATGATACTCCCTTCGGTCTTCAAATAGTACTCGTTTTAGATATGATGTCACATTATCACATACCAAGAAGAGGTTAATTAGGATGCTTATTTCCTATTGTATCCATATTAAATAGGTAAAGTGCTCTTCGAAATCAATAAATACGTGTAATCCACGTGGTTTGAACCCATATCTTGAAGCCAACAGGTCTAGATTCGAGTCTCTTTGCTCGTATTTGGTCTTTTTTTTTCTGGTTTTCTTGTCTTCGCTAGTACTTGCTGCGCTACTCTTTTTAAATCGTTGTCATCCTAATTTGATTGCTGCCGCACGTACTCTTTTTTAATCGCTGCCGCACGTATAGCCTAATCGTTGCCGCCAAAGTATCTTCGCTCGCGCCACGCGCCTATATAACTCCTGGCTATACTCTTTTCTTTTACGCCACACAGCAGGCTACACGAGTAGATAGTTTAGCTTAATCGTTTTGCCGAACATCAGAGGAAGCCAGCAGCCGAAGGAGTAGCTCTCATCGTTCATTTGTACTAGTGCGGTCGAAGGAGTACTAGTGCAAGTTTGGAATTACCGCAGCCACCGCATGCATAACGAAGAGGCACATTTGAGAAATATCAAGGCGTTAACTGCATGCATGCAGCTTTAGGAAAATAGAGGTGCATACTGCACTAATGCCAAGGGTAAAAGACTCCAAATAACTTCCTTATTCACTCAGCGACTAGTTTTTTTTGCTTGCACTGAGCAAAATGCTCCCATGACTGGTATTTGAAGACTGGAGGGAGTATATGGTTATATATCTCAGTCCTGACATTGACAGCTAATTAAGTTTGAAGTAGATTAGACAGTGCTCCGATGACTGGTATTTGAAGACTGGAGGGAGTATATGGTTGTATATCTTAGTCCTGACATTGACAGCTAATTAAGTTTGAAGTAGATTAGACAGTACTCCAACCCTCTCATCGGGCCCACCTATGGTACAAGTGTCTGCATACATAGGGCGCATGATCTCTCAACCACATGAAACCATTTCCCCTGCACATTAACATAGCGTTGCTCTTGCAACAGTTGAGTTCGATGACTGCTTCTGTTCCACGTGGGAAAACAAGAAATTTTAAGGTGCATTAAACTATTAGTATGTCCTGCGTAGTAAAAATTAACTCTAGTTATTGATTTGTTAAGAGCATTTCTACTACTTTACTACTAAAAGAAGTATAAATAAATACTAGCAAGTAATACATTGGATCGAAAAGAATTAATCATTATATCATGCGTAGTAAAAATTAACTCTAGTTATTGATTTGTTATACTACTTTACTACTAAAAGAAGTATAAATAAATACTAGCAAGTAATACATTGGATCGAAAAGAATTAATCATTCGTATCGAATTTAGTGTACTGAAAGAGTTTGGGAAATAAGCCTGGGTCAACAAAATCCTCCCACTAGATCCAGATCCTCTGCTCCCTGTCCAGTTGGTAGTTGATGTTCTACACCTCTAGCTGCGCTGCCACTATTCCGCTGTTTCAGTCTAGGATCTCAATCAGCTAGTGTTGCAGGTCAGTGGCTTCTCCTGAGGTGTCATCGCTGGCTCGCTGCGCTACATCTTCTGTCTGCCTTGTGCTGGTGAGTCCCCGACAATATGTTCTGGTTGCTTACCTTTGAATTTGCCTACTGTGAAGAAATTTAGAAATGGTTAGGCATCATTGTTGTTTGTCTTGGGGCGCTTACTCTTCGTGCTTAATTTTAGGTGGTGTATGTATGTGTATGAGTTTGGGCAAAAAGGGTTTTCAATTCAAGCAAGATCCGATTGATCTTTTAAAAAAAAACTGTAACTTTTGTTTCTTCTCATGAAGTGAATCTAATACTGTCCATTTCTTTCTTAGTTGAATGTCAGATTATATAAGTATCTCTGAAACATCCAGAAGTAAAAACTAATGAGTAATTGCACATTTTTTAGATCTAATTATTTCGGTTCCCTAGAAACTGAATTAACTGAACCCAAATATTTCGGTTAATTTGGTTGGTTTTTCGTTTTGGCCAGGGAAATTCGTCAGACACTTTTCAGAAACCGAATTATTTAAAAACCAAAAAAACCGAACCGATTTGACTGGAAAAAACCGAATGCCTACCCCTACTCCAATACGTGAGTGGTTTGGTTTCGCATCAAGATCAAGAGCCATGAGCCTTCTCTCTTACTTTAGTTACAATCGTATACTAATTATAAGATATTTTAATAAAAACCACACGCAAAGATTATAAGAGATCTCATAGTTTTTAATGTATTGTATAAATACATTCATATACACACATAAAAAGAAATGGTTCCACACTCCTCCCACTCTAAGTATACCACTTAAATGATGTTGCTATACGTCTTTATCCTTTTAAGTATACTCTAATACTAATTATAATATACTCCGATGCGAGTTCCACAAAAAAAATTCATTATGGTGCACTCTTTATAGTATAATTTGTGTATATAGTCCTCTTACATATAGGAAAGGCTATATAGCAAAAATAAAGGGCAACGATGAAATTTTTTCAATCATATCACATTAGAATATCTTAGAATTAGTTTAACTAGATTACTAACTAGTTTAAACAAGTTTGGACTGAAATTCAAACTAGATTTTTCCTTTCTGATGCTAATTTGATTATAGTTATGTGCTGAGTAGAGCGTGTAATCTAAATTCGCTAAAAAAATTTGATTCGAGTGGAGGCTGATGGCATCACTCTCAAGGACTGTACCCCCATTTGACCCGTGTCCCGGATCCATGTCATGAATCATGGCACAGGAGATTGAGCATCCAAAGGGTCAAGAAATGAGAATATTGTCCTAGCTACGCAAATCGACTCTTGCATAGGACAATGATGGGCTAGCCAGAGTATTTAGTAGTAGAGCCCATTTGCAAGACAGTTGAGGCTCGAAAGCAACTCTAGCTGGTCCTCGCAAGAATTGATTTCCAAGATCATTGGCGCGGATGATAGTTCCTGTTCCAGCCACACAAACGCAACATTGTCGGATTTGGATTGCTTCGGAGTTCGGACGCTCACCACAGCTTCCACGGCATAAAGAGTGGACCACAGTGCGGCAATATAGCTAAGATGAAGTACGAACCAATGCAAAATAGCATAGATATCGGATGCTATCTTCTTCTCTGCAGCTAATAGAACAAAACAAGGGTGTTGTTGCTTACCACACCTCTTTTGTGTGGATGCGTTTCTACGGAACCAGCCGACACGACATCCTTGGTTGAGAAAGCAATCAAGCATGCGCATCCATTCTATCCCAGAAACGAGTAGAGCATGGCGGAAATCATGAGCGCCAAGTCTGAAAGACATCCCAACTACTAAGAAAAGTTGCCGTTCGACGTTCAGTTATTCCGCCATAAACACCAAACAAATGGCCTTACAACAATACGCAATGGACGGAGAGATGATGACGCCAACGCAATGACAGAAGCACACAACACGGCCATGTCATGACCATGGACACGAACAACAGCGACCACCACCGGCCAACCTAAGCCGGCGACTAGAAGGCGGAGAAAGGAAGGGGGGAAAAAAGACAGAACTGACCAAAGCCACGGACGCACTACATCCTCAGGCACTTGGTGGCAACTCTAGCAATGGCACTGAAATAGCCTTGTGCCCAAATGCCCTTTCCTATTTAAAGACTACTCATAGGTAGGTAGATGGATGGATACTTGGTATGACGATTTCCGAAGACGTTATCTTCTCTTCCTGAATTCTCCCTCATCCCATTGCTGCAGTAAGGATGGTCAGAACCGAACAACCCGCAGCTAGAACTTGTTGTTGTACCAGAAGACGCCCTTGTGGTCCTCGGACTCGACGTAGATACACTCCTTGGCCTCGCGCCAAGTCGCCTGCGCGACGGGCGTGGGGTCGAACTGGTAGTACTCGCCGAGGATGGGCCGGATCGCCTTGGTGGCCTCCATGGCGTGGTAGTGTGGCATGGTGGAGAAGAGGTGGTGCGCGACGTGCGTGTCCGTGATGTTGTGGAATACACGGTTGAGGATGCCGTAGTCGCGGTCCACGGTGGCCAGCGCCCCGCGCAGCCAGTCCCACTCGTTCGAGTCGTAGTGCGGCAGAGCCGGATGGGTGTGCTGCAGGTAGGTGATGAGCACCAGCCACGCGTTCACGATCAGCAGCGGCACGCCGTAGATACGAACCACCCACCAGAGCCCGAACGCCGCCGCGAGGTTGTAGAGCGCGAATGACGCGGCCAGGACGCCGACGTCCGAGATGAAGATCTGGACGCGCTCCCGGTCGTTGTATATCGGCCCGTAGGGATCGAAGTGGCAGGCGAAGCGCGGGTACGGGCGACCGGAGACGTTGAACGCCAGGTACAGCGGCCACCCGAGGGTGAGCTGCACGACGATGTGCACCAGCCGGCCGATGGGGTTGTCGTACACGTGGGGGGTGTACCACGGCATCGCGCTCTTCTGCTTCGGGACGAACACCTCGTCGCGCTCCAGCGAGCCGGTGTTGGAGTGGTGGCGACGGTGGCTGTACTTCCACGAGAAGTACGGGACGAGCAGCGACGAGTGCAGCACCAGGCCCACAATGTCGTCGAGCACCGAGTAGTCCGAGAAGGCGTGGTGGCCGCACTCGTGCGCGATGACCCACACGCCGGTGAGCACACAGCCCTGCGCGATCCAGTAGAGCGGCCAGGCGGCGAACTGCAGCGCGCTCGGGAGGGCAGGGATCCCGACCAGCGCGAAATACAGGAGGGCCGCGACGATGATGAGGTCATGGACCACGTAGGAGAAGGACTTGATCACCGAGCGCTGGAAGCAGTGCGGCGGGATGGCCTTCTTGATCTGCCCCAGCGTAAACGGCGGCTTGTCCGACGGCGAGCGCTGGACGGCCGCACCATTGCCGGCACGGCCGAGCAGCTCCTGCTTCTCCCTCTCCTTCTCCGTCATCCTGCCTCCGGCACCCATGTTGCTGCTGACAACAAACACAAAAAGGTGACGAGAGTGAGAATCAAGAGCAATAATATACTGAGATCAGAAGATGCAAATCAAGAACAATAGTATAATGCCATAATCCAGAACTGTCATGAACAAAAATATCTAGCAAGTTGGCTGTAATAATTTACTTGTGTTCTGCGAGTGCATGAGAGAAGCACCAGCACAAGCAATCAAAGCAAGTCAAATACAGATTTCAAAACAACTAAATATTCTTTCTCTCCTCTAATATATACCTGTGTTTTTATTCTAATACTACTATAGATACTACAAATCAACCGTACTATAGAACTTTTTTCAGTCTCCAGCTACGGCGGTGGGGAGAGGTGGCGGGTGCCGTGCCGTGCCACGATAAAACGCATCACTTTCTTGGCTAAACATGACAAATCATTCCGATATGGCATTGCAAGTTGGGGATCGCAGCATGTGCGAGCCCAATGGCATCTGTTACATGTTTAGATTCGCTTTCGAGTGCGTGCATCACAACTTCACATCTACAGCTTCAGATCTGCCTTAGCCCATGCTTCCGCATAACCACACAAACTAATAACTGTACCATGGTACAGTCAAGCGCACGCAGGATGCACAGTAAAAGAAAGACAAACGCTGATCGATTAAACAAGTAAAAAAGGTTAGGTGATGTGAGGTTGCCTGCTGATTTGACTACTACTTAGTTATATAATTCCCTCGAGAAATATGTGCTCCCAGTCACGGTGGAGGCCGGAGACGATGTGCACCACCAGAGACGTGTGCAAAATAAATTATCACAAGTTCGCAAAAGTAGTGCTAGCATATAGTTATGTAATATGATAACGTTATCAAATCCTACCATACACATTGGACGGACGGTCAAATCTAAGCCATCCGCTATTCACCCGACTTAACCGCGGCATCCCAATGAGTAGTCAATTTTGACGAATAACATGTAGCGGGTGTCTCTCTGTACTACGACTAATTCAGAGTTCAGAGAGACCTACCCATCTTCACACACGCACTTTCTCACCTCATGTTAACGGAACAATGCCCGAGACTATGGAACAGGGGTAAAAAGAAAGGTAGGTGCAGTGCACGCAATCACCACGTTATACACATCCTCCGCTAGTTGGATTCAGATGCTGTCTCCCTTGGCTTAAAAGGCACGAGCGTGTTTAATTCCCGACGGCCAAGCAACGACAGCCCGGACAACGACGCAGATTTGATGCATGAATTGCGCTGATTCGAGCCATTAATCCTGAATAGACGACCGTACGCGTTGATTCGGACTGCTGCCTTTGCGCTTAAGAGGACGAGGCCGTAGGAAGCGGCACATGAGGCTACCACTGGTAGAGTACAAGAGTGATCAGAAATCAAACAGCAAGTTGCAGTGTGCAAAAATACAAGGAGAAGTGAACGACCAGCCAACCCGTTGCCACCCAGATCTGCTGATCTACGCCTTTGTACACTTGCGCGTGTCCAGCTAAGTTATCTACGGCTGGAAATGGCAAGAGATAAAAATGGGTGGAACAGGCCATCATATGGGCTGGAATCCGGTGCCACCCTGCCGACTTTGCAGGTTGTGACCCCTGCAGTTTGTACCTTAGCGCGGACACACAACCATGGCCTGACG
The DNA here is from genome assembly GCA_036346275.1 of Otatea glauca. Lineage (NCBI taxonomy): Eukaryota > Viridiplantae > Streptophyta > Magnoliopsida > Poales > Poaceae > Otatea > Otatea glauca. Next base: position 46,671,787 of record CM070714.1, read on the forward strand.
CTAGGCATGCTCAGGGAATAGAAAATCACCACCGTCCAAGCACCGGGAAAAGAATCTGACGGCGGCGCTTCGTGAATCACGATGCCTTTTTCTAGGTCAAGCAACCACCCCGTGCACGAGCAGCCGCCGCCGCCGCCGCCGCCGTCCCTGGCTCCCATAGCCCCAGCGCGTGAGTGAGATGTGAAAGGAACGGCCTTCCCTTTCTTTTCTTTTCTTTCAACCACTAGAGCACGAGAAGCATATGCCTCCGCCGGTTAGGTTCCATTGGAAAAGAGAGAAGTTTTATGTCAGCAAAACGACCACAGCACCAACTTGCATCTTTTGAAATGCTCGTTTACCATTTCTGAAAGGACAATTAGCGTGTATCGTCATCGGGCCCTCGATGCCCACGATAAGAAAAAACGAGGAATTAGCATCGAATTCCAACATGGAGGGACGTAAACTTTAAAGCAGCCGAAAGGAAGAGACAGGCTTCGAGGATAGAAAAGATGTAAAGGTAGCAGCTTTCCCAACAAAATTAACGGGACTTGCGAAAAGGCGGTGCCGATTGCCGAATGGTAGCATTTCAGGTTCCTAAAACTAGTGGTAACGACAGAGAAACAGAGATCACAACCCCAAATGCACACAGAAATATCTGAATACCACCAATCGCTAAATCCTACAGATCTAACAAGAAACACAACAAAAGCCTCGTTTAAATTTCTTTGCAAGAACCTATACCAGAAGGCCCCCACGCATACCCGGCAGTGAGATCGACAGCGAGCTCGGCGGCGACCAAACGCCCCCGAATGAAAGCAAACAGATTCCGCACCAATTCACATCGAATCAAAAGATTCTATGAAACAGTGATACGAGAAGGAATCACAGGAGGCGAATGCGGGGTACCTGAGACGAGTGGTAGAACTGGGGGCCGGATCGAGCGGACACCACACACGCACCCTCCCCTTTTCCTCCTCTTTCTTGAGGAATTAACGGTGGTTTATGCGGGGGGAGGAGGAGGCCGCCTCCGAATCCACCGGGGAGAGTCGCTATTTAAAAGCTCCCCGAGCACCCGTCCCCCCCTCACGCGCCCCTCTAGCGGGTGGGCCCGGTGGACCAGATGGGACGCACTGACACACGTCGGAGTCTGGGAAATCTGGCCCTGTCCACGTGTCGCATTTTGTTTCGCACGCGCCGGGGCCGTGGCCCGCATCGCGCGGCACCGGGCTTTGGTCCGTCCGTCGCCTCCCATCCGACGGACCGGAGCGCGTCGTAGAAACCCGGGGGATCCGAACGGAGATATTGGCGGAGCTTGGCTCACGGATGCCGTTTTTGTTGAGGACAACTTTTTCTATACATAAATCTGGTTGTTGTGCAAACCGATTTGTAAAAGTAGGCTCGTCCTCGACCTTAGAAGCTGAAACAACCCTACAACTTAGTACACGCAAAAGAAATCATAAATCAAGTAATAACACACTTAATTAAGACAGGTAATAAAGATAAGCAAAGAACACTAACTTCAGTTATATTTCAATAGTAGGAAAAGTTTGTTCCTCCGAAGAGATTTGACTATCGGGTTCTCTTAATTAGAACTAGCAAGATGGCCCGCGCATTTGTGCGTGCATCATTTTTAAAATATATTTAAATGACTTGATAATATATATATATATACGATTTTGTCTTCAAAAATAAATCAATACAAAACAAAATTTGTGATATTTTGATATTGTATATTATAGGCGAGAATATTTTTACTCCGTTTATCAGTACTTATCACATGCGATCGAAACTTTCTTCTGCGAATACTTGCATAGAAAAATACTAAACATAGCAAAACATAATATTTTCTATTTATATCATCATCTCTTAATTTCATTATTACAATGTTTGTCTCTTTCTTTCAGTACTTCTTTTATTGTACATCATATTGCTCATACCGGTATAACTGAATGAACAACTGTCGATGTATCACCCTTTTAATCTCTTCGTTCCATGGAGATTCACCAAATAAAGAGTTAGAATTTTTTTTTGAGAATTTTTAGTATATTCTATATTATTTTAGCGACTATAAAAAATATGTAATAGACTTTTATTACATAATAGTTAATAATATATATATATATATATATATATATATATATATATATACACACACACACACACACAAAATCAAATTACTTATCTTATTTTATTTTCCCCCTTAAATTAGCATATTTCTAAAATTTTAATTCTGAATAAAATGAAAAATTATATTTTTCACTTAGTATGGAATTAAAAAATAATCCCTAATTTCCTTTTATTTTTATTCTTATGTTATGTATATTTAATTTCGAATTTCAAGTTTTGATTTATAATTTGTATGAAAATCAAATGACTAATTTCATTTTGTTTTTTATTCTAAATTTATGTTAATTTTTATTTAATTTTGCATATCGGTTGTACTGTAGAAACCATATACAAATCCAACTACTATTTTTTATATAATTTATATTCTGTATTTTAGCAATGTACATGTTTAATTTGGACTTCATATGAAAATTAAATGGTTGATTTTCATTTATTTATTATTCTGAATTTCTGTTATTTTTATTGTTCTTAGTATGGGCTCTTTCTTTTAATCTAAGCCATTGATTTTATTTTTATTTAGTTTTGAATATTAGTTTTGGATTACAATTGATAATACAAATCCAATTGCTAATTTTTACCTAATTTTTATTTTGAATTTTAGTAATATACGTGTTTTAATTTAGAGTTCATATGAAAATCAAATGTGTAATTTATTTTTATTTTTTATTCCGAATTTTGGTTAATTTTTTTGTTGTACTTCACATAGACTCTTTCTTTTAATCTAAGCCGTTATAATTCGGATCCGTTAGATAGACGGTTAGACGTTTTTTGAAATAGTAACATCAAATCTAATGGATATTATAGTTCAACTTAGTTAAGGTTCACTAAATTAAGGGTTATATGTTTTGCTTTTTTATGAGAATTTCTAGCATTTTATTTTCTTAACAACTCTACATGATATGCTATTGAAGCGCCGTAAGACCGGTCTTGACCCCGTGACCCAGTATAGGATGGGCGTAATGCCTTCTGATGAAGCTCAGAACACTATTACCACATCAATTTGTTTTCTTTGATCAGGTTGGTGCCGTACTTGGTGTTGAATCTATCATAGACGAACCAGGAGATAAAAAAGAACAAATCTAAAGAATCCTGATTTTGTGGGAGTTAGATTGGGAGATCAGGAGGCGCACTCTTCCACGTCAAGAAAGAACCAGCGATTTTTGTTTTTTTTTTCTGGCTACGCAAGTAAAAGGATTCGAAGGGCGATCTAGCTCGTGCAATGTTATTATTTTCCTGTTCTTTTCTTTCCTCAGGAGCACTTGGACGGGGAGCACCAGCAGACAACATGGCGTCCAGGGGATAATTCTATATACAATAAATGTCCTGCTTTATTTGTTTCTTGACAAAATTGATCTACTTTTAGGGAGTTCTTAGAAAAACCAAATCAAATACAAATTAGTTTTGGGGCTGCATGACTTTTATGTTATGGCTGAACCAACATGAGGTCATTTGTAATTTCTTTAATTGCATGCATTGAGTCACATCGGTGTGTATTGTCTGTATAAGGCCAAGGTGCGTCCAATGTAATATCAGAGTTCATGTGCTGATTTGTTGGTTATGATTTACTAATCAAAATTATAATTAGACTTAATCACGCATGAGATCTGGATGTATCGATCCGCCCTCACCATGTAAGTTTTGTCTTTTATTTTGATTTTATACTACAAAGTAATATATATATCTACTCAATAGCATCTAATAGTCAATATGATCCATTTTTAATTAGGGTCCATCAGATTAAAGGCTAGATATTTTGTTTTTTTGTGAGATTTTCTAGTCTATTTCTCAAAGATCCAATGTCATTTGTAAATAAAGCCCACCAGATTAAGTGCTAAATATTTTGCTTTTTTGTGGGAATTTCTAGTTTAACTCTTATGGGCTTTATTTCTAGTCTATTTCTCAAAGATCCAATGGCAATTGTAAATAAGGGCTAGATACTTTGCTTTTTGTGGGAATTTCTAGCCTATTTCTCTTTTTTCTTAGCGACTCTCATGAGCTTTTAATATATAATAGATTAGTAGAGAGATATCAATCCTTACCATCGAAGGAGGAGAAAGTTATTGCCTTCCTCTTGCAGGAAATCTTCTTGCTTCTTGCACGCAGCCTTTCTCTTGTCTTCTCTTCCTACGTGTGTCTCCACTATCGACCGGCCTGTCCTCCTGGAGATGAGAGTGGATGCCCTCTAATAGGGAGTAGATGAAAGTATAAGGCAACGTACGCAGGCAGATGGAAACCAGGTCTCCTCGACATCTTCATGACTGGCACGTGATTTGGTTACGTGATTCTTTCCTTTTAATCTATGCATTTCCAGATATGATGAGATAGAATTCCCGTATTAGGGATATGGTGAGTATATCCTTCTATCCATGCAAGACATGATGAGAAAATCCTTCCATTTATAAGATATATGAATAACATCCTTCCATAGTAAGAACATGTGAATAGAGATATGCTAAAATAATATTTCTATTCAAAAAAGATATGATTAAATCCTTCCATCTAAGATATGATTAAATCCTCTTCTATCTCAGCCGTTCATGTCAGATCCAACGAATCAAATACTCTAGAGGAGAACGGACCACTGCCACCAACTCCTAATTAGAAGTAGTAGAGATAAATCTGGTTGTTGTGCAAACCGATTTGTAAAAGTAGGCTCGTCCTCGACCTTAGAAGCTGAAACAACCCTACAACTTAGTACACGCAAAAGAGATCATAAATCAAGTAATAACACACTTAATTAAGACAGGTAATAAAGATAAGCATCATTTCATTATTCATAGAATTCATACATCGTAATCATAGACAAATATTAGTTACAACAAACGAAATACAAAAGAATAGGTACAAGAAGCCACACTTCAGCTATCTTTTAGCGACCATCGGAGTAGATCACCTGCAACCATTAAAACACAACATCTATGAACAAGATATAGACAATAATAAATTAGGAGATAAATCATTTGCTGCCAGACCCAAATATGATTAGATAGCGCTCATCGAGGTACTAGATCGTCCTGAGTCAGTCGACACCTCTCACTAGAATGGGTTTCATCATTGAAAGTACACAAACCTATTTTGTCGGGTAATCGTAGCGATGCGTAAATAGTACAAAAATATCTCTCACAACAAAAGGATAAGCTCCAGCATGGTTAAAAAGGAAAGGGAGCCAGAACCATCCTTCTCCAACACATTCATTCCCCACATACGCATCCAAGCCATCCCAAAGCCAGAAGCCACCGAGACCCCCAAGCTCCAGCCGAGCAGCCCCCTAGAACAAGCAGCAACCAAAGTAACCACCCAGGAGAAAGCCCCCAAGAACGAGCAAGGTCACCGCAACCAACAAGCTAAGGCCAAGCCACCAAACCAACCAGGAACAAGATAGGAGGAAGAGCAAGCAAGGAGACCAGAAGGAGGAACAAGGAGCCCGGCCACATCACCATCAACACAATCGCCAGCACCTCACCATCAACCATACCACCATCCAGAACCATCTCCATCCGACCTCACCTCGCTAGGTTTGAATACAAACATTTCATTGGCTAGCCTTAGGAGCACTAGAGCACAACTGAAGGGTAGGGAGTAGGGGGTTCAGGCTTACCATAGGTCTCACAGGTGGGATCGCGCCAAGGGCGGTGTCGTGCGTGCCTGACGACCCCCACATACTCCCCGACATACGGGAGACCTCCGGGTGTCGATGCAGCACCGCCAACCTGAGCAACCCCAAAATCATCATTGACTAGAACACAAATAGATCAATGCAAAATCAGATAACTAGATAAGTAAACCAGCACATCAGTAGAAAAAAGGAGTACAGAGAAAAGGCCTGTCGTCGGCCTTAGCCACGACACTTCGGCAACCAAGTGGTAGAGGGGCGACGGCGTCATGTGGTAGAAGGGGCGGTGGTAGCAGAAGAGCTACCCAGTGGTGGGCCGTGGAGAGGATGCCCGACGGTCGATGGCACGGCACCCACGGGCAGCAGGATCTGATGGCATCATGAGAGGGGAGGGGTAAGGCCGACCGGGGGGCACAGCAGGGACGATGCAACATGGGAGCCAAGCCGGTCAGAGGCAGCAACAACGGTATATCTAGGTGGGAGGAGATGGCAGTGACATGTAGACGCAGGCGTGGCAGTGAGTGGTAGGCGTAGGCGGTAGGGAGGCCATCGGCTAGCGCGGCTACGCCGATGACGCAGATGAGGGAGAAACGAGGGGCAGCGATGGCATGGGAAATGGAGAGAGAGAGAGTGGAGCTTGGGGATGAGAGCCAGAGAAATGAGGGTTCATCCAGTTGAGGCTAGAACGAGGAAAAGTAACCGGTAAAGGAAAAATAAATAAGTAAATAAATAGCAATAACAAAAATAAGAAATAATACTAGTACTAGAAAAAATAAGTAAAAGCAGAAGGAGGACGAATTAGAATGGATAAAGAAATAAAGAAATAATTAAAATTTAGCAACCGCCACAATGATCGAAATAGGAAAATGATACATCAATTCGAGTGAAAACATGATCCAAATTTCAATGTGCGACAATTATTCAATTACACCTAATACATGTATAAATTTAATAGAAATCAGATAAAAGGTTGGACGCCATAAAACATGTAAAAATTTGATAGCCACCTGAAGTATAGTATTCCATAGTTTCGGAAGTACATTGAATTCGACGGGAGATCGCCTTCAGAACCCCTGTGAGGACGTCTACTTTCACGAAAATTCACGCAAGCATCTCTGGATCATATTTGGAGTAATTTTAATTCAATATATTTTGTATATGTGTTATAACCGATGCATTAGAAAATTTTCTTTTTAAGAAAACCTTAAAACAGAAGCAGATGGAAAAGATGGTTTAATTGTGAACTACTGAGACAGAGATTATTGATGTGTTTGGGATTGTTCGTCCAACGAAGGAGCCGAAGACATATATATAAATATGACGTGGGTATAGGGTGTATTTTGAGAAGGGTGGGGCCTCTACATGGGTTAGAATATAATGATAAACCACTACACTCGGTCAATGAGCTGTAAATTCGTATCAACCAGTGTGTGGAAATGATCAAAAGAGATTGTCCAATGTGGGTGTTATGATCCCTACAGTGGGTATGAGTAGATAACTAATAGTGAGAAACAAGGTAGGTCAGAAGGCCCGATAAGGAACATGATTTTGGAACTCAGTTGCTGTTGATGATTCCAAAACACTATATTTAAACGTCATGAGATGAGTGTTGGGACCCAAATATACAAATCCGGATCCTCTGTGTATTCCGCACTAGTCCAGGATCACGCTAGTGCACACAGGCTTAACATTGATGAATATCACAATCATACTCAACGGTATTGTAATAAAGACTTCATCAATAATAAATATAGCTATTGAATGACCTTATAGTCAACCTCACATGAGTACGCCTCACAGGGCTAAGACTGAAAAGTAAATAAACAGCAGCAGAAATAAACATAAGCGTAGAAATACTTCAATCTGCCACAGGCAACTCACAAGGTTCGCACCCTAGTTGTTCGCCTCTTCCTGATTCTCTTCCTCAAAAGCAGCTGTTGCTTCTTCTCCAACTGATGATATTTTGTTGCAAGGGGGTGAGTACTTAAAGCACTCAACAAGTCGTGCACAGAATGCAAGTCTATTATACTATATGCATGGCTTATTACAAAAGATTAGCCAATATGGCTAATTTGCATAAACAACATTGTAAAAGAATAGCATAAATAGATTGAAAGACAGTAAAACAAATAATAACAACAATAAATTTCTCATTTGTTTTCCAATAACCAACTCATAATCTTAAACCATAATCCAACATCCATAACCACATTTGTTTTAATAAAATCTAACCCTTGCCTGTAATCACCGAGCAATGCTCAATACCGTGAGCACAGCTATTTGAATAGGTTTTATACTCTGCAAAGTTTTATACACTTTACCCACAAGATACAACCATACACCACAAAGGCGAGTGATTATAATAAAGCCTTTCCAATGCGTGTCTAAACTCAGTACTGCCCGCTAAGGTTTCAACACTAGTGGGACTAGTTACCACATCTAGGGACCCTCTCTTGCGCCATGTGAGTCTACCCGTACACCCGGAACCCACACTGCCAAGATAATACCAAAGTCTAGACATAACAAATTAATCAGCTAGGTCTGTCCCATAACAGACATATGGTTGTATGAATAACTCAGTTCAAATTCTTGCAAGGTTAAGTCCTTAATTGACTAAGGCAAGACTAACTAAAAATCTTCATAACCATGAACCAACAATTGTCATAAAAAGCAATACGATTGCCCAAGTGCCATATTGGCCCACCATAAATACATGCCACTTGCCTCGCTCTAAATCATTTTACCATCGCGGTTGATTTACTATGCACCACGTGCCATTAACAACAATATTGTGTGACAACACCTGTCACATAAGTTAATAAATATGTTCCATAGTCATTAAGCAAGATTAATCAATTTCACATAAAATAATGACTCGTTGCACGATTAAGCATACTACATGCGTTCTAACTACCCACATCGGCACTTATAGCTACAACTAATATGAACCATTCTAGGGTGACAAATAAAATACGATATACAATATGGCCTGGTGGATGTAATTCAAAGTGGACAAATAACTATTCCCAACATATTTGAAACAAACGTTAATTTAATTAACATGCAATACTTTGAAATAATATAATATTTAAAGCATGGGTTCAACACGATCAAAGCACAACTTACCTTCAAATAGCTCCGACTCCTGCTCTCGACCTTACTCGGGTGCTCGCTCCTCAACCACAAACTCACCGGGCAACTCGACATCTACGCGTAACGAAAGAGAAAGCAATAAATACCAAAAATAGAGAGAAATATCAACTCCAAAAATTAAATAAAATTCACTATTAAATAGATCTTTATTTTAATTTTTTTTAGAAATTGGAATCACCTCAATCGGAGCTCGAATGCAAAAGATAAATCTATTCAAAGTTTGAAATAAAAGAAAAATCAGAAAATTGGAAAAACCGAATTAACCAAATTATTTTTATACTTAAAATAGCATTTATGATGTCATGATGACGTCAGCACCGAATATAATTTCGGAGAATTATTTTTCTGAAGAAAAACCGAATTGCGACGTCACGCAGACGTCAGCGAACACGTGGCCCAATCAGATGTTGACACGCGGCGCAACCACAGTGTGACACGCGTCATCAGCGTATGGACTCGGTCCACAGTCGGTGCTGGTCCACGGTGAACCAGCTGCACTGTGCCCATGCAACGACTGACGCAAGCAGCACACGTGGCACCATTGGATTGATGACACGTCGCACAAAAAACCAACGGACACGATTTAAACACGCGGCGACGAAGATCTCAACCGTTCACACTAGATCGGACGGCAGAGATTAAAAGTGGTGATGTTAGCGGCGACGCCTCGGCAACACAGGATTGGCCCGGCGCGTGGTGCCATCATGACCATTTGGTTTGAATCCAACGATCCAGATCTGACGACACGACGACGACAACGGGGACACGCGGCACAATCTGATCCGATCGGCACGGATCCAACGGCGGCGACAGACGAAGCGACGACGCACACGCGGATAAAACTCGACCAGCCATCCTCAATCCGATGGCTGAGACTTGCCTTAGCACGATACTACGCGATGCAATCCTCACTGCACGATTTAGATCCAACGGTGGTGGAAGCTTGCGAAGGCGGCGATGGCACGGCGGCGCGAGACGGTGAGGGTCTTACCGGTGCTGAGGACGAAGACCACGACGATGGCATTTGGGGGCGACTCCGGTGATGTTCTTACCCTTCGCGGACGCGTCACGATGTGACGAACTCAAACCCGGGAACGAACCGGCTGAGGACGGCGATCGACGAAGGAAACTACGAAAAACCGCAGTGGCACAAAGCGGCAACTATGACGAGCTTTTGCAAGTGAACGGCGGTGGCTTGGGAGGCGTGCGCTAGGGCTGCGGGTGCGTATCGAAGTGCGCAACCCTGAGCTGGCGGCAGCGCATTAAATAGGGGCTTCAGCTTCCGTGTAGGGCGCGGAAACCCAAACAGAATTGGCGACGACGGCGGAGATACGACCCGGATTCAGCAAGTCGACGTGGCGCAATCACGGCTGTCCACGTAGATCCGATCGAGCGGCTCGCAGCGAGCGGCGGCGCGGAACGAATCTAGTCGTTGGATCGGAATCCAACGATCGCGCGGCTAGGGTTCCACGGTGGCGGGCTGCGCGAGCCAATTGGGCCGGACCGATGGGTTTCGGTCCAATACTATTCATGTGGATTTTTAAATCATTTTCGAATTACAATAAATTAGCAAAATAGATTAAGACAAATAAATGTCAAAATTACTAGGAAAAATCCAGAAAAATTCTAGAAAATACTTTAAGACATTTAGAACCCAGATAAAATATTTCTAATAAAATATCATTAGCACTTTTCATTAAATAAATAAAAGATAGCAAAAGGCTTAATTCCACAAATTCAAAATAAAATAAATAAAATCTCAGAAAATTCATAAATAAAGGAAGAGCATAATAAATCCAGTAAAGCAAAATTTAGGATGTTACAATGAGTATTGTTGATGTGCATTGAAGTCGGGGTATAACTAGTATGTTGCGAGTGGGTGGGGAACGTTGGTGAAGGGCACCAGAACTCGTTAGATGTGAGGGTTAAAGATGTAATACGTGAGTAGGGCACTATAGGATCTCAACAGAGGTTGGGATCGCTATAGGTAAAGTGGTACAAACCTATGTAGGGTCAGATCGAGAATTCATGCATGTCTGCTAGATTGGAAGATACAGAAGCTAAGTCTGCCTTATATGTAAGTGCTATTAGCAATTTCAATAAATAAAATCGAAAACCCACTCTTTCCTAGTACAAAACTTTTTTTTAAAAAAGGATTTGAGAGAGAGAGAGATGTGTATGAGAGGGAAGTGGAAGAAATTCATATGATGCATTTTGTTATTAATGCTTGCTGAGTATTTTGTTATTAATACTTGCTGAGTACTTATGTAATGGAATTATAGCCCTGCGTGGCAATAGATTGTAATAATTTTTTATTTTCAACACGATGAACACGGTGTATTAACTGATAAAGTTTTGGGTACTCTTGATATTTTGTTTGCTAATATGCTTAGATTGGTGTAATTACCTCACAGTAATGGCGGCGTTACTGTCGTTACCCTGGGTTAATTTTGCGGGTCGCTACAAAAGCAGTGTCTCATGTCATGCTCCCTTACTTTGGCAAAGTATTGGTAGGATATCAACGGCCTTCCATTGGCCTGCCAAGCTCCTCTTGCTCAATATCGCATTCAATAGCTAACCAAGCTACCATTGCTCGACGTCACCATACTTACTTACTTAATTAAATTAATTAATTCCTACAGAGGCATAGCTGCATGTGGTAGCCTACCATACTTACACATTCTAGCTTACCGAGGCATGGTTACTCGGCAAGGACCTGTTGAGCTCTCGAAACGTGGCAGATCGCCTACTGTGATCCTAGCAAGGTGCTGCGATACGGGAGCGTGGCAAATGATATGTGTCGCCTCCCGCTCTTTCTGTAGTCGGGGATGGAGCTAGTTTTGCAAACTCATTCACATGAAAGCCAGATTTGTAAAAAATAACATCTCAGATGCCAAAAAAGCATAGACTTTGGTGGGGGAAATGCGCCGATAAACTGCTCTTCTTGGAAGAACACTTGTGGATATTTTTCTAATAACATTTTTAGATCCCTAATTAGAATTCAGAGTTTCATAAATTACTCTAGAATCTAACTTTTTTCTTGTTTAAAGAAAATCTTCCCTTCGGCTATTTAAGCGAGGGCACAGAGACACATTCCACACACACGGGACAGAAAATAGAAATAAAGAGGGTAGAAAGTCCCCTCTTCTCCCCTATATAAATAGAAGCTTAGGGACACATTGTACACACATTAGAAGATATAAATAAAGGAGATAGAGCTGTTGATCTACATATTGTGTATATGCTCTGACCTCGTGTTCATACGATCTTGACTGGTCAACGACAACCTTAATATATAACATGCTTTTAGCACGAGATTGCTCCGAATGAAGGTCGTCCGCGCTTCAAAGATTGTTGTTTAATCTTTCTTGGTTAATTCAATTGCTAGATTTATTTGGCCCCTCTCTAATTTTTTATGTTTCTAATTTGGTTGATATCTCACCTTGGGTGGGATTAGCACGGATCAAATCCCTAGCCATCATTTCCTTGGTGCGATCGGTGTTGTGTCATGTCTTCACATGCGTCGCGTTCTTCGACCGTTGTATCATGTCGTGGCATGGCTGCCGAATAGATCTAAGCATCGGGTAGAGCTGTGGCACCACCAAATCGATGCACCGGCCTCAGATCACACCGTGGCATGACCGATGTCGTGTTGTGCCTTGTGCATGGTCAGCGGCCCGCGTAGGGGCATGCCATTTTTGTGCTGCCGCTGTGTGCCGTGTTGTGGTGAGGATGCTAGGGCATTATTGAGACCACGCTGTGGTGTGGCTCGTTAGAGGCCATCTTTGTTGCACCATGAGAGCAGATGGGACACCACGCGCGTGAGCAGGGGATGTCTTCGACGATCTCGTCATAGCGAGATGTCGAACAACACCATTGTTAATCCGCCTGGTAGGTCGAGCCCAAGACATCGCTGTGGTGTGCGGGACACAGCCGACCGTTAAGGTCAACGCATTGCGTGTGCCCCGTTGAAACTGCCGCCATCGCCATGCCATTAGAACAGGTCAATCGAATCACCATCGACAAGTTCCACCGAGAGCGAATGCTAGCGAATTGCCGCTGCTGCACCGCCATGCACGAGTGGGCAAGCGATGCAACGCCGCCTGAACCGAGCTGTGCTAATGGCGCATAGCCGATTGGCCATGCCGTGCGCACGGGGTAGTAGGCCGTCTTCAGTTGCTGGAGCTAGGGATGTGCCGAATCATGGCAAATGCAGGAAAGAACCATGAGCCGCCACCAAAAGTCACTACCTCTACCTTGCGTAGTGCATGCGCACACGGGCTATCGTGACGAAGATTGCCAAGGACGTTGGAGGGACGGGACATCGCCGCAGCTATCGGCGTGGACAACAAGTGAACCAGACCACAGAGCTTGTCACTAGAGATGACAGGGAAGATTCAGAGTCGTCGCTGTTTGAAGTCCCAATCAGGATCAAGGCCAAAATCGAGTTTATTAAGCCTAACATGTTTTTTTATAAACTAGTCAGAACGAATGTATCATTTTGGCTATGTGTTGATTTAATTGCATATGTTGTTAGATATTATTATGTGATGTGTTTGCTTGTCAGTCGTGGTTGCATGACTTTGGAGTTAGGTCATGGTGAAACGGAGGAGATCAAGACTAGGCTAGGAGAGCTGAGGTCCAGACGATCAAGGTAGCACCGAAGATGACTGAGGCCACAGAGTAGCTACATGCCGAGAAGATAACTAGATGGTGGAGATGCTAACTTAATCCCTATTCAAGCGAAGAAGTATCGTTAGATCGAGGATTCGCGAGTGTAGTAGTAGTTAAGTTAGTGTTGTTGTGTCAAAACCCTTTATGTTGTTGGGTTTCGGGTTAGCTCATGTATGGGTGAGTTAATCTCCGCCCTTGATGAGGTTCCTTATGGGATAAGGAAGTTATCCAAGGATGGAGATTGCTCAGATTAGGCTATAAATAGAGGGGTAGAGGGATGCCTCTCCCCGAGGGTTGTGTAAAGGGTATTATGGTTTGTGAGAAGGATTTTGGTTTTCCTGTCCTCTCTTGTGATTTGCCCACCTGGTTATGAGGTTTTGTAACCATCCTTCTCATGAAGAAATAAAAATCATTTTCGTGCTCAAGTTCATGCTCATTTGGTTGCCCTTCCCTCTTGAGTTTTGATCTCTCTGTGATTCCTTTCTCCCTTGTTTTTCTTGTTGCCAAGGATGAATGATTGCTGGATGAATCTTATATAGGTCATATCCCAATCATCTAGACAAGCTGCAAGTCCCTCTTCTACGTTCTTGCAAGAAATCGATCTTTTTACTTGAAAAGAGAAATATTTTCGGTAGATCGTGTTCTTGCCCATTCGAGGGTTGGTTCCTTGTTGTTCTTGTTTGCTATAACATATAGGAGACCATTTAGGATTATCTTAATTATCAAATCTCCTCGAGCAAGCTCAAGGTGAAATTTTTTATTTTTGTCCAATTTTGGTGCAACCTTACTTAGATTAAAAAGGTCAAAACTTTGACGATAATACTTGTGATTGAAGGTTGGAATATATTTATGACATCTATAAAAAAAGTACATACAAAGTTTTCGGATTTTGGATCAGCTGATCAAAAGTTACATCGATTTTTAGTTTTGAGATCGTGCATTTTCACTATTTATTTAAGCACTATTCACTTGACCAGTGTTGTTTTTCCCTAGTCAACAGTATTGTCCATCATAGGTACAGTCTACTGTTCATTAAGTACTATTCACCCGGCCAATGCTGTCTTTACTGGCTGGTAGTACTGTTTCAATCCGACTAGGTGTAGTTCCCTATTGATCATTATTGTTGACCCGCCCAGTGCTGTTTTCACAGCTCATCATCACTGTTCACCCGATCAGGGATGTGTTTACTGTTCATCCAACTACTTACTGGGTTTACTATTCATTCGATCAGTTTATTCGATTTGTTTTTTAGCCAGAGAAGTGGTTTTATTTTTTAGAGAAAAATTTTATTTAGCTCCTATTCACTATTCTCTAGTCGCATTTTCGGTCCTTCAACTTGCATAGGGGTTAGACGGGCGAGAGCTGGAGGCGGCCAGTGAGGATCTCGAGCATCGCGGACTTGCTGACGTCGCTGGGACTAATGATGGCGAGGAGCTTGCCAAGACGCACGTAACAACCGATGTTTGAGGACCACCTAGTGGACGCGGCCATATCGAACTCTTGGTGTTGTTTGCTGCTTGTGTTGGGAGCTCACTGGGTCAACCATGGCCGGAGAACAGAAAAAATAAGAGAGTGTGAGGAGGAAGAAGGGAGAAGAAGGCGGGATTAAAAATGTCAAATAAAAAAAAGGGTCAATCGTCAATTTGCTCGCAAACCATAGGACATTTGGGCTATTACCAGAGATTTAATCCTAAATAATGAAAACCCTATGTATCTTAGGACAAATGATCAATTTTCCCGTTAATCAAAGCTGTCATCATCCACTTTGGCCTTTGGGTAATCGTTTTTTTGCAGCATCAAAGCCAAATTTGAACACCGAATTATTCTGTCCGAAATTGAATTCTATTCTAGCCCTCTAATTTTTTTTCGAACTAGTCCTCGTAGGATTTTTTTTTGAAAATCTAACCCTCAGGCCTGTATATTCCGCACACGGGGAGTGTGGAATTACCATAGCATGATACATGGCGAAATTCCGCTATACCGGAGCGCGGGATTCCGATATGCCGTGGTACCCGTGCGCGGGAAATCGTCGCCGTGACATCTGGCGGCAGGCGATGCACCACAGACTGAGGGCGCGGGAACTCAATTTCTGCAGAGCGGGAGTGCGGAAATTCGCTTTTCCGCGGTGGGGGCGCGGTAATTGCTTTTACCGCGGTGCGGTGGCACGGTAATTGCGTGGTAGCGTCCTATGCGTTGAAGCAAATGCCGTGCTTCCCATGCGCGAAAAGCGAATGCTGCGCTCTCCGTGCGCGGAATATACAATTGGGGGCTAGATTTGCAAAAAAAAATACACAAGACTAGTTTTATAAAAAAAATTATAAAGCTAAACCAGTAAACAGTTCTCCGAAATTCAGAATCCGGTCTGGATCCGATG
The DNA here is from genome assembly GCA_036346275.1 of Otatea glauca. Classification (NCBI taxonomy): domain Eukaryota; kingdom Viridiplantae; phylum Streptophyta; class Magnoliopsida; order Poales; family Poaceae; genus Otatea; species Otatea glauca. The sequence continues at coordinate 46,687,707 of CM070714.1, forward strand.
CCCACATAACAGTGCATTAGAATATCCTGCCATAAGATACACTAATAGGAAAAAAATGCTCACTGTTTTTTTCTGGTTGGATGATATGAGTGATTTGACTTAGGCTACTTCGTCGGCATAAACTCCATATATGGTGGAGAAATTCAATTTCGCAGCCGGACAACTCACCGAATATTATACTCTGTTTGTCTCATTTTAGTCACCAGAGTATATTCGCGGCAACTTGTGTGTGCCACCAAGTTGCAATAAAACACCTTGTTATTACATGATCCATCAATTGACTGCCTGTATTACAAAATGCAGTGATAATGTAGCACGATCTGCTACATCTATGTGCCGATATTCTTGTCTTCTGCATGCAACACCGTGTGAAATTTTGGCCGGTTCTCTACCGTGCCCGTTCTTGCATGTGATGCACGAGAGCATTCGTGTAGTAGTCCAACACCACCCAGAGTCTTGATCGGCTGAAACAAGTAGCGAGATGGTCGTTTTTACCGTCCGTGACGGTGTATTGATCGATCGTGCATGTCATCTGGAAAACAAATATCCGGTTGGGTCGATCTGCCAATTGTTTAGGTGGATTCATTAGGTATCTCTAGATGCAACTGGTTGGAAATTTTGTACGAGACATACTAAATTTGGCACGGATGGAAACGAAACTGCGTTTTAAGTGATTGTAAATCATATAATAACTAACATTTTTTGGGGGTTTGGACCGTTTGGTGCTTTGTTCAACGGTCAACCAAACGCATGCATGGATCGACCTGGCATGACGACGTCAGGCAGAGGAGTACCACGAGGGCATGGTCAGTGATCTGCTATTCTGCTGTGCTAGGACTGATCGAGATTCGAGACAGATCGGAGTGTAATCTGCCTTGTCTTGTTGGGGAAAATTTCGCACGGAGCTGGTTTATTTTGTTTTTCGTCAACTGTTTTATCCGGAATCAAGCGGGGCTAGACCGCTAGAGCGCCTCCGGTCGCTTAACCGAGTACTTTGCATCGGGGTTTAATTTCACCACAAGAAACAGAGAAAAATTCGTGGGTTTTTTAAATTCGTGGGCCCAAAAAAAAAATCACGAATTTATTTATTTAAATTCGTCGGTTTGTATAAAACCCACGTTTTTAATTAAATTCGTGGGCCAAAATGAAACCCACGAATTTAATCATTTAAATTCGTGCGCCAGAAGTAACCCACGAATTTAAACATTTAAATTCGTATGCCAAATTACCCACAATTTAAAAATTTAAATTGTGGGCCAATTACCCACGAATCTAAGTTTTTAAATTCAGGCCCACCTTCCCACGAATTTATCGCGGGCAAAAACCCTCTGACCAGTAGAGGCTGCCCCGCGATCCCCGCGCGTCGGCCCGCCTCCCGCCGCCCGCTGCAGGCGCGCCCGCCCCTGCTGCGCTCCGCTCGGCTCGGCGGCCACCCACCCGGCCACCCTCCCGCCGGCGCATGCCGCTCGGCGCCGAGACCCGCCGGGCCGTGGCCGCGCCATGCGATCCGGGCGCCTCGCCTCGTCTTCCCGGCAGCGACGAGGACGATTTCCACTCGGGCGCCGCAGCGGAGGCCGAGCTCTAGGCCATCGAGGCCGCCACGCCTCCGCCAAGCGCCGCCGCCTCGACCGCCCAACAATCCCGCCGTCCGCACTGCGTGAGAACCGGTCCCAGCGGGGAGGTGCCTCTGGCGCGCCGTCGTTGGTCCTCTCGCCTCCACTTGCCGAGGTGAGGCTCAGCTCTTCTTGCCTCCCTTCCCATTTCCCTTTCTTGACATCGTGAAATTGAAGAACTCTATTTGTTCTTGGAATTGGGGCAAGAACACATTATTCCTCTCACATTCGTCTTACGGGCATGGAAATTGCTTAACAATTTGTTGCACATTGGATCACGAAGGAAGAGGGTTCTTGGTGCTCTGATGCATCGATTGGAAGAAAAGCCTGTAATTTTGGTAAAATGGCAGCTCTGCGTGATTGTTTCGTGTTACTTTGTTAGGGTTCGATGCTTTCTTGACAATGCTTGTGTTTGTATAGCTGGGCTGTGTAGACTTGCACCTAGTTGTAGTTATTCTCCTTGCGGGATTGACATTATAATCATGTTTACTTTGTTAGGGTTCAGTGCTTTACTGACAACGCTTCGTAACTTAGTTCTCACAAGTGATGGAATCTAGTGAAACATAACCAATGCTGTGGATTTTGCAGGAGATCCACCATGTAAAGTCGCTGTAATGCAGTTATGCATGGACAAAACTCACTGCTATGTCATGCATATCATTCACTCTGGAGTACCACCTATATTGAAATCTCTTTTGGAGGATAGTTCCTCCATTAAAGTAGGTTGTTTTGCTTGAATTATTTTGATCGCTTCCCTCATAAGATGTTTGCTCCTTTCCCCTATATTACTGCTCCTTTTTGGTCATGCAAGTTGTGGTTCTGTGTCCTTGCAGGTTGCAATATGTATTGACAATGATGCAAGGAAAATGTCCAAAGATTATGATATCCGTGTACAACCATTGATGGATTTGTCAAATCTTGCAAATGTCAAGTTAGCTGGGCCTCCTAAAGATGGAGTCTTGCTTCATTAACTGAAATGAACAAATGTCTACTTTGCCCAGTTCTGTTAGCACGAGAAAAAAAACAAATGTCTACTTTCAGTTCAATTATTCATGTTTGCACTCTATGTTATAACGCAAATGTTTTTTGTCTGCGAGTGGATGTCCTATTTACAAGAGAGGTCATGCCAAATTTTGTACATTTCGGAGACTTAGTTTTAAGCGGTTTTGAAGAGTTAAAAGGTTGGTTTGATATTTTAGTCTTGGTAATAGGTTTGGTGTCTCGTTTGTTAATTTTTCGTTCGCTTGAACTTCATTGTGGAGTTTGTCTTTTGTGTTAGTGTTTACGATCGATTTGAACAAAATAGATGATCCTTCTTATTTATTCTTAACTAGCAATTTTTAGTTTCAATTTTCTTTTGCCTTTTCTTTTCTTCTTTAGTTGTTATATGTATTGAGTGCGATACATATATATATATATATATATATATATATATATATATATATATATATATATATAAAATACATACATACATTTGGATATATGTATATATGTATTGAGTGCGATACATATATATATAAAAATACATACATTTGAATATATATACATTTTTTTGTAAAATGACGATTAAATTGTGGGTTTATTAAACCCACGAATTTAATCTGTTTAAATTAAATGGGTTTAATAAACCCACGAATTTATCGAATTAAATTGTGGGCTAAAAAATCCACGAATTTATCAGATTAAATTCGTGGGTTTAATAAACTCACGAATTTAATCTGTTTAAATTCGTGGGTTTATTAAACCCACGAATTTAACTCAGAAACCCAATTAAATTCGTGGGTACCCACGAATTTAATTAATTAATTTCGTCGAGTTAAATTCGTGAACTAAATTCGACGGTTTGCTCACGAATTTAAATTAAATTCGTGGGTTTTAGCTTAAATTAGTGGGTTTTTGGCCCATGAATTTTTCCCTGATTCTTGTAGTGTTTCGTTACAACGACAGCAAGTGTATATAAACTCGGATGTAATTTAAAGAAGAAGAAACTTTACTAGGTAGATGGGTTGCTTCATATATCATAAGGTTTAATGGGCAACCTTTTATTAGAGGCCTAAATTGAAAATTGGTAACCTCGTTTGCAGTTTGTACAACTAGACTCGAACTTTAAATTCACGCAAAGATCATAGAGCGAGAAAGACAGAGAGCGCAGCTCAACGTCTCTCCTTCGTGAGGACATAGCCCGTCAAGTCAAGGGCACTTGACGCACATCACAGAGAGTAGATGCCGGAGAGCTAGCGAGGGTGCAAGCGTGCGGTGACGAGCGACCCACCGCGGCGACGGCGAGCAAGCAGGGAAGGTAGTGCAGTGTGAGTCAGCAAGTGACTGACCGACTAAGTGAACTGACCAAAACAGCAAATAGGCAATGTGAGCCTCTCTTCTAATTTATGATTTTTTTTCCAATTGTAACTAAGTAAATGGGTTAAATAGAGACAATAGCCAATTTGTTTGTTTGATTGTTGTTAACTTGTTCATAGAGTTATAAAAGGTTGACAAGCGAACGTTGTACAAGTATTTCTCAAATAATAAGTTCTATTATTAACCCTTGAACCGATAAAAATATAACACAAATTATTTAATATGTTTACTTAATTTAGTCCAATTTTTTTTAGCACACTCTCTTTCTTTTTCTTAGCTTCACTACTGTGTGGCGGCCTTCTATTTCACATGTTCGTAGCCATCTCTTCTGCACTCTCTTAAAAATGGCATGTTTCTACCCATTTTTTGTAGTGAAGTACAGTTGTGGCGTTTTGTATTGTGAATTGCTCAATTGTTTGCCCCCTCTTCTTCATTTTTTTTTTAAAAAATGATTCCCTCTCAAAAAATTACAAAAATGATTCTCTTCTCCGATGCGGAAGGAGCGGGAGACGACACCTGACTCCTTTCGTGCTTAGGGATCGCAGGAGGCTGAGGTGTCGTGGAGCCACAATGCGAGAGGCGGGCGACGCGGGAGTGGATGTAGAGAGCGACAGCAGCAGGCGGCTGCCGCTCTCCGAAGGTGTGGAAGGTACGGTTGTCGTGGAGGGGGGCGCAGGAGGAGCCGTGGCATGTGTGTGAGAGGCCGCGTTGCACCTAGGAGGGACGGTGCCTCAGACGAGAGACATGGGAGGTCCTTTCACAGTACAAGAGTGTGGAAGGTACCTCCTGCGGTGGGTAGAGACTATTTTTAAAAAGAATATTAAAAAAGAAGTTATTTTTTAAAAAAAAAGAAAAAAGAAAAGAAGAAGATTGAAAAAAAGAAAAGAAGAAGATTGAGTTCGATAAGTGAACAGTTTAGGTATTGTAGCCTGTAGGTCGCTTGGGTGGGGAAAAAACAATAGTAGCAGCAGTACGTGGTGCTATAATCTAGTGGCATTGTTTATTCGTTGGTACAATGCACCTGTGTGACTGTGTCAATGCTTCCAAGTTCCAAGTCTTTTCTGGCCACTGCGTCCGTGTGCAAATGATGTACAGATTTGCAAGATAGCATATGTGCAGATTAATTTCAGTGTAATTATTCACATGCAATAAATCACATGATGCTCACCAGCTGTGTCCCCCGGTTGTGTTGTGAGGGAACAGAGGACACAAAAACATGCGATATTTTCATCATTTCGATCCGGGGTGCAGGTACCGCCGTTTGGTCTAAAATAAATGGCACTGCACTTCGCTGTTTCAACTGTACGCGGTGTTAATTCACTGCACCTTATGTACACTACGGTTGTACCGAATTTTTCTTAGATTGGTTAAACAACATTTTACCTTCTTTTGATAATGTTTGTGTTGTTTTGCATTGTTATCATGTTATGCGTGTAGTGTTTTTGTGTAGTCTTTTTGGGCTTATTCCTTCGTGGGCCTGGAGATTAACCTTTCTGTTCTGGGCTAAATCACCTCGGGTGTTTTGGGCAGTCCGTTTTGTTTTCTTTTCCTCCCTCCTATTTTATCCCCATAAATCATCTCATTCTCATCTACTTGTAGGAAAAAAAGAAGTTCGCAGGGCAACTAATAGACAAGGAAAAAAAATAGAACAAAAAGAACGTTCGATGTGTCTCACGTAGAGCATGGATGCTGGCGATAAACCAGAAGTGCCAAACTGCCAATACTATCCAACATCATGTTTGATTTCAGGTTGATTTTTTCCCACCTTTGAGTTCTCAAAACCCGTGCCCAACGTCATGCAGCCTTGCAGTTCCAGCTGAATTCCAAGACCTGAAACACCCCCATACTCGGGAGTTTGGTGCGTGCCACACTAACATCAGACTAACGACACACTGCTACTAGTAGTCTAGTACTAGGCAAAAGACCAAGCGAACTAGGCTTGATGTATTGAAAGAGCTGAACTGACGGATGGCGAGAAGCTCTGTACGTGTCACCAACGGCCGCGACGCGTGGGAGAAAGGCTTGACGGGTGGACGACAACGAACGGCGGTGCATGCACGCGACTAGCCGCGAGTCGGCCGAGGGCGGCAGCGACCTGCCGCTCGGCCGCGCTCACGGGGCAGGGCATTGTGGTGGCGGGTGGACTCTGCTAGCGCGTGGCAACGTGCCTGCCTGTACCGTGGTACCCTGTGGTGGTGGGATGAACGAGTTCTGCATGTACTCAGAGCTGTTAATTCCAACATGGATTCAATAACTTGCTTCCATTCGGAGCTTTGGATCGATCAAAATTCAGAAGTTGAATGTTCAGCCCACACGCCCACATCCATCCATACATGAGTACTCCCTCCGTATAAAAATATAATACGTATTTTGATTTTACATAAAGATTAAGGTTACGTTGAAATTGGAAAAAGTATAAGAGAAAGTGACTTAGATACCCTCAGTAATTATTTCGGAAGATGAGAGATAATACTTTGTGTGAGTGGTAATAAATAAATGTATATGGTTGAGAGAGAATAAACAGAGGTACATAAGAAAACCCTTATTAAATCTACTTGTAAACATCATTCAAAAAAAATAAACCTTGACAACAGAATACACGACTACGACTGTTAAACCCCGGACAGAGAAATAACATGGGCCATCCAACAATCGAAGGATGGTTGCATGCAAGTTCTGCCATTATTATTACTACGGCAAGCCGATCGCCAGCCCAGTACGCACGCATCTAAAGAACCAGAACGCCCAGAAGGCGTGAAGCCTAAACATGCACAGGGACATGTCGAGCTTGATGCCCTTGTACCACACCGCGCACGCGACGTACACAGCGAGGTCGACGAGCGAGAGCGCCGCGAGGAGGAAGTAGAACCTGTCGAGGTGGCCGGAGTTGAGGTTACCGGGGATCCACCCGGGCCGCTTCTCCCCCGCGGTGAGGCTGGTGACCACGCTCACCAGCATGATGCTCACGTAGTTTCCCAGAGAGATGGACGCCATGCACAGCGAGCTGCCGAAGCTCTTGACGCCGTCCGGCGCCTGCCCGTTGAAGAACTCCAGCTGCCCCACGTACATGAACACCTCCGACGCCCCGATCAGCGCGTACTGCGGCACCTGCCACAGCACGCTCAGGGAGCTCGGCTGGTCCGGCGCAGCCACCCGCCTCAGCCGCTCGACCTCGACCACGCCCGCCACCACCATGGCCGCCATGCCGATCACGAGCCCGACGCCCATGCGCTGCAGCTCGGTCAGTCCCTGCGGGTTCCCGGACAGCCGGGACATGACGGGCACCAGCACCCGCCGGTAGATGGCGATGAACGTTAGCACGCTGAGGATGTCGAACACCGACATGCTCGCGGCGGGCACGTGGAACGACCCGATGTTGGTGTTCATGGTGGCGCCCTGCTCCACGAACAGCGACGCCATCTGGGTGAACACCACCGAGTAGACGATGGTGCACAGCCAGATGGGCAGCATCTTCAGGATGCACTTTACTTCCTCGACCTGCGTCACCGTGCAGAGCCTCCACGGATCCTTCATGTTCTCCGGCGCGCAGTAGTCCTCTTCGGTGATCGTCGCAGCCTTGTCCAGAAACCTGCAAACCGCAAAAAATTCAGATTAGTTAGATATCTCAACTCAACGCTCAACAATGCGATGCTCGAACCCGAAAATACGATTGTTCGAGAGAGATCTTTACCTGAGTTCGTCGCTGTGAAGGATCTTTCGAATGCCAGAAATCTTAGACTCGTCGCCCTCCACCTCGTGGAGCAAGTCGCCGCGGGGCACCTCGGCGTGCCACTTGCGGAACGCGGCGAGGAACACCTGCGCGATGCGGGTCAGTGGGTTGCCGCCCGGCTTGAAGTGCCGGTAATTGGGCGTGCCGAGCAAGAAGAGCACGAGGGCCAGCGCCGCCGCGGCCGCCGAGATCCAGAACCCCATGACCCACTTCCCCGAGTCCTCGTAGTACACTAGCACCGTGTTCGAGAACAGGGAGCCGACGTTCAGCGCCAGGTAGAAGTAGCTGAAGAAGGCGACCTTAGAGGTCGCCTCCTTGGGGTCCGTCTCGTCGAACTGGTCCGACCCGAACGTCGCAATGGAAGGCTGGTAGCCTCCGTTGCCGAACGCGATCATGTAGGTCGACAGGTAGAACAGCGCGACGCCGAGCGTCGACGGCGGGTCGCAGTGCGCCTTGAAGGCACCGCAGCCGGAGGGTTTCACCAGCAAGAACCACGATGCAAGGGACAGTATCACCAGGCCCTTCAGAGCAACACGCACAATTAAGTGATATCAATCCAGCAACAGAAAGGATCAACCGAAATTTTGATTGATCAATGTCTCCGAATGATCGTACCGTGACATAGATCATCTGGAAGATTGCGCATGTGATGTAGCGGCCCCAGTAGGAGTCGCTGAGGAACGCGCCGATGAGCGAGAAGATGTAGACGGTCCCGGTCCATTTGCTGATGCTGTTGGCCGCCTCTGCGTTGTCCTGGTGGAGCACCCTTCGGAGGAACACCACGAGGTTCACCCCAACGCCGAAGAAGGCGCAGGTCACAAGTCCATAGTTGACTGCATCAGGAACAGGAATGATCGAGTCAATGTCAAATTCGCAACCCAATCCATACCGGTTTTAGGAAAACAGGATCAAGTTGACACAGCTGGCTTATAGAACTGATTGTAATGCACCAAAAGGTTAAACATGTTTCACAACAACCGGTCTTCTGAAATTTGAGCTTAGTCAGGTTTAGAATAAGCAAATTGGTAAGTTTTGGGGTGTTGCTGCCCATGCAAAATAAATCAGAATGGGAGGGCAAAACATAGTGGAAAACCTGAAGAGTACGGCACTGCTTTTCCAATGGGGGATCAACCCCACTTTTGGCTGTCAAGCAACTAGAAGCTCTTCAAGAGAAGATGCCTGTTGAAGGGTCCAGTTGCTGGGAGTCTGAACTGCAATCAACTCATACAATACGTAGGATGCTTGCAAAGGACAAGCCATACGGCCATGAATTACACTATTGAATTGATTGTTTTGTTCCACAGTTCTTTACAAACTGAACCGACAAACTAGTACAGGGAGTTAGGAGTTAATTTCATATTGGGAGACCAAGAAAAGCAGTTCACTAATAATTAATCTCTATTTACAAACACTAATACATGAAGAACAAAAGCAAAACGAAGCATTGCTTTACCTAGCAACAGAATGGAAGACTTCCATCTCCCAGTGTTTTCTTTGACTGCTGAGTTTCCTCGTCTGTCCGTTGACCCATCTTCAGTGACGGGAGATATCCACTTCGAATCGTCAGTGATTGGAGCCATCACCTTCTTCAGTGAGTTTTCCAAACTTCAACTGTCGACTGCTTCTGTGCTTCATCAATATTCAGAAAATAAATTAGAAAAATACTAAAGAATAAGATATTGTAGTCTCAATTCTTTTTAATTGTTCATATACTCCATCCAAACATAAGCAGACTTAAGTTCATCTTTATTCATATAGTCATACGGAGTTATGGACTGCAGTTGTCTGTTCATGTATTCATATAGTCCACGTATCATTGTACATGAGTAATGTTATGCATTTTTATCGATTTTATTCCAATCCCTGCATACGTCTATTGTCATGTTGGCCCCTGCCGTTTAAAGTGCAAATATTGCTTGTCAGTGCCTTTTGTTCTCAAATGCTCTCTTGTTTATTACGCTGGATCGTGCAACAATACTAATTTGGTAGGGCCTATGTGTTGGCAGAAATATGTCCCACATGATACCTTTCTTGTTGTCTTTCACTCCTACAGGTTCTTCTAGACGTTCTTGATCAATTTTTTTCCTTTTTGGAAGCCTTGAAAAGCAGCAAGATTTAACCTGCGAGTATACCTCATGTCAGCGATGAATCAATCGTCCTTTGCAAAATCATCATGTCAGCGATGAATCAATCGTCCTTTGCAAAATCATAACGAACATGCAAAATTTTAGCTTTGGTTCTTCATCTTTTTAGTTCAAATTAACCCACAAACATAAAACCAAACCAAGTAGAGATGCATGGTCACGTATGGTAGAAACCATGCACTCTCACAATCTGATATCTGCATAGGTACTTATACTACTTTTACCGGTACAGGCAAGACTTAACTATCTGGCCAAAATATCGTGTAAACCACTTATACTACTTTTACCGGTACAGGCAAGACTTAACTATCTGGCCAAAACATCGTGTAAACCATTCTGTCAATCAAGATCAGAAGGGGTATGCACAGCAACAAAATCGATTCTAGGCCACCAACAGATGGTCCCACTGTCAGCCAGTGTTACCGAGTTTTGCACTAGAACCTCCGTTCTTAATTCTTATGGTTCAAAAACAATCCGTTCTTATGGGCGTAGCAGCAGCGCTCAAATCTTAGTCGATTACCAAAGACGAAAAAAGAACCGATCGAAATTACGACACAAAGAGCTGACATGATTCATGTAACGCACGTACGGTGACACGGGCAACATCGATCATGCATATGCGCGCGCGCCCACACACACATAAATATATACCTTCGTTGATGAACCCTCCGGTGCGAGCGCGCAGCTTCTTCTCCGGTGACGGGGACGACAAGCGAGTCAGGAACGAAACCGCCACCACGACGGGAGTCACTACTACCGCCTCTAGCTCGGACGACACCTCGACGACGACGCGGACGGCCAGGCCCCCGGACATTTAAGAGAGCAAATGAGCACGTACGGGTAAATTGTGCCACACGTACGACTCGCTTCCAAACTCTCGCCGAACACGTACGCACGGTGGTGGTGGTGGCGCCCCCCCGCGGTTGAAATGATCTCGTCTCCTACCTACTGGCCGGCAAACGGAGACGGGAAATGGAGCGGGTATGTGCGGTGTATGGGGTGGTGTGGCCGTATATATTTATGGACGCCGGGAGGGAGCCTCGCGCGAGCGAGGCGCGCCGTGCGAGTGGGCTGAAGGGAGCCAGTAGCATGCGGTGTTGGTGGCTGTTTTCGTTTTCTCCTGCGCGCGCGCGGGGGAAAGTGAAGCGGCCGACACATGTGGCAGCGTGCACGTCCCTTTCCCGAACAAAACGGAGATCTTGTGAGCTATGACCCGGGTCGGCCTAGCTAGCCGCAGAAGAAATACGGTCCGGCGCACGTACGTGACATGAGGCCGTGCGTATGTATGCATGGGCACGAGGATTTGCTTCTCAACCGTTGGATCGATTTTTTTTTGTCAGAATAGGTATAGCAGGTGTACCGAAATTGAAATTGACTTCGGCGTTAAAAAAATGCTACTCCAAGAATGAATTTGAATATGCTTGGCTTGGTGCACTTCTTAGCGTGACAAGTTTGCATAAGCGATATTTTTTTTATAAGCTGGCACGGTGAGGTTTTGACGTCATTTTTGTATCGTAACAAATGATTGTTGAACTTGCATGCCTCGACCTGATGATAAGAAAGCAAAGCCGAAATGTACGGTAATTAGATGTACTTTTATCTCTTTTTTACAGGCGGCCGGTCTAGATGCATGTCCTGGCTAATTAGACATGCGATCTGACAATAGAAAATTAAAGCACTTCACTGTCGATGTTGGTTCGACATGATTGAATGGCCTGCGACCTAACCGCCAGTACCTCTGCGTGCGATCGGATGGATGCAGTTCTCTTGATTTAGCGAGCTGTGCTTTCCTCCCTTTGTTTGTTTGGTGAAATAAGGTTGTACGCAATAAAATATCTAATATATGATTTTATTATTTTAGGTGTGTATGATGCCGTATATAAAATGAATATTCTAAAATTTATATCTTACCGTTTAAGATTGAGATGATTCAGTTCAAACAACCAAAAATACGGATAATGTTTTTTTTAATCAATCCATACATCTATCATTGGTACAAACATAAACACACCATAAAGCAGGCACATCCTTATAAAACATTACAGGACTGGCCGACAGTTACACTGAAACCACATCAGCACGACAAGTACGCATGCATGCACGCTCATTGCAACTTGCTGCAAACATACCAAGCTTTCCAAGAGTTCATCGGCAATTTTTTCAACACAAATGTGAACGTTTAGGGCCAATGCTATACACGCGAGAGCGCGCATCCCAACGAGATTCTGCTGGTTTAAGAAAATGTGCTAGTATATACACGTACGACGCTAGCTAAGATTCCTGCCTATTTGCGGCATATCTCACTCGATTCGAGGTGGAGACGGCCAAATCGATCACATCATACCAACTTGATACAAGCAGAGGTCAATCGTGTGACACCATCGTACGACGAAGCTTGCACAAAATACAGAAGTTTTACTGTAGTAGCCTATTATTTTTTCCCTCGAGAGTTTTGCGGAATTGGTACCATGTGTGACCCTGGATGATCGATAGGTGACGTGTGGCACTAGCCGTGATTACGTAGCGTGGAAGGTCCGGCCAACCGGGTCCAGCATATAGTTGCGGTCAGGCAGTAAAGAGTTTATTGTTCTAGCTTTTTTTTTTTACAAAACTAGCTCTCGTGCGATATATTTTACAAAAATGACCTCGTGGCTCATAACTCCCGCACCCAAGGTTCAAAATCTCACGTGATCTCAGTTTTCGGACATGGACGAGATTTGAAATGTAGGCCGAATTGAAAAAAAAAATTGCTATCGTAATCCCGGAAAATCGCAGCATTTTTTACCAAAATTTGATGTTTGCCACCGGATTTGACCGGAAATTGATTAATAACCCTGAAGAAAGTCATCTTCAATGAACATTTGTTGAAAACCAATTTTTTTTAGACATTTTTTAAAAACTTTAAAAACACTCTCAGATTTTTATAAAATTGTACGTGATTTATCACGATCTAAAAAATTTATGGTACCATCCTAAGAAGTGTAGTATCATACAGAAAAATGTTTAAAATAATTTAACTTCATTTGTTATCTTTAAAATATAATAAAAAAAGAATGAACATAATTGGGACTGTAACTTTGTTAGAATTTTATAAATTTTCTCGTGTGTGATCAAGACCCAAAATTTTTATGAGAGCTTAATAATTGACTCAGTACTATTATATAATTTTTTTTTTAAAAAATAAACTTTTTTTGTTTTCTCAATCAAATCTATGTATGTATTGAACTTCATTTGTTATATTTAAAAAATCAAAAATGGAAAGAACATAAATGGTACACCCTACTTGTAAGAATTTTATAAATCCACTGGAGTGTGATAATGATTCAAAAATTTTATGAGATCTTAATAATTTCCTTATAACCCTTGTGCAAAAATTTTAAATATTTTTTGGCTGCTAAAGCAAATCTATGTATTGATCATTATGCTTTTACGAGGACGTAGAACTCTTAGAATCTTCGGAACTTATTGAAGCTTGATCATCAGATAAAAATTTTATAGAAACATTGATGATAAATCAGTACCATCCACAAAAAATTTCAAAATTTTCTAACATGGTTTGTACCATTTTTCATTTGGTTGAAGTTTGCCGGTAAAGCTTTTATCAGCAAAGTAGCACTGTCCGAATTTTTAAAAATTTATGAAGCTTGATCATCATCGGAAAATTTTATGGGAACATTAGTTATTCATCACAACCATCCAAAAAAACTTTCAAAATTTTCTAACGTGGTTTGTTTCATTTTTCATTCGGTTCAAACTTGCAGGTCAGCGTTTTATTATAACAGTAGCAATGTTTGAATTTTTAAAACTTCCTCATATCTGATAATCATCTGAAATTTTTACTGGAACATAACTGATATGTCAGGAACCTACAAAAAAATCGAAATTTTTTCATGTCATTTGATCTATTTTTTGTTCGGTGCAATTTTACCGTGATCTCGGTAAAACTGGCCAAAATTTCGGTTTTCTTGCTAGAAAAAAAATCAGGATTTGATTTTTTGTTTTTGTATTTTGTTCGAGATTTATCCGAAATTTTTAAATCTCACCAAGATTTCGTTCTCCAGTCATGAACAAGATTTGGAGCGAAACGAGATTTTGAACCTGCCCGCGCCAAGAGGAATGCTGAAGCATGCTTGCGCGGTGTGGCAGCATGGAAGCATGGTACTGCGCACCAACTCCTCTCGCACCCAGGCAGCCCTGGGCCCACACACCAGAAAGGCAGCACCATCCCGCGGGCCCACGCGCAAGGGCGACCTTCGCCCTAGCCCGCGCGCTACGCGGCCTCGCCCAAGCAAACGCACACACTGCACCTCCCACACCAACTCGCTCGCCTGTCCGCACGCCCGCCCGTTGCCCTCACCCGCCCGCTCGCTCGTCGGCGGAAGCTTTGCTTCTTTGTTAGGGGTGTTGGGAAACCCAGATGGCCCATTGAAGGTCCATGCTGGTCCCTTAGCCTAAACCCTGGGTGAGCGCTATAAAAGGAGGAGGGGGTCTCCCCTATGTACCAGAAATTATTAGCAATAAAGAATTTCCGCTGTTACTCTCCCTAAACACATGTCTCTTTCTCTTTCTGTTCTCCAATTCAGATCTGTTCGGGAACCCCGGACTATTCGATAGCGAGGTTCCTTAACACGTTATCAGCACGAAGCTCAACCGGAGATTAGAATTGAAAGGTGAGAAAAGGTGGGAATTCGACGATTGAATCTAATCGCTGTTGTTTCTATGCATGCATCTATCCTACGTGGCACGAAGCTACGCGAAGAACGCTCGAAGCTACTCGATGACAACCGCGGTTACTGATTACTACTCATCACAGAAAAAAAGAAGAACATGGCAGCAAGTGCCCGAAGCACTACGCTGCCGTCTCGGTATGAGCGCTTGAAGCGCTGATCGTCGTCGGCTGTGCACGCCGGCACCTCCGCGACGCAGCGCCTCCGCGCGGCGCCGCTAAAGTCGCGGACTCGGCCGCCGGTGGCGTCGCTCAGCGCCGCCGCCGCCACCGCCCGCGCCGACGCGCGCACGGCCGTCGCCTCGATTTCTAACGCAAAGACGCACGAAGCTCGCGCGAGGAGCACCGTCGGTCCGACCTCGTCGTCCGTATGCCGCCATGGCCCGGTTATCCGCTGCCGCCGCCGCGCGCCATTGCTGTGCCATGCGACGTCGCTGATCCACCAAGCGCCGCGCCGGTCCGACCAGCTATGTCCACGTCGCCATGGCACGAAGCCATCTGCGCGCCGACGCCACCGCCGCCGCCGGCGATGCGCTCAGCGCCGCCGCCGCCTCGGCCCGTGCCCACAAAGACATCTTTGCCCGACCAGCGTCAGGTTGCCCGCTCGGCCGACGCCTCTCGACCGCCCCGGCTCATCGCGCCGCGCCGTCTCGCGGCCGGCCGCCGCCACCGCCCGGCCGCTTGGCTCGGTCCGCTTGCCTCGGCCTCGGCGTGCAGCCGCGCGTCGGCCGACGGCCGCACCCTCACCGTCGGCTCGGCCGACCGACCCCACCGCCAAGCCGCCGCGAAGTCGGCGTCGGCCTTGGCCTCCGCGTCCGCCAGCGCCGCGGCGTAGCGCCGAGCCCTCCGACGTCGCGTCTCGGCTCGTCGACTCTGCCGGCCCGCCTCGCCGCCACACGTCGCCGCCTCGGCCACGCCTCGCCGCCGCTCTCACCCGGCCGCCGCCCGACGCCTTGGTTTTCCCCACCGCGCCGCGTCCGAGGGAGCCGCCTCGCCGCCTTCGCGCGCACGCCGCCCGGCCGCTCCCACCGTCGCGCCGCGTCCGAGGCGGCGGCCGCCGCTCGCCCTCGGGCATCGTCGCCGGACCACCTCGGCCTTGACGACACCGGCACCGCAATCGCCGCAGATCCGCGCCGCGCCTCGGTTCGGACCAAAGACTCGGCTAGCGGTGCGGTGTAGGGCAACATGAGGGAGAGGAACGGCGGCTCGTGGAAGAAGAAGCGAGGCGGCGTGGGCGGGCAAGGCGCGCAGCAGGGATGCGGTGCGAGGAACTACTGGCAGCACAGGCGGGCAAAAGAAAGGCAGGCGGGCGGCTCAAAGGAACCCTAACGGGATTTTTACTTCGGCCACGCAGGCCTTCAGGGCCCGATGATTATGCGGCCTAGTGGGCCAAGAGACCACGCACAAGAAGTGAAAGCGGCCCAAAGGCCGGTTCGGCCAGAAGAAAAGAAAAGAAAAGGAAAAAAAAAGGAAGAAAAAGAAAAGAAAAGAAAGAAAAAAAGAAAAATTGCGGAAAATTTTGAAAAATTGCCAGAAAATCAAGAAGATTTATTTGGCTCTGTTCTTAATTTTTCTTGCTTTATTTATCTATTTTATGAATATTCTTTATGTTTTTTTGGAATCCGTTGCTTTATTTAAAATATTGCAATGCATAGCAATTTATTTGTTTCTGCACTTTGTGTTTTTGCAACCATTTTCTATCAGATTACACGCAGTAATCTAAACCAGAATTTTGAAATCATGTAGATGTCTGGCATTGTGAATCGTGAGTTTGAAGAACTGGCCCCGCATGGTCAGAACTATCTCACTTGGGCATCGGACGTAAAGATCGTCCTTGGGGGCAAGAAGCTTCGCTCCGCGATTGGTCTAGGGTCCTCGCAGGACGCGAAACCTACCGCCGAGCAGAACGATCAAGCTCTGCATTTTCTCAGGCACCACCTCTCAGCCACTCTGAAGAATGGATATATGGCTGAAGAGAGTGCACTTGAGCTTTGGACTGCACTTCAGAAGCGGTTCGAAAAGCTCAAGTACACCATCTTGCCCCAAGCACAAGCAAGATTGGACGCCTAAGGTTTGCGGACTTGAGCGATGGTCGAGTACAATTACGCCTTGCATGTAATTTGTACCAATCTCTCTCTATGTGGCAAGAAGATCACTGATGAAGAGAAGATTGAGAAAACTCTCTCTACCTTCCACCCTAATGCTATCCAGAGTGCACGCAGCTATCGTCAAGACGCATACAAGGAGTATAGCGAACTGATTGATGTAATGCAAGTTGCGGAATCGCGAGACGATGTTCTACACAAGAACTATGTCTCACAGCCACCTGGAAGGAACACTGGCACAGAAGTTAATGCCAATAGCTATAAGGTGAGAAAGCCCATTCATAGAAAGAAGGGCGAATAGGGTGGAAAAGAGAGGTCTCAGGCCAAAGGAAAGTCCAAAGCCCGCTAATGCATGAATCGCATTATTTTTTTTAGATTATGGTTGTTAGCAATTTTCTTTGAATAATGAATTGTAAGCTCTAGAAGAGCATACTTCTTTCATGAATAAATACGCAATTTATTCTTTATTCCAGTATTCTTCAAATTTGCAAGCAATATTTGGTTTATTTTGCCTCTATCTGATTAAGAATTATATTTCTTTTATTTAGAAATCGTGTAGCGCCCAAATGGAAGAGATATGCATTGTTGATAGTGGCACAACAAATACCATCTTAAGAGAGTCTAAGTATTTCCAGTCGATCACGAAGAACGCTGGAAAGATTACTACGATCGCAGGAAGCGACTCATATGTAATCGACTCAGGAAGAGCCACTATTATATTGCCTATGGGTACAACTCTGGTAATTGAAGAAGCCCTTTTGTACCCTGAATCAACACACACTCTCTTAAGTTTCAAAGACATCCGCGCCAATGGTTTTCACGTAGAAACCAATGAAGAAAATGGCAAAGAATACTTGTGCATTGTGAAGCACGCGGTATGTGGAAAAATGGTATTAGAAAAATGTCCCTCATATGAATCTGGGTTGTACTACACGAAAATACATGCACCCGAAGTGTATACTTCCTTGAAGACTGCTTTTAGAAGCTCGAGTTATTTTCGTTATGGCATGGTAGATTAGGCCATCCCGGTCTTAGAATGATGAGAAATATAGTGAACAACTCACAAGGTCATGGCATTAATGTTAAAAATTTCCCGAATCATGAAGATTTTGTGTGCCCCGCATGTGCCACCGGGAAATTAATAACTAGACCCTCTGTTATGAAAGTGCAAAGTGAAATCCCTGCATTCCTGGAACGCATCCAGGGGGATATTTGCGGTCCGATTCAGCCCCTGTCAGGGTCGTTTCGATACTTTATGGTGCTCATCGATGCTTCCTCGAAATGGTCGCATGTATGCTTGTTGTCAACAAGAAACCATGCTTTTGCAAAGCTGATCTCGCAGATCATAAGAATTAAAAATGCTTTCCCTGATCATCACGTGAAGTCCATTACAATGGACAATGCTGGAGAATTCACTTCAAAGGCATTTGATGATTATTGCACGGCAATAGGGATAGCAGTTGAGCACTCCGTACCGCACGTCCATACGCAGAATGGCCTAGCAGAAGCACTAATAAAGAGGATTAAGTTCATTGCCAGACCGCTTTTGCAGAGTTGTAACTTGCCCAACACCTGTTGGGGACACGCAGTCCTGCACGCAGCAGCTCTTATCAATTTTAGACCGTCGGCCTACAACATCCATTCCCCTATGCAGCTTGTGCACGGGATCATCCCGAAGATCTCCCATCTTAGAAAATTTGGGTGTATGGTATATGTACCTATACCACCCCTCGGTGATCGCAATGGGCCCTCTCCGCAAGTCCGGGATATCGTTGGTTATGAGAGCGCATCCATAATCGGTATTTGGAACCCATGATTGGAGACTTGCATACTGACCCGATTCACGATTGCATTTTTGACGAGGATAGTTTCCGTTATTAGGGGAGGAAATCAACCTTTGGATGAAAAATGCCGAAATCATATGGCATTCCACCGGATCCCCGCACATGACCCTGCACTAATGAAGCAAATCAAGAAGTCCGAAGATAATTGATTTGCGAATTTAGCAAATGAACCGCCTAATCATTTTTGTGATCCAAGGCGTGGTTAAGTCGCATGTACCCGCAAGAAATGCACCGAGAGGGTGGAAATACCAAAGAAAATAGAAGGTATCCTCAACCTGTTCGAGAGGCCTCAAAGAAAAGAACAGAAATCTGGCTCCTCAAACCCAAAGTACCCGAGACGTCTAGAAAAATCAAGCGAGAGGACTTACCACAACCAATCACGAAAATGCCCGAGGAAAGAAGGGAGCCGGTTGAGACACAGCACTGAAAGAAGCCAACAGAAAGGCAATTCCAGACTTGAATCTTCCACTGCAGGAAGCCACCGGAAATAATGTGTGCGCACACACAGGCGATGAAAAACTAAAGAAACTTGCTCCTGCGATAGGGAATAGCAGTGAAGAGCAAGTAGAAGTGCATGAAGCACCCCATGAAGAAATGGCCATAAACTTTGTAATAACAGGAGAATCCTTGAATAGAGCAACAGCCAACGTTGATGCATACTTTGTAAAGAAGATTGCCTCGATCATTGATCATGATCCCGAGCTGCATCTCGCAGAGTGCAAGAAAAGGCTAGATTGGGAAGAATGGAAAAGGCAATCATCTGCAGAGTTAGTCTCTCCGAACAAGAGAGAGGTGTTTGACCCTTATGTCGCACACCTCCCATATAAACCCCGTAGGTCACAAATGGGTCTTTGTTCGGAAGAGAAATGAAAACAACGGTTGTAAGGTACAAAGCAAGGCTTGTAGCTCAAGGTTTCACTCAACGTCCTGGAGTTGATTATGAAGAAACCTATTCTCCGGTCATGGGAGGAATTACCTTTAGATATTTGATCTCAATGGCAGTCAACTTGAAGTTGAGAATGAAGCTAATGGATGTTGTCACAGCATATTTGTATGGAAACTTGGATTCAGAGATATACATGAAAGTACCGGAAGGAATTCCTATTTCGAACCAAGACGGAGCAAATAGAAACCTGTATAGTGTGAAATTGGAGAAATCACTGTATGGGCTAAAGCAGTCAGGAAGAATGTGGTACAATCGCTTGAGTGATTTTCTCTGCAAGAAAGGCTACACAAACAGCGAAGAATGTGGTACAATCGCTTGAACATGTCCAAGGAGAAATCTTGGTACATCAATCAACCTACACACAGAAAGTGTTGTAAAGGTTTGGATTTGAAAAAGCATATCCTGCGAAGACTCTAATGGTCGGAAGGTCACTCCAAGCAGACCAAGACCCATACAGACCTAGAGAAGAGGGGAGGAAGTCCTAGGAGCAAAATTCCCATATCTGAGTGCAGTTGGAGCGCTCATGTACCTTGCGAATAGCACTAGGCCGGACATTGCGTTCTCTGTGAATTTGCTAGCTCGGTACAGTGCAGAACCCACCAAAAGGCATTGGAAAGGGATCAAGGACATCTTCTGTTACCTCCAAGGAAGCAAAGACCTTGGTCTGTTTTTTAGAAGAAACAATGAATTGAATTTGGTTGGCTATGCCGATGCTGGGTATTTATCATACCCGCATACTGGCAAGTCCCAAACCGGCTATGTTTTCCTATGTGGAGGAACAACAATTTCTTGGAAGTCGTCTAAGCAGACTCTCGTCTCGACGTCGACAAACCACTCGAAAATCATTGCTTTATATGAAGCATCTCGTGAATGTGCATGGCTCAGAAGAATGGTTCACCACATCCAGAAGTCATGTGGCTTGAACATTGAGCAAACTCTCACAATCATTTATGAAGATAATGCAGCTTGTGTTGCCCAAGCACAGATGGGTTATGTGAAGAGCAATCTCACGAAGCATATCAACCCCAAGTTCTTCTATACTCACGAATTACATAAGATGAACGAGATCAAGATATTGCATACTAAGTCATGTGAAAATCTTGCAGATTTGTTCACTAAATCACTCCCAGCATCTACCTTTGAAAGATGCGTGAAAGGAATTGGGATGATGAGACTTAGAGAAGTGCAGATTTCAGGGGGAGATATTTCACATACTCCCACATAAATCTCGAAGATGAATTATGAATACCCAACATGAATCTCGAAGATTAGCAATTGAAGTTGGGAGAATTGTACTCTTTTTCCTTAGCAAGTTTTTCATGAAGTTTTCTTGCATAAGGTTTTAACGAGGCAATTCGTGCAACATAGTAAGCGTATGCTATGTACTCTTTCTCCAAGTATTTTTCCCACTGGGTTTTTCTGGAGTTTTGATGAGGCATATGCATCTCGCGGCAAAGGATCCAAGGGGGAGTGTTGGGAAACCCTCGTGGTCCATAGAAAGCCCACGTTGGCCCCTTAGCCGAAACCCTAGGTGAGCGCTATAAAAGGAGGAGGCTGTCCCCCCTATGTACAAGTAGTCTGAAAGCAATAAAGAACTCAGTCGTCGCTCGTCTCTCTTTATGTTCTCCAATTTTAGATCTGTTCGGGAACCCCGGACTATTCGATAGCGAGGTTCCTTAACAGGAACCAATCGGAACAGTTTGAACTCTGACAAGAAGACAAACGCCATGCGGGAATGATTGGAATCTGACTTACCACCTCGAACGAGGGGGCTCCGACAGGAAGTTGGAACCCATGCGGACCAATGTGGGAACAGCTGGAACCTTTAGTCAGACAAAGAGAGACGATGTTTAAAAATCTCGTTTCCGATATCTTCGAGGTGTCCAGAATTAAAAATTTCGTTGATATCTCAAAATTTCAAATAAATTCTAGATGAAATAAATTAATAAAAATTCAAATCCGATTTTTTCTAACAGAGATTTCCGACATATAGCGAAATTTCCAAAATTTCATTCAAAATTACCAAAATCTAGGCAAATATCAACCAAACGAAAAAAGGTTCAAACGACGTCAGAATTTTTTTTGGATGGTCCTGACACATCACCAATGTTTCCATAAAAATTTTAGATGATTATTAATCATAAGAAAGTTTTAAAAATTCTAAATGTGGTACTATCTTGATAAAAGGCTGACCAACAAATTTGAACCAATGAAAAATAGAATAAATCATGTTATAAAATTTTGATTTTTTTTGTGGATGGTCCTGATGCATCAATAATATTTTCATAAAATTTTCAGATAATGATCAAACTTCATAAATTTTAAAAAATTCTGAAAGTGCTACTGTCCTAATAAAAGCCCTACCATCAAATTTCAACCGAATGAAAAATGGTACAAACCAAATTAGAAAATTTTGAATTTTTTTTGTATGTTCCTGATGTATCATAAATGTTTTCATAAAATTTTCAGATGATGATTAAACTTCGAGATTTTTCAAATTTTTTGACAAATCTATGTCCTGATATAAAAGCTTGTTGATTAATACATAGATTTGCTTTAGAAACAAAAAAGGTTTAGAATTTTTGAAAATTTTACAGAGAGGTGCTAAGGAAATTCCCAAGCTCTCATAAACATTTTGAATCATGATCACACTCCAGTGAATTTATAAAATTCTTAAAAGAACACTGTACCATTTATGTTCTTTCTGTTTTTTATTTTTGAAATATAACAAATGAAGTTCAATGCTTACATAGATTTGATATAGCAAACAATTTTTTTTGAAATTTTAGAGAATGGTACCGAGGCAATTCTTAAGCTCACAAAAAATTTTGGACCATGATCACACTCGAGCAAATTTATAAAATTCTGACAAGATTATTGTCTTAGTTTTATTCATTCTGTTTTTGATTTTTTAAAGATAACAAATAAAGTTCAATTATTTTGAACATTTTTCTATATGGTTCTACACTGATAAAGATAGTACCATAAAATTTTTAGATCATGATCAAGCTTGTAAAATTTTATAAAAAACTGATAGTGTTTCTGCTAAAATTATAAAACGTCTCAAAAATTCGGTTTTCAATAAATTTTCATGGAAGATAACTTTATTAAGGGTTATTGGACGGAATCTGGTCAAAACCGAGATTTGGCGAAATCTCCGTCGAATTTTCCTAGATACTGTAGGAATTTTTTAAAAAAATTACGCCGCGGGTATTTTGCATCCCGCCCTGGCTAAAATCCGAAATCTCGAGCAAAGATTTCCGAATTTTTGCCGAATTTTGAAACCTTGAAGAGATCTTGCGCCATGGCGGTTTTCTGTGCGCCTCTTGGCGGCGGCAACATGCTAGATCACCCTAGCTTCGGCGCTTGGTCGAGAAACCGTATTGGCCAGACTTTTTCGTGATACTTGACCGCAACAGTACGTAAGTGATATGTGTTATTTATGGGATCATCCATACTCGGACATAGAACTATTACTATAATACTGATTGGACGTTGGCTACTTTTTGCAAAAAAAATCAATTACAACATGAATATGACAGTA
Organism: Otatea glauca; assembly: GCA_036346275.1. Taxonomy (NCBI): domain Eukaryota; kingdom Viridiplantae; phylum Streptophyta; class Magnoliopsida; order Poales; family Poaceae; genus Otatea; species Otatea glauca. The sequence goes on from CM070714.1 coordinate 46,710,717, forward strand.
AAAATTTCCAAAATACAAGCACTAGGCACAGTCGCTTCGCTCTTCGTATGACCAGCCAAGCAGCGGTGGAGCCAGAAATTGTTCGGAGCCTGGGTAAGCATGATTATAGCCAATAAACACGAACAAGTCCATATACACATGACCAGTGGTAGAACAGGAATGAAAATGAAAGGAGTCACCTTACATATCAATATATCATTATACAATGGTAGATGGCGGGATAATTTTATAACTTAGGCATATGGCTAATATGAAGCAAATTTTTTGTAGCTGCTGTGCAACTTATGATTTGTGGTAGGTGTATTTTCAGGAGTTTTAATATTGCTTTCTAGAGTTTCTTTTTCTATCAAAAACCTTCTTATTTTAAAATTTACAAATTCGAATCAATACCATAACCAAAGTGTACATCATTAAGTTCAATCCCTCTCTAACTCTAACTAAGTGATAGAATTGATAGAGCAAATGAGCAATTACAGGTTTACAATCGTGAACTAACAAGTTAATGAACTGTCCATTCCAATATTCATGTTCAATTTCTAACTTTGAACTATCAACTCAAGTGATAGTTACCTTAATTGTATGGTGTTGCAGTGATAGAGCACTGCTGGACTTCCACGAGTCGTCGCCGCGCTAGCCGGGAGGTGGCTCCGCCCATGCAGCCAAGCCAGTGCGTGGAGTGAGACGAGCCGTGTGACGCATGCACAGTGAGAGAAAATTAAGGACGGGTCTTGCAGTCAAGTGACAGCTTTCTTTTCTTGTCGTCGCCTGCTTTGGACCAGGAGAGAGGGGCCGGGTCTCTGTTTGCGCCTGCCAAAGCCGAAAATATCAAGTGAACAGAACCAAAAGTGATAAGTTATCACTGGATCCAGGTCACTCTGCGTGTGCTACCTGAACCCTGTTGTTATCTTATCAGCGTTCTGTGGTTTTGTTGGAGTTGCGTGCTGCATTTTATGCCGACTCTTCACACTCTTGGGGTCTACTGTTTCTGCCTAACTTTTGTTGCCCCTCCTGCTTGGAATCTTCCCCTTCTCAAGTGGTAAAGGAAACAACTCGTTGGATAGGATAGAACCGATCAGGTAGAGAGAGAGGGCAGAGGAAAAGATTGTGCGTGAAATGGTGGATCTGATGTCGACGACATCAGATATCGTGCATGCATGGTTAATGAGCACGGTGGACCAAGAACAGTCCAGCAGCGGGGAAAAGAGAGACCAAAGGGGATGAACTTGCTATTTCCATCGTATTACGGTTATGTTTGGATTATTATGCATGCGTGAATGCTTTGGTACCCGCTGTACTTTGAGGGTCTATTTAGTTCTTACTATATGGATCCATACTTTTAGCACAAAAATGTGATAAAGCCACGGTTTTGTAACGAGCAAATTGTCCCCATAAGTGCGGTAGCGATATTTTTGAAGCTTTATAACAAAATCATAGTTAACTAGCTGAAATGCCATAGGCACTTAAAGATTCTTGAGGTAAGATTTGTTGCAAACTGTATAAGTTAATGGTAAGCATTACTGTTTTTCTTGAAGGACAATCACTAAGCACCAGTAGTTCTGTAGTATCACAGCTGTGAGCCATAAGAGTGCAGCTGTTATAGGGAGTAGCGACTGACACCCCATTTCTAGCAAAGCACCCTGCCATTCAACTGTGGACTTTTGCTGCAGTCTGAATCCCCTGGGATCTCGAGAAGTCGAGATTGAGGTTGGTAGCCGTGCCCGTGTGTAGGTAGCCATGCCACGACATGAGAGGCCTACATGGTCAGCACTGGGGTCCGCAGATCAATGACAAGCTTCTTTTTCAAGGAAGAGATAATCGATAACCAAATGACCAAACAACTCACGACTCTCAAGTCTCAGCAAGAAATTATCCGGCCTTCTTAAGTCCACCAAAATGGCCCATACAATGTATGGGCCTGAGATAGATCAGCCCATTTGAATCTTCTGAGCCGAGCCGCACCTAACCAGCCATCAAAAAGGTCCATGAGAGAGAGACCAACCAATCGAGTTAATTGGGCCATTGGAATCGGAAAAGATCCACTTGTCAATCACTGCCGCAACCACCCCAACGGCCCAACCAACCCGAAACCAACCGGAGTTAGGGGAGAAAAGACCCCGAGATCCGACCAGGCAGATCAAATCGAGACAAGGAAGAAGCACCAGCGAGCTAGAGTGGACTGGCTGAGATGGAGTGGACGACGGTGGAGACGGGGGACGGGGCGAAGCTGAGCGTACGGCTGTTCAAGCCGGCGGCGGGGGAGGAGGCGGCGGAGGACGTGGCGGTGGTGCTGGTGCACCCCTACACTATCCTCGGAGGTGTGCAAGGCCTGCTGCGCGGCATGGCCGAGGGATTAGCGCTGCGGGGTCACCGCGCCGTCACCTTCGACATGCGCGGCGCCGGGCGGTCCACTGGCCGCGCCTCGCTCACCGGCTCCGCCGAGGTTGGAGATGTCGTCGCCGTCTGCCGCTGGGTCGCCGAAAATCTCAAGCCGCGCGCTGTACTCCTTGTCGGCTCCTCCGCCGGTAGGTTAACTCCGCCGATTCCACCCCAAGACGATACCTTTCTTTCTTTCTCGCTCTCCATACATGTTCAGTTTGCCTCGGAGATTCAGTGAAGCCGCACACGTAGAGGCCTCTGTGGAAATCAAATTGACTAAACGATGAACTCTTCTGGAAGGAACTGTATTTGATCAAATGGAGTATGCAATTGACAATTAACCACTTATCTGGACCTGCAAGCAAATAGGAATAGGTGGTGTATGGTTTATTGCATCAGAATTGAAAGCTCAGACTTTTGGCCTCATGGAATTGGCTTCAAATATACCATGTTCTTATTATTTCGGTGTCTCTCAAGTCCAAAAATCGAACTAGCGGCTGAGTATTACTCATTGATTTGTGCTTGGGGCTTTTTAATAAGCTCTAAGGAGTAAGGAACCCATGAGAGGTTTCAATGGCGAATTTTCCCTTTTGTTAAGGTAGCCCAAGCCTTCTCAGAAGCGATCTTTCTTGTTAGGTTACGGGTCTTACGACCACTGTTTTTCAGCAAATCCTCACTGTACGCAATATAAGGTAACCCTGATATTTTATCAACCTATGTACACTTGTCGCCTCCAGATGTGTTATACCTATGTGTGGCCGTTCTTATCTGGCGTAAAGATTAGTTGTCTTGTGAGTAATGAGGTGTGCTTTACATCTTGCTAACTGACCACTACCCAGTACAGCTCCCTTAACTCCTAACATGATTGACATTTTAGGGTCTTAAGATTTACTTATGTCAACACTGTGCACTGCATTCCCATACAGGTAAAAGGACTAGTGGTGCTGCACAAAACAAAATCTTGGATCAAGATGACAATGAAACCGTTCTGCATACAAGTTTTCTTCAGTCATTCATGCAGCTATTTAATCATGTTTGGTCATGCATCTCAGTCTAACTTCCCGATACAGGGGCACCAATTGCGGGATCTGCAGTCGATAAGGTTGACCAGGTGGTTGGTTATGTCAGCATCGGGTACCCATTTGGTCTAATGGCCTCGATCCTATTCGGCAGGCATTATGATGCTATCCTCAAGTCTCAGAAACCAAAGTTATTCATCATGGGAACTAAAGACGGCTTTACAAGCGTGAAGCAGCTTCAAAACAAGCTCAAATCTGCAGCTGGACGAGTTGATACACACTTGATCGAAGGCGCTGGCCACTTCCAAATGGAAGGTCCTGCTTTTGATTCCCAGTTGGTAGATCTTATTGTTAATTTTATCAAATCTTTGCCCAAATAGCAGGAACTGATTGTGTAGGAGTGGACAAAGATCGCAGTAATGGACAAAGAATGCTATGCGAATAGTGCCTTCATGATGTGTATTTTCTCATGTTGTATGTGTACACTGGGTGTTGTGTTCTAAATTTTAATCCAATCTTAGTTTCTTTTTTTAAGCCTAGTGTATTCTGAGTTTAAGATGCAGCTATGCAGGCTGTGCAGAAAATCTTATTGCCATCATGGCATAGTCATCAAGTTGTTATTTGCACACCTATAATGTCATCGATTTAAGATGCTTGTACACTCATGCTTCTGCTTGTGAGTGGTCACTACCCTTACCAGTTTAAAATTTGTACTGGCATTATGATAATGGAACCCAGCATGTTACATGTTTCAGGTATGGTTTCTGTCTCAGTCTGAAATTGTTTGTTAAACGATAACTTTATTATAGGTTATATAAATACTGTTGATCTCATGTTTTGTTCTTTTCTGTCAGGCCGGTGGCAAGTGGCCTTCGTGATGATGGATGGAGACTAGAAATGAACATAACGCTGTTGATCCAAAGTATATCATTCAGAACCAGCTCGGCCGGATAGATATATCCTTCAGAACCATCTCGGCTGGATAGCAATATATTTAGCTCGAAAGATTTGGTTTTGAGGGATTTCATCATCTATGCAGACCTGTAAGATGAGCAAACCAGAGATGGGGAAGCATGCAATGTTAACACCCTTCCTGCTGTTCTTGAACCAAAATGCCAGCTAACTGCTAAGCAATTAGGTGTGGAGAGGCTGTCTGGCAGCTTGCAACTTGTTCGAGCTCCGCATGGGAATTAAGGATGTGTTTGGTAGAGCCTCAGCTCTACCAGATTCAATATTCCTAACTCCATCAGATCCGTGGAGTTAAGAGCTGTGAGTACATTAAGAGTGTTTAGATGGATCATCTTGTTTATATTTCAGAACAAAAATATAAACTTAATTCACTTTATTTTAACCTACAAGTTTCAGATCTCAGATGAAGCTAGGATCTGGAGCTCTAACAAACATGCTCTAACTCAACATGGATTAGATTCTAAAAGGAAACAGTTGGGGTTTGAGTTGAATTACGAGGCGGCTAACTCGGCTTGCATAGATGTGATTTTCCTGTAATTTGGTATTTTGGTCTGCACCTAGAGCATTCCAAGCTTTTGTGCCTGCAAATGGTGTGTCTACAGTGCCATCAAGGTTGTGGTCCTCATTTGCCTCGCTTTATTTGCAAATTTTGCATCTCAGACATAGTGTAAATCAGGGCGGATCCAATGATAGGTCAAGGAAGGCTGACGCACACCCTACTATCGGCGGCACCGAGGGTAACCTAGCACCCTGGCGGGCGCTGAGTGGCGTGCAAGTGTGTGAGGCGGCGGCGGGCAGTGGGGTTGAGGAGGCGGTGGGCATGGGGCGGTAGGGGCTAACGGGGCGGCAGGCTGCATGGGTCGAGTTGGTGGCAGACGTTGGGCTGTAGGGGCGTGCGTCGACCGAGCAGCGAGTGGCGGGGGTGTGCTGGCTGAGCGGTGTAAATTGTACCTAGCTGATGCGATACCAATGAAAAGCACATGCAGATGCAGAGATGGTGATGACACACGCAGGCTTTTTTCCTTGTTCATCTCATGCATCCATGTGCAGAATAGCCTGCTTATTGGATGACAAAAGATGTTGTTCGACAGCAGAGGCCAAGTACCATTTTCTCCAAAGCATATATGAAAAACGAACTCTGCATATAGTGGCAGGAGGAATCTCGTTAAATTTCGTAACAATCACATCTTTGTTGTACTAAATTAGTGTAGAATGCACAAGCGTTTATAATTTTGGTGAAGTGATAACTGTTTTAGCCCATATTTTTTTACGAAATTAGCTTCCTCCCCACTGAAATTGCAAATTTGGCTCCCTACCCCCTGCGAGGGGTGCCTCCCGTGCTCTCTGGCCGTGGCAGGCCCTCCTGCGTCCCCCTTCCGCGGGAGGCCAACTCCCGCACGCCGTCGGCCACAGCTTGCAGCCTCCCGCACCGCCCGCCCGCGACACGCCACTGCCCCTACTCCTGTCGCCTCGCTGCTCCCACGCTCATCCCAGCCTGCTGCGCTCGTCGGCTACCATGCTTGTCGGGCTCAGCAGGCAACAGGTGTTGCTTGCCGCACCTTCTGCGGTGGGAGAAGAGGCTAGTTTCACAATTTCGGTGGAGAGGGAGCTAGTTTTGCAAAAAATAAGATCACAAGGGTTACAATAGTGATCACTTCAAATTTGGTTTGTTCAACTAACAGTTGTCAAAATAAGCATGCCCAGTTCAGAAGTTAGTGGTGATAATCGAATGACAGTACTCAGTAAGGACCTGACATCAAGAGCTGCAAGTACATCTTCTGTGACGCTTCAAAAAGCATCTCAAGTATACAGTGTAGAGATACGGTAGTGCCATTGCACTAGCCATTAGTACAGATCCTAGATGGGTACTTGATCTAGATAAAGTCACCTTGATCTGAATCCATACCAAAGTCAGAAAATGTAAAAGAAAAGAGAGAATGAATTCAAATTCAAAGTACAGGGGAAAAAAAATCATTGTGTAGCATGTGCCAGGATTCAGTATAATTTAATATACAGCCACTTGCCACAGCAGCCGTAGTGGGCTTAGCTTTGTCTGATTACTGTGTGGGAAATAGAAATGCCCTCGTACTGTAGAGACATAACAATGTTGACTCCTCATATACTGCTAACGCTAGTGGCATGGGAAGTAGAAATACAGAACAGGACTGCTACTGTGTGGTAAAAACTAGGCGGTACAGTTGAAATGGATAAAAGTTAAAAACTGAAAGTTTAATACTATCAATCTTGAGCTGCTGAAAACTTGAACTGAATGAAACCTGAACTTACTTAGTAAAATCTCATGAACAAATGGTCGCTCTCTCGAACCAACTGGAGCATGGTTCACCTGGAGCCAATTCAGAGAACTGTGGGATCTCTCACTAAAGCAATGTGACCTTGGATGTCAGATACTCAGATTGTCTGGTGTTGGGTAACTGGTTTTATTGGTGTTAAACATCCACCAACAAGGAACAAAAATCCCATCATGGTAAAAGTAAACCGCGTCCCTTGGGATCCTTCTTGCTTTACTTTTTTAATCTAGAAATTGACAATAAGCCAAGAACTCTCTTTCTATCCCTCACTTTCAACGTTTGGTACAGTGGTACACTATATAAAAAAAAACATAAACAGACAGCAAATGATTCAGAGAACTGTGGGATCTCTCACTAAAGCAATGTGACCTTGGATGTCACATACTCAGATTATCAGGTGTTGGGTAACTAGTGTTATTGGTGTTAAACATGTTTGAATTAATTGAATAGAAGAAGTCAAAAGCATGTTGAATTGAGGGTACTCATTGTTTAGCTAGGAAGAGGAAAATCAACTTACAAGAGGAGCTCTTGTATAGACTAGTGGCAAGATTAGAGATACACATGGTTAGCTATATTAGGCTAAGTACACGCGCACACGCGTGTATATCGCGTATTTCACGTGTTTATCGCGTAGCTTGTGACTTATGGTGACGCTCGATCGAGACATGCTAAGTGTACTTAACCTTTTGTCACGGTACCGACTATGCCACGTCACCTTGCACCTCGACCGCTGATGTGGATTACAAGGGCGGTTCCTGAAATCGTGGTAGTTTGATATGTGTCATCGCAAGGTGGTTTTAGTTGTACGCACTTTCTTAAGGGAGACGTCTCTGTACGTGAAGCAAAAAGAGACATAAAACCAATCTTGTTCCGCTTCAGCGTTCTCTTCTTCCTCCATGCTTGTTGCCACTGGAGCCATTCCGTCCCTTCAACCGTCGTGCACCGAGCGTGAGGAAGAGCAGTGTCTCTGATCTGACGCCAGCCACTTGATAACCTGCACAGGAGACCGACGATTAGGTTTCTGAGAAGCATCGTACCGCCGACTGCTTGTCTTTATCTTAGATTGACGCGTTGTTCCTATACCATTTCTAATTCTTTATCAAGTCCTCTGTAAGTACCTTGAACCGACCAATTGTTGGTCGAAGCAATCTCCTTTTATGATTAGATATGATGGCTCCTATAATAGTGATGTTTAAATCTATGTATCAGTTTGGCTATCTAGTATGTATAGACGTGTTTTCCTTACTAGCATGTTTTGTATTTTTTAATATCTGTTGGCTGCTAGTAGGGGTGAAAACGGATCGGATAGTTTCCGACCGATCCGGATAATTTCGGATATGGATTCTGTTGAATCGGATATGGGTACAATTTTTTTTGTCCAATACGATCACGAATTATCCGGTGAAGAATGATTCGAATATCCGATCTAGACACCAACCGTCCAACTCAGCATTCGGCCAGCCCGATCCATAATACCATATCAGAATATCACATATCACCTCGTGAGTCCCAATGACAATCCAGATTCGTTCCTTCCTTTGCTATATTGCCTTCTTCAATGTAACTAGATAATTATACGCGGCGTGTTACGCCGTGGGCGTCGCTGCTCACGCGAGTAAATCGAGAAAACGTACTACTGTCGCTCCTTACGCGAGCAAATTGAGGAAACACACGAAACGGTTGAAAGGATACAATCCGCGATTTCGCTGGAACAGAAGGTCCGCCTCGGGAAAAACGAAAAACGGAAAAAAGGATAGAAACTTTTTTTTCTCGGAAAAGGACCTAAGCAGAATTTTTTGTTTTCCGAAGAAGGGCTTAAATATAATGCTAGAAAAATGCAAAAAAGGACCTAAATGCAATGTACATCTTTTTTCGAAAAAAAGGACCTGAACGTATTCCCCAAAAAAAGAGCTAAACGTAATTTTAATTTTCCGTAAAAGGACCCGAGCGCAATGCCTAAAAACGCATAAAAGACCTAAACGTAATATATATTCTTTTTTAAAAAGGAGCTGATCGTAACTTTTTTTTTCCCAAAAAGAACTTAATCGTAATTTTTTTTCTAAAAAAAGGATCCAAACGTAAATTTTTTCGCTGCTCGGCTCGAGCCGCGAGTCGAGCCGGCTCAAAGCAACCAGAGCCCGGGATTCCTTCGACATTTAGTGGAGGTATGATTTATTTTTTTAAAATGTAAATCATTTCTTAGTTCCCAAATAGACCAATTGACCGAAGAGAAGCAACACAGATTGTATTGAAGATTGTGTCTCGAATCATCTATTCAAAATATCTCCAACATCCCAGTCCAACCGTTCTCAAACTTCATGCCAAACAATTTTAGCTATGTTACAAAAAAAATGATGAGCAACTGATTCTAATTCATTACAGAATAAACAGGGGGATCATCCACCTTTTGTCTTCTACTGAAATTATCTTCAGAGAAAAAACTGTTATGAGATAGCAACCATGAAAAAATAAGAACTGCAGTGTCATATATGGTAGCAGTGTCATCCACCTTTTGTTTTCTACTGAAATTATCTTAAAAAATGGAACCTGTTAAGAGGCATATACGGTAACAGTGTCATATATGTAGAGTTCTTGTGATTCTTGGATGATGATACCCTGGATGGCTGAATATATGTCTGGTCTAAGTGAATGAAAATAGTTATATTTATTCAATTTTTAATAATATTTTGATCAAATCAGCTAGTTTTGTATTTTCATTGATTTCTTATGTACAATCTAAGGGGTTATCATGTTTCGATAAATATCCGTGACTGTATCCGATTCGATTCATATCTAGACTATCTGTATCTGAATCCAAAAAAAAATATGAAAACAAATATGATATAGCTATTATCCTTGTGTATTCGATCCGTTTTCATCTCTAACTATTAGTAATCATGTAGTGCGCATAATGTTTAATTTTATGTTTTTATTACGTAACTATAAAATTAAAGTAACGTTATACCATGTTAATTTTTCAGCAAAAACCACCAATAAGGAACAAAAATCCCGAGATGGTAAAAGTAAACCGCGTCTCTTGGGATCCTTCTTGCTTTACTATTTTAATCTAGAAATTGGCATTTGGCATTAAGCCAAGAACTACCCCCCCCCCCTCACTTTTCAACGGTTGGTACACCGTAAAAAAAAAGCATAAACAAACAGCACATAACTCCTCAACAATATATTAAAAAACAATATATAAAAAAAGCCTCAAGAAAGGGAACCAAATCTCTCTCTCACCCCAGCCGGTGCTGCTGCTGCTGCCCCAGCAGCTATTGGAGGCTTTTGGAGCTCAACCATCCAGAGCTCCAGAACAGTACAGCACACTAGCTTGTTCATTGTTAGAGTCCTCCTGCTTCCCACACACCACATCTCAATCTTGGCTGTAACCTCCCGATCCGCGGTACTTCTGGCATCGCAAACCAAAGATTACCACCGATCCATTAGATAACCAGCGTTTCCTTTCCTCTAGCACCGGTGAAATTCCATCTTTTACCCACCAGACTAGGAGAAATGAGGTGCATGATGCTGCTTGGAGTAGACACCAGCTTTACCGAAGGTCCGGTTCTTGATTGTCATCCATCTGCTAATCTAAGCAATGATTTAGCTGTTGAATCAGTCCTTTCTTCTTTTTGTTTTCGTTCAGAAATTATTTTGCAGAAGGAGACGCTCAACCTTTTTTTATTTATCTTGATTAGATGCGTATTGCTTGCTATTTTATATTGTGTTAATCTTGATAATTATGTTGCTTGATCTGAATTTATGACTTCTTGATTGCCATGGATCTCAATAGAACTTGCAGTTCACTCTTATCTCCAAACTCCAAGAACTCGATAAGGTATTCGATCCTGAATTAATTAGATGTAACAGCATGTTCTTGATATTACTCCTGCAGATTTCTAGCATATCTTTTGGCTGGATTATAGCAGCAGAAGGTATCTCTGTGAAATACATCACTTCCAACAAGTAATCTGATAAATAGAAGTGGCAGCTTCAGAAGAGGTTCCTGTTCCAGTAATTGCCTAAACCAATCTTGCTACTGTTGCCTGAGTTGAATCAATGGGTAGAGGAAGAGGCAGAGGAAAGAAGCTAACCATTGTCAGGAGCCATGAAGAGAAAGGTAGCAGTGGTGAAGAAGTTATGCCTGCAAGAAAGAGGAGGGGAAGGCCCCAAAAGCGCTTTGCCGATAAGATCGATAAAGCAGATGTTGAAAACTTTGTAGATAACATCGATGGTGATGACCAAGAAGGTGATGATGCGAAACTGAAGGCATCAAGGTTAGAAAAGAACAACACTGCAGCTGCTGGTAACAAGAGAGGCAGGCAACTGAAAGAGAGCGCCAATCTTGTCCTAGAAGAAATCAGTTCTAGTATTCGATCAAGCAGTGATGAATCAACTAGGCCTAATGGATTCAGGCAGAATGGAAACCGTCGGAAAAGCAAGCCCCGGCGAGCAGCGGAAGCAGGCCTAGAATGCAAGTGAGTCATCCATAAAATTTTCAGTACCAGTTGGTCTTCAAATTTTGCCATTGTCGTCTTTGGTAGTTCCTCAATGCTGCAAAATGTGAACAAATGTGTACTGAATACTGATTGCCCAAATTTGTGTTTATGTTGATGCAAAATGTATGAACTTATAGTACACCTACCATGTTCAGCTGTTCTAGGCTGGATACTATTTTGGTCTGCTTGCAACAGAGTTTTACTTCACATCAGCCGGTGATACCAGCAGAAATTCTTGCAATTTTTATTCATCTGGTGCACCTTCTTCTTTGCCCTCTTATCGTAGCCTAGTTTGTTGTACTAGATGGTGTTCCTGCTTCCTGGTCTCCCATGCTGTATAGAGGTCAAAATGGAGATGGTTTTATTCTAATATGATTGTTGAATCTGAGAAGTTCTATTTCTGGATGAGAATTATATATCCAAGTAATTTTATCTCTATTTGGACGTATTCTGATTTGACAAATCATATCCACACACACACACAAAAACAATTAGCTTATATATACGCAAATGCAAATTCGAATGTGATTTACACTGTTTATGTAGGGTTGGATTCAATCAAACCTTATAATCAGAATTTTGTATCAAGGATGGGAGATTCTGTAGAAACTCGCTTGAACTATGTCACATGCTGTTTGCTAGCGTTATTTTTACAAACTTTTGAATTAACTCGGTAGCGAACCTAAGACATGAGTGACATTTGCGCAGAAGCTATCATCCAAGCGAAACTAAATGCGATCCTTATCTGTTCCTGGCAACTACCTAATTTGCATTCAAAAATCAAAACCCAAGTAAATTATATTTGAATCAAGCTCCGTTTGGCTTTTAGAAACGTGGTTTTGGTACATGACGACGGACCACCAAGGCACCAACCAACCGTAGTAGCCACATGAACGTAATGCAGCATCCATCTGGTCGTATTTTGTTTCCTATCAGCTTACACTAACCGGCTCTCGACATAGTTCAATTCAAGAGCACATATCGTGACTCCCATCGTCTAGAGCACATACCATGAGCCCGATTGACAGAGAGGAATGGCAACATGGCATCGATGGTGGTGTGAGCAGCTAGCAGAACCCCAAGGCATCGACTCCGGTTCCGGGCACCGGGCAGAGTCGGCAGTGGCTTTTGGCAAAGCTGCGCCACTTTGCGACTCGGGTGTGGTGGCCTACGGCCTACGCGATGCTGCCGCTGCCTCCGCGGGCGCATGGGGGCGGCCGCGGCCGAGGAGAGGAGCGCGAGACGGCAAAAGCGAGGTTAGCTTGTTCAACGGGCCTGTGCGCCCGACTGGCCGCGCCGCAGTGATGCTGTCGCGCGACATCATCATCGGTCGATGGCGCTGCCTGCCTGCCTGCCTGCGTGCTGTGGTCTGTGGCAGGCCCCGTCCGCTCTTCCGTTCCGGCGCGCCATCATTAGGCACTCTGCATCTGACGAGTCGGACAAGCACTGAGGCGACGGCTGACCACGCCGTCACTGGGCGGTTCGAGCCTACGAATCTTTACTATTATATAAATATATAAATACGAGTAGGCAATGGTTATCCGTCATTTTTTCCTCTTTAGAAAAAACAGTGTGTGAACATCCGTGAGATAAAAGGGCCTCTTCTCACCACTCTCTCTGTCCGGACTATTACCTATTTCTTTCCCTCAATGTCAAGTCAAGATTAGAGTACAATTTTACTTCTTATAGATACGTAAAATGATGTAATTATTCAGTTAAAAAATATGTTTTCGTTGTAAGTCACATACACTTAACTATAACCTCTGAAATGCAACTGTGCAAATCCAGACGGCAACGACAAGAAGCGTATATGCCTGAGGACTGAGCTGAGCATACACTAGCCCGAACTCGTGGATTATATAAACCGCGTGGGGCGTGTCAAAACTCAAAACTCAAGACCGGCTGGCTATACGGCCTCACCGGCCGGGGCTACAGTCGTGCGCGGTGCGTGCGGAGTGACGCTTTGGTGGCCTCGTGCGGTCGTGCCGTCCCACGACAGCGGGGGCTTGCACTCGGCTGGGGCGCCGTGCGTTCGCCCCGTCGGCTACCGAAAGAACGGCGCGCCGAACAAGCGGCAGCGTGCTGCCGTACACTATAATGGTGTTGGACTGCTTATCCTGGTCACACACCCACCCACACACACCTGAGACTGCCTGCATGGGGTGACAGACAGACATGCATGAAGATGCGCCATTACTGCACGACGCGTTGTTGTTTGGTGGCACTAATTGGCTCATTTTTTTCATTTGATATATTCATCTTCATCAGATTATAATTCGTGTAACCTGTATGCAGCACGGTTGCAGCCTGCGCATATGTAGACGGTGTTGCGTCGTCCGTGTACCACCACTGTGTTAATGCTGCAATGGTGTACTACCGCGGTTACAGCACGTTTTTTCTTTTGAGACAGAGGTACGTAGACGATGTCTTTCTTTTTTCTTGAGACAGAGGTTTGTCTTCCCTTTTTCTTTTAGAGAGGAACGTAGACGATGTCTGGGCAGGAACGGTGGGTGGCAAGAGTAAAAAGCCCGTGAAACTTTGCACCAGCCGAAACTGTTAAGGAACCTCGCTATCGAATAGTCCAGGGTTCCCGAACATATCTGAATTGGAGAACAGAAAGAGAGAGAGACACGTGTTTATGGAGAGCAACAGCGGAAATTCTTTATTGCTAATGATTTCTGGTACATAGGGGGACCCCCTCCTTTTATAGCGCTCTCCTAGGGTTTAGGCTTAAGGGACCAGCATGAGCCTTCATGGGCCATTAGGGTTTCCCAACACTCCCCCTTGGGCCCTTTGCCGCGAGATGCTTATGCCTCATTAAAACTCCATAAAAACCCAGTGGGAAAAATACTTGGAGAAAGAGTACATAGCATACGCTTACTATGTTGCACGAATTGCCTCGTTAAAACCTTATGCAAGAAAACTTCATGAAAAACTTGCCAAGAAAAAAGAGTACAATTCTCCCAACTTCCATTACTAATCTTCGAGATTCATGTTGGGTATTCATAATTCATCTTCGAGATTTATGTGGGAGTATGTGAAATATCTCCCCCTGAAATCTGCACTTCTCTAAGTCTCATCATCCCAATTCCTTTCACGCACCTTTCAAAGGTAGATGCTGGGAGTGATTTAGTGAACAAATCTGCAAGATTTTCACATGACTTCGTATGCAATATCTTGATCTCGTTCATCTTATGCAATTCGTGAGCATAGAAGAACTTGGGGTTGATATGCTTCGTGAGATTGCTCTTCACATAACCCATCTGTGCTTGAGCAACACAAGCTGCATTATCTTCATAAATTATCGTGGGAGTTTGCTCAATGTTCAAACCACATGACTTCTGGATGTGGTGAACCATTTTTCTGAGCCATGCACATTCACGAGATGCTTCATACAAAGCGATGATTTTCGAGTGGTTTGTCGACGTCGAGACAAGAGTCTGCTTAGGCGACTTCCAAGAAATTGCTGTTCCTCCACATAGGAAAACATAGCCGGTTTGGGACTTGCCAGTATGCGGGTCTGATAAATACCCAGCATCGGCATAGCCAACCAAATTCAATTCATTGTTTCTTCAAAAATGCATCGAGGTCTTTGCTTCCTTGGAGGTAGCGGAAGATATCCTTGATCCCTTTCCAATGCCTTTTGGTGGGTTCTCCTTTGCATCGAGCTAGCAAATTCACAATAACGCAATGTCCGGCCTGGTGCTATTCGCAAGGTACATGAGCGCTCCAACTGCACTCAGATATGGGAATTCTGCTCCCAGGACTTCCTCCCCCTCTTCTCTAGGTCTGTATGGGTCTTGATCTGCTTGGAGTGACCTTCCGACCATTGGAGTCTTTGCAGGATATGCTTTTTCAAAACCAAACCTTTCCAACACTTTCTGCGTGTAGGTTGATTGATGTACCAAGATTCCTCCTTGGATATGTTCAAGCTGCAAGCCTAAACAAAACTTGGTTTTACCCAAATCCTTCATTTCAAACTCAGACTTCAAGTATGAGCATGCCTCTTCAATTTCTTCATCCGTCCCAATGATGTTCAAGTCATCTACATAGACGGAGATTATACAGAATCCATTCGGGGATCGCTGTATAAACACACATGGACAATCTTCATTGTTTTTGTAGCCTTTCTTGCAGAGAAAGTCATTCAAGCGATTGTACCACATTCTTCCCGATCGCTTGAAATTTATACAATGATTTCTCCAATTTCACACTCGCATGTGTTTCTATTTGCTCCGTCTTGGTTCGGGATAGGAATTCGCTTACGTACTTTCATGTATATCTCCGAATCCAAGTTTCCATACAAGTATCTTGTGACAACATCCATTAGCTTCATTCTCAACTTCAAGTTGATGTCATTGAGATCAAATATCTAAAGGTAATTCCTCCCATGACCGGAGAATAGGTTTCTTCATAATCAACTCCGGGACGTTGAGTGAAACCTTGAGCTACAAGCCTTGCTTTGTACCTTACAACCGTTGTTTTCATTTCTCTTCCGTACAAAGACCCATTTGTGACCTCACAGGGTTTATATGGGGAGGTGTGCGGCATACGGCTCAAACACCTCTCTCTTGTTCGGAGAGATTAACTCTGCAGATGATTGCCTTTTTCCATTCTTTCCAATCTAGCCTTTTCTTGCACTCTGCGAGAGATGCAGCTCGGGATCATGATCAATGATCGAGGCAATCTTCTTTGCAAAGTATGCATCAACGTTGGTCGTTGCTCTATTCAGGATTCTCCGTTATTACAAAGTTTATGGCCATTTCTTCATGGGGTGCTTCATGCACTTCTACTTGCTCTTCATCGCTATTCCCTATCGCAGAGCAAGTTCCTTTAGCTTTCATCGCCTATGTGTGCGCACACATTATTTTCGACGGCTTCCTTCATGGAAGATTCAAGTCCGAATTGCCTTTCTGTTGGCTTCTTTCCGGTGCAGTCTCAACTGCTCCCCTTCTTTCCTTGGGGCATTTTCGTGATTGGTTGTGGTAAGTCCTCTCGCCCGCTTTTCTCGCACGTCTCCGGTACTTTGGGTTTGAGGAGCAGATTTCTGTTCTTTTCTTTGAGGCCTCTAAACAGTTGAGGATACCTTATATTTTCTTTGGTATTTTCACCTCTCTCGTGCATTTCTTGCGGGTACATGCGACTTAACCACGCCCTTCGATCACAAAATGATCGACAGTTCATTTGCTAGATTCGCAAATCAATTATCTTCGAACTTCTTGATTTGCTTCATTAGTGCGGGGTCATGTGCGGGATCCTGGAATGCCATATGATTTCCGGCATTTTTCATCCAAAGGTTGATTTCTCCCCTAATGACGGAAACGATCCTCGTCAAAAATGCAATCGAATCGGTCAGATGCAAGTCTCCATCATGGGTTCCAAATACCGATTATGGATGCACTCTCATAACCAACGATATCCTGCACTCGCGGAGAGGGCCCATTGCGATCCGTGAGGGGTAGTATAGGTACATATACCATACATCCAAATTTTCTAAGATGGGAGATCTTCGGATGATCCCGCACAAGCCGCATGGGAGAATGGATGTTGTAGGCCGACGGTCTAAAATTGATAAGAGCTGCTGCGTGCGAGATCGCGTGTCCCCAACAGTGTTGGGCAAGTTACAATTCTCGCAAAGCGGTCCGGCAATGAACTTAATCCTCTTTATTAGTGCTTCGCTAGTCCATTCTGCGTATGGACGTGCGGTGCGGAGTGCTCAATCGCTATCCTGTTGCCGCCGCAATAATCATCGATGCCTTTGAAGTAAATTCTCGGCATTGTCCATTCTTATGGACTTCACGCGATGATCAGGGAAAGCATTCTTAATTCTTATGATCTGCGATATCAGCTTTGCAAAAGCATGGTTTCTTGTTGAGAACAAGCATACATGCGACCATTTCGAGGAAGCATCGATGAGCACCATAAAGTATCGAAATGGCCCTGACAGGGGCTGAATCGGACCGCAAATATCCCCCTGGATGCGTTCCAGGAATGCAGGAATTTCACTTTGCACTTTCATAATAGAGGGTCTAGTTATTAATTTCCCGGTGGCACATGCAGGGCACACAAAATCTTCATGATTCGGGAAATTTTTAACATTAATGCCATGACCCTGTGAGTTGTTCACTATATTTCTCATCATTCTAAGACCAGGATGACCTAATCTACCATGCCATAAAGAAAATAACTCAGAGCTTCAAAAACAGTCTTCAAGGAAGTATACACTTCGGGTGCATGAATATTCGTGTAGTACAACCCGGATTCATATGAGGGACATTTTTCTAATACCATTTTTCCACATACCGCGTGCTTCACAATGCACAAGTATTCTTTGCCATTTTCTTCATTGGTTTCTACGTGAAAACCATTGGCGCGGATGTCTTTAAAGCTTAAGAGAGTGCGCGTTGATTCAGGGTACAAAAGGGCTTCTTCAATTACCAGAGTTGTACCCATAAGCAATATAATAGTGGCTCTTCCTGAGTCAATTACATATGAGTCGCTTCCTGCGATCGTAGTAATCTTTCCAGCGTTCTTCGTGATCGACTGGAAATACTTAAACTCTCTTAAGATGGTATTTGTTGTGCCACTATCAACAATGCATATCTCTTCCATTTGGGTGCTACACAATTTCTAGATAAAAGAAATATAATTCTAATCAGATAGAGGCAAAAACAATCCAAATATTACTTGCAAAATTGAAGAATACTGGAATAAAGAATAAATTGCGTATTTATTCATGAAAGAAGTATGCTCTTCTAGAGCTTACAATTCATTATTCAAAGAAAAAAAACTAACAACCATAATCCAAAGAAAATGCATTAAACAGAATCTGTAAAATATGCATTAATTTCTGCTTCTATGTCATCGACAGAAGTTTTCTCTTCTTTTGCCATAATAATGGCTGCAGCATCGATGTCCAGGCTATTCTGTGAGGATGAGACAAGTGGGGTGTCTACATCCATGACATCATCATCACCGATGTTGGCGAAGTGTGCTTCTGCGGGGGCGTTTTCTTTTGCCTTTCTCTTAGCCTGATATGCGTTGATCACTTCTTTGGATTTTCGACATATCTTCGACCAATGTCCCCAAGTGCCACACTTGAAGCATGTTTGGTTCTGCTGTCCATACGGCTTGGCGTGCGCCTTTTCTTTGTCATCCCTCTTCATAGGGGCTTTGGACTTTCCTTTGGCCTGGGGCCTCTCTTTTCCACCCTGCTTGCCCTTCTTTCTATGAGTGGGCTTTCTCACCTTGTAGCTATTGGCATTGACTTCGTGCGGTGCCTCGTCCAGTGGTCATGAGACGTAGTTCTTGCGTAGAACATCGTCTTGCGATTCCGCAACTTGCATTACATCAATCGATTCGCTATACTCCTTGTATGCGTCCCGACGATAGTCGTGCACTGGATAGCATTATGGTGGAAAGTAGAGAGAGTTTTCTCAATCTTCTCTTCATCGCTGATCTTCTTGCCACATAGAGATAGATTGGTACAAATTGCAAGGCGTAATTGTACTCGCCACACTCAAGTCCGCAAACCTCGTGCATACCCAATCTTGCGTGCTTGGGGCAAGATGGTGTACTTAGCTTTTCAACCGCTCAAGTGCGGTCCAAAGCTCAAGTGCACTCTCCTCACCATATATTCATTCTTCGAGTGGGCGAGAGGTGGTGCTCGAGAAAATGCAGACTTGATCGTTCGCTCCGGTGAGGTTTTGCGTCCCGCGAGGACCCTAGACCAATCGCGGAGCGGAGCTTCTTGCCCCCAAGGACGATCTTTACGTCCGATGCCCAAGTGAGGTAGTTCTGACCGTGCGAGGCCAGTTCTTCAAACTCACGATTCACAATGCCAGACATCTGCATGATTTCAAAATTCTGATTTAGATTACTGCGTGTAACTCGATAGAAAATGGTTGCAAAAAGCATAAAGTGCAGAAAATAAATTCATATGCATTGCATTATATAAAATAAAGCAAAGGATTCAAAATTCATAAAGAAAATTCATAAAACAGAGAAATAAAGCAAGAAAATAAAAAACAGAGCCAAACAAATCTTCTTGATTTTCTGGCAATTTTTTTCAAATTTTCTGCAATTTTTTTCTGCAATTTTTCTTTTCTTTTCTTTCTTTTTCTTCTCCTTTTTTTTTCTTTTGCCGGTCGATCGGTATATGGGCCTTGCCCTGGCCCATACGCGCGCATGCTCTAGGTTTTCCCACGCTGCGCGCTTTCCCACGCCAAGACTCGAGCCGCGCGCTTGCGCCATCATCTTCTTCTCCACACGCCTTCTTCCTCACACCGCGCCGATGGCATCCGTGGCGACGGCGGCGGGCGGCCGGCAGGCGCGGCGGCACTGGCGGCTTCAGCGAGGCCAACGAAGGTCCGGATGCAAGTGGCGGCGGAGTGGCTTTCGGGCGGGGGCGCGAGAGACGGGCGGCGGCGGCGGCGACGGCAAGGCGTCGGCATGGTCGGCCGAGGCGCGGCGGATCGGTCGAGCCGATGCCGTCGGCGGCGGCCTGCGTGCTAAGCGGCGTCGAAAGGGCCGTCGAAGTCGGCGACGGCGCTTGCGGCCGGACGACGACGGACGGCCGAGCCGGCGAGGCGACGCGCCGGCCGCGGCGGCGGCTTTCTTGCGTGAAGCCAAAGGCATCGCTGGCGGACCCGCAGAGGCCGAGGCGACTCTTGAGTTCGAGACCGGGGCGACATCGCCACTTCATGTGCGCTGCGTCGAAGCGCGGCCAATGAGGCGGCGGGGGTCCGGCGCGCCGCGGCATGGTCGCGAGCCGACGGCGCAAGCGGCATCGCCACGCCGGCGCGAAACCGAGGCGACAACCCCTTTTTTTCTTTTTTCTTTTCTGGATGTAAAGATGCTTCGTGTGTACCGTTTCTTCGAGTCGATGTAGCTTCTTGCCACGTGACGAACGCAATACCGATGCGTAGGTTAGATGCATGCATAGAAAACAACAGCAATTTAGAATCAATCGCCGAATTCTCACCTTTCAAATCTGTACTCCGGTAGAGCTTCGTGCTGATAACGTGTTAAGGAACCTCACTATCGAATAGTCCGGGGTTTCCGAACAGATCTGAATTGGAGAACAGAAAGAGAGAGAGAGACATGTGTTTAGAGAGAGTAACAGCGGAAATTCTTTATTGCTAATGATTTCTGGTACATAGGGGGACCCCCTCCTCCTTTTATAGCGCTCTCCTAGGGTTTAGACTTAAGGGATAACACGGACCTTTATGGGCCATTAGGGTTTTCCAACAGAAACCACATTGCGATCAGGCCCAAACCCTCACCAACGCTGCGGCCGAACGGGCAAGCGCCGCCGAGCCGAGCCGAGGCCACTTCGCCCGTCTCACTGTCATTTCCACCCTGAAACCTTCCTGTCGTCCGCCCAAAATCCCAACAATTTTTTTTCGCCTCCGCCACAGCACCCGGTCGCCGGCACACGCCGCGTAGCGAAGGTTTCCTCAGGTAAGCCACACTCCCTACCTCCCTAGTCCCTATTCGCCACTCGGCCCACCTCCCAAACCCGATGCTTGCCGCGCGCATCTCTCCGGCTCCCACCCAAATCGAGCTCACGCTTCTGCCAGATCTCGATCTCGTGGTAGGGTTCCTCGGCTTAACGGCTCGAGCTTGCGGTTTTTTGCTGCCCGTGCAGGAGCGGAGGAGCGGGGGAGGGAGCGATGGCATCGGAGGAGGACTCGCCGGTGATGAAGACGGTGAAGGGCGCGGTGACGGGGCTGGCCGCAGGGACCATCTGGGGCACCGTCGTCGCCACCTGGTACGACGTGCCCCGGGTGGAGCGCCACGTTGCGCTCCCGGGCCTCATCCGGACGCTCAAGATGTGCGGCAGCTACGGGGCCACCTTCGCTGCCGTCGGAGGGCTCTACATCGGCGTCGAGCAGTTGATGGAGAGCCAGCGCAAGAAGCGCGACTTCGTTAACGGAGCCATCGGCGCCTTCGTCGCCGGCGCCACTGTCTACGGCTACAGAGGTTAGATGCTCTTGCCGTATTCAACAGATGCACATGTGCCTTGGTCTGTGAATTCTTCTGGTCATTGTTAAATGGGTAGTGATATACTAGGGGCTGTGCTACTTCGTGTGTTTAGGCTCGATATTTATATGCAGACATGTAGATATCAACTGGGATTGTGTTATACTGACCATGATATGATGATTCACACGAATTGGGCTGTGATTGGTTGGTGGATTCAGTTACATAGTAAAATGATTTTCTTTGATTAAAAGCAGCAGAACAATAAGCGGCTCTGGGATTGAATGATTCAAAAGCATTTCCTTGTGCTCTAAAGATCACCAGCATTAAATTATAAATCAATACTACTCAAACTTTGGCTGCTTTCAAATGTGGTTCGACTGTAAGAATTTGGTCTTTGAGTGGCTTGTTGAAAAGATCTTTGCTATGGATCTCGTATCACTGAAAGTTTTAGTCATGTCATTGAGTAAGCATAACTCTTAAGAGTAAGGACAGCTTCTTTTGAGAATAGTCCTATGAACATTATTTCCATGCATAATAATTGAAATTAGACAGTAGATTAACATGACTAAATTGGTGGCTCTCATACAGTATAGGATGTTAATTAATTGAGATCTTAAGCACCTTCAAAGTTTGTTTTTCCTTTTGTAAACTTCTATTAGGGTGCCCGTATGTTGCAACGGACTCCCAAAAGAGGATGATACATGTCATCAAGCATGATTTCAAACCGTACAATAAACATCAGTTTTCTATTATACACATCCAGCAAACCATATATGTGCTTCTACAATTTATTAGTGATGTTGTTTCTTGTCCAACTTGAATACAAACAATACATCTTTAGGTGGTGCAGAAGACACCTAGGACTAAAGAACATCTTTATAGTTAATATTCTTGGTAAATGCACCAGCAGAATTTAAGCTCCTATCCTTTCCTGGCGCACCAAGTATCCTGAGAGTGCTCCTAGCAATAGCATGTATTCTGAAATTGATACACACATTTCATCTTGTAAAGTTCACCTTTTATAGCATACTCCAAGATTAGGTAAACACTAGTGCACATAATCCATATGATAGAAATGATGACCAAACAACCTCAAAATGAAGCAACGATAATTTTTCTAACAGCTGTGTCTGTCTGGACCTGATCATAAAAGGATCCATATAGGCGTAGAATATTGAGGTGCTGGAGATGACTATGTATCTTCACGGCGCAACTGATGCACCACCAGAGATTGCTTCTTCTGGCTCTTGAAAAGAACTTTCAAAGCCACAATGTGATTACTCTGTTTCCATAGAAAGAAAATAGTGTAAGTCCTCATTGATCACTGGAAAAGAACAAGCATTCTGAAACATGCATCTTTTGTTTACAAATATTATCTAGTGCAGACGACATCACAGAGCTTTCAGATTCGACATGTTTACTATGATCCAGGTAGGGCCATATGAAAATACAGCAGTATTCACCGAGACAATGACATAATGTTCATGTCATCTTAAGAGTATATTTGGCACGGTATAATGGAACAACAGTATGAAAAATGTCCATTAAATTTATACCAACTACGCATGACACGGCACCACAATTTCTACAAAATAGTACGAACTAAATTCAAAAGCAGGGAGTCAGTTTCTCCTTTAACTATTTCATTGTGGCAAATATTAGGCTACTGAACTCAGATGGAGAAACAGACACATGTGGAGAAACATGTGTTTCGTACTTATAAACTTAAAAGGTATAATAGCACAAATTATTCGATGCAACGATCAGTCATAGAGCAACCAGATCTGAGCTCTAATTACATCATTATCTACAATAGTAGATCTTAACATGTTATATTGAGCTAATCAGCTCCCAGCAATGGCAGTACATAAAAACCTTCAATTAGATTATGATAGTGAATTTCTTACTCAAACATATGCCCCACATTGAATTTTCAGGAAAATAACCGATAGTAACAGAAACTGGTACTATTGTACATAATGTAACACTTACAGCAAGGTTAATCCTGCAAGCTTAGAAAAAATTATTGTTGCAAAATTATCAGATATCCTACAATTCCTCAATATCCTGTAAGAAAGCTGTAATCCATTCGTTTCAACTTACGCATACCTGTGTGATTTACTAACTGGGTATTATATGTACTCTTAATTATATTCCGTAGCAACGCACAGGCACCGTAAATCTACATTAACCAAAAAAACTCACTGGTCTAGAAATTTAAGCATCTGCATATATGTGTGTTCCACTGTTCCTGCAAATTGTAAGAGAATGACTGTAAAATTTCTAGATAACTTCAAATCACAATTGCTTATGAGAAAACACTAACATTTTTTGTCTACAGAGCACGGTTGCTTAAAATAAACGAGTGTTATGTTTCAAGCAAACGTATAAAATCAAAACTTTATTTCTAGAAAATCATTAAGACGCACTGTTTTAAATCTGATGAATCAATGAAGTACGGAAGCTTGTAGTCCCAGCTGAAACAAGTCTAAAATGCTTAGGCTATCATAAGCGACAAAACTCTTTTGTCATCTCTTTGACACCAGAGGTCACTAATTTACCAAGCATTCAAGAGCATTAACACAAACATGCAGCGTTACTTGCTTCTAAAACTAAAATTGGTTACCTACATTTTGAAATACACATTTGGAGCCAACGGTGTTCTACAGGCAGGTTGTGGTTTGGTTAGTGAAGGTGGTAGTTTGGTAGAGGCATTCTTGAACATAATTATAGGAAGTGGACGGCCAACTTAACAATTACTCAATTGCATTTGAAATGAAAAGTCAACAAGCATGAATATAGTGTACTAAGCAACTATTTTGTCAGATGTTTGCGATTTAAACATGAAAACTACCTCCGCAACAACTCTTAGTCAGAGTTGACATTGTTGGATTGTCCGAATATGAATGTGAGATCGTTTCACTAACTTCTTGTTCTTATGCCGAACGATGATAATCATCTATGTCTCTGCATCAGATATACATGTATATTAGTGTGTGCAGCACATATTTTGGTTCAAGAGATATCGTGTAGCTCTTGAACTCCATTGTGAGGCCTCAGTAAATCACCAACCGGAGGAATGTCCAAGTATTATTTTGCCTCAAAGAATGCACAATTATCTATACTGTAAAGTAAAATTCTAAGTTCAGAACTAATTTTCAGATATAGAAAAACGATTTGGTGTAGTGTTGACCGTCCAGTAATAATCTAGAATCTGAACTCAACCCAATAACGACCGCTTCCAAGGACGATCCAAATTTCACTGGATTAAATAAGAAGCTAATATTGCAGCAGACATTGATTATTTGAGGAAGCGTTGTCGAGGAGTAGGCGAATCAACCAATCTAGGCTCAGAAGAGGGGTACTCCAACGTGACCATGATGCAAACTCAAAAATCAAAATCCAACCAAGAAAGCCATCACCACCTCAATCCAATGTCATCTGTGGCCATGAAGCCTTTAAGTGCAGCCGTTAGTCGTAGACCTTTGATGCATTGCTCTAGGTTCGTTGCTGCCTTGATTCAATCCCGCCGCCGGCCATGGTATGGAACTGCATGGATGGAAGGATCAGGCGAGGGGGTTTGAGGCGGGGGTGGGTGTTGGTGTCGGCAGTGGCAGGAGGTATTGCGGACGGTGGGCTAGGAAGATTGCCCTGACACGTGAGACTGGCTTTAGTTGGGGGCAGCCAGGACGACGTGCATCGGGGGAGGAGGTGCACCTCACCGGTGTGAGTGAGGAACACCGGTGAGGTCTTCTTCCTCGTAGCTGCGCCGCTGAGATGCTCCCGCTCCGTGTTGCCGTTCCCGAGCCATCTGCTGCCGGATCCGTCGTACCGAGCCTGCCACCACTAGCCCTCCAGAGCTGGATCTGTCGTCCCCGAAGTCAGTGCCATTGGATATGCCATCAGCGAGCTCGCCGCCTCCAAGCTTATCATCCCCGACCCTGCTGCCATGTACTACCACTGGATCCTCCTTGTGCACCGCAGGGCAGGGATCCTCCTCATCAGTGTTGGTTATGATGAAGGGAAAGAGGGAGGAGTCGCCCGGAGATGGCTAGGGCGGAGCGGGGACACGGTGATGCCGCCGCTATACTCAATTGCGGTCATGAGCGCGGAGGTGTGAGAAGAGAGGAGGCCGTTTTTTGGGGTAGGGGGGGGGGCGATGCTGTTGGGAGCAAGAGAGGTGGGGGAGGAGATCATGGAAGGTGCTATTAGGGTGGCGGTTTTTCGGCAGATGTGGGACGATCGTCCTAGTCATGGGGGGTAAACTCCTTTTATTAGTTAAGATATTTGGACAAACACATGACTGAAATAATATTCTCTTGTTTGAGGAACCACTACATGGATGTCTGGAGCATTTTGGATTGGTGTATCCTAATTTTGGATGATGGCTGTCTGGAGCATTTTGGATTGGTGCATCCTAATTTTGTATGATGGCTTAGTTTATGCTCCTATATTCGTTGATTTCTGGTGACTACACAGTAAGAGTTATTGTGTGGAGTGTGGACAGATAGTTATAATCTTATTGAGCTTCATGGCTAAACAGGTTAATACTAGCAGGGGAGTATAAGCTAAGGCTCACCCAGAAAAGTAGAGTTTACCTAACAATCTAGATTTGGGCTGCTGTGAAGTCAAGGAGCCATTTAACCATCTTATGACGCAAGCACATTTAGATTGGTTAAACTAGACACAATCACCTAACAGATCATTAGACTTATGGAACTTGTTTGTATCATGAGATCATTATTACTTGTCTCTCTGTAGTATGTTCATCTACTTAAACTGATTTTGAATGAATGTTTACTCTTTTCGAAGTACCTCAGATTGGAACTCCAGTTATCAGAGTTCTTTAAATGCCTGGAACTTTGGGTCCTTTCACCATCCTAATTATATTAAGAGCTATACAGTGACACAGTAAGGGCTGAGATTGCAGCAATTTTAGAGCATTTTAGTACATAGTTGAGATTGCAGCAATTATTTCATAATTATATCATCGATATGCTTATGTTGGTTAGCTTCCTATTTGGGTGTTTTATTACAACTCGAGGAACATAGCAGAATTAGGCCGGATCATGCCCCTGGTTCCCCTGGAGATGAGAAAATTAAACCCATGAGTGAACATAATTCTTGATAAGAGATCCCTAACAGAAGTTTGATATTGGATCTAGTAACAAATAGTCAGATATGATATCCTTGTAATGCCCTTGGTATGCTCTTGCGTCATACCTGGATAATAGTTCCCTGTGAATCTATGTACTCATAATCTTACTATGGGGTTGTACTGTTATCAATTTCAATCAGATAGTTGATATCCCAAGTAGTGTCAACATTATCCTAATCACTGCATGCAAGCCCAATGGTTATGACTTGGGATGTGCTTGGTCATATTTAATTTTTTATCATATTTGTAATAGGCTATTCTAGGTTTTCACTCTTTTGTTTACTCGTTATATTCATGTTTATGATTCAGTATATTGGGTAGCAAGACTGATGTCTTTGTTAATCTGGGAAACACCCAATTGGCAGGAAGGACCATTCCGTCAGCCCTCACTGCTGGTTCTTGCCTGGCATTCACATCTGCTGTGCTGGACATTGGCGGTAACACTACCAGAGTGGACAATGGCAAAGAGTACTATCCATACACAACCGAGAAGAAGCCCGCCCATTGACTGACGTTTGTACTTGTAGCACAAAACTTGCAAACCATCAGTTCAGTGAATTTTGAAGCTTATGCGTGCTTTCGTCTATTTTGGTGATGCACTTTGTTCCTTCGCAAATCCCTGGTAACTTGTGCTTTCCTTCGCAAATCCCTGGCAACTTGTGCTTGAGGGACCAGTACGACACACAGAATAAATCTTTGATTTGCTTTCGCGTGATCATCGATCACAATAAACGCCTGCTATACTGCCTCGAATTGTTTATTTAACCTAGTTGCCTGCCGTTTTCGTATTGGAATTCTGTGTTCATACGACACTGTAGGCACGGAATTTGAGTTGCAGTACTTTACAGTTGTATTAGCCTACTGTGCCCCCTCGGCGTCAAACTTGTACTACCTCCAATGCCGGAAAGACTGCAAGATATCGCACTAGGATGGTGCGTGGTATTCGGCTGTACCAGAAATAATCACTATAGTTGGTTACGACTCAATAGTGGCATGACCCAGAAGAAGCGTGCGTCAAAACGAATTACACTGGAATGACGGTGCCCTCCACTCGACTGCATGTTCATTGATGGCTGTATAAGGTCCACGCAGGGGCCGATCTAGGGATCTGATTGGGAACCCCGGCACCCCTAAAAATATGAAAAACACTGCAAGATCACCTCTTCAATTAGCGAAATTTATTAATTAAATTGGTTACAATTTGACTGTTTTGGGATTTTTAAAACCATATAACTCTGTGTTGTACCTTTAGTAAACTTTAAATATATGTGTCGGATTTAAAACTGCTATGAAATCATTCTACAAGTATTACGTGTGAAGTGTACACCTCATCAGAAAATTTCTAGTTCCGGGTAAGTGATAAGGTGAATCATTATTTCTTTGATAGGGCCAGTGTCAACCAGGCAGTAGCGTGCAGAGTAGGATATAGATTCCACCCAACAACCCAAAAAAAACAAAATCTTTAACATGTTATGGCTCTGTGTCAACGTGGTCAGACAAATTAGTATAGCCAGTTTACAAAAAGTTCTAAGATATCGACTCAATCAACAGTATAGGAGAAGGCTTAGCCTAGCCATTTATCTCATCAGTAGTCTATCATTGTCGCAACAACTGTCTTCACTCTGCCACCATGTGGACGTGACAATCGTATGGGGGTAAAAACTTAAATCAGCCCAAAATTGTTGGAAAAACAATTATTCCGGATGCTGTTTCTCTACAACTTCTGCTTTGCTTTCTGCTTCTTCAACTCCAATGACGTCCCTAGTCCTACTGGAGTGTGACCGTCGGGCTTAGAGGATGGTCCGTTGGTATCCTTGGCTTCCGTAGTACCGCCGTTTGGTGTAAGCCCGTTCGACTGCTGCCCTTCAGATTCAGTTGTTTGAGTGTTCGCAGTGGCAGTAGTAGCAGCAGTGGAAGCAGCCGAGTTGATAAGGTTGAGAATTTGAGCTAGTTCAGACGCACTATTCACAGCTGGTCCATTACGCACATTAACACCTCTGGCAACAGCTTTCTTCCGAGCTTCTGCGGTTGCTCGAGCAGCTCGCTCGTCAATTCCTCTTGCTCGAGGAACACCTTTTCCAACTACTGCGGCATTAAGAGATCTGTTGACATTTGCCGATCCATCACCAGATTGGATCGCAGCTGCCTTCATTGCTTGTAACAATCCAGGATTTGCCTGTCAAATTAAAAGGTAAGAATTGGTCGACACCAGCAGTGTTCGGCACACCAACTGCCTAGGAGGGATAAATCAGCTAGGCAGAGGGTGTAGCCTAGCACCCGCATAGGTGGTCCGTGTGCGGCCTACGCCTAGGGGAACACTGCATCAGCATCGATATTCACTTCCAGGAAAAGCCAAAAAAATGATAGCAATACTGGCCTTTTGGCATGGGCAGGTACTCAAGGGCTAAAATTAGTCTAAAAAAAAGCAAAATAAAATAACAGAAGAAACACAAACTGTATTGAACAGTGCGTCCAACAGTGTACGGATCATATACAGTTATGGGAAGAATCCAATAAATTTTGAGGGGTAGGGACTGCATTGTAACACCCTAATTTTCACGCCTTTTGAAAGTTTTTAAAATAAAAGGAACCACTTTGATTTTCTAAATTAATTAAAGCTTAATTGGAATTTTCCTAAAATAAAAATATTTAGTTTGACTAATCTAAACATCAATAAAAAGAAATCCAACATTAGTTGGGTTCCATGTACTGCAAAGAATTTTTCTATATTTACTTGGAATTTTTGGGGCTCGTTTGTTATTTATTTGAATTTCAAGCATTTTCCCTAGTTCAGAAATCCTTTTCAAATTCCAAAAATCCCCTCGGGCCAAATTTGGCCGGCCCATTTCCCTTTCCCGACCTCGCCAGTCCATCGGCCCACCTCTCCCCAACCCAATGCCACCTTGCCGACCTACCCAGCCAACCTACTCGGCCTAGTCGTCTCCGTGCGCGCCTCGGCCAACCCCGCGCTAAAGCCGTAACCCTAAAACTAACTGTATCGCCACCATTTTTGGCGTCCGTACCCCCCATGCCTCCCAAGGATAGTTAAAGCCCCGAAACCTCATGTCAAGTGCCACTTGTCCCGCCGCCTCCATTACCCTAGCAAGTCTCATTTCAGAGCACCTCTTCAACATAGCTGCACATCTGCGGGCCGCCGCCCATGAAGTTGCCGTTGCCCCGCGCTAGTTCGTCTAAATTCATGGAGCACCGTCGCCACCATTAAAGCCTTCCCAAGCTCCTCCTCGCCACCGATCTCCCGCTCCCGTGAGTCTCTATCCCCACCAAGATCTCCACCGTCTTCATCTCGACGGTCGTGTCTGAATCCACCGTCAAGTGGTCCCGATCTGCTACCAAAATGCCGCCACCTCTTCTTCCTCCTCGCCGACATCATCGTCGTTTTCCCTCGTCGGGCTGTCGTCCCCGATGACCCTCGGTCCCTGTGTGTCGCCGCATGTGGTTGCCCTCTACCACTTCCGAACCCACAACGCCGAGTCCAGATCCGGGCTGCCTCGCGCTGTTGCGTCGCCCGAACCCGAGCCCGTGCTAACGCACCCTGACGTCACCCGATGATGTCATCTACCATGTCGGTATTCACATCAGCACCACCTCGCAGCCAGATCAGCACCTATCGCCGATGTGTTGCCTCGATCAACAGCCGCGTGGCTAGATCCAAACCTTCGGTCACTGACATGGGGCCCTGCTTGTCAGCCACACTATTCTCATGCACCCGGTCCACCGTGGACTAGGTAATTCCCGTGGACTCGGTCCATAGACCAGGTCCCGCTTGTTAGTCGTTTGCTCGAAATTATTTTAATTCCAAAATTCCAAAAATTCGTGGGAACCACCTATCAGCCACACATTCTCCCTTTGTATTTTCTCGATTTTCCCTCCCGTCCAAACTTCCGGAAGCTCATTCTCCTTTATACGAGCTCTGATTGAACATTATTTCAAACTCCTAAATTTATCTAAACTCGAGCTCTTCATTCCAGTGCTGTTTTTATTTCATTTGGGGTTTATTTTAGTCTCTGTTTGTTGTTTATTTGTATTTCTTTTTTTTCCGATAGAAGTTGATCCCCAGAGAGCAAATGAAGGATTTGAAGAGCAAGACGAGACAACAGTGTACTAGGCAAGTCGTAACATTTGATCATGTTGAACCTATGTTTGCAAAAGTATTTATTTCATACAAATTCTATATCAATGTTAGTTGCTGGGAGTAGCTCAACACCTATTTGTCATTATTCCACCTTGTTTATTGAAATTTATGTATCCATTGTCACCCAAGGTTGGGACATTAATAGTTGTACATAATTGTACTACCAACATTAGGCTACCGTGTCTATGCCTAGACAAGCTTAGTTGTACGATGGACTCATCACATGACGAATATTGATAAACTTGGTTTAATGAGATATGGAATTGTGATGGGTAGCTATTGTTATAAAATTTGTTGTGCTATGCAGGGTATGCCATTGGTCTTGGTTCTACAAAATAGTTTTCATTCGGGCAAATGATCGTGGAGTAAAAGGGTGTTAGCACATTTGTGATGCGGATGTCTTGCCCAAGGCTATTTAAGTACTTAATCTTGTACGCCATTGAACTGAACCTACTTGTACAACCACATGTCTAGAATGGGATGGACCTGGCTAAATAACACTTGTTGTATACTTGTGCTCCCCTTGGTTGAAATGGAGGGATACTCCAATGGGTGTGCAAGCGGAGGGTTACTTTGCCTCGATGAGACATCAGTTGTATGGTGATGATTGGAAGGTTACTCCATTCTCCCTCATAATGGTGAGCCTCTCAATAAAAACATAGGATGCGTGCTGGGGTAGACCGGCTAGATCACATCCCAGGGTTGAGGGGATATACTTACTATACATGGTGATGCTAGTGTGCAGTAGCGTAAAGGCCTTGTTGTGATATTCTTAGCCGCACTCAGTGTGAGCGAGCAATACAAGTTGATCACGTCTCGTGGGTAAAGCAGAACAATCTCTGTAGAGTGTAAAACTATTCAAATAGCCATGTCTGCGGTCATGTACGTGCCGAAATTTTACACGAGATATAGAGTTTTCATGTAAGGTGGAATTGTTGGGAAGTGAAGGATGATTCACTTGATGTTTTAAATGCAGTTGACTTATTTACTTATTGTATCATTTTCAATTATGCTTTCAATCTATTTATCGTATTCAATTAATTATTGCTTTCTGCAAAAGAACCCTATGGCTGAGTATAATTGCATCACTGTTCCCTACTACTTGCTGAGTACTTATGTACCCACGACTATGTCTTGCTGATCAGTTGCTGAGGAAGGACTAGTGAACTCAGAGTTCTACAAAGAAGAATACTATGAAGACTTTGCGAACTAGGAGTGCATTCCCCAGATAATTTCCTGTGGCAGGCATGTCGAATGTCCTCAGTTATTTTTATTTTCCGCTGCAAGAGTTTATTTGTTTCTTAACCCTTGCGAGGCATAGTTGTGTAAACATTTACCATACAGTCAGTTGCTATTATTTAATAATAATTTGCTACTTTCTTAGTTATTTCGTTGAATGGAATGATATTTCATTTATGTTGCCATTGTGTACACTAGCGTGATCCTAGACTAGTGCAGTATATACAAAGTATTTCGGATTTGGTAATCCGGATCCCAACATGCATCTTGTAAGAACTAGAGTTAAAATAAGATAATGCAGTCACAGTCCCAACTCCCAACTGCCTGTCCATCAGTCCAATTTACAACTGGGAGTGGCAGACTACTGTTGCCAACCAGGGTTCTAGAATCCATTTTGGGTTTTGGCCCAAAACCGGTCCAGCTTATGTTTTGAATTTGAAAATGTTGAAGAACCAATGAAGGGAACTTTTGCATTAGCCTCTAATATGCACATTTCTATGGAAGATGATGTGAAGGGAGGGGGTGTGTGCAACTGGACCAATGTTCCAAAAACCGAAACCCTGGTCCCCGGCGGATTTGGGAATCCTGTTGCCAGCTTCCAAACAAACACTAGCATCCCGAGATCAAATGAATAATAGTAGCTTTCCCTCACAGGATTGGACAGCTCGGATCACAAGATGGCATTCTCACATTTTATACGTGATTCTCATTTGATTCATCCCCTTGAGAGGTATAAGCTAATTAAAAATTATCTACGTTCTCTCTTTGGCGTATGGCTATTCTGGCATTCCAAAAGTGGGATGAAGTTCCAAGACCATAATAGCTTACCTTCAAAAAATCAATAGCGGTACCAGATGGGTTAGTTCCCTGGCCTTTTTGCTTCTGGGCATTAACCTGTGCAAAGAAAAAAAACTTATATCTTCAATGAACAATAAAAATGATTTGGCATGCGACGGGTATGCAAAGCAGAAGGGAAGAAACAATTTTTCTACATTTCTTATGGAAATATTTTGCATTGCATTTTTTGCATCTTATATTAGGAAACGTACAACAATATTGGGACAAAAAGAGAAGCAGCCCTAGGAATTTTCTGACAGAACATGGCATCTCATACAACATATATACCAGACTATGCAACAATTATTCATAATTTATTGCTTCTCCAAAGAAAAATAAGCAACATATTCTATTGTATTGTATGATTCTGAAAATTATCATGCTAATCAATGATACCATTTGAATATATACCTGATGTACTTGCATACTAAAAGTATTCAACCAATTTTCTGAATCTTTTGTTCGTGAATCATCAACCCCTAATTGTTTCACCAGTATATCATAAGTCTTCTTTTCATGCTGCCATCAAAAGCCAAAACATCAGTTCAATATTTTGAAAATGTTGTTTTGCCAATCATTTTCCGTCAGAACTAACCTGAATTGAAAGCTTGTATGCACCCATACAACTGAATGCAATGGCAAGAGCATGATAGCAAACTGCTGTTTGAATATGATCTGGGCCTAGAAGCCGTTCGTTCTTCTTAAGTGCTTCCTGAAGATACCTAAGAGCTGTTTTCATATTGCTGGCATCCTGGTACATCATTGCAACATTTATAAGAGTTGCTGCAACATCTGGATGATCAGGACCTGATGCTAAACTTAGCAAAAGCAGTGTGCGGGACATGTGCTGCAGTGCGAGTTCAGTTTGATTGAGCCCATGATAGAACAGCGCCATGTTACCATAGCTGAAAAAGAAAAGAACACAAGGTTAGAAAAAGAAAGGATGTAAATTGTATTGATAGGCGATATCAAAGAGAGAAAGAACATTATATGTTGTCTGTCACGTTGGAAAACAGGACATAAGAGAGGCGGATGTTGGCCGTTTGACGGACCAGCATCCGCGAGAATATTGGAGACATGGCCATTTATACAGGTTTGGGGGTTTGGGTGCGCTAATGAAGGCGCCCTACTCCTGTCAGTGTGCCCCCAAGCTCAAGGTAGAGGGGGGTGTCTCCTTGCCTGAGAGTGACCCCGAGGGCACACCAGTTTATGTATGTTTTATATTCTATTAGAGTTCTAGTTACAAGTGAGAGTTACAATGATCTTTTACAGGTACTCAACCTGGTACACAAATACTATGCTACCCCTGGTAGGGTGACTTAAGCGTGAGCATCTTCGTCATTCCTGGGAGGTGATAGTGGATCCCACGTTATTGCTCCCTAGGGGTAGGCCTCTGACTTTATGGTCCCACAGGGCCCTCCTTCGAGGGCCAACCTCGTTGTGGCCCATGGGATTTGCCAAACCCACTCATCAGTCGATACCGAGTGAGGTTAGGGTGCCCCTCTACCTCAATGGGCGCTTATAGGGGGCACCCTCATGAATCAGGAGTTGAGCTTCATGCCCTACGGACAGGAACGAGGCAAAATGCCCTGGAGGGCTGGGAACCATATCACGTACCCTCTTTAGAGGCTGGGATCTCTCCCAACACCCTGGCGGAGTATAATGGGATTTCCTCCAACATTGTCAAACAAATATTACAAACATAACATTAAGGAACATGTCCAAAGCCATGTTCGAATACTACCAAGATGAACATTGTTCAACTAATTATATAGTTTGGAGGAAGGAAATACCACTAACTCAGCAGCAAAGAGTAGAAAACCCATACAGGGTTATAACAATCTATTGTGCTAGATTCTAGAGATACCAGAATGTCCATAGTTACATTTTCAACAAGACTTAATTGTTTTTCAGTTGAGATCTCCATAGTTGCTTTACAAATTTCGTATAAATGATGGGATTCAGAAATAAGTTTTTGCAACGATAACAGGAAATTCAGTTTTACACAGATAAATTGAGCTTAATTTATGATTTCTTGAATTGCAAGGACAGCATAAAAATTTACTGCACAAATACAATTAAACAAAGTACATGCCTGTGAGCTGTATCAGGGTGATCTAGGCCAAGGCATCGCTCATTTATGATAAGTTCTCTACGCTGCTGCACAATTGCTCCTTCTTTATCACCGGCATGGTACAGAACCATAGCGAGGTACCTTGGCCAAAATAAAACAAATAAAAAAAAGACGGGAGTTTCAAAATTCAATATGAATAAAGTATGTGCATAATAACAAAAATAAATTGTGGAAAATGCCAAACATCTGAGCTCTTCTGTGTCAATGTCCAATGTGCCTTACATATTCGCCATTGAACATGTGATAGAACAAAATATTCCTGATGTATTGATTCTCTTATCAATTTACATAAGAAACATTTCAAACGGTAAAATAACACAGGACATTTAGCATATAGCATGATACTGCCATGATCTACACAATTCTGGTAATCCAGTGTAACATATTCATCTAGGAGGTTCAGATTCTTGTTACATGCATCTTCCTCATGAAAGCAAATACTAGTAAAACAATCCCGTATCAAGAAGTTAGCGTGTTACCGGCAACAGTTTGCAGCATCCTTGTGCATGGGACCAGTGATCTGCAATTTCAATGGTCAGAGGTAAATGTCAGAAGTTGTGAAGATTTCATGCTAAGATAGCTGTGTTGTGTACCTGTTGAAGTAGCGAAAAAGCTTCAGAAAATAATGCATAGGCCTCACTTAGTGTTCCCTGAAATACATGAAACAAATTTTGTAAAATCCATGCGTGAAGATAATTGAACAGAATATTAAGCAAGTCTGTAGATCAGTTCATTAAAAAAATGAGTTGAGAAATTGGACGACAAGTCGACAACAAGATTATATTGGAAATATACCTCAGCCATCCGAATTTTCCCTGCTTCCATAAGATTCCTTGCATCAGAACATATAGGAACCGAGTGCTTGACAACTGGTTGAAGATTCAAGATATCTGAAAGTTCGAATGGAGCTGTAGCATCCAGATCGTATTTGCGAGCAGCAATTGTTATTCCTACCTGTTACAAGCAGAACATGTCACAAGTGACCCAATTTCCTGAATGTACACCATGACATCACAATGATAATTTTGAAAGGCACTCTATACCATAGAGAACATGTATTCTACATGCAGGTAAATAATTCACAACAATGCACAAGAGCATCTCCTTACAACCTGAACTTCTAAGAAATTTCTGTGAGTTAATACCAAACCAATCATCATCTGATAAATACAAATATCATGTAGGGCTGAACAAAGCTAACCTTTTGGCAAAGATTGCGGAGGACCGCAACTCTTTTAGCCCCAAACCTTGCATCATCTGGCACTTCAAACTAAAAAAATTAAGCCCATTAGTCCTGGTGTTCAAATAGAAAGCTGAAGAACTGAAATAAGCAGCAACCATCAGTACCTGATATTTATGTTTAGCGAACTCCTTAATGTTGGCCCAAATTCCATCAGATGTTAGATGGAAATACGTTGATAGACCCTTTCTTGAAGAAGCTGCATGGCTCGATATCTGGCCCTTAGAAGATTTATGATTTTGTGTTTTTTCAAGACCCTAACAAATTGAATATTTAAAAGACAATATTAATTGATTACAGTTATAATACCAGTTAACACACCAAGCAGTGATTAATGGATCCACTGATCCACATAGAAAAGCTTCAGATCTACTGGTGACAGCTCAAGTTCAACAGTGGACTTTAAAGTGCACTTGAATACCATGAGATTGCTTACGCTTGGAATAGCATACCTTCTGGGTTTTCGACTGCGTGCTGTCAACGCTACCTTTTGTGGAAGCAACCAAAAGTTTGCCAACAAAACAATTTAAGAAATGAACAGTAGCTGGTCCAATATCATGAGCTGGGCTTTGCCTCAGTATTTCCTGGAATGGAAAGAACAATAAAGGTTAACAAAAAAGTACCCTTGCATTAAAACTGGGTTAAACATCGTAACAAGGGAAATCTACGCATTTTGAGAGTTCTATACGACAGGCATTTTGAGAGTTCTATATGACAGAAGGAATTTAATGTGAATATTTATCTTATAACATAATGATCGGTAAGCCTAACCACAAGGTAGATATCACAACGACATGCATCCTGCATTAACACTGCATATAAACAATATTTATTGGTGCTCCAGGAGTGAGGATACGTTCATTCCTAGTATGATATACACAAAGCCATGATATATGAAAGGTTTATATATTCCCACATTTGATCAAACTGCAACACAAACATTCATATATGATGCATGAGAAAACTGTCGTGCAACTAGACAGACAAGAATTTCAAATGACATAAAAATAAACAGCTGCAGTTAGCGTAAACAAGATAGATACATCACCTTGACAACATGCTTTGCAGACCTAACAATTATCTCAGCAGAAAATAAGTCCCATAAATGTGGCAAATGTTTTATCATACCTGCAACCTGAGAGGAATTATATCATGGACTTGATAAATGCAACACAATGTTTTCACTTTCAGCAGGATCAGTTCAGAGACTCACTTTGCCCAGATACCTAACATTTATCCCATTGCTATGCAGCACATCGGTTAAAGTTTGACCATCCATAGGAGAGACATCAAGGGAGCAAAGATCTTGAACAAACTTTGGGATCACTGTGTCTAGAAGATATGAACCAGCCTTTGTAACCAACGCTTCGTCTGCTGCAATCTCCTAAGAATAGTGAAGACTATAATGTTATTAAACTAGGATAGGATATTGAACAAAGAGTAGTGTTCTAAAACTAACCTCTGGACTACCAGCGAGCTTGTACTCTGTGAATACATTTGGATTGAAAAGGATTTCAGCAGTTGAGTTGTTATGTTCAGCATGTCTAGGAGCAGAGCATTCATCAGATACGCCATGTCCTTCCACAGAAGCAGCCTGAAATAACGGGAAGGGAATAAGTTTACAGCTTACATATGTGCAAGAAATTTACATGTCTTTTGTTAGATTTTATCCACTTCGATATATGAGTGCACAGGCTCATCCAACTTCCATAACTGCTGGATAAAAATGGCAAAAGTAGTTTGTTTTACGCCATGGTAGAAAGTAGAGCTATAGATAAACAAATTATGATCATGCAACTGCAAAGGAAGATATATAAATGCCACTAAAAACATGGCAACTTTTTTTTGGTTATATGACAGGAGAAAGGCATATTCAATGATTTTTCCGTTTTGGCGTGACACATCAAAACTATTTTTCCAGCTGCTTATTTAAAAATGCATGATTTTGAACAAACATAGCAAATCTTCCCTACACAGAAGTAGAATAACAGTGAACACATTCAGCACCAACCGTAGCATCAGAAGTTAGAATGCTTACATCCGGAACTTTCTGCACAGGGGATTGCTTTACGGATTCAGCCTGCTCAATAAAAAGATATTACAATCGTGTACCAGCGGAACACAGAATCTGTTTTAAAGAAAAAAAATGTGTTTAGCTGACCTCAACAAATGAGGCTACTAGTTCAGGCCTCAACACACAGAAGCGGTGCTGTAGTCCAATGAAGTTAGAATCTCGAGGAGTCACTCTCATCAGATCCAAAATATAATGCCTACAGAGTAAAATAAAAGGACACACAACTGTGTTAAATAAACTGGTAGGACAACATTAACACAATTTACTGTAAAACAAAGACAACAATAAAGTCACAAGCTATGACAAAAAAAAAAGGGGAAGCAACATTGGAGATTTTTGACAGTTCAAGCATGTAATAATTAAATTAGGGTCAGCTCAAAATGCACTATTATGTTGTTTACACCTTTAATGTTTCTCAAACAAGGCCACAAAAGCCCAACAAAATGTAACTACTTACCCAGTGTTGACAAACAAAAGGCTTTAAGAAACAAAGTAAAAAAGGCAGCAATTGCAGAGTATTTTATCAATCACGCCGAGAAGTAAACAAGCCAAAATGTTTAACTTCAAAGTAAGAACTACCTGTCATCACTGCCAACAATTCCCTTGCATTCGACTGTAGCAGCTAATTTTACAGGATTGCCAGAACCATCCAAAACCACATGCTCCTTTACATGGAGCCGCTTTGCAGCCTCAACTACCTAAAAAAGCAGAGACCTTAAGAGTTTAAACGAAGGTATTGACATGACATAAAAATATTTTTAAAAAAAACATGAAAAGGCAATTATCACATGGCACATAATAAATACGGTGCCTGTATGACAAGAGGCCAGAGAGGTTATTTATTGCCATCCAGGTTTTATGTCGAAAGTAAGATCGCTGAACCTTTCTAGTACTTACTAACGTAATTTCGTAATCACCTTTGACAGAAAATCAAGGGTGCCCCAGTCAGGCACTGTACATACTACATAAATATGCCCTTCAACAGAGAATCAAGTGTGCAACAGTCAAGCAAGGCATACACATTCCATGAACATGCTTGACAGAAGTTGATATATTACGAAAACTAGACAGAAATAGTAGTCAAGCGGTCAAGCCATACATCCTGATCCAACAGCATGACAGGTGAATCAGCAACAAAGTAGATACCCAAAAACTTGGGATAGTGAAAATAGTATTTCAGTAAGCAATACTTAGTAATTATAGCACGCAATTTTAGCATCGCTGCTGGCAATCTCAATAAACCAGCCAGCCTCCTATCATAAACATTATATCAAGCAAGTAGCTTTAATTAGCATAGCAACCAGTACATTTTAACAACCAACCTGACAACACTATCAAATTCTTGTTTGAACTGGACAAGATGTCTAGAGGTCATGTAACAACAGGACAAACGGTAAACTACTAAAGAACATAAGAAGTTTGAGTTCATACAGCAGATAAAATCGTCCAATCTTGAGGAAAAATGTTTTGCAGACCAGAAGGAAAATGTTAACTGACCTTCAAATGGAATGATTCGTTCCAAGATATCTTCTTGCCATTATCGACAGAACCATACAGAAGGGAATCGGACTTGTCTCCTTGAAGAATACCAGGTATGACACTCTACAATCCCGATATTAATTACATAAGGCACATTAATAAGAACTTATCAGAACATTTGCATCATTAAAACCAATTCAAAAAAAATGGCTCAAATAAGGATGCATGTGAAAGAGCAAAATACAGAATGCAATTATCAAATTCTAAATATCATCAGCATCAGTCTATATTAAATCACATAGCAAACTCAACAAATAAAATTCAAGTAGTGATCTCAAAAGAAGAACAGAGCCACAGATATAGAGAGATTATTGCGCTTAAGGTGTGCAAGCAAAACTAGAAGGCAGTGGAACAGCAGAAAAACATGGTGTAAGCAGGAAAAGTATCTAGAAATGCTATAAATCAGAAACTGTTTTCTAGACATACCTGAGCTACAACCCTGTGACCTCTGTAATCAACTATAGCCATTGCAAGATTGTAAAGCCCAGGAATATCGGCTTCTTGGTAAGCCTTAGTTCCTTTTAAGTCATTGTTAGCAGAAGCATAGGTCGCCTGCTCACTGTCTGCTATTTGTGCCTCTGCAGATGCATCAGAACTATTGTCCCAAACACCATCAGGCTCTTCAGTTTTTGAATTCACTGTTCTACCAGAATCCGCATGGTTCCTATCAAGCTTAGCCCCCAAATCTGGGGAGGAGACTTTCGCACGTCTACCAGACCCATTTTGGCAGTCTGGCTTGTAGCCTTTTGAAATGTATTCATAGTCAGAGTCAACAGCAAAACTAAAGAAAATATTGTTGTGGACATACCTGAAATATATAAGAGCAGGGGTAAGCATCTCTAAATGGAAATGAAACTAAACAACCTTGCACATCATTCACTTAAAGCAGGACATACTAATTACGGATATCTTTATAAACAGGTGACTTGATATAAAAATATATTGTGCAAACTCCTAACTAGGTGCTATCATGCAAACTCCTTATGCTTCTGCTAACCAATGGCATTTTGGATGTGCTAGATTTGAGTAGACTTAGGACCACATTGATGAGCATTTTGCAAATAATCCCTCAGATCATATGTGAGTGATCCCATTCCCATAATATCAGGTCTTTTAAAATAAAATGCAACCAAATATCATCCAATGGTTCACATGTGATGTGAGCTCGCGAGATAGCCACCTGGCTATTGGTTTACACTAGATACTCCCCCGGTTTTACATACACATTATTCACTGGTTTGCACTGACCATCTAAAATAGATACCACCCTTTTCAAACTTGACTCTTGTCTAATTTAAAGAAACAATCTCCCTGAATCACTACTTTTTCCCTGCCTTGGTTTGAGAGAGGAACCATTGGAACATTGGTAAGTTCAGGTAATTGAAGCCCTTGCCTCCACAAGTTTTTCAAGATCATCAACTTTAACTTTAAACAAACTCCCAAGAGCTTTGGATTCAAAAATCCAGAATAAAAAGTATGAATACCCTTATTGCTTCGATACCCCAAATATGCCTTCAGATCAAGCAGTCTGACTTCAAAGCAGAAAAAAAAGGAATAGAAATTCCATTGGGATTATTCTGCTAACGTATGACATTTAAGGCTTACTCACATATGAAAACATTCTGGATCAGTTGGATTAATCGGAGGTATACATCTATTGATGACACCAACTGCCCCTTTTACCGCAGCATCAACAAAATCACAAGTCACTTTATAGAGTGCCCTGCCACGCAATATCCTACAATAGCCAGAAATAATATCACTGTAGTTATAAAGTAGGCAATCCAGAAAGTGTGATGGTAAATAAGAACCTTTCTTGAGGATTGCTATGAGGAAACTCTTGGCAGGACTGCAATTCCTCATTCCAGTCCCTCTGCATGCCAATCAATTCAGTACCATATGACAAAACAATAGAATCTTCAGCCCTGGCTGCATCCTTTTTATGTTCTGTTGTACATAAAATTGTGGATTGCATTTAAGGTTTACTATAGCAAAATCATTAATAAAGAAATCAGTATCAAGCATTATTGACATAAAAATATAAGGGTGAGAAGCTCTCAGGCCAAGCTCAGCTGCCAACTTTTTGGAGGTACCTGGCATGGAAATGTACCGAGAAAGTTACCTGGCACGGGATAAGGTCCCAACCAAGAAGTCACTGGGAGCAAGGCCTGAACATTCTCAAAAGGATGGGCTGATGCTTTGCGATCCAAAACTTCGCGAAAACCTTCAAAAGATTTGTCCAATTGTCACTATAGAAACATAGACTAGTACTACAACACATTACACACTCCAGAGAAGCAATGAAAAACCTTTCTTAAACTCGGCGCTAATTTTTTGTAGCAAACTGACTAAAGTGCTGGCCTCCTGAGCATGTTTTGAAGGTCTTGGATCCAAAATACTTCCATTGCTAGTGTTCACATAAAAAGATTTGGAACTTCCTGTGATGCAGTACTTGTTTCCTTCTAATGTCACAACATCAATATAAATGAGATCTCCATGTAACCTGAGGAAACCATCAACAATTGTTGATTCCGCAAAAATCCAAATAGCAGGTGACAACCTTATATATAATGTTACAAGTGTTATGGGCCCTAACCCTACAACGTCCATATAAACATTAACAGCAGATCCTCACCGTGTGAAGAATACACAGAAAAATAGTACTTCAAAGTTAACCAGAATTGCAACATCAAATCTAAATGAATAACAGCAATTTGAAGCATTCATAGCATAGCCCGATAAACCTATGCAAAGCAATATAAGCCGGGATAGAAGGAAGAAGTTACAAAAAGAAGGACCCAGCAGTGTTAACCAAGATTAAAATATTAAGAACAGACAGTAAGAATGAAAAATATTTTTACTGAATCAAGGAAACTTTAAGGGGGTGGAATGGTACATACAACTTTTAGGTGCATAAAGGTTTTTAACTTTTTTACCCCTTAACATTCTCCTCACTCCCAGTTATAGGATGGTTACTGGATGGCTGGAAAAGTATGTGCAAAATGCATAAATTATATACACATGCATGGGTGCACCATAGCCACACTCAATTTTAAAGATAAAATCCAACTCTATTCTTCCCAGTGATCTAAAAAAAGGTAACCTACCTACTTAATCAGTCACGTAACTCACCCCACCTTTAGCAACTATACAGCCTAACCAGCCAATTATACGGGAAATGAGAAGGTGCCTTTTTCTCGTATGAGGCTGGTTTTTGGAACAATGATTATTCCAAAGGCATACAAAAATAATGAGACAAATATGGGAAACGTGATCAGAAGTTACCTCCTATAATTCGGCGGAGGATTGAATGAAGAAAAAACAATGCTGTCCACGCATTTGATTTCTGATGGTGCAGATGCCAACAAATTAGTGAGAGCACCAGTAGTGTCCTCCATGAAATTTAAACCATCAAGCTCCTGATTAACAGTTTTTCCAGCATCTGCTTGGCAGGGGGGAAAGGTAAATAAGATCTATATCAACATCGGGTTGTATTAAAACTTGTGTGCAAATCATAGGACTACTCAGTAGTCAGCAACACTGCAGGTGGTATTGCTATTAATATAGAATGTTATCACAGCAAACCTACACATCAAATGAGGAAGAAAATCAAGTACCTGCATTTTTTCCCTGTGCAGACTCTTGCTGCAGAGCTAGGGATGTGGATAGTGAGACATGAAGACTGGAGAGGGATAGTAATTCCCTGACACGGCGGAGATGCGACCTAATAGACCTCTCATCATATATCGCTGAAAATGCATTTTTTGCAGTTCAATTGTATCAAAATTTCAAGGGAACAATGAAAATGAATATGTAAAATGTCAATATTACATACCAGCAACCATCTCCAATGAACAGCCACCCGAAGTTATATCTGCAGCCTCAGAAATTTCATTGTAGTCCTCTAACTGATGAGTTGAACCATCTTTACTATGCATTATCAAATCATAGCATGTGTAGAAGCAAGTTTCAGGAGCATCCAAGAGGAATTGTTTGACATCGATGACAGAATCTCCAGGGCTTAGCTGTAAGTAATAGCATAATATGATTACAAAAACCCAATAAAACCCGAGAGATAAAAGATAGCACGATTTTCTACACTTACCTGCAGCTCTAGCTTTTCACCTGATTGTGTCTTAACAGAAACAGGGTAGAGATGAACCTCTCCTGCTTGAGATATGAAGCTTTCCTTGTTAAAGAAGTTGTATCTCACGGCCGGGGGTGTTATTCAGCTAGATAATTCTTCTTAGATGTCGGTGTCATAAAATGCATATCATTTGCTAAAAATATGAGCTCGACAAGACAATTCTGCGTGTGTTACACAAATACAAGAGACAAGTTTCTGCTAATTATTAATGCATATACAGCACCATTAATGTAAGAAAACAGTTAAACGACAGCAGCATACAGCGTGCTATTCATTCGGCATAGAACATATACTCATCGAGCCTCACTCTAAATTACTTCATCAGCAAAAGTACCTATGCCAGTTGTATCCTTTTAAAACACAGCAAAAAGGGCTGC
Source organism: Otatea glauca (assembly GCA_036346275.1). Taxonomy (NCBI): domain Eukaryota; kingdom Viridiplantae; phylum Streptophyta; class Magnoliopsida; order Poales; family Poaceae; genus Otatea; species Otatea glauca. Next base: position 46,754,774 of record CM070714.1, read on the forward strand.
ATTTAATTGAATTGATGAACCGCAGGGCACCTTTTCTAGTTCACAAAACAAATAAAGTATCACTATGAACATAAACAAGCGGTTGCCCTCACCTTCAGCTGGCTTCTTTGCAGCCTGCGTGGCCACAGCCGCATCCCCCTCCTCCTTCCCCACATCCGCCGCACCGCCCTCCGCGGCGGCAGGTTCACTCACTTCCCCGTTCTCGGGCTTGGCTTCCTCTGCTCCATCAGTCACCGGCACCTCCAGATCCGCCGGGACGGCCTGGCTCGCGCCCTGCGCCTTTCCCTTGTTCCTTCCGCCCTTCGACTTCCCCGCCATATTCCTGCCAAGCCAAAAAGCAACACCACCAAATCCAATCAGCCGAACCCCCGCCACAACCCGCAACACAGCAAAACGCAACAATTCTCCCCCCACTAAACCCCGACCAAACCAAGCACCATACGAGCGCACGATCCGAAGCGGAATCAAAACCCTAAACCCTCGCCCGATCGACCCCGAGCTCAACGAGGCGCGCCAATGGGCTGACTAGACACCGATCGGGGGGAGACATTGGATTAGGGGAGCGATAGGGGACCTTCCGCCCGCGCGCGGAAACTTCGCGGCTTCCGGTAGAGGGGAGGGGAGGGGAGGAGAGGCGGCGCGAGGCGGAGACGAGACGGGAATGATTGGCTTTGGCAGCGAGGGGCTGTTGGGGTAAAGTGCAGGAAGCCGTTGCCTTCGCCGGCCGCTCCTTTTATATGGGCGAGCGGGCCCCATAACCATTCGTCCGTGACCGTGTTCGCTGCGCTCTGCCGCTGGCCTCTGGGTAAGGCGCTCTGCTTCTTTTCCATTTTCTTTCTGAGAGGTGCTTCAATACTTTTCTTTTTTACAGTTATATAAATATTAAAGTATGAATGAAGGGTAGATAGAGATTACTTATCCTTTCGCTTGCTTCAAGATTTGTGCAACTTGTATTAGAAGGGAAAGCATTGAAGCACTGCTCTTTCTTTTATCTGTTCTTTTTAACTCCTTGCACGCGGGTGGTGATATTTCTGCGTCTGTACGGGTAGTTTGCGTAGTCTGCTTGCGAAGTCACCTCGGTGCAGGGTTCGCAATACGTTGACAATGGCCTGTATCGTGATTATCGATTATCAGCCGGCCTGATATACGAAACACCTCGGTAAATCGATGGAATTCAAATATAATTTAAAATCTTTATCAAAATGTGTTAAAGTTTTTTGAAAGTTTTTGTGTGAGGTCCTGAGACAATTCTAATGATGTTGTAAAATTTTAATATAATTATCATGTCTGTGTATTTTTAAAAAAATCCCAACAGTGCTACTGTCTTTTATATACTGTTCGGTTTTTAATTTTCTAGGGGCAATAAATGAAGTCTAATATTTATGAAAATTTTTGTGTGAGGTCCATAGGTAATGCTAATAATTCTGTAAAAAAAATTAGATAATGATCAGGCCTGTGTATTTTTTAAAAATTCAAACAGTACTACTATCTTTATATATGCTATTCTGTTTTTTATTTTCTAGGGACACTAAATGAGATCTAATATTTTTTAACATTTTACTATATTATCATTGGGAACTCTTTATGATAAAATTAAAATTTCAGATCATGATCAATCTTGTAAATTTTTATAAAAATCTAAAATTGTCTCTGTTCCTTTTCATTAATTGCTATTTGATTTTCTGGAAGTACTAAATGAATTAAAAAAATTAAATTTCTCTGAGATGTTTTATAGATTAATTGTGAAATATTTTGATTTTATGCAATTTGTTACAATTTTTAAATTTTCTTTATTTTTTTAATTTCCCTTTAGTTTGCAGAAATTCGAATAAAATCGTGTAAAATTGCTCAAAAATTGGTTAATTTTCTTTTTTTTTCGATGAAATTTGACCGCCGATTTCACTATTTGACTTCAAACTCATTTGATTTCTACCAATTTTCAACCGATTTTTGACAAAAATAAAAAATTATTCGGAAATCAAAAAATCGATATTCCGAACCTTGCATCGGTGGTCGGTGTGGGGAGTTTTTAGGGTTTTAGGCGGCTCTAAGCCTCCGTCAAACGCAGACTAATGATCAGCACCTCTTATCTAACAATAAACACTTTGGGTAAATGTTACCCGTAGCAGCGTGTAACAGCCTTGATTTTGACTATGTTTAGCCACACTCGCTGGTGTAAAAAACGTTTTGACTAAATTTAGCCATGATGTTGGCTAGGTCACACTAGCTAGAGAGCGATGTTGATTGAACCACCGTACTGGCCAAAATTCTATTATACTTAAGTTGATTGTTTTCCTGCATAGCATTTTAATTGTCCGTTAGTCGTTTGGCGAGCGTTCATTTGTGCATTGGATACTTTGATTCGACCAAAGCTAATTATAGTCCTTAAAGATCTAGAGACTATTCTTTCCTTTAAGCATCAATTGCAATTGCGTTTACATAGCATCAACCATTCCAAAGGAAGCTTTGAAATCAATTTTCAAAAATAAATGTTTGTGTGCTCTATGAACACACAATTTTGCTGTAGGAGGCCAAATACTTGTTTTTTGAGAAATTTTACTTATTAATTTAGGAAAAAAGCTTTTCTCCAAATTCCTACAACTACTGAAACTGGGCCAGCGCACTGAGGCACAATTCCAACAGAAAGAGCAACCAAGAGAATAGCACAAGTATTTTGAGAGAGGTTATAAAATAATTTCGGCAAAACTAGTTTTTATGAAACAAAAATGATCCAATTAGACCGCAACTGAGAAAGGAACCTTGGATTTTTCTAAAATTATGTATAGGCCCAAACTTGTAGGTAAGAATTTCCATAGTAAGTATTACAAAATTACTAAAAGTTAAGTTGGTTATTCATTCGCATCAAATCAACCTTAAGACGTACCTAACACATTAGATGAAATTACCAATCATGACACTAATTGTGAAATGAGCAAAGTACCAAAATGACAACTCACACCACGAGGTGTAAAGCCTAAATGAATTTTAGAGAATTTTCAATGGAACCAAATTTATGTTTACCTAACTATTTTTGGACAAATTACCATCCATGACATGAATTAGGAAAAACCAATTTACCCTTTTTGCCAATTCATTGCATAAGGTGGTAATACCATGGTTAACCAAATATTTTTACCTCACAAAACAAATCCAAATGTTTTCAAATTTTCATAAACTAAATGACCTCCTAGTTCTCAATTTTTTACCAAAATACCTTAGAGTGAAATTACCAATTTAACCCCAAGATATTAGGTGTACCAGTTAGGCAGCATATGCATGCCATGAGATGGCAAGTAGAGAAGATATCCACCATTTTTTTTCAAAGTAAAAACATTTTAGAAACAATCTGGTAAAATTGTTATGAAGTTTCACCTATAAATAGGGCACCTTTGCTTTATAGAGAAAGGTTGGCATTCCTGCAAGGGTGAGCTCATCCCTCTACTTCTTATCTTCTCCTTTTCTATTAGTTCATGGCTAATGTTTTTTTGCGTTCTTGCCATGACAAGAAGAAAGGAGTAAGTAGAAGGGCACAGAAAAGAGCTCAAGCATCCATCCCATAGGCATCATCCATCCCTGGGGCAAGCCAAGATTGGAGCATGAGAAGGGCATCTAAGAGTCTAGAGAGAAGCAAAAATCGAAGGACCAACATTCAGCAATTTTGGTAATAGCAAGAAAATCATATCTTAGCATCTCATAAGGAAACTGGAATGCCTAGGTTGTACATTTATATTGCTCTCGTTCTTGCTCATCATTACATTAGTGGCTAAGATCTTGTGTGGTGTCGGGACCTAATTATGCAAAATCTTAACCCTCTGTGTATACTGTATTAGTCCAAAATCACGCTAGTGCACACAATGACAACATAGATGAATTATCAATCCCATACACAGCAGAATAAGAATAAACAAACTAAATTTGATAACTTAATAAATAGTAAGATGACCTTATTGTCGAGTTTACAATTATTAGTCAACGCAAGCTTAAGCACTAAATAAGATAACTGCAGCGAAATGAAAATAAACTCTAGTGAAAACCCATCGACCTACCACACGTAATCAAAACTCCTCCTCTAAAGCTGGTGTTGACTACTCTTCTCCAACTGATCGATGATTATTACAAGGATGAGCACATGGAGTACTCGACAAATTGTGCACATAATGCAAGTCTAATAACTACATGCAAGGCTTACTCAAGAATGCCTGATATGGTTACTTTTGTATGAAATAGACTTTAACAGATGGATACGATAATAGATTAAAAACATAAGTAAAACAAATAATCAAAATAATAAGTTATCCAAAGATTTCTCAAATTGGCACACGACCTCCTTTCCCAATTTTGTTTTATAAAATTTAACCCTGGTGTGAAATTTCATAGCATTGTTCATAATAGGAGACAACGCTATTCGAATAGTTTTACAGTATTAAGATGTTATATACTTTACCCACACGATTTATCTTCTCATGCATGCGATTGACACGCTTTCTTAAGCATGTGACTAAGAAGATCTAAGAAAATCTTTCAAAAACTTTGTCCAAACATTGACCCTCTCGATAAGCCTATTCTCACCATTCCACCCTCACAAAGAGCAAAAGAATAAGAAGGACCTACCGTTGTACTATGAACAATAATTATTTAAGATGTGGTGCTGTTGTAGACACACCCTCCCCGACCACGCACATAGCTTAGTATACCACATGAGGTATCATATGTCAAGACTCGATAATTTACTAAGTTAGGTCTGTCCTATTTCAGACACGTGGTTGTATGATTAGCCTAGTTCGGTGGATTATAAGGTTAGGCCCTTAATTAACCAAGGCAAGACTTCTAATCTATTTGTTCACATAGAACCATATTAATTGATTCACACATAATCACCAACCCAATGTCACACAGACCCACCGGCATATGGCCACTTGTTATTTGCCTCAATCTAAATCATTTACAGCCCCTGTTGATTATAGTGTAACACATGCAATCAACAATATCTCGTGTGACAACATATGGCACACCCTTTACAAAGATATTCTATAGTCACTTAGTCATAATTGAATTTGCAACTTCAAAATGATACCAATAACCTGTTACATGGCTAAGCATACTAAAAACGTCTAAACCAACCCACGTTGGTGATATATTACTGACCAACTAATAATTAACCAATCTACAGTGATAAATGATCATGGCATGCAAATGACAAGGTAGCCATAATTCAAGTTGGTTGCATAACTAGTCCCGAAATAATTAAAGAGTTGATAATTTGAACTAGCATGTAATAATTTGAAACAAAAATAACTTTTATAAAACTGGGTTCAATATGATCAAAGGAAAATTGTCTTGAATAAGTCTTAGCCTTAATCTTGAGTCAACTCTTCTCATTTATATGCTCCTAGCACTTCAATGTATACGCAAAATGAGCGATGAAAAGTAAATAAATAAAAAACAGATACAAAATAAAAAAACTCTAAAAAATCAAAATAAATATACTAAAATTTAGGGCTCTATTTTTTTTATAAACTTAGAAACTTGAATAGACTCAATCGGAGTTCGTATGAAAAAGAATTGTTGGAGGATTTATTAGATAAGAAAATCCTAGAAATTGAGAGAGAAATGAGAAATTTCGAGAATATTCCCTTTAGTGAGACTGACACGTAGGACAAAGGAATATTTTAGAATCTTTTCATTTTCTATAATTTAAGAAAATAACTAAGACACCTCCATGTGTCCCCTACATGTCATAGACATGATCCACGGCAATGCTCTGGGACCTAGGGTCACCGACGATGGCGTGCACGGTGATGACTTCTTCGGTGAGGGTTTATGGGCACATGAAGGACATCATCTGAAAGAACACGATAGTGTGATCTTAGTGACACAGGTGTCGTGGCCGACGGTGACCTCCGGTAGACAATGGCTGACAAAAGTGGTGACAGCAATGGGCTCCTCGGTGGCAATGACATCCATCGATGCTTCGGCGACGGGAAGAGGAGCACCGGGTAGAACACAAAGCGTGAAGCATCTAGGTCCCCAATTCACTTTGGTTTTGGTAATTAATGACAATCATGAATAAAGGACTAATATTTTTCTCTGAGATTATTGAAAATAGATTGGTCCTAGACATGACACGCAATGAAGCATGGAAATGAAGCTAAAATAAGATTAACGCATCAAGATCAATCTCCAAGGTATAAAATTAAGGATCTTTGCATAGCTTTTGCCGATCTTAGTGTTTTGGAGAAAAGATCGGGTTGCTAGATTAGGTGTCGTACTATTAAGATGGATCTCGGCTAGTAGTTTGATGTTGATCAAGTCTGAAGGCTCAAATCATGCTCACTCAAAGTTGTAGATGTTTTGCATTGAGTCAATTCAAAAATTCAGAATATATTCAGTCATAGCCGGTGCTACCAATCATGTGAGAGTAGTGTTACCGCTGGGTTGGTAGCACCGGGCTTATGGCTAGCTTGATTTTTACAAAGAGGTGTTCTTTGGGTCTCAGCACGGTCGGTGCTACTGGCCATGTGGGTACGGTGCTACCGCCCTAGCGGTAGCACCGGCTCCAAAGGTCGATACGTTTTTTACAGAGTTGGTGTTTTGCCCCATTTTTCTTTGGCTGGTGCTACTGACCATGTAAGTGTGGCGGTAGCACCGGCCCCAAAGGCCGGCGCAAAAATTCTAGAGAAGCGCCTTTTCTTGGTTGCATTAAAAAATAGGTCCGGTGCTACCGGTCTTAGTTGGGCGGTAGCACTGGCCCTTAGTAGCAACGGCTACTGTCAGTGCATTAAATGCATTGTTTCAACCGTTGAGTTGGGTCCCATGCTAGGGCCCTACATGGGCGGTAGCTCCGAGTTTGCTGAATTTTTATGTAATTTCTCCCTAACGGTTGGAATTATTGGTGGGGGCTATAAATACCCCCACACCTGCATACTAGAGCAACTCTTGAACCCCCATTGAATACATTTGAGCTCTAGCAAGTCTCATTCCCATCTTTGTGCATTAAATTCTCATTTTGAGAAAGATAGGAGCATCTAAATGTCGCATTTAGTGTTTGAGCCACTAGACACTTGATCGACCTCAAGCAAGCATCAAGATTTGTTACTCTTGGAGGTTGCAATCTCCTAGGCGGCTTGGAGGCGAAAGAACCGGTGACTTTTTCAAAGGAGATTGTGAGAAAGCCCGGTGAGTTGTGAAGGCCGGAGCTCGCCTACCCGGAGCAGGGAAGAGCTACCATAGTGATCATGGATGGCTCATTTGCGCAAAAGAGCCGGCTTGAGTTGATCAAACTACCTCAACGTGAATTAGGGGAGACCAGCAAGTCTTCAAGGCCATGGGATAAAAATCGTGTTCATCTCTTCTTGTGGTTTGATCACTCGTATTTAATTTGTGCAATTTACATTCTTAGCTTGCTTATCATATTGATCTTGTGCTTAGAATTGCCTAGTTTATTAGACTTAACTTGTTGGTGCACATAGTGAAACATAGATAATTTAGGCTTTACTTGTCAAAAGTCATATTTCTAGTTTTGCTTGATTATTTATTGCAATTAGAGTCGAATTTTTTTAAAACCTCCTATTCACCCCCTCTAGTCGGTTATCCTTGATCCTACAAAGTGGCAAACAAAATGGTGGGGTCAATGATGACGGATACTCATTGACATCGGTGGAATCCGACAGAAAGCTCGATGGTGGCACTGTGGAGATCCTCGACTTCAGGGACGACGACAGCTCGGCTTGGCGGTAAGGTTAGGATTTTGTACATGTAGATCCGACACTCAACCTTTGCTTTTATGCACAGCGGCGACGAAGCTCAACGTGTATTCGACAGTGCAGCACTACTTGTCAGTCAGTGGCAGAGCCAAGCCTAGGGCCGCCTGGGCCATGTCCCGATGCTTGGGATCAAAAGCTCAGCTTAAATGGCCCGGGAACAGCTGGCCTCGCCCGAGGCTTGGGCCATGGGGTTGCTCCACCCTTGCTGTCAGTGGCATGGCGCGATGCAGCTCACGAATAGGGCTACGCTGGCCGATTGGGTTGAGGCAACGTGCGGGCTAGCTAGGCCGAGGGCATAGGGAAATCGGTAGGACGGGCTGGGCCAAGAAAGAGAGAAACGGATTGGCGCGAAATAAATCAACCCAAAGGCATTGCCAACATTTTAATATAGTTTTCCTTTTTAGAAAATACAAAAAAACAAATGAGAAAAAATAAAATTACAAATGCACTAAAGCAATTCAAAGGAAAATCTAGAAAATAATTCCGAGCACAGGGAACCCAAATAAAATAATTTTGATAATTGTTCAATTGAGATTTAATCACATTAAATTGTTTTTGATTTAGTAAAGCCTCGCATTAAGCTTTAATTAACAAGTAAAATTGGTGAAATTTTTTGGAGGGCTAATCTACACAAAATAAAATAAAAATGACAAAACTTGAGATGTTACATGTGGTCTCATGTTCTTACCAAGAATCACTATGGATTCTTTAGCAAGAATGTGTTTATGGTCAATATGAGAATAATTACCATGTGCAGGACGAATAATAAAAAGTGCCATAAAATGATTATTCGATGCAGTGACTAATTTATTTAGTACTCTTGTACTAAGCAAGTAAAAATGGAATAATTGTCATGCATGGAGTATGCAACTTGAAGAAAAAATGAAATGCGACATGAAGAATAACACTCATCCTATAGGGATGACAAGGGCCCAATGACAGTGGGTCCACACCCTTTACCTCTGGTCCTCAGAGGCTATTGCACGAGGGGCACCTTTGCCCTCAAGGGCTATGTCCCCATCAATGCTCAAGTACAAATGACCATCACAATTCACAAGGACTATACACCTCTTGTGACGATTTGAAGACGTCACAAGAGAACTACTATAGAGGGCAGAGGCCCTCAAGGGGCATCCTTGCCAAGTGGGCCCAGCATGACAGGTGGGGCCCACTAACTAAAATTTATGCCTTCATCTCCGGTCCACTGCCAAACAACCCCACAAGTGCAGTACAACCAACGCCTGAATAAAGAAAGCATAGATCAAGGACTACGTAATGCCATCTACACAAATGATGATTGTAACTCTCACTTGTACATATAGTTTAGTTCTATGTAGAAGGGGCAATTTAGTCTTTTGTACAAGCCTGGGAGCCTATAAATACCCCAAATAACCTCATCTGGGCTTGAACTCTCTTGAGCGATAAAAAACATATTCAACCTGGTGAGCCCTCTTAGATCCCCTCCCTAGTGGCAACTCCCTATTGGCTCACCGACAGGAGTAAAAGTCCTCTCAGATACTAACCTAAATAAATCCTCATGTTATTTTTTGTTCTCATGGATGAAAACACACCTTAGACGATCGATGTCCATCCCCACATTTGTATTTGGGTTTTATAACTACAACAAACTGATAGTCCGTTGGTGAGCAATTAGCACCCCAACCTAAAAGGGTCGAGCTGTGCATGGGTGGCTAGCATTGTCCATCATGTAGGCAACCCCCCGATTCGATACCTGGCACACCTCATCTCATACACGCATGTGTGATTATAGGAGAACACGTGCATGCATACCTCTTCGTGCTCGAAATATTAGTGATATGCCCTTAAGGTAATCATGGAGATGATTGTATCATATCTATGTTTATAGAATAATATAATTATTTTATCCGTTGAATAAATATCATTAGTATCGATCAACAAGTATGTGACTTGTTTGTAAAACTTCTATTCATATTTTGATATTATTCTAAATTATCCTTGACATTATATTATCATGTCGGACAATTGTGATTTATAGGTCAGCACATGTATTGATTGATGATTATGTTTCATGGATCATAGATATAGTGATATCAAATCAATAATGGGGGCATATATCGGAGAACATGGTGTTAGAGTGACCCACCATAAGACACTATGAGAATTGTTATATTCTTAGGTGTCATCAGTTGGTCTTATACATAGTGTATGTGGGATCTTTAGATGAGGTCGTCATAGTTTCCTACATATGTAATAGTATACTTAGGGGTTGCCAAACACTACTCTGTAACTGGCTAGTCATAAAGGTAGCTTTCGAGCTTACTATGAAACATGCAAAGGAATGTGAACGATCAAGATGGAATTTGCCATATATTACAGAAGAGATATCTTTGAGCCCCTCGATGTAGTTGAATTAAGGAAGTGTATGGCCATACCAAATGTGATTGATGAGTCAATTGCAACTAAGTAATTTACCATAGAACGAGTGAAGGATCGAGCTATCATAAGATGGCACATTTCTCGTCTTGAGCTCGATCTGGTATCGTGAGGCAAAGGGATCGGTACATGAGCATTATTTAAGTTTGTCCGATATATTCTTTATGTATAATTGGAAGTCACTATGCACTGTTAGGGACTGCTGTTGTAAGGTCGAGGATGTCGACTAGAGGGGGTGAATAGGTGGTTTTTAAAAATCCTACGAGTAATTACTAATTGCCTAAGTACCCTTATGACAAAACTTTAACAATAAATAATACGGAAGCGATAAACTAAGTTTTTGACAATTAAAGCCTAAATCAACTAGGCTCACTAAGTGCACTAACTAATTATGTCTCTAATGAGAATATGCAATCCTAAAGACAATCAAGCAATCTAATTCTAGGAATGTAAATTGCAACAATATAAATAAGAATTGTAAGCAAACACAAAGAGACACACCAATGTTTTACCGTGGTGTTCGGAGACTTGTCGGTCTCCCCTAATCCACGTTGAGGCAAGTCCAAACCACTTTGGACCGACTCCACAAATTGAGCACCCACCTCGATTCCACTAGTGGTAGCTTTTTCCCCCTCCGAGTAGGTGAGCTCCGACCTTCACAAATTCGTTGGGGCTTCTCACAACCTCCGTTGAGAAGCTCACCGCGCATGATGCCTCCACACGCCGTCTAGGTGTCGGTAAACACCAAGAGTAACAAGTCAAGCCCTCTAGTTTGAACTCCACCAAGTATAACATATGTACAATGGTGATCACCAAGTGCAACACATACACAAGGATCCCCTCAAGTGCAACACATGCACAAGAGGTTCTCAATCCACTCCTAATTGCAACACATGCAATTAGAGCTCACTCTTAAATCAAGAAGCAATTTGGAGAAGACAACACATGCACTTCACTCCCACAAACACCCAAATGAACCAGCAACCACCAAATGCCACCCCAAGGCTCCTTTTTATAGCCTCCATAAAGAAACTAGCCGTTAGGGGACAACCTAGACAAAATTCGGCAAATCCGGCACTTCTGGCCTCTGAGTCCCGGTAGTGCCGGCCTCGATCTCCAACGGTCGGCAATGGCTATATTCCCAGTACTACCGCCCAACTGGGCGTGTTTGTACCACTCGAGCGGCAGTATCGGTCCCCATGGACGGTACTGTCGACCTCATCGCAACCTCCAGAACAGTCTCTCTGAAAAATAACAACCGACGGCTTGGGGCTGGTACTACCGCACCTCCGGTAGTATAGCCCTTGAGCCCCGATAGTGTCTGCCACAGGGAGAAAACCAAGTTTTTCATAAAAACTTTTCTCCAAACCAACAAAGATTGATTATTTGAGCCATGTGATGATCAACACATGATCAAGTCAATTTGCAAAATACATTTGCAAACTCTATTCACATGCTCCAAAGAATCGCTTTAAAAACTCTAACTTATTTGCAAAATACATTCGCAAATAAACCAAGAACTTATGAGATCAATCCTCTTAGCCATGTGATGATCAACACATGATCAAATCAATTTGCAAATCCTATTCACATGCTCTAGGATAGAAACCTATAACCTCCAGCTCATTTGCAAAACACATTTTCAAATAACAACTCCAATCACTTAAAAGCAAATCTTGAGCCATGTGATGATCAACTCATGAGCAAGTCAATTTGCAAACACATTTACAAACATGCTCCAAGATATGATTCAATTAAATCATATTTTTGTAAAAACTCATTTTGTAAACGCAAAGCATAAACCTTTATTAGCCTTGTGATGATCAACACATGATCGAGTCACAAGCTAAGACTCCGATGCATGAACTCTCTATTTGCAACACATGTAAACATCTAGCTCTATGCAAACAACAACTATTAAAATCAAGTAAGATTTAATAAGAAGCAAGCATGAGTTCTATTATTTGCAACACATGCAAATACTTAGCTCTTGCAAAATCCAAATAAGAGAGTGAGCTAGAGTGAACCGGATTGAATTTATCAACACATGATGAAGCTCAAGCTAAATAACTCAACCCCTCTTAATAGTACGGCAAACCTAACTAGAAACCGGTCTCTCAACCAACCACCGAGACCTGTAAAAGATTAGGAACACATCTTTAGCCTATCTAGTTATATCTTTGTATCTAGCGATCTAGTTAGAGCTTTATGATATCCAATCATCTTCTCTCCAGGATCGAGTCTCGTCTTGTTTATCAACACATGATGAACATCTTCTTCTCTTCTCTTCACTTCGGGATCTCCTCTTGAAGCTTATCAACACATAATGACTTCTTATTCTCAATTCTTTATTATCGTTGGACTCAACCTACTTCACAGTTCATGAAAGATTGTTAGTCCAACAAACACGGTTGTCTCAATCATGAATTGCACTCTATTAACACATAATGGATACCCCAAGATCGATTGAGCACAACCCAAATCAATTTGAATAATTAATTGTGTCTCGAGTACATTGATGTAACTAATGCTTCATTATACTCAAAAGCTTTTCGTTTGTACTTAATCAACAAAGGAACACCATCAACATATTCTGAAGCGTTCTTTGATTGGTTGACAGACAACCGAACTCAATTTAAATTCATTTAAATTGACACGAGTATATATTAACTACACAAGTTTTATATACTCATTTTGATGGTTACCAAGTAATGATCCAAATTATGTTGGAGTGGTGGAAATTGATCAATACTCTTAATACCATCAACAATAGGATAAACTCTACAAAAAAACTTGTTCAAATAAATAATTTGATTTGAATCAATATGCACAATTTCTATTTGAGAATGCATTGGATTTTATCCTAAGATACCATGAGTATACTACAGCTAGGCAAGTTAATCTATACTCAAGGTTTTGTTTCAATGTCTTGATCCTTTATATTATTTTGCAAGAAGACATGGATCAATACTATTGAAACATTAAGTAAAAGTACGAACTCCTCCTAGTTGTGTGCATCCATGTAATATATAGAATTGGAAACATAATTGACACCTTTAATGTATAAGCAATGGAAGAGTTCATCATTTAACTTGAATCCTAAGTATGCAATAGGATAATAAAATGAATACGAGTGCATAGGTTTTCCATTTTCTATCCAAATTTACGACTAATAAGAATAAAGCTCAATAAACATGTTAGTCTCATAATGATTAGATTTGTCATTAAACAAAGATTAAGCATTAATCTAAAACTAATGGAGCTTGAACTTACAACTGTCAACTTATAGGCCGAAAAGAGTTTTCAGACCATGGTCGGATATGCAAGAACCTACAAGGTCACACATTTAACGGGTTGGAATACACGCTTAACGGGTTGAAATACATTGGTTTGAATTGGATCCATCACTAATGTCCCAAGTGGGTTTTGCACCTTGGTACGACTCCTATTGTAGGGTTCCAGCGAGATACTATATAAAGAGAGGCTGAGGGAACGTTTGACCACCGCTCGAGGACGTTCAGCCACTGCTCGAGGATCATCGGCCACTGCTCGAGAACGATCGGCCACTTCTTGAGGACACGCGCGACGTTGAATCGGGCTGCTTCAACCCTCCTTTCGCTGCATGTGCGTCTGATGGTAATGACCTATGATCTCTCACTTACTTGGTATCTTAGTTTACATGGTAGAATTTTTAATTTATGCTAGTACAGTCTATCGTATTCCTTCACACACTCCCTGAGGTGCTGGATAAATTCAAGATTTATTCATCTCAGGAACGCACATATTTTTTAGCTTATGAACGCACGTGCGAATAGTTTTTATCATCTTCCTACAGAAGTTGAACTCAAATTCTAGTCATCTACATTCACTCGGGCAGCGGTAGGTTGTCACCGTCAACAGCTACCATACGTGGACTTTGAGTGGCGAGCATGCACTTGATTAGCGGTTCATTACATTTTTCTTCTTCAACTCAGCGTTGCAAACATTTTTTTAAGCAATTGCAGAGCGGCAAAGTCCCCACATTGCTTAGATGACCTGGATCTAGGACTGTGAAATGCAGATTTTTTTTTACAAGCTTGTTTGGTTACTTGCATGCATGAAAAAGACAGCGAGGCTTGTGAGATGCAATATTCCATCTACTGGCCAGGTTAGCTGGAAACGCAAAAAATGAGCATTCCTCCGCAGTCAGCTCAACTAATTGCATTACTAGAGAGTAATTAGTGCATATTAAACGGTATTAGTGTATACTAGTATAGTGCTCGTGCTAACGCTACGACGGTAGTACACCCGCTTATCAATTAAATGAGAAGATAAGTATGAATATAACACTTAATAATAAATAATCACAGTGCCCGTATGCGAGTACAAAAATGAAGATATAACACTCAATAATATTTTTCGCTAAACGTTTCCCGTATGCTCGTAAGACTTGTTCTTATGTCTTGAGGGATATTTTCTATACACTCATTCCACTTGTATTTTAGTATTTTAATTAAGAAAAACTTTCTAAGGATAGGTGAATCCTGTAAGTACATTGTAGAGCATTATCAATATAGATCTACTTTACAACCTTATAAAAAATGATTAATAAAATAGAGAGTACCGACCATACAGATCCGTGCATTAAACTATTGACCATTCAAGATGTGCATGAAGTTCATGACCAAATAACCTGTCAAGTTTCTGCACAACATTTAATTGCTACATGTAAGTACACAAAAATTTAACTATTTACTAATCATGTGTAAATAACTTACCGATCTATTGTTTTTGAAAAAGACTTTGGAACTACAATACGCTAATCATAGATATCGTCATTTCATAAGGGATTTACTATCCTCATATCACGATCGAATATTATACCAATTTTTTGTATTCTATCAAGATAGTAACTTGATGGTTTATCCGTTGGAACCTATTAAGGTAGAGGTGTTGGATCAATAACGGAGATAACCCTGTCCTTCATATCAAACGATAACATACTGAATCGTCCTCCGTGATGAAAAGGTAGCATACATCTACAAATATAAATATTATATCTTTTGCACACATATAGTAACATAATAAAGCGTCAAACAATTTATTAAGCAAAGCTTACTATTCGGCATTCAGACAACGCAATTCCAGTCTCAGGCCAAGCATCAAATAATTTTGCAAGCTTCTCATCTTCAACCTTGACACGAAACTTATGGTACCGTCGGTAATTACAAAGTGGCTGTGATAAATTAAAATATTAAAAAATAGCTAGTTGATTATTGCATAATGTGCCCACTTTATCTTGCGATCATATTGTACGTACTACATATTTGGAAGGAGAGCGAAGCAAACAAGGAAATAAATAGTGATGATCCGCATGTAAGGAAACCAGACTTTAATTTTTTACTGTCCTGGCCAAAAGTGTACTACATATTTGGAAGGAGAGCGAATCAAACAAGGAAATAAACAGGAAGGATCCGCAAGCAAGAAAACCAGACTTGAATTTTTTACTGTCCTGGCCTCGTGATCGTATTTTTTTCCCGAATATGATCATTCTCGAGACTTTTTTAGGATCTAGCCCCATAGAGCCTAATTTCAGCGTACGGAGAGTGCTGATTTTTTTTTCATCTTTTATCCACGGAACCAGCGGTCTGTGAGTGCTGATTAATTTTTTTAATTTTTTCTCGCAGAACCAGCGGTCGGCTAGCTCAATTTATTTTTCCACATTTTTCCGAAATTATTCAGTGGACGGGCACCGCTTGAATTTTTTTTCTTCATTTTTTCTCCCACGCTTGAATTTTTCACCGACCACCGAGCATTTCTTTTTTCTCTCAAAATTATCAAGCGGACGGGCACCGCTTGATTATTTTTTTATTATTTTTTGTGAATTTTTTACTTTATTGGCATCATCGTTATAATTTTTTTCAAATCAGATTCTCGCGGTGATGAATTTGCGATTGTAGCCTCGAGCCAGAAAAATTCAGCGGAGCGGTGGTGCGGTATTATTTACCAGCGCCCAGACTCGAATTTTTTACTATATTAGTATTGTCGTTATAATTTTTTCTGAATCAGGCTCTCGCGGCGATTAATTTGCGATTGTAGCCTCGAGATAGAAAAAAAAATCAGCGGAGAGGTGCTAGCATTATTTTTTTCGCGGTCGAGAGGCACGGCGGCCGGGAGGTCACCGACCAGCAACCTCACCGCGTCGCCAAAGCCACCTATGGCGACCGTGGAGCCGTTGCAGACCCGCATTCTCTCGGACGCGCTGCCCCAGCCGCTATTGCAATCTCCCGACCGCGCTGTCTCGTCTCCCGGTTTTCTTTTCCCAGCACGTAATGTATGATCCTTTCTTTTTTCAAGAAGTTTGGTTCCTTTTACTTGATTTCAGGACGTTTGTTTCCTTTTCCTTGATGATGTTGGAGGTGGGGGAGGTCTGTTGTGGGCCATAGGGATGATTAGACACACTAAACAATGGCCATCGGATGTGGGTGAGTAAAACTGAGGAAAGATCTGAGAGGTTAATTTTGATGGAGTCAAGTTTCTGAGGACGTTTCGCTGGGTGCACGAATGTTAGGTCATCTCTAGTGGGATGCACTATTTGGGATGGACGTAGAAAAAAATGTTTACGTGCATTACAAAGGAGTATAGATTAAAGTGGATTAAGGTTTAATAGCACAAGTAATGACTATTGACTACTAGAGTATTTTACGACGAATGAAGCTTTGCTAATATTTTTTTCAACCTTCACACATGCATCCATGGTTCAAAATCTTACCGAGATTTCCAAAATTCCTGTCAAAAATTTAGATTTCGGACAGGGCGAGATTCCAAATCTCGGCAGGATAAAAAAAAAGATTACTATAGTGATTTCACTCAATTTCGGCGAGATTCCGGCCTTTTGAACTGAGATGATAATAAATTCGACCGATTTTCATGCTTTTTAGGACCGGATTTGGCACCAGTTTTTTTTGTGAAGGATTGTAATGTCTTTTGTGATGAATACATGTGAAAATTTTGCAAAAAAAATACATATACAAATTATGTAACTCTAAACCCTTATGCATGAGTTTTTCATATTTTTGTCATTTGTTTTCTAGCTTCAATATACCATTTCGCATGGGTTTCAAGATTGCCGAAATTTTGTTTTTTCCAGACAAGAAATTACTAGATTTCAAATTTGGTTTTTGTGTTTTGGCCGAAATTTCAGATTTCAGCCGCTATTGAGATGGGGTCCGAAAACAAAATTTGAAACATTGCATGCATCATCTCTAATACAAATCAAACAAACAATATCTCTATACTTATATTCTGAGTCTAATTTAGTATAGGCTAGTTGCTTTTTAAGCCAAACTAGGTAGGAACATCGGTTAGCAAAGAAACTTTGTGTTCTTGAAATTGCGTGCGACTCCAACCAGCCGGACTGGGAGAATCTTTTATCCAAACCGGTTCCGTGAGCACCCGGTTTGCTGTTCCGGCCCCAACACTCCCTCTCAGTTCCTTCACGCATCATCTCTCCCCCACTCTCGCAGGCGCTCGCTCGCTGTTCCACTTCCACGCTATTCTAGTCCCGATCCGATTCCCCTCGCATTTTGACGCGGCAGCCATTTTAACTCGACTCTCCCGCCGCCGCGCAGCCTATGGACCTCCCCGTGGTGGATCTCGCGCCGTACCTCCAGATCGCCGGCGGCCCTGCGCCGGCGGAGGAGGAGGGGGTGCGCGCGCTGTGCGAGGCGGTGAGCGCCAGCCTCCGGGACACGGGGGCACTGCTTGTGAAGGACCCCCGCTGCTCCGCTGCCGACAACGACCGCTTCCTCGACGTCGTCGAGCGCTACTTCGCCCGATCCGACGACTCCAAGCGCCTCCAGGAGCGCCCCCACCTCCACTACCAGGTAAATGATGAGCTAGAGGTAGTGGTACCCTCCTATCTTTTTCTGCTTCCTAGACGAATTTTGATGTGTGATTCCGTGAGATCGGAGGCGAGGGTTTGGGAAAATTTAAGCCCGACCTGCTAGGATCAGTAATACTTAGTTTGTTGGATCAAGTTCTCTGGTATGATCCGTTGCATTGTAAAATAGTCATGAGAATTCGTCCACTTAAGATTGCTACATCCAACAATTGTGCTGAACGTGCGGTGTCTTAATTTGTCCCCATTGTGATGACGGATTTTGATTCTGTTTTAAATTATAAGGTTGGTGTGACACCTGAAGGTGTGGAGGTACCTCGCAGCCTTGTCGACAAGGAGATGCAAGACAGGATCAAAAGTATGCCCGAGGAGTTTCAGCCAGCCACCCCAAAGGGACCAGACCCGAAATGGCGGTACATGTGGAGAGTGGGTCCTCGCCCTGCAAATACCCGCTTTAAGGTTGTGATTTCACATGATCCTTTCAATTCAGTGTAGAGGTTGTGATTTCAAATGACCCTTTCAATTCAGCGTAGAAGTCTTGAAAATGTTGCCTATCATGGTGGTGATTTAGCTGTGTTGTATACTGATGCGTAATTAACCTTGTTTAGGAGCTGAACTCAGAACCTGTTATCCCTGATGGATTACCTGAGTGGAAAGAGACGATGGATTCCTGGGGTTCTAAAATGATTTCTGCAATTGAGGTACACCTCATGCTTAGTACTATTTCTGAATCAATGTTTTATGCACTCTTATGTGCGGTTTTGCTGTATGATACCAATACACAGGTTGATTGTGTCATATGGTTATGTAGGTTGTTGCTGAGATAGCTGCAATTGGATTTGGCTTGCCAAAGGATGCATTTACCTCTTTGATGAAGGAGGTAATGTTGTAATTCTCTACAATCACTTGTTATGTTAAATCTATTTGAAATGCAAGTTCTTAAAAATAATGCCTAGTGTCGGCATTGTGTTGACTTAGTAAACTGAAAATACCTTAGTGGGTTCTAAGATGTAGTATGTACTGTCGTTTTCTGAATCATGCAATTCAACAGCAGTCTTATAGGTATTATTTGGCTTGAAGTTCTGCAATCATCTCATTGGCATTCTCAATTATATTCGTGTTTCAATAGGGACCACACCTCCTAGCACCAACTGGAAGTGACCTGCAGCGTCATGGTTCTGAGGGCACTGTTTTTGCTGGGTTCCATTATGATCTTAACTTCTTGACCATACATGGTCGAAGTAGATTTCCAGGCCTGAACATTTGGTTAAGGAATGGTAAAAAGATGGAGGTGAAGGTCCCTGTTGGCTGCCTTCTCATTCAATCAGGGAAACAGGTTAGCTTTGCCACTTTTACTGGATGTACCTTAATTTTAATTGAAGGTAATATTCACGGTTTAATGAAGGGATATATTTATGCAAATTAGTAGGGGTAAACTATGTCAGTTTAATGATATCATCCTTAATGTTTTGTTCTGAGTACTTGTTTTCATGAAATTGATGCTGTTGTCATCATAGAAATAAAGCTTTAGTTTCATTTTTGAGCCATCTCTCAAATATCAAACACTTATGTGATCCTTAAACAAAACACTTATGTGGAAGTGGTAAGCAAGTGGAAGCTGAGCCTTATTTCTGGGAACTTGGGTGTGTCAGTGAAACACACACACAAGAAGTGCACCTCTTCACTAATTAGTTTCTTCCTGTACAGCTGGAATGGCTTACAGGTGGTGAGTGTTTAGCTGGAATGCATGAGGTAGTGGTAACCAAGAGAACATTAGAGGCTATAACATTTGCGAAAGAGCAAAATAGAAGCTTGTGGAGGGTTTCGTCAACAGTATGTTCTCAATTCCCTTTCTGTGTTTGCTAAATTCATGAGAAGTTTCCAGAAGTTCAATTCTACTTGCTCTGGTGAGCTATTGACTAACCCGTTTGTCTGCTTGTCTAATTAGTTATTCGCACACATTGCTTCTGATGCGACGCTTAAGCCATTGGGCCACTTTGCTGAAACACCCGATGCTCATAATTATCTGCCAATCTGCGCTGGGGATTATGTCGAACAGGAGCTCTCGGCGATTAATCTGAAAGGAAAGAATGGATTCTAGACATCATGCAGACTTCTGATTAATTTGATGACTCATATAATGATCAGAACTCGGAATGCCATAGTCGAAGCTCATACTTTTGTCTTCATTCCCGGATGCTCACATGCTGAGGGTGCTTTTGTTATTCCCAACAAAACACTTTTATGTCCATGCAAAGTATGTTCATTCAATTATCTTGCTAAGATAAAATGGATACTCTGTTGTGTACTAAACTTACATCACCTGTGAAAATCAAATAATACTGTTTTAAATTCCAAATGAAGTAGCAGAATGATATCGGCCTTGCTATCCATGAGTTTTCCTTAAAATCCATCCTGTAGCTGTTATTCTCCTCCTAATGCAATATTTCACCGGCCAAAATTATACTCTATTCATGATTCCCGGCTCACCTTCTGCCCGCACCGGCTGCTCGATGCACGCGAACGAGTTCTGCCGCATCAGCTCGGCGAACGCCGGGGGCGGCTGCTGCGGCAGCGGGCATGGCTTGTGCGGGTGAGCCGGCGCGTCGGACATGCCGTCCCACAGGAGCACGTGGAGCAGGGTCGGGCGCAGAGCGCGCCGGTGCAGGGACAGCTTCTGGCTGAGCGAGACGGTGTCGAAGCAGTGGATGGCGCCGGACGTGGACACCATCCACGGCCGGACCTTGTTGCCCGATACCCTCGAGATGACCAGCGGCTTGGACGCGCTCTTCGCCTCCCGGTAGAGGTCGCGGAGCCCCGACCGCGTGGACGGCGCCTGGCGATCGCCGTCGTCCTCCATGACAGACGAGATGTAGAAGAAACCCTGCCCAAGAGTGATTCAGTTCAGACGCACGATCAAACGAGAGAAGTACGTAGCGAGTAATGATGGTGTCGAGGACGTTGTAGGCAAGCTCGATCAAGTTGGGGAAGAAGCAGTAGCACCTACTAGACGGACACCAGCTCGAAGCCTCGAAGGATCAAGGCACGCCAGACGACGCTGTCTTCAAGGAGATTCATGCCCCATTGACAGATCACGTCGAGACAAATCCCAAATGCACCGCCCTTCACAAAATTCTGGAAGCATCTCTGCATTAGACTTTTTTTTTTCCATTTCATGGTCATACAAACCAAAATATGTAAGTTGACTCGTTTGGCCCGAATAAATTCTTCCCTCGACAAGATGAACAAAGTTGAGAAACCAGAAATGAAAAGGTATACTGCACACAACCACTCATACATAGGTGAGATAATGATGAGGTGAGGTTCTGTAGTTCTACTGGAGTTCTGGCAACACAAAGACAACAAAAGAACGCTCCGAGCTGATCAGCTGCGGCATGGAATCTTCTATGTTGTCCTCAGTTTTACAGTCCCTCTCGTAACTTGTTGGAGATTTCCGGTAGCAAACTAAAACAGTTCCTGCATTGAGTAGGGAGATACAAAATAGTAGTAAGAAGAATGAAGTTGTGTGCGTAAGCTAAGACGTGTTCAAACCTTCAAGTGGGCGCTGTCTTAGCAGTTGAGGATTACCTTTGTATTATAAATTGGCGACAACCACCAATCCACCACCATTGATCGTTAATTTTTGTCCGCTGATTGGGTCAGACGAAGACCGAAGAGGTACTAGCTGTTAAGGAACCTCGTTATCGAATAGTCCGGGGTTCCCTGAACAGATCTAAAATTGGAGAACAGAGAAAGAGACACAGGTATATGGGGAGCGACAGCGGAATTCTTTATTGCTTTCTGAATGCTTGTACATAGGGGGACCCCCTCCTCCTTATATAGCGCTCACCTAGGGTTTCGGCTAAGGGACCATCGTGGGCTTTCTGTTGGGCCACGTGGTTTCTCAACACTCCCCCTTGGGCCTTTTGCCGCGAGATGCTTATGCCTCATTAAAACTCCAGAAAAACCCAGTGGGAAAAATACTTGGAGAAAGAGTACATAGCATACGCTTACTATGTTGCACGAATTGCCTCGTTAAAACCTTATGCAAGAAAACTTCATTAAAAACTTGCTAAGGAAAAATAGTACAATTCACCCAAACTTCAATTGCTAATCTTCGAGATTCATATTGGGTATTCATAATTCATCTTCGAGATTTATGTGGGAGTATGTGAAATATCTCCCCCTAAAATCTGCACTTCTCTAAGTCTCATCATTCCAATTCCTTTAACGCACCTTTCAAAGGTAGATACTGGGAGTGATTTAGTGAACAAATCTGCAAGATTTTCGCATGACTTAGTATGCAATATCTTGATCTCATTCATCTTATGCAATTCATGAGCATAGAAGAACTTGGGGTTGATATGCTTCGTGAGATTGCTCTTCACATAACCCATCTGTGCTTGGGCAACACAAGCTGCATTATCTTCATAGATTATCGTGGGAGTTTGCTCAATGTTCAAGCCACATGACTTCTGGATGTGGTGAACCATTCTTCGGAGCCATGCACATTCACGAGATGCTTCATACAAAGCAATGATTTTCGAGTGGTTTGTCGACGTCGAGACAAGAGTCTGCTTAGACGACTTCCAAGAAATTGTTGTTCCTCCACATAGGAAAACATAGCCAGTTTGGGACTTACCAGTATGCGGGTCTGATAAGTACCCAGCATCGGCGTAGCCAACCAAATTCAATTCATTGTTTCTTCTAAAGAACAAACCAAGATCTTTGCTTCCTTGGAGGTAACGGAAGATGTCCTTGATCCCTTTCCAATGCCTTTTGATGGGTTCTGCACTGTACCGTGCTAGCAAATTCACGACGAACACAATGTTCGGCCAAGTGCTATTCGCAAGGTACATGAGCGCTCCAACTGCACTCAGATATGTGAATTCTGCTCCCAGGACTTCCTCCCCCTCTTCTCTAGGTCTGTATGGGTCTAGGTCTGCTTGGAGTGACCTTCCGACCATTGGAGTCTTTGCAGGATATGCTTTTTCAAATCCAAACATTTCCAACACTTTCTGCGTGTAAGTTGATTGATGTACCAAGATTCCTCCTTGGACATGTTCAAGCTGCAAGCCTAAACAAAACTTGGTTTTACCCAAATCCTTCATTTCAAACTCAGACTTCAAGTATGAGCATGCTTCTTCAATTTCTTCATCCGTCCCAATGATGTTCAAGTCATCTACATAGACGGAGATTATACAGAATCCATTCGGGGATCGCTGTATAAACACACATGGACAATATTCGCTGTTTGTGTAGCCTTTCTTGCAGAGAAAATCACTCAAGCGATTGTACCACATTCTTCCTGACTGCTTTAGCCCATACAGTGATTTCTCCAATTTCACACTGTACATGTTTCTATTTGCTCCGTCTTGGTTCGGGATAGGAATTCCTTTCGGTACTTTCATGTATATCTCCGAATCCAAGTTTTCATATAAATATGCTGTGACAACATCCATTATTTTCATTCTCAACTTCAAGTTGACTGCCATTGAGATCAAATATCTAAAGGTAATTCCTTCCATGACCGGAGAATAGGTTTCTTCATAATCAACTCCAGGACGTTGATTGAAACCTTGAGCTACAAGCCTTGCCTTGTACCTTACAATTTCGTTGTTTTCATTTCTCTTCCGAACAAAGACCCATTTGTGACCTCTGTGGTTTATATGGGGAGGTGTGCGGCATCTGAGCAAACACCTCTCTCTTGTTCGGAGAGACTAACTCTGCAGATGATTGCCTTTTCCATTCTTCCCAATCTAGCCTTTTCTTGCACTCTGCGAGATGCGAGCTCGGGATCATGATCAATGATCGAGGCAATCTTCTTTGCAAAGTATGCATCGATATTGGTCGTTGCTCTATTCGAGGATTCTCTGTTATTACAAAGTTTATGGCCATTTCTTCATGGGGTGCTTCATGCACTTCTACTTGCTCTTATTGCTATTCCCTATCGCAGAGCAAGTTCCTTTAGCTTTCATCGCCTATGTGTGCGCACACATTATTTTCTGCGCTTCTGCGAGTGGAAGATTCAAGTGCGAATTGCCTTTCTGTTGGCTTCTTTCGGTGCAGTGTCTCAACTGGCTCCTTCTTTCCTTGGGGCATTTTCGTGATTGGTTGGGGTAAGTCCTCTCGCCCGCTTTTCTCGGACGTCTCCGGTACTTTGGGTTTGAGGAGCCGGTTTCTGTTCTTTTCTTTGAGGCCTCGAGCAGGATGAGGATACCTTCTATTTTCTTTGGTATTTCCACCCTCTCGGTGCATTTCTTGCGGGTACATGCGACTTAACCACGCCTTCATATCACAAAATGATCAGTCGTTCATTTGCTAAATTCGCAAATCAATTATCTTACGGACTTCTTGATTTGCTTCATTAGTGCAGGGTCATGTGCGGGATCGGTGGAATGCCATATGATTTCCGGTATTTTTCATCCAAAGGTTGATTTCCTCTCCCCAATGACGGAAAACGGTCCTCGTCAAAGATGCAATCAGCGAATCGGGCTGTATGCAAATCTCCAATCATGGGTTCCAGATACCTGATTATGGATGCACTCTCATAACCAACGTATATCCCAGACTTTCGGAGAGGGCCCATTGCAGTCCGCTGAGGGGATGGTATAGGTACATATACCATACACCCAAATTTTCTAAGATGGGAGATCTTCGGGATGATCCCGTGCACAAGCTGCATATGAGAATGGATGTTGTAGGCCGACGGTCTGAAATTGATAAGAGCCGCTGCGTGCAGGACTGCGTGTCCCCAACAAGTGTTGGGCAAGTTACAACTCTGCAAGAGCGGTCTGGCAATGAATTTAATCCTCTTTATTAGTGCTTCAGCTAGCCCATTCTGCGTATGGATGTGCGGTACGGAGTGCTCAACTGTTATCCCTGTTGCCGTGCAATAATCATCAAATGCCTTTGAAGTAAATTCTCCAGCATTGTCTATTCTAATGGAATTCACGCGATGATCAGGGAAAGCATTCTTAATTCTTATGATCTGCGAGATCAGCTTTGCAAAAGCATGGTTTCTTGTTGACAATAAGCATACATGCGACCATTTCGAGGAAGCATCAAAGCGTACGACAAAGGGCTGAATCGAACCGCAAATATCCCCGGATGCGTTCGGGAATGCAGGATTTCACTTTGCACTTTCATGACAGAGGGTCTAGTTATTAATTTTCCGGTGGCACATGCAGGGCACACAAAATCTTCATGATTTGGGAAATTTTTAACATTAATGCCATGACCTTGTGAGTTGTTCACTATATTTCTCATCATTCTAAGACCGGGATGGCCTAATCTACCATGCCATAAAGAAAAAAACTCAGAGCTTCTAAAAACAGTCTTCAAGGAAGTATACACTTCGGGTGCATGAATATTCGTGTAGTACAACCCAGATTCATATGAGGGGCATTTTTCTAATACCATTTTTCCATATACCGCGTGCTTCACAATGCACAAGTATTCTTTGCCATTTTCTTCATTGGTTTCTACGTGAAAACCATTGGCGCGGAAGTCTTTGAAGCTTAAGAGAGTGCGCGTTGATTCGAGGTACAAAGGGCTTCTTCGATTACCAAAGTTGTACCCATAGGCAATATAATAGTGGCTCTTCCTGAGCCGATTACATATGAGTCGCTTCCTGCGATCGTAGTAATCTTTCGAGCGTTCTTCGTGATCGTCTGAAAGTATTTAGACTCTCTTAAGATGGTATTTGTTGTGCCACTATCAACAATGCATATCTCTTCCATTTGGACGCTACATGATTTCTAGATAAAAAAAGTATAATTCCAATCAAACAGAGGCAAAATAATTCAAAAATTGCTTGTAAATGAAAGAATACTGGAATAAAGAATAAATTACATATTTATTCATGAAAGAAGTATGCTCTTCTAGAGCTTACAATTCATTATTCAAAAGAAATTGCTAACAACCATAATCTAAAAAGAAAATGCGATTCATGCATTTAAACGGCAGTGCAAGGCTTGATCGTTTTGCTCGTGATGAGGTTTTGCGTCCCGCGAGGACCACGGACCAATCGCGACGGAGCTTCTTGCCCCCAAGAACGATCTTCACGTCCAATGCCCAAGTGAGGTATTTCTGACCGTGCGGGGCCAGTTCTTCAAACTCACGATTCACGATTCATGATTTCAAAATTCCGACATTAGATTACTGCATGTAATCTGATAGAAAATGGTCGCAATAGCATAAAGTACAGAAAATAAATTTCCATGCATTGCAGTATACAAAATAAAGCAATGAATTCAAAATTCATAAAAAATATTCATAAATGCAGAGTATAAAGCTAGAAAAATTAACACAAAGCCAAATAATTTTTGCAATTTTCTGTCAATTTTTTTCTTCAAATTTTCTGCAAATTTTCTTTTCTTTCTTTTCTTTTTCTTTCTTCTGTTTTTCCTTTTCTTTTTCTTTTCTTTTCCTTGCGGCCGAACTGGCCACTGGGCCTTCCGACCCATTACCGCGCGCGATGGCTAGGGAAAAAACCCTAGCCGCCACAGTCCTTCCGCCTCCCATTCTTGGTGCACCGCCTCTCTTCCCCGTGCGCGCCGCCTCCCCCTTTGCACGCCGCCGCCTTCTCTTCACCCTTGCTTCGCCTTCCTCGGCGCGCGAAGGCTCGGCCTTAGGCGGGCGTGGCGGCGGCGGCGCAGCCTTTGCTTGGCCGGCGCGGCACGGCGGTCGGCGATGACGGCTTTGAGCCGAAGGGGAGCGGTGAGGCCTAAGCGGCGCTTGTCGCGCGTGGAGGCCGGCGCGGCGACGAGGTCGGCTGCGGCGAGGCCGAGGCGCGCGCGGAGGTCGGGCGGCGACGGCGAGGCCGGCTAAGCGGCGCGGCCGGCGCGGAGGAGGCGCGGCCGTCAGCGGCGCGGGACGGGCCGAGGCGGCGCGAGGTGTGGCCGTGCGGCCGCGGGGGCCGAGGCGGCGGCGGCGTGGAGGCGGTGGTGCCGCCTGGCGCGGTTGGGACGACCGGCCGGGCGATGGCGGCGACGCGGTCGACGGCGGCTTGGCCGGGGCGGTGGCACGGCTTTGGGCGGGGCGTCGCGACGAGGGCGAGTGCGTTCCGTAGCCAAGGCGGCGGCAGCGGGATAACCGTCGAGCCAAAGCGGCGGCCGTGGCAAGGAATCGCGGCGCGGCTCACGAGCGGTCGAGGCTGCGACGCCGTCTTGCGACCGACCGGGCGCGCGGCGGTCGGCGCTTCTGGCGTGGGCAAATGGATGGCACGGCCGGCGGCGGCGCCGTGCGCAGAGGCGCCGCGTCTTGTGAGGCGCGGTTAGCGGCGGCTTGTGGCGCGATCTTGCGGGCGAAGCGGCGGCGAGGCGGCGGAGGTGCGATCGCGACAACCAGCGCGCCGACGACAAGCCGACAACACGGCAGCTGCGAGCGCAGTCTTGGCCGAGGCGGCGACGGCCGGAGCGCCGAGGCGATCGCAAGCCGTGGCGGCCGGGCGCGGCGTCGGCAGTGCGTCGGGTGCGCAAGCCGAGGCAATGGCAGCACACTGCGGGCGCGCAAGCCAAAGCAACGGCGATTTTTTCTTCTCTTGCATGAACAGTAAACTGAAATGTAGATCCATGTCGTTGTAGCTTCGTACCACGCAACGAACACAATACCGAATGCGCAGGTTAGAAGCATGCATTGTAGCTTCTTGCCACGTAGCTTCGAGCGATCGTCGTGTGGCTTCGTGCCACGTGACGAAAACGATACAAGATGCGTAGGATAAATGTATGCATAGAAACGACAAGCGTTTAGATTCAATCGTTGAAATCCCACCTTTTCTTACCCTTCAATCTGAACTCCGGTAGAGCTTCGTGCTGATAACGTGTTAAGGAACCTCGCTATCGAATAGTCCGGGGTTCCTTGAACAGATCTAAAATTGAAGAACAGAGAGAGACACAGGTATATAGGGAGCGACAGCGGAATTCTTTATTGCTTTCTAAATTCTTGTATATAGGGGGACCCCCTCCTTCTTATATAGCGCTCACCTAGGGTTTCGACTAAGGGATCATCGTGGGCCTTCTGTTGGGCCACGTGGTTTCTCAACGCTAGCTAGCTTATTCCTCCTCCGAATCAACATTTAACTGTCCATATATGCTTTCTTGCTCGTTTTTTCTTGATTGCATTTTCTTTCTACTTTATAAATTACTGTTTCCGAAGTGCCTCGATTTGAACTGCTTCGTAGCTTCTGGATGTTTTGAATGTTCGGTAGAAAACTAAATTCGGAAATGGGGAAATGCCTGGCTAGAGAATCGCAACCACTCAATTTATTTGGAGAAAAATGGCACAAAAGAAATTTCCCAAAAGAGACCTTACAATACGGAAGGTAACCAGGATTTTCTATCAGCAAGCGAAGAAGTTACAAAATTGCATAGGGGAACGTAATCTATATCCCTTTATAATGCACCTAAGCAATTTTTTCTACGTCCACCCTAAATAATGCACCTCATTAGAGATGGCCCAATGTTCGTCCACCCAGCAAAACGTCCCCAGAAACTTGCATTCATCAAAATGAACGTCTCAGATCTTTCCTCAGTTTTACTCACCCACATACGATGGCCATTATTTAGCGTCTAATCGTCCCTGTGGCTCACAACAGACTTCCCCCACCAACATATTTAGAAGGAGAGCGAATCAAACAAGAAAATAAATAAGGAGGATCCGCATGCAAGGAAACCAGACTTGAATTTTTTACTTGCCAAAATTGTACGTACTACATATTTGGAAGGAGGGTGAATCAAACAAGGAAATAAACAGGGAGGATCCACATGCAAAGAAACAAGACTTGAATTTTTTTATTGTCCTGACATTGTGATCGTATTTTTTTTCGAATATGACCCTTCTCGAGACTTTTTTACGGATCTAACCCCATAGAGCCTAATTTCAGCGCACGAAGAGTATTGAATTTTTGTTTTTATTTTTTATCTAAGGAACCAACGTCTGTGAGTATTGCTTAATTTTTTTTCAATTTTTTCTCGTGGAACCAGCGGCCAGCGAGCACTGTTTAATTTTTATTTTTTTTTGCTTGCGGATCCAACGGTCGGCGAGCGCAGTTTATTTTTCCATATTTTTTCGAAATCATGCTTGTAGCCCACAACAGACCTTCCCTCACCCCAGCATCAACAAAGAAAATGAAACAAACGTCTTGGAATCAAGGAAAAGGAAACAAACGTCCTGAAAAAGGAAAGGACCATACATTACGTGCTGGGAAAAGGAAACCGGGAGATGGGGCAACGCGGCCGGGAGAACACAAGTCTGCAATGGCTCCATGGTCGCCATCGGTGACTTTGCCGACGCGGCGAGGTTGCTGGTCAGCGACCTCGTGGCTGCCGTGCCTCGGCAAATTTATAATTTATTTTTAAAAAAAAATAATTTTATTAAGTACAAAATAATCGTAAGTTTTTTTGAGAATTTTTCTAGAATTTTTTAATCTTATGTGCTATCTTTTCAAAAATCCTTGTATATTTAAAAAAAATGAAGGCAACTCACCTGTAGCTTTTTCTAGCTGCAGCCCAGATCAGAGAAGCTTCTTCTCTTCCCTCCCTCCATTAAAGTAAGAAAGAAGCTCCAAATCTCCATCAATCCCGCACCAAATCTCCTCTTTCCATCTATGGTGTTAATTCCACAAATTTCGTGCTCTATTGCCAAAATTTCCTCCCAATCTAATTTGATCCCAAATTATGGTTTCCATAAATATGCTTGTTTCGGGGCTATAAAAACCGGCGAGCTCTCCTCCACCCCATCGCATTGCGTAAATCCCCAAGTGCTCCTTCTTGTAAAGATCGCCGGATTTTAGAGGTAATCCAAGCCATCACCGTCATCTTTCCCGGCGAAATTCACCGCAACCGTGACTCCTCCTCATGAGCGCCGGTGTCCGGCGATCTCGCCGCACCAAGGTTGACCCATCGCGACCGGCCGCCACCCCGGCCTTCCTCCCTTTGTGTGGCCAAGCCCGAGAGCACGCTGTGCTCTCTGTGGAAGCTACAAAAAAATAATCTAAAATCGAAAATTCTTTTTCTTTCTCTTTCTTGATTTAAAATCTTTTGGGAGCCCGTTTTCGCCCGTTCGACCTCCATTTAGTTCCGTTTTTCTTTCTAAATTCATTTAAAATTCTATAATTCTCTTTTATTATTAAGTGTTGTATTCATACTTATCTTCTCATTTAATTGATAAGCAGGTGTACTGTCGTCGTAGCGTTAGCACAGGTACTTTACTAGTGGCTAATAGAGTACGAACCCAATACTTTTGATAATAGCTGCACTTCCATCGTCAGGACGAAGGTAAATCTTTGCCACCTCTGCCAAACGCCCATCGCATTAGCGTGCTCCAGAACATACACCATTGCAGGAGTCAAACGAAAGAAGCAAAAGAGTATCGGAAAACTGATATGCTACTATAGCAACGAAAAAGAGTAGAGAACCCCTACAGAGTTTATCATGCAAAGTTCATTGCAGGAGTCAAACTACAATGTTTCTCTCGCAAGCAGTGATTTAAATAACCTGCTATAGCTCTGAGATAGCTTTACTATAGCTTTTCCAGACGTAAAATACAGCTACAACTGTTATAACCACTATATTGACCACTATTTCCGCTATTTTTGTAACCACGATAACTTCGTTGTGCTACATTTGTCAATTCTCTTTATACTTTTAAACATTAATTATGTTTTGGTCATGATCTTCTTTTATCATATTTATTATCTTAAATTGAATTAATTTGTCTCCTAGAAATAATAAATATTAGTTAAAATTCAAATCTATCTCCTAAATTACATAATTATATATATTGTTTTCTGTTACACATTGTACAACTAAGGGCCTGTTCGGTAGTGCTTCAGCTGTTGCTCCTTTCAAATTCTGCTCCAACTCCTGTTGATTCTGATTTTTTGAGGGATCAGGATTAGTTCTTGAAAGTGTAGCCTCCAGATTCTTGAAAGAGGGGATCCAAGAGAGTGGGAAGAGAAGGGAGCCGTACCTAGGCGGCACTCGTCATGGGCTCAGCGGCGTAGGCGGGCTCGAGGTGGGGCCCGATTCGGTGGTGCTCGAGTCGGGATGGAGGGCTCGAGGCAGGGCCCATCGAGGTTGAGTCGGCGGTGGGGGGCTCGAGTCGGGGACAAAGCGCTCGAGGCAAGGAGGTGGGGCACGAGGCTTGGAGGCAAAGTGCTCGAGAGGATCCGCGATGCACGCGGGGAGCAGGCTCGAGGCTGCTCCGTGCGCGACGTGCGTTTTGAAGAATCGCTCCAACCGGATCCGAGAATTCATGGCGGGGAGCTGAGAGCGTTCGATAGAGCTCCGGCTCTACCGAACGGGCTCTAATATATAAAATCATAACATGTACTCCATATATATATATGAAAAATGGTTCATACTCCTGGGAGTACGTACTCCACCTTGCCTTGCATATACTGCTTAAACAAAAAAATTATACCTCTTTATCCTTCTGAGCATACTCTAATAATGGTTATAAGATACTACAAAGTGAGTTCCATGAAAAATTTCATTAAAGTTCACTTTTTATAGCATAATTTGTGTTTATACTCATTTTATATATGAAAAAAGATTATATGATATTTATATTTTTTAGATGTGGTATGTATAGTTTTTTAGGCATACTCCTTTTTATGTGCGTATATAAAGGAATTTGCAAAATTCGCTAAAAATTATGCACTCCTTTACAATTTTTTATGTGGTTCAATATATTATGATTAGTCTATGAGTGCACCAAAAGTGATAAAGGAGTATTTTAAGTTCGTTTATATGGTATTTCAGATGTGGTAGTAATTACTCATGGAGTAGAATGTGTGTGTCTATATATACTTGAAAGAGTAAAAAGTATGTATATTATAATAAACCGTGACATGTAGTATAGTTTCTGCGATAGCATTTTCATATCTCTCACCACGACGGACCGCGAAACGCGATTTAAATCCTTGCTTCCAAGGTCATATAAGGGGTGCTTCAAGAGGGAAAATATAGCTATATCATCGAGCACCCATGCAAAATTCCAAGAATCTTTTTTAGGTACTTAGATGTTGTATTATCTATTAATTAGATATAATTATATACATAAGCACCTGTTAATTACCGTTGTTGTAAGATCGAGGATGCCGACTAGACGGGGTGAATAGGCGGCTATAAAAATTTCTTCTACGATTAATTAAAATCTCACCTAAGTACTCTTATATCAAAACCTAAATGATAATAGATGCAGAAGCGATAAACTAAGGTTTTGACAATTAAAGCATAAGTCAACTAAGCTCACTAAGTGCACTAGCTAATTATGTCTCTAACAATAATTTGCAACCCTAAATACAAGCAATCAAACCATCAATTATATGAATATAAATTGCTTGAGTATAAATAAAGAATAGAATGCAAATCACAAGAGACACACCGATATTTTACCGTGGTGTTTGGAGATTTGCCGGTCTCCCCTTATCCACATTGAGGAAAGCCAAAAATACTTTGTACCGACTCTACGAATTGAGCACCCGTCTCGAATCCACTAGTGGTAGCTCTTTCCCCCTCTGAGTAGGTGAGCTCCGACCTTCACAATTTTACCGGGCCTTCTCATAATCTCCTTCAGAAGGTCACCGCGCACGACGCCTCCACACGCCATCTACGTGTCGGCAAACACCAAGAGTAACAAGTCAAGCCCTCTAACTTGAGCTCCACCAAGTACAACACATGTATAATGGTGATCACCAAGTGTAACACATACACAAAGCTTTCTTCAAGTGCAACGCATGCACAAGAGGCTCTCATTCTCTCCTAATTGCAACAAATGCAAGTAGAGATCATTCTTAGCTCAAAAACTAAATATGAGAGTGCAACACGTACACAATACCATCCAAATGCTCAACAAAGACAACAACAACCAAATGCCAGCCCCCAAGGCTCCTTTTATAGCCTCCACAAGAAAAACTAGCTGTTGGGGGGCAAAATAGGCAAAAACACCCAGGAAACCAGGTCATACTGCCCTAAGGCTGGTATGATCGGCCTTCGGTCCAACGGCTAGAAAAAACTAGCCGTTGGTTAGAAAATTCGGTCATACTGGACTTCAAAAATCGCCCTTTGCCCAAAATACCCCTTCTCTGAAAAAAAACACACCGAGGTGACCTCGGCCATACCGGAGACCGGTATGACCGGAGAAGGTCCGGTCATACCAGACTTGGGGCCGGTCATACCAGTGCTACAATCACTAAAACACTTATAACTTCTTACTCCAAACTCCGATTTAGGTGATCTTGGGCTCTATGCGAAGCTTATCAAGAGGGCTACAATCTTCACCCATTTTTAAGATTTAAGCAATCATAGATATTTTTAAATATCATAAAAATAAATACTCTAATGCAGTCATTCAAGTTTAAAATCTGATTACTCGAAATCCATCACATAGATTTGATCAAGAGCATGGCTACAAGCTAGCAAGACTCAATAAGATCAAATTTTGAGCCATGTATTGATCAACTCATAATCAAAATAATTTTGCGAAACACATTTGCAAATTCTAATCACATGCTCCAAAATCAAATGCATGAGCACAAATATTTTGCAAAACACATTTGCAAATAAACCGAGAAGCTATGATGTCAATCCTCTAGCCATGTAAGGATCAACACATGATCCCGACACTTTGCAAAACACATTTGCAAATATCAACACATGCTCTAGGATCGAAACCTATAACCTCTAGCTTATTTGCAAATAACAAATCAACATTTTGCAAACACAAAGTATAAACTTTACTTAGTGTTGTGATGATCAATATATGATCAAATCACAAGCTAAAACACCGATGCATGAGCTCTCACCTTTTACAACACATGCAAAACTTAGCTCCATGCAAAAATCACGTAAACCAAATTACATTAGCTATCTTCCTTTTGCAACACATGCAAATCCATAGCTCCATGTAAAAATCAAATCGATTAAGATTCAATAAGAAGCATGCATGAGCTCCCTTATTTGCAATACATGCAAATACTTAACTCATACAAGAACCAATCAAGAGAGTGAGCTAGAGTGAACCAGATTGAGTTCATCAACACATGATGAAGCTCAAGTTATAAGACTCAACTCCTCGTAATAGTACGACAACCTATACTAGCAACCCAGTCTCCCATCCAAACACCGAGATCAGTAAAATATTAGGAACACATCCTTAGCCCTAGCTAGTTATATTTTTGCCTTTCGCAACCACTTGGAGTTTTCATGGTGACCGATCATCTTCTCTCCAAGTCGGAATCTTCATCTTGTTCATCAACACATGATGGACTCCCCTTGTCTTAGCTTCAAGATCCTCTCTTGACGCTCATCAACATATGATGACGTACTTGTCCCATTTATCCATCTCAACCTTGGACTTAACCTATTTAAAACTCATTGAAAGTGTTAGTGAAAGGACAGGGGATGTCGCCTAGAGGGGGGGGGGTGAATATGCGAATTAAAATATTTAAAACTAAATTGCAGCGGAATAAAAAATTTGCAGCTAAATAAAATCTCCCGAGGGTCTAAGTCCGGAGTGTCCGGGACTTTTATCCGGATACTCCGATATGTCTGGACTGTCCGGGGTCAGGAGTCCGGATACTCCGGATTGGACCCGAGGGACTGAGACCGGAGTGTTCGAGACTTATCTCTGGATACTCCGAAATGTCCGGACTATCCGGGTTCAAGAGTACGGATACTCCGGATTTAAAACCTCGAAATGAGATTTTAAATCCCTGCAATTTTTCAACAATATACTTGAATACAAAAGATCTAAATGCTATCAGGTACCTGGGGATGATGTAGATCTAGAGCCAAACACAACAATAGAGTAGATCGGGCAATTTCAAGATTCAAAATCAAGTACTAAAGCAAGAGAAAGAAGCAAACTTGGAGACGATGATTTTTC
The DNA here is from genome assembly GCA_036346275.1 of Otatea glauca. Lineage (NCBI taxonomy): Eukaryota > Viridiplantae > Streptophyta > Magnoliopsida > Poales > Poaceae > Otatea > Otatea glauca. The sequence continues at coordinate 46,789,724 of CM070714.1, forward strand.
ACCCGAAGTTCGGATCCTTGAGGGGATCCTACGTCTTCGTTGAGGCGGCTCGGTCACACTTGAGCCGGGGTCTCTTTCAACCCTCTTCCTCCCGGTGTTGCACAAATGCACTCGCCGGTCTTTACTCCTTTGATTCCTTCCCTTACGGAGGCGGAACCGGCCTTCACAAACTTCCCACGACCAACCACACAAAGCTCCGGTGGCTCGTAGGCAACCTCCTAGCCGTCTAGGAGTCCTCAACCTCCAAGAGTAACAAATGCTCACGAAGAACAAGCTTGGAGATGAAATCAAGTGCTCAATCAACTCAAATCTCACTCAACCTAGCACCTCACTCATCAAACTCTTCCCAACCCTTCTCACCAAGGGGATCACTTAGATCTAAGGGTAAAGAGGTGTTTTAGGGGGCTCAAGAATAAGAGAATAGCTCCTCAAATCAGTGGGATAACGGCCCCTTTGAAGTGAGGAAGAAGGGGACTTTAAATAGTGGTTCCAAAAAAACTAGCCGTTGGAGATAGTGTGCACAACCCGGATACTCCGGAAAAAAAACCCGGATACTCCGGACTATCTGAGAGCAGCCACCGAGGGTGTCAATCCGGAGTGTCCGGACCAAATATCCGGATACTCTAGATTGCACTGAGTAGCCCGACGAAAACGAGCATAACTTTTGACTCCGGACTCCGATTGAAGTGATTTTGGACTCTACCGAAAGCTAGGAACGAGGGCTACACAACTAACAAGGTCTCACTACCCAAAACTCAAAGGATAAATACAGATTTCACAAAGAATCCAAGGAAGACCTTGATAGCATCTAGGCACCCCTCAATTTATTTTTATATTATCATGGTTTTGGTATTGATGACTAAGTTAGTAATATTCAAAGCTTGAAGATAAGTGAGCTGGAACCTTTGATGAAATAAGCTGGTACAACAAGATTAAGGCTTTTAGTTTATATTTTATATCTTGAGAGATGTTTTAAGCCAAAAAGCCTAGGTGTTTTATCTTTGTTTAGTTGTCCAAAAAGAGGGACTTTGCACAAGGAAATAGTTTGTTAGGCAAAAGCAAAACCAGATCACTTGGAGCAAAAGACACTTGGTCTTTACCCTTCTAAAAACTATACCTATCAGTTCAATGGACCAATCTTTACCTATCCATATTCTTTAGTCCGTTGCAAACCTTGAATCTATTCTTTGTCAAAACTCCTTTCTTGCGTATCTGATTTTCAGATTAAAATATACTCACATCCATATCCACATATTCTTGGTCAAACATTCCTTTAAAATCTTCTTAGTCAAAAGTCTACCCATGTATGACGGACCAAATATTTTGGTCCAGCATATATGTAATATTCACTCCTCAAGATGTCGGACCAAAGATGTATTAAGTTTCCTATCCTCGTGGACCAAAAATATGGTCCGCATCCCTTCGATGTATAAGTTTTTGGCGGACTAAATCTTTGATGTACCTTTTAATCGAAACCTAAAACAAGTATTCTCAATCTTCTGAGAAGTCCATGTATAACGGACCAAAAAATTAGTCCGAAGTACATGTGTCTTCTTGCCAAAACCAATCTTCTATGAAGTCCATGCATAACAGACCAAAATTTTTGGTCCGAAGTACATATGTCTCTATTCCTGGCAAATCTCTTGCTTTGGCTATGTATGACGGACCAAAATATTGGTCCGACGTTCATAGGTCTCTATGCCTAAGCAAAATCTTTTGAAAGTCATGTGTAACGGACCAAGCCATTTAGTCTGATACTCATATATATCTCTCAGTTGTATGCCAGACCATCTCCTTGATCAACCCATGTACTACGGACCAAAATATTTGGTCCGTCGTGAACTCTGAAATTTGGTTCGACATACACATATCCAGTATCGCTAAGCACTGATACATAGTCCGTTGTACGTGTGTATTTCATTGTTTCGACATCCGACACGTCCAACGGCCATCAGAGTGTAACGCTATTTTCATCCAAAATGGCTATATAAGCATTTCCTAAGCCATCTACCAGAGATAGATGAACTCCTTACTCTTTGTCATTGACATATAGCTCTCATTCTGAAAGAGGAGTCTGTGCTTCATTCTTCACACAAAAATCTTCATACATCCCTAAGTGTGTAAGCTCCAAGTCAGTGTCTAGTTGTGTGATTTGCAAAGGGAATCAAGAGACAGAACTTGTGCAAAGTTTATTACTCTTGGATCTTGGTGATCCTAGACAGCTTGGAGGAAGTTAAATAGTGTGACCTGTCCAAAGGTGCTTGTGGAAGGCAACTGTGTTTGTGAGAGGTTTGGAACTCACCTCACTAGAGAAGTGAAAGATTTACCTGAGTGAACACCAAAGCTACTGCGACTAGCTTTGGAGAAGTGAACTTCGGAAGAAGTGCTTCAACGTGGATTAGAGTGCACTCAACCACGGGATAAATCTTTGTCTCTCTGTATCATTTCTTTTATTGCTTTACGTTATTTTTACTTGCTTGAACTCTGCTTTATTCTTGCTATAAGTTTCTCTCGATAAAATAAGTTTAGTTGATTAAATTTGCTAGAATCTGTAAAATTGCCTATTCACCCCCCCTCTAGGCCATATCGATCCTTCAGACCTACAATTCTCACTTTCCGGCACCACCAACACCACTCTCTTTCTAAGTTTCATATGGATGAATCACTTGAGCACTTGACACATCTAAAAGTCATTCGACATCGCATCCCTCTTAATAGTACGGCAATCCTTAGACTCAAATTAAATCAAAGATAATATAAGTCTAGAAATAGTCACTTGCCATCTTCTTTCTTAATGTCGATGCATGAAAACTTTCACCATATAATTGATGACATCTTCGCCTTGCTCAACTCAACTCGATTCACCTCATGAGACTCTCGTCCTATCAACCTTGACTTGATCATCCTCTCTGACGATCTCCACACCAAGTCGATCTTGACTTAGTCCTCAACTCTTGGTGACACTGCCGTCTTGTTGACCTCGGCTTAACGATCATCCTCCAAGATACCTTGGTCATCATACACATACGGGACCTAATTCTTTCCAAACTATTCATGAAAGACATTAGTTCCAAAAGCTCAATAGATATAAACAAGTTAGTCTCATACCAATATAATCATATTAGAGGTTTGTCATTTGTTAAGCACTAAGTTAAGCATTTACTCAATTTCATAGATTATCATTATATGCGTTTGTCATTAATCACCAAAATAACATAAGTGCCTAGATGCACTTTCAGTTAGTCCAAAGCACATGGTTGTCTCAATCATCAATGCACTCCATTAACACATAATGAATATTCCCAAGATCCTTTGATCTTATCCTTAGATGATCGACTACAACCCAAAGACAATTGATTGAAAGATTAATTATGTTTTGATTATACTAATGCAACTAATGCTTCACATAGTCAAAAACTTTCAATTGCCCTAAGATTAACGAAGTGAACCATCAATATATGATTAGTTCTTTGTTGATTGCATGGCAACCGAACACAATTTAAATTGAATTTAAATTATCATAAGTATATATTAACTACACAAGTTTCATATACTCAATTCGATGGAATCTAAAAGTAATGATCCAATTTATATGGAATGGTGAAAATGATCAATACTCATAAGACCGTCAACTATAGAATAAACTCCATTAAATATGTGCATACAAATAATTGAACTTGAATTAATATGCTATGAGTATATTACAACTACACAAGTTAAATATACTCAAAGGGTTGTTTTAAAGTAATAATTCTTGAAATTTGTAGCAAGATGAAAATGATCAATACTATTGAAATATCAAGATAAAGCATTAACTCCTCCTAAATGTGTGCATTCATGTATATATAGGATTGAAAACATTATGCATAGTTTAAGATTGAAACTACGGTGAAGTTCATCTTTTATCTTGAATCTAAGTAATTCATCTAGAAATAGTGGAGTTGCATTTGATGTATACCTTTAGTATTTCCATTTTTCAATGAGATGAGACTAACCAAAGATATACTTAATAAAAGAGTTAGTCTCATATTTGGATTTATCAATATGATCATGAATATTATATCTAAGGAATGCAACAAGATACGATAATATGAATTCGAATGCATAACTTTGATATTTCCATCTTTTTCATCCAAAAGAAACTAATAAGAGTTAAGCTCAACAAAATAGTTAGTCTCATAAAAAGATTTGTCGTTAATTAACAATTGAGACTAATCAATATTATGATTATCAAGAGTGTTAGTTTTAATATTAAATTTATCATTAACACCAAAGCTAAAGTAATGGATAACAAATCACCATGCAAAATGGACACACTTTTGATACGCATACCATTCATCTTTTAACTTTGTTAAGATTCCGTATGTTTAAGTAATCTTTTGTTTTTATTGTGTATTCTAGCCTTAAAAGGTGAATAAAAAACAAATAATCTGATTTTAGGAATTAGTTCTCACAATCCAGTCCACATGTATACGCTAGAATCCACAATTCACTTCATATGTGATTATGTAGATTCTGAAGAATACAAATATGAGAATTGAAACCAAAGACAATCCCATAATCCATAATCAGCTTCTCTACGGCCACAATCTAGAATCAGCTTTTAAAGCTTAGGTTGTAGGCAGCTCAGTACTGCACTCTTATGTAGAGGGAGCTTGTTCAAACTATGAGGAAGTATTTGCAATAAACTTATCATCAATAGCAATAAAATTGTCGCCTAAAGTATTTTAATTACTTATTCAGATGCTGCTGTAGATTACTTTGGAGCAGGGTTCACATTATCATCGAAAATCGATCGATTTTTGCGATTTTTGCCCGTATCGCCACGGTTCGATTTCTAAAACCGCTCGATAAACCCGTTAATTCAAAAAATAAAAAAATTCGAAAAAATGTATGTTTCGTAAACCGGTCGAAAATCGGTGAAAATCGAGCGATTATCGACAAAAATCGACGAAAATCGCTAAAAAAATCAAGCGCGAGAAGAACACAATTGGTCTGTCGATTATCGGTGAAAAATCGCCGATTATCGGTGAAACTCGAATTTTTTTTAATTTTTATTCCAAAAAGTTTGATTTTAAGACCATTCGATTTTTGACGATTTTCGATCGATTTTCGACAAAAATTGGTACCGATTGAGGGACGATTTTTCAGGTCGAAACGATAATGTAAACCTGCTCTATGGAGCACAGCTGCACAGAATCAAACGAACAGGCAAGAGACATGTAGCGTCCGATGCGTGCGAATAGATAGAGGTGAAGCGTTCGATATTGAAGCATCGGACGTAAGACCGGTATCAATTCCCATTTTTTAAACGAACCGCCCGTCGATCCGCCGTGCAACCACCAAACACCGCAGCTAGCACCAACCCACCACGTTTCCGCCGCGTCGGCAAAACACGCCCTTCCATTGGATGAACCTGCTGTTTGGTGCTCATTGCTCCGCAGCGGATCAGGAGTATATCGAGCGAGTCGAAAAAACGCCGCCGCCCCGCATGGCCCACCGCGCGAGCGCAGCCACCGATCCACTAACCCGTGCCGATCGGACGGTCCAAACGTCCGCACCCGTACGGAGCCCACCCCTACGCGCGTACGCACAGGATGGCGCAAATCTCCAGCGCGTAACAGTACGGCCCACGGCTCTCCCGTTTCGTTCGACTCTACCGCAGCGGCGGAGATTAAAAGGCTCGCATCGTTTCTAAGAAACCCTAGAAGTAGAACCCTGGTGTTATATACCTCCCCTTTCCGCCGCGCCGCGCTCGCCTCTGAAAGATCGGAGGAGCGGATCCGCCGAGTTTGGGAAAGCCCTCGCCTCGCCTCTCCTCTCCTCCGGTCCCGACGGGTGAGTTGCGTACTGCCAAGTTTCTCGTCCTCTTTTCCGGCTAGGCCTTTACTTCTCTGCCTATTTCTGGGATTGGTCGAGCGTGCGTCGTGCTATATGTAGATCTGCATGGCCGTTGCTTCCCAGATCCATTTGTTTCGTTACGTTTCCCCTGTTGGTTCGGATGGAGGTAGTTTCGGGCTTCAGAGTTCAGATCGGGTGCTTCCTTCCCCTCTGGTATGGAGGCTCTGCTGTTGGTTGGTTAGATTTCTTGCGTTTCTGGGTAGAAGTATGTGTCTCTTGCGATCTCCCTGTGCAATCTTGTTTAGAATCTTTAGATCTGTAGATCGGGAGGCCATTGGCCGGGTGGGGCGAAGTGGAGCAGGGAGGAAAAAAAAGGTTGCGTTTTGGACCGGTGTTTCTTTCTGGTGACTGAAGGGGACTTTTGTTAGATCCGTTCCTGTCGTGTGCCGTCGGATGTGTGATCTCGTTCCCAGAAAGAGGGGGAATGATGTTTTCCCTCCGATTTGTTCTATGTGCCACAGTACTATACGTCCTGATTTGTATGCATCCATGTGTAAATTTTGCTGCCCTGTTTTGTTAATGTCCCGTTCGTAGGCTACCTACATCGAACCGGCCCTTCTGTTGAACAATTGGGAAAGGCTTGGCTTCCTCATGATTTGGTGTAACCTGATATTGTGCACGAGCATTCCTGTTCCTGCCATGTATTGGAGACGCATTGAATTTTCCTAATACGATTCGAGTGCATCTTTTTACTGTTTGAGATTCGTTGTGTTCTTTGAAAAATAATTTTTAGTACCATTTTTTATGCAACTTGGGTGCATCTTCTTACTGTTGTAGATGCACTTGTTTAAATGAGTTGTTTGGGTTTGATCTAGTCACAATATTTTGAGTATACCATTGTCCTATTGAATTTGTTAGGTCTATGTGTGCATCCTTTCCGTGCACAATGATTGTGCGTAGACTGAGTTTGAGGAATGGAAAACCCAAAGCTAGTCTAAAGTTTCCATTGAATCTCCTCCAGTAACTGCATTTAACTACGATTGTATCAGTATGCTCTTGTTATTATGTATCTAAATCCAAATTAATATGCCCATTGTATCTTGTATGGGACTGTTGTTTCTTTGATAGAAAGCTCACTGGTCTATTTTTTAATCAGACCAAACACAGCTCTCTAAATATACTTGTTTTTTTAAGTTATCTTCAATTTTAGATCTTGTGAGAGTTTTGTTCAGGGTTCTCTATTGTTGTCGTCAATGTTGCAGGACATTATTTTTAGTTGGTGATGGTGGACCAGGCTAACCAACCGACTGTCCTTCAAAAGTTCGGTGGGCAGTTCCACCTTGGATCCAGCTTCTCTGAAGGTGTACGGGCTCGTAACATCTGCCCTTCCATCTCATCGTATGAAAGGCGGTTTACCACAAAGAACTACATGACCCAGAGCCTTTGGGGTCCTTCAATGTCTGTCAGCGGTGGCATCAATGTCCCAATGGTGTCATCCTCTCCAATTTTTGCCAATGCACCAGCTGAGAAAGGTGGCAAGAACTTCATGGTTGATTTCCTCATGGGAGGAGTGTCGGCTGCAGTTTCGAAGACTGCTGCTGCTCCTATTGAACGTGTGAAGCTGCTTATTCAAAACCAGGATGAAATGATCAAAGCTGGTAGGCTCTCAGAGCCATACAAGGGTATTGGTGACTGCTTTAGTCGCACCATTAAGGATGAGGGTTTTGCCTCACTGTGGAGAGGGAACACTGCTAATGTTATTCGCTACTTCCCTACTCAGGTAGCCCACATTTCTTGAAATATGTGATGCTTTTTAGCATATGTTTCCATAGCTTTTATAGTCATATTATGGTAGATAGTGTAAAAGTTGATATTAAACACTTGAATGATGGATGATATGCTGGAATAGCTACACTAAATACATGAACAGTGCATCAGATGCTGGTTATTCAATAGCTTGTAGTGATATTATGATGCTTACTACAGTCCCCTCGTAAACATCTCAACAGTATGCATATGCTTTTGCAATTGCAACACCTAATTTTTATTGGCATGTTCTGAAATTAGTCTTGGGAGTCCACGAGTTATAATTTATATCTAAGAAGTCCACGAGTTATAATTTATATCTAAGAAATCATATTTATGTTCCTAGTATGCATATACCTATACCAGTGGATTATTGTTGCGTCCTTTCCTATCAAAGTATTTTCTTGTTCTAATGATTGTCGATTTCTTCGTCTCCTAGGCCTTGAACTTTGCATTCAAGGATTACTTCAAGAGGCTGTTCAACTTTAAGAAAGACAAAGATGGTTACTGGAAGTGGTTTGGTGGCAACCTTGCCTCTGGTGGTGCTGCTGGCGCTTCCTCGCTGTTTTTCGTGTACTCCCTCGACTATGCTAGGACAAGACTGGCCAATGATGCAAAAGCCTCCAAGGGGGGAGGTGAAAGGCAATTCAATGGCCTTGTGGATGTCTACCGCAAGACTCTCAAGTCAGATGGTATTGCTGGGCTTTACCGTGGATTCAACATCTCTTGTGTTGGAATCATTGTCTACCGTGGTCTGTACTTTGGAATGTATGATTCTCTGAAGCCAGTTGTTCTCGCTGGCAATCTCCAGGTTTGTTCTAGCTATCTCTCGTCATCCAATTGTACTTTATACCATGACTGTTTTGATCCCATCATTAACCTATCCATCTTCATGTGTTTGTAGGACAACTTCTTGGCGAGCTTCGCTCTTGGTTGGCTGATCACCATCGGTGCAGGTCTTGCATCTTACCCCATTGATACCGTACGCAGAAGAATGATGATGACCTCTGGAGAGGCCGTCAAGTACAATGGCTCCGTGGATGCTTTTAAACAGATCCTGAAGAATGAGGGTGCTAAGTCACTGTTCAAGGGTGCTGGCGCCAACATCCTCCGTGCCGTTGCTGGCGCCGGTGTGCTCTCCGGTTATGACCAGCTCCAGATCCTCTTCTTCGGAAAGAAGTACGGCTCCGGCGGTGCGTAATCGGACACATATGATGACGAACAAGAGAAATCTGTTCCCAATCCCGCTCCGTCAGGATCTGGTGAATTTTCCTTACATACATTGCCCTCGGTGAAAAATCGAATGAGTTTTAGTGTTGGTCTTATGTTCCTGTTTGCAATGTGATGATAGGGTGATAGCATGTGTTCCTTAGCCAGTAAAATTTCACAGCTCGTTTCTGTACTGCATCGTCTTGGATTTATTATGTCCCAACGTTTTGGAAGGACAACGAGATTCTGGATTTGAACTGATTTGCGTGTTCACTTAATTACTACGTTTCAAACAGTACAAATTTGATGTGCTACTGCTACCCATTTAGAACGGAAAGCATGCATTTTGGATTTTCACTTGTATTCCGGTGAAATTAGTGGTGGCATGCCACGATTCATTGGAACGATGCTGAAACGATACCCAACGAACGACGGGTTACGAGCACAAATGGCGACTCTCTCCGTTGCTCCTGGCCGCGCAGCTCGCCAACCTATGTCTGTCCGCGTCAGTTCCCTCCCTCAAATCCCTCTCCTGCAGGCGGAATTTCCGACACGGAAGCTTTTTTTCGGAAATAGAAACGGAATTTTTTTGATGGAAACGGAAATGGAAGAGTCATTTTCGTCGGAAATAGAATCGGAAATTCTATATAAATGAAACCGAAAATTCTGTCGGAAATTTGGCCCATTTGGCCCAACAAAGAGAATAGAGAATTTACATTTATTTTCGAATTAAAATAATTTCAGAAATACAAATGGTTTTATAGAAAATATCAAATAGAGTTCAAAAATTCCGAAAAAATTCTCAAAAATACTTTGGAACGTTTTGAACCTAGGAAAATTATTTCTAGCATATTTTTGGCTTTATTTTTCATGAATAAATTAATTATATAAATATAAAAAATAGTAAAATAGCATTTATAAATTCCAAAAAAATCCAGGATAAATCTTAGAAAATCATAAATGAACATTGAACAATAATATGCAAATTTTAGGGTATTACATCTTTATAGTTGGAGGAGCAAGAGGATGTCGATGATAATGATATTTAGGAGGATACGATGGTTTGATCTGGGGTACAAATAGCGAAGAAACTTTCTAGTGATACCGATGAACATAACATTGTTCTTGTATCCACCTTTGTGATGGAATGAGTTGAATTGTTTTTGTGGTCATGTATATTGTGATCATGTATTACGTTCTTGTGGATTTTTCTACTTTCGTTTCCGTATCCGTTCCGTTCCGCATCCGTTTTGATCATTATTCGTTTTCGTATCCGTTTTCGGGGTTTCCGATTCCGTTTCCGTTACCGGTAAAAGATGTGGAAACAAAAACGAAACGACCATTTACCGACCGTTTCCGTTCCGTTTTCATCCCTACCAACACATCGCTGCCCGCGCCGCCTCCACCGCCTCACATTCGGCACCGGAAGCGACCGAGGCCACAGAAGAGGCTGCTCAGACCAAAGCCGCCTAGAAGGATGAGGCGCAAGTCGTGCTCCCCACCGAGTCGTCCGATCCGCCAAACAATACTACCCTCATTTTCCCATCAGCGTGGTAAGACTGTGCATACGATATAATTGGTAAATACGGTTCGGTAAATACAATTTTTAAAGAAATACGGTAATTAAAATGTGATACCAAATATACTAAATAGAACTTCGGTTCGGTATCGGTAAATACCATAATATTTCGGTTCAGTATCGGTAAATACCATATTTACCAAACTAGCATGAATTGTTCTTTTTTACTTATCATTTGGACATCGATACGGTTTCTAATACGCACATTTGACCATTACTCTATCTAATTATACGTTAGTAAAAAATATTACACACATTTGACCATTACTTTGATAAATCTAGTGATATTTTTTCTACGTGAAACTATACTTCATACACAATTGATCATTACTTTATCTAATTATACATATATTTTTTTTCTATTTTGCTATTCGGTTTACTCGCGGTTTTTACCGAAAAAACTGTATCCCAAAAATAAAAAATTTATCATACCCTACCAAATACTGTATACCAGTCAAACCGAGTTGACCAATTCGGTTCGGTTTTTTTGGCACGGTTTTTTTGGTTCGGTGATACCGTGCACAGCTCTAGACAGAGCTTGGAACTGTCTATAGATACAAGATAGGTTTCTTGTGCTATGCCACGTCAGAAGAAAGGCTGGGAAATATGCAAGTGCATTTCACATCAACGATAACTGAGAAATTAAATAGATAAGAAATAATTTGATCCTCGAGTCTATTACTGTCTACAGCGATTGGAGATCACGAAGACCAATTATCTTGCAAAAAGATGAAGAAACAAATGCTATTATCATGTTATCCCTTCCACAATACATGGATGCGAGACTAACTCAAACCATTAGCTAGCTAGCATTGTAAGTTTGTAACAACATCAATATGTCTCAAAAAACAAAGAAGCAAAAAACTACTTAGCATAATTAATACAAAATATGCCACATTTTTAGCTAGTACTATCTGGCAATGTATACTATATATTATAGCGCTGAGGATTGTCGTGACCTGAGGTGCGCCACATCAGCGGCTTCACGGAGAGGCCTTCCGAAAAATTCGAAATCACGTTTAAGTCCTTCGATCGGTTTTTTATAACAAAATAGACAAAAAAAATTCGAAATTATATTTAGGTCCCTCTACGGTTTACGTTTAGGTCTCTATGCGGTTTACGTTCAGCTCCTCTCGGCGGGTTTTAGCACAATGGACTTGAAAAAACAAAAAATATGTCCACGATTTTCTAAAAAAACATAGATTCGCCGAAAGTTTATAGTGTTTCACGGATTTGCCGACAAGTCCTAGCGACCTATTTTTTAAAAAAAATAACACGAAAATCGAAATTAAAAAAATACTTCCGCGGTTTTCTAAAAAAAAACATCCGCGGTTTTCTAAAAAAACACAAATTCGCCGAAGGTTTATAGCGATTAACCAATTTGCCGACAGGCCTTAGCGACCCATTTTTTTAAAAAATTTGCGAAAACCGAAATAAAAAAATTACGTCAGCGGTTTTTCTAAAAAAAACATATTCACCGAAGGTTTATAGCGATTAGCTCATTTGCCGACGGGTCCTAGCGACAATTGGAAATAGGCCAAAAAGTTTGGCTCCTCCCTTCCCAACCTTTCTCGCGGGCTAACAACTTCCTTTTTTTTTAAAAAAAACGCCGATGATTTATAACAGTTCACAGATTTGCCGCCGGGTCCTAGCGGCAATTTTTTTTAAGACAAAACAAGATTTTGCACGACGCAACGTCGCATGATCGAGTTTTCTAAATTTCGCACGTCGCGTCGTTACGTGCCTAAATTTTGCGCGACACAGCGTAGCGCGTGACCCTGGCTAGTTTTCTTTTATCTACATGGTTCATGTGTGTTTTCCGCAACTGAGCATCCTCCTAATACCTGTGATGACAAAAATAACGTAATGAGATTTGTTACAACGGAAGCATGAATTTTTTTTCAGCGGCTTACTCCATTCAGTGGCTCCTGAAATGTGCATCCTTTTCTTTCAGCGGTAAAATGTGTAGGCTGCGGAATGCCAAAATGACAGAACGAAACTTGAAGCTTGAGCATAGTAAAATCACACAACTCTCTAGAAATAAAAAATGTAATATGACAAATAATTATGAAAAACCCAGTTCCAGATAAAAAAATATAGATTTTATCATAAAGAAATTAGTAAGGTTGTCTAGTTGTTCCGAGCAGCTAGACACGATGACATACTAATTTGTCCCCTCACTTCACTACGATCAAAACCATTCCATAGGGAAGAGACAATCCAAAATAAAATAGTATTCAAGAGGGAGCTAACTCTTACTGTGGAGGTCCTCATGCCTTACAACCCTTGATATATGCCCTTAAGTTCTTAAGCTAGGACAAAAGATGAATTTTTGTGAAACAACCTTGTATTGGCTGAAGCATAGCAATTACTGCAAGAATGGCACAGGGTGAGGTTATGTCAATGCAAAAACTACAGAATGAACTTCGTTCAGTATTTATGGGTTAGAGCACTAAATGTCAAAGATACCTATTATTTATTGAATAGACTAACACCCACATATTTGACCATAAACTAACTTCCAATTCACATATCGCCATTTCTAGCATGAACATATAATCATAGTTACAAGAACCTTGCGAATCGCATACCAGATTCGTCGAATCCGAACTAGTTTAGGGTACGGGGTTTATGTTTGCATTGGAAATTAGAAGAAAAGTGGTGAGTCACGAACCTAAATCTCGTATTGTGACTCGGACCTACCGCGTTTGTGGTAAGTATGCATATAATATATCAAAAGAACAAAATATGTCAATTCATATCTTGCGCTTAGCTTGTGCATATTACTATCGACAACCAACCTAAGCAAGTAACAGGATCCTGATGTGTTCAAATCTGTATACTACGCTAGATAGAGTATAATTTTGTATGTAGTGATTTATTGTGACCGAACAAATATCCGAGTGAGGTTAATATTTAAATACTAAACGGAACTATCGATACCAGGTCATAATTTAGGCAACTCACAGTCAAGACCATGAATTCATGCATAGAAGTTTATACTTTATACACGAATGTGATAACCCGGGGTTATCAGGTTAATTAAAAAGCAATAATCAAATAATCAAGCAATAAAAGTGATTAGCCAAGATAAATAAAAATGTAAGGTTTTGAGAATTGACGTGAGTCCCGTAGTAAAGGTATAGCTCATTGAGGTACCTGAGCTATCCGGGGGCCAGACTGACACCTCTCGCTAGACTGGGGTTCATCATTCGGCATTTTATATCTTACCTGGTACGGTTGCGGGTGCCGTTAGTAAATTGAGTATGAGATGACCGTAATGCCCTTAGAGCCAATAGGGTGCAGTAAAAGCCCTAGGGCAGGAGAGTTAAGTGGCGGCAGTGAAATAAATAAAAGCCAGTGAATGTCAGTTGAGAGCCAGCAAGCAACCAACTCACACTTCCATTTCTCACACACAAACCAAAGTAGCCAATAGCCAGCCTCCCTATTCCTCCAAACTAAGAACCAGCAAGCCTCTAGCCGTAGGAAGCCAAGAAGAGGAGGTGAAGGCTTCCAGAAGCCAGAAGGAAGAAGGTCCAGAAGCCAGAAGAGAGGAGGTCCATAAGACACCCAGAAGGGAGGAGGCTAGCATCACCTCCTTCCTCACTTCATCAACCTTAGTGCTTAGCTCCCAACTGATCACCAGGTGCACAATGTCAGTAGTATTAGTAGTAGCTACAGTGCCAAGTAAAATGTGCAGAGGATAGATCGGGCTGGTAGCTAGCTAATGGGTGAGGGTAGCTAGTAGATCGGGCTAGACCCTCACGGTCTCAGTAGTTGGGATCTCCATTAAGGCAGTGAAGGGCGTCCTAGCTCACCTCACACTCCCCCGGCGTGTGGGTAAGCCACTGTCGTCTCCTTCCTTGTGCTAGAGCCACCCCGAAGAATCATCACATACCTCATTAACTAAAGCAATAACTAGTAAGAAGAGGGGAGGAGCCGGGCCAGCGCTGCGTGGAGTAGGGGCGCAGGGGTAGTGCTGGCTGACCAAGGGGAGAATCAGGGAGAGGAGTGGCGGTGTGGTAGGGAAAGAGGAGGAGAAGGAGAAGTGGAGGAGCAGCAGGAGCTCGGCCATGAGATTTGGGGAGGAGGTCGACCGAGTGAAGGGCACAGGGGAGGCCGAGCGATGAGGCCAAATGGCTTTCAGTCAGGAGGAGGAAAAAGGAAAGAGCAGGCAGGAAAAAGAGAAAGGCAGGGAAAGAAGGAAGGAAAAAGGAAAAAGAAAGAAAAGAAGAGAAGATGAAAAAGAAAAGGAGAAAATGGGAAAAGAGAAAAAGAGAGGAGTAGAAAAATAAATTCATGCCGCGGACCGCGTTGATTTTTGTTGGTCAACTCGCGGATCGCATAAAAGTCAACAACCTGTATTAATTAAAATCGTGCTAAGATAAAATTTGTACAATAGATCATAATCGATTGGACGCCAAAATAAAATAATTCACCTTTATTGCCCTATTTAATATCTTCTGCTTTCAGGGCTTGACCCGAACCTTCCTGCCAACCAGATCCAGTCTTCGGGAGAGGTCGAACTTCAGATTTTATACCAGACAAGATTAATTGAACATTTTTATTAAATGCTTTTCCAATGCTTTTATATAGCTAAGCATATCATCACTGCATTAAAAACCTTATATTGCAAATTGGAAAGTATTAAATCAGATTTGGATGGAAGAGGTGTTGTGGTTTAGATGATGAGATGGTAATGTGGTTTTGAAATGGTTGAGATAATGTTTAGCTCGTCCATAAATGGAGTCGTGGACATAGTATTAGTGTTATTTATGGTGGGTAAAGGGTGCGAGAGAAGACACCGCGTTTATGCCAGGGCGCGGTTATGCCCATGCTGGTGGGGCTCTCTACATAGGTTATAATATAAGGTCAAACAACTACTCTCGGGCAATGAGCCGTATTCCAGTATCAACCATAGTGAGATGAATCGCTGCTAGAAAAGGTTGCCCTATAAAGGCATAAGATCTCCACATTGGGTAAGAGTAGTTATTAAAGCAAAAGTCTGAGCATACCGGAAGGCCCCGATGAGACGGTTGGTTTGAAATGGAATTATATAATTGCCACAGGTGGAGTTACTTCTGACTAGAGGTCGGGGTGCAACTGTACCTGCGAGTGGTGGGATGGCCTTGGATAGGATCCCTCCTCGAGTACAGGGTTGGAGATCTAACGCTGGATTAGTGATGAATGTTCTAGAGCCTCATGAGATGAGGACACTATGGGTAAAGTGGTATAAACCTGCGTAGTGTCAAATCTTGAATTCAAGCCTGTATCCTGGATTGGAGGCTATGGAAGCTAAGTCTGCCTCATATATGAGTGCTAGTAGTTGATTTCAGAATTTAAAAGTTACCACCCTTTTAAAGAAAACTAAAAACCTAATTTCAGGAAAGATGGATTTTTGAGGAAGGTAAGAAAGGGGTGAATTGGAAAGAAAAACTCATTAATGCATTTGTTATCTAATGCTTGCTGAGTACTTTGTACTCACACTTGTATATCCCTTTTTTTCTAGAAGGTGAGTCTGATGGATCGACGTATGAGGCCTAGCATGAGGCTTACCCTCAAGACCAGTACCAGGGTTGTCAGGGGAATTTCTCCGAGGGCTACTACTACTCCGACTACTACCAGAAGGGCTAGGAGCTTTTATATGCCTTATTATCAGTATAGGAGGTATTTAGGGTAATATAGCTAGAGTGTTATCTTTTGTTGTACAAGAGCCAGATGTATCTATACCCCTTTATAATGCACCTAAGCATTCTTTTCTACGTCCACTCTAAATAATGCACCTCACTAGAGATGGCCCAACCTTCATACACCCAGCGAAACGTCCCCAGAAACTTGCCTCCATCAAAATTAACCTCTCAGATCTTTCCTCAGCTTTACTCACCCACATCCGATGGCCATTGTTTAATGTGTCTAACTCACCCCTGTGGCCCACAACAAATCTCCCCCCACCTCCAGCATCATCTCAAGGAAAAGGAAACAAATATCCTGGAATTAATGAAAAGGAAACAAAAGTTCTAGAAAAGGAAAAGACCATATATTACGTGCTGGAAAAAGGAAATCGGAAGAGAGGGCACTATACTAGTAATTATGTAATGGACATATAGCCTTGCATGGCTTGAATTGAATATATTTTCATTCAGTCTCTAATTATTGTTCTGCTGTAACACTCTGAACACGACATAGTAGCTGATAAAGCATTGGGTCTCCCGATATTTTGCTAGCGACTGTTCCGAGATCTGTGACAGTGCTACTGTTGCTAACCTGGACTAATTATGTGGGTCGCCACAACGAACCTCAACACCAATCACTCGCCTATTTTCTCTTTGTCACTGAGCAGACTCCCTATAAGGAAGACAATCTATTGTTTTAGTTGAAAGCATAAGCAAACTAAAATTGTACAGACAACAATAGCAAAGAGCATATGTTTAATATAACTAATATTCACTGTTGGTTTAGCAAATGAGAATAATTAGCTTACAATTCATGAATTGACAGAAGACATAATTGATCACAGTGACCACGGGTTAATTTGCTATGGTGAATAATAATTCTTTTGGAGAATGAAGGTAAAATGGATATATCCTATGTGAAGGATCGGAATAGCGATCAGAGGGGGTGAATAATCACAATTAAATTTTTCCTCCACTCAATGGATCCAACCAAAACCTCACTTGAAACATTCAAACGCAAAGTAGCAAAACAGAGAAAATTTTGGTCTTGAACTTGATCGTGGGATTGTGATGATTAAGATGATCTTGGATATTCTCCCACTTGTCACAGCAAGCAAGAATAGAAGAAACAAAAACCTCAAATGCAATCTACAAAAATTTCTCAAAAATTAAGCAAAGAAATCGAGTTTTTGCAAAGGATTGCATAGATGATGAGGATATGATCTAAAGAAGATTTATCCATCAATCATACATCCTCGGCACAAGAAGCACAAGCAAGTAGAAGGAGGGGAGGCAAATTCAACTCGCGAGAATGTAAATTGCAGAATTTAAAAGCAAGTAGAAGAACGGGAGACAAATCCAACTTGCGAGAATGTAAATTACGGAATTTAAATGTTGAATTTAAGACGTAATGTGAATGCTGAAATTAAATTAAGAAAAGTAAGGAAGTAAAATTTTATTTCTTTGGAGGAAGGTTTACAAAGCCTCACAACAAGGTAAGCAAAGCTCAAAGGAGCACACAAAACCTTTAAGAGAGGAGAGTTACCTCTACCCTTCTATTTATACTACTCATGAGTCATCCTCTACTCTTGGATGAATTCTACTTGACCCTCAAGTAACCTCATCAAGGGTTGAGATTGAGTCATCCTCCATCCTTAGGTGAGTTCTACTTGGCCCTCAAGTAACCTCATCAAGGGTTGAGATTCACTCAAGCTAACTCGACAACTACTATATCCTCTAAACCGCAATCCAACGGCTCTCCTTGATCCGAGCCGCTTCAAGGTAGCATCTCAGCCGTTCACTTGTCTTCTAGGCTCGCAGCGACTCCGTCTCTAATCATCTTCCGGCGATTTCTGACCGTCTAGACCTCCGGCGCACCTCATCTAGTCCCGGTCATCCTCCGCCTCACCATGACCTAACACCGTCATTCAGCAACCAAAAAAACAAGAAAACCCATCACATAGCAATGCCCAAAATTATATACAATAATTATCCAATTGTTAAAAATAAATCATATTCCTAACTCAAATACAGTCAAATACTCATTACCAATATGGGTAGACCTCCACATGATCTTTCACTATGATTCATCACTTTTTCCTAGAAATAGCCAATTGTGAATTATCACGTGGGAAAAGATACAAAACAATGCCACGAGGTTGTTTCAAACAATGTTTACCGCCAATAGAATTTTAGGCCTACAGAGCTTCATCACTACTCTTCTTACAGGTCAAAGAGACTACGGCACAGATTTTTCTACATGTTTGGTTGGAAAAAAGTTAGATCAGCAAATGAGAAGAAGATGCAAGTCAAAACACAAAAATCAGTTATTTTTTGTGATCTGAAACAAAGAAAGAATATTCAGGATAGCAAATCCTAGATGTGACATGATTGTCTTCTCATTTGGTAGGGCCATAATAAATTCTAAAATCAACTCTTTTTGAAAAAAAGAGAATATGTAGGTGCAAGCATATAACTCTGCTAGCTGTATTGTAAGGATAAAAAGAAGAACATGTAGGTGCATGCATAAAATTCACCTAGATGGACGACTGGTTAGTCCAAGGTAATTTTTGATCGGCTAATCCAAATCCCGTAAAACTATGCATGCACCTTACTATTGATGTCAGGAACCTATTCAAACCATCAATTAAATAGATCGACGTCAAAGTTTTGACCTTTTTTAAATTTAAAGAAGGTTGCATTAAAACCGAGTCAAAACCACAAACTTTAATCTGGGCTTGCTCGTGGGGATTAATGATAAAGATGATCTCCCACATATCACATCAAGCAAGAACACCAAACAAACAACCCTCAAAACTCAAGATCACGATCTACTACGAATCCTTCCTTTTCAAGCCAAAAACCGGTTTCTTAAGAAGAACTTTGGAGATTTTGTTGAAGCTTGCCTCGATGATTGGGATATAATCTACAATGGATTCATCCATCAATTATTCATTCTTGGCAACGCAAGATCAAAGAGAGATAAAAAAACTCAAGAAGGGAAACAACCAAACTTGAGCACAAATTTGATTTCTATTTCATCTTCAGAGGAAGAATTACAAAGTCTCTCCATAGAAGGGCAAAGTTCTCTCTGGAGTGCACACACACACACAAAGACTCTCCTCTCTTTCTCTAGTAGGTCCCTTCTCTCAAAACCCTAATCATTATCTTGTTTCCTCCCTCTACACCTCTCAACCACTTATATATAGGAGGCAACCAAAAAACCCTAATCTGGATACAAAGTGGATTTCATCCGTACTCAATATGGGCTAACTTGCTAACCCAACACCATAACAGGTTTTAAACTCTCACATGCAGGCTTCTGAAAACAACATTCTCCATGATGCTCCAATTAGCTCCACGAGCCTAAATCGCATCCGTCTCCTTTTTGGCTTGACCTAAACCACTTAGGCTAACTTCATGGTTTTCCAATCCGCCTCCATCTCCGGTAATGGACAAATTACCAATTTACCCAACTACCGGTCTTTTCGCATTTCCTTCGTCCCAAAACATTGCCTATGCTCCATCACCTTCTATGTGGCTCCAATGACTTGCTCCCAAGCCTCTCATATGTCTGGATCCCCTGAACCATCCTCGCTTGCAAACGAACCCAAATCAATTGGCACATCACATGTCCTTGTCCGCTTGACCATGACGGCCCCAGTTTCCTTGACCATTCTGGACATTGGCTCCTCCCTGAGCATAGTCCCGGTCTGCCTTGCCGTTGCCTGCCATGTCCATCACCAGTAGCTCACGCTTCAGTTCCTTGTCTTTCTGACTTGCAACAAATCTATGGCCTCAGTCATCTTCCGATGTCATCTTGACCGTCTGGACCTCAGCTCTCCTATCCTAGTCCCAGTCTCCTCTGTCTCACCATGACCTAGCTCCAAAGTCCTGCAACTATCACAGACAAGCAAAACGTCACGTATCATTGCTCAATAAAATATGCAATAAACATCACTTCAACACAATTGTGAATGCTCAAAAATTTCGTTATGTAAAATAACTACCACTTCACAAGGCCGGTAGTACCACCCGACTGGTACTATCGTACTTTCAATGCCGATAGTAACACTGTCACTCAACTCTGAAAAACAACCATTCTGGAAAAATAACTACCGCCTCACAAAGCCCGGTACTACCACCCTTAACACGTCGGTAGTATCGCCCTTCAACTCAAATTACTCAAAACCAAAGCAAACTCAATTCAAACTCGAACCTGAGCACCACTAGCTCAAACACAATTAAATACTTATCACAAATATGGGTAGACCATCCACATGATCTCTCAATTAATAATTGAGGGGAGTCAATTAGGACATGTACAATGGTGTGATGTTAACCGTTTATATACTTTGCCACGTAAGATTTTTGCTGATATGAATGAGAGAGAAGGAGAGAGAGCATGGCTATCTTTTCGTGAAGAGACGATCATATGACATCATAAAATACTATTGTATGAGTTATTATCAGTAATAACATCTTTTTATGCCATAATTGAAAGATTATATGATCTCATAAAGATAACCTTAATATGTCATCAATTGTAGAAGTTGTCTTTAGTTTTTTTTCTTTAGGTGACATGAAGGAGTGTATATAGACAATAGTTGTCTCTTCTACATGTACATGCTCTTACTGGTTTTGTAGTTCACGGTTGAAATCCTGACTTCCCTAATAATTGGATGGTGTCGAATGGACTTTCTTCTTTATAGTACTGCTATGCATTTATTCATGTTTTTCTCTCTACTATTTTCGAAAAAAAGTAGTTCATCTCCTTATGTTTGTTTAAGTAATACCGTTAGCCAGCAACCAAGAGTCCATAGGCAGAGGTCCTAACATCCATTTCTGTATGTAGCTTTTCAAATTTTAGATTCGATATTCCCAAGTTATGGCTACTGAACTGGCATTTTACTAACGAGTATAGCACTAGATGGCCACTACTAGTTTTAGTATGTACAAGTAGTTTATTAGGTTTATAACTGTTCTTGGTATTGTTTCAAAAAAGGTTTATGTATGCAAGATGATGCCCATATATTTTGTCTGGAGGACCAGATAAAACATGAAATCAGAGGTGTTCTTGATCTTACTGAACAAAGGCTGGGACAGTTTGGCTTTCGATATTACGAAGTGAACCTTGCAACTAGGCCAGATAAATCTGTTGGCAGTGATGACATACGGGAAAATGCAACAATCTATTGTCTATTAAAAGCCGATGATAGACCTTTTATAGCTCCTAAGAAAAAACAGAAATGTACCAAAAATTCTCACAAAAAAACATCCAATCCTTAAATTGGTGCACGCTAATTTTAAATTCTTAGATTTGATAGTTGTGTTAGGATATATTAATTTGAAAATGATCTAAAAAATCTAACCCTTAATTTAGTGGACTCTAATTTTAAAGGCTTAGATTCAATAATAATTGGTTTAGAGATATATTAATTTGAAAAAAGAAATACTCCCTCTATCTAAGTTTATAAGGTATATTTTATCTTGGCACGTAGACCAAGAAGATATTAAAATAACTAGATTATTCCTAATTATTATCATTAAGCACTATATTCAATACATGCATGTTGAGAATATAAAGTAAAGGTGGATATTTATTAGGGGTATAGAGGAAATAACATTAATTTTTTGCATTAGAATATGAAATACGCCCTATATTTATGAACAAAATCATTCAAAAAAAATATGCCTTATAAACTTGGACGAAAGAAGTAGGTAGCCCTAAGTTTAATTTCAAAGGTTGAGAGTGTACATTTGCTCGATGGACCACCTCTCAATCATATCTTTTGACACATAAAAAGAGAGATCTAAAATAAAAATTGCTAATCAAATATGAACTCAAATATATAATTTACCTGTACAGTTTAGATGAATGGTAAAGGGAGGCACTCGCATGCTTGTGCATGTGGTGTGTGTGTTGTTTCAATGGCGGACCCGGAACGAAAATAGAGAGAGGGCTCATGGGTTAAGCTAACGATCGGTGAAGAACTAGTACTAAATATAAAGTCTCACAAGCAATCTGTGGCAAGGCATTTGCAATCTTGTGTACCTTTAAATCCCGTATGTACGTATCCTCTCTTGAGCTGAGGCCATGATTTTTTTCTATGTTCAAGTAGCTAGCTATACAAATGTGCTACGTATGTTAATTATATCCATAGGTATTTCATCAAACAACTTAAAGATGTGCTACTTAAAATATTTAGAATAGTTAACAAAGAAAGCAAGTTAGCATACTTTAATAGTCCCTCGCCAGTCACAAATAGTTGTCGTTTTGAACATCGACACGGTCTTCGAAACATAGCTTTGACCACTAATTTCTATTATAATATATTTATAAAACCTAATAAAATTATAATATTATGAAAGTACTTTTCGAGACAAATCTACACGTGTGATTTTCATGCATCCAATTTAAATATTTAAGAAGATATTGATAGTCAAAATTTTGAAATTTTGACTGCACCTATGTTTGAAACGACAATTATTTGTGACTAGAGGGAGTGTTAAATTACAACAAAACAAAACAGGAAGACAAAAATCGTATTAATTCACAATAAAGGGAGAAAATAATGATACAACATTAGTGTGTATGATCGGCTATAGCCTGTAGGGGAAGTGGAGCCTACCTTACCCCTCCCTTGCTCCGCCTCTGGTTGACATTACATATGTCGATTCAAATACTGAGAAAAAACGACCTATCATGATTCATAGAGCTGTCCTTGGGTCTTTGGAGAGCTTTTTCGGCTCCCTCATCGAACCCCGTAAACTTTGTTGTGTACTTGTTGACGTCAAAAACTTGAAGTAGGGTTTCGACAAAGAAGACACCGCATTTAACACCGTTCAAGAGCGTGCGGTCGATTTGACTCAGAACCGCCAAGGTAAAAATATGAAATTCACTCAAAAGCCGATCGTAAAGATCAATCGGCTTAGACTTAATCAGCTTGAAGCCGATTAAATCAAAGTAACAGGATAAGTCTAACTAGCCGATTAAGGCTAATCAGAGGATAAAGGCAGATCGATTCTGAAGAAGGCGATGCGCAACAAAATCAGAATAAATCAAACCTGGGCATAATTGATGGAGATCAACAATCGGCGATGCGCAACTTTATTGATCAAGATCGAATTACAAGAAGACTAAATTACAGGAACTACTCCTAGTCGACGGAAAAGTAGATGAAAAGTAGAAGCGAATTGGTTGATTGGCTTTGGGCAGCTTTTTGATCACCTCTAGACCTCTTTTATACCTATTGGCCGATAGAGTCCTGGTACAACACGTTAGGAGTAGAATCCGTATCGGCCTCTATTTGGATAGTGCTTTCCTTAACAACCTGATCTGTTTCCAAATATTTTCAATCTGTATCCTGGTCGTATCATGAACTTGCCGATTCTGACCTTATCTGCCAAATTTTGGTGCAAACATATGCCCCCCATTTTTGAGAGATAACATGTTATCTTTCAGAAAAATTCATCATCGGCTTAAACATATATTTTCTTATCATAGCCAAAATTTTAACTGCATCGAGTTAATTTGGCTTTCAGGTCGGTAATCGGCCAACTCGTATATTCATATTTGAGGTCTAGCCAATCAAGATCTAACCAGTACTTTGAACAAACCGATGCACACTACACGATCCAACGATGATCCCTTACCTAATCGGCAATCTCTCAAGCTGACGGGTGGTATGATTTTCAGACTAGATCGGCTTTGTCGAACTAAAATTATCGGCGGATCCGATTTTTCTTCCTCCATTCCTTTTACTGCTTTTATCGGCCAAGCTCATTGAAAGCTTGGTCTCTCCGCTTCGATCTCTGCTTCCTGGTTTCTGTGTCTTGAGCCTCAGAATCGCCTCGCCGTGACCGATCGAGGCTAGGCGGGCACCATCTCGGCTTAGGCTCAATTGGCTCTCGTATCTTGCCAGCCAAGTCTTTTGCATTCGTGTGTCTGCTCTCTGCCCGATCGTCGACTTGGTTTGGCATAGAAATTCTTTCCTTGACCGGCCTTCGATTTGATTGACTAGACATATCAAGCACTGGCCTAATTAGCCGATCCTTTACCGATCTTTTCGGCCAATCATGTCGGGGGTAATGCTCCATCGGACAAGTGTACGGCGATGGCAATGCTACTCCCCTCTCCCAACAAAACTGCCAAAAAGGGCATCTCTCGTGAGCTCTCTTGATGTTGTCAGTCCGATATAAATTATTCGACCGACACTGAGGATATCGCGGTCGGCTATTCATCCTTTCGTACTTCTCCAGCAACTGAGAAAATGTCGGCTTGGGCTTAACCAGTGGCCTTCGGGGCGGAGATTTCTGTGCTGTATACCACTTGCCAGCCTGTGGTTCCCCTTTGATCTTGACAGTCCTAGAGTTTTTGCCCTCGCGATTGGCTTCTATCTGCAACGAGCCGATCGTGATTTTCATCGTCTGCTTGTTTCCGGAAGCTGGCTGTGTAAAATGTTGGGCCAATCCTTCATTATTCATCGGCTCTTTTTCTTTACCCGTATATCCCACCATGTTTATGGGAAAAGGATCAGCGTCCAGCTGCATCGTCGGCTCTTCTGAAAATTTTAATTGGTCATCCTCTATAGCCGATTGTATCTTGTCTTTGTAATTCTTGAATTCATCTTTGAAGCAGTTATCATCGGAGAAACGGCTTTCTTGAGCTGATACTCGTTGTAGGAGATGACTTAAATTGGTGAAATCCTGCCCCCCGAATTTTTCTCTTAAAGGAGGAATTAACCCCTGGAAAGCTAAATCGGCTAGTTGATTGTCAGGCAATGTGACATTAAAGCACCGATTTCTGACCTCCCTAAATCTCTTAACATAATCATTTACCGATTCCCGGACTTGCTGATGTAACTTAGATCCAAATCCTAAGCTCCAAACTGCCCGAAAAGAAGTATTCGTGAAATCGGCTTTCCAAATCGCTCCAAAATGAATCGAATTTGGGGTAAACTAGTAAACCAAGTGAAAGCGACCCGATAAAGACAAGGGAATAATCTAATTTTCACCCGTCGGATCGAAATGCCTCGCCACATCGAAGCGATAAAGCGTCCGACGTGCTCTAAGGTCGTGGACCGAATCATTCCTAAAATTTGGCAAAATCAGAACTTTAAAATTATGTGGATTTGCATACGATCTATATAATCTGGATACGGCTTTCTATAGCCGATGACTCTACCCTTTGGTCGTAGTTTAATTGATCTCTTAACACGGCGTAAACTGGTCACCAATTAATGTTGTTAACCGACAAAATATCGGGCTCGCCAATGATCATGACTAGTATTCGCCCCGAGTGCAAACTCGGTGCTCGCTTAGACCGAGCCGACGGATTTTGTTGGTTTTGATCATACCCGCCGCACCTCCTAACCGGTGGTTCTCGTGACAGGACAAAGGGTTCGCATAGGTTATCACCTTACGAGGGACCGGATTCCTAAGCGTAATCGGCTCTTGGTGTTGTACGTGTTTAATTTGTTCAATCGGCTGTGAGACCGATTGTGGGAAAATATTAAACGGAGCTGACGACGGCAAAGTAGCCGACATGTTTAGTTTAGCAGCATCAGTGTATGCCTGATAATGTGTGACCCCGCTAGGGCAAGGATCCCGAGGTAATATAACCGTCGGTTGAGTCGGCATCATAGAGGGTATTGGAGCCGACGGTTTTGCTGGTGCCGCTATGCTAGAACTTTGCGCTATAGAGTAAACATGATATGTTGGTAGCGCTTGTAATGGATCAAGTAGGCTCCCAGATGAAGTCAACTCTTGAGCAACAGTTTTAACACTATTTGCGATCATCGGCTTGAGAGTACTAACCAAAGCCGATGATTGATTAATCAATGCGTGATGTACTGATTGCTCAATCATAGCCGATAATTCGGCCTGTGCTGGTATGTAATGACTTACCGGGCTAGTTGAGATTTCAGCGTCGTCGAGCGGATTCAGCATCGGCAGAGCGGTCTTTTGGGTTACACCATGCTGGGTCTTTTGATAACAACCCAACATCATCTCTTCCAACACAGCTTTCCGATCTTCGATTTCTTTACGCTCGAGTTAAATCGTCCAACGTAGGGACGATTATAGCTTCTGTGTTGAGATCGGATGACGGAATTTCTTTACTTGATGAAGCCATCGGTCCCACTGGGCGTACCAAGAGTGTGTTGACGTCAAAAACTTGAAGTAGGGTTTCGATAAAGAAGACATCGATTTAACACCGTTCAAGAGCGTGCTCGTCGATTTGACTCAGAATCGACAAGGTAAAAAATATGAAATTCACTCAAAAGCCGATCGTAAAGATCAATCGGCTTAGACTTAATCAGCTTGAAGCCGATTAAATCAAAGTAACAGGATAAGTCTAACTAGCCGATTAAGGCTAATCAGAGGATAAAGGCAGATCGATTCTGAAGAAGGCGATGCGCAACAAAATCAGAATAAATCAAACCTGGGCGTAATTGATGGAGATCAACAATCGGCGATGCGCAACTTTATTGATCAAGATCGAATTACAAGAAGACTAAATTACAGAAACTACTCCTAGTCGACGGAAAAGTAGATGAAAAGTAGAAGCGAATTGGTTGATTGGCTCTGGGCAGCTTTTCCGATCACCTCTAGACCTCTTTTATACCCATTGGCCGATAGAGTCCTGGTACAACACGTTAGGAATAGAATCCGTATCGGCCTCTATTTGGATAGTGCTTTCCTTAACAACCTGATCTGTTTCCAAATATCTTCAATCCGTATCCTGGTCGTATCTTGAACTTGCCGATTCTTACCTTATCTGCCAAATTTTGGTGCAAACAGTACTAAACTTATATCACTTGTGAAAATCAAATAATATTGTTTTAACTTCCAAATTAATGAAGTGTCAGAATGATATCGGCCTTGCTATCCATGAGTACCATCCTTAAAATCTATCCTGTAGCTGTTATTCTCCTCCTAATGCAATATTTCTCCAGCCAAAATCATACCTATACTACATGTTGAAGAATCGCCGCCTCCTGGTGCGTTTGAGCCGCGTGGGGCCGGCTCGGCTCACGGCTCGAGCCGAGCCGGCCAAAATTTTTTCGCATCTGGGTCCTTTTCAAAAAAAAAATTATGTACAGGTCTTTTTTCGAAAAAAATATTTACAATTCGATCTTTTTCTCGAAAAAAGATTACATATTACGTCCATGCCCTTTTAGTGTTTTTAGGAATAGCGCTCGGGTCCTTTTTCTAAAACTTGAAATTATGTTTAGGTCCTTTTTGGAAGAATTTTTTTTTCTTTTTTCCGAAAAAAAATGCATCGTGTTCATGTCATTTTTCCGCTTTTCTAGCATTATGTTTAAACCCTTTTGCGAAAAACAAAGTCTTAATTTTAGATCCTTTTCGCGCGTTTTCTCGATTTACTCGTGCGTGGAGCGTCAAACGCGAGTTTTGTCGATTTTCTCGCGTGGAAAGCAACGCCCGCGGTGTGGCACGCAGCGCATAATTTCTAGTTATACTCTATAGTCTATCCTACTACAAAGTGCTGTTTCTCAGCACCAAGCCACTCATCAAAATCTACATATGTATAGCTACCCACCGAGACCTCCAAATTTGTCCAGCGTTCGTCAGACCCAGTTGTTGGGCAGCGAGAAGTTGTGGAACCTGAAGGATGTGTCCCCTGCGGTGTCCCTCCCATGCATGATCCCCGGCTCACCTTCTGCCTGCACCGGCTGCTCGATGCACGCGAACGAGGTCTGCCGCATCAGCTCGGCGAACGCCGGGGGCGACTGCTGCGGCGGCGGGCATGGCTTGTGCGGGCGAGCCGGCTGGTCGGACATGCCGTCCCACATGAGCACGTGGAGCAGGATCGGGCGCAGGGCGTGCCGGTGCAGGGACAACTTCTGGCTGAGCGAGACGGTGTCGAAGCAGCGGATGGCGCCGGACGTGGACACCATCCACGGCAGGACCTTGTTGCCCGACACCCTCGAGATGACCAGCAGCTTGGACGCGCTCTTCGCCTCCCGGTAGAGGTCGCGGAGCCCCGACCGCGTGGACGGCGCTTGGCGATCGCCGTCGTCCTCCATGACGGACGAGATGTAGATGAAACCCTGCCCAAGAGTGATTCAGTTCAGACGCATGATCAAACGAGAGAAGTACGTAGCGAGTAATGATGGTGTCGAGGACGTTGTAGGCAAGCTCGATCAAGTTGGGGAAGAAGCAGTCGCAATAACTCGACGGACAGCATCTCAAAGGAAGGCACACCAGACGGCGCTGTCTTTAAGGAGATTCACACCCCGCCGAGGTGCACGAGATGAACAGCACCTCTCCTCCAAAATACAATGATATCCTATTTTCTATTGTGCACTCAACAGAAGATGAACTAACAGGTTCTCATGAAGCTTAGCTAACTCTTTCCAAGCCAAAAGATTTGAGATGTATTCGGAAAGAACTCAGGACTTGGAGTTTATAAAACACACTGTACGTGGCCTTTCATGGACTCCTTCTCAACTAGATAATCTTATCTCTTCAACCAACAAGATTATACAACTAAGAAGCTTAATTCATTGGCCAAAATATCGGGGAAGAATGAGTATATATATATATATATATATATATATATATATATATATAACACTAAGGCAGGAGTTCTGCCATTCATTCATTTCAGAATGAGTTCATATATGATAGTACAACTCAAGCCGGAACTAGAAAACAACGGATAGAATCTGAAAACGAATTTAGAAGATATATAAATCTGTTCAGAGGCGTCCCATCTGAAAGTATGCTGAAGATAGAGATCAAACTCATGAGACGAAGCAATTCAAACAAACTAAAAAAAAGATAAGAACTTGATAAAGAAGAAAACTGAATTAACAAGAAGCTTCGTTTGTAACTTCTATTCGTTCAACTTTTATTCAGAAGCAAGAACCTGAACTCCAACAAGTCGTGTTGGAGCTTGGAAGCAAACCGTAACGTACCTCTTCTGTGCGGCTAATGGCGAAGCCGAGCTTGGTGTCGCCCTCCTCGAGGGTGATCTCCAAGGGCATTTCCCCGGCGGCAGCGGTGTACCAAACGCGCACTGCCTTCACCACGCCGATGTCCATGCCGTGGTAGTCCTCGAAACCGTAAAGACTGGCGTTGGCGAGGTTCGGCAGGTCAGCCAATGACCCCGAGTTGACCGTCGAGGAGGCCGTCTCGCCGGAGATCTGCACAAGAACGTCGCGTCATCAGTAAGGGGCAGTAAGGCATGCACGCGGTGCACAGAAACATCTGTGTGGGTTTGGCCTTGGCGAGACCTTGGTGAGGAGGGCTTCGGTCTGGACGTTGAGGAAGGCGATGGGCACCCCGGACGCGTGCGAGGAGAGGATCCAGGCGTTGGCGCGGGCCAGGGTGTCCTCGACGGAGTTGTAGCGGGAAGCGGCGCGGTCGAGCGCCGTTGGGAGGACGAGCATGGAGAGGAAGCTGCTGCAGTTGGGGATCGGGAGCACCTCCCTCATCTTCTTCTCCCACGGATAGGACACGTAGCCGTCCTGCAGCTGCGCCTTGCTCAGCGCGCACACCACCCTCGAGCTCCTCGACCCTGAATGCACCACGGCCAGTGTCCCAAGGCCATAACGTTAGAAATTCAGAGGAATTTTCACGCTCGTATCAAGTTTTTTTTGCATGATTGATTGCAATTCTGCGTTAGTTTTGCTCGTATTGCTGAAATGCTGACAATCATTAAGAATTTTGAGACAAGTTTTTGGATGTGAGTGGGAAGGTAAAGTCAGCCGGGAGAATCTCCGAATTGCATTGAGAAATTTCGAGACAAATTCTCAAGTCAGAGGAATACATTCAATAATCAGCAAGTGGTTCCATGTATGAATGAATCTAAATGCCGATTCCATTCAACGTGCACCGCCGTTCTGTTGCCTGGAAGTATGCAACTTGAGCTAGACTACAACAACTTGATGTTTTTTTTACTGACAGAAGCAAAAACATTGCATGTACACTTCCCAATATTTTATGGTTGGACTTGTTATTACTATGATTTGTACTAGCTAGGCTATTGATTTCTACCACCATTATTTTTTTGGTGACAAGACTTACAAACGGAAGAAGCTAGCAATTGGGGCTAGACCGGTTCTTTCATATAGCGTTAATAATGTTCCACAGAATATGCTCGATCGATACCAAACATTGCTACTATGCATCATCTGGACAAACCGATGTCCATATTAATTATAACTTGTGCAGGCCAAGCTACTCTAGAAACTTTCCAACAAAAGCAGTCCTAAACACAAACAAGAACAACATGGTTATCAGCAGCTCTTGCAATCCTCTATGGATCTATCCCATCGCACCAGGGATATTCTGCTCATATCCCTACCCTAGCTAGACACGATGATCATCAGACCCTGTATTATATATATATATATATATATATACATATACATATACATATACATATACATATACATATACATATACATATACATATACATATACATATACATATACATATACATATACATATACATATACACACTCGCAGAAGTGACCATTTCTGACTACGTAGCTAGAAATCAAAATCAATCTCGTGATGGAAGTATCGAGCACGCCAAATTTTCCTCTTGCGATCGGGAGAGAAACGATAAAGATGGTGTTATCTATCAAGACACCTACTTGCGCACGAAAGTCGTTTTTCTAAAGTCCAACCAGGCATGTAACGAAAACTCAGTCGCGGACTTTTACTTTTCTTCCCTAGCTATAGAGTTTGCCGCACGGACTAAAAGCGCATCGAAAAAAACTTCTAAAAATCTACGAATTAATTAACTTCATCTAGTTAGTAGTATGATCGTACTGTGTTATTACCTCGGATGGCGACGCACTCGCTCTCCATGCGGTCCACGAGCCCGACGGCGTAGTTGGGGTCGCGGATCGACCGGAGCACGTACTGCCGGCTGCGCCCGACCATCCCCATCCCACCTCCGACGGCGGCCTCCTGCGGCACGATGCAGGCGTGCATCCTGGCCGTGGTCGTCGCAGCCGTCGCCACGGCGGGGACCAGCAGCTCCCCGTCGGCCACCACCAGCTGCTGCTGCTGCACCTGCGCAGGGCGCCGCACGCGCACCTCGACGGATGTGTCCCCGCGCTTGTACGCCGCGTGCAGGAGCTTCTGTACGGCCGCCCGCCCGCCCTTGAACGGCGCGACGTGCGCGGCGGCCCCGCCGCGGCCGCCCACCCCGATGAGCAGCTCCTCAACGACGTCGCCCGTCTGCACCGACTCGCTGCTCCCCGGCCCCCACTCCTCCGCCCTCGACCCCCCCGCCACGCACTCTATCGCCACCACCACCCCCGCCCCCTGCTTCCTCCCGTACTCCATGGGCATACCTCTCCCCCTCTCTCTCCCCTCCTACTCCTGTCAGTACTTCCCACAATGAGCAATCAAATCGGCCGCGCAGTCTATCTACATATACACGGAGATATCTAGCTCTGTTGGCTCGCGCGGATACTACCACGGCACCCTGTCACCATCACAAGCTCGGACCAGCCCACGCAGATTCTCGCGACTTCACAGCGAGACCGCGCCAGAGGGAGGGTAGAAGCACGAGCGCTTTCGAGGGGAGCAAACGGAGGCGACAGACAGACGGGGGTTAAAAAGGCTTAAGTTTGAGCGGTGTAGCTCTATAAATTTTAAGTCACCCCGATATTTTCTTAACAAACAAATATTCAAATTTTGAAACATTAGATCTGCGGTGAGATCTGTAAAACGTGAAGGAAGGTGGGATTGTGTTTTGACGGATAATTTAATACTTTGATCTAAAGGCACAAATTTTAAAGCAAACGAAAAAATAAATAATCAATATCAATCTTTCATTTATTATACTTTAATATTTATGCACCTTAAAAAACATAGAAGCATCTTTTATTTCTTATTTATCTTTTATTTATATTTTAATATCTATGCACTTTAAAAAACATAGAAGCATCTTTTATTTTTTATTTATATTTTAATATTTATGTAATTTTCGAGGAAACATCTCCGTTCAGATTTTGTCTCCCTTCCCCGGCGGACACCGATCGTGGTGGCCCATAGGACAGGACAACCAACGGGTCGATGTATCGCGCCGTAATTTTTTAAACGAGATAGTAGTGTGGCTTAATTACGTTGTCAGCAGCGGATGGCGTGTGGGGCAGGTTTGGCGTGGACTTGGAAGTTGTCCCGCCGGCCGCTTAAAACCTTTTCGTCTCGAGTCGCTTGTGAAGCCTTTCCCTCTAACATACGCAGAACAATTGAACTGATTGTTATTAATTTGTCTCGTGTAACATCAGACTAGGTTGAGCTGTTATGTTCTGCCATCTGTCTAATCCTTGCCATTTGCTCCTCAAGTCTTCGCTAGCATGGCTGACGTTCCCATTGGAGTATCATAGTATTGAATTCAATTTCCTGAAGGTAGCACCGAATCCGAATATTTATTTACATGTTGACATTGATTCACGACGTCACCGCTGAAGAAAACTTCCAGTGGAGAACTTGTTCTTCAATAATTCCTTGTCTGTACTCCATAGAAGAAGAAAATGAACGAATCTAGCGTGTGGTGTTGCTGTTACTTGTCTTACTTCAGCGACATACGGATTTACCGTTCACGGATCAGCGGTGTAGCGTGATATGAATTCAACAGAAACCGTGATGTCATGAAAAAGAAACGTAGTCAAATATTCCTCGGTGCCCATTTCATACAAGTAATAGCCAAAATTTATACATCTCTCACACATAATTGCCGTTCATGTTTCACACTCGTTCGCCAGCCAACGACCAATAACTGTGGTTTATGTACTCCAGCACATGTCCTGGGAAAGAGGTAGAGAGAAACAGTATTAATGCATTATTTAGGAACAGATAAAATACCCTTCTCCATTGACCTAAATAAGCTTAAATACGACACGTTTACTGACTTGTTGTTATATGGGCCTACTAGACTTATATATGTTCCTAAAATTATTGAAGTCGACTGAATGAATTAAGAGGGCATATAACCAATGATGGGAGTGAGATCGGACGGTGTGATTTGGGTCATTCCATGTTGTTGAGGTGTGATCCGAATTGTTGCCGTGTAAAATGTGATCCGGATTCCAGGCTATGTCAGACGTGGCACCAACAAGTGCTACTGACTTTTATTCGCTTTCCTTCTCCATTCGTGAGTCTGTTTTCAAGCATATACATGTAACCTGTAGTCGCACGGTTTAGATACGTAAGTTCCTCATGGTTGTATTCTCTCCTCATATATTGAATTCAGTCTTCGTGTGTCTGTGGTTTTCTTTGTAAGGGGTTTTCACATAAAAATACGTTGAGCAGTGATTCAATGCTTTCCGTTCTAATACAAGTTGCACAAATCTTGAAGCAAACGAAAGGGTAAGTAATCACCATCTATCATTCATTTATGCTTTAATATTTGTGCAATTGTAAAAAAGAAAAACGTACAAACATCTCTCAAATCCGTCTCATGTTCCTTCGACCATCTATTTTCACCGTATGTTTATAATAAGTGCCGTCAGAACTTCGGATTTTCTAATAAGTCCCGCTCCATTGTGTACCAAAACTTATACTACTACAATTTATATTATGTTTGATGACACTATCTCAAATAATTACTAGTCTCATAGTTCACCTCTTCTCCTTGTTACAGGCAATTCATTGCTGATGGTCGAAGACATATCAATTGCTGATACCACGTTTTTTTATATCGTCCAAAATGTCATGTTTGTCTTAAACATGCGCTGTGATTTTTGAATAATACGTTGGATCACTGAGAAGCTTCCTTGGAGCTATAAACTCTTTGTCAGGAGAAAATGAACTTAGGAAAATTATGATGCCGTGTTCCCACTTCCTACTGTTCTTGTTATGTTTCTGAAGGCTTCCCTATTTTCTTTTGTCTTTAGTTAAATCAGATGTTGAAGAGTCTTGAGACCGTACGCCTTATAAGACAGCATGGCTTTGTGCCTGTGGTGCCGTGGCCTGTGGGGCGTCGGCAATTCAAGCATTGAGATCCAGAAGTCACCTGCACAGCCGGGAAAACACCGGAGCAATTCGTGCTCTTGTACACGTTCACCAAGCCCTTTAATCGATGATGCAAATACCTCGTCAGCACCCAGCAAATGTTAACAAGATACATCAGCAGCACATTTTTACAGTTTTAAGCCCCTACATCTTTCTAATTAGGGCTGTGCACGGTTTTACATAATCGAAAAAACTATGTCTTTAAATAACAAACCCGATTTACAATATTTAGTGCGATCTGATAAAAATCTGATTTTTATCGTACCGGTAAAAACTATGAGTAAATCAAAATAAAACAAATACTAAAATAAAAAAATACATGTATAATTAGATAAAGTAATTATCAAATATATATAAAACACAGTTCCACGTGGAAATAATATCACTAGATTTATCAAAGTAATAATCAAATGTGAGTCATAATTTTTACTAGCACATAATAAGATAAATTGATGTTTAAGGTATGTATTACAAACCGTATCAATACCCAAAACGACAAGTAAAATAAAATAATTCATGTTAATTTGATAAATATGGTATTTACGGTTACCAAACCAAAATATTATTGCATTAACCAAAATATTATTGCATTTATCGACACCAAACCAGAGTTCTGTTCAGTATCACATTTCAATTACCGTATTTACCAAATATATGATATGCATAGCCCTACTTCCAGTAGATTTCGTTATATAGTCCACTCCCTGAAAGACACTCCAGCACTCCCTTAAAGATGATAAATCACTGATGCCAGAAAAAGGGGCCCAAGCACCTAGAACCAAACGTACTATAACAAGCAATTTGTCGAGCTCAGAAGTAATGCTCCTAGAAAGCATTTGTTATAGCTTAAAAGTGATACTGGATCACAAAACCATCACAAGGCATGCAGATCCTCCACTGATCCATAACAATTTGACAAACAAGTCAAAATTTCAAGCGCTTCAAGGAAATAAGCAATGTCTCGAATCTTCTATTACATAAGTCATCAACTGTAGATAACAATAAGCTAAAGCGAGACTTCCAAATTTACTCTCAGCAGAGGTATGCATTAAGTTCTAACTGACAGAACCATGGAAGGTTTAGTCCTCATCCTCAACAACCTTGGTTCCCAAACCTTTAAGACCATCTGGGGGTATCTCAGCAACTGTGACCAGAGAGTAGAGTTCTTCCTTGGCGTCCTCCTCATCGTTCCTCTTGCGGGCAATTCTGACACGGACTCGCCTTGGGACACTCCGGATACCACTGCTCCAGATGTGCTTGTTGAGCTTCACATCGATGCGGACATCTGTTGTGCCCATGGCATTCTGAGCAAACTTCCTGATCTCCTTGATGGCATTTGGTGCC
This sequence comes from Otatea glauca, assembly GCA_036346275.1. NCBI lineage: Eukaryota > Viridiplantae > Streptophyta > Magnoliopsida > Poales > Poaceae > Otatea > Otatea glauca. The sequence goes on from CM070714.1 coordinate 46,825,182, forward strand.
TTCTTCTTGAAGGTGCTGTTTATAAGAAAATTTGAGATACCAGTACTTCTTGGTTAGAGGATCAAACAAATACCATATTCTCAATTTAACTAGACTAAAGGAAGCCTGATTAGTAATACAACTGTTAAGTAAGATACTGGAATTTGTAACAAACAATGATTTTTTGTTAATAAAACCAGACTTAATGCTACACCACAAAATCCACAATTAATCAATGTAAACGCGCTAACAACTGCCATGATAAAGAAACACCACAATTAAGGTCAATTGTAATTTTAATAAGTAAAGGCACGATGAGAATGGATGTAGCGCTATTAGCCACACAGGACATATGGCAGTATATGATCAGGTAGCGTATCTAGGAACAAGCAGCCAACCAGATGAACATGTGTAATATGATACTGCGTTAGAAAGAATCTACACTGTGCAGGCACAAAACAGAACAATGCTTCAGAAAGTAGTATTCATTTCGATGTAGCACCCAAATGGAACACATGACAGCATATGGAGGCAACATGTGTAACGATGAGCAACATTTATGTACCGGGCATGTAACTGTATCAACCACAATATTTAAAGACAGATACCTGACTATGTCCGGGCATAATGGATCAAATTATCCGATCAGATAACTAAATCTTCAAAAACAAACAAATCGCCAAAGCAGGTACAGGAAAAAGAACCATCTACTGAAGATTTGACAATATCAGCAGAAACAACCAGATTGTAGCATACAATCTCTCACTATCGTGGCAATCAAATACAATGACCAAAATATCCTAACATAACAATGAACCAGAGAGGGCAACCCTTAGAGAAATTTACTGCCCAAATGGAACACATGGTAGCATAACAAGAAGCAGTACGTGTAACGATGAGCAGAGTCCATCTCCCGGGCATGTAACTGTGTGTAGCCACAAGATTAAAAAGGCAGACACCTGACTATACCCGATTAACACCTAATCAAATGGCACTCACAAATCTCAATAGCTACATATCGCTAGTTACCAAGCCAAATAAAGATTACTAATCAAGATCTACACGAAAAAAATGTGGGATCAAATACAAGAGCTGGATCCACAAGTACCAAACCCCGCTCGGTCATATGATCCCTACTGCAATTTAGCTGGCCTAAGGATATCGATCAAAACACAGGTGCATTAGCCATTCGCAGAGTGCTCGCAGGCAGCGACCCTCCGAACCAGCATCCACAAGAACGGCGATTCTAGCACCATCATAAGACCTCGTTAAAGGTATGTCTAGTCTCTAACTAGCGGATCTACTGCAAGTGAAAAGGTTGGGAACGGAAGAGAAGGGGGGAGGGGATGATACCATCCGTGGAGGCGCTTGTGGAGGTTGATGGTGAACTCGCGGGTCACCACCTCGTCCTTGCGGGCGCCAGCGGCGCGCTTCTTCTCCGACATCTTCCCGCCCGCCGCCTTCGCCCTTCGCCTTGTCTGGCTTTCGAGGCAGGCCGCAGCGAGAGTAGATAAACCCTAGTCGCACGCCCAAGGGGTCGCCGCTTTATAGCGGCGCGAGTTAGCGCTCGCTCGCGATTTGGGCCTCTTCTCACAGTTAGGCGAACGGGCCGTGTATTCTACAAAAGACCCATTTAGTCGGGCCTTCACTCCTATATTTTATTCTCTTTTTGGGTGTTTGTCCCCACTAAAAGGGGGAAGTTCTCGTAGTCGTAAGATAGGGTTCACGCAGTGGCGGACGGACACGACGGGGCTAGTGTATCGGCTTCGGTTACCGGTGCTTCTAGTATTTGTTCTAGGGTGACGATTATTTTTTAGTGTTCTTCGTAGCCTAATATCGATTGGCGTAGTGAGGGATATTGCACATACGTATCTATTGTATTTTTATTCTATGAACACCACTGATTCACACAAACGATTAAACGGCAATTGGGGAGATGCTAATGGTTCGTATTTAGGTTGAGAGTAACGAGCAGATCAAGCATACGGCCGGGAGAACGAATTACAGGGTAACAACAACGCAAATGCAAGGTTGGAGATGCTGCTCACCGATTTCTTCTCCCTCTTAAAAACCAGAGTAATTCAGTATCGGCAAGACTATAACACAGATCCAGTTTCTGTGCACTATAACCATTAGAAACGTGAAACTCAGCAAGCTGGTTTGCCAGATCCAAGCAACAATGGCATGCAGCTCCATCTTCGGAAATAATACAGAACCTTTACAGAATTTGCAACACAGTACTGAATAATAGTGTGTTTTGATCTCTAGCAAAATTGGAGCGTAACACTATTGAGGACCATTACCATACAGAGAACACTCGAGCATTGGCACACTTCACTGAATTTGCAGCAGTCAGGATACGTGTAACCAACAGTAAAGCACATATGCTGATCTGCAGAATGTTTTTCAGTCTACAGCAACACTGAAACATGAGGCTGCTAAGGGCCAATACCATACGTGCAAGCAAAAGTCGAATAAATGCAACCAGTGGCATACAATAATAGCTGGGTTTCAGTGTGAAATGTTTCTAGCACACATAGTTCACAAATTCTTCCTGGGGATAAGAACGAACAACCGTGCAACTCTAAAACATCAATGGAATAAAGCAGAAACAGTTTAGAATTCAGATCATGTCCTTTCAATTACAATTGTAGTCTTCACACGAAGAAATGTTTAGAGTCAAATATGTTGAAAAGCAATAACATGCACAAATGATCAAGCTACGAAGAATAGATGTGAGAGGCCATGCGCTTACAAACAAAAAATTCCCAGGCAGAGCACAAACAAGTGAAAATGTGAAAACCAGTGGCTACCTACAGTATGTAGAGGACAACTGTTTGTTTACATGCAAAATTTCCAGTTAAGAAAAACATGCATATCCTGAACTATTCCTGTATGATTGTTTTCAGAAATAGCTGTTGGCTCGTAAACGCATTGTTCCCTACAACGGAGAAGTAACTAGATTTATGGTCTGAAAGATGTTTAATTGAAGTATCTATGAAAACCAGCAAATGAAATAAATATCAGAAGAAAGTTGAAGCTGTAGGGAAAGATGTAGACCTGTATGAACAAATTGAAATATGTGATATGGGTGAGAATCCAAACATCTCAAAGCATATAGTTTCATTATTTTTACTCTCCAAAGACTATGCAACAAAACTCAAGTTACCTCATTCCCCCAATTGCAAGGATTCAACACCCAGATAGAGTGCACATCTGTTCAGGAGTCAAGAACATGCAACCTATCCACCACCATGTCGACAAATGTAGTCACATAAGCATATGTTTGGCTTACCTCACTTCTTAACTTGATGAGGCTTAAATAGGTCAATTAAAACTAAGTCGACGTATCTACTTATCCACCACGAGATCAAACAACAGAACATGCAACCTACCCACCGCCAGGTATCGAAAATAAGTTTACAACAACAACTAGACCTTTTATCCCAAACAAGTTGGAAGTAGACTAAAAATAACACTCAATCAAAGTCAATAAAACCTCTAAACATTTGATCTTAGAGCATAGTTCCGATACGTGGATAGCTAAATTCCATGCACTCCTATTTAATGTCAACTCTTGGGATACATTTCAATCACTTAAGTCTCTTTTAACTGTTTCTTCCTACGTCAGCCTCGGTCGACCTCTGCATCTTATGTTTTCGATACAACTTAAAATTCCACTACGCACCAGTGCCTTAGGAGGTCTTCGTTGGAGATATCCAAACTATCTCAAGCGATGTTGGACATGTTTTTCTTCAATTGGTGCTATTATAACCCTATCATATATATCATCATTGCAGATTGATTCCCGTATGATATGACCATAGATCCACCGCAGCATCCACATCTCTGCTACACTCCTCTTCTGTATATGTTGTCTTTTAGTCTTACAATATTCCGCTCCATACAACCTCGTAGATCTGATCGCCGTCCTATAGAACTTATCCTTTAACTTTTAAGGGACTTCTCTATCACATAGGACACCATATGCTTGGTCTCATTTCACCCACCCCGCTCTTATCATGTAGCTCGCATCTTCATTAATCCCGTTGTCACTTTATAGCATTGATCCTCAATATTGAAAGGTTTCCTTCCAGGGCACTACTTTTTCATCCAAACTAACATCTTTATCATCTGAAATCATATATCATATACTCAATTTTAGTCCTACCAAGTCTAAAACCCTTTGATTCTAAAGTCTTCCTTCACAACTCAAGTTTTCTATCAACACCTACCATACTCTCATCAATTAGCATCACATCATCAGGAAAAAGCATACACCAAGGAATCTCTCTTTGTATGTCTCACGTGACTTTGTCTATCACTAGGGCAAAAATGTAGGGGCTCAAAACCGGCCCTTGAGGTAGTCCTATCTTAATAGGAAAGGTCGGTAGTGCCGACACCTCATGTGGCCGGCAGTACCGCTCTACCTAGAGTGGTAATGCCGCTCATGGCCTGTAGTACTGACCTAGCATGGACGGTACTGCCGCTCTTAGCATATTCAGTCTGAATATTTGCAAAATTCTATCTAAATTTTAATTGCTTTGAGACCCTAGCATCTTTGCTTATCCTTGATTTATCTCTTGTGTCAGTAATCATGTCTCGAACCAAAAATCCCTCTCAACCGAAGGCTCCTCGTGGCGGAGGGCAAATAAGGAAATCAACTCGAGGTGCAGGTGTTGCAGCTCAGCGATCTTGAAAGACCATGTGGAGGTCTATCCTTGTGTGTGATGAGTAATTGATGAGTTTTGAGCTTGGTTTGATTTGAATTGAATTGGATTTGAAGCAATTTGAGTGTTGGGTGCTCTTCTTAGTGCTACCGGCCTAGGGGTAGTAGCACCGGACCATTGAGAGCAATTATTATCGATTAATGGTTTTGGGATAATCATTGAATATCTTTATGGGCATTGCTATGTGAAAGATTTTTCCTTGTCTTTGATGGTTGCAGGGCGACGGTGCTAGGTCATAGTGAGGCGGAGGATGACCGGGACTAGGCGAGGAGCGTCGGAGGTCCAGACGGTTGAGAGATCACCAGAAGATGATCGGAGACGGAGTTCGGGCAAGTCAAGAAGACAAGGAAAGGAGATGATGCTAGCTAGATGCCGCGTGGATCAATGAGGGCCGTCGGATTGAGGTCTAGTTGATAGGTTAGCGGGTCTAGGCAGTATGCTTTGAAAACCGTGCAAGAAAACCCGATATGTGTGTGGGTTTTGGGTTAGCCCTTGCATGGCTGTGTGTGTGGTTTAATCCTAGCCCTTAGATGAGTGCTCTAGGGTTGAGGGACTCATCCAAGGGTGGTAGGTGGCCCAAGAGTAGTATAAATAGGGGTGGAGGGGTAGCCTCCTCCCTTAGAAGGTTTTTGAATGCTCCTTTGAGCTTTGTCCACATGAAAGTGAGGCTTTGTAATCTCTCATTCCAGAAATGAAAGTTTTATCCATCCAACTCTGAATTTATTTTGCGCATTTACATTATGTCTTTACTTTACGCAATTTAAACTCCCCTCCTTCTAAATGCTGTTGATCTTGGATGTTTTGAGTGTGTTAATATGGTTTTACATCTCTTTTGCACTCTTGGATTGAGTAGAGAACATCTTTTCTTTCAAGTTCCAACTTTGTTCAGAACTTGTTCTTTGCGCATCATTTAGTATTTGATTTTTATAAAAATATAGAAAAATCCTTTTTAAGTGATTCTTGTTGTAGGAGGTTAGGGACTCTGATATAAACCTGCATAAAAATTTTGGAGTTCACTTGTTGCACCGTTTTGGCGCCATGAGGTGAAAACCGAGCCCTAAACTTTCTGTTCGAAGTTCTTGACTGACTGTGTTCTTCAATTTTTCCTGTTTTTTCTGTAAGGCTTTTTGAGGAGAAATTTGGTGGAGTTCTTCATGACTATTCTTCTCATAGGGATAAAAATTATCAAAATTTTGTGAGCTGCAGAAACCCACCAACCTCCTGTTCAAATTGAGGACAATTTCTGGAGATTCTGCTTTTGTTTTTCTGAAAGTGACTTTTGTGATTTGAATTGATGTCCTTTCTAAAAGCAAGAGTTGGATTGATTCCTCTTTATCTTGGACACTAGACAACCAGGATTGTGACTCAAAAATCCCCATATATTTTATGGTACTTATCCATACAAGCTAGGGTACACATAGTTGTCTAGTTTTTCGGGGTTTTCACGATTTCCTTTGAGCGATCTTGTCGAGGTTTTTGTTGGAGTATTTTGGGGGAAAATTTATTTGCGACCATTCACCCCCCCTCTGTTCGCCATCTCGGCAGTGGAGTTGATGCTTCCTGCACTAGGGATGATGGGGAAATAAGGAAACTAGTGCAGAAAGAGCTAGAACAAGGAGGTGGCAGTTCTCGAGAAATCAAAGGAAAGAAAGTTGTTTCTAGCTCTAGCGATGATGATGACAATGAAGATGATGAAAATTACATGGATGAAGGGGGAGAGGGAGCAGATGATGATGAGGAGATGTCAGATGAGGAATGTCTTCCAGGGTTTGATCCTAAAGTTGATCTCCGCCAAATCAAGGTGGCTCTGTATACCTCTTTGAGAGGGGCAAATCAATACAGGCTGCCAAGATCCTCATCGCAAAAGTTCTTTCGCACTTTATTTCAAGAAAAGGTCTTCAATGAAATTTATTCAGACAAAAACTTCACCGATCAAAAATAGGTGGATTGGAGTCACATAAGGAAGTTACCCCTATTCGTTGGTGTGCCAAAGTTGTTTGATGGGACAGGATTGCTGCATCTTGTATCTCTGAGGTGTGATTTTGCTGAGGATGCTATTCACCGGTTCTATGCCACTCTGTATATCCCAGACTCCTTTGACTCAATCTCATGGATGACAAGCTCCAGAGACTACATGGCCACAAAAGAGGAATTTGAGCAGGCCCTTGGGATCTATCACAGTGGTTATCCTAAGATCCATAGTGAAAGGTCGCTTGGGATAGCACATCAATTGGAGTTCTATGATCCGGCAGCAAATGTGAGAAAGCCAGGGAAGCTGGCAGGACTTCTTCCTCAGGCAAGCTTGGTGAACCGAATTGTCAGAGTTACCATTCATCCCAAGAGTGGTAAATTTGATGACATTAGAGGATTTGCCTGGAATGTAATCAGCAAAATAATGCATCGAGAGAAGTTTGATGTTGTGGACTTCATCATAAGAGAGATAGCCCAATCAGCGAGGGAGCAGGGTAAGAGCATCTACTTTGGCCCCTATATTATGAAGCTCATTATAATGAAGACTGGCTACAACAAAGGGTGTGGGTATGTACACAAGCAATACAAGCCCCCGAGAGGCTCCACCTCAAGTAGTTGGTCATCCAGCACAGCAACGGCAGCAGCAGCAAGATATTTCGGATATAGCCGATGACTTTCCCCAGACCTCTCATGTCGTGCCTCAGGATATTTTCTCAGCCAACATTGACTCCCTTCGCCATGACATGATGGCACAATTTTCGTCTCTCTCTTCAAGCATCATGAACAGATTTGATGAGGAGCATCAGTACCAGGTTCAGACTCAAACCCTTGTACAAGAGATGAGAGCCCCATCGGACAGTGTTAGCAAGCAGGTAAATTATCTCAGAGACGAGCTCGTTCCTGTTCGTGCTCGACGTATTCGTGGCCGTGGCAATGGTGCTCCTCCCTCCTAAGTGATTCATGGGGACCCCTTCTTGGTATTTGATGACAAAGGGGGAGAGAAGAAGATGAGCAAGGAAAGACGATGAAAATCGAAGACTAAAGATTAGCCTATGTTTTATGTTTTACTTTTTATATATCTCTATGTAAGCTAATGAACCTTATGATATGTCTTTTTGATGTTAGAATGCTTAGATGTCTTGTTATATCGTATTGCTTATTTATCTTCATTTGAATTTATTGCTCATATTTTAACTATCCATGGACTCATCATCTAAAGGAAATTCCGTCAATTTTTTTTAAATATGTGCAAAAACAACTGCTTCATTCACATGCACACTTTTAGGGGGAGTTATAAATTAAAACAAAATACTTGAGTATTTGACTCATCTTAATTGCTGCATACTAAAATCAATTTCAATTCATTATATTTGTTGAGGTTGTCATCAATTACCAAAAATGGGGAGATTGAAAGCATCTAGGCCCCTAATTTATTTTAGTTTTGGTAATTAATGACAATCGCGATTAAATGACTAATATTTTCTTTGAGTATGATTGAAAATAGGTTGGTCCTAGATATGGAAAACAATGAAGCATCAAAATGAAGTTAATGGAGATAAATGCATCATGCTAAAGAAACAAGGTATGGAAGAAAGATCGGATTGCTAAAATAGGTGCAGTACTATTAAGAGGGACTCTTGATTAGTAACTTGGTGTGATTTTAGTGAAAGTGGCTCAATTAGTGCTCATATATTGATTATTTTCACTTAAGATAGAAACAAAACTGAAAAACATAAATCTCCCCAGCTTGATCGGCACTACCGCCTATAGTAGGGTGGTACTGCCGCTTGGTCAGCAGTACCGGCCCTAGGACCGGTAGTTTTATTCCAGATAGGGTGTTTTTGGCTCGGTGCCCAGTCAGCACTATCGCTCATGGTAGGGCGGTACTATCGCTTGATCGGCACTACCGCCCATGGTAGGGTGGTACTGCCGCTTGGTTGGCACTACCGACCCTAGAGTCGGTAGTTATATTACAGAAGGAGGTATTTGTGTCTTGCTCGGCCGGCACTACCGATCAAATTTGGCCGTACTGCCGCTCAGTCGGCACTACCGGCCTAGCATGGGCGGTAGTACCGGCCTCAGGGCAACGGCTAGTCTATCAGTGCATTTAATGCCCACAGTCGACCGTTGTACCAACGACCGGCGGTACTAGCCCTAGTTGGGTGGTAGTGCCGGCCATCCTAAATTTTTCAGAGGTTGGTGGCAACGGCTATGAAATTTGATTAGGGCTATAAATACTCCCCCATTTGTAGCATAGAGTATGTCTTGAACTCCTATTGTATGTTTTTGAGCTCTAGTGTGCATCTCTTCTACTCAATTGCATTAAATTCACATTTGAGGAGTAGTTGAGTGAAAATCAAGTGAGAGCATTAAATTGAGCCATTTAAACACTTGATTCACCTCAAGCGACTGTCAAAGTTTATTACTCTTGGAGGTTGTTGCCTCCTAGACGGCTTGGAGGCACGTGGCATCGGTGATCTTCTCAAAGAAGCTTGTGAGAAGGCCCGATCGATTGTGAAGGCAAGGAGCTCGCCTAACCGGAGTGGTGAAGAGTTACCACGAGTGATTGAGGAAGGCTCGAGCGGGTGGAGCTGGCTTAAAGTGGTTCAAGTCACCTCAACGTGGATTAGGGGAGACTGGCAAGTCTCTGAGACCACATGATAAAATTATTGTCATTCATTCTCTTGTGATTTGCTTTTATCATTCTTGTGCTTAATTTCATTTCTAGCAAAATTGAGTAGATTATTTGTGCTTAGAATTATTTACTGCTCTACTTGAATTGCTAAAGTATTTGGTGATCCCTAGAGATTATAATTGTAAATTTGCAGTTATTGCTTCTATAGCTTAGTGATTTAATTAATTGCAAACTAGATTCGAAAACTTTAGAAACCTCCTATTCACCCCCCTCTAGTCGGTTATCCTTGATCCTACAAGTGGTATCAGAGTTTGGACTCTCTTTTGGGACTTTACTGCCTAGAGAGTAAGGATGATTAGCGATGGGGTGTCAATAGGCAAGGCTCTATTTTTCGATAGCTCAAATTATGCATATTGAAAAATTCGCATGACCGTTTATCTAAAAGCCATGAGCCCAAGTATATGCAGAATTGTAGTTGAGGGTTTCGCCCCGGGAGTTAATCCCACACTCACAATGGAACAAGAAGAGTAAAACACTCATCTCAATGCTTAAGCTATGAACGCTCTCTTTGGTGCTTTAAACGCGGATGAGTTCAATCGAGTGAGCAACCTTGAAACCGCTCATAAGATTTGGACAACCCTCTCAGAAATTCATGAGGGGACATCCTCGGTCTCGAAAATTCATGAAGGGACATCCTCGATCAAAGAAGCCAAATTGCATATGCTTCGGATCAAATATGAGAGTTTTATTATGTTGCCCCATGAAAACATAAATGAAATGTATTCACGGTTGAACAACATAGTAAATGAGCTCAAGGGCCTTGGGGCGTCACTAACTGATTTCGATGTTGTTCGTAAGATGCTTAGGGCTCTTTCGGACAAATATGAGACTTTGGTGGCGTTGTTTCTCAACTCACTGGAGTTGCCAAGGATGACGCCAACGGGACTTCTTGAAAACCTCATTACAAATGAGCTTTACAAGAAGGACAAGGAAGAGCTTTTGGAACAAAGCTCTTCAAAGAAAAAGAATATCGCCTTCAAGGTGAAGGCAGAGTCAAGAGATGAGGCGCTTGATGACTCCGATGATGATGAAGATACCGAAGAGGAAATGGCCCTTCTTATAAGAAGAATAAGGAGATTCATGAAGAGGCGCTCAAGCACAAGCGCTCCTCAAAAATTCAAGAAGGGACAATACTCAAGCACCAATCGATATGCAAATATCCGGTGCTATGGGTGTGATGAGAAGGAACACATTGCTTCTCATTGTCCCAAGAAGAAGGACGACAAGAACAAGTCGCCTAAGAAGAAGTTCTTTCATGGAAAGAAAAAGCTCTTCAAGAAGCTTAATAAGGATGAAAAAGGTGAGGCTCACATTGGAGAGTGGGATTCCGAAGAAGAATATTCGGACTCCGACTCTTTCGAGGATGATACACCTTCAAAGAAAAAGGGTCTCGCCGGCATCGCTATCAAGGAGGCTTCCTCACCATTCGTCACTCCTTTGTGTCTCATGGCAAAAGGAGATTTTAAGGTAAAATCAAATAACGATGATGAACCCTCCTATGATGAGCTAATGGATATGCTTGAGGACTTGAATGAGTACCTCGACAAAGAAAAGTCTAAATATAAGGCTTTGAGAAAAGAATATATTTCTCTCAAAGACTCTTACGAGGAGCTAAAGGAAGCTCATGAGAATCTCCTTGCTAAGGGCCATTCAAAGCCTCAAAATGATGTAGGCATTAGTTGCAAGATTATTAATGATGTGTCTAATTTAGAAATTGATTCATATTGTATAGCAAAAACTAGTATATCTACTTCTTGTGATGATTTAATTGATGTGCCTTCTTTTTCATATGCTAGCTCAATTTCTTGCCATGAAAATTTAATAGTAGAAAATAATGAACTTAAAGAACAAGTGGATAAACTTAGCAAGAGTTTAGATAGATGCTTTAAGGGCAAGGATACTCTAAATAAAATCTTGAATAGTCAAATATGTTCCTACAATAAAGAAGGTCTTGGGTATATTCCCAAGAATGGTAAGAAAATTAGCAACAAAACTCCTCGGTTTATAAAATCTAATAGAAAGTTTTGTTATAAATGCCATGATGTAGGTCATCTATCAAATGATTGTCTTTTGGGCAAAGCATCCAAAAATAACATTTATGATTCTTGCTATGTGCTTAAGAAAAATAGTTTTGGTAAAATTATTGCTAAGTTTGTTGGCACTCCTATACTTGGCTGTAGGAAGAATGCCATTTGGGTGCCCAAAGCCTTTGTTACTAACCTTCAAGGACCCAAACAAATTTGGGTACCTAAAAATGCTTGATTTTTTTTGTAGGTGAACTACAAGACCGGCGGACGGCATAGTGGATGCACTCAATACATGACCGATGATCGGAAAATATTCACCACATTTGAATCGAGGAGTGACCAACATGACAAGATCACTTTTGGTGACAATAGCGAAGGAAAGGTATTAGGATTGGGTAAAATAGCTATCTCAAATAACCTTTCTATTTCAAATATCTCCTTAGTTGAAACTCTGAATTTTAATTTGCTATCCGTTGCTCAAATTTGTGATATTGGTCTCACTTGCATGTTTCCTAAGAATAGAATAGTAATTTCTAAAGAATATGATAACTCTTTGATATTCAAAGGTTTTACATTTAGAAATTTATATTTAGTTGATTTCTCCTCAAATGAGTCATGCCTTCAAACTTGTTTAATTGCTAAAACCTCCTTAGGTTGGTTGTGGCACAGAAGACTCGCTCATGTAGGAATGATTCAACTTAAAAAGCTTTTTAAAAAGGATTTAGTTGTGGGCTTGAAAGATGTGAAATTTGAGAAAAATACACTTTGTAGTGCTTGTTAAGCCGGCAAGCAAGTAGCTAGTTCTCATTCTTCAAAGAGTATCATGTCCACATCTAGACCATTAGAGCTCTTGCATATGGACTTATTTGGCCCAACAACCTATAAAAGCATCGGAGGCAATCCTTGTTGTTTAGTCATTATTGATGATTTCTCAAGGTATACTTGGGTTTTCCTTTTAAATGATAAATCCGAAGCCTCCAAAATTTTCAAAAGATTTGCAGAAAGGGCACAAAATGAATTTGATTTTAAACTAAAGAAAATACGTAATGATAATGGTTCCGAGTTCAAAAATACAAGAATTGAAGATTATTGTGATGAACTTGGAATAAAACATGAGCTTTCCGCCACCTACACTCCGGAACAAAATGGAGTTGTAGAACGGAAAAATCGAACATTAATTGAAATAGTAAGAACAATGCTTGATGAATATGGCACTTCCGATAGTTTTTGGGCGAAAGCCATTAACACCGCTTGTCATGCAACAAATAGGCTTTATTTGCATCGTCTTTTGAAAAGGACTTCCTATGAGTTTCTCATTGGAAGAACGTTGAACATTTCTTACTTTCAAGTTTTTGGTTGCAAATTTTTTTTGGCCTAGCATGGGTGGTAGTATCGGCCTCAGGGCAACGGCTAGTCTATCAGTGCATTTAATGCCCACAGTCGACCGTTGTACCGACGACCGGCGGTACTAGCCCTAGTTGGGTGGTAATGCCGACCATCCTGAATTTTCCAGAGGTTGGTGGCAACGGCTATGAAATTTGATTAGGGCTATAAATACTCCCCCATTTGTAGCATAGAGTATGTCTTGAACTCCTATTGTATGTTTTTGAGCTCTAGTGTGCATCTCTTCTACTCAATTGCATTAAATTCATATTTGAGGAGTAGTTGAGTGAAAATCAAGTGAGAGCATTAAATTGAGCCATTTAGACACTTGATTCACCTCAAGCGACCGTCAAAGTTTATTACTCTTGGAGGTTGCCGCCTCCTAGATGGCTTGGAGGCACGTGGCATCGGTGATCTTCTCAAAGAAGCTTGTGAGAAGGCCCGATCGATTGTGAAGGCAAGGAGCTCGCCTAACCGAAGTGGTGAAGAGCTACCACGAGTGATTGAGGAAGGCTCAAGTGGGTGGAGCCGGCTTGAAGTGGTTCAAGTCACCTCAACGTGGATTAGGGGAGACTGGCAAGTGGGATAAAATTCTTGTCATTCATTCTCTTGTGATTTGCTTTTATCATTCTTGTGCTTAATTTTATTTCTAGCAAAATTGAGTAGATTATTTGTGCTTAGAATTATTTACTGCTCTACTTGAATTGCTAAAGTGTTTTGTGATCCCTAGAGATTATAATTGTAAATTTGCAATTATTGCTTCTATAGCTTAGTGATTTAATTAATTGCAAACTAGAATAAAAAAATTTAGAAACCTCCTATTCCTCCCTCCTCTAGTCAGTTATCCTTGATCCTACAACTGTCACCTCATGTCAACAACTCCACAGTTGAGGCTCTTATCGACTAAAATGCCCACTTCATTCTTGTTCCATTCTATTCTAGTATACCACAACTTGAAGCCAATATTTTCTCCTTCCTTCACCTTCTAACCCGTTTTTCTAGTTTTGGAATGCACAAGAGATTTACATGCCTCCTAATCCTCATATCGACTCCCTTAACTTACCTATTAGGGATCCTACGTTCCAACTACCTAGACAGATCATACTCTCCTCAACTAGCTTTCTTGCCCCTCATAATCATTGAATAAAGTGTTAAGACCCTTGTGTATTTTCCACAACATTCGGGTAGCACCGGATTGTGGTCTCATGCTTGTATTGTATTTGCTCGTTGGGCCACTGCAGGTGGGGCCAATAGGTAGATTGCTCCTCGACCTCAATAAGCCCTCGGAAGCTAATGTCGACAATGTCCATGGCATGGCGTGGGCCATCGATAAGTGAGGTCTTAACGCAGTGGCAGAGTGCGACTCCGAAGGGGGATATGGTGGTGTTGGAGGACGAAGGGGAGTGGTAGGGAGCGGACAGCGATGGAGCACGCTGCCTAGAGTTTCCCTCAGTAGGGTCAAGGTGGTGAGGGAAAGTGTAGATGTCGACGCCATGTGGGAGGTCAGGTCCATGAACTTGCACAACGTCGCCGCTGTCACGCGGTCCCATGGGTGCTAATACATGTGCTCCTGTGTGTACACCTCCACGACGCCGGCCTTGGCTTTGGCTTGTGGTGTTTTTGGCTCAAAATTTCTTTCTTTCTTGCGGTGAGGGTTTGTGTTGTGCGGTGTAGTGAGGGGAGGGGAAGGTAGGAAAAGGGGATATAGAGGAAGAGAGGTGGATGTTGTAAGCTGTGCAGTGGTCGCTGGATTGGAGAGGAAGGTAAACCCGAAACTAGCGATGTGCGAAGAGGCTGGCATGTGCTCTGTCCCCTATGCCCCTAGCATTTTCCCTTGCCACCACACGCTAAGGTTAAGCATCTCACAGGAAATCCACCTTCGAGTGGAGAAAATGTGTAGGTGATATGCTTATTAGACCTAGTTCCAAGTCCTAGCATCTTCGAAAAAGGACCCAAGTTTCAACGTGCCGATCAGCATTATGTTCAGGTGGCTTTGGAAGCTTGATGTTGATTTGCACCGTTGCTAAGTGATTTAGACTGTTGCCATTCGATGCTCCTCCTGATGAACACCGTATCGACTCAGTCTGCCGGTTGCCCCTCCTTGAGCTCTTGTGGCACTCGAGCTTTTATCCACCACCTCCTTGAACTTTGACATCACTCGATCCACACCATCGTCACACGATTCATGTTGCCGCGGCGTGATTCACATCTACTTCAATTATACCAATAGCGTCAGGAGATGATGGAGGGCGAAGGGATGTTGCTGTAGGCCAGTGTCTTGACGCCACTGCCTTGCAGAACGATGTGATGTGGTTGAAGAGGAGAAAGGCAATGAGGTGGAATGAAACTAGAAGGAAGAGATCGAGATAAATTTGATTTTTTTTTCATAAACACCCTCTGATTTATATTAATAACTCAATGAGTAAAATACATAAGTACTCAACTTTTATATTGAATATTGTATACAAATAACATATCACCATAAAGTCCTTTGGTTGATGAATATGTTGAACTACTTTATCTTCCTTACCATCAACTCCATATCTTACAGTGGTGTCTTTGCTGACAAACACTATAGTGGGAAGTAGATTGTCATTGATCTCCATTGATGTGTAGGACCTATGAATCGGTAGCGGTGTTGTTCGTCAGAAGAAAATCAAAGGAGATTTATTTGCACCCTTCTCGACCTAGTGTCAATTTTCGGCGTAGACGTAGCCATCGTCATCGAGGTAAGTTAGTTCGATGAAACCCATCGTGGGTAAATAAAATCTAGCTAAGAACTCGTTAGAGAAAAACGAAACTAGCAAATTTAATCTAGGAAGAAAAATAGAAAAGACTAAAAAAGATTAAAATTACTCCCGCAGAAATCAACGCGTTCCCTATCCACTCTACACCAATGAAAATGCAGGAGAATATGAAAGAGGGACCGATGAGGGAAGGAGCTGTGGCCGAAATTTGATCAATCGAAGAAATTTTGAAGTTGAAGCCAAACCTTGGGCCGAGTTCCCACTACTTTTTGGGCTCAAGTTTCTTTTGGAGCCATTTTCTCTATAAACTAGCCCAAGAACAGGAGCGGGAGCTAGGCCAGACTTGGCTAGCTGCAATTCGCCATATCTATCGGGAAAGCGTACTATGTAAATTACGCTTTGCACTTGACTGGAGAAAGAAAATCGACCTTCTTCTAAGCGAGCTCGCTGGCCGCTGCTTCTGCTTCTTGGCTGCCTCTGTGCGACTGTGCCCTTGCTGCTTGCCTACGTTACTACGGGTGTGTTTGGTTATCTGCACTATCCTAATTTGTTTCGTATAAACTATCCAGGCTAGTCTTGATCTGCATGAGTAGATGCAAGTTGAGTTGTTTGGTTGCTTTATGTATCTTACGAGTCTGTATAAGAGAGAAGCTCAATTTCTATGTTTCCTCCATCCTGTATGAGTGGGTGCAATTGCATCCACCTAGTCTAGATAAACAGAAAACCAAACATGTATCTAACAGATACAGTTACATCCACTCATACAATTCAAACACCATACAAACAATCAAACACACACTATGTGCATATAGAGTTACAGCGTAGGTGCGTGCATGTGCATGGGATGGGAACGGGGAGGTCGGACGGTAACTCTTGAAGGGAGGAAGAGGAACACGTCGTGTGTGGTGGGTTAGTTCTCATCTTTGAACTGGTCCTTTCTAGCTAGGTATGCCATAAGCAGCTACGCACGCGCGTTTGCGTGGTTTAGTATGGTTAAATTTGGAAGTTTGGCCTTACAATTTGTTCTTTCATGTGAGTGAGCCTTAGTATACATGCCTTTGTTTTCAGTTGGTTTTCACAAATCCGAGTGTATTCAACCAAATATAGGCAAGCTGCAACTATTGTAAGTACGGATCACTTGGAGAAATGAACGATCCATTGCACCTGCTCTAGTTTTCATGGGAGGAAAATAATGAGGAGAACCCGAAGTAATTCAAATACTGATAAATATTCTCATGGTATAGTAGTGGCTGGTATATGAAAAAAGTACTCTGCTTCTTAATAAAAGCAAAGGGAAGTTGTTCACGCTTCAAAAAAAAGTGTTAAATACCGACAGATAAATTGTAAACCGTCTAGTTGGTATTTGAGCATCGTTGGTCCACTTTATGTGTTCATCTTTACAATTTATTATGCTCTAGATTATGAGTACCAAACGTCATGTTTTGAGCTGGCAAAAAGAACTCGACAACTTAGTTCAACTTGCTGTTATGCTAGGAGAAAACTTATTAATTAGTTTGCCTATGCAAGCCTGCAAAATACAGAAAGCCAATTCAAACCCATGGTGCACCAACGGTGTCATGGGACCCAAAAACTAGCATGCAGCTCACCATTCAACAATGTTCCACGGCGGTGGGGTCCAACACCGCGCCAATGATTTTCCGTTTTTACTCCAATGCCAAAACACGTGGCAGAAGGCCTTTCCGACATTCTGATTTCGGCTATTTTTCTCTTGGAGGAAAAAATTGGTTCGAGTTAAAGAACAGCTAGCTCACCATAGTCCTTGAATATCTGTCCATGAACCATGTACACGCAGAAACTTGTTATGCACTCCATTTATTAAGTAGCCACTTGCAATGGCTGCAATCAACGTGGCCTCTCTTGTTAACCTGAATTTTTGTTCTACCTTATTTGGTTTATACGATCAATCAGCATTCCACTCCATGCAATGCAAACTTGCAAAGAGCTCACCTACAAAGATAAGAACCCTCTTAGTAGACAGGATTATAGTCAGCGGCAGAGCCACCTCCCAGCAATCCTGGGTGGCTGGTCAGGCCAACGGACCCTATCTAGTCCCTCTAGCGCATAACCGGCTGTTGTTGAAGAACACGGACAGAGGTCAGAGCACCTGCGCAGCGTTAGGAAGAAGACAAAGCCGTCAACCTGTTTTATGAATTGGATCATACATCGTTTGATGGTCTAGTTGGTTTGACAATTAAAGCATAAGAGCCTACAACCCAATTTATCTACGCAGTACATATGCCCATAACATTTTCAATTGACTCAAAAGAAGTATCAAATGATGACATCGATTGGCTTCTTGCCATCGAGACATATATAAGCTAGACGGATGGGTTTAGGCCAGGGACTGTAGGGCACGCGGCTAAGGTGTTTAGGCTCGTGTTTAGGCACGCGGCGAGGGGATCAGGCCTAGGGCGACGAGCGGACGAGGCTCACAAGCTAGGGTCTTATGCGGTTAGGGCGCAATGTGGTATGTGCACAGCGAGATGACGACAAAAAGACCCTCACCTCATATCTGCGTTGGAGTTATGTCAATTTTATACTTATTTTTCCTCAGTAGCTGAGAATATGGATCGAGAGATTTCTTTGTAACGTAACGATGTTTGTCTTACCAAACACTTGCCGTAGTTAGATTTGTCCGAGCTTTAAAAAATTTCTATCTCCACCACGATTATAGTCTTGTTGCCGATAGCAGTACGATGAGGGGAGCAACGGTCGATCTGCGCTTTTTATGGTGAAACGAGGGACAAAACAGATTCAGAGGACACGCTCTTCATTCTGATATGTCTACCCGATCGGCGATCAATCAGCAGCATAACCGAGCAACAAAAAATTGCCAAGAGAGAATCATTTCGACTCGAAAGACGACCGATCGAGACATGCCATCGTGCAGACATCCACGGCCACAAGCTGAGGAATATAATGGGAAAGAGTGGCGCCGATTTCGATCGGACAGCCTCTCTACCGGCAGCTGAGCCCTCTCTTTCGATACGTCGTGCCCGTACGCAGGCATGATAGATATGATGGAGCCGATTTGCTCCGTTCAGTTCAGACGCTTCGAACTCGTGCTGCTCGGCCAGTGCCATTGTCCAAACCCACACACGTTTATGCTATGTTGACCAGAACAAACTAGGGTACGTGCAGATCAGGAAGGTCCGTGAGTCGTATAGAATTTCAGTCCTTGCTATATACGTCGACGTACGAGAACTGCTGAAATATGAGTATATTGTTCGTGCTTAGATGAACCAGTTAATGCATAAGACGTGATAAGAAAGGTATTGTGCAGAGTATGAAAAGTAGATACAGGAGCACATAGACGAAGGGACGACGGTTGTCACATTCCCCTTCTGGTCAGGTTTAGGACTTTAATTAGGTGTACCTAGAAGATTTGTCTAGGTGGATGGCTATATATCTAGCTCGCTCTTGCAAGGGAAGGATCGATGAATTGAATACAGGTGCCATGCACACTTCAGATCACACGTTTGGTTTTCCTCGGTCTGTGTCCAAAAAATACGTGCCATCTTCCACGGCACAAGCGCTCAATACTAGTCTACACTGGTCGGAACGTTCCTTAGGCATGGAGCATGCGTACGGTCGCGGCACTAAAACGTTCTAGTAACCGCGAAGACTTTGAAACGTTGCATACGAAATGTGTGGCCCTATGGCAGCCGTATCCGGACTGGTACGACCCCCTACACCGCATGTGCACTACTTTTATTGTATGCGGTAGGTGTACACAGATACGTGTAGTGTACGACAGCAACCCTTGACCCCTGAGAAAAGCGTCGGAAACACGCCACTCTCAACACACTTACTACTAGTCACCTCGATCAGTAGGTGTATTATTACTTATTAGTGGTATAATACCGGTATAATTCGTTGATTACGGCTGTAATGTGAAGGGTTACACGCTTGACATTGCATCGCTGTGGCTGAATGGTATGGTGTCGGTTTGGCTAGATGGTGTTCGAGCCGTGCAGGGAACGCATTGCGGTTGGGCGCGCGCCAATCAGGCCGGTTGGGTTGTGGGCGTCAAACAAACCGGACGGTGGAATCGCGTGCGCGCGCCGAGACCGACCCGCGTCGCGCCACCTCCGCCACCCGCGAGTCCAACGTGTCGCGCCGCGAACCCACGCGTCGCGCCGAGGGCGCCAGCGCCCGCGACCGCGGCCTCCCAACCCACGCCACCTCGATATATACCACCTCCCCCCATGCCCCCGTTTCACCACCGCTAAGTAACTCGCCCTCTGCCTACCCCTCGATCTGGCTCCACCCTCGCCGTTGGTTCTTCGTTTGCTTGGTGCGTGGCTTTATTAGCATCCGCGATGGCTTCTCGCGCTGCGGTGTTGGTTGTGGCCGTGGTGGCCGTGCTGTTCGCGGTAGCGTCGGCCCAGGAGATGGACCTGGGCGTGCCGCCCACGCCGGCCCCGGTCACGGGCGCGGCCGCTGGCTCAGCGGCGTCTTCCCTAGCCGTGGCGTGCTCTGCCGTGTTCTCCATCCTCGTCGCCGGTGGGCTTCTGCAGTAGGCAGTGCTGCTGCAGGCATGGTCGTTGCTGCCTCCGGGGTTGGACCCGGTTCGTTTTCGTCCTAGTTAGGGAGTAGTAGTACTGATGGGTGTTTCTTTCTGAGTGGCCGTTCTGGTGTGCTATTATTGCTTATTCTTTTGTATCATACATTGTTGTACGTATATCTCCTCTCCGATGTCGTGCGTTCTATGAATAAAGATGAGATCTTCGTCATTAGTTTTGTAGTGTTCTCTTTATGTTCGTTTGCGTTGAGATCTTTATTTCAACGTCGACATCATTATCTCGTTTTATGTGCTGCATAATCGCAACTGGGAATGTGCACAAGGGAAAAAAAGTACCTTCGTAATCAAAGATGCATATGCAAGAGCCAGAACAGGACAACCTAGAGTAAGAGATTCTCCCAGGCCTTGTCGAATTTTAGATTTAGGGGTTTAACAAAAAAAAGGGAGCTGTACTTTAGTTTTGCTTTAGCTTTGGATCAAAAGCTCTCCAAACAGCATAGCTGCAAAGCAGTTGGGAAGCTAAGCTACAGCAGAAGTACCCCAAAAGCTGCAACTGCTGAGGAGGAGCTTTTTAGCTGTGACTTCGCTTGAACACCTCCTAACTTGCTCGCTCCGCCTTCCCGACCTTTGCCACCCCGCCTCGCTGTCTCCACGTCACCTCCCCACTCGGACGCCACTGTACTTCGTTATGTTGCTACCTTCCATTTCGGTTAGCCCTCAAAAGCTACAATTTGCAGTGATCGGTTGCCAAACAAAGATAACAAAAAGCCACACGCCAACTACAATCAATCTTTACAACCTAGCAAACCAAAAACAGCTTTTCAGTCCAGACGCAGCTCCCCAAACAGGCCCTTAAGCAATTGGAGTCCCACGTCTGTAAGGTTGAAAAAGACTCGACTTTAGGTATGGGTTTAGCTTGAGCCGAGGTCGTATCGTAACAGGAACAGGAAGAATAGCACACAAGTAGGAATAGGAATATTGGCTGTCACTGTCCCCTGGCTAGCGATCAACTACGAATAGCTGACAACTAGCCATTAAACAAATGATTTGTAGTTATCTATATGTTGTAACAATCTTCCTGTAATCTCTCTGGAACTACAAAATGTTGTTGTCTGTTCATTTCCCGACAATATAAATACAAGTATTGCCGATCTGATTTGGGATCAATCGATTTCTCTTCTTTCTACATCGTTCTTAATGGTATCTTCTTCTTTCTACATCTTTCATCATGGTATCAGAGCTCTTGCATCACAAAAGCCATGAGTACCTCACCCACCAGCGACACCAGCGGATCTGTCATGGCTACAACCGCAGCGGATCTGTCATGGCTACAACCGCAACCTCTCTCATTAATGTTAAACTAACAAAGAACAACTGCTTCCACAGTAGAAGGCACAACTCCTTCCATACCTGCGAGGCCAACAATTGCTTGGCTATGTCACCGGTGAATTCGACTGCCCCACTCAGATGATTACACAAATAACCAGAATAGAAACGACGTAGGTGCCGAACCCGGCATACTCCCAGCGTTCTCTTGTCTTCGCTATCTGAAGAAGTTCTGTCGCAGGTACTTTTCCTCACCAATTTTGCTGAAGTATGGAAGGCCTTGGACACATGTTTGCATCTAGCTCTTGGGCGAGGAAGATACATATTAGGATGCAGTTATCCACTGTAAGGAAGAATGATCTCTCAATGACCGACTACTTCACCAAGATGAAGAATTTGGCTGATATGCTATCAGCCATTAGACAGCCACTTGGAGATGAAAATGTTGCTTCATACATGTTGGCAAGATTGGGAGATGATTAACTATGATGCTCTAGTAACCTCTATTAGTACCAAACCAAACCCAATCTTCCTCTCTGATCTTTATGCTAACATGTTAAGCTTTGAGCTGCGCAAGGAACAAAATAACAGTACCTTGCAAATCTCTGAAGTAAACAATATAGCGCACAACAAGGGCGGTTGTGGCAGTTTTCCTGGAGGCAGAGGCCACGGTGGCCATGGCAAGCAGCAAGTAAACCAAAATTCAGGTGGTTTCCCAACCGGGAATCATCCTGTTTGTCAAGTACATGGAAAGATAGGGCACATAGCAGTCAAATGTTATTATCGGTTTGATCATTCGTATCAGGCAGATGAACATCACTCTACTGCATTAGTGACAACACCTTCTTACAATCTGGATGCAAGTTGGTATACTGGTAAAGGTGTGATTGGTCATATCACTGAATATCTTTACAAACTCTCCATCAAGGAACGGTATAATGGAAAGGAGCACATGCAAATAGCAAACGGTAAAGGTCCATCTATTGCTCATACTGATCATTCTTGCATTCCTTCATTTGATCATAATCTTGCCTTGAACAACATCTTACATGTAGCTAAGGTTACTAGAAATCTTATATATGTCCGTCGATTTACTACAGATAACAATGTATTTATTGAATTTCATCCAACTTACTTTCTTGTAAAGGATTGGGACACGAAGAAACTTCTTCTTTGTGGTAGATGCGAATGGGGTCTATATCAAGTCTACTCTCAGTACCTCCACCAAGACTGTCCAGAGTGCTTTCTCCAGTGTAAAAGTTTCGCAAGACCTATGGCACTACAGGCTCAGGCATCCTTCCCCTTTCATCGTGCATTGTGTCCTACAAGAGAATAAATTTCCTTTCTTTACAAATAAAGACATTGTATTAGTCTGTAATGTATGTCAACAGGCCAAGTGCCATCAATTGCCTTTTCATGTTTCCAATAATGTTTCTTCATCCCCTCTCGAACTTATATTCTCTGATGTATGGGGACCTGCCCCTTACTTCGGTTAATGGAACAAGTATTATGTAAGCTTCATAGATGATTTCAGTAAATTCACATGAGTATATCCTATTAAGACCAAATCAGATGTTTCCTATCTTCTTTCGTTTCCAAAAATTACATAGAAAATTTTCTAGACAAAAGTATTCTCTCTTTTCAGTCTGGGGAGGAGAATATAAAGCTCTACATAAAATTATGCAGAATGCCGACATCAATCATTTGGTTTCTTGTCCCCACACTCATCAACAAAATGGGTCCGCTGAGAGGAAACACATGCATATTGTTGAACCTACTAGCTCAAGCATCAATGCCCTTGAAGTTATGGGACAATGCTTTTGAGGCAGCATGCTTCCTCATAAACCGAATTACAAGTCGTGTCATAGACTATTCTACCCCTTTGCAAAAACTATTTGGTGTTCAACCAGATTACTCTTTCCATAGAGCTTTTGGGTGTGTTTGCTAGCCAAACTTGCGACCGTATAATGCACAAAAGCTGCAATTTCGCTCTTAGTAGTGTATCTTCATTGGATATAGTGTTCTACACAAAGGATACACATGCCTGCGTAAGCTGTCTGGACGATTTTATATATCATGTGATGTCATTTTTTATGAGACAGTGTTTCCCTTTGCTCAATCACATGTTCGTGTCAATTTCTCTTTTCATCAAAATAATGTCCTTCTTCCTTTACCTCTGTCACCCAACTTTAATCAACCAGCTCCTCAACTAACTTCTTGTCAACTCCCTCCTAAATCTACTCCTATTTCTTAGAATGACCATATTGACAATAGCGATCTCTCTGATTCTACTTCTACTAATCCTGCAGGTACACATACATGTTCATTGATGGTACCATTCGGTATCCACTCAAAGGAAGAGCATTAGCAACTGTTACTGACTCTAAGACTGAACCATCAAGTCATGAGGAAGCTGCAGCCCATTCAAAGTGGTGTCGTGCTATGGATGTTGAATATGAAGCATTGTTAAGAAATAGTACCTATCATTTGGTTCCTCGAAAATAAGGACAGAATGCCGTTGACTGCAAATGGATGTTCAAATTAAAAAGGAAGGCAGATGGCAACATAGAACGATACAAGACTCGTTTGGTGGCGAAGGGGTTCAAACAAAGGTATGGAATAGACTATGAGGATACATTCAGTCCAGTGGTCAAACCCACCTCTGTCAGAGTAATTCTTGCTCGAGCAGTATCCAGAGGATGGAAACTACGCCAGACATACATTCAGAATGCTTTTCTTCATGGTGTTCTTGAAGATGTATACATGAGGTAGCCACCGGGATATGAAAACAAGAGATTTCCACAGTATGTCTGCAAATTGGATAAAGCCATGTATAGTTTAAAACATGCACCTCGAGCCTGGCATTATAGACTTGGTGGCAAATTGCAGGAACTTGGATTTGTACCTTCTCAACCAGATGCTTCTTTGTTCATATATAACAATAATGGTGCAATCATCTACATGTTTATTTATGTCGATGATATTATCACTACTAGTTCTTCAACACATGCCACTGATAGTTTGATCCAACAGCTACGAGAAGAGTTGCTCTTAAGGATTTTGGTAACTTGCACCGTTTCTTGGGTATTGAAGTTGTGCAGCAGCCAAAAGGCATATTCCTCACACAGCGTAAATATATCAATGGTATCATGAAAAGGTCTAACATGGAGAATTGTAAGCCAGCCCTTACTCCCATGGTAGCTACCGAGAGGCTGTCAAAGGCTCCGGGTACACTGCTCTCTGAAACTGAAGGGACAATTTACAGAAGCGTTGTGGGGGCATTGTAGTATTTGACAATCACTCGGCCTGATATTTTGTTCTCAGGCAACATAGTGTGTCAATATTTGCATTCTCCTACAAGTGATCACTGGTCAGCTGTGAAACAGATTCTACGATATCTGAAGTATACCTCTAACATGGGGCTGCATATCAAGGAGTCAAGTTCCACCTTACTCAGTGCCTTTTCATACTTTGACTGGGTGGGATATCCTGATGACCAACGATTATTAGGTGGTTTTGTTGTGTTTCTAGTAAGTAATTTGGCTTTCTGGAGTTCGCGTAAGCAACCAATTGTATCGCAGTCAAGTACCGAGTCTGAATACAAGGCGATGGCAAATGTCACAACACAAACAATTTGGATTCAATCGCTGCTCAAGGAGCTAGGGGTATTTCTGTTGAGACCACCATCTTTGTAGTGTGATAATCTAGGCGCAACTTATCTCTCTGCAAATCTGGTGTTCCATGCTCGCACAAAGCATATAGAAATCAATTTTCATTTTTTTAGAGAACTAGTTGCCAAGAAACTGCCGGATGTTCAATTCATTTCAACCCATGATCAAGTTTCAGATATATTTACCAAACCTCTGCCAATTAGAAGCTTTGAAGGTTTTTGGCACAATCTCAACTTGGAGAGACTAGTTGCAATTGAGGGAGGGTGTTAAACAAACAATTTGTTGTTATCTATATGTTGTAACAAACTCCGTAACAATCTTCCTGTAATCTCTCTAGAACAACAGAATGTTGTTGTCGTCTGTTATTGTTCATCTCCCGACAATATAAATACAAGTATTCCCGCACTGATTTGGTGCGCGGGATCAATTGAATTGAGTTCTCTTCTTTCTACATCTTTATTCACTAACAAGCCAGCAAGTCAACAGGCACGGGCTTATTAAGTGAATCGGCAAGTTGGTCAGAAAGTATTAACATAACAAATACGCAATTTACCAGTAGCAACTTGATCTCGAACGAAATGGAAACTATTGTGACCTTCCAACCCATGTGAGGCCCGCAGGCCATTGACAGGTCACGTCGAGACAAAATCCCAAATGCACTGCCCTTCACAAAATTCTGGAAGCATCTCTGCATTAGACAATTTTTTTCCATGAAGAGTTGACACGTTTGGCCCGAACAAATTCTTCCCTCGACAAGATGAACAAAGTTGAGAAACCAGAAATGAAAAGGTATTCTGCACACAACCACTCGTACATAGGCGAAATAATGATGAGGTGATGTTCTGTTGTTCTACTGGAGTTCTGGCAACACAAAGACAACAACAGAACGCTCCAAGCTGATCAGCTGCGGCATGGTATCTTCTATGTTGTCCTCAGTTTTACAGTACCTCTCGTAACTTGTTGGAGATTTCCGGCAGCAAACTAAAAGGGTTTCTGCATTGAGTAGGAGATACAAAATAGTAGTAAGAACTATGAAGTTGTGTGCGTAAGCTAAGACGTGTTCAAACCTTCAAGTGGGCGCTGTTTTAGGAGTTGAGGATTACCTTTGTATTATAAATTGGCAACAACCACCAATCCACCACCAAATTGAGAGTGCCTCAATTTGAACTGCTTCATAGCTTCTGGATGTTTTGAATGTTCGGTAGAAAACAAAATTCAGAAATGGGAAAATGCCTGGCCAGAGAATTGCAACCACTCAATTTATTTGGAGAGAAATGGCGCAAAAGAAATTTCCCAAAAGAAACCTTACATTTGAGATATATGGTTTGGTGTCTTCCCTAAAGATGCAACCGGCTGAGCAAGTACGACAATCTAGAAGGTAAACAGGATTTTCTATCAGCAATCAAAGTAGAAGTTACAAAATTGCATAGGGGAACCTAATGGCTAATATAGAGTACGAACCCAATACTTCTGATAATCGCTGCACTTCCATCGTCAGGACGAAGATAAATCTTTGCCACCTCTGCCAAACGCCCATCGCTGTATGCGTGCTGGAAAACATACACCGTTGCAGGAGTCAAACAAAAGAAGCAAAAGAGCATCGGAAAACTGATATGCTACCATAGCGACGAAAAAGAGTAGAGAACCCCAACAGAGTTTGTCATGCAAAGTTCATTGCACTGAATCAAACTACAATGTTTCTCTTCCAAGTCCATACGAGGGCATGTATAATACAAGATACTTATACATGATTGCTTCAAGAGGGAAAATATAGCCATATCATCGAGCACCCATGTAAAATTCATTCCTCCAATGCAAGCATCTTTTTTAGGTGCTTAGATGTTGATTAGATATAATTATATACATAAGCACCCGATAAGTACTGTTGTCTACTTAAGCATCGATGCTATAATATAAGCACCTTATCTGTCCTAAGTCGCAAGGAAAAAAAAAATTAGTTACTAAGCACCTGCATTGTACATGCTCTGACCGTTGCTATTTTCCAGAACCACAGGCAGTATCTTCAATTATGATAGCTAATAAATGAAACAAGTCACCATGCAAAATGGACACGCACTTTTGATATGCATACCATTCACCCATGGTTACCACGGCGCCCCGGCGAGGCAAGTCGCCTCCGGGGCGCCTAGGCGAGGATTAGGCGACCAAAAAAGTCTATTAAAATCAGTATTTCTCTCAAATCTTAGCCCAACCGAGCCGGCCCAGCCGAGCAGCCTAACCCCCCTCCCTCTCTCTCAACCAAGCAGAGCTGGCCCAGCTGAGCCGGCCCATCCCCGTCTCCCTCTCTTCCTCTCTCCCCACCAGATCCATCGGCGTCGCCGCCCCTCCAGACTCCAGTGCCTCCACTCCCTCCCTCTCCCTCCCTCTCCATCCAATCCATTCGTCGCCGCCTCCCCTCCACTCCCTCTCTCTCCCTCCCTCCCCCCTGATCCATTCGGCGGCGCCCCCCCAAGGCGTTGCCGGATCCGAGACTCCTAGATCTGGCGACTCCGAGCAGCAACGACGCAGAGGAGCCGGTGGTGGAGGCGACGCAGAGCAGGCGGTGGAGTTGGCGGCGCCGTGGCGGAGGTCCCTTGCCCTCTCCTCTGCATGCGTTAGGTATTCCTTCTCCCCGCGCCCTCCTTTCCCGGCCAAGCGAGGCGAACGGCCATGGCAGGCGGCCGCCGGCGACTAGGCGTCGCCGTGATAACCATGCATTCACCTTAAACTTTGTCAAGATTCTGTATTGTCTATGCTAGCACTGATTGTAGACAGCTTAGTACTGCACTCTTATGTAGAGGAGCAAGTTCAAACTATGAGGAAGTATTTGCAATAAACTTATCATCAATAGCTATCACCTAAAATATTTTAATTACTTATTCAAATAGTGCTGTACATTACCCTGTAGTACAGAATCAAACGAAGAGGCAAGAAGCATGTAGCTGCTCAAATTTTAGTTGACAATTCACACGTAATATCAAATATATATGTCTACATGACATGACAAATTCACATGTCAAATAAAATAATCATATCTATACCTTGTAAAAACAGATACTCCCAAAGGGGCAAGTGTCCCTTCCAAAGTCAAAGTACTTACAATCAATAGACCTGCAATAACGTATGTACAGCTTAGATGAATGCAATTCAATCAACTTCTGCTCTGGCAAAAAGAACCTCCAAAAGAATATTATCTCTAGCATATTAATAAATAAGATACAAGTTTTAAGGCCATTGAAATATTACTTCTGTTGTTGTTATTAATCTGATAATTTCCATATAGATCACATAAGGGATGTGCCTAGTGGTAAGACTAAATGAAGAAGAAAGTATCTTACTTGAGCTTGGCCTTGTAACCGTCAACAATTTCCTGTTTTTCCTCCTTTGAGAAGTACCACATAACACTAGGAATGACATAGTATGAAATCTTGCGGCATATTGGACAAGCTCTGACTGTAGAGTCGACATCCATACCAGATGTAGGAGAACTGCTACGCCACTTCCTAATGCATGTAATACAGAAGGAATGATCACATTCGGATAGAATTCCAAACCTCCTTTCTGCTGCTGTGGGTTTTGAAAGCACATGGTCCATACACACACTACATTCTATCTCTTCACTTTTTTTCAAGGTCCCAAGACGTCTATTGTTTCGCTTACATAGCTTGATATGTTCCCCACTTTCACTGGGACGATAGGGATGCAAGCACTGTTTTCCACAGGTTGTGCATAGATCTCCATGCATCTGAGGGCACTCTTCCCCATAAGGACAAGTTCCAGCAGCAGCAAAAGAGCAAATTGGCCAATGAGCAGGTAGGAGGGATGATTGATTTTGAGCAGTTCGGTTTGATGACCAGCTGTTGCCATCCTCTGGCATGTTGTCTTCACGAAAATCAAATCTTTGCGCAGGTTGATGTGCAGAAAGTGCCGATGCAGACTTGCCTATCTGCTGTGTTTGGTTGCTTACATCTGCTTGGCATTCCCTGCAATGAGGACATCCAGAAGAACTGAAGAGAAGCTGAGAAGAATTGGATGCAGCACATGCTGTGGTAGTTGATGGTGGGGGATGGTCACAAGAAACTTCGACATGTTCATATCTGCAACGGCTACCGTAGGAGCACACACCTTTCTGGTAAAATGTGCAAATCTGTGTGAATAAGCATCAAAAATAAGAAACACTGGACCATGTCATTGCAAGTTGGGCAGAGAAGGTAAACTGGTTTGAAGTTTACTAAATATGTAAGGTAGTAAGTTACATTATTCGGTTGATCATTCAAGTCATGGGAGAATTCGCAGTAATCTCCTTTTAAGCAAGCTCCATTCATGAAGAACTTGCAAATGAACCTGGTAAATATACACAACAAGCAGACCTGTTAGTGATTCCATCAACATTGCCATTTTCCCCTAAAGAAGAAAAATGCAACAAAGATAAAAACAATTATCTTCACAGATACTTTTTCCTATTTAAAATGCAACAAAGATAAAAACAATTATCTTCACAGATACTTTTTCCTATTTCAGTGATTTTCCTAAGTAACAAATGAAAAATCAGAAATGAAGTTGGGAACTAGCTGAACAATCCCTTGAATCGACTACTTTCACTGATTAGTCAAACATCTAGACTCTCATAAGCAATAAAGCTTATGAACCGCATCTGATCCTTATCTGTTCATTGAATGGATACCACCATCAAATTACTGCTATGCCAGGCCAATAGATACAGTCCTAAGCCCTTACGATGAAACATCTAGGTTGGATAAACACGTACCAGGAATGCAAGGTTATTGGTTACTCTACCTTTCCCACACTTCAAACAAGCATTACATCGCCCAGACTGTCTCTCTCATGTATTCAGAACTGGCAGCGTGCCAAGCCTATTCTTTTTCCTAGTACACTATTACTTTTCTCTCACTCATCTCATGGCCACTGAGATCATGAATTTATATATAATTGTCATCACCTTCATTCTCTTTTCTCGATGTCGGTGCACCGGTACAGGGTTTTCCCCTGACCTTTGTCCTCTTGTTCTAAAAATTCACCATCCCCTTTACTTTCCCCGAAAAAATTTACATCCAGCAGTTGGGAGGACTATTCTAGCGACCACCAGCTGAATCCGCGATAAAACTTAAGCGGTTGAATAGATAGTCCAATCAACACATAGGGATGCACACCGAGATCCATCCCCACACGTCCACTAGCGTTTCCACAACCACGACCAAACGAGACAGCGAGCATGGTCCCCCGGAGCTTAATTTCGGCCATATCAGTACCTAGAAACGCCCTGAAATCTAAAATCGCATGCTCACTCAAGCCAATGCCATCTTGATTACCACAAATCGCCAACAAACAAGCAGCATCCTTACTCAAATCATGACCTCCGCGCTTACTCTATCAGTTCCATTCACACGACAACCGCACCAGAAAGCTACAAGCTAAATCCAACCTAAAATCGCCACATCGGCATAAACACGATCCACCTCTAAGCTTAACGGCAGCGCCCAAACCAGTTCGAATCGGTCGCGAGGCACCCTAGCTAGTCAGGGGAGCGGAGGAATCGTACTACCTGTTCGACATGGCCGGCGAGGCGGATCGGACCCTGACGAAATCGAACCGCACCGGGTGACTTCGCGGGGTCCGAGGGCGACGCTCGCCACCGAGTACCAGCTTCCGCCGGCCGGCAGCCTAGGGTTTGGTCGGTGCCGTGCTTTGTTTCCGCTCCCTTTCGTGCTCTTCGCGCGTCCGCAGCTCGGCTTTGTGGTGGTGCCGATGCGGGGAATGGTTTCTCTTCCTAAAAACGGGTGGGCGGGGCGGGGCGGGTGCGAAATGACTTGTATGTCCCTAGGACGTGGGATGGCCAAATGGCAATGGATGAGGAGGTTTGGGGCAGAAGGGTAAAATTGGCCGCGGGAGGAGGCGAGGCGTGGTGCTATGCTCCCGCCGGATTGCGTGGGCAACCGCTTTGCGGAGGCAGCGTCCAACGTGACTACGTGAGCTGCTTGTGATAAGGAGGCGTGATTACGGTGGCAAAACACGTGATTCATGAAGAAGAAGAACGGATGCTCTCGTCTCGCCATTCTTTCTATTTTCTTTGCGGTAGATGGGTTCAAATTCAATTGGCATTAACTGGGTAACACTTGTAGATCTAGAGTAAACTATCCCTTGATCAGCTAGCGTACACGCATGCCGAGCGGCGTTAATTTGTTTAAATCTTAGTAGAGAATTGACTTCCTACACACAACGTGTTAATACTCGTCTAGATCCACGAATCACATTAGGACGCCCATAAACGTTTGTAGCTTGAAGTTACTCTGTTAACTTACGTGAACAGTGTCATTATTTACCATTGCCAAAAGGTTGACATCAATCGATTGATTTATGCCAACCTTTTCACGTGAAATCCAAATTCCCATTGCTGACCATGGTTCAGGGTATGAACACGTGAAGATTGCTGGGCGATTCGATTTGCATCAGGGCTCAAGCGCTCAGCACAATGCCGATCTGCTTGGCCCGACATGGTTCCGTTTACCTGTGATCTTGACTTGTCCAATTTAAGTCCAAACTAGATTACATGTCTTAATTATCACTGTTTATATCCTTAAAACCGATGCCTGGTTTGCTTGGCCCAAATGAAAGATGGCTCGATGTAGCCCTCGGCCCGACCCGGAGCACCTCAGGGGCCAATCATGTCGGTGTGATTAGGTTAGGTTGGGCTAGTTGGCTTGTATATAACTAGTCACTTTTGGACCGGGCCTCAAGTTTGATGTTGTCGTCGTTTTTTCTTTCTTTGGAACATGTCATGTACTGTCTTAAGAGAGTTTTCTTCGTCTGGAACTTGACTTTTACAGAAACTAGCTGAATTTCTCACGCAAACTGCATGGCTAGATTCAACAGTACATTTATATTTAAAAATAACAACTTTTATACAATCCTAATGTTTGTGATTGAATATGTATAGTTAAATTTCTTATATAGCTCTAATATATATTTGATAGTTTCGCACCATTATCTTGTTAATCTGTAATATGCTCTATTTTCTATAATTAATGTGAGAATTTCACATCTATCAAAAC
Source organism: Otatea glauca (assembly GCA_036346275.1). NCBI lineage: Eukaryota > Viridiplantae > Streptophyta > Magnoliopsida > Poales > Poaceae > Otatea > Otatea glauca. The sequence continues at coordinate 46,857,327 of CM070714.1, forward strand.
AAAATAGGGATGCTCCCTTTTAACACTATTAAATGTAGTTGTTATGCTTCCTTTTTTGAGATGTTTACGCTTCCCTATTTTGAGTGACCAATTGGCCATGGAAATTTACACCTCCTCAGGTCGGTGACTTTTCTTTTCTTTTGTTTTGAAACAGGCATCAATTTGGTAACTTCTAGTGACTTTTATTTGTATTGACCTCTATGTTTAATTGCAACCTTCTCGTTGACACTTGAAAAATACAACTCGCGGATCATCACAAACTCGATGTTTTCTACCTAGCACTCACTTTCATATTTGAACTTTCCCCATGACGCCAAAAGAATACCTTTACTTCGCAACAACCACCTTCCAAAAATAATCCCAAACCTTGCGTCCTTCCACACCACCCATCAAAACTAGTATAGTGCCTATGCTAACGCTACGACGGCAGTACACCCGCTTATCAATTAAATGAGAAGATAAGTATGAATACAACACTTAATAATAAAAGAGATATTTAGAATTTTAAATGAATTTAGAAAGAAAAACGGAACTAAATGGAGATCGAATGGGCGAAAACAGGCTCGCAAAAGATTTTAAATCAAGAAAGAGAAAGAAAAAAGAATTTTTTGATTTTACATTATTTTTTTTGCAGCTTCTACAGAGAGCACAGCGTGCTATATGGGCTTAGCCAGTGCAAGGGGGAGGGAAGGCCAGGGGTGGCCGTGGGGTCTCGATGGGTCAAGACTGCATGCGACGAGATCGCCGGCACCGGCGCCTGTGGGGGAGGAGTCACGATTGCGGTGAATTTCGCCGGGAAAAATGACGGTGATGGCTTGGGTTACCTCCAAAATCCGGCGATCTTTACAAGAGGGAGCACTAGGGATTTACGCAATGCGATGGGGTGGAGGAGAGCTCGTCGGCTTTTATAGTCCCGAAACAAGCATATTTATGGAAACCATAATTTGGGATCAAATCAGATTGGGAGGAAATTTGGGCAATAAAGCACGAAATTTGGGGAATTAACACCATAGATGGAAAGAGGAGATTTGGTGCGGGATTGATGGAGCTTTGGAGCTTCTTTCTTGCTTTAATGGAGGGAGGGAAGAGAAGAAGCTTCTGCAGTGCAAATTGCAGCTAGAAGAAGCTACACGTGAGTTGCCTTCATTTTTTTAAATATAGAAGGATTTTTGAAAAGATAGCACATTAGGTTAAAAAATTCTAGAAAAATTCTCAAAAAAACTTTCGATTATTTTGTACTTAACAAAATTATTTTTAAAAATTTAAATTGTAACTTTGCTGAGGCACTACGCCATGAGGTCGGTGACCAAAGAACCTCACGCGCTGCGGCAAAGCCACCGATGGCGGCCAGTGGAGTCATTACAGACTGCGTTCTCCTGCGTTGCCCCATCTCCCGCTTCCTTTTCCCAAAGACGTAATGTATGGTCCTTTCCTTTTACAGACGTTTGTTTCCTTTTCCTTGATTCAAAGACGTTTGTTTCCTTTTCCTTGTTGATGCTTTGGAGGTGAGGAAGGTCATTTGTGGCTAGAGGATGATTTCGAAAAATATGGAAAAATAAATCTGCGCACGCCGACCACCGGATCTGCAAGGAAAAAAGATAAAATTAAATAAAGGTTTCGCTCGTCGGCACCGGTTCCGCGAGAAAAATTGAAAAAATTAAGCAAAGACTCACAGATCGCTGGTTCCTTAGATAAAAATAAAATAAAAATTCAAGCTCTCATGCAATCAAATTAGGCTCTATGGGGCTAGATCCGTAAAAAAGTCTCGAGAAAGGTCATATTCGGAAAAAAAATAGATCACAATGCTAGGACAATAAAAAATTCAAGTCTTGTTTCCTTGCATGCGGATCCTCCCTGTTTATTTTCTTGTTTGATTCACCCTCCTTCCGAATATGTAGTACGTACAATTTTGGCCAGTAAAAAATTCAAGTCTGGTTTCCTTGCATGTGGATCCTCCTTATTTATTTTCTTGTTTGATTCGCTCTCCTTCCAAATATGTAGGTGGGGGAGGTCTGTTGTGGGCCACAGGGATGATTAGACACATTAAATAATGGCTATCGGATGTGGGTGAGTAAAACTGAGGAAAGATCTGAGACGTTCATTTTGATGAATGCAAGTTTCTGGGGACGTTTTGCTGGGTGCACGAACATTGGGCCATCTCTAATGAGGTGCATTATTTAGGGTGGACGTAGAAAAAATTGCTTAGGTGCATTATAAAGAGGTATAGATAGTATAGTGCCTGTACTAACGCTACGACGGCAGTACACCCGCTTATCAATTAAATGAGAAGATAAGTATGAATACAACACTTAATAATAAAAGAGATATTTTGAATTTTAAATGAATTTAGAAAGAAAAACGGAACTAAATGGAGATCGAATGGGCGAAAACAGGCTCGCAAAAGATTTTAAATCAAGAAAGAGAAAGAAAAAAGAATTTTCTGATTTTACATTATTTTTTTTGCAGCTTCTACAGAGAGCACAACGTGCTATATGGGCTTAGCCGCGTGTGGAGGGAAGGCGGGGTGGCGGCGGTCTCGATGGGTCGGCAAGATGCGCGACGAGATCGCCGAGACCGGCGCTGCATGGGGAGGAGTCACGGTTGCGGTGAATTTCGCCGGGAAAGATGATGGTGATGGCTTGGATTACCTCCAAAATCCGGCGATCTTTACAAGAGGGAGCACTTGGGGATTTACGCAATGCGATGGGGTGGAGGAGAGCTCGTCGGCTTTTATAGCCCCGAAACAAGCATATTTATGGAAACCATAATTTGGGATCAAATCAGATTGGGAGGAAATTTTGGCAATAGAGCACGAAATTTGGGGAATTAACACCATAGATGGAAAGAGGAGATTTGGTGCGGGATTGATGGAGCTTTGGAGCTTCTTTCTTGCTTTAATGGAGGAGGAAGAGAAGAAGCTTCTGCAGTCCAATGCAGCTAGAAGAAGCTACAGGTGAGTTGTCTTCATTTTTTTAAATATAGAAGGATTTTTGAAAAGATAGCACATTAGGTTAAAAAATTCTAAAAAAATTCTCAAAAAAACTTTCGATTATTTTGTACTTAATAAAATTATTTTTAAAAAAATTTAAATTATAACTTTGCCGAGGCACGGCGGCCGCGAGGTCGGTGACCAGCAACCTCGCCGCGTCGGTAAAGCCACCGATGGCGACCGTGAAGTCATTGCAGACCTGCGTTCTCCCGACCGTGTTGCCCCATCTCCCGGTTTCGTTTTTCCAGCACGTAATGTATGGTCCTTTTCTTTTACAGGACGTTTGTTTCCTTTTCCTTGATTCAAAGACGTTTGTTTCCTTTTTCTTGTTGATGCCGGAGGTGAGGAAGGTCCATTGTGGGCTCTGAGGATGATTTGAAAAATATGGAAAAATAAATCACGCCACACCACTGGATCCGCAAGGAAAAAAGATAAAATTAAATAAAGGTTTCGCTTACCCGTTCCGCGAGAAAAATTGAAAAATTAAGCGGACTCACAATCGTTGGTTCCTTAGATAAAAATAAAAACAAAAATTCGCGCTCTGCAATAATCAAATTAGGCTCTATGGGGCTAGATCCGTAAAAAGTCTCGAGAAGGGTCATATTCTAAAAAATAGATCACAATGCCAGGACAATAAAAAATTCAAGTCTTGTTTCCTTACATGCGGATCCTCCCTGTTTATTTTCTTGTTTGACTCACCCTCCTTCCGAATATGTAGTACGTACAATTTTGGCCAGTAAAAAATTCAAGTCTGGTTTCCTTGCATGCGGATCCTCCTTATTTATTTCCTTGTTTGATTCGCTCTCCTTCCAAATATGTAGGTGGGGGAGATCTGTTGTGGACCACATGGATGATTAGACACACTAAATAATGGCCATCGGATGTGGGTGAGTAAAACTGAGGAAAGATCTGAGACATTCATTTTGATGAATACAAGTTTCTGGGGACGTTTTGTTGGGTGCACGAACATTGGACCATCTCTAATGAGGTGCATTATTTAGGATGTACGTAGAAAAAATTACTTAGGTGCATTATAAAGAGGTATAGACTAGTTTGTGAACATGTCCCTTGAGGCCGAGAATGGACGGTCCAAACTAAAACCTAGACTCACAAAAAGGAATACTAGTAAACGAAGGTATTACTCCAGAAAGCTCAGAAAAAGGAAGAGTACAATTGACCAGCAACAATACAGCCTAGCTGCTGACCATCCAGAGAAAAAGGCACCGATCCAACCCACTTTCACGTTTCGCACGAACCACACCGCAACACCGCATGTTCCGAATTCCATCCCATCCCGTTCACACCGCCGTCCCCAAATTTCGCGTTCCTCCGATCTGACCAACCAAACACGACGGTATGGTGCCATCCCTTTTTTTTAAACGAACCCCACCCCACGTCGATCCGCCGTGCAACCACCAAACACCGCAGCTAGCACCAACCCACCACGTTTCCGCCGCGTCGGCGACACACGCCCTTCCATTGGACGAATCCTCTGTTTGGTGTACATTTCTCCGCAGCGGATCGATAGAATATCGAGCGAATCGAAAAACAGCCCCCGCCCCCACATGGCCCACCGCGCGAGCGGAGCCGCCGATCCACGAACCCGGGCCGATCGGACGGTCCAAACTTCCTCACCCGCACGGAGCCCAGCCCTACGCGCGTACGCACAGAATCGCGCAAATCACCAGCGCGTAACAGCACGGCTCTCCCACATTTCGTTCGACTCTACCGCAGCGACGGAGGTAAAACGGCACGCATCGTTTCCAAGAAACCCTCGCCCCCTCGCCTTATATACCTCCCCTGTTGGCTGCGGCCCGCTCCCCTCGGAAAGATCGGAGGAGCGGATCCGCCGAGTTTGGGAAAGCCCTAGCCTGCCTCCCCTCCCCTCCCCTCCGGTTCCGACGGGTCAGTTGTTTCTCGTCCTCTTTTCCGGCTAGGCCTTAGCTTCTCTGCCTATTTGTGGGATTGGTCGGGCGCGCGTCGTGCTATATGTAGATCTGCCTGTCCGTTGCTCCCCCAGATCCATTTGTTTCGTTACGTTTCCCCTGTTGGTTCTGGTGGAGGTAGTCTCGGGCTTCAGAGTTCAGATCGGGTGCTTCCTTCCCCTCTGGTAAGGAGGCTCTGCTGTTGGTTGGTTAGATCTCTCGCGTTTCTGTGTACAAGTATGTTTCTCTTGTTTAGAATCTTTAGATCTGTAGATCGGGAGGCCATTCGCCGGGTGGGGCGAAGTGGGGCAGGGAGGAAGAAAAAGGTTGCGTTTTGGACCCGTGTTTCTTTCTGGTTACTGACGGGGACTTTCGTTAGATCCGGTCGTGTGTGCCGTCCGATGTGTGATCTGGTGGCAGCTACCCGTTCCCCGGGGAAATGGTGTTTTTTTTCTTCGATTTGTTCTATGTGCCACAGTACTCTACGCCCTGATTTGCATGCATCCGTGTGTAGATTTACTGCCCTGTTTTGTTAATGTCCCGTTCGTAGGCTACCTACATCGAACCGGCCCTTTTGTTGCACAATCGAGAAAGGCTTGGTTTCCTCATGATGTGGTGGAACCTGCTGTGTAAAGGAGTTGTTATCTCTTTTGCTTTGAACAAACGAACGGCCCTGGTTGGGAGTAGGCGCCAACCTTTTGGGCCGCACACTCGAACTTTTCATAGTGCATCGAGATGGTGATGCCGACTATTGTAAACAAGCATTCCTGTTCCTGTCATGGATTGGAGACGCATTGAATTTTCCTAATACAACTCGAGGGCATCTTTTAACTGTTTGAGATTCGCTGTGTTCTTTGAGAAATAAATGTATAATACCGTTAGAGATCAGGAGATAACAACATTTTTTATGCAACTTGGGTGCTTCTTCTTACTGTTGTAGATGCACTTGTTTAAATGAGTTGTTTGGGTTTGATCTAGTTACTCAGTTTCAGTTTCAGTATACCACTGTCCTATTGAATTTGTTAGGTCTATGTGCATTCTTTCCGTGTGCAATGATTGTGCGTAGACTTTTTGAATTTGAGGAATGGAAAACCCAAAGATAGTCTAAAGTTTCCATTGGATCTCCTTCAATAACTGCATTTTACTACGATTGTATTAGTATGCTCTTTTTATTATGTGTCCAAATCCAAATTAGTATGCCCATTGTATCTTGTGTTATAAGTATATTTTTATTGGACTGTTTGTTTCTTTGATAGAAAACTCACTGGTCTATTTTTCAATTAGGCCAAACACAGCTCTCTAAATAACTAGTTGTGTTTTTTAAGTTGTCTTCTATTTCAGATCTTGTGAGAGTTTTTGTTCAGGTATGATTTCCTCTGTTGTGCAGTGTATCTCCTAACTTCTCTATTGTTGTGGTTAATGTTGCAGGACATTATTTTTAGTTGGTGATGGCAGACCAGGCTAACCAACCGACTGTCCTTCAAAAGTTCGGTGGGCAGTTCCACCTTGGATCCAGATTCTCTGAAGGTGTACGGGCTCGTAACATCTGCCCTTCAGTCTCAACCTATGAAAGGCAGTTTACCACAAAGAACTACATGACCCAGAGCCTTTGGGGTCCTTCAATGTCTGTCAGCGGTGGCATAAACGTTCCAATGGTGTCATCATCTCCAATTTTTGCCAATGCACCGGCTGAGAAAGGTGGCAAGAACTTCGCGGTTGATTTCCTCATGGGAGGAGTGTCGGCTGCAGTTTCGAAGACTGCTGCTGCTCCTATTGAGCGTGTGAAGCTGCTTATTCAGAACCAGGATGAAATGATCAAGGCTGGTAGGCTCTCAGAGCCATACAAGGGTATTGGTGACTGCTTTAGTCGCACCATTAAGGATGAGGGTTTTGCTTCACTGTGGAGGGGGAACACTGCGAATGTTATTCGCTACTTCCCAACTCAGGTAGCCCACCTTTCATGAAATATGTGATGCTTTTTAGCAGATGTTTCCATAGCTTTTATAATCATATTATGGTAGATAGTGTTAAAGTTGATATTAAACACTTGAATGATGATTGATATGCTGTAATAGCTACCCTAAATACTTGAACAGTGCATCAATTGCTGGTTATTCAAAAGTTTGTAGTGATATTATGATGCTTACAACAGTCCCCTCGTAAACATCTCAACAGTATGCATATGCTTTTGCAATTGCAACACCTAAATTTTATTGGCATGTTCTGAAATTAGCTAGGGTAGTCCATGAGTTCTAATTTATATCTAATAAATCATACTTCACATGTTTTTATGTTCCTAGTATGCGTATACCTATACCAGCAGATTATTGTTGTGTTCTTTCCTATCAAAGTTTTTTCTTGTTCTAATGATTGTCGATTTCTTCATCTCCCAGGCCTTGAATTTTGCATTCAAGGATTACTTCAAGAGGCTGTTCAACTTTAAGAAAGACAAAGATGGTTACTGGAAGTGGTTTGGTGGCAACCTTGCCTCTGGTGGTGCTGCTGGTGCTTCCTCGCTATTTTTCGTGTACTCCCTCGACTATGCTAGGACAAGGCTGGCCAATGATGCAAAAGCAGCCAAGGGGGGAGGTGATAGGCAATTCAATGGCCTTGTGGATGTCTACCGCAAGACTCTTAAGTCAGATGGTATTGCTGGGCTTTACCGTGGATTCAACATCTCTTGCGTTGGAATCATTGTCTACCGAGGTCTGTACTTTGGAATGTATGATTCTCTGAAGCCAGTTGTTCTCACTGGCAATCTCCAGGTTTGTTCCAGCTCTCTCAACATTCAATTGTACTTTAGACCATGACTGTTTTGATCCCATCATTAACCTATCCATCTTCATGTGTTTGTAGGACAACTTCTTGGCGAGCTTCGCTCTTGGTTGGCTTATCACCAATGGTGCAGGTCTTGCATCTTACCCCATTGATACGGTCCGCAGAAGGATGATGATGACCTCTGGAGAGGCCGTCAAGTACAATAGCTCCATGGATGCTTTTAAACAGATCCTGAAGAATGAGGGTGCTAAGTCACTGTTCAAGGGTGCTGGCGCCAACATCCTCCGTGCCATTGCTGGCGCTGGTGTGCTCTCCGGTTATGACCAGCTCCAGATCCTCTTCTTCGGAAAGAAGTACGGCTCTGGCGGTGCCTAAACGGAGAAAAATGATGACGAACAAGAGAAATCTGTTCCCAATCCCAGCCGTCGGGATCTGGTGAATTTTGTCTTTTTAACATCGAAAATAATAATTCATGCAGAGGGATAATTCTCCCAACATTCATTTTTGGTGGGGGAACTTTGTCGTAGGTGGAGGCATCAAATCTCCAAAACATTTACAATCATAGGGTTGAGTTGAGTCTGCGCCCAGCCAGCTTTGTCTGTCTTGGGCAATTTTCCTTCCATACATTGCCCTCGTGAAAAATCGAACGAGTTTTATTGTTTCTTATATTCCAGTTTGCAATGTGTTGTTCCTGGAGTGATGTGATGATAGGGTGTTAGCATTTGTTCCTTAGCAAATTTTGGATTTGCACATATATTCCGGTGAAATTCCTAGCGGCAAAGACCCGAACTTGGGTTGTAAAGTGTGGATGTAAACGATGCCACGCTTCATCGGAACGATGATGAGACGATAACCAACGGGTAGGGGTAAATCGAACTGAATTAACCGAAAACTTCAGTTTTTGAATTGCGGTTCAGTTTTTATTAGTGTTGTTCGGTTTACAGTTTGCAGTTAGGTTTTCAAAGCTTAGAAACCGAATCGAAAACCGAATAACATCCGATCGGCGCACAGTCTGCACCGACTTACGACTTCAATTTCCCAACCTTTATCTCGCACCCATTTGCCATTCAGCATTCACTTGGCTGGCGGCTAGAGCTACCAGCGTTCAGTGGCGCCGGCACACTGCCACCTACCGGCGCGTCTCCAAGCGTCGTCGCCCCCTCGCCGTCCCATCTCGCCATCCGGTGACCGGCGATCTAGCCATCCCTACCTGAGCCGATGTAACCCCTGCCACTGTCGCCGCCCTCCCGCCTTCCTGTCCAGTATAACTTCACTTCCCCCAAAATCTGATTATCTAAATGCTTTCCCCAGTGGCTAGTGATTATTTGTTCATCACTATGTGTCTGTGTTTGCCCGATTGTGGTTGAGTTAAGGACACGTTTAGGTGGTTTAATCTCGAGGTGTAAGGACTAACAGGGAGAGTGGTTACACCAATCTCTACTACTTCTAATTAGGAGTTGGTGGCGGTGGTCCGTTCTCCTCTACAATATCTTATTCGTTAGATCTGACATGAACGACTGAGATAGAAGATGATTTAATCATATCTTAGATGGAAAGATGTTATCATATCTTTTTTGAATAGAAATATTATTTAGCATATCTCTATTCATTTGTTTTTACTATAGAAGGATGTTATTCATATATCTTATAAATGGAAGGATTTTCTCATCATATTCTGCATGGATAGAAGGATATACTCACTATATTCCATAATAAGGGAATTCTATCTCATCATATCTGGAAATGCATAGATTAAAAGGAAAGAATCACGCAACCAAATTATGTGCCAATCACGAAGATGTCGGGGAGACCTAACTTCTATCCTCCTACGTACACTGTCTTCTGCTTTCATCTACTCCTTCCTGCAAGAGGAAGGCAATAACTTTCTCATCCTTCAATAGTAAGGATTGATATCTCTCTACTAATTCTAATTAAAAGTTGGTTGCGATCGTCTGTTCTCCTTCAGAGTACTTGATTCGTTAGGTCTAACATGAACGGTTGAGATGAAAGAGGATTTAACCCGATAGTCAAATCTCTTTGTAGGAATAAACTTTTCCTTCTATTGAAACATAACTAAAGTTAGTGTTCTTTGCAAATAATTTTTTTGTCGCAAATTGAGTTTTCGTTGCAACGGCACATGACTAGTTGCTTGAAATGGGAAAACTGAAAAGCTCTACCTTCCTTGCAAGAAAATTAGGAGACTTCTTTGCAAATGAACTGGCGTTTGTCCTGGTTCTGTGAATGTCCTACCCTGACCCTTTTCTATTTCTTGTTCTTTTTTTCTTCGGAATGACTTCCTATTGTACACTCTAATTTGTGAAATTATACACCGGTGAATATTATTAATTTGTTGCGCACCTCTAAATCCATAATATATCTGTAATGCGCTTGTTGTATAAGCTGCTACCTGGAAGTGGAACTTGTATAAATTGCTTCTGGTTTCATGCAGTCTATTCAATCTTTCTGTGTCTCAGCTCTCAGGCTCTGTAGTACCAGGTTAACTCGGTTAAACCGAAAACCGAATTAACAGAACCGATTTGGTTCAGTTAATTCGGTTCGATTTTTAGATTAGTTCGGTTTTCAAAATCCAAAAACAGAAATATTCAAAAACAAAAAAACTGAATTAACCGATTGCCCACCCCTGCCAATGGGCCAAGAGCACAAGGAACGCCCGCCAGACGCTCTGCAAGCTAGGCGCCGCCCGAGCCAAATGGTGAATCTTCCCGCTCCCTTGCTCCTCGCCGCGCAGCTCTCCAACCTCCGTCTTCCCGCGTCAGTTCCCTACTTCCCTCTCCTCCTGCAGGCCCCACACTCTGCAGACGGCACCGGAAGCGGTCGAGACCAACAGAAGAGGCTGCTCAGACCAAAGCCGCCGAGAAGGATGAGGCGCAGGTCGTGCTTTGGTAGTATTCCCATCAAAGTGGCAGAGCTTGGAACTGTCTACAGATACGAAAATAAGTTTCGCGCGCTGAGTCGCGCGTGGCCAGGCGAAATATGCAAATGTATTTCACATCAACGATAACGAAGAAATTAAATAGATTTGATCTTCGAGTCTATCACTGTCTACAAAATACTACATAGCAAAATTAATACAAAATATGCCACATTTTTAGCTAGTACTATCTGGCAATTTTTTTATCTACATGGTTCATATGTGTTTCCAGCAACTGAGCATCCTCTAATATATGTGATGACAAAAATAAAGTAATGAGAAATTTGTTACAAAGGAAGCAAGATTTTTTTTTTCAGAAGCTAACTCTTTTGGTGGCTCCTGAAATGCGCATCCTTTACTTTGAGCGATAAAATGTGCAGCCTGCAGAATGACAAAAAGATAGAATGAAACTTGAAGCTTGGGCGTAGTAAAATCACACAGCTCCCTAGAAATAAAAAAATGTAATATGACAAATAATCATGAAAACTCCAATTCTAGATAAAAAAAATAGATCTTATCATAAAGAAATTGAAAGGTTGTCTAGTTGTCCCGACTAGCAAGACACGCTGATATATTAATGTGTCCCCTCACTTCACTACAATCAAAACCATTTCATAGATAAAGAGAATCCAAAATAAAATAGTATCCACGAGGGAGCTAACTCTATGGAGGTCCTCATGCCCTACAACCCTTGAGACATCCCCCTTAAGCTCTTAAGCTAGGACAAAAGATACAATTAGTGAAATGAAGATGAAATTTTTTGAAACAACCTTGTATTTGCTGAAGCATAGCAATTACTGCAATAATGGAAGAGGGTGGGGCTATGCCAATGCAAAAACTACATAATAAACTTGTTCAGTATTTATGGGTTAAAGCGCTAAATGTCTAAGATATCCATTATTTACCGAATAGGCAAATACCCATATATTTGACCATAAACTAACTTCCAGTTTACAAATCGTCATTTCTAGCATGAACATATAATTTATAAAGAAAGCCAAATATATGAATTCATATCTTGCGCATAGCTTGTGCATATTACTACCGGCAACCAACCTAAGCAAGTAACAGGATCCTAATCCATCCAAATATGTATAGTACGCTGGATAGAGTATAATTTTGCATGTAGTTATTTATTGTGACCGAACAAATATCTAGGTGAGGTTAAGATTTAGGAAAAAGTCTATCTTTGGTCCCTCAAGTCTTACCACCGATTAATTTTAGTCTCTCAAGTGCAATATGGTTTAGAATGAGACCCCAATTTTCCAATACCATTCAATTTTGGTCCCTTAGGCCGGGAAACAATGGTTTTAACCAACGTTGACCCACGTGGCATGCCATGTTGGATCCGAGCTGGCGTACAGGGTTATCTTCCCCCATGCATACAGAGAACGAGCGAGCGACACAAAGGTAGTGGTCATTGTCGTCCTCGGCTGATCTCGGCGCTGACCAACAGGACATCAGCGACATTGAATAGCAAAATGGGATGCTACAACCACTGCGAGTTCATCCATGGCGATGGCACGACTAAGCTGGCGACAGTGACGATCTGGATAGCAAGGCAATAGGAAAACCCAAAAATTAGCGTGTACACGAGAAGCTACACCCTAAGGGGATTCTATTGGTGTCAATTGCTCGACGAGGCAAGCTCCGTGCAGGCCTGTCCACCACGACCGGCAATGGGGGCAAAGACATGATGGGTCCAAGGGTCAAATTGACTAGTAGAATGCAATTTCCTACTCCTAGAACATGTTATGACGTAGATACTTATGGGCTTTTGGTCGAAAAGAAGAAACTACACTGCGTGAGGAGGTGGCGGTTTGATCATCGGCATGGAGGAAGAACGACATGTTCTCGGTGATCCTGAGGAAGGAAGAAGGAACAAAGGAGTGGGTAAGATAGAGGGAACCTAGGCGACACTGATGGATGGAAGCATGAAGGTAGAAGCTCACCAGAGCGGTTCGAGGCATTTGGTTGAGAGGGGCAGCGTGTACGACTACTCGCCATAGAGGAAGAAGACGAAGTAGTCGTGCTGATCCTGAGGGAGAGTAGAGATACTAAGGTGAGCACGAAATAGCAAAGAATGAGGCGAACTCAATTTACAAGAAGGTCGGGGGCTGGAACTCACATGAGCACCTCAGCGGTGGCGGCGGCTAAAAATAGAGGAGCTTGCTCTCCTTCTCTGGTGCTTGAGGATGGAGAAGGACATGGGGAAAATGGAGGGGAGGTGAGGGCAAACTCGTTGCGTGATCGATTGAGGCTTAAAAAGGCGACAGAGCGTGCAATAAAGGGGAGAGGAGGAGGAAGAGAGCCGCCTTCCATGGACCGGCGCCAGCAACATACCATGGAAGGGATCGCCTCTACCGTCCACTTGCTGCCATGCTCGGGCCAAAGGAGATCAATGGCAGTAATACGCATAGTGGACAAGGCCAGAGGTGGCGGTGTGAGTTGGATGGGGCCGCCTCGGTCATATGGTGGACTGGGCTGATGGAGCGGCTGCGCTGGCGAGAAAAAGGAGAGCATATGAAGGAATAAGAGAGGAGAGAAAGATAAGGGAGAGGAGAGACTGACATGTGTGGTTCAGATGATGATGTGGCAGCACATGTGACAAAAATCATCAATGAAACTAGTCCAGGGATGTAATTTGCATCGGTTTTGTCAGGTGCGGGATGAGTTATACCCGATTTTTGTACTTGAGGGACAAAAATTAAACTAAGGCAAGAATTGAGTGACAAAAGATGGACCTTTTCCTTTCCTTTATGGTACTGCTACGAATTTATTCTTGTTTTTTCTCTCTCTACTGCTTTCGACAATTTTTAGTTCATCTAGTATGTTTATTTAAGTAATGCCGTTAGCCAGCAACCAAGAGTCGACAGGGAGACCTTTTCTTCTGTCCTAGAAAGAAAAGGCAGAGTTCCCAACATCCATTTCTGCATGTTGCTTTTTAAATTTTAGATATGATATCCCTAACTGTTCTTGGTATGTACAAATACTTTATTAGGTATATAACTATTCTTGATATTGTTTTAAAATAGGTTTATGTATGCAGGATGATGCCCACATATTTTTGCTTGGAGGGCCAGATAAAAGATGAAACTACAGGTATTCTTGATCAAATACTGGGACAGTTTGGCTTTCGATGTTATGATGTGAACCTTTTAACCAGGCCAGATAAATCTGTTGGCAGTGATGACATATGGGAAAATGCAATAATCTATTATCTATTAAAAGTAATGAGAGACCTTTTACCGCTACTAAGAAAAAAGAGAAATTTGCTATAAATTCTCACAAAAAAGAAAACTTCCGACCCTTAAATTGGTGGAGCCTAATTTTAAATTCTTAGATTGGCAGTTGTGTTATGATATATTAATTTGAAAATGATCTAAAAACCTAACCCTTAATTTAGTGGACTCTAATTTTAAAGGCTTAGATTCAATAGTTGATTTATAGATACATTAATTTTAAAAAATAAATAGGTAGCGCTATAATTAATTCAAAGGTTTAGAGTGTAAATTTGCTCGATGGACCCACCTCTCAATCATCTCTTTGACACACAAAGAAAGAGATCTAAAATAAAATTTGCTAACCAAATATGAAATCAAACATCCCAAATTCAAATTTAGATTGTAAAATATAAATTTTGAGATTTGAAATTGTGTAAGGTTATACTATACTACACCAAACCGTGCAACTACGTGGGCCAATCGGCTAGTTGCACCGGAAGATGCGTTAGGTGATAAAGGTTGGGAGTACAAGATTGATGAAGGTGGAGGTGTTTTTTATGGTACAAAAATTGATTTAAAAATCGAGGGTACTCTTGAAAGGACATGGCACTCTTTCACTATGTAGGTAAATTATAGCCTTGTCTGGAGAGTTTTAAGACAACTTTAGCTTTTGAAAAGACAGCAAACCCTCCCAAATAGCTCAGCTTTTAAGCGGCTTTTAGCATAAGCTAGAAGCTATATATAACTAACAAAAACTGAAAGTTGGTCTAGATCTACTTTTGCAACTTATTGCTGATGGAAATTAGCTATTTATCAAACGATCTCTTATATAAAGGTACAGCCGCTTTTCAGCCAAAAAGCCAAAAAAACATATTTTCAAAAAAACTATAGCTCCCCAAACAGACCCTATATATTTTTTCTAGGAAGATAAGTACTTGAATTCTTTGAGGAGAAAATGACATATGCTATCATTCTATTTTCACGTGTTATAGGTTGATTTCAATTTGCCCGAGCGGTTTGACATTACGTATGTCGATTCAAATACTGAGAAAAAAACGACTTATCATGATTCATAGGGCTGTCCTTGGGTCTTTGGGGGCTATTTCGGCATCCTCATCGAACGCTAGCCCGTATTTTACCTGTGACAGACAATGAGGTTTGCTTCGTTTACTTGGCATTATTATTTCGTAGATTGTGCAAAACATAGAGTAAAGAAGGCATTGTCTATCTGAACAATCCAAGGGAAACCGTCAGCGGACCTTTTCATTACGTCCTTCTTGGCTGATTTTATTGATGGGCGTAGATTAGATTTGCTTAGAAAGAATTCTAGTAAAATTTCGTTTCCCCTTTCTATTTGGGAGATATTTACAGGTCACTAACATATCAGATGTTTGCCTTTCTTAGCATTAATTACGAAGCCATGACATCTTCATTTCCTATTTTCAGTTGCAATACTGTAACGAGTGGCCTCTGGTCTGAAATCAAGAGGTATTCTTGCTGAGGTGTGCCATGGTGAGCGTCTACCAAAGCTAATAAGGAATGCTCAACACAGAAAGTGCCGCTCATGGCGGTTGTTGGTCCAAAAGAAGTTCAAGCCAAGACCCTCACTACCAGGTCCAGGCATAGCGGGGAGATTGATACTATGCCTGTGGATGAGTTCATCAGCAGAATTCAACTTGTTGTTGCGAACAAATCTTCGTTGTAGATACTTAAATTCTTCCAAACTGCAGTTCATATTGTAGAGCATTGTACATTACGAACATGCACGACACACCACCTGTGAACCCAAAGAAAATTAACAGCTGAGGTCTGCAAGAGCAGATCCAACAATTTTGTGCATAACTGTCATGACCACACTTTACTCTTGAACAAAAGCTCAATATTATTCTGCTGTACACAATAGCTGAGACTGAAAGGGTGCTTAGTCAACAGTTCAACACTACCTTCTCCTGATTACTGTTATAAGCACAAATGCTTGACCTGCCTCCATCTAATGCCAGTGATACCATATTATTGCAACTTTTCAGCTGGACCTGTTTCTAGTTCCTTGCATAGTTACATTGATACAACCATACAGATGCTGTTATTGCAATGTGCAAATAATTGGCATGCCTTGAATCTTCAGGTGGCGAAAAAGTTTGATTAATAGTTGGGCCCCGACCGGGCCCGGTTAATGGGTTAAAAGCAGGCTGAATAGGTGGGCAAATTTGATGCAACAGTTGCCTAGTGGACTGACAGACAAATTGTAATGGTTCGGGACGCCACTTGCTGCTGAATAGTGAGGAATTGTTCAATGCTCAGCCGTACTACCGAAATGAGTTGGCATCAGGGGCCCAATTGATTGAGCATCAATGCATCACACGGTCACGCCGCATGGAACGGCCTATGGTGCAGATCTACGATTGGAGCGTGATGGACGGGCTCAATTCAACTGGACTAGTCGACAACACCTGAGACAAAAAATCGGCAGGGTGGGCACTTGGGATAGGTAAGTTCCCAGCCAGATCTTCACTTAACCCCACCAGTAAGATCCAGCAGGGTAAACCGGTCCAGACTCGGCTAGTCCATATCAGTATATCACCAACTCTGTAGTGAAAAGTAATTTCTACCACCACCTTGTATGCAGTATTACCAATGCTCAATGATTACTAATGCATTGAAACAGAAATGATAGTTAATCTATTGATTAACGCTAAATTGGATCCAAACCATTGTGCATGCAAGCTACTTTAAAACCAGCAATGGTAGCGGGCTAGCAGCATCGCCTGAACTAACGCTACAGTTGTACCGCTGCTACAAGAGGCTTCAGTGGCAGTCGTGACCATCACGTTCCCCACTCCCCCCCTGGTCTCCTCTCCAGCTCTCCTCCTCTACAGAGGGGAATTAAAACATCCTTATCCTCTCTGCCGCGCTGCCATTGTTGGATCCAACCCACTCTCTGCACCGCGCGCGCGCGCGCCCTCTTTTGGAGCTTTGCGCCGCGTTCCCTTCTCCCTGTCCAAATCCGTTTCGACGTTTCTCTCGTATTCTCTCCTTTTAGTGCCCGGCCTCTTGGTATCTGCGCTCTCTCGCTCCTCTGCCTCCCTCCTCACTCTTTGCCAAGCTCCATCTTTTTTTGTCTCCGCGCGGTTCGGCCGTTCTGCCCCGTTCTTGGTTCTTGGTTGACGGATTGGCGCCATTGTGTGTGAGTTGTGTGCACGGCGGTGGTGTTGTGGTGACGATGTCGTCGGCGGTGGATGCCATCTCCTGCCCCAAGGACATCTCAGCCGGGCCGGGGGAGGCGAAGGAGCGGGTGGTGGTGGCCAAGAACGCTGCCGTGGTGCACGGCGACGGCGGGGCCCGTGCCGATGACGTGAACGGCAAGTGCAGCGAGGTGCCGGTGCCGCATTGCCGTAAGGACGACGGGGAGGAAGACGACGAGGACGAGGAGAAGGTCCCCAAGACCATCGACCTCGGCCCGAGGGTCAGCATCAAGGACCAGCTCGAGAAGGACAAGGTACGCCATTGCCTGAATTCTTCCTGCTACTTTGCGATTACATATCCATGTTCGCGTGCCTGTTGCTTCAGTTAGTAGTATATCGACCAATGCATTTCTTCATTTCTTGTTTGCGTTTGCAGGACGACGAGAGCCTGAGGAAGTGGAAGGAGAAGCTTCTCGGCAGCGTGGATTTGAACTCCGTGGGAGGTAAACCCGCAGCACGAAAAAGTTTTAGCCAAATCGTTGCTTGCGTTTAATTGGCTCGTCCTTTGCGATCTTGCTAAGTGGCACCGGCACATGCGACAGTTCTGCATGTGAGCACCGCCTTGTCAAGATGGTCCCGTGAACTGTCTGTAACTTTCCGTGCTTAACCCGTTTCATGGCTATCTATCTATCCATGACTATGCACCGGCCGTGCAGAGGAAAGTAAAAGGTGGTGGACTCAGTTGGGTCTGTCTTTCCAGTTTTCATGCTAATCATTTTAGAGAAAAAAAATGTCTGGACCCTTATTTTTCTTGAATGCACTGGTTTGGTTGGTCCTGTACTTTGCCCTGCGTGGTTACGTTGTCTTTGGCAATGAATCAATGATGGTGATGGATCCAGGCCCCTTGAACTATAGCTGGATACCGATGGCTGTGTCTTCCTACCCTGAAAAGTGATATATGTGGGGAATAATGCATTCTGATTGTTGTAGTGATAGTTATGTAGTGCTGCTTTTGGTGCTTTTATGACCAACTCAAATTGGAAGGCATAATTCCAGGAAACCTTGCTTTAAGACCATACTTTGTTAGAGAATGTTAGATTAATTTCCATGTATACATTTGTTTGAGGGCACGTAAAAGAGTGTGATATTAGTCGTCTATAAGCTTCACCACATAAGTTTTTGTTGACATAGGAAAGAGGGAAGGTGGAGGGAGAGATTATAGCTGTCTTTTCGTAAAAAGACGATCACATAGCATAAAATACCATTGTATGGGTTATTGTCTATCATAAAACACTTTTTACATACTATAATTAAAATATTGTAAGATCTCATACAATAACTTTAACATATTATCTATCGTAGGAGTTGTTAGTGTGTAGACAGCAGTTGTCTCCACTATTGTAAAAGCTCTAACCGAATCAACCTTTAAGCACCGTTCCTGTTTTTAGGAAGATCATTCAACACCTACCTATCTTCCATTAGAATTTAGAATTCAAAGCAATCCATTATTTGGCGCAAACATCCTAAACCTTTCGGCCATTTGGATGCAAGAATCTTCAAAGGTTGATCTAGGATTTTAATCCATCACGCTTCATCGCTGCAGAGACCCTGGAGCCGGATGTCAAGATCATGAGCCTGTCCATCCTGTCGCCCGGCCGGCCTGACATCTTCCTGCCGCTGCCGGTGGAGCCCAACGCCAAGCGGGTGTGGTTCACCCTCAAGGAAGGCTCCCTGTACAAGCTAAAGTTCACCTTCTCCGTCAGCAACAACATCGTCTCCGGCCTCCGATACACCAACGCCGTCTGGAAGACCGGCATCAAAGGTGAAAATGAAACCACCAGTCCTGCACACGACATCCCCAATCAGTTTATCACTCGCCCACGCAACGCGCTCACGATCTGCTCGTTGCGCCTTGCAGTGGACAGCACCAAGGAGATGCTCGGCACGTTCAGCCCCCAGCTGGAGCCGTATACGTACGTGACGCCCGAGGAGACCACCCCGTCCGGCATGTTTGCACGGGGATCCTACTCTGCCAGGACCAAGGTAAACGGATGGCACAGACTTATTCATTTCAGATGGTAATATGGTACATAAGAGTTCAGAAATGTGACAGAGGAATGTGTTCTTGTTTTGACAGTTTCTCGACGACGACCGGAAATGCTACCTGGAAATCAACTACACCCTCGACATACGCCGAGAGTGGCCGTCGAGCTGAGCCTTTCTCTGGTCCCGATTTGTGGCCACCATGTAGAAGCGAGGCATCGGCAGTGAGACCTGCTGCTTGGGTTACTGTTACTGTGGGAGCAGAATGGACTTTGCTTCGTTTGCGTTTGACCTTTTCTTTTTGTTTGGTTTCCCCTAGGGTTCGTATCACGTGTGCGTGTGTGTATATTGCTGTTGCTTTGTACGGTTGTTTGATGTGTTAACACCGTCCTAGACACTTGTCAGGTCAGCCAATCTGTCGGTGTGTGTGTTTGAGCTTTTGTCGTCAGGGTCGGTCTTGTTTTTGAACTGCGTGTTGAGTTCAGAGCAATGCAGCTGCATTTCATGTAATGCACTCGGATCAAATATCTGGCGCTTTTATTTTTAATGTTGGGATTGTTCTTCTGATATTGTTCTGCGTGCAAATGTAATTGTTTTAGTTTCTCCATTCGCGTTCTTTTTTTAAGAGAAATTTTACGATATATTATATTGGTAGTATATAATGGGTAGTAGAATTCAGATACAACTATTGATTTGTTAAGAATATTTCTACTACTCTACTACCAGAGGAAATATAAATAAATTATAACTAATCTGATTCATTGGATCGAAAAGAATGAACAGGTTCATATTGAACGGTGCAAAACAGTGACATTCATCTCTACAGAGAAGGCAGTAAAAGTTCACTTGGGTGCAAGTACCATGTACTAGATGTAGAATTAGCTTAGGACACTGTTGTGAGTAGAGCTTGACTTTGGCATAAATTGTTTCAGTTCACTATGATTGTCACACTTGTTTCAATCATGTTGTTTCAGTAATCGTTTCCGTAAATCCTCACTTTCCTCCTTTTCTATATTGTACTAAGTCTATCGAAAACCATGTCTAAGCCTGCCGCAGCTTGAAACAATTCGTTTTTTTTAGATCAGAGCAAGTCGAGTAATTCATGTTGCACCTGAGTACTACTCTGCTGCAGATTGCACCAATGGAACCTGGGCGGTGGAGATGACGCACGCGGGCTGGGCAGTAGGGATGAAAACGGAACGGAAACGGTCGGTAAATGGTCGTTCCGTTTCCGTTTCCACATCTTTTACCGGTAACGGAAACGGAATCGAAAACCCCGGAAACGGATACGAAAACGAATAATGATCGAAACGGATGCGGAACGGAACGGAGCGGATACGGAAACGAAAGTGGAAAATTCCAGAAGAACGTAATACATGATCACAATATACAAGATCACAAAAACAATGTAACTCATTCCATCACAAAGGTGGATACAATAACAATGTTACGTTCACCGGTATCACTAGAAAGTTTTTTCTCAAGTTTATCAGTTGAAAGCTCGCTATTTGTCCCCCAGATCAAACCATCATATCCTCCTCCATACCATTATCATCGACATCCTCTTGCTCCTCCAACTGTAAAGATGTAATGCCCTAAAATTTTTATATTATTGTTCAATGTTCATTTATGATTATCTCGAGATTTATCCGGATTTTCTCGGAATTTATAAATGCCATTTTACTATTTTTCAGATTTATATAATTAATTTATTCATGAAAAATGAAGCCAAAAATATGCTAGAAATAATTTTCCTAGGTTCAAAATGTTCCAAAGTATTTTTGAGATTTTTTCCGGAATTTTTGAACTCTATTTGATATTTTCTATAAAGGCATTTGTATTTTTGAAATTATTTTAATTCGAAAATAAATTTAAATTCTCTATTCTCCTTTTTGGGCCAAATGGGCCAAGTTTCCGACAAATTTCGGTTTCACTTATACGGAATTTCCGATTCCGTTGCCGTTTCCGACGGAAATGGCTCTCCGTTCGTTTCCGTTTCCGACAAAAGTTTCGCTTCGCTTTCCGCACCGACATTTTCCGCTTCGCTTCCGAAAAAGGCTTCGCTTCCGTTTTTTCTTCGGAACGGTCGGAAATTCCGTTTCCGTTTTCACCCCTACTGGGCAGGAACCAGCCGCGCGGGCAGCTTGGCTACTGGCTAGGAGACGCAACTTCGGGCCAGTCGAGCCACCCCGCGGTGCCGTGCGAGCGGTTCGCTTGTCTGGCCTGTGGTGCGGCCGATTTAGCCGTGAACTCCGAACAACTTCCTAACGTGCGCGCCGTTACATGATGTGCCATCCGCGAAATCGTCCTTTTTCTAGCTCTCATTTCTTTTATTACAAATATAGTCTTCTCACAAACGTATTTACACAATATTATTTTAAAATAATATATTTTTTATTCAAATTGTAAAAATATACCATGATTCGAAAAAAATTGTAAAATTATACCTCTATCGTCTTTTGAAATAACGAGAGATAAATATCGTCGTATCATCGGGTGACAGAGACACTTGTCGTCGTATCATCGGGCGACAGAGAGCCATGTTGGCACCAAGTAGGCGAAAAAACGGTTCCTATCACCAAACCATTTGGCGATAGAGGCATGTCACTCTTTTATTTGGCGATAGAGAGTCCACAACAGTGCTGACTCAAGTTTTTAATTGTTTTGCACTCTTGTCGCCCAACCATATGGCGACAGAGGTATAATTTGAATTGAGGTATATTTTTGCAATTTGAATAAAAATTTATTATTTTTAAAAAAAGTTCTTTGCACAATTGATCATATTTTTGACCACGAAAGCATCTGAAGGTGACACGTATCACCTTTCGCGCTCCCCTACCACGAAAAGAGCCTCCTGTATTTCATTTGTCTCCTGCGCTCCCCATCCGTGGTAATTGGCTGCTGCGCTCTCTAGCCACGGCACCCGCCGTCCTTACCTCGCTACTCGTCCGCAAAAACTGCTACTCTCGCGACTCGTCGGCTACCGAGCTTCCCAGGAGCAGATAGCGCTTTCCACAATGAGGATATCAGATCTGTAAATAATTTTAGGAGACACTATATTTGCAAAACACAAATAGGAGACTAGAAAAAGGGAATTCTCCGTCCGCCGCTCGCTCGGAACTTGGGCTCGGCACAGATGACGCCTGCATGTGCGCGACAAGCTCACGCGTGTCGTGCGGCGTTCCGGCACGTCCACGCTTCATCTCCGCCAACTTTGCACGCACGGTGTAGCGCGACGCGTACCACCGGTCGGTCACTCGGCCAGTCGACCGCTTTGAGAGTCTAAGGGCTGTTTGGGGAGGGTGCTTGACTTTGGGCCAAAAGCTCCTCAAGCAGTATGGTCGCGCACCGAGAAGCTAAGTCACAGAGAAGCACCCCTAAAAGCTGCAGCCGCTGAGGAGGAGCTTTTCAGGTGTGGCTTCGCTTGACTATCTCTCATTTCGCTCACTCCGCCTCCCCGACTTCCGCCACTCTGCCTCGCCACCTCCACGTCACATTTCCACTCGTCCGCCGCTGTGCTTCGCTAGGTTACTGTCTCCCCGCTCGGTTACCCCCCAAAAGCTACAGCTGTAGCAGCCAATTTGCCAAATGGCATAATAACATCAGTTACAACTACTTTACAGCTCAGCAAACCAAAAGTAATTTTTTTCAGTCCAGCCGCAACTCCAAACAGACCCTAAACGTGGAGTCCGCGTGGGAAACAGGACGATTTTTGTGGGCTGTTCGGTTGCTCATCTCCACGGCTCGGAGAATGGGCCGGGATGCAAGATTAACAGTGTGGGTTGGCTGGTTTGCTCTGAATGCTAGACAACTCAGCGGAAGAGGCTGGGTGAGTGGGAGGGATGCCTAAGAACTGGGCCAGTCAGGTAAACAATCTTGGTGTTGGCCCGTCATGACCGGAAAAGTTCACTCACACGCGTAGATAGGCCAGTGATCTTCTAAAAAATTCCTCATTTCGAGCGGCCGGAGCTAAGAAAAGACGTGGCTTCGCGTGAGCAGGGTAAAATTCTCACGACAGAAAAGTCGTGAGCACGTTCGAGACTGCTTCCTCCTCCATCTCGTCGTCGTCGGTCGCACGTGATCGGGCGAGGAAACTACCGAGAAAATTTGTAAATGGAATTCCCATCTCGCTAAACCTGCTGCTTTCTCTCGCTCTTGCGTCACACATCACATGACATTACATTCCGCTGGAGTTAGGATCCACGTTAAATAAGGCAACAGATGTACTGGCGATTCAGCTGTGCCGATCGGCGCGGTGCAAAGTACTCTTCTTTGTCTTCTCTTTCGTTTTGGATCCAAGGAAAATGACTTCACGTATCTATTGTGGCCGTTCTTGTTGTTTGGTGCGCAAGCCTGGCGATCTGGACTTTCCGGAAGATGCATGCATTAGCCGGACGCTGGAACGACAATGCACGACAATTTTGACAGAAGGAACTCCGGTGTCAGCTTTGCCTGCGTTTACCGGGTGTCCGGGGTACCTCCTGATTTCCCCAAGGGGTTTTTAATTCATGCATGATGCATGGCGTTGTTGAACCGTAATATCACGCGGCTCTTGCTGCAAACACAAGAAAGTTACTTCCACGATTTATTTCTTCCTTTTCAGTTCTTTCAGTTAGACTCGAATACTTATGATCTATTTGGATCTATTAGCACTAATAGTTAGCGACTAAAATTAGCAGTTATGAATCCAAACAGGCCTGCTAATAGACCTACTAATTATTAGCAACCCACCCTGCTAACAATTAGTTCATTAGCAGGTTGCACCCTACTAAAAGCTGCTAATAGATAGCCAATTGACACTTTTGCCCTCCCTCAAACCCTATCCACTCGCGACCCTGTCCACTCGTCCACTATCTTACTAAAAGGGCATTATGGTCATTTCTCTTTAATTAACTGATTTTGTGGACTTTATTAGCAGATGGTTCCAAACAGCCCCTACTAATAATTAGCCAGCTAATAGTTAGATAACTATTAGCTATTAATCAGCTAATTATTAGCACTAATGAATCTAAACATGGCCTTATCCTTTGCCCGCCATAAATTCTCGCAAATCTGAATATTTCGAGCTTCTCCATTTACGTTGCAGATAAAAGTGCTGCATGTATAATACGTGTGCGCACAACTGAGCCACGCGTGATCGCGTGATGGTGGTGCATGGGCGGCGAGAGCATGGATTGGAAGACATGTGTTTGTACAGATACAAATGTTTGTTTTCTGATGCGAATAGTAGCGAGGAGCTACACGCCAAGCCAAGGCCGGTGACGCTTTCGGCTAAACATTAAAACCCAGAAAAAAAAACTTATGGTGAGGACACGTTGTTAAAGCGGTGGACCGAACCGATTTGTCGGCTTCATTTTGCTCAAGCACCGGCGGAACAAATGCCGGTCTAAAATTGATTTTTGGTTAAACTTTTGAGGGACATATGACATTCATACGAATCCCACGAAAATTGTATCCTTTCTTATAAACTTTTGTAGGGTATCCAAAAAATTCATGTTCTAAAAATAATTTTTTCATGAATTTTGCAAAAAAGTTATAAGAATTGGATAATTTCCTATAAAAATTGGAAAAAAATTATCGTGTGTTGCACACGAGACGTAAAATTTTGAAGTATTGTATCGGTGGTCCCTGAGCAAAAACATACTTAAGATGCAGCAAAACTCTATGTATCAAATTTGAAGCTAGCTTCTTCCCAAGTGTATCAAAAGTCTACGATACATGAGATGGTTATGCAATATACGAATTAAGTTTGCTTTAAATTCGAAGCTAGCTTCTTTCCCAATAAAAGTGTGTCAAAAGTCTACTATACATAGGCTGTTTGGGCTGTGCTTCAGCTTTAGGTCAAAAGCTCTCTAAACAACATGGCTGCAAAGCAGCTGGGAAGCTAAGCCACGGCAAAAGTACTCTCAAAAGCTGCAGCGGATGGGGAAGAGCTTTTTAGCTGTGGCTTCGATAATTCTCAATCTAAATAAGACCCACAATTAGTCCCTAGTAATCTAAAAGAAATGTATTGTTACGTAAGTTAACCAATTAAGATCGCATAAACACGATATTAGAACAACGATAAAGATATAGATACTTAGCTTTCTTCTCTTTATCAATATTTTCTTATATGTATACAATGTGCCCCTATACCCCACTTATATAGTGGAAGAGGAGAGGACTTTTCTTGCAATCTAAGTATGGATCTAAAATAATCTACCAGAACTTTCAGTCCTAATTAGTAAACTTCCATGAGTGTCTTTAGGAAACTTATAATAGTCCGTTTAAAAAAGTGTTCACACATATATAGAATAGAATATTCCACAACACTCTTCGTCGGATACTTTTCCAACGTTATGCTCATGCCTCGTTAAAAACTCTTTTCGAAAACCCAATGAAAAAAAGCGGACAGAAGAAAAGAGTACATAGCTCGTGTATCTCATACTATTGCACATATTGCCTTATTAAAAACCTTCAATTGAGAAAATAAAGTGAGACAAAACTCAATTAAAGGAGAAACAGTATAACATATTATCGCATATATGATCACATATGAAGCTCAAATAACTGCCCCTGAATACTTCAACTCTACGAGTTTTTTCATACCTATGCCTTTCACATGCTTCTCAAATGTGGAAGTTGGTAAGGCTTTGATAAACATATTAATTAGATTTTCTCTAGTCTGAATCTTCGCTATTGCAACATTTCCTATCTCCTATTACTCATGAAAATAGAAATACTTATGAGATATATGCTTTATCATATTTGACATGACATAACTTGCACTTCATTTGTGCAAGCAATACATGCGTGGGGATTTTATCCACCTTCACACAATATGACTATTGAATATGATGAATCAACCTTCTAAGCCAAATGCACTCACGAGTGATCTCATATAGTGCAATTATCTCGAAATGATTAACTGTTGTAGCAATTATTTACCGATTCCAATAAATCATTGTTCTCATGCTTAAAAATACATATCCAATATGAGATATGGCATTATGGGGATCAAACAAATAGCTAGCACCGGAGTGACCACTTATTTTGGTATCTTGACCTTTTGGGTAAAACAGTCCAAGATCTATTGTACCTTTTAGGTTCTTAATTCTAGTTGATTGCCTTTGCGTGAACTCAGAGGAATATCGTGCCAAATAATTCATTGCAAAAACAATGCCAGGCCTGGTAAAATTGGTAAGGTATAGAAGTTCACCAAAAGCACTCAAATATGGAATCTATGGCCCCAACACATCATCATCTTCTCGTCTAGGATTATATGTATTTTTCTTTATATCTAATATCCTAACGACCATAAGCGTACTAATTAGTTTTTCTTCATCATGAACAAAGTTCCCCAATATTTTCTTGGTGTAGGTAGTTTAGTGCAAGAATATGCCACTAGACAAATTCTCAATCTATAACCCAAGATAAAATTTTGCTTCACCCAAATCTTTCATCTCAAAATGCATCTTTAAGTATGATCTAGCTTTGATGATGTCCTCAGTGTTCTCAGTGATGTTGAAATTATCTACATATACTGATGTGATACATAATATTGTCACGGATTTCTTTATGAATGCACATGGACATACATCATTGTTGACATATCTTTTCATCAAGAGGAATTCACTCAGTCGGTTGTACCACATACGACCAGACTACTTTAATCAATATAGTGATTTTTGCAATTTCGCACTATACATGTTGCGATTCTCATTCTCGCTCATACGTGGAATCTTCAGTCCCTCAGAAATCTTTATATAGATTTTCGAATAAAGTGATCCATAGAAATTTGCAAGCACAACATCCATGAGTTTCATATTCAAATTCATGGTTGCTACCATACATATCAGGTAGCGGAATGTAGTGCCAGCCATAATAGGAGAATAAGTTTCATCACAATCGATGCCAGGTCTTTGTGTGAACCCTTATGCTACTAATTTCGCTTTATACCTCACCACTTCATTCTTTTCATTCCTCTTTATCACGAACACCAATTTGTGACAAATAGGAATGATATCTCGATGAGTCTTGACAACTTGTCCAAAGACCTTCCTCTTATTTAGCGACTTTAGTTCAATATTAATTGTATCCATCCATTTATACAAATCAGGATGACTTTTGCATTCAACAATAGTCTTCAGGTCAACATTCGAATTTTCAATATGGAAAGCAATCTTTGAGGTAAAGCAGCAGCTGCTATTAGCAAATGCTTGTCTCAAGTATATTTATTCAATATCTACATAATTTGTGGCATACTCTTTATTCAAATCAATTGGCACTTATTTAAATCAATTAGCTCTTCGCAATTTCCCAATATAACAGAGTTTGTGATTTCAATTTCTGTAGTCCCAGTCTTATTTGTTATGCGTGCAATTTCAATAGGTTTTGTTTCATCTCGCTTTGGATGAACAGCTGTCACATTTCTCCCATAATTGGCATTCCCTTCTCTTGGACTATCTAGACCAGTGTCTCCAAATGATTTTTATTTGTGCTCGGTTCATGGAGTTTCTCTGTTGTTCAAGTCGTCTCTTAGGCAGATATCTCTGTGGCCTGGGATCTTTAGAACCAGGAGGTTTCCCGTCTTCTTGCTCAAGGAAGGAGATTCCCAGGTAGAACCCATAGCCTAGAATGACTCTACTCTCTCAGCCGCACTCACAATTGGAACGACTGTGTAACTCCCTTATGATCCATGAATAAATCTAGCAGTTTGTTTTCAAGGTATTGCAAATCAATGATGCTCTGAACCTCTTCTTTAGCTTCTTTAGTGCGTGAATTCATATTATAAAAATTGCTATCATGCCATGATAGTTTTTGATATTCCAATTTAGAGTCCTTTTTGCCCCTATTACTGGAATAAGTTTGCATTAAATATGCAATCAACATATCTCACTTTACGAGATCCCCTTTTATGGGCTCAAGATATTTCAGAATTAACAAAATTTCAAATCCCATATAAATTCCCAATTTATAGCGGGGGACCATTGATGTACATTGAGATGGTGAGATCGGCATATACATGGTACATCTGAATTTACGCTTATATGAAATACATGGTTTTTCCCCACGCACTAACTAGAAAGTTGAATACTCATGGAAGTAGATGGCCAAAGTTGTATCATTGTGGCGCCATGTAAAACCACATGTTGCCAACACGTAGTATGTAACTTACGACTCATTAGTAAATGTCTAGCAATCAGCCTGATCCTTTTAATTAGCGATTCTACAAATTTGTTCAGAGTATGAAAGTGCGGGATAAATGTTACCCTTTAATGCCTAAGGCCAAATAATAATCATTAAATGCTTTTGATATGAACTCTCTAGCATTATCCATTCTTATGGATCAGATCAGATGATCTAGAAACTTGGCAATTCCTTTTTGAAATTAGATCGGCAAATGTATGATTTCTAGTGAAAATTAGACTCACATTTATCCATCTAGTAGATGCATCAATGATTACCATAGAATACCTGAATGGTCTAGATTTGGGCACAATTAGTCCACATATGCCCCTTTGAATTCTCTCTAGAAAATCAGGTATATCATCCCTTATCTTCTGACATGATGGTCTCGTAATCAGCTTGTCGGCGTTTCGAGCACCGGCAAGTAAATTTGTAAGTCTAAGGGGTCGCGCGTTCCACTCCCTGAATGGTTAGACTCAGAAGTCCAAGATGTATACTGGTTCGGGCACAAGATCCTTACTCCAGTTCGTGTGGTGGCGTTGTATTCTCTTCAGTACAGATGACTGCACAAAGTTTACAAGCGAGAGTGCCAATGACTTAGCGAGATGGGTTCGATGGCGCTCTCTCCTCTCTTTTCTTTAAGGGAGTTCCTGCCTCCTTTTATATGAAAGGAAGGGGCAGGTTACATCGAGAATTGGGAGAGGACGAGACAACCTACCCTAGGAGCTTCGGTCCTTCGTTCTGCTGACTGATCATCGCTCAGTCTTGCCCATGCTGGGTCGGTAGCTTAGTCGGTCAGGGCGGTTAGGTATTTCCCCGGGAAACGGCGTACACGCCTCTGCGAACCTTACGGTGTTGGCGTTCTCGCTACCGACGTGGTCTTTGCCTCGGGAGAGGCGTGTCTTCGTCAGATGCGACCGGTGATGGGATCGGGAGCATGACTTGATCGATCATTTAAACCCTCCGGGAAGGAGCCACCGCCTTGTATAGTCACTTTGATTGACCCGTTCGTAAGTGCGTGGCGGTTGTCTGGTAGAGGCTTCGACACGCGGCCCTTGGCGAGGTGGTCTTGGCACGATCGGTCGGGATTCCGACTGCTGCGGGGTCGGGAGCCTGCTGGTCGGAGCCGAGGGCCGTCTCACGAGGAGGTCGGGAGCTTAGCTCGGTCGGAGACATTCCTTGGTCGGTCGGAAGGAAGTCCGTGTGGCTTTGCGGTGCTTGATCGGTGAGTGGTCGAAGCGGCTGTTGGGCTTGAGTCAGGCTTGAGGCGGCTGGTCGGTCACCTTGGGCCGTTAGGTACCCTGTTATAAGTATTCGTCGATAGCCCCGAACCCCAGTGATTTGGCAGATTCGGTCGGGGTTGATTCTTGGATGGAAATGGTGGTCGGGCCGAGTGGTTGGCCCGTCCGATTAGATCAAACGATTTGTGCGGTGTGCCCCAACGCATCCGACGGCCGCCACGAATCTGCACAGGGCATTCAAACGCCGGGCTTTGAATTACCTCGTTGGGCATGCCGCAGACGATTGGCGTGCCTCGCCCTTCGTCTTCGGATCGCCGGGTTACGGTGGGGCGCCGTTTTCCGATGCTTGCATTCATTCAGAGACGTTCAACCTCCTCCGTCCGGGTATATAAGGACGCTATGGCTTGTTTGAGGATAAATCTTTAGACGAGAATCCTTTTTGTTTTCTTGATATGGCTTGGGGCACCCTTTAGTCTTGGTTTTGGTGATGATGTCGGGGTAGAAGAAGACCTTTTGGTGAGCTTTGGGCGAAGTTCGCCCAGCGATGGCGAACTTCGGAGGAAGAAGTCGCGGCCGTGATGCTTTGCTGCCGTCGATCGCCGCTCGAGGTCGTCCCGAGACTCGAGGTAGCAAGGGGGCCTCCTAGAGGCGATGGCGCGAGGACACCGATCAGAGCGCGCGCGCGGCTCATGTCGATGTCATTGAATGCGGGAGGCGACGGCGTACCATTCCGCAGCTGCGGCGGCTGTCCCGTCGACCAGGCAAGGGCCTACCAACATGCCGTCGGTGCCGTCGATGCCGTACGGATGTTAAAAGGCTTTGACGCGGAGGAGGTCCTGCCGTAGTGTAGCGTAACTATTCTTGTATCTGTCGAGTACTATATTGCAAAGTTGTGTGAAGTTTGAGCCTGTTGGCCTATAATGAAATCTCTTTTTTCTTTATGGATGTCTTCGTAATGAGTTTGCCTTGTGTTTAACGTCGTAGCTAGACCGTGCCTTGGTCGGCAGGGACGACCGCGATGCCCCTGCGCGAGGTTCGGGTGTCCGAGTGCTCGTTTAACGTCGTAGCTAGACCGTGCCTTGGTCGGCAGGGACGACCGCGATGCCTCCGCGAGGTTCGGGTGTCCGAGTGCTCGTTTAACGTCGTAGCTAGACAGTGCCTTGGTCGGCGGACGACCGCGATGCCTCTGCGCGAGGTTCGGGTGTCCGAGTGCTCATTTAACGCGTGGCCGGGCGTAGGCTCGCTTTACGTCGTAGGCTGGGCGTAGGCTCGCTTTACGTCGTAGCCGGACGTAGGGCATCCATCCCGAGTCCTCGTCCGCGAGGAGCTGCGAGAGGAGTGGCCACCGCCTATCCCACGTATACCCCATCCGCAGTGTGGGACCCGGAGGGGTGGCGACGCGTTTACGCGTTGGTTTGAACGCCGTGCTCGTGGAGCTTATAATAGGTAGTCCGAGTGGGTCTGGGAGGTCCCGCCCAGGGGACCCTTTCGAGCGACGGTCCCAGTAGGGTGTCTGGCCTGCGTGGGGCGACCCATAAAAACCTTTCTCTACTCAATCCGTATGGGCCTCCAGGTCGCTCACGACCGGGCACACCGGCTGTCGCTCATCGATGAGCTCTCGGGAGAGTGTGAAGTATGGTCTCGGACGCGAGTAGAGGTGATTGGGTCGTCAGCCAACCTAACTGAGGGCCCACCGTGGGGCTCACCTCATACTTGCCCCTCGCTCAAGTTTCGCTGGGACGGCCTTACGCCCATCTGGTGGGGTAGGCCTTTTGAACTCGCAGCTTTTAGCTGGGCCCCCGGCGCAAGCCACGGGGCTTTTTACCGTTTCGGGGCCGCAGCGGCCCAGTGGGCCTCTCACGCGTGCCCCGGAGCAACCGTCCTGGCCTCAAGGCGGAGACCGAGAGTCGGGGCGACCGCCCGGGCGGCGGCTTTTATGGCTCTGCCGTTTTGTCAGGATTAAATGCGGAGTGGGATTGGAAATCGGGAGTTACTAGGCTGGCGTGAGTGGGCATGACGCTTCGCTCGAGGGGGCGCCTATTCGGTCGGTGCCTGCTCGTCTTCTATATATACGTTGCCGGGGCGCTTTGAGTAGTTACGCTTGCTTGCTTTCCTCGTCTCCTGTCCTAAGACAAAAGATCGACAAAGAGTCAAGGAAAAGAAAACTCAACCTTCTCTTCTCCTCGCCTTTCAGTCGCCTCTTTACGCAAGGATGTCGTGGTAGGAGTGCTCGCCAGAGCGATCGTGCGCTTGGCTTGGTGAAGAAGGGCTTCCTCCTGCGCAAGATCTCTCGGTTGGAGGGTGCCGACGGAGCGGTGCCCCTCGCCGAGGACGACGAGGTCGTGGTGCTTGCCTCTTTTTCGAGCGTGGCTTCGCTTGCCGTTGCATCCGCTCGTCCGGGGCTGCTCTTCCATTACAAGGCGGAGGCGCACCATCTTAACCCCAACGGGGTCCTCCACATCGCCATATTCATCACCCTTTGCGAGGCTTTCCTGGGAATCGAGCCGCATTGGGCGTTGTGGAGGCATTTCTTCCAAGCGAGGCTTTGGAAGGACAAGCCGACGGACGCCGCGGTGCCCATTGGTGGCCTGGCCCTCCAGCTTCGGTCCGGCCGGAGCATGGAGTACCTCGAGGTCAAGCTGCCGTCGTCCAACAAGGGGTGGCGCTCTGAGTGGTTCTATGCTCAAAACGTCGGAGACAGCGCCCCGCCCTTCACCGGCAATCTTCCCGTGGTGGGGGAGGAGTGGAACTGGGGCACTGAGAAGCGAGAGAAGAACAAGGTGGCCCTGATCGTGGAGCAGATTAGGGCCCTAAGGAGGCAAGGGCTCACCGGAGACGTGGTCGTGCGTGCCTTCATGGGGATGCGCGTGCAACCTCTCGCGCACAGACCCCGCCCTCTGTTCCGGTACGAGGGAGCGTCCGACCGGATGAGGATGGCGGAGCCCGAGCTGGCCGCGACGGAGGTCGAAGCCCGGGTGGCCGTCGTCATGGGAGGAAGCGCCACGGAGGCGGCAGGCGGCCACCCGGAGCCATTCTCGGCGGCCCACCCTCCAAATCTGGTAGGTCGGCCGGACTTCTTCCCGCCCCTCTTTTCTTTGCGTTTAACGTCTGGTCTGACCAGTGCTTTTTATCTTCTAGGGACTCTTGGGCATGTCCTCCCAGGCACCGCTCCCGGGAGACAAGGAGGTGAGGGCGGCGGCCCGGGCGAAGGCCACAGCGCTCGACTCCTCCCGCAAGAAGAAGGAGGAGAGGAAGAAGAAGAAGAAGAAGCGCGCGAGGGCAGCCTTGGGCGCGAGGACGTGTCGGAGGCCACTGCGTGGGTGCAACCTCCACCGACAGCAGTGGAAGCACCGATCCACGCGCGACTGTGGGTTTCCTTCCACTCGCCCGGCCGTGATGATCCGGCGTGGACTGCGGAGGAACACCACAGCACCGCGGGTGAGGGCCTCGAGCGAGGTGCGGTCGCCGCCATCGTCGCGCCTTCAGTGGAGGCAGCTTTAGGGAAGCGACCGGCAGATCTGCCCCTCGGAGGGGGACCGGTGAAGAGAGCGCGCCTGCCGCGCACCCGCTCGGCTCAGTAAGTACTTCTTTTCTTTTGTTCAAACACCTTTGCAGAAAAGCCGTTCGAACCGCTTTTTAGAGTTTTGCCACGTGCAGCGCCTATACTGGTGTGACCGTGGGGCGTCTCGTGGCGGTTCCGCAAGGGACAACGCCGCAGGAAGTTCCAGAGGCGCCGATCGGGTCGGCGCCGATCGTGGTGCTGGCGACCGAGGGCACGCCTGCCCACGAGGTCGAGGCTGGCGAGGAGCTTCCGACACCTCGGTTGGGGACACCGCCGTCCGATGTGGTGGTCCCTGCGGAGGAAGAGATGGCGGCGCCGCCGGCGATCGTGCCAGCCGAGACGGCGGCCCGGTGCTGGTGCAGGCCCGACCGCCCGGGAGAGGCGCCACAGAGGTCCCGCAGCCGGAGGTCGCCGAGGGAACCCCTGGGACCGATCCTACCATCGTTGCCGATGGTGCTCTGGACGGGTAGCGCCCCGCCCGAGCAGACGACCAGGGGCCCGCTGCCGGGAGAGGCCCCTGAGTCGGGTCGGTGGGGAACAAGAGAGCGAGTGGGTCGCTCTTCACAAAGGCGTTACGGGCCGGCGCGAGATGGAGCTGGTCCGAAAGGGCGACTCTTTATCCGAATCTTCGGTAGGCGTTGACGCGATGGTCGGGGGAGTCAAGCCGATCAGTCTGGTAAGTTGGCGAAAGAACCCAACTTATAAAATTCTGACGTACGCGCCGTGAGACTAACGGTTAGTCATCACCTTGCAGCATCTGCGGGCTTGCTCAGACAGCCAGCGGGCGGTTGTCAAGGAAGAACGCGACCGGCTGCGCCTTGAGTTGCGCCTAGCTCAAGAGGCGCTGAGCGTGAGGCGGTCGGAGGCGGCGAAGGTCCACCAGGAGCTTGAGGGGGTCGCTAAGGCTCTCTTCGATGAGCGCCTGGGGGCCCAGTCCCTGAGGATGAAGGCGGCGGAGCTCGAGTCCTCCTTGGCAGAGGCCACCGTTGCTAGGGACGCCGCCACCACCGCCCAGGGGGCCACGCAAGCGCAGGCAAACCGTCTGCGAACCGAGCGAGACCAGGCTCGAAAGGACGCCGACCGAGTCCGCTCCGAGCGGGAGGCCGCTCGGAAGGATCTGTCCTCCTTGAAGACCTCCTACGAGGCGGTCAGGCAAGAGGTCGGCAACCTGGCGAACTCCGCGGCCGGTAAGGGTCTCAGCTTCTTATTTAATTCTGCGGGGACTTTTCGTAAGTCGTGATCATCTGGCGCCGTTGCCATCTGCAGAGGCGCAGAAGAACTTGGGCCTTGCGGTTGAGGAGCGGAAGGGCGCCAGCAGCTGTGGACGGCGGTCCGCGCGCGGGGCGTGGCTCGCGCCCCGGAGGTTACCGAAAACGATCGGCCGGCCGGCCGCGGAGCTAGAGGCCCTTCGCAGGCGGCCAGACGTCTCGCGCCACTCGTCCTTGAGCCGCAGCAGTTCGGCGCGCCTAGCGCCTTTGCTAGCCCGAGTCCCGAGCGTCGAGAAGGCGGTGATCGCCGGCGCGGCGCTCGGAGCTTCCTCCGCGCTGGTCAACACCATCTCGCACTACGATGGTATTGACCTTGCGGTGGTGAGAAGTGGCGTCGCTGGGAACCGGACCGACGGAGAGATCGACAGGTTCGAGCTCCTGGTAGAGCCGCATGCTCGGGAGGTCGCCAGCCACGTCTCGCTGCAGGTCGGCCTCGAGGAAGGACGAAACAGTTAGATTTAACCTTTCTAATTTGTAAAGACTATCATGCTCGCAAGCAATTTTTAAGTTTAACAAGTTCCAGTACGCCCTTGCCCCTTCTGTGTTTTTGGCGAACGTTTGACCGGCCATAGCCCTAAGGACAGCAAAGGTCACTTATGCGTAGGTCGGGTTGCTTCGAGAGGGCTAAGAGGATAGGAATCTTGGTTACTCAGCGATTATCTTGGCGCTTGTGAGGATCGGAGTGTTCTGACCGACAAAAGATCGCTCCACTTGGGCATTTCCTTCTTCAAAAGTATCGTAACCATAGCCGGGGCGTAGGCCATAGTACTTGGGTCGAGAGGATTACCGCAGGGAGGACCTCGTGACCGGTCGGGTCACCGACCGCACAAGCGCGTGAGCTAGCCGAAGTCTGCGAGGAGGAGTGTTCGACTTACTAAAAGGTCATTCCACTCGGGCACTTCCTTCTTCCGCGAAGCGCTACTTAGCAACCATAGCCACTGGGGCGTAGGCCGTATTGCTTGGGTCGAGAGGGTTACCGCTCGGGATTGACCTTATGGTTAGTCAGGTCATCGACCCGCATGAGCGCGCGAGCTAGCCGAGTTTGCGCGGGAGGAGTGTTCGGTCGACTAAAGGTCATTCCACTCGGGCACTTCCTTCTTCCGCTGCGCTACTTAGCAACCATAGTCGCTGGGGCGTAGGCCGTATTGCTTGGGTCGAGAGGGTTACCGCTCGGAATTGACCTTATGGTTAGTCAGGTCACCGACCCGCATAAACGTCGACTAGAGCGGCTGAGCAGGCGCCAAGGGCAGCCCGGCGTCGCGAGCGACCAGTGCTC
The DNA here is from genome assembly GCA_036346275.1 of Otatea glauca. NCBI lineage: Eukaryota > Viridiplantae > Streptophyta > Magnoliopsida > Poales > Poaceae > Otatea > Otatea glauca. The sequence continues at coordinate 46,892,915 of CM070714.1, forward strand.
GGAAAGATAAAGGTAAAGAATCGCCAGGAAAAAGAGTTTAGGATAGAATCGCCTTAACTTTTCTATGTTCCAAGCGTTCGGAAGGATGCGACCATCGGCGTCCTTGAGTCGAAAGGTGCTAGGTCGGAGAACCTCTACGACGGTGAAGGGGCCTTCCTAGGGCGGCGATAGCTTGTACTTGTCTTTGCCGGTTTGGACCGCCAGAAGGACCGTGTCGCGGTGTTAAAGGATCGCCTCGAACTGGCGGTACGTGGTAGCGTCGCAGAGCTTGTTGATATTTGGTGATCGTAGGATGGCCCGTCATGTGCCTCGTCGGTGGTCGATGGCGTCTTGTTGCGGCGAGCCCCGAGCCTCATTGAAGGCTTGTAGTCTTGGGGCGCCATACTCTGTGTGCATTGGTAAGGCGGCTTAGCCGAACACCATGAAGAACGGTGTAAACCCGATCGCTCGGGTGGGCGTGGTCCGCAGCTCCGAGGACGGAGGCGGTTTGGCCACCCACCGCCCCGCGAAGTGCTTGAGCCGACTGAAGATCCGTGGCTTGAGTCCTTGAAGGATCATGCCGTTTGCACGTTCGACCTGGCCGTTAGTCTGCGGATGGGCCACGGCTGCCCAATCGACACGGATGTTGAAGTCGTCGCGAGAACTCGAGGAACTCCTTTCTGTGAACCGCTGCGTTCGTTGTCGGTGATGATAGAGTTGGGGACTCGAACGAAAAATGATGTCGCGGAAGAAGATGGTCGCTTATACCGACGTGGCGTTCACGGCCGCTTGGCCTCTATCCACTTGGTGAATTTATCCACCGCGACTAGGAGATGAGTAAAGCCCGGTACTTTCTTGAAGGGCCCGACGGATCAAGTCCCCAAACTGCAAACGGCCAAGTGATGGGGATCGTCTGCAAGGCTTGAGCTGGCAGATGTGTCTGCCGGGCAAAGAATTGGCACCCTTCGCAGGTGCGCACGATCTGCTCGGCGTCGGACACGGCGGTCGGCCAATAAAAACCTTGTCGAAAGGCCTTTCCAACGAGGGATCGGGGTGCAGCATGGTGGCCGCAGACCCCGCCATGGATATCGAGCAGCAGCTGCTTCCCTTGGTCGGCCAGAATACACCTCTGGAGGACCGGAGGACTCTTTTATAAGTGCAGGCGATCAGACGAAAGATTTTGCCGAGAAGCGGCGCCGGCCTCGGTCGGGTCGAGGGAGCGACCCATCCACAAAGCGATTGATGAAGAGCTTCTCCATCGGATTCACCGCCCGACCGCGCTGCGGTTTGATCCGACCAACTCTGCGCCGATCGTAGCGGTGGTCGGGTGACCGTGCTAGGTGAATCAGAGACCGCCGCTCACCGAGTCCAGCTGGATGGAAGGTTGCGGGAGGTCGCAGACGAAGATCAGTGGGGTGACCCTTTCTTTGGAGGCAAGATTGGCTAGGCAATCGGCCTCACCGTTGTGGCGTCTGTAGGCGTGGTGGAGCTCGAAACCCTTGAACCGCTCCTCGAGCTTGCGCACTTCCGACAAGATGCGACCATACGGGCGTCTCGCGGCTCAAGCCTTCATGACTGGTCGACGACAAGCTTGGAGTCCCCGCGGACGCAGAGTCGGCGAGCGCCGAGGTCGGCGAGCGCCGAGGTCGGCGAGCGCCGAGGTCGGCAGCGATCCGGAGACCGTTGACGAGAGCCTCGTACTCGGCTATGTTGTTGGTCGCGTCGAAGAGCAACCTGATGGCGTATTGAAGTTTGTTCCCGAGTAGGGAAATGATGACGACTCCTGCGCCCGCGTCGTTCTTGGTGTAGGATCCATCAAAGTACATTGTCCAGTACTCGGGGTCCTCGATCACCGGTGGCGCCTGGGCTTCGGTCCACTCGGCGATGAAGTGCGCAGGGCTGCGACTTGATCGTTGTCAGAGGACGTCACGTTATGCCATAACCGCTGAGCTCGAGCGCCCACTTGGCTATCCTCCCAGAGGCGTCGCGGTTGCAGACGATCTCGCCGAGCGGGGATGCGGTCACCACAGTGATGGCGTGCTGGTCGATGTAATGGACGAGCTTTCTCTTGGCGGTGAGCACCGTGAGCGGCTCTCTCGCACTGTGGTACCGAGCCTTGGACTCGGAAAGAACCTCACGATGAAGTAGATTGGCCGTTGTACCTTGAGTTCATGGCCTTCCTCCTCTGTTCCACCATAAGGGTCTGACCGACGACTTGAGCGATGGCGGCGATGTAGAGGAGCGGCGGTTAAATGCAGTCTTTGGGGCGACGAGATTGGAGGTGAGGATAGGAAGGCCTTGAGCGGGTGAGGGCTTCTGAGCCTCCTGGTCCAAATTGCGGTCGGATTTCTTGAGCGACTGTAGAGCGGCATTCGCGCTCGCCGGGCGAGACACGAAACGGCTCAAGGCGGCAAGGCACCCTGCTAGCCTCTGGACCCCTTTGAGATTAGGAATCGGGCCCATTCTTGCGATCGTCGAGATCTTCTCCTGATTGGCCTCGATTCCTCGCTCAGAGACGATGAAGCCAAGCAGCTTCCCCTTGGGGACCCCGAAGACGCATTTCTCGGGGTTGAGCTTTATACGGAACCGTCGAAAATTCGCAAAAGTTTCTTCTAGGTCGGCAATAAGGTCGTGCGCATTCCTGGTCTTCACGATGATGTCGTCAACATAGGCCTCAATGTTGCGGCCGATCTGGTTGTTGAAGCACATTTGCATACATCGCTGGTATGTAGCGCCCGCGTTCTTTAGGCGAACGGCATTGTAACGTGCGAGCAGGCGAGCAGCGTGATGAAGGAAGTCGCGGTGGTCGGACTCCTTGATTGCTATCTAGTGGTAGCTGAGTAGGCATCTAAAAAGAAAAGAGACTCGCACCCCGCGGTGGAGTCGACGACTTGGTCGATGCGGGGCAAGGGCGGGTCCTTGGGACACGCTTTGTTGAGACTTGTGTAGTCAACACACATTCTCCATTGCCCATTTTTTTACAAGTCTGGGGTTGGCCACCACTCGGGGTGGCGGACCTCTTTATAAACCATGCGACCAAAAGCTTGGCGATCTCCTCCTATGATCCCGTGCCTCTCCTCGTCGAGCGGCGCGGCGTTGGGCGACGACTTTGAGCACAGTCGGATGCTCAAGGAGTGCTCGGCGACTTCTCTTGGGATTCCTGGCATGTCAGAGGTCCTCCATGCGAAGACGTCATTGTTGGCGCGGAGGAAGTCGATGAGCGCGCTTTCCTATTTGGCGGGGAGCGTGGCTCCGACCCGAACGATCTTGGTCGGATTGCAGGGATCGACCGCGACCTTCTTCGTGTCCTCGACGGACTTGAAGGATCCCGCCCCCGACTTGCTGGACTCGGCGGCGGACTCGGAGGCTTCCCTCCTGAGGTGTCGAGCTCGGCAGACGCGATGACTGCCGAGGCGAGCTCACAACTGCTGCGCTCGCAGTTGTAGGCAAGCTGGAAAGATGATGCCACGGTGATGACTCCTCGTGGCTCGGGCATCTTCAGTTTGAGGTAGGCGTAGCTGGGGACTGTCATGAACTTGGCGTAGCATGGCCGCCCCAAGATGGCGTTATAGGAGCCGGAGAAATCCGCAACCTCGAAAGTGAGGGTCTCGGTGCGGAAATTCCCTGGTTCCCCAAAGGTGACGGGCGAGTCAATCGCCGGCGGATGGGCTCATTGGCGAGGATGACACCGTGGAAAGGAGCCTTGCTCGGTCGGAGACTCGAGCGAGAATCCCCATGGCGTCGAGCGTCTCCACGTAAGGATGTTGAGGCGCGCCGCCATCCATGAGCGCATTAGTGAGCGCTTCTTCCCCACGATGGGTCGACCACCGCGGTATCTTCGGTGGGGGCGTGGTCGGGTGATCGGCCGATCAAAGGTCATCGGAATTCGACCACCGGAGGTATTGAGGGCGGCGGTGAAGCGGTGTGGACCTCACGGTGGCGGTTTGAGCCGACGCTTGTTTCGGCGTAGCACGCCGGCCGCCAAAGATCATGAGGCGGCCGTCGGGTTCGGGAACTCGTCGTCGCCTTCTTCTCCACGGCAGTGGGGCGTGGTAGCTCTTTCCTTTGCCACGTGGCATCGTGGGGCGCGAGAAAGAAGTGCCTCGAGACTTCGCATCCGGTGCTTATGTTTGACGGGAACCCGTGGTTGAACGGGCCGTCCATCAATTTCGAAGTGGTCGTAGCGACGGTCGGTCGCGCCGCCGCTGGCGCGGCGGTCGGCGATGGCGACCACCGGGCTCGTGGACTGTTTTCCATGCCGCCCGCTTGCCGGGCGGTCGGAAGGATCCGATCGGACGCGGGCTCTTCTTTGGGCCTTTCCTCCTTCGAAGATAGCCCGGCCTCCTCGCGGGGCGTGGTTGGTGGCGATGTCGAGGAGTTCCTTGGTAGTCTGGGCTTGAGATGCCCGGTTTGTGCACCGAGGCCTTGCGGGAGGTACCGTAGATGAATGCTCCCACGACATCGGCGTCGGAGATGTCGGGAGCTCATTGCATCGGGCGGGAAAACCGCGGATATAATCCGGAGGGTTTCACTGGCTGCCGCTTGTAGCCCTTCGAGTCCCAGGAGTTGCGGGCGCTTGTAAGTGCCACGAAGTTGCCGACGAAGAGGTCTTCAAGTCGGCCCGAGTTCTGATAGTTCGGCGGGCAAGTACTCAAGCCAAGCTCGGGCCGAGTCCGCAAGGTAGATGGGAGGTCTTGGATGATGAAGAGATCATCCGTCGCCCCGCCCGAAGATGCGAGCGGTAGTCTTCAAGCCGACACACAGGTTCGTGGCCCGATGTACTTGGCGATGTTAGTGGCGCTGGAATCTAGCAGAGAAATCCGCTGTCGGATCCTCGACAAAGCCCGTGGTCGGGACCATCGGGGCTTGGGGCTGCGGCGGTGGCGCCCGCCGTCCACTATACGTGAGTGGGCGGCCTCTCTGCGCCTTTCTTGGCGCCTCGGGTGGCGCGAACGTCGTAGCGTCCCCCGAGGCGCCGCGACGGGTGCGCGAGGCCGGCGGCTTCGTGGTGTGGCACCGCCGCCGGACCACCGGCCGAAGGCGCGCGGGCCGGTGGTCGAGGTGGCGCCGGCGATAGGGCCGAGAGCTGCATGTGTTACACGGCCGCCGCGCTCTACCAGCCCCAGAGGTTACGGTATGTGGCCTTGGCCTCGGGTCGGCCGGCTCGGAAGGCCTCGGCGAAGATCGCACCGCGCGTCGCTTACGCTTGCATGGGGAAGAAGCGAGGCCGTCTTGATTCTTCCGCGGCTTTTGGTGTGGTGACGCGTGCGTCGCGGCCGCCGGGCACTCTTGTCGGCGTTTTCGGCCGGCAAGTAAATTTGTAAGTCTAAGGGGTCGCGCGTTCCACTCACTGAATGGTTAGACTCGTGAGTCCAAGATGTATCTTGGTTGGTGAAAGTCCCTACTCGATTCGGATAAGCGATTGTATTGTTTTTGCACTATGTTTTTCTGACGAGGCCCCTAAATGACTTAGTCTCCTCGTGTTCTTATGTCTTCCTCTTTCTTCTTCTCCTGAATCGTTTAGTCATGCCTCCTTTTATCTGAAGGAAGGCGCGAGTTACATCGAGTCGGGGAAGAGCGAGTGACCTATGTTAGAGCTCGGTCCTTCGTCACGTGGATGTCGCCACCCGTCTTGCCCATCCCGGGTCGGTAGCCTTGGTGGTCGTGGAGGTTAGGTATTCCCCGAAATAGCGTACTTGCCCTCTGTGATCCTTACGAATCGGCGTTGCGGTGTGTGACGCGTTAGCGCCGCCTCGGGAGGGCGTGCGTTAAATCTTGACGCGGCCGGTTGATGGGCCGAAGCTTTGTCTTGGCATCACTAGACCTTCTTGGGAAGGAGCCACCGCCTTGTATAGTCACTCCGATTGACCTCGTTCGTAGGTGCGTGGCGGTAGGTGATGAGGGCGACACGCGGCCCTCGGCGTCCATCACCTTGGTTCGGTCGGAGTCGGAGATCCCGCCCGCCAAAGTCGGGGCGCCGTCGGTCGGTCGGAGATCCCGCTCCGCCAAGGGGGTCGGGAGCGCTGTCCGGTCGGATTCGCTTCCCCTGGCCGGTTGGGAGTGGATGTCTTGTGTGGTCTCGCAGGCGATTCGGTCGATGGCGGGCCAGGCGCGGCCTGTTGGGCTGGAGATATGCTTGAGGCCGCTGGCTCGTCGCTTCGGGCCTTTGGGGTACCCCTGTTATTAGTATTCGTCACCTGCTGAGTTGCGGGCTCATCCCGCTCGAGTTGGCACGAGTTGGTCGAGCTCGACCCTTTGCCTATCCGACTCTTGGCGTTGTCGCTGGAGTTCTACCAGCGGGCTTGAGCGCGTTCAGCACGATCGCGCGGGTGTTCCCCCTCCTGCGCCTCAGTGCGCCGGATGGGGGCCCCCGTAACCACGGGGTTATGATTAAATCGGCCGTGCCCGCCATGTTGCACTCGCGAGAGTGCCGTCCGCGGCCAGGGTACCCCGTATCGGAGCTGGAGTCGTGGCTGGAAAAGTCTTCCAACACTCGTGGATAGAGGCCGCATGTAGCCGCCATAGCCCTAAGTCGCGAGCTGCGGGGGTGACACGGTCACTGTCCGAGCTCGCGGAGCTTCGCGCGAGGCGTGGCGGAGCGCTCCTCGAACTCGGCTCTGCAGGACTCGCAGGCGCCCAGTGCCGAGCTTAGCGAAGTCGTCGGAGATGGCGCCGTGCTTTGGTGGCGCCCGAACTCCGATGGCGGCGGGGATGGCGTAAGCCCTCCCGCCGAGGTGACGGCAAAGTTGAGGGAGCGAAGCGGATCGGCTTCCAAGCCAAGCCATGCGTCCACAGTGGAAGATGCCATCGGGAGGCAAGCGGAATCCGGAGATGGTGATGAAGGCGCACGAAGATCCCTACAGCGCGCTAACCGCCGGCGTTTGAGCACCGGCAAGTAAATTTGTAAGTCTAAGGGGTCGCGCGTTCCACTCCCTGAATGGTTAGACTCAGAAGTCCAAGATGTATACTGGTTCGGGCACAAGATCCCTACTCCAGTTCATGTGGTGACGTTGTATTCTCTTGATCTGAGATGATCGCACAAAGTTTACAAGCGAGAGTGCCAATGACTTAGCGAGATGGGTTCGATGGCGCTCTCTCCTCTCTTTTCTTTAAGGGAGTTCCTGCCTCCTTTTATATGAAAGGAAGGGGCAGGTTACATCGAGAATTGGGAGAGAACGAGACGACCTACCCTAGGAGTTTCGGCCTCGCTCACTGACCGATCATCGCTCGCCTTGCCTATCTTGGTCGGTAGCTTAGTCGGTCGGGCGGTTAGGTATTTCCGGAAACGGCGTACGCCTCTGCGAACCTTACGGGTGTTGACGTTCTCGCGCTGGCGTGGTCTTTGCCTCGGGAGAGGCGTGTCTTCGTCTTCAGATGCGACCGGTGATGGGATCGGGAGCATGACTTGGTCAATCATTTAAACCCTCCGGGAAGGAGCCACCGCCCTTGTATAGTCACTTTGATTGACCCGTTCGTAGGGTGCGTGGCGGTTGTCCGGTAGAGGCTTCGACACGCGGCCCTTGGCGGGTGGTCTTGGCACGATCGGTCGGGGATTCCGACCTGCTGCGAGGGTCGGGAGCCCTGCTTGGTCGGAGCCGGAGGGCCGTCTCGCTGAGGAGGTCGGGAGCTTAGCTCGGTCGGAGACATTCCCTTGGTCGGTCGGGAAGGAAGTCCCGTGTGGCTTTGCAGTGCTTGATCGGTAGTGGGTCGGAAGCGGCTGTTGGGCTTGAGCAGGCTTGAGGCATTGGTGGTCACCTTGGGCCGTTGGGGTACCCCTGTTATAAGTATTCGTCACATCTGATCTTTAACACAAACTTCTGACATGATGGATTAAGGGTTTCGTTGGCTCTCAACTTGTGGCCAGTAGAATGCCGTATTATCTGGCGCATCATATGGTACTTAGGATGGCCCAAACGTTCATACCCCCTTCTGAAACAATATGGTCCACTGAGTTGTGTACTCATCGTAATATATTCATCACCATGTTTAATAAATGTGTAGTACAATCCGTAGGTATAAGCGGGAAATCTCTCAAGTTTTTCCATATGATATCCTACTTTCTTTGCTAAAAGAAGGTATTTCGATTGACTTTCTGCTTTTGTTTTTGTATGGAAACCATTATTTCAGATATCTTTAAAACTCAAGAGAGTGTGTGTTGATTCTAGGAATAATAATGCATCATCGATGATTATTTTCGTTCCTATTGGTAACACTACCGATGCTAATATACAATAGAGGTCTCCCCTCTTATTTTCCCTTAAAAAACACTATCAAAGCTCTTCCATCTCCAACAATATTACCATAGTTGCCAGCTATGGTCATAACATTGCTAGTCATCTTGCGCAATGTTTAGAAATACTTCATATCTCTTAGGATAGTATTCATGGTGCAATTGTTTACAAGACATATTTTCTTTTCCCATCCACTAGTTGTACTTTTTCTATAAGCGAGAGATGAACAATTGCATGTATTAAAACATAGCAAAAGTATTTACGCTAGTAAATATTAACCATAAACTATGCAAGTAAACATCATGCATAAGTGGCAACTAAATTTTATCCATATATATAAACTAAATATTATACTTTAATTCAACTTTATTAACTATCTTTTAGTAGAATAAACCAAAATTTGGGGTTTTATAATTTAACATCATCCTAACATATTATTCGACTAATAACATCAAGAAGAATATTAAGGTGCACAAGCAAAAATATCATAATGAACCTCCTCGGCTCTAGGTAGTTTACTTAAATCTTGTCCTTCCATACTAGAATACTTCAAATATTATCCAATATCGATTATACCAGCACAATGTCATCCTTTAGCACTATTATATCAGAACTTTCATTTGGTACAACTATATGAGACACATATGGTGAATCTTCATTTAAGATTTACCAATTTCGCTTAACTCAGCAGAACATTTCGCTTTTGCCCTTTTATTTGCCTCTACTAAGTGATTAGTAGTTTTACACCTGGTAGACTTGTGTCCTAGACAATCACATCTACCACATGTAACACTCAAGTTTGTGCTCTTCTTGGCATTTACCTCTTTCTTATTCTTGATTTTTCACTTGGGGTTGATATGGTTTCTTTTAAATATATTTCGTCATTTTAAACCAAGCATACATTTCCTTCTTGAAGGATTTAACCTCTTCCTTAGGCTTGGGAGTAGGCACATAATGGTCATATGGTGCACAATTGTATGGTGCATCATCAGAGTTCTCTCTAAAAGCCTTTCTAAATATCTCGTGGATCTTTTTGTTGTGTAAACCATTCTTGTTGAATATAGCCTATACTTTCATAATTAAACCTCTAGGCTAGGTCTTTAGTAGCACTGCTATATGGCTTGCCTTTTCTAATGGCATCCCCAAGATTGTCGTAATTAAGGTACTACATGACATTTGCCCACTCGCGCTCATGGCACGACGATGACGGCGATTCCGGTAGGACACGTGCACAGCATCCAAAGGTTGGTTAGCCCGATGGATCAATGATGGCGACGTCTGGCATCTCGCCATGGTGAGATCATCGGTGACATCCCACGCTTATGGTTCAACATCCTGCCTAGGGGTGGGCATTTGGTTAATTCGGTTTTTTCGGTTCGGTTTTTGAATATTTCGGGTTTTGGATTTTGCTAACTCAACCAAAACCGAACCGAATTAATCGAACCAAATCGGTTTGGTTAATTCAGTTTAACCGAATTTCCCAGTAACCTTACTATTAGCAATGTTCCCCAGGAAACTTACTGCGTTTTGTCATTTATCAATTAGTATGATCTGACAACAAGGTCACCCTGCAGATTTGAAGGTCACTGCAGACTTGGTGAAATCTGGATTGAAGTTTTTTGATCTTGAATCAAAATTGAAATGGAGAAACATAATTGATTGAAAAATCTTTGTAACAGTTACTAGGTAAAAGGTGCCACTTCAGATGGATGATTCGTATTCCATACTCGATCTAGGGTTTTTCGATTAATTGCAAAAGGTGTCAGTTTAGATGATCATATAAGTAAAATTCAGTAATTTAGGACAAATAAACAGTGATTCAAATCAATAAAGGATGTGTTGAGGGAGCACCGCGTCGAGGGAAGACTCACCGAGGGACAAGGCGCCACCGCGTGGGGAGAGGATGCGTTGCACCGAGACCGAGGCTGTCGCCATCTGAGGACCGTGCTGCCGAGGCCGCCACTGCATCTGCGTGCCGGATCTGGCCGCCACCGAGCCTCCGCCCGAGTGACCTTATGGCCTTCATTGACTGGGGCGGCACCTCGTCGGAAGCGACTCTCCACACTGTCACCGTCCAGTCCCACCTCCGCCAGATCTCCACCACCTCCTTTTGGGCCCATCTGGTCGCCGAGCGCCTCTGCGCAGCCTCCGTGTATCAGATCCGGTGGTGCCATAGGAACTCCCGCGGGTGGAGTGGAGTTTGCTCGCGTCGTCGCTCGCTCAGTGGTGCCCGGTGGACCGCGAGGGCCACGAGGCTGAGGAGGCTGGATGCGAGTGGAGTCTGCACCTCCGTGGCTCGCGAGTGGATTCCGCGACCCCGCCGTCTCCGTATATTGCTTTGGATGCTTTCGCTGGAAAGACGAAGACCGAAAGAGTGGAGTCCGCGAGGAGGCGAGTGGCTGAGTGGAGTCCGCGTATTATTCGGCTTTTCGGCTTTTTGGTTAATGCCAGTTGAAAACCGAACCAATAGCCAAAAACCGAACCAATAACCGAAAACTAAAAAAACCTAAATAATCGGTTTATTCGGTTCGGTTTTTTGGTTTCAGTTTTTTTTGCCCACCCCTAGTCCTGCCCATGTTCATGGCGCAACGGAGATGACCTCCAGCGAGGACATGGTGGTGGCACACACATGGCTTGTCCCGTCGACCAATCGACAACCATGCACACGGCACAATAACGCAATAGAGATGGCCCCCAGCGAGGCACACGGCGGTGGCACGCACATGTTGTGTCCCGTTTGCTGATCAGCAACCATGCACAAGACGCGGTACAATGTAAGTCACGCCACGACGTGATCCGATGGGCGGTGTATCGATTTGGTGGCACCACGACGCTACCCCGATGCCTAGATCTATTCGGCAGTCACACTAAGACGTGGCACAAACGTCAATCACGTCAAGGCGTGAATCGACGGCCGAAGAACTCGACGCATACTAAGGTATGAAGCAACACTGATCGCGCCAAGGCACAAAACAATGGCCCAAGGTTTGGACCATGCTAATCCAACCCAAGGTAAGACATAGGTCCGATTAGAAAATTAGAAAATTAGATAGAGACCAAATAAATCCAGCAATTGAATTGACCAAGAAAGATCAAACAATAACTTTTGAAGTGTGAATAGCTTTCGTTCGGGAGCACTCTTGTTCTAATAATGTGTTGTGTATCAATATGGTTGTTGACTAATCAAGGTCACATAAATAGGACATTAAAACTGAGATACAAGATGTAGATTCACATCTCTATGCTCTTTATTGATATTTTCTGGTATATATAGATGTGCTATTCTTACAAGTCAAGTATGGATTTAAAATAATCTATTAGGACTTTCAATCCTCATCAGGAAACCCATATGAGTTTCTTTAGAAAACTTCTGAGAGTTAGACCCTGTTTGTTTCGGTTTTTTCACTAGCTTAAAAGCAAAAAAACCAAAGCTAAAACAAATGACGGGTTTTTCAGTCGAACTTTGAAAAAGCCTAAAGCATTCATATAGCTAAAATCTAAAAGTCAGTCAAGAGCTGCTTTTTAAGGCTTTTGCGGGATCAAAATAAACCTTTGCTACTAAACTTCATTGAAATTACCCGTAAATGCCATCGCTATATAAGTAAAGTCCCCTTTCGTTTTTCTCCTCATCCTTCCTCATTTCAACTCGTACACCATTGACACCGCCATCCTCAACTCCTCCCAAGGCTGTCGTCCTTGATTCCTCCCCAAGCGGCCGATCTGGCCAACCCATCTCCTCCACCACTCGATCTAGCCTCCCTGTCTCCTTCAGCCACTGGATTTGGCCTCCTCGTCCCCTTTGCCTCTCGGATCTAGCCAATCCATCCCCTCCACCACTCGGTCTGGCCTCCCCATCCCCTTTACCCCTCGGATCTGGCCTTCTCGTCCCCTCTGCCCCTCAAATCCAGGCTCCTCGTAGCAAAAATTTTCGTGTTGTTCTAAAATCCATTGTAGCAAAATTCTTCATGTAATTTGCTCCAAAATGTTAGTAAAATCATGGGTATTTCAGACAGTTCAACAATAAGCCATAGCTCAAAAGCAAAAAAAAGTCAGCTTACCAAATACCGTGGTTTGGCTTAAAAGATATATGTTTATAAGCTACTTAAGCCAAAACGATGGTTTTAGTTATAAGGCAAAAAAGCTAAACCGAAACAAACATAACCTTAGCGTCATCGTTGGAAAATTCATGGAGCTCTTTAGGAAACTTTGCATAGTCCGTTTATATATATAATATAATATTCTATGACATATACCTTCTAGTTTCTACCTATTCTAGTATTTCAGTTCAGCCCTAAAGGAAAAGAAAAGAAAATTTCAATTTCCTCCATTTGTTGACCTTTCCCAATTTCTTAACCCCGAGGAAACCTAAATCAAAATACGAAACTAACAAGAGCAGTGCTTTCATGCTTACAAGTTGCACGACTTTTGAAAAAAACGAAGGAATAAATAATTATTATTTATCTTTCATTTATAATTTAATATTTATATAAGTGTAAAAAAAAATACCTCACAACAAAGAACGGACAAAAGTCACAAAACCCCCTACCTCCTCTCCTCGTCTTCCCCACTTCCCCTGCCCTCCCGTCCCCACGAAATCTGGAAAACCTGGACGCCATCGCCCACTTTTTCCCTCCAGCACAAGGAAACCACACAGCGGAGAGACGGAGGAGGAACCATCTCTAGCAATTCGGAAGGTATCTCCGCCCTGCAGCTCCTCCTCGTCCCTTCCGTCGCCGCGCTGCCCCTATCCATGGCGCGTGCGCCAACGATTTCCTCGTTCTTTTTCTGGGGTTTCGAGTCCTGCTTACCTTTCTGATCTGAAATCTTCTTCTTGTTGTTCCCGTAGCGAGAGGGGATGTCCGGATTCGTGGGTGTCGTGGTCTCCGATCCCTCGCTGCAGGGGCAGTTCACGCAGGTCGAGCTCCGATCGCTTAAGGCCAAGGTGACGCACCCGAATCCACGGTTTCTTTGCTCCTGTGCTACAAAAACCACAGTTCTTGATGTTTCGTCTTTCGGTTTCGTTCTAATTCTTGGTTTTTAACCTTTTATTTTGTGGGGTTGCAGTTTTTATCTCTGAAGAGAGACTCCGGCCATGTCACCACCAAGAACCTCCCGGGGCTGATGAAGAAGCTGAGGGGCCTCAATGAGGTGGTCTCCGAGGAGGAGATCTCCGCTTTCTTGTCGGAGTCGTACCCCGACAGCGACCAGGAGATTGAGTTCGAATCCTTCCTCCGGGTACATCTCGGCGATTCTCTTGAGTTCTTGATTGGTACCGTGGAGAGGAAGAGAAAGTGTGTGTGTTGTTGTCTTATTGATTTGATGGGAATGGGGAATTTCGTGTGATATTTTTGTAGGAGTATCTACATCTGCAAGCAAGGGTGAGCACCAAGGAAGGTGGTGGCGGCGGGGCTGGTGGCGGCAAGAACTCGTCGTCGTTCCTCAAGTCCAGCACCACTACGCTGCTGCACAATCTCAACCAGGCAGAGAAATCTTCGTATGTGGCGCACATCAACACTTACCTTGGTGAAGACCCATTCTTGAGGAAGTACTTGCCAATGGACCCAGCCGGTAACCAGCTGTTCGATCTCGTCAGGGACGGTGTTCTGCTCTGGTGGGATGTCTTTCTAGCTAACAAATACAGGGTGCAAGCCCATTTACTCTTTACAAACAAATTGTCCGCTAGTCCTATACTCCTATCTGATGTTTGTTCATTTATGGATCATTTGCTCAGTAAGTTGATCAATGTAGCTGTACCTGGGACCATTGATGAGAGAGCAATAAATAAGAAAAGAGTCCTTAACCCATGGGAGAGGAATGAAAATCACACACTGTGCCTCAACTCTGCAAAGGCCATTGGATGCACCGTTGTAAATATTGGTACACAAGATTTGGTGGAGGGAAGGGTATGTCATGTGCTCCCCTACTTTTAAGTCCTTTCATAACTCATGATGCAGTGTAATTGATGTAACAGATTTACTGATATTTTTTTATTGAATTGTATGTCCTTTAAATAGCTGACAGTGACTAATGTAGGTACCAAACACAATGCCATTACTAATTTGTTACTTGTCTTTCTATGCTTGTTCACTATAATCACTTAGTAGTATTTAGTAGGCAGCATCTCGTATTTCCTTGCTCATTTGCTGATTGTTTCATATGCGCTTCTCCTATCTGCTTCTCCATGTGTTAAGGATGCTCTCAACCACCTTCCCTTAGGGACTTTAATTTTTCTTCCAATTCTCATATTTAATTCAAGCAATTCTCAATAATGTCAACTGGTGACTTACACAAACTTATATTGTTTTGTTCGCAGCCTCATTTAATTCTTGGATTGATATCTCAAATCATAAAGGTAAATATTGGACTGTCTTTTGCGTTTTGGGGCAATTCAATGGACACATTATAGTTGAACTCCTGCTTCACCAAATAAAAATTTGTTTGTACTTACCATCAGATTCAACTTTTGGCCGATCTGAATCTCAAGAAGACACCTCAGCTGGTGGAATTGTTTGATGACAGCAAGGTAAATAAAAGCATTTTATCCTTCTATTTTTTTTAGTACACCTTTGCTTAGAACAAAATTCATTTTATTGATTATTTTGCAGGATATAGATGAAGTGTTGAGCTTGTCACCAGAAAAGATGCTACTTCAATGGATGAACCATCATCTGAAAAAAGCTGGCTACCAGAAAACTGTTAACAATTTTTCTTCAGATGTGAAGGTGCATATGACCACAAAAAATGTCACAAGATTTATTAACCACTTGTTTATGTGCAGTGTTGATACAAGAAGCTGCCCATTACAACTGATAAATCTTATTGCTGCATTTGAGTTTTATTGGCAAAGCAATACCTGGCTTTGCAACATTATTTATCAACCACTTTATTCTACTAAATCCCCCATCTGAATTCATTTATCATCTTATGTAATATAGGAAAAGTTTGTCGAACTGTGCTTGATCCATCATAATTGCTATCTTTTTAATTCTTCTATGCTTACTCTGTTCAACTTCCGATGGTCACATAAGTTAGATCTGTACAGGATGGTGAAGCCTATGCTTACCTTCTAAAAGCTCTTGCTCCAGAGCATTCCCCTGAAACCACATTGGAGACTAAGGATCCTAGTGAGAGGGCAAAAATGGTACTTGAACAAGCAGAGAAGTTGGACTGCAAAAGATACTTGACTCCAAAGGATATCACTGAGGGCTCTGCCAATTTGAATCTTGCATTTGTTGCACAAATATTCCAGCATCGGTAAGTACCAATTTTCTTGTTTCCCTAAAGTACGAAAATTCTCATATTATCATTAAAGTCATATGAGCAATTTTCCCCAAGTTGCATCACACTCACAAAAGGTTCCTATCTAGCTGGTAATGATTTGATGATGTTATCTGGTCATCACTTGAATGCTATTGTTCCATGATGCGCAGGAATGGTTTAACTAGTGACACCAAACAGGTTACACTCACACAGACAGCAACACGTGATGACGTTCTAGTATCTAGAGAAGAAAGGGCCTTTCGGATGTGGATCAACAGCCTTGGGGTTGAATCATATGTCAACAATGTTTTTGAAGACGTTCGCAATGGGTAACGAGTTTACTTGAAAGAGTCTTGTGTTTATCTCTAAATGAGTTGATAATTAATATATATTCTCATGCAGATGGGTACTTCTTGAGGTACTCGACAAAGTCTCTCCAGGGTCTGTTAATTGGAAGCTTGCATCAAAACCTCCGATTAAATTGCCATTTAGGAAACTGGAGAATTGCAATCAAGTTGTAAAAATTGGGAAGGAGTTAAAGTTTTCATTAGTAAATTTAGCTGGGAATGATATTGTGCAGGGAAACAAGAAATTGATTGTCGGTGAGTCTGACTGCATCTATTTTTTTTATTGGTTGATAATGAACTGTCTGTAATAACCTGTTCATCGTATAATTTAAGTTTTTGGTGGGCTTTCAGCACTTCTGTGGCAATTGATGAGATTTAATATCCTTCAGTTGCTAAATAGACTGAGATTCCATTCCCAAGGATCCCAAGGAAAAGAAATTACTGATGCTGATATACTAAACTGGGCCAACAGCAAAGTGAAAGCGTCAGGAAGAGCATCTCGGATGGAAAGTTTCAAGGTGCTTTTAATTTCCATAGCTTTCAGTTTCCGTTTCTTAAAAGAAAACATCACTTGCTCATTTTTCCTTTTTCCCCCTTTAGGACAAGAGATTATCAAATGGATTGTTCTTCCTTGAACTTCTTAGTGCAGTACAGCCGAGGGTTGTGAACTGGAAAGTTGTTACAAAGGGGGAAGATGGTCTGTTCTTGGCCCATATGCGCATTCAATTCACTATTCCATGAGATGATTCCTGACTAATCATATACTTATCTTTACAAATAATTTTAAAAATGAACCATAGCATTAGCTGATCTGCAATTTCGTTTGCAGATGAGGAAAAGAAGCTAAATGCTACTTACATCATTAGTGTTGCAAGGAAACTTGGATGTTCTGTGTTTCTGCTGCCAGAGGACATCATAGAGGTAAAGGACATTGCTCGGAAATAGGAAACTGTCACCATAATTTTACCATCAAAGATGAACTAATCCTAGTTCGCAGCATTAATTGTTGTGGCACTTGAACAATTTATCTGGGATCTGAGCTAAATGCTATACTATCTTCCTCATGTGCTATTTCAAATCCTGTTATTCAAAGCAATTAGGGTGATTTGTCAGTTGAGAACTGAAACTAAGTTGTGCTAATTATATTATCGGTTCATATTCTTACGTTCTTGATGTTTCAACAGGTGAATCAGAAGATGATCCTTGCACTTACTGCCAGCATTATGTATTGGAGCCTACAGAAACAGCCTCAGTCACAATCTGAAATGTCAGAACAATCAGAGCCATCTAGCATGACTTCAGATGCAGCATCTGATATTGCTTCTGAGGATGCTGCTTCAACAACAGCACCGTCTGAGGGAGAAGAGGTGAATTCGTTGTCTGATAGTATATCCAACCTGACCACAGATGATGGTACTTCAAATGCTCCACCTGCAGAAAATGGAAATGATGTGGCAGGATCCTGATGATTATGGGGCTGAACTTCATTTTCCCCCATAGCGCTGTCCTTTTGTTTTTATACAGGAATTAGTGCTTTCATGGTGCCGTAAGTTGTTGCCATCAGAAGTGATTTATTCCTACTTCTGCCTACTTTTCAGGTAGACTGATAGATACAAATACAGATAGATATAGGTGCCATTTTTTCATTAATTTTTGCTCAATATGATACGAGAGGGAAAAATATATACATGCATAGGCCACCGGCTGTTAATTTCCTGTACTCTCTTTGGTATTTACTTTGGTGTCATATCTCCATTACTCTTGTCTTGTATCTTGTCGGCAAATGTGTTCATTTTTTTCTGGACTAGTCAACATGTACCGGTTGACCATTATCGCTGTAATCTGTTGCTGCTCTGGACCATGCATGAGCTGTACATAACATATTGAAGAAACTTCTGCTTTCTCCAGGAGTTCCTGTGCATATTGTTTGGTACGCTCTTTTTAATATGTTTTTCTGGAGAAGGGTGAACGATTTTGAACTCCTTTCGAACTCCATTTGAGTTCCCGGCCCGGGAGCAGAAGTGATCAACCTCATGAACATTAACATGAACAGTATTGCACTCCTATCATGCAGCAAAGACCGGACACTTGGACACAAGTTGCATGAACCTTATAAATTAGAATTATCTGTTTTTGCCTACAAAGAAAATGGAACAACAGAACATGAAAACGAGATGATGGGTTGCTATGCTGCGTGTGCGTCTTACAGATAGCTGCTTTCGGCAGGCTACAAAATACATACAGTGCCAAGGCCACCAGAGGCTGAGAGGGCTCCATGTCATTTCTACTCTTCCTTAAGACGTAGCTGCCTTGCTGCCGAGACTCCATACTCTGCACTCTTCCTAGCACAGACACTATGCAAGTCAAGCTAGACGCTGATGCTTCCTCCAAGTCCAAGAGCTTCTCGCCTTCGCCATTGCCGGCTTCCTCCGATCCGCGGACAGAGGAGGATAGCTGATATGGCAATGTGGTTGTCGATGGGTTGAACCGGCCTACACGTATTCGCGGCATACAAGGGCAGGCCAGGCATTTGATTTCCTACCTATTTCTAGCTAGTTTCTTGTTCTTCGCTTTAGCTTTCCTTTGCAGCGACATTGTTGCGGAGGGCTGTGAATAACCTTTCGCATTTTGGGTGATGATCTAGCTATCTTAGTTATTGATCTGTATCGTTTTCCTGGGGAAGAAAGTTGCTTCTACAAGAGCGCAAAAGTGAGGATTTCCTGGTGATGAATTTTCTGCTGCTCTAGTTGTGCATGAAATCTTCTTGTTTGTGATTGTACATCGAAGGAAGAACGGTGTACAGTAAGTAGTTAACTGAACTCTTGTGCTTGTTTCATTCGGATGCCACTGAAACAGTACGCAGCATACTGTTCAGCACTGCAACCATCAAGGCGACTACAGTGTGTCTTCTGGGTAGCATGATAGAACCAAGAAACAACTTTACATACAAAGAACATCTCTCTAATCTACAATGAATTTGTTGGTAGTACGAGCTGAGTATATTCGATCTCTGCAACATGTCCAATCAACCATGGACATGAAGGCGGTGTACTTTCCCAAGGAAAAGATGCCTCTGTAGCACTGCCGAAGTGTCAAAGCTGGTCTGGATTTAACCGGTTGTGCGCTAACTTTAGTAGCATGTGTTAAGTTGTAGCCTAACCATATTCTTCCTTCACTGGAATTGCTCTTTGGCATTCGTCCTAAAAAGATATATAGACGGCTTCCTTGCCCAGAAACCACAAGATTTCTAGGGAATCTTCTCATCAGTCATCCTTGTCGTCGCTCATCTGTTGTTCAGTAAGCGCATGAGAGCATCATGATCTCCAAGAGAATGCTCAAGTGTTAATGGCGCGCATGGAGTGTGTCAGAGCGCGCGCGCAAGGAATCGCTCTCCCTCAGTGCATGGCAGTGAAATGGCAAGAGCATTTTTCTCTCTGCTACTAGCTGAGCCCGAGTGCTACTCCCTCGGTCATAAATAGTTGTTGTTTTAGACAACGATGCGGTCTTTAAAATACAACTTTAACTACTAATTTCTATTATAAAAATAATTTTTAAGACAAATCTACGTATATAAATTTTATGTATCTAATTTAAATATTTAAAAATTTATTGGTAATAAAATTTTAAAAATTTAACTATATCTATATCTAAAACGATAACTATTTATGACGGAAATAGTTTAATTGACCCGAGTCCCACCAAATATCTTGTGTAGGAGTCGCACATGCAATTGTTGTTGTCTGATTCTCATAAATTGTGGTCGGCTTATTAGTACTTGGGCGAACACCCAGACAGGGCAGGACCAGGCTCTGTCCAGCCAACAGTATGCGGCAACAAGCAACATACACTAGAGAGGACGGACCGAGACCAGGGGCAGTCTAGAGACTATAACTTAATAGTCGGATGGTTTAGATGAGCTCTCATATGTTGCTATAGTTGCTGTAATAACTGTTACAATGAAAGTTTTGGCACAATCTCGGGAGAGATCCAAACCATCAATTTTAGATTAGACGGTTCCATAAAGACCGCTTAAGTTATAGTGTTAGACAGATTTGATTCTTTGCTATTGTGGCAATATCCTATGATTAGTGCCTTCTATGTTTAGCATGCATGCAATCATGTTTAGCATGCATGCAATCTAGGATTCCTTGCCTTCTTTCTTGGTTCGTCAGCTATTTGTACTGCAATCGAATATATGGCAATTTATTGCGTGTTCAATCCTCTAATCCTCACGCTTTCATGGTATCATGAGTGGTTCACTTCCAGTGACCCTCGCTTCCGCACCTTAGCCGTTGGCGACGTTCGCCCGCCGCGTTACCTCTTCTTCATCTATGGGCAACAACGTGGTGCCGACCGAGACCGAGCGCCTCGACGCCCTGCGTCAACTCCTCGACGACGAACGAGCTCGCCTCGATGCGGATCGCCGACGTCTTGAGGAAGCCCAACGCGCCATGCACGAACAGCACCACGCGCTCGAGACCACCACCATCGCCGCCTTACACGCTCAGGCGGTGGCCGTCGTCAATATCCGCACTCTCATCCCCGTCGTCCTCGACTCCGACCCACCCAACTACACCAAGTGGCGCGGTCTCTTCTTCCTCCTCGTCGGCAAGTACGCGCTCTCCGACCACGTTCTCGCCGACGTTGCTCTCTTCGAGGATCCGTCATGGCTCCGCATGGAGTGCACGGTCCTGTCCTGGCTCTACGGCACCATATCCTCCAGCCTTGTCGAGCTCGTCATGTCGCCGACCACGTCTACTCGCCGCGTCTGGCTCGGACTCGAGGAACAGTTCCTCGGCAACAAGGAGACACGGGCGATGTACCTCGACGCCGAGTTCCGCCTCTTCTGCCAAGGCGACCTCACCATCTCCGATTATTGCCGCAAACTAAAAGCCATGGCCGACGCCCTCGGCGAACCCGTCCTCGACCGCACCCTGGTGCTTGCCGTTCTGCGTGGACTCAATGATAAGTACACCCACATGGCGGCTCTCGTCCGCAAGGCTAAGCCGCTACCGTCGTTCGTAGAAGTGCGTAGCGATCTCACGCTGGAAGAACTCACCATGCAGAACCGGGCCGCCTCGACGATGGCCCTCCTTGCCACCGGCCAAACCGGCGGGGGTGGAGCATCTCGTCCTGGTGGAGGCTCCTTCAATGGGGGCGATGATGTCCATAGTAGAGGAGGCGGTCGTCCTACCAGCAAGCCCCGCAACAATCGTCGCAGCAGCCGCAATCGCGGCGGATCCTCGGCGCACACCGGCCAGCACTTCCAGGCGGCCAATGCTGGCCCTCCTCCACGGGCTAACCTGCCCCGGAATCCGTGGTCCGGCACGGTCCAAGTATGGCCGCACGTGGGCTCCTCCATCTTGGGCCCACGACCGCCTTCAGCGTCCCCCCCGGCCCGCTTCACCCCGCCTCCAACAACTGCGCCCGATGGTCAGATGCAGACCTCCGCGCTGGTGGGCCACCGGTCCATACGCTGTTTCTTTGCTCTGAGTGGGTCAGACGCGCCCACCCCAGTGCTACCTAATCTTTGGTACTCCAGCGATCGATGAGCTCGCACCTTGGATGCCCATGTCATCTGCAGGACATTGGGACCAAGCGGCACTGCTGAATTCTTTCAACACGATGTCGCTCAACCCTTCCTCTTCTGGTGAATGGTACATGGACTCTGGTGCCACCTCTCACATGACCTCGGACTCTGGTGCACAGACTACTCCTGATATCTGTTTAGAGAGGAGAGGCCTAGACGGCGACGGGCACAACCTACGAGCCATCTGCCGAGTTCCGGCCGACGCGTGGGCCCTCGTGCCAGGGCGCCATTTTGTTGGTTTCCCTCTCACGTATGTATGTATGTATGATGCTGCACGTACTACCCGAAGTTTTTGGGTGTGGTGTGTTGGCGAGTTGCATTCAATTCGTGTGTCTCATGCTAACCTGACAAAATAGACTACTAAACGTGTCCATGTTTGGCGTCCTTGGTTTTAAAACTAGCGTTGGATGAGATGCCTTGAGGGATGGTATCCAATGGTGATCGGCGCTCGGACACTTTGTTCGTGGGGTTGCCGTTCGTGAGCTGCGTTTGCATTGTCCCTTTTTTTATGCGCCTTGGTGAGTGTGCCGTGCGTCTCTTGTTTAGGATCTTGCCCGCCATCCCCAAGATAACGCGGCTTGCATCGCGCCCGAGAGACGAGAGAGACGTTGGAATTTGGCAACAGCGCCTTTCGCCCATGATATGCGATGTGAGTATGCGACCACCCGCGCAGATTGACTTTGTTTTTGTTAAGGAACCTCGCTATCGAATAGTCCGGGGTTTCCGACCAGATCTGAATTGGAGAACAGAAGAGAGAGACACGTGTTTAGGGAGAACAACAGCGGAAATTCTTTATTGCTAATGAATTCTTGTATATTAGGGGGATCCTCCTCCTTTTATAGCGCTCATCTAGGGTTTTGGCTAAGGGACTACATGGGTCTTCAATGGGCTATTAGTATTTCCCAACACTCCCCCTTGGGTCCTTTGCCGCGAGATGCATATGCCTCATTAAAACTCCAGAAAAACCCAGTGGGAAAATACTTGGAGAAAGAGTACATAGCATACGCTTACTATGTTGCACGAATTGCCTCGTTAAAACCTTATGCAAGAAAACTTCAAGAAAAACTTGCTAAGGAAAAAGAGTACAATTCTCCCAACTTCTATTACTAATCTTCGAGATTCATGTTGGGTATTCATAATTCATCTTCGAGATTTATGTGGGAGTATGTGAAATATCTCCCCTTGAAATCTGCACTTCTCTAAGTCTCATCATCCCAATTCCTTTCACGCACCTTTCAAAGGTAGATGCTGGGAGTGATTTGGTGAACAAATCTGCAAGATTTTCACATGACTTAGTATGCAATAGGTTGATTTCGTTCATCTTATGCAATTCGTGAGCATAGAAGAACTTGGGGTTGATATGCTTCGTGAGATTGCTCTTCACATAACCCATCTGTGCTTGGGCAACACAAGCTGCATTATCTTCATAAATTATTGTGGGAGTTTGCTCAATGTTCAAACCACATGACTTCTGGATGTGGTGAACCATTCTTCTGAGCCATGCACATTCACGAGATGCTTCATACAAAGCAATGATTTCCGAGTGGTTTGTCGACGTCGAGACAAGAGTCCGCTAGACGACTTCCAAGAAATTGCTTGTTCCTCCACATAGGAAAACATAGCCGGTTTGGGACTTGCCGTATGCTGGTCGATAAGTACCCATCCGCATAGCCAACCAAATTCAATTCATTATTTCTTCAAGAATGCATCGAGGTCTTTGCTTCCTTGGAAGTAACGAAGATGTCCTTGATCCCTTTTCAATGCCTTTTGGTGGGTTCCGACTGCATCGAAGCTAGCAAATTCACAAATGACGCAATGTCCTGGCCTAGTGCTATTCGCAAGGTACATGAGCGCTCCAATCTGCACTCGATATGGGAATTCTGCTCCCGTGACTTCCTCCCCTCTTCTCTAGGTCCAGTATGGGTCTAGGTGCGCTTGGAGTGACCTTCCGACCATTGGAGTCTTCGCAGGATATGCTTTTTCAAATCCAAACCTTTCCAACACTTTCTGTGTGTAGGTT
This sequence comes from Otatea glauca, assembly GCA_036346275.1. Classification (NCBI taxonomy): domain Eukaryota; kingdom Viridiplantae; phylum Streptophyta; class Magnoliopsida; order Poales; family Poaceae; genus Otatea; species Otatea glauca. The sequence continues at coordinate 46,916,342 of CM070714.1, forward strand.
GATTGATGTACCAAGATTCCTCCTTGGACATGTTCAAGCTGCAAGCCTAAACAAAACTTGGTTTTACCCAAATCTTTCATTTCAAACTCAGACTTCAAGTATGAGCATGCCTCTTCAATTTCTTCATCCGTCCCTATGATGTTCAAGTCATCTACATAGACGGAGATTATACAGAATCCATTCGGGGATCGCTGTATAAACACACATGGACAATCTTCGCTGTTTGTGTAGCCTTTCTTGCAGAGAAAGTCACTCAAGCGATTGTACCACATTCTTCCTGACTGCTTCAGCCCATACAGTGATTTCTCCAATTTCACACTGTCATGTGTTTCTATTTGCTCCATCTTGGTTCGGGATAGGAATTCCTTAGGTACTTTCATGTATATCTCGAATCCAAGTTTCCATACAAGTAGGCTGTGACAACATCCATTAGCTTCATTCTCAACTTCAAGTTGACTGCCATTGAGATCAAATATCTAAAGGTAATTCCTCCCATGACCGGAGAATAGGTTTCTTCATAATCAACTCCAGGACGTTGAGTGAAACCTTGAGCTATAAGCCTTGCTTTATACCTTACAACTTTGTTGTTTTCATTTCTCTTCCGAACAAAGACCCATTTGTGACCTACGGGGTTTATATGGGAAGGTGTGCGGCATACGGGCCCAAACATCTCTCTCTTGTTCAGAGAGACTAACTCTGCAGTGATTGCCTTTTTCCATTCTTCCCAATCTAGCCTTTTCTTGCACTCTGCGAAAGATGCAGGCTCGGGATCATGATCAATGATTGAGGCAATCTTCTTTGCAAAGTATGCATCAACGTTGGCTGTTGCTCTATTCAGGGATTCTCCTGTTATTACAAAGTTTATGGCCATTTCTTCATGGGGTGCTTCATGCACTTCTACTTGCTCTTCGCTGCTATTCCCTATCGCAGGAGCAAGTTCCTTTAGCTTTTCATCGCCTATGTGTGCGCACACATTATTTTCGGCAGCTTCCTTCAGTGGAAGATTCAAGTCTGGAATTGCCTTTCCTGTTGGCTTCTTTCCAGTGCCAGGTCTCAACTGGCTCCCCTTCTTTCCTTGGGGCATTTTCGTGATTGGTTGTGGTAAGTCCTCTTGCCCAGTTTTCTCCAAACGTCTCCGGGTACTTTGGGTTTGAGGAGGCGATTTCTGCTCTTTTCTTTGAGGCCTCTGAGCAGGTTGAGGATACCTTCTATTTTCTTTGGTATTTCCACCCTCTCGTGCATTCCTTGCGGGTACATGCGACTTAACCACGCCCTTCGATCACAAAATGATCAGCGGTTCATTTGCTAAATTCGCAAATCAATTATCTCTGGACTTCTTGATTTGCTTCATTAGTGCGGGGGTCATGTGCGGGGATCCCAGTGGAATGCCATATGATTTTCCGGCACTTTTCATCCAAAGGTTGGTTTCTTCCCCCTAATGACGGGAAACGATCCTCGTCAAAATGCAATCAATGAACCGGTCAGATGCAAATCTCCAGTCATGGGTTCCAAATACGATTATGGATGCACTCTCATAACCAACGATATCCCGGACTTGCGGAGAGGGCCCATTGCGATCCGCTGAGGGGGTGGTATAGGTACATATACCATACACCCAAATTTTCTAAGATGGGAGATCTTCGGGATGATCCCGTGCACAAGCTGCATAGGAGAATGGATGTTGTAGGCCGACGGTCTAAAATTGATAAGAGCTGCTGCGTGCAGGACTGCGTGTCCCCAACAAGTGTTGGGCAAGTTACAACTCTGCAAAAGCGGTCTGGCAATGAACTTAATCATCTTTATTAGTGCTTCGCTAGTCCATTCTCGCGTATGGACGTGCGGTGCAGAGTGCTCAATCGCTATCCTCGTTGTTGTGCAATAATCATCAAATGCCTTTGAAGTAAATTCTTGGCATTGTCCATTCTAATGGACTTCACGCGATGATCAGGGAAAGCATTCTTAATTCTTATGATCTGCGAGATCAGCTTTGCAAAAGCATGGTTTCTTGTTGACAACAAGCATACATGCGACCATTTCGAGGAAGTATCGATGAGCACCATAAAGTATCGAAACGGCCCTGACAGGGGCTGAATCGGACCGCAAATATCCCCCTAGATGTGTTCCAGGAATGCAGGGATTTCACTTTGCACTTTCATGACAGAGGGTCTAGTTATTAATTTCTCGGTGGCACATGCATGGCACACAAAATCTTCATGATTCGGGAAATTTTTAACATTAATGCCATGACCCTGTGAGTTGTTCACTATATTCCTCATCATTCTAAGACTAGGATGACCTAATCTACCATGCCATAAAGAAAATAACTCAGAGCTTCTAAAAACAGTCTTCAAGGAAGTATACACTTCGGGTGCATGAATATTCGTGTAGTACAACCCAGATTCATATGAGGGACATTTTTCTAATACCATTTTTCCACATACCGCGTGCTTCACAATGCACAAGTATTCTTTGCCATTTTCTTCATTGGTTTCTACGTGAAAACCATTGGCGCGGATGTCTTTAAAGCTTAAGAGAGTGTGCGTTGATTTGGGGTACAAAAGGGCTTCTTCAATTACCAAAGTTGTACCCATAGGCAATATAATAGTGGCTCTTCCTGAGCCGATTACATATGAGTCGCTTTCTGCGATCGTAGTAATCTTTCCGTTCTTCGTGATCGATTGAAATACTTAGACTCTCTTAAGATGGTATTTGTTGTGCCACTATCAACAATGCATATCTCTTCCATTTGGGCGCTACACGATTTCTAGATAAAAGAAATATAATTCTAATCAGATAGAGGCAAAAACAATCCAAATATTACTTGCAAAGTTGAAGAATACTGGAATAAAGAATAAATTGCGTATTTATTCATGAAAGAAGTATGCTCTTCTAGAGCTTACAATTCATTATTCAAAGAGAAAAAAAACTAACAACCATAATCTAAAGAAATGCATTAAACAAAATCTGTAAAATATGCATTAATTTCTGCTTCTATGTCATCTGCAGAAGTTTTCTCTTCATTTGCCATAATAATGCCTGCAGCATCGATGTCTAGGCTATTCTGTGAGGATGAGGTAAGAGGGGTATGTACATCCATGGCATCTTCATCACCGATGTTGGCGAAGTGCGCCTCTGCGGGGGCGTTTTCCTTTGCCTTCTTCTTAGCCTGATATGCGTTGATCGCTTCTTTGGATTCTCGACATATCTTCGACCAATGTCCCCAAGTACCACACTTGAAGCACGTCTGGTTCTGCTGTCCATACGGCTTAGCGTGCGTCTTTTCTTTGTCATCCCTCTTCACAGGGGCTTTGGACTTTCCTTTGGCCTGGGGCCTCTCTTTTCCTCCCTACTTGCCCTTCTTTCTATGAGTGGGCTTTCTCACCTTGTAGCTATTGGCATTGACTTCTGTGCCAGTGCCTCGTCCAGGTGGCTACGAGACATAGTTCTTGCGTAGAACATCGTCTTGCGATTCCGCAACTTGCATTACATCAATCAGTTCGCTATACTCCTTGTATGCGTCCTGACGATAGCTGCGTGCACTCTGGATAGCATTAGGGTGGAAGGTAGAGATAGTTTTCTCAATCTTCTCTTCATCAGTGATCTTCTTGCCACATAGAGAGATTGGTACAAATTCATGCAAGCGTAATTGTACTCGTACCATCGATCAAGTCTCAAACCTCAGGCGTACCCAATCTTGCTGTGCTTGGGGCAAGATGGTGTACTTGAGCTTTTCGAACCGCTTCTGAAATGCAATCCAAAGCTCAAATGCACTCTCCTCAGCCATATATTCATTCTTTAGAGTGGCTGAGAGGTGATGCCTGAAAAAATGCAGAGCTTGATCGTTCTGCTCAGCGGTAGGTTTTGCGTCCTGCGAGGACCCTAGACCAATCGTGGAGCGGAGCTTTTTGCCCCCAAGAACGGTCTTCACGTCCGATGCCCAAGTGAGATAGTTCTGACCGTGCGGGGCCAGTTCTTCAAACTCACGATTCACAATGCCAGACATCTGCATGATTTCAAAATTCTGGTTTAGATTACTGCGTGTAATCTGATAGAATATGGTTGCAAAGAGCATAAAGGTGCAGAAGATAAATTCATATGCATTGCATTATGTAAAATAAAGCAAAAGATTCAAAATTCATAAAGAAAATTCATAAAACAGAGAAATAGAGCAAGAAAATTAAAAAAAACAGAGCCAAATAAATCTTCTTGATTTTCTGGCAATATTTCAAGATTTTCTGCAATTTTTTCTGCAAATTTCTCTTTTTTTTTCCTTTTTCTTTTCCTTTTCTTTCTTTTTCTTTTCTTTTTCTTTTCCGGCCGACTGGGCCTTTGCTTTTCGGCCCAAGACCACGCTCGGCTAGGGTTTCCCAGCCGCCACTTTCCTCTCCCCTCTTTTCTTGTTTGTTTCTTCTTCCTCGCTCCATGCCGCGAAGGCCACCGACGCCAGCTCTTCCCGCGCATGCGCCGCTTGCCATTTTCTTCTGCTCCCGTGCGTAAAGCGGGGGACGGCGGCGAGGCAAGCGGCAGCGCGCGCAGCCAGGGCCGGCGAGGGTCGCAACGCGTGGCACGGCCGGGCGGCGTGGTCACGGCCCAAAGGTCGGTGGCGGCGTCTTCGTGCGAGCACGGCGGCGTAGCACAACGCTGTGTGGCGGCGCGCGCACATCGGCGGCGGAGCGGCCGAGCGAAGAAGAGCCACGACGCGAGAAGAACTTCCGGCCGTGCAGCGGTGTAGGCGAGGCGGCGGCGCGCGCCTGTGGCGCGCGCCAGCGAGGAGACCGAGCGGCGGACAGACGAGCGTGTGGTGGCGGCGGGCGGGCCGCGGCCGCCTCGGGTGCGAGGAGGCGGCGCGCGTTGTCCGCTTCGCCGTCGGCGCGGCGGCGCGCAAGCATCCGCGAGGCGGCCGTCGCCATTCGAACAACGTGGTCGGGCAGAGGTCCGGCGCGCGCGCGCGGCCGGTGCCGTGCTTGTCTTGGCTTCGAGCCGGGAGGCGACGCGTCGGCGCGACAAGGTAACCGGTAGGGCTACCTCTGGCGCCGAGGCCGACGGCGGCCGGAGCGGCGATCGCGAGCGGGCGGGCGCACGGAAACCGAGCGCGCGACGGTGGCGGCGCGCCAGCGAGCGGCGGCGCCGTGCGCAAGCCGACGGCGCTCGGCGGCGCATGCCGAGCGAGAGTGCGCAGCACGTGATGGCGCCGTCGCAAGCCGGCGGCACTCGAGCGGTCGCAAGCCGAGGTGGCGGCAGCGGTGGTGGCGCCGTGCATAGCCGGCAGCCGCCGCCGATTTTTTTGACAAGATCTTGTACCTTCTTGCTTTCTTCGTGTAGTTTCGTGCCACGTAGAATAGATGCATGCATAGAAAAGAACCGATTAGATTCCATCGTTAATTCCCACCTTTTCTCACCTTTTCAATCTGAACTCCGGTAGAGCTTCGTGCTGATAACGTGTTAAGGAACCTCATTATCGAATAGTCCGGGTTCCCAACAGATCCGAATTGGAGAATGAAAGAGAGAGAGACACGTGTTTAGGGAGAGCAACAGCGGAAATTCTTTATTGCTAATGAATTCTTGTACATTAGGGGGGACCCCTCCTCCTTTTATAGCGCTCATCTAGGGTTTTGGCTAAGGGACCACATGGGCCTTCAATGGGCTATTAGGGTTTCCCAATAGTTTTCATCCGGCCGGGTAAACAGTGGGGTTACTGTACATGTTAGAGCGCTTGGTCCCCGTTATATGGAAAGAATTAATCAATCAAGTCGAATAGTTTTTGTTTTCGAACAGTTTTCATCACTAATTTCTATTTAATATATTTATAAAACCTAATAAAATTATAATAATATAAAAGCATTTTTCATGACAAATCTATATATATAATTTTCGTGTATTCAAATTAAATATTTAAAAAGACATTGACAATCAAAGTTTTGAAAGTTTGATCACACCTATGTCTAAAACAAAAACTATTTACGATAGGAGAGAGTAGTTACATATGTGATATATTACGGGTAGTCTGATTTCAAAATCTAATCGGACGGTCTACGATGACCAACTGGCCTGCCGCCTCCTCCTGCACTTCTTTTGGGAGGGTGCCTCTTCTTCTTTCTCTGAAAAATCAGTGTCAATTTCTGTCTAACGCCTCGAAAAAAAAAATCTAACCGATGGAAAAAAGGGCATTTCATCTCTCAGAAAGTAGGATCAAACGGGCCATACTCTCGCCTTAAGGAGCTGCTGCAACCATGGCCCAAGAAAGGAGCTGGCTGCGGATGGACACTGCGACCCACGAGAGAATGATGGATAGCGGACGGGCAGCGTGACACAGCAGGTGGATGCCGGACTTGACGGCGAAGATGGACTTAGCCGGCTCCACGGCGTCCGTACTCCGTACGACCAATGTCCAGCCCGAACTCCGAAGGCTCCTCTGCATCTTAGCCGGGTCGGAAGGGGGCGTTAGAAGCTCTTGGGCACGCCTAGGCCAGGTCGGAACTCGGGAGGAGCGGTTTCCCTGACGAGGACTGTGGTCGGGTGTCTCAGGCCCAGCCGCGCCCGCACGCTCGCCGCCCACGACGTGCTTGCCCCGATGAGCCCCGTGCCGTCCACAGGATCTTGCTCTTCTCATGATATCATCAACGTCCGGCCCAGCACATGGACGTAATTCTCACCAATGTCCGGCCTACAAAGAGACGGAATACCCAGGAGAGTCCAGCCCATAAGTATATCCCACGAGGCAAGCCAAACCTCAGGAGGCAGCCCGGACTGCACCGCGACTATCCAGCGCGATCCAAATTCGGGTCCCCGCCAGCCGTCCGATCGAGCATCTCGGCCCGGATCGGAGCTCCCCATGGCCAATCCCGACTAGGGGTGGGCGTCAATAAACTGAAACCGAAATACCGAATTGAACCGAATCAAATTAACGGATTATTTCAGTTTTTTTTGTTCGGTTTTTATTTTAGAACTATTTGGTCCTCGAGCGGAAGCGCTTGGCGTCAGCGAGATCTGTCGGTCGGATTTGGTACATGGAGGCGACACTGAGGCGCTCGGCAACAGCTGGATCTAGTAAGTAGAGGTAGCGCAGAGGCCCTCGACGGCATGGAGGCGACCTTGGGCACACGGTCCTCGGGCAGCGGCGATGGAGCAACGTTCGATGGCGGTACAGGCGAACAGCACCCCGCCGCATTGACCTTCTGGTTCCTGCTCCACGCGTTTTGCTACCTCATCTCACTCTTCCTCAGCTTTCACTTCTCTTGACTCCTCTTCTTCCTGCTCTTCTCCACCACTGCGATCTACTCCACCTCCTCCTCCTCAGTCCTCTACCACCATTTCCGGTACCAATCTCTAATATAGTTTACATTGATTTAATCATTAAATCTACTAAAGATTATTTGAAGATTTGACGGCATATGTGGGTATATCCTAAATAATTACATGTTAATATTGGATTAGTGCTATTGTAGGAAACTGGGGATTCTTATTTTTGTTCATTTTGTCATCATAATTTTGTTTTAATAGAAGCCAAGCATAGCTGCCTGTATGTACGAATGTTTCTACGCAGCTGTGGTTATCTTGGCTAATCGAAAAACCGAATTAATTGAACTAAAATATTTTAGTTAATTCGTTTTGGTTTTTTATTTTAGCTAGAGAAATTCGACATACAGTTTTCAAAAACTGAATTATTTAAAAACTGAAAAAGACGAATGCCCCACCCCTAATCCTGACGACATGTTTCAAGGAGTCGACAGTCACTGTCGTCCTACAGGGTACTTCTAATGTATGTTTTCTATAAACATCAAAGAACATCCACATTATTAATAATAGTACTTGATATTACCCCTCTAACTATTTGTATCTTAGCAGAAATATACAGAGAACATCAAATAAATATCATACAAAATATAGAATGAAGTTAGATACAACCATCGTCTTCCCAATACATGTTTTTGTTAAATCTTCATTTGGTTTGTATGTCTAAGCTGTTTTTTATACAAGAAATAGCTTATATCTATCTCTTCTTTAATCTTTTCTTCACGTAAACGTTAATTCTGTATGGTATATTAAAGAAACTGTTAACACTAGTATAGTGCCAGTGCTAACGCTACGACGGTAGTACATCCGCTTATCAATTAAATGAGAAGATAAGTATGAATATAACACTTAATAGTAAATAATCTTGTGATCACATTATACGTACTACATATTTGGAAGGAGAGCGAATCAAACAAGGAAATAAATAGGGAGATCCGCAAGGAAACCAGAATTGAATTTTTTACTGTCCTGACCAAAACTGTATGTACTACATATTTGGAAGGAGAGCGAATCAAACAAGGAAATAAACAGGGAGGATCCGCATGCAAGAAAACCAGAATTGAATTTTTTACTGTTCTTGCATCGTGATCGTATTTTTTTTCGAATATAACCTTTTTCGAGATTTTTTACGGATCTAGCCCCATATAGTCTAATTTCAAATCATGAGAGCTGATTTTTTTCATTTTTATCCACGGAACCGGCGCCGTGGCGCTGCTTAATTTTTATCTTTTTCCTTCTGGATCCAAATGATCATGAGAGCACGCTTTATTTTTCCATATTTTTCCAAAATTATTCAGTGGACGGGCACCGCTTGAATTTTTTTTTCATTTTTTCTCCCACGCTTGAATTTTTCAGCGGCCACCAAGCATTTATTTTTTTTGCCAAAATTATTAAGCGGACGAACACCGCTTGATTGTTTTTTTTTTTTTCGGGAATTTTTTACTGTGTTGGCATTATCGTTATAATTTTTTCGAATCACTCGCGACGATGAATTTACGATTGTAGCCTCGAGCCGAAAAAATTCAATGAGATGATGGCGCGTATTATTTACCAACGCTCAGGCTCGAACTTTTTACTATATTAGTATCGTCGTTATAATTTTTCTGAATCAGACTCTCGGGCGATGAATTTGCGATTGTAGCCTTGAGACAGAAAAAATCAGCAGAGAGGTGCTAGAATTTTTTCCCGCGGTTTCCTTTTCCCAAAGACGTAATATATGGTCCTTTCCTTTTCGGGACGTTTATTTCTTTTCCTTGATTCCAAGACGTTTGTTTCCTTTTCCTTGTTGATCTTTGGAGGTGAGAGAAGGTGCATTGTGGGCCACGAGGATGATTTCGGAAAAATAAATCTGCGCTCGCCGACCATTGGATCCGCAAGAAAAAAAGATAAAATTAAACAGTGTTCGCCATTACCGGTTCCGCGAGAAAAATTGAAAAAATTAGCAACACTCACGCATAGTTGGTTCCTTAGATAAAAATAAAACAAAAATTCAACGCTCTCCGTCTTGTTGAAATTAGGCTCTATGGGGCTAGATCTGTAAAAAGTCTCGAGAAGGGTCATATCCGGAAAAATACGATCACAATGCCGTGACAATAAAAATTCAAGTCTTGTTTCCTTACATGTGGATCTTCGTGTTTATTTCTTTGTTTGATTTACGCCCTTCCAAATATGTAGTACGTGCAATTTTGGTCAAGAAAAATTCAAATCGGTTTCCTTGCATGCGGATCCTCCTTATTTATTTCCTTGTTTGATTCGCTCTCCTTCCAAATATGTAGGTGAGGAGGTCATTGTGGGCCACGAGGATGATTAGACACACTAAATAATGGCCATCGGATGTGGGTGAGTAAAGCGAGGAAAGATCTCGACGCGTTCATTTTGATGAATGCAAGTTTACGGGGCGTTTTCTTGGATGCACGAACATTGGGCCATCTCTAATGAGATGCATTATTTAGGGTGGACGTAGAAAAAATTGCTTAGGTGCGTTATAAGGGGTATAGATAAGAGTATTGGAAGTGCCCTTATCTGCGCCGTCAACCTGCTGGTTCATCGTCGTTCAGTGGGCGGCTTGACTAATTTTTCCACGACGCCAACGCGGCCAGCTCTGGGAGTCCGTCGGTGGGCGTCGGCCTATAAGGGGCTGCTCGACGTCCCGGCGGTCCGGCAAGCCCGGCCCCTGCACGAAGGACCCCAACCCCAAGCGCCCCTTCCCTGCTCGGCGGCCACCACCATCGTGCGGGTCCCAACAATGGGTCGCGGATGGGAAACACGAAGGAAAAATTCTGTAGCCCATTAACGAAAATAGAACTGGTTCTGTTTCCTTGGCGGCCGTTCTTGGAGGCCTGCCTTTCTGAGGTCTCTCAAGCTCAGGCCAGACGTGAATAAACGCATTCGACTAGAGAACAAATTGACTGGACCAGATGTACAGTTCAACGCAAGTTTAAGAGTACAATTGGTTCATATATTATGGAACTATTTAGTTTGAAATTAACTTTGCCACGTTTAAATTTAGGTGTATTATAGTTTCTTAGTCGGGTGTTTATTTTGTTGCTTTGACTGTAGATTGATATACTTTCTTAACCTCATATCTCACGTGCCATAGATTCAGTTTTTCGTCAAACTTTACTACATTTATGGCACTTAATTTTTTGCCACAAAAAATATGGCAAACTACACTTATCTTAAGGCATGTACAATAAGGCCACGTCAGCTCGCTCTTAGCCTGTACACATTAACTTTAGTTTATACGGAGGAGTGAGAAAAGAGGAGAGAGAAGAGAACTGGCTCTTATTTAGTAGCCAGTTTTGCACGGGAGTATAGGTAGATCATTTATGTACAAGAGAGAAAAGATAGTTATTGCACAACATCTAAAGACAACATTTAGAGACAGTTATTGTACAAACTGTCTTTTAGCTTACTATTAGTCAGTAGTTGGCTTTGCTATTGTACTTACCCTAAAGATAGTTATGGTAAAATTGGCTTCAAACCAAACAAATTCTAAGGTTATCATATTTAGCCATAATTTTTTTTTCTAAACTTATCTAACTTGAGGTGTGATAAAATATAACAAAGTTTAGCTAGGAACAAAACAGACGCTAAGTTCCTTCGGTTTTCGCGCTCTCGCGCCGCTCCTTCCATTTCGCCCATCCCACCACACATACGCTAGTGGTAGACGCGAACAACACACATGTAGAAAACCAGTAGTACCACAAAAAACCATGTCGGTAGCGTTCACATTCTCTAGTCCTATAAGCTAGCACAGCAGCAAACCGCACGATACGCTTATGACCGCAGAAGCGTCGTGAGGCTGTGCTTCCGATCGACATCCTCGTCAGCCGAATGTGCTGCACCGTACGTACCACCGGATATTTTCCTACGGCTGGTCACATGCAGATGCTTCAAATTGGTTGGTCTCGGCCGAACGCGCCACGCTCAAAACGACGGCCACCCAGCGCACTGGAGGCTGGTAGCTAGCCATCAAGCACCACTAGAATTTTTTTAATGTTCTAGCCCTCTACGTGTTATTTTTCCCAAAAATAACGGTTGTTGCGATGAAATAACGGAAATATCTTGTGTTCAGTAAAATGCAGCGAACGGGGTTAGTTGGATTTTTTTAATCATTTCCAACGGTTTCAGTCCGCTATAATTTTTTTTAAAATTTGTATGTCTGTCAAAATAGCCTTTTTTTTTTTTTCTAGCGCTACCGGTCTGTTGTAATTTTTTACCGATTAAATTTTTTTCCAACGGTTGCCTACGTTTTCCAGCGAATGGCCGAGGTGTTTTGTTTTTTTGGACTTTTTGCCGTTTGGTTTTTAGCCGTTCTTCGCTGCTTTGGTGATCAATAGCAAGGAATAAAGAATGGGCTTTGCTAGCAAGATTTCATAGTCTAAATCGTAAAATAGAAAAAAATATGTAATAGCTACATAGTCCATCACAGAGCATACATCATTACATCCTACAACTGCCTAGAAGAAAAGGAGAACTGACGTTGGTTCTGAAGCCACAAGGTTAAACTTAGTAGAGGCATGAATTTCTAAACTCGCTAACCATCATGTAAATAATACTTCCTTCAGCCCACAGCTTCTTATGGCACAAAACACATAAGTCCTGCTATTTTCAGACAAAATTGGTAAGCAGAAAAGAACGACTGAAAACCAAACGGCAAAAAGTAAAAAGAAAAAACACATCGTCGCCAGCGGTTAGAAAAAATTATATCAGACTGAAAGCGCTGAAAAATAAATAAACAAAGACTATTTCGGCGGATAGAATTTTTTTAAAAAAATTCTAATAGACTGGAATCACTAAAAACGATTAAAAAAATTCAGCTAACCCTGTCTGCTGGATTTTACTGTATATAGTATATTTCTATAATTTCATTGCAACAACAACTATTTTTGAAAAAAATAACACAGAGGACTGGATCAATGAAAAATTCGCACCACTGCACTAGCGTCTAGGAAGTAGGAACATCACGCTCTGCAGATGTGCAAAGGTGGGCCTGATGCCTACTGTACGACACCGATGCAGACCTGACCTTGATAGATTAAGATTTCTCTTATTAGACGACACAGTTTAATGCGCAGTATGCTGGCTAGCTATCTAGAACAATGGATTGATATCGTCTGGTGATCGATACAATATGTATATTGGCCGGCACACAAGCAAAATTAAACCGCATCTGATTAGAAGATGGCTCACGAAGCTTCTCAGGGAAGCTCCACGCAAACCCTAATTCGCCATGGGCGACCTTGTGATCAGGCAGGAGAGACTAAGGCCCCATTCGTTTAAGCTTATTTGCAACTTCTGCTTAAAATAAAAGCTGATTGTTGGCCGAATGGCAGGATTCTGGACTGCTTCTTCAAAAATCAAAATTGGCCTTATAACATAGGGCCCGTTCGGTAGAGCTCCGGCTCTCGGATTCTCGTCCGAAGGAACCGGAGGTCTACCGAACAGCTTGCGCTCCCAGCAACTGGATTCAGAATCCGCATGAAGCGATTCTCTGATTAACACTGCGCGAGAGAAGCAGCCAACACCCTGCTCCTCCGTATTCTCATCCGCTCGCTCCCCAAATCCACCTCGTCGCTTCGACTGGCCTCCCCATCCCCGCCGCATCAAGCGCCTCGACCCGCCTCCATGTCCTCGCCGCCTCGATCTGCCTCCGTGTCCCCGTCGCCACCGATCTACCCCGCCTAGAGCGTCGCCGAGCTGCCCTGCCTCGAGAGCCTCGACAGGACTCCACGTCCCCGCCGCTGAACCGTCCCCGCCTCAAGCCCGACGTCCCTGCCGCCTCGACCCCCTCCCTGTGTTGCCTCCCTGTCGGACCTGCAACGAGCACTACCGAGCCACGTCGAGCTGTCTCCGCCTTCACCGCTGGGCCCGCGACGAGTGCCGCGAGGTATGGCTCCTCTCCCCTCCCTCAGATCCAACCATGCTTGGCCGACGTTGGAAGAACTGGAGCTACTAGCCGAACACTTCTACCACCCACTCGTGATTCCTCATAAAATCAAAATCACGAGGAGTCGGAGCAGAATTTAGGAGAAGTAGGAGATGAAGCACTACCGAACGAGCCCATAGAATCAGAAGCGCTCCTTTGCCCGATTCTTCGCGAAGAATCAGCGCTTAAGGCGCTCGTGCGAGGAGGCCGGCGCGCCCCTCCACCCGCTGGGCCGTTCCTATCGCTGGCGAGCCCCTCCGTGCGAGCTCCTAGCTGATCTCCTCTTCCACTTCTCTCCCGGTTGGTACGCCCCTCCTCCCGCCGCCAGGCCGCCACCCCTTCAGCCGCCCACCCGCCCGCCACCCCTCTGCTCGTCGCCCGCTACTCCGCCCTCCACTCGTCGGCCCTTTCGCTCGAGGCCCCTCGACTCGACGGTTGCTGACCGCCCGACGCCCCTCCGCTCTCTGCACGAGCTCCTCCTCCCTCCGCCCGAGGCCCTTCTGCCCGCACGTCGTCGGCTTGAGGCCGTCCCTCCGACACCGATGTCGAAGACGAAGCCGAAGGAGCTCGAGGCCGTCCCTCCGTCACCGCCCCTCCGCCCGCCACCCCACCGCCGCCCCTTCACGCGCCCCTTCGCTTGCTGCCAGCCCCAGGCAGTCCGCCACCGCCGCCCTTTTGCCTCGCCGTTCGGCTAACAGTCGAAAGCAGCGCATGAAAAACCAGGATTGCCGAATGGGACAGCTTCCCCAGCCAGCAGATTCTACAGGCAGCCGCTTCTCCGTACAGCAGGCTATATTCCAGAATCTGCATAATGAGAAGCTGCCCCGAACTGGGCCTAACCTAGTGGCGGGCCAGAATCAAATTTTAGGCCGGGTGCTAATATAACTTGCTCACAACTCACGCCCCTGCAGCCCTCCGCAGTGCTGCTTGCTGCCCCCTCCCCCCCATGTGAGATTGGGAGTTTCTCAATGAAATATCTGGGTTTTCCTTTAGATAAGAAAACATATGTAAAAATTCTGGCAAGGAACTTACAATAAAATGTAAGGAAAACTAGGATATTGGCAAGTCAAGTTTCTCTCAATTGGAGGGAGATATCCGTTTGAACTCTTGTTTAACCAGTACACCTCTTTATATGTTGTCCTTTTATAGATTGCCAGTTGGGGTTAGAAAAAGGATGGATTACTTTAGAGTTAGATTGCTCTGGCAGGAGGACCAGGGTATTAGAAAAATTCACCTTGTTCAATGGCCTGTTGTTTGTCTTCCTAAGGATCAAGGAGGGTTTGGGGTTTTAGATCTCGATACAATGAATTGGGCTCTATTAGGTAAATGGATTTGGAGACTTGTAAATGAGGAGGGTATATGGCAAGATTTATTGAGACAAAAATATTTATATGAACAGATTATGTCACATGTTACATATACAAATAGAGACTCACACTCTTGGCATGGATCAATGAAAACCAAAGATGCTTTCTATGAACTTTGAAAGAAGCATGTTGGTAATGGAAAAAGAATAAGGTTCTAGGAAGACAGCTGGATGGGTAGTTAGTCTTTTGCTCACAAATACTCCAGATTATATAATATAACTCTTATTAAGCATATATTGTCTCTGATGTAGTTACTAAGGGTGGGAAAGAGTAAAGTTGCAACAGGATTGTGCTGCAGTTTCTGTTAATACTCTTTCTGTTCCTGAATATATATCATTCTAGGATATTGTACGTCCACCGAGGTATATGTCTAAAAGACTGCATTACCTCTCTTTATTAGAGTATTTATTATTATTTGGATGGTGTGTCTTACTCTAGTCCATAGTAGTAAATGGTATTAGAAATAGCTAATGGGGATGGGTATAGATGGGTATGCAAGGAACAAATGGTAAAAAAATCACCTAAAACTTGTAGAGTGATATTTATTTAGGAACAAAATATGAAAGCTAGAATGACATGTATTCAGAAACGAAGAGAGTAATTAGGAAAATAGAATCAGCTCAACCCTGACAGCAAATGGAAAATTCTATGTTAAATCCTTTTACCTGGCTTTGAGATTACAAGGAATCAGGTATCCTTTTAATTTTCTTTGGAAAACTAAATTTCCTTTGAAATAAAATTTTTCTAATGGCTGCTTTTGAAAAAAAGGATTTTAACTAAGGAAAACTTGAAGAAGAGAGGTTGGAAGGGTTATACCAAATGTCAGGTTCGTGGAATGGAGGAAATCGTTGACCATCTATTTTTTAAATACCCTGTTGCACGTTTCATATGGAATGTAATGAAAGTGGCTTTTGGTTTCTCTAATATACCAAATGATACAGGAAACCTTTTCTCAGAATGGCTGGGAAGATTTGATAAGAAAGTAAAATTGCTGGCCATTATTGTTGTGGCGGCAATCATCTGGTCTATATGGAAGACACGAGATAAAGCTTGTTTTGAGAATAAACTACCTCATGACCCTGTGTCCTTCATTCATTACATTTGTCATTGGTTGACATACTGGGCTAATTTGCAGACAATGGTGTCTGAAATACACAATGCGAGGCAAGGATGGAGCCTGGGAGCCAGAAGGATAACAATGGGACCGGACATAGGAGCAAGCTGATGACAGTAGGAGGGGTAGTCGGGGAGAAGGAAAGGAAGAAGTTTTTCTTTTGCTGAATAAAAAGAATACTTGGGCAGCTACCTGTTAAGAAGCTGTAGTTGTTCTGTTGTTGTTTGAAAAAGCTGTTTCTGTTTTCTTTCGAGTAGTAGTATCAGTAGGTAGCTTGCTTATGTCTTTCCTTTTTTGCAAAAATGCTCCGTTTTCGTTCTTTAGCTGGCAAAAAGACTATGTAATTTGGTGGTTTCTGATAACAGCAATCGGAGAATGCTCTATGTTTTAAAAAAATATGTATATTGGCCACATCAGACCGTATTTTGCGCACTATGTGCCAAGCAATTTATATATGTAGGTCAAGTCTATCAACGGTAAGGTCAGTGGGTATCGAAAAAATATCAAGTAAATATGTACAAAAAAGTTTTTTTCCAGACCGCAACACGTGATACCGATATATGGAACATAGAGGCCAATATCTAGCACCTTCTTTTTTGGACCGCAACGGGTGATTTGAACCATTTTGGAAATCAATACCGATATATTGAATATAGTGGCTGATATTTAGCACCGTTGCCTAAATGATGCATCCTTTATCTCTTATATATTAAAAGTCAATGAGTTCTTTTACAAACGCTAAGCAAAAGAAATATGCTAGAAATTCTTTAAAAAAAACAAAAACATCCGACACTTAAATTGGTACGGCCCTAATTTTAAAGGCTTAGATTCGATAGCTAACCCTGTCTGCTGGATTTTACTGTACACAGGCTATTTTTATAATTTCATTGCAACAACGACTATTTTTGAAAAAAATAACACACAAAGGACTGGACCAGTGAAAAATTTGCACCACTGCACTAGCGTCTAGGAAGTAGGAACATCACGCTCTGCAGATGTGCAGAGGTGGGCCTGATGCCTACATTACGACACCGATGCAGACCTGACCTCGATAGATTAAGATTTCTCTTATTAGACGACACAGTTTAATGCGCAGTATAACGGCTAGCTATGTAGAACAATGGATTGATATCATCTGGTGATCGATACAATATGTATATTGGCCGACACACAAGCAAAATTAAACCGCATCAGATCAGAAGATGGCTCACGAAGCTTCTCAGGGAAGCTCCTCGCAAACCCTAATTCGCCATGGGCGACCTTGTGATCAGGCAGGAGAGACAAAGGTCCCGTTCGTTTCAGCTTATTTGCAACTTCTGCTTAAAATAAAAGCTGATTGTTGGCCGAACGGTACGATTCTGGACTGCTTCTTCGAAAATCAGAATCGATCTTATAACATAGGGCCCGTTCGGTAGAGTTCCGGCTCTCGAATTCTCGTCTGGTCTATATGGAGCCTGGGAGCCAGAAGGATAACAATGGGACCGGACATAGGAGCAAGCTGATGACAGTAGGAGGAGTCGGGGAGAAGGAAAGGAAGAAGTTTTTCGTTTGCTGAATAAAAAGAATATTTGGGCAGATAATCTCGCTACCTGTTAGAAGCTGTAGTTGTTGTTTGAAAAAACCGTTTCTGTTTTCTTTCGAGTAGTAGTATCAGTAGCTTGCTTATGTCTTTCCTTTTCTGCAAAAATGCTCCGTTTTCGTTCTTTAGCTGGCAAAAAGACTATGTAATTTGGTGGTTTCTGATAACAGCAATCGGAGAATGCTCTATGTTTAAAAAAAAATGTATATTGGCCACATCAGACCGTATTTTGCGCACTATGTTCCAAGCAACTTGTATATATTGGTCAAGTCTATTAACGGTACTGTCAGGTCAGTGGGTATCGAAAAAATATCAAGTAAATATATACAAAAAAGCTTTTTTTCAGACCGTAACACGTGATACCGATATATGGAATATAGAGGCCAATATTTAGCACCTTCTTTTTTGACCGCAACTGGTGATTTGAACCATTTTGGAAATCAATACCGATATATTGAATATAGTGGCTGATATTTAGCACCGTTGCCTAAATGATGCATCCTTTATCTATTATATATTAAAAGTCAATGAGTTCTTTTACAAATGCTAAGCAAAAGAAATATGATAGAAATTAAAAAAAAAACAAAAACATCCGACACTTAAATTGGTAGGGCTCTAATTTTAAAGGCTTAGATTTGATAGCTATTGTAGAGATCAATTATTAATTTAAAAAGATCTAAAAAATCAAAATCTTAATTTGGTGGATCCTAATTTTAAAATCTTATATTGAATAATTGGTTTTAGACTATAGAGATATATTAATTTTAAAAAATAGGTAGCACTTGGTTGGAATCCTAAATCCAACCTTAGATTGATGGGCCCTAACTTTAAAGCCTTAGATTAGATAGCTATCTTATAGAAATATTAACTTGAAAAAGATTTAAAAATATATCTCACCCTTAATTTGATAGACCCTAAATTTAAAGACCAACTCTACTTAATAAACTGCCGCCACTTCTGGTGTAAAACTCTAACTGATTTAATATTTAGTTTAGAGATATATTAATTTGAAAGAAAAAATAGGAGTCGACAAGAACTACGTTTGATTTAAAGGCAGTGACTTGAGTGTGTAAATTTGCTCGATAGACACACTTCTCAATCCTTTGTTTCGCGCATAGAAGGGAGATCTTAAAATAAAATTTTGCTAATTAAATATGAAACCACATATCCTAAAATACAAATATATCTTTTGAAATTTAGAATTATGTAAAATTATAATATACTACACATCAAATCGTGAGTTACACGGACCAAGCAGCTAATCTATACCCCTTTATAATGCACCTAAGTAAATTTTTCTACGTCCATCCTAAATAATGCACCTCATTAGAGATGGCCCAATGTTCGTGCACCCAGCAAAACGTCCCCAGAAACTTGCATTCATCAAAATGAACGTCTCAGATCTTTCCTCGGTTTACTCACCCACATCCGATGGTCATTATTTAGTGTGTCTAATCATCCTGTGGCCCACAAATGACCTCCCCACCTACATATTTGGAAGGAGAGCGAATCAAACAAGGAAATAAATAAGGAGGATCCGCATGCAAGGAAACCAGATTTAAATTTTTTATTGGCCAAAATTGTACGTACTACATATTTGGAAGGAGGGTGAATCAAACAAGGAAATAAACAGGGAGGATCCGCATGCAAGAAAATAAGACTTGAATTTTTTATTGTCCTTGCATTGTGATCGTATTTTTTTTCCGAATATGACCCTTCTCGAGATTTTTTTATGGATCTAGCCCCATAGAGCCTAATTTCAGCGCACGGAGAGCGCTGAATTTTTGTTTTCATTTTTTATCTAAGGAACCAACTGCGTGAGTCTTTGCTTAATTTTTTCAATTTTTTCGCGGAACCGGTAATGGCGAAACCTTTGTTTAATTTTATCTTTTTTTCCTTGCGGATCCAGCGGTCGGCGAGCGCAGTTTATTTTTCCATATTTTTTCGAAATCATCCCTGTGGTCCACAATAGACCTTCCCTCATCTCCAGCATCAACAAGAAAAAGGAAACAAACGTCCTGGAATCAAAGAAAAGGAAACAAACGTCTGAAAAGGAAAGGACCATACATTACGTCTTTGGGAAAAGAAAACCGGAGATGGGGCGCGTGGCGGGAGAACGTGGTCCGCAATGGCTCTCGATGCGCCATCGGTGGCTTTACCGACGCGGCGAGGTTCTTGGTCGGCGACCTACATGACCGCCGTGCCTCGGCAAATTTATAATTTATTTTTTGAAAATAATTTTATTAAGTACAAAATAATCGAAAGTTTTTTGAGAATTTTTCTAGAATTTTTAACCTAATGTGTTGTCTTTTCAAAATCCTTTTATATTTAAAAAATGAAGGCAACTCACTGTAGCTTCTTTTAGTCAGCAGCCAGGACAGAAGAAGCTTCTTCTCTTCCTCCTCCATTAAAGCAAGAAAGAAGCTCCAAAGCTCCATCAATCCTGCACCAAATCTCCTCTTTCCATCTATGGTGTTAATTCCCAAATTTCGTGCTCTATTGCCAAAATTTCCTCCCAATCGATTTGATCCCAAATTATGGTTTCCATAAATATACTTGTTTGGTGCTATAAAAGCCGTGAGCTCTTCTCCACCTCATCGCATTGCGTAAATCCCCAAGTGCTCCTCTTGTAAAGATCGCGGATTTTGGAGGTAACCCAAGCCATCACCGTCATCTTTCCGTGAAATTCACCGCAACCGTGACTCCTCCCAGCGCGTCGTGTGGCGATCTCACCGCACTGATCTTGACCCACTGCGACCGGCCGGCCACCCACGGCTTTCCTCCCCTTGCCTGGCCAAGCCGGAGAGCTGCTGTGTGCTCTGTGGAAGCTGCAAAAAAAATAATCTAAGATCAGAAAATTCTTTTTTCTTTCTCTTTCTTGATTTAAAATCTTTTAGGAGCCCATTTTCGCCTATTCGACCTCTATTTAGTTCCGTTTTTCTTTCTAAATTCATTTAAAATTCTAAATTTCTCTTTTATTATTAAGTGTTGTATTCATACTTATCCTCTCATTTAATTGATAAGCGGGTGTACTGTCGTCGTAGCGTTAGCACAGGCACTATACTAGTTAAGTAAAAGGGTAAAACAAGTCCAGAACAGCGCGCAGCGAAATGCCAACTGATTTGGAGCCTCGGACCCTTCTGGCCTACATGGCTGCATATTAAGAAAAGACTTGTTTCCCTCGCAAAAAAAAAAGCCGTTCTTGTCAGTGTGTCATAGTTTGTCCAACCTAAACTTTCTCGAAGATTCCGGCGGCTCATCGCGTTCAATCAGCGGAGCCCCATTTCACATGCCCTTGTTCATCGTGCTTATCAATTATAGTATGAGATGTAGGAGGCGTTGAGTCCTATATTATATGCAAGTGGAACATGACACGGAAGTAACACATATAACATCAAGTAGTTGCTATCAAACTTGACAGTATGGTATTGAACACTATACTGGTTTAGCTTTTAAATAGTACATTTTGGTATCGGTTTATATCGACGTATTGTTTCAGATTTAGTATAATAATATATATTTATAAGTGTATGTATATTTAATTATATGTACACCAAAATTCACTTATAATATTACTTTAAATATAAGTAGTACTAACAAATATAACATATAGTTTAATAGGATATATTATCAATTTTACTGATATAACCGGTATTAACTGGTTGGTATTGATAACTATGGTTGCTATAGCTAACAAAAAGCCATAACATTACCATTACTTAATCATCATTATGGTTGGTGAGAGACATTATTTAAACAACAGATATACTATTTAGACAACAGATACCCTCAGGAGTCAGGAGTAAGAGTAACACGTTTCGCAGCCACAAATAGTACCGACCGATTGTTCGATTGGGGAAAAGCAAATCCTTATCTGAGAAACATCTGCAACATTGTGCATACTCAGCATAGGCGCAAAGAAAGACCAAACGACAAAGACTGCCCAAGATGAGTCCGTCTCCTTAATTAACACTCGCCTAAATTCATTTGCTATTGGTTGTGGGGTGCTAATGCCTTCTAGCCTATGTAGAGTATACGTCGGGTTTTTTTTCAAATAGATCAAAAGATATTGAAAATGACTAGACTATCATTAATTATTATCTATAAGCACTATATTTAATATATGCATATAGAGTATCAAGTAAATCTAGATATTTATTAAAGATATAAAAGAATCATTGCACTAATTTGCACTAGAATATGAAATACGTTTTATATTTATAGAAAAACCAATACTTCTCCGTTCCTGAATACATGTTATTCTAGCTTTCAAATTTTGTTCTAAATACATATCATTCAACAAATTCGAGATAACTTTTAACTTTTTTCCTTCGCAGCTATTCATCATTTCTAATGTTATTTATTATTATGGATTAGACTAACACAAATCATCTAAGAGCAATAAGTGAGCTGATGAAGAAGAACAATTTAATCATTTTTACATGCGACTTGATTAAAATGCAAAATTCTAAAGCATTATCTGTTACGCCTTGTAAAATTGGAAGTAACTGTTAAAGGGAAGGACCAAATAGGGGATCGGCCAGTGGGGATCGCAACTTTAGCAATCCCCGCGGGGCCGTCCGATCTAAAATGGACATCCCGGATCGACTTAGAATATTGTGAAACTTTTTTACTGTGCATAAATACGGTTCGTGGTACTGTAGCAAATACTGTTTATAGTCGGTTACTTCGATCGAATGATGTATACATATAGAAATTGTTTAATTTGTAGTTCTCACGGAGACTGTACCCATCCCTCTCCCCAAATAGAAGACGCACTGACCTCAATTAAACGCCGCATGACACCTGAGCGTGCTTACGATGGCTCGGATGCGTCACATGCTCGCGTAACCGCGCTTACGGCATCGCCTGACGAACGCGCGCGCGTCCGTGCGCCATTGGTCGTTACCTATGGTCAGCTCAGCGCTAGAGGGCGGCTGGATCGGGCAGAGTAAGGAGCAGCTAGTACTAGGTAGCGTGTAGGAACAACGCGCTATAGAGGGAGCCAGGGACCTATCGGTATGAGGCTGACGCCAACCTGAGTACATGACCTCGGTAGGTTTTTACTTCACTCCCTAGAGAACCTTAGATAGGGATAGCAATAGGTCTTATTCCACATTGCTATTAATTTACATGCACCAGTTAATTCATTTAAAATCTTAAATTAATTGAAAAAGATGAGCAATTCATATATACTTCAACACTCCTCCTCGCCTCCTTAGGCTTAAGATGTGGAAAAGAAGTGGACTGTAATTATTATTTTTAATTACGCTAATCGGGTCTTGAACTCGAGACCTCTTGACTCTGATACCATATTGAGTTACATGCATCAGCCAGTTCACTCAAAAACTTAAACTGATGAGGAAAGGTGGACAATTCACTTATACTTCAACACTTCCCCTCACGTATAGGCTCCCTCAAGATATGGAATAGAAATGGGCTGCAATTAATATTTTTAATTGCGCCAACAAGGTTTGAACTTGAGACCTCTTGACTGTGAACCATATTGAGTTGCATACACCAGCCAGTTCATCTAAAAGCTTAAGCTAATGAGGAAGGGTGGGCAATTCACTTATACTTCAACACTCTCTCTCACGTATAGGTTCCCTTAGGTCTAGGACGTGGAATATAAGTGGGCTGTAATTATTTTTTTAATCGCGCCAGCCAGGTTTTGAACTTGAGACCTCTTGGCTCTGATATCATATTGAGTTGCATGCACTAGCTATTTCACCCAAAAGCTTAAGCTAATGAGGAAATGTAGGCAATTCATTTATACTTTAACACCCGACGGAGAATTCCCTTATTAGGAGACAGGGATGGGGGAAATTCCTCTCTCCGACCTCGGTTACTACTGCATACAGTCTCCCATCAGGCCATCCCCAATTCCCCATCGCTCCATTAGGTCGCGCACAGTGCGCCATCCCGAATCATCATTCACCAACCCTATTCTGAATTCCCCAATCCCTTGTCCTTCCCCCACCGCCTCGCACTGTCCCTTCAACCTAGGATCCGTTGTTGACCCGCTAGCTGCCGGCTCACCGCAGTCTCCCTCCAGATCCACGAGACCGCAGCCATCCCAGGCTCCCAAAGTCCCAAGCAGGCACACTGTCCCTCCCCCGCCGGCTCACACAGTCCCTCTAGATCCACTGCCGACCCACCACAGTCTCCCTCCAAATCCGCCATCGCATCCCCTCTGTGGCTCCCTCGATCTCCTACTCTCCTTCCTCGGCCTCAGATTCAGTCTCCTTCGTCGGCCTCGGACTCCCAGCCTAGCACAGGCACCAGTCCACCGCATCGCCCTATGGTCTACCTCCAGTCACTACTACAAAACACCCCTTTCTTGCCGGACTATCATTGCTGATTCGACTAGAACTGGCAGTGATAACACTATCACTGTCGGTTCATAACCTAGACCAGTAAAAATGTTCGACCGAAGAAGAACCGACAATGATAGTAACTTATCATTGGCAGTTCTAAAACAAACCGGTAGTAATATATCACTATCAGTTCCTCTTAAGAACCGTCAGTGATAAGTTATTATCACTGCTGGTTCGGAATCCAAACCAGCAGTGATAATATTTTTGAAAAATCATAACTTTTTCATACGGAGTCGGATGGAGAAAAAAATTATATGAACATTGTAGCTCTCGATGAGATCTACAACTTTGTAATTGACAAATTTATTATTTGAAGTCATTTAGATGTCCAAATAATCGTTGAAACTTTTGGATATGAAGGGATAAAAGGAAAATATATCTTATAGTAGTTGAGAAGTGTATGGGTGGTGAGATGGTAAGGGGAGTTGGCGCGTTGCTGCAGGTCACAGGTTCGACTCCTAGCAACCACGCGCGTGTACTAGATGCAAATAATTTTTTTCATTTTACCAAGTGATTTTTGGATTTACAGTGGGCAGACACGTGAAGTTCGTCTCCTAGCAACCGCGCGCGCGTACTTCATGTGAAAATTGCGTGACTTGTGACTTGCGACGTAGTAAATACAGGGTGGTCTAGATGCAAATAATTTTTTTGATTTTACCAAGTGATTTTTGGATTTACAGTGGGCAGACTATCACTGCCGGTTCGCACGAACCGGCAGTGATACAGACTATCACTGCCGGTTCGAATGTGAACCGGCAGCGCTACCGACCAATCACTGCCGGTTCCAATATCTGGCAGTGATGCTAGTTTGGAACCGGCAGTGATCACAGTTTCTATAGTAGTGGGTTTGCCGTTGGTCTTCGCCTCGCCCGCCACCCTAGGTCAACCTCTCTATTGCTTTCACTCGATTTTTGTTGATCATCCCCAGTGTGCTCTTTTGCTAGCTAGCTGTACTTCATATGTTTGTGCGGGCAACAAGTTAAATAGCGTATTAACATATAAATTGCATTTTTGTGTCCTATTATGGACAATTAGATATGGATGTAAGTAGCAAAAAGAAGAAAGTATGCTGTCTTAGATTGCTCATGTCTTTTGTACGGGTGGGCAATTGGTTAATTCGGTTTTTTTGGTCCAATTTATTCGGTTTAAAAATATTTCAGTTTTTGAGAATTGTAAACCGAACCAAACCGAATAAATTCTAAAACCGAACCAAATTAACCGAACAAATTCGGTTCGTTTAATTCGGTTTTTCAGTAAACCGAATTTCATTTGCATCCAGCGCATCACTAGGAGAAGGCCCAAGAACTGTTGCGAGCTCCCACAGCAAGATGTATTGACGAGGAAGACAAGCATAACAGCCCCAGCATCAGTGGCAACATCATCTACCAGGGTCAAGAAATGAGCATCCAAGAAGCCAGTCCTTGATTGAAACTCCCGGGATGAGGAGCATGGAATGGCGGTGAGGTCGTTGGCCAGCCCAAACAATCGACCAAAAATTTGAGCATGCATCCCACCTCTTGATTGCAAAACTCGCCGTGAATCAAGAAATTATAGGAGAAACACGCACCCTAGTCCCTAGGCAGAAAAAATAGTTGCCTCAATCCTGATTTTTTTTCAAGAAACCCCACCCAGATCTAAAAACAAAGCTATCTAACAATCTAGGCTGGCGACTGAGCTGCTCGGGCCTTGGTTGAGGAGGTCGGGTCGGCCACCTCCTTCCCCACGGCTGGGGGCTCGTCCTCCTCCTTCCTCACCATCCATGAGAGAGAGAGAGTGACGAGAGAGGACGAAAGGAGGCATCGATTCGGGACTTGGTTAGAGTGGGGAATGAGGAGTCACAGAGGAAGGAGGACCTGACCTAGGCATTGCTGGCAGAGGAGAGGCCATTGCCGCAGGGGAGACGGCGTGGAGCGGCATGGCGGCTCGGGCCACGGGGGATGGTGGCGACGACTGTTGGCGACGAATCGGATAGCTCGGTGGCAGCTCGGACATCGTGCCATGTGGGGATGATGGCGACGACTATCGACTGGGCCGTGCCAGTAGGTGGCGGCGCAGCTGGGTGTTGGTAGGGTTGGAACGACCGAACGAACGGGGAATCGAATCGGGGAAATGGGGAATGGAACGACTGCTGACTGGGTGGGCTAGGTGAGTGAGTGGCGATTAGATCCTCCAAATGATCGGTTCTTTCGGTAATACGGTTCATTCGGTTTCCGAAAATTCAAAACCAAACCGAAAACCAAAACCCGAACAATGTCAAAATCAAAACCGAACCGAAAACCGAATAAACAAATTTTTTCGGTTAATTTGATTTGGTTCGGTTTTTTGGTTTCGGTTAAAAATTGCCCAACCCTAGTCTTTTGGAACAAGCTGCAGACACACAAGGCTTACATTAAAATCTTCTAGTAATTTCAAGTGTACTATTTAAGGGGTTGTATTACGAGATTGTGAACCATGGTCTATTAAGTGATGTTAGATGAACCATTTAATCATCTATTAATTGTTGAAGTTGTTTCTGATGTGCTGAGTGCTTCTGCTGTGTTGAGTGCTACCATGCTACCATGGTGGAAAGAAGACACGCCGAGAAAGAATGAATTAAATCACAAGAGTGATCTGGTATGCTGTAATGATCCTTCTCTTGCTCTTTTCTATGAGGATGTACCAGGTAT
The DNA here is from genome assembly GCA_036346275.1 of Otatea glauca. Classification (NCBI taxonomy): domain Eukaryota; kingdom Viridiplantae; phylum Streptophyta; class Magnoliopsida; order Poales; family Poaceae; genus Otatea; species Otatea glauca. Next base: position 46,942,670 of record CM070714.1, read on the forward strand.
GATAGTTATCCTTTCATTGGTATTTACGGGTACCGGTACTATCTGTTATGATATTTGAAGCATGTCTTTTGTTTGATAATTAGGTATATAATCTCACAGTGTTAATCTGTTAATGCTTATATCCTCTCTATGAAATTTGCTGGTCAGTTAGTCTTCCCCTTGTGGACTATATAATATATATTGATTACACCAGTTCATGCTATCATTTCTTAATGACAGCCTACAAGGCATTCCAGGAATGTTGTGAAGGACTGCATGTTAGCTTCACTTTCATTGAAATAATTTCATTTTGAGCTCGCCCTGCTGAAATCATGGTTCACCTTCGACTCTTTCCTACATCCTAGCATGCTTTTATTCTGCATCTACATGATAGTAATTGTTACTGTAAAATATCACTCAAGTTGTTAACTAATTACCTGAGATTTAGTCAAATCATTCTGAATGACTCTCAAGAAGTTGACGATCTCAATGGGTTGTTAGTTTCTATTCGATGGGGATAATGAGTAGCTTTAACTGCTTACTGAGCTGTCACAATACTGTTTGGAGATCTACTTGAGTTTTCTGTGTTACAAAATGCCTTGCATAAATCTAATTTTGCTTCACAGTGTCTTCTTTACTTTTTATTGAACCCCTTGTTCTACTGTTATTCTTTTGATCTCTGCAGTACTACATTGATGCAGTCAATGGTTAATTGGTTATGAATTCCGTTCTCTGAAGGATGTGCATCCGGCTATGGCTCCCTATAGGGACCCGATACCCCGACTGGATCGGGGAACAGGGTGGAGTAGCCCCCGATACCAAGGTCAGGGCCAGGGAATGGGGTTTTTTTCGCTATCGGGGATGGGAACGGGGGGTTCTCCCTATCGGGGAACGTCCCTGTTGCTAGACCTAGACGCATGCAATGTGAAAAACACACGTTGTTGCATACTATTTGGAAAAGCTAGTGCATCACCGCTATATGTGTCGTTATATGTGTTTTGAGATTGAGGCAAACATTTGAAATTCAAATCAACCTTCTATTTTTCTTATCACAGTAAATACCTTAGCATGAATCTCGAATAACTTTGGAGGGCTAGGATAGTATATGTATATACATTATGTATATGTGGTTTTGAATTTTTCTCCATAAATTAGTACTTTTCTTGCTGGGATCTGTCCTCCGAAGCTTATCTAGACTCCCTTTGATATTTTTTGTAGTTTTCTAGAAAAATCCTATGTTCGAAATAGGCTCAATTATACATTGTTTAGGTCAATCTGTTAGCTAATTGACAGAATTATGTCCCCTACGATATTTTTCATAATTTCCTGCAAAATTCTTTGCGTTCGAAACATGCTGAATTATACATTGTTTAGATCCATCCGTCAACTGATTTACAGAATTAGTTCCCACTGTTTGTCATGTTTCCGAGAACATGATAGCATGAAAGTGTTGACAATAGCAGCTCGTGGCGCGTAAGATGGAACATTGAATCGAACAAGCCCCGTGTCATCTCTCTGTCTCGTCTACTATACCCGAACAATATGTGACATTACTACAGAATGATACAACACTATCATTTCATTTAGGTCGGTTCTCAATTTATCAGGAAAAAACCGATTATGATAGTTGATTCGACGAGGGTGAATAATTTGGTGGGGAATCACCACAATCAGTTCTCAGGTTTGAACCGATTGTGATGTAGAATTAGACACATCACAGTCGGTTCTAACATGACCATTGTACATCACAATCGATTCTTATCTCAGAATTGATTGTGATGTGCCTTACTAGGTTATTTATACTCGCAGGTTGAACTCTCCTTCGTCGTTGTTGTTCTAGAGGCAAAAAAAATTGTCGCCGTCCCGAAAAACACTACATACTCTGGTTGGAAGAAATACTTGTGTGAGAAATTATGAAATCTTTGAGTATGGGTGTTAAGAGGGTAAAGTTGAAGCTCTAACTTGAGGAGATTTTCTCTTAATTTTTCCTCATTTGTGGTTTTCTTCAAAAGGTGGGCATTGCTTTAAACCCCTTCAATTTTGCACTAAGTAATTTGATATGTCGCAAAGAGAGTTTATGTTGCACTAGAATTTAGTGTATCCTATCAGATTTCACTCCCTTTATTCAACAAACACACATCCATTTATCTTTATAGTACTCTTGTGTTAATCTGGAATTATTGTTGTTGTAATATGATGAATGTTAGAATTTAAGTTGCGTAACCTACGTTTCCCGTTCGAGGATTCTTGTTTATAAATATGCTAAAGTAGCATATTTATAAAAAACACTCTTGAAATGTTCATGTTTTTTAATAGTTTGAGGATATGTAGTTCAGACAAGTTCCTAAGCTGTTGTACAACTGCAGAGAAAATTTCGACAGCATCTCCCTGGTGTTCTCCGGATACACACCCTTTTGACTTGTTGTTGATACATGTATTTGGAGAACAACGGGGAGATATTACCAAAGTTTTCTATGGAGTTGTACAATAGCTTAGGAACTTGCCCGAACCACATATCCTCGAATAGAATTATGACCTAACCTAATTAGATATTAGACTTCAGTATTTAGATTTCTAACCCTGACCACCTACTCTTTACCGAATTTGATGGTACTAATACATGGAATGGCCAGTTGTACCCCTGCTCAAAATCAGTGGTACTCATATACCCTAACCACCTACTAGTTATACTGCATCTCAAAATCAGTGGTACTAATACATGGGGTGGCCAATTGAACTCTTTCTCAAAATTGGAGATACTAATCTCATGGCTTTAAATATAGCGCCAAATAACCAATTATTATCTGTGTCCCTCATTGGGCCTTCAGCGTATCCCAGCTTCACACCTCTTACTTACCCAATGTGAAGATCAAGCACCGTTATATGACAACATTTTTTGGTCATTTCCACACACTATAGTTGATACGATTTAATATAGCTCATTGCCCGGGTGTGGTGGTGTTATCCTTATATCATAACCTATATAGAGGGCCCTTCCGGCAATGCTCAAACATGGCACCCTGACCCACCACATATTTACCTCACCTCGACTGACCTATCAGGTGAGCTAAATCAACATTTCCAAAATTTACAACTGCATCGGCAGTTTTCCAACACTCAAACAACCTGATTTAGGTTTTTCTTTAAATATAATTTTCTTTACATGCATCAGTGATATCGCATATACTCTAAATAATTTTTTGATATTTAATTAAATATGGTCATGGAATGCTTGCTTGGATTTTGGTCAAAAATACGTATCTTCACCCGACTGAAGATCCACGGTCCAATTAAATTTAATTCCTGAAATTACATATATACCATATTTTAGTGGCCAATAAGTTTTTACATATTTTAAGGCATCCAACCTATATTTCTTAATATTTTAAGATTTATAAAATTTATGTTGCGATTTTTAAGACTTTATTTGATTTTATTTCGTCACGCTTTAGTTAACGGTTCCACCGACTAAAATTTACGGATTTAATAGATTTCAACTGATTTAACTTATTTTAAATCTTGCGTAGATACAGATAATTATTATTTTAGTTGGTTTACTAAAATTTCATATTTTTCGTTTTTCTCTTTTCTTTTCTCTTATTTTATTTCTTGATAATTTATTAGTTGCTGCCATTTTACGCAATTCCTAGAGTAAAATTACGTTGCAATTATTTTCTGTGGTTAGCTACTCATTTTTACATGTTTTGGAAATTTTTTTTCTATTTTTCCTATGTTTCTCTTTCTTTCTCTTCTTTTTCTTTTTCTTTTTCTTCTTCCTTTTTCTTTTTTCTTTTTTCTTTTCTTTCTTTTCTCCCTCTCCCTTATCCATTTGGCCAGCCGACAGCTCCACTTGCTCTCTCCTCCTTTCCCAATTTCTCTGGCTCCTCTCTTGCTCTCTCGATTTGGGGATCCGGCCGCCCTCCATCGGCTTTGGCGTCGGCCGCCGCCGCCTTGCTCCCCCCAGCCTCAATTGCGCCCCTCTTCTCTGTGCTCAGGCCACCTGACCGCATGCTTGGCCCAGCTCTGCTGCTCACCCTGGCTCTCCGTCGCATGATCTGGCCTCTCTCCGCCGCCTAGCCTTTGTCTGCTCAGCCCGTTCCCACGCGCAAGCGCGCCTGCCCCAGGCCGGCGCCTCTCACCTAGGGTTCAGCTGTTTCAGGCCTAGGCCTACGCCCACCTAAGCCGAGCCCTCGCCAGGCTGTCCTACGCCTCTCCTCTGCCTCCCTGATCCCTCACTTTAATGCCTAGGGTTAGGTACACCCGGGGTTTTACTACGATTGCTCTACTGTCTTTTTGTTTTATTGTGTTCTGTGCTATGAATGAAAATGGATGGCAAAATGGGTTTGTGACAGTGTGTGATGAATCTATTGGTTGACACTCGGGTTGGATGGCGTCGCGACGACACCCTTAATCTACTGTGCACCGTGAAGCATGAGTGGATTATTGGGGACACACGGCGCAACCCCCGCGTGTTGGTTACTGAGACCGCTAATTGTCTACTGTCATTTTGATTTTCTAGCTAGATTTTTCTATTGCTACGCCTATGTTGCTCTACTGTTTTGGCAAAAAATGGATGGTTACCTGCGCTGTGATGAATGAAAACGGGGTGCTGGTGGGGGTGTTTTGTGCTGGTAATGGTGATGCAGTTGATGGCGATCTTGGTCTTGACCTCCTCTGGTTGGCTTGGTTCTGGCTTGCTTGGAGCCTCTCCTTACCTTCTGGCTCCTGGGTTCTAGCTCCTAGTGGACTCCTTGCTTGAGCTCCAACTCTTGGTATCTGGTGTGTTGTTTGTGTGGCTGGTGATGTTGTTTTAGGAGGCTTTGATCTAATGCTCCTTATGGGAGGCTGGCTTAGGACTTTGCCTTATATGCCTGAGGCTTGGTTGCCTTACGAGTGAAGTCTCTGGACTTGGCTGGGACTTTTGCTAGGGGCTCTGAATCCTGGTGTGATGTCTCTTATGCACAGTGCTTCATTTATATCCTTTTTGACTATGTCATTTTTACTATTTCATTGAGGGTAAAATATTTTTCTATCGTGTGATATTTTTAATATACGTGTGTCTACGGATTAAACAGGTTTGTATAATTGCCGAATGATGAATATAAATTCACGAGAGGTGCCGATTTAGCTCCGGACGAATCTAGAACCCAGTGAGCGATACCATATTATACGGGACTGACGGCAATTCTAATCTTTATTTTATTTTATTTTATTTTATTTCTTTCTGTTATATTAATTCACTGCTTTTACTAACGGATGAATTTTTTTTACTGTATTGCTGGTCTAACGAAGAAATTAACACCAGAGAAGATTTTAAAAGTCTTGTACATTTTTATTTTGCAATACAATTGATTATTCATGTAGTTTGTAATTAAATTGTAATTAAAATTTTGGTATAATGTAATTCATTCAATTGTACAAATTTGTAATAATAAATATATGCAATTAATCATTATTGCTTAATTTCCATTTGATGACTGTCAATTTAAGTTAATGATTTTATTTATGTTAATGAAATTTACACAATGAGCCCTTATTGTAGCTGATGCTACCTTTTGTCTTTCTTACATACAGAAAAGGCCAGGAAATGAAGAAACTCTGATCCGAGATTCAATCGAAAAGCTTGGTGATCAAGGACTTTATTCGACTAGTGAATGAAAAGGGCAAGGGCATCAAGATGCGGGAGGAGCGCTGTATGAAAAGTGCAGCCTACCACATAGATGATAAACAGGTGCTTGACAGCTTGAGAGCCGTATCCAAGGAAGTGTGCTCTGGGCTGCAATCCTTCTTATTCTTATGGCTTCTAGATCATCTACTTCTGCGAGCGATGAATGCTCCTGGAATTAAGTGCAATCATTTGGAGTACGTCCATTACACTCATCAGAGTAGAGACCTTCATCGTCGGAGGAGGCTGTTGTTCCATTCTGACCATTCCTTAGATGGGATGAATCAGTGACCGGAGCTTCGATTAGGGTCGTCGATGGCGATTTTTTTTAAATAATACATTTTTTATTCAAATTACAATAATATACCTCGAATTCGAAAAATTTCAAAAATACACCTCTGTCGCCCGTTGGTTGGGCGACAGGTAAATCTCGCCCTATGATTCGGCGATTTTCCCCATTGTCGCCCACTGATTGGGCGACCTCTGCTAGCTTAGCCAACGGTTACTTGTGTCGCCTGTTGGGAGGGCGACAGCGAGGCAATTGATGAACGGTTGGGCGACAGGAGGTAGCGCGGTTCTCTGTCGCCCAACCAAAGGGCGACTTGTGCTCCATTTAAAGCGCCGATCGTCGGTTGCATTCTTCAACCGAGAGAAGAGAAGAAAGGGAGGGAGAAGAGAAGAGAAGAGGGAGGAAGAAGAGAGAAAAGGGAAGTGGGGAAGAGAAGGAGAAAAAGGAAGGGAGGAAGAGCAGGGCTCGGTTGCAGTAGCAGCTGTGTATGTATATTTTTTGTGATTTATTTTATTTAGAGTTTAGGGTTAGATCTAGTTAAATGTAGTGTTTTGGGTTAGATCTAGTTAAATATAGTGTTTATTTTATTTTAAATATCTGTGTAGTGTTTAGGGTTTATTTTCTTTAGTTTTTAGTATTTTATTTAGTATGTAGGGTTGTATTCCTGTAGCGGCTGTAGCAGCGCCCGATTTGTTTAGTGTTTAGCAATAAATCATGGTAGTGTTTAGCAACCAAATTTAGTAAAATCTAGTTATATTTTTAGTAATTTAGTCGGAAGTGCATGTACATAGTTGTTTTTATGAATAATAATATGTTGTTACGTTTTTTAGAGATAGATGTAGATAGATATGTTCTTTTACATGTAGAAGTGCACATATATATATTTTTAGGGTTGTAGATATTTTTTAAAATTAGAAGTAGAGAGATGAATATTTTTAGTAATGTAGATATTTTTTGCATAGTTTTCATAATGTAGTTATGTTCCATTCCATGACAATATACATGCTAATTGAACAAATTGAAAATTTCAGGGCGTAAAAGTTTTTTGCATCAGTAATGGGCACACTTGGTTCCCAAGTACTGATATTTGTAGGAATGTAGATGTTTTTTTTAGAAATAGAAGTAGAGAGATGTATATTTTTAGGAATGTAGATAGATATATATTTCTGTAAGTGTAGATATACATACGTATAGTTTTTTTAGCAAATAGATATAGTACTTTTTACAAAGAGTAATTAATTCGTGTGTTAATGAATCGGTTTGTAGATATGTCAGAACGAGTTCCATTTAGAATATTTTATGGAGAAGGGGTTGTGATGTATGGTTTAGAGGGTGCGGATCTGAGTAACTTTCAGTATGTGGACAAAAGTTTAAGTAGGGTTGAAGAGCGTACATTTGCTTCTGTGTTGAATTGGTTGTATTATACATTTCGGATGGAACCAGAGAAGCGCCAGCTGAAGTTATCTTGCCTTTGTACTATGTGAGATGATCTTGTTTATTGGGAGTTAGTTGAGGTGAAGAGAACTGTATCTTGGAGGTCATATGTGAGGGGGCGGAGCAACGTGGATGGTATCGGGTGCTTTTAGTGCAAGCGTATGAAAGGGTTGTTGCCCCATAGCAGCAGCTGGACGCCGGTGAGTGTAGTGAGCCTCAAAATGAGTTCACTTATGGTGACACTGAAATTGGGGAATCTAGCCGACAGCAGCATGTTCAGGGATGCAATGAGGACATCGTTTACCAGAGTGGTAAGCAAGTTGAGATTGGGGAGGATGATGGAAACATTGGGCAAGATGCACAGGGGCAAGTAGATGAAGGTGAGGAAATTGAGGAAGTAATAGCACGGATGGAAGAGGAAGACCTTGAATATACGAGAACAGAAGTGGAAGACGACGATGAGTCGGATGAGGAAGATGAAGGTGCTGAGCCGCTTGTGCCAGCAGATTGGAGCACACATCAATTTCATAACCTGGTTGTAAATGAAGCCAATGATACACCTTGGCAGTATAGCGACAATGAGGTGAGGCCTAACAGTATCTACCCAACAAAAGAGGTAGTGCAGGATGCTGTTAAAGATTGGTCCTTATTAGTAAGGAAAACTTTCAGAGTTAAGAAGTCCACCCCAACCTACTACGACGTGGTGTGCGAGATGCAAGGGTGCCCCTGGAGAGTGCACGCGTACAAGCCTAAATGGGGCACCCACTGGCTATGTTCGAAAGTTGAACAACATAGTTGTATGACTGAGGAAACCTTGGTGGCTCACAGGAACCTGTCGTCCGGGTATATCGCGACTATCATGTACCCGAAGATAGTTGAGAACCTCAATTTTGAGCCCGTGCTATTATCCGAGCAATCAAGAATAGATATCAATACACAATTAGTTACGGGAAGGCATGGAGGGCGAAGCAGAAGGCCTTAGAAACGAGATTTAGGAAATTTGAAGACTCCTACCATAATCTACCCGCACTGCTCAGTTGCATTCAGGGAAGAAATCATGGTACTTATTATGATTACCAGGACTGTCCGTCAAAGAAGTGGCCGAACAAGAGGCATGTAAAGAGAGTTTTCTTCGTATTCGGAGCTTGCATTAGGGCGTTCTATCACTACCGTCCATTGTTGTGTGTGGACAGCACATTCCTGACCGAAAAATACAAAGGATAAATAGTGACAGCTGTGGGCGTCGACGAAAACAACCAGATTTTGCCTGTTGCCTTTGCCTTTGTGGAAAGCGAGAACTATGAGAGTTGGCTGTGGTTCCTACGAAACTTGAGCATCGGGGTGGTGAAAACTCGTTAAGATGTGTGCATACTGCATGACAGACATGCTGGTCTGCTTAGTGCCATCAGACAGTTGCAAACAGGGGAAGAGGAGCCATTTCCATGGACTGACTTGCAGAGCGATGGTGCATGAGGCATTTGGGTGCAAACTTCTATAAGCAATTTAAAAACAAGGAACTGATGAACATGTTCAAGAGGCTATGTAAGCAGAACCAAGATAGCAAGTTTCGTACTCTTGGAAGAATCTCGATGAGCTAACAAAAAATACAAAGAGACTACTAGCAGTGCAACACAGGAGCAGGCGGAGCCTCTATTCCCTCTGGCAACAGAAGATGAGCCGACGAATCGTCGTCAAAGGCAAAGGCCGATCAAATGTTTCTCGGACTGGATAAAGCACGAGCCCAAAGAGAAGTGGTTATTGTTACATGACACACATGGTGCTAGATACGGTGTCATGACGACCAACTTGGCGGAGGTGTATAACTGGGTAATGAGAGGGATGAGGTGTCTCCCGTTGGTAGGAATTGTTGAGGGAGTGTTGCGGGGTACAACCAAGTACTTTGTGGATAGACATCAAGCTGCTGAAGTAGTAATGAGAGATGAGAATGCATTTTACTCAAGTATGATAAGTAAATACATGGATGAGAAGAGTAAGAAGGCGGGCAAGCATAGAGATATAAAAGTAGGTTCGCGAATACTGCGCTTCGAGGCGATATGCAAGGATAAAGGACGTCGTGGAACAAACCAGAAGGTTACCACCCAAGAGTGCATCTTACAGGCTGAATGCAAATGCTCGTGTAACAAACCCCACCTTTTGCATAGACCATGTTCTCATGTGATAGCTGCATGTGCGTTATTTGGAATGCAACCCGGTACATATCTATCTGAATATTTCACAAAGGAAAAGGTGATGGCAACTTGGAACGAGGAGCTTTATGGTTATGTTGTTATCGGTTCTTTCACCACAACTCCTAGTGTCGATGAAAGGTTCTGGGTCTCCGATTTTGATGCAAGAACATGCAAAGGTGGGCGTTGAAAAACAAGACGTATTAGAAATGACATGGATAAGGCCGAAGCTGGTAAGCGTGTGAAGAAATATTCATTGTGCAAGCGAACAGGACATACGTTCAAGACCTGCCAGCCACAAAACGAACAGGATGAAGGAGTAGATGGCAACCCGACGGCGGGGGAGGGACCTTCGTCTGCAAGGCGTGGTGGACGACGTCATCGTACTACCGGAGAAGCTATTTGAATTGTCATATGCTATATGTCAAATTCATATTTTGTTGATGTAATGTGTGTTGTAATTTGTTTGAATATATTTTGCTGATGTGATGTGCGTTGTAATTTGTTTGAATATATTTTGTTGATGCTTGTGTATTTATTTGTACGCATTTGGTTGTATGTATTGTTCTGATGCTTGTAGATTTATTTGTACGCATTTGGTTCTATGTATTGCTCTGATGCTTGTGTATTTATTTGTACGCATGTGGTTGTATGTATTGTTCTGATGCTTGTGTATTTATTTGTACGCATTTGGTTCTATGTATTGTTCTTATGCTTGTGTACTTATTTGTACTCATTTCGTTCTACGTATTTTTATGATGCTTATTTAGTTCTCTATATATAACTTTTATTTTGTAATTTGCAGGTATGGCTCACCAGGATGGAGATGACGACTGGCCGTTTGAGTTGCTAGATCCGGTCGTTGATCGTCGTCACTGTGCCCACTTCGCCACCGCTTTTCCAGAGGAGGAACAGGATCCTCTAGACCTCTACGTACTACGGTCGAGACCACCACAGGAGCTCCGGACCCTCGATCCTCGTTGGATCCCCAGGTAACGTATTTTTCTTTTAATTCCTAAATATGCCTGATGCAGTATCATAATTTGTATTAATTAACCAGTGTGGTGCTCATATTAATTTAATATTTCCTAGTAACTGCTCTAGTGCAATATCCTGCACTTTGTACTTCTCTATTTCCTTCTATCTAATTCAATCACAGCCCTGCTGTCTTTCAAAAAATATTAATTTAATATTTTGGTTTCGTAAGCTACGAGCAGCAGGATTGCTGCCACTCGCATGTATGGTGGAGGCGCACGGAGATGCGCAGGGGCGGGACGCGAGTCACCGGTTCCCGTTTGACAGGTCCCTTCTCGCCGCTCTGGTGGATCGGTGGAGACCGGAGACGCACACCTTCTACCTACCTGTCGGGGAGATGGCGTTCACTTTGGAGGACGTCTCGTACCTCCTCGGACTCCCGATCGTCGGTGACACTGTGGTGCCCCAGGACGTCCACGCGACGTGGCGCGAGGAGATACTTGCGCGGTTCCATGGTGTGTTACCGCCTGCTGCATACCAACCCTTCACCAGCACCCATGGTCCGACACATAGGTGGCTTTGACAGTTCGTGGTAAGCAACTAACCTTTAAAACTTAACTTCTCATATATTGGCTAGACTAACAAGAAAACTTAAATTTACAGACAGAACACATCGTCGAGCCTGCGGACGAGCAGAGGGTGAGCTGCCACCTTGAGGCGTACCTGCTCTGGCTGTTTGGCTGGTGCATGTTCACGAGCTCCCACGGGGATAGCGTCGACAGGCACTTCGTCCACTTCGCGAGGGCAATTGTGGACGCACCCCTTGACGTCATTCCACAGTACTCCTGGGGGTCAGCTGTCCTGTGCGCGATGTATTGTGCGCTCTGCGACGGCTGTGGGCGACTCACCGACGGGTCGATCCTCACCGGATGTCCACTGCTTCAGCAGCTTTGGGCATACGAGAGGTTTCAGATCGGGCGGCCCAACATCGACACACGACCTCTTATACACGCTGGCGACGATGACATTGATGAGCCGACTATGGGCACCATCTAGTGCCAACGACGGGTAAGATATTGCAAACTACGATTGTGAAACTTACGCTTTAATATTTGTCAGTACTAATGGTAATGTTCTGCGTCTGCGTTTCTGTCATCACTGCAGCTTAGGTGGGCACACAACACGGTGCGGCTTAGCTACCTGCAATTCGTCGCTGCGTTCGACCACCTCACCGAGGACCGCGTACGTTGGACGTCGTACACAGCGGCAGAGGTCCAGCTACGTGTGACGGGTGGGTTGTCCACCCTATGCACACGCGACGCGGTGTACTGGCGTACACGTCGGTTCCTCGTGTTCGACGTCTTGGTCGAGGGCTATGCTGTCCATCGAGTGATGAGGTAGTTTGGTCTACGACAGGAGTTCTCGGTTCAGGTTGGCTGTCAGGTCCCACACGGCGTCCACATGTAAGTTCCCTACATCGGTGTTCTGTAATCATTACGGTGTAATGATATGTCATAATGTTATATTTTTTCTTATTCGCAGGTAGAGTAGGAAGGGCGGGCATGGGGCCACCCCATGGCACATACGTATGGTGCCATAGGTCGAGGAGTGGGGAGGAGCCCTGGACGACATCCATGACGAGGATGCGCCGTACGACCCGCAGACGTACCAGGGGTACCGACAGTGGTACACTTCCCGTACCCGTCTGCGTTTGGTACGTGTCAACCCCGATCCTCCTAGACACATCCTCAGGGTGAGGGACACGTATTCCGCCCATACGGACTCGGCTTTGCACGGTACAGTAAGTTTCGTCTAATGTACGATGTATTTTCGTATTGTATTTTCCAGATTAATGTGTTAGGCTAATTCGTAATGTATTTTTTAGACTGATTTCATAGCCCAATACTACAAGGAGTCAGGGAGCTTCCTTTCTCGTCTGTCTCGTGGTTTAGATGTGACCAGAGAGGACGTGACCTCCTTCTTCGTGAGGTTCAGGGAAAGCGCAAGACGCGTCCTCGAGTTGGCGGGATGTCGCGCGCCTCGTGATGTGGCTCACGACGTGCCGCTTATTGGAGGGAGGAGTGCTCTAGGTACATCTTCACATGCCACAGCCTCACGTCCCACTGTCACACCGACCTATGCGACAGGACGAGCTGCTGGACATGCTGGTCTAGCCGCTCACGTCGGAGGTGAGTACTTAATCACACTTTGTATGTTTTCCAATTATTTTTTGAATGGTACCAACAATTCTTCATTTCTTACAGGCTCACAGGCCCGGTGGTTCTCCTCTGCAGCTTCACCTACCCCTAATGACTACGAGGGGCAGTTTGATGATCCAGCTCATGCGAAGTACGACCTCGATGATGGTGGGGTTTCGAGATACTTCGCTGATCCGGATGAGCCTGGATCATCACAGTTGTAGGAAGCACCACCACCGACGCAACCTTCTCAGCCAGAGTACGTTATACCTCCAACTAGACCACAGAGGACCCACCGCCCACCTACGCAGCTGACCTACTCGCAGGGGCAGCTTCGCAGGAGGCCTGCCCAGCCGTGAGGAGGCCCAGAAACGGGGGCGGCTGTAGTTTCTAATGTTTTCGATTGTTGTCACTTTTTATCTTATGTATTTAGTTATTTCGTTCTCATATACTTTTCATCTTATGTATTTAGTTATATACGATATTTTTTTTATGGTAGTAACCTATTACTTTTGGTTATGTAATATTGTTATTCTTTGTTACAGTAGACCTGCTTTCAAGCATAAAGAGTTAATTAGTTAAAAATGGTTATAACATCCCGTATTAATACCTAAAAAATGGTTAACACTTCATATACGGTGTAGTCACAAAGAAAACTAGATTGCAATCATGTAAAGTGAATGGTCACTTAAGCCATTTTGGCACCCATAAAATGACATGTTTGAAGAGAAATTATAGAGGAATGCCCCGAAACACCCTATGATACTTGTACTACCGTAATATGCAAAAGAATCCTATTTAAAACTTGCTTTGCATCCCAATCCTGCCAAACTAAACACCCTAAACAATTACTATAGGCGCAGATTCTAAAACACTTAAACAGTTGTTGCAGATGACGGCCGTGCAGCCTTGTCAGGCCGATTAGATAAGTCACATGTAGCAGCTTTGTGAGGATGAGCTGCCAAAAAAGAAAGTCTCTATCACCTTTTCCGATGACAAGTTGCGACACTCTGCCCAATGCTAAAACATTTTTGTGGTTGATTTGACAACACTCTACCTATACCTTTGTCAAACCGATTTGACCACATGTCTGTGTGTTTCAATCTTACCTTCCAAAACTTAGTCCATACACCACCACTTCGAGTCTATAAAAGGCCGAACCGCAGGCACACAACCGCAGCTCCCACTCACACTTCTTCACCATGGCTGGATCCTCTAGCAGAGCATTTTTGTGGACACCTGATATGAGTAGCGTAGCTCTTAATTACATGTTGAAGGTTACGCGTGCTGGGAAGGACGATCCTGAAGGACCATGTGGAGGTTCATCCATATTTGTGATGAGTATTTGACTTTATTTGAGTAAGGTGTGCTCAAATTTGAGTTTGATTTGGATTGATTTTCAAAATGAAGCAATTTGAGTTGTCTCTGCCAGGAGTGGCAGTACCGGCGTATGGGCGCGGTAGTGATGAGTTAGATGGTTTATTGTATATCATTGTGGGCATTGCTATGTGATGTGTTTCCTTGTCTTTGATGGTTGCAGGGCGACGGTGCTAGGTCATGGTGAGGCGGAGGATGACCGGGACTATGCGAGGAGCGTCAGAGGTCCAGACGGTTGGGAGATCACCGGAAGATGATCGGAGACGGAGTCCGAGCAAGTCAAGAAGACAAGGAAAGGAGATGATACTAGCTAGATGCCGCGTGGATCAATGAGGGCCGTCGGATTGAGGTCTAGTTGATAGGTTAGCGGGTCTAGTTGATATGCTTTGAAAACCGTGCAAGAAAACCCAGTATGTGTGTGGGGTTTGGGTTAGCCCTTGCATGGCTGTGTGTGTGGGTTAATCCTAGCCCTTAGATGAGTGCTCTAGGGTTGAGCGACTCATCCAAGGGTGGTAGGTGGCCCAAGAGTAGTATAAATAGGGGTGGAGGGGCAGCCTCCTTCCCTTGAAGGTTTTGAGGTTTGTGAATGCTCCTTTGAGCTTTGCCCACATGAAAGTGAGGCTTTGTAACCTCTCCTTCCAGAAATGAAAGTTTTATCCATCCATCTCTGAATTTATTTTGCGCATTTACATTATGTCTTTACTTTACGCAATTTAAATTCAGCATTTACTTTCTCGCAATTACATTCTCGCAATTTACTTTCACGTAATTTGGATTTGCCTCCCCTCCTTCTAAATGCTGTTGATCTTGGATGTTTTGAGTGTGTTCATATGGTTTTACATCTCTTTTGCACTCTTGGATTGAGTAGAGAACATCTTTTCTTTCAAGTTCCAACTTTGTTCAGAACTTGTTCTTTGCGCAGCATTTAGTATTTGATTTTTATAAAAATATATAAAAATCATTTTTAAGTGATTCTTATTGGAGGAGGTGCGGGACTCTGATATCCACTTGCAGAAAAATTTTGGAGTTCACTTGTTGCACCGTTTGGGCGCCATGAGGTAAGAACCGAGCCCCAAACTTTCTGCTCGAAGTTCTTGACTGACTGTGTTCTTCGATTTTTCCTGTTTTTTCTGTAAGGCTTTTTGAGGAGAAATTTGTTGGAATTCTTCATGACTCTGATTCTTATAGAGAGAAAAATTATCAAGATTTTGTGAGCTGCAGAAACCCATCAACCTCCTGTTCAAATTGAGGACAAGTTCTGGAAATTCTGCTTTTGCTTTTCTGAAAGTGATTTGAATTGATGTTCTTTCTAAAAGCAAGAGTTGGATTGATTCCTCTTTATCTTGGACACTAGACAACCAGGATTGTGACTCAAAAATCCCCACATATTTTATGGTACTTATCCATGCAAGCTTGGGGTACACATAGTTGTCTAGTTTTTCGGGTTTTTCACGATTTCCTTTGAGCGATCTTGTCGAGGTTTTTGTTGGAGTATTTTGTGGGAAAATTTATTTGCGACCATTCAGCCCCCCTCTGTTTGCCATCTCGGTCCTTCAGATCCATTCAAGGAGGAGAACCTAAGTAAAGTGGTGTCTAGATTGCAAGAGTGGCGCCCGACATTACAGACGTATGCCGTGACAACCTCTGGTCTGAACCTTGTGACCTCCGACGATCTTAAGGCGCACTTGCAATAGTAGTGTCAAAGGTATTTCAGGTGTGCGAACTAGCCGACCATCCTTCTGCTACATGTTTCTCTAGAAGATTTTACAGGGTACTAATGCTGTCCGATCGGTATGCAGAGCATATTAAAGATAGTTATTTTGTATTTTTCACCTTACTAATCTTTTTACCATTATACGTAAGTTCATTACTTCGTATACTCGTCTTGTGTGTTAGTTATTCCCAGAGGATGAAGAGTTACTGAACAAAGATATCCCACAATTCTTAGCGATGTATATACTCTTCGACGGGGGTGTGATGCCTGGTTTGCGCAGAAGATACAGAAGCGGATCTAACTGGAGGGGTAGAGATCGACACAGTACTACTGCAGCAGCAAGTTCAAGAGGACGTTCAACCACCACCGGAGGGGGGCTTGCTCCTAACCATGCAAATGACGATGATGCTGATGATGACGATTTCGTATCACCTCCACCTCGACGTTCAAGCAATATCGGAACAGGCCGTTCAACCACTACTACAGAAGGCCGTTCAAGAAACAATGCAATAGGACGTTCAACCACCACTAGAGGCGGGCTAGCTCCGAACCATACTAATGACGATGATGATGACGATTTCATGCCACCTAGGCCAGAAAACTTGCGTCCTCGGAGTCCTCCAAATTCTAACGATGATATTACATCAAGCCCTATTAGCGATCCAAGCGTAATACCCCGTCAGCCACCAATATATAACTATCCTGTTTTTGACCATTTGTACCGACAACCATGGTCATAGAATGTATGGTTTTGTGACTTATGTTGTATCCCAGTTTTATGAATTCTCTAAGGTATGTATGTACCTATGTTGTATCCCAGTTTTGTGAATTCTTTAACGTATGTACCTATATTGTATCGTACTTTGTGACTTAGCTCTGCACTTTCGAATATCAATGTTGGATTTTATTCAATAGTACTATGATTCGTCGTCAAATTTGTCGCACACCGAAGGAGAATGACGAACAACGAAATTTGATTTTTTTCCTCGGAAAACAATTTGTCGTCAATTTTTTTTTTCATACCTTAATATCCTAAAATACCCACAAAAGTATACATTTTTGCAATTTTTTTGATATCGAGGTATATTTTTGTATTTTGAATAAAATAATGTATTATTTCAAAAAAAATCACCAGCATTTACTTTACCCATATGGATAACAAGACTCCTTTGCGGATAATACCCAATAACGAATAAAATGCGCAAGCAAATGCAGACACTTCAACGAATATCAAAGGTGAAATAAAACTCGGTATTTTTATAAGAGAATTTCATAGAGTACTGAATGATGAAGAAATGTAAATAAATTTGTTATTTTTCTTTAGCTTCAATGAGCATCAAATTAACATGTTCTGCAATGGAATAAAAAAAATGTCTACACGATTACAAATTTGCACCCAATTTTTTTTTTCAATTTTCTAAATTTTCTGGGCGACTTCTCTCCATGTCGCCCTAGGGTTGGGCAACTACACCCTGTCGCCCTAGGGTTGGGCGAATAGACCCTGTCGCTCTGTCCACATCATTACTGACTCACCTCTCCCTCTCCTATCGCCCAACCAACAGGCGACAGAGGTGTAGTTTTGGAATTTTTTAGATTCGAGGTATATTGTTGCAATTTGAATAAAAAAAGGTATTATTCAAAAAAAATTCCGTCGATGGCAGCTGGCATCCGAATCCTCCTGGCTTAAGGGATAGTCGAAAGAGAGTGCATCACCACGTGTCAGAATCCCTGCGAAGGCGAACGAGCGAGCGCTCGATTGGCTAGCTACGCGAGTGCGCGAGCTGCCCGCCCGGGTTCGAGTCTCCGGACTCGCCCGTGTGCTCATGGAGCCGGGTACAGCGTGTGTGCGCGTGTGTGGGTGTGTGTGCGTCTATAGCCCAGCTGTTCTTCTTCTTCTATACTGAATGCTAAAGCTCCGGACTAATTTTTTTTAAAAAAATCCCTGCGAATCGCATAAGAGAAATTCCGTGTTATAACCATCTCTAGAAGTTCCATGGGTAGGTGAATTTGTATTCTCCGAATAGTCGATTGGATCGAGAGCATTAGAGCTCCCAGCCGTGTCTCGGCTTACTATTAACCGCAAAATAACGGATAGCATATGACAATTGAGCCCCGAAATCTATTGCGCTAGGACTTGTCCCATTGGTTCGAGTATTGCTCGACGGATTTTGGCCCTCGAGAGTGGCGCTCTCAGCATGGTCGGAATGTCTTGTGATTAAGGTTGCTTCTGGCCACTTGGACCCTTGCACTTGGGAGAATCTGATTCTCCCTTTGGGCGTAGAGGCGCTGAGTACAGCGAGTCCTCCTGCACATCATCCAGGGGTAATTCCAGGGATTCAACTATGAATCCTTGGAGCACATATTCCCCTCGCATAAAAGGATATCCTGCTCGAGTGCGTCGTAGCAGGTATCCATGTCGATCTCTGTGTAATCCACGAGATCAATCCAATTCTCCTCGTTCTACTCATCTGCTATAGATACGTAAGGGCTGATGAGAAACAAAAGTTGATTGTTGTGTTCCCCAATGACGATGCCAACTCTCGATGAATTATTATTGGCGAGAATTAATGTCTATATTTATTTTTGAACTAGCTAGGGTTAAAAGCTATACTTTATTTTTGGACCTACAACTCGTAAAAGAGAAAGCCCGTAAAGTAAAACGAGACCCATGTTCAGCCAATTAGTTACGTCTCCGACCAGTTAGCTAAGAATCCTATACATTACTTCGCACTAGTCGTCCCCAACCTGTGAAATAGTCACCCCCGACCAGTAATACTGATCGAAGGCAAGCGGTTATCCTTGCACACGTATTCGTGTAGACAGTTATCTTGATAGGTATGAATAACTACTCGAAAGTTATTCTAGAAAATGCACATTTTGACAAGAAGACACCATTTGACGGGAAGGCACCTTTCGACCATACAACGTTTTTTGGAGCACAACTGCTGCCTCTCTATCACATATAAATAGGGAACTCATTTGTACTATCAGGGCATCAACAATCAAGCATTCGATTTCTAGATTCTTAGACAAACATTGTAACAGTGGTACTTTGTTATGCCGCTCGGCTAATAAAGAAGCAATCCCCATTCTCTCTTTCACAATCTTCAAGAAAACCCGCAACCATTTTTTCATAAGCTCGATTTAGAGACCTTAGGTCTTGAACATCGACAATTATCAACCTTACAAAATAAATACGGGAAACTTCACACTTTGGATCATCCATAGGAAACACGTGTTTAGACGGGTTGAGGCCTTTTCCCAAGAGAATAACAAAACTACTCGTGTTCTTATATTTGATTAGAATGAGATGTTTTAAGATTACAAACAAGTAATGTCTTGTGGTCCTATTTTTCCTCGTCGTCTGATACTCTCCTTAAATATCATCAAAGGGGTGTAGTTGGTGTCTATGGAGAGATACCTCATCTGTACCAACCAACTGCACATGGTGAGGACCTATCATGTCCCTATTGTCAAAGACAGAAGAGAAAGATGTGTAGTTATGTGAGTGATGTAAAGATGCATGTTTTCTAATTTTAATAGGAGTAGAATTCCTATTTACTTTGAAGTAGAATTAGAGAGGCTATGTAAATCTAGGGCGTAGTCATGGAGAACCTAAGCAACCAAGAAGTCACAACCCAACTCATCGAGAGTAAAAGGTGCACGAGAGGATTAGATGTTAGGTTATTCTTTAACACTATATTCTTGAATAGGAAAAAGATTCGACGGTTCTAAAAGATTCGAGAGGTTGTAAGACAACAACAATCTCTTGTACTGTTTTAAGGTTGTGTTTAAAGAATTTACGATCGGCTTTGCCAAATCTTTCTCTCTTATTGTGGTTGCTTCAATGTAGGGCATAGTCATGGAGAACCCAAGCAACCAAGAAGTCACAACCCAACTCATCAGGGTAAAAGGTGCACAAGATGATTAGATGTTAGGTTATTCTTTAACACTATATTCTTGAATAGGAAAAAGATTCGACGGTCCTAAAAGATTCGAGAGGTTGTAAGACAACAATAATCTCTTGTACTCTTTTAAGGTTGTGTTTAAAGAATTTACGATCGGCTTTGCCAAATCTTTCTCTCTTATTGTGGTTGCTTCAATGTCGTTATTTTGGTTCTCTCTATGAGATTCATCTACTTTGTTCTTGAGATCGTGCACTCTTGAACTTTATTTCACAAACTCTAATCGTGCATGTAAGAAATGGTACAGAGTGTAACACCAATTGATGTCAATCTTTTAAGTGATGTAATAATTAATTTTTTTTAAAAAGAAAATGTCGAATTCATATTACGATATGCACTAGATTTTTTTATTTTAAGATGATGTATGCACTAGTTACACCGTATCGATCGTGCGCGTTTCACGTTTTTTTTTTCAGGTTGTGGCTGTTGAATGCTTCGTGCGTCGACAACTAACGCACGGACCAATAAGCAGGATACTTGCAAAGAGTAAGGGACCAAGACCCACCAGTTGTCACTTGTCACAGTATAATATCGGACTGAAACAAGTGGCAGCGCTGTAACATAATCGGAAAGACGACGACTGCTCGAGTCGCTAAGACCGTTTCACACTAACACCGGATTATTAATTCAATATTGAACTTCTCCAGCTGCTGAGCAGCCTGCCCTGCCCGGCTGGCCCTATAAATTCAGGAACTCTGATGCTCGGCAACCGCAACGTACCACATAGCGAACAAAAAAACCAAGCTTCTCTAGAGCTAGCCGAGTACTCAAAACAAGGTAGGCAGTTTACTGCTGCACTCTTGCAGCCATGAAGGTAGAGCGCGAGCTCCACATGAGCAGGGGCGACGGCGAGACCAGCTACGCCACCAACTCCAAGCTTCAAGTCTGTACTTCTGCATTAGATGTCCCCTGTGTATCACTACCCTAGTGCAACGCTGTTGCACATCTAACAGTGCACAACTGACAGTAACATGCATTCCTTCTTGACATGTTCTTTGTAGGAAAAGGCCATACTGAAGACGAGGCCACTGCTTCACAAGGCCGTGGAGGAAGCGCAGGCGTCGTTCTCCCTCCCGGGCATGATGGCCGTGGCCGACCTCGGCTGCTCTTCGGGGCCCAACACGCTCCGCGTCGTCTCCGAGGTGCTTGGCGCGATCGCCGACCTCTGCGATAGGCAGGGCCAGCCGCCGGCGTACGTCCAGTTCTTCCTCAACGACCTCCCCGGCAACGACTTCAACCTCATCTTCCAGTCCCTGGAGCTGTTCAACAAGCTTGCCGCGAAGGAGTATGGGGAGGCGCTGCCTCCCTACTGCATTGCCGGATTGCCAGGCTCCTTCTACACCAGGCTCTTCCCTGACCGCTGCGTTCACCTCTTCCACTCCTCCTACTGCCTCATGTGGCGCTCCAAGGTACGCACAAACCGAGGAAAATTTTGGTTCACATGACCTACTTGTAAACGACTATCAGCAATTCAGCATGCAGTACTTCAACTGGAGCACATGCACGTTGTGTCAATTTCGGGAGACTTTCTCACCGACCTGAGCACATGCACACTGATTTGTGACGTATGTGTCTAGGTGCCTGAGGAGCTCGCGAGAGGCGCGATCCTGAATGAGGGCAACATGTACATCTGGGAGACCACGCCGGCGGCGGTGGTCAATCTGTACCAGAAGCAGTTCCAGAAGGACTTCTCGCTGTTCCTCAAGCTGCGTTACAATGAGCTCGTCGCTGACGGCCAGATGGTGCTGGCGTTCCTAGGCAGGAAGAACAAAGACGTGTTGCGCGGCGAAGTGAGCTACATGTGGGGGCTTCTTGCCCAGGCTCTTCAGACCCTAGTCAAAGAGGTACATGTGTACCAGTGGCGGAGCTTAGGGTAAAAAATAAATGGGGTCAATCTAACATCTTGTACTATATATTGCTATCTAAAAGAAAAATTTTACCGTGTATTATACTGGTATAATATAGTGGATAGTAAAAATCAGATCTAACCGTTAATTTGTTAAATGTATTTCTACTACTCTACTACCAAAGAAAATATAAATAAATTATAGCTAATTTAATCCACTAATCGAAAAGAATGAACGGTTTATATTGCATTTAGTGTACAGTAAAAGAGCTCATCTAAAAAAAGAGGGGGCTAATTTACTGTTATGTTAGCATCAGCATACACTTAATGCTTAAACTGAATTCAACTCATGAACTGTGCACTGAACTCGTTTCTGATGCATGACAGGGACGTGTGGAGGAGGAGAAGCTGAACTCCTTCAACCTGCCGTTCTACTCACCTTCGGTGGACGAAGTGAAGGTAGTGATTAGACAGAGTGAGTTGTTTGACATCAATCACATCGAGCTCTTCGAGTCGAACTGGGACCCCCATGATGACTTGGACGGTGACCTGGTGCTCGACAGCATTCAGAGCGGCGTCAACGTCGCCAGGAGCATAAGGGCTGTGGCTGAACCCCTGATTGCACACCATTTTGGCAAGTATATACTTGACGATCTCTTTGAGATATACGCGCAAAATGTTGCAAAGCACCTGGAGAAAGTGAAGACCAAGTACCCTGTCATTGTCCTTTCCTTGAAGGCGAGAAGCTGAGCTAGCCCCAACGTCGACATATTTTTGCCCATATTATTTGCTACGTTCGAGTCTCACGCATAACTAGCTTTATTGTACATCCAATCGAGAACTGCAGATTAAATGTGGAACTTATCATTTCAAGTTATATAAGATAATGTGCGCTAGCCAATAAAGGTAGTAAAAATTAGTCAAAGTGGTCTTACCATCTCCTTAGATATGGTAGCAATGGTAGGACTTTCAGTTCTCTGTGTTGGTGATGTATTGTACTTTGTGTGATGTTATTGGGTATCAAGGAGATTAATTGGGATAAAAGAAATGAAATGTGTATCTTGTACCTTTGCTGGAAAGTTTGATGCGTTGACAAAAAATTGTCAGGAAAACTTTGTTTAACACCAAAGATTTCCTCTAGTAATGCTGTAACGTGACTATTTGTCAAACATGAAGAACTTTGGGGGCCTATCTCCGGCGAACACAAGAAGGGGCTAGAGTACCGGTTTTAACGTAACCATCGTGTCTATGTTATCTTCTTAGTTGCGTAACTTTTTTCTGATGGTTTTCAAGACGTCGTATCGTCCGTCCACTATAAACGTAAGAAAGTGCAGTAGTACTAAACACTTTCTTTATTTTTTTTCGTACATACGCTACTGGGTCTATCTTGACAAAGTTTTCTCTATTAGTATTAAGCACTAAAAAAACACTGTAGGGTCCATGGACCGCATAGCTCTCCACTTCGATCTGCCATCAGTTACAGAAAATTAAGCACCGGCTCGCATGCTTGTCCTCGTTAGTCTTTACCCCGTCTTAGGCGTACGAAAACGTTAGTCACTCGTTTATTGGAAAAAAAACCCTGGAAACTGCAAATAAAACCTATGGTGTGGGGGTGTGGTGACACGTGGGTTTATCCAATCTTTGCGGTGTAGGATTAGGATACTTATATACTCTCTTGAATAATAAAGGTTGATCCCCACTACAAGAAGCAATGAACTTGCAACTCCTCGATTAGCCAAAATCACATGTGTTGAACTTCATGGACATCGAGTGAAGTATATCGATCTCCTACTTCCCAGTGGAAAGACAAAAAAATCTTTGAAAAAAATCGGCCAATTCCCCTCTCTATGTGCATGCAATGAAGAAGAACAAGCAAACAATACTACAAAAAGGCTTATATTAGGAGCTCTTTTATAGTGAATTAAAATCAATGTACGTCGTCCATTCCTTTGAATATAATGGTTAAAATCAATTTAGATCTAGTTATACCACCACATGTAGTATTGGTAGTACAATTCAAAGAGGGGTAAAAGGGTAAAAAATTCCGTCATACTATCTGTCCTTTACGGTAAAATACGTTATGTGATCTTGATGAATGGCAGATGAATGGATAAGAAACATATGAAGATCACCAGGTATTCGGTGAATCCAAAATTGTGAACGAATTAGGGAAAGTCTAAAATACCCTTGAGGAATGGATGGTTAGATTTGATTTCTACTACCACTACTTACTACCTATGTTATCCACCGTAAAATTTCTCTATATTAGACCCCTCATCACATACGGTTTTGAAAAACTGTCTGTGTTATATATCATTATAGATGATTTTTGCAAAACCGTTTATGATAATTTAATATCACAGACTGTTTTTTTTTGACAAAAACCATCTGTAATGTGCATTATGGCCATTATAGACGATTTTTATCAAAAAACTATCAATGATAAGAATACATATCACACACGATTTTAATAATAATAAAAAAAACAGTATGTGATGTGGCCATGTAGGCTTGTAGCTCATCGTATCGATAACCAACCGAGCTTGTGCCTATGCCGGTCGTTTCCCTTCTCCACCCTGCCACCAAGCGTCACCTCCCTCATCCTCGAGCGCCGCCACCTTTGTTCTTCCCTGACACCGGCACCCTTCCTTTGGCCTTCCCTACGCTGCCGAGCCCTCCACCTTTTCCCTCCTCTCCATCCCGAGCCACTCTCCACTCTTCTCGTCTTCTCCCTCTGAGCCAACAGCTCCACCGCCCAGATCTGCCCGTTCCGATGGCCTCTAGTGCCACCGGTGACCTAGATCCACCGTTTCCCGTTGGGTCTAGCGCTCCCTGACCCGTGGTCTTCTTCTATGCGAAACCCTAGGGAGCCACCGCCGGATCCATGGGGTCCGATTGTCTTCTTCAATGCCAGCGGCCCCTCGGTCCTCCCCGAGTTAGGTAACCTCTTCAACCTTCCCTTTCTCTCTTCTTCCTTTCCTCCGCTCACCCTCTTTCCCTTTCTTTTGGTTGTCTCCACTCAGGTGCTGCCGACCCCGATGCTCCTGGCACTGGTGCTTGCCCGGTCATCCCCAAAACTGTGGCATCGAGGTTGCCTCCCTAAGCCCCGGTGGCCTTGCCGGCGTCGACACCAATGGCCACAACACCCCCCCCCCCCCTCCCTTACAAGCTAAATACCTGATCTCTCCCCCCTCATGAATGACTAGATGCTACTAGTTCATTTTCGGATTTGAGCTCTCGTAGTTGTAGACTTCCTGTGATGATCATTGTCCAATTTAATTGTGGATTAGTAGTATTTAGCGTTATACTTCATATGCCTAAATCCTGAGTTCTTGTACTGTGAATTAGCAAAAACACACTCATTATTGCTAGATGAATCAGCGGACTGACTGTTGGGTGACATTTTTTTTATGTTGTGCTGTCCTTGGACAGGGGATGTATTTAGCCTTGCCTAATTGTTCTTGTTAGCCTGCCTGATGCTTGCTTTCTCAATTTTGTGATAATCTGATTGTAGTACCTCTGGTAGATTGTCAATGTTCGAAATTTGTGACAGATTTCATTAGTATGACTCGCAATCATGTGACAATAATACCGATTATTCATATGTTGGTATCTTTGGATTACATTTGGAGGTAGTAGAGGACACTTTGAGGTATTACCTTTCTGACCGTTCAAGCATGTGTTCTTGTGTGTGAATGCCCCCTTTCTGACTGTAGTTTGTACTTTTAGGTTATGCCTCCATTATGGTGCAGGCTAGATAGGATGTGGTTTGGACATCCTGGAGTTATGGAAGGAATAATGACCAGACAGCCTTTTCTCGTCCAATGGATCACGTATTTGAGGTAATTACTTAAGGAAAAAAAATTCTTTTTATAATGTATATTCATATACATTCTGTCTTGCGAACATCTATTGGCCTTCAGTCATTTTCTATGCTATATGTTTGAGTTAGCTAGAAGGTAGTGAATTCCTTTATGTAATTAGTTGTTGTAAGATTTACATTTTTTTGGGAAATTTATCATAAATGGTTTCATCTGTGGGTCGACTGAATTGGGGTATTTTAAATATTTTGCAAAAGCATCTAGCCATCCAGAGTTAACTGAGAGTAAATCATAAAATAGGGGTTTCGTGTTACATGTGTCAAGATACCTTGGGTTTGTGAAATTTCCTCTGCTCTTCTGAATTTTACACATTAATTTTTGATTGAACCCAATTGGAAGATACCTTTTGAGTCGCTTAACGAGTCATCTTACAAGGTCTATCATTGTGAAGCCCACCATGACCAGCTTTATGGTCCAAATTTTGGTAGCTTTGGACCAAGTTGCTTTCTAATCCTGACTACACTATTTACTGAAAACCTTCTCTTTTTTTAACATCAATCATTGATGATCTGATCTTTTTGAGGACCACTCGTTGTTCTCCTTGATTTTAGTTCATGAAGAATTGTCTTACTCTAAAAAATTCATGTGGCACTAACTCCTTTACAAGCTGTTATTTATAAGCTCAGTGGCAAATCACCATGCTATTTGCAATGATTAGTGCTTTGATCAAAACCGGTTATCACAGATGGTTCTAGCCACGAACCGTATGTGATAATAGGTTATCACAGACAGTTCGTGGCTAGAACCGTGTATGATGTGTGTTTCACAGACGGTTAGTGCAACGATTATTACTGACAAATGGTTACAGACGGTTCGGAAAACCGTCTGTGATGACAGTTCCGAACCATTCATGATGTTTTTTTTCTGTAGTAGTGAAAGAAGCTTAATAGATGCAAAAGTAGTTATCTTATTAATCTGATTTCTGATTTTTGCAATGGAATAGATCTAAATATATAAATGAGAAAAAAATAGAATTGGCACTATTCATCGTGCATTGTAGCGTGCTATTCAGTTAGTCCCCGAAAAAACACTGTTCGGTTACTACCGGTACGAAATGGGGTGAGATTATTGGCAGACAAAAATACTGTAACAACACACCTCGGATTTTTCAACTTCCATATCTTCTACGTCCAAACTCGAAATATAGCAAATAGTATTATTCATATCGAACAGCTCATGAAATCTTCGCAATTGTGCCATTTGTTTTGGCATGCAACGTTCCTTTCTTCGGAGCATTCCGTACACATATTTACTTTAAGTTTGTACAAATCAAATATGGGTATGTATTTAATTAAATAAACTAGTGGTAGCTATGTATCGCTAATTAAAATAATTAAATGCCCAATAAAAATAGAGTTCACATGATGATATTTAATTCAACTTAATAATTCTTTCTAATTAAGTAAAATATTTAACTGAAAAGTATTTAACGCTTATGTCACCGCATAATGCGGTGACCACAAGGAGATGCATGGAGAGCTTCGTCGCTGAATTAAGAGTAAGTAGACTACTAGTAGTACGTGATACTAAGTCTCATGAGGCTCTACGTGGTCTCGCGGAAGCGGGCAGGCAAATCCGCGTTGGGCTTTGGGCCCCACGAAGCCACTGGGCGCGTGATTTGCTGTGATGCTTCCGCCGCCATCGCCGCGGGGACGCGCTTTTTTTTAGAAGCTTCTGAGATCGGCGTGTCAAGGTCCAAGAAGGAGGTTATTCCGCGCGGAGCGCCTTGCCGGCATCCCGAGTTGTTGAGATGAACAGGACACAACCAACGGTGCCCCGGTCCCAAATTTTATTGAAACCGAGTTGAAACTGTTTGTAGCTCAGTACATTTGCATTACAGGCTCATATTTCATCTCCTGACTACTTTTCCAGAGAACAAACTGAATAACATTCATACATTTCATTTCATTTCATTTCCTTTCTCAAAGAGCTCGCAATTCATGTCCCATTTGGTCTTTCATGCTTTCCAGCTTCTTTCTCGTATGTCAACCTCCGAGGCTTCGCTGTCACCTTCTCCAAATATGTACAGCAGATATTCATCTTCTGTAATATTGTATCCTGGAAAATTGGCCTCCTTCTCAGCATTGTCAGTATTCTTTTCCATACTTGTTTCATATTAAGCCAAGGTTTGTGCTGAAAAACAACATCATTATGACATTTCCATAAGCTCCATAAAGATGCAGTAGTAACCGAGTTCAAGATATCATTTTTTTTATTGCTAACCCAAAATCTGGCCACAGATTCATAGTCATCACCAATTTTAACTTGAAAGAAAGCAGACAGCTCTGCCCAAACACATTTTTCTACTACACAACCAAAGAATAAATGGTGTATTGTTTCATCCTCATCACAAAATGCACAGTTAGGAGGTTTCTTATATTGCTTTTGAGCAGATTATCCTTTGTAATCAACTTGCTATGAGATAACAACCATACATATATGTACTCTCAGCAGAACAACTACAGACCAGATTGCAGGAATATAAGAACCATTGTTTTCATATTGCCAAATAAGAGCGTCATTCTCCTCTGATAAAATAACATGTTACACTACGTCCTCTAATTCATACCACTTCATCATCAACGCATTGGAGAAGGTTCTCCTAAATGTACATTCAGCTGACATCCATCCCAAATCTCATGAATAGTCTTACCTTGTTCATTAACAATGCTATTGAGATCCCAAAATTACACAGCCAGTGGGGCTGTGCCAAACCAAATATCTTCCCAAAATCTAATTTTCCTCCCATGACCTACTACAGAAACATTCTTGTCAGGACAGGAAAAAATTGTTAGGCTTCTCAGTTTTATACTTCCTATCAATTATTAATTTCCAAATTTTACCATCTCCCTCCATGTATCTTCTAACCCAAGAACCCATTAAGCACATATTTAAGTCCCTTAAATCTGGGACACCAAAACCTCTAAATTCTTTTTTGATGCAAATAAGGTGCCAGTTTGCAAGATGAAGCTTATGGTGGCCCTCGGAATCATTCGACATGCAATTAGCCATTTGATTATTAGTCAGATCCAAGGCCCATTTTGGAAATTCAAAGAAAGACATTAAGTAAAAAGGGATACTAGCTAAGCAAGATTTAATCAAAAGGAGTCTTCCCCCATATGACAGTAGCTTCCCTCTCCAATCAGCTATTCTTTTCGGGATTTTATCTACTAGAGGTTGTATATCCTCTCTTCCCAACTTATCATAGTGAAGGGGAACACCTAAATACTTAATAGAGAAAGAATCACATTGTGACAAAAAAATATCAACAAATTGATTAACTTAATCACTTTCCATCCCTACGGAAATTAAC
Source organism: Otatea glauca (assembly GCA_036346275.1). NCBI lineage: Eukaryota > Viridiplantae > Streptophyta > Magnoliopsida > Poales > Poaceae > Otatea > Otatea glauca. Next base: position 46,971,492 of record CM070714.1, read on the forward strand.
TCACTTTTATGGAAATTAATTCTCATACCTGAAACCTATTCAAAACAAGCAAGAATCCATTTTAAATTGACTGCTACAGAAACATCTTTTTTTAGGAAAACAATAGTATCGTCTGCATATTGCAGACTAACTGCCCACCAGGACAAATATCAGCACATAAACCTCTAATAAGACCTGCATCGGTAGCTTTACAAAGCATTTTAATGAATACATCTATCACCAAATTAAAAAGCAGGGGAGATAAGGGATCCCCTTGCCTCAACTCGTTTCCAGTTAAGAAGGACACTACTACACAAATATACATCACAATCGGTTCTTTTTCGTCATCACAGTCGGTTCTAGTGGTGACACAAAGTCATGAGACAGAGATGAGGCGGGCATTATTACAGTCGGTTCTTGCCCGATAGAGATGATATGGTTGAAAGGACAGGGGATGTCGCCTAGAGGGGGGGTGAATAGGCGAATTAAAAACTTTAACACTAAATGCAGCGGAATAAAAATATTGCAGCTAAATAAAATCTCCCGAGTGTCCTGAACAATCCGGAGTGTCCGGGTTATTCAATCCGGATACTCCGGATAGTTCGATCCCGAGGGTCCTAATCCGGAGTGTCCGGTATTCAATCCGGATACTCGGATAGTCCGGATCGTCTGGGTTGAGGAGTCCGGATACTCGGATTGAGATTTCGAATGGAGATTTTAAATCTTTGCAATTTTTCAACAATCTACTTGAATACAAAAGATCTAAATGCTATCAGTACATGGAGATATTGTAGATCTAGAGCCAAACACAACAAAAGAGTAGATCGGGCAATTTCAAGATTCAAAATCAAATGCTAAAGCAAGAGAAAGAAGCAAACTTGGAGACAATGATTTTCACCCGGTTCGGATCCTTGAGGATCCTACGTCTCCGCTGAGGCGGCTCGGTCACACTTGAGCCGGGTCTCTTTCAACCCTCTTCCTCCCTGTTGCACAAATGCACTCGCGGTCTTCACTCCTTTGATTCCTTCCTTACGGAGGCGGAACTGCCTTCACAAACTTCCCACGGCCAACCACACAAAGCTCTGTTGGCTCGTGGCGACCTCCTAGCCGCCTAGGAGTCCTCAACCTCCAAGAGTAACAAATGCTCACGAAGAACAAGCTTGGAGATGAAATCAAGTGCTCAATCAACTCAAAACTCACTCCCAAACTCTTCCCAACCCTTCTCACAAGGATCACTTAGATCTAAGGGTAAAAGCTCCTCAAAGCCCCCACACACCCCTCAAAATCCACTCCAAAAGCCTCTTCAAAAGAGGAGGAAGGGCTATAAATAGAACTCCCAAAAACTAGCCGTTGGGGCGTGTGCAGACAACCGGAGACTCGGATTTCAATCCGGATACTCGGATTGACTGAGAAAGGCTAACAGAGAGACTCAACCCGAGAGTCCTGATAAATGTCCGGATACTCGGATTATCCGATAGTCCGGACTAACTCCGGATAGTCCGAATCAAGATCGAGCAAATGACGATTAAAACGAGCATAACTTTTGACTCGGACCGATTTCGTAGATTTTGGACTCTCCCAAAGCTAAGAACGAGGGCTACACAAATAACAAGGTCTCACTACCCAAAACTAAAAGGATAACCACAGATTTCACAAAGAAACCAAGAGAGACCTACAACCCTCACTTTCCTAAGACTACCAACACCACTCTCTTTCTAAGATTCACAAGGATGGATCACTTGAGCACTTGACACATCTAAAGTCATTCGACATCGCATCCTCTTAATAGTACGGCAATCCTTAGACTCAAATTAAATCAAAGATAATATAAGTCTAGAACTAGTCACTTGCAGTCTTCTTTCTTGATGTCGATGCATGAAGACCTTCACCATATAATTGATGACATCTTCGCCTTGTCCAACTCGACTCGATTCACCTCATGAGACTCTCGTCCTATCAACCTTGACTTGATCATCCTCTCGACGATCTCCACGCCAAGTTGCTCTTGACTTAGTCCTCGGCTCTTGGTGACACCGCCGCCTTGTTGACCTCGGCTTAATGATCATCCTCCAAGATACCTTGGTCATCATACACGACGGGACCTAATTCTTTCCAAACTACTCATGAAAGACATTAGTCCCAAAAGCTCAATAGATATGAATAAAGTTGATATTTGTGAGCAGTTGATTACAACAAGTGTTTCATATAAAGAAGCACAATATAAATGGAAACACTTGACATAAGAAATGTTCTCTACTAAGTACATCATGATGAATATGTAATTGATCTATATGCACTAGAGAGATATATAATTGCCAATAGGATGAATCAATTAAATCATGGCAAGGATCACAGACTTTACTTAAATAAAGCACATGAAAGAATATACACGAATTGTACATGTGCAAATAACATTTGGAGTAAGATTAAATATGTGATCCAACACTAGATAAACTTCACTAAGAGAATTGCATGAGAAGATATACAAATAAAACATGCATGCACCAAGTCAATGTATAGCAATATGAAGTTTAACTCTAGTTAATACATGCATACCATAATGAACTCAAATGAATATATAAGCACAAATAAATATGACATGAACCAATGTGCATATATAAAATCAACATGCTACTTGGAGTTCACTATGCATTTGCACCAAGTCAATCTATAGCAATATGAAGTTTAACTCTAGTTAATACATGCATACCATAATGAACTCAAATGAATATATAAGCACAAATAAATATGACATGAACCAATGTGCATATATAAAATCAACATGCTACTTGGAGTTCACTATGCATTTGCACGAAAGGAATGCAATAACAAATATAGAATAGATACCAAAATTGCATACCTTATCTTTGCTTAACCTTCCTATTTGATTTTCCTCTAAAAGATGAGACTGATACTCAACTAGGCAATAACATGTTAGTCTCATAGCAATATAATCATATTAGAGGTTTGTCATTTGTTAAGCACTAAGTTAAGCATTTACTTAATTGCATATATTGTCATTATGAGTGTTTGTCATTAATCACCAAAATAACATAAGTGCCTAGATGCACTTTCAATGGTCATCTCTATCGGTTCTTTATAAGAAGCGATAGAGACGATGGTCTTATCTCTATCGGTTCTTTGTAAGAAGCGATAGAGATGATAAGCGATACAGATGACTATACCATCTCTATCGCTTTTTTCAAAGAACCGATAGAGATAATACCATCATCTCTATCGTTTCTTATAAAGAACCGATAGAGATGACTGTATCATCTCTATCGCTTCTTAAAAAGAACCGATAGAGATAATATAATCATCTCTATCACTTCTTTGAAAGAACCGATAGAGATGAATATCCTCATCTCTATCACTTCTTATAAAGAACCGATAGAGATGATTTCATCATCCCTATCGCTTCTTTCAAAGAACCGATAGAGATGACCGTCACATCTCTATCATTTTCTTGTGAGAACCGACAGAGATGAAGGGGTGTGGTGTGCTATCACATTCTAATCAAGACATATTCCACACAATATGCACATATCACATTCACACGTAAATTACGGACAACATATCACATTCAAAGAACATGAACACTTTGTTACAACAAACACATATCACATTCGTTAACAAGATAGAACGTAAACATGCTTAACCATAAGTACACATGCAATCGCATTCGGATATGTAATATTTGTTCATATCTGGTCTAGTAGGAGCTTTGGGATCTCTAAACCGTCCGCCCTCCGACAAGCATTCTATCCAGATTACCACTGCATAAGTGGTCTCGTATCTTGTTGAGTGCAGATCTTGTCTACACTCTTCCGGGGATAACGGTATCTGTCGCAAGATAAAACGAGTGCTCTAATTTGAGTTTTCAAATTTCCATGTGAAAGACTAATTGTATATGCATGTACTACCCGTGGAAACGGTGCGAGCCGACAATCAAGATCACCATGTGTTGCATGACATACAAACCACAAGGGTCGTCACGCCTGTTGATGACACTGTGAAGAAAGAAAAATAAATTAAGAGACAAAGAAAATATGTCGAAAATCTAAATCTTATATATGATAGCCACTTGTACCTTGAAGCGGACATACTTGACTTGGAGCCCTTTTGTCGTCGTGTGTCCCTCCCGCTCGACGTATTCCTTGAAACCCCTATATACATTGGAAAGATGTCGTTGAGTAAAAAATAATGAATGTAGTTAAATACGTAAAATGTTAGATAAGAGTGGTGCACTTATCGCTCCAAAGGAGGCTTGATCGCGTAGGCCATCGGTCTCTTATCAAGCGAATTAAAAGTGTACACTTTGTTGTCGCTTCGGAAGAACACGAGTAGAACCCAATGATTGCTTATTAAATGGTATGCGTGAAGAAAATAAGTTCACATACGGTTTCAAAGTGTAGAAGTAATTGAACAGTGAAGTAGTACTTACTCCTTGTGGTACGGGAATAGAATGAAGCCCTTCTTCGACTCGACTTGCAATGCCCTCTTGATGTAGCCGCAACCCATTCCGGTTGAAGCCTAGCCATCGTCGCGGACACAAGCTCGTGGTCGATTTAACCCAACTAGTTGTCGATTCGTCACGACCACGCCTCATCGCCTCGCAACTCGCATTGAATGTTAAAAAGCGTAATGCAAAATCCTATGGAAGTCATAAGGTCGTGAACGTGGTGCGATACTCACGGCGTCGAGATCGTCTGATGAAATATCGATGGCTATCGGTTGGTACAGCATTTTAACAGATCCTCGAAACTAATCGAATGTCCCATCCTCCTCGCGGTGGAAATGTCCCTTTCTGTATCTAACATTGAAGTCGACACACTCGCTCTCTTTCGCTTTGTCAATGTACCATCCATGGAGCTGTCGAGTCCATATGCATAGAGCGTTCAATTTGCTGGGAGGCGTAAGGGCTTTCCATGTCGTAGGCCTTAAATTCATAAAGCTTCATCGTAGTGCGCTTGGCTCTCCTTTACGGACCGAAGGAGTCTCCGAGGCGGGCAGATGGGCTTTTCATGTACTGAGGGGCGCTGTGGCCTTTGTGAGCCTAGCCTTTTAGCAGAGGCCTCCAGGTGGTTCTGTGGTTGTCGTGCTAGTCCTTTTATGCACCACTCAGACTTTGTGCGGGGCTCGTCACGATCGTGGGAGCAGCGCAGTACGGTAGGAACCTACAAAGCACGCGCATAATTAAGTAACTTGTTGCAATACTACCGAATGATACGAAGACGTGAGGATGTTTACCTTGACCAAGACGACGCTGTCGTGGGCCACTTGATGAACGACATCCGCTGGCCCGAGAGTGGTGATGTCTTCGTTGAGGGAACTTCGAGCACATGTGATAAGAAGGCTTGGGACGTAGTCCACTGGACCTCATGTAGCCCTTCCCAAAGGTGACCATGCACCGTGTCGGTCTCCTTGCATGGAAATGCAACCTGCGTGCGACCTCAACAGAAATCCGTCTTCCGTCGGTCGGTGGTGGCACTTGGTAGGCGTCTGCAAAAAGTGCGCAACTTGAGAGAAAACATATGAAGAGTTACCTCGCACCATTAAGTAAGGCAAAATTAATTATTACCTTCACTGGGACCGGACTTATCATTTTGGAACCGCAGCTACTTGGTGAGGGCACAGTTTCTCTATAGTAGGCGGGGCATCCGCTCGACTGGAGATCATCGCCATCATCTCGCCCTTAGGCGCCCTCACGTGCCATCATCTCCACCTCATCTCCTCCTCACGTGCCATCATCCGCACCTCATCTCCTCCGAGATCTCCTCCTCACCGCTCCTAAGCGTGTCCTTCAGCGCCCGCACGTCCCTCCCATGTTCTTGATCCGGTACTGGCAACATCTTGGAAGTAGGACTTCTTCAGATGCCCGACCTGCGGCAAGCACCCGGCCTTTATGGTCGAGCTTCCCGATCGCAGTGGATAGGATGTCATTTGACCCTTGGCTAAGAAAGGTCCCCGCTCTTTCCTCCGCTTACCTCCTCCCGCAAGAAGCGAGTACAATTAGATCCAAATCTGAAGGAATGGTCTCTTGCAATGTAGTAAGTTTGATATCTTACGATGGTGGAGACGACTTGCGCAGAGTGGGTTTGGTACTACCACCGCCGTCGCGGTTTTCTTTGTCCTCGCTAATACCTACCACGTGCTCGCTCCTCACATATGTGCGAGTAAGGCATCATTGTCCGGAGTTGGCGACTCCTCGGCTAGTCGTGCCCATTCGCTTTCTTCCTTCGTAGCGCACCGAGCCGGGTGGTGCGCATGCGTGTTCACCTCGGGTAGCAACGTTCTTGTCTCGGCTCTCGCCTCGGGCGTACTCTTGATCCTCGTGAACTCCTCCCAAACATCGGAGTCACGAACGGATACTCTCGAATGGTGTACGGCCTTTCAAAGACGTATTCATCGTGCATGTAGACTCGAAGTGCCTCGAGCCACACCCATCCTCTTCAAGGCGTCATCACCGGCATTGTTTTCATCCTCCTCTTCTATAATCCATTTTCCCTTAACCTCGTCCCACACCGGTTCTTACGCTCCGCCGACGACTCCTTTCTCCAATCCTTAACCGTTATGGGAACTCTCTCCTCACCAGATTGCAGGAATGAGCGGTATCGCCCTTACACTTGGGAGGACCTGCAAACGCCCGTCGCATTGAAGTGGAGAATTTGCGGTGTTCTCCCGTGGCCCTTTGCTCGATCCTCGGGCCTTCCTCGCCTTACTCGGCCCTCGACATTTCGAACACAGGTCGGCTCGACACTTGGAAGTTGGCTGCGCCCCTCAGGAGCACCTTCTACTCTTTCTTGCGATGAGCCGATGCTCTCTAATTGCGACATTTTGAGTTTTCCTATCTACCATGGACAAATATTTGACATGAGAGAAAGCAATTCGTAGCTATTATGTGAACTTGATAATAAATCATTGTTCTAGTATATTGCAGTACATTAACAGAGGAAAGAATGATCTTCAAGGAAAGTTCGGCAGAGAAAATTTCGTAGCTATTATGTGAACTTGATAATAAATCATTGTTCTAAATCGTCTGAACGATAACTCCTAATCTCTACATAGGTTTGGTCCTAATCCCGTTCGAGGATATGTGGTTGGGCAAGTTCTGAGGCGTTGTACAACTCAGAGAAAATTTGAAGATCTCCTGCTTGTTCTCTAGATACACGTCTCGACAACTGGTCAAGAGGGTGTGCATCCGGAGAACACCGTGGAGACGCTACCAAATCTACTCGTGAGTTGTACAACGCCTCAGAACTTGCAAGAACCACATATCCTCGAATCGCCAAAAACGTGGACAATTCGAGATCGCTTGCTTATAAATATGTCATTACGGCATATTTATAAATAAGCACTCTCGAACGGGAGACGTAGGTTACGCAACCTAAACTCTTAACATATACTGAGTACAGAAGCACATATGAGAAAGTAATGAAAAAAGCATCGTAACATTCATGGAAACAGGATGAGGGAACATGTATATCATGAATAATTGAATGTAGAGGGCAACCCATCAATTGAATATATAATGGAAACAGGATGATGAGATTTCTATGTGATAAATAGAACCCCACCACTAGGTCACAACAGAACCCCCTCACTAAGTCGACAATTCTTTCTCATAACAAGTTGAATGTACCGAACATCCTAAACCCTCTCCCTCTCTCAAAAGAAGAAACTACAACCGCAACCAACTAATTCATACCAGGAAAAGAGTGCCCTTGTCCTTTTTTTTAAAGAAGAAGGTAGCCAGAACGCGGGATACTTTTGCCGTATTATCACCTCAAAAGATTAGCATCATGTTGTCAATATTTCACTATAATGTGCACACAACTGACAATCTAGTCCACTTCAATTCCAATACACTATTGCAGTTTGCACCATTTACATCAAAGTTATCTATTTCATTGCAGCGATGTCCCATTGCACACACCCATACCAAATTTGCATTTGGAAGTTCACAGTTCTCTATGGTAAGCATGATATCGATTATCGTCTTGCATCAAGCAGGGCCAGTGCACTGATGGATGTATCACTACTTGGATCAAATCACCACTTCTATTTGCCGAAAAAGTGGGCACTTACATCAAATTTGCAACTTCCTAGTCACATGGCTCTAAAATCAACTCTAATAGTTCAATATAAATGCAACTAATAAACCACCCCGACATCGACAAGGCAACGCTTTTCTTCACCGCAATGACAAGCTCAAACGGCAATCATTGTAGCATGGGCAGAACACTCCACTGGCGAGGTCGGGGTGAAGGAGCCGGGGTGTGAGCGCGGCGCGCGGCTGGAAGGGGGAGGGCGCGGGGTGGGGGCGGCGTCGGTGAAGTAGGCGGCGCGGCGAGTTTGGGGCGAGGCGGGGGGGCGCGGTAGGGCGGCAGTGGAAGTGGGGTGGAGGGGTGGGCGGGTGAGTGGGGGCGCAGCCGGAGGGCGGCGGCGGTGGCGGCGGGGTGAGTAGGGAGGCGGGGTGGGGGCGGGTGGGCGCAGTAGGAGCGGTGGCGGTGGGGGCGGGGGGTGGAGTAGGTGGCGGGGTAGAGTGGGGAGAGGCGGGCGGGGGGTGGAGTCGGGGCCAGCCGGGGGGGCGGTAGGGGCGGTAGGGTGGAGTAGGGGCGGAGGGCGTGGCGGAGGGGGCGGCGACTGGTCGCGTTGAGGCGAGGCCGGGGGCGCGGGGTTGGGGCGAATCGGTCGGGAGTGGGGAGTTAGGCGCGTGGAGTCCAAAGCTTAGTGAGGCCGACACAAAAATACGATACCTATAATATTACTATCGGTTTTTTCATTAAACCGACACAAAGTATTATATATTACTATCGGTTTTCCAAGAAAACCGACACAAATTTTTTTTTATTCCTATCGGTTTTTTTAAAAAACCGACACAAAAAAATACATCTTACTATCGTTTTTTTTTAAACAAACAGACACAATAACTTTCAATTACTATCGGTTTTTCGACAAAACCGACACAAAAAATATAATATTACTATCGGTTTTTTTAGAAAACCGACACAAGAAATAAACATCACTACCGTTTTTGGATCAAACCGGACCAAAAAAAAATATTACTATCGGTTTTTTGAAAAAACCGACACAAAGAACTCCATATTAGTATCGGTTTTTAAAAAAATCGACACAAATTTAAAACATTACTATCGGTTTTTTAAAAAAACCGACACAAAAAAGACAATAATACTATCGGTTTTTTGGAAAACCGACAAAAAAAATAAACATCACTACAGTTTTTGGATCAAACCTGACAAAAAAAAATATATATTACTATCATTTTTTGATAAAACCGACACAAAGAACTTATTATTACTATCGGGTTTTTAACAAAACCGACACAAATGATAAACATTACTATCGGTTTTATAAAAAAACCGACACAAAAAAACTACATTTACTATCGGTTTTTTTAAAAAACCGACAAAAAAAAGTTCTATTACAATCGGTTTTTACAAACACCGACACAAAAAATATAATATTACTATCGGTTTCGGAAAAAAACCGACACAAAAAAATAAATACCACTACAGTTTTTGGATCAAACCTGACCAAAAAAATTATATATTACTATCGTTTTTTTTGGTAAAACCGACACAAAGAACTCATTATTACTATCGGGTTTTTAAAAAAACTGACACAAAATTTACTATCGGTTTTTATATAAAACCGACACAATGTAATATTACTATCGGTTTTTTATAAAAACCGACACAAAAAAGTACAAATCACTATCGGTGTTTTACTAAAACCGATACAAATGTTGTTCAATGCACTATTTGCTTTCCTGACAAACCATGAATTCTGAACTTACAAAAATATCTGATCAAAGAGTGAAAAGGCCATAAATTTTGCAAACATAGTTGGAAGTTTTTGAAATTTTGCAGGAACGTACTTTGTGATACTACAAAACTATTCCAAAAGGATTACGGAAAAAGAGTTAGCATTGAAAAAAGAAGCCCAAAGTCACTTTGTAGGCTAGATTTTTTGTTCAAAGAGTCTCAAAGTCAAATCTTTCTCAAACGAAGTCCGAGTATTTTGAAAATTGCGAGAAATGATTTGGTGTGGAGTGCCTTCTTTTTCTTGCTTCAAGTAGATGATACATACCATAATCCATTGAAATTTTTTTGCAAAAGTTTCACACGTACACGTAACCTTTGCAAACACGAAACTACAGTTATGTACAATACAAATATTTCAAACACATAGCAACTGATACAATGATGTACTCCTTTTATTTGCAATACAACCCTTCCTGATGATCTACACGCATGTAATTTCTTCCATGTGTGTCATCGTCGCCACTAAGACAGGCCCCATCCGCAAACGGAGGTATTTCATCAAATTGGTCGTATTCTTCTTCATCTATGACATTTTCGACTCCAACGATCCGTCGCTTGCCATGAAGGACGACGTACAACCTCGGATTGGCCGGATCACGCACATAGAAGACCTGATTTGCTTGCTTCGCAAGTACGAGTGGGTCATCTTTATAGGCGAGTCTGTTGAGATCCACAAGAGTAAAACCTCTCTTGTCGACCTTCACTCCATGTAGGAGTCCCACCCACTTACATCGCAACAATGGAATTTGGTATATTCCGTAATCGAGCTCCCAAATTTCTTCGATTACCCCGAAGTAAGAGTTCATTGCCATTGAGGATCCTCCTTTCGAGTGATGTTCATCGGAAAAAGCATCTATGCTTACACCACTGCTTTGAACAGTACTCTTATCCCGACTTTCGGTGTAAAAGGTGTACCCATTAATATCGTACCCCGGCCATGTCTGTACATTAAATCTAGATCCGTCAGCCAACCATTTGATAGTCTCACTAACAGAGACCTCCGCCCTTTGTTTGAACCATGTGAGAAATCTATTGTTGTGTTCTCGCATGATGGAAAGCTCATCCATTTGTGGATTCTCTTCCGTAATATCGACTTGTCTTTGCTTCGATGTACCTGCAACTTCGCTCTCTTTGCAAGAGGTATCGGATGCGCTTTGCAATACATATCAAACCGTGACCTCGTTAGTTTCGATCCAACGATTCCTTTGCCAGCAAGTCTGCCCTTATGGCGAGATAGAGGAACACCGATTGCTTGTCTTTTCCCGAGATAGTCCACGCAGAACTCAATAACCTCTTGATACCATAACCTTCCACAATACTACCCTCGGGTTTCACCGATTCCTCACGTAGGATTTTAATATACCCATGTACCTCTCGAGCGGGTACATATAACGTAGGAATGCGGTCCACATATCTTAATCTCTCTAACGAGGTGAACAACAAGGTGGACCATGACATCGAAGAACGACGGTGGAAATGCATCTCAAGTCGACATAGAGTCTCGCACCACCTCACTCTGCAAGTTGTCTAGCACGTCGGGGTCAATAACTTTGCAGAGATCGCATTGAAGAAGTAACACAACCGTGATTGCAAACCTGACATCCTCTGGCAGAATATTTCTTATTGCAACTGGAAGCATTTGGGTCATCAAGACATGGCAATCGTGGGACTTCATGCCCAACAACTTCAAATCATCCAAGGACACAAGCTTCTTAATGTTCGCGAGTAGCGGATGGAACTTTAATACCATGGAGACATTTGCAAAGGTCCTCTTTCTCCTTCTTGGACGAGTGTAGCATGCGGCGGGGATATACTGACCTTTTCCATCCTCCTCTATCACCGCAAGCTGGGCCTCGATTCCCATGTAGGCCATGTCGCGACGAGCATTCACACCATCCTTTGTCTTTCGGTATGTTCACAGATACCAACCAAATTGTCGCGAGACATTCTTCTCAACGTGCATGACATCAATACAATGTCGAACATCTAACTCATTCCATCATTTGTAAGTCCCAAAATATTGACCTCTTCTTCCAAATGGTCCTAGAACGAATGATTTACGGCTCTTTCCGTCTCGAACATCGATATCCTCTACACGTGAATATACTTGCCTTCCACTCATAGGGTGCGGTCTTGACGGACTTCCTCTTTCAACAGGATACCAACCAAATTGTCGCGGACATTCTTCTCAACGTGCATGACATCAATACAATGTCGAACATCTAACTCATTCGATGCACGGTAAGTCCCAAAATATTGACCTCTTCTTCCAAATGGTCCTAGAACGAGCAGATTCTACTCTTTTCCGTCTTGAACATCGATATCCTCTACACGTGAATATACTTGCCTTCCACTCATAGGGTGCGGTGCGAACGGACTTCCTCTTCCCATCAAATTTGTTATCCATCTTACGGTATAGATGACTTGGTAGAAACCTCGGTGACCCATATACACGCTTTCTTGGAATTCTACGACCATAGGCTCTCGGTCTCCTCTTCACAAATAGGACACACTTTTGCTCCTTTCAGATCAGAGTCTGCCAAATTACCAAGAGCCGGAAATCATTTATGGTGCAAAATACCATAGCAGTAGGGTGAAATGCTCTCTTCAGACGCATCCCACACAATGACCCCGCATTCCACAATTTTACCAAATCCTCGATCAATGGAGCGAGGTACACATCAATATCATTTCCTATTGTTTGGGTCCCGAGATTAGCAACGACATCATGATATACTTCCGCTTCATGCACAACCAAGGAGGAGGTTGTACATACACAATGAAGCGCCACGTCTTTGTGGCGCTGCTCATGTTACCAAACGGATTCATTCCATCGGTACTCAATCCAAATCTTATGTTCCTCATTTCGCACCAAACTCATGTTTCCAATCGATGTTTCTCCATTGAGCCGAATCGTGAGGTGTCTCGACTTGCCATCTTCCTTTCGAGACTCATAATGCCAACGCAACAATTTTGCTTCTCTAGGATTTGCAAACAACCTTTCTAGACGGGAATGATGGGCAAGTACCACAATACCTTGGGCGGTGCACCTTTAGTGACCTCTTCACCCTCGTTGCCCGGCTCTACGCTTCTTGTCGTTACGCTTCTCCTTTTGTTTGTACCGAGGCACACCGCAAACCGGACAAATGTGCGACTCGATGTGCGTTCACGGTACAAGATGCAATCATTTGGACATGCATGTATCCTTTCTATTTCCATTCCCATGGGACATAGTAACTTCTTCGCTTCATAAATGCTTGTTGGCAACTCGTTTCCCTCGTAGCGGTCCGATAGAAGAACTAGAAGTGCATTAAAACTTGTATCCGTCAACGGTGTTTTGCCTTGATTCGAACAATGCAAGGACCGAACCTAACTTAGTGTATTCGCTTTGCAACTTTGTGAGCAGTGGTTTCGCATCGTCTTCCATCGCTTTTAAACTTTCCAAACTTTCTTTACGTGTAATTACCCTCCACATCCCGCAACATTTGCTCCAAATTCTCCTCCTCAAACATATCAAATTGCAACTCATCATCCGGTTCCGCCGTGTCTTCATTGCATACCTACAGGTACTACCTGTCTCCCATGATGGATCCAACACGTGTAATTCCTCACGGCCACGTCGAATCGGTGATCCTCAATTTGAGTGAGTTGTTAAATCTTCCCAGATTGGTGCAATCAATGCAAGGACAATATATGAAGTTTACACCCTCCTCACCATGTCCTCTTGGCAATTTTTTGAACTCCTTAACACCCTCCAAATTCAAAGACTCACACGACTTTTGCATACATCCATTCCTTACGGTTCATCCGCAATTAAACTTCACCCAATAAATTATGCACAAAATGGAGCGACAACAAGCTAGTTATTTGAAATATTGAGACATCATTTGATTAATATTACCTTTGCAAAATAGATGACAATTTCACAACATATATGAAATATGTACTCCGATCGATACCTATATTCTTCCCCGGTTTAGAGCTTCCAATTTCCTAGATAAGAGACATACATTTTTAACATGAACAATGATATCAAACAATCTAATTATATAGTGCAAGAACCTCTGGATCTTTTGACTACAACGAAACAATACAAGGGTACCAACGATGACTCCTAATCTCTAAATAGGTTTGGTCCTAATCCCATTCGAGGATATGTTGTGTCGACAAGTTCCTAAGCCGTTGTACAACTCCAGAGAAAATTTCGACAGCATCTCCCCGCTATTCTCCATATACACGTCTCGACAACAACAGTCAAGAGGGTGTGTATCCGAGAATACCAAGGAGACGCTACTCAAATCTCTACTCTGCAGCTTGTACAACACACCAGAACTTGCGGCACATATCCTCGAACTATCAAAGAACGTGAACAATTCGAGATCGCCGCTTATAAATATGCCATTTCGTTCGGTATATTTATAAACAAGCATCCTCGAGCGAGAGACGAGGTTCCGCACCCTAAACTCTAGCATTCATCGGTGACAAAGAATAATAATTCCATATTAACATCAAAGCACTACAAATTAAGATAATTAAATACATGTGTACATGCTTGTGAAATAAAGGGTGTGAAATCGATAGGATATACACAATACCAATGCAATTTAAACTTTCTTGCGACATATCAAAATTACATAGTGCAAAATTACGAGGGTTTGAAGGAATGCTCACATTTTGAAGAAAACCACAAATTATGCAAAATGAGGGAAATCTCCTCAAGTTAGGGCTTCAAATTTACCCTCTTAACACCCACCCTTGAGGATTCAAATTTTCTCACCCAAGTATTGCTTCCAACCACGAATATGAGCTATTTTTTCGGTGGCGGCGGAGAAACCTCCTCTGAACAATAACAGAGAAGAGTTCACTCGAGTGGTATAAATAACCTAACGAGGTACATCACTATCGGTTCTCATATAAAAGCGATAGTGATGTGATCATGCACATCACATCGGTTCTTATAAGACAAGCGATAGTGATTATCATAGTCATCACAATCGGTTCCTACATAAAAGCGATAGTGATGAAGTATGACACATCACTATCGCTTTAAATAAGAAGCGATAGTGATGATAATCGCACATCACTATCGCTTCTCACAAAAGAACCGATAGTGATGAGCGTCGCTCATCACTATGGGTTCTTTTGTGAGAAGCGATAGTGATGTGCATTATCATCACTATCGCTTCTTAAATAAGAACCGATAGTGATGTGTATGTCTTCATCACTATCGCTTTTATATGAAAACCGATAGTGATGATAATCTGCACATCACTATCACTTCGCGCATAAGAACCGATTGTAATGTTAAGGTGCTACATCACTATCACTTCTAACCCGAGAACCGATAGTGATTATGATTAATGCCTCTCCTAAGTCATCTATCACAATCGTTTCTTCCTAAAAACTTAAGAACCGACACAGATGAAGCGATAGTGATGTACCATTCTGTAGTAGTGGGACTTTCCTTCCACATTATTAATTTTCACCCCAATAGAACCTTGGCGAACAATTTTATAAATCCATTTTTGCCATTTAGAGCCAAAACCTCTAAGAATTTCATGTAAAAACTCTAGATTGACTTTGTCATATGCTTTCTCATAATCTAGCTTAAGCACAAGCCCACCCTGTTTACTTTGAAATGCTATGAAGTATCTCATGAGCTGCCACTACACTTTCCAGGATATAACGACTTTTAATAAAAGCAGACTGAATATTAGCAATCAAACTATCAATGATCATGGCAAGCCGTTCGATTAACATATTTTGTAAAAATCTTAAAGAAACAATTAAGTAAACTGATAGGTCTAAGACATATTTCTAGCATCATTCTCCTTAGAGATTTGAGTGATCATAACAAAGTTCAGACGATATAAATCAAGGTCATCCTTTTCTAATTCATGAAACATAGGAAGTAAATATCCTTTAATAATTTCCCATAAATGCTGATAAAAACATAAAGGAAAAACCACCTGGCCCAAGGGTTCCATTAGAATAAGAACCAAAAACAGCTTTATTTACCTCCTCTTCTGTAAAAACGAGCCTCAAGTTTAGCATTTTCCTCACCTGTTACCTGCTCATCTTCATTGAAGGAATCTTTTTTTTAAAAAACAAATTGGCCAGGAGCTCTGGCATTAACTAAAGAAAGAGAACTACAGCCGGGCTACAAACACGCACACACCCACATGCCCACGCACGCACACCCATACTTGCACCCGGCCCTCGCGAGCGCGCGAGGCATGCACCTGGCACCTCAGCCAACTGAGCTGAGCTCAGTAAGTCTTTATAAAAATCAGTAGCAATATTAAGTATATCATTAGAATCATGAACCAGAACCACCCCATTAGGACCCTCTAATAAATGGATCATAGATAGTCTTTCTCCTTCTCTGATTAGCTACAGAACGAAAATAAGAAGTATTTTTGTCTCCTTCAATGCCTCTTTCTCTAGCCTTCGGTTTGGCTTTAGTCTCTTCCATGGGCCAACTTTTATTCAGTTCATTATTAATTTCTACCATTCTTTGCTTTCCTCAGCAGAAAGAGTTCAAGTTTCAGAAGCAATATCTAAGTTATCAAATTCAGCAATCAAACTATCCTTTTTTTCTTAACGATTTGAGTATAGATTGGTCTTCGTCCTCCTCCCCAGCCGTCCCAGGAGAAACTAAATTGTTTTGGATCCTTGACCAATTGATCCCCTGCTTCACTGGGAAACAATCCCCAATCTGGAATTGCTTCTGCTCATATAGATCTCTCCGGATCCATACGAGCAGTGACTGCGATGTGGGAACCCTAGTTTTTGGTATAGGAGTGGGCATTGACCACAATTTCCTCTTCTTCATCTGCACATGGGCCATCCTCTCTTCACCAAACTCTCCTAACGCCGTCACATTTTGATCATCTTTTTTACTACTCTGATTCCCGCTCACCAAATGCGATGTTTGATGCTTCACGCTTCAATCCAGCAGCGGCAATCGATCGGGGGTCCTCTCTTCTTCCAGAAATCATGCTTGAGTTGGCTCTGATTGGAGTATAAGGACTTACTTCTTGATCTCCTACTCTGCTTGCTATGAAGCATGGCGAGGTTCCCCTGCGAAATCATCGACGGAGATGAATCTCGGGGTGCCGAGGATCCCCATGATGCTCGCCGCACTGGATCGTCTCGTCTCGCCGGGATCTCCAAGGCGGGCGGGCGACGTAGACGCCTTCTCTAGGAAGTTCGTCTATTTAAACCCACAACCCCCCCCCCCCCCCCTCTCAATATTTTTTTTATCAATTGATAAAATATCCTTACTTACATGTGCCATTAATAAAATACTCCGTGATATCTCACTGACATGTGGACAGATATCATGGGATATTTTTCAATTACATCCAGTAAAATAGGGCATATGATCAAATCCCCCTATTTTTTTAAGTAAATTTTATAAAACCCTATATTTTATAGTCATGCTTGTGAAAGAAAACAACAGTATGTTTAGCATGTACCATGTAATCCACGTATTATGGTACTGTAGTTTTGTAAAACCCAAGTAAAACTGAGCAACTCTTATAAGTAGATTGATCAAAGTATAAAAATCTGAATAGTACTCAATTTTTGACCTAATTTGCACTCTTGAAGCTCAGATTTATTAAGGGCGGGTTTTATGAAACTATAATACCATAATACCTAGGGTTAGGTACCACATGCCAAAAATATTGTAGTTTTTAGCAACCAAGGCTATAAAATATAGGGTTTTGCAAAATTTACTCTCTCTTTTTTCATTTGTCTTTCTTTTGAACAAAATTATAAATCTAGCCTCTTTTCCTGACACGAAAGTACCAATAGACGACACGTCTCACCTATCACGAAATGATCGCTAGCACCTCACCCATCGCAGCAGATGAGCTACCGCGGTATCTGAGCTCGGTAGGATAGGGTACCGCGGTACCTAATCTCGGAAGAACGGGGTACCCAAGGTGGCGTTTGTCACCTGTCGTGCTTGTCGGGGAGTTGTTGTAGTGGATGGCGACTTAGGGTGTGTTTGGTAGAGCTTCAGATCTGGTGGAGCTGGGTATTCCTAGCTCCACCAGATCTGTGGAGCGGGAACTGTGAGTATATTAAGAGTGTTTAGATGGATTATCGTGTTTACATTTTAGACCAAAAATATAAACTTAATTCACTTTATTTTATCCTACAAGTTTCAGATCTCAGGTAAAATTAGGATCTATAGCTCTACCAAACAGGCTCTTACTGTGGTAGGAGAGCACGATAGGTGACATGTGTTGTCTACTGATGCTTCCATTGTTGAGAAAGATATTATATTTATAATTTTGTTCGGGAATAGGTCAAATATGAAAAAAAAAATACGCACGAGGAAAAAAAAAACACCGAGGCTTCCTTCTTTCTCGCTATCGCTCATTTCAAGAAAGTCTTGGAATGCTCGATTTTTTCCTTCCGAGTTGGAGTCCGCGATCGCATCTCAGCTGCAAACCTGCACTCTTTTTGTGGCTCCATGCTAAGGTGGCCATGCGCAGAGGCGCAGTGCGTGGTTGATTCTGTTGCAATACAATGATCTCGTTTCTTGTACGGACGCATCCCGGACGCGAAGGTCCATACGCATCGTTTACTCACACCCATTCAAGTTGTATATATATGCATACACATTGATCAATAAAGTGTATGAGTTCTTATAATTTTTACTTCTTTCATTCTTAATCAAAACACGTTATCAGCACGTAGGCTCTTCCGATCACAGCAAAGAACAAGATCAAAGGTAAGATGCCTCGGTTTGGTACCTTACCTCCATCTTCTGTTCTTCTCCCTCGTCTTGTCCTCGCCGTGGAGCATGCGGTTCATCCTGGACGCATCCGTCGCGCCGACATTGAAGCCGTCCTCCGTCGCGCCCTTCGAAGGGCTGAGCGTCGCGGTGGCCGGCGTCGTCGTCGACGTGGCCGGCGCGCCATGATCGTTGGCGCCGACCGAAGCCGCATCCGCCACCACGGCGCTCGGGTTTTGCCGGCCTGCTGGTGGACTCACTTCTCCTCCTCGCGATCGGCTCCGGCGTCGACGCCCTCTCGCCGACCTCCGCTCGCCGCATCACCGCCGTTTCTCCCTATCTCTCTTCAAACTGTCGCCCTTGAGGCACGGAGGGGAGGGGAAGGCGGGAAGGGGTGGTAATGGCGGGAGGCGGTGGCGCTCGCGACGGGAGGCGGCGGCCATGGACGGCGGCGGCGGTCAAAGTGGGAGGCGGCGGCGGCCCGTATGGGGGCGGTTAGGGTTTGCATACGGGCCGATTCCGAGGTTGTTTCGGCCCGCACGTACAGTAATTTTTTTTTTCATATTTATGAATTTTACTTTTTAGTCCATAAATTCCAGTATATTTACATTTCAGTCCTTTTTCACAAAATAAGATCTTTTAGATCCTTGTAATTAACTGTTTTTGTAAATATATATATTTTATTATATTCCATACAATTCAAGGGCTTCATTACATATATGTGTATTTTAACTCACATATATTTATTGTTTTGCATTTGTTTGCATTACAATAATTGCATAAACAAAATGAAATAAATTTGATCTCAATTATTTATATATTTTTTTTGGTTTGTGACATAGAGGTAATGGAGTCTTAGGCATTGGCTACGATATGTTCATTTTCTTTTTGGATATATCAGCCTTGAGATCATGCCTATAGCAGTGATGAAATTCACCCATTATTTTGGTCTACATCATGTTTTCACAAAACTTGATGATTACCTCCACTATGTTCATCCAAATTGTATATTTTGGAATAATCCAATGGTCTACACCCTTTGTGGTGATTACCAAATTTTCTTTTATTTTTATTAATTTTGGTTATACACTTGGTGGTAGAGTCTTAGGCATTCGCTGCTGTATGTTCATTTTTTGAACATATCAGCCCAAAGACCATTCACTATGTATACCACTATTAATAAAATATAAAAGATTGGAGGTCTACACTATTTGTGATTACCTCTTTATTCCAAACCACATCCAATGTGTTATAAGATCAAATTTTGCCTCACTCATTACAACAAATACCATAGAGATTTTTTTTAATTTACCACAGGTAAATTAATTAAATCAATGGTTATCCTTTGTAGGAGTAATGACTGTCAAGGAGTTTGATGAACTTGTCTTGGACGGACACAACTATCCTACATGGGCATCCGATATCAGGATTAGTTTTGCATCCAAAGGTTTTCTGCATACGATCGAGGAACCTGTTGAAGGGAATCCTCATATCACAGATCAACAAAGATATAGCGCCTTATTATATTTAAGGTTCTATATCCATAAAGATCTCAAATATGAGTATCTTATGGAAGAAAACCCCCGTGTATTATGGCTCGCTCTTCAAGAGCGCTATGAACAACAAAAGGAATTAATTTTGCCTGAGGCAAGTCATGAATAGAATCATTTGCGACTTCAAGATTTTAAATCTATCGCTGATTTCAACCATGTTGTTCATAACATTTGCTCCAAGTTAAAGTTTTGTGGAAAAGAACCTACCGAAGCAGACAAGATAGAAAAGACTATCTACTATGCTTCCGGCAGATCGTGTATTGCAGCAGCAATACCGTGCTCAAAACTACCAGGTTTATTCTTGATTGATTCATACATTGACTCAGGCTGAAAAACATGATTAACTTCTTTTGAAGAATCATCATAAGCGTCCTATTGGTGCTAAACCTTTACCTAAGGTCCACAATGTACAGCATCAATCTAAGAATAAAAAGAATTTCAAAGGATTTACCTCTGGTAATCTAAAGAAACCAAGTGGTAAGCGCAACCACAACTGGAAGCGAAAATATAATGCAAAAGGAAAAGGTAATGTGAAGCCATCAAATAACAACAAGCGTTGTCACAAGTGTGGTGGTACTTCCCATTTTGCCAACAAGCGCCGTACCCCCAAGCACTTGGTTGATCTCTATCAGAAATACCTTAAGGAAACAAAACAAGCACCAGCAAAGAACTATGAAGCACATTTCAATCTTTCTGAGGCTGCTCTAAAGGTTGGTTGCTCACAAGCAGAATCGATGGATATTAATCAAAATATCCCATCTCTTCCTCAACAAAAGAATCTCCCATCCACGGATGACATGATCATAGAATATGTTTCTAATGATATGTTTGGAGATCTAAGTTGAAGCTCCCCTGATGGTGATGGTTTTTATTGTATATTGTTGTAATTTTATGCAAGCCCTATAAACCTTTTTGAGTTGTATTAACTTCCTTGTAATTTGGAGTTATACAAACTCTCTTATATTGTAATATCTTATTTTTATGTTTGATATTTTAATATAGCAAATAATGAATGTACTTCTATTTGTTGAATAAAGAATTTTATTTCTTCTTTCACTATAGATGTCTCATGAAGTCAATCTCCTAGAGGAGGAATTATGCCTTGTGGACAGTTGTACCACAAACTCTATACTTAGAGAAATCAAATATTTCCAAACTCTTAAGAAAAGAGAAGGAAATATTTTGACCATCGCCGGACGTGATGCATTGATAGTTGGTTCTGGTCAAGCCACTATCTCTCTTCCAATGGGTACGAAGATTATAATCGAGGATGCTTTATTGTATCCTGATTCAACTCGCACCCTACTAAGTTATAGAGATATCTGTAAGAATGGGATTCATGTTGAAACCCATATAGAGAATAAAGAGGAATTTCTTCTCTTTACTAAACTTACTGGATCCGGCAAACACATTTGTGAGAAAATTCCATCACTCGAATCTGGATTGTACTTCACATACATTAAGCCCATTGCAACTGTTGCATATAAAGTAATCTTTCAAAATATCGATGTATTTCAAACTTGGCATGATTGACTTGGGCACCCTGGTATAGGGATGATGCGAAAGATTATTACCAATTCTATTGGTCATACTTTGAGTACTGCAAAATTCCCACAATCTTCTGATTTTATGTGCACATCTTGTGCTACTGGGAAGTTGATTTTAAGACCATCTCCTCTTAAAATTATTGCAGAACCACTTAAGTTCCTTGAACGTATTCAAGGTGACATTTGTGGACCAATTTCACCACCTTCTGGACCATTCAAGTATTTCATGGTTTTGATTGACGCATCTACTCGATGGTCTCACGTGCATCTTCTATCAACACGTAATCATGCATTTGCAAAGATAATGTCCCAACTTATCAAGTTGAAGGCTCATTATCCTGAACATCGAATTCAATCAATTCGCATGGACAATCTTTGCGAATTTACTTCTCAAGCCTTCGATGATTATTGCATGGCTTTGGGAATTCAAGTTCAACACTCTGTACCATATGTCCATACTCAGAATGGTTTGGCTGAATCCT
Source organism: Otatea glauca (assembly GCA_036346275.1). Classification (NCBI taxonomy): domain Eukaryota; kingdom Viridiplantae; phylum Streptophyta; class Magnoliopsida; order Poales; family Poaceae; genus Otatea; species Otatea glauca. The sequence goes on from CM070714.1 coordinate 46,993,653, forward strand.
TGATTAAAAGAATCAAACTCATTGCTAGACCAATTTTATTGAATAGTAATTTACCTACGTCATGTTGGGGTCATGCAGTCTTACATGCTGATGACCTAATACAACTACGACCAACTGCATATCATGAATCTTCTCCTATGCAGTTAGTACGTGGAAATCCTCCAAATATTTCCCATTTGTGTAAATTTGGGTGCGCGGTGTACGTACCCATCTCACCACCTCAGCGTACCACTATGGGTGCACACAGGAAACTGGGGATCTACGTGGGATATCATTCTCCGTCGATCATTAAGTATTTAGAACCTCTTACAGGGGATCTATTTACTGCTCGATACGCTGATTCTATATTCAATGAAGATCATTTTCCGGCATTAGGGGGAGACTTCAAGTACCAGAAAGAATGCCGGGAAATTGATTGGAATGCACGAAGCATTTCGAATTCAGATCCACGTACTCACGAATCGAACAACAAGTTGAAAATTATTGATTTGCAAAACATTGCAAATAATATGCCAGATGCATTCACCAATTACAAAGGTGTTACAAAATCTTTGAATCATGCCATTAATGTACCAGAAAGAGTGGAGGTACCAATCAAAACCACTCATCCCCTGACTAGCAATAAGAGGGGGAGAAGCATGGCCAAGAAACAGGATTCTACTTCTTCCAAGCGAAGAAGAAAGCGTGGATCGCATCCCAACCAATGGTTAGAAAACAACAGTTGGAACATTCTGTTCAACAATCTAGCTCTCAAACGCAAGTGCATTTATGTACTAAGGTTGGAACATCTGAATATCTTAGATCCATCATATTGGGAAATAATGATGAATCTTTAAAGATAAATGAAATTGCCATCAATTTTATTGATACTGGAGAGTCTTTTGATCGACGAGCTACATTTGTCGACACTTATTTTTCGAACAAATTCTCAAACCTTTGATCCGGATCCTAAATCCATGGTAGAGTGCGAGACGGCGCCGATTGGATCAAATGGAAAGAAGCAATCGAAGCGAAATAGCCTCACTTTATAAAGAGAAGTTTTCTCGGCGATAATGCCTACACCTCCTCGTATCTTCCCGTGGGATACAAGTGGGTTTTCGTCCTAAAGCGAAATGAGAACAATGAGGTTGTGAGATATAAAGCAAGGCTAGTAGCACAAGGTTTTTCGCAAAGGCACTGCATCGATTTCAATGAGACATATTCTCCGATAATGGCGGCATAACTTTTCGATATCTTATATCTTTGGCGGTACAAAATCATCTATCTATGCGAGTTAATGGGCGTAATGACCGCATATTTATATGGGTCATTAGATTGGATATATACATGAAGGTTCGGAAGGAATTGGTATACCAAATCCTCGGGCAAATCGCAACATGTATTGTATAAAATTGCAAAAGTCATTATATGGATTAAAGCAATCGGGCGAATGTGGTACAATCGGTTAAGTGAATTCCTTAAACTTAAGGGATACACTAATAATGATGATTGCCCATGTGTTTTCATTAAGAAATCCCCCAAAGGATTCTGTATCATTTCAGTGTATGTTGATGATCTCAACATCATTGGTAATGAAGCAGATATTAATGAAGCACGTCATCATTTAAAAGCGGAGTTTGAAATGAAGGATTTGGGTCAAACTAAATATTGCTTAGGTTTACAACTTGAGCATTTACCTTCAGGAATTTTTATACATCAAGCCGCTTATATCCAGAAAGTATTGGAGAAATTCAATATAGATAAATCTTATCCATCAAAAACTCCTATAGTGGTTCGATCTCTAGACATAGAGAAATATCCATTCAGACCTAAGGACGATGGAGAAGATATTTTGGGTCCTAATATTCCATATCTCAGTGCCATAGGAGCACTTATGTATCTTGCAAACTGCACCCGGCCAGATATTGCATTTGCAAATCAATCTGCGGCAAGATCTGATCGCTCCTACTAAACGTCATTGGGCGGGAGTTAAGAATATCTTCGATATCTTAATGGCACAAGAGATCTTGGTCTTTATTTCATGAGGAGCCCTGGTCCAATATTATTGGGTTACACTGATGCTGGTTATCTATCTGATCCCCATAATGCGGATCACAAGCAGGCTTTGTATTTTTACAAAATGGTACGACAATTTCTGAAAATCTTCAAAGGACCCTAGTAGCTACATCCACTAATCATTCTGAAATAATTGCATTATATGAGGCATCACGCGAATGCGTATGGCTTCGCAGAATGATTAACCACATCTTACAATCATGTGGTCTTGGTTCTCTACTGCTTGTGTTATTCAGATGGAAACAGGTTACATTAAGAGCAACATCACTAAACATATTGCTCCTAAATTGTTTTATCCCCACGAATTGCAAAAGAATGGGGAGATAAACATCCTGCAAACTAAATCTTGTGATAATCTTGCAGATTTATTCACCAAGTCTCTACCTTATTCCTTTTTTCACAAATATGTTGAAAGAATAGGTATGAGAAGATTCAGACATTTGCAGGGATCAGGGGGAGATTCTCTCTGATCAGAAACCTTGTTCCACATCATATTGTACTCTTTTCTTTTATGAGGTTTTTCCTTCAAAATGATTTTTTCCTCATTTAAAGTTTTTAATGAGGCAATATTACCATAAGTTTATATATCATATCATGATTTCTCCTTATTTTTCCCTATATGGTTTTTGAGGAGTTTTTCTCATGGTGGACTCGATCAAGGGGGAGTGTTGCAATACAATGATCTCGTTCCTTGTACGGACGCATCCCGTACGGACGCGAAGGTCCATACGCATCGTTTATCCACACCAATTCAAGTTGTATATATATGCATACACATTGATCAATAAAGTGTATGAGTTCTTATCATTTTTACTTCTTTCAGTCTTAATCAAAACAGATTCTATTGGGATCAACGGGGCTCCGGATCACATTTTCGGACAGCTCTCGCGGTCCTTTTGGGCTCTTGGGTCCCACCACCTTTCGACGAGGTTTCAAATTTCGTTTCAAGTTCACAACTCGAAGATAGGCGAAATTTAAAATTTTGGCGAAATCATGGAACTTTCGATGAAATCTGATCAAAATTTGAAATCCGGAATTTTTGAACGAAAATTCGGTCAAAATTACCGAAATTTCGCCGAGAAATACCGAAATCTCGGTGAAATTCAACTAAGCAAAAAATAGTCAAAACAATGCTAAATTTTTTGTGGATGGTACTCACACATCACTAATATTGCCATAAAAATTTTATATGATGACCAAGAATGAGGAATTTAAAAAAAATGTCAGTGCTACTGTCTTGATAAAAGGCTGATCGATAAAATTTCAACCAAATAAAAAATGGTACAAACAATGTTAGAACATTTAAAAAAAATTGGATGATCTTGATACATCAATAATGTTCCTATAAAATATTTAGATGATGATCAATCTGAGGAATTTTGGAAAATTAGGACAGTGCTATTGAAGGCTAACTGGCAAATTTCAACCGAATGAAAAATGATTCAAACAACATTATAATTTTCTAAAAAATTGGATGGTCCTGAAGCATCACTAATGTTCTCATAAAATTTTCATATGATGATCAAGCCTGAGGAATTTTTAAAAATTATAACAGTGCTTCTTTTCTGATAAAAGCATGAAGATCAATAGATAGATTTGATTGAGCAACCAAAAAAGGTTAGAAATTTTAAAACTTTTAGAGAAGGGAACTGAGGAAATGATTAAGCTCTCATAAAAAATTTCGATTATGATCACACTCCAGTGAATTTATAAAATTCTTACAATGTCACTGTACCATTTATGTTCCTTGTGTTTTTTATTTTTGAAAGATAACAAATGAAGTTCAATGCATCCATAGATTTAATTGAACAAACAAAAAAATTATTTTTTTGAAACTTTTAGAGAAGGGTTCTGACGCAATTCTTAAGCTCTCATAAAAATTTTGGATCATGCTCACACTCGAGAAAATTTATAAAATTTCGACAAAGTTACTGTCTCAATTATATTTATTCTATTTTTATTTTTTTTAAGATAACAAATGAAGTTCAATTATTTTTAAAAAAATTATGTATGATCCTACACTACTAAATATAGTACCATAAATTTTTCAAAGCATGATCAAGCTTGTACAATTTTATAAAAATATAAAATTATTTGTACCGAAATTATAAAACTCCTCAAAAATTCAATTCTCAACAAATTTTTGTGGAGATGACTTTCTTAAGCGTTATTGTGCCAAATGCGGTAAAAAAGTCAAAATCCGGTCAAACAACCAAAGATTTCAGCGAGATTTGGTAAAATCTCGCCGAAATTTCCTAATACTGTAGCAATTTGATTTTGTTTTCAAAAAAAATTATCCCACCGGGATTTTGTATCCCATCCTCGGCCGAAATACGAGATCTCATGAAATTTCGCCGAGATTTCATTCCATGCCTTCGGTGGGTCAGGCTGTTGGATTGTGTCGACATCACCATCCGTGCTTTTGCTAAGCGCACTCTTCTCTCGTCGAAGAATTTGTCTTGAAAAGAAAAAAATCCATATAACACCTCAAAATTTTCTTAAAAATTCATTCAGCATCCCCGAACTATAAAATTATATATTTGACCCCTGAACTTTGTAATCCAGTTCAAACAACACCCAACCTAGTTTTGTACAGTGGTATTGCCTACGTAGCGCAATGAGTAAACAATTTTGCCACGTAGAATGATGTCATGATATGTCAAGTTTAGGTGAATGACGTGTGGAACCATAGGGACTTCTCCCCAAAATTGAAACAGAAATGGAGGGAGCTATGGATGGTGGTCATGGAAGCGTGGCTAGGAAGCTTGATATGGGATTAACCCCTATAAGACCCATATGTCACTAACTTAATTTGGCTAGCATATCATTCTACGTGGCAAAATCGCTCACTCATTGCGTGACAAGGGCAATACCACTTGTAAAACTAGGTCGATCAGGGTATCATTTGAACTGGATTGCAATGTTCGGGAAATCAAATATTTGGTTTCATAGTTTGTGATGTTGGATGGACTTTTGTGCAAAATTCAGATTTTCATATGGACTGATTCCGTCTTGAAAACTTGGTCCTCTTTTGAAAAGCACCACGGTGTTTTTAGAGTGCGATTTGCAATCGTCCAGGTCTTCACTTTTCGAGCAAGGCTTCCATGTTTCTACTCCTTTGCAGAGGTTACATGAATCTTAATGCAACACCAAGTACATGCTGCAGTGTTGTTCCATTTAATTTAAATAAGTTTTACAAAATTGTAGATTTTTTTATAAACTATTAGAAAACTACATATTTTAGCTTCTATTTTACAAAACAACAGATTTTAGGATAATTTGTATCACAATTGACTGTTTCCTGTAACGGGTCTGACAGTATGGGTCCACAAGGCAGCCTCACACATCTCCATTTCTCATTTTACTCACGCGTGAGGCTGCCATGTGGGCCCATACTGTCAAAACTGTTACAAGAAACGATCAGTTCTAAAACATGTAGTTTTATGACACAAGTTCTCCTAAAATCTGTAGTTTTATGAAAAAAGAAGTTAAACCTATACTTTTAGTTTGTAAAAAAAACTTTAGTTTTGTGAAATTTACTCGTTTAATTTTATTTTCTTTCTTAAGGGTTACAGCTAGTTAAACATGATTACCATTTAGGGCTCAGCAAATGAAAGGTTACAAAATCAAATACCATGACACACTTGCGTCATATCGGTTAGACCAGTCACTGGACAGTCTGCTTGTTCTTGTGGTACTAAATTTCTTGGGAAATACTTTGGTGTTATTGAGGTAATGTTTTCACCCAGCAAAAGCATGTGTTACAGTGTCTGTTTGGATTGGCTTCTTCGGCTTCTCCTCTAAAGCTGAAAGTTATTCAAAACGGTCAGCTTTTTTGTGGTTAAAAGCTAAAAGCCAACAACCTACTTGTATTAGAAGAAGTTGGAAGTTGAAAACTGGCATGAGGGGGCTTCTTACATCTTCGATGAGTTGGGGGTTCCAACTTTGCCCTGGGAGTTAGATAAAAATTACCTACCTCATACTAGGTATAAAAACTCATATACCTCCTTCTGTTTCCCATTCTCCTACCCACACCACCTCCGTGAAAAGCTAGGTTGATAAACATCAAAACTCTTTAGTCCAACCGTTCCACGCGTACAATTTTTTTGTCCAGCCGGAAGCTGCTTCTAGAAAAAGCTACAGTCATGTTAGGGCAGGTACAATAAGACCATCTCAGCTTACTATTAGTATATATACATCAGTTTTATCCTATGTGAAAGAGTAAGAAAAGAGGAGAGAGAAGAGAACCGACTCTTATTTAGCAGGCAGCATCGCACGGAAAACAATGTACTATAGCCAGTAAAAGCCCGTGTTGGAGCTGATGCGAGCTATTGTTTATGTGTTTTGACAATAGACACAAAGATGAAGTTAGAGCCTGTTTGTTTTTGTTGTGAATTCTCCGAAAGCTGATTCTGGATTGTGGTGGTAGAGAAGCTGATTTTGGATTCTAGGATGGTATTTGGTGGGTAATTATTTGGATCTTTTAGCGGCATTTTCATATTTGTATTCCTCAGAATCCACAGAAACACATATGAAGTGGACTGTGGATTCTAGTGTATATGGGTCAGGCTGAATTATAAGAATCGATTTGTAGAATCGGGTTATTTATTTTTTATTCAGTTTTTTATGCTAAAATTCACAGTAAAAACAAACGGACCCTTAGTGTTGAAAGTTCAAATAAGATGCTTTAGTGTTTTTTTAGACAAACTTTAGAGATAGCTATTATATAGACTGAATTTACTGTTTACTTTAGATAATATGTATAAAGGATAGAGTAAATACTGAATTTTAGTATTGTACTGCTCTTGTTTCTGAAACAAGGCCAAAGCGGCGTGCGCAAAGCAATGGATAGCGGCACCGACGAAAAGAAAAATGTAGAAAGCACGTCCAGAGCCTGGCCTCTGCCAACAAAGTAACAAGCTGCGGTGTACCGCGAGTGCAACACTGCTCAGTATCCAGATTGCAGATTTTGGCCAAGCAGCACGCACTAGCCTTGCTCCACTGATCCGAAGCTCCGCTTCAAGGGACTGGTCGCCCATTCGCCATGGGCTCCTACCACTACACCTCGCAATTCGTCTTCGCCACCGGCGACTCCAACCCCAACCCGGCCACACAGAAACCCACCACCGTGCGAATCCCCATCACCTCCCCTCCGGAGAGATCGCCGGACGTGGCGGCCGCCAAGATCCAGGCGGCCTTGCGGGGCCACCTGGTCCGGAGGCACGCCGCGGCCGTGCGCTCTGCCGACGCCGAGGCGTCACGGCTCGAGCGGCTGCTCCGGCGACAGGAGACCGTGGACGCCGTCCGCGGCGACGAGCGCGAGCGCGCGCGGTTCTCGGAGGCGCTCATGGCCGTGCTGCTCCGCCTGGACGCCGTCCCGGGGTACTACCCGGCCGTGCGGGAGGCACGGCGCGCCGTGAGCCGCCGCGTGGTTGGCCTCCAGGAGGTGTTCGACGCCGTGCTCGCGGCACCCGAGGCCGACACGTGCGGGGTCCCGGCGAGCCTGGAGCAGGTTCTTGAAGGGATCTGGGGCGGTGCTGGTGGAAAGACGCCGGCTGCGCCGGCGGCGGCGGTGGAGGAGGAGGTGAGGAGTGGTGCGTGCTGGGGGAGGTTTTTTGGGGGGGTGTAGCGCGTAGCGTCTGCGCCTGGGTGTTTGTAGTGTACTAGTACCAAGGATAAATACATGTATTTCGTGGATGTATACCATGGTACAATGATATGAACATGAAATGAATACCTATAATGATATACTGAATGCTGCTTGTAATTTGTCATTCGACAAAGAACCCACTTGTATATTTCTCCTGCTGAATGCTGATTGTACTTGAGTTGTAAATATTTTGTTTGATGTTGTTTCGCTCAATTCCTGTTCTCCATGAATTTTGCTGGAGTTTTCCCATTGCAATTTGGCATAGTAAAAAAGGTCAAATACTGCGAGATGCCCCGTTCGATGAACCGATCAGCGACAGTGCGACACACTAGATCAACACCATGTTTGGGCAGCACCTACCACTTGAACAAAAGCACTTTGGTCACTGTAATTCGCACGTTACAACGTTGCATTGCTGTTCTGGAACTTGCTTTGTCGAGATCCAACGTTCAACTTCATGTTTCTCACAAAGTTCAGCCGTTCCGTACCGTACTACTCCTACTGTAGTCAGGCAGTCATTAGTAGCCCTAATTGGCAGTATCCTTGTAAGTTGTAACCCATTTTATACCGGAAAAAGCAGGGCTTATGCATATTTGACACCAGAACGAGGACAGATAGCAACAGCATGCATGTAGTGACGAATCCAGGATGAAGGTTGAGGTGGGGCTCTTGTGTCGAAGTTCTAACTCAACATACGTGTATTAATGATACATCTATCGATATATTGCCAACTAAATTACAAATTCATACATATTAAATTAGAGAGACAAAAATATCAATCGGTCAATAGAATATAGACTTGAGGCAATAGAATACAAAAATCAGACATCAGTTATCACAACAAAAGGCATTCAGGCATGAGGCATTGCATTGGGACTTGGGGCAATTTTTTTTATACCGAGCAAAGCAATCAGTGGCGTTAGCGAATTAGTCTGGCTCTGGTATCCTCGTCCTAGCATCAATACGAAGCTGAGAGGCTCCTCGTCCTAGGTTGCTCTTCCTTGCCGATCGCCTCGGTTTCTATCTGGGCTCTGGCGATGCGCGTTCGGCCGCCGGCTGGACGGATTGAGCCTTGGTTCCTCTCTAGGCTCTGTAGATGCGTGTTCGGCTGTCGGCTAGACGGCGCTCCGAGCTGCCGATTCCTCTTCTTTGGTGATGCGTTTACGCGCGATCGCGTCTGAATGGTCTCATCACTGCGCGAGGCGACATCGACATTGTTTATCTCTTGAACTCCACAGTGTTGCGCTCTGATAAAGGATCCGAAATCTTGTACGGATGAAAGCCCATCTATACCCCTTTATAATGTACCTAAGCAATTTTTTCTACGTTCACCCTAAATAATGCACCTCATTAGAGATGGCCCAATATTCGTGCACCCAGCAAAACGTCCCCTAAAACTTGCATTCATCAAAATGAACGTCTCAGATCTTTCCTCAGTTTTACTCACCTACATCCGATGGCCATTATTTAATGTGTCTAATCATCCCTGTGGCCCACAACACACCTCTCCCATCTACATATTTGGAAGGAGAGCGAATCAAACAAGGAAATAAATAAGGAGGATCCGTATGCAAGGAAACCAGACTTGAATTTTTTACTGGCCAAAATTGTACATACTACATATTTGGAAGGAGGGTGAATCAAACAAGGAAATAAACAGGGAGGATCCGCATGCAAGGAAACATGACTTGAATTTTTTTATTGTCCTCGCATTGTGATCGTATTTTTTTTCCGAATATGACCCTTCTCGAGACTTTTTTACGGGTCTAGCCCTATAGAGCCTAATTTCAGTGCACGAAGCGCTGAATTTTTGTTTTTATTTTTTATCTAATAAACCAACGATGCGTGAGTCTTTGCTTAATTTTTTCAATTTTTCTCGCGGAACCGTGATCGGTGAGCACTTGCTTTAATTTTATCTTTTTTCCTTGCGGATCCAGTGGTCGGCAAGCGCAGATTTATTTTTCCATATTTTTCCGAAATCATCCTCAGTAGCCCACAATGCACCTTCCTCACCTCCATCAACAAGGAAAAGGAAACAAACGTCTTGGAATCAACGAAAAGGAAACAAACGTCCTGAAAAAGGAAAGTATCATACATTACGTGCTGGAAAAAGGAAACCGGGAGATGGAGCGCGGCCGGGAGAACGCAGGTCTGCAATGGCTCCACGGTCGCCATCGGTGGCTTTGCCGACGCGGCGAGGTTCTTTGGTCGGCGACCTCATGTCACATTGCCTCGGCAAATTTATAATTTAAATTTTTTTTGAAAATAATTTTATTAAGTACAAAATAATCGAAAGTTTTTTTTGAGAATTTTTCTAGAATTTTTTAAACTAATGTGCTATCTTTTCAAAAATCCTTCTATATTTAAAAAAATGAAGACAACTCACCTATAGCTTCTTCTAGCTGCAGCCCAGACCAGAGAAGCTTCTTCTCTTCCCTTCCTCCATTAAAGCAAGAAAGAAGATCCAAAGCTCCATCAATCCCGCACCAAATCTCCTCTTTCCATCTATGGTGTTAATTCCTCAAATTCCGTGCTCTATTGCCAAAATTTCTTCCAAATCTGATTTGATCCCAAATTATGGTTTACATAAATATGCTTGTTTCGGGGCTATAAAAACCGGCGAGCTCTCCTCCACCCCATCGCATTGCGTAAATCCCCAAGTGCTCCCTCTTGTAAAGATCGCCGGATTTTGGAGGTAACCCAAGCCATCACCGTCATCTTTCGTGAATTTCACCGCAACCGTGACTCCTCCCATGCAGCGGTCTGCGGCGATCTCGCCGCACTGCCGCCCCATCATGCGATCGGCCGGCCACCCCGGCCTTCCCTCCCTTATGCTGGCCAAGCCGAAAAGCACGCTGTGCTCTCTGTGGAAGCTGCAAAAAAATAATCTAAAATCGAAAAATTCTTTTTTCTTTCTCTTTCTTGATTTAAAATCTTTTGGGAGCCCGTTTTCGCCCATTCGACGTCCATTTAGTTCCGTTTTTCTTTCTAAATTCATTTAAAATTCTAAATTTCTCTTTTATTATTGAGTGTTGTATTCATACTTATCTTCTCATTTAATTGATAAGCGGGTGTACTGCCGTCGTAGCGTTAGCACAGGCACTATACTAGTGGGAGTAAGGGATCCCATAACTAAATTTGATGACTCACTTGCTTGATAGTATTGTTTTCTACTTTTCTTATTACATCTTACTTCCAGTTGACAGTTACTAAACCTATCGATTTGTCGTCATGGCGCCACGTCTTTGCTTCTTTCTGGCGTTGAGGATACTAGAGGAGGGGGATTCGGTCGGCCGGAGGTGGGGCTGGCGCAGCCCCAATGGTGGATTCGCCCCTGCATGCATGGACGGGTGATCAACAACCTTCGGTTCCAACTAGGGTGAAAATGTGACCATCTTTGGTTTGATGATAAATTCGTCTCACTAAACCTTATCAAAAATTTAGTTATCAAATTGACCATCAATCTTTTACCTAAAGGTTGGCAAGCAAATGAACTGAAGAACTAAGGGAGAAGAGAATCTTATCAAAATTTTGTAGCTAGTCAAATGCTTACTAAATTTGATCAACACTATTAAAATTTAGTAAGATAAATATCGGTAACCATTAGAAGCAAACCAAATGGGCTGACCGATGTCTCAGACGCTTAAGCTTCAGAGTTCCCAGAAAACAAGTCTCGCCAAAAGAAAAGCTTTTTGACAGATAAGGTGCAATTTCTAAGTTTTTCTTAAGGATATTACGAGCTTCTTTTGTAACTCCTAACTGCAAACATCATTAAGAAGCCGATTTCTAATAGATGTTTTGTCGAGGGATTTCTAAGTTCTGACAGATATGAGTACCTCGAGGGAACCACGTCTCGACGCAGCGACGGAGTTGTGACCGAAAGGAATCTTGATGTCTATCTATTATACATACATAAGTGTGATTCAGTAAAAATTTCATAAGGTCGCGTATTTTATTCATGGCCTCTGTTAATTTAGACGTGTATTAAAGGAACGCACTCGCATGTATATGCATGTATTGTGCGTGTGCACTTGTGGCAATGGCGGATCCAAAATGAAAATAGAGAGAGGCTTATGGGTTTAACCTAGCGGTCACGGAAGAGCTAATATTAACTCTGGGTTAGTTGATCTACCTAAAATCCTATAAATTATGTCGCACTACATGCAAAGACCTACAAACAACCATTGGCAAGGCCTTTGTAATCTTGCGACATTTAGATCCCGTATGTGCGCCTCCTCTCTTGAATTGGCGTTATGATTTTTTTTTCTATATTCAAGTAGGTAGCCTTACAAATGTGTTGTAGATGTTAATTATGCACATAGGCATTTCATCAAACAAATTAAGGATGTACTACTTAAGAATTTTAAGATAGCTAACAAAGAAAGCAAGCTAGCATGTTTTAATATTAAAATACAATAAACTGACATCAAACAGGGAGATACAAAATAGTAGGGGTGGGAATTTTTTAACCGAACAACCGAACCGAATTAATAAAAAAAAACGATTTTTTCGGTTTATATTTCGGTTCCTGTTTTAACACTATTTGGTTTTCGGTTTAGTTTTTACGTACCAAAAACCGAACTAACCGATGTGCCGAATCATCAGTTACAAAAAATCCCCATTTCCCACCTGACCATAGATCGAATCGGCACTAGGCAGATTCGCCACTCCATCCCCAATTCCCCATTTGGGGCAACCCTACCTCGTGCAACCACTCAACCACGACGTGCACTCCTCCACACGCTCGCCGGCTCGCCACCAACTAGTGGCTCATCGGCGTGCAGCGCTTGCCGCAGGCGTAGGAGCTGGCGATGTTTCTACTCGCATCCTTGGGCCCTGCCCCGCCCACCGACCGCCTCTTCTTCTCCACCCGGATGCTCCGTCGGAAGATCCAATCCTCTGGCGCATCGCTCCCCCACCCGGTGCGCTGCTCCTCAACGTGCTCCTCCTCGCCGTGTGTCGGTTCAGCCTCGGACCCCTAGCTTCTCACGCAGATCTGCCTAGTGCTTGTGGCGCTCATGCTTCGCGCGGATGGAGGTGTGGATGGTGGACGAGCTCCACGCGAAGGGAGGTGTGGATGGGCTGACGAGTTCCGCGCGAAGGGAGGTGTGGAGCGTGGATGGGCAGACCGACGGAGGGAGGTGTGGATGGGAGGCATGGATCTGTGACTGCCTCATGCTCATGCTCCGGCTCCGTGCAGATCTATTGTGCTCGAGTTCCTCCTCGCCCAGTCTGAGAAGGCGGTCGCGGACGACGGGGTCCCTCTCCACGAGTGCAACCTCGTTGCCTACTGAGCAAGATATGCCTGCTATAACCTTCTTCACAAAATTTTGGTTTATCGAAAAACCGAAATAACCGAACCAAATTTTTTCGGTTAATTTAGTACGGTTTTTGAATTTGAACCGAGAAATTTGGTAGCTAGTTTTAAAAAACAAAAAAAATTAAACCAAAATAACCGAACCGATATGACTGAAAAACCGAATGTCTACCCTACAAAATAGCATCAATTTACAATACAGAAAAGAAATAATGATTCAACATAAGTAGAGTAGAGGGCTAAAAGCCCACCTTAGGCCCCTTGGGTCAGCGCCTGATGAGTCCGTACCGTACGTCTTACTTTAATCGGGGGGAAAAAATAAACATCTCGAAACAGAGAAACAAACCCATGCAACCCAACTACACAAGCTGCGCAAAAAGAAAGGAATCAGGATTCAGGACCTGCAGTCCGCAGTCCGAGAGTAGATCACTGTATAAGCCCTTAATTTGTTTTTTTTACAAAACTGGCTTCGTGCGATTTTTTTTATAAAAATAACCTCTTTAGCCCGTATGTTCCGCGTACAAGGAGCGTGAAAATAAGCACGGTACGACACGACACGAGGCACATTCTGCGCTTAGATTGCACGAGAAATTGTCGTGTCGTGGTACCAGCGCGCGGGAGATCAGTGTCGTGACATCTCGATTTTTTGCGCTACAGACTGTGGCTACAGTAAGGCACAGAGTCCCGCGCGCGCGGGAGCTAGCTTCCACTGCCTAGCAGCGTGGAAGCTGCTCCCTGTGCATGAGAATTAATTTTATAAAAAAATTTATAAGCTAGAGGCTATTTTTCTAAAACAAATTCGCACGAGAATTAATTTTATAAAAAAATAATTAAGAGGCTAATACAGTGAGCAATTTGCAGTCCGATTGAGCAAGCATATAGCAGCAGTCCATTCCGTTTCCCCATCCAGCCTACCCGGCCCAATCTCCAGCCGCACGACATACACCGAAGAAACCAATCAACCAACGTCATCTAGACGGTCTCCCGTCAAGCGACTCTCATCCACGCCGTCCGTCCAACCCGGATGCGGACTCCACCCACCAACGCAACTCTTGACTCCCACCACTCATAAACCGCTCATAAAAAAAAAAAAAAAAACTCTTCCCGTGCTCTGCTGTGTTCTACGACTAATCCAGTAATCCCCCCCTCTCTCATCGCCCCCGCCTCTAGTCTTCCCCAAAACTCCCCTTCGCTTCGCCCATCTCACCGCCATCTCGCTCTCGACTCCCCCCTTTCTCCTCTCTATTCTAATTAAGCGCCAAACGGGGGGACATTTGAATTGGCCACCGCCTACGCTTCGAGCGCCTTATCGAACCTTCTCGAGCCCCTCTCTCTCCTAGGGTTTCGTTTCGCCTCCCCCCTCCCTCGCTCGGCCATGGGGGACGCCGCGGCGTCGCCCCAGGCGGCACTGGGGAAGCGGCGACGCGTCGGCGGCGCGGGGATGAGGCGGGTGGCGGAGATCGTGATGGTGCTGGCCGCGGCCGGGGAGGTGAGGGGCGGGAGGGAGCCGACGGCGGCGGAGAGGGCGCTCGCGGCGGAGGCGAGGGAGAGGCTGGCCGCCGCCGTCGCCGAGCGGGCGGTGCGGCCGAGGGATCTGTTCCCTGGTGAGGCGGTGCGCGCTGTCGTCGAGGATCTCGGGCTCAACAGGGCCAGGGACCCCGCAGCCATGGGATTCCGCCCACCCAAGGCCTCCATCGCCGACAGGCTGATGCTTACTAAGCGCAAGGTTTGGCAATTCTCCATTCTCGCTTCCACCCGGTCAATAGCCTTGTGGTGAAGTAATACTAGTGACAAAAATTGTAGCAATTTGGTGATGATTGCGATATGAGAATGCTCGTGGTATTTTATAACTTCGTTAGCTAGGGTGACAATGCTGCTCGCAAGGCACAAGATATATCATTTGAATGCTACTTTATTTACTTGTTCAAACTGAGATATTTCTTGGAAAACTGTTCATATTTTGGTATGCTTCATTTACTCATGTTGTATAGTTCGATGCATTTTATTTGCCCTCATAGAGTTGGTACCTCCTAGGATAGATTTACTTCTGTCATGAACATGTTTTGAGTAAATATTTATCTTTACGTTAAGTGGTAGCTTCTGGTTTCATGATTCAAAAATTAGTATGGCTGTGAATTTAGTGTCTTTGTGGATTTGCTTCCCTTAAACTTACTATTTGTACAGGTGGATCTTGTTGAATTCATGTAATATTATTTTTTGAGACTGAGAAAAGAGAATTCATTTATTATTGCGTGTATGTGATTGTTCTCAGCATTGAGTGGTTTCACTTGGTCTTTTGGTTATGAATTACGATTACTTCTGGCTTGTCGATTAATTTTCTATTGCTTCATTAGCTAGCTGTTAGGAAGTTATCTGACAATAATCTTGTTGTAAGCTGGCGAGTTCACCCTGCTTACCTGTATACTATGGTCTATGCAAAAGTTATTGTATATCTGCCAATTGACCATTTTGGTTATGTTCTATCTATAGATGGAAGAAGTCAAGGAAGCTCCAGTGCATCCAACAACTAGCACACCTCAAACAACTGTCTCAAGTGGAACGGCTGAATTCCAAGGTTTTCATGCGCCTCCCATGTTTTCTGTTGGAGCTCTTAGGAATCCACCCGCTGTTGCAGCCTTGCCTGCTACTGCCCCAGTAACTTCTGCCTCCCTATTGAACATGAAACCGCCTGGATCATCGACTGTAAAACCAGTTACCAACCCTTCAGTTGTTGCACCCCATACGGGTCAACCACATGGTCCACATCTTAAATTGGACAAAGGTGTTAATGGTCCTCTGAATTCAACACGCAGCGGAGGTACTTCTTCATATTCTTGTCTGTAGCATCATTATTTATTTTTGTTTGCATTTTTTTAGTAAACACTTCCTTTTTAAGCTTAACATAAATTAGATGTTTGCTTGGCTCTGGAAGAATGTCTAAGGCCTTTGCATATGATCTCACATATAAATGTTTTGTACTGTTCACTGTACAAACATGGTTGTCACAATTTTCAAACCAAGAAAAATACACCCTTTCTTTCTTTCTTGGAGTTGATATATTAGAGGTGCAGAAATAACAGAAACATGGATTTTACTGTTTGTATAACTGCCAGTGTGGTTAACAGAAGCCTAGAAACCTCAAGCAGTTATTCAGGTGCATTTATGCTTGCTTGCATGTTTCTCTCTTGTGTCTAATTTTTTTTTCGCTTTCTCTCTGGTGTCTTTTTTTTCCTTATATGTATAATCCCTATTATGAAAATTGTTGTATTCCTTCTGATTCTTCTAGCTCAGAAACTAATTTGGTCGTGTTACTCACTGCAGCAGCGACCGTTGGCCACTTGAACAAATCACTTCATGATACATCTGTCAGGTCCAATCTAAATTCTGTACAGAGTTGCAATCAGGTGGTGAAAAATCAGGATCCAAAGGCAGTGTCAATTCAAGCTACGGCAGGCAACCCTGTTATAGGAACGGCATCTGTTCCTTCAAAACCTAATTTTGCCAACCACAATGAAATAGCAAAAAATGTTCAACACATTTTGCACCAACCTGCTAATCATTCTAGCTGGACTCCACCCTCTACTGGGTACATGCATGCTCGCTTGGACTGCCAAATATGCAAAAATGCTATCATGGATGTGGACAGTTTGCTTGTTTGTGATTCTTGTGAGAGGGGAGCACACTTGAAATGCCTTCAGCATTATGGTAATAAAGGTGTTCCTAAAGCTGAGTGGCATTGTCCAACATGCCTGGCACAGAGTAAGGGCAAACCCCTGCCACCTAAATATGGCAAGGTCACAAGAACTGTTGTAGCACCAAAGGCTGGTCTACCTGGTGGTGGTACACAGCTTTCTGGTCAGGGATTGGCAGAAAATACGGCTGCAATGGAAAACCAGCAAAAAGTGGCTGCAAATGGAAATCTTATCAAGCCAAAATCCATGCAAGCTGGCAGCACTGTGCACAACAATACTGTATTGGCTCCACATACGGCTACTGCTGATTCACAATCGCAATCAATTTCTATCTCCAGACCTGCAAAGGAAAGTGTGGATAATGCTGAAATCTTCTCTAATGAAAAGGAAGGAAATGGGCAACCATGCAGTAGTACAGCATGGCATAATGTGAAGCCTCCTGATGATCTTCAAAGTAGTGAATTGGCTGCTGGCAGTAGTACTGTAACTCACTCAGAGAAATCTCCTAATGAACAAATGAGCAGTGGATTAATGTTGCACTCTGTGGATTCAGCAAATTACGCCATGCATGGGCAGCAATCTACAGTAATTTCCGGGATAAATTTTTCAGATAATTCTTTTTCTGTTGCTTCTGAAGCACAGATCAAGTTCGAATCACATGCTCTTCTGAGCAGAGATGTGGAAATGGTTGATAATAGTGGAACACCAGTGGATCAAACTAGCAATATTTCTATTGAAGAAAAGACTGGGACCCAAGAAACCTCTGAGCCAGATACAACGAAAGATGTGGAGATGATTACCGACACTGGAACAACAATACACGAAGGCAGCAATGTTGCTACTGAAGAGAAGGTCCACACTGAAGCAACCTCTGAGCCACATACAATCAAATATGTGGAGACGACTACCAACAATGGAACACCAATATATGACGGCAGCAATGTTGCTACTGAAGAGAAGATACAGACTGATGCAACCTCTCAGTCACATACTGTCGAAGATATAGAAATGACTGCCAACGCTGCAACAACAATAGATCAAAGCAGTGTTGCTACTGAAGGAAAACCCCAGTCTGAACCAATATCTGCACTCAAAGATGCGGAGATGACTACCAGTGCTGGGATACCAACAGATCAAACGCAGCAGGCAAATGGATCGACTGGAAAAGGAGTAAGAGAACCTCCCAATGGAGAAGCATATAAAGACAAATCTGACTGTAATGCAATGTCAGATCATCATAGCACCCATCAGGTAATTTCGAACGGACTGTTACATCCTATGGGTGAAGCTTTATGCAGTCAGGAGGGTGAAATTGTGTGTTACATTGCAGCACCTAGAGAAGAAGCCAACTAGATTCAAATATTAGGTTGCATCCAAGTTTCTTTTGCAGGTGTGTTTCTGATCTAACCGTTTATTACAATAGATGATGCTAGTCACCTGGTAAATTTACTCTGTAAAGAAAATTGGCTGTTTCCTTACATATTTGATTTAGGGTTAGTTCCAACTCGTAGAGTAATATATTTGAAAATTAATTCTTCCGGTACAACTGCATCATGCATAACTTAATGACAGCCTATTTGAACCGTCATGGTCGAATATGTGTTACCTTGTGTGAGCAATATTTCTTGCAATGCTTCAAATGTTAGCTCAAATTCTAGTGCTAAACCCTTATGCAGGCCTTTCAGATTCTGCAATTTCTATCTGACCTTATCGTTAATTTTTAACAGATGGAGTTATGGTGAACTTACCAGTAGTTTGACTAGCATCAGTGATTAACCATGCTGTCTACATTCTTTTGGATCACTTATCATACATTGTCATCGCCAGCCATTTTCCCTCGAGGTTTTTACTACGCACCTACCTCTCCTAAAACCCTTTGAAATGGGCTAATGGTCCCATCTATTTCACCAGACTCAAATCACTCATTTTATTAATTTGACCAGTTTTTTTTTCCTTATGCATTTCTGTTGACATGAGGTTTACTTCAAATTCGTGCAGGTGCACACTGCCTAGAACACAGGAAATTTAGCTCCTTGGTGTGGTACTTTATGTAGTTTCTTTCAGTTTGCTGTTCCTAGTTATTCAATTCTTTTTTCTGTTGTTGTTCTGTGCTAATCTCTGATGCTGTAATTAGATAAGGTTTGGCTGAGTGAGGACTGGATTATTATGTTAGAATAATGATATTTGCCTTCATCGCCTTGGGGCAAGGGTTACCGAGTGTTCGCGATTGTCATCTTTGAGCTTCTCATCCATCATCTCATTCTCCGACTAGAGTAGTTGTGTGTTTTTTTTGTGTTTACTCGGTATGTTATTTTTTGCAACTCTAATGTGCCTGGGTCAGCCCTTGCAGCATGCAGGGACAAGGCGGATGCAACAACACATTGCCAAATGCCAATTAGAATTTTGTACTCTTATGTTGCTCACCTACCTTGTTTGTCATCGCCTGCATGTCGCGAAATATCATCCATACGAAGGTGGTGAAAAAGAAGAAGTTAAAACACCATATTGACATATTGTTACGAATGGTCCGACAGTCTGCTAGGCTAGAGAGCCATATGCGATATACCTACCATCGCAATTCACACATCATCTGACCCAAGTTAAGTACATCAATGTTCATATACCCAGGAAAAGGAAGCAACGTATACAGACCAAGGACAACAGAACACACATCAGCGATGCAACTCCTCGAATGCCTCTGAATGCCGACGGCTCGGGAGCCGGAGCGGCAACTCGGTCCTGCACCCGCAGCGACGACGTACCAGACACTGGAGCACGCACGTTGACGCGCAGCTTCAGCCCGCTCCTGCACTTTGCCGGGTCGGCACTGACGAAGTACCTCGGGCCTTCGTCGTCGAGGCCTACCGTGCTGAGCCCTTCCGTGTACATCCCGATGGGGTTGCCGACCTCGCACGACTCGAACTCCGCCTCGCCTCCGACCTCCGCGACGCGGCTGTCCGCCGCCAAGTACGCGAACCCTGAGAGCAGTAGCATGTCCCACAGTTCAGATTTTCGAACGTCACAATGCATGCAAGAATATGCTGTATACTACCTCCGTTATATCTCGGAGGATTCCGGCCACCAGGTTCACTTGAGCCGAGAGAGAGCCGGCTCGGCTCACGGTTCGAGCCCAGCCGGAAAAAAATTTGCGTTCGGGTCTTTTTTTATGAAAAAAATTACATATAGATCCTTTTCAGGGAAAAAAATTATGGATAGATCTTTTTTGGAAAGGGAAAACAATATTGCGCTTATGTCCTTTATGCGATTTTAAGAGTCGCGCTGAGGTTCTTTTCCAAAAAATCAAAATTACGTTTAGGTCTTTTTTCGGTTAAAAACCACGATTAGGTCCTTTTTGTGGGAAAAAAATGTATTGCGTTTAGGTCCTTTTTTCGTTTTTTAGCGTTCCGCTTAGGTCCTTATTCGGAAAAAAATCGTTTAGGTCCTTTTTAACCAAATAAATATGAAAAAAACGCGATTACGTTTGTATCCTTTTAGCTATTTCGCGTGTTTCCTCGATTTTCTCGCGTGGGAAACGTAAATCGTACGTTTTCTCGATTTTCTCGTGTGGAGAACGACGGTTACGGCGTGACACATCGCGATCAATTATGTAGTGTGACTGATAGATGGGAGAGCCGAGAGATGCACGCGAGTACGTGACGTGCGTACTGGTGGAGTTACAGAGGTTCTCTCCGACGGTGAAGTGCCTGTCTGCGGGCCATGCAAGAACGTCGGAAGCCACGTCTCACCCAGGGTCGCCTCCGACGACATGTTGATGAACAGCAGCAGCTACAGCTCCAGCGAGGACTACATGTCGATGCGTGGCGACCACGGCCAGAAACAGAACGCCGAGCACGGCGGCTGCCACGCCATGCTTCCCAACGGAGACGACAGCCATGTCGCAGCCTCGCAGGAGGGAAGAGGGGATGGCGCTGTAAGCCTGTAACTGCTGTTTCATGTGGCCGGGATGGTTGGTTGGCTAAAGCAGCAGTCCTGAAACTAACAGTCCCCTCCGCACGAGAATGGTAGGTTAAAATTAACGGAATTGCTAAGAGCTAGACGACTGATTTTTCCGGACGCCGCAACAATTTTTTTCTACGTGTTTTTTCGTACACGTGAAACATTTTCCTTCGATAACAGTAGACATGTCGATTCGGATCGCTGCAACATTTTTTTTCTACGCGTGAAACATTTTCCTTCGATAACGATAGAAATGTGCTTGCGAAAAAAAATATTACAGACGTTGGAAAAAAAATTGCACCAGCATCCAACGAAACATTCAACAATCGGACGTCCGGCTTCTAGTGTTTGCCTTAACGGGTCTCTTCTGGATTTGATCCGGCCAACAGGCCAGTTTCATTCGCTCGTGTTTAACGATCTCACTCGGTTAAAAAAATGCAGGCGCCGCGGGTGCGGAACGATTACAGAATCTACGGGACGCGCTGCAAGCACAGTGCGTGCATGGCGTACCTCGGTCGAACTCGGAAGAGCTTAACTCTGGCTGCTGCTTGGTACGGGAAATATGTTGGTGGAGGACGCAAGCAATCCGCATTTCGTGCTGCGAGTGCATGCACTACTGCACTAGACAGGGGAAGGAGATCCTCTGCTCACTAAGAGCATGTATAGCATTGGAACTTGGAATAGGAGTAGGAGAGGGTCCAAGGCCGAGGGCTACAGAGATGTGCATGTAGGCAATTCTGATCCGTCAGATCAAAATATGCATGAAATCCCTATGTGGACTGCTACAGTTGAAAGCCTACGACGCTTTGAACCAGTGGCTGATTTGGATTTCGGCATAGGGGTGCGAATATGAAAGTTGGAACTTGGAAGTATGTAGTGCGAACGTTCAAATGTAGCAACTTACATCTTGTTTGGACTACAATCGAAATCACAAATATTTTAGAAGAAAATTACCTGATTAGGCCATGTAGGTGTATATATGCACTAAGCGGTGCAAATGTTGAGTATTTATCCGATGTATGTAAACGTATACAGAATATACCTACCGTATACTTGATTTTTTGCCCAAAAATAGGGGTGCAACTGCACATCCATGCACCCTGCCAAATGCGCAAATGCTCTGAACAATGATTTGCTATGGAGGGAGATCCACTGCAACTTAAACGAACCTCAAAGGTTTAGACCTTCCGATCAAGCGAATGAACGGTGCAGATCTTTCAAATCCGTGTGCTACGAAGTTTGCTACAGTACAGAATCTCTACACTAAATTTGCTACAGTCCGGACCGATGAAAACAGTCGTTTTTCGATTCAACGGTACACACACAACTGCTTAAGTTGCGATCCCTAAGGGACTGCACCGAACCTGTCCATTTGCTATATATAGTGCTTGTTTTGCATTGTGCACCACCTCTAACTTAGTTGAAAGATGGAATGCAAATACTAGACAGGGTGTAACAAGACGATCATCCAAGCGGCGAAGCAAATGTTGTTTCTTTTATTTCACAAATTATTCAATTTGTGTATGTAAATGTTCACATATGATGATAGTGCATTAGCACGCCAGGTTTGATGCCTCCATGGATCCACATGCATCTTGTGGATAGGTCCAGGGTTCGCGTTATCGTCGAAAATCGAACAAAAACCGCGAAAACCGACTGTATCGACGCAATTCGAGATTTCATACCGGTCGGCAAACCGGTTAAATTGAAATTCAAATTCGGAAAATTTAGAAAAATTTGTCCAAAAGCTCCCTAAAATTAGTATTAATCGTGTTTTGACATGTGGTATGAAAATTTATTGAAAATCCGAAAGTTTGAAATGTTTTTGAGCCAAACCGAATATGGAAAAAGGAAAAGACAAAAAAAACATTAGGGGCTGCAGCCCACAATGTAGAGGCCCAATAGCTCATTCGGCCCACGAAAAATTTCCACACATGTAACACGATTCTGGATGTTTTCGACAGTATTATTGGGCTTCATTCGTTCCCCATCCAGCCTCCATTCCAGCTCGAGGTACTTCTGCTCAGATCCGGCGTGGTCGAGCAAGAAATCGACGAGCAGCAGTCGAAAATAGAGCGGTACAGGGCGAAAATCGAGACTCCATCACCGAAAATCGAATGTTCCACAGCACCGACGATTTTCCTCCAAAGCCAAATGGTTTTCGAGAAATATCGAGCGAAAATCGGTGAGTTCCTTCCATTCTCGTTAGTATGCGCAAAAGATCAGTAGATGTATGTCGACTGTTGTAGTCGGCAATGAATTTATGGGGTAGGTGCTTGATCTCAAACTCGAAGGTCACACAAGACAAGGGGTTTAGACAGGTTCAGGCTCTCGCGGAGGAGATAATACCCTAATCCTGTGTGCTGGAATTATGCGGATCTCTTGGATCTAGGGTCGCTCAAAGCGCAATATGCTCTGGGCGATATGTGGTGTTCTAGGATCTATGGCTTGATTGCTCTATGCTTTGATGATCGGATCCTATGTTGTTGCCCGCCCTCTCCCTTATATAGCGGGGGTGGTGCGGATTACAGAGTTCTGATCGGTTTGGAGATTCCGATCGGTTACAAGATTCTAGTCGGTTAATAGGATAGAGTTTACATCTTTATCTATCATATCTAAATATAAGTTCAACTTCCTTTAGGATATGTCCCCTTGCGCACGGCAGCGGGGCCTGACGCGGGGAGTATCTTCTGGGCCTCCCTCTTGGGCCCGCCATGCAGATACCCGGGTTCTTATATTCCACAATGTACTGCTGCTAGCATGCATGGAGTGTATAACTGGCGAATTTGCACCAGACATGAGCATTATATCTGCAGGGTTTGATGCAACAAGGTGATATCCTTTGGGTTGTATAGGAAATCTTTTATATTCACATTGTATAGGTTTGAAAATGGTACTTAAAGTCTGAAATAGGAAAAACAACAGAATGAAAACACAAGTGATGTTCATTGTGATTAAAGAGATAAACCATATAGTAATAGTCTAATAGAGCATTAAAATTCAATACTGCCAACTGCCACGGCATGTAAAATGGAATGAAGGTGACCTTGAGCAAAATGTGTTACTATGTGATCTCATTCATATTTTGAACAAAGTGTAAAATAGACAGAAATTCATATTATATACTGCTGGACAAATGTTATTTTGCATTAACTGTCATAAAGACATTGTGAGGCATAAAATCAATGACATAAATAGTGTTCTATTTCCAACATATATGAGTTATCATGAATATATGAGAAGCAAGAAGATACCATAAAACATATTCAACAGGTTCTTTGGGAGCATGTTTCTGTTTATTTTGCAATTGTAAGTATACAAAGGTTAAGTTTAGTAGATGTTCGTAGTTTTCTTATTCTGTTTATTGCGAGGCAGATGTCACTAGTTTTGTCTGACAAAGAGTCTGATTATCAATAGGTTAATTGTGATTATTGACTTGTTATTTTGTATTAGCAGATAGTAGACCAGGACGATGTTGTGTGGGAGCACGACGAGAAGGTGAGTGCTGGATTTCGATGCAAGTACAATCATTGAGCAAAATGTGTTACTATATGATCTCATTCATATTTTGAACAAAGTGTAAAGTAGACAGAAATTCATATTGTATATTGCTGGCAATGGCACATCTAGAGGAGAGGCGACGGTCTGTTGCCAAGCCAAGGATGTTACGAAGTTCATCGCAACGACACCATGTTCTTCCACAAATCCGTGGATACGACAGGCAAAAGTCAGGATTCGTCGTACTTGCACAAGGCACCTGCTCTTATTGCTCCTATTCTGAAATCTATCTCAAGTGCGCATGTTGTAATGGTGGTTTGCATTGTGTTTGTTGACGCAGAAAATTGCATCAGTGGTCGATGAGGTGGGTGCACACAATGTTATGCAAATTGTCACGGACAATGGTGCCAACTAAAAGAAGGCATGCAGGCTCATTGCACGGGAGCACCGCAACACGTGTGGCAGCCTTGTGTGGCCCCACATGATTAATTTGACGCTGAAGCAGATTGAAGAGTTCCTTGACCACGCTTCTGTCATTGAGGGTGCTAGAAAAATCTCTCGATAGATTTACAACCATTCCAAACTTCACGCCATGATGAAGAAGCACATTGGGGGCGAGTTGGTCAAGTGGAATGCTACTCGCTTTGGAACAAACTATATATTTTTGGACAGTTTCCTTCGTCGCAAGGATAAGTTCTTGCAATGGATGGCTTCGGAGGAATTTCTATCATCACGCTTTGTTCATACTGCAGTGGGGAGGTACGTGTACGGGTGACTCTCGAGCTTGGACTGGTGGGACAATCTCCATTCAGTTGTCAAATTTGTGGAACCGTTGTACGCCTTCTTGCGTTTCGCCAATCAAGATATGGTTTCCATATTGAGCGAGGTGATACTGCGGTATAACATAATGCGATAGGAATACAATAACGTGTTCCATAACTCTCCAGCTACTTTTGATCAATACATGAATATCATGGACCCTACAATGGGCGACCTAACAGGTGATAGTTATATGAACGCCGGTAATACATTCTTTTGAAATCTTTTTGCAAAATATCTTGTACTCCCAAATACATGTACTAATATGTTTCCTTCAATTTCATACTACTACCGCCTTGAACCCCCGAACGCATTACTCGTATGCACGACCAACACCTTCCTGCACAATCCCAAAACTTCCCCTGGTATTTTCCTTACGTCATATTAAATATAGTGATACTCTCATATTTCTACCTCGTAATTATTGTTGTCTTCGTTAACTTGCAGCACACTAGTAGGGTGTGTTCAATTCAGACACACCCACGCTTCAGTAGTTGGTTTAGCGCATCATTTCGTATTGCGTTTCTTCCAACAGATGCGAGCGCAATTGGAACACGTTCGCGTTCATCCACACCAAAGTTCGCAACTGTCTGTCATACAAGAAGCTCCATAAGTTAGTCTATGTAAACTACAACTTGTGGTTCAGAATCCAAGAACAAGAAAGTGACAAGTTCGCAGCCGAAGACGATCCATTCCAACGTCTTATGGAGCTTACACTATGCGACGCAAAAAATCTAATCCGGCAGTGGATGGATAAAGAGAGGTCCAATACCGATCCCTTGACAAGGATGACACAAAGAGTGACACCTCCTCTCATCATACCTCGTGACACACCCAGTAGACACTGATGTGTTGCGAAAGAATACTGGGGCTGCAAGCATCCCCAAATGGGCAGATTCGATAGTGGGTGACACTCACATGGGAAAAATGAAGCACCAAGCAGTGCCAACGAGAGAGCAAGCAAAAACGAGAGCTCCCTCAAAAGAAAATGGGAAGCTTCCTATACAGCACGAACAGTACGTAGGGAGTGATGACTCAACTGATAGCACTCCCACGAACCGTCGTAGTCCGTCGTACCAAGAGTCCAATGACAGTAGCTCCAAAATGGATAATAGTGGCGGTCAGTCCTCTGCTGATCCCTCCATCCCTCCCACTTCGCACTCAGAAGCACAGCTTTTCATATAATTTACAGATGAGTCCCAGTACACTCATGCCACACAGTACAAAGACCATGTGGCTTCACAATCACCTATGACGACTACTGCAGAGGGAGGGACCATCGAGTAAGCCATGATGCACCTTAGGATAGCGGTAGCTCATATAGCGTCGCCGAGACGTAAGAGAGTTATGGCTCATATCGCCCATACGACTATGTCATCCTGGATTCTCGTACGCAACCTCCCACCCAATGGGCCTAGAGTGGCAAGACTCTGAATTTTATACCATGTTGTACCAACATTGGGAAACGACTAGCCCATGAACGGGGTAAAGCTGGCACGAATATAAGGCGGAGTTGCTAGCTACACGACGATTGGTAATGATGTCCATTGAGGAGTACAATATGACCAACCAAGTGTACAACCAACAATACTACTTGTAGCCCCAAAGATAATGTTTCATTTGAATGTTTCATTTCATTGCAACTAGATTTTTTTACTAATATAGCGTTCATGTAGGTCTAACATGGAAGACCGATTTGAGCATGTTGTGCTATCATGCGGTACCACTTCTGATCATGCCATTGCTTGGATTGAGAGGGAAGCAGAAAAGGTATTAGAGGCAAGTGCACATTATACTACAGATTACTGATTTCTTCTAGCAAATATGAATGTATGGACATGCTTGCAATAGTTTGCCAGTCATGATACAGTTGTAAGCATCACAACAATGAAATAATTATTTGATTGTTCAATCTAGTCCGTTTTTATGTTTAGAATTTAGATGTTGATATGTTAATCTAATGTTTTGAAAGCACTGAAGTGTGGATTTGTTGGATTGAGTTGTTAACGGTATTGAAATAAAATGTTATTTGTTGATATATTATTGCTAAATGTCCACTTTGCAACCTGAGATTGTCTAAAATATAGCAAAGGTCATGCCGAAATTTTCTATTTTTTTCATAGTTGTGCTATTATTGCAAAGTATGTACTGTACAACTTGACATAGTCTTAAAATGTACGAAAGGTCATGCCGGAATTTTATCATAATTTTTCATATTTTTATACATTTCTAACATTTTTCCTGGTTTTTTTGCCTTTATCGCCTTTTTATAATTTTTTTCTCATTTGTTTTGCCTTTTTCTTATTTTTTTTCATTCTGTTCGCGATAGGAATATAATTTTTTTCTCATATTTTTATACATTTCTAACATTTTTCCTGGTTTTTTTTATTTTTATAATAACACTCCTCAAATTTCCTTCCAAAAACGGTTTTACAAACCCTGATTAGATGTCTATAGCCATTGGCCTGATAACAGGTATGTCTTCTCTGTGGTTTTGGATTTGTCGGAGCTACGTCATCGATTGTGGTGTTCTTGAATGCACTAGTCCTTTGGAGCCACCATCGAGGCTTGCTCTTTTCGATCATGGTTGAATAGAAGGATTTGTAATGTTTAAGACACACTTCTTTCGATCACAAATAATTATTATTTTGAATATAGAGCACTTAAATTTTTGAAATTTTATCTGTCAATATTTCTTTAAAATATTTAAATTGGATACATAAAACTTATATGCGTAGATTTGTCTCGAAAAGTTCTTTCATAATATTGCAATTCTATTGGTTTTTATAAATATATTATAATAGAAATTAGTTATCAAAGCTGTGTTTTGAAGACCGTGTCAATATCTAAAACTACAAATATTTGTGACCGAAGGGAGTATATTGATTGTGGAAGCTCTTAAATGCTATTCCATCCGTCTAAATTTATAAGGCTTATTTTTTGAATGGTTTTGTTCATAAATATAAAACGTATTTCATATTCCAATGCAAAATTAGTATGATGTTTCCTATATACTCTTAATAAATATATATATCTTTACTTCATATTCTCCACATGATTGCATTGAATATAGTGCTTAGCGATAATAATTAGAGGTAATTTAGTTATTTTTAATGTCTTTTTATCTATATGCTAAGAAGGAAAAGACCTAGTAAACTATTTTAGTGTTGTGTGTGGTAGTGATGGTCCTAATGGATTACTATTAGTTTCGCTTGCGCCATTACCTGTTCGCGTGACTAACGAACGGCAGTAGAACGGGATAGCTCGCTGCCGTTAGATCTGATCAGTTCAACGCTCCAGATGGGCCTTCTGTTCCTCTCGCGCAAAGCCAATCCCCTCCCAACTCGACGCGAATACCCGATGCACCGCCGCCTCCGCATTTTTCCCACCTCCATCCCTCTTACAGTCATACCCTCTCTCAACGACGAGCGTCGCCGTCCAATTCACTGCCCGCGGCGGCGGTGGATATCGCTACACCGAGCTGACCCCGCGGTGACGAGGGGCGAGCAGCCGCAATCAGCGGGGCTCAGCGAGCGAGCGCCAACTAGCGCACCGTGCTCACGGCGGCGGCGCACGGCACGGCTGCGTTGTGCTGGGGCGGTGAGCAGGTGTGGTACGGAAAGCGGGCTCGGCGAGCGGTAGTCCGCGCGGCAGGCTCCGCCGCCACTAGGATATGGAGGTCACCTTGAAGCTCCTACTCCTAGTGTTCGACTCCCGTGAACGTAGTCTGGCTTCAGATCCACGGTCCCCATGTTGAAAGTTTCGATTTTCCTTTGGTTACCTAGTGTGGGGGGTTGTTTTGGTTGAAAGCTACTGACATTTTGTTTGAAAACTCAGTTGAAATTCGTCTTTGTACATCAAAATTGTGAAACTTCTTTGAAACTGGGTGAAACGCTTGCGAAAACTTCTTTGAAACATCATTAAAACCTTCTGAAACTGATTGAAATTTGTGTAACTTGTTGAAACCCACTCGAAACCTTTTGAAATTTCTTTGAAACTTTGCTGAAACCCTCTTGGAACTTGGAACTTGAAACATGACACTTGCTGCACCGTTGAAACTTCCATAAAATTTGACTAGAAGCACGTAATAGTATCGCGTTTAGTTCTGTAGAACGAGCTGGAAGTCTAGCTGTGCGTGTCTTAGTCTCACCATATTTTTGGATCTGACTAATTCAAATACTCAACCGGGCAGATTCGGTTCGATTAAGCATTGCCATTGGCAAGTTTGGAAGTACATTTCGCCATTCCGTTTGTCACAAGCAAGAGTTTTCGAAAATCATACAGCTTCGACAAAAGGATATCTGTTCCAGAATGGCTGCTTTGCTCAGTGAAACTACGTGCGGATCATTGCTGCAAAAACTGCAGGTATGTGCTCGAACTGCTCTTACTTGGCCATGCCATAAGAGAAATGTTTTTTTTGCTTGTGTATGTGATTCGATGATAAGGTGCTCTTCTTCTTTTTTCTGTTTTCGAATTATCAGTTAGTATGGGACGAAGTTGGTGAGAGCGAGGAGGACCGTGACAAGGTTCTGTTTCAGCTGGATCAGGAGTGCTTGGATGTCTACAAGAGGAAAGTTGATCAGGCCCTGAAGTCGAGGGATCTTCTTCTCCAAGCACTGGACTACTCAAAGATGGAGCTTGCCAGGCTTGCCTCTGCCCTTGGAGAGAAATCCGTAGCAAGAACTGTAAGTGAATATACATGTCTGCTTCCAATAATCTTAGGCTAATTCCAGTCTAAAGTAATTCTGTAGAGAACGAGGCATGCAAGATCCACTAGAGTTTTCGGTATTCGCAGATGGCTTGTAGAAAAATTGATTACGAATCAACTTTAGCATTGTTCTGTGTTTCCCGTGTTGGACTTGCCAGTTCTGCCATGCTAGATTACACTTCAATGCTGACCTTGTTTGTTGTTAGTACTTTTCCAAAAGTTCAGCTCAAAATGCAGTTGGTCTTACTACTTACTTGCTTACTGCATACCAGCTCTCTTGAAACTTCGTGGTCATGTATGTAGGATGAGGTTTGGCATCGTAGTTCAGACTTCAGAGGTCAGATGGCACTTTAACATTTTGAGAGGTGCTTCCATGTTTTTCTTTTTGACAGTTGCACAAATATTAAAACATGAATGAATGGTAGATGATGATTATTTACCCCTTCGTTTGCTTTAAGATTTATGCAACCGGTATTGGGAGGGAAAGTATTGAAGCACTGCTCCAACATTTTTTCTTAAAGATGACAAATATAAAATTGATAGTGCTTAATATATGCAGCCTGAGATAAAGACAAGGACAATCAAGCAACAACTAGCCGCTATAGCTCCAGCACTTGAACAATTGGGCAAGCAAAAAAAGGAGAGAATAAAGGAATTTGCTAATGTACAGTTAAGCATTGAGCAAATACGTGGTGAGATTGCCGGCACTCTCGAGATAGGCCAGCAGGTGTCAATTCCACAAATTAATGAAGATGATTTGACAGTTGAGAAGCTTCGGGAATTTCAGTCTGAGCTCCAAGAGCTTGAGAAAGAGAAGGTATGCATTTGTCTGTTTCATTTGCTTTGTAGGAGTAGTGTTTAGTGGTTGGCGATTGTTGTGTTTTTGGTTTCATGAAGATGATAAGATACTTTTCCCTGGACATCGCAGAGAAATAGGCTGGAGAAGGTTCTTGAGCATGTAAGTACTGTACAAGATCTCTGTACGGTATTAAGGATTGAATTTTTTAGTACAATAACTGAAGTTCATAACAGTCTAGACAATTCTGTTGGTAAGGACCGCATGAGCATTAGCAGTGATACCCTGTCAAAACTTGATAGGACTATAGCTACCCTTAATGAGGAAAAAGCGTTGAGGCTAAAAAAGGTAATACATATCTTCCAGTTCTGTACTTACCAACCAACAGCTGTTCTCTTCCTACGTCCCACAATCTCATAAATGCATAATTTAAATCTTATGCTCAGCTTCAAGAGCTTGCCACTCAACTCTATGATCTATGGGATCTCATGGATACCCCCATGGAAGAAAGGAGATTGTTTGACCATGTTGCCTGCAATAGAACAGCTACTGTTGAGGAAGTCACTGCACCTGGAGTACTTGCTCTTGACATAATCGATCAAGTGAGATTATGCAATATATTATTTGATTATTTTGTCACACTGGTGCCTTATCATGTGCCCCCCTTCTTCTTGTTTGACATTTCCCCTCCAATATTCAGGCTGATATTGAGGTTCAAAAGTTGGATCAGCTAAAATACAGCAAGATGAAAGAAATAGCTTTTAAGAAGCAAGCCACATTAGAATACATTTATGCTGGGGCTCACATAGTACTAGATACAGCAGCTGCCCATGATAAAATACTGGCGCTGATTGAGTCAGGGAACATGGAACCTTCAGAATTGATTGCTGATATGGATAGTCAGATACTGAAAGCAAAGGAAGAAGCTCTGAGCAGAAAAGAAATATTAGATAAAGTTGAGAGATGGATGTCTGCATGTGAGGAGGAAGGCTGGCTTGAAGATTATAACCGAGTATGCTATTTATGAGTTCCAGTAAATCATGTTATCGTGGCTGTATTCTTATAGCAAATTCCTTTTGCAGGATGACAACAGATATAACTCAGGCCGAGGTGCCCACCTGAATCTCAAACATGCAGAAAAGGCTCGTATTCTAGTTAGCAAAATTCCAGGTGCTTTCTTTGGTACCTAAGTAAATAATGTTTTCTGTAACACTAAATGATTTATGCCTTCTTTTGATGCATTTATTACCAACTGTAGAAGAGCTACTCTGGGCAAAAATGTAGAATAGGCTAGCATTTTCTCCTTGAAATATGTCTTTTTTCCTTTTTTCCTTGCTAATGTAAGGATTCTTTGTAGCCCTTGTTGAAACTCTGGTGGCCAAGACGAGGGTGTGGGAAGAGAATTATGGTCTGTCCTTTAAGTATGATGGTGCTCCTCTTCTATCTATGTTGGATGAGTATGTTATGCTTAGGCAAGAGAAGGAAGAAGAGAAGAAAAGAATGCGCGTTAGTGTTACTTCCTTTACTATACTCTTAGAAGCTTCTTAGTGTCAACTGGATATTGAATCTGAATGCAATTGTGTCCTCCTTCCTATTCTAATTATATCTTTCTTGCTTTCTCTTAATGCTATGTAGTTACAATATGTTGCATTCGTTTTTCATCTGTTAATCCACCATGCTGGTCATATAGATATATGTAGTTGCTGTACCTCTTCTGAATACTTGAATTTCTTTGTCAATTGCCAGTTTGCAACAATTCTGAATTCCATTGTGTTTGGTTGAAGATATTCGAAGTTCACACAGATCAATAAGGATGCTGTGATGATATGTATTCATGCTTTTATCAAATGATGCGAGTGGTATCAACGTCATCTTTTCTGCTTTGTTCACATTCCAGGAACAAAAGCGCCACACCGAGCAGCTATTGAACATCGACCGTGAAGGGCCATTCGGGACTCGTGTCTGTCCCTATAGACTGACTAGTGCAAAGAAGGTAGCTGGCCCAAAGCCCAATGGTGGTTCATCAAATGGGACCCCAGGTAGAAGACTATCAATCAGCGCTCAGCAGAACGATAGCAAGAGTGCTCGGTCTGCTGGTAAGGATGGTAAGAAAGATACTGTGACGAATACAGCAGATTCCCTGAATGAAGCAGCAACAGCCAAGGAAGATGACACATCCATCCACAACTCTGACGCTGATCCAATTCCTGGTTCAACATGATCTTAATGTGGTGCAGATGAGTGTAGCTTCTTTCTGATGCCCTGGATTGTTTTTGTAGTGATATCTTGTTAGGTTCTAGATTGGAGTTTGATTATCTGATGGCGAATCTTCTAGATGGTTCTGATCGTTGGTTAGTGCCAGAGTGATGTCCTAACTTCTGAGTAGTTGTACTAGCTGTCTAATTCTAATCCATGCCCTTGGAAGTAAAATTAGCATCTTTGCAGATTTGCGTCGTTATTAGCCGATTTACTGGATGTACTCGTGTACAAGTAGTGTTTGATAAATTGAGGTTTCCGTGTACAGTGTACAGTACTATGTTGTTTGTTTGGTCACTGTTGTGTTGTCTGGTTCGTGCCTTCGTGGTATAAATACTCGAGTCATCTGATGTAAGGGATACCTTACTCATGCTAGCACCGACTATTGCCCCGTTTGGAACACAAATTTTTTCAAAAAGACGTAAGATTATGTTTGCACCAGATTTTGGCAAGGTATAATGGAATTGTCAAGCTAAGGATCAAGAGGATTTTGGCCGATATCAGATATAGAAAAAAGGGTTTAAAGTTAGGATATGACCGATATTTATTTAAAGATGGGAGGAGTTATTCGAGTTAAGTCCGGCAATCAGTGTATTGGATATGAATACGGTCGGCCGATAGATATGAAAGATGGCCATGGGCAAGCGAGAAAAGGGAACACAACCAACCAATCAAACAAATTGCATTTACTCTTTTATTTTCCTGTCGACTAGGAGTAAGCTTCTGTAATTTAGTCTTTCTAGTTCGATCTTGATCAATAAAGTTACGTATTGTCGATTCTTGATCTTCATCAATTACACCATCAGGTTTGATTTTTCTCCGATTTTGTTGCGCATCGCCTTCTTCGAAAAATATCTACCTTTACCATCTGATTAGCTTTAATAAGCTAATTAGACTTATCGTTACCTTTTGATTTAATCAGTTTTTTAGCTGTTTAGATCTAAGTCGATTGTTTCGTGATAGATCCGTTGTGAGCATATAATATACTTATCTTACTGATTGCAGGATCAAATCGGTTGACACGTCTTAATCAAGTGAACCTGGTGTTCGTCAGGTATGTTACGGCCGATTAACCCTCTTCACGTTTTTTGACGCCAACATATCACACGGGGCTCATTGTTTCAGGTAATTTCTTTGTGTTTCAATTTCGAAGCATGAGAATCAGTGCTATTATCTAGACCTGGGCACTGTGACGATTTTTTGGCTAGCTCCTGGCATGACAGACAAGGTACACATGCTCGCGGGCCAGCTTGGTACGATATGAATGATAGGGTCATGCTAGGCCTTGCAGGCGGGCACGATGGGCACAAAACTCTTGCATGGATCGTGGTTAGGCCGATATAGCACGAAACAGGTCCGATGGGCTCGAAGCAGTCACGACACGTGGCAGGGCATCCTGTCGCTACACTGCACCATCCCGTGGCTCGTCATGTGGTCGGCGCAGTTGCTATCCTCGCATGCAAAGAAAAGTGGAGACAACGAAGATACCAAAAGGTAGATAATGGAGATCGGAGAGTACATGCTCACTAAGCGCACGCACTGAGCTGACGTTTCGACGTGTTGCTCGTTGAGTGCTTCCGTCATGCCGTGCACGACCGTCTTCCTGCTAGCCTCGTGCAGCCATCAATGCCACCACATCAGACGTATGTTGACCTGGAATGCATGAACAATCTCAATATTAGGGAGCAGTTAGTATGAATGCATATTGTTACTGTACTTTTTTCTTACCAAGGGAACCCTACTTTAGGGCGTAAGATTTTTAACAAGACAACAACTTTGCATCTGTATCCAACGAATCAATAAAATTTAGTTCTTTTTCTCAAATAATTATTTATACGATTTACTTTGGTGCATAAGATTTTTAACTAGGCATGACACGCTGAGGGCATAGTGTGCCCTGCGTTATGCGTGGGCCTTGTCAAAAGCAGATTAGACCGACAATATACAACACGACATACCACCGTCTCAAATTTGTTGGACCGTGGGACCGACAGGCACGGCTCAACTTCCACCTCTACTATTATCTATCACTCGAGTCATTACACATACAACTGGTCCTTCCTATGTCAAAATGATTTGCTTGATTGCTTGCTATCACCCTCACGACACGCAATCTCACCAACCTTGTATACAGTTTACGACGCCGCCCAGACCGTGGGCTCAATCGCAGCCATTGAAATGCCCACTAACGGTTCAGATTTCCCCATGCCTGTGTGAGTCTGTGGAGTGTGGGTGTCGCCTCGAACGAAAAAACGAAGACAAACACCAACCCCATTCGATCCGATCGGAACCCTAAAAAAAATCTGGAAAAAAAAGTTCACATCGCCTTCCCGATCCCTGTTTGCTTCCTCCAAGCACCCGCGCGATCCCACTGCCTCCGGTCGATCGAGCAGCGAGGCGGCGGTGGGAGGGAGAGGGGAGATGAGGAAGCGGGAGAGAGAGAACCCGTGCGGGATCTGCGGGCACTACCACAAGTGCGAGGAAGGGGAGAAATGCGGGATTTGCGGCCACCGGCCGGTGGCAGCGGAAGGGGATGCCCCGGCGAGGCTGGACTCCGCGTTCCCCACTGAGGTGCTCAAGGATTTCCTCTTCCTCGGCAGCTACGACAACGCCTCCCGCTCCGAGGTCCTCAAGACGATCAACATCACCCACATCCTCAACGTGCGTAATGTGCCCCCCTCCTGATCTCCCTTCCTCCTTAGTTTGGATTATCTCGGCGTAGTGAAGTAGGAGAAGTATGATATCATGATACCCTTTTGCACAACGAGAATATTTTGTGGAAATGGCTCTAAGGTTTGGTAACTCGGTAGGATTGATTGAAGCGTGGTATTAGGGTTTTAAATTTTTCTAGTTGTCCTGATCAGGAACACGGATTCTCAAGTTGTGCGGCTTTGGTAAGGATTAGATGTTGAGAAGGTGAAAAGATTATCCGCCATTCCTCCTAAAGTACTTCCACTCCGATTGATCGTATAAAAGTTACTCGAAGGATGGTTTCGTGTGTGCATTGCATTGTCGCAGATTCTCTCATGGTCCAATCGTACTTCGTGGGCTCGTGCCCTTGTGGTTGTGGGTATTTATGAGCTGTGACCAGCCTCTTGAGTATTGAATTTATCAAACACAAAGTTTGTTTTTCTTCCAAATGATTAGCCTTTAGTAGTGAATGAGCAGCGTTTCAGTCCTCAATTAGTAGAAAGTTTTTTTACTTTTGAGCACCAGAAGCTAACCACCGAGCAGCATGTAGCGTGCATGTGAGGTGTTCAAGAGTTACTGACCATTCATGATCTATTGAGCAGATGTATTGTTTGCTGTTTCCCACAGATCACTGGTTATCTATTTTGTGTTATAGTTGCTTGAAAGGTTATTTAGCTTGGTTTAGGTTATGCTAAACAAAGAGGACTGTTTGTATTTTATTAACCAGTGTTATGGATTTGCCTGTGAAGAGATTTATGAAGAAACTATTTTGTACTATAGTTGCTTGAAAGGTTATTTAGCTTGGTTTAGGTTATGCTAAACAAAGAGGACTGTATTTTATTAAGCAGTGTTATGGATTTGCCTGTGAAGAGAATTATGAAGAAGTAATGTCATAACAAAGTCGAAGAAAAGGTAAAGTTTAATGAATAAGAGCATTGTAGCAAATTGCAACAGAAAATGTTCATTCAAAAAAATTTCAACAAGGAAAGACAATTAACTTGAAGGGCTTCTTTGAACTGGATGTCAAATAGGAGTAGCCAGAAAATGAGGAAAATTGAAGAGTGTAAGACTTAATTGAAACTAATGGGAAAAAAGACTGTCTCATTTGTGAAACATTGATGAATGAAGAGTAACCTTGGGCGATAATTAATCATGTGTGGCTTCTTGTTTGACAAACATATCTGGCACTTCATGTGTTTGTCGGGTAATTGAAATTAAAAGAACATGATAGGAAACGGCACGATAATTCAACTCTGAGTTAATCAAGCTGTTTAGATAAAATCACTTAGTACATGGTTTTATGGAATGTTGCTAATGGTAGATTTCAATTGTATGGTGAGAAGTTTTTTTTGTCATAAAATTTGTTTACGCACATCAAAGTAAGTGAGTTTGATAGCTAAATCTTCATAGTAGATGAATATGTATTCAATTAGTTTGAGTTCAATATTCTAATTTTCTAGCCGTTGTATGGACAATGTGCGTCATGTGCTCATCAATGATTCTTGCTGGTTAGTTTCTCTATATGGTTAATTTTTTCTTGTGAGTCTGTAGGCCTGACAGTCTGACAGTCATATTAACTCCAATGTAAATATGATTATGCCATTATGGTGCATGTGTTTGTATTGTATACACTTTACAAAGACCTTTTCCACCATCCACTACTCATCCTTACAGGTGGGAAGTGGGGGGAAATGAGAAAATGTGGAAGGATAGAAAAGTTGAGGAACTATTTGCAGCTAAAAAGTTTTGTACAGTAGCCATCCCCACTTTTAATACATTCTTGTGAAAAACTATTCGAACCAGTATGTTAATCATCAATATGTAGTATGGTAGTTGTCTTCTACTGTTAGAAGTTAAGCATAAAGCATATCAGCATTAACTCCTATTTTTCTCATGCTTCAGTTTGAAAGTTGAAGATTACTCACCGTGTTTATTGCTTAACAGACTGTGCCAGATTGCCAAAATCTTTACCGGAATTCATTCACTTACCACTGCCTTCAGGATGATAGGAACTTGGATTTTGATGGTGCAATCCAGTTTCTAGGTATTATCTGTGTTATTCTTTCTGCATTTTTGTCTGGAATGGAGTGAATGTTGTCTACTGTTTCCCTTTATTTTGCCCTGTGAACTTGATATTGCTGCTTGATTTTGCCCTCTAGTAGATATTGTCTGTTTTTTATCCTAATGTTCTCTACTTTCAGTCCTTCCTTTCTAATAACATGGTCTTTCCATAATAGTTCAAACTTGACTTCTGAAGCCATACTGCCTGTAAACTTGTTTCCTGTCTTTGTCAAGAATGAGATGTATATTTGTATATCAGTGATTCTTGTTCTAGATTTTCTATTCTTAGTTCTTGAACCTGTTGAATGCACAGCAGTCTTTCCACTAGTGCTTACTTTGATATTTGAACAAATGGAGAATACTTTCCTGCGATAGGGAACAAACCTTTTGCTTCTCCAGTAGTAAGCTAGGAATCTCCTTGCCCTCTTATCGCTATGAGGATGTTTTGTCTCATTATTTCCTTCTCTGCAATTGCAGAACAATGTGAAAGAGAGAAATCACGTGTTCTTGTCCATTGCATGTCTGGGAAGAACAGGTGCTTGCTTCTAGAGTTGTTCTCATTATCAGTGATGTTGTTAGGATTGTTGTGATTGATTGGTGGATACTTGCCTGGAACACATTTTTCAGGTCAGCAGCAATTGTAATAGCTTTCTTGATGAAGTCTAGAGGATGGAGACTTGCACAGTGTTTCCAGTGGGTGAAAGACCGACGACCACAGGTGCAACTGACAGATGGTAACTCCATACCCTTTAGGCCTTTATAGTTTGTCTAGTAATCAAATATACATCCATATCTCGTGTCTTGAAAAATCCTTGCCAATCACTTGTTCATAATTTTGTTGTCTGGATCACTAATAGTACTTATAAAATTCGTAGTGGTAAGCTAATACATAGTAAAATTCGTAATGGTAAGCTAAATTCGACCAACCTATTTAGTTAATAAACAGATATGTGTTGTCATTGATTGCATCAAATATTCAACATTAACATTCTCATTGCATGTCGCATGGAGGAGTAGGGGTGCAATCGACTCGGATTCGATCGGATATCGCTCTTTTCGTATCCTAAACCATATTTTTTGTCGAACTCGGAGTCGGATACGAATAGTGCCGAATATGAATACGACGCGGATAATATCGGGTCACGGATTCGAAGCGAATACGGAGCGAAATCGATACGGTACCGGATATTTTTTTTGTAGAATATCGTGCGAAAATAGACACCGTATAATGCACACATACAACAATGTTTAATCAACCGTATGAGTTTGAATGCAACAGAAATATCATAATTTAACAAGTCATTTTATCATAATTGCAAAAAATCATTCATTCTTTGCGGGTGTGCAAAATTGCAAAAATTCATTCAATTTAAACGGTACACATAGCGAAAAGTTTTCCAAAAGCATCTTACGGGAGGTGATGGTGGGCTTCTTGTCGTAGTGGCCTGGTTTTGGTTCATTCTTCCGTGTGATAGACTTACTCTGGTGCTTGGTTGCATACTGATCTGGTCCTTGGTTAACCGAACACAAAGTGTGGTGACTAGTGAGGACATACTGCTCTGACCATGGTCCGTGTAGCCCAGCACGAATCTCAAGGCAAAGCCCCACGCACGGAACACTTACCTTAGCCAGTGTTGTGCACCCGAGTCCCAAACATATCCTACTTGCCACTCGCTTCCTCCGTTCTCTTCTTCTCCGGTGACTCCTGCACGCGGCACAGCAAGCGAGCAAGGTAAGCCTCCCCTCCTCTTTTCCACCCTCCAATCCAAAAGTTCTTCCTTTCCTTGACCTGGATCCATTGAACTCTCTTCCCCAGCGCCCTAGATTCATCCAAGATCTGCTCCCTCTTCTTAGACCAACCAAACCATATTGACCCCCATCTCGTTCTTTCTTTGCAGGTGTGCAGATGGACTGATTTGGCAGGGGCAGAAGCGCGCGGAGATGCTGATGCAGGTGCTGCTGGTGGCGGCGGCCATGGCAGCGTTCCTGGTCGGGTATGCGCTGGGGATTTCCAGCTCATGCTGCTCGTCTACACCGGCGGGGTCGTGCTCACGACGCATGTATAGGTGGACGGCAGCGGCGCGAGTTGGGGCCCTCCCCTACGGGGCTCAAGGCAGGCATGGTGCGCCCAGTGTGTCGGCGGCGGCGAGCGTGTGGTGGTGGCAGGCGCCATTGACGACGAGGGTGGTGGGCGGGACGAGCTGTGGGTGTTCGTGGTGCGCCGCCCCGCCGGAGTTCGCGGGCTTCGTTTTCTCCGTTCGCGTCTGACGGATCTTGCTTGCCGCCGTCGTGCCCTTTGGTCGGCCATCCCCATGCTCGACCAAGAAGACTACTTCTGTGGGCTGTGTTCGGCTTCGAATATCCGATTTGTGGCTTTTCAGAAATATCCGAGAATACTCTCGGAAAATCCCGATCCGACGGATAGTATTCTCCCGAATTCGATACCCTAATCCAAATCAAAATATCTGAATCCGAATCCGACAATTATCCGACTCAACGAGCCGAATCTGATCCGAAGGTATCCGGTCGGTCAGCAAATATCCGATCCGATTGCACCCCTATGGAGGAGGCTATAGGATGACCTGTTATCCAGATTGTTCATGTTTTCTTAATTTGGGCACATCCAAATAAACAAAACCATCTTTTTTCTCATCAAGTCATTGTCATTCTTGTTAATGAAAACGGGGCAATAAAGTTAGTCAACTGTTACTTAGTTGAGCAACTACTCAACCTTTGATTCTCAGATTTTACCCTTGAATTTCAAATAATATTGAAAATTGGTGAGCAATCCAAATGCGTTATCATAAGCTAACAGTAACCTGTTTGTTTTGTACAGCTTCTCAGTGTCAGCTTGTTGAGTATGAACAAAAGCTTTTTGGACCCAGTGCTGGCACGCTAGCTCAATCTGTGGTTCCAACTGAGTCATTTCCTTCTCTCGGA
Organism: Otatea glauca; assembly: GCA_036346275.1. Lineage (NCBI taxonomy): Eukaryota > Viridiplantae > Streptophyta > Magnoliopsida > Poales > Poaceae > Otatea > Otatea glauca. The sequence continues at coordinate 47,034,093 of CM070714.1, forward strand.
TTTGGTTTCCCAAGACCAGCAGGTGACACCCAAGTGCCTACGTTCAACCAGATGCCTGCGTCATCCATTTTCGAGCGAGTCAGCCCAAATAATGTTCCCAGTAATTTTACTTTTGGAGCTGAGAGGACAATGGAAGTCAACTCTCCAGAGAACAACAATGGCGAGGTTCCCCCAACATGGAGTGATAACCAGATGGACAGCTCTTAAGATGACTTAACGTATTGAATCCCCTTTGTCATCAATGGAAGTAACTGCTAGGTGTATCGAATATGTCGTGGGATGTTTTAGGTTTCTGAGAGGGATTTTGCTGTTTGTACAACTGAGAAATTGTTCTGGCAAATGACCTGTGGAGTTATATGGCAGTAAACCCAGCAATTCATGATGGGGCTGGTTGATGATAGGGTTATATTCGGTTCCTTGCATAACTTTTTGTATAGAGTTGCTAGAATCTGTTCCCCTGTTGGCCTGTTCTTTGTCCTCCCTTGTTTCCTTATGTCGTCATGCTGGCCTGCCCTTGCCCCATACTGGAATCTGTTCCTATTGTGTGGTTTTACATGTGGCAGCACAGCTTCTAGGAAGTCGGCAACCTGGTCGGATTTTGGGACAATTTACATTGCTTTTGCAGAATTCCTGTAAAATTCTGACGTTCAGAAGCAAGCGTTTACGTTGTCAAACTAGATGTCATTCTAGTTTTTTTTACTGCTACTAGCATAGTAGCATTTATGACTTACCTGCGCGCATCATCGACCACTCGCGGGTTAATTACGATAAAAGAGGGTTAATCCGCGACAAAACATTGGAACTTGGAAATATGGACACCTTAAACTAAGCAACCCATTACCCACTTCGTTTAAGAATACTAGGTGTATACGAAGATATATCTATAAAAGACTATATTATTTATCTTTATTATATCTTTATATGGTGTGATTTACTCAGTCTATAGTAGTACATAATATTGAAAATAGCTAAACAAAAGAAATATTGAAGGAAAAAGATAAGTATTCAACCTACAATCGTAGAATTACATGTATTTAAAAATAAAATTTGAAAGGTAGAATCAACTTTATTGAAGGAGAGAGGAAAGTGTTCCTTATGCAAGGTTAGAAATCTCGGCGAGATCTCGTTCTTTGGAGCTAGACGAAATTTTGATTGTTTACCGTCGTTTTTGAGCAAGCAAGTAAATTTGTAAGTCTAAGGGGCTGCGCGCGTTCGCCTCGAATGGTTAGACCACGAGTCCAAGATGTATCTTGGTTGGGCCAAGGTCCCTACTCCGATTCGTGCGTTGGTGTTGTATTCATCAAAGTGCGGATGATCGCACCGAGTTTTTTTACAAGCGAGAGGTGGAGCCTCAACACTAGAATGATCTAAACTTAGCTCTCGAAGGAGAAGAAAAGAAGAAGAGGAAGAAGAGGAAAAGCTCTCTTGTAGCTCTTACTCCTCGCCTGTTAGAGGTTCCCCTCCTTTTATTCAATCTGAAGGGGCGTTACATCGAGAATTGGCGAAGTGCCGGGCGAGCTACTTCTAGGGCTTCATCTTGCCCGCCGTCGCCAATTGTTCCGCCGATCGGTCGCTTGCTCGCCGATCGTCGCCGCCGAGCCTATCTTTGGGTCGGTGGTCTAGCCGGTCGAGTGGTTAGGTAATCCTCCGAAGTGGCGTGGCTGCTCTCGTGATCCATGTGGGTCTTGACGTAGTCGCGTGTGGCGTTGGAGTTGCCTCGAGAGGCGTGTCCTTGCACCGGGTGGTGGGTTGTTGGGACGGAGACGTGGCTTCAGCGGCTATCAAAGCGTCTTGAGAAGGACCACCGCCTCGCCGGTCACTTGAATGACCGTTCGTGGGCACGTGGCCTTAGGTTGACACGGGACTCCGATCGCGCGCACGCCCTCGGCGGGGATTATCATGGTTCGGTCGGGCCGGGGATCCCGCCCCGCCGCGGGGTCGGGAACCTCGCCGAGTCGAGTCGGGGATTCCGCCCCGCGCGGGGTCGGGAACCCCGCTGAGTCGGTCGGGGATCCCGCCCCACGCGGGGTCGGAACCTCGCTGAAGTCGAGTCGGGACCACGGAATGGTCTCCTGAATGGTCTCAGAGGCATTTGGGTAGCGGTAGGGGGCGGCTGTTTAGGCCGGGCCGTATTCGAGGCCGCCGCTTGCCGCTCTGGGCTTTGCTTGTTGCAATTGGGCCGTTGGTGCACTGCTTTATGAGTATTCGTCGGTAGCCCGAACCTCCAATCGAGTTGGCGGACTCGCTTGGAGGTTGAGCTTGATGGATCCGTTCAACTAGGTGGGCCAACGGGGCCTACCGATTTTTGGCGCGCCCCTCAACGCATCCGACGCCCGCCCGGATTACGTTCTGAGGTATGCGAACCGCCGAGCCTCTTAATTGCTTTGTTGTGCGCGCGCGGCTAGGTGTGTTTTTGCTCGTTCGCCTTCTTGACCGCCGGGTTCGGTGGTGGGCGCCGTTTTCTCGCGCGCATTTATTCTGAGTCGCTTGATCTTCCTTCGAATGGGTATATAAGGCGCCACGGGTTGCTCGAGCGGCGGACTCTTAACGAGACTCCTTTCCTTCTTGAAATGTGTTCAAGACACCCTTTAGTCTTCGATTTCGGTGATGACATCGTGGTGGAAGAGGAAGACCTTTGAACGAGCTTTGGGTTGAATATGATCGGCGATAGCGAACTCCCAAAGAGAGAAGAAGTAGCTCGCGACGTTGTCGCCGCTGGACGCGCTACTTGTGCATCCGAGGCTTGGAGTGGTAAGGGGCTCTCCTAGAGGCAATGGCGCGAGGCGCCGATTGCGATGGCGCGGCTGGCGTCGATGTCGAATCCAGCAGCGGCGGCATGCCATTCTGCGGTGTGGCTTCACTTTTGACGACCGGGCAAGGGCCTACCAGCAGGTCATCTCCAACGACCTCAGGTTCACCGACCCCAAGGTTTGTCCCGTCGGCCAGGCAAGGGCCTACCGTCGGCGTTGTCGTAGGGAGTTTTTAGGAATCAGGTGTAGATAGAGAGTCTTGCGTGTGCCTCATGTAAAGTGGTGTAAAGTTTTGAGCTCTACGCTTTTAATGAAATCCTTTTTTCTCTCTATGAATGACTTCATGAAGGAGTTAGCTTCGCTTGTTACGCTTTGATCACTTCGGCGCTAGAAAGTTCGCGATCGGTTTCGAGTGGTCGGACGTGCGAACTTCGCGGTTTGTTCCTCAAGAAATCTTCCTTGCGCTCGTTTACTGCCAGAGCTAGTCGGTGCCTTGGTCGGCAAGGATGAGCGGGTGCCTTCGGAAGTTTTAGTGCCCGAGTGCCTTGGTCGGCAGGACGACCGGATGCCTCCGCGAGGTTCCGGTGTCCGAGTGCTCGCTTAACGTCGTGGCCGACGCCGCCTTAGTCGGCAGGGACGCACCGGATGCCTCCGCAAGGTTCCGGCGTCCGAGTGCCTTGGTCGGCAAGGACGACCGGATGCCTCCGCGAGGTTCCGGTGTCCGAGTGCCTTAGTCGGCAAGGACGACCGGATGCCTCCGCGAGGTTCCGATGTCCGAGTGCCTTGGTTGGCAAGGACGACCGGATGCCTCCGCGAGGTTCCGGTGTCCGAGTGCTTGTTTAACGTCGTAGCTAGACGCTGCCTTAGTCGGCAAGGACGACCGGATGCCTCCGCGAGGTTCCGGTGTCCGAGTGCCTTGGTCGGCAAGGACGACCGGATGCCTCCGCGAGGTTCCGGTGTCCGAGTGCCTTGGTCGGCAAGGACGACCGGATGCCTCCGCGAGGTTCCGGTGTCCGAGTGCTCGTTTAACGTCGTAGCTAGACGCTGCCTTAGTCGGCAAGGACAACCTGATGCCCCCGCGAGGTTCCGGTGTCCGAGTGCCTTGGTCGGCAAGGACGACCGGATGCCTCCGCGAGGTTCCGGTGTCCGAGTGCCTTGGTCGGCAAGGACGACCGGATGCCTCCGCGAGGTTCCGGTGTCCGAGTGCCTTGGTCGGCAAGGACGACCGGATGCCTCCGCGAGGTTCCGGTGTCCGAGTGCCTTGGTCGGCAAGGACGACCGGATGCCTCCGCGAGGTTCCGGTGTCCGAGTGCTCGTTTAACGTCGTAGCTAGACGCTGCCTTAGTCGGCAAGGACGCCCGGATGCCTCCGCGAGGTTCCGGTGTCCGAGTGCCTTGGTCGGCAAGGACGACCGGATGCCTCCGCGAGGTTCCGGTGTCCGAGTGCTCGCTTAACGTCGTGGCCGGACGCCGCCTTAGTCGGCAGGGCGGCCGGATGCCTCCGCGAGGTTCCGATGTCCGAGTGCCTTGGTCGGCAAGGACGGCCGGATGCCTCCGCGAGGTTCCGGTGTCCGAGTGCCTTGGTCGGCAAGGACGCACCGATGCCTCCGCGAGGTTCCGATGTCCGAAAGCCTTGGTCGGCAAGGACGACCGGATGCCTCCGCGAGGTTCCGTGTCCGAGTGCTTGTTTAACGTCAGAGCTAGACGCCGCCTTAGTCGGCAAGGATGACCGGATGCCTCCGCGAGGTTCCGGTGTCCGAGTGCTTTGGTCGGCAAGGACGACCGGATGCCTCCGCGAGGTTCCGGTGTCCGAGTGCCTTGGTCGGCAAGGACGACCGGATGCCCCGCGAGGTTCCGGTGTCCGAGTGCTCGCTTAACGTCAGAAGCTAGACGCCGCTTTAGTCGGCAAGGACGACCGGATGCCCCGCGAGGTTCCGGTGTCCGAGTGCTCGCTTAACGTCAGTAGCTAGACGCCGCTTAGTCGGCAAGGACGCACCGGATGCCTCGCGAGGTTCCGGTGTCCGAGTGCCTTGGTCGGCAAGGACGACCGGATGCCCCGCGAGGTTCCGGCGTCCGAGTGCTCGCTTAACGTCCGTAGCCGGACGCGGGTATCCATCCCGAGTCCCCGTCCGTGAGGAAGCCGCGAGAGGAGTAGCCGCCGTCTATCCCACAAGTTTACCCCATCCGCAGTGTGGGACTGGAGGGTGAGCGACGTTTACTGCGTTGGTTTGAACGCCGTGCTCTTGGAGCTAGTAACGGGTAGTCCGAGTGGGTCTGGGAGGTCCTGCAGTAGGGTGTCTGGCCTGCGCCGTGGGGCGACCCATAAGAAACCTTTCTTTACTCAATCTCAGATGGACCACGGGTCGTCACCACCCCGAGCACACCGGTATCCGCCATCGATGAGCTCCCGGGAGAGTGTGAAGTATGGTCTCGAACGCGAGTAGAGGTGACTGGGTCGTCAGCCGACCCAACCGGGGACCCACCGTGGGGCTCACTTTCGTACTTGCCCTCGCTCAAGTTTCATTTGGGCGCCCTTACGCCCATCCGGTGGTTAGGCCTTTTGAACCCACGCTTTACTTTGGGCCTCGCGCAAGCCACAAAGCTTTTGCCATCTTGGGACCGCAGGCCCAATGGGCCTCTCGCGCGCGCCCCGGAACAACCGTCCCGGCCAAAAGGCGGAGATCAAGAGGTAACGGGACACGCTGTCCGGGGGCGGCGTCTTTATGACTCTGCAACCTGACGCGACAGGATTAAATGCGGAGTGGAATTGGAAATCGGGAGTTACCAGGCCGGCGTGACAGACGAGGGCGGACGCGACGATTCGTTCGAGGAGGCGTCCGTTCGGTCGGCGTCCGCTCGCCTCCTATAAGTACGTTGTTGGGTGCCTCGGGTAGCCACGCTTTCGCCTTCTTCGCCTCCCGTCCCTAAAGCAAGAAAACGCCAGAGAGCGTAGAAGGAAACCTCACTCTCTTCTTCTCACCTTCCGCCGCTTCCCGCGAAGATGTCGTGGACTGAGTGCTCATGACAGAGAGTCGCGCGCCGGCCTAGTGAAGAAGGGCTTCCTCCCGCAGGCACCTCTGGTGGAGGGTGCCGACCGGGGCCGTTATCCCGGCGCCGCAGAGCGACGAGGTTGTGGTCCCCGCCTCGTTTTTTGAGCGCGGCTTCGGCCTGCCGCTCCACCCTTTCGTCCAGGGGCTTCTTTTCCATTACAAGGTGGAGGTGCACCACCTCAACCCTAACGGGGTCCTTCACATCGCCATTTTCATTACCCCGTGCGAGGCCTTCTTAGGGATTGAGCCGCATTGGGCGTGTGGCGCACTTCTTCCAGCGAGGCTTTGGAAAGACAGCCGTCGACGCGACGGCGCCATGGGCGGCCCGCCCTCCACTTCGAACGGCCGGAGCTCGAGTACTGGACATCAAGCCGCCGCCCTCTAACAAGGGATGGCGCCCGAATGGATCTATGTCCGAACGTTGAAAACAATAGCCAGCTTTTTCGCGCGAGCTCCACCGCAGCGGAGCAATGGACCGGGCGCCGAGAAGAGGGAAAGAACAAGGTGGCCCCGATCGTGGAGGAGATCGGGCTCGAGGAAACGGGGTGACCGGGATGTTGTCGCACGCCTTCATGAGGATGCGCGTGCAGCCCCTCGCCAAAGCCGCACCCCATGTTCCAAGATGAGGGCCATCCGACCGGGCAAGGATGGAGGTGGCCAGTTGGCGCGTCCGAGGTGGAGGCCCGGTGGCGGCGAGCGATCGGAGGAAGCGCCACGGTGGCGCGCGGCGCCACCCGGCCTTTCTCGTCGGCCATTCCCAAATCGTGAGTTTGTGGATTTTTCTTTCGCTTCTTTCTTCTTCGCTCTTAGCGTCCGACCGATCGGTCGCTTTTGTATCCTCTAGGGGCTCGCAGGCATGTCCTCCGGCACCGCTCCCGGGAGAAAGAAGCGAGGCGCCTCGCGAAGACCGCCGAGGCCGATTCCCGCAAAAGGCGTAAGGAGGAGAGGAGGAAGAAGAAGCGAAGGAGCGCTGCGGCAAGGCACGCGCGCGCGAGGACGATCGGAGTCCACCGCGCGGGACGACTTCTACCGATAGTGGGGAGCTTCCCGACTACAACAGATTCTTCCCGACCCTCCGGTGAGTGGTGGCTCGAGAGTTGGCCCGACAGCAGCCCCGCGCCGCGGTCCCTCAGCGAAGAAGCGATCATCGCGACCGCAGCTTGTCGACGCGCCCGACCGGTGGTAGCCGGAAGCGGCCACCGACCGCCCTTTGGTGGGGGTCGACGAAGAGCGCGCGCAGCCGCGACTCGCTCCGCTCGATAAGTATTTCTTCCTTCACTGAACATTTTTGTAGCAAAGCCGCTCGGCGACTTTTAAATATCGTGGCGTCACGGCGCCCTACACGGCGTGACGGTTGGGCGGCGCAGCCCACTTCTCAAGTGGCGGTCACGGCGTTCTCGGTGGTCCGATCAGTCGGCGCCTATGGAGCACGCGATCAGGACGCACCCTCCTTTGAGGAGGGAGAGATCGAGGCGGCCAAGAGCTCCCGCGCCTCGCCGACGCCGCCGACGCGAGGGTCTTCCCAGAGGAGGGGCGGCGACGCCATTGCCATTGCGCCATCGGCGGGGCGCAAGCGAAGAGGTGGAGCGACCGCCGACCCACGGCGCTGCCGGCCGAGATAGTGTTCGCCGGAGGGGTCGGCGTAGCGTCATGGCCGCGGCGGCCGGCGGCGCCGATGCCGATGCGTCAGGCGTTCACCGCCCCTGGGCTTCCCGAGGCCGACTTGCCGCCCCGCCATGGCGCCTGGTCGGCGCCGCTCCTCCGAGCGCACAGTGCGAAGGTCTGCTGCCGGATGTGGCCTGTGGCCGGATCCATGGACCCGGCCGAGGAGCGAGAGTGGTCGCCTTCGGCAGGCGCCACGGCTGCGGAGGAGGAGATAGGGCGATCCATAAGGGTCGACCCTAGCCTTAGAGTCTTCAAACAGGCGCCGAGGTGATGGTCGGGGATTCAACCCGTCGGTTTGGTAAGTCGAGCGAAGGAGTCGTGCTTTGTAACTCTCGATATGCTTCGCGGTTTGACGAAATGTCCGTGTTAGGCAAAGATTTGCGGGCCTGCCCGAAGCGCCAAAGCCAGCTCCTTCGTCCGCCGGATGCTCAATGGCGCCGCAGTGGAAGAAAGTGGTCATCGCGCTTGAGTTTCGTCTTGCCCAAGAGGCTTTGAACATTGGGCGACGGAGGCGAAAAACTCCGCTTAGGTCGAGGAGGCCTCAAAGGCCCTTACGACGAGCGCCTGGGGCCGAGGCCTTGAGGCAAGGGTGGTGGAGCTTGAATCCTCCCGGCGAGGTCACCGAGGCCAAGGACGCCGCCGTCACCGAGGGTGGCACAAGCGTAAGCGACCCATCTGCGGTCGGAGCGGATCGTGCCCGAGGACGCCGAACAAGCTCGGTCCGAGCGAGAGACTGCTCGAAGGAGCCGCTTCCTTGAGGACGCCCCACGAGTCTCGAGGGAAGTCGGCACTGATCGACTCTGCGGGATCGTAAGTATCTCAACTCCTCCATTGATTTCTTTGGTTGGGGTAACCTGTAGAGAGACTCATCCGAGACGCCAAAACTCGCAGAGGTGCAAAACTGAAAGGCCGCCATGGAGGCTCGGAATGCGGCGGAGACCATGACGTGGCGATCGCGCCAGGACGAGGCTCGCGGCTACTGAGGGTCTCCGAGGATGGTAGGGCGAGATGGGCGCCAAATTGGAAGCCCTTCTGAGGGCCGGCCAGAGGTCTGCGCCAAGTCTTGGGCACGAGGGCAGCCCGAGCGCACTTGCCCTCGCTACCGCCCGAGTGCCGGGCTTGTGGAGGCGGCCGTGATTGCGGGCGCAGCAGATCGAGCTTCGTCCGACCGGTCAACACCGTCTCGCACTATGACGGTATCGACCTCGCGATGGTGAGTAAGCGGCATCGCCGGAACCGGACCGACGACGAGGTCGGCGTGTTCGAGCTCGTGTCGAGCCGCATGCTCGAGATCGCCACCACGCCCCGCCCGAGGTCGCCTTCAAGATGCTGTGTCCTCCTCCTCCGCGTTTGGCCGGCCACCGTGAAGAAGAGGAAGAAAGAAGTTAGCCCCCCCTTTTTTTTTCTTTTCTTGTAAAGACTGTTGTGTAAACGATCGTAAGTAATTGTAAGCTCGGCTTGCCTCTTTGCTCTCCTTTGCGTTTGGGTTTGACCGACCATAGCCTCAAGGACCACGGGTCGCTTATGCGTAGGTCGGGTCAATTTGAGAGGGTCAAGAGGATAGGAGTCTTGTTTATGCGGTAGTTACGCGCACTCATGGTGGGTTCGGAGTGTTCCCGATCGGCCAAGGGTTTTTCCACTCGGGCACTTCCTTCTTCCGCAAAGTGCTACTTAGCAACCATAGCCGCTGGGGCGTAGGCCGTAGCGCTCGGGTCGAGAGGGTTACTGCCAGATAGACTCGTGACTAGTCGAGTCACCGACCCACATGAGTACGTGAGTTAGCCGAGTTCGTGTGGGGAAGATTGTTCCCAATCGACTGTAAGGTCATCCCACTCAGTGCTTCCTTCTTCCGCGGAGTGCTCTTTGGCAACCATAGCCTACCGGGCGAGGCCGTAGCACTCGGGTCGAGAGGTTACCGCCGATAGACCTCGTGGTCGGTGGGTCACCGACCACGCATGCACACCATCCGAAGCGGCTGAACGGGCGCCACTGGTAGCCCCCGAGTCGCCACGTGGCGACTGTGTGCTCGGTTGGGAGAAAGGTAAAGACTTATACCAGAAAAAGAAAGAGCTTAGGATAGAATCGCCTTAACTTTTCAATGTTCCGCATTAGGGAGGATGCACCATCGGCGCCCTTGAGTCGAAAGGTGCGTGCCGGAGAACTTCCACGACGGTGAAAGGACCCTCCTGTGCGGCGGCTTGTGCTTATCTTTGGTTGTCCGACTCGACGCAGAACCAAGTCGCCAACTGAAGGATCGCCTCGAACTTGGCGGTCGTGGTAGCGGCGCAGGCTTGTTGATATCCGCCGACCGCAGATTCGCCACGCCGCGCCTCGTCGAAATGGTCGATGGCGCCTTGTTGCGGGCGAGCCCCGAGCCTCATCGAAGGCTTGCAATCTCGGGAGCCGATTCCGTGTCGATGGGCAAAACGGCTTCAATAAACACCATAAAGAAGGGTGTGAACCCGTCGCCGGGTCGGCGTGGTCCGCAGACTCAGAGGACGGAGGCGCTCGGCTACCCAAATACCGCGAAATGCTTGAGCCGATCGAAGATCCGCGCTTGAGTCCTGAAGGATCATGCCGTTAGTGCGCTCGACCGCCGTTAGTCCGCGGATGGGCTATCACGCCAATCGACACGGATGTTGAAGTCGCCACGTAACTCGAGAAATTCCTTCCCGTGAATCGTGTTCGTTGTCGGTGATGATGGAGTTTGGGACTCCAAACCTAAAAACGATGTCGCGGAAGAAGATGGCCGCTTGTACCGACGTGACGCTCACGACCGGCTTGGCCTCTATCCACTTGGTGAACTTATCTACCGCGACGAGCAGGTGGGTGAAGCCCCCGGGCGCTTTCTGAAGGTTCGACCAAATCGAGTCCCCGACGCAAAGGCCACGTGATGGGGATCGTCTCAGAAGCTTAAATTTGGCAGATCGTCTCGAGAGCAAAGAATCGCATCCTTCGCAGTCGCGCACGATATGCTCGGCGTCCGACACAGCGGTTGGCCAGTAGAAACCTTGTCGAAAGGCCTTTCCCACAAGAGATCGGGGTGCTGCGTGGTGACCGCAGACTCCGCTGTGTATGTCGTCCAGCAGCTGTTTTCCTTGGTCGGTCAAGATACATTTTTGGAGGACCCCGGAGGGACTCCTTTTGTAGAGGTCTGGGCCGATCAGATTTAAGGATTTTGCTCACGCCGCGAGGCGCGCCTCGGCTGGTCGGGAAGTGACCCGTCCACAAACGGCCGATGTAGGCCTCCGATCGGACTCAAGTGCTAGCACACCGCGGGCGATCCGCCAAGTTCACGCCCGACCGCTGGCGTCGGCCGGGCGGCCGGCCGGATTGGTCGGGTGGCCGCCAAATTGCCGAGTCCACCGACAATGGGCCGCAGGAGGTCGGAGACGAAGATCCCGCGGGATGTGCTCTCTTTGAGGCAAGATTGGCCATGATCGCCTCGCCATTGTAGCGCCGGTAGCTATGGTGAAGCTCGAAACCCTTGAACTGCTCCTCGAGCCGGCCGCATTTCGACAAGATGCGCGGCCACGCGGGCGCCTCGGCCTCCGCGGCCTTCATGACTTGGTCGACGAAGCTTGGAGTCCCCGTGGGCGAGAGCCGGCGGGCACCGAGGTCGGCAATGATCCGAGACCGTTGACGAGCCTCGTGCTCGGCAATGTTGTTGGTCGCACGAAGAGCAACCTAATGGCGATTGAGCCTGTTCCCGAGCGGGAGATGATGATTTACTCCGCGCCGCGCCATTCTTGGTGTAAGACCCGTCAAGTACATTGTCCAATGCTGGGTCTTCGACCGCCGGTGGTGCTCGGCTTGATCCACTCGGCGACGAAGTCGGCCGAGCTGCGACTTGATCGCCGTCCGAGGACGTATATTATGCCATGGCCGCTAAGCTCGAGCGCCCATTTGGCTATCCTTCCGAGGCATCGCGATTGTGGATGATCTCGCCTAGTGGGGCGTGGTCACCACGGTGATGGCGTCTTGATCGAGTAGTGAACGAGTTTCCTCTTTGCGATGAGCACCGCGTGAGAGTAACTTCGCACTGTGGTACCGAGTCTTGGACTCGGAAAGTACCTCATCGATGAAGTAGACCGCCGTTGTACCTTGAGCTCACGGCCTTCTTCCGCCGCTTCCACCACGAGGGCCGCACGACGACTTGGGTAGTGGCAATGATGTAGAGGAGCAGCGGTTCACCGGTGCCGGGCGACCAGATCGAGGCGAGGACAGAAGGCCTTGGCGGGTGAGGGCCTCCCGAGCCTCGTGTGTCCAACCAAGCGGTCGGATTTCTTGCAGCCAGAGAGCGGCATTCCGCGTTCGCGAGGCGAGACACGAACGGCTCAAAGCCGCCAGCACCGGCCACCGACCCCTTTGAGGTTGCCGACCGGGCCCATCCTTGCGATCGCCGAGATCTTCTCTGATTGGCCTCGATGCCTCGCTCGAGACGATGAAGCCTAAGAGCTTTCCTTTGGGGACCCGAAGACGCACTTCTGTTGAGCTTTATGCGAAACCGTCGAAGGTTCGCGAAAGTCTCTTCTAGGTCGGCGATAAGGTCGTCGACCTTCCCGGTCTTTACGACAATATCGCCGACATACGCCTCAACGCTGCGGCCGATCCGGTCATTGAAGCACGCTTTGCATACATCGCTGGTATGTAGCGCCCGCGTTCTTCAGCCGAAGGGCATTGTGACATAGCGTAACGAGCCGAACGGAGTGATGAAGGAAGTCGCGAAATGGTCGGACTCCTTTAGCGCAATCCGGTGGTAGCCCGAGTAGGCATCCGAAGGAAAGAGACTCGCACCCAGCCGGTGGAGTCGATGACTTGGTCGATGCGAGGTAAGGGAATGGGTCCTTGGGACATGCTTTGTTGAGACTCGTATAGTCAACACACATTCTCCATTGCCCGTTCTTCTTTTTACAAGTACGAGGTTGGCTAGCCACTCGTGGTGGCGCACCTCTTTCACAAACCCCGCCGCCAAGAGTTTGGCGATCTCCTCCTATAACCCCGCGCTTTCCTCGTCGAAGCGGCGCGGCGTTGGGCGACCGGCTTTGAGCCCGGTCTGACGCTCAAGGAGTGCTCGGCGACCTCCTTTGAATGCCCGGCATGTCGGAGGACCTCCATGCGAAGACATCTTTGTTAGTGCGGAGGAAGTCGACGAGCGCTTCCTATTTGGCGGGAGCGTGGCTCGACCAAGACGGTCTTGGTCGGATCACGAGGATCGACCGTGACCTCCTTCGTGTCCTCGGCGGTTTGAAGGATCCCGCCGATTTCTCGGATTCGTGGACGGACTCGCGGCTTCCCTCCCGAGCTTGTTGAGTTCGCAGAGCAACGACGCCGAGGCGAGCTCGCACGCCGCGCAGCGCGAGCTGAAGGCAGTTGAAAGACGATGCCGCGAATGACTCCATGCGGTCCGGGCATCTTCGACTGAGGTAGGCGTGGCCGGGATCGCCATGAACTTGGCGTAGCATGGCCTCCCGAGATGGCGTGGTAGGCGCCGGAAATCCACGACCTCGAAGGTGAGGGTCTCGGTGCGGAAGTTTCCGGCTCTCGAAGGTGACGGCGGTCGACCGCCGAGCGGATGGGCTTGTTGGCCGGATGACGCCATGGAAAGGTGCCTTGCTTGGCCGGAGGCTTGAGCGCGGACCCCATAGCGTCGAACGCCTCAACGTAGAGGATGTTAAGGCCGCCGCTTCGCCCATCGGACCTTCGTGAGGCGCCGTTCGACGACGGGTCGACCACCGGTAGTACCTCCTACCGTGGACGCGATCGGGTGATCGGTCCGATCAAAGGTGATCGAACTCGACCACCGAAGATATTGGGGGACGCCCGGCGCGACGGTGTGGACCTCGCGGTAAGCGAGCTTGAGCCGACACTTGTCGGCGTAGCAAGCCGGTCCTCCGAAGATCATGAGGCAGCCGTCGGGCTCGGGGAACTCGTCGTCTGCTTTCTTCTCCGCCGTTCGCGGGGCCGCGGCGGGCTTCTTTCCTTTGCTTCGCGGCGTGGTGGGGACGCTAGAAAGATAGCGCCTCAGGACTTCGCAGTCCCGGTACTTGTGCTTGACGGAGAACCCATGGTTCGGGCATGGGCCGCCCATCAATTTCGGCGGAAGTGGTCGGCGCGACGGCCGGCCGCGCTTTGCTGGCGGGCGGTCGACCGTGGCGACCACTTGGTCTCACGGATCTGCTTCCGTGCCGCCTGCTTGTCGGCGGTCGGAAGGAGACCCGTTTGACGCCGGCCTCTGCTGGCCTTTCCTCCTTCGAAAATAGCCCCTACGGCCTCCTCGCCGGAGGCGTGGTTGGTGGCGATGTCGAGGAGCTCCTTGGTGGTCTGGGCTTGAGGCGGCCACTTGTGCACCAAGGCCTTGCAGAGGTGCCAGATGAAGGCTCCACGACATCGGCGCCGGAGATGTCGGGAGCTCGTTGCATCAAGGGAAAACCTCCGGATGTAGTCCCGAGAGTCTCCCCGCCGCCGCTTGCAGCCTTCGAGTCCCAGAGTTACCAGTGGCGCTATAAGTGCCCGGAAGTTACCGACGAAGAGATTCTTCAAGTCGGCCCGCCTCTGGCGCTTTTGAGGCGTACTCGAGCCAGCTCGAGCCGAGTCCGCGAGGTAGATGGGAGGTACTTGGATGATGAAGAGATCATCTGTCGCTTCCCCGAAGACGCGAGCCGGTAATCTTGAGCCGACACACGGGTTGGTGGCCCCGTGTACTTGGCAATGTTGGTAGGCGCCGGAATCGGCGGGAAATCACCTGGCGGATCCTTTGGCAAAAGCCCGTGGTCCGGGACCATCGAGGGCTCGGGCCGCGATAGTGGCGCCACCATCCGCAACACGTGAGTGGGCGGCGTCCTCCGCCATCTTTCTTCGCGCCTCGGGTGGCGCGGATGTCGTAGGCATTACCGAGGCGCGCGCACCGGGTGCGTGAGGCCCGGGTTGTTCATGGTGGGGTGCGGTCTTGGCCGCGCCTGCCGGCTCCATGGCAGACGGGCCGATGGCGGAAGTAGCGCCGGTGTGGTAGGAGCCGGAGGCTCAGATAAGCCGTGACGGCCACGCTCCACCACCCCGGTTCTGTAGGTAGCTCGCCTCCGGTTTGCGGGCTCCGGAAGGCCTCGAGCAAGATTGCGGCCGCAGCCACGTTTTGGCTTGCGTGAGGAAAAAGCGGGGCGCCGGATTCGCCCCAACTTGTGGTGCTCTTGGCGCGCGCCGCGCGCTGCCGCCCGGACTTGCGCTGGCTCGGGCTCGCCCTGCTCTGTGTTGGCTCGAGCCGGTCGAGCTCACCTTCGCTCCTCCAGCTCTCGCGTTGCCGTTGAGCTCGGCGCAGCGAGCTCGAAGGCGTTCGCTTCGCGGCTGGTATTCCCCTCCTGTGCCTCGGTCACGGCGGGCGGGGACCGTCGTAGCCAGCGGTGGCTACGGCCAATCGGCCAGGCTCGCCACGTTGCACTCGCGAGAGTGCCGCCATGGGCGGGATACTCCGTGTTCGGGCTGGGCCGTGGTCGGAAGAGTCTTCCAAGAACTCGTGGACGGAGGTTGGCATGTAGCCACCATAGCTACAAGTCGTGAGCGCGGAGGTGACGGATCTCTGCGAGGCCGGAGGGGCTTTCGCCAAAGGAGGTATAGCGCTCCTCGTGTTCCGGCTTTGGGGCGCGGCGCTCAAGCAGTGGGACGGCTGCCGGAGATGGTGTCCAGTGCTCCCGCAGCGCCGCCCTCCGTGGCGGCGAGGATGAGCGTGAGCTCTCCTCCGAGGTGACGGTGAAGCCGAGGAGCCGGCGGATCTGCTCCGAACACGCCATGCTGCCGTTGGAGAAGAATGCCATCAAGGAGACGAATGGGAATCCGAGATGTTTGCCAAGACGCGCTGGCCCCTACTGGGCGCTAACCAACCGCCGCGCTTCGAGCGCCGGCAAGTAAATTTGTAAGTCTAAGGGGCTGCGCGTTCCGCTCCTGAATGGTTAGACCACGAGTCCAAGATGTATACCGGTTCGGGCCAAGGTCCTACTCCAGCCAGGCGTTGGTGTTGTATTCATCAAAGCGGATGATCGCACCGAAGTTTTTACAAGCGAGAGGTGGAGCCTCAACACTAGAATGATCTAAACTTAGCTCTCGAAGGAGAAGAAAAAGAAGAAGAGGAAGAAGAGGAAAAGCTCTCTTGTAGCTCTTACTCCCCGCCTGTTAGGAGGTTCCCGCCTCCTTTATTCAATCTGAAGGCGGTGTTACATCGAGAATTGGCGAAGTGCCAGCGAGCTACTTCTAGGGCTTCGCCTTGCCCGCCGTCGCCAATTGTTCCGCCGATCGGTCGCTTGTTCGCCGATCGTCGCCGCTCTCTTGAACCTATCTTTGGGTCGGTGGTCTAGCCGGTCGAGTGGTTAGGTAATCCTCCGGAAGTGGCGAGCCGCTCTCGTGATCCATGTGGGTGCCGACGTAGTCGCGTGACGCGTGGAGTTGCCTCGGGAGAGCGTGTCCTTGCACCGTGGGTGGTGGGTGATGGGATAGGAGACGGGCTTCAGCAGCTTATCAAACCGTTTGGGAAGGACCACCGCCTCGCCGCCACTTCAATGACCGTTCGTGGGGCACGTGGCCTTAGGTTGACACGGACTCGGCGCGCGCACGCGCCCTCGGCGGGATTATCATGGTTTGGTCGAGCCGGGATCCGCCCCGCCGCGGGGTCGGGAACCTCGCTGAGTCGGAGTCGGGGATCCTGGCCCGCCGCGGGGTCGAGAACCTCGCTGAGTCGGAGTCGGGGATCCCGCCCCGCCGGGGTCGGGAACCTCGCTGAGCCTGAGTCGGGACCGGTCGGGAATGGTCTCCGTGAATGGTCTCGTAGGCATTTGGGTAGCGTGCCGGGACGGCTGCTTAGGTGGGCCGTATTCGAGGCCGCCTGCTTGCTGCTCTGGCTTTGCTTGTTGCAATTGGGCCGTTGGTGCACCCCTGTTTTATGAGTATTCGTCACCGGCCGAATTCAAAAATTCAAAAAATATCGTTTTGCTACAATAATCTCTTTTTTTTTGGGCAAGATTTCACCCTTTACCGCCCGGTATCTCGGGATTTGAACCCGGAATTCAAAGTTTAATACCCGGATTTAGGTCAATTACCTTGAAAAAAGTGATCTTCTATGATAATTTGTCGAAAAACTTTTTTTTTGAGATATTTTTTAAAAACTGCAGAAACACTGTTTGATTTTTTATAAAATTGTACATGATTTATCCTGACGTGAAAAATTTATGGTACCATCCTAATAAGCTTAGTATCATACAGAAAATTTTTCAAAATAATTGAACTTCATTTGTTATCTTTAAAAAAATCAAAAACTAAATGAACATAATTGGGACAGTAACATTGTCAGAATTTTATAAATTTTTTCGGGTGTGATCATGATCCAAAATTTTTATGAGAGATTAATAATTGACTCAGTAACATTCTATAAAATTTTAAAAAAAATTAACTTTTTTTGTTTGCTCAATCAAATCTATGTATTTATTGAACTTCATTTGTTATATTTCAAAAATCAAAAACAGAAAGAACATAAATGATACACTATACTTGTAAGAATTTTTAAATTTAGTGGAGTGTGATCATGATTCAAAATTTTTATGAGATCTTAAGAATTTCCTTATAACCATTATGCAAAATTTTCAAAAAAATTAAACATTTTATGTTGCTAAAGCAAATTTATTTATTGATCATCAGGCTTTTATGAGAACGTAGCAATATCAAAATTTTTGGAACTCCTTGTAGTTTGATCATCAGATGAAAATTTTATAGAAACATTGATGATAAATCTAACATGGTTTGTACCATTTTTCATTTAGTTGAAATTTGCCGGTAAAGTTTTATCAGCACCGTAGCACTGTCCGAATTTTTAAAAATTCATGAAGCTTATCATCATCTGAAAATTTATGGGAACATTAGTAATGCATCACAACCATGCACAAAAAGTTTAAAAAAATTCTAACGTGATTTGTTTCATTTTTCATTCAGTTCAAACTTGTCGGTCAGCGTTTTATCAGGACAATACCAATGTTTGAATTTTTAAAAATTTATCGGATCGATAATCATCTGAAATTTTTATGGGAACATCACTGATATGTCAGAAACGTACAAAAAAATTCAAAATTTTTCGGCATCGTTTGATCTATTTTTCGCTCAATGCAATTTTGCTGAGATCTCGGCAAAACCGGTCGAAATTCCGGTTTTCTCGGTAGAAAAAAAATCGGATTTGAATTTTGTTTTTGTCGAGATTTCGTTGTCGAACTATGGCCGAAATTTGAAGCGAAAACGGGATTTTGAACCCTGCCAGGGGGGCATGTAATCCTGATATTGATAGTGCCCAACACGGATAAGCTTCTCAACTTAATGCTACAGTTCGGGCCACATGCATTGCACCTGGATGTTATGTGCAACGAACCTAGACGACCAAACGTTCCTCCCGCACGCCCGTCGAAACATTTATAAAACCGCCCCCCCTCGCGCAACCACACGCCAATCCACTGCGAATTTTGCAACTGCGCGGGGTGGGGACGGCTTGCCGACGCTGGACAGCAGGAGAGGCCACGGCGGCGGCAAGCCCGATTCGTGACACCCATGCTTGTTCCGAGTGGGCAATTGGTGGGTCCACTCACAACAATGGAGTCGTCGCTGACGTACAAGAAGGCAACGGCGGCGCTGGACGAGGCAGCGAAGATACGGCTGCGTGGCCCGTTCGTCAGCGACACCACGCCGTACGGGCATGAGGATGTCGACGACGGCCTGGTGGATTTGGTGGACGAGTTCTACAACGGATACGGCGAGCACGGAGCGGCCGTTGTCACCAAGGACGCCGTGGCGCCGCGGTTTGCCGAGTGGAAGGACACGCTGCGAGAGGCGCTGGGACACGCGACGGCCGACGCGGCAGCGGCAAAGATCCGCGCCGAGGTGGAGCGCGCCGTCCGGGATGCTGGGCCGGACTTCACCGCCGGTGGAGAGGGGATCAGGAAGCTAGTGGTGGAACAGCTCTGGGCAAGTGGGTTCGACGCCGGTAATTGTTCTTTTTCCAGAGCATTCTTGTTTGCCAACCGCTATAGAAACAACAAACAACTCAAGAACGGAATCGTAGCGTGAGAGCAACACGGATTAACATTCTGTTGTTGGGCATCGATGTAGGCCTCTGCAGATCGTTGTGGGAAAGAAACAGCAGCGTCCCCGCGGGAAGCCACGAGTATGTGGACGTGACGGCGATTGGGTCGCCGACGGCTCGCTACATCGTCGAGGTCAACGTCGCCGCCGAGTTCGAGATCGCGAGGCCGAGCGTCGAGTACCAGGAACTAATCCTCTCCCTCCCGCCGGTGCTCGTGGCGACGCCGGAGGCTTTCAAGGTGGTTGCCGCGGCAATGTGCGCCGCGGCGGCGGAGTCCATCCGAGGCGCGGGCATGCACGTGCCGCCGTGGAGGCGGGCTCGGTACGTGCAGGCCAAGTGGTCCGGCCAGCACACGAGAGTGGCAAGCGCCGTGGCCACGCTGACGAGGGCACAGGAAAGAGCGAGCACAGCGCCTGCTGCCAGCCGGCCCGATGTGCCGTCCGGTGGCCGGAAGCATTGCCGGATGGAGACGGGGGCCATGGGGCGCAGGGATATGACCATGGGGAGGGAAGGCTTGGTTAGCATGAGGCTATTTTTCAGAGGATTGTGAGTTTGTGACATGATGCATCGATCAGATGATGAATTTTTCTTTTTCTTTAGCCTCTTCGATGACTGTGCCGTTCTTTTGAGTCAGGGTCAGTGGAAGTGCATGTACATTCTAGAATGCTTGTGTGACCGGTGAAAAATAATAATAAACAGAATCAAATATCGAAAACAGTACATTTTGACCCAGCAAAAGACTCTGGTACTTCTAAATAACCTGTGAAAAGATTGTGGTATGGCTAACCTGGTACACACACTTCTATCAGAAGTTCAGAACCATACAGTTGGACTCGTGGCTTTCAGCTACCAGGTTGCACAAAACAAAAAGGCACTAAATTTAAAAAAATTAAAATTATTAAACCATATACAACCCTCTATTAAATAACACACTATCACGATTCACGACTCATTCACTTTTTTTTAGTATTACAAGAAATGTACATGATAGAAATATTATAATAACTACACGTTTTATCTCCGTAATAGATTTATATGGTGAAACAATACTTTCCAAGTATAAGCATATCGCAAGAAAGAGGGAGTAACCGCTTGTGATCACAGCATTACAGGGTGAACAATATACTTCTCTCGAGTCTCGAAGAGTGAAAGACGCGCCTTCTAGTCACGTACGTGTCACCTCCGCACGATCGAAATCGAGCGCCTTACCACGATTGTATAGCACGGCAGTCCTGTCCTCTGTTTTCACGCTCAATAAAAAAAAACTAATTTTATAATTTTTATCCTATGGAAGCTATATTTATAAAAAAAATGAATTTTAAGGGGGCATTCGGGTGAACTACTCGAGCACTTCATCTTGCTCGCAAGTCGCAACGAGCGCCTCCTCTCCCCTCCACCCACTCCCGTCGCCACTACGTCATCGGCTGTCGTCGCCATCGACGTCACCGGTGAGGGCGCTGGCCCAGTGGCAAGGTGACGGCATCCGATACCACGATGCGGCGTCGACCCACACCTCGTCATCTTCCTCTTCACCTCCCATTCCCCTCCCTCGCTCTCGCCGGAGTTCGGAGCTGCCCTGCTGCTCGTCGTCGGGTTCTACTAGATCCAAGCCCGCGGCGGCGGGGTCGCGGAGGCCATAGGTGGCATTGGTGATTGGGCCCTGGGGCAGCCGGGGTGAGGTGGAGACGTGCAACTGCATGGTTGGCGGCGGCGCAGCGCAGTGCTGCGGCGGAGTGGGCGACGGGCCACACGTGGAGGCCAAAATTTTCACGCCCCATTGGCATCTCGGTCGCCGTCTCATCACTTCCATCACGCCATGTAGCGCCACCATGACCTTCTGGAATGTTGGGTCGTCCACCCCTTACACCGGTGAGCTCTCTTCCCCGCTCTTTCTCTTGGTTGCCCTCTCTCTAGACTCTTTAGGCTGACTTCTCTCACTCTATTTCTAGGGTTAATCAGTTCCTCCTTTGATCCTATCGTCCAGCTGCATCAAGTGTGATCCATGAGGTTTGCAGTTCGCAATTGGCTGTATGATCTTCGGATTTTTTTTAGGGGCTCCTAAATCTGAATATTTGGGGCCTTTTGGTTCCAGATTTTCATCGACGTTTGAACTACAAGGAGGGACGAAGACCCAGGTGCGCGCCTCTTGCTGCATTTCTATGGTTTTCGTTTGTGTGTGTGGTGCTTCTTCCAATGTTTATCAATATGCTAGCCACAATACAAACAGGGACTTCGGGTGCTTGTAGGAGTACAATTTAGCTTAGCTGGTTGTCTTGATCATTTGTGTTATTAAGGAGTCGTGATCATTTTCACTGCAGGTACCATCAAAAACAAGTTTAACCTCTTCTTCCTCCATGTTGCGGTTGATCTGCCCCAACCCAGTACAGCCTCTGGCCACCGCCATAACTCCACCCGTTGCCCTTGCTGTCCCTAGCCATTGCCTCTATGTTTTCCAATCTATGTTATGCATTTTCCATGCGTTTGATAAATGCACAAGAGGAACCATTGCAGTCTACAATCTTTGTTGTAGATGAGGAGATTGATGGACTCACTAGCAGGTGCCTCACACCTACGACTAATTAGTGCATTTTCAGCAGCTTAAATATGCTGCATTCCTTGCTTACCTTGCACATTTTGTGCAAAGCACCGTTCCATCCTCTTTCGGTTCATATAGAAATTTTCTAGCTATATTTCCAGATCAGCTAGGTGGCAACAATACAATTCTTACAAAGTCGACATGAGTGGTTATATTCAGTATTTGTGTTAGTAACTTAGTATACCTGGGCATGTGTCTGTATTTGCAGACACCTTTTCCTCTGATATCTGTAATTTACCAATCATGCATGCATATAATTTTGATTTTAGATTATTTATTTGGATGGAAAAAATAAATGAACTTCTCAGTAGGTCTGTTCTTTTCATTTGCCTTTGCATAGGCTGATTGACAGTTAAAGTTTTGCTAGATTTTCTTGCAATTTTGCATGCTATCCAAAATTTGTTGAGATCACTCAGAGACTCCTTATTTATGTTTTGCTTTTAAGACTGAACTAAAGTTTTTTTTTCCAGTGATTGGCTTTCAGACCCAAAAAAAATTCAAATTTGGTACAAAAGCTCCATTAGGAGTTTCAGGGGGTGCAAATTTGGTCTGAAGGTCTTCTAGGAGAGAGCTTCAAGCGGAGCAAGAATGGTGAAGCCTATTAAGATCTGCTAGGACCTCTTTGAGCCTGTTTGGTTTATTAGACCCTTTTGTTATAGACCTTCTTTGTACATGACTTATATCTGAACTTAATTCTTGGATTCCACCTCATATCTACTACGTATTTATAGGCCAAAGTAAATCTGCATTTGGGATTTCAAGGTTTGATGTAATGGCATAGGTATGATGGCTGCTTCAAACAACGGTAGAAAGCTATGCTGTGCTTGTAGGAGGTTGATGAATTCCTTATGTAGTTTTTTTTATTGTTTTTCGTATTTTCTCCTTTTGATCATAAACCTACCAAGGAAATGAAATATGTATTCACATGGAATTGTTTATTTAGGATTTTTGCAAAGCTGATGCTCTTTAATCTTCTAGAAGATTTGAATGTAAATGTACAAACATTTCTTGTGGTAACTTGCAAGTATACCATCTAAAATGCTTGCAAATTATCTTTGAATTTATCAACAATATGTAGCTACGTTGTCTTATGAATTCATAAATAATTTATCTATTACCTAATGTTCTCTCACCTGATAAACATATCAGTACACTGGTGTAAGAAGACAATGGTATATATCTACCTCTCAATAACAATTGTCTAAACAAAATGTGCGCCAAAGCACTATCTTTATCTTTATGGATGTATCGCAGATCAAACAAGTTTTTTTTAAGGAATCTAGATGAAATTCAGAGAACAATATTGAGTATTAACAAACATAGATACACAAAGTCACAATAATTGTAGAACTTATTTGTTTCAGCTTTTTCACTAGCTTAAAAGTTAAAAAAAGTTAAAGTCAAAAGTCAATACAAACTATTAAAAGCCAATCTAGAGGTGTTTTTTTTTTTCTTTTGTGGGTTAAAAATAGTCTGTTGCCACTGAAGTTGGAGTTATTTACCCACCTCTACCATGATATGAAACATGAAGCCCCTTTCCCCATTCTCCTTCTCTTCTGCTCCTCCCGTGTGAAGGAGAGGGCGGCGCCTCCCTCGCAAGTCGCCTAGGGCTTGGGACTTGCCAGGCTGGTCACCTCCACGCTGGTGATCGGCGGCGGCGATCATTTTTCCCAGTGCCACTGTCCTCCTCCCCTGCGCCTCATCCTCCCCGTCCTCGACGCGCAGCCATTGTCCCCGTGCCCATCGCCTCCGTTCTCCCCGCGCCCAGGCTGCAGACTTGATTGAGTCCAGGAATGGGATAAGTAAGAATAAGAGACCTTTTGATCTGGATCTTGTCGTTCTTGTTGCAACATGCAAGGGAGGGGATAATTTGGGCTGGCAATTTAGCATTGGATGGGGTCAATATAGTATTGAGTCGTATGGCAGTATGTGCTTTGATATTCTATTTTGCATGTAATTCGATAAATTTGTACTCCTCTGGTTTCAATTTTTTAGTTGAATGTTGGCTAGGGTTATTGTTGTGTTTCTAGTCATTAGGGAATGCTTTTCTTTAGCAATCGAATACATTTACAGTTCATGACCAGCACTTTTTACATTTTTTGACACAAAAAAAACCGCAAACGATTTGGATTTTCGCTATATATGCTTTACATGGTAAAATCGAATGTCACAAGATTTTTCATCCTCTGCCACACAACACGGAACAAAGGTATGGAAAAGTACCTATTGCATTTTGGTTAGTTCCCCTATGCTTGTATTCCCTTGAAGAAACTGTTGGATTGATTAGTGTGTCTTAACTAATTTGGCTCCAACTATTCCTTTCTTTTTCTTTTTTACTTGTAGGAGTGTTTTCTGCTGTCACGTGAAACCATGCTCGCTGCTTCACAGAAGGATTATCGGGATCAAACAGTGAAGTCCACAACTGGATCAATAAGTCCAAACCAGATGACAGATGAAAATAATCGTTCAGCTGTTAGTGGGCAGTGTGATACTAGCCCATCGTCTCATCAAGAATGCTGAAGATCTGAGGGCTTGAATAGATATGCATGCTCTGATGATGGTGAGGAGATTGGTCACCTAAAGAATAGCCAGTCTCTTGGAAACATGCTTCAAAAGGATTGTGACCATCATTGTAGTGAAGGTACCGATTTGGATACTGTAGACCGTGATCACAAATGCCATTGCTCTAGTTTCATGACCAATACAACTGTTGGAGAATCTGCTAAGTTGTGCAGCAAGAACAATGCGAATACTTTTGATGCCTCAACTGACCTGATCAGTCATGATATTTATGAACTTTCAGGTCACCATGCCGTTGACTCTGACAGGCATCACATGTCTTATGCCCAAACCAAATTTCCAAGATCACAATCTGCTGTATTTCAGAATAATTCTAGTAATGATTAAGAAGGTTCTGTTGATTCTGAGATACCAGGGCCTCGTTGCAGACCTTTCAAGGATCTATGTTCAATGGATGATGAGAAGATTGATTACTTGAGTGGTGATGAAACGCATCACTCTAATCAAATTTGGATGTGCATTGTGTTGGACTTCCCCAGATTTCTATGAAGCATTAAACTATGCAAGTGTAGAACAAGATTTTGTCCGGGATGGGATGCTAAGTCATGAATACTGGGATGGCAAATATATTAGTGGTGACCACTCAGTTGATCCAGTTGTCCCTTTCTGTGCCGATTCGGCAGCTGTTTATAATTTGTCCACTACCTTGATCTGTCCAGACACGGTGTTTTACTCCGTGATGTATTTGCCCTAGAGCCTGTAATCAAGTAGCTGATGCCTTAGCGATCTCATATGGAGCCGGGTGCTGTTATGCTGTACCTTCCTTGGTGGTCAACGATTTAGCTGCACCTGTGGTTTAATGGAATCGGAATATTTCCATATCAAAACAAGAAAGTTCAGATTACTTTATTGAGCCAATAAGAAAAGAAACTAAATTTAACCGTAAATATCCAAGAATCACAAACATCAACAGAAGAATAAACAAAATAGTACTAATTAACTGTAGTTACATACATACTGGTATGCAAACAACACATTTTAAAGTTCAAGAGTATTAATGGATACTTTGCCGTCAATTCAGCCACCAATCTTGCAGAAATCGGTGCGAGGCAGCTTATCCTGATTTCAACGGCATAACAAGGATCTTGCAAATGGTATTTCAGATTTTCCAACAATAAGCTACACCATCCAATCCATCAAAAAGCCAAGATGCCAAACAGCTTAGCTTGGCTTAAAAACAGATTGCTTATAAGCTGTTTAAGTCAAAAAAACTAACTTTAAGCTATAAGCTAAAAAGTCTAAACCCAAACAAACAGGGCTGTATTACTCCCTCTTCAAAGCTTTGATGCTCAAAAGATTGCATGTGCTTCTTTTGTATGGCCTATCACATCCAGATGATAAATGTCAAAGATGATAAGCAAGGCCTGTCACATCCAGATTCTCATGTCATAATCAAGTTCAGCTGTTCAGTATTCTGCATGCCTTACATTTTTATGGAGCTGTGTTGGACTGTTGGGTACTCAATAATTTATTTGGTGGCAGGCAGCAGCCCTTACAGTAATGTTTTGTGTGATATTTCTGAGTGATTCACCATAGTTCTCTCAATTTCTTTTCATTTGTTGTGTTATGAACTAACTACATCGAACTATCGAAGTACATGACTAGATCACAACCCAATAGTTCAATTATTGTTTGTTGTGATGGAACAGAGCTGTCCTCAAGTAGCAAGTATTGGCAACAGGGACCATCTTCCCATAGTTCTCCTTGTATTGGTAGCTCTGCTCAGATACTTCGAATGGACCACAAAGGTTCGCACAATCTTGATGATGCTATAATGATTCTTAGTTTCGTTTGAAATTCCCTACTTCCTTAATTTCTTCGATTTTTGGTATATTTTCTGTTGCAAAAATTTATTCACAATTACACTTTCCTTTGATTATTGCAGCAATCACTTAAAGTAGTAGTTGGAATATTGATTTTTTAGAGAGGAGCTCTGTTTTCTGTTGTGTCTTTGAACTATAATTAATAAACTTGAAGAATTGTTTATGTGGTAAATTTGTTCCTTTACTATTTTCTTGTATTATTTATAGGAACATATGTCAATAGATCCCCTGGAAGATCTATGGATTATGATGGTAAGATTTACCTTTTGCCAATACTAGTAGGTATTTTTCTTATATATTTTCTTCAAATATTGTTTCCAACATATGTCTTTCTATGGTAATAAGTCAACTGTATGATTTATTCTTTGCTTTGACTTAAATGAATTTAGATAGTCTCTGCTGTTTATTTTAGTCGTTATACCTCCAATCTTATTAGTTAAGTGGTGCATTCTTACCAGGTATATGCTTTGCCTCAATGATTTTTTTTTTTTAAAAAAAGATTACACTCCTTCAGCTTCTTCTTGTCGATTTTTACCAGTACGTCAAGTGTACTTGGATGATTCATAGAGTGTAGTCCTTGTATGCTTGAGTACTATTTGTACTCCTGTACCACTTGGTTCTAGGGATGTGAAGTTACTTCAAGTGTGTTAACCTGTTCTTCTATTCCTTAGGCTTTCACTTGTTTTTCAGTAGTGCAGCATGAGACTAAATGTTTGTTTAATACCAGGATATTTTCAGTAATATACCCTGTAGCTACAGTGGTTAACAATGTAGTTCTACATAGATTCTGTCTAGATGAATGCTCATTTTAATGTAAGCTTTTCCTACTACCCTCACTTTGGTGATGATATCTATGCATAATTGTGCTAAATCATGAGCTAATCTACTTTGGGTTAAAGATTTGACAGCACCGCTTAAAATTAATCAAGATGGTGCCCTTTTTGCTCTATCATGGTTTGATATGATTTCAATTTAGTAATTTTACTGGAACGGTTCAAATCCATCTTTTTAAATGTCCACCTTTTTTCAACTACTCTTTTCATGTTTTGGGTGGCTTGAGTGCTCCATATTGCCACACCATGAGGCTGATATGTGACTTAAATTCAATTCTATACTGATCAAAGTGATTGGTCTTTTAGGACATACAATTAATTTATAATATATATATATATATATATATATATATATATATATATATATCAAACAAGCAGAAATGGATATTTGTTAATTTGGCTTGTCTTTACTACTTCGTTCTAATTTGTGAATGTTGTTCTTTCGTTTTTTTAAAAAAAAATTAGATAGATGGATTAGCTGTTGCATATAATTGAATCATGATAATTTTGTTAGATGGTACATAATGTTGCATGGAAGGGTGGAAGTTTTTATTTGTGTTGTGTTTACGGTTTGGATTGTAGGTGCATGTGTTTACGGTTTGGATTGTAGGTGAATATGCAAAGGGAATTTCTTCCTCAGGAAAAAAAAGATATGGTGATTTTTTAAGAGAGACATGTTATTGATGTCATCATTCTTTATTGAGTTGGTTTGGCCTGTATATATTGGGGCTATAGTTCATTAAGTGCTATGCAATTGTCGATTTTCTATGATATGGTGCTCCCGTCCACCGCTTGCCCCATGAACTTTTCCTTTACTTTTAGGATTTCAAGGTTTGATGTAGTGACATAGGTTTGGTGACTGTGCCAAACAGTTATAGAAAGTTATGACATGCTTCTAGGAGATTGGTGGTTTCCTTGTCAAGAAATTTCGATTGTCTCAGATTATCTTTTTTTTATCATGAACCTACCAATGAAGTGAAATATGTGTTCACATAGATATGTTTATTTATGAATCTTTAATAGATTTGAAAGTAAATGTGCAAACATTTCTTGTGGTAATATGCAAGTATAACATTTATATTGTGTTTTTTAATATGGTTTTACGATGAATCCATTCATAGAGGTGTTTCTATACTTTTTTTTAGTTGCACAAATATTAAAATATGAATGAAGAATAGACAATGATTATTTATCCTTTCATTTGTTTTAAGATTTGTGCCACTTGTATTAAGATGGATTATTAGGAAACAGTGCACTATGATATATACAAATTATGTATGATTTCATCAACAATACGTGGCCAAAAGAGAAGCGACATTGGCTCGCTCCATCATCTAGTGTTTCTACCAAGTCTGCTTATCGTGCAAGACCAATGTTTGGCAATGCATCACTACATGCATAGTCTTGCGACAAGAACCACCGATTGGACGACCAACGACCGAATGATCCGGGCAATTAGCGTATATGTCAGCCATGCGACACGACGACGCATGTCTTCTGAGAGAAACTGGGTGATTACGGCCAAGGAGAAGCGAAGTTTGGACCATATGCGCTTCTGCGTACAGCGTGCACATCTATCATGTCGCACTTACGCTGAGGAAAGAGTGGTAGGTAAAGGTCTCCGTCAGGGGAGGGGACAAGGTCCCTAAGTCCTGTAACATTTGTATGCCTCATCTTTAAGTTTCTTTTCAAGAGAGGTTTCAGTTCAAAGGGAATCTGATGAGTATCAGTTTGTTGAGCTCGTTCCCGAAATAGTGCCGAAAAAAACTGACATATATGCAGCTGAGAGTTCATGTTCGTCCGCCAATTGACGGGTTAGGAGACATCACTCTTAAGGCTGTGAAACGGCTGCTATAGAATAAGCGTATCTACGACTCCGGACATAGTTTTTGTAAAGTACACTATAATTTAAGTAGTTATATGCCGCAAGCACTTTCAATCGAAGCAACGAACTGTTTGGACCGTTAGACAGTGTTAGCTACAGTAACATCATCACTGCGGTGCTTTCTTATTAGTGCTACTGTTGATCCATGACCACTAAAATTAAGATCCTTACGTGGATGTACTAGATCTCTTTCTTGCAACTCTATATAAGCATCTTTCTACTACTATTCAGCAAACAGCAGAGTTATAAAGTAACCTTGGGACTCAAGCCTGTCGGCGTCGAATGCTGAACCGTACTCGTTCACGTCACGCCGATGTACAAAATCAGCCGTGCCATTCTTCATTTATCGATCCATGTTTATTACGCTACGCAATAATATACGTGTATCGATCAAAGGGTGCAGAAACCAACCCTTTTTTACCGTCGCGTTGTTGGGAACGTACCAAAAGAAGACCACTGAGGTCGCATCGCCTCGCGTCGCGTTCAAAAGCACGTCGTTTCGGTGGGGAGATGAAAAGACCAGACACGATGGTCCATTGGTCCTCCTACCCCGCCACGAGAACACGAAGAATTCCACGTTTCCACCACATGATGGATTGGGCTCGCCCGCCTCTGCTGCATGGTCGCTGAGGCCGACGCGCCGATTAGTCCGCCTTATTTAGGCACCGTTTTTTGGCCCCGTCCGGGACGAGCCGACGCGCGCGCCATGACATTCTCCCCGTCCCCGGTGCACCGCGCCCTCCTCCTCTTGTCATTCCTCTGCGCCGGCGCCCTCGGTTCCTTGCCCCGCCATGGCGCTGGGGCCGCGGGTGAGGGGAGCTACGTCACCGTATCCACCGCCAGCTTCGCGTCGGGCTCGATGTGCCACGATCCCGCCCGATGTACTGGCTTGCTTCTCTTGAGCTGCTTCGGTCTTCCTGCCGTTATGCACGGACCTTTCGAGAGTGCTGATTTCCTTCTCTGCGGTTAATTTCAGTCGCGCCGCGGCGGAACGGCACGTCGGCCGTGCTGCGGCTGACGCACCGGCACGGTCCGTGCAACCCGTCCTGGACGTCAGCGCAGAGGACGCCGTCCTTCCTCGACACGCTCCGTGCGGACCAGAGGCGCGCGGAGTACATACAGAGGAGGATATCGGGGGCCGGCACAGCGCGCGCGCAGCAGCTGGGGAGTTCCAAGTCGGCGACGGTGCCGGCGAACTTGGGGTTCTCCATCGGCACGCTCCAGTACGTGGTGACGGTGAGCCTCGGCACGCCTGCCGTGGCGCAGACGGTGGAGGTGGACACGGGCAGCGACGTGTCGTGGGTGCAGTGCAAGCCGTGCCCCCTGTCCGCGTGCTATGGCCAGAAAGACCCGCTCTTCGACCCCACCCAGTCGTCGTCCTACTCCGCCGTGCCGTGCGGCGCGGCCTCGTGCTCGGAGTTGGGGATCTACGCGTACGGCTGCTCAGGCGCGCAGTGCGGATACGTGGTCAGCTACGGCGACGGGTCCAACACCTCCGGCGTGTACAGCTCCGACACGCTGACGCTAACGGGGTCGGACGCGCTGAAGGGGTTCCTCTTCGGCTGCGGCCACGCACAGGTGGGGTTGTTCAGCGGCGTCGACGGGCTCCTCGGCCTCGGCCGGCAGGAGCTGTCCCTGGTGTCGCAGGCGTCGGGCGCCTACGGCGGGGTCTTCTCGTACTGCCTCCCACCGACGCCGACCACCATGGGGTACCTGACGCTGGGCGGGCCGAGCAGCACGTCGGGGTTCTCCACGACGGCGCTGCTGTCGGCGCCGACGTTCTACATTGTGATGCTCTCCGGCATCAGCGTCGGCGGGCAGCAGCTGGGTATCTCGGCGTCGGTGTTTTCGGGGGGCACGGTGGTGGACACGGGGACGGTGGTCACGCGGCTGCCGCCCACGGCGTACGCAGCGCTGCGGTCGGCGTTCAGCCGGGCCATGGCCCCCTACGGCTACCCGACCGCGCCGGGGATCGGGATCCTGGACACGTGCTACAACTTCACCGGGTACGGAAGCGTGACGCTGCCGACGGTGGCGCTGACGTTCAGCGGCGGCGCGACCATGACGCTGGAGGCGTCGGGGATCCTGTCAAGCGGGTGCCTCGCGTTCGCGCCCAGCGGCGGCGACGGCAACGCGGCCATCCTCGGGAACGTGCAGCAGCGCTCGTTCGCGGTGCGCTTCGACGGCAGCACCGTCGGGTTCATGCCCGGTTCCTGCTGATCGAGCGATTCATTAACTCGTGACTACTTACAACCGTACAGGAGTATAAATATACGTGTGCCGTGGGCATACAAATAGACGTATACGTAGTATTACGTACACACAGCAGCACATCATACGATTGTCAGTGGATGGAGTACAGTTTTGGGGGGGATGAATAAACGGGCTAACCAGAGCCGTCCACGTGTTGCTTGGCACGCTTCATTCGATTTTGTGTATCGCTGTCGATGACTCGATGAGCAACTGATGATTACAACTGACAACTAGAACTAGTGGAGAGTTAGGAGGACGTGTGGGGACCACCTTGCTCTGTTGAATTGATAGTGGCTCCTGTGGACGATACCTGAGGCTGAGGCGCGCCAAAGTCATCGTCGATCCGTGGGTCCAAAGAAAAATATGGACATTTTGTTTTCTTTTGCCAAGGATAATGGATGAGCAGTATAGGATGATTCAATGGTTGTTAGCCGAACACCATCTCGAGAAGGTCGCTGTGCGATTTTATATTACAAGAAAGACGTTCGTATACACGCACCATATGCATACACACGATAATGCACTCTCTATTGCGTGAATTTGAACGAAATATAAAAACCTTTAAATGTTTAGCATAAAGATAAGTGTGTGTTGTGCCTTTCTTTTATTAGAAAAACATTTGATAGCTAGTGATAGCTTATGTTTTATTAGCAGGTGCAATGCACAACAACACGAGATTGCTCACTTGGCACACAGAGAGAAATAGAGGGGATCCAGTTTTGAACTCAGGACCTTTCTTTTGTTTGGGTACATGCTCTAACAATTCAGAAATACATGTAAGTACGTGTACTACGTTTTCTAAAAGCGAGTTAACAGGACTGTAGTCCTCTGCAATTCTTCATGAACAAGGACACAATAATGAATAGTAACTATTGCAGTTTTATACAATCAAAATTCCTCTGCTAATAACCTCGATGCAATCATGCTCTTCGTGCAACCAAAAACATTTTTGCTTGAGAATTTTGAAGTCAAGCCCTTTCGCTTCTTCACAAATTGAGCACTTCTCTCCATTCAATTAAATAATATAGGTAAAGAGGATTAACTTTAAATATTTGAATATTAGACAGGTCTGATTGTAAAAAAATAGATAAATGGATATGGTTACACAAAAATATATGGGAGCCTAGATTACTCAAAATGCAAGCTGAAATATTTACTTCTCTTCATGATCAATTGCTTACACGTAGATCACTAATTATTGGCATCATCCATCACTTGAAAAGCAATTTAATTAATTATTACGTCTTTATTCATAAAGAATTAGGAGAAGATTACCCTAATCTTTGGTTGGCAGATTACATTTGCCATGAACGTGTTGCTATCACAAAACAATTATAATCAAGCTACTAGTTGTTGATTTTGGCCCACTTCATGTTCCTTACCTCGCAACCGCACACAAGTAGACAACCCCATGAGCTACCTCCCTCCCCGTGTGGTGTCCCCCCGCGCACGGATCAGCACTTGTCATGTGTCGGACTGGAACCCCACGATGCTCCGGTCGACGTCGTACAGCACCTCAATCGTCCGCTGATGCACGTTGCCGATGATACCAGTGGTGCCGTCGTCGTCAGTGGCCGCGAACGAGAGGCAGCTGCCGAACATGATCCCGTTCGCGTCGAGGTCGACGACCACGTCGCCAGGGGCGGAGCCACCGAGGGTGCTCGAGTACGGGCTCCACCCGTTAGACCCCTAGTACCCCCTCCCAGCACACCCATGCCAGCCACCACCACCGGAGGTGGAGACAAAGCCAAACACGGCGGCGTGAGGCGCCTCAGGAAGGCTTAGGGCAGGAGGTCGAAATTCGAGGAAGTATGGGCCGTTTGTTTCCTGGGCCATCTTGTGTCATGTGTTGTGTGAGCAGGGGCCAACCCCATTATGAGGTGACGAACACATAGTTCAGGACAGGATTCACAATTTCCGCCGAAGCTAAAAACCGCTAGCTGAACGGTACCGGTTTTCGTGAAAATCGTAAAAAATCGAACGGTTTGTAAATTCAAAAAAATTGAATTTTGATCAAAGCAACTCGAGAAAACCGTGATTTTTGAAAAAACCGAGTGGTTTTTAGAAAAAACCGCGAAAACCGCCCAAGGTTGTAAAAATAGGAGAAAATTCGAAAAAAAAAGAGAGGAAAAATTGCCAAAAAATATTGTCAAATTTGTAAAAAATACAGTGAAGGCTAAAATTGACTAAAAATGTAAAAATATATTAATAAGGTATGTGAAAACACGAAAAAATTCCAGAATGGTCTATCCTAAATTTGAAAACAATTTGACATGACCTTTGCTATATTTTAGAATATTGAAAGTTGTAAATTAGGCACGTAGCAATAATATGTGAATAAATAATCTTTCATTGCAATATTACAATCACACAAGAGCAAAAATAGGCATTTACATAACCACATAGCAAAATCATTCGCAATTTCACTACCATTCACTTGTCAACACCATTTACATTGTAATACCTTTCAATTGAAGTTGTGGAGTAGGCATAGGTATAGCTTCGTCGCTCTTCCATTATCGCAGAAATGGCATGTTCGACCTACATGAACAGATTGACAGTAAAAAATTCCAACAGCAATAAAATCAAATATACAATTGAAACAAAATTTCGGTATGACGTTTACTATATTTATATATGAACAAATAACATTTCATTTCAATAACATTCACATGTCAATCTAATAGGTGCAAAAGATAGGCACTTAAATATCAATACCATTCACATTTAGATACCTTGTAAGGTCGGCAAATTTTCGTTGTCCTTCCTACACAATTGGCATGTTGTAACTGCATGAACGATATGTTAGTATAATATCAAGTTGCAATGAAATGAAACATGCAAATGAAACATTACCTGTAGGGCTATGGGTAGTATTGTTGCGTGTACGCTTGGTTGGCCATATTGTATTCCTCGTTGGACATCAGGGCCAATCCTCGTGTAGCTAACAACTCTGTCTTATAATCGTGCCAGCTTTGCCCCGTCCATGTACTTATTGTTTGCCATTGTTGATACAACATGGCATAGAACTCAGGGTCGTGCCACTCGTAGACCCATTGTGTTGGAGGTTGTGCATGAGCATCGGGGGTGGTGTAGTCATAGCTGCTATATGAGCCATATCTCCCTTGCATCTCGACGACGCCATAGGAGCTAGAGTTATCATGTGGTGTGCAGTTATCCTGTGGTGCGCCTTTTCCCTTTTCCTTCCCATTAATAGTCGTCTTCTATGATTGAGGAGCGCCATGATCTCTATCTTGTGTTGCATGAGTAAAGTGCGACTCCCCTGTAAATTCGATGGGTTGATACTCTTCTGATTGATGGGTGGGAGGTCTGGGGGTATTGTCATTGCTATCAGTGTTCGTCTTCGAGTTGCTATCATTGGACTCTTGGTATGACGGGCTCCGATGATCCCCAATCTTAGTGGAGTCATCACTCCCTACATGCTGAGGCTTCCCTTTTCCTTTGGAGGATGCTATCCTTTTTTATGTATCCTTTGTCGGCACTGATTGGTACTTCCTCTTCCTTGTATGAGTGTTCCCGACTGTTATATCTGCCCATTCGGGGATGCTTCCAGCCTCAGTATCCTTTCTTAACACAGCAGGGTTAACCAGGTCTGTCACAAGCTGCGATGGAAGAGAGGTGTCACTCTCTGTATCCTCCTCATCAAGTAATGGCTCACCGTTGGGCCTTCCTTTTTCCATCCACTGTCGGATCGGGTTTGCATCGTCGCATAGTGTTAGCTCCAAAAGCCGTTGGAATGGATCGTCTTCATCTGAGCGCCTTTGATCTTCTGTGGCTTGAATTCGAAGCCGAAGGTTGTAGTTGGCATACACCCGTTTATGTAGCTTCTTGTATGACAAACGATTGCGAATTTTTGTGTGGATGAATGCGAATGTACTCCAATTGCGTTCACAACCACTAGAAGATGCGCATTGTAACACTAGACGTACGATAAACCGTTGAAGGGTGGGTGTTTTCGATCCGAACATATCCACCAATATGCTGCAAATAAACGAATAAACTAGTAAGTACCGACGAGAGTACCATTACATTTGAGATGGTGTAAGAAATATACTTAGAGATGTTTTGCCATCTTGTGCCATCCTCACAGCTAAAGCAGTTGAGAACGATCCAACCTTCCTTCTGAAAAGGTCGGCGTCTTGAAGAGCTTGCGCGGCGGCTTCAGTATCATCAGCAAGCATTTCAAAGGCATCCCGGAGATTTTGTAAGAAGGTGTTGTTCGTGCCATAAGCGTAGGCAGTCTGGGGGTTTAAGGCGGTAGCTACATACACGTACCTCCCCTCGGTGTTCTCAACAAAGCAAGAGTTTACAAATTCTTCGGCAGTCATCCATTACATGAACTTATCTTTGCGCCGAACGAAACTATCCAAGAACATATAGTTAGTGCCGAAACGAGTTGCATTCCACTTGATCAACTTGCCTCCAATGTACTTTTTCATCATAGCATGTATCTTGGAATGGTTGCATATCCATCGAGAGATTTTTCTTGCATTCTCAATTACCAAGGTGTGCTCTGAGAAATCTCCAATCTCTTTCAACATCAAATTAATGGTGTGGGCCACACAAGACTGCCACACTATGTTGCGAAACTGCTGTGCGATGAGCTTGCACGCCTTCTTATAGTTCGCACCATTATCTGTGACAATCTGTACCATATTTGTCGGACCCACCTCGTTGACCACTGAATATATTTTCTGCGTGAACAAACAAAACCAATTATGATAATTTCGTTATGTGTATGTTACTTAAGAAGAGTACAAATAAAACCAATTACCTTCCTCAAGTACGAGGCATCCTAGGAGACGCCGGTGGCATCGACAGATTTGTGAAAGAATATGATGCCATTACAGTAAATCATGAAGTTTATTATACTCATACATGTCGACCTTGTTCAAGAGTCACACATGATTGTTACTCCATATGTAGACCAGTGCTACGAGAACTTTGCGAAACTCTCCTTAATTTCTGCTTCAATGGCGTCTAAATATTTCTCATCTATATCTCGGTCACTCGGGGACGGGATACCCTCGCCTGCAAATGAAATATAAATGTTAGCTATGAATCGGCATACAACTGAGCGACTATTTTAAATCTTGCTTACTGTATTTTTGTGTTTCCCGAATGGCGCTAACAAAGTACGGACTATCTGCTTTCCGCCCTGCGATACCAGCAGCATGGTACCATTTGGCCCACGCAGATTGGACTACCTTCTTCCCAGCCTTCCCCTTCTGTGTCCACGGATGGGTGTCAATCCTTGTTTGTACTGGGGCACGGGCCATACCAATGTTGTAATCCCCTACCGTCAGTGGCCTTTCTCGCTGCGATAAACTCCGAAACATCCTCGACAATAAACCGCCGTGATCTCCTCCAGCTCCCCTGCAGGAGCCACTGCCACTACCACCACCGTGCTCGTACCTCCCACCTACCTGGCTTCTACATTCTGCCTCCGCCCTGGAGCAGCTATGGCATGCCGGAGTTGGGCCTCCTCATCAACATCACCCTTGTACTTCGAGTATACACTTCGCCTCGGTGGGGAATCTCCAGGTGCTGCTGCTTCTTGCCTCATCATCTCATCTCTCCTGTCCTTCTTCTTCTCCTTCGTTCTGTCTAGCTCACGCTGAAAGTACTCACGAACGTCCGCAGGAATTTTAGTACAATGGATGACACCCGTACCACGTCCTGCTAAGTGATGCTTGAATCGGGTCGCACCACCTCCTTTCTTCTCTTTGAGACAGTACTTGCATCGAAATCCAGCACCCACCTTATCGCCATGCTCCCACACCACGTTGGTATCTGCCATCTAATAAAATAACACAATAAGCATTTCATCATGAACACACAGTGCATTTCATCACGATGTGAAAAAATTGGTACTAGAAATTTCAATAAAAGAAAAATATCATTCACCCAACATAACGATCAGATTGTCCTGGTTAAATAAATAATAATGTAATAACATATCATATCATCTCATGCCCTTTAATCGACATTCAACAGTTCTGACGACACCGGTTGCGACCTATCTTATCAAGTATACAAACAAAGATCTAGAGCACTGGCCTCTCTGAAAAATGAACAAACAAACAAGAACTGATTACTTTCACTAGTTTGAGTAGCAGTAGCTTATTTACATCAATTTTTGGTAGCACAAATTGCATTTGTAGATAAGAGTTAAATTGTTGGTTCCATGGATGGAACTAACGGTTCAACATTTTGATGTTATTTGCTATGATTCATTTGTGATTTCCATGGATGGAAGACAACATTACAAATTTCAATGGTAGAAACTTTTGGCCAAACATTTAATCAATCAAGCATTCTTATTCTATTGATCTACATGCTACCGAATGGTTTAATAAAAAAATCGATCGAAAAAACTGAAGAAATCGATAGAAAATTGTACAAAAAATCGTGAAACTCGTCGATCTGCTCGATTTTCGCTGGAGCCGTGGTAAACCACAAAATCCGAGCGGTTTTGTTTGCTTCTCTGGCGGTTTCGCTGGTGGCGGTGGTCGGAACCTGGCGGCGTCGATCTTGTCGGGAGGAGCTACAAGTGAGGAAAGTAGACGCTAATGATTGAGCTTCATTTCGCACGGGTTCACGGTCGGCAATAAAATGAGTTCACGTGGGCCACACTCCCCCAGTTGGGCCACGGTCGGCTGGCCGGCTCACGATGCCGAGTTTTTTTTCCCTGTTTTTTCCTATTTTCTACAATTTGAAACGGCTTAAAAAGGTCTTTAAAATTCATTTTTTCAAAAAAAAAATCGCACTAAAGGCCCTAAAGAAATTAATACTAATTTTTTCTAAATTTTTTAAAATTTTGAAATTTGAATTTCAAACCTACCGGTTTAACGCGTGGTTTACGTTTTCGAGCCGAGCCGGTAGACTCGAAAACCGCGGTAAACCGACGATTTTGCTAACGCTGGTTCAGGGGTGCCACCGCGAGGCCGGCGCGAACGAGCTGCAACCTGAGGGAGGCAAGGCGAGCGGTGACGGCGAACCTGCGAGGGGAATGACGGCGCGGCAAGCGGCGAGCAGGCGAGCAGCATAGAGCCAGGGCGTCGGCACATGCAAAGACAGCGTCACCGCGAGATGACTCCTTGAAACAACCAAAACTCCCAAGTCCAAAGGCGAAGGTAAGCGAGTAATTAAGTAAATTAGCTGAAATTGGAAGGTAAGCGAGTAATTATGTAAATTAGCTGAAATTGGAACTGATCGTGATTGGCTTGTCGATGTTAATTTAGCAATTTCTATGATATGATCATTTAATCATAACACTCACTAATCAATATACTTTTGACAGGTTGCTGCTTCGTCTTTTGTAGTATGTTCAATAACTTGGTGGCAAATTGCTGTGTTCTCTTCATTCGAGAGGTACCATTTTTTATGTCCTACCTTTCAACTTTATATGTGACATGTGAATTTTCATTGAATTTGGGTAGCGCGGGCGTGCGGGTGCAATGTGGCAGGCCACAGGCCATGGGACGGGGGCTCTGGAAGAGCATATTTGTCATTTTAATCCAGGTTTCGCCCCTGCGCGCCGCCGGAGAACACCAGCGCGACGGACGGTATCGTGACGTTGTCCTGGCCAGTGAAGTCAAAGTACGTGCCAAGGATGCTCCTGGGCTGCGCCAGCGGGTACTGCTTCATCCCGTCCTTGAACGCCGACGACAGCGACGAGTAGGCCGTCGGCGGCAGCCGCGTGATGATCGTGCCGGAGTCCATCACGGACCCGGCGGAGAAGACAGAGGGCGGCACGCTGAGCTGCTTGCCAGTCACGGTGATGCCCGGAGGAGCGCGCCATATATAGAACGTCGGGGCCTGTCTGCTTCTGAGCATCTGCGTCGTCGTGAAGCCCGACGCGCCGCGTCGAGCGTAAGGAACCAGGAGAAGGCATCTTTATGGAATTTTAATTATGAACAAAACCAATTTTTTATCGTTTTCATTTAGCATGAAATTTTAAAATAATCACTAATTTCTTTTGATTTTTATTCTGATTTTTTTTAATATACTTCTTATAGACTTTCTTTTCCGATTTTAGTTTGGAATTCACACGTAAATCCAGCTACTAATTTTTATTTTAAATATACATTATTTTTTTTATTGTACCTCGCATAGATTCTTTCTTTTAATCTAAAATTTTATTTTATTTACTTATGAATGTATGTATTTTTTTTATTATATATGACATGGACTATTTCTTTTAATCTAAATTTTATTTTCATTTTATTTAGAATATTTGTTATTTTTGTTGTATTTGACATGGAATCTTTCTTTTAATCTATTTTTTAAAATTTTGAATTTCAGTTTTAGGTTAGGATTGGTATACAAATCCAATTGCTAAGTTTTATCTATTTTTCTATCTGAATTTCAGCTATGTACTGTTTATAATTCGGAGTTAGTATGAAAATAAATTTTTTATTTTTATTTTATTTTTCATTTCGAATTCCTTATATTTTTGTTGTTATTGTTTATTCAATGTCGAATTCCATTTTTAGGTTAGAATTCGTATACATATACAATTTCTAATTTTTATTTTGGAATGAAAATCACATTGTTAATTCCTTTTAATTTTCATACTAAATCTATAATATTTTTTACTGAATTCTAACTATTAGTTTGAGGTTAGAATTCGTATACAAATCCAACAACTAATTTTTATCTCTTTTTTTTTTCAAATTTCAGCTATGTTTGAGTTTTAATTGGGAGTTCGTACGAAAATCAAATGGCTAATTTTATTATTTTTTTTATAAACTTTTTTATTTTAAATTTTACTTGGCATGACCTCTTTCTTTAAATATAAGCCTTTATAATTTGATTCCGCTAGATGGACAGTTATATGTTTTCTTTAAATAATAGCATCCAATGACTAACATAGTTCAACTTAGTTAGGGTCTACCAGATTAAGGACCAGATGTTTTGCTTTTCTGTGAGAATTTCTAGCATATTCCTATTTTTTGTTAGAAAGATCCAATGACAGTTGTAATTAGAGTCCACTAGATTAATTAAGTGCTAAATGTTTTGTTTTTTTATGAGAATTTCTTTACTATCTCTCTTTTTTCTTAACAACTCTCTTAACCTTAATTTTAATATATAATAGATTTGCTCGTAGGCGTTAGTGTGTACATAATAAGAGCCCCCTATCCCACTGTATAAGATCTCTCGTACAGGAGGTTTCTTTGTATACACGACCATGCTTTGATTGGGAACAATGCCAAAAATCTTGGCATTCCATGCTTGTCATGAAACTTTGGGCAATGCCGTCATGGGCCATTCGCGTTATCTCCTGCCGCCCATTGCCTTCTCCTACTTCCCAAAGGAAGAGCTAGTTGCAGATTTCAAGTAGCGATTACCAAATACACTACGTACCGGTCTACCTGTGGATGCCATGTATTTTTCTCCGTGTCCTGGACACTTTGATGCGCATTATTTCTTGGTGCACGCACCACCGATCGGCCGAGACACCTCACGTGGTTGGTAAGATGGTCATTTTCGTCGTGTCATCGGTTGGTACGTGCCTAAGATTATCCACACTCATAGGCAGGCAGGCAGTTGCCCCATCACAGGCTTCAGGCTGAAGCTAGCTAGATTCTGATGAAAAGATTCATCGATCCGCTACAATATTCCGTTTCCCCGGTTAGCCGAATTTCTCCCAAGGAACATGATGAGATGATGCCATGAGATGATCTATATCTATTAGCTGCAGGCCACTTTCTTCTTTTTCTATGGTTTTGAATTGAGACTACTAGTGCGTGGAGTTTTGCGAAGGCCTAGTCGATCGACTAAAGGTGCTACATCTGAGCCCTGTTATATGATAATCATTTTGATGCTGGCTCAAGATACTATTAGCATTTGCTAACCACTGCAGTCTACAGCTTGTCAAAATTGGTACTATCAGTGTTGGACGCCATTGATGGTTAATGGACAGGTGTATTATTGTAAGATCGAGTTCATTTGGCTCGATAGGTGCGCTTAACTGCCAGCTTAATTGAGCCGAGTTCATAATTGTGCTGCACCTAACCTGACTTTTAGCTGCGGAAAAGCTGCTTTTGCTTACACTATATGTCATTACAGAATGATATTCATCACAATAATCCTAATTTTGAGGGCAACAATACAGTACAAGCGACAGCAGAAGCTTCCAAACAAGTGAAACGCGAAAATAACACAGAACTAAAATATCAGATCCCTTCAATTTAGATACCTGAATCCCGCCCAGCCTGACCAGAAGCAACTACTAAGTACTCAAAAGTACTACGTTAGTTATCGTAGTAGTCATCAGGTGGTTGGCAATGCCATGGATAGAAAAAGAGAATACCTAGCGATCGGACGTCCGATCACTGTTCATTTCTCGAACGCGTCGGTGCAACATTTTTTCTCAACATCTGCAACATTTTTTTCCGTACGGATATTTCTCTTGTTATCGAAGGAAAATGTTGCACACGTAGGAAGAAAATATTGCAGACGTGAAAAAAAATATGTTACAAGCGTCTACAAACAGACGTCCTAACCCGAGTCATTCCATAGAAAAATTATTTCTCAACTGATCATGAAAGCTACTCGTGAGATTCCCAAGCGCAACGGGCGCACGCCCAAGCGCTGGGAATCTATATAAAAGGCCACGAGGGGCCTGGCTTATTGTTATACAGCAACTGAGCAACCGCAAGAGGTAGAAGGTTTCAGATAGATAAGATGGCGTTGCCTCTTCTGCTTGCCTTCTCCCTGCTCTTCGCAGTGGCGACTCCTATCAGGGACATCGCTGATGCATGCTCGTCAGAAGTAAAAGGTATAATAGCTCCTAGTCTTGTCTAACTTTCTTGATTCGTGTTTTTGCATACTTTCCATTAGTTATCTCTGGTTTCTGCAACTAGATCAAGGATATGTACTTTCTTGACATATCTACAACAGTACTACTAACCTTAGATGGCATTAGACACTTCAGTAGGAAAGAGGAAAGCGCACAAGCTTTAATTAGAGCCTTAAGTAGCATTTGAGGAACCAAATTGCTACTGTCAGTAACTTCAGATATTTTCGTGATCAATGTTCACTGCTTTTTTCTTTTCAGAAAGGTATAAAATCATTGGTTAGCTAGGATGAATTAACCTGAAGGTGTGTCATAGAAGTGGCCAAAGGGTAGAAAGAATGGCCTTA
This sequence comes from Otatea glauca, assembly GCA_036346275.1. NCBI lineage: Eukaryota > Viridiplantae > Streptophyta > Magnoliopsida > Poales > Poaceae > Otatea > Otatea glauca. Next base: position 47,075,803 of record CM070714.1, read on the forward strand.
TGAACCTGAATTGCAAAGATAAATACGATAAAATTGAGCTCAAATTTATGTTCGATATGTGTCACCCTGCAAATATTTTCAGGCAGCAGCGGCTAATTAAAGCGCCTTTGCCTATATGTCAAGTGTAAGTGCATAAAAGTTGACGGTTCCAAAGGACAATCTAGGGGCTGTTTGGTAGGGCTCTGGATCTCAGTTTCACCTGAGATCTTAAATTTGTAGGCTAAAATAAAGTAAATTAAGTTTATATTTTTGGTTTAAAATTTGAAAAGATAATCCATCTAAACACTCTTAATATACTCACAGATCCAGCTCCACGGATCTGGTGGAGCTAGGTTCCTAGCTCCACCAGATCTGTGGATCTGATGGAGCTGGAGCCCTACTAAACACACCCTAGATCGAATCTTTTCGACTCGCTTACTTTTGTTAACTCTTTTCGCCACCAGGAAATACACAGGGCAATAGTATAAGTACGTTAGGTACGTTAGATCGATAGATTATGCATACTTTTCAATGCTCCGTCACTACCATATATAATGAAAGAGTCTCGTTAAGTATTTTGTCGATGGCCAATTGGTGCTTTAGCGTTTTTTTTTTTTTGAAAAACAATCCGATACCATTCTTAAAAAACAAATCTGTGATTTGCACTAGATGCTTCTCCTAACATGCAAGCATGTCACAAATTTCTAGTTAGTTCCACCTTGTACATGAATTTTACCATCCATGTTATCAACGCCAAAAACTTCAGATCTTCGAGAGTAATTACATTTGGTAACTGCCACTTAACTGCACCTAATTAAGATCAAAGCTAGACTTCAATCTACGACCTTTCTGAGCTATATCACATGGTCCCGATCGAATTGATGGCCAGTTAGTGACTTAGTGCGGCCACCCCGTTATGAAGCTCAAACGTACCGTACTTGTCTTCCCGTGAAATCAATCGTTCCCCACCGCCAACCACCGTATCTATCACGACCACAGGATGGCCGTCGAGATGGGCGGCAGATGCTGCGTCAAAAACGTCACCGGATACGCAAAGTTTTCAATGCTGATCGACCGACGAAGATGGCGGCATCCGATCGCTTCCTTTTTCTCCCTTTCTTTGCCGTGACATGAATCGATCAAGCATTGTACCCGCACGGCATTATGCCCACACCAGAAACGTGGTTATGTTGTAAATGATTTGCGTATATATAGGCGCCACATCTGGGTTGTAGGGGTCCAAAGAAAAAGTAGCTCATCTCCAATCATCCAATGCAATAGTACAATCTTGGTTCTTCTTCTCGTTACGAACATAGGCAAAAAAAAGTCCTGTAAGGCGTGTTGAACTTGTGGTCCTTGGTTATGACAACCACTCCAACTGATCTGTTATATCATGTTGTGTAGTGTTATATTAACTACCAACCAAAAGCGCCTACTTCACTCCCTTTTTGACGTGTTTTCTCTTATGTTGGATTTTTGTTAGCGCAAGCCCGCCTAACTTTAGCGTGACAAAAACTTAGGGGCTATTTGGTTCATAGCCGAACATTGCCACACTTTGTTAAACATTAAGTTAAAGCAAGTTTGATCGAGTTAGACGTCTGTTTGGTTCATGGCCACACATGCGGCGCGAGATTCTTTCTTGCCATCCAGGTCTCACACGTCATTGACTCAAAAAAGTGTGACTAAATTTATTTTAGCTAGCCAAAGTGTGGCTTCAATTTTGATGACCTAACCTTATATAAGTTTGGCAAAAAAAAAACTATAGCAAAACATAATAACCTTAGAATATGAACCAAATAAACTCTTAATTTTCGGTGTTTCTACCAAGTGAGCTAGTAGTACAGATTAAATGTACCTTGATATGCATGGCTCGTAGATACTAGATCCAGTACTTCTGTAAAAGAATATCGAGATAGACAAATCGAACATGCATATATGGACCTAAACTTAACAGACAAAGCTCGGTTTTGCTTATAAGGGGAGAAATTTTAGGGTGTATTATTTTAATAATATACGGTTGATAATAGAAATAATATATCTAGCTATTAATTTGTTGAGAATATTTTTAAAATTTTATTATCGAAGAAAGTATAAATAAATAATAGCTAAATTAAGTTATTAAATTGAAAAAATAAACTATTACTAAGTCTTAGTGTACTGTAAAAGAACTCTAAAAGTAATCCATACGTGTGGTTAGTCCGAATGCCTCAAGAAGTACCTATCGTGCTTAATTTGTCATCAAATCAACGTTACACTCACGCTCGTTGGTTAGTTACACGTTGCAATAGCCTCTCTGCCACCTAACATAATCTTGGACCCGATTTAATAGGTAATGACCAGTTGATGCGTGCCGGACGGCGATGTGAGCCACTCTCGTGATGCATACTGCAAAGCCTTTAGGAGCTGATTGACATGTGCCCTCAATCTTGGGGTGCTCAGGTTGTATATAGTATGTAAATACCCTGTAGCACACTAGCACGTCATACGATCGCCACCCGCTACCTGTAAAATCAACAAAGTATATACAGTTGCATGTGTTGTTTGGTCATGTGATGGTCCAAACTTCCAAAGGCCCTTGGAAAGGAAATGAGCAGGAATAATTTGATGTCAGGTTTCTTTACCCAAATCTGATGGCATGTGCAGTTGTGCACTGTCACTCACAGTACATGGCACTGCTCTGTACAATGGCCGCTATATTTGGTAGCGTTGCCATGTTGGGTGAGGCATCAATAGATTCTACAGAATTTTTATCTCTTTCTCTCTAAGAAAAGTAGCCTACCGATATATAGGCCACGGATCATGATATGCTCCTCCATCTATCACGAATAAAAAACCCAATGCATCTCTCTTTCCACCCACATCTACTCTGCTTGGTTTGGTCATTCCCCACTTCTTCTTCGTGACAACTCAAGAGTATAATTTTATTTTTGTAAATATATGGTATGATTCTATTATTTTGTTCAAAAATATGTTTTCGCTGTAACGGACGAGTATTTGACAATTGATCGCTGTCTAATCACGAAATAATCCTTTTTTTAGCCTCATCTCCTCAATTTTTTTTGTAAATTTAGGCTCCTCGTGGATGCATTTGCAAAATTAGCCCCATTCCCCTACTACGAAAGGAGCCTCTCACACTCATGTGCTCCCCATCCGTGGCAGCTGTCGTGCTCCCTAGATATGGGAGTGCCTTCGGCGGTGAGAAAGAGATCAAATCTATAAATGATTTTACCGAAATATTAGATTTTGGGGGAAAAAAACGAGCCGAGGGGCTTAAAAAATTGATGATTTCTCTGATCACGAGACTGCTAAAACTTTGGCGACAAGAGCTGGTGCGGTAGGCTTAGTGATTGCCTGGTCGGTGACGACGATGCACCGGAAAGTGAGGAAGGCCTTTGCTTGGCAGCAGCAAAACATAGTAGTAGAAGTAAACTGTGTGCCACTAAACTGCAGATTTCCAGCACCTGAACAACTCGGGCCTGCACCTCGAACTGCACCACCCGCGGAGCCCCTGCTCGCCGGCGCCGCTCCCGGCCGACCTCCCTTTCTCCGCCGTGCTCACTCACGACGATGCGCGCATCGCGTCCTTCGCCGCGCGCCTCGCCAAGACGCCGTCCGCGCGCCCCACCTCCCTCGACCGCGCGGACGCTGCGGGTTCCCTCGCGTCCGTGCCGCTCAGACCGGGCACGTCGGTGGGCGTGGGCAACTACGTCACCCGCATGGGCCTCGGCACGCCCGCCACGTCGTTCGTCATGGTCGTCGACACGGGGTCCTCGCTCACCTGGGTGCAGTGCTCCCCCTGCATGGTGTCGTGCCACCGCCAGGCTGGCTCGGTGTTCAATCCCAAGACGTCGAGCACCTACGCCTCCGTGTCGTGCTCCTCGTCGCAGTGCAACGACCTCACCTCCGCTACGCTCAACGCCGCCGCCTGCTCCTCCTCCAACGTCTGCATCTACCAGGCCAGCTACGGCGACAGCTCTTTCTCCGTGGGGTATCTGAGCAAGGACACCGTGTCGTTTGGCTCGAACAGCATGCCCAACTTCTACTACGGCTGTGGGCAAGACAACGAGGGGCTCTTCGGGCGCTCGGCCGGGCTCATCGGCCTAGCGCGTAACAAGTTGTCGCTGCTGTACCAGCTCGCGCCGAGCCTCGGGTACTCCTTCTCCTACTGCCTCCCGACGTCGTCGTCCTCCGGGTACCTGTCCATCGGGTCGTACAACCCGGGGCAGTACTCGTACACGCCCATGGTGAAGAGCTCGCTCGACGACTCGCTCTACTTCATCAAGCTGGCCGGGATAACTGTAGCCGGGAGGTCGCTGGCCGTGTCGTCGTCGGAGTACTCCAGCCTGCCGACCATCATCGACTCGGGCACGGTGATCACGCGCCTGCCCACGAGCGTGTACTCGGCGCTGAGCAAGGCGGTGGCCGGGGCCATGAAGGGGACGCCGCGCGCCTCGGCCTACTCCATCCTCGACACGTGCTTCAAGGGCCGGGCCTCGCAACTACGAGTGCCGGCGGTCAGCATGACCTTCGCGGGCGGCGCGGTGCTGAAGCTGTCGGCGCGCAACCTGCTCGTCGACGTGGAAAAATCCACGACGTGCCTGGCGTTCGCTCCCGCCAGGAGCGCCGCCATCATCGGGAACACGCAGCAGCAGACGTTCAGCGTCGTCTACGACGTCAAGAGTAACAGAATCGGGTTCGCCGCTGCCGGCTGCAGGTGAGAAGGTGCATGCGCGCATGCACGGACTTGGGTAAATGGGCAATGCATTTGCTATTCGCTTTCTGAACTCATCAGTTTGATTTGACCACACGAGCTCCTTACAATGCATGCATGTGGATGAATACATCAGAGATGGTAGATGAAAATGGAATTGATGAAGTGTTGCTCTAGCACCTAGATGTACATGTTATTACATCGTTGTTACATAAAAAAAACACAAAAAGAAATATAGTAGTGATATTTATATTGTTCAGACCAGGTAATAAAGTACGTGAAAGTGGAAATGCGTGACTCCAAAGAAGATTATAATTCACATAGCTAGGAGATGGGAGATAGCTTGTCATAGTAATTCTTTGGCGAGTACTGGTCAAAAGATTTACTTTGTATGAATAGGTAAATTAAAGTGTGTGTGTGGGGGTTCAGGGTTCCTCCGTACAACTTCAAGAATTTTTCCACCTACGTGAAAGAATAGTAAAAGTGGAAGATATGCTTGTATCATTTGTTCTTTTGACAATGAAGTCGATTTATATAATTTCGTAACTCCGAGATTGTTGTGTTCTTCTCTACTTTTGCAAATTGTCGGGGATCGGACAGCCTGGCGCACGTCCCCCTGACACATTGCCGCTCCTCCGCACTGGACCGTTCCTAAGCCAGTGCGAAACGCCTCCGGCCTACCATCCCGGCGCCGAGCGGATCGTTACTACGGATCCGACCAAGGGTCTCAAGAGGCCACCGGGGACCCTTCCGAGCTCTTCCCCGACCTAGCGGGCCGGGCCCCCGACCTCCGCAGCGGGACGGGTCCCCCGACCCCGACCGAGCCGGGCTCCCGACCTCCGCAGCGGACGGGTCCCCGACCCGACCGAGCCGGCTCCCGACCTCAGAACAGACGGGTCCCCGACCCCACCGAAGCTGGGCTCGACCTCACGCGGGGCCGGGTCCCCGACCACCATTCCAAGACAACCCTCGCCAAGGGCCGTGTCGAAGCCTCTACCACCAATCACCCACGCACCCACGCTGGGTCAATCGGTGACTATACAAGGCGGTGGCTCCTTCCCTAGAAGGTTTAATGACTGACCGAAGTCATGCTCTCAGTCCCATCGGCCGGTCACATACAGTACGAAGACACGCTCTCTCCCGAGGCAGCACCCACGTCAGACACGGCAACGTCAACACTCGTAAGGTTCGCAGAGGGCAGGTACGCCGTTTTCCGGGGAAACACCTAACCGCCCTGACCAACTAAAGCTACCCAGCATGGGCAAGACGGGCGATGATCAGTCAGCAGAACGAAGGACCGAAGCTCCTAGTGTAGGTCATCTCATCCTCTCCCGATTCTCGATGTAACCTGCCCCTTTCTTTCGTATAAAAGGAGGCAGGAGCCCCGGAGAGGAGGGGCAATCGAACTCATCTTGCTAAGCCATTAGTACTCTCGCTTGTAAACTTTGTGTAGTCACCTGTACCGAAGAGAATACAACGCCACCACACGAACTGGAGTAGGAGTTCGGCCCGAACCAGTATAAACCTTGTGTCTTCTGTTTGGTTGCACAGGTTCCCCTGCTTAGTGCACCCGCCGAGGGTGCCTCCCGGACGAACGAAGCTCTGGACCTTGCCCTCCGCACGATCCTTCCCTCTCTCTCTTTGCGGTCGACGGTCCCGATCGTCGACACCGGCGCCACCGTGGGTCCAAGTTTCTTTCGTCAAAGTTCGCTATCTTGGCGACTCAACACCTTCGGCCCACTACCAAAGATGTCGCGAACGGCAAGCTTGGGCTCTGACGCGCCCCGAGTGCCAAGGCTCCACATCCATGCTCGCCATCCTTGCCGCCCGCGAACGCCATGCCTTCGCGCCGACGGACGTGAGGCGACCCACGGGCGGCGACGGTGGCTCGAAACCCCTGAGGCGATCGGCTCGCCTGTGTCGCCATCGACCAAGCCATTACCGCTTATTCGGCAAGAGGGGTGGTACGACCGCCCTAATCCGCCGGTTCGGCCTCCCGTCCGCACGAACTCGCCTAAGAGCGCTGCATGGCCATCGCCGGTCATGGTCGACCCGCTGGCCGGCTCGGCCTCTTCCGATGGTTCTGCCAAGAGCTCAACAAGGCGACCGACGGCGTCACACCGGCGGCAAGCAAGCTCTGCAGGCTCGAGTCTCGCCGTGACGGCCGCGCCCCCTCACACGCGATCACCGGCCGCTTCACCGGCAGATCCTCGCCTCGCTCGCACTTAACGCCGTCTTCACCGCCTCCGACAGAGGGGCGGCGGGCTCGCTTGCCGCCGCCAGCCAGATAACGATGCTCGCCGGACAGCGGTATTCCGAAGTCCTTTCCGGACGTCCATCTCAGCGATGAAGACTCAGAACCACTTGCGACCACCGCACGCAGACTTCCGTCGACCATCACGGCCGACGCGGGTGCGCCACGGCCGAGTTCTCCTCGTTTATTGGTGACGACTCCGACGCTTAGCAATGCGCGGCGAGGACCTTCCGCCCACGGCCGCCTGGCGTACTCGTGGCGATCTCCGTCGGCACGCCGCTCGCCTTGCTTAGGCCGGCGATGATGGAGCGGTTCGACAGACTAAGAATCCCGCGAGTTCTCTCCATCTACTCCACCGCCATCCCGCGGCCGGAGGGGACGAGGCCGTAATGGCCAACTACCTCCCCACCGCTTTGGACGACGCCGCCCGCGACTGCTCTTCAACCAGCGTCCCGCACCTTTCGGACGTGGCGCCAGCTGAGGAGCGCTCTCCACTCCAACTTCCGAGTTGCTACGAACGGCCGGGCGGGAGAGGACTCGACCGTGTTATCCAGTGAAAGGGGAACATCTGCGGGACTTCGTGCGCCGGTTCACCCGCACAAACTCGATCCCCAATGTTTCGATTTAAACCGCCATCAAGGCCTTCAAGTTTGGCGTCCGAGATGACGCCTTACGGAGGACCTCGAGATTGCCACAAGACTCACCGTCGACAAACTATTCCGCATGATCGAAGCGGTACGCGAACGCAGACGATGTCGTCTCACCGGAAGCATGACTATGACCGGCAGTTTGGCCTCGCTTCGCGAACGAGGTCATCCGACGCTAAGGAAGGAGACCGGCCCGCGCGACAAAAGGCGGGAAAAGACCGCGTGTCGAGGGCCGCTACCCGCCTAGTCGCCACGATCGACGACAAACATGAAGGCGGGACGCGCCACCGACCGTCGGACCCCGGCCAAAGCAGAACCATCCGCGATCGCGAATAAAGCGCCGCACGACCCCAACCGGCAAGGTCGGGAGACCCTTCCACGCGAACGTCCGAGCTTGGGGCAATGAGGAACAACCCGGCCGACGCTAACAAGTTTTGCCTGCTCCATTAAGATCCACGACCATGACCGCGGGCCGCAGGACATGGTCGCTCGCTGGACGCCTTTTATAAAGGGATCGGGAAATGCCTCGCTACAAAAAGGCGGCGAGCGCCGAGGAATCGACGCGGCCGTGCCCAACGGGCCTCGACCGAGTTCCAGCAGGCGACCGCCGCGTGGACATGATCTTCTGTGGTTCCTCGCAGATACCGATCTCGCTGAAGCCAAGGACGCCACGCGCCGCCTATCGTGCCACCGCCGGAAGCCCGCCGACCAACCCCGCAGATGGGCGCCGCCCCATCACCTTCTCCCAGACGACGCCCGGAATGTCCCGGATTTCAAATCGCCTGGTCGTCCGCCCGACCATAAGCAACGCCGCTTGGTCGGGTCATGGTCGACGGCGGCGGCCTCAACTTACTCCTAGCTAGCGCCTTGGACCGATGCAAATACCCGGCCGAAAATCAAGAGCATAGCGATCCCTTCTTCGCATCGTCGTCGGAGCTCGACCACCGGGCGCGTGGTCCTCCCGTCACCTTCGCGACTCCGTAAACTTCCGCACCGAGCCGATCACTTTCGAGGTCGTGGACGGCGATCTCCCTACAACGCCATCCTCGGGCGCCCCACCGGTCAAGTTCATGATCGAATCACTACGCATCGGTGTATGAAGCTCCCAGGCCCGGGCGTTATAACGGTCCGCGGCGACCTTAAGGCAAAGACACGGTTATAAGAAAAGGCCTCGACGCTGGCCGCATATCGCCCGGTCGGGCCCCGAGATCACCGAAGGACGCCCGTCGGAAGACGGCTATTCAGCCTAAACGGCCCGACCAAGGCCGTGCAGCTTGAGGAAGGGCGCGGCAAATGCGCCTCAGATTTCGCCACCGATCCCAAATAGGAAGACGAGCTCGCCACCTTCCTCCGAGATAACAAAACCATTTTCGCATGGGAACCGCGGACATGCCCGGTCCCACGGAGGTGATCGAGCACAAACTACAAACAAAGCATGGTCGCACTTGCGCCAGAAGCTCCGGCGCTTCTCTTCTGAGAAGGCGGCAATAATCAGGGAGCACCTCGACAAGCTCCTTAAGGCCGGATTCATTCGCGAGGTCAACCACTCCGAATGGCTGGCCAACCCTGTGATCGTACAGAAGAAAGGCGGGAAGTGGCGAATGTGTGTCGACCATACGGGCTTGAACGCTGCATGCCCCAAAGATAACTTCCCGCTCCCCCGCATAGACCAGATTGTGGACTCCACCGCCAACGTCGAGATGTTAAGTTTTCTCGACGCTTACTCTGGGTACCACCAGATCAATCTCGCCGCGGAAGACGAAGACAAGACTGCCTTCATCACGCCGTTTGGAACATTCTGCTACACGACCATGTCGCTCGCCTCCGAATGCGGGTGCCGATTCCAATGTTAATGGCCAAAGCCTTCGACCCAGATCGGCCGAACCTCGAGGTGTACGCCGACGACATCATCGCCAAGAGCCCTCTAAGGCTAACCACGCCAACGACCGCCGAGACCTTCGCCAACTCAACAGTTCGGATCAAGCTCAACCCCAAAAATGCGCCTTCAAAGACGGCCTCCGGAAAAGTGCTCGGCTACATGATCGGGGGATCGGGCGTAGGCCCGAACCCAGAGAAGATTGAGGCGATCGAGCGGATGACCGCTCCGACCTCAGTAAAACAAGTGCAGAGCTTCACCGGTCGCATCGTCGCCCTCAGCCGCTTTATTTCCCGGCTCGGCGAGCGTGGGCTGCCTTTCTTTAAGATCCTGCGCAGTCATAAGGGTTTCGAGTGGACTCCGGCCCAGCCGTCTTCGACGAGCTCAAGACGTACTCTCGCGCCCTCCTCCTGCCGACAACCCCACAACAGGAGAGGTGTCGCTACTTTACTCGCGGCGCAACCTGTGCCGTCGGCCGCGGTCCCGTAGCCGAACGGGTAGGGCGGCAAAGACCCGATCTACTACGTTAGCGAAGTGCTCCACGGGCCGAAGGAGCGCTATCCCCAGGTCCAGAAACTCCTCTACGCACTATTCATGGCCTCACGGAAGCTCCGACACTACTTCCAAGCACATGCGGTGGTCATCCCGAGCGGCCTCCCGCTCAGGGAAATCCTCAGAAACCCTGAAGCCGGAGGACGCGTCGCCAAATGGGCCATGGAGCTGGCCGAGTTCGACCTCCGCTTCACGGCCCGCACCGCCATCAAATCACAGGCGCTGGCAGACTTCGTCGCCGAGCGGACAGCGGAGCCTGCCCCCGAGCCCGAGGCAGAAGCCGAGGACCCATGGACCATGTTCTTCGACGGATCAAGATCCTTTGAGCGCTCAGGGGCTCGCATTCTCCTCATCACCCCTCAAGGTGACCGCTTACGATATGTGGTCCGCTTCGACTTCCCCGCTACCAATAATGCGGCGGAATACGAGGCCCTCTTGGCTGGCCTCCGAGCCTGCAAGTCCCTGGGCATCCGCCGCCTAATCGTGAAAGGAGACTCTCAGCTCGTTGTCAATCAGTATAACAAAGTCTACCAGTGTTCGGAGCCTCTGATGGCCAAATACCTCGCCGAGGTGCGCAAGATGGAGAGATGGTTCCGGAACCTGAGGATCCAGCACGTACCAAGGAAAGACAATTCCACCGCCGATCTCCTGTCCAGGCTTGGATCATCCGGCGACGAGCTCCCGCCGGACATAATCCTTGAAACCTTGGCCACACCGTCTGTCGAACAGAAGACCGGTGGCCTTCCTCGAAAATGTTCCAACGTGGATGGATCCATTCATCAAGTTCCTCGACCAAGGGAAGCTCCCCGCCACTCCTGCTGAAAGGAGCAGGCTCCGGCGACGTGCGGGCTCATACAGGCTCATCGGCGGGCAGCTCCACCGTCAGGGGGCTTTGGGCGTTCTCTCAAAATGCATCACCCGCAAGAGGTAGATACCGCCAACGACATACACTCCGCCTATGTGGCGCTACTCCTCTTCGGGACTATGGTGGGAAAGCCTTCAGATGGGTTTTATCGCCAACGACGCCAAGATGCCCGTGGCATCGCTCGCTCTGCCACCCGCTGGCCACGCCCGAAAGGTGAGGCAACCGCCTACGCTGCACCATTCCTCGCCTCGCCATTCTCGACGTGGGGCCTCGACATTCTCGGTCCCTTCCCGAGGCCGTCGGGGAAGAAGTTCTGCTCGTGGCGATCGACACCTTTTCAAAATGGATCGGGCGTAACTAGTCTCCGCTTATCACCGCCAAGGTCGCGGTAAAGTTCTTCCGCCTTCGTGGTCACGAGGTACGAGTCCCTGCAGGATCATCACCGGCAACGGACACAGCTCACCACCGAGCCGCTCCAAGAGTTCGGCGGATATGGGGACCAAGATCTCGCACGCCTCGGTGAGCCACCCCGAGCAACGGGCGGCCGAGCGCCAATAGGCAGCTCATTCAAGGGATCAAGAAGCGAGTCTTGACGAGCTCGCCGCCGCCGGCCGGGCATGGGTGGATGAGCTCCCGCGGTCCTTTGGTCCGTCGCGCACTCGACCACCGCAACGGGCAAGCCCTTTCCAGCTCGTCTTCGGGGCCGAGGCTGTCCTGCCGCCGAGGTCGCGCTCCATTCCACTAGGACGAGCTCGGTCAACCATGTCGACCTCGAGCAGGAGCGGTCCCTCGACCTTGCCTTGGCGGAAGAAGTAAGGTGCCGCGCGCTTCTGCGCTCGGCGCGCTACCTGCAAGATCTCCGCAGACATGCCGCCTGCCGTCCGACCAGGGCTTCGCGTCGGGACCTCGGTCCTACGACGGATCCAAGATCGCTCCCACGCCAACAAGCCGCCCTCACCGTGGAGGCCCTTCGAGTCGCTTTCACAAGCGCGCGGGGCTTACTACCGGCGGTCCCTCGATGGCGAGGAGCTCGCGAGCTCGTGGAACTTAGGCCACCCGGAAGTTCTACGCCTAGCGCCTCCTTCACCCTTCATTGCTAAGGTGCCTCCTTCTTTGTTGTGTTCTTACTAGATTCTCGAGATTACGCGCCTCGGGCGTGCGAGGCTCTCGATTGCCATCCTCGTCCGCCCGTGTTCATGGCCATAATAAAGTTTTCTTCCGATTTCCGTGCTAATCTCTTTCGATTTGTAGAAGGGTTGGTGTTCCACACGACCCTAAGTTGCGATTCCTTCTGGCCAAAGGTCGCACCATCCTAAAGGTCCTCGACGCGGCGCCTCGTCCGCCCCTTTTTTAACCAAAGTAATTTCTTCTTAGAACGCCGCGCCCGATCCCGCGGCGTGGCTATAAGGGCAACCATAAGGCCACGCGGCGGGCTCGGCCTCGAGGCGCCCATGCGTGTTCTTTCTTGCGGCTACCGAGTCACGCTCTCTAGGTTCGCCTCGGGATGAATAACTCGGCCCGGGCATTCCTGTGATCGGGGCCGCGTGAAAGCGATCGTTATCGGGTGCCGCCATCCCCGTCCGCCAACCATTGAACGCTTTCGAGGGCGCCCGAGCCCGATGACTTTTCCTGCTCGAGGTCGCAGCTTGGGATTCACCACCGGATGACTCGCTCGCTCTAAGCCGACCTTTCCCAGGGCGGTGGCGAGTTCGAATCTCTAAACCGCCTCCGAGGGTCTTGCCGAGCTCGATGCATTCCCGAGCTCGCCGAGTCGCACCCAAGGCCAAAATTTGGTCCATCCCGAGCCATCCCAGTCGACCATCCGGTTGTGCCTAAACCTCGTATCGCCAGCGAGGCCTCGGTGGGGACCACGTTCTCCGGGTTCGTCTCAGGGATGCCAGTGTCCCGAGCCCGACGCGTTCCCGGGCTCGGAGGCCGCAGTAAAACGGTCCTTATCGGAGTAAGTCGGCTATTCCCCTGTGTTACCGACCGGTGGACGCCCTCAAGAAGCGCCCCGGGCCCGATGACATTTCCAGACCCGGAGGCCGCGACCCCTAAGATTACCACCAGGGATGATCTCGGTCGCAATAAGTCGCTTTGCCGCAACAAGCCGACTTATTCCTCGTAGCCAAATTATCGAGACATGTCAACCCGAGTCGTGCCTAGGCCCGAGTGATTTCGGGCGAGGCCTCGGTTGAATCAACATCGCATCGATACCACACCTAAACTGGTAATTCGGCAAAAGACGGTAGGCCTCGCTATGGCGGTCCGCAGAACGTGCTCGCCACGCGCCACGTATCCAGTATTGTTCAACCCTTCCAAGAAATAGCCCGCACAAAATACGCAGTGGCGACACAGACCGACAAATAAGCTAAGTTCTCCGAAAAAACACAACTCTATAAAGATTTAGCATAAAGTTGTTTTATCTTTACAAGGGGGAATCTTTCACCCCTGACCCATCTGCTAACTCTAAAGTTCACAGAGACATGTCTCAAGTAGTTTTTCCTGCTCAAGGCCTGAAACCTCCGCCACAATGCGAGGACCTCGATTCGCCTTATCAATCCGGTCGTGGTCACCTTGAGCTGGGCCATGCTCTTTCCCACTCGAGCCACTGCGCCAGCCTTCTCTCCAAGACTAGCATTCTGCCCTCGGCCTCGGCCACCTTGGTTTCGCCCGGTGGCCTCGCCTCCAACCCCACGACTGTTTCTCTCGAGCTCGGCGCATGGCCTCGAGCTCGGAGGAGGCCCCTCGCCGGCGACTTCCCGCGAAGGGTCGAGATCTCGAGCTTGAGGCGCTGGATCTCCGTCGCGCCGGCCGCGATCCTCGCTAAAACGCCCCGCGCTCTCGATGGACCCGTGCAAGGGTCTCTCCGCCTCCTCCGCTCCCCCTTGATGGCTTCGAGAGCGCTATGGTGTATATCTCTGGGCCACACGCCCCGCTGCTCGACCGCATGAGCTCGAGGGCCTCCTCAACACGGCGAGATTTCCTCTTGACCGCGCAACACGGCGGCCTTTAGCTCGACGATGTCCTCTCGATTAGGCCTCGAGGGCACCGCATAAGGGCCTGGCGAGCACACATGTTCGCGCGATGTTGTACCTCGAAACCAACCGGACTTGCAAGGCAAAGAGAAAACCCGCCGTGACTACTAAGAAAAGGGAGGCAAGAAGGAGCCGACGCCACGACCAATCTTACCTCCACTAGCCGGTCTTCCAAAGAAAGACAAGGCGACGCCACCATCGAATCTCGGCAAGATAATCGCGAGCTTGCATCCCGGCGGCCTCCGCCATCGCTATATAGCGGGCGCACTCGGCGACCAGGGGATCCACCGCCACGCAATGGCGGCCGGACCTTCCGGCCATTGGTGACTCGATGACCGCCGCCTCGACATGGAAAGGTCCTCGGCGCCAGAGGTGGACGGCCCCATCCGGCACGGCGACAACGCCGCCCTCGATCGCGCTCAATCAACCCAAGCGCCCGGACGGAGGCATCGGGTCGGGCGGCGGATCGGAGCCACGCACGCCGGTGATATGAGCCGCACGCGCAAATTATCAAAAGATGCTCGGTCGGCTCCACCACCATGAAGTTAAGAAGGGGAGGAACTTATCACGCCCGAACGACACGCGACAACCTCGCTTTCTTTACTACCCCGGCGGGGCGATTCGCTCTCCGCTTTCCGAGGACTCGCCCGGACGCCCCACCGAGGGCGCAGCACGACGCCACCCTCATCTCGCGGCCCTTCGGCTCACGGTGCTCTGGCAAAGAAGACTCGGATCGCGACGCCCTTGGCCGAGGCGCCATCAACAAACCCTCCTCGGCCGCTTCCTCCTCCTCGAGGACGCGGCAAGCAAGATTCGCCGCGTCTGGTCGCGCCACGAGGCGTAATCGCCCTCATAATCCTCCTCCCGGCCTGCGCCCGACCACGTGAAAGGTCGGTACCCTCGACGCCGAACGCCGCGATGGTGTGGGGTGACGAAAAGTGTACGGAGGCCGTGCACGGCGTGATCGCCTCGACAAGGCGGAGGGCTTCCTCGCGAGCTCATGGCGGAACTCGCTGCTTCGCCGCGCACTCGGGCTCGCGGCGGCCGCCTCTTGTTGGCCGGGCAAAAGCGAGGTTAGTAGGTGAACCAAAAAGAAGAAAAAGAAAGAAAAGGGCCCGCGGCGCGCAAGCTCGAGCCCGCACCCCGAGCTCGGGGTCTAGACTCACCACGACACGGTCGTCCCACTCGACGTGGGGCTTCTCGCGATTTGCTTGAGCGTCGAAGGCCGCCTTCTTGCCCCTCTTGCCTTTGGTCGCCAGGAACGGTAGCAACCGCTGGCCGCACCCGAGCTCTTTGGTTGCCTACACGAGCTCGCCACAATAAACATCCGAGTCCAAGCGCCCAAGTAAAGGACCAAGGTGAAAGGCTTTTACCATTGCTGCGCCCAAGATGTTCTTGGGACGCGCCGCCAAGGTCGAAGGAGTTGGCGGCCTTCCCAAGATCTCCCGCATCCTCGGTGACCCACGCCGACCTCGGTCTTTGCGAGATCGGAAAAAACGTCGAGATAAGAAAGCCCGACCAAGGTCCGAAGGATCCGAGATCGGACGACACTTACCCTCGTGACTTTCCCGGGTGGCGCTGTACCTCCGGTGATTTCAAAGAAAGGGTGCAACCTCCTCCGTAGAGGAGCACCGATTCACAGTAGTCGGAACGACCGCTCGCGCCTTCAGCCCCACGTGGCGCATGTGTGGATGAAGGCGCTACTTCGGTCGCCCACCGAGTCCTCGTGCTCAAAGGTCTTCCGCTTCCTTCGATCGCGACGCCATTATAAGCAAGCCCGCCTCCTCGCCTCTTCCTTAAATAAAACCACTTCTCGCCCACGGCCGAGCGAGTCCCGTGGGATTTGGAGAAAGGTGCAAGGGAGTCCTGCCCGCAGCCGGAAGTAGAGGCACCCGACGACGGGGTCTTTCGCGGTGCGGGACAAGGAGTAAAAACGGAAGAAAAGCGAGGGGGTAGGGAGCCTGCCCAAGAACCCCTCGCAAAGATGTGCGAAAACAGAAAGGAGAAGGAGGGAGTTCGGCACCAAGTTCACGAGCTCGATCTCGCACTGCGCAAGGGCCGCAGCCAAGAAGTCACTTTCCGGGGTCCGCAGCCCAAAGAGCATGTAACGCCCGTGCTCACGATCTCATCGTCCCGAGGTCGCGACTTTCTCCCGGAAGGAAGCCGCCAGAGAATGGGTCCGAAGCCCCAAAGACTCCATCTCCTCATCCGCTTCATGTGGCGTGCTCTCCCAAACTTCGCCATAGAATCAAGGTCAAGAAGGAGGAGAGAGCGGGTCGCAATCAAGGGCTAGAAGGCGCGGCGCAGAGGGACGAGGAGGAAGAAGGCAAGGCACGAAACGGAAGTGAAATCCTAAAGGATGAGACCTCGATTTTAAAGACGCGCCTCGTCCGACTTCACCTTCACCTCAAAGGCGCTCGTGGCCGTGGCGGCAAACGCCGAGGGCCTTTCAAAACCCCGTCTGACGCGCGCTGCCCCTCCATGCATCCTACGGACCCCATTCCTTCAACTTCCCATCCACGAGGCCCCGGGCTTCAGGCTCGTCCGGGAAAACAAAAGGCGAAGTCCAAGTATGTGTCCTGATGGGTGAATCCTCTTCAAACAAGACTTCAGACTCAAGAGCGCTAGAGTCTCGCATCGCTTCTTGAGCCTCTGGGGTCGGGCTGGGATCGGACAACTGGCGCGCGCCCTTGACACATGGCTTCCTCCGCATCGGGATCGCTCCTAAGCTCAGTAAACGCTCCGGCCTACCATCCCGAGGCGCCGAGCGGATCGTTACACGGATCCGACTAAGGGTCTCAAGAGGCCACCGGGACCCTTCCGAGCTCTTCCCGACTGGCGGCGGGCCTCCTTGACCTCATGCAATGGACGGTCCCCGACCCACCGAGCCGCTCCCGACCTCGCAGCCGGGCCGGGTCCCAGACTCGACCGAGCCGGGCTCCGACCTCCGCAGCGGACGGGTCCCCGACCGACCGAGCCGGGCTCCCGACCTCCAGAACAGATTCGGTCCCCGACCGACCGAAGTGGGCTCCGACCTCACATTGCGGATCGGTCCCCGACCACCATTCCAAGACAACCCACGCCAGGGCGCGCGTGTCGAAGCCTCTACCGACCAACACCCACGTACCCACGCTGGGTCAATCGAAGTGACTATACAAGGGCAGGTGGCTCCTTCCCTAGAAGGTTTAATGACTGACCGAAGTCATGCTCTCAGTCCCATCGGCCGGTCACATACAGTACGAAGACACGCTCTCTCCCGAGGCAGCACCCACGTCAGACACAGCAACGTCAACACTCGTAAGGTTCGCAGAGGGCAGGTACGCCGTTTCCCGGGGAAACACCTAACCGCCCTGACCAACTAAAGCTACCAAAGATAGGCAAGACTCGGCGATGATCGGTCCACAGAACGAAGGACCAAGCTCCTAGTGTAGGTCATCTCATCCTCTCCCGATTCGATGTAACCCGCCCTTTCTTTCAGATAAAGGAGGCAGAGCCCCTGAGAGGAGGGGCAATCGAACTCATCTTGCTAAGCCATTAGTACTCTAAACATAAACTTTGTGTAGTCACCGTGCATCAAGAGAATACAACGCCACCACACGAATCGAGTAGGGTTCGCCCGAACCAAGATAAACCTTGTGTCTCTGTTTGGTTGCAGGTTCCCCTGCTTAGTGCGCCCGCCGAGGGTGCCTCCCGGACGAACGAAGCTCTGGACCTTGCCCTCCGCACGATCCTTCCCTCTCTCTCTTTGCGGTCGACGGTCCCGATCGTCGACACAAATAGTATGGTTGGAAGCCGAACAAGTATGCAAAGCTAAACTGGTTGGTTGTTAGACCGAGAATAAAGATAGAAACTTTAGTCGTTGGAATGTTTTCACACTCTTCAATAATTGCAACGACACAGAAAGCGTAACCACACAAGTACAACCTTTTAACGTTATGAACGAATAGATACTGAATGGGCCAAGATGCGTGCGAGACATGCAAGCCATTCTCTTACAAGTACATTTTCCCCATTTTCTTAAGAGGGAAATGCAGTCTTCCTTGTCGATGATGAGCACAGAAGGATGACATCGATCTCAATATTTTCACGGGAATGTACAAGCAGAAGCAGGGAAGTACTGCAAGACATGCATATAATTGCAAAGGAACAGGATCCCCTATCTGGCGCGCCTAGTGCATGCATACATGCTGATATCCAGTGGAATAATTCACAGTTCTGGAAGTTTCAGTAGAAAGAACTTCAGAGTTTTTTCTTTTTTTAAAGACTAGTTCACAGTTAATTTTTTCTCGGCAAAGTACCTGAACTGCACTAGCTTATTTCTGTTGCGTGTAGACGCTAAACTTTAGAAATTGATTCGTCTTGGGGTCGGGCGGCTGGCCATGGACCTATATACTGCAGTGCATGGATACCGATATGTCGTGGTATGAGCTGTATACGCAGACTTATTGACACAAGGCATTTATTCGGTGGTTTAGCTTGTACTGTAGCGTACAAGTTCCATTCATTTGGTGGGGGCTTGGTAGAATTGAAAAAAAATGCCGTGCCATGATCGCAGTTGCAGTGTTGCACTCTCCTCGCGCAGGGCCCGTGCGGGGAGGCTGGGGCATCGCGTTGGGCGGGGGCGGCAGCCAGCGCGCCGCGCGGGGTGTGGGCGAATGGGCATGCGCCGCTCGACGCCTCGATCGCGCGGTTACCGAACCGGCGGACGCGCGGGCGCGGCATTTCTCGGCGCAACGGCACGGCCAGTTATAAACGGGTCGTACCGGCACGGTCTACTCGCACGTGCCGTGCTTGGGCTGGCACAGCGACACGGCGGTTAGGCACGGCACGGTCCATTTAGCCCGTTTGATTTGAAAATTAGATGTTTTATAGTTGTTGGAGACTTAAAAAATTCAAAAAAACTAAAAAAAATCAAAAAAATCCCAAAATTTTTCCCTATAAATAGGTGGGTGCTCCCCTTCATTTCCACACCAGCAATCTTGTATTCTCTTCTACTCATTCTCTTGTGAAAATCTTTTGCTCTTGGTGGTAATTTGGCAAAATTAAAAATAGTTTTGCCAAAAATCTGAAATTCGACTTCCGGCTTCTGTCAAGAAATTAAGGTAATAATTGTGATTTATTTTTTGTTTTGTTAGTATTTTAAATCATATTTTAGTATTGATAGCGTAATTATTTCTGGTAGTTTGCTTTATGGAGCCTAAGGATTTTCCGTCGTTCCCAGCATTTGATTTCGGTATTTCACCCGATGAGCTTCTTGCATTATATCAAGCCCAAGAAGTTGCAGAAGCTGTACCATCCTCAAGCTCTACAAGTGCTACTGCGTCGGCAAGCACCGAGGCGAAAAGAACAAGACGCAATACATCGGGAGTCTGGGAAGATTTCAAGTAGATTTTTGAGATATCAAACGACGTTTAGAGTAGGTATGCTGTTTGTAAATATTGTAAGCATAAATTAACTGCGAAATCTTCAGATGGAACGGGGCACTTGAAGAGACATGCTGAGAGCTGTAGAAAAAAGTGGGGATGGCATTTGAGACAGACTTTGCTACAGTACAACCCCGACGGTACGGTACGTAACCGAGACTATAATCCTGAGGTAGCTCGTGAATCTCTTTGCCATTTAATCGCTTCTCAGGATCTTTCTTTAAACTTTGGTGAGTCAGCTGCGTTTGAAAGCTATATTAGGACCGCTCATAATCCTAGGTTTTCTGCAGTTTCTAGACAAACAAGAACTAGATATTTGATTAAATATTATAATAATTGTCGCAATAACCTAAAAGAAAATTTTAGTACTTGTACTTTTTCTGTGCCTTTGACATCTGATATATGGAGTGGTAAAGTTAAAGAGGATTACCTCAGTGTAGTTGCTCATTATGTAAACGATGATTGGCAACTAGAAAAGATAATTATATGATTCAAATTAATTGATGTAGCACTGTCGGCGTTTCGAGCACCGGCAAGTAAATTTGTAAGTCTAAGGGGCCGCGCGTTCCACTCCCTGAATGGTTAGACTCAGAAGTCCAAGATGTATAACTTGGTTCGGCCAAGATCCCTACTCCGTTCGTGTGGTGGTGTTGTATTCCCTTGCATGCATGATAGTGCACAAAGTTTACAAGCGAGAGTGCTAATGACTTAGCGAGATGGGTTCGATGGCGCTCCCTTCCTACGGGGTTCTGCCTCCTTTTATATGAAAGGAAGGCAGGTTACATCGAATTGGGAGAGGCGACCTACACTAGGAGCTTGGTCCTTCGCTCTGCTGATCGATCATCGCCCGATCTTGCCCGTCTTTGGTCGGTAGCTTAGTCGGTCGGGCGGTTAGGTATTTCCCGAAACGGCGTACGCCTCTGCGAACCTTACGAGTGTTGACGTTGTTTGCGCTGGCGTGGGTGTTGCCTCGGGAGAGGGCGTGTCTTACGTCTTGTATGTGATCGGTGATGGGATTTGGGAGCATGACTTCGGTCGGTGATTAAACCTTCTAGGAAGGAGCCACCGCCCTTGTATAGTCACCGATTGACCCGTTAAGTCAGGTGCGTGGTCATTGTCCGTAAAACCTTAGACACGCGGCCCTTGGCGAGGTTGTCTTGGCACGATCGGTCAGGATCGGGGATCGCAATGCGGCCTCGGGAGCTCTGCTTCGGGCGGGGCCCCATCTCGCGGCGGGGTCGGGAGCCCCGCAGTCGAGACACTCCTCGGTCGGTCGGAAGGATGTCCGTGTGGCCTTGCAGGTGCTGCTCGGTAGTGGAGTGGGAGCGGCTGTTGGGCTTGAGCTGTGCTGAGGCCGCGGCGCGCCGCTTTGGGCGTTGGGGTACCCTTGTTATAAGTATTCGTCGGTAGCCCCAACCCCGAGCGATTTGGCAGTTCGGTTGGGGTTGAGCTTGGATGAGAATGGTGGCCCGGCCCGAGTGGTCGGCCCGACCGATTAGGTCGAACGATCTCGCCAGTGTACCCCAACGCATCCAACGGCTGCCTCGAATTTTGCAGGGCATTGAACCGCGGGGCTTTGAATTACCTCGTTGTGCATACCACGCCGGCTTGGCGCCGCCCGCTCGTCTTCGGATCGCCGGGTTACGGTGAAGGCGCCGTTTTCCGGACGCTACATTTATTCAGAGACGTTCAATCTCTCTCGTCCGGGTATATAAGGACGCCACGGCTTGCTTGAGTGATAAACCCTTTAAACGAGAATCCTTTCTTTTGCTCTTTGAAATGGCTTCGAGGCACCCTCTAGTCTTCGGCTTTGGTGATGTTGTGGCAGAAGGAGAAGACCCTTTGGCGAAACTTTGGTGAGTCGACGACTGGCGATGGCGAACTCCGGAGGAAGAAGTCAGAGCCGCGATCTTTGCTTCTTGCCGATGCACCGCTCGAGGGCGTCCGAGGCTCGAGGTAGCAAGGGCCCTTCGAGGCGATGGCGCGAGGGCGCCGATCAGCTAGTCGCGGCTGCGTCGATGTCGCCGAACGCGTAGGTCGTCGGCGTCAGACGGTTCCGCAGCAACGCGCGGTATCCATCGATCGAGCAGGGCCTACCGAAGATGCCGTCGGTGCCACCGATGCCGCACGGATGTTTTAAGAGGTCTTGGCGCGGACAAAAGTCCTGTAGTAGCGTAGCGTAGCTATTTTCGTGCCTGTTTTGGGTACTATATTGTAAAGTTGCGTAAAGTTTGAGCCTGTTGGCCTATAATGAAATCTCCTTTTTTGTTATGAATGTCCTCGTAATGAGTTTGCTTCGTTGGAGTTGTCCAAGCTGCTCGTTCGTGTGCTCGTTTAACGTCGTAGCTGGACGTAGGCATCCATCCCGAGTCCTCGTATGGCGAGGGTAGCTGCGGGAGGAGTGCCGCCGTCTATCCCACACGTATACCCCATCCGCAGGTGTGGGACCTGGAGGGGGTGAGCGTCGCGCGTTTATCCGCGTTGGTTTGAACGCCGTGCTCGTGGAGCTTATAGCAGCGGTCAGAGCGGTCCTAGGAGGTCCTCCCAAGGGGACCCTTCCGAGCGGACGGTCCCAGTAGGGTGTCCGGCCTGCTTGCTGGGGCGACCCATAAGAAACCTTTCTCTACTCAATCCGTATGGGCCCAGGTCGCTCGTCGACCAGTGGGCACACCTGGCCGCTCATCGATGAGCTCCCGGAGAGTGTGAAGTATGGTCTCGGACGTGAGTAGAGGTGATTGGGTCGTCACCGACCTAGCCGAGGCCCACCGGGGCTCACCTCATACTTGCCCTCGCTCAAGTTTATTGGGCGGCCTTATGCCCATCTGGTGGGGTAGGCCCTTTGAACCCGCACTTTTAGCTCGGCCCCGCCAAAGCCACGGAGCTTTGCCGCCGGGCCGCAGCCCCATGGGCCTCTCGCGCGTGCCCGAGCAACCATCACAGCCTCAAGGCGGAGATCGAGGGGTTACAGGGGCCGCCCGACGCCGGCGGCGGCTTTATGGCTCGCCGCTTTGTCGAGGATTAAATGCGGAGTGGAATTGGAAACCGAGAGTTACCAGGCTGGTGTGAGTGGACACGAGCTTCGCTCGAGGGGGTGCCTGTTCGGTCGGCGCCTGCTGCGCACCCACTTGGCTCAGTAAGTACTTCTTTTCTTTTGCTCAAACATTTTTGTAGAAAAGCCGCTCGAACCGCTTTTTAGTGTTTTGCCACGTGCAGCGCCTATACTGGTGTGACCGTGGCGCGTCCTGTGGCGGTTCTACAAGGGACATCGCCGCAGGAGGTTCTAGAGGCGCCGATCGGGTCGACGCCGATCGTGGTGTCTTGGCCCGAGGCGCCGCCACACGAGTCGAGTGGCGAGGAGCTTCCGACGCCTCGATTGGGGACACCGCCGTCCGATGTGGTCACCTTCGCGGAGGAAGAGACGGCGGGTGCCGGATCGTCTTGCCGACCGAGACGGCCCAGTGCGAGGTGCCCGACCCTCGCCCACAGGGAGGTGCCGACCGAGGTCCCGCAGCGGAGGTCGCCGAGGACCCGGGGACCGCCCATCATCATTGCCGATGGTGCTCTTGTCGGGTAGCGCCCGCCCGAGCAGACGACCGAGGCCCGGCCGCCGGAGAGGCCCCGAGTCGGGTCGGTGGGCGAGCGAAGAGAGCGAGTGGGTTGCTCTTGACAAAGGCGTTACGGGCCGGGCGGAGATGGAGCGGTCCGAAGGGTCCGACTCTGTCTAGAATCTTCCAACGAGCGTTGGGCGCGATGGTCGGAAGTCCGCCGATCGGCCTGGTAAGTTGACAAAAGACTCCAACTTGTAAAATTCTGACGTATGCGCCGTGAGACTAACGGATAGTCCACACCTTGCAGATTCTGCGGGCTTGCTCGGGGCGGCGAGCTCTGCGGCCGGACACCAGCAGCGGTGCCGTGGAAGAGTGCGACCGGCTGCGCCTTGAGTTGCGCTTAGCTCAAGAGGCGCTGAGCGTGAGGCGGTCGAAGGCGGCGGAGGTCCGCCAGGAGTTTGAGGGGGCCGCCAAGGCTCTCTTCGATGAGCGCCTGGGGGCCCAGTCCCTGAGGACGAAGGCGGCGGAGCTCGAGTCCTCCCTGGCAGAGACCACCAGCGCTAGGGACGCCGCCACCACCGCCCAGGGGGCAGCGCAAGCGCAGGCAACCCGTCTGCGGACCGAGCGAGACCAAGCTCGGAAGGACGCCGACCGAGTCCGCTCAGAGCGGGAGACCGCTCGGAAGGATCTGACCTCCTTGAGGACCTCCTACGAGGCGGTCAAGCAAGAGGTCGGCAACCTGGCGAACTCCGCGGCCGGTGAGGGTTTCAACTTCTTATTTGATTCTGTGGGCGCTTTTCATAAGTTGTGATCATCTGGCGCCGTTGCCATCTACAGAGGCGCAGAAGAACTTGGGCCTCGCGGTTGAGGAGCGGAAGGACGCCAGATAGGCCCGTGGAAAGCGGTCCTGACGCGGGACGCGGCTCTGGCGCCTTGAAGAGGGTCGGGCCGAGCCGGTAGCACGTAACCGAGGCCTTCGCAAGGCCGCCAGGGCGTGTCGCCGGGTCCTTGGAGCGGTGGCGGGCCCAAGCGCTCGGCGCCCTCGCTAGCCCGAGTCTTGGGGCCGCGTTGAGAGGGTGGTGATCGGCGCGCGCGCTTGGAGCTTCCTCGGCTGGTCAACACCATCTCACATTATGATGGAATTGACCTCGCGGTGGTGAGCAGCGGCGTCGCCGGGAACCGGACCGACGGGGAGATCGACAGGTTCGAGCTCTTGGTCGAGCCGTACGCTTGGGAGATTGCCAGCCATGTCTCGCCGCAGGTCGCCCTCGATGAAGAACAAAGTAGTTAGATTTATCCTTCTTTTTAATTGTAAAGACTATTATGCTTGTAAATAATCTTTAAGGTTAACAAGTTCCAGTATGCCTCTTGCTCCTTTTGTGTTTCTGGTGAATGCTTGACCGGCCATAGCCTTGAGGACCGCAGGGGTCACTTATGCGTAGGTCGGGTTGCTTCGAGAGGGACTAAGAGGGTAGGAATCTTGGTCACTCAGCAGTTATGCGCACTTGTGAGGGATAGGAGTGTTCTCGACCGACAAAAGATCGCTCCACTTGGGCATTTCCTTCTTCCGCGAAGTGTCAGAACCATAGCCGCTGGGGCGTAGGCCATAGCACTCGGGTCGAGAGGATTACCGCTCGGGGAGGACCTCATGACCGGTCGGGTCACCGATCTACACGAGCGCGTGAGCTAGCCGAGTTGGCGCGGAGGAGGGGTGTTTCCGACTGACTAAAAGGTCACTCCACTCGGGCACTTCCTTCTTCCGCGAAGCGCTACTTAGCAACCATAGCCGCTGGGGCATAGGCCGTAACGCTTGGGTCGAGAGGGTTACCGCTCGGGATGGACCTTGCGGTCGGTCGGGTCACCGACCCGCATGAGCGCGCGAGCTGGACGAGTTTTGCGCGGGGGAGGAGTGTTCCCGACTGACTAAAAGGTCACTCCGCTCGGGCACTTCCTTCTTCCGCAAAGCGCTACTTAGCAACCATAGCCACTGGGGCGTAGGCCGTAACGCTTGGGTCGAGAGGGTTATCGCTCGGGATGGACCTTGTGATCGGTCGAGTCACCGACCAGCGCAAGCGCCGACCAGAAGCAGCCTGAACGGGGGTGCCAAGGGGCAGCCCCCGAGCGTCGCAGGGCGACCAGGTGCTCGGAAGGGTAAAGGTAATGACTATGCCAGGAAAAAAGAAAAAAGTTCAGGGATAGAATCGCCTTAACTTTTCTATGTTCCAAGCGCTCGGAAGGATCGACCGCCGGCGATCCTGAGTCGAAAGGTGCGTGTCGGAGAACCTCTACGACGGTGAAGGGCCTTCCTGTGGCGATAGCTTGTGCTTGTTTTTGCTGGTTTGGACCCGGCGTAGGACCAGGTCGCCAACATTGAAGGATCGTCCTCGAACCTAGCGGCTGTGGTAGCGCCGCAGAGCTTGTTGATATTTGGCCGATCGCAGGACGGCCACGTCATGCGCCTCGTTGAGCCGGTCGATGGCGTCTTGTTGCGGCGAGCCCTCGAGCCTCATCGAAGGCTTGTAGTCTTGGGGCGCCATACCCGTGTCATTGGCAAGACGGCCGGTAGCCGAACACCATGAAGAACGGTGTAAACCCGGTCGCCGGGTGGCGTGGTCCGCAGCTCCAGAGGACGGAGGCGGCTCGGCCACCCATCGCCTGCGAAGTGCTTGAGCCGATCAAGATCCGTGGCTTGAGTCCTTGAAGGATCATGCCGCTCGCACGCCGACCGCCGTTAGTCCGCGGATGGGCCACGAGCGCCCAATCGACACGGATGTTGAAGTCGCCGCAGAACTCGAGGAACTCTTTCCTGTGAATCTGCGTTCTGTTGCCGGTGATGATGGAGTTTGGAACTCGACCAAAAATGATGTCGCAGAAGAAGATGGCCGCTTGCCGACGTGGCGCCACGATCGCTTGGCCTCTATCCACTTGGTGAATTTATCCACCGCGACTAGAGATGAGTAAAGCCCCGGGCGCTTTCTTGAAGGGCCCGACCGGATCGAGTCCCCAAACCGTAAACGCCACGTGATGGGGATCGCCCGCAAGGCTTGAGCCGCGATGTGTTTGCGGGCAAAGAATTGGCACCTTCGCAGTGCGCATGATCCGCCGACGTCGGACACGGCGGTCGGCCAATAAAAACCTTGTCGAAAGGCCTTTCCAACGAGGGATCGAGGTGCAGCATGGTGGCCGCAGACCCCTCCATGGATATCGAGCAGCAGCTGCTTTCCTTGGTCGGCCAAAACGCACCTCTGGAGGACCCCGGAGGGACTCCTCTTGTAAAGGTCTGGGCCGACCAGGACGAAAGATTTTGCCCGCCGAGCGAGGCGCCGGCCTCGGCGGGTCGAGGAGCGTCCGTCCGTCAAACGGTTGATGAAGAGCTTCCTCGGTCGGACTCGGCCGCTAGCACGCCGCGTTTCGACCGGCCAAGTCTACGCCCGACCGCGCGGCGGTCGGGGTGACCGTGCTAAGTGAATCAGGAGACCGCTCGGCCACGGAGTCCAGCTGGATGGAAGGTTGCAGGAGGTCGCAGACGAAGATCCCGGGTGGGACTGACCCTCTGCTGGAGGCGAGATTGGCTAGATAATCGGCCACCGTTGTGGCGTCAGAGCGTGGTGGAGCTCAAACCCTTGAACCGCTCCTCGAGCTTGCGCACTTCCCGACAGTACGCAGCCATACGGGCGTCTCGGGGCTCCGAAGCCTTCATGACTTGGTCGACAACAAGCTTGGAGTCCCCGTGGACGCAAAGTCGGCGAGCACCGAGGTCGGCAATGATCCGAGACCGTTGACGAGCCTCGTGCTCGGCGATGTTGTTGGTCGCGTCGAAGAGCAACTGATGGCGACAGTTTGTTCCCGAGTGGGAAATGACGACGACCCCCGCCCGCCGTTCTTGGTGTAGGACCCATCAAAGTACATTGTCCAAGCTCGGGTCTTCGACACGGTGGCGCTGGGCTTGATCCACTCGGCGACAAAGTCGGCGAGGCTCGCGACTTGATCGCCGCCGAGGGACGATGTTATGCCGTGGCCGAGCTCGAGCGCCCACTTGGCTATCCTTCCCGAGGCGTCGCGGTTGTGGACGATCTCGCCGAAGCGGGACGCGGTCACCACGGTGATGGCGTCTTGGTCGGCGTAATGGACGAGCTTTCTCTTGGCGATGAGCATCGTGAGCGACCACGCACTGCGGTACCGAGCCTTGATTCGAAAGAACCTCGCTGATGAAATAGACTGGCCGTTGTACCTTGAGTTCACGGCCTTCCTCCGCTCGTTCCACCACAAGGGCCGCACTGACGACTTGAACAGTGGCGGCGATGTAGAGGAGCAGTGGTTCGCCTGGTGCCGGGGCGACCAGGATCGGAGGTGAGGATAGGAAGGCCTTCAGGCGGGTGAGGGCTTCCTGAGCCTCCTGGGTCCAGCTGAAGCGATCGGATTTCTTGAGCAGCCTGTAGAGCGGCATTCCGCGCTCACCGAGGCGAGACACGAAACGGCTCAAGGCGGCTAGGCACCCTGTTAGCCTCTGGACCCCTTTGAGATTAGGAATCGGGCCCATCCTTGCGATCGCCGAGATCTTCTCCTGATCGGCCTCGATACCTCGCTCGGAGACGATGAAGCCGAGCAGCTTCCCTTTGGGGACCCCGAAGACGCATTTCTCGAGGTTGAGCTTTATACGGAACCGTCGAAGATTCGCGAAGGTTTCTTCCAGGTCGGCAATAAGGTCGTGCGCATTCCTGGTCTTCACGACGATGTCGTCAACGTAGGCCTCAACGTTGCGGCCGATCTGGTTGTTGAAGCATGTTTGCATACATCGCCGGTATGTAGCGCCATTCTTTAGGCCGAGCGGCATTATAACGAGCGTAACGAGCCGAGCACGGCGTGAAGAAGGAAGTCGCGGTGGTCGGACTCCTTCGCTATCCGGTGGTAACCCGAGTAGGCATCCGTAAAGGAAAGAGACTCACACCCGAGGTGGAGTCGATGACTTGGTCGATCGCGGGGGCAAGGGAACGGGTCTTTAGGACACGCCTTGTTGAGACTCGTATAGTCAACACACATTCTCCATTGCCCATTTTCTTTTTAACAAGTACTGAGGTTGGCCACCACTCGGTGGCGGACCTCTTTATAAACCCTGCACCCAAAAGCTTGGCGATCTCTCCTATGATCCTGCGCCTCTCCTCGTCGAGCGGCGCGGCGTTGGGCGGCCGGCTTTGAGCACGGTCGGATGCTCAAGGAGTGCTCGGTGACTTCCCAGGATTCTGGCATGTCGGAGGACCTCCATGCGAAGACGTCTTTGTTGGCGCGGAGGAAGCCGACGAGCGCGCTTCCTATTTGGCGGGGCGTGGCTCGACCGCACGATCTTAGCCGGATCGCATGGATCAACCGCGACCTTCTTCGTGTCCTCGGCGGACTTGAGGATCCCGCCCGACTTGCTTTGACTCGGGGCGGACTCGAGGCTTCCTCACGAGGTTGTTGAGCTCGGCAGACGCGATGATCGCCGAGGCAAGCTCGCAATCGCCTCACTTCGCAGCTATAGGCAAGCCGGAAAGATGATGCCACGGTGATGACTCCTCGTGGCGGGCATCTTCACTTGAGGTAGGCATAGCCGGGATCGCCATGAACTTGGCGTAGCATGGCCGCCCAAGATAGCGTGATAGGAGCCGGAAATCCACAACCTCAAAAGTGAGGGTCTCGGTGCGGAAATTCCTGATTCCCCAAAGGTGACGGCGGTCGACTGCCGAGCGGATGGGCTCACGGCGGGGATGACGCCGTGGAAAGGGGCCTTGCTCGGCCGGAGACTCGGCGAGGAATCCCGTGGCATCGAGCGTCTTCACGTAGAGGATGTTGAGGCCGCCATCACATCCATGAGCGCCTTGGTGAGGCGCTTCTTCCCCACGATGGGGTCGACTACCAGCGGGTATCTTCCCGGCTAGGGAATGTGGTCGGGGTGGTCAGTCCGATCGAAGGTGACCGGGAACTCTGACCACCGGAGGTATTGGGGGACGGCTAGTGAGGCGGTGTGGACCTCACGGTAGGCGAGTTTGAGCCGACGCTTGTCGGCGTAGCACGCCGGTCCGCCAAAGATCATGAGGCAGCCGTTGGGTTCAGGGAACTCGTAGTCCGCCTGCTTCTCCACGGCCCGTGGGGCCGTGGTCGCTTTTTCCTTGCCCCGCGTCGTGGGGCGCAGAAAGGAAGTGCCTCGGACTTGCATCCGGTACTTATGTTTGACGGGAACCCGTGGTTCGCACGGCCGCCCATCAATTTCGAAGTGGTCAGCGCGACGGTCGGTCGCGCCCGCCGCTAGCGAGGCGGTCGGCGATGGCGACCACTTGAGATTCGCGGATCTGCTTCCCATGCCGCTTAAGCGTCGGGAGCGGTCGGAAGGATCCGATCGAACGCCGGGCCTGCTGGCCTTTCCTTCTTCGAAGATGGCCCCCACAGCCTCCTCGCCGGAGGCGTGGTTGGTGGCGATGTCGAGGAGCTCCTTGGTGGTCCTGGGCTTGAGACAGCCCAGCTTGTGTACCAAGGCCTTGCAAGAGGTGCCGTAGATGAATGCTCCCACGACATCGGCGTCGGAGATGTCGAGGAGCTCGTTGCATTGGCGGGAAAACCGCGGATGTAATCCCGAGGGTTTCCTTGGCTGCGCTGCAGCCAGTCGAGGAGTTGCGGTGGCGCTTGTAAGTGCCACGAAGTTACCGACGAAGAGGGTCTTTAAGTCGGCCCGCCACGATAGTTTTGGCGGGCAAGTACTCGAGCCATGCTCGCCGAGTCCGCAAGGTAGATGGGGAGGTATTGGATGATGAAGAGATCATCCGTCGCTCCCCGCCCGCATCTTGAGCCGGTAGTCTTCAAGCCGACACACGGGTTCGTGGCCCCATGTACTTGGCGATGTTGGTGGCGCCGGACCGGCAGGAAATCCGCTAACGGATCCTCGGCGTAAAGCCCGTGGTCCGGGACCATCGGGGCTTAGGCTGCGGGTGGCGCCGCCGTCCACAATGCGTGAGTGGACGGCCTCCTCCGTCGCTTTCTCCGCGCCTCGGGTGGCGCGAACGTCGAGGCGTCGCCGAGGCCCGCGCACCGGGTCTGCGCGAGGCTGGTGGTTCGTGGTGTGGCGCCGCCGCGCGGACCCACCGGCCGAGCGGTCGGCGGGCTCGGTGGCTCGAGGTGGCGCCGAGCGTAGGAGCCGGAGGCCTGCATGTGTTGCATGGCTGCACCCTCCACCGGCCCCCGGAGGTTCTGGTATGTGGCCTTGGCCTCCGGATCGGCCGGCTCCGGAAGGCCTCGGCGGCATCGCACCGCGCCACGCTTACGCTTGCATGGGAAGAACTGGGGGCCGTCGGATTCTTCCGCCAGCTTGTGGTGTACCTGTCGCGCGCGTCCGCGCGCGTCGCCGGGCACCTGCCGGGTCTCGGGCTCATCCTGCTCCAGGTTAGCCTGGAGCTGGTCGAGCTCAGCCCTTCGCTTATCCAGCTCTTCGCGCTGTCGCTGGAGTTCGGCGCGGCGAGCTTGAGCGCGTTCGAAGACGCTTCGTCTTGGTGTTTCTCCTCCTGCGCCTCCGTCGCCGGATGAGACCCCGTAATCGCGGGGTTATGATTAATCGGCCGTGTTCGCCATGTTGCACTCGCGAGTGCCGCCATGGCGGTACTCCGCGTCGGAGCTGGAGTCGTGGCTGGAAGAGTCTTCCAGCAGTTCGTGGATAGAGGCCGACTTGTAGCCAGCCATCGCCACAAGTCGTGAGCCTGCGGGAGGTGACATGGTCACCTGCCCAGGCCCACGGGAGCTTTCGCCAGACGTGGCGGAGCGCTCCCCAGGCTCCGGCTTTGGGACTCGCAGGGGCGCCCCAAGCCGGCTTACGGTCGCCGAGATGGCGCCCAGGCTTTCAACGGGCGCCGGGCCTCCGGTGGCGGTGGGGATGAGCGTAAGCCCTCCCGCCGAGGTGACGGCAAAGTTGAGGGAGCCGAAGCAAATCTGGCTCCCCGGCGCAGTCATGCCGTCGTGGGTGGAAGATGCCATCAGGGAGGCAAGCGGAATCCGGAGATGATGATGAAGACGCGCGAAGGCCCCTACCTGGCGCGCCAACTGTCGGCGTTTCGAGCACCGGCAAGTAAATTTGTAAGTCTAAGGGCGCGCTTCCACTCCTGAATGGTTAGACTCGAAGTCCAAGATGTATACCGTTCGGGCGAAGATCCCTACTCGATTCGTGTGGTGGTGTTGTATTCTTCTTGCATGTATGATCGCACAAAGTTTACAAGCGAGAGTGCTAATGACTTAGCGAGATGGGTTCGATGGCGCTCTCCCTTCCTACGGGGTTCCCCTCCTTTTATATGAAAGGAAGGCGGTTACATCGAGAATTGGGAGAGGGCGAGGCGACCTACACTAGGAGCTTCGGTCCTTCGTTCTGGACCGATCATCGCCCGCCTTGCCCATGCCGGGTCGGTAGCTTAGTCGGTCGTATGTTAGGTATTTTCCCAGAAACGGCGTACCGCCCTCGCGAACCTTACGAGTGTTGACGCGTTCTTTGTGCAGCGTGGGTGTTGCCTCGGGAGAGGCGTGTCTTCGCATCAGTATGTGACCGGTGATGGGATCGGGAGCATGACTTGGTCATCATTAAACCTTCTAGGAAGGAGCCACCGCCTTGTATAGTCACCGATTGACCCGTTCGTAGAGTGCGTGGTCGTTGTCCGTAAAGCCTTAGACATGCGGCCCTTGTCAGGGGCTGTCTTGGCACGATCGAAGTCAGGGGATCCCGACCCGCAGTGAGGGTCGGGAGCTCTGCTTGGTCGGGGTCGGGGGGCCCCGTCTCGCGGCGGGGGTCGGGAGTCCCGCTTGGTCGGAGACACTCCCCTCGGTCGGTCAGGAAGGGATGTCCCGTGTGGCCTTGCAGGTGCTTTGGTCGGTAGTGGGCTGGGAGCGGCCTGTTGGGCTTGAGCTGTGCTTGAGGCCGCCGGCTCGTCGCTTTGGGCCGTTGGGGTACCCCTGTTATAAGTATTCGTCAAGCACACACTGGTGAAAATTTTGATGATTGTATTGTAAAAGTTGTGGAAGATTTTAGTCTTAGTGATAAGATTTATGCAATAACATTAGATAATGCTTCTGCAAATACTTCTGTCATGAACATTCTTACTCCGTTTTTCAATTCCTATGCTGAATCTTTCTTATTATATTAGCGTTGTAATTGCCATATTATTCATCTTATAGTTAAATATTGTTTGAAGAGGTTGTAAGATCGAGAATGCCGACTAGAGGGGGGTGAATAGACGGCTATAAAAATTTCTTCTATGATTAAAGTCTAAAGTCTTGCCTAAGTACCCTTATGTCAAAACCTAAATGATAATAGATGCGAAAGCGATAAACTAAGGTTTTGACAATTTAAATCCTAAACCAACTAGACTCACTAAGTGCACTAGCTAATTATGTCTCTACTCAAGAATATATAATTCTAAAGACAATCAAGCAATTTAATTTTAGGAATGTAAATTACAACAATATAAATAGAGAATTGAAAGAAAACACAAAGAGACACACCGATATTTTACCGTGGTGTTCGGAGACTTGCCGGTCTCCTCTAATCCACGTTGAGGCTAGCCCAAACCTCTTTGGATCGGCTCCACGAATTGAGCACCCGCCTCGATTCCACTAGTGGTAGCTCTTTCCCGCTTCGGATAGGTGAGCTCCGACCTTCACAACTTTGCCGGGCCTTCTCACAATCTCCTTGATAAGGTCATCGCGCACGACGCCTCCACACGCCGTTTAGGTGCCGGTAAAAGACTAGGAACACATCTTTATCCCTAGCTAGTTTTACCTTTGCCTCTTGTAGCCATTTGGAGCTTTCATGATGACCGATCATCTTCTCTTCAAGTAAGGATCTTCATCTTGTTCATCAACACATGACGAACTCCCCTTGTCTTAGCTTCGGGATCCTCTTTTGAAGCTCATCAACAGATGATGACGTACTTGTCCCGTTTATCCATCTCAACCTTGGACTTAACCTATTTCAAACTCATTGAAAGTATTAGTCCAAAATACATTGTTGTCTCAATCATCATTACACTTCATTAACACATAATGGATGCTCCCAAGATCCTTTGATCTTTTCCTTTGATGATTGACCACAACCCAAAGACAAATGACTGAAAGATTAATTATTTCTTGAGTATTCTAATGCAACTAATGTTTCATATACACAAGAACTTTCGATTGCCCTAGGATCACCAAAGTGAACCATCAATACATGACTAGTTCTTTGTTGATTGAATGGCAACCGAATACAATTTAAATTGTATTTAAATTGTCATGAGTATATATTAACTATACAAGTTTCATATACTCAATTCGATGGAATCTAAAAGTAATGATCCAATTTATATGGAGTGGTGAAAAGGGATCAATACTCTTAAGACCATTAATTATAGACTAAACTCCGTTAGATGTGTGTATGCAAATAATTTGAACTTGAATCAATATGCACATATTCAATTTTTGATTGCTTTGGAGTTTATCCTATATTGCCATGAGTATACTGCAACTACACAAGTTAAATATACTCAATGGGTTGTTTCAAAGTAATGATCCTTGATATAGAAAGATGAATTAGATCAATACTTTGAAACTTCAAGATTAAGCATGAAATCCCCCCTAAATGTGTGCATTCATGTATTTATAGAGTTGAAACATTAATGCACATCTTGAGGTCTAAATAATGGTAGAGTTCATCATTTAACTTGAATCCAAAATATGCATTAAGATATCGTAAAATGAATACGAATGCATACCTTGGGTATTCCATTTTTTTAATGAGATGAGACTAATCAAAGATATACTCAATAAAAGAGTTAGTCTCATATTTGAATTTATCAATATGATTATGAATATTATATCCAAAGAATGCAGCAAGATTTGATAATATAAACTCGAATGCATACCTTTGATATTTACATCTTTTTATCCAAAAGAGACTAATGAGAGTTAAGCTCAACAAAAGAGTTAGTCTTATAAAAGATTTGTCATTAATTAACAATTGAGACTAATCAATATTATGATTATCAAAAGAGTTAGTCTCAATACTAGATTTGTCATTAACACCAAAACCAACTTAATGGAGCTTTGAACTTTCATAGGTTAGATAAGTATCTTGAACCTTTTCGGACTGCAATATCTTACTTAAATTATTCTAATCAACGAGTAGCAGCATTTAAGACTTATTGTGTTGTAATGAATGTGCGTCCACGTAAGTTTGGTTTGGATATGCCTGTTAGATGGAACTCTACTTGCTTGATGCATAAGAATCTCATACCAAATGAGAGCACATTTTCTGTTTTTACTAACACGCACTGTTGTACACGAGATGGTCAACCGCTACTCACAGAGCAACATTGGTATATTGCTAAATACTTGCTGTCGTTTTTAGAACTTTTTTGAATATATTGTTGTTTTATCTAGAGTTTATTACACAACCTCTCCTTTAATTGTGCATCATATTTTAGAAATTGCTACCCACTTAAAGAGCCACGAAAATGGTAATATCTTGCGTGAAGTTGTTTATGCTATGAAAACTAAAATTTTGAAATATTGGCAAGAAATTCCTATGTTATATGCATTTCATTTTTTTAGATCCTATAGCTAAAGTTCGAGAATTCTCTAATGTTCTCTCACTTCTAAGTGATGCGGTAGGTACTGATTATTCTAGTTATTTTTCAAATGGTTGTGCTAACTTATCTCATGTTTATAATAAGTATGATCAGAAGTTTGCTGGAGTTCGCATGCAGCGACCTCCACTAGCACCCACAACAGGTAAGAAGAAAATCACGAGAGGAAAAATATGGGGTGCTAGTGGCTCTTCCTCAAGGGGTTCGACTACATCAACGACAAGTGCGGACACATCAAGTGGTTAGGGAGCTAGCTGGCTATCTCAACAGCGACACTGTCAACTACCAAGAGCAACAAGAGGAGGACTTAAGCATTTTGCAGTGGTGGCACGAGCACAAGATAACATATCCGGTGATTTCCATATTAGCATGGGATGTGTTAACAGTTCCTGTCTCCACGGTTTCTTCGGAGTCTGCTTTCAGTCTATCCGGAAGAATAATCGAGGAGAGAAGAACAAATCTCACAAGTGACATGGTGAAAATACTTCTTAGTGTGAAAGATTGGGAACAAGTTGATCAACGAGCTCAACATACTGCAGAAAATGCTGAGCTGGCGAAGACGTTCGAAAATCTTTATCTAGATAATGAGAAAGAATACTTGTAATCTTCACTTTTTTCTCGTGTTGAGTTTTTACTTGGCAAAGTTTTTAACGAGACAGTCAAACATCAATAAAGCTCATTATTTAATTCAAATTATTTGTCTCATTTTAAAATTTATCTCATATTTTGGCTTTTTCTTAATTTATATATATTTAGAAAGTTTTTCTAATTATTTCTAAAGTTTTTCTATTTTTCTGATTTTTTTCATACTTTTTCTCCATTTTTCCATACTTTTTTATTTTTCTATATTTTTATTTTTTTAATTTTTCTGGTGCTAGCGGGCTAACGGGCTGACCCGGCCCGTTGGACCTGTGCCGACACGACACGACCCGTTAGCCTTGCGGGTTGTACTTGGACCGCCTCCCCGGCACGTGGGCCGGCACGGCATGACCCGTTTAGTAGCCGGACCGAAACTTATCTGTGAAACGTTGTGAAACTTAGCCGTGAACTCATGAAACCTTGGAAAACTTAAACAGTAGTACCGCTCTTTTTTTTCCAGAAGCCTTCTTCCGTACCTTCGTTCCCACGCAAGGCTGCCTTTCACGCATCTAGAAGCTACGGTTTCGCCGGATCGGATCCAGACGGGACGAGGCGACGGCGATGGCCAGATGGTTGAGGCTTCTGGAACGTACCAGCTGGTGGACGACCCGACGATGGACGACGTATTCTCGTGGAACGAGGACGGGTCGACGTCGCGGATGGACTTCTTGAGCACGCGCACGCCATCCTCAAGAAACTTGCTCTGACAAGAGCCCTCACATGCAGCCAAGAAGTGCATCAATGTCTGAGCCTGAGTTTGTGCAAGTACCGGTTATCTGTTCGGAGAGCCCGGCGATGATACAGTTCGTGTCCAACGTCGTCGGCGATGGCGGCGGTTTGTCGGCGTCGGCCGAGTGCTCGCCCGTCGGGAGGTCGTCGTCGTGTCGCGAGCTCGTCGGAGATAGAGATCGAGGTGCTCTTCGAACGCCGATGGCTCGCCTACTACGACGATGGTCGCCGCGGCATTGCGGCGTTGTCGAGCGGCGCGTCTTTCCTCGGCGCGCGAGGCGGACTCGAGGCGAGCGGGGAGGCGAAGGCTGCTGCGCGCCGTCAGCGAGGACGGAGTTCGAGGTAGTCCCCGCGTTAAGGCCAGCAGCGAGTGGATCCTCAACTGCATCGCTGTTGAGGATAAAGAACGGTAGATGTCTATCCCGTTATTTTAACTATTGACGCTATATCGTTAAATAGTTTTTCTGTAACAAAAAACTTTGAACTACAAGAAAGCAGTTTAGTAAAAGTGCAAGCTACAATATTTATAGGAATCAATTTATATAGTAGCCCCAGTGTAGAGCAATGACAGAAAATTGCAAGATTGCTTGAATAAAAGAAGAAACAAGCACATAAGAACTATTTGTGTATATACCTTACCAGCCAAGCCATCGTTGCAGGATAAAAAAATCACAACTTAAAAGTACATGCCGTAAAATGACTTTATGTCATTTAACGGTGATGTGAAGCTTATGTCCAAAAGATAGGCAAGGCTATGTACAAGTATCACAGGAACATTCATGCAGCCTACAGAAATTTTACAGTCCTTGCCAAACGCCTTAATCTTGGAAAATGATAGTTGATTTAACACCGAACTGAATTACTAACTTTATATATCAAACTAACAATACGGTTTTGATATAATGATATTGACCTAAACTAAGATACAGTCATTACAAAGATTAAAGAGTACTTAACATTTTCATGCTTGATAGAACATACTAGTGGTTCTAGTCATCCTGTGAAACAACATTCCATAACACATAATTAGTGTATCTATTTAAATTACAAAACCATTCATTAATTAGGAGATTTCATTGACATTGAACAGTTATGTATTATGTTGCATAGTAACCTATGCCAGATAGCTGAGCTCCTATACTGCATGTAATGTCTAATTGAGCATCAAGCTCCAGCTAAACTAAATGGTTACCTTTGAAACTTCACAAAGATGGCAAAGGACAACCTCCTCTGATCTCCATAAATGACCAGCACTCCAGCAGCAACGCTACGTCTCTCGAAAGTGATGGAAGAAGCACAGGCCTATCCCTGTCGGAGCACATGGACAACTAATTCCTCCCCGTCTCATCCCTTCCTCAGGAGCAGCCTCAAGCGAGCTCGACGTTGTTCCATTGCTAAGCGGCGGTGAGCTGGCTCCAGGGAGTGGCGTCAGAGGTTATCATGGCGCATCCCATGCGGCCTCCCCGTCCTCCCAGCGCCTCCACCCACTCCGATCACCAAGGCACCGCCAGCGACGACGACAAGCCACCGCCTCCATTGATCTTGTGCCGCTGCCACCTCCAGGGACGTCGTCGCCGCCGGGTTGGTAGGGCTTTGGGGATTTCACGCTCCTCGCCGCTGCCGGGGAGACAAATGGGAGGGGGAGGTTCGAGATCTGGAAGAGGACTCGCCGTTCTACCGTCACCAAGAGACGCTGCTGATGCCAAATAACGCCTCCCCAAATGTTGCCACATCTGGTTTTAAAAAATAAAGAGGAAAGAAAAAAAACTAAAAACATAATCTCTCCATCCAAATTTATAAAACTTATTTTTTTAATATTCTTATTCATAAATATAAGACGTATTTCATATTTCAATATAAGATTATAGTGATGTTCCCTATATACCCCTAATAAATATCTATATTTACTTTATATTCTCTATATGCATGCATTGAATATAGCGCTTAGTGATAATAATTACAGATAATCTAGTCATTTTCAATATCTCTTTGATCTATGCGCCTAAAAGAAATACGCTTTATAAACTTAGACGGAGAGAATACATTGGAAGAGATGCGATCGATAGGTCTTATGCACCAACTAGGTAACAAGCAGCTGCTAGCCACTCTGTTACAGCAAACAATTAGTAGGCTAGGCAGCTGCTACACTGCTGTCCAGTAGCCTTGGCCTCCTACACACAGAAGGATATGTGGAAACAAAGACATTCGATTAAATGTCATAAACTCTAGGCAAGTACAACTAATGATCATACGAACGAAATAGAGACAGAGAACTAACATAAGCCAGGCCAGTCAGACCACCAACTTGCACCTGCATTAGAGAAAGAACATAGAATGCTAAGAATTTGCAAACTTATGAGGAATATTAGACTAAATTTGGCACGAATTTCATGAAATCCTTACCTTTGTTGGCCTCTGAATAAGTGTAACACCTTGCTAACTAGTTTGTGAAAATTGTGATGGGAAGATCCAGATCACAAAAATTGAAGTCTATGACGGTACTCACCTCCGGTGTTGAACAAGGTTACAAAAACCGGCGAAATTCGGCGAAATCTCGCCGAAATCTCGGATTTCGGACCCCAGTGAGTTTCACAGACCGGCCGGATGGAAAAATCTGAAAAAAATTTGAAATTGCTACAGTAAATTTCGGAATTTTAAATTTTTCGACGAGATTTCGCCAAAAACCGCCGAGATTTCGGAATTTTAAACCGGAATTTGATTTTTTTGGCCGGATCTGACCGGAATTATATCAATAAGTTCTCAGGAAGTGATCTTCAATGATAATATTTCAAAAAAGTTGATTTTTTAGACTTTTTGGCATTTCGGCAGAAACACTCTCTGAATTTTAAAAAATTGAGAATTCATTTTCGTGCTATGAGAAATTTATGGGAGTATCATAAGATATGTAGGATAATACATAAAATTTATGAAAATATTTTAACATCATTTGTTATGTTTTAAAAATAAAAATCAGAAATAGGATAAATGAGGCAGTAACAGTGCTAGAATTTTATAAATTTATTAATGTCTGATAATTACCTAAAATTTTTATGGGAGCTTAAAAATTCTCTCATAACCCTGTTTTAAAAGTTTAAAAAAAATTCAACTAGTTTTGATGAGTCAATAAAAATTTTATGTTGTACAAGGACGTGATGTACATTTCGAAAACAGTGATGTACTACATACACATATTTTTGGTATTTTTTTGTGATTGATCATGATCTCAAAACTTTATCACAAGATCATTGATGCTTTCCAAATATGTACCAATTTTTTTGTAATTTTTACATTGTTGAAACTATTGGAAAAAAACTATTATGAAGTAACACTTTCATGTTTTCTGTGATTATTTTATGTTTGATCATCTTCTCAAAATTTTATGACAGCATCATTGATGCAAGCTGGTAAGTGAAATTAACATGTTCAGTTCTATTATGCTAAGTATGCAATGTTCGCATCTATTATACTAACTATGCAATCTTTTCATCAATTGCAGCCTCCGTCCTGGACCAAGTCCCGTTCTCATACAACATATGCGGCCTCCAGCGATACATGGGAGCGCTCTCGATCGCACTAAGCATTATGGTGATGACGACGCTATCAGCGGTGAAGGCTCTACGAAAGCGGACACATACCGTCTTAGACGGGGCGTTTTGCCACCCGACTTACCAGACCAGTACGTCGATAACCAAATGACGGTAAGTACATAAACTGAGCTTGGTTAGTATGTTGTTGTGTAGCACTCACTGACTTTTCTTTCTTCGTGTTGTTCACAGCTCAATAGTGGATGGCATTCGGGAATGAGACGCCATCGCTGCAAAAGTTCGCCTTGAGGTTGGTGTCCCAGTGCGCATCGTCGAGTGGGTGTGAACGCAATTGGAGCACATTTGCTTTGGTGCACACGCAGCTACGAAACCGTTTAAGTTATGCGAAACTCCAACAACTCGTGTTCGTGCACTACAACCTGCGACTTCGCCTTCGAGACTATGAATCCACTCGCCAGACCCAAGACGAAGACCTTGTGGATCGCCTGATCGAGGATGCGATGCATCCTGGCCATGACCCAATTGCAGAGTGGTTCGACTCATCCAGTCTCTTGGGGAGCCTCTACTCGGCGAGGACAAGTGCACACGACCCACCCTCCCAGTGAGATTCGTGGTTGACTCCATCCCAGCGGAAGAGATGTATAAGGCAACGGTAAACAATGCAATTGTTTTCCATTCCACTTTTAACCATGTATGTCCAAACACGAGAACAATGTTAACCTTACTTCTAATTGGACACGGGAGGAAGTGCCTCCCAGTTGGGCGGAGTGGAACATCGGAGACACGCGCACGGGGAAAAGCGTGCGTGCTACAAGCGCCGAGGATGGCGACACTCTAGCGGGAGCTTTAGGCGGATTACAAAAGTTATCGGGCAGCCAGTGGTAAGGAAAAAGGAAAAGGCCGAATTGATGATGAGCCTATTGTCGGCGATGAGGCGACACGGCAACACCTTCCGATAATGTGCATCACCTCGAGTAGCTCGGCATCTGCGAGACTCTCCGGCGATGACGGGATCGGAAGTAGCCGTACTCCCTCGGTCCCGCCCACAATCACAATCACCGGCGGGAGGATCGCACGGAGGGTCTCGCCCGAGAGGTGACTCAGTAGCGGACCGCGATGGCGGGAAGGGCACGTCGCGTCTTTGGGGTGGGCGCCAACGACACTACCACGGGATGGTGCTCAATCATGGTGTAGCAATGGGTCCTCCGACCATTTGGGCATTCGATTGAGCATACCGGGTATAGTCAAATGCCGTGCGGATGGGATCGGGGTGGAGTGCGAATGGGATCAAGGTGGAGTGCGATTCTGAGACGAGTTATGATGGATCGAGCATCTCTTTGCCATCGACTACAATGATCCATATGTCGATCCATACGCACGGCACTCATCCGCCAATGTCATGTACCTTCACGGTCAGAAACACGATACAGGAGTCTCATTACCAACATTGGAAGTCTGCTGGCTACCACGAGACATGACACAGGAGGAATACAAGCAACAACATGAGAGGAGGTACCACGAGATCATTGTCGACAACGCGAGGTGGAGTTTGCACCGGGCGCTTTACTACTCGTAGGTATGTGATGCAAACATACATTCATTTAATTGTCCTATGCAAATATGTGAAGACTTGTTGTGTGTATCGATTTTATTACATTCTTAATAATTGTCATGCCAATATACATTAATTGTTTGAATTGTGACTCTCAATCTTGAATTTGGTCAAAATCTTTGAAATTTCATACTTCATGCATACCCGAATTCCTAATTTTTAAAAATTCCTCGAGCTTGATAATAATTGAAAATTTTATGGCAATATTATTCACATGTCAGAATCATGCTATTAAAATTTCAAATATTTATAACATACTTTGTCCCATTTTTCATTCAGTTCAAAATTGCCGGTGAGCGTTTCATTACGACAGTACCAATGTTTCAATTTTTAAAAAATTTATATGATTCAAAAAAATCTGAAAGTTTTCTAACAACATTAATAATACGTCAGAACTCTCCACAAAAAATTTTGAAATTTTTCTCCATCTTTTGGACCAATTTTTGAGCTTGTCAAACTGGCCGAAATTTCGCCAATTCTCGGCGAGATCTCGCCCAATCTCGCCGAAATTCGGTATTTACCGGTAGAAAAAAAACCGGATTCAAATTTTGAATTTTAATTTCCGGACGAGATTTGTCCGAAATTACCGAATTTCGCCGAAATTTTGTTTTTCGGGCATTTACGGTATTTTATCCGAAACCGAAATCCAAAACCCTGGTGTTGAATAAGTAATGCTCAAAATGTTTGTTAGGCTATTGTCAACCAGCATATATAGAATGTCGTAGCTCTGTTACAACAGAAAACACTTCATTTAAGATATCCTTCGTAGTAACAAAAAAAGAGAGAGAAATATGAGTTTGCCCTTAATAGATTCCTTAACACTAACAAATATAGAAATCACCGTCAGATCTGACAGGATCCATTTGTCCCAAGGTGGCGCAGCGGACGGAGGAGGCAACATGGTGGATGGAGGAGACACGGAGGAGACGAAGATGCGGAACCATGGTCGGGGGTGACATAATCTGACCGAACCGAGCCGTGTTGTCGCCATATCCAATTGGATCGATCTGCACTGTCGTCAGATTTGGCATGAATCGTTCATCCTAAGCCAGCGCGGCGGACGAAGGAGGCATCACAGTGGATGGAGAAGGCAGTGCAGTGGACGAAGGAGATGCAGTGGTGGACGGATACATGGAGCTCGGGCGCTACGGCAAATAGACAATGCGGCTCTGATCCGGTGCCACTGTGTTGTCCTTGGGGGAAAATCGTGAAAGAAGATGAGGTAAGAGGGAGATGGAGAGACTGGAGGAGGGCGTGGGATGAATCGAAAGGGCAAGGGGCTAAGGCCCGAGAGGTGATGTTTTTGCGTGGTCGGTTCGGCAAGTGGGCCAAGGATGGGTAAAGGCAAATGCGGCCCACCTGTTAGTGCACAAAACTTTTGTGGAAGAAAGGAGAGAGGCAGATGAACCACCACCACTAGCTTGTTTTAAGGTAGTAAAGATGTAAGGAGGGAAATCTACCCTAGATGCTCAGGGCAAAAAGCTTGTTCTTTTTTCTTCTTTTTCTAACTTAGGGCAAAAGGCCTATTCGTATCATAGTATGGCTCGCTCGAGAGATCGACTTCAAGACCAATTTAGAGATCTAGATAGGGCGGGGTGGGTTTTGGCTTGCCTGTATTTGCTTCGACTCTCAGGGTGAGAAGGCGTGGGGTTGAATAGTCAACAGTGCTCTTCTAGGTTGCAGTAGTTTTTAGTTTCATGTATTTTAAAAGTAAGAAATATGTTATTTACTAAACTTAATTGGCATATTATCATAAAACCATTGATATTTAAAGACTAAGTTATAAAAATAGTAGCAAATGTCTTTAAAATAGAAAATCTTATTTAATATTGCATTATAGTTTCATGTATTTTAAAAAGTAAGAACCGTATTATTTACTAAACTTGAGTAACATATATTATCATAAACCATTGATATTTAAGGACTAACTTATGACAATGTTAACAAATGCCTTTGAAATAACAAATACTAGTATGTATTGTATTATCAAACTTGTAGAATAATCCATATGAAAATGAATAACAGTTATGTGATTGCCCACCTTAGTGCGAGCCGTGGCGGATGATGGCTGGATCAGAGCAAAGCGCATCGGGTTTGCACGGGGCAGGATGGGGATGCCTGTTTGGTTTGATAACAAATTTGCCTTACTAAACCTTACCAAAATTAGGTATTAACAAAATTTGGTCACCAAATTGGCTACCAATGTTTTGACCAAAGATTGGCAAGAAAATAAACTAGAAAACCAAGGAATAAGGGAATCTACCAAAATCTTGTAACAAATCAAATGCTTGCT
The DNA here is from genome assembly GCA_036346275.1 of Otatea glauca. Taxonomy (NCBI): domain Eukaryota; kingdom Viridiplantae; phylum Streptophyta; class Magnoliopsida; order Poales; family Poaceae; genus Otatea; species Otatea glauca. Next base: position 47,119,141 of record CM070714.1, read on the forward strand.
AAATTTGTCAATGCTACCAAAATTTGGTAAGGCAAGTACGGTAACCATTGGAAGTAAACCAAACAGGCCCTAGAAACTATAGACCGATTGTGTCGAGAGATCAATCAATTTATAGATATCACCTTTTTTACAGGAATTACTTTCCATTAACAAGGCATACTAGCTAAATCGCTAGACACCCTCTTTATATATATATATGTATATATATAATATGTATATATATAATATGTATATATATATATAATACATATATATATGTAATACATTTATATATATATATATATATGTATGTATGTATATATAGATATATATATGTGTATATATTTGTATGTATATATAGATGAGATCACTTGGATACCTGAGATCACCTTTTAGTAGGGGTGGAAAAAAAACTCGAAACTCATGAGCTTAACGAGTACTCGAAAACTCGGCTCGAACTCGTTGGTTGACGAGTCGAGCCGAGCTGGTTTCGAACTTGTTAGGATAACGAATTTAACGAGCGAATTTAGGAGTGAAACGAGCTGGCCACCCCTCCCTTTCCCTCCTCCTGTGTTCACATCAGATTGGCCCAGTCCAGGGTTCACAAAACCAATTTCGAAAAACCGGTTCGAAAACCGAATTTCGAAAATCAGAAAAACCGAGCTGAAAATCGTCAGAAACCGAAGAGTTAAGAAATAAAGAAATGAAAAAAATATTCAAAAGAAATCGAAAACCGGTCGAAAGCCTCGAAAAACCGGTCGAAAACCGACAGACCAAGTGAATGTTCCTTAGAGCTGATTTTTGAGCGATTTTCGCGGTTTTCACCGATTTTCGACCGGTTTACGTCACATAAATTTTTCAAATTTTTTGAATTTGAATTTGAATCGAATCGGTTTTTCGTTCGGTTTTAATATCGAACCGCTTAGCAAGCGGTTTTGCAATCCGACCGATTTTAAATCGGCTTTGTGAACCATGGGCGATCCCCAGCGCCGTAGACCTATCCAAGCGGGCGGGCCAAATGGGCGGCACGGGGCCCGATCGTCAGGCACGGCTCGGGCGCGGCGGCCCCCGCTAAGCGGGCAATGCCGACACGGCCCAAATCATCGTCTTGCGTGCTTGGCGGGGCGCGCGGCGGGCGGCAGACGCGACGCGACGCGATGCGACGCGACGCGGACGCGAAGCGGCCGCGACGCGTGGCGCGGCGCGTGTCCGCCCGTTTAAACACGTTTATGCCCGTTTAAAAAATAGCCGTTCATAGCCGTTGCGATTTAAAAATTCATAAAAATCCGAAAAATTCGAAAAATCTGAATTTTTCCTATAAATAGGTGGTGCCCTCCTCATTTCTACACCAGCAAACCTTGCATTCTCTTCTAATCATTCTCTTGTGGAAATTCTTTTGCTCTTAGTGGTAATTTGGCAAAATTAAAAATAGTTTTGTCAAAAATCCGAAATTCGGCTTTCGGCTTCTGTCAAGAAATCAAAGTGATAATTGTGATTTCATTATTTCTTGTAGTTTGCTTTATGGGCAGGGATTTTCCGTCGTTCGACTTCGATTTGGTATTTCACCCGATGAGCTTCTTGCATCATATGCGAAGAAGAAGGCTGCGGGAGTTGTGCCATCTTGAGCTCTACAAGTGCTCTGCGTCGGCAAGCACCGGGGCGAAAAGAGCAAGACGCAGTACATCGGGAGTCTGGGAAGATTTCGACCAGATTTTTGAGATATCAAACGACGTCCAAATCAGGTATGCTGTTTGTAAATATTGCAAGCATAAATTAACTGCAGAATCTTGGTGGAGCAGGGCACTTGAAGGGCATCTTGTATTGTAGAAAAAGCGGGAATGGCTTGAGGCGACGCATCGCATATAACCCGACGATGCATGCACGAATCGGACTACAATCCTGAGGTAGCTCGTGAATCTCTTTGTCGTTTAATCGCTTCTCAAGATCTTCCTTTAAACTTTGGTGAGTCAGCTGCGTTTGAAAACTTTATTAGGACCGCTCATAATCCTAGATTTTCTGCAGTTTCTAGATAGACAACAACTAGAGATTTAATTAAATATTATAATAATTATCGCAATAAGCTAAAAGAAAAATTTAGTACCTGTACTTTTTTTGTGTCTTTGACATCTGATATATGGAGTGGTAGAGCTAAAGAGGATTACCTTAGTGTAGTTGCTCATTATGTAGCGATGATTGGCAACTAGAAAAGAGAATTATAGGATTCAAATTAATTGATGTAGCACATCTTGGTGAAAATATTGCTGATTGTATTGTAAAAGTTGTGGAAGATTTTGGACTTAATGATAAGATTTTTGCAATAACATTAGATAATGCTTATGAAATATACGCCATGAACATACTTACTCAGCTTTTCAATTCATATCTTGAATCTTTCTTATTACATCATTGTGCTTGCCATATTATTAATCTTATAGTTAAATCTGGTTTAATGAGGTTAAATCGGTATATTGAACCTTTTAAATCTTTGCAATATCTTTCTTAACTCATTCTAATCAACGAGTATGACATATAAAACTTATTGTATTGCAATGAATGTGCGTCGCGTAAGTTTGGTTTGGATATGCTGTTAGATGGAACTCTACTTACTTGATGCTTAAGAATGTCATACCATATGAGAGCACATTTTACATTTTTATTAACACGCCCGTCGTCATTACAGGATGGTCAACCGGTACTCACAGTATAACATTGGTATGTTGCTAATTACTTGCTTTCATTTTTGAACTTTTTTGATTCCACTGTTGCTTTATCCGAGTTTATTATTCAACCTCTCCTTTAATTGTGCATCATATTTTAGAAATTGCTACCCACTTAAAGAGCCACGAAAATGATAATATATTGCGGAAGTCATTTATGCTATGAAAACTAAACTTTTAAAATATTGGCAAGAAATTCCTATGTTATATGCATTTGTATTTATTTTAGATCCTAGAGCTAAAATTCGGGATCGCAATGTTCTCTCACTTCTAAGTGATGCGGTAGGTCTTGATTATTCTAGTTATTTTCAACTGTCAGTGCTAACTTAAGCGAAGTTTATGATAAGTACGATCGGAAGTTTCTTTGGAGTTCGCATGCAATGACCTCCACCAAGACCCACAACAGTAAGAAGAAAACCGCGTGGGGAAAGATATAGAGTGCAGGTGGCTCTTCCTCAAGGAGTTCAACTACATCAACGACAAGTGCGGACACATCAAGTGGTGGGAGCTAGTTGCCTATCTCAACAACAACAACATCATCAACTACCAAGAGAAGGAAGAGGAGGACTTCAACATTTTGCGGTGGTGGCACGAGCACAAGATAACATATCCGGTGCTTTCCATACTAGCACGGATGTGTTAGCAGTTCTGTCTCCACGGTTTCTTGAGTCCGCTTTGATCTATCAGGAAGAATAATCGAGGAGAAGAACAAGTCGACTAGTGAGATGGTGGAAATACTTCTCCTTTGTGAAAGATTGGGAACAAGGTGATCAACGAGCTCAACATCTGCGAGAAAATCTTGAAATTTGGCGGAGACGTTCAAAAATCTTTATCTAAATAATGAGGAGGAATAATTGTAATCTTCACTTTTTATTGTTTCACCGAGCTATAAGTAGTACTCTTTTTCTTTGCCAAGGTTTTCTCGTGTTGAGTTTTACTTGGCAAAGTTTTTAACGAGGCGACCAAACATCAATAAAGCTCATTATTTGATTCAAATTATTTGTCTTATTTTAGAATTTATCTTGTATTTTAGCTTTTTCTTAATTTATATATATATTTAAAAGTTTTATTCATCATTCGAGTTTTCTAATTATTCTAAATTTTCCCATTTTTCTGATTTTTTCATATTTTTTACCATATTTTATCTATTTTTCTAATTTTTCTATTTTTTTTCAAATTTCCTGGGCTAAACGGGCTATCGGGTAGGCCGCCCGTTTGACCCATGAAGGCGATCGGGGCCGACGCACGCGGCCCGAGACTCAAACGGGCCGTGCCTGGGCCGAAGGTTCGACATGTGGGCCGACACGGCACGGCCCGTTCACGAGCCGAGCCTAAACGGGCCGTGCCGTACCGGGCGGCCCGTTTGGACAGCGCTGCGCAAGCAACCAAAGGGCCAAGCCCCTTCTTGCTCCCGGCGCCGCGTCCCCTCCCCCTTTCATCGTGCGCCTCACCGATGGCTCTATCCACAAGAGCGCCAACATAGGGAACCTCTCCCTCCTCCCCGCCGGATCCAGCGGCGGCGGCGGCTCCCCCACCGATGGTCCCGACGCCGCCGCGGACGGCTATGCCTCCGACGACGTCGTCCAGGGATCCTCCTTAGCCAGCCGCGAGCACAAGAAGGGTGAGCTACCCAATCTTCCTCCTGCACCCCTGCCTTCTTCTTCCCCTTTGTTAATCACTCGTACCATCACGAGCTGACGCGGAACCATAGATAGCAGATCCTCTCAGCTCCTTCGAGTTTCTCTGCTCGCGTATGCTTCCTTTTGGATTCGGGCAACGTATTATGTAGTCCTAAATTATGATTGCCTGCACTTGATAAGGAAACAAGTTGATTTAGAGGTTCTGAGGAGAAGGAATGATCAATTAATGAATACAGATGGTACACAAAGCTCGACTGTACTTGATATGTTTGTAGTTGTGTTGATCAGTAATATCAAAAATAGCTGCTTGTGCCTTGAAATGTAGAAGCATGCTATTCTGCAGAATAATTGTTTTGCTTTTCAGCTGGAACCTGGAAGAAATGGCACCCCCATTGCAACATTCAAGGTTACATTTCTTAGTTCTTACCACTTGAAATGGCCAGTTATAAGAACTGATAACAGCAATAGACTAATCAAGCACTATAGTTACAATTACAAACTTATATCTGCTGATTAAAATCTTATACTGTGTTTTTTTCCGGTTTGATCAAATACATTGCAATTCAGAGAGCACTACAAAATCGACAAGATATGGCAAGGCTATTGTCCCTGCTTGTTTCTGTCAGTTTCTGGAGTGATATCAGCATTCTACTGATATGGATACAGGCTGTACTTGAGAATGAAGCATGGTTGCATGGTTGCACCTGTTGTAGAAACTTCTACTGATCTATTTTGTTCATTGCATGGTTGCATCATGCTTAGATGGCTTCATTACTTCACTTCGCAGATTGAGGTTTTGGTGATAATTTATATATGCATGTAGGTTGAAAATTTTGTGTGCATGAATGACATATGTATTATAGGAGTGTTAGTCATATTTAGGCCTTCAAATCTTTCAAACTCGAGTATGCATGAATCAAATATATACGCTCTATTGCTCACATTACTAACAAGCTTAATGAACCAACTCGAGTTTTTAACGAGTTGAACTTTGAGCTCGTTAAAATAACGAGTCGAGTTAAGCAGGCTTGTTATCTTAACGAGTTTACGAGTCTAGTCAATATCCACCCCTACCTTCTAGGTATAATTCGAGTTGTGGAAAGGATCAACAGGCTGTACAAGAGTTGCGCGCTGATATCAGCAGACATCACTTCACTATCTGGGCCTAATAATTGTTCAAAGAACGACCATGTGGTCCATGTCTCCCATCGAAAATATAACGTGAATACGCGGAGCAGTAGACACGACACCGGTCACTAGCACGTACACCATTCTACATCTCTCTTTGTATTGTCATCTGGACTCAGGTCGATCACACAGTAGCTTCAACACAATACACCATGTCCCGTAAAATAGCACCGCAGGAATAAACAGAGTACCCATGCAGTCAAAACATAACACAAAAATCCCTCACGAAAAAATAAGATAAAATTGGTCTAGCCACACAGAATAAAGGAGTACTTGCACCGCTGCACGATCGCATCCGAGCAAAGCAAACGCAAGCAGAGCACAGCTTCTGCCCCGAAAATACCAAGAGCGAACTAGTTTTGATAGGGCAGGTGAAGAGGCCGTTCAACTCAACACAAGTCACAGCATCATATCGATCTGAAGGTTCACATCATCACTCTGGAGTCAACAGGCCATACAACTTACTGGAATCTAACATATGATATGCTCCCTACCCCCGACACAGGCTATAGGCATCTGTACATTTCTTTATATACACATGCAACAGGATACAAGATTTATTAATTGAATTATCATGTCAACTTAAAATTCTGATTTGTGGACACCTCAGTTACGCTGACAAGATTCAGCACAGCTGAGGCACAGCCTCAAAACAGCGAGTCAAGATACGAGTAGTTATACAGACGGCCAAACTGGAGGAGGCTGCCATACGTTCTATCCCACACCCCGACAAAAAGCGTGTCGGTGTCCGGGCTGAAAGACATGCCAGATATCTCGCCAAAGAAGTCCAGCTCTTGCCTTTTGTTGTAGTCGCTCCTGACGTCGAAGATGTGGACAAAGTCTGCTGGTTCCGCCATCGACATGAACTGCCCATCTGACGTGAAGCGAATTGATCTAATGGCCCCAAGGTTGCCCCTCAATACATGGACGGATTTTGAGAGATTCCTTGCGTCCCAAATTCGGCATGTCTTGTCTTGGTTGCCAGTAGCAAATGTTCGGCCATCAGGGCTCCAAGCTGAAGCAAATGAGTAATCCCAATGGCCTTTCATGGAATGAAGAGTCTGCATCCAGAAACAAAATAGTGTACCCACTTATCACACATTCATATCTGAAATATTGATAAGAGCTTTGTTAACATCTATACGATATTCTATGCCTGAGTTTGCATGTGCTGGTATACCTTTCCTGAATTGGCATCAATAAGTAAACCATCAGGATCGTCCCCCACAATAACAACAAGCTTTCTGTCAGGACTCAGTGATGTATGCTGCATGAACAAAATAACAATACAAAGTAAGGCCCGAGTACAGCAATAAAAACATTTGAAGCATTCCATTGATTCTGATGCATGTATATCATGTGCACCCTGATGTTGTATCCATTACCATCAGTACTATGTCAAAAAGGCGGTGATGGGAAAAAGGAAAGAAAAGGGTTCTATAGTTTGCACGTGCAAGATTATCTTGTAGGGTGCCAATTGCAAAATATGCAACACCAACTTTTCTTTATCCACCGTATTCAGAACTGTACAGAACAGCATAATGTGGTCAACTATGGCAATATAAATGTTAAACACTCCATTTTGCTCTTTAATTCCGTAATAAATTCATACCCTAATATCACTAGGTTTGCCAACAGCGAGGTACCTAACATGATATAAAATGAACAAGGAAATAAGACTACAACCATATGTACCAAAATGGCAAAAAAAAACCGATGCATCTCTAGAACAAACTGCAAACGATATGTTCCAAGTTTCCAACCATAACACAAGAAAAAAAAAAGAAACAGGAATAACCAAAGGAACCTACATTCACTGGCCAGTCAAACTGAAAATGCTTGCAGAGCTGGAATCTCTCCATATCGTAGTCTCTTACACCAGAGTCATTATTCGATGCCATGAAGTGAACAGCGCCACTGAGGAAATAACCAGAACTGACATGAACATGCATTCAACAAGGTTGCTTCTTTAATAACAGGGATAGGACGTTACCTAGAAGTATTGAATATCTCAACTGCATTAGTAATAGCATTATCATCATATGTTGTTCGACAGCAAAAGCTTATTCCTTCTCGATCAAGGTGCTGTATTTCACATCGACAAAGGATTAAACAATCAACAAAAAATCAGTATTGGGAGTTCATAAACAGATTAAGCATGTGAGCACAAGCACAAAAACACACATCAGTTAGTTATTTACTTACCTTTCGGCAAAATTTGCATAACATTGGTCAGTTTATTCAAGTAGGGCAAAACCAGTGATTGTGTTAGTCTACCATGCACATCTCACCGTAACATTCCCAATTTCATAAGAGATAATTCCAGTGGTTAGATTCGACAGTGCACTAGGATCTAGGTGAGCATCCAGTAAGAACGATATTGATGTATCCAAACATCACAAATAGTGGAAACTTGTCAATCGTCATATAGCTCGAACAATATGCCAATAGATAGCACAGCTGTGGGTTGGATTCAAAAGGATTTGAATCAGTCTGGATAACTTACCTTGCAGATTAGCTCTCCTTGAAATCCACCAGCTACCAGCAAATTGTCCTTGACCGCCAAGGTACTAATTTGAGTCTGAGAAAAACCCTCTAATAAACTTCCTGGATGCTTCTGTAGAAGGAGATCCATAAACTTTAATAGAAGAATAACTAGAGAAGCTGCAGAGGAAGGGGAAATTTAGGCAGAAAAGAAATTAGAATAATTTATCACACCTCCCTTGGTGCCACATGTCCTTTGACATTCATAAGTTCAGTATCCACACCACTCAATGCCGACCAGTGAAGAACTTTGTAATGTGACAATAGGTAGACGTCATGCTTGGATGTAGCCCATACTAAATTTCTCAGCTGCAGACATAGTTCAGTTCAATTATTTCACTCTCTTCACATTTGCAGATAAAAAACATAGAAAAGAGAGGAGGAACATCAATTAAGAATTTGAGATTGACTGCAAATGATTAGCTCAAACACAGCAACATCATAGTTTACTGAATACTGATTGGCAACAGATTATTGGCAGAACCACATAATCGGGACCTGCAGATATCCCTAAACATGTTGAACCGTTACAATAAAAGTTTCTCCAAACATGCAATGCAAACTTAAATTAGTCCCAACCAACACCAATCCTTATTTTTAGACAAGCGACTAAGCAGGAATGCCTTGCTCTCTTTTTTTTAACATAGGGATATATTTCACTATCCATGCAAATTTAAGCAATAATTACATGTTTCAAAACATTTACTTCAACTAAACTTATAACAAATCCGAGAAGCTAATACAGCTAAAAGCATTGATATAAAATTTTCTTCAAATTAGCAGTTAAAATTTCCAACCAAGCACGACATAGGTACTGAAATAGACACACTTAACCAGATATGGAGTTATGGTTAGCAACTTCGCACCTAATTAACTCTTTGATTTTTTATGTTTAAGAAAATGGTACAGCAAAAACTATGAGTGCAAAAGATCAAGATGAAAGTTGTCTGACAAAGTAAATAAGTTCGAAGTTGGTTTGATTAATGAAATGTAAAAACATAATCTTCTGAGGTAACATCTAGAAATTTGATACCGCCTATCGAAAAGATATCTAAAGAATTACATCTGGCAATTATTCGACAGCGTATTATTATGTAGTGGGGAAAGGAAGGCAGAATGAACCCACCTGAAAATGTAGGATAGTTGATTTTACTGATCTAGTATTTTGTCTGAATTCATAATGCATTCCGCCTTTCTCGGTTGGTTTGCATTCCTGTTTTAAGACAAGTATCAAGTGTTAACCACATGCAGAAAGAAAATTTGGCATGAGCTGAACTTTCTAAAAGACACACCTTTGCTGCTGCTTCTCCAGAATTAGGCATATTCTCGTAATTTTTGTACTGCTCTAATCTGGTCTGTCTGTATTTTTCACGTGTGATAGCTAGCCTCTCCCATGGTATTCCTTGAATGTCCTTTCCTTTTCTTGCATCCGCTGACGAAGTATCTGGGATCTTATCATTCTAAACAAATAAGGAAAAACAACCATTTAGAGCATTGCAGCGTGGTTTATGTAGTTAAAACAACGACCAAGTTGTCGCTCAGAAAGAAACCATATTTACAGAAACTCTTATATTGGTAAAGTTCAAGACTGGTTTATAACTTAAAAACTGAGCAAGGAAAATAACTGCTTTCTATATACTATATCCAGAATTAAAACAAATTGACAGTAATTTAGAGATGGAAGACAGAATAGACAAAACAATGGAAGTATTTACATAGCATAGCAAGTAGAAATCATGGGAAGAGAGGCGCAATCTTGCAAAAGGTAGTCGCATAGATAGTACCAAAAGATTAGGATGACGAACGGAAGAAGACAAAGGACATTGTGCAACTATGTAAGAGGACAAGCTTCATGGATTCAAACAACCCTCTAAACAAGAGCAACTGTATCAGGCTCCCAAGTCTCAACAGCTAACACAGGATGTGTCAGAATTGTTGTCGTTTCATGGATGCAGTTAACCCTCTAAATAAGAGAATGCATAATCAATGCCCCCATCAAGCCATTTATAGGGTCGTATAGGTGATTAATTGTCTACTCCGCGCTTAGTACCTAGTACACCACTACAAGCAGCATGTGAGCTTAGTGACCGAAACATATCAGCAACATAAAAGTGTCCTACGCTTGTAGTTCTACTTATCAGTGGAATAATGATCTAGTAACCCGACATTGCATAGACTTGATTCCAAATGCAGTGAAGCAACAATACAAAATAACGGACATACCGACTGGCCGTACTCATCCTCCGAATCGGAGTCCCTAACTCCGCGCTCTTGGTGCTCGCTGCCCATGTCATCTGCTGGCTCATCCATGTCATAATCATCCTCCATGTCTTCGACGTGGTCTTCATGATAATTGGACATGGATCCACCTCCCTAGCCTGCAAACAGAACATTATCACCATCAGCAACACGCCCACACTGAAACCAATTGCGCATCAAGCAAGCAAACAAGCGCCTCCAGAACATCCCACACCAATAAACTAACAGCAGTTCCCAATCACAAGAACAAATACCAGAAGCTCTTCGCAGTTCCTATTAGCAACTAAGCAGCCTCTAGCATCACATACCGTTTGCCTGTTGTAAGTTGTAAGTGCTAAGCACTTGCGGATTAAGCAAACACGAAGGGAAAATCCGGACCAAATGGAACCAAGTCAACATGGGGTAGAATTCCTAAGCATATCAACAAGGAGGGAAAAAAAATCAAACATAGTCAACAGTCACATCATTAGCAGCAGACTAATGATCCCCAGAACCAGAAATTTCCTCCCCTAAATCCAAAAAACAAACGTGCTTTTTTCCTTATTTCAGGTACACACACCACAAATTCCCCCACGCCTCCCGCTGCAAACCCTAGATCCCGCCGCCTCAAACCGTCCACCACCCAGATCTACCCTTATTCGAACATACCGCCGTTTACCACCACAACACCCCACAAAAAAATCACCAAAAAATCCCAAAAAAAAAACCGCAGAAACGTAGGACGGGACGCACCTGGCCCGCTCAAGCGGTGGGCGAATCGGCCGCCGGGGGCAGCGCAGAGGGAAGCCTGCGCCTCAGACAACGCCGCCCGAGCCGACCAGAGCGTTTTATTTTTCGTCCCCCCCAAAAAATTATTTTTCGTCGATGTTCTTGTGTTCGTCGCAGTGGGTTACAGTTAGACGGGGACAAGCAGGCTGTGTTCTAGGGAGGGATAGAAAGGGTGGTGGGAATTGACGTGCTTACCCCTGTGAGAATGAGGACGTGAACGTGATAGAGGTGAAAACAACTTTTTTTATAGAACCCAAAATCATCAACATAATCAAATAAGCAAACAGATAAATCCTAAATACAATCTCTATCACACTATATCAACTTCCATAAAACCGGATGAACGACCAACAACATCCTACTATGAATGTTCGAACCCTAAATGCGAAATTCAAATGCCTAGATTCGAAATTTACCAAAATCTCTGACCTGATACAAATGTACTATGTTGGTACTCACATCTACTCGATATAAATCGTCCGAACGATCAAAGGCATAATCGAATTTAGGGTTTTCGAACCCTAAAATACAAAATTTATCCTCAATCGCCGACCGTTCCTACCACCGCTACGAATAAGCGATATGGATATTTACCTCGTCGTTCTCACACCAAAACTTCGTCGTATCACGTCTTTTTTCCTCGCACCAAAACTTCGCCGCATACGAGATTTTCGTTGAGAGACGCTCTCCTCGTCGCTCGTCTGGAGACACTCTTCTCTTCACTCGAGAAACTTTGCCTCTCTGCCGTTTCACCCGATACTGCGAAATGCGTCAAGTACGTATAGGTATATGTGGCCTCTATCGATTACTGCCATCTATATCAGAATGAACGGTAGATAAGGGTGTCCGACGCGATAAGGTGAAATCAGATGTCCTCGTGCTATCATTTCTGTTCAACTTTTCATGGTTCCGTTACTTCAATAATATGACAACATTTTTCGGACAATTCTACGGGTGCCGCGGTCTAATACTCGGCATTGGCCTGTTGATATTTGGGTAAAAATTCTATAAGTTTCAAACTTTCCAACAGAACTAACCCTAGAAATAAGTAGATTTTCATAAACAATTAAACTTTTTTGATCCACAATTGACTACGGATTACATGTTATGGATACAAGTCTCTTCGTAGTAGTGATACGTTCGCCGTAAATTGCAATATTATGGTTTAGCAGATCTCCTAGCTACTTATAATTGTAATTAAAAAGGGTAACCTATATATCGTTGAACCATTGCAAGAAGTTTGGTTAATGAGATATATAGGAAAATTTGTACCAGTTCTATCAGAAACTCAAAGATGGCATCGTGTTGTTGTCGTGTTGCCTCAGACAACATGTATCAGCGGATGCCATAGATTTTTGTTCCCAAGTGCTATTGATTTTTTTGACCGTAACCCAAGTGCTATTGATTGTTGGCTGAGAGGTGCTTCCATACTTCTCTTTTTTACAGTTGCACAAATATTAAAGCATGAATAAATGGTAGATGATGATTACTTACCCCTTCGTTTGCTTTAAGATTTGTGCAACTTGTATTAGAAGGGAAAGCATTGAAGCACTGCTCTTGTTGGCTTGGTCGTCCTTTAACCACCAAAAAGTCGCTAATCAACCATCTTGATCTGTCCAGAAAAGATACAGCAATCCAACTCTAAGCCGGATCCCATATACGAAGTACCCAAGCAATTAGGGTAAAACATGGATGCATGCCACGAATTTGCTATGAACCCCCTAATTGAATTGTGTAATGCTATACCGGATCCAGAACTCAAAACGTGTGGCACCAACCTTTTAAAATACCTGGAATTTTATGAGCCCGCATGCATATCCATTGGTGTAATGGGTACATCTCCAAGCACATCTAATTACCAGAAGGTTTGCTTTTTGTTAGCTTTTTTTCTAAAACAAAAAGATAGTTAGCGCAACAATAATTGTGTTACTTTCTCCTCTCAATTTACTTGTTTGAAAAAGATAACCAGAAATTTGTGGTGTAGGATTGTGAAGGACACGATTAAGTGAAAGATGTTTAGTTTTTCTGGCTCATTATGCACTGGGTCCATAAAAAAGTACAGATTTTGATTTGTGCCCAACAAGTTAACTACGGCCAATAACATTCACACACGCAGCAGTCCAAGGATAAGGATTCCAGTACATATTGGCCCCAACCGAACTAAATGAAAGCACACTAAATAGCCTTATATCCTGAACTGTCACGACAAAATCAGAGAGGTGCTTTCATACTTGTCTTTTTGACAGTTGCATAAATATTAAAACATGAATGAATGGTAGATGGTGATTACTCACCTCTTCGCTTGCTTCAAAATTTGTGTAACTTGTATTGGGAAGGAAAGCATTGAAGCACTGCTCACAAAACCAACAAAGGATTGTGAATAACTGTTATGACTGTCGGTCAAACACCGCATTTGTTCATGCCATTTCTTATCAAACAAAAAAAAGTTAGGCCCTATTTTGGAATGTAGTAATTGTTTTGTTCCACATTCCTATAGGAATTGAACCGTTACCTGCGAGATTCCTACAAAATGGGTCCAAAGGCAATGTTTTGCAATATATTTTGCACCAATGAGAGGTACGGTTCTTTTTTTAAAAAGAAAAAGAAAAATATTTGCATGGGAGTATATATTTTTGTACTAACATAAGTTAGCCACATGAATGAGACATAATGCAATGTAACAGTTACAGTACAACAACAAAGGATGAGTTCCAGGTTGGCAATCAAGAGGTGAGATTCCAGAGAATATGTAATCAGACATAAATTATAAGAGACTTTACACGTAGAAGAAAAATGCCAAGCCACCCCACCAAGAGCGCCTCAAGGAGCAGCAAATGAATTCAAGCCTCATCAGTTACAACACACCATCTTTGGAGAAATGGAAGGTATCATTCAATGGAACGACAATGCTGCTAGTCCACACATGAGAGTAATCAAGGCAAGCAAGCTGCTTTGAGTTTGTTGGCCACCACTTGCAACGCCACTGTCTTTCTGGACGAAGCCTTCGCAAGAAAGCCCTTGCTTGCCTTCTCGGCACTCGCTGGCAAACAGGCCTGGTGGGTACTTGCCATACAGGTTGATGTAGCTGAACATTGTGGATGCACAGTCATTGCTCTCGTCGTTGATATACATATTATACGGGCATGCAAATTCCTTGAAAGCATTGCAGCATGGCTTAGCAGGATACTGTGGCCCTTTGCATTTGCTTGTGATGATTGTGTAGTTTTGGAACTCAAAATTCACAGGGCAATCTGATAAGCACAGGTTGGAATAAACAGAAGAATATCAGATGAAGGTATTGAAAGTCTTGAACATGGCAAGAGGTATGTTACAGGCAGCGTACATTAGAGTGATGAATTTAACCTCTATCTTGATGGGACTTGGTACACATTGTCAGCAATATGTATGTGTATTGTTCATTGAATCGAAGGTACCAAAGTATGTAAATTAGGGGCTGCCTCGAAGAGTTTGGTTCTATTGCAGCTAGGACCAACGTACCTAATTGGCTTTTGGTTACCATGCATAATTTTTCTCTGTTCACATTTCTAATCGAATAACGAAGTACAGGCTTCACTATCTTGACATTGCACGTCTTACTAGACATCAAGTCTGTGCGTCACCATCACAAGCTCAACAGATATCCTTCCACTATTAGCTTATTTATTTTAGTCCCTCTATGCTCTCTATGCAAGGATGGACATCTTAGTATCAAGTAGAAGCAAGTAAGCTCAGGTCATTTCAGGTTGATCACTCTTGATGTTTGGAATTTCGAATTTAAAAACTATAAAATCCTAACTTTTACTACTGAATGGTGGTTTGTAATTTCCATCATTGAACTCTGTTTTCCAAGTCCAGAAACTTCACATCAGCCCCTCAAGCCTCAACGCTAAATGCATGCAAGCACCATCAAGAAGTTGATCTCTAATGTCTTAATGAGATGCCATTTTGTGAATGAAATGTCTCCCATTGTCCAGTAACTCCAGTTAACAAGCATGTGTTTGTAGTATATATCTACATCATCGGAGAGCTATAGCGCCAGTCCCTGTGTTCAATTCATAGCACACCAATTCCCCCTTATAATCATCTAACTCGACTATCATAATGTTCCATCAATCCTTATTCACCAATTCCTTGTTCTTTTCGTCTACAGTAACAAGCATATCAATCCAAGCCTCACCAAGTCGCCACCGATCCATGATGCTACCCCGATCCGACGATGTGATATCTAAACTACTGGCAGGCATTTCTTTCTTGAGCGTAGGATGGATCAGGGAATTTACTCCATGAATCTAAGTGGAGTATCTAACGGCATCAACTTCCAGCCCAACCTTCTGTCATCTAGTTCGATTTCAGATCAAATCCCTCCTACCCTACACCTATCTCGAATCCATCACCAGCTTAAAGGGTAGAACTGAGCAAGGAGGAGAAGGAAACGTACTCTTCTTGGCCTGCAGCAAGCTCCTCCCCGTAGATCCGGTGCTCGCCTGGAACATGCTGTCTATTCAAGCAGCAGAAAACAAAACGAACTCATCAGAAGACGCAAGCAAGCGACGCAGCAAGAAACACCGGAACAAGAACACGCACGGACCGGACAGGAAGGGAAACGCGGAGGCGAATCCGACCAGGGCAGCGGCCAAGAAGAGGAACACACCACGATCCACAGCCATCGTGTCTCCTCCCAGCGCAACGCAAGAACTGAACTCGCTGCTGCAAATTTCTCAATGGAAGGGTGGTTATTGGGGGAATGGAGGTCGCGGGGCTTCTTGGATATAGGAGGACGGTGATGGAGATGGCCCGCGCAGGGTAGTGGCCGCCCACATGCGCGCCTCAACGTCTTCGCTGGTCTTTCTAAGCTCCAAGACGCAGATGCTACTGCTGCAATTAATTTATCGCGGGATGCTACGAGATGGGACTTGGGAAACGTCAGACAATGGAAGAATGGATGGAAAACGCGACACGGTTTATCTGGGGACGCGACGCGGTTTGTCTGATGTTTTTTTAATTTACCTGTAAGAATAGATTTATGTAACTTTTAGAAAGCTAGACCCTCGCGCGAGCAAATCGAGAAAACACACGAAACTGTTTAAATGATATAAATGTAATTACGTTCTTTTTTTGCATTTATTTGAGGTCTTTTCACGATGGATCCGCGATTTTACTGAACCGAAAGGTCCTTTTCGTAAAAAAACAATTAAAAAATCTAAACGTAATTACGCATTTTTTATATTTATCTGGGGTCCTTTCACGGAGGATCCGTGATTTCGCTGAACCGAAAGGTCCTTTTCGTAAAAAATAGCTGAAATGTTCTAAACGTAATTACGCTTTTTTCGAGGGGCTTTCCCTAAAGGCTTACACGTGTCTGCCCTCTCTAGACAGGAAACTTGCCAGCTTTAATAAAGTACTTATACATAGAAACACCTCTATATAATATTAAATGTTTCTTTTCTTTTCCTTTTATATAGTGCATGTGAGACCCACTCTCTCCTCTCTACTAGATAACTCACATTGATCTCTCTCTCTCCTCTATCTCACACACCTCTCTCCCTCTCTCCGCCCAATTCAAGAGACGCGTTCGGAACGCCCAAGGTGACAGCACGACGACGGCAGCCATGGCCGACGAGTGCAGTTGGTGAGCACCAACGAAAGGAGCGGCGGTGATAAGAGACAAGATCTATAACCTTTTGGGCGCCATCTTCGTCCATCATGGTTTCTCCATCTGTATCGTCATCGTCGTCTTCTTCATCGCTGGCATCGTCCTCATAGCCTACTTTCTCCACCACACCAGCGCTAAGGAGTACACTAGTGCCGGGCGTCGAGGAGTACGCTCTCGCCGTGTCGTCCCTACCTTCGTCACCGTCGAATCAACCGTCCCTGCCTCCACGGCCACCACATCAGGCCATCCCCGCATTTGCCTCGGGCAAATTTGGTACACTACTGTCGGATCTGTCACCGATGCCAGATTTGCCTTCCTCGCTCACGCCGACATTGGATCTGTCCCTTCCCGACCTTGGTTGTATCGGTGTCTTCTTCTTCCTCTTTGTCATCTCTAGTGTGTACTTCTTCCTCTCCAGTGTACCATCACCATCCTCCTCTTTCTCTTCGTTGTACTTATTCTTTCTCTCCGATGTATTTGTTCCTTCTTCCTCTCTAATGCAAATTGATCTCTCTAGGGATTTGGGTGGGGGGATGGTTGGCAGTTTGCGCGAGAAGTGAAGGGTGTGATGGTTGCACTAGGAGAGAGCATGCCCTTCCTTGACCGCGAGTCACAGGACAAGGGGCCTACTGTTGGTTGTGATCTTCAGATAACTAACAACACTGAATTTTTGGGCCTAGGCCCACCATTTTTCGCACTCTGATCGGGAGCACAACAACCAGTTAGTTGCGGTCCCGTCAGCCGGTGCTAGATAAAATAAGGGGAGAGGCTAGCGCTCATGAATATGAGATTTGATCTCGAATTTGGCTCTACCCAGATAATACCCGATCTACTAAGCTAGCGCTAAGGCTACCGAAGCCAGCTTCCAGCACCGTGAGGATCACAGTGTTCACTTCCATCACCGATAGCATCTTGGTGTTCTTCATCTTCTTCATCGACATTTCAACCGACCAAAAGAACACTAATGGCGTCTTCATCACGGGGTTAGTTTCTAATGTTTAATTCCCACATCATTGTTTTGGTGATCATGCTTTAGGTTAGCTAATGATGTTCATGTTTAGTTCAACCTAAGGATCTAACATTTGGTATCAGGGCATCTAGTCTAAATCTCGATCCCTGTTTAGCCCTTTTGTTCATCGGATTAAGTGTTCTTTTGGCTCGGATTAGCATTTAGAAGGAGATGATGTAGCTCTTAAACCCAATCTCTTAGATCCGAAACCCTAATCCTTAGTTTTTCCCCAAATCCCAAATCAAATCAAGCAATCCCTAATGTCTAAGAGGGGGTTTCCAGGGCTTACCTTGTTCGGCCATTGTCGTCATCATCGACGCCGATGTTGTGATCGCCGTCGATCGCTCCGTGCGTATCGCCGTTTCGCCCGCGTCGCCTTTTGCTCGCCGTTGTCTCCCGCGGGCATAAGCCTCACCTGCGGCCGCGACTTCGCGTGAGTGTGACCCCGGGGTTCCCGCCTAGCCAGAGCCCGTGTGACATCAGCTCGTCGCCGCCGCTTCGCCATCGAGTTCGCCGCTCGCTCAGTCGCCGCTGCACGTTTTTATCGGGGAGGTGAAGCCGAATAGGATTAGGGTTAGGGTTCCTCGCCGCGCGTGTTTTGTTCCGCCTCGGGGCCATCTGAGCCATCCGTTCGCGATCGAGATCGGCGGCCGACGCTTCGCGTCGTCTTGTGATCGGCAACCGCTTCTGCATGGTATCACCTTACATCGCCGCTGCCGACACTTCGGCGTCCGTATTGGGTCGTCTTTTGCGTCGCATGCGGACCGAGCACATGCGTTTCTTGGCCGCGCCGCACGTCGAGTTTTCTAGGCCGCGTGCTCTGTTTTGGGGCGCGCTAGCTTGTGGGCCATTTTTGGTGATTGAGTTTTAGCCTTTTTCATATTTTATTTAATTTCAGCAATAAGTATTGTTTAGTTTTTTCTTCTTGGGCTTTTATGTTATGATTAATTTTATAATTATTTTTCTGGGCATATCTAATGTGGCAAATACTTTTCATGTGGTGATTATTTATGAGTATTGTCTCTAAGTAAAATGGAACCAATGGGAAGTTTTGGTTAGAGATTATTGTTTAATGTTTAAAATTGGGATTATGTTATGACCATGATTATATACTGACCAACGTTGTTTATGAACATGTGTCACCCATAAGATATTTTAGTTTTTTTTCGTTTCTGCCCAACGATGATACGAATTAGAACTTTTAAATTTTTCTGTCATTAGCATGATTATTAATCAGACCAACGTATGGTTAATTTTCATGCAAGACATTTATTTTTCCAATGTTTATTGATTATTTTTTTTTATTCAGCCATGAACAACACTAATGTTGCCGCTTACTTGAATGGCATTGAGCAGCTGATTGGGACAAACTTTTCCTCTTGGAAGGAAAGGATTTTAATTGTCCTGGGAGTTATGGACTTGGACTATGCACTACGTGAGGACGCTCCCGTAGCTCCTTTCGCTGATGATGAGAGTTTCACTAAGAAAAAGAAACTCTTTGACTCAACAGCGGAAAAGTGGGAGCGGTCCAACCGCATGTCCTTGATGATTATGAAGAGCATCATATCTATAGGGATAAGAGGAGCAATCCCTGAATACGATAATGCTAAGCAGTACTTGACCTCAATTGAGGAGCAATTTAAGGGCTCCTCAAAAGTATATGCCAGTACTTTAATTATGATGGCTCTAGCAGCGTCCGTGAGCATATCATGATGATGACTGATATGGCTGCAAAACTTATGGGCATGGATATAGCCATTTCTGATGGTTTCTTGGTTCATTTTATTATGACCTCCCTCTCTTCTGACTATAATGCATTCAAAATTAATTATAATACTCAGAAGGATCAGTGGACCATGAGCGAGTTGATCGCTATGTGTGTCCAAGAGGAGGAGAGGATTAAGGCTGAGAAAAAGGACCAAGTTTTCCATGTTGGTCATGGGAAAAGGAAGTTTCAAGGGGAATCTAAGTCCAAAAAGAAGCTGCATTTTTCTCCTAAGGCTGAGTCAAGCAAGCCAAAGCTAAAGGAGAAGGCCCCTACTGCATCTAACTCTACTTCTGATGGGTCTATCTGTCGCTTCTGCAAGAACAATAGGCACATATAGGAGGTGTCGGCGTTTTCGAGCGCCGACAAGTAAATTTGTAAGTCTAAGGGGTCGCGCGTTCCACTCCCTGAATGGTTAGACTCGTGAGTCCAAGATGTATACTGGTTCGGGCTGAAAGTCCCTACTCCATTCGGATAAGCGATGTGTATTGCTTTTGCACTATGTTTTACAGACGAGGTGCCTAAATGACTTAGTCTCCTCGTGTTCTTATGTGTTCCTCTTTTTTGAATCGTTTAGTCCTGCCTCCTTTTATACAGAAGGAAGGCGGGTTACATCGAAGTCGGGGAAGAGCGAGGTGACCTATGTTAGGAGCTCGGTCCTTCGTCCCGTGGATCGATCGCCACCCGTCTTGCCCATCTTTGGTCGGTAGCCTTGGTGGTCGGGGATGTTAGGTATTCCCGGAAATAGCGTACTTGCCCTCTGTGATCCTTACGAATCTTGGCGTTGCGATCGTGGCGTTAGCGCCGCCTCGGGAGGGCGTGCGTTAAATCTTGTCTGTGATCGCTTGATGGGCCGAAGCTTTGTCTTGATCACGGACCTTCTTGGGAAGGAGCCACCGCCTTGTATAGTCACTCCGATTGACCTCATTCGGAAGTGCGTGGCGATAGGTGATGAGGGCTCGACACGCTGCCCTCGGCGTCGTCACCTTGGTTCGGTCGGTCGGAGATCCCGCCCGCCAAGGGGGTCGGGGCTATTGTCGGTCGAGTCGCTTCCCTGGCCGGTCGGGAGCGGATGTCTTGTGTGGTCTCGCAGCGATTCGGTCGGTGGCGGGCGGGCGCGCCTGTTGGGTGGAGATATGCTTGAGGCGGCTCGTCGCCGCCGGGCCGTTAGGGTACCCTGTTATTAGTATTCGTCGAGCCCGAACTCCGGCGATTTGGGCGATTCGGTTGGGGGTTGAACTTGGATGAGAGTGGTGGCCGGGCTTGATCGGTCGGTCAGGCCGATCCGGTTAAGCGATTTCCGTCAGGTGTGCCTCGATGGATCCGACGGCTGCCCTGGAGTTTGGTCGGGGGCATTTGAACCGCCGAAGGCTTTTACTCGCCTCGTTGCGCATGCCGAGTATAGTTTGGCGCGCCCCGCCCGCTCGTCTTCTTGACTGCTTCGGGTTCTGGTGAAGGATGCTTCGTTTTTCGCGCCGTATTTACTCGAGACGCTTAGCCTCCCTTCGTCCGGTATATATATATATGTGCGTAGCTTGCTTGAAGGATAACCCTTTAGGCGAGTTCTTTCTTCGCTCCTTCAAATGGCTTCAGACACCCTTTAGTCTTTAGCTTTGGCGATGACATCGCGGTGGAAGAAGAAGATCCTCTGGCGAGCTTTGGTGAGTTCGACCAGCGATGGCCGAGCTTAGGGAGGAGGAAGGCTGCGGCCGTGATCTCGCTTCGTTGACGCTATTTGCTCGAGGCCGTTCAGAGGCTCGAGGTGGTAAGGGGGCCCTTACGGAGGCGATGGCGCAAGGGCGCCGACCGTGAGTTAGTGCGGCCGCGTCGATGTCGGCCGAACGGCAGCGTGAGGCATCGGCGTGTCACCAGCGGCTGTCCCGTCGACCAGGCAAGGGCCTACCAGCATGTCGTCGGTGCCACCGACGCCGCACGGATGTTTGATAGGTTCTAGGTGTGGGTAAAGTCCTGCCGCGGTGCAGCGTGGCCACTCTTGTATCTGTCGGGTACTGTGTGTAAAGTCGTGTAAAGTCTGAGCCTGTTGGCCTATAATGAAATCTTCTTTTTCTTTATGAAAATGTCTTCGTGATGAGTTTGCTTTAATTTTAATCGTCATGGATAGACCGGGCCTTGATCGGCAGGACGACCGGATGCCTCTGTGAGGTTCGGGTGTCCGAGTACTCGTTAACGTCGTAGCTAGACAGCGCTTGGTGGCGAGGGCGGCCGGATGCCTCTGAGAGGTTCGGGTGTCCGAGTGCTCGTTTAACGTCGTAGCTAGACAGTGCCTTGGTCGGCAGGGACGACCCAATGCCTCTGTGAGGTTCGGATGTCCGAGTGCTCGTTTAACGTCGTAGCTAGACAGCGCCTTGGTCGGCGGGGCGGCCGGATACCTCTGTGAGGTTCGGTGTCCGAGTGCTCGTTTCACGTCGTAGCTAGACGGTGCCTTGGTGGCGAGGACGACCCAATGCCTCTGTGAGGTTCGGTGTTCGAGTGCTCGTTTAACGTCGTAGCTAAACGGCGCCTTGGTGGCGGGACGACCGGATACCTCTGTGAGGTTGGTGTCCGAGTGCTCATTTAACGTCGTAGCTAGACGAAGCCTTGGTCGGCGAGGACAACCCAACGCCTCTGTGAGGTTCGGTGTCCGATCGCTTTGGTCGGCGGGGCGGCCGGATGCCTCTGTGAGGTTCGGTGTCCGAGCGCCTTGGTCGGCGAGACGCATCGGATGCCTCTGTGAGGTTCGGGTGTCCGAGTGCTCGCTTAACGTCGTAGGCTGGGCGGTGCCTTGGTGGCGAGGACGACCCAATGCCTCTGTGAGGTTCGGGTGTCAAAGTGCCTTGGTGGCGGCAGGACGACCCATGCCTCTGTGAGGTTGGGTGTCCGATGCCTTGGTCGGCGGGACGGCCGGATGCCTCTGTGAGGTTCGGTGTCCGACCGCCTTGGTCGGCGGGGGCGACCGGATGCCTCTGTGAGGTTCGGTGTCCGATCGCCTTGGTCGGCGAGGCGGCCGGATGCCTCTGTGAGGTTCGGGTGTCCGAGTGCCTTGGTCGGCGGGACGGCCGGATGCCTCTGTGAGGTTCGGTGTCCGAGCGCCTTGGTCGGCGAGGACGGCCGGATGCCTCTGTGAGTTCGGTGTCCGAGCGCCTTGGTCGGCGAGGGCGACCGGATGCCTCTGTGAGGTTCGGTGTCAAGTGCCTTGGTCGGCGGGGCGGCCGGATGCCTCTGTGAGGTTCGGTGTCGACCGCCTTGGTCGGCGGGACGGCCGGATGCCTCTGTGAGGTTCGGTGTCCGACGCCTTGGTCGGCGGACGACCGGATGCCTCTGTGAGGTTCGGTGTCCGACCGCCTTGGTCGGCGGGGACGGCCGGATGCCTCTGTGAGGTTCGGTGTCCGAGTGCCTTGGTGGCGGGACGGCCGGATGCCTCTGTGAGGTTCGGGTGTCCGAGTGCTCGTTTAACGTCGTAGCTAGACGGTGCCTTGGTGGCGCAGGGACGGCCGGATGCCTCTGTGAGGTTCGGTGTCCGAGTGCTCGTTTATCGTCGTGGCCGGACGTGGCGCTCGTACCGTCGTAGCCGGGCGTGAGTGCTCGTTCTGCGTCGTAGGCCGGGCGTGGGGCATCCTTCGAGTCCTCGTCGGGCGAGGGTAATCGCGAGAAGAATGACCACCGTCTATCCCATATGTATACCCCATCCGCGGTGTGGGACTGGAGGGTTGAGCGACGCACGTTTACTGCGTTGGTTTGAGCGCCGTGCTCGTGGAGCCAATAGCGGGTAGTCCGAGTGGGTCTGGGAGGTCCCGCCAAGGGGACCCTTCCGAGCGGACGGTCCCAGTAGGGTGTCTGGCCTGCTGTGGGCGACCCATAAAAACCTTTCTACTCAATCCGTATGGACCTGGGTCGTCCGCCGACCCAGAGCACAGCTGGCTGTCGCTCATTGATGAGCTCCCGGGAGAGTGTGAAGTATGGTCTCGGACGCGAGTAGAGGTGATTAGGCCGTCAGCCGACCTAACCGAGGGCCCACCGTGGGGCTCACCTCATACCGCCCTTGCTCTGTTTTCTTGGGCGGCCTTATACCCACCGTGGGGTAGGCCTTTTGAACCCACTCCTCATTGGGCCTGGCGCAAGCCACAAAGCTTTTGCCGTCTTGGGGCCGCAGTGGCCCAGTGGGCTTCTCGCGCGCACCCCGGAACAACCGCTCCGGCCTAAAGGCGGAGACCAAGAGGTTTCGGGACACGTTGTTCGGGGGCGGCGTCTTTATGGCCCTTGTCGCCTGACATGACAGGGATTAAAAGCGGAGTGGTATTGGGCCCAGGAGTTACGGTGGCGCAATAGGCGAGGTGGGCGCGACGCCGCTTGAGGGGTGCACGCTGGCGGCGTTTGCTTGTCCTCTATAAATCGCCCGTTAAGTGCTCGGGTAGTTACGCTTTCTTGCCTTCTTTGTCTCTGTCTCTGAAACAAGAAAAGCACTAGAAAGCTAAGGAAAGAAAACCCCAGCCTTTCTTTCTCACCTTCCAGTCGTCTCTTCTGTGAAGATGTCGTGGCCGGAGTGCTCCGCGCAAGACAGCCGTGCGCTCGACTTGATGAAGAAGGGCTTCCTCATGCCGCAGGACCTTTCTGGCTGGAGGGTGCCGACCGGGGCCGTCACCCCCGCGCCGCGGGGCGACGAGGTCGTGGTGCCCGCCTCGTTCTTCGAGCGGCTTTGGCTCGCCGCGCACCCGCTCGTCCCAGTGGGCTTTGTCTCACTACAAGGTGGAGGTGCACCATCTCAACCCCAATGGGGTCCTCCACATCGCCATCTTCATCACGCCGTGCGAGGCCTTCCTAGGGATCGAGCCGCGACTGGCGTTGTGGAGGCACTTCTTCGTGCAAGGCTCGGAAAGACAGCCGTCGGGCGCCGTGGCGCCTGGTGGCACAGCCTCCAGCCTTCGCCCGGTCGAGCACGGAGTACTGGAGGTAAAGCGCCCTCGTCCAACAAGGGTGGCGTTACGAATGGCTCTACGTTCAAAACGTCGGTGTGGCGCCCCTCGTTTCACCGGCGAGCTTCCCATGGCGGAGGCGGTGGGCCGGGCGCCAAAAGAGGAGAAGAACAAGTGGCCCCGATCGTGGAGCGGTCGGGGCTCAAAGAGGCGGGGCTCACCGGGGCGTTGTTGTCGCGCGCTTTATGGGGATCGCGTGCAACCCCTTGTGCACTGTTGCACACCTTGTTCCGATATCTGGGCCGTCCGACCGGCGAGGATGGCGTAACCCGAGCCGCCGCGTCTGAGGTGGAGGCCCGGGTGGCGGTGTTATTCTGGCGGAAGCGCCACGGTGGCCACGGTGGCCACCCGAGCCATTCTCGGCTTTCCGCCAATCTGTAAGTCGGTGAAATTCCTTTCTGCTTCTCTTTTCTTTGTCCTTAGTACTCGGTCCGACCGGCATTCCTGCATCCTCTTAGGGGCTCACGGGATGTCTTCCGGCGCCGCTCGAGGATAAGGAGGCGCGGCGACCGCCGAGCGAAGACGGCAGGTGACTCCTCCGCAAGAAGCGGAAGGAGGAAAGGAGGAAGAAGAAGCATAAGGAACGCGTGGCTCACGCGCGCGAGGATGTGTCGGAGACCACCGTGGGGACAACCTCCACCGACACGCGGGGCGCCTCGGCCATCCCTATGGTGGGTTTTCGACCCGCCGATGGCGGCGCCGAGCGTGACCGGCGGCGGCATCACGAGCCCGTGGCGCGGATCCCGAGCGAGGTGATCTTGCGCTCATGATCGTCGCAGCGCCTCGGTGAGGTGGCCGGGAAGCGACCACCGACTGCCTTGGCGGGGGCGCAAAGAGGCGCGCGTCTGCGTACCGCTTCGGCCTTGTAAGTGTTTCTTTTATTGGAGCATTTTTCTTTTGGCAAAGCCGCCGAGCGACTCTTGAATCTTTGCAATGTGCGCGCCTACGGGGTGACCGTGGGGCGTGCCGCGATGGCTCCATAAATGCTGGCCGGTGATTTGGCGACTCGACGGTCGGTGGAGGTCGCGGTGTCGGCGTCCCGAGGCGCGGTCGCCGAGGACGGGGCCTCACCCGAGGTCGTGGCGAAGAAGAACTTCCGCCCCGGCGAGACCCACCGGACGACGTGATCGTCCTTTCGGAGGATGAGACGATGGTGCCACCGGCGATCGCGCCAGTCGTGGCGGAGCCGGCGACGGAGGTGCTCGACCCCTTGTCCCAGGGGAAGGTGCTGACCGATGCTCCTCAGGTGCAGGTCGCCGAGGGGTTTCTGAAGGTTGACCTCATCACCCTTGCCCATGGTGCTTTGGATCGGCGACGTCCCGCCCGAACGGCGAAGCGAGGCGCCGCCGGGTGTAATCCCTGGTCGGGCGTCATGGGTCAGGCGGAGGAGAGCGAGTGGACCACCCTTCGGCAAGGCGCGCTGGACGCTGAAGCCGAGATAGGGCAGATCCGTAAAGGTCTGGCTCTTGCTCTGGAGTCTTCCACGGTATACTGGACATGATGGTCGGGAGTCGACCGATCGCCCGTAGGTCGGTAGAGAGTTACGACTCATTGCACATTTTGATAGTTCTTCCGCGGCGACTAGCGGAGTGTCCACGTTTTCTGCAAGACTTGCGGGCTCGCCGTGCGCTGAGTTGATCTCTGCGGCGCTCAAGCGGTCGTGGCGGTGCGGTGGAGGAGTGCTTGATCGGTGCGCCTTGAGTGCGCCTAGTCCAGAGGCCACGGACATTAAGCGGTCGGGCGGTGGAGATCCGCCAGGTTTGAAGAGGCCACAAAGGCCCTTTATGACGAGCGCCAGAGCCAAGGCCTTGAGGCGAAAGTGGTGGAACCGAGTCCTCCACAGCGGAGGTCACCGAGGCCAAGGATGCTGCCGCTGCCGCGGAGGGGACATGCAGACGCAGCAACACGCCGCGACCGAGCGAAACAAGGCTCGGGGGCGCCACCGAGTTCGTTCGTGAGCGCCTTTCGCCGTAAGGAAGGCCGAGGTGAGGACTTCATCTGAGCGCTAAAGTCGGGCCGGCAATCGACCAACTCTGCGGTCGGTAAGTGTCTCAATTCTTCAATTAAGTGCAGGGTGCGACCACGGCGAACTTATCCAAAATCGCCGCAATCTGCGCAGAGGCGAGAAGAATCGAGGCGTCGCCGGAGGCGCAGAGAACGGCATCGGATGCTCGCGACGTGGCGATCGTGGCGGGACGAGGCCCGGCTGCGTTGAAGGTTGCGAGGACGGTCGGGCGAGATGAGCGCCGAACTGGAGGCCCTCCGCAAGGCCAGTCGGGAAGTCTGCGACCGCATCCTTGCAGCCGGGGCAGGCCCGAGTGCCCTTGCCCCCGTGCTGGCCCGAGTGCCGGACTTCGTAGAAGAGGCGGTGATCACCGTATTGCGCTTGGAGCTTCGTCGGCGCTGGTCAACACCGTCTCGTACTACGACGGCATCGACCTCGCGATGGTGGGCGCGGCGTGGCCGGGAACCGGATCAACGAGGAGATCGACCGGTTTGAGCTCCTGGTCGAGCCGCACGCCCGAGAGATCGCCAGCCGTATCCCGCCGCAGGCCGCCCTCCAGGAAGCCAGAGGCAGCCAACTCTCCGTCTCGCGACCGGCCGCCACCAATAAGAATAAAAATAGTTAGCTTTATCCTTTTAGATTGTAAAGACGCTATGTAAACAATCTTGAATTTATCAAGTTCCGAATCGCCTCTCGCCCTCTTTCGTATTTAGGGTGGCGTTTGACCGACCATAGCCTTAAGGACCGCATGGGTCACTTATGCGTGGGTCGGTCGTTTGGGAGGAGCGAGGTGGATTGGAGACTTGGCTATCGCAAATGTTAGGCGCACTTGTGAGGATAGGAGTGTTCTAGACCGGCCAAGGATCTTTCCACTCGGGCACTTTCTTCTTCCGCGAAGTGCTACTTAGCAACCATAGCCGCCGGGCGAGGTCGTAACACTTGGGTTGAGAGGTTACCGCTCGGGATGGACATCATGACCGATCGGGTCACGTGCCCTCATAAGCGCGTGGGACAGTGAGTTCGTGCGGGAGGAGTATTCCTGCCGACCCAAAGGTCACTCCACTCGGGTACTTCCTTTTCCGCGAAGTGTTAGCAACCGTGCATTGGGGCGAAGTCGTAGCACTTGGGTCGAAGGGTTACCGCTCGGGAAGGACCTTGTGGTCGGTTGGGTCATCAACCGCATAGCGCCGACCGAGGAGCGCTTGAACGGGGCGCCGAAGGGCAGCCCCCGAGTCGTCGCATGGCGACTAGGTGCTCGGAAGGAAAAAAGTAAAGAGCATGCTAGGAAGAGGAAAAGAGTTTAGGGATAGAATCGCCTTAACTTTTCTATATTCCATGCATTTGGAAGGATGCGGCCGTCGGCGTCCTTGAGCCGAAAGGTGCCAGGTCGGAGGATCTGTACGACGGTGAAGGGGCCTTCCCAGGGGGGCGACAGCTTGTGCTTATCCTTGCTGGTCTGGACCCACCGCAGGACCAGGTCGCCAGCACTGAAAGACCGTCCTCGAACCTAGCGGCTGTGATAACGTCGCAGAGCTTGTTGATACCTGGCCGGTCGCAGGACGGCCACGTCATGTGCTTCGTCGAGCTGGTCGACGGCGTCTTGTTGTGCGGCGAGCCCCCGAGCCTCCTCCAAGGCTTGCAGTCTTGGGGCGCCGTACTCCAGGTCTGTCGGCAAGACGGCTTCAGCACCGTATACCATGAAGAACGGTGTGAACCCGGTCGCCCGGGTCGGCGTGGTCCGTAGACTCCAGAGGACGGAGGGTAGCTCGGTCACCCACCGCCCGCGAAGTGCTTGAGCCGATCAAGATCCGCGCTTGAGCCCTTGAAGGATCATGCCGTTTGCGCTACGACTGGCCGTTGGTCCGCGGATGGGCCACGGCCGCCCAATCGACGCGGATGTTGAAGTCATCGCAGAACGGAGGAACTCCTTCCCGTGAACTGCGTTAGTTGTCGGTGATGATGGAGTTTGGGACTCCGAACCGAAAGACTATGTCGCGGAAGAAGATGGCCGCTTGTGCCGACGTGACGCTCACGACCGGCTTGGCCTCTATCCACTTGGTGAACTTGTCCACCGCGACGAGCAAATGGGTAAAGCCCCCGGGCGCTTTCTTGAAAGGCCCGACCAGATCGAGTCCCCAGACTGCAAAAGGCCACGTGATGGGGATTGTCTGCAAGGCCTGAGCTGGCAGATGTGTCTGCCTGGCAAAGAATTGGTATCCTTCGCAGGTGCGTACGATGTGCTCGGCGTCGGACATGGCGGTCGGCCAATAGAAACCTTGCCGAAAGGCCTTTCCCACAAGAGATCGGGGCGCAGCGTGGTGACCGCAAATTTCGCTGTGTATGTCGTCCAGCAGTTGTTTCCCTTGGTCGGCCAGAATGCACTTTTGGAGGACCCCGGAGGGGCTCCTTTTGTAAAGGTCTGGGCCGACCAGGACGAAAGACTTTGCCCGCCGGGCGGCGCGCCGCCCTCGGTCGGGTCGGGGAAGTGACCCGTCAGTCAAGCGATCCATGAAGGGCTTTCTCGGTCGGACTCGGTCGCTAGCACGCTGCGGCTCGACCGCCAAGTCTCACGCCGATCCGCGCGGTTAGGGCGACTGTGCTAGGTAGGTCGGGGACCGCTCGGCCACCGCCCACCGGTGGATGGAAGGCCGCAGAGGTCGTGAGACGAAGATCCGGCGGGACCGGCTCTCTGCTGGAGGCCGATTGGCTAGGTAGTCGGCGTCGCTATTGTAGCGTCGGTAGCTATGGTGGCTTCGAAGCCCTTGAACCGCGCCGAGCCGCGCGCTTCTCGGCGATCTGCGCGCCATACGGGCATCTCGGGGCTCCGCGACCTTCATGACTTGGTCGACGACAAGCTTGGAGTCCACGCGGACGTGGAGTCGGCGAGCACCGAGGTCGGCAGCGATCCGGAGACCGTTGACGAGGGCCTCGTACTCGGCGACGTTGTTGGTGGCGTCGAAAAGCAGCCTGATGGCGTACTGAAGCTTGTTCCCGAGCGGGGAGATGATGACGACTCCGGCGCCCGCGCCATTCTTGTTGTAAGACCCATCGAAGTACATTGTCCAGTACTCGGGGTCTTCGATCACTGGTGGTGCCTGGGTTTCGGTCCACTCGGCGACGAAGTCGGCTAGGGCCTGCGACTTGATCGCCGTCCGAGGGACGTATGTGATGTCGTGGCCGCTGAGCTCGAGCGCCCACTTGGCTATCCTTCCCGAGGCGTCGCGGTTGCGGACGATCTCGCCTAGCGGGGACGTGGTCACCACGGTGATGTTGTGCTGATCGAAGTAGTGGACGAGCTTTCTCTTCGCAATGAGCACCGCGTAGAGTAGCTTCTGCACCTGTGGGTACCGAGCCTTGGACTCGGAAAGGACCTCGCTAATGAAGTAAACTGGCCGTTGTACCTTAAGTTCGCGGCCTTCTTCCGCTCGCTCCACCACGAGGGCCGCGCTGACGACTTGGGTAGTGGCGGCGATGTAGAGAAACAACGGCTCCCCTGGTGCCGGGGCGACCAGGACTGGAGGCGAGGACAGGAAGGCCTTCAGCGGTGAGGGCCTCTGAGCCACGGGGTCCAAATAAGCGGTCGGATCTCTTGAGTAGCTCAGTAGAGTGGCATTCGCGCTCCGCCGAGGCGAGACACGAAGCGCTCAAAGTCGCTAGGCATCCGGTCAGCCTCTGGACCCCCTTGAGGTTGCTGATTGGGCCCATCCTTGCAATTACCGATATCTTCTCCTGGTTGGCCTCGATGCCTCGCTCGGAGACAATGAAGCCAAGGAGCTTCCCTTTGGGGACCCCGAAGACGCATTTCTCAGGATTGAGCTTTATGCGGAATCGTCGAAGGTTCGCAAAGGTCTCTTCCAGGTCGGGGATAAGGTCGTCGGCCTTCTTGGTTTTTACGACAATATCGTCGACGTACACCTCAACGTTACGGCCGATCTGGTCATTGAAGCACGTTTGCATACATCGCTGGTATGTAGCGCCCGCGTTCTTTAGGCCGAACGGCATTGTAACGTAGCAGAATGAGCCGAACGGGGTGATGAAGGAAGTCGCGAGTGGTCGGACTCCTTAGCGCAATCTGGTGGTAGCCCGAGTAGGCGTCCAGAAAAGAGAGGGACTCACAACTGCGCGTGGAGTCGATGACTTGGTCGATGCGGGGCAAAGGGAACGGATCCTTGGGACATGCTTTGTTGAGACTCGTATAGTCAACGCACATCCTCCATTGCCCATTTTTCTTTTTACAAGTACAGGTTGGCTAGCCACTCGGGTGGCGCACCTCTTTACTTAACCTGCGCACGTAAGTTTGGCGATCTCCTCCCCTATGATCCTGCGCTTCTCCTCGTCGAAGCGGCGCAGGCGTTGGGCGACCGGCTTTGAGCCTGGTCGGATGCTCAAGGAGTGCTCGGCGACTTCCCTTGGGATTCCTGGCATGTCGGAGGACCTCCATGCGAAGACGTCTTTGTTGGTGCGGAGGGAGTCGACGAGCGCGCTTTCCTATTTGGCGGGGAGCGTGGCTCCGATCCGCACGGTCTTGGTCGGATCACAGGGATCGACCGCGACCTCCTTCGTGTCCTCGGCGGACTTGAAGGATCCCGCCCCCGACTTGCTGGACTCAGGGGCGGATTCGGAGGCTTCCTCCCGAGGTTGTCGAGCTCGGCAGACGCGATGATCGCCGAGGCAAGCTCTGGCTAACTGCGCTTGCGATTGTAGGCAAGCTGGAAAGATGATGCCACGGTGATGACTCCGTGGCCCCGCATCTTCACTTGAGGTAGGCGTGGTAGGGACCGCCATGAACTTGGCGTAACACGGCCTTCCCAGATGGCATGGTAAGAACCGGAAATCCACGACCTCAAAGCGAGGGTTTCGGTGCGGAAGTTTCCGGTTCCCAAAGGTAACAGGCGGTCGACCGCCTGAGTGGATGGGCTCGCGGCGGGAATGACGCCATGGAAAGGCGCCTTGCCGGGTCGGAGGGTTGAGCGCGGGACCCCATAGCGTCGAGCCGCCTCGACGTAGGGATGTTGAGGCCGCCTCAGTCCATAAGCACCTTTGAAAGGCGCTTCTTCCCACGACGGGTGACCACCGGGGTATCTCCCGGTATGGGCGTGGTCGGGTGATCGGTCCGATCAAAGGTGATCGGAACTCGACCACCGGAGGTATTGGGGACGCATGGCGCGACGGTATGGACCTCGCGATAAGCGAGCTTGAGCGGCGCTTGCCGGCATAGCGGTGGTCCTCCAAAGATCATGAGGCAGCCGTCGGGTTCAGGGAACTCGTCGTCTGCCTTTTTCTTTGCGACCTGCGGGGCCGCAGCAGGCTTCTTCCCCTTGCCACGCGGCGTTGCGGGGACACTGGAGAGGTAACGCCTCAGGACCTCGCAGTCCCGGTACTTGTGCTTGACGGAGAACCCGTGGTTTTGGCACGGGCCGTCCATCAACTTCTCGGCGTGGTGGGCGCGACGGTCGGTCGCTTTTCTTTGCTTGGCGAAGCGATCGACGGTGGCGACCACTTGGGTCTCGCGGATCGCTTCCGTGCCGCCTAGCTTGTCGGAGCGGTCAGAAGGGGACCCGATGTGGACGCCGGGTTCTAGCTGGGCCTTTCCTCCCTCGAAGATGGCCCCCACAGCCTCCTCGCCAGAGGCGTGGTTGGTGACGATATCGAGGAGCTCCTTGGTAGTTCTTGGCATGAGGCAACCTAGTTTGTGTACCAAGGCCTTGCAGGAGGTGCCGTAGATGAATGCTCCCACGACATCGGCGTCGGAGATGTCGGGGAGCTCGTTGCACTGGCGGGAAAACCGCCGGATGTAGTCCCGGAGGGTTTCCCCTGGCTGCTGTTTGCAGCCCTTCAGGTCCCAGGAGTTTCCAGGGCGCTTGTAAGTGCCCTAGAAGTTGCCGACAAAGAGGGCCTTCAAGTCGGTCCAGTTCCTGATGGTTTTGGCGGGCAAGTACTCGAGCCAGGCTCGGGCCGAGTCCGCGAGGTAGATGGGAAGGTACTGGATGATGAAGAGGTCATCCGTTGCTCCTCCCGCCCGGCATGCAAGCCGGTAATCTTGAGCCGACACACGGGTTTGTGGCCCTGTATTTGGCAATGTTGGTAGGCGCCGAACCGGCAGGAAGTCCGCTGGCGGATCCCGGCGAGCGCTCATGATCCAGACCGTCGGGGCTCGGGCGCGGTGGTGGTGCCCACTGCCTGCAATTCGTGAGTGGGCGGCCTCCTCCGCCATCTTTCTTCGCGCCTCAAGGGTAGCGCGAATGTCGTAGGCTTCACCGAGGCGTTGGCGCACCGGGGCGCGCGAGGCTTGGTGTGGCTCGCGGTGCGGCGACGCCTGTGCCGGACCCAACCGGCTCCGTACGGCGCAGACGGGCCCGATGGCTGAGGTGGCTCCAGAGCGATGGGGCCGAGGCGTGCATGTCTTTGCGGCCGCGTGCTCTACCACCGGAGGTTTTGGTAAGTGGCCTTGGCCTCCGGGTCGGCCGGCTCGGGAGGCCTCGGCAAGATTGCGGCCGCGCCACGTTTTGGCCGGCGTGGGGAAGAACCGAGGACCGTCGGACTCTTCCGCTTCTTTGGGGTGTGCTGACGCGCGCGCTTGTAGCCGCCAGCACATGCGGGTCCCGAGCTCCTCCTGCTCGAGTTGGCTCGAGCTGGTTGAGCTCACTCTTCGCTCTCCAACTCTTTCGCTTGTTGTTGGAGCTCGGCGCGCGGGCTGGCGCGTTGATCAAGACGCGTTGGTACTCCTCCTCCTGCGCTGAGTGCGCCGGATAGGAGGTCCCGCGGCCAGCGAGGGCCACAGGTCAATCGACCGTGCCGCCATGTTGCACTCGCGAGTGCCGCTTCTGGCGTGGTACTCCGTGTCGGAGCTGGAGTCATGGTGGAAGAGTCTTCCAAAGAACTCGTGGATGGAGGCCGGCAGTAGCCACCATCGCCACAAGTCGCGAGCCTACGGGGTGACATGGTCACCGCCGCCCTCGGAGTTTTCGCCACCGTGTGGCGACCTCCTCGGGTTCGGCCGGGGCTGCAGGCGCCCAAGCGGAGCTTAGCGGTCGCCGGAGAGGACGCCTGAGCTCTCGGGGCGCTGTCCTCCGGAGGTGGCGGGACGAAGCGTGAGCCCTCCCGTCGGGGTGACGGCAAAGTCGAGGAGCCGTGGATCCGGTTCCCGCCGCATCATGCCGCCGCGATGGTGGATGCCATCGAGGAGATAAACGGAATCCGGAGATGGTGATGAAGACGCGCGAAGGCCCCTACCGCGCGCCAACCGCCGGCGCTTTCGCGCCGGCAAGTAAATTTGTAAGTCTAAGGGTCGCGCGTTCCACTCCTGAATGGTTAGACTCGTGAGTCCAAGATGTATACCGTTCGGGCCGAAAGTCCCTACCCGATTCGGATGGCGATTGTATTGCTTTTGCACTATGTTTCTGACGAGGCGCCTAAATGACTTAGTCTCCTCGTGTTCTTATGTGTTCCTCTTTTTGAATCGCTTAGTCCCGCCTCCTTTTATACTGAAGGAAGGGCGGAGTTACATCGAGAGTTGGGGGAAGAGCGAGGTGACCTATGTTAGGAGCTCGGTCCTTCGTCCCGTGGATCGTCGCCACCCGCCTTGCCCATCTTTGGGTCGGTAGCCTTGGTGGTCGTGGATGTTAGGTATTCCGGAAATAGCGTACTTGCCCTCTGTGATCCTTACGAATCGCCGACGTTGCGGTGCGTGGCGTTGGCGCCGCCGGGAGGAGCGTGCGTTAAATCTTGACGCGATCGTTGATGGGCCGAAGCTTTGTCTTCGCAGATCACCGACCTTCTTGGGAAGGAGCCACCCGCCTTGTATAGTCACCCGATTGACCTCATTCGGGTACGTGGCGGTAGGTCGATGAGGGCTCGACACGCTGCCCTCGGCGTCCCGTCACCTTGGTTCGGTCGGAGTCGGAGATCCCGCCCGCCAAGGGGCTCGAGCGCCGTCGGTCGAGTCGCTTCCTGACTGGCCGGTCGGGAGCGGATGTCTTGTGTGGTCTCGCAGCGATTCGGTTGGTGGCGGGCGCGCGCCTGTTGGGCTGGAGATATGCTTGAGGCCGCTGGCTCGTCGCTTCGGGCCGTTGGGGTACCCCTGTTATTAGTATTCGTCAGGAGGACTGCGTGGGCTTCATGAAATGGCTTGCCAAGAAGGATAATGATATAATTTCTACTGTTGATGAAACCCTTTTTGCTGATTTTTCCCCTAATACCTGGTGGATTGATTTTGGTGCCTCTGTGCACATTTCTAATTCATTACAAGGATTCCTTACCGTGAGGACAATAAGAAAGGGGGAGTGAAGTCTTAGAGTTGCTGATGGAAGAGAGGCTGAAGTTGAAGCCGTTAGCACACTACCATTAGCATTAGATAGTGGCTTTACCCTTCAATTAAATAATGTTGTTTATGTTCCCACTATGAGGAGGTGCCTTATTGCTGTTTCTCTTTTGGATGATGATGGATACATTTGTACCTTTGGAGATAATAAATGTATTATAAGTTTTAATTCCAATAATGTTGGTCTCGCAACTCGATTTGATAAATTCTACATGCTTTCTCTCTCTAAATTTTTTGTATCGATGAATGTGTGCGATGTCACCAATAAGCGAAAGAGAAGTATAAATGATGAGACTTCATCGAAATTGTGACACTGCCGTTTAGGCCACATTTCGAAGGGGAGAATGGAGCGTCTCATTAAGGAAGAGGTACTCCACTCTAAAGACTTCTGTGATTCAGACTACTGTATTGACTGTATTAAGGGAAAATATGTAAAACAAATTAAGAAAGGAGCCACACGAAGCACAGAAATATTAGAAGTAATCCGCACTAATATATTTGGTCCATTTCCTGTAACTTCAGTAGATGGGTATGACTCCTTTATCACATTCACTGATGATTTCTCCCGTTATGATTATATTTTTCCCATTCGTAATCGATCTGAATCACTCGATAAGTTTAAAATATTTAAGGCTGAAGTAGAAAATTAGCATAATTTAAAGATTAAGGTAGTGAGATCAGATCGTGGAGGAGAATATTATGGGAGACATGTTTCTTATGGACAAATTCCAAGTCCATTTACTAAGTTTCTTTCAGAAAATGGCATAATAGCCCAATATTCAACACCTGGTGAACCTCAGCAAAATGGAGTCGATGAAAGAAGCAATCGCACCCTTATGGATATGGTGTGTAGCATGATGAGTTACTCCAGTTTACCATTTGGTTTGTGGATTGAAGCATTAAAGATAGCCACATATATACTTAATCGGGTTCCTAGTAAATCAGTGCCTAAGACACCTTATGAATTATGGACCGGAAGGAAACCGAGTTTAAAATACTTACGTGTGTGGGGTTGTCCTGCTGAAGCTAAGGTCTTTAATACACATATTTGGAAATTAGATCCTAAGACAGTAAGCTGTCATTTTATTGGATATCCCGAAAGATCTAAAGGATATCGATTTTATTGTCCAGATCGCATCACTAAGTTTGTGAAAATCCGACATGCTGTATTTTTAGAGAATGATGAAATCAGTGGGAGCTCAGAGGCTAGGAAAATAGATCTTGAGGAGATTCGGACTTATGTACCATTATCGATAATCCAAGAGACTATTCTTCCTATGCCTCATTCAGTTACACCTCCAGTTGAGATCCTGGAGTTGAGGCCCACCTGAGGATTCTGGGATCAATAGTACAACACTTAATGATGAGCCTCAACAGCCCGTTGTAATAACTAATGAACCACTAAGGAGATCACAGCGGGACAGAAGATCTGCCATCCCGAATGATTATGTCGTATACATGAATGAAGATGTTAATGGCATAGGGAAGGTTGATGATCCCACCTCATTTAAGGAGGCCATGATGACTAAGGATTCACCCAAGTGGCTTGAAGTCATGCAGGATGAAATTAAGTCTATGAGCATTAATGACATTTGGGATCTAGTAGAAATTCCTGATGGAGTCAAAACAGTAGGTTGTAGATGGGTCTACAAAACTAAGCATGACTCTAAGGGAAATGTCGAAAGATTCAAGGCAAGGCTTATAGCAAAAGGGTTTACACAAAGAGGGGATTGATTATGTTGATACTTTCTTTCCCGTCTCAAAGAAAGATTCACTAAGAATTGTCATATCGCTTGTTGCTCATTTTGATTTAGAGCTACATCAGATGGATGTTAAAACTGCATTCCTTAATGGTGACTTGCATGAGAATGTTTACATGGCTCAACCAAAAGGTTTTGTCGTGGAAAGCAAGGAATATATGAGATGTCGACTTAAGAAATACATCTATGGACTAAAACAAGCATCTAGACAATGGTACCTTAAGTTCGATGAGACATAAGAGATTTTGGTTTCAAAGAAAATGAATTGAACAATTACATATACATTAAGACTAAGGGGAGCAAATTTACTATCTTAGTGCTTTATGTGGATGATATCTTATTGGCTAACAGCGATAAGGATATGTTGTATGAGACCAAGAGATTTCTTTCCGCTAATTTTGATATGAAGGATCTTGGTGATGCCTCTTATGTTTTGGGCATTGAGATTCACCGAGATAAGTCTAAAGGGGTATTAGGCTTATCCCAAAAGGCATACATTGACAGAGTGCTTAAGAGATTTAATATGCATAACTGCTCTGCCACACCTGCTCCTATTATTAAGGGCGATAAATTTGGAACATTCCAAAGTCCAAGGAATCAGTTAGAATCTGATCAGATGAAGGGGATTCCTTACGCTTCAACTATCGGAAGCATTATGTATGCTCAAGTTTGTACTCGCCCTGATTTAGCATTCGTAACTAGGATGCTTGGCAGATATCAATCTAATCCAGGGTTAGACCACTGGAAAGCTGTTAAGAAAGCTTTGCGTTATATGCAAAGCACTAAGCATTACATGCTCACATATAAGAAGTCTGATACTCTTGAGGTTATGGATTATTCAGACGTTGACTTTGCAGGTTGTGTTGATACTAAAAAATCCACATCAGGTTATATCTTCACACTTGCGGGAGGAGCTATTTCGTGAAAAAGCTCCAAACAATCCCTAACTGCATCATCAACGATGCAGGCTGAGTTTGTGGCATGTTATGAGGCTACCGGGCAGGCTGTATGGCTTAAGAATTTTATCCCGGGATTAAAAGTGGTAGACAGCATATCTAAACCACTACCTTTATACTGCAATAATTCAGCCGCAGTTTTCTATTTGAGTAACAACAAGTCAAGTGGTGCTGCCAAACACATTGACATTAAGTATCATGTTGTAAAAGATAGAATCCAAGATCAGACTATTGATGTCAAGCATGTTAGTACTAAGTCTATGCTTGCGGATCCGCTTACTAAAGGCTTACCACCCAGTCTCTTTCGAGAGCATATTGCTGGCATGGGTTTATTGGAAAGCCTCTGACTCTGGAAATGAGGACCATAAGAACAAACCAACTCCCGTTAAGAATAAATAATTAACCTATCGAGATAGAATGATGCACTATAGATACTGGGGTTACAGTGGTGCTTAAATTAATCGTTGTAATACTTTATCTTGGTGTACTGTTCTGTTGAGAATGGACTTATGATATTAGCCTTTCGATCAAGTGGGAGAATGTTGTTTGTGATCTTCAGGTAACTAACAACACCGAATTTTTGGGGCTAGGCCCACCATTTTTCGTGCTCTGATCAACCAGTTGGTTGCGGTCCCGTCAGCTGGTGCTAGATAAAATAAGGGGAGAGGCTGGCGCTCGTGGATATGAGATTTGATCTCGAGTTTGGCTGATACGAGGGGTGCCCGACCTTCACGGCGTAGAATCGAAGATACTCGTGAAACCTGACAAATCTTGTGCAGCCAACCGTTGCAAGTGCAACAACCTGCAGCACGGAGTTCGCCCAACCTCACGTTGTCCACTCAACCAAGTCAAGCGGATTACAATCCTCGCTGCAATCACAAAGAGCTTGCAAGAACAACGGGAAGGAATGCACAATCTCAGAGATGTTTCAGCCCGTGGCATGAAAACCCAAGAACATGCATAGCATATCTATTTCAATATTCAGATTGTCCAACCAAAACACAAAGGAGTGCCTCTCTATATATAGGAGAGGAGAGGAAGACAAAAGGTTGGTAAGGACCAAACATAATGGTGGCGCAGCACCCAACACAAGAGGACACTGTCGCACGTTTTCAATGCTGTGGCCAGCTCGAATGGAATTTAATTATGAGGCTAGATCCATTGGAAAGGGCACGAAATTATCTTTCCATCAAGTACTCACACACCCTAAACCGAGTCCGTTTGCATTATCTAGGTCCATTTGAATTCAGACTTGTCATTGAAGGCCGAGTGAAGCTCTTTCGTGTTCCCACCTTGCATGGTAATTTGTCTTTGCTTCTCTTGATCTTCTCTTGGGTGTTCACACTTCCTTTCATCACGTTCATACCTGAAAGTAGTTAAAATAGTTGCATTAGGTAGCAGACTCTCACAAGAAAAGTAGTTCTTATTAAGGAGCAAATTCACCTGTTGATTGATTTGTTTAGCATGGGCACGTGTTAATGGTCCTTGGAATTGTTTTAGATTATCTTGACCAATAGTAGGGGAAGAAAATGATGATGATGTTATACTGCCCGTATCATTGGCGCTATCCCGATAATACCTGATCTACTGAGGTAACGCTAAGGCCGCCGAAGCCCGCTTCCAGCACCGCGAGGATCACGGTGTTCACTTCCATCACCGAGAGCATCTCGGTGTTCTTCATTTTCTTCATCGACATTTCAACCGACCAAAAGAACACTAATGACGTCTTCATCACCCGGTTAGTTTCTAATGTTTAATTTCCGCATCATTGTTTTGGTGATCATGATTTAGGCTAGCTAATGATGTTCATGTTTAATTCAAACTAAGGATCTAACACCTACTAGTTAGCACATAGACAGAACTAACATGCGTTGCATGCGCTGCACACATGAAAGGGTTGGCACGAAAGATCAGGTGTGGTGATCATCCTGCTACATGGAGATAAACTCTTTCTATTGTTAGTTAATATTTTCTCCTAACGGTGCGATTCTGTGAGCGAGTCATGTTGGACCGGACAGAGATGGGAGAAAAGAAGGGAAAGCAGCGGCCAAGACAACGCTTGTCTTGGCTGTGAGCGACGCTATCTCAAACACTTCCTGTTCTTGTTAAGATTTTGCTTTGCTTGTGACAAAACAAAGAATGGCAGTATACAAAAGCAAATCTATGGTAACATAAAATGTACTTTGCAGCTATTTTGCCTAATGGAAAAGTGTTGCACCACCATGTCCTACTTATTTGGTTTGTTTTAGCATCAGGCACTTTAATCAGATGCTTATACTTTACAATTGAAGGGTAAAGTGGAAAAAAAAACTGCTACATGTATAGATGGTCTCAACCTAAAAATGGTATGAATTATGGGAGTTAAGCCTCAACTGTTCTGAAAAAGAAAATTGCACAAAAGCATTGAAATACATACAGCAGATCAGGAGGCTGAAAGGGACATAAAAAGAAA
Organism: Otatea glauca; assembly: GCA_036346275.1. Lineage (NCBI taxonomy): Eukaryota > Viridiplantae > Streptophyta > Magnoliopsida > Poales > Poaceae > Otatea > Otatea glauca. Next base: position 47,159,126 of record CM070714.1, read on the forward strand.
CATGGACAGAACATAAGCTGTGTATTGGACTATTTTAAGATTCCTTTTGGTCTGTAAGCTGGACTATGTTCAGTGATCTTCCAGGACGTTCTTCTTGACCATCTCCTCAGTTTGTCTCGGGTCACCAACTATCCGTTCTTATTAATTAACATTAAACATCGCTCATCTCGTTGATAGACCAAAAAAAATTGAGAGCTGAGAAAGGGCAACCATATACAAACAATGTGGTTTAGTTTTCTGTTGGAAAGCAGACATTAGTAAGCCTTGTTCTTGTACATTGCTACCAAGTTTATTATGTAAAAAATTTCCTTCTCTGCAAGCCACAGAATGAATTAACATAATCTAATTTATAGAATTGTGGACGGATACGTGGAGCTCGGGCGCTACGGCAGATAGACAATGCGGCTCCGATCCAGTGCCACTGTGTTGTCCTCGGGGAAAAAATCGTGAAAGAAGATGAGGTAAGAGGGAGATGGAGGAGAGACTGGAGGAGGGCGTGGGATGAATCGAAAGGGCAAGGGGCTAAGGCCTGAGAGGTGATGTTTTTGCATGGTCGGTTCGGCAAGTGGGCCAAGGATGGGTAAAGGCAAATGCGGCCCACCTGTTAGTGCACAAAACTTTTGTGGAAGAAAGGAGAGAGTCAGATGAACCACCACCACTAGCTTCTTTTAAGGTAGTAAAGATGTAAGGAGGGAAATCTACCCTAGATGCTCAGGGCAAAAGGCTTGTTCTTTTTTCTTCCTTTTTTAACTTAGGGCAAAAGGCCTCTTCGTATCATAGTATGGCTCGCTCGAGAGATCGACTTCAAGACCAATTTAGAGATCTAGATAGGGCGGGGGTGGGTTTTGGCTTGCCTGTATTTGCTTCGACTCTCAGGGTGAGAAGGCATGGGGTTGAATAGTCAACAGTGCTCTTCTAGGTTGCTGGTCTTTAGTTTCATGTATTTTAAAAGTAAGAAATATGTTATTTACCAAACTTAATTGGCATATTATCATAAAACCATTGATATTTAAAGACTAAGTTACAACAATAGTAGCACGTGTCTTTAAAATAGAAAATCTTAGTTAATATTGCATTATAGTTTCATGTATTTTAAAAAGTAAGAACCATATTATTTACTAAACTTGAGTAACATATTATCATAAATCATTGATATTTAAAGACCAACTTATGACAATGTTAAAAAATGCCTTTGAAATAACAAATACTAGTATGTATTGTATTATCAAACTTGTAGAATAATCCATATGAAAATGAATAACAGTTATGTGATTGCCCACCTTAGTGCGAGCCGTGGCGGATGATGGCCGGATCAGAGCAGAGCGCATCGGGTTGGCACGGGGCAGGACGGGGAGGTCTGTTTGGTTTGATAACAAATTTGCCTTACTAAACCTTACCAAAATTTGGTCACCAAATTGGCTACCAATGTTTTGGCTAAATATTGGCAAGAAAATAAACTAGAAAACCAAGGAAGAAGGGAATCTACCAAAATTTTGTAGCAAATCAAATGCTTGCCAAATTTGTCAATGTTACCAAAATTTGGTAAGGCAAGTACCGGTTACCATCGGAAGTAAACCAAACAGGCTCTAGAAACTATAGACCGATTGTGTCAAGAGGTCAATCAATTTATAGATATCACCTTTTTTTACAGGAATTACTTTCCATTAACAAGGCATACTAGCTAAATTGCTAGACACCCTCTTTATATATATATATATATATATATATATATATATATATATATATATATATATATATATATATATATATATATATATATATATATAGATGAGATCACTTGATACCTGAGATCACCTTCTAGTAGAGGTGAAAAAAAACACGAAACTCGTGAGCTTAATGAGTACTCGAAAATTCAACTCAAACTTGTTATTTAACGAGCCGAGCTAGGTTTCGAACTCGTTAGATAACGAGTTTAACGAGCGACTTTACGAGTTAAACAAGATGGCCACCCCTCCCCTTCCCTCCTACTGTGTTTACATCAGTTCGGGCCCTTCTCCTTGCTCTCGGCACCGCCTCCCCTCCCCCTTGCATTGTGCGCCTCATCGATGGCTCTATCCACAAGAGCGCCAGCATAGGGAACCTCTCGCTCCTCATCGCTGGATCCAGCGGCGGCGGCGTCTCCCCCACCGACGGCCCCGACGCCGCCGCGGACGGCTATGCCTCGGACGACTTCGTCCAGGGATCCTCCTCAGCCATCCGCGAGCACAAGAAGGGTGAGCTACCCGATATTCCTCCTGCACCCCTGCCTTCTTCTTCCCCTTTGTTAATCACCCGTACCATCACGAGCTGACGCGGAACAATAGATAGCAGATCCTCTCAGCTCCTTCGAGTTTCTCTGCTCGCGTATGCTTCCTTTTGGATTCGGGCAACGTATTATGTAGTCGTAAATTCTGATTGCCTGCACTTGATAAGGAAACAAGTTGATTTAGAGGTTCTGAGGAGAAGGAATGATCAATTAATGAATACAGATGGTACACAAAGCTTGACTGTATTGATCGACTGCACTTGATATGTTTGTCGTTGTGTTGATCAGTAATATCAAAAATAGTTGCCTGTGCCTTGAAATGTAGAAACGTGCTATTCTGCAGAATAATTGTTTTGCTTTTCAGCTGGAACATAGAAGAAATGGCACACCCATTGCAACATTCAAGGTTACATTTCTTAGTTCTTACCACTTAAAATGGCCAGTTATAAGAACTGATAACACCAACAGACTAATCAAGCACTACAGTTATAATTACGCACTTATATCTGCTGATTAAAATCTTATACTGTGTTTTTTTCCGGTTTGATCAAATACATTGCAATTCAGAGAGCACTACAAACTCGACAAGATATGGCAAGGCTATTGTCCATGCTTGTTTCTGTCAGTTTCTGGAGTGATATCAGCATTCTACTGATATGGATACAGGCTTTACTTGAGAATGAAGCATGGTTGCATGGTTGCACCAGTTGTAGAAACTTCTACTGATCCATTTTGTTCATTGCATGGTTGCATCATGCTTAGATGGCTTCATTACTACACTTTGCAGATTGAGGTTTTGGTGATAATTTATATATGCATGTAGGTTGAAAATTTTGTATGCATGAATGAAATATGTATTATAGAAGTGTTAGTCATATTTAGGCCTTCAAATCTTTCAAACTCGAGTATGCATGAATCAAATATATACGCTCTATTGCTCACATCACTAACGAGCCAACTCGAGTTTTTAACAAATTGAACTTTGAGCTCGTTAAGATAACGAGTCGAGTTAAACTGTCTCATTATCTTAACGAGTTTACCGAGTCTAATCGATATCCACCCCTACCTTCTAGGTATAATTCGAGATGTGGAAAGGATCAACAGGCTGTACAATCTACACGTCTTTGTATTGTCATCTGGACTCAGGTCGATCACACGGTAGCTTCAACACAACACAGAATAAAGGAGTACTTGCACCGCTGCACGATCGCATCCGAGCAAAGCAAACGCAAGCAGAGCACAGCTTCTGCCCCGAAAATACCAAGAGCGAACTAGTTTTGATAGGGCAGGTGAAGAGGACCCGTTCAACTCATCACAAGTCACAGCATCATATCGATCTGAAGGTTCACATCATCACTCTGGAGTCAACAGGCCATACAACTCACTGGAATCTAACATATGATATCCTCCCTACCCCCGATACAGGCTATAGGCATCTGTACATTTCTTTATATACACATGCAACAGGATACAAGATTTATTAATTGAATTATCATGTCAACTTAAAATTCTGATTTGTGGACACCTCAGTTACGCTGACAAGATTCAGCACAGCCTCAAAACAGCGAGTCAAGATACGAGTAGTTAGACAGACGGCCAAACTGGAGGAGGCTGCCATACGTTCTATCCCACACCCCGACAAAAAGCGTGTCAGTGTCCGGGCTGAAAGACATGCCAGATATCTCGCCAAAGAAGTCCAGCTCTTGCCTTTTGTTGTAGTCGCTCCTGACGTCGAAGATGTGGACAAAGTCTGCTGGTTCCGCCATTGACATGAACTGCCCATCTGACGTGAAGCGAATTGATCTAATGGCCCCAAGGTTGCCCCTCAATACATGGACGGATTTTGAGAGATTCCTCGCGTCCCAAATTCGGCATGTCTTGTCTTGGTTACCAGTAGCAAATGTTCGGCCATCAGGGCTCCAAGCTGAAGCAAATGAGTAATCCCAATGGCCTTTCATGGAATGAAGAGTCTGCATCCAGAAACAAAATAGTGTACCCACTTAATCACACATTCATATCTGAAATATTGATAAGAGCTTTGTTAACATCTATACGATATTTTATGCCTGAGTTTGCATGTGCTGGTATACCTTTCCTGAATTGGCATCAATAAGTAAACCATCAGGATCGTCCCCCACAATAACAACAAGCTTTCTGTCAGGACTCAGTGATGTATGCTGCATGAACAAAATAACAATACAAAGTAAGGCCCGAGTACAGCAATAAAAACATTTGAAGCATTCCATTGATTCTGATGCATGTATATCATGTGCACCCTGATGTTGTATCCATTACTATCGGTACTATGCCAAAAAGGCAGTGATGGGAAAAAGGAAAGAAAAGGGTTCTATAGTTTGCACATGCGAGATTATCTTGTAGGGTGCCAATTGCAAAATATGCAACACCAACTTTTCTTTATCCACCGTATTCAGAACTGTACAGAACAGCATAATGTGGTCAACTATGGCAATATAAATGTTAAACACTCCATTTTGCTCTTTAATTCCATAATAAATTCGTACCCTAATATTACTAGGTTTGCCAACAGCGAGGTACCTAACATGATATAAAATGAACAAGGAAATAAGACTACAACCATATGTACCAAAACGGCAAAAAAATCCGATGCATCTCTAGAACAAACTGCAAACGATATGTTCCAAGTTTCCAACCATAACACAAGGAAAAAAAAAGAAACAGGAATAACCAAAGGGACCTACATTCACTGGCCAGTCAAACTGAAAATGCTTGCAGAGCTGGAATCTCTCCATATCGTAGTCTCTTACACCAGAGTCATTATTCGATGCCATGAAGTGAACAGCGCCACTGAGGAAATAACCAGAACTGACATGAACATACGTTCAACAAGGTTGCGTCTTTAATAACAGGGATAGGACGTTACCTAGAAGTATTGAATATCTCAACTGCATTAGTAATAGCATTATCATCATATGTTGTTCGACAGCAAAAGCTTATTCCTTCTCGATCAAGGTGCTGCATTTCACATCGACAAAGGATTAAACAATCAACAAAAGATCAGTATTGGGAGTTCATAAACAGATTAAGCATGCGAGCACAAGCACAAAAACACACATCAGTTAGTTATTTACTTACCTTTCGGCAAAATTTGCATAACATTGGTCAGTTTATTCAAGTAGGGCAAAACCAGTGATTGTGTTAGTCTACCATGCACATCTCACCCTAACATTCCCAATTTCATAAGAGATCATTCCAGTGGTTAGATTCGACAGTGCACTAGGATCTAGGTGAGCATCCAGTAAGAACGATATTGATGCATGCAAACATCACAAATAGTGGAAACTTGTCAATCGTCATATAGCTAGAACAATATGCCAATAGATAGCACAGCTGTGGGTTGGATTCAAAAGGATTTGAATCAGTCTGGATAACTTACCTTGCAGATTAGCTCTCCTTGAAATCCACCAGCTACCAGCAAATTGTCCTTGACCGCCAAGGTACTAATTTGAGTCTGAGAAAAACCCTCTAATAAACTTCCTGGGTGCTTCTGTAGAAGGAGATCCATAAACTTTAATACAAGAATAACTAGAGAAGCTGCAGAGGAAGGGGAAATTTAGGCAGAAAAGAAATTAGAATAATTTATCATACCTCCCTTGGTGCCACATGTCCTTTGACATTCATAAGTTCAGTATCCACACCACTCAATGCCGACCAGTGAAGAACTTTGTAATGTGACATTAGGTAGACGTCATGCTTGGATGTAGCCCATACTAAATTTCTCAGCTGCAGACATAGTTCAGGTCAATTATTTCACTCTCTTCACATTTGCAGATAAAAAACATAGAAAAGAGAGGAGGAACATCAATTAAGAATTTGAGATTGACTGCAAATGATTAGCTCAAACACAGCAACATCATAGTTTACTGAATACTGATTGGCAACAGATTATTGGCAGAACCACATAATCAGGACCTGTAGATATCCCTAAACATGTTGAACCGTTACAATAAAAGTTTCTCCAAACATGCAATTCAAACTTAAATTAGTCCCAACCAACACCAATCTTTATTTTTAGACAAGCGACTAAGCAGGAATGCCTTGCTCTCTTTTTTTTTAACATAGGGATATATTTCACTATCCATGCAAATTTAAGCAATAATTACATGTTTCAAAACATTTACTTCAACTAAACTTATAACAAAACCGAGAAGCTAATACTGCTAAAAGCATTGATACAAAATTTTCTTCAAATTAGCAGTTAGAATTTCCAACCAAGCACGACATAGGTACTGAAATAGACCCACTTAACCAGATATGGAGTTATTGTTAGCAACTTCGCACCTAATTAACTCTTTGATTTTTTATATTTAAGAAAATGGTACAGCAAAAACTATGAGTGCAAAAGATCAAGATGAAAGTTGTCTGACAAAGTAAATAAGTTTGAAGTTGGTTTGATTAATGAAATGTAAAAACATAATCTTCTGAGGTAACATCTAGAAATTTGATACCACCTATCGAAAAGATATCTAAAGAATTACATCTGGCAATTATTCGACAGCGTATTATTATGTATTGCGGAAAGGAAGGCAGAATGAACCCACCTGAAAATGTAGGATAGTTGATTTTACTGATCTAGTATTTTGTCTGAATTCATAATGCATTCCGCCTTTCTCGGTTGGTTTGCATTCCTGTTTTAAGACAAGTATCAAGTGTTAACCACATGCAGAAAGAAAATTTGGCATGAGCTGAACTTTCTAAAAGACACACCTTTGCTGCTGCTTCTCCAGAATTAGGCATATTCTCGTAATTTTTGTACTGCTCTAATCTGGTCTGTCTGTATTTTTCACGTGTGATAGCTAGCCTCTCCCATGGTATTCCTTGAATGTCCTTTCCTTTTCTTGCATCCGCTGACGAAGTATCTGGGATCTTATCATTCTAAACAAATAAGGAAAAACAACCATTTAGAGCATTGCAGTGTGGTTTATGTAGTTAAAACAATGACCAAGTTGTCGCTCAGAAAGAAACCATATTTACAGAAACTCTTATATTGGTAAAGTTCAAGACTGGTTTATAACTTAAAAACTGAGCAAGGAAAATAACTGCTTTCTATATACTATATCCAGAATTAAAACAAATTGACAGTAATTTAGAGATGGAAGACAGAATAGACAAAACAATGGAAGTATTTACATAGCATAGCAAGTAGAAATCATGGGAAGAGAGGCGCAATCTTGCAAAAGGTAGTTGCATAGATAGTACCAAAAGATTAGGATGACGAACGGAAGAAGACAAAGGACATTGTGCAACTATGTAAGAGGACAAGCTTCATAGATTCAAACAACCCTCTAAACAAGAGACAACTGTATCAGGCTCCCAAGTCTCAACAGCTAACACAGGATGTGTGAGAATTGTTGTCGTTTCATGGATGCAGTTAACCCTCTAAATAAGAGAATGCATAATCAATGCCCCCATCAAGCCATTTATAGGGTCGTATAGGTGATTAACTGTCTACTCCGCGCTTAGTACCTAGTACACCACTACAAGTAGCATGTGAGGTAAGTGACCGAAACATATCAGCAGCATAAAAGTGTCCTACGCTTGTAGTTCTACTTATCAGTGGAATAATGATCTAGTAACCCGACATTGCATAGACTTGATTCCAAATGCAGTGAAGCAACAATACAAAATAACGGACATACCGACTGGCCGTACTCATCCTCCGAATCGGAGTCCCTAACTCCGCGCCCTTGGTGCTCGCTGCCCATGTCATCTGCTGGCTCATCCATGTCATAATCATCCTCCATGTCTTCGACGTGGTCTTCATGATAATTGGACATGGATCCACTCCTAAGGGAGAAGAGTCCCTAGCCTGCAAACAGAACATCATCACCATCAGCAACACGCCCACACTGAAACCAATTGCGCATCAAGCAAACAAGCGCCTCCAGAACATCCCACACCAAGAAACTAACAGCAGTTCCCAATCACAAGAACAAATACCAGAAGCTCTTCGCCGTTCCTATTAGCAACTAAGCAGCTTTTAGCATCACATACCGTTTGCCTGTTGTAAGTTGTAAGTTATAAGCACTTGCGGATTAAGCAAATCCGGACCAAATGGAACCAAGTCAACATGGGGTAGAATTCCTAAGCATATCAACAAGGAGGGAAAAAAATCGAACATAGTCAACAGTCACATCATTAGCAGCAGACTAATGATCCCCAGAACCAGAAATTTCCTCCCCTAAATCCAAAAAACAAACGTGCTTTTTTCCTTATTTCAGGTTCACACACCACCAATTCCCCCACGCCCCCCGCTGCAAACCCTAGACCCCGCCGCCTCAAACCGTCCACCACCCAGATCTACCCTTATTCGAACAGACCGCCGTTTACCACCACAAAAACCCCAAAAATCCCCCGCCCCCCAAAAAAATCGCAGAAACGGAGGACGGGACGCACCTGGCCCAATCAAGCGGTGGGCGAATCGGCCGCCGGGGGGAGCGGAGAGGGAAGCCTGCGCCTCAGACAACGCCGCCCGAGCCGACCAGAGCGGGAATCCCCGGTAATATAAGAGACGGGGAGCCGCTTCCTTTTTCTCTGACAGCACGAATTAATTAGTAATAATCTTTTTCAGCTTATTTTCCCCGTCCATTTTGGGTGTTTCCCCTCTCCCTCTCACTGCCTTTTTATTTCTAATTCCCGTCTCCTTTTCGGAAGTTTACCGAATTTTATTCTATCCCAAATTTTTTTTTATTTTTCGTCGCTGTTCTTGTGCTCGTCGCAGTGGGTTAGACGGGTACAAGCAGGCTGTGTTCTAGGGAGGGATAGAACCGGGAAGAGGAGCTGGATAATATAGCGCGAAGCGGCGGGGTGGTGGGAATTGACGGGTTTACCCCTGTGAGAATGAGGGCGTGATAGAGGTGAAAACGGGACTCGTAATATCCGTCGATCCGGCGTTGTACTCAAGCCGCACGGGCTATCATTTTTAGAACCAGTGCTGTGCTCATCATCGCTATACCGTTGGTTGGATGCGATACCACAGCGTAACAAAGTTTTATACAGTTTCAGCAAATTTCAAAAAAATAATTGAAAAGTTTTTATATTTCAGTGAGTTTCGCATGTTTCTAAAAGATTCTAAGCCAACGTTTCAATAAATTTTAGATTTTTTAACTTAAGTTCCACTAAGTTTCAACAAGTTTCAACCAAAAATTTCGAGAAATTTCACCAACTTTTAAACAAAAGTTTCAAGAAGCTTCAATAGATTTCGAATAAGTTTTCAAGAAGTTTAACTAGGCTTACCTGGCTTCAATGTTCTACCACATCGTTGAGGCCCGTCCGACATCATCCATCGCCGACACACCCTCTTCTCTAACTCTGACCTCGACTACCACTGCTGCAAATGGAGCCGAACGATGTCGCCCGGCATTGAATTCGTGCTCGAGCTCTACACGAGTCTCTATCTCTCTCTTCCTCGGCTCTAGCATGACCTCCGTGCCACGCTGCCGCCAAATCTGTGTGTTCCGAGCCGAGCTGTTGTTAGATCCGGAGCTGAAGATGAAGCACCATGTTACAGTCTACACCAGATTTGAAGCTGAAGTCAAAGGAGGAAGGGAGGATGGTACCAGAGTCAAAAGAGGAGGTAATGGACCCGCGAAGCCGTGGCCGGATCTCATGCGTGTTTCGCGAGGTTTCCCAGTGACAATGTGGCGTCGAATAACACGATGCCTTGACGGCGTTGTGCCCCAATGGCGACAGACATCTCACGCACATTGTACACATACTTGCTGCTTGCCATGCCCACGGTCATTGCTCGCTGATGCCTACGCTCGGCGCCGCCGCACGGCCCCTGCACACACTCACCAACCTTTCATTGCCCATGCCAGCACTCGTTGGTGTCGTGCGGCCCTGCACCTGCCGCATCAAACGGAAGTTGTACATGCTTGTTGCTGCCGCTGCGGAGAGAAGAACGGCGGCGGATAGGGACTGAAGTGAGAGAGATTGAATGGATTAGGATAGAGATATGGATAATGATGACTGAAGGAGATGGTCTCAAAAATCTAAGGAATAATATAGTGTTTTCTAGCTTTTTCTGTTTTAGAATTGATTCATATTTGTATTTAAAAAATTAAAGATATAGGTTCTAATATGGAAAAAGCAATATTCACTTCGCATTTGTATTCAATAGATGCATCGAATAGATCCAATAAATTAGCAAAATGGATATCCTGTAAAACGTTTAAAATTCATATGGGAACATTAATACCCTCTGCGATTTCGTGATCATTGACTAATTTTATAACATGAATTCACATTTATGTTGTTAAGTATGATGAATAATTTGCTAATATGTTATATATTTGACGTTTTCATAATGAAAGGACAGGGGATGTCGCCTAGAGAGGGTGAATAGGCGAATTAAAAACTTTAAAGCTCAAATGCAGCGAAATAAAAATATTACAGCTAAATAAAATCTCCCGATGATCTAAGTCCGGAGTGTCCGGGACTTTTATCCGGATACTCTCAGATGTCCGGATTGTCAGGTTCAGAGTCCGGATACTCCGGACTGGACCCAAGGGACTGAGACCGGAGTGTCCGGGATTTTTATCCGGATACTTCGAAATGACCGGACTATCTGGGTTCAGGAGTCCAGATACTCCGGATTTAAGACCTCGAAATGAGATTTTAAATCCCTGCAATTTTTCAACAATCTACTTGAATACAAAAGATATATATGCTATCAGGTACATGGGGAAATTGTAGATCTGGAGCCAAACACAACAAAAGAGTAGATCGGGGCTCCCAAAGTTTCAAAACCAAATGTTAAAGCAAGAGAAGAAGCAAACTTTGAGACGAAGATTTTTCACTTGAAGTTCGGATCCTTGAGGGGATCCTACGTCTCCGTTGAGGCGGCTCGGTCACACTTGAGCCGGGATCTCTTTCAACCCTCTTCCTCCCGGTGTTGCACAAATGCACTCGTCGGCCTTCACTCCTTTGATTCCTTCCCTTACGGAGGCGAATCGGCCTTCACAAACTTCCCACTACCAACCACACAAAGCTCCGGTGGCTCGTAGGCGACCTCCTAGCCGTCTAGGAGTCCTCAACCTCCAAGAGTAACAAATGCTCACGAAGAACAAACTTGGAGATGAAATCAAGTGCTCAAACAACTCAACACTCACTCCCCAAACTCTTTCCAACCCTTCTCACAAGGGGATCACTAAGATCTAAGGGTAAAAGCTTCCTCAAAAGACCCCACACAGCCCCCAAAAGCCTCTCAAAAATCCACACGAAAAGCCTCTTCAAAATGAGGGAGGATGGGGCTATAAATAGAACTCCCAAAACTAGCCGTTGGGGCAGTCACGACAATCCGAGACTCGGACATTACCCCGGAGACTCCGGATTGGAAGGATCAGCTCATCTCGAGAGAGCCAACCCGGAGACTGCAGACAAACACCCCGAACACTCCGGACTAATTCAACCCGGAGTGTCCAGACTAAACACCGGATACTCCGGACCAACCGAGAGCAGCCACCGAGGGTGCCAACCCGGAGTGTCCGGATACTCCGGACTGTCCGAACAGCACTGAGCAACCCGACGAAAACGAGCATAACTTTTGACTCCGAACTCCGATTCCAGAGATCTTGGACTCTACCAAAAGCTAAGAACGAGGGCTACACAACCAATAAGGTCTCACTATCCAAAACTCAAAGGATAACCACAGATTTCACAAAGAAATCAAGAGAGACCTACAACCCTCACTTTCCGGCACTACCAACACCACTCTCTTTCTAAGATTCACAAGAATGGATCACTTGAGAACTTGACACATCTAAAAGTCATTCGACATCGCATCCCTCTTAATAGTACGGCAATCCTTAGACTCAAATTAAATCAAAGATAATATAAGTCTAGAACTAGTCACTTGCCGTCTTCTTTCTTGATGTCGATGCATGAAGACTTTCACCAAATAATTGATGACATCTTCGCCTTGTCCAACTCGACTCGATTCACCTCATGAGACTCTCGTTCTATCAACCTTGACTTGATCATCCTCTCTGACGATCTCCACGCCAAGTCAATCTTTGACTTAGTCCTCAGCTCTTGGTGACACCGCCATCTTGTTGACCTCGGCTTAATGATCATCCTCTAAGATACCTTGGTCATCATACACATACGGGACCTAATTCTTTCCAAACTACTCAAGAAAGACATTAGTCCCAAAAGCTCAATAGATATGAATAAATTGATATTTGTGAGCAGTTGATTTCAACAAGTGTTTCATATAAAGAAGCACAATATAAATGGAAACACTTGACATAAGAAATGTTCTCTACTAAGTACATCATGATGAATATGTAATTGCTCTATATGCACTAGAGAGATAATTGCCAATATGATGAATCAATTAAATCATGGCAAGGATCACAGACTTTACTTAAATGAAGCACATGATAGAATATACACGAATTGTACATGTGCAAATAATATTTGGAGTAAGAGTAAATATGTGATCCAACACTAGATAAACTTCACTAAGAGAATTGCATGAGAAGATATACAAATAAAACATGCATGCACCAAGTCAATCTATAGCAATATGAAGTTTAACTCTAGTTAATACATGCATACCATAATGAACTAAAATGAATATATATGCACAAATAAATATGACATGAACCAATGTGCATATATAAAATCAACATGCTACTTGGAGTTTACTATGCATTTGCACGAAAGGAATGCAATAACAAATATAGAATATATACCAAAATTGCATACCTTATCTTTGCTTAACCTTCCTATTTGATTTTCCTCTAAAAGATGAGACTGATACTCAACTAGGCAATAACATGTTAGTCTCATAGCAATATAATCATATTAGAGGTTTGTCATTTGCTAAGCACTAAGTTAAGCATTTACTTAATTGCATAGATTGTCATTATAAGTGTTTGTCATTAATCACTAAAATAACATAAGTGCCTAGATGCACTTTCACATAACTAAGTTTCATCTTTTTTTATGGTGGACTATTCATAGTTATCCATGTTAAATTCTAGTTGTTTTCGTCACGTGTCTATAAAAAATCCATATTCATATTATTTTTTACTCCATATCAATGAAAAAATCATTGGTTAAAATATGAGAAACCAATATCTGACCAACGCATTTTCACCTTGGGATTCGTTTGATTCGGGGTTTAGAAGATGTGGGTTAGGAATAGTATTAACTTAACCCGGTCAAAACCTTTTAATCCCCTTAACCAATGATTAAGGTATCCACAAAAAAGTGAAATGAGCTAATCCACTACAACTAACCTTCGTAAGTTCAGTTTTTCTACAGCTAACCCAGCCAACCTACCTAATCTAGTCAAATAATAATTTAGGCTAATTAGTTTAGTTTCACACACAAATTTTGGATCAAGCTAACCTTACTAATTTCAAATAAGATAACATTACTACAAAAGAGGTTATATTAGACACGTTTGAAAGCATCTAGGTCCTTAAGTTATTTTGGTTTTGGTAATTAATGACAACCGCGATTATGGGACTAACAGTTTCTTCTAGTGTGATTGAAAATAGGTTGGTCATAGATATGAAAAACAATGAAGCATGAAAATGAGACTAAAGAAGATCAATGTATCGAGCTAAAGAGATGAGGTATGAAATTAAAGACTCTTTGTAGTTTTTACCGATCTTGGAGTTCTTTTTCTTAAAGAAAAAAGATCGAATTATTGGATAGATGTCATATTATTAAGAGGGACTTTTGATTAATAGTTTGATGTGTGTTCAGTGCAAAATGGCTCAATCAATATTCAAAGAATTGTGTATTTTAATTGAGACAAAAAAGAAATGAGTAAAATTCCCCTTGGCTAGCTTAGACCGGCACTACCACCCATGGTAGTGCGGTACTACCGCTCGGCCGGCAGTATCGACCATGTGTGGGCGGTACTGCTGCTCAATCGGCAGTACCGGCCCTAGGGGCGGTAGTCTTTTTCCAGAGAAGGGTGTTTTTGAGGCAAGGTCGGCCGGCACTACTGACCTCTTGCGAGCGTTACTGCCGCTCGGTCGGCACTACCGGCCTAGCATGGGCGGTAGTGCCGACCTCAGGGTAACGGCTAATCTATCAGTGCATTTATTGTCTACAATCAACTGTTAAACCTAAGGCCATTACCGGCCCCAAATGGGCGGTAGTGCCGGTCACCCTGAATTTTTTTAGGGATTTGATAGCAACGGCTAGCAAAATTGATGAGGGCTATAAATACACTCCCATATGAAGCATACATGAGCTGCTTGAACTCCTATTGCCTATCTTTGTGCTCTAGTGTGCATCTCTTCTACTAAAGTGCATTAAATTCACTCTTGAAGAGTAGTTGTGAGACATTCAAGTGAGAATATTGATTTGAGCTATTAAACATTTGATTCACCTCAAGCAATCATCAAAGTTCATTACTTTTGGAGGTTGCCGCCTCCTAGATGGCTTGGAGGAGTGTGGCATCGGTGATCTTCTAAAAGAAGCTTGTGAGAAGACCCGATCAATTGTGAAGGCAAGGAGCTCGCCTAACCGGAGTGGTGAAAAGCTACCACAAGTGATCGAGGAAGGTTCAAGCAAGAGGAGCCGGCTTGAAGTAGTTCAAGTCACCTCAAGTGAAGTAGGGGAGACCGACAAGTCTCCAAGACCACGAGATAAAATTTCTTGTCTCTCGTTCTCTTATGGTTTCCCTTTGTTATTCTTGTGCTAAATTTCATTTCTAGTGTATTGAGTAGATTAGTTGTGCTTAGAATTATTTATAGCTCTACTTGAATTGCTAAAGTAGTCTAGTGTTCCCTTTGTTATTCTTGTCCCCTAACGATTATAATTGTAAATTTGCAATTATTACTTCTATAGTTTAGTATTCTAATTAATTGCAAATTGAAATCGAAAAATTTAGAAACCTCCTATTCACCCCCCTCTAGTCGATTATCCTTGATCCTACAACGTTATCACTGACGGTTTTTTAAGAAAACCGTTTGGGAAGATACTTGTGCACATCGTGGATGGTTTGTGACTAAAACCGTCTGCGATGAACCATATAATATGACAGACGATTTGTGGCTAAAACCGTCTGTGATGAGTAATACATCACAGACGGTGTTATCCACAAACCGTATGTGATAATGCAGGGAATTGCACAGACGGTTTGTGGATAAAACTGTCTGTGAGTAGGGAAATATCACAGTCGATTTTATCTACAAACCGTCTCTGATGATTAAACCAACTCAACGGTTAAAAGAAACATGCATTAATTTCATATATATATATATATATATATATATATATATATATATATATATATATATATATATATATAAAAGAACCAACTAGCTTGCATGCATCACATATATATACAAAAAAATTTGATCCCTAGCTAGCTACTAGGTACGTCTAGTCGATCTACTCGTTGTCGCCGGAGTCGTCAGAGTCGTTGTCGCTACGGCCGTCGGGGTCCTCGCTCAAACCCGCTTTGTCTGGGTCATCCTCCAGCTCCCAACCATCACGATAGCCCTCCGATGAGTCGTAGCTATCGTCGGAGGACGAGGAGATTAGTATTGGCGACGCTGCACGCTTCTTTCTGACATCGACGATGCTTGGGGCGGACAGAGCGGTGCCCGAGATGGTCGGCGGAGGGGACCGTCGATAAGTCACGGCCGGTGGATTCATGGATATGGCGTCGTAGTGGCGCTATAGCCATTGTCGCAGGGGCCGAGGAAGCGAAGTCGACAGTGTCAATGGCGGAGGCGAAGTCGACGATGGAGGCGAAGGTGGTGCTGGAGGTGGTGGCGGAGCCATCGTAGTACGAGGCGGTGGGGCGACAGAGCCAACAGAGGAGTTGTTTGAGCTGCTAATGGCGATGATATGTGGAAATGCGATCGATTGAGTATATTTTGCACTCCAATAGATAGTAGCGCGCCATTGCTGATTAATTACGACCTTCATTAGGGAAACGAAACGACTGGAACACGAAAGGTCTTCCTCGGAACCGCAAGCCTAGAACACCGAAAATTCTTTCTCGAAACCGCGTGCGAAAGACAAAAAGTATCATCACAGATGGTTTGTGAATAAAACCGTCTGTGGTGAGGTTATCACAAATGTCATCAGAGACGGTTTTAGTCAGCTAACCGTTTATGATGTGAGAAGATCACAAACGGTTTGTTTGTGGTGAAAAGAAGGGAAAGCAGCGGCCAAGACAACACTTGTCTTGGTTGTGAGCGACGCTATCTCAAACACTTCCTGTTCTTGTTGAGATTTTGCTTTGCTTGTGACAAAACAAAGAATGGCAGTATACAAAAGCAAATCTATGGTAACATAAAATGTACTTTGCGGCTATTTTGCCTAATGGAAAAGTGTTGCACCACCATGTCCTACTTATTTGGTTTGTTTTAGCATCAGGCACTTTAATCAGATGCTTATACTTTACAATTGAAGGGTAAAGTGGAAAAAAAACTGCTACATGTATAGATGGTCTCAACCTAAAAATGGTATGAATTATGGGAGTTAAGCCTCAACTGTTCTGAAAAAGAAAATTGCAAAAAAGCATTGAAATACATACAGCAGATCAGGAGGCTGAAAGGGACATAAATAGAAACATGGACAGAACATAAGCTGTGTATTGGACTATTTTAAGATTCCTTTTGGTCTGTAAGCTGGACTATGTTCAGTGATCTTCCAGGACGTTCTTCTTGACCATCTCCTCAGTTTGTCTCGGGTCACCAACTATCCGTTCTTATTAATTAACATTAAACATCGCTCATCTCGTTGATAGACCAAAAAAAATCGAGAGCCGAGAAAGGACAACAATATACAAACAATGTGGTTTAGTTTTCTGTTGGAAAGCAGACATTAGTAAGCCTTGTTCCTGTACATTGCTGCCAAGTTTATTATGTACAAAATTTCCTTCTCTGCACCAAGCAAGAAAAAAGAAGGGAACTTTAGAGTCTAATATAAGCCACAGAATGAATTAACATAATCTAATTTATAGAATTGTATGTTATAATTCAGGCAGAAATAACTTGAACCATGCATACTACATATGTTCCCATAGAGGCAAGTCAAACACTGAAATATGTCACTTTTAGACCCCCCAATGTAGTATTATTTTCAATTGAAAAATAACTGTCATCCAACGCTGGAATACTCTATGTCGGCATTCTTGCAATTAAAATTATGTAATATGTTATTGCTCACCCTAAGATCAGACTCTTTCACAGCTTCCAATGACTCAGCCATCTGCATTTGTTTGATCACTGTTGCATGCAATACCTGGAAGAACACATCCAAAAAGCACTGCATATAAATATATGAGCATTTGAAATACAAAAACAAAGGAAAACAATATTATCAGTATCTGATGAATTATGACTTGAGTATGAACTCTGCCCACAGCAAGATGTAGTTATAGTATGTTAGAATGATTGTAAGCCTACACATTTTTGAATCAAGATGCCCTGCAGTTTCATAACCAATGGCCCCACGATAGTCACAAAGTGCAATTTTAAGAGGTGTTAATCAAGTATCAAGTGGTCCTTGAAGAGACATCCCATGGTAAGCTTTTGAATTTAGATAACTTGCATCCATTTTTTTATGCTCGATATTTAACTTGTAAAGGTTTGACTAGCATAGTCATATCAGTTCTTTTTGGAATTGTGCTCAAAAGTTTCATTTGTGTCACAAACCTGCATATTTCAATGAATAAAGCAACATTTCATATGTTAAATTATTTCAACCTACGTAGTTCAAAATTTTGCCTCAAAAGTTTGGCAGAACATAAATTTTTATCAAGTTACAAAACATTTTTTGTGATGAAAAGCACGATACAGTTCTAACATTAAAGCCCCAAGCAACTGTAAGCATCATAAGGTCTGTAACACTTGGGTACACAAATACCTTCTTTGTCTTATCCAGATCAAATTCAATGGATTTTATCCTGTCAAAAGAATCCCGTATAGCACGATCCTTATCCAGTGGGATCTCTGGAGGCTTTCTGCTGAGCTGATTAAACATCGACTCAAGTCTTTCAAGACGTTCCAGACAAGGATTTACGCGGTCTTCCTTAATTATCTCAAGATCTGCCTGATTACTGGGCAAGGCTGCAGTATGTGGATGAACATTTTCCACCTGTTGTCGATGGCGAACGAAAAAACGCAAAAGAGAGAGTACTTTGAGAATTACAGCAACAGCTTTTCTTGAAAAATATTTCAAAATCCCATCATCTGTATTTCCTTCACCGTCATTCGGGTCTCGACCTGCTAGTTTCAGCTCACAATTTTAAGCATCAGAGGGACTGACCGCCTTGGTGAGACAACTGACTTGAAATACTAACAGCATATAATGATCTTTTTATAGAGATGGATTCATGCATGCAGATTCTGATTAGATACCTGGCTCAGGTGAAACTCTATTTATCAAGGAATTTTGTCGTTTGTTGTACTGCCCTAATACATTTCCAGCAGGGTCATATCTTTTATTGGACTCAACAACTGTATCCACCAAAAGAGACCGATCATCAGAACCGCTGTACGTTGTTGACCCTGATTCCCTTGCCTACATGATAAACACAAGGCAAAGTTTATTAAGGAATGCCATTGTGTAATGTATGGTGCTCGATATGCCCAGCAACAGGCTAACATTCAGGCATGTGGAAACCAAAAGGAACATATCAGCTATTATCTTATGTCAATCTAAACATACAAGCTAGTAGTTGTGGAGCACATGAATGGAACTTCTTCAATAATGACAGAACTAAAGGAACAAGAATTTACTTCCTCACGAACAGGAGCCAAACTATGATATTCAACATCTTCAGGTGCTACAGGGGATCCAAGATCATCAACATCCGAACCTGATTCAGTATTTGATGTATCACTAATTCTCTCTGGTAACTGAAAGAAGCAGGACAAAAAACGTCAAAACTGGAAAGAATATATTTGACTGATTGAGCATTCGACAGCACGCAGATTGGATATTTGGTAATCTAATCTTACCTTGAGTGCACGCAATCTTATAGAGCCTGTAATTGATTCTTCTATATCAGATACTTGTGCAATTTCCCTCAGAGCAGATGATTCCATGCTATGTACAAGCTACAATTGGGAATAAGTTCATGACAGCTGCGGCAGATAGTTGATTGTCCTACTCTACCGTAAGGAATATGATATGGTAAGAAAGCACCAGCAGATTCAGAAATTTACCTTCATAATTAAAGGATCACTCCAAGGGCCTTTGTTGGACCTCAGGCACCCTCCCTGGTTAGAGCATGTGCACAAACCACCAAAAAATTCTGGTAATTGGCTGCACATATATGTTGGTAAGCCTTGCACCACAGGCACACCATAAATCTTACATAAAGAATCCAAACAACATATAAGGTTACAATCACCAACCTTGCGTCAATAGCTTCGAGAAGCCTGCTTTGGTATTTTGTTCCTAGAACCTGTAATTGGAGAATAGATGTAAACCACACAAAGATCACAACGTGGAAAATAAACTTGGAAAGCTTGCAAAAGTTTTTACATGTATTTTAGATGTAGTTTTGGAGTCAAGAAGTCCCTTCACAGTGCTCCAGATCAGTTTGAAACCAGGTCCAGCATTTACAATGAACATTTGATGCAGTGTCTGCACAATTTAGGACATGCTTGTTAATCAGAACGGTTGAAAAACAGGCTTATATTCCATCCGTAAGAGTTACCTCAGGATAATAGTCACCAGCTATTTTCTGCATACAACGCACCAAATCCCTCGCAATCTTGCTAAAGTTCTTCCATCCCTATTCATAGGAAAAAGAACAAAACCACCAACATCTTGCAGATGTCATTTTCACCGATTGTGCGGACGGCACTAAGATGTTAAACAACACTTGTAACGATATAGTTTGACGAAAAGATTCTGTTACGAAAAAGAAAAAAAAGTCTCCTGATTCATATATGCATATAGTTAAGGATTAAAATAGCACAGCTGCTGAACCAAAGCAATTCCACCAATATCAATAGTTTTGAGGAAGTTGAACATCTACAGCTCTACTGATGGCGTTTTTGTTTTTGATAGAGTGGATTCTGTCGAATATCTAAACATGGGGTATGTGTCCGCGAAGGATACGTGAATGATATGTTTTAACGACATATAAAAATTTCGGATATCACGGGCCCAGTTCTATGGGATAAGATATGCGCGGAAAGGAAGTAGTGTTTTACTCTGCCGGGGGCCCGAACCTGTCTACATCGTGTGCCACCGATTTTGTGCTTGACTTTGCTAACCCGAAGGTACCCGAAAGTATAAGTTTATTATCGATTTCTAACCTTCGACAGTTGGCGCGCCAGGTAGGGGCCTTCAACTGTTTTTTGCAGGTCAAGCGGTCTTCGGTGCGCGCTCACATCGGATTTTTCGGCGACTACCCGTGCGACAATTTTCGCTTGGTCACCGCCATCGACCACCTGCGATCGGATCTGAGATCGCCATCAGAACCATGCTCTATTGATGGGAACTGAGCGGAGATCTAGTGCACATCGGCTTCACCGAGTCCCGTTCTTGGGATCCATGCCGAGAGGTAGGCTTTATCTACTTTGTCCCGATGGAGCCCAACGTCCTTATGTGCATTGACACAGAGAGCGAAAGCAAAAGCAACGGCCACAACAGCCAGGGAAACAGCACGACAGATCGATGCGTGTTCATGGCCAGAGCCAACAACGGTGCTACTACCGGTAGTTTCCAAGAAAGGAACCCAGGAGCAAACGCCGCAGAGGGTCAGGGATGCCAGATTCCCTTGATCACGCCTTAAGATCCTGCAAACGTTGTTGCTCCTAACACCACAGATCATCGGCGTGATCTAGTAGCTGCGGCTACAGCCGGGATCGCGGCCAATCTGTTAAGGCAACTTGACCTTGATGATCCAACGACCCCCCACCCGTGGGCGCGAGTTTTTCAGGGACAACAAATTCTCAACAACTCGAGCATAACGACAGGCCCGGCCGCACTCCTAAAGCAGTGTCCCATCAGAGCCACAACAGCGACATCTTCAGCACTTCTGAGGCAAATGTCCATTGTGCTCATATGCTGCTGAAATCTCTTCCGCAATTGGATCCAAGCAACCTGATGACTCCAATGTTTGACCAGATGAAGACGCCGCCGATGCAACAAGAAGCTCAAACCGCCGAGCGACCAACTCGAGGCTTGGGCGCCCACCAACAGGTGCCGCGATGGCGATCGGGACCATCCCACCGCCATCAAGCAGTAGGATCGGCGGTGGCTAGTTCCAACGAACGCGCTTCCAGGTCGGTTCGCACCAACCCCAATCAGGGACGTTCCGAGGATCTTCGAGATTGTATTCCACACGACCGGCGTGATTTACGGGACGTCCTCCGTGATCGAAAGGAGGAACGCGATTGGGAAGACCGCGAGCGATTGGAAAACGAGTCCTCACCTTCGAGGGCCCAATCTCCCGCGCGTCAGGCCTGATGGGGCGAATCTCCGCCCTTAAGGGGCCACTCGCCTGCACGGCGCAGCCTCCCTCCTCGACAAGGTCCGCAGCAGGTGACCCCTGGAGACGTCGATGAAGGATGCAAGGCTTTCACCCCCGAGCTACGCACAGTAAGGTGGCCGGATAAATTCAAGCCAGGCCCCGTCAAGAAGTACTCGGGAAAAATCAACCCCGTCGAGTGGCTACAGATTTACACTACAGTTATGTGGGCTGCTGGGGGAACGAGAAGGTGATGGCCAATTACCTGCTCACCACCCTAGATGGTGCAGCAAGGTCCTGGTTGCTCAACCTCCCGCCTCAGTCAATACCCTCATGGGCAGAGTTGCAGGCCCAGTTCATTGCCAACTTCCAAGGCACATATGAACGCCCCGGAACACGCAGTGACTTGCATCGGGTGGTCCAAAAGCTAGGTGAGTCGTTGCGTGGCTTCATCCGACGCTTATCGACAGGCGTAACTCGATCCCTAACATCTCGGACGAGGCTGTCGTAGTCGCCTTCGAGAATGGTGTCAAGGATAAGGAATTGAAAGGAAAGCTGGCCACTCGAAAGATCCGAACCACCAAAGAGCTTTTCGAGTTGGCGGATAAATACGCCATACGTGCCGAGGCTCGAGACCATCTCGACGACCCCAAGTCTGGCGACGACAAACCGGGTCATCCAAGCAGGGGGCGAAGGAATAAGAACCGCAGGGAGAAGCACAAAGGTGATTCCACCGTAGTCGCGGTTGAAAGAGGCAAGGCGCATAACACTGGTGACAGCAAGGATCGAAGCCGTGGGGGAGGCAAATACTACCCAGTCCATTACACGGACAAACACAACTTCGACGAGTGCCAGGAGATCAGCAAGAAGGCTCAGGAGAAACTCAAGACCGCCGCGAGCGCGGCTTGAGCGAAACTAAGGAGAAGCCCGGGACGACAAGCCCGAATCTGCGGGTCGATCACAAGTAGCACACATCTTGGGGATCATCGCGTCTGAGTCCAAAAGGCAGTACAAGGTAGTCGAGTGGGAGGTCAACCTAGCCATAACAGCTCTTCCCAGATTTCTCAAGTGATCGGAAGTACCGGTCACTTTCGACCAGTCGGATCACCCAGCCATAGTCTCACATCCGGGTCGATATCCCGTGGTGGTCGAACCTACCATCGTCAACGTTAAGGTCGCCTGGACCTTAATCGATGGAGGAGTTCGTTAAACCTCATCTTCGAAAAAACGCTGGAGAACATGGGGGTCCTCCGGACAGAGATCAGGGCCGGAGTAGAGCCGTTCCATGGCATAACTCAGTGATCATCTTCAATGCCCCTTTGCTGGATCGAGCTGCCAGTCACGTTCGGCACGCCAGACAATTTCCACACCGAGAAGATCCTCTTCGACGTGGCGGATTTTTAGACCGCCTACAACGTGATCCTAGGCCGCCCAATGCTAGCCAAGTTTATAGCCATGGTGCACTACGCGTATCAGACCGTTAAGATGCCGAGGCAAAGAGAGTCCTCGCAATCAAAGGGGAACAGCGCGCTGCGGTCCGGTGCGACAGGAAGAGCCTGGAGATGGCTGAGCATCTCTGCGGATCGACAACCAGTGCCGACGACGAGATAGCTAAGCACCAAAGGTCCAAGGGCACTGACAAGGCCTTTACGTCCAACAGTGCCGCCAAAGACTCAGTCGACGACGGCAAGAAAGATAAGAGGATCGACGAAGACGTCAAGACAGTGCCACTGGACCCGTCAGAGCCTTCCAAGACGATCAAGGTAGGTGCTGACTTTGATCCCAAATAAGAACTCGAGCCCATCGCCTTTCATCGGGCAAACCGCGACGTGTTTGCATGGCAACCGTCCGACATGCCCGGGGTCCCGAAGGAGGTGATCGAATATCGACTAGCTGTGGAACCTAGCGTCGGGCCTGTGGTGCAGAAGCAGCGTAGATTTGCGGAAGACAGGAAGCAAGCCATATAAGAGGAGGTCGACAAACTCCTAAAGGTTGGCTTTAATTGAGAGGTACGTCACCCGACGTGGCTAGCGAACCCTGTCCTCGTCAAGAAGCCCGACGGCAAGTGGAGAATGTGCGTCCACTGAACCGACCTCAAAAAGGCTTGTCCTAAAGATTCTTTCCCTCTCCACCGCATCGACCAGATAGTGGATTATGCTGCGGGTTGCCAGCTGCTAAGCTTTCTAGATGCCTACTCAGGGTATCACCAAATTAGCTGTCTGTAGAGGATAAGGAAAAAAACCGCTTTCACTACCCCCTTTGGTGTATTTTTTTATATTAAGACGCCTTCCGATTTAAAGTGTGTTGGTGCTACGTATCAACGTTATATTCAAAATTGCTTGAAGTCCCAAATCGAGCGCAATGTGGAAGCATACATCGATGATATCGTAGTCAAGTCGAAAACCAGGAGCACCTTAATCAGCGACCTTGAGGAAACATTCGGCAACCTCAAGAAGTATCGGATGATCTTAACCCCGAGAAGTGCACGTTCGGCGTTCCGTCCGGTAAGCTTCTCGGTTTCCTGGTGTCCAATCGAGGCATCGAGGCCAACCCGCGCAAAATCGAGGCCATCGACTAGATGCGTTCTCCACGGACACTGGGAGAAGTGCAAAAGCTCACGGGCTGCATCGCTGCCCTCAGTCGATTCATCTCTCAGATGGGTGAACGAGGATTACCTTTATTCAAGTTGCTCAAAAAGGAGGACACTTTCGAGTGGACCAAGGAGGCGGAAGAAGCTTTTCGAGACTAAAAAGGTGCTTATCGTCTCTATAAGTTTTAACCTCACCTAACGAAAAAGAAGAGTTCTTTTTGTACATTGCAACTACCCCTCAAGTAGTAAGCACAGTCCTGGTGGTCGAGCGGGATTGGTCTAAGAAAAAGGCTAAGATCTAGAAGCCGGTGTACTACGTGAGCGAGGTTCTTTATAATGCCAAGCTGCGATACCCTCAAGTACAAAAAATGTTGTACGCCGTCCTGACGACTTCTCGAAAGCTACGACACTACTTCCAAGCGCACAAAATTACGGTAATGACGACGTATTCGCTAAAGGAGGTAATACGCAGCCGAGAGGCGACGGGGCGAATCGCGCAGTGGGCGGTTGAACTCAATGAGTTCAAGATTGATTTCGCGCCGCAAAACAGCATCAAGTCGGGAGTCTTGGTTGACTTTATCGCGGAATGGACGCACGTCGAGTAAAAGGAGCACAAGACGGTCGACAACCACTGGACAATGTTCTTCGATGGGTCGCTCACGCTTCAAGGCTCGGGGTGGCATCGTGCTCAAATCCCCGACAGGTAAGGAGCTTAAATATGTTATCCAACTCGATTTTCAAGTTTCAAATAATGTTGCAGAATACGAGAGACTGGTTAACGGTCTCCGCATGGCTGCGTCACTTGGCATCAAACGATTACTCGTGAAAGGGGACTCACAGTTAGTCGTGAACTAAGTGCAAAACAAGTATCAGTGCTCGGACGACAACATGACAGCATATCTGAGCGAAGTTCGCAAGCTAGAGCATAAGTTCGAAGGGCTCGAGAGAAGGCATATCAGACGATGTGACAATTCCGCCGTCGACGAACTCGCCAGGCTCTCTTCGTCTCGTTCACCCACGCCCGCAGGAGTCTTCATCGAGAAACTCCTCAAACCATCCATCTCCCCCGTACGGGAGGTAGATGCTGCCTAACTCGACCAGCAGTATGATCAAGTCAACGAGGCAGAACCTGCACACGGAAGCTGCACTACTCGAACGTGAGTCGACTTGGATAACTCTATTCCAAGCCTACCTCGAAGGTTGAGAGATCCCTAACGATGATGCGACAGCCGAGAAAATTGCACGTAAGTCAAAGCTATACGTATTGGTAGACGACAAGCTCTACCGAAAGGGGAGTAATGGAACCTTAATGAAATGCATCACTCAGGAAGAGGGCAGTAAAGTAGTGCTCGATGTCCATAGAGGCATGTGCGGCAACAATGCGTCCTATCGCACCCTGGTCGGAAAAGTTTTTCGACAATGGTTTTATTGGCCGACTGCCCTCCAAGATGCTTGCGAGCTGGTGAAAAAGTGCGAGAGCTACAAGTTCTACGGCAAGCAAACCACCCTACCAGCCAAGGCACTGCAAACTATTCCTATCTTGGCTCTTCTGTCTGGGGTTTGGATATCTTGGGACCGTTCCCAAGAGCCCAAAGAGGTTAAAAGTTTTTGTTCGTAGCTATCGACACGTTCACTAAGTGGATCGAGGCCGAACCCGTCAGGAACATCACCTCAGAAGCGGCTAAGAAGTTCATGAAGAGCATTGTTACTCAATTTGGCATCCCTAATCGAACAATCACAGATAATGGTAGCCAGTTCAAAAGCAACGCTTTCATAGCCTTTTGTGAAGAATTGGGTATCAAACTTTGCTTCGCCTCTGTGGCTCATCCTCTGTGGCTTAATCCTGCAGGGGATCAAGACCCGCGTGTTCGATAGGCTCAAGGCTTACTCGACCCGATGGGCAAAAAAACTCCCCTCGACGCTATAGGCTGTTCGTACATCGACTAGTCGAGCCACTGGTGAAACGCCGTTTTTCTTGGTCTACAGAGTAGAAGCCGTGCTTCCGACTGAGTTAACGTTCAGGTCACCTCGAGTGGATAACTAATTGGAAGAGGAACAAGAGCAAGCGCGAGCAAATGACGTAAACCTACTCGAAGAGTATAGGGATCGAGCGTCCATTCGAGCGGCTAAGTATCAGCAAACCTTACGCAGATATCATAGCCAGAGAGTCCAGGACAGGGCACTAGCCGCTGGGGACTTAGTACTACGAAAAGTACAGAAGCAAGATAACCGCAATAAGCTGTCATCTAAGTGGGAAGGTCCCTATGTGGTGGTCGAAGTGACTTGACCAGGATCTGTGCGGCTATCGACAGCGAAAGGCGCGATACTTGAAAACTAATGGAGCATCGATCAGTTGAGAAAATTTCATACATGAACGAAGAAAACATTGCATTGCAACTGAAGTTCAGGTAAGTATGATTTCATTACTTTTCACTAACAAAAGCTATCCTATTACATCTTAAGGTAGGTACACTACTACTACTTGTCCTCGGACGCATCTCGCCGCCTTTCCTCCTCCCTCGGGGGCTGGCAGCTGATGGTCCCCGGGATGGGCTTGCACCCTCTATACGGGGAGGACACGAAGACCTGGCGCCCACCGCGCAAACCAGTTGATGGGAAAGGAGACCTCTCCGCCATCGGAGACTTCCAAGCACCGGGATGCTTGGAGGGCGAGCAAGCGCCGGACTGATGAAGCTGTTTTGAGCTTCATCACCTTCTTCGGCGTCGGCGGCTTCACCTTCTTCTCCTTGTGGGTCGACGGTGGCATCTGCTCTCGCAAAGGGAGCAGAGGTGGCATCGTCTTCTTCGTCCTCCTCCTCCGGCCAAACCTTCTTCTCAATAGTCTCCCAATCGATCTCGTCCTCCTCATCGGAGGAGACGATGATCCTACTCGGAAAGACTATGGCCAAAGGTGTAGGGGGAGGGGATTCGCCAAGGATGATCACAGAGGGAGGCGACGATGGAGGGGAAGTCATGGATGCAGCGGAAGAACTAAGGCGCTACGTGTAGAGGATAAGAGAAAAGATGAGTTGTGACAGGCGACTACAGGTCCTGTCTATTTATAGCTTAGGGGACGGGTCGCACTGTAATCGCAATCCGTCTAGATTCGCGTCGGTCCTAATCCACGAGATGTCGGTCGCGCTTCCACACAAGTGCTCAAACCGAAGAGACGCTACTTTATGGCGTGCCGCGTGGAAGCTGAAGGGGCACGAAAACAGTAACAGAGTTAAATCGTTGCAACGAAGTTATATTGTTCATCAACTTCGTCCGTTTGGATTTTACTTCGACCAATATGCTTGGGGGCTCATGCTTTTGTGTGTAAGGGTCATAATTGATGCTTATGCTCTACTTTCTTCTCGATAAAGTTATCGAGTGGAGGGTCGGGGGATACATCATGCATTTTATCGAGGCATATGCTTTACCGTCTACTCGATACATTCATCGAGTAGAAGGTTGGGGCCTACATCGCTCGATCTTTTCTTTACTTGGCTCCACTCTCGGATCGATATATCTATCGAATAAGAGGTTTGGAGCCGCAACAGGTATAGGTGATGCTAACGCCTCACTCTTTTAGCTCGATCCAGCTATTGAGTAAAGAGTCGGTGGGGGGCTACATCAAGACATTGTGCTTACGTCAATCTACTCCCTACCCGATAACACATCATCAAGTAAGGAGTCGGGGGCTATAGGTAACTATGTACCTTATTTACTCTCTGTTTTCCGGTCGATACAGTTATCGAGCAGGGCATAGTAGGCACAATCTTCTCTTCATCTTTAGAACATGCGATTTTTTGCACGCATTTACTCGATTGTGCACTTATCATGTTAGTAAACAAAACTAAAGTGTGGCCATGCCTGAATCCGGCAATTAGTAATTCTATCCTGCGCGTATACGAGCATCAGATTGTCATACATCTAAAGCTCAGTGGCCGGCGGGAGACGAGACCTCTAATCGGTTCTATGCGCTGCTCGGCAAATCTTGTTTACTACAGAGTCTAGGTCATGATCGATAAAGGCTTGCAAAAGTCATACGGTGTTCTACTCAACGTATATAGCGTGTCATTTAACGAAAAAAATTGTAGCATTGTGTGCAGATACAATTAGGCATGTGTTCAACCACGAAGCAGCTTACTGAGGGTCTATGAGTGCTAAAATCAGATTTGCATCTACTTGTGCTACTTTGTTTCATCGACAAGAAAATAATAGACGAAGCGCGATAGACAAGCAGATTAATTAGTACTGTCATTAAAAACCGCGGTAAAAAGAAAAGTGTCGATCTTTACATCGGCATGGTCAGGCCGAGGGATCTTGGTTGGCATCATCATCTCTAAGTGATAGCTCCAATCCGGCCACGAACCTCTCGGAAAGGCCTGCGAAGGACTCGATTTAATCAGCATCTTCGCTCGCCTCACACGCGAATCTTACGTCCAATCCTGAAAGGTCTAGATCCGGATGGTGCCTCTTCACCATGCCAAGCATGTAAGAAGTCACAAGACGGACTGAAGTAGTTATATGTTCGAGTGTCTTCGACTGCAGAGCGGTGAGCGCCGCATCTACTGCAGCCTTTTCGACCTCGACCGTTTTCTTGCTTGCCTCCGCCTTGTCTCGACTAGCCTTGGCCTCGACCAGCGCAGCTTCTGCATCGGCTTTCTCAACCTTCAGATTATTCTCCCACTTCTCAGCCTCAGCTTTAGTATCCTTCAGTTTGGCCCTGAGTGCCTCTAGCTCAGCGTTCTTCATCTTTAGCACTTGGTCGTGAGAGGCCGTGAGCCGCTCAATCTATTGATGGGATTGATTGCAGAAAACTTCGGCCTCAAGTAGGGTGTTGGCTGCGCGCTGCGGTAAGAAGCCAAGACATACCAAAAACAGAGTGAGCGGAAGAACGGAAGGTAGCACAAGGTGGTTCGTGTTCACATACCCGGATCTGAGGTTTCAGAACAGACCAAAACACCCAAGGCGCTGGAGAAGCTGGAGGATCTTGATTCGTCACCATCGCAGATCCACCGGTACGCTCAACAGGATCCTCCAGATGGGGAGCTGCGGTGGTGCCGGCCATGCCAAAGGATGACGATGCCGCCACGGTAGCTTTCTCAACAGCACCGCTGGACGCACCCTTCCTGTAAAAAGGCTATTTGCTTAACACTTCAGACGAACAAAAAATTAGTTAACCCACCTCGCAAGACGGATTTTCGCCTGCACATTTGTCAGGACCGGTTTGACTCCGGCGGCTGGTTCCTCGATCAGTGTAGCCGGTAAGGGATTCAGCGCCGGCGGGTCAGCGGCCGACAAGGAAACCTACGAGCAAGTGGTTATTATCAACGGAAGTACACTAATGAAAGCTTTGGCAAACGTTGCTCCATAGCAATGATACTTGTTCGACTGGTCTGGTCGATGGAGATCCCTCTCGAGGAGATGTCTGAGAAAGAATTATTGACCTTCGTACTTCAACCCCCCAGGCGACTCGCTGATCATCCAGCATTTGTTGGATTATGACGGGAGAAATTTCATAACCAAGGGAGCGGTTGAAGGTTACCTAGTTGGACGGCCTTGGAGCTGAAGTCCGAGGTCGTTTGGTTGGTCGATGGTGCGTTGGGGACACCGACCCCCTCTCTTGGGAAGGATCGACCGCCTCTCGCTCCTGGGTCTTTCGCTTTCACTCGGTAGACCATCTTGTGGAGAGCTGGGGTCATCAACGACAGAGCCTGGCGCTTAATCATCATCCCGAGTCGGCTCGTCATCATCCAAGTTGATGGTTCCCCCAACTGGCTCACTTTCGCCGTCGAACTTGACCTCCTAAGAAGGTGCTAAATCAAAACGAATAATTGATGCACGAACGATGCATTACAAGTCACGAAGCATAACTTACCTTTGACCAAGGGTTAGCAAGCGAATGTGCTTCGACGCCGCACGCGCCCGGTTCCGAGCCCTGGAACATCCTGCTCAGCCTGGAGGAGATGTCCGAGCCCGGTAGATCTGGCACACAAGCGAGTTCACCATTTATCGACTAAAGAAGGAGAACAAGAAGCAGTATAAACGCTTACCTCCAAGATTGTCCCTTATGGCATCCTCAGCTCCGGAATAATCCCAAGTGAAGTGATCCCTGCACTTCAGCGGACTCGACCGACGTGTGATGAAGTCTCTAGCGACGTGCCACCCGGTCAACCCGATTTTCCTTAGTTCCTCGATCTTCCGAACATAATAATAAGTTCGAGCGGTCGTAGGAGAGGCTTTCGTCCAGAGGTCAATAGAGTTGATAAAGAGTGGTCGATAGGTTAGAAGAAGGTTCACGGTGTTTGGAGAAGTAATATAAAACCATCGCTTCTTCCGGTCCGATTGCCAGAAGGAGGTAACGGGGACAAGGATATACGAATTGGACGCGCTGCAGCGGAGGTGGAAGCTGGCACCCCCAACAGCCTCGTTCTTCTTCACCCTTTTCAGACTATAGAAGTGACGAAATAGATTAAGGCTGGGGCTGATACCTAGATACGCCTCACAAAAGTGGACGAACACACTGATCATTGTGATAGAATTGGGGCTAAGGTGAAAAAGCTAGATTTGATAGAAATCAAGAATAGAGTGAAGAAACTGGGAAGGAGGAAAGTTAAGCCCGCAGTGGAAAAAGGCCTCAAACACAACCGTCTCATCCTCATTCTCTGGGGTGGGGAATGATTCACCTTGTGATGGCCTCTAGTGGAAGAATTCCTGCGGAGGGACGAAGCCCTCTTTCTCCAGCTCGGCGAGACGCTTCTCCGTCATCATTGATTTTTTCCATACTCTCTTGAAGGTCTCATTCTCGAAGGTTGCGTCGCCGCCACGAAGAGAGGCCGAAGCCACATCGGGTTTCTTCTCCGACGACGGAACAACTCCGGCACTGGTTGAAGGGACGGAGACCATTGAGAGAGATGTGGGGTGAATTCTCTTAAGGTGGCGACACTAGGACTTCAGGGGCATGACGGAGGCTTCGAGAGTAAGGCTGGCGGCGAAAAGGAGGGGAATGGCTACAATTCCAGGTCTGGGAATTTATAGTACAAAATCCTCTCTCCAGGCGAACGGTTCATTCCCCATGGCACATCTCGATCGGCAAGAAAGGCAGAATGATGACGCTGCACCCATCTTGGCGATGCAGACGAGAGATGTGGGGTGAATTCTCTGAAGTTGGCGACACTAGGACTTCAGGGGCATGACGGAGACTTCGAGAGTAAGGCTGGCGGCGAAAAGGAGGGGAATGGCTACAGTTCCAGGTCTGGGAATTTATAGTCCAAAATCCTCTCTCCAAGCGAACGGTTCATTCCCCATGGCACATCTCGATCGGCAAGAAAGGCGGAATGATGACGCTGCACCCATCTTGGCGATGCAGACGAGAGCAATAAATGCTCAACTACCCAACGTTTAGATTTTGTGAATTTCTAACTCTAATCAGAGTTGAGTCGATAAGTCGAAATCGAGTAACTTGCGGTTACCCTGAGGAACGGGCTGATGGCAGGGCGCTCGACCCAGCACATCCATATTCGATACTCAGCGATTCCCTTTCTATTCGAATCATTCGACTACAAGCAGGCAAAGCATTACTCGACCAAGCAAGACTTTGGCAGTAATCAACCAAACGCTTAAGCGGACTCTCCGCTGAACAGAGTTCGGGGGCTACTGTCGAATATCTAAATATGGGGTATATGTCCGCGAAGGATACGTGAAGGATATATTTTAACAACATACAGAAATTCCGGATATCACGGGCCCAGTTCTATGAGATAAGATATGCGCGGAAAGGATGACTCCATATTAGGAAGGACTCGATCATGTTCCCGTTACGAGGAAACCAACTCGAGTACGTCTGATATTCTGAGAAGTTTGGATATGCTACGAAGATCACGCGACGATGGACTCCTCATCGGCTACGATCTGATACTCCAAACCGACTACAACTCGACTTGAGGCCGGGCTACCCCAACTATATAAGGCCGGGGGTAGAGGCCCTCAAGGGAGAGGCCTTCCAGACAAGACAAGGAGAAGACTTTTAGAGCTTTTGCGCAGAGCAACCAGGAGTCAACGACCCGACACTTCGTCAACCTCCATCCTTAGCTTAGCCTTAGCCTGAGTTCGATCTTCCATGTAATTAGGGCTAGACACATTGCCCTATATTCGATCCACCGTATAAATATCATTCATACAGGAAGTGAGGTTTTACTCCGCCGAAGGCCCGAACCTGTCTACATCGTGTGCCACCGATTTTATGCTTGACTTTGCTAACCCGAAGGTACCCAAGAGTATAAGTTTATTGTTGATTTCTAACCCTTAACAGATTCATCCCAAACCCTTTGGAAATGCAACCAAAGTATTAGAATCAAATGCACTGTACAGATTTTGTTTGGAGAGAGTAGGACCAAGATTCTCAACCTCTAATGTGGAACTAAACTAAAGGGACTGGAAAAACGACGTAATTTGTGTTTTTTCTCCCTAACCTCCAAGGATCTATTTTGCCTCAAAACATCCTAGTTTATTTAATTACTAGGATGTTTTTAAATAAGTTTCCCAAATGATTCCTACAAAGACAGTTTATTGTATGGTCAATGATGAAAAGTTAATCTGCAAGCTTGTATAGTTTCACAATTGTCACATTTTTAATAGATCAGATACCCTAAGAATTGTTAGTTCAGCCAGAATTCTAGGTTTACCTTAGCAGATTGTTTTATGAGAAGTTTGTTTTTATGACAGAAAAACACTATTTTTTTACTTCTGATAACTGCATTATATGGTACATCTTGTAAGAATAACTACTAATTTCAATGGAAGGTTTCTCAACAAAAAATAATAATTTCAAAGGAATGCTATTGTAAACAAGGAATACTCTTGTTTGAAAATTTTATTATATCTCTTTCAAGACAAATTATTGGCATCGAGAAAGCATATTTAGGTGGAAGGCGATGAACATACCACACCATGGACATCCAATATTGTAGTTGTTGTATCTACATGCCTTTTAGCAGCAATTGAGCATGCAGGAAATTTCTCACGGAATGCTCTCTCAAACTCTTGTACATGGTACTTAATATAGCGTTCCACTGTTGTGATTTGCACAAGCTTATTGGGCTCAACTTTCCCAAGCAACTCGATATAGACAGGCCTTCCTTCCTTGTCAACCCCATGATAACCATGTGGATAATATTGCAGCACCTCCTCTAGCTCATGAAATTCAAAATCCTTCAATGAGTAGAGTTAGATGCCATCAGTATGCATGAAGTAGTAAAACAAAGTTACAGTTATATGGAATGCAATCTTTCAAATTCATGCATTGCTTTTAAAAATACATTGAAATCTGTACAGAATTTCATATAATTTTCACTTTTTCAGATCAACTCTTAGAATAGACAGTGTTCTTACTTCGAAAATTGTGTCTGTCCCAAACTCCTTCCTCCACTGTAGCATTCCAGCCCACATTTGTGCTGCCTTTTCAAAGTCAAACTTCCTAGCTTTCAAAAATCTGAATGACAGATAAATCAGAATGAATAATCACCAACTGGCATTTGACAATTGAAAATACCAATATGAGCCAGTTTCATCTGATATTAACCTAAGCATTGTATGGTAATCATCATGCCTCTCCGGCAATAGGCCCCTGGCAAACAAAACCTCCCGGAACGAACTGACCGCCTGCTCTTCCTCCGCATCCCTGACATCATCTATCGCTATCCTTGGCACTCTGCAGTCCACTTTCCTCTTCCCCCTCTTCTTCAGCGAATGCGTCAACCTCGTTGAGGCATGCAGCGCCTTCTTCCTCAGCGACCGCATCCTCGTATGCCTCGGCTCATCCTCCAAGTTCTCGACATCTGCTCTGTCCCTCCTCTCATCGTTACTGACTGATATATCGATGCCGTCGACATTGCTCTCTGCAACAGAGCATCGCAATCCTCCGAGCATTAGCTGCATTGCATGATACGTTAAACCTACATACCTACACAATAATCAACAACTGTCCATACCTGACATTCTCCACAAATGCAGCCCAAACGATCTAGTCAGGCTTCACACTCCGTATTTCTCTCTCTGATCACTGATCCGATACCCGATATATACAACCACTCGAGCCTCCACCCTGCCACAAACCAACACATATTAGAATTCAATTCAGAGACTTGTACTGGAAAACATCGAACTCGTGGCGCATTTATCCGATTCATAGCAACGAGAAACCACGAAAACAGCTCGAAAAAATCGGTGGTTCCAGAAAGCAAAGGGGATCGCGTAAGCCGCAATAAATGCTCCCGCTGCGAGATCCAGGGGGAGCCGCCCCAACCGCCTCGGGAATCATGCAGCGGCGGCAGCCAGATCCAAGCGTCCAAACCCGCGCGAGAACAACACGGAAACGGGAAACCCCAAACCCAGCCGATCCGTACCCGCGAGATCGCTCCAGATCGATCCGATCCGGCTGGGACCGGAGCTCCTTCCTCGACGGCAGGGAAGGAATTGGAGGAGGCGGTGAGGGTCTCGACGTGAAGGGAAACTCGCGTTGGTGCGTTTGATCCGCGCGCCTATCTCCTCGCGCTTACGCTTCAATTGCTTTCTCTTCCGCCTACTCTCTCCTCCTGCGCTACTGTTGCTGCTAGGGCTCGGTTACTGGGTGTTCTTTGCTTTTTAATTTCCTCGGGGCCTTTGCGTCGGGCCCCGCGCGTCAGCGAGGCGCGTGCGCGCGCCGCGATTGACCTGGCTCTCCTCCCGTTTGTTTATCGGGATATTAATTATTTCTCACATCTAAGTTGATAGAATTAATAATTTACTACATTTTATCTTACTGATATACAGCTCTAGGATTTAAATATCAGTGCACACCAATGCAAATAATTAATTATGCCTTGTTTATTCGCTCGCGTTGCGTGACTACGTTACGCAACCCGAGAGCGCCGATGACTCACGTACGTGATAACCAGCTGACGCTAAGATGTGAGGCCCATGTTTCAGTCTTGGTGATGTTGTTATTAATATAAGATTCTATCGTTGAAGGTTCGTTCCTCTGAGTAATCAAATTGCTTCTCGTGAATTTTTCGTATTTTGAACAGCGTATTTGAATTCTCGTGATGGAGAAAAAAAAGAGCGGGAGATTCATACGTCATAAGACCGTCATGAATTTCGTTAGATTGGAGCATCTTTTGCTGCTCGCTTCCAACGTAAACATATATGTCGGAATCATTAGATTGCAAATTAATGATCGTGGTGAAAGCTAATAGAAAATTCAGTACCTTTCACTTGGTTGGTCATATCAAGATTGACCATTGCTCCGTTTCTTTGCAGTGTATTAGCTTAAAGTAAACATAGAGATTAAGCTAATACATTTCTCGCTTTCTTTGTATCATCAAACCATTGGCTTCAGGACACCACGGCCTACTAAATCTAAAACAAACGAGAGCAGAACGTTATGAGCTGTTGGAACGTACAAAACTAAAACCATGCTATAATTTCTTTACTACTTTAAAAGATGCTAGTGTTGGTTATTCCTTTTATAGTTTATCTGTCTCTCCTATTTCATCTCCTCTTTCTACCTCCCTAAAAAATCTCTAAAAACACAAAAAAAAATATACCAACAAACAAATTATATCGCCCTGAAAATTCTCCAACAAAAAAAACATAAAAAATATCAAAAACAGTTTTAGGCATGTGGCAAAGCCAACGGCACGAGGTGTGTCGCGACCGAGCCCAGAGGTGGAGTTGAGGGTAAACCGATCCCTACTCTACATGATAGAGATAATATGATTTTTTTTATCCGTAATAAAGCATGGATATTCAACTATTTTAAATAATTATTTATTACACAAATGTGCTTCTTCGCAGGTGCACTGAAGGTAAGAGCCACCCAGGCTCCTAAACTAATGATAAATAAGTTACATATACTGACAGAAACCAGAATATCATTTACTTGTTGGTTGCGTAACTTTATATGGCTAAAAAAAGTTCTCGAATTTTGTATTTGCCACTAGGTGTCTTGTTGACACCAGGGCCTGGACACATGGATCCACCTTGTTAGCTTCAATGCAAAAAAATTCTTTTAAAAAAACCTAAATAATCTACTTCCATTCTGAAATAAATAACTATATATACAGAAAAATTATGTTCAACCATGCATAGTAGCTAGTGACCCTGGCACAAGTTATTCACATAAACTATACTAACTCATAAGGAAGCAACGGTTACCTTTGATATTTTGTTTATTCCTTTTTCAAAAGCCATCTTAACATCAACAGGATCAAGGTCATCACTTTAATACCCACTCCATCCTTAGATATGTGTCATTCTAGCTTTCAAATTTTATTCCTAAGTACATATTATTCTACAATTTCAACATAACTTTTTACCTTCTTTTCCTTATATAGCCGTCTCTTTTAGCTATTTTCAAGATAATTTAGTGCTAGACTTAGATAATATTACACATTATCCAATAGCATTAAGTGACCTAATAAAAGAGGACAATTTGTTTTTTTACACTTGCCATGGTTAAAGTGCAAAATTTAAAACATTGTCTATTTAATAATGGAGGGAGTAGTTAACATAAGCTGATATAATATTTGCAGCATGGTAGTTTTGTTGGCACACAATGCTTTGGTGAATTATAATTTATTTAGTTGTGATGGCTGGCCATTGAATGTAGATTGTGATTTCATAGACTGGACCATTATAATTTCGTATATTCTACTGGTGAATTACATAATTGACCTTTGAACTTTCACAAGAAACAGGTAGAAGCAACTTTGGATAGAACAAGAAGAGTGAAAGAACGTTACTTTATATTCCCTTCCTTCTGAACTACCTCGAACTTTCTAAACCAAGGAAATATAACATATTTAATGTACTCCAAACATGGGGTGTATAGTGCTAATTTTGGAGGGCAGAAAGCTCTCGTTATTTTCTTATTTAAATAATCCTGCAATAAAACCAAAGGAAAGTTTTAAACAACCGCATTAATACAAAACAGTGAACAAGAGAGATAATGATCGCCCCAAAAATACACATCTCATTGTCCACTAGAAAATACAGCACGATCCACATCTCTATACAGGGTTACACACTTTCACTGACAAAATGAACCGAAAAGGCACATCAGAACTGTAAAAAGACTCGATCCACATTTCGAAGGACTCAACTAATGGAGCCAAAATACAACAGTTAAAGAGACAGAACTCCTATACTGCAAAGAGTTTCAAGCTCCTGTTGATGTAAAAATGGCAATCTCACGATACAACCTCTTAACAGTAGCACCCTCTTTTTATAAAAAAATAAGTTGTTATTACAAGGCCCTAAATTACTACTCCCTCTGTTGATAAATATAAGGCGTATTTTGACTTTGCATAAGAATTAAGGTTGTGATGAAATTGAGAAAGGCATAAGAGGAAATGACTTACATATCCCTCTTAATTGTCTTGGAAGATGAGAGATAATAAATAAATGCATATGGTTGAGAGAGAATAAATAGGGGTATAAGTGGAACGGCTCATTAAATCTATATGCACGCTTTATATTTTTCAACAAGACCATTCAAACTATATGCCTCATATTTATCAACGGAGGGAGTACGAAAGATTAGAGAAAATACAATAAAATTGTACTGTGCAAACTATAGGGCTAACATACTCTTGGATAACCTTAGGACGCATTAAAACTCTTCTATAATTTCTCCATATTTGCAAGATTTTGAAGTTCACTGCATGATTTACATTGCAGATTGATAATAACCAATGGGTCACAAGGAACTGTTTGTGCCCTCCAAAATTCTTGAATTGAAATGGTTCATGCAAATTTAGCTTGGAAATGCAAAAGGTGCACCTAATAAATAGATATAACCAGAGTTTTTTTAGATAATTGAATATTACATCTCCCAGTCTCTGCATCGTAAGATACACACAGCCACACATTTATTACAACGCTTCAGCAAAAAAATGTCACAAGAGCTCTCTATCAAAGAGTTTGAACAAGCCAAGACAAAGAAAAAACATAAAGTTTTAACCTACATACAGTCTATGACTGAATCGCCATCCATGGCTGATGAAGAATTCTCGCAGCACAATCTCTAACGATTTGCATGTTGATAACACCACTTCCCTTGCTTCCTGAGACTGCAACACAGATCACGATCACAGCCAATTGGTGTAAATGTAGATAACCTGCAATGAAAGGGAATTTTTTGTGTTCTTAAAAATCACATCATTGTGATATAGCCAAATCGACCAACACAAAGTAGCAGCCCCAACCAAAATGTGAGCCTTCGAATCTTTTCCAAATCCAAATGGCTAATTCTCAAACATATTGGTTATGCTACTAGGAGGTGATAGATTAAAAGCCGCTTATATAACGCGTTATGCCAAACGTGCGAAATGGCAGTAAAAAAAGATATGTTGTATAGTTTCCTCATTGTTACAAAACAACATTGTTTGCTACCATTCTAATTTCTTTTAGATATAACCAGAGTTAGCAGGCCAACTTATTACTTATGACATTGCCAAATGAGTACATTACATACCTCCTCATCGTGCATGAAGATGGTCTGTACTGGATCTCTCATGTTATGAAAGTAGCGGTCTTCTAGTAAATTAGGGTCTTCAAGTAAATTAGGTAGCACATCTGTACTTCAAGTTAAAGATGTATCACATGGAATATCACTATCCAAGCTCCAAACACCAAAGTATATACATACACCACAAACAAACTGGACTACAAAAAAGTGAAAACAAAAACAAAAGGTCCTAATCATTATACGGTACGCAACATAATAGTTGGTTTGGTTTCCCTTTTTATGCCTTCACAGTAGTCTCTAGTAAGCATGATAATGTCTGGCCGATCCATGCTAACAAGTCATATGTCCATATGCAACTACAAAAGTTTGATGCAGGGTCAAGATTATATACTCGTAAGCAGGCTGCTCATATACACACGTTGTTTGTATCTCTTTTTTTCCCGAAAGAACTAAGTTGTTTGTATCAGGTGAAAATAATTTTTTTCATTACAAACAATTCCTCTGTATTGGATACAGTTATGATCGAAACTAGTTATGGAAATATGCAAAAAGGAAAAAGCATAGTTGTCGGCGTTTCGAGCACCGGCAAGTAAATTTGTAAGTCTAAGGGTTCGCGCGTTCCACTCCCTGAATGGTTAGACTCAGAAGTCCAAGATGTATACTGGTTCAGGCCGAAGATCCCTACTCCAGTTCGTGTGGTGGCGTTATATTCTCTTCAGTACAGATGACTGCACAAAGTTTACAAGCGAGAGTGCCAATGACTTAGCGAGATGGGTTTGATGGCGCTCTCTCCGCTTTCTGGAGTTCTGCCTCCTTTTATACGAAAGGAAGGGCGGGTTACATCGAGAATTGGGAGAGGGCGAGGCGACCTACACTAGGAGCTTCGGTCCTTCGTTCACCGACCGATCATCGCTCGGTCTTGCCCATCCTGGGTCGGTAGCTTAGTCGGTCAAGGCGGTTAGGTATTTCCCCGGGGAACGGCGTACCTGCCCTCTGCGAACCTTACGGGTGTTGACGTTGCTGCGCCTGACGTGGGTGTTGCCTCGGGAGAGGGCGTGTCTTCGTACTGTATGTGACCGGCTGATGGGACTGGGAGCATGACTTCGGTCAGTTATTAAACCCTCTGGGGAAGGAGCCACCTGCCCTTGTATAGTCACTTTGATTGACCCCGTTCGTGGGGTATGTGGCGGTTGTCTAGTAGAGGCTTCGACACGCGGCCCTTGGCAGGGGTTGTCTTGGCACGATCGGTCGGGGATCCCGACTGCTGCGGTCGGGAGCCTGCTTGGTCGGAGCCGGGGCCGTCTCATTGAGGAGGTCGGGAGCTTAGCTCGGTCGGAGACATTTCCTTGATTGGTCGGGAAGGGCGTCTCGTGGCGGGGTCGAGGAGCCCGCGGTCGTGAGACATTCCCTCGTTCGATCGAGAAGGAAGTCCGTGTGGCCTTGCAGTGCTTGATCGGTGAGTGGGGTTGAAGCGGCTGTTGGGCTTGAGCTGTGCTTGAGTCCGCCGGCTGGTCACCTTGAGCCGTTGGGGTACCCCTGTTATAAGTATTCATCAATAGTTAATCTGAACATGTGTACATGGTCTAAACTAGAACTTAAGGCTATTACTTGAAAGCAAATTTTGTGATATATATTGCTGATGGTACAGAAAGGATGCTTCAGATCAATCAGTTGGCTTACAGTGAATATGTCAAGCCTACCAGGAATCTTTCGCGAGCAGCTAGGGACAAAAAAAAAGGATGCATACCTTAAATTGGAATGCGATGGACATCCCGCAGTACTATGTAAGCATACTAGATTAACTGTTCTTGACTAAGGAAGTCAGAAAGGTAGTCTTTTCCATGCCCACAGAGAAGGCACCGGGTCCCGATGGGTTCACAGGTCTTTTCTACAGGACTTGTTGGGAAATTATAAAGGAGGACCTCATGGCGGCACTACAATAGTTGTACAACCTTAATGGGCGGCACCTTCACCTGCTCAACACGGCTAATATAGCATTGGTGCCAAAGAAACTTGATGCATCCATGATCGCTGATTACCGACCTATTAGTCTCATACACAGTGTTGGTGAGATATTCTCCAAGCTCCTGGCAGACAGGTTGGCGCCGTTGTTATAGGAAATAGTACCTAACATCCAAGCCGCTTTCGTCAAGAACAGATCGATACATGACAACTTCCTCTATGTCAAGAATCTAGTTATAGACATTCACAGGAAAAGAACCCTGGCGCTTTTCATAAAGCTTGACATAGTCAAGGCTTTTGATTCAATCAGTTGGGAGTTCCTATTTGAACTACTAAATCATATTGGATTTGGACGTCGATGGACGGAATGGATTGCGATGATCCTTGCATCCACCTCCTCTCGAGTACTTCTCAATGGCATTCCCGGGCAACCCATTCATCATAGGAGAGGACTTCTACAGGGAGACCCCCTGTCGCCAATGCTTTTCATTATTGCCATGGACCCTCTGCAGAGACAGATTTGTAAAGCAACCAGGGAAAACTTTTGACCTCATATTCCATCCAGGTGCGCTACAACAAGGATTTCCCTTTATGCCGACGATGTTGTAATCTTTTCAAACCCCGATAAAGACAAGTTGAAGATGATTCACGAGGTGCTGACTATCTTTGGCGGGGCAACAAGTTTGCAGACTAACCTCCAAAAGAGCGAGGTTTTCCCATAAGATGTGACACCATCGACATGACGACCGTCTTACAGGAATTCTCAGCACGCCTTCAGTCATTCCCATGCAAGTACTTAGGACTTCCATTGCGTCCTACAAAATTGAAACGTTCTGACCTACAGACGATCATCGACAAAGTCCGAACCCACCTAGTAGGATGGAAAGGGAAGATGCTCTTTAGGGCAGCCAGATTGGTTCTTACCAACTCGGTCCTCACTCCGTTCATTGTCTACCTCTTAACAGTTTATCCTCTCAATAGATGGGTAACAAAGAAAATTGACTGGTTCCGAAGAAACTTCATTTGGAAAGGAGAACAGGAATGCAATAGAGGACATTGCCTAGTGAACTGGAAGAAAGTCTGCAGGGCCAAGTTTTTGGGTGGACTAGGGGTAAAGGACCTAGATAGGTTCGGACGGGCGCTCCGCATTCGATGTCTTTGGTACGGCTGGAAAGAGCAGCAAAGATTATGGACTGGAACACTAGTACCATATGACCACATCGATCTGGCTTTATTCAACATGAGTGCCAAGCTATCTCTTGGAGACGACAAAAGAGCAAAGTTTTGGGAATCAAATTGGCTCCATGGGGTCTCCCCATGCAGTTTGGCCCCGGCCTGTTTCCAGCTATCTCGGAGGCGAGGACGTACAATATACGAGGAGCTTTCAGGTGGACATTGACTTAGGACGCTCTGGAGAATTACATTGTAGGTGTAGCTTGACGAATTTGTTCGTTTATGGCATGCTATTCAGCACATACACTTGCAAACAAACGTGCACGATGACATTGCATGGAAATGGACTTAGAATGGGGAATACTCGGGCAGAACGACGTACAAGATACAATTATGTGGATCTACCCCGGACCACAACTATAATATCATCTAAAAGGCGAGCACCAAAGGAAGATGTAAGTTCTTCATGTGGCTTTTTGTATAGGACATGATTCTTACAGCGGACAAACTAGCAGCTAGGGGCTGACCGCACAGCGTGTCCTGTGCTCCTATGTGGATTGGACCCTGAGTCGTCATGTCACTCGCTCCTCCTTTGTCCCTTTGCCCAACAGGTATAGACGAAGGTCTTCCGTTTGATGCAAATCATTCAACTGGCTCTGCAGCTGACCTCAGTCTTTCTCGGCGTCGATGAATGGTGTCAAACAGTCCGCGCTATTACTGACAAGCATCGGCGGAAGGAAGTGGACGACATTCTAATGCACGCCTTCCGGAACATTTGGAAAGAAATAACATGATCTTTAACAACACTTTCTGTACACCGACACGGCTGTCTAGTAGTGTGCTCCAGGATGTGCAGAACCGCATAAATGTGTTTCCCCTTGTGTGATGACCCCTTTTCACTCTTTCTAACATCCGGTCGTTGTAAAGGGCTTTGTAGTGCTTTCCGTTTTTTCCTTTTCTGGTCCTTGCGGCCAACTTCTAATTGTTTCTCATTGTCTCCGTGCTAACAGACCTATACCTATTGTTTTCCTTCTTTAATGCA
Source organism: Otatea glauca (assembly GCA_036346275.1). NCBI lineage: Eukaryota > Viridiplantae > Streptophyta > Magnoliopsida > Poales > Poaceae > Otatea > Otatea glauca. The sequence goes on from CM070714.1 coordinate 47,202,112, forward strand.
TGGCAATGCTCCTGCCGTTTCAGTTAAAAAAAAAGCATACCAGGAAATTTCGGTCCTGCATCGTTTGCTAGAAACTTTGTTCAGGTTCTTTTCTCTTTTTTTTTCTCGAAATCAAAGAAACCAAGGTTTGGTTAGACAACGAGACAAAATAACCTGATAGGGGTATTTGGTCCAAGTCCAAGATGAGATAAAAGTCTACAACCTACACCTTCAGCTAATTAGAACAGTTAGCGTCAGCTTAAGTAGAAGACGACCAAGCTAAAAACGAATAGAAAAACTAGAGCGCTAGCAGGGTATCTAGGCATTTCGCTTTGGCCATTCGCCACTGCGCACTCTCCTCTTGAATTCTCTGTACCACCTGATGAACTGAAGCATCTTTGTCATTGAAAACCTTACTATTTCTCTCCTTCCATATCGTCCAAGCGGCCAGGACCCAGGATTGTTAGTGAATTAAAGCCCTTTCTAGCCTGCTTTGGGATTCGCCTTCTTGCCGTGATCCACCACGAAGCGAAAAAATCGTCTATAATCCTTGGCACGCAAGACAGCACCTTGATTCACAGCATCCCTCGTGGCCATATCTACTGAACTTTCCCACATTTGCTGAGAAGGTGGCCGATTGATCCGGCTTCTGTAAACAAAGCACTCAGTTTGTTTGGTTCGGCAGCCCTCGTTTTTTTCAGCCGATCAGCAGTCCAGCACCGTCTTCACTGCTAGCCATGCAAAGTACTTGCATCGGATGGGTGCCCAGCACTTCCAGATCGGTCCGGCACAGCTGAACTTGACAGACCCATGGAAGAAAGCTATAAGCCGACTTGGTGGTGTATATACCTGACGCCTCCCATCGCCACTGCAGCACGTCTTGTTGGTCCGGCTGTGTAGCGACCCGCTGAATCAGATCCCAAACTCTGAGATATTCCACAAACACCTGAACACTGATTGCACCACGGATGTCTTGTACCCATCTTCTTTCCCCCGAGAAAAAAAACTACCCCCTCCGGTCACAAATAATTGTTGTTTTGGATATCCATGTAGTCCTCCGAAACTTAACTTTCACCACTAATTTCTATTGTAATATAGTTAAAAAATCCAATAAAATTATAGTATTACGAAAGTACGTTTCGAGACGAATCTACGTATATAATTTTCATACATCCAATCTAAATATTTAAAAAGATACTAATAGCTAAAGTTTCAAAAGTTTGACTGCATCCTAAACTAAAGTTTTTTTAAAACCGGGAGGAGCATGTGCTCTGTTTTCCGAGGATGGTGTTTATTAGTGTTTGTGTTGTGTTCACTAATTTTCCTAAATAGACAAGCTTACCGATCTCATCCTCGTAGGCGCACTCCTCCCATATGCTCCTCAGAACTGCAAACTTCTCATCGAGACTCATCTGAATCCCTAAAAGTAGACGTCAGATTCACATGCTGTTAGTGCAACTGTCGCTAGTTGGGACAGCATTACGACATTCAAACGATCGTATGCTTACCTGTAGATGTCGACATCACTCCGACAGCTTTGGTTGAGCTGACGGACGATAGAGAATTTCTTCAAAAACAGGCTTCCTGGGCTGAGAGGAGGCCGCTCTTGGTCGTGGGCGGTGAGACAGTTGCCGGACGACGGCCCAGAGGGGATTGACGCCGTTGTGGAGTCACTTTTTGGGGCAGAAACAGGCCCCCAGGCCGTACAAGAGCTCAACTTAAAGCCTACGGCCCATGCAACTAACTAATAGCAAATCCCAAATGAGGAGGTCGAGAGGGGAAGTGTGAGGAGTGAGTTTTGCTGCTCAGCGATCAGTGCTACTCACGCCGAGGAGCATCACCGGCTCCCCTCGCGTCGGCTCCACCGACTCTCCGGTGCCAGGTCCGGATCGATGGATTCCTCTTCTTTCTTTTTTTTTTCTTTTTTTTTTTTTGCGTTTTGGATCTGCGCCCTCTACTTGCTTCTTCTAGATCTGAAGCGCCCTTAGCTCGCGGGTTCGCGGTTATGCTGTTCCTTTTCGCTCGTTCGCTTGGCGGTGTAGATCTGTCGTGTGTTGCGCTTCCGTGGCGCGATTTGGAGGTGATTTTGGTCACTAGGGTCGAATTGAGCAAATTTTTGAGCGATACTTGAAGCACTCGGGTAATTTTGCTGCTGCTTTTGTAGATTTAGTTGGTACTTAATCATACCACTTAGGTTATCCACATGCATCTAATGCTCGCCTGTTAGGTTTAGCCAGTGCATTTTGTGTAACTCGTGTTGTTTTGGAACTTGTAGATGGCCAATGAATGGGCAGTTTCTCCGATTTGTCTTTAGATAGTTTATTTATAGTTTACTCCTGCGATTTCAATGTGAATCTGTATATGCTGATCTACCTTCCTGCGATTTCAATGTGAATCTTTATATGCTATTCTGCTTAAGAGGATATATCTCTATTTAGAAGAACTGAGTGTGGATGATCTTAATTTTCTGGTTACAGGTGTTAGGAAAAGTTTGTCAGGAACTGCTGCTAATCATGGCCAAAGGCTGGGTATTCCCTGCTTTGTTAGCGGTGTTTCTAGTGTTGGCTCCCACTTGCGAGGCGTTCTACTTGCCAGGTAGTTACATGCACACGTATCGGCAAGGCGAGGAGATATGGGCAAAGGTGAACTCGCTCACTTCCATCGAGACAGAACTGCCCTTCAGCTACTACAGCCTCCCATACTGCCATCCTCAGGGTGGGATAAAGAAGAGTGCTGAAAATCTGGGGGAGCTCCTGATGGGTGACCAGATTGATAATTCTCCCTACCGTTTCCATGTGAATGTCAATGAATCACTCTATCTGTGTACCACGACCCCACTCGATGAGGGTGATGTGAAGCTCCTCAAGCAGCGAAGCCGAGACCTCTACCAGGTGAACATGATTGTTGACAATCTTCCTGTGAGGAGGTTTACTGAGCAGAATGGAGTGACCATTCAGTGGGCAGGCTATCCAGTTGGATATACCCCGGAAGGAAGCTCTGAGGTTTACATCATTAATCACCTGAAATTTAAGGTTTTGGTCCATAGGTACGAAGGAGGTAAAGTGAAGGTGGTTGGAACTGGGGAAGGAATGGAAGTGATCTCAGAGACTGACACGGATGCCAAGTCTGGCTACGAGATTGTGGGATTTGAGGTCATCCCCTGCAGTGTGAAGCGTGATCCTGAAGCAATGTCGAAGCTCACGATGTATGAAAAAGTCGATCCTGTAAACTGCCCTGTGGAGTTGGAGAAATCTCAAATGATTAAGGAGAAGGAGCAGATTACTTTTACATATGATGTTGAATTTGTAAAGAGTGATATCAGATGGCCATCACGGTGGGATGCATACCTGAAGATGGAGGGTGCAAAAATACACTGGTTCTCAATTATGAACTCATTGATGGTAATACTGTTTTTGGCTGGCATTGTATTTGTCATATTCTTGCGGACGGTGAGGAGGGACTTGACTAGATATGAGGAGTTGGATAAGGAGGCCCAAGCTCAGATGAATGAGGAGCTCTCTGGGTGGAAGCTTGTCGTTGGAGATGTCTTCAGAGAGCCAACCTCATCAAAGCTGCTCTGTGTCATGATTGGTGATGGGGTTCAAATTCTGGGTATGGCAATTGTCACCATTTTCTTTGCTGCCTTTGGATTTATGTCTCCTGCATCGAGAGGAATGCTGTTGACAGGGATGATATTCCTTTATATGTTACTCGGAATTGTGGCTGGATACGCTGCTGTCAGGTTCTGGAGGACTGTACAAGGAACTTCCGAAGGATGGAGGTCTGTCTCCTGGTCAACAGCCTGTTTCTTCCCTGGCATTGTCTTCATTGTCCTCACTGTATTAAACTTCATGCTGTGGGCAAGAAATAGTACTGGAGCCCTTCCCATCTCACTTTTCTTCACTCTTCTGTCCTTGTGGTTCTGCATCTCTGTGCCACTTACCCTTCTAGGTGGTTTCTTTGGCACAAGGGCCCAGCCAATAGAATTCCCTGTTCGAACCAATCAAATACCAAGAGAAATCCCTGCAAAGAATTACTCATGGTTCCTTGTATTTGGTGCTGGAACTCTACCTTTTGGAACGCTCTTCATCGAGCTCTTCTTCATTCTGTCTAGCATTTGGCTTGGAAGGTTCTATTATGTGTTTGGGTTCCTCCTTGTTGTGCTCCTTTTGCTTGTTGTGGTCTGTGCCGAGGTATCTGTTGTTCTTACCTACATGCATCTCTGTGCGGAGGACTGGAGGTGGTGGTGGAAAGCTTTCTTTGCCTCTGGAACAGTGGCACTTTATGTGTTCCTCTACTCTATCAACTACTTGGTGTTTGATCTCAAAAGCTTGAGTGGGCCAGTTTCTGCTACGCTCTACATCGGATACGCTTTCATTGTCTCTTTTGCCATTATGCTAGCTACTGGGACTGTTGGATTCCTGACATCATTCTCTTTCGTTCACTACCTTTTCTCATCAGTTAAGATTGATTGAAGGCCTTATCCTGCAAATCTCCAAGGATGACCGTACCAAAATCACCTTTAAGCTCAAATGCTTTGATCATGGCATCTGAAGGCCCTTTACACAATTGTGCTGCTCTTAATGTAGATGTAGCTTATTACTGAGTCTTGAGGCTATTGTACCACGATGCGTGTGGTATGTTGCGGCAGATGTGCTTTCAAGCTTGTGATCTTCACTCTTTTCATTGCTGCAACATTTTGTTGATGCTGCAAATGTTTTGTAGAAAATCTTTAATTTTACCATATCATTGGTGCCTTATGGAGTGGTTGGCTTGTTTCTTTATTTAAGGTAGGTTTGCAATTGGAGAATTATTATCTTGCGACGGATTGACAAATCTGGAATTATGTGAGCCTAACTTGGTGATTTGGGTGAGGAGTCACTGGTAGCCTAGTACTCGATGTTAGCCCGAATACATAATTGGAGGATCAACTGTGCATAACCATTCACAAATATAGGCTTGTGTACCTAATATATTGCCTTTTACCTGATCTCTTTATGACTAACAGCGACATGTTGTTATTTGTTTCATCATTCACCCATATTTCGAATGATTCATTTCAGCATTAGGTTTGCTCCAGACTAGTTAGGTCCCGTTAGTTAAGGTAATTCTGAAATCTGTAAGAAACATAATTCAAATATTTTAAGGTGCACTTTATTTTGGTGTTTCTCTTGTATTGCACCATAATTTTGACAGTTCTTATGTCCATCTCTTTCTGGTTTTTCGCTGATGGATAATGTTTGATGAGATAGTCCTGAAAGACGACCTTTTTTATTTTCCAATTCAATAATGTCTTCTGCCATTAAAAACATTTAAACTATTGATTTGGTTCAAATTCGTGTCGCTCAAAGTGTTTACTTCCTAATGTGACTGCAGATGGCTCTAATTTTTACTGTAATTATTATTTAAACTAGATAAGTTTTTTGGTAATTCATTCAAAACACGATAAGTAGATAATTTCCAGAAGAACACATGTGAGGAAGTTTTTAAGACCAACACGTGGAGAAGCTTGCTCGGGCACAATTCTTCGCATACCTATACTTAGAACTGATCTCGATTATTTTCATTCTTCTTTTTTGAGACGAGAGTTGACTTCTGCTTGTATGCGCTATTGGAACGTACAAAGCTAAAACCAAGCTACACTGTCGTAAAAAAATATATTAAACAATGTACTTTGCTGCCGGAATGCAAGGAAAGTAGAACAACCCAGCCTAATAATAAGTAGTTTACATTTTTTTGTGCAAGGAAATTTTTTGATATGTAAACTACTTTTTTTTTTTAGTTTCAAGGAAGTTCCCTAAAGTATGCAACCTATACATCTCTTCCTCCTTCGGCAATCAAGTATTTCCTCCTCGCCTGGCACTGTAGTATCACTGAAAAAGAACCCAGGAGTTTCTTGAGATATGTTGCGGTAAAGAACATCATATGTCATAGAACGGACTTTCTAAGTTTAATATGAACTTCGACCACCCAGCAATCCAGCGTTCCAGCAGCAGAGTGACAATATGGGATTTGGACTACGGTTTGCATACAGGCGTCAGGCAGCACATGGTAGATGTTTCAGGAATTAGGACTAGGCTAACAATACCAAAGTCATCATTTTTCTAACCTTATGGAAAACTTTTTTATACAAATCTGATCTTCTTCCAAATGAAATTATAAAAACAATCCTATCTACGACTGCAGAATCGTCAGAAGGTGACATGTATCACCTTCCGCGCTCCCGCACCGTGAAGCTCCTACTGAGCTCCCAGAAATTTTTGTTTGATATATTGAATTAATTGAACATCACTAGTCATTTTCAGCTGTAAAATCATCATATGTGCTCTACCAACACAAAAATGCATAGTTGTTGCAATTCTGATTAGAGCTTAGGAAGTAACTGTACCTTACGGGCGATAATTAGAGCTTGGGCTTCAGTGATGCTACTGAAGCAGTCACGGACCGGCTTGAAGCAAGGAAAATGGGCAAGAACAAATTATCATATTAGAATATGTGAAATTGGAAATAGATAGGCACCGTATGTCCGATAGTATCGAACGGTTGCAACTAATAAAACACATAGTCCGCAAGCTCGATAAAGAGGGTTGCTTGGTCCACCTGCAGACCACGACCGAGCGCTCCATCGCCTCCCTCCTCCTCCAATGACTCACCCACCACTGCAACTTCGCCGCTAGGAGCCGGCCACCTGCACCACGATATTCCCTGCTTCTCTCCCTCCCTCCGTCCTATCTCTATCCGCCGGTACTTGATCGCCCTTAATTGGGCGCCATCTTCTGCAGCCATGGTGCCTCACCTCCTTCCAGTACCCATTGGAGCTGGGAAATGAAATTGGGGCGACCATCAATCCATCATCACGACCGGATCTGGTGATATCGAGCTCCGTCTTTTTGTAGCAGCATCCATGAGCAACACTCAAGCTCGTTGCCAAACTCTGTAGAGTGGCCTCCAAAAGTGCCGCCGCTTTAGGGGAGCTGTAGCTTTTTTGAAAAGCTGTTTTTTGGTTTTTTAGGCTAAAAAGTAGTTGTAGCTTTTTATAAGAGGCCGTTTGACAAATAACTAATTTTTCTCAGCAATAAGTTACAAAAACAAGTCATACTCGGCTAAATTTTAGCTTTTGACTTTTGCTAGTTATATATGGCTTCTAACTTATGCCAAAAGCCACTTAAAAGCTAAGCTGTTTGGGAGAGAGGGGTTTACTGGCTTTTCGGAAGTTAAAACTGGCTTTAAGCCCCCAAACAGGGCTTGTAACTCGCCGTTGCTTTCACTCCCGCCAGATTTGGGTCTACCGGCAACGCCCCCATCCTTGGTGTTCTCCTTCGCCCAATGAGTCCCATCCCTGGTTCCTCTCCTAGCATTCCCATCCAATACTCCCCCCACCCCCCGCAGCAACTCAAGCGCTCATTGGGGATCGCCACCTCAACTTTGAGGCCGAGCGCCTCCTCTCCCCTTGAGTCGCAAGATCTGGAGGTAGAGCTCCGTGGATGGGGTGATAGGGCCTTCCAAGCTTAGGGAAGGAGGTGGTAGCAGAGGTAGGTCCGTCTTGCCCACCACTAGATCCATGCCTGCCAATGACAAGGCGATGCCTGAGCCGTACTTTTTCTCTTTCTCATCCAAGCTCATCTCGATTGTTGTAGCAGTTAAGTCGAATTGTTGCATGAGATTTCTCTGAATGTTGTGTTACCTTCTAAAAAATGTTGCAGCATTTTTCGGTGATTTTGCATTTATTGGAGTTTTTTTTTAAAATGTTGCGTTGGTAGTTCTTATTGTTAGCATTTTTTAGTTGTGCTTTTCGTGTTTGTTGTATTGAAGAGAGGTTTTTGTTGCAAGCTCAACAACAAATTGTTGCGCCTTATGTTTTTTTTTTCATAGATCGAATTGTTGAGATTTATGTCTTTAAGTGAGATTCGACAATGAAGAGGCCTGTATGATGGGAAAACTCTCATTGTACGTCTGAGCGCTAGCACGTTCCTTAGAATTTTACTTTGAATAAAAACAGGTAGCTATAATAAATTAGGACAACACATAGATGTCCAAATCAATAATTTACAAAAGTTTCTGATTCATGCAAAAAAAAACATCACAAGAATAATCCGGTCCAACTTTACAGGCCAGGAAAACAGCACACCTAGTTATTTCAGTTTTGAAAGAGCCAGAGTGGTCCATTTTCAATTCTCCTTCTTGTCCCCCACAAATGATACTTATATTTGTAAAGAAAAAAATGTGTCACCGTTAATCAGCATTGCAATTAATTGGACCTATATTACAGAATGTAAATTTCTCCCTCTCCTATGTTTCTGGCTCTACAATGTTTGAACATTTTTTTACTTCTCAGAAAACAGTAACTATATATTGAATTTCCTTATTTATTAGCACATGAAAGATGAGAATCAAGTGTAGTTTGTTTAAAACAAGAATAGCTCTTAAGTATTTGCAGGCATCCAGCAAATCATCCCTTTGTTTTGGTTGTCCTCCTGGCTATTCATTAATCAATAATCCAGTAGTAGTTTGCATACTGATGTAAACCAGAACATCACCCACATACATACAAAATTGTGTCTCATGCACGCTAGTTTGTGCTCTTCTTCTGACTTATATATTTGCCCAAGATGTTATACAGCATTACATCTAGTTCAGGTTTGATAATTAGGCATGATAATTGGAATTCATGTTTTTACTTGATCCTGTATTTCTAGTGACTCATTTCATCTTATATTAGGTTTGCTTCTGCCAGTAACGTTCCTTTAATTAGGTTAATTTTAAAATCTTTGACAAACATAATTCAAATATTGAAGTGCACTTTATTTGAGGTTTCCACGTACTGCACCATAGTTTCGAAGGTTCCATGTCCATATCTTCCTGTTTTTCGCTGTTGGATAATCTTTTATGAGATAGTCCTACAGTAAGCAAATCAGATGTCCAAAGATTACCGTAGTTATTTTTGTGCTTGAATCTAAAGTATCTCAGTTCAATCTTTGTTGTTTACTAGTATCTATTTCTGCTTGCCTGTAAAAATGAAATATTGCAACTGTCTACATGTCTGCCTGTGCCTTGTAAGATGAACATATGAGGTGCTATATGATTTGGTGGCTTGAAGCAGATTTCACACACACCAGGATCTATGTATAACCCCATTGTGAAGATGGAGTTCCTGTCGAGCTTATTGTTAGGCAACTTCAGCCCTTCCTTCATTTGGCACTTTTGACCACTTTCTCTCACGGTCGTTGAAACTTCATTTTGGAGGCTGCTTTATTCAGTGATCTGTTGTGTTGATTTAATGACTTAACGAAATGTCTCAATTCTCTGCCTTTTTTTTTTCCGGAAGCAAGTCTTTTTCTTTGCTGTTGTGTTGTTGCGCATTATTCTTCCCCTTGACGTTGTGCTGTTCTTCTCAGTCACTCCTCACAACTACCATAACAAACAAAATGTACCAGAAACTCAGTTTCAAAAAAAAAAAAATGTACCAGAAAGCTGACGTTGATGTGGATTGATATACTTTCCCATCTCCATCGCCTTTCACGGTTCTACTTTTAAGTTAAACTCACTTATTATCTGTAGCTTTCGAATGCATCAGGTGAATGTACACTATTTGTGTCTTTGAGTGATCTATGGGTAGTAATTCAATATGGTCAATTGGCATGTGCTTGTTTCTTGATTTTGATGCATCATGGGTCATTTTTGGCAGATCTGACTTGGCTGTTTTAATGAAAGAAGGTTAGTGTTTTCTCTGACAAATGTGTCCCTTTTCGTGCTCGTGCAACGCAATTCTCCAGCTTTTTTTATTGCAGCTTCTCCCGGAGATTATTCGTCGGTTCATGTCGCGGATTCTCCACCCCACCGACCCTCGCACCAAACATGATTGTTTGCTAAGAAATGCAAGAATTTTAATGAGCGGCAGGTCGATGCAGAGTGGCATCGCGAACCGGGGAAGACGTGTGTGTGATGGGGAAGCGTTTTGATTGGCCCCGGAAAGGGAGTGATGGCCAAGTAAGGCATCACGACGACGGCAGGTTGGAGATCGCGTTTGCGTAGCTGGACCATGGAAAGGCGTCTGAATATTTCCATGTACGAGTATGTCTTAGGCTTTTGGTGGTTGTCGTCTTGTTTTGGTGTCAGTTTGTACATGATTGGAGTATCTGAATACCACGACCTCGGGACATGATTCATGGCGTGATGCTGCGCGCTGTGGGCTCGTAACATCTGCACTGTTGATGAGACATTTGGGCATTTGTCTTCATCTTCATTCTCTCTCCCGTCATCTATCTTTATTATCAGGCTGTCTGAGGCGCATCTTAGCACCACTAATAACCGTGAAATCTTGGCATGATCTAAGCCGTTTATTAGGATGTCAACGGGTAGGCAGGCATCACATCCACCATGCATTGGGTCTGCACATGGTCCATTAACACGCCATGTCACCCCTGTGCCGTGTCGGCGTAGACCTGATCCATTTGAACTGTTGCAAAGGAGTTCAAGGGAGTCAGAGACAAGCAAGGCATCTACCAGCGTGGTGACAATGACGGAGTGCAGTTCGGCAGGTGGAGAGGAAGACGTTAACATCAGGGAAGAAGCACACATGGTGACTAGAAAGGGTGGCGTCGCGGGTGACATGGACGAAGACCATTTGATCTGGTGCTGAGGTAGTGAGGATCGTCGAGATCCATCGTCGTCACCATCTTCTTCCTCTCTGGTTGTCACCGTCTTCTATATCGAGATAGTTGGCGAAGCTGGTGGCGTGGTATCTCAAGGCCGTATCTGGTGGCAGTGTAACCGAAAGCTGCTAGATATGGCACCTAAGCGGCGCGGAGAGGAAGTAGGGGTGGAGGAGGGCAAGAGGAGAGAGATGACACGACGGAGGTGAGGGAAGATGGTGATTGTGCCGAATGGGTCATGGGAGGAGGCGAAAGGGAGACATAGTATTTGATAATGAGTTGAGTCATGGGATAAAGTACTTGATAATGGGTTAGACTATAGATATGATATTTTTTCGCGAAAGGGTCCTATTTGCGTCGTACCCACTCAGACATGGCTCAATAGGTCATGCTGGGTTAGACCATTCATCGTGCCGAGTTTTCAAATCCAATACGATTCGTTCGTGCCATGCCAATTCAGCCCGAAGACATGCTGGGCCTGAAAAAAAAAAGGCTAATTGGGCCTACGGACTAGTCATCAGCACAAACAGAAAGCCAATCAACTCCGGCTCGACGAACGGTGCGGATATAACCTTCTACGCAGTGAGTTGCTGTATGGTCCTGTTCTGTGGGTGGCCCACTTGTCATTGATTGGGTTAGGTTTTCTGCCAACCTGCCGAACCCACCCAAGTCAAACAACGACCAACATTAGCCCAGTAATCACACACGTGTAGTACAAGCCGAAGCGGGCCAATAGGAAGCTCGGATCCCTCCAACGTGGACCAACACCCAAATACTCCACTGAAATACTCACTATTCACAATCCGATGAAATGGCCCACGACCTAACGAAAAATCCCAATTCAAACACAAAGAAAAATCTTAAAAAGCATATGGAAAAGGAAGTTATTGATTACTCCCTCCTTTTAAGTTTATTAGACTTACTTTTTTAACAATCTCATCAATAAATATATAGCGTATTTCATATTCAACACAAATTAGTGAGATGCTTCCTTCGTACTTTAATAAATATCTAAATTTACTTAATATTATATATATTATTTAATATAGTGCTAACATATAATTAAAAAATAGTCTAATCATTTTCAATACGTAATATATATGTAAACTTGCACAGGAGTAACTACAGAAAAAAAAAAGAAAATCAAAACTGAGCAGAGGGAGGGAGCAGCGGCCAGCGGGCGTGTGTGTCAAGGCGGGTATAAAATTGGCGGGTTCGTTCTGCGTCTCGCCCTCCTTCTCGATTTGCACGGCGAAAGCGTTTACTTCTTCTTCTTCTCCTTCTTCTCGATCTCGATCTCGAGGGCGGGGAGAGAGAGGGGCGCACCTCGGGCTTCCATGTTTTGACCTCGCCTTGGCTGCGCTCTTCCAGATCTGAGGTGAGCTTCCCTTCCTCCCCTCCCCTCCCGCCCATATTCCCTTCTTCAGGAATCAGGAGTCAGGACGTCGCTTCGCCTTCCCAAAACGAGCTACCGAGACGTTCTACGCCTCCTCTCTTCGTTCCCACCGTTCGCGTCCCCCTTCTCCGGCGCGGCTGGCTCGGTGAGCTCTTCTCCTCCCCTTCCTTCGTTTGCACCGTTCTCCAGATCTCCCCCTCCCCCTTCTCCGGCGGCCGGCGCGGTGAGCTCTTCTCCTCCCCTTCCTTCGTTTCCACCGTTCTCCAGATCTCCCCCTCCCCCTTCTCCGGTGGCCGGCGCTGTGAGCTCCAGCCGGAGATCCCCCGTCAACATCCTCGTGGGGGGTCATCCAAATCTTTCTTTCTACTCCAATCCGTGCAGTTTGTTGCGTGCTGGAGTATTAATAGCAGTTTATTTTCCAAAATTTTTGGGGGTTCAACTGGAACCCCCATGCCCCACGTTAGGTCCGCCCCTGTGTATTCATATTTTGCCTATTATATTAGATCAAGAAAGAAACGAAATAATGGCAGTTTCATGAACCAAATTGATTTGAGTTTTTTGGGTTCAATTCCTTCCAGGTCGAGTTCTTGGTTGATCGATCACAGGGAGTTGTTGCTGCAATGCTCCCCAAGAGGGAGATGCCGTCTTCCCGATGGATCTCGGTTTCCCTGCTCGTTCTGCTCCTGAGCCTGCAAGCCGGGGTCGACGCCTTCTACCTCCCTGGCACCTTCATGCACACCTACTCCCCTAGGGAGTCGATCTCGGCCAAGGTAAATTCGCTCACCTCTATCGAGACTGAGTTGCCCTTCGGCTACTACAGTATGCCCTACTGCAAGCCTCCGGAGGGCGTCAAGAAGAGTGCTGAGAACCTCGGCGAGATCCTCATGGGTGACCAGATCGACAACTCGCCGTACCGCTTCCGCGTCAACGTCAATGAGTCGGTGTACCTCTGCACCACTGACCCGCTCACCAAAGAGCAGGCTGAGCTGTTCAAGAAGCGGGCGCGGGATCTGTACCAGGTTAACATGGTCCTTGACAATCTGCCAGTCATGAGGTTCACCGAGCAGAATGGGGTGAAGATACAGTGGACTGGGTTCCCAGTCGGGTACAACCCGATAGGGAGCAATGAGGATTATGTCATTAACCATCTCAGGTTCAGGGTCTTGGTCCATCAGTACAAGGCCCAGGGTGATGTTGTGATCACAAGCGATGATGGTGTTGCAATGGTTGAGTCTGATCGCAAGAGCGGATACCAGATTGTTGGTTTTGAGGTCGTGCCTTGCAGTGTGAGGCGTGATCCTGCGGTGATGTCCAAGCTCAAGATGTACGACAAGGTTGACTCTGTGAACTGCCCGTTGGAGCTCGAGAAATCTCAGGTGATCCGTGAGAAAGAGCAGATTACATTTACCTATGAGGTTGAGTACGTCAAGAGCAACATCAAGTGGCCATCAAGGTGGGATGCATACTTGAAGATGGATGGTGCGAAGGTGCACTGGTTCTCAATCATGAACTCGATGATGGTTGTCTTCTTCTTGGCCGGTATTGTGTTTGTCATATTCCTGAGAACTGTCCGTAGGGATCTGACACGGTACGAGGAGATGGATAAGGAAGCACAAGCTCAGATGAACGAGGAGCTCTCGGGATGGAAACTTGTTGTTGGTGATGTCTTCAGAGAGCCCTGCTGCTCAAAGTTGTTGTGTGTTATGGTATCTGATGGTATCCAGATCACTGGTATGGCGGTTGTTACAATCGTGTTTGCTGCTCTGGGTTTCCTCTCGCCTGCTTCCAGGGGAATGCTCCTGACTGGCATGATCATACTCTACCTCTTCCTTGGAATTGTTGCTGGATACGTCGGTGTCCGCATTTGGAGGACTATCAAAGGAACCTCAGAAGGGTGGAAATCTGTTGCTTGGCTCACCTCCTGCTTCTTCCCTGGCATTGTTTTTGTCATCCTGACTGTGCTGAACTCCATCCTGTGGGGCAAGAAGAGCACCGGAGCTTTACCCATCTCACTGTTCTTCACCCTCCTGGCCCTGTGGTTCTGCATCTCCGTGCCACTGACACTTATTGGAGGCTTGCTAGGTACGCGTGCTGCAAGCATTGAATACCCTGTCCGTACCAACCAAATTCCACGAGAGATCCCTGAGCGCAAGTTCCCTTCATGGCTGCTTGTGCTCGGTGCGGGAACATTGCCTTTTGGCACCCTCTTCATTGAGCTATTCTTCATCCTTTCTAGCATTTGGTTGGGGAGGTTCTACTACGTCTTCGGTTTCCTGTTCATTGTCCTTTTCCTGCTGGTCATTGTCTGCGGTGAGGTTTCCCTGGTCCTAACCTACATGCATCTTTGTGTGGAGGACTGGAAGTGGTGGTGGAAAGCCTTCTTTGCTTCTGGCTCTGTCGCTTTCTATGTCTTCCTGTACTCGATCAACTACCTGGTGTTCGACCTCAGGAGCCTGAGTGGACCAGTCTCCGCGACACTCTATCTTGGCTATTCCCTCATCATGGCTCTAGCCATCATGCTGTCTACCGGTGCGATTGGCTTCTTGCTCTCATTCCACTTCGTTCATTACCTCTTCTCATCTGTCAAGATTGACTAGAGGTGCTCATTCCTTCTTGCTGCAATAGCCACCTGATACTGGTGATAGCTATCCCTTACAAACACTACACAATAATATCACATTGAAAAATGGATACATAGCAACGCCCATGGCTTTTGGCCCTAATTAATTCTATCATCTAGCATAGCACAGCTACTCCAGTTTATGCGTATTTCTTAGACATGTTTGTAATGCTTCAGCTATGTTTTCTTGCCTTTTGTTATACTATTCTATTTTGCTTGCTCTGGGCATTTGTGAGCATCCTTTGTTGTTGGAACACTAGACAGCTATTCGATATGAAACGAGCTATTCGATTACAGTTTCTTGTGATCTTTTATGATGCTATACCGTTGAGTGGTTGCCACAAATGTTCTGGTGTTGTCAATGAGTTAGTAATACTTAATATTACTGATATACACTTCTTACTGAAATTTGTAATACACTTCTTACTGGTTTTGACAAGAAATTGCGGCAAAACTCAATTAGATGAAATCATTAACGTGTATTATCGTCTTTGTAGTTGTAGACATACATTTATAATAAATAAATTTCCTCTCTATTCTTTTTTATTTGTCGTCACCGAGTATATAAGTCAATATTTTCAAATTTCGACAACTAATTTATACCCAAATATTTATATTTGTCACATGAAAGTGATGTTAATAGATTTGTCAGAGAAAGTACATTGGCATCATTATATTTTTAATAATTGTCACCAACTTGTAATTAAAAAAAAAGTACTTTCCAAACATGCATATTGGAGAGGGGTGTCCAAAACGAAAAAAAAATAAAAAAAAGCACTAAGTCGAGTATAAGATACTACTCCCTCCGTTATAAATAGTAGTTGTTTTAGATATCGGCAAGGTCTTTAAAACGCTATTTTGACTACTAATTTTTATTATAATATATTTATAACACCCAATAAAATCATAATATTATGAAATCACTTTTTGAGATAAATCTACACGCATAATTTTTATATATCTAATTTAAATAATTAAAAATATATTGTTAATCAAAATTTTAAAAATTTAACTATAACTATATCTAAAATAACAACTATATGTGATTGGAGTGAGCATATGACGGTGACTTTCCTTTTCTGTGTTGGGTTGTCTGCTGGGTCCCTCTGTATGCCTAATTCTTGGGTCCACGGCTAGCTGGCACGTTCCAGGCTTGCTCAGTTTGGGCATTTCCAGCGGCTAGCCTCCGCGCCGGCTCGAGGGACGCTGCTGCCGAGATCGGGCGGCACGAACACGAGCGGCTCTGCGCCACTTCGGCGCGGCGGCGGTCTTGCAGCCTGCAGGTGCCTAATCCCGCTCATGCTCGGAAAATCAATCGATCGAACAAGGGGCAAGCCAAGCCTGGCCTCGGACTAATCGAGTCATAGTCTGAGGCCTATGATCAAATGCTCATAAAAAATCATTAAAAACATAGATTTAGCTCAAGAATAGCTAGTCCAGCTCAAGGTCTAGGCCATAGCTGGCTCCGGCCCTGGATCGAGCCGTCGCCTATTCGGCCATGCCAGGTCACTTTTGAACGGGCCGCGGTTGTGCACCTTGTGCTGCTATTTTGGTGGTCATGTCTCTCTCTCTCTTGTTTGAGAGGGTAATCAGGTATTTTTCGAAACTAAGGAGTGTTTAAATTAGGGATATTTTATTAAAATGTTTTAGTATCTAATTTAAATTTGAACTAAATCACAAAACTTTATAAAGAATTAACACTCGTCCTGATATAAGGCGTTGTCATTGGATTAGTCTTCTCTGTTCGTCAGCCATGTCTATACTTTGAACCATGGCTTTTCGATACTGGGATATCTGCGGTCCAGGAACTAATGTGGTGGACTCCGGACTGTGACCGCCAAAGCTACTACCCCCGCCAGGACCCCCTGACGTATCTATAGTTGTACTACCGACCAATCCATGAACATTTAATCGCAGGGAGAATGCTATATTAAAAGGGGTATGATTTGGTAATAGTGAGAGCTTTCTTTATATAAAGCATGCATGCCACTACATACTCTATTGGACAACATTTTCACAGTGAAAAGAGAGGCAAAAACAAGCTAGCCATGGGAGGAGGATGCGAAGGCGAAGGCGATCGCCAAACACAGCCGCTGCTCGAGAAGCTCTCGGGGTCCTCTTACAATTCATTGAGGAGCATATAGTCAAAAGAAACGACAAGTCCTATCTGCTAATCTGTCACAAGATTTGCTCTCTCTCTCTCTCTTACTTGCATAAACGAGCCGATTTTCTAGCTCCTTATCTTAACGAGCGAGCCTAAGGTAACTTATAAGTTGTTCGTTAGCTCGTTAAGTCTCGGTAATTGGATATTCACCATGGTGATTTTTGATGTAAAAGACTTTCATTAGATGAATAGTTAAATTTTATATGTCCATGTAACCATATTAAGTTGGAATATAATTGTTAATTGGTTCCTCACTAATTATCTATGTTTTATGCTAGATAATTAGTTACGGTTTCATTTATGTAGTCCTATTGCATGTATGTGTTAATGTTTGTCATGTGCTCACGACGTGGCTTAGCTTAGCTCCGGACTAATTACCTTAGCTCATGTGACTTAAGTTAACTTAGTTCATCTTAACTTACGTGGCACACGAGCTACTCACGAGCTGAGCCGAGCCACTTTTTTTAACGAGCTTGAACGAGCCGAGCCGACTTGATAGCCAGCCCCATATACGATCCATCCACACACAAATATATATAACGCTTGATCGTAACGCACTGGTTGCTAGTGTACAACCCATAAACAACTCGGGTCCAAAAAACCCCCTCTTCCGTATTATTCCAACCAAGTTTGTTCGGCAGTGAAAACTGAAAAGCATAGTAGTTCATCATAAAAACAGTTGATGTGGTAAACGTGCTGTGTTCATCTATACCTCTTTATAATGCATCTAAGCAATTTTTTCTATGTCCACCCTAAATAATGCACCTCATTAGAGATGGCCCAATGTTCGTGCACCCAGCAAAACGTCCCCAGAAACTTGCATTCATCAAAATGAACGTCTCAGATCTTTCCTCAGTTTTACTCACCCACATCCGATGGCCATTATTTAGTGTGTCTAATCATCCCTGTGGCCCACAACAGACCTCTCCCACCTACATATTTGGAAGGAGAGCGAATCAAACAAGGAAATAAATAAGGAGGATCCGCATGCAAGGAAACCATATTTGAATTTTTTACTGGCCAAAATTGTACGTACTACATATTTGGAAGGAGGGTGAATCAAACAAGGAAATAAACAGGGAGGATCCACATACAAGGAAACAAGACTTGAATTTTTTATTGTCCTGGCATTTTGATCGTATTTTTTTTTCCGAATATGACCCTTCTCGAGACTTTTTTACGGATCTAGCCCCATAGAGCCTAATTTCAACAAGACGGAGAGCGTTGAATTTTTATTTTATTTTTACCTAAGGAACCAACTGCTGTGAGTCTTTGCTTAATTTTTTTAATTTTTCTCATGGAACCGGTAGGCAGAGCACTTATTTAATTTTATTTTTTTTTCCTTGCGGATCCAAATGGTCGGCGAGCGATTTATTTTTCCATATTTTTCCAAATCATCCTCGTGACCCACAACAAACCTTCCTCACCTCCAAGCATCAACAAGGAAAAGAAAACAAACGTCTTGGAATCAAGAAAAGGAAACAAACGTCTGGAAAAGGAAAGGACCATACATTACGTCTTTGGGAAAAGGAAATCGGGAGATGGGGCGATGCGGTAGGGAGAACGCAGTCCGCAATGGCTCCACAGTGCGTCATCGGTGGCTTTGCCGACGTGGCGAGTTCTTTGGTCGGCGACCTCGCGGCACGTGTCATCGGCAAATTTATAATTTAAATTTTTTGAAAATAATTTTATTAAGTACAAAATAATCGAAAGTTTTTTGAGAATTTTCTAGAATTTTTAACCTAATGTGCTATCTTTTCAAAATCCTTCTATAAAAATGAAGGCAACTCACTGTAGCTTCTTCTAGTGCGGCCATTGACTGAAAGCTTCTTCTCTTCCCTCCCTCCATTAAAGAAAGAAAGAAGCTCCAAAGCTCCATCAATCCCGCATAAAATCTCCTCTTTTCATCTATGGTGTTAATTCCCTAAATTTCGTGCTCTATTGCCAAAATTTCCTCCTAATCTTATTTGATCCCAAATTATTGTTTCTATAAATATGCTTGTTTCGGGGATATAAAAGCCGGCGAGCTCTTCTCCACCCCATCGCATTGCGTAAATCTCCAAGTGCTCCCTCTTGTAAAGATCGCTGGATTTTGGAGGTAACCCAAGCCATCACCGTCATCTTTCCCGTGAAATTCACCGCACTGTGACTCCTCCCCAGGCCGCCGGTCGCGCGATCTCGCCGCACTGCCGACCCATCTGCGATCGGCCGCCACCCCAGGCCTTCCTCCCCTTATGCGCTGGCCAAGCCTAGAGAGCCTGTGTGCTCTCTGTGGAAGCTGCAAAAAAAAAATCTAAAATCAGAAAATTCTTTTTTCTTTCTCTTTCTTGATTTAAAATCTTTTGGGAGCCCGTTTTCACCTATTCGACCTCCATTTAGTTTCGTTTTTCTTTCTAAATTAATTTAAAATTCTAAATTTCTCTTTTATTATTAAGTGTTGTATTCATACTTATCTTCTCATTTAATTGATAAGTGAGGTACTGCCGTCGTAGCGTTAGCACATGCACTATACTAGTAGTAAATAACACGAATTAGGTATCCTTCGAAACAATTTAGGAATAGGTTGTGGTCAACATCAAGAGTACTTAAAATTGGAAGGAATAAGAGAAAGAAATTCATTACATAGTCGTATGTAAATCATATAGTACTTGTAGTAGAAATAAATGATGTGTATAGTAAAAAAGCATTCCTACTGCAAGACCGCATGTAAAAAACCAGGAATACCGTATTCTCCGCAACAATTTACGACCAGTCTGTGGAAAACGTACGCACGAGCTCAGTCGAACTTAAAAAACATAAAGGAATAAAGAAAAGAATTGGTCAGTGAAACTTATAGTAATTTATAGTATAACCAGTTAACCTATATAGTAAAAATAATTTCTTTGCATGTACTAGCGAAAAAAAATCACGAATCCCGTATTCTTCCAAATAATTTACTACCAGATTATGATCAACGTGTGCTCGATGACAAGCAAACTTAAAAATAAATTCATTACATGTTCAACAGTATAACGAAGAGTTGCCTATAATCTATACCCCTTTATAATGCACCTAAGCAATTTTTTTTACGTCCACCCTAAATAATGCACCTCATTAGAGATAGTCAAATGTTCGTGCACCCAGCAAAACGTCCCAAAAAACTTGCATTCATCAAAATGAATGTCTCAGATCTTTCCTCAGTTTTACTCACCCACATCCGATGATCATTATTTAGTGTGTCTAATCATCCCTATGGCCCACAACAGACCTCTCTCACTTACATATTTGAAAGAAGAGCGAATCAAACAAAAAAAATAAATAAGGAGGATCCGCATGCAAGGAAACCAGATTTGAATTTTTTACTGGCCAAAATTGTACGTACTACATATTTGGAAGGAAGGTGAATCGAAGAAGGAAATAAACAGGGAGGATCCGCATGCAAGGAAACAAGACTTGAATTTTTTATTGCCCTGGCATTGTGATCGTATTTTTTTTCCGAATATGACCCTTCTCGAGACTTTTTTACGGATCTAGCCCCATATAGCCTAATTTGGTATGCGGAGAGCGCTGAATTTTTGTTTTCATTTTTATCTAAGGAACCAACCGCATGCGTGAGTCTTTGTAATTTTTTTCAATTTTTCTCACGGAACCAACGGCGGCGAAAGCATTTATTTAATTTTAACTTTTTCCTTGCGGATCCAGATCGTGGCGAGCGCATTTATTTTCCATATTTTTTCAAATCATCCTGTGGCCCACAAGACCTTCCTCACCTCCAAGCATCAACAAGGAAAAGAAACAAACGTCCGGAATCCAAGAAAAGGAAACAAACGTCTCGGAAAAAGAAAGGACCATACATTACGTCTTTGGGAAAAGGAAACCAAGAGATGGGGCGGCGGCCGGAGAACGCAGTCCGCAATGGCTCCACGGTCGTCATCGGTGGCTTTGCCGACGCGGCGAGGTTCTTTGGTCGGCGACCTCGCGACACCGCCTCGACAAATTTATAATTTAATTTTTTTTGAAAATAATTTTATTAAGTACAAAATAATCGAAAGTTTTTTTGAGAATTTTTCTAGAATTTTTTAACCTAATGTGCTATCTTTTCAAAAATCTTTCTATATTTAAAAAAATGAAGGCAACTCATCTGTAGTTTCTTCTAGTGCAGCCTGCACTAAAGCTTCTTCTCTTCCCTCCTCCATTAAAGCAAGAAAGAAGCTCCAAAGCTCCATCAATCCCGCACCAAATCTCCTCTTTCCATCTATGGTGTTAATTCCCCAAATTTCGTGCTCTATTGCCAAAATTTTCTCCCAATCTGATTTGATCCGAAATTATGGTTTCCATAAATATGCTTGTTTCGGTGCTATAAAAGCCGGCGAGCTCTCCTTGACCCCATCACATTGCGTAAATTCCCAAGTGCTCCCCCTTGTAAAAATCGCAGGATTTTGAATGTAACCCAAACCATCACCGTCATCTTTTTAGTGAAATTCACATAGCAACCGACTCCTCCTCATGAGCGCCGCACTGATCTTGACCCACTGCGACCGGCCGACCACCCCTGGCCTTCCCTCCCCCTTGCCCTGGCCAAGCCCAGAGAGCACGTTGTGCTCTATGTGAAAGCTGCAAAAAAAATAATCTAAGATCAGAAAATTCTTTTTTCTTTCTCTTTCTTGATTTAAAATCTTTTGGGAGCTGTTTTACCTATTCGACCTCCATTTAGTTCCGTTTTCTTTCTAAATTCATTTAAAATTCTAAATTTCTCTTTTATTATTAAGTGTTGTATTCATACTTATCTTCTCATTTAATTGATAAGCTGGTGTACTGCCGTCGTAGCGTTAGCACAGGCACTATACTAGTAATAACAGTTGATGTGTATAGTAAAAAAGAATTAATTCTGCACATAACGCCGGTTAAAAATCATAAATCCTGTATTCTTCGAAACAATTTACGATCAGGCTATTCAGTAAAATGTATAGTAGTACATAGTGCAAACAGTCGTTGTCTATGGTATAAAGAATTCCTTCCGTAAAACCACTAGTAAAAAAAACATTCCTTCCTTGTTAGATAGTAAAAAATATTGTATCAAATCTAGTTCGCAACTAGTGCGGTTTTTTGATTTTTTAACCAAAAATTAAGCAACGGTCCGATTTCAACAAAAAAAATTCAATCTACGATTTAACGGGCATAGATTTACTGCCGATTGAAAGTTTATTACCTTATATAATTTACTACTTCTGTAGTACAACGTTACTGTTGTAACAACAACATTTTACTATGTACTAAATTATGCAACTTCTGTTTCCGGGTTTATTATATCTATCAGACACTATTACTATATCTAATGTGCATAATTTTACTGTCGATAGAAGTTTGTTAGCTTCTGAATCCCTAATTTACTATCTATCTCATACAACATTATTACCATAATAACTATATTTTACTTTGTTGTCTAAAACAAAATTACTGACTCTATAACTCGTTTTAACACTATCTTCTATTGAATCCTCTGAACACTGGTGCCTAAAAAATGGCTTATACGTCCCACAGTTGATTTACGAAATGTGTCTTTGAATTTTATTGTTGCCTTTGGTGATGATGCAAAGACGATAAACTATAGATGCGATGAAGCAACATGTTATGGATTACAGTTCACGATGTGGATATAATATATGGGCCTTATCAACGGGTACTGTTTGCGGCCCAAAACCATCTTCTCGTCATGTATCCATTCAAAATCGCTAATAATTACACTGTAGGGAGTATCTTACACAACGGAGGATATGTACATGTAGTATACGAGTACATACGACTAGTTAGGTGGTATTTACATTTTTTCAGAGGTAGTGTGTACATTTTTTAGACATACTCCTTTTTATGTCCATATATAAAGGTATTTGCAAAATATGCTAAAAATTATGTACTCTCTTGCAATTTTTTCCTGTGATTCATATTGATCTTATAATTAGTATATGAGTGTACCAAAAGTGATAAAGGAGTATTTCAAGTTTGTTTATGTGGTATTTCAAATGTAAGAGTAATTACACCCGCGAGAAGAAGGTATTTTTCCTATATATGAAGCCTCTTTTCTACTCCTGCGAAATGAGGCACCATGAGGTCTGGGCACCATAATTTTAAATGCATGAATTCAAGCCAAATTCGGGTATATTTTTTGAAACTTTCAGTTTTAGTGTATATACCCATCTATAAAAATTCAAATGAAACACATATCTTTGAAAAAATATACTCGAATTCAAAGATTTGAACGAAATTAGATCACATGCTTTATATCATATATATATATATATATATGTGAAAATGATTCCATACTCCTGGGTGTACGTACTCCCACCTCTAGTATACCGTTTAAATGATGTTGTTATACCTCTTTATCCTTTTGAGTATACTCTAATACTGATCATAAGATACTTCAAAGTGAGTTCCATGAAAAATTTCATTAAAGTCCACCATTTATAGTATAATTTATTTATATATTCGTTTTACATATGGAAAAGGGCATATAGCAAAAAAATAAAGTGCTCTGATGAATTTTTTTCAATCATGTTGCATTGGAGTATATTAGAATTATTATTGAAGTATACCGAAAGTGATAAATGTGTATAAAGCATTCATTTAAGTGGTATATTAGATGTGGGAGTATGTACTCCTGGGAGTACGGAAAAGGCTTCCTATATATATATATATATATATAATCAGCACATACCTACAATCAAACTATCATAAAAAAGAAAACTCTAGTTTGAATTTCAGTTCAAACTTGTTTGAACAAGTTAGTAAACTGGTTAAACTCAGCATCCTAAAATTTTTAAAAAATTTCGCATTCAAATACATAAGGGAAATAGCTATTTTAATCATGGTGCTCCAGGTAAATGTACTATACACACATACATACATATATATATAATATATAGATATACATATATATATACGTATATATATGTAGATATAGATACATATACTTGTATATGTATATATATATATGTACATATACATGTGTGTGTATACACACACACACATATATATATATATATGTATATACATACATACATACATGTATGTATGTGTATATGTATATGTATGTACGGTAGCGCTAATCTGCACTTACGCGCAGATTAGGCTATACCACATGCTGGTCGAAACATACTGAGAAGTGCATGCAAAACAACACCATACTAAGAAATATAACCCGGTAGTAAATCAAGAATACATTTTACTGTATAACAACAGACACAATTACTGCCAAATCTATTACGAGTTAATGCGTTGGTTAACACAACTAGTTAATGCATATTGTAGTTTGTACATGAATCTGTTTTTTCTTTATTTTAGTCATATCTTTTTATTGGTAGATCGGATTTGCAAATGATTTCCATCAGTAATTTACTGACGATGAGATGAATAATATGATAAAAGTATTGCTATTAAACAGTAATTTTATTAACTAGTAAAAGAAATTACTATTTTTAACATGAAATTACTACATGTACAACTAAAAATTACTATCATATAATATAATTGGAAAAATCCAACATAGATCAATTGATTGGTAGCAAAAGTCCTTGAAAATTATATGTAAAGAGTTCTGAAAAATTCACAAAAAATTATCATACGTAGAGGATGTGAGCTTCTATAGCCCTGTAAAAGTTGAATACCAAACTCACGCGCATTTTGAAAGATATGAAAATGATAAATTTATTCATCACTTATTAGCACTTGTCAATTTTATATCTTTTAAATGTGATTTTCCCATTTTTTGAGAATTTTTTAGAACTTATAAATATAGTTTTCACAGACTTTACACGACAAATATAGTTTACTGCTAAATGACTGATCTGTGTAAGATTCTACTATGAAACAGATGCTTAATATTTTTACGAAGGGTTCTCAATTGATTTTATCATCTATTACAGCAACGTTTACGATCGTCTATATGATGATTCACGTCTAGTACAAAAATCTCAATGCATGATAGTAAAAAAAGGTTAATTGCAAAGTTGGAAACGTACCGTCGTCATGAAACAATTAATTAATACCCTTTACTGGTTGTAGTAATTTCAACATGGTATGAACGATTTTACTGTCACACATGCTATAAATTTTTACTATAGTGTATCTGTGATTTTCCCATTTCAGATAGTACCTTTTACTGCAATAGAAATAACCTTGGTACTAAGAGGGTCAGGGTGTGTATACAAATGAGAATGATTTACTATCGTGCTTTCTACGTTTTACTTTCTTCTATATATTTTACTATTACTACCGAATCAGTTATGTGATCAACCCAACTAGTTAATGCGTTTTGTAGTTTGTACGTGAATCTATTTCTTCTTTATTTTAGCGAGATCTTTTTATTGGTGGCTCGGATTTGCAAATGGTTTTCGCCGGTAGCTTACTAACGACAAGTGGAACAGAATGATATAAGTCTCACTATTAAATAGTAATTTTGCTAACCGTTAATAGAAATTACTACATCTACAAATAGAAATCACTATCGTACAGTATAATTGTAAAAATCCTACACAAATCAGTCATATATCAGTAAAATCCACATAAACTATATGTTCTAGTTCTGAAAAATTCTCAAAAAAATTACCTTAGGTAGGGGATGTGAGCTTCTACAGTCCTGTAAAATTTGAATACCAAAATCAGTCGCATTTGAAAGATAATGACAAATTTACTATTTATTACTAATTAGCGCTCGCCAATTTCTATCTTTCAAATGTGAGTTTGGTATTTAAATTTTACAGAGCTGTAGAAACTCACATCTCCTACATATGGTATTTTATGAGAATTTTTTAGAACTTGTACATATAGTTTTCACGGACTTTTACTGTCAAAATGACTGATCTGTATAGTATCAGTAATTGGATTTTAGTATAATATATTGTATGATAGTAATTTCTAGTTGTATTTGTAGTAATTTCATGTTATAGATATTGTAATTTCTGTTACCAGTCGGCAAAATTACTGTTTAATAGAGAGACTTATATCGTTATGTTTCTCTCGTCGTCAGTAAGATACAGGTGAAAACCATTTGCAAATCAGAGCTACCAATAAAATGATATGGCTAAAACAAAGAGAAAACATATTCGTGTGCAAACTACAAAACACATTAACTAGTCGGTTTGACCGCGCAAGTAATAAATACAGGTAATTTGGCTCAGTCGGACTGCGTAAACTGACCGACGTGTAGAATATACTATTCTACACGCAGCTATAGAATAGCATCTCTATATGTATGTATATATATATATAATTATATATGTATATATATGTACATACATATCTATATACATACATATCTGTAGCTACGTGTAGTTTAAGTAATTCTAAACGCTAGTCAGTTTTGCAGTTCGACCGAGCCGAGCCGTTCCACTAATTAGCGCTACGGAATTCGCGCCCACCGTATAACACGGTCAGGAGATTAATCCCCTTTGGAAGATTAATCGTCCAGAATTAATTTATATGCATGTGTGTGACCGAGAGATGCAAAGATGTATACACCAGCATGCGTTGCGTACATTTTCTAGTTATACATGAATCTTTTTTCTTTTTTTAGCCATAACATTTTATTCGCAGCTCCGATTCACGAACGAATTTCACCTTTACATTACTGATGACGTGAGGAACAATATGATATAAGTCTCACTAATAAACGTCATATAAATCGAATTTTACTGCCAAATGAATATTAATTTACTATTGTATGATAGTAAAATCTATATATAAATGTAGTAACTTTCATATATAGATGTAGTAAAATATGTTATTAGCTAGCAAAATTGCTATTTATTAGCGAGATTTATATCATTATGTTGCTGTCGTCGTCGGTAAGCTACTAGTAAAAATCGTTCGTGCATCGGAGCTGTCAATAAAAAGTTATTGCTAAATAAAAAAATAGATTCATGTTCAAATAAGGAAACACATTACTAGTGACGTATGAACGACTAGTAAAAATATCTTCTGTAATGTGTTTTCTAGTTTGTACATGAATTTGTGTATTATTTGATTTGGCCATAACTTTGTATTGACATCTCCGATTCACGAACGGTTCTTACCAGTAGCTTACTAACGACAAGAGCAACATAATGATATAAGTCTCGCTAATGAACTCCATATGAATGAGATTTTACTGTCAATTTATCGAATATATTGTAAGATTTTACTACCAGACATACTACTGATTCCACTGGCATGATAGTAAAATCTATGTATACCGATAGTAAAATCTATATTTTCTCCCTTATTATATTCAGGTGAAGATGATAATGGTAGCCAATCAGCCGGATGTTCTGGACCCTACCCTTCTATGCCCTGGACGACCAGACAGAAATATCGAGATTCCTCTCCCGAACAAACAATCGAGGATGGAATCCTCAAGATCTATGTGGCTGGGATTGCAAAGCACGGTGAGACCGATTACAAAGCGGCCGTGAAGCTAGCAGAGGTGAGGTCATCTTACTTATGCAAAGCTGTCATTGCGTTACTAGCACTTACTAGTACTATCAGAACTTAGAACTGATGATTACTAGCATTTACTAGTTAGCTAGTCATGCATGCATCCAAATTGATCGTTGAGCTTTGAACTCATCGACGGACGCGGGTCCATTGGTCATAGATTTGATATTTATTAGACATCTTTAAAACCTCACTATGACGTATTATAGTCATGTGATAGATTTACTTTAAAGTTTTTTTTAGAATGCACTCCAATTTACTATCCTATATATAGATTTTACTATCATACAGTAGTAAATTGATGTTTTATTCGGCAGTAAATTTGATTTATGCGGTTTTTGTTAGCGGAGACTTATATCATTTTGTTCATCTCCTCGTCAGTAAATTACCAGTGAAAACCATTCGTGAATCGAAGCTACCAATAAAAAGTTATGCCTAAAACAAAGAAAAAAATATTCATGTACAAACTAGAAAAAACATTTACGAGTTGGTTTTGTCAACAATGATCACACGTGAAAGGTTTGGACGAGCTTCTCCAGCATTACGACCAACGCGTCACCCAAGCGTACATGGGACAATTTGCTTGCATTTCTCCGATCGAAACGTAGAATAAATAATCTACGGGTAAACGCAGATTAGCGCTTCCATATGTGTTTATGTGCATGTGTATTTATATATGTATGTATATATATTTATATATGTATGTATGTATGTATGTGTATATGTATATGTATTTTATGTGTATTTATATATGTATGTATGTGTATATATATGTATATATGTATGTACATACGCTATTCTCTGGCTGCGTGTAGAATAGCCTATTCTACTCCCCAGCCATTTAATCCAGTCTGATCGAGCCAATCTGCGCAACAAAACGGTCTGTGGCAACCAACCAGCAAATAACTAATAAATGCTACTTCTAGTTTGTATATGAATTTTTTTCTTTGATTTAGCCATAACTTTCAAATGAGATTGAATTTTGATTTCAAATTTTACACGATTGTAGAATCTCACCTCTCCTACGTATGGTATCTTTTTGAGAATTTTTCAAAACTTATACATATGATTTTCATAGACTTTATACCATTTGGCTGCTATGTACAGCATGTAGTAACAGATTGAGTAGGAGGCAGTAAAATACAGTTTTCTTGATAGTAAAGTGTAGTATATGCTGATGTTCGGTATTTTGTTATTTTAATATCTCTCAAATCCCGTTGAGTTTGATTTTGAAATTTTCCAGGGTTGTAGAATATTACCTCCCCTACGTGTGGTAATTTTTTGAGAATTTTTCACAGTAAATTGTTATTTTTTTGATAGTAAAAGATACTATACGCTGCTGTTTGGCACTTTATTATTTTCATATCTCTCAAATCCTATTGATTTTGGTCTTAAAATTTTGTAGGATTGTAGAAACTCAACTCCTCTACGTGTGGTAATGTTTTGAGAATTTTTCAAATATTTTACTGCATGTCCGACAAATAGAACTAAATTTTTATTTATGAAAATCAACCGTACACATTTTCAAAATTTCTAAAAAATTACTATAGATATGGTAGGTGAGATTATACAACCATGAAAATTTTGAAATTCAAAATCAATACCAGCTGAAAGATATGAAAAAAAAAACAAATTCGGTTGACTATTGATTTTTCACTATCTAGTGCTTTGTCAATTTCATATCTTTTAAATGCGATTTAGTTTGGTCTTCAAATTTTGTAAAGTTGTATAAGCTTACATATCCTACGTATGGTAATTTTTTTGAGATTTTTTGAAAACTTATACGTATAATTTTTGTATACTTTATACCATTTGGCTGTTGTGTACAGCATGTAGTAACAAATCGAGTAGGAGACAGTAAAATATAGTTTTCTTAATAGTAAAATGTAGTATAGGCTGCTATTCGGTATTTTGTTATTTTCATATCTCTGAAATCCCATTGATTTTGGTTTTGAAATTTTTCAGGGTTGTAGAATATTACCTCCCCTACGTGTGGTAATTTTTTAAGAATTTTTCACAGTAAAGTGTTATTTTTTTATAGTAAAAGATAGTATACGTTGCTGTTTGGCACTTTGTTATTTTCATATCTCTCAAATCCAATTGAGTTTGGTCTTCAAATTTTGCAGAATTGTAGAAGCTCAACTCTCCTAAGTGTGGTAATTTTTTGAGAAATTTTCAAATATTTAATGCAGATGTAGCAAACAGAACTTTATTCTTATTCATGAAAACCATAAGTACACGTTTTCAAAAATTCTCAAAAAATTACTATAGATAGGGGGGAGAGATTATATGATACTGTAAAATTTTAAGACCAAAATCAATATCAGCTGAAAGATATGAAAAAAAACAAAGAAGAGACAGATTCATATACAAACTACAATACGCATTAACTAGCTGGGTTGACCAACGCTTGAACTAGTAACTGATTAGGTAGTAATTCAATCTGTTGTTTTATATTAAAATGTATTTGTGATTTACTACCGAATTAGATTCAGGTGTGCTTTGCATGCGCTTCGACAGTAAATTCATCAGTTGTTATATAGTAAACTATTTAATGATTTACTAGTAGGCTGTATTTACTAGTGTTGTTTGCAATACATTAACTCACTACGTTTTGGCCAGCACGTGAAATTTACTTCTCTGACTAGAGCGCAGAATAGCTATTCTACGCTCGGGAGTAGAATAGCGCCACCGTTTATGTATGTGTATATATACACGCACACACGTGCGCACTTCCAATTTCCAACGTGCCAATTCTGAAGCTAGCTTCTGGTTGACGAGTTTCCTGTGTTCTTTGCACTAGCTAGCCCACCAGCTAGTATATTTTTTCTCCACATGATCCATGGCGGTTGATTATATACATGTACCCGATCATCCAAACCAGCTGCCGTGTATATTAAGAAGAGGAAACATCTTTATAACCATGCCATGAGAAGCAATGAGGATCCGAGGAGACATCTTTGTCACGGCTTGGGATAGTGATGGCTTTGTCCTTTAATCATGAGGAGGTAGACCAATGTTTAGTGTAGTAGTGCAGTAGTAACCAATAATGTTACTGCTAGCCGATGGGTGCTCCTTAGATCGTCCAAAGCAAATTCTATGTGAATTTCATTTTTCTTATGTACCTAGCGTGTGCATAAAATTTCTCCTAAATCTGGACAATGTCACACTCATTGTTACTATTCCTTTCGGTAGAAAACAAAAAACAGTCTTTTCTTGGTAAACGCATCACCTGATGTATCTCAATTAGATGGGCCAAAAGGTCCACCGAAAGCAATGTTAAGCGTGGCTTGAAAAATCCGAATTTTGCCAAATTAACGAATGAGATTTGACAAGTTTTGGCATATTTCAGCTAGCCCAATTAAAGTAAATAAATCTCATTGACGAACGAGAAATTCTAAGAACGCACTATGGAGGTAAAGATCCTCAAAAGTAGGGATGAAAACTGACGAATACTCATACCAGGGGTACCCCAACGGTCCAGGATGGCAAGCAGGCCGCGTCAAGCCCAGCTCCGACCTGACAAGCCGCCCCCGGGCCTAGCTCCAACCAAGGGACCCGCGGGGCCACAAAAAGACGCTCGTCCCTGACCAGAGTGGGGCGAGCAATCCCGGTCAAGTAGGACGCCGACCCGCGTCACAGGTCGGGCTCCCCCGAGCCCCGACCAAGCTGAGACAACCTTCGCCAAGGGCACGTGTCAGGCCTCCGCCGATTGTTGGCCACGTGCCCCACGGATAGGATCGTTCGAAGTGACCGTGCGGGGGCAGGTGACCCCTTTCCAAGGCAGCACAAGGGTTGTCTAAATCAAAACTCCAGTCCCATCGCCCAGTCACACGAAGTATGGGGACGCGCTCCCTCGGCGGCGCCGGGCTACGCCGCAACATCGGACTGACAGTTCCCAGAGGGCGGTCGCGCTGCCCAAGGAAACGCGAATCGCTGCTGCTGCAAGAAGCCTACCAAACCCGGTGTGGCGAGGCCGGACGGCGACCAATCACCAAGACGAGGACTAGGGCTCCTAGTATAGGTTTCTCCTTCCTTCCTTCTCCCACTCTCAATGTAACCTCGCCCTCACTTTGTATAAAGGGGCGGGGCCCTCCGGAGAGGCGGCGCGCACACACACGCGAGACACACGACGAGAGATAGATCCTCTTCTCGCTAAGTCTTCTGACGCACGGACAATGAACGCTCGTGTTCAAGTCCTCAGCCCTCACTTGTAAACGTGGTGCAGTCGACTGCATCCAAGGCAATACAACACCATCACACGAACTAGAGTAGGGACATTCGGTCCGAACCAGTATACATCTTGGGCTTTCGAGTCTAACCATTCAGAGAGAGGGAACGCGCGGCCCCTTCCGACTTACAAATTTACTTGCCGGTGCTCGAAACGCCGACAAAAAACGAAATGGAATTTCTGACTATTCAGAAGAAAAACGAAAACGGAAAATGTCTATAGGGAAACAGAAACAGAATTTCCATATAAATGAATCCGAAAATTCCGTCGGAAACTTAGCCCATTTGGCCCAAAAAGAGAATGAAGAATTTACATTTATTTTCAAATTAAAAAAATTTTAGAAATACAAATGGTTTTATAGAAAATATCAAATAAAGTTCAAAAATTCCAGAAAAATTCTCAAAAAATTTCTAGCATAATTTTGGTTTTATTT
The DNA here is from genome assembly GCA_036346275.1 of Otatea glauca. Taxonomy (NCBI): domain Eukaryota; kingdom Viridiplantae; phylum Streptophyta; class Magnoliopsida; order Poales; family Poaceae; genus Otatea; species Otatea glauca. The sequence goes on from CM070714.1 coordinate 47,234,036, forward strand.
TTATGAATAAATTAATTTTATAAATCTAAAAATAGCAAAGTAGTATTTATAAACTCCAGAAAATCCAGAATAAATATCAGAAAATCATAAATGAACATTGAACAATAATATATAAATTTTAGGGTGTTACACCTTTATAGTTGGAGGAGCAAGAGGATATCAATAGTAATGATATAGAGGAGGATATAATGGTCTGATATGGAGGACAAATAGCAAGCCTCGACAGACAAACATGAGAAAATTTTTTCTAGTGATACCAGTGAATATAACATTGTTCATGTGTCCGTCTTATAGGTGGAATGAGTTACATTATTTTTGCGGTCATGTATATTATTGTTTTTATGGTCATGTATATTATCGTTTTTACGATCATATATATTGTGATCATGTACTATGTTTTTATGGAATTTTCCTCTTTCGTTTCCGTATCTGCTCTGTTCCGTTTCGTATCTGTTTTCGTCACTATCCGCTTCTATATCCGTTTCCGAGGTTTCCAAATTCATTTCTATTACCAGTAAAAGATATGGAAACGAAAACGGAACAACTATTTACCGACCGTTTCTATTCCGTTTTCATCCCTACGGGAAAGCACCGATTCGAAGAAAGATTGGTTTGTTCTTTGGGACGCTCATGTAATTTCCCGTTTTGCAGGGCGATTCAGAAAGCGAACTGCTACCACAGGGAAGTGTTAAGGAACCTCGCTATCGAATAGTCCGGGGTTCCTGAACAGATTTGAAGTGGAGAACAGAAAGAGAGAGAGACACGTGTTTAGGGAGAGCAAAGCGAAATTCTTTATTGCTAATGAATTACAGTGTACATGGGGACCCCCTCCTCCTTTATAAGCGCTCTCTAGGGTTTCGGCATTAGGGACCACATGGGCCTTCTGGGCTTGGGGTTTCTCAACACTCCCCTTGGGCCCTTTGCCGAGATGCATATGCCTCATTAAAACTCGGAAAAACCCGATGGGAAAAATACTTGGAGAAAGAGTACATAGCATACGCTTTACAATGTTGCACGAATTGCCTCGTTAAAACCTTATGCAAGAAAACTTCATGAAAAACTTGCTAAGGAAAAAGAGTACAATTCTCCCAACTTCAATTGCTAATCTTGAGATTCATGTTGGGTATTCATAATTCATCTTGAGATTTATGTGGGAGTATGTGAAATATCTCCCCGAAATCTGCACTTCTCTAAGTCTCATCATCCCAATTCCTTTCACGCACCTTTCAAAGGTAGATCTTTGGGAGTGATTTAGTGAACAAATCTGCAAGATTTTCACATGACTTAGTATGCAATATCTTGATCTCGTTCATCTTATGCAATTCGTGAGCATAGAAGAACTTGGGGTTGATATGCTTCGTGAGATTGCTCTTCACATAACCCATCCGTGCTTGGGCAACACAAGTGCATTATCTTCATAAATTATCGTGGGAGTTTGCTCAATGTTCAAACCACATGACTTACGGATGTGGTGAACCATTCTTCCGAGCCATGCACATTCACGAGATGCTTCATACAAAGCGATGATTTCCGAGTGGTTTGTCGACGTCGAGACAAGAGTGCGCTAGACGACTTCCAAGAAATTGCTGTTCCTCCACATAGGAAAACATAGCGGTTTGGGACTTGCCGGATGCTGGTCGATAAATACCCTATCGGCATAGCCAACCAAATTCAATTCATTATTTCTTCTAAAGAATGCATCGAGGTCTTTGCTTCCTTGGAGGTAACGGAAGATGTCCTTGATCCCTTTCCAATGCCTTTTGGTGGGTTACGCCTTTGTCTCGAGCTAGCAAATTCACAGTGACGCAATGTCCGGTCTAGTGCTATTCATAAGGTACATGAGTGCTCCAATTGCACTCAAATATGGGAATTCTGCTCCCGGGACTTCCTCCCCTCTTCTCTGGTGCAGATGGGTCTAGGTGCGCTTGGAGTGACCTTCCAGCCATTGGAGTCTTTGCAGGATATGATTTTTCAAAGCTAAATCTTTCCAACACTTTCTGCGTGTAGGTTGATTGGTGTACCAAGATTCCTCCTTGGACATGTTCAAGCCGCAAGCCTAAACAAAACTTGGTTTTACCCAAATCTTTCATTTCAAACTCGGACTTCAAGTATGAGCATGCCTCTTCAATTTCTTCATCCGTCCCAATGATGTTCAAGTCATCTACATAGACGGAGATTATCTGAGAATCCATTCGTGGATCGTTGTATAAACACACATGGACAATCTTATTTGTTTGTGTAGCCTTTCTTGCAGAGAAAGTCACTCAGCGATTGTACCACATTCTTCTGATCGCTTCATTATACAGTGATTTCTCCAATTTCACATTTGCAGTTTTCTATTTGCTCCATCTTGGTTGGGATAGGAATTCCTTCCAGGTACTTTCATGTATATCTCCTAATCCAAGTTTCCATCTGGTATCTTTGTGACAACATCCATTAGCTTCATTCTCAACTTCAAGTTGATCGCCATTGAGATCAAATATCTAAAGGTAATTCCTCCCATGACCGGAGAATAGGTTTCTTCATAATCAACTCCGGGACGTTGAGTAAAACCTTGAGCTACAAGCCTTGCTTTGTACCTTACAACCGTTGTTTTCATTTCTCTTAGAACAAAGACCCATTTGTGACCTCACGGGTTTACATGGGGAGGTGTGCGGCATACGGCTCAAACACCTCTCTCTTGTTCGGAGAGACTAACTCTGCAGATGATTGCCTTTTCCATTCTTCCCAATCTAGCCTTTTCTTGCACTCTGCTAGAGATGCGGGCTCGGGATCATGATCAATGATCGAGGCAATCTTCTTTGCAAGTATGCATCAACGTTGGTCGTTGCTCTATTCAGGATTCTCCTGTTATTACAAAGTTTATGGCCATTTCTTCATGGGGTGCTTCATGCACTTCTACTTGCTCTTCTCTGCTTTTCCTATCGCAGAGCAAGTTCCTTTAGCTTTCATCGCCTATGTGTGCGCACACATTATTTCCGTGGCTTCTGCGATGGAAGATTCAAGTCCGGAATTGCCTTTCTGTTGGCTTCTTTCCAGTGCAGTCTCAACTGCTCCCCTTCTTTCCTTGGGGCATTTTCGTGATTGGTTGTGGTAAGTCCTCTGCCAGATTTTCTCGGGCGTCTCCGGGTACTTTGGGTTTGAGGAGCAGATTACTGCTCTTTTCCTTTGAGGCCTCTGAGCAGGTTGAGGATACCTTCTATTTTCTTTGGTATTTCCACCCTCTCGGTGCATTCCTTGCGGGTACATGCGACTTAACCACGCCCTTGGATCACAAAATGATCAGGCGGTTCATTTGCTAAATTCGCAAATCAATTATCTTACGACTTCTTGATTTGCTTCATTAGTGCGGGGTCATGTGGGGATCCCAAAGTGGAATGCCATATGATTTCGGCATTTTTCATCCAAAGGTTGATTTCCTCCCCCTAATGACGGGAAACGATCCTCGTCAAAGATGCAATCAGCGAACCGAGCTGTATGCAAATCTCCAGTCATGGGTTCCAAATACCTGATTATGGATGCACTTTCATAACCAACATATATCCCAGACTTGCGGAGAGGGCCCATTGCAGTCCGCTGAGGGGGTGGTATAGGTACATATACCATACACCCAAATTTTCTAAGATGGGAGATCTTCGGGATGATCCGTGCACAAGCCGCATAGGAGAATGGATGTTGTAGGCCGACGGTCTAAAATTGATAAGAGCTGCTGCGTGCGGATGCGTGTCCCTAACAAGTGTTGGGCAAGTTACAACTCTGCAAAAGTGGTCTGGCAATGAACTTAATCCTCTTTATTAGTGCTTCTGCTAGTCCATTCTGCGTATGGACGTGCGGTACAGAGTGCTCAACTGCTATCCCTGTTGCCATGCAATAATCATCAAATGCCTTTGAAGTAAATTCTCGGCATTGTCCATTCTAATGGTCTTCACGCGATGATCGGAAAGCATTCTTAATTCTTATGATCTGCGAGATCGACTTTGCAAAAGCATGGTTTCTTGTTGACAACAAGCATACATGCGACCATTTCGAGGAAGCATCGATGAGCACCATAAAGTATCGAAACGGCCCGACAGGGCTGAATCGGACATAAATATCCCCTGGATGCGTTCGAGAATGCGAGGATTTCATTTTGCACTTTCATGACAGAGGGTCTAGTTATTAATTTCCGTGGCACATGCAGGCACACAAAATCTTCATGATTCGGAAATTCTTAACGTTAATGCCATGACCTTGTGAGTTGTTCACTATATTTCTCATCATTCTAAGACCGGGATGACCTAATCTACCATGCCATAAAGAAAATAATTGAGCTTCTAAAAGCAGTCTTCAAGGAAGTATACACTTGGTGCATGAATATTCGTGTAGTACAACCCGATTCATATGAGGGACATTTTTCTAATACCATTTTTCCACATGCGCGTGCTTCATAATGCACAAGTATTCTTTGCCATTTTCTTCATTGGTTTCTACGTGAAAACCATTGGCGCGGATGTCTTTAAAGCTTAAGAGAGTGCGAGTTGATTCGGGTACAAAGGGCTTCTTCAATTACCAAAGTTGTACCCATAGGCAATATAATTGTGGCTCTTCTGAGCCGATTACATATGAGTCGCTTCTGCGATCGTAGTAATCTTTCCGCGTTCTTCGTGATCATTGGAAATACTTAGACTCTCTTAAGATGGTATTTGTTGTGCCACTATCAACAATGCATATCTCTTCCATTTAGGCGCTACGATTTCTAGATAAAAGAAAAATATAATCCTAATCGATAGAGGCAAAAACAATCCAAATATTACTTGCAAATTTGAAGAATCTTGGAATAAAGAATAAATTGTGTATTTATTCATGAAAGAAGTATGCTCTTCTAGAGCTTCTTGTTCATTATTCAAAAGAAAATGCTAACAACCATAATCTAAAAGAAAATGCGATTCATGCATTTAAGCGGCAATAAGACGGTTTGATCGTTACGCTCGACGCGGTAGGTTTCAAGCGTCCACGAGGACCCTAGACCAATCGCGATGCGAGCTTCTTGCCCTCAAGAACTATCTTCACGTCCGATGCCCAAGTGAGATATTTCTGACCATGCGGGGCCAGTTCTTCAAACTCACGATTCACGATTCATGATTTCAAAATTCTGATTTAGATTACTGCGTGTAATCTGATAGAAAATGGTTGCAAAAACATAAAGTGCAGAAAAATTAAATTGCTATGCATTGCAATATCTTAAGTAAAGCAACAGATTCAAAATTCATAAAGAATATTCATAAAACAGAGAAATAAAGCTAGAAAAATTAAAAATAGAGCCAAAAAATCTTCTTGATTTTCTGGCATTTTTTCAAAATTTTCTGCAATTTTTCTCCTTTTTTCTTCTTTTTCTTTCCCTTTTCTTTCTTTTCTTTTCTTTTTCTTTTCTTAGGCCGATCCGGCCACTGGCCTTGCCCTTTTCCCGTCCCACTGCACGCGCGGCTAGGGTTTCCCTAGCGCAGCCCGCCGCCGCCTCTTTGTATTTTTCTTCGCTTCACCGCCTCGCTCTTTCTTTGCTTCTCCCTTGCTTCGCCTCCTTTGCTTCTCCGCCCACTCGCCTCCCCTTGGCGCTGCGCCTCCCCCCCTTCGTGCTTCTTGCGACGATGGAAGCCGGCAACAGCGCGGGTCGGCCGAGCCAGCGCGGCAGCTATGGCTGCGAGCCGTGCAGACGAGGCGGATCTGTGCGGAGCCGAGGCACGCTGCAGGCCGGTCTTGGCGAGAGGAGGCGGCATTGCCGCTTTGACGCGCGCACAACGGAGCGCCGCCCGAAGCGCCGAGCGACACGGCCTTTGGAGCGGAAGCCGGGGTGGGTGGATGCTTGACGCGCGCGCCGCGGTGGGGCGGCGGCCGAGCGCTTGGCGCGCGGCGCGAACGCGAAGCCGGGCGGGGCGGCCGCCTCGGGCCTTGCGCGGTGGAAAAACCCAAGCGTCGGGCGGCTTGGCCGGCGGAGCCGAGCGCAATGCGAGGCCAGGGCCGAGGCGGCGACATCGCGGCGGCGGCGGCCGGCGCGGCGGTCGGCGAGCCGAGCAACCGCCGGAGGGGGCTCGGGCGCTACGCCGTCGCGGCGGACGCGGAGGCCAAGGCCGGCGGCGCCGTGCGGCGTCTTGGCGATGGGGTCGGCCGAGCCGACGACGGTGAGGGTGCGGCCGTCTTGCGCGCGGCGCCTTTCGGAGGCCGAGGCAAGCGGACGAAGCCAAGCGGCCGGCGGTGGCACAGCGGCGGCGAGACGGCGAGGGCCGAGAGCCGGCCGCTAAGCGTCGGCCGAGCCGGCAACGCACGAGCGCGGGTCGGGCAAAGATGTCTGCGGGCACGAAGGCGGCGGCGACGGCGGCGCTTGAGCGCATCACCGGCAGCGACGATGGCGTCGGCGCGCGATGGCTTCTTGCCATGGCGTCGTGGGCGACGCGGTCGGACCGGAGCCGCGCGAGCTGGATCGGCGACGTCGCGGCACGACGGCGGCGCTTCAAGCCCACGGCGGCGGCGCGCGGCGCGCAGCGGGTAACCGGGCCATGGCGGCGCGGACGACGAGGCCGGACCGACGGTGCTCCTGCGCGGCGCTTCGTGCGTCGCGGCGCCGGAAAGCAGCGCCGCAACGTGCGTGCGTCGTCGTCGATGCCGGGCGGTGGCCGGCAGCGGCGCTTCAGCGGCGCCACGGCCGTGGCCGAGTCTTGTAACTTTGGCGGCGCTTCGGCGCGGAGGCGCTTGCGTCGCGTGGTAGGTGCTTCGGCGTGCCGCCGACGACGATCGGCGCTTCAAGCGCTCATACGAGACAGCGGCGTAGTGCCGCACATGCCGCCATGTTCTTTTTTTCGTGATGAGTAGTCTTTAGCTTCGTCTCAGCTTGAGTAGCTTCGAGCGTTCTTGGCGTAGCCGTGCCACGTAGGATAGATGCATGCATAGAAACAACGGCGATTACATTCAATTGCGAAACCCACCTTTCTCACCTTTTCAATTCGATCTCCGTAGAGCTTCGTCGCGATAACGTGTTAAGGAACCTCGCTATCGAATAGTCCGGGTTCTGAATGATTTGAAGTGGAGAACGAAAGAGAGAGAGACACGTGTTTAGGGAGAGCGGCGGAAATTCTTTATTGCTAATGAATTACGTGTACATGGGGACCCCTCCTCCTTTATAGCGCTCTCTAGGGTTTCGCATTAGGGACCACATGGGTCTTCGGTGGGCTTGAGGGTTTCTCAACAGGAAGGTCACGACGCGCCGTGCTCCGCCAGGGGAGACGCAGCTACTACATGCTCCTGTTCAGTCTCGCGCAGGTCGCCCTGTCGCAGATACCGGACTTCCACAACATGGCGTGGCTCTCCGTCTTCGCGGCCGTCATGTCCTTCTCCTACTCCATCGTCAGTTTCGGCCTCTGCGTCGCCAAAGTTTTCGGTAATCTATACCCCTTTATAATGCACCTAAGCATTCTTTTCTACGTCCACCCTAAATAATGCACCCCACTAGAGATAGCCCAACCTTCATCACCCAGCGAAACGTCCCCAGAAACTTGCCTCTATCAAAATTAACCTCTCGGATCTTTCCTCAGCTTTACTCACCCACATCCGATGACCATTGTTTAATGTGTCTAACTCATCCTCGTGGCCACAAAGATCTCCTCCACCCCAAAGATCATCTCAAGGAAAAAGAAACAAATATCTTGGAATTAAGGAAAAGGAAACAAACGTTCTAGAAAGGGAAAAGACTATATATTACGTGCTGGGAAAAAGAAACCGAAAGACAGTGTACTATACTAGTGCAATTAATAATGCACTCACCGGGTTCGGCTTCTACGAAGCCCTGCTGGCTCATCGACCTCGCCAACCTCTGCATCGTTGTCCACCTCATTGGCGGCTACCGGGCAAGTATTGTACCACCGCATATGCAGTGCGCGCGATCCTGCCGTTAGAAGCTAACGCGATTACGTACGTGCGTACACGACATGACGACGCGTATACATCTGTGCGCATAGGTGTAAACGCAGCCGGTGTTCGCGCTCGTGGACCGGCGGTTCAACGCCGAGGCGTGCGCCGTGGAGATGCCGATGCTCGGCCAGCGCCGCGCGAACCTGTTCAGGCTGTGCTTCCGCATGGCGTACGTGGCCGCAACGACGGCACTGGCCGTGTGGTTCCCCTACTTCAACCAGGTGATCGGGCTACTCGGCGCCTTCACCTTCTGTCCGCTGGCCATCCACTTGAAAGACCTAAGGCTTAACTAACACATGAACTAGCCGAAAGAATGATCACAAAATAATACAAAAATGAGTCATTAGTTACTAATTCGGAGATGAAGAAGCGGCTATTAGATTTTTGTCGGTGTAGACGATTCGGTCGGTGTAAAAGAGGGCATCGTGATCTTTACGGTGCTAATCGTGGTCTTCGATAGCCTCAGCACCACCTTTTGATCAGATGAATATCGGGGATGGAGGCTAAACTTGAGAGTAAATCTTAGCAAACAAGTACCGGCCTCTCCCCTATTTAAAATATGGCACAGGCTATCGGGACCCAACCAAAATTCGTTGGAGCGCTCCCAATCAAGGCACGAGATGGTGGGTTTAGCCCCCAAAATTTTCAGCTCTGTTAGTTAAGCCGAAGATCATAACCAACATTCTCCCACTTGATCGAAGGCTCATATTATAAGTCCATACTCAACAGAACAACACACCAAGATAAAATATTACAACGGTTAATAAAGGCACCGCTGAAACCCCAATATCTATAGTGCATCATTCTATCTCGATAGGATAATTACTTATTCTTAACGGGAGTTGATTTTATTCTTATGGTCCTTATTTCCAAATCAGATTGAGTGGTAAGCCTTTAGTAAGTGGATCCACAAGCATAGACTTAGTACTTATATTCTTGACATCAATTGTTTGATCCTGGATTGTATCTTTCACAACATGATATTTAATGTCAATGTGTTTGGCAGCACCACTTGACTTGTTATTTGAATAGAAAACTGCGGTCAAATTATCGCAGTATATAAGTAGTAGTTTAAATATACTGTCTACCACTCTTAATCCCGTGACAAAGTTCTTAAGCCATACAGCCTGCCCGGTAGCCTCATAACATGTCACAAACTCAGCCTGCATCGTTGATGATGTAGTAAGGGATTGTTTGAAGCTTTCCCACGAAATGGCTCTGCCCGCAAGTGTGAAAATATAACCTTATGTGGATTTCTTAGTATCAATATAACTTGCAAAGTCAGTGTTCGAATAGCCCACAACTTCAAGGGTATCAGACTTCTTATATGTGAGCATGAAATGCTTAGTGCCCTGCATATAACGCAAAGCTTTCTTAACGGCTTTCCAATGGTCTAGTCCTAGATTTGATTGATATCTGCCAATCATCCCGGTTACGAATGCTAAATCAGGGTAAGTACAAACTTGGGCATATATTATTCTTCCGACAGCTGAAGTATAAGGAATCCCCTTCATCTGATCAGCTTCGAATTGATTCTTTGGACATTAGAATGTTTCAAACTTATTGCCCTTAATAATAGGAGAAGTCGTGGCAGAGCAGTTATGCATATTATATCTCTTAAACACTCTGTCAATGTATGCCTTTTAGAATAGGCCTAATATCCCTTTGGACCTATCTCGGCGAATCCCAATGCCCAAAACATAAGAGGCATCACCAAGATCCTTCATGTCGAAGTTAATGAAAAGAAATCTTTTGGTCTCATACAGTATATCCTTATCGCTGCTAGCAAATAAGATATCATCCACATAAAGTACTAAGATAGTAAATTTGCTCCCGTTAGTCTTAATAAATATGCAATTGTCCACTTCATTTTCTTTGAAACCAAAATTTTTTATGGTCTCATCGAACTTAAGGTACCATTGTCTAGACGCTTGTTTTAGTCTATAGATGGATTTCTTAAGTCGATATCTCATATATTCCTTGCCTTCCACGACAAAACCATCTGGTTGAGCCATGTAAACATTCTAATGCAAGTCACCATTAAGGAATACGGTTTTAACATCCATCTGATGTAGCTCTAAATCATAATGAGCAACAAACGCCATGACAATTCTTAGTGAATCTTTCTTTGAGACGGGAGAGAAAGAATCAATATAATCAATCTGCTCTCTTTGTGTAAACCCTTTTGTTAAAGCCTTGCCTTGAACCTTTGATATTTCCCTTAGAGTCATACTTAGTTTTGTAGACCCATCTACAGCCTACTATTTTGACTATATCAGGAATTTCTACTAGATCATAAACATCATTAATACTCATAGACTTTATTTCAACATGCATGACCTCAAGCCACCTGAGTGAATCCTTAGTCATCATAGCCTACTTAAATGAGGTGGGATCGTCTACCTTCCCTATGTTATTTACATCTTCATTCATGTATACGACATAGCCATTTTCTGAATGAAACTTAGCAAATGGACCAGGAATTTATCCATAAGGAGCGTGTCTCCTATAATATTCTCCTCCACGATCTGATCTTACTACCTTAATCTTTAAATTATGCTGATTTTGTACTTCAGCCTTAAATATTTTAAACTTATCGAGTGACTCAGATCGACCACGAATGGGAAAAATATAACTATAACGGGAGAAATTATCAGTGAATGTGATAAATGAGTCATACTCATCCACTGAAGTTACAGAAAATGGTCCACATATATCAATGTGGATTAATTGTAATATTCCTGTGCTTCGAGTGACTCCTTTCTTAATCTGTTTTACATACTTCCCTTTAATACAATCAATATACTCCTCTAAGTCAGAGAAGTCTAATGGATGGAGTATCTCTTCCTTAATGAGACGTTCTATTCTCCCCTTCGAAATGTGACCTAAACGACAGTACCACAATTTTGATGAAGTCTCATCACTTAAACTTCTCTTTCGCTTATTGGTGGCATCGCACACATTCATTCACTACAAGAATCAGGGAAAAATTCGTGGGCCAAAAACCCACGAATTTAAGCTAAAACCCACGAATTTAATTTAAATTCGTGAGCAAATCGTCGAATTTAGTTCACGAATTTAACTCGACGAAATTAATTAATTAAATTCGTGGGTACCCACGAATTTAAGTTAAATTCGTGGGTTTCTTCCAAGCCCACGAATTTAATTGGGTTTCGAGTTAAATTAGTGGGTTTAATAAACCCACAATTTAAATAACTTAAATTGTGGGTTTAATAAACCCACGAATTTAACAGATTAAATTGGGCGAAATAACTTCATTGTTCTCCAAACGCATACGCTGATCTTTGGTGCGTCGGAGAACAACAGGTTACGTGGCGAAATCACGTTCGGATCGCTCGCACGTCATAGGCCCTATGCAACAACCAACATTCTCGGTCATCCAAAATACGCCGGACAATTCGGAACGCGCACCTCACAAGCAAATGTGAGATGCGCTGTTCCCGAATAGGTGACGCCTATGCTCTCTCTGTTCGACACAAACCCTAAACTCTAACGTTATATACAACAAAGAAGAGAAAATAAAAAATATATATCATATCGTGAATATAAAATAAGATGAAATAACTTTAAACAAATGTAAAAGAGATGAAATATACATTCTCCAACGCCGGTGGGCGTCACGGAGGGTCCGGGAGGCGGTGGGTGGCGCCAGGCGACGGCGAGGCGGCACCGGCGCGGCGCGCCATGGCGATGGCGCTGCGGCGGCGCGCGCGACAGGCAGTGGGCGGGGTGGCGTCGGCCGTTAGGCGCGCGCGCGTCTCGAGCGGCAAGAGAGGGCGGCACGGGAGCGGAGGGCGGCGGGCGGCGGCGGCGGCGGCGCAAGCGGCAGCGGCGCGGCAGGCTGCGTGGCGCTGGGCAAGCGAGCGGGCGGCCGGCGGCGGCAGCGCGCCTGGCCAGGCGGCGGCGCGGCCGGCAAGCGCGTCGGGGCGGCGCGTGAGGCGGCGGCCGGCCGGCGGCATCGCGGCGGGGCGGCAGCGGGCAGCGGCCGGCGGGGCACGGCAGGCGAGGCGCCGGCCGGCGGGCGGCGGCGCGAAGCGGCGGCCGGCCGGGCGCGGGCCATGCCGAAAGGCCGGGGCGGCGGCGGCGCGGCGAGCGGCGGGAGGCGCCGGCGCAGTGGCCGATCGGGCGGGCGGCGCGGCGCCGGCGGGCGTCTCGGCGGCGAGAAGCGAACAGCCGCGGCGGGGCGGCGGGCGTGGCTCGGCGGCCGAGCGGGCGGACGCAGGGGCGGCGAGGCGCGTAGGCGGCGGCGAAACGGGCGGCCGACGGCGCGGACGATTTGGGCGCGGCGAGCGGCGGCGCGGGAGGGCGGGCGGCGGCGTGGCGCGCGCGCGCGCGCGGCGCGCGGCAGCGTGGCGAGGAAGCGGGGCGGGGAGGCGCGTGTGCGGGCGTAGGTTTTTTTTTGCCACGGTTAAATACGTGGGTATGCCCGGGCCCATGAATTTAAAAGTTTAAATTCGTGGGTAATTTGTGGCCCACGAATTTAAAAGTTTAAATTCGTGGGTAATGTTTGGCCACGAATTTAAATGTTTAAATTCGTGGGTAATTTCTGGCCCACGAATTTAAACGATTAAATTCGTGGGTTTTATTTTAGCTCACGAATTTAAATAATTAAATTCGTGGGTTTCATTTTGGCCCACGAATTTAATTAAAAACGTGGGTTTTATACAAACCGATGAATTTAAATAAATAAATTCGTGATTTTTTTTGTACCCACGAATTTTTCCCTGATTCTTGTAGTGATTGATATAGGGAATTCATAGAGAGGAAGCATATAGAGTTTGTCTCGTCAAGTCGCGAGACCAACATTATTTGAATTAAAACTTACAATGCATTTATTGTTCCCAAAAATACAAATGAATTCATCATCATCTAATAGAGAAACTGAAATAAGGTTCCTCCTCATGGTAGGAACATAAACAACATTATTCAAATGAAGAGTGAAGCCACTATCTAATATTAATGGTAGTGTGCCAATGGTTTCAACTTCAGCCTCCTTTCTATTAGCAACTCTAAAGCTTCGCTCCCCCTTTCTTAGTGTCCTCACGGTAAGGAATCTCTGCAATGAATTAGAAACGTGCACAATGGCACCAGAATTAATCCACCAGGTATTAGGGGAAAATCAACATAAAGGGTTTCATCAACAGTAGAAATTATGTCGTTACCCTTCTTAGTGAGCCATTTCATGAAGCCTAAACAATCTTTTTGAATGTGTCCACAGTTTTTGCAAAAGCGACAGATGGGCCCATCAAAAGAAGCAGAGTTAGGTGCAGCAGGGACCTTCTCCTTTGACTTTGATTTGCTTAATTCAGCCTTAAGAGAGAAATGCAGCTTCTTCTTAGACTTAGATTCCCCTTGGAATTTTTTTTGCCATGACCAACATAGTAAACTTGGTCCTTCTCGGTCTTTATTCTCCCCTCCTCCTGGACACACATAACGATCAACTCGCTCATGGTCCACTACCCCTTCTGAGCCTTGTAATTAATCTTAAATGCATTATACTCAGAAGGAAGGGAGGTTATAATGAAGTGGACCAAAAAGGCATCAGAAATGGTTATGTCCATGCCCTTAAGCTTAGCAACCATATCTATCATCATCATGATATGTTCACGAACGCTGCTAGAGCCATCATACTTAGTTGTGAGCATTTTCATAATTAAAGTACTGGCATATATTTTTGAGGAGCCCTTAAATTGCTCCTCGACTGAGGCCAAGTATTGCTTAGCGTTGTCAGATTCAGGGATTGCTCCCCTTATCCCAACATAAATTGTGCTCTTCGTAATCATTAAGAACATGCAGTTGGACCGCTCCCACTTCTTCGCTGTTAAGTCATAGAGTTTCTTTTTCTCAGTGAAACTCTCATCATCAACGGAAGGAGCTTTGGGAGCGTCCTCACATAAGGCATAGTCCAAATCCATAACTCCAAGGACAATCAAAATTCTCTCCTTTCAAGAGGGAAAATTTGTCTCAGTCAGCTGCTCAATGCCGTTTAAGTAAGCGGCAACATTAGTGTTGTTCATGGCTGAATAAAAATAAAATTTAATCTATAAACATTAGAGAAATAAATGTCTTGCATGAAAATTAACCTTACGTTGGTCTGATTAATAACATGCTAATGACAGAAAAATTAACAGTTCTAACTCGTATCACCGTTGGTCAGAAATGAAAAAGAACTAAATTATCTTATGGGTGGCACATGTTCATAAACAACGTTGGTCAGTATATGATCATGACCATGACATAATCCCAATTTTAACATTAAATAATAATCTCTAACCAAAACTTTCCGTTGGTTCCATTTTAATTAGAGATAATACTCATAAATAATCATCATGAAAAATTAATTGCCATATTAATTAATTTGCCCTGAAAATTAATCAGAATATTAATGCCTAGGAAAATAGAAAATAAAAAATACTTATTGCTGAATATGAAAAAGACTGAATTAATACAAAATTAAAATAGGCTAAAACTATTCACCCAAATTACCATAAGCCCAAAACCAATTAGATTCCCGACCCACAGCACTAGCACGGCCCAGCCGCGCGCAGCCCTCGCCGATGTGAAGCACTAGCCGAGCGATCCGATCGGACGGACTAGATGAGCGCAAGCTGGAATAAAACTGCGCAGCCGGCGAGGAACCCTAACCCTAAAGCCATTCATCTCCCGAAAAATCCGCAACCAAGGCGGCGACATGAGCAAACGGGGCTCCAGCGGTGCAGCACGACGACGCGCAAGTGCACACGACGAGCTGATGCCGCGCGCGGCTCTGGCGAGAAGAGCCACAAGCCCTGGCACACGCGCAGGCGAAGCTAAGGCCCACGACGGCGAGTGGAAGCGGGGCGCTCGAAGCGGCCGACGGCGACAACGACAGGAACAACGGCAACAACGAGCGGAACAGTAAGCCCCGAAACCCCTTTAGACATTAGGGTTCTTGATGGATTTGGATTTGAGGCTTTGGGGAAAAAAATTGGGATTAGGGTTTCGAATCTACTCTTATCCCCTACTTCTAATTGCTAACCGAACCAAATAAGAACGCTAAAGCAACCTTTAACGGATGAACAAAAGGCCTAATCCGGGCTTAAGAGGATCAAGCTTTAGGCTAAGTGCTCTGATACCAAATGGAAGACCTAAAGCTTAACCAATACATGAACTAGCCAAAAGAATGATTACAAAATAATGCGAAAATGAGTCATTAGTTACAAATCCGGAGATGAAGAAGCGGCCATTAGATTTCTGTCGGTGTAAGCGATTCGGTTGGTGTAAAAGAGGGCACCGTGATCTTCACAGTGCTTGTCACGGTCTTCGATAGGCTCAGCACCACCTTTTGATCGGATGAATATCGGGGATGGAGGCTAAACTTGAGAGTAAATCTTAGCAAACAAGTGCCGGCCTCTTTCCTATTTAAAATATGGCACAGGCTATCAGGACCGAACCAAAATTCATTGAAACGCTCCCGATCAAGGCGCGAGATGATGAGCTTAGCCCCAAAATTTTCGGCTCTGTTGGTTAAGCCGAAGATCATAACCAACACCACTTCCCCGTCCAGATGTACCTCGTGCAGAAGAAGGTGGTGCCGTGGACGAGGGGGTGGCTGGCCATCCAGGCGTTCAGCGCCGGCTGCTTGCTCATCAGCGTCTTCGCCTCCGTTGGCCCCGCCGCCGGAGTGTTCGGCTCGGAGACAAGCTAAATGAACTCTGCAAAAAATTGTGGTTGCATGTACATTTGTGCAGTTGTCAGTTATTTTTCAGGTGGGAACTGCATCAACATGGTCTGTGTATAGCTAGGAATGAGTTGATTTGTGCTTGTGTTTGGGGCAATCAAGTTCTACTTTATATGAGAAAACTTTGTGTATAAATAGGTAAGAGTAAATGGGCAAAAATGCACTTTAGTGGTACAGTTACATACCCGTGCTGCTGCTACCACCTTTCAGTTCCTGAAGTGCAGCAGCATCTTCCGCTAAAGAGGACTTCATCAGGAAGGTTTTGTACACGAATAAGCTTATAGTTGACCAACTGGGTAAGCACTTACAAGGGAACAAACCAGAGGGCTATTGAAGCACCAGAAACATTAGCGCCAATAATTTAACAATCGTATATTCATCTCTCCACAGTACAAACGTTCTTTTAATGGGGGCATACAGCAGGTTGAGCTTGAATCACATGGGATACTCACATGCATAAGCACCCAAGTCACTAAAGAATAATAAAATCGGTCGTGAGTATATCCGACAAACCACACCAGGATATTTTACAATGTCATTTTTACAAATTTCGTCCATGAGAAAAAAGTTCGAGACAGAGCTTCAGTAAATACACAGGGTTTGAAGCTATTCAGCATAAATTACAAAAATTGATGCTTCTTGAGTAAATTTTAGACAGATACAATGAAGTTTTATAGATCTAGAGGAATCCACTCGAGTTCTAACTCCATCTCACCTGATTCTACGTTCTGCAGCTTTAGGTGCACTTCCTGTTTTACCTTGCCCGCAACAACATTGACAGTGCTATCTTTCAATAGGGCATTGTCTCTGGTCATGAACCACCTTCCAATTTGCATGTCACCAAGACGCGAAGGATCTCCAAAGGCCATGGCAGCTGTGATCATTGGTTGGAGATCTATCTCCGCTTCCCCCATGATATCGTCAGCAGAGAACATATCATGGTCATACACTTGCTGGAAATATAGAGATTATATACGTTATTTAGGTGTGGTGAAAAATCAGGAGCATTAGCTTGGTTGCTTTGTTATTATGCACAAAGACTACAAGATTCCATTAAGGATTTCTTCACTCCCATATTTATGTATTTTCATATATGCACATTGTGGTTGTACACTCACTTGGTTGTATAAATTTATGGAACTATTGCACACAAAAAAGCTCTGTCAAGAACTAAGAAGTGTTAACATCACAAGCTAATCATCATGTGTATACTGCCATACCGGCCCATTGGTACAAATAAGTTTTCCCCTCGGAACTAGTGGACTACATTTAACTATGCATTTGAAAAACTAAGGAACCAAAGATATGGAACGTGAACATGATAGCACATGTAATATTTTAAAGCGCATCAGAGAAGGATCGTTATAGTGAGATTTCGCTACACTGAAATTTCAAGGAAAATAATGATAACCATGAAATGCTCTTCTTCATCTCTTTTTCTAGCAGTACAGTATGTTGCAAGCCATAACTGATACTGATGCAAGTCACACTTCTTAATAGGAGACTTTTTACATCCTTGGAAGGTATCAAAATATACATTGAGCTAGTACAAAGAGGTACTCAAGTTTAAAGAGTGGAGATACCAAATAAAATATGATGCTATGGTTATTCACTCACAATCTTGGAATAATCAATGTAATCGAGCCAACTATTTATGGACTTCTTTTTTTCATGTGAAAGTCGGGAGCTTTATTACTCATGAACCGCGATACAATCACTTCGGAGGAAACTGAGTAGGAATCAAGGGCCCATAGTTATGGCCTTCTGTTGAATTTCAGCATTATGTGCATAATGGTGTTTAAGTGGCTTTGTAGTTGTTCAACTCTTTTTTTTTTGTAACTGAAATCAGGGAAGAGACCTGTAAGCAAGGTTCTCTAATTCATCACTATCACTATTATTCGAATTAGATGCCTGTGGAAAGGAGCAAAATAATTTCCAGAATGCAAATAAATTCAATCAAACTTACAAGTTTTAAAGGTCCATAATTTCGAGGAACTGATAGCTTAAGCACCTCATTCCATACCGGGTTCAGGTCACTCTTTTTAATTGTTGTTTGAGCTTTCTGCAATCAGGACCAATAATTGAATGCTTTCATGAATAGATCAGCATAACAAACACAAATTATTTATGTATGTCCGGAATGAAATAAAAGATACCTGCTCTCCAAGTGTTAAAATAACATATGGATCACTTGTTAGCATATCTCTGATGGCCAACTGGGTACCTTTTACCACTTTAATGTTGAGCGCTCCAACAAATTCTCTTGTATCCTCCTGTGACCATTTGCAAGGGTAAGGCTGATTGTCTGGAACTCTGGAACACTAAAATTATGCAGCTTCCATGAAATATGCTCCATTGCAATTGCTATGCACCAATCTTTTCAACCCAGAAAAATAAAAGGGTTAATAAATCTCTACAGCTGCATCATCTATGTTTCAGCATAACAACTTACAAGGACATCCTTCCTTGAAGTGCTAGAAAAACTGCTATCGACACACTTCACAGAATTGGTAGATTTGAAAGATGACTTTGAGGAAATGCGCAAGCTTGGCTTCAAAAAATCTTGTGTCTCATACTTGGCTCTGTGTATTAAAAGGATAAAAGATTAGTAATGAAGTAATTTTGATGACATTATACAGAGTATGAAATGGAACAATTATCAAACCTTATAAACTTGGTCCTATATTCCATTGTCGAATCCAGTTTGGGTTTTGGGTGATCCTTTGGAAGAAATGCCTCATAAATTGAATTTGCATATGAGTTTCCACCAACCTCAACCATGGAGTCAATGTCGCTATCAGACCAATCATCCAAAGTCACAGATAAAACCTGATAAAGAACAAGTGGAGCAATAAAGATGGATTTGAAGGCGCACTCACTTATTAGGTATAGTCTGAGGGGGGAAAACATACAAAATCCATATGGGCGTATTGGGATAATTATTTTGGAAGAACTCAAAGTGATGAAGAAATTTCCAGATGTTAAAATAACCTTTGAAATGTCTGGTCCAAGGGCCCTGTGAACATCTCCACACTTTAAGCAAAGAAATACTCCAATATTTGCAGACCTGAAATGCACAATAAACAAAGCTTATATAAAGTTAAGATAGAATGCACGCAAAATCGAAAAAGGGTCTTTACTTTTTTTCAGTGTGCAGTTATTGTAGTACACAACATGGCTATGATACAAAAGCTATGTGTGTATTGATGTACTTTCACGTGATAAATTTATTGTCCAATTTATCTATGTAAAATGAAGAATATTTATGTAGAAAATCCATCAAAAATTGTCTCTCTTCTAAAATGGAAAAACATGATAAGTGCTTATATGGAAATGGTGCCTTTATCTGTGTAACAATGCCACTTACGCCCATTTGGGATCAGGTGCGCCACAATCAGCACATATCCTATTGTCGCTTTTTATCATGAGATCCTTCAACTTTCTTGCTTTGCCTACACATGGTGAAATATTATCCACACACTTGCATTTGGTATATCAGTGCCTCCTATGGTTCTAAAATAACAACATGACACATGGCATATAATCTAGCAGCTAGGATATGCTATGCACCTAGAATAGGCTTGGTTGACTTGATGTGTTGATAGCGATTAGCAGTACTCATCTTTGCGGTGTAACCCTGGATAACTCACAACACCAATCAAACTTCTTACACCTGAAGAAGACATAAAAGCAAGAGTCAATGATCAAAAACACAAAAGGAATAAGGCTACGGTAAAATATTTCTAAACATTTCCAAGTTCAAATAAGATAATTTCTCCAGTTTTTATCTCATAAGAGCACACCTCTATAATGCATGATAACCAGTGTTCAGCTGCCAGGCCCTCACCACAAAATGAGGTTTTCATTTGCCAATGGAAGCCAAATTTAAGAAGGTAGTCAAATAAATGAACAAACTTACATGCTCTGGGGGTAGCCTGGTTATTGAATTGAAATATTTAAGCATGCAAGAGAACTGGTTCTGGGGCTGAAACATATTTGGGACTCTTGGCTACCAAGCTCACGGAGCCGATTTGTCAATCTCTTCTATATATCTATTAATTTTGACAAAACCACGACTTGCGTTAGAATCTATACATATATGTAACTCAAGAAAACAGGTCCTAAAAAACAGAGGGCTGGAATCTCAAGACTAGCTTGGGAATAGACGGTTTCATAGCACTCGTCAGCCTAACCATTACCAGCTGTTGGCTGTGCTCCTATTGCTCCAATGCTACATCATCATTCGGGGGATACAAAGAGGCATCCTACAAGAGAAGAATAAGAAAACCACCAGTATTTTTGGCTTTCTTACAAAAGAAATCTGGGAGCAATCCTCCTTAATCTAAAAACAATATAGAACTTCGCTCGGCCACACCAATGAACCTGATTGCTCAGCGCCATCTTCAGATCTGAATGCCAAGTGATCACAAGCCCGAGACAACAACAACGGCCTAGATCAGGCAGGATAACAAGCTAAAATATTGTATCATGCATAGTGGGGGAGGATTCACGCAACGGGAGAGTTTGAGGGATTTGCATATAGAACTCGCAAAGCTCATCAGAGCTGGATACTATCCGTAAATTTCACACATTTCAGCTACTTTGAATGGACATTACATTGGATGCCATACTCATGCCAGGCGTGATTCATAATCATCCCAGATTCCACACAATCAGCTCTGAGATCTTAATCGCTTGTGCCAAACTCCCAATCGAACGGGGTACTAACTTCATGGTTGCGCCCCAGATCCGAAACGAGACGAAATGGCGCAAGGATCGATGGAGGAAACAGAAGTCAAATCCCCCTTACCCTCAGGATGGGGGACCAATCAAGCGGTCAAGCCATCAAACCGGACCAAACGATCAAATATACCTACTCCATCGAATCGCATCGCGCCACATTATCTACCCCGCGGATCAAGAGGTTAACCGCATCGTGATTCGCAAGCATCAAAATCAGCCAGCATAACCAACAATTGCAGCGTAGAAATGAAGGGGAACCAACCGGAGGGATCGCGGCGTCGACGGCGGCGGAGGCGGGTACCGCCGGCAGCTTCCGGGGGGGAGCGAGGTTGCCGGCGGTGGTGGAGCGATCGCCCCCCGGCTTCGTCGCGCTGGCTAGCTGGCTCGGTGGCTGTGGACGCGCAAAGGAAGCACGACGACGCGTGAGGAATGGTGAGGTTGGGCTATATGGGGTCCCGTATATTCTTTCTCCTATTTTTGTAGAGCTCTTTTTTTACGTGGACTAATTTCAACATGACTGTATACTATTTTTAATATAATACATAGTATTAGCTAGTACTATCTCCAGTCACAAATATTTATTATTTTATATATAAATGTAGTTAAACTTTTAAAACTTTGATTGTCAATATCATATATGTAGATTTGTCTTGGAGAATATCTTCATAATATTATAATTTTGTTGAATTCTATAAATATATTATAATAAAAATTAATGGTCAAAGCTATATTTAGAGACCGTGTCGATATCCCAAATGACAACTATTTGTGATTGTAAAAAGTATTTATTTATACTTACTTATTAACTAGTATTTATTTATACTTTTTTATTATCAAATTGTAAAAATGCTCTTAACAAAGTAATATTTATATTTAATTTCTACTACTTATTATATATTATTAATATAGATATCTCCGTTATCACTATAAAAAACAATAACTAGACTATAAACACACGTCACACATACGTGTTGCTACTTGCTACCCAACTCTGATGAACACGCGTGTCGGACCGAAGCCTCCAACGCGGACGGAGCTTGCTTGAGCTGTTCTTTGCCTATGTTTGGGCCGCTGCAAACTTCAGTGCTCTGTACTTTTGGTTCGGCTTGGTGAAACTGTCCTGGCACCGGACCGGGAGACACTTGAAGTTTTTGCCTTTAAGTAGAGTGACACGTGGTTTGTACTGCATCTGTACATGTCAAGCTAGTTTAAACGGTAAGACTTGGAGGAGATTTTGTAACTTTGCCTTCCAATCAAACAGGCAAATTTGATTTGGTCGTTGTTTTATAATAACACGATATACCATATCCACACAGTAATAGTAGAGCATAAACAACGTTCTACCGCAGGAAATAGCTCTGTTGTTATTCCTGCTTATAGGCAGCACAAAAAGTCTCGGTTATATCTGTGCGGCTCAAACTATGTATTTATATAACCTCGTCTTTCTAGCCAACATCTAATTGTAACTCTAATTTAATTTGGATGTTGTTCTATACTAACTGGTATATTAGTAGGGCTTAAAGAAAACACTTATCCGCGACAGGTCCTGTGATCTATGGTCATCGCCCGTCCATTGTATTTGTGCGGTTTAAACTATGATTTAAGCCTATATTTTTCAATGAGGTATAATGCATAAGTGGGACGTTCTGTAAAATGAGTAATTCGTCTTAATCTACATCGTCGAAATCCGATCTAAGTCTGGTATTTAGTAGCAAGTTCTTACCATTCAGTTTCTACGAGGTTATCTTCATTTGCTCCAACTGGTTGCGCATGTGGTCTAGCGTTTGGAGGCTCAGGAGGTGCTGCTGTCGACATGCAGATCCTGGAGATTGTGGTAAGAGATCTCTTCAGCACATATGAGTGGAGATTCAGTAACAGGTTGTGTGCAGATTAAGACTTCATGTTTTATGCTTATTTTAGCATGTTGCAACTTTTCGTGTAATTTAGTTTTATCTTATTGATAACATTTTTGTCACAACGTTGTAATAAATGATGCTGAGGCCGGAAGTTATTAAAAAAAAGTTTCTACGAGGTACGTTTCTGTGGAATCACAGGCATACATACCACTATACCAGCCTCCACTCCCAAACCGACGGCGATGGCCATGGCGTGGCTACCTCGGCGGCGGTGGCCGGTGGGTGATGGGCGCGACTGTTCTGCGACAGCACGTCGGCGGGGCATGGCGAGATTAACTCACCGAATTGCTAGTCTCTTTGATCGCCCGTACGTCTGTTCCCGTTTGTAGGCTTGGTGCGCGTGGATAGTTGCCTTAGTTGGGTGGGTGCATTTGTCTTCAGTCCTGGAATCTGAACCGGGGGAAGGGGAGGATTCGCAGCTAGGGTTCGTATTTTGAGTGTCTTCTTGGATTGTGGGTCTGTTGCTTCGATCGATCGTCCGATTCTTCTTGCGCCCTTAAGTACACCCGAGATTTTGCTTCAATCAGCATGGTATTTCGTTGTATGTTTATAAGCGATTAACCCATTAGCTTCAGTTTTGTGTCTGGTTAGATGCAGCGGAGTTGGTTGATTGGTTCCGGAAGGACCTCTCAGTCATGTTCGTTGCCATGGCGGCTGAGTTGCTTCTGATCTAGGTATTGGATTGGTTGGCCCCAGAAGAGGGTGGGATTTATGGAGATGGCACCGTTTTTTCCATTGATATCGCACATAAAGATTGTGCCATTGTACAGAAAATGTGCCGTTTTGTGCTTTGTTACCTCTTTTTGATGTGTTTGGAGATGCATATTGGTAGTGTTTTGTTTATAGCTCATGCTCATATACTTTCGTAGTTGCCATTCATATCCTACAGGAAATTTTGTCAGTAATTTTTATTCAATGTCCTCCCTTAATTGTTTTGTATACCATTTCTGCGGTTGATCTGTCCATTTCTGATATTCCATTATTTACTTGAGACTCAAAAGGTAAATGTATGCATCATATGTTCAACGCCCCTGTCATATCAAGCTTTTTAGTTCATTTGTTGCTATAGTTTTGTAATTTCTAGTATGTTGCAGGGCTAGGCTCATAGAGCCCCCAAGTTATGAATGAATATCAATCATGACGCAATTGAAATTTATCATGCTCAAATAGGCTAAGTTATATTAAGATACATCCAACCATAGAGTTCCATTGTGGCATATAGGTTTTATTTTTTATTTTTCAACGTCATGGTGTTCACTATTCAGATAATATGATATTAGCAACATCAACGGTATCAGCTTTCAAGAAAATATCTATTCTATGTCAGAGGAAGCGAATACATTTTACTTGGAGATCAAAAGTGGCCTTCTGCATTTGCCTCTATAGTCTACACATGCTCTTATTCACACCTTTCTTTTTTCTTTTTTTGTTGTTGTTGATATCACGAGCTGGGCATCCTACTGCACTTGATATCATGATATGTGAGCTCTACGAAACCTTCTGCAATTTCCTTTCTTCCTATTACATACTATGCCTGCTGTAGAAAGATAACATCCAACGGGAACGAACACTTTCCAGATGCTACAACAGATGAGCTCCTAGGAGTTAGTGGCTGAGTACTGTATCAAATTTGCATTGTTTTCCTGATTCTATTGTGAAATTATTCATGGTTTTGCTTGCTTATTGTTTATGCAGAATTAATGCAACTTGCATTATTTGTTGGGAGGAAATGACCACAACAAAAAGGTTGCTATGTGGACATCTGTCCCATGTGCATTGTTTGAGGTCATGGCTGAACTGCTGGTGGGCCAACGCACATACCCCACAGGCAGAGCCCTATTATTCCCCCAGGAAATGGATTCGCACGTTCTAGGTGACATCATGGAGCTCATCCAGGGGTTTATCAGCTTAGTAAGATTAGTTTTAATCCCCTGATTTTTTTTATGTTCGAACTTGAGCCATCTGAAGCAGTTGAGTAATATGTTAAGCCAATGCCTACCATGTTGATTTGTTTGAGTTTATTAACAACTGACTTTTTTATTATCTCTACTACTTCTAATTAGGAGTTGGTGGTGGTCCGTTCTCCTCCAGAGTATCTGATTCGTTGAATCTGATATGAACGGCTAAGATAGAAGAGGATTTAATCCGATAGTCCCACCCCTTCCTCTCGTCTTCTCACGCGCTCACGCAACCCGAACCGCTCCAGTCATAATGTTTTTCATCTCAAACCATTTTAACCCCGCAACACCCCTCCCTCTCTTGATTCGGCGCGCTCAGCTCTCCCTCTCAAATCTCTTCGGAGGAACAAGCATTTCTTTCTATTGAAACATAACTAAAATTAGTTCTCTTTGCAAATAATTTTTTTGTCGTAAATTGAGTTTCTGTTACAACGTACGAGCACATGACTAGTCTATTCTATATTTTCACTTGGTTTTCTTGCCAATTTTCTGCCCCCTCTTGTTACCGCATAACCTATTGAATCATTTTGTAATTCTCCGGTTGTATTTCGGTTATCCATATTTAATATGTTTTAAGGCCAGTAACTAACCTTTTGTTTGGATGTTCACTTTTACCACTGCTGCGTTGTAATTCCGCATCTAGTTCCTACTCCGATAACAATAGTCAATAAAACAAGCAGCTGCAACTGCAAGCATGGGCACGCAGAGCTGAGAGGGTGCAATAGGTGATAGTGTGGGTGACCGTCCTTCAAGCTGCAGCTTCGTTACATGGGATACCTTTTGTTATCATCCGGTTAACACTTTGAATAGGTATGATTTTTCATAACTAATGCTATTTTCTTTGTAGAAAAGGGCACTCTATGTCCCAAGGCAGTTTTGCAATGAAAATATAATGATTCTGCAAACTTGTTTGGATTGAGGTTTGGACAGAAATGATAATGTATTTATTCTTGCAGTTGATTGGACTTTTTTTAAAAAAAAATTAGAACCTGCATTAAACTTGTAATTTTAGAAAGACAAGACTTGTATTTTTTTTTAGGAAGTCAAGAGTAAAAAAAAAAACTCAGTTACAAACCTCCCCGTCCTTGTCATGGTTGGATTGTTGGCTTGTTGAGATCCTTGTTATGTTGATTGGGTTCATTATACTGAACAAACATGGGATCCCACAGATGTTGGATGAGATTAATCACGAACTGAGCCATCTTTTTTTTTTATCCCTCTAAGAAACAAACCATCTCTTGGCATTCATGATGAGGTTAACACATTCATTTTGAGCTAGGTTCAAATGTTGCCCAGTTGGCATTTTCTAGGACCATGTCATCTACCATGTGTTTATCAAATGAAATTTTTATTTATTAATTTCCTGAAACTGGGCCAGCTACCAAGTTATGGTTATTTCAGAGGTACAGCATGTGGTTACTTGTCAAATTCTTCTGTAGTAAAATATATACTTCTTATCAAATTATCAGGTTCTCTGCAAGCTACAGCAAATAACTCACTAGCAGGCGAAACATGTAGTTTCAATATATCGATTATAACATAAAAACCAAGCACTGTAATTTTTAGACACTGGCTATGCATTTGCGTCTGTGCCATATGCACCTGATGTGATTGATAATTCTGGAACATCAAGCTGTGGACCTTGAAAGTTCACTGTAAAAGGCATATGAAGATGAGTGACCATCTTAATCTTTGAATACTCCTGCTTATTTCATACTACATTTCTTGGTGCATCCCCAACTGTAATGCACGAACCATTTATAACTTTTGTGTTTGCGCTTTGCCATGTTTATGTACCTACCTGTATTTGCATAGAAGGATTTGCTTATTCATCACAAAGTTGAACTGCAATCCTCATTCCTCAATTCTTGCAAAAACACTATGCTTTTTCTTTGTAACAGTGCACAGCCTTGTTCAACTAGGAATTACGTGGTACAAAAATGATTTATCGGTTATCAGTTTCTAGTCTGTGGAATAGTTGTTACATTATAGATTTCTTCATGGCCAGTGTCTTTCCTGGTAAATGTTTATCAATCAATTATGCTGAGTTGCTGACAAGTGACACTTGGCTACTGTTAAATCTGTCATGATTTTTGCTTACAAGTGACAACTGTTCTTGTTCATCTTATTTACAACATTATACTCTGAGGATACCCTTTCATAATATTATTTATCGATTTTCTTTTCTTTTTTCCCATTTGCTGTGGAGATATATATGATAGAACTTACTCTGCTTGAGTT
Organism: Otatea glauca; assembly: GCA_036346275.1. Lineage (NCBI taxonomy): Eukaryota > Viridiplantae > Streptophyta > Magnoliopsida > Poales > Poaceae > Otatea > Otatea glauca. The sequence continues at coordinate 47,260,573 of CM070714.1, forward strand.
GAATTTTAGTTTATAAACCTGCCTTTTGTCAATACAGTATTCTGTTAAAGAACAATGCGAAACTTGGTTGTAAACTTGCATCACCAGGAGAGAATTGCAGAAAGCCCACCTGCCATCTTCTCCTTATCGATGCATGCAACTTTCATTTGTTCGGTCTCTGACTTTTGATTTTGCAGCTAACAGACTATGCTGTTGGGTTCTTTCTTCGGATATTACAAGTCCAATTCCGAGTGTTTCAGGCTTTCAGCCACAGAAATGCAGTGCTACTGGACCAATTGGCGGCTTTGAGATGGGAAACCCAAAATTAACTGAAGTTGTACATAGGAAAGGATGAACTAGATTCAGAAAGTCACAAACCACAAGCGCAGTGAGTCTAGGCAAATACATGAGGGGGAAAAATCGCCCTTGTACGTTGCTGTTGATTTTGCTCTTTTTTGGTATGCTCGTTGATTTATACATCCTTGCTAATTAATTCAGGATCGTTAAAGTGGTAAATTATCAGGTTTGTTCGGTGGACAAATTTACAGTATCGTCCGCCGAAAAAGTACACTTACTGCATATATGATATCCATCATTTGACCTCGTTGTTTGCACAGTTTTTTTTTTCTTCTAGAGCACCCTATCTATATTATATTGCTCCAGCATCTGCAGCGTATCAACGCCTTGCGCAGGTTTCTTAAAAAATCGCTAAGCTCAGTACAGGTAGGCAAGTGACAGCCTACAGTGGGCCGGGGGCCCCTTGTCTGAAATCTATAATAACTACCAACCAGAATTGGTAGCATTGGATACCTGCACTGCATTCCAGTGCTGCAACTACCATTTTGTTTTGAGTTGAATGTTCTTCTCCTGCGAGAATGCCTCCCCCTGGACCAAAGGATCGGGATCTCATGTTCTCATGGGGTTGGTAATTGTTGCTACTTGGGTCTTTGGGATGGTTACTGATCCCATTTGTTTATTTCTGATATATATATACACACAAACACTGTTGAGACTGAATTTTACCATGTTGCTGTCCAGTTGTTTAGAAACACTGAACTAAGCATTACGTCTGATCATGAGATGGACGATTCGGATTTTTCATCTGTTTTGTCATGGGGCTCTGGCAGCAAGGAGACCAGGCATATACAGTTCATTTTCACGCCTATAAGGCAGGTTTTTTTTTTTTTTTGACTGAGGAGGTAGGCCCCCGATTTCATTAAGGAAACAGGGTTCGACTACAGCCCAAACAACAGAAAAAAGAAAAGAAAAACGCACACCACTGAGGTGATGAGCACCGTCATCTCCTCGCAACCATTCTTACCAACGGACTAACAGGAAACTAAAAACAGTCTAAAGCAGAACAACCAAAGAGACCAAAACAACCAGAACACAAGTTATTGCAACATAGCAGACAACGCCTCCAGGAAGCCGATCAAACTTGACTCTCTCCGTCTTCTTCATTAGCCTCTCGTCTTCGCGTCATCGGTCTCCATCCTTGCGCCTGGTTAAAAGCTTCAGTTGCCACCCGCCAAAGCCGTCTGGATCCCAAGAGCATTGCCTCGCGCCATCTTTCTTTCCGCAGTCCAGCCTAATAAATATTCAATCAAATGACAAACCTGAAAAACCACTACTGCAGGATCACAAGGCATCTTCCTTCGAAAACAAGCATCATTTCTTGTTTTCCATGGGCAGGCGGGTAAAATATTACATACTTTTTACCATTCTAGTGAGGTACCAAAATTTACATCGAACTAATACCAAGATGTACTTCTTAAGGACGGTAAAAAGTCTCGAAAATTTGACTTCCATTCTCCTAATCTATGGTTGGTTTGCGCTTTGCGCCATGACATCTTTAACCTTGCAGCCGGAGGGGATTGATTTCATTTCAGATCCTGGAGACCTGGACCAAATGGACACTAGCACCGGTGTTCCCACCAGGAGATGTTGGCGGACGGATTCTCTGCCCGGTTTTCTCGCGGCGCAATCAAAACACAAGCTTTCCCTCTCTATTCTTTTCCTTCTCCTTTCTCGACAACAGCCTGGCTGATTGGGACACACCTGTGGGTTATCTCCATTCATCCTGCGTGGCTCGACGAGTAATCCCTATGAACCGTCTGCCTGTAATGGTTATCTGCTCATCTCCCATCGGCTCGATCCGATGTCACTCGAATCCTGAACAGGCGGTGTGCTGTGTGGCAAATGGCAGGCGCAGATAATTTTTTTTTATTTTCAATACTGTTGTTTTTATCATTGTCTCACAGTTGCTTAATGTTCTGGAAATCATGAATGGTTCAGTGAGGCATGAAAGTCGTCGTCCCTGTATCCTAGAGGTGCTACCCCTTTGCATTATTGACGTCTGGAATGTATATGATGAATAGAGTTTTTATAGTAGGAGAGGTGGCACTGATTTACATTTAAAATCTTGTACCTCTTCCTCGCAACAAAAAAAAAACTTATACCTCTTGATACATTCGGTCTTTAAAATTTTGATAGCTCTTGGTACTTCGCGGTACATTCAGTATTTAAATTTGGAATAATTGATGATTTGCTCTCATTTACTTATGCCATTAATCATTTACTCCGTGATGTCTCACTAACATGCGGACCCTGAGGCCACATGTCAGTGAGACAAATAGGGCAAATGATCAATTGCACCGACTAAAACGGGGCAAATGATCAATTCTCACTTAAAATTTTGATAGCTCTTAGTACTAGCTTAATGTTATTTCAGTATCTTTCAAAGATGGTAAAAAGTCCCAATGTATTTTTCTAGTTAGGGGTTAAACATATGACCTTATGCTTAGATAATGAACTCAATCCTTTTCTAATCCTCTCACACCTTTTTTTTTTTCAAATCTAGCCCTATGCAAGAGCAATTACAAAAATAGTTCTCTCGCTAATCGCGAAAGCACTGCCACATGTCACGCCTGTGTATCATGGTAGCTCCTACTGAGCTACGGCAATGCGACAGCGACGGGTCTCCTAGCCTAGCCTGTCGAGCCCCCGTAGCTCGGCAGCACACCCACGCCCTATCGAGCTACCCGTGCTCGGCAACACATGCAAACTTATTTAATCACTCAGGTACTTAATTAATCACTTAACTAACTAATAACTCACTTAACCAATTAATCACTCACCTAGTTTGTTTTGCAGAGGAGTGGTAGCTCGGCAAGCTATGCAGGGGGCAGTTGGTCCATCGCTACCGCGCTGCTGTAGCTCGATAGGAGCTAACGTGGTACACACGTGGACGTTTCTGCGGTAAGAAAGAAAACTATTTTTACAATCACATACACATTAGAGCTATATTTGAAAGAAAAAAAAGTATGAACTGCTAGAAAAGGATTGGAATACTTAGATAACCTCTAATCGTCCCTAGACGTAAAATACATTTCTCTTTTTATGGTCAGAGAAAACGCTATAGCAAAAGCAAGGAGACAAGCTTCAGCATAGTGTGTACGCCCGGAGTCATATCTGTACTGGCCTGTCCTCACCTATCACCACATGTATTTTTACAAGTTTCGGTGGTACTATGGAAATAACACGTAAGCAAAAGAGAAGAAAGGAAGCAGGGATGAAGTCGGTCTTTCCTATCTCCTTAATTATCGGAAGAGATTTATTTTGGTCGAAGAAATTTAGGCCTCGTGATTAAGCAGGGATGAAGACAAAATGCGTGTGTTAACGTCTTTGATTTTTGACAACCATGCGTAAATGTAGATGTAGAGACTGAGAATTGTATATATGTATGAGTAAGTATCTTGTTATCGTACGCTCTACATATTATTCTTCGCAGCTAGTAACTCATGTCTCACGACATATATTTTTTTCAGCATGATGATAAACTCACCAAGGTAGAACACAAGAGCTCAGTTTACAGCATGTAAGTACGTGTAAATGAACCTGTATTATTCTATCTAGTGCAATCGTGGGTCGTGTTCCCTTGTGGATTCGTCGCGACTCATGAAGAATGGGGACAGGTACAAAATGGAGATACTCTATCTATGATATTCTTTCATCAAAATTTAATAAATCCTCGCAAACTTAAAAATGAAAAAAATGGAAAAGAAAAGGTTTACCAAATACTATATGCTTTAAAATCCAGGAAATACATATTTGCATGGATGTGTGAAACCCGTGGTTCTAGCATAATTTATCCCCAGACTTCGAAGAGTTAAGCAGTAAATTTTAGCCAGACTAGCGTTCCTATGCTTTCTGAAGAACAATATGGAACTAATCCTATAACAGTATTCCCCTAAAAAAATCTTAGAGCGGTACTGTTGGTAGTGTAATTTAAATAGCAAAATTGCACACTTTTGTTTGAGGGACAAAACTGCACAGACCTTGCAAATGCAGCACAGACTTAGCTAAACCTGCAGCTGAAGTTACCAGCAGTACAGTGTTAGCTAAACCAAAGCTAATTTTTTTCTAGACCATTTCATCTTTTTTTAAAAAAATTAGCCACCGTATAAACATAATTGCACGTGCTTGTATACTACGACATGTGTTGTCGAGCTAGGGCTACCACCCTGCCGCGGTAAGTGTAGGCCATGGTTCCAAGTCTTTGCTAGCACTTTTATGGTCGAGGAGGAGACTATTTTTTAATGACGTTCCTATGAAGAGCTAGTTTTTTTTAAGTGAGAAGGCTAGAAAAGCTAATATTTGGACTTTTCGTTTGGGCATTTTCTCTAACTTAAAAGTTAAAAAGCCAAAGCTTAAATAAATAGGTGATTTTTATCTAGTCTTTTAAAAGCCACAAGCCTTCATATAACTAAAAAAACAAAAGCTATCATAGAGGAGTTTTTTTTTTTTGCTTAATGAGAGTTGGTTTTAGACTAATAACACTAAAGTTATGATAAAATTACTTTTAAGCTCGTCGAGCCAAAACACTCACTTTAAACTACCGTAAGGCAAAACATCAACCTAAATAAACAGTCCTAAATACTCTCTCTCTCTCAATTTCTCAACTTCCCAACAGTCTCCCGGCAATTTTTACCAACCGCCAAACCAACAGGCAGGAGACCGAGCGCCGCCGCGCGCCCCTTACCACCGCGTCGCTGGCATAACTAGTACTGTAGTACACATAGTGGTGGTAGTACCGCGCGCGGGAGGGCACCTCCCCTTATAAGCCCTCGCCCCCCTGCCCTCCCCTCCCCTCTCCTCTCCCTCGCCGCCGCCATCTACCAGAGCCTAGGCGCCGGGCGAGCTACCACGCCCGCGCACCCTAACCTAACGCTGCCACCCTCCCTCCCGCGCCGCCTCCGCCGCCGCCGAGATCCCGCTGTCGACGGAGAGGAGCAGCGGCAGCCATGTCGTCGGGACGGTACATGGCCTACTCGCCCTCGCCCTCCACCACCCCGCACTCCCCGCGCATCTCCGGCCTCCGCGCCTCCTCCTCCGCCGTCGCCGACCAGGAGAAGTAAGCAATCAAGCAACCTAACCCTGCGCCTCCGCCTCTCATCCCCTTGCTTGGTGTCGTGTCATGGGTGTGGACGGTGTGTGTTAAAGGGGACTGGGGGAAAGAGTAGCGGCAGTCTCCGCCGCCTCCTTTGGGCGGGGTTCGGCTCGGATCGTGACGGGGAGGCTAGATTCAGGACTTCCCAGTGCGGATTCGATGTGTTTTGGGATGCCTCCAAGGTTCTGTGGCTTGAATCTGATGTAGGCCGACGAGGTGTTGTATGGCTTTTTGGCATCGGATCTGATTCCCCGCGATGAGATCTCCGATTTGTGATAAAGGTTGCGTCTTGTCGTAGTTTCACCGGATTTTCACTGAGTTAAACAAGACAGTCGCTCATCTCAGTATTTACTTTGCTGAGGTCGGTGATGGCGTTATGATTTTAGATACTTCTCTCGTTGGTTTTTTTTGGGGGAATTTCCTGCTTTCAACCAAATTTTACGGAGGAGATAAAAGCTGAGTGGCAAGACCGGTGTGTTGTGTCTCACCCTTGTGACGAATGATCGAGTATGTGCCTATTTTTTGTAGGTACCTTGCGGAACTGCTCGCGGAGCGGCACAAGCTGAACCCGTTCATCCCAGTGCTCCCTCATAGCGTACGGTTGTTGAATCAAGGTGAGCTCTCATGTATTCATGCCATTCCTATTGTGATACATCTGACTACATGCGTGACCAAATAATGATCGAATTGCTAATTCTTCCGTACATTCAGACTATTCTGTTGCGATGCGGGAATCTTTGACTCTTGCTGCTTGTGTTCCTCTGAATTTGCTTCATACCTCCATTTTCATCTTCATAGTAATGGTTGCTTATGAGTGGTTATTCATTTACCTGCACAAAGGAAGCTGTCTTGTCTGCAACTGAGCTAGATTTAGCACAAAATATGTTGTTCATGTTGTGTGCAATTACTTTTGTGGAAAACTAGAAATTGTTGTGCACAATAATTATGGTTTTATTCTACCTGGTCACTGCTTAGATTTTGTTTTGTAGAACGAGTACTTTGTCATGACTGCCATTTAGCTAACCCCTACAGTGCTACTTAGTGGTCAATGTTTGCTCTCTTTTTTTCCCACTCTAGTTTGAACTCTCTCTCTCCCCCCCACGGGCAGTTATTTACCACATTGTCTCTCCATTTTATTTTGCAACTGTAGCGTGCAACTATTCCTGTCTTAGCAAATGACGAAAACTTAGGTGAATAATTTTTCTCTTCACCACCCTCCCTCCCTACCACTCCCCCACCTTGCCCCCTCATCACCTGCTTTGGTCTCAACTCTCAATCTTCCTCTTCACCAACTCATGCATTGTCAGCGAGCTCAATTTTCTTTGCAAGCTTGCCGTGTACACAACCCTCTTGTTGTAGCCTGACCCTATATAAATATGACTACACTAACTTGGCCCCAGGCATGCTGGACTATGCTTGCCTTTGACCTCATTCATCAAAGTTTATGTGGGTGTGCTGTTTGAAAGAATTGATTTCATAGTGTCTCATTTGATGATGATGCCCAATGTGTCAGGATTGGTGATGACATTGCAGTCCTGCAATTTTCTGTTGTTAGCATATGAGTCCTTTTAGGAGTATTCTGGTGAGTCAACATAAGAGGTGTTGAGTGGGTATCATTTCTTTGGGAGTTTTTTTAGAGTAAATTTCACAAAACTACAGGTTTTAGCACATATTTCACAAAACTACAGGTTTTAGCACATATTTCACAAAACTACGGGTTTTAAGAGAACTTGTGTTACAAAACTACAGGTTTTAGAATTGACTGTTTCTTATAGTAGGTATGGTAGTGTGGGCTCACATGACAGCCTCACGCGCCTCCATTTCCTGTTTCACTCATGCGAGGCTGCCATGTGGGCACACACTGTTAGACCTGTTACAAGAAACGGTTGACTCTAAGCCTATAGTTTTGTGACACAAGTTCTCCTAAAAACTGTAGTTTTGTGAAATAGAAATTAAACCTCGAGTTTTCCAATAGTTTGTACCAAAAAAAAAACTTGTAGTTTTTTGGATTTACTCTCTTTTTTATGTCTATCTGCTCAGCCTAGCCCACATTAATAAGATAATACTGTAGTGCCATTGGTACATTTTGTGAACTCAGTACTTCTTGGCTCTTTGAGTTTCTTAGTGGGGATGGCATTTGTTGAGATTATCATCATGCACTCGAGTTGTTTAGCAACATATGCAGCAAAGGTTGCTTCACATTTTGAGGAACAGAGAATGTCGGTCATAGTGTAATACACCCTTGCCAGATTGTTCAATGAGAGGCAACAATATGTTGGTAGAATGGAATTTTATTTAGTGATTTATGGATGCATGGTTGACATTTTGGTCTGTTTTGGGTGAATTGAGGATGTTAAGATGGTGTTTCAGGTTGCCATTGTGCTTAATGCCACAGCTTGCATGCTTCTGAAAAGGGTGTTTAAGATTCACATTAAGGGCCTGTTGGATAGTTTTTTATTCTTAGGATTTAGTTCAAATTTGAATTAAATCCCCAAAATGCCCAAAGAAATCCCCCTCATCCAAACAATCCCTAGGCTGGAGCTTGATGAGAGGATAAAAAAAGCAATGTGGTGATATGTCTCTCTTGATGAACATGGATGGCATGTCTATGGGGGCAATATATCCTTCCTTGATGGGGATCATCTGTGGTTGAGGAGATTATAAATTTGATGTTCCGCTAGGCAAGCTCCAACTTAGTGGGATGAAAGCCAGTGTGCTTGCTTTTTATACTTGTAAACAGACATTAAGTGTACACAACAAATGCAAAATTTTAATCATCTATTGTACACCTTTTTTTGACTTTGTTTCCATTTAGTTGTTTCTACTGTATATCTTTTTGTTTTGTTTTCACCGAGTTTTACATGCACTAAGTATTCTTCTGCTGCTCAAATTTTTTACAGTGCACGTATTAATTTTTATTTACATATCTTCTCAGCATAAATTTTTTAGAGCTACACAACTATGTATAGTTTGCAGTTGACACTGTTATGACTTTGTTAACTTTAGATTGTAAACGGACAAAGTTATTTTATATTAGTGATTTTACACTAACCCGTCAGGTATATGTATGCATTTGCTAATCACTAATTCTAACTGCTAACTTTCTATATCTTGTTCTTGAAATTGCAATGTTGAAGCAGAAATTTTACGTGTTTCCACACTATTGGAGAACGCGTCCCTTTTAAATCACAGTGGCCTTGAACATGGTAGTCCACTAACAACGGGAGGAATATATTCAAATGGAGCAGCAACTGATATGAATGGGTGGCCATCAGCATTTCAATCAGAAGTATGGATACTGACCATTTAACATAACTTACTCTTCATGCCTAATTTACCATTTATGAAAGTATAGATCAGGTTTGTTCTAACTGATTTTGACACTACTGAAACTGATTACATTCCTGGTACTGCTTGGTCCTTACGCTAACTTGCTAACTTTATTATCCCTTCCAGGCAGTGGGTTCAAAAGAATGAAAGATGCCATTAAACTCTTCTCTGTATTGCAACTGTTGGAGTTTGGATAACATGCTAACACTGATTCACTAATTTGGCACCATATGCCAAAGGTCCAAGCAATATGTTAGTCGCCATGCTAACGTCAGAGTTTGCTAATTGGCCTAACCATGTTACTAACTATTTTATATTTCATTGATGCGCTTGAAATCAGTTTGAGATAATTATTACATGATATTTATGACTATCTGATTTGGTAAAACGGCAATGCCCTTGTGAATCTGTATAATATCGATATTGAAACGAATGGTGGTAAACCTGTCCTTATTTGTCATAAATATCGTGTTGTCACCTTTTGGAAACCTTAGCTTGTCAAGAAAACAACTGAACTGAAGTATAGAACCCACATGCCCAACAGTAGTTGGGCACCTCAACACTCTTGAAGCATAATCCTATAACTATTCTGATTGCTCATAAACCATCTGCGGTTGACTATAGTTTTTACATTTGGCTTTATTTATGAGCCTTTTCAATTGCTTACTACAAAAATCTACTCCCGTTGCTCCATACCCAATGCTCTTATTGAAAAAAGAGGTTATAAATGATCAACCTGTGTGACCATTGCAGAGTTCACTAGCTTATAGCTGGCTCGGAGGTTCTCAAGGCAGCTCCTCTGGACTAATTGTCAAGAAAACAATGAAGGTTGATATTCCGGTAGACAAATATCCGACAGTAAGTGTGCTGTTTCCTAAGTTGTTATACTCTTTAATTGCTATATCCTGATGTTGCTTTTTATGTTTATTTTTTCTAGTACAATTTTGTTGGTCGCATCCTTGGTCCTAGAGGAAATTCCTTGAAACGAGTGGAGGCAACTACTGACTGCCGTGTGCTAATAAGAGGTCGGGGAAGCATTAAAGATCCAGCTCGGGTAAAACTCCCAATATCATGCTTCTTAATCTCATTAATTAGGTAGAGCTGCAATTCTGAAGTGTACTAATTGGTTATGTGTTTTAAGCAAGTTTTATTTATGACTAGAGAAGAACTATATCATTGGCACCGTTCCTGTGGTCATCTCATTCTGATCTTTAAGCCCATGTGATAGATGAAACCAGGGTTTAAGTTTTCAGTGCCACACGGACTCTTACTCTCTAGTTAGCTAAAACTGGCTGTTTTCCTGTTTTTTCTCCAGCAGCTTTTTTATTTTGCCTTTTGTTTTATGCATTTTCAAGTTTATACATTTCTCTGAGATTGGATCATCACGAGAACACATTCCATCGAAACAGCATAAAAAAATCACTTGATTCTGGTGCAAAAAGCCCATACCTGTTTCCCCAGAACTGCTCTGTTTCCAGCTGGAACCATCTATTCTTCAAGTGCTCTTATTTGCCTTTCTGCATGTGTATATATTCTGCAAATTTCTGTTTGTTTTGTATTTCAGTGGAATTTACCTTGTCTCTTATGCTAATGTTTTGTAGGAGGAAATGATGCGAGGCAAGCCAGGATATGAACATCTGAATGAACCCCTACATATATTGGTTGAGGCAGAGCTTCCTGTTGAAATTATTGACGCTCGTCTGCTGCAAGCCTGTGAGATCCTTGAAGATGTACTAAAGCCTGTGGTATGTATGCTCTTGATATCTCTTATCTTTTAAACTCTTAAACTGGTTAGGTTTGTTTTATCTTAGACCTCGTGAATTATTCTGCAGAACAAATGCCTTAAAAGTTCTTGTTTTCTCCTACGCAGGATGAGTCTCATGACTTCTTCAAGAAGCAGCAGCTGCGGGAGCTTGCCTTGCTCAATGGCACCCTCCGTGAAGAAGGAATGCAAAGATCTGGTTCGGCATCCCCTTTCCACAACAGCCTTGGAATGAAACGAGCCAAGACAAGGGGGTAAAAAAGGCTAAGTGTTATGAAGGGAGAACCAATCATCTACTCTGAGACCGATACTGAGTATTCCTATGGGTTTGCCTTGCTGGCTAACGGCCCAAGAACGGTCTCGCGCCGCCAGCATCGGAGCGCCCGTACTTGATAATACATATATCTGGAGTTGTGTTTCCTGCTACTGGGGTGGTTTGGTTATGGCAACATAGGGTTTTGAGCTATATATTGGGTTGTGCAGAGTTTGGTAGCGATGTGGTTTGTGTATTGCTATGAACTGATGGCTGGGGTTTTGATATAAGGCTCTGAGCTTGTATTTGAACTTTCGAAGACTGATCTAAGGATGCTATTTGGGATTGAAGCGATGTTGTGACTAGTGTACGCTCGTACTGCTTATCAGTTACTGTAATAGATAAGCAACGGTGCTTGCGGTATTCCATTCCAACATCTCAATTCTCATTTGACACTGTCAATGTTTAGTTGTAATGTTGTATTTACTGGTACTTGAATTCTATCTTCAGCAATTCCGATTTTTTCCTTCCAAGAATTTGTTATAATCAAGAGTTCAGGACTATGATATTGATGGTAAAGTGAGATCTGAGGTAAGATTACACGTCCAACAAGGCATCTACTACCGCAACCCAGGGAACTGAGCAAGCTCAAAATTCAGGATCCACGTCCAGAATCAGTATTTCCCCTGAATATGCAGGCAATAATGTGTTTCTCCTGAATATGCGTATTTCTCCTGTATATGCGGGCAATAATATGTTGGTTAGCTATCGGTATTTCTCCTGTATATGCAGGCGATAATATGTTGGTCAGCATTTCTACAGCGTACGATGTGCCGGCCATGTGCTGATTGCCAACACCGCCACTCCACCGACCAACGCCGCTCTCCACACCCCATTCTGACGATTCATATGGATGTACGAGGCACGCATCGTTTGTTGCCATGCTGGCGTGTCGGCCTGTCGCATGATTTGGCGCGTCACCGTGTGCCTGAGGCCCCCGCGGTCGTGGAGGCCGAGAGGGCAGGTTAAAGGTCGCAACTCGCAAGCAGCAGGGCGTGGCGACGGTGATGCCGGGGTCGGGGTGCGTGGCGCTCGCGACGTCTTACCACGGCGCACTTCGATCACAGCCCGCACATGACAACCGCAACCTCGCGCGCCTCCGCCCGCCGCTAGATCGGCGGCCGACAAATAAAATAGCAGATTTGCCATCAAACTACTTTCATATAATTTTTTTTACTAGTTTATAATAGCTGGGTGTGCTTCACTTTTTTTTTGAATCAGAGATTTACTCATTGATTAATAGTAGGATTATAGTCCTCCCTTAGTCAATTACGTAAGAAATCCGGTGCTTGTCGTTGGAATTATTTCATTGGAAAAGGTTAAATGGGTATTTGAGTTGGGTGTGGGACTTTAGTCTCACGTTTGCTTAGCTAGGTAGTGGAAAATCAACTTATAAGGGAAGCGCTTGAATAGACTTAGTATGAGTTATGGCAAGACTAGATGTACATATGGTTGACTACGTTAAGTTATGTACACGTACACGTGTTTATCGAGCGACTTGTGACTTAAACTTTTGTCACATGTACCAACTATGCCTCATCACTTTACACCTCGACTGCTGACGTGGCGCCGCAGACTTAGTGATACGCACGTTCTCATGCGGTTAGTCCGTTCGCCCACAAAGCGAGATTTCAGGAGCAGTTCTTGGGATCGTGGCAATTCGATCTGAGATCTTGCGATGTGGTTTTGGTTGGATGCGTCTGAAAGACGTCCCTGTACGTGAAGGTACACGACGGAAAAACCAACCTTATCTTTCTCTGGCGCTCTTTGATTCCTCTGGTGCTTGCTGCCACCTGAGCTATTTCGTTCCTTTGCCCATCGTGCAACGGGTGTAAGGGAGCGCAGTGTTTCCGATCTGATGCTGGCCTTTGATGACCTACACGAGAGATCGGCGATTAGGTTTTTGGGAAGCACCACACCGCGCGACTGCTCGTCTTCGTGTCGCTTCTACGTAGCTTCTTTTTCTTTATCAAACCCGTCGTAAGTGTGTAGGACTGACTAGTTGTTGGCCCAAGCAATCTTTCTATTGTGATTAGATCTAATGAGAATGCATGCTACTATGATAGTATTGTGTGTGTATCAGTTGGGCTATCTAGCATATGTAGACGTGCATCTTTTACTAGTATGTTATGTATTTATTGAATATTTGTTGGTTGCTAGTAATATTGTTGTAGACATAATATTTATCTTTATGTTTTTATTACATAACTATAGAATTAAATTAACATTAGGCCATCTTAATTTTCCAACACTTGTAACCACATACACTAATCATTTCCTACCGAGACTTGTTTTTCACAAAGATGGGCTGCAACATTTGCCGACCTCCAGGCAAAAGACACAAGACCCCTACTAAGCTCCTGAACTTCACCCAGAATTTGTTTAATTTCCGCTCCATGGTGGTGTCGATTCTTCCAAAGATTGACAAAAGCAAGAGAATCTGTCTCCAAGATCACTTTCTCAAAATGACCTACCACCGCAAGCCTAACTCCATCACGCGAAGCCAACGCTTCTACATCCAAAGCACTTGATACATGGCCGCCCATACCAAATTGTCTGAGCTATCTTGAACTCGCCGATGGCGTCTCTCACAACCACACCCGTTTTGCACCAGATTGCTCATTTTCGCCGAAAGCTCCGTCAACAGTCACCTTCAGAACACCCTCTGGAGGTCGGGACCACATGCCACAAAGGATAGTAGCCGCATCATGTTGTGAACATACGGATCCATCCACAAGATCTTCCGTTCACCTACTCGGGTGTAGAGCTGGTAGCTTCACATTGGAAACATCTTTCATGGCCGACCAAAAAGATCTAGCATAACTACACTCGGTAAGTATATGTAGCATGGTTTCATCCCTCGTACCACGAACCTCACAAAAATCAATTCTTTCAATGTGTCTGTTTCTCAAGTTCGCCCTCGATGGCAAACACCCATGAGACACCTTCCACCAGAATACTTTTATCTTTGTCGGAACTGACAACTTCCAAATTCGTCTACAAACCGGATTTGACTCCCCAAAGGAGGTTGATGCGGTCAACCCATTATTTTCTATAATCAGAAGGTGATATGCAGATTTTTTGAAACTAAGTATCATAAGAGAGAAAATAGCAGTAACCTTCGAAAAGGAAATTACAAAGATACCGACCAACACCAGCATACTACTGTGCCGACCACGAGCCGACCACTGCCATATACACCACCACCCTAACCCGAAACTGGAGGGTTGGACGCCGATCAAACTGCGGAGGCACGACTCCAGTGACGACACACCACCACCGAGCTCACCACGAGGGAACGACACCACGACCCTCCTAGAGGGCATCTGCTAGCTAGAGCACCACAACCACAACCGTAAAGTGCCAGCATGAGCTCGTCGTCCTCCTACTTCTCCTCATCGTCCTCCACAACCTCCTTCAGATAGTGAAGGAGATGGGGATCTGCGACTGGTCGTCCTCACGCACTCGTCATCCCTCGGCACTCGACGCCCTCCTTCCCCTCGTCGTCCTCACTGCAAGGTCCGCCGCCTGCTGGCCCTCAGTGCACCGCGCCTCCACGCGGCCAGCCTCACCTCCATCGCCGAGGCCTGCGCCCCGCTCACCATGCCCCCAATCTGTTGCATAGTCCGTCGCTTGCTAGCCCACACCGCTGTAGGATCAAGGATAACTGACTAGAGGGGGTGAATAGGAGGTTTTTGAAATTCTTCGGTTCTAATTGCAATAAATGATCAAGCAAAGTTAGAATTAAGATTTTTGACAATTAAAGCCTAAATTGTCTAGATTTCACTAAGTGCACCAACTAGCTAAGTCTAAGCAAATTGACAATCTTAGGTTCAAGATCAAATGATAAGATAACTAGGAATGTAAATTGCACAAATTAAATACAAGTGATCAAACCACAAGAGAGGAACACAATTTTTATCCATGTTGAGGTAGCTTGACCAACTCAAGCCGGCTCCTTGCGCAAATGAGTACTTCTCGATCACTATTTGTAGCTCTTCCCTGCTACGGGTAGGCGAGCTCCGGCCTTCACAAACCACCGGGCTTTCTCACAAGCTCCTTTGAGAAAGTCACCGATTCTCTCGCTTCCAAGTCATCTAGGAGGCGGCAACTTCCAAGAGTAATAAACCTTGACGCTTGCTTAAGGTCGATCAAGTGTCTAAATGGCTCAAACTCTAAATACAACAGTTGAATGTTCCTAACTCTCTCAAAATGGAAATTTAATGCGCAAAGAGGAGAGGAGACTTGCTAGAGCTCACAATGTATTCAATGAGTGTCCAAAAATAGCTCTAGATGAACGTGAGGGGGTATTTATAACCTTTACCCACATTTTCAACCGTTGGGGATAAAATACATAAAAATTCAATAAACACGATACTACCACCCATGTAGGACCAGTAGTACTGGCCCCCAACACAACGGTCGGAACAATGCATTAAATGCACTGAAATTAGCCATTGTTGCAGAGAGCCGGTGCTACTGTCCAACTGGGATCGATAGCACTGGCCTCAAATTTTTACAAGACAGCCAAATGAGTGCTTCTCTGAAAAAAAATCATTCTGCCATATGGGGCCGATACTACCGCACCTGAGGTAGTACCGCTCCCACATGGCCGGTAGCACCGGCCGGTGAAAATTGGGCCAAAACACCCTTTATGTCAAAAACATACTGCCCCTTAGTGCTGATACTACCGCACCTACGGTAATACCACTCCCACATGGGCAGTAGCACCGGCCAGCCTGAAACCCAAAAACAACCTTTCTATAAATAACACATCGGCCTCATACCCGGTGCTACCGACCCAGCGGTAGCACCTCTCTCACATGGTCGGTAGCACCAGCCATGACTGCATTTTCTCAGATGTTTTCAAATAACTCAATGAAAAGCATCTACAACTTAAGGTGAGCATGATTTGAACCATTAGATATAATCCACATTAAGCTACTAGCCAAGATCCCTTTAATAGTACGGTACCTAACCTAGCAACCCGATCTTTTCTCGACAGCCTCAAGATCTACAAAAGCATGAAAAGGTCCTTAATTTTTATACCTTGGCAATGAGCTTGATGCATTGATTTTCTTTAAACTTCATTTCCTTGCTTCATTGCGTGCCATGTCTAGGACCAATCTATTTTCATAACCTCAAGAAAAATGTTAGCCCTTCAATCACAATTGTCATTAATTACCAAAAACAAAACAAATTAGGTGCCTAGATGTTTCAACCGTGCCACGCCATGCCGCCTACTGGTCCTCAAATGTGCCACGATAAGCAAATTTAACTGAGAGGGCAACTAAATTCAGTGTTACTTGGACACGGCACAGGTGTAGGAATCTTACTCAGGTTCAACAAAATGTTTTGGACACGAAAAATGCTACTCGAAATTAAACACGGGTGTTGGAATTCGATTCGGATTCGAGGTATCTGGTTCGGCAAAATTGTTTTGACACGGGTGTCCGAGCAACACCGACTAAATCTCATCCGGTGGCACTTGAGGAAAGAACAATTTTTTAGTGGCATATCAGAGAAACTGGAAACTTCGCATGGCAATAAGGAATTTTCTCTAGAAAGTAGCTTTGTTCTCGTAATATTTAGAGTCTTCTAGAAGGTTGCATTGCCATCTTTTAAACAGTGTACTTTGCCCTTTATACGAGAAGAAAAGGGTATTAAGGTAACAAAATCTTCCTTGCTGTCTATTTCTTGTGTGTGCTAAATCAAGAATGTTTACATCTGTAGAAGAAAGACCGTGGCATTGATTACAACTCACGGGCAAAAATTGGATTTTAGCGGCAGTGTTCAGAAGGGTTCAAGAGGTGCATTTTTTATCCTCGTATCTCAGATGATTCTGACGATGACAATGAAAATTTTGTTTAAGTCAATGATGATGAGGGATCAAATAGGGATGCTAATGGGCTATAACCGGTTCAGTCTTTTAGATTAGGTCGGTCTAAAATTGCAAATAGATTGGACTTATTTTGGATCCATAGCCATTTGGACTAGATCTAGGTCAGATTGGACCAGGTTTGGACCTTATATTTTTCTACTAAATCTCTCACCACCAGCCAAGTAAACCAATTGATGTTGTCTTTAGCACTAATACTTTCTTTCTTTTTTGTTTACATATTTCAGCATTATACTTTAAGTTCTAACTTTCAACCTCTGTTTTCAGTAAGTGAGATATGTAATTATAGACCTAGTTTTATTATTTGAATATTGCACCATAAACTATCAACTCATCAAACAAACAATTTGTCTAGATAAAGGCCCAAATCAAGGCCTAAGTTTGGACCTCACTCTTTTTAGATCAGACTGAATACAGATCTATGACAAGAATGTTAGGCTTAGACCATATCTATGCAGCATCCTTACATGTAGATTGGAAGCTCAAACTTTTGCTGACGGTGAAGATCATATGACGGGAATCTTTGTTATCTGTTGTTGGCAAGTAGGTATGTGGCATGATGCTATGTACTATGCGGTACACTAATTCACTAATTATTTTATGTTAATACCTACTGTTGTTTTGATTTCTAAACAGATATTATTTTCATAAAGTAATTTTAGGGCCTGTTTAGAGGTCTTTTTGAGAGGTGTTTCTATGCATCTTTTTTTAAAAGTTGCACAAATATTAAAGTATGAATGAATGTTAGATGGTGATTACTTATCCCTTCGGTTGTTTCAAGACTTTTACAACTTGTATTAGGAGGAAATGCATAGAAGCACTACATTTTGAGATAATACCAAGTTTCTAGAAAGTATTGTAGTACAGATATAGTGGGGGTGTTTGATTACGATTAGAATTTCAGTTTTAACAATCATGGTTTGTTAAACACATTAATTCATTTCCCGTTCTAAAACTACCAATAAATTGAGAGTGCGTTAAGAGGAACTTATCTTTCTTTTTTTTTGGTTAGGCTTGCCGTGAAATAAAGGATGCAACTCTAGATGGTTTTTATCATCAACGTTACGTGACACCACCCCCACTCCATCGACCAACGCCACTCGCAACATCCCCTTCGGCACCAGCCGCCGGCCTACGCATCGTGTGATTGTGTGAACGTACGTGGTACGCATTGTTTGCTGTGATGATGGCTGCACGTATGGCATGGGCGGAGGGCGTGTCGGCCTGTCGCGTGATTCGGCGCGTCTCCGCCGATCTGTGGCTCCCGCGGCCGTGGGCGGTGGGCACCCGAGAGCCGAGAGGACAGTGCAGAAGGTCGCAAGCAGCACGCGCGGCGAGGGAGATGACGGGGTGCTCCTCCAGCGGTGGCGCCTGCCGCGTCTACCACCGAGCCCTCCGATCAGAGCCCGCGCGCGAGACGCGACAACGCCAAGCTCACGCGCCTTCGCGCCCGCGGTTCGATCGGCTGCCGCTGGCCGCTGGGGCAAGACATCCTCTTGCCGAGCGTTGTACGACTGTGACCGCATGCGCCTCACGCGTCACGAAGCTACAGCGGCACCACAGTTTACACGGCATTCTACAGTTCCACAAAACCCGTCCGCGTGCACGGGCCGCGGCCGCTCCCGCGCCCCCTCCGCAGCAACCTGTTTTCCGCACCTTTAGAGCGCGACAAGCCGCTGTTTCTGCCCTCAGAGCCGTCTCCTGCGTCGCCCGCTTCCCGTGGGCATGAAAGGAGCCAGATGTTGCCACTTGTCCTTCTACGGTGGTGAAGAAGACTATTTTTGTAAAAAAAATTCAATTGAGAGATATTTTTGAAAAAAAAAAGTGAAGGCCAAATAAGTAAGAGAGGTGTTTTCATGCTTTTCCTTTTGACAGTTACACAAATATTAAAACATAAATAAATGATAGATGGTGATTACTTACCCCTTCGCTTGCTTCAAGATTTGTGCAACCTATATTGAGAGGAAAAACGTTGAAGCACTGCTAGGTAAACTCCTTATTTTTTGCTTCCTCTGCCGTCTGATCCAGAGAGAGTGCACTTTCAGTTTGGATGTCACATCCATAACTGAAGACAAAGAATCTGTGGGTAGTAACAGCAAGGGCAATAAAATATGAAAGCAGAATAGCCTCTTGCCACCTGAGACAGCATTAATCTTTTGGAGTACAAAATTTGAGCGGAAACAGCCACTCACTGCAATGCGGCTGGCTACTAGCCATGAGCCTATGACTGACTGACTGACTGTATTATAAAGAACTATAGAATTGTAGACACTTGACTGGACATGGAAATACTCCAATTGAAGTCTGGTACAAGCAATTTACACCAGGGGGACACCTCCACTCTCCTGCTAGTGTTCTTCATCAGAGTATCATCACCCTTTTAGGTTTCACTTGCTTTTCAAAATTTCTCTATACAAAGATAGAATAGACCATACTTTCCACGGTTTCAAAGCCACCAATGAGTGCCTTTAGAATCACTTATAGCTAAGCAGAACTGAGTTAATTACATGCATGATCAAGCGGATACTGGTACCATCTGATGGACTGGTGGTGGGGAGCGACAGCTGGTGGGCCAATTTGCTGTAGACTTGCTCGAAGATGGGCCTCACGTGCATGGCGATCACCGGGTCAGTCGGATTGATTGCCATAGCAACATCTGTCATCCATTGAACCTTCTGGGAAGTCTCAGTGCCAATGTCGACTGCTAGCTGCTGAAGTAGAGCTAGAAGGACTCCCTGATTTAGAGGGACTGGGGCCGTTGCAAATAATGCACGCAAATCAACCTGTACATGAGGATACAGCTATCACAAATCCAACACAGGCCCATTCTAGTATGAATAAATTAATGAACTAGGGCAATAGTTCTGCGTTAGATGACCAATTCAGGAGGAAGATACCTGAGAACACAACCAAGATACGATGGACACGTCACTTCTTTGAAGTGCCATTGTAAATGCCTCATCAAATTTGTGTTCAGATATCAGTCTGCTCAGCTCCTTCATCGGGTCTAATGGAGCCTCAACCTAACAAAATTCAAGGCACATGAAAAATTATATATAGGCTCTTTATATCACTCATCATATTATACCTGGGAAACAGGAAAATAAGAGACTAGCGTTCTCATACCCAATAGACATGCTAACACAGATGAAAATATTACATGAAAAGGATTAGACAAGACACCAGAAATTCTAAAAAATAAATCATGATCAGGAGCATTATGGGATATGGAAGCTGGAAAAGTTTCTGCATTCAGCACCTCTGGGGGACCAGCGATAGGACCATTGCTGGGCTGCAAAACATTTGTGTTATGTGCCTTTGTGTTCCCAGATGCAACTAGTGCCAATAATTTGCGATGGCCATCAAGTAACTCTGATGTAAGACTCTGGGTGATCAATGATGCAGAGGTGATGATTTCCTGAAAAAATAATTCAAGTATACAAAAAATTTGTCATTTGTTATGATATAATTGGAAAGAAAATGAGCATCCTCAACTTATTGTTTCCTGCCATTTCATATAAAAGTATGAAACAGGGTAGTTGGCAAACTTACCTTTAAAGTAAGCACCAATGGAGTATGTGCTGCCTCAGCTTGCTGCTGAATAGAAACAGTGTGCTCAGACATTCCTTTCTGGAATGCACTATCTACTTGCTCAAACATTGCCTTACAACATTGTTCAAATGCTGGAACAAGCAGTGATTCAACACTAGTGCGTAAAGCATCCTGCATGCATCCATTTAAAACAAATCAGTATATGTAGCAAACCTAAAATCAAAATAACTTAACAGCAAACTTTATATCTGAATGAACAACTGAAGGGATCTACCAAGATACAAACGTCTGGCAAACAAATCAAGAGTAACATGTTATGTGCCAAATCAATGCTGCTAGACGATCATCTATAAGAACAACATGCAAGAAGATACATACCTGAAGAGCCTGTTTTACAGAGGTATGAAACTGCACTTGGATTTGCCTAGCAAGTGTAGCTTCAAGTTTTGCACTAACGGACTTATCCAGCTGATTCACCACCTTGTCACCCACCGATTTCTAAAAGCAAACAATCAATGAGAGGAAGAATGGAAAAACCCAGAACAACAAATACGGCAAGAAATTAGCCACAACCTGAACTGAATCAGCAACTGCAGAGGCCAAGGACTTCTCAATAATAGGTGTTATTGCCCGTGCAACAACAGGTCCAAGTGAAGAAATTTCTTTCTTTAGTGACTTCTCCAACATAGCAGCAAGGTCCTTGCTTGTTGAGCTTGTGATAAGAGTAGTCATTTGCTGCATTCGATCTCTTTCGGCCTGTTCACGTTTCGTGTTCTCCTCCTGGAAACGAGCCCACAGTGCATCAATGCTAGCCTTGATAGATTTCTCCATGGCACGCCCTAATGATGTCTCAATCCTTTTGCCTTCCTTTGCAATAGACGCATTAACCATAGTACCCAGCTGCTTTTGCATGTCCTTCTGCATGGCTATGAGCTGCAAGGCACACACACACGCAAAGTAAATAAACTGAAACCTTGTAGTCATAATGTCATCACATTCCAACACTGAGCTGAAAGCCATATAGTTAATCTACAATTCTCTTGTCCTCCAATAGTGTTAAAATAAGTCAAAATTAACCAAGTGAAATAACCAGTAAAATTTTGCCTTTTCCTAAAAACAACAAGTGGGTTTTTGCTGATATCACAAGCAGGAATAATTAATTTTAAGTTGACCATAGACAGCTGCATCAGGTCCAACTCAGGGTTCAAGATCAGGGTACTGGACAGGCTGGACCAATACGATGGGGTGTCATGGTTGGTGTTCCATGGAGCTGAATTCAACTAAGACAGGAACTGGTGTTTTTCAATGAAACCCAGAAAATTTGAGCAATGTAACAGTTTTTTCCAATCTTCTGAAAGAATTATTTTAGTAATAGCGTGTTTACATGCAGGGCAGCGGGAACAATGAGAAAACCACCTGATGTCAATATAGTGTGGATCCCTAAGGCCCAATTTGGGTATACCGGGAATCGGGTGGGTATCCTGGCCCATCCACGTGGAAGATGAAACCTAAGTATAAGCCTAACCACCACTTCTCAGTTCTAACAACAAACTCAAGCTGGTGAAGGGTGGTTTACATGGTCTATGAGCATAGACAGGTAATAAGCTGGAACTAGCAAACATACTCTAGGGTTACTTTATATGCTACCTTATTTGGGTTGTTTGCTATATAAGACCAAGATGGCATATAAGATATAGCTCAAGCTAGGCCAAACAGGCCTCAACCATGCATCATATGATCATATCCTTACCAGAACAATTCCACAAGCATCCAAGTATAATGTGTGCTACCCATTACAAAAACGGGTAACTTTGGCCCTTCTAAGAGAGTTAGCCGATGCCTTTTCACAAATTTTCTAGCAAAATAAGGTTCACATAAAGCTTATGGATTTATATAATTGCAAAATACTTACATAGCACTCATATAAATCAGGATTCCAGTAATGTTTTCAAGTGCTACCAAAGCAATGATAACATGCCACACCATTTATAAAAAGCCATCATCTGATTCATCTGACAAGAAAATAGATGAGCATGCATATCACGACGCCCCGGCGAGGGGAGTCGCCTCCGGGGCGTCTAGACGCCTAGGCGACTAGGCGGGCGCCTAAGCGAGGATTAGGCGACCAAAGAAGTCCATTAATATCAGTATATCACCCATAGATATTTAGCAATATCAATGTATTTGAATCCTCTCAGCCCAATTCATCGGCCCACCTAGCTGGCCCAATCGGCCCGGCCTCTCTAAACCCGCCCCCACCTCTCTCCCTCTCCCCCCCCTCTCTCCCTCCCCCCATTCGCAGCCGCCTCCTCCACTCCTCTCGCGACCCCTCGCGCCGCTTGCTCCCGCTCCCACCCTGCGTGCTCCTCCTCCTCATCCTCCACGGCGCAGAGGCATCGCTCCCACCCTCGCGTCGCTCCTCCCTCCTCCCGAGTGGCCTCGCGCTCCTCGTCTGCCGCAGCGCAGAGGAGACGATGGAATCCGGAGAAGTCGACGCTTGAGGTCGAGGAGATCCGGGACGACGGCGGCCAGATCAGGGACGGCGGCGACGTGGAGATGCCGGATTCGGTAGTCCCCGACGCCATGACCCCGGATTCGGTCTCGGCCGAGGCGGGAAAGCCGGATCTAGCAGCGACGGTAGCAAGAGGCAATGGCGGTGCGGCCTGAGACGCTCGAGGCCGCAGTGGTGCCGGAGCTCGTGGGGCCCAAGGGCGACGACGATGAGGTACTAGAATCCTCCCCTTCTGCCGGTCCCTTCTCCATGCACAAACTCAGCCCAACTTGCCCCAACTCCCCATAGCCCGTGTGCCCTTATCCCCTTCAACCCAGCGCCAGGCGAGGCGAGTGACCATGGCGTGTTGGCTCCGGCGCCGGGACGCCTTAATAACACTGTAGATGAGCATGATCAAACTAACATTCAAATATGGCAGTGCAGTCCACAATCTTCACAGCTCAAAAGATGCAATTAGAGAATTACTTGGTAGATAAGGGTAGATGTTAGTATGTTACACTAAATTTGCTAGAAATATCTCCAACATAAAATGAGTAGAACTATAGAACAGTACAAGCTTCTCTATTCCACTAAAGGTACTGCACAGCGCACGGTATAAAATAGTTAATGTGATCACCTGTTGCAGCATAACTTGCACAGCAGCAACTTCTGGAGAGGAATCAGTAGGAGAGTATGCACTGCTCAAAGGTTCATTTGAAGACTCAGTTGAGTTGAATGCGCTTGTTGAAGGAGATGACTGACCAGATGCTTGAGGATGAACAACTTTATCCTTCTCCTTGACATACGAATATAATTGCTCCCTAGAAGCAGAGGAATAATCACTGTTCTCAGACATTTCCACAGTTTTTTTTAGAACATTTTCGTCAGCAGCACCAGTATGCTTAGGCACCGTTCTATCAGATGGTGACAGTGATTCTTCCACACTGTACTTATCAGTTGTTACTGAGCGCTCACTGATCATTTCAACAGTTTGCTCCAACGAATTCTGCGCTTTCTCCCTATTATCACAAACAACTTGAGCTTCCTTAACAGCTTCAAGTTCCAAAACTTGATCGGATGGTTCTACTTCAGCAATCTGAGGGCTACTACTGGAACCATCCTGGATTTTTCCTCCGTCAGATTTAGAGACATGATTGCTTTCAAAAGAAGATAGAGCGCCTGATATAATTTCAGACGGAGTTATCAGGTGTGTGGCGTTCCCTCCTACCTTAAACATCACACGGGGATTCGGAGGCATTGTAACATCACTATGGCTTTCTCTTGGCTCATCCTTACCTAAACTGTCCTTTCTGATAGGTGTATCTTGCCTACTCAAAGCATCAGGCTCCATACTTCTGTTAGTCGTGTAATCAAAAGGTGATTGGTCTGAGTCGCGATTGCCTAGTGATGGTCCTGTTCCAGCAAGATCAATGTTTGATGCAAGAGGGGCAGACGGAAGATGCGTCGAGCCATCACCTTCTGTGTATGTATGTGGTGAAGCTGATGGTTTAGGATCAAACTCTGCAAATAAATCACGAGAAATAACCATTTCTGAATTAACTGAACCAACCAGATGATTAGTTATAACTGCATTACCTGCAGACTGCTGCTCAACAATTGATGGTTTACTCAAAGCACCGACAGAATAAGAATCGGTGAAACTAGTTCCCATGGATGACTCGGTTCCTACCACTTCCAGAGATGTCTCATAAACACGCGAGATAGCTGGGTCTCTTCCAAGTCCAGTAGTATCAGTTGTAGGAGGCGAACAGAGTGATAACTCCAGCCCGTACTGCTGGATGGCCATTGTTTGGACACAATAGACTTGAACTACTTGTTCATCATTGGGTTGGCTTTCATGTGTGCCAGTGAGACTTAAAATAGGCATTGCAACAGTAAAATCTGCTATATAGTCCAAACGAGTAGAAGCAGGATCTGGGCCATACTCAACATGCACAGCGTAAATAGCATTTTTTTTAGCATTTGCAAGTAAAATAATGCTTGCTTGAGGTAGCACTGCGACTTGGTTGAAAAACGCCTCCTCGACCCTGGGTTCCAGAGAACTAACAAGTTCCAAGGTCTGGGTGCAATTCCAAGTCTCAGAGTCACTTGACCAACCTTCTCCATTAGTAGAAGCCCAAATTTTGATTTCTCTGTTTAGAGGACCCTGCAGCATTAACAACAGAATAGCATATTAGCATGTAAGATGTCTGGTAAGATATGTGCTAAAAATGCGCAATGAATTGTTCCATTTCCCAGAAGATTTAAAGGGCAGAATCACGTTAATTGTTTGTTTCTAACAAAAATGAAATAACTAGAAACCAAATATTTCACAGCTTATCCAACCCTGAGCAGTTGTAGGAATCTACAACTTCAAGTAGTGCAGATAAAAAAATGGATATGGTTATGTCTTGGTAGATTGAATCTTGTATGGACTGGATGCAACAAAGATGTTCACATTCAGCATTTGGTATAATGGCAGATTCAAGCTGCTGGACAACTCATTTGGCTCAGCATAGCTCATCTACGAAAGTTTACAGAACCAGATGCCCCAAGAAAAGCGTGTGCTTCAAAAAGAAATGTGAAGTGGCGAAAATATTGGCATAGACAAAGTAGTCTGTATAAGAGTGCATACTGCTGTGATGAGATTAATATGATCTGGGCGCTCAGGTGCTGTAAGAAAAGCAACTGAGTAAACAGCTTGATCATCATGTGGCTTTAGAATCGATAGAGGCACTGGCTTGCGATCATCCCAGATCTTCACCTGCAAAATAAGACAATATACATTACAAATGGGCTTAGTAAGGATGAATAGCACTTCTCTAGATCACACTGTGTCTAACAAGGAAAAGAGAGGCCAACTAGGGTCTAGAACAGCGGAAACCTAATTAGTGCTTAAGCTGGCAGCTAGCTCTGCAGTCTACAGAGTAAAAATTGCAGCCATATACAAGAAACGGCAGAAACTCAATCAAAACCATCAAATCAAGGGGGCACAGCCGAAATCACAGATCATCACTGGATTGCCTATATACAGCATACCTCTTGCCAGGCCCATCCAGTCAACCCTCGACAACACACCCAGAGATAAATACTTTGCTTTCCTTTTTCAAGAGGAACTAATGTTGTTCCACCACAAGAGAACAAGGTTTAAAAATTAAAATAAATAACATTTTTGCAATCCTACTATTCCCAAAATCCAGTTACGTTTTACAATGCATCTTAGAAATCAATGGTTGATTGTATTGTTTATTCCGTCAAAGAGGAAACAAGCTTCCACTTTGCACTTCAGAACTAAAATTCAATGACAAGTTCGAGCAGATCATTCAGCAATCGTAGTTGTGCATAATATTTTCCTCCCAATTCTCCCAGCTATGGAAGGTTCTCCAAATAAACAGGACGATATTTGATACAAACCGTGCCATCTTTTGATCCTGAAGCCAGTCGTGTAGTCATCCATTGAGATATGGACAAATCTGTCACATCGCCATCATGCCTACCAACTAAGCACACACCATCAATCAGCTTGTCAAAATGACATTTAATAGGTTCTTCCACACTGAAGTCTCTTCCCCTTCCCACTTTGGTTGTGTCAATTCTTAAGACACAGTTACCAATTCCAACAAACAGATGTTCCTGCAGGATAAATGCGCAAGTCCATTAGTAAGTTAGGATGCTAAAAGAACTTGGAGGATGTAAATGCATGTAAATAAGGCCTTACTTGCTTATGAGAGTGCCAACAGATCCTTGGATGGTAAGCTTCAGCACCACCTAAAATCTGGATGGCGATTTCAATCTTTCCTGAAATTTGCGGTTTATTTTCCTCATCAGGTCCCTCATCAATCCTCCACACGTATATCCGTCCATCTACACTCGCGCTGCAGAAGAAGAGATCATGTTAGCACATAGCCACATACGGCCCACAAAAGATCAAAAAATACAGAACATGATTTTATTTTTTTATAGCAAAGTGGCGTGAGCTCCCCAGACAGTCTTAAATACACAATCTGAAAGGTTAGAGTGAGGATAACTTTTTGTTGTGCTACTAACTGGACGTCCTTCTGAACAAATTCCAGAATATATTATTGTTCCGTGCTCAGTACCTTGCTAAACGATGGACGTCCTCAGCAAAGAAAGCCATGTCTGTCACCCTCTGCAACAAACAGAAAATGGCAACACAGAACATCAAAAACAAATGCACTTTCACAAATTCACATGAAAATGAGGAGTACATAACCATCTAACAAAACTAGCAAATATTGACATCAGATATCCCCAATCACTTCCTTGAGCACTTAGATTGCAAGACACATTTGCATCAGCTATGTTGCACATTTAAAATTTCTGACTATGGGTGCACGAGGAATTCACCACACAAAAAATGACTAGTGATACGACAAAATTTCTCTGAGAATCACCCCATACAAATGGGTACTTCACAATGGATGAATACATTCTCACTAAACTAAGCCATTACACCCCTTCTTAACAATCTAGCCAACAAACATTCAGAATTAGCCTCTCTGTAGGTCCATAGTTAATTCATCAACTGAATGCATTCTCACTAAATTAAGCCATTACACCCCTTCTTAACAATCTAGCCAACAAACATTCAGAATTAGCCTCTCTGTAGGTCCATAGTTAATTCATCAACTGAATGCATTCTCACTAAACTAAGCCATTACACCCCTTCTTAACAATCTAGCCAACAAACATTCAGAATTAGCCTCTCTGTAGGCCCATAGTTAATTCATCAACCTCATCACGGCATCAAAGGCAAATAATAGTGCATCGCAAAAAGACAAAATGAAGTTCTTTTTGGAGTAACTTTTATACAACAGAACCAGCTGAGAACAATACATTTGTAAATGACCGCATTAAAAAGGCTGAAGTATAAAATATGTTATTCTGATTTTCTTCACACCACAAAGCTATGTCACTTTCATCTTAGCTGGACCATATACATCATTAGTACCAACTATCCAGTGAGTTCATGTCTCAGTGAACACCTCTACACAAAACTAACCGACGATTTATCTCTCCAAACATACAATATATACCTGCGTATGGCCACGGAGGAGCGAACGGAGCGCGGTGTTGATGTTTAGCGCACGAATGTTCCCGAGCTTGAGCCCATACACGATGTACGTCCGATTCACAGCGATCTGCCTGCCCAACACAAGCCCAGGGTCCGACGTGTACTTGGTGATCGGCGTCACCTCCAGCTGCGGTGGCTGCGCCTCCCCGGGCAGCCTCGAGTCAACGTCGTACACCGATCTGTCCCCGCCACCCAGCAGGCGCCCCCTCGGCACCTTGCTGCTGGTGCTGCTCAGCATCCTCGCCGGCGGTGCGGACGGCATCGCCGGAAGCGGAGGCGGCTGCGCGGCGGCGAACTCCGACGTCGGCGGGGGCATGGAGACGGCGGACTCGAGGTGGGCCGGCCCGGAGTTGCCGAGCAGCTGCATGAGGCGGGCGCCGGGGTTGGGGCCCGGGTTGGCGCTGGGGTTAGCGTTCGCGTTCGGGTTCGGGTTCGGGTTTGGGCTTGGCATCGGGAAGGAGATGACGGGGCCGGGCAAGGGGGGGTGGGGGTGGGGGTCCTGTGGGTAGTGGAGGTAAGGGCCGCGGTGGAAGGGAGGGGTGGCCGGGGGATAAGAGTAAGGGCCGGAAGGCAGTGGCAGGCCGGCGGCGCCGGGGAAGATGGGGGCGGCGGTGGGCGCCGGGTTGGGAGGCGGCTTGAAGAGCATGCTAATCTCGAAGGGGGGATTGAGGTTAGCGTTAGAGTTTCCGGTCGGAGAAGCCATGGGAGGCGGCTTGGAAGGGTGGAGGCGGCAATGGAGTAGATCTGGAGGTGTGGGGAAGAGTGGGCAGAGTTGAAGGTGTGACGAAGCGGAAAGTGAAGTCGAGGTGGAGGTGAGCTGTGGGCACGTGCTGTTTTTTTCGTTTTTGCACCCCCGCGATTTGGCTTTATTTCGAAAACTCTTTGCTGATCCAGCCTCAAAAAAACATTTTTTTCAGAACAAGCTCTCGTTTTATTTTTTATTTTTTTTTGCAAATATAAACCTTGGTCTGTAAATCCCGCGCACGGCAAGCACAGAAAAAACCACCAGACAACACATAGTAAAAAACTGAATGCCACACCTCCACTCAGCGGCAATCCAAAGAAAATGCCCTTTTTTTTGGATTGCCGCTAAGTGGAGGTGCGGGAAATCGGTAATTCCGCTCTGCGGTTGCGCGGCATTAGGTAATGCCCCTCTGCATTTGCGCGGTTATTTCTACACTCCCCGTGTGCAGTATTTGCAGGCCAGGAGGTCATATTTGCAAAAAAATTGCACAAGGGCTAGTTTTAAAAAAAATTAGAGGGCTACAACAATGAAGAGTTCTTATTTTGGCAAGGGACTTAAACTTGAGATTTTCATGTTTCAAAAGACTATGATGAAATTGTTTAGTGAGACTGAAATGGGATAATAATCCTCTACATTGAGGCTTTGTTTGGGAAGTCTAAATCCCGGCACATCCTCATGGGTGGATTGGAATTTTGGACTTTCCAAACAAGGACTAAGAGAAGTTGAAAGGCTGTCTCAAAAAAAAATCCAAAGGCAAAGGTGTTAGCATTCTCTGGTGTTAGCATTCTCTGTGGAGAAAAAAAAAACCAGGGTGTTACATTACGATATATTATAAATGCATTAGAGCTTCTAATCTTGCTTGTCCGATCAAAATCCAATGCGCGGGATGGAGTGTCGCAGCATCGGAAATGATTGTGGCATTTAGTTTTTTATTTGCGATTTTAACTTGTATTGTAAAGAACGTGGTTGAGACAACCTGGTAACATAAGGGCTAAAGTTAACTTTTTTTTGTCCCAAAGGATTGTATGTATCAAAAAATATGAAAAAAAATTTTACTCGACAAACAGAAGGACTGTATGTGCAAATATTATGACGGGGAATTCACACAACATGACACATGCTTTATTCAAAATACAACAAAAAGATTCGAGATGTGAAACGCAAACCCCGTTTGGTCCGAATTACAGACTTAGTCGAGGTGTGAAATGCAAACCCCGTCTCCTTTTTCATTAGTACTGGATATTGTTTTCTGATCGCATCGGAGAAGAAAAAAAAACATTTGTTGCGTAGATTTGCTTCGAGAGGTCAAGGAGATCGGATCTGACGGGGGAGATCTAGATTGCACCAGCATTACACAGGCTTGGAACCGTTCGATTCGCCTGGGGCAACTGCACAACCTGCCGCAGAAGGACGGAGCGCGCGCCGAGGACGAACGGTACGGCCGCACATGCGTTGCATACTCGCATGCTTCCGAAGCGCTTCGCAAGCCGAAGCCGCCACGGCGCCACATGATGTGGCCTCGCTCTTCGAGCAGCGCAGTCATCTTCAGGTGAGCCATCATTGTCCATGACTTCCGAAAAGCTGAAAAGGAGAGCGATTCTACTCAAGCCTTGCAATTTTGTGATGCTCCAACTCCGAGCCTCCAACACACTGAGGTTCCGTTAAGACGCATGGCTCGTGGTAGAAGAAGAAGGAGGGGATATCAGAAGTTCAGTTGAACACTTGAACTTGGGTGTTTCGATCGAGAAGGACTACTTGGACCGGTGGCGAAGCTTCAAAATAATAAAGGTAAACATAAATAAGTAGACTAAATTATGATAAACATATTAAATAGTTTGTGGTATATTTTTATTGGTTCGATTATTACTAATAATACTTTATTATCTAAAAATATTTATACAATATTCGCTTGTCAAACTTTTATAAATCTATGAACAAGTTAACACCAATCAATCAAACAAATCAGCTACTACCTCTACTTAACCCATATACATAGTTACAATTGACAAAAAAAAACATCACAAATCAGAAGAAAAACTTAGATTGCCTATTTGCTGTTTTGATCAGCCCATTTTATTAGTCAAAGACCCGCTGACTTATGTTGTGTTGCCTTCTTCCCTACCCGCTCGCCATCGCCACGGTGGGTTGCTCATCGTCGCACGTCCGCGCCCTCGTTGGCTTCTCGGCATCCACTCTCCGCGACACACATCAAGTGCTCTTGATTCAGTAGACTGTCATGGTCTCGTGAAGGAAAGACGTTGAGCCGTTCCCCTCTCTCTCGCTCTATGATCTTTATATGCGTCTAGGGTTCAAGTCTACTTGTGTAAGTAGCAAGCAAAATCACCAATTTTTAAATTAGTCCTCCAATAAGTAGCGGCCCATCAAGTCACATGGTATATGAAGTAACTCATCCATCTAGTAAAACTTCTTCTTACTCAAGCCATATCTAAACAAGTGTCCCGCTGCCTACGCCCTTGACTTCGATATCTAGCCTTAAAAAAGAAGAGAGAGAAGGTAATCTTTACACGAGGAGGAGATGTTCTTGCTCATTCAGCAATGAGCAATGCTCATCTATCAAACGCCATTTCGGACTAATGTAAAAGTAGATGTGAATCATTCAGGCGCCTCGGGTCCATCGATATTGCATCCTGGAAAGAGATATGACCTACACCACACGACATAAGGAACTTATAGCTACAGACCTCCAACCTAAAGTCAAATGTCCCATCCAAATTCAGTAAGGTAGCAATTATAATTCTTGATCCTTTATCCTCAGGCATATTGACAGGCTTATCTTCCTGACACACCACTCACCCACCCACTCATTATTTGAAACACCAACTCCTTTTGCAATGACAAATATGATAAGATAAAGTAATGCTGATCATGAAGATGTTGAACTTAGCAATGACACATGAAATTATATTTTCATTCCATTAGCGTTGATCCAATCAAAATAATTTTTCATCAGTTCAAATCTTACCTCTCTTTAGAAAAACACCGCAGGTTATAGGTATGACAGTCGGTGTGCTTTAAGTTATACGATCATGTTTATTAAGTATTATTTCAAGCGCCTTAGACAACAAGTGCAAGCAGGATTAACAAAATCGGTTTGGGAAAAATCGGCCGAAATTCGAATTTCGAAAATCGGAAATATCGAGCCGAAAATCGGTCGAAAATCGTCGAGTTTCAAAATCAAAAAAATTGAAAAGAAAATTTAAAAATTATCTTTTTTCATGGAAAATCGGCCGATTAACTTTTTTGGTGGCCGATTTTTGGAGCGATTTTTGACCGGTTTACGTCGCATAATTTTTTTTGAATTGCACCGGTTTATCGGGCGGTTTTAGAAACCGTTCCGCGCCGATACGATCGAAAATCGCGATTTTCGATCGATTTTCGGCGATTTTGCGAACCCTGAGTGCAAGCACTAAGATATACTCAATCGCTGAAAAAGAAAGGGATACAGAATATGTAAAAAAATGACTCATGAGCAACTCGAAAGTCTTTGTCCACTCTTTACATGTTAGAAACACTTTCAGCAATCTGAAGGTGATCCAGGCTGATGTGACCTATTCTGACCAATCCATCATGGGCAGAAATCTTGAGTTTGCATCATCACTAAAGCAAGATTAATGTATTGAAGATGCATAATATATAGGAATTGAATATTAGTGCACGAAAGATGGTGGTTCATATCGTTAAAAAAAACTGCTCAGATGATGCAAAAGTTATAGGCAACACCAGACTATCATTTGAATGGAAAGAAGAGGCAATTGCTTGCTTAGGAGTTGTCCCTTCAAGATGGGAATGGGAAGGATTTCAATTTCACCCGTGGGAGAACAGATACTCAACTGTCGATAATGCAATTTTCTAGAACAATGATAGTAAACTTTATCAACCTCTTTATGCCATTGTGAACAATAGAGCTTGTTATGCACATGAGAAGTGTAAAGCAGCTAACCGTCAATGCTGAACACCGAGAAAGCAACAGTAGTAACAAATAAGTAAGACGTGACACGAGACCATAAAAGTTTGGCTAGCCTTATTTCCAAGGGAAAAGGGGATTGGACAAGAATTATCCTGCATTCAGCTTATTAACCACCTGATTGATGTCACTACCTTCTTGAAAAATGAACTGAAAGAGATAAGGTAGGAGGTCACTTTACCTCTGCGATGTAACAAAAAAAGTGTACGGCGCAAGCAACAATTAAAAATAAGCTTGTGGACTAATCCTGGATATATCCAATTGTTGGTAACCGAAGTTAACAGTGAGGAGTACTTGCAGTAGATTTGACAGCCAAACCACCAACTGATATATATGCGGAAGGAAACCTATCATGTCCAATATGAATAGTTTGGGGTAACCTCGAATAACAAATTTAATGATATTCTTTTATGATGCTACATGTTATCTTCTTCATTCATCTCCATCTTTCCTTTTTTTTCTTCTTCTCTGCTCACTTTCCCACTTCCTTCCTTCTCTCTAACATAAAAAATTAAAATTCAAACATTTAAAATTTGAAAAATTTCAATATGAAATTTTAACTCGAAAAAAATTCAAATAAAAAAATTCAAATCAGAAAGTTTCAACTTGGAAAAATTCAAATCAGAAAGTTTTAACTCGAAAAGTTTTAAATCGAAATTTCTCAAATTAGAAAGTTTCAACTTGAAAATTTTCAAATCAGAAAGTTTCAACTCGAAATGTTTTAAATCGAAAAAATTTGAATTAGAAAGTTTTAACTCGAATCAAATCAAAAAGTTTCAACTCCAAAACTTTCAATTCAATAACTTTCGGTTCAAAAAAGTTTCGATTGAAAATTCAACCCAAAAAAATTTAAATCAAAAAATTTCAAATTAGAACGTTTCAACTTCGAAAAAATCAAATTGAAAAGTTTCTATTCAACAATATTTCGTTTCATAAAATTTCGATAAAAAACTTTTGAAAGTAGTTAAAAATACTTGTTTTCAAAAACTTGAGAGAAAATTTGTAATATAAAAACTATTTTTGGGTTTCACGGGAAGGGAATGGAGGAGGAAAGGAGATGAAGGAGGTGCTATCACTTGTCATAAGGAAAGTGATTTTGAGCGAAAGGGAAGTGGGGGAAGGAACGAGGTGTTGTCACTTGTCATAAGACATGGTCCTGAAGCTTGATCATCATCTAAAAATTTTATAAAAATATTATTGATGCATCAGAACTATCCTTTTTTTTAAAAACTTTATAACATGGTTTATAATTTTGGATTTCGCTCACCCCGAGATATCAACTGAAAACGAGATTTCAATCCTACCTTGCTCGCCAGTCGCCACAAGCACGACGAGAATATTGGGCTCAGCTCCCACCTCCCACGCCCACCCCATTGACACGAGGCAGCTCCACCCCGATGTTCCGCACGCCACCACTGGACAAACTCCGCCACTCGCCCACCGGCGTGGGCACGATTGCAATGGTGGTGGGGGGCGGTTCCGCCATGGAGCTGGAGGTGTTCGACGGACGGGAACAGGGAGAAGCGGCCTTAGGTTTCCAGCTGACCGTCCGATCCGGTTGAGCGGTCCAGATTAGGTCATTGGAAAGGATAGTGGAAAGCTTTGCGCTTGAAACCCTCTTATGAATAAATTTTCTGAAAGTACCCCTCAAATCGGATCGCGCTGCACATTCGCGATCGAAAATGGGTCTACCTGCGCCGCTAGGTCGGGCTTACACGGTCTAGATTGATGGGAGAGTCAAGGACATATTTGCAAAAGGACCCTCCAGTTACCGTGTATTTACGTCCACCCTTGTGTTGTTCTAGGCCATCCCACAAGTCTCACTTGCCCGCCATGCTTTCGAGCAAATGCCGCGACTTCTCCATCGCGCCCGTCGCCCGAGCTCGGCCGAAACCACCCATGTTGGAGAATCAATCACAGAAACACGAGAACACAAGACGCAGATTTTACGTGGAAAACCCTTGCGGGAAAAAACCACGGACGTCAAACAGCGATATCAGGCTAGGGTTTACAATGAGCGTCTTACTCTCCCCAGCAGATTATCAGGGGTATTTGTAGATGGATGAAACGACTCGAGTCCAAACGGGCTACACCGAAATATAGGCTAAAGGCGTCCCTAAAGCCCAACGGGAAATTCGGATCAATACCCAACAAACTCCACCTTGAGACGAATTCCCTCTTGCAGCAAAAACATCATCACTGAACTCCTTTCAATAATAAATATCACCGGCGCCAAAAGTCTCTAGAACTTAAACTGCAACTCCAACCAAGCTTGAGCATAGCTCAAACTTAATAACTGAAATTGTCTTTGTCATCATGTCAGCGGGATTATCATGGATACTTATCTTGGATATTTTGATATCTCCTTGAGCAATGACATCTCAAATACAATGATACCTCACATCAATGTGCTTTGTTTTCTCATGAAACATTTGATCCTTTGTGAGGTAAATAGCACTTTGACTGTCACAAAATAAAGTAACACAAGAAGTAACCCCGCTGAGCTCAGTGTACAAACCTCTCAACCAAGTAGCTTCTTTACATGTTTCAGAAATAGCCATATATTCAGCTTCAGTAATTGAAAGAGCAATAGTAGCTCGCAAGCTTGCTTTCCAACTGATAGCACAACCACCAATAGTGAACACATAACCTGTGAGAGGTCTCCTCTTATCTAAGTTACCAGCATAGTCAGAATCAACATAACCAACAAGCCCATCTCCAGATTTTCCAAACTACAAACAAGCATTAGAAGTGCCACGCAAGTATCTAAAAATCCATTGAACAACTTTCCAATGCTCTTTGCCAGGATTAGCCATGTATCTACTAACAACACTTAGTGCATGAGATAAATCAGGACGAGAACAAACCATGGCATACATAAGAGAATCAACTGCACTGGAATATGTGACTCTAGACATATACTCAATATCATCATCTGACTCTGGACATAAAGCTGAAGATAATCTGAAATGTGCAGCTAAAGGAGTACTCACTAATTTTGCATCATGCATATTGAAGCGACGAAGGACCTTTTCGATATAACTTTGCTGACTAAGGTATAATTTACCAGATTTCCTTGCTCTAATGATTTCCATGCCTAAGGTATAATTTACCAGATTTCCTTGCTCTAATGATTTCCATGCCAAGAATTTTCTTTGCTGCACCTAAATCCTTCATCTCAAATTCTTTACTCAATTGTGCCTTTAGTTTAGCTATTTCTGACTTATCTTTTGCAGCGATCAACATATCATCAACATAAAGAAGCAAATATAAAGCTGAACCATTAACAGTTTTTATGTAAACACAGCTATCATAATTTGACCGCTTAAAACCATGAGAGAGTATAAATGAGTCAAATTTCTTGTACCATTGCCTAGAGGATTGTTTTAAGCCATAAAGAGATTTCTTCAACCTACAAACAAGGTGTTCTTTTCCAGGAATAACAAATTCTTCAGGTTGATCCATATAAATATCTTCCTATAACTCCCCATGCAAGAATGCAGTTTTAACATCTAATGGCTCAAGTTCATAATCCTGCATGGCAACAATACTGAGTAGAGTGCGAATAGAACTGTGTTTTACAACAGGAGAAAATACATCATTGAAATCGATACCTGGAATCTGGCTATAACCTTTAGCAACCAACCTTGCTTTATACTTTACTGAATCAGTAGAAGAAATACCTTCTTTTCTTTTGAAAATCCATTTACAACGGACAGTCTTCTTGTCTTTAGGCAATTTTACTAAATCCCAAGTACCATTCTTCTCGAGTGACTCCATCTCATCTTGCATAGCGGTCATCCAATTTTTACAATCAGCAGAAGTAATAGCCTCAATATAACTAGAAGGTTCAACATTATTGTCAATTTCTTCTACAACACTTAAAGCATAAGAAGCAATATCACATTCTTCAATAAATCTTTTGGGTGGATGAATAGACCTCCTAGGTCTGTCATTAGCAATAGAATGTTGTGGAGGCTGCACAACTGGAGAAGAATGCTCAACAATATGTGAATCATCAATAATAGGTGCATCCTGAACATCAATACTATTATTTTCTGGTGTATGTTCTGAATCAATAAGGTGCTCCACCTGCACACTAGTCTTCTGTTGTTTCTCAATAGGAACATTAGTATCCAATTTGTCATTCAACATAACAGATTCATTAAAGATAACATTCCTACTGATAACAACCTTTTGTGTTTGAGGATTCCACAATTTATAACCTTTAACACCAGATTTATAACCAATAAAGATGCACTTAATAGCTCTAGGCTCCAATTTACCATTATCAACGTGAGCATAAGCAGTGCAACAAAAAACTCTCAATTGTAAATAATCAGTTGGAGAACCAGACCATACCTCAATTGGAGTTTTCTTATCAATAGCAATGGAGGGAGACCGATTAATAAGATAACAAGCAGTGGAAGCAGCTTCAGCCCAAAAACTCCTATGCAAACCAGCATTAGACAATATACAACGGGCCCTTGAGATAATGGTTCTGTTCATACGCTCAGCTACACCGTTTTGTTGTGGAGTACCAGGAACAGTGTAGTGACGCACAATACCTTCAGACTTGAAATATGAATTAAATTCATCAGAACAGAATTTCATCCCATTATCAGTACGAAGTTTCTTTACCTTCTTTTCAGTTTGCTTTTCAATCATCACCTTCCACTCTTTAAATGCTGGAAATGCTTCTGATTTATGCTTTAAGAAATAAGGCCAAACTTTTCTAGAATAATCATCAATAATGGTTAACATATAACGAGCACATCCAAAAGAAGTCTTACGAGATGGCCCCCATAAATCAGAATGCACATAATCAAGAATACCTTCTATAGTATGAACAAAAGTGTTGAATTTTACCCTCCTATGCTTACCAAATATGCAATACTCACAGAAATCCAATTTTCCATTATATCCAGCAAGAAATCCTCTTTTACTCAATATTGCCAAACCCTGTTCACTCATATGTCCAAGACGCTTGTGCCAAAGATTAGCAATATCGGGTGATGAATGTGAATAAACAAAGACATCACCTGTAATTGTAGTGCCTTGAAGACGATATAAATTGGTAGATTTCAAATCACCTTTCATAACAATAAGAGAACCTTTTGATACTTTCAAAAATCCATTGCCACCAGAATACTTATACCCTTTAGAGTCAAGAGTACTCAAAGAAATAAGATTCCTTCTCATATCTGGAACGTGCCTCACATCTGTCAAAGTTCTGATTATACCATCATGCATCTTGATTTGAACGGATCCAATGCCAACAATAGGACGTGGCGAATCATCACCCATTCTAACAGAACCAGCATCTTTAACAGACTCATAAGTGATGAACCAATCTCTATTAATGCATATATGAAAAAAAGCAGCAGAATCAATAATCCATTCATCACCACTACTAGCACATCCAGCAAAAGCAACAAGGGTCTTACCATCAGAACTACTATCAGCAGAAGCAACAAAAGCTTTACCTTCATCATCAGGTTTACCTTTTGGTTTGTAGGCATTGTTCCTCTTTTCTTTGTTCTTTATCTTATAACATTCAGATATATCATGATTATTTTTCTTGCAATACCTGCAAAATTTTTCTTTACCTCTGGACTTAGAACGGCCCCTATAACTGCTTGAACTTCTGCCTCTATACCCATTATATGATTTCTTTTCTTTTGTTCGTCCCCGAACAGATAAAGCTTCATCATGCAAACTGGAACTTTCAGAAGACACCATTAATTTCGTCTTTTCTTTTGCATGTAAGGCCTCATAAACTTCAGCAACAGTTAATGTATCACAACTATATAAAATAGTGTCTCTAAAATTTGAAAAAGACGGAGGCAGAGAACACAAAAGAATAAGATCTAGATCCTTATCTTCAAATTTTACCTCCATAGACTCAAGGTCAGAAACGATCTCCTTCAATGCCGATAGGTGATTTAACACAGAACCACCCTTTTACAACTTGTGCGAAAATAATTTCATCTTCACATGCATCTTGATAGTAAGGTCTTTGGACATGCAAATTGATTGCAATTTTAACCATATAGCAGCTGCAGTTTTCTCCTGCAAAACCTCTTGCAAAATATTATTTGATAAATGAAGATGAATTTGAGATAAAGCCTTACGATTCTTTCTTTTTTCTTCATCAGTCCAGGCCGTTTGATCTTTGTTCCTAAATTCATCAAGCGCATCGTCCAGGTCAGTGTGTGCAAGAATTGCTCTCATTTTGACTTGCCATAGAGAAAACCTGGTGTCACGATCTAGAAGAGGAATATCATACTTCAATGAGGCCATAATGCAGATAAATATTATTAAGTGCACTAACAGAAAAAATTTTGGATGAAAAACGAGCTTCTGGTAATTTTCCTGGTACGCGAAATCGGGTGCACCAAGCAAAAAACCGGACTGAAACCGTGTAGCGCTCGGGTGCGCGAAGCAAATTTGCTTCTGCTGACATCAGCGCGTGCGGATCCAAGATGCGGCTCGGCCGAATCTTCTGCGGCCAGAGCTTCTGTGGTCCGATCTGTGGCGCTGGATCCGAACGGCCGAGTGGCGACCTGAGCGGCGGCGCGAGCGATGGCCGACGGCGAGACGGCGACGAGCCGGAGTACATCACCGACAGTGATGGTCGGTGATCGATCGGCGAAAAAAACGACGCGACGGCAGAGAACCGAAGAAACGTCGCGGCAGCGCGATGTGAGCAAGATTCGACGGCGGGCTGGAGAGCGCGCGGCCGACGCCGCACGGCGTCGAGGCGGCGAACGCCGCCGGTCCGAGGTCGAGGATGACCGCGGCGCCTTGCGCCAAGAAGACCGGGCGCCGCGACGCGAGACAAAGACCGGCGCCGCGGCGACACCGGCGAAGATGAAGATCGCGCCGGCGACGGGCGACGCGGGACGGCGAACGAGGCGACGAGCAGCCGCCGGTCGGTGAAGGACGGCGACGACGGGTGGTGGCGGCGACGGAGGCGGCGGCGCCGGGGGGCCGGTGGCGCGACGAACAAGGAGGCCGCCGAACAAGAAGATGAACAGTCGCCTCAAAACCGATCTGAATTTTTTTTCTCGTGATTGATTGCTCTGATACCACTTGTTGGAGAATCAATCACAGAAATATGAGAACACGAGACACAGATTTTACGTGGAAAACCCTTGCGGGTAAAAACCACGAACGCCAAACAGCAATATTACTATTTTGAGGAATTGTGTACAATGGCTAGGGTTTACAATGAGCGTCTTACTCTCCCCAGCAGATTACAAGAGGTATTTAAAGATGGATGAAGCGACTCAAGTCTAAACAGGCTACACCGAAATATGGACTAAAAACGTCTCTAAAGCCCAGCGAGAAATTCGGATCAATACCAACACCGTCCATGTGCGTGCTTTCTCATTACGCGCCTGATTCCGGAGACACCATGATCTAGAACCTACCAAGCCACCATCAATAGCCTCGATGCGGGCGGCGGGCGGCGGGCGGCGGGGATGGCGTCCAGTACGTGCCGCGGGAGACGCTGCTGCTGATGCAGGCGCCATAACTGAAGGATCGGATTGACGTCGCCGGACGAGATGATTTAGGTGATCGATTCCGGCCATGTCACGATCGTTTCCGCGCTTTGCAAGCTTGCAGTTCGCGCGCTATGCGGTGAGTTCAGCATGCATAAAACGTTAGGGAAGATGCTTACTTGTTGGAAGGAAAGGATGAGATCAGAGGCAGGGGGACGAAGGATACCATTTCTGGGTGGAAGAAAGCTTGCATGACGCAGAAGAAACAAATGTCCGTGAATTGGTTTAGTAGTGGTGCACAGACATGAAGAAGAAGGTGTTGGATGGTGACACCGGCCGGCTGAACTTGAACTTGGTTTGATCAAATATTTGTGGGGTGCTGAAATTTTTTACCAAGGCAGACAGTGGGCGCATATCTGAACTATTTAGTGCATATTAACGCTTTGTGTTCAGTACTTTTTGTTAATTTATTAGGCACAACTGTGTTTTATATGCTTGCTTTTGCATCCACAGGATTGAAAAAAAAATTAGAAGAGTTGATGAAGATCATCAATAGCTTCACTCCGCAGGGTTTGAACTCAGCACTCAGTCACTACGACCTTGTGCTCTGTACACTAGGCTACACGGGTGCCGCCGTTCCTGAGCGGTTTGGTTCGTCTCCTCTGGGGTCACCAGTCACCACTGGGTGTAGCCGTGTAAGAGCTCCATGGCTCCAATGGTCAAAAGTATAGGGCGTATCTGATTTTTTATAACAATGCATGCATGAGATGCATATGAAAGCTCCGTGGGTCTATGCTGTATTTCTTTTTTAGTTCTGGAGGGGTTTCCCTGAACCAGGTGGTGCATGTTGGGTGTTCGACTATATATAGAACTATAGAAGGTCTGCGCTCCTGGAAAGTACTTGGCACAAGCAAAACTCTGCTCTCGTGTTCTTGGGCAAGCGATTTGCGCCTCTGCGGAGGCAGGTTGGCTGTTCGGCCATTGTCCAACTCCAAGTCACATGCCATACCGTCAGTCTCCCTGCAGAAACACCTAGTGCTCTGGGAATGGTTTATGCGGCATAACACTTGTCAAGGCACTCCGGGCTCTTGCTTGCCGCTACACATCTACACCTGCAGGCTCCAAGCCCATCTTTTCTTTTCCACCTCCTTTTCTCCTGCTCTGCGACTTCTCT
Source organism: Otatea glauca (assembly GCA_036346275.1). Taxonomy (NCBI): domain Eukaryota; kingdom Viridiplantae; phylum Streptophyta; class Magnoliopsida; order Poales; family Poaceae; genus Otatea; species Otatea glauca. The sequence goes on from CM070714.1 coordinate 47,301,855, forward strand.
GCATGCAAGACTGCTTGCATCTGTCAGTTCATTCCCTACTCTCTTAGAGAAAAAAAACAAAGTTGCTAAAAGTGAGCAACATGAAATTTTTCTTTCTGTTTGGAGATGTTACATGAACAATAAGTCGATGTTTCTTGGCACGATGCAGAGCATGTATTGCAATCCTTCTAGACTGCGGAGTTTGAAGTCACCGCACCGCTTACAAGCACTTTCCGCACGGTGCTTGCCTGCGGGCTGCGGCGGTGCATGCTAGCTAAGCCAGCGGGAGCGGCCGCACAACGCCAACACCCAAGACCCAACCCAACCCGGGGGCCGCCTGGCGCTGGCTATGACTGCCTTCCATCTCATCATCTCGGCTGCAACGCGCGGCGCGCGCCCCGCGGCGAATGCATGACTCGCGTTTGGATTTTGGACGCATGCCACTCACAGCCCTCCCACCCGCTCCCCTCCCTTTTATTCGGCCGTTCTTCCCCGCGCGCGCAGGCAGCGCACACGGTGGCACGGCTAACAGCACGACTCGGCATTCGGCGTGGCCAGGATTTATACGTCCCCGCTTTCACTATGTCGGTAAGTGTCATGCATGCCGCGGATGCTGCACCGCATCCCGAGACAGCTGACGATGCCGCGCTTTGCTTCCAAGGCGCCGTCGTCGCTCAACGACGAGCTCCTCTTCTCCGCCGGCGCAGCGGTGGCCGCCGTACTACTGCTTACGCTCTCTTCCCCGTTCTCTCCGCCCGCCGGCTAGGGTAAGGCCGTCCTGCCGTCCCAACCAGTGATGGGCCGGTCCATGGTGTACGCCAGCCGCGGGTCGTCGTAGAGCGTGCGGCCGCCGCCCGCCACGGACGAGGCGGAGGACGACGGCAGGACGGCCTTACCCTAGCCGGCGGGTCGTTGTCCACGGGAGGACCAGTACTGGGCGAAGATCCCGGTGGTCCGGGCCACCATGGTCGCGCACCCGGAGGCGGAGTGGGTGTGGTGGGTGGACTCCGACGCTGTGCTCACTGACATGGACTTCCGCCTCCCGCTGCGCCGGCACCGCGCCCACAACCTCGTCGTCCACGGCTGGCAGCACCTCGTGTTCGGGGCAAGGTCGTGGACCAGCCTCAACTCCGGCGTGTTCCTCATCCGCAACTGTGACTGGTCGCTCGACTTCATGGCCGCGTGGGTCCCCATGGGGCCGGACTACCCAGACTATGACCGCTGGGGGCGCCGTGCTTGTTAGAACCTCGCCGGAGAGACAACGCACACGTTGCTGGCGAGATTACACTCAAGACAACACACGAAACTCACGCCAGTACACTGGACACGATCTGTTTCTTTTGGTGCTTCTAGAATAGTTGCTTTTTCTTGTGTCTATTGCCTTATTTAAAAAGAACATTGCATGGAAGGTAAAATACATCTCTACAGACGTGCTAGAATCAATCACGCATAGCCTAACATTTAGAGACTTACCAAACTAAGGAAAACACTAAATTTAGCACCCAAGGATTATACTCAACATTCTCCTCCTAAGCCTTGCGGTGCGTGCTTATGTATATTAATCAGGCCGATCTTTGAACGCAGTTTAAAGAACTTAGTTTTACCGAGCGGCTTCGTTAGAATGTCACTTAGCTGTTCTTCGCTCCTGATGAACTTCACATTGATCAGGCCATCATCTGCAGACTCCCAGACAAAATGATATTTCACTTGAATGTGCTTACTTTGTCCATGGAGTACTGGGTTCTTGATCAAAGCAATGGTGGATCGTTGTCCACTCAAGATCGGTGCTCTCGGTGTTGATCCTCGCACCTCTGCCAAGACTCGAGCCACCACAATGCACGACAAGTAGCATTTGCGGCCGCTATGTATTCCGCCGCAGCTTTGATCAAGCGCCACACCTACTCGCTTCATGGATTGCCAGGTGATTGGGCTGCTGCCGAGGAAGGACATCACCCCTGTCGTACTCTTCCTAGTATCGACGTCGCCAGCATAGTCGCTATCACTGTACCCCGTCAGGTGGGTCTCCTTCTCCTCCTTCCTGCCGAACCAGAGTCCCCAATTCTGGGTTCCCGCCACATAGCGCAAGATGTGTTTTACGGCGGCGAAGTGGTCCTCGCATGGATCTTCCAGAAACCGGCTTACATACCCAACAGCGAAGGCTATATCTGGGCGAGTGTTAACCAAGTACCTCAAGCTTCCGACGATGCTTCTATACGTCGTTGCGTCCACTGGTGGCTCCGTGCTGAACTTGCTCAGCTTCAGGCGTGTCTCCATGGGTACTTGACATGAATTGCACCCCGCCATGCCGCTCCTCTCCAGAATCTTGCTGGCATAGGCACCTTGGCTGAGCGAGACCCCCCTCGCGCTCTGCTTTGCCTCAATGCCGAGGTAGTAGTGAAGTAGGCCGAGGTCGCTCATCTTGAACGCGGCTGCCATCTCCTTCTTGAATTCCTTGATGTCGTCGGTGCTCGAGCCAGTGATCACAAGGTCGTCGACATAGACCCCGACCACTAACTGAGCATCGCCTTTCCGCCTGATGTAGATGGCGTGCTCCGATGGGCTCCTCCCGAAACCGAGCGACAACAGCGTGTCGTCCAACTTCGCGTTCTAGGCGCGCGGTGCTTGGTGCAGTCCGTACAGTGCCTTCCGCAGTTTGAGCACCTTGTGCTCCTTGCCAGTGACGACGAAACCAACTGGCTGCTCGACGTAGACCTCCTCCTGCAGGTCGCCGTTTAGGAACGCCGATTTGACGTCCATGTGGTGCACTTCCCACCTCTCGTACGCCGCGAGGGCGATGAGCAGGCACACCGAGTCCAGTCGAGCTACCGGCGCGAACACCTCATCATAGTCAATGCTGTGCCGCTGTGTGTAACCCTTCACCACGAGGCGTGCCTTGTGCTTGGACACCGCCCCGTGCTCGTCCCTCTTCACCTTGAACACCCATTTCACCCCGATCGCCTTGCGGCCGGGTGGGAGGTCAGCGAGGCACCACGTGCCGTTCTCCTTGATGGAGTCCATCTCCTCCATCATTGCCTTCCTCCAGCTGGGACTGCGCTCTGCCTCGACGAATGAGGCAGGCTCGTCGGTGCTCACCGTGTGCAGCTCCTCCATTGCCAGCACGCGCGGCACGCCACACAAGTCGTTGATGCTGCAAAAGCGGAGAGGCACCATATGGTCGTGGTTGGTGTCCAGGTTGTCATCCTGCGACTCGGCCTCCAATTCGCCACCAGCCTCGTCATCGACCTCACCGGGAGGCAGCGAGTGTTCTCCCGGCGCACCTCCTCCGGATGCCTCGACATCGTCATCAGCCGCTGGTGCGGGACCGATGGTGGCGTACTCCACCGTGAAACTGTCGTCGTCGCCGTTCGGTTTGCTGTCGTCGTCGCCGGTGCCCCAGTCCCACTGGGCTTGCTCGTCGAACACCACGTCGCGTGTTACTTGGACACGCTTCATGACGGGGTCGTAGGCGCGATACGCCTTGGAGCCACGCTCGTAGCCGACAAAGATCATCTTGCGGCCGCGATCGTCGAGCTTCTTCAGATGCGGTGCCGTGTTCCAGACGTAGACGATGCAACCAAATGTTCTGAAATGGTGCACCGCTGGCTTCTTCCCGTGCCACGCCTCGAACGGTGTCATCCCGTCCACGCTCTTTGTCGGGCACCTGTTTAGCACATACACGGCGGTGCTCACCGCCTCGCCCCAAAACCAGCGGGGCAGGCCCTTGGCCTTGAGCATGCTCCTGGCCGTTGACACCACTGTGCCATTCCGGCGTTGGACGACGCCGTTCTGCTGCGGGCTGTAAGGCGTCGTGTGTTGTCGATGCATCGCCACCGCGTTTGCGATCGCGCGAACTCGGCCGCAGATGAACTTCGCCGCCGCGGCGCGGTCGCGAGCGCCTTGACTTGGCGCTGACTCGCTTTCCGCTCGGGCTCGAATCTCCTTGATGGCGGCCACGACGATCCTTCAAGGAATCGCGGCTACCCATGTATCTGCGTGGTCGCCCACCAACAGCAGAAGTACCGTTCCCCCTCGGCGTCGTTGGCGCAATTGGACCGCCGCAGTCGCGTGCACCACTCAAGGCGTTGCCTTGCCCGATACTCCGCCTGCGCCGGGAATGAGGTGCGCCGCTGCTTTCCGGCCTAGCACGCCTCGCACAACTGCTCCACCTGGCCTATTTCCGGCAGGCCACGCACCAGCTCCTCCCGGGCCAGCTTCCGGAGCACCGCCATGTTGACATGGCCGAAACGCTCATGCCAGCGCCACGTCACCTCGTCGCCGCGCCCGCGCACCACACGGCACGACGGTTGTGCGAGCTTGATGTGGAGTAGGTACAAACGATTTACCTCGCGCTTCACCTTCACTAGCAACCGACCACCAGGCTCCAGGATCCGCATCACCCCAGTGTTGATGTCGACTTTGTATCCGTCCTCGTCGAGCTGACCGACGCTCACGATGTTGGTCGTCAACCGAGGGATGAAGTAGACCCCGACGAGCGACCAGAGCTCGCCGTTCTTGCACACGAAGACAACGGTCCCGCTTCCCTCGATCCGCGCCACGGAGTCATCGCCGAACCGCACGGTGCCGAGCACTATCTCGTCGAGCTTCGTGAACGCTGCCCTGGACCCGGACATGTGGTTCGTCGCCCCTGTGTCCGGGACCCATGTCTGGCGTCGCGCTCCTTCGTCATCAAGGTGGATTTAACACCTTCTCTTCGGATCTCAATCGGGCACCGGATCCGTCTTCTCCGCTTTGATCCGCCGGGCCCAAGCTCGTTCCCCTCCCGCGCAAGATCGTCTAGCTCGCGGAGCGGAATGCCTTCGACGCGAGGAGGCGCCGCGATCTCGTTGGCGACACGGTCGGCGCCGCTTATGGCGGCCGAGCGAGATAGACTCGGGTCGCATCCAGAAGTGGAGCGGGCTTCCTCCTCATCTTGCGCGACATGAGCACGCGCGCGTTTGGGCTTGCTGCGGCATTCACGGGCCAGTGACCCATCTTCCCGCAGCGCCTGCATTCGTTGCCAGTCTTGTTAGATGGTCCATCCGACGAACCTGCGCGCCCACGGCCACGCCCGCGACGGCCTCCGCCACGGCCACGCGCGCCGCTTGAGTGGTTCTCCGCCTCGCGCTTCTTCCGTCGCGTGTCCCACTCTTCCTCCGTGAGGTCTGACCTCCGCCTTGTCGCAACGCCGCCGTGGCTCGCTCGCATCTTCCGCCGCTCTGAGCCGCCCGGTGAGGCCTTCGACGGTGAGGGTTGACACATCAAGCAAAGTCGTGATTGCCACCACGATCTGCTTGAGGTGTTTTGGTACGCTGCGGATGATCTTGTTGACGATCGTCACCTCTTCCAGCTTTTCGCCCAGGGTAGCTTGAGTCGCTGCCATTCTTTTAAGACGCAACACAAAATTTTCGATGGTCTCACCTTCGTTGAACGCCGCCAGGTCGAACTGGCGTCGAAGGTTCTGTGCCACCGTCTTCTTCACGTGGTCATCCCCGACACGCATGTCTGAGATGGCGTCCCACGCCTCCTTCGTTGTCTCCTTGTCGGCGATCGTGGACACCATCTCTGGTGGCACTGCGCTACAGAGAGCATCGAGCGCCATCATCTCCTCCTGTGAATCTGCGCCACCTTTCTCGATGACGGTCCACGGCGCTCTTGCCTTCAACTTCACCTTCATCAGGAGCGCCCAATCTGAGTAATTGGTCTTGGTGAGAATGGGATAGCTACTCCCGCCGCCCACCTCACGAATCACCCGCTGGATCACCACACCATCTTTGGAAGTGTTGTCTTCGGCCTTTTTTCCCGACATCTTCAAGCCCTGACCGGGAACCTTGCTCTGATACCAATTGTTAGAACCTCGCCGGAGAGACAACGCACGCGTTGCCGGCGAGATTACACTCAAGACAACACACGAAACTCACGCCAGTACACTGGACACGATCTGTTTCTTTTGGTGCTTCCAGAATGGTTGCTTTTTCTTGTGTCTATTGCCTTGTTTAAAAAGAACATTGCATGGAATGTAAAATACATCCCTACAGACGTGCTAGAATCAATCACGCATAGCCTAACATTTAGAGACTTACCAAACTAAGGAAAACACTAAATTTAGCACCCAAGGATTATACTCAACAGTGCTCACGTCCACGTTCAAGGACAAGGTGTTCAACGAGTCCGACGACCAGTCGGCGCTCGTGTACATGCTGCTGCAGAGGGGCAGCCCGTGGTGGGCGCAGGTGTTCCTGGAGAACAACTACTACTTCCAGGGCTACTGGGTGGAGATCGTTGGGCGGCTCGGCAACATCACGGAGCCGCGGTACGAGGCGATGGAGCGGCGGGCGGGGGCGGCGCTGCACAGGCGGCACGCGGAGAGTGAGCACGCGGCGTACGCGGCGGCGAGGGGGGAGGCGCTGCAGGGGGCCGGGCTGGCGGAGAGCGGGGTGCGCGTGTGGCGGCGGCCGTTCGTGAAGCACTTTACGGGGTGCCAGCCGTGGAGCGGGCAGCGGAACGAGCACTACTCCGGGGAGAGCTGCGACGAGGGCATGCGCTGCGCGCTCAACTTCGCCGACGACCAGGTGCTCAGGGCGTACGGGTTCCGGCACGCCGGGCCGCTCAGCGACGGCGTGCAGCCGCTCCCATTCGATCACCCCGCGAGGCAGTGACTGAAGAGCGAAGCGTCGTGTGGCTGATCAACAAATGTGTACAAGTCTACAACATTAAGCTTCCCTTTGCATGCTGCATATATATAAGCTGCTTGCTTGTGCGAGGAGCACTTAAATTTTAGCAGCGAATTGTGCTTTTGCGAGGTTGATTTCTTCAGACGTCGTGTTCATTATTTAGTTGTCTTGATTTACCTAATGATAGTTATTAGCACAGTTGGTTCCTATATCATCTTCATTCAGAAATTCAGAATGCATCACATGATATTCACATCAAGGCGAACTGTACGGCTGTACCCAAACGTTCAAGCAGAAGTTGTGTGGCAAAGGGATCTACGATGCAACTTTAGACACCAGCTATTCTAGTTTAACGATTAAAAAAATCTAGTTAACAGTGCAGAATTTTTATGCTACCTTACCCTGTACAGAGATTTTCCTTTTTTTAATTGCTCTCTATAAAAGTTTCACTAAAATGTTTTTTGAAATGCATTTACCGCCAGGGAAACATCTGAACTTAGGAGTACATGGCACTGCCACTGCCAGCCTGACAGCCTCGTCGAGCTACTACTACTAGGAATTACGACGAGCTGCGTGCTGCGGCTGATATGATGATTTTGTTAAGAAACCCTAAAAGCCCATCGAAGGCCCATGTGGACCCTTGGCCGAAACCCTAGAGGAAAGCTATAAAAGGAGGAGGGGTCCCCCCTTATGTACATGGATTCATTAGCAATAAAGAATTCCCGCTGTTGCTCTCCCTAAACACGTGTCTCTCTCTCTTTCTGTTCTCCACTTCAGATCTGTTCGGGAACCCCGGACTATTCGATAGCGAGGTTCCTCAACACGTTATCAGCACGAATTGCTCTACGGAGATCAGAATTGAAAGGTGAGAAAGGTGGGGATTTTTGCAATTGAATCTAGACGCTTGTCGTTTTCTACGCATGCATCTATCCTACGCATATTGTTCCGTTTTCGTCATGTGGCACGAAGCCACACGATGATCGCCGAAGTTACCAAAGATGAAGCTACGATGACTAAGCATCACAAAAAAAGAAAAAGAAGAACATGGCAGCATGTGCCCGAAGCACTACGCCGCCGTCTCGGTATGAGCGCTTGAAGCACCGATCGTCGCCGGCCACCGCCTGGCGTTACGCGCGCGCACGACGCACGCACGCACGGCCGCGCGCCTCGAGCGCCAGCGAGGAGCACCGCCGGTCCGCCACGTCGTCCGCTAGCCGCCATGGCACGGCCATCGCGCGCGCGCGACGCCGCCGCCGCCGCCGATGATGCGCTGGCGCCCAGCCGCCAAGCGCCGCGCCGTCTGGTGCGCGCTGCTGCTCCAACCGCCCGCCAAAGCGACGGCCTCGCCGTCACCGCCTCGGCTCCCAGCACGGAGTCTGCCGCCGCCTCGATAACGCTAGCGGCGCGTCGCCCGGCCAGCTCTGTTGCGCGTCGCGCTCGTCGAACCAGCGTCGCCACTCGCCTTCCGCGCATGAAGCGCCACCTCGTCGGCTCCGCCGGCCGCCTCGGCCTCGCGCTGCCGCCGCCGGCGCCGCCTCGGCCTCAACGTCCGGCAAAGCGCGCCTCGCCGCGTGCCGCAGCGCGCCCGGCCGCACCGATGTGCCCCACGCCGGCTCGCGGCCGCCACGCCACCGTCGGCCTCCGCCTCCGCGCCGCCTTAGCCTGGCTACATAACCGTCGGTCGGCGATTCTGCCGCCGCCGCGCGCGTCTCGGCCGCCGCCGCTGCGCGGCCGCGCCATCGCCTCGGCGCCGGCGCGCTCGCGGCTGCGCTGCCGCCTCGGCCCTGTCGCCGCCGCAGACGCAGCGTGCAAGGCCGCCTCGACCCTCACAAGACGCAGCGTCGCCACCGCCTCGCCTCACAGACGACGCTTGGCCGCCGTCGCCGACCTCGGCCTCGCGGATCGCCGAGGCTCGATCGCTCGCCGACCGCCGCCGCTGGCTTCGCAGACACAGACGAAGGAGCCAGCGGCCGCTTCGCCTCGGCCGCTCGTCGCCGGCTCGCGGCCCGGCTCGCCGCGCCGTCTCGGCCGCTCCGTCGCCAAACAGATCGCTCGCCGCGCCCGCCGTCACAAGACGTAGCGCCACCGACCCAAACCCGGCCGCTGTGCACGCCGTCGCCTAGGAGGCCATGAAGGTGGCGTCGGCGCAAGGAGGCGGCACTGGCGTCGGCGCGTGGAGGCGGCGCTGGCGTGGAAGCATGGAGGCGGCGAATGGAGGCAACGTGGGAGGAGGCGCATGGGGAAACCCTAGCCGCCACTTGATGTCTTGCGCAGTGGGCCAAGGCCCAAAGGCCAGGGGAAAAGGGAATGGCTCGGAAGCCATTCGGCCAGAAGGAAAACAAAGAAAAAAAAGAAAGGAAAAGAAAAGAAAAGAAAAAAAAGAAAATAATAAAAAGAAGAAGAAGAAAAAGAAAAAAATACAGAAAAATTGCAGAAAATTTTGAAAAATTGCCAGAAAATCAAGAAGATTTTTTTTGGCTCTGTTTTAATTTTTCTTGCTCTATTTCTCTATTTTATGAATTTTCTTTATGCATTTGAATCCGTTGCTTTATTTAATATATTGCAATGCATATGGATTTATTTTCTGTACTTTATGCTTATTGCAACCATTTTCTATTAGATTACACGCAGTAATCTAATGTCGGAATTTTGAAATCATGAAGATGTCCGGCATCGTGAATCGTGAGTTTGAAGAGCTGGCCCCGCACGGTCAGAACTACCTCACTTGGGCATCGGACGTAAAGATTGTTCTTGGGGCAAGAAGCTCCGTTCAGCGATTGGTCTAGGGTCCTCGCAGGACGCAAAACCTACCGCTGAGCAGAACGATCAAGCTCTGCACTTTCTCAGGCACCATCTCTCAGCCACTCTAAAGAATGAATATATGGCTGAGGAGAGCGCACTCAAGCTTTGGACTGCACTTCAGAAGCGGTTCGAGAAGCTCAAGTACACCATCTTGCCCCAAGCACAGCAAGATTGGGTACGCTTGAGATTTGTAGACTATAGAACAGTGGCCGAGTACAATTCGGACTTGCACAGAATTTGTACTAATCTCTCCCTATGTGGCAAGAAGATCACTAATGAGAAGAAGATTGAGAAAACTCTCTCTACTTTCCACCCAAATGCTATCTAGAGTGCACGTAGCTATCGTCAGGACGCATACAAGGAGTATAGCGAACTGATTGATGTAATGCAAGTTGCGGAATCGCAAGACGATGTTCTACGCAAGAACTATGTCTCGTAGCCACCTGGACGAGGCACTGGCACAGAAGTCAATGCCTATAGCTACAATGTGAGAAAGCCCATTCATAGAAAAAAGGGCAAGCAGGATGAAAAAGAGAAGTTTTAGGCCAAGGGAAAGTCCAAAACCCATTAATGCATGAATCGCATTTTCTTTTAGATTATGGTTGTTAGCATTTCCTTTGAATAATGAATAGTAAGCTCTAGAAGAGCATACTTCTTTCATGAATAAATACGCAATTTATTCTTTATTCCAAGTATTCTCAATTTTGCAAGTAATATTTGGATTGTTTTTGCCTCTATCTGATTGGAATTATATTCCTTGCATCTAGAAATCGTGTAGCGCCCAAATGGAAGAGATATGCATTGTTGATAGTGGCACAACAAATACCATCTTAAGAGAGTCTAAGTATTTCCAGTCGATCACGAAGAACGCTGAAAAGATTACTACGATCGCAGGAAGCGACTCATATGTAATCGGCTTAGGAAGAGCTACAATTATATTGCCTATGGGTACAACTTTGGTAATTGAAGAAGCCCTTTTGTACCCTGAATCAACGCGCACTCTCCTAAGCTCTAAAGACATCCGCGCCAATGGTTTTCACGTAGAAACCAATGAAGAAAATGGCAAAGAATACTTGTGCATCATGAAGCACGCGGTATGTGGAAAAATGGTATTAGAAAATGTCCCTCATATGAATCGGGTTGCACTACACGAATATTCATGCACCCAAGTGTATACTTCCTTGAAGACTGCTTTTAGAAGCTCAATTATTTTCTTTATGGCATGGTAGATTAGGTCATCCTGGTCTTAGAATGATGAGAAATATAGTGAACAACTCACAAGGTCATGGCATTAATGTTAAGAATTTCCAATCATGAAGATTTTGTGTGCCTGCATGTGCCACCGGAAATTAATAACTAGACCCTCTGTCATGAAAGTGCAAAGTGAAAACCCGCATTCTGAACGCATCCAGGGGATATTTGTGGTCCGATTCATTACTGTCGGGGCCGTTTCGATACTTTATGGTGCTCATCGATGCTTCCTCGAAATGGTCGCATGTATGCTTGTTGTCAACAAGAAACCATGCTTTTGCAAAGCCGATCTCGCAGATCATAAGAATTAAGAATGCTTTCCCGATCATCGCGTGAAGTCCATTAGAATGGACAATGCCGAGAATTTACTTCAAAGGCATTTGATGATTATTGCACAAAGAACAGGATAGCAGATTGAGCACTCCGTACGCACGTCCATACACGAATGGACTAGCGAAGCACTAATAAAGAGGATTAAATTCATTGCCGACCGCTTTTGCGAGTTGTAACTTGCCCAACACTTGTTGGGGACACGCAGATCTGCACGCAGCAAAGACTTATCAATTTCGCACCATCGGCCTACAACATCCATTCTCCTATGCGACTTGTGCACGGATCATCCCAAGATCTCCCATCTTAGAAAATTTGGGTGTATGGTATATGTACCTATACCACCCTCAATGATCGCAATGGGCCCTCTCCGCAAGTCCGGGATATCGTTGGTTATGTGAGTGCATCCATAATCGTATTTGGAACCCATGATGGAGACTTGCATACAACCCGATTCATTGATTGCATCTTTGACGAGGATCGTTTCCGTCATTAGGGAGAAATCAACCTTTGGATGAAAAATGCCGAAAATCATATGGCATTCCACCGATCCCCGCACATGACCCCGCACTAATGAAGCAAATCAGAAGTCCGAAGATAATTGATTTGCGAAATTTAGCAAATGAACCGCTGATCATTTTGTGATCCAAGGGCGTGGTTAAGTCGCATGTACCAGCAAGAAATGCACCGAGAGGGTGGAAATACCAAAGAAAATAGAAGGTATCCTCACTGCTCGAGGCCTCAAAGAAAAGAACAGAAACCCTCCTCAAACCCAAAGTACCGGAGACATCCGAGAAAATCAAGCGAGAGGACTTACCACAACCAATCACGAAAATGCCCCAAGGAAAGAAGGGGAGCCAGTTGAGACCTGGCACTGGAAAGAAGCCAACGGAAAAGGCAATTCCAGACTTGAATCTTCCACTGAAGGAAGCCGCCGGAAATAATGTGTGCGCACACATAGGCAATGAAAAGCTAAAGGAACTTGCTCCTGCGATAGGGAAAAGCAGCGAAGAGCAAGTAGAAGTGCATGAACCACCCCATGAAGAAATGGCCATAAACTTTGTAATAACAGGAGAATCCCTGAATAGAGCAACAGCCAACATTGATGCATACTTTGCAAAGAAGATTGCCTCGATCATTGATCATGATCCCGAGCCTGCATCTCTCGCAGAGTGCAAGAAAAGGCTAGATTGGGAAGAATGGAAAAGGCAATCATCTGCAGAGTTAGTCTCTCCAACAAGAGAGAGTGTTTGAGCCGTATGCCGCACACCTCCCCATATAAACCCGTAGGTCACAAATGGGTCTTTGTTCGAAGAGAAATGAAAACAACGGTTGTAAGGTACAAAGCAAGGCTTGTAGCTCAAGGTTTCACTCAACGTCCCGGAGTTGATTATGAAGAAACCTATTCTCCAATCATAGGAGGAATTACCTTTAGATATTTGATCTCAATGGCGATCAACTTGAAGTTGAGAATGAAGCTAATGGATGTTGTCACAAAGATATTTGTATGGAAACTTGGATTCGAGATATACATGAAAGTACCTAAGGAATTCCTATCCCAACCAAGATGGAGCAAATAGAAACCCATGCAGTGTGAAATTGGAGAAATCACCGTATGGGTTTGAAGCGATCAGAAGAATGTGGTACAATCGCTTGAGTGACTTTCTCGCAAGAAAGGCTACACAAACAACGAAGATTGTCCATGTGTGTTTATACAGCGATCCCCGAATGGATTCTGTATAATCTCCGTCTATGTAGATGACTTGAACATCATTGGGACGAATGAAGAAATTGAAGAGGCATGCTCATACTTGAAGTCTGAGTTTGAAATGAAAGATTTGGGTAAAACCAAGTTTTGTTTAGGCTTGCAGCTTGAACATGTCCAAGGAGGAATCTTGGTACATCAATCAACCTACAAACAGAAAGTGTTGGAAAGGTTTGATTTTGAAAAGTCATATCCTGCAAAGACTCCAATGGTCGAAAGGTCATTCCAAGCAGACCTAGACCCATACAGACCTAGAGAAGAGGGAGAGGAAGTCCTGGGAGCAGAATTCCCATATCTGAGTGCAATTGGAGCGCTCATGTACCTTGCGAATAGAACTAGGCCGGACATTGCATTCGCCGTGAAGTTGCTAGCTCGGTACAGTGCAGAACCCACCAAAAAGCATTGGAAAGGGATCAAGGACATCTTCCGCTACCTCCAAGGAAGCAAAGACCTCGGTCTGTTCTTTAGAAGAAATAATGAATTGAATTTGGTTGGCTACGCCGATGCTGGGTATTTATCAGACCCGTATACTGGCAAGTCCCAAACTGGCTATGTTTTCCTATGTGGAGGAACGGCAATTTCCTGGAAGTCGTCTAAGCAGACTCTTGTCTCAACGTCGACAAACCACTCGGAAATCATCGCTTTGTATGAAGCATCTCGTGAATGTGCATGGCTCAGAAGAATGGTTCACCACATCCAGAAGTCATGTGGTTTGAACATTGAGTAGACTCCCACGATAATCTATGAAGATAATGCAGCTTGTGTTGCCCAAGCACAAATGGGTTATGTGAAGAGCAATCTCACGAAGCATATCAACCCCAAGTTCTTCTATGCTCATGAATTGCATAAGATGAACGAGATCAAGATATTGCATACTAAGTCATGTGAAAATCTTGCAGATTTGTTCACTAAATCACTCCCAAATCTACCTTTGAAAGGCGTGAAAGGAATTGGGATGATGAGACTTAGAAAGTGCGATTTCGGGAGATATTTCACATACTCCCACATAAATCTCAAGATGAATTATGAATACCCAACATGAATCTCAAGATTAGTAATGGAAGTTGGGAGAATTGTACTCTTTTTCCTTAACAAGTTTTTCATGAAGTTTTCTTGCATAAGGTTTTGACGAGGCAATTCGTGCAACATAGTAGCGTATGCTATGTACTCTTTCTCCAAGTATTTTTCCCACTGGGTTTTTCGAATTTTTGAGGCATATGCATCTCGCGCAAAGGGCCCAAGGGGAGTGTTAAGAAACCCTAAAGCCCATTGAAGGCCCATGTGGACCCTTGGCGAAACCCTAGAGGAAAGCTATAAAAGGAGGAGGGTCCCCTGTGTACATGGATTCATTAGCATAAAGAATTCCCATTGTTGCTCTCCCTAAACACGTGTCTCTCTCTCTTTCTGTTCTCCACTTCAGATCTGTTCGGGAACCCCGGACTATTCGATAGCGAGGTTCCTCAACAGATTTATCGTGTATTCGTGTCATGTTTGGCTTTGCAAATCGGAGTCCCTGACTCACACTTCTTCCATGAACTCATACGTTGTACCGGCCGTACTGCTACTCCATTTGTACCTGGTGAATGTGATGGGGAACAGTAGGTGATAAACACGAGCAGCGAAAGTGCTAGTAGTGTTACGCACACAGAAAGCAAACGGTTTGGAGAAAGTCTTGTCTCGAGCTATATATCCTTTTCGGTTTTATCGCTGCTTAGTTTGAACAAAAAACACAAGCAGCCATGCACATAGGAAAAGTGCAACTTAGGCGGTTGTCCACTGAAATAGTCCGAACATGGGGCATACGCAAGTCTGATTGGTTTTGTCGTCCTGCAGGCGGTACCAGGGGGAAACAAAAGGGTGTCGTGTCAACGATTCAGTGCTAATAGAGTTCTCGTATAATTGTAATAGCAACTATAACTTAAGCAGTTGTAATAGCATTATAGGATGTCATATGAATGGCTGAAATCATACTTTGCTTATTGTGTAGTTGTAGTTGTTGCGACTACACGTGATCTCGGTTACCAAGAACGGGTACTTACCTGAGTCTCTTATTCCCCCTGATTAACCTTACCAGCGTCAGATAATGAATCAGAGAAGGTCATATTGGTTGTCCCTAGGTATTTACTATTTAGGACTGTTAATGCTAACTAAAAAACCTGGCTGCATGGGGTTTGATATTTTGCTCTACCTTTTATGAATTGCTAGCTTCGATACCGCTGATATTAGTACATGCTTGACTTCCAAGCCGTGGTTTGCAAATAGGTCATGAAATCAAATCCCGTCAACGTTAATAACGTAGCGCAACATAGTGACTTCTTATTTGTTAAAGTGTCACAATATAGAATAAGTTTAATTTACCTTCTGAATTTTGGGGATCGTATAACCTATCTCTGAACTACAAAACCGTCTAAATAACCCTATGAACTTTACAATACCATCTAAATAGCCTCTTGATGAGTTTCAACAGTAGTTTTGCCACTTTGGCGGTGGCTTTGTCACCGTGACAAATGACTTAACCAACAATCATTGCCACATTATTAGCTAAGTCATCCACTACAGTAGCAAAACCACTGTAGTGTCGCCACAATGTCAAACATGTCATCTGTCACGGTGGCAAAATCGCCTCCAAAACCTTATCAGGTGATTATTTAGATGGTTTTGAATATTTCAAGTGGCTATTCATATACCCTCAAAGTTCAAGGTGTAAAATAGATTTATTACTAAATAGTTCACCACATTGATTAATTGATGCTGAATCCTTATTGGAACGAATGCATGCTTTCCCAAGCTTGAAGAGCAACGATCTTGCCGGGCGGTAGTCTTGAATTAGGCGGAATGAACCATGAGGTCCATGACTGCGGGAGAAAGTCAACACAATGATCCACTTGGATTGGCGATCGGTCGTCGGTCTAGGCAGGAGGCTCCACTGGGTTGGGCCCCAGGAAAAGGCGCTGCTGCTGCTTCCCTTGTGTTGATTCCTCCTGGTCCTGGATTTGGCTCAGGCAATCCAGGGGTATATTTGTAAACAAAATTACACTATAGAATGACACACTCAATTTACTAATTTCAACATATCCCTTGTGCAGGTTATCTTGTTCATAGGCAGAATCCCCTGATGACGGTTGAAATGATGCGGTGACGGGTCCAATTTATAAAACTTCTGCGACGCCATTGAGTTCCATTATTATTTTCGGAGAAACGAATTCTCACGTAACAAGTTACTTCGTGCAAGAAAGTGAATGCTGCCTTCCATTCCTACCCTTTTTTTCTTTTTGCATCTCTCTCTAATTCAACCGCATGTCAAAATTGCAAGTTGCAACCGACTGTACTAGCCACTACGACTATCGCCTCATTCTAGTTGCTTACGTTACGTACCTCGGTGTGACGTACGAGCATACACGTACTACTGTGAAAAAGAGTAGTAGTAGGCTAGTAGCTATCCTTTTCGAATGATCTGCCGGCGCGACGGAATTGTAACGGCGGCCGTGCCGGCGCCGCCGTGACGCAACGCCTCGCCACATGCCAATGCCTTTTGTGGGCCCCTGCACCGAGAGCGAAGCACCTGTCAGAGAGTAGCAGTGAAAAACACAAGCAGCCGGAGGACACGGGTGAGGGCACAGTACGGGCAACCAACCCGGCTCGCCACTTGGCGAAAGGCCGAGCCCGTGGCGTCTGTCCAAGAGCCCCTTATCTTGGGCGCGAATTACGATCCTACCCCGGAAAAGCGCAAAAGGCATTCAGGTGGGGCCGCCCACTACCCTTATCCCTTGTCCTCCTCCCGCCGCTGCTCTCTTCTCTCTCGCTCCCTCCACCTATCCCATTTCATCCCCTTCGCTTCGCTTTTCTCTCCCCTCGCCATTACTCGATCTCCTCCTCTCTCTCTCTCTCTCTCTCTCTCTCTCTTTTTCTCTCTCGCGCACCAGAAAAGCCGTTTTCTACTTCGAGTTCCCGTGAAAGCTTCTCGATTCCTCCTCCCGTACCCGCTGTTCGGGTTTCGCG
Source organism: Otatea glauca (assembly GCA_036346275.1). NCBI lineage: Eukaryota > Viridiplantae > Streptophyta > Magnoliopsida > Poales > Poaceae > Otatea > Otatea glauca. Next base: position 47,318,652 of record CM070714.1, read on the forward strand.
CCTCGGCCGCTGGTGGATCCGTGGAGGCTGCTGCGATTCGGTGAGCGCTCTCGCTAGCTCGAGCTGCTCTGTTCTTGGTTGTGTTGCTTTCCGGTTCCATTCCGTAACGAGAGTAGTGCGTTCATCGGATGGATTTCGCGAGTTTGACTTTGGTTGTCGCTGCAGGGTGGGTGGGGGGTTTGGGTTCGGATTTGGATTTGGTATGGGTTGCTTTTTGATTGGGGGTTCGGATTTGAGTGTTCGATTTCGACTCCGCTTGAGCCTTGGTCAGCACTTTCTAGCCCTCCGTGTATTTTCTTTTTAAATTTGGCCCGATCGAACTCAATTGCAAAAATATCTTTATTCGCACCGCAGAAGCACCAGAATACACCTTCCTAGCGCCTTCCGCGCTAGCGAGCTCAGCAAGCCATCAAAGATACTGCAGTAGCTGAGAGCGGTAACGGCTTTCACCGTAGAAGAGCCGGAAAGTTAACATGTGTCCCTTTTTTTTGCACTCCCACTATTATTGATAGGGCTATTTTTGTGAGTGCGTTTGGAGGAACCAAATTTGCAGAAAAAAAAAACACACGGTGCTGGAATAGTCCTCTCGTGTTGCGTAGAGCGTACGTGAGTAGTTTTTGGTCTGCTTCTAGCTTTGAGCTGGATTTAGTTGCTTAAATTTTAAGTCTTATTGCTCTGGTAAATACAATCACGATGGCTTTGTATGTTTCAGTGTCCAATTCGACCAGGAAAGAAGATTTTTTTTTTCTGTTTCACTTTGCTTTCTGATGTAGTGATACGTAATCATCATACTATGGCGCTTTGCTCATACGACTTTGTTCCTTTTCTTAGCAGCAACTATTCTTAGTGCTGAAAGGAGATCCTTTCGCAGCTTAGATTTGGGTGTTTTTAGAATGCAAAGTAATATTTGCCTTGCTTATTTTGAGTGGCGCAGAAAGTTCGTTGGCTTTATCCACGCATGGCGTTCTTTAGTCTTTATGCGATCAGAAAAGTGGGGTTAAAAGTTAATGCTGCTTAAAGCTTGAGGTTTGTTCTAGTGATTCTTTTGCCAGGCAGTGGCGATTTATGATATGGTAGTACAGGAGTGCGCTGCTTAATGCACAGAAAGGTGCCTATTTGATGTGGAAAAATAGGAACTTTCCAATAACACGAGCAACCAAGCTCGCCATTTGCAGGTGCCGTTGGTAAAGTTCCATTTGTATTGCATCCTTTTTGGTTCCCACCCATGCATGCCAAATTGCCAATATGCCGCCCTAAGCTATTACGTAAAGAGGCTTTTACTTCCTTAAAAGCAATGTTAGCTAGTACAGTTAGCATTTGTTTTTGCTTAGTACTAGCTCCACGTTGATCCTTACCTTCCTTTTTTGGTGTTATCAAATGTACTGCACTGTTATCTGTCAGATGTTAATTCCTAGCGAATTTAGTGTCATGGCTGACTTCAATTAAAGATTTTTTAATTCTGGATTGTTTTTTCTTATGCTTTACAGAGAATATATCCTTACAACAAGTAGCATAGAAGCTAAAATTCTAAGCTAAAATTATAATATGTACCAAGAGGTAGTTTCCAAGACCAGTTGTCTGTACTTTTCTTTTGAAACCTCGAGTTCTTTATGCCCTGGCTGGCAAATCCAGGCCGACTTTGTCAAAATTCACAAATTTCTTAAAATGGAAGCGATCTATGTAGCCAAATCAGGACGTGGTTATATTTTATCCTCAATTTCTATTGTTATTAGCTCGTGGCAAGATATGAATGGATGGATCATTCTTGTTGTTACACGTTTGGAGCATTCCTATTGTGGTAGAACATAGCAGGTGACTCTTTGCATGGTCTGTGTCAAAGTACCGTGGGCCGCCCTTCTTTTATAGTAAATTATATATGTGCACATAATTGCAAGTACGGGGATAAATTGCTAAGTTGTTCCTTTTAGAATCAGATTTATATCTATGTCTGAAATGGCCAAATATAAGTTTGCTGTGTTGTAACTGATTTTTTATATTTGCATTCCAGTATCACATAGGATCCCACTGAATTCAACTGTTGAACAAAAACGACGTGACTGTTGTAGTGGCACTGAGCAGCTAGTGGAAGAGCCCTAATACTGGCCAGGATCATGGGTGCTCTTTGTGATTTCTGTGGAGAGCAAAGGTCAATGGTCTATTGCCGATCAGATGCAGCATCCTTGTGCTTATCGTGTGACTGTAATGTGCATTCAGCTAACGCCCTTTCTCGACGCCATACAAGGACCCTTCTTTGTGATCGTTGTGTTTCACAGCCTGCAGCAGTCCGTTGTCTTGAAGAGAACACCTCACTTTGCCAAAATTGTGATCGGAACGGGCACGGTGCAGCATCCTTGGCTGCTGGGCATAAAAGGCAGACCATAAACTGCTACTCGGGGTGCCTGTCATCGGCAGAGCTTTCGAGAATCTGGTCCTTTGTTATGGATATACCTACTGTAGCTGCTGAGCCGAACCGTGATGAAGGAATAAGCGTGATGAGCATTAATGACACTGGTGTCAGTAATCATTGTGGTGTTCTAGAGGATAGCAGCTTGTTGGGCATAGCTAGCACAGCACTCATGAGTGATCCACCCACTGGTGGAAAGCTTAAACCTTGGATAGATTCTTCTTTAGGACATGGGATGGATCTTCTGCCACTTGCCACAGATCAGCCAGCTGGACCAGTTTCAATGACGCCTAAGGTGTTATGCGGCTTTCATATTTCCCTCCAAAACATATTTAACTATTCTGCTAATTTCTGTATATGTTATAGCTTGTTGCATGCGACATTACTTAATGTATTAATATGGTAAAACGTTAGTCACATTGTATGGTTGCAGTTTCATTCATGTAAATCATGTATTGCTTTTCTTCTGGAAGCAAAAGTTACAAGGGGAAATTTTATATAGTTTAATTTTATTCCATATAATTTCGTCTATTACAGTGATGATCTTTTGATTCATATTTATTACTATTTGCTAATACCCTTATCGGCACTTTTTTGCAGGGCAGTTAGTGTTTTAATAATTTCTCCTTATAATGAAAAGTTTGCATTTGAAATAAAGTACTAGATGTGTTTGTATTGATGGCAAAATGTTTTTAAGATTTTTCTAGTGTGGATGGTTGAACAATTGCAGCAGTTGGGATTTTCTTGTGTATCATCAAAATCATGATTCTTGAAAATGTTACATCTGTCATTATTGTGTCATTGTGTGCTTATGAAATTCTGGTTGGATCATTCAGGTACCCTATGTCAAAGAGATGTTCAATGATGGTAGCATATATGAAGACTTACGTGTGGATGATGCTGACCTGACATTTGAGAATTATGAGGAACTATTTGGTACCTCTTACATTCAAACAGAGCAACTCTTCGATGATGCTGGAATTGACAGTTATCTTGACATGGAGGAAATGCCAGCCGTTGAATCTAGCGAGGTTTGTACATTTCCGCGTATATTTTTTACCTATTATGTTCGTTGTGGGAAAAGGACTCCCGTTCTGCAGTACTAGTTGGCCAGAGTCATCTTATATACCTCTGTACTTATTTATAAGTTGTTATGTCAAGTTCACTCGTGAGAATTCAGTTCAGGACCTTTTGGTGTCATAGCGAAATGGTTTAAGTTTCTTATCCATCCAAGGATTAAATTACAGTACTTTTTATTAACCAATCAGAAGGGTCACGTTTATTCACTTTGTAATTGAAACGTAGTGTCCTACATTCTTTGTTGCAACCCATGTATGATGTATCTGTTGCCGACCTACTACATTTTCAAGTATTATCTAGTCGACCATTCTATTTTGTGGGAATTCATTGGATGATCAATTATTTATCTGTGAGAGTTGAGTGGGCTATTTGCATGTTGCATTCCATTTGATGGTGACTTCACACTAAATTTTTGGGACCATTGTTATGCTTTCATCAGCCCAAACCTATGCAGCCAGAATGTAGCAATGCGGTATCTGCTGTTTCTGGGATGTCAAACTTGGGAGAGAGGGCTGATTCCAGTCTTTGTATTCCTTCTTGGCTGGCCAGATCCAGTATATCCGTCTCCTTCTCTGGTTTGACTGGTGAGAGCGGTGCTGGAGATTATCAAGATTGTGGGGTATCGTCAATGCTCCCTATGGGCGAGCCACCCTGGCATCCTGCTGGTCCTGAAGCCTTACTCGCCGGAGGTAGCAGAGATAGCGCTCTCACACGTTACAAGGAGAAAAAGAAGAGACGGAAGTAAGCACCTCTCATTGAGTGTTTTCCTGGAATTTTTGTGATCATTATTAACATACTAGAACTTCATAAATCATGAGTACATGTTTTAAGAACATGTCTGCAATATCGTTTTCACTTCAGAATTCTAAAAGCTTTACAATGCCAAATCGATATTTGCACATGCATGCTCATTGTACTGATGTGAATGTTTCCTCCTAAAAAGTCTACAAAATCACAAATGCTAACTAAGCTTTTCTTTTTAGCTGTTTATCCTTCGAATTTTGAAGGTATCCTGTTACTTCTCTGACATATGCTACCATTCTACTAGACACTTTTGCCGCCTTTGCTGCATCCCCTCTGCCTTTTAGCTTCATAATCATATTTTTCTTGCAAAAGTTATCAACTGGCCTTTCTTTGCATATTTTTTGTTCAGATTTGACAAGAAGATCAGGTATGCTTCTCGCAAGGCTAGGGCAGACGTGAGAAAAAGGGTCAAGGGGAGGTTTGTAAAGGCTGGTGAAGCATATGACTATGATCCGCTCAGCCAGACAAGAAGCTACTAACCTGAATGCAACTGGTTATCATCCGGTGTCAGATTAGCGGCCTTCAGCAGCTGGCTTCTTGTTGGTTGCACTCCAGGCAAGATCGCTGGAGAACACAAGCAATTGCAGCAGACCGTGCAAATTGAATGGGGGGAAAGAGAGACCAAGCGGTGTGATGAAAAAAGACTACAACAAAAAAATATAGATGCAAACATGCGACAAGTTCATGGGTGTTACTGCTCCATTTTCTCCTGTACAGTGGATGGAACATGCATCTTCAGTTGCTTCTGGATGTGTGCTTTGAATCACCCTTCACCATCTGTGCATTAATCCAATACAATTACAGGGGCTCGTCCTCCAGTTCTGCCCACCACATGGCAACAGTACCTGCTTCTGCCATGATGTTTGCCGGTGCGCTGCCAGGTTGGGCCTCTAGGTAACATGATGAATTAAACTCCTGTAATATTATTTGCGAAGCACAATCTGCTGTTATAGGGAGATTGTTCTTCAGTCATGTATGTATATAGATGGATACACCAGTAACCTTGTTAAAAAATATAAACTGTGATGCTTGTAAATTTTGTTCTTGTAAGATATTGAGGGTGAAGTAGAAGAATACATATAGATATTGGGGGTGAAGTAGAAGAATACACATATCGGGACACTGAATGTCTGTACTTGGTTACAATTTCAGTGTTTTGAGATTTTTAAGATATTAAAACTATTTGTATTGTATTTTTAGTAAATTTCAAATATATTAGTTGGATTTATGATCCTACGAAATCATCTTATAAGATTATAGAGTTATACGTGTAAAATCTGCACCTCTAACAAAAATTTTAGTTTGGCAACAGCTCTTTGCCGAGCAAACTGACTTTAGGATGTTCGCATCATACCCTTACTAATGTTGGAAGATTTCCTGGCCTCTGGACGATTTGAGCCGTGGAGCAAGCCGGCTCGGTTCGAGCCGAGTCGGCCGAAAAAAATTACAACCGGGTCTTTTTTTGAAAAAAAAATTACATATAGGTCATTTTTTCGAAAAAAAATAACGGTTAGGTCCTTTTTTCGAAAAAAGAATAGATATTACGTCTAGGTCCTTTATACGTTTTTAAGGCTTGCGCTCGGGTCCTTTTACCAAAAAATGGAATTACGAATAGATCCTTTTCGGGGGAAAAAACGTTTGGGTCTCTTTTTGTTGAAAAAATATACATCACAATTAGGTCCTTGTTGCTTTTTCTAGCATTACGTTTAAGCCCTTTTGCGGAAAACATAAAATCCTTTTTAGGTTATTTTCGTACGTTTTCTCGATTTACTCGTGCGTGGAGCGTTGATCGCGCATTTTCTCGATTTTCTCGCATGGAGAGCAGCTCCCGCGGCGTGGCACGCCGCGTACCACGCCGCGTACCACGCCGCGTACGTACAGGTTTCTAGTTATCAATACGTTGTACTGATGCCGGTCCGCAGTGAGGAAGTGATTCCTGCTGTTCCGGTTTTCATTGTCTTCAAAGAGAGAACTTAAAGTAGTTTTCTCGCGGGCAGGTACTATGTACTGGCTAAGGTTGTACTGGCTAAGGTTTGCTTTTCTGGAATTAAAGAAATCATGAGTAGCTATGGATGAAATCATAAAATTCCCAGGATATTGTTACAGAGGACTCTGCTGCATTTTCGTTTTACTGGGTTGTACGTAATCATTTGGGCAGGCCCCATCCGTCAGCATTCAGCGCTCCAACTGCATTGTTGCCCTGTTGGGCCGATCCATTTCGGTTCAGTCAGTAGAGAGAACGTACGGGACGTCGATTTGGGCCGCCCATCCCTCGTCGAGTTGTTCGGCCGGCATGGACCATTCCGGACGGCAGTTTCCCTACCGCTTCCTTCCTTTGCGCGCCCGTTCGGTAGTGCTTCAACTCTTACTCCTTTCAAATTCTGCTTTGACTCCTTCTGATTTTCTAAGGAATTAGGAGTAGTTTTCTGAAGTGTTCGGCTAATCCAGATTCTTAAAAGAGGGGATCCGGGAGAGAGGGAAGAGATGAGTGCTGTACTTGGGCGACGCTCGTCGTGGGCTCGGCGGCGCAGGCGAGCTCAAGGTAGGGCCCGTCGAGCTCGAGTTGGGGACAGAGGGCTCGAGGCAGGGCCTGTCGAGCTCGAGTCGGCGGCGCTCGAGGCGAGGAGGCGGGGCGCGAGGCTTGGAGACGATGTACTCGGGAGGTGAGGAGGAGAGGCGATGCATGCGGAGGCGGGTCGGAGGAGAGACGGTGGGAGTCAGAGGCGACAAGACTGGGAGGTGAGGGGTGACGGGAGTCGAAGGCGAGGCGGCGCTCGCGGTCGAAGGCCTGCGGCCCGAGGGAGGGGATGAGCGAACGAGAATCCGGAGGAGCGGGGTGGAGGCCGCTTCTCTCGCGCCGTGTAAAAATGAGAATCGCTTCATGCCGATTCTGGAATCAGTGGGGAGGAGCGTGAGGTGTTCGGTAGAGCTCTGGCTCCTCTGGGCGAGAATACAGGAGCCGGAGATCTACCGAACGGGCCCTAAGCCAGTTTTTTTTTTTGCTTTGGATTCTCTAGAAGCTGATTATGGATTGTGGTTATAGAGAAGCTGATTATGGATTGTGGTTATAGAGAAGCTGATTCTCCAAAAGCTAGAATCCAAAAGCACATATGAAGTGGATTGTGGATTCTAGTGTATATAGGTGGGTTGGATTGTGAGAATCGATTTTTAGAATCGGGCTGTTTGTTTTTTATTCTGCTTTTGAAGCCAAAATCCAGAATCAAAATAAAAATAAACAGTTCCTAACTCCTGTATTCTCGGAGAGGTACGGACGTGCTGCGCGCCCGATGCCACACGCTTCAAAACTGCTGTAGTTTCTACAGTGCAAGCTAGAAGGGCTCTTAATATTATCATATGTGGTATCACACAATGCCCGTAGTTCAGATGGTAAAGCATTGTTCCGTGTGCGTGAGGTCTCGAGATCGATTCCGGCAAATACAATTTTTGTGCCTTTTTTTTCCAAAATTACATGCAGGCCATTTTTTAGATCTTTTTAAAGAGATATTTTTAAAAAAAATTTAAATTAAAATCAGCACTTTTTGTTTTTTTGGGTATTCAAAAAATTCTTTCAAACAAATAATATTTCTTAATTTTAAGATCTTTTTTAAAGGAATATTTAAAAAATTTACAATAATATTGTTTTACTTTTTTCTAATAGAAAATCATCCCTTTTTGTTTTTTTGGAAGGTATTCCCGAAAAAAGTTCATCTCTCTATTAATTTTTTTAAAAAAAAATTCAGGGATATTTTTAATTTTTTTAATAGAAAATCATCATTTTTTTTAGGTATTTCTTAAATAGATTTCATCTCTCGGTTATAATCTATGTCTGTTGTGGCGCTTTCTTCCGTCCGCAGCAACTCGTGGACCTACAGAGCATCTAGTTCTATCCCTGATTTCTTAGGCTTATGGACGTACTAGCTGGCCGCCGGCCAAGCAGAGGCTTAACGCTCGTCACCGTGAGGGTGAGGCCTCGTTTAAAATGCGTGGGTTTTTCATTAAAAGTGGACGACGTCTTCTTCAACTTCTCTGTCCATCTCTTTTCAGCGAACACCCCCCGGTTCGTCTACCACTAAATAATATCAAAAAAACAAAAAAATATTTTATAACAAAGAAGTTAACTACAAAAAAAATGTAATGCTTATCCCAGCAATTTTCTTTATGATATGCGACAGAGCCGTAATGCAAACAACGGTAGTGAAGACAAGACCGTGATGTAAGCTAAGCTTAACATCATAGGCATAGTGTAGACCGGAAGAAACTCAATTAGACACTACGACGAAGCTGAGAACATGACGCGAACTAAGCCTAACAACAACAGTTTAACATGCTAAGTAATATTATTTTTATATAAAGTAAAACACAGCTATTTAGCTAGTTTTTCAGAAACTAACGACAAATTACATTGTTTTACCTGAAATCTTACTCCTCTACTGCTCCTCATCGTTGGCTGCATGTGTTTTGATATGCATTTTGGCCAATGATAGCTCCACCTGGAAAAGCCGACGAGTAAGCAATCTACTCGTAGTCGTTGAAAGAAACTACTCCACCACGTCTAGGTTTAACTAGGTAGTTCTTGCGCGCTACGCCGCGCACAGATAGAAATATAATACAGCGGCATTTGTGTATATGTAGGCATTAGTTGAGTGAAGTCAATTCGAGGTTGATGCTCATATAAGGAAACGCATGGACGACTGCCTGAAAAGATTAAGCCTGGGTGAGTAATCAATGTCTCAAGGAGACTAAATACGAAATGCTAAAATCAATATAGCTTTGTCTATACTACTGTATAGAATCCGTATTTCAGAATGAATGTGACAGCGAGGTGAGATAATAAGAATGTGTTAGTTTCATTTCGGTAAATCATCATTATGGAATGTGCTAGAGGGACGCTAAAAGAGTTTAACATCTGGAGGCTTTAGGCTAGGAATTCATCGTTTTGTTAACTGGTTGAGCAGACAAAACATAGTACGGTTAAACGGATGTTTTAATTCATGAACAAACTGTAATGCATAAGGGAAATTGCAGAAGTAGGCATAGCGATCTGAAGGGAAACTGTTAAGGCATTGGTCTAGAGTTGCTGTAAGTATCCATGATCAGTATTTGCTGTTGCAGTAAAACAAAACATATGATTTAGAAGAAATGGCATTTCTCATTGTCCCAGAATGGACTGTATAAGAATGAAATGCTAAGATTTGGCTAGACCAAACGTAGGATCTGTCAATGTAGAAGAACAGAACAAAAGACATGGACGGAATAGCGCTAATTATCTTTACAGAATCAATAGACCGAGAAAGAAATAAAGAGTTTTATGGAATTCTTGGTCCAGACTAAGGAAAATCAAGAGAAGCAGAGTTTCAAAGGCACGATGAATAAAAGTTTTTTGGGCAAAAAATCGTTGCATAACGCGATAGCTATGAACGATTATTGATTTAGAATGTCTTAGATTTTATATCAGAATTTGATAAAGCAATAACTTCATTCGGGAAATATTAGTTTGGAACATGGAACATAGTACGATATGTAATATAATTTCTTGGTACATATAGGTCATGAGGTAATCAATAAGTATAACCAACCACATGGATAATTTAGGGGGCCATTAAGCATTCAGTAGGTAGCATATTGCTGCAATATGCTATGGCAAAAGTAAATAGACAGTAAAAGGATGATGACTATTACTATAGTGAGCTAAAAGGATAAGAAACATAGTAAGCAGAGACTGATATTAGAAAGACTGAAATACGTCAAAAGATGATGGTAATAAGTGTATGCGCCATCCAAGGTCTATGCGGCTGGATATGGAATTATACAACGGTAATGGGAAATACATATAGTATTGGCTTTGTCGCCGATGAAGACAAAACAGGATCGGCTAGCTTCAGAAGCCTAGGTCTATCGGGAGTAGAGAACGCTTGGAGGTGCTGCAACGAAGGATAACAAATAAGAACACAAGTAATAAGAAAAAGTATTGTTTATGAGTCTACCTGTTTTACTGTGAGCCAGGCCCTTTGTCTCAAAACAGTCTTCTCTTAACATGGGCTTTTCCTTTGATAATGTTGGGATCATATACGCAAATGAGAACATTATGTCAATACTTTATTAGAGACGACTATAGAAATTATGCACAAATGGATATCGATAGAAACATAACTCTGTGTGGCCTTCAGTAGCGGTGAGATCTGGATCATCAGTACTTAGCGACCTCTTGAGTAAAGATCGCGCCGTAGATAACATCTGTAAGTAACAGAAGCAAGTTTTGAAATAATACTAATACTGTAGGGTGACTAATAAGAGATGTGGCCCTGTAACGATTGTAGTGACTTACTTGTGGTGATGGCGGTGTTCCTTGAGATGAAATAGTAGGAGCTCCAACGTCTTCCTGACATCATAGGCATATATATATTCACGCTATAGATATAAATAACCGAAGGTCGCTCTGTATCGTGCATAGACTCTATCATATACAGTAAGAATAGTAAAAATCTAAGACGCGATGACTGTTTGGTTATGAATTAGAAACGCGACTGTCTTTCTTTTGCCATATGTAAGTAACCTCTTGCAGAACGGATTACACATGAATGTGATATAAACAGTGCGAAGATAGAAAGATGATAAATAATCTAAATGTTCTAAGGAAAGACGTGTACATGTAGATAGGACAAGATGCAGATCCAAAAATAAAGTGAAGGAACAAGAATAAACCTTGAGAGTTCTAGGAACCTCTTGGGCCACATCAAGCAAGAGAGCTGGAGCTGATGTGATAGCCTCAAGGCTAGGAAAAAGCCTATCTTTCTCAGAGCTAACCGAGTGCGCGTGGGCCTGAGAGGAACCCAATGCATAGAGCCAGTCGAGGGAATTGCTGATGGCTGAACACAGATCTCAGTTGTGCTAAGTTTTGCTGTTTCTGTCGCAGTTACAGATTGATCAATCGTGGAGGTATCCTCTGCAATACTATTAGTAGGCAGGACAATAGGGGAATCAGGATGCACTTGTTTAGTGGTAGAGGTACTTCCTGATGCAGAGAGGATAGGGGAGACAGAATCAACTTGGTACGATATCTTCAGTCGTTGTAAGGCTCTTCGTGTTACTAAGACTTGTAGACTATATTGTCTTCCATAGAGACGTGAGATCTGAGGTGGAATGAAGCCATCGAGACATTTACTGGATGTCACAAGTTGAAGCATCGGGCATCCAACCAGCTGCTCGGCTATTTCTACAAAGAAGATGAATTCCGCTATGGAGGCTTCTGGTTTGAACATTGCATCAGGATCAACACCATGGACAGTAATTCGACACCTACCATAATAAATGTGTTGGCTAATTATGAATACAGGGTGAGATCATTGTATGAAAAGAATCAAATATAGGAAAATAAGAATAATATACCGGGGATCAGCTATAGTTGAGCCACATTTTGAACATCTGTAGTTCTCTCTTTCAGAATTAACCGCTCTTGCAGATAGTACATGCTAAGTACCACCATGGTTGCCCTGGAGCAAGTTCTAGGATAGCAATGTGGATGGTGTAGCTGTTCCCCTAGATATACAAATATAAATCCAACAGTACAGATAGGTTCTCATATCTGTAAACTGTAAGGTAAATAGGTTGTTGTACGAAAGACACAAAGATGTACTTACCACGACATCATGTGGATTAAGATTAGAGATCTGCTGGACTGTGACAGGAATAGGATGTCTCTGAAGGGTTGCCTGCCCTGTCCATTTTATCTCATGTGGCATATTCGTGACACTATGGTATAATAGTTGAGGATCAGTATAAATCGAATGATCGATGGTATGATAACAGCGAGGAAAATAGGATAAATGAAAAGACAAAGCGTCATATTAGAAGAATTTAACGAGTTAAGCCAAGACGCACAGAAGACACACTAACAGGTTGAGAAATCAAAGAATGGGACACAGGCTAGGATCAATATGTATATGAGCGGCAGTCTGTAAGAATGATCAGATTTCCTACCTATCTTGCAAAGCCGCCGCCTCCGGAAGGGTTTGTGTACCACCGGCAGATAGTACTACCTTGGCGCGAGAGTTGTCTTGGAAAGGAAGGACAAATGGTTTGTTATAAGTAGGAAAAATGGTATGCTAAATAACAGGTAAATCTTCCAACCGTTAATCATGACAGATAACTAATTCACATACAAAGGCAAATAAGGGCAGTAAAGAAGAAACACTGACCGTTATGCAGTTTTATTATCAAACCAACTACCAGAAGGATGATTGGGCGTCGTCGTGATTCATGCTGAATACTATCAGCCTCAAAACGAACTGCGTGCAGTCCCCATAATGTGATCTCCGCATTTTCTCTTTGATGGAGAAACATTAGTCTACTGACACACATTTCCTACGATAATAAAAGACAATAAGTATTGAGATTTTATAAGATGCGAACCTGCCATCTGTGATCTCAATGTTTCGAATAGGCTTTTGAGCTCCTCCGACAGTGACAATCTTGATATACGAGATAGACGTGACAATCCCCAGAGTATATGTGTTAAAATAACTATCAATAGAGGATGGATAACAGCCGAATAGTAAGGATTCAAGTTTTAATTCAATAACAGATAGTACCAGATAAGAGAAACTTGTCATTAAGCATGGTCCTAAGCACCTCGAACGAAACAGGGCAGCATGCATACATAGGAAAACTTTCTGGAGCAACAGGAAGTTCTCTAATTTTGGTATGAGCAGTGAATCGAGCCATGATAATACTGTTAACAGGTCGATAAGTGGCATGCGCATCGGTAACCTCAAAGTATTCAATATAGTATATTGAGTCCTCCTTTAAGGAAGGAGCAAAGTGTGGTACATGACGTTCTAGGATCTACGCATCCGTCATAGTAGCCTTAAAATAGAAACATAACATTATTAGAGGAAGGCAGATGATAGCAAGAGCTGAAGAACTAAAGGAAATCGCAGTATAGTGTTAACCTGCTCATCAAGAAAAATCATGTCAAGTCGTAGAACTTTGTCAGGCTTGTTCTCATCTACATATTCCAAAAATCGAGTCACTCTGACACGAACTCACCAGCGATGTGATTCTTGAGAGATGTCCTTGAGTAAAGTATACTCCATCTGTGTATAAAAAGGAAAACAATTAAGCCATCGAAACCTATAGAAACAATAGTAATTTCAGGGGAAAAAGTACAGGTAGTAACGAATATAACAAATGGACAGGGTACGGCATACATGGAATCGGTAAAGGTTACGTAAAGTGGGGTGTGTAAAGAAAGTTCGAGGACATGAATAAACTTTGGCTGAGCATATGTGCAGCGAAAATGTATGTAGACCAGAACTAGGAAATAGTAATATGTGAGGCACGACAGGACAAAAACAGGAGTACTAACGCTGTACAGACTAATACAGGAAGAGAGTTGCGCAAAGGACTGTACAGAATAGTAAGAAACAACACAACATTCGCATGCAATGAGTAAATACATGCAGAGTAGGGACAAGAATTCATATTACATGAAGACCAAGCTAAAACGAGCTCTGAACGATTAGAGAACAGGAATAATGAGATAAAGAAATAGAGTTTCTATTAGCGAACAAACATTACAGTAACAGAAAGAAGGAAGCAAAGGCAAATTCGTACAGAGAGTAGCAGAATGTTGCATCCAACGATCGAAGAAAACACAATAATAATTAAACAAAATGAACGATCTCATGATAGACTATATTTTGGGTTGTTGAGCCAGTTGTTCCGTCTTCATTCTCGATCAGTATGACAAGTCCTTCTTTTGTTGTAACTCTAGAAACAGCAACATAAAATTGCCCATGCGTAAAGCCAGGGTTTCTTAGATAGACTCCAACTTTGCTCAAGGTTTGTCCCTAGCACTTATTGATTGTCATCGCATAGCAAAGTCTAACAGGAACTGCCTTCGTTGCACAGTAAACGGCCATCTTGAGCTTGTACCGTTAAGAACAACTCGAGGTATACATATCGTTTCCCCGATATGTGTTCCAGTCATGATTCTAGCCTCTAGAATCCGATCACCAAGTCTAGTTAATATAAGACGTGTGCCATTACATAGCCCTAGAGATTGATTAATATTTCTGAGAAGGACAACCGGAACACCGATCTTTAAAGATAGTCTATGTTGAGTAAAGTTGTTGATGACGATCAAGTAGAGGAATTTCGGTGGATATAAAAGATCAATGTCAGTAGGTTGTTCATGTGTATTGCCAATCGTATCATAACTTAAATAATCTCTCATATCTGTCGGGACTCTAGCAAGCATGATGCTATTCACCTCATTGACAATAGAATTGATAGGACATATAATAGTACGCTGTGCTAAATACATAGGGTCAGCGTAATTATTGTTGAAATCATTATACACAGGTTGTGTTATAGCCGCCACTTTGTCCCCTTCTGGCCTCAACAAAAAACCCGAAGGTATATCTATCCATGATTGTTCTAAACTTCCTGGCTGTGTATGTGTGGGTACACAGCCTTCTCCAACATCAAGCACCCATTGGGCGAATTCTTGCATCTTGAGTGTTTCCTCTAAAGATAAAGTAGGACTCAAGAGACGCATGTTCACGGTCAAATGCATGACATCAACGGACTTCCAGAGTGGGGACTTGATAAGAGAAGCTATCATTATATCAGCTCACCCACCACCCTCGATAACAGGAAGCACTTGTCTAAAATCGCCACCCAATAGGATCAGTTTACCACCGAATGGTTTGTCAGCATTAATTGGATTGTCAAGAGAGAGTATATCGCGTAGAGTACGATCGAGGGCCTCAAAGCACAGGCGAGGTGTCATGGGAGCCTCGTCCCACAGAAGCAGTGCTGCTTTTCTAAGTAGATCTCCAAGAATAGTACCCCTCCATACATTGCAAAAGCTTCTTTCATAAATATTGTCGACGATCGGGACCGTCGACCGCAGAAAGGGGGGATGCAAGGAGATCGTTCGGGAGCGTGCCCCGAAGTCGTGATCGTTCGGAGGCGCCTAGCGTCGCGGGAAGATCGTCGGGGAAGAGACACCAGACACGAGGTTTATACTGGTTCGAGTCCCCAGGGTCGGGTAATAGCTCTACTCCAATCTTGTCCTGAGGCGAAAGGTGTGTATGTGGTTGTGAGGGGGTACAAATAGGGCCCGAGCAAGGGGTCACTGTTGTTTTCTTGGCGTATGTTGCGTGTTCTGCGTCTTGTTGCTTCTTCTTCTTCTATTTTCTGGTTGGGGGGTCCTCCCTTGGTCGGGGCGATATGTTGCTTTTGTAACCCTCTGGGAGCCTTGCTGCTTGGTCCTGAGGCTGACGTCAAAAGCCTGTGGCGAGTTGACGGGTGCTGACGAAAGGCGTCAATAGCCGTTGGGAGCCTGACGGGAGCTGTTGAGAGCTTGAAGGGAGTCACTGAACCCTAGTTCCCACGCAGAGGTAGGTAGAGCGCTGATTCCCACGCAGGGGAGAGCTTTTACACAAGATAAATAAAATGTTACAGATGCCTTTTTCTCTGAAGGTCGTGGAGGTGTTGAGGTTGAGGCGTCGAGGTCGAGGTCGAGGTGGATGGTGCCTGCACTTGCGCCTGTGCCCGAGCTCGCTGGTCCCGAGCCCGAGCATCGGGAGAGCGCCTCCCAGGTCGGAGATGAGCCCCCGGACCCGCGGAAAGCCGCCACAAGGCCCCGGAGGGACGCTTACACGTGGCGAGGGTACCGATCCCTGACAAATATCAAGTGGTATACAGAATCTAGAATGAGCAGTCTGCCCACCCGGCAACAACAAAGCAGCTACTCCAAATGATGCAACAGCTAGCACAATCTGCGATTGAGATCTGAGTTTTGTAATGATAGCATTCCATAGAAATGCTTTCCCTATCCCTCCATGGCCAGAGATGGAAAAAACACATATTTCATGGCATACTATTTTGGACATGACTGTGTCATATATATATTACGGTCATGGTTGAGACTGGCATACATGGAATCAGCTTGCACAGAAAGCTCTACTCTGCCATAAGATAATTCTTCAAGAATTAATCGATTATTAGACCCATGATCTGAGGCAGTAGACAGCATCGGAAGGTTATATGACGACATCGACAAATTGTTACTTAAAAACATAACGTCGAGTTCGCGCAATAACCTATCCTGTAAGAGAACATCAGGAACAATGTAATCTTCATTTCCAACAGAGGTACAAATTCTATAGTTAATATCATCCATCATATATTTCCAGTATTTATCGAATAAAGCACGTACATCACCGACATCACAGTACACTAAAACTATCATAAATAGATTCTTCAATTGATACGACGTTGCCCATACAATCCCTTCATCAAATAGAGCAGTCCACACAGTGTCGTCACCAATCAAGCCACGTGCCTTGCATGCCTCACGAAAGCTACTATATAGAACATGTGCATACATTCGAACATCCTCATAGTATTTAGCATGACGAACAACTATCAGTAGCATCCTTAAGTAAAAAGTTTCACCAGTACTGGGATGATATGGCGCAACCTGCCAATTTTAGTTCCTCTCTTCCTTTTCGACCATTTTTTATTAGGATGCCATGTCCATTTTGTTGGGAATTCACAATACGTCAGTTCTCTTGCAGAGGACAATCTCTGATTAGTGACGAACCATTCGATCAACATCGTCTTATTTGAATCAGGATCTTCTATAATGCTACTAAGCTCAGTATCCTCATGGTACGTGACTATATGCATCCTTGGCATATGTACATATAAGCGTTCTACAGATGGTGTTCTACCATGTATATCAAGGCTGAATATCTGCCAATAGGCTTCACACGAAGATAGATACGTGTCTTAATATACTCAGTGATTTCGTCAACACCTTCATCTTTGTTTCGGTTGATATCATCACTATTGATAATAGATCTATCCTCGTTGACCTCAACATGGCTAGAGCGTCTAATACAGACATCGACTCTTTGTCGTGAAGGCAATAGACCAAGAACCGAACCGGTAACCGCATGAAGGGCCATTGTCGCACAATCATGCCCCTTCATGATATATTTGAAAAGGTATTTAACAAGGTATGTCTTATTACACCACTCTACATTTATATAAGCCTGATATTTCTTTAGGAATCGTAGATTGTATGGTACCACCTATCTATTGTCAAATCTTATTCCATGTTTGATAACGAACCTGCTGTCGGTAAATAGGGAAGCCATCATAATCTAGTGATGTCTCAGAATGGAATGATTTGGGATATTTCTTTGAACGACCTTCTTTCATTCAAGGACACTTAGGGTTAAGATCGCCACACAGACCATGAATCATGAATTCCTCAACAAGAGCATAGCCTAATGGATCAGTTCATATGTCAGGCAACTCAGCAGAAATAAGACTATCAATGAAAGACGGAGATGGATCTCTGTGTTGTACACATAACCATACAAGTATATGAACATGAGGTAGGCCTCTTTTCTAGAACTCGACGGAGTATACAACTGGAACAAAATGAATATGGATTGGAAAATGAATATATAGTTTAGAGGAAAGAAAGCGTCAAAATAATGAATGAGACAAAAAGAGGTAAACGAAAAGAAATGAGACGAACCAGCACGAGCAGGACCAAATATAGTGCCATCTTTAATATCAGAAATGAATTCATTTAATTTCATGTGATAGACGCGTGTAATCATATCAGGCCTATCATGTGGTTTCTGCCCTGGGACAAATCGGATTGCCTCAATTATCTTTGGCCACTTAGAATTGCACGTAAAAGTAACGAACAACTAGGGCGGACCATATGCTCTGCAAATTGCCATGGAGTCATGATAATTCTGAATCATATATCTTCTTCCTCCAGTAAAACTGGCCGGTAACATGATTTTTATACCAATATCTTTTCCAAGACTATTCCCCTCACAAACAACATCGGATATACCTTGATAAGTCTCAGATCTAAGCCTATCTTAATTAAAGAAATGAAAGGACAAATGTCTGGACTCAATACATGAATAAGCATTAACACCAATCTGATCTAAAAGTCTGTCGCAACAAGTGAATGGATTAGGGTCATCTCTACGATAGTGGGAATCATAACAATAGTATTCCAGCATGGAGACATCTTCACGATTCCCAGGCGGCTGGTCATCAACCTCTCTCAGCTTTATACCCAGATGGAAACCCTTATCACCATAAGGAAAAAGCAATGGATATTGCAAGGCCATTAAAGTTGGATGCACCGGTGGGATATGCTTGAACTCACCAGAGTGCGACTGGACAACTACATCCAATGTACAAACATCTGGAGAAACACCATCAACCACCAAAGCAGCCAGTTCCGAGATCGCTGGAAGAGCATAACGACCATTGTCTTCCTTGCGCGGCCCAAGTAATCTGATAGCAATCTCAGGAGCATTAGGCGATAGTAGCCTGTCACGAGCAAGCCTGAATTGTTGAACGACAGGGTTACAATCATCCAGCACAGAAATAAGGGCCGTGACAACAGATGGGTCAGGCTGTTCTCTGCTAGGGTTAGTAACTCCCAAAATATTTAGACGATTCTAAAGCTCATTTGGCGTGTCATAGATATAGAGCTGCGCAAATTTAGGACGGTGACCAGCTTTAGGCAAAAGACAGCCAATCCGATGATGTACAACCCCGTTAATACGAAAAACATAAGGACCATCGCCGGTATTTATATTGTTATCAATATTGACTCCAAGGGAGGCAAAAGCAAAGAGGGAATTATATTGTCTTATCATCCGTGTGAAGTTGCTAGATCGGGGGCCTCCATCAAAGCGTATAAGGTCTTGTAATAGGGCAGGGAATTGCTTGTGGAGGCAAAGAGACCTTCCCTCCATGGCAACAAAGGTTATAGACAATACAGTGTTGCGCATATGAACTCCTGTTTTGTATCCTTTCTTGATACCAGAACACAGCACAACACCTATTGCAGCTGTATTCAGGACCGCCATAATACGAACGATCTCCATATACAACTACAGAACGGGAAAAGGCAACACAATGAACCAAAACGATTGAACACTATTAGCACGATGAAGTAATAGATCAAAGGACCCGAACACGAACTAAAACAAGATGAATCATAGATATACCTTTCAACGCATCAACGTATTCCTTAGGCAGAGAACAGATAAGAGTACTGGATGGAGCAGACGGGATGATCGCTATCCGAGATGATGAAGAAGAGAAACAACAATATAAAAATATATGTCATTGACAAGGCGACCGAGCTAAGAGAAAATACTAATCAAGCAAAAGTAAACAGTAAGATGTTGGCTAATAATATAATATAAGAATAACCTTGGCCTATGAGCCGTCTACGAACAGTGGCCTTACGTCTCCTAGCTCGATTCTCGCGTGCAACACATGACGACACAACCGGGCAAAAATGGTCCCCTAAATAAAAAACAGGGAATAGTTATAACGATACAACCGATATGAGCACGAGCACGGAAAAGGAGAAGACCAAAGTACCGACTTAGCATAGGACGATATCGAGGAACGGATACAACACGGTAGCCTGTACCCAAGAAACGTGAACTGTTCACATCGCAAATAGGCGACCCTGGGACAAACACATGGGTTAACGACGTCAACACACGGAAAATGAGTATAGCAAACAAATCGACTCCAAAAGATGGATAAACACAGAGGACTGATAGAAAAGGCAAGGACAGCAAGGACGATGTATGGCGATCGAACTTAGTAGGGAAACCCTGGAACACGAAGATAGCATGGGCTGCAAATGAACGATAGGAGTAAAGAAAGAGTATACGACAGGCTAGTTTCATACACGACATAGAAAACGTAAAACAGAAACATTGAATAAGATATACCCCCAATCGACGCAGAAGGACTACGGAGCACCACTGGAGGGGCGATATATGAAGAATGGTGTAGACAATCTACACACTGTAAAAAGGGGCACCAGGAGGGAAAATAGAATAAAGTAGACGAACACCGGCTCTTCAGGAGGAGTATCCAGTATAGAACAAAGGAAGCAGGTTCTTATTAAGCATACGCTAAGAGCTTAAATTAACCAACGATGACGAAGAACACATACCATGAGTAGGACAGCCGCATCGCTGATCCGACGCAGCCACAACATCCATACAGATTGGCTACACCATGACTACAAAAGAATTATCTAACGAACTACGATAGGCCATCCATCTGGACAAAGACGAGTATCCTTAAATAGAAACAATACATAAAACGCAAAGGAAATTGTAATCTAGGGCCGGAGTGCCGCAAAGCATATACATCGTGTACTAATACTGTCGGAATAACTTAAAGGAATTGCAGGACACAACATCTTCTCAAATAAATCGATCGGAGTGCATAGGAAGCTCATGTGGCAACACGGAAGTGCATAGAGGCAGAACGGTAAGCACCTATGACCTTGCAATCTGACGTCGTGCACCGATGACCTTGCAATCTGACACCGTGTGTAGGCAAAAGCCTAAATATCGGCGAGATAAACAAAGAACGGATATCGCAGAACAAAAGCGAAAAAGAAAACTTTCGAGGACATGACCGCACCAGAAAGGGAACAACTATAAAAATATGCTACTCTATTTGACTGCACACTTATAAACACTTCAAGACAAAAAAAGATAATAAGGACCACAAATCCTAGAGATAAAGCGTGCACGGGCTACGAGCTGAACTGAGACTATAAACCAAACTAATTTAGGGAATCTATGGAGCAAAAACCGATATAAAACAATATGGATAATAGGGAGACACATATATCTAGTCAAGACCAAAAAGATAATAAGGACCACAGATCCCAAAGATAAAGCGTGCACGGGCTATGACCTAAACCGAGACTATGAACCAAACTAATTCAAGGAATCCATGGAGCAAAAACCGATATCAAACAATATGGATAATAGGCAGACATATATATCTAACAGGATAAATATTGTTCGGATAACAAGGAATCAGTATAGCAGAGTACATAATCAAGTGACAAAAGCGACTACAGCAAGCATCATGCATAACAGATACACACAAGGAATAAGGAAGTTAAATAGTGACTGGACAGATCAGGAATCGGTGTAACAAAAAGAGCATACCTCATAACAACCTTTGGTCAGTAGGTAGACAAGACGGGCGCCGAAGACGTAACCGAACCCAAACGATGGAGCACCGCGAACCTGCATCCAATGGAGAAGGACATACATCATAAGAACAACAGACCTAGCAAAGCACCGAAGCGCAAATGGAAGAGCCGAATGCAAATAACAAAACTCAACAAAAACAAATAACAAGAAGCAATGGAATAGGTAATAATCAAGATCATCCGACTGACCGTAAAAAGGGCCAAGATTCAGAAGAATCGGGAACAAAAGCATAGCAAAAATCCAAAGAATCCAAAACACAGGCATAACTAAGAGTAGAGCAGAACAAAGGAAGCACGAGAGTGCAAACAACACGCACGGAGTCTGGAGACGCAATCGTTGGGAAGAGAACGTGAAGTCAGGAGCGAGAACCGAAAGAACCAAATGATTGACAGGATGAACATCACGGACTGTGATTTGTGAACCGCAACACAATCGAAACCGGCGATGCTGAAGCGCCATACCGGAACGAAATTGTCTCGAGTCAAGAGCAACTGAACCAAAAACAGCATAATAAAAACAAAAGCAAAGAACCGAGCGATGATTAGAGATCTAGCACGCCAGCTAAAACAGCGCTCACAAAGAAAATGAGGAAATCGCAGCGGAAAGCAAGCGTCAAAAGCGCCAGTTAAAGAACACAAAATCCTAGGGCGTAGCCAAGAGCAAAAGAGAACAGAGGAGCACAAGAGCTCAAACAACGTGCATGGAAGTGGGGAACGCAATCATTTGAAGAAAACGCAAGGCCAGAAGCAAGAACCAATAGAACAAATCGGCAGGGACGGCGACTGTCGCGGGCTCTGGCCCGGAAGTCGAAACCCAATCGAAAGCACCGGCGCCGAAGCAGGAGAAAACTAAAGTGCATCGCAAATGGGAAGGAGAAACGCTAAAAGAGTACATAGGGCAAAAGAACCGATCAAAGGTACAATCGGGGGCCAGGCACGGCAGGAGCATCGGCGAGGGCGAACCAACGGCGAACGGGCCGTACCAGCAGGAGGCGCGACATTCAGAGCGGCAGAGGGGGCAAGAACGACTGAGAGCGGCGACGTACCATTGGGAAGAGCGAGAGCCGGGAGGATCGAGATAGTGAGAACAGGAACGGGCTAGGCGAAGAAACTCGAACGGATCTAACCAACGATTCGCGGATAGCCGACGAAGAAAGAACCTGCGACGCTATCGATACTAACGGAACAGACTGGCCGAACGGGCGAAACCAAAGCCGCACAAGAACGGGGGCTGTGACTCAAACGCGCACCAAAGATTTTTTTTTCGCGAAGGCGATGACGTGACGTCCCTCCTCGCGCGGCATTTCTTACCAGCTTAATAGATATACTAGTAAGAGTTTGCGCGCTACGCTGCGCCGTGCGTAATTTGGTTGTGCGACGCTACGCCGCGCGAGATTTGGTCCGACGACTGTTTCAGAAAAAAAATGGGTGTGAGGACGTAAACACGAATTTGTTTTTTTCCAGAATTTTCTAAAAAATATGCTAGCTAGAAGTCATCGGCGAATTTGCGGCAACACGGGCCATCTTTATGTGGTGCGGAACCGTTAGGAGTCGTCGCCGAATCTGCGAAAACATGTATTTTTTGCGCGATTTCGGTTTTCTCTGTTTTTTTTTCTAAAAAAATGGTTGATTTTTTTCCGCGTAATTTCGGTTTTTTTTCCTTTAAAAAATGGGTTGCTAGGAGCCATCATCGAATATGTAGATTGCTATAAGCCGTCGATGAAGCCGCGTTTTTTTTGTAAAAAAAAGTTTTTTTTCTTTAAAAAATGGGTTGCTAGAAGCCGTCATCGAATATGTGGATTGCTATAAGCCGTCGGTGAATCCGCGTTTTTTTTAAAAAAAAACGGAGGGACATAAACGTATTTTCGGACCAATTCAGCTAAGAAAACCTTTTTTGGGATCAAAACGTAATTTCTCTTTTTCTCGGGTCTGTTCGGTTAAAAACCGACGTGAGGACTTAAACGAAAACCGCGGAGGGACCTAAACATAATTTTGATTTTTTGTCGGGTCTATTTTATTAAAAAACTGACCGAAGGACCTGAACGCAATTTTGAATTTTATGGAGGGACTTAGCCGCGTTTTTTTTTGTAAAAAAAAGTTTTTTTTCTTTAAAAAATGGGTTGCTAGAAGCCGTCATCGAATATGTGGATTGCTATAAGCCGTCGGTGAATCCGCGTTTTTTTAAAAAAAAACGGAGGGACATAAACGTATTTTCGGACCAATTCAGCTAAGAAAACCTTTTTTGGGATCAAAACGTAATTTCTCTTTTTCTCGGGTCTGTTCGGTTAAAAACCGACGTGAGGACTTAAACGAAAACCGCGGAGGGACCTAAACATAATTTTGATTTTTTGTCGGGTCTATTTTATTAAAAAAATGACCGAAGGACCTGAACGCAATTTTGAATTTTATGGAGGAACTTTTCGCAAAGGGGGTGACGTGGATACGCCAGGGAAACTGCAATCTCTTCCTCTATAATATAAGGTATTATTATTAAGCGGGACGATCTCGATACATTCATTGTCGAATATAAATGCAGTACTAGTAAATGATACTATAACCGTCATGATAAAGTTTCATGACATGCGTAATCATGGGTTGAAATCGTTCGCTACGGGTAGAGCTGAGAGTGCTTCTGCTCGGGCTCCATAATTACTCGCGGACGCCAAATGATCGTGTTGCAGTCCGTGCATTCGTGCAAGCATCGTCTGCAATTAGCTCACAAGATCTATTTTAGGGACGGGATCAGGCTCAGCCGCCTATTTTCAGATCTAAGTCCAGATTCATATGATATAGTGTTTGTTGCTACAGAAAAAAAGTGCTATAGTACCACACTACCACAGACGATTTAATCCGTCTACCTGAAATCCTATGGTAATATTGTACCTGTATAGAACCTGTCCTTGTGTTTAGCCTCTGTATCCACAAGGTTTCTGGTACAAACATAAAGCTATCCTAACAGAACAACTACTGCAATTCATTTCTGTTTGCAGAGCAGTCTCGTTCTGAAACTAATCACCAAAACGCCCTGAAATCCTGCGATTAAAAAGCAGCAGCGAGAAACCAACCACCTCATGTGCCACTCGCCAGCCATCAACTCCCTCCGTTCCCTCAAGAGCGCCACCTTCATTGCCACTCACCAGCCACCGCCACCATTTTGCGATCTCGCATGGCGTGCTAAAACGAGCTCGAGCTTAAAATAGCCCGGCACAACAAGCACCACCCACCGCCCTGCACGGGCACGTAGGCGCCATTCCTGACCTTCCCTTCTTGCTGTTCTTGGCTTTGAGTTCTTTCCCTTCCCTTCTTCCCCCGGGGCGCGCGGAGTGGCCGCGGAGGGAGGCGGCGAGATGATGAAGCTGCGGTGGTGGCGGGCCGACGCGTCAGAGGTGGCGGCGGTGACAGCGATGGGCGTGTGGGAGGCCGTCCTGGCCGGTGGCGGCCGGCGCTTTATCAAGCGCAAGGACAGCGACGCCGGCGAGACTGGTTGGTATTGTCGTCCTCTTTCGTTCCCGATCAATCCCGTTCTTTATTTTCAGTACTTCTCGCGTTTTTGGTGGGTTTGCTGGGGTTGGTAGATACGAAAAACCACTCCTTTTGCGCGGTTGTTGTTCGTGCCAATTTGGTTTCTCGGTCCTTTTCTCCGCATTTCAGAGATTTTCTAGGTCAGTTTGGTGCGGTTTGGTAGAACTCGGTGCACAAACTGCTACCTTTTTTTGCATTCGCAGTTACTCTTTGGTTGGCTTGCTCCTAGTTGTTCCTCCTTTATGGACGATTTTGTTGTGGGAAATGGCACGAGAACTTCTCCCTTTTGTGGTTGGTTACTATCTCTTGCAAACGGCAAAGTTGTTTCTTGGAATGTTCTGTTTGGGTTCTTTTCTGTTCTAATGCGGATCCGACCGCATCATAGAAGTTGCTCCTTCGTTGCGGTGTCTTACGTGTATGTATGAGTGATGTTTTCTTGCTCGAGATTCCTTCTTTGTTTGGAAAATTTTATCTTTTGAATGGGCGAATTCTGAGCAAAATAAGGAATTGGGCGTCAGCAGTAGCCGAATATCTTCTACTCCAACCCTCTTCTTCAATGACTCACCTTGTGTGGATTTGATCGGTAGGACAAGTAACTAGGACATGCTAGAGCCCATTTGCATCTCTTATTTTTGTCTTGGTGCTACTTCTCTGCGATTAGTTCCAAAACTCCTTGTTGCTACCCCGAATCAGCAGTATCCTGCCGATCTCACTCTCCACAACATGATGAATGGTTTCCTGCAAGGAAGGACAGTCGGTGGCATTGTTGGCACGTGAGCTTGTGAACGTTACCACACGCAAAGACACAATCAATGGATTTTTCTTAGGAAGCAAAAAGATTTTTTAAGGAAGGCAACGTCGCAACGATGGTTTATATCTGTCATTACTTCTCTTGCAAATTCGATGGTATTGTAACCCATAGGTGATAGGTTTAGGAACAGTTGAATATCAAAGGATTTTTATCTGTGTTGGAAACAGTACAAACTTTACAGTGCCATTCTGAACTTGCCTGTCAACTGGGCATGAGATGACTTTTTTGTTCGCTGAATACTTAACAAGTTACCATTGATTTCTGATTACATGCACACACTTAGAACGGCAAATTAGAGGAGCACTTCCACAGGATCACTGCTTGCGCGTTCCACCAAATGAAAATTACATGAATCCTACAGCACCTGTAGCAACATCTTTAATTTTTTTTTCTCTATCATTCAAGTCGCAATTAGGCCCATTACTCCAAGTAAATACGGCCTCAGTTTTAATGATGCTTTCACATACACAAGGTGATGATTAATGAAGAAACCTCCAGTTTCCTTAAACATACACAACTACACAAGCTGATGACTAATCAAGAAAACTTGAGTGCTTCACTCCTGACTTACTGTTGGACCTACCAGGTCGGGCACTGGAGGAGTTGCGGAGCTCCTTGTACAATGAAATTCATAGTTCAGAAGGGGCCAAGCGTCAGCAGCAGCGGTTCTGTGGACCAAGTGTTGCACTGACATTCAATTTTGCTGTTGCTGT
Source organism: Otatea glauca (assembly GCA_036346275.1). Classification (NCBI taxonomy): domain Eukaryota; kingdom Viridiplantae; phylum Streptophyta; class Magnoliopsida; order Poales; family Poaceae; genus Otatea; species Otatea glauca. Next base: position 47,345,090 of record CM070714.1, read on the forward strand.
TGGGATCATCGTGACAAACAAAATGGTACATTTTTTGCTCAAGATATTTTTACAATTCTCACTTGTACTTATGCCACCTTGGAAGCAAGTTGTTTTACACACAGGATCTATTGTCTTGTAGGTGATGGGGAGTGTTGGATTTAAGTTCCCAATTGCACTATCATTAATTCATTATGCAGTTGCATTCGTTCTAATGGCCATCCTTATGACGCTATCCTTGTTGCCAGCTGCCCCTCCTTCCAAATCCACTCCTTTCTCTTCTTTGTTTGCTTTGGGTGCTGTGATGTCTCTCTCCACTGGGCTTGCCAATGTGAGCTTAAAACATAATAGGTAAACAGGATTCTATTTGACAGCTACAATCCGGTGTACTTACGTTTATGTTTTGTAATCTTGCCTTCATGTATTCTCAGTATTTTTGCTATTCAGTGTAGGTTTCTATCAAATGGCTAAGATTGCTGTAACTCCAACAATTGTGGTAGCAGAATTTATGCTTTTCCAGAAGAAGGTTTCCTTTCAGAAGGTAGGTTTGCTTTCAAATAATGTGCTTCGTATGCTGTTCTTTACTTTTAACCTAACTGTTATCACATTGCTTCAGAGTTAATTCAACCCTCCGATCGTTAAGCACAACTGAGGAAAATCAAATAAATTGTAGAATGCATGCTTTGTTCTCCCTCTACCAGAATACCACTCATCTATCTGTGTGCATGTGCTTGCTTTTGGGAGTGGAAACCTATTATACTGTCAATTTTATTCAGTCTGTTGACACTTTACTTCAACTTTACAGGTTACCACGCTGGCAGTTGTGTCATTTGGAGTGGCTGTAGCCACTGTTACCGATTTAGAGTTCAACTTTTTTGGTGCTTGTGTAGCATTGGCTTGGATTGTCCCTAGTGCAGTAAACAAAATCCTGTGGTCAAATTTGCAACAGAGTGGAAATTGGACTGCTCTTGCGTAAGTTCTAAGTTCTGTTTTCCCTTCCGCGTAGGACCATGTTCCGTTATTCTTCCCCTAACACAGATTATTCGAACAGATTGATGTGGAAGACAACCCCCATTACTATATTTTTCTTATTGGCATTGATGCCTTTGCTGGATCCCCCGGGCTTGCTGTTGTTCAATTGGAATTTCAGAAACAGCTGTGCTATTATAATTTCTGCTTTGTTTGGTTTCCTTCTCCAGTGGTCTGGCGCTTTGGCACTTGGGTGAGATATAATCTGTTTTTAAATGATGTACTTCCTTATTTCATTCAAAATGGCCATTTCTCTATCCAAGATTTGCGATAAGACATGCTATTAAATTTTATCTTGCAACGAGTCTACTACCCGATAAAACAATTCGCACATCAGATATGGAGGCAATTACAATTGAAGTAACCTAGCTACTAGTTTTGGCTTCTTGTTGGAGAGTGGCTGATGAAAAAGACTCGAATAAGACCTGTAAACTGCCAATTTATTTTCTTCACTCACACTTCAACCAAAAAAGAAGCTACCCTTGATTGTAGCCGGTATGCTAATTTGCATTGAAGTTTTCTTTCTGGTAATTATGCTGAAACATGCGATTCTTTCTAGAAATGAACTTACAAGATATCTTTCTTTTTTGAAACAAAAACTAACTGTAGTAACATCAGCTATCAAGAAGTCTAGTTCATTGCATTTTTGGTTTGAACGACAGTCTAGTCCATTACATGTTAGCAGCTTCACGAAAACAGTATGGCAACACATATTCACCGAAGGGTGAAATTTGCAATCATCTGTGTTGAGATAAGAAACATACTGAAAAAAATAATTTGCCGTACATCTTATTTGCCATGACTGCATAAATATTGCCATCTTGGTAAAAGCAGTAGGGGCCTGAGTCCTGGCTTACTAATTTCAACTTGCTTTTCGCAGTGCGACCTCCGCTCTGTCCCACGTTGTGCTGGGCCAATTCAAGACCGTCGTCATAATACTCTCCGGTTATCTGATCTTCAGCTCGGATCCTGGAATCACCAGCATCTGTGGAGCTGTTGTTGCTCTCGGTGGCATGTCTTTCTACACTTACCTGGGACTGAAGGAGTCCGCGACCAGCGGCAAAAAACCGCCTTCAAGACAGAATTCCTTTTTGGGGAAGCCAAAAGTTACTGCGGACGGGGAGAATCCAGATTCAGAGCACGAGGATTCTGTATAAGTCGAGAAGTAGTGGTCCTCCTGATTGTCTCACGCGAAAGATCCCAACGGAGAAACCAGTGAATGCATAATTGGTAGCCTATGAACAAGCTTTGGTTAAGGTAATTTCGGTCGGTTGTGATTTGTCATCGACCGAACTCCTTGTACATAGAAAAACTTATGATTTTACGGTTCTTATAGGTCTACGAATCATCGTCTACAGTGTCAATTGCGATGTGTGTGCCTCCGTGGGAATGGCACTCCGTCTTACAGTCAACGCTAGCAAAGGTAGCCATTCCTCGTGAACGTGTGATTCGAGTGGTCTCCGATGATCTTAGAAGAACGGAGAGGGTATTCTAGCGTAAAATCAAAATTTTCTACCATATAACAAGAAACCACCGTAAGTTATAGGTTATGAAATTACCACTAGACGTGCAGACCTGTAGCGAAAGTAGAGTCGATGTAGCGTGTTGGTGCGGTTGTAGTCGTACTTCCGCGTCGGCCCATGTGTGCGGCAGAGGAAAGACAGGAGCAATCAACCGCGCTACCGTTTCCATCTCCCCGGCGCGACGGCACAGACGCCGTCCTGAGCATCTCGTCCGCTCGCGCGCGGTGCCCGACCCTCGAGGCCGTGCAAGCCATGGCTTATCTAGTCCTATTCATCTATTTTTTATAAATCTAATCCTCTCATACATGTATTGTAAATTTAGTTTTTTTTTCTATCGTGAAAGACATAGGAGATCATGGTTTATAGCCACGTGCTCTAATTCTCTGAGCTATAGGCTCACCTCGTCTCCACTAGATCTCTTCCCGAGGTACCCAAAAGGAATTTTTCTCTCCTCAGTCATTTCATTTCGGGTTAAAAAGATGGAAAAACGTATTTCTCTCTACAAGATACGTTCCGAGGTGTGAAATGGGAGAACGTGTCCCTACTATGTCTGAGAAGTGCGAAAGCTAGCGACCATGGAAGCAGTGTGGTCCACCATGATAGAGTGGCTTCTGCGCACTGCGTTACCTAAGCGCAGCAAGGATCTTCTGCCGCGGCACCGATCGGCTTTTCATTTTTATAAAGCATATTTTGACTTGGTACAAGGATTAAGATTGAGTTGAAATTGATAAAGGTATGAAAGAAAATGACTTAGATGTCCCCAATTAATTGTCTTGGAAGATGAAAGATGTACTTTATGTGAGTGGTAATGAATAAATGTATATAGTCGAGTGTGAATAAATTGGGGTATAGAAGAAAAAATCTCATTAAATCTACGTACAACTCTTTATATTCGTGAATAAGATTATTTAAAAAATAAGCTTTATAAAAATAGAAGGAGGAATTACTACATAAGCGATCCCAACTCAGCTCTCTGCAAGGCAAAATCCCACGGTCCCCATCTCAGCCCCGCCCACAGCCCACCGCGGCACGGGCAGCACCGGTGGAAGTTTCAATCTCGGGCCTCTGAACTCCGCCTCGTGTAGGCCGGCCGTCCAGTTAAGTTGGCCCAAACGGGCGCGCGCTATCCCATCTGGAAAAGGGTAAATAAGGTAGCAAAACGTGCCATTTTCTGTGAAATCATAGGGCTGGCTGGCCCATCGATGCCCAATCGCCACGCCAGGTCGTTATCCCCCAGGCTCTGTGTTAAAACGGACGGCTTCCCACTCGCGGCTAGGGTTTTAGGGTCCTTACTCCTTGGCTCCTTGCTCCACTCTCCCCGTTCGGCAGCCACCCTTCCCCACGCGGCGACGGTCTCCCATGGCCAAGAAGGCCCCGCAGCGTAGGCAGCCGCCGCCGCCCGCGGCGAAGAAGGAGAAGGCCTCCCCGAAGGCGGCGAAGAGGGCGCCCAAGAAGCAGGAGCTCCTCGAGTCTTCCTCGGACGACTCCGGGCCGGAGCAGCAGCAGCTCAAGAAGGAGTCTGACCTGGACGTCCCTTCTGATTCTGACGCCGAGGAGCTCTCGGACACCTCCTTGGAAGGGAGCGACAGCAGCGGCGACGAGGATGAAGAGGACGACGACGACGACGACGATGATGAGGAAGAGGACGAATATGAGGAGGACGGCGACGACGACACCCTTGCTGACGACTTCCTCGCCGGTAGTGACGATGGAAGTGGTAACGCTCAGATTACTTGACGATTAGATATGCACTATTGAATGAATTAGTTTAAGCAGTTTAAAATTTTCCCATCGAGTCATTCTACTGTACAATTCATGTGAGCAAGTACAATGCACTGGTATGTGAATGTAATGCTTGATTTTTGTATCTTGGGATTATTGCTACTGATGAACTATGTTGCGTTTATTAGACGGAGATGATTCTGGAGTGGAGTCGGATGCGTCTGATGACCTTGAGGCGAAGTCACGAGCAATCGATCAGAACAAGGAGAAGGCGGAAGAAGAGGCAGAGGAGGAACTTAAACTCAACATAAGATCAGAATCTGATGAATTCCGGTTGCCCACAAAGGAGGTTGCTTTTCTTCCTTCCATTCTCAATTTTTCTCCGTTCAGATTTGTTTGCCTATTGCAGTTTTGTAGGTTGCATGGACTCATATCTTGGTTTAAACTCTGCAGGAGCTGGAGGAAGATGCACTTAGACCACCTAACCTGCCAAATCTTAAAAGGAGGATATCAGAAAGTGTGTTCCATCTAATAACTTTTGTATTTATCTAAGTTCATGCCTTCCTTTAAATAAAGAGAGAAGCTGATAAGGGTTTTGGGGCAAAGCCAATAGTTGCTTGTGTATACAAGATGCTTTTTTTTTTGCTTGTGTAATCTCTGATGGCAAAGTCAATTGTTGCAACTTTCAACTGTGGCAACCTGCATGTAATGAAAGCAGTGCGTAGAGATTGTATGCAAAATTCAACTGTTTATCTATTTTTTTCCTTAGAGCAGTTCGCTCGATATTCTGGACTGTTGGACTGCAATCTGTAGACCTTTCTGAGTGTTTCTATCTATTGGTTTTCCTGTCTAGTTGTCCGGGTACTCTCAAACTTTAGCAAGCTGAGGCAAACAGATGTCCCACGCAAAGATTATGTCAATCAGCTCAAGGCCGACTTGATGGCATATTATGGATACAATGATTTTCTTGTTGAAGCATTTATTGAGGTGAGCTGTCTATCTTATGCAGTGATTGTTTGATATCTTTGGTGCAATATTTCTTTCAGTTGAGTTGTGTAGTGATCCAACTGCCTGAGATTAGTAATTGCAAATTGTCTGTCTCGCATACTTATTCAAAAAGTTATCAGATTTTGCTGTTGTTCTAGTTAACATTATTTGTGTTATAATTGGGCAGATGTTCCCAGCTGTCGAGCTTGTTGAGCTACTGGAATCTTTTGAGAAAAGACCACCTGAGTGCCTGCGGACAAACACACTAAAGGTATACTATATTTGAGTCAATTTGATAGATATGTATGCTATCTCAAAGTTCATGGTTCTTTATCTCTTGCTTCAGATTCATCTGATTCATTAAGTTTTGTCTGTCTGATCTGATTTGTTCGTGATGTTTGCAGACACGGAGGAGGGATCTTGCCGCTGCTCTTATACCAAGAGGGTTTAATCTGGATCCGATAGGGAAGTGGTCAAAGGTATGCTTTGATTTTATCTATTTTGTTTACACAGCAATAAGTACATAATATTGAAGCAACTCTCCCGGTGTAAAAAATGGCAGGTAGGATTAGTTGTGTATGACTCCACTATTTCTTCTGGCGCCACGGTTGAATATATGGCTGGGCATTACATGGTATCTTCTCCCCCCCCTATCATTTTGTCAAGAACTTTAAGATTTGCTTCATTTACTATTCTTCCATTAACATTTGCATTAATTTTAAAAAAATGTGATTACAGAAACAAGGTGCAAGTTCTTTCTTACCAGTGATGGCTCTTGCTCCTCAGGAGAAGGAGCGAATTGTTGATATGGCGTAAGACGTTTTCCCTTTTCTCTCGTACTCTTTTTGCAATAGTTCATCTATCATATGACTTCAAAATTAAGATAACTGTGTTTTGTTGTATGTAAGCCTTCTCATGTTATCCTAATATATCACGTGTTTGCTTCTAGATTTGATGTTAATCTTTAATTCAATTGTTCATGTGGAACCTGTGGTAGAAGTTATGTCCTCATTTTCAAAGTTGGAAACTGATCATTTTCTTTATTCCAGGGCTGCCCCAGGTGGCAAGACTACATACATTGGAGCTCTTATGAAGAATACCGGTTAGTGCATCATGCCTGTTTTGACTACCATGTGCTCTTTCCTTGAGAGTAATTTAGTTATCTGTAATTTCTATCCAGTTGCCTGTCAAATGAAATACAAATACCCACTTTTCTTCTTTTGTCATACACAGGAATAATCTATGCAAATGAGTTCAATGAGAAAAGGCTACATGGACTGTTGGGCAACGTACATCGTATGGGTGTCACAAATACCATCGTTTGTAACTACGACGGTAAAGAGGTGAGCAGACAGTACAATCCTGTTACATAATTTTATGCCAAAGAGCAGTCAACTAATTTATGCAACAAGTTAGTAACATAATTTGCTGGTCTTTGTGAAGAATAATGCAACCAAGATAATATCATGATTTGTAGAAAATATTAACTGAAAGTGAAAAGGTGATTTTACGTGAACCTCTGTTTATATAGGCACTATAGCTAATACTTTTTGGCCCATTTCAATCATGGATAAAAATGAATTTGGAATCGTGGTGATTTTTAAGTCGCATCAGTTAGGTGCATCGTGTGCTCCTGCTCAATGAAAATACTATTTCATGATGACATCCAATTTATTTCAGCTCCCCAAAGTTCTTGGGATGAATTCGGTTGACAGAGCACTGTTGGATGCGCCATGCACAGGCACTGGGGTTTGTATAATCTGAATCATATAAGCTTCTAGATCCAATATATTTTCTGTTGGTTATTTGACACTGACAGATTATTCCTTTTTTTTCTGCAGACCATTTGGAAGGATCCACAAATAAAAACATCAAAGGACATTGAAGACATCAGGAACTGTGCTTTCGTGCAAAAGGTGTGTTTCTTACAGTCCTCAGTAGATTTTGTTTGAATCGATCCTGCTTATGGTTTGACATGTTCCTACCCATCCATTCCAATTGCAACCTTTTCCTTTGGGGGAAAAAACAACTGCAATCCACTCACATTCATCAAATTTGATCCTTAACCCAGTAAGTTGTTCAAAACAAAACTGGCTTACCTGCATGGTGTTGACTTCATTTTCAAAGGTGATTTTGAAGCAGTTAGTATTGTGCTGTCTCTTGTACATGGAAATAACATATTTGAACCCCAGAATTGTTATGTTCTATCTGCGTATGCTTTATTTCCTAAGTTATGTCCGATTAAAATTTGGATCTTTGGGTCTTTCAACTTTATGGTTTTTTCATTAAAAGTTTCTAGAATCCTGGTATTGTATACTCAGAGCATCAATCACCTTGTACATTTGCATACACTTAGTAACTGATTGACTTGTTTTGCAGCAATTGCTGCTAGCTGCTATTGATTTGGTTGATGCCAACTCCAAAACTGGCGGTTACATTGTTTACTCAACTTGTTCAATGATGATTCCAGAGGTAAGTAGATTGGTCTTGTTTTGTTCAATGATGATTCAAGTTCAGTTCCTGAACCCCTCTCCAATCTTGCAGAATGAGGCAGTTATCGACTACGCCCTTAATAAGAGAAACGTAAAGCTTGTGCCTTGTGGATTAGATTTTGGGCGCCCAGGGTATGTTAATCTTACTTCTCCCTGCATGAAGAATATATTACCTTTTCTATTACTTTTTTCTGTTTATCATACAGATTCATCCGGTTCCGGGAGCATCGATTTCATACTTCTTTAGACAAAACAAGGAGGTTTTATCCTCATGTCAACAACATGGATGGGTTTTTCGTTGCTAAGGTACACTTGTGACATTTTATTATTTTTCAGGACAAGTGATGATGATTTTGTGATGCATAAGCTTGCATGTTGGCTTCTTGAATCCACTTCTCTTCCATAGGATGGAAGGATTGTTAATCCAGTGACTTAGCATTGGAACCTTTTGGGTGAAATATCCTACTTTTGTTGGCAAATAGTTTGATAAGGACATATGCTTATTGGATTGGTTAAGACTTAGGATGCTTGAATTTATCATGTGGACTGATTGTGTAAAGTAAAACCTAACTCTGTTATGAACACAAAGCAAACACAGCATTGCTTGCATCACATATGCCTTTCAGTTTGCCATTCTTGATCTGGACATAATATCTGATGGGGTATTTCATTCCATTCAGCTGAAAAAGTTGAGCAATACAATTCCAGCGACATCTGAGTCATCTAAAGTGCCCGAAGAAGGAGCTGAGAAGGCTGATCTTAGCAGTGATGATGAAGATGAGCCACTTGAACAGCCCATTCGGTCAAAAAATCAGAATGATGGAAAGAAGACCAATAAACAGGCAAGCATCCCTGAAGGGGCTGGGGACCAAAAACCGGCACCTAATAGACAGATTAAGGAGCTCAAGAACCATAAGAAGGGTGAGAAGAAAAGTAATGGTCCTAAAAGTGCTGACAAAAATGGAGATAAGAAAGAAATACACAATGAACAAACAGAGCATACAAGCCGCAAGAAGCAGCATGTGTCTGATAAAATTGAAAAAACTGGTCCCAAGAGCACCTCAGGGATCAAAGAAAAGAAACCGGTTACTGACGGAGGAGGGAAGAAGCGGAAAAGGGAATGGCAATTCAAGCTGAGGCGGGACTGGTAAGATACTTTAATCTTTGGCTTCCTGTCCGTGTTTGCTTTCATGTAATTTTCTCTTTGGCTTCCTGTCCGTTTTTGCTTTCTTGTAATTCGTATATGGGTTGTTTTACTAACAGGAAAGCAAAAAAGAGGTCCGTGAAGAGGAGGAAGGTATGAAGGATAAAGCTCGAGGAGTCTGTTAGCCTTTAGACAGCTTCGGTGAAATTTGATGTGCTATATACGAGGAAGAAGGTAAAAGTAACGGCAAATACACTCAATTTTGGTACAAATTGTGGTGAGAAGGAAAATTTTGTTGTACTAGAGATGTGATTGTGTAGTTTATTATTATTATTATTTGTTTCTATCTTGGTTTAGTGTATGATTAGTCATCATAGTTTCTATCAGTAATGTCGTCTAGCATGGACCCTGAGAAAACTTACTGACGAGTGTTATGGGAGGCTGTGAGACTGGGCTCCATATCACCACATGTTGCTCGAATGGTCACGTGTGGCTGAATTTTTGTTATGGCATGATCAGTGTTCTTATGGGGTTCGCTCAGATGGACCTGCGCATCCTTGTACCACGTTCGAGCATTTGACAGTGTGTGCGTCATTGTGTTGGGTTTCCTTAGTAAGTATCTCAAAAATGTGCTTTGAGCCGTCATATGCATGACCACAACGCTCTCCTATTGGCATGCTTGATCGGTTTGCGCACTGCCCCTGGAGGCTGGAGACTCGGAGCTTCCATTGTCCAAGCGTGCAAGCAGCAGCCTTCACGCGCAAGCAATGGAACCGGTTACTGTCACAGACGACGACCTCCCTCCCGGCCATCTCCGAGATCATTTTTATCGCCGCAAACCCGTGCGTTCTCGTTGTGCCGGCGTCCGCGTAGATGTTGGATAGCACGACGTCGTCGTACCCGTCGTTTTCCGGGTCGAACACGGGGAGGCGCCGGATCCCCTCGTCCACCTCGACGTTCTTGTGCCGCCTTGCCCCTCCAAGAAGCACGCGACTGAAGACGGGAAGGACTGCTCTGATCCCGTACATGATTGCATACATGGAGCTCCTCGCCCGTTTATCGATCTCGCCGTGCAAATCGGCGTCCGGAAGAAACATCTGTTCTCTTCTCTCTCGCCGTGCAAATGCTGTTAGTTGCATCAATTCTCTGCGTTCCCTCTTGCAAAGCCAGTGCCTGGCCAAAATTTGCAGTACATGTATGCTTCGCTTCACTGGACCAAACGATGCAAACTAGGTGCCGGACGTCCGGCCATCGGATGCTTGTTGTGTCAATTCGATTGAACCGCTGTAACATTTACTGGATCATGTTAAACTTTTTCAACAAGTATTCCGTACTTCCCAATTTCATAGCATTGCTGCCTATGTCTAATGATATTGAGTCTCCAAAAGCTGCGTGGCTATGGAAAGGAACCTGGGCAAATCAGAAACAAGGTTCGCAATAGCATGATGATGCGGTACAGTTTGGAGCTTTGACATGAGCTTCCAGATCATGGAGCATGATCGGGCATATCAACAGGTTATATATGAACTACAAATGGTCTGTAGGAAACAGTGAGAGACTAGCAAGAAACGTCTACGCAGCATCTAGCTATCCATCCTCCTTTTCAGCAATGATGACCGCGATTATCGCCTCCTTGTCACCTTGTGCATTGATCTGCTGGAGCGTGACAGCACGACATGAATACGATTCCCGTTCACTGTAGCCACTATTATTGCAGATGACTACTAAATTCAGCTTGATCGTGTGGGACTTGTCTGCACGTCAACAGTGACGGCGACAACGGACTACATGGACGCCAGGACACGACAAGACGCCCTCTCCTGCAACGCACGCCATTATCCCATTCGCTTCCATGCAAACTTCTTGCTCAATGATTTCTGATTACCCTGAAAACAACAAAATTTCTCATCTAAATCGTCTTCTCTTGCGGTTAGGAGTACTTCTTTTGTGACTTCTCCGCCATGCGTCATTTTATTCATTGATGAGCTATTTTGTTCACAGCGACATTGCGAAGATATATCTCAATAGCAGGATCAGAATATTTTGCTTTTTTAGCCCACCTGTAAACTTTTTTTTTCAAATGTAGTGTCCCTTCGAAATTATTTACAGATTTAGTCCCTACGAGTCATCTCCTGTGTTCGAAGAGCTTGGTAGGTCGTCTGCCACACTAAGATCCTTGTTGAACTCCCCTTCCTTAGTAGGAATCAAATCCACTAATCAATCATTAATTTAATCGTACCTCTTAATTAATCACTCAATTAATAACTAATTAATCAAAAAAATTATTTAATCTCTTGATTAACACTGAATACACAAGTCCTTCCGAGGCAACGAGGCTCGGTAGATGACTGAGATTTCTGCCGAGCTTCTCTTGCTTGGCAGCTTCTTGCCGAGATTTCTACCAAGCTCTACTTGTTTGACAGCTTCCTGTCAAGCTCCTCTAGTGCGACAGGTGACTCGTGTTGTCTGCCACACCTTCTGAGCTCACTAAGCGAGTTAGTTTTGCAAATTCAAATGAAAAGAGCTAAATTTGCTAGAAAAGCGACGTCTTCGCCGGATATGACAGCACCTTGAAAAGCTAATGTGTATGGAAAGACTTCGTGTTAGGAACAAGCACAACTCCTTTAGGTAAAGTGGCTTCTATCACCACATACATGTTTCTCGTAGTTGCTTTCGAGTCCTTCATTCTCTCACATGGATGTGTAGCAAATCTCTCTCTCTCTCTCTACAGCAGAAACTTTGGCCTTGACAAGAAAACAACGACAAGTCTTCGTTCCAAGGATGCTTCCTTAGCAGCGTACCATGTGCCCTGCACACGCTTCCTCTCGACGGGGCAAGGAGAGCGGCTTATTCAGTGGATCAGCCGCCTCTGGAGCAAGGTTAACATTTTCTTTTCCCATGCGAAATTTGAGATGAGGTCGGCACTAGTTTTTCGCGAAAACCGATCAAAATTCGGTAAAAATCGAAGGGTTTGAGAAAGTCAAACCGGCCAGTCAAACCATTTCAAAAATTCGAAAACCATTCGAAAACCGATCGACATGCTTCAAAAATCGACAACATAAGGGAAAATAGTGAAAATGTAAGGAAAAATTGCAAAAAAATTGAAAAAATTACAAAAATCACAATTAATCTATCAAACACCTCAGATAAATTTAAACAATATTTGAAATCACTTATTGCTTCTAAAAAATCCAAAACAGTAATTAATCAAAAGGAACAAAGACACTGTCAGATTTTTATAAATATTTAAAAGATTTATTATATTATTAAATTTTAATTTAACCATAATTAGTGCCAAAGGATCATGTACTAAAATTTTCAAAAATGTTAGTCTTCATTTAGTTCCCATATAAAATAAAAAACAAAAGATCATATACAATGATAATAGTACTTTTAGATTTTTTAAAAAATACACATATCTGATCATCATATGAAAATTTTACAACAATATTTTAATTATGTTATAACATTATAAAAAAGTTTAAGAAATATTAGAATTCATTTTTGCCCCTAAAAAATAAAAAACTGAAGAGCATATATTGTGATAGTATCACTGTCAGAATTTTTTTAAAATACAAAGATCTGATAATCATCTGAAAAAAGTTTATAACATCATTAGAATTGCATCAAGACCTCACACAAAAAATTTTAAAACTTTTTGCTAAATTTCTTCGAATTTTTTAAATTTACATTTGAACTCCACAGTTTTTTTATTGCCAAACCGGCTCGACAAGGTCGGTTTTCACGAAAACCGATCGGTTTTCGTCAGCTTTTTGAACCCTGCTCTAGAGTAATTTCAGTGTCGAAATCTCAGATGCATGGATTCTAAGATGCCATCAAGAACATTGTATCTAAGCGGCTCTATCCATGTGCCCTACCCGTATATACTATGCCCTATGCATCTGTTAAATATGATGACTCATACTTAGCCTTTTAGAATTTCGAAATATGTGCTAGATGAATTCTAATTGGATAGATTCCTGATAAAAGAGTGATTTTTAATCCTAATAGAAGTATGATTCCTATTTTGCTTTAAGAAGAAAACTAGGGAGGCTATATAAGCCTAGGGAGTCATGAGAACCCAAGCAACCAAGAAGCCACAAGCTAACTCATCCAGAGCAAAAAGGGCACGACAGAATTAGAGACTAGGTTATTCTTTAGCACTAGATTCTTGTACAGAGCAAGGATCCAAGGATCCTAAAAGGTTCGAGAGATTGTGAGAGAGCAATAATCACTTTTACTCTTTTGAAGCTATGCTTAAAGAGTTTGTGGTCGACATTGCCAAAATTTTCTCTTTCTTGTGGTTGCTTCAACATCGTTATTTTGATTCTCTCTACGGAATTGATCTGCTTTGTTCTTGAAACCGTGCACGCTTGTGCCATATTTGATAACACTTGTTATACTCTGATACCCCTTCTTATACGCTTGTTATACTCTGATACCCTTTCTTATACGCAGTAGCCATCAGATCGGATTAGAGTTTTGTGAGATATGGCACGAGCGTGCACAGTCTCAAGAACAAAGCAGATGAATCCCGTAAGATAACCAAAATAACGATGTTGAAGCAACCACAACGAGAGAGAAATATTTGGTTCTCTCTACAGGATTCATCTGCTTTGTTCTTGAGACCGTGCACGCTCGTGTCATATCTCATAAAACTCTAATCCGATCCAAGAGCTGCTGTGCATAAGAAGGGATATTAGAGTATAACAAGTGGTATCAGATCCAAGGCCGGATTAATCAGATTTATGAGAAGGTCAGTAAAGCATTAGGTGGCACAAAATCAAAATTGATGTCAACGATGTAGAATCAAGTAGAGAAATTTGATGGCGGAGGAAATTTTAGCGTGTTGCAATATATGATGAAGGATGTCCTTATCCAGCAAGAGTTAATCGCTGCTCTTGAAGGGGATAAACCAGGAAAGATGTTCACTGAAGACTGAAAAATGATGGAGCGGAAGGCTGTTAGTACAATCCATCTATATCTCTCCGATGAGGTAAAATACTCGGTGATTAAGGAGAATTCACCGAAGAAATTATGGAAGGACTTGGGAAAGTCGCTGACAAACCGATGAGTGCTAAGCGACAACTGTATAGGTTGCGCATAGAGGATGGTACACGGTTTATTGACCATCTTAATATCTTTAATAAACTTATCACACAATTAATTAGTGTGGGTGAGAAAATTGAGGAGAACGATAAAGTTGTCATATTGGCATCATCTCTACCACCATCATGGGGGCAATTGGTGATGAATATTCTCATCGAAAAAAGCACTCTCAACTTCAATGAGTCAGTTGCATATCTATCGGAGGCAAAGTCCTTGAAAAAGCTATCAGAATCTTCATCCTCGGGTGATCAGTATTGGGTGTAGTAGGTATTGTAGGCAAAAGTAAGAGTTACAGGAAGAAGAATGGTAAGAGCATGGGCACACGTGTATGCTATTTATGTGATGAGGAAGGTCTTATGATAAAGGATTGTCCGAGTTTGAAGCAAATGAAGGGTGCATGCTCAATGGCGGTAGCAAAAGATGATTCGGATGTACTTGTCGTCGGTCAACTAGTTACTTCTCATGGATAGATATTATATTCACTTTGTTGCTTCCATATATGTTCGGTGTAGGAGATATTTGACGAAGGATCTCTATGTCCGGCACATGAAATTGTTTACTTGGCTGATTCCAAGAGTATACAATTACTGAGGTGTGAACACTTACATTAGAGATATATGATGGAGCACATCGCATATTGACGGAAGTTCGGTATGTTCTCAGCATAAAGAAGAATCTAATATCTGTAAGGTCGCTTGAATTCAAAGATTGTGAGATATCACTTCAAGGTGGAGTCATGCGAGTTACTCGCAAAGGGCAAGTGATCATAAAAAATATATGGAGCAATGGAGGATACCGATTGATGGGTAAACCTAAAGAAAGGGTAACCAATAGGAGATATGAAAAATCCTGAACAGGAGAAGGAAATCGTGTTGTCAACTGTAGGTAATCATATCTCAATTGCAGTTATGTGTGGAACTGCAAAGACAGTTGTAAAATCTAACAAACGTAAAGGCGGAAGTGTAAGCTGTTGGAAGAAAGAAGATGTGGCGGGATCAACCACGTAGTACCATAAAAAATGTGGAGTTCAGAGGCAGTACAAACTTATGGCATGGAGGGCTATAGGAACAGAAAGTATGATTAACCAAACTACATAAAGAACGAATCTCAATGGAGGGTTCGAGAGGCCAAGCTCGAACACCAACACACACATTGCGGTGATGTGCATAAGCCCCTGTTGTGGGAAGAAAAAGGAAAATAAAAAAATACGAAGCCGACTTAGAGTGGGTTCTTGGAGTAGCATGGTGACTTCAATAGATAAGAGTCAAGGTGGAGATTGTTAAATATAGTAACTTATATCTAGTCTTTTAGGATTTAGAAAGGTGTGTTAGATGAATCCTAATTAGATTAGGATTTTTAATAGGAGAGGGATTACTATCCTAATAGAAGTAGGATTGCTATTTGCTTTAGGAAGATAACTAGGGAGGCTATATAAACCTAGGGGGGTCATGGAGAACCCAAGCAACCAAGAAGCCGCATGTCAACTCATATAGAGCAAAAGGCGCACAAGAGCCTCTAGGTTATTCTTTAGCACTGGATTCTTGTATAGGGCAAGGATCTGAGAGTTCTAAAATATTCGAGAGGTTGTGAGAGAGCAACAATCTCTTGTACTCCTCTGAAGCTATGCTTAAAGAATTTGCGGTCGGTTTCGTCAAATCTTTCTCTCTCGTTGTGGTTGCTTTAACATTGTTATTTTAGTTATCTCTACGAGATTCATCTGCTTTGTTCTTGAGACCATGCACGCTCGTACCATATCTCACAAACTCTGATCCGATCCGAGGGTTGCTACGCATAAGAAGGGGTATCAGAGTATAACATCTTCTTAGATGAATCAAAAATCTTTAACTACTTTGATCGGATGTCATGCCCTCGTTGGTGCTCTCGAGTGAAGGTCTAATCAGCTTATCAGCCGCTTGATGTTTTTAATTTTGGTAGGATATCTCTATGGACAGGGGTGCCACATCACTAAGTAGGCTATCTTGGTCATTTTATGGCTCTCGATCTACATGTAGATAGTTAACATCGCAGAAAATCCTAGGGAAAAAGAGTACCTAATCACGAGGATCCTCCAGAATCTTTTCGAGATAAATGAGATATGAATCAAACTCTAGTTAAAAACCCAATTAATCGAGGTGTCATAGGGTTAGGCTGTGCAACATTTGACGCATGAAGCATGTTAACTAGGTGAAGCATCTAGACCCCTAATTTGCTTTGGTTTTGGTAATTAATGATAATCACGATAAAGGACTAACAATTTCTCTTAAGAATATGAAAATAGGTTGGTCCTAGAGAAAGCACATAATGAAGTACATAAGATAAAGCTCAAAGAAAATCAAAGCGTCAAGCTCAATGCCAAGGTATAAAGAATTAATGACCTTTTGTTAGCTTTTGCCGAGCTTGATGCTTGGAGAGAAGATCGGGTTGCTAGAATAGGTGCCTTAATATCAAGAGAGAAATTTGGCTAGTAGCTTGAAGATGATAAAAAAACATGACTCAAATAATGCTCATACTAAGTCATAGATATTTATCGTTGAATCTTTTGAAAATTCCGAGAAAAAGCTGTAGAAGCCAGTGCTACCGATCATGTGGGAGCAGTACTAGCGCAGGTGCGGTAGTACCGGCTCCAAGGGCCGGTAGCTATTTTCCAAAGAGACCTTTTTGAGCATTTTGCCCCAACCGATGCTACTGACCATGTGGGAGTGGTACTACCGCATGTGCGATAGTACTGGCTCCAAGGGCCGGTAGCTATTTTCTAGAGAGACACCTTTTTGGGCATTTTGCCCCGACCGATTCTATCGCCCATGTGGAACTGGTACTACCACAGGTGTGGTAGTACTTGCCCTAGTGGGCGGTAGGTTTTTACCAGAGAAGTACCCAAAATGCACATTTGCTGATTTTTTTAGGTCGATACTACCGGACCTACATGGGCGGTAGTACTAGGTTTGCTGTTTTTTTTTAGAATTTTAACCCCAACGGCTAGATTTATAGTTGGAGGCTATAAATACACCCTCACCTGCAGCAATGGCTTCTTCTTGGTCATTCGTTGCATACTCTTGAGTCGTAGCAAGTCTTTCACCATCCATAATGCATTAATTCATCAATTTGGAGTTAGTGAGAGCATTCAAGTGTGAGCATCCATTCTTAAGTCATTAGACACTTGATCAACTTCAAGCAAGAGCCAAGGATCTATTCTCTTGGAGTTTGCCGCCTCCTAGGCGGTTTGGAGGTGTGGAACCAGTGATCTCTTTAAAGAAGCTTGTGAAGAGGCCCAGTATTATGTCAAGGTCGGAGCTCGCCTACTCAGAGCGGGGAAGAGCTACCACTAGTGATTGAGAGAGGCTTAATTGCGCAAGGAGCTGGTTTGATTCGTTAAAACTTCCTCAATATGGAGTAGGGGAAACTGACAAGTCTCCAAGACCAAGGAAAAAATTCTTTTCTAAAATTGTGTGATTTGATTATTGTCTCTTCGTACTTGTGCAAATTTACATACATAGCGATTCTAGTGATTGATCATATTCACAGCAAGACCTAGCTCATTTAGACTTTAAATTGTTGTAGAATTGTAATTCATATAATTCTTGCCAATTATTGAATTAGTGCCAAATTTTTTTAAAAACCTTCTATTTACTCCCTCTAGTCGGTTATCCTTGATCCTACACTAGGGAGTATGTCAATAGCCAACTATTGCCCTATGGCACTAAGGTAATTGGCATCAAGGTTTCAAATTTCGGTTTTGGACCATCTCAGGGGTGGTCGAAATTCAAAATTTGGGCGAGATTTTAGAATTTTGGACAAAGTCTGGATGAAATTTAAAAAAGCAAATTTGAAATCCAGTAAATTTGAAACCAGGATAAACGAATTTTCGACCGAAACAAAAAATTGGTGAAATTGGCCATAATTTCGGTGATTTTCAACCGAATGTGAAATAGTCTCACGAGGCTAAAAAATAGGGGAAAATATGAAAAAAAAATCATGTAAGCATTTATCTACATTTTCTATCTTTTTGAATGCAAAATACTAAGTATTTGCACATAAAATTTCCAGGTTAGAGTTTAGGGCTTAGACCGAAATACATCATGTAAGGCTAAAATGCAAGCTAGGCTTTAGGGTTTACATCGAAATACATCATTTAAGGCTAAAATCCAAGTTACGGTTTAGGGTTTAAGCTGAAATACATCATTTAAGGCTAAAATCCAAGTTAGGGTTTAGGTTTTAGGCTAAAATATAATTTAAGTCCAAAATCCTAGTTAGGTTTAGGGCAAAATACATCATTTAAGGCCGAAATCTAATTTAGGGTTTACGGTTAGGGTCACATAATTTGTATATGTATTTTTCTGCAAAGTTTTCACATGTGTTCCTCATAAAAGGTATTACAATTCTGCATAAAAAAATTGGTATAAAATTCGGTCCAAAAAAGTTGCAAACCGATCCAAAATATCGAGATTTTACTGAAAATTACTGAAATCACTTTAGTAAACCCTAATTTTCAAAAAAAATATTTTGTCGGGGTTTTCAATCTCGTCCCTCACCAAAATCCAAGAATTTTTCTAAGGTTTTCTGAAATTTCACTGAAATTTTGAACCTTGATTGGCATTCGTGTACGCCAATAACCTACTTTGACTTCATGGACGCATTCTCATGTGTGGTGTGTGCACATCAAGGTTACAAATCTCGGTGAAATTTCATAAAATCTCAATGAGATCTCGGATTTTGGTTGGGGACGACATTCAAAATCTCAGCCGGATATTTTTTTTTGAAAAAAATAATAATATTGCTACAATATTCCTGAAATTTCGGAGAGATCTCAGCAAATCTTATCGAAATCTCGGTTTTTTGACCAAATTTTGACTTTTTTTACCGGATTTGGCCCAATAACCCTTAAGAAAGTCATCTTCCATGAAAATTTGTTGAAAAACCAAAATTTTGAGACATTTTATAATTTTGGCAGAAACACTATCAGACTTTTATAAAATTATAAAAGCTTGATGATGCTCTAAAAAATTTATGATACTATCTTTAGAAGTTTATTATCATACATAAAAGTTTTTAAAATAATTTAACTTCATTTGTTATCTTTAAAAAATCAAAGTTGCATGAACATAACTGAGATAGTAACCTTGTTAGATTTTTATAAATTTTCTCGAGTGTGATCATGATCCAAATTTTTTATGAGTCCTTAATAATTGCCTCAGAAACCTTCTCTAAAATTTTCAAAAATTTAATCTTTTTTTGTTTCCTCAATCAAATCTATGGATGCATTGAACTTCATTTGTTATCTTTCAAAAATAAAAAATACAAGGAACACAAATGGTACAGTACTATTGTAAGAAATTTATAAATTTATTGGAGTGTGATCATGATCCAAAATGTTTGTGAGAGCTTAAGTATTGTCTCAGCACTCTTCTCTAAAAGTTTCAAAAATTCTAACCCTTTTTGGGTTGCTCAATCAAATCTATCTATTGATCATTAGGCTTTTATCAAGACAGTAGTACTATCAAAAAATTTTAAAATTCCTCAAGCTTTATAATCATATGAAAATTTTATGGGATTTAGTGATGCTTTAGGACCATACAAAAAAATTAAAAAAATTCTAATGTGGTTTGAACCATTTTTCATTTGGTTGAAATTTACCGGTTAGCCTTCAGTAGCACTGTCCTAATTTTAAAAATTCCCGAGGTTTGATCATCATATGAAAATTTTATGGGAACGTTATTGATGTGTCACGACCATCTGATTTTTTCTAAAAAAAATGTTATAACGTGGTTTGCACCATTTTTCGTTCGGTTGAAATTTTGTCGGTCAGCCTTTTATCAGGACAGTAGCATTGTCAGAAGTTTTAAAAATTCCTCAGGCTTTATAATCATCTAAAATTTTTATGTGAACATTTGTGATGTGTCAGGACTATCCACAATTTTTTTTAAAAAAAAATAATATTGTTTCGACCATTTTTCGCTCGGTTGAATTTCGCCGAAATTTTGGCATTTCTCGATGAAATTTCGGTAATTTTGGCCGAATTTTGGTTCAAAAATTATGGATTTCAAATTTTTTTTGAATTTTGACCGGACTTCATCCGAAGTTTCGAGATTTTGCCCACCTCCGAGTTGTGAACCGAAAACGAAATTTGAAACTCTGGTGCACATTGTCCTTTTGGCGTGTGATTAAAAATCGCTCATAAAACGTTTAGTAGCCGCTTTTAATTTAGACTGCTTCTTCTCAGCAGTTCAATGGTGCTAGGCAACACGAGATACTTTTGGAATGTCAAATTCAAGGCTTTTTCTAGCCTTTTCGGGTTTTTTTTTTTATAAATTTAGTATCCATACGAATGTAATTGTAAAAAAAGAGTCCTCTCCAACCAAGAAAGCCTGCCATGTCTTCGTCACCAATAAATGCTAGGTATTCACTCTGGGCTCTGGAAGCTTTTTACCATCCTCAGAGGAACCAGAATTTACATTTAACTGGTATTAAAAGTTACTAAACGTTAATACCTCCACTTTTAAAACTTTTATCAGTTTTTGGTATTATCTTAATGTAAATTTTAGTACCTTATAAGGATAGAAAAAAATCTCATTCACTCTGTGTGCACCTAATCCCTTCTCTTTTTTTCCTTGGAAATGAGCATTGTGTTTTTAGACAAGAACAAAGAAAATGTTTTCTCTTGTCTTGGACGTGTAAGTGTGTAACACATCTTTGGAACAAAATGGTCGACAAACACATTGCACGCACGCCGGCTAAACAAATGATGGGCGAAGTTGTGTGCGAGTTTGGCTGTTTGCCCATGGTGATTTCCGAATGGAAGGCGGGCGAGGCGACATGATTGGCTGAATGGGGAATGGCGACGTTGAGGCGGCTGAGCTGAGCTTTGAGAGGACAGGAAGCTAGATGGATACCCTTCATGGCGTCCCATGACACTTACTCCAAAACTGTACGACGGCGACTGCTCTGCATCATTGTGACGTCGAACCGGCCGGTCCAGCAGGCCTTGCACTTGCTGACTTGCCCGCACACCTAAATTAAGGTCCACCCCGATGGATGAATCATTCCGTGCTCCGGCGCATGGTACTACCAGTCTACCGCTACATGTTCTTGTTCTCATTTATGTACTTAGTGCATGATAATTTTTTTTATGATCTTCACAAATCATGAAAATCATATTTGCGAGGGAAAATATGAAAAACAAATTACACAGTAAATTTTGTAATAGTCATTGATAATCTACCAACGTCTCAAAGAGAAGTACGATCCACCACATTTATGAGCGGGATAAATCTGTACTTCCAAATTTTATGACTTGTTAGCTTGTGTACTCTTAGTTGTACTGACAAAGGCTGCCGCGTTCCAAGCCGTTAAGATCGAAATAAAATTCGATCGTGTTCGAATTGCCTCATTGTACTGTAAACTGTGCAAATTAAGGCATTATTACAAGCCATGAACAATTCATGATATGCAGTATCAATGAGAGAGCTTGGACGTACAGGCTTAATTTACGGCCAAGTGATGACTCAAATGCGTTCTGAAAATTTACATGACATGCAAGTTGTTTAACCAGTAAACTATCCAGCCAAAATTTACCATGCATCCGCCCTCTGTTATTTGTGCAAATTTACCCAGACTCCGAAGCAGATCATGAAGTGGTGATTGGCCCAGGTTTTTTTCTTCTTTTTATGGCACTGATTCCTTCTCCAAAAGCAAGAAAGTTGCCTTGGGGTTTGAACTGGACTGAAGTGACTCGAGAGTCGAGAGAGAGGAGGCTTGTTTTGTCTTGTCCATTGACGCTGGAAAACTCCATAGTATTTTACCTAGATAAAAAAATGGCAAGTTGGGTAAAATTCTATAACGATGTCTAGTCCTCCAGTCCAGGGTAGCTACCACCCCGAAATCTCAACTACCGGCCGAAAAAAAAAAATAAAAAAATTGAAATTGCTACAGTAAAATCCGAAAATTTGTTTTTTTACCCGAAATTTCTTTTTTTTAGCCGATTTTGAAAGTTTTAGGGCCGGATTTGGTCCAATAACCCTTAGGAAAGTTATCTCCTGTGAAAATTTGTTGAAAAACCTAATTTTTTAAACATTTTAATTTTTGGGTAGAAA
Source organism: Otatea glauca (assembly GCA_036346275.1). NCBI lineage: Eukaryota > Viridiplantae > Streptophyta > Magnoliopsida > Poales > Poaceae > Otatea > Otatea glauca. The sequence goes on from CM070714.1 coordinate 47,367,162, forward strand.
TACTGTCAGATTTTTATAAAATTGTACAAGCATGATAATAATCTAAAAATTTTATGTTACTATCCATAGTTGATTAGGATCATACATAAAAAATTTCAAAATATTTTAACTTCATTTGTTATCTTTAAAAAATCAAAAACAGAATAAACATAATTGGGACAGTTATATTGTCAGAATTTTATAAATTTTCTTGTGTGTGATTATGATCTAATTTTTTTTGAGAGATTAATAATTTACTCAGTAAAATTATATAAATTTTTCAAAAAAATTCAACTTTGTTTGTTTGGTCAATCAAATCTATGTAAACATTGAACTTCGTTTGTTATATTATGTTTCAAAAATCAAAAAGAAAAGAACATAAATAGTACTGTGCCTTGTAAGAATTTTATAAATTCACTGGAGTGTGATCATGAATCAAAATTTTTATGGGATATTAAGAACTTCCTTATAACCATTTTTTAAAATTTTCAAAAAAAATTATGGTTTACATAATTTTTCATTTTGTTCAAGTTCGTCGGTAAGCCTTTTAACATGACAGTAGTACTGTTCGAATTTTTAAAAATTCATAAAGTTTGATCATCATCTAAAAATTTTATGAGAGCATTATAGATACATCGTAACCATGCACAAAAAAATTCAAAAGTTTCTAACTTCATTTGTATCATTTTCCATTCGGATCAAACTTGTCGGTCAGTGTTCTGTCAGGACAGCGCCACTCTCTGAATTTTTAAAAATTCCTCACACATGATAATCAGCTGAAATTTTTATGAGAAAACTATTTATGGATCATAACAATGCACAAAAAATTTCAACAGTTTATAACTTGATTTGTACCATTTTACATTCCGATCAAACTTGTCGGTCAGTGTTTTATCAGGATAGTACCACTCTCCGAATTTTTAAAAATTCCTCAGGTGTGATAATCAGCTGAAATTTTTGTGAGAACATCAGCATTGTTTCAGGAACCTCCAAAAATAATTTCAAAATTTTTCGATAACGTTTAGACCACTTTTCAGCCAGTGCAAAAAACCAGAAATTTTGGATATTTCGCCCGAAATCTCGGGTTTTTTCGGCGAATTTCGGTTTTTTTTTCCGGATTGGGCCGGATTTGAATTTTCAAATTCAAATTTTGTCCGAAATAATTCCGAAATTTCAAAATTTCGCCGAAATTTCGTTATCCGGCCCGGGGCGAAATTTATTCCGAAACCGAAATTTGAAACCTTGGCTACTAGTATATTTTGTTATGAAGCTTGGCTAATTTGCTTGTAGAAATTGACATGAAGCTTGGCTAATTTGCTTGTAGAAATTGACATGATCAAGCTAAAAAAAGCTAATGTAATGATTCTGGTTGGCTAATAATTGAGAGCTACAATATAAGATTGAGAGCAGCCATGCCATTACAAAGAAATGAGAGGTTTCACCTCCAGGGACCCAAAAACTAAATTACTTCTCCAGGGACCCAAAAACTAAATTACTTCTCCAGGGACCCAAAAACTAAATTACTTCTCCTAGACAAGATCATTGCATTTGGAAATTAACAAAACAATAGAAAAAGAAAATCAATGAGTAGGCGGGTGAGGCTGACCTCTAATACTGGGCACCTTCTATTTCCTTCCCTCTCCACCTCCATTGCTGCACATTTTGCAACCCCAGACACACAAGAAGTCGTAAGAACTGGGCTCCATACCCCTCGGCATCTTCTTGCTTGTTTGATTCTTGGGATATTTCTCTTGCAGAAATATTCGGCCTTTCAGGCTCAGCTCAGTCTGGTGAGATTTCTCTCGCAGTATCTTTCCTCCTGTTGTTTCCTGGTTCCCAATTTGCTTTTTTTGAGACTCTGCTTTGGTCCTGTAGATCTGTCTTACTTGGATCCTAGCATTATTTTTCCTCTTTGTTTGATCTTTATACAAAGAATGCAAGATTTCATGCTACTGCATTTTGCAGAAAGATGATAAAAGTCCTTGCTTTTGGCAGCCCTTGATTCTTGCTTTCCTCAGCTTCCTGCACTGAAAAATGTCATTTTCGTATCATTTAAATGATAAACAGTTTAGTATGTGCTCCCGCTTTTGTTCATGTGACTTCTTGAAAGGAATGCATCAACTGGCAGTGATTTGCTTATGCCTTCAATTGGCAGCGATGTTGTTTGCAAGAAAGAAAAAAACTCCATTTTGGGGTGGGTCATGGGGGGCACCTTTCTTCTTTTTGTGTGGAAAAGATGGCACCTTTGATGAGCTCTCTTCTGATCAAATACTTGTTTATTGCGAAAGAGGACGCTAGATCTGTAGTGTTGCATGATTGGACTTGTGAGGGGTTGGACAGGATTGATGGTTTTAAGGTCATAGGAAGGAGACGACCTCAACTTTTAACTTTCGTAGTTAGGCAGATGACTCTCTTAAGTGTGGCGCACCGTGAGCACCACCCAATGATAAGTGTTGGTCGGAGCTGTGTGTGGAGGTTTCCTTTTTATGTCTATTTTCTTTGGACAAAAACCATTTCTTGATTTACTTATTTTAAAATGTTAGTCAGGTAATTTTAGTTTGTTATTTGGCCACTTCATTTCTTTTGTTTGTTTGGTGAATCTTTACTCAAGTCCAATTCCAATCGTTTAATGTTAGCTGTTGCATCTTTGAATTTACCCTTTTTGTTTCTCTTCTTTGCAGATTGTGAATGGAAGCCTGCCATTCAATGGTCCATCACTATGCAAAGATTGCTTTTCTGACTGACTAGAGCTTGCGGCAATCTTTGGTCATCTTGTCTGATACTCTCAGCTATGACAACAATGGCTTCAAAGACCATGCCTCAAACCCTCCCAGAAATCCGAAGCGTCCCAGAACTACAGCAGTATTCGAAGAGCGCTTCCCCTTCGGAGATCCCCAAGCCGAACAATTCCTGTGCTTCAGCACCTCAATTGTTACTAGAACCAACTAACCTCAGCAAACTGAATCACACGTTGGAGTCAAAGGAGCAGAAACCAAACCAACACCGGAAGGAAGCCGTTGATGCTTCATCGGCCAAGCATTCGGTAGAATCGAGTGAGGAAATGGTTCCAGAAGGTCTTGCAAATCAAGAAAAGAAAGTTGTGGATCACGGCTGTATGAATGGAAGCTCCGCATCATTTCAGACATGTGAAGGCAGTAGTCCAGCGAAGGTGAGTGGAAGTGCTAGGTTGACTGACCGATCTGAGATTGGTAGCAGCAGATGCAGGCCAAGCACAAGCAGTGATATCAGTGATGAGAGTTCGTGTAGCAGCATGAGTAGCTCTACGAAGCCTCACAAGGCAAATGATTCACGGTGGGAGGCGATTCAGATGATCAGGGTTAGAGATGGTATCCTTGGGTTGAGCCATTTCAAGCTGTTGAAGAGGCTAGGCTGTGGTGACATTGGCAGTGTGTATCTCTCTGAATTGAGCGGGACTAAGAGCTGTTTTGCGATGAAGGTTATGGACAAGGCTTCACTAGCAAGCCGAAAGAAGTTGCTCCGAGCTCAAACCGAGAAAGAGACTCTGCAATGCCTTGATCACCCCTTTCTTCCTACATTGTACACTCACTTCGAGACTGATAAGTTCTCATGCCTGGTGATGGAGTTCTGCCCGGGAGGAGACCTGCACGCCCTTCGGCAGAGGCAGCCTGGCAAATATTTTCTAGAGCAAGCTGTCAAGTATGTCTTATCTGCATTTTACCTTCTGCACATAATACATTTCACTATCTGATAGAATTAAGGTTTTTCTTGAACTTTCTATTTTCTTGCAAAATCATTAGTGATTGACTGGATAAAGTTTATGTCTCGCTGCCCTGTTCCACTTTCTAATGAAATGATGCATTGGCCTCATATTGCAGGTTCTATGCAGCAGAAGTCCTCCTTGCATTAGAATACCTGCACATGCTCGGGATAATATACCGTGATCTCAAGCCGGAAAATGTCCTCGTTCGGGAGGATGGCCACATCATGCTGTCCGACTTCGATCTCTCCCTTCGCTGTGCGGTGAGTCCCACACTTATCAAGTCATCTAACCCCGATGCAGAAGCACTCAGGAAGAACAATCAAGGTTACTGCGTCCAGCCAGCTTGTGTCGAGCCGTCCTGCATGATTCAGCCATCATGTGCAGCCTCTACTACCTGCTTTGGCCCTCGCCTCTTCTCGTCGAAGTCCAAGAAAGATCGTAAACCAAAGCCTGAAGTTGCCACCCAGATCAGCCCGTGGCCTGAGCTCATAGCAGAGCCTAGTGATGCACGCTCAATGTCATTTGTCGGAACACATGAGTACCTGGCCCCTGAGATCATCAAAGGTGAGGGCCATGGTAGTGCTGTTGACTGGTGGACCTTTGGGATATTCTTGTATGAGCTTCTGTTTGGAAAGACACCTTTCAAGGGATCTGGCAACCGGGCTACACTGTTCAATGTCATCGGCCAGCCACTGCGCTTTCCGGAGTACCCGGTTGTGAGCTTCTCAGCGAGAGATTTGATAAGGGGTCTACTTGTGAAAGAGCCCCAGCACCGGTTAGCTTACAAGCGTGGTGCCACGGAGATAAAGCAGCATCCATTCTTTGAGGGCGTAAATTGGGCGTTGATACGGTGCGCAAGCCCACCAGAGGTACCAAAGCCTGTGGAGATCGAGAGAACATCCAACGTGCCTCCATCCACACCGGGAACTACTGATGTGTCCACTGGTGCACCCCAGAATGGTTCTGATGGTTACTTGGGGTTCGATTTCTTCTAGAAGACATATGGATTTCGATATATATACACGGTGGCACTATTTTACTCTGAGCGTAGAATAGCTATTCTGCGCTTTTGCCAGAGAAGTAAATTTCACGCGCTGGCCGTAGTGAGTTAATGCATTGCAAATAACCAGTAAATGCAGCTTGGTAGTAAATCACGAAATATTTTACTACAGAATAACAGATGAATTTACTGGCAAAGTGCATGCACAGCACACCTGAATCCAATTCATTAGTAAATCACAAACATGTTTTACTATAGAACAACAGATAGAATTACTGCCGAATTCGTTACTAGTTCATGCGTTATTGAACCCAGCTAGTTAATGCGTATTGTAGTTTGTACATAAATCTGTTTCTTCTTTGTCTTTTCCATATCTTTCAAATGGTATTGATTTTGATATTGAAATTTTACAGGGTTGTATAATCTCATCTTCCCTATATATAGTAATTTCTTTAGAATTTTTGAAAATGTGTACCGTTAGTTTTCAAGAATAAGAATTTAGTTCTGTTTGCTGGACCAGCAGTAAAATATTTGAAAAATTATCAAAACATTACCACACATAGGGGAGTTAAGATTCTACAATACTGTAAAATTTGAAGACTAAACTCAATCATAATTGAGAGATATGAAAATAATAAAGTGCCAAATAGCAGCATATACTATATTTTACTGTTAAAAAAATATTTTACTGTGAAAAAATTCTCAAAAAATTACCACACGTAGAGGAGATGATATTGTACAACCCTGTAAAATTTGAAGACCAAACTAAATCGGATTTAAGAGATATGAAAATAACAAAGTCTTACAAAGCAGATATACTACCTTTATCGCCAAGGAAAATGCATATTATCGCCTCTTACTCAACGTGTTACTACATGTCTTTGTACATACAAAGTGACTATATGGTGTAATATTAATAAAAATTATATGTATAAGTTTTCAAAAAATCTCAAAAAATTACCATATGTAGGATAGGTAAGCTTCTACAATTTTACAAAATTTGAAGACCAAACTCAATAGCATTTGAAAGATACGAAATTAACAAAGCAGTAGACAGTGAAAAATCACTAGTCAACCGAATTTGTCTTTTTCGTATCTTTCAGCTGGTATTGACTTTGATCTTCAAAATTTTCAGGATTGTATAATCTCAGCTCCCATATCTATAGTAATTTTTTTAGAATTTTTGAAAATGTGTACTGTTAGTTTTCATGAATAAAAAATTGGTTCTGTTTGTCGAACCAGTAGTAAAATATTTGAAAAATTCTCAAAAAATTACCACATGTAGGGGAGATGATATTGTACAACTCTGTAAAATTTTAAGACCAAATTCAATCAGATTTAAGAGATATGAAAATAACAAAGTGTTGAACAACAGCATATACTACCTTTTACTACCAAGTAAAATGCATATTATTGTCTCTTACTCAATGTATTACTACATGCTGTACACAGCAGCTATATGGTGTAATATTAATAAAAATTATATGTATAAGTTTTCAAAAAATCTAAAAAAATTATCACATGTAGGATAGGTAAGATTCTACAACTTTACAAAATTTAAAGATCAAACTCAATAGGATTTGAAAGATACGAAATTAACAAAGCAGTAGACAGTGAAAAATCACTAATCAACCGAATTTTTCTTTTTCGTATCTTTCAGCTGGTGTTGACTTTGATCTTCAAATTTTTCAGGATTGTATAATCTTAGCTCCCATATCTATATTAATTTTTTTAGAATTTTTGAAAATGTGTACCGTTGGTTTTCATGAATAAAAAATTGGTTCTGTTTGTCGAACCAGTAGTAAAATATTTGAAAAATTCTCAAAAAATTACCACACGTAGGGGAGTTAAGCTTCTACGATCTTAAAAAATTTGAAGACCAAAATCAATCGGAGTTAAGAGATATGGCTAAAATAAAGTAAGAACAAAATCATATACAAACTAACAAATGCGCTTACTAGTTGTTTCGGCCACCCATACGACTTCACTAGTTAGTTCATTTTCTAGTTTGTATACAAGTTTGTTCTTTCTTTATTTTAGCTGTAACTTTTTATTCGATGCTCTGATTCACGAACAAATTCCACCAGTAAATTATTGATGACTAGAGGAACAACATGATATATGTTTTGCTAATAAACGTTGCATGAATCAAATTTTACTGCTGAAATGAACATCGATTTACTATTGTATGATATTAAAACATATATATATCGATAATAAAATCTATATATAAGGATAGTAAAATTTGTTAACAGTCAGAAAAATTATTTTTTATTAATGGGACTTATATATTTTACTGCCTTTTACTCAAAGTATTACTATACCTGTGTATAGCACTCTTATCCAGTAGAAAGCAACATATCCAGTGTTTTCTAAAGTTCATGAAAAATACATGTAAATATTTTAAAAAATTCTCAAAAAATTACCATATGTAGAGGAGATGGGATTCTACAAAACTATAAAATTTGAAGATCAAAATCAATCACATTTGAAAGTTATGGCTAAATAAAAAAAGACAGATTCATGTACAAACACTAAGTAGCATTTATTAGTCATTTATGTACAAACACGCTTAGTCAATTGGACAATCGCGCGGGCTCGGTCGGTAAAACAAACCTGGCTAGCGTGTAGAATATGCTATTCTACATGCAGCCAAAGAATAGCGCATGTGTGTGTGTATATATATTGAGCAGTGCTTCAATGCTTTCCCACTCAATACAAGTTGCATAAATCTTGAAGCAAACGAATGAGTAAATAATCACCATCTACCTTTCATTCATACTTTAGTATTTGTGCAACTATCAAAAAGAAAAGTATGATATATATTGTTTGTACCATGAGATGTAGGGTGTTTAGATCTAATGTTTCTGGCAGATGATTGGTGCTGTAGATTTGTCCTATGCAACCTGTTCCTGTTCTTTCAAACTTAAAGCTCACATTTTGCATTCAACAAGTTCTGATTCTGTTAATCTTCTGCAATAGCCTAGGCCAAACATTGTCACAAAGTTTCTCGTGAACTTGTGATCCAGTGATACTTAAGTTCAGACCAATTCAGGGAGTCCATGATGTTCTGTCGTTGCTAACCTGGCCAATTACCAGTATAGTGTCACTGGTTGATGATCCCATTACCACTGAATCATAATGTGTAGTAGCTGCATGCCTGCGTCAGATTTAACCAAGTTTTCTGAGGATCGACAACAATGGAAAGCTAATCATAAGCATATCAACTTGCACACCGTATCTTAGACTGATGGTATCATTTAGATGATCATCAGTTCAGCACATATATCTGCAATCTGCAGCAGCAGTTACTGCCTCCATGGCTTCATGCACAGCCCTTTGCTGTCTCATAGATGGCTTGGGCGGACCACAAATGCCAATCGATCATGTCAGTAAATGATTGGCTGGCACTGAGCATGTGGACATATGCATGCACACTACAAGATCACCTCTCTCCATTTTAACTAGCTCGTCTTGTAAGTGCATGATCAAATAGTGCATTATCCTGATTACTGTTCAGACAATATTATTAGTTTTTGTGGACCTATGATTTTGTTCATTCTTAGAATCCAGGACACGCACCAGGAGTTAGCTGCAGATGCTGATACTACAAAGTTCAAAGTTTCCAGGTCAGGCTGCTGTCTGTATGGATATGAACAATGTGTGTGTAGCTCAATGTCCACGGGGTGTTAGGTCATTAGGTGTTGCTCCAAATTTCGTTGGGTTGATAGCACGCACATGTGGTAGGACAATTAATTATCGCATGGTATATGTTAAGTGCGGCCTGGAGTGAATTATGCATCTCTGCTGGACGCAATGAAATAAAGGTGAAGTGCAACCAAAGCTATCCACTATGACAAAATTGATTGATCATTGATCAAGATAGGCCGTAGCTCCAGGAAGGGCAGGTAAACTTGACAAGCTAGCAGAGCGTGCCAAAGACCAAGCAGTTGGCATGCAATGAGTTTTTGTAGAACGGTAGAGCCATACCAGGTAGCAGTGAAGAAGAATCACGTGTGCTGGTGGTGACGACCGGAAGGCGAGCACGAGATAGACGAAGCTGCCAGTCAACTGCAGGATGTTTAGCAGTGCATCACGTGCCTTTCTGCGAGAACAATTTGGCTAAGAGCAGATTATTGTCAAGCAATAACAAGAGTTTCTCTATAGATTGTGATCAAAATCACCAAAGTACAAGGCTTCTCTATTAATAAAGAGCAAGTAGGAGAAAGAATCGTTTTAGTTAAAGGCAGCCCGAATCTGTCGAGACCGCCATTAACATGATCCAGAACATCCCAATTCCAAATAAACGATAACATCATCACGTAAACAGCCAATGCACGGAAAACTTTGGACTTGGAAGGGGAGTTTCACATGACATTACACATAACAGCTTTTCGTCACCTTCTCCGGATCAGCTACTATTAAAGTTCTAAACATTGCATTACTATGCACTAGTATATTATTCTCAAAAGCAGACTGTTTTACTGCGGGAGACTGTCCTTGGTGCACAAAACCTAGCCTTGTTTTGACGATTACTTTGAGGCTCTAACTCATGTTTTTGTAGACCCTGAAAGCGACGAACACCGACGCAGCAGCTGTAGCAACAGCAAGGGCTGCATAGGTGTCAGCCCTCTCCCAGGTCTCAAACCAGGTGGGCATCGGGCATATCTTCGTGTGCCCCTTCTTGCTGCCGGCACTGCTTTCTTTGTCACTCTCCTTCTCCGAGCTCCTCTGGTTCTGCCCAGCTGGAATGCTCTTGTTCTGTTTTTCCTTTGGCAGATCACTTTGGCAGCAGGTAAAGCCTCCATTGCCCTGGCAGCATCCACCTGCAGCGGCAGGCTTGCAAGCAGCACCATCAGTTCCAGTTTCTTCAGGGGATTCTTTGGCACTTGATCGTTCCTCAGTCACGCCATTCGTCATGTGCCTAAGCTCCAGAGCTTTCTTCTGCTGCTCTTCAGACAAACCCAACTGACCCCTGCACCATAGGATAGCACACAAAAGAACCACAGTTCAAAAGAGGTAGGCCATTCAGCTACGAAGCAAACATATGGCAAGGGATCACTTGAACAAGATATATCAGTGCTTTGTACAATATTTGCGAAAAAAAGATTAAATTCTTTTGTTATTGGTTTGGTTACAATGAGACTAAACATATAAGGTCATTCTTCAAGTTCTGAAGTCATTGCAAATAAACTGACAAGGACATTTGCAAATGCAACAAATACAACACAATATCCTTATGTGACATCACATGAGCAGATGAACTCGTACAAACAAGTGCTTCAACACAATGCGTGAAAACTCCCATACATATTTCAGACAAACTCGCATCAACACAGGGGAAAAATAAATTAGAAAAAGGCAGAATGAATGATGATGAAATGATACAGAAAGCTATCTTTCTCCAGAAGTATTCCTGAATGAAGATAAATGAAGTCGCAAGGAGTAAAATCCACCCTACAACATAGTTCATCTCCATTCTCCACACATGCTTGTAGTCCATAATCTTGACTAACTTTACTATAATGCTCAAGAAAAAAAATGAATGAATACATTGACCCCAGTATCTTAAAACAACAACCAAGCCTTTTGTCCCAAACAGGTTGGGGGTAGGCTTGATCCCAGTATCTTCCCTTAACAAAATAAGCATAAATAGTTTAAAGATTATGAACACTACTTGAAGTTAATCTAACCCCAGTATCTTAAAACAACAACCAAGCCTTTTGTCCCAAACAGGTTGGGGTAGGTTTGATCCCAGTATCTTCCCTTAACAAAATAAGCACAAATAGTTTGAAGATTATGAACACTACTTGAAGTTCATCTAATCACTGAGAAAAAGTTTAACAATAATTAATGTAGACACAATTAAACTAGAGTGCCATGAAGATTTTGTAATAGTACTAAACTATTAATCATAGAATCTATGATGTACGCTTTCTTAAGAATGCCATGTGTCCAGATACAGCAGCAAGAGAAAAGGCAAGAAATTGAAAATGTAATTAAAGGAGGAAGCATACCTCCATAGATGGTCCACGATCTCTCCTTGTCCAATATGTTTATGCAGCAACACAGGCACATCATCAGGAGAAACATAACCATACCTAGAATTACAAATATAGTAAGCAATTACAGGGTTTTAACAAAGTGAAATCAAAACGGAGAGCTCTACAGGAGGGCATTGGTTTTACCGGTGCATAAGAATGTAAATTTTATTGCAGTTCCTAGTTCTCACCAATGACCAGTCACTTCTCCCTTGGCATCTGAACTGAAAATGATGACATTTCCTGCATACTTATGGCTGCCCACGTGTGAGCATGCACTAACAGCCACCTGACCAGCAAGGCCTTGTCCATCTATCTCTTCCTTGAACCTTTTAATCAAAGAAGGTCCACAAACACCACACCTTTTATCCCTGCTTCCATGGCAGCACACAAAAACATAGGAACCTCTTATAGCCTCAGGAGATCCAGGAAGCCATTCGGTATCTTTTACGAGTACTTCTTCAACAAAGTTGTCGACATCAAAGTGGGTCAGCCCTCTGCAAACATTATATCATGTATTGAAGAATAATAACCAGCTTACTTATGTTTCTGATTATATAACAACTAATGGCAAAAAACTGCATGTTTATTTGTTTGCAGGTTTGCAGGTTTACCTGTATCTGATCATATCAGGAAAGATCAACACATCCCCATTAGATGACTCAGGACCATCTTCTCCTTCACAAATGGTCAATTTGGTCTGAGAAAAAGTAGAATAAACCACTCATTAGCAATAAAATATGGGGATGTCTATTTATAAGGTCACATTTCTGAACCATTGGATCAAAATTAGAATCAGACACACACATATTTCAAAGCTACTCCAATGGCCCAGAAAGTCGACTTTAGAGTTAATAAAAAATAAGAAACTTACAAATAGCAAACCTGTAAAAATATCAATTAGCAAATACCGAACTTGAACTTTCTTAAAAGTAAAATTATGAAAAAGAAAAGAACATAAGGCAAGTAACTAGCTTAGAGAGTTTCATAATACTGAATAATATCACCCCAAAAGTTGTACAAGTGCTCAACAATGCCATACCCCAGAAGACAATACACAGCCTAGTCAAAAGCATTTTGGCGCACTTTTAGATAACTTTGGAACTGCATGATTTGTACTGATATGTACCGATATCTTTATACGTGATAATGCTAACTGCTAGTGTTATGACTATCTCGGCTATGTACAACTGTTTAAATCCTACCATCCAATATATATATCAAATCAAGAAGCAAGACCCACATACAGCAACAATAGCAAAAGAACTTCTGCACTCAAATGCACCATACAGATCAAGATCAAACACCTCTACAAAAAAGGATTTCAGCAGAATCTTATGAAAACACACCCAAACCAAGCACTTTTGCCTTTCTTCTTAACATCAACTCAGTATATCAAATGATCAATGTTCCATAACATCAACTCCATGTTGTTGCACTATGTGGATAACCACAAAAAGGAGTAAACTCCTACGAAGGGGAAAGAGAAACATTGAAGCCCAGACCACCGTACAATTTCAAAGGCGCATAATAAACTCTTGCACGCTACCCAATTCAGATGGCAAGCAGACAACATAAAGAAGGATGCAATAATCAAATGATGAAAAATAACAATCTAACCAGGAACAAATAGAACCTGGCTTTGAACCAAAATATATATCCTACTCAGATTATAAATAAATATACATAGGGCTTCAACAGATAGAATCATATAAAAACATATGACATATCACCAAACCACTCAAACAAGTACAGCGTGTGGATTTAAACCAAATATAATAAGATCCAGAAGGATCAGAACACAAACAGATAACCATATGAAACTGTTACAACGAGTCGAAGAACGGTATAGCATATAATGCATTAATAGCTACCACTACCAAATTTTAGCACTGGAAATGGAGCTGGATACACAATTCTTTAGGAGAATCCAAATGCAGCAACCTATTGTTCAAAGTTCCACCCAAAACATGAAAAGTCTAATCAACAGCAGAAAGGAACCAGGCAAAAAGATGGACTGAGTCGAATGATTAGATGGTACAATCTAATTAACCAAACCAGAATAAAGAAACATAAACACCAAACCACCACCAAAACTAGACTCAAATAGAATGTGTGAATTCCTGAGACATGTCAAAACTACATTCGCATGTCCAACTGAAACCATAACCTCAAAGGAGAGCACCAAGCGATCAGGTCATTCACTAAAACACGCAAACAGCAATAAGCGACAAAAAAAAATCAAAAAAATAAAAATAAACAGCAGCAGCATATCAACACCACTGAACCACCGATCACGCTAACTGGTAACTATGACAAGCTTCTACTGACCAATTAAGAAACAATAAACCAAACGGAAAGCAGATGGCAACTACATCATCTGCCAAAACGCTCATCGTTGACCGATTAGTGAGCAAGGGTCGCAAAATCCTTGCACGAAAACCAGCCTCATCCTATGCAGATAAAACAAACCAGACTACATCACATGCTTAAGCTAATCGAGAACTAGTTATGAGCAAAACCCTAAGCTCGGAATCACCAGCACGCAGTTCCCACTCCCTACCAATCAAACTAAAAACCCTACCACAAGCACACAAATACCGAATCAGCTAATCTCTGAACCGAACAAGAGGAGGCGGGGGAAGAGATGGATGCTCACGCTCTTCTTCAAGTTGGGCTTGCGGGCTTTGATGGCGGCGGCGAGGAGGCGGGGAAGGCGGTCGGACTCGGCGGCCTCGACGTGGGACGGCCACACCTCGGGGTCCTTGTAGCAGAGGAACACATGGCGCTCGTGGAACTGCACCGTCCCAGCCAGCTTCTCCTTCCCGAGTTCCGGCCGTTGGAAGCCGAATTCCGTGTCCGGATTGGGCGCCGCGGGGAGGGGAGCGTCCAGGGCCGCCGCCGCGAGGAGGGCGTCGCCGGCGGCGGCGGCGGTGGGGGAGGAGCGGGAGGGGTCAGCCATGAGGAGGGGGAGGAGGCGGTGGGGCAGTGGTCGCCGACGGCTTAGCGCGTGGTGGGAAGGGAGGACTGGTGGAAATGGAAATTGCTTGGGGAGTTTGGGGAAAACGGCGAGCATCTGGGCATGTATGGTTCGAGATGTTATTGCGGGAGGGAGGGGCAAAAGGTAGGCCCATCGGCGTATGTGTAGGCTCCTTTGTCAGTCAACGTTGGGTTTTACCACTCGCGCAGAGCGTGTATGCATAAAATCCCGGTACTAAGGTCTGGTTCAAAGTCAGCTTCAATAATAATAAAAAAAAAAAAAAAAAAAAAAAAAGAGTGTATAGCCTTCATCCGGATATTTTGTTTCTTACAAACCTCTAAATTTTAGACCTTTAGATCAAAGTATCAAGCCATCCATCAAAATACAATCCCACCTCCCTTCACGTCTTACGGATCTCACCGCAGATCCAATGCTCCAAATTTTGGATGTTTCTTTGCTAAGAAAACATCTGGATGATGTTTATCAAAACCCTTTAAAAAATTGTAAGTCTTTTAAACAACTTAGCTTTTAAGTAGTTTTTATTATAATATAGATAGAATCACAATCTAACTTTAGAATGACTCTATCTATTAGTGGGTGAATCCGAATCTATCTCTTACTACCTTCTAATATACTAGTTAAGTGCCCGTGCGTTGCTACAAAAATTCTCAAATACAACCTTATTAAGAATTTTTTTTCAAAGCAACAGTCAAGTTGGTTGATGAGAAAGACATGTATGAAGCGATCTTGTTAGCTACTTAAGAGTGCTTCAAATTATCAGTTAATCATTCATGCTAGTATAATTTTAAAAAGCCTCAACATGATAGTACAACGGCAACTTTACAGAATTTGGTCTTTTTTCTCTTTTTTTTCTCCTCCCCTTTTGTCTCGAGTGCAGTCTTCTGCGCCTTGTAACTTTAAACTTTGTTTTCTATCCTCATAATTTAATCACAGTTTTAGCTGTCTTAAAAAAAAAGAGAAGGAGCCATGGCCATGGCCTCCTTCCATATCGTTTCTTGCGCCCCCCTTGAATATTTTGTATTGCTTCTTTCTCTCTTTCTCATGTGTGTGTATGAGTCTTCCTCTCCTCTGTCTCTTCCTGTGTCTTTCGTATGTCCTCTATGATGGAGATGAAGGTGGTCTTTTATAGGTGGAGGAGAAGGCAGCCAGGTGTGTGCTCAGCCTCTATGATACGGTGTCTTGTGATCTCCGGGATTGGCACGTGATTTGATTATGAAATTCTTGCCTTTTAATCTTTGTATTTCCATCCAAATGAGATACAATGAAATAGGATTTTCATGTTATGGGACATGGTGAGTATGTCATTCCATCCAAGTGGGATACGATGAGGAAACTCTTACATTTATAAGAGATATAAATAAAATCCTTCCATTTTAAGGAGATGTGATCAGTAATATTTTCATAAAATAGAGGGAATCCGGATCGGGTGGGCGGTAAATTGGCGAAATGAAGAAGGAAAGGCTGAGCGAGAAGGAAAGGCTGAGCGAACAGAAGGAAAGAGGGTGGGGGCGGGCTGAGCGAATAGAAGGAAAGAGAGGGTATGGAGAACGAACCGCTACCACCAAGTCGTAATTAGAAGTAGTAGAGATATTGAGCAACCCTTGTACAAGAGATCTAATATAATAAAGCAAAAGAACTTTGCCTTCTACTTTGTGTGTGCTCCAGTTTTTATTATTGTGATTTCGTAGGCGTGCTATTGATTGATCGTGAGTGAATGACTACGTTTTAGCACAAAGCTCTACCAAGGCCGATTGTGATCGTCTGCTTGCGATATTGACATTGCGCCGAATTCATCCTGCAACACGCGATCATCCTACGTCAAGCCCTACGTAAGTTCAATCTACGCCGGTTGGTCGCACATGAACAATAAAGTAAATCCTGTAGATTGCTTTCTTAACCATAGGATTACTAGTTAGATCTAACTAATGTTGCGATTGAAGAAAAAAATACATTGTTGTTCAAAAAAAAAAGTGGTGTGCCAGCAGTCATGCTCATTGGTGTTGCCTCGGATTACAAAGTCATTAAATTAAAAGAATAAAACTTATTACTTAGCCACTTTTGCATAATAGTAGGTTTTTCACCTGTTGTTGGGGCCACGTAGTGTTGCATAATACAGTATTAATTCAACTCAAACCATCTGCACATCATGAAATTTCTCCGTTGCAGATAGTGTGTAGAAAAGAATTAAGTATTTCCCATCTGCAAAAAATTGGCTGTGTTGTATACATGCCAAGCTCTCCACCACAGTGTACCACCATGGGACCTCACTAGAAGTTGAGGATCTATGAAGGTTATGAATCTCTATCAAGTATTTAACACCTAGAGCCTATGACAGGGGATCTGTATACGGCTCGGTACGCTGATTGTACTAAGGATATTTTTCGGTATTAGGGGGAGATAAGTACCACATTAAAAGAATACCGAGTCCTTAGGTCTACGCACTAAAGAGACCGAACTTGAAGTTTGAAAGATAATAAATCTACAACAAATAAGCTAATAATCTGCCAAATGTCTTCATTGATCATAAGGTAGTGGAAAGATCTCATATACCTGTAGTATATGCACTTGAAAGAATGAAAACGCCCTAGAAGAATATTGAACTCACTCTTGACCCTCATGATAAAAAGAGGGGGAGACCTCCAGGTGCACGGCACTCAATTCCGCGAAGACGTCTGAGAAGTAGAGAACTGAACAAATGAGAACACTACCTGTGACAGAGGAAGAAGCTCAACCTGATGTTGAGAAGATCTCTAAAGAGAGCCATCCTAAAGATGATAACATCCCTAAAATGAAATATCTTGAAGATGATAACTCCAGCGTATATTTGCGTGCACAATCTAACGCTGGGAAGTCGGAACACCCAGACTCTATCGTTGTGGGAAATCATGAGGAGCTGAAAGAAATTAATAAAGAGATATCCCTGAAATGATGCAGGAGAATTGTATAAAAGAAAGACTACAATTGTCGACATATATTTTGCCTCTAAAATTGCTAAAAGCTGGATCCAAAACCAAAGTACATGGCAGAATGCTAGAAGCACTCAAATAGAGTCAAATGAAAAGAAACAATTGAGGCAACGCTCTCTTAATAAGAGGAAAGTTTTTGGTCCCGTTGACCGAACACCTTCTAAAGTGTTCCCTGTAGGATCAAATGGGTTTTTTTTATCCAGAAGAGAAATGAAAATATCCAGGTAGTGAGATATAAATCTAGGCTTGTAGCACATGGGTTCATAGAGAAACCCGGCATCGATTACGATGAAACCTTTTTCTCCTGTAATGAGTGAAATAACATTCCGATATTTAAAATTAATAGCAGCAAGCTTAAACTTATCAATGGAGTTGATGGATGTAGTGACCGCATATTTATATGGGTCACTGGATATATATATTTATATGAAAATCTTTGAAGGAGTTACAATTTTGAATCCTAATAACCGCAACATGTATAGCGTTAAACTGAAGAGATCGCTCTACGGGTTAAAACAGTCGGGGATAATATGGTATAACCGACTTAGTGAGTTCCTCCTGAAGAAGGAATATTTTCCCTGTGTGTTCATAAAGAAATCCCAGAATGAATTCTGCATCATCTCAGTATGTGTCGATGATCTGAATATCATCAGAACCACATAGGAGATAAAGGAAGCAAGTACTTACCTTACGACGGAGTTTTGAGATGAAAAATTTGGGTAAAACCAAATATTGCTTAAGTCTGCAGCTAGAGCATTTCCTAGAAGAATTTTTTTTGTACACCGGTCTATTTATACCAAGAAGGTATTGAAAAGGTTTAATATGGATAAATTGCATCCTTTAAAAAACCCCATAGTAGTAAGATCCCTTGAAGTGGATAAAGACCCTTTTAGACCAAGGATGAAAAATGAGAAAGTCTTAGGATCTGAAGTCTCGTACTTATGTATCTTGTGAATTGCATAAGGCCTGATATTGCATTCATAGTAATTTTGCTAGTAAGACACAGTGTAGTCCCAACCAGAACACATTGGGATAGTGTCAAGACTTTACTCATATATCTCCAAGGTACTCAAGATCTTGGATTGTTTTTCCAGAAGAACCAAGGTTTAACCATAGTGGGATATACAGATGCTGGCTATTTGTCTGTCCCTACAGTGCCAAATCTTAGATTGGTTTCATATTTCTCTGCAGTGGTACAACCGTTTCTTAGCGGTCTTGTAGGCAGACCTTGGTAGCTACTTCTACCAACCACTCAGAGATTATAGCTCTATATGAAGTCTCACGTGAATGTGTTTGGCTAAGACATGTGATTAACCATATCCAGAAGTCATGTGATCTTAATGCCGTCGATACCCCTACAATTATCTATGAAGGTAATACTGCTTGTGTTGCACAAATGTAAATGGGTTATGTGTAAAACAATAACACGAAGTATATTGCTTCTAAACTTTTCTATCTTCACAAACTCTAAAAGAATGATAAGGTAAATATTTTGCAAACTAAGTTATGTGAAAATCTTGCAGATTTATTCACTAAGTTCTTGCCAAAATCTACATTCCAGAAATGTGTTAATAACATTGGAATGAGACGACTTAGAGATTTACAGAGTTCAGGGGGAGTAAATCCCTGAACCATGACCCTATGCATGATCCTAAAGATTATAAGTTCTACTCCTTTTCTCTTAGTGAGTTTTCCTGAAGTTTTCTCACATGAAGGTTTTTAATGAGGCAACTAGTGCAATATAGAGTGTGAGTGCAATGTATTCTTTTCTCCATCTCCTTTTTCCCATTAGGTTTTTGAGTGGAGTTTTTAA
Source organism: Otatea glauca (assembly GCA_036346275.1). Classification (NCBI taxonomy): domain Eukaryota; kingdom Viridiplantae; phylum Streptophyta; class Magnoliopsida; order Poales; family Poaceae; genus Otatea; species Otatea glauca. The sequence goes on from CM070714.1 coordinate 47,385,704, forward strand.
CGAGACATGTGCATTACGCAGTATTCGCCTAAGGTGGAGTGCTATGATATAGATAGAATCCCAGTCCAAGTTTAGAAGGACTCTATCTATTGGTAGACGAATTCGAATCTATCTCTTGCTACCTTCTATTATATATTGGGCACCCCCTTGTACAAGAAATCTAATCTAATAAAGCGAGAGAACTTTGCCCCTACTTTGTGTGTGCTCTAGTTCTTATTATTGTGATTTCGTTGGCGTGCTTTTGATTGATCGTGGGTGAACAACTACGTTTTACAACAGTTTTTAGTACAAGTTAAAAGCCATGTATAACTAGTAAAAGCTGAAAGTTGGGCGGGACCTATTTGTACAACTTATTGCTAGGGAAATTAGCTGTTTGTCAAACGGTCACTTATAACAAGTTAAACTGTTTTTCAGTCCAGAAAGTCAATAAGTAGCTTTTTAGAAAAGCTACAGCTCCTCCAAACAGACTTTAAGTTACACAGATCTTAAAATAAGTGAAAAGATAATTAATCATCATCTAACTTTCATTCATAATGCCTCATTTACATACTTTATAAATACAGGACCCAAGCAAGAGAGCGAGGCAGATTATAATACCGTTTTGTTCTCTTATGAGAAGTGTGAGTTATGGAAGTCTGAAAGTGTTGTTTTGCGATTATTGGTCTAGCGGGGCACATCTGTGAGTGTGATTAGTGGAGTATTTTTCAAGGGAGACACTGTGATTTCTTTTTAGATTATGATCTGGTTTACATTAATAGCGAAAGATTAAAATTAAAGTACTTGATTACTTAAATTTTACATTGTATGTTAACCTATTACCGTAAGTCCATAAACCGACAAGTATGTTAAGACTTCTTGGTCTTCTTTGCTGAATACTCCGTATTTAGGCATTTAGCGGCAGCATAAGTGCAGAGTATCGTAGCATCGAAAAAAATAGGTTGTCGAGAAATATCATGAATGTGTAGAATTTTCCTTTTAGTGATAGTATTGTTCGCCAAAAGAAAGCAAATGATATTTATTTCCCAACTCGCCCCATTGGCAATCTTGGGTGTAGATATTGTTGCCATCATCCAGGGTGAGTCAATATGAATATATGATGAGCAACATGACATCAAAGATCCATCATGCTTAAAGAAAATGTGACGAGAAACTCATCAAAGAAGAGAACAAAAAGGCTCAAGCAACTAGTGACACACTTGGTTTGAGGGTTCAAATTATTATTTGATTCGAGGGATCTCATTACTGTTGATCCATCGTGTAATCATCCTGTAAAATTTGATGAGATAACACAATTTTCATTTTTGTATTAGTTTTGTGCACTTATGAGGAATGAGACAATGATAAAACAATCCTTTCTATTCCTTAAACCGAGATCCAAAGCTAAGATCAGATAGATCATCCATGATCTAGCTTCACGAGCTAAACGCCCGATAGATCAACCTGTTAGCCACGCACTAAATGCAGACAGGAGCGCCGGAGAGGAGGGGTTCAGAGAATCTCAGCCCATATTAGAGGATCTCATGCCACGGCCCAATGCCCATAACTATCTCCGCCAGCTCAATAAAAAAACCACAAGGCTCAAGTGACCAGCCCACTTACAGCCGTAAGGCAAAGCTCCCAGAAGCCCAGCCTGTATGAGCCCCAGAAAAAACTCCAAGCCCGACGGGACAAGCGGATAATCCCAAAAATCGTCGAAAATCGTTTAATTTTCACGATTTTCGTCCTTATCACGCGATATGATATATAAAATCGATCGATAAATCGATTCATTTAAAAAAGATCAAAAAAATCGAGAAAATTTATGTGACGTAAATCGGTAAAAAAGCGTCAATTTTCGATGAAAATCACTGGAAAATCATTCATAAACTGCTCGCCAGAAAATTTCAATTGCATGAAAACGGCTCGATTATCGACGAAATTGGTCAATTTTCAAATTTTTTTGTCCACCGAGTTCAAAGTGTTTGATTTTCGGTAGTAGTGATTTTTGAATTGGAATTGATTTTGTAAACCCTGTCCCCACCAAGGTTCGCTTTGCCGACGAAAACCGATCGGCTTGCCGAGCCGGTTCGGCATTTCAACTCGAGCAGTAAATCGTTGAGTTCAGACATAATTTTTAAAAATTTGAAGAAATTTAGCAAAAAGTGTTAATTTTTTTGTCGGAGGTCGAAGGAAATGATAATGATTTTATAAAATTCTAGATTATTATCAGATATGTGTATTTTTTAAAAAATTCTGACAGTGATACTGTCAGAATATACGCCCTTCAGTTTTTTATTTTCTAGAGGCACAAAATGAACTCTAAAATTTCTTAAACTTTTTTGTGTGATGTTATAACATAATTGCAATTATGTTGTAAAATTTTCATATGATGATCAAATATGTGTATTTTTTAAAATTTTTGAAAGTGCTATTATCATTGTATATGCTCTTTTGTTTTTGATTTTATATGGGTACTAAATAAAGTCTAATATTTATGAAAATTTTAGTACATAATCCTTTGGCACTATTTATGGTTACATTAAAATTTCATAATATAAAAAATCTTTTAAATATTTATAAAAATCTAATAGTGTCTTTGTTCCTTTTCATTAATTGCTGTTTTGGATTTTTTAGAAGAAATAAACGATTTCAAAAATTATTTAAATTTCTATGAGGTATTTGATAGATTAATTGAGATTTTTTTGTAATTTTTCCTTGTATTTTCACTAATTTTCTTTCTGTCATCGATTTTCAATAAAAACCGGGTTTTTGGTTTTTTTGAATCATTTGATCAACTAGTTTGACTTTATAGAGTGATCGATTTTTACCGAATTTAATTTCGATCGAATTTCAAAAAAAAAAAATCGGTGCCGATCACGTACCAGTTTTCAAATGAAAAAGAAAGGTGTGAACCCTGTCCCCGCACCCGCACACAACCATCGGCCGCTTCCGTGGTTCCGCCGTGGCCACCACCATCACCACTCCTCTCCACCCGCAATTCCGGCCGCCCCCGCACACACCCGCCGGCTCCGCCCGTTTCTGTTCCCCTCCTCCCGCGTACGCATCCGCGCCTCGTCCGCTCCTCTTCGGCGTCCGCGCCGGCGCAGCGCGAGGTCGCGGCGGGTGTCCCGTGGGGCTGCGAGATCGAGTCGCTGGAGCGGTGGCTCGCCTCCTCGGGCCTCCCCGAGCAGAGGCTGTCGATCCAGCGGGTGGACTTCGGCGAGCGCTGCCTCGTTGCCCTCAAGAACACCCGCAAGGGGGAGAAGCTCCTCTTCGTGCCTCCCTCCCTCGTCAGATACTCATATCCGCCGACTCGGTAAAAAAAAAAAGAACTTAGACTCTCTCTCTCTTACACACACCATTCCCCGTAATGGCATTCAGGTGTGCAGTGTGTGGTATGTAATGCAGTTCTGTGACAATTAGTGGTTTCTTGTACTCGTGTATAGGAATGGAGCCGCCCTGAGGTGGGTGATGTGATGAAGAGGGACTACGTGCCGGACTGGCCGCTTATTGCCACCTACCTTATAAGCGAAGCCAGCTTAGAGGGTTCAACGAGGTGGAGCAGCGATGTAGCGGCGTTGCCAAGGCAACCTTACTCGCTTTTGTACTGGTATAGCCCAAAGATTATTGTTGGCAATGTTGCTGAAGTGAGAAGGTGAGAGGTTTTTGATGCAGCATTCTCAAGCTTGTGCAGTCTTCATGTGTCGTTGCAGGACTCGGTGGAGCTAGATGCATACTTGGTGGCTTCACCGATCAGGGAACGGGCAATTCAGAGGATCACTGATGTGGTTGGAACATAAGATTTTCTGTATATACTTTTAGTATTCATTTAGCAAATTAAGTTCTCTCCTTGTTGGAGCCCTCATTGGTATTTTTCTTTGTAGGTTTTGGCAGATACAATGACCTTCAAGACCGAATATGTTATAAGCATTCAGATTTGTTCCCCAAGGAGGCATGTTTAGCAAACATTGCTATATTCTTTTGTTCAGAGTCGATTTGGTCGATTCTATTTCTGTACATAGAGGCATAGATTCGATTGTTGGAGTCTTCATTATATAGTATAATGATAGAAGGCTGAGGAGTGCATTATTATTTTGGTTTTCACTTTTGAAACAGCCGTGGGAGTGGTGTATCTATTAGCAACTATATTGGCCCAGTAACACTATAGCTATCAATTACTATCTTTACTTAACCCTTCATTTTTAGTGTAACCTGATTGATATATACCCATTTCAGGTGTACAACTTGGAGACATTTAGATGGTCCTTTGGCATTCTCTTCTCACGCTTGGTAAGACAAAAGTACTATGAAGGTAGTAAATATGATGCAAACCTTGTTTTACTTCTAATTCTGCTTATGTAATAGCCCTTTTGATTAGGAATGTGAAGGCTTTTGTTTGCTGTTGCTGCCATTTTCTGCTAAATAAGAATGTGCAATGGACTATTTTGCAGGTTCGGTTGCCATCAATGTATGGAAGGGTTGCACTAATTCCTTGGGCAGGTATGCTTAACCATAGCCATGAGGTATTACATTTTGTGTTGTTTACAAATAATCATTATCAACAATTTACAGAATTCATTAAGCATCCCATGTCTCTAGTTTTCCTTTTTATAATTATTTTGCAAGTCATCTAACTAGTATTGTAGAATTTTACTTATTAGAAAATAATTTTTCCAGGTGGAAACATTCTTGGATTATGATAAGTCATTGCAAAGAATAGTTTTCACTACAGACCGTTCATATCAACCAGGTGAACAGGTAACAGTTTTCATATGTGCTTTAGATCTATTCTCAGTTTCCTTCCTACCAAATTAATTATCAAGAGTCCATCAGTAACTTTTAATCTGTATGTAATGGTGATAACTTAGTCTGTACTAGTGCAACTTTTCAAAAGTCCATTCAGCATATTCATTTGCTGTTTCAGAACTGGGAATTTTAGCTCAACCTTGGGAATATGGTTAGCTGAAATCTACGGTTTCATTTAGCATAATGCTCACCTTGTTTTCTAACAAGAGACTGGTATTTTACGATCTGAGTCTTTTGAGTCTGCATCCACTAAAGCTCTGCAGTCCATTCATTTAATCCATTTTCATTTGTACAGACATCACATACTTGACTTAAGGTGGGCTACATGGAATAAAATTTCATTTTTTAGCCACCCTTTTGTTATTTGGAAATGCAGTTAAATGAAATTTGTTTGGTTTGTTCTGATCATTTTCTGTATGGGTTAAGTCCAGGGGTCAGCGGCCTTTTAATGCATATATTACCTTGTAACCCCTGCCATTTCTATTTATCCTCTTTAGCTATTTATATCCTACGGGAAGAAATCCAGTGGTGAGCTATTGCTTTCATATGGTTTTGTTCCAAAAGAGGGAACAAACCCAAATGATTCACTTGAATTGCTGGTGTCTCTTAACAAGTCTGATGAGTGCTACAAAGAAAAATTACAAGCACTAAAGAGAAACGGTTTGTCAGAGTAAAGTCCTCATATCCTTATGGGTTGTTATTCATAGAGTGAGTCAAAATATTTACCTTATCTCTATGTGTAACTTCACATGCTTCTATTATTGACCTTATCTCTATGTGTAACTTCACATGCTTCTATTATTTTGTCAAGACAAGAAAGGTTTTCTCTAATTGTCACGTCGTTGTTTCATGCTATCATCTTGCTAAAATGAGCACTGATTAGATTGGAGTATTTCTTGGCATGTATGATCTCTTATTTTACCATTACTTCAAGATGGTACCAACAAAATAGGAAAACACATCATTCTGATTGCGTAATTGGTGTGGAATGCGTTTATTGAGAAGAAATTTTTTAACCACTTTTCTCCAAAAGCAATAAGTTCGCAGTTAAATTACATCTCATCATAGATTTTGGCATGGTTTACTGTTAATGACACCTTTTTTGTTTGAGAGGATTGTTTAATCATTAATGTTACCTGGGAACATACCATCAGCTTAGTATGATGTGCAGAACTGTTTTCCTTACCTTTAACTCTCATGTGATTACCTTAATATGTATACATCTGCTACTATTGAATTTGTATACTTTTTATTAACAAAAGGTGGATCCGATCATCATCAAAAGGTCCGAAAGTTTCCCCTTGCGGTTGACTGGGTGGCCAGTTGAGCTGATGGCTTATGCCTTCCTTGTGGTCAGTCCTCCCGACATGAGTCAACACTTTGAGTAGGTTTGTTGCTGTTATTTTGCATCATTGTCAATAGAGCTAGAACTAGAAGGGTGTTATCCTTGAGCTCATGTTACTTATTTCAAAATGATCCCTGCCAGATTATCCTTGCAGATGGCTGTTGCTGCATCAAATAAAAGTTCATGCAAGCCTGAAATTAGTTATCCGTAACTGGAGGAACATGCTCTTCAGTTTATCTTGGACTGTTGTGAGTCTAATATAGCAAAATATACTAAATACCTAGAGGTAAGGTCCTTTGCATGACATATCTCGCAGAACAAACTGGTGGATTTCTTGTGAGATTTATACATAGCGCCATGCTTGCTAGTTTCCTGATCCCATCATCCTGTGATGAATGCTTTTGATTTTGTTGGCAATAACAGAATACGATGATTCGGTCACCCGCCTCCTACTGTCCTATTGTCCTGCCCTGTTGGCCGTCGCCCTCCCTACCACAAGCTGCCTCCGATCGCCCGCCCTACCCCCTGCCACCTTCCAGGAGACGGTGCAATGGCTGGCCGCCTGCCTCCTACTGCCTGAGACAGTCCTCCTAATGCTACTGTGCAGTGAAGAGTTGTTTGGGGGACATAAGATTTAGATAATGGGCTAATGATTCTGCCCTACATTTCTCTGGTTCTTTATATTGTTTTGTTTTTGTGTGAAAATCTGTAACAATCTAAGTTACAGGTTTTGAAGGCAGCTGGTGGTAATCCAGTTTTGCTAGTAATTCAATTGCACTTCAGATGGAAGTACTTTGTGAGTCTGGTGGAACTAGTGCCTGCCCATCAGGAGGTGTTGGCATCTATAATCCTGGTTACTGGGGCATGGTATGGTCTTTACTTATCTAACACAAGTGAGGAGTTGGTTTCTGAATCTCATGTGATAATTTGATTTTTTTTTTCTCATTTCTCATATGTCTATTGAATATCTTGGATGGGAAACATAATTTTCCATTTAGGTGTTTGTCAGATAACTTTAGATCCTCTGCAGTCATTACTAGTTAATGATGTTCTGTATTTGCATTGATACAAAACAGTAAGTACCAGTTTGATGATGAAAACCAAACTCTGTTTGTTCTGGCTACTGTGAAAGTGTGCCCTGCCAGTATCACACTATCATGTGAGTACTATTTGCCATTTGTGTATATTAAGTTATTAACAAGTGTGATTCACTCCATACTGTTAATGTTCAGAAAATGAAGTCATGCATGAACAAATGATAAAGCCTTTACCTATTGGACGAATAGATAAAATGGAAAGGTAGTTCTTGAAAAAAGATATCAAAGGAAGGAAGGATTTTAAGCATCTAAAAGGTATGCATGCATGCATAATGTACACTAGTTCAGTTAACTTATGCGTTGGGTGGGCTAATGCATGTTTCTTCCCATGAAAGTTAAGAGACCCGAATCATTCAGGAGGTTAGTAGGGCAGCAGCAACAGCAACATTCAGGAGGTTAATTCTAGTGTGCTAGAAGCAGGTGATCTCTTCATAGCATGGTTGCATGTTTTTATTTTATATCATATATATTCAAGTTTTACTTAATATTTAATCACTTTGAACTTCATTTTCTTGGTGAGATGAATTGTTTAAAATTTAAAGATCTCCATTGCATCACTAGAGCGTTACCAGCAAATGGCATCCCCTTATTGTTCTGTCAATGCTGAAAAGGAGTTCTGGCAGTGCTGTTTGTGTGGCAGGTAAATGGGTATACCTGCGGGTATCGGGTACCTGCGGGCGACGGGTACAGACGAGGTTCATCGCGTGTGACTCTTCGCGGGTGAGATTTCATCTAGCGGGTACGGGTATAGGCGGGTACTACCCGTATCCACCGCGCCTGATTGTCATCCCTACTCGTCGCTGATGGGCTCGGATGTTTGCATGCCCAGAATGCGATCACAGCCACTAAAACCTTCTTCGGAGAAGCAACTGAATGCTGGAAAGGGCTTGCAGATCAACAAGGTATAGTTGTGAATTGTGATTGAACAGCCCCAGAGGTTGGCATATATGTAATTTAGCATCCTGCCTCACATGTGTTTTGTAGGCTACTGAATTGTTTAACATGCAACAATGTCCCGACCAAGACATCCAAAGAGCATCGTCAGATGTTGTCTTGTATATCGATCGACAGTTTGCTACTGTGAACAGAGATGAATTTGGATGCAATTCTCCTGCATTCTTTTCAAAAACAAAGAGAAAATGTTAAAAGATTTGCAACAAGTAACATGATGTAACATTGCTCTGTGCTTACGACGCGTCGGATACTCTGATGGTCTGCATGCGCGCGAACTGGAGCAGACAACTCCAGCCGTTCGGGCTTCATGTCCTGCCGGGAACACAGCACCACGTAGGGGTGGAAAATAATCCAGAGGCTCGCGAAACTTGTAGTTTAAACATACCAAGCTAAGATGAATTTTTAGCTCGTTGAAATTTTGAGCCGAGTCTGAGCTGGCTCGCGAGCCGCTCGTGAGCTCGTCAGTTTTAGGTCAACCCAGAGTCAAGCGCAGCCCACAGGAAAGCCAAGCACGCGCTGGTCTAGACGTAGCTAACCTCAAGCTGGTCTATTTCAGGTTTATGCCAACAAAATACTTCTGTTTTGAAGAATTATTGTGATAGCTTTTTTCCCTTGTATATTACAACAATGTCATGCCACAGAAATATATAATTAATGCACTAGCATTTTTAGACTCTTTTTGGCTGTTTTTTATGCAAGTTTTGTATCAATTGAATTTTGACGGCTATTATTTATTTGTAAGAACTTGTGCTAACAATACAGTCAGGATATATTTGCAATTGAGTTTACACCCTAAGTAGTACATTATTTTGTGAATCTTTATCTATTATTTCACACGGACTTATTTTGAAAATTTTCATGCTGTTTTGCAGTTGGAAGAACTAAGAAATGATATTATTGACCTGAAAGAGACGTACAGAGAACAAGTGGATCTTCTTGTTAGCCAGGTTTGAACTGTATCGTAGGAAATTCTGGCTTTCATTTCAAAGACCTAAGTGCGTCCTAATTATTTAGGTCTATATGTCTTACACAACCCAGATGGCTCATGAGCCAACGAGCCGGCTCGAACCTCCAAATGAGTCGAGCAAAGTCCCTAGCTCATTCTCCTATCGAGCCGAGCTGAAGTTTCAGCCGAGCTCAAGCGAGCCTGGCTCGAGCTGGCTCGAGCTGGCTCGTCTCAGCTCATTTCCACCCCTAGCACCACGAGACGTCGAACTTTTCTGCGCAGAGGTTGCTCCAAGCAAGGATTAAAATATCGCCGGAATTTTTCGAGATCTCGGTTTGCGGACGTAGACGAATTTTAAAATGTCAAACAGAGTAAAAAAGTTCAAAAAAATTTAAATTGCTATCGTAATCTTGAAAATCTCAGCGAGATCTCAGGATTTTTTTACCAGTTTTTGACATTTTTTTGACCGGATTTGGTCCAATAACCCCTAAGAAAGTCATCTCCTATGAAAATTTGTTGAAAAACCGAATTTTTGAGGCGTTTTTTTAAAACTGCAAAAACACTGTCGGATTTTTATAACATTTTTTATCATGATGAAAAATTTATGATACCATCCTAAAAAAGTGTAGGATCATACAGAAATTTTTTCAAAATAATTGAACTTCATTTGTTATATTTAAAAAATAAAAAACAGAATGAACATAATTAGAACAATAACCTTGTCAGAATTTTATAAATTTTCTCGAGTGCGATCATAATCCAAAATTTTTATGAGAGATTAATAATTGCCTAATTACCATTCTCTAAAATTTTCAAAAAATTTAAACTTTTTTGTTTGCTCAATCAAATCTATGTATGCATTGAACTTTATTTGTTATATTTCAAAAGTAAAAAACAGAAAGAACATAAATGTTACAGTGCACTTGTAAGAATTTTATAAATTCACTGGAGTGTGATCACGATTCAAAATTTTTATGAGATCTTAAGCATTTCCTTATAACCCTTCTGCAAATTTTTCAAAAAATTTAAACCTTTTTTGATTGCTAAAGAAAATCTATGTATTGATCATGAGGCTTTTATCAGGATGTAGCACTATCAGAATTTTTGGAACTTTTGAAAATTGATGATCATATGAAAATTTTATAGAAATATTAATGATACATCAGGACTATCCACAAAAATTTTCTAACATGGTTTGTACCAATTTTCAATTGGTTGAAGTTTACCGGTATGGCTTTTATCAGGACAGTAGCACTGTTCGAATTTCTAAAAATTCATGAAAATCTGAAAATTTTATGGGAACATTAGTGATGCATCATAACTATGCACAAAAAATTTCAAAAGTTTTTAACGTGGTTTATTTCATTTTTCATTCGGTTCAAACTTGTCGGTCAACGTTTTATCAGGAAAATAACAATGTTTAAATTTTTGAAAATTACTCAGATTTGATAAAGATCTAAATTTTTACGGGAACATCTCTGATGTGTCAGGAATCTGCACAATTTTTTAAAAAAATTTCGATATCGTTTGATCCATTTTCGTTTGATATAAGCCAAAATTTCGGTTTTCTCGGTAAAAAAATATCCGGATTTAAATTTTTATTTTTGTATTTCGTTCGAGATTTATACTAAATTTCTAAATCTCATCGACATTTATTCTCTCGGGCTATAGACGAGATTTAAAGCGAAAAAAAAAAAAGGAGATTTCAATCCTCGGCTCTAAGCCTCCAACTACAAGGTTCTGTTGACCATCTGCTACCGTCCCACTTCTGAACTTCTCTGACCCAGTGATTCCCAGGCCATCCGTTCCGTGCTTCCATTGCCCGCACAGGTACGCAAAAGAGCAGGGAAGGGATGGCCGGAAACAGCGTCTCCGGCGGCGGCGGCGGCCCACCGCTGTTCGCGACGGAGAGGCCGAAACGGATGGCTGCTTACCGGCTGTTCGCGGGCACGATCTTTGCGGGAGTTCTTCTGATATGGATGTACAGAGCCTCCCACATGCCACCAAGAATTGGAAGCAGTGGCAGCGTGAGGTGGTGGGCGTGGCTCGGGCTGTTTGCGGCCGAGCTCTGGTTCGGCTTCTACTGGGTCCTGACGCTGTCCGTCCGGTGGAACCCAATCCGCCGCCGCACCTTCAAGGACCGCCTCTCGCAAAGGTACCGACTATGGAGCAGCTACTTATGCTGTTGTTCTTGTTTTGTTCTTGGTGTTCCTTTGCTTTAGCGATTGGAATAGGATTGCTGTATATTATGGTTGCTTTGGTTCGAAGTCCTTTTTTCTCATTGGATTGGATTTTGCTTGTTTCATAGTCCCAACTGGAGCAGCTCTTTTGTGTTCTTGATTTACTCTTGGCATTCCTTTGGTTCGTAATAAGGGCTTGATGATTCCTGCAAACCAATTGCTCTGGTTTGGTTTTGTGGTGTCTTGGTTCTAGTTGTGTCAAGTTATGACTTTGCCAAGAGGTGGCCATGAGGCAATGGTCTGACTATGAGCAAAATAGGGATGATGAAGTTGTCGTGTTTTAAGTTTTTAGTACTTTCTTTTTTGAAAGAAAGTACTTTCTTGTTATCCTTAGAATTTTAAATTGTGATTTGCGAACACATATTAATGGATAAAAACTTATAATGGAGTACATCAACAGAGAAACCTTACATTGCAGTGTAATCAGCACAGTAGCAACTGCTATCATAGTTCACATATGGTCAAAAAGTGTGTGCTGATCTCTGACATTTTATATTATGCACAGAGAAATTAGGCCGGCCAAGTTGAGAAACTATTTATGTAGAAATGTAAAACGATATCAATTTGTTAGCACATATTTGTGCTAACAAATAGGTTTTGTCATGTGACTAGACCAAGTTACTAATCCCTTAAAAAGAGAGAGAGGCCAAATAACTAATACTGTGCATTTAAGACTTGTTCCATGGTTGCTACAGTATTATCCATGATGCATAGTGAAATCAAATGAACTAAATTAGCAAGAATCTACTATCCATGTCCTGGTGAAAGACTTGCTAAATCGTTGACCATAAACAGCTACGGTGAGGACCAACTTCCCAGTGTGGACATATTTGTGTGTACAGCGGACCCAACTGTTGAACCACCGATGCTTGTCATCTCCACTGTTCTATCTGTTATGGCTTATGACTACCTGCCTGAGAAGCTAAACATCTATTTGTCTGATGATGCTGGTTCCATTGTAATATTCTATGCTCTATATGAGGCATCTGAGTTTGCAAAGCATTGGATTCCATTTTGCAATAAGTACAAGGTGGAGCCCAGGTCACCAGCTGCCTACTTTGCCAAAGTACCTACCTCTCCTGATGCATGTGGCCCTAAAGAGTGGTTTACCATGAAGGTAGAGTGCATATTTGTTCCATCTATTCTGATCGTTTCAACTGATTTGTTGTTTTGGAACATTGTGCTTATCTAGCCCCTTTATCTCGTTTTTTTTTTTGTAAAACTAGCCCCCCTCAAAAAAAAAAAAAACCCCACCAACGAATGCATTTGCAAAAATGATCCCCTCCCCCACAATGGAAGGCGCGGCAGGCAACACCTGTCCCCTGCCGCGCCTAGGGAGTGCGGATGCCCTGGTACGCCGATACTATGATACATGTGTATATATATAATAAAAATAGAATAATAGAGAAACATACATAAGATATGGTATATCATACATAAAATAGATATAAAAGAGATACTAACAAAGAAAATGAAGAAGTAAATAGGCTAGATCATCTCAAAAGTCCATCAGCCCATAGCAAGCGGCTTAGGGCATCTAGTCTATTGCTACTCCAAATGTCTTCACAATTGTGCGCTTCTATTTGTACCAGCCGCAGACATATGTCTTGCCTCGTAGATACTGTTGCCCTTACTAGCTTCTAGCTGCCACTGGCTGCCTGGGAGTATACCACACCACCATAGTTAAAAGGAAGGAAGAGTACTAGTGGGAGGACTCACTATGTGTGATGAGCAGTAGCGTTGTCGCGCCGGCAGGGAGAGGGGTGCTGCATGCCACTGTCTACACTACAGGGGGAGAGAATGTTGGCATGGGAGCCCAGGAGAAGAGAGGAGCAGGGGCGGTGGTGTAGGGAGCGAGAATGAATTGCAGGATGGGAATAAACGATTTCAACGCCTCCTTCTGGATATTGGGGAAGTATTAGGCAAATATCAGAGAAATATCGGGATTTTTTTTTTGAAAAATAGGAAATTCATCCAATAGGTAGGATACGTATCAACCGTATCCGATATGGATGAGTATCCAATATCGATACTCTAGTTTTCTGAAGTATCCGAGTGGTGGGAGGATACGCTTCCGCGCTCAGGGAGTGCGGGAGGATTCCTTCCGCACTACCCGAGCGCGGCAACCGCCCTCGCGCTTGCACTGCCCGCCCACTCATGCGACCGCGCTGCCCTGCTCGCCCCGCCTGCCTGCCCCCTGCGCTGCCCCGCCTACCTACCCGTGCTGCCTAGCCGCCCATGAGCGCTGTGCTGTGCTCGCCTGGGCGCTGTCCCGGCTAGCTTCCGCGCTCCCTAGGCGCGGCAGGGACAGTGTTGCCTGTCGTGCGGGAGGGGGCTATTTTTGCGAATGCATTTGTGGGGGGCTAGTTTTGCAAGAAAAACGAGATAAAAGGGGCTAGATAAGCTCAGTGTTCGTTGTGCTCCTACCTGACACCATTTTCTTACTGGCATGGGAGCCTACTGGCCTTCGATTTGTGCTCTGTAAGACTCTGAAATCAACACGTGTGCTTATTAGTTTTCTTTTCTCTTTTCTGCATTCCAGGAGCTGTACAAAGATCTGACAGATCGCATAAATTCAGTAGCAAATTCAGGCAAGATCCCTGAGGTTCCAGAATGCAATCTCAGAGGCTTCTCCCGGTGGAATGAGAAGATAACTTCTAGAGATCACCCTTCAATAGTTCAGGTAAAATTTTTGTTGGTTTGATTAGAGTTTGACTAGCACGTGAAAAACATGGTGGAGTTCAAATTTTAAAATATTATGATAACTTCCGAAAGTTTGAAAAGCAACTAATGTAGCTAAACCAAAGCTGGTATGTAGGTCATCACAACTAACATATAAGAATATCGGTGATTTGAAGTTCTGTGATTTTCCTAATAATTCAAGACAACTAGAGCAAAAGCATAGATTCTTGTTTGGTATAATTTACATTGGTCTGATCCAAGACAAGCATGGCATGGTTGATATGCATCCAGTTAAGAATGTACCTTCACAGGAAACTGCAATGGAATTATGAAATTTGTCTTTCTTGTCTGCATCATTTTGGTGGTTCCATCTGATCAAAGGGTTCTCCATTGCTAGATTTTAACTGATGGAAACAAACGAAAGGCGGTTGATACTGATGGAAATGCATTGCCAACACTTGTGTATATAGCACGTGAGAAGAGACCTCAGGAACAACATCACTTCAAAGCTGGATCATTGAATGCATTGGTAGGTCTTTTGGTCTCTCTTCGGTATATTCCATATTTTCTAGAATGACCAATTATAATCAACCTTCTCTGTGTTTCTATAATTGCTTAATTAAGGTCAATATTGCAGGTAAGGGTATCATCGGTGATAAGCAACAGCCCAATCATTATGAATGTGGACTGTGATATGTACTCCAACAATTCAGAGTCCATCAGAGATGCATTGTGCTTTTTCCTAGACGAAGAGCAAGGTCAGGATATCGGTTTTGTGCAGTACCCTCAGAACTTCGAAAATGTGCTGCACAATGACATCTATGGCAATCCCATCAACGTTGTCAATGAGGTCAACAGAAAGATAACATAGAACCTCTTGACATTTCAATGGAGGACATACCTATGTCCCAAGCTGTAAAATGCATCATTGAGCCTAACGTCGTATGTGATTTCATTGAATTTATCTTCAGTTGGATCACCCTTGCTTGGATGGATGGGGCGGAATGTGTTACTATGGCACCGGATGCTTCCATCGGAGAGAGGCCATATATGGAAGAATATATAGTCAAGACTATGAGGAAGATTGGACTAGAGGGGTGGGAAGAACAGAAGATGCCAATGAGTTGGAAGCAAAGGCCAAGGCACTTGTGACATGCACATATGAGCATAACACTCTCTGGGGAATTGAGGTCTCTTCATCTCTTTACATACCCTGAATATGCACATTTACACTGATCCATTTTACCTTATAAAGCCATCAATGAACTCTGCATAGCTGTAGCATGGCACTATTGGTTGATGTCATGTCACACCAAAGACTGCAGAATTTTCTTCCCTTCATGCGTTGTAATACAGGTTATTTGTTACTCAGTTTGAGTTGTTGAATTGCAGAAAGGAGTTAGATATGGGTGCCCGCTGGAGGATGCCATTACAGGATTGCAGATCCAATGCCGTGGGTGGAGATCAGTGTACTACAACCCGGAAAGAAAGGGCTTCTTAGGCATGGCCCCCAACTCACTAGGCCAGATCCTGGTTCAGCACAAGAGATGGACAGAAGGGTTCCTCCTGATATTTCTCTCCAAGTACAGCCCCTTCTTATTAGGTCAAGGGAAGATCAAGCTGGGCCTTCAAATGGGTTACTCTGTCTGCGGCTTCTGGGCTCTAAACAGCTTTCCCACGATGTACTACGTCACCATCCCTTCGCTTTGCTTCCTCAATGGCATCTCCCTCTTCCCTGAGGTAAGTTACAGTATATTTCAGTGCTCATTTATATGCACTTTGGTTTAACACAAGAAACCTGCATTTCATTCAGATAACTAGCCCCTGGTTCGTGCCCTTCGCATATGTCGCTGTGGCTGCATGGTCCTGCAGCTTAGCAGAGTCATTGCAATGTGGTGCCAGTGCAGTAGAGTGGTGGAACGCACAAAGGATGTGGCTTATCAGGAGGACCACCTCGTACCTCCTGGCGACCATCGATACAGTCCGCAGATTGTTGGGAATCTCCGAGTCAGGATTTGCCCTGACAGCGAAGGTGAGCGACAAGCAGGCCTTGGAGAGGTACAAGAAGGGGATGATGGAGTTTGGATCCTTCTCAGTGATGTTCGTCATTGTCGCGACAATTGCACTGCTCAACCTGACATGCATGGTGTTCGGAATGGGTAGAGTTTTGTTGCATGAAGGTGCAAAGGGCTTGGAAACTTTGTTTCTCCAGGCTGTTCTGTGCGTGCTGATAATAGCCATCAATTCCCCGGTCTATGAGGCGCTCTTCCTCCGCAGGGACAGTGGCAGCCTGCCGGCTTCTGTCACTCTAGTTTCGCTTTGCGTTGTGTTGCCACTCTGTATGCTACTGATATGTCAATGAAGTTGGTGCAACACAAAACAGATGTGTTGTTCTGTTTGCGCCTTTTAGGGAAGTATTTTAGCCTAAAATCCCAGCCTATCTATATAGATCCTGGTTAGAAATAGGCCTCTCAAACAAGGCCTAAGGTAATTTCATGTTCGTTAACAGATTTTGACAATGCTATGATATTTTTTTTGGTTGTAAGATGGTGCCAGATGTTTCAAAAATAATAGTAAGAGGGTGCCAGACACAAAATTTAACAACTATCGAAACATCGTCTTTGGAGAGTATTTTCCATACTGGCTTACAAGCTGATAAATTCTGCAGGTCAGGTTCGATCAATTGGCACATCAATTTTACCCTCAAAAAAGTTACAACTGAAAACAGAAGCCAAAAGTCAGGGTTGGATTGTACAGTTTTGGAAGTAATTACTATAAACTTGAGGAAGGATTAGACGTCAGAAAGAGAGCGAAAAAAGAAAAGAAAAGAAAATTACAATCAGACGTCAACTTGAACAAATGTAAGCGGGTACACACACAATTCAGAGAAATTTAAGCAGATACCCATAGGAGTAATATTCTTATGTAAAAGTCATACATAGGGCTCGTGTCACTGATAAATAGGCTTGAAAGAGCTCAAGATCAGCCTAACCTACCAGCAACAAGAACTACATATAACCATCACAGAATAACATTAAAGCCATCTTCAGACTGTGCGTACGAAAGTAGTAATGTATAACGAAGCAGCAGCATGACATCCCTTCGCTTTACACACGACACTTCGTTTCCTTCCTCAAGATTGCGTGGGGCTGGGCGACACACAGCAAAACCATTTCTTCTGCAAAACAGAGAGATCGACAGCACGTTGTAACTTCAGGTAACAAGCTAATGTATAAGTAAAACAAAACCTTTTTTTTTTGGACGAATAGCGTGTAAAACTTGTTGCTAAGTGAAATTAACAAGAGACTTACTGATGAGTTTGTCCTGGAGTTGTAAGCGTTCATCTTCTCGGTCCTGGGGTCCTTGCTATCAGCTGACCTGTTACTGTTGTGCCCATTCATGGGGGCCTTCTTCTCATCCCTGGCTTTGCTGAAGATAACCGTGAACCCATCGGCGGAAGCCGGGTTGTTGACATCCCATTCGCCGAACTTGGGTAAGGTGCGACCAGCCTCATCCTTGAAAAACATATCATATCAGAGGATCACTAGGTGCTGATAGTAACAGATGGTAAATTAATCCATATATCACATCTTCAGTATGTTTCTGTCTGTTGATTAGAACATCAGAGTGAATGATTGTTTTTTTACATCACATTTAGGTGGGGGGAAAGGGCCAAGATAAAAGAGAGATTGTAGTGCTGAAGTTTGCAAAATACTAGTTAGCTGATGATCACCACCAACGTAAAGATCCATTCCTCAACAGTTTGGTTTGTTAATGGGACTGCTCAATTAGAAAATTGAAGGGACATGCACCCATCTTGATTAGTTCTCCGGCTCCACTATTGTGTTTTTGTCATGACATGTTTATCAATCTCGTCTTGTCCATGTTCGATTGCCGATGAACAACATGATCAACAACCATCAATAATCAATCCATTAGGGAAAGCTGATGAGTCCATATCGTTGTAGTTGAGATCTATCTCTATTATTTTTTTGATCATCAATTCATGACCCTAATTCTATCCAAGATAGACAAATGTGGGGATCAAACTCAAACAATACAAGATCAACCAAAAAGCACCAAGAATCCTTTAACAATGCACGTAAATACAGCTCTAAAGATCGATCTGCGCTCACCGACATGGATCGCAGTTTCCTTCAACCGGCGAAACAAAAAAAATTGCCCTTTGCTTTGATCCGACGCGAAAGAGTTTTTTGGGGCAAAATTCCCCCCGGGGTGAGAGGAACGGGAGGCAAGAAAGACAGGAAGAGGAGAAGAACCGAAATGCAAGAGCAGACACCTGCGCGTACTTATACCTGTTAATTGCATGTTTTGCATGGCGCTGCCTAAAATTAATTATTTTTAAAACGATTACATTGCATTTTTTTAGCCCTTTTGGTTTTGACTCGGTTTGGAGCAAGAGGCAAACAAAGCAGCCAGCGCACGCGAGCGAGCGGTGCGTCCGCTGACGTGGCAGCGCCCCGCCCGCTGGCCGGTGGGGCCACGTGGCAGTGGTCAGTGTCGGAGTGCTGCTTGGGTGGGCCGTAGCACGCCAACTGTCTTCAAGTTAATAATCCCTTTGTCGAAGTTTATAAGTTCTATTTTTATTTTGTACATAGATCAATAAATATTGCAAATGACTAAAGTACCCTGTTACTCTCTTGAAAATAGTTTATTTTGGATGGAGTACGAAGCGGCAGCCAAGCATGCGTGTAGTAATCGCTAGCAGCAGCCCAGGGCATTACAGACAAGCCGCACAAATTTCAGAACAAACGAAGCGCAAACTATCCATAAGACGGCTTCTCTCTAAAAGCCTAGAAGTTTGTCTCAAACAATCGGTTTTTTCTTAAACTAGAAGCTAAAAGTCAACAGGTTATGTATACTAAGAGAAGTTAAAAGTTGAAAGATGGTCTAGTTGGCCCTATTTGGGACGGTTTCAACTTCGACTCCTTTCCTATGAAAGTCGAAAGCTATTCCAAACGGCTGTCTTTTCCGCAACTAGAATCTAGTAGCCTAGTTATACTAGGAGAAGTTGAAAGTCAAAAGCTAGTCTCGGGTAACTTTCCACGGTTTTGATGGTTTGGGGTTTTCACTTTACCGCTAGAGTTGAAGAAAATTAACCCTCCTGTCTATTATAAAATCCTAAATCATACCCTCTCACCCTCATTCTCGACCCACATCCCTCACACCTAAAAGCTATACTAAAAACCATGCATATTGACAAACACCAAACCTCTTCAGCCATACAACCCAGCCATAAGCTGTTTTTTAGAAAAGCTATAGCCATACCAAACAAGGCCTTAGTTTCTTATGGCTTCTCTGGGCTAGAATTTTTGACATTTGCTATTAAAGTTGAAGAAAATTTCTCTTCTCCTACCACGTATAAATCTCAAATCCCACTCCTTTCACTCTATCCCCACTCACAACCATCACACCTAAAAGCCAACCTAGCAAGCACTAAATCTCTTCAGCTTAGCCATGCAACCTTTCAACCATATAGCGCAGTCGAAAAGGTACTTATCAGAAAAGCTACAGTTGTACTAAATAGGGTTTAAGTAGGGCTTACAATCGAGATTCTTTTGAAATTGATATAATTCGATGTAAAATCATTTTATTTATTATTTAAGTGGTTATTTCAAATTTAAGATAACGAATCATTTTTTAGTCAAACTTCCTTAATATTTTTCGTTTGAAATAGACTCATTTTAATTTAAACTCGTCAACTACCGTAATTGAAAGTAATTTTTATTTGAGCTTTTTCTTTTCAGCCCTAGCCATAAAGCAAGCGAAGCGAACGCGAGAGCGAGGTAAGACTAGAGCGCGTGCGACGAGACGCTTCGAGCAGAAGCTCCCGCACCTTGACGGAGTTGGAATCGGAGTTCCCTTCCCATCTGAGAAGCCGGCTGAGGATTGCGGAGGATTCGATGAGGCTGCCGGCGGAATGGGGCCGGTCGACGCCATCGTCAAGCTCGTCAAGGTGAGGGGTCTCGAAAATTTGTGCTCTGTTTGGTCAATCGGTTCGAGGGGTCGTTACTTTGCATGGACGAAGGATCCGTGGTCGCAGGGGGATTCGCTTAGGTGTGGGGACTTTGGGATAGTGGCTTGGTGCCACGGTGGTGGTGTGGAGGCAGTGGGTTCTGTGTGGGAATCGGAGCTCTGAGGTTGTTAGGTTTTTAGATGTTTGACCTTGGATTGAACTATCGGGTGTGTTCCAAACTCGAAGGGTGCTAGCTTTTTAGGGTGCGAAATTTGTGAGGTAGATGGTTTTGTTCTGACGAGATCAGTTCTCTGGAGGCTCTATTAATGGGTGAAATGGCGCTCTGGACTCTGGAATTCGAGGGTTTGAATCGGGATGAAGTGCGAAGGAAGCCTGAAAATCCCATGTTTTCAAGGGAAAATTATGCAGTATAGGGCCAACTGGTTAGATTTTTGGGGAAAAAATCCTGAAGAAATACCAGTATGTTAGGGTTTATGTGGCCCCATTGCTGTAAAGGTGGTGCCTCTGCGGTAATTTGTGCATCGTCTGCCGCTTCAACTAGACTTGAAGTTTCACATAAGCTAAGGTAGCATGAGATTGGTACCGAATAGTGTTATTTATAGAGTTGCCATCACTACCAGTCACTGCTTCATTGGTCTGATGAGAAGAATGACTGTCCATTAGCACTAGCTTTTGATGTTTTGCTGTGGAGGAGCCCCAGCCTCTAGCGATGTCGGGGATTTCTAGGAACCCTAGGGAATAAAAACATGTGTATATGTTAATTGCCTTATTGTACTCAAGAGGAAAGTACCTAAATGCCATTCCTTTGAGTATATGAGCAAGGGGTTTCATCAATCAATATACATCTCATATCTTCACCTTCTCTCAACTCTCATTTTAATACTCACTGTTTAGCCTTTATGCTACAACAGATGATGCCATCCATTTTTTTGGCTCTGTCGCACCGGAGCCCCTTTGTTGACTTGTCGAAGCCTCGTCCACCCCTTCGACGACTTGCCAAAGCCTCGTCCGTTCTGTTCTAGCTCTGTGACGAAGGGATGGCTGTCTTCAGAGACCCTTTGTCGAACTGCTGAAGCCTACATTTCTGGCTATGTGGCTCCCAAGACTACTCCGGAGGCCCTTCGTCGAGCTGCCAAAGCCTCCACCTGCTAGCTCCGTGGCTCCAATTCGTCCACTTGCCGAAGCCCCTTGTCTTTTCTGTTTGAATTTCTGGCTCCGTGGCTCCGAAGCACGCTCCGGAGGCCTTTCGTCCATGTCTGGCTTCGGAGCCCCTCCAAAGCCGCTCCATGTTGTCCGTTCTATTCTGGCTCCGTGATGAAGGGATGGCTCCGGATCGTCAACCTTATGGAGCACCTAGTTCCATACTCCATTTCTTGTAGCAAGTAAGCACCTGACCAGGCACCTCTTTTTATTTAATAGCAAAAATGTTCTTCCTTACGAAATGGTGGGAGTAGAACTCAGGACCCCCTTTAGCTTAACTAATCCTTGGGATACTACATGGAGGAGTGAAACCAATGTATGCCTTGTAAAGCACTACTATCTCTGTCCGCCACATAGCTACGCATAACATTATAAACATATCAACACGTCAGATAGCGGCTTCGGCAAGCATA
This sequence comes from Otatea glauca, assembly GCA_036346275.1. Taxonomy (NCBI): domain Eukaryota; kingdom Viridiplantae; phylum Streptophyta; class Magnoliopsida; order Poales; family Poaceae; genus Otatea; species Otatea glauca. Next base: position 47,407,364 of record CM070714.1, read on the forward strand.
GCAAAATAGATAACGTAAAGAATTGTTAGCAGCTACGTTCCATCACCTCTTATATACTTTTTGCACACCTACCTGTATGGTTGACTTAGTTGGTTTTAGGTGGCAACTCATATAGTACATTTCTTAAGTACCTCGGTGTATAAACTAAAAACCGCCTACATGGCCCAAGAGCCCCGACGTATATCTCGACGCCCCAGGCGAGAGCTTGGTGTATAAACTAAAAACCGCCACGCATAGGATGGTGGCAACATCGCCATAAAGCCCACACCAGTGGCACATATAAGCCCAACAATGTGGCATGCAAAAACGCTTAGAGGGCTCTGGCCTCTGCGCACGCACCTCACAGGGCACATGCCTCAGTGCACAAGACCACACCGGTGGTATATATAAGCCCACCATCGTGGCATGCAAAGACGCCTAGAAGGGCTCCGATCTCAATGCACGCACCTCGCAGGCCACGTGCCTCAGTGCACAAGCCCACACCGGTGGCATATATAAGCCCACCATCGTGGCATACAAAGACGCCTAGAAGGGCTTCAGCCTCGATGCACAAGCCCACACCGGTGGCATATATAATCCCACCATCGTGGCATGCAAAGACGCCTAGGAGGACTCTGACCTCGACGCACACACCTCACAGGTCACGTGCCTCGGTGCACAAGCCCACACCTATGGCATATATAAACCCACCATCGTGGCATGCAATGACACCTAGAAGGGCTCTGGCCTCGGTGCACACACCTCACAGGGCACGTGCCTCGATGCACAAGCTCACACCGGTGGCATATATAAGCCCACCATCGTGACATGCAAAGACGCCTAGGAGGGCTCTGTCCTCGGCGCACGCACGTCACAGGTCACGTGCCTCGGTGCACAAGCCCACACCGGTGGCATATATAAGCCCACCATCGTGGCATGCAAAGATGCCTAGATGGGCTCCGTCCTCAGCGCACGCACCTCGCAGCCTATGTGCCTCGATACACAAGCCCACATCGGTGGCATATATAAGCCCACCATCGTGGCATGCAAAGACGCCTAGGAGAGCTCCGACCTCGACGTACGCACCTCACAGGTCACGCACCTTGGTGCACAAGTCCACACCGATGGCATATATAAGCCCACCATCGTGGTATGCAAAGACGCCTAGGTGGACTTCGGCCTTGGCGCACGCACCTCACAGGGCATATGCCTCAGTGCACAAGCCCACACCAGTGGCATATATAAACTCACCATTGTGTCATGCAAAGATACCTAGAAGGGTCTAGCCTTGGTGCACTCAAATTGACGGTTGCAGCCTCGGTATATCTCAGCGACTAGGGAGTCTCCGACCTCGAAGGCTCCGCCTCAGCAGGGAGACCTCCCGTTGCGCAACCTCCTCACCTTGAAGGGTCATACCTCGGTGATTAGGGAGTCCCCAGCCTTGAATGTTTCGCCTCGGCAGGGAGACCTCCCATCGCACAACCTCCTTGCCTCGAAGGGTCACACCTCGGTGACTAGAGTCTCTGGCCTCGAAAGCTTCGCTCCAGTAGGGAAACCTCCTATCGCATAACCTTATTGCCTCGAATGGTCGTACCTTGGCGACTAAGGAGTCTCTGGCCTCGAAGGCTACCCCCTCTCACAACATGCTCGACGATCAAAACAAAAAATGTGAATGGCCTCCGGGCTCCAGTAAAAACGCCTTGTAGCCACATAAGACAGATCGGGCACGCTCTTCGAGCCCCGGTCAAGCTCCTAGCTCGAAACCCTCGATCCACGAGGGCTCGCTTAAAAAGGTTAGGAGACGGTGCTCGACTATTGCGTCGCCCCTATGCCTAGCTCGAAGCCCTCGCACCGCAAGGGCTCACTCAAAAAGTTTAGGGGGCAGCACTCGGCAATGATGCCTCCCCTACTCTTAGCTCAAAGCCCTCGCACCACGAGGGATCACTCAAAAAGGTTAGAGGACGGTGCTTGGCTATTGTATCTTCCCTACACCTAGCTCAAAGCCGTCGCACCGCGAGGGCTCACTGAAAAAAGTTAGTGGATGGCACTCGGGCTCGCTGAAAAAGGTTAGTGGATGGCGCTCGACTATTGTTCCTCCCCTACGCCTAGTTCGAAGCCCTTGCACCACGAGGGCTCGTTCAAAAAGGTTAAAGGACGACACTTGACTATCCTCGCTCGCTCAAAAAGGTTAGGAGACGACTCTCGGCTATGATGCCTCCCCTACTTCTAGCTCGAAGCCCTCGTACCACGAGGACTCACTCAAAAAGGTTAGAGGATGACGCTCGACTATTGTGTCTCCCCTATGCCTAGCTTGAAGCCCTCGCACCATGAGAGCTCACTCAAAAAGGTTAGGGGGCGGCGCTCGGCTATCACGCCTCCCCTACTCCAAGCTTGAAGTCCTCTCACCGTGAAGGCTCCATATAAAAGATTAGGGGACGACACTCGGCTATTGTGCCTCCCCCACGCCTAGCTTGCGGTGTGAGGGCTCACTAAAATGGTTAGAGGATGGCGCTCGGCTATTGCGCCTAGCTCGAAGCGAGGGCTCGCTAAAAAAGGTTTGGGACAGCATTCGGCTATTGTGCCTCCCCTACTCCTAGCTCGAAGCCCTCGCACCGTAAGGGCTCGCTAAAAAAGATTAGGAGGGGACAGTGCTCGGCTATTGCACCTTCCCTGCGCCTAGCTCAAAGCCCTCGCACCGCGAGGGCTCACTAAAAAAGGTAAGGAGTGAATGGCTCGCTAAAAAAGTTTGGGGATGACGCTCGGCTTCACCTCCCCCTTCGTCCCTTTGCTGCACTAGGGCGCGATTAAAAAAGGTTGGAGACAGCGCTTGGCTTTGCCTTCCCCTTCGCTGCCTTCGTTGCGCTACGATGTAACTAAAAAAGTTTGGGGACGGTGCTCGACTTTGCCTCCCCTGTCTCCCCTTCACTGCGCTAGGACGCGACTAAAAATGGTTGGCGACGACGCTCGCCTTCGCCCCTTCGCTGCGCTAGGGTGCGACTAAAGAAGGTTGGGGACGACGCTCGGCTTCGCCTCCCCCTTCACAGTCTTTGCTGCACTAGGGTACGACTAAAAAAGTTTGGGGATGGCGCTCGGTTTCACCTCCCCTTCGCTGCGCTAGGGCGCGACTAAAAATGGTTGAAAACGGTGTACAGCTCGCCTCCCCCTTCGTCGCCTTCGCTACGCTAAGGTGCAAATAAAATTTTTTTGGGACGGCACTCGGCTTCGCCTCCCCCTTTGCCCCTTTGCTACGCTAGGGCGCGACTAAAAATGATTGGGAATGGCGCTCACCTTCGCCTCCTCTTCGCTACGCTAGGGTGGGACTAAAAAAGGTTGGGGACGACGCTTGGCTTCGCCTCCCCATTCATCGTCTTTGCTGCGCTAGGGTACAACTAAAAAGTTTGGGGACGGCGCTTGGCTTTGCCCCCCCTTCGCCCCTTCACTGAGCTGGGGCACGACTAAAAAAGGTTGTGAACGGCTCTCAGCTTCGCCTCCCTCTTTGCCCTTCGCTGTGCTAGGGTGTGACTAAAAAAGGTTGGGGACGACGCTCGGCTTCGGCTCCCCCTTCGCCGTCTTTGCTGCTCTAAGGTACAACTAAAAAAGTTTGGGGACGACGATCGGCTTCGCTTCCCTCTTCGCTGCGCTAGGATGTTTGTTGCCTTCGCTACGCTAGGGCACGACTAAAAATGAGTAGCCCCCCTTGCACCCTTCATTATGCTTCGGCGTGGATAAAATGGTTGGGGAATATAGTGTCTGGCCAAGAGACCTAGTAATGACCCTTTTCACCACCTTAGGACACCTACGCAAATACCTGCATGTGGCCAAAGGGGGGACAGTACCAAGCATCTAAAAGAGCAAGAAGTGCGACCACAACAAGATAAGGGTTACGTACAATAACCCATGACGTAGACCTCGCCTTCGCGGACCTGGCTCCGGCACGCCGCCTGCCTAGAAGGTTGTGCCTCAGCGCGGTGGCTCCTTGTCGATGACTTCAGCTCTGGGCACCTCGCTCCGACACGTCGCTCACCTCGAAGGCCATGCCTCAACGGCACCTCGTCGATGACTTTGCCTCTGCGGACCTAGCTCCGACATGCCGCCCGCCTCGAAGGCCATGTCTCGGTGTAGTGGCATCACGTCGATGGCATCGCCTCCGTGAACCTGGCTCTGGCACGCTGCCTGCCTCGAAGGCCGTGCCTTGGAGCGACGACACCGTGTCGATGACTTCGGCTCCGTGCACCTCACTCTGGCATGTCGCCCGCCTCAAAGGCCGTGCCTCAGCGTAGTGGCACCGTGTCGACGACTTCGGCTCCGTACACCTCGCTCTGGCACGTTGCCAGTCTTGAAGGCCATGCCTTGATACGGCTGCACCGGCACGTCGCCTACCTTGAAGCCTATGCCTCGGCGTGGCAGCACCGGGTTGACAACTTCGGCTCTGCGGACATGGCTCTGGCACACCGCTCGCCTCGAAGGCTATGCCTCGGCACGGCGGTACTGCGTCAACGGCTTCGGCTCCTTGGACTTCACTCCGGCAAGTCGCTCGCCTCAAAGGCCATACCTCGGCGCGATGACACCGTATCGACGACTTCGGCTCCGCGCGCCTCGCTCCGGCACATCGCCCACATCAAAGGCCATGCCTCGTCACGGTGCCTTCGTGTCGACGCCTCCAACTCCGTGCGCCTCGCTCTGCGTGAGTAAACTATTTTTTTTACCAAAACACAAAGAAAACTGAGCTAAATTAAGACAAACATAGTCTTGCTCAATCAAAATTCATATTCAAATATAGTAAATATAGCCTTGTGTAATCCAAATTTATAAATGAATAAAAGAGAAACAAAATAAAGAAAGGAAGAAATACAATGACTCATGCCAAAGTCGCCTCACGGCACCGCATAACAAAGTATCAGCCTGACAGGCATTCCGGCTTTGGCATACTGTCGTGCTGTGCAACCATCTCATACGCAGTTTACGCTCGAGGGGGTGAAACCGTGAAACTAAACAAAGTTCAGTGTAGCCAGCTTAAAAAATGGGAATCAGTTACGCGTGCGTGGAAGCAATCAACCACGTGAAACTTGCGGGTGCCAGTATAACCGCGCACCCGAACGGCTGTTGCGGAGGAAGAATGAACTAGTACTGCATACTATACCACTAAGGGCATGTATACAGCTATAACAGCTGTCTGTAATACATTTTCATATTATTTACAGACAACACTAAAAATAACTCATACAATGGATCATTTATATAGTTGTATGTAATAGTCTCTCATCTAATTAACAGACTGTCTATACAATAATACATAAAATATAAAGCCGTGTATAAGTCCATATGTTAAATAGTAGACATCAGCTTTCTCTTTTCTCCTTTTCTCTCCTCCACATCACCTAAAATCCTACGTGGCATAGTCTTACAGACAGCTAACATGTATTATGACTGTCTGTAATACACCTCTATGTCATCTATAGATAGAACTAAACACAACTTATACAATAGGTTATCTATATGACTGTCTATAATGATCTCTCATATAATTAATATACTGTTTGTATAATAGTATACAAAATATAAAGCTGTATGTTAAATAGCAGACATCATCTTTCTCTCTCCTCCACATCATTCAAAATCCTATGTGGCATACTTTCATAGACAGCTGATATTTACCATTATATATGCCCAAAGCAGCATCTGAATTCTGAAGGTAAAATGTTTGTTTGTTGGAAAGCACATGAAAGGCATGGATTTTAGCCTGCTCGTCAAACTTGAAATTAAACCATTGAAGCCACAAAACTCAACATCGCACGTAGCACAATCAGATTTGGCAAAGTGGTAATTAAGATACCAAGTGAAGAGCGAAAAGTGATGTACTGTCTTCTCAACGAAAGCAATCACCATTTATTGAGGGAAATCAGAAATGAATTACATCAAGGTTCCCCCCTGAGCCCTGACAGAAAATCTCCTATCAACTACGTACGCACCGGCATGGCACTCCTAGATCTCAAAAAACTAATATATCTGAAGTCCTAAACCGATGAAACTATAATCCAGAAACTAACTAAACCTCTAGGCTCAAAACAACGCGAGCACGATGATGGCGCACACAAGAAGCCCTACTACAATGGAGGAACCAGCGAGCACACGCCTAGACGCACCACTGCCCTGTGTCTGTGGGCTCGGGCTGGAACTGGACCCCGATGATGACGGAGTGCCCGTGGCCGAGATCGGGCTGGACACGCCGCTGACGGAGGGCGAGACCGCCTACACCGCCGCCGGAGCGGCAGCCAGCGCGGATCGGGCCATCACGCGCACGATCATCCGCTGGCCCACCTCGCAGTGCCCCGTGTTGGAAAAATAACATGGCATAACATTAATTTAATTCCAAAGATACGCAATAAGAACATGAGGATAAATATTGTGTCTACAACATGGTTACTAGCAGCCAGCAAAATGACAAAACATGCTAGTAAAGAAAACATGCCTACAGATGCTAGATAGCCCAAGAGATACATAGATGTAAACAATACTATCATAGCAGCATGCATTCTCAAAAGATCTAATCACAAAAGGGATCACTTGGACTAAGAACTGCTTAGTCCAGAACACTCACTGAGGGCTTGACGAAGAACGGGAGGCTGCGCAGGTTGGCGATCGACGATTAACGAAGAAGAAGACGAGCGATCACGCAGTCTCGCGCTTCCCGAAAACTCGATCGCGGTCTCCCGTGCAGGGCGTCAAGTTACCGGCGTCGGAACGGAGACACTGCTCTCCCTCACGCTTGTTGCACGACAAGCGAAGGGATCGGATGACTCGAAAGCAGCAAGAACTGGAGGAAGCGTTGGAGAGAACGAGATTGATTTCTGTCGCGCATCTCCTCACGAACAGGGACGTCTCCCTTAAGAAACTGCGAACCGAAACTGCCTCGCGAAAAACCAGCCGATCTGCCACAATTCCAGGAACCGCCCCCTGGAATCTCGCAACGTGGGCGAACGGACTAACCGCACGGAAACGTGCGTCTCTCTGAGTCTGCAACACCACGTCAGCAGTCGAGGTCTAAGGTGATGTGGCATAGCCGGTACAAGTGGCAAAAAGGTTAAGTACACTTCGCACGTCTCAGTCACGGTCGCGCGTCGTCGCAAGTCACGCGATATACGTGCGCGCGCGTGCGTGCGTGTGTGTACATAGCTTAGCAAAGCCAACCATGTATACCTCTAGCCTTGCCACCAACTCATACTAGAGTCCATGCATAAACTCTCCTTATATGTTGGTTGCTCTCCACCTAGCTAAGCAATATGGTACTAAAGACCATACACTCAACTCAACACCCCTTTGACTTCTTCCAATGAATTAATTCAGCATTAATTCCAACAATCCCCACCAAGAAGTCAAAGTCTGCAGGAAAAAGCTTCCCATCACTTTTAATATATCGGTTTTACAGTGTAGACCCGTCCCGGGTTGAGCTACACCTAGCATAGCAAGATCCACTTACTTACAACTATGCAATAGCCAAATCCTTGAATTGCCAGTCTTGTGCAAGCAAGGTTCACTTGAAGGCATCACCGATACTAGGCCGCCTAGAGCCATGCCTACGGTTTGAAGCGTTACGGTCATGCTCCCGTGCCCTTTCATGAGCTTATTAGAGATTACCCAAATCTCATAGACTGCGACCTCACAATCTAGCTCACATAGGTGAGTTCTTTCGAGCGTACTCTGTAGGATAGTACCTCGCCATAAAAATAGGCCTCAGAACACATTAAGACGTAAAAGTCATCATCCCATGCAGTACTTGAGAGTACGCATCTCCTAACAGGAAAAGGTAAGTACGAAAGTACTCTCCAGTTACCCCGACAGTTTGTTTTTCCCATTACCTACTTCACGGGATCTACGCTCATATAGGCTGGGTTTCCACTGTGGAGCAACTCAGGTGGGTCTCAGACCATTTTCCCTCGATGCTCCATCTATCACTGCACGTGATAGTCCCTTCGTAAAAGGGTCCGCCAGATTTTTAGATGTATTAATATAATCCACAGCGACCACTTCAGTATTTCTCAAATTCCTAACGGATTTGATTCGCCGTTTCACATGTCTTGAGGACTTCAAATTATCTTTTGCACTCTTAACCTTAGTGATCACAGTTTGGTTATCACAGTACAAAAGAATAGCCGGTATTGGTTTTTCAACCATCAGTAAGTCCAACAAGAGCTCACGCAGCCACTCTGCCTCAACAGTGGCTGTGTCAAGTGCTACAAGCTCAGCCTCCATGGTTGACCTCGTCAATATGATCTGTTTGCAAGACCTCTATGAAACTGCAGCACCGCCCAAAGTGAATACATATCCACTAGTGGCTTTGATCTCATCAGCATCTGAGATCCAGTTGGAATCACTATAACCTTCCAGTACCGCAAGATACCCATTATAGTGAAGTCCATAAGCATCGGTACCTCTCAAGTATCTCATGACGCGATCTAGTGCAGTCCAGTGATCATTCCCCGGGTTTGAAGTAAACCGGCTCAATTTGCTTACAGCAAATGAAATGCCAGGCCTAGTTGCACTAGCCAGATACATGAGAGAACCAATTATTTGAGAGTATCTCAATTGATCTATCCCTTGTCCTCTGTTCTTTCGAAGTTTTAGACTCGGGTCATAGGGTGTTGGAGATATTTTACAATCCGAGTACCCATAACGACTCAGAATTTTCTCTACATAATGAGATTGCTTAAAAGTAATCCCATTCTCACCCTTAATAAGCTTGATGTTAAGAATAACATCAGCCTCTCCCAGATCCTTCATATCAAAACTTTGAGACAAGAATGATTTAACATCATTTATCACATTGATACTAGTCCCAAAGATCAGTATGTCATCGACATACAAACACATGATCACCCCCTTACCCTCACCAAACCTATAATACACACATCTATCGGCCTCATTTACCATAAAGCCGGCAGACGTCAGAGTTTTATCGAACTTTTCGTGCCACTGCTTAGGTGCTTGTTTGAGGCCATACAAAGACTTTCGAAGCCTACACACCATATTCTCTTGTCCAGGTGCTACATACCCATCAGGCTGCTTCATATAAATTTCCTCATCCAGTTCTCCATTAAGGAAAGCTGTTTTTACATCCATTTGATGAATATAAAATTTATATGAAGCTGCCAGTGCAAGAAGCACTCTGATAGTAGCAAGCCTAGCAACAGGTGAGTAAGTGTTGAAAAAGTCTTCTTCTTCCTTTTGGGTAAAACCCTTAGCCACAAGTCTAGCCTTGTACTTCTCAATAGTACCTTCGGGTCTAAGCTTTTTCTTGAAGATCCATTTACATCCAACTGGTTTATAGCCAATAGGATATTCACAGACTTCCCATGTTCCATTAGTAATAATGGAATCCATTTCACTTTGGACCGCTTCCTTCCAATACTCTGCATCAGGTGATGCATATGCCTCTGAAACGATTTTTGGCACATCGTCCAAGAGATACACAGTAAAGTCATCACCAAAGGATTTTTCAATCCTTTGTCTCTTGCTCCTACGAGGAGCAACTATACTGTCATTCTCCTCAATAGTATTTTCATGAAAGGTGAGAGGTTCAGAAGGTGGATCAAAGAATGCTTGACTAGAGGAGGATGAACCTGTATCCTTCATAGGAAAGATATTCTCAAAGAAGCTTACATCACGAGATTCAATAACTGTGTTAATATGAACATCAGAAATCTCGGATTTCACTACTAAAAATCTATAAGTTGCACTATGTTGCGCATAGCCTAGAAAGACACAATCCACAGTCTTAGATCCTAGCTTACGTTTCTTACATTGAGGTACATTAACTTTCGCCAAGCACCCCCATGCGCGTAAGAAACTAAGAGAAGGTTTTCTTCCTTTCCATCCCTCATATGGAGTAACCTCACCTTTTGATGAGGGAACTCTATTAAGGACGAAACATGCGGTCAAGATGGCTTCCCCCCACCATGGCATGGATAAACCCAAGACCGCCCATCATGGCATTAACCAAGTCTGTAAGTGTTCGGTTTTTCCTCTCAGCCACCCCATTTGACTGGGGTGAATAGGGAGCCGTCGTCTCATGGATAATTCCATGTTCCGCACAGTACAAGGAAAACTCATTAGAGATATACTCTCCTCCTCTGTTTGACCTTAGACGTTTGATTTTCTTTTCTAGTTGATTTTCAACCTCATCTTTATAGATTTTAAAGTACTCCAGTGCCTCATCTTTCGTTTTAAGAAGATACAATTGGCAATATCTAGTAGCATCATCAATGAAAGTTATAAAGTATCTTTTCCCTGCCTTAGTTAATAGGGTTAATTGGATATATGCCACTGTAGGAACCGGTTATTCAAGATTTGCCATCGTCCCTTTGCTTGTTCGAACGATGCCATTACGAAACCGTGCTTATTCGAAATATGCCACCGCTCGCGACACGTGTCCCGTCCGGTCAAACCGAGCGTAGGACTCAGCCCATTCAGACGATTTTGCCCCTCCGCACCTAACCTGGCGTAGGACTCAGCTCTTGGTCCCAAATGTCAAAGTGAGGGCAAAATCGTCCGAATGGGCCGAGTCCTCGCGCCGTTTGACCGGACGAGACACGTGTCGCGAGCGGTGGCATATTTCGAATAAGCACGGTTTCGTAATGGCATCGTTCGAACAAGCAAAGGAACGATGGCAAATCTCGAATAACCGGTTCCTACAGTGGCCCATATCCAATTAACCCTAGTTAAATAATCCATTCGTCTCACATAGATTAGAATGAATTAAATCTAAAGGTGCCAGACTTTTCTCCCCTATAGCCTTGAAAGGCTTTCGAGGTTACTTAGATTGCACACAGGTCTGACACTTAGATCCTCTAACTATGGAAAAACTTGAAATTAAATTTAGATTAACCAAACGAGCAATTCTATCATAATTAATGTGACATAAACGTGAATGCCAAACGGTGACATCTCCATCATTATTTGCTAAACAAGATAATGAGTTCACAAGGTTACAATTATCAAGAACAGAAAGGCGGAACAGGCCTCCGTAATCATAACCTTTGCCAACAAATAAACCAAACTTCGAAATAATAAATTTATTCGACTCAAAAACTAGCCTATGGCCATCACGACATAAAAGAGAACCACTCATGAGGTTCCTATTTATTCCAGGAGCATGCTGCACATTCTTCAATGATAGAGTCTTCCCTGAAGTTAACTTCAGATCTACTCTACCAATCCCGTGCACAACAACCCGCGATCCATTCCCCATCAAGACGGAGGAACAGCTGACAACCTGATAAGAGGAAAATAAACCGAAGTCAGCACACACATGTACATTAGCTCCTGTGTCGATCCACCAATCGATGGATTGACATGCTAGAAGAGAAACAGGTACATACCCTGATCCTCCAGCCTCGCTAATGGTAACATTGGCGATTTCGCCTCACGATCGCATTTCTTCCCTTACGCCGACGGCATTTTCTGGCCACATGGCCAGGCTCACCGCACACAAAGCAAGTAAGGTCCTCTTTACTCTTCTTCTTTTTAAAGCTAGTTATCTGTTTGGCTTTTCCTTTATTCTTGCTCTTCGCCCCACCAGTTTTGCCATCCACAAAATTGGCATTAGAGGTGCCTTCCTGTGAGGGACGAGGGGCATCCTTCGCTCTTGCCTTCTCCTCAACATCAAGAGTTACGATCAATTCCTCAACGGTCATGATCTCCCTCCTGTGCTTTAAGGTTGTGGCAAAGTTCCTCCACGAGGGAGGCAACTTGGCAATTATGCCACCGGCCACAAACTTATTTGGAAGAGCGCAATCAAAGTGCCCGAGTTCCCCCCATCAGAAGCTGGAGCTCATGAGCTTGTTCCACTACAGAACGGTTATCCACCATTCTGAAGTCATGGTACTGCTCATTCACATAAAGCTCACGTCCAGCATCCGACACCGCATATTTGCGGTCTAGGGCCTCCTACAGATCAGCAGTACTGGCGAGGTGCATATACACATCACACAATTAATCCAAGAGGAGAGACAACAGGCAGCCGAGACAAGTGTCATTACTCATCTCATAATCACGCTGCTGTTCAGCAGTAAGGGGCCTCATGGGGGCTATCACCCACCATAGGTTCATCAACATGAGCCAAAATTTGGCTCGTGTCTGCCACCTCTTGAAGTGCTCTCCTCCGAACCTCTCAGGTTTCATTGCATCAGATGGTTGAGCCATATAAGGTTTCTGGATTGTTGGAAAAATAATATAGCATAACATTAATTTAATTCCAAAGATACGCAATAAGAACATGAGGATAAATATTGCGTCTACAACATGGTTACTAGCAGCCAGCAAAATGACAAAACATGCTAGTAAAGAAAACATGCCTACAGATGCTAGATAGCCCAAGAGATACATAGATGTAAACAATACTATCATAACAGCATGCATTCTCAAAAGATCTAATCACAAAAGGGATCACTTGGACTAAGAACTGCCTAGTCCAGAACACTCACTGAGGGCTTGACGAAGAACGGAAGTCGCGCAGGCGGCGCGACGAACGAAGAAGAAGACGAGCGATCGCGGTGCGGCACTTCCCGAAACCGATCGCCGGTCTCCGTGCAGGCGCTCAAGTTACCGGCGTCGGAACGGAGACACCGCTCTCCCTCACGCTTGTTGCACGACAAGCGAAGGGATCGGATGACTCGAAAGCAGCAAGAACTGGAGGAAGCGTTGGAGAGAACGAGATTGATTTCTGTCGCGCATCTCCTCACGAACAGGGACGTCTCCCTTAAGAAACTGCGAACCGAAACTGCCTCGCGAAAAACTAGCCGATCTGCCACAATTCCAGGAACCGCCCCTGGAATCTCGCAACGTGAGCGAACGGACTGGTGATGTGGCATAGCTGGTACACGTGGCAAAAAGGTTAAGTGTACACGTCTCAGTCACGGTCGCGCGTCGTCGCAAGTCACGCGATATACGCGCGCGCGTGTGCGTGTACATAGTTTAACAAAGTCAACCATGTGTATCTCTAGCCTTGCCACCAATTCATACTAGAGTCCATGTATAAACTCCCCTTATATGTTGGTTGCACTCCACCTAGCTAAGCAATATGGTACTAAAGACCATACACTCAACTCAACACCCCTTTGACTTCTTCCAATAAATTAATTCAGCATTAATTCCAACACCCTGGCACGGCGCCGCTGATGAGGTAGAAGAGCCCGTACCGGTCGAACTTGAACTTGGTGTCGCCGTCGGTGAACCGGCTCACCGGGCTCGCCGTGATGCATGCACTGCTTGTAGTCGTCGTGGTTCACCTGGAGCACCGAGTCGTTCGCGTACTTGAAATCTGCACGCCACGCGCATGAATGTAAATCAAATACACGAAATGCATGCGAGAATTAATCAAGAATGCTGCATTGACTTTGTGATGCGTACTGCTACTTACCCAGGACGTCGCCTACGAGGAAGCGGTTCCTTTTGGCCCAGTGGTTGTACGTCTCGGTGCCGTTGCCCGACGGCACCGTCCACCCCCTCTCGTCGCCGACGCTGTACACCACCGGCGTCGACGGCGCTGACGACACCTACGCGGCGAGAAGAACGCAAGAAGCAACAGCGAAGACGAGGATGCCGGCCATTGGCTTGCAGTGGATGGAACTCACCGTGAGACCGTGACCAAACTCGAATCAGGAGTAAGTAAAGTACAGGAAGTCTTGGACTGGTGTGTTGGTCTGTGGGCCGTGTGACCGTGTCCATTGCGGTAGGGGGTTTATATAGACGGTTCGGAGGCAAGTAGAGGTGGGCACTCGGGTCGGGCTCTTTTGGGCCAGCCCGAGGCACAACGTCACGGCCCGGCATGAAGTCCGACCCGGCACGAAGTGGATCACGCCAGGCCGGCACGACACTGTAGCATGGGCTGGGTCGGGCCTGAGAATCGGGTATGATGGGCGGCACAGCACGGCACGATACTGTAGAATGGGTCGTATCTTGCCCGATGACCCAGGACGTGAGGAAGAAGCCTAGCATGAAGGTCACCGACTCATAGAGCATGACCGCCATAGATGCACCCAGTAGCATGAACGCCATTCCTATCGTCGGCACTTGAGAGAGACGGACAAAACGGAAGAGAGAGCTGAGAGAGATTGAGAGACGGTACAAAAAGATGCTCTCTCTCACTCGTCCCTCTCAATCTCTCTCAGCTCTTTCTCTCACCCGTCTCTCTCAATCTCCCTCTCAATCTCTCTCTTTGTCTCGCCACTCTCTTTCGCCAATTGCCCGCCTGTCGCCTGTTGAGCACATTCCGCCGCTTCTATGTAATCGCAAGAATAATAAATTTTAGTTCCTTTTCTCATAATATTTGAATCTATCGCCTCAACTCCATGCGTTTTATTTACTTTCCTCTCGTTGCAATAGTGCAATGGGTCGGCCTGGCCGCACGCACGGCAGCGAGCACGAACGCAAATAGGCCGTGCTCGGCTCACCGGCGAAGTCGGGCCGCCGACGACGCCATCGCGCCCAAAGACGATTCAGCATCGGCACGATGGGCCGTCTTGGCCACCGGCCCAAGACGACGCCCACCTCTAGAGGCAAGTGGCGGGGGCGAAAGAGCAACAGTGGGTAGGTTGCGTACGTGCGTGAAGCGAGATCACAGGGTGGCTGGGATCGGAGAGACGTTGCTTCTCCGAGAGCCGTTGATGCTTCCAGGCTATCGTTTGGACAGCCCATGATTGGCGCTTGACTCGGTAAGAGCGGCTTCCGCCTTCCGTGAGAGATTTGTGCTTGCGGCCTACGACTTCTAACCATCCATTCGTCTTTCTCCGTCCTCCTGTTCATCGATGGATCAGTTTTAGTTGAGCCGGTTCAATCACCGATGAGCTGTTCCGCCCTTGCTTCAACCATGGTGTTTCAAGCTTTGCCATCACTTGCGTTTGATGTGGTCACTGTGTAGAGATCTCCCCTTGCGAGGAGCGAATGAAGCTTGCCTAACCTGGCGAGGTTCACGCCAGAGGCGGTAGGGAGACCAATAATAAGTGGATGGTTGGAGATGAGGCGTCGTTAAGAGGTGAAGACCCAGTTAAGTGGAAGAGTGGAGACGGGCACGACAAATCTACAGTGACATTCGGGGCCTTGAGGGCAAGCGTTTCGCCACCACCGCCGAGACCGAGGTCAGTGAGTAGATTGCTTGTTTAAAGCAAGTTCTTTGTTGTTATATAATGTGTTTTAAGATGTTGTAAATGTTTTCTGTTAATGTTGCATGCTTGAGTATCTCGTTTGAAAGGATTGTTGCAACTAGAGTTACTATTTGTTGCAAATGTCTTCTCCCTTTGTTGCAACAAGAGTGTTTTTTTTGCATCATGTAAGTCGATTTTTTTGCAACATGAGAATTATTTTATTGTATTCGGTATTTGGTGATATTGCAATTGGTGTTTGTTGAAGTTGCATCGGAGTTTTTATGTGATGCATTATGGTAGTAGGTTGCTTTGTTTCTAACGTGAAGTTGTTTTTGTTGTGAATGTTCGATTTTTTAGTACGCTATGCAAGCTTCGGTAATATGTGTCGTGCCCTCTGCGAGCTCGAGCTCCACCAACTCTACAAGCGCCGCCTTGGCGAATCGAGTGGCAAGATGCCGCAACCTCCTTTAATTGATTCTGTTGCTCACCATCATCCATACATCTCCTTTGTTTAGTGGTAGGCATTCTATGGAAAGAGATAAAGGAGAGGGTGAGAAGCAGGTGAGGGTCATGGTCCATCCATTAATGCAGCATCGAATAGTAGCTGATCAGACATCCGGACAGTTTTTTCAATCCTTTAGTATTAACCGTTCAAGGGCTACTAAACGAGTCAATGGCGCGAAGCAACAGTTCACGCGCAGATGACATATCACCGATGGGCTCTAATGCTCTATTAGTCTACTAGATAGGAACACGCGCTACGCTGCGTGTGGCAAAAGACAGGCGTAGCACCAATCAGTATTTAACATCCGCTACATAAGCTGCACAATCTGTGTAGACACCAGTTTGTATTAAATTATCTATATGATACAATCATGCATAAAATCAGAATACTTCACTATTTCTACACGTAGTACCATTATACTCTCCAGTACTATATGTATAGTGCGCATATAAGTGCTATACACTGGAGTTCAGGGTATTCAACATCCATACCATGACATGCAAAAAAATTGGATAACATTTACAGGAAGCTGAACAAAAAGGATCAACACAATCATGTTGGTAGGAAACAATATATAAGATCCCAAATTTGCGTGTTAAACATAAATCTACAATAGTTTACTGCAAGCTTTTATACATTAAACTATCAAGGCATAAAACATCTTCTGTGTTAGCCTTTAAGTAAGATGTCTACCAAAATTCCATGCTTATCAACATAATTGATCGTCTTATGGTACAATGTGTGATACAGTGAAATTTAGGCTATTCCTTGATGTGGGATTTTGGCCATTGTAACATCACTAACAATAATTAATCATGCAAAAGTGCATTGTCTTTGAGCGAAGACTATTTAGAAGTCGACATATTGATGCCTTTTTAATCCGATAACATGACTATACTAAAGTAAGATCGATATAATTGACTAACCATCAAGAACCCAATATAAAGGGACGACCATGGATTGGAATTTTTGAACTAAAAAAATGATATGTCTAGTTTCTACAAAAGACGAACAGATCATTACCTCAACTGACACATAGCATTATCAGTTGTCTGTGAAGCAGTACATCATAATTCCCAAGCACGTAGAAACATAAGCATAGAGTAAGAGGCAATAACATTACATGGGATGAAAAGAATGTAAGGATCATGATTTGTGCACTACTCATACCAGGCCTACGACTGACAATAGAAGCCATAGCACCAAATGTAGCTCCAGGCAATGGCTCACTAATAACCTGGTAATCTAAGTCTAGCATCAACAACAGATAGAACAACACATTCATGAAACTAAAAAAATAGTGATGGTAGCCTCATAAAAGATCATGGGAGGACCAACCTATAATTAATGATTAAAGAGACCAAGGGAAAGCCAGAGGACACGATATGATCTCATAAGCTATAGCAAATAGCAAATGGCATTGTTAGAAACATTCATGTCTAGGGGGTAATTAGATCTTTCGTATGGAAATGCACAATTGCAAGGAAGCTTACACAACTGGTAGATGTGGCCCTTGCTTGGTTGATTGACTGCAATGCCAACTGTATAAGCCTTTGTTTTGAGATTGTTAGATGTTTTACCCAGAGCATTTCAACAACACGATTAAGTTTTTTTCTTACGTATAGCACCTGCAAAAATTTTGGAGGAAAAAACAACCTATGTTAGTAGTAATAATAATGGATCAACTATGTTGGATGGACAAAAACAGGGAACAACCAAATGTTACCTCATAAACGGGCAAAGACTGATAAGTGAAACATTTCGACTATATGTCTATTTTTCCATATCAGATGTTGGACAGTAAGGCATTGGCGCATATAAGAGGAAGAATCAATAACACCAATAGATTGTCTAATGTATTAGCTTTACATACTTAAATTACATACTCAAATCAGATAATAATAATAATAATAATAATAATAATAATAATAATAATAATAATAATAATAATAATAATAATATCATCCTTTGGCAGCACAAGATGCATTCAATATCAGCGGAGACCAAACGTATTAAAAAATATGATAAACCAAAATTAACGATGGCAAAGAATGTCATGCATGGCTACAAACATTTCCTGTTGTAGCTAACTGAATGTATATTGTCCATTCTAGATAAAACGAATGATCTCTATGAGAAGAAGCACAACAGACTTTGTACGAAAAAATCTCAACCAAGTATTCCGAGATGTCCTGAGCTCATGCTCTGCATAACAAAAATCTATCAATGGCCTAATGTTTCTCTAACTAAATATGTAACGGCTTAGCCTGCTTGTAGTGAAGTTCGCAAACACCACTCAGATATAACATCAAAAATGGAAGAACTGGAATCTAAACCAATAAAACTGCAAGAAAAGAGAAAGGAATTATCAAACATTGCATATGCAGAAAATAACATCAATTTCATCAACCTACCATCCTGAACCTTTACTAACCAAAATCCACACCTTTTACACCCTGAAATAGAGGGCAAATCATCTAGAGAAGCAAAATAAAGGCTCGTATCCCAGACCGAACATCAAGTGAGATGGTTGTCACCACTTACCACAGCCTTTTTGGCATGTTAGATAGAGATATAGAGAGAAAAATCGGTGAGCGGGGGACTGGCTAGTTGGGATGCTTCCCCTGCCAGTTCCACCTAGGAGCCTCCGGTAATCAGCAAATATTTTCCCAAGCTACCAATTCCAAATCCAGGAACGCAAACTTATAGACAACAAAAGAACAAGTATATATTCATAGAATTGGGGAAATGGACGGGTCAATCATAAAAAAACTAAGAATAATTGTACCAAAATATCCCCAAAATAGCAACAGTGAAAAAAATATTCTACAGAAATACCAAGCACAGCCATGGATTGTTACCTCTTTCACCTCCGCCTCCGTGATATGGCCGTCTGCATTCTTATCCACCCTGATTAGACTATACCAAAATGGAGGCACATTAATGGAACATAAATGGTGTTAATATAGCACAAATTAATCAGGAGTTTGTAAACCAGACGGACGAGAGTTACATGTTGAAGAAGACCTAGAGGCACGAGTCGGCTACTGCCGGTGATCTCGCGAGATCTCGCAGAGCTCCTCCTGTTGATATTGTCCACTGCATCTATCGCCGGACGGCCCAACATGTTGAACAGCTCCATGGCGAATTCCTTCGACTTTGCCATCCCTGCATCTCAAATGAGGTTAGTAACCAAGAAGGGCAAATTTTTTTGGGAAGGGGATGGGGATTATTGAGGCATTAACCAATCCATTGCGGGAAGTCATCATGGGAGAGATAGCTGAGTGAAGAAGGGACCACACCGGAACAGGCAAAACGACGACAAAATCAGGATGAGGAACAACCGCAATTAGGCCGAGCAACCACGAGCCGGAACCGATGGAGACGAACGGCATGACCACATGTAGTAGACGACGCAGGGCACAAAAGCGAGGAGCAAATGAGTGACCGAATCAGAATAGAAAGAATGACCACAAAATCAGGATCAGGATGAGCAACAACCGAAATAAGATCAAGCAACCATGAGCTGGAACCAACGAAGACAAACCAACAAACCAGAAAGAATTGATTGAGCAGACACGGTCTGGCTATCAGAATCTGCCCAAGCAACCATGAGCCGGAACCGATGGAGACGGATGGCATGACCACAGGCGCCAGACGACACATGGCACGGAAGCGAGGAGTGAGCGCGCGACCAAACCGAAATAGCAAGAACGACCACAAAATCAGAATGAGCAACAACCAAAATCAGACCGAGCAACCACGAGCCGGAACCAACGAAGACGAACCAACAAACCAGAAAGAATCGACGATCGAGGTGCATGGTCCGCGACCGTAAACCAAATAGGGAACGGTGGCACCGACAAAGACGGGCGAGATTTCTACCCTATAAGCGAACCGGAAACGAGGAACAACGCCGCCGGCCGCGAACCACAAAGTGAGCGGGCGAGGCAACACGGCGCACGCACGGCTCCGTGACAACGCAGCAGCAAGGAATAGCGTGGCTAAAATTAACAAGGCCAAGAACCAGTAACGCCACGCCACGCCGCAGCTCACTTACAATGCGGCAGTAAGGAACGCCGTGGCCGGACATTAACGGCGCGCCAAGAACCAATCGCTAACACAGTCGGGCGTGGAAAAGGGAGCACGAGCGGGCAGCGCGAACGGGTCAAGCGGAAAACGGAGCTCGAGCGGCAAAGATGAACGGCAGACCAAGCGCAGAAGAAGGGTCAAACGGCGAGCAACGCAGAAGAACGGAACGGCGAAGCGCCTCCACGATTAGGCGTTTAATCGGCGAGAGCGCATTTGCATAGCCTCGAGCACCGTAATCCTTCCCTTTAATATAAAGTATATATATTGGGCATTTGGACCTCGTTTACATGGCAATGAATTGGTCTGGTCTACAAATTACGAATTTTTATTTTAAATAATATAATTTTTTATTCAAATTGCAAAAATATACTTCCATTTAAAAAAATTGTAAAAATATACCTCTATCGTCCGCCCTATATACGGGCGACCGGTGCTGCTTTAAATGCGCGATATTTCCTCTGTTTGTGGTCAGTTCTTAAAGAAAATCATAACTTTTTCATATGATGTCGAATGGAGATGAACTTTATATGAAAATTGTAGCTCTCGACGGGATCTACAACTTTTGTATACAATTTTTTTTCATTTGAATCTATTTAGATAGCCAAAAATAGGATAGAAGTTTCAGATCTAAACAGATCTGATTTTTAGATCTGAATATTATATCCCATTTTTTACCATCTAAATGGATTCAAATTGAAAAAGTTTGTATACAAAAGTTGTAGATCCCGTCGAGAGCTACAATTTTCATATAAAGTTCATCTCCATTCGACATAATATGAAAAAGTTATGATTTTCTTTAGGAACTGACCGCAGACAGAGGAAATATCGCGTGTTCAGAGCTGCACCGATCGATAAAAATATATTTTTATAATTTTTTGAGATCGAGGTATATTTTTGCAATTTGAATAAAAAATTGTATTATTTAAAATAAAAATTCTACAAATTACACGCTCCGCTGTAAGATTTGTGTAGTTTTCTTTTGGGATGAAGGCGGAATATAATTAATACGTTAGCTCCTTCAGAAGGCGTATTTGTAGAATTCGTCAAAGGTTATTACGGTCAATTTTCCAGTTCCCGTGGCCGTGGAGAAACCAAAACCCCTCTCCAAAGTCCGAACCCAGCAACTGCTCCGGCGGCGGCGGGTTGGGATGGCTGACGACGCGGGGAGCGAGAAAGTTGCGGTGGCGGGCGACGGGCAGCCTCCATCCCTGTCGAAAAGCGCTAGGAAGAAGCAGCAGAAGCAGGAGCGGCTGGCGGCGCGGAAGGCGGCACGGAAGGCGGCGGAGAAGGAGCGCCGGCGCGCTGACGTGGAGAGGCGGAGGCGTGAGTGGGAGGAGGCGCTGGCCTCGGCGCCTTCGGAGGAGGCGCGCGCCGAGATGGTGGCGGCGCGGCGGAAGGTGCGGCGCGAACGGGTGGGGCAACGCGCGGAGGAGCGCGGCGCACGCGCTGAGCGGCTCCGGCGCGCGGCCGAGGGCGCCGGGCAGAAGGTGGTGCTCGACCTCGAGTTCGGCGACCTCATGCGGCCCAACGAGATCCACAGCCTCACGCAGCAGGTGGATTCGCCCTTCTTTTTTTTTGACGGAACTGGATTCGCCCTTCTCTTGCTATATTTTGAACTGAAACGAAGTAACTGTGATTATTGGAATTACATTAGATTTAATCAGATGATCCTTGAAAGTTAAAATAGTCCTTTATAGCCAATGCATGATTAGTTCCTCTGGTTGAAGGGAATGAGTGTTGTGGATTATTTATATTTATGAAATGTGCTTGAAAGACCATAAATTGTGGTAAAATGAGTGGTTAAGAATAGTTAAACCGATGCCCTGACTCCTGACCAGGGTTCACAATATCGATATCGCGATAATCAACCATATCGAGATTTTCGAAAATCGGAAAAAATCGGTAGAGAATCAAAGGGTTTGAAAATCAAACTTTTTGATGAAAAAAATAAAAAAAATCGATTTTCACCAATAATCGCTCGATATTTCTCGATAATCGACCCGAGCGATTTTGCGAACTTGTGTTCTTCGGCGGTTGATATTGTGAGTGATTTTCGCTCGATATTCATCGAAAATCGAGCGATATTCACCGATTATCGCGATATTTACGTCACATAAATTTTTTCTATTTTTTTATTTTTTTTAATTTAACCGGTTTACCGACCGGTAAGCAATACCGTACCGGACCAGTAAGGTCGATTATATTATCGACGATAATTCGAACCCTGCTCCTGAGGCTCCCAATGTTCACATATTTTTCATGTGTTCCAACTGCCAAGAGGCCCAAGACTGTCACCTTGCTGTATACTTGTTAGAGAAACTAGTTCTTATGTAGAAGATTGCACCTTATCTGCAAGAGTAGTGACTTTATGGTTTACATCTTTCATTAATCATGACACCTCCTCAAGAAATAGATTTTGCTACTCCTAGTGATAATCTTGAAGGTATTGTGCCACTGTTTCCTTCTTCTCTTTAGATCAAGTTTGTGATATTGGATCAAATGGCCCTAGTACCAACCTCTGCAATGTTATGTTATTGCTACCTGTGTAGCAACATATCTTCTGCAGGCATGGATGTTGAATACTTTGAAAAAGCTTGTTATCCATGAACTAATGTAAGTTTCAGATTATGTACTGCTATGCAGTGAACGGGAAATCTGCAACCCCGGCTCATCTATGGTTGACAGGTTGCAATGGAGAAATGACGACCCACCTTCAGAGGATTCCTGGGTATGATAAGTGGATCATTGAAAAAGAGGCCAAGCCTTATCTTGAAGCATTTGAAGATCGTAAAGAAAACCTTGTGTATCTTACGGCGGATGCTGAGACTGTTCTTGATGAGCTAGACTTATCGAAAATATACATCATTGGTGGTCTAGTGGATCGGAACAGATGGAAAGGCATAACAATGAAAAAGGCGGTTGATCAGGGGATTCAATCTGCCAAGCTCCCTATTGAAAACTATTTAAAAATGTCAAGTTCTCAGGTGAGCATATGGACGTTTCTGTCTCTTACAATACAAAATGTATCAATCTGTTGTCTGTATCAATCTGTTGGTGTTTTTATATCAAATCCGAAGGTCTATACCCCCTGTATTCCTGTAAAATGTTCTGAGTGTAATAATGATGTCTTCTTTCAGATAATGTAGAGACCTTCATTAATTGATTATGATATGACACATTATTTCTCAACATGTTAAAAGATCCTGAAGAAATTTTTGTAAATATTGCTACAGCTGTGGTTTTTGCTGATTTTTTCCAAAGGCTTCTCACATTTTAATGCAGCAATAAGAGCCTTGTGCATTTATATTGGTCCTGTTTATAAGCTACTCCAACATATTGTCAGATAGTTTCGTGGGACTGTCTAAGTGGAGGTTTACTTAAGATGTTCTTAGTACATGAAAAGAAATTGTTACGATTAGAATATCTGTTCTGGATTTTGGAGAGCTTGTACCAAGATTATTGACTCTCCTTTTGTGTTTATCGCGCAGGTTCTTACAGTTAACCAAGTGTTCGAAATAATGCTAAAGTTTGTGGAAACAAGGGACTGGAAGACTGCATTCTTTCATGTTATCCCGCAGAGGAAACGAGGAGAAGCAGAAGCTGGAGATGATGGGGTCGAAGAAAGCATGGACGACGATGATGCAGCCCCGGGGGCTGCAATTGGAGATCATTCTTTGGAAGACCTTGTCAAGGGTTTTGACGAGGAAGTTGATGATGATGACCAAGACGGGAGTGAAGAACTAGAAGAGGAAGAAACCAATGTGGCTAAGAAAAGGCAATGCGTTAGAGGTGAAAACGGAGAACCTGAGGATCACACTTCCGGTGATGTAGCAGAGGGGACACCTGCCGGAGACGGAGACACTATCCCCCAGGCTGAGCAGAGCATAGAAGCAAGCCACGGTGCCAAGGACTGAAGAAGAGTCAACTCTAGGTGGATCGCTGTTTTGTAGAACTGCCTTGTTTAACTAAGGCTTACATTTTTGGGAATGCTCTTTGGTGTCGGAGTATTTCTGTTGTGTTCTCAGACTTAATCTGTCATTAATTACCTACACGGTAGTCCGGAATTTGGATTCCGGTTACAGTTGTAGACTTGTTCTCACCCTTGGTTGCATCTTAGAATTCAGAAATCCTGCATGGGTTTGATAGCATACCAAATCACCAAATGGGGGATAGTAAAGTAACGAATCCCCCCTCTTGGGTGGTTTTAGCATGCCATCACCCGAAGCTAAAGTATAAGGGCATCTCTAATAGTATTACTTTAGCTATTTTTTAGTTATACCATGTCAGTAAAATTATATGTAGAGGAGAGAGGATGTGAAAAAAGAGAACACGTAAATAGTGATATATTGTGGGAGTAAAATGTGATGAAAATAATATAAAATAGTTAGAGGAATAATTTTAGAGATTAACTACTAAAGAGATAAAATATTGTACGTCCTAAGAATATGAATGGTACAACTGGCCCGATGCGCTCCTCGCAGCCATAGCTCAGCATAGCTAGGATTCCATGAAACATACGATGCACGTTGGAGGCTAGCAAAGTAGTACTAGTAGCTCAACATGGCTATTCGATTCAATCAAACATACGCACGTCTGGAGGCTAGCAATGTACTAGGACTAGAAAAGTACAGAGGTAAATAGAAAGGAGTAAACTGCTATACGCATGGCACAGGGCGCTTCATGCATGCATGGCAGGTTCAGATATTTCGTCACGCACCGGCGCGGAATAAGACTTCAAATTTCGTTTTCCGACCCATCTCAGATGCATCGAAATCCAAAATGTTAACGGGATTTTAGAATTTCGGTCAAAATCTGGGCAAACTTTAAAAAGCAAATTTGAAACCGGGGAAATGGCCTTCCGAGGCTAGAAAAAATTAGGAAAAAAAAATGAAAAAATCATGCAAGCATTTATCTATATTTTCTATCTTTTTAAATGCAAAATACTAAGTATTTGCACATAAAATTCCAAAGTTAAGGTTTAGGTCAAAATACATCATATAAGACCGAAATTAAAGTTAGAATTTAGGCCAAAATCCAAGTTATGGTTTAGGGATTAAGCCGAAATACAATTTAAGGTTAAAATCCAAGTTAGGGTTTAGACCGAAATACAATTTAAGGCCGAGATGATTTGAGTCCAATCCGAGTTGTAAAATTTTTTTTTGAGTCGCTTCCTATTCTTCCCCTATCCGAGTTGCACACGAACTGGTTTGAGTCCAAGCCGAGTCGATTTCCCCTTTGCCAAATCCGAATCTACTCCCCGTTTAGCTGAATCCGAGTCCAAGAAGTAATTTTCGCACGCCTATCATTAAAACGGCCGTAACTTTTGCATACAATATCTGTTTTCGACATTCTAGTACTTTTTCGAAAGCTTACTTTGAGGTAGATCCGAAAATCCATAAGATCTCTAACGGTCTTCGCGAGGCTTCGAAAAAGTGTTTACCCCAAAAAAATATCATTTAGGGTCTTAAAACGGCCTCCAAAGTTTCAATACCCGTTTTTGTCATTCTTTCGCTGTCCACTTTGAGTTTTATTTCTTTCCAATTTTTGTAATATTTATTTCCGGTCCATAATTTAGAGTGTGCTTATTTGTTTGATTGCTTCTCAAAAAAATAACTAAAAATTAAATATTTTAATCATATATTTTTATTTCATCAAGATTTGGAATCTCAACCCCACCAAAATCCAAAATCTCGGTCGAAATGAGATTTTGAACCTGGGCACAGCAACAAAAAAAAGAAGAAAGATCTGACCTGACCTCAGGTCATGTGCAGTAGATCTAAAAATAGAGAGCATATGTAGTATAGAGTAGGGCCGCAAGTTGTCATATTATTTTTTTACATAATTTAATTTGTGTAAAACTAGCATATAATTGATGTAAAAAAAGTCATGCTGAAAAGAATAATGTTATTTTTTTATAAATTGTCACATCATTTTTTACATTATTTAATTTGTATAAAACTGGTATACAATTGCTGTAAAAAGATCATGCAGAAAAGAATAATATTCCTCATGTAATATCTAAAAAATTGAGTGCTCCTTGATAAAATAGTACTTGGGTGGAGGGAGGAGAGGCAAATTGATTTTATTCATTGGATCTAGATTTGAAGGCTCAAAATTTGAGTGCTATTTAGCAGGTAAACATTTTGATTTTCGCAAGACACCCCAACATTATTACTTCATTTCTTCCATGGTCCATGAAAGGATCATCACATGCACAGTTACATATGTCCAGTGTAGCCATAGCCGTGCGCGGCAGACGGTGGCGCCTGGGCCAACAAGCTTGCCGCGTCGTTATATCCGTCTTCTGGCGGAGGGATTACCGACTTTAGAAACTGCACCTCCTCGTCGGTAAACGTCGGTGCTCCAGGCGACACTGGCGCCGTCACGGCCGCCTGCAGAGGCCTCCTAGCGCCGCTGCTCCCGCCGGCACCCTCGTACTCACGGTAGCCGCGGAGGTAGGTCTTCATGGGCTCAACGTAGCTGTCAAATCCGAGGCTCCGGAAGGACCAGGTGAAATCTTCCGGTGCTATGGTTCGGCGGTGCTCCGCCCTGGCCCGGTCGGACGCCTCGCCGCCGACGAACCCGACGAACTCGACCGCGCAGTCGTGGGTGAGCTGCTTGGCGGACGCGGCAATCTTGACGTTCGGAGGCAGCACCTGCCTCATCAGGCGCACGACGTTGGCCATCGGCAGCCCGTTGCTCCCCTCCTCCCCGTCCGAGCCCTCCGCCGTCTTCTCCTCCTCACGGCAGGCCCCCTTCTTCCTACCACCTGTAACGACCCAACACAAAAACAAAACAAAAGCATAACTAACGATCAAGTTCTTAGCACAAATAAGCGGATTAAGCATGTTTAGTTTTGTAGTACAGTAGTATCAAATAATCTAGTTCTTTCTACTTCCGTACCACGCCTCTTTCTTCGTCCCCCCATTCTCTCTCTCTCTCTAGTGATCCGTATACTGTGTTTGTGTTGTGATGGCCCTTTCACTTTGGGCTCCTGCCCTATTTATAGCTGCACCTTGGGCTGCGGCGGCTTGACTTACGCAGCACCCGCACGTCAACAGTGGCACGCCAAGGTGCCGCCGTGTCGCGCGGAGACCGAGATGTGGCTGCCAGATTGCAGCGCCGGCTAACCATGCATCCGTTACGAGGCAAGGGTGTGCATCTTTGTTCGCTTCTCACCTACCGGCAGGGTCGCCGAGGAGGAGCAGCACCATCAATATACACTATATCTGCACTAGAAAAATATTTATTCCATACATGCAGCAGTGGTAACGGCCGGATGCTCGTACATAGTTATACAGGCAAGTACAATAGCAAAACTAACTACTAGCTAATAGTAAGCTAAAAACCAGTTTGTACAATAACTGTCTCTAAATGTTGTCTCTAGATGTTGTGCAATAACTATCTTTTCTCTCTTGTACATAAATGATCTACCTATGCTCCCGTGCAAAGCTGGCTACTAAATAAGAGCCAGCTCTCTTCTCTCTCCTCTTTTCTCATTCCTCCACATAGACCAAAGCTGATGTGTACATACTAAGAGCCAGCTGACGTGACCTTATTATACATGCCCTACTAAATAGCAAATCTCAGAAGATACGAGGAACATCTGGCTATTTACTCCACATCTTAAATAGCATCCATATATAGATGCTGTAGAGTTATGTATCCGCATAGATAATTAAGGCACTTCTTTTGCATTATTAGGCAGTTTCAACTTCAGTGTTAAATCCTTTCAAAAAAAAGAGAGAAATCTTTCAAGTACTAAGGCCTTAATCCTTTCCAAAAAAAAAACATACCCTTCAAGTATTAAATCCCCTCCAAAGAAATCTTTCGAGTATATCTTGCATGCCATAAATCATCTCAAGAAAATCTTTGAAGCATTAAATGGTACGTAAATCTATAAAAGACCAAAAGAAAAAGAAAAGATTGGAAAAGATCGGCTATTATTATTTAGGAAAATCAACTATTTATCACCCTAAAGATTATCACTTCAAGGCTTTGCCACCGCAAAGATTGGAATTCATGGTGCCAAATTCATGAAAATAGCCAACACCATTCTTTATTTATTTCGGCTATTTTCTTCTGTTTTTACCCAAAACTCACGATGTGAAATGTCCATAATGCCCCTTCTTCTCCCTCGTTGCCTTCTCCCCTACACACTATCTCCACCACCCACTGGATCGAGAGGGCGACATGATATCAGCAACGGCAGACAGTGATGCGGTGACTGGCGAGGAGACCATAGTAGTGCACTGTCATTGCTAGGTCTACTCCACATAGGTTCATCCATCGCTAGTGTCCACTTCAGCGTTGTCCTTGTCCACCTATCCTTGCCGACGTCATCATTCTTGCCCACCCATCCTCTTCAGCATCACCGGCTCACCTGGGACCACTAACACATGTGTTGAAGAGGTGCTCTATTTCCCCGACATGTGAGGGGAGAGATGTGGAAGGAGGAGCTAGCAGAGCATCAAAGGGGAGATAGGAGGGTGAAGAGCGGCGCACCAAGTAGAGGAGGGGACAACATCAAGTGGATGTAGGTGTGGATGGAATAGTGGAGGGTGAGAGGAGTTGGGTGATAAGAAAAAACACTAATGCACAGCAGTTTTTCACAGACGGTTCACAAACCTCATCACATACGGTTTTGTGAACCGTATGTAACAAACAGTCAGTGACGAGAAGAGCTCATCACAGACGGTTTGCAAACAATATGTGATGAGGGCAGCAATCATCAAAGAATCATATGGACATTAACTTAAGCAAGCTCTTTTAAGATTCTTAAACAAATTGTTCGCTTGACATAAAATATCCTATATCTTAAGTACAATACCGGTTCAAAAAAGGTACTACTCAAAATGGCTTGATGATATTATTCCAATAACAGAACTACTCAAAATAGACATCAAAAACAGTAAGGATCCACAGCACGCGCGCGCGCGCACAGAGAGAGAGATATTATGTTAACTGGATATCAGGAAATGCATTGATGTACGACTAGTTATAAATTACAATAAAGAGCGCTAAGGAAGCTTATCCATCGAGATACAAAATAATCATACATGGTCAAAAGGCCAAGTCTAAACACCGGTTCTGTCGCATATACTGGTGCTGATAGTCCAAGATGTTTCATAGCATAGGGCAAAGCTCCTAGATGCATGATGTCAGGATGAGACAAAAGAACAGCATCAACTGTGGGTGCAACCCTGAAAGATATAAAGTGCACTTATCAGCGCAAGCCAAAATTAATCTTCAATATGTTTTGGGTGAAATTTCGCATATTGATGCCATGTATGCAGTAACGCAAAATATTTGCCTTAAATACTTTATGGGGACTTTGGAAAGAAACATGTGGATGTGTCCCCTTGATTCTATAAAACCGTGTGATATAAACAATTGAAAAGCAAATGCTTGTGGATATATGAAAGGCTAAAAGATACTCCCTCCGTCCTTGAAAGTAAGGGAGAGAAGCATTCAAATTGTGTCATCCAATATTAGGGATTGAGAGCTCTTCCCCCTTAAATTATGTCCTCAAATTGTGCCCATGCATGCAGATACACACAGATACATGCGACCACACATATTCCAAAACAAAAATGAGGCAAATCATTCCCTATAATCGTGATTAATCAATGCATGCATGTTGCTAATTAATAGAGACAGTATTAAATAAGGGCATTAGAGTCTTTTGGCAGAAACCATAATCTATCATAAAATTTCTTCTGTCCCTTATTTTCCAGGACGGAGGGAGTAATGTTTTGCTTGATTGTGAAGCTGTATAAAAGTAATGGCATGATCGCTACTGAATTCATGTAATGTTGCCTCAGCAGGAAAAAGAAGCAAAAATATATGTCATGTTCTGACAGCAGAGGCTATCTATTGATGATTAGCTTAGCTGCATACAGGGAGGCCAAAATTTGCCATGATCATCCTAGAGTTGACTGAAGATACATACATGTTTCATATGCAGCGCCTAAGACGTGCCAAAGCACCACATACACGCAGGCGTCAAGCACCCTTCCCCCTCCCCCAAGGTAGGCGATTGACAGAACAGGTGGTGCGCGTGGCACCCCCGTCCGAGCGCAGCCACACTCGCGCCTCGCCCTCGCTGACAAAATTCGTCGGAATAGGTGGCGTCCGGCGAGGCAAGCACTCCCATGGACAGAGTATTTCTGAATCGACAAGCTTGCGGAGCGTACCTGGCGAGGGGCTGGAGGTGGGAGGGGTCGCAGTGGTCGGTCCAACCGCAGTCGAGGAGGAAGCGGGAGCCGTCGACGACGAGTAGGTAGCAGAGGGCCCCCTCCCCGCATGTCCCGGTCAGCGGCGTCACCTGCACCGACGTCCCCATCTTCGTATTTGCCATCCCCGCCTCCAGATCTCATATTGGCGAGAGGCATTGGGCTAGCTCAGAGCACGGCTCACCAACAACGGCTGCGACGGTAGGGGAAGAGACAGGGAGCAAAAATAGGAGAGGCGAGAGAGGGAGGCGAAGAAGAATATGGCGAGCGGAGGAGGCGAGGAGGCAGTCGTGCTCCCGCGGGTGCGGGGGCGAAGCAGAGGGCGCGTGGGGCTCGAGGGTGGTATGATCTAGGGTTTGGTCCTAGTGGAGGAAGGGCAAATGGATCCGAGTCGGACGATGGGGAGTGGACTGGAGTGGCCGGGGAGGAGGACGCCGAGGGAAGGAGCAGGACGCTGGGGGCTAGGGTTCGGAGAAGGAGCAAGGACGCCGGGAGTGGGTTTGGGGAGGAACTGAACCATATCAAAGCCATACTCATCATTGATTTTTTTTTCTAAAATCGTCTGCAACATGGTCACATTATAAATGATTTTAGCTAAAAACAGTCTGTGATGACCCCGAGCCTCATCACTGACTGTTTTTGCAAAAAAATCTTCTGTAATGACTCCTCATCACAGACTGTTTTTGAAAACCATATGTGATGAGGGGTCTAATATGAGTTCTTTTGTAGTAGTGAAATGTGAGGACCGCAGCGACGTGAAGAATGGCCAGCCATGAGGAAGAAGAAAGGAAGCTTTGACCTTGGGAATAAGGAAGGAAGCCAATGGGCAAGATGGACATTACAAATGTGAATTTTGGCTATAAAAATTAGGAAGAAAACACCATAATACAAAAGGAGTGGCAAATGTTGATTATTTCCATGAATTAGGTGGCAAATCACGAATTCTAATTTTTTAGATGAACATAAATTCTAATCTTTGAAGTGACAAACCTTGAAGTGACCATCTTTAGGTTGATAAACAGTTGATTTTCTCGTGTTATTTTGAGAAAACTCACAAAATGTCATTAAATAAATACACAATTCACAATATGCCACTCATTATGCCATTTTCGATGTTCTAGTACTTTTTCGAAAGCTTACTTCGAGGTAGATCAAACTCAGATGGTTTTCGCGAGGCTCCAAAAGAAGTGTCGACCCCAAAAAAACGTCGTTTAGGGCCTCAAAATGGCCTCCGAAGTTTCAGTTCCCGTTTTCATCATTCGTTTGCCATCCAGTTTGAGTTTTCTTTCTTTCCAATTTTTATACTATTTGTTTTCAGTCCATAATTTAGAGTGTGCTTATATATTTGATTGTTTATCCAAAAACAATTTTAAAAAATATTTTAATTAAATTTTATTTTAACTTGTGTGGCCGGTTTGCTGGCTCAAAGAAGTGCGACTTCTAAAACTTGTAGTAAATTCTTTCATGTGACATGTATATTCAGATGCACCCCTCAACACAAATTGATTGGTCCAATTCTCATGACAACTTCCACCAAATCAAAGATCTATTAATTTGTATATGTATTTTTTTTACAAATTTTTCACATGTATTCCTTATAAAAAACATTAAAATTCTCTATTAAAAATTTAAAGTGAAATTTGGTCCTAAAAACATCAAAACTGATTGAATTTATGGTAATTTCGCCCCAAAAAAGGTGAAATTTCTCGAGATCACTGTAGCAATATGAAAATTTTATTTCGCCAAGATTTCCAAAATCTCACGCGGTCCTGCGCACGATAGATCTAAAAACAAAGAGCATTTGTTGTATAGAGTAGGGCCATAAAAAAATCTCGAGTTACTCGAGCTCAAACTTAATCCCGAGCTTGTGAGCTTCAACATGCCGAGTTAAATATCGCTTTATGTTAATTCTTACGAAGCTTACTCGAGTCGAGCTTAATCTTTTCTTATTGTTGAAAATCAATGCATATTGAATTATTAATTTTTTCCCTAACTCAAACTCGCTCGAACTCAGTTCAAGTTCTTACTGAGCTTGGAAGTCTAGATTCATTCCACCTCGACTCGTTTACCGCCCTACTAAGAGAGATCATGCTATGTAGTAGGGCTCGTAGCATAGGGAAGGAGCTAGCCAGCGGGAGAGCTCACAAAACAAGGCGAGCTGCGGCCTGCAGTTCCCGAAGCCGCAGCGAGACGAGCATGCACTGGAGCTGGGGAAGCGAAACCAAGCCCTGAATCCCTGATACTGATACATGCAGATGCAGCAGCAGCAGCAGCATGCAGCATACATTAACCCGGCGGGCGGAATTGAAGCGGAACCTGCGCGCGCGTACGTGCCGGCACTTGTCGCGCCTCGCTGCAGCAACACGACTGCGCGGCACACCACGGCCGTTTCGAGCGGGCCATCCATACATCTGATAGAGAAATGCTTATGTGTGGTGCTGGGTTCGATCTGAATGCGTGTCCGATGCACTCTGTCACTCTAGCATGACTGGTCCCTACGTCCAGGGCGACATCGAGTTGGTACTAAACGTAATAAGTTACGCACAAGTATTGGCGACACTCTCCCCGTATATGGGGCGGCGTATGCCATGCATGCACTCTTCCTGTTGGTACGGAGTAACTTGATTGATTCCGAATCAAAGCATGCATACGCTTTAATTCAGGCTTCAGCTGCAACCAGATCGTTAAGGCAAACTTGCATTCCATTTGACTAGTGGCTAGTACCACAAAGAACTACTCCAGCTAGTAACATCAGCACACGTACGTAAACGAGACAACCGCATAAAACTAAGATTAGAAGATAGTAGTACACGAACGGTAAAACTGACGGCAGGAAATAATCCCTGTGCCACCTGAACGTAGCAAAAGCACACTGGACTAGTGAGATGCCCTAAGGTCGATCTAATGCATGGGATACGTGCGTGTAGATGCAGGGCTACTGGTCTAGACTACTACTTGTACCCGAACGGGTGCTGCTGCTCGAAGTTGGAGGCCTGCGGCGCGGTTGCACCGCCGCTGCCGCCGCTGCCACTCTCGTCCCCGCCGTTGCCGGGCGCGTACACCCCTCCGTAGTACGCGGCCATCCCATGCTCGCCGCCGCCGTACATCTCGTACTGCCCGTACTGGCCGTGGTGCGGCGGCATGAAGAACGCGTGGTGCGGAGGAGGCGGCGGCGGCACGGTACCCCCGTACATGGCCGGGTGCATCTGCATGTCGTGGTGCGCGGGGTGCGGCACCATGGCTGCCGGCGCCGCGCGGGACTTGAGCATCGGCGGCATGCCGTGGCCGTGGTGGTCGCCCCGCGCGGAGCCCACGCCGATGCCGACGCCGCGCGCCTCGCCCTCGAACTCGCGGTAGCGGTGGAGGTAGACGCTGAGGGGCTCGACGTAGTCATCGAAGCCGAGGCGGCTCATGGCCCAGAGCACGTCCTCGGCGGTGATGGTCTTGCGCTGCTCGCGCTGGCACCGCTCGTTGGCCTCCCCCGTGATGAAGCTGATGTACTCCGACACGCACTCCTGGATCGTCTCCTTGGCGTCGTCCGAGATCTTGGCGTGCGCCGGCAGCACGCGCCGCATGATGCGGATCACGTTCGCGATCGGCATCAGCCGGTCCTGCTCCCGTATCGCAGGCGCCGCCTGTGCCCCCGCGCCGACGTTCCCGTCGGCCATAGCGCCAGGGAAGCCCGCCTCCATTGGCTAGCTTGAGATAGCTAGGGCTGTTGGCGACGTGTGGGTAGTAGTACTATCAGCTGGTGGCAACTGTTGCTTGCTCGCTTGGTGGTGTTCTTGTGATGTGTGTGGATACGTTAAATAGGAACCTACGAGGTGTTGACCAGGTAGCTAGCTAGAAAGGCATGCACCAAGGTGTCACGGCGCCTGTACGTAACAAGTGGCGGAGGCTGCTCTGTGAATTACTGCCAGGTTTTCAAAACCGATTTCGAAAAAATCGTTCGAAAATTAAAAATATTGAGTCAAAAATCGCTCGAAAATCATTATAAACTGAAGGGAGAATTCAAAATTTTTGAAAAAAATAAAAAAAAAATCTAAAGTCAACCAGTTTTCAACTAGTCGGTTTTGACCGAAAATCGATGGCCAATTGGTGGGTATTAACAACTGCGGCGTTGCGACAAAATTTGTACCTAAAATCGGTCAATTTGATCGAAAATCGACCGGTTTTACGTCGCATAATTTTTTTTTTGAATTTTTTGATTTTTTTTAAATTAGACCGGTTTACCGACCGGTTTTAAATATCGAACTGACTTGGTACAGTCGAAAACCACACTTTTCGAATGGTTTTCGTCGATTTTGTCAACGCTGCTCCATCTGTGGGATGCATGGGTCGTCACATCCGAAAAAGATGCAACATAAAAATGGACGAATTGTGGAGTGCTCCTATAAAGTATCAACAGTTTTATCTGCGCAACCCATGAAGAAATTATCCAATCAGTCAAAGATGAGGCCTCTAACTGGGTATTCGCAGGAGCGAAGCATCTCAAAATCCTGTTATACCGTCTTCCCCAGTAATTTTTCTCTTTTCTTTCAATGCAGTCTCCTGCGCCTTGTAATCTCTTTAAAACAATGTTTCTTTTTTTTCCCTTCTTAATATAATCATAGCTCGGCTGTTAAAAAAAACAGTACATGCCAGATAGTATGCATATCTGCATATGTCGAGCGCTTGCATTTTCAATCACTTTTCTTTTTTGAAATGTATAAAAAAAATCCCTGCTATCACCGGCGACATTCATGCATTGATCCATGGAATCGTTAATGAAAGATTAATTGAAACAACGGTGACCAACCAAGTACTTTTGCTGTTTCCCAACACGCTTCCAATATTTATTGCTTCTCAGATTTACCTCAAGTCAAAATGGTTCTCTCCACCATTGGATACGCACTTCATCGAAACAGTAACTTCGAATATTAACTGGCCTAGCAGTGGATGCAGCTGGTGTGGCAAATGTGCTTCCTAGCATGCATGCGTCTGCACTGCGCTCACCCTGGCAGAGTCCCAAAACCATGTACTGATAAATTGTCAGGTCGTTTAAGAATCGGGCTTGCGTACACAGACATGACGCGATCATAAGCAGTCACTGGCCACACGGACCACACTACTGACTACTTGACTAGTGAGCGAAAGGGAAATAGCACCACAAATTTTCACAATCAATCATCGCCATGCCTATGCCGGAGCAGGTGGGCCGCTCCGCCCCCGCCCGCGTGGTGCCTTAGAGCAAGTAATCTTGATTGTGATTAACAGTAAGAGTGACTCTTATTTAGTAGTCATCTTGGCACAAGAACATAGTTAGATTATTTATATACAAGAGAGAAGAGATAATTATTGCACAGCATATAGAGATAACCTTTAAAAACAGCTTATTATATAAGTTGTCTTTTAGCTTACTCTAGATGACATGAATGAAAGATGAAGTAAGTAGTAGGCTTTGCTATTGTACTTGCTCTTACTGCGCAGCTGCACAGGCCGGCCACATGATGACTCAGAGAAGAGCATGAGAGTAAACCGTTGCATTACGCACACAGGTCTTAAGAGTTTGTCATGGGGACGACGATTGCACCTTACGCCTGCCCCGACAAGGACTCGAGGTACCCCTCATCTCGAAAGCCGACCAAGGGTTCCAGAACAACAAGGCCTACGATTTGTCCCCGAAGGCCCACGCCGCGAGGAGCCGAACCACTTCGATGGAGTCATACTGGAAGGCCGAAGGGGGTACACCAACGAGGCATGAGGGAGACAAACGGAAGCCCTACATCAATAGTCATCATAAGATCTATAAGCTAGCTAGTTTGAAAGAAAAAAAATCTTAAGATCCCTAGTAACCAGAGGTCCTGTAGGGGCATGCTTGTTCCCCTCACACACCTACTTTAGGCCTCCGAACGTACCCTCTTCGTGGATACCCCTTCAAATACCTCTTGAACTGTTTGGTCCGTAATCACAGCAGAGTTACTCCCTCCATTTAGAATTACAAGGACTATAGGTTTAATAGTCTTGTTTAGAAATATAAAGTTTGTACGTGGATTTAATGAAATTTTTCTTACTATATCTCTATTTATTATCTCTCAACCATATAGATTTATTAATTATCACCCACACAGTATTATCTCTCATTTTTTAAGACAATTAAGTGGGAGCACCGTAACCTTAATCCATCTGCGAAGTAAAAAAAAACGCCTTGTATTGAGAGGGAGTACATGCATCCAGTGTGGTCGTAGTCGTGCGGTGCTGGAGGCTTCGCCTGAGCCGGCGAGTTTGCCCCATCCGCGTCGATAATCTGCGCCAGAATCCGCAGCAGCTCGCCGTCAGTACGAGTCGGCGCGACCGGCGCTCTGCTGCTGCTCGCGTCCGCAGTGCCGCCTCTCGCGGCCTCGTGGTAGCGGCGAAGGTAGGTCGCCATGGGCTCGGTGTAACGGTCGAGACCGAGGCTCCGGAACGACCAGGCGAGGTCCTCGGCCGGGTGGCCAAGGTGCGGCGCTGCTACCGCCTGCACCTCTCGTACGCCTCGCCGCTGATGAACCCGACGAACTCGGCCCCGCAGTCCTGGGCGAGTTCTTGGCGGAGCCTGAGATTGTGGCGTTCGCCGGGAGCACGTCAGCACGTGTGGGCCTGGGGCATCATGCGCACGATGCATGCAAGCGTCGTCCGACGCGTCATGATCCGGCCTCTCCTCCTCGCCGCCACCATCAGTAGTCTTTTTGCGCCCTCACAAGAAAAAGAAAAACGGCAAAACAAGAAGTTTTTACACAACTAACTAATTAAGCAAGCTTTCGTATAAATTAATGCTGGTTAATTACGGTCATATGTACCACGGATCTTGCTCGAACCACTGCGTCCCATTCTCCTCGCACTCTCTCAGCCTTGTGATCGATCAGTTGGCGATGCATGGCTCTAGATCTTGCAGTCTCGCTCTGGGTTTCCTGGCATTTTGTGGTTCTTTTCGGGCTGTGCAGGCTTGGACGCACGCACATCATCCCATGTATGCAGTATGCATGCGCGCGTCATGGATGGACAGTGGCATGCAACTGGCAAAGAGGCGCCGCGCGGGGTGCGCATGTGTCGGCACGGTCGGTGATGGCGTGGAGCGCGCGCGAGTCACCATGCGTATGCATTGCCGAATCAGCAGGGACAAAGTCTTCGATTCCCAGGGTTTGGTCCTTTGCAAAATCAGCGAGACAACTTTGGTCCAAGATAAAATGAAAAACCCAGGTTAGGTTAGAGTAGTGCTTTTATGCTTTTACTCCTAATATACAAGTAACTAGCAAGATGGCTCGTGCATCTGCGCGGCTAGATTTCTTTTAAAATTTGTAGTATTAAATGATATAACTTACATAACTGAGAATATATTAACGTATTTTGTAGACTATTTAGATTTTTAAGATATCATAAACATTAGAAATGAGAATAGAAACTTGAAAGAAAATTCAACATGAGAACGTAATTGAAGTATAAGCTTTGGTGGAAAAAAATCATTGAGCATAATAAAAACTTATATAGAAACTCTTCATCTTGCATAGATCATGGAGCTATATATCCCTATTATTTCTCTATCAATAACTCTTTTAAAAAATATATATAGCATATGTACCTTTATTTAATCTCAACCAATATTCTGATTATTTTACATGGTATTAGAATACATTGCTCATGTATACACTGATACATCATGAGTGACTTACTTTGATCTTATCTTCTTCACACAGTGACTATCCCATCGAACCGTGTATCTTCTATCTCTTCTTGATCGCTCACAACTTTTCTGCTTCAATCTCCAATAGCAATCCCAATTCTTGATCAATCCCTCTCAATTGCTACCCTTTTTAATGCAATACTCTACCACATAGCTATCTTTTATTTTTCTCCAATTATTACTTAATGCCGAATGTTGCGACATCAACATGCATACATGTACAACTGTCGCTTATCCCTACCGGGGACACCTATCATGCTCTCATGAGTGCTTCTTATTTTGATTCATATGAATTCATACATGTATATACACATGTAGAATGTTATACATGCTCGACTTCTGTTTATCCCATGTTAGTCGGTTCTCTTATTTGACGCTGGCCAGCTCAACAATGTTGCTTTCTCACCAACCCAATGGATTTATATCGTTTGTATTTAGTTTTTTGTATTGTACTTGACATTTTCTCTTTCTTTTAATCGTATGGAAATCAAATTGCTATTTTTATTCCAAATTTCAGTTTTTAGTTTGAAATTCATATAAAATCTAAGTACTAATTTTTATTACGAATTTTAGTTTTATATTGATGTTTGTATGGAAATCAAATTACCAATTTTCTAATAGATTGCTAATTTGTAGGATCATATATGACAGAGTTTTTTTATATAGTTTTAGGTTGGAATCGTATGCAAATCCAATTGATATTTTTTATTTTATTTTATTTTCAATTTAAGCTATTTAGGGATTTTACGATAGAAATCAAATTACTAATTTTATTTAAGTTTTTTATTCCAAATTTTGATTTTAGGTTGGAATTCGTATACAAATCCAATTACTAATTTTCAATTAGTTTTTTTTTCAAATTTCATTTTTATTTTGATGTTCGTACGAAAATCAAATTGCTATTTTTATTTTATTTTATTACTATGAAATTCAGTTTTTTATTGTACATGACGTGAACTCTTTCTTTTAATCGTATAGAAATCAAATTGTTATTTTTATTTTGAATT
Organism: Otatea glauca; assembly: GCA_036346275.1. Lineage (NCBI taxonomy): Eukaryota > Viridiplantae > Streptophyta > Magnoliopsida > Poales > Poaceae > Otatea > Otatea glauca. The sequence goes on from CM070714.1 coordinate 47,446,018, forward strand.
TCAGTTTTTAGGTTGGAATTCGTATACAGATCCAACTACTAATTTTTATTTAATTTTTATTCCAAATTTTAGTTTTATTTTTATGTTCATATGGAAATCATATTACTAATTATCTTTTATGTTTTATTGTACTTTATATGGATTCTTTCTTTTAATCGTAAGAAATCAAATTTCTATTTTTTAAAAAAAATTATTCCGAATTGCAGTTATTTTTGTATATTAAAGGACACAAACTCTTTCTTTTAATCTAGACCGTTATAATATGAACCCACCATGATCAACGATGTAGATATTTCTTTTTTCCTCTGATTAATGTGGAAATATCTAGCCTATTTTTGTACTGTAAAAGACACAAACTCTTTCTTTTATTCTAGACCGTTATAATCTGGACCCACCATGATTAACGATGTAGATCTTTCTTTTTTTCCTCCGATTAATGCGGGAATTTCTAGTCTTGAGAACGGATATGGTGTCTTCTTTTGAATCTGCTTTAATATTATAATTAATAGATCACCATCTACCCTTCATTTATACTTTAATATTTGTGTAACTTTTTTTTAAAAAAAACATAGAAGCACCTCTCCCCATGATCTGGGCTGGATCAGATTATGACAGGCCTTCAAACAAACCCATCCTAACTATATTAAAGCCCAAATCTTTTTTTTCTTAGAATGGAGTACTTCAACAGGAGAATTTCTCAAAGCAATTGAAACTTTCTTACATTTTTTTACATAGGGTAGTCTGTACTAAAATAAAGGTATTTGGGCTTTTCTCTAAACTACCTTAATTACCTTAAGGTTTTGAACACAAAAATTCCATTAGATTCTTGTTGCTCCATTTGACAGAAAAGGCGAGCAGGACTGGTTGCGCGCCACTGTGTAGTTGACGACAAATTTAACCTATTGCATTTTTTTTATATCCGCTATGAATGCACATGAAGAATTTATGTGTTACTCACATGTAAACGACAAAACTATGATTCAGCAAAAATTCCACTAGATTCCTGTTGCCCCGTTGGACATCAAACACTACTGCGGATCGGGCATGCACAAGCGGTTCGAAACCGCTTTCAGAAGCGGTTTTAGAACCGCTTGTAAGCAACCGCGAGTGATACCTCGTCGGGTATCACAAGCGGTTCCCCGAACCGCTTGTGGTTCGACATTTCCACAAGCGATTGGTGTTACCAACCGCTTGTGGAGAGGTTCTCTCCAAAAGCGGTTGGTGTTACGAACCGCTTGTGAAGAGGCTCTCTCCACAAGCGGTTGGAGTTACTAAGCGCTTGTGAAGAGTCTGACAGCGTAGTGTTTTGATTATATTCAATATAGAATATGTTTTCAGAGGGGTTTTTGATATAGATTTTGACAATTAAAATAAATAGAACTTCATGAGTTTTTTTGACACACTTAAATATATATATATATATATTAGTCATGAGTATTCATTCAGATAATTACAGACTAAAAAATGAACAAGTTGATGAACACATGAAATAATAAGCCACTTTTACAAGTTTCAAAGAATAAAAGGCGAATCTTGAGCTTATTTCTTGCGTATGTCGCTCTTTGTGCCCTTGGTCGACGTTGATGTCAGTTCACCTGTCCTTATTTCAGACAATCTCTCCAACCATTTGCGTGGAACTCGCTTTGGTGGATACAATCTCGCCGACAATAAATCCGATGAGTTGTTCTTGGATTGCCGCAACCCGGTGCGGCGGGATCACGTCTTGCACATCGATGTTGGGCTGACAAAGCGGGAGGTAAATAAATCTCTGGACATGTAATTATTAAAGTGTAAGTACTAAGAAATTGACATGTGCACACTACCTCGGCGTTGGTTGTCCGCACATCACCGTGGGTAATACTTTGTATATAGTGGCACACATAATAGCCACATAGGTTGTTTCCACCCGTCTGTTGTAGAACCTGCGATGATGTAACAACCCAAAATTCAATACAAAACAGAAATGCAATATTAAAAATATCCATATGATTTATTGTCATGTTTTCTGATTTTTCTTGAAATAAAGAAAATTCTTTTGGCCTTTTCCTATTAAAAGAAATCCAAATTCTCAATATAGTAAAATGGTAAAAGACAAAAGGTAAAAACCTAAAGTCAGTAAAATCCTTAAAAATCTCAGAATCATGATTATGCCACTTTCTCTGTCCTGGCATTAATAAAATAAAATAAAATACATAGATAATCATGAGGAGACAAGTGGAAATCTGAACCAAAAGATTTGTTCAGGATTTTTTCTTACTTTAACCAGAGTTTAAATTTTAACCATGCTGATATATTAACTTAACCCAACCCTGGTAAAAATATCAAGAATTTATCTCTTCATTTAGTAATTTTTGAAATTCAAGAACAGTCAATCTTAAAAGCTGGAAAATGCAATGTCAGAATTATTAAAAATAAAATATCAGATATAAAATTATGAAATTTTATTCAAAGTATATAATATTAATACGAATCTTGACAAAAAGTTTCATAAAATTATAAATTCATTTTAACCTTCAAATAAATGCAAGACAGAATCAGCTAAAGTCTTCAACAGTGCATTGTCAGATTTTCAATAAATAATTTAATTGTCAAAATTATCTAAAATTTTTACTATACCTTAATATTTACCTTGCCGACCTCTGTAAAATTTTTTATAAAATACCAAGTTTATCTTCTAGCCTAAACTTCCGGTTTTACCCTGACCTGTCCAGAATTATTCTGAGCTCCAACCTTTGTCTCGCTGACGTGTGGACCCGCCTGGACAGCTGTCCCTGCTGCCGACTTCTTTTTCTCTCTCTGACCGCCCGGCCCCACCTGTCAGCTCCATCTCTCCCGTTCCTTCCCGTTTTCTCTCGCGTTTCTCTCTGTTCTCTCGCCAGAGCTTCGCCGCCTTCCCCGTTTTGTCTCATTCCCGCCGCAACTCTTCGCCCGAGGACGCCAGCACGTCGCCTAGACACGCCGCACCTGCCTCAGTCTTCGTGCTCTCTCTCACGCGCTGAGGAACGACCGAGAGAGCTCGTCCGAGCCATCGCCTTCACCTCCCCGTTCAAACACTGCACCAACAGCCTCCATCGTCTATTTAAGCGATGCCAAAACGTCGCAAACTCTTGAGCATTCACCTGGAACCAACAAAGCCACACCAAAACGCCTCATCGCCGCTAACCACCGTCTTCTTCCCCATCTCCGGCCAAAAGCCCGAAAGGGGAAAAAATCACCTTTGCTCCACCATAGTCCATCTCGCCTCGAACCAATTCACCTGAACCACCTTTACGCTACCAGGAACCACTTCCCGCCACTGGTCCGAGCTTTCCTTCACCAGTGAGCTCTCCCACCGAGTTCCTTCCGCCGCCGCCGTCGCAAGGTGAGAACCCCCTTTCGCTACCCATTTTCTTGATCTAAAGCCAAAAACCGAACCCTAGAGACTTGTTGATGCTCACTGTGGTAGCCATTCGCCTCGGAACGCCGCAGTTTAGCCGTTGCGCCGGTGAGCCGTGAGCTCCGCCGCCCCTCTCCGGTGGCAGGCCGCCTCCGGCCACCCCTAGCCGAAGCGCCACCACCCATAGATGCGCACGGACCCACTGAGCAAGAATCTGGAACCCATTCCACCCCTCCGACCGTGTTTCGCCGCCGGCGAACCTCGCAACCATGCCTCTGTCTCGGGTCACTGACAGCCGGGTCCACCCTGTCAGTCCCTTGCGTGTGTTGTGTCTCTGCCGCGCGGACCCCAGTGGTTAGTCTCGCGCAGCTCTGACAACTAGGTCCCGATGAGTCACCAGCATCACGCGCTTGACTGGCCGCCACCGGGCCCGCACGCCGATGCCTCGCACCAGCGCGATGTGAAAAGGGAAAGCGCCTTTCGGATGCGAAGGCGTACTTTCCGTTTTTAGTAAATTTACTAATTTTCTGTATTTACAAAACCGAATGCATTCAAACTTAAATATCTTTTGAACTATCCAACCAAATGAATTGAAATAAATTTCTAAATTCATCTAAAATCATGTAGATTCAGAATATGCAAAAATATTTCAAAATTAATTCTGTTTGAATTTCAGATTTAAATTTAAAGAAAGAATTTGAAATATGTTGTGAATAGAATTTCTGCAATTCAACTTCAAATTGAATGAAACAAATTTTATTAGACTCCATGCTTTGTTAGGAACCTGTTTATGCGAAAATAATTAGGGTGTACCATGGAAAATAATTGAAGTATAATATAGGGTAAGAAAGTAGTTCCATAATAGCAATTTAAATAATTTCAGAATTTAGAAATTGAAAATCCAGACTAATGAAACCTGTAAAAATGGTCTCTGAAAATGATAAATGAAAGTGAATTATTCAAGAAACTAAGATTGGCTATTATAAGAACCTAATCAGAAAATGTTCAGAAAACTTGTAAATCAAGAACAACAAATATGTTAATTCAAACAGTTGATTTTATTTGGTTCTTATGTCTGATCCTTTCGTTTTGTTGGAATTGCCATTTTATTATTATTCGACGTGTAGCACCCGACGAAACCTGTGAATTCGACGATCAGGAGTTTGACGTCGAGGATCATCAACAAGGCAAGCACCCCTTTGATCATATTGATCCCAGTTTTATAAATGTTTTCATTAAATGTTTTACTGCATACTTTATTTTACTAAAGTCTGCTATATTATGGGTATTGGTAGTTTTACCTGTAGACTTATGGAACTTCCTTGATAAGTATGAAATTGTGAACCTTGATAACCATAGAATAGCATAGACATTATTTAATGTCAATTTGGGTTAATCACACTTAGTGACATGCTTAGCCATGCTTAAAGCAAAATAAAATCTTGACATGATTCAAATGTTGGATATGACAACTTAATGGGTATGACCTTTCTTGGTTGGTATTTTGATCAAAAATGAAAACAAAACTATGATTTTGATGCGGGCAATTATTGGCAATAGCCGGGAGTACAAGGGACTTGTACGTAGCGTAGGGTGGAGACTATTGCCCGTGTCGGATTAAGGACCGAACTACGTGTTCGTTAAACCCAAGAATTTACCGTACAACCACAAGTGCTGGAATGGGACAGCTCTAACTTATTAAGTTGCTTAAAACTAGCTTTGCACATTGGTAGGCCGGAGTAGTACGAGCTTCTTCAGTGACTGGTTGCTCGGAGGGGCGCCCACACCGAGGTGTTGGGAGTCACGTTTGCTAATACAACGATGAATGCCATACTATGGACATGCTTAATCATTATTGTGCAAAGGATGCAAACATAAATACCATAGTACGGGTTTGATGTCACCGGGCTGGTGCAAAGTTAGGGTTAAACAATGTAACAGTTTTGTTATGATCTCCTTGCCGACACACCAAAGGAAGTGTGTTACTGGCCTGGCAAAAGAGGTTGATCATTACTTGTGGGTAAAGCTGTACAACTCTGCAGAGTGTCAAACTTTTCGAAAAGCCGTTCCCGCGGTTATGGGAATCTTGGTGCGCTAGCACTAGTTAACTGTTTTCATTTTCATAAAACTCTGGATTTCTACCTGGGATTGGTAGGAATGATTACTTGGCAATTTCTGCTGTGACAGTAGAAATGATTCTCGAAAATGGTTATGATACCCAGGTATTGAATTTTTACTTATGCTTACATTCAGTTACTTTCAGTATTAAGCCGCTTTTACTTAAACTTCGTTTTACAATCTATTATTCTGTATTTACATTCTAATTTAGCTTTTATGCAAGATAACCATGAGCCTTTCCTTGAAATGGCCTGCATATATAATAGGTTTTGCAAAAGTCTTGCGAGTACGTAATTACTCAACTTGCCCGTGTTGATGTTTTTAGGTGAAGAAACAGATTTCCCCGACGATACCTTTTATGACGCAGGATTCGGGGATGTGAACGATGAATTTTACTAGGGTTCTCCTTGTCAGTTGCTTGTGGGGATTTTGGGATAAAAGGCATACTACAAGATGAATGTCTCCACTGTTATGCTTTTACTTTTGGTATTGTAAGAATGTTATGTATTTGCTTCCGCTGTAATAATAAAGTTGTGTATGACTATGATATCAATTTGTATTTGTGCGTACTAGCCACTGATCATGGGACTAGTACTGTATGCACATGGTATCCATTTTCGATATTAGTTTATCGAAAATGGGGGCCTTACAGATGAAATTTGAAAAGAACACGATTATTGGGATGAAAAACTGCTACGGCATATTAATATTATTTAATACATACTCGAGTGCTTAATTGTACATCAAATTCGTTCTCGAAATCTCCTTGTTGCTTCTTTCGAAACCGTGCGAATGTGCTGTGTGATGCGTTAGTATGAATGGTAATTATCAGAGTTGGAATTAGCAAGGTATTTCAATATATATAATAAGGAAAACTATCGTATATATATGTGCTATATACCTGTTCGAGGTGTCAATGATAAATTGATATTTTTCACCGAGTCCTTTTGAGTCTTGAACAATGATCCGCCGCTATCAAGCTTGATGACAAGAAGGATCCAAAGAAACCTATTCATGTATTGCAACATATATGTAACTAGCTAGTAGTATTATAAATGCCTTGGAAAATATAAGAACGAGAGGTTGTATATATACGTACTCGAAGTTGAAGGGCAGAAGTAAATATGTACGGTTTGTAGTGTTGTCCCAAGAATGCATCGAGAATGTAATCTTCAAGATCCTTTCGGTTGTATCCAAAGACGAACTCGTTAACAATCTCTGGGTCGATGAAGCCCACGTTGAAGATATTCTCTTTTCTACATCGTTGTATCTCCATTCTACATAGAAAGGTATAAGTTTAATAGTTGCAATTTTATTGTACGAGAAAGCACACGGTAAAGGTATGAGCTTGACACTTACAGACACCAGCAGCTCATGAGAGACACGTTGATGGAGTCGGCATGGTAAATATTGTATAAGTCGTCAAATTCGAGCCATATAGTGCTGTCCCCGCGATAAAAATCATCTTCTTTGATACGGAGGGGGAACATCGTTCTTCCTTGAGCGGACTCTGTCATATACCATTCGTGAAATTGCCGCATCTTGGTTGGCAGATCCTTTATCTCATTTGGGTCAATCACTCCTACCAACCAAATTGGCATCTGACCTTTGTTGCCATTGGGATATCATCTATTAATCCAAGAGTTGCAGCTGTGGAACTGAGTCCTGCCTCCTTCATAAACCTCTCGAGGTTCTCCTGATCTTGGTCTCTCTTCTTCTTCTTTGCCGTCGCCGCCTGACCACGTTTATTCTTCTGTGTAGCCTTAATTATTGTCCGTTCATAGTTGGACGGCACAGGCAGCGGCTTTGCACGGCATGTCGCGAAGTGTTCCACCGCTTTTGGATCAGTTGGTACCTTTGGCTCTACCTTCTTTTTTGCGAAGTGTGCAGCCACTTTTGCTTTAGTGACCGCGTCACTCTCCTCCTTATTCATATCATATGCCCTTTTTGGAGGTTCCTTTACCTTGGTCGATCGGCTGGACTCCGCTTTCTTGGGAGCAGGTGGGGGAGCCTTAATTCTGTTATCGAGCTTCTTCCTCGGAGGAGATGGTGGAGGCGTGGTTTTCCTGGGGGGTTCTTTTTGTTTGAGATCTTTGGTGGTGGAGTAGGGCTTCAGTGGAGTGGGTGGAGACACAGGAGCTGCTGGTGGTGGAGTAGGGCTTCTGCTCTGTTTTACTGGCGAGGCATTGCGTGGCGGTGACGTTGGAGGAGGCGTGGGTTGCCGTGGTAGAGATGACGCGTTCATAGCAGCTGGAAATATGATGTACCGTTTGCGCCAAAGGATGATATTGTGGAGGGCCTGTCCAAGCTTGGTCACGTCGTCGCCAAAGGTGAGTACAGATGGTTGCGCCGTCTATAAGCCATAAGCCATAAGCCAAAACAAACATCAATTTTTCAGCCAGATAGTGAGAAGAAGCTCCAGCCCAATTTGCACTACGTGAGAGAAGCAAGGAAAACGATGCTTCTCGGGCTGGCTTGTGCTTCTGAAAATCCCACTTCCATACTACCCTTGCAACTTAACTTGTATTTACAAAAAAATGCCATCCGTTATATATATCAGAACAACCACTTTTTTCCTTCCAATTTCAACCCATCATCTCCCAGCTCCCACCGAGGCGGCGAACGCGCCGCCGGGCATAGTGACCTCCGGCCGCCGCGGGCGCGATTGACCGCCGGGCCGCGCGTCCTCCCCGAGCCGGCGTCGCCGCGTCATCCTCGCCGGCGTCGCCTCGAACTCCTCGCCGGGCCGCGCGTCCTCCCGAGCCGAAGGTCGCCGCGACCTCTCCTCGTCGAGCCGCCGCGTCGTCCCCTCGTCGAGCCTCGCCGCGTCCTCCCGAGCCGGGCCTCGCCACGACCTCCCTCTCGGGCCTCGCCGCAACCTCCCCTCGCCGGGCCGCGCGTCCTCCTCGCCGCGGACGACGCCTCGTCCTCCCCGCTGCCGGACGACGCCGCAACGCCGCGACCTCCCTCGGCCGGACGACGCCGACCCCCTCGCCGAACGCCGCGCGCGCCACGCCCCCCGCCGCGGACGACGCCGCGACCTCCCTGCTACAGCCGCGCCCAAGGTGAGGAAGGCAACAAGCAGTACAATTGGAGTGCAGAACATAACCACTACTCATATGGCCATATGGACATTTCAAGTTCAGTGAGCAGAATAACGCATTGCAAATTGTTTGTTCTGTACTGTTTCCCCCTTATATGGACCTTTGAACTACAATACCAAGATCGTTTTCCTACTTTTACATACAAATGGATAGCAAAAGAACACTGCTGCCAGCCTTGTAAACATGGATAGTAAAACAAAACTAAAGCTTCATCGATCTGTTTCTCCAATGCCTGCACATGTGAGAATGATCTACACTCCACATACAGTAGCCAGCTTGTTCTGATTGTTGTGTGAATTTGATTAGAAAAAATTAATTTTGTGATTGTTGTGTGAACTTGATTAAAAAAATTCTGTTATTAAATTGTTAGATTTCTGTGATCTGTGATTCAATTGTTAAGAAAAAAATCTGTTGCATGTTGGAAACATTTTTTCTTAATGCTGAATTCAAGTAGTGGCTGGAGAAAGCATATTATTTTTTTTGGTTACGATATTTCCTGTATCTTTGATAGATGGAACAAAAGGCAGTTTGGGATGTTGAGGCATCAAGGATATTCTGTGAAATTGCTGCCAATGAGACTCTTAATGGCAATAGGCCTACCAAGGCATTGAGTCCAACAGGTTACAACAATTTAATTGAAGAGTTTCAAAAGCGGTCGTAGGTTGTATACCAAAAGCAAATGAAAAATCGATGGGATGAATTGAAAACTATTTGGACAAACTTGGGTGTACTACTTGCAAAAAGCAATCGGACTTGGATGGGATCATGAGAAACAAACTGTAACAGCTAGTAAAGAAGAGTGGGATAGCATGATCAAGGTATTTCTCTTTCAAATGCTTTATCCATTTCATTCTCATGTTATGTTTTTGTACTAACGAAAACTGCTTTGTATGTGCAGTCCATAAGGACATCAAACGATTTGAAATGGGCCTCCTGACAACTTGCCGCTGCTAGAGACCATGTTCCAAAAGGCGAATGTCTCTGGAAGTCTTCGGTAATGCACAGTCAAGAGGAGGAGATCAGAATCGCACTGCACTGCAATAGCTTGAGATTAATGAAAACATTGTTGATTTGGAGAATGAAGCTCAGCGACCCTCACCTAGCCCCGCACCTATACCAAAGAAGCGTGGGCTCTTGCTATTGCTATCACCCAAAGAGGCCTAAGAAAGATACTTATGCAAAGGACTTCAAGAGATTTGTCGACCATGTCATTAGTGAAGACAAATCAGATGCATCTAGCAATGTCTCTGTGGCCAATGATATTGAAGCCATCATGGCTGAAGTTATCAAGTGTGGGGCGGCTGAAACAAGTGATGAGTACTACATTGCTACAAAGCTGTTTGGTAAACTTGAGAACCGTTGCTTCTTTTATGCTATGAAGACAAGTGAGGGGAGATTCCAATGGTTGAAGTGGCAATATGAGGATAGAAAGAGGCATTAGAAATGCTTGTGCACTTGCTTGAGACTATTTTTAAAATTTGTTTGTAATGGAACCTATGTTATTTGTAATGGTACTTATATTGTTCGTAATGTTACCTAACTTTGTTTTACATGTTACCTTTATTGTTTGTAATGTTATCTAAATTTGTTTTTAATGTTACCTACGTTGTTTGTAATGTTATCTAAATTTGTTTTTAATTATACCTATATTGTTCCTTTGTTTTTAGATGAGCACGAGTCAAAGTGATGTTGAGACTGATTCAAGTGATGGTGATATTGCTGCTGCTTTGAGAAAGAAGGAGGTAAGAAAAAAAAGACGGCATAGATTCTTGTATGCTGCTTATGTTACTATTGTGCATGGTGCAAAGTACCTTAACAAAAGGAAGAAGAAGGAGCATAGGTGTACTGGTCAGCAGTGGACCTTTGATACTTTAGGGTCTACAAAAGAATGTTACAAAATGTTTAGAATGACAAGGTCTTGTTTTGATGCATTGCATGATACCTTGGTACAACATTATGGATTGAAAGCAACAAAGTTTATGTGTTCTGAAGAGGCCATTGCAATGTTTCTGTGGACTATTGGTGGACCCCAATCTGTGTGCCAAGTGCACAATCGTTTCCATAGATCAACGGACACTATCCATAGAAAATTTAGGCATGTGTTGAGATGCCTAAATATAATGGCTGCAGACATCATAAAACCCATTGATCCCTATTTCACAACATTGCATGAGAGACTTCGTGATTCATTTTGGTGTAACTATGATATATAATTGGACTATGACAATGACTTTATTAATAGTATTTTCTATTATGTGCAATCTTTCATGTATGACATTCTCATTGTTAAAGTTTATCAATTCTATGAAAGCACTCAATTTCAGTTAAATCTGATTAAAATCAGGTAATTTATGATAAATCCAAACAAAATACACAATTTCATGTAAATCCCATCGAAATCATGTAGTTCATGCTTAAAACAGCTCTTAAACACGTTAATTACCCTTAAATCAGCACACTCAAGACTTAAAATAGAATTTGCAGTACATATGGGCTTTTCAGACATTCCACTCCCATCCAGCACCAGCCACAGGTTCACCAGCCGAACTAAACGAACAACAAGTCTCTTCCAGCTCCAGCCTCCAGCTCCAGCAGGCTAGATGGCTTCTTCCAGCTCCAGCAGCTTCTCCTTCAGCTCCAGCCAAAACAAACAGACCCTTACAGTCTGTCTCTCTAATTTCTGTTGCCAGCTATGGCTGGAGCGGAAGTATTGACGTTCTTATCCTGGAAAATGCGTAATTAAGATCTTCCCGTTTTCACACGAAAACGAACAACGTGGCAGGGGAAGGGGTTTAATTTTGTTGCGTAAACATAGTCGGCTGTGGCTGCTCTAGCGCATCGTTCAGCTCTGGCATCGTCGGCTCCGTACGTGTGGCCAACTCCTCAGGCGCGTCGTCCCGGTTGCCTTCCGCAAGGTTGTGGATGGCACACTGCATGCACGTACGTCCTCAGCCGAGACGCGCAGGCGCCAGCGTACTGGGGCATTGGGCGATCGACCAAGCATCCAAATTTTGTTTTCGTTTGGATTTCGCTCTCCTACTAAATCCGAAATTTTAGCGAAATTTCGTTATTTCGGATGAAATCTGGACGAAATTTAAAAGACAAAATTCAAATTCAGATTTTTTAACCAAAATTTTGGGCAAAATTGCCGAAATTTTGGCAAATTTCAACTGAACGAAAAATGATTCAAACGATGTTGGATTTTTTAAAAGAAATTGTGGAGGTTTCTAACACATAAGTGATGTTTCCATAAAAATTTCAAATGATTCTCAAGTTTGCAGGATTTTTAAAATTTTGAACATTGCTACTGTCCTGATAAACACTAATCGGCAAGTTTGAACCGAATGAAAAATGGTTCAAACAAAGTTAGGAAATTTTGAAATTTTTTGTCCATGGTTATGATGCATCACTAATATTCCAACAAAATTTAAAAATGATGATCAAGACCATAAATTTTTAAAAATTCGAACAGTGCTACTGTCCTGTTAAAAGTCTTACTGGCAAATTTGAACAAAATGAAAAATGATTCAATCCAAGTTAGAAAATTTGTGAATGGTACTGATGTAAAATTAATGTTTATATAAAATTTTTAGATGATTATCAAGCTTAAAGAATTTTTAAAAATTCTGACAGTGCTACGTCCTGATAAAAGCTTAATGATCAATACATAAATTTGCTTTAGCAATCAAAAAAGGTTTAGAATTTTTCAAAATTTTACAGAAGGGTGATAAGGAAATTATTAAGATCTCATAAAAATTTTGAATTATAATCGCACTCCAGTGAATTTATAAAATTCTTACAACTCACTGTACCATTTATGTTCTTTCTCTTTTTGATTTTTGAAATATAACAAATGAAGTTCAATGCTTACATAGATTTGATTGAGCAAACTAAAAACATTGAATTTTTTTGAAAATTTTATAGAACGTTACTGAGGAAATCATTAAGCATTCATAAAAATTTTCAATCATGATCACACTCGAGAAAATTTATAAAAAAATCTGACAAGGTTACTATCTCAATTATGTTCATTCTGTTTTTGATTTTTGAAAGATAACAAATGAAGTTAAATTATTTTGAAAAATTTTCTATATGATCCTAAACTACTAAATATAGTACCGTAAAATTATCAAATCATTATCAAGCTTGTATAATTTTATAAAAATCTAACATTTTTTAAAGATAACAAATGAAGTTCAATTATTTTGAAAAAAAAATTATATGATCCTAAACTACTAAATATAGTACCATAAATTTTTCAGAGCATTATCAAGCTTGTAAAATTTTATAAAATATGATAATATTTTTTTTCGAATTTTAAAATGTCTCAAAAATTCAGTTTTTCAACAAATTTTCGTAGAAGATGACTTTCTTAAGGGTTATTGGACCATATCCAGACAAATCCGGCCATAAAACAGCAAAAACCTGTCAAAAATCCCAAAATTTTGCCACAAAAAAACAAAATTACTGTGACAATTTCAAAAAATAAATTTATCCGGCCGGTAATTTGGATTTCGTGGTGGCCCAAAATACGATATTTCTAACCTTGCGATCGATAGCCTTGCCAGTGAGAGTGACGACGAGATCCTCCTTATGCATGAATGATGCATCACTGAATCATCTATTAGGTCCTGTTTGGTATGGCCCCAACTCCTAGATTCTTGGTAGAAGTAGGTAGAGCCATGCCAAACGGTCTAGCTCCTTAAAAAAATGAAATCCGGAGTCAAACGAATCTAGAGTAGACTATAGTTCATTTTTGTGGAGCGAGAGAAAGGCTGCTCCCCCACAAGAATCTGTGATCCCGCTACCCTCAAAATACCCCTCAATAAATCCGGTCTCGGGGCGGTTCCTCGTGCAGACCCCAAATCTCAAACCTCTCTCAAACCCTAGCTCATCCTCGGCCCGAGGCGACGCACATCCCCCGGCTGTTGAGTCCTCCTACTCCCACAAGCCACCGCAGCCCTCTTCCTCGTTCGGACCCGCCACCCGACGCCCAAACCCTCCCCAATCTAAAGGTACGCACCCTACTCGGTCCTCTATTGTGTGATCTATTCTTGGTCTTCGGGTGTTTCTGTTGCGATTTTGTTGCTTCCTTGGATCAATTGGTTCTTTCTACCGTTGGATTTCTTGATCCATGGAAAACTCAAGGAGAAATTTGTGCCCTTTTGTTCTGCAGGTGCAAGCATTACCGACAGAGATGCAAGATCATGGCACCCTGCTGTAACGAGGTGTTCCCCTCTCGCCATTGCCACAATGAGGCCATGGCACAGTAGTACGGTTTTTTGCTCACCATGGATGGGGAACTTGGTAGTTTGGCTCTACAATGTGTTAGTTTTAAAGTACCTCGGGTTTGGCTTGGCAGCATTTAGCCATGCCTTTTGGGCCTCATTGGCTTGTTCCAAGGATCACATCTGATCCTTTAGGCTTCTTGGTTTAAGTTTTTGCTTATTCGTTGTTGTGGGGATGCTTTGGCCGCGATGTCCGGAGGCGGAATGGTAGGGCTATTTGATTACATTTGCCCCCTAGGGTTGCATTTCTTGAGTCCTCGGCGCTGGATTTGGTCATTCTGGAGGTTGGAGGTGTTCTTGATTTCTCCATTCGAGCAGCTGGAGGTTTGTTGATTGTAGTGAGAGAAAAGAAAATGGAGGAAAATCAATGGTGGAGTCTGGTACTGCGGCTTTGATGACAACAATAGATCATTCGCTGGTGCTTACTGGCTGCAATAGCTTGGTTCTTGGTTGCATTAAGCGAAAAGGAGGGTATTCTGCACTTCAGCATCCGTTTAGAACTTTTGGGTGATGTTTGGTGTGTTTTACCGATTTGCAAAATTTTGATCGGTTTACGTGTTCTGAAAACGTTTAGTGTAGCATATGTGTTGGATGGGGAAAATGTATTTAGTTAGACATAGATTGGTTCTTTCTTTCATTTTTCATCCTAAAAGAAGCAAATGCTATCTGTAGAAAGGAACAACATACCCAACATAAGCATGGTTGGTACCAAATACAATGGATGGGAATGTTATTAGTTCATTCGTCTAACAAGTAACCATAAAATAATATTATTGATCAGTGGTATGAACCATTTAACAATGGTAAGAAAATAGGAATACTTCTTACAATGGCAAGAAAAATGTGTAAAGTTCAATGAATTTCACATCATTTTTTCAGTTTTGATCTGTTAAGAACAGTAGAATGCATAGCATGCATTTCGCTGAAGGTAAGAATGCAAAATTTGTAGAATAATAGAATACATAGTACCACTTTGTTGGGTCACCCTCCTTTTGAGGGACACATGATTTTTGCCAACTGTGACAATGCTTGATTCAATTGTTCAAATTGATATGCAAATTGCTCTCTTTCTTTGGTTGGAGGGTGGGGAGAGTCTGAATTCACTTGGTGGTGTTGGTGCGGTGCGCCGATGAATTGCATTGAGCCATTGACCTTCTGTTCCTCTATGGTTTCACGATTTTGTGCTTCCTTTACTCCACTAGACACATATTTTAAAGTGGTAAACTAATAATGCAGCAAATTAACTAGTCAGTATGGAATTCAATAATTAAACAATATTTTTATTTAATAGTGCTAGTACCAGTGCCAGTCTCTTATTATATCATCAACCAAGTATTTTTCATGGTCAAGTGTTACCGGTAAACTCATGTGTGTTTGTTTACACAACAATGGGTGTGATCAGAGAATACTTGGTACATTTACGCTTGGTTAATTGTTCCTTATCAGAAGAAAAATTGTTTTGATATCGCTCTTTCTTTTGCAGGAATTCATAGGTGATATTGGGATACCATCTTTTCCAACTCTGAGGTTTTTGAAGATGCTAACGATATTTGTACACCTCGACAAATACAATTGTAGTTGATACTTGTTACACTAGATCTGTACACTTGTTTTGCAAAAATTTCCATTTCTTCATCTTTTTTGGGGGGGCATAAGCTTGCAGCTTGCTTAGGACAATCTTTTATGAGATATGATACACAAACATTTTTGTTTCGACACTATTGTGTATTGACTATTAGGGCATAGTGATGCTCCCTCTCCAACATACTCCCTTGTGAGTCTCTAACCCTGTAAAAGAGAGATCAAAGTTAACCGAAAGGAAATACCGCAGATTGTAAGTGTAAAACTCATTTTGTATGTTTCAACCACATTCTATTAGCAAGTGTGTTGTCCTTCGTTGAATGGTGTTGGATTCAATCTAGAAATCGGCATTTCGTGTTCCTTCATGTTTACATCCAAGGGTAGTATAGTCTTTTTATACACAATTATCTCATTCTTAGATCCAGAGACAATCTCCTAGCCAAACATTTTCTTTGATAGCTCCAGATTCTTAGAAGAATGGATTCAAGTGAGAAGTTAGATCTAGGGCTACAAAATCCAGAGTTGAGCCATATCAAACACACCTCTTTGCCGCGGGCCGTCTGAAACCTCGAACATACGGTGCCCTCCCACGCACAGTCGCCTCGCCAATCGACCACGTTGCCACCTGCTGGCACACGAAGCAAGAATAACTGATCAAGTCAAGTGCCTACATATTTTGTGTAGCGCATGCACGCATACAGCCACAGAACCACTACTGGATCCAAAATCCAACGATTGGAGAATATATCATGCATGGCATGCCCATGCCCCTGTTATATGCTCCTCTCCAGTATTCAGGGAGGAATAGCAAAGTACGGTTACATCTAGTGCTTATGATGTTATTGACCCATTGATGATGATATGCACGCTGCGCGAATTCAGAGGGTTTCCAATGCACACAAAAGACATATTTGGAAAGCTTATCAAGTCTTCTTTCTAACGAATCAAATGGTGCAAGATTTAGAGCCTCCAAGGTGATAACGGGTGCTCGATATTCATGGCGTAGGATCCTTGATAACTCATGTAGCCCAACAAATAATGCCGCCAATACGCTATCGTGCAGCAATCTACAACGAAGGAACTCGCCTAACCACTTGTATGGTTGTTCTCGACGAACGGCTTAGAGATTCCTGAAGGGAAGCACACCAACGAAGGTCAATGATATGGTGAGAACCTTGAGAGACCATGTGGTGTCCCACCTATATTTGTGATGAGTAATTGACTATGTTTAAGCTCGTGGTGCTCAGATTTGAGTTTGAAATGAGTTAGCTTTGGTTGTGGCCTTGAGTGGTTTTGACCTCAAGTGGTCGGGGCTGTGAGTGAGTGGCCGTCGCCTTGACTGGTCTTGGACTTTTTGAGTAGTCGGAGCATCAGTGAGTGGTTGTGACTTTGAGTGATCGTGGCTGAGTGAGTGGTTATAGCCTTAGCTGATCGGGCCTTGGCTGGTCGGAGCCTTGACTAGTCATAGTCTTAAGTGGTCATGGACCAAGGTGTGTGTATAATTTTGAATCATGTGATGATTTAATTGCATATGTTATTGGACATTGCTATGTGATGTGTTTGCTTGTCGGTGATGGTTGCAGGACTTCAGAGCTAGGTCATGGTGAGGCGGAGGAGACTGGAACTAGGCTAGGAGAGATGAGGTCTAGACGGTTAAGGGGACGTCGAAAGATGACTGAGGTCGTGGAGTTGCTGCAAGCTGAGATGACAAGTAGATGGAGGAGATGCTAACTTAAGCCCTACTCAAGTGAAGGAGGATCGTTTGATCATGGGTTTGCGGGTGTAGTAATGGTTAAGTTAGTGGTGCTTTTAGATATGTGTGTCAAAACTAGTTATAATGTTGGGTTTCGGGTTAGCCCATGTATGTGTGATGGAGTGAATCCCAGCCCCTAATGAGGTTCTTTATGGGAGATTGCTCCGCGTATACTATAAATAGAGGGGTAGAGGATGGCTCTTCCAAAGGGTTTAGGGTTTGTGAGAAGGGTTTGTGAGAAGGATTTGTTTCCTTATGCTCTGTTGAGCGTTCATGCTCATCTAGTTGCCCTTCTTATGTTGCCAATAATGAATGGTCATTGGATGAATCTTTTATAGATCATATCCTAATCATCGAGGCAAGCTGCAACTCCCTCTTCAAAGTTTTTGCAAAAAAATCGACATTTTTGCTTGAGAAAAGAAAGATTTTCTGTTGATCGTGCTCCTCCTCGTTTGAGGGTTGTTTCCTTATTATTCTTGTTTTCTGTGATATGTGGGAAACTATCTAAGATCATCTTGATTATCAAATCCCCAAGAGTAAGCTCAGGGTAAAGATTGTGGTTTTTGTTCGGTTTTGATGCAATCTTTCCTAGATTCGAAAAATGTCAGAACTTTGACATCAATCTTTGTGATTGAAGGTTGAAATAGGTTCCTGACTTCCTTAGAAAGGTGCATACAAAATTTCATGGGTTTTGGATCAACCGATCAAAAGTTACATTGATTCTTGATTTTGAGATTGTGTTGATTTTCACCATCCACCCCAACATTGTTCATGCGACCACTATTCACTGAACATTGTTCATCCGAGCACTATTTTCACACTGGAACACTGGAACATTGTTCATCCAACCAGCTACTGATGCTAATGTTCATCCAACCAGTTGCCGATTCCACCATTCATCCAAAAAGGTGATGAGCTACTGTTCATTCGACCAGTTCATTCGTACTGTTCAGCCAACCTATTCTTTTAGCTAGAGAAGTGATTTGGACTTTCAAGGGGAATTTTATTTGGCTCCTATTCAGCAACGACAGACAGCAATGTAGCGCCCGGCTAGGAGACCATGGTAGTGCACTGTCATTGCTAGATCTACTCCTCCACCTCGGTTCACCCATCGTTGGTGTCTACTCCAGCGTTCTCCTTGTCCACCTATCCTCGCCAACATCATCGTCCTTGTCCACCCATCATCGTCAGCATCACTGGCTCACCTAGGACCACCAACATGTGTGTTGAAGAGGTGCTCTACTTCCTCGACACGTGAGGAGGGCTATGTGGAAGGAGGAGCCAGGCATCAAAGGGGAGGTAGGAGGGTGAAGAGTGACACACGATGTAGAGGGGACAACATTAAGGTGGCATTTGGTTGGGTGGATGAAGGTGGATGGGGTTTGGTTGGGTGGATAAAGATGGATGGGATATGGCCATCCATGGATTTAGAATCATCCAATTGTTTGAATGGGTGGATGGATGGGATATGGATATCTAGTTTTTTGGAATATTTTCTCAAGATGTTGGATAAAGTCATCCAAAGAAAAATGCCGGACGGCCTCATCCAGTTTGTTGCATGAAGAGGGGTACTCGGTCAAATTCAAATTTTGCCAAAGTTTACTCATTCAAATTCAACTTTTGGTCAAATTTTGTCTGAAAATTCAAATTTTGGTCAAACTTTGACCGAAAATTCAAAATTTGTCCAAAAGTTAATTTTTTTAAAAAAAATCAAATTTCTGCCAAGTTTTGTCCGAAAGTTCAATTTTATCTGAAAATTCAAATTTTGGTCTTTTTTTCAAAAAATCAATTTTCGGTCAAATTTTGTCAAAAAAATCAAAGTCAAATTTTATCCAAAGATTGAAACTAAAATTCAAAACCTTGTTTA
Source organism: Otatea glauca (assembly GCA_036346275.1). Taxonomy (NCBI): domain Eukaryota; kingdom Viridiplantae; phylum Streptophyta; class Magnoliopsida; order Poales; family Poaceae; genus Otatea; species Otatea glauca. Next base: position 47,465,105 of record CM070714.1, read on the forward strand.
CAACTAGCCCATCCATCCTCATCCATCCAACCAAACAAAAAATTGACTCATCCTATCCATTGTCATCCATCTGACCAAACAAAAAATTGCTTCATCCCTATCCACCCAACCAAACAACCACCTGGATGGCTCTATCCCATCCAGGCTGGATGGCCATATCCCATCCAACCTCATCCAATCAACCAAATACATCCTAAGTGGATATAGGTGTGGATGGAATAGAGGAGGGTGAGGGGAGGTGGGCGATAAGAAGAAATGTGAGGGCCGCATCGCCATGAAGAATGGCTAGCCATGGGGAAGAAGAACGGAGGCGTTGGCCTTGGAGAATAAGAAAGGAAGCAAGGGGCAAGATGGACATTCCAAATGTGAATTTTTGCTAGAAAAAAACACCAGAATACAAAAAGAGTGGCAAATGTTGATTATTTCCATGAATTGGGTGGCAAATCACTTGTTCCAATTTTTTAGATGAACATAAATTCTAATCTTTGAAGTGATAAACCTTGAAGTGAAGGGTGGTAAATAATTGATTTTCTCTTATTATTTTGAGAAAACTCACAAAATGTCATTAAATAAATACATGATTCACAATATGCCACTCATTATGAGGCTGAAATGTGGAGTCTAGGCCCACATATTAGTAGCATCAGTGGCACATAGTGACATACGAAGTTATTCAGTGGCATACTATTGATGATCAGGACATAGGCCCCTATCAAACTTACATATAAATAAAATAAGAGAGCACAAACAAATAGATACTTTATTGCCATGGGCAGAAAGAATGTTACATGAATGAATTCAATGTGTTTTTGGGGCACGCAGTCCATCCTATTTATGCCTATCTAAGGAGTGATAGTTAATGCCGCTAAAGTCGCCTTTTGTTTTCACGCACATGTCTTCATTGCGTTTTGAACCGTTATCCCTTGTACAATCGTCGTAAGTTACCAGATTCACCAATAACTATTCTCATGTTAATTACATGAAAAACTACCATATCTCCCAACCAGCTAACCTAGTCGGGGTTAGTACAACCATGTGACTGGTCACCAATGTCCATGATTATCTTTTGATCATAACTGCTAGTTATTAGCCTTCAATCAATTTGTCACTAAAGAGATAGGGTTTCCTTTTAATAATGAAAACAGTCACATCTATACTCCTTTATAATGCACCTAAGCATTCTTTTCTACATCCACCCCAAATAATGCACCCCACTAGAGATGGCCCAACCTTCATGCACCCAGCAAAACGTCCCCAGAAACTTGCTTCCATCAAAATTAACCTCTCAGATCTTTCCTCAACTTTACTCACCCACATCCGATGGCCATTGTTTAATGTGTCTTAACTCATCCCTGTGGCCCACAACAGATCTCCCCCACCTCCAGCATCATCTCAAGGAAAAGGAAACAAATATCCTGGAATTAAGGAAAAGGAAACAAACGTTTTAGAAAAGAAAAAGACCATATATTACGTGCTAGGAAAAGAAAATCGGAAGATAGGACACTATACTAATATAATGAATTACTCCTGTTATTTTCGCCCGTGAGGAATACTATCATCCGAAAAAGACCAAATTTTGGCTTGATCCTTCTTAGACAGATAGTCTTTTGGCCCAAATGGTATTAAATGCCCAAACACTAAATGAAGGCTATCACGTAACATGATTTTGTAGTTTTGGCGGCTACGGAGTAGGCCGGCCCATAGGCTTGGTTCGCATGGCGATCAGATTGTCTCGTACTACCATCTGTACAATATTCCCTCCCTCTCTGAATGATAGGCCATGACCCATGAAGATGCGAAGGACTCATCCAAGCCGTTCGTAATCATATCTATATATCATATAAAACTCTATATTTTCGGGAAGGTATGGCACGCTCCCGACTGCGTCACTACGTCGTCTTTTTCCCCTATAGATTCTACAGTAACCTTCTCTATAGACTCAAAGTATTATTGCACGTCGTTCACAAAGTCTACTTGGCTCGGCTTTCGCTTGTGCGTGAGGTCTCCAGGTCGAATCCTAGCCAAAACGTTTTTTTCTTCTTCAGATTTTCGGGGTTTTTTCGCGTCGGCTTCGCTAATTTAGTTGACCTACTAGATCATGTAATTTTTTGAGGAGGGTCTTTAGGGCGTGCCTAATCTACCATAAAAAATTTAGATCATGATCTGACTCCTGCGATTTTTAGAAAATCCAGCAATACTACTGATATATTTAAAGCAACTTCGCTACTTTAATTAAGCTACTAAATTTACAAATTCTTCAAAAGATTTCAGAAGGGGCCTGAGAGCATGCCTACATCACCATCAAAAATCCAGGTCGTGATCAAACTTATGTGGCTTTGAAAAAAACTGACAGTGCTGCTAATGCGTTTAGAGCAACTTCTCTGATTTAGATGAGCTATCGAATTTGTAAATTCTTGAAAGTTTTTGAGAAGGGCCGTGAGAGCGTGCATACGCTACTGTAAATTTTTTTGGATATGATCAAACTTATACAATTTTTTAAAATATGACAGTGCTGCTATTGCATTTAGAGTGATTTCACTAATTTAGTTGAGCTACTAAATTTGTAATTTTTTTAATTTTTTGTGAAGGGTCCTATGAGCATGGATGAGCTATCATAAAAAATATATTTCAGTATTTTTAAAACTTTTTGCATAAATATTTTTTTTAAAAATTCGTGGATATATTTTTTACAGTGATAGGCGCTTTCGGTTTCTTTTTTTGAGGTATTCCTAAAATAATTTTTTCTCTCTGTTAAAATCTCTACCTGTCTCAACGATTCTTTTCGCCCACGGCAACGCACGGGCCCAATCCGCATGTAGTATATCTCTATTAGTGGAGAGGTATGGCCGCTGCTCGCCCACACCGCCACATCGTGCATTTTTCATGTAGATTCTACCGTGAACTTCTCCCTGGACTCAAAGTATTAATACGCAACATACTTCATAAAGGCCGCTTGGCTCAGCTGGCAAAAGCTTTACCAACCGTGCGTGAGGTCTCCAGGTTGAACACCAGCCAAAGCATTTTTTTTTGCTGGATTTTCGGGTTCTTTTTGCATCGGATTTCCTAATTTAGTTGGCCTGCTAGATCATGTTGTAAATTTTTGAAATTATTTGAGGAGAGTATTCAGGGCGTTCATAACCTACCATAAAAAATTTAGATCGCGATCAGACTCCTGCGATTTTTAGAAAATCTGGCAATATTGGTGATGCATTTAAAGCAACTTCGCTACTTTAACTAAGCTACTAAATTAAAAAAAATTTAAAAAAAATTAGAAGGTCCTTGAGAGCATGCCTACACTACCGTCAAAAAATCAGGTCATGATCAAACATATGCAGTTTTGAAAAAAAAACAGTAATGCTAATGAGTTTAGAGCATCTTCACTGATTTAAATAAGCTACCAAATTTGTAAATTCTTGAAAAAATTTTAGAAGAGTCCTGAGAGCGTCCCAACACTACTGTAAAAATCTAGGTTATGATCAAACTTATGCAATTTTGTAAAAATCTAAATATGCTGCTAATGTATTTAGAGTAACTTCGCTGATTTAGTTGAGCTACTAAATTTATAATTTTTTGAAATTTTTTATGAAGGGTCTTGCGAGCATGCCTGAGATACCAAAAAAAAATTACTGTATTTTAAAAAATTTTGCATAATTTTTTAAAAATATTCTAGTAGATATTTTTTTTACAGAGAGAGACGCTTTCTATTTCCTTTTTTCCGAGGTATTCCTGAAACAAATTCCCTCTCTCTGTTGAAATATCTGTCTGTCTCAACAATTTTTTTCGCCCATAGCAACGAATGGGCCCGGTCCGCATCTAATAAATACTATTAATCGTGGGGATGTACGGGCGCCTCACGCGTCCCCAACATGCGGCGCTTTTCCTAGTAGATTCTACATTCCCCACTACATAGCCTCGTATATTTAATAACCCTCACATTTCACAAAGACTTCATTGCTCAGTTGGTTAACTCCTTCGCTTGCTAGTGGCCGGTCTTCGGTTCGAATCGGCCTGGCGCAAATGACCGTAGCTTCGCAGAATACTGGTGAGGCTACAGTTTTTTTTTTTTTTGGGAAAAGATAGAAAAGAAATTCACTATTTGATTGAACTATTAAATCAAGTTATAAAATTTTGAAACTTTTTTAGAAGGGTTCTCAAAACATGCCTAACATAACATTAAAAATTTGGATCATAATCAAACTTGTGCAATTTTTTAAAAACTCTGGCAATGCTATTAATACATTTAAAGCAACTTCCCTGATTTGGTTCAGCTACTTAATTTTCAAGTTCTTGAAAAAAATTTATAAGGGTACTGAGAACATGCCTACACTACCATAGAAATTTCAAATCATGATCAAACTTTTGCGATTTTAAAAAATTCTGACAATGCTACTGACATACTTCAAACAACTTCATTGATTTAATTGAGCTGCTAAGTTTGTAAATTCTTTAAAATTTGTAATAAGGGTCTAAGAGCATGCCTGAGCTGCCATAAAAATGGATCGTGGTCAAGCTTTTGTGACTTTTAGAAATTATGACAATTTGGTTTATTTTTTTAGGTGCTCTCCACAAAGAATTCTTTTCTCTGTTAGAATCTCTGTCTACGTCGACGATTCCTTACCCCAGCCAACAAACTATTTCAATCAAAAATATACATTAATTCAACAATTCATCGACCCTGCATAATAAAATTTTCTTGCTACAAGATTACAAGTTGATAAGTTGCAATAAAACGAAACACTTCATACAACAATTAAGGAAGAATGATGCAATAATTCGAGAAAACACCTATCCTACCCATAGCAGGAGGTGTGTGGATGACAATGAGTAGAAAAACATGCTGGAGAAAGAGGTTGTGATGAGGGACCCCACGGGGCACTTCTCATAAAGGCCATAGCTTACTACTTACGGAGCTTTGATGCCACTAGCTCACGGGGTCACGGCTGACAATAGTGGAGCTCATAGAGGCATAGTGATGAAGGTCAAGGAGGATGTGCGAACTCTCATGCCACTTGGGGGGCAACGGAGCTCGCGAAGGCCATAGCGGGGGAGCTCTCAATAGTTTGACCACCCGCACACGCCCCCAGTGACCTTCGAGTGGATTCACATCCATGATCACGAGCGTAAGCTTCTGCGTATAAACTCGGATAAAAGAAGCTTCACGTCTAGGTGATGGCTATGCACAGATGTTGAGCGTTAGATTGATTTGGACATTAGATGTGGCTATCCAGAAGCCACGCGTGCTATCGTATGTAACGTCCATCGCATAATCCAAAGTACTAGTTGATCCGCAGGATCGCACGTTACTGCGGGCGAAAGGAAGCGTCGAGACAGACATATGTTTTAACAGAAAGAGAAAATCTTTTTCGAGAACACCTCCAAAAAAAAGAAACAAAAAGTATTATTTTCTTTAAAAAAAATCTTTAAAAGTACCGCTTTAAAAAATAAAAAAAATACTTTTTAAAAAATTTCTCTTAGAAATAATAAAAATACTGTATCCCACCACTGCAGAATCTACAGTGTTCAGCGCCACATGAGGGCCAGCCTACCATATCTTTAAAAAAAATAAAAACATTGTAGCTCACCATTGTAGAATCTACCGTGTTAAGCGCCACGTGGTGGGGCGAGGGGGGGCCAACCCGCCATACCACTCTAGCAATAATGATATGCTAGCAGCTCCGCGGTCCCGCGCATTGCTACGGGTGGAAAGAAGTGTCGAGATAGACCGAGATTTTAACAGAGATATGAATTTTTTTGGTAAAACCTAAAAAAAAGAAACAAAAAGTGCATATTTTCTTGTAAAAATATTACTATAATTTTTTAAAAAAATTATTCCTTTTCGGAAAAACTTAAAAAAAGAAACAAAAAAGTAACTATTTCCTTTTAAAAAAATTGTAAAAAAATTGCATTAATTTTTTTCTGAAATTATTCCTTAAAATTAAGAAATAACAAATTTAATGCCACGTGCGGGATAGTTACATTAAAATAATAAAAATAATGTAGCTTCATGCCACGTGTCGAGCAGTTAGATTAAAAAATTAAAAAAAATTAGAAATATATTTAAAAAATAATGATAATATATTTTCTAAGAAAAAAAAACTCTAGCTACTATAGCTTACATTGTAGAACTACAGTGTTTAACGCCACGTGGGATGGTGGCGCCAGTCTCCCCAAGATTATATATAGTTAGATAGTTAGATGGAGATTATTATCAAAATCCCAGCTTGTGTATCTAGTCTAGCAGTCTAGCTTTGTCCCGGTAAAAGTAAAAAATCATGGTTACCTAGGACCGGATAAAAAGGTGTAGTAGGAAGGCAAAGCTAAAGCCGGTGCGAAGATCTCATACTAACGTGCTCGTCTTTCCGTGTACGCCCAATCCGATACATGTCCAGTCCAGCTCGGTTCGCAGAAACCCCATTGTGTTCTCTCCTGCTTTCTCTTTTGCTGCTATTGCGACTACGACGAACGAACTTTCTTTCAACAAAGAGTGTTCTGCCTACTGTACACAGCTCTTGCCGTTAGCCTTTCTAGAGAGATCCAAGACGTACTAGACAAGCAAATTAAATTGCTGATCGATGCAATTGCAGCCTTGCTGATCGGTTTGCTCCGTCTGGCTAGGAAAGTGTCAGTCTTCAGATCTGTACTGTACTCCGGCTACTCACCTTCGCTGCCATCCTACTAGCTTCCGACAAGGCCATCCTACTGTAGTCCGGCTATTCACCTTCGCTGCCATCATGCTATGCTGTATCTCATACGATCATCTACTCATCTTGAATTCAGCGTGCCAAATCGGTGCGTGCATACATGGCTGGAAGCGATCAACACCAGCTTGGAATGGAAGACATGCATGTGCTCTTCCATACCCAAAAGATGCTACAGATACAGGAGAGTGCAGTGGCCAGCGGCAAAGGTTGCCGAGCCTCATCCGGGCAAAAGCAATTGATGCGCGCATTGCACTAGCTGCGTTGCACAGTGCGGTACGTGCTGCGCTGACAGCGCTCATGTGGGTATCTCGATTTAGAAACGCATAGGAATGCATGTACCTGTAGTTTGGAATTTGTTCGGTTTTTCAGGAACGCATATTCATTTGGTACGAAGGAATGAAGGTTAGCCCTAACAGTCGTATTACTGCAAGGAGATCTTTGGTTTCCCTTGGCCATGCATGATAATCTGCTTTGTCGTCGTTCACATTTTTTTTCTTCAAATAAAATGTCCCTCATGAATATACCTAAGAAACATAAGTTCACAAGCATGAGTTGAAGCTAGACGAATAAATTTTGAATTCTAATTTGTTTGATCTATGGAACTAAAGTTACCTCTTTGGAAGATTGGATAGGCCAAGCATGCGAAAAGATCAACGTACGAATTCCTTATTACAATCAGTACTAACATGTGAGTCTAGCTTCTACATTTGATCTTGTGCACTGGAACACTAGCTAAGTATTGAGAAAGAGATACAATGCGTTCTTTATAAGGATTACAACTTTAGCACTTGTACGTGCACCTTACATCAACATAGATCACATCTTCCGGGAACACTATTTAAAAACACCGTGCCGATTTTGGTACTCTAGCTAGCAAGCACCGTAGCACATACTATTTCGGAGTAATGTTGAGAAATTCGGACCGTTCTTTCTCTCGATCGAACAATCCTAATCTACGAGACTACAGTTCTAGTAGAAACTGTACAAGAACCTTATCTATGTATGGGCCACCACTAGGGATGAAAACGGGTCGGATATTTCCCGCCCGATCTGGAACCGGATCCGGTCGGGACCGGATTTTACTATCCGGTCGGATCCGGATACTTGAATCCGGATTCGGGACCGGATCCAGAGCATCCAATATCCGATAAATACAGGACGAGATTTGGATATTCAGATTTTTCCTATTCGGATATCCTAATTTTTCCTATTCGGATATCAAATCGAATATTCGGATTTTTCCTATTCGGATATCAGCAAAGCCCAGTCCATTTTTATCATATTTTTTCCATATCAGCCCATTTATATTAACAATTAGTTGGTTCTATTGATCCTCAAGTAGTGTATTCTTTCTACGATGTCTATTGAGTTTGATTGATGTATAATTTGTTACTATGTCATGTACTCATATGGTTTTAATTGAATATATACTACTTTATATATGCGTGCATTATCCGTATATCTTTATCCATTTTCGACTCGAATCTGTCATATATCCGTCCCGTATCCGTATCCGAATAACCCGAATCCGTATCTGTATCCGGCTAGTCCATATCCGGTTCCAAATCTGGGGAAAAATATGAGTTAAGATACAAAAAGAGCAATATCCGTCCGTATCCGGCCCGTTTTCACCCCTAGCCACCGCGAAGTGTTTCCCGTGCACAACTAGCAAGGCTCTTGCAAAATTCCAAACCCGATTTCTGTGGGCGATAACTGTTGCCAGTCACTAAGTTTGAAAAGAGGTTAGATAGTAGAGTTGTCAAACAGTAGCAAAACAGATGCATTTCAGTCAGATCAGACCATAACATCGCAAGCCTCAGCATAGCTGATGGCTTGCATGCAAACTTAGTAGACGACTCAAACGAAACGCTAATTACTTGCAAACCACTTCGCAACATAAGGAAATTGACGTTCCAATGCATCAAGAACCTAACAAGCACTCACGAAATCGATCCCCAATAAAACAGACACATAAACGAGAAATTAAAAACGCAAATAGCAAGTCGATCACAAGACAACCTAGTAAATTAACCTTCACACATGAGCACCGTTTGGATGGCCAAAAGAAACGCCAAAGCGAAGGACAGCCCGCACGGAGCCGCGGCGCTCGCGCTATTCTTCTGATTATGATCTCCTTCGTCCCCATCCTTCGAAGGCGCATTGGCACTGGATGGTCCATGCCCCGACGGCAGCTTTTGCTCCTGCGGCGGTGCAGGTGAGCCCTCGAACAGCTCCCTCGGCAGCAGCACCGCGTCGATGATGTGCACGGCAAGGGGGTCCGCGTCCATGAGCGTGCCGGTGACCGTGGCTGCCTTCCGCGAGGCTGACAGCAGCGTCACCGTGTCGCCGACGTTGCGCACCGTGAAGTTGTAGTCCTTGGCCCCGTCCGTGGCCAGAGTGTTCATGTCCCCGTTGTTCGCCTTGAGCGCCAGCAGGGAGTAGTGTCTCGGCACGCCGTGGTACAGCACCAGCGCGAGCCGGCCGTCGGGGGTGAGGTTCTTGAACGCTGGAGCGAACGCCTCCAGCGCCTTGTCGGCCGGGCAGAAGATTGTCAGCCCGCCGCCGATGCTCTTCTCGTACGTCGCGGCCGCGTCGGCGGTGGCAACGATGAGGCCGGCGAAGCTGCCGCACCCGTTCTTCGACATGACGTCCGTGGCGTTGGGCCTTGACTCCTGCGCCGCGGGTGCCTCGGCCGCCGGGGACGAGATCACGGCACTGACCTGCAACACCGATATGTTGTAAGGCGTCTCGTGCACGGACCTGACGTAGAACACGGTGGCCCTCGCGTCGTCGATGTCCTGGGGCACGAAGGCCACGAGCCCGCCGCGGCGCTCGGCGATCTTCACCATGCCGGCGCTCCCGGGCGCATCACCGGAGGCCTGGAACAGGGTGGACACGACCTCAGAGCCGCCTGGGAGGCGGTGCAGCTTGGCGTCGTCGTAGTAGTCGACGAGGACGTGGAGGGAGAGCACGTGGCGCATCGCCTCGCGTGGGAGGCTGCGCGCATTGAGCGGCCCCATGTGCGCGTCATCGACGGCGAGGACCGTGATGGTATTGCGGCCGTTGATGTCGTCCGCGAGGCCGGTGGCCGTGAGCTGGCGGCTGAACTCGGCGAGGTCCCTGCGCGCGGCGAGGATGGCTGTGATGTTGTGGGTGGCATGACACGTCGGGGAAGCGTCGAGGGCGAGGAGGAGCAGAAGGACGGATTGGGCGGTGAGGATGCCGGCGAGCGGCATTATTGTAACGTGCGGCTCGCCTCCGGCTCCGGTGCTGTGTCTGAGAGGATAGGGCGAGAGGGGGCAACGTGCGTTTTCCAAGAGAGTGATTTGAGCCGTGCGCGCCCTTGTTGGTTTTATGGGAAATGACTTGCCGAATGAGCGTGCCGCGTAGTTTGATGCCGGGATCGATCACGCGGCTAATTTCGTGATTTTTCCTGTCATGAACGTTCAAGATTTCTGAAAGCAAGGCTTAGCCTTGGCAACTAACCGTCATCCAAGTGACAACCACTGAAGCCCTGAAATGCGTAACAGAGCACGTACTTCGTCATATTCAACTGAGCTCAAATGAATCTTTTTTTAAAAAAAAACTGAGCTCAACAGCAGGCTCTGCGTTATTTCTTCTGCAGGTCCAATTTTGATGTACTTTTGTTTGGTATATTTTCTGTGAGTCACTGTCCTGGGGATATTGTTAAGGAACCTCGCTATCGAATAGTCCGTGATTCCCGAATAGATCTGAATTGGAGAGTAGAGAGAGAAAGAGAGACACAGGTATAGGGAGAACGGCGACAGAATTCTTTATTGATTTCTGATTGCTTGTACATTGGGGGACCTCTCCTCCTTATATAGCGGTCGCCTAGGGTTTCGGCTAAGGGGCCATCGTGGGCTTTCATTGGGCCACGTGGTTTCCCAATACTCTCCTTGGGCCTTTTGCCGCGAGATGCATATGCCTCATTAAAACTCCAGAAAAACCCAGTGGGAAAAATACTTGGAGAAAGAGTTCATAGCAGACCATTACTGTGTTGCACGAATTGCCTCATTAAAACCTTATGCAAGAAAACTTCATGAAAAACTTGCTAAGGGAAAAGAGTACAATTCACCCAAACTTCAATTGCTAATCTTCGAGATTCATGTTGGGTACTCAAACCTCATGTTCAAGATTTATGTGAGAGTATATGAAATATCTTCCCCTGAAATCTGCACTTCTCTAAGTCTCATCATCCCAATCCCTTTTACGCACCTTTCAAAGGTAGATGCTAGGAGTGATTTTGTGAACAAATCTGCAAGATTTTCACATGACTTAGTATGCAATATCTTGATCTCGTTCATCTTATGCAATTCGTGAGCATAGAAGAACTTGGGGTTGATATGCTTCGTGAGATTGCTCTTCACATAACCCATCTGTGCTTGAGCAACACAAGCTGCATTATCTTCATAGATGATTGTGGGAGTTTGCTCAATGTTCAAGCCACATGACTTCTGGATGTGGTGAACCATTCTTCTGAGCCATGCACATTCACGAGATGCTTCATACAAAGCAATGATTTTCGAGTGGTTTGTCGACGTCGAGACTAGGGTCTGCTTAGACGACTTCCAGGAAACTGCTGTTCCTCCACATAGAAAAACATAGCCAACTTAGGACTTGCCAGTATGCGGGTCTGATAAGTACCCAGCATCGGCGTAGCCAACCAAATTCAGTTCATTGTTTCTTCTGAAAAACAAACCGAGATCTTTGCTTCCTCGGAGGTAACGGAAGATGTCCTTGATCCCTTTCCAATGCCTTTTGGTGGGTTCTGCACTGTACCGAGCTAGCAAATTCACAGCGAACGCAATGTCCGGCCTAGTGCTATTCGCAAGGTACATGAGCGCTCCAACTGCACTCAGATATGGGAATTCTGCTCCCAGGGCTTCCTCCCCCTCTTCTCTAGGTCTGTATGGGTCTAGGTCTGCTTGGAGTGACCTTCCGACCATTGGAGTCTTTGCAGGATATGCCTTTTCAAAGCCAAATCTTTCCAACACTTTCTGTGTGTAGGTTGATTGATGTACCAAGATTCCTTCTTGGACATGCTCAAGCTGCAAGCATAAACAAAACTTGGTTTTACCCAAATCCTTCATTTCAAACTCAAACTTCAAGTATGAGCATGCTTTCTTTAATTTCTTCATCCGTCCCAATTATGTTCAAGTCATCTACATAGAGGAGATTATACAAAATCCATTCGGGGATCGCTGTATAAACACACATGGACAATCTTCGCTGTTTGTGTAGCCTTTCTTGCAGAGAAAGTCGCTCAAGCGATTGTACCACATTCTTCCTGACTGTTTTAGCCCATACAGTGATTTCTCCAATTTTACACTGTACAGGTTTCTATTTGCTCCGTCTTGATTCGGGATAGGAATACCTTCCGGTACCTTCATGTATATCTCTGAATCCAAGTTTCCATACAAATATGCTGTGACAACATCCATTAGCTTCATTCTCAACTTCAAGTTGACTGCCATTGAGATCAAATATTTAAAGGTAATTCCTCTCATGACTGAAGAATAGGTTTCTTCATAATCAACTCCAGGACGTTGAGTGAAACCTTTAGCTACAAGCTTTGCCTTGTACCTTAAAACTTCGTTGTTTTCATTCCTCTTCCGAACAAAGACCCATTTTGTGACCTACAGGGTTTATATGGGGAGGTGTGCGGCATACGGGCCCAAACACCTCTCTCTTGTTCAGAGAGACTAACTCTGCAATGATTGCCTTCTTCCATTCTTCCCAATCTAGCCTTTTCTTGAACTCTGCGAGAGATGCAGGCTCGGGATCATGATCAATGATCGAGGCAATCTTCTTTGCAAAGTATGCATCAACGTTGGCTGTTGCTCTATTCAGGGATTCTCCTGTTATTACAAAGTTTATGGCCATTTCTTCATTGGATGGTTCATGCACTTCTACTTGCTCTTCGCTGCTATTCCCTATCGCAGGAGTAAGTTCCTTTAACTTTTCATCGCCTATGTGTGCGCACATATTATTTCCGGCGGCTTCCTGCAGTGGAAGATTCAAGTCTGGAATTGCCTTTTCCGTTGGCTTCTTTCCAGTGCCAGGTCTCAACTGGCTCCCCTTCTTTCCTTGAGGTATTTTCATGATTGGTTGTGGTAAGTCCTCTCACCCAGTTTTCTCCACATGTCTCCGGGTACTTTGGGTTTGAGGAGCCAGATTTCCTGTTCTTTTTCTTTGAGGCCTCTGAACAGGATGAGGGATACCTTCTATTTTCTTTGGTATTTCCACCCTCTCTGGTGCATTTCTTGCGGGTACATATGACTTAACCACGCCCTTCAGATCACAAAAATGATCAGGCAGTTCATTTGCTAAATTCTGCAAATCAATTATCTTCTGGACTTCTTGATTTGCTTCATTAGTGCGGGGGTCATGCGCGAGGATCCCAGTGGAATGCCATATGATTTCCCGGCATATTTCATCCAAAGGTTGATTTCCTCCCCCTAATGATGGGAAACGATCCTCGTAAAAAATGCAATCAGCGAATCGGGCTGTATGCAAGTCTCCAGTCATGGGTTCTAAATACCTGATTATGGATGCATTCTCATAACCAACGTATATCCCAGACTTGCGGAGAGAGCCCATTGCAGTCCGCTGAGGGGGTGGTATAGGAACATATACCATACACCCAAATTTCCTGAGGTGGGAGATTTTCGGGATGATCCCGTGCACAAGATGCATAGGAGAATGGATGTTGTAAGCCGAAGGTCTAAAATTGATGAGAGCTGCTGCGTGCAGCACTGCGTGTCCCCAACAAGTGTTGTGCAAGTTACAACTCTGCAAAAGCGGTCTGGCAATGAATTTAATCCTCTTTATTAGTGCTTCTGTTAGTCCATTCTGCGTATGGACATGCGGTACGGAGTGCTCAACTGCTATCCCTGTTGCCGTGCAATAATTATCAAATGTCTTTGAAGTAAATTCTCCAGCATTGTCCATTCTAATGGACTTCACGCGATGATCAGGAAAAGCATTCTTAATTCTTATGATCCGCGAGATCAGCTTTGCAAAAGCATGGTTCCTTGTTGACAATAAGCATACATGCGACCATTTCGAGGAAGCATCGATGAGCACCATAAAGTATCGAAACGGTCTTGACAAGGGCTGAATCGGGCCGCAAATATCCCCCTGGATGGATGCGTTCCAGGAATGCAGGAATTTCACTTTGCACTTTCATGACAGAGGGTCTAGTTATTAATTTCCCGGTGGCACATGCAGGGCACATGAAATCTTCATGATTCGGAAAATTTTTAACATTAATGCCATGACCTTGTGAGTTGTTCACTATATTCCTCATCATTCTAAGACCAGGATGGCCTAATCTACCATGCCATAAGGAAAATAACTCAGAGCTTCTAAAAACAGTCTTCAAGGAAGTATACACTTCGGGTGCATGAATATTCGTGTAGTACAACCCAGATTCATATGAGGGACATTTTTCTAATACCATTTTTCCACATACCGCGTGCTTCACAATGCACAAGTATTCTTTGCCATTTTCTTCATTGGTTTCTACATGAAAACCATTGGCGCGGATGTCTTTGAAGCTTAAGAGAGTGCGCGTTGATTCAGGGTACAAAAGGGCTTCTTCAATTACCAAAGTTGTACCCATAGGCAATATAATAGTGGCTCTTCCTGAGCCTATTACATATGAATCACTTCCTGCGATCGTAGTAATCTTTCCAGCGTTCTTCGTGATCGACTGAAAGTATTTAGACTCTCTTAAAATGGTATTTGTTGTGCCACTATCAACAATGCATATCTCTTGCATTTGGGTGCTACACGATTTCTAAAAAGGAAAGGAAAATAATTCCTATCAAACAGAGGCAAAATAATTCAAATTTTGCTTGTAAATGAAAGAATACTGGAATAAAGAATAAAATGCATATTTATTCATGAGTGAAGTATGCTCTTCTAGAGCTTACAATCCATTATTCAAAAGAAAAAGTTAACAACCATAATCTAAAAAAATATATGCATTAAACAGAATCTGTAAAATATGCATTAATTTCTGCTTCTATGTCATCGACAGAAGTTTTCTCTTCATTTGCCATAAGTTTGGCTGCAGCATCGATGTCTAGGCTATTGTGTGAGGATGAGTCAAGTGGGGTATCTTCATCCAGGGCATCATCATCACCAATCTTGGCGAAGTGCGCCTCTGTTGGGGCGTTTTCTTTTGCCTTCCTCTTAGCCTGATATGCGTTGATCACTTCCTTGGATTCTTGACATATGTTCGACCAGTGTTCCCAAGTGCCGCACCTAAAGCACGTTTAATTCTGCTGTCCATACAGCTTGGCGTGCGCCTTTTCCTTATCATCCTTCTTCACTGGGGCTTTGGACTTTCCTTTGGCCTGAGACCTCTCTTTTCCACCCTGCTTGCCCTTCTTTCTATGAATGGGCTTTCTCACCTTATAGCTATTGGCATTGACTTCTGTGCCAGTGCCCCTTCCAAGTGGCTGCGAGACATAGTTCTTACGTAGAATATCGTCTTGCAATTCCGCAACTTGCATTACATCAATCAGTTCGCTATACTCCTTGTATGCGTCCTGACGATAGCTGCGTGCACTCTGGATAGCATTTAGGTGGAAGGTAGAGAGAGTTTTCTCAATCTTTTCTTCATCAGTGATCTTCTTGCCACATAGCGAGAGATTGGTACAAATTCTGTGCAAGGCAGAATTGTACTCGGCCACTATTTTGTAGTCTGCAAACCTCAGGCGGACCCAATCTTGCTGTGCTTGGGGCAAAATGGTGTACTTGAGCTTCTCGAACCGCTTCTGAAGTGCAGTCCAAAGCTCAAGTGCACTCTTCTAAGCCATATATTCATTCTTCAGAGTGGCTGATGAAGAAGTGCAAGGCTTGATCGTTCTGCTCGGCTTGATCGTTCTGCTCGGCGGTAGATTTCGCGTCTTGAGAGGACCCTAGACCAATCGCGGCACGGAGCTTCTTGCCCCAAGAACGATCTTCACGTCCGATGCCCAAGTGAGGTAGTTCTGACCGGCGGGGCTAGTTCTTCAAACTCACGATTCACGATGCCGGACATCTACATGATATCAAAATTTTGACATTAGATTACTGCGTGTAATCTAATAGAAAAAGGTTGCAAAAAGCATAACTTGCATAAAAAAATGTAGCCATGCATTGCAGTATACAAAATAGAGCAATGAATTCAAAGTTCACAAAGAATATTCGTAAAAACAGAGAAATAAAGCTAGAAAAATTAAAAACAGAGCCAGATAATTTTCTGGAATTTTCTAGCAATTTTTCAAATTTTCTGCTATTTTTTCTCTTCTTTTTTTTCCTCTGGCCGAGAGGCCTTCGGGCCGCTTTTCTCTCTCCCGCCTGGCCACTTGGGCCTTCAGCCCACCGCGCAGACCATTTAATCACAGCGGCTAGGGTTGGAAACCCTAGCCGCCATTCTATCCACGCGCGCACGGAGGCGGGCCAGCGGGGAGGCGGCGTCGGCGCACAGCTCGGGCAATGCGCGGCAAGGAGAGGCGCGCCTTGCAGCCAAAGACGGCGAGGAGAGGCGGCGGCGGCGAGGCTAGCCAAAGGGCGTCGGCCGGGGCCGGGCCTTGCGCGCGGGTTCGCTTGTCGGCGCGCCGCTTGGCGCCGCGCCACCGTTCTTGGCGATCGCCGCCGCTTCGGCGCGCCGCCGCTTCGAGCAACGCTATCGCTTGAGCATCGGCGGCGCCGCCGCTGCGCTTCTTGGCGCGGTCTTGGCGAGGCGGCGACGCCGAGGCGAGAGGCACGGCGTGCATGGTGGCTCGGCGTCGGCGGGGCCAACGAGCGGCGGTGCACTTCTTCGTCTTGGCGCGGCCGGGCGCCGGGCCACGGTGGTGCGAGCACGGTATGCGTTGCGGGCGTGGTGCCGAGGCGAGCGGCCGAGATGCTGGCTGCGGGCGCGGTGCCGAGGCGAGACGGCGACATTCTATTTTTTCTCTTTTACGGATGAAAGAAAAAATTGTAACCGTCTTAGAGTAGCCGAGCGATTGCCTTGTAACCGTGCCGCGTGGCGAATCTGATACAAGATGCGTAGGATAGATGCATGCATAGAAACGACAAGCGTTTAGATTCAATCGCCGAAAACCCACATTTCTCACCTTTCAATTCTGATTGCCGGTAGAGCTTCGTGCTGATAACGTGTTAAGGAACCTCGCTATCGAATAGTCCAGGGTTCCCGAACAGATCTGAATTGGAGAGCAGAGAGAGAAAGAGAGACACAGGTATAGGGAGAATGGCGACAGAATTCTTTATTGATTTCTGATTGCTTGCACATTGGGGGGCCCTCCTCCTTATATAGCAGTCGCTTAGGATTTCGACTATGGGGCCATCGTAGGTTTTCATTGGGCCACGTGGTTTCCCAACCGATATTAGCTTTTGGTTGACAGACTGAGTACCGGAGTTCTTTTTTTCTCTCTTTTTTTAGGGCGAGTCTTCGCCGAAGTCAAGCTGACCACTTGTTCTATACACCGCTGGAGGCTGAAATTGCCGTCCCATTCAAATTCTTATTCGGCCCATTTCTGCCTTTTATCACCTGTCCACTCGTTTTCTTCTTCTTTTGGCGAGGTACATGTCCACTCTTCTTACATTACAAGGAAAGGTGAAACGAAATGAAATAAAATGCATACTTGTCCCCTGTTGTTTGTATTTCACTTTTGCGAATCCTTGGCTAAGATTCATATGGCCGAGGGATCTAATGACGAGGCTCCATAACTTTGGTCCATTTGCGATGGAGCAGCTCCAAAGGTGTTCGTGTACTAACATAGCAGTGCGTCTCTTTAGTCCAGTCCACATGGCTAATGTTTAGCTATTGTCATCTCTAAGGCAATATACCAGGAGCTTTTTGCCTCCGCGGCAATATCTGTATAGGTGCTATTAATAGTGAACCAGCTGGACTGAACAAAAGCAAAAGCACGTGCAATCGGATCAAGGAAAGTAGAAACAAGATGAGGCCGTTCACATGACGAGCAAAACTCAAGGACGGTTAGTTTCGGCCCATATTCAGTACATGCTCGTTACATGCATCCTCCAAACATGGCAGTGGCAAGCTTTAATCGGGTGTGCCAAGTGCCAAAACTGTTGCTACTTGAAGCACCCTAGCACTTGGCACGTCGCTTAACCAATGTACAAATATCCACATATTAGTATTTTTATTAGAATGAAATTATCTATCCATCTATCTATTATTATTATCTTTTTAAAGCAAAAAAAAAAATGTCACCGTGTTTGCTCTCAATAGATAGGAACTAGTTGGTGGAAAAAGAGAAATATATACGCCATCCATTGTGATGGATCCAGATTATAACAGTTTAAATTAAAAGAAAGAGTCGATGCCAAGTACAATTAAAAATAATTGAAATTCAGAATAAAATACAAAGTAAAATTAGTAATTTGATTTACCTATGACTTCCTTAGTAAAATATCTAAATAAGTATAATTCGGAATAGCAATTAATAAAAAAAATTATTGAGTTTGTATACAATACAACCATGGAATTCTGAATAATAAATAATTTCATCTCGATACGAATTCCAATGTAAAATCCCTAAATAAGTATAATTCAGAACAAAAATTAGCAATTGGATTTGTATACAAATTCCAACAAAAAATAACTAGAAATAGGTATAAAAAATAAAATAAAATAAAATTAGCAATTTGATACGAAATCCAAAGTAAAATCCGTAAATAATTGTAATTCAGAATAAAAATTAAATTGTTTTTTATACGAATTCCAACAAAACAATAATTCAAATTTGGAATAAAAAATAAAGAAAATTTGCAGTTTGATTTCTATATTGATTCCAAAGTAAAATACCGAAATAACTAAAATACAAAATAAGTTAAATAAAATTAGCGATCTTATTTTTATACAAACTCCAGTAAACAATAACTAAAATTTCGAATAAAAAATAAATTATAACGAGGATAGTACAAATGGTGTTTGAGACCATGAAAGAGTGCAATAGCGCCAATTTGCCCTATAAGAAGACATTGATCTATGGGGAAGTGAAGAGCTACGGGGATGACCGTGAAGATAAGGACAATGTTGTGTTGCTCGCCTTAGTCGTTCGACAAGAATAATATCATGCTACTCACCGTAGCCATTGAAGAGAATGGCCAAAGTCGAAGGAGCCAAGGGCTGTGACAATGAGTGGTGAGCTCTAGCGTTGTTGAAGAAGTCGGTGGACAAAGAATCTTGATGATAGGAGTAGCTCTTGCAAAGAGGAGATGAAGTTTTGCATTGAAGACGGGCTATCGATGATATGAGGCCATTGGGTAGCTAGGAGCATGCCATCGTTGGTGAGGGACACGGCGTCACTAGCGATGGCAAGAAGATTCTTCGTATTGTTATACATCGACTAAAGCAAATATGCTGGCATTAGTGAAGATGGGGGTTGCCACAGTTAGTGAGGAAGCAACAATGTTGAGTTCACTAATGTCAAAGAAGAGGAGTGACCGACACAGGAGAAGAGGACATTGAGCACGTATAACATCATGCATGCATCCATAAAAATACAAGCATAGGCGCACATAAGTAGAAGAACAAAGAGGTCAAAATAGAGATGACGTAGCCATAGGGAATAGGATCGAGGTCACCGGAGAGAGCGTGGTGAGTGTCCCCGGCAGGAATTGGCGATGGTTGCACGTGTGTGTTGATGTTGCAACAGTCATCATTAAGCAATAATTGGAGAGAAGTAGAAGGTAACTATATAGTAAAATATTGCATTGGAAGGGGTAGCAACTAAGAGAGATCGATCAAGATTGAGCTTACTATCTGATAGATTGAATTAGGAAAGTTGTGGCCTCGTGAAGAGAAAAAGACACAATGTTAGATGGGGCAACTGGCGTGTGAGGGAAGATAAGTTCAAGGTAGGTTGCCTATGGTGCAGCAGTTTATACGTCAACAAGGTACTAATAACACAATTTGGAGGACACATAATCAATATTTTGCTTCAGATTGAATAGAGATACGCGTGCATACATACATTTTAGAAAATGGGTAATTAATTGAGGAACGATAAGAAAGAGTATGCAGCTACATGATCCATGTATGATGGATAATGGTTATGTTTCTAAAAACCCCTACAACTTATTATGTTCAATGATTTTTTTTCATCAAAGCTCATACTTTAATTAAGTTCCTCAAGTTGCATTTTCCTTCAAACTTCTATCGTCATTTCTAATATTTATGGTGTTTTAAAAATCTAAATAGCCTACAAGATATGTATATATATTCTTAAGTATCTAAATTATATCATTTGATAGTACAAACTAGACATGGCCCAACGGGCCGGGTCATACGGCCCGACCCAAGGCACGAAACTATTGGCACGGCCCAGCCGAAAATGGGTCATGCTTAAGACGCGCCCACGAGCCGTGCCATGCTTGGGCGATACCTCGACGCGGCGGGTAGGCAAGGCAAGCAACCTGCCATAAGCTGCCTGCACGATTAGAGGAGGCACGACCCGTTTAGTTTGAAAAATAGTCGTTGGAGGCTTAAATTTTTTTGAAAAAATTCCAAAAAAATCCCAAATTTCTTTCCTACAAATATATGGCTGCCCCCCTAATTTTCACACCAGCAATCTTGCATTCTCTTCTATTCATTATCTTGTGGACATTCTTTTGCTCTTAGTGGTAATTTGGCAAAATTCAAAATAATTTTTCCAAAAATCCAAAATTCGGGTTCTGGCTTCTGTGAAGAAATCAAGGTAATAATTGTGATTTAATTTTTCATTTTGTTAGTATTTTAAATCATATTTTAGTACTAATAGCGTAATTATTTCTCGCAATTTTCTTTATGGAGCACGGGGATTTTTCGTCTTTCATAGCTTCTGATTTCGGGATTTCACCAAAGGAATTTCTTGCATTCTATGAAGCTCAAGAAGCTACAGCACCTTTACCATCCGCAGGCTCTACAAGTGCTACTGCGTCGGCAAGCACCGGGGCGAAAAGATCAAGACGCAGTACATCAGGAGTCTGGGAAGATTTTGAGCAGATTTTTGACACATCAGATGACGTCTAGAGTAAGTATGATATTTGTAAATATTGTAAGCACAAATTAACTACAAAATCTTTAGGTGGAACGAGGCACTTGAAGAGGCATGCTCAGAGCTGTAGAAGAAAAGCGGGGATGGCTTTTAGATAGACGCAACTGCAGTATAACCCCGACGGTACGGTACGTAACTGGGACTACAATCCTGAGGTAGCTCATGAATATTTTTGTCGTTTAATCGCTTCTCAAGATCTTCTTTAAACTTTGGTGAATCAGCTGTGTTTGAAAACTACATTAGGACCGCTCATAATCCTAGTTTTTCTGTAGTTTCTAGACAGATAACAATTAGAGATTTGATTAAATATTATAATAATTGTCGTAATAAGCTAAAAGAGCAATTTAGTACATGTACTTTTTCTGTGTCTTTGACATCTGATATATGGAGTGGTAGAGCTAAAGAGGATTACCTTAGTGTAGTTGCTCATTATGTAAACAATGATTGGCAACTAGAAAAAAGAATCATAGGATTTAAATTAATTGATGTAGCACACACTGATGAAAATATTGTTAATTGTATTATAAAAGTTGTGGAAGATTTTGGCCTTAGTGATAAGATTTTTGCAATAATATTAGATAATACTTTAACAAATACTTCTGTTATGAACATTCTTACTCCCCTTTTCAATTCCTATGCTGAATCTTTCTTATTACATTAACGTTGTGCTTACCATATTATTAATCTTATAGTTAAATATGGTTTAAAAAGGTTAGATCAGTATCTTGAACCTTTTCACACTACAATATCTTTCTTAAATAATTCTAATCAATGAGTAGCAGTATATAAGACTTATTGTATTGCAATGAATATGCGTCCGTGTAAGTTTGGTTTAGATATGCCTGTTAGATGGAACACTACTTACTTGATGCTTAAGTCTCTCATATCATATTAGTGCACATTTTCTGTTTTTATTAACACGCACTATCGTAGACAGGATGGTCAACCGCTACTCATAGAGCAACATTGATATATTGCTAAATACTTGCTGTTATTTTTAGAACTTTTTTGATTTCACTATTGCTTTATCTGGAGTTTATTACACAACCAGTCCTTTAATTGTGCATCATATTTTAGAAATTGCTACCCACTTAAGAAGCCACGAAAATGATAATATCTTGCGTGAAGTTGTTTATGCTATGAAAACTAAAATTTTGAAATATTGACAAGAAATTCCTATGCTATGTGCATTTTCATTTATTTTAGATCCTAGAGTTAAAGTTCGAGGATTTTCTAATGTTCTCTCACTTCTAAGTGATGCAGTAGGTACTGATTATTCTAGTTATTTTTCAAATATCAGTGCTAACTTATGTCAAGTTTATGCTAAGTATGATCAGAACTTCAGAAGTTTGCTGAAGTTCGTATGCACCGACCTCCACCAGCACCCACAACAAGTAAGAAGAAAACTGCATGAGAAAAGATATGGGGGTGCAGGTGGCTCTTCCTCAAGGAGTTCGAGTACAACAACGATAAATGCGAACACATCAAGTGGTGGGGAGCTAGTTGCCTATCTTAAGAGCGACACTGTCAACTACCAAGAGCAGGAAGAGGAGAACTTCAGCATTTTGCAGTGGTGGCACGAGCACAAGATAACATATCCAGTGCTTTCCATAGTAGCACGAGATGTGTTAACAGTTTCTATCTCCACGATTTCTTCGGCGACTGCTTTCAGTCTATCCGGAAGAATAATTGAGGAGAGAAGAACAAATCTGACAAGTGAGATGGTGAAAATACTTCTCACTGAAAGATTGGGAACAAGCTGATCAACGAGCTTAACATACTGCAGAAAATGCTGAGCTGGCGGAGACGTTCGAAAATCTTTATCTAGATAATGAGGAAGAATAATTATAATCTTCACTTTTTTCCTGTATCACTGAGCTATAGGCTGTACTCTTTTTTCTTTGCCATGGTTTTCTCGTGTTGAATTTTTACTTAGCAAAGTTTTTATCGAGGTAGCCAAACATCAATAAATCTCATTATTTAATTCTAATTATTTGTCTTATTTTAAAATTTATCTCATATTTTAGCTTTTTCTTAATTTATATATATATATATATTTTAAAAATTCTACATCCCTCTAGTTTTTATAATTATTCTACATTTTTCATATTTTTTCTATTTTTCTAATTTTTCTAATTTTTTTGGCGCTAACAGACCGACCCAGCCCGTCGGACCCGTGCCAGTACGACACGGCCCGTTAGTCATACGGACCGTGCTTGGGCCGCCTCCACGACACGGCCCATTTAATAGCCAAGCCAAAACGGGTTGTGCCACCAGTTTAACGGGCTAGGCCAGGCCATCCATTTGGCCCTCTCTACTGCAAACTTTGATAAATATAACCGCATAAATATGCGGACTATCCTGCTAGTTATAGAGTATTTGGGGAGTAAAGTTTGTCTTTTTAAAAAAAAGAATGGAGGGAGTATTGCGCCAGAACTCTTTCCTTTGGTATCCTTATGATTCGAGCAAAATTATAAAATCCCTTTGTTCAAGAAAAAAATGACTCGAGTAAAACTGTTTGGGAGTGGCGTTAGCTTATGGAGGATTCTTCCACTTCTTTCACTGACTTCCTTAACAGTCAGAGGAGCATGCAAAGGTCAATGGAGGCGTCAACGGTCAACCCATTTCGGCCGAGCAACCCTCACCAAGCCTTGTTGAGACTTGAGAGTGAGAAAGATAGGAAAAATAACAAGAGTGGTTCAAAATATAACTTAAGAAAGCATAATCAACCGAAGAGTCAGTTATATGTGGGCAGGGGCGGAGTTGGGCCTCGGGCCAATGAGGCCTAGGCCCGAGGCCTAGCCCAAATAACAATGGATAATACTGTTCACTTTGCATTTCGGCCCGAGGCACCTGCCGGCCCAGCATTGCGCTCAGGCCCCAAGCCATAGCCGCACACCGCACACGGGTCGAAAATGAGATCACGCGTACGCACTCATGCCCCTCTCCGAACAGGGGCGGAGCTGGGCCTCGGGCCAGTGGGGCCTGGGCCCGAGGCCTAGCCCAAATAACAATGGATAATATTGTTCACTTTGCATTTGGGCCTGAGGCGCCAGCCGACCCAGCTTTGCGCTCAGGCCCCAAGCCATAGCCGCACGCCGCACACGGGTCGGAGAAGAGATCACGCGTACACACTCACGCCGCTCCTCTCCGTAGGCGCCCGATCCGAGCACCGAGCTCACACAGCTGACGGTCGTTGGCCCGTCGCTCGCGCCGCCGGCGCGACTTCGACCACAGCCCCGCCATTGCTCGCTTCTCCACGCCGCAGCGCCTCGCTTTGCTTTCGGTTCTCTGCCAGATTCGGCGATCTAGCTCGCGCCACCGCCCCTTCCCGCCGCCCGCCGCCCTCCACCTGCCGCCCGCCTTGCTCGGTTGCTCGCGCCTTCGCTGCTTTCGGTTCTTTGCTCGCGGCTCGGCGGGCTCGCCGCTTGTCCGCGAGATCCACCGATCGGCGGGCGAGCGGCTGCGGCCTGGTGGCCATTGCTCGGCCAGCTCCTGCCTCCGGCACCGCCCGCCGGCCGTCGACCCAGCCCCTCGTGGCTCCACCGTCTGGTCCTCGCCTCCTCAGCATCAGCAGTTGCCAGTCGGCCCGCCCGTGACGCCCTGCTCGCTGGTCGCTGCTCTGGTAGTTTGGTGAATGCCTGAAATCCCTGAATGGACTAATGGAGTAATCAGTAATGGACCGAATGGGGATTAGTCATTTACTCATTTAGTCTGATTACTAATTCTAATTGAGTGATTGGTGTCTGGTGTTTACGACTGTGATTCTGAATGGACCAAATGGTGATTACTAATCCTGATTTACTGATTCGATGATTCCTGTCTTGAATATTTTGATGATGCCATATTGCCATGCTGTGATGCTGATGCTCTTATAGTCTTATTCATGATTGCTAAGAATCAAACTATAGTTCAACATTGATTTTCTAATTATGTGATGAACGTTTGTTCCATGGTTGTTTACTTGCTAATGGTGATTTTTCAGGTCCTCTCTTTTACTCTTTATGTGATCATCTAGCTCTCCTGGACAAATGTGAAATTCATGCTCTATACAGGTACATAGTAGTGAAAACCATTGAAATCTTAGATAAGTACTAGTTTCATTTTAGAATGTTGATTGATATATTTGCATACAGGAGCAAATAGCCATAGTTGGTGAGCTCGATCATTCATGTGACGTTGCTAATTGTTAAATATATGATGAAGAGGTCGAAGCCACTATCATCTCAGATGCATCAAACCTTCGTTAATTAGGTATTACCTTTTCTATCACTCTACTACGCTATATTGTTTTTGAATATATGATGAAATGTTAAGTATGGAATTCAAATTTATTTTTAATTGCGTATTTGTGTTGTACTTTTGTTATACTTAAATGGTTGTAATCTTTGACAATAGTAACAGTCACTTATTTTCGGCCCGAGACGTACAAAAATCCTGACTCCGCCACTGTATATGGGTTCTTTTGCTACATTTTTTACTAACTTATGGGGTGCTTTTGAACCACCATGATTAGTTCTTCTTTTCTTCAGATTGCTGGCCAGCGCAGTAGGCAGTAGTAATGGAAAGCTACTAGCGAGATCACAAAGTTTGTATTGGCCCATAAAGCTCAGCAGTCAGCTGCCAGATAGACCGCCACAAAAGATTTTGTCATTGTCTCTCTCAAAAAAAAAAGATGTTGTCATTGTTGATTTGTAGACACTAGATAAAGAAGCCCATGTCATGCCCGCCAGAGGTCGGTTTGGCACTTGTGACACCAGCTCACAGTGTTCCTGACAACGCTAAAATTACAAAAGAGGCGAGCAGCCATCGTTGGGAGAGCACGTAAAACTGCTAAGAGAACAACTGCTGCCCCGGCCCATGAGATGCTGATAGAAACGCCGAAAATTAATCTATATGAAGTTATGAACACATGAGCTGCTTGTCAGTGGAGAAAGAGAAACAATTGATGAGGTACGCTGGTAGAAACAATCTGATATCGGCTGCACTTTTGCATCTGTATTCTGCTCCTGAAACCCCGAACTTTTGCACTTCGATTTTCACGTTGCTGTTAAGCTACAGAGAAAAGGAGGAAATTGGGAACTCGAAGAGTTTTCATAAAGCAATCACTGTGGGAGTTGTGCTCTGAATTCTGAAAATCTTACTATCAGTTCGCCCGGTTTCGCTGCATTTTTCTCCTATCCATGTTACGCTACTCGACAGCTCACAACAAGCCTTGAAGAATTTATTTTCACAATTTCCATCCATTCTTTTGTATTTAGATACAAATACAGAGACAATTAATATTGCCTCATCAAGGACTCGCATCGATGCATAGGCAGGTAAATTATTGGACCCATCTGACGGATTCGCAGTTACTAACTGTCACCGCCTATAATTAAGTGACCCAGTGAGATCGTGAGAACATGTCTTCCAGGGATCGTCGTAACTTCCGAACCATGTCAGCTACTAGCCTACTACCTGTAGTACTGTCCTGCTCTTCTGCCGTCACCTTGAACTGCATTAGATGCACGAGTGGGAGCACCTGCGTATACCGCAGTGGTGCTCTTCTGAAGTTCAGAGTGATGACTGATATCACAGGGTCACCTCAGTGCCTGCGACAGCGGGAGCATGGCCATAAAATTCCTTGCGAGAGTACCGTATCAGTAACATTGTTCCCAGAGGTACACAAGAAAATTCCTATTTCTATGTACTGCTCTCTCTGTTAGTATGTGGCCAGGAGCGCCTTCATCGCACCAGAGAGAGAGAGAGAGATCGTGTACTGTACTAAGCTTTACTACTGCAGCACCTCGATCTACAGCGTCTATTGCTGATCGAACAGTCGACAAAATTCAATTCTATTACATGAGAATATATACATGGTGCTAATTCATTTTATTTCATACAGAAAACAATATATTTCAATCAAGTATCTAATTTTGTTGCTGGACGGTCGTCGAGCCAGTCTAGCCGATGGAGGGAGAGGTACCTGTTGTGGCAGTGGCCTCCACCGTTAGGGGCTTCGGCCATCTGATCATAGCGTAGCAGAGACCCATCCGCGTTGGATTTAGCTATCTCGCTGCCCTCGCCGTCGGATCGAGCTCGGTCCAGTAGACTATGTCCACGCCAAGCATGTCATACACTGGCTGATAGGAATTGACGTACGACAACATGTGGACAGCTACAAGACAAAATAACTTTGAACAGTGTTTTCATGCTTTGTCTCTTAATATACATTATAAACTTTAAAATAAATGAAGGGATAAGTAATCATCATTTATTATTTATTTATTCTTTAATATTTATATAACTGTTAAAAAGAAAATTATAAAAAAACCTCTCAATAACTTCTGTACCCTTTGCATTAAGGAGAGTACTTTCGTAACTCAATACAAATTGAATAAATTTTAAAACAAGTGGAAAATAAGTAATTATCATTATTTATTTATTTATTTATTTATATTTATATAACAGTTAAAATAATTTATAAAAACACCTCTCAATAACTTCTGTACCCTTTGCATTAAGGAGAGTACTTTCGTAACGTACCAATCCTTTCTAGCACTATAAATAAATCTCATCGCCACCATTTGAGTGGGCTTTGTCGTTTACCACATATACGATCAAAGCTGCTTTACTCGCTCCTCGAGTTCCCTTGGGCTCCGGCGAGACGCTCCTTTGTTCCATCGTTCGGTCTTGTAAGCACGACATAAGCAGTTGTCACTTGTCAGAAAAGATATCATCTCTGACGCGACCTGCGACCACGACGTCAACCATCTAGGTAGGGCACGTCACACGTACAGTCTTACGCACACTTACACCCTTGTACGTTCCTTGTTCAGACGCATCTCCCGTGCCTTTCAGAGTGGGTCATGGCGGAACAGTTCAGCTAAGTAATGATGCGAGAATTCTTGTCCTCGCAGTGTCGCGGCCTCTGAAAGCTTAATTTTCTCGTAGACCATGGACTTTGGACAGTAGATAACTCTCGAGTCTCGACCTAAAGATTTCTTTAGCACAAAGCTATCATTGCTACGAGCAGGGAGAGATTAACGTTAGTCAATCTGTAACGACAGGTCTTGCACAAATTAGTGACACCATCGTACGAGTTCTTATGTGTGGTTCTCACTTTTCAGCTCTCACGCCATGCTGCCCTGCCATTAGAGATGCATACTGACCTGCCAGGGCCATTAGAGGGGCATATCAAGTCATGCTCTCTGCATGCCCTATGTGGAAGTAGAAAGATTCGCGATTTCATGTATAAAACTAACTGTTTCATGAGGAATTCTAATTCCTGTATGCATTCTAAGTATGCTCGTATTTCCCACCTCCAAAAAAAAGGCTCAATATTAATTTGTTCACGTATTTCTTTGGTTATTTCTTTAGAACACTGGAGAAGCAGAAAGGCAGGTATCTGACAAATCGGTTCACCTCTAACGCAACCTATGATAAGCAGCACATTGGCGACGGTCGTGCTTGTGCGTTTGGTACACCGATGCATGCATCTAATTGTACCAAGAATCAGTGAATGACATAGTCCTTAGGTAGGGTCCAAGCAAGGTTGTCGAAGCGTCGATACATCACAGTACGTACATGCAGCATCATCAGATAATATTTTTCCGGATGGCTATCATTTCTGCTGGTTTCAGTTCCCCATCAACTTGGTAGACTTGATGACTATCTTCAGTGCCATGAGCCCATGACTTGATCGGCAATCTAATTAAACATGTGACCCCAGTTGAAAGTAATCGTTGGATGAAATCGGGTCGAGATCCTGGAGTTAGTAATGGTACTATCTCAAAATTCCAGCCAGTCAATTTGTGGCGACTCTTTTAGTGCAGTTATAATGTTACAGTTTCGCGTATGAAAGAGCTTTTCTATTATATAACCTTTTCTTAAAATTATTTTTTTATTACTAACCTCTCGTTAAGTTTATTTCTAAAATTGACCTTTTTGACCACGTCTTCACCCATGACGACGTGATAAAAGAACACCGCTACGCCACGAGTTAAGTTGAGTGTTGAACCAACAAATGACATGTTTGGCCACATCATTGGTAGTGGAGTGCAAAACAACACCGCCGTGCCACCATCTCTAGCATGACAAGGTTTGGCCACGTCAAGATTGATGGTATGGCAGTGTGTATTTGCCACATTTCGGACCGTGGTGCAGCCAAAGAATCGAAATTAAAAATAAAGTTAGTAGAGAATTTGTAATAATTTTAAAAAAAAAAAGATTATTTAATAATAAAAAATTCGTGTGAAATCATCACCGGAAATTTTCATGTTACAATGGTTATCAGCGGTGGTAGCATCCAGTATGCTCAACCGGACGACACAGACCTAGAGGTGGGAGTTGGGCCATGCCGTGCCAGTACGGCACGGAGCCAACGGGCTTCAGGCCGCAATGTGATGTGCCTGCCGAGCACGGTCACCTGGACGTGCTGGCCCAGACCTTGTCCTGTTGGACTTGTGAAGCTTGGACACCGTCGCCGTTAGTTTGTATCCATGAACAGCACTAAGGACAAGGAGCGAGCGTAGACTGCCAGCGAGGATTCGGTATATAATTATTTAAGGAAAAAGAACTAAATTTATTTATTCATTGGTACAGATACAAAGTTATCGTTAAAAACCTTACACCCCATGGTGAAATTCCACTGGTATAGAAAAATTACCGTAACAATATGTATACATACTAGTTACTCCGCAATATCGAGATCGTTCATACGTTCCAGGTCAGTGTACACCTGATGAGGCGACGTCGATGGCCGTGTGAGCCAAGTGGTAAGACAGTCGTGCACGGTGTCGCGGACACACTTAGCGAGCAGCACCGCACAGCGTCGGCTCGGTGCGCGCACTCGATATCGGTGAGCATGACTTTCCAGCTTCCATTCTTCACCTTTCAGCACGTCTGTTGTCGGCTCGGTGCGCACCCTCGATGTCGGTGAGCATGACGAGCTATAATATGTCACTCGTTGTGCCCCACTGTTAGATCCGGTACGGTCCTATCATTTGTGCATGGTTTGACTCTTTCTAAGGATTAATTATGAGGCCATGTAGTACGGCATGGATCAACCCATTGACAAGTAGGGCGTAGTTTCCTTTATTTTGGGACCCATGTGTCAGCGTCCACGGTTGCAGGGACGGCCCATCCGGCCACAGCCATCACCCTCGCTCCGCCGTGTTCGGATCGTCCTCGCGCGTCCCTCTCGCTCCCTCCCCGCCGCGTGCAGCAACCAACGGCCACCCCGTGCGGTGCGAATTAAGGACGCAAGCGGGGGACGGTGTTTGTATCAAACGTACGCGCCGCAGTGTGGAGACTCCTGCTTCAGAAAATATCCCGCGCAAGGCTAGAGGTGGGCACTCGGGCCGGGCTCTTTTGGGTCGGCCCGAGGCACGACGCCATGGCCCCGCACGAAGCCCGATCCAGCACGAAATGGGCCGTGCCGGCCCGGTACGACACTGTAGCACGGGCCGTGCCGGGCTCGAGAATCGAGCACAATGGGCGGCACGGCCCGGCACGACACTGTAGAATGGGCCGTACCGGGCCCGATGATCCAGGGTATTAGGAAGAAGCCTAGCATGAAGATCACTGACTCACAGAGCATGACCGTTATGGATGCACCTAGTAGCATGAACGTCACCCCTATCACGGACACCTGAGAGAGACGGACAAAACAGGAGAGAGAGAGCTGAGAAAGATTGAGAGACGGTGCAAGAAGCTGCTCTCTCTCTCGCTTATCCCTCTCGATCTCTTAGCTCTCTCTCATCTGCCTCACTCAATCTCTCTCATCTGCCTCACTCACTCTCTTTCTCGCCCATTGCCCCCTCTCTCGCCCGTGTTTAGCACATCCCCTCGCTCTATGTAACCGTTTAAGAATAAATAAATTTTAGATCTTTTTCTCATAATATTTGCATTCACTGCCTCAATTCTATACGACTTCGGCTCCTTTCCTCTCATTGCAATAGTGCAAATGGATCGCTGGACCAAAGACAAAGACGCGAAGCGAGCACGAGCGCAAATGGGTCGTGCTGGGCTCGCTCGCTGGCGGCGAGCCGGACCGACACGGCACGGCACGGCGGGCCGTCGCGGCCCGGCACGATTCAGACACGAAACACGATAGACCCATACCGGACCGGCCCGACACGACTCCACCTGTGCGCAAGGTGCATTTAACGCCACTCACGAGTTCACCTTCACCTCCCCGGTAACCACACTTGGTTTCTGTTTGGCAGTAGGCTACTCATAGTAGTACACCAGGTGTGGATCGGAAGAGAAGCTAGCGTGACGACACGCGCAATAGCATGTCGCGCCACGCCTAGGCTGATCGGATCGATCTACGCACGTATGTACGGGTGCACATAGAAGCAATGTACGCAACTGCAAGCCAGCTAGCCAGTGCCATCGAGGTTAACAATTTCGATTTGGCGAAAATCGAGCGAAAATCGAAAATCGGAAATCGGAAATATCGAACCGAAAATCGGTAAAAAATCGTCAAAAATCAGAGAGTTTCAAAATCAAAATTTTTGAGTTTTTTTTCAAAAATCGACCGTTTCTATAGAAAATCGCTTGATTTCCATGAAAAATCGACATACTAGTTGAACTCATTTGGTGGTCGATTTTTTAAGCGATTTTCGTCGATTTTCTTCAAAAATCGAGCGATCTCCACCGATTTTCGATCGATATACGTAGCATAATTTTTTTTGAATTTTCGAATTTTTCTTATTTTTTTTAAATTGATCGGTTTATCAAGCGTTTTTGAAGCCGAGCCGTAACGATACGGATGAAAATCGAGCGATTTTCGTCGATTTTTTGAACCCTGGTGCCATGTACCCAAACTACCCGGCGAGCGCGCTTTGACCGTTCAAACGCCCAAATATATAGTATCACCATATTGTAAAAACATGCACCGGCGAGATTGACGAATCTAGAGTAAAAAACAAAAGAACGAAGTATTGCTTTTCCTTTGTAGCGACAATGATCGATCCACTCGTAGATACAAAGGTTAGCTTTCTTACACACACCTGTGCAGCCAGAAAGACATGAAAGAAAAAATTACAGACGCAGGCAGTACAGGTATAGTAGATATACTTACTAGCTAGTGGTCGTCGTTAAGAAGCATTTAACCACAGCTTAATCAAAGTGATCGTGATAAGTAACTAAACCAAACTAGGGTAGGTAGACGGAAGGGTCCGGGACGTCCGTCCAGCAGCTCCCGGCGTTCCAGTACGCGGCCTGCGACGTGTCGCCGATCTCGAAGATCCCCGTGTCCAAACACGTGAAGACCGTCATGTCGGCGGCAGTGGCGGTGCAGTTGGGCGCATCAGGCGGGGCCGCCTGTCCTGTGAATAGCACTGAAGCAATCCCCTCGGTCTTCGACTGCGCCGAGAAGCTGAACATCGGGAGAGGCGGCGGAGGAGGAGGTGCGAAGAGGGACGCGAGCGCGGCCGCCTGGTCGGCGAATATCGGCGCCGGGGGTGGCACGTCTGTCGCAAAGGGGATTGTGACGGTGATGGTGTTGGACGACGGCGTGACCGGAGCGGTAGGGGTCGTCGCCGCGGCGTCCGTGGGGCTCGTGCTGCCGCTGCCGCTGTTGGAGCGGGAGGACGACACCGAGGAGCGCCGCTGGTTCTTGGCGTCCGTTGCCGTGGGGTTGGAGGGCGCCGAGGAGGCAGACGAAGACGAGCTGCGCTTGGCCTTGCGGCAGCCGCCGCCTACGGGAACGTTGCGAAGGACGCCGCCCTTGGTCCAGTACCGGCGGCAGCTCTTGCAGAAGTGGCGCGGCTGCGAGAGATTGTAGTTGTTGTAGTAGCAGAACTTGGTGTTGGACGACTCGCACCGCGGGCACTTCACCGCCTCCGTCGTCGCCGCCGGCGAAAGCCTGCCGCACCGCGCCGCCGAGCCGTGCTGCGCCTGCGCACGCCGGAGGTCAGCCGCCGCCGCGCCGCCGAACAGCCGCCCGGCGAGGCCCGGGATGGACTGGAAGTCCTGCATGAGGCGAGGCGAAGGGCTTCAGGTCTTGTGTGGTGTCTAGAACGTTCTAGAACAGTGGTTCTACGTGATCGTTCATCTGGTTTTGGTGGGTGTGCAGTGTGCTTGTCGACGAGCTGGGAGCGGCAAGAGCTCCAGCCTCCACCCGCTCAGCTTCGCCTCTGCATCACACAAGGATAACAGGTAAATATCTGCTTGTCATCCCGCCTGGCTGAAGCTGCCCTTGACCCCGAAAGATTGACTAAAATGCCCTCGTTCCCCACTGCTCTGTACGGCTGTAGGTGTAAATAACCGTAGTGTAAATGTACTCGCACATGTAGGAACCTCATGCATGCAAGTATGCAACGATGCTGTAGATACGTGCTCAGATCATGCTGCACACTTTCCAAATTTGTTTACTGATCTTTTAATGAGTGACATTGGTTCGACACAGATTAATTAACGGTGATTTGCGCAATGAACAAACCAACAATATGGAAAGCGATTTTTTCCGAACCAACAAAGGTTTGAGACAAGGAGATCCTTTATCCCTAATTCTCTTCAACCTGGTTGCTGATGTTTTTACTAGAATTTTACAGAAAGCTGCAAATAATGGTTTGTTGACAGGTTTGTGTGAAGATTTATGTTCAAGTGGTATAATTAGCTTATAATATGCTGATGATACTCTTCTGTTCGTTAAGAATAGTGAGGAGTTTGCTTTATATCTTAAATGGCTGTTAACTTGTTTCGAGCAAATGTCTAGTTTGAGGATAAATTTTCATAAGAGCGGATTAATTTCTATTGGTTGTGACAAGAATGAAATGGAAAGGTATGCAAGTATTTTTTGTTGTAAGGTAGGATCATTCCCTGTTAAGTACCTGGGTATTCCTCTTCATTATGACAAAATTAAAAAGGAGGACTTTCAGCCACTCATTGATAAGATTTTGAAAAGGATTGCAGGTTGGAGGGACAAGCTCCTTTCATATAGTGGTCGTTTAATTCTTATTAAATCCTGTCTAGCTAGTATTCCCCTTTATCTCCTATCTTTTTTTAAATTTTCTAAGTGGGTTTTAGAGCTTATTAATTACCACATGGCAAATTATCTTTGGAATGATTTTGAAGGTCATAATAAACTCCATCTAGCTAACTGGCATTTAGTGTGCATGGATAAGAGGTTTGGTGGTCTTGGGTTCCTAACATTAGAGATTTAAATATGTGTCTTCGGCTTCTTGGATTAAAAGATTCTGCGTTAATGAGAGTAAAATGTGGAGGGATTTGATTAAGTTTAAGTATAAAACTGATAAGCCCAATGTCCTTCTTTGTGAGTCTGATCATGTTTCTGTTTTTTGGAAAGGGATTATCTGGGCTATGCAGGCTACTAAATTTGGATATAGGTGGTCTGTAGGTAATGGAGCTAAAATAAGGTTCTGGGAAGATATTTGGTTTGACAACTCTTGCTTAGCTACTCAATTCTGGGATCTGTATGTGTTAGTAAATGAAAAAGGTTGCACTATATCTGAGATTTGGGATGATTCTAATGTTAAATGTACCTTTAGAAGGACGTTTTCTGAAAAAATGTTAATCAGATGGTTTGAGTTGGTGGAAGTGGTAAATAGTATTAGGCTATATGGTGAGAAAGATGCTTTGGTTTGACAATATAACAGTAATGGAATCTACTCAGTTAATTCTCTTTATGCTATTATTAATTTTAGAGGAATGTTCCCTGTTTTTATTCCTGCAGTGTGGAATTTGATTGTTCCTCCAAAAATTCATTTCTTTCTCTGGCTTCTATCTCATAATAAAATCATGACTAGGGATAATTTGTTAAAAAGAGGTATGGATAGAGGGGTTCTTTGTTGTTTTTGTGAAGAATCTGAAATGGTTACCCATCTTTTTTTTATTGTGTTGTAGCCAAGAATATTTGGGGTTTGGTCGGTGAGTTTTTTTATTTGCATATTGGATATAATTATAAATATGTGGCTCGTTTTTGGTTGAGTAACAAGAGAAATGCTGCTTTGAATACTATTTGTGCTGCTGCCCTCTGGAGTTTGTGGAATAGTAGAAATAACATGATTTTCTGTTTTTAGTGTTGGTTAAATGTAAAAACAGTGTGGAGAAAGATGCTCATGTCCTTGAGGGATTGGAGTCCTCTGTACAAGGAGGAGATGGTGGCCAAATTGGAGAAGTTCTGCGACAACCTGGTGGCCAGGCTTTAAGTACCTCTTCCTTTGGGTGCTGGATCAATGTGAACAGAAGTGATCATTTGTTGGTTGAAGCTCAGGAGGCAGCTATCATTCCAAAAGAATTGAAGTCGCTTGAATGTTTTTTGAGTAACTAGGTTGATGGGAAATTGTAATTCTGTCTTTCCTGTGGTTGCTTGGGTGGGAGTGTTTGATTTGTGGATGTGGTTAAGTTCAAGTTGGTGCTAAACCTGCTTTATGTAATGTCTTTGTCGGTTTCAGTAATGAAACTGGGACATCAATTCTGTTGATGCCTTTTTGATCTAAAAAATTTGCGCAATGAACCTATTAGAGAGTTTGGAGGATAATGATTAAGTGCATAAGGCCATGAGATTTTGCAGCTATCGGGTTTGATAGGTTGCCCGGAAGAGGCAAAGGCGAGTGGGCGCGTCGTGGATGAGAACCTGCGTCTCTTATTTTAGTCGAAGTTTTCGGCTTTATTTCAAGATGGTCATGTACAACCAACCACTTTGGCTTCCATTTTGGAATGCTGCCTGACACGATGTCGTGGCAGACATTCTTAACTAACGAATCTGACCTGCCCAGAAGTTCATTTCGCAAGCCATCGCACAATTTTGTAGTCAGATATTTTCCCTAATCAAACTTCGCCATAAGCCATTGACGTCTGGGCAGTAGCGAAGCCAGGATAAAAATAGAGGTTGGGTTCAAAAATTTAGGCTAAATTGAGACAAACGTGTTAAACAGCTTGTGTTGTATTCTCATCGGTTCAAGTGTTATTACTAGCAGCTCATTATTTGAGAAATACTTGTGCAACATTCGCTTGTCAAACTTTTGAAAATCTATAAACAACTTAACACCAATCAATCAAGCAAACTGACTATTGTCTCTTTTAACCCACTGACATATTTACAATTGATACAAAATCATATATAGAAGAGGGGTTCACATTGTCTATTTGTTGTCATGGTCAGTCCACTCAGCTAGTTAGGCACTCGCCAATTCATGCTGCGCCACCTTCACAATCTGCTCACCGTCACCGCAGTGGGTTGTCCATTACCACACGCCCACGCCCTCGCTAGCTCCTCAACATTCACTCTACGTCCTCATCGTGCCTGGCCTCACAATCGCTGATTCCCGACGATGTACATCAAGCGCCCCCGACACGGTAAGCTGCCATATCCTTGCAAAGGAAAGGTGTCGAGTCATCTCCTTCTCTCGATGGTCTCTGCGTGCATCAAGAGTTCAAGTCCAATTTTAGAGACAGCAAGCAAACTTACCAATTGCAAAATTAGGTGTTCAACAAGCAGTAGCCCACAAAGTCACATAGTATAAAAGTAGCTTACCACCTAGCAAAGTTTCTTCTTCCTCCAAACGAGCCTGAGTGCGTATACATTCACCGCTGCCATACCAAAAAAATGAGCGTCGCTACTATAGAGAGTACATAGAATCCAGCAACTAGAGGGTGAGTTCGAGCCCAACCGAGCCCACCAGTTGGATACGCCACTGCGTCTGGACATAGGAAGATAGGAGAAGCTGCCAAGGCACCGGCTGTGGAGAGATGGACTCCAGAGGGTATCAACAGGAGTAGTGGAGTCCATGCTCCATTAATTGGGCGAACAGAGGACGTCGTACGCCTCCCGGCCCGTCCATCGCCCGATCGAGCAGCGCGCGGTCAGCGTCGCGAGAACCACGGCGCGGGCGCGGGCGCGCTCGCATCAACGATGGCGCGGCCTGCCCCGGCCACATCGGTCATGCGCGCGGCTAGCGCGGTCCGGTACGGCTAGAGAGGCGAGGGTCAGTAATGGCAACGACCGGTTGGGTGAGTTGTTGCATCCGGCACGTCACGCTGGCCGGCATCGGTGGCACATATCGCCGCGATAATATCCCGGATAAACATCCAGCCTGGATTAGTAATTGCGGCTATGCCGAATCGACCGAACCCGTCGTGCTCTGACATACACTTGTCTCGATCCGGCCGGGCTCGATGTATGGGTGGGCTTCGTGCGTACGGCTGATTCGCTCTAGATCAATTATAATGTACATACAAATAGTAAGCACAATAACATAGGAACACACTCACGGTTCCAAATCTCGGCGAATTTCGGCGAAATTTCGGATTTCTGACCACCCGGAAATCTAAACTACCGGTCGGATATTTTTTTTTTTGAAATTGCCACAATAACCCGAAATTTTGTTTTTTCTCGACGAAATTTCATGTTTTTTGGCCGGATTTGACCGCGTTTGGTCCGATAACCCTTAGGAAAGTCAGCTCCTATGAAAATTTGTTGAAAAACTAATTTTTTGAGACATTTTAAAATTTTAGCGGAAACACCGTCAGATTTTTATAAAATTGTACAAGCATGATAATGAGCTGAAAATTTTATGGTACTATATCTAGTATCTTAGGATCATACATAAATTTTTTTAAAATAATTTAACTTAATTTGTTATCCTTAAAAAATCAAAAACAGAATGAACATAATTGGGATAGTTACATTGTCAGAATTTTATAAATTTTCTTGAGTGTGATTATGATCTTAATTTTTTTGAGAGATTACTAATTGCATTAGTACCATTATATAAAATTTTCAAAAACAAATCAACTTTATTTGTTTGGTCAATGAAATCTATGTAAGCATTGAACTTTATTTGTTATATTATATTTCAAAAATAAAAAAGAAAAGAACATAAATGGTATTGTGCCTTGTAAGAATTTTATAAATTCCCTGGAGTGTGATAATAATTCAAATTTTTTATGAGATATTAAGAACTTCCTTATCACCCTTCTGTAAAATATTCAAGAATTTTAAAAAAAATTATTGCTAAAGCAAATCAATGTATTGATCATGAGGCTTTTATCAGGACATAGCACTGTCTGAATTTTAAAGCATTATTAAAGAATGATCATCATCTAAGAATTTTAAATCAACATTAAAGTTACATCAGGACTATCCACAAAAAAATTTAGAAGTTTTTAACATGGTTTAGATAATTTTTCATTTTGTTCAAGTTTACCAGTAAGCCTTTTAACAGGGCAGTAGTACTGTTTGAATTTTTAAAAATTCATACCTTTTGATAATAATCTGAAAATTTTATGAGAGCATTAGAGATACATCATAACCATGCAAATTTTTTTTTGAATGTTTATAACATGTTTTGAACCATTTTTCATTCGGTTCAAAATTGCCGGTCACTGTTTTATCAAGACAGTAGCAATGTTTGAATTTTTAAAAGTTACAAAGACTTCAGAATAATCTGAAATTCTTATGGAAATATCAGCTATGTCAGGACTCTCCAAAAAAATTGCAAAAATTTTCGACATCGTTTGACCCACTTTTTTTCTATTGCAAAAAAGCCGAAATTTCGGGTATTTCGCCCGAAATTTTGGTATTTTTCAACGATTTTTGTTTTTTCTCGGTACAAAACGAACCGGATTTAAATTTTGGTTTTTGAATTTCGAACGATATTTGTCCGAAATATCCGAATTTCGCCGAAATTTCGGATTCCAGTCCTTGACCGTATTTTATCCGAAAACGAAATTTGAATCCTTGAACACACTTAATATGGAAATCCAAAGCTTTTTTATTTTATTATATTAATTCTCTTGTACAAGTAGTGCTATGATTACGGTAAAAACAAATAAAAGATAAATTCAAATTTACCAAAGATAAAAATAGAGTTCAAACGCATATGAACAGGTAGCAATCAGATTCCAATTATATGTCAACAGTTTGAACTGTTCAGATTGATGTGCTAACGCCGGGAGAGGTGGGATCCACTGCGTCTAGTACTTGGTCTGCTGTTTGTTTTGCTGTCCATCCGCACACGTCCGCCTATCGCGTCGCTCCTTGAAGGCGCGGTCGTTTTCTCCCGCCAACCCTGCTGTGCCTGTGTCCTGCCCCGTCACCGGCCGTGCGCGCGGGCTAGCTCGCACGTCCGTTTGCGTGCGTTTCTGGGGTACGAGTGTGATATTGTCCAGAACGCAGAGCACGTACATGGAGTAGGGACTAGGGAGTACTTTTCTTTTGCCCTGCATGGCATTAATGCCTGATGTTTTGCATTTCAGTTTGGCAGCTTAGCCCAAACAGGCACCAAATTTTGGCAGCCAATTTTCACCCGGTTTTTTTATCTTTCCGTCGGACTATTCAAAATTTAGTGAAATGTTCACGGTACTAGCTTTCTTAAAAAAATTTAACAAAAATAAGCCTCCTTGTAAAGTTTTTTTTAAAAATAGCCCATTAATCCGCACCTCCCACATATGGGGAGCGCGACAACACCTAAAGCCAGCTTCTGCGCTTCGCTGCTCCTCCCGCGCCACCCCACCACGGCACGCCGCCCTCTACGCTAACTCCCGCGTCGCTGATCTCCCGCACTCTGGCACAGGGCCACAGCGGCATCTGTCCTCCCGCGGAGCTTAGGCACGGAAGGAGTTAGGTGTCATCCTCTACCCCTTCTACGGTAGACCAGGAGGCTATTTTTGGAAATAAATTCACACGAATGCTAATTTTGTAAAAAAGAAGAAGGGGAAGCTAGGACGGTGAGTATTTCAATTTTAGGCCCTGTTTGGTAGAGCTCCAGATCCCTGCTCCACCTCAGATATGAATCTTGTAGACTAAAATAAATTGAATTAAGTTTACATTTTTAATCAAAAATGTAAATAAAATGACCCACCTAAACACTCTTAATATATCTATAACTTCAGCTCCACGAAATCTGTGGAGCTAAAAATACATAGCTCCACCAGATCCACGGATCTGATGAAGCTGGAGCCGTACTAAACACACCTTTAGTTACCAACTTGCACGTACATATATACGGAAATATATACCGTAGCATATTTGACGGTAACAAAGGTTTTTATGAGCACGTATAATAGTTAGCCCCTTGGGGCACAAACCAATATGTAGATGGCAGGTGCACAGGCAGGTAGTACTGCCCCGGCGGGTCCCTTGCCGGCCCATGCACGACTGATGGTGTGCTTGCATCAGGCACACGGCCGTCCTCGGTGTGCGTGCCGCGCAGTGCAGCGCAGCGCACGGACGTGCTTGCGCCACGCGCTGTTTGTCCTCCGAGGCTCGGAGTCTCTGAGCAGCGCGTTGCCGTCCATTCCCTCGTCTGATTGTCTCCCGTCGACGTCGTGGACCCACCTGACGTGCGACCATGACATGGCTGCAGCACTGCGCATATATACACGTGGTATGTACGTACGTACCCGGCGGATCTGCCATGGCATGCATGCATCGATCCTGTGGAGCCACGAGAGCCAAGGATCCACATGAGATAAATTAGTCGGGTCATGGATAGCGAGCTACCACTCCTCGTAGCGGCAATGGCAGCTCTAGTCTCTGTATGGCTCGTCTTGTACTAGCAGATACGTACGGATTAGGCAATGACTTCGAGTTGGCTCGGTAGATAATTGGTGGTTTACATGTAGCTTTGGCCTTTGGGGGTTGTCCGGCCGGTGTGAGGAGCAGGAATCAGGACGTACGGCATGTGCCCGGTTGTCGACGTGTCTGGGTCGCGTTTACTTCTACGGCCCAGCTTTGACGCCTCCCTGCTTGGCTCCGATCCAACTAAACGTTATGAATTGCAGAGCAAGTTTAGTTATAAGATAATTAGTTTAAACTGACGGAACGATCGACCGATACAATGATTCTTCTGCAAGAAAAATAATTGAGAACTCGATCCAAACAGATTAGAGAGGATCACTGTACTTCTTGTTTTCTTAGGTCAAGTAGCTAGCTACACCGGATACTTGTCGATCCATCCCTCGTGTTAGATCAATCGAGTAGCGCTTAATCAACCAGTCCATCTAGAACTAGCTAGGCTTAATGACTTTG
Organism: Otatea glauca; assembly: GCA_036346275.1. NCBI lineage: Eukaryota > Viridiplantae > Streptophyta > Magnoliopsida > Poales > Poaceae > Otatea > Otatea glauca. The sequence continues at coordinate 47,505,874 of CM070714.1, forward strand.
AGGTGAATCTGTGAATGGCCACTCGACGAGCCAGCGTAGGAGCACACCTAACAAGTTATAGCTAGAGCCCCAAGCTAGCAAAGACCGAGTCACGCTTCTTCTGACGCACGCCAATTGCCAACTTGGTTGAAATTGTGAAGCTATTACTACTGTTAATGCTGGAGTTAGCCGGCCGGTACATGCATAGCACGTTGGGTGGAGACCTGACGAGGCAGAGCTGCAATACTGTGTACTGAGGGCATCAGTCTAGCTAGCTGTTAGCTAGTGTGAAGGGAGCAACGGTAGGTTGTACTAGCCATAGGGCGAGAAAGGCAAACAAGATAGCATGACAAGAAACTGACAGACAGCAGTAGGGCGCAGCGTGGATCTCCACCCGTTGCTTTCGGTGATCCCCGAGACATGGATCGCTGTGGGATGGCCGAAAGCGACGCCATGGCCGTCACTGGAGCCGGCCGGCCGTCACCTCGGCTCCGATCGAAGCAATTTACTTTCTAGCCTTATCGATTTATTTTTTTATAATATAATTTTTGAGATATGCTTTCATAATTTTTGAGATGTGCTTCTATATTTGACAGCTGTATAAATATTAAAACATAAATGAAGGGTATATAGTAATTACTTATTCCTTTGCTTGCTTCAAGATTTGTAAACCTTATTGAGAGGAAAAGCATTGAAGCACTACTCATAATTTTTTCACGTGCGAATTTCTAAATTTGATTCTTTCTGTGGCGGCGGGAGGCGCGACAGCAACCCCTTACCATGCCCAGAGAGCGCAGGAGGAAGCCGCTCCCACGGCAGCGTGCACACGGGCTAGCGCAACATGAGCTTGTTACTGCGCATGGGGAGCATAGAAGCGGGCCTACCACAATGAACTGCAATGCTCCCACGCCCAGCCGAGCACAGTTTCCACACTCATTGGACACGATAAGGGGCTAGATTTGCAAATTCGCACGCGAGAGAGCTAGATTTGAAAAAAAAAACGAGACGTCGAAAGCTAGAAAAGCAATAGATTCACTTTAACCATCTTAGGAGTTGTTTGCACGTACTTATACGTACATACAGGATACATCAAAATACCCCGTACACAATAAATAGGTAATTAAGCTCTGATCCCATCTACTCTCACCGTTCATGAATTAATAGTATTCTAGGGTTTTACACTTTTAACTAGACACATCTACAAAAATAATACATTATTTCTCTTTATTATATATTTGGATGATGTATCTTACTCTAATCCATTGTAGTGAATAACATTGAAAATTGCTAAGGTGGAGGAGTATAGAAGAAGAAAAAAAGATAAAAAGCCATATTAAAATTCTAAAATGATATGTATTAAAAACAAAATTTGAAAGCCAATACATGTATTCGAGAGAGCAGAGGGAGTGTGCCCATGTGCTGCCCCTAGCTGTCGAGCCTAACAAACATCTGTCGTTGGCTCGCCTTAATGCTTGGCTTCCGAAGGCACGACGAATCGGATGCCCAGCGATGGTGCGTTCCCGGACACACTCGTGCCTCCTGTTGGACGCTCCAAGATGCCTGCCCATTTAAACACGCACAATAATTCCACGTGCTCGTCTCTCCGGCCGTACCAGTACCACAGCTCGAGCCAGCCAGCTATATATTGTGCAAGCGATATGTGGCCATTTGCAGCTGTGTACACATCCGGGCGAGAAGGACGGGACACTGGCCGATGTGTATGTGCGCAGGCAGATCGAGGCAGGTCGCTGGCTGGTGAGCTGGTGCGGTGAGGTCCCAAAGATGGAGACGGTCATCATGAGGAGATAAGGGTGACGAAGGCCTTTTGGAATTCAATGGCGATCGATGCATAAGGTCCTCTTGCGATGCTGCTTCTTTACTTCTAGTGGACAGCCTGAAATGTACGCGTATGGTCCTCCCTAACCCAGAGCCGCGCGCAGCTGATCAAGTGTGTGCGTACATGCCATGCCGTGCAGGTCCTCCCTGCTTATCTAGCTACAATAAATTCCATTTCGACCCCTTACTTCCCAACTGAACAAGGCTAATTAACACACTCGATCGGCAGGCGCTAACGGACTCCAACTGATTTGTGCTAAAGCAAAGTTTGATGTCTTCCTCTCTTCTCTTACACAGAAAATAGAAGACACTTGAGGCTTTTTGTTTGGACGAGACAAAGACAGCGGGATTACGGGTCGATTCATGTGAGTTCTTGTCCCCCTCTATCTGGATTGGCCCAGGCTGAGATCCCCGCACATTAAAAAACCCGTCAAAGTGGGGCATGGAGGTGGAACATATGGATTAGATTTCAGATAATGCGCAGTGCCCTCATCAGAGCTGAATTACGCCCTTAGCCACAGGGCAGTGACTAGGGACCTGTAGATTGGATTGCAAAACTGAACCTTGCAGTTGCAGCACGCCTGCAAGCCACCAAATTGGCACATCCCTGGCGTCAAGGGATTCGTTTGTCACGGCTCGGCTCGCCCTGCCTAGTGACTCCACGTCTCCACCATAGGGCATACGTTAGCCGTGAGATATAGCGTCAATGAGAATAGAAAAACAAAGTGCCAAAATGACCGGTTCTTGGAGAGGCTACATACGACCCTAAGTGGCGTTAGGCACAGCTTTCTCGTGAGCCTAGAGATCCTTAGGATCCTGCCCATGATGTCATCTGAAAACAAACAGTGCCTCAGTGCAGGCGCGCATGACCTGTGACTGAGTCGACGTGAGGACAATAGGGAGGGCTTATCAGAGTCCTAATGACAACTTGCAATATGAGTGCTGCAAAAGCGTGATGCCATTTGGGATCCGTGCCCAAAGCCGCACACTTTTGCCGAGCTGTGTTGTATCGAGAATCAAATTTCATTTTCGGATAAAATACTGCCCAGATCGGATTCCAAATTTTCGGCGAAATTCCGGTATTTTAGATAAATTACGTTCGAAATTCAAAAACAAAAATTCAAATCCGGTTTGTTTTGTACAGAGAAAATACGAAATTCGCCGAAAAATACCGAAATTTCGGACGAAATACCGGAAATTTCGGTATTTCTGCAACGAAAAAAATAGGTCAAAAAATGTCGAAAATTTTTGAATTTTTTTTAGAGTCCTGACACATTAATGATATTTTCATACAAAATTCAGATTATTCTAAAGTTTGTGTAATTTTTAAAAATTCAAACATTGCTACTGTCATGATAAAACGCTGACCGACAATTTTGAACCGAATGCAAAATAGTTCAAACCACGTTATAAACATTTGAATTTTTTTTTGCATGGTTATGATATATCTCTAATGCTCTCATAAAATTTTTAGATAATGATCAAACTGTATGAATTTTTACAAATTCGAACAGTACTACTGCCCTGTTAAAAGGCTTTTCGGCAAACTTGAACAAAACGAAAAATTATCTAAACCACCTTAAAAACTTTTGAAAATTTTTGTGGATGGTCATGATATAACATTAATGTTTCTTTAAAAAAATTTAAATGATGATCATTCTCAAATAATTTTTAAAAATTCAGACAGTCCTACGTCCTGATAAAAGTCTGATTATCAATACATAGATTTGCTTTAGCAATAAAAAAATTTAATTTTTTTTAAAATTTTACAGAATGGTGATAAGAAAGTTCATAATATCTCATAAAAATTTTGAATCATGATCACACTCTATTGAATTTATAAAATTCTTACAAGGCACAATACCATTTATGTTCTTTTCTTTTTGATTTTTGAAATATAATATAACAAACGAAGTTCAATGCTTACATAGATTTGATTGTCGAACAAACAAAGTTAATTTTTTGAAAAAATTTGTATAATGGTACTGAGTCAATTATTAATCACTCAAAAAATTTAGATCATAATCACATTCAAGAAAATTTATAAAATTCTGACAATATAACTGTCTCATTAATGTTCATTCTGTTTTTAATTTTTTAAGGATAACAAGTTAAGTTAAATTGTTTTGAAATTTTTTATGTATGATCCTAATATATTAAATATAGTACCATAAAATTTTCAGCTTATTATTAAGCTTGTATAATTTTATAAAAATTTGACAGTATTTCTACTAAAATTTTAAAATATTTAAAAAAATTCGGTTTTTCAACAAATTTTCATAGGAGATGACTTACTAAGGGTTATTGGACCAAATCCGCCCCTAAAAGTTTCAAAATCGGCAAAAAAAATGAGAAAAACCGAAATTTGGGTTAATGTAGCAATTTCAAAATGTTTAAATTTTTTTTCCAAACAGTACTATAGATTTCGGAGTGGTACGAAATCCAAAATTTCGACGAGATTTAGAACCTTAGCTGTATCTAGGGTGCAATCGGATCAAATATTTACCGACCGACCGATTGGATAACTTCGGATCGGATTCGGCTTGTTGAGTCGGATAGTTGTCAGATTCGGACTCGATTTCAGATATTTTAATTCGGATTCGGTATCGAATTCGAGAGAATACTATCCGTCGGATCGAGATTATCCGAGAGTATTCTCGGATATTACCGAAAAGCTAGGAATCGGATATCCGAAATTTAGTCTGGGGCTCGGCTCTGGCCGAACACAACCCAAGGTATGAACACAAGAATACAAGATCATTTGCAAGATAAAATACTCGAACATGAACACAAATGTTACAATACTATACATCTCATTCGTTAATTTAAATACACAAATTGGTCTCCAGCTGAAGCGGTTCACTAAATCGAATACGCATTAGAAAGATTACAGGGAAGACACAAGTTTGGCACATTCCTTAATCTGATCAACCTAAATCTTGCACTGCGCACATCGATTGACCAAATCAGAGAAAATTAAGGATCATTTCCCAAAATAAACCTACCCAAGATCCAGCCTTTCTGAAGAATCGCACCTGATCCGACCCGGGTGACGCGGCGATCCGACGAGCTGTCATTTCACGCGCCGCCGCCCTTCTTGGCCTTCCCCTCGCCAGCTGAGCCGAAGCACGGTAGGCAGCCCCATCCAAGAACCTTCCTCCGGGGAAAAAATCAAGAAAAGGGTGGTGAAGACAGACCCACCAGACGAAACGGGGATCCTCCCCGATCCGGGGGCGGAGGCCCTCCCAAAATCTGTTCTGTGGAGGATGTGGAGGCCGAGGGATTTGGATGGGATTTGGGAGCGGTGGGTCAGGGAATTTGGGGCAGACTAAGGAGAGAGGATATTTGGGGAATCCACTGTCCTCCCCTGCGAATTTGATTAAAGTGTATATAACTGAGACTTGTGCTATAAATTTGTTTTGTTAAAATGTTTTTGTACAGACTGCAAGCATAAATTGGTTTACATTTAATATCTTCTAAGATTAGAATGTTTTTAAAAGACATTGCAGGTTTAGGATACATGAATACTTTAGCTAGAATTTACCTCCTAGAGAAAATTTGGGATTTCTTACCAACATTTGCGAACATATGTACAGTTACAAGTTCAGTACCTTGGATACACAGATAGCACAATATTGTTCAGTGCCTTGGATGCACAAATAGTACAATATTGTCCGATGTGCTACCAAATTTTGAAATATTTAGATTCATCTCATATTACTAGTAAGTCTTAATGATTGTGTCATTATTGTCATAGCCATCAGATTAAATTCAATTAAAATATCCCTTTGGATCTTGAACACTGAAGATATGTTTTGGTTAGACACCTTTCAACTCTTGACTAATTCTCACCGTTCTAAAAATTAGTTTTTTTATTAATATTACACATGTCATAAACTCTTATTCTTAAGACATCAACGCATACTTTTTGTTTTTATAGGAATATAGGATGAGACTATGGTTGAAGTTGATATTGACTGAGTGCTTGAGTGTCAAGGACAAGTAGACATGCTCATGCACTCGTGGCCTCATTGAGATATTGACAACCTTCCTAGGCCACTTCGGTCTTCAAACTATTCTATAAGATTGTGTCTTTATTGAGTTTTTGTGTGTATGTTTGTATGATGTAATCATAATATTGTTATTTTGTCTTATTTTCTCCTTCATGGAGACATGGAGTCATGTTTATATTGCTAAGATACTATTTACATATCGTTCTACGTTTCGTAACTTTTTGCTATGTGTACTGTTGAAATTGAATGTACTTTTGCAACTTTATTGGACTACGTGATAAAATGATGTGTTAAATTGCGATAGTTATGTTTCATTCTAACTCATATGGTTGATTAATCATTACTATACGTGTGTTTTATGCGGTATATATTTTGGCGTCATATCCGACAAGAAATATCTTGTACCGTATCGATTCCGCTCCGTATTCGCTTCGAATCCGTGACCGATATTATCCGTACCGTATTCGTATTCAGCCCTATCTGTATCCGACTCCAAATCCGATAAAAAATATGGTTTAGGATACGGAATGAGCTATATATGTTCTCTAGCTTATACAAGTAGCTCCATAATTGCATGGTTCATCCTTGTAATATTTCCTCAAAATGTGAATTTTGCTTTGGTATATCTGTAGTTTTTTTCGTGTTAAATTTGTAACTCGTGTTCTTTTAATCATCTATTTTTGCCGTGTATTTTATAACAAGTTGTGACTTGCATGCGGAATTAATCATTGTCGATTTCTCCCATGATCCGTTGTCTTCTGCGGCTTACTGTTGTAAGATCCGTGGATGAGGAGTCTAAGGTAGAGTTGTACGTTTCTAATACAAAAAGTTAATTTGGGTTATATTTGATCGTGGAGACTTTTAAAAGAAAAGGAAAAATGTTATTTTCTAAGGACAATTGGATTTGATGTTTCGTTCACTGTTTTTGATATGTTGCAATTTGGATCGCTTTTGTGACCATTATAGAGCCTTTAGTAACATTAATTATCACGAATTTTAATGATATCCTAATGATAGCTAGCACAGGAGTTTGTAGATTGAAGATGAATGTTTTGCTCCAATTTTAGTCTAAGACGAAGGATTTAAGTGCAATAAGGAGTTTGTTTTTTTTGCAGATACTACAACGTTTTTTAGTTATCGCAGATGGATACGAGAGGTCTACTATAATTTATGCTCCATTGACAAGGGAGGAATTTCTTACATCTGGACAGTTTTAAAATATTAGTTTCATCCAATTAGCATTGTTTGCTGAGTTTTGCGTTCTAGGTAGAGCATGACAAATTCCATAAGGTGAGTTTTTCACTATCTATCTAGCATCATAGATGATATTTTGGCTTGTTTGATGATTAAACATTTGTTTTAGGATGTCAGTTGCACAAACTCAGACTTTTGCTAGGATTATGAATTTTTAAACGCTTAGATTTGCTCATTTGCCTTGTTGATAGTTGTGTGTTTGGACTTGCTGATGATTTGCTTGATTTTGCTTCTTGAGAAGCGTTTGGATAAGACTATTCCGATCTTTGTTTGTTGAATATTAGTCCGATACACTGTCAGGGTATAAGGTTTTTTTACGAAGACTTATTCTGAGAAGATTTTTATATTTTAGCTACAGAATGAATTCATTTAAAGGTGGAGATCGTAAAAGTGTGATCCGAATTCAGACATGTGTCCAAGTCGAGCATGTTCCCTCAATTGTGTCAAATGTGGCGTCGGCCGACATAACCAACTCTGATTTAGTTTCCTTCTCTATTTGGGACTCTGTTCCTTGGTCTATATATGTACTTCTGTAGTTACATGTTTTAAATGCGCCGAAGTTATTCGTGCTTGTAATCTTTCCTCACGTAGTGAATTTTACCTTCATACGTCCATGGTTTTTCCTTTAAGAATTTATAGTTTTTTTTTGCAATCGGGGCTTCACCACGATGGCGGGAGCGAGTGGAGCTCACTCCGCCTGCCCGCGTTCGAGTTTAGCTCGACGCTGGTGCGTGCGAGTGGCGGGTGCTGCGCGGGTGTGCATGTCTGTGGGGTGCGTGTGTGTGTATATAGTTCGTTTGTTGTTTTTTTTCTATAATGAATGCCAGTGTTTTGGTCATTTAAAAAAAAAGAGTTCAGAGTTTTTCAAGTTAAATTCATCTCTCTCGTTATTTTCACAATCTATTTTTGGTACATGTTTTATAACAAAATGCTATGATGGAACGCAGTTGCGCGCAGAACAAAACAGGCTTTGTGCCCTTTTGTGCTTGTCGTCTGGGATGTAGGTTACTCTGGGCGTGGAGACAAAATCAGTGCATCAGGCGCATGCGGTCTGATTGAATTTTATGCAATCTCTGTTAGAAAACTAGATACTTATACGCGACGTGTCACGCCGCGGGCGCCGCTCCACACTCAAGCAAATCGAGAAAACGCGCGATTACCGCTCCTTACACAAGTAAATCAAGAAAACACGCGAAAAGGACCTAAAAAGAATTTTTTATTTTCCGCAAAAGGGCTTAAACGTAATGCTAGAAAAAAATGAAAAAAGGGACCTAAATGCAATGTATATTCCCCCAAAAAAGGATTTGAACGTATTTTTTTTCCGGAAAGGACCTAATTGTAATTCTAATTTTCCGTAAAAGGACCCAAGCGCGATGCTTAAAAACGCATAAAGGATCTAAACGTAATATATATTCTTTTTTCAAAAAAAAAATCTAATCGTAATTTTTTTTCCAAAAAAGGACCTAATCATAATTTTTTTTTTCTTCAGAAAAGGATCTAAACATAAAATTTTTTCGCGACTCGGCCCAAACCGCGAATGAGCCGTCTCAAAGCCTCCTAAAGACGTGAACTCTTCCGTCTATAATAGATGGATGATAAGTTAACACGCCAGTCTTCTTCCAGAACCCCAATCTTTTAACGGGCAAATGCTACAGACTACCGTGCTCTAATTGAACTGTGAGCCAGTATATAATTCAGAGTTTTCCCGTGGTTCAGAAGCCTGGGCACAGCCACAGTACGCTTCCAGCCCTGGGTTGCCACCTCGACTGTTAGCACTGGCCCGGTAATGGACGGCTCCAATTCCTTCCGGGCTGAATTCCCACAGCTGAAGGCCGACGTGCAGCCAGCGACGTCGGCCACCCGCGGGCACGGCAACAAGACGCTCCCATCCACGCCTCACTCACTTTCGTTTCTTCGATAGTCTACAGTTGGCCCACCTCCCTGTTCCCAAAATCCGTTCACACTCTTGTAAAACGTAGTCGTTCACCCACGATCAATCAACAGCACGTCAACCAAATCACAAAAACAAGAACAGGACACACAGAATATAGGGGTGAAACTCTCTTGCTTTCTATTAGATTCATTCTTGTACATGGGGGATGCCCAATATATAAAGAAACTGGCGAGAGATAAGTTTGGATTCGCCCGCATATAAGAGATAGATTGTAACAGAAACGGTTACAGAAATCTTATTTCATAACACTCCCCCTTAGGCGAATACCACGTAGTGCACATGTCTTGTTAAAAACTCCACTCAAAAACCCAGTGGGAAAAAAAGAGATGGAGAAAAGAGTACATTGCACTCGCACTTTATATTGCACTAGTTGCCTCGTTGAAAACCTTCATGTGAGAAAACTTCATGAAAACTCACTAAGGAAAAAAGAGTACAACTTATAATCTTCTGAATTTATATTAGGATCTTCAGGATCTCAATAAGGGTTATGGTTCAAGGATTTACTCTCCCTGAACTTTGCATATCTCTAAGTATTCTCATTCCAATGCTTTTAACACATCTTTGAAATGTGGATTTAGGCAAGGACTTAGTAAATAAATCTGCAAGATTTTCACATGACTTAGTTTGTAAGATCTTTATCTCACCGTTCTTCTGGAGTTCGTGAGGATAGAATAACATAGGAGCAATATGCTTCGTGATTTTGGTCTTCACATAACCCATTTGCATTTGTGCAACACAAGCAGTATTATCTTCATAGATAATCATCGGGGTATCGACGGTGTTAAGGCAACATGACTTCTGGATGTGGTTAATCACACGTCGTAGCCAAACACATTCACGTGAGGCTTCATACAGAGCTATAATTTCTGAGTGGTTGGTATAAGTAGCTACCAAAGTCTGTTTACAAGACCGCTAAGAAACGGCTGCACCACCGCAGAGAAAACAAAACCAGTCTGTGATTTGGCACTGTGGGGATCAGATAGATAGCCAGCATCTGTGTATCCCACCATGGTTAAGTATTGGTTCTTCTGGAAAAATAATCCAAGATCTTGAGTACCTTGGAGGTATCTGAGTAAAATCTTGACACCAGCCCAATGTCTTCTGGTTGGGGCTGCACTGTGTCTCGCTAGCAAATTCATTGTGAATGCAATATCAGGCCTTGTGCAATTCGCGAGATACATAAGCGCTCCAATGTCACTTAGATATGGGACTTAAGGTCCTAAGACTTCCTTATTTTCCATCCTTAGTCTGAAAGGGTCTTTATCCACTTCAAGGGATTTCATGACTATGGGGTTTTTTTAAAGGATGCGATTTATCCATATTAAACCTTTCCAATACCTTCTAGGTATAGGAAGACTGGTGTACAAGGACTCCTTCTGGAAAATACTCTAGCTGTAGGCCTAAGCAAAATTTGGTTTTACCCAAATCTTTTATCTCAAACTCCGTTGTGAGGTAAGCACTTGCTTCCTTTATGTAAGTTCAAGCTCTATTGGTTTTGGTGATTGGTTTAATATTAATGTTTAATCATTGTTTAATGACAAATCTAATCATTATGAGACTAACATGTTTTATTAAGTCTTATTCTTATTAGTCTCATACTTGGATGGAAAATGAAAAACCTAAGGTATGCACTAGTATTCATTCTATTATATAAATGCATACTTAGAATTCAAGTTAAAGTATGAACTCTTCCATTGCTTTAGACCAAATATGTGCATTATGTTTTTAATTCATATATACATAAATACACACATCTAGGGGGAGTTTATAATTTAACTTGATGTTTCAAATGTATTGATCCATGTCCTCTTGTCATACAATATAAAGGATCAAGACCTTGAAACAATCTTTTGAGTATATATGACTTGTGTAGTTATATGCTCATGTCAATTTAAATGAGTTTAAATTGAGTTCGATTGTCTCTCAATCAATCAAAGAACATTTCATCATGTGTTGATGGTGTTTCCTTGTTGATTAAAGACAAGCGAAAAGTTCTTGAGTATAATGAAGTATTAGTTGCATCAAAGTGCTCAAGACATCAATTAATCATTCAAATTAATTTGGGTTGTGCTCAATCGATCTTGGAGTTATCCATTATGTGTTAATGGGGTGCGGTGATGATGAGACAACCGTGTTTGTTGAACTAACATCTTCCATGAGTTGTGAAGTAGGTTGAGTCCAAGAAAATGAAGAATCGGAAAGAAGAAGAAGTCATCATGTGTTGATAAGCTTTAAGAGGTGAGAGAAGAGCTAGAAGGTTCATCATGTGTTGATGACTAAGAAGAAGAAGATGTGATCTTGGAGAGAAGATGTTTGGAAATCATAAAAGCTCCAAGTGGATCAAGTGCGGCAAAGGTATAACTAGCTAGGGCTAAAGATGTGTTCCTAGTCTTTTACAGGTCTCGGTGCTTGGTTGTGAGACCGGGTTGCTTGTTAGGTGCCGTACTATTAAGAGGGGTTGAGTCTTTTAGCTTGAGCTTCATCATGTGTTGATGAACTCGATCCGGTTCACTCTAGCTCACTCTCTTGTTTGATGTTTGCATGAAGCTAACTATTTGGCATGTGTTGCAAATTAGTGAAGCTTGTGCATTGGATTTTGTATGAGCTAAGTATTTGCATGTGTTGCAAATAAGGGTGCTCATACTTGCATCTTATTTCAATCTTATTTGATTTGGTTTTTGCTTGGAGCTAAGTTTTGCATGTGTCGCAAAAGGAGAGAGCTCAAGCAATTTGGTTTAAAGTGGTTGCATGGAGTTAGAGATTTGCATGTGTTGCAAATAGAGAGCTCATGCACTTGTAATTGTTGTGGTTGCTTGCATGGTGCTAGAGATTTGCATGTGTTGCAAATAAAGAGCTCATGTTTTGGTATTGCTTGGAGCTAGGTTTTTGCATGTGTTGCAAAGAACAATACTCAAGCATAAAATTGGTTTAATGTGTATTTGCAAGTTCGTTGTGCGAATAAACCGAGGTCTATGAGTCCGGAATCCCGAGAGCATGTAAGTAGGGCTTGCAACGGGTGTTTGCAAGTTGACTGGGTCTTGTGTTGACCTTCACATGGCTAGGGGGATTAATCTCATAGACTCGGGTTTGATTTGCTTAATACGTTTTGCAAATAGATCTTGAGTTATTTACGAAATGTGTTTTCGTTAGTTGGCTTTGTTATTTGCAAATGTGTTTTGCAAATGAACTTGAGATTATGGGTTCCGATCCTAAAGCATGTGAATAGGGTTTGCAAATGTGTTTTGCAAATTGACTTGATCATGTGTTGATCATCACATGGCTAAGAGGATTGATCTCATAAGTTCTTGGTTCATTGTCAAATGTGTTTTGCAAATAAGTTGTGCTTAATGCGATTCTTTGGAGTATGTGATTAACATGTGCAAATGTGTTTTGCATAGTGTTGTGATCATGTGTTGATCCTCACATAGCTAAAAGAATATATCTTGAATGGTTTGGAGAAAAGTTTTGTGAAAATGTTGTTTTCTCCCGAGGCCACCTTACCGCCTCAGAGGCCGGTAGCACCGTGGTCCGTGCTACTGCAGATTTAGCTGTAGCACCAAGGTCCGTGCTATCGTCTCTCGGCGGTGTGGAATTTTCGAGAGGGTGTTTTTGGCGATGCAGCGGTCCGGTGCTACCGCCCATGGTAGGCCGGTAGCACCGGAGGTCCGGTGCAACCGCTCCTCTGGCCGGTGTGAAAAATCCAGAGGAGGTGTTTTTTTGTTCGGCTTGAGTCCGGTGCTACCGGGGTGAAGGCCGGTGCTACCGCCCGAGCGGTAGCACCGCTCCCAGTTGGCCGGTGCTACCGGAAATCCTGTAACAGCTAGTTTTATAGCCGTTGGCGAGGAGGCCGGTGCTACTGGTCCCAGTAGGGCGGTAGCACCGGGTTTGTTGTATCTTTGCCCATTTCGCCCCCAACGGCTAGTTTTGGCTTGGAGGCTATAAAAGGAGGTCTTGGGGTACAAGGGCAGCAGGGTTGGCTGTGTGCTAGAGCATTTGGGTGTTTATAGGAGTTGTGTGCATGTGTTGCCTTCTCCCATTTGCTTCTTGAGCTAGTGTGAGCCTCTAATTGCATGTATTGCAATTAGGAGAGGATTGAGAGTCTCTTGTGCATGTGTTGCACTTGAGGAGGATCCTTGTGCATGTGTTGCACTTGGTGATCACCGGAAGCACATGTGTTGTGCTTGGTGAAGTTCAAGCGAGAGGATTCGGCTTGTTACTCTTGGAGTTTGCCGACTCCTAGACGGCGTGGAGCGTCGTCTTGCGGAGCTCTCAAGGTTGTGAGAAGCTCCGTGAAGTTTGTTAAGGTTGGGTTGAGCCTCGCGAAAGCGTGAAAACCACATCTAGTGGATTCGAGGTGGGTGCTCAATTCGTGGAGCCGGTCCAATGTGTTTGGGCTAACCTCAACGTGGACTAGGGGAGACCGGCAAGTCTCCGATCACCACGGTAAAAAGTATTGTGTCTCTTGTGCTTGCCTTGTTCTCTTTATTTATATTCAAGCAATTTACATTCATAGAATTAAATTGATTGATTGCTTGTCTTTACAATTGCTTTTTGTTAGAGACATAATTAGTTAGTGCACATAGTGAGCCTAGTTGATTTAGGCTTTAATTGTCAAAACCTTAGTTTATCGCTTCCGCATTATTATTGATAAGGTTTTGGCATAAGGGTAATTAGGGGTGAATTGCTTTGTAGAAATTAGAAAGAGAAAGTTTTTTAAAAGCCGCCTATTCACCCCCCTCTAGTCGGCATCCTCGACCTTACACTTTATCTCCTCTATGGTTCCAATGATATTCAGATCATCGACATATACTGAGATGATACAGAATCCATTCTGGGATTTCTTTATGAACACACAGGGACAATCATCATTATTCGAGTATCCCTTCTTCAGGAGGAACTCACTCGGCCGATTATGCCACATTCTCCCCGACTGTTTTAATCCGTATAGCGATCTCTGCAGTTTGACGCTATACATGTTGCGATTATTAGGATCCGAAACTTTGACTCCTTCAGGGACTCTCATATAAATGTTCGTATCTAGTGACCCATATAAATATGCGGCCACTACATCCATCAACTGCATTTTTAAATTTAAGCCAGTTGCCATTGATATTAAATATCAGAACGTTATTCCACTCATTACTGGAGAATATGTTTCATCGTAATCGATGCCGGGTCTCTGCGTGAACCCTTGTGCTACAAGCCTCGCTTTATATCTCACCACCTGGTTGTTTTCATTTCTCTTCTGGATGAAAACCCATTTTGATCCTACAGGGAACACTTTAGGAGGTGTTCGGTCAACAAGACCGAATACTTTCCTTTTATTAAGCGAGCGCAATTCCACCTCAGTTGCTTCTTTCGATTTGACCCAATCTGAGCGCTTGTGGCACTCTGCCAAGGACTTTGGTTCTGGATACAGTTCAAGAGTTTTAGCAATTTTAGAGGTGAAATAAATGTCAATAATTGTAGTATTTCTTTTATACAATTCTCCTGAATCCACATAATTGATGGATATTTCTTCATTCATTTCTTCCAGCTCGTCGTGATTTTCCACAACGACGAAGTCTGGGTGTATCGACTTCGCAGCGTCAGTTTGTGCGCGCAAATATTCGCTAGGATTCCCATCTTCAGGATGGCTCACTTCAGGGAGGTTATCATCTTCAGGATGGCTCACTTCAGGGATTTTCTCAACATCAGGTTGAACTTCTTCAACTGTCTCAGGTAGTGATCTCACTTGTTCGGTTCTCCGTTTCTGCGAACATCTCCGCGGAACTGAGTCCCGTGCACCTGGAGGCCTCCCCCTCTTTTTGTCATGAGGGGCAAGAGTGGGTTCAATAACCTTCTGGGGTATTTCCACTCTTTCAGATGCATTTACTGCAGGTATATGAGATTTTGTCACTCCCTTATGATCTATGAAGGCATCTGGCAGATTATCGGCTATTTGTTGCAGACTTATTATCCTCCGAACTTCAAGTTCGGCTTCTTTAGTGCATGGGTCTAAGGACTGAATGACAGTGGCATTCCAATCTATTTCCTGGCATTCTTCAATGTGGTACTTATCTCCCCCTAATACCGAAAAATTGTCCTCATCAAAAATACAATCAACATACCGAGCCGTGTACAGATCCCCTATCATAGGCTCTAGGTATTTAATAATTGACGGAGATTCATAACCTACATAGATCCCTAACTTCTGGTGAGGTCTCATGGTGGTACGCTGAGGTGGAGAGATTGGCACGTATATAGTACAACCAAATTTTCGCAGATGGAAAATGCTTGGTTCTTTCCCATACACTAGCTGCAAGGGGGAAGTTTCATGGTATGCAATTGGTCCGAGTTGAATTAATGATGTAGCGTGCAGCACTGCATGGCCCCAACAGCTGGTGGGTAACCTACAATTTTGTAAGAGCGGCCTAGCAATAAGCTTTACTCTCTTAATTAATAACTCTGCAATGCCATTTTGTGTGTGGACATGGGTACAAAATATAGGGGTGAAGCTCTTGCTTTTTATTAGATTCATTCTTGTACATGGGGGGATACCCAATATATAAAGAAACTGGCAAGAGATAAATTTGGATTCGCCCACATATAAGAGATAGATTGTAACAGAAACGATTACGGAAATCTTATCTAATAACACACACTTCACATCCCTTGCCCCTTGATGGCAAATATATTTTCCTCTAATATGGCACCCCGTTGGGTACGCGATTGTTGTGGTGCTATTCCACATCTGACAGAGGTGCGGAGCCAGCTCGTGACTAGGCTTCGGACTAGGCTAGCTGGTCCATCGTATCATAAGCTAAAAACAGTTGATCCACCACGTCAGGCTATAGCCTTTTGATACTAGGCCCTAGCTCTGTCATTGACGTCTGATAGGCGTGTTTGATATTTGCAAGCCATCATTTGATTAGTATTTGCAATTTTAAGTTTTTAACAATTGTACTAATGTGTGTTTTAATGCCTCAATTAGTAATAATGTTTTTCAAGGATGTCTCAGGAGTTGTTTTCATCAACACAATAATACACTATATTAATTGAATTGGCTCTTTGGGTGTCATAGCCAGTCGATAATGTTAAGCACAGACATGTTACTACCTCCATTTCATATATTTGTCTATTGAGAAAATGTAGAATGTAAGTATTGCAATTTTTTCACTCCCACCTCTACTTAAATGCTATGAAAGAGATAAAATTGTGGGACTTGAGATCACATGATTCCAGACCCTCCTATGCATTTATGTATGAATCCCATGATCAATGGGTAGTATACCCAGATACTCAGATAATAACATCATTATCCATTCATGAATTTAAATAAAAGGGTAGATAAATAATATTAAACAGCCTTACAAGCTAGGCCTTAAGAGCCAGATACAATAAACAAAGTATGCATTGGAAGATAAATAAAGATAGGGTCCGAGTGATTTGCTATAGCCCACGACAACAGACTAGGGTTTGTGGCCACCTCATCATCATCTACAAACCCCGCGGTGTTGATGTATCCCAATGCCGGATCGTCTTCCTCAACTAGTAAAATTTTCAACAAGCAAGATGAGTACATTCATACTCCACAAAACTTTTGCAAAAGGCTATTAAGTACATGCATGCTATTCAATAGAAGGTTATATTGTCTTTTTGCATAAAGCCAATTTGAAACATATGAATAATAAAAATCATAAATACAGTCAGAGGCATAAGTCTAAACAGCAATAAGTATATAACAAGTAATGATAAATACTAATACTTTCTAAAGGTACCATCAAGCACCTACACTAGTATGATAGCACAAGCCTGTTAGTGCACCATATACAATATCCTCATTTTGTGTCCAAACTAATTTCTAAAAGTAGTTGCAAAACCAAAGACTAACTAAGTGAGGTCTTCCTTGAAATGCCCATGACCAGAGGCATGACTATTCAAATAGATTTGATTATCATTGTGTAGAGTACGTACAATTATACCCATGAGATATAACCATATCATATTGACTGCACAATTTACACTTAACATGATAGACTACGATCGAGAGGTTATAACAAGATCTTTACAATACCAAGCCCTAATATCACCCTCCCAATGATCCCTCAAGGTATGGACATCCGTTACCATCACAATAAGATGTACATCGTCATGTCGAACAGCCTTGCATGTAGGGTGCAAGTGTGTCCTCGGACATGGACGCCTGTTATCATCATTCGCACGCCAAAAAACCCTATAACCTACAGCTTTGGGGGGTATTGTTGGTTCTAGTAAATTATTCAGTTAGGTCCTACCCATAGAAACATGTGGTGTGTACGGTATGTGCTCGGATCAACAACACTTGAGTTTGGTTCTTAAGCAACACGGGCAAGACTAACACTAACCCTGATTCCACACTACTTACCGCCTGCCAAAATCAAAATCATTTTGCTTTCATATTTCCAACATAATTTTCCTCGTGCATCTAAGTCCAAAAGTGTCTCACGAGTAATTTTCGAAGATGTCCCCAAAATTTCTTTAGTAATTTTTTTCTAAAATTTTCTACTAAGCATGGTAAGCATTTTCCACCTAAATTTTAGACTCAGCCCCACCAAATATATCTAGTAAATGGGTAAATAATCCTAGGGTGTCAATTCTAGGTAATTTTTAATATCATGGAGGTGTTTATTTCAACAATTAGTAATATCTAAGTCGTAAAACAAAATATAGCAATTTTAATTGAATTAAGCATGCACAAAATATTTCACAATTAAAACAACATAATAATTGAAAAACCAGGATCAACATGGTCAAGGGGGTGCTTGCCTTGCTCGTTGAGTCTTTGTTCATGTTCTGAATTGACCTCAATCACGTATAGTATGTCAACTTCTAAATGAGAAAACAAAATAACAAATATAAATGCCAAATAGAATTAAAAAAGTATCAAACTAGTTCCGAGATGAAAGATCTTGATTTTAGAAAAATTTAGGAACAAAAAACAAAGACAATCGAAGTTGTTATGATGGAGAACGGGTCATCAAAAAATTTACTAGAGGGAAAATATAGGAAAAAAGGAGAGAAAGAAATGTGCTAGGATTTTCATTTGATTTTTTTCTAGTTTTCTTTCTAAAGGAAATTCTTGGGAAAACAATTGTGTGGTTGACAGGAAGGACTTGTAGGTCAAAATTTTATTCATTTAAATTAGGACTGATAGGTGGAGCCAAATTGTTAGTGAGACAAATCTTTAAAATAGTTTAAATTAGTAATCCAAATAACTAAATGATTCGGGGATACATGTCATTGACTAATTAATATTAACGACGTCATTAGCGCTAATCTTCGTGGGGCGTGTTGTTCAATGGGAGAGACACAGGGAGGCAAGCTACAGCCAAGACTGAATTGCTTGGCAGGCTCGCTTGCGGTGAGGGAGGGGCAGAGGGGCTCGGGCAACCAAAAAATGGGATTCAAGGATGGTTGCGAAGCTGAAGATAGGGGTGGCGGTTGAAATGGTGGTGACGATTGTGAGCGGCGGAGTCATCTAGGCCAAACGATAGGCTCAGAATGGGGTGAAGGAAATTGGGAATAGGTCATGCGCTTGGCTTTTGGAGGCTATGCGATGCTACAGGGTTGGCTCTACACCCTATAGCCATTAGAGGTGGGCCGGCGATGAGAAAACATGGCGGTGGTAGCACTGCTATGGTTGTGATTGTGCAGACTACTATTTTAGGCAAAATTAAATGGCATGCTAGCATCAGAAGCTCACCTGGAGCACATTGGTGCGATTGTTTTTGGTGGAGGTCGGAGGTGGCCGAGCGATGGTCATCAAGGATGGCAAAGATAGGCCACACGGTGATAGCAGTTCTCAGTGGTAGGCAGTTGAAAAGGATGCATGCTTTAGCACCAAGAGAGCATAGCAATGATGAATCTAGGATTGGTGGGAGTAGGAGGTCTCCAGAGTATCGGCAATGGAAGCAATAGCTGTTGTGGCCGAAGATGTGGAAGAAAGGGTGGGCTTAGCGCTACACTGCTTCGATCGTCTAATTAGTTTGGGTTTTTCTTCTTGGGCAGGAAGGCGCAATATGACGCAAGTGGTGAGGCAAGAAGCTTACCGATGGACCAAGAATGTTGGCAACAACAACGGAGCACGCTTGCCGGAGCCGAGAGCGGCAGCCGCTTTCTGGCCAACGGAGAGGGATTCGGAGGGAGCCCTTATGGGAATAATTGCAAAGGTGCGATAAGCAGATGAGGGGTATAGTCAATGAGGGCTATTTATAGCTGAGAAGATATTTTTGTTGTAGATTCCGAGTGTTCACACCTCACATCTCTCCTAGGGAAAAAGAGAAGAGATGGAGAGGAATCGAGAGGGAGAGAGAAAGATGGCGTGACGGTTCAAGGCATGAAAAGCGAATGCATCACATAGATTCAGACGCAAAAAGATGGGGTGAAGGATCATAGCGCAATGCGATACCGTGTGCATGGCGTGGGTGGGAGGAGGGAGATAAAGTTGATGGGTAGGGCCTTGGGTCCACGTGTCTGCGTTAGAGAGAAAGGGCTGCTGAGAGGAGGGGGATTTCCAAGATTACATAATCGCAAGGGAGAAGGCGTAATCCTAGAGGTGGCCTAGGTGAGGGCGGTGTTAGTCTAGGATTTGGGCTAGTTTTGTAAATAGTAACAGGTAGGAGATGGTTTCCGGCTTAGAAAGAGTTTGGGTATTTAATTTAATTTTTTTTCTTCTAAAATTACAAAAAAAATGTTTTGAACTTTTAAAAACAACAAATGGACTCCAAAAATTACGAGAAAATTCAAACAGACAAATTAGAATATTTAGAACTTAGATAAAATATTTTCAGTTTTTGTGAATATTTTGATAACTCTGCATAAATGTTTTAGGCTAAAAAATAGGAAAAATCATTTTTTTAAAATCTAAAAAAAATTAAAAAATGGCTCAAAATTCATAAATGACAAATTAAACATTTTAAGCTGGCAAATAAATTTGAGGCCGTTACAAAAATGAATGTAGTATGTTATTTAACAAGGATATATATAGTTATTTCTATTAATTATTTTTATATTGAGTGTTTTATTGGTCTGTACGGCTACGGATAATATTGCGAGACAGTGGGAGTATACCGATCAATAACCCTAACCCATGGCCTCTCACATCCGAAAATTGTGGGAAACAAATCTAAAGGAAAACTTCGCTAAAACTCCCTACGTTTCCACGTCTCAAGCAAACCTACCTAAATTACGCGAACACACCCTCGTCGTCAACGAAGACGACGACGACGGGGCACCGGCGGTGAGACGACCCAGAACCTTCTAGAAATTTCCAGACTCAATGGATCTCTGGGAGAGAGCCCGGGCCTTCGCTGGCGAGGCGGCGAAGCGGTCGCAGGAGCTGTCGTTGGAGGCAGCCAAGCGTTCGTCGGCGCTGATGTCGGAGACCGCGAAGAAGTCCAGCGAGATCTTTTCGGAGACCGCCACCAAATCTCGCGAGATCGCCGCCGAGGCCACCAAGCAGGCGGACCTCCTCGCCGGCCAGATCAAGCACCTCGCCTCCGACCTCCCCGTTCCCTCCATCCCACCCATCCCCGCGATCCCGCCCATCCCCTCCGCCGTCGCTCCGGAGCCCGACGCCGCCGAGCTCGAGCGATACGGCATCACCGAGGATCTCCGGGAGTTCGTCAAGGGCATGGCCATTAGCACCTTCCGCGACTTCCCCTTGCAAGGTGCGGTGTGGTCATGGTTGGGTTTAGGGAATTAGAGATTAGAGAGGCTGCATTTTCTGATCGGATTTTTGGCCGCGCAGATGAGCCGGAGATGTCGGATGTGCCCACGGTATCGAACGTGCGTCAGGATCTGAACGAATGGCAGGCCAAGCACGCCACGCTCGTCCTCTCGGCCGTCAAGGTTTTAGTCTCCATTAACCATTTTGTCGATGATCGTTTATTGCATTTGTGTCCGTGGGGGAGTAGGGTTCTTGGCACGATTGATAGAATGGCGATGAATTCGCATATGAACAGCCACACTGTAAACATAGGTCTGTTTGGTTTGCAAATCTGATATTCTGATTAGATGTGTATATTGAGTTCACAAAAGGATTTAGAAGCTAAGCTTGTGGTTTTGGAAGATCTAGAGTAAGTTTCATTCTGAACAGTAGATTGATTTACTAGTATTATGGTAGTTAGAGTTAAGTGAATTCTGACACCTAGGAAATGTCAAATTATGGTATTTAGGTTTCATATTTTGCATGAATGAAGATGTAATCAAGATAAGTTTGTTAGGTATTTCACTATATGATGTTGATGACAAATAGCTGTATATATTAACAGCCCAAAGTTGCCAAATTGATAAGTTGTAAAATTGGCACATCTACGTAGGCTATCCTAACATCTTTATGATGAGTGTAACTTAAATGTCAAACCTAAACTAGCTGAATGCCTGTGCTTTTCCACAGATGAAAAAATTCATATTAACCTGCCCGGCCCACGTCCTTGGCTACGCCATGTGCCTAGAACAGCTTCGTTGTTTTTTTCATGTTTTTTTCTTGTTAGAGAATGTTTAGAGAGATAGAATTTGTTTGTTGATATATTGTTTTGTTTTTGTTAGAGATTTTTTTTGGGTGGTGAGAATGGGAGTTGAGAGTGGAGAACGTACCACTAACTCCTTTTAAGTGGTAACAATATGATTCCCGACGTTGATGTACCAAATTTGTAAATGATTAGAAGTTGGAAATTGGAGCATACAGAGAGGCATAATTCTATACCAATATTTGGTAAAACTATGTTTGTTCAAATTGTGTTAGTAACCATATTGCTGTGAGCTGATTTTGACACAAAGTCATTTTCTAGTGAGGTGCTTCTAGTTAGCAAAGTGCTGTTATAGCACTGCAGACTGTTTGCTATACTGAATTAAGGAGATAATGACCTACCTGTATAATCAGTGAGCTGACTTCTGTCAAGTTAGTTGAATCAGACTATCCTGTCAGAATGCTAAAATGGTTTGTTAGTCTCCCTTGTTTTCTTAGGACGATAGTTTGATTTATGTTCCGATCTTGCTTTCTATGAGTTAATGCCACTCCAGTTCTCTAGGCTGCCATTGGGCTAGTAATTCATTATTCTCTTAACCTTCGTACTAGTTTTTTGTGTTAACCATTATTGTTCATTAGCTCGTTGTTAACCGTCAAAAGGATCTCTAAAGTTATTCTTCAAGTGCCTACTTTTGTATTTTGTTAAAATTTTATTGAATAATATCATCTTATTTCCAGGAAATTTCAAAGTTCAGATATGAGCTATGCCCACGATACATGAAAGAGCGTAAATTCTGGCGGATTTATTTCTTGCTAGTAAACAACTACATAGCCCTGTAAGTTTTCTTGTTAGCTCACGCTGTGTGATCCTAATACATTTTTGTGGTCATCGATCAACATCCATCAGGCTTCTGCATGATAAGTTTGAGAGAATGGAGACCACTTGTTCTCTGACTTTTAGCATTTTTACAGAAGAACTTGTTTTATCAAAGCACATCTTGAATATTATATATAGTTTGGACAGACTCTTTGTTCAAAATACACATAATAAATATCCTACCAAAATGGTTTGTTGCAGACAGCAGTTTAAGTAAGCTTGTTTTCTAAAGTATTTTGTTCCTAATCCTACCCATTAAATCTTGCATATTTGAATTGGAATAATCTTGTTGTTTCTAGATCCGGGATGGTTTGTCTTTCATCCTTGGTTCACACTTGTTGAAGGAATTCAGAAACTTTATTTTGGATTGCTCTAGTCATGACTCTTTAATTTGTGAGATTCCGCCTGTTTCCATTCAAATACTTGATGATAGCTCACAACTGCACAGTGATAACTGAATTGTGTTGCAATCATTGGTTGATGGCATTTTATGATGTCTTATCTTTGGCTCCGCCGCGCTGGTTTTGGGCTTAATCACATACTTGCCTGTGTATACATCTTCATGGTAGGTGGCAGGACCAAGAATGGATCTTATAGTTTTCAGTGTAATACTTAATTAAATCATTAGTTGTCGGGCTGAATATTTTTCTAGTTAAATTAAACGGTTGCTTTGCAAGCGCTATAATGCTACTTATGATCTATAATTAGTTTCAGCATAATTTTCTTGCACACTAATGTTGATAGCTTACTGACTTTGATGTAACCCAAATAGTTTTGAAAACAAATATTTTGAGGAGCTGAAAGTGAAAGCAGAGGAGGAAAAAAAGGATTCCCAGAAGAAAGTATCACAGACCTCACAAGCTACAACTGCAGAACAGAAAGACACAAAGGTGCAAAGCAAGACATCTACTTCAACAAATCCAGAGCTTGATCTGGATGTATTTCTTCTGGGAGATCTGGGGAGTGATGATGAGGGTCCTGGTACACTATTCACTTTCCTTCACCTGATCCATCTCATGAATTGCTGCTATATGCTTACTCAATTCTTGTATATGACCTGTTTTAATTTAATTACTTAGATGGTGGTGATGAAGGGCTAGAAGATGACTTCGATAAGATAGATGGTACCTCAGTAAGTACACCTGTTCCGTTAAAATAGATATGGTCCTTATAATTTGGCCACAGTATATATAAGATGGTGTGCATTTTGGTATTTCATACCTTCTAGAATGTAGATTTTGATGTGTGGTTACTGTTATGTGGGGAAAGTACTATAGCCGCAGGGGCAATAAGAATCAGGCTGAATAGCCTTACTTCTATATTTGGTTAGTTTGCTAAAGATAGGAAGAGCCCAAATCAAGGGATTAGTTGCCAAACTAGTTGGCTGTTGGCATAATATAAGTCAATGGGTTGTACTGGGAAGGCTTAAGCAAATAAAGGACTATTCCTAATCTATCTCTCTTCCTTCTACCTATCTCTACCGCCACCATAGATCAACGGCCACCACGGTGATCACCACCACCTCCAGATGAAGTCCGCACACGCCCTTTACCCTACCAAGGCGACGATTCCGCCACAACATCTTGGTATCGATTCGGCGATCCTGCCGCCACCATGTCCGCGACGACGCAGACAAACCTCCTCGCCTCGCTGCTCGGGCTATGCAAGACCTCACCGCCACGGTCCCGCCATTGGCGAAAGATCGACGCTAACGCGTTGGCACTTGCGCGCGTGGAAACCAGCCACGGTGGTGCTCGCGCCAACACCTCGGCGGCGATGCGGGACCTTCACGGCGTCCACCACAACGACCACGAACCCAAGACGCCTCGGCGGCGATGCGAACTTTCGCCGGGCCACCACAATGACCGTCCTCCGCGGTTTGAAGTTGGACTTCCCAAGTTCGACGGCAAAGGCGATCCGCTTCCATTCCTCCATCGTTGTGAATCCTATTTCCACCACCGCATTGTGGAAGAGGAAAGGTGTGGATGGCCTCGCCAACTGGAGGAGCCGCGCAGCTTTGGTATATCGCGGATCCAATGAGAGAGGGTACTCCTCTGGCGTCGATTCTCGAACTCTTGAACCTCCGCTTTGGGCCTCCGCCGGTCCAATCCATCGGAGAATTGGCGGCATGTCGACGCACGGGCGATCGTCGAATACCGTGATCGGTTTTAGAGTCATGCGCACGCGCAGCCCTCGACCGAGGGCCAACAGGTCCAATTGTTCACCGTTGGGCTGCACGAACCGCTTAGCTTGGACGTTGAGCTCCAGAACCCGCAGACTTTGGAGGTCGCCATGAGCCTCGCAAGGTCCTTCGAGCGCCGCGAGCACGCCATTGTCCAGGCATCGCGCGCGGGCCGTCGGGGCATCCTACCGACTCCGTCGGCACAGCGTCTGCCGCTTCCTCCAGCCCAACAACATTACCGCCGCGCCATGCGATCGTCCAAAGCAGACGCCGCACGGTGAAACGCTGAGTCCGGAGGAGATGGACGAACGCCGCCGCCGGGACTCGCTTCAACTGAGGAGAAGTATGCGCGCGGCCATAATCGCGTGTGCAAGCACCTCTTCCTCGCTGAATTGGACGATTCGCTCGTAGCAAGACGGATCGAGGTCGCCGACGGCCGAAGCGGAGGAGCGTGATCTCCTGCACGCCATGGCGGGAATCGGGACAAGCGAACGATGCAAGTCCGCCACGCCGGGGCGCGTCGTTTCACCTGATTGATCGACTCAGCTCCACGCACAATTTTATATCACAGGCGGCAGCCGCTCGCACTCTCTGCGAACCAAGGCCCGTGATAGCCTCTCCGTCACAGTCGCCAATGGCGAACGCGTTCCCTGCGCCGGTGTCCTTCGCAAGGCGCACTTCGCCATCAACTCGGAAGATTTCCATGACGACTTCTTCCTTCTGCCGCTGGCCGGATATGACGTGGTGTTGGGCACCCAGTGGCTGGCAACCCTCGGACCGATCCTATGGGATTTCGATCGCTAACCATGTCGCTCGGCGGCGACCACACGGTGCGATGGCACGGCTTGCAGACTCGGTCGCCCGCACGCCTACACATGTGCGACGGCCCTGACTTGCTCCAAGCACTCCTCCATGACTTCGACGACATCTTCCAAGAGCCCCACGGCTTGCCACCGCAACGGGATCAAGACCACAAGATCCGCTCGCTACGGGCTCGGCGACCGGCCGCGGTTCGACCATACCGGCATCCGGCCAGCATAAGGACGAGCCGGAACGCCGCGCCACTCCATGCTCAACCACGGCAATTCGCCGCGGCCTCCGCCGCGTTCGCCACCGGTTCTCTTGGTCAAGAAATCAGAGGGGTCTTGGCGCTTCTGTGTGGACTATCGCGCCCTGAACTCCATCACCATCAAGGATGCCTTTCCGATTCCAGTCGTCGACGAGCTCTTGGATGAATTGCATGGCGCCCGCATCTTCACAAAATTGGACCTCCGCTCAGGGTATCACCAGGTGCGGATGTGCCCTGGCGACATCCATAAGACGGCATTCAGGACGCACGATGGCCTCTACGAGTTTCTGGTGATGCCATTCGGCCTCTGCAACGCACCTGCTACCTTCCAGCGCCGATGAACAATATTCTCCTACCAGATCTCCGCCGCCGTCCTTGTCTTCTTCGACGACATCCTAATTTATAAGCGCGACTTGGTCGAGCACCTCCAAAGACGTCCGCGCGTCCTCGATTTGCCGCCAAAGGTGCTCTTCGTCAGCGCCCAAGTGCACCTTTGGGAATCCTCGTGCGATGCACAGGCCATGTCATTTCGGCCGCCGTCGCCATGGACTCGCCAAAATTCAGACGCCATCGATCGCCACGACCACGCCCATTCGGCGCCGCGGTTTCTGGCCTCGCGGCTACTACCGCAAATTTGTTCAGTATATGGCACCATCGCGCTCCCTAACCGCGCTTCTCAAGAAGGAAGGTTTCTCCCGACACCGAAGCCACCAGATTCGACCAACTCAAGGTCGCGTTGACGACGGCGCGGTGCTATCCTTGCCCGACTTCGCTAAACCATTCACCGTGGAATGCGACGCCTACGGTGGGTTTCGGCGGTGCTCTCCGGGAGATGAAGCAATCGCCTACTACAATGGACGGCGGACCGCGCCATCGTTCCTGGCGACTTATGAGCGGGAGTTGATCGGCCTCGTCCAGTCGTCGCCACACGGAGGCCATACCTATGGGCGCAAGTTTTTGGTACGCACGGACCACTACGACTTGAAGTTTTGCTCGATCGGCTCGCCACCATTCCCAACACCATTGGGTGGGCAAACCATCGGGCTTCGACTTCTGGTGGAGTTTAAGTCCGTGGGACAAATGTTGTGGCGGGCGCTTTGTCACGACGGACACGGACAACAATACTCTTCACGCCGTGTCCGCCGTCCGCTTTGACTTCGGCGAGCTCCCGACAAGCGCAGGGCACTGATCCCGCCTTAGTGGCTCTCACCAATGAAATCGCCACTGAACGCCGGGGCGCGCCATGGGCTCAGACTGACGGCATGATCACCTTCAACGGTCGGCTCTATGTGCCTCCCAGTTCGCCACTCCTAGGAGCCGTCATCGCCGCCGTCCACGACAATGGACATGAAGGGGTCCTACGCACTCTGCAGCGCCTTCGCCGAGACATCCATGCGCCCAACCTTCGTCGCGCGGTCCAGGACTATATCAAAGGGTGTGTCACCTGCCAGCGCTACAAAACAGAGCACCTCCATCCCGCGGGGCTGCTGCTTCCACTCCCAGTTCCCACGCTGGTTTGGGCCGATGTTGCCATGGATTTCGTGGAAGGGCTGCCGAAGGTGGGTGGCAAGACCGTGATCCTCACAGTCGTCGACAGATTCTCCAAGTATGCGCACTTCATACCTCGCGATCCATACTCACCGAGACGATCGCCATGCGGTTTTTTCGCGAAATCGTCCGCTCTCCATGGGTGCCAACCTCAATTGTTTCGATCGTGACCCGTTTTACATCTATATTCGAAAGAACTACTCCAGCAATGGGCTCCAAGCTCCACATGACCACGCTGCTTCCACCCACAATCGATGGGCGGTCCGAGGCTACCAACAAAATTATAGCAATGTACCTCGGTGCTTCACCGGGATCGACCACGGCAATGGATTAGATGGCTCACGGCGTAATACACTTACAACACGACTTATCGACAAAGACTCGGTGTACACCATTTCGCTTAGTCTATGGCGAGGCCGCCATCCATCGATCCTATGAGCCGGGAGAGTCGGGTGGCGCGTCGCGACGCACCATGGCGGACAGGGACGAGCTATTAGCAGACGCACGCTACCGATTGGAACAAGCTCAGGCACTGGCTAAGCGGCAGTATGACAAGTGGCACAGGGCAGTCCACTTCAAGGTGGGTGACTATGTATGGCTTCGCCTGCGGCATTGGGTTCCATCGTCACTACCAGCTGCGGTACGGGGCAAACTACGGCCGCGGTACTATGGGCCCTACCGCATCACGGAGGAGATCAACCCAGTGGCATTCCGCCTTGACTTACCCCCGGGAACGCGTATGCATAACGTCTTCCACGTTGGCCTGTTCAAGACATTCGTGGGCTCCCCTCCGACACAACCGCCTCCGTTGCCTTCCATTCAGCACGGCGCAGCTCTATTGGCCCCGGCAAAGGCCAGTCGAGTCAGGGTGGCACGCGGCATACGTCAAGTGTTGATTCAGTGGGTCGGCGAACCACCATCATCTGCTACGTGGGAAGACATCGACTCCTTCAAACAGCGTTATCCAGAATTTCAGCTCGGGGACGAGCTGCTTGTCGAGGGGGGGAGAGATGTTATGTGGGGAAAGTACTATAGCCGCAGGGGCAATAAGAATCAGGCTGAATAGCCTTACTTCTATATTTGGTTAGTTTGCTAAAGATAGGAAGAGCCCAAATCAAGGGATTAGTTGCCAAACTAGTTGGCTGTTGGCATAATATAAGTCAATGGGTTGTACTGGGAAGGCTTAAGCAAATAAAGGACTATTCCTAATCTATCTCTCTTCCTTCTACCTATCTCTACCGCCACCATAGATCAACGGCCAGCCGCCGGTGATCACCACCACCTCCGCAGTAAGGGTCCGGCACCGCCGGCCTTACCCCTACCAAGGCGACGATTCCGGCGCCACAACATTACAGTATTGGATAATTAAGACATTGTACATTCGGAAGTCCTTGTTGTTCCTTTGCTACCAATATAAGGTGTGGTAATCATTATGTAATATTTATATGTTATGTTTTGGTGTAAAAAAACAAGCATGCGCATGAGGAACTGCATATCTTTGATTTTCAGGAGTCGGGGGCTTGAAACTATGACCTTAACGGTTACAACCTTAGTGCTCTACCACTAGGCTATATGTGCCCCCTCTTATCTTATGTTGTGTAGCACTCAATAGTTTAATGTGCTTAAGACATATAAGATCTTATTGGTTTTCTTAGTAGCTGTATGGTTCATGCTAACAGCATGGCTTCTTGATTTTGCAGGGCTTGGAGAGTGATGATGATGAGAAGAAGCCAGCATCAGGCAAGACAGAAAGTGCAAAGGGGTAGCTTGGATCATATGCTATGCTTTCCCAACTCTATACAGAGGGTTACAATGACGGAGAAGGTGTTAGCACAGCTACCGAAGTCCAGCTGCCAATGTATATTAGATGGTCACATCTTGTTATCTCCCGATGAAGCAGTGTTATTTTTGTTATTGCAATTTTTTATTCGACTAAAAGTCTAGAAATGTGGTGCACCTGCTGTGGATTTTTTGTTGTCTGGGGTGTTCTACCAATGCTGATATTCTTCAGTCTGGTGAACTATATTTAGCCCGGATTGACTTGTCATGCGAAATAAAATGGCTATTGCATCTTATGTCATAGCGAGCACTGTGTAACCAGGTTGGTTTCTGGTTAAGATTCCACCAGCTCAACGAAGTTCCACTCTAAACCTAAATCTGCAGGCGCAAATCAGCAAATGTAGATGGCTAAAATCCATGGCCTTCTACTGTCTCGCATTTTGGCATGTAGGGCGGCCGTGGCGAGCCATCCTTATTGATTCGCACAGATTATGTCGGCCATATGTCTTGACAGCCGTACATCACCCATCAGCCAAAAGATGGACGACGTGCCACCCGCTCGTATTTCATTCCTTCCCGCACTTCTCGTTCTCTCCCCGACGTGGGATTATTCAAGATTCCAAGGCTCTCTCCAGGACTGGAAAAAAAAACTCTTTAGTGAGGCTCGTTGACTCGGTTTAAAATTAATCCAATTACACTCGTTTATTGATTAAGCATTGAAATAGGTTAATTTTAAATGAAATTAGATTTTGCTCTGGCTTGGCTCGGCCCGTTAGCTCGATTCTAAAAAATACCTTCAAACTATAAATAAAATAATGTTAAATCAAACTATGCTAATTTCAGCAGAAAAAAACTCGAAAAAAAATGAGGACTCGCTGGATTTCCGAATTTTTATTTTAAATAATACAATTTTTTATTCAAATTGCAAAAATATACTTCGATCTCAAAAAAATTAAAAAAATATACTATTGTCGCCCGTATATGGGGCGATCGGTGCAGCTATGAACGCGCGATATTTCCTCTGTCTGCGATCAGTTCCTAAAGAAAATCATAACTTTTTCATATGATGTCGGATGGAGATGGACTTTATACGAAAATTGTAGCTCTCGACGGGATCTACAACTTTTTATACGAATTTTTTTCATTTGAATCTATTTAGATAGCCAAAAATGGGATAGAAGTTTCAGATTTAAAAACAGATCTGATTTTTAGATCTGAACATTCTACCCAATTTTTGACCATCTAATGGTTTCAAATTGAAAAAATTTGTATACATAAGTTGTAGATCCCGTCGACAGCTACAATTTACATATAAAATTCATCTCCATCCGACATTATATGAAAAAGTTATGATTTTCTTTAGGAACTGACCGCAGACAGAGAAAATATCGCACGTTCAGAGCTGCACCGATCGTCCGTATATACGGCGATCGCCTCATATACGGGCGGCAATAGTATATTTTATAATTTTTTGAGATCGAAGTATATTTTTGTAATTTGAATAAAAAATTATATTATTTAAAATAAAAATTCCTCGATTTCCACCCTCGGCGCCACGCGAGCCGCCAGCGCGTGTGTTGGGCCTGGCCCTGCTACTCCTTTCAGCAAACGGTCCGCCCATGACTCATGGACCGTTTGTGTTGCAATACACAGCCCACTTTATTGCAGAAAGGATCAGACACTCGTGTAAATAATTAATCCGGCAACGTAAGTGGTAGAGTACAGAGTACTTGTGTAAATAATTAATTCGGCAATGTAAATAATTAACGCATGAAACTGCGTTGGTGTCATGCCCGTGTACCTCTAGTTCACGTGCCTTCCGGAATTTAGAAATGGTCGAATCCAAGGATTCAAATTTCGTTTTCAAATAAAATCTCGTCTGAAACCGAAATCCAAAATTTAGTCGAAATCTTAGTATTTCGAACAAATCTTGGCCAAAATTCAAATCCGATCCAATTGCAATCGAAAAACCCAAATTTTGGTCAAAATAGTTGAATTTTCGACGGTTTTGCACCGGCCAAAAAGTGGGTCAAACGATGACGAATTTTTTTAAAATTGTTTTTGGAGAGTCCTAACTCCTAACACATCAGTGATGTTCCCATAAAAAATTCAGATTATTATCAAATTCAATAATTTTTAAAAATTCAAAAATTGCTATTTCCCTGAGCTGACCGGTAAGTTTGAACCGAATGAAAATTAGAATAAACGATGTTAGAAAATTTTGATTTTTTTTGTGGATGGTTCTGAGACATCCATAATATTTTCATAAAATGATAAAACTTTGTGAATTTTTAAAAATTCGGATAGTGCTACTATCCTGTTAAAAGTCTTACTAGTAAAATTAAACAAAATGAAAAATGGTTCAAACCACGTTAGAATTTTTTTTAAAAAAATTGGATGATCCTTATGTATCATTAATATTTCAATAAATTTTTTATATGATTATAAAACTTCAAGAATGTTCAAAAATTCTAACAGTGTTACGTTTTGATAAAAGCTTGATGGTCAATACATAGATTAAAGTAATAAAAAAAGTTTAGAATTTTTGAATATTTTACAGAAGGGTGCTAAGGAAATTATTAAGATCTCATAAAATTTTTGAATCATGAACACACTCTAGTGAATTTATAAAATTCTTACAAAGCATTGTACCATTTATGTTCTTTCTCTTTTTTATTTTTAAAATATAACAAATGAAGTTCAATGCTTACATAGATTTGATTGAGCAAACAAAAAAGTTAAATTTTTTTGAAAATTTTATAGAATGGTACCGAGGCAATTATTAAGCTCTCATAAAAATTTTCTATCATAATCACACTCGAGCAAATTTATAAAATTCTGATAATGTTATCGTCCCAATTATGTTGATTTTGTTTTTGATTTTTTTAAAGATAACAAATTAAGTTAAATTATTTTTAAAAATTTTATGCATTATTATAAACTAATAAAGATAGTACCATAAAATTTTCAAATCATTATAAATCCTATACAATTTTATAAATATCTGACAGTGTGTCTACCGAAATTTTAAAATATTTCAAAAAAAAATCAGTTTTTCAACAAATTTTCATAGAAGATGACTTTGTTAAGGGTTATTGGACCAAATTCGGCCATAAAACAACAAATCCGGTTTCATTTCGCTGAAAAACAAAATTAATGTAGTAATTTCAAATATTATTCAATTTTTTTAATTCAGCCAGTAATTTGGATTTTATGGTGGCCTAAAATCCAAAATTTTGCTGATTTTCAACAAAATTTTGATCCTTGGTCAAATCCTCTCGAGCTACTGGTACACAGGGCTGTTGTGTCTGTCCTAGTGTCCTGTGCTCTGGACAAAGACTCTAACTGGGCGCGTTAAGATAGCTTTTTTGAAATTGTTCGTCCTACGGTAGACACAGTACGCATGCGCATGAGCCGGGTCAGTACGGTACGAATGGTAGGGTCGTACCAGGCCTCGCGTTTGAGTAAGATGGGTGGTACGGTATGGTATGGCACGAAATAGGCTTGATGGGCCCGAAGTAGGAACGGCATAAGGCAGATCGCTCTACCGCAACATTACATCATGTTGTGGCTCGCTCTACAACCGACGCCTTTTGCGATCCTCGTATACGGAGAAAATAGAGACAACAGAGATACTAAAAGGAATAGAATGGAGACTGGATAGTACATATTCACTGACACCAAACACGCGCATCGAGCCGTTCCGCACTGGGGTACTCCACATTGGGTGTAAATTTTTTAACGAGATAGTTACTCTTTACCTATTAAGAAAGAATAAAATTTAGTTCTTTTCCCTCTAATATTTATATCCACTGCTTTAGCTTCGTGCGTTTCTCGCTTCTTTCCTATTATCACAATAGTGCAAATGGGTTGAGTCTGACCCGACACAATATGAAGCTGGCACGAATCATAAATGAATCATGTTTAGGCTCACCGAGGACAAATCAAACGGATTGATGAGCTCGTGCCGTGACGCCCACCTGTGGGTGCAAATGTGGACAACTCGTGAGCATTCAAATAGTAGAAAACTGGAAGAAAAGAAGGGGTCCCAACGAGGCTACAACTCTGCTGGCTGCTGCCTTGTTTGCTTGGCTGTTGCTGTCTTGCATTATCGTTTTCTTTGAACTGCTATATACGCTAGCATCAACTCGAATGGCTCACTGTTCCGTGTTCCAATCCTTGCAGCTGCAGATCAGGCTTGACATCTGAACTGAACTCAATGTTCCGTCACTGTTGGTTGACTCGGATGAGGTGAACGGATAGCCTACTTTAATATAAAATTAAAATTTTCTATCGTGTAGATCACGAAATTACTACTAGATGTGCAGACCCATAGCGAAAATAGAGTCGATGTAGCGCGTCGGTGCGGTTATAGTCGTACTAGCCTCGCACCTTGTCCAACACCTCCTCTTGACCATCACAGGTGCGGATCGTCCTTGTCATCGTCACAGTTTGCAGATCGTTCTAACGTTGAAGCTTCGCAGCAATGTCTCCAGGATATCCACACGTACGGGATAGGGACGCCACGCGCCGGAGTGCTAGCACTGGCTGCACGGTTTAAGGTGAAAAAGATGTGGCGGCTAGAGTTTAAAAAATTGTAAGTTTTTACGGTGTCTCTTAACCCTAAAGTCGTCACCCCCTCCTTTTATATAGGCGCCCCACAATGGGTCTCTACATTAAAGACTCATTAGGAATTCGAAGCCTATCAGAATTTAGATTACCATCTAAATTAAGTCACAATCTTTTAAGTGTACAATCCTATAGATTCACGTATACTTAAACATGGTTCGAGTACTTTTACTCAATCATTAATCGGTAACGATCCCTAGTAGGATGTAACTACATGTTGCTGAGATAGTAATATTGATTCAACAGAGCATTGAATATGTACCCAACAGATAGTACTGTTTATTCAATAGACTGTGCATCAATTACGTGGTCAAACCGACTAGTTAATGTGTTTTGTAGTTTGTACACGAATATATTTTCTCTTTATTTTAGTCATATCTTTTTATTGGTAGCTCCGATTTACAAATAGTTTTTACTGGTAGCTTACTGACGACGAGAGGAACAGAATAATATAAGTCTCACTATTAAACAATAATTTTACTGACTGGTAACAAAAATTACTATATTTACAACATGAAATTATTACATCTATAACGTGAAATTACTTTCATACAGTAGTAAATTTATTAACGAGACTTATATTATGTTGTTCCTCTCGTCGTCAGTAATCTAATAGTGAATTTCGTTCGTGAATCAGACATGAGAATAAAAAGATATGGCTAAAACAAAGTAAAAACCGATTTATGCACAAACTAGAAAATGTATTGTCAGTACGGTGACCAACTAGTAAACGCGTTTACTTATATGTATATGAATTTGTTGCTTCTTTGTTTTAGCCATATATTTTTTTGGTAGCTTTGATTTGCAAATGGTTTTCACCAGTAGTTTACTGATGACGAGAGGAACAGAATGACATAAGTCTCACTATTAAACAATAATTCTGCTGACTGGTAACAGAAATTACTATATTTATAACATGAGATTACTACATATATAACATGAAATTACTATTATACAGTAGTAAATTTATTAGCGAGACATATATCATATTGTTCCTCTCGTCGTCAGTAATCTAATGGTGAATTTCGTTCGTGGATCGGACATGTGAATAAAAAGATATGGCTAAAACAAATTAAAAATTGATTCATGCACAAACTAGAAAACGTGCTCTCAGTATGGTGACCAACTAGTAAACGCGTTTACTTCTTTCTACATAAATATGCTATTTCTTTGTTTTAGCCATAACTTTTTATTTGCAGCTCCGATTTGCAAATGGTTTTCACCAGTAACTTACTGACAACGAGAGAAACAGAGTGATATAAGTCTCGCTAATAAACAGTAATTTTGCCGGCTGGCAACATAAATTATTATATCTATAACATGAAATTATTATCATACAATAGTAAATTTATTAACGAGACTTATATCATGTTGTTCCTCTCGTCGTCAGTAATCTAATGGTGTATTTCGTTCGTGAATCGAAGCTGCGAATAAAAAGATATAGCTAAAATAAAGTAAAAACTGATTCATGCACAAACTAGAAAACGTGTTCTCAGTACATTAACCAACTAGTAAACACATTTACTTCTTTGTACATGAATATGTTGTTTCTTTGTTTTAGCCATAACTTTTTATTGGTAACTCCGATTTGCAAATGGTTTTCACCAGTAGCTTACTAACGACGAGAGGAACAGAATGATATAAGTCTCGCTAATAAATAATAATTTTTACTAACTAGTAATAGAAATTACTACATCTATAACTAGAAACTACTACATCTGTAACAAAAAATTACTATCATACAATAGTAAATTTATTAGCGAGACTTATATAATTTTATTCCTCTCGTAGTCAGTAAGCTACTTGTTAAACCATTTACAAATCCGAGCTACCAATAAAAAGATATGGCTAAAACAAAGAAGAAACAGATTCATATACAAACTACAAACAGAATTAACTAGTTTGTTTGACCACGTAACTAATTCGGTAATAATTGCATATGTTGTTCTTTAGTAAAATGTATTCGTGATTTATTACCGAATTGCTAGGAATCATTACGATGTGTTTTGCATGCGCTTTTCCGACCGAAGCGCAGAATAGCTATTCTACTATTAGGAGTAGAATAGCGCTACCGTGTGTATATGTATATATATATATATATATATATATATATATATGAAAATAGTTCCATAATCCTAGGAGTACGTACACCCACTCTAAGTATATCACTTAAATGATGTTGTTATATCTCTTTATTCTTTTGAGCATACACTAAAATTGATTATAAGATACTCCGAAGTGAATTTCATAAAAAAAATTGTCATGATCCACTTTTTATAACATAATTTGTGTGTATACTCCTTTTACACATGGAGAAGGCTATATAGGAAAAATAAAAGGCTTTGATGAAATTTTTTTCAACCATGTCGATTTGGAGTATCTTAGAATTATTATTGAAGTATACCGAAAGTAATAAGTGTATATAAGATGTTTGTTTATGTGGTATATTAGAGGTGGGAGTATGTACCCACGCCACCTGTCGGTTTCCTGGAATTATTTTTTTAATAATATTTTTTAATGAAAATTATAGAAATAATATGATAAATTAAAAAATTATAAATATACACCTCTGTTGCTATTTCAATCAGCGACAGAGAGCTACGACTGTTAGCGATAACTCTTTATAACCATTGGCGACAAAGTCTTTATCGTCATTTCAATTGGCGATAGAGTTTCGTCGCTGTTTCAATTAGCGACAGAGATCTGTCGCTAATTCAAATAGTTACAGAGGTGTATGTATTTTTTAATCCAGCATATTATTTCTATCATTTTTTATTATAAAAATATTATTTCAAAAAAAATTCCGGTTTCCTGAACACTTAGCCAAAAATCAACAGTGCATCGCGCACCACTGACGCGGGGGCTGAAAATAACTTCATGCCCCCACGAATCGCTCCACTCTCTCACACCTCCAGCCCGCTCCTCCCCTGCTTCCGAGGCCGTGTGCTCAGCTTGCCTTTAGTAGGGAAGATCTTGGGCGCGGTGTGAACAGAGGCGGCATCTTTCAGTTGGTGCCTTGCCGTGGTTTCCTCGCCAGGATATATTCGGCCGTTTCATGACGGTGATAAGGCGAGGCACCCGAGAATCATATAAAACTCTATATTATCAGGCATGTAGATTCTACAGAAATTCTCCGTAGACTCAAAGAATTTGTTACGCGTCTTTCTTCACAGAGCCTGTTTGGCTCGGCTGGCGAAAACTCTCCCTCCCCTGCTCCAGGCCACAGTGTTTTGTTGTTGTTGAACAAGAGGAAGCTTCGTTGATTTGATTGACCTATTAAATCATATTGTAAATTTTTGAGACTATTTTAGAATGTTCCTCAAAGCATGCCTAACCTACCATAAAAAATCCGAATCATTATCAAACTTGTGCGATTTTTAAAAATTTTGTCAGTGCTACTAATGCGTTTAAAGCAACTTTGCTGATTTGATTGAGCTACTAAATTTGCAAATTCTTCAATTTTTTGAGAAGGATCCTGAGAGCATGCCTACGCTATCGTAAATTTTTTAATCATGATCAAAATTTTATGATTTTTAAAAATTCCGACAATGCTAATAATGTACTTAAAGCAAGCTCACTAATTTAATTGAGCTACTAAATTTCTAAATTCTTTAAAATATGTTAGTATGGTCCCGAAAGTATGCATGAGCTATCATAATAAAAATTGAATCATGATCAAGCTTTTACGATTTATAAAAATTGTGACAATTTGGTTTTTTTTTTGTCTCGAAAATGATTTCTCACTGTTACTATCTCTAGCTGTGTCGGCGATTTCTTCCGTCAGCGGCAACGCGAGGGCCCATTAAACATCTAGCTGACAATAACTGCTGGATTGGCGCCGAGGGCGCTTCATTCCTAGCCATTTCTTGCCGATTCGGAGCACTCATTGGAGTATTGGACACGGGGCAGCGTTTATATAGAGCACCCAGGAGGCAAGGTGGCGTCTTCGGCTGCGTTGAGTGGAGGCAGGCGATTTCTTGGAGTTCTTGGTGGATTTCGACGTGCGTGGGCTCGGATGCTTCTTGGGTAGGCTCGTCGTGCATTCGCTGGTCCTTGTTCGATGGGTGCAAGGCGGCGATGGGGCTTTAAAGTGGCCGGGGGCTGCGGGGCGGGCAAGTTCAGGTGCACGTCGGTGGCTGCGCTGGCGCGGTCGCGCATGAAGATGTGGTTGCTCAGTTGCTGCGCGCCACGACGACGGTGCTGCTGTGGACCTGCATTGTGCAGCTCACGGCCGTCGGGGACACGTGGGGCCCGCGCGTCCTGAGGGGGTGACCGTCCTGCCGGACGCCGCCGGA
Organism: Otatea glauca; assembly: GCA_036346275.1. Taxonomy (NCBI): domain Eukaryota; kingdom Viridiplantae; phylum Streptophyta; class Magnoliopsida; order Poales; family Poaceae; genus Otatea; species Otatea glauca. The sequence continues at coordinate 47,543,779 of CM070714.1, forward strand.
GGCTGCCGCCGCGGTCGCCAACGCGCGGCTCGCAATGCCAGAGCCCGTCGTGGAGAAGGCCGCGCCGCCGCCGAAAAGTGAGTACTACCACTCTGCTTCACATGGTCGTTCTTGAACATTGACATGGATTTGTAGAATTGCCCAATTCCGGTGGTGATGTTTCTGCCAATGCATTGCGCCGGAAAGGGATATTTAGCCGCTCATGTCGGTTAAATAATCCGATTGGTCGTGCTGTTCTTGGGCTTACCTTACGTAACAAAAGAAATCAGTCCGGATGGATCTCCACTCCACGCCGATCCGGCAGAGGGGAGGTGGATGAGTAGGAGGAGTTCGAGGCGGCGTGATTCAGTGGAATGTGGCCGCTCGGCGGCGCCGGCGAAGGTCGAGTGCTCAGCGGCTTCCGACTTGGGGGAGGGGATTTTTAACGGTGCGAGCCTGCGAGGCGATTTGGAGGAAGGGCAATATGGTAAATGGACCCCACCCGAGCCCGATTACGCTGCAGCCTCCTCTCCCCTCGTACTCCTTCCCCTGGCGGGCCGGCGGCGCGCCTCTCGTCACCTCCTCCTCTCGCACGCCGGTGGCCAGAGGGCAACAGCCGGCGCCTGACTGCCGCCGCCTCCTCCTCTCCGCCGGACACCACCGCCTCCTGTCCACCCGACGCCGGTCTCCTCTCCGCCCGACGCCGCCGCCTCCTCTCCGACCAAGGTAAACCCCACTCGATTTGTTTCTACTTTTAGTGTGTTTTGAATGGCTTTGCTCTCAGATACTACATCATTCCTGTATGTCCCAAGCATAGATGCAATTACTGATAATGGATGGTGGCTAGTTTACTTCATCTCATGGAAAAGCAACTATAGTGTCTGTGGAAAATTAGTTACTCCCTCCAGTCATAAAAGGAAACCGTTTTGGACTGCCTGTTGTGACTGGGGGGAGTATATTTCTGTGAAATATTCCATCCATGTTGAAGCTAAGTAAGCTAGCTATGAAATGATACATCTGAATGAATACAGAAATTGAGTGTGATGTCCTCAGGACGAGGGAAAGAGGAGGTGTATGTGAATTTGTTAGGTTAGTATATAATTGCAGTGCAATTCAGAAAAGCTCTACAATAGTTCTTATTCCTAGTATGGTTGCTTTGCAATTTTAGTAAATATTGTGTGCAAGTTTCTGTTGTGATGAATATTCTTTAGGTTCACCTTTTTATTTTATGCTAAGTACTTCGCTCTATTCATAGCTGGTTGTTAACAACCCAAAAGTGCCAAAATGATATGTTGCAAAATTGGTTGCCAGGAGTTAGGACTTAGGGAGAGGCATGACTATACTTGTTTGGAATTGTGGCAGTGACAATATTTCTGTGAGCAGAGCTGATTGTTACCAAGAGTGTCATTTTCTAGTGAGGTGCAGCGAAGCACTGTTATAGAACTGAAAATTATATTTGTTATAATTGTAGAAATAAGGAGACAATGATCTACCTATATAATCAATGAGCTGACAATGGATCGATTGACCCGGCTAGGTGGCAGGTATCAATTGACTTCGCACTCATCACACTTGGATGGAAGCGTTGGTGCGGAAGGTGCAGCAGCGGCTGAGGAAGGCGCGGGAGGAGATGGACCGGTGGGAAGACCTCAACTCCCGCCTCCTCTCCCAGTTCTCCAACGCCGCCGCCATCATATCTCGCCTTCCGGTACCTTCTTCTTGGATTCTTGCCTGCACTATCTCTATATCAACTTGCAGCAGCTTCATGCATCACACAAGATCAATTTCACAGCCGTAATGGGGTTTGAGCATTCTAGCTATTGTTTTACAACATTCTCCTGAGGTTACAATAGCAAACTTTAGAGCTTTCTAGACTTAACAATGATCCCTTTTACTATCGGTAATCAGCAAGTTAGACAGCGAGTTGCTCATATAATTTCAATGACTTGATACTGTACTGTGGTGTTAGCTTCTCAACCCCTTGTGTCATATGATAAAAAGGTACTGGGAGAGGCTAAAAATTATGGTGTCTTGCGATGGGTCTCCAACACCAAGGAGGATCTCTTGGGGAAGCAGATGGAGAGTCTGGAGCTCATCTTCATTTCTATGAGGGAGACACTGTAAGCTGCCATCGCTGATGTTGCAATCACTTTTAATTTTGGTGTTTGTGACGCTAGAAGAGTAAGGAAATAAATTGATTCGAGTTGTGACAAACTGACGATACGGCTGCAATTTTTCAGGGAGGAGTTCAATGGCATTGCCAAAGCTTTAAATAAGGCTCTGCGGGATACTAATCAGATGGTGAGAGGTGTATCGGCACTCACTGCAAAACAAATGCAGTTGCAAGTTGGAATTTTGCCAACCATTGCAGACTGCTTGGATGGGCTACGAACTCTATGTGACATGCACCAGGCTGAGTAAGAATTACAAACTGTATTAAATTCATTCTGTGAACCTGATTTTGACTTTATTTTTTTGTACATATTGATTCTTTTTTTAAAAAGAAGCTCATTTCGCTGAACCTGATTCCTTGTGATTGGATTAAAGGGAGCATGGACAGTGAGTGAGTGATTAAAACTTACAGTTTTATTTAAGTTATGCTAATCTGTATATTTGGCATATTACATTTGGGCAATAGACCTGCTCCCAAGCTTTGTCTGCCATTTCACCGACTGGCATCAATTATATTAGTATTTTGTTTGCTATAATCATATATTAAGAATTAAGATGTCTAATACATATGTTCTGGCATTACTCACATGACACATCTAATATTTACTTTTTCCCATAGCAGAAGCTACTCCTTTTTACTGTTCTCTGAATGTATCTAAATTCCATTTTCCAGGTATGCACTAAAATCATCAATCATCTCCTTGTTGACATGGAAGAGCAGGCAAGTTCCAATTTCACCATTAACTTCTATTTTTAACTCTTGAGGCTTTTTCTCTATATGTAATTCATTCCTCTTTTAATTTACTCCTGGATAATCACAACTTGTTTGTTAATTTCGAATTTAGCATAGTTCACTTCATACATTGCCACCAGTTTTATTTAACTTAAGCGCACATGCTGCTCTTTCTTTTGCAGTTCTAGTGACATTGCCGCACTACGTCAACTTTTGGTAGACCAGCCAAACATACCAAAAGATGAAGGTAAGGAATGATAAAATATAATTGAAAATAGAATATTTGGTAATGCTTTCAGTTATGCTATTCCAGGTGTCCAATTGCCACGCTAACAGTTACATTTTGTCTTCTTGATTTTGCAGCGCAATCCATTTTCGACATTATATTTGCAGATGAAATTTGTTAAATTCAGATTGTATCTTAACTGTTAGAACTTGGAAGACCTATGCCCTGGACATGTTGACACCATTATGTTTTGATCTAGTTTCCGTCCAGATGAGGCATGAAGTAGGCTGAATTTTAAAGTTCAATGAACCCAATTATTGAAGCACAGTGTCAAAACTATATCTACATTCCTATCAGCAATCGTGGTTGATGGCTTGAAATTGGAGTGATGGGCGCAAGCATCTAGTATACTACCTTTATTAAAGTTCGAAGGTTTCCCGGCCGGGGAGGGCATCCACGTCGGCCGAGCGTGTGCAGAGGCCCTCGGTGAATTCCATTTTTTGCGTTTGTGTCCGCTTCGTCACTCCCTCGATCGACATGTGCGCGTGCCCCGCGAAGCTTCCGGCGCTCTCCATTTCTTTGTCTTCGGTCCCTCTGCTTCGCCTTCGTCGCTCCTCCCCGCACGCTAGCCCTCGCCCTTCTCCTCCTGCCCCCTAGCCGCGTCGCTCTCGCCCCCGTCGCCGCACCCGTGCCCCTCGCCCTTTCCCCCTCTCCTCCGCACCCCTAGTGCGGGAATCCAATCCGATCCACTCGGCTCATTGCTCGATGCTTCGAGGTTGATTGGTTCACTAAGTTGACTTGGGGGTTTTGCGTTGCAGGCGACGGCTGTGGTCGAGGAAGGGGCGGGCAACGCGCTGCGTGGCATCGCGGTGCACCCCTGTAGCGACGACAACTACCTGACGATCTAAAACAAAGATTTATTCACAAAAAATCCGTTTTTATGACGTTTACAACGGCGAAACTGCACTACATCTCGGTCATTATCAAGGAGAGCAGACTGTCACTCACACAGTCCGAGAGTTAGATTCGCCGATAGTTCTTTGGTATACATGTGTTTGGCGCCAAAAAAACTTGAAGTAGGGTTTATCGGCAAAACACACCGGACGAACGCCGGGTTCAGTTGATCAAGACGTACCAACCGATTTGATCTTGCAATCGGTAAGGAGAATATAAAATTTGCTTTAAAGCCGATTTAATAGAACAATCGGCTTATATCTTAATCAGCCAAAAGCCGATCAAATCGAGAGTAACGATAAGTCTAATTAACCGATTAGGGTTAATCAGAGGATAGAGGTAAATCTTCTCCGAAGAAGGCGATGCGCAGCAAAATCGAAAAAAGATCAAACCTAATAGCGTAATTGATGGAGATCAACAATCGGCGATGCGCAATTTTATTGATCAAAATCGAATTACAGACCTTCTAAATTACAGTAACTACTCCTAGTCGACAAAAAAAATAGATGAAAATAATACGAGTTGGTTGATTGGTTTGTGTTGTGTTCTTCACTTGCCCATAGCCATCCTTTATAGCCATCGGCCGACCGTGTCCATATCCAAGACGCTAGTTGCCATGATTTGTGTCGGCCTTTAGCTCGAATAACTCCTTCTATCTTTAGATGAATATCAGTCATATCTCAATTTTAAACTCCTTTTTCCATATATGATATCGACCAAAATCTTTCTGATTCTTAGCCTAATAACTCGGTTATGCCTTGCCAAAATTCGATGCAAACAACATGCCAGGCATGGTTTCGTGATATCGTATCACTCGTGAAGAGGGAGGCTTGCACCTCATTTTCTTGGACTCTTCACATTCGGTGAGCATCATCAATTCAAATACCTTGGCTTTTCTGTGTTGTAATTGGACAACAGTGACATTAATATTGACTATGCAAGTATCGCATGGAGCATAGAAGACCCGTTTTGATAGAGGCTAAAAGCTAGCACAAGTGAGGCCCGTCTCTATACCGGCCCGGCCCACTCAACAGCACGGCACTGCAAGCTCGGCGGCCCATGTGATAGCTCGTTAGCCGGCCCCGCCCGGCGCCCGTGCCCCGTCCTCGCCACCAAGCAAGCACCAAGCCACCAACCAATCACCTCTTCTCCCACACGGCCACATCCCCCACGAACTCCACAAAAATCTCCACTCCACGGTCCCACCCACGCCGCTCGGAGGCGGCAGCAGCAGCAGCCGCCGCCCCCGCTCGGCGCCACTCCACTGCTCAACCAAGCCAAACCCCTCGGCCGCACCCTCCCAAACTCCACAAAAGTCTACGCTCCCACGCGCGCTCCGAGGCAGCGGCGCCCGCCGCGCCACTCCCCAATCTTCCTCATGGCCTCCGCCGTTTCGCTCCTCCTCTCGTCCCCACGCCCACTTCATCGCGCGGCCCCAGCCCTCCTCAAACCCCCCGCTGCCGCCCACGCGCGCCTCCTCACGGAAATCGCGCGCCCGCGCCTCCGCCTCCTCGACCCGCCGCGCGCCTCCAACCCGAACAACAACGACGACAACAGCGGCGCGGTGGAGGCGCCCGACCGCGTGGTGGCCGCGGCTGCCTACCTCTACCCGTTCCTCCACGGCGCACACCACGGCCGCTTCCTCCTCGTCCAGTTCCCGGTCTTCAGCGCCCTGCTCCGCCCGCTCGCGCCGGCCGCGCGCCTCTTCCACTCCTCGCCGCTCACGCCCCTCCTCCTCTTCCTCACCCTCTACTTCGCCGTCGTGCGCAACCAGCAAGCCTTCTCCCGCTTCGTCCGCTTCAACGCCATGCAGGCCGTCGCGCTCGACGTGCTGCTCATCTTCCCCGACCTCCTCGCGCAGTCATTCGCGCCTTCCGGCGGCGGGATTGGGTTCGAGCTCTTCCAGAGCATGGAGAGCACCGTCTTCCTCTTCCTGCTCGTCTGCCTGGTCTACGGCGGGGGCGCGTGCCTGCTCGGGAAGACACCACGGCTGCCTATCGTCGCAGATGCAGCCGAGCGCCAGGTGATGTGAGCTTGCTCGAATCTTGCTGATGAAAAGGAAAAGGAATCTGCTATACGCAAGCATCTGGATGGTTCATTGGTGTTTGTGAATCACAATTCACAAGTTTGGTATAGTAGTACAGCGGTTGTTTACCGTTTTAGTCATCCATTTAATGGATGGAATTACGGAAGATTGATACAATGACATTACGATCCAGTGTATGACCAAATGAATTGAATCGAAAACTTTAGAAAGAGCAATACACATACACATTCTAGAATCTGAACTGCATTTACAAATAACGAACGAGCAATTTGGGGAGGTTTCTCACTGTCTCCTCCAAAGCAACTTCCTTGGCGTGTGAATGGAAGCTTAGGTCAGTAAATTGTGATTGCAATATAAATAAAAGAAGAGTATCAGTTGTGGTGTGCCGCTGCGAAGCCCTTGTCTGAACTTGGCGATGTTTGAATTTTCTAGTTTGGAATAGAGGTCTAGCTTTTATCACACCGGAGCCTCTTGTTTATATGGATAGACTCTTCACCTTCATTGACCTGTGATGTGAAGTATGGGCAAAAGAATTTGTAAGCGGGTGATCTATGATGTTGGAAATTATGAATAAGTCAACTTTCGAAAGCTTAACTTGCTGATGTACTATAAATCATTATACCTTTGAATTGTCACTAGTATTTTCTCTTGCTCTTCTGTCCATATTGATCTCTACAGATATATTAGCTTGAGATGTGTCTACTCCCGACTTTTTAAGAGCTTCTGTCAGTCTGTTTAATAACCTGTTGCCAATTGAAATTGTGTTCTGTTAGTTACAGACATTGCTGAACTTAATCTCGAAGTGAAAATGGTTCAGGGACAGACCCTTGAGAGTAAGCACTAGAAAGACTATGAGTGTCATCCTGAAGGGTTTGTCTCTCATGCTTGCTTAGCATTCTGTTTCCTGAACCAGGGTCTTGGCCTATTGTTGACATGCTCAGCCATGGTGGCTGATTGCTAGGTGTGCTGTTCTCTGCATTTTAAAGACATTAGACTAGGTGGATCTAGGTCTTACGGTCTTACCAAGAACTCTTGACTACTGAAAGGTGATTAAGCAATAAAAGGGGGAAGGTAGCTTACTTGCCCAATTTTGTGCTGTGCCTGTTGCCATGTGGGGGTAACTGGTAGTTGTACTGGTTTCTCTTACACTTTGTATGCTGAAGAGAGCAGCAGGTGCAACTGTGATGTGTTTGGAACCACACTGTTCTTTGTTCATATCTTGTGCAGAGGCTGATAAATCTCCTCCCTGGACTTGACTGTTGTTCTGTAAGACCATGAAAAAGGAACAAAGAAAGGTATTTATCATTGAAATATCATGGGTAAAGTGTATTGCGCACTAAGTTTTCATGTGCTTTTTTTATAACAGAATTACCTGTGTGTTTCTCCAACATGATCTGTAGTACACTTTTGCCTGCAAAGAAAAAAAATAAAGGGGAAAGGAAAGCTAAAAACGTGAACGTAACCTTGTTTGCATTACTGGTAAAAGCAATGCATGATTATTTCTCAATTTTGTTATGAACATGGTAACATGGCTATGTTAGTACCCATGGCACGGATTTGGAATCCTCGTGATTCCTTTCTGGATCGGCTGACTCATACTTTTGGACCTTCTCTTGCAAGAACCTTACGTATTCAATAACCTGCAAACAAAATGTTTTACAATCTGAAAAATTGCACTGTACCCTGCTGACTGCTGTGCCAAGGTTGATCTTGTATTTACCTCGAGAAGGAAAGACGCTTTGTCCTTCTTCTGATCACAGTGTGGCAGGAGCTCCCGTAATATTTCAAGCCTGAAGGAGAGATGAAGAAATAACTCTTAAAACATATTTTTATGTATAAATTGTTCTGGAATAGAAATTATGTAGCATTTGTGACTTCAGGTCAATATCTGGATATGATGATAAACTTGTTGAGCCGGCACAGATATATCCACAATCTTCATGGTTAATCTGCCAGTTTCTGTTCTGCACAATGTGATTCAAGATGGAATTTTGACCTCAACTAGCTTGCCTGTCATTTATCTTGGTCCTCCGTCGCTGCTCAGTAGCTGAATGCTTTGATCTCGGAGTGCTGGGCCCCTGATCACCGCTGCTGGCGCTGCTTCTTCCCTCTGCTCTCGTCGCTGAACATGCAGAGCAATCAGTCTGAAATCTAATAACACTAGAGAACAATGCCACTGTAGTTTGCAAAACCTGCATATTCTGTCTTACCTAGGGATCTCTGGTCAATGCCAGAATCTTGCCACATCATATACGGTGCACGCTGGGCCCTGATTCCAGAGCCTGTTTCATGTGTATTCTCCATCCTGGAGCCATGAAGAACAGGTAAAAACGAACCCCTGACGATGCCATGGCTTCCTGCTGCTTCTCTCAACGGAGCATCAGACGCTTGCCTGATGCTGAACGTCCCGACACCTCCCGGTAGCACATGCTCCTCCGAGTCCGCCTCCAGTTCTGACGGTGCCACGCCGATCGCTCCGTCCACGGCATTCCCCGCAGCGCCATTGCTGTTCCGCTGCTTGGCCCGCTTCAGGGGCTTCATGGAATTGTGCACCTCGGCACGATAACCTGCACCTGTAGTGAAATTACATGGACACAGGTCGCGTGTCTATTTTGAAGGCAGAGAGGGGTGATGAGATTGCCGGCCAGATATATAAGATGCTCACTTTGGGAGGAATGCTGTGTGTCCCGGTGCTGGGACGGCGACGAAGATCCTCCGGTATGGAGCGAGAGGAAATCATGAGTCGGCTCCTGTCCTGTGAATTACGGACAGGCACAGCCCAGCCCAGCCATGAGCATCAACGGAAGAGAGGAAAAGAGAGAAAAAGAGAGAAGAGGTTGAGCAGCAAGCGGGACGAACACGGTGAAGTTTATCTTGACATGCTGTTACCTTGGAAGAGCTGCATTGGCACGCGGGGACTAAGGAGATCTCTCGCGACTGCCAAGCCTGCCGTTGCAGCAGAGAAGATGGTGCCTGGATCTTGCAGCTGGTACTGACGGAATGTAGCGAATTCGACTGTCCCAGAGAGCTTATTATAGTCAGATAGAGTCAGGGAGGAGCGGAGTTTGATATGATGATATAGGAGTACAAATTAAGGGGGAAAGTAACATGCCCGCCCTCCTGTTGTATCTTCAAAAGTTTATACTCTCTCTCTCTCTCCCTCCTCCACGTCTCCCTGGCAACGTACTAAACATCAAGCGAATGCGAAGACATTAGCGTGTCAACCGCAGAAACACAGAGGTTACATGTCGGCAAAGTAGTACCATGTCCGGTAGTTTTGACATCTGACGGCTAGCCTTAGATGAGACAGCGGAGATGATCCACCGCTAATCGCGGCACAGGGGGTATCATTAACCGATGCCCCTGAGCGGAGTCGCACACCGGAGAAACGAAAGAAAAGAAAAGGGCCTAGCTCACGTGCTCCGCCGGTGGGACCTCCCTCCCCGCCCTTTTCCCCTGTTTCCACCGCCTCCCATCCTTTGCGCGCACATGCCGAGGCGCGCGCGACACCCGGGCTTCCCGGCAGCTAGCCAGACAAGCAGCTGGCGCATGCCCCTGCCCGCTCGCTCGCTCACTCACGTGCCGAGCAGATGAGGCAGTGAGGTCGATGCCGGCACGGCATCAGCATGCATGCATGCACGATCCATGCCGCGCTAGCCATGACCATGACGTCGCGTTCACTGGGCGCGGCCTTTACAGCCTCGAGCGAGTGAAAGTGGCGCACGTCGACGATGTAGGTACGTAGCACGGGAGAAGGAGAGCGAGATCTATCGATCGACACGGCACGTTTCAGCCTGCCTGCCGCAAACAGTCAAATGGCCGGCCGGCCGGCCGGCTGGGAGGTCGTGCATGTACCCGGCGCATCTGCATGCATGACCCTGTCAGCCGTGCCTCGCGCTCGCGCGTACCATGGTGCACGTGCCAACAGTGAGGCTCATGCTCCCATGGGTCCATCAGTGATCGATCGATCAGGCGGTGCATGAACCAAACACGGACACGGTTCCGATATTACTTCTGCACCACGAGTCGTTCTTGACGCCTTCGTGAAAGTGAAATCACGGGTGCCCCCCGCAAGCAGGAAGTATGGCGAGTATCAAATCACCTGTTTGGCAGATCTGGGGGAAGCGATCGATGATGACCTTGTAGCTATATCACAATTAAGCTAGGGTTCATGAACCCAAGTAGGTGAGGTGAGGCAGGAATTAAAATTAGTAGGAGCTGGCCGGCTAGCTCAAGCGGCTCTAAGTCGTTGCGCCCAACAACGACAAGGCGCATGTGTCCCGCATAACCCACGAAGCTTCGCGGGCGTTTCCTTTTAAGACATAACGAAACGTTCATGGCGGATTACTCTTAGATCGATCGATCCCGAAATGATTTGATCCCATCATTGACAGGTCAGTGGTCGACGTGCCTCTGATCAGAACATTCCCTCTGCAACTCCAAGCTGAAGAATCCGTATAGGGATCAGTAAACAACTCCCGTCCGATCGATTAATCAACAAGCTCCCGATTAAGATATGCGTGGTGCTCGTCAGTCAGATCTGAGCCCTAATTAAGCTTTCGATGGAGCAGCACGTGGCCAACGCATCCATCGAGCCACCGCCGAGTTCGTTACCGCAGCAGTGTTAGCACTTTAATTTGCTTAATTTGTTTCTCGCTGTTAGCTGTGCAGTAACAAGGTAAGAGCTAGCTAGCCGAGATGGCCGCGTGCTCTGGGATCTGGGCTACTTTTCGGTTAGATTATGGAACATGGATCTGTTTTTTTAGGGGAGAAGCATGTGAATTTGGGGCTTTGGGAGTGAGTTGTCGCCTTCATGGCCATGAGTGCCGGCACGTGAGACCAGGAAAGCCTGGGCCTATCATTTGGAATTTTGGATTGTGATCGCCACCGATTAAGTTCACCACACATAAGAGTTACATTTCCAATCTCATACATACGTACGTACAGTAGCGATACTAACAAATTAAGCAATTATAATTGGAAGAAATATAGCGGTTAGAACTAGGTAAACTTTGTCTTGTGAGAGCTGTAGATGTGTTTGGCAGCTGTAGCCATCTGTCTCGTCGGGTCGCCGCCGGCCGGTTCGTCTTAAAAACAACAGTACAAGCGCGCCAACCACGACGGCAGCGCAGACGGCCAAGGGAAGTTCGGTGATCCGTACTGTGGATGCCGCCTAACAGTACAAGCGTTGATGCCTCGCTAAAACTCTTTCCACTTAACCTTATCAGTTATACCCAAAACATCAACCACTCATTCTAATCACTCGTCGGCCTATATTCCATTAGAAAATACTACACTCGTACAATCTTATCTATCTACTCCACCAACCGCAGTTGCCAAAAAAAAAAAAAAAAAAAAAAAAAGAAAGAAATTTTATGGTGCATTATACTGAAACTATATGGTAGGTAGTACAAATATAATCTAACCCTCCTACTCTGTTATTAGATGAAGTATAAATAAATAAATAATAACTAATCTAATTTATTGGATTAAAAAAATAAATTGTCTATGCTAAATTTAGGGTGTGTTTGGTTGGTAGGATAATGTTGAATGGGATGGGATTGTTCTGCATTATTTGGTTTTATTGTTTTGGGTGAATGGAATGGTTTAGTATCTATAGAAAATATTCCTCAAATTTGTATCCCACTATCTAGGATAGGATATTTCTATTCAAGTAAACATATAAATGACTTTTTTTTTAATCCGTCTTATATATGTACCATTTGGTACAACCAGTCAAACACACTATTAGTGTACGTTCAATAGCTCGAAAAGAAATGACTAGGCTTTCCCGATAGGCTGTTTCACAACTATTTGGTGAGAACACTGCTGAGACCGTAGAAGCCATTAGATTCATGGCCGTTTACGGAATGAGGCCAAGCCCAACCATTCCACCTGCGGATCGGGCAGGATCACCCAACTGGAAGGCTGGAAACGCCACCTCGCCATTCAGAGATCTACCTGTCATGAGTGACGTCTCCGAGATCGTCTTCATCTAGGTTGGTTTCCTAATTCCTACTCGGGTTTTCCTCCCGTACGTAGTCGAGTCGGCAGCCCCGCACGACGGCGCCGACGTCATCTCCTCCATGATCGAGCTTGCTCTCCCACCTCCCTCGCATCCAGTATTTAACAGTAAGCTGCCTAGTCTTCAGAAAGGGGGAAAAGGCTCGATTTCCTTCGCGTCCCTTGTCTCTATCCGAGGTATCGTCGTTTCATGGGGGATCTAGCGCTGGCGCAGGCTTATGTTCCTCTTTTATTTTCTCTGTTGGGGGTGTTGTTGTTTGTGTACTTACCCTTAAACATGTTTAGGGTGGCGCAAACTGATTTATTTTGAATTTTATATAGATCTAGTCGGCTCGCCAATGTTGTTTTGGACGTAACAGGTTTGAGGATAGGAAGATTGCTATTAGGAGGAAATTTCAAGATAAATAATTGAGTTACTAGTTTGCGAGGAGGCGGCACTATCCACTAAAGGCATTGTTTTGAAAGAGACGGCAGGAGCTGTGCCATGCATTAAAGAAGGGTGCCAAAAATGCAACAAAGTATTTGGTTCAGATACATCCTGAATTCTCTTGAAACGAGAAAATACAATGCCAATTGAGGGAAAAACCATAGACCTGACCTAAGCCTCGACCATGCCTGAACCATGGCACCATCGACCTTTAGAGGACTAAATCTGTTTCAAGAAAGTTCGTGTAGTACTACCGAAATTCGGAAGATACCACATTCCTCCTATTTTGTACGTCGTCAACGATGGTATTAGCCACCAGCTGCACAGTTCGATACAGGTTATTGAAAATCATGTTGTTCCTTTCCTTCCAAAGATTCTATATGGCATACACGAGAATGCCATCCACCTCCTTGCGGTGTTGCTCGGCAATTGAGCAGCAGATTGATCGCCACCAAGCAACGGATCCTAAGTCAACCAACGTTGGTTCTGGGACAATGTGATTTATGTTCATGTAGTGAAGCACATTCCTCCAAACCTGCTTTGCGAAAGGACATAGTAGGATGAGGTGTCTGGACGATTCTGGCTCTAATTCGCACATCGCGCAAAAAACTCTATGAGGCCATCCCCTGTGTTCAACCTTGTCGGTTGTGAGAATCCTATCATGTAAGAATAGCCCAGCGAAGAACTTGCATTTTGCTTCCGCATTGGCGTGCCAAATAATCCTGTAATTACCATCTGGAATAGAACCAAGGAATTGTGCCCTGTAGGCTGTTCCGGCCGAATACTCCCCATGTGACGTCCATTTCCAAGTAATATTATCCTGGACATCCGGTTGAAGCTGGATCTGTTGAACGGCCTGCCATAGTTGAACAAACTCCTATAACTACGTGTTTGAGGTGATCCTCTGCAACGGCCGCAGCCAATTCCTGGTGACTAGCTCGTCCTTGATCGAACCTCTTGTCCTCCAGACCAGCTAGGCACTAAAGGCATTGTTAGGCGGCATTGTCGTAGGAAACATCCTATGAAATCTCTGCGTTCAAAACGAGGCCTAAGTGATGATTGGTTTGTGAGTATTATTTCTATGCATCACCTTCCCAACAAAAATTGTATAAATCTTGAAAAAAAATAAAGAGTTAAATAATCACTATCTACTTTTTCATTCATACTTTAATAGTTGTGTAATTTTGATCTTGAACGTCTATAGAACAACCATTTGTCAAAAACAAAAAACCTGTATAATTTCGCTTTTTTTTTCGCGACACTGCATTCTAATCTCTACTGCTCTACCTAACTCTGCAGATCCTGCAGATATATACATACAATGGAAATCAACATGGTTGAGTCAATCAGCGGAGGTTTCATGCAAACAACGAGCTTTTAAGTGTTTCGTTATCACTAACTAATATACAAGAGTAACAAGACAGCCATGAGTCGAACGTTTGGAACCTGGGCTGGCTGCCACTAAAATCGCGACTCACAAGCAAGCGTCGCTGTACACGGCCACTGCATTTGACACCACCGCAATAAGTATCATGAACACTGCCAGGAACTTGTCCCCCTTCTTCGCTATGCTGTGACGATCCCTGCTAGCTCAAAACAAACGAGTTCAATCAGTCAGCTATTAACGGCTAATTAAAGCCATGACCAAACAGTCACAGATGCGGCTAGATTAGTTGTAATAGGTTTTAAATCACGATTTTCGCGGCTTCGTAGTAAAGTTCTAAAAAAGCTACAACAGCTATTACATAAGCTACCATTCGTCATGTTTTCAGTATTAAAAAATCTAAAAAAAAATTAAATATGTATATAATATAAGTCATCTCCAAATAAATTATAAAAAATGATACTTTAGAAGATATTAATATTTTTATAATAAGAATATGAGTCAAGTCTAAAATCAATAAGTGCTTAACAAAAATTATGTGTCAAAGACTGATAACTATACTATAACATTCTTAACAACAAGTACTTAATCACTAAAAAATATAAATACTGGATTAATAAAAAATGGCAAGATGGCGTCTTTTACTAGATTTTCTCATAATTTAGGCTTATAAGAGATGCATTTAAGCCTTCTAATAATGTTAGGTTTCAAAATAGGTACAACGTTTTGGCCATTTGGTACCTACATAGGATAGTAGAGCAATCGCGGGCTACAATCTATAGTATATAGCGGAGCTATTACTACTTATAGTGTTTGTAGCTAATGTGGAATATTAGCCAGTAGCTTTGCGTTTAGGGTAAAAAAAAAGCTATAGTGTAGCTGTAGTTTGCTATTTAGAACACTTAGCTATAGTTAGCTATTTAGAACACCAGTTGTAACGAGGGTGACAACAAATTAAGCTTCTCTCTTTCTGTTCTTCTCTGTAACATGACACGGAGCTAAGCGAAAATGAGCATCACTTCGGTACCAACTCACCTCAGCGCGATGGCCGCGGGGAAAATGTAGGCAATGGAGACTGCAGCGGTTGCCCCTGTGAACTGGAAGGCGTCCCAGATGTTCGGAATGAAGTTCGCAGCAAGGAAGATCACCGCAAGGAGCGCCGCCGTCAGCACGCCGAATCTCTGGTTGTCGCATGACAAGGGCCTCACCGAGGGGAAGAGAAGCCCGTCCATATTGAGCCGCAGCGCGTGGAATATTCCCCTCGGCATGAGACGAGCATGAGATGGAGCACGTAGCTCACCCTGACGGCATCGTTGAAGACCGAGCTGTACGGGATACCGAGGTCGGAGTCGAAGTTGGCGAGGACGTCGTCAAGCGTCCATTCACGGAAGAGGAGGAAGCCGAAGAAGCTGGTGGTGAGGTAGACGGCCGAGCACAGCAGCAGCGACGCGCGCACTATCGTCTTGATCTGGGAAGAATCCTTGAGCTCGTTGTGAATAGGGTGCACTGCAGTAAAATGTCAAATCAGATATCCTTAGATAACGACAAATTAATGTAGGATGAACTAGCTGGAGTTAACTAGGTCATACCATTGTAATGACAAATGTAAGCAGTAAAAAGAACTGGAGCCGTTGTGAAGAGTCTCCAGATCGATGGCCAGTCATGAACGTCAGGAAACAGCTTGGGCATCGGGATCTGTCCTCTCATCAGCTTGATGATGGCGATCCCGGCAGTGATCACGACGAACACGACAGCCAGGGCAAACGATACGGCAGATGTGTATCCCACTGAATCTGAAGTAGATCAAGAAAAGTCAAACCATCAGGCCTGACAGACAGCAAAAAGTTCAAGAAACTATAGCCATTTTTTCGAGACCGAAAGCCGCGCAATCACGTACGTACCGACGCGCTTGAAACATGCCAGTGGAGTGAACACACCGAGAGTGGTGATGAGGAGGATGGAGAAGCGGCCGTTCCACCGGCACGCGCCGAACCATCCTTCTAGCACACCGTGATGGTGCACGCCGCTCGAGGAAGTTCCAGAGAGCACATCACCTTGTGTAAGGAGGATTCGTTCATACATTCAGAACAGTTCGTAACGCGAACATTCTAAATCAAGCAACAAAGGAGATAGGAGATGCTCCAAGAACACCGTGTTAGAGATAATCTTGACATACATTAGTTAAAGAGATAAGATTGAGTTTGTTAGCAGATAGATTTTGTTAGTTAGTTGGTTTTGTATTTATCTATATATATAGCAATGAAAAATAAGAAAAAGTGGAGCAGTTGCGTAGATCAACAAAAATTTTCATAGTTACTTCAACAATTGATATCGGAACGAGTTTCTAATCTTGGTGTCGTGCTTGCCCCGAGGGAGACCACCACTGCTGCGTCTCGGGGCGGGCTATCGTCGCGGAGCAACGCGGTATTGAGACAAGATCATGCTGTCGGCGATCGGCGCGTGCGTGTCGACAGTTGGCGGCCGACCGGTGCAGGCCGGAGGTCAGGCGAGCGTGGCCGGCTTGGTGGCCTGGAGAGCCAGAGGGTCGTGCACATCCCCAGCGGCGAAGACACCTGAGCCTGAATTCTGCATCTTGAGCTTGGAAGGGTAGATTCGAAGCAACGTGTTACTCATGGCACCGATCAAGGAACAGAGAACAGAGGCCAAAAAAAAAACCAATGCTTTTCCCTCCTCACACGCGGAAGCTGGAAGATCCAAGACGGGGTCCGCGCGGCGTTTCCTGATCCCTGGAGACGGCGCGAGCCGGCGAAGAAGACGCTGGAGCGGCGCGTGGCGGCTTGGGCGGCGGAAGATGAAATCTGCGCGGGTGGCTAGAGGTCATGCGCGCGGACCGAAGGCGGCTGCGCGGAAGCTGATCAGACGCGGCGTGCGGCAGAAGACGAGCCAGCGGTCGGCTCAGAAGGGCAATAGCTTCCAAGAGACTAAGGTGTCTGCAAGTAAAAAATAAATTTTTTTAGTTGATTTCAGGATGGTAAGGAGCTGTGACCGCTGTTCTAGATATGTGCGCGCACAAGAGTTTTTGTAGGTGCGTCCGAGTTCTTTCGTAGGTAAACTTTAATGTGAGTCTACGTCATCGTTAAGTTGCGTTACCTGTGAAAAGACAATTGAAATTGAGTCATAGGTCCTAATTACTAGCAATGTGCATCACCGGTTTTATAGTCAGCAAGAAGGCGGAACTCTTTGAAGATACGTTCACCATCCTATGTCGAATATGTGTTTGGCAAATCGTAGTTGAAACCGATTATCTCAATGAGTAAGAGTCGATGTGTCAAGATTAAGGGGGAAAATGTTAGAGATAATCTTAACATGCATTAGTTAAAGAGATAAGATTGAGTTTGTTAGCAGACAGATTTTGTTAGTTAGTTAGTTGGTTATGTATTCATCTATATATATATAGCAATGAAAAATCAGTAAAGACAGAGCAATATTGCTTAGGCTAACAAAATTCTTCCTGGTTGCTCCAACACACTGTACCGACGATGATCATATAGATGACCATGACGCCGACGTTGTTAACGACGACGCAGACCTGGAGGAACCCCCTGCCGAGCGCCCCGAAGGCGTCGCCCATGGCCTGGCCGTACGACGCGGCGCCCACTGCGAGGCTGAACCGCACGAGGAGCTCGATGGAGGCGTCGGTGAGCAGCGCGGCGAGCACGACCTGGGCGAGGCCTAGCGAGAGGCCCAGCTCCTTCATGGTTGCCGGCAGCGCCATGATGCCGGCGCCGACGATGGTGGTGGACAGGTTGAACACCGCGCCGGCGAAGGAGGCGCCGTCGAAGTCGTCCCCGTCCTTGAGCTTCCCGGAGAGGAGAGGCTCACTGCCTTCCGCGTCGTGGTCACCGGCGCTCGCCATTGGCATTACCATCCTCGCGGAGCTGCAAGTAAAGATGGAGCCAAAGGGTGGCTCTTTCCTAGGATGGTGTGATTTGCGCGGACGGAATTCCAGTTTTTAATAGCTCCTTGTGATCCCTTATTACACACACACACACACAAAAACGAATTCTTCACGCGGATAAGGATCAAAATACGCAACAGATTGGATTTGTGTGGAGAATCCGGATTCGATGATGAGATGGTGTCTCTCTGTCCCGACTTTCCTCCGCCCCTCCCCTTTCACCTCGCGTTCGGAACAGAGCAGAAGGCGTGGAACAAGGGAGTGAAGCGGAGACGAGGCGTCTTATAATTAGAGCCCCTCTTGATTTAGCGTCTGCTTGTTAATCACCACGTGTTGGGCTGAATCATTTCATTTCGGAGGCAGTTGCGAGTTGCGACGTGTTACGAAACTCTTATCAGGATGGGTGTTAGTGGGCAAATGCCGAATTTACCCCCAGGTCTTAGTCTATAAACAGAGTATTACCATTGCAAATAGAGGGTTCATGATGAATAAACAGAGTGTTACCATTGTAAAAAAAGAAAAACATTGAAACACCTCTCATAAAAGAGCTCTACCCCTTTCTCACTCGTGTTCATTGTGCCCATGTTATTGTGTTATACTTCGTGATTCATCTATGTCAATGCTACCACGACTACCGAAATCTCAACATTATCAACTTCCATGGCTCTCGAATAGGGTATATTGTTCCATATTGTTGACAATTAGATCAATTTTTGTCCTTGTTTCTAATCAAAATTTGATCTATACTTGGTGCATGTACACAAATGATGATCGCATTGGCATTGTCTACATCTACTCCAAATTTGTCGTCACCATCTGTGGGGAGTCGATCACCAGCAGCAACGGCTCGGCATCCTCGTCATCTTCTTCTACATGCAGCGATCGGGCTCGTGTTAATGATCGCCCTGCACAAATCACAACATTTTGATTTATGTGGTCGCATGGCAACGGCGCTCTCGTCTATATCACCTGCCGGAACCTGTTCGTGGTGATCTGGAATCAACATCCCCATCGATCTTGTGATGATGCCTTCACGCACGCCGAGAGCCACACCCGGCCCCCATGTACTGCTCCCTCGTCGAGAGCACCAATGCAGCAAACACAATCCGGTACTGCCTCATGATCCTCTTGGGTGTATAATTTTATTTCCAATGTACAAGTTTGCTACTAGACTAATCTGGTAGATTATTTGCTAGCATCCTAGCAGCCTAGATTACACATGTTACTTGCTAATTAGGGTTAAGATTGGATTACTATTCATATGTATGTTTTTGAGGACCGGGCACATGTTCATGCGCACATGACCTGGAGCGTCGCCGGTCATGGCCGGTGACGTCGCTGGGTTTTGGGTCGTAGAGCTGTGCCGGAGCTCGGTGCCGTGGCCGCCGCGCATTGCCATCGGAGCCGTACACATGCGCACTCGCTGCACGCATCACGGCTGTCGACCTGCTGCCATCGCGAACGAACGCGCGAACCGCGCCGGCCAGGTCAATTCCGCGCGCCGTTCCAACACGCAATGCCGCATTCGTGTGCCGTCTACTCGACGGCACCGGCCAACGCTCTCAAGCTGCCTCGCCCGCTGTGCCACGGATGCCACCAGTGCACACCGCTGTGCTGAACGCGGCCACTGGGCACCTCGCCGCCGTGGAGCATGTTGGCAGAAACACCGAACCTGCTGAAGCACTTGACTAACTTCAGGAACTTCAGATGATGTACTGATCAACTTCAGAAACTTCTTCAGAGAAGAAACAGAGAAGGATCCTAGAACAATATGTAGGCAGAGAAGATTAAAAATAGCAGAGAACACAGCAATTGCGATGCGCAACCTCCCTGCATCCTTTTCTGGTTTTTTCATTGTTAGCTTTAAATAAGACTCTAGATTACAGATAAACTCTCAAAAACAAACTAACTACCTTACCAAACCAAACCTGAACAAGGATGTAACCATATCGGATACTGCTCCTTGTTCGACAATGGTTAGCTTCAGGACTCTTTAACATCTAAACTGACACAACAAAAACTGATGCACAAGAGCAAACTAAAACTATTGTCAAGATTAACCGGTAACAAATCACCTTCCTAATCTTGACATTTCTGAAGATCCATCAGAACCAGTCTTCCTCTGAGTGTCATGAAACGTTGCTTGCTTAACGGCTTTGTTAGAGCATATGCAATTTGATCTTCAGTCCGCACATATCTAATCTCGATATCTTACTTCTGTACACAGTCCCTTATAAAATGGTGCTTAGTCTCTATATGTTTGCTTCTACTGTGGTGGACTGGATTCTTTGCCAGGTCAATTGCCGACTCATTGTCAATCATATGAATCGGCCTCAGTGGTTTAGACCCAATCAACTCACCAAGCAACCAACTCAACCAAATCCCCTAACAGGCTCATGCAGTTGTTGCAACATATTCTGCTTCACACGAAGACAATGCAACAACCTTCTATTTTTTTGCGAAAACCATGTCATTGGACTGTCTCCCAAGAAGAATATAGCACCTGAATTACTTTTTCGGTCATCAATATCTCCCGCCATACCACTATCTGTATAGCTGACCAATTCTTCATATGCATTTTCACTTCTTCTGTAATAGCAACCGAAACTTGCAGTGCCTCGCACATACCTCAGAATATGCTTCAAAGCTGCCATGTGTTCTGTTGTCGGTGTTTTCATATACCTACTTAGCACTCCTACTGAATAAGATATGTTTGGTCTTGAGTTTACAAGGTATCATAGCTTCCTATGATACTCTTGTATAGATGTGCAACTACAGGTGGAGAAGTATCATATCTGCTCAACCTTAGTCTTAGCTCCATTGGAATCTGACATGTATTGCAATTTCCCAAGCCAAGTTTTTCAAGCACCTTCAAAGCATAAGCTGACTGGCAAAGCTTTATACCTTTTTCATTATGATGTACTTTGCTACCGAGATAATATGAAAGCAAACCAAGATCACTCATTTCAAAGTTTTCCTTCATTTGCACCTTGAATTACCTGATGTCCATCAAACTAGACCCTGATATTATCAAGTCAACCACATATACTCCTACCATCAAAACTGAGCTTCTTTTTCTTCTAATGTAGAGTGCATGTTCCTGTTGTTTGTTAGAATAATAGAAGGGTAACGAACCCTCCTGATTTCTATTATCAGAAATCACAAAAGTCTACTACAGAAAAGTAAAAATAAAAAATAAAGTAGAAACATAGCTCTCTGCTGCACCCTGTCTTATAAAGTCAGTCGGCTAGAGCAAGGTTCATTATCAAACAAATGCACAGTCCAAAAGTAGAAGGTAAATGAACTAAACCTATTACAGTGCCATTCATAAACACAAATAGGGATCGTTTTGTCCCATTTCTTCTGGACCAACACAAAAACTCTTTCTTTTCCTCTCCATATTTTTCTATTTTAGTTAGCAATCCTAGCAACCGTTGGTCTCCATCCCCAGTGCGCCTTGAGCACCTTAGTAACCACTTGTTCCAGCAATTTACCTCCCCAAAGCATGGCTTCTCTGTCTTCCTTCTTTATCTGCAAAACATTCCAAATGTTGAGCCACTGTGTTATATCAAATATTAGTTTTGTGGGATCATTTGGCATGACATTTCTGAAGCACATTGCGTTACACGCTTTCCAAATAGTCCACAACAGTGCTGATATTCCCACCAACAATAAATTTTTGGATTCATGCTTGAATTGAAACAACCAATTTCCAAATGGGTATTCAACATTAGTAGGTGAACATCTCAAGTCAAAAGCACATCTTACCACATTCCAAATGAATCTTGCGAATGGACATGAGATAAACAAATGGTCAATTGTCTCATTTGCACCACAAAACTGACATTTCTTATCCCCTTTCCAACCCCTTCGTAAGAGTCTATCTTTGGTTAAAATACTTTTCCTCAGCATTAACCAAATGAAAGCTCTAACTTTGAGAGGAATCTTAATCTTCCAAAGGAATTTATGAGGAAAAATTACATTCTTGGTTTTCATAAGCAAGTAAAAAAAATTCATAGAAAACAAACTATTAGAGGTCAGATTCCAAGCAATCTTATCATCTTCCTCACTTAGTCTTACCCTTTGACATTTTGCCTTTAGTTTTTCCCATGAGGCCAAAGTATCACCCTAGAGAGTCCTTCTGAAGGTAATAGTCTCCCAACCTTTAGAGAAAACATCGACTACAGTGATGTTCTTGCTAAAAGTCAAATTATATAACCTAGAGTGTTTGTGAGAGAAAGACTGGTTGCCCAGCCAAATATCTTCCCAAAATCTTGTGTTGGAGCCATCTCCCAAGATGACTCTGCAACATTTTAGGAATTGATCCTTAGCTAACATCAGACCGGCCCAAAATTGAGAGTCACCAGATTTAAAAGTCACTTGAGACAAAGTTTTAAAACTTAAGTATTTGTTTCTGAGGAATTCCTGCCATATTCCATCTTCATTTACTAGTTTTCATAGCCATTTTCCAAGCAAAGTAGTATTCATAATATCCAAGTCTAGCACACACAGACCCTCTTGGCCTTTTGGCATACAAACTGATGGCCAATTGACCAAATGGTATTTCTTGATACCTTGGTCAGTCTGCCACAACAACCTGGCTCTAAAATAATCTATCCTTTTCCTTATCCCATTTGGTAATTTGTAAGAGGAAAGCATATAAAGAGGGATATTACTCAAACAAGAATTAACAAGGATCAGTCTACCCCCAATTGATAAGAGTTTTCCTTGCCAACATCCTAATTTGCACTCCATCTTATCCTCTATATTCTTTCAATGAATTTTTGTTAGTCTAGTTCTACTAACAGGTATGCCCAAATAAGTTAAAGGCGTAGAACCATTTGCACATGAAGATTTGGCTATAATCCATCTGTTTGTTTACAACATCCCCAAAACAATAAAGTTCACTTTTATGGAAATTGACCTTTAGTCCTGACATTTGCTCAAACAAACACAAAATAAATTTGAGATTCTTTGTGCTGTCAAAATCATCTTGCATTAGAAAAATGGTGTCATCTGCATACTGCAATATAGCAAGTCCATTTTCCACAAATTCAGGTACCCAAGGCTATCAACACTTGTCCAGTTTGAGATTCCATTCTCTTGGAGCTTGTTTCAAGCCATACAATGCTTTCTTTAACCTCAGCACTTTATTCTCCTGGCCTTTCACCTCAAATCCTTGAGGTGGCTCCACATAAACCTCCTCTTCTAATTCACCATTCAAGAAGGCTAATTTTACACCTAGGTGATATACTTCCCAGCCTTTTTAAGCTACAAATGCTAGAAGAAGCCTTATAGTCTCAAGCCTTGCCATAGGAGCAAATACTTCATTGTAATCTATGCCCTTTTACTGAATGTAGCCCTTTGTGACCAATCGAGCCTTGTGTTTAGAAATCTGACCATCGGGTGTCTTCTCGAGTTTAAACACCCACTTCAAAGCTATTGCTTTGAAACCTTCAGGAAGATCTGAAAACTTCCATGTATTATTTCTTTCAATAGCCCTTAACTCCTCAGCCATTGTCTATTTCCAATTTTTGGCTTCCAACCGCTTCATCATAGCTACCAGGTTCTTCAACCGACAGGAGATACAAGCCAGCTTCATTTTCAACTTCAATTGTCTCATTGTAAATGTCTTGCAGTGATCTATATTTTATAGGTTTCTCGGGGCTTTGAGAGTCTTCTTCTTTAATATCATCTGTATTTCCTTGCGGTGAAGCAGCATCATCAGCTGATCCCATTGGTTCACCGACCGAATCACCACCCACCAGGCTTCATTGTGGCGCAACAACATTTTGAGTGGTGTTATCATACCAAGGGTCAGTTTCATTGCAATTGAACTCCACTGTGAAATAGTCTGGTATCCTTTCAGTGGTTTTCAACCATGTTTCATCTGAGTTCCAATTCCACTTCTTATCTTCAAGAAAGATGACATCCCTACTGATGGAAATCCTTCTAGAGAGAGGATCATATAACCAGTAGGCTTTTGAGTCAACCTCATACCCAACAAAAATCGTTGGAACGCTCATGTCATCAAGCTTCTTAAGATTTTTGGTAGGGACTTTCGCATATGCCAAGCAGTCGAAAACCCACATGTGATGCACACTAGGTTGATGTCCATGCCAGCATTCATATGGTGTTGATTTCTTCACTGCTTTTGTGAATGACCTATTTAATATGTATACTACAACAGTTACTACTTCTCCCCAAAAAGCTCCTGGCAAGTGTTTGGTTTTCAACAGACTTCTAGCCATGGCAACAATAGTCCTATTTTTTCTTTCTACCACTCCATTCTGTTGTGGTGAATAAGGAGCTATCAAATGTCTCTTGATTCCTGCCTCTTCACAAAAGTTAGCATAACTATTGCTCAAGAATTCTCCACCTCTATCAAATCTCAAAATCTGAATCTTACATGTAGACTCCAACTCTACTCTGGATTTGAACATCTTGAAAGCAACAAAAGCTTCATCTTTAGAGGCAATTATCTCCACCCATGTATACCTTGACAGATCATCAATGAAGAGTATAAAATATTTCCTTCCGAAAATTGTTGGTGGAGAGATTGGTCCACAAATGTCACTATGGACTAACTCAAGTAATTTCTGAGCTTTGTAGGGTGTTGTCTGAGGGAAGGAAGCTCTGCTATGCTTGGCCATCACGCAGCCATCACAGATTTGTGTTATACGCACAATCTGTGGCATCCCTTTCACAAGATGATTTCAGATGACCAAATCTAGCATGCCACTTCCAGGCATCTTCTTCCAAGCTGCTAAGCAAACACACCCGGATCAACTGAGATCAAGTTTAAAATATACAGTCTGTTCGGAGTTCTCTTTACTTAGGCTAGCAAATTTCTGGATTTGCCATAAACCCGTAGATAACCATCCTCAATGACTGCTTTACATCCATTTTCTTCCAACTGACCAAGGCTCATTATATTATTTCTAAGCTTTGGTATGAAATATACTGAGGTAAGCAATCTATGTTCACCTGAAAGTGTCTCAAAACAGATTGTACCTCTGCGTTGAATTTCAACCACTGATCCATCACCGAATTTAACTCTTCCTATAAAACTTTCATCTAAATCAGTGAAACAATTCTTCAATCCTGTCATATGATTACTCGCACCTGAATCTAGGTACCAAACTCCATCACTTTGGCTTGATTTTTTCTTCATAGAACATAACATTATCAGTTTCATATGTATTGCAGTTCTGGATTTCACAAACTTCCACAGCAAGCACTGCCGGCTCATCATCATGATCCTGCTTCTCCACTAAATTCAACCTCTCAGTTTTCTTTTTAAGCTCAGGATAATCATACTTCAAGTGCCCTAATTCTTTGCACTTATAACATCTGGCTTTGTTTATGTCAAAACCAGACTTTTTCTTGTGTGAACCTTCGCCTAGATCACGAGTGTTTGTGCTGCCGCGCCCCTGGTGGCGTCCGCGCCCCCGACCACATGAGCATCCTCGTCCACACCCTCTGTATGTTCTGCTGTCTTGATCATCTCTTGCCTTCCACTCATGTTGGGAAAACAGCGCCCTTTCATCCACCTTATCACTCATCAGTGCCAACCTCATTTCACGAGCTTTCAGAGACCCAAAAACTTCTTCCAATGTTTTAGCTTTGAGATCTCCGAACTCCTCAATAGTTGAAGCAATTTGGATGAACCTGGAAGATACAGATCGTAGTATCTTTTTCACATCATACTCCTCTTCAATCTTCTCTCCGAGACTTCGGATTTGACCGACAATAGAAATCACTTTTGCTGCAAAGTCATCTATTTTGTCGGTTTCACCCATCTGCAGTCCTTCCAGTTCCCATCGCAGATTCTGGACGTTGACCTCCTTAACCCGATCTACTCCCTGATGCAAAGCTTTGAGGGCGTCCCACGCTTCTCTTGCTGTCTCTTTCTCTGAGAGCATCGCAATAGAGTCTTCTAGGATTTCCTGATAGATCACCGCCAGTGCCATCTGATCCTTCGACGTATCTACTTCCTCCAGCTTTGCAATTGCCTCCCAGACACCTTATGCTCGCATATAGACCCTCATCTTCACTGCCCATGTTGAAGAGTGAGCTCTAGTCAACATCAGATACTGAAGTGACACCGATACGTTGTTTGCCGAAGTTCTGGATCCTCCCGATTCAAACAGATCATCGGTTCTTTGACCCGACAAATTCCTGCTCATTGCTGACTCGTTTCTAGCCATGTTCTTAGCACAGAACACGTGAGAACATGGCTCTGATACCAAATGTTTGTAGAAACACCAAACCTGCTGAAGCGCTTGACCACCTTCAGGAACTTCAGATGATGTACTTGATCAACTTCAGAAACTTCTTCAGAGAAGAAACAGGGAAGGACCCTAGAACAATATGTAGGCAGAGAAGATTAAAAATAACAGAGACAACACAACAATTGCAATGCGTAATCTCCCCGCATCCTTTTCTAGTTTTTTCATTGTCAGCTTTAAATAAGACTCTTGATTACAGATAAACTCTCAAAAACAAACTAACTACCTTACCGAATCAAACCTAATAAGGATATAACCATATCAGGTACTGCTCCTTGTTCGACAACGGTCAGCTTCATGACACTTTAACATCTAAACTGACACAACAAAAACTGATGCACAAAAGCACACTAAAACTATTATCAAGATTAAATGGTAACAGAGCAACGCCATCGCACGCTCACGGACATGTGCCTGCCGTCGCGTACTGCATTGAAAATGCGCCCGCAGCACCATGGACATTGCCGCCATGACACTGTGTACTGTCGTGCCAGTCGTCGAAGAGGTTGTCGCCCCGCGCTGTGACCCACACACCACTACGGCCACCCTCCGCACCGAATGCGGCCGCCCTGGCGTAGCACAGACCACGCAACCGGCTTCGTGTGCCCATGCCAGCAGTGCAAGTGGCACCAAGGCATGGCACACCCCCGTGTCGCGACACGGATGCGGTGCCAACAGCTACCGCCTATTTGTGTCACGTGCAAGGATGGTTGGAAAAGGTTGGTTTGGGCTAGAAATGTGGCCATGACATGGGTGCAGTTCCCTTGGAGTTATTACTAAGGGCCTGTTTATTTTTTGCTTTGAATTCTCTAAAAGCTGATTCTGGATTATGGTTGTAGAGAAGTTGATTATCCAAAAGTTGGAATCCAAAAGCACATATGAAGTGGATTGTGGATTCTAGTGTATATGGGTGGGATCGATTGTGAAATCGATTCCTAGAATTGTGCTATTTGTTTTTTATTATGCTTTTGGGGCCAGAATCTAGAATCAAAAGCCAAAATAAATATGCCCTAAGTCCACCAGGTGGATTTTTCCAAATCTACACAATCAATTGTTTCCTGTGGTGTAGATTACGCCACATCAATCAATCCAACTTAATTACCTTTCCTTATTAATTTGGAGGGAAACTAACTTGTCATTTGTGTTCTTCCCTCCGAAATGACCGAGACGACCTGCTGCTCCTTCTTCAAACTCCATTTGCTTTTGCTAGAAGAATAGGTGATCGATTCCAAGCATCAAGGTTGAGTTCTGTGTCGAATTAGTGTCTGTCGGTCTGTCAAATGCAGCGGTTGATGTTTATTGAGCCCTCATTGAGCAAGAGGAGCACAAGGAAGCAGCCGAAGGCGGTCCTTGAGTTCGCTGTTGCACGGTGTCATGCAACCGCACGCGTGAGGATGAGGTGGCCGACGGCAAGGTCTGTGGCATGGGACAAGGGTGTTTGAGTCTGTGAGAGCATGGCGACTCTTGCGGCAACAATGCATCGAGAGGCGTGAGAGTTCCAGCCATGGCCCATGGGAGCTCAACATCTCTGTGTACACAAGGCCAATACCATCCATCAATCGGTGCTTGCTTGAAGAAGGATGCATCTTCTTCAGGAAAGAGACGTGAATGTAGGGAGCACGACTAACATGGCTTAATCTGCACCGTAAGGAAGAATTTAGGGTCATAGATACAGTGAATCCATCCGCTGGAGTTAGGTGTCGACTCTAGGGGATCTTCAACCCCATGGCATACTTGTCCTTTAATAGGCTACATCGAGAACGATGGGTTGAGTTTATGTGGGCTGTGGACGTGTGGCGGCCTAATGCGGGAAGTGAGAGAGAGAACAAATATAGTGGGCCTGAGTTTGGATCACACAAGATATTCGCGATCTGATAATTGGTAATTGTAGATAACCTTAGGGTCTTACAAGAAAAAGAAAAAAAGAAGGAAAAAAGAGCAAGGCCACGTAAAACCTTAAACTTTGTTCGAAGGTCTGTCCGGCACCATGAATTATGTAATGAGACATTTCACCCCTCGAACTTTGTAATCTAGTTCAGATAATACGCTGACTAGGTTTCGTATAGTGGTATTACCCGTATGGCGTAATGAGTGGATAGTTTTGCCACTAGGATGACACGTGGGGCAAGTTTAAGTAAATGACAGGTGTGGCTTATAGGGACTTCTCTTCCAAATCAAAATAGGGAGGGGGAGCTACATGGACCGACAATCATGGAAGCATGATTGGGAGCCCGGTAGGGGAGAAGCGTATGTAGGCCCTACCTGTCATTGACCAAACTTGCCAGTGTGTCATCCTACATATCAAAACAACTTGTTTATTGTGTCACACGGATAATATCACTATGCAAAACCGGGTTATGGCGTTATTTGAACCAGATTGTAAAGTTTAGAGGGTCAAATATCTGGTTTCATAGTTTCAAGTGTCATATGGACTTTCAACCAAAGTTAAGAGTGTTATATGGACTTCTCACTATGAGAAAAATATTCCTCCACTAGAGTGTTTCTCAATCACCGTGGATGGCAGCTTAGGATCGAACTATTCATTTATGTAGCCCTATGTAGTTTTTTTTGCAAATCTAGCCTCTCCGCACATGTATTTGCAAAAATGACCACCCCTACCATGGAAGGCACGGCAGGCGACACCTGTCCCTGTCACGTTCGAAGAGCGTGAGAGGTGGCCAGCACCGCAGAGGCACGCAGGACAGCAGGAAGATGAGCTATCGTGCTTGAGGACTGCAGAAGGATTCCTTCCGCGTTACCCAAGCGCGGTAGTGAGGCACTCAGTCCCACGCAGGCGTAGGCGCCCATGCGAGTTGCTGCCCGCGCGCTCGCCCGAGCACTACCGCGCCCCTGGCCACCTCCCATGTTCCTCGGGCACAGCAGTGGACATATGTCGCCTGCTATGCCTTCCGCAATGGGGGAGGAGGCAATTTTGCAAATGTATGTGGGAGGCGGCTATATATATATATATATGTATATACATATATATATACACACATACACACACATATATATAAATATAAATACACATACATATACACACACATATACATACACATACACACACATATATATACATATATATGTACACATACATATACATATACATATACATGTACACATACATATACATGTACACATACATATACATATACATATACATAGTACAATTACCTGGGACACTATGGTGCCTGAGCACCATGATCTAAAATGGGTATTTTTCCTATGTATTTGCATGCGATTTTTTTTGAAAAATTTAGGATATTGAGTTTAACCAGTTTACTAACTAGTTCAAACAAGTTTGGACTGGAATTCAAACTAGAGTTTCCTTTTTTATAATAGTTTGATTGTAGGTATGTGCTAATTTTATATATAAATCAGCAAAGCATGTGATCTAAATTTGTTCAAATCATTGAATGAGTATATATATTTTAAAGGTATGTGTTTCATTCGAATTTTTATAGATGAGTATATACCCTAAAACTAAAAATTTCAAAAAAAATACTTGAATTTGGCTTGAATTCGTGCATTTGAAATCATGGTGCCTAGGCCCCCATGATGCCCCATTTCACTATCCTCTCTCTCTATATATATATCCCTTCAATCAAGGTGCATGCTAACTGTTCTGATAAATCACGCATTCAAGAATAAATAAATTTTAGTTCTTTTTTCTATAATATTTGTGTCCACTGCCTCAACTCGATGTGTCTTCAGCTTCTTTCCTCTTGTCGCAATAGTGCAAATGGACCGGGCCTGGACCAGCACAGTACGAAGCAGGCACAAAGCATAAATGGGCCGTGCCTGGGCTTGTCGAAGGCGAGCCGAGTTGGGCCGGCACGGCACAGTGGGTCGTCGCGGCCCAGCACGGTTCAGACACGAAGCACGATAAATTCGCCCGACACAGCACAACGCCCACCTCTAAGCCGGATGAACACCTCACCACCGCCCTCGCCGGCGGAGGCTTCTGGGTGAGCGTGCATCTCCCACGCCAACCCCCCGTGCATGTCCCTCCTTGATCTGTAGAAGAATACCACGACCGCGTGACACATTTGGTACTTGGTACTTGGGTAGCTCTCTTTGTGATAGAGGGTTGGCCCGATCTTGCAATGACGAATATGATAACTCGTACCCGTGAATCCTAACGAATACTGGTGCCAACCACTGTCTCGATACGGCAACCTACGACATGTGAATTCGCCCAAGAACACGCTTCAATCCTCACCTACTTGACCACGTGAAAGTAGACGCACGTTTTCTTGCAATCACCCTGAAGAAGTTGTAAAAACAATGGTGATAATTTCAGATTAGAACTCCCTATTCTAATAGGGGCATTAGAGCACACGTCATAGAATCAATAGTATATCTTTAATCTGAAAATTTGTGGTTACAATTACAATGGGTGGAATACATATATATAATGGTGGAGAGCATGAACAGTGCGGATGAATAGCCATGAACACAGTACTTCTCCTCCCATATACACTCTCCTATCTAATTGGAAACAATTTTACTAGTTTGAAAACAAATTATTATATAACATGGGATTAATCTCCGCTTGCCATGTTGTGGTGATCACCTTCCTTTCTTGGAGACTGCTGAAATCCCTTCTTGCCAAGACATCATGATCTCTTTCCTTGTTTGAAGATTGCCCATATCTCTTGCTTTGTCACGGTGACCTCTTTACTTACTTGAAGATCGCTAATATCTCTCCTTCCTTTTCTTCTTTTCATTCCTTCTTTCTTATATATGGAAGGATATGAAGTACATGAACAATGCGTGTGAATAGTATCTCTATGTGGCTCCCGTCCTCCCTTGCCTCCTACTGGAGTCCACCATAATACATTCACATAATTTGGCTCCAATATTGATGCTTGTACAATTTTTATACCTAACAACAAGTAAGGACCCGCTATTAGGTAGCATATAATTCTCATATAAATATAACGAATATTGCTTAAGAAAAAGATTCACCTACTGATGTTTGACGCGGCTTAGTAATTCTTTACAGTTAATTAAAATATTAAATTCGAAAGTACTAGGCATGTGCATATCCGCATCACTTTGACAGATGCACGCCATTGACTTTGACTCATTGTTAACCCCATGACTTGCACAGTTTGGTAGATGCATACAAATACACAATCATACGTGGATACACCCTAACTAAAGGATCTGTCCTTTTTGTCATACCTTACCCTCCCCTATTCTATGGTTGTTCAACCATCAACACAAAACTTTTATTACTCTCTTTTTTTATGCTTTTCATGGCTATAGCTTGAATTTCTCGAATCCACTCCTAGTCTACATTTGAGCATATCATAAAATAGTAGTAGTCAGTAAAGGTTTGGTACAAGCCAGCCCCTCAATTTCCTTTGGAGAACTACGAAAGAATCCTTTTCCCATAGTTTCACAAACCAAAATTCGTGAGGAAGTAGCTTGTGCAGTTGAACTTTAAAGACACGCATTGGATAGAACAGGTTGTTGAATCAACCTGCCTAAAACTAGTATATTATGATGATCAGATGTGCCTATTGTGCCTGTTTTTCAACATGCTTACGTTTTAGCCCCCATCAAGCTGTTCAAAGTAGCTTGATATCGCCATCACCTGAGATTATGATATGCAGTTGATTTTAATGATCCATGGCTGCATACTGAGCTGTAGAAATCGAAGTTTACGTACACACACTTGTTTGCTACAAGAATACAAGTGATATCATCTGCTGCTATCCTCTGTTTATCTATTCTATATAGCTTTCATCAACCCCCCGTTATATTATTGTCATTATGGCTCTTCGGCTAGTTTGGCAACCCACCTATCGCCTAACTTTGTTTCTATTATAAGCTTGTAAGCTCTTATTAAGCTAAGTTTGCTGGAAGGATGTCAGTCTGTCACCAAGATTGATGTGGACAGCACCATCAGACGAAGTGTTAAGCCAACACATCAGGCCTTCTCTGTGATAAAAAAAACTGCAATATTAAAATGGGGCTTATCAGTACCCAAATAGAAGAGATATAAATTGCACCCATATTGCTGGGCCTAGTCTAGTTGCATTCTTCTATCATAGAATGTGCTTCAGAGAAGCCAGGCCAGGTTCAATGCTGGAGATGGAGGCAAAAATGCTCATTCTGTAACTCCTCTACACGAAGTCACTGTTTAGTTCAGATCTTTCAGTTTCTGGATACAGGTACCATGTTATAGTAATAATCTCATTTCTTTTATTTAGAGGCTTTGTGGAAGAAGATTGCAGTAAGTGGCTGTAGCCTATATCTGTATAGTTTAGTTAGTTAGAACAGTAGTTATGGCACAAGAAAGCACAACATGGTCATGTCAAAATAACATAGGTTTACTCTGAACAATCGTTTTAGAAACATAAGTCTTCTACTCTAAGTCCTTACCATGTTTTTTAGGAGCCTTACGATGATCTTTTTTAGAAACTCTCTTATGACGATTTGGTTTCATTAGAACTCCCTTGTCTGAACAACCGTTTCCATTAATTGCTGTTATCTATGCTGCTTCTGTATGCGTATGCAGTCATGTTGTCGGTTTCCACTGTCGATGTCAGCCAAGAGAACTCCATGGAGTCAGTCAGGGTCATAATGGAGCGTCAAACAGCTCGCAGGGCCCCAACCAATGTGACAGAGATGCCAGAATCTCTATTTGCCAGCGTCAACCTTGCTAAAGACCTCGTTGCAAGGTGCAGAGGCAGAGCGCTGCAACTCACGGATGATAAGATACAAAGCATAACACAAGACCTGGAGAATGTCATGCGGAACATATGTGATTATCTTGGCAGGATACCAGCATCAGCATTTGGCAGCAATTACACAGATGTGGCAATCAAAACACTCTCAATGAGGGGCTACTCCGAGGCTGATATGTCCATGAACGTAGTGAGCAACAGACATAATAGGAGGTCTCTCCAAGAGAGCGACACATTGAGGCTGGTGGACTTTCTGAGGGGAATGTACCATGAATCACATGAATTTGGCGACCAGACATTGAACTCTCTCCCAGAGGTTGCGGAATACGTGGAGCCTCTGTATGACGCGTTCTTCTGTCCACTGACAAATGAGGTGATGGCCGATCCTGTAACAGCAGAAAGCGGAGTGACATATGACAGGAGAGCCATTGAGGAGCATTTTGACAGGTTTGCAGACAATTCCGAACCTATCGGCTGCCCTGTCACAAAAATGCCAATGCAAAGTAAGGCAGTGATGAGCAATGCTTCCCTGAAGAGTGTGATTGCAGAATGGACAATGAGGAATGAGGCAATGCGGATCAGGATTGCACGCACTGCGCTCTCGCTGTCGACCACAGAGGCGATGGTGCTTGAGGCTATACATGAGCTGAAGTCGTTGGCCAAGCTGAGGGGCAAGAACAGGGAGCAGATGCATAAGATTGGGGTCACCAAGTTCCTAGCACGGCTGTTGGACAACCACAGTGCACAGATTCGGTGTGATGCACTGGAGCTTCTGTGCTTGTTAGTTGAGGATGAAGAAGGAAAGGTAAGTAGGAAATTTTCTTGCCTAAAGTAGCTCATATGCAATTTAGAACATTATACGGAACTGATCGACATATTATGATGAAGGTTTAAACTTGCTTCATGACATACAGGATATCATTGGAAAAACTAAAGCCATTGCCAGGACAATAAAGCTACTGTCAAGTAATACTACTGATGAAAGACATGCGGCCATCTCTTTCTTGCTAGAGCTTTCGAAGTCACAGTTGTTGTTGGAGAATATTGGGTCAACTGCTGGAAGTATTCTAATTCTCACCACAATGAAGATTAATGATTCTGACGATCCAATTGCCGCCGAGAAAGCCAGAGCTGTCCTGAAGAACCTGGAGAAGTGTTCGAAGAACATCAAGTACATGGCTGAAAGTGGATACCTAGACCCCCTTCAGAGTCATCTAGTTGATGGTAAGAGGTTGCCTATGAAGAAATTTCGTAACTTTATTTGATGCATTAAGCTGTAACATGCTAGTTAAGCAGAGTATTAAGAAAGCATTTTTGTCATAACAAATCCATGAATAGGGAGCTTAATCTTACTGTTTTCTCTACAAATATGATTATATTTGATCCACCCAGTTTTTGAAAATGTATAAACCAATTTACTGTTCCATAAACTCAAGCTGTTTAACTGCAGCTGCACATGTTAGCATTTTCTCAACTTTCAACACTTCAACACCCGAAATGTTTGCTCAGCATGAGCTAAGGGTTTCATACTTAGAGCCTCTTGCTCATGTATTTAATTGAGGTTTAAGCTGACATGAAGACTACAAAACAGGTTCAGAAGAAATGCAGATAGAGATGGTCAGCTACCTCAGCGAACTGGTCCTAGAGCAGGAGCTTACCATTGACATCACGGAGAGCACATCGGGGATCCTCATCAAGATGGTGGGCAGCTGCAACACCGTGGTCCGTAAGGCGGCGCTCGACGTCCTGGTCCAGCTTTCCTCGCACCGCCCCAACAGCAAGATGCTGGTCGAGGCAGGCGCTGTCCTGGTCATGGTTGAGGAGCTATTCATCGGAAAGGTAGACGACGAGCCCCTGAGCTACAAAGCCAAGGCTGCCGTCGTCCTCGCGAACATCGTCGAGTCCGGCATCGATCCAGACACCACCGTGGTGAACAAGGAAGGCCACGTCCTAACATCCAAGTACTCCATCTACAACTTCGTGCACATGCTCAAGTGCTTCTTGCCTGACGAGCTCAACCTCAGCATCATCCGTGTCCTGCTCGCGCTCACCGCGCTCGCCAAGCCACTGGCCGCCGTGGTCTCGGTCATCAGGGAGAACCACCGCGGCCATGCCATCGTCGAGCTCATGAGCTCCCCAACGGAGGCGCTCAGCATCGCCGCGACGAGGCTGCTCATCACCCTCTCCGCGCACATGGGCCACACCATCGCCGAGAGGCTCTGCAAAACGCATGGGCAGCCGGGAAGGCTGGTCAAAAGCATCGGCCACGCCGGACGCGTCACCGAGCGGCACGCTGCGTCGGTGACGCTCCTGTCGAGGCTACCGTACCGAAACGTCTCGCTCAACCTCGCGCTCGTGCAGGAGGGCGCCGTGCCGGCCATACTGAGCGCGATAGAAGAGATGCAGAACGGCGCGACGAGAACTAGCAGGCACGCGGTGCCGTACATGGAGGGCCTCGTGGGCGCGCTCGTGCGGCTCACCACGACGCTGTACAACCCGGACGTGCTCAAGGCAGCCATGGACCATAGCTTCGACTCGGTGTTCACCAAGATCCTCGCCGGAGCCGCCGGAAGCGGCGAGGTGCAACGGCTCGCCGCGGTGGGGCTCGAAAACCTCAGCTACCAGTCCATCAAACTGTCCCACCCGCCGCCCGAGGAGGAGCTGCGGCCAAAGAAGAAGACCATACTGAAGCGCCTCAAAGACGCAAGGGTGCACAACAGCAAGAACCCCCAAGTCCACGTCTGCCCGGTGCACCGAGGAGTCTGCTCCAAGGCGTCGACCTTCTGCCTCCTCGAGGCCAGCGCCGTCGAGGGCCTCCTCGGCTGCCTCGACAACGACAACGCCCGGGTTGTCGAGGCCTCACTGGGAGCGCTGTGCACGCTCTTTGACGAGAGGGTGGACGTCGAGAAGAGCGTGGCCGCCCTCGCCGAGTTCGACGCGGCGAGGCACGTGCTTGGGGCGCTGAGGCGGCACAGGGAGAACGTGCTGTGGCAGAAGTGTTTCTGCATGGTGGAGAAGTTCCTGATGCATGGAGACGACAGGTGCGTGAGGGAGGTGACCGGCGATAGGATGCTGCCCACGGCGTTGGTGAGCGCCTTCCACAAGGGCGACGCGAGCGCCAAGCAGGCGGCGGAGAGCATCCTGAGGAGACTGCACAAGATTCCTGACTACTCTGCAACTTATGTGTCCATGGAGTTTTAGTGCTTGCTATTAATCTATCTATTATATATTAAAGTTTTTGCTAAGA
This sequence comes from Otatea glauca, assembly GCA_036346275.1. Taxonomy (NCBI): domain Eukaryota; kingdom Viridiplantae; phylum Streptophyta; class Magnoliopsida; order Poales; family Poaceae; genus Otatea; species Otatea glauca. The sequence goes on from CM070714.1 coordinate 47,579,883, forward strand.
AAATATGCGGGTGATGTTTATCAAAACCCTATATTAAAAGCTCATAAGAGTCGCTAAGAAAAAAGAAAAATAAACTAAAAATTCTCACAAGAAAATAAAATATCTAGTCCTTAATCTGATGAGCCTTATTTACAACTGTCATTGGATATTTGAGAAATAGACTAGAAATAAAGCTCATGAGAGTCGCTAAGAAAAAAGAGAAATAGGGTAGAAATTCCCAAAAAAAAGCAAAATATCTAGCCATTAATCTGGTAGGCCTTATTTACAACTGTCATTGGATCTTTGAGAAATAGACTAGAAATTCTCACAAAAAAGCAAAATATCTAGCCTTTAATCTGGTGGACCCTAATAAAAAGTGCATCATATTGACCATTAGATGCTATTAAGTAGATATATATATTACTTTGTAGTATAAAATCAAAATAAAAGATAAAACTTACATGGTAGGGGCGGATCGATACATCTGGATCTCATACATGATTAAGCCTAATTATAATTTTGATTAGTAAATCATAACCAACAAATCAGCACATGAACTCTGACATTACATTGGACGCACCTTGGCCTTATACAGAAAATACACACCGATGTGACTCAATACATGCACTAAAGAAAATACAAATGACCTCATATTGGTTCAGTCATAACATAAAAGTCACGCAGCCCCAAAACTAATTTGTATTTGATTTGGTTTTTCTAAGAACTCCCTAAAAGTAGATCGATTTTGTGGAGAAACAAATAAATCAAGACATTTACTGAATATAGACTTATCCCTTGGACGCCATGGTGTCTGCTGGTGCTCTCCATCCAAGTGCTCCCGAGAAAAGAAAAGGATGGGAAAATAATAACATTGCACGAGCTCGATCTCCCTTCGAATCCTTTTACTTGCGTAGCCAGAAAAAAAAACAGAAATCGCTGCTTCTTTCTTGACGTGGAAGAGTGCGCCTCCTGATCTCCCAATCTAACTCCCACAAAATTAGTATCCCTTAGATTTGTTCTTTTTTATCGCTTGGTTCGTCTATGATAGATTCAACACCAAGTGTGGCACCGACCTGATCAAAGGAAACAATTGATGTGGTAATAGTGTTCTGGGCTTCATCAACAGGCGTTACGCCCATCCTATACTGGGTCACGGGGTTAAGACCTGTCCTACGGCACTTCAATAGCATATCATGTAGAGTTGTTAAGAAAATAAAATGTTAGAAATTCTCATAAAAAAGCAAAACATATAGCCCTTAATTTAGTGAACTTTAACTAAGTTGAACTATAATAGCCATTAGATTGGATGTTACTATTTCAAAAAAAATCTAATCGTCTATTTAGCGGATCCGAATTATAACGGCTTAGATTAAAAGAAAGAGTCTATGTGAAGTACAACAAAAAAAATTAACAAAATTCGGAATAAAAAATAAAAAGAAATTAGACATTTGATTTTCATATGAACTCTAAATTAAAACACATACATTACTAAAATTCAGAATAAAAATTAGGTAAAAATTAGCAATTGGATTTGTATTATCAATTCTAATCCAAAACTAATATTCAAAACTAAATAAAAATAAAAATCAATAGCTTATATTAAAAGAAAGAGCCCATACTAAGAACAATAAAAATAACAGAAATTCAGAATAATAAATAAATGGAAATCAACCATTTAACTTTCATATGAAGTCCAAGTTAAACATGTACATTGCTAAAATACAAAATATAAATTATATAAAAATAGTAGTTGGATTTGTATATGATTTCTATAGTACAACTGATAAGCAAAATTAAATAAAAAATAACAAATGACAATTAACATAAATTCGGAATAAAAAACAAAATGAAATTAGTCATTTGATTTTCATACAAATTCTAAATCAAAACTTGAAATTCAAAATTAAATATAAATAACATAAGAATAAAAATAAAAGGAAATTAGGGATTATTTTGTAATTCCATACTAAGTGAAAAATATAAATTTTCATTTTATTCATAATTAAAATTTTAGAAATATGATAATTTAAGGTGGGAAATAAAATAAGGTAAGTAATTTTATTTTTATATATATATTATTAACTATTATGTAATAAAAGTCGATTACACGTTTCTTATAGTCGCTAAGAAAATATAGAATATACTAAAAATTCTCAAAAAAAATATTCTACTTTTTATTTGGTGGATCTCCACGAAACGAAGAGATTAAGAGGGTGATACATCTACAGTTGTTCACTTAGTTATACCGGTATGAGCAATATGATGTGCAATAAAAGAAATACCGAAAGAAAGAGACAAACATTGTAATAATAAAATTAAGAGATGATGATATAAATAGAAAATATTATGTTATGCTATGTTTACTATTTTTCTATGCAAGTATTCGTAGAAGAAAGTTTCGGTCACATGTAATAAGTAATGAGAAACGGATAAATATATTCTCTCCTATAATATACAATATCAAAATATCACAAATTGTGTTTTGTATTGATCTATTTTTGAAAAAAAAAATCACATATATATTATCAAGCCATTTAAACATATTTTAAAAATGATGCATGCGCAAATACGCGGGTCATCTTGCTAGTTGAGTAAATACTACTAAATAGCATCAGACCATTGGTACTTTGCATAAGTTACGATGTTTTAAACAGAATCACAATAAGAGTGTTCATATTTATTGGTCTCTTCAGCTCGTTTCCAGCATTGTTAACCTGAATGTTTGCACAGGTGAATGGAAAGGGTTAATTAATCGTGTTTGTTCTTTTTTTCAAAATTTCACAGTAATTTGTCTTTGTTTGGGTGTGCTGATTTTTCTGAAATTATGATGGGTACGACTATGAGGAAAGAGGACTTAGAAAAGTACAAAAACGAGTAGTTTTTGTTCTCGTAATAGCTCGAGTCTCCGGTGCATAAAAGGCAAAGGTTAGTCAAGTAAGCTCTGGAACGGTGAGTAGTCAAGCAGGGTTGACAACATTGACGAAAATCAGTCGATTTTCATGATTTTTGATCGTACCGGTTCAGCTCGAGAAAAGGAACCGGTCGATAAACTGATTCAATTTAAATTCAAATTTAAAAAATTTATTCAAAAGTTTCTTAAAATTAATATTAATAGCTTTTTGACCTCTGCCATGTTTTTTTTTTGAAAAACCGATTTTTTGAGACTTTTTTAGCAAAACCGAATATAGATAATAGAAATATCAATGTTTAACTTCTAGTTATTTGCTTGCATTTTCATTTTCCATACAATTGATAGTCAAATAGGCTTGAAGTTAAAAATAGAAAAGAATATCAGGATAACTGATAATACCAAGATTTCTTAACCTGAGAATGCCACTTACCTCTTTGGAATTGATACATGTGTTGATGTCATAAAATCTTTGCAAAGCCAACTAACTCTACTGTTTCCTTGATATGTTGCTATTAACTTGTCCATTATTTATTATCTATAAGATTTTGATTAGGTATTCCCTAGTTTATCAGAGTTAGATCTATTTTCACATTCACCCGCTGTGAATCCTGTGATTTATCGTATGTGTTTTCAATGTAGAGGGAAAGAGAAGGAAAATCATGTAATTAAGACCTTTGATTCTTTTTAATAGATAACCTTATTATTGTATAATACATGACGGCTTAAACTAGCAGCACCAGCTTTGCAAAAATCCTAGGCCTAATCCTGATATCAAGACCCTCTTTGTTGATCATTCTTGTGGACAACCAAATGGTGCACGTGCTCCTTGAATTTTTTTTTCCAATTTTCGCCGAGTGAACCGATTTTTGACATAAACCAGTCAAAAATCAGTAAAAACTGGTCAGCTTTCGAATTATTTCGCCGCTATTTGGCTGTCGAGTTCAAAAGGTTTTACTTCGAATTTTATTCAATTTTTACCAATTTTCGATGAAAATCGCTACCGTCGCGTAGGCCATTTTTTACGGCGGTTCAGTAATGTAAACACGATATTTTAGTAGGTAAATTAACGTGTCAGATAGCAAGCGAATCGTCGTATATCACGGAAACTGGATTATTACAGGCCATATTTGGTCTTAAGGCATCCACTTCAAAAGAAACTTATCTCAAACTACCTATAGGTGGAAGAGGGTGCGTTATTGATATGAAATGGATCCAGAGGAACCCTCTAGACATAATTGTTTGTGTATATATTTTACAGAAACATGAAATCAAAGCTGGGGATAAAGTAGCTGGAAGACACAGGAATAAGGTGCTAGTGTGGGCCAATCTACTTTGACCCGTTTTTATAGTTTACATACTTTTGTACTGCCTCTGCTTATTGCCGTATTTATGTTAATGTACTTTCCAATGATACATAAGCAAAGGTATTTCGGGCCCTTTATAGGGAAGGCATATCATAGAGAAGATAATTCGAATTCTCATATATCATATTGGGTAGGTTGTGGTATTTTATTGCTACAAACATGGGTTATTGTAAAATCAGACATGTCATTTGGATATTTTTCTTCAACTCTAAAGTATTTTGATACAAATAGTTGAAGTTAATTTTACTAAAGAAAATAAGGCGGATTACAGGAGTGTGTGACTTGAATTATTGATTTGACCATGCAGGTAAAGAATCGGATCTGCCACATTAGAATTCACAACCAGTCAAGTACAGACAATAGATAATCTGCTGCAAAATGAAATATTTCATCACGACATCAAGAGGAGATCATGAATTGGCCCAATCGCTGATTGAAAGGCCGAACATGACAGGATTGGCAGTTAGTACAGAGCCCAAAATTGGCCCAAACACTGATTAATTAACAAGCTAAGGTTTCGATGCCCAAAATTACAAGATTGCAAGGCCCAGCGCCCCGCCCATTCACATATGAGGTAATTCCTTTTTTTAGTTCCCCTCCTGCCTGCGGAGACCCTAATACAAACCTCAGAACCCTAGCCGCCAGGGACCGATCACCTGCCCCCAACTCCCTCAATTTATAAGATTTCGTAACCTGATCTGCTATATGTTCCTACATTTCTTCGCTTCTAGTTTTTTCTGCTTATTTTTCTTCAATCTGTGTTGCATGATTGATTTTTTTCGTGGTTCGCTTTGGGTGCGCTGGATCGTTCGATGCTTCAGTCGTACTTGCTAGAATTAGTAGTTAGAAAGCAAGAAGTACATACTTTTGTTTGATTAGCTATTATATGTTTTTACCGTTCTTGAATTTGATGGTTTTGTTATGGTTAACTCGCACCGTTAGCCCCCTGCTCTATTGAGGTTGGGTTCAGGGAAAACTGCGAGAAAAGGGTCTATGGGTGCGACATTCATGGATTGGACAGGAGCTCTATACTTATGTGGAAGCCAGCAATTTTCCTCAGAATCATTTCTTCTGTCCACATTGTGTCACCTTACTGTTATTTCTTTCTGTGTTATAGTTTCTTTGAGGCTTTCTTTAGATCATTTTATCGTGCACATAATGCTCTTACATTTGTTCAGAAGCGAAATGAGGAGAAATCATCTGAACATTTTATTGTGGATAACACATAGGGTCATGGTCTCTTCAAATTTCTCTGATCGCTTCATGTTCAGATCTTTCATGTGTAGGCGTGTAACTAGTTGTAATTATTTACCTGAGTTCAAGATCTAACATAGTTGCGAAGCAAAATGAGGAAGTCGTGCCATCTGAAAGTTTACGACTGTGGATAATGCATAAATGGTCTTCAGAGTTCTCTGATTGCTACCTGTACCTACACCCTCTTATCCAATTGATGCTTATCTATGTCCATCTTCCTGTTCTCTTTGTTTCTTTTGTGGCTATACCTTCACAATGTTTCTTAACGATGCTCCAGACAAAATTGCAGTGTTTTAAGCCCTCGAGAAGCAAAATGAGGAGGTCATGTGATCTGAAGTATCTGATGTTGATACATCCATTCATGGTCTTCAAAGTTCTCTGATTGTTTCTCATGAATCCTCCAGCAACATGTTTTCTGAACTCTTGGAGTTCATTATCCAGCTTGGTGTCGTGTAGTGTTGTTGTCATAACTTATGCCTTAGACAAAAAGTTCTTTATGAATAAAATTGTTGCCATGTTTTCCTAATGCCTTTGTTCTTTTCTAGCAAAACTGAGGTGTTCTGATTGGAATTGTGGACAAACAAACAATTATCTTAAATTTACACCATCATCCCCCTTTTTTTTCTGGTTCTTATATCACTTGGAAAGGGAAAAGAGATAGCACTCGTTTGCTTATTGTCTTCTGTTTTTGCTAATTACTTGATTTGATTATTATTATCCTCGAATGTGTTCATTTTGAAGTAAAAGATATGGTTTCAACGAATGATGTTTCTTTGGAGGATCTCCTGTATTAGTTAGTAGTGCACACATATAATCCATATGTTAAATAACGAAAATTGTTGTTCCAATATGACTAACCTGTTACATTTTGATTTGATCTTTTTTTGGAAAAGTTTGTCGGACAAGCTTTGTGGAAGAATGCTTACAGGGATTTTTTTTCCCGTGCGTTGATCGTGTTGACATGCCTGCTACACATCACCAACCTACTCCGTTTCAAGTATCCCAAGTGAACTGTTGTCTGTTGCTGCATTTCGCTGAATGTCTGAACTCAGGAGGAGTTACGCCCTATCGATGAATGTCCGAGGGGAGTTACAGCATCGTTAAGAAATTAGGTTTTGTACTAGTTGAGACAGTGCTTCAGAATGTTTACAGATGATATTATACATTCAAATTCTTATTTTATTACCTTGATCTGGTGTACCGAATTGTGCTATATGTAAACTTACCATTCCTCTTGGAGAAATTTCTGTTTAAGTTAACCTGGAATTTGCAAAAAAAAAATCTTGTGTACCAAATTAGCATGATGTGCAAACATTGTACGGATCCGGTTCCCTAGATTCCACTTCACTAGGAAAGCTCATGAACAGCAGCAAACTATAGCTGAAATCTCATGGGCAGCAGCAAATTATAGCTAGCATGCAAGCTGCACTGTAGTTGATAAGGGTTAAAATGGGGCCTGAAAGCAATGATTCAAATTTCGTTTTCGGATAAAATATCGTCCGGGACCGGAATCCAAAATTTTGCCGAAATTCGGATATTTTAGATAAATCTCGTTCGAAATTCAAAAACAAAAATTCAAATCTGATTTGTTTTCTATCGAGAAAAACGACATTTCACCGAAAAATCTCGAAATTTCGCTATTTTTGCACCGGCTGAAAAGTGGGTCAAACAATGGCGAAAATTTTTGAATTTTTTTGTGAAGGTTCCTGACACATCAGTGATGTTTCCATAAAAATTTCAGATGATTATCACATTTGAGGAATTTTTAAAAATTCAAACATTGCTATTGTCCTGATAAAACGCTGACCGGGAAGTTTGAACTGAATAAAAATGGTTCAAACCAAGTTAGAAAATTTTGAAATTTTTTGTGAATGGTTATGATGCATCAATAATGTTCTCATAAAATTTTCAGATTATGATCAAGCATCGTGAATTTTTAAAAATTTGAACAGTGCTACTAAAGGCTGATCGATAAATTTCAACTGCATTAAAATGGTTCAAACCATGTTAGAACATTTTGAAAAATTTTATGGATAGTCTTGATGGATCACTGATGTTACCATAAAATTTTCAAATGATGATCAAACATGAAAAAATTTATAAAATTCCGAAACTCTTACTACCTCGTGTTTGCTAATTCTATTTTTTATTTTTAAAAGATAACAAATGAAGTTAAAATATTTTAAAAAAATTCATGTTTCATCCTAGACTTCTTGAGATAGTACCGTAAATTTTTCAAAGCATGACAAAGCTTTTTCAATTTTATAAAATTCCAACAGTGTTTTTGCCAAAATTTTAAAATGTCTCAAAAAAAAAAATTGGACAAATTGTCGTCAAAGATCACTTTCTTATGGGTTATTGATGTAATTGAAGTCAAATCCAGCCATAAAAAAGCAAAATCCGGATTTTTTTCGTGAAATTTTGTCCTGTTTGGGCGAAATTTCGGCGATTTTGGGTGAAGAAAAAAATGAAATTACTGTATCATTTCGGATTTTTTTTAAGAAAAAATTCCGGCCTGTACTTTAGATCTCGTGGGGTCCAAAATCCGAGATTTCGACGAAATTTGGAACGCTGCTTGAAAGTGCTTTCAGTTCACAAGCAAAGTCCTCGGAATACTTGAATTAAAAGTTAAAACATGGTTTTGAAATACAACACTCAATCCTTAAGAGAGAACCCATTTTTTTTAGAACGTACGGATGGAGATCACATGCAAATAGACAGCTGGATAGGTCCATCATACAAGGCATTCCTGTAAAATTCGATTTTTTTTGCCAAATTAACCAGGGCCAACTTTTGGGATGTCGTAGTGCTCACTAAGATTTGCCAGGTATTGGTTGAAGTCCTGGATGCGGTCCCTGTGCGACTTGTTGGCGACCTTGGCCATCTTGTGCATGTCAATCTTCTGCTTTTGTTCTATGTACCGCCGCTCAGCTGGCGTGAGGTGATCATCATCGGCTTGTGGGTTTCCTTCTTCTCCCATCCTGTCAGCTTCAGTCAATTCATCGTTAGGATCAGCTGGTAATTCAGAGCTTCCACCTGAAGAATAACCATCAAATTAGATATGAAGTATACTCAGCAGAAAGCAGCTTTAGATTCATGGAGTTCAGTTACACAAACAGAAAAGATGTCAATACATAAAATCAAGTTGTTGAACAAATGAACCGAGCTTATGGTTGACCAATAATATATTATTTGCCAACAAATATAGAGCAAGTTGTCTAAAGGTTCGACAACTCAGCAAAGCAGCACAAGCACCACGCCATTGTTAAGTGACAAGCTCCTGTTTGATGCATCCCGCTTTATCCGATTTAGCTAGATGTGCCCAAATTTGGAGATTATTTTACTGAGAACTGATTCAAAAACCAATAGTTTGAGAAAGATGTTAGTATCTTTCATCCTTTCATAACATTATAAAATGAAAATCTGACTACCTTTAGTCCAAGGTTCAAGTCATTGTACTATTGTAGAATGCTAAAACCAACAAGAGTTACAAGACCTGGTTTCTTATTTGTTCTACATTAACCATAGTTCACATGAATACAGACCCTAATCCCACTCATCAGCACAACCTATAAATAATTAGTCCCTCTAGTAACACCATTAATATATTTATCAATTACGATATTATCAAACCAACGAAGAAAACTTGTCAGCAAAATAGTGTCAACCAGCATAATTAAAAACTGCAAACTACTCAAATCCAAAATGCACACAAGATTGACACCAAGCTTATGAAGGGAAACAAAGTTGCATCTTCAGCAAGTAAATATTTTTATTGGAAGGCACCGTAATCTATTCGTAGGCATGGACAAATATAACAAACAAAAGAGCGTTTAGACAAAGGTAATCCATCAATTAAGTAACCAACATATGTATCAAATCAATTATTCAGAGTGCAACGAAGCGATTGAATGGCGTCAGCCCTGACGCACACGATAATGCTCACTAACACATTCAGTCGATTTAGGAATCTGAACAGATGCTTAGGTTTAGAATAGGCCATTGTAGTAATGAGCAAAACCTTCGTGAAGCTCGACGTGCCCGATCTGAGACGACTCCTCGCGGTGGTGCTTCTTCTTCTTTTTCTTGACTCCACCCTCCTTGACATCCAGCGCTTTCCCCTTCAGCTTCAACCTCCCCCCAACAACGTTCTGGTATTCCGACATATCGCTGCAACAAGAAGACCCAAACAAATTCAACTCATATTGAACTGCATCCGATGGTAGGCAGGGGCGGATCAAAGCGAAACTGCACGGAGAATCCCACGAAGATTCGGATTTGATTGCTCGCAGCAAAGACCAGAACAAACTGGACGAGAGCGAAATCAACACAGGCAAGTTAGGGCTTACCTTACCTAACAAAAGAAATCAGTCCGGATGGATCTCCACTCCACGCCGATACGGCAGAGGGGAGGTGGATGAGGAGGAGGAGTTCGAGCCGGCGTGATTCGGTGGAATGTGGCCGCTCGGCGGCGCCGGCGAAGGTAGAGTGCTCAGCGTCTTCCGATTTGGGGGAGGGGATTTTTAACGGTTGGAGCCTGCGAGGCGATTTGGGGAAAGGGCAATATGGTAAATGGACAATCCGGAATTCTTAGAGCATTTCCAATAGAATCGCTATCTGACTCGCTATCTCCGATTTTTACCGAGTCTGCGCTAAAAAGCACCTCCAACAGAGTCGCCACCTTCGTCCCCAAAATTTGCGAGGAGAGAGACTCTCTCCGCTCGCTATCCGTGCGGCGCTGCAGTAGAGTTTCTTCGCGGCCGCACGGACATCGGCCCTTCTCCTGTTTCTCGCTCACGTCTTTGCGGCCTCCTCTCCTCGCCTCACCCGCGCCCTAACCTCCACCTCCGCTCCCGGCCGCGCCGATGATGGTAGGGCGACTTCGTGGCGAGCCCGCCGGACCCGGCCGGATGGATCAACACCAGCGCGCCTCGGCGGCCAAGTCCTCCGCCTGGGAGAAGCCGCGAGGCTCGATCCCCCTCTCCCTTTTCGGCGCCGATGACGAGGAGGACGGGCAGGAAGAGGAAGGGCCGACCGAGCCACCACCGACAGCCACAGCGCAGCAGTGTGCGCCGTCTGCCTCCTCCAACGGGACGAAGCCCGCAGATCTGAAGGACCTCATCGCCGGTCTAATGCCCATTCTTGGACATCGGCTTCCGCTGCTCGGAGAACAGCCGTCCGGACGTGTCCTACACCAAGTGGCGCTGGCGGCCGTCGCGCTGCGATCTCCCCTGGTTGGTTGGAATTATCAGTTCTTTCTTGTCTCGTTGCTAGTCCCCCCTCCATTTCGTTCTTGAATTTGGGGATTCTGAGGTTTAGATACGAATGGATGTGTACTTTTGGCAAGCTTGTTTAAGCTAGTATCTCAGACACCTTGAACATACTCAAAGTGAACAAAGTCGGTAAAATGTTGATTGTTAAAACCTACTTATCTTTTATTTCATATTATTACGACAAATTTTTCAACAGTTGTAATAACATCATTCACTAGTGATTCTTTTGTGCAATTGAGCGAAGTAAAATATCGCAGGATTCATGTAAAATTATGTTCTGCTGTAATGGATTTAGGAAGTAGATAAATTTCTTTCACCTCCATGGATGCTTCTTTTGCAACTTAGGATTTAGGAAGTAGATAAATTTCCTTCCAATTTGATCTGGCAGTTACTCAATCATGCATTTTATCTTAAACTCTATAGTTATCAGTTAGTAATATTGCCAGACCTTTTCTTCACATTCTGTTTGATGTGTCATCTTATGCAGATTGTCTTGTTATCTAGGCAAATTGATCCCTTTTCCTCAAAAAGACAAGGCAAACTGATTGTTCCTCCCTGAAAATTGCCACTTCAATTGAGGTGATTGTTCTAATTCGCAATTCCACTGATTGTTCTTATGCTGTAATCTTCTGCTTTTAGAGTTTGTACCTTGAAACAAAAATGTAAAACGCGCTCCATAACTGGTCGATCCTCTGCACTTTCCTGAACACATGAATGTACTTTTCTATCTCCTGATGTCCATTCCATGGAGGACAATAAGTCAGCTCACCACATCTTCCATCTCTCCAAATTCAATTATGAAGAGCTTATGCTTTTTATGACTGAATGTGTATTCATTTGGTTATGTGAATCCATGTCCATAGCTAGCTAAACTTTACCAGCAACCACTTATGGCATATGACATTTCTACTTTGTACCTTTTAAGCTTATAGCATATGACATTTCTACTGGATGCTCCTGTGCCCGTAGAGAATTCGAAAGAACTTCAGAAGGACTAGAAATTCTTAGTTCTCTAATTTAGTTCAAGGTGCTGAGATTGTTCAAAAGTTCCTTATGATACTGATTCTTAGCACTGCATATTCTCTCTTTGGAGGTCACTTGGAAGTTGGGCTATTCATACCTATAAAAAGCCTCTTTCTTGAACAACCTTGAACTGTTTTCATTTTGTTAAATGTTAGTTTCCTTCAAGAATAGGTGCCATCTGTCGTCTGTGCTTGTCTATGCTTGCACTTATAAGCGTAACATAATAATCTTGAGCTAACTAGCATCTTGGTGGTGGTGTGTCTTGCTTTTATACAGTTGTAGTGATAAATGTTAATGTAGTGTTCGGGTGATATTATAAATTGAACACATGTTGATTAGTTGATTTGAGAGGGACAGAAGAGAAGAGAATTATCATTTTCTTTGTCACTTCTGCTTGCTGATTAACAACTGGCTTGTGAAACAAAAATTAAATGAATGCGCCACTTATTGTGTTATCTTTGTGCAGTTCGTGTGTTGATGGTATTTCACTGATCAGTCATGACAATTGAATCACAACTGTGAAATCTCTTTATTAAAGTACATCATAGTTAAAGTGCATAAACTAGTACATCATAGTTGAAGTGCATAGACTAGTGCAAAAACAGTAAACTAGTGCTCGACTACATCCCTCCATAATGGTGCCATAAGTGCTCGACTAGATCTTCTTAAAGTTGAGAGTGAGCTTTTCTACTTCTGATAGATTGATGAGTTTGAATGAACTCAGAAAGCTCAGGTATTCTTTTATGGGAGACTGCAACATTTTCTCCCATTTCTTCGTAATTGTAGTCAACTGGACCTCTATCCCGCTCATCTTCAATTATCATATTGTGCATGATGATACATGCTGTCATGATATCTCGAAGTGTTTCTTGATACCAAAAACAAGCTGGTCCACGAACAATTGCAAAACGAGCTTGTAAAACTCCAAATGCTCGTTCCACATCCTTCCTAGCTGCTTCCTGAGCTTCCGCAAAATGTTTTTTCTTATTCCTTAGGGGAGCTGGTATTGTCTTGATAAATGTTGCCCATGAAGGATATATTCTATCTTCAAGATAGTATCCCATTATATAGTTGTGACCGTTCAAAGTATAATTTACTTCTGGAGCTTGTCCTTCAGCTAACTTAGAAAAGAGAGGGGACCGATGAAGAACATTAATATCATCGTGAGACCCTGGTAAACCAAAAAAAGCATGCCATATCCAAAGATCTTGCGAAGCAACGACTTCCAGAATGATTGTTGGCTCGTGAACATGACCAGTATACATGCATTGCCATGCTACAGGGCAAATTTTCCACTTCCAGTGCATGCAATCTATGCTCCCTAGCATTCCCGAAAAACCTCTTTCCTCACCAATTGCAAGTAATCTAGCAGTATCATTCTCATTTGGAAATCTCAAATACTCATTTCCAAAAAAATCAATAATAGCTTTCACAAACCTTCTCAGGCTCTCTATAGCAGTACTTTCTCCAATCCGCACATAATCATCAATAATATCTGCTGCTATTCCGTAAGCTAGCATCCGAAATGCTGCGATTACCTTCTACAAAGAAGATAACCCAAGAATTCCAGCACAATTCCTCTTTTGCACAAAATAATTATCATGTGCTTCTACAACATGCAATATGCGAAGAAATAAAGGACGATTCATTCGAAACCTGTATCGAAAAGAAGGTTGAGCCGTAGACAGTAGGATCAACATAATATGCGAAGAAATAAAAAACAAACAATTCTAAACCTACGCTGAAAGAAGGTTGAGCCATAGATACGAGGGTCAGCAAAATAGTCGTGGAACAGTCTAGCATGTCCTTCTTGTCTATTGCGATGAACGACTTGATGGCCAGGAGTAGAACCGCCATGGCTTGGAAGATTCACACCCTGATCTTCCATGTGTGCTAGGTATCCTGTTGTAAGAAGAAATACGTACTCATTATTTCTCTCAGACTCCTCATCATACAAGAGACATTGTGAGACTAAATGTCGACGACTCATTGAGATATTGTAGGTAGTGAACAACAAGAAACGTGCAAGACTTCGAACTGCAAATGGGTAGGTATATATAGACGGGAATAATGTGGCCGTTAAGATGACCGTTAGAATATAGCCGTTAAGATGACCGTTTGAATATAGCCATTGCGATGACCGTTAGGACATGACTCACTTAGTACAATATTTTTAATAATGACCGTTACAGGAAAATTCAAATTTAAAATTCCCGCATTCAAATATAGCCGTTTGAATTTACCCGTCCAAAGATAACCATTACAATGTGGTCATCACAATAAATTTCAATTTTTAAATTCTCGCATTCAAATATAGCCGTTTGAATTTACCAGTAAAAAACGGTTGTTGTTATGACGGTTATGTGGAATATGATTAGAATATAGGAGAGAGAAAATAGATAATATGATATGGAGAGTGTTGTTGGAGAGGGAGGAGATATGGAGAAGCATTTTTTTGGAGAGTTCTCCAAATATGACTTTTGGAGAGTGAGATTTGGAGAGTGTTGTTGGAGATGCTCTTATTTAGGCAATTTTTAAGGACTGTAGGGCTTGACATGTATATTTTGGCTTTTTTTTGTATAATTCCGGTCTATTTATATGGATAGGTTGAGATTTTAGTTAATTTTGATTAGAAATAGACCTCATAAATAACATGTTGCGAATTCTGGTGGTCCTAATAACCAAATATAACGGCCCTTCGTCTGAGCACAAACACTTCTAGAGATTCTTATCGTATTCACTACCATCATGGTAGAAACTAATCTCATGCATCAGTTCTGATTTGGACTATCATGTGCTACTCACAAAGATATTGCTGTTTTAAGCTGTTTATGACATTCAGGCAATCAGAAGTCACACCACATCTTTCTATATTACACTCCAGAGCCAGAGAGATGGCTGTGTTACAGCCTTGCAGGCGATAGCTTCGAGCGGAGCCGGGTCTGATATCCCCTTGGTCACTTGAGCACAAGCCGCCACAAAGCGTCCTTGACTATCTTTGTATATCATCCATCTATTATAAACGGAAGAATTTACGTGTTGTGGGCCGTTTGAGCCGGCTCGAGTCGAGCCATAAAAAAAATTACGTTTGGATCCTTTTTTCGAAAAAAAATTACGATTAAATCCTTTTTGTGAAAAAAATACGACTAGTTCCTTTTTTTGAAAAAGAATATATATTACGTTTAGGTCCTTTATGCGTTTTTAGGCATTGCGCTCGAGTCCTTCTACAGAAAATCAAAATTACGATTAGGCCCTTTTCGGGAAAAAATACGTTTAGATCCTTTTTTTGAAAGAATTATACATTGCATGTAGGTCCTTTTTCCATTATCACGTTTAAGCCCTTTTGTGGAAAACACAAAATTTTGTTTAGATCATTTTCGCGTGTTTCCTCGATTTGCTTGTGTAGAGAGCGGCAGTCGCACGTTTTCTCTATTTGCTCGCGTGAGGAGCGGCGTCCGCGGCGTGGCACGCCGCGTATGATTGTCTAGTAACACCGACTGCTCCTCGCTTCCCTCCTCGAGATATCACTGCATCAACATTCAGTTTCAGTACACCCTATGGGGGGCAATCCATTTGGGTCCAGATTTCTTGGATAACTTCATGTCTGAACGCACCTCATGCGTCAATTGTAGATCCTCCAGCAGGCGCGTGATAAAACCATAACTTGATAGGGGGCTTTGAAATTCCCCCTCATGAATTGCTTTGCGGCGAGCACCCCAGATAGCCCAACAAGCAATGATCGATTTGCTGAATTACTACTGAGTGAGAGACTCTATCACGAAGAACAACCATTGCTTTGAGTCATGAATGTTAGGGCATGTTTGTTTTTGCTTTTAGTTTTGGATTCTGGCCTTAAAAGCAAAATAAAAAACAAACAGCCCGATCCTAGGAATCAATTCTCAAAATCCAACCCAACTATATATACTAGAATCCACAATCCACTTCATATGTGCTTTTGGATTCCAACTTTTGGAGAATCAGCTTCTCTACAACCACAATCCAAAATCAACTTTTAGAGAATTCAAAGCGAAAACAAACAGACCCTTAGTCATCTCGATATGCTCCGTCAAGTTCTCATCTATCGATGCCCAAACACATTTCGCCATGTTACAGACTTGATGAGAACTTCTTTTCCTCCTAGCGAAAGATATTGTTCCATCCATCCTTGAAAAGATTTCCACACTCTGTCCTTAAGGTACTTAGAAACCCTTGATTTGGACTTCCCCACACTGGTTGGAAGTCCCGAGTATTTCCCGTTGAGGGATTCATTATCAACATGAATTGCCACATTGACTTCTTCTCAATTGTTCGCTACAGCATTTACCGAAGAAAGTAGAGGCCACATTGACTTCTTCTCAATTGTTCGCTACAGCCTTTACTGAAGAAAATAGAGGATTTTGAGAGGTTTACTTGCTGCCTAGACACCTTGCATTATAAGTCCATCAGGCAATAAACTTCTTCTGCAGCTAGTGTCAAAGCCTTAAAGAGAAGTATGCTATCGTTGGCAAATAACAAATGATTTATCTTGGACGCTGAAGGAACTACACACAATCCTTCCTGACCATCTCCCTGTTTCCTCAAAAGAGAAGATGTTGTGGCTACGAACCAAACAGTATGAAGAGGAGGT
This sequence comes from Otatea glauca, assembly GCA_036346275.1. Lineage (NCBI taxonomy): Eukaryota > Viridiplantae > Streptophyta > Magnoliopsida > Poales > Poaceae > Otatea > Otatea glauca. The sequence goes on from CM070714.1 coordinate 47,596,314, forward strand.
CCCTAAAGGGGTACATCCAGAGAACCTAAGCAAGTATGTATGGGGGGACAAGCAAAGAGGCCAGTAACATTGTTCTCTTTATTTCTTCTTCTTTTTACAGAACTGGGGCCGGGGTTATTTATAGGCCCTTTGTCGGCCCAAGTGGATGTTACAAGCATGCCCTTATAAGGCCCCTCGGTACTTGAGGTACTTTCCCTTCGGGCTAGCTAGCTTATAGGCGTAATAATGACTACCTATGTAGGGTCTCCACTAGCCCTTTCGGGCCTCGTCGGTGTACCCTCTTTGGACTGCCGGTGGATCCCAACCGAAGAGGTTAAGCTCCCCCTTCCGCGTACGTCGTGAACCTTCGAGGCCTGTCCGGAGACCCTGGTATTTCAGCACCCCACGTCGGCTTCGTCACAAAGGCTACCTCGTTCCCACAACAGTAGCCCCTCACGGTTGAGGGTTCACTTCGCCTGGCCGAAACCGCGCAACATTACCTTGAAGGGTGTAGGTGGCCATCCCCTTAGGCCCGGCGAAGGACTGGAACTTGGTGTACTTCTGCTAGGCTTTTGGACTTCTCGAGGTTGTCACTTCGCCTTGAGTGCGCTTTTATGGGGCTTGGTGACGTGTCAGTTGTCTACTAGTCTATGCCTGGTCGTTTCGATTTTTGAGGCGATGAGATGCCTATAAATATGGCCGATCGGTGGCCGGTCGCGAGCACCGCCTTGGTTGTTGGCCTCTTGCAAACGCGGAGGCTCGATCTTTCGATGAGATGGATAACTATTGATTTGTAGAGACAACCCTCATGATCCAGGCTACTGACCGAAACACGACTAACGCCACGCAATCGCTGAACCAAACTCCGAATTGTTATCAACCGTGCCAAAGCCCGATTGACTTGATCACGAAGATCAATTCCTGCAAGCAACCAAAGAACAAGCAAGAACAAAGCAAAAGCAATCTGAAATTGCAAATATAATTGAAATATTGATGCGAGGTTTTGAAGCACAATATTACCATTAATCTAGCCAAACAAGAAAATACTGAATAGTTTCACTAAGGAAAACTACAACTAAACAAAACCCAACCTCTCTCTAGGGTTGTGGCTAGTTTATAAAGGAAGGGAAAATAAGGGGGAGTGCGGCCAAAACAGGGAAAAGTGACAAGGACTCTTGCTGCAACTGAAAAGGACTCTTTTCCCTCTTGGACTCTGATTGGATACATGGGCCTATGCCAAAATAAGGTAGCGCAGCACCCTTCATTGTGGCATCATGGTGGCTTCAATTGAGTGTAGTAACCATCATCTCCATTATTGCTCTCATCTTGTTGAAGAGCCGTAGATATGGTTGTATCAGTGGAAGGGATGTCCTCATCAATTGCCATAACCCAACGTCCACCGAAGTGATTTAACCCATATTTTCGAGCTCAACTGGATTTCCAAAACGCATAAAACAGGTGGGACAAAACCCTTCACTAAATCGCAAATTTCCGTGACTATCGTAGGATTACATATCTTGTGACAAGTCCAGCTTAATATTCTCATTATTCCCGGTGGCACTCTTCTTCGGAGCTCGCCGATCCAACAACAGATATGTCTTTCAGACAAACTCATAGCACCTTCTTCTATCTCTTTGGGTCTCTGACCCGATTCTCAGCTTCACCATTTCCAAATTTTGAGTTTCCTACCACAGCTTGGAGGGTAGCATCATCTCTTAACATTTAATCTTCAATTGTCAGATGGGCTACAATTGTATCAAGCCTTAACAAAACAACACCATCCTTCACCATTGGAACCAATGCCAAAGAATTATCCACTTTATTTCCTTCTTTTTCCCACTCAGTCAATATTCTTTTTCTAGCTATTTTTGCCTGAGTCAGATTTTTCAGCCTTCATACATTTGAGTGGGCTTACCGCAACCTCCTGGAGTTCTTGGTCTGATACTCCTATTTTGTTTCACCCTCCAGTTCTATGTACCTCCTCTAGAATGAATAGATCGATTAATTGACCGGTAGTTCCTTTATCTCATGGCTTTATTGAAGGCACCATTGCTCTTTGCCTCTGTGGAGCTTGTTGATTTATCCTGCCATGGGCCCTTCGGTTTGGCTCTTCTATCAGGAGAGGAGAGCAATCAATCCCCATACTGTGTCTTTGATGATTCATGAACACCATAACCATATTCTACAAAAACATGATCAAGAAGGCCACAAACTCCACATAACTTTGGTAATTTCTCGTATTTCACACGGTAGGATTCACTTGCCCTCGTCGCCTGGCTCTTATTAATCACAACATTAGCTACCCTAATCGAGGGTTTAGATACATCAATCTTCACCCTACTTTGAGGAAGTTACCCTATCCACATTCATCCACATCGACTTCCACTCAGATCACCTGACCCACATGGCCAACTAGTTGTCAACCAATGCTATCTTTCATGAAAGTTACAGGTAGATCATATATATGAATCCATATCGGCAGTCCATTAAATGTAATGGTTGATGTCTGGTAATCCCATCGTATTCCTCGATCAAAACTACGTTCCCACGGAATAACCATGAGCTTTCCTCCACCACTTTCATCAAGTTCACTTCCCTCGCCAAACTCCATGCATACTTCATGTTCCCCATAAAATCTACATGGCTAGAGGGATTCAGCGAGTGCACCGTGGATAACACCATCCACTTTGACTGTTTCCAGCTCTGCCACACTCTCCTCAATGATGATGTAGTTCTTCTCCTTATCTATCAGATCCATCTTTTTTTTTAATACGCAGGAGAGCTGCGTAGTTTGCATTCATAGTAGAAAAACTGAACCACCGATACAAATACAAAGGCAAAGTGCTTCAGGAGAACCCTTTTGGTGGGCATGGTACAAGAATCAGTTGAGACAATTGCCAGTGAAATGAAGAACCACGTACTAACATAAAGAATGCTAGAATTGTAGGAACCCTGTGATATCGGCAACCGGCTTCACGCTTGTGAGGTAGTGTACTCCCGTCATCTACTATTCATGCGCTTCTAGCAAGGTCAGGCTGAGGAGGAAAACAACCAAAGAATTTCCCCCTAGAAATGTGCAGCGGCTATCCACCATCCGGAAGTTGATCCTATACGACTGTGAACACTCTGTTGCAATTAGCTACATCCTGGGAGATAAGGTTAACGACTATATGTACCGTCTGATAGGCACTCTCAAAAATTCTTTTGTTCATCTCTTTCCATAAGTTCCAAAAGGTATAAATGAGAACTCCATCGACGCCCTTTCTCTGTTGAGTAGGTGTAATATCTCGAATACATTACCACCACTGGGCAGTACTTACTCTATTGGTGTGAAGTTGTAAGGAAGACGTCTATATGTGCAATCAATGGAACACCCTAGCCCAAACCTGTTTCGCAAAAGGACAATGTAAGATCCAACTTCTTCAAGAGAGATCCTTATGCTATGGCATTCCACTAGATTCCTCCTTACCCGCTGACTGGCTCCACTTCAGTGAGTCCCACATGTCCTCACACCTCCCACCAGATCGAGTGACTAGCACGAGCCCTAGAAACACAACACAACCAAGGACGAGAAGTAAACTAGGTTTACCCCATGTCCTCTCTACTATTTGCAATCCTTGGCAAGTGGCTCTAAGGCGTTACCATGGAATCTAACCAAAGGTAGACAAGCTACGGCATCTTAAAAAAACAGAGGATATATGCTTTTGTTAATACAACTAGGTGTGTTATGAGCTAAGCTATTCAAGTGAAAAATGTAGCATGAGAGAAAATTTGTCATTGTAATTGAACGTTGTTGTTGTACAGGATGAGTTGTTTTTGCCCTTTTTTTTGTTGTTAGCTTGCTATCACTGTTGTGAAAAATGACTGACTGAACCAATTATTCAGTTGATTAATCGGTGACGGTGACTAAACCGTCACAAATAGTTTAATTGAAGTGCAATTAACACAGTCGAATGATTAATTGACATCATAATCCAATTAATCTGTCATTTTCCAATTAATCACCCATTTTCCCGTTTAATCACGAAAATAGTTTATTTTTATTCACTAAGTACGATAAATTAGTTTATAATATTGTGTCATAGTGTTCATAGTATGTATCTTTTTGATGAAGTATAAACAATGAAATGTAAAGCACGTTTTGTAAAGTGATAATTTACACTAACTTTGGGTCACTAAAATATTTCTAATCAATTCTAAATGTAAATAAATATATTAATAAGAATGTATAATCGTCTGTTAAATTTTGATTAATTAGTCGTATTGCGATTAATCGCTTAATTAGCAGTACCACGTCCGTGAAAGCATCTAGGCACCTATTGTGTTTTGGTTTTGATAATTAATGACAACTTTGTTATATGATCTAACACTTTTCTTGACAATATTGAAAGTAGGTTAATCCCAAGATTGATGACCATGGAAATACCAAGGAAAGTACAAAGGGAAGATCAAATATATCAAGATCATGAAAAGGTATATTTATAAGGTTCTTTTCTTAGTCTTGTCGATCTTGGAGTTTGGAAGAAAGATCGGTTTGCTAGATTTAGGGCCGTACTATAAAGAGGGATATTGACGCTTATCTTGATGTCTTTTAGGGTTTAAAGGCTCAAATTACTTATTCAAATGAATGCTTGATGATAAATAAGTTTCTATATTGAAAATCTTTTTAAACTAATCAAGTCTCTGAAAATCCGGTGCTACCGGGTGCGCGGTAGCACTGGTCCAGTAGGGCGGTGTGAAAATTCCAGAAAGCACCTTTCTGGGCATTTTTGTAGCCCGGTGCTACCGCCCATGGTGGGCCGGTGCTACCAGACTATCAGTAGCACCGGACATCAACCCGGTGTGAAAATCACAGAGGGTTGTGTTTTTGGGTGTTTTGGTAGCTCGGTGCTACCGCCCATGGTGGGCCGGTGCTACCGGACTATCGGTAGCACCGGACATCAACCCGGTGTGAAAATCACAGAATGGTATGTTTTGGGTGTTCTGGTAGCCCGGTGCTACCGCCCATGGTATTCCGGTGCTACCGGACCCGCGGTAGCACCGGTCCTAAGCCCGGTGCTTTAATTCCAGATAGATCACTTTTTGAAGAAAGAAAATGAAATGAAACCCGGTGCTACCGGTCCTAGTTGGGCAGTAGCACCGGACCTTTCGTAATGGTCTCTGGCAAGTACATTAAATGCACTGTTCTTGCCGTTGAAGTGGAGCCCGGTGCTACCGGTCCTACATGGGCAGTAGCACCGAAAAAATAGATTTCTGCCCATTTCGAGCTCCAACGGCTAGAAAGTTTGGTGGAGGCTATAAATACCTCCCCACCTGCATTCTAGAGCCTCTCTTGGTCCTCATTGATGATATTTGAGCTCTAGCAAGTGTTATCCACTCTTGTGTGCATTCAATTTTCATTTGTGAGTGTGAGAAGCTAGGTTGAGTATTGCATTTCATATTTGAGCCTTTAGACACCGATATTCGACCTTAAGCAAGCGTCAAGGTTTATTACTCTTGGAGGTTGCCGCCTCCTAGACGGCTTGGTGGCGATCGTGCACGGTGAGCTTCTCAACGGAGATTGCGAGAAGCCCCAACAAGTTGTGAAGGCCGGAGTTCGCCTACCCGGAGCGGGGAAGAACTACCTTAGTGATCGAGGAAGGCTCGAGCGAGTGGAGCCGGCTTGAAGTGATTCAAGTCACCTCAACGTGGAGTAGGGGAGACCGGCAAGTCTCCGAGACCACGGGTTAAAATTCTTGTCTCATATTTATTTTTGTGATTGGTATTCTTTGTTATTGAGAATCTATTTCATTGATAGCATATTCTTGATAGTTTTTGTGATCTCTAGTATATTTGCTATACTAAATTTGATATAGTATCTCAAGTATTTGTTAGAGAAGTTTAGTGTGAATTTACTTTTTGTATCTCTATATCTTGGTGTCATTAGTAGTTTCTAAATAGTGTCGAAAAATTTAGAAACTTCCTATTCACCCCCTCTAGTCGGTTATCCTTGATCCTACGGTCCGTCCGTTAATCGCATACCGTTTTTCACAACATTGCTTGGGGATAGAATGTTGATGTGGTTTTATCTCTTTTTTTCTATCTATTGTTTCGGACTTCAACCATTTGGTTAGGGTGAAAACGGGTCGAATACGACAGATATTGCTCTTCTAGTATCCTAACCCATGTTTTTCCCCAAATTTGTAACCGGATACGGGCTAGCCTGATACAGAGATAAATTTGGGTTATTCGAGATACGAATACAAGACAGATATGTGACGGATTCAGGTCAGAAACAGAAAAAGATATACGGATAATGCACGCATATATAGAGCAAGGCCGTACCTAGCATTTTGGGGGCCCTAAGCTAAATTTAAAATTAGACCCTCTTCAAAGGGTTAATTACCACAACAAATGATTATGTTTCACTCTCCAAACTAGTATATTACTTTGTAATCATCATACGTCTAGTCATTGTAGTTCTATCGTGAGTCTTTTCAATATATTAGATCTTTCTCGAGTTATTGTAAAATCCAAGTAGGACTTCAAAAAATTCAACTTATAAAAATCCCCTTTTGCAATGCAAAAACATCTGAATACTCAACAAAATTCTATATGCAACAATTGAATTACGTAAATAATATAGTTGTTTCATAATCTTTAAAATATCAATTGGCCCATATTTTTCTTAGGAATATTTTTTAAGTAAAAGTTTAGCACAAGAAAATAAAGAGAAAGAAGTGGAGAAAGTTGATGTGAATTGGTGGAAGTTTTTACAGAGTGAATAAAAAGGACTAGTCACTTACTAGTTTACTACCAATACCAAGATTAAACTTCACTAATTGAAGGAGGTTTGGTAAAAAAAAATGAGGCCCTTAATATTTGGAGGGCCTATGTGGTTGCTCATCTCGCACATGCTCCGGTACGAGCTTGATATAGAGTAATATATGTTGACTTAAGACCATACAAGTACATGATTATAGTAGCAATTTATATATCAATCAAACCCAATAGACATCATAGAAAGAATATGCTACTTGAGGATCAATAGAACCAACTCATTGTCAATATAAATAGGCTGTCATGGAAATATATGATGAAAATGAGTTAGGCCTTGCTGATACCGAATAGAAAAAATCCGGATATTCGGATCCCGTTCCGTATTTACTGGATATTGGATGCTCTGAATCCGATCCCGAATTCGGATTCAAGTATCGGATCCCGTCCCAAATCTGACCAGATAGTCAAATCTGGTCCTGGATCGGACAGGAAATATCCAGCCTGTTTTAACCCTTACCTATGGTTGTAACAACACATTATACAAGAGAAATGAAGTCTTGCCTGATGTTCCACTATTTTTAAAAATCTTTTGGTTGTCATAATTACTCAGCACATGCTACAAGGATAAAGGTTTGTTGGACGACAATTTAATATTTGAACTATCCATTGTTTCATGCGAAAGGTGGAACCTTACAAAGGTAAGGTAACAGAAAACATTGCCCTCTCTAATTGGATACTTGAGTCTTTAGCTTACAGAGAAACCAACTAGGATTTAAATTTCGTTTTCGGATAAAATATCGCCCGGGACCGGAATCCAAAATTTCGGCGAAATTTGGGTATTTCGGACAAATCTTGTTCGAAATTCAAAAACAAAAATTCAAATCTGGTTTTTTTTCTACCAAAAAAAAACGAGATTTCGCCGAAATATCCCGAAAATTCGCTGAATTTCAACTGAATGAAAAATGATTCAAACGATATCAAAAAAATTTGAAAGTTTTTTTGGAGGTTCCTGACACATCAATGATATTCTCATAAAAATTTAAAAATATTATCACATCTTAGAAATTCTAAAAAATTCAAACATTGCTACTGTCTTGATAAAACACTAACCAATAAGTTTGATTTGAATGAAAAATAGTACAAATAACGTTAGAAAATTTTGAAATTTTTTGTGCATGGTTATGATACATAATTAATGTTCTCATAAAATTTTCATATGATTACCAAGCTTCATGAATTTTTAAAAATTCGTACAGTGCAACTGAAGGCTGACCGACAAATTTCAACCGAATGAAAAATAATTCAAACCATTCTATAAAATTTTGAAAATTTTTATATATGGTATTCATGCATCACTAATATTACCATAAAATATTTAAATAATTATAAAACATGAACAAAGTTATAAAATTCTGACACTCTTACTACCTCGTTTATGCTAATTCTGTTATTTATTTTTAAAAGATAACAAATGAAGTTAAAATATTTTATAAAATTTTCTGTTTGATCCTAGACTTCTTCAGATAGTACAATAAATTTTTCATATCATTACAAAGCATATTAAATTTCATAAAATTCTAACAATGTTTGTGCCAAAAATTTAAAATGTCTCAAAAAATAAGTTTTTGGACAAATTATCATCAAAGATCACTTTCTTATGGGTTATTGATATAATTGAAGTCAAATCCGGCCCATAAAAAAACCAAAATCCGGAATTTTTCATGAAATTTCGTCCGGTTCGATCGAAATATCGCCGAAAAAAATTAATTTACTGTAGCATTTCCAGATTTTTTTCAAGTTTTTTTCCCGGCCGATAGTTTAGGTAGGGGGGGACGAAATCTGAAATTTCGCTGAAATTTAGATCCTGGAAACCAAGCCTTCAAAGCATGTTGACCTATATGGTTATATCTACTCATTCAATTCAATTGTGGGAGCACGATGCAGATCGTAAGTTCTGCATCTACAGGAATTTGGGAACAAATTAGATAGCTACTGATATATATATATGATTTAGTATATATATATATATATATGACCCCCCAAGATTTCTTTTAAGGAGAGTTTGTTCGTAATGCTTGAAACCTCTTGTTCCTAGTGCGGTCACCCTAGATTTAGGGACAAGGTATCATAATAGCCACAAACAGCCTAAATACAGTCGCACACAAGTACAACAGCCGGTGCAGGTGCAGCGTAGCGCGCGCGCCTATCCATCCTAGTCACACGAAGATTGCATGCACCATAAATGGCATACGGAGAAGGAAGCATGCGCGGCACAGAAGATGCGGAGCAAGGAGATGGACTGGGCCTTGTTGGTCTGGCCGTTCTTTCTCTTCGGTCCAGAACCGAACACAACGGATGATCCGTTCCCTCACCAGCATCGTCGATTGATTTGACACGCCCGTCTCGTTTCCTTCCCCTCGCCGGCGCCGGGCGTCCGGTACACCAACCCACCCCAACCCAACCCCACCCCACAAAAAGTGGGGGAGAAAGAAAAGAGAAGCGAGCGGAGGAAAGGAAAGGCAAAGGAAAGGAAAAGAAAGGCAGAGGAGATAGGGAAAGAGAGCAGCGCAGACGTCCCCCACCTTGGGCGTTGGGAGGCGACGAATGGCGAATAATTCCCTCTCCCACCACCTCCTCCTCCCCCTCGCCGGCGTCTGCTCCGACGACGAGGAGGACCCCGCCACCGCTTCCACAGCCGTCTCGTTCCCCGCCTTCTGGCCGCCCTTCCCCTCCCTCCTCTCCGATTCTGACTCCGACGCCCCCTTCCCTCCCCTCATGGACCACTGCGCCGCGGCTCAGCAGGAAACCGCTTCGGCGTTCTTTGGTTTCGGTTTCCACGACGACGACGATGACGCAGAGTGGGCGCTGCCGGATGAGGACGGGGAGGTGGCGCTGCCCCTCTGCTGGGACTGCTTGCAGCTGGAGGACCACGACCACCAGCGGTGGGACCTCGGCGAGAACGACGCCGACGAGTGGGAGCAGGTTGCCGGCAGGGAGGAGGAGGCAGCCGCGGCGGTGCGGAGCCTGGAGTGGGAGGTGCTCCTGGCCGCGAACAGCCTCGGGAGCCTCGTGGTCGACGACGGCGGCGACGACGACGACGGGGGCATCGAGACGTATTTCCTCGACGACGCCGACGACGTGCTGTTTGGGCAGCTCGCCGCGGAGGCGGAGCACGAGACGCCGGCCAAGGGCGGGCGGCCGGCGGCGAAGGCCGCCGTGGAGGGCCTCCCGACCGTGGTCGTCGCGGAGGCCGACGCGGCCCGCGGCGACGCGCAGTGCGCGGTGTGCAAAGACGGCATCGAGGCCGGGGAGGGGGCCAGGAAGCTGCCGTGCGCGCACCTCTACCACGACGCATGTATCCTGCCGTGGCTCGCCATCCGCAACACGTGCCCGCTGTGCCGCCACGAGCTGCCCACCGATGACCCCGAGTACGAGAAGTGGAAGGCGAGGCGGGCCACCGCCGGCGGTGGCAATGCCGACGCCAACGGCGACAGGTATGGCGTTATCAGTCCACCTTGACGAATGAATAGATGAAACATGAAGAGACTAATTTGCTTCACGGATTAGGCGGTGTGGTGTTACTGTTAATACTTCTGCACTATTGCAATTTGTTGCAAAAAAAAAATCTTTTTGATCAGGAGGGAGGGAGGTGATCAGATCAATGTGAATTGGTGGTGTTTTTATTATAGAATGATGAGAATACCGTGCATTTATAATTTCATAATGGTGTATCTTGATGAGAATTAATGAGTTTGCTGTTTCTTTACAATGGATTGAAATTCAAAGAGGGAGGAATCATGTGTCCTCTGTTTTGGAACCATTTTAAGCGTGCATTTGTATTTGTACCTGGTCATGCAATAAGAACATGAATAGATTAGAAAAAAAAAAGCTAGAACATGAGGAGAAAAAAAACATTACTAACACAGAGGCAAACATTCATGTTATGTGTCACCTGTTTCTTCATCTGCATAATGAATGATTAGCTGGGATTTAAATTGAATGATATCATTTCATGTTCAGAGTGTTGACCTTGAAACGATAGTGTGGTTTAGTTACTCCATAAGTCAACGGTACCTTTTTTCACTCGAAGTTAAGCCTTGCTTTCAGAGCAACTTATCAGACATTACAGCCAAGTTTACATTTTGAAGGATTCCATGCATGTACCGTTTGCTGTAAACACGGCTGCTGTTGCTTAACGAGCAATTTATGCGGTTACTTATATGCCGTGCAAGGTGCAACCTTCTTGTAATACGTGGTAATTTATTAGAATACGATTTACATCGAAGTTAAGCACATTGTAGGTCACACGACACAACTTTAAGGAATGGATTCACCATGCCACTATCTATACCCTATGCGCTTGTTGTAATCCATTGAATTGCACTTATGATTTGAATCGAAGATGAACAGAACATAATTAACATAATAGAATTACTTTAGGAGTGCAGGCAGTGCAGTCACAGGCTTAATCTACTTTTCTATGTCCTGAAGGAGAAAAAACCAAAGGAAATATCCTCGTTTATATTTTCCACCATAGAACACGAAGTCAGGGGCTTTATCTGCTTCTTCCAGCAGCTCGTCGACACTATACGCAGTGTTCCATTCAGCAAAAGTATTGCGTAAAAATGATGCTTTCGCAGCACCTGGTGTGACGATGGTGGGCATCATAAAATTACGGCTGTATTCTGTAAAGGTGATTGATTATACGTGCCTTGTGAATGCAACCTGCACAAGCACTATCCTCGCGAGTTTTCGTAGCTTGGAAGCACGGGTTCTTCGTCGGCACATGGCGGGCAACTAGCCGTAGTAGTTCCTGCGTCGAAAAGAAAGCCAAGTACGAAGAATGGAATCGATCCCACGGACCCATCATCTCGTGTAGCTTTGCTTCTCGCCTACATTGTATAGTGAGGCCAATTTTTATTTTTTTTTCTGCCTCTTTTTGAGAGAAATTATAAATATAGGTTCTTTCTGACTGCTCTTATATCACGGCTGGATCTAGACTGTAGTAACTAACATATGTCATCCTCTAATCTTTTTGCGGTTAAAAAAGAGTTAGGTTTGCAAATTTGTTCAGATAATAACAAAATTTTCAAAAAAGAGAACAAAAAGGAAAAAAAAAGAGGTTCGAAAACTCTTGTTCAGTGAGGGCTCCTTGTGGAACTGATCACTGACGCGACCTTTGTCGATGTAGAGCACACTCGTGGAACTCAGAAGGTGGTACCAGCGTTGCCGGGTATGCCCCGGCATCTCAAAATTTTGAGAATGCATGTGTTAGGGTCATAGCTATGCGGACTGAAGAAATAGAGGAGAGTTTGAAATTTGCAGTCAGCAGCAAAGTTGGCAATGAACATAACGGGTGATCGATTTCAGTTAAAGTAGATCAAGGGTTGAGATCAAAACACAAATAAGACGTAAGTGAGACCCGACGTCCCAGAACGAGAGTAGTAATTATTGTTATGTGTAATGACGGTCCTACTGTTCAGAGTCATGTAATCAGCAGAGTTAATTTTTATGTTCGTTTTACTGCTCTTTTTCATCGCTGTAAAAGACAAAAGGCTTTAAAGCCTGTTTTGGTTGGAAGAAAATGAATCATAATTGATTATTTGGTTGGAAGAAAATGAATCATAATTGATTCGCATAGCTTTAGCCTAAGTAGAGTAAAGTATCTAGCACAGAAACTTACTTTCCTAATTTGTTTTCTACTCTCAAATCCTAATTTTTTTTGTCGGAATCCATCTAGCATTGAAACAGATCTGATAGTAAGCTACCCAGGCGAGCGGTGCGGGCACGCCAGGTAGGCCAAGCGAGCGGCGCGGCAGGCGTCGTGGCGGTTCGGGTGGCTCTGGCGGGCAGCAACGCAAGCGGGGCAAGGCGAGCTACGCTGCAGGCAACGGGGAGCGGTGCGAGCGTCGTGGCACGTGGCTCAGGCGGGCGGTGGCGCGGCAAGAGACATGCGGCTCGGGCGGGCTATGCGAGCGAGGTAGCAAGCGGCTCGGGCGGGCGACGACATAGCAAGCGACAGGCGACTCGTGCGAGAGACGGCGCGGCGCGGACTAGGAGGACAGCTCAGGTGGGCGGCTCAAACGGGCTGCGCGGGGCTACAAATATATTCATTAGAAAATTTCTAGTTCTACTACTTGTGGGACTTCCTTTTTGTTTACGCTCCTTTAGTTTATCTGGGATCAGGAATCATTGTGATGCGTTCGCTCGGAATTTGTGCTCTTTTATCGTGTCCCTTGCGTACACGTTTTTGCCGGGTGAGTCAATCGGGCATGGTGGGCACGTCGCGTGTGCTATTGATGCGAGCTGTGTGACTCGTTCTTGTTTTGACCACAGATCTCTCTTGCCCTTGCGTGTGTTTTCAGTGTGCTTGGCGTCGTCTTCTCACCCTGCAAAGCTGAACGACTGTTTTTATCTTTAGGCCAGAAATGTGATGACCATAAAACGCAGCTCCATTTGAGACGGTCTCACCACGACCTTTGATTTTCGTAGTTTTCATTGAACTTTTTTCAAAATTTAAATTTTATTGGACTTCTATTGATGAAAAAAAATTTAGTGTGACTTGGACAGCTCAAGATACTCAATTGCTCTTCAGAAAGAAAAAAAAAAGGGAAGGGAAAGGGCCTTTGCCTCTAAAGGTCCATATTATGAACTTCACGGGCCCAAGCCCAGCTTCTACAGGCTGGTGGGTTCAAAAGGTGCATGCCCTCCCTAAAATGCCGTACTTATGAATCTATGACAGAAAGACATTTCATTTCCATGACCATTTGATGATGGCAATGAGTCCTATTTCTGCCTCCCCGTCGGGGATGGGGATGGGAAACCTTCCCCGTAGAGAAAGAAATGGGTGAAAACCCATCCTGTCGGGGTGGCGGGGACGTTCCCCACCCGTAGCCGTTTTCTGTTGGGGACTCGATCAGTTTACCATAAGCGGCCTCTTGAATATAAACAATAGATCTTAGGATCTGTTTAGTAGAGCTCCAGATTCCAGGTTCACCTGGAATCTGAAACTTGTAGACTAAAATAAAGTGAATTAAGTTTATATTGTTGATCTAAAATTTAAAAAGATGATCCATCTAAACACTCTTAATATACTCACAGATCCAACTCCACCAGATCCACGGATCTGGTGGAGCTGGAGCCCTACCAAACACACCCTTAATATTATACGATGATGTCTTCACTTGGGATTTATTATAAATGCTTGCATCTTTTACAAATCTAATCGTTGTATTATTGTTGATTATTTTTACACTCTAAGACTCCTTATTATACGCAGCAACTCTTTAGATCGGATCATAGTTTTGTGATATACAACATGAGCTTTGAATCTAGAGAGAACCAAAATAACGACATTGAAACAACCACGACAAGAGAAAGATTTAGCGAAGCCGACCCAAATTATTTAAGCGCAACTTCAAAAGAGTAGAAGAGAATTGTTGCTCTGTCACAACCTCTCAAACCTTTTAGGACTCTTCGATCCTTGCTCTATATAAGAATTTGGTGCTAAAAAATAATCTAGCATCTCTTGTTTTAGATAAGTTAGTTTGTGGTTTCTTAATTGCTTAGACTCTTCGTAATCACCCTATCGATTTATAAAGCCCCTTTATCCTCCTCCAAAGGGAAGGAGTAATCCTACTCTGAAAAAAGAGAGTAGAAATCCTAATTGAATTAGGATTTTTATCTAGAACTCCTTAAAGTACACATTTTCGAATCATAAAAGATTGTATATAAATTATTATATTTAGCAATTGTTATTAGCTATAAAAAAAGTGGTTACTCGTTACCGAGGGACAGGTTCCCCTTCCCTACGGGCTACGGGATCCGGGGAAGGGGGGATTACTCTCCGTCTTCGGTCATGCAATCGGGAGCAAGGAGCTGAGGTCGAGGAATAAAATAGGGGCCGAGACGTTCCAGGGTTCCCGTCGGGAAATGTCCTGTTGCCATCCCTGCTTGATCACTTGCCCTAGAAAAAACTTCCCCTCTGTTGAACTACCTCGTCTAGAAGGAGTTCGTGTCGTGCAAGCTCTGGATAATGATAGAAGAAACTTCATGTCCTGCTATCCACACAATCATGCAAATGAGTCGTTCTACTAGAGGTGGGCGTCGTGCCGGGCCGGGCCGGCCCGGCACGGGTTCATCGTGCTTCGTGTCTGAACCGTGCCGGGCCGCGACGGCCTATTGTGCCCGCCGTGTCGGCCCGGCTCGTTTTCGGCGAGCCCAGTCACAGCCTATTTGTGCTTCGTGTTTGCTTCGTGCCGTGCTAGTCCAGGCCCGACCCATTTGCACTATTGTAACGAGAGGAAAGGAACAAGAGACGCATAGAATTGAGGCCGTGAATGCAAATATTATGAGAAAAATAACTAAAATTTATTTATTCTTGAACAAATACATAGAGCGAAGGGAATGTACTCAACACGGGCGAGAGAGGGGGCAATGGGCGAAAAAGAGAGTGAGCGAGATAGACGAGAGAGATTGAGAGGGAGATTGAGAGAGACTGGTGAGAGAGAGAGAGAGAGCTTAGAGAGATTGAGAAGGACGAACAAGAGAGAGCAGCTTCTTGTACCGTCTCTCAATCTCTCTTAGCTCTCTCTCCTGTTTTGTCCGTCTCTCTCAGGTGTCGGCGATAGAGGTGACGTTCATGCTACTGGGTGCATCCATGACAGTCATGCTCTGTGAGTCAGTGACCTTCATACTAGGCTTCTTCCTCATACCTTAGGTCATTGAGCTCGGTACAGCCCAATCTACAGTGTCGTGCCGTCCATTGTACCCGATTCTCGACCCCAGCACGACCCGTGCTACAGTGTCGTGCCGGCCCGGCACGACCTACTTCGTACCGGGTCGGGCTTTGTGCCGAACCATGATATCGTGCCTCGGGCCGGCCCAAAAGAGCCCGGCCCGAGTGCCCACCTCTAGTTCTACAAGGATTGGACCAACTTTCTAGCTCTACTTAAAAACACTTAACATTTCCAGGTGCCCTTTCTTTTTTTATTAAAAATATAAAGAGGAAATAAAAAGAAACATTTCCAGCTTGGTGTCTACACTTTGCACACGAAGGACAAATAATGTAGACTAACTTTAGGATCTAGCAAGCAGATTAACTAAAAGAGCTCAACAATCATCATCGACCCACAAGAATAAATAAAAGAATGTACTACTATTAGCAAAGCAAAAGCAAGCAAAAACACATCGTGAAATTTTGTTTACTTTAATGACATAGGCTCAAAGATGGGCCGGCCAGGTAGGGCCGTAAGCAAACCTCGCCTCCTAGACTCTAGCTCGGTAAAATTTGGGTTAAGTTGGAGCGATTCTGAGTTGCTCGGCTTAAGTTCGATAACAATCAACAATTCAATATACACTGATTTTCAACAATAAGAAAAGTTTAAGTTTGAGCTCGACTCGAATATATAAGCTTGGTAAGAGTTAATATGCATTAATATTTAATAAGTGATATGTAAATTTACCAAAACTCGCAAGCTATTTGAGTTCGGCTCATTAAAACTCGTGAGCCTAAGATCAAGCTCGAGCTCAATTTGAGATGGAGTTCAAACCGAGCTCGAATCGAGACTACAACGAACCAAGCTCGAGCAACTTGTGAGCCTCAATCTCTTTACGAGGTGGGCTGACTGTTGGAAGAAAAGTAATTTGACATACCTCAGCTCTCAACTCTAAGCTCCTCGTCACGAGAAATTTTGCAATATATATATATATATATATATATATATATATATTATACTAGTAGTACAGTAATATACAATGAATAGTAGAAATCGAATCCAAATATTAATCTATTGATAGTATTAATATTACTTCACTACCAAAAAAAGTATAAATAAATACTAGCGAATCCAATTTATTAAATAAAAAATAAATAAACTATATTAAATTTAGTGTACCTAAAAATAGCTCGTTATCACAACCGTTGTATTGTATTGTATTGTGATCTAAATCACAAGTAGACCACGATCCAAAACAGCTGTGAAATCGAGTAGAACCTCACTCGGTATTGGAGGGATCACATCCGACTAAGTTTGTATTACTGTGTGCTCCATGTCGTCGCTGTCGGTGCACGCGCTTGCTGGCTGACACGCGGGCCCCGACGAATTAGGTTCGGCACAGCACACCGCACGGGGCAGGATCCATTCGTCAGCACCCGCGCGCGACCAAACCGGGCCCGAACGGATAGGGACGACCACGGACGACGCGAACGAAAACGACGAATTGCGGCTGCACGTCACGTAAAATCCCTCTCACATCGCTCTGCCTCGCACAGGAGCAAAGCGGAGCGTCCATGAACAACTAGTCCAGCGAGATTGAAAGCGACGCGGGACGGGAGCCGCGAGAAGCTCGACACCGCACCGCGCGGCGCGCAACTGAAAGCGGCGGGCAATATCGGCATGGCTGAAAAAAAATTTGTTTGGATTTGAATCAAAATTGTTTCGTTTATAATATTTAACAGGTTTAAAATTAGAATAAATTTATTTTAAATTAAAAAGATTAACGATACTCGGCTAAATGGTGACGGTTAGTTTGAATTTGAAATAACTACCTAAATAATAAATAAAATAATGTTATATTAAATTATGCTAATTTTGAAGAAAAAAAACACTAGCACCTCATTAGGTTAGATAGCCAGCCCTTACTAGCACTCGTTATTTGCAAATTTAGTCACCTCCCACCGTGAAAGCGCGGCAACCGACGGGTAAACATCGGCTATTGTGGTTGGCCAGCACGGGTGTAGCCAGGGGCGGAGCCAGTCTAGACCCAAGTCTCAGGCCGACCTGGACTAGCCCAAAAATTATTTAGTTTTTCTACGGTGGCCCGCACCCGAAGAAGGCACGCCACGCCTAGGCCTATTTTAACAAAAAAAAATTGGGAAAATACATGGAGACTAAATATTTTGCCTGCCCTATTCTAACATGTTCAGAGAGAAAATTTGCATTGAATATTTGGATTAGACCTCAGGCCCAAACCCAGATGGCTCAAAGTCTGGCTCCGCTGCCACGATTGCTAGGGCTGACAAGTACGGAAACGGTCTGCCACGACCCGCGAGTACAGGAGCAGTCAGATAGATCTAGATTTACGATTCGTGACAGGCACTGGGCCCGCCCACTCTTCGTTTTAAACAAAAATGCATGGCGGGTTGGTTGCGACTTGCGAGTGACTGCCAGGGATTCAAGGAAATCCCATTATCATCCACGAGCGAATCGGTGGCCCTTTTTGCGAGGCGCGCGGACGTCAGCAAGCGCCTCGATGATGCGTGCACGTCTGTCCGAGTGGCCTTTCGACTCAATTAGCATTAGCGTGCACGATTAATTAATGATAATAATACCGGTTGCTTAGCCAAGTGAAGCGACGCTGCTTCCAAGCTAGCTCTTGGTTTTATGGTTCGTAAAAATGGTTGGGCATAGGCGCTCATGAATCATGGTAGCACAAAGTGAAAGAAAGGTCGATGCCTGCAGTGTTTTACCGTTCCGAGGAGGGACCACGAGATATCAACAAATTGCTTATAAACTCTTTGTACCTGTACTTCTTAAAATTTTAGTATCTCTGAAGATGATAAAATATCTCTCATTATATACCTAACTTTTGGTTTTACCGGTGCGAGTTTGATAGGTAAATCGTGTCCAAGAATATTAAGTCTAATTAACTATGGACACAATGGCAGAATAAAAACGAAAAAAGTTCGGAAACCGTCATATCAGAACCAGGTTTCGAGTCGTAAATTAAGTAGATGGTTTGTTAACATATCACGGTAGCCAGTCAGAACCGACAAGTAGGCACATACAAAGCTACGCAAGTGAGCGTGCAAAGTTAAGTTTTTTTTAATCTAGCTCTTCGTATATATACATATACACCCAAATTTAACTTTATTCTAAAAGGTTAGCAACCGCAGGAGCAGCACATAGTCTATGGTAGGGCTCCTTCCGCGCTACCTGAGCGCGATAGTAATGTCGTGAGTGCTGCCATAGCTCCTCCCGTGCTCCAGCGCCTCCTCCTATGGTCCCTTATCCTGTTGTGGAACCATTGATCTGCGGAGTGCGGTAGGAGACAAGTGTCATATTTTGCACCTTCTGTAGTAGGAAAGAGATCAAATTTACAAATACATACGTCATACGTAGGGAGCTAGATAAGCGATAATTTCGCAAAGTTGCACATACCCACACCCCATCAGTCCCTGCTAATACAGTCCACAGCAACAGTATCCATCCACTTAGCTTAAATAGCAACATCTCGACGCTCTCGCTCCCGGGGCTGGTGCAAGCACTGGGTGCTTGTGTGGGTCTGTATGCATTTATAGTTTGAATGTTGTTCTTTTTTTATAATGAGTTTTACAGTTCCTCGTTTTTTTTTAAAAAAACTCTGTCCATTTGCAAGATGTTTATAATTTCATAATTTTCACCCCCCTGCGTGAGTCACGCCTCCTATGTCGAATGCGATACGAGCCCCACGCGTGAGCATTCATTCGCATGTACAGATAACCTCGCTTTGCCATCGATCAAATATCCGGAGGCGCGTGTGGCGGAAGTGGTGGTGACGCACAAGCTAGCACGAATGGGCACCAGCGCGAGCGCGACACACGACGGGGACGGGGGGCCCGCCACGTACGCCGGCCGTGCTCCTCCGTGGCCGGCAGAACCGGGCCGGCGACCCGACCCCCTGCCTCGCTTCGGTCATGCCCTCGCGCCCGTTCGTGCGTGCGCCAGCCCCGAATTTCGGCTTTGCCGAGCGGCCATTCTCCTCCGCCACCTTTCGTGCGCGTCGTTGAGGGCTCTACGGGTGGGGGTGTTGACCCGGCCGGCCCGCCTCGCGGAGTCAGTGTGTGGTTCGCCAAAGGTGGTAAGTAGCCGCAATCATCCTGCCATGGATTGGCTCGGCTCGGTGCACGCACACGGTCAGCGACACGCAGGGACCGCGGCCCGCTAGCTTCCGTCTAATTTGTAGTAGTAGTAGTAGTAGTAGTATGCATCTGCTCGCTAGCATGGTGGGTGGGGATATGGACGCTGTCGTTTTTCGATCCTGCGAGCGGGGGCAGTCCGTCGACCTCGCTTTATTTCGTCTCACCCCGGCGATTTGCTGTCTCTGCCACTGTCGGCCTTGTTTTTGTTGTGGGTCTGGATATATGCACGGATTAGCAACTAGCCTATTCTATATCCCCTACACGTGTCGCTGGTTAGTTGGTCGTACAAAAAGCTATGGTACACTACATGAAAGCTGTTTTATTTCTCAATCTAGTACAAGACGGCCACACATTACACTCACTAACACACGTATACATACGTGTATATATATGTTATCTACGTACGCTAAAAAATTAATCGAAGGTTTCACGACCTCTAGAACACGAGCACACGCTGTCCTACTGAACGTGTACACGCGGATACCATTTTTATTATCAGTAAGTGTGCACGTTCAACCTAAGTCGAACACGGATGAACCGGGCGCTCGACGGCGCCTCTACCAACCGAGCTATGCACAGTCCTCAAAGCAGCTTTATTTATACGGGGATTTAGTAACTTAGTAGGGTTTATAGTGCAAAGAAGCAGATTATGGCTGAGAAGTATTACATAAAGCTGATTAGTAACTCAGTAGGGTTTATTCGGGTGGTGGAGTGTGATGAGGAACTAGCTTCAATTCACACGACGGACCCTCGCATTTGTGGAACACTATATTTAAAAAAAAAATACAAAAAACACTCTTATCTTAAAAAAACACCCCCACAAACCAGAGCCTTTGTTGTAAGGTCCAATATAATCTACATATCGTCGGTTCAGGACTTCAGGTAACTGGTACATCAACAGTGGAGCATCTCTTCCGCCAAATCTTTCACAAAAGCACCTAAGCTAGACATGCCTTTTTCTTCAGTGCTCATTATCAACATGTCGACTTGTACGTGACCGTGCGGCCCTGCCCAACCCAGGTGCCTTTTATAACAGCACCGTGTGCGTGTGCACATCTTTGTGGCGGAGAGATCTATAAAACAGTCGTCCCATGACTACAATTTTAGCAGTTTTAGATCGATCGTTAGATAAAAAATTGATGGTCTAGATTTTTCAAAATATTGTTTAAAAAATACTATAGCACTATTTAATAATCTAGACCATTAGTTGCTTTGATCAACAATACTGACAATGATGACCGATACAACTGCACGTTAACCTCTCTGGCCCTAGCCCCGCTACATCACCGGCTCTTCCCAAACGATTTTGCATCGTTCTCCGTAGGCCCGTACCATCCCCACCTAATCTCCTATCATCCCTAATTAGGTAACCACATGGGTCCAGGCTCCAGCCTCTTCCAGAGAGCTACACACACAGTGATTCTTGTCTGTGATAGGACGCGTGATCGGGCGATCCAACGCCTGAAAGATTCTGTGTCCGGGTCGGTGGCTTTGAAGGTAGGATCTGGCCTATTAGGCATCTTTATCTCTTATTCAAAGGAAATTACAAATTTAACCACTCTCGTCTAAAAAAGAACAATAGGCGATAAGTATCACCTACTGTTACTTCTGATGTAGTGAAGAGGGATATATATACAATTTCATTCGAACCGAGCCTAAACATGAAACAAAATTGGTCAAGGTGCCAAATAAGCTATGCGGCTGATGGGAGCTGCCGGACACGAATCTCCCCGTCGTATATGAAAAGAAAGAAACCAATCTTTGTGTAGGCCAATGAGTCTTTGCCTTTTACATGTTTTTCTCGTTGACATTATTGATCAGGGTAGGCCATTGCCAGCGCTGTTCTGCTGAGTCCGGAGACTGGCTAAGAAGAGCAGTAAACCAGTTCTAATCCAGTCAAAATTCCCCACTTTAATCCGTGCTGATCTCAGTCGGTCTAACCACTTAGCGCCATTATCCAACTATAGTCATTATTTTCCAGATTGTCATATTATGGAGTATTGCACTAGAAGAATTGACAGGTTCGGCTGACAAGGGGGAAATATCGATAACAGAGAGAAGATAGGAGTTTATACTACCTCTTACTTCATGCCTGATGACGGCACCATAGTTGTTCTGTTTTATCTTGTTGGATTGCCTCGATCTTTTATATGTCTGCTTTCTACCGGCCGGAAAGGTGAACTATTCGTGAAAGCAAAGGAAACGAAGAAAAACCAGACGACCATCTTCTTTTCCTCTGATCATGGCATTCTTTTGCAAGGTTTCCCTTCAATCTTGTGTTCAAGATCCAAAGAGAGCACGGGGATAAGATTTCCCTGTCGTCCAAAGACGACGGCCTCGTAGCCAAGAGAGGACAGGCCTAGGCCATGGAATGAGTCCAGAATGAAGTGGATTGCGCTAGGTACGAAATGATATTAATGGCGTCTGGAACCTCAAATCGAATCCAATCGAATTTGACCTCTCCCGTAACTCCCGGAGCCTTAACTCTTTCTTTTGCATAGCCATTTCTCCCTGCCACAAATTGAATCCTGGGATGGCCATTAGACTCTTTATTCCGCAGGGGAAGTGAAGAATACAGATTTTCGGCCAAGAGCTCAGTGCATGGTTTGTGTCAACATCCTAGTGAACTTCAGATGATGCATTGCTCGACTGATCTACTGCACCTCTTTATATATTTATTTACACTAGCATAATACACCTCCGTATTTTGAACTCAAGAAGCTTGTATCTGGAGTCAACAAAATATCTCAATGTTAAACTATGTCCAAGCGACTGGAAATTTGAAAATCCAACAGCATATCATAGCCATCTCGAGCAGCTATTAGCGCATGTATCATATGAACAGCTAAGAATGTGACAACATGAAGTATTATTACCAGCAAATTATAAGCATGCAAGATTACCTCAATGGAATTGTATTACTGTGTGCCTAGAAGAGCAAATATATCTCTTCTGAAGAAAGGAGCCTTGAAAATAACATCAGAAAATAAACGTAATTTTCTTTCTTGAGTTGCTAGATGTAAAGTATACTTGCCAACTCTCCATCAAGTAAAAATAAACACATAGAATAGAAGGATTGTTCTGAAAGACTTCTATAATCACTCAGAAGTAAATAATGTGGGAGAGTTGTATGTATGTTTTATAAGGTAACATCTTGACACCATGCGACTTCAGAGGGTAACTATTTTAAAATGGATCCAGATCCTCTTAACATTCGGTTCAATTGGTATCTGTTGGTTGTTTGTTCAGGACTTCTGATGAAATCAACATCATGGATCATGACAGTTAGGATTGTCTGGAAGACTATGCTCCTGCATGCCTTTTTGGAAGGAAAAACAGTAGGGGTCTGCTATAATATATTAAAAATGCTCCTGAACACCTGACAAAACTGATGTTTGTTCCTACGAATAATATGTCGGATTATAGACTATTGGAAATTTTAGTATAAAGAACTCAACATACAAGTCAATAAAAAATGATGAAACAACTAGAAAAATCGAAATATTTCAGAGGTGTGGCATGCTAGCTAGTGGATATGTTTTTTTTTAGTTGATGAGATAATTAATGTCAAGCTGCCAACTGCAGAAGTTCATGCTCTCTTTATCCAAACAAAATTCCATTCGGGGGCCACAGTAGTGGGAGTGGCCATAAGACACCAACCTCAGTACCTGTTTTTTTTCGAGAGGTGCTTCCATGCTTTTCCTTTTGACAGTTGCACAAATATTAAAGCATGAATGAATGATAGATGGTGATTACTTACCCCTTCGCTTGCTTCAAGATTTGTGCAACTTGTATCGAAAGGGAAAGTATTGAAGCACGGCTCTTTTTTTCCTTTTCTGAAAGATACTCCCATTGCTTGAGCTCTACCAGAGAATGATAGCAGCTGTTGCAGAATAACATATATTATCCAAACATCCTCAGGATAACCGCTTCCAGCATCATTTTGCCACACTGTTCTCCTTCAGAAAATTGATTGAAACCCCAGAAGGCCAGAACTAGATCGTGCATGTTCAAATACAACTCTCTGTTGAAAATGATAAGTATCCGATCCATGATACAGTATTGCTCTTTCAAGCCATACACCTTAACTTTACAGCCCATTTCCCTTCCACAATTCACCGCAAATGGCTGTCACTGTTAGCCAACCACCATCTCTTTAAATGACCTGAGCACCTGGTGCTAGTGATGTTACTGAGGGCCCCGCACCTCATGGCCTTTTGTTTGATCGCAAATGGAGTCCTTTTGGAAGCATACTGGGACCAATACATTTAAAAAAGCCGGCACAATAATAAAACATTAAATGATGTCCATCAAGACCTTTGGTACTCTAGTCTCATGTATGTGCAAGCACTGTTGCTGTCCCTGGCTTATGTGCATCCAAGAAGCGCAAAAAAGCAATTTGAACATTGCAGAAGTGCCTGTACAGTTCCATAATCCTTGCACACTATAAATCCAACCCACTACCCGCTTTTTTATTTCACAAGCCTCTCCTCACTCCATTTCATAGCTCGAGTGAGCATGTACGCTGCTGAGATTGCTAGCATTCCATACTTGTCGCCTGCAAGTGCAGCTGCTTTCAAACCTCATTACCATGTAGCTACGAATGGCTTCCTCTTCCAGTATAACAGCCTTCTGGTGCCTCAAGCTACATCCTACCAACATGTTGCCCACCTGGTCCATGAAACTAGTCTTCCAGTTGGAAATAAATACAATTCAGATGAGTCAGATGACTATCAACGCAGCCTTGCAGAAGAGCGCAGGAAGAGAAGGATGATATCCAATAGGGAGTCTGCCCGGCGATCACGCATGAGGAAGCAGAAGCAGTTGAGTGAGCTCTGGGCGCAGGTTGTCCACCTCCGCAGCACCAATCGTCAACTCCTTGATCAGCTGAACCATGTCATCAGGGACTGTGACCACATTCTCCATGAAAATTCTCAGCTGAGAGACGAGCAGGCCAAACTGCAGAAGCAGCTTGAGAAGCCCCCTGTAGAGAACAGAGAGTAGCATCCTGGGTCCTGACACTTGAGGTGTCCAGTATTACAAGATTAGATACTATAATATGAGTACTTAAATTAAGAGGCTTCTTCATTTTATTCGAAGGCTTTCATTTTTGTATCTTTGCTCTATGTTGGATATCAATGCTAGCATTTAGCGGTGAGTTCCCCAGTTTGTTTCATTATCTTCTGTCAGATGTCACAAAAGAAAGGACGGAGTACCAACGAACTTGGCAAAATTATTACTTTTTCGAAAAACTACAAAAATATTTCTTAGAAAAAGGCTCTACAATAAAGTTATTAGAACAGTCAATAATTTGCTAAAACTGACCGATGAGCCACTTAATTTCACAAATGGAGTATGTGACTAGAGATGGACAAAATAAATTCAAGAAACTCCCTGTAATAAAAAATAGCAACCACATTGAATATCTTATAGGGAAATGCATTAGGCAAAATTCTCTTTTGGCTATAAGAAAAGGAAGGGTACAAAAAAAGGGATTTTTTCTATAATATTCTATTTTTTTACCAAGAGTGATCATATAGGATGCTGAAAATTTGATAAACTATACAAAACGGAACCAGTGCTGCAATAGTAGGTTTCTCAAAACAGTATTATGAAGCGGTAATTGACATAAAGCAGATAATATCCGTATGTCCTGATCAACTCTAGAGAAAGCTATGGTACAGTTACTCACAAAGTCACAATAGGTAGTGGAGCATTTCCATAAAAAGAAAAGAAAGAGGCCGTCCAAGCACTACTAAGTGCAAAATTAGTTACCTATCTTTCCCAGCAAAATCAATTGCCCGCACAGTTTTAGTTCCTGAATTGGTGGCATTGCAAATCCCAACCAGCCAAATCTGACAAATGATCGGTGTATGTTAATGGTGCGGATCAGATTACTAGAGCTCCTATCATAACGCTATTTGTTACTGGGGCTCCATACTTAAGACACCTCTTGGACTTGGAAGTCATGCTACAAGCCCTTCAAAAACATGAAACCAACCAGAATATGGTAACATACATAAGATATCAGCAACAAAGAGTAAATGGGAGCTATAAGGGGCAAGAACAAGCCCACCAAAAAAATCAAGATTCCTTGCATTTTCAGAATGGGAATTACAACATTTTGATAGGCATCAGTACAAAAGAAAAAAAAAAGAATGATACAATGCCAAATGTATTGTATTAATCCCAGGCCTACCTGGCTCTAGGTAAGGTGGATGTGTATTGACATGTTGATTTTTTTTCCCCTTCTCCTATCTATAACTGTTTGGAAAACATAGGGTACCGACTGGAACTCTAGTAGAATCAATCAAAATAGTTTACTATGTCTTTTATGAGCAAGAAGAGCTGGTTTTCTCCTGACATATTTTCCAATCTTTCAAACAAGATTCCATCCATTCTAGCTTGGACTCCATTTAGGGAGGTGATGTCCTGGATCACTCCCTTCACTGCCCTGTCAACTCCAAGCAATGAACCCCCAATGCCTGACAAGATATCCGGTAATGTTGGTGAGGGTTTTGAGATCTCAACTAGCTGGACCTGCATTGTTCAGCAAACAATCAGCATCTCGATTATCTGGAAGGTGAACCCCAATTATGTATTTCTTTCACTTGAAAAATCTCCATGAATACTGCAAGCTTGCAACATTTGCGGAGAAGTGAAAATTTCAAAACTAGGAGAGCAGAATCTATTGGGAATTCAAACTGAAACAGCTGAATGAACGTGCAAAACATTGCTATTTGCTGAAGTACACTGCCCTTGATTACTTCATCAGAATGTCAAGCATTGAAAAATGATAAAGACAACTTAAGGCAATTGCTAGAACCATAGAATTACAGAATTGAATGTAGTTCTGAGATCATTCAACCCATTCATAAAACCTAAATACACTGACATATATGTGCACATATATGTGCACGGGAGGACTTTATTCAATAAATACTCATTATTTATAGAAGAACCAACCTTTTTATCCTGTGGTATATTAGCTTTCTGTTTTGCAATAGCGAGAGCTTGTGAGAATCCACCTAGTGAATCAACCAACCCTCTTGAAGCCGCATCCTGGCCGCTCCACACCCGACCTTGTGCAACAGTCTCCATCTGATCAACCTGGTGGCACAAGAACTCAGCACATGCTTGAAGAAATATGAGCCGCTCAGTATCTGAGGTCAATCCTTACACTCATTGAGCGTGACATGGCTGCTTTATCTCGAAACAATGCATAAGCATTTTGTGCTGACTTCTCAAAAAGTTCTGCCTCATCTGGTCTGTGGAAATATATCACATTCTTCAAACACAAAATGGTTCACATAATAGTGAAGTGTAAAGCATAAAACAACAAATCTAGAACCCATCACAATATTAGTAGGCTAGTAGCACAGATGGCCAGGTCCATTCGTAGTAAAATAGTCATCTAGCTGCACTGATGCTCCATTTTAGTGGAAGAGAAATGTGGAAATGTTGGATGGAAATTATTTTAGTGGGAGGGAAATGTGCAAATGCTGGATGGAAATTAGGCAAAAGAGTTTAAACTTGTTAGCTAAAAGATAATGTAAATTGCAGTCATCTTCTTTGCAACCGTGTGGCAATCGTCTTGCCCTTGTTTCTTGTAACCTCCCTTCATGAGGATTCTTTGTTAATGCAACAGAAATAAAGCTCTCAGTTTTTTCTAAAAAGAACCATGCTAGACGGAAAGAAGTTCTCTTTCTTTTTTTCCGTTTCCAACTAAACAGAGCATAGATGTTCATGGACTTAAGTCAATTCTAAAAACAAAGATGACATGGTCTATTAAGTAATACGGTTAATTACAAAATAACTGACCTAATAAACGACAGTATAAAAGTCAATATTCACTTAATTAGATTTTAAAATTAAAATCTGACGATGACAAAACTAAACAAAAAGATCGAGCAGGAACAATCTACTCAATCTATGATGAATTCACATGATAAAACCAGTTCTTCACTTGTCTAAAAATGGCATACTGCAGACACATTGAATCATTCAAATTATACCACAACTCCAATGACTGCGTCCATGTTATTATTGTTACTTAACGTATTGTTCAACAGCGTTGTGATGAACGAAGTGCCAATCATACCTTAAAGGGCGTTGGTCAGCAGCATTAAGCTCCGCAAATCTACCCTTAGATAGAATTTCTTTATTGAAGTCAATCCTCTCATACAGCTTTTGAAGGCAGAACTTCCCTGTTCTTTCAATACACCAACATTAAAATAGAAATAAACACACAACAACAGCTAAATTAACTGTCTAAACTCCGAAATAGAGCAGAGTAGATCCAAGTTCAAAGTTGAGACCACTGCAGGAGAATCAACTTAGATCTGATGTGGAAGACTTATTGCTAGTCTAGCACGACCGCAAGAACACAAGATAATAAGGATCACCTGTAACAACTCCAATTGATCCTGTTAAAGTAAGTTTCTCAGCAACAATAACTGGTGCAGCCATCGCCATATAGTATCCACCACTTGCAGCAACATCAGACATGGAAGCAACCACAGGCTTGGAGTCAGCTAGAAGTCGAATTTCCCTCCACATCCTAGTTCAAATAAGAATAATAAATACATAACTGAAATTATATGCTGCGGCTACTGGACAGATAAAACCTGAGGCATAACTTACAGATCAGAAGCAAGAGCATCACCGCCAGGGCTGTCTATGCGGAGGATAACAGCTTTATACTTTTCTGACTCTGGAAAGGGTAATAAATTTCTTCTTAAAAAAGAATAGAATTATTCTGTTACGAAACAGGTGAACTAACAGAAGTTTGCACCATATGTAAATGCTCATATAAGCTATAACAAGTGCTTGTACAGTCCATGCTCTGTGCAAATGGAAGAGGGAAATTTTATCTATAAATAAAATAAGGAACTGAGCCCAGTTTAAAGAATGTTCAGATGTATTATATTTTTGTAACAAGTCTCAGTCTCTCGGTTTTGAGAATCCCTCTTAGGTTTGCTCAAAGCCTCAAATATAAGGTAATAAAGGTGGGAGATTTCCATACAATGATTTATCTAGGTTTCCCTTGACGAGTGATTTTTTTAAAAAGAAAGCTAGCAGAGCTTTGTAAAGATATTTTTCAGGTGTTATTAATCTTTTTAAAATTATTTATGCAGATTGAGTTCAGTTGGTTAAAAAAAGAGTATGATCTCACAGAGAAAACACTATTAGCTTTGCATCCCCACTAAACTTTCTGGTTCATTGTTCAAGTCCAGTTTTTCCATAACCACAATGGTTTTAACAAGCTGAGTAATTAATTCCTACAAATGTCCTCCAAATCCAATAACCAACCATGACTTGTTTTGTTTAACCTCCTTTCCCTTGATAACTGGGAATTTGCTACAGTACACCTCTTTTATAAAAGTTTACGAATCTTAAAGCAAAGTAGTTAACATTAGGTGGTGCAAATCTGTACTAACCTATATAAAAACAAATATAATTGAATTGAATATCAGATACAGATATAGTCTTGGATATTAGGTAGGACCAAATCATCAATTTGATTTGCTTTTTAGCTTATGCATCTTTGTCCCCATCTAATATTAACTACTTTGCTGTAAGATTCGTAAACCTTTTTAAAGATAGGTGTACCAAAGCACTAAGAAAAATGCATCGTAATGTTTTCTCCTGATGAATTTTATTAAATATTTTGGCTCAACAGGCTGTTAACAAAAGAGAGTTACAGGAAGGTAAGCACAAATTGTGTGCTACGTGGAAATTCAGAATCCAAATCTAATCTGTTTAAAATTGCAGAATACCTGAGTGCTTGTTGGTATTAAAAGAATTTTGAGATAGGACAGTAAGACTTTAGGGATTTCAAATCAAAGACAATAACCCTACTCATAAACTTCGAATCAAATTTACATCTGACAAAGTACCAACTGATTGTTGATATAACATATCAAAATTACCTCTGACAGTACGTATCTTCTCGATTAACTGCTCAGCAATAATGCCCGAACTAGGAACACTCAATGGGCTGCGAGTTCGTGTTATGCTTCCAGATGCTCTGATAACTGCAATTTGTTCTCCTCCTCCTTGTAACCCAAGAGTCCATTTACTTACGCGAGAATATTTGCTGGTAAGGAGAACCAATGTCAGTTCATTAAATGAAAAAATTGAGTACATAGGTGTTGAATTTCCAGATTAATCAAGCAACATCAAATAATAACTAAGAAAGCAAGTGTGCCAAAAAAATCAATAATCACTTCATGGTACAAGAAACTGAAGAAAGGGAAACTGCAACATTTGATATACAACAGGACCCTGGTTTCCCATAACCAGACTAGGTACAATTTGGCCAGTTAGATCCAAAGAGGACCTCTATTTATGGCTATCTTGCCCACAATGTTGTAACAGTGTTTATTGTGTATATTTGAAATATCTATATTAAAATAGCAAGAAAAAATCAAACAAAACAGGGACTGGGAAAATACTGAAAACTAGTTGGTTTCCACTGATTTTCTGGAACTATAAATGTATAAGATACCTGTAGTCAACCATACGCAGGCTTTTCTTGTCTTTCTGTCCTACTCTCTCCTTCAACATTGTCATTACCTATTGAATAAGACAATACCAAAAAAGACAATAGCAGCCAATATCTTTTTCAAAAAAGTGAAGAAAATAAATATTTCAGTATGCAAATTCAAATAAATAATTCAGCATGGAAATTTCATATCTACTTTCTCAGTTTGTCAAGTCACATATCCTGAACATGCCCATGTATGCATAAAGAAACTCCAAATAAGCTTGCGTTATCACTTTACCATATGCAGAAGAAAAATAAAGTTAATTACAAAAGGGGGCATATCATATTTTTATTTTTACTCCTCATAATTCATAAACACATTTGGGTTTAAGACTTTTGTTTATGGGACTTTTTTTTTGGGTTTAAGACTTGAACAAACAAAATGCTAAAGATAATTTCAGTGGAAGAAAGAAAGTAATTGCCTTGCAATAGCTCCTTCCTTAACCTTCAGAATTTGGTGCTGACACATATTATAGCATGACTCTTAGGGCTTGTTTAGATATGAGGATTTTCTTAATCCTTAGGATTTAGCTCAAATTCTAAACAAATCCCAAAAAGTTCCCATCATGCAATCACCCCCTTAAGATGGAAGATTTGACTCGGGGACAAAAATGCTTTGCGTTATCTCCTCAGGTATATGTAACTATTTTTGGAGTCATGAAACAGAGACTGCAAATAATTTGTTGCTTGCTTAGATTTGATTGTACAACAGACGAACCCATTGTTGAAACCTGAAAATTCACTTTACTCTCCTAATACAAATTAAACATGGAAGTGGGCAAAAGATGCATTAGTAACTATACTTATCTCAATTAAGTTTTTATGAAATTTACTTGGCACCTTAGTAAACAACTAGTGAAGGAATTTGTACCTCGTCATCATACAGTAAATCTGTTATCCAACCTCCTTCCTTAAGTCTGGCAACCTGATAGACTCCTGAATCAATAAATTCCTCGATTTCTTCTTTTTTCTTCCCTATAGAAGAAAAACTCTAATGACAGCTTTTCCTTTAAATATTTGAAACAGATTTATTGAAATTACCATGTATGGAAGATATTGTATCCAGCCAGTTTCCATAAATATTGTCAAGCAGTGTGGCCAGCATCTCCCTAACTTCATTTGACATGCTCTTCCGTGCAAGCTGATCCCCGGCACTTTTGTAGCGACCAATTCGTTGAATTTCTGGTTCTATTCCAACTTTCTCAAGAACACCTTACCAATCGAATTACAAAGTATTAGCTACCCTGAAAGGAACTTAGCTGCATTCAGGTTGTTTTATTTTGTGGAACAATAACACATAGGATATGGCCAAGCTTACTAAACTTGGTTCACAACAAGAAGTGAAGCTATCAGAAATGCATTATACATTATAACAGAATGAAGGATTGTTGCTGAACAAATCCATCTAATCAGAAGAATAACAGCTGTAGTTTTGTTGCACCATAAAACCACTAGAAATCAACACCACCCTTTCTACTGCTAACAAGTGAAATTTTGAAACAGGTTTGAGGATCAGCATAAAACAATACTTATTGTTCACGATGCATTTAACCAATAACCATATCAACAAAGCAGAAGTTTCATGTCATTGTCGCACATGCACTTACCTCTGAGAAATGTTTGCTGAACAGTTAGACCAAACAAAGCAACATAAGCACTTGGCGGTGCATACAGCTCACCACACGCACAAGCAAGGTAGTACTCTTTCTCCCCACAAACAGGCATGTAACCAACAACAAATTTACCTACAAAAGCATCCAACAAATGTTCATCATCCGATAGGCATGTACAGAAAAAAGACACCAAATTCAGCATAGCTTCTGATTACCAGACTTCTTGAAATCCACAATGTGCCTTCTGATCTCATCTACCTTCCCCCACCCACATCCCAGCGGTTCTATGTGCAGATAGATCCCTGATATTCGTGGGTCATACGCTGCCTTCACAAAATTCTCGCAGATTTGTGGCAACGACAGCCCTGACGAGAAGCGCGTCTTCAGCTGATCGGATATCTGCCGCCATAAATACACACGATAAAAAACCAGAGTCGCATAATGCAATAGCAAAATTGACAAATGTTGGAAAATCAGAACAAGTCTAGATTACAACAGAATGACAAAAAAAAAAATAGTGACAAGCACGCGTGAGTGAAGCGAACACTAAAAAATTATCTAGAATAGCAAAAGTAAAAAATTACTATCATTGAAAAATCAAGGCGTCTGTGAGGATAAGACTTTTAAAATGCACGAAATGAGCGAATCGCACCGCGCCCCGAAGCTTCATGTTGAGGACGCTGCCCTTGCGGATGCGCTTCCACGGCGGCTCCACGAGCATGCGGAGCTTCACCGCAAGCTGGCCCCCCCACCCGACCTCCTCCACATCGAACGCCGGCACCGCGGGGGGCAGCTCTTGGGCCTCGCCGGCGGCCGGAGGCGGCTCCTGCTTGGTGGGACCGGGGGAGGACTCGATGGCGCGGACCGGGCCGCGGAGAGGCGACGAGAGGAGGCGGCGGGCGGGGGAGGAGAAGGAGGCGGAGTAGCGGTGCATGGAGGGAGAGAGGAGGAGGGTGGTGGTGGCGGAGACCAGGGAGCGGTGGTACGGCGCCGAGCGCAGCACGAGGAGCCTCGCCATTATTAGGGAAGCTTCGGGAATGAAGGAAAGGGAGCCGAGCCAAGCCCTCGTCGCGGGGTCGGGGGGTAGGGGATGGAGTGGAGTGGAGGGAGGGAAAGGGAGCGGGGCGGAACGGAAGGGGAAGATTGTGTTGGGGGTATGGTGGACCGGGTCTAGGGATTATGGGTCGGGAGTAGAGCGGGCGGGGGATAGGTCCGGGGCGGTTGGTTTGGCGCCACGTTGAGCCCCAGTTGAGACGGAAAGAAAAGGAAGGATATAGATAGTGTTGAGAAACTACCCCGGTCGTAAGGTCAGCTGCTATAAGCTTTGTCACTAGATTTTTATTGATACTGTGGAGAGCCAGAGGAGTTGAAAAGAGAGTGTAGTGGTCTCGTTGCAAGGAGACGATTATAATAGATAGTATAAAACATTAATGTATAAATTATTGTTTATAATAAATAATTTTTCATATCATAATTAAAAAGATTGTGAATCTTATACAGATAACCTTAAAATGTTATCTGCTATAGATAACAAATGAAGAACAATCGTAAATAGATGAACACAGGATATGGGGAGATAGACTCTTCTCTCTTTATTGATTAATAGATTCGCTTATATAATGGGGTACTATATTTATACCCATAAGCCCTAAGGGTAGTTTCAGAATTCATCTATCAAAACTAAGAGTCTGGATGTATCTCAACAACTAAGATCAAGAATCCTGTTATATCTCAGCACTCTCCTTGAACAAATATTGCATAATGCATATACCTCATCAAAAATTTCTCCTAAAATCCAGTGGAAAAAAGGATGTGAAAAAGAGTTCATTGCACCCGCATATTGTGTTACACTTGTTGTTTTATTAAAGACCTTCATATGATAAAAATTTAGAAAAATTCACTAAGGGAGAAAGAGTGTAACTTATAATCTTCTGGACTAGGGTAGTATCTTCAGAATTATAGTAAGGGTTATGGTTCATTTACTCCCCCTAAACTATGCATATCTCTAAGTCATCTCATTTCAATGCCACGAACATACATTTAGAAACTGGATGTTGGCAAAGACTTAATGAATAGATCAGCCAGATTTCACATGGCTTTGTTTGTAGGATCTTTACCTCACCATTCTTCTGGAGTTCACGAGGATAGAAAAGTTTAGGTGCAATATGTTTCATGATATTCCATTTTACATAACCCATTTACATTTGTGCAACACAAGCAATGTTATCTTCATAGATAATTGTATGGGTATCGATGGTATTAATGTCACGTGACTTCTGGATATGGCTAATCACATGTATTAGTCAAACACATTCGCGTGAGGCTTCATCTAATGCTATTATCTCTGAGTAGTTGGTGGAGGTAGCTACCAAGGTTTGCTTAAAAAACTGCCAAGAAATGGTTGTACCATCACAGAGAAACACAAACACATGCTGATATTTGGCACTGTGGGATCAAACAGATAGCAACATTTGTATATCCCACCATGGTCAAATCTTGATCCTTCCGGTAAAATAAGTCAAGATATTGTGCACCTTGGAGGTATCTAAATAAAGTCTTGACACCAGTCCAATGTCTTTTGGTTGGAGCTCCATTGTATCTAGATAGCAAATTTACTGCTATGCAATATCAGGCTTAGTGCAATTAACAAGATACATAAATGCTCCTATGTCGCTTAAGTATAGAACTTCAGGTCCTAAGATTTCCTCATTTTTCATCCTCAGTTTGAATGGGTCTTTATCTACTTTAAGAGATCTTACTACCATGGGGTCTTCAAAGGATGAGTTTTATCCATATTGAATTTTTTTCAATACCTTCTTGGTATAGGTAAACTAGTGTATAAATTTTTTTTATGGGAAATGCTCTAGTTGCAAACCTAAGTAATTTTTGGTTTTATCCAATTCTTTCATCTCAAACTCCATCATAAGTTAAGAATCTGCTTTCTTTACGTCTTTCTGTGGTTCTGATGATATTCAGATCATCGATATAGACTGAGTTGATACATAATCCATTATGTGACTTCTTTATGAACACCCATTTACAATTGTCATTAGAGCAGTGCTTCCATGCTTTTTCTCTCAATACAAGTTGCACAAATCTTGAAGCAAACAAAAGGGTAAGTAATCACCATCTACCCTTCATTGATGCTTTAATATTTGTGCAATTTTAAAAAAGAAAAGCATGAAAGCACCTCTCTTGTCATTATTGGAGTAACTTTTATTCAGGAGGAACTCACTAAGTCGGTTGTACCATATTCTCTCCGACTGTTTTAATTCCTATAGCAATATTTGTAGTTTGACGTTATACATGTTGCGATTACTTTTATTACGATATAAAATTTTAACTCCTTTAGGGACTCTCATATAAATATCTCTATCTAGAAGCCTATATAAATATGCGGACACTACATCCATCAACTGCATTGTCAAGTTTATATAGCTGCCATTGATATTAATATCGAAACATTATTCCACTCATTACAGAAGAATAAGTTTCATCGTAATCGATGTTGGGTCTCTGCGTGAATCCTTGTGCTACGAGCCTCATTTTGTATCTCACCACCTGTTTATTTTCATTTCTCTGTTAGATAAAAACCCATTTTGCTCATACAGGCAACACTTTAGGAGGTGTTGGTCAACACGGCTGCATACCTTCTTTTTGTTAAGTGGGCGCAATTCTGCCTCAATTGCTTCTTTCTATTTGACTCAATTTGAGCGTTTCTAGTACTCTGCTATAGACTTTGGTTCTAGATCCAAATCAAGAGTTTTAGCAATTTCTAAGGTGAGTTTTTTTGTCATGCTCACGCTACTTGAGCATAAGTATGGAGACTAGAGGAGAGGGGCGCGATGGGTAATTTTCCAAAAATCTGACTTGCCTGGAGTTGCACTAACGGAGATGACGGAAGTGGCACAAAGTGGGCATAGAGTAGAAACTCAGGAGGATGTAGGGGATTGAACTTTTTTTAGTGGCATAGAAGAGATCGTGAAAACTTTGAGTGGCATATTAGAAATTTTCTCAAACTAAGAAGCACATGTAACATCTATAAGAAATAGAAACAATGCATAGCTTTTCTTTGAAAGAGATAAAGAAATAAGATTGAGCAACATGCATTTGAGCTTTTTCCTAATTTAAAAAAGATTAACAATCAAATTGATCAATTTCAAGCAAAAAAAATATTCAAGTTCAACCATGATAACTATTATAATTATAATTTAAGATAGGCTTCTTTCATAGATTATAGAGACATGCACAACTAAAAGCAACAGTGGCGCTAGCTATAAAATGGAAGATTGTTACCTGTCACTATCTGTCACATCAGCGTTGCAACAAGATGGGATGCCTACCTTTGCTCTTTTATTACTGTGGATTTGATCTAACTAAAAATACATCTTATACTTGCTAGATACAGAGCGGACGATGGCATGCGAAATCGATTGACGTGTCAGAACATACTACAAATCACAACAAATGCACCATAACGCTTCCTAGCATACAATCATAAGTAACGAGAAGTAATGCACGAGTACATGATTGCGCTACAAACCGAAACGCAATTTGACGAGGTTTAGTTGAGCTTTCCATGGCCAGTCCAGTCCAGTCCGACTCCGAGCGAAACTTGACCGAAAAATTTTAGGAAGCACCCTCCCAAGTTCCAACATTCTAGAACGGGGCCGCCTATTCTGACAAGCTTGGAAAGCGTCGCGCGCATGTCCCGGCCGGGTCATCCGTTCGTCTGGCTGGACTCGAATCGATATAGCAGCCGCCGCGCCACTTACCGAACCGTCGAGCACCTCCTCCTCGAAGCGCAAAAAAGGTCTTCGATCGCCTCCCCTCCTCCGCCTCCACTCCGACCACCCAGCTCTCCGCCGGCGAGCTGCGATGGGCATCCCGCAGATCGACTGGGAGGCGGAGAGCTACCCCGCCCTCGCCGACTTCGCGGCGCTCCCCTTCTTCCTCGCCTTCTTCCTCGCCGTCCGCTTCCTCCTCGACCGCTTCGTCTTCGGGGTTGTGATAGCGTACACGATCTTCCTCTCCCGCTCATTTTCGCGTCAAGTTTTGTTTTTGTTCGCCTCCTCTGGTCAAACTTTGAGGCGGTGCTTAGCCATTTTGTTACTAGAGTAAGTTTCGCGGTAACTATTTCACTTAGAAGGTGCTAGTGTGGTCATAATTGACACAGGGTTGGTAAAGTGAAAAAATTTAGCCATCAGTAAAATGTTAATTTGTGTGGTTATCTCTAGCGGTTTTGGTGGCTATTTGGCAAAAAAAAATTCGAGGCAACGAAATGGAAGGTTGACAAGGGGATGCACCAACTATTTTGTAAAGTTGCTTTTTGTACACATCCCTACACCTGATCACTTTTAATTGTTCAAACAATCTGAAGAATATTATCTGTGAATTATTTGTCACCGTCCACTATGAACTACTACTACTTTCTTTAGGGAAGACTATGAACTAATTATCACCTGCTTTTCGTCTACAGTGGTTAGCCAGGAGACTAATTTTCGAGAAGGGGGATGAAAAGCTTGACCTTGAGACATATGCAGGCAGGAGAAAGATCAGGAAATTTAAGGAATCGGCTTGGAAATGCATATATTTCCTTTCTGGGGAATTATTGGCATTGTATGTGACATACAACGAACCATGGTTCATGAGCACAAGAAATTTCTGGGTTGGACCGGGAGACCAGGTTTGGCCAGATCAAAGAATAAAGTAGGTTACACTTATTTTCCCCCTCTTTATTAGAATGTTTTGTTTGCAACAAGTCTCAATAATTTATTTCTTTTCTCCAGGCTTAAACTCAAGGCCGTCTACATGTATGTTGCTGGTTTTTATACGTACTCAATTTTTGCCCTTCTGTTTTGGGAAACAAGGCGCTCAGACTTTGGTATATCAATGGCTCATCATGTATCAACTGTTTTTCTCATTGCACTTTCTTACATATTCAGGTATGTTAGCTATCTGGATATTTGTCAAGATGATTTACGTTTAAATCAAAGTACAGTGCCTTCTCATAGTTGTACCAATGTTGTAAACATTACTCAGACACTATTTAGTATCTCTGCTTCTTGTATTAATTCAAGTGCTGAGAATTGGACTTGCTAGGGTGCGAGAACAAATGCATGTGGATGTTAGCCTTTGGGTGTGTGGGCATTGTGCAACTGGGCACGCCTGTAAACCTGCAACAAGTGCAGCTTCCTTTTTAATGGAAATGGAAGGGTTAACTCCTACATCAATATAATGTACACATATTAAAATTCAGACTTCACAATACATAATGTCTTACATTTGGGTATTCTTTCTAATATGTTTACAGATATAGCTGCGTGAATCATATTTTGTATTTCCCCATATTTGCATTGCTTGTTTGTCTGAATCATATTTGCCTTTACTAGCCTTTGATGACATTCCTCCGTAATCTTAGGGAAGTTTAGCTGAAAACCTTGATTGAACCAATCGTTAAGAACATGAGGCGCGGAACAACTTTGCTGCTTCTAGAAGGGCAGTATAATGGATAAATAGAATGAACAATGGAATGCAACCTTAAAGCAATGTTTAGGAATATTTACTTGATTGTATAGCTGTCATTTTCTTTTCTTTTCTTGGTAGAGAACACAGCAGGTTAGATCCTTACATCTTTAACTATGTGAATATGAAATTGGACTGTGCGGTTTATATCCCAGTGGTGAGTACATAAGAATTTAGCAGTTATCTGCTTTTTGAATGCTTCGTTGTCAGTTACTTGTTAGAACCAATATCATCTGAAATTGTCTTTCTTTGATATTGCTGAATTGATTTAGTTTCCTAAACAGATTTGCACGCGTGGGTTCTGTTGTCCTTGCCATTCATGATGCAAGTGATGTGTTCCTGGAGTTGGGAAAGATTTCTAAGTACAGTGGCTGCGAGTTGCTTGCTGATGCTTCATTTCTTCTTTTTGTTAGTTCTTGGGTAGTCCTTCGCCTGATATATTTTCCATTCAGGATTCTCTGGAGCACAAGGTAAATATGAGTAACTGTACTTAAGGAAACTCTACAATGTCACTAAAACTTGCATTTCTTTTAAAAATTTCAGCTATGAAGTTGTTCTGACTTTGGACAAGGAGAAGCATAAATTTGATGGGCCAATATACTACTATGTGTTCAACAGTCTTCTCTTCTCCCTCCTTGTTCTACACATATATTGGTGGGTCTTAATGTATCGAATGCTTGTGAGGCAAATACAGTCTAGAGGGCATGTTGGGGATGACATCCGATCTGGTAGGTCTCTTTTTCTTAGATTGTTATAATATGGGGTCGAATTTGATAAAGTTTTTTAGTTGAATTTTGGTTAAAGTGGAGTATACCATCACTTCTTAGTATATCAGCCTTGTAGATACTGGTATTTAGGGTCATTCATTATCCATTACAGTCTAAGTCACATAATATAGGGCTCAAATTTACTTATGTATCATGAGGTTCACTATTTCCCCCATTCATGTAGATTCTGAAGGTGAAGAGGAACATGAAGATTGATTGAACCTTCTAGATTCTGAAGATGAAGAGGAACACGATGATTAATTGATCTGTTTTAGCTGCTTCATTATGACATAAAGCTGAAATAATACAATGCTGTGCTCCGGGTTCAAATTGTTCTTCATAGGTAATGATATTTTAATGTCCTTCTCTGGGTGAACTTCACAGAAAGATGTCACACAAGCATTGTCCATTTATGTAAACTTGGGTCGAATTGTTTAGTATCACACAATACTCAATGGAAAACATGAGCTGTGTACATATCTGCCTCTATCCTGGCCCTTCGAACTTCAAATCTATGCTAGTTTCTAGTTAAGTTGCTCGGGATAGCACATCAGCATAATGCCATTTATGCGCCTTTTCTCAAAGCTAGAATTCATGTTTGCTAGCAAAGAAGCATAATTCAATTTATGTCCCTTTCGCAAAGCTAAATGTTAGAAGCACAGTTGGCGAAAATTTTATATTTTTCACTACAGTGGCCAAGATATTTCATTATGATTTCCTTACATGTTTTTAAATTGATTGATGTAAACTGTGATCAAAATTTTGTCTGAACCAGTACATATCATTTCTCTGCCTGAACACATGTAGCTTTCAGCTTGTTTGGTTCACATCCCAAGTTGAAATGATGTTCTGACATGAGATGTTGCTAGAAACCTTTTGATTTTGCAGTGCTGTACAATTGAAGATTTTGTGTTTCAGATAGGAAGTACTAGAACTGCCTGTCCAGTGTCCAGCTATTAGATGGTTCATATTACCTAATTATTTCATAATTATATAGCAATTTTGTCCTTAATCAACTTTTGTGATTGTTATTTTCTGCCAGAACAGTCAATAGCTTTCTCTCCAACTATCAATTCTTTATTGCTTTGCTGTTTTCAGAATATTGGCATTCATCATCATCGGGTACTACAACAGTACATTCCGAAATTTATACTTTCATGATTCACATGGGAATTTTATGTCAATCGTAGACTTGCATCTTTTTTCTTCTATGTTCGTCTCATTTCATGAAATTACCGGATTCGAAGAGTAAATGACTAAAATGTTCATGTTGTTTATTTTTTATTTCATATGAACAGGCTACTTGCTAGTCTTAGCAGTTCATTTAAATATTATGGTCCGAGTGTTATCTCAGAATCACATTGGCAGTTTTCGATATATGATGCCTGTGCAATTCGCACCAAACATAGTTGAAATTGATCTAGCTTTGTTATGTGATGCTATCCAGTATACCTGATTATTAGTTTTAGTTGGATGGCCTGTAAGATGATCTTGTGTGATAACCCAGAGGGTTATCAGTTTAATTAAATGATTAATTAAACAATAAAAATGTGATTAGGCAAGAAAAATAAAATGTAAGGATTAGAGAGTGCCATCAGTCCCATAGTGAAGGTATCGCTCATCGAGGTACCTGATCTGTCCGGGGCCCAGACAGGCACCTCTCGCTAGTTTTCGGATTCATCATTCGGCGCTTTAGAACTTACCTGATACGGTTGCGGGTACCGTTAGTGAAAATAGTGAAAAAGGACCATAATGCCCTTAGAGCCCATAGGGTGCAGTAAAGGCCCAAGGGTATGAGAGGTAAAATGGCAGCTAGAGAGTGAATAAAGCCAGTGCATCCCCAGCCAAGAGCCAGCCCAAAGCCAGTTCATTCGGCCAGAGCTCCCATTGCACACAAACCGAAACCAGCAGCAAGCAACCAGCTCACACCCTGCCATTTCTCACCCCAAACCGAAGCATCCAAGCTAGCCTCCACATTGGTCCAGCAAGAATGCAAGAGCACAGCAAGCATTAGTGCCCAACCGAAGCAACAAGGAGACAGCCAGAAGGGAGGAAGGAGGCCACTAGAAGTGAAGAGGAGAACCTCCAGAAGTGAAGTGAAGGCTTCCTGAAGCAAGAAGGCCAACACCAGTTCCCACTCACCATCACCAACTTCATCCACCCCATTGCTAGCTTCCAACCAAACCCCATGTGCATTTTGCTCTCATACTAATTGTTAGGGCTCTGATACCACTTGTTAAGGGAGGAAGGAGGCCACCAGAAGTGAAGGGGAGAACCTCCAGAAGTGAAGTGAAGGCCTCCTGAAGCAAGAAGGCCAACACCAGTTCCCCCTCACCATCACCAACTTCATCCACCCCATTGCTAGCTTCCAACCAAACCCCAGGTGCATTTTGCTCTCATACTAATTGTTAGGGCTCTGATACCACTTGTTTAGGATAGATGCACAACAAAATAATTGGAGATAGGATTTAACGTGAAAAAACCCTTGCGGGAAAAAACCACAGGAAACAATCCACTATAATGTTTCAAAATTACAAGTACAGGGGGTTAGCTTATATAGCCAAAGAGTCCTAGTTGTAAACGATTTGGACTAACAACATATTTGGATAGAACCAAAAGATACGATAAGTTGAGATATTGAGTTATCTCCAACAAACCTCCCTTTAACTCAATATCTATAACGAAGTTGTTTCTAGAAAACCCTAAGGTAATTAAGCATATGAATACAAGTGCGTTAAAAGTCCAAAGGACTACTGAACGAGGAAGACTGGAACAGTCAAGCCAAACACTTGTAGTGCGAAAAACCTCAATGGGTATGAAAGGCTGGAACAGTCTTATCCAAATGCTTCTGATGAAATGAGATTGAGCAAACCGCTAGAAGGTAGTGAGAAAGACTGGAATAGTCAATCCAAACATACAGCTATAACAAAGCAGACGAAGAATCTGGGACTTCAGTGATTCATAACCCCTGTAAAGTCTGAGTCTGTGCAACTGATCTCCTGAAACAAACGCTCAATCATCAAACGGCATAAACCAAGACATCACCTGAGGTGCTGGATAGATAGTGAAGAACTCATAACATGGTCTTTTGACATGCTCCACATAGAACATAAAATTCGGCAATCTGCCTACTGAAAATCCATAATATGGTAGAAACTGCTCTTGCAAAAATGCCAAGATGAAGAAAAACCGCCGTGCTGTCAATGGAGTATAAATTGCAGTAGACCTCTCATATAAAGCAAAGACAATAAAACAACGTTGTAGTATCCACGCAGAAATAAACTCCTTGCACTTAAACATTCATCTCAAACTGACATTGGAGCAAAACTTTCACTATAAAAACTCCGAAGAGTATAATGCTACCATCAGGGTGTCATCGAATTCCAAATTAACGTTGCCAAAACCTCCATAATGGTCAACGTATCCAAATGGTGAATAAAACACCAAAATAACGGTGATGAAACACCAAATTTCAATAAACGATGATGAAACACCAAAATCGGTTGTCTCCTCAACTAATTTTTTTTTTCAAAGCCGACGATGAAACGTCGAAGAAAATTGCCCAATAAACTGCCAATAATAAATCGACGACAAAACGTCGAATAAATCTCCAATGATAAATTCCGCTGAATGCTGTCAATAATAGACATGAAAGTCTAAATGTGCGCATGATATCCCGCCAACAATGAGCACAAAATAATAGACATAATGGCATGAACTGTGCATGAATATCTGCCAATAATAAACACAAAATAATAAGCATAACATCTTGAATTATGTATGAAATCTCATCAATAATAGATATTTGGATAGAACCAAAATATACGGTAAGTTGAGATATCGAGTTATCTCCAACACTAATAGTAGCTACAGTGCGGGATAGAATGCACAACGGGTAGATCGGGTGCTTAGCTAGCTAATGGGGTAGTGCAGGGGGTAGATCGGGTCATACCCGTGGTCTCAGGGGTTGGGATGGCTATTAGGACAATGACGGCTAGTGTAGTATCTCCTTCATTCCTTGTGTAGAGTCACCCAACGAGCATCATAGACCCTCATTTAAAGCATCAACCAACAGAAAATGTAAATAAAAGATGGGACAAATAAAAGATGGGGTAGAAAACCCTAGCCGAGTAGAGTCAGTAGAGGAGCCATGAAGGAGTGGCTCGGCCAGAGGAGGGGTGGTGCCGGTGCCGTGCTCGATGGTGTGGCCCGGCTGGCCAAGCCCGGTCGAGCAGGTGGGAGCCAAGCCAGGCCCGGCCCGAGCAGGTGGGGGCTCGGCCGGTGCCGCTCTGCAGAGGGGAAGGGGGGTAGCCACGCGCCACATAGGGAAGGAGGTCGGGCCTGAGCTAGAGAGCCGCCAGACGTGGTAGAGCAGGCGCATGCCGGCGCAAGGCCAAGGCCCAAACCAGTTGCAACTTGTAGTTCATAAAGTAGAGAGGTCTTAGCCAAGATTGTTGCTAGTATCTAGTGTGTCCTATTCATGTGTGTATCTTCTCCTGTTCCTCTGTCTCATGGATTTTGATGTTTTTCTTTAACTTACTTGGGAGTGAGTGGGAGTAGTCAGTGTTGGAAGTTCAGTGTGGAGTACTAATAGGAGGGTGGCAGTGGAATCCAGTGAGTGACACATGGTGTCATACTTGGGGGCGAGGAACGCCGTGTGCCTATCTTGTGGTTGTCTGTGGATGTTGCTGTACGCTGCTTGTTTCAATGCCAATCCTCAAATGCAACCTCATTTTGTGATAAAGATTTGCTGCAATTTGGCACGCCTAGAGAATAAAAGGGAAAACTTTTCTGGTAAGTCGGGATCATCTAATTGAATAAGTATCAAAACATTTAAGAAACCACTTTGGAGATTTATTCACTTATAAGGTGTTAGACTTTTTGTTGAATTTGATTTATTCTTTCCATTATAAGGATGATATGTCTATGCATCTTTTCCATATGGATTCACAATTACAGGTAAACTAAATTTTTTTTGAAGCAAATTATATAATTTTTCTTTCAGAAATCAAAGGCCTTGAACTGGAATAAACCCAAAGATGGATGAATCAGAAAACAATGTGGTATAAGAAAAGCAGGCAAAGAGTGGGAGACGCTTCTTGCTGTCTTTGTGCATATTGCATAAGAGAAAGGGTGGGAGGGTCCCTTGGATTCCAAAGTTTTGAGGTTCTGTGCCAGTCTTGGCACTTCCCTTAGCCAT
Organism: Otatea glauca; assembly: GCA_036346275.1. Taxonomy (NCBI): domain Eukaryota; kingdom Viridiplantae; phylum Streptophyta; class Magnoliopsida; order Poales; family Poaceae; genus Otatea; species Otatea glauca. The sequence goes on from CM070714.1 coordinate 47,640,607, forward strand.
TTTACCTTTTGGAATCTCAAGCGTGAGGTAGGAAGTGGAGATACAGTGATACACGCAAAAAGTTCTAAAGCACCTTACCATGTCACTAGATAGTTTCTTTGTCACTGTATTGATCTGCAAATATCGAAGGTGATGTTCAGTGTAGAAGTCAATTTACTGACACTTTTTGCATTTTTGTCACTGCAGCTATTCATATGTATTGGCTTGTTAAATCTTTGTATGATCTCCTCAATGACTAGTGTATGTTATTGCGCCTGACCAAATCTATCTGTGACCGGAACTTCTGTTAATTGGTTGTTAACTTGCGTGACTGCATCACTAGTCTTAAAATAACTTTGCTGAAAGAGTTTTAACATGTTTTCTAGGATGTATAGTTTGGTGTTGGGTGATCCATCAAGTTGATGTTTACAAAATACACTTCTGTTGATTGTTGTCCGGCTAATCCTACATTCCTAGTTTGAGATAGGATGGCCAAGGTAGATTCTTCTGTTGGTGCATAATTGGCTAAACTCAACGCTATTGCAGTGGATGCTATTGTTGGAAGATCGATCTCTCAACGCTAGAGATTCAAGATGTTTTTTTTGTGCCGCCCAACTTTTTGCAGCTTTTCTTCTTGCTCCCTTTATTTAGCTAAGAAAGTTACATGCAAACCTGGGCCACTAAGAGCATGTACAACGGTACACATCAGCTCTCAGTAAACTAATATCATATAGGGTTTTAGGTGATGCGGAAGAGAGAGAATGAGGAGAAGTGTTGTTTGCTATCTAATAGTCGGTGTTACAGACGGCTTTAGACTGTTTGTATCATTGTATAGATAGTCTATTAATTATATGTGAGGTTATTATAGGCGACTATATAGACAACTTCCAGCTATTATCTATACAACTGTATATGCTCTAACAGGCTGAGACTCACGCCACACCCAGCTCTCAACTGCCATCCCACGTCCAGCTTAGCCGTGGCCGCTAAACCACTGCACGCTAATACTCCGCCTCGGCCATGCACAAGCGCATGACTCGGACAACATGCAATGCATGCAAGCAATGCAGTAAACGCATATGCAAATGGAAAAACAGAACAAAGGCGCAGCATGGTTAAGTTCAACATCTTCTCGTTGCATGTTGCTTCCATCCTTGGAGTAAATACAAATGTTGGATGTTGCATTATTTACTCAGGAGTCAAAGTCCATGTCGACTTGCTTCAAATACTTTAATAGAGTACTCCAAATCATTGAGTAGTCTTATCCATGTAAACTTTGAAAACAAAGTCAAATCTGTCTACAAAACTGATACCAGATGTACTGGAAAATCTTACGGATTATATTATCTTAATTTGTATACAAATTATGCCCATCATAGACAGCAGTAGTGTGATCTTCTTTCCCTACATGTGGTTTCCATTTGTGCAACTAAAAGAAACAGTTTTTCTGCGCTGCATAGCTCTGAACTACGCATCTAACCTAATGTTTGTACCAGCATATTAGATATATTACTAGGATTGTGCCCATACATGGTTGCGATAATTATATTCTCTGTCTGCAATTTAGTGTGGGGAAACTTATATTATCAAGTTCTATTGTTCATAGAAATATGTAGATGGTTCTATATATATATATATATATATATATATATATATATATATATATATATATATATATATATGATCTATGGAATGTCATTTAGTAGGTTTTAGATGCATGCTCTATTGGGTATATTTTTTATTTTTTTTACATTTGTGTTGGTTGGATTAGAATCGGACGACAAGGGGTGAATGTAATGATGTTCAAGCTTTGTTTTGCACTGAGATTTAATAGGGATAGAGATATGTAGCTAGAATAATTTTGATTAGGGTCAAGTCAGCTTGAATTATAATATTATTGGGGTGGTTTGACCATGTTGTCAAGGCGTACCTAGCAACCACAGCGAGTGGTAGGCGCCAGGACGCCATAGCGTCCTCAAGGCTAGGTACGGCGAGTGAGCAGATCAGCAACAGAGGGCAGAGAGCAGATCAGCAGCGGAGGACAGAGCAGCAGCAGATGGCAAAGCAGATCAGTAGCAGAGTACAGAGCAGAGGGTAGAGAAAGAAGAGGGGGACTTAGGGGAGCTCACCGAACTACTGGAGGGATTAGAGGAGGGAGGGAAGCTCCTCAACGGCCGACGCAATCAGAGGCGACGACCACGATTGCAGGTGTGTTGGTTGGATTAGAATTGGACGACAAGGGGTGAATGTAAATATGTAATGATGTTTTCGTTTTGCACTGAGATTTAATAGGGATAGAGATATGTAGAATAATTTTGATTAGGGTCAAGTCAGCTTGAATTATAATATTATCGGGGTGGTTTGACCATGGTTGTCAAGGCGTTCCTAGCAACCACGGCGAGTGGTAGGCGCCAGGACGCCATGGCGTCCTCAAGGCGAGGTACGGCGAGTGAGCATATCAGCAGCAGCCAGCAAAGAGCAGATCAGCAACAGAGGGCAGAGGGCACAGAGCAGATCAGCAGTGGAGGATAGAACAGCAGCAGAGGGCAAAGCATATCAGTAGCAGAGTACAGAGCAGAGGGTAGAGAAAGAAGAGGGGGACTTAGGGAAGCTCACTGAACTACCAGAGGGATTAGAGGAGGGAGGGGAGCTCCTCACTGGCCGGCGCAATCAAGGGCGATGGCCACGGTTGCAGGCGGCGGCCAAGGCGAGGCAAGCACCCACGGCGTCCAGCCAGCAGCGTCCTAGGCGACACTGTAACAAGTAACAACCATGGGTTTGACCCATTATCCACCTGCACTTTATTACCCTCACATTTGTTTGTGGGTATGGCAAGGCTGCCAAGGATACATCGCTGACAAAATATGTCCTAAATAGCTAGGAATTCTAGTATAGTGTTAACAAGTTTTAATACACATGCTTAAAAAATAATATTCAGTACCAAGTTGGCATTGACCACATTTAGTTCTAATTATTTCTTTTGGCCATAGGTGTGCTACACCAGCTCTGGATACATCCAACTGATGAATTTTTTTTTGCTTGAAGCATACTGTGCTGAACCTCCTATGATTTTCCGATATAGGTGAGTTCAAAACCACAGAACGCCAATACATAAGGAGCTTTTTGATTGCGTCGTGCAGGTTAGATTTCTCATTTGTGTATTTAATGGACTGACCTGGTTTGATGACTTCAGTGCATTGTGCACACTTGCTTCTAATCTATGCTAGATACGTCGAGCTAGAAGAACCGCATAATAATAAATTAATGCATCGTAGCAAGTCTGGAACACTCTGACGGTCTGACCATTAGTTGAGAGTTGCAACCCTATGCTAATGTGTGGTCTAGCATACAGATTCTTACCACGAAGGTGTGGCTTATTGCTGTAGGCTAACTTAACTAGAAAAAAAATCCTGGTAAGTTGCTTAGTTCGTGTAAACGTCAAGGTACTCAAGCTCAAGTTACAAAACATTCTGAGTTTGTAATCATTATTTTAAGAGGAGCGCTTCAATATTTTCCCTCTTAATACAATTTACACAAATCATTTAGTCCCTCCTTTGATTAGTGTATTGCATATAATTTTTTAAGCTCTGTGATAAATGTGGGGCGTGCATGTAAATTTAATGAGTACAACATAGATTTTTGTAGGGGAACATTTGTAATATAGCTTATAAATATTTTTTAAAAGAAAAGATCTAAGCTACTGATTTCACTTGTTTAGATACAATATTGTTGTCTGTAAAAGAAAATACAGTATTGTCAGGTTGAGCATTGGCTTTGCTGCTAATCTGCTGTCATGATATGGGTGTCTTCTGTCCTCTGTTAAATCCTTTCTTTGTTGTTCCTTTTTTCCCATGGTTGTAGCTTGTTTGCACTTTTATCCTTGTTACTGAAAATGAATCTGCACTCTAGTGCATATTTCTGGAAGAAGGTTGAGTATTGTGCTGAAAATAATTGGCTTATATTTAAACAGAAATGATTCTTCACCGGTAATCAATCGAAGAAGATAGTTCTTTTGAAGGTTTTTGTTCCGGTGCCAAAACCAGTGGCTTGTTGGATGGGACAAATCCCTACAGACCTGATATCATATTCAGGCTGCATAGCCATCCTATTAGATAATTTCTCCTTGTACACCATTAGTTATTTTCATGGTATAGCGACTACATGCTAACATTGATTACCGCTCGCAGGCTCTCTCACACAACAGGATTTGCTCCATGGCAAAATTCCGGGACAGGATCTACGGTGACTTCGAGACATACCTCAGCAAGCTGGAGGCGGCATGCCCCTTGGTTGGTGGTGATGACATTGGTGCCATGGACAACTGCACACCTCAAACTTTGACAATGCCTACTTCAAACTCCCATAAAAGGTGAGGACCACTTGAACTCAGACCAGGAGATGTGGTCCAGTGTAGTTGGATACTCAACCACCGATACTGTCAACAAGTGCTGGACTGACCTGCGGCGTTCTTCAAGCAGTTCTCAGATTCTATGGTCAAGATGGGCAACATCACCAGCCCTGCTGGTGGTGAAGGAAGAACTGCATCAAAGCACTCAAGAGTCTTCTTCAGTTTGCTGTAGTGTGTTGTGCTTGTTCTTTGTTGGTTGTCTGAAAATAATATCTTTGTCATCAAGTTACGATGGTTGGTTTTGTTATGAATAGCACCAGTTGTATTCAATATGAGACCAATGGTCAGAGTATATAGAGTACACGAGGATATAAAAAGAAAGCCTGTATAAAATAGTATTGTATATAGAAAGCCTATATAAAGCAATCATGTATATGGAAAGCCTATATAAGGCAATAATCTATATAAGACAATATATCCTTAACAGGTTTCATGGAGTTATCTATGCACAAAACTTGTTTGCGACTTTTTTTGACAAAGATTTGCTATATTATACGTGTTAGGGTTTGAGACGCAAAACATGGCAAAGATTTTTAACATGAAGAACCTTACGAAAGAGGAAAAAACTTTGGAAGATAAATCCATTATAATATCTTAATTTACATGTACATGAGGAGTGGTTTTATATAGCCAGATGAGTCCGAATCATATGAGATTTGAACTCCTATTAGGATATTTGAGGAATCTTTATGTGTAACAAACTATTTGGATATTTGAGGAAACCATATCTCTAACAAACCTCCCCTTGACTCAAAATCCATAATGAAATTATTTTTGAAAAACCCTGAAGGGTAATTAAGCACCATAAATACCAGGTGTCGAAAGTCCAAAGGACTTATCTAAACAAGAAAGACCAGAACCGTATAATCCAAACGCTTCTCATGAAGCCAAATTGAGCAAATCACCAGTAGATCCAAACACAGCTATCAACAAAGCAGACGAAGAAATGTGTGTCTTAAACAATTCATAACCCCAGCAAAGTCTGAGTCTATGCAACTAATCTCATAAAACAAATGCTCAAACATCAAATGGCATAAGCCAAAACATCACATGTGGTGCTTGATAGATAGCGAAGAACTCATATCATATATATGGTTGAAACTGCTCTTGTAAAACTGTCAGATGAAAGAAAAACTCTCATGCCATCAATGGAGTATAAATTGCAATAGACCCCTTATATCGAGCTATGACAACTAGACAACGGTGTAGTGTCCACGCAGAACTAAGCTCCTTGCACATCAATCCTGCATCTCAAATTGATCTTGGAGCAAAATCTTTACTTTTAAACAGCAAAACTCTAGAGAGTATAATGCTTAGCTATCATCAGGGTGTCATCAAATACTTGAGAATTAATGTTGCCAAATGTAAGGACCTGGAAATCTAAACCAAGAAAATAAAATCATTAAGCATCTAATCACAAAGATAATTCACAATTAAGCTTGATAACCAATGTTATGCTTAATGACCAAGTGTTCCATAGTGGCTGGTAAGAAGGGTGAGGGTAGAATGGTAAAAGGTGAGCACAGTAAATAGGATAAGGGTAAGCACAGTATGTTCACTTCCCCTTGCCTCACCAAAACCGAAGTACAGCCAGATTCACTCCCCTTTTTCCCATCTTCAACCAAGAGCAAGCCAAGCAGCCAGCACACTTCTCCTTTTCCTTTAGTCACAACCGAGAGCTCCTCTTCCCATCCCAGAGTCACACTGAGAGCAAGAAGGAGCCAAACCGAAGGCAAGACCAAGAGCCAAGCAAACCGGAGCAAGGAGCAGCGAGACCCGAGGAGGAGCCCAAATCCAAACCAAGACCTTGGCCACCTTGTCATCTCCATCCCCAGCAACCACACCGTCCCCAGCATTTCCACCTCCGAACCAAATCCATCAGGTGCACAATAGTAGAAATGCAAGCAATGTAGTATGCAAAATGAGTAGATCGGGTAGAGTAGCAAGTAGATCGAGAAAAATCATCGTGGTTTCAGTAGGGGAGGCAACCCTAGGGGCTCGCGATGAGCGTCCCGGCCACCACCGTGCACTCCCTAGAGTACGGGTGTTGCCGGTGTTGTCACCCTGCTCCAACCTAGAATACCACCCCTTTTAATCATCTTAGACCTATATTCACCTTTGAACACATCTAACCATGCTTACCTCAAGCAACCACCAGCTAGTAGAGCAAAACCCGAATCAAAATGGCAAAGCAGTTGAAACCGAAGATCCAACCAAGAAAAGGTCGGGGGGGAGGGAAGTGAGGGTTTGGTCGAGCCAAGGGCGAAACCGAGGCAAGGCTAGTGGGGTGCCCAGGGCCAGGGGAGAGGAGTCGGCAGAGAGCGGCGAGCTAGAATCTGGGTAGCCAAATCGCCATGGAGGGAGTAGAGGAGAACCCAAGAGAGAGAGAGCCTAGGTGAGGGAGAAGCTCCCGAGAGAGAGCCAGAGAGGTCGGCTGAGCAGAAAAAAGAGAGGAGAGCCGAGAGAGCCGAGAGGAGACAAAGGGAAGTCGGCTGCATGAGAAGGGAGAAGAAACAGAGTGGAAGAGAGGAGAGAGTAAAAACCGAGCGAGATAGAGCGTTCGGCTAGAGAAAGAAAAAAAAAGAGAGGAGAGGTAGAGAGAAAAGGGAGAGGAGAGAAAAAGAAAAGGAGGGGAAGAAAAGAGGAGAAAAGAAATGAAGAGAAAAGAGGGGGAAATTTAGAAAAATGGGTTGATAGTCGCAAACCGTGATTAGTTTAGATGATCATTTAGCTGTATGTCTAAGAAAATCAAAAGGATAGTAAATAAGCAGTTAGATATAACCTTATAAATGCATGGACAGCTAAAAATAAAAAATAACACCCTTCGTATAAATAATATTGCAACAGTTGGAAATGGTTGGACACCATAAATCATGTTCAAATTAATTGCCATAGAATTAATACCCTATGATTTTCAGGACAAGAATTGAACCAACCAGATCACCAGCTCCAACATTCGAGCAAAGACATACATTCAGATTTTATATCAGGCAAGCTTTCTTTGATCAAGTTTTCATTAAATGTTTTCAACTACCTTTACATACTTATATATATATATATATATATATATATCATCACTGCATTGGAAAACTTATATTACAAATAAAAATCTTAAATTAGATGCGGTTGGAAAGTATGGATTGATAATTGGATTTGGTAGTTGGATTGTCTCATCCAGTGAATATAGTAGTTGGCGTATGTTTATTATGGTTGGTAGAGGGCACCGATAGAAGGATTTTCATACTGGTGGGGTCCCCTACATAGGCTATAATATAAGGTTAAACAACTAACACTTGGACAATGAGCTGTAATTCCAGTATCAACCATAATGTGAGAAATCGGTCAGATAAGGTTATCCTATGAAAATATTAGTATCTCCACGTTGGGTAAGAAATCTAGTGCGTGCCTCTGGTATATGCCGATAGGCCCGGAGGTGCAAGCAACTTGGTGGCGGTATATTTGAAGCCGTGGGTAGAGTTACTGTCGACGGTTAGTCGGAGTACAGCTGTAACTGCGAGTTGTGGGGCAACCTGGGATAGGTGTCCTCAACTCAAGTGCAGGGTTGGAGATCTAATACTAGATTAGTGGTAAACATTCTGGGGCCTTACAAGATGGGGTCACTATGGGTAAAGTGATACAAACCTGTATAGGGTAAAATCATGAATTCATGCCAGTCTCTTAGATTGGAGACTAAAAAAGCTAAGTCTGCCTCATATACAATGTTAGTAGCTGTTTTCCAAAATTTAAAATAGAAAACCCTTAAAGAAAACCAAAAACTTAATTTCTCTAAAAATGGATTTTGAGGAAAGGTGATCGTTAGATGGACCTGGATTGGGTTGAGAGAAAATTCATCTCTTGCATTTTGCTAATAATGCTTGCTGAGTACTCCTATACTCACTCTTACTTAAATCCCTTTTTGCTTAGAAAGTGAGTCCTATGAATCCACCTACAAGATATGGGGTGAGGATTGTACGTAGGATCAAGACCTACAGAAGGAGGACTACAGCTACTACTACTATCAGGAGGACTAGCGGGTTTAGTAGACTGTGTCCCCGTTTTGGCAGGTTGTCAGGGTAATAGATGGCTGTAATATATTTTTGTTGTATTTGGATCATATGTATAATTAATGTAAGGGACATGTAGCCCTGCATGGCTCAATGGACTGTAATAAAGTTTTTATTTCAGTCTCTAATTATTGTTCTGTTGCAACACTCTGAATACGGTATAGTACTGTTAAAGTGTCGGGTTGTCCGATATTTTGTTAGTTATTATGCCGAGATTCGCATAATTAACTTGGCATAATGGTAGTGTTACTATTGTTACCTTGGGTTAATTATGCGGGTCGCCACACCAAAGTCTTCATAATGGTTGCGCAAGCGATCTAGGATTAGCAACATATCCAAACGGTGAATAAAACACCAAATTCAGTCGTCTTCTCAACTGATATTGATTTTTTTTTTAAAAATCTCTTCAATCAAGCATAGCCCAAATTAACTCATTGTGTTGAAAACACTGCAACTCCATATTAGACTCTATATATGTGGATTTTGCCACAATTACTCGTAGTAGACGATGAATCGTCGAAGAAATCACCAATGATTAATCATGTAAAAGCCGCCAATAATAGACACAAACAACCTAAATTGCAATAAAATCTACCTCCAACAGAAGTAATGCGACGATCGATTGGAACAGAAGATTGTCGACGCAAGACGGGACAAAGATTTTTAACATGGAAAACCTCACGAAAGAGGGAAAAACTACGAGACAAATCCACTATAATATCTCAATTTACATGTACATGAGGGCGGCTTTATATAGCTGGATGAGTCCAAATCATATAAGATTTGGACTTAAAAACTGAATCAATTCAACAAGTTTATAGATCTGCATCAATGTACATACAACATGACACTGCCAGCAGGGGCGGACCCAAGGGAGGGGCTAAGGTGGGCTCCAGCCCTCCCTACAGCCGGCCACCAACACTCATGTTGTATCTCTGTTTCCTTGTTGTATTGTGAATTGATGTGATTTTTGTCTTCATGTTTGATTTTTTTTAATTTAATATTAAAGTATGCTAGCTTTCCTTCTTTGTTAGCTATATTAAAATTCTTAAGCAGTACATTCTTAAGTTGTTTGATGAAATGCTTATGGACATAATTAATGTCTATAGTATATTTGTAAGGTTAACTATTAAAATATAGAAAAAAAAAATCATAACGCCAGCTCAAGAGAGAAGACATACATGTGGATCTAAAAGTGTGCAAGATTTTAAGGGTCATGTCATGAGTTGCTTGTCGGCCTTTGCATTTAGTGCGGTGCAATTTATATTATTTTAGCTTAATCAAATTACTCAAGGTTAGTACTAGTTCTTCACCACGGCTGGCTTAACACATAATTCCCTACCCCTCCCCCTCTATTTTCGTTCTGGTTCTACCACTGACCGTCAGGTCTTTGCAATCCAACGGCAACAGTTTTTACAAACGCTACTTAAAGTAAAGAAGTCAAAGGGGAAAAGAGAACCAAACCTTACAGTTAAAAATATTGCTCTGCCATCTTTATTCTATCAACAGTTTATAGAACCTGTAAATGTAATATACCATGCCTTGGTAACTAGGTTGTGCTCTTCTTTGACCTTTGTACATTACATCTGAGATCTGCTTCACTTCCTGACAGGATGCATCCCCAGTTGCTTACTTCACTGTGTCATTTGCCATTTTACACAGGGGCTTCTTGCTGTACAGACCCTGCTGGAAATAACTGATGAGGCCCCTTGCCTTCCACTGTCTGTCATGGTATCATCTCGGCCCAGAGAGCTCGACTGCCTGCACCAGCAACGACGAGTCGTCTGTCAGGTCGGAGTAGCAGCGGCTGAAGGTGAACTCGGGCACTTTGAACTTGTGTGAGTCTGTGCGCTGCGACGCCTCCCACCGCTCCGCGAGCCCGTCGCCTTCGAGTATCCTGACCACCTCCGACATCTTGGGTCTGTGGCCGGGGAGATACTGGGTGCACAGCAGAGCCACCTGTATCATCTCCTCCAGTTCAATTCGGTCGTAGTTGCTCCTCAGGCCCTTGTCAACGAGCACATCGAGCTTCTTCTCCTGGTGCATCTTCTTCACCTGTGCAGAAGCCAGTACCATGTCAAAACCTCAGGTATGATATGATCATATGCCTCAAGCCGTGTCTGCCACGTGAGAATGATAATGAACTTACCCAGTCCAGCATGGCTCCCTTCTGATTTGACGTCTTTCCAAACTCAAGTGCAGTCTGACCGGTGATCAGCTCGAGCAGCAGGATTCCGAAGCCGAAGACATCGGTTTTCTCAGATGACTGACCCGTGGAGAGGTATTCTGGGGCAATGTGGCCGACAGTGCCCCTCACGGCCGTGGTGACATGCGATTCATGGTGATCCAGGAGCTTGGCGAGCCCAAAATCTCCGACGATTGCTTCGCAGTAGTCATCGAGCAGTATGTTCGCTGCCTTTACATCCCTGTGTATGATCTTGGGGTCACACTGCTCGTGCAGGTACAGTAGGCCTCTTGCAGTACCGAGTGCTATCCTCTCTCTAGTGATCCAGTCTAGTGGTGGCTTACCTATAATAGATTAGGGGAGAACAAAGTTAAAATTTGGTTATGTGGCAATCATATTCTTTGTTCTAAAGGCCTGCCAAAGGAGAGGAAATATAAATGAGAGAATCAAATGCAATATTTCCTGTATTCTGTTTGTCAGGTTGAAGTTTTTGACAGGCATTGTCAGTTACTCCAAAAAAACTCTCATCTTTTTTTTTAAGACTAACTTGTATCTGTTGGAGAACGGTGGCTATGCCACGGCTCTTCGGTTTATATTTTTGAGAAATGAATCATCCTGAAATCTTGATGTCTTTACCTTTCAGGCGCAATGCAACACTTCCATTCGACATGTATGGATATACCAGTAGCCTCTCGGTGGCAGTCATGCAGAACCCATAGAGCCTGAGGAGATTCCGGTGCAAAGCCAAGCTGATCATCTCGACTTCAGTCTGAAACTGCACCTCCCCGCCTGCGGCATTTCCGTCTTTCAGCCTCTTGACAGCTACTACAGCTCCATCTGGGAGCTTTCCCCGGTAAACGTTTCCAAAACCACCTTTTCCTAATATGTTCTTGCTGCTGAAGTTCTCTGTTGCAGCCTGGAGCTCTCTGAACTGAAACCTCTTCACATTTCCGAGGTTGACATTCCCTATGTGTTGGTCTGCAATAGCAACCACATTCAGTAAATGATGCCACCAAGTTTCGCAAGCATTCAGGCATTGTGAGCTTGGTGAGTAATGTTGGCCTTTTACTTACCATCGACATCGAAAAGAATCTGCCGGTTTCTCCTATGTCTCCACCAGAACAGCAATCCCGTAACAAGGGAAAGGAAGCTGACGCAGCCAATTGTAGAACCAAATGCAATTGCGACTATGTGGCTCTTAGTTTTTGCTGGTATCGGAGTACCTTTTGATGAAAGTTGTCATTAGAACAATTACTATATGCAGACTTTTATTCAAAAGCTTTGTGCTAATTGACCACCAATATAACTCCTAATCTGATAACATCTTTAATGATAAATTAATGGGTGATCTATACAACATACATACTGCTGTCATTAACGAGCAGATTTTACTTACTGAGCATACCCTGTGTGTTATTCAGGCTGTAGGACATCGGCATCGGTAAAGTTCCATGACAATCTTGTTCTGTGGCCGCTGTACAGATCAGTGGATTACCTACTATGCTGCAAGAAAAGGCATTTTTTTCCCTATAAACTCAAATTTTGAAGGTAGATATGTTTCCACCCGAAATAGCGCTTTGGTCAAAGATAAAAGAACAGAATACTGTAGCCTTACTTGAATGTCCTTGCCAAAGACCCTGGAACTGGACCGCTCAGATTATTATAGGACAGATCCCTGAGAAATGCAAGTCTACAGTGAGTACCACAGAGCCACCACAGAACACACATCACAGAACAGTAAACCAAGCAAAGAATACTCACAGGAAAACAAGCTGTGATAAATCAGCTGATGATGAAGGGAATGCACCCGACAGGGTGTTGTTGTTGAGCCTCCTGGTAGCAGCACAGTGGTAAACAATAAGAAATGCTACAGTTATCATGTCTCCTGAGGAATAGGCCATGAATGGAAAACCTCCAGAATAGCAATTCAAGGCTAGTACAGTAGAACAGAACTGCACTCACAAGTACTGAAGGCTTTCTAGGTGGCCAACAGAGCTGGGGATTTCACCAGAGAAGTGGTTGCTGGAGATATCAAGTGTCTTCAGCTTTGTTAGCTTGCCAATCTCTGCTGGTATCTGCCCATTGATGTTGTTGTTCTGCAGCAGACTATAAACAAAAAGGAAGAACAAAAGGTAAAATCTCCCTACTCAAAAGAAACATAGTAAAAGTAGCGCACACAGTGGTGGTTGACAAGGCTAATCATGACAAGAAAAACTTACACTATCTCAAGATTGGTCAAGTTTCCTATGCTTGGGGAGAGCAGGCCAGAAAGATTCTGGCTTGGAGCTTCTCTGCCAAATTCAAACAGCCAGAGAAACAATGTTACGATTAAAAGGAAAACTTGTGAAAAATAAATTGATTTGAAGTTGGTTAAAAAATGCTAGGTAGCTTCCTTACAGGCCAGTGACAAGGTTTTCTGGTGAACAAGTGACCATGGTCCAGCTGCAAGGATCCACGGAGTCTTGGTCCCAGTTCTTGAGAACACCATGGGGATCCTTGAGGTAGTTCTTGATTATCATGAGAGCTTGCACTGCAAATTGAACAGAGATTGTCACACACCAATGCAAGAGAGACAATCAAAACAGAGCCGATAACAGTGTTTTTTATCTGAGAATCATACAAACAAGGTAGCAAGCACCAATGCAACAAAAACAAACAGAAAATAACCAAGAGAGCTCTTGATTTGAGGAAGGAATATTAACCTTCGTAATTTACACCCTTGGGAGAGAGGAGGCCGCTTGCAGGCCTGCAAGGGAGGGAGAAGAACAGAAGCAGCACCATGGAGGAAACAGCAAGAACCACCTCCATTGCCAAGGCAGTGCAAAAGCTGGAGGGCCTCCTGGGGAAGGGGTCTAGGCGCTTGTTGTGTGTTCAAACATGGAGGCAAGGGTGAGGCCAAGGAAAAGAAGCATGCGGCTTCTCTTCTTCTCATCACACAACCAGTTGCCAGTGGCAGTGGTAGGGAGGCCTCTGAGGCCCTGTCAATAGCAAATGACACAAAAGAAGATGCTTGTGTTCTGGCTGCAAGCAAAAGCACAATAGGAGGGGCGCGAGGGAACAAACATGCCTGCCACCTGACCCTGCTTGGAATAGAAAATTGGAACCGGGGTTCTATTTTTCCCCTTTCTGTGTTCTTGGGGCCTGTGAAAAATCAAGTCATGAAAAACAGTGACAATGTGTTGTTAAGGGTCTAAGTAAATCTAAAGACATCAGCTGTATTCGAGTGTGGGTGTGTCTAGCAGTGGTATAAGACCTTCACAGGCCACCCCAGCACCTTTGAGGGATTCTTGTAACAAAGGAATTCCCCCAGGCAGTGGCAGTTGGACAATTAGCTAGGGAAGTGTGTGAGAATTCTGTTGGGACCAATACACAAAGGAGCGAAAGTATCTTTAGTTGGAGGAAGGCAGGATAATGACAAGGAGGAAGTGCCTCTCACCTGACCTGAAGTGGAGGCACTGGGGGGAAATGGACAAGAGAATTTTGACCATCACGCATTGTGGATGAAGAATCAAAAATCAAGTTAAAAGCAAGACAACCCTGGTCACAAGAAAGAAAAATACAACACATTATGTGGTTCTGTTGTTTAATGTAGCACTAACCTGGGTGCTTGCCACATCAGTTTGTATCATTTCAGTTGGCATCAAGCAATACCATGTAGATACTTGCATAACATACTTTCAAGTAAAGGCAAAAAATTTCTGAGAAAATGTTGTTTTTTCTTTAATATGGGTCTATCAAAGTTCCATCCATGCTTTCCTATGTCATGTCATGGTACTTCTGGTTCAGAAGTAAATGTGTACCTAGAGGAGTGATGTTTAAGGGAACCAAGTTTTGAGTGATGTTTAGGAGATTGTTGTTAGTTTGATACTCCACGAGGCAATCAATCTTCTTTCCTTGTTTGATCTGCAAACGAGATGGCCTTGCTCCTTTTCCTTTAGGGGGAGAAATCATTGTAGGCTACCCACTCATGAAAGATGTGACCTCTCTTTTCAGTGAAATGAGGGATGCTTTGCTGCCTTTTGCCCCCCTACACTTTCTATCTTTTCCTTTGCTCTTCTGCTTTTGTTGCGCGCGCGCGTGTGAGAACAAGCAAAGCTGTATGTCCTAACAGGCCGTACAAATATGGTATAAAGATGGGGAAACGTATATGTGACTGGGACCCTTAAAAGATGAAGTGTAGGGTTATCCGTATAGACAGCATAACTATTAACTTAGTTTGCTCCCTTGAAACTTGATGCACTACCACTGTTAAACATGTCTGATAAAGCGCAAAGCATGGATCATAAATCATAATGTTGCTTCACTTGTCCAAATCTGAACTTCCTCTTCAAGACTGCATCATTGGCTTCGTTATTTTGTAAGAGCCGCGGATATCTGCATTATTATTATTTTTACCATGTAGCATTTGTATGGTCATCATCTGAATGATGGCACTTAGTGGCAATGAAGATAATTGACACAGCCAACCTTTAAGGTCAAGAAACATACATGAAAAAAGGATGGCAGAATCCACATCATGCATCTGCAGTACACCCACACAGTAACATGCAGGGTCAAAAAGTAATATCTTTGCATCCGCTGCCTCCACAACCATTGCTAATGTCACCCTCTTACATACTGAGTTGACTAGGTGATCTCAACCTTCAAGTATGGTTACCAAGCCATCAGCTAAAGATGCTGATCTTTTGTATGCTATCCTCCATCCTCCAGTGAAACTTTAGCATAGCTTAGGTTGAGCTATTGATAGTTCTAGCTTCGAACATGTATGTAGCCATACTAGTACTTTACAATGCTCTTTTCTTGTTAACCTCCGAAGTTGCACTCCCAAGTCCTGAGTCCTGATTCCTGACACAGCATGTTCGCGTTGTCTGATTTGGCATAATAAGAAGGCAAGTGAATCACATATCTATTCCAAACTAGGAAGCCATTTGCCAGTTTGGATGGATCTTTTTGCATGTCGGAGGCATGGTTATCCCAAGAGAATCTCTACATTCCACAAGCTTGGCCATGCATTACAATTGTAAACCCATTCCTTTGTTTGGCCGCAAACCGGGAAGGATAGTTGGAAACTCGAGAGTGCGCTTGAGTAATCTCCTCCTTGTTCCCCATGGGCGAACCTTTGTGCTCTCTGTTCCTTTGCTGCTTGTCCACAAAGGAAAAAAAAAGTTCCTTTCGATTGATCTAATCATACATGGTCCAAATCAAACCTCTCCTATTGTTGGCAGAGTTCTTGGCCTCCCGTTCGTTTGAGCCGGGAGAGCGCCGGGGCTCGAGCCAAGCCGGAAAAAAAAATTACGCTCCGGTCCTTTTTTTCGTGAAAAAAAATACGGTTTTTTTTTGGAAAAAATTTTATGGTTAAGTCCTTTTTTTGAAAAAGAATATATATTACGTTTATATCCTTTTTGCGTTTTTAAGCATTGTGCTCGGTCCTTCTTCGGAAAATTAAAAATATGTTTCCGTCCTTTTTCGGGAAAAAAAACACCGTTAGGTCCTTTCTATAGAAACAAAAAATATGTGCTACGTTTAGGTCCTTTTACGGGTTTTTTGTTACGTTTAGGTCCTTTTTCGGAAAACAAAATATGGTTGGGTCCTTTTTTTTGGGAAAAAATTACGTTTATGTCCTTTTTGCGTTTTTTAGCATTACACAGGTGCTACGTTTATGTCCTTTTGCGGTTTTTTTAGTATTACGTTAGGTCCTTTTTCGAAAAAGAAAAAATTTACATTCGCGTCTTTCCTTGATTTACTCGCGTGGAAAGCGGCAAACGCACGTTTTCTCGATTTGCTCACGTGGCGAAAGACGGTCGCGACGTGGCACGCCGCGGTCACTTACCTAGTTTTTATTATACCGGCAATTCTTGCTCTAAGGTAGATTAATGCATTGTATGTACTATGAGATAAGGCTAGCTAAAATCCAGATAATTCCAGAACATCACCCACATTTTGTTTTGTCTTGTACTTACCAAAAACTTCCAAACACAGGCGCCATATTTCCAGTACTTCAGACGAGGTGCCGAAAAGATCAGATCCACCGCCAAACCTGACCTGTTTCCTCTCATCTGTGCAAACAGCTCTGACCAAAAACAAGAAATCTTGCAGCATTTAGCCCAAGGATTCAAATTTCGTTTTCGGATAAAATATCGCCCAAGACCGGAATCCGAAATTTCGGCGAAATTTGGGTATTTCGGACAAATCTTGTTCGAAATTCAAAAACCAAAATTCAAATCCGGTTCGTTTTGTACCGAGAAAAAACGAAATTCGCCAAAAATAGCGAAATTTCGGTCTTTTTGCAACAGAAAAAAAGTAGGTCAAACGATGTCGGACAATTTGAATTTTTTTTGGAGTGTCCTGACACATTGATGATATTGCCGTAAAAATTTCAGATTATTCTGAAGTATGTAGAATTTTTAAAAATTCAAACATTGCTACTGTCCTGATAAAACGTTGACTCATAATTTTGAATCGAATGCAAAATGGTTCAAACCACGTTACAAAACTTTGAATTTTTTTTTTGCATGGTTATGATGCATCACTAATGTTCTCATAAATTTTTCAGATGATAATCAAGCTTCATAAATTTTTAAAAATTCGAACAGTACTACTGCCCTGTTAAAAGGCTTACCGGCAAACTTGAACAAAATGAAAAATTATCTAAACCGTGTTAAAAAAAATTCAAATTTTTTGTGGATGGTCCTGATATAACATTAGTGTTTCTTTAAAAGTTTTAGATGATGATTATTCTTAAATAATTTTTAAAAATTCAGACAGTGCTACGTCCTGATAAAAGCCTGATGATTAATACATAGATTTGCTTTAGCAATAAAAAAAAGTTTAAACTTTTTGAAATTTTTACATAAGGGTGATAAGGAAATGCTTAATATCTCACAAAAATTTTGAATCATGATCACACTCCAGTGAATTTATAAAATTCTTACAAGGCACAATACCATTTATTTTCTTTCTCTTTTTGATTTTCGAAATATAATATAACAAACGAAGTTTAATGCTTACAAAGATTTGATTCACCAAACAAACAAAATTGAAATTTTTTGAAAAATTTATATAATGGTACTGAGTCAATTATTAATCTCTCACAAAAGTTTTCGATCATAATCACACTCAAGAAAATTTATAAAATTCTGACAATGTAACTGTCCCACTTATGATCATTCTGTTTTTGATTTTTTAAAGAACAAATAAAGTTAAATTATTTTAAAAATTTTTATGTACGATCCTAAACTACTAAAGATAGTACCATAAAATTTTCAGGTTATTATCAAACTTGTACAATTTTATAAAAATCTGATATTGTTTCTGCCAAAATTTTAAAATATCTAAAAAAATTTCGGTTTTTCAACCAATTTTCATAGGATATGCTTTCCTAAGGGTTATTGGACCAAATCCGGCCCTAAAAGTTTCAAAACCAGCCAAAAAAACACGAAATTTCACCGAGTAAAACCGAAATTTCTGGTTACTATAGCAATTTCAAATTTTTCAGGTTTTTTTTTCCAGCCGGTACTTTAGATTTCGGAGTGATCCGAAATCCAAAATTTCGCCGAGATTTGGAACCCTGATTTAGCCACGACCAAAAGGATAAATTCCATGCGACATAACCATGGACAAGTCACAATCATGGACACCGCCAATTTTATGTTCAATGTTTCTACCCCCTTGCTACTTGGCAGAAATGATTCCTGATCTGAATGCTCAGGTATTACCTGTCACATCATGATTAGCTCACCAAATGCATTATAATTGGCTAATTTTATCAAATCACCAATGGAACAGTTTGGTCCAACAAGGTAACCCACAATCTAGAAGAGCAACTAATGATGCTTACAACCTCCTGAAAAACACATCGGTATAGCTCATATTTGCAGGATAGGCTGACAGGATCATGTTATACAGAGATAAAGACGTGCGAAGTGAGATGACTGATTCGCAACAGTGGCCCTGGAACTGTTCTCAGAACATTGAAGATGAAACCTCAGCAACTTCAGTTACAACTTGGTCATAGTCTGACTTTAGTTTCTCCTTCACCTCTTCATTGATCTCCCCCTTGGTTGGCTTGGTCAGAACCAAGACACAGCAAGTAGGCCTCTTAGTGGTTCCTGCAGTCGCAAGATCCTGTACAGACGAGCAATCACAGTACATCAGTAAATCTCAAGGCCTTTACCATCTGTCTCGATCATATAGTCTTCCATAATATAAGTGAAATTGAAAATTAGGATGGCCAATTTTTCCACTACTACTATCCTGTTTGTTGCTATTCTCCTTTTTGGGGGTCATATAAAGCCAAATATACTGGAAGCTGATAATAAATTGTTCAGTGAAAAAGGGCTCAAATATAAAGCCAAATATGTGAGTTTCTTAACATCAGGCATGTAAATGTTTCATGCTAAGGCAGAAACCATTTCGGATTTGTCAACTCAACATAAGGTAAGGTGCAAGCATAAGAAAGATTACAAAGATAAGAAGTAGGCAAGGTACTAATGCAGTTTAGTGAAGTTGACCAAAAAAAATGATGAGCATGTCTTTTCTCAATTAGCTGCAGCACAACTAATTGATCAGAACAATTGAAAAGAAAATGACAAGATAAATAGGTGGTGCTCCTTAGTTGTTATGCGCCCACAGACATAAACATATTTTTTTCCTTGTTCAGTGACGTTATCTACAAGGCAAACAGAATATAGAGAAATCAAGTGATTTTCAGCTCAGAGTGGCATCACCGGTACATATCAGAAAGATAAGAGAATTTTCACTAAATTTTTAAATCACTTATAGATGGTGACCATCTGATAACCAATACACAAAAGATCCAAACAAATAAAGAGAAGTGTCCACTTCACATCAATTTTTCAACTTAGTCATCATAGCATGAAGCCGTGAACTGGTGAAAAGCTTTGGTAGGTCATAAATAGACACATAACAATGCGATTGTCATCTTATAAGATTTTGCAAGATAATGAACGAATTGTTGTTATGTGTTATTGCAAGAGAATTAAACCTATACAATAAGGAGAAGATGCAACACACCTCTTTCGATGGTACATATATGTAAGGAATATTAGCTTCCTCACAGAGTATTGGAACATGTGTAATCACATCAATAGGAGAAATATTCCCAGCGATTACACACAACCTACATAGACCAAAACCACAACAGTCAATGACATTATGCAAGTCAATCCAAATGATTTATAAACAACAAAACAATATCAAACAATAAAACATCAAAATAAGCAAACTCACTACCATATAGATAATAGTTGATAACTTCATATTGCGGCAAAATGAACTATTCCATCATCAACAAGACTGGCACACTACAGTTTTCACTTTTCAGTATGCACATACGCCATTATGCATGTTCTCTGTGAGACATGGTATGCACCACACCACTAGACACGTTAAAAAAAAGTCACATAACTCACCGGAACACCTAAGTGGAAATCATCTGCTCTTTGCTAATTGCTATGACCAAATATCAGTGCATCACAACTAGTAACCAGTAGCATACAATTCACAACTCGCCGTCCCTCACAGAGGAATTGAACCCAAACGTTCTCTCGGTTACTAGAACCTCACTCACATTACTACACCGATTAGCAAGCGCTAAACAGTAAGCTAAAAGAACTAATTATACTAACCCTTTGTTCCCACGACGGATGCTCTTGACCACCTCCTTGACCCCCCGCTTCAGGCACTTGGCCTCCGAGGCTGCAATACAACACCAAACAAATCATGAATAAATCGAAATGATCTTTAAACTACAAAAGAAATCAATATATAGCCGAAATGGGCCAGAAAGAAAAGGGGATAAATCTCAAGAACCTCGGCGGACAAGTTTGAGGGTTCGCTTGCAGAGCTTCTTGCCAGCGAGAGGCTTCGCGATGGGCGCCAGCGCCGTCGGGGTCTTCTTCTTCTCCGCCTCCGTGTCACTCCCCATTGCCGCCGCCGCCTTCGACTTGTGCCTTCGCGCCTTTTGGTTGGCTCTGGAGCTAGGGTTTGAGACTTTGAGGACTCGATACGCAAAGCTGCTCGCTATTAAAGCAGGGGTTTGGATTTCTGGAATGTGGGGCCCAGTTACATTAAGGCCCACCTGTCAAAAGAACTCTTAAGCTTCCAGGCCCAGCGTAAGCGAAAGAAATCTCCAAAGTCCAAACCCTACACCTCGGAGCGATCCGACGCCGACAGCCACCACCGCGACACCCCTCGCCGGCGGCGCCACTACCCGCGGCTGCTCACCGGCGGCGCCACTACCCGCGGCTGCTCACCGGCGGCGACTTCTATTCCGCGCCCTCTTCGCGGCCGTCCTCTTGTGGGCTTGGTTACTGATTTGTTCGCATGGGAAAATCCAAAGGTACGGCCTTTTTGCCTTTCTGAATCTCGTAGCTTCTTGATAGGATTGGTTCGAATTGGGAGGCAAAGGTAAAAGCTTGCTCTTTTATAGACAAGAAGGCTTCGCGGGATGCGAAGGCGGATAAGAAATTGGCGCTTGGAGTCAAGAGGAAGCAGCTGAAGAGGAAGAAGGATGGATGTTTGGATGGTGCTGTCAAGAGCGAGCGCGCTGCCGAACATGGTATCGTGGAAGGTGTTACTAGTGATTGTTTCTTGTTATTTCCTCCCAGTTCTTTCTGGGTTGTGTTGCAGAATCAGTGGTTAAACCTAGAACAGTAGTCTACGATCTTAGAAATGTCACCTTGGCCACCCCCACTAAGGGTGGAAGCAGTGATTCAGTGGTACAGCTTGAGTTATTATCAGTAAATCGACTAATCAGAGTGAGTATTGATTTTGGAAATGAAAAATATTGTCAGTTCGAAACCTTTAGGAGGGATCGCATTGCTGCATGGTCAATTTGATGCATTATCTAATTAACGGCTTTCATGAGAATCTTGTGTGCCCGAAACAAGTAGCATGACAACCATCTCATGCCTTGGGCACTCATTGGTTTATTTGCTTCTTCTGGTTCTTTAAGTTGTTCCTTAGGCCCTATATATAGTTGTCAAGTTTTTTAACCTCTTCACTTTGATTGCTAGATAAAGAATTGGCACAGAGCAAGGAAATAGTATTGATGGAGCAGAAGAAGAAAACTAAGCATGTCAAAGTAAAAAACAGTTGTACCAAGGCTAATGATGTGGTGGAACTCCTGTCAGACAATAAGGATGAGACAACACCTAAGCTGAAGAAGAACAAAAAGAAGCTATCGGAAGGCAGCAATTCTGTCAAGGTACAGCAAAGTCTGTCTGACAATAATGAGGCAGGAACACCTAAGATGAAGAACAAGAAAAATAAGAAGAAGCTAAAGGAAGGGAAGAGCTTTGTTGAGTCTAGTGATGCAGAGGAAATCCTGCATAGAAATCAAGATGAAGAAACTAGTGGTAATATATCTTGTTTTCTTTGCAATTACCATGATTGGGTGCTGACTATTTTCCTTTCAACATGGATGCCTGTTTTTTTTTTTTTTGCATTCTTGTTAACATATTGTTTTTAAGTAGTGATTGGATGCAAGAAGCCAGATGATATCCTATATCTTGTCCTTTTTTCTTTTCATATTTTTCTCATTCTAGTAGTTTTTTTTTCATTTTCTTTTTGTTAAACAGTTGGTTTCGATCTATTTTATACAGCTCATGTCAACCAACTCGCAGCACAAAGTGAAGTTATGGATATTGGGGAGCCTAAAGAAGTAAAGATAAAGAGAGGAAAGAAGGATAAGACCTGTAGGGGTATTATATTTATCTCCTAATCAAATTTATTCTGAAGTCTCAGCTAAGTGAGGCGCATATTGTTGACATGCATTCCTTTCATTGGCTGCAGAGAAAGTAAAGAAATCAGGGAAAAATAACAAGAAAGATAAGCATGCATCAGGGAAAGAGAAGAAGTTGGAGAGGCGTATTGAGGTTGATACTGAAAACGCTGATGAGATTCAATCTGTTGACAAAGACTGTTCCAGAGGAATGAAAAGTAATGCCTTCACTTTTGAGTTTTTGATCCCTGAGGTATTACTTTTGTTAATCTCATACTGATTTTATTCATGGAGTTTGTTGATGAAAAAAAAATACAGTGTTCACAATCAAAAGGCAAAGATCAATGCACTGTTTGTTTCAATGACTTAATTACCAGAAAGACTATGTAGGATATTTCCAGCTTGTTGGTTCCTGCAAGAAATCAGTTCTAACATCCAGACATGTGTGTTGCAGACTTGCAGTGCTTTTGTTTAGTTATGTTCTGCTCCAATAAGTGCCATTGTATTTTTTTTTCTTTTTCTGTTTTAACTTGATGCACTAAAAGTCCAAAATTGATCTGTGATGTATTGACAGAATGGATCTTGGAGTACAAACAAAAGAGACCAGGCCTAAAAGTTTTGCAGCAAAGAATAGATGAGTTTATAATTGCTCATGAGGAACAGCAAGAGCGGGTGAGTATCTCTCGTTCTTTCAAGAATCAAAAGACACCTCTACTGCTTTATAACAAGTTTCTTCTCCAAACAAGAATAAAAAATATTCAGTTCAGCACATTACCCAAACCAGTGTTGTGCAAGTTAAGACAAGTTTTGTCAGAATTCCCTCAGTGAATACGTTTCCACCATACTGATAGCATGTATATACATTTGTTTTTTCTATTAAATTTGAGAGAGCAGAATACTGCTTCTGCATGTTTGGATTTGTGATATAGCAAACCCGTACTCTTTTACGAAAATGAACTGCATTTTGTTTGTTTCCTGAGTCTTGACACATGCTTGATTAATTCAGGATAGGAAAGAAAGAGAGGCACGTGCTGCGGAAGAAGGATGGACGGTTGTGGAGCATCATAAGGGTAGGAAGAAGACCACAGACACTGAAACTGGAACAGCTGTTGGCTCTGTATCTCTGGCTGCAATGCAAGAGAAAATGGCTAAAAAGAAATCCAAGGAAGTTGATCTAAACTTCTACAGATTTCAGAAACGAGAAGCTCACATCAATGGTATGATTCAACGTTTTTTTAAGGTTTCCTTATTTATGCAGTTTTAATTACTCAGTGCTCCGTACACATATGATAGAATAGAACCTATATTATGTTCAACACTAAATAGTTTTAGGCACAGCATGGACAGCTGGGACTTATATTGTTGTTATCTACAACCCATGATCAGTTAATCTGCTCATGTGTTCGCCATGCCAGTCTGGTTGACTTGAGCTTGGTGTTGTCCGTTCTGGTTACATTTGACTTTAAAAAAAGATCAGCATTTGGCATTTGCAGCTTGGTTGGAATTACAATTCCAGTCATTTTTCCTTAATTGTTTGTATTCAGTCAAAGTGAACCCATATATGCCAGAAGTTATTTTCATGTCTGAGATGATATATCAGAAGGTTTTGTTTGGTTCAGCAATTGCAAAGAAATGCTCCCTTTTTGTATATCTAGTTGGTCATTCCACCGTAGTTTCATAAGCATGAATTAACTCTGGAAAATTTGAGTTATGTGACTGCAAATGAGGAGCTTTGTTTTTTTCCTGTTGTCTGTTGCCGCGCGGTGTCTTTTGTGCAACTTAATAGGCTGCAGAAACTTCTTGGAGCTAACTTGGAACTCTGCATCTCTTGCACAGAACTCACGATGTTGCAGAGCAAGTTTGAGCAGGACAAGAAACGGATACAGCAGCTTCGGGCTCAAAGGAAGTTCAAACCTTACTAATGCTGCTCTAATTTGAAGGGGTTTCTCCACGGAGATGCAGTGTTCATACCACATTACCTCAAGAGCAGCCATTGCCATCGAACGTCTTGTTGCTGTTGGTCGTACACTGAATTCTTTTATTGTTTGGCAGAAAATGTTGCTTTGCTGCACATTCTTTAGTATGCATGCCCTTTAACTGAAACATTGTCAGCAGTATATTTATTTCAAAACAATATCAGCTGTATACCATGGCCTGCATTTGCTGTGCCAATGTATTTGGTTAAATCATGCCATCTGGTGTATTTCGTGGGCCAATTTATGCTGTGCTCTGCCTCTCGTAACGTGTTTGCAAAGGTCCACGAGGCGACTGGCCATACTTGGCTGAGGCGATGGGAGTTGGGCGTGGCCGTTGCCTTGACGCCGAGGAGATGAGCGATGGAGCCTTTGGATGGCTGGGCACGATAGATCACTGCAATTCAGGCCTCCTTCCGGTCCAAAAACGGCGTGCCTCTGCTCGTTCGGTTCTATCTCAGGCCGGCCTGGCGGATCGGTCAGGCAGCTGAGTTCGTACTCAGTCAATCGAACAACGAACGCATCTCCGCACAAATATCCATTCCAACCAAAACCTTCTCGTAGTTAACCTTAGATACAGGCGCGTGCAGATAGAGACAAACGCAGCCATTTGTTAACGTAGGAAGCACACACGTAGGACAAAGGACTTAGGTACGTGGGCACCGACGATGGTGAGGCTCTCCAATGGCGTCCTGGGCGCCCTGAGCGCTGTCTCCCTGCTCTCCTCCGTCCCGCTCATCGGCGCGGGCGCCTACCTACTCTCGCACCCGGCCACCGAGTGCCAGCGCCTGGTGCGGCTCCCGGCTGTCGCGCTGGGCTGCACGCTCCTCCTCCTCTCCCTCATGGCGATCGCCGGCGCGTGCTTCCGCGCCACGCCGCTCCTCTGGACCTACGTGGCCGTCATGTTCCTGCTCGTCGTCGGCATGTTCCTCGTCACCGCCTTCACATTCGCCATCACCAACAAGGGCGCTGCCACCGCCGTGTCCGGGCGCGGCTACGGGGAATACCGGATCGGGGACTACTCGGACTGGCTACAGAACAGGATCAGGGACTACGAGACGTGGCGGCGGATCGAGAGCTGCATGGCCGACGCGGGCGTGTGCGGCGGCCGGCTCGGCGGCGTCACCTCCGGTATCAACGCCGGCGAGTTCTACCGGCTGCATCTGCCGCTTGTGCAGGTACGCACGGCATGGACATATCCAACGGCTGCATGGCATTCATCATGCATTGGCCCACTCGCCAGAGAGTATTTTTAAAATCGTTTCGAGCGAAACGATCAATGCCCTCTTTAGTGAGATTGGATGTTGCATAAGAAATCTATTCCTTAATTTATGAGCTGTTAAATAAGGATGTTAATTGCCTGTACCCATATCTGTATATACATGCATCATTCACAATTGGGAATCAAAATTTTCTCTTCCACTGGTACTCGATAGTAGAATTTACACTGTTCACTGCCACTGGATGCATTAACACATTTGCAAGTTGCAACACATTGTAAAACAAATTCAACACTAGCTCTGCATATGCATGTATTTCATAAGGCAGGTGTTCATTTGGATTGTGCTCAGTACTTACTGAAAGATTGAAAGCATATGCACCAAGTTTGTGGTATCAAATATATCAACACCAGTGTCTCCTCTGACAAAATCGTGCAGTCCGGTTGCTGCAAGCCGCCGGCGTACTGCGGGTACCAGCCCGTGAACGCAACGTTCTGGGTAGCCCCCGCGGCGGGCCTGGACACGGCGGACGCCGACTGCCTGGCGTGGAGCAACGACCAGAGGGTGCTGTGCTTCCGGTGCAACGCGTGCAAGGCCGGCGTGCTGGCCACCGCCAAGAACAACTGGAAGGCCGTGGCCGCCCTCAACGTCGCCGTCCTCGCGCTCCTCATCTTCGCCTACTCCCTCGGCTGCTGCGCCATACGCAACAACGACCGGCGCCGCCGCGGTGGCTACGGCCGGTACTGATCGTTCATTCACGGTGATGGGGGCCTGGCTGGCTTCAGAATTCAGTGTAGTTTTACGTTCGGTATGTTCTTTTTTTCCTTTGTCAGGTACAGTACAGAACTATGTAAAATTTGATCGGCACTCTATGCAACTATGAAGTTTACGTGGTAGTGAAGCCGATGACATGGTTCAGTTGATACTGATGTTTGGTAGATCTCTTCACATAGACTTTGATCATGCGATTGTAATCGGTAATTTCAAGCAGACTCAGGCTGCAGGCTGACAAAGAAGAGTCCATCTTGGCAATGATCCTTTGGGCCGTTCAAGGTTTAGGCCAGCTACTCATCAGGAATCAGGATTGGCTCAAGGCAAACTTACTTTGGGCTTGGCTGGATGAATTTTTTTGTTGGAACAAACAAGCCCAGCCGTCTCCATCCTTTCTTTTCTAAAGGAAAAAAAAAAGAACATCAAGATTTTCCAACCACCTTCTTCTGTTCTTTCAATCCATCATTGTTGCCCATTGAGTTAAAAAAAAAATGCTGCCCTGGCTTTGACTATACTGTCGGCTCCTTGAAGTTCAGAAGCTCTGTTCACAAGTTTATGACCTCGTTATTCGAACTTGAACCGCAAGTCCTCTGGTTTTGCCCAGTGGTTTTGCAAAAGCTCAGCAACCTTTGATGCCAGCGAGGAAGTGGGCGCTACAAGACAGCTGTAAATGGCAATGGTCTGATCTGAAAGACTGGAACAAATCCAATTTCATTCAGGAGTCCTCTAAACTTCCCCCATCATTCGCCAATCTAGACTTCTGTTGTTCTTACCTTTGACCGTTCATGTTGGATTTCTGTTATCCTTGTTTTTCACTGAACCTACTTAAAAATGCAATTTGGCCTGTCACTCGCACGCTTTATATATACCCCCTATGTCCTGCGACGTAGGCTCATTGTATCGAGAAGCTTCGTCCCATAATGCAAGTTTATCAAGGAAATCAAAAGTATATTCAGTAACTACATTATTTCTACTACATCTCTGTTTTAATGTTGAGTAGCTATGATCCGTTATTTGATAGAGATATACATGGTCTATTGATATTATTATTATTTTTAGATTTAGTACACGGGTTTGGACTTAATTGCGGGACAGAAGAAATAGAAAACTGAATTTGACTTCAATCAAGACGTGCATAGAATATATTATATGACGCTAAATCACGCGAAGATGACATGGGATGCTGAAATGAACACCGTCGTAACATGGAGAAGAACACTTTTAAGTTTTAAGTCTCAAATTTGACCTCCACGGCCACCACTAAAGCTAAAACAAAGAGTAAGCTATACTCTGCACTCTGCATTTTTCTTCTTCTTCCATGTCCTGTTTCCTAAGCACCCTGACCAGCATCCCCTTCCGTTAATTCCTCATGAAGCCCCACAAGAGCAACCCGTCTTCTCCGAAACGCTCGGCTGCCATTGCCGCGCCGATCGCCCTCCTACTAGTACTTGGGCTCGTCTCGCTCTATGACTTGTCCTCCTCTGAGAGATACCCGTACGTAGACGTATCCTCCTCTTCGCCGTCGTCTCCGGCCATCGCCAGGGCCTGCGACGTTACACGGGGTGAATGGGTGCCGGACGCCGAGGCGCCGTACTACACGAACCTGACGTGCCCGTTCATCGACGACCACCAGAACTGCATGAGGTTCGGCAAGCCGAGCCTCGAGTTTGTGCGCTGGAGGTGGAGGCCGGACGCGTGCGAGCTCCCTCGCTTCGACGCGGCGCGGTTCTTGGAGACCATGAGGGGCAAGTCCATGGCGTTCGTCGGGGACTCCCTCGCCAGGAACCACTTCAAGTCTTTGCTGTGCCTCTTGTCCAAGGCACGTATACACATTACATTATATGTACACTTTTTCATTTCAATTCTTGGCTTGATGCGACCGGCCGGCGGTGCGTATGTCGCAGGTGGCGCAGCCGGTGGAGGTCGGCACCGCGCCGGAGATCGACGTGACGGGGAGGGCCGTCCGGCGAGACTACCAGTACGGCAGCCACGGCTTTACCGCCTCCCTCTTCTGGTCGCCCTTCGTGGTCAAGGCCAACCTGTCGAACGCCACGCTCGGCATGTGGGACCTCCACCTCGACACGGTCGACGCCCGGTGGGCGGCGCACGTCGCCGACTTCGACTACATCGTCCTGTCGGGGACCAACTGGTTCCTCCGCCCGTCGGTGTACTACGAGGGCGGGCGCGTCGTGGCGCGCAACAGAGTCGCCAGCGGCGGCGCCCGCAACGTGGCCGAGCTGGCCGTGCACCGCGCCCTGCAAGCGGCGTTCCGCACGGCGCTCGGTGCAATTGCCACGCGCGAGGGGTTCCGCGGCAAGGTTATCCTCCGGACGGTGACGCCCGCGCACTTCGAGAACGGGGAGTGGAACAGCGGCGGCGACTGCGTCCGCAAGCGCCCGTTCCGGCGCGGTGAGCGCGCCCTGGGCACCTTTGAGGCCGAGTACCGCAGCGCGCAGGTAGAAACCTCAAGACCTCTACATGCCATGATTTCGTTCGTTGTGGAACGTGACAACAACTAAATGTGGCTTGATTCGCTTCGACTGTAGGTTGAGGCGCTCAGGGAGACGGAGGCGGCGGCGAGGAGGAACGGCGCGGAGTGGATGTTGCTGGACATCACCGAGGCGATGAACCTGCGGCCGGACGGGCACCCGAGCCGGTACGGCCACCCGCCGGACGGGAGCGTGGAGGGCAGCTTTGTGGTGGACTGCCTGCACTGGTGCTTGCCGGGGCCGGTAGACTTGTGGAGCGAACTGCTGTTCCAGATGCTGGCTACCTGATCATTAGCAGTGGATGAGTTAAATGGTCTCTCAATTGTCAGTGTGCTACTGAACGGAGAAATGAGGACTTGATCATGTTCCCGTCAAACCATATTTGTTTTGTAAATTGAGAAAAAAATTCGTTGATTTGTGTCATCAAATGCCAACAATTAGTTGTGCAAATTTGTTTTTTTAGATAATGGAAGATTCTGTCTCCCGGCCTCTGCATCGTTAAATGTACATAGACAACTATTCATTACAAAATTTCAGAAAAAATGATGACAAAAGAGAGCTCTAATATAAAAGTTTGAACAAGCCATCAGAAACAAAACATAAAGTTTTAACCTACACGCAATCTTTTACTAAATTGCCATCCATGTCTGATGAAGAGATCCCAAGCACCATCTCCAATGAGTTGCATGCCGATAACACCACTTCCTGAGCTTCCTGATGCTGCAACACAGACCACGATCGCAACCAGTTGGTGCAAAAGTAGATAACCTGCAATGGAATGGAATTTCTTTTGTTCTTAAAAATCACTTCATCGCGACATAACCAAATAGACCAACACAAAGCACCAGCCCCAACCAAAATGTGAGACCTCAAATATTTTCCCATCCTGAATAACCAATTCCCAAACATATTGGTTGTGCTACTAGGAGGTGAGAGATTAAAAACCACTTGTATAACGCACCATACAAAATGAGCGAAATGGCAGCAAAAAAGAGGTGTTGTATAGTTTCCTCATTGTTACAAAAATGATATTTTTTGCTACCATTCCAATTTCTTTTAGAGATGTTATTTTTTGTCAATATTACACCACAACGTAAGAACCATAGAATTTTTTTTATTTTTAATGGCACCTTAAGCTTCCATAATTGTCTATTTGTGAAAAGGACATTTTGATGCATTAAGAGACTATACATTGACTAAACAGAAAACTGTCCATTCTGATGAAGATGCCACCGAAAAATATCTCTTTCTGATGATAAGTGTAAAGTAACCACCTTTGCAACAAGCTCTTGCCAGGCTACTAAATTTTCTCCTATAATGGCCGGGACACAGTGAATGGGATAGTGGACAATACTTCAGCTACCGTGGCATATTTTTTCGAACAATATTATAAAGTTGAGGATATTGTGCACTAAGGGGTTGTTCCCGAGCCATACATCTTGCCAAAATCTTATTTGGCTTCCATCATGAAGCTGAAAAAGACCCAGATCGAAAGAAGTGCTGTTTGACTTTCATTAGACCAGCCCAAAAATAAGAGTCCCCTGGCTTCCTTTCTGCATAAGAAAGAGTTTTATTACCTAGATACGTTCTCCTAAGAAGAGCTTGGCAGACACCATCATCATTTAGCAGTTTGAAAAGCCATTTGCTAAGAAAGCAGATATTTTTGATACGAAGGTCTTGAATGCCCATACCAACTTGATCCTTGGGTCAGCATAATATATCCCACTTAGCTAGCCTGTACTTTTTTTATTGTTGTCACTTTGCCAAAAAATCTGGATCTGTAGTAGTCTAACCGTTTAAGTACCCCATGTGGTATCTCAAAAATGATAACATAAACATGGGTAAGCTAGTAAGCACAGAATTTAGGAGGACTAATTGACCTCCAACGGATAAATGCTTTCCTTTCCAACTGCTCAAACGCTTTTCAAACCTTTCTTCTACCCCCTTCCACTCACTGATCTTCAGTTTTCTATAATGAATTGGAATACCAAGATATCTAAATGGAAAATTGCCCAATCCACATCCAAATAGCTGTGTATATTGAGTCTCGAAAACCTTGGTAGCTCCAAAATAAAATAGTTCACTTTTGTGAAAATTGATTTTAAGACCAGAAAGTTGTTCAAATGCACAAAGCAATAGCTTCATATTTTTAGCTTGTTCAAAATCATGTTCCATAAATATAATAATGTCATCTACATAGTACAAGATAGATAACCCATCATCCACCAGATGAGATACTAATCCATTTATTATCCCATCCTTTTTGGCACGTGATAAAATAACGATCAACATATCCACGACGATGTTAAATAATATGGGAGACAGTGGATCTCCCTGACGGAGTCCTTTTCGGGTCTGGAAGTATGGGCCAATGTCATCATTGACCTTGATACAAACACTTTCTCCGCTAACAAAACTCTCAACCCACGAATACCACTGTGGAGAGAAACCTTTCATCCTCAAAGTTTGTTGAAGAAAGGGCCATTTGACTTTATCATAGGCCTTTTCAAAATCCACCTTAAAAATCACCCCATCCATGTTTTTCTTATGCAACTCATGAATCGTTTCATGAAGAATAATCACACCATCCATTATATTCCTACCTGGTATGAAAGCTGTCTGCGAAGTACGAACAACGATTTCAGCCACATCCACGATCCTGTTAGTGGCTACCTTAATAAAAAATTTAAAGCTTACATTCAGAAGACAAATTGGTCGATAATGTTGTACTTTCTTCGCATCTTTATGTTTTGACAAAAGTGTTATTATTCCAAAATGAAAAGAGGCAAGAGTCCATTGTGTAAATCATAGAACATGGCCAATAAATCATTCTTAATGACTTCCCAAAATACCTAGTAAAATTCGATCGGGAATCTGTCCGGACCAGGTGCTTTGTTATGTTCCATTTGAAAAATTGCCACCCTCACCTCTTTCTCAGTGAACGTTTGCGTGAGGAGATCATTCTCTAAAGCGTTAACTTGAGGGATATCATCCCGGTAAGATTCAATCATTGAATAATGATTATCATCCGGGGGTCCAAAAAGACCTTTATAATATTTGGTTATGTATTTCTTAAGTTGTACATCCCCAGTTATTATTCCCTCATCTTGCTCGAGTTGAAAAATTCGTTGTTTCCTATGCTTACCATTTATTACCAAATGGAACTACTTAGTATTATTATCCCCTTCAAGGATATGTTTCACTTTCGCTCTTTGGTACCATTTAATTTCCTCCTCCCGTAACAACTGAGTGAGCCTCTGAGCAGAGCGCTGTTTGAGATTAATGTCATGATTAGAAATCCCAATAAGTTCTGATTTCTGATCAATGTCATCAATAATATGAATTAGTTCTTTCTTTTCTTTCTTGTTATGTCCACTTGTGGCCTTAGCCCAACCCCTTAATTTTTGTCTTAAACTTCTGATCTTAAATTGCCATCTACCAATAGATGTACACCCCCGTTGCTCATTGTGCCAACATTTCGATACCATTTCAAAGAAACCATCCCTAAAGAGCCATCCAAGTTCAAATTTAAATACTGGTTGGTCCCCTATGTGGAAAGCTGCTCTAGTATTGAGCAAAAGCGGAGTATGATCAGAAAGTGATCTATTAAGGGCATGAATAGTGACTAAAGGGAATTTTTGTTCCCATTCTGTGCTCATTAATACCCCGTCAAGCTTTTCAAAAGTTGGATTTTCCAAGGAATTTGCCCATGTAAACCGACGACCAGATAATTCAATTTCTCTCAGATCCAAGCTGTCAATAACAGCATTGAATAAGAAAGGCCATCGGGGATCCAAGATGGCCTTATTTTTCTCATCTTGTTGATCATATTAAAATCACCCCCTATTAATATAGGTAATGCTTCCTTGTTACAAATACAAACAAATTTAGTCAAAAAAATTTCTTTCAACTGGGGTTGTGCTGCACCATAAACAAGCACTAAAATCCATTGGAAACCATCATTCTTATTTCACAGGTAAAACTTTACATAAAAGTCTCCTTCATCAATGGAGCTAATATTGAAAGAAGTCAATTTAACTCCCACTAGGATTCCTCCTGATCGCCCATGGGGTGGCTTACAGTGCCACATAAATTGTTGTGCACCACTAGGTGATTTAAAGTAGAGGTAGAAAACTCACTCTTGCCTATTTCAAGAAGTGCAACAAAATCAATATGTTGCTCCTTAACTAATTCTAAAATGTACCTGTATTTAGCTAAGTTACCAAGACCTCTGCTATTCCAAAAGATACCTTTCATTCCTTTACCGTCCTTGGTGGTCGACCCATCCGAACCCTTGGCTTAACCAAGTTGGATTTCTTTTTGCAACACATCGTGAACTGATCACTACATAAGTGATCATTTCCCTCGTTCAACACAGCATCAGTTAAATCACTACATAAATGATTGAGGGTAGCAAAATCAAGAGAATCTTAATCTACATCCTCTGTAACTTGATGGGCACTGGGATTTGTATTTGATTTTTTTCATGTATTCCAACAAACGATCCACTTCTAAATTTTTGATCACTTTAATTGATTAGTAATTTCATCCTTGTTCTTGCCCAATGAAATGCCAACGTTATGCAAACGTGAAGAAATACAATTATTAGAAAAGGAAAGGAAAGAGGAGGTAAGAGTACCTTCTGGAGCTTCCAAGTTGCGAATAGAAGCCCTGAATTTGGCCTTCATCATTGTATCTAAATCAGCTAGCGCCACCCCACCCGGCATGATAGGAATATTCAATCGCCCACACCTACGTGGTCCTGCCAGAAAAGAGTCCGAAGGAGAATTGAAGATAATTGGTCCAGTTACCTCACTCTCCAACGGATAATTGGCAATCCCTAACCGTACTGTTATGACCTGACTGTTAAGCTGAGAGGACTTGAAATTTCTTTTAGGAGGAATGCCAATGTTAACCTTTGATGCAGTCGGAGTAGACAAATTCTCAATACCCTGGTCGGCTAGAGCAGCACCAACAGCAAACAAATCAGTACTAACCACAGTCTCACAATCCTTGTTACTAAAGTTCTGCTCAGCTGCAATAACTGGAGTAACAGAATGGTCAACAATTGTTTCTACCCAGTCTGGATTGTTACCAAGAAATGAATTAACATCAGAATTTTTGTCTTGAGCAGTATGCCTAGAATCACTTATACTATTATCAACTGAGACATGGACCACATCAGAGAATTCTTGTTCAACTGTATCATGACCAACCAAAACATTTGCATCATCTTGTTCGGCTGCAAAAACAAGCAAAGAATCACTTACAAAATTGTCCACCGATTTTGAAACACCCAAAACCCGTTCAGCAGTCGGATGATCAACAGAAGCAGAAGCATGACCTTCAACATGTTTGGCTGAATTAGCATTCAAAGTTTCATTGACAATATTCCCAACTGAAACATGGTCTGTAGCGATCAAAACTTCATCGGCTGTACTATTTCCAATCAAAACACCATCTTGATCAGCTGTAGCATATAGATTATCACTTACATTCTTGTCCCCCAACCCGACCATAGCAGGGACCCCATCTTGTTCATCTGAAGCTACGCAATGCATTGAACCCATGAAAATTTGCGCTGGAGACAGAAGTTGAATTCCCCCTCCTTTGCAGTTTGCATTGGTACTTTCAGTGAAGTCTGAGCACTAGATGATCCCTCCTGATTAGTTTTTGACCGTTTGCTATCCCTATCCTGCATTTCCACATCATCATTCATCTGATGTTTGTCATTTCCTTATCCTCCCAATCAGGCTGATCCAAACTTTCCTGGTCCACTTGATCCTTGTTCCCCACCACGAAAAAAATTTCGTAGAGGGCATCCCCAACACAAATATCTGTGCTATCAGGGACTAGTCTTGTGTCTGTCACAGCAACATGCAAGCGCACAATCCCTTTTTTTCTCGTACTCACCATGTCAACAAACTAAGTTGCACCGATGATGGAGCCGACTGCACACAAAGATAAGTAATCTCGAATCTCATAAGGAACACTATACACCTGCACCCAAACTTTTTTGAAGATGCAATTTGGCATCTGCTTTCGGGGTCCACTTAAAAAAACATAACCACTCCATCTTGGCTTTTGACCTTTACTTCCCCAATGCTTGTCAACCGCAATAATTCTATCTTGGATGGAAAAGGTACCAAAAAAGAGTTCTGACTGTGCTCTTTGACCTCCCATTGCCACTTAATCGGGATGACCCTTTGAAGCTCCTCACGCAATCTATCAGTACTCCATTGGCTGCCCATGATACGTATCAAAGCCTTATTAGAATCAGTTGTGGGTTTTTTATTACCTGAAAAAGGAATTTGGTAGAAACCAGGACCATCCGCCGCATATCCACACAAGTTTGTTGCGGGCTTTGGTAATTTTAAAATTGGGGCACTTGCTAGCAATGTGTTGATCACTTTCACAAATATCACAAAACACCATTGCTTGACAATCTGTAAGAGAGTGTCCCTTTTTCTGACAACGGGAGCAAATCATCTTGCTACTTTCCACACCGTCTGAAGACTTCGGTGCTGGGGCTATTGAGGACAGAGGAACCGCCAGATTAAGCGTCGCATTCATTCCCACATCAGGGTTAGATGAAATCCTCGGTGTCACCATGGTAATGTCAACAACACCACGGCCACGCCCACTACCTCCTGATGGAAATCTTCCACTGAAACGCCCTCGGCTACGGCTGGAGAAACGCAGTTGCCATCAAGAACGTCCTTGGTGAAATTGACCACTACTAGGGCCATGTTGGCCAAAAACACCACCGGAGCCTCCTTGACCTTGACCTTGACCCTGAACATGAACACCAGTACACCACCGGAGCCACCACCTTGACCAAGACCACCACCGGTACTGCTCTGCCCGACAAAATTACCACCGGCCTGACCAGACGATCTGCTGCCACCACCGTGAACAACTCCAGAATGGCCTGTGTCCTCCATCTTTGATTTTGACAGAGTACCGAGACGAAAGATCTCCTGTCACCTGACTTTGTCCTAGGCCAGCAATTATCTTTCCAAGTACGAGAGAAAAGAATCTTCAAACCGGTATTAGTTTTTGATTCCTTAGAGTCTGGTGTGTTGGACGTGGGCCCTTGCTGGCTCGGAGATGGAAATTGCATAGAATCCGGAAGTTTATTTGGAATTTGAATTCTGCTGCCATCTCTCCATTGGATGTGCCGTGGAAATCGGATTGCTTTTACAGTTTCTAAACTAATTAGCCTTTGCCATTACATCACCGAAGGTCACCGGAGGGGAAACTTGTGGCAATGGCAATGGACCCTTCCATGGTCGCAAGGAGGAGACCACTGGATAGCCTATCACTCGGGTAGGAGGGCACTGCGGCTGACAGGAAGAAAACTGATGAACTACCGGCATCAATTCTTCCACCGAGTAACCTGCATCCAAGGCGTCTTGAATCAACGTTGTCGGAGTCTCTCAATCGACCACACCGTCATCATCTGAATTGTCATCATGGGATAACGCCCAAAAACGTGATCCACTCCTAGAACACCCAAGCGGCTTGGCGTGCTGGATGTCGGCCTCGAGCACCTTGAGCGAGTCCCTGAACGACCTGCCCATGGACGCACGCCGGGAGCACCACTCCAGAGCCGCGCCGCCGCGACCATCCAATGGATCTTCAGAATCTTAGATGACTTTTTTCTTTCCCTGATCGTGACCACCCAATGGTTTGTGTTTGCAAATTTGTTTGCCAATTATGAAACTTATTTGTTCCACGATTTTTTTTCCCGAGAATAAGCAGGAGGGTTTCCTACCATTGCGAGAGAAGGTTAAAGATCACAATGCACTTAACAAAATTTTGGAAAGGACGAAGCAGAATTACAAAATGGCATGTTAACCAGAGAAGAGAAAAAGAGAGACAAATGAAAGGAAAAGGAGAAAATGTAAGCCTCTTATTTATTGAATTTCGATTATGTCGCTGCAAATGTACCAGGTATAGATACTAAAATTGTATAATTAAAATATCTATATCTTCAGTTGTAACTATTAGAGTAGTGTAATGAAAATATATATGCATTGTATTACGCAACCGCACCATCACGATGATAAGTTTGCTAAGGCAGATCTTGTAGAGCTGTCAACTCTTTGGCTTGTTTTAAGCGAGTATTTTTATCTGGAGGTACTCGCTCATACTTTGTGACTGTGTGGACTTTGTGGAGGTCCACAACTCCATATACGTGCCGACATTATCATCGGAGACAAATCAGGAACTCAAGGCCGAGGGACGTCAGGACGTGTACCCCATGATTCAATTCTTTTGAGCAGGGTTAACAATTTCGATTTGGCGAAAATCGAAAATCGGAAATATCGAACCGAAAATCGGTAAAAAATCGTCAAAAATCGTAGAGTTTCAAAATCGATTTTTTTTAAATTTTTTTTCAAAAATCGGCCGTTCTCATAGAAAATCGCCCAATTTTCATGGAAAATCGACATACTAGTTGAACTCATTTGGTGGTCGATTTTTTAAGCGATTTTCTTCAAAAATTGAGCGATTTCCACCGATTTTTGACCGATATACGTTGCATAAATTTTTTCGAATTTTCGAATTTTTAATTTTTTTTTGAATTGACCGGTTTATCGAGCGGTTTTAGAAGCCGAGTCGTGCCGATACGGCCGAAAATCGCGAAAATCTAGCGATTTAAATCGATTTTTTGAACCCTACTTTTGAGATACTTTAATAGAAATGGAATAAAATGTTCAAACCACTATTCAGACTTGGAAGATGCTGCAGGTTGTTTATTTCTGAAAAGGTACTACATCGGCTAGCACAAACTGCTTTAGACAATTGAACTGTCCAAGAAGCACCGATGAGGAATCTCTTCATTGGCATGTACTGTCAACCTAGAGCATATACAATGCACATGTTTAGAGAGGTGCTCAGCAATGAAAAACTAATTTTTCATCCAACATATGATATATAAAGTGTTTATTTTGAAGCATCGATGCTTAATTAAGCACCGGTGCTTAGCAGATGCTTATGTATATAACTATACGTAATTAATAGATAATATAACATCTAAGCACTCACAATAGAGTTGTTTGCATTGGAGATAATAACTTTTACATAGGTGTTTGATAATGGGCTATATTCTCTCTCTTTAAACACTTATATATGTTAAATGTAATTGTGTATATTGTGCCTGGCCCATCTAACTCCTAGGTCCAACTGTAATTGTCTATATATACATAGGTTCCTCTCCCAAATAGAATGTCAGTTTGGGACCATTGCTCTTTAGCATGTTCCCTCTCATCTTCAGGTTGCTGACTTCCTTATAAAGTCGCTTATGAGGGAGCAACATATTAGCCATGCTTCCAAACACTAGTAAGTTGACCTACCTTGAGTTTGAGAGGGGATGTTAAATATAATTGTGTATGTTGGGTTTGGCCGATCTTAACCCCTAGGCCCAACTGTAATTATCAATATAAGCATCTTCTATTGTATATGCCTTAAGTTGACAGTACTCCCTAAAATTTACATGGGTTTTTTCAAAGCATCGTGTATATGTTTCTTCGAAACTATCGATCACGTATATTTTTTTTGCACCTTTTCACTGTTCTAGGATTCGTGAACATGTTCTCATGGGTGCTACAAAAAATTTCAGTGTCCGATGACGAGAGTGGATATGTTTTCGGCTAAATGAAGAGCTTCAAAACTACGTGCAGTCTTAACTCCGAAGACATTGCTGCTAACCAATGGCGAATCCAAGATGAAAATAGAGGGACTTCTATGTCAAAGTTCTAACTTAAGGCAAGCATACTAATTCTACATCTACTGATCTATTGCAAACCAAGTTCCAAATTCATACATAAATACAAAGGAAACAAAGCAAAGAATCAAAATATAACAAGTGTGGTACTTTGCTAATAGATATAATGACATAAATATGTGAGGACAGATCATCGACCATTCGACCTGTAGATAAAAATATAAAACTTAGTAATGCAATTTCAATTTCTATTTTTGCAACTTAGTTTGTTATAATCAAACAAATTTAATCAGAGAAAGACAAAAAAAAATTCAGACAACGAGTCAATAGATTATCAGAAAGTGATTAGGATTGGGGCAATTTATACCGAGGCTGAGCGATCAGTTGGCATCTTGGCGAGTGGTTCGTCGATACGTCCTCCACTCGAGTCAGCCTAGCCCCTGGGCTCCTCCTCTGAAAAAAGTGGCGATCAGTCAGAGGCTCCGAGTGATCGAGCCGAGGAGCTACCGGCCGTCATGCACCGGCGTTCCCTGCCCACGTCACGCGACACATGTCCTCCCTCGAGTCGCCCACAGCACCATGGACGACACTAGCCTTCTCAGCTGCCCGCCTGACTCGGCACCCCGCCCTCGACTTCGACTTCGACTCTGGGTCTCTGGTGGCACCGTGACAAGTGCTCGCTAGTCGGCCGCCCAGGCACCCAGCCGGCCAGCCTTCTTGTGGCCGAGCGCGTGCATCTGCCTCCGCCGCTCGCAATTGCATGACACCAGCACAATCGCGATGCGAAGCAAAACCGAGCGCGACTCTTCGTCTCTCCCGTGCGGGCTGCGGCGCTACAGAGAACGAAGACCGAGTACCAGGTGAAAAAAGCACATGACATTAAACCCATGACTAATTTTGATGGCCTACATAGTAACTAATAAAGCCCACTAGCTTAGTATTGCTCTCTTCTTCCTCCCAAACTAACTGTCGGCGTTTCGAGCACCGGCAAGTAAATTTATAGGTCTTAAGGGCCGCGCGTTCCCTCTCCTTGAATGGTTAGACTAAAAAGCCCAAGATGTATACTGGTTCGGGCTGAATGTCCCTACTCCAGTTCGTGTGGTGTTATCGTATTGTCTTAGGTGCAGATAACTGCACAGCGTTTACAAGCGGGAGCTGAGGGTTCGAACGCGAGAGCATAAACTGCCTATTCATCGAAGGACCTAGAGAAGAGAGCGAGAGAGACCGTCCCCTCTCCAGAAGACCCTGCCTCCTTTTATATAGTCGGAGGGGGCAGGTTACATGGAAAGTTGGAAGAGGGAAGGATGAAGACATCTACGCTAGGAGTTCTGACCCTCGGTCTTGGTGGTTGGTCGACCTCTTCTTCTGCCCATTCCGGGTCGGTGGGCTCATCGACTAGATCAGTTCGCTGCTTCATTGGAAAACAGCGCACCTGCCTTCTGCGAGCCTGACGGACGCTGACGCCATATTGTGTCTTTGGTGCTGCTTCAGGAGAGAGCGTATCTTCATACTGTGCGTGACTGGACGATGAGACTGGAGTCTTGACTTTAGCAACCTTCGTGCTGTCTTGGGAAGGAGCCACTTGCCCCTGCACGGTCACTTCGAGTGGTCGTGTCCGTAGACCACGTGGCCGAGGGCCGGCGGAGGCCTGACACTTGGCTCTTGGCGGAGATCGCCTCAGCTTTGTCGGAGCCGGTAGGGAGTCCGACCTGTGGTGGGGTCGGACGCCCTGTTAGGTCGGGGACGACCTTGGAGCGGCTCGTTAGGTCGGGGTCGAGTGTCCTTTATGGACCCGTGAGACCTTTGGTCAGAGCTGTGTTTGGGACAATCCGTTCGTTACTCCGGATCGCTGGGTACCCATTGTATGAATATAGGGGGGTGTTCCACCGACGGTCGGAAGTAGGGCTGAAGCACCAACTAGCTCCAACAGAAGATCCACCCTGTTGCTAACCAACAACAGTAGTTGTCAGTCCTCAACTTTTCATTGGTGAGACCGGTGATCGCGGCGTCTACTGCGCCGCATAGTAGAATTAAGATGCCATCTCCTCGGTTTAATCTCCACCTGGGATCCAGTCCTCTCGCGACCTCTCGAGGATTTGATAAAACATGCGGCATGTGGGTTGACTTCGACCTGATAACAATGTGACTGAGCTAGGTTGGCATCAGAGATTTTACTCTTTTTTTCTTCTTTTTTTTAGACAGGCATCGCGGAGTCAGCTGTCAGCTCCCTGTTATTGGCGCGAGTTAGGTGTGTCAGCGCGTATGTGTTAGATTTAAAAAAAACATAATAGAAATTTTAAATAAAATTACAAGCAAAATATGTCAAAAAATTACATAAATATACCTTTATCGTTAATTTATTTGACTACAAAAGCGATGACAGTGCTTCTGCCGCCGATTAAATTGGCGGCAAGGCTAATCCTACCGACCAAATGGACATATCGGTCAAATAAATCAGCAATAAAATTGTTGGCTAAATAAAACTCTGTCATCAATTCATTTGTCGAAGACATTTTTCGCTAAATGAATTGGTGACATGCTGATGGAAAGCTTCTGTTATGAAATATGACAGGGCTTATGTCGCCAATTTATTTGGCGACAGATGATTTGTCACTAATTCATTTTACAATAGCAGCTCTATCGCTAAATGAATTGATGACAACAGCTCTGTCGCTAAATGAATTGACGACATATGTATATTTATGTAATTATTTTTTGACATATTTTTTCTGTAATTTTGTTTTATAAATGAACTATTAAAAAAATTCGTGTGTGGTGTGTGCGCTCATGTACTTAAAAGAAACATCGCGCTCAGGGCTCTATGCGTTTGAGAAGTCGGCGGTGAACTAGAGAGCTTGATGAAGCCAAATATGTTGTTTCACAGGCGTAATTATTTGCACCGGGCACCTACAAACTGGCATTTATATTTTCTACAGAGATTCCTTGCATTTATATACGATGTTGCAGCTTAATGCCAGACGCTGCATATGTAGCAGTTAGATTGAGGCATGTTTCGAAGCCGGATGCGCTCAAACGGTGCAAGCAGCAAAACAAAAAGCTACGGCACGTTGGCACACAGGTAGTACAACACACTGCATCCAAATCGATGCCGCTTGTACAATACAATGGGAGAGAAACTTATTACTCTCGCTATCCAAATTTATAGGCCATATTTTCTTTTGACACATAAATTAAAGAGATATTAAAAATAATTAAGATTATTCCTAATTATTATCTCTAAGCACTATATTCAATACATGCATTGATGCATGTAGATAATATCAAGTAAATATGGATACAGAAAAACTAACATACGGTATACCGTACAAACGGTATACTTTTTTTGCGCGATGAAACTTCTGAAACCTCTGAAACCTGCTATGAAACTTCTGAAACCTGGCTCTGAAACCTATGAAACCTGCTCTGAAACCTATGAAACCTGCTATAACATTTGAATCAATTCCAACGGTATAGGGTTCAGTAGTAGCTCTCATATGGATAATTATTAGAGATATAAAGAAAGTATCATACTAATTTGCATTGAAATATAAAATATATTTTATATTTACGAATAAGATCGTTAAAAAATAAGTACAATAAACTTGATCAGAGGGGGGAGCATTAGTTACATGCATCGATCATATGTGTTGTTTAACCACTCAGCAAATGGAGCAGCAGCTCGTTCCAAGCATCGACCGGCCCGGGCAAGCACCAGTGGACGCAGTCGATGCCGAAGCCGACCTTCTCGTGCG
Source organism: Otatea glauca (assembly GCA_036346275.1). Classification (NCBI taxonomy): domain Eukaryota; kingdom Viridiplantae; phylum Streptophyta; class Magnoliopsida; order Poales; family Poaceae; genus Otatea; species Otatea glauca. Next base: position 47,682,921 of record CM070714.1, read on the forward strand.
GCCAGTGCCCGTACTGACCGGGGTGCCCGTCGCCCCTCATCTGCATCATCTCGCTGATGTCCAGCAGCACGAACCGCCCAGCCGCCGCCGAGCTCGCCGCGGCCCGGAACTCCTCCACCTGCGCGGCGTGGAACGCGGCCTCGGTCTCCGGGAGGCTCGTCTCGTTGTTCCGCATGGGTCGCGTCCTCAGGCAGTTCCCGCCGTCGAACCACTTTCCGTTCTCGTAGTGCGGGGGCGCCACCGTCCGGACGATCACCCTGCCGCGGAACCCCGCGAGCGCCCGGAGCGCGGTCCGGAACGACATGCGCACCGCGTAGCTCGGCGGCACGGCGGTGGCGTTGGCCACGCCGCAGTCGTTGCTGCACCCGATGAGGCGGCCGCGCTCGTAGAGCGTGGTGGGGCGGGTGAACCACTTGGCGCCGTTGAGGACGACGTAGTCGTAGCCGGCGACGTCGCGCGCCCACTTTGGGTCGGCCTCGTCGAGGTACACGTTGTGCGGGTCCATGAACTGCTGCCCGCCGGAGCGCGTCAGGTTCCACCGGACCAGGAACGGCGTCCAGAACACGCACACGGTGAAGTTGTGCTCGCGGTAGTGGTACTTGCGCGTGCAGTGGATGCAGGTTTTGGGGTCGATCTCCGTCGGGTATTCCACCTGCGCAGCAACCAAGAACACGATCGAGTACATGATGGCCTCCTTGTGGTCTGAAACACTAACTACATGTGCGTTGCTACGTCCTACGTGCACTGAGCATAAGAAATCAAGTATCTATGTACCTTGGAGAGGAGGCACATAAGCGACTGCATGTGGTTGCGGGCAACGGAGTCCCCGACGAAGGCCATGGACTTGCCGCGCACGAGGCGGAGGAAGGCGGTCGGGTCGAAGCGTGGGAGGTCGCAGCCTTGAGGCTGCCACCGCCATTTGAGGATGGACTCGAGCCCCGGCTTGCCGTACTTCATGCAGTCCTGGCGCCCATCGATCAGCGAGCACGTCGCGTTGGTGTAGTAGGGCGCGACCGGGTCGGGCACCCACTCCCCTCTCGCGACGTCGCACGCGGCGCCTGCGTCGGCGGCTCTCCTCGCACGGGACGATCTCGCCGTCGCATGAGATGCAGAAGCATCATTGGGTACATCAATGTATTGGTCTGGGTTCAGCGTCAGCGAGGAGTAGTTGGACACGGTGAAGGCCACGAGCAGCAGGATGAGGAGCAGCCCGGTGGCGGAAGCCGCCTTCCGGACGATTTGCTGGTGTTTCGGCTTCATTTCGGAGAGAGAGTTTGGCACTAGCTACAAGGAGGCAGGCTGAGTTGATGTTTTCATGTAGTTTCCAGTGGGAGTTTGGCGATCGATCTAATAACATTTGATGTTGTTGCACGAACGTGTACGAACATGTGTGATTTGATCCAGCACATAGTCGCGACAATTCATCAGAGAGTCAACTCGATCGGGGGTTGCATGTCGCATCATGGCTTCGATATTCTAATTTCTAAGTCCCGAACGCCGGATGCATGCATATACTATGTTGAGAATTTTTATCATTGAGAGGTATTTTTTTAAAATAAAAATCGGTCAAAACACTAACATTCGTTAAAAGAGGACAACAAACGAGCTACAAATGCACACCACGCACCCACGCCTCAGCTCCGCGAGCATCCACGCGGCGCTCGAACATTGGTGGTCCTCGCGCACTCCTCGCGCCCCAGCCAACCGAGCAAGTGCTCGGCCTCGTTGCCGAGAGGTTATCAAATTTTATATTAAGTTAGCATCAAGCACGGGCGGAACTGACCGGCACCCCCAAATTTTTTGAAAAGCCTAGTACAGGTATTTGTCAAACAATGACTCAAAGCCCATTCAGCCATTGCACTACCTATTCCCTATTTTCTCCGGACCACTCACAGTCACAGAGACACTGACTAACCCTAAATCCCCAATCGAAGCCGCTTCAGCGCTGCCGCTGGTGAGGAGTTGGCGCGGCGACAGCCAGCGGGGAGGCGGCGCGGCGGCACGGCGGCTCCACGGCAGACCGCAGCGCCAGCGGCTTCACTCGCGGGCGCGGGCTGCAGCTGCATGAGGCGGGATCCGGATCAAGTGGGCTGCTCGGCGGCGGCCGGGGAGGCGAGGCTCGGGCGTGGGCTACGCAGCGGCGGGGCTATCGCCGATCGCCAAGATGAGCCGCGAGGCCGTCCGTCGTTGAGGCGCTGACGCCGACCGAAGGAGCCAAGAAGAGGAGGAGACACTCAGACGTTGACTACCCGACTCGCTGAGAGTTTGAGACGATGAGGACTTGAGGAGACGCCTCTCACCTGCAAGGCTGCAAGAGCAAGAAGGTAGTAAAAATGTAAAATTCATAGCAACCATTTGTTTCATATTTTGCAAGTCTACCGGTGAACTTTCATTCTTTCAACACTAACATCTATATTAGAGTAGCCTGACAAATACATATTGATAAGTGTTTCCTCCATCCTATAGAAACATTCATTGCTCTGTAGAAAAAAACAGCAAGCTGCAAGCACAAAGTAGCCTGAGAAATTCACATGGATAATGTGTTTTTGGTTCATTGCCTTGTTTGAAAGAAACATTCATTGCCCTGTTGAATCTATTTAGGAAATTTATGAATTTGATTTAGCATTTATGAGATACGATGGTTGGAAATTTATGCTCTAAAACTGCGTATATCAACTGTCCGCTATCAAATGTGCACATCCATTGTAAATTTTCTAGTTCCGCCAGTAGCATAAGGATACAAAAAGATGATATCTTCGCACTTTAAATTTTTATTAAGATTTATGAAAGTCTCCTACCACACTATACACAGTACGCCCAGTACCGAACTGGCAACGGCAGCGAGGTAATGCGGCCGAGGAGTAGTAGTTCAATCGCGCGCGGGCGAGGCGTTGCCGGTGTCCCAACTCCAGGCGCGCGCTGCCCAGGCCGGGGACAACCGGTCAACATGCGTTAGTGCCCGAGACCCCACACACGTTTGACGGTGTCACGCTGAAATGCCCTACCCTTTACCCCAAATTAGCCCAAAAAACAAGCCGCCTAGAAAATGACCATACAAGATCGTTGCGCATCCTGGTCTCCGAGAGCCCGCCGAACGAGAAGAAATCAAGAGGACGAAAGATGCGAGCGGTACGATTCGACGCTCTACGTGATCCCATTGAGATATAACCGGACTTTGGGTTCTTATTATTAAAATATAATTGTACTCTATCTTTTTATAGACAAATTCAAATCTATCTCTAATTGATTTTTTTACTATAAACATGGCACCTCCATTGTAAAAGAGAACCAATGAGAGTTTTGCCTCCCTATATCCCGTATATTCTTCGTTTATTTTCGATCGATGTATTGTGATTGATCTACAACGGTCGTTGTGTTTTAGAACCCGCCGGGCTACGGTAACACGGTCCTCGAGATAGCGGGCGACGATACATTCTCTGTCTTTCTCGCCAATCTCAGGAATCAGCTGTCAACGCCGCCAACCATGTCGTCAACCATGCATGCGCACTGCAAGAGCTTCGCCTGATCCTATGGAATGTAAGAGTGCTGAGAGATGGAGAGATCGTGTTCCCGGCGTCCGGCGAGAAGCCCGCTGCTCCCAACATAGTGGAGCCGAACTGCCTAAGCCCGACGAGCCTCTATGTCGCTTGCCGATCGAGGTGAATGTCTTAGTCCAAGACAAGTCTATAGCGATCGATGCCGTGATGGTTTGGGATGTCCAAACGGTGCTCAATCAGCTGGTTAATTGGGTACAACGAGCCCGCGACGAACTACGATCAGGTCGAAATGATTTCCCTCCTCGATTGACGTCGTCAAGCTGTGCACCTATGAGCTCATCGGTCAGCTGGATGGTCACGGTGTCTATCCCATGAATTTTGCTGCTATCCTAGAGTAATTGTGTATTTTGCCTGGACTTTATGTTTTCCGCGTTGTTTAGCGAATCCTACGAGTTCATTCAAATGAAAATCTTGCAAATTCAAACCCAGACATACTCCGAGCAACTTATATATTATTATACTCTATACATGCAGAGGTGAATCTGTAGTGTATGGGCCGGGTCAAGTGACACCGACACCCTCCAATCTAGCACATATATTTCTTTTAGTATATAATCGCATGATCCTCTTGTTATAAGTTAAAGTTAAGAGAGGTGTTTCCATGCTTTTCTTTTTGACAGTTGTACAAATAATAAAGTATAAATGAAGGGTAGATAGTGGTTACTTACCTTTTCGTTTGCTTTAAGATTTGTGCAATTTGTATTGGGAAGAAAAGCATTGAAGCACTGCTCTAAAGTTAATATCACGAGTTCGTATTGACCTCGATGATCCGGTGTTCTTCTTTTCTAGATCTCCTTGATACATGTAGGGCCTGTAGATTGGTACTATATGTTGATGAAGGAAAGAGAAGAAACTTCATATACTCTAAATCAGTTGTTAATTTGCCACTGATGGTTCGTTACTTCACTGCAAAACTCATGGCCTCGGTATTTCTGACAACGCCTATAAGCACTTCCCTGTTCTGTGGACTAGATTAAGATTGAATTCCAGATACTAAGATTGTACTTGTTAAAATTTAAAATAGCAAATCAAGAACAAGAGTTGCAATTGGAAATGAAATGAATATGGGATTTACAGTTATTTCAGCTTCTTTCAGCCGTCCACACTGCCGGGTAGAAGCTTGCGAGGAGGCGTCCGGGAGGAGGTCGTAGTCGACGAAGTCGTCAATAACCGATCGGCAGCTGCAGGAATTACCTGCGACGGCGTGACAACTTCGACAAACGACAGGTTGTAAGGATCTGTCCCGAGGCGGCTCTGCGCCCACCCTTTCCGGCCGGAGAAGCCGCCGGCCATGACCCAGCAGTTCTTGAACCCTATGCTGTTGAGTGTCCTCGCCACAATCTTCGAGTTGTCGCAGTACCTGCAGGTCCCAAGCAGCCATGTATAGGTCAGAAAGCCTTCATCATCGGAAGCAAATGCAAACGTTAGTTCGGTGAACCGACGAGTCCATGACGACGACGTTGGAGCCCTTGCTGATCCTCTTGAGGTAGGAGATCTTCAGAGCGGCGATCTCCGCCTCGGCCTGCTTGGCGTTGCGCACCATGCCCTTTACCTTGTTAGGAAGGTCTTCCAACCTGACAGTACAGGGTACAAACTGTTTGCAATGAAGAAACGATAGCTAGATTCTAGATGAGTTCATGACTGAGGAAAGAAAAGATGCATACGGCACATAGATGAGCTTGTTCTTTGCGTTTGAGGGGAGTTGTGGCACGCCGGCTTTGCCCTTGTCCTTCTCGCTTCTCACATCGATGAGAAGGTAATCTTGAGACGTGACCTTGTCGAGAGCTTGAGCAGGGCTCAGGTCGCCTTAATCACTCAATGCAATTCAGCAACACGGTGAGTGAGCAATGCAAAACAACGAGCCCATCATTGATGAAAAAAAGCAGCGCAAATGCTGCACTGGTAATACCTTTGTAACCGCGGAGGCTGAAGGAAACCAGGGACCAGACCGGCGGCAGGAGCAGGTATGCAAGAAACGCCGCTCCGGCGGCCACGACGTAGTCCGCGGGCCCCAACGATATGATGGTCTCCACTGTCGCCGAGGCGATGGGCTTGGCGGCGTCGATGACCTGTGTGCTCTTCTGCGCCGCATCTGCGACGGTCTACTGAACAGAGCATCGTCATCAAATCAAGACGAAGCATTCGCTGATCAAGAAGCTGCCTGAGACATTGAGCGTACCTTAGCAGCCGATAGAACGGGGGCGGGGTCGATGCCAGCGTCCTGGAGCGCCTCCGTGGCTTGCTTGGAGGCGTCGGAGACCACCGGCGAGGCGAGCTTCAGGGCCTGCTCTCCGGCGCTCTGTAGCGCCGGAAGCGCGGGCTTCACGGCCTCGCCCAGCGCCTTGAGCACGCCGACGGATTGCTCCACGATCTTGCCGCCGACGCCGATGACCGTGTCCACCGTATCCACCACCTACGCAGCAGAAGAACCGAGCACCCAGGGCACAATGCAGCGAAATAATTCAGAGAGTTTCAACAAGAGCGACCAATGAATCGACGTTTGCATACCTTGCTGACCGAGCCGGCAACGTCGTCCTTGGAGAACGCCGCGGCGTTCGCGGCCGGCGTCGCAGCCAGCAACGCAGTCGACGCGGCGGCCGTCAGGGGAGCAGCGTTAGCTGGCGTGCGGCGCGGGGAGCTCTTGGTGGTCGCCACCGCCGGCGGCGGCGGCGCCAGGACTGCCGAGACCGACATGGGGGCCATGGCTCCGGCTCGCCGTACAGTCTACCCACCAGAACTGCTGTCTCGACCACGCGCGCGCGCAGGCGCAACTACGGTAATGTCTATGGCTGACAAAATTTTGGCTCATTTTCCGCCGTCACTCCCTTTTTCCTCTTCATTTTTGATTCGTTTGTGATTTTGTGTGGCCGCGAGGTGGTGATCTATCGGCCACCGGGTCCTCTCGTGATTGGTGCCCATAAATCGATGCGATAAATCGCAGGTAAATTTGGAAGAAGGGCTGTGATATTGGGCCAATGGAGTAGGTGGTAGGTTTCTGGACATCCTTAGCCCATGCAACGTCTAACTCACATGCCTTTGTACTGTGCCTATACAGTTGGTAGTGTAATCTTGCTTTAGTATTGGATCCTAAGGCCCAACCCATAAGCTCAAATGACTCGAAAAGATGTGGCTGGACAGAAAAGCTGCTTTTGGTTTGTTGGACTATAAAACAGCTATAGTTGGTGGCTGTGACTTTTCTTGTTATGATGTTTGGCAAACTGGCTGCTGCAGCTGTAGCTTTTAGAGGCCAACTGAGCAGGGAGGTAGCAACATAGCGAAGTACAGCGGCGTCCAAGTGGGGAGGTGACGTGGAGGCGGTGAGGCGTGGTGACGGAGGTCGGGAAAGCGGAGCGAGCGAGATGCGAGGTGGTCAAGCAAAGCCACAGCCGAAAAACTCCTCCTAAACAGCTGCAGCTTTTGGGAGTGCTTCTGCTATGGTTTAGCTTTCCAGCTGCTTTACAGTCATACTTTTTGAGAGAGTTTTTGACCCAAAGCTGAAACACAACCTTAAGCAACCCCTAATCAACAGCTTGTCCCAAATGAATATCTGCACAGCAAAATGGGTATTTGAATAATCATATAAAACTTATAGTTCTTGGGATGTACGGTCGACTCTGCCGCATCCCGCCACGCGTCTGTTGCTACAGTAAAACCAGAATATTTATTACTCGCCTTATTTCACAGAGCTTTCTGTTGCTTAGTTGGTTAATAAGTCCCTGCGCTTGCTAGCCGCCGGTCGCGAGATTCGAAATCTGATGACGCAGACGCAGGCACTTTTTGTGAATGGTACTCGGAGTGTTCCTGGCCTACCGTAAAAAATTTCACAGAACTTGAGTGATTTTTAAAAATTATAACGATGTTACTAATGCGTTTAAAGCAGCTACTACATTTGCGAATCCTTCAAAAGGTCCTGAGAGCGTGCCTACACTACTGTCAAAATTTCAAATCATACTCAGTTTTATGCGAATTTTTAGAAAACTGGCAGTGCTGCTGATGCATTTAGAGTAGTTTCGTTGATTTAATTGAGCTACTAAATTTGTATATTATGAGACCCCGTTCTGATGAACAGGAAACGCCATGTGATTACTGTGCTATTCCCTGGATCAGTAGCTAGCACTCACATGTTTACAACATTCGTATCAAAAATCATACACGCAAACACACAGAAGAACTTACATAATTGAAATAATTATACAGAGTTCAGTACAAATTTGAACCATTTTAACAGCGGAAATTAAAAGCGGAAAACCAAAAGAAAACTGAAACTCCAAACAGCCTTGGGGTTGCCCACTAAACCCTCAGGCAACCGACTAGGCAACCTAGAAGAGATTATCGTCGAAACCCCCGAGACCTGCCTGAAAGAACGCGTTGTCTGGCAGATCGCAGTCTTCTTCCTCTGAGACAGCAGATGCAAGATTGAGTACATTGGTACTCAGCAAGACTTATATTGGTTCACAGATGCAAATAAATAATTATGCAGGTTGAGCAAATGACATGCTATGGTTATTTTGCAGTTGCATGAAAACATTAAAATGAGTAAGCATAATAGATTGCAACATCGTATTTTAACAAAAGCAACTGAAAGACAGTTTGATAAGCAATTATTCCAGATTTTCAACCCAGTCTACTCGACTGCATAAGACCCCGATGTCGATCCTTTGACACCAAAGATGGTTACAAAATGGTTCCAAAAAAAACCACCACCCATTTTTGAAAGCACCCGAAAGAACTCTAGCATGGAATAACGTCACCAAGTGCCCTTGACCGCGGGCGTGGCTAATCGATTAGATTTATACTCTGCAGAGTTGTACAGCTTTACCCACAAGGAATGATCAACCTCTTTTGCCAGGCCAGTTAACACACTTCCTTTGGTGTGTCGGCAAGGAGATCATACAGAGCCGTTACATTATCTAGACGTGGCTTTACACCACCGGGCGTTAACCCTCACCTCAAGACAGAGACACTCACCCAAGCCGTGGATCCACATGTATCACACACACACCACGTCTCTGTCCAGGGCAAGGCGTACACCGTTGCATTGGTATGTAGAAACCCCTACAGACAAACCTGACCGGAATGCCTGTGCAATCTCCCGCCTTCCATAGATGCAAAGCCACATCTAAACAACTTAATACGCTAAGACCCGCCCATACAAGCCCTCGTGGTTGTACGAAAAACATGGATTCACCGTCCCATCGCTCGGTCCTTAATCCGACACGGGCAATACTCCACCCTAGCTACGTGCATATCCTTTTGCACAACCGGCTAGTGCCAAATAATCACCCGCGTCAAACCATAGTTTTGTTTGAGGGTTTTTAGCAAAATATAACCAACCATTTTCCAAGAAGATCATATATAGGTTGAAAGATTGAAAAGAGGTAACGCAAAGCTTTGAGCAAGAATATTAGGCTAGCGATTATACCCAAACACGACATTAAATATGTCTAGTTCAACTAAGGTTTACAAGGTTCACATGTCCATACAGATTGAGGCAAACCATAATTTACAGGATTAACTACAGTTCTAACCCAAATTAGCACTTTTATGGGGAATTATCCAGATGCACTGTACATAAGCAAAAACAACATAAAGTAGGTGAATTATCGGGCTCAACGTGATCAAGGAGTTGCTTGCCTTGCAAATCACTGTCAGGAATAAAATCTGGATCTGCTGAACCGTCTTCTTCTTCTTCGATGATATCGGTCTCTACTCGTCAAGAACAAGAAGAAAAAGAGAATATCAGCAAACTCCAAATGGCAAAAAGAAAACAGACAGACAAACAGGCAAACACAATTCGAATTAAACAGGAGGTTGCTATTCATGAAATATTTGAATTTAAACATCGAATTATAGATGCTAAAATTATTTGAAATGAAAAGATTGTTCATTAGCTTCTTTGGAAGATGCAACAATCAAAGAAAACAGAGCCCTCTCTGTTTTTCTCAAAAGAACCAAAAAGGAAGCACTTGAAAACTATATCATCTAGGGTTATAAACCTAACAAGATTGATGTGCATTAACTAAAGAAATTAGAGTTTAAGTCTTGAATTAGCTAGAGCATACTTTAATTGTCAATTACAATAACTTCTTTTAAATTTTAGGGTTTGGATGAAGCTTGAAAACTATTGTTGAAAAGGCTTGGTTAAACTCTAGACTTAGCTACAAAACTAAGGAAAAAGGACTAAACCATATCATTTAAGGTTATTACACTCATGAAAACTAAGTGAACCAAGGCTCTAAAACAGAATATTTTTCTGGAATCTGGTAGAACAAACTTTGGTTATCATTTACACACTATTCTTCCAAAAATTCTTACTTGGATGAGTTATTTTATACCTAGTTGAAAAAGCTTAATTGCCTCAATTATTCAGCAAGACATAAAAAAATAGACTCATTCCCTTAACTTGTTTTGCATACAAACCTTAACAAAATGTCATTCTTTTTCCAGAATCTACTAGAATATACTTTGTGAAGTGCTTCTATACCATTTTTTACATTTCTTCTCATTCATATAATCCATTTTATCATATGTTGAAAAGGGCTATATGAACACAAAACTGACTTATAACATTTCAATTTTTCACTTTCAGCTATTACTCAATCACTCAAAATTTTTAATTCATTTTCATCCTGACATCAGGGCATGATCTTAAAAACATTTTAAAAGTGAATTTGAGTTATTTTGAACTTGTTCATAGCAAATTACATCTATTTTGGTTATAACTAACATTGTTTTTCTTAATTGAACAACTATCACATACACTTTTCCCTAAGTATTTTTCTCATGAGCAACTCCCCATGATATATACCTCAAAAGAACGAACTTTTAAACATTCAAACTTTAATCCTTTCTTTTATTTACTTAATTTCATTTTTCCTATTTAATATTCATTTTTGAGCAAACATGATATATAATAAAGTATCAAGGGAACATTTGGTTTATTTGGAATACTCATAACCCAGGGACTCTACAAAAATTTACTTTTCCTTAGTTGGATCATCCCAAAAATATTTATTCATATCATCCTATTTACACTTAAGCTACTCTTTAATTTTTCCTAAAATCACATTTTACTCATTGTCGGCGTTTTCGAGCGCCGGCAAGTAAATTTGTAAGTATAAGGGGTCGCGCGTTCCACTCCCTGAATGGTTAGACTCGTGAGTCCAAGATGTATACTGGTTCGGGCTGAAAGTCCCTACTCCAGTTCGGATGGCCGTATTGTATTGCTTTGCACAACGTTTTACAGATGAGGGCGCTAAATAACCTAAGCTCCTCCTGTTCTCCTGTGTTCCTCTCCCTCTAGAATCGTTAGTCCTGCCTCCTTTTATACAGAAGGAAGGGGCAGGTTACATCGAGAGTCGAGGGAAGGGCGAGGCGACCTATGCTAGGAGCTCTGATCCTTCGTCCTGTGGACTGGTCGCCACACGTCTTGCCCATGCTGGGTCGGTAGCTTTGGTGGTCAGGGAGGTTAGGTATTCTTCGGGAAATAGCGTAGTTGCCCTCTGTGATTTTTACGAACGCTGACGTGCGGTGTGTGACGTTGACGCTGCCTCGGGAGGGAGCGTGCGTTAAATCTTGTCTGCGGCCGGTTGATGGGGTGAAACTCGACTTCGATCACCAAACCTTCTAGGAAGGAGCCACTGCCGTTGTATAGTCACTCCGATTGACCTTGTTCGCGAGTGCGTGGCGGTAGGTGATTAGGGCCCGACATGCGGCCCTCGGCGTCTGTCACTTTGGTTGGTCGAGTCGGAGATCCCGCCCGCCAAGGGGTCGGGGCGCCGTCCGGCCGGAGTCGGAGATCCCGCCCGCCAAAGGGGCGGGGCGCTGTCGGCCGGATTCACTTCCCTGGCCGGTCGGGAGCGGATGTCTTGTGTGGTCTCGCAGCGATTCGGTCGATGGGCGGCGAGCGCGCGCGTTGGTGGAGATATGCTTGAGGCGGCTCTCGTCGCCGGGCCGTTGGGGTACCCTGTTATTAGTATTCGTCGGTAGCCCCGAACTCCCGGCGATTTCGGCGATTCGGTTGGGGTTGAACTTGATGAGAGTGGTGGCGGGCACGGTGGTCGGTCGGCCGATCGATTAAGCGATTTCCGTCAGTGTACCCGACGGATCCGACGGCTGCCACGAGCTTGGCGGGGCATTTGAATCTGCGGAGGCTTTAATTGCCTCGCGCGCATGCCGAGCATGGCTTAGTGTGCCCCGCCTGTTCGCCTTCTTGATCGCCGGGTTACAGTGCGGGGCGCTTCGTTTCGGCGCCGCATTTACTCGAGACGCTTGATCTCCCTTCATCCGCTATATAAGGGCATGCTAGAGCGATGGACCCTTATACCAAAATCCTCCTTTTGATCCTTGAAATGGAGGCATCCTTTGTCTTGACTTTGGTGATGGCCGCGTGAGAAGAAGAAGATCCTTTGGTCGAGCTTTGGTGATGAGTCTGACCGGGCGATGGTCGAGCTCGGGAAGAAGTTGCGACTTGTGATGTAGTTCTTTGTTGGCGTCTTTGCTTGAGGTCGTTCAGAGGCTTAAGGTGGTAAGGAGGCCCTTCTTGAGGCGATGGTGCGAGGCGCGGCCGTTGTCGGTCGCGGCCGCGTCGATGTCGCCGAGCAGCAGCGGCATGCCATTCCGTGGCTATGTCGGTGACCTCGTCGGCCGGGCAGGGTTTACCAAAGCAGGTCGTCTCCAACGACCTCGGTCCGCCGATCCCAAGGTGCATCCGTCGACCGAGCAAGGGCTGCAGGAAGTTTGATGCGGATATGTTCCCGCCGTAGTGTAGGGTAGGTATCTTTTTGAGCTCGCCAGTACCTCATGTAATGTTGTGTAAAGTTTGAGTCTGGCGGCATATAATGAAATCTTCTTTTATAAAATGTCTTGCGATGAGTTTGCTTTGATTTTAATCGTCGTGGATAGACCGGCCTTGATCGGCGGGAACAACCGCGAGTGCTCGTTTAACGTCGTAGCTAGATTCGGCGCCTTGGTCGGCAGGCGGCCGGATGCCTCTGTGAGGTTCGGTGTCCGAGTGCTCGTTTAGCGTCGTAGCTAGACGGTGCCTTGGTCGGCGTGGACGACCCAATGCCTCTGTGAGGTTCGGGTGTCCGAAAGTGCCTTGGTCGGCGAGGGCGACCGGATGCCTCGAGAGGTTCGGTGTCCGATCGCCTTGGTCGGCAGGACGACCGGATGCCTCTGTGAGGTTCGGTGTCCGAGTGCCTTGGTCGGCAGGATGACCGGTGCCTCGAGAGGTTCGGTGTCCGATCGCTTGGTCGGCGGGGCGACCGGATGCCTCGTGAGGTTCGGTGTCCGAGTGCTCGCTTAACGTCGTAGCTAGACGGTGCCTTAGTCGGCGAGGACGGCCGGATGCCTCTGTGAGGTTCGGTGTCCGAGTGCTCGTTTAACGTCGTAGCTATCTGATGCCTTGGTCGGCGGGGCGACCCAATGCCTCTGTGAGGTTCGGTGTCCGAGTGCCTTGGTCGGCGGGGACGACCGGATGCCTCTGAGAGGTTCGGTGTCCGATCGCTTTGGTCGGCAGGGACGACCGGATGCCTCTGAGAGGTTCGGTGTCCAACCGCCTTGGCCTGGCAGGGACGGCCGGATGCCTCTGTGAGGTTCGGTGTCCGAGTGCTCGTTTAACGTCGTAGCTAGACGGTGCCTTAGTCGGCGAGGGACGGCCGGATGCCTCTGTGAGGTTCGGTGTCCGAGTGCTCGCTTAACGTCGTAGCTAAACGGTGCCTTGGTGGCGAGGGACGGCCGGATGCCTCTGTGAGGTTCGGTGTCCGAGTGCTCGTTTAACGTCGTAGCTAGACGGTGCCTTGGTGGCGAGGACGACCCAATGCCTCTGTGAGGTTCGGTGTCCGAGTGCTCGCTTAACGTCGTAGCTAGACAAAGTGCCTTAGTCGGCAGGGACGACCGGATGCCTCTGTGAGGTTCGGTGTCCGAGTGCTCGTTAACGTCGTAGCTAGACGTGGCGCTCGTTCCGTCGTAGCCGGGCGTGGCGCTCGTTTACCGTCGTAGCTGGATGTGGGGCATCCTTCCGAGTCCTCGTCGGGCGAGGGTAATCGCGAGAAGAATGGCCACCGTCTATCCCACATGTATACCCCATCCGCAGTGTGGGACTGGAGGGTGGCGACGCGTTTACTGCGTTGGTTTGAACGCCGTGCTCGTGGAGCCAATAGCGGGTAGTCCGAGTGGGTCCCGGGAGGTCCGCCAGGGGACCCTTCCGAGCGGACGGTCCCGCAGTAGGGTGTCCCGCCCTGCGTGGGGCGACCCATAAAAACTTTCTTTACTCAATCCCAGTATGGACCTGGGTCGTCCGCCAACCCAGAGCACACCGGTGTCGCCATTGATGAGCTCCGGGAGAGTGTGAAGTATGGTCTCGGACGCGAGTAGAGGTGATTAGGTCGTCGGTAGACCTAACCGAGGGCCCACCGTGGGCTCACCTCATACCGCCCCTTGCTCAAGTTTTCTTTGGGCGGCCTTATACCCATCTGGTGGGGTAGGCCTTTTGAACCCACTTCTCATTGGGCCCTGGCGCAAGCCACAAAGCTTTGCCGTCTTGGGGCGCAGCCCCCATGGGCTTCTCGCGCGCCGAACAACTGTTCGGCCTAAAGCGAGACCAAGAGGTTCAGAGACACGTTGTTCGGGGCGACGTCTTTATGGCTCTTGTCGCCGACATGACGAGGATTAAAAGCGAGTGGTATTGGCCCAGGAGTTACCAGTGGCGCAATAGGCGAGGTGGACGCGACGCCGTTTGAGGGTGCTCGCTCGGCGGCGTTGCTTGTCCTCTATAAATCGCCGTTAGTGCTCCGGTAGTCACGCTTTCTTGCCTTCTTTGTCTCTCTGCGAAACAAGAAAAGCACCGAGAGCCAAGGAAAGAAAACTCCACCTTTCTTTCTCACCTTCCATCGCCTCTTCGTGAAGATGTCGTGGCGGAGTGCTCAGCGCAAAGACACCGTATGCTTCGGCTTGGTGAAGAAGGGCTTCCTCATGCCGCAGACCTTCCGGCTAGAGGTGCCGACCGGGTCGCATCACCCACAGCCGCGGCGACGAGGTCGTGGTGCCCACCTCGTTCTTCGAGCGCGCTTTGGCTCGCCACGCACCCGCTCGGGTCCGTGGGCTGTCTCACTACAAGGTGGAGGTGCACCATCTCAACCCCAATGGGGTCCTCCACATCGCCATCTTCATCACGCCAGGCGAGGCCTTCCTGGGATCGAGCCGCGATCGGGCGTTGTGGAGGCACTTCTTCCGTGCAAGGCTCGGAAAGACAGCCGCCGGACGCCGTGGCGCCACAGGTGGCTCGCCCTCCAGCCGCCCGGTCGAGCACGGAGTATCTGGAGGTAAACCGCCTCGTCCAACAAGGGTGGCGTTACGAATGGCTCTACGTTGAGCGTCGGCGACAGCGCCTCGTTTCACCGGCGAGCTTCCCATGGCGGAGGAGGTGGAACTGGGCGCCAAAAGAGGGAGAAGAACAAGCCGCCCCGATCGTGGAGCGTATCGGGGCTCAAAGCGAGGCGGGGCTCACCGGGGCGTTGTTGTGCGCGCTTTTATGGGGATCGCGTGCAACCCTTGCACCTGACCGCACCCTTGTTCCGTATCTGGGGCCGTCCGACCGGGCGAGGATGGCGAACCCGAGTTGGCGCGTCGAGGTGGAGGCCCGGTGGCGGTATTCTGGCGGAAGCGCCACGGTGGCTCTGGTGGCCACCCGGAGCCATTCTCGGCTCCACCCGCCAAATCTGTAAGTCGGTGAAATTTCTTTACCTTCTCTTTTCTTTGTCCCTAGCACTTGGTCCGACCGCATTCTGCATACTCTTAGGGGCTCACGGGGATGTCTTCCCGGGCGCCGCTCCCGGGGGATAAGGAGGCGTGGGCGGCGGCCCCGGCGAAGACGGCAGAGGCTGACTCCTCCCGCAAGAAGCGGAAGGAGGAAAGGAGGAAGAAGAAGCATAAGGAACGCGCGGCGAAGCGCGCGCGCGGCGAGGATGTGTCGGAGACCACCGCTGTGGGGACAACCTCCATCGGCAATGGGGGGCGCCTCGACCATCCCTATGGTGGGTTTTTCTCTGACCCGCCGACTGGCGGCGGCCCGAGCGTGGACCCGGTCGAGGGCGGCACCACGGGTCCCGTGGCCGCGGATCCCAGTGGGGGTGATCTTGCGCTTCGGATCGTCGCGGCGCCTCGGTGAGGCGGCCGGGAAGCGACCGGTAGACTGACTTTGGCGGGGTCGCAAAGAGGGCGCGTGCCACGTACCCGCTCGGCCTTGTAAGTGTTTCTTTTTATTGGAGCATTTTTTTGCGGCGAAGCCGCCCGAGCGACTCTTGAATCTTTGTAACGTCAGGCGCCTATACGGGCGTGACTGGGGCGTCTGCAGCCGGCTCCATAAATAACTGTGTGATGATTTGGCGACTCCGATCGGGTCGGTGGCGGTCGCGGTGTCGGCGTCCGAGGGCGCGGTCGCCTTCGAGGGGACGGGGCCGCACCCGGAGGTCGAGGCCAAAGAAGAACTTCCGCCAACACCGGCGGGGACCCCACCGGACGACGTGATCGTCCTTTCGGAGGATGAGACGACGGTGCCGCCGACGATCGCGCCAGTCGAGGCGGAGCTAGTGACGGAGGTGCTCGACCCTTTGTCCTAGGGGGAGGTGCCGATCGATGCCCCTCGTGTGCAGTCGCCGAGGGTTTCGAAGGTTGACCTCATCGCCCTTGCCCATGGTGCTTTGGGCGGCGACGTCCCGCCCGAGCGGGCGAACGAGGGCGTGCCGTCGGGTGTAGTCCCCGGGTCGGGCGTCATGGGTCAGTCGGAGGAGAGCGAGTGGGACGCCCTTCGGCAAGGCGCGCTGGACGCTGAAACCGAGATAGGGCAGATCCGTAAAGGTCTGGCTCTTGCTCTGGAGTCTTCCACGTGCGCCCGGGCACGATGGTCGAAGTCCGGCGATCGCCCGAGTAAGTCGGCCAAAAGCTCTGACTCGTTGCACGTTTTTGCAGCACTTGCGACTAACGGAGTGTCCACGTTTTTGCAGCACTTGCGGGCTCGCCGTGCTCGAGTTGAGCTCTGCGGCGCTCCGACGATCGTGGCGGCACGCGGTGGAGGAGTCTGATCAGTGCGCTTGAGCCGCGCCTAGTCCAGAGGCCATGGACATTAGGCGGTCGAGGCGGTGGAGATCCGCCAGGCTTGAAGAGGCCACGAAGGCCCTTTATGATGGCGCCGGGAGCCAAGGTCTTGAGGGCGAAAGTGGTGGAACCGAGTCCTCTCGACGGAGGTCACCGAGGCCAAAGATGCCGCCGTTGCCGCTTGGAGGGATCAGCAGACGCAGCAACACGCTGCGGACCGAGCGAAACCAGGCTCGGGGATGCCGACCGAGTTCGTTTCGAAGCGCGATCGCCGTATGAACTGGCCGAGCCGAGAGACTTCATACGAGGCGCCAAGACGGAGCCGCAATTTGACCAACTCTGCGGCCGGTAAGTGTCTCAATTCTTCAATTAAGTCTGGGGGTGCGACCCACAGGGCGAACTTATCCAAAATCGCCGCAATCTGCAGAGGCGCAGAAGAATCTGAGCGTCGCCGTGGAGGCGCAGAGAACGGCAGCAGATGCTCGCGACGTGGCGATCGTGGCCCGGGACGAGGCCCAGGCGGCGTTGAAGGTTGCGGAGGACGGTCGGGCCGAGATGGGCGCCGAACTGGAGGCCCTTCGCAAGGCCGGTCGGGAAGTCTGCGACCGCATCCTTGGAGCCGGGGCAGGCCCGAGTGCCCTTGCCCCCGTGCTGGCCCGAGTGCCAGACTTCGTAGAGGAGGCGGTGATCATCGGCGCTGGTCAACACCGTCTCGCACTACGACGGCATCGACTTCGCGGTGGTGGGCAGCGGCGTAGCCGGGAACCGGACCGACGAGGAGATCGACAGTTTGAGCTCTGGTCGAGCCGCACGCCGGGAGATCGCCACCACACATCCGCCGCAGTCGCCTCCAGAAGCCGAGCGACCAACTCTCCGCCGCCACGGCCGCTCATCGGAAGAATAAAAAAGTTAGCTTTATCCTTTTTTAGATTGTAAAGACTGCTATGTAAACAACCTTGAATTTATCAAGTTCCAAAATCGCCTCTCGTCCTCTTTCGCATTTAGGGTGAGCGTTTGACCGACCATAGCCTTAAGGACCGCAGGGTCACTTATGCGTAGGTTGGGTCGTTTGGGAGGAGCGAGGTGGATTGGAGACTTGGCTATGCGTGATTAGGCGCACTTGTGAGGATAGGAGTGTTCTAGACCGCCAAGGATCTTTCCACTTGGGCACTTCCTTCTTCCGCAGTGCTACTTAGCAACCATAGCCCATTGGGCGAGGTCGTAACACTTGGGTTGAGAGGTTACCGCTCGGGATGGACCTCATGACCACCGGGTCACGTACCCTCATAAGCGCGTGGGATAGCCGAGCTCGTGCGGGAGGAGTGTTCCTGCCGACCCAAAGGTCACTCCACTCGGTACTTCCTTCTTCCGCGAAGTGTTAGCAACCATAGCACCGGGCGAGGTCGAGCACTTGGGTCGAAGGGTTACCGCCGGAAGGACCTTGTGGTCGGTTGGGTCATCAACCCGCATAGCGTCGACCGAGCAGCGACTGAGCAGGCGCTGAAGGGCAGCCCCGAGTCGTCGCATGGCGACGTGTGCTCGGAAGGAAAAAGTAAAGAGCATGCTAGGAAGAGGAAAGAGTTTAGGGATAGAATCGCCTTAACTTTTCTATATTCCATGCATTCGGAAGGATGCGCCGTCGGCGTCCTTGAGTCGAAGGTGCGGTCGGAGGATCTCGCACGACGGTGAAGGGCCTTCCTGCGGCGGCGATTGTGCTTATCCTTCCGGTTTGGACCGTAGCGAGACCGGTCGCCAAAGATCAAAGACCGCCCTCGAACTCGACGGGCGTGATAACGTCGCGAGCTTGTTGATACCGGCCGATCGCAGGATGGCTACGTCATGCGCCTCGTCGAGTGGTCGACGGCGTCTTGTTGTCTGGCGAGCCCCGAGCCTCCTCGAAGGCTTGTAATCTTGGGGCGCCATACACCGTGTGCAGCCGGCAAGACGGCTTCAGCATCGTATACCATGAAGAACGGTGTGAACCCGGTCGCCCGGGTCGGCGTGGTCCGCAGACTCCAGAGGACGGAGGTAGCTCGGCCACCCAGCGCCGCGAAGTGCTTGAGCCGATCAAGATCCGCGCTTGAGCCCTTGAAGGATCATGCCGCTCGCGCGCTCGACACGGTTTGAGTACGCGGATGGGCCACGGCCGCCCAATCGACGCGATGTTGAAGTCATCGCGAACTCGAGGAACTCCTTCCCGTGAACTGCGTTAGTTGTCGGTGATGATGGAGTTTGGGACTCGAACCGAAAGACTATGTCGCGAAGAAGATGGCCGCTTGTGCCGACGTGGCGCCACGACCGGCTTGGCCTCTATCCATTTGGTGAACTTGTCCACCGCGACGAGCAAATGGGTAAAGCCCCGGGCGCTTTCTTGAAAGGCAGACCAGATCGAGTCCCCAAACCGCAAAGGCCACGTGATGGGGATCGTCTGCAAGGCCTGAGCTGGCAGATGTGTCTGCCTGGCAAAGAATTGGCATCCTTCGCAGGTGCGTACGATGTGCTCGGCGTCGGACATGGCGGTCGGCCAATAGAAACCTTGCCGAAAGGCCTTTCCCACAAGAGATCGGGGCGCAGCGTGGTGACCGCAAATTCACTGTATGTCGTCCCGCCAGCTTGTTTCCCTTGGTCGGCCAGGATGCACTTTTGGAGGACCCCGAAGGGGCTCCTTTTGTAAAGGTCTGGGCCGACCAGGACGAAAGACTTTGCCCGCCGGGCGAGGCGCCGGGCCTCGGTCGGGTCGGGGGGAAGTGACCCGTCCGTCAAACGATCTATGAAGGGCTTTCTCCAGTCGGACTCGGTTGCTAGCACGCTGCGGCTCGACCCGGCCAAGTCTACGCCCGACCGCGCGGCGGTTGGGGCGACCGTGCTAGGTAGGTCGGGGGACCGTTCGGCCGCCAGGCCCAGCTGGATGGAAGGCCGCAGGAGGTCGCAGACAAAGATCCCGGGCGGGACCGGCTCTCTGCTGGAGGCCAGATTGGCTAGGTAGTCGGCGTCGCTATTGTAGCGTCGGTAGCTATGGTGAAGCTCTAAGCCCTTGAACCGCACTTCGAGCCCGCGCACTTCTCGACAGTACGCGGCCATACGGGCGTCTCGGGGCTCCGCGGCCTTCATGACTTGGTCGACGATAAGCTTGGAGTCCCCGTGGACGTGGAGTCGGCGAGCACCGAGGTCGGCAGCGATCCGGAGACCGTTGACGAGGGCCTCGTACTCGGCGACGTTGTTGGTGGCGTCAGCGGCCGATGGCGTCTCGAAGCTTGTTCCGGCGGGAGATGATGATTTACTCCGCGCCGCGCCATTCTTGTTGTAAGACCCATCGAAGTACATTGTCCAGTGCTCGGGGTCTTCGATCACTAGTGGTGCCTGGGTTTCGGTCCACTCGGCGACGAAGTCGGCTAGGGCCTGCGACTTGATCGCCGTCCGAGGGACGTATGTGATGTCGTGGCCGCTGAGCTCGAGCGCCCACTTGGCTATCCTTCCCGAGGCGTCGCGGTTGCGGGCGATCTCGCCGAAGGGGCGTGGTCACCACAAAGTGATGGTGTCTTGATCGAAGTAGTGAACGAGCTTTCTCTTCGCAATGAGCACCGCGTAGAGTAGCTTCTGCACCTGTGGGTACCAAGCCTTGGACTCGGAAAGGACCTCGCTAATGAAGTAAACTGGCCGTTGTACCTTGAGTTCGCGGCCTTCTTCCGCTCGCTCCACCACGAGGGCCGCGCTGACGACTTGGGTAGTGGCGGCGATGTAGAGAAACAGCGGTTCTCCTGGTGCCGGGGCGACCAGGACTGGAGGCGAGGACAGGAAGGCCTTCAGGCGAGTGAGGGCCTCCTGAGCCTCCGGGGTCCAGCTGAAGCGGTCGGATCTCTTGAGCAGCCTGTAGAGTGGCATTCCGCGCTCGCCGAGGCGAGACACGAAACGGCTCAAAGCTGCCAGGCATCCGGTCAGCCTCTGGACCCCCTTGAGGTTGCTGATTGGGCCCATCCTTGCGATTGCTGGTATCTTTTCCTGGTTGGCCTCGATGCCTCGCTCGGAGACAATGAAGCCAAGGACCTTCCCTTTGGGGACCCCGAAGACGCATTTCTCGGGATTGAGCTTTATGCGGAATCGTCGAAGGTTCGCGAAGGTCTCCTCTAGGTTGGGGATAAGGTCGTCGGCCTTCTTGGTCTTTACGACAATATCGTCGACGTACACCTCAACGTTACGGCCGATCAGGTCATTGAAGCACGTTTGTATATATCGCTGGTATGTAGCGCCCGCGTTCTTTAGGCCGAACGGCATTGTAACGTAGCAGAATAGCCGAACGGAGTAATGAAGGAAGTCGCGGTGGTCGGACTCCTTAGCGCAATCGGTGGTAGCCCGAGTAGGCATCCGAAAGAGAGGACTCGCACCTGCGGTGGAGTCGATGACTTGGTCGATGCGGGGCAAAGGGAACGGATCCTTGGGACATGCTTTGTTGAGACTCGTATAGTCAACGCACATCCTCCATTGCCCATTTTTCTTTTTTACATGTACAGGGTTGGCTAGCCACTCGGGGTGGCGCACCTCTTTACTGACCCCGCAGCCGAAGTTTGGCGATCTCCTCCCTATGATCCTGCGCCTCTCCTCGTCGAAGCGGCGCAGGCGTTGGGCGACCGGCTTTGAGCCTGGTCGGATGCTCAAGGAGTGCTCGGCGACTTCCCTTGGGATTCCTGGCATGTCGGAGGACCTCCGTGCGAAGACGTCTTTGTTGGTGCGGAGGGAGTCGACGAGCGCGCTTTCCTATTTGGCGGGGAGCGTGGCTCCGATCCGCACGGTCTTGGTCGGATCACAGGGATCGACCGCGACCTCCTTCGTGTCCTCGGCGGACTTGAAGGATCCCGCCCGACTTGCTTTGGACTCGGGGCGGATTCGAGGCTTCCTCTTGAGGTTGTCGAGCTCGGCAGACGCGATGATCGCCGAGGCAAGCTCTGGCAACCTGCGCTCGCGATTGTAGGCAAGCCGGAAAGATGATGCCACGGTGATGACTCCTCGTGGCGGGCATCTTCACTGAGGTAGGCGTAGCTGGGGACCGCCATGAACTTGGCGTAACACGGCCTTCCCAGGATGGCATGGTAAGAACCGGGGAAATCCACGACCTCAAAAGCGAGGGTCTCGGTGCGGAAGTTTCCCGGTTCCCCAAAGGTAACGGCGGTCGACCGCCTGAGTGGATGGGCTGCCGCCGGGAATGACGCCATAGAAAGGCGCCTTGCTGGGTCGGAGGGTCGAGCGCGGGACCCCCATAGCGTCGAGCGTCTCGACGTAGAGGATGTTGAGGCCGCTGCCTCCGTCCATCAGCACCTTTGAAAGGCGCTCCTTCCCCACGACGGGGCTGACCACCAGGGGGTATCTCCCCGGCTGTGGAACGTGGTCGGGTGATCGGTCCGATCAAAGGTGATCGGAACTCGACCACCGGAGGTATTGGGGACGATGGCACGACGGTATGGACCTCGCGATAAGCGAGCTTGAGCGGCGCTTGCCGGCATAGCGGCCGGTCCTCCAAAGATCATGAGGCGGCCGTCGGGTTCGTGGGAACTCGTCGTCGCTTTTTCTCTCGCGATTCGCGGGCGCGAAGCAGTTTCTTCCCTTGCCACGCGGCGTGGCGGGGACGCCGAGAGGTAACGCCAGACCTCGCAGATCCCAGTACTTGTGCTTGACGGAGAACCCGTTGTTTGGGCACGGGCCGCCCATCAACTTCTCGGTGGTCGGGCGCGACGGCCGGTCGCACTCTTTGCTAAGGCGAGGCGGTCGACGATGGCGACCACTGGGTCTCGCGGATCGCTTCCCGTGCCGCCTGCTTGCTTGTCGGAGCGGTCGGCGGGGACCCGATGTGGGCCGGATTCTAGCTGGGCCTTTCCTCCTCGAAGATGGCCCCCACGCCTCCTCGCCGAGGCGTGGTTGGTGGCGATATCGAGGAGCTCCTTGGTAGTTCGGGCTTGAGGCAACCTAGTTTGTGTACCAAGGCCTTGCGGGAGGTGTCAGATGAATGCTCCCACGACATCGGCGTCGGAGATGTCGGGAGCTCGTTGATCGGGGGAAAACCGCGGATGTAGTCCCGGAGGGTTTCTGGCTGCTTTGCTTGCGCCCTTCAGTCCTCAGGAGTTTCGTGGCGCTGTAAGTGCCACGAAGTTGCCGACGAAGAGGCCTTCAAGTCGGTCCAATTCGATGGTTTTGGCGGGCAAGTACTCGAGCGGGCTCGGGCCGAGTCCGCGAGGTAGATGGGAAGGTCTTGGATGATGAAGAGGTCATCCGTTGCTCCTCCCGCCGGCATGCGAGCCGGTAATCTTGAGCCGGACACAGGTTTGTGGCCCCGTATTTGGCAATGTTGGTAGCGCCGGAATCGGCAGGAAGTCCGCTGGCGGATCCTCGCGAACGCCGCGTCCAGGACCGTCGGGGCTCGGCCGCGATGGTGGTGTCCGCCGCCCGCACTGTGTGAGTGGCGGCCTCCTCCGCCATCTTTCTTTGCGCCTCAAGGGTAGCGCGAATGTCGTAGGCATCACCGAGGTGCTTTGGCGCACGGGCGCGCGAGGCTCGTGTGGCTCGCGGCGCGGCGCCCGCTGTCTGGACCCAACCAGCCCGACGGCGCAGACGGGCCCGGTGGCGAGGTGGCTCGAGCCGGGCGTGCATGTCTTCGCTGACGACGCGCGCTCTACCACCCCGAGGTTTTGATAAGTGGCCTTGGCCTCCGGTCGGTCGGCTCGGGAGGCCTCGGCGGCGATTGCATTGCGTACGTTTTGGCCGGCATGGGGAAGAACCGAGGACCGCTTGACTCTTCCGCTCTTTGGGGTGTGCGACGCAGCGTCAGCGCGCGCCGCCAGCACATCGGGTCTCGAGCTCCTCCTGCTCCAGGTTGGCCTGGAGCTGGTCGAGCTCAGATCTTCGTTCCTCCAACTTTTTGCGCTGTTGTTGGAGCTCGGCGCGGCGGGCCTGAGCGCGTTCAGTACGCTCGCGCTGGTACTCCTCCTCCTGCGTCTGAGTGCGCCGGATAGGAGGTCCCGTAGCCGCGGGGGCCACGGTCAAATCGACCGTGCCCGCCATGTTGCACTCGCGAGAGTGCCGCTGCATGCGTGGTACTCGTGTCGGAGCCGAGTCATGGTGGAAGAGTCTTCCAAAGAATCGTGGATGGAGGCCGGCATGTAGCCACCATCGCCACAAGTTGCGGGCCTACGGGGTGACATGGTCACCGCCGCCTACGGAGTTTCGCCAGACGTGGCGGAGCACTCCTCGGGTTCCGGCTTCGGGGCCTGCAGGGGCGCCCCAAGCCGGAGCTTAGCGAAGTCGCCGGAGAGGACGCCCGTGCTCTCGTGGCGCTGTCCTCGGAGGCGGCGGGACGAAGCGTGAGCCCTCTGCCGGGGGTGACGGCGAAGTCGAGGAGCCGGCGGATCCGCTCCCGCGCAGCCATCATGCCGCGCGATGGAGTGGATGCCATCGGGAAACAAACGGAATCGAGATGGTGACGAAGACGCCAAGAAGGCCCCTACTGGCGCGCCAACCGCGGCGCTTTGAGCGCCGCAAGTAAATTTGTAAGTCTAAGGGGTCGCGTTCCACTCCTGAATGGTTAGACTCGTGAGTCCAAGATGTATCTTGGTTCGGCCGAAAGTCCCTACTCCATTCGGATGGTCAGATTGTATTGCTTTGCACAACGTTTTACGATATAAGGCGCTAAATTACCTAAGCTCCTCCTGTTCTCCTGTGTTCCTCTCCCTCTAGAATCGTTAGTCCCGCCTCCTTGTATCTGAAGGAAGGCGGGGTTACATCGAAGTCGGGAAGGGCGAGGCGACCTATGCTAGGAGCTCTGATCCTTCGTCCGTGGATCGGTCGCCACACGTCTTGCCCATCTTTGGGTCGGTAGCTTTGGTGGTCGGGAGGTTAGGTATTCTTCGGAAATAGCGTACTTGCCCTCTCGTGATCCTTACGAACGCCGACGCGCGGTGTGACGCGTTGACGCCGCCGGGAGGAGCGTGCGTTAAATCTTGTCGCGATCGGTTGATGGGGTGGCTCGACTTCAGCAGCCACCAAACCTTCTAGGAAGGAGCCACCGCCCTTGTATAGTCACTCCGATTGACCTTGTTAGCGAGGTGCGTGGCGGTAGGTCGATTAGGGCCTCGACACGCGGCCCTCGGCGTCTGTCACTTTGGTTCGGTCGGTCGGAGATCCCGCCCGCCAAGGGGGCTCGGGCGCCGTCCGGCTTGGTCGGGAGATCCCGCCCGCCAAGGGGTCGGAGCGCCGTCCGGTCGGATTCGCCTCGACCGGCCGGAGAGGATGTCTTGTGTGGTCTCACCGCGATTCGGTCGGTGGCGGGCGGCGCGCGGCTGTTAAGTGGAGATATGCTTGAGGTCACGGCTCATCGCTTGGGCGTTAGGGTACCCTCATTATTAGTATTCGCCACTCATCTTCGAAATTTTTGTATATTCGAAACTACGAATTTTATACGAATTTATAAATTAGTTTCACTCAATTTGGCCAGATGATTCAAAAGTTACAAGCATTTGAATTTCAGCCGGTTTCTGAAAATCATTCAAAAATTGAAAATACGCTTTCGTTCGGAGGAAACGGTTTATTGCTGCGCCAAAAACGAAGTTTAAACCAGCTCCTCGACGTGGGTCCACCGGTCAGCGACTCAAAACAGAGCGCCGGGGACTCTTGCTCGCCGCCGACGAAGTAGCCAAGCTGCGGCGGAATGGCCAGCGGCATGAGCACTAGCACGTCAAGGCGAACCTAGGAGAGGTGTTTGCTCGCCGGAAGAAAAACAGAGCAAGGCTGCCACCGCGAGGGTGCGGCGGCGCCATGGCCGCGACGGCGAAGACATCACTAACGGCCATCTTTCCGGCGATCTAGGGCTAGGCGAGCTATAGTGACACTAGGGAATGCAGACTCACCGGATAGCTGGGTTGGCGATGGGCTGGAACGGCCTGCCACCGAGCGCCGGCCGTGAGGAAGAAGAACGGCGGTGCAGCGGCGCTACGAGCAAAAAGAAGCCAAAATGGCGAGTGATCGGAACCCCGGACACTAAGGACGCCGGTGGAATCGATTCGATGGATTGAGGAGAACTCACCCGATTCGACGATTTCCCCTTTCGAGTTCCTCCGGCTCAACGAGGAAGATGACGCCCCGTGCTCCCAGCTCGGTGAAATGGCAAAGTGAGGGGCGAAGAGCAATGCGACGCGAGGAGAAGCTTAAAGTCTGACCGAGTGACCGATTTCCACGTTTTGGGCGCGTAGCCTCGATCGTCATTCCCTGAACCGCGCGCAACAAAGCTCAGCCTCGCCTCCGAAGCGGCTCGGCTGGGATCAAGTGGGCACAGGCGAAGAGGAGGAGCTCTACTCGCGACGTGGAGGGCAGTGAGCTCGGCCGGACGGGAGCAGGTGGGGATCGGACGCAAAGGACGAGCGGGGACGGCGACTCCGCTCGGCCAGGGGAGAAGAAAGGAAGAGCAAAAACGCGAGCTGAGGCTGACAGGTGGGGCCGGGGCCCACTGACAGTGAGACAACGCTTCGTCACAGCTGGCCAGCGCGTCAACGTTTCAACAGGGCCGGGCCCACTTGTCGGCGAGACGACGTGTTTAATGTGATAAGACAGAACGGGAAAACTCTAGATTTCGCATTTGTTTAAGCCCCAAACTAATTCCAGATTTTTCCAAACTTTTTGACCAAGACTTACTGAGAGTCACAAGTCTATTAGACAATTTTGAGACAAAAACTCCTTTTGGTCAATTTGTTAAAATTCTGACACTGTACCCTGGTTCTGAACTTTGATTTTGGTTTTTGATTTAATTACAGGTTCATCTTCTAGGATTTATTTTTGAAACTTTTTGGAGAGGTTACAATCCTTATATTTGGGTCACTGTAAAAGTTTTAAGTCAAAAACATGAGCCATTATTTTATAAAAATTCTGACAATCTTTTTCCTTACATTTTGGACCCACTGTATTTGAATTTTTAAAAGGTTTATTTCAATTCATTTAATTATAAAAATTTTACCAGTTATGAATCATATCTCCAGGGATTCATATAAATTTTCTTGGCTTTTCTTGACATTGGTTATTTTTCTTCCTACTTTTTGATTCACTGTTTTTAGTAAAAAAAGTAGATACATGCTTTATTTAACTTGACCCCAAGTTTATAAAAATTGTAATTACTGGTCAAACATTATGACCAGCTCAAATAGGACTCATGGTAAAATTTTCTAAATTTTATTTTCATCTTTTTACCTTTTTCTTTGTTTTCCCCTTTTTATTAAATCTTTTCGCATAACACAAAGTCTAAGAAATTCTAATTGGAGCAAATAATACCTAGAATTTCAGAACCATTTATATTAAAACTTAAACTGTTTATTTTCACTGTTCCAAACTTTCAGGACGTTACATATATTTTTAAAATTTTGTTGTAACGTTCCGAAGAGTGTGCCCGAGCTACCATTAAAAAAATAGATTCCTATAAATTTCATAACCTATTAGAGGGATATTTTAAAAAAAATTCGGAGAGATATTTTCCAAAATTAATTAGCGCTTTCCCTTTTTTTCTAATGTGTTCTTGAAAATAGTTTCCGCTCTCTGTTAAAATCTCAACCTATCTCAACGATTCCTTTCGCCCGCAACAAAGCGCGGGCTTGGTACACATCTACTCCCTCCGTCCTGGAAAGTAAGGGACAGAATAAATTTTTGGACAGATTATGATTTCTGCCAAAAGACTCTAATGCCCCTATTTAATAATGTGTCTCTATTAATTGGCAACATGCATGCATTAATTAATCACGATTATAAGGAATGACTTACCGCATTTTTGTTTTGGAATATGTGTGGTCGTATGTATCTGCGTGCATCTGCATGTATGGATACAATTTGAGGATATAATTTAAAGGGGTGGAACTCTCAATCCCTAATATTAGAGGACACAATTTGAACCCTTCTCTCCCTTACTTTCAAGGACAGAGAGTGTAGTATTTATCACAATTGGTGTGACAATGTCTGTTCAAACTATTCAGTGGGCATTACATTCCATTAAAAATTTAGAATACTGATTGGCCATCATCTGTAAAACAACTTTGCCTCTCCTTTTGAGAACCACTTCTTCTTGTTCTTTGCAGATTGCACGACAATCTTCACTAAAAAGATTTACTACGAGGGGTAATATAAGAAATGATAAATAGAGTGGATTACTCAACAGTCTTTTCTGAACAGAGAAAAATTACTCAACAATCTTGTTTCATACTAATTCATGGACCTAGCAAATCCACGCCAGGTAGCACTCTTCACATGACTTTTCTACCGACACTTTATTCAGTCATTCCTCTCTCGGGTCCAGAATCTAGATAACAGGTTTCTACTTTACCTGAACAGGACACAAAATGTGGAGTGTGATACCCCAGACAGCGATCAGGTGCAGTCCCGCGCGACTTCAACTTAAACAGTGTTCAAATGACCGTCTGATTGAAAATTGATGGTTCGGATTAGACGAAAAATAGTATACATTTTTTTACTGCACAAAACAACTGACCTTTCTTTCCTTGCTCACATTAGATTAGATTAATAAAAAATATTAGATTAATCCTCCTACTTAATACAAGCTAGGTGAACGTCCAGTCATCCTAGGAGCCAGATCAATTACATACCTTAATCAGGGGTACTTTTCCACGACTTTCTCACCTCTACTTTAGTGACATGCAGTTTTAAACGGGATCTAAAATTAACAATAAAGAAAAAACAACATAGCAGTAGTAGGCAAGGAGCACTATGCCTATCTGCCTCACATGCCCACTTTTATCCCATAAGAAGAGTATTTATACGCTTTGCTTTTGGCTTCGGCATGTCCCATCAAGGCCATCACCATTCCATCCCTCCTTTTGAAGCTCAGAATCCACCTTGACTCTCCACTCAGGAGATTCACCACCATCACCATGCACGATTGCACACTCCTCTCTCTCTCTCTCTCTCTCTCTCTCCACTCCCTTTGACGCAAAAGCCGTCACTGTTGCTTCACAGCTAAGCAAAAAAATTATCCAATTCCTTCTTTAAGCAAACAGGAGGATCAAGGATAAGTTTGTGCTTCTGTTGCTTCTTTAATTTCCTTATTCTTGACTTCACTGTCAGCACAGTAAATAATAAGATATCCATTCAGCTTTCAGCTGGGCGTCTGCTTTGTAGTCAATCAGGCAGGGCAGGATCAAGTTAGAGGTGATCAGTTCATACTTATCCTATAACATATCAAGCGAGAACACATGGATGAAGAGTTGAAGGCAGAAGCCAAGAATTGTACAAGAGAATGGCAAGAAGCAGGGCGAGTGGAACAGAATCCTCGCATCCAATATGGCTCGATTAAAATCCTGCATTCAAAGACCTATGAGGGCAGTTGGTAGTGATTGATGCCAGCCTAGCAATCAGAATTCCTTCACTAGTTGCTTGCTCCACAGAAACATTTCATGTTCGATTGTACTATACATTGCACTACGATTTATGGCACTAATCGCGCTTGTGGTCACTATGCTTTTCTCCTGATCGTGTGACTTTGTTGCTGAACCTCGCTAGTAGGGTCTGCAGTGGCATGGCAGCGCTGGCTGCTCTTCACCTCAACAGAGACTCGTCAGTTTTTCTCGTTGGTGCGTCGTGCACTCGGCCGGCTGGCTCAGGCTTTTTCCTCCCACTTTCTCAAGTTTTTTCCTCGGAAATAGGCGGTGCGCAGGCACGATCGCCCACTCTGTTTTGCTCGACTTTGTCTCGGATTATTGAGCGTTTTCGTGGGTTTTCCTTAAATGGACACGAAATCAGCACATGGATAAAAGCGAGACTAATTCAACGATTAATTATATCATGGTCGATGCACTACTACTTTGCCGAGCATCCTGTCGACTGTGGAAAACAGCAAATGAAAAGGATTTGTTAAAAAGAGAGAGAAAAGATAATAAGCACCGTCTAACTCTAAGGTATCTATGAAAAATTCAGGATATATACTATGCCATTCGTTAGCACTTTAGAAAATACCACTTATTATCTTAATGACATGTAGGATCTAACAACGAATGAAGTGGTATATCCTGAATTCCAAGTATGTATATATGTATATAAAAAGGGTCGACTTCACGTAGACGCGTAGCGTGGATATACATAAGCACCATGTATTAATTGGTTTCAGGGAAAATAGCTTGCTGCTCCAATCTGGATTCCTTGTCGGCCTCATGCATGTGCATCTATCTATCGATCGAACCATGTAATATATTTTTTTTTCTTAATTCTTCGATTGAAACTTCCTCATCACAAAGCTGGAGTAGATACATGCAAGCCCATTCTTATTTTATTTAATAATTCACGCTGTTCTCATCTCCCAAATTAAAGGGGGTTACTTGCTTAAAAGTAATATTTAGCCTAGTGATGCTTCAGACGAGCTCGCATATAAGCAAATATTTTCGACAGAGCGGCCGGGGCCGGCCGGCAAGCCAAGCTGAGGCAATGGAGGTGCTTTGTGCTTGCTTACCTTGCCATAGTGCCGACGACCACTAGGGCTTCCTAGTGCCCTACACTGTAGGCAATGCTCAAACAAAGGTGCAAGGAACGCACACACAAACACAGCGAGGCACATCCAGTGCGAGTGCAAGTCTTTGTTTGATTTGAATGGATCATGCCTGCACTGCATTGGTTGACCTTCACCGTCCATTGCTTCTCTCACTTTCCCGGCCTCCCCCTCTCCCTTTCCCTGGCCTTTTCATCCAGATGAAGAAGCAGAAACAAATGCATGTGGCCAAGATATTTCTATTCGCTCGAAATGCTACGCGTACGGAGCTACCAAGTGGCCATATGTTAGGCGCTGATGAGTGGCCCCCGAAAACAGCTTCCATCGGTACGGCATACCTATCAGTAGAGGTGGGAGATGGGGCGGCCCGTGCCGTGCCGGTCCAACTCGCCTTCGACGAGTAGGGCACGCCGTGTTGCTATCGTGTCATGCTAGCTCAGATCTTGTCTTGTTGGATATGTGGAGTCATGGACATCGTTGCCGTAAGTTTGTCTCCATGGACGGCACCAAGGACGATACACATAATTATTTGAGAAAAAAGAACTAATTTTTATTTATTTATTGGAAACAGATACAAAGTTACTGTCTCATTAAAAACTTTATATCCGAAAGTGGGATTCCCTGCTAAGAAAAAAGATACAGTAACAATATACATGTATACTAGCTACTCTCTAATGTCGAGATGGTTCATGTGTTCCAGATCAGCATACGCCTAATAAGGTGGCGTCAATTGCCACGTGAGGCAAGCAGAAAGACGATCATGCACTGTGTCGCAGGCGTGCTCAGCGAGCGGCAAGACGGAGCATTGACTCGGTAAATGCACTCGGTGTTAGTAAACATGTACTCTCCGATCCCTATTTTCCATCTAATGGCATCTCCGTTATCTCCTTTTTCTTTGCATACGAAAACCGCAATGGCGCCAGCCGTAGAGGAAGCCACATCATGACGCGGTGTCGTAGCAGGGAGCTCTGTCGCGTGCCATGCCTGCTTCGGGCATTTTTTTGTGCCGTGTCGATCTAAGCACAGTCCATATTGACGTGGCGTGCCTTGCCACCGAACATGCCTCGTTGCGAGGTCCAGCACGCCCTGTTCTTGTGCAGTGCAGTGCCAACCATACCACATGCCAACCAAAAAAAACACCGGCTCAACGCCTCTGTCTACCTATCAGCGACTCACCCGAGAGAGGTCGTACGTGTTTTGTTGGTATGTGTAGCAGCGCTTTCAGATTCATCCGCTACTTCCTTTCATTCGCAGCGCTCACTTCACCTTCTTTATTAGTACACACCAATCAACCATGGTTAGCGCTGATAAGGAGGATAGATTAGCTAACATAATCCAAAACGCAAAGCACACCGACGGATAGGTAGAGAGAGAGAGAGAGAGGGGAAGCAAGGAGACGCTACTAACCTACTATAGACGCTACTCGCTCCTTTGCGTCTCTGAAAAGCGCACTTTGCCGACGTGTCATTTGGCAAAGACAAAAACCGATTTGTAGCCTACAATACGCTAGTCCTTTCTCTTTCTTCATTTGGATGGATTCAAGATAGTCATGTTGATGGCAAGTGGCATTGCACACCGGTATTATCATTGGCTCTTTGAACTTAGATGCTAATGTGCAATGATGATCAGGATTATTGGCCCGTGTCAAGGATCACGTAGCATTCGAGTTGCCATCTAGAGTCTTCATTGGTCACATATACATTTGTGTATTTTTTTTGCATATACTCAAGTACATGCTTGGACTTTTGATGTAGAGAATACGACCTTGTAGTGTCTGTTGTTCGTTGCCATCATCGTTGGTGAGGAGAACCACGAACTTGCCGTCTTAGCCGGTCTATTTCCAACCTTATATTCTCTTATCACATTACAATATTCCAATTCTTGAAAAAAAATAAACTAAAAGTAAACT
Organism: Otatea glauca; assembly: GCA_036346275.1. Lineage (NCBI taxonomy): Eukaryota > Viridiplantae > Streptophyta > Magnoliopsida > Poales > Poaceae > Otatea > Otatea glauca. Next base: position 47,714,992 of record CM070714.1, read on the forward strand.
ATCTTGCATTTGAAGAGAAAATTGTACACACAGTCAAAAGTACATTTATAGTCAATAAAGATAGAGCAATTTGTTTTTTTGACAGAAGTATACTTAGACCAATATATAGTTAGATACTTTTCTCTCGCCCTCTTTTTTCTTCTTTTCTTGAAGCAAGCCTTGAGTGCAAGGGGACGAAGGGAATCTCTTCCTAGCATCTGTTGAACGGATAAGTTAATCCGATCATCTCACTGGACCCTGATTTATTCAAATCTATCCACTAGAAAAATAATACCTTTTGTGATAAAAAAATTACCTAACTCTTTAATGATGTTATTGTTTTATCTTCTTTTCCATATTTTATCTATTGCTTCTAGAAAGAATCTGCTAAGTAGTAGCGCTACAGGTGCAGATAAAACTATCTTCGAAGTCGGAACCTTCGGCAAAGAAATCTCTTATTACCTCCGTCCAAGTTATAATTCATATATTTTAAATGGTTTTATATATAAATATAGAGCTAAATAGTAGCGCTAGAGGTGCAGATAAAACTATCTTCGAAGTCGGAACCTTCGGCAAAGAAATCTCTTATTACCTCCGTCCAAGTTATAATTCATATATTTTAAATGGTTTTATATATAAATATAGAGCATATTTTATATTTCAATGCACAATTAGTATGATATTCCCTTTATAATCCTAATAAATATTGAATTTTACTTTATATTTTCTACATGCTTAATTGAATATAGTGCTTAGAGATAATAATTAAACATAGTCTAGCCATTACTAATATACTATTGATCTATATATCAAAAGAAAATACACTATATAAAGTTGGACGGTGGAAGTAATTTGTGTAGAGGCATAGAAGTACCCACTATCCAACCCTAGGTCGTTGATGCTTCAAAACGATTTTCACAGCAGTAGCTAGCGTTGTAGTGCGCTACTGCACCGAGACAAAAAAAAAACATTCCAGCTGGTGTGACACCTAGATTTATCAGCATTGCGTCTCAAAAAAAAAGTAAGAAAGTTACTAAAACTAAATTTACACTCCTAGATTTCACCGTTAGGGCTTACTTTTATAATCAATTGCACCAAAGTACTCCCTCTATCAAAGTTTATAGGATCCTTGCATATGGATCAAAGAGATATTAAAAAAAAAACTCTTATATAATACCTTGAACTTTAGTCGAAAGTCTATCAAGCACCCCAAACTATAAAATCAGATATTTGACCCCCGAACTTTGCAATGAGATTCAAATAATACCATAACCCGGTTTTGTATAGTGGTATTACCCACAAAGTGATATGAGTGGATGATTTTGTTATATAGAATGACATGCTGGCCTAGTTAGGCCAATGGCAAGTAGGGACCACAAGGGCTTCTTCCTGTCGAGCTACCTGTCATGCGTTTATAGATGTCGGTCCCCTGTAGGTTGTAGCTCCCTCCCTCTCTATTTCGATTTGGAGGAGAAGCACTCGTGGACTCTACTTGTTATTCATTTGAACTTGCCTGACGTTTCATCTTAGTGGCAAAACTGTTCACTTATTATGCCACGCGGGCAATACTATTATGCGAAATCAGGTTAGAGTGTTGTTTGAACCGGATTGTAAAAAGTTAAGGGGCAAATGTCCGGTTTTATAGTTCGAGGAGTTAAATGTTCAGTTTCATAATTTGAGGGGTCAAATGTCTGATTTCATAGTGCTAGATGGACTTTTGAGTAAAGTTTATGGTGTTATTAGATTTTTTTCCTGTAAAAATAACTAAACTGCTACTAATTATTATCTCTAAGCACTATATTTAATATACGTAGATAATATCAAATAAATATGAATATATTTATTAGAGTTATCGAAGGAAAATTACACTCATTTTTTACTAACTTTTTTTAAAATAATATTTTTTTTATTCAAATTGTAAAAATATACCTCGATCTCAAAAAATTGCAAAAATATACCTTCGTCGTTCTCTGAATGGGCGACAGGGGCTACAGAGGCCTCTGTCGCCCTCTGAATGGGCGATATTGGCACTTGTCGCTCTCTAAATGGGCGACATGTCCCCTTTCCTGTAGCTAGTTTGTAAAGAAAATCATAACTTTTTTATATGATCTCGGATGGAGATGAATTTTATATGAAAATTGTAGCTCTCGACGAGTTCTACAACGTTGGTATATAATTTTTTTTATTTGAATCTATTTAGATAGCCAAAAATGAGATAGTTGTTTCAGATCTAGTTTGGATCTGATTTTTAGATTTGAACTTTCCATTCCGTTTTTGTCATCTAAATGGATTCACATGAAAAAAAATTGTATACCAAAGTTGTAGATCTCGTCGAGAGCTACAATTTTCATATAAAGTTCATCTCCATCCGAGATCATATGAAAAAATTATGATTTTCTTTAGAAACTGGCTACAGTAAAGGGGACATGTCGCTCATTCAGAGGGCGATAAGTGCCAATATCTCTCGTTCAGAGGGCGACGAGGCCTCTGTAGCTCCTGTCGCCCATTCAGAGAGCGACAGATATATATTTTTGCAATTTTTTGAGATTGAGGTATATTTTTGCAATTTAAATAAAAAAATGTATTATTTATTAAAAAAAATCCATGTTTTACATCGGAACGCGAATAGAATGTGCGGCATGTGGAGTCACCTTTCAGAGAGAGAGAGAATCGCCGCTTTTCCTCTGAGTGGGCGACGGAGAAAAGGAGTGATAAACACATGCAGAGAGCGGCCGAGGCGCGCACACTTTCTCTCGCCTCGCTTTGCTCTTCGTGGCGGTCCACTGCCTTTTATTCGGCGGGGCCCACCAGCCGGCCTGCTTCCCGCACAGGCCACAGGGGACGGCCACGGAGTTGCCCCCTTCCCCTTGGCATTCGCAGAATTTCTGAGGTGAACTCGGAAGGAGAGACGTTTTCAGAGCAAGTTCAATAACAAAGTTCATCCTTTACTTCATCACTTACCCATATTATTTAAAGTAAATAATAAAGTCAATTATCTCTAAAAATTATCTTTAGACGCTGTATAATAATTATCTTATCTCTTGTACATAACTAGTTTATCTTATTTTCCGTACCATATTAGCTGTTGCATAAGAGCCAGCTCTCTTCTCTTATCTTTTCTCACTCTTTTGTATAGGACAAAACTGATATGTACAAGTTAAGAATAAACTAAGATAATTTTATTGTACACGCTCTTAAACGCTAAGTCGTGACAAAATTCGGAACAAAATACGCTTTTCGATGCGATGTTTCGGTTCGCTAAGGACTGGTGTAAATCTAATCCGCTCGTATATATACTGGTATTTTCTTGCACGGCAGTACTTCTTCCGCTGAGAGAATCGTCTTTCATGAAGTGGACATTGCTCACATACATTACGGGGTAAAATTGGCATGGCAAACGCCTCTTGTACACGGGCAAAAAGATGCTGACTTTTCGTCGTCAGACATTCACACTTGATTGTAATAGCGTAGTACTTCCTCCTTTCATATATATAAAAAATATAGTTGTCAGAAACATAAGATTTATATATATCTTTAATGAGGTTTCTCTTAATATATCTCCATTTATTCTCTTTCAACTATATACATTTATTTATTACCATCACACGTAAACTATTATCCCTTATCTTACAAGACAATTAAGTGGGATATGTAAGTCATTTTCACTCGTACTTTTTCCAATTTCATCTTACCCTTAATCCTTATGCAAAATTAAAATACGTTATATATTTTTGAACGGAGGGAATAGAAACTTCTACGTATAATTCATTTATATAAGTGTAGAATAAATTTCTGTTTGGCAGAGCTCTAGATCCTAACTCAACCTCAGATCTGGAGCTTGTAGGCTAAAATAAAGTGGATTAAGTTTATATTTTTAGTCTAAAATGTAAACAAGATGATCCACCTAAACACTAGGCTCTGTTTGGCAGAACTTCAGATCTGGAGCTTGTAGAATAAAATAAAATGAATTAAATTTATATTTTTAGTCTAAAATATAAACAAGATGACCTACCTAAATACTTTTAATGTACACACAGCTCTAACTCTATAAATTTCTAAAGCTACGAATACTCTGCTCCACCAACTCTATGGGTTTTGATAGAACTGAAGCTGTGTCAAACACTCCCTTAATATACCCACAGCTCTAGCTCCATAAATTTCTAGAGTTAAAAATATTCTACTCCACCAACTCTATGAAATTTAGTGAAACTAGAGCCGTGCTAAACATCCTCTAAGTATTCTACTCTATCAACTCTACAAATTTTAATGAAATTAGAGTCGTACCAAACACCCTCTAAGTAGTGCCTTTAGTTAACACCGCTCATGGCTCAATGCTGATCTCCAGAGTCCAGATTTCGAGAGAGAGGATAGAGAGAGAAGGTTTGGGTGACCCCAGCCGTAAACGCACCCAAGGAAAGGGAAGGCGCAGAAAATCAGCTGGGCGCGCGCCCATGTGCTACTGCACGGTGGTGGGACCCATCCAGGGGTACGTGGTGCATGTAAGACAAGCCATCCCTGACGGATGACTCCGCCCCCGTGGGCCCGGCATCTCCGCGAGAGAAATTACGCCGCTGCCCCCCTGGCACCCTTCCCGCGTGCTCGTCGATCTCCATGCGTCGGTTACCTCCGTCCCGTCCCGTCCTGTTACGTATGCTCCGGCTATTACGTACGTGCGCGTGTCCGCAACGGAAGTCTCGGTGTATTTGGGTGTACGCACTTTTCTTTTTCATTGTTGGTCGTTGAAACAAAATTTCAAATCTAATATTCTTCTCGATCGTAAAAATATCAATAGGTAACAAGTGTATTCTATCGTGCTCCTCTACTACTGTAGGTCGTCGGCATCGCTACAGCTATGTCTATCACGGCACCTCCCTGACAAGCGTGTCAGGTGGTATGCTCCACCTTTCTTGGGTACCACGATACCATATTCTATCGAGCTCGAGTACCGCGGTAGCTTGTCTACTATAGTGGGTGCGATGCTGCGACCTACCACGCTAGATGAAACGTATCATCTATCGGTGCTTCCGTAGTTAAGAAGAGGACTAGCTTTATAATTTTGTTAAGAAAAAGATCAAAAATGAAAAGAAAAAAAAGGTAGCAAGGAGAAGCAAGTAAGCCAAAAACTTCTCTGCCATCGCACGCTCCGTTTGAAAAAAGAGAAGCGTCGTGGCGCCCACGTATTTCTCTCTCTTCTTTTAAATTTCTATACTAGTTCCATACGAAAAGAAAAGTGCAAAACGTGACAATATGTGCTGCTTTCGAACGGGCAAATTGGTCACCGCTTCTTTTTGGAGAGAGATTGATGTGTACACAGCACAGGGTGAGGCAGCTAGGGATGTTACACAGCTTGTTTCAATTCCTAGCAATTTGTGGCTGTATTGATGTAACTAGATAATTATACGCAGCATGCCACGCCGTGGGCGTCACTCCTCACGCGAGTAAATTGAGAAAACGTGTGACTACCGCTCCCTACACAAGCAAATCGAGGAAACATGTGAAAAATATTTAAACAGAATTTTGTGTTTTTCGCAAAAAGGTTTAAACGTAATGCTAGAAAAGTGCAAAAAGTACCTAAATGCAATGTATAATTTTTCCCCCCAAAAAAAAGAACCTGAACGTATTTTTTTTCCCGAAAAAGACCTAATCGTAATTTTAATTTTCAGTAAAAGGACCCGAGCGCAATACCTAAAAACGCATAAAGGACCTAAACGTAATATATATTCTTTTTTTAAAAAAAAAGTCTTAATCATATTTTTTTTTAAAAAGATCTAATCGTATTTTTTTTTCTTAAAAAAGGACCCGAATGTAATCTTTTTTTGACGGTTCGGTTCGAGCCGCGAGCCGAACCCGGCTCAAATGAACCAGGCCAGGAACACCACCTACTTTAGTATAAGGAGGATGTGCAGTTGCTTTCTAAGAGGAATCCAAGTGCAATTGCTGATCCAACCAAGTGCAATTGCTGATCCAACAGGGCTCTGTGGGATTGAGAGCGGCCATAGCGTGCCACATGGGACTATAAAACGAAGCAACTCCGGGGAAGGTAGCTAGGTGTAGATATTTTGGTGGATCGCTTGGGCGGTTTGCATAGGGTTTTTTTGACAGTTCAAAAGAACTTGGATATATTTCTAAGAAAAGATAATGAGAGTGGTTTCAGCTAGCTGAATTAACCTGGTCGCCCAACCAGGCCTAAAAAGCTTTGTGGATTTGGGCTAGACACGACGACACACTCGTCTCGTGCCCATCTTATCGATACAATAACGGTAGATATAGTCACTCCTTCCATACAAAAATAAGGGCGTATTTTTCAGTAGTATTATCCACAAATATATAACATATTTTATATTTTAACAAAATATTAATGTGATGTTACCTCTATACCCCTAATAAATATTTAGTTTTACTTTACATGGATGCATTAAATGTAATACTTAGAGATAATTTCGTTATATTTAATATCTCTTTAATCTGCTTGCTAAGAGGAAATATGACATAAATTTAGTCGGAGAGAGTATATGATATACGTCGGGACAGTCATTTTCAGAAGCTAAGTAAAATAATCTTGCCAACACTGATCGAAGTCTATTGATTGGTTAATTTGAACACCAATGGACGGACTAAATAATTACTCCCTAGCTAGCTCGCCTCTCCAAGGAATAACCCACGTAGGTCTCAAAAAAGACGAACCATGTTTAGTTTATCCCTGTGAAAGAGGACGTCGATATTATGGCGTGGTGCTTTCTCCAAACCCTGCAGCGCACGACGATGTTGCAATTAACTAAACTAGTATGCTCGAAAATTTAACTACTGTCATCGGTGTGATCTATTTAATTTATAGTCGCATCAAATTGTATATGTAGCAAAAGAAGAAGAAAAAGCGAAGTGACAAGCTAGTATGGAGATGCTCCAACATCACGTTAGGTGCGCACATATTTTACTCTGAATTCCATCGACGCCATCGTCTGGAACATGGAATGGACAGCCTGTGATTGTTTCTGATTTACATGCTTGTACACCATAATACTCCGTATATTAAACCCGAGGGGTTCTCGGCTGTCTCGCGTGCCCACATCACCCAGCGCTTCACCCTCACGCGACAACTGGAGTGGGTTGTGCGCGCCGCGACGCTTGCATGTATGTAGCTTAGATGATCGACTCATAATATTGTTATACATGATAGCACAACATCTCCACGTGGCTTAGATGCTAAAGTGCTTGCGTCGCGTGCATGAGGTTTCAGGTTCGATTCCCGGTAAAATCGTTTTTGTTTGATTTTTTACTGCACTTATTTAATTGAGCTATTAAATCATGTTGGAAATTTTTGAAACTTTTTGAGAAGGGTCCTGAGAGGCCTAGCTAATATAAAAACTTCAGATTATGATCAAATTTTTGTAATTTTTACAAATTTTGACAATGCTACTAATGCATTTAAAGCAAATTTATTGATTTAATTGAGCTACTAATCATGTTGGAAATTTTTTAAACTTTCTAAGAAGAGTCCTGCGAGCATGCCTAAGCTACCATAAAAATTTCAAATCATAATCAAACTCGTGCGATTTCTAAAAATTATGGCAATACTACCAATGCATTTAATTTCACTATTTTTGGTTTTCCAGCGAAATAAAATGAATTTGATTTTCAAAATTTTTTAGAAGGGTCCTGAAAGCATGCATAAGCTACCTTAAAAATTTTAGATCATGATCAAACTTGTGCAATTTTTAAAAATTCCGATAATGCTACTAATGCATTTAAAGCAACTTCACTGATTTAATTGAGCTAATAAATCATATTGTAAATTTTTAAACTTTTTGAAAAGGGTCATGAGAGCATCTCTAAGACACCATAAAATTTTAGATCGTGATCAAACGTTTTATATTTTTAAAAATTCTAACAATGCTACTAATACATTTAAATTTCACAGTTTTTGGTTTTTCAAAGGCATCAAATGATTTTAAATTTCCATGAAACTTTTTGGAGGTTATATGAGGGTTATTTAGGATTTAATTAAATTTTATCCAGATTTTTATGTTCATTTGATTTTGAAATTCAAATTTGAGCTACCTTATTTTGACCAATACAAAATTTTTCTTTAAATAGCAAAATTCCTGAGGATTTCGTAAAACAGTAAAAATTCAATCCAAGGCCAAAATTAAGATTTAAATTTAAAATTTTATTTCTTTTTACTTTGAGGCTGTGCTTCGTATATTATAGCCGGCGGGGTTCCGACCTCCTCGCAGTGTCCACGTCGCCCCGCGCTCCGCCCTTGCACGACGCAGGTTGCGCGTGCGCATCGCCGCTCGCAGAAAGGCTCATAACATTGTTGAAACAAAATTGATCTATCAAATTCCAACATATTGCAGTTAATTTTACCAAACTACTCCGTCTGTTTTAAAATATAAGATATATATATTTTTTAGGTTTATTTCAAAATATAAGGCCTTCAAGTGATTTTAATTACATTTTCTCTTTTTATTATTCTCATTTATGTTCTCCTCTCTTGAATATTTACTCCTCTCTTCAACATTTATAGGTAAACATTTACAAAAACAGTTCGATCTCTTATTTTCATGACATTAACACTAGGAACATCACAGTCATTTCCCTCCATCTTCTTTGAAAAAAAGGTTGAAAATTATGAAATTACGTTTGAATCCCTCCAGAAATTCAAAAAAATGTGCTCAAGCCTCCCACCGCCTCTTTCGCAAAGGCTCATTCGAAAATTCCAAAAATGCGTTTAGGTATCTCACCGACTATTTTGCAAAAAAAAAAAACTCGTAGTTCTGCATATTCGAATCATCGGATCAAAATCCATAAAATCACCCACGCGTGGTGTGACGTGCTTACGCGGCGTACTAGACAAATTAAGGGATAGTATATAGTTTCGTACGTGATTAATGTCATTTCTCGATTCAGCAGGGCAGGGCATCAACTTTCTTAACTAATCTCAGACTGGGCAGCCTGAACAAACACTTCGCTGTCACGGTGCGCCCCAACCTACACCCTATAAGCTATAGGAAGCATCAGCAACTCAATTGATGGTATGGTACATGCACCATGCCACGCATTTATTTGTAAACCAAAATGGAAGAAATACACGCAAAAAATACAAGTGCCAAGTTTTACACATGGGATGATGACACGCAGAAATCGCTGGAACGTGCCATGCGCTGGATCGATGAGATTTAAGGGAATCTTTGTGCAAATTGTGGGCAATAGCCTACCACATGGACCAACTCCTCCGGTCTGGCGCTCTACCACATTGGATGCCGCCGGCCACACCGTAGGTCACATGGGAGCGCTTAACAGTGAAGTTTCAAGCAGTGGTGAAGTGAATGCAACTGGAGTAGAACGGCAACACTAAGATGGTCAGTTGTACTTTGAGAAATTTGACCCACAAGAATGAAATTGTAAAAAAACTTTTCCCGATAACAACCGAAGCTTCAATAGATGATACGTGTTAACTGTTACTTTCGTGCTTCATGACAGAGGGTTGGATCCATGGCAACCCGAATAACCACGACAGGCTTGCTATCGCACACTTCTAACTCGACAGGTAGGTGCCGAGCATCACGAGCATGGTAGCAACACGTGCTGAGGTAGCACGACTCGCAGCAGGAAAGAGTAATACTGTTACCACACTGGTGCTGTTGTTGTCACATTCGATCGGCTACCACAGGACTAGCTAGCTTTTACGGTCCACATACTAGCAGGTGACACGTATTATTTGTCACTCTCTCTACAGTGAAGAGGAAAGATTTGGAAATATATGTGTGTCCCCGAAGGCTTTAAATAAAACCTAAGAACTCAAGTTGAAAAAGGTTTGCCTTTGGTGGCAGACAGTGACTAATGGGCGAAATGGTCATTTTGGGTGGAGCTCGGCTCGGACGCAAAGGCCCCTTGCCCCGTGGATTCCATTCCGCTCGATAACTCGGATTCTCTATCGCTGGACAATGGACAGTTACCCGACAGGACGGCATCTACTAATCACCGATTGGCTATCCGTCACCTGTTCGGCTGTTCCTCTCTTGGATCTAGTGCGGATTTACTACGAAGTCTATTCTTTAAAGAAAAAACTATTCCCTGTCACTCACCGTATTTCCAATTTAAAATTTGTCTTTTCATAATACTTATCCATTGTGATGCAATTTTTCATCTGCCACCTTTGCTACTTCTCCGGTTCACCGAAAGCTCGTCGGTTTAAGATACGTGCAGTCAAAATTTTAAAACTTTAGGTATCGAATTCTTTTTAAATAAATAAATTGGATGCATGAAAATCGTATGTATAGATTCGTCTCGAAACATACTTTCGTAATATTATAATTTTATTGGATTTTTTTAAAATATATTACAATAGAAATTAGTGGTCAAAGTTGAGTTTTAGGGATCGTGTTGATGTCTAAAACGATAACTATTTGTGACCAGAGGGAGTATTAGTGATGCGATGAAATGTGTTAAGTGGTTGAAATACATCGTTTCACATATGTAAGCATGGTATTATTACATTAATTTTTAATTTAGATTTTGCGCATGCTTGATATGTATGTGCATAGTAGTTGAACAAATACTATGAAAACTGGAGGAGTATTTCAAAGATTGTTTATATAGATATAAACAACTAGCTGCTTCGTGGTCCCACGTATTGCTGCAGGTGAAAAGAAGTGCCGCGACAGATAGAGATTTTAATAGAGAGAGGATTTTTTTGGGAAAGCTCCAAAAAAAGAAAAAAGTACTGATTTTCTTTTTAAAAAATTGTAAAAATATTACTTTAAATTTTTATAAAATTATTCTTTAAAAATAAAAAATTAATGCCACATGTCGGGATAGTTAGGTAACAAAAATCTAAAATTTATTTTAAAATTTTTAAAAATAACAAAAATACTGTAGGTACTGTAGCTTAGCACTGTAGAAACTACAATACTTGGTGCCACATGACAGGGTGGTGTCCAGACTGCCGTACCTCTCCAAGGCTATATATATAGTTAGATTACTACCAGGATAATGTATGTGTTGCCTACCTCCACATATATCATTAGAATTAGTTTTGTTGAATTGTAAATGCTCCCTCCGATCACAAATAGTTGTTGTCTTAAACAACGACACGATCTCTAAAATACAGTTTTTACCACTAATTTCTATTATAACTCATTTATATAACCCAATAAAACTATAATATTATGAAAATACTTTTCGATAGAAATCTACAAATATGATTTTCATTTATCCAAATTAAACATGTAAAAAGATATTGGCACTCAAAATTTTGAAAGTTTGACTACATCTATGTCTAAAACGACAACTATGTATGACCAGATGGGGTATTTATTTAGCACATGTTTGGACAGAGCGTGTTTTTTTAACTATTAGGTTTGAACTAAATCCAAAAAAATAAAAGAAAGTCACCTCATCCACAAACACATGAATCAATTTCACGATCACAGGAGTTAATACATGATGTATGTTTGTCCTAAAATCTGGAAATTTTCTAACTCAATCACAATCATCAGGCTAGCTAGTAATTACATTGTATTCTGGGCATAGTTGACTGAAAAGTCAGGAAAGATGATAAAGCACTCTTGTTAAATTATTTGAAAACGTTGAGATATTTTCTTACATACAATCAACAAATACACGAAGTGCCAACATATAGTGTTGGCAGTTACCTAAATATCTTAAAAAACAATGTATTTTATGTAAATCTAATTTTTCAAGAAGATAAAGTTAAGTGATAACAATCATTAAGGGGTCACATGTATTGTGCGTATGGCACTTTCTTAAAAAACATATTTACATAGAATAATTGACAAATGCTAACATATAATTTGATGAAGTATATAAACAAAAACATCATAACACATGATTGTTCAGGGTTATTCATGGATAAGTTCAACTGAGAGAAATAGTGAAACTAAGGGCACTAGCATAAAAATACAATCACAGAAAAGACAAATCCCTATAGTTTTCTCCACAGAAGATCTTGGACCCTAGAGAGGGTGTTCTCCATGCCTTCGAGTCTTTAACTACGCCACATTTTTCACCTTTCAGCGCAAAAGATCAAGATCAGAACAGATCAGATACCCCCGGCCCCGGCTTCTAACTCCGTTCGTCTCCCTCGCCCGCCACACTTGTCCCACCCACCCTGCCACCGAAGGGCAAATCCGTCAATCCATCCCGCTCCGCGCCTATAAGAACGTCCCTCTCCATTTCTTCAAAGTTTAGCTTCGGAGCCCTCCACAAGAAAAAAATATTATCATAAAATAGAAAAACGATAAATCCCTCATTGGTATAAGCACATTAAAAAAACCAAGAAAAGAATTTTCTTTTCTTTTTGAGCCACCATTATCCCACTCCACCACTAACCTTCCCGGCAGCCGGAGCGTAGCCGAATTGTCCCGTCTTCTCCGGCCGAGCTCCGAGGAGAGAAAGAAGGCTGTTAAGTCTTCCGGCGAGTGGTCTCCTCCGCGCGCGGCTGAGGAGATCTCGCGGGACCTCGGGGTTGGGGCGTGCATGATGGGGTTGTCGCTCACGCCGATGAAGACCTCGACGAGGCTTCTGTGGAGCACCAGCTTCTTCCGCCACAAGATCGCCGCCACCATCGCCTCCTCCTCCTGCTTCTTATAAGATCCGCTTCGCCACAGCAAGCTAGCTGTACATACATCGACGTACGTGTTTGATCTGATTTCCTCTGACAACTGTGAATAGTAAGGCAATCGATCTCTAGCTTTGATCTGGTCCCTGTGATGGAGTCTGGCCGGCTCATCTTCAACACATCGGGCTCCGGCGCCGGGCAGATGCTCTTCTTGGACTGCGGCGCGGGCGGTGGCGGCGGCATGTTTCATCGTGGTATTAGTCTCATCTAAATTTCTTCCTGTTGGTCTGTTCTTGATTTGGTTAGCTAGCTTTTGCGGGGAAGTCATTTGTGTACTGATTGGGGCTGCGATGTGGGAGTGATGAAGGCGGGAGACCGGTGCTCGGCATGGAAGAAGGAGGGCGCGGCGTAAAGCGGCCCTTCTTCACCTCGCCCGACGAGCTGCTCGAGGAAGAGTACTACGACGAGCAGCTGCCGGAGAAGAAGCGACGCCTCACACCGGAGCAGGTAATTATCTGCCTAGCTTATAGGTTCTTGATTTGGTTTTAGTACGACGTGAAGATGATAATACTCTGTTCAGTTGAGTTCTGACGATTGGATCGATGCATACACGCGCGGGTATCAGGTGCATCTGTTGGAGAAGAGCTTCGAGGAGGAGAACAAGCTGGAGCCGGAGCGGAAGACGGAGCTGGCGCGGAAGCTGGGGCTGCAGCCGCGGCAGGTGGCCGTCTGGTTCCAGAACCGCCGCGCCCGGTGGAAGACCAAGCAGCTCGAGCGCGACTTCGACCGCCTCAAGGCATCCTTCGAGGCTCTCCGCGCCGACCACGACGCCCTCCTCCAGGACAACCACCGCCTCCGGTCGCAGGTGACCGCCACCACATCCTCCTCCATTCAGCCTTAAGTGTACCTTCCATGGCCTCCTTTTCTGAGTCCACGTTCCTGTGCCGTCAGGTGGTGTCGTTGACCGAGAAGCTGCAAGAAAAGGAGGCGGTGGAAGGTAGCGTCGGCGCGGCCATCGACGCGTCGGAGCTGCCTGCAACGGACGCGAAGGTCTCCGCAGCCGAGCAACTGGCGGCGGAGGATGTGGCGGTGGCGGCGTTCGAGGTGCAGCAGGTGAAGGCCGAGGACAGGCTGAGCACGGGCAGCGGCGGGAGCGCGGTGGTGGACGCGGACGTGCTGCTCGGGTGCGGCGGCCAGGTCGCCGCCGTGGACAGCAGCGTGGAGTCCTACTTCCCGGGGGGCGACGAGTACCACGACTGCGTGATGGGGCCCGTGGACCACGGCGCGGGGGGGATCCAGTCGGAGGAGGACGACGGCGCGGGCAGCGACGAGGGTTGCAGCTACTACGCCGATGACGCCGGCGTCCTCTTCGCCGGCCACGGGCACCACCACCACGCGGACGACGACGAGGACGACGGCCAGATCAGCTGGTATATGTGGAACTAGGCTTTGCGCGAGCGCGCATGCATCAATCTCGTATTAAAAATCGTGCCTTTTTCTTTCTTTTCTCTTCTTGTATGGTTGGTTGCTGCTGTGATGTTGTTTCCCTATGAAGAAGGTGTATGCATGCATGGTACGGTGGCAGGGTTAAAATTAACATCGATCGGTAAAAACTGTCGTGGTGTATGAGGAGATCGTGGGGGAGAAATAAGTGCATGGAGGCAAATACTCTTTTTATGGCACAGTACATTATGTCCAATGAGATTTTTTCTTTTTAGCCATGGTCATGATCATTTGTCTGAGTTTCTGTCAAGATCAGACCGAGTCGTTCAGTTACTGTATCAACGGAACTATGCCTGACAGCCTTTTCATGGATCGAGTTGGCAAGTTTTTTGTTTTACTTTTTGTTCCGTGGTTAATTAACTCTGTGTTTCGAAGAAGACTGTGACTGTACTGAACAGTGGTTAAAGGTGTTCCTTCGTTTAATTCAAAGCTGTATTCATCTAGACTCAGTAGAACAGTGGAAACACGACCAGATCGATCATCAATCGATCGATCCAAAGTACCTGTGGAGCCAGCCAACTTTTAGCTTCCAACTGCGAGTCTAGCCAATAGACAGAGAGTTGTGGCGCTGACAACCTGTACTGGCAGAGAAGCGTGGTAGGTGACGCGTGTCGACTACGGGTGTTTTCGCGGTTGAAAGGATGCTAGATTTGCAATTCTATTTGAGAGAGTTTAAAGATAAAAAAAAGTATGCAGGAGGGTCAAATACACCTAGGCTTTCAAATTAAGTAGTAGATTGTCAGTGCACACGTACATAAAGCTAGACTGGATTACTTACTGACAAGCAAGGCGAGACATCATATATTTGCAATTAGCTTTCTTTGTTTCCCTTTCATCTTCCTAGCAAGAAAGCCGGGACATGAATGTCAACTTTTCACATTTTATTACACAAAATGGATAGCTCGATCGATGCATGCAAACGATTGGCCTTCGCGCATCTGTTTGTCATTCTTGTTCGGCTATATATAACCGTCACCCTTAATGCTTGCAAAACTTGAGTATTAACATTTGAGAGAGTTTCTGTAGTCCGATTTTGAGGTGCTGAGATTATTAACCGGTGAAATTCCAATTCAGTCCTATTAATTAAATGTTACTACATGCATGTGCCTCCATGGTAACCATTCTTTTCCTTGGATATTAGTCGATGAAATTGATTGTGGGGAACAACAAAAAGATTAAAAGTAGTGCTGAATAGTGTATTGATCAACATTGCATAAATGTTCGGGTAAAAAGAGGCTTTTGGCTTGGATCTCATCCACTCAAGAAAAACCGTGTGTAGCCACTTCCCGCCATCGCTCTCACCTACAGCATTTCACTGTTTCTAAGGTGATGCATCCCTTTCACGGTTTCACCCCTTTCACCAGATTTGCCCAAGAAGAACAATCACCTAAACTGCTCAACCTGTTACTCAGGAGGCAGGAGCATACCAAAAGCATACACATACGCATTCACATAACCATGAGACGTTTCTCAAGTAGTACAAGTATACATTGTACATTGGTTTAGCTTTATATGGTAATAAAGGTCACAAGTCTAGATACATCTGTTGAACTGTTGTCGTGTGGGTTTGACATTCAGCGCATGACATAAGTATATCATGGATAAACTTCTGTTACCCGGAGAAGTTACTAATTTGGCCTGAATCTGACATCATATAGGCATACGGAGTAGTTGTTTAGTCTCACAAGCACAGAACAAAAGCATTTTCCCTTGGCCTTGATTGGACACGGGAACACCTTTTGTCTTGTGCAGCCCCACTAATTGGACAGGCATAGCCAAGATTCCATCTCTCCTTGATGGCGATGTTGCAAAAAAGATTACAGGTAGTAAAGCTAGAGGGGGCCTAATTGACATTCGTTTCAAGTTGTAATCTACTTTGAGTTTGCAATTGCCTACCAAACTAGTCCTCTGTCCAAGTTTATAAAATGTATTTTTTATTGACACACCGATCAAAAGATATTGAAAATAAATAGACTACCCTCTAAACACTATATTCAATATATACATAATAAAGAATAACAAGTAAAAATTTATTAGAGATATAAAGGAAACATCACATTAATTTTTTATTGGAATATAAAATGTACCCCATATTTGTGAAGTATCATTAAAAAAATAGTCCAATAAACTTGAACGGAGGACTGGTCTAATTGAGCTAATGTCTCGGTGCTCGTCTTCGTTACTCGGTAAAATCTACTATCAGGATGAGAATATTTGATATACCTCACAATCGAAGCATCTATCGTAGTTGCAATCAATCATGTCACAGAAAGAAAGGAAAAGAAATTCATTTCCGACCGTGACTGGAAATTGGAAGGCAGCAACAAAGCAAAGGCATGCGGTGATGCAGCTGATAATATCAGAATACGAGGCACCGAAAAGTGATTTCCATAGGAAAACGAGGAGAAAATCGAACATTCAAGATGAGACGGGCATCGGTCGGTAGGTGATAGGCGATCTTAATTACACGACGTACTCGTCATCGGTCTAAATTTATATATTTGTATATTTTTAACACGTAGATAAAAAAAAGTAATGAACCTGAATAGACTATTTATAATTATTATCTCTAAACACTATATTTAATATATATATAAAGAACTTGAGTAAAGCTAGATATTTATTAGGGATATAAAATAACATCACACTAATTTACATTAAAACATAAAATATATCATATATTTATAGATAAATTATTTAAACAATACGTCTTATAAACTAGAGTATATAATCATCCCTTTCCTAATGTTGGGAGATTTTCTGGAAGGGGACGTTGTCCACGTGTTCTTTTTTTATTTACGGATAGGTTTTTTTTATTTACGGATAGGTCCTTTTTAAGAAAAAAATTACAATCGGGTCCTTGTTTGAAAAAAATGCAGATAGGTCCTTTTTCCGAAAAAAAAAAGAGAATATATATTACGCTTTGGTCCTTTATGCGTTTTTAAGACTTGCACTCGGGTCCTTTTCCACAAAATAAAAATTACGTATAGATCCTTTTAATTTACGAATAGATCCTTTTTCCCAAAAAAGAATATATATTATGCTTTGGTCCTTTATGCGTTTTTAAGGCTTGCGCTCGGGTCCTTTTCCATAAAACCAAAATTACGTTTAGGTCCTTTTTCGCGGGGAAAAAACCCATTCAGATCCTTCTTCGCAAAAAAAACATATATTTTCCCGTTTTCTTTACCATTACGTTTAAGCCTTTTTCCCGAAAAAAACCCATCTTTCTCGTGTAAAAAGCAACGCCCGCGGCGTGGCACGCCGCGTACAGGTTGCTAGTATATCAAAGAGAGGGGAAGATGAGATGGGACGAGGTGAGCAGAGACTAGAGAAACAAAACAAAAGCTTTGCTTGCAGCCTCCCACCGTGTTGGCACGCACCGTTTGTCCAAGTTTCCAAGTCATAATCCCAGCAGTGCAATTTTGGCCGTTTGGTGAGGGTGGGGTACTCTGTGGATGCAACCGTGCTTGCAAGTTGCTACCAACACGGTGCAGCGTGTTGGAATTAATTCAGAATTAATTTAATAGAAGAAGTTTAAGGTGTGTTAGGTTAAGGATATGATACTTTAGTCATATATTACTTAGCTAGTAGAGAACAATCAATTTATAAGGGGAGCTCATATATGTACTCTAGTATGAGTTGGTGGCAAAACTAGAGATACACACGGTTGGCTATGCTAGGCTATGTACATGCACATACGCATGCTTATATATGTAACATCACCTTACACCTTGACTGTCGACATGGCGTCGCGGGCTTAGGGAGATACACGTTCTTGTGCGGTTTGTCCATTCGCCTTCGTATGGGAGACGTCCCTATATGTGAAAGGCAACGATGAACAAAACCGATCTAGTCTCGTCTTTCTCTAGCTATATTTGCTTCCTATCCAACATTGGCCACTTGACGTCCTGCACAGGAGACCGGCGGTCAGATTTTTGAAAAGTGCTGCACCGCGCAACTGCTCGTCTTCATTATCGATCGACGCGTCACTCCTACATAATTTCTAATTCTTCACAAGCCCACTGTAAGTGCTTCAGACTGAGTAGTTCTTGGTCCAAACAATTTTTCTACTGTGATTAAATTTGATAGGAATGCATGTTGTTACGATAGTATTGTAATGATCTATCATACAAGAAATAGATTGTCATATAATGTTACACACAATATAAAATCGTTTATAAGATTATCTGTTAAATAGTAGACAACATCTTTCTTTTTTCTTCTTCTATTTTCTTCCCATAAACTAAATTTTTAAATAGCATAATCTTATAAATGGTTGATATATATATTATTATATATGTCTTAATAATGGAGTGGAAGGTAGGAGTCGATTATGTGTGTAATAGTCCTAGGAGAGTAGTACGTGCCCTAAAGGTGGGGCGGAGGGTGCGAGTGTACAATGGACACATCAGATCGGCGCTTTCCAGGGTTGATCTCCACCAACTCCTGCTCCGCCATGTTCCGTGTCCCCCTATCCGACGCCCGCCCGTATAAGTAGGGTCTGCAGCCAGCGTCGCGCATTTCTCATCGCATCACTGCAGGCGCTGCGCCATCCGTTCGGCCATCCCCGTCTCTACGCCGATGGGATCGCATGAGCTGAGTTGACCCCTCTCAATTTCAGTGCATTGGTTCGCCGCCGCATGCGTGGTTCCTCTCTCCTAGAGCATGCAGGTTTCGTCCACGAATTCACTGCTTCGTCTGACCGTCTGCTCTTCTTTTTGACTGTCCAAGGCAAGCTGCTGCCGTGTGTTTTCTACTACTGCTGCTATTATGGTAGAAGCTTTTGGACAGTGCCCTGAAGTTATAGGACTACTGGTACCATGTGGCCAGTCTTCACTTGCTGTCCATTCATAATGTTCCATCCATCTATACCCTTTATAATACATCTAAGCATTCTTTTCTATGTCCACTCCAAATAATGCACCCCACTAGAGATTACCCAACCTTCATGCACCCAGCGAAACGTCCCCAAAAACTTGCTTCCATCAAAATTAACCTCTCAGATCTTTCCTCAGCTTTACTCACCTACATCCGATGGTCATTGTTTAATGTGTCTAACTCATCCCTGTGGCCCACAACAGATCTCCTCCCACCTCCAACATCATCTCAAGGAAAAGGAAACAAATATCCTGGAATTAAGGAAAAGAAAACAAACGTTCTAAAAAAGAAAAAGACCATATATTACGTGCTGAGAAAAGAAAACCGGAAGACAGGGCACTATACTTCACTATTAAGACGGCCAATATGATGTCATTAATCGCATTTAAATTTCATTTTGGATAAAATTTCACCGACGACCGAAATCTAAAATTTCGGCGAAAGCTCGTTATTTTGGATAAAATCCGGACGAAATTCAAAAAGAAAAATTTAAATCCGGAATTTTTGTACCGAATTTCGGACGAAATATCCGAAATTTCGAGCAAAATCGCCGAAATTTCAGCAAATTTCAACTGAACAAAAAATGGTTCAAACGATTTTAAAAATTTTGAATTTTTTTAGGTTCCTGACACATCAGTGATGTTCCCATAAAAATTTCAGTTTTTTTATCAAGTCTATGGAATGTTTTAAAATTTGAATGTTGCTACTATCCTGATAAAACGCTGACAGGCAAGTTTGAATCCAATGAAAAATAGTTCAAACCACGTTAGAAATTTTTTGAAGTTTTTATGCATGGTTATGATGCATTGCTAATGTTCTCATAAAATTTTCAGATTATGATCATACTTCATGAATTTTCAAAAATTCGAAAAGTGCTACTGTCCAGTTAAAAGGCTTACTAGCAAACTTGAACAAAATGAAAAATAGTCAAACCATATTATAAAATTTTGAAAATGGTTGTGAATGGTTATGATGTAACATTAATATTTCTATAAAATTTTTAGATGATGATCATGCTTAAATAATTTTTAAAAATTCTGACAGTGCTACATCCTGATAAAAGCCTGATGATCAATACATAGATTTGCTTTAGCAATCAAAAAAGGTTTAAAATTTTTGCAAAAGGGTGATAAGGAAATTCTTAAGATCTCATAAAATTTTTGAATCATGATCACACTCCAGTGAATTTATAAAATTCTTACAAGGTACAGTACCATTTATGTTCTTTCTCTTTTTGGTTTTTGAAATATAATATAACAAATGAAGTTCAATGCCTACGTAGATTTGACTGACCAAACAGAAAAATTATTTTTTTTGAAAAAAATATAGAATGGTACTGAGGCAATTATTAATCTCTCATAAAAAATTTAGATCATGATCACACTCGAGAAAATTTATAAAATTCTGACAAGGTTACTGTCCCAATTATGTTCATTCAGTTTTTTATTTTTTAAATGTAACAAATGAAGTTCAATTATTTAAAAAAAATTATGTATGATCCTACACTACTAAATATAGTACCATAAATTTTTCAGATCATTATCAAGCTTTTAAAATATTATAAAAATCTTACGGTGTTTCTACCAAAATTTTAAAATGTTTCAAAAATTCGATTTTTCAAAAAAATTTCATAGAAGATGACTTTATTAAGGGTTATTGGACCAAATCCAGCCCTAAAAGTTTGAAATCGGCCAAAAATTACGAAAATTTTGGCGAAAGTTCGCTGGAAAAACGGAATTTTGGTTTATTGTAGCAATTTCGATTTTTTCTATCCGGCCGGTAGTTTGGATTTCGTGGTGGCCCGAAATCCGAAAATTCGGCGAATTTTGTATCCCTGAGTCATTACTGTGTTTCTCCAGTTGTTTAGCCCGACGTACATGCTCCTGTCTCACCACCATTACTCCAATTGGAGATAGCGATATGCTCTTCCGTTACTATTGCCATCTTCTTTTAGTTTTGACCAAATTTGCTTTGTGCCATTGCAATAATCACATAGTTCAAAAATACCATCGCGATCGAACCTCCCTTCAAAATACAACTGCAAAGGCTAAAAATTCTAGAAAATGCCATTACTGTCACATTCCCACCCATATGCTCAGTTAACGTCCATCGAGGAGACAAAAATTTATAAATGCCAATTTTGCCATTTGGCTTTATTCTTCTCTACTCTATCTCTCTCCGTCCATTATTCTAGCCGCATGGCACCCCCTCTGGTGAGCTTGGCAACTATGGAAAGCCCCCTTCCCTCTTCCCCCTCTTTTCCTCTCCTCACCCTCGTCGCTTGCATCAATACAACCCGTGCCCTCAAGCCAACGTCCTGCTCCACAAGCGCCCTCGTGCGATTGCCCCTGCGCCACCACTTGTGCCTCATACCAGACGTGGTGAGTACAAGGTGGCGTGTTAGTGCACAGTGACAGCAACGAGGCTTGGGGCGTAAGGCCGTGGTGCATCCTTGACAAGGAATATTGACCATAAAAATATTTTATGGTCAAAGTTTCTCCGAAGGGTAGGCCTGCATATTAAAGGACCAATTTAACATAACTGTTATGTCTGCGACTACGATTCAAAAGAAAGCCTTATCTATTTTTGTTACAAGCCGATTGAAAATCAATGACGACCAATTAAGACCAAAGGACAAACAGTCTTGGACAATAACAACTAGTCATATGGTTTTATAAGTCTTGACCAGGTAAACTGGTCGAGAGAAATAGAACAACGATGATTGAAAGTCTGTTGTTTATTTGGGCCCTCCATTGTTCGGGGCCATACTCTATTAATGGGCCTCCAATACATAAAGCCCAAAATATAGAACGAAGCTCAATCTTATTTGAATGTTTAAGTCTCCGACCAGTTCAATTAAGGTGGTCAATAACTTTGCTTCACATTGATCGTCCCCGACCAATGAAATAGTCACCCCAACCAGTGGTTATTCCTGCACATGCCTTCGTGCGAACAGTTATTTGACAAGTACGCATAAATATTCAAAAGTTATCTCTCAAAAAAGCACTCTTTGGCGAGGAGACATCATTTGGTGGGAATACAACTCTCAGTTACATGATGCCTCTTCAAAGAACAATTGTCGCCTCTACTTTCTATATAAATAGGGAGCCCCTTCGTATTATCGAGGGAGAAGGAGAAATCTATCGTAGATAGAAATGTTGTAAACTTTGTACTCTGTTAAGCTGCTTGGCTAATAAAGAAAAAATTCCCATATACATTTTCCACCATCTTGTTTACTAGGGGCCCAAAATCATATTTTCGTAAGGCCGGTTAAGAGACGCTAGGTCTTTCGACATCGACATTTGGCACTAGAACGAGGGCCTCCGATGATCAAGGTGGTGAAATTCCCCAAGATGGATGAAGAAAATTGGTTCGATCTCACCGACTATGCTGATCTCGATGAAAATGACTATCCTACAGAAGAAGAATGTAAGTGTAATTTTTATTTCAAATATGTTTCTAAAGAAGAATTGGAAAAGATTTAGGCTGAAGTCGAGGTAGAAGTACAACCATTTGAGAAATCAAATGGTGAGTATGATACTCTTCCTGCCGCCGGTTCGAAGGCAGATGTCCATGAAGTGCATCCCATGGAGGTTAACAATGAACATACTTGACCTTGTTAGTAGCTTCGACAAGGTCAAATTTATGACCCTTGATGGTGATTTGAGCCACCAAGAGTTGCATTTCAAGTTCTGTTATTTGTTTTTCCAATTTGTTCCCAAACAGATTTATTAGAATAAAAACCTTTGAACAAACAAAAAAGAAGAGATCGTTTCTCGAGTATACCTTTTTGTTTTTTCACTTCGGCTTTAGCCAAAGTCATCGTCTGCTGATCTAGTAGGACAAACAGTTCTTGCGAATGCTATAAAAAAGCAAAACAACAAATGAATTAGAATTATCTTTTCCTCAGAAAACTTCTTAGCAGAAATGAGATAAGATAATTTACCTTCGCTTGTAAGTTGTTGAAAACTTGCTTGAAGTCCGCATGGTCGGAATGACCAGTGGAAGACGCCAGTGGCGAAGCTACTTGTATAATGAAGTCGGTGGTGATGGCCTTCTTAGGCACCACCTCTTCTGTCCCACTGGTCGAAACGACCAATGTCTCCTTCGCCTTAGTAGGAGGGTCTTCGGCTTCCACAGCCGTAGACATTTCTCCGATAGCAGTGGTCATCTCGATCACCTCTGTCGTCGCCACGAAAAGAGCACCGACCTCCTCCACGAGGAATGAAATTTGTCCGACTAATGGGTCACCACCAGAAGTTGAAGGGTTTTCACCCTCAATACAGGATGGGTACACTTGCCCACTGGTCGAGGTGTACAGAGCAACAGCCTCAGTTGGCGCTAAGGCATGTTCCACACTGGTCATCTCTAGCGTGACCAGTGGGTTGGCCTCAGCACCAATCTGAGCAGCCACTTCCTGATCCACAAAGGAATCAGGAGCATTGGTCTCAGGACGAAAAACAAAATATTCTCTTATGTTCTGAAGACAAATACGCAAAAATAAAATATTCACAAGAAAGTTAAATACCTGCAATGAAGTCCTAAGTCTATATCCTAGGATATTAAAGGGAGTGATGATGTCCCAACATCTAGGATAGAGGTCTTCTTTGCCTTCGTTATCAGAGGAACATTATACTGCGTCCTCACTCTCACCCTGAACAAAGGAAAATGTGGGAAGATGTCTATATTCTCAATCCCAATTGCAGTTGAACTATTTTTTATAGCGCACCTGGGATGAGGTCCTCTTCTGCATCCCCACAGCGAACGCTACCCTCTTGTCTTGTGCCAGGGACTGATCATGCGTACGCTCAGAGTGGATAGCGCTAGCCAGTACCAGGGCTCGACTAGTGCTGGCCGACCAACACTGGTCTGAGCGGTGGTTGGATCCACCACCTTTGAGGTATCTCTGGTGGAGATCCTCGCCTTCTTGGTCAGTGGAGCCAAAGCTGAGACCTCCGACTGGTCGACAGCTCGCTTCCGACCATGCATCTAAGAGAAAATTCAATTGTCAGCATAAAGGCGTTTACCACGATGCGTTCACTGATGAACTCATCGGTTTATTCAATTAGACTAGATGGCTGGTTATCCAAAGTAGCCTGATCAGACATGTCAGAAGAAATACGTAGCGCATGCACAATCTTTGACCAGGTATCCACGGCGGTCAGAACCGAGAAGAAATAATACCCAAGAATGTCAGAAAAATTCTCTTAATAGAAAGGAAGATGTCGGTAATCAAAATTCCCTTACCTCGAGGCTC
Organism: Otatea glauca; assembly: GCA_036346275.1. Taxonomy (NCBI): domain Eukaryota; kingdom Viridiplantae; phylum Streptophyta; class Magnoliopsida; order Poales; family Poaceae; genus Otatea; species Otatea glauca. The sequence goes on from CM070714.1 coordinate 47,739,192, forward strand.
ATCCTTAATAGGATCCTAGTCGCTTTCAATTCTTCGGATGAATCTGAACCGTCTCTTCAAGGGGCTCACCTTATGGTACAGAAAGCTGTAAACAATCTTCTGTCCCGATAAGCCCCCTGCCACCAACTTGGAGATGACTCTTACGATGTCACACTCCTCATCGGTAAGGACCAACGAATCCTTCTCCTTCTTCAGTTCGACTCTTGTCCACACTGGGCCACTTTTCTAGTGAACCAGAGGTAGCTACCCCCAGGAATTTCTGAATAAAACCACTCCCGACGATAATCACGTCATGTGTCCTTGGTCGGGTATAGGGGATACTGAGGAGCTATTTTATCCTGAAGCTTAAAATAAGCGCTACCAGTGATATTCTGACTCTTGTTATTCCTAGTATACTGATAGAAACAACAAAAAAGGATGGAGTGGTGGAGGGATGCCCAGGAAAACCTCACAAAGTTGCGAGAAAACACTCAAAATCAAAATAGAGTTAATGTAAGATGATGAAGCTCAATCTCATAATGATTGAGCACATCAGAAAGAAATTTGCTCTCAGGGAGGCGAAACCCTGACCTAACAAAGGCAGTGAAGAGAACGAGGTGCCCCTCCTGAGGCACCAGCTTCGCATCCTCCCCGCTAGGGTCCCATTGCAGCATTTCACGAGAAGGGATCAAGCCTTGCTCTGTGAGCTCCCTAACCTTCTCTTCGGTGAGAGATGACCTGTCCATGGCGATAATTTGCGAGGAAGAAGAAGATTGGATACGAAAGAACTCAGAGATTTTAAGGGACTTAAAGACTATTTTTGCGCTTGAAACAACAAAGTCGTAAGGAGTCTAAAAGTTTAGCCCCTTTATATAATCTTTCTTTTGTCAGTTTTTGGACACCGTTTTAATTTCCATGAAAGGCTAAGAAACTGCCTTTTGATGAATATATAACTGACACAAGATTGATGTTCTCGAACTTCTTTTTAGATCTTGAGACTTTTCACCTCTTTTCCTTGATTATACTCTCCATCATAATAAATTGATGAGAGAAGAAAAAATGATGAAAGATGAAAAGCCTCAAGAACTAAGAAAAAGCTCGAAATTCGAAGAAATTCTTTCTTGGTTTAGAAGTCTGAAAGTATAAAGTATACAAAGGAAGACTTATTCCCCATTATATGCATTACGTATTAAAGACGGTTTTCGTCGGTTCAGTTGCTGAGAGAAATGCAAAGATTTCCTCATTTATTAGCAATAAAAATTATCAGATAATTGGTGTATAATCCCATAAGATCGCAGGAGACGAAAAGCTTTGAGTAATAAACTTTTATTACTCAAGCCTTGATAGCTAGCTGACAAGGATTGAAAGTCTGTTGTTTATTTGGGCCCTCAATTATTCGTGATCATACTCTATTAACGGGCCTCCAATACATGAAGCCCATAATATAGAACGAAACCCACTCTTACCTGAACGGTTAAGTCTCCGACCAATTCAATCAAGGTGGTCAATAACTTTGCTTCACACCGGTCGTCCACGACTAGTGAAATAGTCACCCCAACTATGAACTAGTCGAGGACAAGTGGTTATCCCTGTACATATCTCCGTGTGGACAGTTATTTGATAGGTACGCGTAACTACTCGGAAGTTATATCTGGAAAAAGCACCCTTTAGCGAGAAGACACCGTTTGACGTGAAGACTCCTCTCGGTTACACGACACCTCTTCAAAGAACAATTGCCCCCTCTACTTTCGATATAAATAGGGAGCCCCTTCACATTATCGAGGGAGGAGAAGGAGAAATGTATTAAAGATAGAAATTTTGTAATCTTTATACTCTATTAATCGCTTGGCTAACAAAGAAGCAATTCCCATATACGTTTTCCATCATCTTGTTTATTAGGGGGTCTAAAATCGTATTTTCATAAGCTCGGTTAAGAGACCCTAGGTCTTGGACATCGACATAGCCGTTTTCCATGTGATTAATGTGAGGACGGTTATTGGCACATTTGGTAACTTACGATGGTTAACTAAGGGGCTTGACTGTTGACCAATGAATGTGATGGTTGAAGACTTAACAAGGACACATGCGTGAAGTAGAATATGACGCCTATAAGTTAAGCATAAATAGGATGGCTTGGGTGCCCCAAAAGAGACAATCTGGATAATCTTCATCTCATTCTAGTTCGAATTAATTCATGTAACATTCTTTCTGTCCACAACAATAAAATCCTTACTTTACCGAGCCCTCATAATTTATTTTCCCGTAACTTCGATAGAGGACCCTATGTCCCATTCACCGATAACTAGGGGTGCAATCGGCTCGGATTCAGTCAGATATCGCTCTTTTCGTATCCTAAACCATATTTTTTGTCAGATTCAGAGTCGTATACATATTGTGCCAGATATGAATACGATGTGGATAATAACGATCATGAATTGAAAGAGAATACGAAGTGTAATCGATACGGTACCGAATATTATTTGTTGGATATTGCGTAAAAACAGATACTACATATAGCATACATATAACGATGATTAATCAATCATATGAGTTCAACATGCAATAGGATTATCACAATTTAACAAGTCTTGTTATCAGGTAGTCCAACAAAGTTACAAAAGTATCAAATATTTCTTTATGTTTTTCAAAATAATACTGGGTATTCACGTAGGCAAGTAGAGGCATATTCTTGTATATTAAGCTCTGATGGCAGCGTGTAACATCCTAAAATTTTGTCTTCAAAAAATATATAATTTAAATATAAAATTATTATTGGCCTTTTGAATTTCCAGAGAATAATTTAATTTTCATGATTTTCCAATAATTATTTCTGATTTTCTGGTATTTTTCTATTAATTTTCTAGATTAAAAAGGCTTTTCCTATTTTGAAAAATAAAAAATTAATTTATGTGTAAAAATAAATAAAACTTTTAGTTGTAAATAATTTTATTAAATTCAAAATACCTTACGAAATTTTTGTGAACTTTTCCCAACTTTGTGAATTCTATTTGCTATTTTCTAAAACACCTTTTCGGAGTTTAGCAATTAGCTAAAAAGTATATATTATTATATTGGAAACAATTTTAGTAAGTTCAAAATACCCTATTTCAATTTCCTGAAATTTTCCAGATTTTTCTCGGGTTGTTCTAACATTTTCTATATTAAAAATAATTTTCAACATTTAAAAACTATTTACTACATAAAAAATATTATATTATTTGCTTGGACCCAATTAAAGCTGCTAGAATATAGGTCGTAAATATTCAAATTCGAATATCCGAGTGAAGTTATCTGGAATTATCAGAGAATATAATGAAAATAATCCGATCTAATGAATAGTGATTACCAAATTCGAAACCGATGCTGAATCCGATAACTATCCAACACGACTATCCGAATTCGATCTGAAAAGATCCGATCGGTCAGTCGGTTGACATTTATCCGATCCGATTGTACCCATCGACTATCCTCCTTCCCATGTACCACCCCTTTGCCAACTTCGCTGTTGTACTACTCGATCTGAATGTGCAGCACCTCGCTCGTGGATATTGGAAGCTTACAGAACATTTCGAGCAATGTGAATACACACGGGCTCCTCCTTTGGTTCATGCTCAGGCTGCTCGATTTGGTCAGGATTTCGAGTTAACTAGAAATTTATGCGCGGCGTGCCACGCTGTTGGCGTCGTTCTCCACGCGAGAAAATCGACAAAACACGTGATCGACGCTCCATACACGAGTAAATCGAGAAAACTCGTGAAAAAGATCTAAAAATAAGCTTGTGTTTTTCGCAAAAGAGCTTAAACGTAATGGTAGAAAAGCGAAAAAAGGACATAAATGCAATGCATTTTTTTAAGAAAGGACATGATTTTTTTCTTACAAAAAGGATCTAAACGTAATTTCGATTTTCCTAAAAAGGACCCGAGCGCTACTCCTAAAAACGCTAAAAAGGCATGGACGTAATATATAATCTTTTTCGAAAAAAAAAGACCCAATCGTATTTTTTTCTCGAAAAGGACCTATCCGTAAATTTTTTTAGAAAAGAACCCGGATGTAAAAAAATTGGCCGGCTCGGCTCGGCTCGAGCCGGCTCCCTCCGGCTCAAAACGTCAAGAGCGCGTGGATTCTTCAAACTATAGTATAGGTATGATTAGTGTGGATTTTGGGGTTAGGGGACCAGAACGGTATTACATTCTCTTCTACTTTGCTGTTCGACAGGCCTTGATGAGAATACCCAGTATATCGCTCCCCCTCTCTCCTACCATAGATGGATTGGGTGCATGAATATACATGCATGTAAGAATGTGAATGGTTGCGAGAAGCTTGTCAGGACTCAGGAGAGAGCTTGCCCGCGATTCGTTTGGACTGGGAAGGTACGACTTAGTGGCCACTGGAATGGATGGAGAAATAAAATAATCTAGGGCAAAATGGTCGTTTTGCAGCCTTGTAACGGAAAAATGGACAACGATGGTATTTTCCAGAATTTTTGACCTTTGCGAACTCCTATGCAACGGTATTTTCCAAGTCCACAATGATTGTGATGGCATGGAACAAATTTACTCTTTAGTTTTAGTCGTGGTTCAAAATTTTGCTGTGATTTTGGAAATCTCAGCCGATATCTCAGCTTCTGTCTAGGGTCAAGATTCTAAATCTCGGATAAATAATTTTTTTTTTGAAAATTTTCAAATTGCTAAATTGATTTAGGATATTTCGGGTTTTTTACCTAGATAATCACAAATTTTAAAAGATTAAAGCTTTTCCTCCAAGTATCAACTTGTCAGTTTAAAGTAAAGTAATTCAAAATTCACTTGGTTTTCATATTTGTAGGATCGGATTTGGTACCAAATTTTTTATGGACAATTGTAATGCTTTTTTTGAGGAATACATATGAAAATTTTGCAAAATAAATACATATGTAAATTACTCAAGGTTACATATACGTGTCTAACAGAAGTTAACCCAAAGATTAACTTAGATTACCTAGGATTTCATAGTAGTGCTTCAGTGGCACAATGGTCGCGTAACATGGCTCATCGGTTCTCAAACAACCAGACCGTCCGTTTTCCCTGTCAATGCTTTCTTCCAAATGTCATTAACAACACTAAGAAGTGACTGAGTTGGTGCATTTTGTGAGAAGATAATTACTATTAGGAAAGGGACACCAAATAACAAGATAGAAGTGGCGCATTCGTTGGCAATGAAGAAGTTACATCTAAACTGTCGGAATGCATCATCTCTGAAATCTTGGGAAGCGGAAGATCAGCATAGGATACACGTTTTAATTGGGAAATCTCATGAAACTTTTGTCCTGCAGGAACTCAAATAACAAGCTAGATTAAAGGATATAGAAAAGTAGCAACCCAAACATATAAATGGTACCCAGTAACTCAAATTGCAAGTATCCCATGTCATTTTCCTCTTTGACTATAGTACATAATTCTAGAGCCAAAGGGTAACTTTCCTCCATGTCTCACACATGAAGCAAAAGAAAATGTGGAAATGGGTGCTCAAGACTGATATTTAGGGTATTTAATATGCAAATACTTAGTATTTTGCACTCAAACAGATAGAAAATGTAGATAAATATTTGCATAATTTTTTCATATTTTTTCTAGCCTCGGGAGACCATTTCACAGGGGTTTGAAAATGGATGAAATTTTGGTATATTTCGGCGAGATTTCAGGTTTTTTGATTGAGATGATCACAAATTCGACCCGTTGTCATATTTGTAGGACCGGATTTAGCACCAATTTTTTTTGTGAAGAATTGTAATGCCTTTTTTGTGGAATACATGTGAAATTTTTGCAAAAAAAATATGTATACATTTGTATATAACATTTTGATTGATGGGTAGTTGTTCTAGATTATCTCTTTAGCCAATGTAGATTAACCTTATTCATCTGCAGCCCAACAAAGACAGAATCTTTTACTGGCTCAGTAACTCAAGAGACACATTCATTTCATGACTGGTGGAGTTGATGATACTACTTGGCTAACTGCTCACTCAGGGGATATGTAGAAACTATTACAATACTTATTTATTGAATTAGTTGTACACTAGTTTGGACTATGCATACTACATATTTTATTTTAGGGTTTATTTCAAAAGGCTTTTTAGAATTTTCCTTTGCTTGTTTCATCACCAATATTTTGTGTAGGTGGGCTCTTACAGGAGATGTTTGGGAGGCAGCGGACTTGATGAAGCAGATGAAAAAAGATGGAGTCCCCCCTTTAACATCCATACATATGCATCCTACATAAATGCATGCTGCAAAGTAGGAGACATGCAGGCATGATAACTTTGCATTGAAATAATTAATTTCTAGTTTAGTATTTTGCATTTAAATAGATAGGAGATGTAGATAAATGATTCTACGATTTTTTTCATACAATCATTTATGATTTAGATGCTGATTTAGTCGATTCGGTCATCTAGTCCGTTTGGAATTTTCCTAGATTTCTTTTGGACCGAACTGTTTCCTCTTAAATTCTTCTAAGTTCTAACCATGCCCTTACTACCCATTCGGCCCTTCAGAACAGGATCCTGTTTTGTGCTTGTCCCGTCCGTGTCAGGGCTCTCCTGAGTACCGACTATCAATAGCGGACGCCGGCGACAAACGAAAAAAGAAAGTCTACGTAGAGGATACTAGCACGGTGAATTACCGAGCTAAATGGAGTAGTAACATTTACCGGTTTGAGAGAGCCGGGCCTTAGCTCGGCTGGCAAGCGCGCTTCGGCGCTAGCTGCGTGTCCGCGTTAGAGTGAAGCTCGACGCGGGCTGCCTCGTAGGAGCAGAGTGCGAGCAAGTGAGTGGGGGCGTGCGTGTGCAGAGGTGCGTGTGAGTGTTTCTCTTTTTTAATGAAATGCTAGGGTTTTTAATTCAGCGTGTAAAGCAGGCAACGCACACCTCAAAGAACTAAGGAGGTGTTTGAATTAGGGATATTTTATTAGAATGTTTTAGAATTTTATTTAAATTTAAACTAAATCTCTTAAGAAATTATCACTTATCCAAACGCTTAACTCGCGCTCGTACCAGTCTGCCATGTCGAGGAAGGTTAAGACCAAACGGTTCTCATCGCCTTCGCTTTCCCTGCTCAAGATTTGCTTGGCCACGCCAGTTCAGTCCCAGCGCCAAGTCGTTCTCATCTACCGAGCTGAGCTAGTGACATGGACTGGTCCAGCCACAGTTGCAACATCGGTGACTTTCTAATCAACGCTTAGGGTTCATGAGACGTTCGTAAAAACGAGACAAAGATTTCTAACGTGGAAAACCTGAGAAGAAGAAAAAAAACTACATAAGAAAAATATGCTATTTCTGTTCAAGAATACATGTACATGGAAGGTGGCTTATATAGCCAAAAAAAGTCGAGTTATGCTGATGTGAACTCCTATTTAGATATTGAGCATATCTTTAACAAACCTATTTGGATATTTGAGTTATCTCTAACAAATTTTTTCTTAACTCAAAATCTATAATAAAGTTGTCTTCTAAAAACCTCGAAGGGTAATTAAGCACTGAAAGTCATATGATTTATTGAGTGAGAATATGAAAGACTGGAACAGCCTTATCCAAATGTTTCTCATAAAATAAAATTGAGCACAGCACCAATAGGTCCAAACACATAGCTATCAACAAAGCAGATGAAGAAATATGGGTCTTCGATTCATAACCCAGCAAAATCCGAGTCTATGCAACTGGCCTCCCGAAACAAATACTCAATCACCAAACGACATAAGCCAAAACTCACATGTGGTGCTCGATAGATAGCGAATAACTCGTATAATAGATTTTTGACATGCTCTATCTGGAACATAAAATTCGACAAACAATGCTCATTGAAAGACTAACTTGCACGTATAGTTATCATGTACGTCAAACTGCTCACTTAAATTCCATGACAATTAAAATTGCCCTTATAAAATTGTCAAGATGAAAGTAACTCTCGTACCATTAATGAATATAAATTGCAGTATACCCCTCATATCGAGCTATGACAACAACGTTGTAGTTTCCACGAAGAAGCAAAATCTTTCTTGCACTTCAATCTTTCGTCACAAACTGATATTAGAGCAAAACCGGGTGTCATCAAATTATTGAGGATTATTGTTACCAAAGCTTCCATAATGGTCGCACAAGCGATCTAAAATTTGCAACATATCTAAATGGTTTTGATTGAACATCAAATTATGACGGATCGTCAAAGAAATTACCAATAATTAATCCCACATGGATATCGCCAATAATAGGCACAACGGCCTGAATTGCAATGAAACCCACCTCCAACAGAAACAATACGACGATCGACTGTAGCAGAAGATTGTCGACGGGGACGTTGTAGAATGACGCCTAGGCATGGCGTCGAACAGCACGAGCAATGATGTTGGCGAAATTTTGGCGTTGAAATAGTCACCGAGTAGAGCGTGGATCCACGGTCAATATGAAGTCGAGTTATAGAACGAAGTTAAAGCGAGTTGAAATCGCTAAATTAAGACCGCTGAATCTCCCTATGCTGTTGCTTCGATTTTTTTTTTATCAGCACAGGCTCCTGCTATTTTCTTCCCAGTGGTCTTCCGTGATGGCCAGCAACAGCCCTACAGAAACAGCATCGGCAGTGCAAGATGCATGCATACAACGGCAACCATGCCCTCACGTGGCAGCAAGCGACAGTGTCTGTTCAGGCAACCAAAGAGCAAAACAGTGACGTGGCAACGACAAAGCAAGTCACCCGGCTGGGCTGGTAGCATGCGGTAGAAGTTACGCGTGGCGCACAGCAGGATATGTTGTTTGATCTTTATTAAGTAGGATGGGGATACTCATGTATTTTCTTTGATGAACACTAGTTGATTTTTTGTTGTTAGATGTAATGAGTTTGTAACTCTTTTATTCGCTAAAATCATGTATTGAACTTCCAATTTCAAGTGAAAAAAAGGACGATCTTTAGAAGAAATCATCTAATTCAAAACGATCTTCGAAAGAAATCGTCTAATTCTCCCTCTATGCATGTGCAATGAAGAAAAACAAACTAAGAACGCTTAATAGATATGAATAGCTATTTTAGTGATATGATATATAGTCTTTAAAAAAGAGATACACAGGCTATTTATGGCCGAAACAACCGAAACAAAATCAGATAACAATCAAAGGTGGGGCCACCATTTATTATGTCAAGCATGCCAAAATATTCGTACCGAGACCTCGTCTGACTAGAGATGGCCAAACGGGCTGGCCCGAGGCACGATATTATTGGCCCGGTCCGAGCACAGCACGGCCCATTCGTCCGTGTTGTGCTTGGGCCGGCACGACACGCCTGTTTACGGCTGAGCTCGGCACGGCCTAGTAAGGCCAGGCCTATTTAACCCGTTTAATTTGAAAAATAGTCGTTTTATAGTTGTTAGAGGTTTAAAAAATTTGAAAAAATTCCAATTTTTTTTCTTATAAATAGGCGACTGCCCCCCATTTCTAGACTAGCAATCTTTCATTCTCTTCTATTCATTCTTTTGTGGAAATTCTTTTGCTCTTGGTGGTAATTAGGCAAAATTTAAAATAGTTTTTGCCAAAAATACAAAAATTCAAAATTCAGCTTCCGGCTTCTATCAAGAAATCAAGGTGATAATTGTGATTTATTTTTCATTTTGTTAGTATTTTAAATCATATTTTAGTATTAATAGCGTAATTATTTCTTGTAGTTTGCTTTATGGAGCACGGGGATTTTCCGTCGTTCCCAGCTTCTGATTTCGGGATTTCACCCAAGGAGCTTCTTGCATCATGTGAAGTGCAAGAAACTGTAGGAGCTGTGCCATCCTCAGGCTCTACAAGTACTACTGCGTCGGCAAGCACCAGGGAGAAAAGAACAAGACGCGGTACATCGGGAGTCTAGGAAGATTTCGAGCAAATTTTTGAGACATCAGATGGCGTCCAGAGTAGGTATGCTGTTTGTAAATATTGTAAGCATAAATTAACTGCGAAATCTTCAGGTAGAACAGGGCACTTGAAGAGGCATGCTGAGAGCTGTAGAAAAAAAGCGGCGATGGCTTTGAGATAGACGCAGCTGTAGTACAACCCCGACGGTACGGTACGTAACTGGGACTACAATCCTGAGGTAGCTCGTGAATCTCTTTGTCGTTTAACAGTTTCTCAAGATCTTACTTTAAACTTTGGTGAGTCAGCTGCGTTTGAAAACTATATTAGGACCGCTCACAATCCTAGGTTTTCTGCAGTTTCTAGACAGACAACAACTAGAGATTTGATTAAATATTATAATAATTATCGCAATAACCTAAAAGAAAATTTTAGTACCTGTACTTTTTCTGTGTCTTTGACATCTGATATATGGAGTGGTAGATCTAAAGAGGATTATCTTAGTATAGTTGCTCATTATGTAAACGATGATTGGCAACTAGGAATGAGAATTATAGGATTCAAATTAATTGATGTGGCACACACTGGTGAAAATATTGCTGATTGTATTGTAAAAGTTATGGAAGATTTTGACCTTAGTGATAAGATTTTTGCAATAACATTAGATAATGCTTCTGCAAATACTTCTGCCACAAACATTCTTACTCCGCTTTTCAATTCATATGTTGAATCTTTCTTATTAGATCAGCGTTGTGCTTGTCATATTATTAATCTTATAGTTAAATCTGGTTTGAAGATGTTAGATCACTATCTTGAATCTTTTCGCACTACAATATCTTACTTAAATTATTCTAATCAACGAGTAGCAGCATATAAGTCTTATTTTATTGCAATGAATGTGCGTCCACGTAAGTTTGGTTTGGATATGGCTGTTAGATGGAACTCTACTTACTTGATGCTTAAGAATCTCATACCATATGAGAGAATATTTTCTGTTTTTATTAACACACGCTGTCGTACACGGGATGGTTAACCGCTACTCACAAAGCAACATTGGTATATTGCTAAATACTTGCTGTCATTTTTAGAACTTTTTTTGAATCCACTGTTGCTTTATCTAGAGTTTATTATGCAACCTCTCCTTTAATTGTGCATCATATTTTAGAAATTGCTACCCACTTAAAGAACCACGAAAACGATAATATCTTGCGTGAATCTGTTTATGCTATGAAAACTAAAATTTTGAAATATTGGCAAGAAATTCCTATGTTATATGCATTTGTATTTATTTTAGATCCTAGAGCTAAAGTTCGAGGATTCTCTAATGTTCTCTCACTTCTAAGTGATGCGGTAGGTACTAATTATTCTAGTTATTTTTCAAATGTCCGTGCTAACTTATCTCAAGTTTATGATAAGTATGATCGAAAGTTTGCTTGAGTTCACATGCAGCGACCTCTACCAGCACCCACAACAGGTAAGAAGAAAACAGCGTGGGGAAAGATATGGGGTGCAGGTGACTCTTCCTCAAAGAGTTCGACTACATCAACGACAAGTGCGGACATATCAAGTGGTGGGGAGTTAGCTGCCTATCTCAACAGCGACACTGTCAACTACCAAGAGTAGCAAGAGAAGGACTTCAGCATTTTGCAGTGATGGCACGAGCACAAGATAACATATCTAGTGCTTTCCATATTAGCACGGGATGTGTTAACAGTTCCTGTCTCCACGGTTTCTTCGGAGTCTGCTTTCAGCCTATCCGGAAGAATAATCGAGAAGAGAAGAACAAATCTGACAAGTGAGATGGTAGAAATACTTCTCACTGTGAACGATTGGGCACAAGCTGATCAACGAGCTCAACATATTGTAAAAAATGCTGAGCTAGAAGAGACGTTCAAAAATCTTTATCTAGATAATATGGAAGAATAATTGTAATCTTCACTATAGGTTGTACTCTTTTTTCTTTGCAAAGGTTTTCTCATGTTGAGATTTTATTTGGCAAAGTTTTTAACGAGGCAGCCAAATATCAATAAAGCTCATTATTTAATTCAAATTATTTGTCTTATTTTAGAATTTATCTCATATTTTAGTTTTTCTTAATTTATATATATATAAGTTTTTCTTCGTCCTTCGAGTTTTTCTAATTATTCTAAATTTCTTTTATTTTTTTCTGAATTTTCCATACTTTTTTGTATTTTTTCATAATTTTTCTATTTTTCTAATTTTATTTCTATTTTCTTTTGCGCTAACGGGCCGACCCGTCCCGTTTCGGCCAATCAGACCCGTGCCGACACGGCACGGCCCGTTAGTCTCGCAGACCGTGCTTAGACCGTCTCTCCGGCACGTGGACCGGCACGACACGACCCGTTTAATAGCTGGACCGAAACGAGCCGTGCTGTTTTTTAATCTGGTCGAACCGTGCCGGGTTACTCGTTTGGCCCTCTCTGCGTGTGACTAAGATGCATAGATGCATGCACATGTGTAGAGTTGGAAGTACGTCTAGCTGAACTCCAAGCAATGCAATATTTGCTTGCAGATGGAAAGGTTCCATCGACGATGCATGCGTGTATGGCGACGCATGCAGGTAGGGTCCATGATCTGACGTACGGACTTGCACCTGTAAATCTTCTGGTATATTTATCGTCTGAGTTCCGAGCATTGCAAATAATATATTTATTTCGATTGGCTCGACGATATTTTATAAGAGTATATTGACGTCAAAAACTTGAAGTAGGGTTTCTGACAGGAGCACACCAGACGAACACCTGGTTCAAGAGCGTGCCAGTCGATTTGATCTGTAACCGACAAGGTAAAAAGTATAAAATTCACTCAAAAGCCGATCGTAAAGATCAATCGGCTTAGACTTAATCAGCTTGAAGTCGATCAAGATCGAGGTAACAAGGTAAATCTAATTATCCGATTAAGGCTAATGAGAGGATAAAGGTAGATCGATTCTGAAGAAGGCGATGTGCAACAAAATCAGAATAAATCAAACCTGGGGTGTAGTTGACGAAGATCAACAATCGGCGATGCGCAACTTTATTGATCGAGATCGATTATAGAGACTAAATTACAAAAAGCTACTCCTAGTCGACAAGAAGAAAGAAAGTAAAAGTTGGTTGATTGTATTGTGTTGGGTCCTTTGCAATTTGCTTTGGCCCTTCTTTTATACCCTCCGGCCGATAGTGTCCTATTACAGCACGTTTCAAGTCCTAATCTGTATCGGCCTTATCTCGGACAGTTGTTTTTCTTTAAAAATCTTGCAGTTATCAAATATCTTGAACTCTTTCTAATCCTGTCCGTTAGTTTCCGTATCTTTGATTTTATTGCCGATTTAGCTAAACTTGCCGAATTTTGGTGCAAACAGAGTAGTATCACTTGTTTTTGGCACGTAACGTTTCGTATTTCTTACGAATCTTTACCTTAGGTTTGTAAAGATTAAATATAGGTTTAAATATAATTAAATAAAATAGTAGCTCTGTTTCTTTATGAAAAATAAATATAGCCCTATTGATATTTAGAATTCACCTGAGGACATTTAATAGAGCTTAATAATTCTTTCCAATCAAATAATGAATTTGATTGAAAAGTATTTAACGCATATGCGTCCGCATCAATAGGTGGCACACCACAGGAAGCTAGGGCTGACGTGGATGGCGAGGGCCTCACGCGCCGGAGCTTCAGCCAGGCCTTCAAGATTCCTCAGCATCACCCTCTGGACGCTCAGCTTGATCAGCCTCATCAAGTACATCTTCGTCGTGTTCCATGCAGAATTGCAGATGACCAAGGAGAAGGTGGTATCTTTGCCCTGTACTCACTCCCGCGTCAGCATGCAAATTTCAAGGGAAAGATGCCAATGCCAGTCGCACAGTTGGCATCTAGAGCAATCTGAAATCTAAGATGCTGGAGTTCTTGGAAGGAATTAAGCAGAAGTCCAGAAGAGGGTTGGCGTCTCCGGCGGAGGCTTGAGCTATGACGGCGAGCACGACGATGGCGGCGAGGAGAAGACACTAAGACGACGCCATGAAGATAAAAGGGAAGGTAAAACTCACTTATATATGAAAACTAGGCTGACACAAAAACGGGATAAAGATTTTTAGCATGAAAAAATCTCACGAATGAGTAAAAACAACATGAGGCAAATCATTATTTCTGTTCAAAATTACATGTACATAGCTGTGGTTTATAACTTTATATAGCCAAAAGAGTCCGAGTTATGCTAGATGTGGACTCCTATTTCGATATTGAGCATATCTCTAACAAACATATTTGGATATTTGAGTTATCTTTAACAAACACCATTTATAACATTGTTAATTGGTTAATGTAATCCGATATTGGTTCTGCTATCACTACTACAGAACAGCCCATCACTGCCGGTTCTAAAACCCCATCACTGTCGGTCATTGGCACCGGCAGTGATTGGTCGGCAATGATACTCGGGGATTATCACTGCCGGCTCAGGAATCGGCAGTGATAAGGATTATCACTGCCGGTTCTACCTACAACCGGCAGTGATATTGGGACTATCCCTCCGAGCAAACCCAAAAACGGCACTGAGAAGGATTATCACTGCTGGTTCTACCTACAACCGGCAGTGATATTGAACTATCACTGCCGGATCAAACCAAAATCCGGCAGTGATGATCATTATCACTGCCAGTTATACATAAAACCGGCAGTGATATCGAACTATCACTGCCGGGTTGTACCATAATCCGATAGTGATATGTACATATCACTGCCGGTTTTCTCCAAGAACCGGCAGTGATAAGCTTGCATATTTTTTGTGCAATATATATATTTTTATACAATTGTTTATACAGTGTCCATATGTAGTATATAAAGCATCGTTCAAATCATAATTCAAATATATCCATGTATATATGAAGCATCGTTAAAATCATAATTCAAATATATTAAATTAAGCATCACAATATTTTGTTTTTACAATGATTTGTTTACAATTAATGTAGCTCGACTACATCTCATCCAATTCGCTTTGATTCTGCAAGGACTACAGTACGAAGAGTCGAAGTAGACATGCCACGCGTCTAGGTCGAAGGAATGAGGGCGATGAGGCTGCTCGTGGAACTCACCGTTTGGATTGATGATCTCATCATGAAGGAATCCGGCGATCTGTTCTTGAATTGCTATAATTTCTGTCGGCAATAACTTATTGATTCTCAGTTTGGAGCGCTGTTTTTGAAGAAAAAAGGAAGTTAATTAATGATGATATTTGTTAAATGAAAAAAGGCATCAATGTGTAATTACGTACCATGGCTTCGTTATAGCCGACACTCTCCGTGACTATTGAATATTTTGAATAGTAATTAAACTTAAATGCAATAGAATGGAATTTTGCTAGAGTAATAACGCAACGATCGAGTTTACCTGTTCAGCATGTCCCAAAGGTCTTGGTACAGATTAGTTTGTTTTCTCCTGGAGTCCAAGACAAAAATCCTGCTAGCATCTAACTGGATGACGAGGAGGACCCAGTGAAACCTGCACATATATGTCAACGTAGTCAATTACTCCCACATCGTACGTGTTACGCAAAAATAGTAAAACGATATTAGAAGTAAGGAGATACGTACTTGAAGTTATAGGGTAAAAGTACGGAGGTTTTGTATTGCAGCTTCAAAAAAGTATTAAATAAATAGTCTTCAATGAACTGTGGATTGTCGTTCACAAGCTTCTCGTTGACGAGCCCCGGATCTAGGAATGCTAGAATGTCATTGTTATTTCTTCTACATGTCTGTCTCCATTCTACATAAGAAAGAAGTTGGACATGCAATTAAACAGTACAAAAATGCTCAACGATATACGGACAAACTTACAAAGTCCATAGTCTAAGTATATTCACGTCCAGGGCATCTTGCTGGTACAACATATACAACTCCGTGAAAAGAACCCAGCAGATGTTATTCCCATTGTGGAAATCTTGCTCTATGTATCTGACTGCGAACGCCTCCATACCATCGTTGGAGTGCTGCATGTACCACTGATGGACGCGCCGCAGTTGTGTTGTAAGGTTGTCGAAATGAGCTGGTTCAACCAGCGGTTTTCCCATAACGAACTTCCACCTTAGACCGTGCGCCAGAGCATCTAGTTGAGCAGCATCTGCTTGAGCATCCCGCTTTAACGTGTCGGCACTAGCCGCCTGCAAGTATTGCTTTCTGGATATGCGCTCGTAGTCCGATATTTTGCAAGGTTCAGAAGCCTGCCTCGTCTTTTGCACTTTTGCCATACTCGAGAAAAACTTTTGCGCGTCAGCATCAACTTTAGTCTTCTTACATGATGGCACCTTTTTAATGTGAGATGTTACGCAGGCGCTTACATGCTTTTTTCGTTCTTCTTCAGTCATGTCAGCTGATAATTTCTTCTGGGATTGTCCTAGGTTTGCAGATGGTTGAGATTTCTTCGAGGACGGTGCCGACTGCCGAGATGTTCCTGGTGTTCGATTCTTTTCAGATTTTGGCGGAGGAGTCGGGCTTTTTGTGGTTGGTGCCGGCGGAGGAGTTGGACTTTTTCTGGTTGGCGGCGAGAAGGGCGGGAGGTCTCTGTGTGGAGAGTGCGGCTGATCATCATCTTCGTCGCCCTCATCGTCCGAGCCAAACTTAATCAAGCTCTTGCGCCACGCGAGGAAGGCATGCACGTTTTCTCCTAGTTTTTTGTTTTCATCCTCGCTAGGGATCTCTACCTCCATTTTTCGGTATTGGCGGACTACACTATCCACTTCGACCCTGGCGAATCCCTGCGGTATCGGGCGACAGTGCAAAACCTGCGACTTCTGGCATGGCCAAGCCCTGCCCTCAGCCACCTTTATGGTAATGCCATGTGCGGCCAAATGTAGCTTGCACGGTGTCGGTTCTTTGATGTCATCCACAGGAAAATGCAGTCCATACTCTTGGAATCCACGTGGGCCTTGCATGCTCTTACGAGCACCGGACCGATGAGCTCGGGGCTTTAAGCTGCGTGGCGGTCGTGGTGAGAGCTTTCATGCGGCTTGCTCCACGGCCTTATCTAGTTCCGCTCTCTGTTCATCTAACGCTCTCGCCACAGCATCTTTTATCTGACGTTCCAGTTGATCTTCTCTTAATCTCTTTGAACGCTTGTACAACCATGCGTCTGCGGGGAATGCCTCTTTCCACGTGACCAAACCAACTCCTCTGGTGCGACCTGGATGCTCCTTGTTACCCAGGGCTACGGTTAGCTCGTCATTCTCCCTTCGTGGTGCGAAATATCCTTAGGAAGACTGCATGTGAGCATCTGTGATTCTGCTCAGCACTTCCTGCTCTCTATCGCTTCTAAAGCTTAAGCTGCCATCATCCGAGATAGTAGCACCCCTCCCAAGCAACTAATGCTTCGATCGTTCACTTAAGGCGGCCGTCGCAGGAATTATACCCTTGCGGGTTAGTTCTTCTTCGGACCGATCCCAGCTGGTATTTTCTTCACGTACCCTCCTGTTCCTAATCTGTGAGGGTGAATATTCTTATCCGCGTTTGCTTTGTTCCTTTGACTTACTATGTGAGCTTCTCAGACCTCTTGTACACCACAAATTCATCCCAAAACTCCCTTAACTTTGGGTACGTGTCAAAATTCGGCGTTTCGTTCTTTTTCACATAATTCTTGTTTAGTGCTGTCTTCTAATTCTTCCACGTTGTGCACATGATGCAGAGTGCTCGTTTCTTTGCAACCAGCTCGGTCCCTTGGGGGAACTGGAAAACTTGTTTAAGCTTGTCCCATAATGAGTTCTTCAGGTCATTGGGTACCACCCATGGGTCACCTCCGCGGTCAATCCATGATCTATAGCTGATGGGCACATCATCCCTAGCAAGAACCCCGCAGGCTGTCCTGTACGGCCCCAATGATGACTCTGGTATAGCAGGTTCCCCGACTGCCGAGAGCTCTAGTATGTTAAAAATTCCCTTAGGCATCTTGTTCGGACCACGACTTGCGCACTGCCTTCGTTGATCAGACGTCTGAGCCTACAATTTGATCTTCTTAATTATTAGTCGTCTGGGTCTACAATGTTTTGGGAACCACAGTGTACCAAAACTTTACCTCGCCTACGTTAGTAACGTCAGGTTGGTCCATGGCAGGATCATGCAAGTTCAGATAGGACGTTGGGCTATGGTTCGGGCTACCCCTTCCTCCTTCGTCCATATTTGAGGGCCCAACTCCCTCCGGCACTTGTCCTTGGTTAAAGGCCATTCCTAGCAAGTTTACCAGAAATTTCAAATTAACAAGGTCATTTTTGAAAGACACATACAAATGAAGATTGACATTAAAGTTAATCCCGTGATAAGATGTTTATGTATTCGACACTGTAACATGCTTGTTTACTAAGTTTTTTTCCAAAAGGCAGGTGCACAACTACCAATGCTTGCAAAACAAAAAACATGCTAAACTGTGTGACCAGTATGACAGCAAGTGCAACAGGATGGACAAAGGCAAATCATGGAGAAGTGGCATGACAGTCAAAATGATATTTCTTGGGAGCCCAGCTTCAATCAACCAAGTGCTTTCAATGACAAATACAGAGGGGAGATAACGAAAGAGCCTAGAAGCAATCAAAATCTTATCAATGATAATGAAGGTATAAAAAAGACAACCTAAACATCGACATGTTGACTGAATAGTCATATATCTAAATCATCTTAACACATTTTGTATGCCTGAAACATGAATGTACAGAACTTCAAATACTTACACCACAGACATCTTTCCAGCACACATACACATATACATCTTTCGAGGATACATACACATATACATCTTTGAAGAATACATACACTTATAATCCAAAAAAGAAACAATAAATGTAAACTCTACATTAAAATAACCCATAATCGGTCATCCGTCAACCATCCATGATATGTAGAATTATATGGACAAAGCAACAAATTGAACTGCATATGTGCAAGAGTCTGCAATAGCAAGGGCACTACTTAATGAAACTTCCAGTTCAGCAGAGGCCAATCAACAATAAGTCAATCCACATAAATATGTGATATAGGATGACTTCAATCTGCACAAAAATAATTTTCTAGAATGGATAGAAGGGCTTCTATTCAAGCAATTATTTTGGAGGCTTCTATTCAAGCAATTATACAAGTGTTAATGATTTAAAGTCACATAATTTAGGTAATGATTTAAAGTCACATAATTTCGCTAACTCATTTTGCATTTTAGTATCAGTCTAGCTAGAAAAGATAAAATTAGTTACATACAGATCGTTACTTTCTTACAGTTGCCGAATTCCAGATAAAGCTTGCTAGTCCAAATATGAGTGTCAGTTATTGTTGAACTAATAAATAAACTTGTCCCAACTGTAGGCATATCGATTGTGAGCTTTTGGTTATACAAAGGCTGGCCAGTAGTGTGTCTCACACACACTTGAAGCTAGCACGATAATTACCGTTTGAAATTTGGCATTAGACTCTTTTCTACCGCCACCCTTCACCCCATTACACCTCTTTTTATGCCCTGATGCTAATGCCTATCATCAGCTAGAATACATGCCTAGTATGGACTCCTTATGATCTTTTCAAAAGGAAAAAGTTTGGTATGAGGGCGGGCCCTATGTTAGGTGAGGAATAATACATCTTGAGTTAGACAAGCCATTTGCAACATAGGCTTCTCTGTGAGTTGGTAATATAATGACTCACAGAGGTGTGGAAATGCTTTTCTCAGATTGTTTGCCAGAATGCCTATCATTTGTTTGGTTCATAATTCATACCCCTTTGTTAGTGCGAATCAGAGGCTTGCAAATTTTGAATGTACCGTGTTGCGCACTCATATAATCAGAGGCTTGCAAATTTCGTGCACACATATAATCAGAAGCTTGCAAATTTCGAATGTACCGTGCTGCAAGGAGGTGGCGGCAGGGCGACGGCGACGCAGTGCGAGGCGACGGCCTGGGCGGGGAGGTCGAGGCAACGGCGGCGCACTCCGAGGCGATGACGGGGAGATGGCGGGGAGCTACGAGGAGGTGGCGGCGTTAGGTCGGTGGGCGAGTGGAGGCGCGCGGCGTTTCAATACATATAGGGCTGGACTATCACTGCCGGGTCTCCACAAAAACCGGCAGTGACTAAATATCACTTCCGGGTCACATTTATAACCGGCAGTGACGTTGACTTATCACTGCCGGGTAATATATAAAACCGGCAGTGATACTTACATATCACTGCCGGTTATCTAATTAACCGGCAACAATACTTAAGTATCACTGCCGGGTAATATATAGACCCGACAGTGATATTTAAATTTCACTGCCGGTTATGTCATTAACCAGCAGTGATAAGGCCGCTATCACTGCCAGTTAATGAGATAACCGGCAGTTATATGTAAGTTCAAGTCAATGAAGTCAAGCTTTCAATTTATTTCTTTTTCAGAGGCTGATTGCTTTGGGTTTTTTGAAATCCTAACAAACTTCAGGACATGTAATATTTCTCTTAAATATTTCCCCTTGATTTTGACCTTCGTCTAAAATTCTAAAAATACAGATTGCTTACTGTTTTAATAGTTTTAATATTTTCGATATCAAATAATGCTTAAAAAATTCGCACAAATGCAGTAGACCAACCATTGCTTCAAAAATTCACACAAATACAAAAATTCACGCAGATGAAGTTTAATTCACACAAATTGTTACATATGAAAAAAAATACATTAATTATTACATATGAGAAAATAAACATGTATTTAATTTGGACAACTAAGCTACGATTCGACCTTCGTTATGATCGCGGCGTATGTATGTAGCTTCGTCCTCACTCTCTTCCATGAGACCTAGGTCAACATCCTCTCCGAAAGGAGGAAGCTCATCAAATTGGTTGTACTCTTCCTCGTCGACAACATTCTCAACTCCGACAATCCTTCTTTTTCCTTGAATAACCACATGGCGCTCCTTGTTAGATGGATCGGTTACAAAAAAGATTTGTGTAACAGAATTAGCAAGTACGAATGATTCTTCTCTGTATCCGACCAGTTTGAGGTCCACGATAGTGATACCGTACTTGTCAATGTTCATGCCCCTTGGAAGTCTTACCTATTGGCACCGAAAAAGAGGGACTTTCAAAGGTCCGTAATCAAGCTCCCAAATCTCTTCTATGAATCTGTAGTAGGTTTTCCTATTTCTGTTGCTGTCGTAGGCATCTATACGGATATCGCTGTTTTGGTTGGTGCTCTTTTTATCTTGTGCTCTTGTATAAATTGTAAAACCATTTATATCGTATCCTTGGAATGTCCGAATTGTTGTTGACGGTCCCTGAGCCAGCACCTTCAACTGAGCGCACTCTGTCTCCGTATGCATCATGTGCCTATGCAACCAATCACCGAAGTTATGTCTATGCTCTCTCGCGATCCAACCCTCTGACTTTGCTGGGTTTGTTCTGGATAGCATGCTCTTGTGCATGTTGACATACGGGGCCACCACAACTGATTGTCCCAAAGTGCGAAATGTGCTTGTGTGAATGAAGCTAGATTGTTTGTACGAGTGATTTCTCGCTTGAGGTCCCTTTTCCTCGTAGCTCGCCCTCATGCCGTGATGTAGGCACACCAATCGGTTTGAGATCCATGTAATCAACGCAGAACTCAATGACCTCCTCGGTTCCCCAACCATCTACAATGCAACCTTCCGACCGATGTCGGTTACGAACATATTTCTTTATAATCCCCATGAACCTCTCAAAAGAATACATCTGATGTAGAAACATGGGACCGAGAATCCGTATCTCTTTCACAATGTGAACAATGAGATGAACCATAATATCAAAAAAAGATGGAGGAAAACACATCTCGAGCCTGCAGAGAGTGTGGACCACGTCTTCCTGCAGCTTATCTAGTTTCAATGGATCGATGGTATTCTGTGAAATCGCGTTGAAGAATGAACACAACTTTATAATTGGGTCTCGGACTTTCTCTGGCAGAACACCCCTAATTGCAATTGGAAGCATCTGCGTCATCATCACGTGGCAATCGTGAGACTTCATGCCAATTAATTTTAAGTCTTTCATTGAGACTAGTCTCTTTATGTTGCCAGAGTATCCGGACGGAACTTTCAATCTGTGCAAGCATTCGCACAAGCTAATTTTTTCTTTCTTCCTCAGAGTGTAGCAGGCTGCGGGAAGGTACTTTTTCCCTGTATCCATGTCTTTGTGATGCAGCCCCTTCCTGAGTTGCATATCTTCAAGGTCCATCCGTGCTTGGAGAGTATCTTTTGTTTTGCCAGGTATATCCAGTAAGATACCAAGCAAGTTGTCACACACGTTCTTCTCTATGTGCATGACGTCGATTGCGTGTCGAACTTCCAAGTGTTGCCAGTAAGGTAGGACTCAAAATACTGATCTCTTTTTCCACAAAGGAGCCTTATCACGGGAACTCGGGATAGATGTCTTGCTGCTCCTTTCCGTGAATAATTTTAAAATCCTTTACACCGCAAATATCTCTCTCCCAGTGTGATTCTTCTGAGCTAAAGCAGTCTCCTTTGTCCCGTCAAAAGCTCTCTTATTATTGCGGTATGGGTGATCCTTGCGGAGGAACCTACGATGCCGCATGTAAGATATTTTTCGACAGTTCTTCAGCCACCGACTAGCTGTACCATCTAAGCACCTTTTGTCGTCTGGCCCGACAGGTTACCAAGGGCAGGGTAATCATTGATGGTTACGAACAACAATGCGCGTAGGATAAAGTTCTCTCTTTTATACTCATCTCATACCCGTACTCCATCGTTCCACAAGATTAGAAGATCCTCAACCAATGGTTTGAAGTACACATCGATATCGTTGCCAGGTTGCCTGGGCCCTTGGATCAGTAGTAGCATCATAATGTACTTCCGCTTCATTTAAAGCCAAAGAGGAAGGTTGTAGATACATATAGTTACCGGCCAAGTGCTATGACGGCTACTCATGTTGCCGAAAGGATTCATCCCATCCGTACTCAACCCGAACCTTATATTCCTCACATCATATGCGAAGTGCTTCTTATATTTTCTGTCGATGTTCCTCCATTGCACAGAGTCAACAGGGTGTCTGAGCATTCCATCCTTCTTACGCTCTTCGACGTGCCATCGTAGCAATTGGGCATGCCTTTTGTTCGCAAACAATCGATTCAGTCGGGGAATTATAAGAAAATACCACACCACCTTACGGGGGGATCTCATCTTCTTACGCTTCACCCCGACATCGTCATTATCGATGTCATCATCGTTACCCTTATACCGCTTTGCTTTGCAAACATCACAGCCATCCAAGTCCGCAAACTCATTGCAATACAACATGCAATTGTTTGGACATGCGTGAATCTTTTGTACTTCCAAATCCCAGCGGCGGACAACCTACTTGACACGCACGTGCTTGTAGGCAACACGTTACCCTCCGAAGCAAATCCCCAAGAGACATAACAGCTCAGTGAAGCTCTTATCGGACCAACCATTGCTTGCCTTCAACTGCAGTAGTGTAAGCACGGTCTGCAATTTTTTGTGCTCCTCCTTGCAGCCTAGGTACAATGGTGTTGTGGAGTCCTGTACCATATATTGGAACTTTTGAAACTCTCTTTCACTCGTGAAGTCTCCCTCCCCATCACGCAACATTTGATCCAGATCGTCGTCGTGGCTATCGACAAACGTATCTTCAACTGTCGTCATATCGTTGTCTCCGTCATCTTTAGTAATGTGTTGCCCTTCATGTACAATCTCATCTTCGCCGTGCTTGGTCCAACAGGTATAGCCAGCCTTGAAACCTCTTCGAAGCAAGTGCGCACGTATCGACTCTATGGTAGAAAACAGCTTCTGATTTTTGCAATCAACGCATGGACAGCACATGTAGTCTGTCAGATTCTTCGACTTGTGTGCCGCAACCACGTTTAGAAGATAACTCACACCATTAAAAAACTCTGCCCCGCAACAGTCCGTGTCATACATCCACCTTCAATCCATCTACAATTAATTAAATCAAACATTACATAACCATATAATTGCAAATAACAAATAATTGTAAACGATTAGATTTAAAAACCTATGTAGCAATTTTGACTATATTAAAATACATCAACCTTTTTCCGTTATGTAAATATCCATGTAGCAATTTTTTAGTATTGTAAAAAATGAAAATAATTGTAAATAGTTAAGATATATTTGGACTATATTAAAATATATCAATCTTTTTTCATTGCGTCAATATCCATCTTGCAATTTCTTATTATTTAAAATTTTGAAAAAAATTGTAAATACTTAGGATATACATTGAGTACATTAAAATACATCAACATTTTTTCATTAGGTAAATATCCATCTAACAAGTTTTTATTATTTCAAAATTTGAAAATACATGAACCGCTTTTCATTATGTAAATATCCATGTGGCAATTTTTATTATTTACAAAAATAGAGATCAAATTACTAACCTCGAAAAGAAGTACAATATGAATTTTAATAGATTTTTCAAAGAAGAAATCGTCAATCTACAAATCGAGCAAAGACAGAGCGCATCTCGTCTTTTGCTCGATCGGCTCGGGAGGCGGGTCTCGATTATATAAACTACTTATCACTGCCGATTCTGCGCAGAACCGGCAGTGATAAGCTCGATCGCGGGAAAATCATATTGCGCGGAAAATAATATCACTTGCGGTTCTAGTCTCAAACCGGCAGTGAAAAGTCAAGTACCACTGCCGGTTTAAGGACGACCCGGCAGTGATATATCTCTGCCGGTTGTTATCTCAAACCGGCAGTGATATCTTGATTTTTACTGCCGGATGGTTGCTTGAACCGGCAGTGATAAGGTCTCCCCCAACTTAAGTTTCGAACCGGCAGAGATATGTTATCACTGCCGGGTCGATCCTAACCGGCAGTGATATGCCGGCAAGGATTACCTGTTCTATAGTAGTTTATAACCAGATCATTTGCATGAAGAAATTGGTAAATATATCTAAAGGTGCGTATATATGGTGTCGCTTTTAAGGACATGTACTAGGCAGACATTTTGTCAAAGGTGAAGAACGAGATAGGTATGAACGATGAAGCGACGAAATTGACCTGTCTTTGAGAACTGGTTCTACAGCCAACTTGCAGCCTCTTTTGTCCACTTCTGTAGCTTTTGCTTAAACTCTTCTTGTCTCTTCTTCGTGCTATCTAATTAACCACAGCAAAGTTGCTCTATTTTTTCTGTATGCATCGAGATTGCCTTGCATGCATGGCGGGAACGACGCTCTCCGTGATCCTCCTCGTCGCCGGCGTCGTGCTCATGCTCGTGCTGCACATCCTCATAGTCGCCTGGGCGCTCCGGCGGGGCGTCGTCCTGCGCGGCGCGTCGTGGGTCGAGGAGCGCGCGGGGGGGCTGACGGCCGACGAGCTCCGCGAGCTGCCGTGCCACGAGCGCAAGTCCGGCGGCGGCGAGTGCGCGGTGTGCCTGGAGGCGTTCCAGGCGGGCGACCGGTGCCGGGCGCTGCCGAGGTGCGAGCACGGCTTCCACGTGCAGTGCGTGGATTCTTGGCTGCGCAAGAGCCGCGTGTGCCCCATCTGCCGCGCCGAGGTGGCCGGCCGCGGCAAGGCGGCCGGCGCGGTTGCCGATGAGGCCGCCACATCGGAGAACGCTGATGAAAGATTGGGAGGTATAGATCTGTAACGAATTGTTCGGCTGTGGATTCCTCAGTGCTTGTACATACAAGTAGTAGTTCTCGCATTTGCGAAATCTGTGTCCTCAGTGCTTGTACATACAAGTAGTAGTTCTCGCATTTGCGAAATCTGTGTATATCATGATCCAGTTCATCCTATGCGAGAAATGGATTTACTTCATTTTATAGTGATTTTCGGATTGATATTTTGATTGTGTAAAGAATGTGCCCAGCTACAAGGCCATTTCACGAACATACAGATCATATGTGTTGAACTGTTGGTCGTTGAACTCTCGTGAGTTACCGGCTGAACATGAGGTAGCATCAGCCGAATATACGACACATGATGGAGTATATATATATATATATATATATATTCCCCACCACCACGGCCGCCGCTGCAAGCCTGTAACTTGTTTATGGTTTTGACAAAGTTGCGTCTGCGGAATTATCGCGGTTAAATAATCTGGCAAAAGATATCTGCAGATGAATACCCCGTCCATACATTATGTACTACTATCCAGTAATATGAGTATGCCAAAGCAATCTTACAAGATTTTTTCCGAATATATGTGCAGCCTAGTAAAGGACAGAAGCTTGTGTGAAGGATTA
This sequence comes from Otatea glauca, assembly GCA_036346275.1. Taxonomy (NCBI): domain Eukaryota; kingdom Viridiplantae; phylum Streptophyta; class Magnoliopsida; order Poales; family Poaceae; genus Otatea; species Otatea glauca. The sequence goes on from CM070714.1 coordinate 47,765,251, forward strand.
TCGTCAGGACAAGTACTACTATCCAGCAATATGAATATGGTTGGATCTGGATATCCTCGCATTGCATTGCAGTAGTATATTACAGCGCAATGGTTCAATTATAGCCATCGGATAAAAAAAAGCGTACTAGATAAATTTCTACTAGAAAATTACACAACGCAAGATATAATATACAAATGCTACAGTGCTCCTGCTCGGTAGATGTAAACTATCAATTTCTGATCTAAAGCTTAATTAAGTATCAGCTACGCACAATATCTATAATTAACCGGAGATATTCAAGTTACCTTATTTTGGAGTTATAGAAAATCCTACAATGATTCTTAAATAAGAAAATGTGAAATTCCTATAAATTCTCTCATTAAACGAGAGAAAATGAAAAGATCGACACCACTCATTTTAGTGCGTCAGATTAATACGGTGCAAATTAATCATGCATATATATTAGACCTAGCTATTACAATTGTATAACAAATACAACGCTATGTTTTCAAAAGGCAATAGATATAAACTAGCAAGGTGGCTCGTGCATTTGAGCGACTAGATTTGTTTTAAAATTTATAGTATCAAATGATATAACTTAGATGCTTGAAAATATATTTACCTATTTTGTAGGCTATTCAGATTTTTAAGATATAATGAATGAGAGACCATGTGGGGGTCTACCCATATTTGTGATAAGTAATCGAATGTGTTTGAACTTGTGGTGCTCAGATTTGAGTTTGATTTGAATTTGTATTTGATTTAAAGCAATTTGAGATGCTGTCAGTCAAGGGTGGTACTACCGGCCCATGGGGGCGGTAGTTATTTTCCAGTAGGGTGATTCTCTAGGCTGTATAAGGGAGGCACTACCAGGTATATGGGGGCGGTAGTACCAGGGTGCGGCACTAACGACCTCTAGTTGGCGGTAGTTATTTTCTAGAGTGGGCATTTTGGGTTCAACCCGAGCGGTACTACCGGTCCCAGGTTGATGTTAGTACCGAGGCAGTACTACCGGCCCTGAAGGGCGGTAGTACCGACTTTTCTGCGAGTTTTGATTTGTGTTGAGATTATGTAATAATTATTGCATATCTTTGTGAATAGTGCTAGTAAGGTGTTTGCTTGTCTATATTAGTTGCAGGACTTCGAGCTAGGTCATAGTGAGGCAGAGGAGACCGGGACTAGACTAGGAGAGCTGAGATCTAAACAGTCAGGGTGACGCCAAAGATGACTAAGGCCGGAGAGTTGCTGTAAGTCGGGAAGACAAGGAGTTGAAGTATGATCTATTGGTGATGGATATGGTTAGCAACAGCATGGATTGAGACTACACTCACAAACGAGCCGAAGTCTAGAACGGTCAAGGAAGTCGGAAGCGTCATGGTCAAGCGAACATGAACATGTGGTGCGCCAAATTATTTGGGCACGTTTGCAAGTGAGGATGGTTTGAGGGAGTTCGGACGCGTGAAAGGCTTGTTGGGAAGTCATTGGGGCCTCATGGATAGTGACGAAGCATGAGTGATGCTTCGAGGCGAAGGAAAAGATCGGTCATGGGAAAAATTGGTAATTTACCCATTACCGAAGATGGAGGCTGTTTGGAAAAGGAAAAAGTGATGATTTACCCTGTTTTCAAGTGAACTTGATGATTTGCCCCATGATACCTCACTGACATGTAGGGGTAAATCATCAAGTCCCACATACTTAACAGGGCAAATGATGAAATCTCCCATTTGAAAAAACCGCGGCAATAGACTAAGTGGTCTAGGTCAAGCCAAAGTGGAGATGAACGTGATTCGGGCCCGTGTAGCCATTTGAAACGTCATGGAGAATGCCACTTTGAAAATCGTGCGTGTGAGTATGTAAAACCCTTTATGTGTTGGGTTAGCGGGTTAGCCCATATGAACATGGATGTATCCACTTGTGTAACCAGGTTAGGGTTGTGGGTTGCCTCCTCTTTATAAGGAGCTAGATATTAGGGTTTGCATAAGATTTTGGTTTTCTTGTATGTGTGTGAGTGCTCTTTGAGAGTTTTGCCCTCTTTGGAGAGGCTTTGTAATCATCTCTCTTGATCTGAAATGAAGATCAATTTCGTGCTCAAGATTTTGCTCTTATTTTGACCCTTTCCTTTCTTGAGTTCTTAATCTCTATTTGGTTTCTTTAACTCTTGATCTTGTGTTGCTAAGCATGAATGATTGATGGATGAATCATCTGTAGATCATATCTCAATCATCTAGGCAAGTTCTCACGTAATCATCAAGAGATTTCTCAATAAACTGGTTTTTGACTTGATAAGGAAGGATTCGTAGTAGATCATGTTTTTGAGCTTTTCAGGGCTGGTTCTTTGGTGTTCTTGCTTACCGTGACATGTGGGAGATCATCTCAATCATCAAATCCCCACGCGCATGCTCAAGGTGAAGTTTTTAGATTTGACCCAGTTTTGGTGCAACCTTCTCTAAATTTGAAAATGGTCAGAACTTTGATATCAATCTGTGCAATTGATGGTTGAAATAGGTTTCTGACATACATAGGAAGGTCCATAAAAAGTTTCACGAGTTTTGGATCATCCAATCAAAAGATAAATAAATTCTTGGATTTGAACTCATGTTGATTTCATTATTCACCCTGATTTTACTGTTCATCCAGCACTACTGCTCCCTGTAATGCGGTAGTGCCACTCAAGACTGAGTTTCTCTGAAAATTTATATTTTCGCTCATATTTGATCAAGTGGGGCTTTGGGTTGTTTCTTTTAGGGAAGTTGTTGATCATACACCCCTCTCTGGTCGCTATTTTCGTTCCTTCAATAAACATCGAAAATAAGTTGTTGAGGTTCTTAAAACATAACCACTCTTCATCATGCATCGATCATGTAGCTACATGCTCTTATTCTTCTTGCATTAGTTACTCTTTTTCAAAATGTACGCATGCACATATACCTCTATTTAATCTCAAGCAATATGTTGATTATGTGTGTGATAAATTATATTATTAGTTTACACGTTATTAGAGAATCTTGCTCACGTATACACCGATGCACCATGGCATGATCTAACCTTGAACTTATCTTCTCTCACATGCCAGCTGCCCTACTAAACCGTGTGACTTCTATCTCTTCTAGTTGACACATCTTTTCTGCTTCAACTTCCAATAGCAAACTCAATTTTTGATCGATCTCTCTTAGCTTTTGATCCCTGCCAGGGACAAGCGTCACACTCACTCCAATCACCCTGAGCCTATTCCCTACAAATGCATTATCTCTACTGCAAGCTCTTTACTTATTTGCTTCTGTACGCCAATGCTTTTATTCGTATGGAAGCATGTATGATGTTATACATCCTCAGTGTCCTTTCCTCCCATGGTAGTTGCTCCCTTGTTCACTGTTGGCTAACTCAATGCTATGGCTTCCGCACTATCTACGTTGACCTCCTATCTTCACTGATGTCGACATGTCTACTTTATTTGATGTCTAATGATATGGAGAATCTTCTCGCCATCGCTAGTTACGTTGTACCTCTCACTATCAATGGCACCTCCTGACTACCTGATAACTCTATATCATCCATAGCCCATCTTTAATGCAAAGCTTCATCTACTTCCTGACAGAGCTTCCTCATCACCGAGATTCTTCGACCACAAATTTCTTCAACAATATTGACGCTTACAACTCATCATCACAACCATTGGCTCCTTCGACTTTGGTCTTTCTCTTTAGTGGCTCAAGCGAGCAGCACGACATTGTCCTCATCAAACGTCTAAGGCGAACAACATGACACTGCCCTCATCTCTACCGTCGCTACCTCGGCTATTTACTCTCCTGTGGGTCAATGTCTTCTTGCATGATAGATCGACGCCATTGCATTCTTTCCAGGTCTCCGCTGTCACTATTTGTGTTGTCCTCGTTATAACTATTAGTTTTATTCAAAATTTCAGAATTTTTTCTTTTGAAGTTTGTATGCAAATCAAGTTGCTATTTTTTAATTTATTCCAAATTTTAGTAATTTAGGGATTTTACTTTAGAATTCTTATGGAAATCAAATTACAAATCTTATTTTATTTATTATTAATAATTCAAGTTATTTTTGAATTGTATTTGGTATGGACACTTTCTTTTAATCCAGAACGTTATTATCTAGACCCACCATGATCAATGATATAGATCTTTTTTTCCACCGATTGACGTTTTTCTTTAATTTTTATTCTGAATTACATATATTTAGGGATCTCACTTTGGAATTCTTAATGAAATCAAATTAATAATTTTAATTTATTTTTTGTTCCAAATTTCATTTTTTCTAGAATTCTTATACAAATCCAATTGCTAATTTTTATTTATTTTTTATTCCAAATTTTACTAATTTAGGGATCTCTCTTTGGAATTAGTATGGAAATCAAATCGCTAATTCAATTTTATTTTTATTCTTAATTTCACTTTTTTTTGTTGAAATTCGTATAGAAATCCAGTTTATTTTTTATTCTAAATTATATTTTAACATATTTTACTTAGGAATTTATATGGAAATCAAATTACAAATTTTATTGTATTTCTATTCCGAATTTTAGTTATTTATTACTATACTTGACATGGATTTGTTTTAATTTAGACTGTTATATATCAATGATGTAGATCTTTTTGTTTTTCCACCGATTAATATGAAAATTTCTAAGCCTTATGAGCAAACATGATGTCTTTTTTTTTCTTTGCTTTAATAAGGTAATAGATAGAAGATAGACAAATAGATTGCAACATCTTGCCGCGCAATAGTTTCAGGGTATGACTATTTTAAGGCTAACTTTAAACTAACAACTTTAAGGTCACTTCTCTAGGATGTCATGTGTCATCTTCTCCATCCATCTCCCCCTTCCCTTTTTCTTACTCACTTCCCCCACCCCCTTCTTCCCTCTTTGACACAAAAATTTAAAATTAGAATATTTAAAGTTTGAAATTTTTAAATAGGAAATTCAGCTCGAAAAAATTCAACTAAAAAATTTAAATCGAAAAATTTCAAATTAGAAAGTTTAAACTCAAAAAGTTTCAAATTAGAAAGTTTCAACACGAAAAGTTTTAAATCAAAAAATTTCAAATCATAAAGTTTCAACTCGGAAAGTTTCAAATTGAAAAGTTTCAACTCATAAACTTTCGGTTTGAAAAGTTTTGATTCGAAAAACTTTTTGTTTGAAACTTCCGATTTATAATTCAAGTCAAAAAAGTTTCAAATAAAAACTTCGAATCGGAAAGTTTCAACTCGAAAAAAATTAAATCAAAAAATTACAAATTACAAAGTTTCACCTCAAAAAAAATTCAAATCGAAATGTTTTGACTCTAAAAATTTAAATTGAAAAACTTTCAGATTTGATTCAAATCTGAAAAAAAAAACTTTCAGTTGTAGCTGGCGGGCCTCTGAAAGTTTCTCTATCCTTTACTCTATGCACTACACAAAAGGAAAGGTTGCAGTGCACACACGACCAGGTCACTCCACATGTCCCACGCTAAGGTACGACCGTAAATACTACCGTAAAATAGAAAATCCGATAGTTTCGTGCACTACTATAGAACACTATATTACTGCCGATTTCAAATTGGCATCACTACCGGATTTTAAAACCGGCAGTGATTGGTTGGCTGTCTGTTCTAGAACCGACAGTAATGTCGATATCACTGCCAGTTTGTATGTGAACCGACAGTGATAGTCCGGTTCGTAAATTACTCGGTAAAATAAAAAAATTATTTGCATCCGGACCGAGTACCCTGTAGTCACAAGTCACGCGATTTTCACGCGAAATACGTGCGTGTGCGATTGCTAGGACTCAAAATCGTGATCTACTACCTCACGCGAGCCCACCTTACCATCTCACCTATCACTCATTCCTCAACCAGTATAGGATATATTTTCCTTTTGTTCCTTTATCTTCGAAAATTTTGATGATTATTTGGATATCTAGATGAATTCAAATGGAAAGATTGTCAACTACAAAGTTGTAGATCTCGTCGAGAGCTACAATTTTCATATAAATTTTGTCTCCATCCGACTCCGTATGAAAAAGTTATGATTTTTCGAAAAATGGTTGGTAGCATTATTACTGCCGGTTTAGAATACGAACCGTCAACCGGCAGTAATACCATTATTTGGATATTTAAACTACTTTAAATAAAAAAGTTGTCAACTACAAAGTTGTATATCTCGTCGAGAGCTACAATTTTCATATAAATTTTATCTCCATCCGACTCTGTATGGAAAAGTTACGATTTTTCGAAAAATGGTTAGTAGCATACTAGCATTATCATTTCCTGTTGGGAATACGAACCGCTAATCGGCAGTGATACCATTATTTGGATATTTAAACTTCTTCAAATGAAAAAGTTGTGAACTACAAAGTTGTAGATCTCGTCGAGAGCTACAATTTTCATATAAATTTTATCTCCATCCGACTCCATATGGAAAAGTTATGATTTTTCGAAAAATGGTTGGTAGCATACTAGCATTATTACTGCCGGTTGGGAATACGAACCGTCAACCGACAGTGATACCATTATTTGGATATTTAAAATACTTTAAATGAAAAAGTTGTCAACTACAAAGTTGTAGATCTCGTCGAGAGCTACAATTTTCATATAAATTTTATCTCCAGCCAACTCCGTATGCAAAAGTTATGATTTTTCAAAAAATGGTTGGTAGCATACTAGCATTATTACTGCCGGTTGGGAATACGAACCGCCAACCGGCAGTGATACTATTATATAGATATTTAAACTACTTCAAATGAAAAAGTTATCAACTAAAAGTTGTAGATCTCGTCGAGAGCTACAATTTTCATATAAATTTTTATCTCCATCCGACTCTGTAGGGAAAAGTTATGATTTTTCAAAAAATATCAGCACCGTCGGTTCTTCTAAAAACCGGTAGTGATAGTATTACTGCCGGGGACGAACCAGCAGTAATAAGGGATTTATCACTGCCGGTTCATCAGAAAAAAGCCATTACTGCCGATTTTCCATTCGAATCGACAGTGATAATATTATTACTACCGATTTTTGATAAACCAGTAGTAATATATCGGCAAGGATAACTGATTCTGTAGTAGTGGTGTAACAACTAACGACAGAGGATATTAATCCGAGTTTTGTGGCCTTCTAACACATCTAAACATAAATGCTTTCTATTTATTTTTTTGTCCATCAGCGAAGGACATGCCAGATATATATGACCTACGAGAAGTCTTGATCTGGTTTTAAAATCCTAGTGCTAGTAGAAACATGGACTCCTACTGGCAAGTTTAAGCTTCAAGTTTAAGCTTCTCTATTATCTAGCTTGCCCAATACTCCAATACCACACCTCACCAAAAAGTCAAAGTCAGAGCTCAGAAATCTTTAAGATCTTTTGCCTGTGCTAGTTGACTAGCTCCTAACTCCTAAGCGTACTGCGTACCTCCACAACTCCAGGTCTTTGGTGTGCTGTGTGCATATATGCGCACGCGGCTCGTTGATCGCGCGCGCGCATGGCGGGAACCCTATCTATCGTCTTCCTCGTCGCGGGGGTCGTGCTGATTGTCGTCGTCCACGTCGTCGTGGTCCTCTGGGCGCGATGGTGGGGCTCCCTCGATAGGCGCCCCTCCCGCGTCGGGGAGCACGCGGAAGAAGGCGGCGGTGCCGGCCTATCGGCTGAAGAGGTTGGCGAGCTGCCGTGCCACGACTTCAAGGAAGGCGGCGCCGGCGAGTGCGCGGTGTGCCTGGAGGCGTTCCACGGCGGCGAGCGGTGCAGGGTGCTGCCGCGCTGCGAGCATGAGTTCCACGCGGAGTGCGTAGACTCGTGGCTGCGCAAGAGCTCCCTGTGCCCGATTTGCCGCGCCGAGGTGGCCGGCACACGGCAGGAGGCCGGCGCGGTGGCCGGGGTCGCCGTGGAGGTTGTTGATGACATATAGCCAGAGCCAGGCCATTGTTTCAGGCTTTGATTAGGTGCTTGCTTGTGCATGAGTTGTAACGACTTTTTGCATACGTGGACTACAAAACTTATCGAGAGGTGTTTCTATGTTTTTTCTTTCTACAGTTATATAAATATTAAAGATGAATGAATAGTAGATGGTGACCATTTATCCCTTTGTTTGTATCAAGACTTGTATAATTTATATTGGGAGATAAAGTATTGAACGGCTGCTGAAACTTATTTTCTGTTGATTTAGATGTTTCTGTGCATATTTTTCGAACTGAAAATCGTAACATGTCACGGGGGCCATGATCCAGATGCTTTTGTGCATATTTTGGAGCAACTCACCAATCGCCGTTGTTTCAATGTTTGAATCTTTCATTGTGCTGTGTCTTTAAAAAAACAAGAAAAAAGTACCACGGTGTTGTAAAAATGCTGGAGTTGTTGTTATAAAACGTAGTCGTTCACCTACGATCAATCAACAACACACCAACAGGATCACACGAACAAGAAAAGGAGCACACAGAATATAGGGTGGAACTCTCACACTTTATTAGATTGATCTTTTACATGAGGTGAAAGCCCAATATATAGAAGAAAACATAAGAGATGAGTTTGGATTCGCCCACAAATAAGAGATAGAAAGTAACCGAATTGGTTACAGAAATCTTATCTCATAACACTCCCTCTTGGGCGAATACTACGTAATGCACATGTCTCGTTAAAAACTCCACTCAAAAACCCAGTGGGAAAAAGGAGACGGAGAAAAGAGTACATGCACTCATACTTTATGTTGCACTAGTTGTCTCGTTAAAAAAAACCTTTATGTGAGAAACTTCAAGAAAACTCACTAAGAAAAAAGAGTACAACTTATAATCTTCTAGATTTAAATTAGGATCTTCAGGATCACCATAAGGGTTATGATTCAAGGGTTCACTCCCCCCTGAATCTTGTATATCTCTAAGTCTTCTCATTCCAATACCTTTAACACATCTTTGAAAAGTGGATTTAAGCAAGAACTTAGTGAATAAATATGCAAGATTTTTATATGACTTAGTTTGCAAGATCTTTATCTCACCGTTCTTCTGAGTTCGTGAGGATAGAATAACTTAGGAGCAATATGCTTCATGATATTACTCATTACATAACCCAATTGCATTTGTGCAACACAAGCAGTGTTATCTTCATAAATAATCGTGAGGGGATCGACGGTTTTAAGGCCACATGACTTCTGGATGGGGTTAATCACACGTCGTAGCCAAACACATTCATATGAGGCTTCATACAAAGCTATGATCTCTGAGTGGTTGGTAGAAGTAGCCACCAAAGTCTGTTTACAAGATCATCAAGAAACGGCTGCACCACCGCAGAGAAACACAAAATCAGTCTGTGATTTGGCACTGTGGGGATCAGACAGGTAGCCAGCATCCGTGTATCCCACCATGATTAAGTCTTGGTTCTTCTGGAAAAATAATCCAAGATCTCGAGTACCTTGGAGGTATCTGAGTAAAGTCTTGACACCAGCCTAATATCTTCTGGTTGGGGTTGCACTATGTCTTGCTAGAAAATTCACCGCGAATGCAATATCAAGCCTTGTGCAATTCGCGAAATACATAAGTGCTCCAATGGCACTTAGATATGGGACTTCAGGTCCTAAGACTTCCTCATTTTCTATCCTTGGTCTGAAAGGGTCTTTGTCCACTTCAAGGGATCTCACGACCATGGGGGTTTTTAAAGGATGCGATTTATCCATATTAAACCTTTCTAATACCTTCTGGGTATAGAAAGACTGGTGTACAAGGATTCCTTCTGGAAATGCTTTAGCTGCAGGCCTAAGAAAATTTTGGTTTTACCCAAATCTTTCATCTCAAACCCCGTCGTGAGGTAAGCACTTGCTTCCTTTATCTCCTCTGTGGTTCCGATGATATTCAAATCATCGATATATACTAAGATGCTATAGAATCCATTCTGAGATTTCTTTATGAATACACAGGGACAATCATCATAATTCGAGTATCCCTTCTTCAGGAGGAACTCACTCAGTCAGTTATACCACATTCTTACCGACTGTTTTAACCCATATAGCGATCTCTGCAGTTTGACGCTATACATGTTGCGATTATTAGGATCGACAATTTTGACTCCTTCAGAGACTCTCATATAAATGTCCGCATCCAGTGACCCATATAAATATGCGATCACCACATCCATCAACTGCATTTTCAAATTTAAGCCAGCTGCCATTGATATTAAATATCAGAATGTTATACCACTCATTACAGGAGAATGGTTTCATCGTAATCGATACCGGGTCTCTGCGTGAACCCTTGTGCTACAAGCCTCGCTTTATATCTCACCACTGGTTGTTTTCATTTCTCTTCCGGATGAAAACCCATTTTGATCATACAGGGAACACTTTAGGAGGTGTTCGATCAACAGGACCGAATACTTTCCTTTTATTAAGCGAGAGCAATTCCGCCTCAATTGCTTCTTTCTATTTGACCCAATCTGAGCGCTTCTGGCACTCTGCCATGGACTTTGGTTCTAGATCCAGTTCAAGTGTTTTAGCAATTCTAGAGGCGAAATAAATATCGACAATTGTAGTCTTTCTTTTATACAATTCTCCTGAATCCACATAATTGGTGGATATTTCTTCATTCATTTCTTCCAGCTCGTCGTGATTTCCCACAACGACGAAGTCTGGGTGTTTTGACTTCCCAACGTTAGATTATGCTCGCAAATATTCGCTGGGATTCCCATCTTCAGGATGGCTTACTTCAGGGAGGTTACCATCTTCATGATGGCTCACTTCAGGGATTTTCTCAACATCAGGTTGAGCTTCTTCAACTGTCTCAGGTAGTGATCTCACTTGTTCGGTTCTCCGTTTCTACGGATGTCTCCGCGGAACTGAGTCCCGTGCACCTAGAGGCCTCCCCTCTATTTGTCATGAGGGGCAAGAGTGGGTTCAATAACCTTCTAGGGTATTTCCACTCTTTTAGGTGCATTTACTGCAGGTATATGAGATTTTGTCGCTCCCTTATGATTTGTGAAGGCATCAGGCAAATTATCGGCTATTTGTTACAGACTTATTATCCTCTGAACTTCAAGTTCGACTTCTTTAGTGCGTGGGTCTAAGGACTGAATACCAGTGGCATTCCAATCTATTTCCCGGCATTCTTCAATGTGGTACTTATCTCCCCCTAATGCCAAAAAAATTTCCTAATAAAAAATACAATCAGCGTACCGAGCGGTGTACAGATCCCCTGTCATAGGCTCTAGGTATTTAATAATTGACGGAGATTCATATCCTACATAGATCCCAAACTTCCGCTGAGGTCCCATGGTGGTACGCTGAGGTGGAGAGATTGGCACGTATACAGCACAACCAAATTTTCGCAGATGGGAAATGCTTGGTTCTTTTCCACACACTAGCTGCAAGGGGGAAGTTTCATGGTATGCAGTTGGTCTGAGTTGAATTAATGATGCAGCGTGCAGCACCGCATGGCCCCAACAACTGGTGGGTAACCTACAATTCTGCAAAAGCGGCCTGGCAATAAGCTTTACTCTCTTAATTAATGACTCTGCAAGGCCATTTTGTTTGTGGACATGGGGTACAGAGTGCTCTACATTAATGCCCAGAGCCATGCAATAATCATTAAATGCTTTTGAGGTCAACTCGCCAGCATTATCCATGCGAATGGACTTAAACCTTTCTTCTGGAAAAGAGGCTCTCAATTTAATAATTTGGGCGATTAATTTAGCAAAAGCATGGTTCCTAGTAGATAAGAGACATACATGGAACCATCTAGTAGAAGAATCTATTAGAACCATAAAATATCTAAGGGACCCGACAGGGGCTGAATTGGTCCACAGATATCACCTTGAATTCTCTCCAGAAAATTTAGTGATTCTTCCCTAACTTTGAGATGAGAGGGTCGCACTATCAGTTTTCCTTTAGCACAAGCAGGCATATAAAAGCTTTAGGTTTAGGAAAAATTGTAGTTTTTATGTTGTGGCCAGCAGAATTATTTATTATTCTTCTCATCATATTCAACTCAGGATGACCCAGACGATCATGCCAGATCTTAAAAATTTCTTGGGTTTTAATTATAGTTTTCATCGCAACATAAACTTCAGGTTTTATATATATGTAATATAATCCGGGGGAGAATGAAGGAAGCTTTTCGACCACACGTTTATTACACCCGTTAAACTTAGTCATGAGTAGGTATTCTGTACCATCCTCATTTTCAGTCTCTATATGGAAACCATTTAGACAGATGTCTTTGAAACTTAGAAGAGTGCAACTGGGGTATAATAGGACATTCTCTATAATTATGCGAGTGCCCATAGGAAGAACTATGATGGCTCTTCCGGTACCAACAATGAGAGTATCACTTCCGGCGATGGTCATAATACTTCCAGTTTTCTTAATCAAAATATGAAAATATTTAGTGTCTCTGAGAATTGAATTTGTGGTGCAACTGTCTACAAGACAGATTTCCTCCACCGCCATTGGATTATACAGGTGTTCTATATTAAAGATTTAAAAACAATCAAACATTTGTTACAACAGGAACAAATAATATAGAACAAGCATGACATGATTAAATAAATTTCCTGAAAAATTACACTTTATTGAATTTGACCGATAATCGCTCAATAGGAGCGTAGACCATTGTTCATTCAAGAACACAAAAACTAAATTGATAAAAGAGACTCTTAAGGAGACTCTAGAAAAGGATAATGTGACATTGACTCTAAAAGAAAGGCTGGGAGACTACTGCATGTCTCCATACAAATCATCTGTATCATCCTCCTAGGATTTATCTTTATTCTTTCTGGAATTCTTTTAGCTCATCCCCAATAAGATCATCCTCTTCCATGGGAGTATCACCATATCCAAGAAGGCTCTTTTTAAATTCTTCTGTGGGGTTGGAGGCTTGATCATCATCTAATTCTATTCCATTGTCAATAACAGGTTGAGTAATGAAATGTGACTCCGCCTTATTCCCTTTATTCTTCTGGAATCTCCCAGTGGATTTCATATAAAATTCTACCAAATGCTTTGGGGTGCAGCATGTACGTGACCAATGATCAGTACATCCACACCTAAAGCATGGCTGTTTAGGATCATTTGCCTTATTTGTTGGTCCTTTCTTTTGGAAGCGACCTGATCCATTTTCTTTTGTTTTCCACTGATAATTACCTCTTCCTTTATGATTTTTGTCATTCTTCCATTTATCCCCTTTCTCTCTTTGGCCCGTTCTGCTGCCTTGGCTATTACTAGCCTGCTGAGCGTTTGCATGTGCTTCAGGCAATGCATGACTCCCACTAGGTAGGACTTGATGATTCTTCATTAGAAGTTCATCGTGCTTTTCTGCTTCTAGCAGAATGCATATCAGCTCAGAGTACTTCTGGTACTTTCTATGGCGATACTGTTGCTGCAGTATCCTTATATTGGGGTGGAATGTGCACAATGTCTTGTCAATCTTTTCAGCTTCTGTAATCTTCTGGTCACAAAATGCTAGTTTGGCAACGATCCTGTGCATGGCAGAGTTGTACGCTGCCACTGATTTAAAATCTTGAAATCATAGGAGAGTCCATTCCCGTTGTGCTTCTGGCAACAAAACGGATTTTCGCTGGTTATATCGTTCCTTCAGGGAATTCCATAGAGCTAGTGGATCCTCCTCCATCAAATATTCGGCCTTCAGGTCCGCATGGAGATGGTGTCTCAGGAAGTGTAAAGTCGCATTTAGCGACTTCAGGGAGAGAGGTGCGTGCCTTGACCGGAAATTGCAGCTCCAAGGGATCGGGCTGTCAAGTTAATCTTGGCATCCATTGCCCAAGTGAGGTAGTTTCTGCCATTCAGGGCAAGCTCAGTAAATTCTTTCTTGGTGATGTCATACATATCCTATATGCAAACAAAACAGGAATTTTACTTCAGGTAAAATATTATTTTTGAATGCTCTTTATTGAATCAGTAAAGTTTTGGTCTATATCTATTTAGTAGATAATCATCACATTTTTATCAGGATTTTTCTAGTATTTTTTCATGATTTTTGCTAATTATTAAGCAATTTTCAAAATTACTGAATAACAGGGTAAAATATGAACAGCATGTATTAACATGAAAAACATGCTAAGAAAATTAATCTAGCAACATGACACAGAGAAATGGGTCATACATATTTTTCCATAATTTTCTAGTATTTTCTGTTAATTACTAAGCAATTTTCAGAATTACTTAAATAACAGAAAGTAAATATCAGCGCATATAAAATATAGCATATAGCTAGAAAATAAACCCAAGGCATGGAAATTTCAATGTTCTCTAAATATCAATTTACCAAAATTTTACGAAAGTCCATAACCTAGAAAAACTATATTGTAGGATTTAAAGCCAATTTTCAGATTTTAACAATTATTTCTGAAAAATGGGCCGAATGGCCAATTTGGTTCGCTCGGCTGTCTGGCCCAACAGGCCCACCCGGGCGCTTTGGCCGATCGGCCTTCACGAGTGATTTGGCCCAAAAAGCCCAATCGGGCGCCGGCTTAAGTTGGATTGCCCAGGAGGCCGGCGGAAAAAAAACCCTAGCCGCCAAAAGCACTGCCGACGCCGCCTGCCATTCACTGCGGGGGGAAAAAATCGAGACGGCGCGGAGCTCCCCACATCGCGACGCGGCGCACTTGGGGAAAAGAAATCCTAGCGCTAGCACGCTTTTGCCGCCGCTGCGATTCAGTGCAGAGCAAGGAGGCGACGGAGTTGAGGTGACGCATCGTGCGGCACGGCTTCGGGCCAGAGTTCATCCAGTGGTGCGGCACAGTGGAGGGTGTCGCGGTGGACGACGCGACCAAGGGCGGAGCGGTCGGGGACGACGCGGCGGGCGACACTACCAAGGGCGGCGCGACGCAGGAGTCGAGGAGCGCACTGCCGTAGCTCGCACATCGGGCGCAGGGGCCGAGGAGTGCGCCGTCGCCACTCGCGCTTCGGGCACGGGGACCGAGGAGTGCGCTGCCGCCACTCGCGCTTCGGGCGCGGGGGCCGAGGAGCTCGCCGTCACCGCTCGCGCTTCGGGCACGGGCGCTGGCTTGGCTGTTCGGGTGTCGCTATGGCCGCCGCCACTTCAGCCGTCTCGCGGGCACCGGCGCTAGCTGGGTTAGCCACCGTCGCCGTGGGTGCGGATTCCGCCGCGATGCCAAGTGCGGACGCGCTCTTCGATGCAGTCTCCGGCAGACAAGGGCTCGAAGTCGCCTTCTGGGCAAACACCGGTGGTAAGCTGCGCCGCCTCGACTTCTAGCGAGGGTGGCGTCGCTTCGGGCATAGGCATGGCCATCGCTGTCGCTTGCAGGATGCGTGGCACAGACGCCACTGTATTGTTTTTTTTTGTGTGATGAACGGTAATAAATTACATGTACTGCTTGTGATTAGCCTAGGTAATTATCTGCAAAGAGGTATGATGATCTGATGGATCAAAATCTGTCGTAGATGCACTTACGTAGTTTGAACTTAAGTAGGGCTTGCAGTAGATTTAATCGCGTGTAGCAGGATGAATTTGGCGCAGTGACGATTGTCGCAGGCAGACGATCACAATCGGCCTTGGTAGAACGTCATGCTGATAACGTGTTGTAAAACATAGTCGTTCACCCACGATCAATCAACAGTACACCAACAAGATCACAGGAACAAGAAAAGGAGCACACAGAATATAGGGTGGAACTATCTCACGTTTTATTAGATTGATCTTTTATATAGAGGGAAAGCCCAATATATAGAGGAAAGCATAAGGGATGAGTTTGAATTCGTCTACAAATAAGAGATAGATAGTAACCGAATTGGTTACAGAAATCATATTTCATAACCGTTGTAACCTTTTTTTAATAAGTTAACGAACGGTTGAGCATTTTTGGGATTTGTCCCATTAGTCGACTAGTTGAAACCAGACTGCATGTATAATAATGCATGACACTGATACGACTGGCCGGGCCGGTCGGGCCCAAGCGAGCAGCGTTTGAATTTTTTGATTAGGCCAAATGAAGTTTGAGAACACAGCTTAGGCCCATTTACTTGTGATTTTTCTCTGGCTTAAAAGATAAAAAGATAAAGTCTAAATAAATAAATAAATTTTATCTATTTTTTAAATGTCATATGCCTTTATATAACTAAAAGTCAAAAGCTATCGGCAGTAGAGGAACTAGAAAATTTTCAATAGGTACACACTTTACACGTATAAATCTATAGTCTTATATAATAGTTTCACGATATTATGAATCTAAACCATATATTCAAAATTCGCTAAAAGTACAATATAGATAGTTCTAAGTTCTTACAAATCCCAAATCACCAAAATGGAAATCAATTCAATCAACAAATTTGATCCACTGAAGAGGTGATGTCATGACATTTTTTAAACTTTTGGGGCACCAGAGATGCTTGTTTGGTTTATTGAGGGTTGATTTTAGATAATACCACTTAAGTTAAGGTAAAGACTAACCACCTCTGCCACGTATAAAAACAGATTGATTTTAAATTCTTTAAGTAAAAAGTATGGCTTTTAAGCTATAAGCAAAATAACATAAGCCTAAACAAACATGAACCCAGGCAAGCTTTTATTTATTTATTTTGAGTCGCAAGGCAAGCTTAATACATCTCGAGATTCTTCTGTCATCATTCTCTCACGAATTACGCGAGACATGTCCACACAAAGCAAAAGGCCGGGGCGCCGTCAGAGTCGGGATCCGCTCCGCGCACGCGCCAGGACGACGACGACGATGGCATGTTTCCCGCTACAACCACGCGGCGTCTCTGATGGGCGCGACGACGGACTTGGTCTGGAGGTAGTTGCGGAGGCTGTAGGCGCCCTTCTCCCGGCCGATGCCGCTCATCTTGTACCCGCCGAACGGGATGGCCGCGTCGAACACGTCGTAGCAGTTCACCCACACCGTCCCCACCCTCAGCGCCCGCGCCAGCGTGTTGGCCGCCTCCAGGCTCCTCGTGAACACCCCCGCCGCCAGCCCGTAGTTCGTCGCGTTCGCCCTCCGGATCACCTCGTCCAGGTCGCTTTACGTGCTCGCAAATAAGCAACGCGCGTCGTCAGTTGTTGTCACGTTCGTGCATGTTCAGAACCAGACATGTCACTCCAGGAGTGTGTCCATGTTGCTCACCTGAACTTGAGGATGGACTGGACCGGCCCGAATATCTCCTCCTGAGCGATCTTCATGTCGTCCTACGAGAACGAGACGCAGACACAAAATTCAGCGGGTTCGATGCACGGGGAGAAGCGGTGCATGCATCTGGTGAAAATCTTACCTCGACATCTGCGAAGACCGTTGGCTGGATGTAGAAGCCCCTGTTGCCTAGCCTGTCGCCGCCGGTCACGAGGGTGGCGCCGCTGTCAACGCCCGACTTGACGTAGCTCAGTATCTTCTTGAACTGCTCGCCGTCGATCTGATCCAAAAGAGGGGATTTCAGGGTTAGGATCAATGTGGCTGAAATGGATAAATACATCCATTCCCCGATGTTGAATATGGGGCAAGTGTAATGTTGGTGCACCTGAGGTCCCTGTTCGACACCTTTCTTGAAAGGGTCGCCAACCACACGATTCAGAGCGCGAGCCTTGGACTTCTCCACGAACTCGTCGTAAACACGCTCGTGCACGAACGTGCGAGACCCAGCGCAGCAGCATTGCCCCTTTTGGAGGTTCAAAACACAAGGAAAGAGGCCTTTCAGACTTTAGAGCCCCGTGCAATAATTGTTCGAACACGATAGCCGCGTACATTTCCAATGGTGCGACGACATGCCGATGAGATGGTTCGGAGGAGTACATGATACCTGGTTGAAGAAGAGCGCACGGTGCGCAAGCTCGACGGCCTGGTCGACATCCGCATCGTCCATGACTATGAAAGGCGACTTGCCCCCGAGCTCCAGCGTCACGGGCTTAAGGTTGCTCCTCGCGGCCAATTCAAGAACAATCTTGCCCGTGCCAGTCGATCCGGTGAACGCTAGCTACGAAAAACAAAATAGTTCGTTAGCGGTGGGATCATGAAAAGGAGTAAGAAAAATAGTAGGCTAATTACCTTATCGACGCCCATGTGACTACAGAGAGCGGCGCCGGCCGTCGGGCCAAAGCCGGAGATCACATTCAGAACACCCTCCGGGAGTCCAGCCTCGTGGAGCAGGCTGGCGACGTAGAGGGCTGAGAGCGGCGTCTGCTCGGAGGTCTTGAGCACGACGGAGTTGCCGCACGCCAGCGCCGGGCCGACCTTCCACGCGAACATGAGCAGCGGGAAGTTCCAGGGGATGATCTGCCCGGCAACGCCGATGGGCTCGTGCAGCACCTGCACGTGGTGCGGGCCGTCGGCCGGCACGACGAGGCCGTGGATCTTGTCCGCCCAACCCGCGTAGTACCGCATGTACCGCGCCACCATCGGCACCTCCGCCCCCGCCGACTGCTCGAGCGGCTTCCCGCTGTCCCACGTCTCCAGCGCAGCGATCTCCTCGTTGTGCCGCTCGATCAGGTCAGCGAACCGCAGCAGCACCCGGCACCGCTCCTGCCCGCACGAAACGCCCCGTTTCAGCCTGAGCACTGCGCGCATGAAACTAGCTGTTACCGTGCACCGTGACGACGTGGCGACGCACGTACGTAGGCAGTCATCCTCGGCCACGGGCCCTCGTCGAAGGCCCTGCGGGCGGCGGCGGCGGCGCGGTTGATGTCCTCCGCGTCGCCCTCGGCCACGAGGGCGATGACCTCGCCGGTGCGGGCGTCCACCGTCGGGAACGTCTTTCCTGGAGAAACGTGCACGTTGCAGACCGTGAATGCGACCGATTGCTCGCAAGTCGCAGCTAGGTAAGTGCTACTGTGCCACCCGGCTATGTGAATATGTGATGATTCAGTGCAGTTCATGCAAGTAATTTACCAGATGCCGCATCGACAAAGTTGCCGTTGATGAGGAGCTGGGTGTACTTCACTTCCACCGGGGGTTGGATTGGCTCCTCGGTGGCCGCTGCGGCGGCGGCCGGTGCGGTGCTCAGCCTGTGAAGGCTTCCTGGCGGCAAGTGCCGTGCTTTCTCTGTAGGCAAAGCATGCTCAGTGCAGCTAGAATTTTCGACTACATGTATCACAAACTACGATTGAAGGCACTCCAAACATACCAGAAATCTAACAAATGTATTGGTGAAATTTTTTACTGTTTCATAAGTACGCTTTAATCCAAGCAGCAAGTGCATGCATTAAGGCACTTGTTAAGTTGTTTGTTGATGCATGATGGAGGTGTGATCTCCTCTGAGGAGAGCATGGAACTCATGACATTGAAGTTGGAAATAAACAGCAGTAAGAAAAAAAAGAAAGTTGTACTGTAGTATTTGGTTCTTCCCAGTATTGATAAGGATCGGATAGAAAGTGTCATCTTATCAGGCACGGGAAAACCTCATCTCAAGGGGCCTTGGGGTGGAAAGCTCCAGCTAACTTTGGTCCCATGACTCATCGATGACATTACTAGAAACCGGACAAAAGAAACAGAAAAAAGGCATAATCTGGGGTAGAATAATTAGAAGACGCCAAAGAACTTTTCACTGTGTCGAAATGTGCTGATCGTTATGTAGAAGAAGTTGAAGAACACAGTGACGTCAATAATCTCGTTCAAAGAGGAACATATCGAATTGTGGGAAAAAGAAAAGGAGGAACAGAAAACATGCTTAACGCAATATACTTGACGATTAGATGGTGATCAGGAAATATGGAATGCCCTCACCATTCTAACAACAGAACCAGACTTAGAAGTAAACTCCAAAACACTCATTACATCATTCAAGCAACACAAAGTGAAAAAACATTTCTTCAAAGAATGGGACATGAAGATTGTCAGGGGAAAAGAACAGAAAGCAAGACCTAAAGCAAGAGAACACAATCCAAGATCCAAGCAAAGATCATCACCTGCTCTGGTGAGAGCGGAGTTGCTAGCGGCAGAGGCAGCAGGAGGCCTTGTTAGGACGCAGCGAGAGAGGAGGGAGGAAGCTGCCCTCCTTGCGGCCATGTTTGATTGCTGCCTACAACTCTGTTACAGCAAATCTTGTGCAGTGGTCAGCAATGGAGGAGTATATATTTTCCTTGTACTTTGAGGCAAGAAGGAGAGTAATAGCCTCCCTTGCTCCTTGCACTTCTTGTGGAGAGACGGGCCTATTTAAACAGGGAAGTTCACTTGAGCAACTGCAAGTTTGGTATGGTAGTGTGACACTGTGAACGCAGTTGCTGATGAAACAGACCAGATAAACATAGGAGAGAGAAAAAAGCAGAATACACAACTCCAGCTATGTATACTCTTCATCTTTTAAGGATAACTAGCCGATTGGCTCGTGTGTAATTGTACGGTTTGGTTAGTATGATATAGCTTTACATAATTCCAAATTTCAAAATCTATATTTTGTAATCTAAATTTGAATTTGGGATATTTATTTGCATATCTAATTAGCAAACTTTATTTTGAGATATCTCTCCGTAGATGTGAAAGAGAAGAGAGGATTGAGGGGTGGGTGCATCAAGAAATTAACACTATCAACCTTTGAATTAAAGGTAACGCTACTTATTTCTCTCTTTTTTTTTCAAATTAATAGATCTCTAAATCAACTATTGAATTTAAGCCTTTAAAATTATGGTCCATCAAATTAAGGTTTACAATTGAATTTAAGCCCTTAAAATTATGGTCCATCAAATTAAGGTTTAGTGTAACACCTTGCCATTCACTACCACACTGACAGTTTTCATTGAGTTTCACTAACATATAATGCTTATTGGCCCGAATTGTAGTCCTTCCAGGTTAACCTTTTTGTGCGAAACGAGCATAAAAGCCTAAGCGAGGTGCTATGCATGCGCGCCTATCCTCTAGGTAGGTTGGGATATCAGCGAATTTTGGGCCACAAGGTGTTGTAGATGGTATCAAAGCATTAACGAGAATGCAACATCTACCATATTGCCAGTTTACATCGAGTTCTATTAGCATACAATGCACGTTGGCTAAATTGTATTATTTTCATGTTAATTTTTTTAGGCAAAACGAGGATGAAAACCTAAGTGAGGTGATATATATGTGTGCCCACCCTATGACTGGGCTAGGCTTTTAGTGAATTTTATGTCATATATGTTTTTTTTAGATTTTTTAAATTCATATATATCTATAACAACTATCGAATCGAAGCCAATAAGATTAGGTTCCACCAATTGAAGGGTTGGATGTTTTTTTATGAGAATTTCTAACACAATTCTCTCTTTTTTTTCGTAACAGCTGTAAAAGACGTGTCATCGATCAAACTTATATAGGCTCAATCAAGACAACACTGTGCTATACCAGACTACCACTGCGATATAAAAAAAGAGGTTTGGGGAACTGAAAGGTGGAGCTGTGCGTAACTATGTAATATAAGTGTGCCTTGCTGAATGAATATTTGGACTAGAGCTCCTAGATGGTAAGGGGAATTTACGCGCTTCTTTGTCAGGACGGTTCTCTGAAATATTATCCTTTTTTTTCCCTTTGGAAACATGAAAGAATGCGCACGGTGCGGCACATGATTAGTCCTAGTGAACAGTGTTAAAGCTTCTCAAGAATCTTAACACGTAAAGAAGTTTCACTAATTATTTCACTAATTATGGTACCAATTTGACTATTGGGCGCATGTTCATCACCGGGATCGAGTGTGCATGGGCAGGCTCTGTTCGCTGTCACGAGAAGAGGAATTCGATTCGGCGACCTCCAAGATGGACGAGGTGTTGCTCCAGATAATAAGCAGTGCGCCCACTAGTCACTGCACGCTGTCCTCGCTCCTCGCGTGGAAACAAAGCCCTGACATGCATGGCTTCGCCGAGACGCTATGTTCCGTGCATCGCCTAGCTTGCCGCGTTCGCAGTCCAGATGCAATGAATTGGGCGCTCTACAAACCGAGGGCAGCTGCCTTTTAGTCGGTCTATGGCTCTATGCTGCCAAAGCGTACCCACAGGACAGCACAAAGCGAATCCACAGTCTACACCATCAGACCGATGTTCCCACAATGTATACGTAGTTTGCAACGCGAGAACTCGAAAGAAATTACGTGAGACTTGAACAGTTCTGGTTCACCGCCAAACTCCTGTTAAATCCCCCCTGTTCCTAATAAACCGTAATTATTGAATACCGTGACCCATTTGATTTTGCAATTTTAAATGAAATTGATACGAATGTATATTTTTAAAAGTAAATTTTACAAAAACTACATGTTTATTGGAATGACCGAGGTTTTAAATCGCGATTTTTACGGGAAAGTCTCAAAAAAGCTATTGTAGCTATTGTTAGCTGTTGCGAAAGGTTCTATCATTGTGCTTTCAGTATTAAAATATTTTTAAATATTGATTAGACATCCAACCGTAGAGTAATACTGTATGTTGTAACATACGTAAGGTGAAATCGTAATTCAACAGAACTAGAAGCTACATATGCATACCATACATGAGTTTATTGGACTAATATCTAGTAGCATTAGTAAATAACTATTTAGAGTTCCTTTCTGCATCAATTTGATGAACTGAAGGAGAGCACAAGGGCCATGGCACCCACTGAATTAGTTTGTATGGGTCAGGGTTCACAATATCGACAAAAATAAGTCGATTTTCGCGATTTTTTACCATACTGGTCCGGCTCAAGAAATGAAACCGGTCAATAAACCGGTTCAGTTCAAATTCAAAAAAATCGGGAAATTTAGAAAAATTTATCCGAAAGTTCCCTAGAATTAGTATTAATAACTTTTTGACATCTTCTATGATTTTTTTTTTGAAAAACCGATTTTTTGAGACGTTTTTGAGAAAAATCGAATATAGATAATTTCCAAAATTACAAATTTTGATCCTGATCTATTGTATCATTACAAATTTCCAAAATTTTCAGCAACTTTTGAATGGAAGAATGTGTAGCAAAACTATACGCCCAAACCTTTAGAAAAAGATGAAGCCTTTCCACTAGTTTTTAGGCTCTCAGATGCAGCCTTCCCATTTGAATTGTATAGGAGTCACTTCTTCTACAAAACCTAAAAACAGGAAGTGGTATATAAGGTTCTTGTTTGTTTCAACTTTCAACTATGGCATCGTATTATTCACATTCACTTCTTCAGCGACATAAGTAGCTCAATCATTACCACCTGTTACCACTGAATTGCGATTCAAAAGTGACTTGCAGTACACTTGCATTTTCTGCAATTTTTTTTCCAATTTCCACTGAGTGTGCCTTTTTTCCGATATAAACCGGTCGAAAATCGATAAAAACAGATCGGCTTTCCAATTATTTCACCGCTATTTGACAGCAGAGTTCAAAAAATTTGACTTTGCATTTCGTTCGGTTTCTATCGATTTTCGACAACGATTCGACAATGTAAACCCTGATACGGGTACATATTTGGAACTTGGAAGCCAGCCGAGCTGCCTTTGGGTTGCTAACGATGGTGTGGCCAGAGTTGAGCGTACTGTACATGCGCAGCCACCGCGTTGACTGCTCCTACCATCGGTCCTCCCAGTTCCAGCCCCCATCCTGGCCTCATTGGGATCCGCTCGTATGGGCTCTCCGAAAAAGGGCGGGAAGCAGCAGCGAGACACTGTCATGATAAGGTAAGCTTCAAGGGTTTTGCCGTGGGCAGGGACGGGGACAATCGACGATGGGCTGCGTCCAAGGTTCGAAGAAATTTATGATTTTTGATTGTATTGGTCCGGCTCGAGATTTAGAACCAGTCAATAAACCGGTTCAATTCAAATTCTAATTCAGAAAATTTGGAAAATTTGGAAAAAAAATTATCTAAAAGTTCTCTAAAATTAGTATTAATAGCTTTTTAACATATGCGTTAATTTTTTTTGAAAAAACGAATTTAGTAGATATTTTTTAGCAAAACCGAATATATATAATAGAAAAAAGAAAAAACGGGGCAAAGCAATCGGTAATTCCTAATTTAATTGAGCTATCAAATCGTGTTATAAATTTTGAAATTTTTTGTATGAGGTCCTGAGGGAATGCTAATGATGATATAAAATTTTTAGATGATGATCTGACATGTGGATTTTTGTAAAATTTAGACAATGCAACTATCTTTGTATATTCTCTTCTATTTTTTATTTTCTAGGGGCACTAAGGACCTGTTTATTTCTGCTTTAGATTCTCTAAAAGCTGATTCTGGATTGTGGTTGTAGAGAAGTTGATTCTCCAAAAGCTAGAATCCAAAAGCACATATGAAGTGGATTGTGGATTCTAGTGTATATGAGTGGATTGAATTGTAAGAATCGACTCCTAAAATCAGGCTGTTTGTTTTTTATTCTGCTTTTAGAGTCAGAATCCAGAATCAAAATAAAAAACAAACAGCCCCTAAATGTAGTCTAATATTTCTGGAAATTTCACCACATGATCTTTGAGCACTTTTATCATACTATTAAAATTTCAGAGCATGATCAAGTTTGTAAATTTTTATAAAAATCTGAAAGTGTCTCTGTTCTTTTTCATTATTTGTTTTTTATTTTCCAGAAGCACTAAATGAATTCAAAAAAAAATGAAATTTCTCTAAGGTGTTCTATATATTAATTGGGATTTATTCAGATTTTCAGTAAATTTTTTTCCAATCTTCCTTGTGTTTGCTGATTTTCAATGTAAACTGGTTGAAAATCAGACAAAATCGGTCGAAAATCGAAACATGTCAAAAATCGGTCAAACCGGTCAGTTTTCGTTTTTTCGCCGTTTTTTGACCGTTGAATTCAAAAAGTTTGACTTTGTAATTGATTCGGTTTCTACTGATTTTCTACAAAAATCGGTATCGACAGGGTGGCGATTTTCTAACTTAATTCGGTAATGTAAACCCTAGCTGCATGGGCCTATAGCATCTGGTGTAGGCATCGAGGTTAGTGACTACCTCTCCCAAAAAAAAATTACAAATCTAACCCCCTTCTCGACCGTGTAAGCACCGGTAGGTGCGCTCCCCTACCGTAGCTTAGGTACTGCAGTATCCCATCATTCCGTGATGCCCTAGCTCAGCATCAAACTCCTTCCGTAGTCGCCTAGGCTTCCGTCGTCCGGATCACCTGCCGCTACCCCGCTAGTTCCGTGGTTAGGAGGAGCATTTTTGAAAATTCATTCGCACGGGTTAGATTTGAAAAAAAAAATTATTATCTAGCTAGAAAAGCTAATTGGTCCTGTTTTTTTTTTGCAGGAGCTTCCTAATAGTTTCTTCGTGTGCATAGTAACAAGATAGGCACTAAAGTTAATTTGGTGTCTTATCAGTGACAGTGAGCAAAAATCCAGGAGAAAGCTTATCTGAAGGCAAGGGCAGTAGAACACCTCAATCAGACATTGACGGAAAGGCAGCGTATCACTGACTGACAGTAGGAGCGTCTATATGCATCCAACAAGGACCATTAAGGCAAACAAGTTGAGTCCCGGATATGAAAGATTCGTTGGCTTTTAGTCTTCAGATGATAAGAGGCAGTTGTCCCAAGCAACATCCAAGGACCTGATCACTTCGTCATTGTTCTACAGTCATCACGGTCGTTGGATAGCTAGATAAGGGTTCCACGGAGGCCAAAACTGTGGGCGGGCGCGCACACAGAATTGAGGTTAGCAGTCACGCCATTCCTTTCATGCCATCAATCCATCATCATAATTGGCTGTGAAAAACATACCAAGGGAGGAAAAAGAAAATACTGGCATTTCGATTACAGACCATTGTCTGCTTAGTCTTCTGGGAGAAAAGTACTGCGGGTACAATTTTCTTCTGATTATAGCATGTAAAACACTAAAAGGTATGTTTGGAACGCAGAAAGCTCATGTGGAACAGTTCAATTTCTGCAAGAACTTGAAAAATTCCCATACTCCAAACGGGATCTTAAACCAGTTGCACTTTGATGTGTGGTTCATCACTGAGCAAAGCAAGTAAGAAGATGTAATTGGGAGAGAGAAATTTGGACGCACGGTATGAGGCGATAAGGCCAAGTCCACTTCTACCTGCATGCCTAACAACAGCATGAAAGAACAAAACATTCAAATAAAAAAAAAACCAGAAGCAGGGCATTGCATAGTTTCAGTGTCTATCTCTGCGTAGTGTGAGTGAAAAACATGATCAAGATTCCAAGAATACTAAGGACCTGATCTTCATTGGTCCACACTCCACACCACTAGGATTGTGATTCTGATAACCGTGTGAACATGGGGATGGGTGGAAATGGGGTGCAGTAACTGACTTTTTTTTTCAGATCCTTTTGATCTTTGAAAATGTCCCGGTGCCTGAAAAATAGGCGCTTCGGGTTCCACTGACAAGAAGGTTACCTTGGGCCAACGGATTTGACAGCTCCATTCCATGGACAAGAAAATAATAGCATTACATATATGAAAAGCCATCTAGATCTGGTTGCAGCCGAGTTCCGGAACTGAATGAAGATAGGTTATCTATCACACCAATTATTCATCAAGGAAAATAAAAATACAACTTCAATTTAAAACAAGAACTTACTTGAACCGGCGTAGATGCCAAAATTGACGCCAACCCTGATCTTGCCCCACTGCTGCCATAATTCTTCTCCTTGAACCTGGTATGAAAAGGAAATATGGAACCAAATTAATGATGTCAAATAGGAGATTGTGAAAGGGACAAAAAGATTAGGGGTACAAATCAACTTGTTGCAAACAATTTAAGCAAGCTCAATGCGGCATAAATAACAGCAGTGTTTACTGGAAATTGTATCTAGTGCAAATCGTATCCATCATATGAACTTCATGAGAACAAGGTGTAAGCTATCTGAAAATCTGTGTAAAAATATATAGAGAGGAGGTGAGGATAAGTGCAAAGTAACTAGTGGAGAAATGCCAGTCATGCGAAAAGAAGAGACAAAAAATATAGCGGCGGCGGCAGCAACAACAACCAAGCCTTTTGTTCCAAACAAGTTGGGGTTAGCTAAAAATGAAACCCAATCAAAACCAATAAAATCCCTAAACCTTCGATCTTAGATCATAATTCCAATTGGTACTTTCACTCTATATGAATTTGCTGTGCAATGTTTTGCCTTGTAATAATATATTATAAAAAAAACTCAGGTCCATATTTGACATCTTTGCAGAAAATTCCTTACAGTTTGAGCCAAGTTGGCATAGCCTCATAATGGAAAGACACTTTGCTCTCCATGTCATCCCATGTTTATCATTTCAAGATAAAATGCCAATAAATGATGACACCAAACCGCCCACCTTTTAGCAACTTTAGCCGCAAGTTTGTTTTGAACAGCTGAGACACGTAGTTTCCCGCTTCTGGCCTGTCCAAGCAAGCCATAACCGCCATCACCTAATAATAAAAAATACACAGAATATGTTAAAAAAAGTAACTATATTCCATGTTCACATGGTGAAACTAAATAAAATGACATTCTGACGTCACGTATAAAGTAACTAACCTAATGAGCTCTCCTCTGGCACACCAAACTGCATCCTGTTTGCACGCTTCATCATATCGGCCTGTGCATATCTGCAAAATCAAACTCCCAGATATAAAAAGTAAGAGAAAAGTAGCAGGAACCAATCTGTGTATTTTGGTAAGTTCCAAAATATGAATAAGACAAACAAGTAATACAATCTGAGAGCTAAGCACACACGGTATTGTTCGATATGTTCTTTTCACATTCCACAGAGAATTTCGAAACAACCTTTCTTTCATTTTCCAGAGCCAACGCCCCCTCTCTTCTTTTTAGGCACAGAGTCTGGAACAGGAAGTGGCTTCAGGAGCATTGCAGTGGCAAATTTTGCCACTTTACAATCTTCTTACGAATTTCTTCTAGCAAGTTCTGCCCAGCTTTTCCAGTTAGATCACCTCTTGTGGAATCAATCCTTGCTGTTAGCATTGATTTTGCACCTATAAGTCTACAAGTATGAGTTCTTAAAGATGGAGGTGTGCTTTGAAATACTTCAGTTTGTTCAGGCACCATGGGCGACGGCATGCATGAGGCAGTACTCAGATTTTATGACCTGGAGTTCATCAGACAGGGCCTCAGACAGTGTCGAGTTTTTTTCTTCAAACAGAGTTGTTGGCTCGGAAGAGGAGCGGGTCCTTAAGTGAAGAGGAAGACAGCCTTCTCAACCAGAGCCGCGAGCTGGGACCAGGATGAGGCGTCGTACCAGCGCAGCACAGGACGCTTAAAGTACTTCCAAAATCCAAGATGCAAATGAAAGTAGGCTGTTAGCTTTCCAATTAGGCTGCACTGCTTAGTGTTTTCAATTCGGCTGTGCCAGGGCAGTTGGTGTAATGTAATGCTTATTCTCCTTCTCAAAGGTTGATGGTGTACTAGTTTGTATCAAAACTCCTTCTACTGATGTCTTCTTGCTTTCCTTATTTAATGTATTGGTAGAGCTCCTCCCGTTTCTTAAAAAAATAATAATAAAAACCAGCACGAAACTGGGATGTTGCAGTAGAAAATCCAGCGAGATTTTTCCTCTTTGCGCCGAGAAGCTGCACATTACAAGCAGGCATTTTTGCTAGTGCTTCCAAACCACCAGTAGTTCCCATTAGTTTTGAGGCAACAGCGCTGCCAACAATGGCGGATAGGTTTAGTGCAATGCATCCCATTCAGCTCTCTAGAAAAGTCAAGTAAAGGTTAACAGCTCTGTCATATGGTCCAATGGATTTTAGCAAATTCTCTTCGGAAAGAGGCTCCCCACTAGCTATTGATTCTGTCATGGTAATCCACATTATGTCTGCAGAAGGCAAAAGACATTTTAAATCAACACGTGTTAAATCCATCTCATCTCCAATCTTCTTGACGACATGGGAATAATCAATTGGATGGTGAATATGGGATTCTAGTAGAGGAAGCTTAAGCTTGTACATGCCATGTATGAAATTGTGGATTATAGTGATCTCATCGTCAATATGTACTGATAAAGCATTGCAATCAACAATAAGCTGATACTCTAGATCCTCAAGGATGATCCCTTGATTGGAAGTACTTGAGCCTCTCTGGAGTGCATCTTCAACTTTATGTGAGCAAACATGTGAAAATGATCAATAAGTTGACTTAAGAAAATGAAGAACACTAGAACCTACAACAGTTGAAAATTGATTTTACAAAGCAAAGGAGAGATTAGATACATAGTTGCTGACAAAATCAAATATTGACAGGAACAACTTTTCAGCACAATACACTGAGGAAATGAACACAATTGCATGCTCTGTAATACAATAAAAAAAGAAACTCTGTTTACTTACATTCTGAAATCCACCCATTAATGTTTGATGAAAACTATTTACAACATGAAAAGAACATCCAACTGTGGAGATAGAAAATGGAAACAGTATAGTTAGTTGTATGACAGGCTCAATTAAAAGATTTTATGTCATTCAGTAGTCGAAACATTACCTGCACATGAAGAAGTTTCTTTGTTAAACTATTTAGCTTATGCACTTGTCGAAACCAATGGGCAACCTCCTTAAAAGTCCCAGGTTGCCTTCCATCATTTAGCACTATAGTTATTCTGTTCCAGTAAAGCAAAGAAGAAGCAAGAAACACAACAGGAAAAATATTATAACTATTTTTATTGCACATAAAATTGGAGCCCTAAGAGCTTTATTACTTACTTGCATTATGACATTATAACGTTCTGTCTTCTGAAGCTTTGAGACACTGTCAATATCATAATAATTAAGAGATCCACAGTCAGGCATGTTACCGTCACCATCCTCTTCCACATTTCCTGCCTCTGCGACAGCGACGTCTAGTCGCCCCGTGCGACGCTTGACACGACCAGGCGGGCGACTTGCCGTCTCTAGGGGAGGCGAACCCTTTGGCGGTCAGTGCCCAACGACTGGACGCCTAGGGGATGCCGTGATAAGCCTGTTCCTCTTAATGAAATAAGTGCCCAAAAGTTGGCAAATCACCCGATAAAATATCAATATAGAAATGATTCCTACACAGAAATAGAAATCAACTCACGGGATAGGCTTCATTGTCCGATAGATCATCAAGATCAGCCAAGAAAGAATCAGCAAGGCTGGCCTGAAAAATGCCATTAGTTGGCACTTTATAAGTTAGTTAATCGCCCTACAAAAAATTGCAGACGCATAACTGAGTACTGACTCTGGATGGAAACAAAATTACTTGCCACCATGATAATTTGACACATTAAAATGCATTCATTTAACCATGTGATAACATGATCGGTCCATCAATCCAACTATGATACCATTGTGACCGAGCATACGGGATAGACAAGAATATGATGTCTACACGGGTATTGAAAATCCTACAGAACAAAAAGTTATAAGAGGCCACAATTATTTCCCACAGTGCAAAAAGCGAACAATCACCTTAATCCAAGTGTTATAGGCTTATAGCTCCTACATTCAGCACTCCATATTCAGATACCATACTATGATGGTTAGGTCCAACACATCTAAGTCGAGAGCTAAACATGGTATCATGATTTATCAACAAATTTCCCAAAGTGCTTTGTCACAGCATCAACCATCGAGCCCTAATTTTGCGCGCCGAACACAAATTGCAACGAGAACTGAAGTAAGGTAAACCACATATCGAATTAAGAGTAGCTGCAACGAAACGGCCACACTCCAGTCCCTGGGAACATCCCCCACCTCAAAAACCTAGCTTCGCACTATGCCCAAGCAATCGCTGATGACGCCGCACGCGATTCAGTTGTAATGCTGCGGAAAATCACGAGATGCGCAATCTAGTGAAAACCGTGATCGGTCTGATCCCACGCGAGCACAGGAACAGCCAAAAGCCGCCGGAGCGATACAAGAAGTGCTCAGAGGAACTCACCATGACTCGAGTCCGGGTCTCCTTGGCGTCGGTGCCCTACGAACGCCGTACGCGCGCACGGCTCCGGCCAGACGAGTTTCGAAGTTCGAATGTTTGATTTGTTTTGTGTTTGCAAATTGCGCGTCGTAACGTCACAACGTGGGAAAAAGATCGGATACGAGTACGACCCCGCCGTATATGAGAAGGAGGATAGCCGGATACTAGCATGAATACTATTTTTTAGTCGTATTAGTATACATCTCGCTCTCAAGTCTCAACACCTTCTGAATGCAAGTTACATAATTTTTTAAAAAATAAAGAGTTAAATAATTATCAATCACTTTTATTTTATTTCAATATTTATATAATTTTTAAATAGTGATACATAAAATAAAAATAAAGGAGCATGGCTACTGGAATTTTTATTTTAAATAATATAATTTTTTATTCAAATTGTAAAAATATATCTCGATCTTAAAAAATTACAAAAATATACTTTTGTCGGCGATCGGTGCAGCTCTAAACGCGCGATATTTCCTCTGTTTGCGGTCAGTTTCTAAAGAAAATCATAACTTTTTCATATAATGTTGGGTGGAGATGAACTTTATATGAAAATTGTAGCTCTCGATGGGATCTACAACTTGTGTATACAAACTTTTTCAATTTAAATATATTTAGATGGTAAAAAATAGGATAGAATGTTCAGATCTAAAAATCAGATCTGTTTTAGATCTGAAACTTCTATCTCATTTTTTGTTATCTAAATGAATTCAAATAAAAAAAATTTATATACAAAAGTTGTAGATCCCGTCGATAGCTACAATTTTCACATAAAGTTCATCTCCATCCTATATCATATGAAAAAGTTATGATTTTCTTTAGGAACTAACCGTAGACAGAGGAAATATCGCGCGTTCAAAACCGCACCGATTGCCTGTATATACGGGCGACAGAGGTATATTTTTACAATTTTTTAAGATCGAAGTATATTTTTGCAATTTGAATAAAAAATTATATTATTTAAAATAAAAATTCATGGCTACTGTATCCTGATCCGATCGGACAAAGATGCCGCAGAGCGAAAGGCCCATACGAATTGGTTCTCGGCCCGTCGGCCGCTGCGTGCGTGCGGCCAATAGGGGAGGAGCAGCCTACTAGGGCCCAGCAGCGCGTGGGTTGGTGACGTGCGCCAAGCGTGTGTGCGGCTGACTGGCACAGGAAACATCCGCGACTGCTTTCCCGGGGCGCCGCTGCTGCGACTGCGAGCACGCCACGCATGGCTCGTCCGTGACAGTGTGAGACCGCGGGATGGATCGCCGTCGGCGCACCGGCTGGTAAAGAGCGTCCCACTCCGCGTCGGTGCGTGCGACGGGAGTGAACGAGAAACGGCCGCACGGCACGCTCGGCGACGGTGATACTCAGTCAGCCGTACATGGACTAGGGCACGCACGTCCACCCTAACGCAGTCGGCGCATCAATCAGTACCAAAGGAAGGAATCGAAGAACCCTTTCCAGTTCCGTGTGCGGGTTTCGCCCCGTCAGGATCCGCCACGCATCATCTGTCTGCGTACTGACCTCTGGCTTTCTCAAGGACATGTGCATTTACGCGGTTACAATCATTTCAAAGTTTTTAGAATGAAATGGTGTAACGTGGATATTTTTGAATATATTTACGGATCTCGCAGATGGATAGAAAATACAACTTGAGGATTTAATTCAAGTACGAGCTTTAATGAAAGAAAATTATTAAGCATACTAAATTGCTTAGGTTCTTAGAAACGTAAGCACTTTCTATTATGTACCGTATGCATCTATTCTTCTTCCATTAGTTACGCTTTTTCAAAATACATGTATACACATTACCTCTATTTAATCTTAAAGTAGTATATTAATTATATGCATGATAAATTATCTTCTTAGTTTATATAGGGCTTGTTTGGGGATCTTTAGCTTTTCTGAAAAGCTGTTTTTTGGTTTTTTAGGCTAAAAAGCGGCTGTAGCTTTTTATAAGTGACCGTTTGACAAATAGCTAATTTCTCTCAACAATAAGCTACAAAAGCAGGTCCAGCTCACCTTTCAGCTTTTGGTTTTTACTAGTTATATATTGCTTATGGCTTATGCCAAAAGTCGCTTAAAAGCTGGGCTGTTTGAGGGGGCTTACTGGCTTTTTAAAAGCTAAAACTGACTTAAAACCCTCAAACAGAGCCATAGTATTAAAGTATATTGATCACGCAAACACCGAAGCACCATGAGCAACCTACCTTGAACTTATAATCCCTCACACGTCGGATATTCCAACAAACCATGTGTCTTTTATCTATTCTCTTCACTACAACTTTTATGCTTCAACCTTCAACAGCATGCCCCATTATTAATCATCCCTCTTAGCTGCTACCTATTTCAATACAATATTTTAGCTCCTACCCATTCCAATACAATAATCCAACACATAGTTATCTGCTACTTTTCTCCAATTATTTCTTAACGCTGATCATTGCAATATCAAACATGCATACTTGTGCCACTGAAACTGCCAGGGATACTAGTTATACACTCTCAGGTGGCTTGAGTTTATTCCCTATGGTTGCGTCATCTCCACTTTAGTCTCTTTGCTCCTCTGCTTCTGCATGCTCGTGCTTCTATTTGTACAAATGCATGCATGTATATGCACATGCATATTGTTATACGTGCTCGATGTCCTCTTCTCCTGTGTTGATTGCTCTTTTTCTTCGGCATTGGTCATCTCAACACTATGGCTTCATCACTAACCACAGTGACCTCCCATCTTCATTGATGCCGGTATATCTACTTTATTCATTGTCTAAAAATATAGAGAATCTTCTCACCATTGTCGGTGATGTCGTGCTCCTTACCAGTGATGACATGCTCCTAGCTACTTGATGGCCCAATATTGTTATAGCCTATCTTCAATGTAAAGCTCAATCTCATCTATGCTAAAGCTTACCAATTATCAAACTTATCTGAACATTGACTTCTTCAACAACACTTACACCATCTGTCGTCATGATCCTTGACTCCTTTGACTCTGGTATTTCTCTTCAATGACTTCAGTGAGTAGTATGATATTGTCGTTGCCGAACAACAAAGTGGGCAGCGTGATATTATCTTCATCTCCCTCGCCATTAGGGGTGTGCATTCGGTTTATTTGGTTTAAAAATAATTCAGTTTTTACAAACTGGCTACTGAAATTCTCACATCAACATTAAAAATCGAACCGAATTAACCGAATTTTTTTGGTTTTTTAGTTAACCGAAATCTGACAACAACATTTATCTCACAAAATAATACAAAAATCAAATATATTATGAGGGTCTTGTGAAGCATCTAGGCCCCTAATTTCTTATGATTTTGGTAATTAATGACAATCAAGGTTAAAAGGATTAACGTGTTGCTCTAAGTGTTGAGAAAAAGGTTGGTCCTCGTCAACTTAAGGAGCTCATGGAGGCAAAGCAAAGAGATATGAAAATTAAGGTCGAGGCAAATCTATAAAAATTCAAGAACCATTTTATAGCATTTTTATTCCGATCTCGGAGTTGGAGAAAAGATCGGGTTGCTAGAATAAGTGTCGTACTATCAAGGGGGATTGATGACTAGTAGCTTGGGTTTGGTTGATCATAAGTGGCTCAAATCATTAAAAACTCTAAGTTGGTCTTTGGTCAAAATCACATTATTGCAAAAATATAGAAAAAGTCAGTTTCACCGACACTACCGCCTAGTAAAAGTCGGTACTACTACTCAGCGGTAGTACCGCTATATAGAGCGGTAGTTATTTTCCAGAGAGAACTATTTTGGGCGCTTGAGAGGAAGTCAGCACTATCGTAGTGCTAAATTTGGTACTGTCCCTTTGCGCAGTAGTTCTTTTCCAGAGAAGCTCTTCCAGGAAACTTTTCTTCAAAGCAGCACTACCGACATGGTATGTGTGGTACTGCTGGGGTCCGATAATACCGTGCCCTCTGGCCATTAATTATTTTCTAGAGAGCTATTTTTTCACTCCGTTTGATGATCGGCACTGCCGGGATATTGGTCGATACTACCGCTATGCGGTAGTACCGCTTTTTAGTTGGCCATAGTGCCGGATTCTCAGTTGTAATGGCTAGTTCGATACATTTAATGCACTGTTCCGACCGTTATTTGGGGGCCAACACTACCGCATTTTACATGCCGGTAGTGTCGAAAATCCTGTTTTTACAGGATTTTCTCCCCTAACACTAGAAAGGTTGGTGGGAACTATAAATACCCCCACAACTGTAGCAAAGAAAGCATTTAGACATTCATTGCACACTTGTTGAGTCCTTGCAAGCATTCACTCATCTCTTGAGCATTCAATTCATATTTTGAAGGAGATAAGTGCATTAAAGTGTAGAATTCGAGTTTGAGCCATTTAAACACTTGATCATCCTCATGCAAGTGTCGTCTCTTTATTCTCTTGGAGGTTGCCGCCTTCTAGACGACTTGGAGGTGTGGAACCGATGATCTCTTCAAAGAAGGTTGTGAGGAGGCCCGGAATTGTGTGAAAGTCGGAGCTCGCCTACTCGGAGTGGAGAAGAACTACCACTAGTGATCGAGGGAGGCTCAAATTGCACAAGAAGTCGGCTTGATTTGTTCAAGCTTCCTCAACGTGAAGTAGGGGAGACCAGAAAGTCTCCGAGACCATAGGGAAAATCATCGCGTTCACACTCCTGTGGTTTGCTTTATTGTGACCTTATTAGTGCAATTTACTTTCCTAGTGATCACAGCAATTGATTATCTCTCTAGGATTGTTGTTCTTGTCTAAACATAGGTTATTAGTTCTCTTAGCAAAACCTAACTTATTTAGGCTTTTAAATTGTTGTAGTATTGCAATTCGCTTAATTCTTGATAATTGTTGAATTAGAGCCAAAGAATTTAAAACCTCCTATTCACCCCCCTCTAGTCGGTTATCCTTGATCCTACATCTTGCTATGCCTAGTTTGGTTTAGATATTAGGAGCCAACAAAAAAGAAAGCCAATAAGATGTAATGGTGGCGAATATATTGACCCAAATTACCAGATAATAGACAATTAGCATCAGAAACATCCATTATATGACCAATTGACTAGCAGAAATGGATTTTGAAATGAGCTCCATATGCAGTTCATTGAGCTAAGAAATTTTGCCTTAAAATGCCCATGTTTCATCACACCGCATTGTCCAAATAGATAGTACTAGGAAAGCTACACAGATCACATCAAATAAGCATTTGAAACCTTTCATTTCTTCCATTGGTTTTCACTTTTTGAAACAAAATTCAATACTACTTCAATGGGAAAAATTGCAAACCATAAAGCTTAGGATCTAATAGAGCTTACTGCTTAGTTAATAACAGCTCCAGTTCATGGTGTCGTGGATGCGGCGGAGGAGGCGAAGCCGTGGATGTGGCGGAGGATGCGGTGGAGGAGGCAGAGGAACCGTGGATGCCGCTCGGGTAGGGTTGGGAGCTATGCATGCGGCGGAGTTGTGGATGCAGTGTAGGAGGTGAAGGAGCCGTGGATGCCGCTCGGGTAGGGTTGGGAGCTGTGGTCCAGTGGATGCGTCGAATTGGAATGCGGCGGAGGAGGCGGAGCCGTAGATGCAACGGAGGATGCGGCGAAGGAGGCAAAGGAGTTGTGGATGCCGCTCAGATAGGGTTGGGAGCTAAGGATGTGGTGGATCGGGATGCGATGGTCGATGGAGGAGGCGGAGGAGCCGTGGATACCGCTCGGGTCTGGGGCCTGGGGTGATGGGACGGGCAGTCTGGGTGTGGCGGATTGTGACTTCGCGATGAGGCCGTGCCGGCAGGTGGCGGCAGCGTTGGATCGAGATCGAGAGTTGCTAGTCGGCACCTTTGCCTTCGTCATCGGGATCGGGAGTTGGTGTGGGAAATGGGGAATTGTGGCTGTGGTTCGAGCCTTCAAGGAAAGGCTGAAAGGGGATTTTGTGAAACTGTGATTCGGCCATTCGGTTTTACGGTCAATTTGGTTTTTGGAATGCAAAAACCAAACCGAAAATCGTAAACCGAATTATGTCAAAATTAAAAACAAACCATTAACCAAAAACCGAAAAGACCAAATTTTTCGGTTAATTCGATTCGGTTTTCGATTTCAATTAAAAAAATGCCCACCCCTACTCGCTATCGCGTCGGCTGTTCGCTTACCGGTGGGTCAATGTCTTTTTGTTGGACAAATTGACACCATTACATTTTCTGGTGGTCCCCTCCGACAACATTCGTACTATACTTATTATAACCTTTATTTTTATTGAGAACTTCAATTGTTTTTTGTAGTTTGTATACAAAACAAAATGCTAATTTTTATACAAAACAAATTGCTAAATTTTACTTAATTTACTGAATTTTAGTTATTTTGGGATTTTACTTTACAACTGTATGGAAATCAAATTAAAAATTTTCTTTTGTTTTTTTACTTGAACTTTAATTATTTTTTGTTAGAATTTGTATAAAAACCCAATTGCTAATTTGTTTTTATTTTATTCTAATTTGTAGTTATTTATAAATTATACTTTGAAACTCTTGTCAAAATCAAATTGCTAATGTTATTTTATTGTATTCCGAATTTTAGTTTTTTTTTTGAATCTGTATAAGAATCCAAATGTTAATTTCTATTATGAATTATTTTTATTTAGGGATTTTACTTAAAAATTCGTATGTAAATAAATTACTAATTTTATTTTATTTTGAATTTTGAATTTCATTTATTTTTTATATTGTATTTGATATGGCTCGTGATCAACGTCACGGGTTTCTCTTGTTTCCTACGTTTGGCCTGAGAATTTCTACCGCTTAAGAGCTAACATGACGAGTTTTGCCTACACTTATTAATTGATAGATAAAATAATGGACGTTCCTGTCGAGAGATCTTGTCTAGGCACTAGCTAGGCGATCGACCGGTCTCCTCTCCGTGCCAAGTCGGTCGTTGCTAGCTACAAGTCGGCAATCAGTGATCACTAATGCCTGAAAATGCGCTCGATCGAAGTGATGCGTTTCAACTTGTTCTCGTCCTTGCGCCCATCGATCGTTAATGTCATGGGGTCGATAAGATGGCCGAGAAATGACGAGTCGTAGCCTAGTCATAGTAACAGGAACGTACATACATCTCTGAGCCTAGCATGCCAATCCATGCATGACTACTCAGTAACAGAGGATAGGAACCAAAAGCCAAGACACAATGATTTGGTGGCCCTTTAGGGAGGCGCCACCGCGCCAGCAGGCCCATGCTCAATGATTTTCGACGAGTTAGTCCACTGCTTTGGCACTTCTGCGACATCCAACCAAATGTTCTGGAACTGTTGGCGGCAGTACTGTTCAGTTTGGTGTCTGAGTGAGATCATACATTAGTGATCTGAATACTAGTCGACTCCGTGGTAGTTCTAGTTTCATACCGTATATATGGATGTCTTGTGGCATTGATTGATAGTATAAAAGCGACTATGATATGACCGTGAATCCTTGACGATGAACGTACGTACGTGTACATCGTCGATGCGTTCTCATCGTACTTGCCTAAGCGTAGGTTAGCTGGACAACAACACTATCAAAGTATGTATCTGCTAGCTCTAGTAAGGGTCACTTCTATTTTCTTGTTCCGTTGTTTCACTCTCTAAATCGAGCTTATTCCAGTTGTGCAATTCAAGCATGATTGAAGTTAATTAAGTCTCCAACTCTTGTACGCATTAATCATACACTATATCCCGTGGCAAAATTTCAGGTGGCTTTCTGCAGAAGACAAAAAAAAATTTAATCGAAATTCTTACTGTTATTCAGCGTTTTTGTTGCACACGGTGATTACAATTGTTGCACGCATTAGGAAAAAATTGTTGCGCCCGATACAGATCAATATTTCTACTGTTATTCTATGTTTTTGTTGCACACGGTGATTACAATTGTTACACGCATTAAGAATAGGAATCAATACCGTAAAACAAAACTAAACATTCACATGAGAACATGATTTGTTTTGCATAGGTCGGCGCAGAAAGTCAGTCACACCGGCCGGACAAACTAAGGGTGTGTTTGGTAGAGTTTCAGCTCCACCAGATCCGTGGATCTGGTGGAGCTGGGTATTCCTAACTCCACCAGATCTGTGGAGCTGGATCTGTGAATACATTAAGAGTGTTTAGATGAATCATCTTTTCAAATTTTAGATCAAATATATAAACTTAATTCACTTTATTTTAGCCTACAAGTTTCAGATCTCAGGTGAAGCTGGGATCTGGAACTCTACCAAACAGGCCCCAAACCACACCAGTAGGATGGCCGTCATCGTCATGACCTCCATCTGCTGCACACTGCTGGGCGCTGGACTAGCTATCAGAGTTTGAACCTTCTTCTTTTTAGTTCCCTAAAATTTTCTTTTTTAAAAAATCTAGTTTCTTTTAAAACAAATTTATAAAAATACCCTACCACGAAATATGAGGCAGGTAACATGTATCACCTACCATCACCTGCCTCGCACAGTAGCACGGTAAGTTTTTCTATCGAGAACCATACCTCGGCAAGTTCACGAACTAGGCACATTTATTAGTCACTTAATTAATTACTTTAATAATTTTATTATGTAATTAAGTCAGGTGGCTTTGTTTAATTAAATGGCTAATTAAACCACTTCCGATCTGCGGCCGCTCGGTGACTTCCTACAGAGCTTTGGTAGCTCGGCATCTCGTGCTTCTCGAGCTCTGACCTAACCAAAATCTGTGGCCCGAGCAAAGACCACGGGAACCGAAGGCGAGATATTCTCGTCTTGGCCGTCAAATTTTCAGAAAGCTTTGCTTGCTCCCATTGCCCTCGGCACGTACGTACGCCGGGTCCCAGCCGGCGACAGCAACGTCGCGGCGCGCCCAGTCAGTCGGTGATGTGACCGGAGACAAACTTCAGCACAGTACGTCAGGTCTCCGTGGAGCCCATCCTCTTTGTCTCCGGCCTCCTCCAGCTGCATGACTGAACGATGGATGCTCACTGCTCATCCTTGCTAGTTAAACTAACCATTATATTTATTACCTGTGACTGTGAGATTGGGGCAAATTAAGTGCTTTCATGCTTTGCCCGACCGAGCATGGATTCATGTATTTTTTAAGATAATAGAAGATTTTATATCTTGTCCTCTAGTTAATCAATTATTACAAAGTTACAGCTAAACTACTGTCAAAAAAGATATAACCAGGTTCTGAAAGAAAGTTAAACAAGCCATAAGAAACCCGAAACAAAAAGTCTCAATCTGCACATAGCTTGTTACTAAATCTTCACCCATGCCGAATGAAGAGATCCCTGACCAAGATCTCCAGTGATCTGTATGCTGCTAACACCACATCCCGCTCCTGAAGTTGCAACACGAACCACGAATACAACCAGTTGATACAAAGGTAGATAACCTGCAATGGATTATAGAATTTTTTCTATGGAAAACCACATCATTTCGATATAGCCAAATTGACTAACACAAAACGGCAGCCCCGACCCAAATTTGAGCCCTTAAATCCTTTCCCAACCCCAATAACCAACTCCAAACATATTGGTTATGCTACTAGGAGATAACAGATTAAAAGCCGCTTGAATAACTTGCCATACAAAACTTGAATTGTATTGGTCATGTACTGCAGCGTCGCTTAGAGATTTCAAACCAGAATCGTGCCTGCACCATGAGAAATCTACGACTTTCACGTAATTTCTTGTGGGGGTAAATTTAACATGTACTACACATGTCTATTCCGCTGGAAGAATATTTACAGACGCCCGGTCAAAAAAAATACATACAGAAAATGACGTCTCTCCAATCTCCATCCCTCTATTATTTTCAATCGAACAATGTGATGGGTAGAATAAAGACATAGCCATGGCCTCTACAAAAGTAGAGAAGTGATATTACTATTGAGAGCAAGGGGTTGGAATCTGCTGCTGTCAAGGTAAAAACTACTCCATGTCATACGCAAGCGATCCATCTGTAACCATCAGACGTGAAGTCATTTCATCTAGGTGAAAAATAATGAATCTAGGACTAGGAGCATGATTATCTTGTTCCTGATTACCAAACATCAATTTAAGATCGAATGGGCATGCTCTCGGAACTGCACAATTTTTTGGTTGGCCAACAAATGGTTAAGGGGGGAAAATACAAAACCAAGTCGTTCAACCATAAGTTTTATGTGGGTTAGATACTTATTAGATCTCTCACCAAATATTACAGGATATATTAGGTCCAAGTCGAGAACAGAATCAGATTCTTGCTGCTAGCTAATTCTAGAATCCTGTAGATTCGGGTCTAAGTAGGATGAAAGACTCCTGATGAACTTGGCTAGAAAAGGCAGTCTTTTGCTCTTAAAGGTGACACCTATTCATTGTGCTTAAATGATTTCAATATCCATCAGGGTTTCACTTTTCATTGAAAATCGCTTAAAATTCGTGAAATTCGCTCGTACCGCTCTGGTTCGGAAAAAGATTTTGTTCGGTTTCCGCTCAAGTTTAAATTCAAATTCAAAAATTCTGAAAATTTGAAAAAAAAATATCCAAAAGTTCTCAAAAATTAGTATTAATAGCTTTATGACCTCTGGTGTGAGTATTTTTTTTTTGAAAAAACGAAGTTTGGAATTTTACAACATTTTTTATAATGTTTTATGATGTTTTATCCAATTTTTCAACCTGTAAACCGTTCAAAATTCGCCGTTTTTCTGGCGGTTTTTGACCTTTTCGTTCGAATTTCACTTCACGGTTTGATCAGATTTCAAATTTGTTTGACTTTTGAAGCCGTTCGGTTTTTCACGAATTTTGTTTGGTTTTTCGTGAATTTCAGTACCACCAGCTAATTCGAGGTCGAAACGGTATAGTTAATCATAATATCCGTATTTTTCTTCGTTGGTTTGCTCACCAACCTCACGACGGAAGGGGGAAAAAAGAATTCCCCTGGTGACTTTAGATTTCCCCCTACAAACAATGTTTCCGCCACACGTGAACTTGATACCTGTATAGACAGCCTTGTGGTCAATTTCTGGGATCGTACTAATCTATGCATTTGACATTTTTATTGCCCATGTGTTATCGAAAAGAGATCTAATACTGTCGTTATACAACGGCAACTTTAACAGTTGTATATGAATCATTACATCAACAAGCGATAGGTTAGATTTATCAAAGTACTATTAAAAAACATCGTAGCAGATCTGATATTGTAGCAAGCGTAGCAATCAAGCGATGCTACACGATGGAGTCAATTGTCGTCTCGATCGGATAATGCTGAGAACCAGAGACCGTTTAAGTGACAGGCTTCATTGAAACTGCGGAATAACCCTTTCGCGTGTCATCACATCTAGATTCTAGGGCATATATCTCACCTGGAAATGTCCTATTTTGATTTCTCGATTTTGTTGGACTTCCAACGATTAAAATATCCGGCTCTGTCAGGAGTAGGTGGCACTTGTTCTTTAATCTTGTGTATGTGAAATGCTAACTAGCTGAGAAAATAAGTTGTTTACCTACTAGTTGAATACGCTTAAGCGGGTAACCTCAAGAGTCACGTGTGACTTTCAGAAATTACATTGAGAAGAACTTGTTTACATACTAGATGCAATTCCAGATTAACATAGGTCGTGTGATTCCATCCAGTTCCCCGAGGTTCGGTCATGTTGGAAACATATTAATTTTACAGGAAACTGTTTAATTCTCGTAGAAATAAAAAAAATCAAACAGGACCTTAATGTGTCTGTCAACTTACATAAATTGAGACTGTCGGATGGACCCTAGCTGGAGCTTCGCACCTTAGGACTCTGCTTTATCGCCAGTTGTAAAGTTTTTTCTCTTTTTTGTTTTATTCTCCCCGCTAATCCGCTTGGTTCGCGCCCTCTGCGGCCGTTTTTTTTCGGGTGCTCCCTTCTGCACCTTGTTCTTTTTCCTAACATTTGTATTCGGGTTTTTTTTTTCTTCTCTAATCTAATCTAATCACAGCTTTTGCTGTTTCAAAAAAAAACTTACATAAATTGAAGCTTACACTAGGTGCACAAAATTTCACAAAGCACCGCTGAACTTTGCACTGAACAATTGGGGTACTATTTCCTTGGAAGTGTATATCATCATCTGATAACAACTCCAAGGAAAAACTGGGAATACCCTAGCGTAGCTCCATGGTTATTAACTTTTCTCACGCTAAGTGCATGTCCTGTGAAATAAACCACTACTATTAGTAACATTCTTTTTACGGCACTAATTGTAGGGAAGCCTAGCGGCGTACTATTTTGTCTCTCTAGCTGACGTGATAAGCAAAGGTTTATTCCCACCAACTACAAGTTGAATACCTTACTTGTGTAGACGTTTTACTGTGCCTTTCTGAGATTTGAATCCACAACCTATGGGTTTTGAGAATTAAAATGACTAAACTAACCGATCAGTCTAATTTTCTTTAAGACCATCCTTTTCAGGCTAATAAGTAAACGGATTTGGTCCATACTTCCATACATAGATGCTTCGGCCATCGTCCTCCCGTAGCTTTCAATCCTTTTTTTCGGACGGAATGTAGCTTTCCACCGTGAAGTACACATCCGTGCTTACCTTTTCTATATTATTTTACTTGTTGTCTCATACAATCGATAGCTAGACGAGTTATCAGAAGACACAAGCAGTATAAAATGGACATATCTTGTGCACGTTTCCTTCTCGTAGAAAACAGAATATGCTCCCTTTGAAAGGATCTTTCATGAAGGAAAATTATGAGAAAATTTTCTAGCCATGCTTTTGGAGGGTTGAATGGTCCAAACAGACACTAAAGGGTCTTGGACTTCGTAGATTAAATAATAAAAAACTCTCCCGTGGAAAATATGATAGTTTGAAATTGTAGCAGTATTTCGGGAAAAAAACGACGCAAGGAAAAGTCTGCTAAAAAAAATCTCACTGTGCTTAAACCAAATACCATATTTATTGTTTTGTGTTCTCAAAATTTCCTGGATTTTTTCTTTGCGATCTCATCCTAACTGTAAGTAAGATTTTCAATCAGACGGTCGACGAATATGTACTGTGGAAGCTATAGTATAGAGCTTCAAAAACAATAATTTTTGTGACTTTTTGAACAGCATGACAGTGGATTCCCCCTCCACCTAACATGTGTAATTCGTTGTTTACTGTCTAAAGCTGAACAAAAGGATAACAAGAAAAAAAAAGCACCTGATTTGGGGTTGAAAGGCACAAGATCGGCACAAAAGGTTCAACCA
The DNA here is from genome assembly GCA_036346275.1 of Otatea glauca. Classification (NCBI taxonomy): domain Eukaryota; kingdom Viridiplantae; phylum Streptophyta; class Magnoliopsida; order Poales; family Poaceae; genus Otatea; species Otatea glauca. The sequence continues at coordinate 47,809,150 of CM070714.1, forward strand.
CGTATCATCAACCGGCTAAGATAAACTACACAGTTTGCAGCCACGAGGCCCGCCACGCCACGACCCGTCTCTGTCTGCTTTGATCTACTCGCTTCTTGCATTGCCACCTTCCGCGACTACAAGAAGCGGCTTGCTTCACTTCACTCCACGGAAAAAAAAAGCAGAGTAGTTGCGGAAATAGAAGCGGAGCAGCGCAAGCAGGACGAGGAGGAGCCCACCGCACCACATCCCTATCTCTTCTTCTTCTCGCTTGGTTAGTTGCTCTATCCGCCAAAAACTTCCTCTTTACTTGTCGTGGCGTTCTTGGATACAACCAGCGAGGAAAAGTTACCTGTTTCGTACTACAGAGTAGCAAGGAAGTTGAGAGGAAGCGAGCAAGGGAGGATAGTGTGTTTGGAGGAGTGTTTCTTGCGGGAAGCTACTAGAAGAGGGAGAGGGAGAGGAGTGTGGAGTGTGCGTTGCTTCTTCTGGTTGTCCTCTCGCAAGCGGCAAGGCGACAATTCTTGGGTGCGCTGCTTGTCTGCGATACGATTCCGTCACCGAATCCTTATTTCCTTGCAGCAATTTGGCGCCGCGCGGCAAGTTTTGCTCCCATGGCTGTCGCGAGTGCAGCGCATTGAGGCTAGGGTGCGGGGAGGAGCGAGCGCACATGGATCTGGAGGGCGCGAACGGCGTGGGGGCGCCCGGGAAGGTGAGTTCGTTGCTCGGGTTCTTGGATGCGGCGCGAAAGATTCGAGATTTTTGGTGTTCTGCTCCGTGCAGGCCACGGTTTCTTGGTTTCCTGACGAGTTGCTTCTTCGGCAGAGGCGGGGGGAGTCATGGCGCGCGGCGCTGCTGCTCGCGTACCAGAGCCTCGGGGTGGTGTACGGCGACGTGGCGACGTCGCCGCTGTACGTGTTCAAAAGCGCCTTCGCCGGCAACGACATCCAGCACTCGGCCGGCAACGAGGAGATCTACGGCGTGCTCTCCTTCGTGTTCTGGACGCTGACCCTCATCTCCCTTGTCAAGTACGTACTCATCGTGCTCCGGGCGGACGACGGCGGCGAGGGCGGCACGTTCGCGCTCTACTCCCTCATCTGCCGCCACGTCCGCGCCGGCCTCCTGCCCTGCGGCGGCGGCACCAGCGAGGAGCTCATGGCGGAAGAGAAGACCGCCGGGCGGCGTGGCGAGCAGGTTGTGTCGAGGGCAAGAACAATGCTGGAGAGGTACAGAGTGCTGCAGAGGCTGTTACTTTTGTTTGCGCTGCTCGGCACTTGTATGGTCATCGGCGACGGCGTGCTTACCCCTGCGGTCTCCGGTTTGACCTCTCCCTTCTTGATTTTGAGATGTTTAGTTATTATGGCATTCTATGCTTCGCGACGTGAGTGATGCGCTATATTGCTCATTTTTCAGTGTTCTCTGCGGTCTCCGGGCTGGAGTTGTCCATGGAGAAGGAGCATCACAAATGTAGGTTAACTGCTAAATTGGAAGTAGAATGCATATAGGCCAATGTTTAATTTATTTGCTGATTCTAATTGAGTTGGTTCAACAGTCCTAGTCAATAGGGCGGTGTGTTATGTATGATTATACCATGCATATGAGATGCTTACTGCGACATGTCAATTTGCAGATGTAGAACTTCCTGTGACGTGTGCCATACTTATATGCTTGTTTGCTCTGCAACACTATGGTACACACAGAGTTGGGTTTCTCTTTGCGCCAATCGTCTGCATTTGGCTTCTCTGCATAAGCACGATAGGGGTCTACAACATCATCCATTGGAACCACCATGTGTATCGAGCCCTTTCGCCATACTACATGTACCAATTTCTCAAGAAAACTCAGACAGGTGGCTGGATGTCACTGGGTGGAATCCTTCTCTGTGTAACAGGTATGGATAAGCTAGCCTATTGCCTACTGTTTGACTGTTACTCTGGCTGAATGGTGACGACAAAAATTTAAAGACTTCTTTGAAATTGTCAAAACATTTAGGCTCGGAAGCGATGTATGCAGATCTTGGACATTTCTCACAATCTTCAATCAAGGTATGAGAATGGTCTGTTATAACATACAGCATTGACTACAGTAGTACAGTACTTGGTTTACTGTGATGTCCGTTTTGTTTAGTCTCTTTTGTTTAGTCTTGTATTTATTGCCCCTTCTTAACTCAACTTTGCAAGTTCCCATCTTTTGATTTCTCTATGTATCTCAATTTTGTCATCCTTATTCATTATCCAGTCAAATTTACAAAATAATTACTTACATGAATCCACTCAAAGAGGGAAAAAAACTCCTATTTACATGACATCCGCATTTATGATAAATGCGGAATTTTAATAATATAGAAATTGTAAATTACACTAAAAGTGATATATATTCTTCTAATTATCCATAATGTTAATCCCTTGTTTGTCTGCCTATCATTTTTGTTGATTCCTTCATTTAGGGGCCAGTCAGCCTACAACTCTATGTCGTTAGCCTGGTACTTGTTCAGTAAACATCATATTAAAAGCATGTTTTCTGTGATCAGATGTATTTTCTTTCCTTGCAAGATTCCTGGTGTTTATTGCCTTTCCCTCAGATTTAGGATATACAAAATCAGTTAGTTTTTTGAGAGAGAAACATCAGTTTATTATTTATTTATTTTCTTGCATATGGTACTACATTCCTTTTTTTTTTGCCCTTTTTTTGCGAGGAATTATATGGGACTATGTTCTGTATGTTCAGTATCCTTGTCAATTCCTATACTTTGTGTTACCTTGCACAGCGTTCCACCTTTAAGCTCCATGATCTATATATCTTGTGCTATTCGATACTCACCATTCTTGAACTAAACCCTGGATTATCGTCTGTTTCTTATCGTTCTTTTTCTGCTTTCAACAGATTGCGTTCATATCTGTGGTTTATCCAGCTCTAGTTCTGGCTTATATGGGACAGGCTGCTTATATTTCACAACACCACAGCTTCGAGAACAGCTACCATATTGGATTCTATGTGTCAGTACCAGGTACTCTTTTGGATCTGCCTTTTGTTGTTTTTGATGTTGGTGATAAAAGTAACTGATAAGTATAATAATTGCATATTTCTTACCATTGATGTATACAACTGTGTGTCTTTTTAGAAAAACTCAGATGGCCTGTTCTAGTAATTGCTATACTAGCAGCTGTAGTTGGGAGTCAAGCAGTTATTACGGGAACCTTTTCAATTATCAAGCAGTGCTCTTCGTTAAGCTGTTTCCCTGGTGTAAAGATCGTGCACACATCCTCTACAGTGCATGGTCAGATATACATACCTGAAATCAATTGGATTCTGATGATACTCTGCCTGGCTGTTACCATTGGCTTCAGAAACACAAAGCACTTGGCGAACGCACAAGGTAAAACAAGTTAATATGCAGATAGTTCTTTCCTATAGACATGGAGGAACGAGTAACAGTTGCAGCTTCTTCTAGTTCTTGTTCTCATTGTATTTTCATGCAATGAAGTGAATCTCCGTATATAGTTGTCGTGATTTCCCCCAACTTTCTTGATACAGGACTGGCAGTCATAACAGTTATGCTTGTCACCACTTGTTTAATGTCACTGGTTATTGTGCTTTGCTGGAACAAAAGTTTCTTCCTCGCCCTTGGTTTCCTGCTTTTCTTTGGCACAATCGAAGTACTCTACTTCTCAGCTTCCCTTGTCAAGTTTCACGAAGGTGCTTGGGTTCCTATTACCCTTTCCTTTATATTTATGACAGTCATGTGTGTGTGGCACTACGGCACAATAAAGAAGTACGAGTTTGATGTTCAAAACAAGGTTTCAGTAAACTGGCTGTTGAACCTTGGGCCTTCACTGGGAATTGTTCGTGTTCGAGGCATTGGACTGATACATACAGAGCTTATGTCTGGAATTCCGGCCATTTTCTCCCATTTTGTCACCAATCTGCCTGCGTTTCACCAGGTACCATATCATATATTTCTATTCAGAGTGCACAATTCCATATTCATTAACATATTTGTCAACTATGTTTTGTCATTTTGTCTGAATGCACCTCCAGATATTTGAATAAATTAGGCCATTTCACCAGTTGATTTATACATCTAGCTTCTAAGTCCTCACAAATTTATTTTTGATCAGGTACTGGTCTTTCTCTGCGTTAAAGCAGTTCCAGTGCCACATGTCCAACCCGAAGAACGATTTCTGGTGGGTCGCATTGGTCCAAAAGAGTACAGGCTATACAGGGTCATTGTCAGATACGGGTACCGTGATGTGCAGAAGGACGACCTAGAATTTGAGAAGGAGCTAGTCAGCAACATCGCAGAGTTCATCCGCAGCGGGGAATATGATCAGAATGGCTTTGTGGAAGACTCAGAGAAGCCCTGTGAGAAACTCTCTTCCATCAGCAACGGCATTCCACTGTTGGAGGAGGACGGTGAAGTTGATGAATCGGTCTCTCCTCGTAAGGAGATAAACCCACAAATTGTAGCACTGAACCGAAAGAAATTAAGGTTCGTGCTGCCAAAGAGTACCCAGGTGGATAGCGAGGTGCGGCGCGAGCTGCAGGAGCTCATGGATGCAAGGGAGGCCGGCATGTCCTTCATCCTGGGGCACTCCTACATGAAGGCGAAGAGCGGTTCTAGTTTCGTAAAGCGAATCGTGATAAACTTTTTCTACGAGTTCTTGAGGAGAAACAGCCGCGGCCCATCGTACGCTGCTAACATACCTCATGCTTCGACCCTGGAGGTAGGAATGGTCTACCAAGTCTGATAATAGCAGCTGTAAAAAAGGTAAGAGATATCAGATGAGGTGATGTTTCTCCATCTGTACATATCTCCTCCCGTTGCCGATACCGCTAACTCGATGGCGGCAGTAGATGCTGGAGCACCTCATGGGCTACCGATAACAGACAGCCAGCTTCAGATCTTTGGAGAGCCCTACAGGAAGCGCGCATTTTTGTCTGTAAAACACTCACGTTGAGTTGGCCCTTTTGATCTGTAGCTGCTGTTGTCGTCGCCGTACTGGTGGAGCTTCGACTATAAGTCTGTAAGAGTGACTGACTAGCAAGGTAGAATTTTTTATGTTTAGCAACTTTGATTACTTGTGTCTGAAACTGCAGTGCGTGTATACCTCATATTATACCGGGAGGAATTGGCGCCTTCCCGGCCGTGCCATCTCAGCCCCCTCGCGAAAAGGACTTTTAGAAAATTTAAAATCACATGTAGGCCCCTCTGTTGGTTTTTTTAACAGAAAGGACCCGAAAAAATAAAATTACATCTAGGTCTCTCTGCTATTTACATTCATGTCCACCCGGAGGTTTTTAGCAAAATAGACTCGAGAAAAAACAAAATTACGTTTAGATCCCAAGAAATCAGTTTTTAGCATATTGGACCCGAAGAAAAACGAAAATACGTTTAGATCCCTTCACGATTAACTCCAAAAAAATGCCCATAGATTTACCGACGGTTTATAGCAGCCTACGGATTCGCCGACGGGTCCTAGCGACTCATTTTTTTGAAAAAACAAGAAAATCAAAAATACACACACAAAAAATACGTTTATCGCAGACGGTTTATAGCAGTTCAAGGATTCGCCAACGGGTGCTAGTGACCTATTTTTTTTAAATAAATAAGAAAACTGGAATTACGCAAAAAAAAAATCGAAAATATCCGTCGGACCAAAATTCGCGCGGCGACGCAACGTCGTGTGACCGAATTTCTCAAATTTCGCACGACGCAGCGTCATGTGACAAAATTTCGTACGATATAGCGTAGCGCGTGACACTGGCTAGTAACATCAAAGCTAGGGGGTTGTACGCTTCATTCTAGCTTTAGAGGTGGAGTAGCATTTATTTCCCCTCTTGTTCTCTGTTTATTGGGCCAGGACTGATAGTGTAGAGTGGCCCGTAGGATAGTAGTGTTCTTTTTTGGCCCAAGAAGAATACTCTGTCAGAAAGGCCTAATAATCTGGTTTTCCTCAACTAAAAAAGGGTCCAATAATCTGGTCTACAACCCCCTCTTCCTCCCCACAAACACACAAAAAAAGCTGCCCACTTTTGGTCCTTAGCATATAGGTACAATTCCTATGTAATTTGTAAGGGATCGTAACTTAAGCAATTATCTATAGTAAGTATTATTTGATCGAAGTAACGAACGGTCTAGATCGTCGAATAGTGTTAGCTACGATATTTTTTGAACAGCGCTACGAAGATCTGGTCCATCGATTTTTTTATTCAACCGTCAATCTATAACTGCTACAGTTCTTACACGACTCTATCGGATCTGTTTCCTTAGCGTATATTTATATTCACTTGTAGCTGCCTTCTATTCACCCCGGGCCCCGGATTCTGTACCGTGCGTTCCCTCGTTACAAATCCACTCTATCGAAAAGCAAAAATTCAAGTTTGCTTCATCATCTTGTGTAATTTGTTCTGGTGGTAAATTTGCTTTGTACCACCGAGAAAGAGATGAAATACAAAACGGATAATTTCCTGCACAATACCATCTCTCTCCTTCTCTTTTCCGCCTTTTTGTCTCGCGTATTTGGCTGATTAGGCCCTCATCACATATGATGCAAAGCATTGCATAGCGCCTGAGCTTAATTTAGGTACACGGACCACGGTAACTTAGCCATTTTCCTGTTCCATGCTTTGCCTGACGGAGTGAGAGTGACCCAAGTGTCCACCAGCCAACTTGGGAAGCCTCAGCTTTTTTAGTCCCGTTGACGTGTTTTTTCTTATAAATCTAGCCTCGGTAAATATAATTATAAAAATAGTTATCTCTTACACCATGAAAACATCTGCATATGACATGTTACCTGTCATGCTCATTTACCACAACAGGCGAAGGGCGAGCATGGCAAGATTTAGCTACCAGCTAGGATAGCTGGGCAGAACATGTTTCTGCCTCCGCAAAGCTCGACATGTTGCTATCGAGTTAGGGGAGCACGGTAGCACGCCTGCCGCGGTGGCCCCATCGACTACTGCTGAGTTGGGCTACCACAATTTCGGACCTTTGCCACGGTATATAGATGAGGTAGGTGACATATCGGTGCTTCTGTAATTAGATAGAAGGCTATTTTTATAATTAGATTTGTATTAAAACTAGATTTATATATAAAAAAGTGCTAGTTGGATAGAAAAGTAAGGCTATCCAACTTGGCCTTGGATGCCGAAGTTTTCTTCTTCTTTTTCCCAACATACGTACATCAAGAATGAACGCCTTTCTGATCTTTGTTTACCCTTTCCGGGCTCGGCATCTCGTCGCGATAGCGAAGACAGGGGAAAAAGCTAGTGGAGCAGACATTTCCCGGCCACGCCCAAACAAGATCCGTCACATGGCACGCACGCCATGGTCGCAACGCATGGCGTCTGAAAGCAAGGCGAAAAGAAAGCGCGAAAGGACGGCAAGTGTTGGAGTAAAGTAAAGGAGAGTGAGCGCGTGCGTGAGTGATGGCTGCCGAGAGCCCAGTGTTAGTACTGCGTCATGGCAGGAGTAATCTCTCGTTACGACGTACGGGTACGGATCATTGTGCTGTGATTCGAGCTTTCCAACTCATGTACTGCTCTCCTAGCACTCGGTACAACTGGAACATTCGAAAGAGAATCTAGACTAGTATGTGTTTCAGCGATGGAGAACGTACTCCCTCCGCTTTTGAATAATCGATACTTTTAGCAAATGCATTTGTTCACTAGTACTTGTTGTTTCATGGTGACCCGGACCCCCCGATACATGTTTTCCCAAAATGCCCGTTTTAGCTCTAACTGTTCTTCCACTTTTCTACATCGTTATTTGTGCTTGAGATATTACTGAGGAACACTTTGGTCATATTTCATCCAAAATGGTTGCATAGTTACGTGTATTTAGTTGACAATGACAATTATTTGAATTCGGAGGGACTACGTACGTACACTGTAGTTCTAAGAATTGAATTTTCTTTTCTGCGATGGAAATCATGCCATGAGTGGACAGACACGCGAGGAACGAGTATACTAAATTAGTGGAGTAACAGGAGCATGGGCCGGAACAGAGAGGTCGGTGGTGCCTTGAAACCGTGAACATTTGTGCCCCCAATCAATTGCATCTAGAGTACCACAGCTTGTGCCTCGATGCAATAGCTTATATCTCAATGCATCCAGGATGTTTTGATATTAAATTATAAAATCTATAACTGATTGTGTCTTATAAATGTTATTGCATAAATATCTAAGAATAATAAAATTTCGAACTAATCATAGAGTTCTGCCAAGTGAGTTAAGGGAAAAACATTATTTCATAGTTTAAGATAAGAAGACCTTACCATAAATATGATAACAAAATATTTCATAGTTCAGGTAACAATACATTAACAAAATATGATATATACCACAAATGTCAACAAGTGTTCAGTTAGAAACCACATTATTTCGTAGTTCAAAACAAGAAAACCTTGTAGTTTTTCCATGTCTTCCATCATATGTGACATAACTTCCACAATAGAGGCTTCTCGGTTCTTTTTGAAGTTCCACAACTCCAGTATAGTGCCGATTTGTTTGACACCAATAATCGATTGATCATCAGTCATATCTCTCAATCCCTACAAATTAAAAGCGATCATGTTGTTGTGAGAAGGGCAGTAACCACATCGAATTCAGTACTAGAAACTTTCATATTACCTCCATAAACTCAGCTTTAGCTTCTTCTAACTCTGCATTAGCCTTGCGATCCTTACTGATGAGTGCTGTGTTAAGGGATTCGATATCTTGTAAGCGATCATCTATGTCTTTCAGTTCTTGTTTGATCTCATAAATCTTTTCTGTTATCTCAGATTTCCCCTTCAATTGTTCGATCTCCACCTCAAATTTTTGTTTAGTTTCTAACAGATTTTCTATGTCCTTAGCACCAATATATTATAATGAATTATGTGTTCAGCTTCAATAGGAGGATGCAAGATAGAGATAGGATGACACGTACATAAGTTTCAAACATTATCACCTAGTACAGGCACAAAAGAAGCATTGAACATTGAACATATAGTAACTGCAAGACATCAATCCTTGTGTGATATAACAAGTTTAAAAAAGTATCTAGTGAAGTGGACTTCTTCAGTAGTAGTGTCATTCACAAACATCATTAATTCACAAACTCAAAATGGTTTCCCTATTCAAGCATATCGGTTTCCCTAGTCAAGCACTTGAGCTACAATTCTTTAGTTACAATCTCATTCTTTCTAAACATCATTCACAAACACAGTACCCTAGTCAAGCGTATCGATTTTAAATTCATTGTCCCTATTCCATCTGTCCCTGAATGTTTTTATCACAATCAACTGCAGCAACAAACGGCCTTGAACCCCCCAAGGCATGGACAAACATGCTTGGTCATAGTCTCAAAGCATGCTGCCTCTGTAAGGCAACAAGCATGGAACCATGGGCATCTTGGTTAGCCTCGGCCATAGCAAGACACACAAGCACCAAATCATGGAGAAGGAATCGTTTGGCATCACAAGTTTGCAACTCACACAGCTACACAAGGACCGGCCATGGCATGAAATTGGCATGTAGGTTAAGTCCTATGATACGGCTCAACTAGTAAACCCTAATTGAGAACTGGCCTCATCTTTCAGGGTACATCAACAACAGTAAACAACTCATACACAACTCACCGACGGGGAGGAGGAGGAGGTGCTCGCGGACGAGGAGGTAGCTGACCGGGGGGGGAGGAGGAGGTAACCAACGGGGAAGGTGCTCGCGGAGGAGGTAGCCGACGAGGAGAAGCAGGTGCTCGCGGAGGTTGCCAGGGAGGAGTTTGTCGGGGGGCTAAGGTTTGCGGGAGACACGCATGAATTTGGCGCTACAAACCTCTATCGGTATGGTTATATAGGGGTCTGATGTCATATCACAGACGGTTTGCAAAACCGGCTGTGAAGAGGAGTCTAATATAAACCTTTCTATAGTGATGTCACATTGATTTAGCAAGTACTCTCTAGTTCGTATCTTTTAAATGATCTTTTCACAAATATAGGACTCATTTTATATTCCAATACAAAATTAGTACAATGTTCCATTTATACCTTAATAAATATTCAACTTTATTTTATATTCTTTATAATGTATGCATTGAATATAGTGTTTTGAGATAATGATTAAGGTAGTCTGGTTATTTCAATATCTTTTTAATCTGTATGCAAGAAAAAAAATATAGATGTTATTCAGATGAGAGGTAATTCCTTATAAGGTTTTAATATTTAGTTCAAATTTAAATTGACCCTAAAACTTTCTAAAACACCCTCCAAATGAGTGAGTACTACCTTACTGCCTTTACGAAATGAGTAAATTTCACAAAACTATATGTTTCTTATATAAATTATCAGAAAACTACAGATTTAGCTTTTATTTCACAAGACTACAGATTTTAGGAGAACTTGTATCACAAAACTACAAGTTTTAGAACTAACTATTTCTTGTAACGGGTCTAACAGTACGAGCCCACATGGCAGCTTCACATGCAAGTGAAACAGGAAATGAGAGCTTGTGAGGTTGACATGTGGGCCCATACTATCAGGCCCGTCACAAGAAACGGTCAATTCTAAAATCTATAGTTTTGTGAAATAAGTTCTTCTAAAATCTATAGTTTTCTGAAATAGAAGTTTAAATCTATAGTTTTCTAATAGTTTGCAAAAAAACTATAGTTTTATAAAATTTACTCTTACTAAACGGAAAGCAGTTTCTAGGTTCCAGCGCGGAAAAGGCTGCGAGAGATAAGAAGGGCTGGAACGAGGAGTGAACACCCTACATCACACTCTGCACGTGACCGTCTCCACCCGACACGCTCTCTCACCAGTCACCAGTCACCACCGTCACCTCTCTCTCTCTCGCCCCTCCTAAAACCCCACAAAAATTTTGTAGAAGCGAAGCACAAGGCAGGAAGCAGGAAGGCGAGTGGAGTGCTATAGCAGCGGGCAGCGGCAGCGTCGCGAACACCACCTCTTGTCTCTTTCTCCCCGCCGCCCTTTTTAATCTCCCCCCCCCCCCTCCTCCTCTCTCTTCTCGCAAGAAAAAGCTCGGATTCTTGGTGGTCTCCACCATTCCCTCCTCGATCTGAGCCCTCTTTGCCTGCCCTCCCCACCGAATGGGCGCCTCCTCCCGTTCCCACTGAATCTTCCGCCGCTGCTAGGTTTCCCCACATCTTGGGTTGTCTGTGCTACCGGGAGTTCAGGGCCTGTGGTGCTGTAGCCGCAGATGGAAGCCAGGGGAGGCAGAGCGACGGGCGTCTGGGCGATGCTTCTGGTGGCCGCGCTCCTCCTCGGCGCCCTCGCCCCCGCCTCCGCGTCGTCGTACCCTGCGAGTGAGTTCGGGTTCTTGGTTTCGCCTTCCGCATTCCTGATTTCGTGCGTTTTAGAGTGTGTTTTCGTTGCCGTTTGCAGAGGTGGTGAGCGGGTTCCTCTCCAATGCGGCGTCGGCGGTGGTGAAGCGCCTCTGGTCGCTCAAATCCACCACAAAGACAGGTGATTGCTCGAGTCTTTTAGCGCCTGTGGCGTTTCTCCGGCTCTTGATTTGGATTTCTTGAAACAATTTTGATTTCCTTTGGTGGTCTCTGGGTGGCAGCAGCCAGCGGAGGGAAGTCGATGGTGAAGTACGAGGGCGGTTACACCGTGGAGACGGTCTTCGACGGCAGCAAGCTGGGGATCGAGCCGTTCGCCGTGGAGGTCACCCAGGGCGGCGAGCTGCTCGTGATGGACTCCATGAACAGCAACATCTACAGGATCGCGCTGCCGCTGTCCCGATGTGAGCGCTCGTTCTGATCCTCCTAAATTTGGCATGTGGTAGCGCTAGTGCCTAAGGGGGTTCTGCTGATTAGATGTTTGCGAAGTGTTTCGTGGGGTGGTGGTGCTGATGCTGTAGGTTGGTTGGAGTCATGAATTTTGGTGTGGCCTATCTCTTGATTGCGATGTGTTTGTTAGCTTGCAGTTTGCATTCGTAGTGCTTTTAAGTGCCTTTCACTTGGTTTTTGCAACTTGGTACTGACATTTTTATGTGGAGTCAGCATTAGCAATTTACACTTGTAGAAGTGGGGCAATTGGTTCTAAAAAATGTTAGCCTTTCAGTCCTTTCTGCCTTTTTAAAGCATATGTTAGTAAATTTCCCTAGGCTCATGCTATAATTTCTAGCACTGGAAAGGGCAACTTGACATGTTATATCTCGACTTTGATATGAGCATTGTCCTATACAGCTATAACCGTTACCCTGCGATCTACATTTTTGTCTGTGCATTTTCTGTAAGGTGATGATACGGTTATCCATGTTCAGCAACAGATGATTTTTTAACTATTTAGGATTTCGTTTCATCTTGTGAAAATTTACTGAACAATGCAGATAGCAGGCCAAAGCTTGTCACCGGTTCTGCAGAAGGATTTTCCGGCCATGTTGATGGGAGGCTGCGAGAGGCAAGGATGAATCATCCTAAGGGATTTACGGTGGACGACAGGGGTAACATTTATGTGGCTGATGCTATGAACATGGCTATTAGAAAGATCAGTGACACAGGTAAGCTGAAATGGCTTGTGGTGGGGTATATGCACATGGTTTTGTCTGTTCCCTAAGCATCCTATGTCTTCTTTCTGGTTTTTGTTGGTCTTGTCCAGCATATATTTGGCACCTGCATCCAAAATTACATCTGGAAAAAGGAAAACTGTCAGACAATACTAAGATCATGTACCCAGCTTGAGTAAATCTGTTTAGAGTGAGGTATCTGCAAGGCATTGTGGCGACGAAAGGAAATCAAAATCAGAGTGATAAAATGTTTTCCAAACTTCTCTTTTGTAAAAAGAAACGCTGTGACGTTGTTGATATACACATCACTTGCTTCACAGGAATGGAAGAGACAAACCCATTTGCTAAAATATTAGCACACAACAACACAACTGTGGATTTTCAAAAATCAAGATAGGATAACAGAACTTCACTTTCAAATTCAAGCCCATCTCATTGATGGAATATTATGATTTATGATGTTTTATAGCCGCATATAGAAATTATTAAATGAAACGACTTCTGCCTTTAAAATTTTACCATTCATCTAAACTTATACAAAATCTTACATTTCAGAATTCTTTAAACATTCATAAATCATAATTATGTTAAAATCCTCAAAATGAACTCGAGTGTGTTAAATGGGTTTGATTTGTAGTGAAATTCATACTATATACTCTTCCATCATTGCACATACCTTTCCATATGCAATTTCTAGTAAAGGGAAAAGTGTTTGACTTGTTGTATTCTGGCATTTAGGGGTTACAACTATTGCTGGGGGGAAATCAGGTAGAGGAGGGCATGTTGATGGACCCAGCGATGATGCAAAATTTTCTACTGATTTTGAAGTCCGTTACATTGGCAGTAGCTGCTCCCTTTTGGTGATTGACAGAGGAAACCAAGCAATTCGGGAGATTCAACTCCACTTTGATGACTGTGTTTATCAGTACGAAGCTGGTTTTCCTCTAGGTATATTGTACTTAATTCTGTTTTCTGCAGTTGTCACTTGACCTGAAAAACCTGATGTTGTAGCCACACCATCAAAGTTAGCTATTTAATCTCCATATGGAACCACTGCTTACATCAAGTTTTCATGCCCACAGGAGTTGCACTGCTTCTTGCTGCTGCATTCTTTGGCTACATGCTTGCCTTGCTCCAACGCCGAGTTTTAGGGGTGGTATCAACAGAAGATGTAAGTACTTACTGCTTTCTTTGTTTTCTGAGGAGAAAATATCATGTACCTTCCCTGGCAGATTGGCAGACTAGAATGGACCACAGGCCTGCTGTATCCCGGCAGGCCAGCACATGAATGTGTTGACATCAGTCTTTTGTCACTACTGGAGTCCTGGTACTAATGTCCATCATCCATTGGCCTACACCTAGCCCACAGTTACCAGCTCGTGTGACTGCTAATGCACTAATGCAAGCATTCTAGTTGAAATTGGTGGGTAAATATTGGGAGTTTGACCGTGCTAGTTACCAATCCAGTTACCATTACTCGCAATGGAAACTTCTACATATCTAAACTAATGTTATTTGAATTACTCAATTGAATTAAGATAACACAATATAGCTGCTTCTGATTAACTAGATCGTGCATTGTGAAAGTTGTATAAACATCCAGTTTTTTATGATGGAATGCTAATCAAATATCTGCAGAGCATAACACAAGAAACACCATAGTAATTCTTTAGTTTTATGTTTTCCTTCTTCTGAATTGTAAGTAAAAAAATTTAGTATGGGTCCACATGTGCCGTCTTGCATTTTTCTTGCAGTAAATTGGACTGCTACATTATTTTGAATGCGAAATCTACTATGCAGGAACCTCAGACTCCACTAAAAGCTAGCATTGCAAGCATCCCTCCATACCAGAAACCACTAAAGCCTTCCCTTCAGCCCCCGCTGATCCCGAATGAGGATGAATCTGAGAAACAAGAAATTGAAGAAGGATTCTTCACCTCGATTGGCAAACTCATTGGAGGAGCAAAATCATCTGTCGCAGAGATTGTTGGTGCAGCATTTTGCAGAAAGAAGTGCTTAAACATTCATCAGCAGCAGGGCAGGGCAAACTCTTGGCCAGTACAAGAAAGCTACGCAATCCCACGAGATGAGACGCCTCCACCGCTGGATGCAAGAACACCGACCCCTCGCAAGAACTATGCTTTCATGTCACGGGAGCAGGAAAGGATCCACCACATCCGTCATGGTCGACCTCAGTTCAACGGTTGGAACGGAGAAACACCTCAGCAGCAGCAGCACCAGCAACAAATACATCACCAGCAGTACCTGCAGCATCACAGGCAGTACTCTGCAGGACCGCAAACTTTCTACGAGCCGAGCTGTGAGGCAACGAACGAGATCGTCTTTGGAGCCGTGCAGGAGGGAGACAGCAAGCGCAGTACCGTGGAAATCAAGGCCATGAACTATGGCGATGCACTCTATGACCAGCACGGATTGCGGTACCGCAACAGTTACATGGGCTACAACAGCAACAACTAGTAGAGGATCAGTCGTTCTTATTTTTGCCGGTTCTCCATGATTAAATTTACTGCTTGTCATTTTGCCGTCCTCCGCTGTACCTGTAACCGGAAAAAAAGAAAGAGAAATGGAGGAAGTACCAGCCTCCAGATTGACTTGTGCAATGGAAAGCTGGGTTTTGCTAGATGAACATCGTGATCTTGGGACTCTTACTGATATATATGCATGTAAATGAAATGTGCTTTTAAGGTTGATCTCTCGTGATGAATTCGTTGTGGAGATGATTTCTTGCACTCGGATAGTGGCACTGTGCTGGAACATGTGCCGTGAGTCCGTGACTTATGGGTGGGCAGCCTGGCAGGCTGGTCGGGTGATTTACTCATGTAGTCATGTGGTGGGCCGATGCTATTTGACATTTTTGATACCGTCGGTCTCTAGGGATCATGCATTGCGATGATTTCGTCTTTTGAACGCCCTGTATATTTCATTTGAGGACAACCATTACGAATCACTTGTTTATATGTACGAATTACGAAATAAGTGCTTTATGGTTTATATTCATTACCACGGGCGTCAACGAAAAACAGTTTTTTTTAGAGGTGGATACTTACCTGGCAACTTCGTGTTTCGAAACACGACCATCCTACCTCGCAGGCTCGCATCGTGGACCAGCACGGGTCGGCCCTGTCGCCGAAGGGAGTGCGAGGGGTTGGTTGGACACTTGGACGTTGGGACCCAATCGTAAGACGACGTTGGGTTCGATCCAAGAGACGCAACACGCGGTTGCTCGGTGCCAACTCAAGCGGCCGTGTGATACAGGCGCGCGGCACGGGTGGGCGTACGGCGGCCTGCGCCACTGCGTGGGGCGTTCACGTCGGGCTTTCAGAGCAGCATGTGCCGCAAGCTGGCGCGAGACGCGGGCGGTCGGACGAACGGGCACGCACGCGCGCGCGCGCCCCGGTTTGTTCACTTTGTTGGCACAAAACTTCGCGTCGCGCTGCCACGGGCGGGCGGGCGCAGGGGTGCGGTGCGGGGCCCAAAGAGCTAGCGCGATGGGTTGCAGCTTGAAGGTTCCGACCCAGCCGTAGTACGTAAGGCGACGCTGGGCTCGATTGACCTAGCGTGCCAGACGGGTGGGGTGGGTGCAGGGCGTACTTGGCGAAGCCGCGCGCGGAAGATGCGTGGTGGGCGGCAGCACATGGCGATCTAGACTGGAGTGCCCGGCTCCAAATCTGGCCGCACAAAGCACTCGCATTTTTAAGATCTCTATGATTTACATCGTAGGATATGTGATATGCACTTCCTCCGCTGAGTCGCTGTGGCCCACAAGGCCACAACCACAAACAAACAATGGAAAGTGTTATGAAACCCGGGTTTTATGCGAGCAATTACTGGAATATCCCCCTTGGAGAGCGTGTGCGTGTATATATATATATATATGATAATTACTTAGGACACCATGATGCCTAGGCATCATAATCTAAAAAGGATATCTTTTCTATGTATTTTCATGCGATTTTTTTTAAAATTTTAAGATGCTGAGTTTAACCAGTTTACTAACTAGTTCAAACAAGTTTGAACTGAAATTCAAACCATAGTTTCCCTTTTTGATGATATTTTGGTTATAGGTATGTGCTGATTATATATATAAATCAGCAAAGCATGTTATCCAAACCCGTTCAAAATCTTTGAATTCGAGTATATTTTTTCAAAGATATGTGTTCCATTTGAATTGTTATAGATGGGTATATACCCTGAAACTGAATTTTTTGAAAATTATACTCGAACATGGCTTGAATTTGCGCATTTGAAATCATGGTGCCCCATTTTGGCTTCATATATATATATAGGAAGCCTTTTTCGTACTCCTAGGAGTACATACTCTCACCTCTAATATACCACTTAAATGAACGCTTTATACACCTTTATCACTTTCGGTATACTCTAATAATAATTCTAATATACTCCAATGCGACATGGTTGAAAACATTTCATCAGAGAACTTTATTTCTTTGCTACATACCCTTTTCCATATGTAAAACGAATATATAAACAAATTATGCTATAAATGGTGGACTTTGATGAAATATTTCATGGAACTCACTTTGGAGTATTTTATAATCAGTATTAGAGTTTACCCAAAAGGATAAAGAGGTATAACAACATCATTTAAACGGTATACTAGAGGTGAGAGTACGTACACCCAGGAGTATGAAATCATATATATATATATATATATATATATATATATATATCATTTAAAGGCAAAACTAAAGTCAAATTCTACAATACATAACATTTTAAGATTATCTCTACAAGATCCTACAATTATTTAATTATGGCATGAAAAAAATATTTGTTATGGACAATAATTCATACATCGGTATTTTGTACTATCTATGTGGTGTCTCTTCACAAAGATACATCTATATTCTCTCTCCTCTCCCCCTTATCCCCCTCGCATGTCAGCAAAAAATCTTACATAATAAAGTTCATAGACGGCTAACATCGTACCATTGCACATGCCCTTATGGTTCCACTGGTTAGTCTATAAATATGGTTTAAGGCTTCGTAACCGCAAAGAGAGAGTTGATATTCTAATAAAGTGCTCTTATTTTGCTATTTCAAACACTTGAGTTCATCTTGTGTCCATATGATTGTGATCCTTTGTGATAGATATATGTCAATACTGTGACGACTATCGAAATCTCAACACGTTATCAGCAGCCATGATGGCTCTTCAAACAGAGTATGTCGTTCATTATTTGTTGGCAATTAGATCGAGTTTCCTATTCTAATCACACCAATTTGATGTATATGGTCTACGTCACCTTCCAGAACCTGTTTGTGGTGATCTGGAATCAACATCTCCATCGATCTGGTGATGATTCCGTCACGCACGCCGAGAGCCTCATCTCCCATGAACTGCTCCCCGTCGAGAGCACCAAGGCAAAGCACCAAACACAATCCGGTACTGCCTCTTGAATCTCGATCCTCTCGGGTGTATAATTTAAATATTTAGATTGATCACATTAAAATAATATTGTTAGCTTTGTCGTAAGAAACACTTTCACAATATTATATTTCAATGATATTTTTTAAATGCATTAGTGTAAAATTAACCATCAAAGTTTAACCTTATAGACTGTAAAAAATTAACAATGACAAGTATTTAGCGAAGGAGGTAGTATGTGTTGAGATATAGCCGGACTCTTGATCTTGGTTCTTGAGATATATCCAGACTCTTGGTTTTGGTGGGTGAATTCCGAAACTGTCCTGAGCAGTTTTGGGTATAAATAAGTACTCTATTGTACAAGAGAATCAATCTATCAATCAATAAGAGTGACATCCCTATATCATGTGTTCATTTATTGCGATTGTTCTAGTACTCTTGATTGTCATTGATCTACAATGATCAGTTTATTATTCAACACGTTATCAGTACGAATCTCTCTGAGGCCAAATGTGAATTTCTGCCTGCATCAATCTACACTACATCACTATGTGACTGGCATTAAGCATCCAATCTACTGTAAGCCGCATGTAAGTTCGGAGAATACATGAATTAATCTCATCTGAGTAGTTTTTAATCCTATAGATTAATTACACTATTTACCTAGAAAAATCGAGCAATTAGGGTTTTAGATTCATTCTTGATGCTAGTGTTCATACAATCAATCTAAGAAAAAGGGTGCCGGCTCCACACTGCGCCTAGTAGTAAAATTCATTTCTGCATGTATGTCAACATTAACCTGACAACTCGATCCCTTGGAGTTGCTATTATCCAGCTTGAAGTTGGCGCCCCTGATCTTCTTGAAGCTGCCAAGTGTGCAGCTCTACACTTCCTAAGACACTATTTTCATGTGGACTTGAAGACCGAGTATTTGATGAAGAAGGATCCGCTGGCACTATAAAATTCCCTAAAAGAACACTATAAAATTCCCTAAAAGAACGCTATAACCAGCAAAGATCTATCCTGCTGATAGAAGCGTAGTACGAATAGACCCTCCTACGCTTCCAGGCTTCTAAAATTGTGGCAACATACAACTCTACCATGCACAAGCTTGTCTCTAAATTGCGTTTCTGTAACTAGAAAGTTACAGAAGCTGAGATCATAGACAAAATCTTATGTACCTTTCACCCCAATATGAGCATATGCAACAACAAAACCGTCGTGCTAAGAACTAGAGTACTCTAAGCTTATCTCCACTTTGTTAGAAGCAAAGTATGATGAACTCATGATGAAGAATCATCATATTTTTCCTAATATAACACAGACAATGTCTGAAATGTATGTCAATGCTCATCAGGCTAGCAATAGCCATGGCCGCGGAAAGGCCAAAGTCATAAAAGAAGAAAATGGAAGAATAGTGGAATACATCAGGGAAGAGGCAAGCCTCAGTGGAGAAGTGAAGGTAAAGAGTCAGTGAGCTTCCAAAAGCAAGACTCGCCCAACAAAGCCGCTTACCTTGCACAACCTGCTTTAGGTATGGATGCACTGGCCATTGGTCGCGCAACTGTCATACCTTGAAGCATTTGGCAGACGTTTCCATGCAATCTACTAGAAAAGTCAAAAAGACCAAAAGGAATAATGTTGAGGTATACTTCACCGTTCAATCTGTTGTTACATGGATGCTGAGAAGTGTGATGACATGGTTCTTGATTCTACAAAGAAGTTCCAAAAGGATCTTCTCGCATATGGAAATACTTCTTGGATATGGGAATAATTCTGTATTTTGCAATATGTTCATTATGCAGCAATTGCTTGATTGCTAAATAATACTTTTAATATAGAACAATGTATAATCTAACTGGGGAGGAGGAATATGTCTTGTAGACAGTTGCACCACAAATTCGATTATTAGGGAAACTACAAATTTTCAAGCTTTGGCTAAGAAAATGGAAATATTATGACTATCGTCGGAAGTGATGCACTCATTGTAAGCACCGGAAGAGCCATCATAATTCTCCTTATAGGTACTTATATAATAATAGAGAATGCTCTCTTATACCCTGAGTTCAATCATATTCAGTTAAGTTTCAAAAACATCCGTTTGAATGGTTTTCACATAGAGACAGAAAATAAGGATGGTACAGAATACCAACCTATGACTAAGTTTAACGGGTGCAAAATGATTCTATACTCCTGAGTGTATATACTCCCACCTCTAGTATACCGTTTAAATGATGTTATTATACCTCTTTATCCTTTCGAGTATACTCTAATACCGATTATAAGATACTTTAAAGTGAGTTCCATGAAAAATTTCATGAAAGTCCACCATTTATTGCATAATTTGTTTATATATTCGTTCTACATATGGAAAAGGGTATGTAGCAAAAAAATAAAGTGCTCTGATGAAATTTTTTCAACCATGTCGCATTGGAGTATATTAGAATTATTATTGGAGTATACCGAAAGTGATAAAGGTGTTTAAAGCACTCATTTAAGTGGTATATTAGAGGTGGGAGTACAGAAAAGGCTTCCTATATATATATATATATATATATATATAAACCTAAAGTTTATGTTGCAATGAAAACAATACTTAAAATACCCATAAATATTTAAAATATGGCATGATCGACTGCGTCATCCTGGGTTGAATATAACGAGAAAAATCATCAATAATTCTACTAGACATAGCATAAAAACTACGGACTTTCCTAGACCTAAAGACTTCTTATGCCCCGTTTATGCTAAAGGGAAACTTATAATTAGATCTTATTTTCTAAAAGTTAGGTAAGAATCACCAAGTTTCTAGAGTGAATTCAAGGTAATATTTGTGGATCAATATATCCTTTATCGGCCCCTTTAGATATTTTATTATACCAATAGATACTTCTACTAGATGGCCACATGTATTCTTCTCGTGTGTCACAGGGGTTTAAAAATCGCCGAAATTTCAGTCAAATTTTTCTGAAATTTCAGTCAATTTCAATTGAAATTTCAGTTTTTTCGAACACAAATTTACCGGATTTCAAATTTGGTTTTTGTGTTTCTGCCAGATTTTGACTAAAATTCTAGAATCTCGCTAAAATTTTGGATTTCAACCGTTCCGAGATGCGGTTGAAACCTTACTAGTACACCGTGGATGATACCATAATAACCTCTATGGCGACAGATCAAATGGATGGAACGACCAAACATTACGATGACGTTTGTTGTTCTCTGAAAGCAGGAGATAAGCACAAATCCAGATGTAACTATCTGAGCAAACACTCGTAGTGATAAGATACTCGGTTCGTATTCGACAGGGATTTCACGCAGCGTATCTGAAGCTCTGAGCTCATTACTAGGAAGTGGAAAAAATGTACTATCAACCAACATTTCA
Source organism: Otatea glauca (assembly GCA_036346275.1). NCBI lineage: Eukaryota > Viridiplantae > Streptophyta > Magnoliopsida > Poales > Poaceae > Otatea > Otatea glauca. The sequence goes on from CM070714.1 coordinate 47,830,428, forward strand.
TATGTTCAGAACTAAGAACGCATTCATCGTACTACATGAATCCACCACATTACATTAGAATCGTAATTATCCTGCAAGACTGAGAACAACACTAGTGCAATTTGAAGGTGCTCCCTCATTCATTTCCGTTTGGCTCCACTCATTAGCTCTCATCAGTGCAAACCAAGTGAAAGTAGCCGCAAGAATCTCATTTTCGCCTATCCTTGGCCCTTTTAAATGTTTTCTTGCCCTTGTTCTTCCACTTCTGGTTGCCTCCTGGAGTTCGGGTCTCCTGAATTTCCCTCACCTTGCGCATCCTGCATTTGAATGAACATTGATGACAAATTCAATTTCAGAAATTCCTAGTAACACGGAAAAGATACATTCTGTACAGGCCTTTTAGTTCTAATAATCCACTACAAAAAGATCTGTTTTCCTCTTTTCTCAGATTGGAGTTAACTTGGGATGTATTACAGATAGAATCTATCACAGAAAAAAGAGATACCTACTTCAAAACTAGTACAATGATTAATGCACTGGGTTCTCGCTGCAGAACCTCAATTCCAAATCACAGTCACAAGGATCTATAGTCTATTTTTAGAATATTGTTCTTGTGTTGTATAACTATGCATGAATTCTTAGATAAATAGATACTAAAGGCCATATGCAATAAATACACAAAAACTTGTATTGACAACAAGAACAAAGTCGGTGAGTCTTCAGTATCAACCCCATGTAGGTAGAAAAGTAAGATGAGCTTACCTGTAGTTCTTAAGAGATTGATCAGATAACAGCTCATCAGCCAACGTTGTCTTCTGCTCCTTCTTTGTGAGCCTACTTGAGAAGAACTCAGATGCAGGCTCAATAACTGTGCCAACCTAAATCCAATATCGAAATATTCAGCATATCGGCTACTGGTGAGCATTTACAAGTTTTCAACAGACTGAGAAGATTTAAATGTTAATAAGGCTGACTGATTTGATTACTTACTTGGAAGTACTTAGGAAGGGCCTTGGACTTTCCTGCCCTCTTGAAGTGCCTTTTAGGGTCCATTACATGCCTCAGCTGCAAAACATATGGTAAACATATTATTCCTTACGCCACAAAAAACAGAGAAACTCAAGCACACATACCAATAGAGTAGACAGTCCCAACCAACATCATGCATTCAACATTTACATTGCATCACAATTCTCAAGTAGAGCTATTCAATTTTGTTTAAGTAAAACAGTTTTCATCTGATTGTAATGCCATCAGATTATGCTCCAAAGATGGCACACGTCATCAAGCGAACACAGATTGCATATGAAGAGTTTGCATATGAAGAGTTCACTAAATTACGGATGCTAGCTTCATCATTATTTTCTCTTCTATTTGGTCAATACAAAAGGAAAATGCTTCTGTTTTGTTGCAGCAAAATGCTCTACATTCACTCTACTACAAACTAATCCGATGGCAGCTGTTGAATGATGCTGTTGTTTGTCCTATCAACATTGCCTTCCTAAATTTTCAAGAGCTAGTTCTATGTTTTCCAGAGGCACATAATACAATCTCGTACTTTCTACCAGGGTTAGAAATCTCGGCGAGATTTCGCGAGACCTCGTTTTCCGGAGCTAGACGAAATTTAAACTCTCGGCCGAATTCGGAAATTCAAAAAAATTGATTTGCTACAGTAATCTCGTACCGGCCGGTATCTCGCCATTTTTGAACGAAATTTGATGTTTGACCATCGGATTTGATCGGAAATTGATCAATAACCCTTAAGAAAGTCATCTTCTATGAAAATTTGTTGAAAAAACAAAATTTTGAGATATTTTTAAAAAAAATCAGAAACACTGTCAGATTTTTATAAAATTGTACGTGCTTTATCCTGATGTGAAAAATTTATGGTACAATCCTAAGAAGTGTAGTATCATACAGAAAAATTTTCAAAATAATTGAACCTCATTTGTTATCTTTAAAAAATCAAAAACAGAATGAACATAATTGGGACAGTAACATTGCCAAAATTTTATAAATTTTCTCGAGTGTGATCATGATCCATAATTTTTATGAGAGTTTAAGAATTGACTCAGTACCATTCTATAAAATTTGCAAAAAAATTTAAACTTCTTTTGTTTGCTAATCAAATCTATGTATGCATTGAACTTCATTTGTTATATTTCAAAAATAAAAAACAGAAAGAACATAAATGGTACACTGCACTTGTAAGAATTTTATAAATTCACTAGAGTGTGATCATGATTCTAAATTTTTATGAGATCTTAATAATTTCCTTAGAACCCTTATGCAAAATTTTCAAAAAATTTAAACATTTTTTTATTGCTAAAGCAATCTATGTATTGATCACCAGGCTTTTATGAGGAAGTAGCAATCTCAGAATTTTTGGAATTTATTGAAGCTTGATCATCGATGAAAATTTTATAGAAACATTTATGATAAATCAGGACCATCTACAAAAATTTTCAAAATGTTCTAACGTGGTTTGTACTATTTTCCATTTGGTTGAAGTTTGCCGGTAAAGCTTTTATCAGTACAGTAGCACTGTCCGAATTTTTAAAAATTCATGAAGTTTGATCATCATCTGAAAATTTTATGGGAACATTAGTAATGCATCATAACCATGCACAAAAAATTTCAAACTTTTATAACGTGATTTGTTTCTTTTTTTCAATCGGTTCAAACTTGCTGGTCAGTGTTTTATCAGGACAGTAGCAATGTTTGAATTTTTAAAAATTACTCAGATCTGATAATTATCTGAAATTTTTATGGGAACATAACTGATGTGTGAGGAACATACAAAAAAAATCAAAATTTTTGGACTCCGTTTGACCCCGTTTATTCGCTGCCCAAATTAACCGAGATCTCGGTAATTTGGGCGATATCTCGGTAATCTCGGTTTCAAAAAAACCAGAATTCAAATTCAAATTTTATATTTCGGCCGGAATTTGTTCGAAATATCGAGATCTTGCAGAGATTCCGTTCTCCGGTCACACGGACGGTATTTAGACCGGTATCGAGATTTCAAACCTTGCTTTCTACTACTAATAAGAACACGGAAGTGTGACACCATACCTGCAAAATCTCAAGATCTTTCTTCAACTCGGGAGTGATGCTCGGCGCCGGCATGTCGAACCTGAAAAACGAAGCAGCGAATCATAAGCGCCCACCCATCAATCCTACCATGTAGTCATCAATAAACAACCGGAAAGATTCAAGTTTCTAAGCGCGACGCAACTCACCAGCCCTTGCCGGTGGTGTCCTTCACGCTCTTTCTGGCCAGCTTGTTGACCTTCCTCGGGTCCCTCGGGGGCACGAAGAGCCCGTCCACGAGCTCCTTCCCCGGCTTCCAGAGTGACTCCTGCGCGTTGCTTGCGTTCGGCCCCGAGTCCTTCTTACTACCGCTGGTCGTCGGCAGGGATGGCAACTTGGGCGCCCACGACAGGCCGATCGGCGCCACCGCCGCCTCCGACATCGCTCGTCTCCTGTCTGTGGACTCAGATACCTACCACGTTTCCAATCTCGGTGTTGGATTAAGCGGCGGCGGTGTCTGCGTGCGTGCCGCGGGGGGTGCGGGTGTGGCGCGGCGGGGTAAGCGGGGAAGGAGGAAAGCCACAAGGCGGCGGCGCTGGAGCCGTCGATGGGAGGGACAAAAGAGTAGTAGGGCTAGCCGAGTGTGAAAGAGTAGCAGATGCAGAGCTTTTGGGCTGGGGCATTGGAGGTTTTTGTGGTCCGGAAATGAACTTTCATGGGCCGTCGCAGTTTAAATCAAGTGGTCCGACTGGTGTTATTCAAATACGAACCAAACCACTGCGTTGCACTTAGAGATGGCAACCGGTGGAAGAATTTCTCTATCAGAACTCAGAAGATAGGTATATAGATTTTTGTTTACAGAGGATATATAAAACTAGATGCCGACCGGGCCCGCGCGTTACTGCGAGCGAAAAGAATCATTGAGAGGCAGAGATTTTAACAAAGAGAGCGAATTTGTTTCGGGAATACCTCGGAAAAAAGGAAAAAGAAAGCGCCGATCTCCGTAAAAAAATATCTCTTCGATTTTTTTAAAAAATATTTATGCAAAAAGTTTTAAAAATACAGTAATCTAATTTTTTATGGTAGTTCAAGCATGCTCTCAGACCCTTCACAAAAAAATTCTAAAATTTACAAATTTAGTAGCTCAACTAAATTAGTGAAGTTACTCTAAATATGTTAGCAGCACTGTCAGATCTTTAAAAAATTGCATAAGTTTGATCATAACCTAAATTTTTTACAGTAGTGTAGGCACGCTCTCAGGGCCCTTCCCAAAAATTTTCAAGAACTTACAAATTCGGTAGCTCATCTAAATCAGTGAAGCTGCTTTAAACGCATTAGCAGCACTGTCAGTTTTTTTTCAGAACCGCATAAGTTTGATCATGACCAGAATTTTTGACAGTAGTGTAGGCATTCTCTCAGATCCCTTATGAAAAAAATTCAAGAATTTGTAAATTTAGTAGCTTAGTTAAAGTAGTGAAGTTGCTTTAAATGCATCAGTAGTATTGTCAGATTTTCTAAAAACCGTAGGAGTCTGATCATGATCTATTTGTTTAATGATAGGTTAGGCACGCCCTGAATACCCTCCTAAAAAATTTCAAAAATTTACATCTAGTAGGCCAACTAAATTAACGAAGCCGATGCTAAAAATTCCCGAAAATCCAACAAAAAAATGCTTTGGCTAGGATTTGACCTGGAGACATCACGCACAGGCAGGAAAGCTTTTGCCAGCCGAGCCAAGCGGTATTTGTGAAGTATGTTGTGCAATAATATTTTGAGTCGATGGTAAAGTTTACTGTATAATCTTCAGAAAAAATGCGCCACGTGGCGGCGCACGCGTGTGGCGGCCGTACCTCCCCCACAAATAGAGATATATATATAGATTTTTGTCTCCCTTAAATTATATGGGGATAGAAACAAAAATGTTTCTTTTATTTCTGGTATACCACCGATATGTATAGTTATAGTCATGTACATGTAGATTGATACATTTATATATCTAAATCATATATATTTTTACTCTAGTTTTTATGTGTTTGCATAATATGTACCATATAATTTTTTTAATATTATTCTATCATTATAACGATATGATAATCTCAAGAAATTACGTCCACGTCATTTGATTTTAGGTTTTTATTGAGGCGGGACGATGATAGAAGGTTTAGGGCAAGGGCGAACTGGGTAGGGTGCAAGGTATGCACCGGCACCCTTTAAAAAATCTGAAAAATGATATGAGATTATTTCTTTAATGGATTAAATTTGTTAATTGAATTGATTTTGATTTTAGTGATTTAGGATTTATAAGATCTTAGAACTATCTGTATTGTAATTTTATTAAATTTTAAATATATATGTTGGATTTATAATATTATAAAACAATTGCAAAAAATTGTAGAGTTATGCATATAAAATATACATCCTTTTAAAAATTTTCGGTTCGGTCACTCATCCGGAGTATATCCCGTTGCCATCCTACTTGCACGTGTCATCGAGCGCGATCTTCTGGCGTTTGCCCGCTGGATGCTGCCTACCAGCGGCCGTGGACAGCCTACGCGTCGCGCTCACCGAGCAGCCGAATCCCGGAGTGAGTTGCTCCAAAGACATCACCTTCGGACCCACGCGCGCTGCACGTTCCCCCGACCGAACACATGCCAATTTCTCTAGAGCGAGCGCGAGAGAAAGAGACCGTACAGCTGCGGCATGGCAAGGGTTTGGGGAGAGAAGCGCGAGCGAAACCAACCAGGAATCCGAGCCCCAAGCGAGATTGGAAGCTGAAACGATTGAACCATAGTAAATACTCCGTCCGTCTAAAAATATAAGACGTATTTTAATTTTGTTCAAGGATTAAGGTTACGTTGAAATTAAGAAAGATACGAGAGAAAATGATTTAGATATCCCTATTTAATTGTCTTGGAAGAAAAGATATATACTTTGTGTGAGTGGTAATGAATAAATGCATATGGTTGAGAGAGAATAAATAGAGGTATAAAAGGAAAAATCTCATTAAATTTACATAGAAGACTTATATTTATAGAAACCTTGGATAGCCCATTTAAAAAAGATATCTCAATTAAAGATACATCAAACACCAGAAGTCCCTTTAAGATGATGGCATCAGGAATCTTTGTGAGCTTGTTATCCCTAAGGACCAACTCCTGAAATAGGGAATAATTTTTAGACAGCATTATAAAATCATTTCTCTATTTCCACATAGGGCAAGGCAACACGCAGTAAAGCGAATTATTTTGTCAGAACGCATGAATAATTCAACTCTCACTAAAATTAGAGCAGTAGCATAGAAGTTCAAGAATCAAGAGTAAAACTGAAAATGGACTTTGAAGCCTATGTGCAATGTGTTTAGTACAACATGCTACGGTGATCTCAAGCTTGCTCAAGGATAAAGGGGTGCCCCAACTCTCATTGTGGCAACAACTTAGACAAGTGGTGAAAGACTTATGCCAATCTCTGCAACAAAACTTCTGTAAAAGCAAGGAAGGAGAGGTCATCAGGAGGAAGCACACGGCGATGAGGGTGATGATGCCGAGGGCGAGGGGGTCGCCACCGGGAGGGGGCGGATGGCGGCCGCACGACTGCTGTTGGGTGAATGACGGGGACAGCGGCGGCGGGCGGTGGCGCGGCGAGGAGTCGGCGGTGACCTCCAACATCGGGACGGGACTGGTCTCGAGGTCGAGTTAGAGTTTTAGGCTAGACGGCGAATGGGGTAGGAAGAGGAATAGACGAGGAAATTGTGATACATGCGAGTCTTTGTTGTGTGGAGGAAGGTGTGGGCTTCGGTTTGGGTCAGTCTCTTGCAATCTTCAGTCCAATATATGGGTGGGAAGAACAGATTACTACCACCAACTCTTAATTAGAAATAGTAGAGATATCATTTAAAAAATAAACTTTACTAGTCATGTGTCCGTGCGTTGCAACAGAAACTCGATTTACGATAAAAAAAATTATTTGCAAAGAGCACTAATTTTAGTTATGTTTCAATAGTAAGAAATGCTTGTTCCTCCGAAGAGATTTGAGAGGGAGAGCTAAGCGCGCCGAATTGAGAGAGGGAGGGGTGTCGCGGGGTTAAAATAGTTTGAGATGAAAAACATTATGACGGGAGCGGTTCGGGTTGCGTGAGCTCGTGAGAAGACGAGAGGAAGGGGTGGGACTATCGGATTAAATCCTCTTCTATCTTAGCCGTTCATATCAGATTCAACGAATTAGGTACTCAAGAGGAGAACGGACCGTCACCAACTCCTAATTAGAAGTAGTAGAGATAAACTTAGATAAGGGAGTAATAAATAAATATAGTAAATTGGGCTCCCAAATACGGAGCCAGAAACTCCTGGCGCCCTACGCGCGCGCGCGTTGTTGCACCGAACCGCCGCGCGCCTAGCAAGGGGCACGAGCGCCACCGCCCCATGGGGTCGCTGCCGGCCACCGTGCCGCCGGAGCTGCGGTCGCTGCGGTCGACGCTGGACCAGCGAGGGCTGCGGGACCCGCTGCTCTCGTTCGACTGGGGCGTCCCCTCCGCCGCTACCGGCAAGGCGCGGGAGGGGCGGCTGCGGCGGGCTGCGGACGCGGTGCGCGCGGCGGCCGTGGAGATGTGGGCGTTCGCGCGCAAGGACCCGCGGAAGCCGGTGTTCGCGGCCAAGGTGGCCACGGCGCTCGCGCTCATAACGCTGCTCGTGTTCCTCCGCGAGCCCAGAGACATTGTCAGCCACTCCGTCTGGGCCATCCTCACCGTCGTCGTCGTCTTCGAGTTCAGCATCGGTGCGTTTTCTTGACTGGGTGTCGCGATCCTTCGGGCTAAAAAGATGCGTGATTTTGCATGTGCTCATGCATGGATGTATCTATTTGTTGATTCGTTTTCCTGGTTCGGGATAAATTCCTGAAACGCTCTCGATCGATCTGACTAATCTTGCAATTAGGAGACCCTTTTTATGCGATACTACAATTGTCAGTTGTGAACTTCGTTTCTTTTCAGTGGCCTGTGATATCACACGAGTGAATTACGTGGTAGAGTATTTATACTAGTGTGACTTTTTTTAACATTGAAACTTGATACACGACGGTGATGGTGGAAACAAACATGTCTTTTGGGTGGTTCATGTTTGGCAGTGGTAGCATGTACATGGTTACTGACAATTGGAGAAGACCTAGGCAACCCACAGATTAAGATATTGGTGTTTGTGTTTGTTTATCTTGTTCACTTGTAGAATAGGTTTTTATTGTGTATGCTGAGATGTTTAGCATCAAATTGAAAATGACCATGTGTGGGCTTCTTAGAAATTGTTCAGAGAGAATTCTGAAGGTGTAATGAATATATGTGCTGGTGAAACACTTCGCACCGTTGTGTCATACTGGTAAAATATGTCACGTTCTGTAACGTTGCTGATATGCATAAGCAGATGGTGCCAAGTTTGAAGACCTCTTAATAGTTAACGCCGTACCTACTGTTAACCGAAGAAACTCTTCTGTTTTATTTACCAGGTGCTCTCGTACAGTGTACGACTGCACGCATATTCAGTGGCTAATTCCGTTTTTTGTTACACAGGTGCAACCTTGAGCAAAGGGCTTAACAGGGGACTTGGAACTCTTACTGCAGCAGGGCTTGCTCTAGCAGTTGCTGAATTGTCCACACACATGGGAAAATTCGACATGGTGGTTCTTATCATAAGCACTTTCGTTGTTGGTGAGTATTGAGAGATGTTGAAATCATTCTGTACATAATGTATTTATTTACGTTGGAACGTATCTGATTCTTAGTTTGTTGCTTTTATGCTTTCTGATTGCTAGCATTCTGGGCAACCTTGGTAAAGCTGCACCCCAAGATGAAACCATATGAGTATGGACTTCGTGTCTTCTTGCTGACTTTCTGCTATGTCACTGTTTCTGGATACAATACGGGGAAATTCACTGGTACGGCCATAAGTAGATTTCTACTGATTGCAATTGGTGCTGCCGTCAGTCTGGGAGTCAATATAGGCATACACCCAATCTGGGCAGGAGAGGATTTGCACAACTTGGTCGCAAAGAATTTTGCTGGTGTCGCAAAATCCTTAGAAGGTATGACCATCCAACATCAGAATTGTTTTGGGGTACTTGCCAGGTTGCATGAATAGAATAGGCTTGATTTGTAGCTCAAATGTGAAAACCACTTTGGTTGTCCTTGTCCATTCTAGGATGTGTTGATGGATATCTAAAATGCATGGAATATGAAAGGGTTCCTTCAAAGATACTCACATACCAAGCTTCCGATGATCCTCTGTATAGTGGATACAGGGCAGCTGTCGAGGCATCAGCACAAGAGGAAACTCTGGTCTCTTCTTGCTCCAGATGCAATTCTTCTAGGATTATTATTTTTCTTGCATTTTAACAAGGTGCTTTCCTGTGTTTGCAGTTAGGATTTGCTATATGGGAGCCACCACATGGACCTTACAAAATGATGAAATATCCTTGGAGGAGCTACACTAAAGTTGGTGGAGCGTTAAGGCATTGCTCCTTCGCAGTCATGGCATTGCATGGGTGCATACTTTCAGAGATTCAGGTTTGTGCATCTCATGGCAGCAACAAATGCTCTACTGAATTCCGAATCTCCTAACTGTTTTTCTCTTATCGACTTTAGGCGCCACGGGAGAGCAGAAAGGTTTTCAGTGCTGAGATTCATAGGGTGGGCAAAGAAGGCGCCAAAGTGCTGCGCGAACTCGGGCAGAAAGTCAAGACCATGACAAAACTGAGCTCTTCAAACATCCTGTCAGAAGTCCACCTCGCAGCCGAGGAGCTGCAAAAGAAGATCGATCAGAAGTCCTACCTCCTCGTCAACACGGAACGGTGGGAAGCCATCAGGCGGCACGAAGGCATTACCAAGGGTGAATTGCCCGAGCACGCCGCTACCAATCTCGTCAAAGTGCACAAGTCGAACAGCTTCGCTTCCAACTCATCCCTCGCCAGGTTCCAGCAGCAATCGCCCTGGCCCGTTCGGCAACCGTCCCATCCGAGCTTGCCGTTCGAGGTTAGGGAATCGGGAACGTACGAGAGCGCGAGCGCGTTGTCGCTGGCGACGTTCGCTTCGCTTCTCATCGAGTTTGTTGCTCGGCTCCAGAACCTCGTTGATGCGTTTGAAGAGTTGAGTCAATTGGCTGACTTCAAGGATCCTGTGGAGGAACCCTCTGCGGCCAGCAGGGAGAGCGGTGGTGGTGCTTTAGCCAGAATACGCGGTTTTTTTGGACTGAAGAGTTGATGCAGATGGCAAGAGATTAACCTAGCTAACCAGTTTTGTATGAGGTGAATGGGTAGCCAGATGTGTACACTAACCCATCTTCGGAGGTATACGAGAACTCGATCCCCTGCTGGTGGACGGTTTAGTTTGCTATCGGTGAAGATGCCCGGCCATGTAGGAGATCTTGACATGTAATTTACCTACATGGTTTTTCAGTTGCCATGTAAATACGATCTACTCTTGGTTGCAAAATATGTGAATGTGTCGTAGGATGCTCTCTCATGCAATGAAAGGAATTACAATGCACCATGCATGGATCCGTGATCTTGCAGCACGAAGTTATAACCATAAGGTCTAAGCTTGTTAAAACAACATACAAACCTACAATTCATGAGTAAATTATCGGACCATTTCGCAACACTATAGCTACGAAATTTTTGAACGTTCTTGACTTCATTATAGGTTTGATTTACAGCTGAATAATACACACATTGCTTCTTAGGTATACAACACAATACTCCATTTAGTCACAAATACATGTCATTTTGAGATACGTGCGATCAAACTTTCAAAAAATTGGCTATCGATATCTTCTTAATTATTTAAATTGGATAAAAAAAATCATACGTAAAGATTTGTCTCGAAAAGTATTTTCATAATATTATAATTTTATTAGTTGTTATAACTATATTACAATACAAATTTGAGGTCGAAGTTACACTTTGAGGACCGTGCTAATATCCAAAACAACGCGTATATATTGCAAACAAGTAGTAGAACAAACTGCGGGATTTATGACTGTCGCCTCTAGAGGAGATAGTGCTCATAACAGCAGCAGCTATTCAATAAGCAACTCTAATGGTATTCTCTATTTACATATGTTTATTGTGCAATGCTAGTCAGAGGAAGAAGGGAAAGCCCTTTTGTGTTTGTGGCTTGGTGCAGTCTGAATTAGCCCATCCAATCTGCCTCCGTTGATTATCATACACAACTAACTTGCCGCGCAGAGAAACATCTGCATGGGAAACCAGGAAAGGATCATTACAAGTTTGAAAAGGTCAACCATCTACATTATACAGCCAGAAATATGAATGGATAGAAAGAGAAAGTGCAGGTGATAAGAAGAAGCCCATCCATACCTCCGACTATTATTGTTGACCCGTGATTAATATCCGTTCCATTGAGCAGCCCAAGGCAGACATTGCCTTTATCCTGGAAAAGGTCCAACAAGAAAAACAGATGCAGGAATTTCAGCATAGAACTCATGTTAGAGATGCCAATAGATGATAGAAGACCTAACGATAATGTATGAAGAATGCATCAAGACTTACACTAATGATCAAGTAATCATCTGGAAGAATGGTGAATGTTCTCGGCATGACAAACCATCGTTTACCAAAATGAAGGTTCAAGGGCTTGAAGAACTGTTTGACATCTTCCAAATACCTGAATATCACAAGATCATTAGGAAGATGGAATAGTTTCTTTTCGGGAGAGTTGCCTGTCAAACTTCCTCTATGAAGAGGCTATATATTGTTATCCCATTGCTTTACCTCACAGGAAAATCGGCTTTCAAGCATAAAGGTAATGTGCGATCTGAGCTATCTTGGACAAAACTGGGGGAGACATATTCAATCTGTCAAATTAGAAGAAGTTAGTAAAATGAGATTGAATAGATCCATCCTTATGAACAAATTAATAGCAATACTCACAGAAGCAATAAGGTTTCTGTATATATCATTTGGGAGGTATGTATATGAGCTTCCGCTGTCAAAAATCACTTGAATCGGGTTTCCTGCCTGCCCACGCATACTGACCTGCTGATCTCCGTAATTTACTTTCTGCACTTCTGTGTGATATAAGTTACTGGCAGTACCCCAAAAAAAAATCATTAAGGAAAGTGGAAGAAATTGGTCAAAGATTTTCAAGGATTGGTTGCAATGAAAGTGCAAGATAATTCTGCTAAAGAAGATGTAGGATCTAAAAGGAAAATGATGAACATGGCAATACATGCAATTACACTTTCACAAAAAGGATGGGACTTACTCTGAACCACTTCGAATAAGAGCCCATGTCATTCCCCATCGGGGTACATAATCATCACCCAGAAACATATACCCTCCACCACTTGGTTCTCTAGTAATACAATGACCAAAAACATTGGAAATAATCCCATGCCTGGCCAGCTGACTAGGAAGGCTTATTGCTGCACCGCTAAGACCAAGGATCCCATCAGTCTTAGCTGGTGAGGCCAAAAGCTGGCCTTGCTGATCATATGCACAGCTACATTTGATAGACAGCAAACAGTTAGATGATTTGACATCATTTGTTCTAATGCATCACGCATGTACAAGAGATCCACCGTTACAAGGTTTGAAATGTACCCAAAAACAAAGTCTAGTTTTTCCCTTCCACCATTTGTAGCAATCAGATGCATATCATCCCTTGCAAGGACACCCATAGAGGAGCTTTGATCTGCATATTCAATCTCATAGTCACATTGCTTGCAAGTCTCACAGTAGTTCTGGATGCCTTGCAACTCTTGACATAACAAATCCCTGGGAGGGACTATCTTTTCTTTTGCTGGCTTATATAAAGGATGAGGTCCCTGCGAATGTGGCGCATATTCATTAGAGAGCAGCACAATAAACTTGGAAAGAATAGTGAGACTAATTACAAATTAATAAAGAGAGCCATATTAGTTTTTTATTAGTAAGATATCCATATTACTGAAGTAGAGATCCTTGCATAGTTTAGGTAAAGCATGTTGTTGGAATTAGAATGGAAATTGCTTATGTTTGATTGCATACTTTGGCACAGTTTGTGCATGGTGCATCACACTGGATCCATGTCAAGTCGCTTCCAGTATCAACATCAAGAAAATATGGTCTTGGTGGATTGCCAACAAAGATAGATGTGTAATACTGTCTGCAGTTGATGTAAGATAATATTAGCCTCAATAGTCTAAGCATGGCATATTAGTATCCCTTCTATTGTGTACCAAAGACTATTAGACACATTAACATAAATGATAGCCACTTTTTTATGGATAAAGAATAGCCAATTGGAATATATAGTTTGCTAAAGAGGCTAGCCTAAACTAAATATGTTGGATACTAAGATGTTAATAACAGCCTGCATATAAAAGGTATTCCAGCTTTGATGGATACTCATCACATCCTGCAACAGTACAACTAAACTAAGACTGCATCTTGAATTCTTGAAGTATCTAAGAAACAAAAAGGCTAGTAATTTAACAATAGCCAAACTTCTAAGCCGGTTTTTAGCACTTACTAAATCTAAATATAAACACATCATTTAAACCCAGTTTTGTCATATAGGCATTCAAAGGGATCTAGTTTAGCCATATTTCCCCAAGCCAGATCCATGGAACACAATCAAATTGCATTTGATCATCAAAAGCACCCTCCTTGCCCCCAAACTGAGTGTAAACAAATTTCCCTTGAATCATAACGCAAAAGAGCAATATAGACGCTTAAATTAAATCAAACTCATAAGCAATTGTTACGCACCCATCGGGGAACACATTGCCCTTGATCGGGAGCAGTGCCGTCGAGTTCGTCCCCGCCGCCGCTGCCTTCTTGACCTCCAACTTGTTCCTGGCATTCCTGGCCGCGAGCTTGACGTCCCCGAACTCCCGCAGCGCACGCCCCTGCCGCGCCTTGGGGTACAGCGGCAGCAGGAACGACTTGGTCTCGTTCCTCTCCTTCTGAGCCTCCTCCTCCATCCCCAAGAACTGCACGGCCACGTCCGAGTACAAGCAGTAGTACGCCGCGACGGCCAGCGCCCCCAGCACGAGCACCATCGCAGCCACCCGCCGCGGCGAGCCCACCCACCTCGATCGCCTGGCCTCCGCCGCCGCGGGAAACATCACCGGCGCCGGAGGCGGGGGCGGAGTCGGGTCGGCGGGGTCGTCGGTGTAGGTGAAGGCGGTGATGGTCTTGCCCTTGGAGGGCTGGTCGGGGGGAGGAAGCGAGATGATGACCACGCCATGGAGCTGCGGCGGCTCCGGAGCGGCCGGGGGTGGCGGCGGCGGCATCTCCGGCGAGATCCCGGCGGCACTCCGGGGAGGTCAGAGGCGGCGGAGAGGGCAAGCCATGGAAGGGAAGCGAGGACGGAATCGGAAACTGGCCAAGGAACCAAATGGAATTGGCTCGGGTTGGTGGTTTTGGTGTGCGGCCTTGGAGCTCTGCGCGCTGTGACTGGCTCGTTGACTTTGACTTTCTAGACGAGGGGTAAAGTTGGAATTTTTGGTGGATAATTCTTCGAGCCACTGTGATTCTTAATCGTTAGCGACGCGGATAGGCTTACGCATGGAAATAACCGCGGTGGAAATTCCTGAACGGTGACATCGCATCACACCTCAGAAAAGCACCGGTGACATGAAAACGGCGTCACATGAGAAGCTTCTTAACGTGCTGTCTAGTATCCACACAACGTCTCTAAATAATACGTACAATAATTATAATTAATATGTATAATAAAATACAAAAAAAGATATGCAATGTCCTAAAACAAATTAGAACTATAAAACTTCTCACTGAAAATTAAATGAAAACCATAGGTATAGAGATAAGGTATGGTTTCAACTACTAGTATCTGAATCAAGCAAATTCGTGGTGTTACAATATTGCACGTTTGAAGGAAAAATAATGACAACATTAAAAAATGACTGTTGCAACATTTTACAATTTCACATGCAACAATTAGAATAAATATTTGCAACAAATTAAGAATCACAACCTCTATTGCAACAAAAAGAACGACCAGATACAACAAATAAGACAACCGCTACAAACAAAAACAACTTGATATAACTTTTCAGAGGATGAATTGCAAACAAAATAAAACACTTTATACAACAATTTTTAAAAGGGTGCTGCAACAATTTGAGAAAATGCTTGTACCAACCAACCAGATCGTAGTGCAACCCTGGTACGTCGGGATCTCCTTCGCCATCGCCCACGCTCCTCTAGTGCAACTCCTCCTTTGCCACACATAAATCCTAGCGGCCGCAACAGGAGCGCAGTTCCCTCCCTACCTCAACCACACACTACTGGTTGGGAGGTGGATCTCATACCAAGCAGCAAAGCTATAGATCTGAGATTGGAGTGATCAAGGGGAGCACGACACATTCGAAGAAAAGCGAGGTGGATTTGAGGGTGAGTGAAGAGGACACGAAAGAGAGGATCTGTGGCTCTAACTGCCGGCAAGCCGTTGGAAGGAGAGAAAGAGTGCAATTGTAGTAGAAAATGGGGATAAAGGTGTAAATATGATCTTTTTTCGAGGCAAAGAAGTCAAGTAGAAATATATATATATATATATATATATATATATATATATATATATATATATATATATATATATATATATATATATATATATATATATATATATATATATATATATATATATATATATATATGAAAATGATTCCATACTCACAGGTGTACGTACCCCCACCTCTAGTATACTGATTATAAGATACTCCAAAGTGAGTTCAATGAAAAATTTCATTAAAGTCCACCATTTATAGCATAATTTTTTATATATTCACTTTACATATGGAAAAGGGTATGTACCAAAAAAATAAAGTGCTCTAATGATTTTTTTTAACCATGTCGTATTGGAGTATATTAGAATTATTATTGAAGTATACCGAAAGTGATAAAGATGTATAAAGTATTCATTTAAATGGTATATTAGAGATGGGAGTATGTACTCTTGGGAGTACGGAAAGACTTCCTATATATATATATATATGATTTGATGAGATTACTCGCACTCGCGAAGTACCCAGTGAGTTAGTGTGTGAGGCTCTGAGACGTCCGACCGAAGCGTGTGATCGGAGTATCGGACGTTAGAGCATCTCCAAAAGAACTCTCCAAAAGCCAGATTTAGAGAACTCTCCAAAAAATGCCTCTCCATATCTCCTCCCTCTCCAACAGCACTCTCCATATTACACTCTCTATTTTCTCTCTCCTATATTCTAATCATATTCCACATAACCGTCATAACAACAACCATTCCCGGTAAATTCAAACGGCTATATTTGAATACAGAAATTTAAAAATTGAAATTTATTGTGATGACCACATTGTTACGGTTATCTTTGAACGGGTAAATTCGAACGGCTATATTTGAACATGGGAATTTTAAATTTGAATTTTCCTGTAACAGTCATGTTGTAATGGTCATTATTAAAAGTATTGTACTGAGTGAGTCATCTCTATGATCCTCATAGCGGCCTCCATATGTGGCCCGAATTCATCGATTCATTAGCTTAACGATCCATGTCATCGACATCTATTCCAACAAATCAACAACCGACTTAACGAGCTTCTCTCGAGATGGCGGTGCGAGTTCGTAGATCAAACACTTGTTGTGTTGACTTGCCATGAGACATCCCAATTTCCACTTCTTTGACCCCAACTCGAATGCCATACCTCGCCTCTAACTGTAGGAACATGTGCATCTCTATTGGAATCTGAGACTGTCCCTTGCATCTCGTCGCTGTCTGCACCTCCCATTTCAATATCAATGTCCTCATAATTATGTCACCGTGAGATCTTCAAGAGATCATCACCAATATCGAGATCATCTTCCACTTTTGAAGCACCAGTTGGTTCCTCTTCTACCTCCCTAGGACGGTTCACTGGTAGAGCTCGTACTTCCTCTTGTATATGTGCCCAGAACTTGTGTTTGGAAGGCTGTACCTTGGTACAGAAGACTTCTACAAAATTATCCAGACATCCTTGGTCATAGACATTAGGCCTGCTATCTGATCTATATCGGAAATTCTCATATGTGGTCTGAAAAACCAAAGTGCCTATATTAGAGATTAGGAGTGGTGTACTAGTACTACAAAGGAAATATTTGTTTTCATTTGGGAAAAGAGGCATTTAAAAAGGGAATTCTTGGTTTCATTATTTAGAAAATCTATAGCACTAGCTGTCTTAAGGTTTGTCTAGATAATCCAATGTTGTTTTTCTCTAATTGCACAGCCTAATAAACATACATAAGCATAGATGAACATTTTTAGATAAGCAGCCTAATTTCTGTTCTAACCACAACCCTAGATAACTACAAATATTTCCTGTATAGTTACTTTTAAGATTTTAAGCATGAACTTGAAACGTGGAAGAAAAACAGAAGAGGCATCTGAATAACTAAAACTCTGAACTGAACTCATCTAGGTATGAGTTTCCCCAAGAGTGGAAAACAGAAACAGCTACCTTCTCCCACAGAAATGCACAACTATTGAATGTAAAGGTAAAGAAGAGCAATTTCAAAGTTCAGTTGAAATTGGAATGGTAAAATTGGAAATGCCTTCTTTCCCAACTAAGTATATATTTTTTTTTCAAAATCTTTACGGTACGGAACATCACAAGCATTGTGCACAGTATGATTAGATGACATCATGCAAAAAACAGAAGTTTCCGCTCAAGAGTGCAGACGAGTCACCAAGCAAAAATAAATCAAGATGCGCAATTCCACATCAACAAACCAACCTGGTTTGTGCTGATGAGATATGTATGAAATCCTATGAGTCCACCAACGAACCAGAGAGAGATGAAACAGTATATCATTAGCGCCAGAGAAGCAGAAGAGTGTTTCAAAGCCCTCCACACTGTAGGATAGTCTTCATCCATGAGAAACTTGATGTACAATGCCGATATAGCAAATACATAGATGCAGAGGAGACTTGAGGAACAAACAAATAGGAAAAATACTGTAATTATACTTGCACAATGGACAAGTAGATGTAAATTAAGATCAGCAGCCAAAGAAGAAATGGAGAAACACAATCAAAATTTTATGAGATTAAGATCGAGAGAAATCAATTCGAAAGATTGAGAGAAATCAATTCGAGACATGTCTCTTGAGTGCCTCAGTTCCTCATGGATGTATAAGACTTTCCCTATACCTAATTTTGTGAGGATTTCTATATCGCAGTGAACATGGAAGCTGATTTTTTTTTCACACTCAATTTTCTTCCATAACATGTGTATCTATTGGGAGTACTAAGTGATAAGTTCATCACTTTTATTCTAATAATTGTTGCATGTAAATTAGATATTTCTTAGGATTGGATTTGTTGAGAAACAGATTCAGTTTGAATATTTGAGAAAGTTTTTAGTTCTACTTGTAACATTACATGGGTAAGCTAATTGCAACAGGTTCAGAAACTCATCTTTCATGGAAAAAGTGCATCTAGCTTAGGCTAATAAATAGGTAACTACAGTGAAGCGCTGCTCTTAGATGACATTAGTCAGCTAGTAATCATAATTGGGGAACTCTACTTTGCTCAAAACCTTATGTTCCACAAATGTTTCTTCATGACCACTGGCACTGGATTGGAAGATGTAAAGGCATTTACATGATCAGTATAATACGCTTTATGACATGGGCAATACAAAATAAACAACTTCCATTAAAGCGAGGTGACAGTATCACATTTCATGAAGAAAAGGGAAAACATGTACAAGTATTATATTTTATAAGGTGTTTGTGTAGATAACTACATATTGTGCCTTTATACCATTAATATTCCAAGGGATGCAAGCGTGTCCTTCTAGAAGACACAAAACTCAAGGATTTGCTGAGTTTGCTGGAGTGTAAGAGTAACTAGTTTGCTGGAGTGTAAGAGTAACTATCTTCACTATAGTAGCTTATAACATAGAAAGGTATATTTTACCTTTCCAATGCAGAGTAACAAAAGCACCTACAATGAGAGTTGCAGGCAAGCAAAAACACATTCGATGTGTCATTAAATGTTGAAATTGATTACTAAAATATACATGCATGAAACAGCACCATCATACTGACATAGATTGTGAACGCTATTGCTACAGCAAGAATTGCATATCCTGCATTGTATGCATGAAATTGATGACGGAGAGGTCGCGCGATAAACACACAAAAGAACTCGTTGCTCTGGTAGGGGATGCCAGTGACCTTGGAGATGTGAGAGTCACCTTGGGCTCGACGACGCCGAGGCTGTACTTGGCCTTCTTCCCTTCCTTGGGCTTGGGCAGGTTCAGCTCCAGGAAGCTCCTCGGCTCGTCGGTCATGATTCCTGCGCACGCCAAAAAAAGTGGCCCAAACCGCATCAAAACGCGCACATCCTAGACACAAATCGCAACAAGATAGTATCTTTAGGTCGATGGCGGATGTTGATACCTTCGGATATGGCATTGCACTGGTTGAAAGTGTCGATGGCGGAGGAGAAGATGGAGAAGGCGGCGAGCTTGACGGCCTTGCCGAAGTGGTCGAGGTCCAGCACGAAGGGCCGCATGGCGTCCACGCTTTGCCCGATCTCGTCGACGCCGTACGCGTGGAAGAGGCCGTAGCCGGAGGCCGACTCGAAGAGTAGGTACAGCGCCATCTCACCGGCGGCGACGGCGGCGTGAGTTTTGGGGGCGGTGGTGGGGTTAGGGTTTTAGGAGCACGACCTTCTCGAGGCCAGAGGGGCCCTTGACGAGTTCCACGAACGGCAGTGGCGGCTGGTGGCGCGGTGACGGGGGGTGGAGGATCGGTGGAGAACGAGCAGGAGGAGACCTGTCGCTGCGATCGCGCGAATGAAGAATTCCGTTGCTCCTCGCCGGATAGCGAGCGGAGAGAGACTCGCCAGATTTGGCGATTCTCTCTCCGCTCGCTTAATTTGGAGAGACGGATGGCAACTCTGTTGGAGACAGTTTTTCAACTAATTCGGTAAAATTTAGAGATAGAGAAGTGTATACAGAGTCTTTTGGAGTTGCTCTTAGATCCAAAGCATTAAAAGCAACAGCTGGAGCTAGTTGGTGGACTAGGCCATTGGGCCGACATCAAATACGGCCCGAAGTCCCACACGGCTGCAAGATCTTCTCCTAGCTAGCCGGTAACCAACCACTCCCGCAAGCTCGCTCCCTCCCACCACTGGACATGGACGCTGTTCACTCCCTCCTCCTGGGCGGTGGCCTCGCTGTCTCCACCACCACCGGCGCCACCGCCCAAGCCATCTCGATTCCCCCCCTCTCGCGGTTCATTCTCCCGTCCACTGGCCCCCGCCGCCGCCGCCGCCGCTTCCCCCGCCTCGCCGGCGCGTCACCGCCCTCGCCACTCCCCGCTGCTGCGACCCAGTCGCAGTGCTCCAGGTGGGTGGTGGTGGTGGACAAGCCCCCCGAATCCGCGGGAGGCGACGACGTGTCCCGTGCGGAGGCCGTCGACTACTACGTCGCCATACTGGCCAGGGTGTTGGGGAGGTAACTTGTTTCGCGTTTTGTAGCTAATGAGAGCGGAAAACTTTTGTTGTGTACTCTTTCTGGTGTTGAAATTTTTGTGTTTTGACAAAAAAAAATGTAGTGAGGAGGAGGCGCAGATGCGCATGTACGATGCTTCATGGGATGGGAGCTACGGGTTCTGCTGCGAGATCGACGAGGAAGCATCAAGGGAGCTTGCGAGTATGTTGTTGAATATCTTGGTGTCAAATTGTGCAAATTATTGTGCTGCGGTGCTCCCTTTTTTTAAAAAAAAAAATGCATTAGAAAGTTTGAATTCGAGGGTGAAAGACGCTTTCAATTATGATAACCTTTAGCTTGCTGCATTTTCCTGCAATGTAGTGATACAGGGTATATGCTTCATGCTTGGAACTCATATATGTTAGCATCTTATGCTCTCCCCAATTTACAGAAATGCCTGGCGTATTAGCTGTTAGGCCAGATAAGGGTGATGGATCAGACAAGGGTAATCGCAGTTTGTACCTATCAGCAGCTAACCTTGCAAGCTTCAGTGATGCTGCTTGTAACCACTCTTCTTCTAGCTGGAAAAATGAGTTTTGGCTTGTCCGAATGGGGAAGCCCGGGGTTGAAGTTGTGACAAGGGCACAAATGGTGGACCACTATACCCAAATCCTCATGAAAGTGTTGGGGAAGTATGTAGTCTCATTACTCATAAGCAACCTAGCTAATACTTTGATATCTATCTGCCCTGTGAGTAATAAAGATAAAGACTATTGTATCTCTATCTCTTAAATTTTCCAGTGAGAAGGACGCACAAGTTAGCATATATCACATTTCATGGGAGAGAGATTATGGTTTCTGTTGTCATATTGATGAAGAATGTGCGAAGGTGCTAGCTGGTGAGCAACTTGTGCCTTGTTCTCCTTTATGGACAATTCTGTCCATTTTTTTTCTTTCATAGGCAATTCTGTCTTTACTTAGACACACTGATAATTTAACTTTGTGTACCAGATATTCCTGGAGTGTTATCTGTTCGACCAGATACAAATTTTGGATCTGACAACAAAGAGTACAAAGGTTTGTCTCATCTCTTCTATTTCTAATGAATCCACATTCATTTCTTTACGCTGGTATTTTAAATCCTATCATCATAGTTGTCCCTTTCTGCTACTGTTGTGTGCCTCATTGGCAACCAGAATTCCACTGTTGCTAGGCAAGGTTGTGCCTTGATCTAGCTTATTTTCCATGCTGACATGATAATGGAAGTTACTGGTCCGGAACTTTGGATTACTCAACATAAGCAAGCCCTATAAAGTTGCTTGATCCTTTTGATCCACACTCTGGGTAGTTCTTTCGTGCAAACTAAGCAGCAACATACACTGTTGGCACTTGGCAATCCTAACTCCACCACCTAAGAGGATGGCAAAATCATTCTTGAGCTTTATGCCTTTGTTTTTTTTTTTGTATTTTTTCGTTTTTTTACTTGACAATGTGGGAAGATACAATTATAAGAGTATCATTTATTATTTAATGCTATCATTAGCCTAGGGGCCTTAATTTGATATTAACCTGTTGCCTGCTGATTCTTTTACATTTTGCACTCGTTGAGAACTGAGAAATGAAAACATACCTAGTAGGTCTGGATTACATCTGTACAACTTGTATATTCCTTCCATGCTTCTAAGCAAGCACGGAGAAAACACCCAGATTGTAAATACTGTTGATGGTTTCAGGTAATGATAGCTTGAAATCGTCAGAAGCTACTCAGGAGGCTGATGTGAAAACTAAAAGGTTATTTGTTACAGGTAAAGGGCAGCCTATCTTGTCTATGCATTTTAGCTTGTTTGTTTAATCATCCATCATTTACATATGGATGATCTCTCCTGCCTTGCCCTAAAGTAATATTTTGTGCCTTTTCTGTCAAACTTAGGAAATTGAGTCAATCAGTAAATTATATGCCCAATTTTCTTATGCTGTGGATGTCTAAGTAGTGTAAATTAGACAATTGGAGCCTATTTGAGTTATTATGTTGAAATGTCAACGGCTAGGCACCAGTTAGAAATATTAGTTAGATAAAAGGCAGAAGTAGAAGGCAATAAGTGAGTCTTCATCAGATTGCAAGCCATAAGAGAATGGGAGACGCAAACTTCTATTGCTCCCATTTGTAAGGCGAGCAACAGCTAAACATAGTAGTATACATTGTCGTAGAAAGTCTGGTAATGTTGATCTTGCTGCCCCTAATTTGGTCTAGTACTATTGTCAGGACTTTCATTTTATACATCTGAGAAAACTTTACGGGCGGCCTTTGAGCCTTTTGGTGAGCTGGTTGAAGGTTTGTGATATTTCTGCAGAAATTTTGTACCTATCCATTCACCTATTTTCATTTGAGATACTAGATATTACGGAATTACTTATTACAGTAAAGATAATAATGGACAAGATATCAAAAAGATCAAAGGGGTATGCGTTCATAGAATACACTACAGAAGAAGCTGGAGGTGCAGCTCTGAAAGCAATGAATGGGCAGGTAACTGGCAAAATCAGTTTGCTGATAGCCTTTACTGCACATCCATTTGTCTCTTAGGCCTTACGTGATACATCTATGCTTCTATTTGCAGATAATAAACGGCTGGATGATAGTTGTTGATGTTGCTAAAACCAGATCGAGAGACCGTCAATCACCATCTAATGCATCCGGTCGACCCCATCAGATGCATCGACCACATTACCACACTGGATGAAACTTTCACACACAAAATTGACAGCTAGAGATTAGAGAGAAGCTACTAATAGTGGGTGAATGTTACAGTTTCCTGGTCCGGTTGTATTTTTGTGTGGTCCGCAAAATATGTAAATGCAACTCAATTGCAATAGTGCCTGACATCTGTTAAATCGATACAATATCTTCCGACGCTGCGTTCATATGAGCTTGAACAGATATCTCATGCACTGTATTTCTATTAACAAATAATGCAATCTTCCTCCAAAATAATGATACAACCAACAAAAACAGCAATAACTTCCTGAATCAAATTTCAGGAAGAGAAAATGTTTCAGGTTCATATCCAGCTGATGTCAAATTAAGTTTCAAGTCTTCCAACATCTGATAAATATGTTCGCTTTCTGTATGTAACTCGTCTGCAGTGGCAAAAGAATGTACATTGCCATCTACCTCGATCCAGCTGAGCCCAGGTTTCTTCATCACCCCATGCTCTTCCATCCTCCTCCTCGTCCTCTTCAGGTCCTCCCATTGTCCAGCACGTGCATACGTGTTTGATAACAAGACGTAGGAGCTTCCATGGCTTGGCTCTGCGTATGCCAACTTCTGAGCGGCAACCTCTGCCATCTCGACATTGCCATGGCTCAGGCAGGCAGCTAGTAATGAGCTCCATATAACAAAACCCGCATTTTCTGGTAGACTGCTAGCCAGCTTGAAAGCTTCTTCCAAGAACCCGGCACGGCCAAGAAGATCCACCAAACAACCATAGTGCTTGATCGTTGGACTGATGCCCATGCTCCTCATTAAGTTGAAGTACTTAAAACCTTCATCAACAAGCCCGCCATGGCTGCAGGCATTCAAGACGGCCACAAAGGTGACACCGTTAGGCTCAATGCCCAATTGCCTCATCTCAGCAAACAATCTCAGTGCCATTTCTGGGTGACCATGCGCTGCGAAACCCACAATCACAGAGGTCCAATGCTCCACGTTCTTACCGGCGACGCTTGAGAAGCACCGGTACGCGGCACCCATGCTCCCGCACCTTGTGTACATGTTGATCAGAGCAACACCAAGAGCACCGTCCAATAAGAGCTCCCGCCGGATTACATACCCGTGTGCGCTCCTTCCAAGTCCAAGCAGACCAATATCGCGGATAGCTGCTGCGAAGCTGACCATCGTTGCCTCATCTGGCGCCAAACCATAAACCGTCGTCATCTCGACAAAAAACTCCACTGCCTCCTGAGCCCAACCGTGCCTCACGAAACCAGCCATAACAGTATTCAAAGAAACCACATTCCGCTCCGGCATTTCCACAAACACCTCCCAGGCGGCATCCGAGTCCCCCGCTCTAACAAGCGCGTCAAGAAGCACGTTCCAAGAAACCACCGTCCTCTCCGGCATTCCATCAAACACCTTCCGCGCGTCACCCAGGCGGCCGAGCCGCCCGTAGACACGGACAAGGGAGGTGGTGGCGTAGACGCCGGAGACGGACAGCGGGACGCCGGATTTAACGAGGAGGGCGTGGATCTGCTCGGCCTCGGCAGCCGCAGAGGGCAGCCGCGCGCAGGCCGCGAGGGCGGGTACCAGGGCGTGGTTGGCGTCGAGGGCGCGCCCGGCGAGGTGGTGCGCACGGAAGGCGCGGAGAGCGGCGTCTCCCGAGGGCGCGTCCCGGCATCGGAGGGCGGTGACATTGGAGGCGCGTTTGGAGGGCGGAGGATTTGGTGGGAAAAAGGTTGTGGCGGGGGTGGGGAGCCTGCAACCCATGGGGCTCATGGAAGTGGTTTCTCTTGACCGGTTATTGCAACATGCTGATGCCCAGATGGGCGGCCCAGCCCGGCCCCCATTAACGGTTGGTACAATCCGTTTAGACATGATCTGTTTCGGTCCGACTAATGAATGGATCGTGCTGTACCGGGGAGGTGACCCAAGCATGACCTGTTGGTCTCATTGGCCGTGACGTGTCGACACGGGGCAGCCCATTAGCGTAAAAAAAATAAAATAAAAAAAGTTAGAAAAAAAAAGAAAAAGTATGAAAAAAATATAGAAAAAATGGGGAAAATTAAAATAATTAGAAAAACTCGAAGGACGTAGAAAAACTTTTTAAAATATATATGTAAATTAAGAAAAAGCTAAAATACAAAATAAATTCTAAAACGAGACAAATAATTGGAATTAAATAATGAGCTTTATTGATGTTTGGCTACCTCGTTAAAAACTTTGCCAAGTAAAAACTCAACACGAGAAAACCTTGACAAATAAAAAAGAGTATAGCCTATAGCTCAGTGATACAGGAAAAAAGTGAAGATTACAATTATTCTTCCTGATTATCTAGATAAAGATTTTCAAACGTCACCACAAGCTCAACATTTTCTGCAGTATGTTGAGCTCGTTGATCAGCTTATTCCCAATATTTCACAGTGAGAAGTATTTTCACTATCTCACTTGTCATATTTGTTCTTCTCTCCTCGATTATTCTTCCGAATAGACTGAAAGCAAACTCCGAAGAAACCGTGGAGACAGAAACTGTTAACCGGATATGTTATCTTTTGCTCATGCCACCATTGCAAAATATTGAAGTCCTCCTCTTGCTGCTCTTGGTAGTTGACTGTGTCACTATTGAGATAGGTAGCTAACTTCCCACCACTTGTTGTGTCCGCACTTTGACGTTGTTGTAGTCGAACTCCTTGAGGAAAAGCCACCTGCACCCCATATCTTTCCCCACGTAGTTTTCTTCTTACCTGTTGTGGGTACTGATGGAGGTTGCTGCATGCGAACTCTAGCAAACTTTTTATCATACTTAGCATAAACTTGAGATAAGTTAGCACAGACATTTGAAAAATAACTAGAATAATCAGTACCTACCGCATCACTTAGAAGTGAGATAATATTAAAAAAATCCTTGAACTTTAGCTCTAGGATCTAAAATAAATGCAAATGCAGCTTCTCCAGCTTCATAGGATGTAAGAAGCTACTCGGGTGAAATCCCGAAATCACAAGCTGGGAAGGACCGAAAATCGTCGTGCTCCATAAAGAAAACTACAAGAAATAATTACTATATTAGTACTTTAATATCATTTAAAAAACTAACAAGATAAAAAAAATTAAATCACAATTATTACCTTGATTTCTTGACAGAAGTCGGAAGTCGAATTTCGGATTTTTGGATTCTTGGCAAAACTAATTTGAATTTTGCCAAATTACCACCAAGATCAAAAGAATTTCTACAAGAGAATGAATATAAGAGAATGCAAAATTACTGGTGTGAAAATGAGAGGGGGACAATCACCTATTTATAGGGGGGAAATCAGGATTTTTTTCTGAATTTTTTCTGATTTTTTCAAAAAAATTAAACATCCAACGGCTATTTTTCAAATTAAATGGGCCGTGCAGGGCTAATCGGGCCGTGCCGTGCTGGCCCATCGGCCCAAGCACGGTATGGGCTCACGGACTGTACCGACACGGCCCGTTTACGGGTGGGCCAGACCGTGCCTGGGCCGTGCTAACTGTGGCGTGCCTCAGGCTGGCCCGTTAGACACGGCCCAGGTGGCCATCTCTAAACATGCACACGATTAATCCATCCCTTTTTTTCATTTCCACACAATTTTTCTAAATAATTTCAGTCAATACTATTGAAAAGTATAGGTGTGTAGAATTTATAGGAAATTGCTAATACAAAGTCACCATAGTCAAAGATTTGGTGATTGGCAGGTTAACTTTTAGTCTGACTTCTAGGTGTGACAGGCGCGGGTCGGAAAGGAGAGTGAGAGTGGCAGGATTTGAGATTTTATACTTGGTATGAGGGGTAATTTTCTTCAACTCTAGTGGCAAAGTTAGAACCCTAACACATCGAAGCTGTGCAAGGCTATTCCAGACTAGCTTTCGACTTTCTGCTTTTCTTATTACAAATGGGTTGCTAGCTTTTGGCGACTGCAGAGAAACAAACCGTTTGAAAACAACTTTCGGCTTTCAAAGTAAAAAAGCCGAAGCTGAAGCCGTTCCAAACAGAACCATCATACGGTCGTAGGTTTGTTCACTTACCTGGCCCCTGTAGTTCGTTTGTTGTAATTCTAGCCCCCATGAACTTATTTGAAAAAATGACCCCTTCCCCGACCACAGCAGGCAACACATGTCCCCTACCGCTCCCCAGAAGCCAGCCAGGATTTCAGTACTACGAGCGAGCACAGCAGCAGGGCTCCTTCTGCACTACCCAGGCATGGCAGGAGGCATCCCACTCACGTGCATGCGCCCCCATGCTACCTTGCTCCCCACGCTCATGCGCGTGTGCCTGCCCGCGCCTACCCCACCTACTCGAGCCACTGCCCCGCCTACCCGCACCGTCGTCGTGCTCGCATAGGCACTATCATGCTCACCCAGGTGCCTTGGTCTCAGTCGGCTTTCACGCTCCTCGGGTGCTGCAAGAAATTTATGTCGTCTGTTACACTTTACGCAGTTGGGGAGGAGGCTATTTTTGCAAATACATTTATGGGGGCTAAATTTTCAAAAAAAAATATGTTAGAGGGGGGCTAGATAAGTGAATAGTTCAGGAACCGGACTAGCGCACAGCGCCTCGCTGACTCGACCGGAGAGCGTGACAGGAATCCTATTACGATAGGCCATGTGCCTACTGCCACGATTGGCCAAGTTCCTGTGGCTCTGGTCATCTTCTGTGCTCCTTGGGTGTAATAGGTGACAGGTGTCTCAAACTGCGTCTTTCGTGGTAGAGAAGAGGCTAAATTGCAGATGCATATATATATATATATATATATATATATATTCTTGATGTATTAAATTCTTGATTTGAGAAAGTTTAGTTCTTACGTGCAGATTTGCCATAACTAAGACCCTCCAAATCCAAGAAGGGTTTCATATAAAGAAGCACAACATAAATGGAAACACTTGACATAAGAAATGTTCTCTACTAAGTACATCATGATGAATATGTAATTG
Source organism: Otatea glauca (assembly GCA_036346275.1). Lineage (NCBI taxonomy): Eukaryota > Viridiplantae > Streptophyta > Magnoliopsida > Poales > Poaceae > Otatea > Otatea glauca. Next base: position 47,858,566 of record CM070714.1, read on the forward strand.
ATCTATATGCACTAGAGAGATAATTGCCAATATGATGAATCAATTAAATCATGGCAAGGATCACAGTCTTTACTTAAATGAAGCACATGATAGAATATACACGAATTGTACATGTGCAAATAATATTTGGAGTAAGAGTAAATATGTGATCCAACACTAGATAAACTTCACTAAGAGAATTGCATGAGAATATATACAAATAAAACATGCATGCACCAAGTCAATCTATAGCAATATGAAGTTTAACTCTAGTTAATACATGCATACCATAATGAACTCAAATGAATATATATGCACAAATAAATATGACATGAACCAATGTGCATATATAAAATCAACATGCTACTTGGAGTTCACTATGCATTTGCACGGAAGGAATGCAATAACAAATATAGAATAGATACCAAAATTGCATACCTTATCTTTGCTTAACCTTCCTATTTGATTTTCCTCTAAAAGATGAGACTGATACTCAACTAGACAATAACATGTTAGTCTCATAGCAATATAATCATATTAGAGGTTTGTCATTTGCTAAGCACTAAGTTAAGCATTTACTTAATTGCATAGATTGTCATTATGTGCGTTTGTCATTAATCACCAAAATAACATAAGTGCCTAGATGCACTTTCAAAGAGAAATTCATCCTTCTTTTGCCGCCGTACAACATAATATGTACCTACTGATAAGCTGTGGATGATTCAATTATTGATGTCAGCCCCTAGCTGATCTCACTTGGTAACAGAAAATGGTGATTATATGTCCTTGTGCCCATATCTATTCTTTTTAGACCAAACTAACCTGCTAATACTTCATCTGGATTTGTTTTGCGAGGGTTCATCTAGGTTTTGATCTGGAATTAACTCTCCCAAAAGGTTTTGGAAGGAATTTAGGATTTTTGAATTTTTTTTTTCCTTTCGACTTTGAAAAAAAACTTGTCTGAGCACACTAGCCAAGAAAATGGGCCATTATACTTATGGATAGATTGATGTATTGTCACTTTATGCTTCAAGTTTTATTTCGTTTACTTCCTTTCAATGTTTTTATGAAACACATATCCAGATGTGGGCAATGTTCTTTCCAAATAATTGAAATATGTTTGCTTATTTTGTTTGGCATTTTTTTCTCTTATTAACGGGAGGTGACACGATTAATGCTAAACGAAACTCGAGAGGAAAATTTTGTCGGGATGGCTAAATTGATCTGCATGTTTTCTTATTAGGCAATAAAGTCCTACTTATTAATTATCATATTATCAAGCTGAAGTAAAAGGAAATATGTATCATGTTGTGTCATAACGAATCAAAGTTCTTGCATGCATGAAGGGACATATAACTTTATAGAATGGGCATGATTTTACATGGCATGGGCACATAGCATTGAAGCATATAATTGATTCCACACTTTGTTTGGGATTCCATAGGCACTAGGCTGTTGGTTTACCTTAAAAACTTGATTGGTTCTGACTGCAAACGTGTGCCACTAAAAGAACTGTTGGGTCTGACTTCAAATTTGTGTCCAAATTTTTCTTGTTTGCTTACCTTAAACTACAGTTTGACATTTTGGGCCAAATTTTTTTTGAGCCATGGAATGCAATCTGTAGGTGTTGTGCATTCCTAACTCTTAAAAACTTTCAATGGAAGCTTCTTGCTCATTCCGAAAGCTTTATCTCCGTACACTTCGCATGATACGGAAATTATTTATTTCAATATACATGTTTATGTTACAATACACGGGCATTTTACTAGTATATATACAAAGGACTAGATAAGCAAATGCTTCAATAATCCACTCCTCTCCCCTGATCTTCTCTCCGGAGACCAAGGACTAGGGATGTCAACGAGGACATTCCTCGTTCGGGAGTGGTGGAATGTCCCCGTCCCCTGAGAAGAGGAAAATCCCTCGCTCCCCAGCCCCGAACCCGGTATCGGGGGCCACTTAGCCCCGTTCCCCGACCCCGTCAGGGTATCGAGTCCCTATAGGGGACCATACCAGATAATATGGTACACACAAAATAAAAAATAAAATAATAAGATGATTTATAAATTGAGGATGCAGTAATGAACTGATTAATTTGTATAAATAATATCATGAACTGATTAATTTGTACAAATAATATCAAAAAAATTATCTACAATGAATTAATGACATATATTATATATACCATGGAGTATGAACCCATCAGTAATAGACAAGCTGGGCTCCATGAGGATAACAGGAACAGGGAGTGATGAAATGCCCCATAGCTGCTTCCCTCTATAGGTACAAATTTTCCGGTTAGCAACCCTATGAGTGAAAGAACTCCTCTATTCGAGTTCCCTAATAGGAGAATTCCACGAAAGGGAACACGAATGACTCCATTGCCATCCCTACCAAGGACAGACAGTAAAACAAAGTTTACCTCTTGGGTCCTGTTTGGATGAGTGGTAATTTCTTAAAAGGTTTTAAAATTTAGTTCAAATTTAAACTAGATTTTAAAATATTTAGATGAAATACCCCTAATCCAAACACCTCTTAATCGTCCCGAGTCTCGCAGAGAAAATCCACGGAAGAGAGCAAAATTCGCATAAATCAGGTTGAAAACTCACGCCCGATTGAAACTAAAGGAGTATTGGGATTCTAGAGCACGAATCTGTAAGAGAATGAAGCCTAGCAAGGCCCATACTTAAACCTTAGCAAACTTAACCAGCCTTATTTACATGGCCCAAAAAGTTATCGCAGACATGCAAGCTGAAAGTAGGGTGTACTTACCAGGCCAGTCACATTTATAGCTTGGCCTTTAAGTCCAGCCCTTGACGGCCTGGCTATCAAGCTCTAAAGATGGTACCAGAGAGTACGAGCCGCTTATATGTATATCTATTTTAAATAGTTGTATGAATATTAAAGTATATTTAAAAAAATCTATATAACATCGAAAACTTTACTCGAAAGTCTTTCTGACACTTTGATCTATAAAATCAGACATGTGACATCTCAAACTTTGCAATCTGGTTCAAATAACACCCTAACTCGGTTTCGGATAGTGGTATTGCTATGTGGCGTGATGAGTAACGGTTTTGCTATTTAGCATGACACGCTGGACGTATTTAGGTGAATGACAGGTGAGGCTCATAGGGACTTTTCTTCCAAATCGAAATAGAGAGAGGGAGCTACATCCATGGAAGCATGATTGGGAACTCGACGGGAGAGAAGCGCATGTGAGCCCACCTGTTGTTGACCTAATTTGACAAGTGTGTCATCCTATATAGCAAAACTACTTACTTATTGTGCCACACGGGTAATACAACTATGTGAAATCAAGCAAGGGTATATTTGAACCGAATTACAAAATTTAGGGAGTTTAATGTCATATTTCATAGTTCGAGATGTTATATGGACTTTCGACCAAAGTTCAAGTGTTATATAGACTTGTTTCAGGTATCAATAAAAGGTAGATAATAATTACTTACTTTTTTGCTTTTTTTAAGATTGATGTAACTTGTATTAACAAGATGATGCATAGAAAGACCGCTCCAAAAAGAGTATAAGCCAGATGATTAGCTGCAATATGCATGTGATTGTCCTACGGTGTCCCGACTTTGTCCAGGAGACAGCGATGCTTCCCACATGTACGCACACAAAATAAAAGCTCTTTAACTAGCAAAGAACCTGCTTATTGCCTGTTGTTAGGCTAACAAAATATTGTACTCCCATGCAGAAAAAAAAAACTTGTACTCCATGCGCTTCAACTTGCACGTATCAAAATATTCATGCCATCATCATGTGTCATCTTCAGTTCAGTTACTTTGCGAGGAAAGCACTGTGACATGTACCACGACGCGATTCACTCGCATCCTGTCATTGGAGATAACATCGACATCCAAGCCAGACAGATTATACACATATATAGCCATTCTGTATATATTAAGCTCCAAGTCTCAAAGCTAGTTAATTGAAGTACCCAATAATTTGTCACACTCTACATCCATAGTTGTATACTTTAGTTGACTTGAAGACGTTGGACGACAGCATAATTTCTTCGCCAAGGTCATGGAAAAATACCAAACTCCTTCAAAACCGCGACCGGCCGGCATTGAGAGTGTGTAGTAGTACAAAAATTTGTTTTGAAAACGGCAGCAACTACGAGGATCGTGGATCAGGTCGACCTGATCACTCACTCATACAAGCAGGTGCCAATTTGAGGATTTCCATGAACTATGTCATAGCCTCATAGGCTCACAGCTCGTAAGGCGTAAATTGTGATCAAGCTAGAATTGGAGTGTGACCGTTTGCGTGTGGACGTATCTGTACTTCCTTGACAAAATTTTACTGCCACTTGGTAGCAATAATAACACTTCGCGTCCACGACAAGTCTACTCAAAATGAAGCCCCAGTCCGGTCACTCCAGTGCCTTCTAAAAAGTCCCTGACAAAGCTGCATCTGCACTAGAGAATTTTTCCATGGTTTAATATTCGTGTATTAGAAGCTGAACAGGGACATCAATCTAGCTTTCCAGTCTAACACGGTGACATGATCATTCAATGATCTTTACTTCAGAATCAAAACGGAACGATCTAAAGCTAACAGACTTTTCACGTGCATGTCCTTTAATACAATTCCTCTTTGAGACTGAAAGTGAGTAAACTTTACATCTAATTGATTGAGATAATCCGCGCGCGAGCATCCTTGTGTAATTGCGTCGGTGGCGCGCTGTCAGAGGCACAACCTTTCTTTTCAATTTGAGCTCGATGGAAAGAACAGCACAATATATACGCAGTCCGACCAGTTTGGTCCTACTGTTTCTCCTTGAAAAAAAAAGTCCTTCGCAGAGTGCAGAAGCACAATCCAACCATCGAGTGCCTGTAGCACAGGCACATGTCTCTGTTATTTTACTTCTAGTCTAGGAGAGCTCATCCTTTCTGTTGTGTTTCTCCGTTCCCTGCCAATGTCAGGGCTCCGGGTTTACGCACACCCACTCCACTCGCATACTACTTCTACCTCGGCGGCGGCAAAACGCGCTATAAAAAGCCACGCCGTGCTCGGCTAGCTTGTGTGCAAGTTCAGTCAAGTTCAACTCATCACTGCCAAGCTAGTAGCGATCGATGGCTCGGGGAAGAGGCAGTGCAGGCAATGGCAACGTTCTTGGTGCGGCGCTGTTGATCGGCTTTCTCATGATGACCGCCCCGCTCGCCGAGGCGGCGGCGGCTTACATGGTTGGCGACTACGGCGGGTGGAAATTCAACACCGCCGGGTGGGCCAAGGGGAGGACCTTCCGCGCCGGCGACGTCCTTGGTAAGTTAATCTGTAGGTGGTTACCCGCTTAATTGGCCGCTTTCTAGTTAATTGCTAGCTACGTCGCATGGCGCATATGTGCATGTCTGCAGTGTTCAACTACAACCGGGCTGTGCACGACGTGGCGATCGTGGACGTGGCGGCGTACCGGAGCTGCAGCGTGCCGAGGGGCGCCAAGGTGCTGCGGAGCGGGCGCGACAAGGTGACGCTCGGCAAGGGCATGCACTTCTTCCTCTGCACCGTGCGGGGCCACTGCCAGGCCGGCATGAAGATCGCCGTCAGGGCCGTCTAGTAGCAAGCTAGTAATTAGCTACGTCCAGCCAGATCGATCGAAGGCTTCAAAGCTTGTTGCTTAATGCAAAAACTAATAGTAGTTTGCTTGGTTAATTTAATGGCGTGCGTTCTGGTTCTAGATGTGTCGACCGTGGAGCCTTCAGCCCTTGTGTACGTGTAAGGGACTAAGGGTCCGTTTGTTGTGTCGTTCTCGTTGAATTGTTTGTGTACACGACTAGTGTGGTTTGTGATCTCGTCGTCCTTGTAAGCTATTTTTTTAGACTGTTCTTGTAAGCTGTGACAAATATTTGTTAAATTTAAAGGATGGGACTAAAGCCTCCTGTTTAATGTAACGTTAATAAATTTCTCCAAAGGCGTGAATGAAAGTCGACATAAATATATTTGGTGGCTGTATTTCGGGCAGAAAACAGAATTGTACGGCCGAAAACACTCCTTCACACATCGTACTAATTGAGCTACTGCAATAGAAACTAGGCACAAGACTCCGAGCACTATTGGGCTGATATTGGGCCATTTCGTCTTCAATTAAGAACAGACTTTATCCAAACAAATCAAGAAGGATATCGAGCAGTGAGCAAAAAACCAATCTTATCGATTTAGCTCTAGATTTATCAACAGTTGTAAACAAACGAATGCGTAGGAAACAAAACAATTGCTAACTTTTAGGGTTGTACATTAGTGTAGCACTAACAGGCTGTTTTACGGTACAACAACTTCCCGAACATCCAAAGTCTCAGACGCTTCAAGAGTTCAAGTGGCAGAAGTGGAGGAAACCTAATAACACAAGGACCATAGAAGAATCGTCCGTCTCGAGAGGAAGATAGCTCAACGTTTACGGAAACTCCCCGGCTTCCTTATGGTCCGTCTCGAGTTCTTTACGGGGGATTTCGCTGCAACGTGAGTCGTCGTGATTCCTGCAGCTCGGCCCACATACGCTGTTCAGGGTGCCGGCGTGGAGCAGAATCAGATAGAGCAGCTGCGTCAGCGACGAGATCGTGATGAATGCCTCTAATGTCCTCTGCTAGCATGCGAGACGTGCATATAATCGTTAATCAAGTAGTTAAATCAACGAAAGGAGAACAGCAAAAAACAGCATGCACCGGTGTATAGTGATTCACGTACCAGACGCCTTCCTCGGTTTCCTAGAGATAGATGCTTGCACGCAAGGCTGCAAAACGTTCAAGAAGAAAAAAGATAGCATTGTGAGTTACTAGCAGCAGCTAGCGAGTAATGATTTGTTTGAATTGTACACTGCCAGTGCGACCAAGCAACGCAATGGTGCAGCACCCGAAAGAGAGAGCAGTCAGCGCCCAGGAGACGAGTCCAGTGGAAGCTGCGGTCGCGAGGCTCTCGCCGCGCCATGCCCTGACGTGGACCAGGCCGGCGAACACCGAGCACGCTCCTACAACTCCGGCCATCAGCGAGAAGACGAGCAGGTAACCCGTCGACGTGTTCCCTCCTAAATCTGCACATGTACACCACATTGACTTCTTCCACCTGTCAATCGCCACAGGATATCGCAACTCGCAATGAAAGATCTGATAGCCAAGGTACGGGGGCGCTTACGGCGGTGCGTCTCGCGGTCGATGAACTTGTTGAGCGACCAGCCGGCGAGGCCGAGGACGACGGAGTGCATGACGAGGTTGACGCACAGGAGGGGCCCAATGTACCGCCTTCTCACTGCTCCGATTGCCATCGATCGCGTGCTCCCCGCAGGCAACGTACCGGCGGCGGTCGCGGTTGCCTACGATCAGGTCGCTATATGTGTACTACGTACAGGCAGCATGCAGCATCCCAATGCAGCGTGTTTTTGCGTGTGCCAAGGGGGCCGGGGCTGGAGGCAGTTTTGTGATGATGCTAAAAGTCGTCGCGTGCAACGGCAATGCTGTTGTGCACGGCAAGCCATGGAGGGGTCCGTTTCGCGGTGTGCCGTGTGGCCGTGCAAGGAAAGCGAGAAGGCCGCGCGGACACGCAAAGGCGACGGCCGCCGATGCATGGTAGGGATGAGTTCGCAAAAAGGAGATCAGGTGGAACTTGGCGTACGGTCGAACTCGACGTGCCGGATGTGGTCAGGTTCTGGTCGATCCAGCATGAACTATGTCGCCCGTCGCCTCCTAGGGCTCGTGAGGGTTGAGCGCCCGCGCCCGCGCCCGCGCTCGCGCGCGGCTGATTTGGTTGCGGCGCTGCCTGCCAGGTAGACCACCGCGCGCCGGTTCATGTACTTCGTCCCGCGGCACCTTCGCCGGCCTTTCTTGTACCGGCGACCATTGGCCAACGCCCAACATTGCTTAAATTCCCAAATGAGATTTGTAAATTCAGATTGTGAGAAGTGCGGTACACAGAGATATGCCCTGTACATTGGGTCGTCACACTTGTTACACTTGACGGCACGCACTACTCGAGTTAGCACCCCAGCTTGAGCTTAGTTCTACTTCTACAAGCCGGCCCGTTCGCCCGGCGGCGCAACTGAGAACCGGGCGCTTGCCCTGTGCCGGGCTGCTGGCGAGGACAACAACGTAGCCCGTAGCTGATGCCATCAAACTCACTACTAACTTGCCCGGAACATACCCTATAGTTAATGGATTCAGTCGTTAAGATACCTAGGGGTTGTTAGGGGGTTAACACGCCACCACTACTAAAGAAAACGTGACCACTGCAGCCGTGACCCGCTGCTCTACGTGAACTCCTCTTACCATCTCATCTAACATACATTTCTCAACTACTATAAGATATATTTTCCTTTTATCCCTTCGTATCCGAAAGTTTCAACGATTATTTGGACATCTAAATGATTTCAAATAAAAAAGTTGTCAACTACAAAGTTGTAGATCTCATCGAGAGCTACAATTTTTATATAAATTTTATCTCCATCCATCTCCGTATGAAAAAGTTATAATTTTTCAAAAATATTATCACTGTCGGTTCGTAAGCCGAACCGGCAGTGATACTTCCTCCATTATCACTGACAGTTCTTCTTAAGAACCGGCAATGATAATAACTTATCACTATCGGTTCTTCTTCGGTCGAGCATTTGTGTTGGTCTAGCTTATAAACCGACAGTGATAGTGTTATCACTGTTGGTTCTAGTCAAACAAGCAGTGATAGACCGATAAGAAAGGTTTTTTTTAGTAGTGACCCGTGCCCGATCCATAAATACTAAAAATTCGGTAGTGGGAATCTACCGAACCAAAAATCAGTTTAACCAAACTATCTACTGTGTTATTAAAGCAAAGATAAAAGAAATCAAGTCGGTTCTCAAAGTCTTGAAATTCCCATGTTGATAGAGAAAAAGAGAAAAGATCTATCATCCATCTGACTGATTCAGGTTATAACGGCTTAAATTAAAACAAAGAGTATATGCCAATTATAATAAAAAATAATTGAAATTCAAAATACAAAACAAAAATATTACCAATTTGATTTTCATACGAACTCGAAAAGACTCTGAAGAAAAACTGAAATTCAGAATAAAATTTAGATAAAAATTAGTAGTTAGATTTGTATACGAATTCCAACCTGAAATTAAAATTCAAAATAACTAATATAATAAATGAGCAATTTGATTTCCATACGAGCTCCAAATAACTTCAAAGTAAAATTGAAATTTAGAATACAAATTAAATATACTTGGATTTGTATACAAATTCAAACCTAAAACTAAAATTCAGAATAAAAATAAAATAAAATTAGAAATTTGATTTGTATACTAACTCCAAAATAAAATCCTTAAATAGCTTAAATTTAAATTAAAAATTAAATGAAAAATATCAGTTGAATTTGTATACAAACTCCAACCTAAAACTAAAAAAATCATGTCATATAAAATCCAAAAAAAAGCTACCACATTTGCTCACAAAGGCTCAAAATTATCATGATAACCAGTGAAAAGACAAAGATTTACAGCGTTAATTATGGTGTATCCAAATTATAACGTTCGGATGAATTGGCTAGAAATAGATAGTAAACTTTGATAACAAATGATTGTACACTTTGGTAACAATTACGACTCTAATGTTCTATATGTATACAACACATATTATTCAAAGATATCAATCTATATACGTAGCATATCAAAACGAGAGAAAGCAGACAAATGATTAGAACAATAGAGAAGAAGGATATCTGATAGCCACAAGATGGCTCTAACAAGATTGAAGTTTATCAACATGTTGGTCAAATCGGTGAACAAAAGATAGATTTGATGATGAAAAAACATATAAGAACTCCACTTCGTGCGTGTCGATAAGTACTTGGCTTCCTTGTGCTAGCATTTGGCTAGCAATCATTTGCACATGCAAAAGTCAGGGAGGCCCAACTCTCAGAGTCCACCATGGAGAGCAAATCGGTGTGAAGTTGATTCTCACGCGTAGCTTTAATCGAATCTATCTATCTATTATATATTAAAAGTTAGTGAGAATCGCTAAGAAAAAAAAGAAATAGACTAGAAATTTCTAAAAAAAGCAAAATATCTAGTCCTTAATCTTATAGGTTTTATTTACAATTGTCATTGGATCTTTGAGAAATAGACTAGAAATAAAGTCTATGAGAGTTAGACTAGAAATTCCCACAAAAAAGCAAAATATCTAGCCCTTAATTTGGTGGGCTTTATTTATAACTGTCATTGGATCTTTGAGAAATAGACTAGAAATTCTCATAAAAAAACAAAATATCTGGCCTTTAATCTGGTGGACCCTAATTTAAAATGCATCATATTAACCATTAGATGCTATTAAGTAGATATATATATTACTTTGTAGTATAAAATCAAAATAAAAGACAAAACTTACGTGGTAGGGGCGGATTGATACATCTGGATCTCATGCGTGATTAAGCCTAAATATAATTTTGATTAGTAAATCATAACCAACAAATTAGCACATGAACTCTGACATTACATTGGACGCACTTTGGTTTTATACAGACAATACACACCAATGTGACTCAGTACATGCAATTAAAGAAAATACAAATGACCTCATGTTGGTTCAGCCATAACATAAAAGTCACGCAGCCCCAAAACTAATTTGTATTTGATTTGGTTTTTCTAAGAACTCCCTAAAATTAGATCAGTTTTGTTGAGAAACAAATAAATCAAGACATTTACTGAATATAGACTTATCCCCTGGAAACCATGGTGTCTGCTGGTGCTCCCCGTTCAAGTGCTCCCGAGGAAAGAAAAGAACGGGAAAATAATAACATTGCACGAGCTCGATCGCCCTTCGAATCCTTTTACTTGCATAGCCAGAAAAAAAAACAGAAATCGCTGCTTCTTTCTTGACGTGGAAGAGTGCGTCTCCTGATCTCCTAATCTAACTCCCACAAAATAAGGATTCCTTAGATTTGTTCTTTTTTATCTCATTCCTTAGATTTGTTCTTTTTTATCTCTTGATTCGTCTATGATAGATTCAACACCAAGTATGGCATCGACCTGATCAAAGGAAACAAATTGATGTGGCAATAGTGTTCTGGGCTTCATCAGAAGGCATTACGCCCATCCTATACTGGGTCACAGGGTCAAGACCAGTCCTACGACGCTTCAATAGCATATCATGTAGAGTTGTTAAGAAAATAAAATGTTAGAAATTCTCATAAAAAAGCAAAACATATAACCCTTAATTTAGTGAACCTTAACTAAGTTGAATTATGATAGCCATTAGATTTGATGTTACTATTTTAAAAAACGTCTAATCGTCTATCTAGCGGATCCGAATTATAACGGCTTAGATTAAAAGAAAGAGTCTATGTGAAGTACAACAAAAAATTAACAAAAATTCGGAATAAAAAATAAAAATAAATTAGACATTTGATTTTCATATGAACTCTAAATTAAAACACGTACATTACTAAAATTCAGAATAAAAATTAGGTAAAAATTAGCTATTGGATTTGTATTATCAATTGTAATCCAAAACTAATATTCAAAACTAAATAAAAATAAAATCAATGGCTTAGATTAAAAGAAAGAGCCCATACTAAGAACAATAAAAATAACAGAAATTCAGAATAATAAATAAATGAAAATCAACCATTTAACTTTCATATGAAGTCCAAATTAAACATGTACATTGCTAAAATATAGAATATAAATTATATAAAAAATAGTAGTTGGATTTGTATACGATTTCTACAGTACAACTGATATGCAAAATTAAATAAAAATTAACATAAATTCGGAATAAAAACAAAATGAAATTATTCATTTGATTTTCATACAAATTCTGAATCAAAACTTTAAATTCAAAATTAAATATAAATAACATAAGAATAAAAGTAAAAGGAAATTAGGGATTATTTTTTAATTCCATACTAAGTGAAAAGTATAATTTTCATTTTATTCAGAATTAAAATTTTATAAATATGCTAATTTAAGGGGGAAATAAAATAAGGTAAGTAATTTTATTTGTGTGTGTATATATATATATTATTAACTATTATGTAATAAAAGTCGATTACATTTTTTATAGTAGCCAAAATAATACAAAATATACTAAAAATTCTCAAAAAAAATTAACTCTTTATTTGGTGGATCTCCACGAAACGAAGAGATTAAGAGGGTGATACATCGACAGTTGTTCACTCAGTTATACCGATATGAGCAATATGATGTGCAATAAAAGAAGTACCAAAAGAAAGAGACAAACATTGTAATAATGAAATTAAGAGATGATGATATAAATAGAAAATATTATGTTATGCTATGTTTACTATTTTTCTATGCAAGTATTCGTAGAAGAAAGTTTCGATCACATGTGATAAGTACTGAGAAACTGAGTAAATATATTCTCTCCTATAATATACAATATCAAAATATCACAAATTGTGCTTTGTATTGATCTATTTTTTAAAAAAATCGCATATATATTATCAAGTTATTTAAACATACTTTAAAAATGATGCACGCGCAAATGCGCGGGCCATCTTACTAGTTCCATAAAAAAACATAGAAGTCATCTTATTCTCTCTCAAGAGCTAGCAACTACGACATTAATTGATAGAAAAAGAGCAAATCTAGGTATCAATTGTGGATCCAGATTATAATGGTGTAAATTAAACAAAAATATGTTTGAGTAACATGACGATGGACGAATATAACTCTAATTTCAAGCTAGAAATCATAGTTTGCACCTATAATTATCTTAAAATCTAAGAAAATAAATCTATATAAGAAAAAAAAAGACTTCATGTATAACCCATTCCTCTCATGCCTAGAAAGATATGGGTTAATACCAATCAAGACTAAATTGGCCTTATCTAGCCGTCCATAACATGTAGACGATGAGCTATCTATGTGTTGCCTATATGCTTTCTTTCGATTTAGATAGAAGTGACATTCAGTGATACAACACAAAAACAATCGTGGTAGCCATCTCCAAGAAGAGACCAACAAATTGCTGGAGGATTAATTATTTTCTTTATGCTCGTGCATGCAACGGACCAAATGCAAGTCGAAGTTTATCTACAGTTTGATGAAAGCATAAAAGGAAATAATGGTTACCACAGCTGGAACAGAGCAATGCTAGAAGTTGTGGCCCTCAATGTCATTGTGCTTCCCTCACTGCAACCTGTTGTCCACACCATGCTAGTCTTGCCATTTTTGCCGACTCGGGAGTCAGGACTAAAGCATGAAATAGAGGCACATAAAGGATGTAGAGAATTGGAAAAGCGATAAATTTCAACCAAAATGAGCCTTGCTTGAAAAATTAAGTCACTGTATTTTTTTCCCCTAAAAGCGTATTCACTACCACGTTTCTGATGTTGTCAAAACGTGTCATGCTCACTGATTTTTTTCATTCAATAGTTATCCTTCAATTATGTTTTCTTAATATGTATTTTGGTTTTTTTAATAAAAGATATATTTTAGCTTTGAACTCTTCTTAACATTCGAATGTTTCTAAAGCACATGAAAATCATTAATAACAATATATAATAATTCTAAAACACTGTAACAATATATAACTAGTCTAATGCATCTAAATCGTCTCTTAGGACAAGATAAATGGTAAGGAATCTGGCCACGTAAATTGCGTAGGCATCCGGCTTACCATGACCTGTGAGATTTGACTTGAGGTTTTTTTTTTTTTTTTGAGACTTTAGAGTTGGTACCTGTGCTGATGTGCTCCTAGGAGGGCCAACCAAACACTACAAAACAGCGGGCAGATTTTTAAGATAGGGAGGCAGCCAATCACACACCAGCATCCTGCCACGTGGCCGGTCACCACGCAACGCAAGAACAAGAGAGGCTCAGGGCTACTGTGTACTGTTCAGTCTTTCGACGATAGATAGCGCAGCGAAGGAAAAGTAAAGAAATCAGAGGCCAGAGAAGAGCCAGCTCGAGCGACAAGGGACTGACTGACATGGCCGCCACGGCCTACTCCACGGCGCTTCTCGGTGGAGCACGCCTCCCCGCCGTCGGCGCCGCCGCGCCACCCTCCGTTCTTCTCCCACGGCGTAACTTCTCCCCTCTTCGCCTCCAAGGTGAGCACAGTAACGTATACATATGCAAAAAATTAGTCGTTTTTAGTAGCTGCGTTAACCATTACTCCATGCTATACGATGTTAGATCCGCCAAGGCTTTCTCTGCTCCGGGTGAAAGCCTCGTCCGATGACACCTCGACTTCCACCGCCAGCGGCGACGAGCTCATCGCCGACTTGAAAGCAAAGGTACGTCGTAGGTCAAGGATGATAACTACCGGCAAGAACCTAGAATGGAGAGCAAAATACTCAGTTTGAGCAATGGTGCGTGTTGTTTCCTGTGGCAGTGGGACGCCGTCGAGAACAAGCCCACCGTCCTGACATACGCCGGCGGCGCCATCGTCGCCGTCTGGCTGTCGTCCGTCATCGTCGGCGCCATCAACTCCGTGCCTCTGGTACGCCACCGGTTGTCATATATGACTGCAGTTTTGCTTCAATTGTCCACTGAGTAGTGCAATATGACAAGTTAACATGTGGTTGTCGCGGCAGCTTCCCAAGATCATGGAGCTTGTTGGGCTCGGGTACACCGGATGGTTCGTGTACCGCTACCTCCTTTTCAAGGTATGCAATTAGGCATGGATTAGCCTGACTTGGCAGCATCTGGTTGTAGCACTAGCAGCATTAATCTGTTCTTTTTAGATGAGCATTAGCGGTATTGTTAACATGCCCTGGACCCGATTCGATTACAGGAGAGCAGGAAAGAGTTGGCCAACGACATCGAGTCTTTGAAGAAAAGGATTGCTGGAACAGAGTAAAATGCTGTTCTCTGGGAATTTTTTGAGTGATTCTTTGGAGCACACGTATCAGAGAACCTACCTGCTATTTAGAGTAGTACTACTGCTGCCTCTTTGTATGTTACATACCCTGTGGTGCCAGGAAGCTTTGTAGTGTTTTCTTTCCTTGATGGCCAATAACAATGTACAAACTGGATTATTGTTGCTTTACCCCAAGCTATCGTTTCTTTCGTCTCTTATCTTTCCAGTAAACGGATCTGTTTATGTGTACCTTTGAGGCCCTTACTGACCCCACTGAATTTTTGTCAAGACCAATAACATCGCTGCAACTCAAATACAGATATTACAGTGTTTCTTCTCACCATTTGGAAAACAATGAACATTGTAAATTACACCGCTGTCCACGATTGCCTGAAAAAACGAAAAAAAAAATGAGGGTTACATTACGTAGCATCTATACTGACCTCCCACAGAACTCCCTTCTGCGGCAGCAACACGAAAGTGTTTCAAAACTCTAGCACCCGGCCTCCGGTCCTCCTTGCAAAAAAAAAAAAAAGGATGAGACTTCAGCTTGGTCCCTAGCAGGGACAACACACCTTGCGCAATTAATTTTGGGAGGCTAGTCTTGTTGCTCTCCCTGGTGTTTTCTCTTCTTCCTTCCTCTTTTCTCCTATTTGTTTTTGTTGTTCTGAACTTGTTATTTGCTTCTCTCTTAATCAATTAAATAGGAAGCCTTCCTACTTGTTCATTTAAAAATGAAAAAAAGGTTCTATATGAATCCTTTACGAACAGGCACTGTGCGTGTGACTTGAGCTTCTCCTTGCTCTGGTAGTTGCTCAAATAACGCTAGTCGCCGGTGAGTCCAATATACGCCCAAGGCGGTGCCCTGTTTTTGGCTACGCTTCTTGGAGGGAAGTCCCGTCATCATCAACGATGCCATCTCCTGCATGGTTCTTTGCCATCGTTGAAATAACCTGAGTGTTTAGCTTTTTTGCAAATAAGATCATTAAATTAAAATAACTTACATAATTAAATTAATTAGCAAAGATTAATCATATACTTAATTGTTACAAACTTGTACAACAAAATTAAATACATGGCTTAATAAATTAATTACAGTTTAGAATTATAAAAACAATTACATGAATAATTAATTACATCGCAAAAATAAAAATTTACAAGATTCATAAAAACTATGCCTTCTGTGATCTTTATCTGTAGTCTGCATGTCAATATGGTTGCATATAGATATAAAAGCAATAATTTAAAAAGACAAGAAAATTTAAAGAGTAGAGTTGCCGTCAGAACCGTATGAGATGGTATCGCTCACTGAGATACCAGATTCGTTTGGGACCAAATAGGCACCTCTCACGAATTATGGTTCATCACTCGGTAATTAAATAAACCTAAATTTATTCGTAAGCACGCGAATAGTAAAAATATCGCGTGGTAGAAAACTAATTTTTTCCGTGGTAGAAGGGCGGAACCCTACAGTAAAAGGGATAGACTTGAGCTACTGTAATTTAGAATAGACTTTCAACCAAAGTTTCCCACCTCAGTCAAAGCCTCTAGCCGAAGCCTCCTTATTGAGCCTTAGGACATAAGGCAGCCTTGCCTCAAGCATAAGGCACCAAGCCCCCATAGCAGGCCAGGAGGTTAAGAAGACCACCAAAGGGCACAAGCCACCAGGAAGACAGAAGCTAGGAGCAAGAGTGCTAGAAGAAGACCACAAGCATCATCAAGACCAGAAGGCCACCAAGCTACAAGGAGCAAGGGAGCCAGGAGATCAAGAGCAAGAGACAGCTACATCTTCATCACATCACCACCATCGCAACCATAGTCCACAACCCCACATTTCATTTCATTCACCCACACCACAAGTAACTTCTACATTCATAGCAGTAGCAGCAAGCATAGAGGTAGCAATAGCAAAATCAAAATAGAGACTAAAGACAGTAGAAACGTTAGTGGCCTCAGTTTAGTGGTTGCAAGAAGCGGCATCATACGTGCCTGCGATATTGTCACACTCTTCGACGTGCGACAAAAACCACAGGTGTCACCACAATACCACTAATTGCCATCCAACTAGTTTGCGATTCATCATTGACCAAAAACGAAATCAAGCATATTCACCATCACATTACAAAGCACCAAAATCATCGGTATAGCAAGATAAAATGGGTAGAGGAGGGCTAGGGTACCAACCCTAGCCAGGGAGGAGCTCGGCATGGGGGAGGAAGTCGGTGGCCAAGCCAATCAAGGGTCAAGGGCAACGCCAGCTGAGAGCAGGGGTGGTTCCAGCCGACAGCAGGTGCGACGCCAGCCGAGTCCGAGGCCACGCGTGGTAGGGCTGAGGGAATCGGGCCGCAACACGGTGGCCAACTAGGCCAGACGCTAGCTGAGCGAGCTGCGGAGGCCGAGCCGCAGGGCCAAGAGGACAGACCGGGCGGCAATAGGCTGAGGCGCGTGGTGGCAGGTAGACCGAGGAGCAACGCGGCCCGGAGCAGGAGGTGGCGGCCTATGGCTCCGGAGGAGGAGGCCAGCGGTCGGGGGCTAGCCGGGAGAGGCAGCGGCAGCAGGCGTCGGCACCGTAGAAAAGGGAGAAAAGACCAAATCAAGAGGGAGAAGAAGAGCCAAGGGAGGAAGAGAGGAAAAGGAGAAGAAAAAAATAAAAGAAAGAACGAGAAAATAGGAAAAGGGGTAAATTTCTAAAATATGTAAAAAATAGATAATTAATCTGGAAAATATTAATAACATAATGTTGGCGCTATTAATCACGTAAAATAGTTGTATTTAAATGAGTTAAACAAAAACTAAAATAAGAGAAAAATAAGAAGTATGTATTTTTAGTGAATCAGCTAAAATGTTAATCAATCTGTTAGTATACACGATCCAAATTAAGTTCAACCAATTAAAATATGTTTAATCAATAAATTCAGTCTGCTGAGCATTTAAATAAAATGCGATGAAATAAAAAGTATATTAATTTGTAAAAGAACACCTTATATGTATAACAAACATTAATTTTTTTAATAAAAATATGTTGGACACCGTAAATCATGTAAAAATTTATTAGCCACTAAAATATGGCCTTATTATAATTTTAGGAATCAACTCCAATTTGCCTGTTGATACTCGGCATCAACAGCGTGAGGACGAATATTTTGACCAGACAGGCATCCTTGATCATATTTAATTTAATTCAAGCAATTATATTTGGTTATATGTGATATCACTAATGCATTGGAAATTCTCATTAAAGAAAAACTGTAAATCGAGCATTATAGAAAGGTGATTTTGATGGTGAACTGCTGCGGCAATATTTGGTTTTGAATTTGTGGGATTAAGGTATCCACATATGTGACGGGTAGAGGGTGCCGATGAGAAGGATTGTCATGCCAGTGGGGCCCTATACATAGGCTATGAGATAAGGATAAATTCCTATACTCGGGAAATGAGCCGTAATATTCGTATCAACCATAGTGTATGGAAACGACCAGAGTTGTCATATGGTGGTATTATGATCTCCATATTGATATAAGAGTAGATAACTAAGAGAGGTGTGAAATCGGGATACGCCGGTTCGGCTCAGTTAGGGACACAGAAAATCAGTTGTGGTTGATTCTTTTTGGCTCTATATGTAAAGCACTAGGTGGAGTATCTCCATTGTCAGGTGGAGTACAACTGGTACGCTGAGAGTAGGTGAGGAATAGTTGAGGACACCACTACTCGTTGGCTATCAGGGTTGGATATCTAATACCTGAGTAGTGATAAACATTCTGGGTTCCCAGCTGCGGTTGGGTTCGCTATGGGTAAAGTTGTACAAAACCTGCGTAGGGTTAAAAATCATGAATTCATGGTTGTCTCCCGAATTGGAGGCTGCGGAAGCTATGTCTGTCTCATATACAAGTGCTAGTATCATTTTAATAATTAAAAATCGAAAACACAGATCTTTCTAATAAAATCTATTTTCGGTAAGAAGATTTGAGGAAAGGATTTAACAGATGGTTTTGAGAGGAAAATTAATATAATGCATTCTGTTATTAACGCTTGCTGAGTACCTATTGTACTCACCCTTGTATAAGTTCCTCTTTGCTTAGAAGCTGAGCTTGATGGATTCATGTAACAGCCTCAAAAATCATAAAATAAAGAAAAATGAAATAAAAATCTTTTGTGTATTATTTTCGAAATTTCTGAATTTCCTGGATTTTCTGTGTATTCTTTTGGCTTTTCTTTAATGCAAGAAAATGAAACAAAGAATATGGTAAATAGAAAATGGTAAAAAGTAAAAATTTTAATTCAACAAAAATTTACCAAAGCCTCCAAAAATATCTGAGGGCTCTCCTCAGCTTGCTTAAGTCGGTGGGTAAGCTGGATTAATAAAAATAACAATTAATCAAAGATAATCATGAGTGAATATCTCAGGGTAAAATGGTAAAACAATTTAGTAAATATATCTATAAGTCATCCTGACCCAATCTTTTTATCTTGCTGACATCGAAACAGTATCAACCTTAAGTAAAAATATCAAGAATTTTTTAATTCATTTTATAATTTTAAAAATTCAAAAACAGTGAATAAATAATCTGGAAAACAGTAATGTCAGAATTTTTAAAATTTAAATAATAATAATTAAGTCTGTAATTTTTACAGAAGGTGTATAATATCATTTAAAACCGTAATAAAAAGTTTTGTAAAATAATCATTTATTTAAATCGCAAATTAAAAGAAAAACCGAATGGGCAATGCGGCAACTGTTGCAATGTCAGAATTTTATAAAAATCTTCATGCATCATAAAATAGCGAAAATTTTTCAGGAGGCTGGTAATATCCTTGCCGACCTATGGTAAAATTTTTATAAAATTTCACGTCGTTTTGACCATCAAAAACCCTGTTTTTATCCCATTCAGTCGTGAGTCTTCTCCAGACTTCTTTTTCGCTCACGACATGTGGGCCCGGTGCATCGGTGAGACAGCTCGATCGTCACCGCTGCCATCCGCCCACGCGTGGCAGCCTCTCGCCGCGCCTTCTTCTTCCCCTCTCTCGCCTCTCTCCCGCCGCCGACGCGCTTCGGGTTTTTCGCGCTCTCTCTCGCCAACCGCCTCCGAGCCCTTATAAAACCTCCTCGTGCGTTCGCAACCGACCCAGTTAGCTCCCCGTGAAGCCATTCCGCCGTTGCTTTGGCTTTCTTCCCCGGCGACGGCAAAAACCGCAAAGAGGGCAAAACCCCAAATCTTTTGCCTCAGTCCATTTCGTCCCAATTCATTTCACCCGAGGCTCCCTCGTGCCTCCAGGAGCTCATCCCGAACCCCATCCGAAGCTCTTTCTTCCCCGGCGAGCTTCTCCGCCGTGTTCTTCCTTCCGCCGCCGTCGCGCACGGTGAGAGCCTTCCTCCTTCATTCATTCTTCAAAGCGATTGATGAAATTGGTTCCTTGAGTCGCGCAGGTGCTCATCTGAGTGAAAATGAAGCTTGGTTAACTCTAGTTTTGCGTCGCCGCCGCCATTGCCGCCGCCGCCCTCGCCGCGGTGGCATGCGGCTGAGAGCCTCGTGCCACCGCGCGCCACCAAAGTGTGCGACGGATGCCACTGAACCTCGGTGGAACCCATTCCACCCGGAGGCTCTTTCATTGTCGGCGAACTCCGCCAGAGCCGCCGCCGCCGCCGGTGGAATCCGCCTTCCGGCCGCCGACCGACGCGCGACCGTCCACTGGTTCGCACGGATCTTGCTGGCTTCGAGTGGAATCGATTCCGTGCCTCTGGCGCCGTTCGTCGCCGGCGAGCTCGCTTAGCCGCATTCTGCTCTGGTCGCCGCCAAGCGGGCCCGGTCGTCCACCAGACGCTGCTACCATCTTCGCTGCCACGCTATCTGAGCCCGGCCGGTCGATCGCGTCTTGCCGTCTGCGTCATCGACATCGGACCACTTTGTCACCCTCACAAGCAATAAGATCCATGTGAACACGTAGCGTCGGCACATACCATGTACAGCATACAGATCGGTCGGCCGATGATGGCCCGACTGTCAATCACGCCTCATGGTTCCGCCCGAAAAGGGAAAGCACGTTTTCACTGTGAAAGCGTACTTTCCATTTTCGGCAGTTTTCCGATTTTTAGTATTTATTCAAAACCTAAATATTCATTTAGCTATAACTTTTGAATCATTTAACCAAATTCGATGAAATAAATTTATAAATTCATATAAAATTCAGTAGATTCAGAATATGCAAAAATATTTCAAAATTGAATTTTATTTGAATTTCGAATTCAAATTCAAAAGAAAGGTTAGAAATATGTCATTCATGAAAATTTTGCAAATAACCTCCAAATTTAGTAAAATAAATTTTATTAGAATACATGTAATCTCAGAAACCAGAATATGTAAAAATACTTAGGGTGTGTTGTAAGAAAAATTTAAGTTATAAAATGGGTAGTAAATAATACCATAATAGTTTAATTAAAATAAATCTTTAAAATTGTAAATGGGAACAAATAACTCATGTAATCATTCCTGAATTTGTGAAATAATTTTATTTGAATATTTCCATCTGATTTCTTTTTGGCTCTATTGAAATTTGGTATTTGTTATATGTTGCTGTACGATGTGTAGAACCCGATGAACCCGGTTTATTCGACGAACAGGAGTTCGAAGTCGAGGACAATCAACAAGGCAAGCAAACCCCCTTTGATCATATTGATCCCAGTTTTATAAATGTTTTCATTAAATGTTTTACTACATACTTTATTTTGTTAAAGTCTGCTATATTTCGGGTAATGGTAATTGTACCAGTAGACTTATAGAACTTCCTTGATAAGTAGAAAATTGTGAACCTTGAAAACCCTAGAATAGCTTAGACAATATTTAATGTCAATCTGGGTTACTCACATTTAGTGAAATGCTTAGCCAAAGCTAAATGAAGATAAAACTGTGAAATGATTAAAGATTTTGGATATGACATTTAAATGGGTATGACCATTTTTGTGGTTGGTATTTGGTTGGAAAATGAAAACAAAACTATGGTTTAGATGCGGGCAATTATTGGCAATAGCCGGTTGTGCATGTCTTTGCACGTAGTGTAGGGTGGAGATTATTGCCCGTGTCGAATTAAGGACCGAACTATGAGTTGTTTTTAGGCCAAGAATATTCATATAACCACAAGTGCTGGTATGGGACAGCTCTAACTTATTAAGTTATTTAAAACTAGCTTTGCACTTGGAAGGCCGGAGTAGTACGAGCTGTTTCTTAATGAATTGCTCGACGGGACGTCCACACCGAGGTGATCATGGATTAAACGTCTACCAATATAACGGTGTATGCCATACTGTGGGTAGTTCCATCATTTCTATGCTCTGAGTTCTTACACCACAGAATGGGTTTATCGTCACCGTGCTGGTGCAAAGTTAGGTTTAAATAATGTAACAGTTATAACATGACTCTCTGCGGCACACCAAAGGCAGTGTGCAAATATCGATTGCTCAAAGAGTCAGTCATGTCTTGTGGGAAAGTCGTATACCTCTACAGTGTAAAACTAATCGATTAGCGCGTCATGATCATGGACACTTGGTAAAGTCATCACATAGTTAGCAGTTTTGCTTATTTTCATAAAAGTGGTTTCTACCACGTGTTGGTCATTTCCGCTGTGTGCGGAAGGAAATGGTTTTGAGTATGATCAGTATACCCAAACATTCGTGATTTATTGATGCTTACATTCTATCACTTTCAATATTAAATTTCTTTTATTTAAATTCCGTTTTGCAATCTAATATCCTGTATTTACATTTCAAACCAGCTTTATGCAAATTAACCTTAATAACCTTTCATTGGAATGGCCTGCATGTATTCTAGGATTTGCATAAGTCTTGCGAGTACGTAAGTACTCAACTTGCCAATGTTGATGTTTTTAGGTGAAGAAACAGATTTCCCCGACGATTCTTACGTTGATGCAGGATACGGGGAATTTATCGATGAATTTATCTAAGGATTTTCCCTTGTCGCTTGCTCGTGGAACAATGGGTTAAAAGGCATACTACAAGAATTTGTCTCCACCGCAGTTTTACTTTTGGTATTGTAAAATAATATGTAATCTTACTTCCGTTGTGTAATAAAGTTTGTGTATGACTGTGATATCAATTTGTATTTGTGCGTACTAGCTACTGATCATGGGACTAGTACTGTATGCACATGGTATCCATTTTTGGTATTTATTTATCAAAAATGGGGGCCCTACAATTCATCGAGGAGGAGTGGTTAGAGAGTCGCCTGCAGGATCAGGGTGACGATGCGATGGAGGACTACCCAGAGGACTGGGTGGAGTAATAGTCCTTATGGCAGTGATCGTCGTTCACTGGGGTATATTTATATTACTATTAATATGTAAGCTTTTGCTGTAAAGTTTATGTAATGACTTACGAACTTTAGACTTGTAGCTTGCGTGGCAAAGATTGTAGTAAAGTTCCATTTCCAGTCTCTAATTATTGTTCTGCTACAACACTATGAATACGGTGCATTAAATGATAAATTATTAGGTCCGCTCGATATTTTATTAGCTAATATGTCCAGATCAACGTAATTACCTCAGAGTTAGGCCTTGTTTGGTAGAGCTCCATATCCTAACTCCACCTTAGATCTAGAGCCTGTAAGCTAAAATAAAGTGAATTAAGTTTATAATTTTAGTCTAAAATGTAAACAAGATGACCCACTTAAAAGTTAATATACCCATAGCTCCAGCTTCATAAATTTCCGGAGCTAGAAATACTCTGCTCCACCAACTCTACGAATTTTAGTAGAGTTGGAGCTATACCAAACACCCCCTTAATGACAGTGTTACTATCGGAACTGTCGGTTAATTATGTGAGTCGCGACAATCGTGCAACTCTCGTAGAGGTCACATGGCCCATGCGCCTCTCTCATGTACCTCTAAAGAGTCGAAAGAAACATTGCAGTACATGACGATGCAATATGCAAGTCGGGACTTGGCAGCTAACATTTTTGTATTGATGTTCAGATTCTGGAAGGATTAAGGTTCAGAGTTGGACCAAGCCTAGGCCTCGATCATGCGCTGTATAGAAGGAGGAGACGACGACGCATCTTCGTCGAGTCAATCACGCTGAATCGCGTTCTTAAAATGTTTCATAAGAATCTTTAAGTACGTATACCATTGCCCGCATCTATACTCAACTTCACATCGCCAATCTAGTCTAGCTAGACATCCGATTCATAAAAGGGAACATCAAATCAGTATATGTATACAACTTTTCACCAACAGAAACTGAATACAAAAGGGGTGCTATTATATTCGGCCATTTGGGCTCGCCTTCAGCCGAACACCACTATATTTTTGGGCTGGGATACCCAGGTACGAAGCGACTACATCCGGAGAAGGAGTGTATATTCCTACAGGGCTAGCTTGTATTTTCTTTTTGACATAAACAGGGCTTGTATTTTTAAGGTCCTTAAATTAACCGTGCCTGTTAAAGTCGGCGAGCATTAGGTAAAACTTGTGTTACGTTTGGTCTGACTTGAGTCGAACCCATCCAAGTGAAAGACCTCTTGCCCCGAGGCCCCCGAGCCCCGACTTCTTATTGACTTCGGTGTGAGTCGTACATGTCATCTCTCTCCTGTGAACCAAATTACCAGAGAGGAACATTCCCTTAGCAATTTTACACCCATCGATGTCATCGTTTATTTTGATATATTTACCTTCATGAATTATGAGTTTTGCCACAAAATTGTTAGTGATTTGTCCATAATAATGAGAACTTATATTGCTAGCAAATCTTTATAAATTTATGCATGGAATTGTCTACAGCATTTAGCCACTGACCCTAAGTTACTTAACTATATAGCTCATCTAATTCAGTAATTTTTTTGGGTCTGTTCGATCTGCAGCATCCTCTTGTTGTTTTCGCCATGCCATTGCACCTCGGACTAAGTACCATAATTTATCTTCTTTTTTATATATAAAGCATTGGCAGAGCTTCTGCCTCTTCGTTCAAAAAGAAAAATTTACTAGTACACATATGAATGTGTTGCAACAAGTAATTTACATATGTTATTTTGAGTCCTTTCTGAACTGTATTTGCCTAAGAAAACCATGTACATATGTACAACCCTATTTTCTCTCTGGTCGAAGAGAGAGAAAGGTTTCAAAAACGTCAAGCCAAAACATTTCGCAGTGTGCTAACAAGCTGAAAACCCTAAATCCTCAGCAATCTCCGATCGACGCCGAAAAGATCGAGAGAGAGAAAAACAAAGACAAAGTGTGAAGGAAAACAAAACTAAATAAACCAGCTTCGACGAAATCTGTATGTGTAATTTCATGCCGAGCCCGTGACCGTGAGAGTGAGAGACACGCAAGCTGCAATCTGCAAGTGCAATCAGTCATGCATGTCGGCACGCCGCGGTGCCACGGGCACTGACGAGACTAGCTCATCAGCTAAGTGACGGCGCACGGGGCGGAAGCGACGGCGGCTCCCCCTCCGGCTGGGCGCTTGACGAACCGGCCATTCATCCGCGGCCGCTTCTCTGCGTTCAGCTTCCGCACCTCGTACCGTATCTTCTTGGCGAACAGCCGCGTCCGCCGCTTCTCCCGGTACCGCGTTACCCGCGCCTCCCGCCCGGCGCCGTCCATCCTGAGCCTCGGCGTCCCCACCTCCTCACCATGCCGTGCTCCTCCCGCCATCCAAATGCCCTGCACCATGCACGCAGCAACCACACAATTACAGTTACACGCACGCGCCAGGCGCCTATCCGATCGAGCAAATATAACTTCGTAAATGATCACCCACGTACCGAGTGGTCGTGGAACCAGAAATTGCGGAACTTGACGTGAGGCCGCTCGCCGTTGGTCCACGGCGATCTTTCCCAGCTATCGATGATCGCCTCGTAGTTGAGACTAAGATCCAGGCTTCTCTGAAAGAACTGCGCATCCGCGGCGTCGCCGCTGCTCACCAACGTCTTCTGTTCGAAACCGTCGTCGTCATCTACCACCGTCGGCGAGCTGCAGTTGAAATCGATGTCCAGCACCTCCGCGGACGCCTCAGACTTCCGCTCCGGGCGGGACACCACAGCGTCCCCGCTGTTGGAGACAACGCCATCGGGCTCCACCTTTACACGCCTGCCATCTGTCACTGGCGATACGAGTTCTACAGTCTCCATGCAGAACGGGTCCTCCAGCTCGTTGCTGTCGTCCAGGCCTCGGCCGAGGAGGGCTTCCATGTCCGCGGCGAACTCCCTGAGCTCGGCGTCCGTAGGGCCGAAGTTGGGAACGCTGTCCGGGAGCTGCTGCACGGGCGATGCTGCAACCACTGGCTCCCTCGTGTCTTCCACGGCGCTGCCGACGTCCTCGCTGCAGCATGAGGTTGTGGCCACCGCGTCATCGATCGGCAGCGGGGAACAAAACTCAGCGAGGGCAGGGTCAAAGGTAGGCACGCGGTACAGCAACAGCTCCTCGTCCGCTCCATCTTCCTCGGCCTTCCGCTCTTCCGACGACTCCACGGCCACCTCCGGCACGACGAGCCGCATCGACAGCAACTGCCCGACGCTCTTGACCTGCGGCCGCCGAGTGCGCGCCTTCCGCTTCGACCATACCGGCGCGACGCCCTGGCGCTTTGACGACGTCGTCGACGCCGCCACTCCCTCGACTGACCTCGGCGGCGGTGGCGACGAAGCGGGCAGCCGCAGGCGCTCGTGCCGCCTAGCGAGCGAGTTGGCC
The DNA here is from genome assembly GCA_036346275.1 of Otatea glauca. Lineage (NCBI taxonomy): Eukaryota > Viridiplantae > Streptophyta > Magnoliopsida > Poales > Poaceae > Otatea > Otatea glauca. The sequence goes on from CM070714.1 coordinate 47,885,046, forward strand.
GAGTGCACCGACGTGTCGCACCCCTGGCACAGGAAGGCGTCGTCCGCCGCGCAGTACCACCGCGCGCGCCGCCGCAGGCAGGTGTCGCACGCTCGCGCCGCCTTACCGCCCACAGCCCCCGCTGCCTTCTGATCCGAGCTACTCATGCATGCGTTGCAAACACAAAGAACAAAAGAGAGAATATTCCTAGTGTAACGATCCTACAAAATTTACTAAAATCAAGTTTCTAGTCTCGTACTATCGCTGCAGCAGCACACTTGCACTCGTACCGTACAAGTGTATATGCTATGAGATAATGACAACATTGTGTGATAAAAATGACAGAAATATCGCTGGATTAGGGCTATTTGAGCGGTATGGCCCGGTATTGCTCTTTCCCGGGGGACGTTAGCACCCTAGCCGAGGGTGCTTTGTACTTTTGCTGTGGTGGTGGGACCCACCTGCAGGCCTTATCTGGAAGGTGATTGGCCTACTGGTTATACTCCATCCGTCTGCGTGATCTGCGATTGGCTGCAGCCGGATTTTGGCGGGTCCACCGCACGGGACTGCGACACGTGGGAGTACCTCGCTGGGACCCACCACAACAAACCGCTCATGAAAAGTCATATCCTCTCTTATCGACAACACCTACAAATGGAGATGGGCGGATGATTAGTGCACCATATCGACTAATGTTTGTTTGCTGACAGGAGAATAATTGAGTTCCCTTCGTTCATCAGTTCACTTCAGTTTAAACTTAAGCTTATCGGAACATATGAATCTAACGACACTAGGAGTAATTATTTTTAGATAAAATTGCACAGGTCAAATCTGGAAGTAATGTATATGTAACTCTAGTATAATGTTTTTAGGGCAACCTCTAGTATCATGTTGTTGTTTTTCCTCTGTCCAACAAGAATGCTGAAAGAGCTGTTGCTCACGTCTACAGTACATTACCATGTATTGCAGGTTCTTAGTGGTACTTCTTTTGCGAGGGAATTAGCGGTACTTAATTTTTCCAATGAATTTTTTAGAGTAATCATGTATTATTTATATATTTAAAGTCGATGATAGACCTTTTACAACTGCTAAGAAAAAAGAAGAAGAAATATGCTATAAATTCTCACAAAAAAAAATAAAAACATCCGACTCTTAAATTGGTGGACCCTGGAAAAGATATAAAAAATCTAAACCCTTAATTCAGTGGACTCTGATTTGAAAAGGCTTATATTCGGTAATTGGTTTAGAGATATTAATTTGAAAAAAAATAAATAAGTAGCACTAGCACTATGTTCAATTGAAAGGTTGAGAGTGTAAATTTGCTCAACGGACTCACCCAGTCACCCCCTCAATCCTCTCTTTCACACATAAGGAGAGAGATCTCAAAATAAAAATTGCAAATTAAACATGAAACCAAATATCCCAAAATTCAAATTTAGATTACAGAATATAATTTTGGAAATTTGGAATTGCGTAAAGTTATGCTGTAGTACATCAAACCACACAATTGTGCGAGCTAATTGGCTAGTTTCAATGAATATTTAAGCCCAACCTAACCATGCATATTTGTTGAGCATAATAATTTTTACCCTATATATATATCGAGTCTTCGTATGACGTTTAGATCAGTCAAACTGAAAATGCGTACAGAATTAACTGGACAATGTTAAAAGTAGTACTTTCAAATGGTAAACTCTAGTTATTCCCTGCAAGCTCAAAGCCAAACCTGTCATGATATCCGGGAAAAATACAGCTTATATTAATTGTACGTTCTTATTTTCCATGCAAAAGGAAACTCCTGATGTTTTAAGCCCTGGAGAAAAAATTTGCTTGGATCCAGGTATTTTAAATTTGCATCGTTTACAGAAAGGGAGTTGGTATCATGGAAAGATACAGGTTAAATTGATTTGCCTTTGGAACAGAGCGGAGAGATCAGCGTGGGTTCAGAAAAGACTCAAGAGTCCAGAGGATACCGGCGTTAGCAGCCAAATACCAAATCTTGTCTTGTTTGGATAATGCACTCTATATATTTATGCTCCTAGCTGCATGCAATTCAATTTTGTTCACGCACAAGATTTACGTGCAAAACCCTTGTTGAGAAAAAAATCACGGGAGACAAATGCACTATTTGATTTAAACTTTACATGTACATAGGGGTGGTATATATAGTCAACAGAGAGTCCAAGATTTGAAAAGATTGAATCTGTTGGTAAGTTAAGATATTGGATATTGAGGCAATCCGTGATTATCTCTAACAAACATTCTCTTGATTCAAAATCTATAATGAAATTGTTTCCATAAAACCCCGAAGGGAAATTAAGCACCATGAATACCAACCAAGTCAAGGCAATATTTGAACTTGGTATTTGAAAGTGTCTTGGTGAGCATGTCTGCAGGATTTTCATCAGTATGTATCTTTCTTGCAATAACTTGTCCTTCAGCGACAACATCATGAATAAAGTGGTATTTGTTATCAATGTGCTTGGTCTTGGCATGATACGTATCATTCTTGGTCAAACAAATAGCACTTTGGCTATCACAATAAACAGTAAAAGTATCATGTTTAATTACAAGTTCAGAAACTAGACCTCGCAACCAAATAGCTTCCTTAAAGCCTTCAGTAGCTGAAACATACTCCGCTTCAGTAGTAGAAAGAGCGGCAATAGGTTGTAAGAATGCTTTCCAACTGACTGCAGAACCACATAATGAGAAGATATATTCATAAATTGACCTTCTTTTATCAAGATCACCAGCATAGTCAGAATCAACAAACCCAAGAACATCATTTGTCTTCACTTTATTCTTATCAAACATTAAGCCAAATTAGAAGTGCCTTTCAAATAACGAAGAATCCACTTAACTGCATTCCAATGCTCTTTGCTAGGATTATGCATAAATCTAATAACAACACTAACATAATGAGTTAAATCTGGTCTGGCGCAAATCATAGCATACATGAGATTACCAATTGCACTAGAGTAAGAAACACGAGACATATAGTCTTTCTCTTCTTCATTAATAGGACTTTGATTTGAAGATAACTTAAAGTGTGAGGCAAGAGGTGTAGAAATAGGTTTGTAATCATTGAGATTAAATCTGTCAAGTACCTTCTTAATGTATTTTTTCTGAAATAGAAATAATGTACCAGCTTTGCGATCACGCTGAATTTCTATCCCAAGAATTTTCTTAGCTGGACCAAGATCTTTCATCTCAAATTTATGACTAAGTTGAGCCTTCAATTGTTTAATCAATGACTTGTCATGAGAAGTAATAAGCATATCATCAACGTAGAGCAACAAATAAACAAAAGAACCATTTGGGAACTATTTGAAGTAAACACAGTTATCATAATTGTTATGTGAATACTGTTGTGCAATCATAAATGAATCAAACCTTTTATACCACTACCTAGGAGCTTGTTTAAGACTTTATAGAGACTTTTTCAAATGACAAACTAAATCCTCTTTTCTAAGAGTAGCAAAACCCTCAGGTTGTGTCATAAACATCTCTTCTTCTAAATCCCTATGTAAGAAAGTAGTTTTAACATCAAGTTGCTCTAATTCTAAGTCAAATAAAGCAACAAAAGCAAGCATAATCCGAATTGATGAGTGGCGTACAACATGAGAAAAAAATTAATTGAAGTCAATACCTTCCTTTTGGTCAAAACCTTTTACCACTAAATGGTTTTCCATCTTGCAGGTTCAATACTAGAAATACCATTCTTCTTATAAATCCTTTTGCACTTTAAAGGTTTCTCACCTTGTGGAAGCTTAACCAAATCTCATGTACAGTTTCTATGAAGGCTCACAATTTCTTCATTCACAGCTGTCAACCACTTAGAATAATTTTCACATGAGATAGCTTCAGAATAAGAAGAAGGTTTAAAAATATCACAAATATCTTGTACAGCAAGAAGAGCATACCATGCCATATTATCAGTGTTATGATATCTAGCAGTTAATTGAGTATTTCTCCTTGGTCTATCTCGAGCAATACAATGATCATTAGTGCTAGGAGATGTAGAAACTGGTTATGACGAAGTACCACTACGTGCTAAAATTGGTTGTGAAGTGAAACCACTAGAAGAATCACTATCAATGGTAGGTAAAATTATCTCAAATTCTGCATTTCTTTCAGTAGCTTCAGAAGTTTCAGATTCACTTGTGGATGAACAACAATCACTGTTACTACCAGGTGAAAGTAAAGCATCTTCATGAAAACTAACATCACGACTAATGATTAATTTATGAGAATTAGAACACCATAAACGATATTCTTTGATACCAGACTCATATCCAACAAATATGCTTTTTCTTGCTTTAGATTCTGATTTTTCATCGCTAACATGAACATAAGCAGGACAACCAAAAAAATCTCAAATTAGAATAATCAACTGGTTTATCTGATCAAACCTCTTCTGAAATCTTAAAATCAATGGCTGAATTTGGAGAGCGATTAATCAAATAAGAAGCTGTAGAAACAGTCTTATCCCATAAAGCACGCTTATTCCAAAAACCTGCATTTGAAAGCATGCAACGGGCTCTTTCCAGAAGAGTGCGATTCATACGCTCCGCAACATCATTCTGCTGAGGTTTACCTGGAACAATCAAATGTCCTGCAATACCATGATTAGTAAAAAAATGGTCAAACTCACTACTACAAAATTCCAATCCATTATCAGTTCTAAGTTTTTTGATTTTTCTGCCAATTCGATTTTCAACCAAGACTTTCCACTTCTTGAACATTAAAAAAGCTTCATGCTTACATTTCAAGAAATAAACCTAAACTTTGCGAGAAAAATCATCAATGAAAGTAATCATGTACTCACAACCTCCAATAGAAGGAAAACGAGAACAACCCCAAAGATCAGAATGAATATAGTCAAGAATTCCTTTAATCTGATGAATTGAAACAGAAAAACTGACTCTCTTTTGTTTGCCAAATACACAATGCTCACAGAAATCAAGTTTGCCAATGTCATGTAAAAGTCCTTTCTTGCATAAAAGATTTATACCTTTCTCACTCATATGACCCAAACGCATATGCCAAAGCTTGGTGATATGAGGATTTGCTGCAATTGTAGAAATAGCTACAGAACCTGTAACTACAGACCCTTGCAAGTAATAAAGACTGTTGATTCTATTGGCTTTCATAACAACAAGTTTGCCTTTTGAAATCTTAGGAACACCATTTTCATCGGTATATTTATAACCCAAAGATTCTACGGTGCCAAAAAAATAAGATTTTTTTTTCATTCTGGGAACATGGCGAATATTTGTATGAGTCATAACAATACCATCATGGGTTTTGATTTGAATAGAACCGATATCAACAATTTCAAGTAGAGACTCATCAACAATCACAACTTCACCACTACTAATAGAATCATAAATAGAGAACCACTCTTTAAATGAACAGATATGAAAAGTGCAAACTAAATAAATAATACATGCAGTTTGATTCTTCAAGTTGGAAGTGATAATTAGAACATCACTATTAGATTCATTTTCAACAAGACTAGCCTCAGTAGGTTTATTAGAATGTGTCTTTTTGTCTTTATCTGCCCTATTTTTAAACTTGTAACAATGAGCAATAATATGACCAGGTGTCTTGCAATAATGGCAAAAATTGTTGGATTTATGTCCTCTTGACTTAGATCTAACTTTGATCTATGATAATTGCCTTTATGTGGAGATCTACCTCTAACAATTAACCCCTAAACCTTAATTTCTGAACGAGAATCAATATCAAATTTCTCCTTAGACAATAAATTTGATTTAACATTATCAAAACTAAGGGTATCATGATTGCCGTAAAGCATAATTTTCTTGAAATGCTTATAGGTAGCAGGCAAAGAGACAACCAACAGAATAGCCTTATCTTCATCATCAATTTTCACCTCTAATTTCTCAAGATCAATGATAAGTGAATTAAACTCATTAAGATGAGACTGAATAGAGGTACCTTCCGCCATGCGAATTTTGTACAGACATTCTTTGAGGCGTAATTTGTTGGCGAGACTTTTCTTCATGTACAAGTCCACCAATTTCTGCCACAGTTTTGCGACAGTGGTCTAATGAATAACTTCACGTAGAATATTTGTAGACAAACTGAGCTGTATGGTGGAGATGGCTTTTTGGTCAAGTTCTTCCTATTTTTCATCGTCATTGTTGCCGGTTTAGCTAACAGCGCTTTTCTGACGCCCACCTGTGTGAGAACGGGCTTTCATTGAACCTGCCATATCGAAAAATTGATCTTGCCATCAAACTTCTTAATATCAAATTTCGTGGATAAAATGATGGAGAATAAAATTACATTTAAAAATATGATAGGTTCTGATGAAAAGAAAACCTTCCTTGTGTTTTGAGTGCGCGAAGCAAATATTTCATGTGTTCTAGTACACCTCAGCCGATTTTGCAAATTCGGCCAATTTTTTTTCCTTCATCCGAAAGTCCCTTTTTTTTCTCTTTTTACTCGGGCGCAACCCAACTGACCGGAGACGCACGGTTTTTGAAGCTAAAGTGAGCGTGACTCGAAACGACTAATAAAATCCGGTTATCATATGCGTTTGAAGTTCAAAATTTCGGATTTGGGACCACCCGAAATCTAAAGTACAGCACCTAAAATTTCATGTTTTTTTGGCCGGATTTGACCAGATTTGATCCAATAATCCTTAGTAAAGTCAAATCCTATGAAATTTTGTTGAAAAATCGAATTTTTGAGAGATTTTAAAATTTCGGCAAATACACTGTAAGATTTTTATAAAATTGTAAATGCTTGATAATGTTCTGAAAATTTTGTGGTACTATCTTGCGTAGTTTAGGATAATACATAAATTTTTTTTAAAAAAATTATCTTCATTTGTTATGTTTAAAAAATAAAAAACAAAATGAACATAATTGGGACAGTTACATTGTCAGAATTTTATAAATTTTATTGAGTGTGATTATGATCTAAAATTTTTGTGAGAGATTAATAATTTACTCAGTACCATTATATATTTTTTTCAAAAAATTTAAACTTTGTTTGTTTGGTCAATCAAATCTATGTAAGCATTGAACTTCGTTTGTTATATTATATTTCAAAAATCAAAAAGAAAAAGAACATAAATGGTATTGTGCCTTGTAAGAATTTTATAAATTCACTGGAGTGTGATCATGATTCAAACTTTTTGTGAGATATTAGGCATTTCCTTATCACCATTATGTAAAATTTTCAAAAATTTTAAACCTTTTTTTTATTGTTAAATCAAATCTATGTATTGATCATGAGGCTTTTATCAGGACGTTGCACTCTTTGAATTTTTAAAAATTATTTAAGAATTATCATCATCTAAAACTTTTAAATAAACAATAATGTTACATCAGAACCATCTACAAAAATTTTCAAAAAAATTTAATGTGGTTTAGATAATTTTTCATTTTGTTCAAGTTAGCCGGTAAGCCTTTTAACAGGGCAATAGTACTGTTCGAATTATTAAAAAAATTATGAAGCTTAATAATCATCTGAAAAATTTATGAGAACATTAGTGATGCATCATAACCTTGCAAAAAAAAATTCAAAGTTTTATAACGTGGTTTGAACCATTTTGCATTCGGTTCAAAATTACGAGTTAGCGTTTTATCTTGACAATAGTAATTTTTGAATTTTTAAAAATTCCACATACTTCAGAATAATCTGAAAGTTTTCTGTTAATATCATAAATGTGTCAGGACTCTCCAAAAAACAATTCAAATTTTTTCGATATTGTTTGACCCACTTTTCTTCCTTTGCAAAAAGACCAAAATTTCGGATATTTCACCCAAAATTTCGCTATTTTTCGGCTAATTTCGTTTTTTCTCGATACAAAACAAATCGGATTTGAATTTTGGTTTTTAAATTTCGGACGAGATTTGTTCGAAATACCCGAATTTCGCCGAAATTTCAGATTACGGTCCCAACGGTATTTTATCCGAAAACAAAATTTGAATCCTTGTTCGATACCACTGCCTAGGAAAAACCGAACCAAAGGAAAAACGATCTGCTGTCTCCGGTTGCCGGTTGGTACTTGGTGCAGGAGAGCTTCACGGGTGAGCAAAAAAAAAGCTGCCTCCTGGAGTCCTGGTGCTTGAGTTCACGGGCAAGCAAGCAAGCACTTGTTAGCTTTGGTACTTGGTGCAGGCAAGAAGCAAGCACGGGAGGAGACTGGAGAGCTTCTGTTAGAAATTGGCTTATTGGGTGGTTCATTTCCTTTAATTCCAAAGCATGCATGGTTTAGTATCATATTGCCTAGCCAAGTGGAGGAAAGGCAATTTAAAAGGTGGAGTCCTTGCCACCTCTTGATTAATTACACTTGGCATGAGAATAGCATAGGGTGGACAGTGGCTAAACACACACGCACGCACGCGCGCATTCGCGTATTTTCGCGTGACTTGTGACTTGTGACGAGCGACCGCGCCGTGTCGTAATGTGTATCCTGACACTTTGAATTCACCTTTTTTGTTTTACTGAATCCTGCATTTATCTCTCCATTCAATCTGTTTAAATGCGATTTAAACATATATTTGAATTCTGTGTCATTATGCAGTCAGTTACTAGTGAGTTAATTGACATTATTTGTCAGTTACTAGTAACTGCCGCATTTAACTGACATCATGAGGTCAGTTTCTTGTGCGAGTGTATATAAACTCCTGGAGACGTCCAGGACAGAGATACAGAATTTCTCCTCCATTCTTCCTCCCCATCTCTGGATTGCTGTACTATTGTGTTGAGCTGTCGAACCTCGCCGGCCTTCCTCCTCGGCGTGCACCGTGAAGGAGGGTGAGCGGTATCTCCGAACCGTTGCCGCAGAGTTCACCTGCACGGGGCGGCAATAAGGTTTCTGGGCAGCGCATCGGCGCGACCGCTCTGCTTCTTCCTCGACGTCGACTACTTCCACGTCTGCTCTGCGCTGCTTCCTTTTCTTCAACAAGCCCAACAGTAAGTAATTCTTGTGATACATCAACTACGTTAATATTCAATTCTTGAGTTTTTTCTGGAGTACAATGTGTTACCTGTTGTTTTATGCATCTATAGTCTTGTGTTACTTTTGCCTCAATATAAAATCTGAAATAAAAACATTGCACAAACTTCCAACAGCTTCTGCACGAGAGCACTTCTAGTCGACGACTTACTTGGATAGTTTTCTTCACGTGGGAGCTCTGGTGCTTCTTTCTTTCGCATGGTGATATGGAGCTCTTCGGGTGCGAAGACGAGTGGATCCGGCGCAGGCGCAGAGGCCGGAACGGCGACGGACCCGGTCGGGCGAGCTCCGGCCGCGAGTTCCTAAAGCCAGCGGCGGGTGGAGGTCGGCCGGTGAGCCGGTGAGGCGGTCGCGGGTAGATTGCGCGGATGCCGAGTAGATGCAGCGCACGGCAGGAGGCGCAGCGCCTCGACGGAGCCGAAGAAGGATGGCACGCGCGAGGGACGGCGACGGCGCGAGGAATGCTGCCGCGACAGATCGGAAACCCAGGTGCATGCAGCTTGGTCTCGTACCACTTGTTAGGGTTTTTAGACGCAAATCACTCGCACAAAAACCAGAGACACAAGATTTACATGAAAAATCTTTGTAGGAAAAAATCACGGGAGATAAATATAATATTTAGTTCAAATTTTACATGTACATAGAGGTGGTATATATAGCCAACAGAGAGTCTGAGATTTGGAAAGATTCATGTGGTATATACAGTCAACAGAGTCTGAGATTTGGAAAGATTGAATCTGTTGGTAAGTTAAGATATTAGATATTGAGGCAATCCGTGATTATCTCTAACATTATTTCTATGCAATTTCGGACACTAACGAGATTAAAAATCTCGTCCAGATTAGATTGTTTTTTAAATTCTATAGTAATTTTGGAAAATTTCGGTGAGATTTTCCCAAATCTTACCAAAATTTCGGGATTTTTTTACCAGTTTTTAAACTTTTATGGCTGAATTTGACCGGATTTGGTCCAATAACCCTTAAGAAAGCTATCTTCCATGAAAATTTGTTGAAAAACTGAATTTTTGAGACATTTTAAAATTTAAGTATAAACACGGTTAGATTTTTATAAAATTGTACAAGCTTGACAATGATCTAAAAAATTTATAGCACTATCTTTAGTAGCGTAGGATCATACAAAAAAATTCAAAACAATTGAACTTCATTTGTTATCTTTAAAAAATCAATAATACAATGAATATAATTTTGACAGTAACCTTATTAGAATTTTATTAATTTGCTCGAGTGTCATCGTGATTCCTAATTTTTATGAGGGCTTAAGAATTGACTTAGTACCATTCTATAAATTTTTCAAAAAATTTGAACTTTTTTTGTTTGCTCGATCAAATCATGTAAGTATTGAACTTCATTTGTTATATTTCAAAAATCAAAAGGAGAAAAAACATAAATGGTACAATGCCTTGTAAGAATTTTATAAATTTACTGGAGTGTTATCATAATTCAAAAATTTTACGAGATCTTAAGAATTTTCTTAGCACTCTTCTGTAAATTTTTCAGAAAATCTAAACATTTTTTATTGCTAAAGCAAATCTATGTATTGATTATTAAGCTTTTATCAGGACGCAACATTTTTAGAATTTTTGAAAATTCTTGAAGCATGATCATCATCTAACAATTTTATAGAAACATTAATGATACATCAGGATTATCCACAAATTTTTTAAAATTTTCTAACGTGTTTTGAACTATTTTTTATTTTGTTGAAGTTTGCGGGTAAGGCTTTTAACAGTACAGTAGCACTGTCCGAATTTTTAAAAATTCATTAAGTTTGATCATCATTGAAATATTTTTAGGAATATTATTGATATGTCATAACTATGCAAAAAAAAAAAATCAAAATTTTCTAACCTCATTTGTTCCTTTTTTTCATTCGGTTCAAATTTGCCGGTCAGCGTTTTATGAAGACAGTAGCAATGTTTGAATTAAAAAATTCTCAGATTTGATAATAATCTAAAAGTTTAATGATAACATCACTGATGTGTCAGGACCTTAAAAAAATTCAATTTTTTTCTACATCGTTTGAGCTATTTTTCGCTCGGTGCAAATTCACCGAAATCGTGAATTTCGCCAAAATTTTGTTTCCCCCTGTAGAAATAAATCTGGATTTGAATTTTTGTTTTTAAATTTTTTCGAGATTTACCCGAAATTCCGAGATCTCAGCGAGATTTCAGATTTCGATCACTATTGAGATTTCAACAAAAAATGAAATTTGAATCCTCGACCCCCTTCTCTGTTTGCCGCCAGTCAGGTTCGTCCCAAAATATCATCTCTGCGAGGCTCCAACGACTTTAGAGACGAGGAAAACAATGTCTTCATTCAGATATGTCTTGCCATATTTTATGGAGCCTGTCAACATAAGGATACCTCACCAAGATAATGTCGTATATAAGTCGACACAGTGCATCCACACTCGTAGATGCTAATTTGAGCTACATTGAGAGCATCCTCCATGTTATCTCATTTCATCAAGTGCAATCGAAGTAAAGAAAGAGAAAGTCAATGCCGATTGGCAAAATAACGAGAACTTAGTCACATTTTACCATAGAGATTAGAGAGTCAGTACGTTCGCAAAAACTAGAACTGAGAATAAAAGGAGATATATACGCTCCTATACCGTTCCAAATGAAAACGAACAAGTCGCTTTTTGCGCATCAGGTTCCTCCCTGGCTCCAATACATCTTTGTCCATACGAACTTTTGAGGTGAATGACATTCAGAAAGATTATTGAAGAGCATTATGAGCATATATTCAACTAATTTAGAGATTGTTGATCAATAAGAACACTAGCATACACTACTAGTAGTTCGATCAGGCGTTAATCGTTTCTTTTACTTCTGATCAATTTATTAGAGTACTTTGAGCTAGACAGTAGTTTGCTCTCTTCACAAGTTCTCTTAAGAAGTAAACCTAACACCATGTCCTACGGCACAGCAATACGTAACAAATCATACCTTCACTACGCGCGCAGGGCCGTTTGAGCCGGGAGCTGGCCGGCTCGGCTCGCGGCTCGAGCCGAGCCGGCCAAATTTTTTTCTTAAACGGGTCCTTTTTCAAAAAAAATAAAAAATACGGATAAATCCTTTTTTGAAAAAAAAATTACTATTGGATCCTTTTCCCCGAAAAAGATTACATATTACGTCCATGCCCTTTTAGCGTTTTTAAGAATAGCGCTCGGGTCCTTTTTATGCAAATCAAAATTACGTTTAGGTCCTTTTTATAAGAAAAAAAAGGTTTCTTTTTTTAAAAGAAAAATATGCATCGCATTTATGTCCTTTTTTCGGTTTTCTAGCATTACGTTTAAACCTTTTTGCGAAAAATAAAGTCTTATTTTTTGCGAAAAATAAAGTCTTATTTTTAGATCATTTTCGTGCGTTTTCTCGATTTACTCGTGTGCAGAGCGTCAGTCGCGCGTTTTGTCGATTTTCTCGCGTGAAAAGCAGCGCCCGCGGCGTGGCACGCAGCGCATGAATTTCTAGTAGTCTTTACTGATGAGTTACTACGTGAGGGCGCAATTGGGACACCAACGTCAAGCCCATCCCCACGGTCCAGCCTGGAAATAGAGAATAAGATTGTTAGCCTATCGCCATGCTCTGTGACTCCGTGTTATCAATCTCACATCAAAATCCAAGATCCTTGGTGTTATGCGAGAGGTGCGTGTCGCCACCGCCTACGTCGGCGTGTCGCCGTCAGAGTTTTACCTGGATGACACCTATGCCGATCCCCACCATTCACTGCATTTTTCTCTACTTCTACGCTCGCGGCAGGGGCGGTTGTGTTTATCCAATTGATTCGCGTCCCTGTCGAGACCTACATGTTGGGCTCGGACGCGAGCGTGTCTCATCTTTAACCTTCTTTGTTCTTTCACTTTCACGTAGGGTGGAAACGGGGAGCTCTTCCAGAAGTTTTTACAGACGTTATGACGTAGGAAAAAACTTGCAGAAAGACTTGCAGAAAGAAATGATAAAAGAAGTTCCATAATCTTTTGCAACGAAAAAGGAAAGGCATAAAAGCCTTCTGCATGAGCACAGCCCAGCTAATCTGGAGGCCGAAAGAAGGAAGCAAAGCCCGGTCAAACAGAGCACATTTCAGATTAATGTCAGCTTGATTTTTCACTCTAGCAAAGTAACTTTCTTATGGGCTGAGAATCTAACGGCCTAATTCTGTTTCATCTGGTAGTCATGACTCATAAATACACCCCTGCTACTGCAGCATTTTCGAGTTGAGGAGATTAATTTTTAACTCTTCTCGCTGTTTGGTGTGTGCGTGCGTCGTGCTTCGGTTTCGAGTTTCAGAAGGGGGAGACGAGGAAGGCGTGCCCGAACCCCTACAGGTCGACTCCGGGGAACCCCGACGGCGGCTCGCCACCGAAGGCGCCGAGGTCGAACCCACCCCCGGCGACCACCTGGGCCGGCCGGCTCCTGCGCCCAGCAAGCAGCGCGTCGCGCAGCAGCTGGTCCGCGCGCGCCGCCACTATGGCCTCCACGTCCGCTAGCGCGACCGCGAACGTCACCAGGTCGTCCTGCCCCATGTCACCCACCTCCGCCTCGACCCACGCTGCCGCGGGGTTACACGCCGCGCGTTCCTTCCCCATCGCCTCCTCTGCGCGCTCCCGCCGCGCCTTCTCCACGTCCAGCACCGCCCGCAGCTCGCCGTACTGCCGGTTCAGCTCCGCGATGGTCCTGGTGTCAACGCCAGTTGCAAGGCCCGCCCCAGTTCCGGTGGAGGAGGAGGATGACGAGGCGAAGAAGCGGTCGAGAAGGGACTCGACGGAGGGGTGGCCGAACGAGAAAGCCTTGCCGGCGGGGGAGAAGACGACGGCGGCGATCTCGGCGCCGCAGAGGATGGAGAGCTCGCTGGCTTTCTTGAAGAGGCAGGCGCGACGCTTGGAGAAGCACACCTGCCGCGCCTCCTCGCTCTCGATGCGCCGGATCTCGATCTTCTGCCGCCCCATGCTCGGCCGCCTCCACGCCATTGCCACCTACCTAGCTATGTACGTTTGTCACAGATGTACTACTAATGTTGGATCGACGGATGTGTGTTCATTTCGCCCTGGATCATATAGCTATGCTGCCTATGCATCCCTTTGTTTATATAGGCGAGAAGGGATGAGATAATTGAATGCGTATGATTTGTCACGTGAGAGGATACTACAGCTGAATTGGGTATTAGCTAATGCATGCAAGCTGGAGTAAATTGCTAGTGGAAAAATAGCAAGTGTGTATTGAGGGAAGGGCTTAACTAGCAGCTATGTATTGCTGCAATAGCTATAGTATTACTACATATTAGGATGTGCATTAAACGATAATTCATGTCTTCCTTCTTTTTTGGAGGTGCTTATCAGCTTGATGCATCCATGCTGACTGGCTTGTTGGATTACTGGGCATTGCTAGCTGTTCTTATGTGTGTTTTTGGCTAAGCATTCATGCCTTCCATTTCTTTGAGCAAACGTTGCTGAGATGTGAATTTCTGAACGTAGATTTGAATTGATTTCTTTATCAGTCTTAAAAAGTCAAACTGAATGCATGCTTCCATGTCTGTATACATTGTTAATGAATACCCTCCTCTCATACAAAACTATATGTAGCCAATGTAGTGTTGTGGCTTGCAAAAACCTTCAGGGCCTTAGACAATTGTTGTTAGAGAGGTGCTTCCATGTCTGTATACCATTGTTCTTGTCATTTCATTTTGTTGTGCCTATTAGATGGCAAATATCCAATTATGCCAGTATCAGGAATACATTCTTGAATCTTGTTTTCTCTGTTTAACTAAAGGTAGAGTAAGCAATACATTTTGTCTCTGGAGGTGCCATGATAAAAGGCTAGGAAGCAGTGGCTGAGTGAGGATTTTGTACAGCCCATTGTGCATACAACTTATATCTGCACTGTCCAATGTGCATCAAGATTTGTGCATCCATATCTGAAATTCAAATGATTTGTCCAATCTGCACTGTCCAAACCTGATGCTGTTTGTTGAATTCTTGCAAGTAACTATCAAAGCTGCAATGGAGCAGGATGAACACTCGCATAATCAGTTAATGCCTCTTACAGTAACAGTAAGCATCTCTTCCTTTTTGCTATCTTGCATTTTTTTTCTATCATCTATAGCACACATATTTATGATCTGGTATTTCAGTATGCATAATTTTGTATGCACTGATCATGTCTTGATATTTACTACCCTAATACGATGCTCGTAAATAGATAAGAGATTAGCTTTGTTAGTTTGCCTTAGGAAATAGATAAGACCCATTCACTATGTTATCCTTAACTAGCTATTTTTATATTGAGATAGTAAGATCTTATATGGTGTGTTCGTTCAGTGTGTGAATGGTTGCCTTTAGTAATAATCACTATCTTTCCTTAATTAGCTATTTTTATGCTGAGATAATAACATCTTATATGGTGTGTTCATACAGTGTGTGAATGGAATTGTCATCATGTATACGATTTTAGTTTAATTATGCCTTGATGTGAACTCGTGATTGCCTTGCCCTATAGGGAGTGTGATCAGTTCCAGATGAATGTAAGGCAAGTAGTGTAACTGGTGTTGAGATGCATCTATAAACTATTCACTGTGATTCAGTAACCTTAGTTGTGAGCTGCATCATTAGCCGGTAACTTACAATGTGCAGAGGGGCGGCATTGGCAATATGGAGATGGCCAGATGGGGGGTGAAACTATCTGGAACGGAAAGAGTTGAACGAGGTGGGGCGGGAGCGTAGGAAAAATGGGATTTGTGGTGGCCCACCTGTCAGCGCCGTTCGATCTGAGGGGAAGGTAGGAGCGTAGAACAGATGACCATCACCAACTCGTATTTTAATGTAGTAGAGATATGTGGAATGTGCTTTTGATGTCCGTAACTTCCAAAATTTGGTGTGTGTCTCAATTTACTAAATGTATAATGAATGTTAGATCCTTAGTTATTGCTATTTGGCACTATCGCTTGCTCTTGCTAGCTTACTCAAGGTCTGATTTTCTTTTATTCAACGTGAGACATTTCATCTGAGAGACGATACCCTATCTGACAGTTTTGAAAGTTGTTAATATTTATTTGTGACATTTTCGTATGAAACCAAACTGTAGTTCTATTTTTCTTCTTCAAATTTTGCCTTTTTGATACTCAGGCTACTGTATTTCACTAATCTTATAATATTTGAGTGCATTTCTTGACTACAATGCCTGGATTGAATCCGGGGAAGCATGTAACCAAGTGCATAGATAGCTTGTTTGTGCAACCAAACCTACCTAGCACCTGAGCCACCTTTGTTATTTGCCAAGCGTGCAAATCAGCCTGTAGAGAATGTTCTATTTTGATGTGATATTATTTAGATCCCTAATAAGCCAGCTTAATTTGGTATGAAGTAATCTGTTTGTAGTGTTTTATAGATCTTGAGTACCCACATATCAGTAAGTCGTGGACAGCAGTTATGCATACTGGTTCTACAGCTGGAACGGTGGGGTACTATAATCAGTCGAGCAATGGTGTACCGACCGATTCAGAGTACGAGTGTCCGTTGCAAACAACTATTATTGTTTTAAATCACGTTTGATGATAACGTTTCATGATACGTATCATTTTCTTTTTTATATTCCGTTGTAACGTACGGATACCTTACTAGTAATTTACTAACGTTGGGTATGTACGGAGGAGTTTGCCGGTCGGTGCCATGTGTCTGCAGATAGTTCTACGGTGCAAATGTTACAGTATTTTTATTTATTTTTATTTAAAAAAAACTTAATTGTTTTTGGAAAAAAAACTCTCCTCTCCGTTAACATTGAATTCCAGTTTTTTTTTTTTACTTTTTCTATTTTTTTTATAAGCTCCCTCTTGTTAAAATTCAGGGATCGCATGTGGCAACAGTGGAATTGTAACTAACTAGCTGTACTATTTTCCCGATGCGCGCTCCAAATACGTAGCATTCCATTCCCTGTTTCCAAATTCCACGCAAGGAACAGTTGTCCCGCGGTCCCGCCGCGAGGTTGTATATATGTCTGCCACGGGCCCACGGCTCACCGCGCCGGCCACTTGCCCGAGTGATCTCGTCTCGTCTCATCGTGGAGACGGCGGTTGCAACGCGCTCACGTCACGTCTCGTCACAAACGCAGGCACGCACGCACGCACGCACGAACCTCCCCTCCTCCACTCGTTCGCCACTCGCTAGCTTCGGGATCCGATTAATTACGGCAGTTCGACAGCACAGCCAGCAGGGACGAGGGGCCGACGCCGTCGCACGGTTGCACCCCTTCTGAAAACGTACACACGACCGGCGCCGACACCAAACGGGTCCCTTGATCGCGCTACGATATCGATCGGCCGGATTAGTTCGAGCGTTCGAGGCGAAAGGATTGCGAATTTACGATCCGATCCCACCGATCACCGCCTTAAGTTTGTGGTTGAGAAGAAGGTACGCGTGCTTTCCAAGATAAATGCACCAGCGCGCCTCGTTATCCCAGCAGCTACGAGTTTTAATTTCGATATTTGCATCTATCATTCTGGTAGAGACAATCATTAGTATTGCACGGGGTAACCAGACAGTAGTACTAGTCAGGGTTTAAAATGCCGACGAAAACCGATCGTGCCGAGTCGGTTCGGCAATTAAAATCGTTCGGAAAACCGGCTAGATGAACAGTAAATTTAAAAAATTTGAAGAAATATATCAAAAAGTGTCAGAAAAATTTAAATTTTTTTTTACACGGTTCTGAGGCAATCCTAATGATTCTGTAAAATTTAAGATTATTATCAGATACATACATTTTTTAAAAATTCTGACAGTGATACTGTCACAATATATGCTCTTCAATTTTTTATTTTCTAGGAGCTCAAAATAAAGTCTAATATATCTTAAACTTTTTTTGTGATGTTATAACGTAATTAAAATGATTATGTAAAATTTTCAGATGATGATCAGATATGTGTATTTTTCAAAAATTCTGAAAGTGCTATTATCATTTATATGCTATTCTGTTTTTGATTTTATATAAGTACTAAATGAAATCTAATATTTCTTAAAATTTTAGTACATGATCCTTTGGAAATTTTTATGGTTACATTAAAATTTAAGAATATAAATTTTTTTAAAAACATTTATAAAAATCTGACAATGTCTTTGTTCGTTTTCATTAATTTCTGTTTTGGATTTTTTAGAAGTAACAAATGATTTCAAAAATTTATTAAATTTCTCTGAGGTGTTTTATAGATTAATTGGGATTTTCTGTAATTTTTTCAAAAATTTTTGCATTTTCACAATTTTTCCTTCTGTCATCGGTTTTCGACAAAAACCGACCGGATTTTAATTTTTTTTGAATCAGTTTGACCACATGTTTGACTTTTGCAAACCAACCGGTTTTTACCAAATTTCGGTCGGTTTTCGCGAAAAACCGGTGCCGAGCAAGTAGCGATTTCCGAACTCGAAACGAAATTGTAAACCCTGGTACTAGTACCAATCTTCATTCGTAACCAGCAGGACTATTTGTGTCTGAAGGGCCTATTTATAAAATTTTTACAATGGTATTGTATTATTTGTATTCCTTGTGTTTTTTTATTTTTGAAATATAACAAATGAAGTTCAATGCATCCATAGATTTTATTGAGCAAATAAAAAAAGTTTAAATTTTTTGAAAAGGGTTCTTAGGCAATGCTTAGGCTCTCCTAAAAATTTTGGATCATGATCACACTCGAGCAAATTTATAGAATTCTGACAAGGTTACTGTCTCAATTTTGTTCATTCTATTTTTTATTTTTAAAGATAACAAATTAATTTCAATTATTTTTTTTAAAAAAATTGTATTATCCTACACTTCTAAAGATAGTACAATAAAATTTTTTAGAGCATGATCGAGCTTGTAAAATTTTATAAAAATTTGACAAGGTTCCTGCCAAAATTTTGAAACGTCAATTTTGTTTTTGATTTTTCAACAAATTTTCATGGAAGATGACTTTCTTAAGGATTATTGGGCCAAATCCGGTCAAAAAAACTTAATTTTTTTTATCAAATTACTTAAGATTTAGAGAAACCCCGCCGAGATTTTTTAAGATACTGTAGCAATGTATTTTTTCAATTTCTTTTATCTGGCCAGGATTTTGAATCCCGTCTTTGCCCAAAATCCGAGATTTTTGAAATCTCGCCAGTTTTTGAACCTTGGCGCCATTTCTTTCAGTCCTTGCTTCACTTAAAGCTGCGGGTTGCGACTTATGGGCGTGTGAGAATTAAACAACAAAGTCGCTAAGTAGCGATAGCAAACATGGATAGAAATCTCGCCGAAAATTGGCAAAATTTCGCCGAAATCCCCACAAGATTCAAAATCCCGTTCGGATTAGAAAATTCAAAAACAAATTAAATTGGTACAGTATCTTAGGATTTTTTTATCAAAATTTAATTTTTTATGACCGGATTTGGTCCAATAACCCCTAAGAAAGTCATCTTCAATGAAAATTTGTTGACAAACCGAATTTTTTAAACATTTTAAAATTTTGGCAGAAACACTGTCAGATTTTTATAAAATTGTACAAGTTTGATAATGATCTGAACAATTTATGGTACTATCTTTAGTAGTGTAGGATCATACAGAACAATTTTGAAAATAATTTGACTTCGTTTGTTATCTTTAAAAAATCAAAAAAATGAATGAACTAAATTGGGACGGTAACCTTGTTACAATTTTATAACTTTGCTCGAGTGTGATCATGATCCAAAATTTTTATGAGATATTAATAATTGACTCAGTACCATTCTATAAAATTTTTAACTTTTTTTGTTTGGTCAATCAAATCTATGTAAGCATTGAACTTCATTTGTTATAATTCAAAATCACAAAGAGAAAAAACATAAATGGTTGAAAGGACAGGGGATGTCGCCTAGAGGCGGAGTGAATAGGCGAATTAAAAACTTTGTAACTAAATGCAGCGGAATAAAAAATTTGCAGCTAAATAAAATTTCCCGAGAGTCTAAGTCCGGAGTGTCCGGGACTTTTATCCGGATACTCCGAAATGTCCGGACTGTCCGGGTTCAGGAGTTCGGATACTCCGGATTGGATCCGAGGGACTCAGACCGGAGTGTCCGGGAATTATCTTCGGATACTCCAAAATGTCCGGACTATCCGGGTCCAGAAGTCCGGATTTAAGACCTCGAAATGAGATTTTAAATCCCTGCAATTTTTCAACAATCTACTTGAATACAAAAGATCTAAATGCTATCATGTACCTGGAGATGATGTAGAGCTAGAGCCAAACACAACAAGAGAGTAGATCGGGCAATTTCAAGATTCAAAAACAAATACTAAAGCAAGAGTAAGAAGCAAACTTGGAGACGATGATTTTTCACCCGAAGTTCGGATCCTTGAGGGGATCCTACGTCTCCGTTGAGGCGGCTCGGTCACACTTGAGCCGGGGTCTCTTTCAACCCTCTTCCTCCCGGTGTTGCACAAATGCACTCGCCGGTCTTCACTCCTTTGATTCCTTCCCTTACGGAGGTGGAACCGGCCTTCACAAACTTCTCACGGCCAACCACACAAAGCTCCGGTGGCTCGTAGGTGACCTCCTAGCCGTCTAGGAGTCCTCAACCTCCAAGAGTAACAAATGCTCACGAAGAACAAGCTTGGAGATAAAATCAAGTGCTCAAACAACTCAAAACTCACTCAACCTAGCACCTCACTCCTCAAACTCTTCCCAACCCTTCTCACCAAGGGGGTCACTTAGATCTAAGGGTAAAGAGGTGTTTTGGGGGGCTCAAGAACAGGATAAAAGCTCCTCAAATCAGTGGGATCACCCCTTTTGAAGTGGGAAGAAGGGGCTTTATATAGAGGTCCCCAAAACTAGCCGTTGGAGACAGCAGACACAACCCGGAGACTCCGGACTTAAGTCCGGATAGTCCGGACTAGATAAGAAAGGCTAACAGAGAGACCCAACCCGGATAGTCCGGAAATATGTCCGGATAGTCCGGAATGTCCGCATAGTCCGGACTCACTCCGGATAGTCCAAACAGCACTGAGCAGCCTGACGAAAACGAGCATAACTTTTGACTCCGGACTCCGATTTCAGTGATTTTGGACTCTACCGAAAGCTAAGAACGAGGGATACACAACTAACAAGGTCTCACTACCCAAAACTCAAAGGATAAATACAGATTTCACAAAGAATCCAAGGGAGACCTACAACTCTCACTTTCCGGCACCACCAACACCACTCTCTTTCTAAGTTTCACAAGGATGGATCACTTGAGCACTTGACACATCTAAAAGTCATTCGACATCGCATCCCTCTTAATAGTACGGCAATCCTTAGACTCAAATTAAATCAAAGATAATATAAGTCTAGAAATAGTCACTTGCCGTCTTCTTTCTTAATGTCGATGCATGAAGGCTTTCACCATAAAATTGATGACATCTTCGCCTTGTCCAACTCGACTCGATTCACCTCATGAGACTCTCGTCCTATCAACCTTGACTTGATCATCCTCTCTGACGATCTCCACGCCAAGTCGATCTTGACTTAGTCCTCAAATCTTGGTGACACCGCCGTCTTGTTGACCTCGGCTTAACGATCATCCTCCAAGATACTTTGGTCATCATACACATACGGGACCTAAGTCTTTCCAATCCACTTATGATAGACATTAGTCCCAAAAGCTCAATAGATATAAACAAGTTGATATTTGTGAACAATTGATTACAACAAGTGTTTCATATAAAGAAGCACAACATAAATGGAAACACTTGACATAAGAAATGTTCTCTACTAAGTACATCATGATGGATATGTAATTGATCTATATGCACTAGAGAGATAATTGCCAATATGATGAATCAATTAAATCATGGCAAAGATCACAGTCTTTACTTAAATGAAGCACATGATAGAATATACACGAATTGTACATGTGCAAATAATATTTGAAATAAAAGTAAATATGTGATCCAACACTAGATTAAACTTCACTAAGAGAATTGCATTAGAAGATATACAACTAAAACATGCATACTCTAAGTCAATCTATAGCAATATGAAGTTTAACTCTAGTTAATACATGCATACTAAAAAACAAAGCACATAATGAACTCAAATGAATATATATGCACAAATAAATATGACAAGAACCAATGTTCATATATATAATCAACATGCTACTTGGAGTTCACTATGCATTTGCACAAAAGGAATGCAATAACAAATATAGAAGAGATACCAAAATTGCATACCTTATCTTTGCTTAACTATCCCACTTGATTTTCCTCTAAAAGATGAGACTGATACTCAACTAGGCAATATCATGTTAGTTTCATAGCAATATAATCATATTAGAGGTTTGTCATTTGTTAAGCACTAAGTTAAGCATTACTTAATTACATGGATTGTCATTATGTACGTTTGTCATTAATCACCAAAATAACATAGGTGCCTAGATGCACTTTTAATGGTACAGTGCCTTGTAAGAATTTTATAAATTCACTGGAGTGTTACCATGGTTCAAAATTTTTATGAGATCTTAATAATTTCCTTAGCACCCTTCTTTAAAAAATTCTAAAATTCTAAACTTTTTTTGATTGCTAAAACAAATCTATGTATTCATCATCACACTTTTATCACGACGTAGCACTGTCAGAATTTTTTAAAATTATTAAAGCTTGATCATTATATAAAAATTTTATGAAAACATTAATGATACAACAGGACCATCCAAATTTTTAAAAAAAATTCTAACGTGGTTTGAATCATTTTTCATTTTATTCAAGTTTGCCGGTAAGGCTTTTAACAGGACAGTAGCACTGTCCGAATTTTTACAAATTCATAAGGCCTCATCATCACTTGAAAATTTTATGGGAACATTCGTGATATGTCATAACTTTGCACAAAAAATTTTAAAATTTTATAACCTAGTTTGTTCTATTTTTCATTCGGTTCAAATTTATTGGTTAGTGTTTTATCAGGACAGTAGCAATGTTTGAATTTTTTAAAATTCCTCAGATTTGATAATCATCTGAAATTTTTATGAGAATATAAATTATGTGTATGGAACCTCCAAGAAAAATTCAAAATTTGTTGATATCGTTTGAGCTATTTTTTGCTCGGTGCAAATTCACCAAAATCTCGGCAAATCTCTCCGAGATTTCGGGAATTTCGTCCGAAATTTCCTTTTTCCCGGTAGAAATAAAACCGGATTTGAATTTTTATTTTTGAATTTCGTCCGAGATTTACCTAAAATTCTGAGATCTCAGCGAGAATTCATTCGAAAACGAAATTTGAATCGTAGAGTAGTAGTCTGTTGCCACAAATGATGTCTTTCTTTTAATTTTTTGGAGGCAGGCACAGATACATCATTGCTCACCGTCAGATACTATGGACTTTTCCTTCCAAGAGATGGAGATGAACGTGTCGACAAATTACAGTCACAGACCATGAGGAACTAGTCAGGTGCGGTATAATTGATTATTTGCCATAAAGTTAATATGCAATTGATGATTTGTCATGTTCTATCTCACTGATATGCTCGTGCGTTACAACGAAACTCTATTTTTAAATCAAATAATCAAAGAGCACTGCTTCTATGCTCTCACTTCTAATATAAGTTGCACAAATCTTAAAGGAAACGAATAGGTAATCAGTCACCATCTATTTTATATTTATACTTTAATATTTGTGTAAATTTTAAAAAGAAGGCATGGAAGCACCTCCCATAATCAAATTATGCTATGTATTTACAAAAATAAATTTACACAGTTGAGTTGCCACAGGGAAGGGAGAAGTGGGGAATGGTGGGAATGACCCCGCCGTGGGGAGTGGGTGTAGACAAAAAGAGAGATATGCAGTTTGTCGATGTTCAAGACCTATGATCATTAGGGTATGTTTATGAATTAAAATGGTTGTAAGCTTCTAAAAAAAGAATGCAAAAAGAGGAGTTGGAGATTGCTTCTTATTAGCCAAACGACTTAACAGAGTACAGAGTCTATTAATCTATCGAATTCTTGATGAAAAATATCTACTATTCTGATCTCCCTCATAGTACAAATGGCTTGTCTATTTATATAGAGTGAGGAGACGGCGTTTGTGCTTCAAAAAGGTGTCGTCCGGTCGAAAGGTGTCTTCTCGTCAAAGAGTGACTTTTCGAGATAACTTCTGAGTAGTTATTCGTACTTGTTGATAAAGACTGTCTACATGGTGTGCATGTCAGAGAGAACTACCTGCCCCAACTAGTATAATCTTTGGTCGGGACGGATGTTTTACTAGTCGAGGATGACCAGTGTGAGGCAAAATAGAGGACATACCAGTGAACTAGTTGGAGCCGTAACCAAATAACTAGTTAGGGCCTTATTTTTTTTAAGTTGCCGGCTCAAAAAATAATGTACAGCTCTAATCGTTATAGGCCCAATTATAGCCTTTATTCCTCGTTACTGTTAGTTTTTTTATTCCTATAAATTGGTACGTCATTTTTCTTTAAAAATTCTGTCAAGGTTACTGTCTCAATTTTGTTCATTCTATTTTTTATTTTTGAAGATAACAAATTAATTTCAATTATTTTTAAAAAAAATGTATTATCCTACACTTCTAAAGATAGTACGATAAATTTTTTTAGAGCATGATCGAGCTTGTAAAATTTTATAAAAATTTGACAGGGTTTTTGCCAAAATTTTGAAACGTCAATTTTTTTTATTTTTCAACAAATCTTCATGGAAGATGACTTTCTTAAGGATTATTGGGCCAAATACGGTCAAAAAAACTTAATTTTTGATCAAATTACCTAAGATTTAGAGAAATCCTGCCAAGATTTTCTAAGATATTGTAGAAATGTATTTTTTTCAATTTCTTTATCTGGCCAAGATTTTGAATCCCGTCTTTGCCCGAAATCCGAGATTTTCGAAATCTCGTCGGTTTTTGAACCTTGGCGCCATTTCTTTCGGTCCTTGCTTCACTTAAAGCTGCGGGTTGCGACTTGCGAGGCGCTGTGAGAATTAAACGGCAAAGCTGCTAAGTAGCAGTAGCAACATGGATAGAAATCTCGCTAAAAATTGGCAAAATATCGTCGAAATCTCGGATTTCGGAACCCCACAAGATTCAAAATCCCGTTCGGATTAGAAAATTCAAAAACAAATTAAATTGCTACAGTATCTTAGGATTTTTTTTATCAAAATTTAAATTTTTATGACCGGATTTGGTCCAATAACCCCTAAGAAAGTCATCTTCAATGAAAATTTGTTGACAAACCGAATTTTTTAAACATTTTAAAATTTTGACAGAAATACTGTCAGATTTTTATAAAATTGTACAAGTTTGATAATAAACTGAACAATTTATGGTACTATCTTTAGTAGTGTAGGATCATACAGAACAATTTTGAAAATAATTTGACTTCGTTTGTTATCTTTAAAAAATCAAAAAAAATAAATGAACTAAATTGGGACGGTAACCTTGTTAGAATTTTATAACTTTGCTCGAGTGTGATCATGATCCAAAATTTTTATGAGATATTAATAATTGACTCAGTACCATTTTATAAATTTTTCAACTTTTTTTATTTGGTCAATTAAATCTATGTAAGCATTGAACTTCATTTGTTATAATTCAAAATCACACAGAGAAAGAACATAAATGGTATAGTGCCTTGTAAGAATTTTATAAATTCACTAGAGTGTGACCATGGTTCAAAATTTTTATGAGATCTTAATAATTTCCTTAGCACCCTTCTTTAAAAAATTCTAAAATTCTAAACTTTTTTTTATTGCTAAAACAAATCTCTGTATTGATCATCACGCTTTTATCAGGACGTAGCACTGTCAGAATTTTTGAAAATTATTAAAGCTTGATCATTATATAAAAATTTTATGAAAACATTAATGATACAACAGGACCATCCAATTTTTTTAAAAAATTTCTAACGTGGTTTGAATCATTTTTCATTTTATTCAAGTTTGCCGGTAAGGCTTTTAAAAGGACAATAGCACTGTCCGAATTTTTACAAATTCATAAAGCCTCATCATCACTTGAAAATTTTATGGGAACATTCGTGATATGTCATAACATTGCACAAAAAATTTCAAAATTTTGTAACCCAGTTTGTTCTATTTTTCATTCGGTTCAAATTTATTGGTTAGTGTCTTATCAGGACAGTAGCAATGTTTAAATTTTTTAAAATTCCTCAGATTTGATAATCATCTGAAATTTTTATGAGAATATAAATTATGTGTATGGAACCACCAAGGAAAATTCAAAATTTGTCGATATCGTTTGAGTTATTTTTTGCTCTGTGCAAATTCACCAAAATCTTGGCAAATCTCTCCGAGATTTCGGGAATTTCGTCCGAAATTTCCTTTTTCTCGGTAGAAATAAAACCGGATTTGAATTTTTGTTTTTGAATTTCGTCCGAGATTTACCTAAAATTCTGAGATCTCAGCGAGAATTCATTCGAAAACGAAATTTGAATTGTAGAGTAGTAGTCTGTTGCCACAAATGATGTCTTTCTTTTAATTTTTTGGAGGCAGGCACAGATACATCATTGCTCACCGTCAGATACTATGGACTTTTCCTTCCAAGAGATGGAGATGAACGTGTCGACAAATTACAGTCACAGACCATGAGGAACTAGTCAGGTGCGGTATAATTGATTATTTGCCATAAAGTTAATATGCAATTGATGATTTGTCATATTCTATCTCACTGATATGCTCGTGCGTTACAACGAAACTCTATTTTTAAATCAAATAATCAAAGAGCACTGCTTCTATGCTCTCACTTCTAATATAAGTTGCACAAATCTTAAAGGAAACGAATAGGTAATCAGTCACCATCTATTTTATATTTATACTTTAATATTTGTGTAAATTTTAAAAAGAAGGCATGAAAGCACCTCCCATAATCAAATTATGCTATGTATTTACAAAAATAAATTTACACAGTTGAGTTGCCACAGGGAAGGGAGAAGTGGGGAATGGTGGGAATGACCCCGCCGTGGGGAGTGGGTGTAGACAAAAAGAGAGATATGCAGTTTGTCGATGTTCAAGACCTATGATCATTAGGGTATGTTTATGAATTAAAATGGTTGTAATCTTCTAAAAAAAGAATGCAAAAAGAGGAGTTGGAGATTGCTTCTTATTAGCCAAACGACTTAACAGAGTACAGAGTATTAATCTATCGAATTCTTGATGAAAAATGTCTACTATTCTGATCTCCCTCATAGTACAAATGGCTTGTCTATTTATATAGAGTGAGGAGACGGCGTTTGTGCTTCAAAAAGGTGTCGTCCGGTCGAAAGGTGTCTTCTCGTCAAAGAGTGACTTTTCGAGATAACTTCTGAGTAGTTATTCGTACTTGTTGATAAAGACTGTCTACATGGTGTGCATGTCAGAGAGAACTACCTGCCCCAACTAGTATAATCTTTGGTCGGGACGGATGTTTTACTAGTCGAGGATGACCAGTGTGAGGCAAAATAGAGGACATACCAGTGAACTAGTCGGAGCCGTAACCAAATAACTAGTTAGGGCCTTATTTTTTTTAAGTTGCCGGCTCAAAAAATAATGTACAGCTCTAATCGTTATAGGCCCAATTATAGCCTTTATTCCTCGTTACTGTTAGTTTTTTTATTCCTATAAATTGGTACGTCATTTTTCTTTAAAAATGAGGGGAGAGAGAGGATGGACGACACATCGGTTAAGGAAGGGGAAATTAAGTATAATCGGTTGAAGGGAGAGAAGGGAGGGAGGAAAAGAGGAGGGAAAAGTAGAAGGGCGAGTCAGATGCCAGAGCAGTTGGTTTTAAATGTACTTCCACGGTCCATCCAGGCAGCTGGAAAGTTCAAGCTACTCCTGGCCCCGGTCTTAAATGCGTATCAAGAACCCGGCCGCCCAATTAACGCAACTTGGAAAGGCTTAATTTGGTTTGCTCTGATAAACGTCCATTTCTGATTCTAAAACTTCATCTGTGTCATTTATAGGCCATTATTAAGGCCCATTTGAACCGGAGGTTAACTCACAATTCAGCTGCGTAGTAATGGTACTATTTCTTCTAAAATTTGTGTGAAGCTCCTGCGCTCCAAATAGGCCAAGCTATGTTCGGTTTTCTTTGTGGTGTAAGACATTCCCTTTACCGTTTGTAGCATTTCCAGCTTTTCCCATTTCTATTTCTATCTGTATCGTCTGTCTCTCGCTGATCGAATGCGCGCCAATCAGAATCCACAAACTGGGTTTGGTAGTCCTTAAACTGCATGCCTTGCCATGGGTTCAACTGATATTAGTACCTGCCGAAACTTCTGCAGCTTTGGATCTTTTGGCCCTTTTTTTTCAAGTTTAACATATATTCGAACCAAATTACAAATCTAACTTCTTCTCGACCGTGGTAGGCATCTACCGTACTTCTATATTACGACAGTCCACATGTTAGGTCACATACCGTGACATGTATTATCTTCTAACTCTTCAACGGTTAAAAAATGAGCTAGATTTATAGTTCCGTTTGATCCGGGACCAAACATGAAAAAAAAAAAAAGCTACGAGCCAAAAAAAAATTAAAAAAAAACTCCTACGTGCACGCTAAGTAAGCCTCCAGTAACCATCCCAGCCGGTGATCTCTCCAGTCCTCCCATGTTTCAGTGCCCTGATCAGGCCTATGATAGCGTGGTATAGCAAGCCACCTCGGCATGCGTGCCATATGCCAATGCCTCCTACCATTGCCGGCGACACGGCGTGACAGGGATAGTGCCATAAGCTGCTCATGACCGGACGTTGATCGTCTCATACCTCTTCTCCGGCTGCACCGCTGTTTGTGGTCGGCATAAAAGCACAGTAGAGACCAGAATCAAGCTGAGCGGCTAAGACGATTTCATTTCAGGCTTCTCCCATGCTTCTCTATCCCCCGAAAAAGACAGGCTGATAGTGCATGATGAGATAGGTACAAATCCTGTAATAATTTTCTCCTATTTATTGTGGATTTCGAAATTTTTGATAGGCTCCAGAAATTCATCAGTTGGAAGTCGACCTCGGTTCCATTGTCGGAAATTTAAATTGGTGTTTCTGGTAAAAAGATTAAGCTGGTGTTAGAAAGACCGAAACAGAAAACAATAGGAGTAGGCAAGCAGTAGCTCGCTAATAGAAGACACCTTCGTGCAAACATCTACTATCAGTTTGATCTTTTATCTTCGCCCGGAAATAGCCCCAAAATTAGCCGGGTGATTGCTGCACAACTTTTGCATCTGCATGCAACGTGCATTGGCTCGAGCCGCTTATCTAGCCTTTTATATTTTCTTTTATAAATCTAACCTCATGTATATACATTTGCAAATCTGACCCCCTCGCAACAGAAGACACGAGAGGTAACACCTATCCCTGCCGCGTTCAAGGTGCACAAGAAAGTCATCGACGCTCTAGAGCTCATAGCTCACTGCGATAGGGCTCTTTCTACGTAATTAGAGTACGGTAGTGATGTCGTGTGCTTCTTTCTTGCCATGTTGCGACGTCGATGACCATATGCACTTTTATAAATATATATGGGAGAGGACTATGCTCATAAAAATAAAAAGTTAAAGAGAACTAGATAAGAGGATGATTTCAATTGGCTTAAGACTTGCAAACAGCAACGCTCGCCGACATGTGGCCAGACAAAAAACATCGGTCCGTTGCGCACTGGGAAACCGTACTTGCTGTATGCACATTGACTGGCCCTTTAGACGCACTTGGTCAATAGACTTATGGAGTCGGCACCTACACTACACAGTGGAGTTTACTCATCATCGTCAGCCCCACCCAACTGCTCCTGTAATTTCTGAGCAAGTGAACAAGCGTGGGGCCCACACGAGGGCCCGACGCCCGGGCTTTTTCCCGCTTTAAATTCTCACCCTCTCTGCGTCTCGCTTCCATTCCCACCCTGACACACCCCAAGCTACGCTAGGACGCAGCAGACGACGCATAGCGCGACGCCTCCACGTATTACGTACGACTGTTCGAGTACGACGCGTGGCTAGCATGGGCTCGTCGGGGCGGCTCAAGCCGCTGTACCAGCTGGTGGTGAACAACATCCTCGCCATCGTGGCCGTGCCGCTTGCAGCCGCGACCGTGCTCAAGGCGACGGAGCTGGGGCCCGAGGAGGTCCTTGCCCGGCTCCGAGCGTTCCCGCCCGTGCATCTCTTCCTGGCCACGTTCGTCCCGACCGCTGTGGCGGCCGTCTACCTGAAGCTCCGGCCGCGCACGGTGTACATGGTGGACTACGCGTGCTTCCGCACCAACCCCAACTGCCGCGTCCCGTTCGCCACGTTCCTGGAGCACTCCCGCGTGTGGCCGGGCTTCGACGAGCGGAGCGTCCGGTTCATGACGCGCCTGCTCGAGCGCTCGGGGCTCGGGGAGGAGACCTGCCTGCCCTACGCGCAGCACTACATCCCGCCGTCCCGCGACCTAGAGTCCTCCCGCGCCGAGGCCGAGGTCGTCATCTTCTCCGCTATCGACGACCTGGTCGCCAAGACCGGCATCTCCCCCCAGAACATCGACATCCTCGTCATCAACTGCAGCCTCTTCGCCCCGACGCCATCCTTCGCTGACATGATCATCAACCGGTACAAGCTCCGCAGCGACGTGCGCAACGTGCACCTCGCCGGGATGGGCTGCAGCGCCGGGCTCATCTCGGTGGGGCTCGCCAGGAACCTTCTGCAGGTCGCGCCCAAGGGCGCGCACGCGCTGGTGGTGTCCACGGAGACCATCACGCCCAACTACTACATGGGCAGGGAGCGCGCCATGCTGCTGCCCAACTGCCTGTTCCGCATGGGCGGCGCCGCCGTGCTCCTGTCCACCAACGGGACCAACGCGCGGTTCCGGCTCGCGCGCGTGGTGCGGACGCTGACTGGCGCGAAGGACAACGCGTACCACTGCGTGTACCAGGAGGAGGACGACCGCGGAAACATCGGGATCAACCTCTCCAAGGATCTGATGAACATCGCCGGCGACGCGCTCAAGGCCAACATCACGGCCATGGGGCCCCTAGTGCTCCCGGCGTCGGAGCAGCTGCTGTTCGCGCTCTCTTTCATCGCGCGCAAGGTGCTCAACGGCCGGATGAGGCCCTACATCCCCGATTTCCGCACGGCGTTCGAGCACTTCTGCATCCACGCGGGCGGGCGCGCCGTGATCGACGAGCTGCAGCGCAGCCTCACGCTGTCGGACGAGCAGGTCGAGGCGTCGCGGATGACGCTGCACCGGTTCGGCAACACGTCAAGCAGCTCGCTGTGGTACGAGCTCGCCTACATCGAGGCCAAGGGCCGCATGCGCAAGGGCGACCGCGTCTGGATGATCGGCTTCGGCTCCGGGTTCAAGTGCAACAGCGCCGCCTGGGAGTGCATCCGCCCCGCCGGCGGCGCCGACGGGCCCTGGGCCGCCTGCATCCACCGGTACCCCGTCCATATCCCCGACGTGCTCAAGCACTAGCCGTGCCGCCGCGCGCGCGCTCAGCTCGTCTCCTACACACTGTCACACAAACGCACGCACGCTGCACTCTAGCTACCACCTATGTTTGTATGTCCAGTGACTCCAGTGCTACTGCTATTGCTACATTTTATCCGTGCAAACCTATACAGTTGAGTTGAAATACCGATTGGGTTCGAGGAGACGTGAGGCCAGAAGCTGGTGGGGTTCGGTCTAACTGCTGCTGTGCTTTGGAAGGATTACTTCGTCATGTCATGTCGTGTCAAGGGCGGCCGTGCCGCCGTGTTAAATACGAACCAGGCTCGTGCATGTGCGCCGCGGCCGCCGGTTGTTGTGATCGAGTACGAAGTGGTTGCGGTTGGTCAAATCACCTGGCTACCTTCCGGTTTTGTACTCGTACGCTCGTTCGGTGTGGCTGTGTCGTGCTACTACGCTCTTCTGTCCCTCCCATTTCTTCTTAAGTCCATTCGCTGCTTGTTCCTTTCCTACCAAAAGCAAAAAAATACAGCTGCTACGTCAGATGATGCAGGGAAGGGAGATAAAAAAAAAAGAGACGTGCTTCCATGCTTTTTTTTTTGACAGTTACATAAATATTAAAGTATTAATGAATGGTAGATTGTGATTATTTACCCCTTCGTCTGCTTCAAGATTTATACAACTTGTATTGAGAGGAAAAATATTGAAGCATTGCTTAAAAAAAAAGAGCTCGACGTCCCAGTACCTTCCTCCTTCATCAATTTACCTGCACTGCACCGTCTGCACATTGCAATGATAATCGCTTAATGAATCAGATCGTTGTCGTTTGCTTTGCTCTGCTTGCAGCTCTTGCAACTTTGCATGCGGCCAGAACCCGACGTGTCACCCTCGATTTGAATTCCTCCAGTGTTGTCGCTGCTGCCGATTTATGGCCTGACACTGGCGTATACATGTCCGTGGCCAAAGATTAGCGCATGAATTTATAGCGCTCCTGTTGCCTGCAGTCTTGCAGAAGGCATACGTGTCGCTGGCGATGCATGCGTGCTCAATCAATGCCGAGCTGGCCATGCCATCTGGTAATATGTTCAGATTAAACTTCCCTTCCTCCATCAGAAGCACGGCAAATCGGAATTTAACGACGTTTGCATGGCTTTAAAGTGTGCGCAGTGCATGCCGTCGGTGTCAAGAAGATAGCCTATCGCGGTCTCTCAACGTGTCCAGGTCCCTTGTCTCTGTCTTGCAGGTTGCCACACTGGATTAATAGGACCGTACATGAATTGACCTCCAAAACACTTTGAAAGTACACATCAGACCACAAATAGTTATTATTTTAGATATCAATCCTATCTAAAAATACAATATTGATCACTGATTTATATTTTAACATATTTTTAGGATCATGCAGTGATCTATCCATATTTGTTATGAGTAATTGATTGTGTTTAAACATGTGTGCTCGAGTTTGAGTTTGATATAAGATTGTTTTATCATGATTAATTTGGTTTGAGATGTCATGACCTTATCCTGAGTGATAATGTCCTTGTCTTGAGTGGTCGTAGCTTCACCGCTAAGTGGTCATGATGCTCCTAGAGAGATCGTTCCTAAGAGTATTCCTTCCTAAAGTGGTTGCGGTCTTTGTGACTTCTAAAGTAATCGTGGGCTTTGACCTCTATGGTGGTCATTTCCTACAGTGGTCGTGGTCTTTGTGACCACTAGGGAGGTCATCCCTAGAGTGGTCGTGACAACTATAAAAGTGATCGTGATTTACCAGGGAGTGATCGTAAACCCACGTGACCATTGTAGGAGCCTAAACCTCCAAGAATCACTAGGTGAGTGGTCGTGATCTCTGTAAGAGTGAACTAGACCACTGTGGGAGTGGTCTAGACCTCCAAGAACCACTAGGTGAGTGGTTTAAACCTCTATAGGAGTGGTTCAGACCTCGGTTAGAGAGATCGTAGGTAGTGTGACCACTAGGGAGGTCGTCCCTAGGAGAGATTATGACCAATGTGGGAGTGGTCGTGACCTCTCTAGGAGTAGTCGTGAGCTCCCAGGAAGAGGTCATGAGTCTTGTAGACCTCCCAGGGAGAGGTCGTGAGCCTTATATACCTTTCAGTGAGTGGGCTTGAGTGGTCTAGACCTCTATAGGAGAGATCGTGATCACTGTAGGAGCATTCTAGATCACTGTAGGAGTGGTCTAGACCTTTCTAGACCTCTATGAGAGAGGTCATGATCATTGTAAGGGTGGTCCGGATCATTATAGGAGTGGTCTAGACCTCTCTAGATCACTATAAGAGTGGTCTTTAGCTTTGAGGGATCATAACCAAGAGTGGTCATAGATCATAGTGATCATGGACTAGAGTGGACACTACCAAGAGTGGTGTTTGGCTTTGAGAGATCACAGCTAAGAGTGGTCATAGACCAGAGTGATCATAGAATAATGTGGTCACAGTCAAGAGTGGTTATGGACCAGAATGGTCATAGTCTAATTGATCCCAGGTTGGATCTTTTAAAGTTGATTGATCGCTGATCTTTGTCTGCTTATTGATGCATGTTATTCTGGAATAATGCTATATGATGGTATGCTTGTCTGTGTTGGTTGCAGAACTTTGGGGCTAAGTCATAGTGAGGTGAAGGCGAGACCGGGGCTAGACTAGGAGAGCTGAGATCTATAACGGTCAAAGAACTTCGGAAGATGATTGAGACCAAGAAGTGGTTGCAAGCCAGGAAGATAAGGAGTCTGAGCGTGAAGCATTAGTGATGGACATGACGGGCAATGGCAAGGTGGACCGGGACTAGGCTCAAGGAGGAGTTGATCTCTAGAACATTCAAGAAAGCCAAAGTTGTCATGGTGCAGTGGACAAGGACATGGCGGACAATAGCAAGGTGGACTGGGACTAGGCTCATGAAGGAGTTGAGGTTCAGAATGGTCAAGAAAGCTGAAGTCGTCATGGTGAAGCGGACAAAGATATGCGACGTGCATGTCAAGTAACTTGGGTTCGTTTGCAAGCGATGACAGTTTGAGGGAGTTCGGACGTGTGAGAGACTTGACAGCAAGTAATTGGAGCCACATAGAAGGTGGTGAAGCATGGCCGATGCTTCAAGTGGATGGATGAGATGCTAACTTGAGCTCTACTTAAGCGAAGGAGGATCGTTGGATCAAGTATTCGCAGGTGGAGTATAGGTTAAGTTAGTATGGTCAAAACCCGTGATGTTGTTGGGTTTCAGGTTAGCCCATGTACGTGTGAGGGAGTGGAGGTTACTCCCAATGTGCTATAAATGAGGGGCTAGAGTGATGTCTCTAGTACCTTGGTCGGTACCCAGGTTGGTATGTTTGGTTGGAACTAAGGTCGAAACCAAGCCTTAGAGGTTACCTGGTTTCTTTGTAACATGAAGGTGTGGCTTTGTAACCTGCCCACCTGAAAGTGTGACTTTGTAACCATCCCTCTCTAAGAAATGCAAGATCCAAGTTCATCTATGTTCTGAAATCTATTTCTATTCTTGTATTTTTGCTTGGTTCTTTTATACAACTTGAGATGCGCTTCACCTCCTTCTACTTGCTCTGTCTCTATTGGATCTAGAATGTATAAGAGATTGAGGAGTTCATTAAGAACATGTTCCAACCTTGCAAGATACACTAGAACTTACCTTTACTTGAGTTTTTGGTCTTCCTTCTTTTTGAGTCTTTGATCTCTTTTGATTTCTTTCTCTCTTGATCTTGTGCTGCCGAGGATGAATGATTAATGGATGAATCTTCTGCAGATCATATACCAATCATCTAGTCAAACTTTGAACAAGTTCTCTAAGATTCCTCCCAAGAAATCAGTATATCTTTTCTTGCTCGTTTGAAGGGTGTGCCTTTGTGGTTCTTGCTTGCTATGATATGTGAAAAATCATCTAAGATCTTCTTGATCATCAAATCCCCATGAGCAAGCTCAGGGTATAGGTTGTGAGTTTGTTCTCGTTTTGGTGCAACATTCCTTCTAACTGAAAAGTTAGAACTTTGATATCAATCCTTGCGATTGATGGATGGAATAAGTTCCTGTCATCCATAAAAAGGTGCACGCAAAGTTCCACGAGATTTGGATTAGCCGATTAAGAGTTAGAATGATTCTTGATTTTGAGATCATACTGATTTTTCTGTTTATCTCGATTTTACTTATCATTCGGGAGTTTGCTTTTTTGCCAGTGCTAGACTGGTTGAGTCTTTAGTTGGCTCTTTTATAAAAGAGGCTTTGGGAATTTGCTCTTTTGTCCAGCGCTTAGTTGACTGAGCCTTTTAGTTGGCTTTTTTACAAAAAAGGCTTTGGGGTTTATGCTCTTTTGTCCAATGCTGGACTGGCTGAACCTTTTAATTGGCTCTTTTAGAAAAGAGGTTTGAACATTTTTAGAGGAAAAAAATTCATTTTGCTCCTAATCATCCTCCTCTAGTCGCCTTTTAAGCCCTTCATATTTATATACAAGTATTAAATATGGTGACTCCTATGGTCTTTTAGGATTTGGAAATATGTACTACTAGACGAATCATATTTTAGTGTAAGATTCATACTTTCAAGGGGCTATATAAACCCATAGTGTGATTATAGAGAATATAAGCAACAAAGAAACCATAAACCAATGAATCCAAAGTAAGGTGCACTAGAGAATTAAATGTTAGCCTAATCTTTAGCACTAGATCTTTTATAAAGGAAGGATCCGAGAATCCTAAAAGGTCTAGGAGAGTTATGAGAGAGCGACAATCTATTGTACTCTCTTGAGGTTGTGCTTCAAGAATTTACAGTTGGCCCCATCAAATCTTTCTTTCTCATTGTAGTTGCTTTAACATCGTTATATTCGTTCTTGAGACTATGCACACTTGTGTCATATCTCACAAAATCAAGGTTTTAAATCGCAATTTTTGTGGCTTCGCAGCAAGGTCTCAAAAAAAAGCTATAGCAGCTATTGCAAAAGCTATCTTTCATAGTGTTTTCAGTATTAAAAGATTTACAAAGATTAAATTTGTATATAATATAAGTCACGTTCAAACAAATCATTAAAATATGATACTTTAGAAGGTACTAACATTTTTATAATAAGAATATGAGTCAAGTCTGGAATCAACATACATACTAATATATGTCCAAAAGACTATAAATGATAATTATATCATAATGTTCTTAACAATTAGTACTCAATCAATTAGAAATACGGACGTTGGATTATTGAAAAGGGACACTCCTAAAGGTGAGAGGAAAAACAAAAATGCGCAGCTGATATGGAGTAAGTTCTTGGAGAAGCATAGTGATTTTGACGAATACTCATACTAGGGGTACCCCAACGGCCCTGGGTAACGAGCAGTGCCTCAAGCATAACTCGAGCCTAGCAGCCGCCTCGGACCGCTACCGACCAAAAGCACCTCTGGACGCGCGGGGCGCCCATTCCCGACCAATCGGGATAAGCATCCCCGACCAAGCAGGGCTCCCGACCTCCACAGCAGTCGGCTCCCGACTCGATCAAACCAAGGCAACCTTCGCCAATGGCGCGTGTCGAAGCCTTCACCGCCCACGCCCACGTGCCCCACGGACGGGTCAATCGAAGTGACTATACAAGAGCAGTGGCCCTTCCCAAGATGGTTTAATGGTGCTGAAGTCAAGCTTCTAGTCCCATCGGCGACCACGTCACGACACGAAAACACGTTCCTCCCGAGGCAAAGACCAACGTTATACGCAAAGAACGCCAACACTCGTCGCTCACGTATGCGGTATGCCATTTCCCAACGGCGACTAACGCTCCGCCCAACAAGACTACCGACCAGCGTGGGCAAGACGAATGGTGACCAATCGGCGAACGAAGGACCAAGCTCTTAGCATAGGTCACCTCGCCCTTCCCCAACTCTCGATGTAACCTGCCTCTTCTTACTGTATAAAAGAAGGCAGGAACCCCCGGGAGAGAGGGGGAGAGAAGAAGAGAGGAAAAAAGAGACACGGGCGAGCAACGAGCTTTCTTGCGCTGAGGCTCTTAGCTCGCTCTTGTAAACACTGTGTAATCATCCGCCCTAAAGACAATACCATACCATCACACGAACTGGAGTAGGGACATTCAGCCCGAACCAGTATACATCTTGGGCTTCCGAGTCTAACCATTCAGGGAGTGGGAACGCACGGCCCCTTAGACTTACAAATTTACTTGCCGGTGCTCGAAACGCCGACAGATTTCAACGGATAAGAGTTAATGTGAAGATTGTTAAGTATAGTGATTTATATCTGGTATTTTAGTATTTAAAAAAGTATGCTAAATGAATCGTAATAGAATTATGATTCCTACTTTCGATTGCTGACGCGGTTAGAGAGCTTGCGTGGCCATGATCGTCGATCCTATTGTGTAGTCATGGTGGGGAAAAATCCACTTTTGGCCTTTTGGCCCTATTTGTGATGTGTTCTAGACAATATCACAATCGGAGCACACATCTGAAATATCCATGGATGTACACTTGAGGTGATGTTATTCTTTTTGGAACAGTTGTTATACTTCCTTGCCCCCCGCACCCCCACCCAAAAAAAAACTGAAAAGGAAAGGAAAAAGAAACAGTTGTCACATGCCTGTGCGTTACAATCAATCTAACAAGGCACAAGCATACATACGGTGCCACATATAATTGAGTTATAGCAGGGGCAAATTTCAAATACGGACAACTTTGTACAGTATAATTTCAATTTTGGACAACTTTTGCGCGTATTAGCGGAAATAGCAGCGACAGCCGGCACCTGGGGCACCGGCAGTGCATAGCCGGCACCCCAAAAATCGGCGTGGGCCCCGTCGTCGCGTCGCGTCGCTTCGTCTGCTCGTTTGTTTGCGATTTCTTCGTATGCGCCGATAGCCAATTAATTTGCATGCATGTTGATGATTGCTAAGCCATGGGTTCGACCGGTTTCGTCGAATGTCACCTCGGTTGTTTGCATCCCTCCTCACTTTGCGCCGATTACGTCGCGCGTGGAGGTGATTTCTTTTCATCGCAGGGTACGGGAATTTTAGTAAAGCGATTTTAATAGGTGGAAGAGGAAACTTAAATTACGCAAACATGTTAACTACAATTTTTGGGTTGGATTGGATATGCCTAAATTTTTGGGATTTCGGGATATTTCGGCATAGCGAGAATTTTGGTTTTTTGACCTAGATGATCACAAATCTGATCGGTTTTCTTGTTTGTAGGGTCGGATTTAGCACCAATTTTTTTGTGAAGAATTGTAATGCCTTTTCTAAGGAATACATGTGAAAAATTTGCGTAAGAAATACGATATACAAATTATGTAACTTTAACCCTAAACCGTAACTTAAATTATGCGAACATGTTAACTACAATTTTTCGGATGGATTGGATATGTTGAAATTTTTGGGATTTCAGTATTTTTTAGCGAGATTTTCGGTTTTTTGACCAATATGATCAAAAATTCGACCGGTTTTTATGTTTGTAGGACCGGATTTATCACCAAAATTTTTATGGCGAATTGTAATGCTTATCTGAGTAATAAATATGAAACTTTTATAAAAAAAATACATATACAAATTATGTAACCCTAACCCTAAGCCCTAACTTGAACCTAACTATAAACCCTAACTTTCGTTGGAATGTCATGAAAACGGCAGTAGTTGGCCAAAATGGTTCCCGTATCACTTTGAGCCGAATACGCCACGCGTGGAGGTGATTTGCAAGTCTGCTTGGTCGCGTTCGTGTGAAGATGCATGCCTTGGGCTCGATCGGCGCGTCGCTCGTGGAGGTGATTTGCATGCATGCTTTGCTTTAATCTTCGATCTCTCGTCGCGTCAATCCTTGTCCGCATCGCACGCTTGAACTTCCCGTGAGTTGAGTAGGGCAAGAAACAATTATTGCCGCTAGTTGGAGCATGGCTTGATTAAGTAAATTATTTCTGGTTGACCACTGTCATACGGATTACACACTTAATTACTTAGTCTACGGATCCGCTCGTGGATTACACACATCAATGAGATTTTCATAAAAATTTCGGTTGACAAGTTAATTTTAACCGAGCAAAAATGAAACAAATCATGTTAGAAAATATTGAAATTGCTTAACGAAAAACTAAACAATAGATTGGATTATATTACAAGGGCATTACAACAAAGGATGAAATTGCTTATCGAAACAACTAACGAAAGCATTGTTGGTCATGGTGGAACAAATGATCGTTCCGCCTATCTTGGTACAGCGGGAAGGATGTCCAACATTTTCTGCATATTACATGACCCGTGCGAATTATGCGATTTGTTCTCGGACACAACTCAATCCCTACTATGAAAGAACTCCATGGGGATCCGCAGTGCTCCCAGCTGTCGCCGATTGGGTAGCCTATGCCGTGCGTTTGGTGTGTAGGATCGAATTTTTGGTCTTTTTATGTGGATTTCGCCTCCCATATGGGCATGTCATCCCGATTCCGCCCCCCCATATGTTAATACCACCCGGTTCCCGCACGGTCTCACGTAACACGCCAAGGATTTGTTGCGTGGTGCGGACCTCGGCGATCGCTTCCCTGTCCCTTCCTCTTGAGAGGAGGTACCCTCTTGCGCCATTGGCGGAGACATGCCGAGACGTCTTCTGTTTGGCTCGCACTCCACTACAAGGTGAAGGAGGTGTGTGTTGGGCTTATCCTTGTACAACCGGGCGTGCCTGCGATCAATGCAAGATGCCCGGTTCGGTCGTTGAATAACACCGTAGGCGTGCTCGGGTCGCTTTTACGGGCGGTAGTAGCACCACGGAGAGGGTTGCTCCCCGCTTATCCCACACGAAGTTTGAGATGTGGATGGTACGTCTCCTGATCCACCCGATTGAAGTAGCCGCACCATTCATCCTCGACCAAAGGGCACCCAGTAGAATCTCCGGTCCGCTAGATCTTCGTGGCGGTATCAACCACCGCCGCAGACCGTGTTCGCAAAAGTCGGGCTTTGGGTGGCCCTTGAGGAGGTTTCTCATTTGACTCGAGCAATTTCGCACATGTCCTTTTGAACTCCTGTATGCGATGAACTGGTTTAGAATTATTACTTTGTGAGTGAAACATGAGTAGGTCGCATAAAACTCACCGATTGGTTGGTGCCTTGCCCACCGCCCCAACTCGGTCGATCTAGAACGGGACGATCTGGCGGCCTCTCTCACCGGTTGAAGTTCTCGGCGGCCGGTTGGCGTCGTGGCGCTTGTAGACAAATTCATAGTCACGCTCGCTACGGGCCATCGATCCATTGGAAGAAGCAACACCGGTCCTTGTCTTTGAAAAGAAAGAACGATGCATGAAATGGTATTGTTACCTCAGATTGTGTAGACACCAGAGGTTTACCTTGTAAGAGCGGCACAACAATGAGTGAGCGCGGCGGCCGCCTCTCGTGGGTAGATCGCATCATCTTCGCGGAAGGTTGCATTCGCATTTGGGTCGGGCAGCCCGGCAGAATCGGGCGTCAACGCCATCGGTATCCGGTGTCGGGCGAGATGACTTCGCTTTCAAGAGGCGACGAGAACGACATCGTGTAGATTCTGCGATATTTACCGGTGGTTTGGCGATGTTGGATGTGTATCCTCGGTAGGTTTTATATTGGTGGTGGGCGTTACTCCACACAACTACAAAGACTTGTCGATTCGACGACTGTCACCTTGTCGGAAAAGCCGGTCAAAGGTCGCACGAGCCGTCACCACATGTCGAAGGTCGCACGAGCCGCCACCCTCACAAAAGTCGCACGACTGTCACCCTCTGTCAAAAGTCGCACGATGTGTC
Organism: Otatea glauca; assembly: GCA_036346275.1. Lineage (NCBI taxonomy): Eukaryota > Viridiplantae > Streptophyta > Magnoliopsida > Poales > Poaceae > Otatea > Otatea glauca. Next base: position 47,926,156 of record CM070714.1, read on the forward strand.
ACCCTCGGGAAAGGCCGCACGACGTGTCACCTCTCACAAAGACGCAAAGAAGTTAGGCCACAAGGGATTTCAACGACGTTGTCGATTAGGGTTTTGCTTAAGTAAGATTCAGATGAAAATCAAGTTTTAATTAAAATATTTTTACATAATATGGTAGTATATATACTAAACTCTGATATGGAGGCTTTTTCTTTTTCTTTCGCATTAGGACGAGAGATTTTTCTGATTGCCAGAAAGGCTTAGTCATTATAGTTTGTGCAGTTCTTAATCTTCGAATGTATTTGCAACGATAAGTTTTGTATGCCACTGGTTGTAATTGAAATATGTCTCCATATTATGGTAGAGTAAATGTTGTAGGATGGTACGGAGCTTTTCTTTCATTGTTTTCCATTTATACAAGATATTTCATGACTTGTCAAAAGCTAATTCGACTAAGCCGATCGCGCGTATGGGTCAAATTTTAATTCTTCGATCGGCTACACCTTATGGAAGAATCTAACCATTTTTCATATAATAGCAGGAGATTGCCCTCAAAATATTTCTAAGTTAGTTTCGTGATATTACGATTTATTTGAGACGTTTTTCACGTGTAGGGTCATTAGGGCTTAATATGGCCTAACTCAAAATTGATCAAATTGATGTTATTTCTGTACATAAAGCTAGTACATGTTATTTTAAGGTTGTATCATTTTATTTGATCGAATTCGAGGCTTGTTTGTGAATGTTACGAACAAATGATCGTTTCTTAGCCGATTGTATGTTTAAGCAAGTAGTAAACAATGCAAATGAAGCAAAGTCTAAATGTTTTTACATATCTGTGACCTATGCAATCCCAAGAATGTAAAAAATAGGTTTTATCAATTTTTGAGGTCGTTTGAACATTTTTCTAGCCTCTTGAAATTTGAATGTTATTAAGGGTTTGAACTAGCCATAACTGATTCAGAATGCATTTAAATTTAAATATTTTTGCAGAAAAGAAGTACATATGGTTGCAGGAAGCTATGGTATTTATTTCAAGATTTAAGGATGATGGGTGATAGGTCGTGCAGGTTTTATAATGACGAGTGACAGGTCTTGCAGCTTTTATGATGATGGGTGACAGGTCATGCAGCTTTGATGATTTGTAGTGACATGTCGTGCAGCTTTGATGATGGGTGACTAGTCGTGCAGCTTTGATGATTTGTAGTGACATGTCGTGCAGCTTTGATGATTTGTAGTGACATGTCGTGCAGCTTTGATGATGGGTGACTGGTCGTGCAGATTTAATGATGTGTAGTGACAGGTCGTGCAGCTTTCATGATGGGTGACTGGTCGTGCAGCTTTAATGATGTGTAGTGACAGGTTGTGCAGCTTTGATGATGGTTGACTGGTCGTGCAGCTTTATTGATGTGTAGTGACAGGTCGTGCAGCTTTGATGATGGGTGACTAGTCGTGCAGCTTTAATGACGGGTGACAGGTCATGCTGCTTTGATGAATCACTATAAATAGCTTACCTGTCCGATGCATCTCCATCAGACTCTCCAAACACCTCCCCATCTGCAAGGAGGCAACCACTCCAGCGCTCTCTTCGACCTCCAGTGCCTTGCCATCAAGTGCCTCCAGTGCAAATCCGGCGTGAAGGCGTCGCCGACTTCTTCGTCAACCAGATCCACCTCGCCATCGACCTCTTCGACCTCAAGTGCCACGGGATCGACTGGATCCGCAAGGTATGAGCCCTAACTTGATTTGGATGTGAGCTTTAAACTCGGGATTGCAACGAAATAGAGCTTTCATGCGCCGCATGTTCCCTTTCTCCTTATGCATGTCGTATGAAACCCATATGACAAATTATTCAAAGACATAGGTTTGTTAATTACACACTTGTAATACTTGTAGATGGACAAGGATCCGGAGAAGCTCAGTAAAGAATTGGCATGGACAGTGGAACAAATAGAATGCATCGCCTCTGACCTTAACAAAATTGCCCAAGACAATTTTAGTCCGGACACATGTCCATGTAGCAATGCACACAATGGTCTTGTGATTGATATCGAAGCTATAGCTCGCAGCCTTGAGCAAGTTGCCATTCAGTCACGTGAATCGATGCAAAGAGATGAATTAGAGCCGGAAGAGGATGCAGAGCCTGAAGGGGGTGTAGACCCTGATCTGTGTCTTCCTTACGACTACCAAAGCGATGACGAGGGTAAACGTGAGGATTGGCAATATTGTGAAGATGAAGATATCGACATTGATAGTGATGGTTCGGGAGTGTTCTAGTATGTTTTAATGTTAAGTCTTGTTAAGTTATTGTAATGCTGATGGATGTTGCTTAGCCTTGTTAAAATATTTTAATGTTGCCGGATGTTGGTGAGACTTGATAAGATATTGTAATGTTGACGGATGTTGCTAAGACTTGTTCGGATCACTAGTGGGGTTAGAAAGGAACAAAACGGACCATAAAATTTCAACCAAATGCGAGCAAGTTTGTTTTCAATACAAGAGAATCTTCTCAATTTTTAATGATTTTATATGTTGTTCTACTGAAAAACTTGTCAACATCAAAAGTTGTGTTTCGAAATTCTCTACAACTTTTATGTAGAACACATAATTTTTCGAGCACGGAAGACCCTTAAAAGGCAAATTATCGCCAGAATTTAAATCGGTCCGCGCTAACGTGAGAACTCACCGTTAACCTTCCCGATGTTCTCTGATTTTTTCAGTTGCTCAAATAAAATACTTGTTGCCATGAATTGAGAAAACGAAACGATACATGAAACTTAGCAAGTCACGGGAATCTGAGTTTCGCGGTGAGGATCTGAAGTGATTTATGTTTGCGCCGGACCGAAAAAAGTTGAGCCACAGACACAAGAAATTGGTCCTCTAAACCCTGCAGAGCTTTAGATCGACCTATTTACGCCTGACCGAAAAAATCGGTCCGTCGTAAGAGTAAGAGATTTTATAGTTTTAACACACATGAAAAAGTATAGAAAACATTAGCCTTTTCAGACATTATAGTTTTAAGAAAGCAGAGACAAACACGAAAGACTATTACTCTTAATATAGCATTTTTGACCGTAGAGAGACTATTTAGACTATACTGAACTAGACTATTCTTCGGACTGTTCTTCTCCCCCTTTGGCATCAACAACCAAAAAGGTCACTTCTTGCGTTTTGAAAAATTTCTTTTCAGCATGCTGGCCATTCTGGAGCTTGTGCTTCTTCGTGGAGGAGAAGGAGGTGATTGTTCTCGGTCTCTGTCAGAAAGAGGAGAAGCCATTGCTTGATTGTGCCAGCTGGGATAATCAGGATCTCTAGGCTGAGGATTGAAAGTACATTCACTGAAGTCATATTGGACATCTCTGACAAGTTCCTGAGTTTCATCAGTTTTGTCCAACAAAAGTTGTGCAATGTCCTGCTGATTCGATGTCAGGTTAAGTCGAGTGTCTACAATATAGTCCCGAAAATGATCTAATTGATCTGCATGTGAATCTAAACAGCTTCCAGTCTTTTTGAAGTTCTTGTAGACATTCTGAGCAAACTTGTCAATCTGTGCATTTTGAGCATTTTGCTTCTTGTTAAGATCATACATTCTTTCTTTGATGACCAGTTGTTCAGTTTTAATTTCACCAATCCATTTTCTTATGTCCCACTGATTTCCTCTGATCATATCAAATCTTTTGTAAGTTTCATTTCTGAGATTTTCTTGGTCTTGATAGATCTTTTGCATTAGTACTTGCTATTGGTGAATTGCTGCCATTTGTTCATCATGTCTCTGGGCAGCCAATTTCCTTTCTTCTTCTATATTTTCTTGAGCATTTCTGAGATCAGTGTTGTATTGTTGCTCGAATGATGTGAACCACCCTGGCTGTGAGTCCCACCAAGATGGTTGATGAAATGGTTCAGGCTCAGGATGATGAGAATAGTGAGAATTATCATCCAATTCGTGTAAAGGCCGGTATATGACCACGAGGAGTTCGGAACCGCCGCTTCATGCTCATGAGCTGCAGCTGAAATCTTTGTCCTTCCATGAATCGGCTATAGCTGCTAGTTCTTGTAGTCTATGAATTTCCTCATCTTCATGATGAGACTCGAGTGACATACACCGCAGATGTTCGATCGTCCAAACCTTTGCCGACTTAGATGTTCGAGCTATAGTTCAAGATATCGTGGGAGTATATGAAAGGTTAGGAACTGGGAAAGTGTATTCTGAGTGTGATAGCTATGACTTGGAGCCCTCCATCATCATCTGAATTTTCAAGGATCTCAGTATTCTCTTGAGCACTAGGCTCATGAATGACTGTTGAAAAGTGGAGATACTTGCAGTCTGTTTTCTTATACAGTGGCTTGGACAATTTGTATTGCTTACGGCGAATTGAATTCTCTGTCCCTCTCGATCAGGAAATGATCCTTGAGCCAAAAGCATCTGAGTGATTTGCATGGCAAAGGAAGATGGCTACCCATCTTTCTCAGATATAGCTTCTTCCATTTCACCAAGGATGTAATCTGTTAAATCAATGGGTTGTCTTGATAATATCAGTGTAGCAACCATGCAAGACATGGGGTTACTCCTTCCTTGTAACCGGTTTTAGGGTAAATAGTGTGTCCGAGAATTAGAGTAGAGCCTTGGCTTGCGGCTAAGTAATGAACCCTATTTGCATTAAAACTAGCCTCATGAATATTTCGTAGATGTGGGCAGATACTTGTAGGTCAGGCATGTCACCAATCTGTCTCCATCTACTTCCAGGGAACATCCTATCATGAATCCTAGTTCTGTTTAGCAAAGGACATGAGGCCCCGATGGCAGCTTCAAACTGAGGAGTTCTTACTTTTCTCTTAATTCCATCAATAGTAAACAGAATGAAGTGTCTATTTTTGTTTACTAAGAGTGTTGCATAGAATTCCATGGTCCTATTTTCACTCCAAGTTGGTCTGATTGAGGACATGAGAGTTGCAAGCCCACGAGTTGATCTAACACAATCTAGAATTCTATCTGATCCTAGCACAGAACTAATTTGGTTCCAGTCAACATATTGATGCCTGCAAAGTGCTGAAAGGAGCTTCCCATTCTTATTTGTCCTATTTCTGTAACCCATATAGATGTTTCTCTGAAATGTAGTGATAAATTGCTCATTGAGGGCAGGTCTATCAACAGGAAACCAGATTCTTTCAGGTACTAATCTGGCAGCTCTTAGTTTCCTTCCTCCTAGAACAGCTAGCTTATGTCCACAAATTATGTCTATTTCACCACTGAGTTCTATTTCTTCATCAGATGATATGCTTGCACTAGGCTGATAGTCACTATCATTTGAAGAGGAGGTTGAGTCATATTGCATTGGTACTCTTGGTGGTTTAGTTGTTACTTTCTTTACCACACCGCTAGATCACGATATATGTTCGTTTTGGCTTTCTTTTTCCTTTAACTTTATCAAGAATTTTTCCAAAAGATCTCTTTTATCCGGATTTTGTGAACTCATCCCGACTAGGGTTTCTTTTGTCCGATACGAATCTTGAGTGACTTGATGAAATTACGAGGCTAAAAACACCGACAATGCCGAACGCAAGAAATTGAAGAACAACCTAAGAAATGTAAGAGATGACCTTATAAGATGAATTCTAACTAGGGTTTCGATCTAGCAAGGAAAGAGGATAAGATAGAAGAACTTACGAGACCTTAGTAGCAGAGGTCGAGCGGTTTTAGTGCCGTTGACAAACACTGCTCGGGATGAGCTTCGCGAAGAAGAAGAGAAACACAAACTCGGAGATTTCTTGCGAAAAGCTTGAGAAAGATGAAACTCGTCAAAGGGTTTAAGCCGTAAACGAGAGAAGGCGTTATAAATAGCACGAACGCTTAGGAGTAAAAGCCGTGACACGCATAACTCACGGAAACAAACACCATGTGCCGCTATGGCTGTGGGCCCGCCGTCGCGTCGCGTCTCTGCTTGCTTGTTTGTCTGCGAATGCTTCGCACGCGCCAAAAACCAATTAATTTGCATGCACGTTGATGACTGCTATGCCTTGGGCCCGGCCGGTCTCGTCGAATGTCACCTCGGTTGTTTGCATGCATCCTCACTTTGCGCCGATTACGCCGCGCGGAGGTGATTTGCAAGTCGCCGTCGCGTCCCCGTGTGAAGATGCATGCCTTGGACTAGGTCGGTCGCGTCGCCGGTGGAGGTGATTTGCATGCATGCTTTGCTTTAATCTTCAGTCTCTCGTCACGTCAATCCTTGTCTGTCTGCACTTTTGAACTTCCCGTGAGTTGAGTAGGGCAAGAAACAATTATTGCTACTAATTGGAGCATGGCTTGATTAAGTAAATTATTTCTGGTTGACCTCTGTCATACGGATTACGCACTTAATTACTTAGTGTACCAATCCGCTCGTGGATTACGCACATCAATGGTATTTTCTTAAAAATTTCGGTTGACCCTAAAAATTTCAAGCACGGGAAGACCCAAAAAAAGTAGACCAAATAATTTTTCGAGCACGGGAAGACCATAAAAAAGTGGTAACAAGAATCGGTCAGGCGTAAACAAAAATCGGTCCGGCGCAAACGTGAACACTCACCGTTAACCTTCCCGATTTTCTATGATTTTTTCCGATGCTCAAATGAAAACCTTGTCAACACGAAGAAGATGCGTCTTCCAATTCTCTACCACTTTCATGTGGACCAAATAATTTTTCGAGCACGGAAAGACCCTAAAAAAGTGGTAACAAGAATCGGTCCGACGCAAACAAAAATCGATCCGGCGCAAACGTGAACACTCACCGTTGACTTTCCCGATTTTCTATGATTTTTTCTGATGCTCAAATGAAAAACTTGTCAACACGAAGAAGATGCGTCTTCCAATTCTCTACAACTTTCATGCGGACCAAATAATTTTTCGAGCACGGGAAGACCCTAAAAAAGTGGTAACAAGAATCGGTCCGGCGCAAACAAAAATCGGTCCGGCGCAAACGTGAACACTCACCGTTGACCTTCCTGATTTTCTATGATTTTTTCTGATGCTCAAATGAAAAACTTGTCAACACGAAAAAGATGCGTCTTCCAATTCTCTACAACTTTTATGTGGATCAAATAATTTTTCGAGCACGGAAAGACCCTAAAAAAGTGGTAACAAGAATCGGTCCGGCGCAAACAAAAATCGGTCCGGCGCAAACAAAAAACGGTCCGGCGCAAACGTGAACACTCACCGTTAACCTTCCCGATTTTCTATGATTTTTTCTGATGCTCAAATGAAAAACTTGTCAACACGAAGAAGATGCGTCTTCCAATTCTCTACAACTTTCATATGGACCAAATAATTTTTCGAGCACGGGAAGACCCTAAAAAAGTGGTAACAAGAATCGGTCCGGCGCAAACAAAAATCGGTCCGGCGCAAACAAAAATCGGTCCGGCGCAAACGTGAACACTCACCGTTAACCTTCCCGATCTTCTATGATTTTTTTATGCTCAAATGAAAAATTTGTCAACACGAAGAAGATGCGTCTTCCAATTCTCTACAACTTTTATGTGGATCAAATAATTTTTCGAGCACGGGAAGACTCTAAAAAAGTGGTAACAAGAATCGGTCCGGCGCAAACAAAAATCGGTCCGGCGCAAACAAAAAACGGTCCAGCGCAAATGTGAACTCTCAACGTTAACCTTCCCGATTTTCTATGATTTTTTTCGATGCTCAAATGAAAAACTTGTCAACACGAAGAAGATGTGTCTTCCGATTCTCTACAACTTTCATGTGGACCAAATAATTTTTCGAGCACGGGAAGACCTTAAAAATGTGGTAACAAGAATCGGTCCGGCGCAAACAAAAATCGGTCTGGCGCAAACAAAAATCGGTCCGGCGCAAACGTGAACACTCACTGTTGACCTTCCCGATTTTCTATGATTTTTTCTGATGCTCAAATGAAAAACTTGTCAACACGAAGAAGATGCGTCTTCCAATTCTCTACAACTTTCATGTGGACCAAATAATTTTTCGAGCACGGGAAAACCCTAAAAAAGTGGTAACAAGAATCGGTCCGGCGCAAACAAAAATCAGTCCGGCGCAAACAAAAAACGGTCCGGCGCAAACGTGAACACTCACCGTTAACCTTCCCGATTTTCTATGATTTTTTCTGATGCTCAAATGAAAAACTTGTCAACACGAAGAAGATGCGTCTTCCAATTCTCTACAACTTTCATATGGATCAAATAATTTTTCGAGCACGGGAAGACCCTAAAAAAGTGGTAACAAGAATCGGTCCGGCGCAAACAAAAATCGGTCCGGCGCAAACGTGAACACTCACCGTTAACCTTCCCGATCTTCTATGATTTTTTCTGATGCTCAAATGAAAAACTTGTCAACACGAAGAAGATGCGTCTTCCAATTGTCTACAACTTTCATGTGGACCAAATAATTGTTCGAGCACGGGAAGACCCTAAAAAAGTGGTAACAAGAATCGGTCCGGCGCAAACAAAAATCGGTCCGGCGCAAACAAAAAACGGTCCGGCGCAAACGTGAACACTCACCGTTCCCGATTTTCTATGATTTTTTCTGATGCTCAAATGAAAAACTTGTCAACACGAAGAAGATGCGTCTTCCAATTCTCTACAACTTTCATGTGGACCAAATAATTTTTCAAGCACGGGAAGACCCGATTTTCTCGATTTTTCTGTTTACAAATGAAAATCTTGTATTGCAAATTTGACCATACAATAGTCATTTGACATGAAAGCTAGGTCAAAGTAATCAATGCAGTACACACGGATGTAAAAAAAATCATCGGTGCCTCCCTCCGCGTTGTCCACCCTGCCTTCTGGTGAAGTCCTGCGGGTGAACGCCTCTAGGCATGTGTCCGCCTCATCCCGCGACTGTGAGGGGCCCTGCCGCGTGGGAAGCTCTCCCGTGTCCTCATCAATTTGCTGCGTCGAACCCCCTCAGAAGGTGTAGTTAGCACCAATCATGCGTTCCTGGGTGTACCAGGCCAACAGGTCCTCTGGAGGAAGCGCGGTTGACTGTAGGATGTCTTTGCGTGGGATCCTGGCTGCACGGAGTCGATCTTCGTGAGGATTCACCCCGTGGGCATCCATCGCCCACGCCGAGGAGCTCGGTGAATGTCGCTTGCTCCATTCCGTGCCACCAAAGCAAGATCCTCACTCCACCGTGGCGCTTGCTCGGACCCAACCCGAGCGTCCATCACCGCCGCTATGGTGAACGCCGTCGTGCTCACCTCCGTCATGATGGCTGGCACAACTTGTTGGTTGCGTCACATGTGGGTAATCAGCGACGCCGTAGTCCTGCTGGAGTAAAAAATTTAGTGAGTTACGTTACAAAGTAGAGTATTTAACAACAGTTCCCTTGAATTGAGAAAACAAAACGATACATGGAACTTAGCAAGTCACGGGAACCTGAGTATCGCGGTGAGGATCTGGATGTGCACGAGATGTGGACGGACGCGCTGTGTAGGGACGAGCACTCCGTGATGAATGGGTATCCACCGATTGCCTGGCATGGGAGGCACGTGAAGGATCCATAACCGGAACTTCGTACCCTCTATTTGGCCTAGGTGCGCATCCACCGAAAGAACGGATAGCCGAGACCAAACGAGACCCTCTGCTACTGAAGTATCTGTGCGTTGGCCAATAAGACAACGTACATTGTAGGATATTATATTAAGAAATTGATATAGACAGCACGAAATATAAATATATACTTCACCCTCCTCTCATGAAGTACCTTCGTAGGTCGCTCCTGTTGTGAAGCGATGATGACTCGCCTTCATCTTGCAGCGTGCGGTCTACCAGACTGTGTATCTTGTACGCTTCCTGCGACTACAAACCGAGGTTCACGTGTAAGTATGTATTGTTTATGACAAATTGAAAGGATTGCATGCATCGAAGTACTAACCAGGACGTGAAGCTAGCGGGAACGGTCCTCCGGGAACGGTCTTGGTTCATCTTCCACGGGACCACTAAGTAGAGTGGCGCGTGTGCGAGGACGGTACCACGAGAAGTACTCCCAGTACGAGGAAGGGTCGTACGGCCCTGTAGGGACTACGGCGAAAGCATCGGCCTGCTCGTTCCACCGCAGTATGTGATCACGATGGATGGTGGACCAATCCAACGTGCCTCCCGTTCCTTTTGCGCTCCTCCTGCACAGAAGTTTGAAGGGTTACAACTCACAAAAGGAAGAATGATCATAACGTAGTAATGCAGTATTTTTCTACTAAACTTACAAGTGTGATCGGCCCGTCCGTGGTGGGGACCGGGACTACCTGCCGGTATCCGAACTGTCGCTGCACACGCTCGGGGGAGTAGACTTCCACAGAATTCTGGTACACAATGAAGCATGTAGTCATCCACAGGTGCTCATCCTGTGTACAGAACGATGAGATGCGTGCGCTCGTTGAGATCTCCGCAAATCTCCCCTGCGTCCATGGATCCCAGCTCACGTGCTCGGCAGTTAGGAAGTCAAGATCGCTACCAGCGCGTGGGTAGCTTCCGTGATCCTGGAGGTGGCTCCATCGCAACCTAGCATGGATCCACCTATAGCCCATCGTGGGCCTCATGGTCTCAGGCACGTCCTGGGAGATATCCGCTAGGTACATAGCGTTCTCCACCCTAGGACGAGAGATAGGAAGGTACTCCCAGCTCCACATCTGTACCAGGTGCAAAAAACCTGTGATTGACCCCTTCGCGGTGGCCCGCTAGAAGCATCACAAAGACCTCTCAGAGGTGGTCGCTAACACGGCGGAACCCCAATATATCTTGTGGGACCTCATCCGGTTGCGCGACTAGATGACGCGCTAACAAGATGAGGTGTGGCTCAAGATAGTCGCATTGCGTTGCGTAACATGATACCTCCGAGTAAATCATAGAGGTACACCTCCAGGTGCCTGGAAATGGTGTCCTCGTCTACTCCCTCAGGACATGGCCCAAACTCGGGCAATTCGCGGAACCATTTCAAAGAGAGGCCGTGGTCCTTGCCTGCGTACGGATGACCAAACACGCAATGTAAACAAATGAATGTTAGCTTAATTCAAGTAAAACTTTACGCATGTAACAAAGATACATGTTTACCTTTGTTGCACGTATTCTCCATCGATCCTTACGTGGCGCGCACCCACTAAGGGCAACCTCTAATCGGCAAGCCAGTAAGCATTGCCACATCCTTCAAAGTAATTGTCATCTCTCCAAAGGACAGGTGGAACGTGTGCGTTTCGGGACGCCAACGATCTACCAGGGCAGTCATCAGGGACACATCCATGGCAGGGAGAGTTGTGCGTCGCACCCCACCCCGCGGTAATGGCTCAGTAGTCCCATCCATCAAAAGCGCGAACGGGAGTAGTCCAACTCGTGCAAGGCACGAGTAGAAACGGTGGTCCAATGCATTGATCTTGTGGAAGACTCGCGCACGCAATGGAACCATCTACAAAAGGACACGATCATGTTACAATCAATGGTTACAATGTAAACTCGTAATATGGAACAATAAATACAACAAAGCTAACCGCAAAAATACAACAAGATTAACTCAAGTGCGTGAAAATCAACCTCCCACGATGTCGATCATCGTCTCGCTGCTTTGAAGAAGCTCGGGAAGACCACCGGTAGCCATGCTGAAAATACCACCTGCATAGGTCAGTGCAACAAAAATCATCGGTACAACAACAAGGTAGCATTCACAATCTGGGAATGAACAGATGTTAAACAAGACGGTGCAATACAACACATAAGAAATCCAGTTCTGAATACAACACCGTAGAGTACAAAAATTACTAAATACATCTACTGCTTATTAGGACATGTCCTCCTATCATGTCCACTCTGTTTGCAAATCTTGCACTTCCTCTGCGCCTGGACGGCATCAGCTGCATCCATATCACCATGCATTCTTGTCCCTCTAGGCCTCCCAGGCTCTTTGCGTCGTGTTAACGGATAAGGCACCCACAAAGGCCCATCGATCGACTTGTAACTAGTACCGACATTGAAGGAACTCATTTTGGGATGTCAAGTGTCTCTCAGGGCTTCTACTGTGTAGTACGGCGATATGTATTGGGATGCATCGTTCCCTCCCATATCCCTGCAAGCCGCGAATACATGGGAGCAAGGGATATGATGCAGTTTTGGCTTATTGCACGTGCACACCACCTCCTCCGTGCCTAGAGTACATTGCTGGACGGTGTCACCGGCCAGAGCTGAGTGGTACCTACGGCGCACATCACCTCAAATATGTGGTTACCGAGGTCGACACCGCGTGCGTGGAACATGGATTTGCTTCTCCTACTACCGATGATCTCTCTACCTTGGTTGAGAATTGAGTCTTTGCCGGTCGGCAAAGACGACCACGATCTCGAAAGTAGTCTGCATGCTCAGAGAACGTCACTCTATTATGGCACATAATGGAAGCCCCGAACGCCTCTTAAGGACATTATTGAAGGCTTCCGCTATGTTCGCCGTCATAATGGTGTACCTAACAATCAAACACGCAAAGTTTATCATGAATGGGTCAAACACTCTTACACAAAGTTAATCTCACAAATTAATAGGCGCAACTAACCTCGCGCCGCCTGTGTCGTGCATAAGAGCCCAACGCTCCGTTGGCTTCCCTGCTATCCATTGGCTAAAGGTGCGACGATCATGATTAATGACAGCTTGCCCTCCCACCATTTGCGATCGCACTGCTCCTCCCGTGATTGCCGATTTTCCATCATTTTCCTTGTCGCCTCGCTCAACTGTCTCCAAATCTCACGAAACTTGGCAGTGGTTACGAAGGCACAACCCTTTGGACTTCTTCACTAGGGACCCGTTATGGTACCGTGAATATAGGTTTGCACCAGTGTCGCATGCACCACCTTCTCTCCACATCAGCCCACGCTATAGACGGGTCAGTGCTGCCATGCAGCACCTCTAGAGCGTGGAGAAGACCTGCATTGCGGTCGGACACAACACACACTCTCTGTCTATCCCCCACGACACGCGTCCGGACCAAAGTGAGGAACCACAACCAGCTATCGCTGTTCTCACTCTCCACATATGCGTAGGCAATTGGTATTATCTGGTTGTTTGCATCGGCCGTGATCGCGGTCAGTAGGGTGCCATAGTACTTTCCGCCGTAAATGTGCCATCAACACGGATGACAGCCCGCAATGCTTGAAAGCCTCAATGCATTGTCCAAAGCCCGAATACCTAATCGTATCGTTCGCGATCTTTGAACGAACCATCTTGAAGCTTGGTAGGCTCGTCCGCCATTGCGAACTGAGTCCCTGGGTTGGTAATTGATATCTTCTGCAGCAACCTCGGGGCATAGTTGTACGAGTCTTCGAATGATCCAAAAAGCATCTTCAACGCCTTCTGCTTTGCTCGCCACGCGGTTAGGTAGCTTATGTGCATTCCTGTTCTACTCTGCACTTGCTCCATAATTGATTTCGGTGATAGTCCAATATCTGAACCAACCTGGGTCACAACTAGTTGGGCAATGAATCTAGCGTCGACCACGTGGCTCATGGTTCTGATCGACTCCTCCGTGCATGTATGAGGTGTGTTCCGGCTCACCACAAAGTAGTGCTCGTGTTTCGGCTGGTGAGCACGGACGTAGAAAGGGCAGTTAGGGGCCTTGGTGCACCTAACCTCATACTCAGTGGGCTTCGACCTGGTACACTTGTGCTCTCTTCTAGTGATGACAGCATAATTGCTGATGAAATGGATTAGCTCCAACTTGTTGGGGAAGCGTCTCCCAATTTGGATGTCGCTGTTCTGGTACCCCCACATAGCTAAGTTATTATAGTCAGCAATGCCACACTCCAGAAGGCCATTACCACGGAAGTACTGGACTGCTGGAGCTGGGTCATCGTTGTCAGTGCCCTCTTCATCCTCGCTTCCACCCGCCTCGTCGTCCATACATGTCGATCTACCTCGGAAGGAGGTACTTCTTCTTCATGTGCACCAACTACCCTCCCCACATGTCCTTGGCTTACTTCTCCTCTCCCAGGTGGCCTAAATTTTCGCCGCTAGGACCAAAGATCGCATTCTCCTCTAGTGGCGGTATATTTACGTAAACACCCATTGGAAACCCGCCCTCTATGGCCTTCCGTGCATACAATAACCAAGCCTTATTACTTCTCAGTGCGAACAAAGTGTGCACAACGACGTTGTTGTTTGGAACTTCCCTTGGTCGCACCGCCTCCAGGAAAACTGTATGTGTTTCCTGGCTTAAACCCAACACACTCATAACATGTGATTTAGGTCCTTCCAAGTCTAATGGACTATCACTTGAACTATATGTGTGTTCGCAGTTTTGCACTGTGACTATTCTCTCGTGCAATATGACAGGCCGTTCACCGTAGTAAATATGAAAATTCATGGTGCAAAGACCACGTAGAATATGGTACCTAAAAATGTTTCAAAAAATAACAACTAATTAACTATACCGAGGGTTAAAATTAATTACTGAACAAAGAAAAATGAGGTATAACAATATCATTTAAACGGTATACTAGAGGTGAGAGTACGTACACCCAGGAGTATGGAATCATTTTCCTATATATATAATTGACATATTATTTGATAAGGAAATTAATATTTCCATGCAAAATTCATTAATATGCATTTAATATTCATAATCGCCTAAAGGTTAGCGATTTTGCGCTTAATTAATCATAGGATTTTAGCAAATTGCCCTGCAGCTAATTAAAGATGCCTCTTAATTGGCCAAAAGTACCGATGTAAAAAAGTGATACATACACATGCACTTGGCCAAAAGCATTGAACCATCATGTCATCCTGAGAAAATAGTAAATTAAGGTGGCAATGAAATAAAATGCACATGCACTTGTCCACATATCGTAGGAGTGCACATGCCTAGGAACGAAAACCCTGTACCTTAACCAGGACAACTACATGTTCTTTGTTGGTTGTCTTTTCCTTTATGCTAATGCATGCTGTGTGCGCATGCTTTTTTAAAAGAAAAAATTAATCTAACCAGGTAATTACGAATAAATCTAACCAGGTAATTACGAATAAATCTAACCGGTTCATTACACTAACAATGACTTACCAACGCTAATTACCCTAACCAGGTAATTACTCTAACGAAGATTTACCAACGCTAATTAATCTAACCAGATAATTACTCTACCAATGACTTACCAGCGCTAATTAATCTAACCAGGTAATTACTCTACCAATGACTTACCGGCGCTAATTAATCTAACCAGGTAATTACTCTACCAAAGGACTTCACCGCGCTAATTAATCTAACCAGGTAATTACTCTACCAATGACTTACCAGCGCTAATTAATCTAACCAGATAATTACTCTAACACTTACTTACCAACGCTAATTAATCTAACTAGGTAATTACTCCAACAAAGACTTACCAGCGCTGGTCGCCTCCTTCTCTTCGCCATGGTCGCTTTTTCTTCGCTTGCCAAGCACCTCTCCGTCGTGCGCTTGCCAAGCTTCTCTCGCACACTCCATCGCTACCCTCCCTCTATTTATTCTCGTGCTCAGAGTGCCAACATGCGTGACAAGCATGCATGCAAAGAGGGATGAACAACCATGCATGCATGTGAATAATTAGCAAAAGCAAGCATGCATGCAAATAATCAAGAACGACGAAAAACCTTTCGTGAGCAAAGCAACAAGTGACGGTGATGTGATCGGGCGGGCGCAGCCATAGCCGGCATTGGTGTGCGGCTATGCCATAAGCGGCGTGTCTTGCACACAGTCAAGCCGGCTATGCGTTGCCGTCCCCGTCAGTCGCCATCGCCGCCATTTCAATAATACGCAAAAAGTTGTCCAAAACTGATAATATACGGTATACAATTGACTGTATTTGAAATTTTGCTGTTATAGCAGTTGTGTGTATAATTGACTCCAATGGAGTCACCCAAGGGGCCATTAACTTACTCAACCTCTCACAAAAAGGATGATTAATTCTACTATGTTCTAGTCGTCACATGCCTGTCACTCAATTCAGTTTGCTCGTATCCGTTCCTGTTTCTGTTAAGTGCTGGATAAAAGCTAAATTTTTTTTACATATCAAAGCCAAATTAGATTCCAGTCTGACAATAGAGATCTGGTTCTAGAGTCCACATTTTACTCTGTCTCTCTGTCCAAATGCAATTGCCAACTATGTGGACGTACAGACTGTGCTAGCTCTCTACCAAACACGCAGGAAAACGTCAATGATATGCATATAACACTGTCGCGTGCTGTGCGGAAGGTGGAGAAGACGATATTGCAGAGCGGAAGAATATGTGGGCTGAGGGCCTGAGGCACTAGTCCACTACTGGGTTTGGCTCACATGGATCTTGGACCGGTGATGCTACAGAGGCCAGGACAGGGTTTTAAAAACCGTTTTTTTTCGAGAATCGGTAGAAATCAAGCGAAAATCGGTAGAAATTGAAGAAGTTTGAATTCAAATTTTTTCAAACTTGGCGGTCAAACAAAGGCCGGAAAAAAATAAAAATCGAGTTATTTTCATCAATTTTCGATCGGTTTTCTTCGACTTTTTACCGATTTTCGAACAGTTTTTTTGATTTTCGAGCTACTTTCACCGATTTTTCGAGTGATTTTTTATTTTCAGCACACCGAAGGAAAATTTTAAAAATTTCAATTTTTAAATTAAAAAAATCCTAATTAATCTATGAAACACCTTAGAGAAATTTAAATAATTTTAAAATCATTTATTTCTTCTAAAAATCCAAAACAACAATTAATGAAAAGGAACAAAGACACTGTTAAATTTTTATAAATATTTAGAAGATTTATTATATTTTTAATTTTTAATTTAACCATACTAGTGCCAAATGATCATATACTAAAATTTTCAGAAATATCAGACTTTATTTATTGCCAATGTAAAATCAAAAACAGAAGAGCATATACAATGATAGTAGTACTTTCAGAATTTTTTAAAAATACGCATATCTGATCATCATATGAAAATTTTACAACATCATTATAATTACGTTAGAACATCACACAAAAAGTTTAAGAAATATTAGACTTCATTTTGTGCCCTTAGAAAATAAAAAACTGAAGAGCATATATTCTGACATTATCACTATCAGAATTTTTTTAAAATACACAGGTCTGACAATCATCTGAAAATTTTATAGCATCATTAGCATTGCCTCATGACCTCACACAAAAATTTTTAACACTTTTTGCTAAAAAAATTCATAATTTTTAAATTTGCATTTGAACTCTACAATTTATCGAGATATTTCAAATTGCGAACTGGTTCGAAACTATCGGTTTGCGACGGTTTTGCAAACCGCGGTTTGGGTCCAAGTCTCCAAGTGTTTCTAGTCTCTTTCTTTCGGTCCAAGTGTTTTGCATACTGTGTGGGTGCGATCGTTTCTTTCCTCTATCGCCATCTCGCTTATGAAAACAACAGTGTCAAAAAAACTTACAATAGTTGGCATAAATCGGGTACCTCGATATTTTAGCCAGGACCAAGAGAAAAGACACGATAATCATTTTGCCGAACTTTATTGCCTTTGAGCACGGGCACTCAGTATTGTTAATTTGAGGTTACCTTTCCTAATACTTCAATGATGATACATCCAAGTGTTGTCTTATAGCGTCACTTATTCCACTCTCACTTCTCTTTTTCTTTTCTATCCCTTCCTTCTCCTCTAATACAAAAAAAATCGATTTGAAACTTTCAATGAATTCAATTGAAAACTTTCAGTTCAAAACTTCTGATTCAAAAAACTTTCGGCTCGAAACTTTAGAGTAAAAAAACTTTCAGTTTGAAAAGCTTGGACTAAAAAAAACTTTTGGTGCAAAAAAAATCGGTTCAAAGAACTTTCGGTGCGAAAGTTTTTGACTGAAATAAATTTTGTTTCAAAAAAAATCGATCCAAAAATCTTTCAGTTTAAAAACTTTCAAAAATGGTTTAAAAATACTTCCTATCAAAAAATATAGAGGAATTTTAGAAAAAAAAACTAGTGAGTTTGAGAGAGAAGAGAATAGGCGAAAAAAAAAGGAACGAAAGGGACGCGTTAAGTGTGACGACGATAAGAGAGCATAGAAAGGAAGTAAGAGAAGGAAGAAAGTACATCACATCTTACAATGAGAGACAGGAGTAGCAACAACAACGACCTATGGATGTTCAACAGCGGTCGTGCTATTCTTTGCGCCCCCGTTTGGTTAGGAAATCGGTAGGAAACAAACCGTGGGCAAGAGCTATGGCTAAGCTAATTATTGATTTCTTTTTGTTCCGCGAACAAATAATGGCACCCCCGGCACATCCGACCCACGCATCTATAGTCTTTGTGATGCTTCTCCGCACCTGACAGTATCGAAAGACGTCGTTGGGACCAGCCGAAGTTGACGCGCCCCACGACGGCAACTAACGCTGCGCGCCCGGACTGTGATCTTATTAGCCTGTCTTCAACTATAACCCATCCGTTGGCGCCCCATCTGCTGCGGCCCGTCTCCAGTACACCACCGTGTGCTGGGATATGTGAACTCTCCGTGCCAATGCTTTCGGGGTAGTGGACTGCATTTCAAGCGTTACATATGCTATGCATGTACTAAACTTTGCCGATAATGGTCAGACTCATAGCAGTCAAATGCTGTTTAGTTGTTGTCGTCTGTAGTATCCTTTTTTAGACAGGACTTGATTTAATTTACCGAAGTGATATTAGTAAGTGGTTAACCATGTGTCATATTATAGATACAACAAAATGTGTGAAAGTGCAATTTGGTTTCTGGTGGCTTAGATGGAACTACGATGACGAGAGTAGGAACAAGGCTATGGATCTGTTTGGTTTGATAACAAATTTGTCTTACTAAATCTTATCAAAATTTTATTACCAAATTAGTATCAATATTTTAGACAAAGATTGACAAGAAAATAAACTAGAGAACCAAGGGAAAAGGAAATCTTGCTAAAATTTGTTAGTAAACTAAATACTTACCAAAATTGGTCAACTCTATCAAAATTTGGTAAGGCAAACATTAGTAGCTATGGGAAGCAAACAAAACAGACCCATATGTTGATGATACAATCTGTCGCTTTTAGTTGGTGCCTGTAGACTTAATTCGTCGTATCAACATATTTGGAAAATCAACTGTGTGGAGGTCCATTCCACTAATTACTTTTTTTACTAGTATAGTGCCCTGTCTTCCAGTTTTCTTTTCCCAGCACGTAATATATGATCTTTTTCTTTTCTAGAATGTTTGTTTCCTTTTCCTTAATTCCAGGATATTTGTTTCCTTTTCCTTGAGATGATGCTGGAGGTGGGGGAGATCTGTTGTGGGCCACATGGATGAGTTAGACACATTAAACAATGGCCATCGGATGTGGGTGAGTAAAGTTGAGGAAAGATCTGAGAGGTTAATTTTGATGGAGGCAATTTTCTGAGGACGTTTCGCTGGGTGCATGAAGGTTGGGTCATCTCTAGTGGGGTGCATTATTTGGGATGGACGTAGAAAAGAATGCTTAGGTGCATTATAAAGAGGTATAGATACTTATTCTCTATCCTCTTTGGTGCAACGGAACTGCATACTAGATGGATATTTTGAAGAAATTATCACCTGTAGTTTGAGGCGTTAACAAGTAAAAACCTAGCATACAAAATGGCCATTGTGAGTTGTGACGTCTTTCTTAGGTGGAGTAGTAATAGCCCCACTACATGCCCTAGTAACGGTGCAGCTTTGGTTTTTTTGACCTCTGGTCTAATTATTTTGCAAGTTTGGCCTAAGCGAAATTGTAAATCTGGCATCTTCTCAACAGCGACAAACACCTACCGTACTCCTATACCACGGCTGATGCCTACCGTATCTAGTTCTCTCTAATCAAGAAGAGACCAGAATTATAATTTTATTCGGATAAGAGCCAAATTTATCTATACCCTTTTATAATGCACTTAAGCAAATTTTTCTACGTCCACCCTAAATAATGCATCTCATTAGAGATGTCCCAATGTTTGTGCACCCAGCAAAACGTCCTCAAAAACTTGCATTCATCAAAATGAACGTCTCAGATCTTTCCTCAGTTTTACTCACCCACATCCGATGGTCATTATTTAGTGTGTCTAATCATCCCTGTGGCCCACAATAGACCTCCACCACCAACATATTTGGAAGGAGAGCGAATCAAATAAGGAAATAAATAAGGAGGATCCACATGCAAGGAAACCAGATTTGAATTTTTTACTGGCCAAAATTGTATGTACTACATATTTGGAAGGAGGGTGAATCAAACAAGGAAATAAACAGGGAGGATCCGCATGCAAGGAAATAAGACTTGATTTTTTTATTGTCCTGGTATTGTGATCGTATTTTTTTCCGAATATGACCCTTCTCGAGATTTTTTTACGGATCTAGCCCCATATAGCCTAATTTCAAATATACGGAGAGCTGAATTTTTGTTTTATTTTTATCTAAGGAACCAACTGTGCATGAGTCTTTGCTTAATTTTTTCAATTTTTCTTGCGGAACCAGCAATGGCGAAACAATCGCTTAATTTTATCTTTTTCCTTGCGGATCCAGGGTCGGCGAGCGCAGTTTATTTTTCCATATTTTTCCAAAATCATCCGTGTGGTCCACAACAGACCTTTCCTCATCTCCAGCATCAACAAGGAAAATGAAACAAACGTTCTGGAATCAAGGAAAAGGAAACAAACGTGAAAAGAAAAGGACCATATATTACGTGCTGGGAAAAGGAAACCGGGAGATGGGGCAGCGCGGTCGGGAGAACGTAGGTCTGCAATGGCTCCACGGTCACTATCGGTGGCTTTGCCGACGCGGCGAGGTTGCTGGTCAGCGACCTCGCGGCCACCGTGACTCGGCAAATTTATAATTTAATTTTTTTTAATAATTTTATTAAGTACAAAATAATCGAAAGTTTTTTTGAGAATTTTTCTAGAATTTTTTAACCTAATGTGCTGTCTTTTCAAAAATCCTTCTAGATTTTAAAAAAATAAAGGCAACTCACCTGTAGCTTCTTTTAGTCAGCCCAGCACTGAAGAAGCTTCTTCTCTTCCTCCTCCATTAAAGCAAGAAAGAAGCTCCAAAGCTCCATCAATCCCGCACCAAATCTCCTCTTTCCACCTATGGTGTTAATTCTCCAAATTTCGTGCTCTATTGCCAAAATTTCCTCTCAATCTGATTTGATCCCAAACTATGGTTTCCATAAATATGCTTGTTTCGGTGCTATAAAAGCCGACGAGCTCTCCTCCACCTCATCGCATTGCGTAAATCCCCAAGTGTTCCCTCTTGTAAAGATCGCCGGATTTTGGAGGTAACCTAAGCCTTCCCTCCCCTTGCCCTGGCCAAGCCCAGAGAGCTCTCTGTGGAAGCTGCAAAAAAATTAATTTAAGATCAGAAAATTCTTTTTTCTTTCTCTTTCTTGATTTAAAATCTTTTGGGAGCCTGTTTTCGTCTATTCGACCTCCATTTAGTTCCGTTTTTCTTTCTAAATCCATTTAAAATTCTAAATTTCTCTTTTATTATTAAGTGTTGTATTCATACTTATCTTCTTATTTAATTGATAAACGGGTGTACTACCGTCGTAGCGTTAGCACAGGCACTGTACTAGTAGAATCAAAGGATAAGAGACACATAAAAAAACAGACAAAAACTCAGCAACGGTGCTGCACATTTTACACTCAAAACATGAGAATCGATAAGGTCTAGCAGAACTACATACCACACGGGATCCGATTGGGCGGTTGAACCCGGAGGAGGCCCCGGGCCGAAATCAAATCTGAGAAGCTGTCGTCCCGTCTCCGATTTCCCCGCATTTGTTTACTCCGCACTCCGCTCCTCCGCTCTGTCGCGCCCGGGAATCTCTCCTCGCGAACGGCGGCCAGTGAAGTCGCGGACACCCCACGCCCAGCTCACCTCGGCGCTTCGCTCCCATCCCCACCATTCTCCTCCCCGCACGGCTGCACCGCACTGGACGCTGGAGGCTGGAGCCCAGCGGCAGGCTGCCACCCAACCCAACCCAGCTCGCATCTCATTAATCCAAAACCCCTCCCCTTCCCTGAGCTCCCTCGCACCACGCGGCTGCACTACGTTACGCGACGTTGACATTAACATGGCCCCTTCCACACCACCTAGCCATCCTCTTCCTCTTCTCCTCCTCCACGCGGAGTCCTAACCCGTGTGCGCGCTGAGGAGGAGCGGCCCCCGTCTACCTCGCCGCGCCCGCAATGGCGACGGCTCAGGCGGCGGCGGAGATCGTGAGGGAGATTGCGGCGGTGGGCGCCGCCGACCTGGCCGCCGCCGCCGAGCCGCTGCGCGCGGACTGCCTCCGCCTCGCGCGGAAGGTGTCCCTGCTCTTGCACCTCGTCGCCGAGGTCGCCGAGGCGGGGGCTGGCGCGGGGGACGCCGAGGCCGAGGCCGAGGCCGAGGCTTGGGTGGCCGAGCTGGTCAGGGCGCTCCAGGCGGCCAGGAGGTTCGTCGCGCTCGTGCGCAGCGCGCCGGCGCGCGCGACGGGGGCGTCGGATCAGGTGAGGACTGAGACTTTCTGGTTGCGCCGACCTTTCTGCGCAAGCTGCATTTCACCGCAGTTGGTGCGCTGCTCTTTGTGGGATTCCGTCGAACACTTGGTGCGCAGCGTCTAGCTTGCGCGTGCTCCTGGTTGTTGCTGTTCGTCTGATCGCTACGCGTCCTCCTTCGTGTGCTTGGGTGCATCAAGATATTTTCAGATCCAGTATTGTCCTACAGTGCTTCGATGAATTTAAAGTCGCGTGCACCAATTAAGAACAATAAAGGTTGCAAACATCTTATTACCATGCTCGGCGAGGAGTATAGGTCGTAATTCAACCTGGTTTCCTACCGTAGCTGCTTTTTTTATTGGCCGTCTGAAATGCTTGCCATCTTGTTCGCTGATCACTGAAATCTCTTTCCTTCATCAGAAAAAAAAATGCCCATCTGCGACCTTTTGATTTTAATTGATCATCACCTTCACCATCTTAGAAATAATACATTTTATTCATTATACATAAACCCATTGAAATGTAGCGATCGGTTTCCTAAAAAATGTGTTGATGTTTCTTATCTAACTTTCTGCTTAATAAAGCCCTCTGAAACGGACTTATGCTATATAACATGCTGATGATACTGTTCATCAAGTCGATTGTGCTTTATTGTTTTCTTGTCTCAATATTGCATTCATGAAGCTTGAAACAACTTGGCTAATTAGTTTGATTGCTCGTGTTGTGGAATGGATAATTGATTCATTTTACTCCCGGAAACCACCTCTTCTAAAATTGGTTTAAGGTTTATCATATGTATTTAGACTAAATGTTTTTTTTTTAAAAAAAAAGCAGCATGCTCAGGGTTCTCTGGGTTATTTGTCACTGCATTTTCCAAGATTTTTTTTAACTTTTGAGAAACAGCATGCTCAGGCTTCTCTTGGCTAGGCTAAATGTTTTTGTTTAACTTTTGAGAAGCAGCATGTCAGGATGTAATGACTCGTTTGTCACTGCATTTTTAATAAAAACTTTTAAATAAATATTCAGGAGGTTCTCTGGGTTATTTATCTTCAGGTTGCTCCTTCGGTGCTCATCCTCACAAATAGTCTTCTAAGCAATCTATACTAGATTCTTTCCTTAGAAGAGGCAAAATACTAGGTACCTTTTAGTTTGTGTTAACTGTAGAGTTGTCCTCTCCGCTTTAGGATATCCGATCATGCTTTAGTTTTTGTTATATGATCATGTTTAATGGCACGAAAGCAACCTGTGTTTCTTATTTCATAGAACTCGATTATACCAAGGATGGAATGGAGGTGGATAAAATCTATTCCAACCGTATATTGCAATAAAGGAAATGTTTATTCCGAATGGAAAATTACAATGTCTAACAGATGTGGACATGTAAGGAAGATCATTAAAATATATGAAACGAAAAATTTTACCTGCACCTGAATTCTGGATATTAAATTTGCATCAGCATCTGAATATGAAATTTGCACCTGGTGTGTCTGGCATGTGTTCTAGTACCTGTTACTTTTTAAAAATGCTGTATTCATATTGCTCCCTCATCCTTTGCGTTCCTGCTTGTATTGGTTTGTTTCTTTGATACCTGTATGTCTGTTGACTCAGTTCATAATTAGGCTTTTTGTGTTTTTTACTGCATCGTTTATGATTGTGCTCCTCAGTAAATGTGACCATCAAATGCATTTGCATGAATGCTGTATAGGTTGACTTGCGTCATGCCTTGTTCTCTTAGCTTTTTCCTTGCCTGTAGTGGTACTTTAGGATCATTAATACTTATGCTTCCTTGTTTCTTTCGTTAAGGATGCCATCTGCAACAATATTGCTGTTCAGTTCACGTATGTGACTTGGCAGCTGCAAGCAGCTCTAACAAACCTGCCACATAGCTGTTTTCAAATATCAGATGAAGTTCAAGAAGAGGTATAGTTAATCAGATTCTGTAAAAAGATAGTTTCCCTCATTACTTCATTATACCTGTTTAAATTTTATAAATTTGCAGGTTGATTTAGTGCGAGGTCAGCTTAGAAGAGAAATGGAGAAGAAGCAAGACCTTGATGTAAACATTTTTTCAAAAATTCATGATATCTTAGTGCATCATGTTGATAATGTTGGATCACAATCTCAACAACCACATGGCCAGTCTGAGACATCGCAGATGGAAAACTTCTGCAACGATCACCTGGAGTTGCAAAATATTGTTTTACTAGTTTCAGAAATAAGTGGAGTATCCAAGTCTGACATGAAGAAAATAACATCTGAGCTAGCTGACGGACTTGAAAACATTAGGGTTACTGTTTCTGCAAAATCCGTGAATGTTGATAGCCAATCAAGCGATGAAACAAAAGGCTTACCTGACAAGGTTAAGAAGTCCGACTCTGTAGCTATTCCTGAGGATTTTCGCTGTCCGATATCTCTTGAGCTGATGAGAGATCCTGTCATTGTGTCGACAGGACAGGTGAGGTTTCAAAGCATCACCTATTTATGCCCTGTAGAACCTTTATGTTTATGGTTCAAGTATAATTGTCATCTGCTGACAATGTACTCGCTAATTTTGCAGACCTACGAGCGCGCTTTCATTCAAAGGTGGATTGACTGTGGAAACCGGACCTGTCCAAAAACTCAACAGAAGCTCCAAAACCTTACTTTGACCCCAAACTATGTGCTGAGAAGTTTGATCTTGCAGTGGTGTGAGGAAAAGGGGGTTGAACCACCTACCAGATCTAAGAATGATGGTTCTTCTGTAGAGGTTGGTGGAGACAGAGTAGTGATTGAAGCATTAGTTTGCAATCTCTCTAGCAGCTCGTTGGATGAACGAAGATCTGCTGCTGCTGAAATAAGATCTTTGGCAAAGAAAAACACAGACAACCGTATACTGCTAGCGGAGTCTGGTGCAATCCCAGCTCTAGTGAAACTTTTGTCCTCGAAAGACCCGAAAACCCAAGAACACGCAGTTACATCTCTTCTGAATCTCTCCATATATGATCAGAACAAGGAACTGATTGTAGTTGCTGGTGCCATTGCCCCAATCGTACAAGTTCTGAGGATGGGTAGCATGGAGGCAAGAGAAAATGCAGCTGCAGCTATTTTCAGCTTGTCACTTATAGACGAAAACAAGATAATGATAGGAAGCACCCCAGGAGCAATCGAAGCATTGGTCGAGTTGCTGCAAAGTGGTAGCACAAGGGGTAGGAAAGATGCAGCAACGGCACTGTTCAACTTGTGCATATACCAAGCAAACAAGGTCCGTGCAGTTCGAGCAGGGATCCTGACACCCCTGATTCAGATGCTGCAGGATTCATCCAGAAATGGAGCTATCGACGAAGCGCTAACAATCTTGTCGGTTCTTGTGAGCCACCATGAGTGTAAAACTGCCATAGCAAAGGCTCACACCATACCCTTTTTGATAGACTTGTTGAGATCGGGCCAGGCCCGTAACAAGGAGAATGCTGCTGCTATTTTACTCGCCCTTTGCAAAAAGGATGCTGAGAACCTCGCTTGTATAGGGAGGTTGGGTGCTCAAATACCACTAACTGAGCTGTCCAAGACTGGCACGGAAAGAGCCAAGCGCAAGTCGACTTCTCTCCTGGAGCATCTCAGTAAGTTGCAGGTGCTCTAGTACCATTGCCCATCGCATACCATTTTGCATGTGTGCGTGTGTTCTACGTGTACGTATACATACGAAAGAATAATAACTTCATCTGTTATTAAGTGTGAATTTAGTTGCCTGGTATGAGTTGTTTCGGTTACCCTGGACCTCAAGTGTGTTCGGTGTTCACTGATTGCTACATGAAAGGGTTGGTGTTGCTGAATCTGATTCTGATATATGTCGTTGCTCATCAGCATGAAGTTTTTTTGAGCTTTTAAGCTTACAGTGCAAAATCACCGCGATCACCATCAAAATATCTACTCATGACTTTATCTCCCAAGATATCAGCTTGACATTAACTTTGCAACCTAATTTGCAAGAGCCCCGGTATACTCATCTGGACATGATTAACATGGTGACTTGGTCTGAAAAGCCACACGGTAATGACGACTTTACGCTTCTTACTTGATTCTTTAATTTTAAGATCCTCTAAATCTTAAGGAAAGCATCATTACTTCTTAATAGTATCGACAGTTCCTGATTCAAGAATGGATGATGATGAAACGGACCGATGGTGATTTTTTGTATGACATTTGATTTTCACTGACATGGTCCTGTGTTATCTCTTCTGAACATTTGACTGCTCAGAGCACCTGTTTGCATCTGTTGTGACTTGCTGACTTGTGAGTCTGTGACTATTATTTTTGGATTAATGAGATTTAGGAAGGAAATACTCGCACCTTCACCGGTCAAACAGTACTGCACTCTTAGCAGAAACACAACGAAGGCGACTCTTCATACTATTGGTGATTCGCTTTCATTTCATGTGTAGGGTGATGTGGTTAGAACTTAGAAGCGACCAAAATGTGAGTACACTCGAATTGTCAGTTTGTCACGACCTGATGCATGTCCATGGTCAGGGTTCACAAACTTGACGAAAACCGACCTTGCCGAGCCGGTTCGGCAAAAAAAACTGAACGGTAAACCGTGGAGTACAAATGTAAATTTGAAGAAATTTATCAAAAAGTGTTAATTTTTTTTGAAAATTTTTGTGTGAGGTCATGAGGCAATGCTAATGATGCTATAAAATTTTCAAATGATTATCAGACATGTGTATTTTTTTAAAATTCTGACAGTGATACTGTTACAATATATGCTTTTAAGTTTTTTTTTCTAGGGCACAAAATGAAGTCTACTATTTCTTAAACTTTTTGTGTGATGTTATAACGTAATTACAATTATGTTGTAAAATTTTAGGATGATGATCATATATGTGTATTTTTAAAAAATTCTGAAGGTGTTATTATCATTGTATATGCTCTTTTGTTTTTGATTTTATATGGGTACTAAATGAAGTCTAATATTTATGAAAATTTTATTAAATAATCCTTTGGCACTATTTATGGTTACATTAAAATTTCAGAATATAAAAAAATCTTTTAAATATTTATAAAAATCTGACAGTGTCTTTGTTCCTTTTCATTAATTGCTGTTTTGGATTTTTTAGAAGAAATAAATGATTTAAAATTTTTTTAAAATTTCTCTGAGGTGTTTGATAGATTATTTGGGATTTTTCTATTTTTTCAAAAAAATTTGCAATTTTTCCTTGCATTTCACTATTTTTCTTTCTTTTCGACTGTTTTTGTTTTTTTAATCGGTTTGACCAACTGTTTGACTTTTATAAACCAATCGGTTTTTAACGAATTTCGGTCGGTTTTCGCGAAAATCCGGTGCCGACCAGATATTAGTTTTTGAATGCAAAACAAAATGTAAACCCTGTCCATGGTAAAGACCAAAAAAAAAGAATGTACTAATTTCGTAGGCCTGATGTACCAAACAACGAAAGGAAAGAAAATGAAAACATTTGAAAATTTCTCATAATTTAGTGTCATCATAAAACAAAACGCACAACAGGAGTGTTCCGAGAAAACTGGGTTGGTAGGAAAACCAAGTAGGTTCGAACAATGGACAAAAAGAGAAACAATTTGATACTGCAAATTCTGAAAATTGTACTAGTAGCTTAAGCTTCGCTACCGACACAAGAAGCCTTTAGGAACAGCAAAGAAGTACGATGCAACCTCCAAAGCAAATTCAATTGACCTCCTAGGCTCCTAGGCTACTCTCCAAGCTCATCATACGTAAGAATTGACCATTGGCACATCTTATCATGTTATGAGATGTATGCCGACCTAGTTATGTCTCACTTCTTCCAAGGGAACGTTCACATTAACGCAAAGATGGGAAGCAAGTTGGGTGACTTGAAGTTTCCTTTACAGTTCATAGTTAGGCAAAGTGGCAAATAGCTAAGCGCCTAAACCCCCACACAATCTTTTGGGAGTGTTTTTACAGGTTACAGGCTTGTAACCAGAATGGCCATACTGAACCGCCCGAGTAGCCTCGCTATTCCTCTGCATAGATTCTATTCTCCCGCCCACTTTCACATGTTCAGTTCTGTTTTACCTTGATGCTATCTGTAGTACCAACCAGTGTTCAGTATCGATTTTTATTAATCGTGCTCCTAGTACTCCTAGCCCCGTAGCATTTATTTTTAGTCTTCAAAGCACCACACCGGTTATCTGTCATAAACGCAAAGAAGCGGAGCAACACTAGGCACCCCTCTATTTTTGTAGAGCGTACAACACTTGCTGCCTGGTTTGTAGGGATGAAAACGGGTCGGATATCTCCCGTCCGATCCGGGATCCGCCCGATCCGGGATCGGATCCGGGACCGGATCCGGATACTTGAATCCGGATTCGGGATCGGATCCGGAGCATCCAATATCCGATAAATACGGGACGGGATCCGGATATTCGGATTTTTTCTATTCGGATACCCGGATTTTTCCTATTCGGATATCGGATCGGATATTCGGATTTTCCTATTCGGATATCAACAAGGCCCAGCCTATTTTCATCATTTTTTTTCCATTTCAACCCATTTATATTAACAATTAGTTGGTTCTATTGATCCTAAAATAGCATATTATTTCTACGATGTTTGTTGAATTTAATTGATATATAATTTGTTACTATAGTCATGTACTCGTATGGTTTTAATTCAATATATATTACTCTATATATGCGTGCATTATCCGTATATCTTTATCCGTTTTCGACCCGAATCCGTCACATATCCGTCCCGTATCCGTATCCCGAATAACTCGAATCCGTATCCGTATCCGGTTAGCCCGTATCCGGTTCCGAATCCGGAAAAAAAATATGGGTTAGGATACGGGAAGAGCAATATCCGCCCGTATTCGACCCGTTTTCACTCCTACTGGTTTGGAAGCGACTATATAACATTTAACTTAAAATTTAAGGAATTTCAGTCAAATCTTGAACCACTTGATCAAATCCTAGATCTCTTCTGACGAGTTATCTCGGCGTCTCCTCGAGCCCAACACACTACTTCGTCACCTTTGACTCCTTTCCCTCCTCTTTTAAAATTCCCTCTCCTCACACACCGCGGCTCAAGACAAACAACTCAAGAACACAGCAGCACGCCAGCACCACACCACCAAGACCAAGGAGAAGAAGGGAGAGGACGAGAGGCGAGAAGAGGCCAGCCACTCGCTCGCCGTTGGAGTCGGAGCAATGGGGAACAGCATTGGGGGCAAGCGCAAGGGCGCCAAGGTGATGCAGCTGGACGGCACGTCGTTCCGCGTCAAGCCACCGGCCGCCGCTGCAGACGTGCTACGCGACCACCCGGGCTTCCAGCTGCTCGAGTCCGAGGAGATCAAGCTTATCGGCTCCCGCGCGCGCCCGCTCGCCCCCGACGCGCCCCTCCGACGCGGCCGCCTCTACTTCCTCGTCGCGCTCCCGCGCCGCCCCGCCGCCGGGCCCCCGCGCCGCGCCTGGTCCGGAAACCTCCGCGTCGGCGCCCGCGAGCGCCTCGAGTCGCTAATGCTCGCCCGCCGCTCTACCTCAGACCTCTCCCTCCCCGTCAACCCCTCCGCCTCCGCCCCCACCTCCCCGCTCCCCGACGGCTCCGGCGCGGCCGGGGCCACCACCCCCGTGCGGCTCAAGATGCGGCTCCCGAGGGCGCAGGTGGAGAAGCTGATGGGGGAGAGCCGGGATGAGGCCGAGGCGGCCGCCAAGATCATGGGGCTCTGCGCGGCAGCGGGTGACGGGGGCGCCAGAGTGACGCCGGAGAGGCCACCCGGGATCTTACGGAGCCCGCGGTTCGCCGCGACGCCGGAGCGGGGCGCCGGGTTCATGGTGCCGGCGCCGGCGCCCGGAGCGGTGAAGATGCCGCAGAGGTGGCCCACGCTGCCTCGCACCAAGGAGGTAATTAATACCTTTTAACCCCGTTCTCCACATGCATTACATTACTGTTCGTTACCATGTGCACAGTAAGAGTTGCACATTGTGGGAAAGAAAAAAATTATTGGCGACACAGCTGAACAAGATGAACAATTTTCTGCTTGCTAAAATGCATTATTCTGTAGTAGTAGAGATTCAACTGAAAAACATTATTCACTTCATGAGTATCCTTATCAACCAATGTACTAGAATTCTTGGCTTTTGTTCGATTGGTTTGCACATCGATTCCTATAGTTCAAAAGCGCCCACTAGCATTAGCATACCATGAACAAGGTTAGTTTCATGGCAGCATGTTAGATGCCGCGTCATGAGCAGCAGGAAGAAAAACGAAGGGAGGCAGTTTTCCTGTCGTTGCAAAGAACATGTAGCTTGTCTCAGTGGAGCACTACACTTGCTTGTGCAGAAAAGTGGAAAGGAAAACCGCTGTTCTCCGCTCATTGCGGGAAACAACGAACGCAAGTGCGCTCGATACATGGTGCGGTGGAATGTTTCGTGTGGTTTTCGTCTTTCACACTTGAGTGACATTTGACTCGAGTAGAGTTAGCAGAATTGAAAACGACGTTGCTTGCCATGCTTGTGCACGAATATCTGGAGCTTGGAAGTATGCCGGATTTCTCTCTCTAAAGATCCAGAATAGCTTGATTTCTCTCTCTAAAGATCCAGAATAGCTTTCTCCATTCACACGCAATCAAACTCTTCTGTGTATTTACTGATTTGCAATAACAACATTATCTTCCCCCTGGTCATCAATTAAATTTGCACAAAGCTTTGCTCTACATGAAACCTGTGGACAAATTTGTTTTATGTTGGTCGCCTTTTTTGATGTCTAGTTTGGATTCCATTTTGATGTTTCAGAAGCGAGCTAGGTTTGTGGCGTTGCCCGATGAGCTGATAGCATGACTTGTACTTCCGTGACTGAGATGAGTTTAACACATTGTACTGTCCCAAGCATGTTTGGTGATTGTCAGACCGAGAGATATAAAGTTATAAACTTGTGTTCAGGCTGAGATATACTTCCATCATTGCTCTTCTGAGTTCTGAATGACAAAAGGTATGGTTTGAAGATGAGAAGCCGCCGATGGCTTCCAATTCACAATTCACCTTGATTAGTATGTTTCTGGATTCTCTCCTCTCTGTGAGTTTTTTCTTAGCTTTTCTTATGTGGTTTATTATTAATCCACCATGTTGTGTTCTGTGCAAGCCAATTGTCCTGCTCAACTCTTGTTGCTGCTGGGTGGTTTCATATTAGAGGAGGCACATGTACATCTATATATATACATCTGTGCATGAATTAGAAGACGCCAACCTGCAGTTTCAGGTTCTCTGCAGTATCTGCATCATCTCATCCGATTCCTGCCTGATTTTGGAAGGAAAGTGCAGACTAATAGTGCATAATGGATCATTTAGTTGAACCTGTGGATTATTTGCAGAAGAATTATTGGGAGGTGTTGCTCAGCCGCACTCAGCACAAGCAAGTATGAACCATGCTTGTTTCATCATGAGCATTTCTTGTCTCCACTGATCATCCAGATTCGGATAAAGATATTGCTGCCAATCATCAGAAACCTGCACATGTTTTACGATCTGAACTACCATCTTATCAGTGCGCGAAAGTGAAAACAACATGCATGTACTTTCTGAACCATCGACCCACAAACAGCGTGTGTAGTCTACATAACTTCAGGGATATTCCCTGAACCTCATTCGCAGTCGCCAACCCTATAATGCACAGTTCGTTCAAGTACATACTATTGGTAATTTCAATTCAGTTTATATCTATTGGTTTGATTTAAGGCATTTGCTTTTTAGAAATTTTCACATTAATCCATAAAAAAGAGGAATTCCCATTTATCAAAAGAAAAAGGGTGAAGGATCTACACAACTATTTTCGGTGGTGGGGTTAGATTATAACTGTTTAGATTAATCAGGTATGGATATTATATATGTTGTATAGCAAATACAATTATATTTTAATCATAGGCATTAGAGTTGTATAGAAAATGAAACTGTACTTTGAAATCTAGCTGCAAATTTATGAAAATGTATTTTCAAATCCAGCTGCAACATTGCACGAGTAGTTAGGCAAGTTTGGTATAACAATTCGCCGCTATATATCTAGTTTACATAAAAGAATTTCTTGGAACACACTACTTTTCATAACCCTCTTAACCTGACTTATTGAAGCCCCATTCAACGGTCTAGATAACAGTTTTTTTATATATTTTTTGAAAAAATAGCAGATCTTTGCCATTCATTATAAGAGGAAACAAAATTGTTTGGGCTACAATGGCCGAAGCCTGCCCTCCCGGGCTACTACCGTCAAGCTACATTACAAGAAGGTAGAAAGGACCAGATGAGGAAGGAAAGCACAAGGAACTACTCCGGCTGCTTGGTTGCCGTCGCGCGTGAGTGTCGCCTACGCCGGCTGCTGCTGCTATCGGCTGCTGCAGCATCAACACCACACAGCTCCACAACCAGCAGAACAAAAATGCGCTAACAAATGAGTTCAAAAATGAGTTGACAAACCATTCCACATCTCAAACAAACATGACTTCACAAATTTGTAGGTTCACAAGTCTAAAATATAACAATAGGAATGAGTCATAGCTATTGAGTTCACATCTCAAACATGATTGCAGGATTGAAGTCTTAGTGAGTTCACATCTCACACATTAAGTTTACAAAATATTCCAAGTAAGTTATTTTTGCCCATGAAGTGAACTACACAGATAACTCCTAGTTCTTTTTCTTCTTTGGAGTCATCTTCTTAGTAGTTTTTGGTGCCTTTGCTGGAGTTGTAGCTGTCAGTGATGACTGTGATGGTCCATCTCCTATTGTCAATGCCAGTTGTCTACAAATAATTGTTGGGCTACTTATAAATTTTTTTTAATTCTTGACTATTGTCAATGTCAATGCCAGTAGTAGCAACAAAGGAAATATCTTCTTGAAGAGGACCAGGGCTGTCATGTAGCTGACGAAGAATGTCAATTCCGTCAATCCTAGGCCTTTTAGGTGTGCTTGGACCTCCACTTTGGGATGTGCATGGACCTCTTGACCTCCTTGTTCTGTATGTGCTCTTGTTCTTCCTGTCCAAGTTAAATGGCAAATGAAAAACAACCACAAAATAACAATTTACATGATAAGTGATGCTAGAGTTTGTACATTTTCTTTGTCCCATTTAGATGACAATCAGCTTGCTTGTGTCCTAGTTCCCCACATCGTTTGCATCTGTTCTTGCCCCCCTCTTATCTATGCAACTCTTGATTCTCACCTTTCTAGGTCTTCCAGGAGGTCTTTTGGCATGTGGTGGTAGGAGCTGAAAACCTGGATCAATTTGAGACCATTGAGACTTGTCTTTAATGGGTTCTATTCCCCATTCATATGCAGCCTTTATCCTTTCTAGTAGTAGTACTCATGTACATAAGCCTCCAAGTTGATATTTTTCTCTTTGATTAGAAAAGCTAATGCATGCTGACAAGGCTTGCATGTGTGCTGCCACTCAAGGCTAGTGCACTCCCTTGAATATGTTTTCACAACATTTCTGAGCTGGTCATTGTTATTGTCCTTCACCTCAGCACTCCCATTTGTAGATCTGACAACCTTCAAGTGACTTAGGCCCTTAGTCCTCGCATTGATTTGGTGCATGACAATTGGTAGTATGACCCCTGTACCTCTCTCCAATCCTTCTCTTATCAAAGAGCTCCATGATCATCTTCCTAATTTTATCTGCCAGCTCAACAATAGGAAGATCCTTTATTTGCTTCACCCAATTGTTAAAGCACTCAGCAAGGTTGTTATTGATGTAATCACACTTAATGTTTGTATTGAAGTAGCATCTCATCCACAATGGACTGTGATAATTTCTAAGATAATCGGCAACATCAGAACATGCTTGCAATACTTGGTTGATGTGGTAATCAAATACCTCAGTCTTGTATGCCTTAGCTGCAGCCCACATATGGTTAGAGATGTCACCATGGAATTTCTTCACAAAGTTCTGCATAAGGTGTCTGAAACACTCTCTTTGTTCAGCATGAGGGAACACCTCCTTCACAACATTCTCTAGCCCTTCGCTAGCATATGTACACACAGCTAGGTTAGGGGGGATTACCTATGGCTTTCTACATTTGCCTCAAAAACCATATCCAATTATCTTCAATCTCAGATTGTATAAATCCAAAAGCTACAGGAAACATCCAATGATGTTCATCTAAAGCAGTTACTGCAGCTAATTGTCCATTCCACTTCCCATTCAAAGCAGTTGAATCTATACTGAGGTACGGCCTACAACCATTCAGGAAACCCTCAATACAGGGCCTAAATGAAATAAAGAATATATGAAAGTACACTTTTACCTTTCAGTGTTTTAGTGTCAATCTCAACAATACTACCTGAAGACCTTAACTCAATCTCTGCCTTGAAGTTGTACAACACTTGAAAGCTTGATTCCCAGCCTCCATATAATTCATCTATTGCTCTTTGTCTTCCCTTCCAAACTGTGTCATATCAAACTGTAATATTGTAGTCATCATGTAGCTTCTCTTGCATCTCCTTATCACCCGTGTTTGGTTTCCTTTTAAATATAGGTGATGCCTTATCAGCAACCCATGATTGACTTGCCATGCTAAACTGGATCCTGCTAGTAGATGTACACTTGTGGCCACCAACTATCTTGTTAACCTGCAAAAACAATGGAAATAACGTTTAATTATTAAGTAAAAAATGAAGATAGTAAAATAATTACATCTAAAAATATTAGCAACAAGGTTAGTACCCTGATAGTTCTCTTATCTGGTACCCTGTGTGCTACAATTCTACAAGGGCAACCTTCAACCTCACAATATCCCATAAATCTTGTAATGTCAGATTTTTCAGTGTCGATGTCAAACTCCTCATTAATTGCATATTGTCTAATGGCCAACATGAAGTCTTTCATTGTAGGAAAGGTGCTGCCTTTGATCATCACTGGATGTTCCTTGTCATACACAATGATAGTCTCCTCAGAAATTTCGTCATTTACTGGAATAGCTGCACCTACAATGTCTGCTTGTTCACCAGAAAAAATACCAACACCAGAAGAAATACCAGGACCAGTACCACTAGTAGGAGCAGTATCACCGGCTCACCACTAGGACTAAGACCACTAGCAGGAGCAATATCACCATCTCGTTCCCTTGCTCTCTCATCCTCATCCCTTAAACCCAAAAGCGCATACATCTCCTCTTCAGCCGTAGGTACATTCCTTTCTTCATCATCAGGGCCCTAGACTATATAACAAGACTTGACCAATCAACTAGCTCTACTCCTGCCAAATTGTAAGTTGCAGGTCCATTTGACTGATTCTCAGCAAGCATGGTAACACTGGACTGGCTTGATTGGTATCCTGCTTTGTTTACAATTGCTAAGCTAAACGTTCTTTCATTATCCTTCCTACCGCGACATGTAAAAAAAGAACAAAAATAGTAGGTAAGGAAGGGATTCGTGGTTTTTCCTCACATCGGTGGTACACACATGCAGTCCAAAAATCGCAGAATAATGTAGCTGCAAACAAGTTCAGAGAAAGTTTTCATATCCCACGGTGATCTCCTTCGGATCCATTTTGCCGGTTCTGAACTCCCCCTAATTTCCCCCAAATTCATCAAATAACAGCATAGGGTTTCATAGATGAAAATGAATACAACATTCAGTAATTAAACAATAAAAAACACATTGAAAGATGGAAGAGATGGACTGCGTGCCTCACCTACCGTCACTGTCGCACCCGCTACTCGCCAGAGCTCACCCGGAGCTCTCGGATCTGAGCCGCACCACGCTGGCCGCCAGAGACCCCAACAGGACGAGTAGGAGATCCCGACGGCACAGGCGACGCGGACGTGCGGGAGATCCCGGCGACGCGGAGCGGCACGCACGCGCGACGCGGACGCACAAGAGAGGGTGGCGCGAGTCGTGGCTGGACCTGTCCAAATGGGCCGGCACGGGCCCGTTCTTGTGGGCACGGTCCGCACGCAGCCATGGCCAGCTAAGCGGGCGCGTCGCAAGACGGCCAACTCACCGCGTGCGTGCTTGGCGGAGGCGGCGGCGGCCCGTTCTGAGCAGACCCGACGCACGCGCGCGGCCAAGACGACAACGGCCCAGCCCGGCACGGCATGGGCCCGGCCCGTTTAGGCACGTTTAGGCCCGTTTAAAAAAAATAGCCGTTTATAGCCGTTGCAGATTTAAAAAATTCATAAAAAATTCAAAAAAATCCTAAATTTTTTCCTATAAATAGGTAGCTGCCCCCTCCTCATTTCTACACTAGCAACCTTGCATTCTCTTCTAATCATTCTCTTGTGGAAATTCTTTTGCTCTTAGTAATAATTTGGCAAAATTAAAAATAGTTTTATCAAAAATCCGAAATTCGGCTTTCGGCTTCTATCAAGAAATCAAGGTGATAATTGTGATTTATTATTTTATTTTGTTAGTATTTTAAATCATATTTTAGTATTAATAGCGTCATTATTTCTTGTAGTTTGCTTTATGGAGCACGGGGATTTTCCGTCGTTCCCGACTTCGATTTGAGATTTCACCCGATGAGCTTCTTGCATCATATGCCAAGAAGCTGCAGGAGCTGTGCCATCCTCGGGCTCTACAAGTGTTACTTTGCGGCAAGCAAGCACGGCGAAAAGAGCAAGACGCAGAGACATCGAGTCCGGGAAGATTTCACCAGATTTTTGAGATATCAAACGACGTCCAAATTAGGTATCTTTGTTTGTAAATATTGCAAGCATAAATTAATCTGCGAAATCTTGGTGGAGCGGGCACTTGAAGAGGCATCTTGACAATTGTAGAAAAAAGCGGAATGGCTTGAGGCGGATGCATCGCGGTACAACCACGACGATGCGATACGAATCGACTACAATCCTGAGGTAGCTCGTGAATCTCTTTGTTGTTTAATCGCTTCTAAAGATCTTCCTTTAAACTTTGGTGAGTCAGCTGCGTTTGAAAACTTTATTAGGACCGCTCATAATCCTAGATTTTCTGCAGTTTCTAGACAGACAACAACTAGAGATTTGATTAAATATTATAATAATTGTCGCAATAAGCTAAAAGAAAAATTTAGTACCTGTACTTTTTCTGTGTCTTTGGCATCTGATATATGGAGTGGTAGAGCTAAAGAGGATTACCTAGTGTAGTTGCTCATTATGTAAACGATGATTGGCAACTAGAAAAGTGAATTGTAGGATTCAAATTAATTGATGTAGCACATACTGGTGAAAATATTGCTGATTGTATTGTAAAAGTTGTGGAAGATTTTGGACTTAATGATAAGATTTTTGCAATAACATTAGATAATGCTTCCGCAAATACTTTTGCCATGAACATACTTACTCCGCTTTTCAATTCATATGCTGAATCTTTCTTATTACATCAGCGTTGTGCTTGCCATATTATTAATCTTATAGTTAAATCTGGTTTAAAGAGGTTAAATCAGTATATTGAACCTTTTCGTACTGCAATATCTTTCTTAACTCATTCTAATCAACGAGTAGCAGCATATAAAACTTATTGTATTGCAATGAATGTACGTCCGCGTAAGTTTGGTTTGGATATGCCTGTTAGATGGAACTCTACTTACTTGATGCTTAAGAATGTCATACCATATGAGAGCACATTTTCTGTTTTTATTAACACGCACCGTCATACAGGATGGTCAACCAGTACTCACAAATATAACATTGGTATGTTGCTAAATACTTTCATTTTTAGAACTTTTTTTTGATTCCACTGTTGCTTTATCTGGAGTTTATTATTCAACCTCTCCTTTAATTGTGCATCATATTTTAGAAATTGCTACCCACTTAAAGAGCCACGAAAATGATAATATTGCGGGAAGCTGTTTATGCTATGAAAACTAAAATTTTGAAATATTGGCAAGAAATTCCTATGTTATATGCATTTGCATTTATTTTAGATCCTAGAGCTAAAATTCGGGGATTCGTTAATGTTCTCTCACTTCTAAGTGATGCGGTAGGTACTGATTATTCTAGTTATTTTTCAACTGTCCGTGCTAATTTAACTGAAGTTTATAATAAGTACGATCGGAAGTTTGCTGGAGTTCGCATGCAATGACCTCCACCAAAGACCCACAATGTAAGAAGAAACCGCGTGGGGAAAGATATGGGGTGCAGTAGCTCTTCCTCAAAGAGTTCAACTACATCAACGACAAGTGCGGACACATCAAGTGGTGGGAGCTAGTCGCCTATCTCAACAATGACAATCACAACTACCAAGAGAAGGAAGAGGAGGACTTCAACATTTTGCAGTGGTGGCACGAGCACAAGATAACATATCCGGTGCTTTCCATACTAGCACGGGATGTGTTATCAGCCTCTGTCTCCACGGTTTCTTGAGTCCGCTTTGATCTATCCTAAGAATAATCGAGGAGAGAAGAACAAGTCTGACTAGTGAGATGGTGGAAATACTTCTCACTGTGAAAGATTGGGAACAAGCTGATCAACGAGCAAAACATACTGCGAAAAATACCGAAATGTGAGACGTTCAAAATCTTTATCTAGATAATGAGGAGGAATAATTGTAATCTTCACTTTTTTATTGTTTCACTGAGCTATAGGCCGTACTCTCTTTTTTTGCCAAGGTTTTCTCGTTTTTACTTGGCAAAGTTTTTAACGAGGCAGCCAAACATCAATAAAGCTCATTATTTAATTCAAATTATTTGTCTTATTTTAGAATTTATCTTGTATTTTAGCTTTTTCTTAATTTATATATATTTAAAAAGTTTTTATTCATCATTCGAGTTTTTCTAATTATTCTAAATTTTCTCATTTTTCTGATTTTTTTCATATTTTTTACCATATTTTATCTATTCTTCTAATTTTTTTCAAATTTCCTAGCGCTAAACGGGCTATCGGGCCGACCGACCCGCTTGGCCTGCTGAAGGACCGGTAAGACGCATGGCCCGAGGCTCAAACGGGTCGTGCTCGGTCGGAGGTTCGCACGGCCGCGTTTAAACGGGTGTGCACATTTTTAACGGGCGCGTCTTGCGTCTTGGCGCCCGTTTGGACAGCTCTAGGCCGTGTGCATGTGTGGGGATACCGAAAAAGGTAGAGGGGCATTTGAGTCATTTCCTATGGGAGAAAATCAGAAAAGAAAAGAAAATGGTGAAAAGTAACAAATGTGGCAAATCATCTAGTTTCCATCCAACATTGTGGTATATTATCGTGTTCATCAACTCCACGGCATATTGTCAATTTTCACTTTAAAACCTTTGTCAACTTTTGTTCGTGCACGTGTTATTATGTCTTTACCACTTAAAAAATCTACTAGTGGTTGGTGCGTCATTTTTTCACTCTTACTTTTACATTAAGTTTGACGCCAACAGGTGGGCCAACATCCTAAAACATCTCTAACAAAAAAAATAACAACCTAGTTAACTTAGAGAGGTACTTCTATGCTTTTCTTTTTAACAGTTGCACAAATATTAAACCATAAATGAAGGAATAGATGGTGATTACTTACCCCTTCATTTGCTTTAAGATTTGTACAAGTTATATTAGGAGGGGAAGTATTGAAGCACTACTCACTTAGTTAAACACAACAATAATGTTCCCTTGACAAAATAACTTAACTATATCCTAAAAATTCTCTAACAGAAACGGAGCACGATGCAAATCACAGAGAAACTCGATCGGGCACAGTTATAGAACTAAGTGCACGGTGTAGACCAAGCAAGCCCGTAGAAGCATAACACCCGAGCAGGACTCGACCCAACGCAGCGGTATAGCCAATAACATAAAGTTGGCTGAGCCCGTTAACGACGGCTTAACGTAGTGATGTAACATGTTTTTTAGGCGTAACAAAACTCATGTATTCAGCTAGTGTATATAACTCTTACTTATCTTTTGTTGTTGGTGGATCTCATTTGCTATTTTTGTTTCCGCGACCTTGCTAAAAAAGAACGGCCCCCCTTTATTCTCGGGGCTTCCCCACCGCGCTTCACCGCCCGGCGCACGCGCCGAGTTGGTTTCGGCTCGTGCGGTTTCGCATCTCGGCGCGCGCGGCGGATAAGTCGTGAAGCAACTACCCGTCATCGCAGGGTCGACCACGCGCGGCGTCTATATTTATACACACACAAAAAAAAAGAAACTAAACCGATCGATTCGCCCCGCAGCCCGCGCGCAGCAAACGCTTCCTTCCCACCGCGTAAGGCGAGGAAACCACCAGCGACGACGCCGTCCTCTCGGAGAGGCAGCGGAGATGGAGATGGACTTCCTGGGAGCTCGCTCGCCGCCGGCAGCCGCGACGCAGCGGCCTTGCGAGAGGACGGCGTCTCCGCAGCAAGGGATGCCCTTCGTGACGCGGCGACACGACGATGAACCCTCGGGTTTTGCGGCCCGAAAGCTCTCTTCACCGGTGCGCCCGCATGCCGCGAATCCGGACGTGCCTGCGGCTCATCGTCAGAAGTCTCAGGTTTGTGTAATTTCAGATTATTTCAGGACCCTTGCGAACCTGATCCGCTTGCCAATCTCACCGAGCCGCTCAGATCGGTCATTCGGGGATCACTCACACTGAGTAAACTGGTCGATCAGGTGCATGCCATTGCCACG